>JBBCAQ010000022.1:0-5000000 GCA_038050395.1 Parthenolecanium corni | reverse complement strand
TCACTCAATCGGATTGAACTTCATCCAAGCTCAATGAAATCTACAGACCTTTCTATAAAAAATTATTTATAGCCAGTTTTGAATTTTTAAAACGATGATTAGCTCATTTTTTTTGATTTTTCAACTCATGTAAAAAGTTAAAATTATGAAAATACTTCAATTTACCGCCAGCCCCTTTCACATCATTATAAATACAGCGTTGTAGAAATATGACGTTGCTTAAAATATTATTCAACGGATCGATCTAATTTCGAGTGAGTCTACTCACATTTGGAACTGCTGTGGATAATAATTACTATTAACAGAATTTTCACACTGTTTCTCAGGAACTAAACGTAAAAATAATACTAAAACGGGACTAAAAATAAAAAATAAATTATAAATCACTACGTCGCACTAACAAAATAATTTGCATTTACGCCCCAGTAACTGTTTCCGTCAAAAATTTCAAATTTTCCTCCATTCGTCGGTAGTTCGGTGCAATTCGGAGCACAAAGAACGGGAAAAAAAAGTATACGCAATAAAACTATTGGTAGAAACGAGGATTTAAAAATAAATTGGTACCTACGATAAACGAGATTTCTAAAGCAATAATAAATTGCTAAAAGGGACGAAACCGAATGAAAAATGCATATCGGACGACCGAATGGCGAGAAAAAGTAGACGACGGTGCCGAACTGTTTGAAGGTCATCGACAGTCGAACAATTTTCATTACTGCATGTTCAACACCATCGTCGACTCTGATTGTCAACTGGGCGACTTTTCTTCTTCCGAATCATTGGGTGAGATTCGAATGGCTTGGTACCATTGATTGGTCAGATCCGTCATTTGGGTTTTACAATCTTTCAGTTCCTGCAGAGCAAAGGGATAACGAAGTTAATATAGCTTCAACATCTCATACCAGTTGTGTTTGCTATTGCAGCATCATCAAAATATCAGTTTTGAAAAATCAAAAACCAATATTTTCAAATAAAATCCATTTAACTACTGGATAAATTATAAATCAAATGAAAGGTAATTAACTCTAATTTAAAATGTACAAGAATAAAAAATCTTTCAATAACTTCATAAAATGAGAGAAACTAATAAAAACCACAAATTTCTCGTTTCTGTTAAAATGACAGCGACATTAATTATTCGTTATGAGAGACAAGCTGGATCCAAACCTCATCCAACCAAACAATCATACGATTGGTACGGAACTTATAGCTTTATTACAGAATACAAATCCAGTATTTCAAACAGAAATTAATTATCATTTAATAAGGAAAGAAGTTATTATTATTTTTTTTTTTGCTAAACTTGAAAAGCAGTATTCGAAAAAAAATTTAAATTATTCTTTCAATAATAGGAAGTAATAAAATTAATAAGAAAAACTTTTATATCATTTTAATATGGATTCTCCTTGTATTATATTCTTCGTTTGAATTCAGTTCTTCATCAAACAGCTCTCTGGTCAACTTTTTCAAACATTTAGGAATTCTTTGCCGATGACGTTTTAACTTCTTACTTTTACAATATTAGACCTTTTCAATTTCAATGATTCAATACTTTTCCACCAGATGGCGAACTTTCTATTTAATTGCGAATGAAATACGGCTTTGCTAAGCAATATCTTCTCTCAAGTAGACAGAATACGGGAATGGGAGTGATTTCGAATTATGACACAATAACTACCACATTCAAACCAAACATACAGCTGAGCATTGAACAAATCAACGCAAGTTTGCAGCACAACTTTATCCATAAATCACAAACAACAGTTGCCACTCATTTTCGTTAATATTAACAACGTAAAAACAGAAAAGCTGAGCCAACGTTCTGTTAAAAGTGACATTTTGTTGGAGGTGCGAGGAAAAATGAAGCGACTATCACCTGTTGGGTAAATCTTCTGGTGAAAAACGGCGTCAAGTATTTAATATCCCATTTCGCGAAGCCACTGATTCGGGACTGATTGAAATTCACCTCCAACTCCTCCTCCGTATACTCGGAAAGGTGCTCCGAATCGATAGCTTGTCCCTATAACAAACAGAAACAAAACGAAATTTAATTTTTTTTTTTACTTACACGTTTACATTGGAAAAGTAAAATCCTTTGAGTGAAAAAGGGTGCTAGTCAAGTTCTTCAGCAAAAATTCCAGAGTTTGAAAAGAATTCCAAACATACCTAAGTATCTAAAATTACATTCTACTTCCTAAAAAAAAAAAAAAAAAAAAAAAACACGACGCACTAAAATGGTTTATGAGTACTTCTCTGCAAACTGATTCCAGTTTATCGAATTTTTTTCACAATTTATTATTGAATCGCGAATAGTTTTCCACCCAGCTAATGTGGGTAACTCTCGCATGTATACAATGCAGTAAACAATATTTTAATTACGATATTTAAACAACTGAACGTGCTGATCGATTGTTAAGGTGTACCTGTCTAATAGTGCAAAGGAATTTTTTAATTTATTAGGAAACTTCAGAAAAGAACATAGTTTTGATTATTTTGTGGTACACCAACAAGAATACGAAACCTGTAGAAAAGTAAATAAATGGAAAATACACAATCGTTTAGATTAATTTTGAAAGACACAACAAACCATATCGAATTTAAGAGTGCTCCGAGTTATAAACGAATGCGAGCTTATTACATGAAAAGGTAACGAGAGAGTTTAGAATACCAATGCTTCTTCAAGAAAGCCATGTTATTGCATTCTATGGGCTGAATTCTGAACTGGTTTTAGTCTGATACGTTACCAGCTGGAATATACTTGAATACTACAATTTGTGTTTTCTAATTTCGAATTTTGAATGCCACTTAGGGCTCCAAAAAGTCGTCTTGTTTTTGCAGCTTTCAAAATTGAGTTGATAATACAAATTCGAACACACAACGAATTTTTATGGACACAGGAAATTTATATTCAAGAACAATACATTCCGATTTCAGTTGGGAAAATAGAATATTACGAACGTCCTAATGAGCTGAAAACTCTAAATATATGCGTACTTTTACTAGTGATTCAAAATTTGTACCCTAATTAAATTCCTTAGGTTGTATTTTTGCCTCTTCCTTTATAAGATATCGAATTCTTAGGTTTCGGAATTTCAGTAAAATGTGTTCAACTTTGTCTATTGAAGTTGAGGAGACAAAACTTGAGGCTATTTTCGTGTCTAAAATTTCAACCACAAAATTCTAAACTCACCCATTCTTTGGTTTTACTCAAAGATAGTGGTTTGCCACGTAACTTCTTTCGACTAGCTTTTCGTCCCATCGATTTACTCTGCTGCAGTACCTGCAATAAAATGAAAATACGGGTTAACATGCGGGTATCAATGAGTAGATGGCACAATAATCTCAATGGCAAAGACGACGACCATCATTTGAAATGGATAAATTATTTCTAATCAGCTTTTACTAATCCATGAAAATTACAAAATAAAATCAATGGAAAAAATTAAGCTACACACATAATTGAAAAAAGAATAAACATTTTCTTTTTTCGTCTTTACGAGATGGGCTATTCAAAATGACAAAGTTTTCTCGCGACACCACATCCAAGGCATTTTGCCAGATTTCTTTGGACGACTGACATGATAAAAAAATTCATATGATATTCAAACGAGCGAAAAGCAGATACAAGAAATAATAAGTATTTCTCACGAAATTAATTTTTTTATTCTTAATACGTTGCAAGATATTCGTTGTGACTTTTTCCATATGATCGACCGTATATTTTCCAAATGATTTCCAAAAAATAAGCCGAACTACGCGATAAAATCATATTTTGAACTTATGTAAGATTACTATAAATTCAACATGATTTTTATTTCAGAATGATTATAATAGCTAGATTATATGATATTCCCAAGTAATATCTCATACAGACGTCAATAGCTAATGATTGGAATAAATTATAAAATTTTTTTTCGTTATTCAAGAGCGACAGGATGTCCGTTCTAAAAATAGAAACAAATAATTTTTATAATTTTATCGAGCAGATAAAAAATATTCACGAAAACGAGTATTAGGGAGAATTTTCAAAATTACTCACACATATAAATACAATTATTAATGACAGAACAATGAGACAGCTTCAACAAAAGTTCTCAGTAAAGATTTTAACGATGACCGAAAAAAGTAAAGAAAGCCACGAATTAAATTCAACAGCCCTTGAAAAAAGTTACTAAAAAATTGTTAAATTGTTGGAAACATTTCATATAAACGTCCATAATTTCGTAATGAAACACTGCATTAATACACATTACAGATTTTTTCCTCGAATGATCAGGTTAGCAAAGCCAAAGAGCAGATCAATTTTATCAAACTAGGAATCATGCAAAGACTAAATTTCCATTTCTCAGAAGACTGAAGTCTTATAATGATGAAAATGACTAGAGTGAATTTCTATAGTTGGAACATTTTTGCATGTATTTCAAGAAAAAAATTGCAATACCCTCGGAGTGAATTTCAGAGTTTCAGTTTCGATTTTCTCATTATTTTTAAAGCTTGAGTATTTTTTTCGAAACGCGCAATAACTACTCGTAAACTTATTTATTTTCTCAATAAAATAAAAACAGTTGGGCGAAACAAGATTTAAACTGAATATAGGTATATAGGTACCTACCGATAAACTGAAAAAATTTCATTTCTCAGAAACTTTGAAACAAACGTTTTTTCGAGGAAAAAAAATGTATGCTTATCTCTTACGCTTACAATGCAGATTGAGCTGTAGAGTATGTACAATACGAACTGACTTTTATGTACTTTGTGGAAATTTTCGCACTTTTCCTACATATTAAGCAATGTGAAAATAAAAAACTCAAATGATAAAGTAGATGATTTTGAAACCCTCAATGACGTCATATGTAAAATATGACGGAAATTTATTCGATAAAATGTACCCACTTGAAATTATAATAATTTTATGAGCTGCTTTAGTTCATAGAAATGAAAGAAAGTACTTGAGTTGAAAACATAGGTAGGTACTTCAAATAAACTCTAATTTTTAATTTTTTTTTTTTTATAAAACTTGACAAGATACACACTTACGATCTCGCCACAACAAAACCTTACGATACAAATTGTTTCATCAACTGAAGACTGAAAATTGAGATTTTAAAAAATGAACCCGAAGAAATAAGAATTTTCGACCAAAAATGAAGCAAGACGTTCTTATGACTTTCTGAAATAATGCAGAATTTTATAAGAAAAGTAAAAGTTCAACATACTACTTTTTTCAACGGATGTTTAGAAAATAGTAACAATGCAATAATCATGTTTTAGGTATCATCTCAGAGTGCAATGAGTTATTTTTGCACCGCTGTCAGTTACTGAAAAATGAACTGATATGGACACTGAAAACCCTTATGGTAAATGTTGATTTTTCAAACGACAGTTAAGAAAACCTTCTCTTTCAAAACATTCGTCAACTTTTAAAAATCAGAGCGCGATTCTCTCCGATTCGAATAATAAAAATTTTGTTACCTTCATCAACGGCATTGTAGATCCTCCAAACAACACGGTGGTCACCAAAACGATAATCAAAGTTGTAGTAATGATTACGTGTCGAGTTTCATCGCTGAATCCCAAATGCAGTGATAGAGCATACGAAATGGCACCTCGTAGACCTGCAACAAAACGATGTAGGATTTTATAAATAATATTAATATAATTCAGCACAAATAATTGATTACTGTCGCTCACAAATTCGGTGACATTTTGGCACTAGCATTGTCAATTGAAACGTACTACGTTCTCATAAGTTTCAGCTGAATAAAATTATTCCTTATTTAAAATGCCAGATAATAATCAACACCTCGTTTCTTTTCACCATCGAAACTTCATTTCTGAGAATAGTAAGTCAACGAAAGTTTGCCATTACTTGAATAAATTCAACCCTCGCAAATTGCAGACGTAACACGATAATCCCGAAGGAATAAATGTGGTACAAACGTCATCAGAGCCACACAGGGTGTTCATAAAATAACGCAAATACCCACCTTCGTCGAATGGAAATATCAACTTGAAAAAAATTCAGATGACAATTTTAAAACAAAATAGAATTTAGACAGAAAATTCTTATTTTCTCGATGATTTCTAAGTTCGATTCGCCCTCCAAAATCAGACAAGATTTTAATCAAACTGATTAAATTCACAGCATGGTATAAAATTCTAAACTGCGTAAAATTTTTAAAGCCGAGGAGTAAAACCAGAAAACTGAAAACTCGAATATGAATTGAAAAAAAAATTCAAAAACAAGAATTATTGAATTATACAAGTATTTGCAAACCAGTTTACAAATGTTTCTAATTTTTTACTCGACCTATTTTTCAAAAAGTAAATCACAAACGATATCAAGTCAACTTGGTCGAACAATAGAGAACCGTTTGAAGAACACCCTATGATAGTGTACATTAAAAATGCTTAAGAGAGATGAAAAAAGTAACAACGACTTTTGCAGCCACGTCTGAAAAAGAAAAAAAAACACACCCATAAAAAAAAGATGCTGGTATTTTACTCTTTTTAAGCTGAGAGAGAGTGGAAAAAAAAACTAAACGAAAGAGATGTGCAGCAAATGAGAGTTTAAGTCGTTTGAAGAGAAACTCATAATTTATGCACGATTCTTCAACAGCGAAGTTTTTTTTTTTTTTCATATTTTACGGGGGGAGAAATTCATCAAAAAAGATACAAACTGCGAAACAGAGACGAATATAAAATAAACAAAATAATACTAAAATAAATGCCAAAGAAAAATACACTTTTGAACGAACATTTTACACGTGAAGGCATCCAGAATTTTCAGTATTTCTACCATTCACCCCTTGAATCTGCGACCATAATACTTCCATTAGATACGAATAAGGGATTATTCATACGTTTGTGCTACCAGTTCATTTTTCTATATAATATCCCGCATGATGTGTTAAGGACATGAAACGAGAGAGAGAGAGGGATGAATGGCTCAACAAAGGTACTTACTATTTATGTAGAAAAACTAGGATAAATTTTTGTATCAAAAATTAGTATACTTAGATAAAAAACCGCTAAAAAAAAAGATTGTTATAAGGAATTTCAAATTTATATTTTTCTAAGTCAGGATTCACGGTCATTTTTTTCACCAATTTTAAAATAAACGTTAAAGTCTAACGAGAAACTATTTTACAGAGTGATGTAAGACCTCATAAACAGAACGTACTTCAACAACATAACAAACAAAGCTGATAATATTGTTTTAAATTTTCACGTCAATTTGTACCTACCTATATAGAAACATTTTGTGAGAAAATCAAAAAAAGTAATTCGACCTGTCTAAAAGAATATTATCAGTACAGATAAAGCAGGATTTATGACTTTTTCATTATTCTAAAGCATTATTTCTTACAAAAGGTGTGCTATACATAAGTATAAAAAGAATTTCGAAAAAATAACTCGAATGACTTAATACCACAATACACGATCGCATAAAAAAATTCTTTCACGAATGGCAAGTTTCACTGTCCACCAGATGTAAGATCAATTTTTCCTCGTCAATGACGACGTCCATATGAATAAAGGCCAAAATCGCATAAGTGGAACAAACTAGATTAGAAAATTGGTACGCTTAAAAATCACGAACGGGCGAAGCAATGGCGGGTGGAGTAAGATGGCAGCCCGGCGGGAGCCTATATGGGCCATTTTCTCCCCCGCATAGCGGGAGCACACACGAAAGTATTCGATTTATGAGTTTGTCGGTTACGCAGCCAGGAAGCAGAGTATAGTCAAAATCCAAAAATGCAAAACTTTTTGCTCGAGCGAGTAAGGAAAAATCTATCCAGATTAATTTTACAAAACTCTTGGTACAATAATGTTTTCAGACGATATTTACTAGACCAATTTAGTAGATTCCTCACAACACTCGACGACTTCGAAACTCTTTTGTGTTCTGTGACTGACCCCAGCTGAATCTCAAGTTCTTCTTTTTAAATTGCGTTAAAGATCTTCAATTTACCTCGAAGACTCTTGCAGTATACTATTTTTAAGAATGCTAAATATTATGGCCGACACGATTTGCAAATTCAAAAAAGAATAAAGTAATGCCATTAAAAATGAAGCAGGAAAATGAATAGCTCTACAATTAGCTGATTAAGTTTTATAATCACTGTCATTAAAATAGACGACTAATTTCCTTACACAGAAGGCAACGACAACATACTACCAAGAAATTGAAAAAAATTATTTTACTATTCGAGAAAAAACGTTGCTCTTCATGACGATTTTATTGAGATGAAAAAAAAAAATCATCCATAACAACGTTTTACTTGGAAGTGAAAAATTTGATGAATAATGACGAGGAAAAAATTAAAATCATTTTAATAGCCCGTTTGATATGAATTCAAAGTTATAAGGTAAAACTGGTGGAAAAAAATCAAGAATTCAGTTGTTGTTTTTCTTTTCTTTAAAAAAAATGGATCCCATTATAATTCATATTACACTAGCGTGGCCCGAGTTTCGCTCAAATTTCTTATTCCTGAGATTTTCCTCTTTCTCATAAGACCAAATTCAGCTATCTACGTTTAATAGAAGCTGAGTGATTACGAAATAAAAAATAATTTGTTTACAAATTTCGAGTATGGGACAGACATCCGAACATTGGATTTTATTTTATAGATTTATAGATATTTGTACAAATTTTAAAACGACCTTAATAATTGTTATAAAAGAGAGAAAAAAAAAGATACAAATTATTTTCTTTTCCTCAAGGCTACATTAGTGGAAAAACCCTCGATATCGCATGAAAAATGAGAGTCATCAATTTTTTATCTTCTCAAATACGTACCACAAAAATTTTACACAATACCTTCATTGTTCTGTTGTGTGAAATTGAGCTACTTTAAGCAGGTTGAAACTGGGACCGAGGTAAGTTTCTTTTTTTCAATGATAGAATGACAGAGGGTTCAGTATTAAGAAATTAGAAAATATAACACCCGTTTAGATTTTAATGACCGACTAACCCCATCAGATTCTGATTCGCCAGCTATTTCCTCTACAAATAGTAAGATCTCCATTCCAATCAGAACCCTTCTCGTAGAAATTAAGACCCTTTACCAAAAAGATTTTAATACCGTACATTTGTTTTCTACTTTTTATTTATAATTTTGTCACGCACATACCCGACGTATAACCTTCCTCATAACTGAAAGTCCTTCAATAAGACACATACTCGTAGGATACCATGTTTTTTTCTGAATCCTTCAACTGATGCCAATTAAGGGTAAATTCAAAACAATTTTTCACGATACAATTCATTTTTTTCATCAATATTTTATTTAAAATTATTTTGAGCGTTCGTGAAATAGCATTCATTATAGTGAAAACTGTACATTCAAAACACGGGGAACAATTTATTTTTTATTTTGCATTCATAACGACCAGAAATCAAAACAGCTGGGACGACATACACAGAAATAAATTGAAATGAATGTACATAATAACATAATATTGAAATTGACATCCATCATTACAGTCGACACTGCGATCATGATCAAACTATCAACTAAAAAAAGCACCTGCGAATTTCCATATCAATACCATTCAGTGGTTGGGCATATTTTTCCAAGAATTTCGATCATCATTATAACCTTTCATTACGATTTGACGGAGGGTAAAGAAGGAAAAGGTTTCTATTTAATGAATTTCATAGGCTGACCAAAAAAAAAGCCACACCTTTTACTCGCAAAACGTCCCACACAATGAAATTATGATTAACTGACCCAAAATCGGATTACTCGTTTTTCATAATGCTGAAGTATTTTGACACATAAACGTTGTGTAGTACGTAAAAAACGTGGGCAAGAAAGTCAATTTGAAAAAAAAAAAACAACGTAAATAAGTAGTAAATACAGAAATGATTTAGGTAAAACACAATTACATTTCACGGTAAGTTTTGATCGTTAATTTGTTACCATTCGATCCATTAATTTCCCAAGATAAGAAAATAAAGTGACAGACAAGACACGACTATCAAATAGTTGTGGAAAAGTACAGGTACTAGCAGTAGTGTTATAAGGGGGAGAAGGTTTTACATAGTTGAAACACCGAATTGTTTTCAACTTTTTTCACGTCAGTGTAGTTTTTCATGAATAATTTCAGAGTGGCTTCTCATTCTTTTTATTAACTGGAGAAATGAAGGGCTAGTGTCCTTCAAGTAAAATTCTCCCTCCTCGTTTAGAAAAATTCAAATTTTTGTAAGGGAAATGACTCCTTTGTATTTTAAATGAGCGATTCTGGAAATATCCTGTCTAATTGAAATTCAACATTAGCGTCATCTGGGGTGGCTTACAAGTCCCAGTCAGGGTAAAAGGGGTAAGAGAAAAATACGAAACGCTTCTTGAATGATATCTAAAACTTGGAAAGTAGCTCTCTCCCAATACATCCCATTTCTCCAGATTACATAATGAAAGTGTCAAATTAACACAAAGAGGTCTGTTATACCAACTAATGAAGACGCACTGTACTCATCGCTTCGATCGTATCTCAAACATCTGGGCATCTCCTCATGCGTTGCACGCACTCGTCACCCGACTATTACACAAGATACCCCCATCCTCGGCTGAAGGCCACCCGTTTCCTCGCTCCTCTGCGCAGTTACTCGACTGCGCTGCGCCATCAGCTTCGCATATTCTGCTGCGGTGTCGTCGTCGATTCACAATTCACATACCCATATATTCGAAGGGCATCACCATCAAGTCGATAGCAACGAACGATAATGAAGAATTAACCACGCTCGAACTGGCGTAACGAGACTTAATTGGTGCTAATTAACGCAGTTACACCAACCGCCTCGCGATAAGAGAGAATCAAATTTAGAGGGACTTCCTTAAAACAATAAAAAATAATAACAAAAGTGAAATTGGCACTCACCGCTGAACCACATGATAAACATCATCCGTTTGGTGATCTGATGTTCGCGGAACTTATTACACAGCACTGCTAACGGGTAAATGTTGCAGGCACGACCCACCAAGCACATGATAATGCTCCAGATGACCAGACCCGGCTCGAATCGCTGCCTGAAACTGAACAAGGCCAGTCCCAGGTAGGCGAAAACGCACGTTTCCGCAATAAAGGCCAACGTCCGCATGGTCTGCTGCATGGTAATCTGAGTCACCGTCGACAAATTGAAATGCGTGTAATGCGACATGACGACACCGTTGAATAGAATGGCCATGATACCTGAAACAAGATTATTTTTCCAGTTTTTAATAATATTAACACCAGTACACGACAGGGCAAATCTTTTCCAGCAGAAAAAATAAAATCGACACAATTTCAAGACACTGAAAAAAATGAAATCGAAGACAAATGATTACATCATTTTGAAAAGCATAATATAATGAATTAGGTAGGTAAGTAATCAAAAACAGTAAAAAACTCAAATTTATTTATTTGTCTCCTCTCTTCATAAAATTGAATGAATTGAAGGGTTTTGCAAACTTGAAAAATAAATTCAATTTTGAAAAAAATGGTTTCAAAATTTGATAAGTAATTACATAAAATCATTGAGTTTTCTGTGAATTCCAGAAAAAGCTACTTAATATTCAACCTGCACCTAATCCTCCAGACAAATGAATTGATAGTTCACCAAATTATCCTATCAAATTTTATACAGATATGGACAAGAAATGAAAACTTTTAAAAATAATTTAATTTTACTTCAACCTGGCACGGCGAAGTAACTTGAGGTCTTCCACAAAATTAAGAGGATTATATTTCATGGTATGAGCAGTATCTCATTATGATATACGTATCAAAGTATGTATAGTCATGATATGAAGGGGAAAAAAATGCATATTCAATGATTTAACGTATAGAAATTTCTCATGGGTAAAAAAGGTAGCGAAGAAAATGGTTTCCGTTTTTTTCTTTCTGCATTTTCGTGTACAAATTGTTACTACCGAGTAATCGTGTCAATGATATTCTAAATTATATCCTTTCGCTTGCTGTGTCTTTTACTCATTTACTTTGGCGTAGATAGGGGCTTGAAAGGGTTATTTCCAACATAACTGAAGTGCTATGAACCACGACTCGCCTCAGATAAGGTTGTTAAACAAACAGCTCGCATTTTTTCCAGACGTAAGAAAATTATTCGAATGATGAGTACATATTTAGGAATCGTAGGAAAATGCTTTTTCTTAATTGTGGGAGCGGAAGGGGGGGGTGGCGGATGGTTAAGATATAAAAAAAATTTAAATCATTTTACAGAACAAATTCAGGTACTGCACGCCAGTTTTTACCTCAATTACACTTTGCTATTTTTCATTTTTTATGAGCTGTTTTATTTTTTTTTTACCAACTACCACCAAATTTTGTCTTGCTCTCGAACGTACCCACTAAGCCCCCACGAATTCTTTTATTCAAATTTTTATTAATGAGCAGATTTTTCGAAGCCATAGAATTACCAAGTTTACGGAGAGCTGAAAGAAGAGCTCTAAAAATTTAGATACCATAAGAAAACCAATTCAGGAGGCATACTAGGTACATTTAAGGGTAACAAATTCAAATTTTAAGAGAAACGGTGAAAATTTGAGTTCGTAAGAGATGGTAAATCTCTCAAGAAAAACATAGGTGCACCTTTAATTTGAGAATGTCACTCTATATTTCTGAATTAACACATGCGGCTACCCAATGGTGGTCCTTATTTATATAATGAAGGTGAAAAATAATTTTTTTGTGATTCCCGCTCCCACCTCCCTAAAGTGGTTCCATTTCATAAAAAAAATTATACCCTTACTAAAAAGCGAGTGGTGCCTAAGAGCACCCTTTTATTTAAAATTATAGCAATACTGGAATTATCAAACTGATGGTGGCGAATGAGAAAAAACATACCTCTATGCAATGATGATTATAAACTAAAATAATGCCAATTTTTGTATGTACGAATTTTTAACCCGCTTGAGGCACCATTTTTCTTACAACTTATGGGGCTGAAATTTTTATGCACTGAGAGAAAACTGCATACTAAATTTCATTATCTGAATAGTACTAACTTTAGGACAATTCAGGATTTTTATGAAAAATTAATATAATTAATTTATTACGAGTTAGTAAAAAATAATTGAAAATCAGTATAAATAAATTGAAAATTGATGTGCTGCGTACTAAAATTTAGTATATTTCATACTTATTGATTTTTCATATAAAATCTGACCCAAAGTTAGTATGCAGCCTACTAATTTTTAATATTCTTTCTCTAAGTATGGAATTTTTTTTCTTATGAAATAAAATCACTCTGCAAGGTGGGAAATAAAAAACTCGTAACTTAGAAGTAATTGGAGTACCCCTATAATAGCCACAATGCCCTCTCATACGTACCAGACAAATGGATGCCTTCGGCCAACGCATATGGAGCGTACGTGAACACCAGCATCATAGCAAACTCCAAGGATGGATGCTTGCGCAGATCGACGTACTTGAGCAGCAGAGCGCTGGTCAACGCAAACAACACTCCAATGCCAGCGGATGCGAAGAACGTGGAGAAGAACTGGCTAATGCCATTGAGTACTGCTTCACCAGCCGACATACCCGGACTATTAGACCTCAATATTGAGGTGGTCAGAACAATAGCGATGGCATCGTTCAGTATACTCTCGCCAAAGACCAACATATTGAGCACTGGGTCAATGTCGAGGGCGTGGAAAATGGCGACCGTCGCCACCGGGTCCACAGCAGAGATGAGTGAGCCGAAGGCGAAACTTTCGACGAAGCTCAGCGAGTAAGCCATACCAGCCAGACCCAGCACATAAATTCCAGAACCAATTACAAGCGCTGAAATGGCAGTACCAACAATAGCGAATACCAAAATTGAGCCGATATTCTGGAAGAAGTTTCCTTTGTGCAGGTTGTAGCCGGACTCGAAGATGATGGGTGGCAGCAGCACCAAGAAAAAAGCAGTCGGTGAGAAGGCTTCTTCTTTGCGCCAATTGGCAATATTCTGATTGGACATCATGTTCAACACTAATCCAATCAGCCCACCTAAGCAGACAATAGTGATGCTCTCAGGCAGGTACTGGAAGTGAGTGAGCAGCATCAGGTGAATCAACAAAATACCCAGAGCAAGGACACACAGTACAAAGAAAATCGAGATCGAACTGTTGCGTTCCTCTTCAGCTGAGCTTTTTTCTGGTAACACTGGCTCTCCAGCAGTTACAGCCTCTTCACTGGACGTAGGGGTGGTGGTATTAGAAGCTGCGGTGGTATTAGGAGCTGCGGTGGTATTAAGAGCTCCCGTGGTATTGATGTTGATAGCTGACGTGGGTGACGTTACATTAAGAGATGCCGTTTCTGAGCCGTTCTTGTTCAGCACGCCAGAGTGCTCAGTGGTGACGTCTGATTTGGCTGAACCATTTTCAGACTTAGTAAGATTGATTGCAGGTGAGGTTGGAAGTGTGGGAGTTGCAAGCGTTGAGGTAGAAGGAATTGAAGATTTAGTTGTTGTTGATGATGATGAAGTATTCTGCGTCGAATTATGAGCTGTCGAAGTTGGTGGGATGCTGGAAGCATTAGATACAGGCAATACTGCAGCTGTGTTCGTATCGACAGCTCCACAAGTAAGCTGCAGTACAGCTAGAATACTTAGAAAGTATAACAATCGCATCTTTAGACAGCTGGATTTCCCATTCCAAGTTAGCATTGAGAAACGAAGGAACACAGCCTTCGATTACGAGTTCATGTGAATTCTAAACAGCTTTACTTTTCGACTTGAATGTACTGAATAATAGCGACGAATGAAGCGAACGTGTCATACTTACGATCGAAATTAGTAATTATATTTTAAAAATAAAATCATATGGTAGTAAAAACAAAATAACAGATTATCGCACAAATTCCATCGCGAATCGTGATAAAACACAACTCGTAAACGAACAAGCTATACGCACACTAACACGTAAACAGACGTAAACCAAACGAGAAGTACAACGCGAAGGCGAAAACGAGCTATATAGCCGCGGGTGAGACGTGACGTTTCGTCAGTGTTACCAACGTACGAGGGTATGTTGGAAATTCTCTATTTATACATGAATAATTTTATTATTATTATTGAACAACTGCTTAATGGGTTGCTTATTCTTCGAATTAAGGCATTGGAGTGAATAGTATTTTCGTTCGGAATTTTTTCAAGTTCTATCTTTATGTCTACTTCGAATTATTTCCTTTTAAAAATTCGATTTTAAGTTACTTTCTTTTAGAAATGCAATTTTCAAGAAAAAATGGATCCCGGCACTTGAGAATTGGATCAATGAATAGTTATTATTACGAGTATTATTATTTTTCATTTGATCCAAGAAATAGCCTTCAATAAGATCTTTCTCATTGATTGAAACTTGAAAGCTTGAAAGCACTACTTGAAAGATATTACAAAACACGAATCAACAAAAATAGGTGTTGCTTTCTATACCAAAATACAGATCAAAAATGGGAGAAAAATTCAACGTGAACGTAATCTAATTATCTAATTCAGCTACAATTTTAGCTAAGAATGAAAGACTCGTAATTGGTCCTTATATGCTGAACAAGAACATGGATCGAGATAGTATAAATAGTAGCTCTAAATATTGTCATGGAACACTACACTTTATAAAAAAATAATAGCTATTAATATTCAATTTATTCTAGCCGACAAATAATCTGTTCAACTTTTCAAGAAAAAACATTTTTGTTTGATTTGCTTCAGCTAATAATTTCAGGTGTTTTGTCAGCATGCTGAAAAATAAAAACTGTGCAAGACTCATAAAACTTCTCGAATTTTCGTATGGACCCCAAATAGAAATCTTCTTCATTCGGAAGATATATTGAAATTATGGCCTTAGTCATTCAACTTCTAATCCTCAATTTAAAAGTACCTAGACCTGGTACTAAATTTTAGTGACTATACTTACAATTTCCTCATTATACGAACACGTTTTTATTCGGATGTTTTATACTCGTGACTTTCGGATTTCAATTAAAATTCACTATAAAATCGTGACAATTTTTAGAAAATTACGACAAATAACGTACTAAAAAAATGCACATGAAATTAAAAATGACGAAGAGTAGTTTCACCAAATTCTAATGGATCAGTATAAAGTATGAATTTGAGAAGATTTAAAATTAAAATTTCATTTAATTAATCATTATTGAAGCCTCACCAAACAAAGTTAAAACAGTAAATTTTCCACATTTATTTTTTTCATATTCTATTCGACAAACAAGGAACTGTTAATATAAATACATTTTTTTTAATAAAGTAGATAATACTTCTTATAAAATTATATTTGACGTTACAAATACTTCAACAAGATTTAAGTACAATGAAAAATATTTTTCATTTATAATAAGACAGTTGCTCGTTATCGAAAAAAATTAATTTTTATTGGTACTAATACGAGAAAAAGCAAAAACTTCAACAAACAAACAAAACAAAAAAGGTTCCCTTCGTCATATCGTAATTATTTCAGTCGATAAACTTCATTTCGATACATTCAAGTAGAAAAGTTGCTAAATCCACTTTTTCAAAATTTCATGAAAATAAAAATAATTTTTTGGCTATCTTACTCGTATTTATCAACTCAGACGTAGAAACAATTAATTTTAGTTTTAATCCAAGCTGGTAATGTAATTAACGTGTTTTAATGATATTTCTTTTCTCATTTTTCCCAAATTATTAAAAATGGACATAGCAACTTGCTTAAAAGAATCGATTTAAAAAATGTTAGCTTAAAGTTTTATTTCGTTTATTCTGGGATACTAATAAAGCACAAAATTTTCTCATAACTATTTATGATACAAAGGAAAACAGAAAAATTTTTTTAAATCGAATCCATCGGAAAATTATAATTATGTTATAAATTGAAAAAAATTGCATGGGACGAATACATAATATTCACAACCAGAATCAAAATATATCACATTATGAATGAAAATAATTTTTTTCTCAACAGGAAAATATAGAAAATGAAAATGTTTAAAGAAGAATATTTGTTGAATGTAAAAAAGAAATACGAATGTAAAGAAGAGTTGAGGATATTGTTATAAGGAGCTATAAGAAGGGAGGGAAAACTGGGATATTTATATAAACATCAAAAAAGAATCAACTGCGTGGGTAACCAAAACAATTAATTCAACAAAGTATGTACATTCATACAATTGGGAACAACCAGAACAAAAAAAACATTTAACGTTAAAAGCTTCGAATACGATAAGACGGAATAAAATAATATCTTTAAAACAGCCATTATATAGAAGTAGAGCCTCAATTTCAACTTTTTTCGATGAACGATACAAAAATTATAGGCTAATATTACACAAGTTAAGATTCTCCATAAATTTTTTCACATAAACAAAATTAGTTTTCTGAATTTTACGTAAACTTTGGACGGTATCGAATTTTAATAAGTTATTGAAAATTAACAAACAGGGCACGTATTTCAAATTATAACAAATCATCAAATTAAGAAATAAAATTTAATAAAAACGATATTACAAGTGAAACAAAAAATAATGCATTCTCCCAAATATAACAAAACAAAAGTAAACTTAAGAAAGTTAAATCATATTTAATAATACTGGGGCAAAAAAAAATAGATAATTTTTTTATAAACATCATCGCGCATTTATGTACAAATCTTAAATATTGAATTTTTTTTTATTTATTTGACTAGTTCGTTCAAATTTCGTGTTCCTATTTAAACGATGGACCGACAAAAGGTACTAAATATTTTTTTTTGGACAATTCTCCATTCTTTTGTTACATATTGTGTCATAATTTATAGGAAAAACATTCGCAATGGAATGATAAAATGATGCATTGACTACAAGATATTTTGATGTTTTTCAAAGTATTTAAATCGATTATACACTGTCCATTATCAAGCTGACGTAACTTTCGAGAAGAAAAATAAAAAAATAGGTATGCGAGAAAATAGGGGATTTGATAAGGAAATGAGAAACTGTTATTGTTGAAATTAAAATTAAAGCTGACATCATCGTTACTTAAATTCGAATTAGATGCACCTAAAAATTCCTACAAAGAAGGAGCCAAGTACAGAAAAATATTTTTTCAACACCAGAAATAACTTTCAAGTAACAGCACTGACATGAAGCTGTTTGTAGAAAAGAAGCTATAAATTGTAAATTTCAGACTCTTAATTATTTCATTCATGTAACCGATATAAATAAATTAGTATACATGCAATATAAATGTTTAGTTGATGAAATTTCAAATAAAAATAAAAAAGCCAGGGGTAAATAAAAACACCATGTCATAAGGCACTAGCTTCCATGATGTTCATTACTATTAGAAATTTTCAAAACCTCTCTTCGTTGTTTCAACTTTCTTGATTTTCGATTAAATTTAGTAAGTGATTATAAGAATATATCTACGATTTGGTATCGAAAAAAGTAAAACTCTAAAAAACAAATCCACAAACGAGGGATATAAGAATGTTTTAAACTTGATATAGAAAATGACACAGCTTGATAAGACTACGAGATTACATTGCACATACAACCAAAACACGAATACCTTACACAAACACCACTGCCCTGTCGATAGATACAATGCCATAGAGCAGTTTATATCACTTAAATGCAAGTGAGTGCATCAACTTCACATTGGTTTCATAAAAGATCTATATAGACGCTCCACTTTCGTTGGTAACTTGATCAAAATAAAAAATTGAAAATATTTGAAAGTCAACTGTGAAAAACGCAGTCGATTATTGCACACAAAATTAAAAAAATAAATTAAATCTTTGGTTAAACTGTCAAACTTTTAAGATGTGAGCTCCAACTTTTCAAACATCCCAGGTGCATCTATTACTGAATTATACAATTTTTAAAATAGATAAAACAGAATAGAAGCTAAGAAATTACAGAAAAACTGAGAGAAAAGTAACAAAAAAGTAAGAAAATGAAGTGAAAGTTGGACAGATTTAGAAACGTTGAGCAAGTGTACATCCTTCGTGTAGCCAAGAAACTAGCGCATCAGTTCATAACAATGCCACATGTTTTATGACTAACTTCCCAAATCGCAGAGGAAATAAGAATAATTTTTACGACGTGGAATATAAAAATTCTGCTCATCAATATTCTCGACTGCTTCGTAGAATCGACTAAAAATATCTCCCACTCGAATCGATAGATTTAGATTTCGGATTTTCATTTTAAAGAAATCATTAACGATGGCAAAAATAAAAAAATTAAGTCACTTTTGACATTCGTACGTTTTCCAAAGTGAGCGAAAAAACTGCTGCGCACAAAGAAGTCACTCGACGCGTTAGTATTTTACTATCTGGCAATAAATAAGTGATAAAAAAAGTTATCTCAGCGACATAAATTTCAAAATGGTGCTTCGTTACAAGTACCATAAAGTCATATTCTTACCGAGACAATTGCACACCCATAATAACCGCTTGAAAAATTTCCTTCTAAACCCTACCCGAGTATGTTGACAAGTCGACGCCATTTTGTCTTTGATGACATTGCAGTTAACTGCCTTCTGTGGTCTTCATTATCTCAGGTCATACCTGCGACTACCGTATTAAAAAATGTGTTGTCCAAATTGCAAAATGGAAGCCTTCAGCTGCTACGAATGTGTTTCAGCACCACTGGAACCCACATCCTCTGCTCCCCTCTCGACTGACGGATCTGCATTCGTCTGCAGTTCCGCAGCCTCTGGAATGTCGTCGTCGACGTCCAGTTTGGTGTCGCTGCTGCACACCCTGCACTTGCAGCACACGATACACGGTGCAGCCAGCAGCAGTAAAGGTGACGCTATCAGCAGCAGAATGCCAAAGCCGGCGAATATGCTGATGACTTGAGTCCGATGCCAAATAACCGAAGCTCTGGAATGGCCCAATTTATTTTTGCACGGTCCCTTGTCGTAATGCCGCAGCAGAAAGTCGTCCTGCAAAACAGAATATGAAATAAGAAGCAGAAATTAGAACCAACTTATATTATTAACATTTTTATGACTTCATAATGCAATATTACAATTTTGATTCATTTATGTTCTCAACTCCGATAATTTTTCTATTTTTATTATTTTTACTCTTCTCCTCGTCCTATGACGGGTACTTTTTCACAGCAATTTTTTTTAGCCCCCAAACACATCAAGCGAAGTCCGTCAATGAAGGGAGTACTGCAAATGATTTGCGGTAATTGATCTCATTTATTGAAAAATAATATAATTAGACAAAAACAAGCTACATATACACATTTATGCTAATGAATGTGGAAATGTTTTCCAAGTGATTTGAATGTTCTTCGAAACCTCGATATTGGTAAAATCATTAAACAGACGACTAAAATACTATTTGCATTTCAGGGTTATGTTTTTTATTTTTTTGGCAAAATGAGGTACACGCGTCTTTAGTAATAAGTGCACTTCTTGCCAAAATGTTATTAAAAAGAAGTACTCTAATTAAGATCATCAACCATTTTCAAAAACAGAAAACATCTCGATTCATTTATGGTACAAATCCATTATATTGAACCTTGGAAATAAAAAACTAAGATTATTTTTGGTATTAACTTTTTGATAGCTATGATAGCATCTGATTATTTCTTCATTTATTAATTATTCCTCTAGTTGAATCCTACTCCTATCCATAGTTGGCTGAGTGTTGTAAAGATGAGAATCACTTTATATAAATAAACAAATAAATAAATGTACTGGTAGACATGAATATTCTGCTCAATAAGTAGATAAGTAGCAAACAAAAATGCTAATCTCGAAATTTTCCAACGGATCGCAAAGTTTTGGCAAAATGACAATTGAGTGCATTTTTTCAAGAAGGGGGTATCTAAAATTCGAAAAAATTATTTTCTGATCCTTCTTCTTTCTGGCAGTGCAAACCGCATCTCTCTATCCTTCACCATTGTTGAGAAATATTAGAAAGAAGTGTCCTAAGTCCGTAATTTATCAAAAAAAAAGCGCATTTCTACAAGAAGGGCGTATCAGAGCTGTCCCTTTAGCAAAATATCATTTCTACTTCGACTACGTAATCCATTAACTCATTATGAGGTTTCGTAGAGAAGGAATGGGGCAATAAAATACAAAAAACCGCTTGTCTCTAACTTATTCCAAAAAAAAGTTACAATCAGTTGAATATTTCAATTGTGTTTTTCTCAGAATCACTTTTTTGCAGATACGCCCTTCTTGAAAAAATGCACTCAGTTATACCTCAAATATTTTTTGATAAGCTCTTCGATTTTTTGTCAAAATCAAAAAAATCACAAGAAAAAAGTTTGATTCATCAATAAAGCATGTTCATGAAATTCTTGAGAAAATAAAAATTTTTAGAATTTTCAGATCGAAACAAAAAATCTATAAACCTAATTTGGATTTTCATATCTTCATGAACATATGTCAGAAAGGATGCGAAAAAAACTACTAAAAATCAGCCAAAAAACCACATTTTTACCTATAATGTGGAACTTTGGATTTTGTGGTGGATTCAAAAATTTTTAGTTAGGTTTTTAACATGAAAATTTTATCAGTTTCTCAGTTGGCAGCGCTTTACTTCAAACGTGCTGGCTGTAAAAAAATTTTTCAATTTTTTTTATTTCTTTGACTATTTCACTGGCAATAACAACTAAATCAAACTGTACAATTCTATAGCTCGTTTTAAAAGACATCTTTTATGTAAAATATCTACTCGAATTTTTACGAATATCTCGAGAGTAAACAATATTCTACCATTGTCCATTGTCAATTTGGAGCATTAAATTCTGAATAACAAATATTCTAATTCAAGCAAAATTCTAAAGAAAACCTTCTGCTAGCCCTTGACTATATAATACATACTACTTGAAATTGGAGGAGCCATTTCGATACCGGTAAATTGAACGCGAAGTAAAACAGATTAAAAGTAAAATCTAAGAAATATTTATCAAATTAAGAAAGAAAAATAAGAACTATATGTGTCGCACCTCATTGAGTAGAAAAATCAGCAAGGACAAATACGAGAGTTAACCTCAAGCAAGAAAAACAATAAGCCATATAATTCGTCACAGTAACATACAGAGTGTCCCAATCAAGGTTAGACATTCACTAATAATAATTAGTATATCTTTCAGAGAGTTAACATTGTTATTTACAAAAAACATTTGAGAGGAATTTATTCGATCCAGTAAATGACTATTTAAGATGAACCTTTTATGAATGTTACATATTTTATTTTCTTCGTAGATTAAAAACGAAAATTACAATCATACAATGAAAGCGAGCAGTTGAGGGACGTGTTTCCAAAAAGTAATAAGTCCATTTTGATATATTTTGATATTTTGACAGATTTCGAGGTCAATTTATTTTGCCTCCTTACTATAGAAGACATCCGTTATGGAGTTTTGAACAGAGAATATTTTTATTTCACTTGAAAACTTTTTTTTAAAAAAACGATTCCAGAGCTATAGGATGAGAATAATTTACGAGTACATTATATGCTCACTGTATGCAATTTTAAATAACAATATAGTATAGTCAAGAAATGTATTTCGGCTTAGAAAACAGACTGTCTCGAGAACAATGATTACAATTTGGATGCAGGGTCTCGTTTGCATGAATAATATATCGCCTTGAACCCGCGATGCAATTAACAACATTGTTATAGGAAGAAGTGAGAAACATTATTTTCTTTGTGTAGTTGACTTATAGAAATGTAGGTATATTCATAGACATACAAAATAATTTATTGATGAAGGATAAGTTGAGTTCAAATCGTCAGTGAGTTATAAATAGCATGAAATAGGAGGCTTATCACTAAAAAGATACGATACTTCGTGAAGAATATATTTGATGGATAATGACTTACGAACAAGAGTGCAAAAACTATTTCAGACAAACATCAATACATGACTTGTAGTAGCTTTGACCATTATTTTATTTATTTTTTCATCTCTTCACGAAACTACATATTTTCCTTTTATGAAAAATGTATTATGTTTTGATACAGGGTAATAATAAATCAGCTAAATAAATGGTACCTAATAATTATTTTTCTAGACTTATAGGTCAGGGATAACTATAAATATCTCAGCATTATTGTCAGAAACCCAACGAGAAGGGGGTGTGACACTTCCTAGAACCAATTTCATAGTTGGTTTTTTGTAAAAATTGAAACAGAGTGGAAAAATCTCCAACTGGGGAAAAAAATTTTGAATGTATCCTTTACTAAAAAGTAGGAAATTAAAAAAAAATTGTTGGATCAATTAACCCATTACATACCCCCCCCCCTTCTGTTGATACTGTTTCGCAGAGCTCCTGACTTATTTTCATCTACAGACCTACGATACGAATCTAATAAGCTGAAATCATGAAAATTACAAAATATAATAACTTCCAACCAGTTGAATAGTAACAAAAAAAATCGAAGATGACGATTGCAGTTTCGCAGTACTTTCCACAATTTTATAATACACTCAGCAGTCATAATACGGCTTTCATCTAATAAACAAAAGACCTTGAAAGTTGACCAGAAAACTAACCACAGTAATATCTTATAATCGACCTCATAAAAAACTATTCTTACAAATGACTAAATTGTGTTTTTTAAAAGTATTTCAGTTTCAAAAAAATCAGAACTATCTTCTCAGCATTTTTATATTCACAAAGCAAGTCATTGTCATGTAGACCAAAAACTTCGTGAAATCTTGGTCTTTCCAACAGGGCAAACTTGAATAATTACAAAAGTTGTAAAACATCTTACAGTTTCTTAAGAACACATTAATTAACTGATCTGACCAGAATCCAGGGCAGATTTTTTCAATCGATACAAAGGAATGAACTAAACTGACACTCTAAACCGCAATGTCAAACTCATTTCCATCGAAATTCTTTCGCTGCAAATCTCCATTTTCATCAATATAAATATTCAAAGTTGGACAAACATTTTTTTTTCTCCTCCATACTACAGGTTAATGGAGTTGAGAAGGTAAATTAGGTAAATTAGCATAGATAAGTATTAAAATTTAGTATGTGGTTAAGGCAACAGAATCCCCTTTATTTTTCAAATCTTAAGATTAAATCCAGGAAAATTGAAATAAAAATTGCACCAAAAAGTTGGAAAAAAAAATCAAAAATAATAGGACTTTCGGCTGTAAGTAGCTTTCACAACCCTAATCAACATACTTAAACTCCTACCCCCTCCAAGCTATGCTAGATCCACAATCGCTAGAATAAAAGGAGGTCAAAACTTGATTATTGTTATCATCTATTAGTTTAAAAAAAAAATTAAGTCACATCCCAGAGACAACCTCAGCTAAAATTGTCTTTAGGACGTGCTAAATGGGTAAAATAAAATCACAACCAACGGGGAGTCAATTTTATGAAAAAAAGAATAATCAAACTTTTTACCCTTATCAAAATGTTGATTCTCAATTAACACGTGAAAAATGTATGATGGCAATCCATTTGTCATCCGCGGTTCAGTACAATAATTAAATTAAAACTCCATTTTCTGGGAGGAAGGCTAATATGTATTTTCTCTAGGGGACTAATTTCAGCCTTTGAGGGAATAGCTCCCCCTATGCTCCGAAAGTCCTTCTATAGTGGGGATTTTCTACGAAAAAAAAGTTGAAATAAATAGTTGAAATAATTTCAACTTTCAGTTTCCAAAAGTTGTCTTTTATACGACCGATTGTAAGTCATTTAATTGATAAGATGGACGAATCTGATTGGTTATTTTTTGGATTATTTTATTACATTTTGAAAAATCTCTGGATATGATGGATTTTCCACAAAAAAAAAAAAAAAAAAATGTATAGAGATGTATGGCACCTGAGTAGTTGAACCAAGCCACGTCCGAAAATAATACGGAATATTTCCACAATCGAATTATCAGAAATATATAACACGATTAAAAAAACTTCGAGTAGATAATGTTTATTTGACTAATCGATCACGTCGTCGTGCAATGTGCGTAAGGAAATCCTCGATATAGTTATGGGCCATGACATAATAAGTTATAAAAATATAACCGATAAATTCGAATACCTATCAGAAATCAATATAAGCGATTACGTTATTGATTTTATAGTTTTAACAACCTTATAATTTTTGCAGAAGAAAATAATATAATTAGAGGTAAAGTACCTTATCTATTGATCGTAAGTGAACTGTAAAGGTACTCAACTTTGCACGACATCAAATTAAAGTAAATGAATTCTCATTTGGAGACCGGACAATTTATCAAGCTGAAAAAATCAATTTCAAACTCGTTCTCAACCAAGCCGACTGAGAAAGTTAGGATATTTTAGAAAACGTATACGTTTGAGAAAAATCTGATAAGCTTGACCTACAATTAACCGAAACGACAGCTTAGTTTTCACCAGCCTATCGATATTATCTAAAAATTAAAGAATCTCCCACGGAAAGGAAATGATGTTCTGATAATTAAATTTTTCAGAATTCGGGTGGAAAAAGACAGGAAGTGTTACTCTCATATCAACACTACCATGATAAACTGCGTGGAAATTTTCTTCTAGATATTTCCACGTATTCTATTTGGAAAATATAAATGCTCAGCATCGACTCGAGAAATCAGTTGCAGACATCTAGCAAACGGTAGCGATACGAAATTTTTTGAAATTCGCCAAAGTTCTTAGTTGCTGTTGTGTAAGCAGAAGATTTATCTTTATAAAAAGCATCTAAACCACTCAAGAAAGAAGCGTTTTGTTTTTTTTTCAACAGTAACCACAAGCATGTATGTAAAACTGTAAATAATTCTGAATACGGTAGTTTTATTCTTCGAATCTGATACAGAAATGCTGGCCTTACATTTTTTTTCAATTACTTTAGAATAAAAATGCTAACATACATTATGATTATCATAATGTAAAAATTCTGATAATTTTAAACAATTATTAGCGAAATTGTATGATCTTATTGTAATTCAATCTTGCAGACAATGGCTAATCAATACCACAACAATAAATTATATACATCAATTATGGGAATTGTGGTTATAATGAGAACCATAAGATTTTTATTCGCCCCTACCCTTCCAAAAAAAGAAACAGAATCAACAAACAGAACAAAAAAAAAAATCAATAGAAAAATAAGTTTACTTAAGTTACTAAATCTCATAAATTAATATGAAAATGTCTAAACAATTTTGCTAGTGTCCCCTCAACTACTCTCGTCCACACCAACCAAACGACAGAACAACCTTCAGGCTTATCAATTTTTATACTCGTAAATAGAAGTTCAATACTGAACAGAAATTCAAAAGAAAATACTTTGAAATCGTGTATATTATACGTAGAAAAAAATATACTCTCATCAATTTTTGGATTGTTATAGTCATGAAAAGAGACAGAAATAAGAAATCTAGGAAAAGGAAGCTATCTTCATCTTTACGAAGAATAAGGAATTAATTAAATTAGATAAATTTTCTACAGATAACCTTGAAGAGACAATCTTTTTTTTATTTATTTGAGTGTCATTTTAATTCATTCGTGATTTTATCAACAATCACCATTCTGTCACGTACCCTCTTGTTTTTTCACGAATTTTCAAACAAATTCTCTTCAGCTCGGTTCTTCCCATTACAAAAAATGTATATTGAGAATTTAAATGCTCGAGTTTATTCAAACCAACATTTTCACATTCATGTAAGAAAATAATTTACCATAAGATGAAGTCACAGCCACACCCAAAGGTTGGCCTGGGGCGACCAAAAGCTCAATTTTCCTCTATTTTTCATGCTGTAAATGATTTCAACGTGATTTTTGGAGGGCATTTCGGTCTTTGGAGGATAAATTTGGGAATTCTGTCCGCCAACAAATCATTCCTGTGACTTTCGTCCTTCTCAAAAATTTCGTTATAAAAGGGCTATGCAATTTCGAAATTTTAAAATTTTCACTAGAAAATGCTAAGATTTGCTCTTTTTGCTATTTAAAAAGTAAGTTGGCAAATCTTGCTGGTAAAAAATATGATATTCGATGTTAACAACATTCCTTCCATCAGCAAAAATTTCTACGCATACTTTTACCGTCATCTCATCCTACATTTTCCCTCAATAAATTCTTTTTCACTAAGGTGTATTTATACTGTAAGTATATTATTGTATTTACATGTCACAAACTCAACTCCAACATGTTTTCTACCAAAATCTTGAGCAAATAATTTCCATCCCATTAAAGCAGACGAGTACTAAAACTTAAATACTTACATCCAATGATGCGAGGCAGTACCAACAGAAAACGTGTTTGCATCGCTTGCACAGCATTTGAGCGCATCCTTCGTCCTTCTCGATGGGTACGCTGCACATAGGACAGCATTTGATCAGTTCGGAGTCGAATGTGACCCCAGGAACAACTTCCTCCGATTTGCAGGGCGAATCGGCGTGCCAAGCAGCTCGACAATTGGAACAAAAATCCATTTTACAGGTGGGACAGTGAACGCTTTGAGGCGTACAACGATCTGTGGAACACAAGGTACACACAGTTTCACAGCCGGCTTGGGGGCACCATGTTCTACTTTTATCCATTTCGACTTCTAAAAACAAAATAGGAAAAAAAAACAAGTCACATATTAATCATGTGAGTACTACACGTACGCAGCAAAGAGTTGCGGCACCCAGTGAATGGAGCACTGATCTACATAAGTAGTTGAAAAATACATAAACAAAATTTAAATGTGAATCTTAAAGACTTGCATACGATAATAAATATTCTAAAACAGAAAAGCTATAACAAATACATCAATCGCAAGCTGCGATTCATTTTTCTTCCATTTCTAATTTATATGAGTACATTTTTTTTTTTTTTTCGTTCCATTTTTGGTACCAGGTCAGACCTTGTAATCAGGGCCATCTATGGCACGAAAAATTTACATCGGTGCACTTTCTTCGTTCTCACAGATACGGTATGGTTTGCACATTTAATTACTATAGTAGGGCAGAATAATTCATAATATTTATTTTCGTAGGAACACGTGATTGCCTCTACCGACTCTCAGACACGGTTTCTTTCCCATAAACACCATATTTACGACATCGAAAACCATACACAGGTGTTGAGTATTCATTTTTAGTGAGAAAACAGTTGTTCTGGCCCACTTGTTGGAGGAAAAAATAAAACAAAAAAAATTTAAACGCTCTATTAGATTTCTAGTATATGTACACTTTAGCTAAGTATATAGTTTTTAAATTGAATCAGCTATAAACTGACCGAACCTTAAATACTGAAAATTTCACACTTCAAAGGTACAATACACAATTATTAAAGGTTCGGGTGATTTTTTACGAGCTGCTTTTTTCACCAATAATTGTTTCCTTTGAATGTATTGTCCGCAAATAGACCTTCTACACCTCAGATGTTAGGAATTATGATAGATTTGCGGAGAAGTGAAAATGCTGTTTTTTTTTTTTTCATAAGCTTTTATTTAACTCACATACCGGGAAGGGGCTATATGAGTCTACGTCCCCCTTTGACCAATTTGAGCCCCTTCTTCTGACTTTCTAAAATTATACAACAAATTTTCATTAAAAAAATCACCAACAATTGCAAAAAATTATTTCCTTTCAGTTTATAACTTTTCAAGTCCTTTCATTTAATGATAACCTTTTTTTATCTAAAATTTTTAAAATAGAAAGCTATAAATTTTTCCGATCTGATAATTAACGATAGGGCAAAACAACTTTCGGACAAACAAATTTAATTGAGCTCTTGGTAGAAAAAAATTCACTTCTCGCAATCGAAAAAAAATTCCAACGATAACTTAACTCCTCAAAAATACATACGAACTAATCACCAACATAGAAGGCAGTGACTCAAGCATTCCTCATAAACAAAATTTGCCAAAAAGCTGAAAATAATTTCCAATTCAGTAAACAACTGACTAAAATTGAAGTATTTGTGGTCAACATTTCAGTTTCATAGCTTAATACAAATTCTACATACTCGTATATAGAAAATATTATTTTTAGAAATTCTTATATAATTAACATTAATTGCATCTCTTTTACCTGCCAGCTGCTTAATTATTCACGCACAGGCGAGCTTCACAATTCGACTAAAAGTTTTATAAGCACGTCTTGCCACAAATAATTCACTCTCTTTAGACACATACTTATGTGTATGCGACTAAAATTCACATTTAGTACAAAATATAAAGTACATTTCCATTATGGCTCGACCATTGGATATGAAAATCTGTTGTCAGTTTCGTGAAAAATAAGAGGCGAGAAAATATACACGGGGTGAGGAAAAGTGGTGGAAACAATCAACGAGTTTTTTCGCGAGGACATCAGGAAAAGAAACTGAAAAAATTACGTTACTTTTTAAAGGACCACTGTTGCTAAGTACAAGAAAAGAAAAAAAAAATCAGACAAACAACCTGAGCACATGAAAAACTCGTTCATCGACTTTTTAAGAACAGAAAAATACCCGAGTATAATGACAAGACATTGAAAAACTTGAAATTTGATAAAAATTCAAGTTCAAGAATAAAAGTTTCAAAATAAATAATTATATTCGATTAACGGAAAGCCTTCATTGAAATATGGTCAAGGTACAGAGATGGTACAAAATAGAATTTGACAGACTTGAGGAAAATTCGATAGTTTGATTTAAAAGTGCAGAAAATCAAAGCTTACGAAAATACACGTAACTGGTGAAAGTGAGTGAACGCAGCTTAAAACTGATATTTTGAAATTAGTTTTTATCTTATTTCTTACACGGATACAATTCTAAAAACAAATGTAGCAGGTCATTTTGCCACACCCTGTATTTGTAAGACTCTTCATTGCAGAATACATGGGTTTTAAAATGAAGAGAATGTTTTATATATTGCCTGGAAATTTGATACAGCAGCTACTCAAGGTAAGTCCTGATGAGATTTCATATGTTCCACTATTCCTGGTCTTTCAGGTTACCCTGATCCCTGATTCATGTAGAGACATAAATAGGTGACAGAGATACCAGATAAAATCAGGGCACACTAGCGACAGAAACCAAAATCCCTGACCCTTCCACTTGGAATAAACTCATTTTCTTACTAGAACAACCGTTAGAAGACAAATATTTCATTTTATGGAAATTAACTTGAAATAAAACTGCTTTAAAATTGCGTACAAAATAATACTGAACTTTCTCAGCCGGATTTGGAGACGGAACTATTGATTAAATAGCACTGCCATTAGCAATGTGCTTTTTTGTCATGATAGGCTTTTCGGATACTTGAAATAACCACGATATCAAATAAAAACATGAAAAAACCTGATAAGTGACATGGCATTCAAACGAGAGTAAATTCGCCAAGATTATATTAGATTAAGAAAATAAAAAAAAATTTCCAACAACCAAGATCAAGACGGAATAACGAAACTTTAGCAGGTAGTACATATTTGGCAACTGTAATCTAAAACTTATATAAGATCTTTAAAAAATGCGGAATATAATTTTTTTGATGGGGATGGAAACTGACTGATCAATGATTTGATGAAAAGCAGGCAGATTTTTTTTCAACTTCACAAAATCTTGATCGATTGTAGAAATTTAAATTCGCCATAATTATCACAAATTAAGTAAAAATTTAAAAATATTAGCACACGATTCTCAAGTATCTAGGATTTTTGAGTGGGTCCCTCAACGTTGAAAGTCTCCCTTCCCATTGGGATTTTAGATAGACAGATAAAGATAATACATGTACCCAAAAAATTCAATGAAAGAGCCTTGATTTCACGAATATTGATTTTAAAAAAAAAGTGCAAATGCAAAAAATATTCCACAAAATTGTAAAAACATCAGCAGATAAAAGTAGGAAGCACAAAATTGAATTATTATCAATATGCCAGGAACTAAGAACAGAATTGAAAAATAAGTTCATATTTCGAATTTTCCAATAGACATTAAAATGTGTACGAAAATATTTTTTCTCTAGTCAAAAACAACTTTCAGTAACCTTGAAACAAATTTTTTATTCATTAAATTAATTAAAAAAAGTTTAAATTTAAAGTACGAGTAATAATGACACACAAGACGTTGACACTTTCAAAAAAATATTTTTATCGCGATACCATGCGATATTCTGGGCTTATATAGATTTTTTTTTTCAACGAAAATATATTTTCATTATGAACATAAAAAATAGTATGAAAATAAACTAAAAATATCAGGAAATAAAAAACCGAAACGAGAATAAAACCAAAGGTGCGATAACTTATTTGTCAACAAAAAATAAAATCCAATTAAAAATTTATACGACCTAGTCAACGTGTATTTCTTCACAATGAATTTCGATCAGAGAGAAGAGTCAAGGTTAAAATTAGGATTTAATTCATTAAATTTTTTTTCGAAATTGAAAAATTGGAAGGCCGAACTTCTGGAGGCATAATATTAAAAAATGAGATTTATCTTACGAGGGCTGTCACAAAGTTTTAAGACAGCGTAGAAATTAGAAAAAATTTCAACTCTAACAGAATACCCGTATTATTTGTACACAGAATTTCCTTTTCCGAGAGTTTTGAAAAATTATGTGCGAATATAACAGAAACAGGATGGCACCAAAATTAAATTCTGAATAGCTGGAGCTACTATTGGTAAAAATTTAGTTTAATTTAACCATAATTTTGCAACCAACGAAAAATTTAATCAAGTAATCTAACGAAGAAATGCATTTTTATTCGATAAAAAATTGAAGAAAAAAAAATGTTCAAACATGATAATACAGCATACCGTAAAGATGATAATGACTGACCATAGAAGTGCAAAGATATTTTTATAAGAGATAAAATACAAAAAACTGTAAAGAACTTACGTGCGAAAGTCACGTCCAGAATGACTTGAAAAAAAATGATGATTACCTTATATGTACTTTTGAAATTAATGAAAGCAATTTTAATCAAGCACACTGAAAAAATTTTGGGAATAATAATTTTACAATTTTTATGAGAAAACAGTAACAACTCAAGATTCATAGCAGTAATTACCGCAAAAATAGTAAAATATAACATCTAATGATTCCTACTAAAAAGTACTACAAAATATTATGCAATGAATATCTACAATAAATCTTGAATTGTCCCTGTTTTCCGTATCTTGGCTTGAAGAAAAACGAAAGTTTTTTCGTCCAATATCTGCTAAAAAGGCAATTGATAAGACGATAAGAGGAATAAAAAGAAAAAAAAAATGAAAAAATTATTAGAATTCAGTAGATACGAATAAATCAAAATGTTGTTAGTTTTCACTGAACTGAGGAGGATTAATTTAGGATATGGTGGGGCTTAGCCACCTTTCACAACCCCCCCTTCTTCAGAGGACGTCTTTGTATATTAGGGTGGTCCTTATTTTGAAGTGAGTTATTTACCTGCCACCTTGCAGAATGGATCAATTTCATGCAAACAAAAATTCCATAATAGCCCAAAAAAGTGGTTCTTCATACGGTGGAAAATGGAACACACACTTCAGTTTGTGGAGTAGTTTATTTATACGTTTTTGTTCTCAGTCTGTTGATTATTTCAGAGTTAATCGATAAAACATTTTATTTTGAATTACTATTAAATAAATATTATGTACAATTGTGAGACTTACCTCTATTTAAACGGTATCGCTTATGCCTTTCACAATTTTCTAAACTGACTAGACTTTCAATTTCTTCTAACATTATGATGCCCTGCTTCTCACACTGAGCGTCAGGACAGGAAATACTATAAGCGCCTTGATTAATTTCGAATTCGACGTAGGAACGAACACACTGCAACATAGAATACAAAACAATTAATTTATGTCACTAACAAACAAATTAATACATTGAAGAAGAGATTTCCAGGAACGGAGAATTCAAAAAGTAAATCTTAAAGCAAAAATAGGCACATAAACTAGAATCTGATATGTAGTTCAGAATACCAATTATAAAGAAGATGAATAGTTAAAAATATTAACTAAAGAAGATATTTTATGAACCTTATATCAACAGACACCCCTAAGATAAAATTGGGCATACTGCATGATCAATTCATAAATTTAACCTGTAGATAAGGAAATATTTAAAAATCAGAAGGAAACGTGAAATGTTACTCCACTATCTCAAGAAAGTTTTTTTTTAGCACTGCGATATACCTTAGTACACATCCGCTATCAAAGTTTCAAGTCACAGTGTTATCTACTTATCATCACTACTGATATTTACAACTAATTCTTAAAATATATACAAAATATTCAATTTGGTACTTGATTAGTTTTCTAGAGATGAGAGGAAAATTATCAGCACATCAAAGAATCACAGATTGAAATTTCCACTAATTGATAAAGTACATATACACATATATTATATATATGAAAAATATAACTTCATGTTCACGTGTTGGTGTTTTTTTTTTCCCATTTCATTTTCTTAGTCCATTAATTTCCTCAAACTCGTCGAATTAATTAAATTTCACCAAATTGAATTTAAAAAACATTCTATCTGACAGATTGCAAAATAAACTGGTCATAAGAATATGTTAGAAATTGTAATCAACTTTAAAAAGTAATTTGTTATATTTATTTTCCTAAATTTTTGTTTGCCAACGAATAATAAAGTTATAAAATTTAATATATCTACTGAGTAAAGTCAGTATGACAGTATGACTTCTAATGAGAATTAGGTAATTAAAATGACGTCAAACTCATTCGAGATTCCTAGGGAATTTGGTGAAATTATACTCGTATATCCCATTCGAGCCGTCCACATATTTCAGTCATATTCAGTATGTAAATTGTGTCAGCATTCATCAGGTGTTTCGTTGAATTTTCACGTATACGACGGAATGAAAACTTGACGTCAAGTTTTCATGCACTATGCAATATAAATAACTTAAAATTCAAATATGGAACAAATTTTTTCAAGTGGAAAAATTTTGTGACATTATTCAACAGTTAGTCATCTCTTTTTGTCAAGATAAATAATTGAAGAATTTACATGACTGGGTTGGAAAAAAAAAAACTTGCAGACTTATTTATTTGTCTTTTGGTTAGAATGTAAGTTTTTCTTTTGAATAGATAATGTTATCAGTTACAAAAGTTCTTCAAAAATATACGAATGAACATAATTTAAACAATCGTTCGTCAAATTATGGTAAATTTTTAGTGGATATGTACTTGATATTTTTTAATTGATGGGTTTAACATCGTTATCTAACTTCAGTTTAAATTTATATTATGACATGTTTGCATAAAATAGTTGATAGTTTGATAATTTTTAGGTATGACTGTATAAAATGGCTCAAGCAATAGCCGTACTTGTTATTGTAAAAAATATTTTACAATTTGAAAATGAAACAAATTTCCTCAGGTTGTTGATTTTATTTGTTTAAATTCAGTTTATCAACTCTCCTCCACCCATTTATTTTCAACAAACGAAAAATTTCATGAGTAAGCCTGTAAAACCACTCTTAAAAACTGGATTTCACACTTTTTTGACAAGAAATAATTTTAAAAATAATTTCAGTGCCTAAAGTTTTTTTTATTTTCTATAAATGGTACATATTTTTGATACCAAACTTTTCTTCGTCAAATTTATGTAACAGGTAGCTTTATTTAATAACATATTAAATAAAAATAATATATTCTGTGTTTGTTTTAATTTATATATTCTGTAATGCATTTTTAAAATATCTTCATGATAGATTGACATATGCATTCATTAAGAGAACAAAAATTCAATTGGAACTAAAAAATTCGTGAACCCATTTTTGGATGCTATTTTTGTAATACAATCTGCGATTAATGACACTTGACAGCTGTTTCATTCTGACCACATAGAAGATGTATACGAAAGAAATACATTCAAAATTCGAAATATTCGTGAAATCAGAATTATTTCAGATTACAACGTCTTTTTTGACAGACGAACCTTCAAAAATGTAAATTATATCTTGATAGGTGCACATTGAGTAATACATATTTGTGATTTGTTATTTCAACACTCCACACTTCAGAAATGGATTCTCAAATTTAAGTTTGTTCAAACAGGACAAATTTTCTGAGAAAATAAGTACGTTATATATTTTTCTTGGATCCACCACTCAATTATGCCTCTCAAAAAATATTTAAATTCGTGTTAACCTCCATAAAAATGTGAAAATGCAATTAAATATCTTCTGGTTTAAGTATAGTAAAAAAGAAAATAACGTATAAATTACCGATTGTAAAATATATTGACGTCAGGCACAGTATATTTGTTAATTGCAGTGTAACACTTTTTTGTTTTTTTGAAAAGACAGGAAAAAGGATTTAATGAGGAAGGATGATACTAAAAATGTCTAAAATACAGTTTATAAAATAGATATTGACGTCAGTATACTCAGCTAAGGTAACGTATTTTTCTATTACGACTAATTCAATATATTCCACGAATAAGGGATTTGTGAGAGGGGAAGAAATTAAATTAAAACTCCTTCTTACCGAAGATTATTTGTAGCAAAACATACCTCTGAACGACATTCTACAAGCGATTACGGGTAATTCTAAGAAAAACTAAATAATTCCTTAGGTGTTTTCCCATTTTAAAGAAGTGAAATGAATTTAAAAAAAAAATTTATGACAAAACTGTTTGTTGTATCACCCTAAATGTCCTATTAATCTATTATTATTCTATTATCGGCGTAGCAAGAGGAGGTCTGAAGTGGATGAAAGCTCGCCTCCCCAATAAAGATACAGTTTTTCTGAAAATTACTCTTAAACTCTTCTCGTTTCGGCTAAATTGGACGAACAAAATAGAACAAACGATTTTTTCCAAAATCAAGCGTAATGTAGGTATATTGTCAAATTCGATGAAGATTTATTAATTTAAGGAAAAACAACACGTATTATAATATTACGAAGTAACATTGGTGATTCTATAATTAATGTTTGAAAAAACATATCGACCATGAAGAAATGTTTTCTTCTCCAACATCTCATTTACAACCGCATCTTCTGCTCGTGTCGTCCTATTAGTATCTTGGCCAAATAAAAGGCAAAAAAATGTAAACAACACCCGGAAGAAGTAACGCGAGAGGAAGCAGAGGAAGGGGAAAAAAGGAGCATCGAAATTTTCCTAGAGAATAGAGACTCGAAGAAAATCGATTTTTATTCTCAAGTTATCCATAAACGTATTTTATACGAGAATCCAAGGCTACATCGTGTGTTTTCCTTATACCGTATTCACAAAGCAGGAATTTGGGTCAATAATTTCTCAAAATCAATTTTTCCGACGCCCGCATAATTTTATTAGGCAGACGTTTGTGACCGATGAAAAGCGATATATGGGGTAGAAAGGGGACGTGGTACTTCTCCGTGGTAGAAATTCCATATTTTCGCATACGTTTTTTTCCACATTTTCTAAGGTTTCCCACCAGATTACGTATACCATGTTTTCATTGCATTTTCTTAAGCCTGCGTCACACTTTTATACATGTACGTCCTTATTTTACCACGAAGGTTGCTTATTTTCGATCTCAGCTTCATAGAGCCCGAATGTCCGAAAATCATTCAAGAGAGAAAAGTCTTAGCCAGAAAATGACTTTAGTCATTTACCCCTAAAAAATGACAAATTCAGTCATGATTAAATTTCATAATTGAATCTTATTTTTAGTCACATTAGTCATGACTAATACCACATTTATGACAAATTAAATAAATTTAATCAAGATTATTTACTTTCTGACAACTAAAATGAGACCATAATCATGATTAAATTATTCAAGATTAATTATCAATTATTAGTCATGAAAATTATGACTAATATCTTCTGTGACTAAAATTAGTCATACATGCAATAATTACACGACTAACTTGTATAACTGAGAGACTAATTTAGTCATGACTAAATTAATAATCACTCAAAATTCAATCAATGAGTCATCAATCACAACTGATATTATTACAATTTAGTAATTGATAGTTTTAGTCATGATTGATTTGGATTCTGATTTAATCATCAATTGAGTCATGATTTGGTCATACCTAGAGCCCGGATTTCTGGCAGTAAAAAAATTTATTTTTGGCATCAAAATTGAAGAAATCGGCAATATTCGGCATTTTTAAAAAAAGAAAAAAAAGAAAAATAATCTACTGAAAAATAATGTGTTAGTACATATATACATACATTAGTAAGCAAAAAAATGGCTTAATTGTGAGTTTTACAAATATTTTTTACATGTATTGTGCATCACATCTAAATGCTGTTCAGCAGTTTCCGTCTTCATACTTTGCCGCTTATCGCTTAAAATATTTTTCAACTTAGAAAAAGAGCGTTCCAAGTCAACAGAAGTGAGAGGTGCAAACATAAGCGAGCTAAGTATACAGTTGCATGGATTACTAGAAATGCTGGACACAAAAGCATCACTGTCATGAAATGAGCGGGCAAGTTCTTGCAATTTTTGGAAACCATGGTTTTTATTAAAAATCAAGTTGAATTTAGTCCGTAGAAAAATACCTTTGGAGCCAGACACTACTTGCATTTTACTGCGAACATTTTCGATGTGCTGAACTTGTTCTACTGGTGACAATCCTCGCTTTTCCAAATTTTCCATAATGAACGCATCTTCTCACTGTGTGTCGATGAATTCATGATATTATTATGAACAGAAAAGGCGGTAATTTCAAATTTCGCTATCAAAAACAACATTCCGGCATAATTCAGGCATTTTTGTCAATTTCGGCATTTATTTCACTTCTGCCAATTTTTGGCAAAATAAAAATTTTTTCCCAGACTCCCTTCACTATGAATCAAACTCCTCTCTTATCAGAACCTTTCCGCCCATTCAGGGGAAAAAATGACAAATGATCCAACACTGCTCTGGGCTATTCAGAACAAAAAACTATTATGTAAAATCTCCTACATCTACTTTCCTTTAAACTCCAAAACTAGCATTCTCAATCCCAGCTTACACTTCGTCCTTACCATTACATTCATCGAATGTATGTACTTGTTTCACACAATTTCCTTCGCCAAAACATCAAAAATAGTTCCACATCTCGAATGTAAGTATGACTCATAGGATATTATAGTTTTATGGATAGAGAATAACCAAAAAAACAAACACACCAAAGTACAATAAATGCCTAAAACAAACTCTAGTCATGCTTTTTAATTACATATAATTATCGTAGTTATATGCATAAATGCGATTACGTCATCTCTGAAAATTTCTATTAGCACGTGCAGGCTGACTGAAAATTATTGTTGATATTAATTATATAAGGCCCTTGCTCGCACATATGTCTGAAAAGTTGGTGGATGGAAGATGAAAAAACAAAGTAGAAGACCCCTCCGCCATTACGTCACTTTTTGGGCTCTACTTTGTGGCGGCAGCAGGGAAAAAGCGGTTGTCACTTATCATAGCTGAAGTTAGGAGCATCTTCGTCGTCGTTTACACGATTATCATCTGTGTACCAATGACGTCAGCAGCACCAACACAGGCAGAATCCATAAAATATTATTCAGCACGAACTACAACATAGGACATCGTAAAATCGAAGCGCCAGTAATTTTAAAAGGAAAAATAATTCCCACGTAGCAAATCTACGGAGTAAACGCCTACATATCTTTTTTAAAGGCAAAAACAGAACAAGAGGGGAGCGGGGTCAGAAGAGGAAATCTTATAAGAAAGTCGATCGGAAAAAAAAATCGATTTTAAATAATGAGACGATGAATAAGGCGAATTTAATTTAAAAGTTCACATCGCAGTACAAGATGTGAAACTTTCTGTGTGGTACTGGCTTTCACAACAGGGGGTGGCAAAAAATACGTAGAGTCGAGTTTTCACAGCAAACTTTTAGAATTCCCACACACACGACATTCGTGTTTTTTAATTCTTGTTCTTCAGCGACATTTTCTTTTTCCCTCGCGCATAAAGACTTTATTTACCATTTGTAAGCTTATTTATTATTCATAAGACGCTAACTTTATCCTGTTCTTTTAGATTATAGCTTCGTACACTTTTAAGATTTCTCAAATTCTGAAAAACAGGCACCCAATATTTTTGAAAATTATATGGGTTCAAAAATCGAGCATTAATTTTTATAAACACCGAGTAAAAAATCTGGAAATGTCCAGATACCCACGCTGTATTAAGGATGAATTTTTTGTAGGAGACGTTTAGTCGAAAATTGTTCGATTAATAATAATAAATTCGATTTCTGTCATAACTTGTACTGTATGATAGACACTGTCTACGTAGCAGGTATTACACTCAAAATATAATTCACAAGCAAAACTTTACTCAATGATAAATTTATAGATTTAAGGGAATGCGAAGTCAAATATGGATACAAAATTACGTCAATCAATAACCCTTAGGTACTAACCAAAGTACATGTTTTAAAATTTTCAAGTACAATATTTTCTGTTAACGCGCTAGAAAATGTTACTGAATGACACCATTATCTGAAATTGAAGTTCAAATCACTCTTCACCTTGACACGCGAGTACTTTTCATTACATAGTAAGCAAATTTGTAACAATCTAAAATAAATACTTATCGAAATTTTTCCACAGCCAAAAATCAATTTATAGGTTGTAAAGAAAAAATGAACAAAATTATTTAAAAAAAAAAAATAGGATTATTTCAAAAACTACAACGTGAAAATAAAGCACAAGAACTATTTGGAGAATTTGTTTTCAATTTTCTCAACATGTGACCGTGTCCCAAGAAAGTGACCTTATGGCTAAAAAAAAAAAACGATTCAAGAAAAACGGCTTTGAACGGCCGACAGCTCGCCCGTTTGGCTGCCACCAAAAATACCGACGATGCGAAAATTTAGCCATAAGGTCCCTTCTTTCGGGCACGGTCGCGATGACACAATTTTTTGATAAAAAATCATAATTATTCTTGCATTCATATGCACCTCTAAAAACTCATACATATATTTCTCAGCATGTCTTATTCAACAAAAATTAAGGTTAAAAATTCAGCATTTCACTAAAGAACCAACTCTTCTGCTTGAAATTTTTCAATCAGTGCATTAGCTCATGCAATGTAGAAGTTTTATACTTTTATAAATAATGTGAAACGTATACACTAACGACCCTTTCGACATTCTGCACCTCAGTATGCTAGAAATTATTATTATAGTGTGATGCAGCTTCAAATCAAAAATTTGTAGCAGTCAATTCAGTGGCGGATCTAGAACTCCATTTTGGGGCGGGAAATCAAAATTTTTTCAAAGCATGGTAAATGCTAAAATGGTTAAATTGTGTTTTTTTCAGCATAAAGGGGGAGGGGTTCAAGAAAATTGATTTTTTTTGTGGATTACCGGTCTATTTGTTTTTTTGATTGGGGGGGGATTCCCCCCACCAACCCGTGGATCCGCCACTGAGTCAATTTATTCTTTCTACAGCATTAAAAACTGAATATAAATTAGAATTTTATACGATAATTCGTTGAAATTGTCGATAATGTATTCGACAAGAAACGATATAACGAATTCTGCTAACAATAAATTATGTTAATTTTTTCCATGCATCGAAATCAAAAATGTAAATTTTTGCTCAATAAGCGTAGGTACAATACATTGCACATCCGACACTCAATTTGTTATATCCGCAAGTTCGATCACTTGAAAATATTTCAAGTCATAAAAATATTCGTTAAATCAGATAATTCGAGTACATTATATAATCAAAAAGAACCACAAAACTTTGAAAGAATACTCAATTTTTGAAAACTTATTATTTTGCAATCTGTCGGTTTAAGACAAAATGAGACACACTTTTTGAATTCTCGATGGAGAATTACTTTCTCAGTGCTACACCCCACAATAATCCTTCAGACAGTCATTCACTTCCAATTTAATTTACTTTACATTGAAAATTGATTGTTGCCGTCTCTTTACTTAATTATTCTTTTAACTCTTCCATTTCTTTTACACACGAGTAAAAGCATGTTATTTGATGCAAAATAAAAAGCTAACTCTATACAACCATAAGTTCATATAATTCAAATAAAACATATGTATTTCAAAATCGTAACTCTATGTTGCAAATTTAGCCAGAAATCAGTCGGAAAAATTTAGCTAATAATTTACAATCGAGAGGAATTCACAGTTTTACTTTTTTTTTTGTTATTAAAGGCTGCACTGATTTTAATTATTTTCTTTCTCACTATTTTCTTTCACTTTACATGCTTCAAACACAAATGTGAAGATAAAAGTAAATGCCATGAACCCACAAATTTAAAATTAAATCCAGGGACTTGAACAAATGAAGAAATTGTCTCGCCATATTATTTTATTATTTTGCTCAGCAATCTCAAATTCTTCATTATTTTGCTTAGCAATCTCATAATATTTTAATTTCACTAACATTTTGTAAAATGGGCAATGATTATTATGTATTCAATAATTTTACAACAGTAATTTGGAATACACGTAATCAATCTCCAAGGAAATTGCTCGTGTCCTCGAATTTTATCATTCTTCATTTATTTTCTATTTTTTTCGTTTTCAAAAATTTCTTTATCCTACAGTATAGCCTCATAATGCTAAGCAAAATTCAACTTTTTAAACTCATCCAACATTTTCTCGTTGCAGAGTTCCATAAAGTAGTAAAGCATACCCTTTAAGATGTAACAATAATCAAGTTTGACCTCTGAAACAGGTACCTACTGAAATATTAGTTTCAGAACAAGAAAAATTGAAAATATAACACGATAAAGATCTTAGCTTGAAATTTAAGAATAAAGTATGCAAAAATGACAACTTTCTTCAAAACTCATTACACAAACTACAAGAAAAATTTTTTATTTTAGAATACTCACACACAGATCAATCAAGTCTAAGAATAACCATCAACCACTGAAATATTAGAAGACCTTATACATATACGATGCAAAATATCCTGTATTATTTCAGAAACGATAATTTAAATGATTTTTTTTTTTAAATAGAACTTTACTCCACATTCTAGGCTCGAGTCGTAGATTGAAAACTAAGTGGAACCATTAATAGGAGTGACACATAAATTACGAAATCTGCATCGAGCATCGTTGGTGACATTTAAAATAAAAATCGCATTAACTATAAAAAATTTACTTATTCTGCAATAACGAGGAAAACATTAAAATATGGTGAATGACAAAAATAACAAATCCCATGCCATTCGTACATTGGATTATTCGCCAGCTACTAGCAAAAAAGCAAAACTCCAAAATAAATTCTATCGTAGCTATAAAACACCCGACTATAGTGGAAACCGGTTTTAAATAGCAGGTTTTCTCAATAAAAACCGAAAAAAATGCTAAAAAGAAAACATGATATTAAATGCGGAAGGGCATCACACTAAATCCTCTAAATCCAAGTAATTTCTGGTGTACATCGAATGAAATTTTTCTTCCACACGAAACTGAAGTAACAATCATAGGTCAAACAATTTTTTTTTTTCTTCAAAACATGAAAACAAACTGAATAAGGAATATTATTGTAAAATAAAAAATAAAAAAACAATCTTTGCGTAAACATGAACTCTGCAAATAAACTGCGTTTCCCATAGCTGATTTCTCTTTTTAAATTCACAAGGTGTATATAAAAGGTATAAATATAATTCCTCCATAGTTGGTGCACATAATGTTACATCATCACCCACGCATAAATTCCATAATAAAAGTATTTACTGGCAAAATTCATTGTCTTAAACGTGCCAATTATTTCCGTAAAAAATATAATTATTAATGATGCTCAATTTTTTTTTTTTTTCGAAATTCAACTCGTAAGCAACATGAAAGGTAAGTTCTTTGTCAACGTTCAAGAAAAATGTCTATACCCGATTTCAAATAACTCTCACGAATGATGAACAATGAAAAAAAGAACGTATCATAAATTATTATGGGAAAACATGACTCGAATGTTTTCATTTTACAGGTAATTATACCTTCGACACAGCATTTATTGGACGTCAATTTAATTTTTTCGCATGGTAGTCACGTTGTATTCGGTCAAAATGTTAAAATTTACAATGAAAAATAATCTTTAATATTTCAAAAATATAAATAAGGCTAACAAGGTCAGCTTTTTTATCTGTTAACTGAATGCAATCGCCACACTTATTCCTGAAAAGGAAAAAGTTGAATTTCTTCATTCAAATACACCATAAAGACATCTTAATGCGTGTTTTACTCCTACAGGCGAACTCGATATGAAATACAATAAAAATTAAATTACCAACTTTGAGTGATATTTGTGAGAGGGATTTAAATGAGGCGAGAGAATCTAGCAGCGTTTGATGAATGCGAAATTCAACCAGTAATATTAGTTTTAGGATATTTGTCCTTGAAAGAATGAGTTCAACGTCCTTCCCACCAAATTAAGAATACATTAATTCAAAATATAACGCGAAATTCGATAAATTGAAGAGAACAGCAGCAAAGATGAGGTTCAAATTTGAATACATAGGCTCATTATGAAGCAAGTATGGACAATAAAACTGAGATGAAATAAAAATGTGATTTTCAGAAATCTATAATAGTCCAGCGCAAATCGATATTTCGGATTGCAAACAATCCGGCAAAAGTTTTGCGCAGAAACATCAGAAACCATCTCCAGAATCACCCCTAAAAAAAGTATCTTATAATACACCTCAAGCAAACCTCCAAAAGGGGTCAAATATATCCACATTTTCTATTGTTTTACAATAAATCGCAGACGGCTACACTTTCTGGAAAAATGTTCCAAACAAAAAATATTCTCCATGAAATTATTTACAACTTTCGTTTCCAGCATTTTTTTAATATCTATCATACAAGCATAGATAGAGAGCGCCACAGATAAAAACTTCTTCTGTTAAATAAAATTTTCACACAATAAGTGCAAAATTAATTTTATTAATGTCATTTTTTTTTTTGAAAACTTTGCCCATCTTTACTGGCGCTCGCTATCTCGGCCTTTATGACAGATACATAAAACTGCTACAAACAAAAGTTGTAGATAATTATAATTTGATAGGGAATATTTTTGGTAAGTAGCATTTTTTCAGAAAATAAAATGTGGATACAATTATTGACCTCTTTTGGAGAGAGTTGCAATAGTTGCATATGTATTTTGGTGAACTTTGGAGTGATTTTTAGAGATATAATTCCAGACGTTTTTGGGCTAAAATTTGAGCCATTGATATGCAAATCATTTTAAAGGGTTATCACATTCAACTCGTCTGGGCTATAGTTCCTTCAAAGGCTACATCGATGTCGCAACTCCACTTATCAGGGTTTTTCACTTTGATAAAGGTATACTAGGAAAGAAAAGGAGAATGAATTCAAATTAAAATGTAAATTTTACATTTACTTTGCAAGTCATTTGTATACTTATAAGTATTATCATCATTGCTTGGGAATTATGAGGTTTTATACACCTATATATCTAATAAAAACAGTCCGCAGAGACATGATTATAGGTTTTCATAATTTCAATTTACCATAAAATATTTTGACAAGGTTTTCCCAATGAAATTAGCAGGCCAAAAATCGATATAGTGGACTTATCCCTTCGGGCGAGAAATTTTCGGTTATTACTCCATAAACATTACAACCGCACCTCTGAAATGCCAAAAATATACAACCAAATTCACATTTTACATTATATTTAAAAATGATGAAAGTTTATGTTCATTTATGGGGAAAACTGTATGACTCAGCGAAAACACCACGAAAACCATCGTGAAATAAAAACAGGTAGTTAACGATAGTAGCTTAATTTTTTCTCTCTGTAAAATTTGTAGAAAATTTTTTTTTGTGATTTTAACAGTAAGCTGCCATATATAATCATGTCAATTCACACGCAGAAAAACTACAATATTATATGCTCCATTGGACAACTACAGAACATTATTCGCTTAAAAAGTAAAAAAAAAAAAAAACACGATGAAAACTCCAGAGGGCACATTTAAAAAAATTTAAAAATAAAATGTGAGTACGTGAGGACAAGCAGATAGAGGGAAGCATCTGCCATGATCCTACTACAAGCTACAAAAAGCATTTAGATAATGAATTTGGTTGTCGAAACCAGTTTTTTTCATTTGATGGAATGAATTTTTCAATTTTTTTTTTTTGCAACCTATACGAAACCACACTGATATACGCGTCGATGCTCTTTCAAGTAAAAGTGACATTGAAATTCACGAAATCGTTTCAATTTGAAAAATAAAATAATTTAAAAACCTCATTCGGTGTAAATACGAATATTATTTTAATTGAATGCAAATACTCCAGAATGTGTATTTGGGCGTAATTTTTTTTTTAACAATAAAAAACAAAAAAATTCTCATACTCTGCAATGAGCACTGGAAATGAGATTTTGCTTCCATTTTTGTCCAAAATTAAAGATCATGGGCAACAAAACACATTTTATCTGATACTGAATCAGTTAAGTACTCAGAGCCTTTCAGTACGAGATAAAAGAATCATTTTCTAAAATATACTCAAAAATTATACATTCGGCCTTTTTCTTAGTTTTCCGGTTACAATTGGAATAGTAACAGAACATATATGAAAACATTAGTTTCAGAATTCATAAGTACTAAATAAATGTAAATCGTCTGAATACAAATAAAAATAAAAAATCCAGTTCTCATTATGCAATGCTTTTAATCCATCCCGTTTGTGGAAGCAACTCAGCACTTAATCAATACGAGTACTTAAGTAAGTTATAATGATTATCTCTCATTGCGCAGTAAGAATGTAATGGCTCGTAATAAATCAAGTTGAATTTCATGAACTGGCTGCAATTAACTAACCCTGACCTTCCTTAAAATCGAATGCAGAACACATAAAAACTGGTTGCTAAAAAGTGCAATACACTCTTATAGACGATATCATATGTATAACCTCATTTGCTACATAGATAAATCGTTCGTTAGATCACATTGTAGTTAAGAGGTAAAAGTTCAAAATGAATAAAGTCAGAATAAATTCGTTTTAAAATATTATCAGCATATTGATTAAAATTTTTGTTTTTCTCCGATTTCTTAATGCAAACAGCAATATGGTTCGAACAAAATAAGCACAGCGTGATAAAATATACATCGAGGGAATTCAAATAAGGAAGGAATTATGAAAATATTGACAAAACAAAAATCGTACCGTAACTGTCTCCCTCCCTTCGTCTCTTTCGCTTTCCATTTACTCTGCTCATCACCCAAAGACGAGTAAATTCGCTGTTCAGGAGACACAAAATATTTCACATACTTCTGAAAAATGGCTTCAAATCTTAAATTATACAGATTATGAAAGCAGTTATATAGTTCCTAAAACAGTTGATGGAGATTGAAAATTGTTTTCAAAACATTTATAGCATACGTTATTCGATAGTATACATATAGGTAATTGGGATATTTTACAATATTTATCTAGCATAGAAGTTGAAATATTCTTGCTTTTTTAGAATTTCTTCTCGTAAACCAATAGTAATAAATTCAAGTTCATATAATTATTTTTAAAACCAACATATTCAGCATTCATTATTAAAATACTAATTTTAAAAAAATTTTGATCATTTTTATGAGAAGATAGATATCGAAGGTTCAGAAATCCATCTGTGGCCATTCTTCTTGCAACAAAACCATCTTTCAGCCCATTATTTCAACAAATTCATGAAATAATACAGCATTTTTTTAATGATTGCGGGTCAGCTCTTCCTTTAGTTCTTACTATTTTTTCAATACTAATTATTAAAAAATTTTTGTCATGCTTTGAAAAGAGTAACTATACTATAATATGTCTTCCGGGCGTTTAATCTTATAATTTACTGAATTTTTAATGTTCTTTAACAGCAGGAGACACAATTTCAATAGTTGTATCAAACATTTTTTCACCCTACAGAACCCTTCGAGTAGAGAACTCGATTTAAACAGTTACATAAGTGAAGAACAGTTTTTTGCCTTTCCTTCCTCTGCAAGCAAACCCAAATTATTTTTCGGTTTTAAATGACTATTCAGCCTCTTTCATATCCAATCAGTGAATTTTTCACAAATTTACCAAAAATACAGAGAAATCAAAAGAGAATGAAGCAATTTATCACTCGAATTTTACAGTTATATTCTACAATTTCCATGACACGTAAAATTTCGAAGGATTCCAAAAAATTACTTCAAATAAAGCGTAATTTACGCAAATAACCTTGAAATGTCTTCTTCTTCTTCTTTTTTTTCCAATAAAAAATTACAATGTTCGAACGTAAATTAATCTTTGACGAGAGGATGGCGTGTTTGATGTATCCTACAATGCAACAATTTAATAATTAACCAGATTAAAATATACTGGCATGGTTTAATGTAAGAAATTCATTGAAAGATTTGATTTCGTGTGAGGAGTATTATTCCACCAATTCATTTAACCGAACTCATTATAAGAACTTCTGAAATTCTTGAACATTACTTAATTGCTCAATGCGTTGAAAATGTTTTTTATTTCCTAAAAAATCTGATCAAGTCCATAAACCAACTATTACTTCAAATTCAAAATGAAAAAGAGGTTCTAAATACTTCAGTAGCAATGAAATTAATTCTTCACACTAAAAACATGGTACGTGCTTGTTTAAAATTTTCTCAAGCCACGATCAAGATAAAGTAAAATTAATTTGAACACAAAAAATAATTTAAACGTTTCATTATCAAGGTTACAAAAATCTTGACAGGCGATTAAATCAAATAATTCGGCATGACTACAGATAATTTATCTTATACTTGCCAATCAATGGGAGAAATAGAAAAACGAATTTTTTCAAGTCCTCGTCGTCATAAATACAAAGTCATAAAAGCTAAATAATTATTTTAAAGAAAATAAAAATAAAAATCTCAAATGAAATACTTGAAAAATAATCGCGTTTTCAAGTGAAAACCTGCTAAAAATTCAAGTAAAATTAAAGAAACGAAAATGACGAGAGTTAAATTCTAATAATTTATTCTAAAATGGAATAAGGATATTTTTCTGTTGAAATCATAAGGAATTATTCCAAGAGAAGATTATTATCAAGTTCAACGAACATACTGAATATTATACTCATAAATATATGTATATTATTTTTATTTCTACTTGTGGATTTGGTAAAATGTTAAAATGAGTCACACGAAAACGTGTGTTAAGTTCAGAAACAATCCTGTAGATTAATACTAAAATGTTTATGGATTACAGAATGGAACTCGAAACTTTGAGAATTTATGTGGCAAAATAACTATAAGTTATAAGTAGAACGCGATTGGAAAATCGAATTTAAAAAATAATAAAAACAGAAAATAAAGCGATGCAAAAATGCTATTATTAAGATATTTGTAATATTCAATGAATGCTCTTTCTCCCAGACGCAGAAAAAAACATTTAATTCGACTTTACGTTCGATTTTTCTACTGGGTGCATATTTTTTTACCAACAGAAAAAATGCTAGAAAATTTCTTCTAACAAGCCAAAATTCGAAAAGCATTGGAATAATCCAAGATCAACGAGGAGTAGGATATAAAATTTGTCACATCATTAAACGCTGGAAACATTAATTGAAAGAAGCTGCCACTTTTCAATCACCACTATCACAAATGAATGTAAAATGAAAATTTGAAAATTAAATTTGAAAACATCGAAACACTATCAATTTTTTAAATATTATATACTGACCGGCACAATTTTTTCCCTATTAATTATTACTTTAAATCACTATCACTTAATGAATGATAAACTTAATCAATATTAGAATATTATGACATCACATTGGATGGCCTTAGGATGTTTACAACAATGTCCAAGAAATGACTCATCATCAACTGGATTTATCAGTTATAGTAAAACTAATTAATAAAAAAAGCTGCGACCAAGCCATATAGGCTCTCAAAATATGAGATAGCAGAGTACGTCCTGATACAAAACAATTCACTTTATCGATGAAATCCTCAGACCCAACACTGATAAGCCGAGAAATATTTCAACCGTATGTATTTATAAATCGGTTACATATATTTATAACATTTAAGTTTGACCTCAAAACTGAAATTATTATTGATTTTATACCTGGCTCACGTTGATGGGTATACTTATTGACGACTGTAACCGAATAATGAATACTTACTCATTGAAATCAACGAAAAGAACATTTAAAATTTAAAAGAAATTTTTCGAACAGTCCTTCAATAAAAATAAAAAATTCCAGCGCAGCAAGCACCGCTAGAAAAGCAGGTTTTCGAATGGACCTACAAGCGTCACATGAACTACTAAAAGTTCATATGTTTTAGGATTATGCAAAAGTCGGGTAAAAAATGAAATTCTTCTAGAAACCTGGCGCCAAGATCCGAAGAAAAGTCCACACGCACACTGAGAGAAAAGTGCATATTGAATTTTCATATCTGCATACTAACTTCGAGGACAATTCATTATAGTTTTTTGACTACATTTTAGCTAATATCTAGCAAACTACTAAACCCATCGACGCCAAATTTTACACTACACTTCCTCACATCAAATCTGAGCTCCATTTGGCTCAGTAGTTCATCCTGAAGCGTAGTGATAAGAAAATAAATCTTTCAAGATTAAACATAAATTTTTTCAGAAACAACGAACAGATATTGACTTGAAATTTGAATAGTAAACTCTAAAACTTCATGTACAGTTCAAATTTAAGCTCAATGAGTTGGGTAATTTCTTTGCAATTAGCCTTCAAAGTCAAAATTTACGATTTACATACCCTCCCCCACCCTCTCAATACATAAACAAATAAGAAAATTAATAAAGAAATTATGAAAATGCGAGATGGGTATTTTTGGAATCCTGAGATCATGAAACGAATAACTATGTAGATTCCGTACCTATTTGTGAAAGTCGGACCAAAATTAATAGAAGATTTTCTGTAGAAAACCTGCTAAAAAGAAACAGATATAGAATTTGTATCATTAACCTATTTTACTGCATTGAAAAGTAGTTTTTCCTCATCCAATTTTTTTTTTTTCGACATTCATAAAACTGACAACCTGACATACTCGTATTTTATGGCACGAGGAGGAAATAAATTCATTCAAATCCTCGGTTGAACAAAAAATGTTTTTGACATTAAACTTTTATTTTAGAAAAAAAATGTTCAACAGGAAGAAATTAATATACACGAAGAAACTTGAATGAAAGATCTCTATAGGTACCTAATAATTCCTCGTTGAATGCTATGCAATAATTCCTGAAATAAACTAATTTCCACGTAATTTATTGAATCATATTTCAGCAGAATTTACTTCTTATTTTCAAGTATATATAATTGTAAATTATTATGAACTACAAACTGAAAATTTGTACCACTTCACGACGGGTGGATTAGCCATTTCAAAAAGTAATACTCAAATAAATGTAAATCCAAAAAGAAAAAACCACCTTCTCTATTTCATAAAACCATACAGATAGGTATAGTTAATTTAGCTTAAATAATTCATCTATAAGAAAAAGCTAAAGCATATTTTTCCAGCCAACCATTTTAGCGATAATGTAAAAAGTAATTTGAAAAACTTCTAGGAAAAATTGTATGCAAACCACTGGCATATAATTTGGGTAAATTGTGCAATGAAAGTCGCATTCATAATGATCTAAGTTTTGAAAAATTCATCAACAACGTATGAGTCACCAACGCACATATAGCAAACAGTAGGAGAACGGTGCGTAAAATGTAAAACAGTGTGAAGGAACCATGAAATAAGAGCATCAACAATTGAGTACTTTTTATGTCAAAGTGTAATCTTTTTTTTCTTTTCACCTTGCCATGTGTAGCAAACTGAATAATTCATACTTGAAATAATTAAAAAATAACCAACAGTAAAGTTATAATGACCACAATAATATGACCCTTATTCTATTATAAATTTTCCGGAAATTTCAATTCTATTTTTTTTTTTTTTCAGTTCGAATTTTCAACGTGTTAAAATCTTTGTTCAAATTGTACGGGAGGAATAATTTATTTAGGACTGAATAATTTTGAAATTACCAGAACGACGTAAAAATTGAACAACTGAATTTTTAGCTGAAAGTTAACTACGACAAAATAATTTTTTCAAATTAATGACTTTCCAACAATTTTGGAAAAGCAGCAAGACACGAAACCTTTACTGCAGGCACGCCTTATTTTTCTATGAGCTTTAGCTTTCTCACAGAAATTGCCTACACAGAATTACTGGCGTACATTTTGTTGACGACATGAAATTCTAAAATAAATGTGTCGTCTCTATAATTTTCCCAATTACTGGTAGAAAATTTCAGAAATTTCGAATACCGCAACCAACTCGGACCATAAAAATATGCAAAGAATAGCCACTTGCTGGGTAGTCCGAATTTTTAATTCATACGCACTGTGAGAAATTATTTGTTAGTCATAATTAAAAAAATTTTTTTGAAATTTATACAATTCTTCAGGAAGTATACTGCATAATAATCGCATTCCATGGCAAAAAGTAAAAAAAAAAAGTGTGTTTATAGAAGCAATAAATCACGCAAAATTTGTATCTACCTGTACCAAACCGATTTACACGCCGAGGAGAAAATAAAAATGAAACTACAAGCACTATGCGTACGTATAATTATACGCAGAGAGAAAGTGGATTCAAGCAGAGCTCATGTAGTCCAAGTTCTTCCGAATCAAATTTTTCACACTCACCGAAAGAAATATCACCTCATCGCCAAACATGTGGCAAAAATGAAAAATTCTGAATTCACCGATATAATACAAAATCGTTAAGAAATTTGAACATCATTCTCAGAACCCTCCAACCTTCAATTCTTCCAGGGCCGGGGGTACAATCATCACTTGAGCTTCACCTCAACGAAACCAAGCTTAAACTTCGAACCAAGGTTTAAGCAAAAGTAGGGTGTAATAAACAGAAATAGAAGGTGGTGGTTCAGCTAAACCAACAAAAATGCTGACGAAGAAACTAATTCTGATTATTCGTATCTGTGGTTGTCTAATTGTGTCATTTAATATCACAGTGACCCCGGACTACCAGCACAAAAATCAGATACATCGAAACATGAAATGCGAAATTTATGGCAAAAGTCCGATTGAAATTCGATATCCCATATTTGTCAATTGTAACTAAAACCCAAACTGTATGGCAATGTCAGCTTTTAAATAACATGGTATTAATTTACGGAACTTCAAAATCCGTTCACAGTGTACAGTCACTCACTCTGTGAGAATACAATGCAAATTCCTTTCATTTTTAGATAAACTCGCCTTAAGTCTCCATCGGACTTGACTTAACTTGAACCAGGTTTAAACCTTCTCTACGTCATGGACGAAATCCTTATCACTAAACTCAGTCAATCTATTCCAAGTTCTATGGGTTTTTTGTAAAAATTCTCGGTAAGATTTGATTTTTCTTGTCACTTCTATGAAAAAAAAAAATTAAAAGAATATTGAAAAATCATAAGCGGGCTCAACGAAGAGGTGCTCAAATATGTCAAAGGCGAGCTTAGCCCACTGTAATCCCATGGCTACGGGCCTGCACACCAGTGGCAAAGACCCAATCCCTGAGCTTGGTATGGATACACTTCAGGCACATTAATCATATAGTCCCCGAGTTGGGCACTTGAAATGAATTCATCGTCACAGAGAGAGAGTCTTGAAGGGACTTGAGCGAGATCATAATTTAACTTTTCACGAGCAAATGGAAAACTGGTTTCAAGTTCTCGTGGGTTAATATTTTTTCAGCTATTCCAAACATTAAACCACTCCTCATATACGCTGACTTACGGAGGTGTGACAGTGAAAAATTGTCCATTTCACAAAATCGTATGGGCAGAAGGGGGGAGTATGAGGAAACATTAGAGATTGATAGAGTTCATTAAAACAAAAATTATTCTAATACTCATCCATGTCAAATTTGAATAGTTAGTGTCTACGCCACTCCTTTAAATTTACTCAAATAATTGTTGACCACGCAGCAAAATTCATTTCGAAAAAAAAAATTAGTTAAAGCAACGCAGTTCTACCGTTTTACTAGCCACAGGAGAACCGGTTTCGTGGCATGTAATCACAGCTTTTACTCTTGTTTGAAAAGCACGTGCTTCAGGATAGGAAACTATTAGACGATATATTCTCCGTAATGATACATACCCATCAAATAAAAATTTATAAGAGTTCAAACGTAACAAAAATAAAAATCTAGGCAGAGAGAGAGAAAAAAACAGAATATTATCTAAAAAATAGATGATGCATGAATGGTAAAGTATTTTATACGAAGCGTATCATTTGTCGAATGACTCAGCAGCGAAATATGTGCAAAAAATTTTTTGCTTCGTCAAAACTTTAAATCGCAATATTTTGGTCGAATGCAAACGTCGAATTTTTCGCGATGCATATTTTCTTTTTGAATTTTTATTTCGTTGGACGCAGTCACAGTCATTCTGTCGGCTTATGTCCTCGAAAACGTTAATTTTTGACAGATGAATGTCAAGTTTACGCAGAAACAAATCAAAAAGATTGAAAATAGTGTCAGTAGAAACGGAAATGTCGGCCAGCGATGAGTTCAGATTTAAAATTCTAACTTTTAAAGCTGCATTGGGGAATTATAATTTTTTGTATAGAATGAGCTTCTTGATTAGAGAATAGAAACAGTATATAAATATTTAGTCATCGACGTAAAAGATACAAAATCACTCGAGACTATCAAATTTAAAATAATTTATTATAAAACAGGAACTCCTATGCATTTTATTCAGATAAAATTAGTAATAATTTACCACTTCCCCAGTACCCACCATATAAATATAAACAATGATTTCCAACCAGTTTGATTGTAAATAAAACTGATAGGAACTCGGTATTGTAATCAGAAGAAAATTAGTAAAGCTGAACCCACACTTTACCCTCATTTGCGATGCTACACCAATAACCACGAATGTGCGAAGCATAACCGGTTTCTCAATACCTCTTAATTTCTATGAAAAAATTTATTTCGACAAAAGTGGCACTTACTGGGTTTCTCACAATAAGGTTTCTGAAAATCACAAACGGTCAGCATTACGAACATTCGTGACGGGTTCAACGGATTCCTTATTAAAATATATAAGTAATATATTACTCAACAATTTTCTAAACTGATACACAGTGTATGTAATCGTAGGTGGATTCACTGGAGGACCGCCAAAAAATAAAATAAAATCCTCCTCAGAAAAAATATAAATTTCGAAAGAGAAAAGGGGAGGGGTGTAAAGAAGTTTCAATTTTTAAAGACTGCTAAGCATTGGTCATATTATCGTAGTAATTTTCATCCTCTATATGCCCTCAAACACATCAGCAGCGAGAGATTACCTCTCTTCTCCACTGGCAAAGGAAATGTCACACATGCTTAATCCCCCCCCCCCTCCTTGTGAATCTTGTTGCAAAATAATGTGACTATTGCTTATAGCAAAGTCTTTAATAACTGAGTTTTACACGTTCAAGAAAGTGCTAAGCAAAATAGTCAATATTGAAGTGAAATTTTATTTCATATGTAACCTTACAGAATGAGCATGTTAATTTAAAACCAACCTCATGTCTGTATCCTTTTTCTAACGCATGCAAATAATTGAAAAAACATAATATAGCCTGTCATTTTGCCACACCCTGTACTAGCCCAAAGATATCGATATCTCTCAGAGACAAAAAAAAAAGTAAAAAGAGCATAAAAATTATGCACTGAAAATGAAAATCTTACGAACTTCTCGAAAGAGTAATACTTCCCCAGTTTGGTTCGCAAATTCTAAATTTTTATACAAAATCAACCTTTTTTCATTATCACATCCAAGATCATTGAGGCACATTTATAATGCTTCGACCGTGATTCTGCAGGTCGTTAGTGATGAAAGTAACCCAAACAAGATCAAAATCTAACGGTATTCTTGTCAAACGAGTTCATTAAAATGGTGGTGGGTTACGTGTGAGTCCAGAATTACAGAGTTGCTGTACATTTGTAATATAAAATATAAACAAAACTTTCGATTTGTGTATTTTCGCCATATAGCAGCGCTCACTGTATATGTGTACACTAGTTTCTAAAAACTTTTGCATCTACTGAAATTCAAGCAGCACTCCAAACTAACATAATATCTAATATCAGTAGTCCAAATCCACTTGAAAATTTTACTGCAAACCGGATTCATATTTGTCATACTTGTCCTTCGCTCTCTTATATGATTTTAATAATCCGAAATTAAGCTACACTGTCGAATTTGTATGCTTATCATTCTTAGATAGTTTTTTTTTTTCCTCACATACTACTTTCACATCTTATAACCCCTTCTCACTATACTGGTCTCTTCACATGCTGATCTTTTTTGTTTATCAATCGAATAGTGTACTTTTCATGAATAAAGGATCTGAAGGAGAAAACTGCAGTCGTCACGTGCATTCGTTTTTTTAATACTCATTTTTTTAGTTTCTCTTTATAGCGTGCTACCGGTTCTTTTGTGGGATTTGTTGTGACGAGAGTTTGATAGAGGAAAGAAAAAGTGGTTTTTGTATGCTCCATTGAACCAGTTCCTTGTTGCGACGACTTCTTCAAAGTCTAACCTCAGAATGACATGTTGAGTATCTGCTTCGATAATAATTAATTTCCTGCGGTGAAGTACCGTTTTATAAAAATTATATTTTTGAAAGAAAAAAAAAAACCGCAAACTTACAGTGGTTTATGCAAAACTTTTTCAACAAAACAAAAAAAACAAAACCAACACGAGTATTTATTCCATCAACTTGGAAGATTTTCTGCGAGATAATTTAAGTTGATTTTCAAGTTCTCGTATACAATATACATGTTTCATAAGCAGTTAAGAGAAATTCCCAGAAGAAGACATTAAATGTAGAAATTTTTAAGAAAATGGTGTAACTATGCAAAACAGTGATTATGCGTTCAGCATTTTAGACAGTTTATATAAAAATGAATAACTAGGATAACTGCAAATTAAGTGAAACACTTCCCCAATGCTCTAAAACACTCCAATTCTGACTTGTTATGATGGAAAAATGCGGAGAATATATGAGTGATTCAACAAGAATGTTGATATTCCTGGCCAAACTCAATATCTTACCAACCAGAAGAGTTACAGTAATTTTTTTTCAATATTGTAGAACATCATTATACCTATCGAATATCTATGTATTAAAAGTATTCTGAGTCTGTTCTTAGAAGGGTAAAATTTGCCCCAAATAGTCAAAATGCCCATCAACCTGGCTGTCCCAAACTAAGTTTCCAACTCAACAAGCTTTCTCAAGGTACTTGGGGCTAAACTGGTATAAGGATCTGATTTCAAACACTTTGGAAAACAAATCCATAATTTTAAAAATAACTTTACTTCTTTAGAATGAGGTGGCAGCTACCTTTGAAAGATGTTTCCTACTTTTTTATCCTTCGACCTTGGTCTATTATCAACCAGCCGAAAAGGAGTATTATGATGAAATTATAGTCTATTTCGATGTTTATATTCATTTTTGTCAAATTTACAATTATACTTTTTTTGTAGGATATTATGCTTCAGTTATAGTATTTTCAACAATTTGCAAGAGACGAAAAAATAAATGTTATTACATACATTGCTCTGATGATGATACTGATTTTGTTTACTCGAATGAAGACAATCATCAATCGTCTTGAGATCTAAGTTCACAAAAACAATATATTACCTTTGAGAAGGTACAAAAAATGAAATTCATTTTTTCATCTCTTTTAAATTAAGAAAAAAAAAATGTATTCAGTACTTTTTCACTATACAGTATCAACATTCAGTATGGTGATTAATAATAATAGACTTAATAAATTCTTCCATTTTTAGCTGACCTAAAATATACATATTTTATTATAATTTTCCATCTGAATAATATATCACCATGCCAAGGCCAAAAACAAATCATGTAAAGATGGCTTATGTTGTAGGCAGTTGAAAATTACATATATTTAGAAAAAATATAATGTTTTCGACCTGACACGCCTGACAAAATAATAATTTAAAGCACACAAACAACTGGTATTACTGCTGTACATTATTATTGTTTTTCATTACAATATGTTCCAGAAGAAGAGTACTGATACGACTTAATTATTTCATCATGAACTCAAACCTTTAATAATTTCGGCACATTTTTTCACATTCATTGACACGGTCAATAAATAAAACACTCCATCAAAATTTAATTACTTCATTTGATTTCCCTTATTAAAAATGAGTCTTCAAACCTTATCAACAATTTTAAAATGAGCATAAATTGTAATCAACTTGAAAGTAAATATATGCGTCGAAAATAAACATAAAATTTTCATTAAATAACATATTATTTGGGCACAGTTATATATGCCTTGAGCAAATACAATTTACGAATGTGGCTTTCATTTTTAATCAAATGAAATTCAAATATTTGTCATTAACATAATCCTCCAAAAACAAATCGACAAAAAATTGACGATTTCCACATCCTTGAATTTTTTAAACCACTATACAGACAAAATTCAACTTCTTCTTCAACACTAATGTTCCTGCCCCACGTATTTCAGAATACAATATTAATTCGTCATCAAATAGATTTTTACAAACACATTTTCCACATATAGTAAGTGAATTTTACCATTTAATATAGGTACCTACTGATGTTTTGCAAAAACTGCAAATATTTAAAGCCACCCAACCAAATCTGTCCTCAAATATAGAAAGCAAACAGTGTAACACAGCCACGATCGTCAATGATGATTAGGCAAAGTAAAACCTGGAATTGTAAACATCCTATTTTGACACAATAAAGTAAGTAGTACAATAAAAGTAAGAAATGAAATATCCGTCTCGATGTGAAAGAGACCATGAAAATAAATAAAAAAACAAAGTAAATGGAAAAACTTGCCAGGCATGAAAATTATGTGACACTTTTTGAAGAGTTAAGCAAAGAACAAAAAATAAATACCGTCGAATGGGGGCGACTTTACACACTTTTTTTATGTTTTTCAACTTTGTCCTTTAATAACTCATCCAATTTTTAAGCTATTGAAGTGAATTTGATTTTAAAATTTAGGTCTAACATTTCTCAACACAATTGTAAAAAAAGTTTGAGTTTGCAGCCTTCCTTCTATTTTTTATTATTTTTCAAAAAATTTGTGAAAAGTCACCCCTCAGTGGGGCGACTTTACCCATCAATTTGTTATTGACGGGTTATTGATGGGTGGGGAGGCAAAATTTGAGGATGTTTGTACTCAGACATACGATTGAGAAGAAACTGTCAAGTATGTGTAGGAACTTGAACCGTGTGAAACCGAACTGAATATTTTGAGTGTCTGTGGTTAAAAAAAAAAGAATAAGAAAAAGCAAAAAAACCATATCGCCGCTTCATTTTCTTGTTCTGTTACTGGGTGAAGTGAGGTAGGGGCGGCGATCTTTTTTTTATTTTCCTCCTTCTACCTGCTTCGATCCAAATCGTATTTCGGTTTTAATTTTTGCCTGGCAATTTATTTATTGGGCTAAAACGAAATGGGTAAAGTCGCCACTTGAATGTAAAGTCACCCCGTTCGACGGTTCCAAAATAAATTGAAATACCAGTCTACGTGAAAATGCAATAAAAATTTTATTTTTCTGTTTCACTAACCGACAATTCGAGGGAAATAAAATCTGATTTTCTTGGTGAAATAGACAACTGAAAATTCCAACGTGAGCAATTTAATCGAAATATCAGACGAGATATCTGCTTACTGAAACTATTATGTAGATTTCGTAAAAATGAATTAAACGAAACTTGTCGCGACATCAACCTTCAATGTATAAAAAATATATAATTTAAATATTTCTCAAATAATCAATCCAAAAGCGACGAACAGCTGAAATATATCTAATAATTTAGTAATTAGCAGCACTAAACTCCATAAGATTTTATTCGAATTTCTTATTACGAAGTATTTTCCCTAACTTTCAGTAAATGGACTTACACAATCAAATTGGAACTTTTCCAATAATTTTCGATTAGAATCAACAAAATTGAAGTAAAAATGGAGTGCGAGCAGTTTTCATTAATTTGAAGCTTTTTAAAGTAATATATTAGAAAACCAGAACAGTATATAACATGTATAATGTGTTTCTAGAAAAATCTATGCCAACGATAGAATTCTGAACAATTTCAGGTTTAAAATCAGCCGCAAACCTGTGATTAAAATGGCCTCTTTCCAACTACAACAGTATAAACGGTGGTTTTGCGGAGAGAGGGGCTTCAACAATAATTTGCATTTTTTGTAGATATTTATAACAAACCGATCTTAACCCGTTTTCTTTCAACACACTGAATTTTCCACATAGGTGGAGAAAAAATATTTAAATTTTATTTTATGTACACACATCTACCAATGCATTTTCACACTCACACACACACACACACACACAAATATTGAAATCTAAAAACATTTTATAGGTGTACTTCGAAAACTTGACATAAGTAAGTTTTGTTAATACCGTTCATTGGAAATTTTCTCTGCAGAAAAGTCGAGAACTTCTAAATTATACAAGAAAATTAATTTTGAATTAACGAATAATAATCATTAAAAGAGTTTACCTAATTATAGTTTGTTCTCAATATTCAGGTATTTTTCCATAAATGAGTCACAGCATAGACATGCAGGAATAAAATATCAATTTAACGTCACTTTTTCTACTGTTTTTTAGACATAATAGGCAAATAAATTAAAATGCATTATTCATTTCATTTCTCAGAAGACATCTTCATCGCTTCTACATTCTCTCACCTTTCATTTCATCAGCTCTTATAAGCTCAAATCTCTATTAACAATTTCACATTGAGAGAAAAAATGTGACGGGAAAAATATTAATTTTTGTACCAAAAACTGGCAATTTTTTCCTTATTTTTCATAGGTACATGGGTTGCGAAAAAGTAATAAAAATAAAATTGCTTTAATTTCATCATAATTATAGATTCTTTACAAGTCAGCACATTGAAATGAAAGAATACGTCAAACTCTTGATCGTTTCAAATTTGTCTAATGGCTCTAACCAATTTTGCGGGGAGCGGCTAGAATTTTTTTTTCCATGGCCTTACAACTTCACTTGGCCAACTTTCAGACCCCTGAGTTTCGATTTAGAATATCTAAATACATGCCATTCAATTTGCACAAAATAGATTTTGGCCATGATTAGCAATTTTAATGCACTGCACGTACCCAAAATAGATATTTGCAGAAATAAGATTCATCATATGTAAAAGAAAGAAGCTGAAAATCAGACGACATATATAACGACATTCTACTCTCTGCCGTCCAAATTCGAATAATATTATTTCTAATTCGATGCAAACGCCTTATGGATGCCCCGGCTAATGGTATTTGCGTTCGAGATAAATACAAAATTTCAGAGTCCTTGCCCCTTCACACCGCCGCCGCGCCGTGAAAAACAAATATCAACGTGTCAAGAATGTAAAAACGTATATTTTCGATAGACAAAAAATAAATAGCAGAAACGAACGTGCCGACAAGTTTGGCTGTTTTTCAGGAATCTCGTATTCGAAATCAATATTTACGTTTGCTCTCGGCTATAGATGTACCCGCAGCAAGCAATTAAGACGTGAAAGGAATAGCTCCCAAAGGGGTTGAAAAAATTTTGTGAAAAATGTGCCCTTTCGTCTCCGAATGGACGCTGCGAAATATTGGGAAAACAAAACGAATGCAGCTTTTCGTCTACTTATATTGGTCCAAAGCTCTGAACTTGAAGTCGAAAAAAATGAAAGCGAATATAAATTTCATTATTAGCATTCGCGACAGTAGGGGTATATATGTGGGATCATCGATAACCTTCGACTGGTCCACACAAAAGTTACGAATTTTGATGATACGCAAATAACCATCTGCACGAATTATACGGCGCAAGATCGTAAAATTTTCAACTCCACCTTTCTGTTAATTGCGTCCCACGTATAGTTCCAATCACCGCATAGTAGTCCAACGCAGAATGCAGATGGATGTTTCAAATTGCAAAAAATCCAACAGGAAAAATGTTTGCGCAGAAACGTCAGGCACCATCTCCAGAATCACCTCCAAACAGTTTCCCAAAATCTACCAGTCACGATCCCACCTCCCTCTCCAACCACAACCTCCAAAAAAAAGTCAAATTCATCCACGAACGAAAAATCTTTTTTTACCACGCATTTTCATGATTTTTTATATTCCTTTTTCTCAGAGTCTATTATCCAATTTTAAGGTACATTTCAACAAACAGGTTTTATACAGCTAGCTTGAATGTTAAAACAATAATATAGTAATTTTTTCAAGTATTCTTTTTTAAAAACTTTTTTTTTGGCAGATAAACAAAACTGTAGCACCTACTAAATAAGCTAAGCAAAAAGCTTGTGTACATTTATAGAGTATAACTGTGTGAATAAAATAATTTTTTTTTTAAATTCATATTTTTAATGTGTTAACATCTTTCTTGATTAACGAACCACTAAGAAAATTGACCAAAAGATTACTAGGTATTGATAAGAAGCGTGCACATCATTTATGTTTTGCCCTACATTCTCGATATCGACTATCAATTTTTAACGTCGTGTTAAATTTCCGAATTTACTCCCGTGCAATGAAAAGTGAGAAAGATGTTGACACATCAAAAATCAACTGAACTGAAGCAGGATCGTTTCTCAGAAAAAAGTCAAAAAGAACATATTAAGAGTAGAAAAAGTATGTTTTAAAAAAAAGCAACCTTCAAGTTATAGGATCAATTTTCACTTATTGTTGAAAATATAGGGCAATTATAATGAAAACCGACCTAATAATGCGGTTCATCTGATTTTTTTCAAATACATACTCGTATATACATAGTTTCTAAATGGTATTTACATGAGATTAATAGGATAAAATATGAGTTTAATTTTGAACAACTGAGTATTTAAGAAACTCAAATTTGGTTATTTCGACCAAAGTATATCTTATTTGTCTTCCCTTGAATAAATAATTTGGACAAAAATGTCTTAAAACCACCTATCTTTGCTCTATGTAGCTACAGCAGATACGGCATCAAATTATGTATTTTATTTTCTGCACAAGTAAACGAATACGATTTCACAAAACCGGGATACTTTTTGCATTTCTCCAACTTATGTAATGCAGTCAACAGCTTTCACACCAACAGTGATGCCCAGGGAAGCAGTTATCGGTAAAATATATCTGTTTCTATTACAGCGAATTAATATTATAATTAATCAATTTCAAAAGTCTCGATTCTGAGAAAATCGCTTTATATAAATGCTGTATTAATATTGCTGCAAAGTTCAAATTCATAAACTAAATATGATATCTTTTCCACGAATTTTCCAACAGGACAGATTTTTTCTTCCTCTTTTTAATTATTCGTAAATTTTGAGAAAAATGCAAGAGACGATCAGAATTTTTTCACGAGTTACTTATAGAATATATTATTCCGAACTTGGGAGAATTTTAATTCTCCTCTCAGAGCAGATCACATTTCAAAGATACTGTAAGAATAGCAAATTAAATTTCATAATTTAAATGGGGGATAGGGACAAGTAATTCAACTTAACTAGTTGCGCATCATCGAGATAATTATCTTTTATCGAAGTTAAACTCAGAGCGTTAACATGATTTTGTATCAATTTCATTGAAATGGCCCTCTATCCTGTCACTTTCTAATATTTATCGCCAGTTAGGAAGAAATAAACGAAGGAGTTTTCTGATTTTATTCAAGATTATGTCATGATAACTTCCAGCTTTTCACATTATTTATATCCTTCTGGTTACATGGCTAGTTAATTGATTTCATGATGATTTTTGAATGTTTCACAGCAAGGTGACCACTACATAGTAATATAATTTTTGAAATCTTCATTATACTTTTTCTTCAGGAGGAATTAATGTTTTTTTTTTTGAACATTTAAACCGGTGCTATACATTTTAATCGTGTGCTGCGGTTCGAAATTTTCATTTTATATGATTCCTACAATTTTTAATGAAAAATAATTTACATATTTCTGTTTTTTGTTGTTTTTTTTTGGACAATTTTACAGATAAGAAAAAAATGCTGAAACGAAATGGAACAAAGTATTAAAAAGAATTTTGATAAAGTTAAATATTCCTAGATTCGGAGAATATAAGCAAATAAAAAGAGGGTTGGTAGTCTTTTATGGGCGACGAAATAGCATATTCGTAAAAATTTTCGTTTTATGATTTTCAAGAAAACTCAATGCGTACATTTTGGTCTATAGACTTTCTCTAGTTTTTGCATTTAATCATTTCAGACCGTAAGCAAGGTTCATGACCATATGTAATCTTCTGCGAGCAACTTTTTGAAAAATAAAAAATATTCCTTTATATTTATTGGAAAATTTTGTCAGGGTCAGTTCTTAGAAAGATAAAGATATACAATGTGGCAATGGCGGAAGAGTATTCCATCCACAATTTGTCTTGAATCTGAATCAGTTTAAATCTTCATTCAACCCGATTCAAATAAGAAACTCATCTGGCTATATCGGTGCGTTTTTTTCTTTAAACATTTTTAGTCGATCATTAGCCATCTAATTATTCACCTTGAAATTAGCAAAATAGTTTGACATGCGAAAAAAAACATCGAGTTTTTAATTAAATAAATTTTAAAAAAAGATAAGCAAAATGCTTGCCACTACTTCAAGGTTGTATAGACTATAGATGTGCAATACTTGGTCTTAATTCATTTGTACATATGAATGAGGGAAGAATATTAACATCACACACGAATTAGAATGAGTAAAAGTGTAGAAAGTCAAGGTGCAGTATAGCTAGAATGGCGTTTGTGGTTAGCAACTGACGTAGGTATTAGAATACTAATTTATACAAAAATTAAATAAATATATTATAAATTTTTCTAAATTCCGCGCTCTGAATAATCAGATTATACAGAAAATCGACGAAAGTAATAAAAAAGTGGACATTATGAAGAAGATTATCACCCCAAAAATGCAGTGACTTTCCTTTAATCAAACTTTTCCGACTCGAATCCGGTTTTTTTTTTTTCTTTACAAAAGCCCAAATAAATTATTTGAAGCAAAACTTTTTTTTTTTCAATTAAAATGACTCTATATTTCCAATCCTACCCCACCGTAAAAAGTTTCCTAGTCAAGTATTACTACATAGGCTTATATCACAGTTACAAAAAAAGAAAAGAAAAAAAAAGGAAAGGAATCAAACACAAGCAATATAAGAATAAAATATAAGGTACAGGTTAGGTACCTTCAGAAACTGAACACATGTTAGTAGCCACTTTGCATAAAATTAAAATGCAAATTAATTGAAATATTTTAAGATGATTAGGCGGTAAGGAGAGAAATGAAAAAAAATGGAAAGCAAACTAAGATCAATTTCTCATTAAGAAACGTTACATTCACCTATATCGGTGAAATAGTATGGAAAGTGAACGGTGATATTTTTGTAGCATGGAGGAAGACTTTCCACCTACATGTCATCATCCAAGAATGTAATTTGTTGCAGGTCTATCGATTAGTTTGCATTCTACTAAGCACAAGGTTCTGCTAGTTTATAATTGAGTTGATTTTTGAGCAAAGTTTCCCTACTTCTCTCCCCCGAATCTATCAAAGTTTTCGTCAATGGCTTCAGATCAAATACAGAATAGATTAAATTTAGGACTGTTCCAAGTTCTAGAGCTAAAAGAAGCAAGGAGCAGATTTTATCGTTCGGTAGCAGTTTCACAAACCAGCTCTTTTCAAAAAACATGGTTTATGCAAAGCCAGACTACTCATCCCTCAAACCAGGCGCCTCGAGGTTGAAAAGTACTAGAAACTGGAGATCTAACCAGTCAGCTATAACTCCACTCAATTCAACCAAACGGAATTGCAACTGATGTGTTTTCTTATATATATACTGTGCTGAGTCCCACAATTATAAAGCATCTACAGAATTTGAAATTCTGTCGTTTAGAAATTCGCTTAAAAACAGGTCAAGGGCCATTTTTTGCGTGCACTTTCAAGCCACTCCTTAGAAGAAACTAATAACGAAACCGAGCCAAAGTAAAATTATCTGACACCGAAAACAATACAACCTGAAGTACCCGCCGATTATTTACTCGTTTCGACGTTTCACCTTCGAATTAAATCGACCACAAAAACGTGTATTCATTTCATTTTTCCTGTAACAACCAAAACTACCCTCCTCCTCCCTCCTACCCCCCAATATTTCCTCATCCAACATACAATACGCAGTAATTGGGAGCATAATATATACATACGAATATTTCTCATTATTCAAATCACCTTTTCGACAAAGTGTAGCGCACTCATTATGGTACTTCTCCATTACCTCGCCCTCGACGGACGACGAAATCAGCAAACAATTAATTCGAAGAACATATTATTTCACATATTTTCCATCCAACAGCGTAGGATTCTTGGACTGACAATACGACGACAGTATATTACAATATCGTCTACCCCTTCATATATGACGATATTATTACCATCCGACTCTTCAATTCTAACCAGTTCTAGGTACGTGTAAATTCGAAAAGAAAAATGTACGTCATTTAACTTCATCCATGTAAATGGAAAGGGAAAGTCGCACTGTTGAATCCGGTATACGGAAACCAGGAAATTTTCCATTGAAAAGTAACAACACATAACCACTGGTGGCAGAACTAATGTTTACACAAAACACAAATCTTGTATCTACGAGCCAATGAAGAAAATGGAAATGACAGAAAAACCAATTCTTTGACGAAGTCCATCTACCATCCTATTGTATTTTAGGTGCCAAGAGGCCAAAATTTTCTATGAAATGGTTACTTCAGTGGAACCATCGACTCCATAATTCTTCAAAAATCCGAATAAAAATGAAAAATCGTTTCATTCCAGAGTCCAGCTCCAGACTAAGGAATTGACAGCCGATTAAAAAAAAACTTTGGGAAAACTAAAGTAGAAAACCAAAAAAAAATAATATAATTTTACGCTCCACGATCTCGAAGAACAATACCCATATAACCCAAAAGTGAAAGTTATTTCATTTTTTACGAATACGAGAGGAAAATCTCCATAATTCATAAGACATAATAAGCTGACACAGAATGATGTCTCTACAAAATCAGCAGGGATGGTTCTCAGGGAAGTAGACGAAGTTGAACTATTCTTCTTTCATTTCAAACATGATTTGAAAGAAGGGAATGAGTCACATTTTTTTATAGTTTATTTGAATTCTAACACCTACCAGGTATGATAATTCGTGAGATATTATGGCAATTTATAACAATAATAGTACTATTATGCATAGTGTAAACGAGTCCTGAGCTCAATGTAAAATTCCATTCAACAAAATTGGTTCAGACCATATAATTTTTAGCTAACACTATTCGAAATTTAAGTGAAATTTTCTGTTCAAGTTTAAAATTATTGTCAAACTTGGGTGGAGCAACTTGTACACGTGTGGAAGAGCATCAGTAAGGTCAAAATTTTATTTTTTCACCTTGATAATGAATATTTCGAAAATTTCGAACGACACTTCAACAACGAGTTCGTTTTCAACCGTTAATTTACATTCAACTGATATTAGGAGTACTAGCAAAATTAATCTCTTATTATTTATTCTAAAAGCATAATTATACCTCCGACAATGGTAACTCGTGTGCTTCAAAATTAAATGTAAAATCGTTCGAAATATGATATCAGTTAAGGTCTGTATCAGATGTTGCAGACCAAAATGCCCAATCGGCTTGATGGTATTTTTTTCTATAAAAATGATACGTTTCTGGTACCAGTGAATATCCCCTTTGGAGGTACACTGAGAAAAATTTCAATGGTAATTTTTACAATTTAGACAAGAAAACTGAGACAGTTTGAAATTTGTAGCAGGAATTACTATAAAAATAGTAAAATATGTTATCCGAGATAGAAAAGTACAAAAAATATTAGAATATTTACAATAAACAGTAATTTTCGAGTCAGGTCTTTACTAGCCTGTGATTTTTATTGAAGAGTCGAAGCTAGTCACTTTTTTCGTTTCAACACTAGAAGTACCAGGTGGTGTCATATACAACACCACTCAAAATTTTGAGATAGACCTCAAAGTACCAATATTTTGAGAACCCCTGACTTGTCTCATACGACACCACCTAGTCCTTTGAGGTTACTCTTGTGGTGTCATATATGACACCATCTGGTCCTTTGAGTAATTAAAATCTGGTATTTCTGATGTTAATTGATAAAACTGAAAATACTTTCACTCCTTCATTACGAAACGGTGACGAGACGTTAGTAAAGGACTTGTTAAAACAAAATTTTGGTTTGCTTTAAATGTAAGTGAAATATACTCCAACAGTAAGATGAGAACATAGGTCTCAAGTTTACGTCTTTTTGGCAAAAAAACTTGCTCAAAAATTATTCATTTTGTAAGTTTTCGGTTACAATATCGCTCCAAATTACTGACGCCAAGTCATTAATTAACGAGCAAATGCGAATTTTCGGGGCCACCGGATATCCTTTCGTCGCCTTCTCGCACTAATTATTTTGCTCAGCACCAAAACAGAGCATCGATGCTATATTATATCGATAACCATGCACCCGACATTAGACATTTATTCTTACTGAATTTGCTTTCGGTCGGGTATTACAAACATGGGTATAGTAAGTCGTTTAATAGACCGTTTACACAACAGAAATTCCATTAAATTTCTGTCATAAGGGTCCCGTTGGTCCATTCAACAGTGACAGAGGACTATGTCCACTAGAACTAAAACTAGCCTCCGCAGAGAAAATCAAATTACGACCCCTCATCTCCAGTTCAAAAAAATTAGCAACATTTTGACGTACTCATACCAAACTCTGATAAGTTTTCCATTTTTTTCAATTCTATACGTAGCTCATCTCATCATCTTATCAAGTGTTTTCAAAGCAAGTTTTTTTACACAAGTAGTTTTTTACTTTCTCTTTTTTAGTGACAGCAGCCAAAAATTTTTCAGCAGCCCCAAACAAATCAAGCTAAGTCCACCTATTTTAGACAAATTGGTCTGAAAATCGTATAAATTCTAGAAAAGAGTGGCCAAAAATTCAAACTAAACCTCCACCAATGAATATTCTGGCTTTTGGAAGCTTATGTGTTATTTCATAAAATTAAATTAAAAATAATGCAAAAAAATACTCACGTCAACGCAATACGAGCACTCGCAATGTTGCAGCGTCCACGAATCTTTTAGAGGAACTTCATTGAGGCACACCTTACACAGTACACCGGAAACGGGCACAAATCCGTAGCTGGAGTTTAGCGAGTACCTCGACGATGTCGCCATCGATAGCAGGCTGCTGCAGCGCGAACACATTCTGGAGGCGGCTGGAAACTCTTGCGAGCCGACCCGCAACCGGTTAACTGGCCGCAACGGCTCCACATGAATTGCGCCGCCGGGATTTGCGCTAACCGCACAGCCGGCGCCTCCGGTCAGCGCCACCATCGTATTGCACTTGCGCAGTTTTTTCGTCAACTCACCAGCATCTGCCAGGTTATCAGTGCTACGAGCATTCATCTGCTCGTAGCGGCATCCGTTGGCCATGCAGCTCAAGCTGGTGTTGCGGCGCAGCGCTTCGGCCTTTGGTGGCGCCTCGAAGGCTCTGACGTCGAACCGCGAGAACGACGTCGACGACGTGGCAAAAAGGTTGTTGGTGGAGCCGCTGGAGCCACTTCGGCGGCGACAGTTGATAGACGCCTTACTCGATGAGGACGCCAGCTTACTGGTCGTCATGGTAACTAATGATTTTATACTGGGCACTAGTAAATCGATTTTACTTTTACTCCATTTGCCCAGTTTACTGCCGCCTCCACCTGTAGAGGCATCGCTGCTGCTGCTGTGGCTGCGTTTCACGGCATCTCCGTTTTCTAAACTCGTCACTGTCGCGTCCAGGCCATTGTCTGCGACCGATGTCATCGACACGGCCTTTGCGGCCTTCGCCGTCCACCTGGTGGCCTTAGTCTCGTCATCCGGCACAGACGCCGACCGCTCCAGCAGTCCAGTCCGTTCGGCGCGGTCGGCGTCCAGCTCGCACACCGAGTAGTCGTCTTCATCTTCGGGCACGCTGGTGAATGCGCAGCGACGTTGCCACATGTAATTCTCACTGTCTGCGCCGCCGTTCAACGCGGCGGCGCTGCATCTCGATTTGAGCGCAGGGAGCGCCGATTTGTCAGACGCCGGCGTTGCGTTAGATTTGAGATCTGCGCCAGCGGGCACCACGTAGTCGCCATTGGTGCGAGGGGCGGCGCGATCGCGAATCGACACTTTGCACGCGACACTAGCACTGTCATCACTGCGGCCACAACCGACACTATCACTACCGACCGGCTCGCCCGCCCCCACACTGCGTTCGGTCACTGCGCCGACGCCATTCTCGTGCACCGCCTCCACCACGTTACTCAGGTTTGGCCTGCGCTTGCGCTGCTTGAACAGATTACGGCGCCGCGAGTGGCGCTTCTCGTCGGCGCGTCTCGGCACCAGGGTGGCGCTAAACGCCGACCAAAATAGACTGCGCTTGTCGGCGCTCGAGCGGCCGCAGATTACCTCGTCGTCGCTGGGCTCGGCCTCTTCGACGGCGTCCAGCAGCTGCTCGTTAATGGCGGCTAAGTTGCCGTTACTGCGCCGCTGCTCGTGCTGCTCGCTGCTCGTCGTCGAAACGTTGCGCACTTCACTGGTTAGCCACGCGGCGGCCAAATCGTTACGAGCTGCGCGACCGGCCACACCGTTACTGCTGGCGTCGACGGCGGCGCTCGCCGAGACGCTTCCACCTCCGTGGCTGCCCTTCCCCACGCCGGAGCGCTGGCTGCTGCCATTCTGTCCACCACTACCGCCGGCGCTACCGCTGCTGCCGCCGAACCAGCTTTCCTCTGTCGACGTCGCCGCGCTAATGGCCATCGTCGCCAACTCCTCACCGTTCACCACCACGTACGGTACGTGTCTCATACTCTGGGCACGGTTTCTTCTTCTGGCCGCCTGCTGCCACCTCCACCACGATTCCCTTGACGGTCTTCGATTCGCTGGCCGGTGCGCAGGTAAAGAGCATCGTTCGCGGCACCGATTTTGTGTGCGTCTCTATTTTCGCATGGCTCTCTCTCGACGGTCGCAGCCCAATATAGGTGTCATCGGCGTCATTTTACTCGTTTCCGTCATTTTGCTTACGAGAGTCACTTTCTTTTTGTTGATTTCAGCACTTCCCCCCCCACTTACGGCTAATAGTTTCACTGCGTGTATTTCCTCGTCTTCCTCGCTGCAAGATGATTTTGTATTTTATTTGCTTTTTGTTTTTTTTTCGTTGAGACGCCGACCAGTTTCGACTTAAAACGTACAACGGAAGTACCTGTAAACGAGACAAAACGACAACAAATTAATTATTATGCGATCGCGAACATGGCATACATTTTATAAGAGAAATTGTATGCGGTTTTGATATGACGGCTACCAGGAGGAAAGTAATTTCTGATGGAATTTGGGTAAGGAGGTAGAAAGTTCTGCTAGGAAACAGGTTGCGGTTGCAGAATTATTTCATTTGTATCAAACGATAATAAAATAAGTAAAAGCACCTATACGCGTATACGTATTAAGGTATGATTTTCAAGAACGGGATAAGTCCACTTTTTTTTTCAAAAATCTACCATTCAATCAAAATATCATACGTATCAAAGTGCAAGCTGAGAATATAGACTTAAAAGTTAAAATGTTTTATGCAAGAGGGCAGCGCCGGATCAACCTTATGGGCCTGAGGGAGCCAGTTCCTGAAATCCGTGGTCTCTGGGGGGCAGGGGGGGGCAAAGAAAGATGGAGTACAAAACTTTTGCTAAAGCAAAATCTTGTAAAGTAGACTTGTAAGTACGTATACTTAGCCGAAATGAAAGAGAAATTTCATTGATTTTTTTTTCTTCAACTTAACACTAGAAGTACCTACCAGGTGGTGTCATATGCGACACCACTCAAAATTTTGAGATGGACTTCTCAAAGTACCAATATTTTGAGAACCCCCGATTTGTGTCATACGACGCCACCTGGTCTTTTGAGGTTACTCTTGTGGTGTCATATATGACACCACCTGGTCCAGCGAGTAATCGAGTAAAACCTGGTATTTCTAGTGTTAAGCAGCAAAATTTTTTGATCGTTGGAGGATTATCAGGTGGTGGGCCTCGAGGCCCATGGAACCTTAGTCCGGCGCTGCAAGAAGGGGGTAAGTCCATTCACCAAATAATAGCTGTAATGGCAATCAATCTTACCAATTAGATTTTTAATTTACTCACCAGTATTGACCATTTCATACGATAAAGTTTTAGTTCAGTTGTTTCATTTTGGGTTAGTTTTAGTAATGTTTTTATTCATTTTGCACGTTTTTATTCATTTTGCACTTGAAGCGCTTGAAGGTTGCACTTGAAGGTTAATAATTATATTAAGCTCAATTGTTTTTTTAACACTTTTAATTGCTACACAACAAGAGGATAAGTCTTTTTATTGTTTCAATCTTTTTATTTTTCCAACTCCACATACACTCATTATAACATTATGATTTTTCAAATTATCAAGTTAAAAGTCCACCAATCGATTAGAATTGTACTGAACAGATAATATAATTAAATTAGATTCGACATCGTAAGTGGAAGATAATGAATTTCTACCACACAAAGTATTTTCTATTTCATTTCCATTTGATACAGGTAAAGAAACAATGTATCTCACAATTTCTCCAACTACCATTTTCTTTCCCTACACTTAAACTTTAAGAATAGTTCCCATGAGTGGCAGGATTCGAATTGGCCCATAAAATATCTATGTATGTACTTATCAGAGTGCAAATTTATCAATAACGATAGTTTGTAGGACAAGGCAGCGAAATTCGAGCGAATGTGGTAACTACATAGACAGCCATTTACTACGATCTGACACTATACAGAGTTTCGATTATTGAAAAGACTTTTTTCAATTCATGGCCAAAGCCCAAAATTACCATCATCGTGAACAGAAACGTTCGACTTATCATGAAATAATCGAAAACCGCATTCGAACATGAAGGAGGTGTTCCTACAATAAATTAAACCCACTTCGTATAGCCACAGTACTACAAACTCTCATGTTCATCGCTTCGATAATCCAGTAACCAGTGCGTGTTCTTAATTTCGATCCTTAATTAGACGGGTAACAAAAAAAGATGCAACTACTTAATTAAACTTTAAAGTCAAAAATTAAAACCATTTTTGAAGGTTAACCATTTTATTGCCAAATGAGGAAGCTCTCATATTTTTAATACTTTCTTTACTTTTTTTTTTTTTTGTGAAATTTAAATTTTCTTACTCATCACCTAATGAATTATTCAAAATATCAGCTAGGCTCCTAATTATATTCATCGCACCATTGAGCAATTTTTCAGTATAAATATTTATTTGCAAAGTAAAAAAAATTACAAGCATTTTGCCAAAAAGTAATGGTTTACTGGGTCGTATTTACCAATATTTATAACGATTTACTGTCCAACAAGACATCAAAATCAGACGCTTAAAGGATGAATAAATTAAGTAAACGTCGAAAACAGATCATCAGATCATTAAAAAAACTATTTTAGAATATTCGAGCACAAAATTATAACGGTAATATTACTAATTCTTACAAAAATAAAAAATCTATAAATTTTACATGAAATCTTATCACACAGAAAAAGTGGTTCCAGTAAAGCCATTAAAATTTAATAAACATTTATTCGGAGCAGGCCAATGGGTCAAGAAAATCAGGACCCTGCAAAGCACTACATGACTCCCTTCAAGTTCCTTCGTCTCCACAATTAAACTAAAAAGCTACAAATTAATGTTTTTTTTTTTCTAATTTAATTTAAGACACGTAATGACAAGATTGAAAGTATTATTATGACTTCATTTATAAATTATAATAGAGTATAATAAAAATTTAAATCTATTTATCATCGCTCTTATGAAATCGATTTTTCCTGTTTTGATGTTCAATAGTAACTTGTAGGTCCAAACAGTGATAAGACTTTCCACGAAAAATTAGAACAGGGAATACCAAAAAAATAGATCTAAAAACTTTCAATAATTTTGTCGATCTACTTTGAAATTTAGCTGTGCATTTATTTTCATTTCCTGTTTACTTATTCGACATTAAGTTAGATTATATACTCGTACTTTGGTTTTATACTTGTTTTATCTACTTATTTTTTTTTTTTATTTACTAATGAACCTTTCATCATCACAGGTATTATAGGTGACAAATGTATAAACACAATTACTACCGTCATCACCAGCGGCGCGCCCAGAAATTTACTGAGGGAGGGGCTGAATTCTAAATTTACACCAAAAAAACATAAATTGAAAAAATCATTCGGTTTTTTTTTTTAATGAAATTTTCCAAAACCAATCAAGTTCCAAACACTTATCACCCAATTTTCTCAGCTCAAATATTTTGATACCTGCTGACGCTAAATCAGCTACAAAAAATGGGTGAAAATTTTTTCAAGACTTGGTAAGTTTTTCACTTGCTTGGTATAATATATTTATCTTGCAATTTATTTCTCAACATGAACAACAGATCAATAAATGAAAAGTATTCTCATTATTTTAGCAGCAATTTTCCGAAACATAAACATAACTTAATTGAAAAAAATATTAATTGAATAAAGATTTATTTACTCTGCTGTCGTTTTCAAAGTGAAAAAAAATAAAAGTGTTTGAAAACACGAACAACGAGCAATTATCAAAGGTGAAAAAACACATGAACTATATTAAAACAAGTGTATAAGTACGGATTCTCGAACATGCATACAGAAAAAAAAAAGAAAAAAGAAGATGATTCATCTGGTGAAATTTTCAAGATAATGATAAAATTTGTTGTCGGCTTTTTTAACGTCAATCAAAGCTAAATAAATTTCTATATTATTAATATCATATGTACCTGCAGCAAAATATGCCACCTTGAAAAATTGAACAAGTCAAGTATAGCACTACAGTATGAAGATGTGAATAAGGCCAATAAACAGGGATTGACAACAAAACCAAATCGCGGAGCTATATTTTTATTGGCGAAGGAACTAAATAGGTTATTACAGGGATGAAATCAAAAAGTACTTTTACAAATTTCTAAATATCAAGTGAAATTCGAAGAGAAACATAATAGAGTAGAGCGTATGCGACGAAATCTGAGACCAACTACCTAAAGTTCAAGGAGGTTAAAATTTATTTTTTTGAAAATTCTTACACAGACTACCAATGTAACCAAGATTCAACTCTCTAACCCAAAAATTCACTGGCCCATCAAGGTTGAAAAACGAAAAAATGCCTTTGAAATTTGACAATATTTTCTCCCCAATATTAGCGATGTACAGTCCGACTTTCAGGTATTCTCTTATGGTTAATTTTTGTTGGACTAACATACAAATGACTGAACAAGTACATAATATGAAGATAACCACGCGAATAAAATATTACTTGAACTTCAATATTTTTACTTTCGACAACCGACTACTCCTCACAGTAACCCAGTGGCGCCCACGTATTTTAAATAAAGTGGGGCAAAACCTCAAATTAACCACCCAATTTTAACTTGAAAACCTAAAATCAATAGCTTATTTCACCTTATGATGCAAGACGATTTTTATTTTTGAAAAAATTCCATTTTTCCTCAATTTTTCCCGGTACTTCACTCCTTTCAGACCACCCACCTCAAATCAAGTGGGGCGGCTGCCCCATTTGGACCCCACCGTGGGCGCCACTGTAGTAACCCCATTTAATATATTCCGACATCCATCACCACATAAAATGGAACCAGTTTCCATTGGAATCCAAAAATTATTTATTTTGACTTTTCATCTTGTTTTTGGTTCAAACTTTTTTTTTTTCACCTGGTAGCTTTTCTCAATTTTTAAACCGTTAGATATGTGAAGAATTTTAAAAACTACACAAGAGGGTCGAACAGAATAATAGAATTAATTTTATTTAATATTGACAAGATCAACTACCTATTTATTGAAGGGTCTGTGTAATATCGTGATAAAATGCTGGGCTATTCTACCAGAAAGAACCACGTAGGTTTCAGAGTTTTCCATTCTACAACTTGATTCTTATCAGATCGAACGACAGACAATCAACTACCCTATATGTCTATGATTTCTGTTCCACTTACTCTCTCATTGGTAATATATAATAGCTCTTCAAGGGTGATATACCACATGTGTGGTCAAACTGTAGACGACTGGACTACAGTATAGTGGATGGATTTCTTTGATGAACATTTTCCTCGACAAGATTCTCCTTCTTTATGTCGTATGTTTAGTAGTCTGAGAGAAGTGGGTTGTGTATTTTAATTTAGCATTTTGTACATGAAGTGCGTTACCTGCGCACAGTTTATAGAAGGAAAATAGTGAGAAATTATTTAGTCCCTACAAGCCCATTTTTTTAATAGCTATATTACATGCTACAGACTGCATGAGGGTATTAGAAGAGGTACAAGTCACTCAATAAATTCTACTTATTGGATGTTTGTTTTGTAATTCGTATAATTTAAAAAAGCAATAGTATTATTCAAATGTGAAACCTTAATAGTAACATTTGGGGATTACAGGTGCTTGTTGTGGATTCAATATAATTAGGTTATATTTTCTTTTAGAATAAGTTATCAAAACTGATACGTTGCCTACTGCTTCATACTATAAGGCAGTCCCTTTTTCTTATTTTGGTTTTTCTCTAATATAAGAATAAGAAAAAAAAATGAAAGTTTATATTTTCAACTTTTATGTAGATTTTTTAAAGTAGATATCTCATCATGGGCAGTTCACAATTACACTTCTCACTGAAGATGTGACTTATCAATATCAGAGTTTAATGACCTCGACATTTGAGTTCTCAACCCACTATCACCAAAGAGAGTAGGGGGAGTGTTCAACTCTTACAAATATATTGCCCACAATACTGCTACGATAACTGAATTATTTGTAATATTTAGATCGAAGTGATTATCAATTTATACGAAATTATTGACCTTATGTGGTCTTCAAAAAGGAATTCGCTTTAGGTGATAGAAAAACCGCATTTCAAATGAATAAAACAGAAATTATACGTTTCAAAAATTAAGCACACATCCATAATTCGTTTTCCACGCTTGAATATATTATTTCAAACCGCATTCACAAATTCAAAATCGACATAAGTTAAACGAAGCTCATTCGTACATGAACTGTGCAAAACCACGAATCAATTTGTATAAAATATGCAAAAAACAGCCGAAGCAACTTGGCGACCCATTTCAATGAACTCATTTCACACTGCTGATTTTAGAACTAGAACATTATTCAATGGAAAATTATATTTTCGTGTTCGAGAATGCGTAAGTACGATTTTTAACTGAAAAGTACTGTTCGTACAACGAGGAAAAAAGGCTAAAAATTAGAAGATATAATCCTGACAGTCTGTTTTATTTCCATATTAATTTTGAAAATTTCATCCATTTTTTAATTAACTATCCTTTTGTTGGAGGTATACTTTTGAGCTCCATCTGGAATAACGCGGACCAATTACATATTTTACTCTACAATCTTGAAAAATGGCTTATACAAGATTGTCTACTGAGATATGACTATAATATGTAGAACCGTATAGCACTAAATCAAATGCAAACCAACCCAGAAAATTAAATTAGCACAAAACAACGAAATTTAACCATCCAAGGTAAGGATATTATGAGAAACCTGTAGATAACATTTTCACAGAATGTCACATAGGCGATAACCTTATCATAAAATGAAACTGTTTACACGTTTGCTAAGCTACTATACGTAGGTGCCTTAATGTAGGTATACAGCGATAACAATATTTAAATATTTATTTCTTATACATGCACTTCCCACAGAACAAGAAAGTGATTCCATTTATTACCATCCTTCACTATAAGAAAATGATCACCATTTTCGCACAAACCATAGTTATACTCGTAATAACTAGAAAACATTTCTGTTGTAGAATTTTAGTGAAGTGTTTTAAATGGGAAGAAGAGAAAACTGGTTTGATAAAAATACCAGACTTGAGAAACCAGAGCATTTGAGCCCCCCTAAATAAACGACTATGTTAAAATTTATTCACATAAGAAGAAGAAAAGGGGGAAACGACTACGTGACTTTAAAAAACGAGAAAATTCCAACATATATGAAAAAAATCTAGAAAAACTAAAATGGAAAGAACCTGGCTCTCGTTTGGCAAGAAAAATACGCGTCGAACGAGAATATATTTTATTTCAAACAAACCTTTCAAGAGCTGTGCCAAAATTTTTTATTCGGGTACCGGTTCAAGTAAATAGAAGAAAAAAACAATATAATTTTTTTATTTTTAAATACATGAACTAATGCGGAAAAGAAACCAAATACACGTAGAACAAAAACTTGGAAAATTGCTGGGTAAAAAAAAAACGAGGAAAAGATTAAATAATTTTTTTTCCTATCAGTTTGAATTTAAATTCACTGCAAATGAATTCAGAATATTCCAAGGAATTTGTGCATATAAAAAATACTTGACAGCCGACAGAAAATTATGCAGAATTATGAAATTCGTGTTTTGAATAACTTTGCATTGACCTTAGTCATCAGATAAGAATCAATTGTTTTAGCCATTTCGGGTGAACGTTTGCTAAAATAAGATGATACGAAAACAGAATAAACGAACTTCAACGATGAACGAGGAGAACAAAATTTAGAATTTACACGCCAAAGTTCAGATCTAGGTAACAATTTTTAGCTCCTGAATAAAGAAATGAGATACTCGCATGATGGTAGGTGAGATAAGATTTCCTAACAAAGTGCATGGTCTTCTCAAAGAGATACCAAATAATAATTCGTCGTAGTCTAAAATTTTCTTTATATGGACGCATTATAGGCTTTTTTTTTATTCGTTTGACAAACTTCTTCTTCAATTACGACTGTTATGAATAAGAAAACATTTGTAACGAGTAAACTGGGCCTTAATTGGCTGAAAAACTTCATTGTAACTATAACACCAAGTAAATAATTATAGTAATTTTTTCAAATTTTTTAAAGGGAAAACTGAGACCATATCAAGATTGTAGTAGAAATTATTCATCATTTTCAGTGAATTTAGTTAACAGGTACAGTGGGAACATTCTTCAATATACTTCATCCAATAACTAAGCACTTAACTTAGCATTTTCACCCAATTGCTCTAAATTTAGCTGGAAAGATTTTAAAAAATCGTAATATTGACTTTTTTTTTGAAAACACCCTTTCCCAAAAATATTGAAATTATATTTGTTGGATTTTACCAGAAGACTTTTGAAGAATTCCAGTGATCAGTATATTTGGGGTAGGTAGTACGAAACTAACCGAAGTAGAGTTCAAACTTGAACCAAATTTACGACAAAAATGTATATTGATAATTTGAGGTTGAATCTGGGTTTCAACTGCACTTAAGCCAATATCGCACCCCTCAACCCTTACAGTGAGGTCGTAAGGTACAGTTCTCAATTCTGATTTTGAGTATAAAGTAAATTTTCTATCAGCTTTCTTCTAACAGAAGCAAATAACATGAACTTAAACTTAACTAATTATTTGAATCCATAAACTTTCATGGAGCAGAATCTCATTTGAAGTAGGTACAACTAGCTTAAAACGGGAAATATGCTAGACTGTCTCTAGTCCCAAATTAAAAAAAAAAAAGTAACTATAGCTTGATTATACTGAAAACTATACACACTTACATCAAAAAGTTGAGCTTCTCAATAATCGTAGCAGAAAAATGAATGAAAAAAGGTTCTTCGAACAGCAGTGTTATTTTTCCAAAGAGGATAACTTCACTTAGAAAAGTATCACAGCTAATTTGCAAGAATGAAACACGCACATGAATATCGATTTTTTTTTTTTCACGGTTATAAAAGGCAACAAAAGACAAAGATTAACGTCCGGTTAAACGAACCCTCTGCCAAAAAGAGAAAAGCTTTTGCAAAGGTTTAAAAAATTCTACGCCAAAACTTTTCACACTTGAAAATGGCGAACGATTCAACGACAAAAATTTCTTTAAAGGATAACGCATTAAAACTTTAAGACGAATAAAAATTATCGTTAAAACAATTTGAACGCGAAAAAATGAACGAATATCACTGGAAAAATGTTTCACCTCTTTTTTCTTTTGGGTAAATAAACAACTCAGAAAAATTTTCAATTATGAACTTTTTCGTTATTTTCACACCAACGATAAGGGAAAATATTACTAACTCCAACGATGGCGAGAATACGAGCTATTCTGTACTGAAGAGACGATAACTACCTACTTGATAAGAGTGTGGCAAAAACGAAATAAAATGAAAACCAGTGTTGCCAACGAATAGTACTCTAACATCGTCATAAAATCAGTGCGTCGAAGGCAGAAAACAGTAAAACAGTAAATAAACGAAATGATACGCGGCGACGAAGATTTCCACGAATTTTCTTCACTTTACAAATTAGCAAGCGAAACCGAAAAACAAAGAAAAGGTGTTAATGAATTTTCTCTATTTTTTGGAATGAATTAGCACACGAATAATAGCCGAAAGAGCTCCATCTACGTAATTAACACATTTGGCGGAAGTATAAAAAAATTTACTACCAAAAATAAACTGATGCTGGAAAATTTTGGAATAATAATTTGTCATTCGAGGATTATTCCATGAAGATTAAAGTCCCATTACAAATTTGACGTTATAGACTAGGCAGAGAGTCGAAAAACTAAACGAAAAAAATTATTGCTTTGAACACAAAAGTGGTTTTGGATCAATGTTCATGATACGAAACCTCGTGAAAAAGTACTTTTTTTAACTTCAAGAGAAATGTATTTTTTATTAATTTTCCAATTCTTTTCAATATTTATTAATAACTACCGTAAATGGGGCCAACTTGGCACACTTTTTCAGCATTTTCCAACTTCATCACTCTCTATTTCACACATGGCTAATCACAATCTATACTTCAAATACATCAAAATGGGCGTTGAAGGCTCTACCTTTCAACTATGCTCTCAAAAATTTGATCCATCAATTCTAAGGGCAAAAATACCCCCTCTCTTTTGAATATGCCAAGTTACCCGCAAAACAGCTAACTTGGCACAAAATAGATTTTTAATGCAACATATTGGTAAAATTATGAAAATTAATTTAAAAAATATTCAAATAAACTTCGATTGAATATAAAGAAACAAAATGGTGGCATAATAGGTACAAAGATAGGGGAACGTCACAATTTGTTTCCCCAAAGTAGCTGTCGTATGTACCAACAAAAATTCAATAATTAGTGGCTGCTAAGGAATTGTAAATGCAGATTCTTTATTTTACAATTATTGCTTAGCAGTCGATAAAATCATCATTTTTAATGTTTTAACACCACCATTCGAACGGGAAAATTGTGCTGAACGTGATGAAATAGTTGAACAGTGTAGCCAATATGTTGGAAACGGGTAAAATTCAATAAAATTGAAAAAAAGTACCAAATGTGCCAAGTTACCCTCAATGTGCCAAGTTACCCTCAATGTGCCAAGTTACCCTCAATGTGCCAAGTTACCCTTAATGTTCCAAGTTACCCCCATCTACGGTATATTATCAAAAAAAAACTTGTTTTCACACCATACAGGCTTCCAGTTTTTCGCTAAGGTTTGTATTTTTAAAATGATTACTCATTCCAATTGTATAATTTTAAATAAATTTCAGCTAGCAAACTTGATAAATAATGAAAACGAAAACAACGATGGTCTAAAAATTCTTACTAAGACACGAACTTAATCAATTTTACGAAACGAGAATTATTATGTTTTCTCATTTTCACGAGAAATGAGATCAAAATCGTCGGTATTTTCCATTGAAATCTTAATTTATAATTTATTCATAACCTTAACAAAAAAGAGGAGTTATTAGCATCAATTTGAAATTGTCTGTCGAATCACACATACGCAGTACAATCTATACAAAGAGAAAAATGTATGTATGCATACGTACTTATTTAACATTTAAAAAAATATTAACAGCATGCGGGTAATAACAATGCAACGGGTACAAAAATCGAAAGGCAATGTTGACAGAAATGTAAAGAAATCAATGACGATAAATATCGCTAATTCAAGACATGAGTAATCACCATAAAGTATACACCTTTAGAGGTAGACATGAAAACATCTAAGCCGAACAATGCAAACACTTTCGAGCCTGAATCTATAGACCACAATAGTTGGGTGGATATAAAAAATACCACAAATTTCATTTATTAGAACAGTCCAGCGCCCAAGGCGAGGGGCTAACTTAAGACCTCCGCTTGGGTATCAAAGTTCATCAAAAGAGAAGTGGAATGAAAAAATTTCCACATTATGGGTGATACATATTTCTGTTTAAACCTTCTTCACAATATTACTATATACATTCCAGGGACGTAACCAGGACCCGAAAAAGTTAGATTGCCCAATCTCAGGTGCCGACACTCCCCTCCCCCCCATGGTCTAAAACTTCTCCAACATATCATTGTTTAAGTCTAAAAATTTATGGCCCTCGCTTGGCCCATCTAAAAATTCTGTCTAACTCTTTCATTCACCAATTTCTACTTATAATTTATGAAAAATAATAAATGTTTCAAAATATTCCCAATTTTACTTTGGGACACAAATTGTCAAATTCACATATCCACCTAGCTTGAAACATTTCAAAAAATGCATATACAAAGACGTGACAATAATACGCACATACGCATCCATTCTAAGTAAGAAAAAATTACGAATTCAAAATTTGAATATTCTCTTAAGTAGGGCAAATATAGCTGTATACGAAGTAAACATTTACGATCGCCAACATAAATAAACAATAATTCGTCTGCCCCATTTAGTAAATTAGTAGCAACACATTTTTTATGGATTTTAAATCACCAGTTGGACGAACCTACATTGCGGCCACGTCATCGTTATCCCTTTACTCAGTACCGATCGGGTCAATGTCATTTTTAGATTTTGAATTAGATATTAGTTAAAAAAAAAAAAAAAGCAAAAAAATTCCATACGTTATTAGCAACAACCGTAAATTGAGTGGACTTGCGCGTAGACATAGATATATGTAAACAATTATTCAAGGTCTTAAATAACGGTTCTTCCAAACGATATCAGTTAGTGATGTTATTTACGAGAACACAAATGATGGTAAAAACAGAGATAGTACGAGAGGCTGCGGGAGCAAAAATCTATAATATGCTGTTTTATTCAACTACCTACGATTTAAGGGGGGAGACACAACAAAATGATTGGAATCGCGAATAAAATGAACGTGAATTTATTAATAATTTCCATATTTAAATCGAAAATGAAACCAGTTTTATACATTAGACCGAAGAAAACAATGTGTCGATTCTTCCGAAGAGACTGGGCCTGTTCAGGAGATTTTATAAGTAAATATGAAGAAAGTAGTTGCATTCAAGTAGGTATAACTTCTAAATTTTTCTACAGCAGGATACAAATGAACAGAATAATTAAAATTTGAAAGTATGAGTTATACCGTGAAAAAAATTTTCGAACCATATATAAGGGTAATATCGACCGTTTTTCCAGTCTTTTACGAATTTTTGAGATGCTGGAAGGACTGACGGAGACAAAAAGCTGAAGTTTGAAACCAATAAGTAGTTTTCAATAAAATTAAATTAGAAAAAAAAAGTTTTTATTCATATGTGTATAATTATATTGACTCCCCTCGAATGGAAAAATGAAATTGAATTAACAATTAATAAAACCATAAAAAAATTCAATCGATATTGCCCGATTACTTATTTTGCCGCCGACATGTTTGTGATTGACAGACAATTCGGTTTTACAAGTATCTCATGGGAGGAACTTCTGAGGTTGAAATAAGGAAAAATAATATATGAATTAAACGTCTCAATTAGCTCAACCGATACAAAATTTAGGATTTTGGTTATTAAACTGTCCGATAAAACGATATTAACACTTGAAAAACCAGGTTTTACACGATTACTCAAAGGACCAGGTGGCGTCATATACGACGCCACAAGAATAACCTCGAAAGACCAGGTGGCGTCGTCTGACACGAGTCAGTGGTTCTCAAAATATTGGTCTTTTGAAAAATCCGTCTCAAAATTTCAAGTGGCGGCAAATATGACGGCATCTGGTAATTACAGTGTTAAAAATAATATTTTCATGTAATGAGGGAATTTTCCCGACTGTTTACTGGCTGAGTTTTTATCTAAGAGATACGATTTTTTAATATGTTATACTTGTATGATGAACTCAAAGATATTAAGAGTTAGATTTTTATTTAAAATCCAACTTCTGTGGATACTCAAAGTTGATGTAACTTTGATAGCTAATTTTAGCAACCATAAAATGTAAATTGAAAATTCAACTATATACATTCCTAAGTTCATCATATAACTATAACAATTGCTTTAATTAGCAATCCTGCGCCCAATCTGGGCCTACGTACTTCCAGTATGGGGCTGTGCGTGCAATTCGCTGCGTAACATAATTCAACGCCACCAAAATAAAGCACTCCGTCTCATTGCCGGAACTCCCTGGTATGTCAGGAATGACACCCTACACCACGACCTCAGGATTCCTACGGTCAATGAAGTCATCAGAGGCCTGTCAACGAGACACAAAAAGCGCCTGCACGCCCACTCGAACATTTTGGCCCTGACTATGCTGGATACTGGGTCCCACCACCCCAGACTGCAGCGCCTTCATCCGCTGGACCTCCCAGCACTCTAACAACTTATTTTATTATCAACTACATATTGCTTTGTTCTATTTCTACTTTCTATTTTTTCATATTTAGTAATAATTTTTAACTCAGTCGAATCACACAACTAAGACCGACTCCTCATACCATCTAATTGAAAACTTCAGTAATGAATAAACGTTAAAAAAAAAAAAACTTATTCAAAAATCGTATCTCCAAGTTGAAAACTCAGGCAGAAATTAGTCGGGAAAATTTCTCTGCTTTTTAGAGTGAAAATCTCAAGCATAAAGGAAGTTCTTATCAGAAGTAAATATTTCTAGATGACAATGACACATTAAAACGTATCAGTGACACTGACACTATATGGTCATATCTTGTAGAAATACTACATTTTAAATTAGCTCAAGGGCTATATTTCTCTACCTTTATGTTATATATCTTATGGTTAGTGATGAGCAAAAACAAACAAAAGCACTCAGATTCTCACTTCTCATGCTGCCTGTTGCTCCCGAAAATCCGAAACATTCACCATAAATTTTCGTTTACAGAAAACCGTATTGATTTATAAATAACTTCCTGATTCTCGTCGGGTTCTTATTTGATCGTTATCGCAGGGGAAAAAATGTTCAAAAAAGCAAAACACATAGACGTATTGACGTCATTTGAGATTAATGAAAACGATTAATCAAAAAAGTGTACTTTGAAATGACCAACTTAGGGGTAAAAAATATAAATATTATAAATTGTAAACTATAACCAAATAGTCAACTCGAATTACCAGTTTTATGAATTAGGTAACTACTTGCAGGTATTTTTCTTCTCATCAAAAATTTTCAATTCAGTTTTAGAAAAGTGGACATTATACCTGGATCAGTAAATTAGAATTAGAAGGGGGTTCTTGAAAATGTTATTTTCTTAGAAAATTCGTAGAGATAAGTATGAAATGTTGATAGAAATACGAAAACAACTTTCTTGATTCGGACAAGAGAGGTGCGACTAATTTTAGTTTTGCAACTGAGCTTTTTCTTATCTTCTTCCAAAATCTTCTAGTAAATGCAGATCTACTTCATAATAACGTCATGAAAGGATATGGAGGAGAAGAAAACAAGCCATGGTCATCAATTTTCATAAATTAATATTCTGTTTTCTCTGAGCTATTCGTTGTGTTCATTTTTAGCAGTTTTTTCACAATCTCATAGAGTTGCAAAAATTCAGCTCAGAAAATTAGATTCCACAAAAATCCAATTTACTTCATTCCGAAATGGTGAAAATTAATACCGTAATTTTTTACAGTAAACCAAATAAGGGGACTGAGGTTACAATTTCATAACGTACTTCCTAATTCAAAAACGAAAATAATCTGCTACCACTCTTCGCTATATCAAATTACTCTCTAACTTAATATCGTCAGTATTGTTCATAAATCATAATTAAAATTTTTCCACTCGACGAGTGAAACAAAATTTCAAAATGTTTTTTGGAAAAATACTACAGAAATTAAATTTTTTATCACTATTTACAATAATACTACCAACTTAAACAGCCACTGTTTTTCTCTTATTGGAAAACAGCAGAAAAAAAAAACCGATCGACATTCAGCTCGAAATCTCCTAACCTATCAAATGGATTTTAATGTTTCTTGTACAGAAGAAACCCAACCAGGAAACAGAAAAATCTTGATGTTTGCGCACTAAAGAGCTTCCCATTATTGCAAAAAAATTAAGTACAGTTTTGGCAAATTTAAGAATCGTTAAAGGATGAGGAAGAAAAGTGTTGGATCAGATCGATTTACCATAAATATTTTATTATCTAAAATATTAGCTGTATATGAAACGATAAACAATTTTTTTTACGTGTATTTTTTTTTTTGGCAAAATATTAGTTAAATCGAATTATTTTCAAAATATAAAAATTGAAATGTAGTAAACCGAAATAACAGTCGCAAATCTATTTAGACCATGGCAAACTAAATAAATCTTGCGCATTTATTTATGCGTGAAAAAAAATTAATTACCTACACCGCCTTGGGGAGGATATTACACCTCTGGATTCTTGATGACGTAAAACGTTAACAGTATTCAGGAAATGTGATTAAATAAGTTCCCATCTTTTGTTAGGAATTGAAAAAAAAAAAATTCGTCGCTATGTCATGGTAAAACAAAGTTCAATAACTGATAAAACACTTTCGAGCTATACATACACGAAACTTTCATTAATTACCAACGATTTATCGAAATTCTTTTCCGTGTTTGTGTAAAAATGAGAACTAATTGAATTTTGCAAAGTTTCTTACACAAACGAGGAATTTTAAACGTTTTTTAAAACTTGTTCTGTCCAGCATTGTAAGAGGTGAGGCTTGGAATTTTTTCGTCTTTTACAGAAAAAAAAGAAGAAATAGTCATCAAGAAAGAAAAGTATAACCCATCGCAATAGACTTGAAAAGTGGGTCGATTTTAAAACCAATTCACGATTTCGTTTACTATGAAGTTGACAGTTTTTTTTTACTATCCGTCTTCCACTTGCGCAAACGAAAGACTCGAAAGGTTTGAAAATCTAGTATACCATGGAGTAACAGTATAAGTAAAAAATCATAATTTTTAAAAGACAAAAATTATGTGGTTTGAATAGTTTTCGGTATCTCAAGAAAGTTTCTTAAATTCCAACTCCCATGAAATACTAAAAATAATCCCAAAATGCCGAGAGCATTATAAAGGGCACTATTTTTTCAACCTTGAAAAAGCATGTTTGAAAAAAAAAATTGTTTATTTTTGACATAAACTAGGTATTTTATTTCCTAGCACATTAGAATTATAACTGGTCCCGTGGAGCATAATCAAAGACAGGAAATGCGAAAAATACCATCAAGCCAAAAAACTAAATTACACTACGATTGGCACAAGATGTATAAAAACGTAAAAAAACTCATAGATTTCCTAGCAACCTTTGTGAACAATACAAAAACTTATACCAGGCTTATCTATAATAAAGGATAATTTTTTACTAGCTGAACTGGAATTTTATCCGTTCTTTCTTCAATTAAATAGAAAATTACCTTCACGCACAGCACACAGTAATTAATTTTTTATAATAAAAAATGGTGCTTATAGTTGTTAAAGGTTATATTTCGAATTTCATTCCGTATTATACGTGCGTCCTAACATTAGAAATACGGATTTACAGATTTCATAAGTGATTTTTTCCAACACTCTCACCAATAGAAAGACTGAGAATTTAGTCAGAATGGGTGTAGGGTGGGTAAGATAAAATGAGAAATTTCACGAAACTAATTCTTGAAATGTAGCTTACTTTGACACTATCTTATTATAGTGCCATTTTTTGTGACATTTATACTAATGTCACTTTCGTGTAATTTTTGTGTCACATTAGTGTCATTTTTTTTTAGTTATTTTAGTGTCATTTTTATTTTAGTATTAATTTTGTACACAAAAATAAAACAAATTTAAGACTAAAATGTAAAATGACACACAAATGACACTAAAATGACACACGTGTCATTTTAGTATCATTCGTGTCATTTTTGGGACATTTTAATAAAAAATTCATGTTTTTTGTGTCATTTTTTCGTGTCATATTTATTTTTGTATCGTTTTCTCGTCATTTTAGTAACACAAAAATGACACAGAAAGTACACCAGGAATAAAAATGACTTAAAATTTTAGTATCATTCATATTAAAGTGTCATTTTTGGGTCATTTTAATGTCATTTTTGGGTCATTTTAATGTCATTTTTGTGTCATTTTCATGTAATTTTTCGTGTCATTTTTATTATAAATGAATAGTAATTTTCAATGATAAGAAAATTTTACGAACTATTTTATTTGAAGGCATATCATTTTTTGATGAAAATATTGATCTTGAAAAGTGAAAATAGAAACTAAATTACACGTAATCTCATTGGTATAAGGTAGGTCACTTATGGTCGATATTATGATCGAGATAATAATTAATTTCTATTTTTACCAGTCATATTATTCTGTTATTTTAAAATCCACGGGCACCTGTACTTCGTAATTCGTATACAAAACAAGTTGTATTTACTGAATCCTTTTAAAAAATAAGATCATAACCGTGATGAGTAAGTTACGTATCAATATAAATTACACAATGGGACGCAAAAGTGGTAGGAAAATGGCATATACCCAAGTGTCTAGAACAAATATTGGACTCCTGTACCAGAAAATTAACTTGAAGATGAAAATTCTGGTCGAACAACTTTTTTTCACGCAGTCTACTGCACCTTCAAAAAAATGAAGTCCTCTTTCTAACAGTTGATAAGTAATTCAAGTATTTAACATCGAGCCTCAAATTACATCAGAAAAAACCTTCAAATTCAGAATTCAAATTTTCAAAAAATATTTTTACTCGCAAAATTTTATAATCAATAGGTATATAAAATAATCAATATTGGAATTTTGTCATTACCCATGTTTGGAAAACGTCGCAAAAAATAAAAAACTGATTGCCAACTTACGATTCAGCTAGATAATAAAATACGACGAATTATACAAAATCTCGACGTTTTTTTTTGGATTTGATAGAAGAAAATACTTCAACTTTACATTTCTAAAATGTCATTCGGAACAACTGAATTTCAGGCAAAATGGAAACATGTACAAAATTTTTTAACCGGTTTAATCCCGTTGCTGCACATACAAGGAAAAAAATTCTTTCCAGATACCCACTACCCAATAAATAAATAAACTGCCGAGGTATTTTAATACTTTACGCACGTTAAATTAAAAATATCAACATCAAAATTGGTTTTTCCAGCAATGTGAAGATCGAGTGTGCTGACCCTGAGCGAGAAATTGTAGCGAAACAAAAAAAAAAATGTAAAAGTACTCGTATTTTCCCAAAGTCAAATAAGTTTAGGAAAAGAAAAAGAGAAAAAACAATAAAATCAAACAGAACTGGACTTTTGACTTCGAGAGCTTTAACAAACTCTTCAACCCTCCGAGTTTTGCTGGATCCACAAAATTGTGGATGAAACCGGTTCAAAAAAGTCCAAGAAAGTAAGTCTGAGAAAATCGAGAAAAACTGTCCAAAACGGCGCTGGTGAATACAAAAATATTTTTTAATACGAGTCTCAAATCAATCCATCAAAGGGTTATCATGGAAGGACCCAATGCAACTTAGAATTTACTTCACACTGTGTTCTCATTTTTCCAAAATTTGAGTTTTGGAATATTAGAACCAGACGCTCACTGTGGTATTCACGTAACTCAAATGAAAAAGAAGAAAAAATCGAAAATTAAAATCCATATTATAGCTCACTCAAATAACTATTTATTTAAATGTAAATTAATTTCCCAGTTTGTAAATCTAATTTAACTTTTTCGGAAGCAACTAGTTTCAATGCTTTTGGATATATTTGATGTTCAACAGACTTAATCCGTTCGATAAGGTCTTCCTCTTGATCATCGGCTTTTATTGAGACTATTCCTTGCTCAATAATAGCACCAGCATCAACCTCAACCTGTAAAATTCACAAAAATTACTTTGAAGATAAAAACTCGACTCTTCTTTAATCATATTTGATAAATTTTCATCAGCTCAGCCAACCTCAACGAAATGAACTGTACATCCAGAAAATTTAACTCCTTTTTCCAATGCTTGTTTTTGCGACCGAACGCCTGGAAACGAAGGAAGTAAAGATGGATGAATATTAAGTAATTTTCCTCTCCAATTGTTGACCAAAAATTCGGTTAGTATTCTCATATAACCAGCGAGGCAAACAATATCTATTCCTGCTGCAATCAGTAATGAATGAATACGTTCTTCGTGCATCTCTCTGGTTTCATTTGATCTTTTTTCAACAATCTGAAAGAATTATTGAAATTATAATACACCTCTTAAAATATACGTAGATAGTAAATACGGTATTTACGTAATTTACCTGTGTCTGAATATTGTAATTTTTAGCAATATTTAGTCCACCAGCCTTGGCTTTGTCTGAAATGACTAATACAATTTGAGCAACAGATGAACTTGAAGTTTCTTTAATGAGAGCCTGTAAATTGGAGATGTGGTTTTAGAATTTTTTCAATGTAATATTTGATGATTGAGATGTACCCTTATTTTATGCTTGGCAAGAGGTTAGAATTTAAGATTATATAATCATTGTACCCTCTTGGTATATATATCCTGAACTGAAAATAAAACTGAAAAAAAATTTTTTCCAGCTGCAGATCTTCCTCAAAGAAGAACTATTGTAATTAAAATGGGGGGGGGGTACTGCATCTAACCGTAATAGCATTTGAATAAAGGATTTAGATTCAACGTGACTCATACATATTTTGAGACTAATATGTGTTGGGTAGACAGTTGCATTGCTTCATATATTGTTATATTTTTACATTTTTCAACAGAATTTTCAAAGTCAACATCTAAAATAAAAGATTACCTCCATATTCGATCCAGTTCCAGAAATTAAAACTGCTACACGTTTACGTGGTAATGGTTTCAGCTCTACAAGTGATCTAATAAATGGTAGCATTGCTCTACCCAGTTGAGTATCAAAATGTGATATTTCAAATTTAGGCTTCCCTAGAAATTTATTCGCATCAACAATAATTGATTATAAATATTTTCAAACAGGACATATTTTATCAAAACATTATCTCACCTTCGGGGCAAGATTGAATCTCTCCGATTATTGAGGAATTCAAATCTACAGCTATTTGTTCAGCTCTTTCTGCTGAGACTACAATAATACCCCCAACTCCACAATTGAATGTTCTTAGCATTTCTTGCTCAGGTACTTCACCTAGGTCATTTATGCAAAATTTTATTTATTTACATTTCAGGTAAAATGAAAAATTCAACTTTTATTTTACTTTCTTTTTATAAAATAAAAGTATACTTGACCCTGACTTTTACAAATATTAACAAGAATGGATTTGTAAAAATATACTAACCTACGGCTGCAATCCAACCAAATACAGGCGGTATCTGCCACTGAGTAGCATCAAGAAAAATTCTTAGACTTTTTGGTAAAATTCGAATGGTATTTTCTAGTAAACCTCCACCAGTAATATGAGCAAAAGCCTTAATTTTTGAGCTTTTATGAAGCCCGAGTATTAGATCTGAATAAATTTCTGTTGGTTTTAAAAATTCTTCACCTGGAAACATATTCATGAAGAATATATTCAAAATGCATGAAGTATATATCAACTATAACCCAGTAATAAATTAAATCTAACCATATGTGAGATCCTCTTGACTGAAAGGTGCTTTTTCATGATATGATAAACCCGCGTCAGTCATTATTTTTCTCAGCAGACTATAACCGTTTGAATGAATTCCAGAAGATGGTAGACGAATAATTTTATCTCCTTCTTTAATGTTCCTATCCGGTAGAATTCTATCTTTTTCCACAGCACCCACTACAAAACCTGCCAATTCATACTCATTTTTCTGAAAAATTCCTGGCATTTCAGCGGTTTCACCTCCTAGATGTTGAATATAAATTTTACAATAAAATAGTGTTATCAACTAATATAAAGAAGAAAACAAAAGCTTCGAAAATTCGGAGCCTTTATAACGTTACATTCTCACCGATTAAAGCACATCCAGATTTTTTACACCCATCAATAATGCCTTCAATTAATTGCAAAGCTTGATTTACATTTAACTCGCTACATGCAATATAATCCAAGAAGAAAAGAGGTTGAGCTCCTAAAGCTAAGATATCATTGACACTCATTGCTACTAGATCTTGACCTATTGTTGAAAAATTATTACATTCTTCTGCTATCTAAAAAATAGAAAACTTAAACAAGTTATCAATTATTTTGAAGATTTCTTTTTTTTGGCACTCGAACCTCACCTTTAATTTTGTTCCAACACCATCACAACCTGTCACTAATAACGGAGATTTGAATCCTTTAGCTTCCAAATCAAATCCAGCAGCAAAAGATCCCAATGGAGTAACAACAGCTTTATCATGTGTTCGAGTAACAGATTTTTTCAGTTTCTCTATAAGCTCATTGCCCGAAGTTATATCAACACCTGCAGACTTGTAAGTTCTCACACCTTTTTTCAATATATTTCTGCGTACAAATTGATCAAATAAAATGAGTAAATCATTTTACATCAACATTATCACGAATATAATTTAGAAATATAAAAATTACCGAGCTATAGCTTTGTTGGCAATATCATCTCTATACTGACATCCATCAAAATGTAATTTCGAGCACACTTTTTTTGCTACAGACGACGCTACCAACATTGACTTATCTACAGCTACTGTTGTAAGAATACGTCCTGATTTAGCTAAATACATAGATTCTTTAAAGTCAGTCGCTGCATGGAATACTTGAACATTATCAGACCTAGTAATATCCAGGGGCAAACCTAAAACAGCACACAGATCGATGTATACTAAACACAATAGGTCTGTATCAAAGCATTATTCTCTAAATGAATATTTTTTCACCATTGATTACAGTATCAGGAGAAGCACTAGTTGGGTAGCCGCCGCTTGCCATTACTATTCCTACAGCACATTCATCTTTCCATTTTATATCAACTGATTTCAATTTTTCATCACAACAAGCCTGAAATATTTTCAATTTATAAAGTTTAAGAGGTGAACTTGATTATTAAGGCAGGAGCTGAATTTAACTAAGTATTTTTAAATTACAAATTTTTCAATTTAGTTGTAAATCATTAAGTATAGAAAGTAAATTTTTAATATTTGTGACAAGTCGATAAAAAAAAAAGTAGAGGGGGAAATAATCAATATTTATTACGGTATGGGATGTTTTGACAAATCAAATTCAACATCTTAAAAAGTCAACTGGTTCAATATTAGTCTGAGAATAAAATTTTGAAGTATAGAAAAGATAAATATTGAACTTTTGAATGAAACTTATTTCAACTGTATACATATTGCCCAAGCAACTGGCATAGATACACTCTGCAAGCCAAATAATTGACAATTTTTGCATATTTTTGAAGCGGAGAGGGGGAAGGTTCTAATGAGCAATCGGGTGGTCTTAATTTTAAAGTTCCGAATTTTTTATCTCCCACCTAACAGAATGATTTCATGATAGATTTATAAGACCAAGTCTTTTTTTTTGACATGTAATATTCAAGTTATCAAAGAATAAAAAACACATAGTATGACACTTGGAAAGACTAAATTATTAGTATCTCTTCTACGATGTAACTAAATCCTAAATTTTAAAGCATTTTTATCATCCCAATCATACATACCTCGATAATATTAAATAGATCAGTCTCCAATAATGGTATAATCACTTGGGTTTCAGGATCGCCAAATCGACAATTAAATTCAAGAACTTTAATGCCATCTCTAGTCAATATTAACCCAGCATACAAAACTCCTAAATAACAAAATTGTTTTTTTGAAAATAAAAAATTATCATTTTTAATATTTAACGCCGTATTAGAGAGGAGAGGCACAGACTCATGAAAATTCAGTTTTTTATCAATATCACACCTCGTTTAACAGTACATCGAATATGAATACAATCTTCACGAAGGAGATGAATATTATCAATCCAGTCAATATTTCGAAAAAACTGACCAGAAATAAAATACAGCTTTCATTACTGCACTCCTATACTTGCACCTACATAATTATTATTCAGTCAGTTTTCTTCAATGCCAGTATAATCTCTTTAGTATTTGAAACCTAGATCAATGTTTTTAACTACTTGAAATTAAACTGAGGTTAAGTATTGTCAGCTCACTCTTTTGCGATATTTTGGTATCTATTCAAGTTTAATGAGTTATAATATTGACTCAATAAAGCAATCATTTGACATTGATATATCAAGTATTTTTCATTACTTATACCTTTGAAAGGATGACCTCGAGACTGCATTCCAGACACAGCTTTTTCAAAAACCTCCGTTTTAATGAAATTAATGTCGTCAGTACTTAGATAATACGGACAAACAGCACCCATGCCTCCAGTATTTGGTCCAAGATCATTATTTTTAAGTCGTTTGTTATCTTGAGCAGGAGGCATTAAGCTAAAACTTGTACCATCACAGAATGCTAGAATCTGATTTTCAAATACATTATCAAGTTGAAAATAAATAATTGTGATTAAAAACAAAGTTGAAGAACGAAGCAAACGATTTGAATGCCAGAAGCTACTCACTGAAACTTCATCTCCCTCGAGAAATTCTTCGATTACAATGGTTTCTCCAGCAGACCCTAATGAAGCAGAAACCATCATTTCCTTTACACACATCCTAGCTTCGCGAACATTTTCACAGATGAAGACACCTTTTCCTTGCGCTAAACCTGAAGCTTTGATTACAATTTTTTCATTTTCTGGCAATCTGTCATAAACGCAACGATTGATTTAATAGAAATGACGGTGGCTAAATTAACATGCACTTGTTATTAGCACTTAACATTTCATTTGGATACAGATTGTAAAATGCAGACAGCTATTTTGCTTACTTCTCCAAATAATTAACAGCCGATTGATAATCATCAAAAGATCTTGCCTTAGCAGTCGGTATACCAATATCTTCCATAAAAGATTTGGACCAACTCTTACTGGTTTCAATTTGAGAAGCTTTTCGCGACGGACCAAAGGATTTTAGGTTATTTGCTGTTAACAGGTCAGATAGTCCTTCTGCTAGAAATTGTTCAGGGCCAATTACAACCAGATCGATTTTATTCTTGCAACACCAGTCAGTGATTACCTTTGAATAAAGATAAATTGAATTTGATATTTCTTTTGTCTACTTCTCATCAGTTCAACTAAAGAAATCATTCAGCCCAGGTATGTTTGAAAATAAGTTTCAAACGAAAATGTGTATACCTTACAAACTTTTTTAAACAGTCGATGAGAAAATAGAGTTAAGTTATTAAAAAATTAAGGGCGATGTGTTAGTAAAAATGTAATTTAATACTGATGGTTTTCTATTTACCTGAACATCAAGTTGAATGTTAATGTTTTTAGCTTTTGGAATAGCAGCTGTTCCACCATTTCCAGGTATAACATAAACGGTAGATACCTTAAAAGAATGATACCTTAATTATAATACCAGACATTTATTCTTATATTCGAAAATTGAAATTAGCGTCTATTAATTAAGCTAAAATATTAATTTATTCTTACCAACGGAGAAAGGCACAATTTCCAGCATAAGGCGTGCTCTCTGGCTCCTTTGCCAACAACAGCCACTGATTTTTTATTCATCGTAATTTCTAAATTCTAGAAACGGCTAAAAAGAAACATGAATATAAATTTACAAATTGATTTTCACAGCAGAGCATGCACAATAATTTTTATCCTTCGACTATAGAACATGTACCTACGTCGTATGAAGACGGATTTCAACTGATTATGAGATCACTGAATGAACGTACTTATCTGAGATTACTTAATACGGTTACATATATGCGATAAGAAAGTATTCAAAATAAATGGAAATACATTTATCAGCCTTTTAATGCTAGATACTACTCATTTTATCTTGGCTTAATTGGTGATTTATCAATTTTATATGTTTCATTTGCATCAATAACGTATTGACGTAAAATAAGTTCGGGCTCTTCGTGAAAATATCTATTTTTATATAGTTTGCAATGGAAATAATATTATTGACATTAATTTCACTCGATACAAGAATAAAATAGCTATAGATATTTTTCTAACAAAAATACGACTGGAGCTGAAAAAGATAATTCAAAACGTAGAAAATCAACTTACCAGGTTATAGTTTCGAAATTCCAGCAAATTAAAGCACAGGAGCAAAAAAAAACAAAAATCAAATCACGGATAGTAAAATGATAGAATTTTTAACATCACAATACACTACACACTTGACCAACAAATATGGGTCAACCAGATCACGAAAAATAAAATATCCCTCTAATTTAAACACAACACGTATGGAGGGACTAAACTGGAGTGGAGTCTGGAATTCTGAAAACTCCAAAAAAAAAACACTCTGAAAAGGATATTCGATTCTAAAATATCGAAAAAAACCAGTTTCTACTGAATGCATTCATTACCTCTCCCAATAATCTGAATCGCGAGGGGGTATTTTCGTTTTCATTTATAGCCGCCGCCTTTTTTACGATAAAGGCTGCTTTTACACAGAACGATTTCAGACGTATTGTTAAAGAAAATCGTACGAATTTTTAAGATAAATGTTGGTCGCAGCTATACAAATTAATCGCGAGTCTTTCATACTTCTACACCAAAGCCCTTGATGGATTGATCTGAAACTGCATGATTTTTAGCCGATTTCAATTCACAATTCGACTTTCAGATCATTTGATCAAGAATTAAGGCTGACATCATACCACTCGATCGTGTGTAGCAGCCCAAAAATGTGTAATACTCTATTGGGGGATCAGTATATGAGTAGGCGGTTCATTAACCCTCTTCCCCGAAGTTTACGTGCCTTCATTTTATTCGTGTGTTGCATTGCTACATCCAGAATTTTTAAGAAATTATTTTGTATTATAAAGGCATTATAATTAGACAGGTATTTATATGTAAAATTATTTCTGACTTTTATATAACATTTAAATCAAACAAAAGCATGCAACAAACCGAAGAGATCAATTTGATGAATGGCGGTTTTGTTGATTACACTTGGTAAAATAAATGCTTACATACGCCTTATTTACAAACGTACGAAAGTACATTCAAATATTTTAGAAGAAAGTAGTATTTCAACTTCAAATGTAACACTCAAACTGTTAATGTCTACGCGGATAGCGACAAAAAATGTGAACTGATGGACGTGAAAGTGACTTGTAAAATTTGCAATGTATAAAATATGTACTTTCAATGATCACTATTTACTAGAGGATTATGCTTAGATCGTACAGCAAGTTCAGCCATTCCGGTAATATAATTCCTGAATCATCAAAAAATTAATGAAAAGCAATAACTTGACAAAAAATTATATAATCAGACTTCTTGGCTGTTTATGCTCTTCGACGAAAAACAAAAAATAATCATTGCAAAATATTTTTCTTCTAACTGCAAGTAGTAGGTACACAACCAACATTTTGATAAATTGATCAATTCATTATGGATAAGAAAATTAATGGCTGCAGTAACGAGCAAATAATAAATTGTGGGTCGGATTTGACATGCTGAGAGAAAATGATGATGAAAAATTCATTTCACTGACAAGCCCATGTTTCAATTTTCTCGATTTCTCTGATAGGTATATGTATTTTTTTTTTTTTTTACTCAGTCTGAGTAGGTAAAAAAAGAGTTATTTAAAAAAGGCACTGCCGGATTTGAAAATGAAAAAAACTAAGCTATTACCAAGGACCAAGGTACTAATAACGTAACAAAATTGGGTAACAACTACCAGGAAAACACAGTGGAAATAATCACCAAATAACTTTAAATCGTCAATAATAAATCTAATGCGGAAAAAAAATAAGACATTTTCAGAAAGAGATGCATAATATTCTACAAGCCAATTTGTGAGAATCAGACTCAAACAGTTGGTTTTTTTTTTTTGGTTGAAAACGTACGAAAAAGTTGACATGGAAAAAGAAGTTATTGACCTCCATTGATACGAGACCACATTTTTCAATATTACAAATAATCATAATATATTAATCTATAGGTAATCCATCCGTGACGAAGTCGATACGTTACAATTGTTTTTGTAAGCTTTTATAACACCTTTCAGTTGCTACAACATATTTTATATCGCTGTTTGTTTTTCTCACAAAGCGTAACATGATATAAAATCTTGGCAAAAACTTATTTTCGTTTCACCTTTCTTATTCGAATATCAATTCCATATTTCTTTGACCTGACTTATGATTTTCACTCAGTGGCGTTGCGTGGTAGTATTTTTTGGGTGTTCAACTCCAAATATCAAACCCTTCCTTCTCCTCCTCTTCCCCGCCCACCAAAAATGATGAAAATTTAGGGGAAAAAATTGAAAATACAAAACTGAAAACATAAGAGGATCTTCAGCTGTTAACAAAAATTTTGAAGGAAGGAGAAAAAGAAGAAGCGTAAGAATACAAGTGCGCAAGAATATAAGTGCGCAAGAATATAGGTGCGCACACGTTCATATGCACTGACTGAACACCCTGCCATATACTATTCACAAGAACTCATCTTTCCACTGGACATAAATTCTGCCCATTGCAATTATGTCAAAGCATTAATCGTAAAATATGAACAACCAATTCAACAATACTCGCTGAGTCGAGTTTATTATTTGCGCCAGTGCGGAAGGAAAATTTTCATTTTTTTTTCTCTTTTTTAGGGGCATTTTTGTGGCATTCTCTTCTCATTTTCTTTTGTTTTTTAAACATTTGTTTACATTCTACTTTTTCTATTCTGTTTTCCTATTTAATAGTAACTTATTAATTAATAATTAATGGATTTTTTTTTTGGAATTTGGTTGGGTGTGCAGTGAACACCTTGCACACCCAGAGCAGACGCCACTGTTTTCACTTGACAGTAAATTTATCAACACCAATTGAAATCATTCACAAAATTGAGTTTATAATGAACAGAAAATCATTCAAGCGCATCATATAAGCTTCTGTATTCTTCTTTTATTAATTAACTAGCATAACCCGAGGGGGCTACGCCCCTATTCCGCTCAAATTTCTCTCAAATGCCGCTCAATTCCACTCAAATTTTTCTCCAATTCCGCTAAAATTTTGCTCAATTCCGCTCAAATATTGCTCAAATGCCCCTTAATTCCGCCAAAATATCGCTTTAATTTTGCTAAAAATTCACTCAATCTCACTCCAGTTTCGCTCAATTTTCAGGAAAAAATGGGTCTGGCTAAAGCGGAATTTCCATTTTCGGGTAAAAAGAGGCTGGCTAAGGGAGAATAGCATTTAATAAACTCATAATTAATCAAATTTACTACAGGAGGGTTTTAACCCGAAGCTCCCTCCATGGGTAGCCTGCACTGGTTGTTTTACAAAACTGTCGAATTTTCAGCCAGCAAGCAGAATTTTGTGCGGGTGACACAATGTTTATAATCTAGTAACCGATAATTGAAGCGGGAGGGCGAGAATAGATTTTGAATATAAATTAAAACAATCAAAATTTTTTTTTTCTATGCCTTTCCGAAAAGTTTTCCTACTCGTTGTATACGTAAAATACAAAAACAAGAAATTTACGCATCAAGGATCACGATTTACCCGCAACAAAAAGAGAAACTCTACAGCCACTTAATCAACCATACAATCAACAATGATCGTTTAGATTTAAGGAAATATGTAATTTTTCGCTTTTATAATTAGCGAATGTAAAAGAGCACCTTCTTGGAAAATATCCAAAGAAAATCGAGCGACAAATTATGCATACAACCTTCTTGAAGTTCGCATCTTATTGAAAGTATTTAGTATGAAATCATCGCTAGATCATTTAATTCTGGTCTACATCATCACGGAATAAAATGTTGCGATGATTAGCGAATAATATTATGAATATTTTAAATTAGGTATTTAATTCGGAAAAGCTCATAAACTAATTTACATATTATTTCACTTCGGGTTGTATGCTCAAGTTCTATATTTACATGTATCTATATGGAATTTAAAGCCGAAGATAAATTTGTGGGTTTGTCAACGACAATTTTTCAGGTAATAGATAAAATTTATGTAGGTATTTATGCACGAAAAATATAAATTTCATTCAGAAGCCTTCTCAGAGGGCCATTTAATGAATGCGACAAAACCACAGATTCACATTGACAACTCTACAATGGTGGTCAGTGCATAGATACGCTACAATTAATTGACGTAGAACAGAATTTAGGTACTTATATGATTTCGAATGTCAGCAAATGAACTTATTCAGCAGATTTGAACAATATACTGGTCGAAGTTATATACCGTCGAATGGAGCGACTTTACACACTTTTTTTATGTTTTTCAACTTTGTCCTTTAATAACTCCTCCAATTTTTAAGCTATTGAAGTGAATTTTGTTTTAAAATTTAGGTCTAACATTTCTCAACACAATTGTAAAAAAAAGTTTGAGTTTGCAGCCTTCCTTCTATTTTATATGATTTTTCAAAAAATTTGTAAAAGTCACCCCTCAATGGGGCGACTTTACCCATCAATTTGTTATTGACGGGTTATTGATGGGTGGGGAGGCAAAATTTGAGGATGTTTGTACTCAGACATACGATTGAAAAGAAACTAGTCAAGTACCAACTTGAACCGTGTGAAACCGAACTGAATATTTTGAGTGTCTGTGGTTGAAAAAAAAATAAGAAAAAGGAAAAAACCATATCGTCGCTTTATTTTCTTGTTCTGTTACTGGGTGAAGTGAGGAAGGGGTGGCAATCTTTTTTTTCTTTTCCTCCTTCTACCTGCTTCGATCCAAATCGTATTTTGGTTTTAATTTTTGCCTGGCAATTTATTTATTGGGCTAAAACGAAGAGGGTAATGTCGCCCCTTGAATGTAAAGTCACCCCGTTCGACGATACTACGTTATGACTTCAGGAAAATAATACAAATATGTATATGTCAAATTGACGATTGAAAACTTCTTTTTTAATTCTGTTATTTATTTAGAGACACCCATTCGTTGTAAATATTACGAAAAATTATCAATAAAACGAAATCCCAGCATTTTTATCCCACTTTGGAAAGCCATATGAAGTTTTTTACTGAGGTTAATGCGCAGCTCACAAATTCTTAATACTTTCCCCCCAGTAAGTCACTCCGAAAAAAAAAAACTCAAAAAAGCTGCAGATATTAGTTTTTCACTCATTTTTCAATTTAATCAAAAGTTCTTGAACAAACCTATAGGTAGCCGAAAGCCTTTACTGAAATATATCATTCTCCCGTTCCTCAAAAAAGCAAATAAAAAGAATTTAATCTCACTGAGTAGATTTTCCGAGTGAAGCGGAAACAATTTAAAAGGCACTGCGGATTTACTTGGTGAATTTTATTGACTTTTGCTGTTCTCTCAAGAAACACGAACTTCATTTCCTTTTCGATTACCTTTTTTCCTTCGAATAACGTACAACATATTGCTCACAAAAAATTCGCATTTGTTGGGCTAATCAAGTTTAAAAAGATGAGTAATTTTAAACGATTTAAATTATCAAATTATGAATGAAAATGTGATTATTTAAATGAGTACCTAATATATTAAATATTTTCAATTTAAGACAGTGAAAAGCATTGCAATGCAGCTACACCCATATTGAAACTCCACAGGGAGTGGCTCTGGATAAAAACAATCATTATTTCATCGGAAATAAAACGGATAATTTTTCACCCCTATTATTTTTGGCCTTTTTTTTTCCATAAGAGAGTTGTTTTCTAAGTGACCTAATTGAAAAACAAATTCGGTTATAATCACGTAATTATTATGATTTCAAATTGAAATTAACTAAAACAAAGATGAAAATGAACTGTATCAAAGTTAGCTCATCGAATGCGATTAGCAATTGGTTGATTTTCGATTCTCAACATCGATTGAAAAATTGATTTGAAATTTTCCAAAGTCACCTCCGCAACGAGAACAAAAATGTTGACATGCAAAAGATGTTTTTTTTAAGAAAAACATTTATGTTTCAACACATCTATGGAATTTTCTACCAACTTTAAATCCTTGAAACACCCTCACCTCTAAATACTGTATACCAGTAACTTACATTTGTATAAACATATCATCCATTTCGGAACAAATTGATAATATAGAATGTGCAGAAAAATGTTCACCTTATCTTCTTATATGTGTAGTCTTTTTTAGATATGCAATCGAGTTACAATTAACATCTAACTAACGACGATGCGTTGAAGACCTCGATATTCATCAGTGACTAATTAACACCCAACAATAGGACACAATAGGTCATTAAAAAGTGCATGAAACTCTTCGCAACGGGGGCAACAGTGCAACAAATACGTGAAGGCATATCGAAAAGAATTTTTTTTCAAGCTTCTCAACAAATAAACAAAAAATTTACATGACAATAAAAAAACACATGACAACTCAACACCAGTAGGTTCAACATGTATAAAGATTGCGCAAATGAATTTTTTTTTTAGTCATTTTTCCCTCGCATCCTTCAAGTACGCGATTCATTTTTTCTAAAATACGCGACTTCAAAAATGGGTGCTAGAGTTTTTCCTTCTTCCAAATCTCGGTACGATGACTGTGAAAAATTCTACCTCATTAATTTTACACCGAATGTACGCCCTTCGCGTTTAGGTACAATGACAAAGAATTATGCCGCCTAATTCAATGGAAAATATACAACTCTGGGTGTGCACAGGAAATAAAAGACGAACTCTGCAAAGTGAAATTCGATAAGGTCAAGCTATTTGAAGATATTGAGCTTGAATAATAATAGGGTTGACGAGAAAATGAACGAAAATAGGGTAACAGATAACATAGTGGTGCCATGAGACGGTTCTTTATTCAAGACAACAATTTATTAATACTCAGGAATATTTCCACGCCAAGTGTCATGATGGCAGCAAGATGAAACCTTTTTGCAATAACCATTGCTTAGACCAAGGCAGTGTTTGTTTTGCCACGGATTTGTTTTAATCAGATCTGAATCTGAATCATAATTATTACACATTCATTTAGCCAAGGATTTGAATTCACGTATATACGTTTTGGCAAAACAACAGTGCGCCTCACTCAACCTTTTTTGAGCTCAGAAATCGATAAAAGATGTCTCTCTTTTTTTTTTTACGATTAACTGAGAGTGGTTTCGTTCAATTTAACCCTTCGAGTACTTTTCGTTTTTTGGAAAAATATAGGGTACAAGATGTAAAAACACTTATAAGAATTCCGGATCGATATTATATAGCAGAAACAATCTGAAGTGTCATTGGTTTACCTTCATTTGGCATTAAATTTTGTCTCTTTGAAGTTTTTCACGATTTTACATTTTTTTAATAGATGAATAATACACGTATCGATTTTTCAACGGGTCTCTATAAAACCAGGAACAAAGTATTACGAGTATAATAAAGAATTCAGAATATGAGTAAAATGTTTGCTGGAAATATTTTGCATACGTGCGCTAACATTGTTCGCGATGAATCACTTTTTGAGCAGGTTTTCCCTTGAAAACCTGCTTATTATTTTCCATTATTGTTATTTTCATGAAAATAAAATTTCCCGGAATTTTTACGAATTTGTAATTGTAAAAAACACTTTTATTGAGACAAATAAAATTGAATACACACAACCGTTTCTCTTCGTTTTTATTTCAATTTCAACCTCAGAGGGAGGTATAATATGCAATCAAATCATCAGCAATCAGAAATAGTGAAAAAATTGTTTTTCCAGATTTTTTTATACCAAAGAATGATGTATACTTTTATGTACAAAAAAAAAATTCATCCAGGAATTTTTAAAATTTGGGCTTTTTCTTATTTTATTTTATTTTTTTTTGCGAAAAATAAAAATTTTATCAGGACTTGAAAAACACCTGATCGTCAATGGCTCATAATGTTCTAATCATGGATTTAATAATAGAGAGTAAAATTATGAATAAAATTCAGTTGCCAAGAAAAATTGCCAGTATGAACCGACTATTTTACTGAAGTTTTCTAAAAAAAAAAGAAACGGTTTTTCAAATGAATTCAACAACGCTATGGTTTTGAAACTATGCCAACAAAATTAACCAGATGTACATTTTCCTATAGTCTATTCAATTATTTCAAAATTTGGACTTTATATAGTGTTTAAATATGCATATCCAATCCAGTCAAGACAACTGTGATGACATTTTTCAAAAAAATTTAGCTCATGGCTGAAGTATCTCGAGATGAACTGATTCAGCTAAAATCAAAAACGTGTTCGCTGAATACGTTGGCTTTGTTTCAAATTTTAAACACAAACTTAACAGATGAAGTCATTTAGAGGGGGGTTGAGATTAAGTAAAAAAGAAAGAAAAAAGAACAATAGCTGTACAGAGTACATTCAAATTAGAATACTAGTACGAACTGTATAAAAAATGATATGCAAAATAAAGCGTTGGGGCATTCAAATAACTTTCAAATGGAAGGGTCAACTGAGAATTTTCTATCTTTTAGCCAATGAATAAATTAAAACGTCATCATAGAGAGCGGTGAGCAATGGCCTACTTATAAAACATGCAAATTAGGTTTTATGCCCATTCTGTAAAATCCTACGGACTTCGAGATGAATATACCGAAAAATTAATGCTTTTCATTCGAAATTCGAGGCACAATCTCATGACAAAAATTTGCCCGATTTACAAGATTTCCATCCGCAAGGGATAATTCCACGCAGACAAAGCAAAGAACAGGATTTAATACTTTCTCGATTATTTGTTTAATGGATTAATGCACTTCAGAATGTTTTTAAGGAAGAAGATCTAAGACTAGCTTTTCCATAGATTTTTAAAAAATTACCAGTAGGTACATCATTTTGAAAATTCCTTATTTTTATATTCGATAAAATATGAAACGAAATTACTCAATTGTTAGTTCAGTATTTTTTTGGTTCTCAAATCCATAGCATTACATTCAACAGGTGTGTTATTTCCGATCATTTTCTCATGTTTTAAAAAAAGGATGCATAGGTGCAATTTTCAGTCTCCCAAAGCGCTAAACCACTAGAAAATCAACAAAGTAAAACGAATCGAAGTACTTATTGACATAAAAACTTTCTTTCAACTGATGACTTGAGGCTTTCCATCTGAGTTGACAATACATATAGAACCTCTTATGAGAGAAAAAAATTATATTAAATTATAAAATTATTACTTTCCACACAACGTCTTTGGTTTCGTCCTGTTTTTCACTGAAGTAGAAAAAAAGTAAACAAGACGAATTCATAGGACGAGAAATAAGATGGAAAGAAAATGACAAAATTAGAAAAATCTATACTGTGAAAGAGGAAAATAGGTAGGTAAAATAAATGCGGACAAAAATATTATTTACCAGCTCATAAAAACCCGACGATATCTTTTTTAAATAGAATAAAATTTAGGCAAACAATAAAACAAACATGGTTACCAAATTTCTTGAAGTTTCAATGCCATATCAAATCAATATTGTCAAGCAGGAGTTTACATTATAATTAGTCATGTTCCTCACTCAGGTATACCCAAATATGATTGGTGTTAAAAAAATTTTAATCCGAAATTGTCCTCACTTGTTATCAACTAATTCAAAGTCAAATATAATTTTTTAATGGATTCTTCAACAGGTGTCATAACAATAATTTGATAAATTAGTTAGGACATTACTTCATAATAGAGAATACTTAGAAATGTGACTATTTTAAAATTAATTTAAATAAATTAAAACATTTTTAAGACTCATCGAGAGAGTTTTTTCCCCTTCATAAAAGATGATCTTTTCTTGTTTCAGCTATTTTGAAATTTTTAATACTTGAAATAAAATTTACAAACATAAATTTCACTATCGCTCAGAATACTGTTCCATGTCATTCAATTTTTCGAGTCTCCTTTGGTCACTATTTACGAAACAATAATAGACGCCAATATTGATAAACTCGAACATACGCGTACTATAGCAAATCAGTGACACGAGGTAGCAATGAAATAGTAAATATTCGAACCAAATTTTGTAAACAACATTGAAAACTTCACCCGCAACATCTCACTCAAATTCTATCCAGCATTATTGACCCAATGCAATTATAATTAATTCATATTGGGTACGGTATAAACACTACTTACAAACAGTAGCCAAACCCACTTTTCTCAGAAGGTAATACTCTTGGCGACCAAGAAAATTGCACATTTTATCGTCAAAATTTCAAAACTTCAAAAATAATTCAACAAATTACATAAGTACATAATTTTTTACGAGAAGTACCAGTTTCGAAAAATTTTATTTTTGTTTTGACAAATGAAGCATTGTCTAAAAAATTTCAATGTTACTCTGAAATATTCAAATTTTTGAACGTTGTATTGTTTTACTCGTCCGCAGAAAAATTAATTTTTTTTTTCAGTTCCGTCTATCTTATTAATTGTATATTTGTATTTATAAGGTTTTGTTGCCCCAATATTTTGATGATGCTGAGAAATAAAATGGTTTTGATTTTTTTTTAATTCTAATAGCTTAAAAATCAGGAGAATATGAATAATATTTTTAAAAATGAACCGATAACTATTGAAATAAGTATACAATAACAACAAAATTATTGAAAATTAATTTTCTTAAAAATCAAAACTAAGAATTGAAAAAACCGGGAAGACAAAAAATATGTAAAAATGAAAAAAAAAATCAATTAAGAACATTTCAAAAAGAAACCACTGAATCATGACGAGAAAGGGATCGAAAATAAGACTTATGAACTTAACTCTGTGAGATAAGATTTATCACACATATTTCAATTGTAACTTAATATTGTTTTTCAACTCGTGACATGCCTACTGGAAAAATAAATTCATTGAGATCTTGAAAGCGTAAAAAAAATTATCATTGTTTATTCCTTACACTATTCGTTTTATTCACAGCTAGAATTTCAAAGTTGACTGAAATCATAAACCCTAAATTATGATTCATACGCATAGTCTACTAAATTCATTGAATGTTTGACCTACAACTCATTGACAAAAGAATATCAATACCAAACACGAATTTTCGATTAAGAAAAAAAAAAGTCATGGGTAATAAAAATCAGCTATGCGGGACAAGGCGACGTTTATATGAACTTGATTTATTTTCGCTATCGGAGGTTCAGAGAAATGATATGAATTTTAATAAACAAAATCAATATCATATAAAACCAGTGAATAATTTTTCGAAAAAGAAGATACCTTAATTGAAAGTAGAACCAATGTTACTCGTATTTAAAATCAAATCAATATTGATTTTAGACTATTTTGAAATAGTCTTTTTTTCAATTCATCAATCAATTTCTCATAATATCCATTAAAACTATCCACGTGCAACTGAAAGTAATCAACATAGGAAAAAAGGAAAATAATTTATAATTTCAAAAGTCGTAAGAACATTTTTTTGATATTTTTTAAATATTGAAATTTTTACGACCTTTAACAAGTTTTTTTCATCTGAAAACTTTCAACTTATTTCTACTCTTCTTCTACTTCGAATTTTTCTACTGTTTTCATTTTTCGCCTCGTTTTTTTTTTTTTGTTTCAAATATTTTTTCATTACTTCTTTTTCCTTTATATATACTCGTATATTTTCATTGAATAAAAAAATATAAATAAAATAAGATTTTCAAATCATATTATATTAGTTCCAGTGAATGGCTCAATATTTTTTACTGAAAATTTGTGACTATAACAAATGTATATTGTATAAGCAAATAAAATATGATCAAGCCCAATAAGGAATCAATATTTTGTCTTGAAATAAACTGAATATGATATAATATTTAGTAATTGAATATTTTAAAAACCAAGAAAAGTGATAGTGATGATACGAATGAATAGGTGAAAATAGTTCGTTTGAACTGGTAAGATTCACGATCTACATGAAATATAAAACAAAACTTGACCCAAAGAATCTTTGGCGGAATGATAAAATTTCAAAAATCAAATGATCATAGAGTGTCTCTCATGAATCTATATTACTATATTTGAAGACTAACCGTAATTTATGAGTGTTCAGCTGTGTTCAATGAATACGTGTTTTCATTTTCAGCATCATTACAAAAATGATCAACTTGGAATTTGGTTAGTAATCAATGACAGAAAGAGAAAATGTTTGTCTCAACTCGTAATATTCTCATACTTATCAAAATATGAGGGCAACGTAGGTAAATCATCTATTCGTCGTTGTATAAAATTAAATTTCTCGCTTCGAATAGCAATCTAGTAGATATAGATAATTATTCAAGGGGATTCATCAGCAAACGAAAGTTATAAATCTAACATTCTGGTTTACTTTCATAAACATCAAATAGATATAGTATAATGGCAAATAATTTACCTTTGGGCGCCAATTATTCCATTATTCCACTTTGATTCTGAGATGACCGATAAATTTTGATTGCTGTTTCATAAGCTCATTATTCTCTATTGGAACTACCGAATAAATACGCGATTCCTAAAGACGAACACATAAATTTTTGAAACTATATACCACCATACATGGAAGAAAATTAGAAAAATCTAAACTTGAAAATTATAATCCCGATTCCCGAACAAGTTTTCATCAAGTTTAGAGACTCGCATCACACGCACCATAGTTTATCACAACACAAACTGCTGCTAGAAGATTTAACTCGGATTGTTTCCACACTAATGTAGCTAAACGCATTCTCCGTTACATATAAGAAAGGATCAACACGTGACTGAATACTCGAATGAACGAACGTTATTTGAACAATTAACCAATCACGTGTTCATCCTTTCGTATTCGACAGAATCCAATTTTTTCAAATAAATATTATTTCAATTTAAATAATAAATAATAATATACTTAGTAAATCAATAAAATTTTCTAAAATTAACAAACATTTCTAACAAAAAAAAATTTTTAAGTGGATTCTTCATCGAAAAATCGTCAATTTGGGATGAGAATTGAATTTTTACAAAGAACAAAATGATTATTGTTCTGTTTCAACTTTCAATACAAAATAAAATATATGAATTTTGATTTTATAACAATCATTGATAGAAAAAATATAGAAAATTGACGTCCTGCCGGTGGGCTTGGCACGAACCATTAACCTTTTATTGTAATAGATCTTTTAAATTCCGACATTTGAAAGATTTGATTTTCCTAAAATTATTAATACCTTCACTGTGAGGAAAAATTCACATTTGAATAATGAGCCCGTCTTTTAAACTAGATTTGATACATTTTGATACACTAAAATATTATTAGACCATTGAAGGCAAATCGTTTCACATGGAAATCAATATATTGAAATTAATATACTACTTAATTAAGACAAAAAAATCATATGATATGCGAAGAAATATTTACGTCTAAATCAAATTGTGTTTTTTACTAACTCAAAAATCTTTGCCAAACTTGACAGATGCTGGAAAGACGCCTTTCAGTTGATACAAAAATTAATGATGTCAAATTGATTAATATCAATTTTAGAAAATTACAACTCATAATCAATGAAATTCACGTGTGAGTAATTGAGACCAGTTTTTATCACCTCAAAAAATAAATTTTTTCATTTTTTGGACTTGACTGATTTTAAAAAAACAGTATACCTACTTTTTGATTTGAAAGAAATCAATAATTATTTCAAATAGACAGTGAAATAAAATTCAGAAAAAGTACAACTCTGTGAAGAAAATTCGCGTTTGATCCATCGAGACGGTTTTACTTTTTTTGCTAGGTACCTCAAAACTTTATTGGATCGTCAGATTTTGAGAAAATGCTTCTTAGTTGACCTAAAAAAATTGATTTTCTCAAATTAATTCCAATATATTATTTAAAAAATTACCACAGAGCGAAAAAATATTCACTTCTGAACAGTTGAGACGAATTTTTACATTACATTTGCGCTTGACTGATTTTGGAGAAATTATTTTTTTAAACTCAAATAAAAATCAATAAAATATTCTGAAATTCAAAAGAATTTCTACAGGTTAAAAATTCATTGATTCTACGCAGTTCTACCCTTTCAGTTATCATCATAAAAATGGAAAATGAAAACACTAAAATATGAAATAAGTAATGAATTTTCATGAGGGATGGAATAATTTTTATATATTTTTAATAAAAGTTAAAGCATTGGGGTTACTCTTGAAAAATTCAAAAAATTGGTGTCCCCCGGGCGGGCTCGAACCACCAACCTCCCGTATATCGATCACCTATCGGGCTAACGATTTGCTGAAAGTACGGGCGCGCTACCGATTGCGCTACGGGGGATTAATCTTAAATATTCTAGCATGGATAGCCAACGTACGAAATTTCAGCCTGTCAACATCGCTAATGTATCTAAAAATATTATTATGCTGGATCTCCTGCGCAGAAGTAGGCGGTTGGCGTTGGTTGATACAATTTACGAACGGTGGACAACGCAGGGCTAGGCTTGTTCGATTTTCTTGTTCTGCGCATGCGATCCAGCATAATATTTTTAGATACATTAGGGGTGTTGACAGGGTCATTCTATAAGGCAAGGATAAGGCGCTGGCTATCCATGCTATATTATCTAAGGGATTAATATTCATTGGGGATCAACACAACAAAATTTTAATAACTCACGCAGACTGAAAAATTTCAAAACCATAAGAATGATTTCGCATCTTTAATTCCAGAAAAAAATATTTTTTCTAATTTTCAAAGATGTTGACGCATAAGCTGCCCAGTAGAATTACCATGGGAACCAATTCGGTACAAAAAGGGGGTGACGGGAACCAACTCGACAACATGAACACCGCATAGAAGTGACGATTTTGTTGAATGGAAACAGCTGATGATTACAAACAGATTCGTTGCAATGTTCGATGATAGTTTTTCGAACGGGCAAAGAGCAGCAAAGAGAATTGACTTGTGCCAGGACAGGAGTGAAGAGTGGTACTAAAAGTGGTACCCAGTGGAAAATCGTGAAAACTTGGGGGAAAAAAGTGAAGAAGCAAAAACAAAAAGAGACGTTAAATTTCATTGCCATTCGTACCACAGATTATCGTACATTCGTTCGTACTTAGTATCTATTCTGTATCTAGGTACTCTTTAAAAAGAGATTTTTTTACTCGTGCGTCGTTCGTTGCTTGTTAAAAAAGACGTGTTCTTTCAAGGTACAGTATAAGTACTTCCGCTGCGAAAGAATCTCATTAAAAATTAAAGTAAGTTGTGTAGATTAAGGGGAAAAAAGAGCAAGCTAGAATAAGCTACCCGGCACCCGCTTCACTAAAATTAGATTGCATTTGCGCTTGCATCGACATCGAGTTTATAACGTAGCTTCGTGTAGTTTTATATTTGTCAATATCAGGTCGCGATATACCGGCGTTTCTTTAAATATCTAAAACATTGCATATTCTATTCTAGAGTTGGAAGTTCAACTATAAATTGGAAAGATGCATTCCAGTAATTTACTAAGTTTGGAGAACCCGGTGTTCAAGACGTACTTATTTTACGCTTCAATTTTGGTGGGCAAAATGTTGATAATGTCTCCATTAACTGCTCGTTGGCGTTTTCGAAAAGGAGTAAGTCAGCTATTGTTTCTGTTATGTTATTCCGAATATGCTTGCAAAACTTACGTTAATAATATTTTTCTTCAGGTCTTCGCCACTCCCGAAGATACTGTGCTGAGAAAAGACAGTAAAGTCAAACACGATGATGATGTTGAACGAGTTAGGAGGTAAGGAGTTCTTTCGTTTTTCTTCAGAATCAAGTCTTATATGATTTTCTTTGATACGTTCTTTTCTCTTATTGTCAAGCATTTATTGTACATTCGCAGTATTATTTCATTGACTCTGAAACGAAATTTCGGGTTCTCAAAGGTGCTTAATCCGGTTGCGATAAAAGCTATCGGCCAGAGCTAATAATTTTGTAGTGATTGGTTCGAAGATAATGTTGAAAGCTAATAATTTTGATCAGCTATGTGCTGAAGGTCATCTTTTCCTTTCACTTTGATTCGGGTAATCAAAATTAATGTATTATTACTATGAACCAACCGTTCAGTTATGTAAGTAATTTCGATGAAATTCGTGCTTGCTGACTGTCAAAGTGAACTTTTTTCGCTGCTATTAGTCGATGAAATAATTTCATTGGATGAAGGTGGCTTATGGCCTTGACTGACGAAAGTTCATCGGGCTGCAAACAGCTTATAGCTGGTGTCTCTTTTATAAATTAAAGCTATTGGTATATTTTAGCTAAAATTAACTTTCTCATAGCTCAAGACGATGATCGATAAATGAAACTTTATAATTTTGTGTCAGTTCTTTTCCCAGTCTCTTTTTCGATAAAAAGAAAAATGAAAGACTTGATACAAACTATTCTATTTTGTCATCTTTGCCATTAGCTAATGAATTATTCATTATGTTTTGGCATAAACTTTACTGAGATCTCTTGGCTCGTATATTCAAATATTGAAGGTGTGAAAAAATACTAAGAAGATATTGAGTGTCTGATGAGTATGTTCAAACTATATAATATGTGAAGAAATATTCCCAAGAGCATTTTTATACAGTTGAAGGTTTTGTTTGAAAAAAAATTTTGATGGCATGAGGTGGTACTCGTTTACTTGAAGAGATATATTTACATCTAAGGATCCTATTGCCAATTTTTTCTTTTCAAATTCTAGAAAAGCCATTGGGTTATATGTTGAATAATTGATAGACTTTACATCTTATGAATTTGTCCTGAAATTATTTCTTTTTCGTACATTTGCTGCTTATGGCACCACTGACTGAACTCTAAAGTTGTTTCTTAAACAAGCCCTTCAATTATTCGTAAAACACAATAATCTTCCGAAAATTGTTTTGATTGAAATTCGTTTCTTCTTCAATGTTAATATACATGTATTACAATTTTTGAATAATTTTCTGTGCAGAAAATCTACTGCATTTTTTCCTTTTCGTCTTGTAAATGATTCCATTATGAAATTTACTTTATTTGTAAGTAGCTAGTACATCACTCCAATCTAAAGACTATATTTTCTTATATTTTCGCAGAGCTCATTTGAACGATCTTGAAAATATACCCATATTTTTAATCAGCTGCTGCTTTTATATTCTCACCGATCCTCACACATTCATAGCAATCAACTTGATCAGAGTGTTTACTATTTGTCGGATCATTCACACATACGTATATGCCATACATGTGATTCCACAGCCAACTAGAGCACTAGTATGGGGTGTTGCCAACTTCATAAATTGGTACATGATAGTGGTATCGGCGATAAAGTTCGTTTCCTTTTAAATTTAAGATTACTTATCTGTACTCGTTTTCTAAAACTTTTGAGTTATTTTGACATAAAAATAGTGTTCTGATATATTTTTAACTATAATTAATTGTAAGTTGAATATACAGAATTTTCTGTAAGTTTTTAAGATAGCGAATAAATGTGGAAAAAATTGCTTCGAGTTCTGATTCTAATTAAGAAAATTTAAAAAAGGATTCTACTCGAATAAGTTCTGGTTTCGAACTTTCATCGCATTTTCTGTGTCAGCTGAATATTCCCAAATCTAAGTATTTTTATGATGGGACTCTATAATCGTCTAGCTTTGACAAGTTCAATAATTTATTCTGTAAAAATTGAAATAACATGCAACTTTATATTTTACTGGAGGAAATTTATTCGAGTATTTTGGTGCGAGGAAGAATTTGTACCCAAGAAGAAGCAAGAACAAAAAACGAATACCTTTTATAAAAATAATTTGAATGAGATAATATGTAAAAATTCGAAAAAATTATTATTAACTTTCTTCCGAGTTTTCTCCAGCATCTAACCTCTGAATTATGATGAACTGAACGTACTTGATCTCCTAAATCAATAAATTCGGAGAGAGTGGAAGAAGACTAATCTTTCAAATTATCATACTTTTATATACATTCACTTTTCCATTTTATCAAGGACAATTTTCACTATCAATACCCACACATAAGAAATTAATTAGGTAATACGTATAAAGAAATAATAAGTTTATTCAAAGTTTGAAATAAAACAATGTAACAAATGAAAATGACCAGTAGTTAGTACATAAGTTCTTATAAAGGTTAAATGAGGTCATACAGAGAACATGTTGGTCAACGTGAAAGAAAAGAATAAATACACAGAATTGTTACCAACATATCATCGAATTATATCCATTTCCCCTCATGGTCTTAGAACATAGCAATAAAATTTTACAAACCTTTAAACAAGTAGAATTCTTCTTCAGTATGTACCAAAAATATTTTCGGTCATTTTGGCATTTTTAAAAGATAAGTCAGTGTTAGAAGAGAGAGAAAAAAATATATAGCCTGTGAGAATTTATCTACACCATCGCATTTACGAAGTAAAAATGTTGGTATGGAATGAATATAATGAAGAATTACTCCACCAACCAGGTAATTATACGTGAGACATCAAGTTGGAACTTGATATGAAAACCCAATCGATTACAAGGTCCGGTAATATTTACAATAATAACTACCTAAATTTCTATTGGTGTTTCTTTCTTGTCTAATGGCACGTTGGATTTAACAATAATAACTGTTTAAATTCGAATTCCAGTAGTGTTAAAAGCTTTAGTTATTTAACATAATGTACAATCTATTAAATTTATATAATCCTATTCTGAGAGCATTTTTATTCTATGCTTCGATTTTAATTGGAAAAACCATGATCATGTCACCACTTACAGCTCGCTGGCGATTTAAAAAAAGGGTAAGTTGAAAATAATTTACTGTGTTTTCTTCAAATACTTACAATGAAGCCAAAATTTTTCATTATCTGATAGGTTTTCATAAGTCCTGAAGATGCTGTATTACGAGGAACTCGTGTCGGTTATGATGATGAAGACATTGAAAGAATAAGAAGGTATTGTAACTAATTTTCAATATTGATCTTTACATCAAAAAAATCTACAATTTTTTCAATGTTTGTATTTTATAGAGCTCACCGAAATGACATAGAAAATATACCAATGTTCCTCGCTACTGGCTTCATTTATATTCTCACAGATCCTCATCCTTTCGTAGCTATTAATTTATTCAGGTTGTACACCGTCTGTCGAATAACTCACACTTACGTGTACGCCATCAAAGTATACCCTCAGCCAATCAGAGCAATGGTATGGAGTATTGGTTATCTTATTAACTGGTATATGGTGATAATATCAGTTGTTTCTCTTTAAATTGTTAAATAAACTGACATATTTTTAACATCACATAAAACTTCGTTGTAGGTGAATGATATATGCCTCCAAAATTTTTATACAAAATCATATTTGTCTGTCATTTCAAAAATACGTGGCATCGTTTCTACTATATTTTATATTTTTGTAAATTAATCCTGAATTTTTTTAGGATTTAGATGTGATTTTTTAGTCGAGTCATAAATTTTTTTGCAGTCAAACTATAGATAAAATTAATTCTAAGTTAGTGTATTTAAACTTTTCAAATTCGAATATAATTTTTTCATTCTTAATTACTCTCAATTGGTAAAATTTTAGAATATTGATCTTGAACGATGAAGTAGTCCTGCACAAATGAAGCACCTTGTACGGTTTCAGTTTTTATTTGAGAAACCCTCGTGAATTATGCATTGACAAGTAGAGTCAAAAAAAAAAAAAAAAAAGGAAGCATGTTTTTATTGATTGAAATACGTTTCAAAGTAAGGAAATGAGGACGGTTAAAGTCAATATTTTATTACCTTTCCATTAAAAACATGTTGGAATTACAAAGTCCTGTGGTGAGAACATGTCTATTTTACGCGTGCATATTGATGGCGAAAACATTGTTCATGGAATTTTTAATCGTGTATCAGAAACTAAAATCGAAGGTAAGTTAGTTCATTTCATGTACATATTTAAAAAAGTTGAAATCAGAAAGATTTTCGATAGAAAGCAAAACAAAAAATAGAAAAAATCCATAAAAAAAATTATTCTACACAAGTACCTACTCTTAAAATTCTCCAGGGCAATAAATGGTTCTACAATCGAGGTTTTTTTGTAATTAAAAATCAAGTCTCGAAGGTCGCAAGACTACAAACTGATAAAAAAAAACTATTCAATTTTCATTTTATGCGAATAATCTTCAAAAGAAAAAGCTTTTTCATTTAATCTTATTTTATTTTCATGCCTCAAGCTCGATAAGTTCATTTATGATTACAAAATTAAATTAGTTTTAGTTAAATAGAATACTTGAGTGTTAGGTGAAATTAAAATTAATTTTAGTCTCACGCGGATGACATTTTGTATTCAAATATTTTAATTTTATTCATTGACATTTCGTTTACAGATCAGTATCGCTTTGAAATTGGATAATGATTTTCAAATTACAACTACAGCAAAAGAAAGAATTGATCGAATAAAAAGGTATAAATATTACTCTCTTGGCAAGAGTAAAAAAAAAAAAATCAAGAGAAATTGAACAAAATTCATTACTAACTGAAATAAACTTAAGGTGGAAAAAAATGCAGAAAATTATTCGCATATCCATTTTTTTTTTTTTTGTAAATATGAATATGTACGAAATTTTGTTTCGAATGGGAACCAGTACCTGTAATATGCAGTTTGAAAAAAATGAAACTGCATATATTTTCAGAAGCTATACATTGATGAAAATTGTGGAAAAAATAACAATCGAGTAGTTGGTCATGTGTTTTATGTTTCTCTTTTGGAACTGACTTTAATGAAGAACCCTTAACAAAATCATCTTGAAAAAGATCTCCTTCCCTCATAATGGCTTGAACAAATTAAAAATCTCTGTGAGAAGCGACAGAGATGGAATTCCAGATGTCTGTGAAAAATATTTTGACCTAATTTATCCTTCTATTGCTAAAATACTGCTTCGAACATATTTTTTACATTCCTAAAATCTACGATCTCAATGATCCTATATTCGAGATCATTAATACAAAATCCATCGGCTTGATTTAAATTTTCAGAGCCCGCCTCAACGATATCGAAAACATACCAATATTTCTGGCCATCACATTCGCATACGCATCAACTGAGCCTGATCCACAAACTGCAAGTCTGCTTTTACAAATATTTACTTGTGCCCGAATCGTGCACACACTCGTTTACGCTGTTTACGTTCTTCCCCAACCTGCAAGAGCAGCAGCTTTCATCACTGGAGAAATTGTTACGTGGATTATGATTATAAAGACAGCGATTAATTTCTACTGAACAAATAACAATCTCTCTAAGAACAAATAAAGCATACAGTTTAAACATTTCGTGTTACTTCCCACCCGCCCATTAAGTCGCACGTAGGATTACACTTGACTGATTCTAGGCTTGTATTTATAAGCTCATATTCACGATTCATGGGGGGGGGGGGGAAGATGCTATAAAAAAAACAAACGAAATTGTAATTAAAATACACAATTTTACATTATATTAAATTATGAGCAAGCAACGAGATACGTATATGAATGAAAAGTTGAAAGAAAAAATATGGGCAGTCCAAAGCATAACTTCCGTTATTTTTCACAACTAACAGGTCAGTAGGGTACGAAGAGCTTCCAGAAAACTAGTTTTGAAAGAAATGTCTATCAATGTTAGTGTGGCATGTGAATTGAATATTTCGTTGTTGATGGTGTGCTTTTGAAAAAGTGTGCAACCGAATTCATGGAGAATTGAAGTGTTGAAACTTTGGTGAAAAATGATTGACATAACAATTGACAAAAATGTGTTTCATGGATTTTTATTTTATACGGGAGTTTTGGTTTTGAAGACCATGTTAATGTCTTTGTTGACGACTCGAATGAGATTTATGAAAAGGGTAAGTTCGCTAGTCGAGTAATAAGAATATTATCTCAGTTTTGTGTAAAATTTATTATTTTGACATATTTTTCAAAAGTTGAATTCTTAAATTTTTTGTACTTTTTTGGCATTATAGAATTTTTGTCTAACAAATAACTGATCTTAGAAAATTCGTGAACAATATTTAAAATAACAAGTAATTTACATTTCTTACTCTAAGGGAGAACTTTTTTAGACGTTTGAAAGGCAAGTGGGACTTAGAATTCATCGATCCGGCGAATTAAGAGACCAGAATTTAGGTTCACACTTTCTTCTTTTTGAGAATAATGCTGATTTTTCCAGAATTATTTTTGAGTAACAAAGATGATTGTTGAAATATTAGACTCATCAATCAACACTGAATATTATAAACGTGTTAAAAAATTTGATTCCCTCTACCTCAAGTTATGATTTCTCAGATTTTGTCCAAAATTATTAAGTATAAAAATTTTCCATTACAAGTAAAAATATTTTTGTAAAGAAATGCACTCAGTCTGCCTGTCCTGCGTTTTAAAAATGAGGCAAATGCTTAATTAAGCAACACTAATTGTAAATTTCAAACAAAAAGTTAATTATACCGTCTAGAAAATTTAAATTCGAGACAGCTACCTAATTGAATAACCACAATGCGACAAAAATTCAGCACAGGATTATTTTGCATTTCAAGCCAAAAAATATTTTTTACAGGTTTGGTCGTCGCCAGAGGATATCGACGCAGCCATCAAATTGAAAATACCTAGCCCCTCGCTCAAATACGACGACGAACATGTGGAACGAGTTCGTAGGTAAATAAAAATAAGGTCGTTGACGTATACAGTAGACGTTTAGCCATGCGTTTAGCTTGCTAAAGTAAACATTTTACACCTCACTGAAAGATATCTAACGACCTGTTTTCACGGTTCCAGAGCTCATTTGAATGACTTGGAAAATATACCTATGTTCATATTCAGCGGTTTCGTCTACGCTTTGAGCCAACCAAATCCGTCGGTGGCGTTGACTTTATTTCGTATTTACGCACTGGCCAGAATTTTACATACGGTGGTGTACGCGATTTACGTCGTTCCTCAGCCAGCCCGAGCCATTTTTCATGTTATAAGTTATTTTATAGCTATTTATATGACCATAGTCGGTTTGATAATGTTCTTCCGCCCATAGACAAACGGGCACATTGTTACAAAAATCACATTTTCCTGCATACAACAATAATTTTGTCAAAATTTGCACCTCTTTTGAATGTTTTTTTTCTGTACGTCTGATGTTATTTACTTTTTGTGTCTTCTTCATTAAAATAAACTAGGTACTTATATACGACAAAATCAGAACTTGAGCATAATACTTCAACATATTTCGTGACATGAAACTAATCTTTCAAAGAATTATTCTGACACGACCTTGGTGCACTGTCATTGTCGTTCAGACAGACGCATGAAAATCTAATTGTAAGAGGATATTTTCAAAATTCAAATGAGAAGAGTCGAAATCCTGGCAACATATGAACGTCATACCTGAAAATGCATTCTCAAGAATGGAAATACGCGCACAATCCAACGTCGCACATTAATTAGAGGTGACCCCCGGTTCGAGAATTCTAACTTGACCACAAAATTATAGCTCAATAGATTTTTAAACCGGTTCCTTATACGAAATTTATGATCATCGAAAAATATGAGCATTATAGAAAAAGACTACTACTTAAATAAACCATTAAACAGGATATGCAATAAGATCTCAAACAAAATTAAGTCTTTCAAAAATCTTCATTCAGTTGGTCATTCTTATGCGATACCGAATTCTAAAGCCGGTTGAAATCGTTATTCTATTTTTGTGAATTTATTTAAAAGTGAGATTATTAAAAGGCATAACTCTAATATTTTTTTAATTTCCTGACAACTCTTTTCCTTGGTCAAGATGGTGGAAATTAAACTGGAAGATCCAATCGTGAAAAGTTTTTTATTTTACGTTTCTCTCTTGGTGGCCAAAGTATTAGTCATGGCACTACTAACTGCTTTACAGAGAATGCAGAAAAAGGTAATCTAAATGAGGCTCTTACTATTTTATTGTTGAGTAACATAACGTACAACACACCATCTGATGAAAAATAATCAAATTAACTTTCAAAAAACCCACGAGAAAAATGTTTTGTTCATAATTTATTATTAACTATCTTTTGAATCATCCAAAAAAGGTGCTTCAAAATCGAATCTCTCGTAGAAGTTGAATTTCTGACGTTGAGTGCCTGCATTTAGCCTCAACACGTCGACCATAATAAAAGATCTGGACAAAGTTTTAGAAATATAATTTGTAAGAAATGTGAAGACGAAAATTTTTTGTTTAAAAATTCTCTCCATAAAAATAACTATTTTCGAATTGAAACTCCAAAAACTGCTGCCTCGAAATTCACTCATATCTTTTTAAAATATAATATCCTGAATTCTAGAATCAATATTGTAGATTTACTCTGAATCTGATAAGGAAAGAATCATTGAAAACGTTAACTTATAGGATGTTTTTAAAAATCTCAAGATTTGTTTTGAAAAAGACAACACTACGATAAAATTAATTAAAAAAATTTCTGAGACTCGTAATTTAAATAAATTCAAATAAATGGTGATTCTGCCCAGGTACTGCCCTCTGAGGAAGATACAAAGTTTTTTACAATTCTCTTGAGAAAAGAAATGAAAGTTGCACGAGATGATCCAGACGTCGAAAGAGTTCGCAGGTAAGATTGCTACACTAATATCAATGCGAACTGTTTCAACCAACAGGAAATATTGAATTTAGTAACTTGACCATAAATACTAAATAAATAACTTGAAAATCGGAATTTTACTAGAAGAGACTAGAATATTCGGGAAAACCGAATTTCTTCAAGTATCGGAATGAAAATGGAATTCAAAATTAATCGCCAAAAGATTTCTTTTTAATTTCACTCCATAACTAAAGGAAGTCTTCAATACAGAAGATCGTAATAAGAATGCGACATTTTTTGAAGTTATCTTTAAAGTGGGAATTAAATTGACTGTCTTCTTCATTCCAGGGCTCATTTAAACGACCTAGAGAATATACCGCAGTTCATATTCGCCGGAAGCATTTACATTCTCACACAACCAAATGAATTTCTCGCTATCAATTTATTTAGAACTTACACCATATTTAGAGGACTTCACACTTTAGTTTACGCTATAATTCCAATACCTCAACCAGCCAGAGTAATTTGTTTCAGTATTCCATTCGCAATTACTTACTACATGTTGCTCATGAATGTATTGAATTTTTTTAAAATTTAAGGCTTAATTTTATGGTAAGTTATTTTTAAATAGATTTGTAAATTATATGCATCATACCTTTCTGATTATAACGGAAACCATGGAAACCATCATTTTAAGTGTACCGAAAAAGATAATTAGCTGATTGATAATCATGCGGGGAAAATAGAAAATTATCAGGATACAAATCAACTGAAATTAAGGAATAAGAATTTTCAATTATTAAATTTGGCAATGAGAAGGAAATAATCAGAAAAGAAATATTACCTATTTGTAAGAATACAAAAACTTGAAAAAATGCCCCAATATTTAATTTCAAAAAAATAAGACACCAATAGATAAAAAATTGTTGGTAACAAGGTATAACAACCGACCAAGTATTCAAAAATAAATAAATAAATAAATAAATAAATTATAAGTGAATCCTGATTCGTTAAACTTACTCAGTGATAACTGTGTACAATAAATGAGATCCCACATTACTGGACTAGATATATCCTTGACCACGCCAACGAAATAGCATATTAGATATAGAAATAAAAGCATCTAGGTCACAAAATTTCACTTGAGCAACCAGGTAATGGAAAATTAACAGCCACTTAATATCAATGAGAGGTAACAGTCTTCACATACAGCCATTTCGATGTAGTCATCTTCAACTGCAACAGAAATATAATCTTCAGCATCAGTATTTAAACAAGAAAAGTGAATGAAACTGAGTAACAGAAATGAGGAATATTGAACTAAAAATTAAAATGTACCTCAACATTTTGATGTACATTTCAATGATTTTCACTCCGAAAGTCATTAGAACAATTTTTTCAAGCTCGATTAAAATAAATATTAGGGCTAAAAAACAACATTTTCATAAAACTGAATTTCCCTCAGCAAAATACATACTACCCTAGTATGTAGCACCTTATCGAAACATATTTCTAATACCGATTGGGGGGAAGAAAGAAACTCCTTTTCACACGAATCTAACTAAAAATAAGTCCATTACTCTTATAACGACGTGTTTTTCTCATTTTTATAAATAACAAATTATTTCAAGTTGGGTCTGTTCGGAAATGTACGCTTCACGTAAATGACATACTATTCGGCTAACATCCTCGACTTAGCGGAAGAACCAAACAACAAATGAATAAAATCTTCTTCTACCTTCATTTTCGCCAAAATTTGCGACTAAAATCGAAAAATAGTCGTCAGTCTTTTAAAACATTCCATCTCGAATACCAACAGGAATTAATATCACAACGAAAATCAACAGATTTCTGAGCGCTAGTTTGTAATCTGAAGGCACGGCGTATGGAAGCAATTTTTTCGTAATGCAATGCAACTGAAATTCAAAAGTATTATTATAATTCAGTTCAATATTATAAAAGATTCAAATGTAAACTCTGCGCCGGAGAACCAGAAGAATTAATTTCCAAATTTAGTGAAAGGGAGATACGGACTATTTTCGTTATAGTTTACCATGTACCCATACTTTTATCTTATGAGTTCAGTGTTACAAAATAACAACTCACTGTATGTCTTCAAAATGAAAATCATTAGAGCTGGTTTTGGAAAGATAAGAGTATTTTGAAAACTGTGAATTTGTACATTGATACTTCTGGTTCTCGAGTCCCGAAATGTTGAGTAAAATCGTTACCTCGTGAGAGATGCATACAAATATGTAGGAAACAATTAACGCATTCACCACAGGATAAGTAGGAACTAATACAAGCATCCCATTCGAATCGGCTGACAACCAGATATGAAAATGAGACACAAACAGCTCCAAGGAAATTCTTCCAAAGAAAGCAAACATCGTCGAGTATCTGGTTCGTAAAATACCAGAAACATTTCGTAGCAAAATAAAACATACGATCTGAAATAAAAATCATAAATACATACTTTCGCGTTGAAACGAAAGCGAGTAGAGAGAAAATTAAGATACATACAGGTACAATAGAAATATATGATTGGATCTCAACAAATTCATCCTTATTCGGACATATTACGGCATAAACCGAAGTAGCTATCAGCCCAAGTAGTGCTAACACAGCCGCAAAAAATGAAACTCTAGGTGAAAACAGGTTATTATGATTATTATCGTCGAGTAAATTGAATTTCTGCGCCAGCAACAATAGAAATGCAAAAGTTGCTCCAAATAATGCGCTGAAATAAATACAGAAGAGCATAAAATGAATTCATACTCTGACAATCACAAATTTTAGGCACGAAAGTAAGCACCTACCTAAAGCGATCGATTTTCCAGTGGAACCACCAGGTCTCGATGTCATCATCTGATGTGACAAATAATGCTTTCCAAGGTCTCGTAACAAATACTTTTTCAAAAAATACCTGCACATATAAGAGAAAATAGAATTAGCTGAATTTAAATTATTGGTGTTTTACAATAATAATGTAAAATCATACCTCAGACATATAAAAAATGCTAACTGATACAAACAAGAAGAGCATCTTGAATACTACGTAGATATATTGTACTGGCCGAGTTTCTATTGAAACGGATGTCACTCGGGGTGGAAAAGTGAACACCGCATAAAGCAAGAGAACCCAAAATGTCACAACCGGAATGAACGAGTAAAACTGATACGGGCGGTTCATGCAGAAGCACAATACGACCGTCAGAAAATTCAAGCGAAATAAAACCTGTAAATCAATTTTCCATTACATTACGAGATGCTCATCTGAGAAAAGATACACAAAACGGAATATTTTTCCAGGAAAATTTCAAAAAATCAATCCAAAAGATCACTGTATTTTCTTAAAAATTTCCAAAATACCTGTAACACGCGTACGATACCAGCTTCACTTCGAAACCAAATATACATAAAATGTCCATAACCGGTCAGAAACAGATAAGCAGCCACTAATATCAAAATATGATTGTACAATGGAAGTTGATTTTTAGCTCCAGTCATGTAGAATATCAATATTACTAGCTGCATCCAGCCTAGAATGAAATTTTAGATCTTATAAAAAGTTATTAATTTAGGACTACGAAAAGAGAAACTTTACCTTTCCATTCGTCAGTCTGATCTCTATTCATCACTTTCGTATAACGACTATCCTCAGTAAAAAATAATCCCAAAATAAAAACGTAACCCAGTGGTAGGAAAAAACTAATTGATGAGTAGTACTTATTTTCTTTCATGAAGAAATTTGTTCTGAAATTAGAATTAAAATTAACTGACATTATACATTTTTTTTCTTTTCAAATACGAGTATTATGCTATAGATGTGAAATCGTTTTTGCAAGACGGTTGACTATTTTATAAATTCAGTTTGAATCAATATAAAGGCAGCTTAGACTTCAGAGGTTTTTAGCACTTGGCCCATGAAAAAGTTTCAAATTTTTATTGGAATAAGAGCAAGGAATTACAGCAACTGATGTTTGTAATGACTTACCGATCACATAGGTAGAAAAAGCTCATAATGAGAGATAGCTTAGCCAGCGCTATTATCACAGATTGAATATTCGAGTAACGAGAAGAATAACAGTGTAATGGACTTACAAGCAGAAATCCACCACTCAGTAAACTAAAAATATAAATTCGAATTAGAGATCATGATTACACAAAATGTCTTAGAAAACCTGTATAATCAAAACTCACCAACATAATAAGACTAAGTAAGCCATTATTTGTACATAAGTATAAGGTTCTACAGAGGCACAACAGGTACCATCTTTATGGTTCATGTGATCATTGCAGTATAAATTCAATAGTAGCTGAACATCAGTTTTCAAGGATTCTGTACTGAGTTCCAAACCGGTTTTCAAGCTGTCTAAATGTCCCTGAGCAATCAGTCTCGCACTACTCCAAATTTCAACACAACTTTCGTGAAGAGCCTGAAAAATTAATGAAATAATGTACTGTCAGCTGTAAGCACAGAAAATTCATTTTAAATGTATCATTTTCGAGCTCACTTTTACAGCTGCATCATTATATTGATCAATCAACGCGTTAGTAATAGCTGCATGAGAAACATTCAATTTTTCTTCATTGACTGGAGCTTGCAACACCCATAAGACACGAGATGATCGACACAGTTGTTGAAAAATCTAGAAAATAAGCATAAAAGAACATTTTCAACACCTACTTAATTTCATTTTTATAACACATTGATATCTCGAAAGTGAAAAATTGCTATATTTTTAATGATTTATAAGAAGTTCTTTGGAATAACGCATAAAAAAAAAACTATTTTCTACTCTATAATATATTAAATTATGAAAAATGATCAGTTTCTTCTAGCTCTCAAGTATCGAGTTATACTCACTGGTAATAACAACGTGATATTATGATAATAATCTCCCAATATTTCTTTGGATCCATTAGAAGTTTTGATTGACCACAATGAACATCCAATGACAATGATACGGGGTATTGTTTTCTTATTCTGAAAGATAATCAACATTGTACGACAAAGTAATTTTTCATCTTAGATCAGATTATAAGCAAAATTTTATGCTTACACAGAATTCATCAAAAATTAATTTCTGAGGACCAGAAATAGTTCCTTCAAATTTTAAGACAGAACTATAATATTACACTCAGTTCCATTCGAGAAACGGAGAAACAAGAAACTGCAGCCATACCGAATGCTTTGTTTATTCAGTGTGACAAATTTGAAAATATCAAAATGAATGACTAAAATTGGGTATTGTGGATGGTAGACTGACATGAAATTTCTAAAATATGAGTTCAAAAGGACTTCGAAGAACTTTGAAAGCATAAATATTAAAGCACAATAACTTACAACGAGCTCTATTAGAGTGTCTTCCATTATTTGAGAGATATAAGGCGACCATGTAAAATTTAAGGTTAAACGAAGATCACGGTTGGTGAATGTTGAATTCGGAAGGTTAGTAAAAGGATCTTCGTTAACTTTATCGCTTTGAGCAGAATCTTCAGCAGATATAAAATGGGTTTTCAGGGCTACAAACAGATCATGGATTCGCTGGTCTCCAAGAAAAGCGAAGGTGTTCTCGTGCCGCGAAAATGCAATAGACTTCATACACAGCAGAGTGTCGCTGAAAATTAGATTTACAAGAATTTTATAAAAAGGTATGCACGAATGAAATACATATTAATATGATTTAAAAAACGAGTAATTTCCCATAACAAAAATTAAGTTTTCATTGCATAAATAATTCCAGTTTTAGGTGTCGATCATTTTTCAAAGAAAATTCCATTTCAGAAAGTTTGGTCATCTCGAAAACAGAAAGAAGGATCTGTAAAACTGAATCCAGTCAAGGAGCACGAAAATATGCTGTACTTACTCTCTCGAATAGACGTGCATCATGCATCCGTATGGTTGCCAGCCCATATCGTTTTTGAATCGACCATCCGACAGTAGCCAATGACATGAATCTTTTCCTGAAATTCAAACATTTTCGTTAGATAACTGCTAAGGAGGAAAAAATGTATAAGGAAACTTATATAGTGTCAGGGAATTACCGTAATACATGTGAATATACGAATGGTAAAGCATAAAAAATAATGTCAGGAGAATAGCAAATCGTTTCAGATTTCTTGGATTAATTTTCTCGATTACTTCGGTAACATTATGCTCAGAACTGCTGACGAGTAATGGCTTCATGAGAGAATCTTCATTTCGCTCCATTTCAGGTGTATTTACTATTTACAATTACAATTTACAAATTACAATAGTCGGTAGGTTAACTCATACGCAATTTTTGAGCACACCTTTGCATTCACAATTCAGCATTGGATATTACAGAAGAAAGTACATACTTGCAGTTTTAACGAGGCATTTTTTTAAGGAACAGCTTTGATAAGAACTATTATTTATGAATAAAAGAAGATCAGAAAGTAAGTATCATTCTTTTTCAAGAGAACGAACAGGGCCGTTCTTTGCTAGATCCTTTTTAACGTTCACCCAAAGAACGAACGAAAATCGTTTCTCGTTTCGTTCACGAATCACGATGCATGCAAGAAAGCAAGATTGCAACCTGCCGGTGCAAGTCGTAACTTTTAGGAATAGAAGAACAAAATGAAAATTTGTAGAAGATTTTTTGAAATACTATCCGCACCAAGCAAATTTCGAAAATTAAAATTATGAAAGGCTACCGATTTTGAACAGTACAAGTAATCTAACTTCGGAAATTGAAAAAGAGTCATCCTATTCATACTCAAAGGGGCCATCGTGTCCGTGTGCCAAGGGTTTCGTTTGTCTTTCGGCTCGTCCTCGTCCCTCACTCACTTCGCTCATCGTTGCCAAGACTCCAGATAATCTTTTTTCTATTCATTCTTCTGTTCTACTTACTTTCTTCAGTCCACACTGACAGCTTCCAGTTATCCAGCATGATGATTTCTTCGTTTTATGAATGAAAGTCATAAATTATATTGTAAGATATCTGGTTTTTTATGAGAAATAATAAAATGGCGGGGGTAATAGACATTGCATCAGTGGGGAGTAAATGGTTGTAAACAAGTTCTGTCTGTGTATGTGCTACAGAACGGACGAAAATCTTCAACTTCAGACGTTCAACCAAAGCCAGCAAAGATTCGATTCTCCTCCGTGAAGGTCGTCGGGTACCTATATTATTCGTATTCGCTGTAGTATTGACGATCGAATTCCGTCATCGTTTAAGGTTTTACTTATTCTAATTCATTTTTTAGTGTATACTTTCTTAATCTAATACTTTCCATAAAATTTTATGAACCAAGATTATACAGTGATAAATCGAAGTGGTGCTGTTAGAATTTCTGATTCTGAATTTTTACTTTCGTAAAGTGACATCGGTATTGTGTGAAAGTGAAAATTTGTGTTGTCAACATTTCCTGCTGTAGATCAATGCGTGGGTAAGTGAATAAAATACGTACATTTGCATTACATAAATTCTCAGTGAAGAAGAGGTGACTGAGAACCTTGAAAAAATCTGTCTAATGAGCGACCATGATAACCTGTGAACATCTACCTTTAAAGAATATTGTAATGCCGATGAAATTAGAAGCATTAGTCTATTATATTAGAAGATACTCGTATGTGCCTTCAGTTTTACCCTAGTAGATCTGGACCTTTTATATCGAATCTTGTTGCTTACTACTTATCCCCAAAATACGAAGATACTACCAAATCGGTCACCGCTGCCTTCAGTGCCTTGTGACTATTTATAATAACAACTTACAACGCTTCTAATTTCATCTGTACTCCACATTCATCAAATATTGACCAAATACTTGAGTAAGTTATAACATAAATTTTATGTAAAACTTCATAAGAGTGATCGAGTGTTAAAATCACGGAGGTAACGTATTTTTGGCTCCATCAACTGACTTCTTGTGAAAAACATGATGCATAAAAATGTGAAGAAAGAAAGATAGTTGCTCTATTTTGATTTAATTATTATGTAAGTTCTTGTGGCTTGTTGCGTTACGTATCTCTATTATTTTAACGCTGAGACAAGATTTTTTGGCGCACAATTATGCTACTCGTACTTACTCAGAAGTTCCGAAAAATTTCCAAAAAGTGCCAATGTAAGAGAGTTATTATTGAACGAAGAGTGGTGCTATGTTTTTCTCAAATAAAAGTAATGGGATAAAATCGTTTTTCAAGTTTTTCAGGGTTTACTGTAAAGAGTTCTTGTTGTGCCCAACTGCGCAAAAGATTTGAATTAATTAGTTGGTCAAGACTTCAGATGACAGCTACCATCCTGTAGATCTGTCTGTAAACTGTTGGAAATAAGTTGTCAGACTTGGTGAATATGAACTAAAGAACTTTTATGAGACTTATTTATTACTCATATATTAAAGTAAAATAGTTGTGCAAGAAGATATTTAAACCCATAATAGGGTAACCATATTTTAAAAATTACTCATGATGCTTATAGTGGGTAAGTTTTTACAGATGTTACATTTAATGAGATCATTTTTCTTTTAACTTTGTTTTAGAAACCTGAAAATTTTTCTGGTACGTAACATTTTACTCATGTTACATTTAATGAAATGATTTGATTTTTGTCACCTCAGAACTTATGAAACATGTTAATTTTTGCAGGTTAAGACTCTCTCAGAACGTATTTCATTCATCAGCATTAATTTTTTTCCTGTAGTTTTACTTTTGGGGTAATAATTAGGTACTGTTTAGTTCTTTTGGCCTCGTATCCAAAGTACAAGTAAATTTCTTTTTTCGTTCATTCATTTTATTTATTTTTTTAAATTTTAATTTTGAATCAAGTGCTATTAGATTTAGAACAAATCTTAACTGTTTTCACAACAATAGGATCTATTTCGCCATATCCTGGAAAAACGGTCAGCTTCCGAGAACAGACTGTATTTAAAGTTACCTTGACTAAAGCAAAATGTACCTACCTATTTATATTTTATTTTGTGCAATGTCTACTATAGGCCACTGTTGTCAAATTCAATATTATCCTTAAAATTGAGCGGATATGATGAAAAGAATTTGTAATTGTAACGACATTTGAATTGGGTAGATACTGGTAAATTGCTAAAGATTTTGCATTCTAAGTTTGTTTATCGTGGACCGTGTCAATTAATGAATAATAGCGTCCATTAATCATAAATTTAATGGTACCTTTAGGTGGCCAAGCTAGTTTTATTGTTGTGTCGACCCCTCGAGGCACGGTATTTTTTTTTTGTCTTCTTTCATTGGATAATAACTAAACAATGTTGCGATTATAGAATACAATAGCTTTGTTGTATTGTGATTGCTCATGGCTCATATTTAAATTCTAATTAGTTATTTCAACCTGCCCACTATATTAAAATGTGGAACACAAATTAACGAAATTATTTCTTCAAAATGATCGACTTAATTGTTTGATTTTTCTTCATAATATTCTAATTCATTCAGAACTTGCTTTGTAGTTTGTATCAGCTCAGATGAATGAGAGATGGGTCCCTGTAACCCATGGCATGATTGAGTAATTGGTCACGTGTTTGCCTTTTTCTCTTTTGGAACGGAGTATAATAAAATGTTGCCTTTCACTTATAGAGAACATTATTAAATCAATAAATTGTCCATAGCTGAAAATTGAAAGACATAGTCCTCTACAAGTACAACATAAATTTCCCTGTAGTGTTGAAAAAATTATAAACAGGACTAAAGAAAAAGGGCAGACCTCGCCATCATAAAAATGCATAGCTCAAGAGCATCATTCCTAATCCAAATTAAAATTTCAAATTTCTGACGCTTATGTGAGAGCTAGGTTAGTTTCAAATTTAGAGATGATATAATATACAAATAAATGAATATAATTATTGTGTAATATGATGAGATAGAATAGATGCATCAATTTCAATACCTCGAATATAAAAACTAGCTAAATAATTCTCCTTAGATTGAAAATTTCCAAACAATAAAATCGTAAAAAAAAAACAATAAGTAATTAAAACGTTAAGCCCCGTGGATTTCGTATCCTATCGTGAAAACTACCGGTAACTCAAAAAGAAAATAAAAAGAATTCTGTACTAAAAATCTTACTTCAGATAACCGGTGAAAGTTGACTGTTTAATTACAATCGCTAATATTATTCCTTGTCCACTTTCTTGCTTTTTTTTTTTTTTACTTGCATTCAGATTTCAGACTGAATTGTTTGAATTTTCCACATCACAGATTTGCGTTTTCTTTTATTTTTTGTTTATTTCTTCCTGAATATTTAAAATTTAAACTAAATTAATTAATTCAAAAAAAAAAATCACGTACCATTATAAAAATAATATTAACTTTGTTGGGTTAAATGAATGGTTGAGTGGAAAATGAATTAAAATAAAAATTTTCACCTCATTTCCCCTCAGAATTTTTTTCCAGTTTTTTCGAGCATGATAAGTTGAAATGATTAACAACTTTATTAAGGTGGTCCTTATTTACTTATAGCGAAAAATTTTTCTTGCAATTCCCGCTCCCACCCGTCAAAGTGGATTCCTTTCATGAGAAAAAAATTCGACTCAATTTTCAACCCCTCACTAAAAGAGGAGTGGTACTTCGAAGGCCCTGCTTTATTCAAAATTATAACAAAATCGATTCCCTTTCTCTAAAAGTTATCTATAACCGTGAACTTACGGATTGTATCATCTAAAGTAAAACTTTTTTTCCCTTCTGTAACGATGTTAGGAGGTATGAAGTCCTGCTACAGTTTGTTGAATTTCTGAATTTCGTAGGTGTATTTTTATTACCGGTTTTATGAAACACGTCGCACCACCAAATAAGGGCAAGTATGAAGTTTTTTCAGAGGAAGCAGAAATATTTCCTTAGATACACAAATAACATCGACTTTTATCATCTGTTGCGAATAAATACGTCTAACGACAATGATGTAAAATTTTTTAAATAACTTGCACTAGAAACTATAGTGCATCTAGTTTATTGTTAATTTAATTTTTTAATTGATTACAATTTTTGCTTCAATTTTTCAACAGAGCACACTAACCGCAGAATAAATCAGTTTTACATTTAAAATAATCAGCTATTAAAATATAAAAAATTCGTTTAGTATATAAAAATGTAATTCCTTCGACTAAAAATTAGGTACAGAGTGGTCTTAGTGGTCCACCTTACCACACCAGTTGTGATAGTAATGGTACATAGAAACAGGGTAAAGTATCTTATTCTTCATTTCATACATCTTGCCAAGAATTAGGCTTTCATTAATTTATAATCTTAGGCTCAATAAATTTATTTAAATCCAGTTTATTTTGAAAAAAATATTATTTTGGATAAAAATTGGAGTATTCAGACGGGAGAAAGCTTAAGATACCTTCTATTTTGTTAAATTTATTATTATTTTTTTCTAACTAAAAAATGAGTTCCTACCTAAGTTATTATCACCATTGGCTATTTTTTTACCCCGAACTTTCTACTTCTGGATTTATCTTATTCAATAATACGTATCATTCTCTTTAACTATCGGTAGATTCGAACCGAAAGACTTTTTACGAAGAATTTCTCTTAATGTTGATTAGATTTTGATAATTTCTCGAAGAGAAGAAAGTTACTTCCAACACTAAAACAGACATCACTTTTTTATGCTAATCATCTCATTACTCAAGTTTATGTCCTCGCTATCAGTGTCTCCTTTGAATTTTTTACACAAAGGCTAATGACTTAGTGTATTTTGATTATAATTTTTTATGTTTCACAGAATGTATCTAATAATTACAAAACATCCCAGCTAAATACCTAGTTGCATCATTAATGGAATTTATCGTTCTGGATGGTACGAAAAGGAAATAGAAGAACAAAAAAAAAAAATGTAGGCTGGTCTAAGGTTGTTGAACAGATATGGAAATAGACGGTATGATGTAAGACTTTTTTAAGGTCGAGTGTTTTTTTTTCTTCTTACTCTCCTGTAATGCCAGTGCAGATAGAGCCTACGCTTGTCTGAGCTTCTTGACCAGCCAGTAAATCTTCCTATTGTTCCTTCTTTTTTCGCTTTTTGCTCAATGAATGCAACAAACATGTAATCTTCTTTACATTTACCACAGTACAGTTTCTGCTGAGTTTGCTAACTTCTTTAGAAGTCTGTGTTGATTGACTGGGGCGGTTTGTGAAAATAATAATTGATTTTGGTGCATGAAGATAGAATTAAGTAAAATTACTTTGTTGAGTAAGGTGCGGCTAGAGTTCGCCCTGAAAGTTTAGTAGCTCGTTTCTAAGGATGTATAATGATTGCAGAAAAAATATATTTTGAAGTTAGTATCTTTAAATCTGTGTTAACACAAATACGTAGATAAAAACCAAAATTACCTTAGTGTGGGAGCGCCGACGTAGTGCAATTGTAAAGAGTTGCTTTCTGCATCTATCGATTCAAAATTATCTATTTTGTGGAATGAATCCTCTTCTGCCCACTCATTCCACTCATCCTAATTTCGAGTAAATAGAAAAGAAACATGTCTATTTTGTCTCAAATCCACCTACAGAACCATGAAGTTATAAATATATGTAGAGTACTGAGTACTCCACAGCATGCTTTATAACCCCCCCCCCCTTTAAGGAAATTTTACGTTGAACCATACAGACCGCCTAAGGAGGCGAGGGAAAAACTGGAATGAGTTACTTTTTCCAGGAAATGACCTGGAAAAGACGTGCACTGAAGTTGAAATCACAGCAAAAAAGTCAAAATTGAATATAATTTACTAAACCAAGTCATTGATTAAAAAACATCTGCAGATGTATATCGGGAATAAATTTTGGATAAAGAAACCATTTTTCTCTAATGACATTAAGCCAATTATAATACTAGAATTTCAATTCTGCCTTGATTTTATGAAATGAATCCCTTTATGCATGGAACAGCATGTTTTTTAACGCAGAAAAGTATTCATTCTGTGAACTTATTCGGGAATGAGTTCTTTTTTTGCACTGATGTACATGTTTTATGACCTTGAATTTGATGGACGTTTTGCAGCTGGAATGAGTTCCCTTCTGCGCACCCATCGATTCGGCTACCATCAATCTGTATTACTTCGGAGATATACCTAAAAAAAGTGGAACGAGGGCTTTCTTGAAATGACCGGTTCATATACAGAGCTTCAATCTTTCATTAATTCCTGCGATATCATTCTGCTTGGCAAAATCCGAATTTATTTTGTAATCGCTTACCATACCTACAGACATTAAAGTAAGACGAACTAAATAGAATATCACCACTCAGTACATATACTGGTAACTCCTACTCAATGTGTTCAGTATATGTACCTATAGTGCTTCAACTCCTTCTAGCCTACACAATAATTTTGTGTACCAACTATGAAATCGCGACGATGACCTCTCTCAATCGACCGTGAAATAGAATTCTTACGTTGAAATTCAAAGATGATGTTGAAAAGAAAAAAAAGTAGATAGTCGAATATACAGACCAATTTTTATTTGTGGCGAAATGGTCGCATTCCATGTAACACCGTTACCAGACAATGACTGTATAACCTCAACTAGTATCAAGTATAGCAATTTAATACATTGTAAACCTGTGGTACATGTTTCTCATTAGAAATATACCTGAATTTTTTCAGCCCATTGCAATTTGACTAAATTGTTGGAGTTTATTACTGGGTCACAAAAAATGTAATATTGAAGAGACCAAATTAGGGAAATTATGTCGTAATACGAAAATATCGTTATTTTTTTGCATGAGATGCTTTCTTCTCCTCAGAAAACGTCTGCCCGGATCTGGTCTATAAGTGCTAACATAACAGGTCGTGCTTTCTGATCCGTCAAATTGGTCTTGTTACGGAGTGGTAATAGTCACCGTGACTTCTCTGTGGCCACGGTGAAACGTTTCGTAATTTTTTTGTTGTCTCATTATATTAGTGGTGCATACTGGTAACAACCTTCGACAATGAGACACAGCGAAGAGACAAGTCCAGTTATCAATTTTGGTCGCATTAAGTACTTATCTAGAATGTATATGTAAATTTAAGAGGGAGTACCTCCATAATTAAGGGTAGTTTTTACAGTTAGTGCCATTTCAATCAAAATGGGTTTTGTCTATTTGATTCTCTAGTCATGGGTACGAATATGTGAGATAAATAAATGAGGTTATGAACTATAACATGCTGGAGGAGATGAAGTATTGTCAAGTGTAGTAAACTTGAGATTGGAAGTGTACGGTTTCAAGAGTGAATGTAGTCCAAATTCTGTTTCTTTCATTTTTAAACACAAATTTAAGGAATAATGCAAGGGCATGATTGGAAACTGGACTAAAGTGATGCTTCAGACGTTTTTCTGAGATAGCTGGAGAATATACATTTTAGTCAGTATGACCCAACTTTATCCTTTAATATTGATTATTGTTTTGGACCATAATGTTAACCCTTTCAATTGTTGAATTACTCTTAAGTTGAACCTATAGTCAGCTAAAATGTATTTTTTTTTTTTTTTCAGATAGATCAACCACCTATTGAGTAGATGACTTGATTTTCTTCAGTATTGGTATGTAATTTTTATACTTTTTCTTTCTTTTCATTCATTCAAGCTATTGATGTTGAAAATATCTTTGGTCTCAGAAGGAGAGGGAGGAGGTACATTCAAAATCACTGAAAATCGTGATATCTAATTTGACCTGGCATAAAAAAGGGGGCTCATTGTTAGTATTCACCAGTTACTTTGACACAACTTGGAGAAAGAGGGTCGCGATTTTTTATTTTCTTGAATGTACCTTGTTGATCTTTCATAATGGTAACACTGAATAGAGTGAAAATAATGGGTTTTTAGTGACTTGAAAAAGGGTATGGAGATTCCATTCTGATCGGCGTTTATAAGTCTTTTATGGTTCCAGAGGCCTTTACAGGGAAGCAATTTTTGGAAATTTATAAATAGCTCAGAAGGATATTTTCATGTTCTCATAATACACTCGTGGGATTAAAGATAGAAGCTATATCTTTAATTAAATCATGCTAAAGTAGTTACCTATTTATTTGACTATTCAGACTTAAACCAGTATTATGAACTGAATACCAATTTTGGTGTTCAAATGTTCTGCTGAAAATTCTCAGCGAAGCTTATTATCTCTAACGTGACCATGGCCTTTTCTTTTGACAAAACCTGCAAGTCTTTTACTTAATTCAATTTAGGTACTGTCAATAAAAAAGTTAATATGATTCTACTGAATTGATCGATATGCTCATATTCCATATTCCCATTTATTTCATACACTCTTCAATTCAGTTCAAAATCATGTCAATTAGTTCAAGTTGATTATTGATTTTTAGAACATTTTTTTTCCGGTATAGCTTTTATTCAATTGAATGAGAGCTTCTTATGTTGAAAAATGTTTTAATTATTTCATCAGTTAATTTTATGTCTTTTATAGCCTACTTATCAGAAAATTTGCATTTTCACTCGCTATAAATGTCATTTGTAATGCTTTAATTAACTCAAATTTTTCTATAATTCCCCCTCCTTCTGCCGAACACAACTGCATTACATAAAATTGCAGTTTATAACGCATCAGATATGGAAATACTTTCATCGTGAGAATAATTGATTCCTCGCTTCATTCCTCATTTTCACATGTGTTAATGAGTTACCATTATTATAATTTTCATATTTCCGTAATTAAGTTAACGATGCGATGCCATTTTTTTTTTCTCCATGAATTCTCTGACCTTTCAAAGAGGTATACATTATCGACCAGAAAGATACTTTCTGTGTATTTTTTATTTTAAAAATAATAAACTCCGATATCCAAAATCATCGTGGGAAACGTATAAAATTTAAAACATTCTCTCTGCATAATGCGGAAATACAAAAATGAAGAAAAAATGTACTAAAAATCTCTTATTTTTTAATGAAAATTTTGCGTTGTTTGATCGAAAAAGTGAATAAATTTGGAATGGTGGCGGTTGAAGTTCGCGTCTTCTTCCTATACATATATATCTAACTGATGTAGGCTATTCCATTTACTTATGTCAATGATATTGAAAGAATTTTATCAAAAGTATTTGGGAAAAATAAATGAAATTTATGTTGGCAACATTATACAGGTAGCTGGAGAGATATACATACAAAATAGTCGAAAATGAATTAGTATCGCATTAATTTGGTCACCATGAGAACAGCGAAAATATTTGAATAGGATTCGCATCGTTAAAAAGCAAAGTAACTCCAACCGTTATTTTTTTTTCAACTTTCAACCTTATGCAATTTTTGGATGAGAAAGAGTATCGATACAATCTTGATAGCGAGATGGAAGAATATATTTTTATCTAATTTGAGGCGGGTGAAAAATGTGAGAAAATTTTCAAATCTGCGGGCTCGCTATTTTATGGAAATTCTACGGAAAGACATTATTAGAGTGAAGGTGTAGTTAAGAGAATTGCAAAAAAAAGACAGCCATGTAAATTTTTCTGCTGATGCTGTTATTGATTTTTATATTTACCATGACTGCATTATTGCAATATTATTACAAGATTTTTTATGTAACCGAATGAAAGCAGGAAATAGAGGTTTTTGATAGATTTTTTAAAGAGGTGTTATAAAACGAAAATTGTTGAAATATTTTAAATTTTAGATTATTTCCATATACTAAAGACGTCTACAATTTTGGACCACTCTGTAACTTTATTTTTTCCTAATGGGTATAACACATGGTTGTTTTTTTTTTTTCTAAGGAATACAAAAATTAGTAGAACCTATATTAGCCACTCTGCCAATTTTGTACGTATACTTGTTAATCTTCATAACTGAAATTTCACCTCTAGAAGTTATTCAGCTCAAATTCAGAGTCACGTAGATACACGTGTGTTATCAACACTGAAATAATTTCATGGATGTTGGCTGTATGGGTGATCTTTGCATAGCCAAAATTAGCTAGTGCTATTCTCTCTTTTCCCGCTATGACATAAATGCTTATTCCTTTCGTAAAATTGGTGAATGAGAATGCTTTTACTTTGTTCACAGACAACGTATATGACGTACAATTTACGTAATATATTATCTTTTACTTTATCAATATTGCATTTAATTTTTGGTCACTTGATGCGTTTCATTCACGTCGTTTCTGAAGATATTCTTCTCGCCTTTGCAGAATTCAATATTGTTTTTCCCTGAAGAGCAGCAAAATTCTTTGAAATGCCAAAATATAACAAAATGTCCCAAAAAAGTCGAGAAAGTCATATTAAATCGCTAAAAATAAAGAAAATATGATTTTTCAACATTTTAAAGATATGTGCAATAAAATTAAATTCAAATTACAAATTCTCAGAACTTTTTTGATTGTATAAATATTGTAGATATTACCATTGATTCTTTGTTCCTGAAGAATATTTTCTTAGGGAAAATAGATTAGGTATAATGGGATTACGTAGGGAAAAACCACTGGGGGCAACTTTGGGAAAACATCGAAAATGGCTAACGGGTTTGGGAAAATGGTGGAAATCTGTAGATATTATAAATGTGTTCAAGACCTACAAAACCCAATATTGAAGCCGATTTCAACTCTAGTCCACAAAATAGATCACAAGTCTTTCCTCACCATTCTGAGCCCATCGAAAACGAGCACATATAGTTTAGTTCATTATTAAACGATTTCATTTCACTTAAATCCGGGTTTTACTCACCGACCATGACCGTGGACTTACTTATAAGTACGTCCACAAAACTAAACCACGAATTGAACGTCAAATGTCAGTATCCACCCAATTTAACCGTGACAAAATATACCACATAAATATAGTGGCATTTTAGAGAACGAGTAAAAAACGCTAGCAAATGAGTTAAGAGGAGACCATTATCACGCCCAACCTCTGCACTTGGATCAGTCTCATCGGATCTTTTTTATTTTTATACCTATTTACCGACACAGTTCTAATTATGTTTTCTACTTGGGAACATGAAAGAATAAAATAAAATAAAAAACGAATCCAGCCTAGGCTAATTAAATTCGTGTCTCACATCCCATCACTTTGTCACGAATATTGCGATTGTACCTATTTTTCGATTATAATCGATTTTTTTTTCTCCCTTCCAATCGAATTAAACCGTTATCAAATGGAGTCCGGATACTAAATAATATTATTAATTAAAGAGCCAGATATTTTACCTTCCACCTATTTACTGTTCTTGTAAAATGAAAACCGTTATAAGTCTGAGTACCTACATACGCGCCTCTAAAGCCATGATTCATTAAGTTTTATGATGACCCCTACGAAAGAAAAAAAAAAAAAGTACTTCCTAATGTACCTGACGTAGATGAGAGAAAATATTACATCGTAGATGAAATATGATATGTAATGTAAATTATGTAGCTGAGAGTCGTTGGGATGAGAAAGAATAATCGTGACCATTTTGTTTGATAACATTATTTGGAATTATTGTAATTGGAGAATGCAACTGAAGTAGTAAGGGTAATTTATTTGGTATCAGAATGGATTAGGAATGGCCGAGATAGTTGTGGACGATTCATTATGGGCTTCAGAATGGATGAAAAATGGCCATAATTGAAGAAGTGAGCTTAAGAGTATGTGGTTCACTATAGAAGCCCGAATTCCGCAACTTAGCTATACTAAATGGTGTACTGCTGATGAAATATGGAAAACAATAAATCTGTAACTACTTAGTATAGCCAAAACCATCCAAAATTAAGGATATTTTCTTATCAAATTGGCTGATAATACGAGTATGAAATTAAAGATAAATATTTTCATAAATTAAGGAGATTGAGGACATTTTCTCAACGGTTTTCTGGCTGAGTTTTAAGCAGATATAGACAACTTCGACGGTTATTTTTAGATGTATAAAAAAAATATACAAATCAAAAATATAACTCCATTCCTATATCCTAAAGTTCAACACTGAAGTATACATTGTAATAAAAATCAACAATTTCTGCTCAGAACAAATTCACTTCTTGATGGGAAAAATTTCACCATTTTATACGTTTTTTGCCTCTGATAAAGCATGGCCTTTAAAGGTCGTAGATCACTCATAAAAAATTCGTTGATAAAGTGAGTCATATCTCCTTAAATTATCACCAGTCCAAGTCCAGAACCTGCTAAGTCCCAAAAAATTATCATTCATTTGTTGGATCCAATGTGTTTAATATCTAGCTAGTAGTATCGATGTATATGAACTTGAACTGAAAGATGGTTTTCTCTTACTGTAGGACTCCATCAGGAGTTTGATAGTAAGACATTGCCCAATATTACATTGACAATGGACTTCCCTACCAGTCTTTTCCTCATTAAACATTCATTTCCCTGGTCTAATGATGAAAACATGGAATTTGCATCAATCAAAAAATTATGATGTTGGTAAATATTTGTTAACAGCCGCATTACATTGGCCATAGATTAACAAAATATTTTATTAAGATACATTTTAAAAGATTTCACAAAATTCTCAGTGTAAAAAGGCAGAGTTCGTAATTTTTGTTCTAAAAATTATTTCTTCTGATATTTCAAACAATATCTCAAATGTGTAACAGTATTTTTCACTATTTCTCGAAGTCTGTCTGAAGTCTTCAGTTGAATGGATCTTTTGGAGAAGAAAGCAAATTTTCAAATAGAATTATGTATTTGCCATGAAATATCAAACTTGTTTTCATAGCTCTTGAAATGCTCACCTGCATGACGACTGTATAGGCTTCACTATAACAAAGCTATAGAGAGTGGTTTGTATTTCTTATAGTATATGGGAGGTAAGAAAATCTATGTATGCCATCTGATAATCTCGTGTATTACCTCGTAAATTACCATTTATCATCTTGTCGTATAATGTGCGTACGGTTATTCACCTTTTTAAGATGATAACATTGAATCAAATATCTCGTTCAAGATTCTGTACACTATTTATAATATCCTACCGTAGCAATTTTACAGTATCAGATTATATGCCATGGAAACACTTTGCCAATAGAGAAAAAAATTATATTCATTGATAATATAATTCTAGATCTGCGTTCACTTGCTTTTTTACAGGTCAAATTCTTTTGATGCCAACATTTATACTGAAGCATTTATATTTATGTACTCGTACTTCCTCGAGGCACATGAATATGAAAAATTTAAAAGAAAAACTTGAAAAACCTTAGTGTCTTATAAGTATTTCTTTGTGACTTTATTTTATAGTCTCTTTTTCACTTTAGTGGCGCACCCAGAAATTTGCTAAGACAAGGGCTGACAAGTTGAATTTATCCCCGAAAAACAGAAATTGTGTAAAAAATCGGTGCGAAGGGCGGAAAAAATTTTATATTCAGCGCCTTTTTTCGATGAAATTTGTGACCTAAAGAAGAGGGGCTTTAGCTTGCCTTTGGGTGCGCCACTGCTTTTTGGTCAATGCATGCGTTGAGCTTGGAAATATTGAGTTTTGGTTTTAAATTTAATCTCACGTATGAAGTGAGGATGCAGATTTAAAATAGAGATGTATTTCATATTTTACCTTAATTTTTCCTATGAAAACGAAATTTTCCTTACGTTAGTGTGCTGCTCCCTAATTCCCATTTTTTTCCCTTTGAGTATACATTTTGAAAAACTGATATAATCTAAAGACACTCTAGTTGCACACATACTCGCATTATTCAAGTCGATGATGCATTAATTCAAAATGACGTTGCAATTTGACAAAGTAATATTGTTGTACACATCTATCAAAGCTATTCACACAGAAATATTTGGGCGAGGTACATCTAATGAAGGGTTCAGTTTTCGAATATGGAAACTGTTCTATTTTTTTTTTCCTATTAGTCAAATGCCATTCGACATGATATTATCATCGTATATAATGTTTTTGCTTTCGTAGGTAAAGCCCACGTTTTCTTTTCTGGAATTTAAGGTGTGTTCTGGTGCTTTGACCCTTTTTTTTCTCGACTGAAGTGTAATGTGAGACGAACTTATGGCGTGTTGATTTCAGTGTACAGCACCTTTTATATGAGGAAGAGATGTACACGAGTATGTAATATTTTTCTCAATTGAGGTATCAAATAATGATGGAACTTTTCGAGTAATGAAATTAGTCGATTAGCATATTTGTTCAAGTCATCAATAGGGTGAGAGCTTACTAAATGTCAATTAATTACATTATATTGGTCTTATATTATTTCAAGTGCCTTCGTGAAATGAAAAAGAACTTTAGTATCAGATGAATATATTTTTGACTTGTATTAATGGACAAGGTGGTTTTTAAAATGCCCTTAATTGCGCCCTGTAGGAGGCTTAGATTTTGGCTAAACAAAATATTTAAAAATGTTACTTTCTAATGTACCGAGTGATGAGTCAGTTAGACACGCACCATAGGAAAACTGCCTTCGGTGCGTGTCAAAACTGAATTGACTCAGTGTATAAATGGGACGATGATCAACGCACCAACAGAATAAAAATTAAAGTAAAACAAATAAATTGAAGAAAAAATAAAAATAAAAAATAAAACATTCAAATAAAATATTTTAAAGAGAAAAAAAGATAGGTACATTAATTAAAAAATTGAAAATTAAATAAAAATTAAAATTAAAAATCAACAAAAAAAAAGAAGGCACATGAAACAATAATTACCCTCCCCAAATAGAAAAAATGAGGAACAAAAAGAAAATCCGTTTTTAACTTGTGCATAATATATAATTATATATTTTCATATTTTTAAAACTATTTATTTCAATTTTTTTAATTATTATTTTTTAAATTTATTTATTCAAGTATTTGTTTTTTTTTTACTTTGATAAGCGAGAAATAATTTTGGTTTCGCTTGTGTATGGGCACAATTTTGCTGTACTTTGCGTCAGTGTAGCTGACCCCTTAGTAACCTTATACTTAGTTAGATTTTATTTTAATTATTTTTTTAATTATATAAAAAAATTTAGTCTTCTCGGGAAAGAAAACATTATTAAATTCCTATAGGTAGGTACCGACTTCGACGAAGCCATTAGCAGTCAACTTTTTTTTTCCTCTTCCTTTGTGTGTGTATATTTTAATTGTGCTATTGAACTTAGGTTACCTGTCCTATTCTTGACCTGCATCACGAAAGTCAATAAACTATAAAAATTTTTTTGTGTCCTCCGTTTCTGTTCGAATTCATCGGCAGAATTATTTAGTAATCTTTAAGACGATAGAACGTTTCCACATCCTTTTGCAATTTATCAAGTCAGTCGATTACGACTTCTGGTTGCATATTCTGAGCATAACAGATCGCTCTTCGCTTTTGGTAATGTGTGGAGAAAGTGTTTCGATTCGATTTATAAAGTCAGTTGAGTGATGAATTTGAATATCGTTATTTGTTTGTCGGAGGAAATGCATCGAATAACGGATTTTGCTCGGATTTCGATTCAGACGTTTTTGATGCAAATTATGGTTTTGTACGCAGTAAAGGTTGAACGTTGTCGCAAGTGAAATAAATTAAATTTTTGTGCATGAATACTAGGTACATGGGTTTGAAAAACGAAAAAAAGGTGGAACTGTACAATCTCAAAAATACAGAACTTACTCGTCTGGTTAGTTCTAAAAAGTGCAAAAATATTTGAGAACTTGAGTTCTTTTCAAGTTCTGAACTGGCAAATAGAACAGCTTGGTAAAAAAAAACTAGTTCTATACATTTTCAAATAGAACATTCATATTATTAAGACTTTTTTTTTTTGAAAAAAGTGCTTAAAGTTTAGAACTTATAGCTCCACTTAAGCTATGATTGTACACCTGGCCTCTTTTCATTCACGTTCTTTTAGTGGGTGAAGTGTGGTTAGGGGTGGATTGAAGCGACCATCTTCGTTCGCATTTAGATTTACACCCTGTTGAAGTTTCATTGTATGCTTTTTTTTTTAAACCGCGAGGCTTTTAGAGAGGAGGGTACAATATATTGGCTTAAGTGGGGTTCAAACTTGCACCAAGCTCAACCTCATATTATTATGAACTGCTATATTTTTGTCTTGAGTCTGGTTCAAGTTCAACCTCTACTTGAGCCTGTATCGTACCCCTCGTCCATATAGTCTTACTTTCAACTCAGTATACACATATATTAATCCTGTTTAAAACTTGGCCTACTTTTATTCAGTCGTACAATAAAAAAAAAAGATTGAAGTATCGCTCGTTTTAATCTAAAGTGACAATTTCCTACTGGATGATATGTCGTTCCGGTGAGAAAACCTGTAGCCATTGTAATTCGACGAGTAAAATATATAACCTACTGAGATTTTTAAGAGTATCTCAAGTTATATTGTCATTCTCATGCAGAAAAAGCCGTTTAATCGACGCCATTTTGTTGAATGCGACATATATATACCTATGCGTAGTTTACTGCTAATTTTTGAAAAAGAACCGTGGAACAACACTCAGCATAATTGGCATTTCGCAAAACCCAGAACGACTGTGTACGAGTGCTGAGAAAAATTCTCTTTGAAATGATGGGCGTGATTTGTGGAAAATGAGGAATATTCGAAGCGCTTCATTAGGTTATTTTTCACTCGGTTCGGAGTTAACGGTTCGTAAAACAAAAACAGAAATACCTACAAGTGGTGAAGAAGGATAAAAAATAAAGTCGGAAAAAAAGACAGATGACATTAAAAATAAAAGATACTAGGCACAAGGACAGTAAACTACTGTTTTTCATTCGTTTTGACAGGTGTAAAATCTTATCATCGCTGCTAGAAAACGGAAATTATTTATGTATTTTTTTTTTCCATCTTTGCGGAAAGGTGCAATTTATAGTGCTTTGTGAGAGTATTTTTATAAGTCACACCTATACTGCTTAACTGTATCTATATACCTTTGGGTAATCCGTCAAAAGTTGAGAAGGGATTTGCAAATTACAATATTTTCAATTCATAGGTTAACGAAAGGATTGATAGTTGCTTCACGAATAATATTTAGCCGGCTCAAATCCAAGACCGTGTATGTCCCTAATAATCACTTTTTTCGCGCTCAAATGATGTTTTGAAGCATACGATAATGTCAAATCAGTCAAATAAGCAGGTTTCCAAGTGAAAACCTGCTGAAAATGTAATATTGGAAACATTCTATTTTGTTCGTGAGGAAGGTATACCTCTAATATGCCCACTACATGAAAATTTTCTGAGTGTTGTTCGTCTTGTGGAAGTAGGCAACTTTTTCTTCCTTTTTTTTTTTTCAAATTCACTTACCTTTGTTTTTTTTTTGTAATAACTGCACTCCCATTTGTACTTCCGAATGTAAATTCAGTCTTAAAAATGTCATCCAAAGAATTTTTCCTTGCTGCTCATAAATTTGCTCCAAGTTGCCCTCGAGCTCTGCACCAAGCAACTGTATATTATAGAATAACATGAGTTGCATTCATTAATTACGGTTTACTGACTCTCCGGTTGACGAGGGTTGAAATTATAATTTTTTTCCCCGAAAACCGATTCGGGTGATAGTTTTTAAAAATTTGTACATTTGAATTCATGATATTTATAAAACTCCGGTTCGCTCAGTTATTTAACAAATAAAATATAGTTTTTTAGTCTCAAAAATTGGAGCAACGAGCAATCGAAGTAAGCAGAGAAAAATAATGAATTTTATTAATAGTATGAGATGACAAAGTCTTCAAATCATTTTTTTGAAATCAAATAAGTAATTGAAAAATGTTTTTTCAGTATACGAAAAATTGTTTCTTGAAAAATAATTAACTACTGTATTATATATGGCGTAGAAAAAATCTTTAGACGAAAGTTGAGGAAATTGAAAAAATCAGTAAGTATAACTTATTTTTTCATTAAAAAAAATTAACTTTCCTCTAGACATTCTTTTCATGTCATATTATGATACAGCAGTTGATCCTATTTCAATAATATATTTTCAAAGTACTTATTGAAATAAGACGTTTTTATTTGTAAGTAAGTAAAAAAACAGAAGATTTTTTTCTTCAAGCTTTTTACATTTTTATTACTTACGTACTTATTTTTCTCTACCTGCTTCCATTGATCTAATTTTAGGTACTAGTATACTACCATGGTTTTTAATGTATGAATTTATAAAAATAATTACCTGTATTTGGTCTTTGGAAAAAATGATTATAACATACAGCCCTTGTCAACCAGAGAATATGCAAACTATCATGCATGAATGTAACTCGTGTTGCTCTATCAGCAGTTGCTCGATAGTACATTGGAGGAGGAACACCCTGTATTATCGTATATGCATGCTGACAGTGTTGTTAAATGCTCGAGCATTTATTCCTGGTGAGCAAATGCTCGAGCATGCTTAAGCATTTTTGAACATTTTTGAGCATTTATATTTTTTTGTAAAAATATGAAATAAAATAAAATTTTTAGGTCAATTCTTCAATTGTGACCGTGAAAGCGAAACCATGTCTTCGGGTGAAAAAAAAAAATCAAAAATGCGATTTTCGGTGTTTACAATGAAGGTAAACACTGAAAATCACATTTTTAATTTTTTTTTTCACCCGAAGACATGGTTTCGCTTTCACAGTCACAATTTAACTAATTAAACTGAAAATGAGAAAATGCTTCAAGACATTGAAAGTAAAATGTGATGTAACCAAAACTATATAAGTACTTAATTTTTTTTTACTTATCAAAATTCAAAATAAACTTGATAATTTGATAAGAAATAAGAAATTAGTTATAAAAATGCTCAAAAAATGCTCCCCAAACATTTATTCTAAGAGCATGCTGGAGCATTTGCTAAAAAATGCTCGAGCATTTCTGAAAGAGCATTTGCTCCTTAACATCACTGTGCATGCAGTATTCACCTAATAAAGTTAACTAATAGAGCAGAGCAAAGAGTCTGAGTTAACTGGAGGGATAATAAGCGTTGATGGTACTTTTTTCTTTCGCATTCCACATAATTAGATGGTCTTAAAAGTAGGTTTATCGTTGTTCGTTGTCTTGTTTCGGCGGCCTTTACATCAAAATTACAATTTCTCGTTACCATTGAAGAGCCGAGAAAAAAAAAAAAAAAAGTTGATACAAAAAAAAAAGAACAACAACAACGGAGATGTCGATGAAAACAAGTCGAAAAAAAGAACATTCGTGATTTCATGCTTGTACTAGACCATCACGGCGTAAAATATGTGAATAAAAAAAGTCTTAACTATAATGGTCAGTTATATAGAAGACCATTTGGACTACACGCTTGAACATGTCGAAGATGTTGTGCGTTTTGCTCCCTCAATTTTTTTTTTCAACTCTTTTTTTTTTAGCTCTGCTCTGGAGCACTGCTACAGAGTAGGTCTTATAAGAGCACGTTTTTTTTTTTTTACATCTCTCAATTTTTAAATAAAACTGACTGGCTAAAAGAATGGTTTTATTTGCTCACGCTTTATTAAATACAGTTAAGACCGTTTGTATCATACGGATGTTTTTCCCCACTCCAACTCGAAAATATTTCTAGGTCAATTTACTTTCATATTATAATATAGTGTTATTTTACAGTGAAAATATTTCTTGGATAAGTTATTTAATGATATAAGTAGCGCTTTTTGAATGAGACTGAAACATAATATTATGGTTAAGGTTAAACGTATGTAAAATAAAGTTACCCGCCAATTTTTAGTATTCTTCTATTGTGTGTTAAGGGTGGAGGGTGGTTTACTCTGTCTCATAGAACTGCAGAAATCAATTTGTTAGAAAAAACTAATACTTTGCATAAATATTCATATTTAGTAATGTTTGCAAATATCGATATTTTTCCGTGTCATAATATCTAATCGATATTTGAGAGGTATTATCGATGTGTTGTTGATGTATCGATGTTTGAAAGATCATCAGGATTCAGGAATCAACAATTATTTAGTCGTATTTATAGTCAAAAATATCGAATTATAAGGTTCATTTTATTTATTTATTTACTTATTTTATTTATTCTATGTATTTATTTATTTTTTTTTAAATAATTTGATTATTCCATAAGTTTTTATTTCAACTGTTTCGAGTAATTTTGAAAAAAGATATTTCTTGAGACTAAGTACCTTTTTTTGAGAATTTTGAACAATTATTGGAATTTTAGTCGCAGCTTGTTTTACATTCCTTATCCTCAAATTTCAAAATACAATAAATACTGAAGAGTGGACAAAATTCTGAGGTTTTGCCATTAGCAAAAACCATTGCCACATTCGATGTAGTTTCAGAATATTTTCCCGTTATCTCCTTGAAAAATCTCAGAATCTACAGGGGTGCTGTGATCCCTCAAGGCTTACGAGGAGTGCCCCCCTCCAGGTGAAATAGGAATGATGACAACCCTCCCCTCCTCCAAAGGCGCGAGAAAAAATTTTTGGTATTCGATTATCCTTGAAATTCTTTTCTAAATTGAAAAAAAAAATGGGCCCCCCCAGAATCGTCAACGAGGAGTTGCTCCTCAAGATCGTGCCTTCACGGCACCCCTGAGAATCTAGAGCGAAATATTATTCTAAAACATTGTGGCTTAGAAATATTAGCACTGAATTCTCTAAGAATCCAAGAAATTGTTGAAAAATTGCTTAAAGATCTTGTTGTAGTATGTGCAAGAAATAATTGATGCGAAATTTGTGATTTCTCAAGAAATATCTTTACATTATAGATCTATCGGGAGCTGGCTCAATTTCGATCATCTTTTTTCTCATCAAACGATATGTTGTAGATTCTAAAATCAAAATTAAGTAATTAATGTCTCACAAACCGTTATCAAATTAACTATTCTTTTTTTATGATGTAATTGCGTGATGTTAGTAATTTGTTGGGAAGTAGGTAAAATAGGAAGAAAAAATCCAGAAAAATGTTTGCCATGAAACTTGGTGTTGGTAACTTCTTAGCCAACATAAGTAGTAGTTTTTATGTATCCCAAAAATGAGGTACTCATAGTACCTATGTACTATATAATGTTGAAGTAGGCTAAAGTAACAAGAAAAAAAAACCTGTTCGACTAAATTAACTTATTTTCGCAAACGGATGCGGAGAGAAAATTATAGTATTCCATATCATTAGAGAGAATGAAAATAATTTATCACATGAAAATAATTATAAAACACGAGAAAGAGGAGGAAGAAATATAATGCACAAATTATTTAGGCGATGAAGTAGATCATTGTTGAACTGGTTTTAATTCGAGAAATTTTTCACACTAAATCAAGTCATGGCATTGGTTTCCTCTTTCAAAAATTTGCTAAAATAAAATGGTTAAAATTTGTAAAAATTGAATTTTTACAACTTAAGAGTACAATTCACCCTTAATGGAGGCTCGAATCGTTTATTTTTAAAATGGCTTGTAAAAAAAATCGTTCTGAAAAAAATTATGTTTCATCAAATTTCAATGTCAGAGTAGCCCAAGAAAAGAGTATTTCTTTATGATATTTGTAATAGCATTATTTTAATCCTGTATTACTATATTTTTCTGTTTGCTGAACGCATACATAGGGTATTTGAAGTAAAACGTTTTGTAGTGAAAGGAAACAAAATTTAAGAAAAATATTCAGAGAAAACTGCATATAAAATTTTTAATATCTGCATACTGACTTTAAGACATATCAAATTTTATACGAAAAATTAGTTCAAATTTATTACTTACCTAAGAATTAGTGAAACATATTGAAAATTAGTGTATTTTTTCTCTGAGGGAATAACTGAATAGTTATCTATAAAAATTGAAAGATGAGATAAATGACCTTTTTTTTTGAATGTCTGAAAAAGGAAGAATGTCCTACTTATAACACTGTATTCTCTCTGTGTGAGTAACTTATAAGTCCACTTTCAGAGCATATTTTTATTATTTTGATGGAAAATTATACATTTAGAGTATGTCGACTATCAAGCCTAGCATTTTATCGAACTAATCTATATCCAACAGGGCACGAAAAAGATGACTTTATTATTATAAATTCTAATATAAACGTACTCTCGTATGCAGGTAAAGGTGAATGCGTCCCACACGAATGAATTGAATATAAAATTAAGTAAAAGCCTTCGGACGTCATAACTGCGTACGTTAGATATGAATTTGAGAGCAAACAGAATGAGAAATGGAAGTGTCTCGACTATACATGTCTATAGCTCTATACACGAATTTCATTGAACATTTCGTACACGTTTACTCGGTTCACCGAAAAAAATAAATAATAAACTGCCAGCCGTGAAGGTTACTTGAGGCTATACTTCTTGCTGCTAAGTAGAGTTTGACCAAGATATACCAAAGTAAGAGAGTGGGTTGGTTCTGGCTTAACAATGTCAATGCCATTTTTCACCATTTGTCCAGAGTATTGAGCTAGATTTTGATTTTCTTGTCTTTGAATTTTTCATTCCTAAATTTTTTTTTTGGTGCATTCATCAACTCCCCTGCAGGTTATTTTTCATACGGAATCGGTCTGATATGCTCAGAGTAGAGTTTTCCTATGATGAGTATCAAAATGACTCACCTGGTATAGTAGTACATATTTATGGATAGTGAATCATTTTATCATAATTGTAAATTAACTGAACCTCCAGTGAAATGAAAATCACTAGGTCAAGTCCAAAATCTGAGTTTGAGTAGACGATCAGTAGCAAGGACTGTAGGGATTAATCCATGAAACCAGCGATTTTGTACTGTCTTAGAAAATGTCGGGGATGAAACCAGCGATTTTTTGGATTTTTAGGAAATTTAGAGATTTTTTTCGAAATTTCAAAGTGTTTTATTGAGGATTTGAAAGAGATTTTGTACCAATTTTCCAATGATTATTCAAATAAGAGATAATATATGGTATTTTATCCATGTGTTCGAACATTTAAATTTTTCGATTTAAAATTCTACAGATCACTGTTGAAGATGAATTCTTTGTACTGGGTGTTCCAGAATTTCAAAGCATAATGTCCGTCCTTCCGTGATTATGATGACGTCAGCATCCCAGAATTTCAAAGCATAATGTCTGTCCTTTCGTGATAGTCCCATTTTATGCTGACGTCATCATCAGAGCCCAATGTTATGATGACGTCATCATACCTACTTATAACATAGGATTTGAAGATTATGCAATAGTCCAATCTTAGGATAACGTCATCATCAAAGTCCAATGTTATAATGACGTCATCATACCTACTCATAACTTAGGATTTGAAGATTCTGTGATAGTCCAATGGTAGGATGACGTCATCGTCAGAGTCCAATGTTATGATGACGTCTTCATACCTACTTATATTTATTTGTGAACAACTTTAATATTTTCTATAGGCTTCATATTAAAACAATTTTATTTTTAAAAAAAAATTTTCAAATACTTTTTATGATATCCTGTTGTAAAAGAGAATTCATCTTTCGCCTTCACGAAACTGCAGCTATTTTTGTTCTCTTTTTAGTGGCTGTAAAATTCAAATTTTCTACGAAAAAACCGGTTTTAGGGATTTCTTTTTCCCCCTCCAAGAACTTATTTTTGACCTAAAGCAAAGATTTTTCACGATGTGGGTTGGTAACACTGCTCAGTGTGCACATATGGTTGACTGACTGCATTATTTGAATGTATAATATAGAGCACTAAATCACGCTTGTGTGTCTATACGTAGATAATACATAATTTATTTATTAATCTTGTAAACGAAAAAAAAAAATTTGAAGTGAACTACCAGCATTAACACCTCACGGGGGTGATCATTTTCCGAATTTGGCATCATTCGGTTTTCTTAATTCAAGTAGAAGTCTTTGACACTAATATAATCAAAGGTAGAAGTTAATCCCAAATGTCATACTTACATAAAATAAAAGAAAAAAACTGTCAACAACTTTCTCTATCAAGCGCAGTAGTAGGTAAATAATGGCTGATGAAAAACATCTATTCGTTAATATTGTCAAGGTAAAAATCTTGAAATTTTCTACCTCTTTACTACAATAGTCTACGTGTAACATCGCTTAAAATTTACATTTATGTAGAGGCATTCTATAATATGCACAAAAAAACGGCTTTTTTTCTCTCATTGTTGTCCATTTAATCGGATAGATGGGTTCTTCATGAGAAGATATTACGTATCGTGATTTCGTAACATAGAATGAATAGATAACAGAAATCAGTCGAAAAAAGTGTATTTCTTTTCTTCACGTCTCGTAAAAAATATCCAATCACCTTTTTACCTTCAGTCGGCGGAAGGCGTTAAATATGTGTGGTTTTTTTCTCTATAAACTCATTATTCTTTATAAATATACAGACATTGTTTCAATAGCAGTTAACACGCGTGGGGCATTAGGTGGGTCATAGAAGGCGAATCTATTTACCTGTGAACATTAAACAATATTAATTTATGAATATTTATAAGCATCACTCGATGAATTTGAAAAATAAAAAATTAAAGTAACTATAGTTATAATGAGTTTGTTTGGTACTGATTGTGAAATTTTTAATTGTTTAGAATGGATCTTTCGCAAAAAGCTGAGATTAATTTAATTTTTGGTTACGCATAAGTATTTGACTGAAATGCAAAAAAGAACGCTTGATTTTCGACACCTGTGTTGATTTTAGACACCCTTTAGAAGGGTTGAAGAACTGCTACCTTATTCATTTTCGTGTACAAAGAAAAACTTTAAAAATGTAGATACCGCCATTTTGCTCCATGCTCCATGCCATCGAATTATTAGTGATTTTGATGTCAACAACCTGTTGGAAAAGAATATATTTTTTCTTAGCTTTTATTTATGATAAAGGATACTGATATTCTGAGTAATTTTTTTGTTATTTAAATCTTTATATTTGGTTATTATCATGGACAAATAATTATAATTGTAATAGTTTTTTTTCTTCGAAGGCAACAGTCAGTCTCCAAGCCGAGGCATGAAATTCTTGACCTATTCAGCAGTTGCGGTGTAGTAACTTGAGTCAGAGGAAGGGAGGCACTCACCATAATATAGATTCAGGTTCTACCTGAAGCTCGGATATCGTGCATACAGTATCGTTATTTTCCTTCTCGAGTCTGAGAAAATAATATTGCTAATCTTAAGTACAAAATCTGCAAAGTCTTGAAAAAATAATTATCCCATTTTTTGGCTTATTCGGCTCTACCAGATACCAAAATACCATTGAAATGCGAAATAATTGAGAGCAAGTTTGAGACTTGGAACAGTCGAACGACATGATTTTAAAAATCAACTGCCTAATCTGAAACCCTCTAAATCCCAAAATAATGATTATCCAATTTTTTATGCTCGTATAATGTTCAAAACTTAGCAGTTTTTGGATATAAGCTAGCGAATTGTAATTTGGTTTATAAAATTCCTGGAAACATAATAATGTATTTTAATTGCTTTCTAGCTTTATAAAACTAATAATACTGGAGTAAGGAGAAAGTTGATGAAAAGTAATTTACAAAAAAAAAAGTCTTTATTCATCACCCTCGACCCTCCTAACAGATTACAGTTATACTGTATAGTACATAAAAATCAAAAAAAAAAAATCAAAAACAAATTATAAGTCAAAAAAAAAAGTCACTGTAACTAGAATAATAAAAGAAAAAAAGAAAAGAAAAGAAAAAAAAAATTTGAAATGTCATATCCAGCGGATATTTTTCTCATAAAAATTTAATATAAGGTCCGGACATTTTTCACGAGCTTTTGCAGAACCTATGAGGTCACACTCCAATCGATTCTTCCACTTGATTAGGAAGTGAATGGACCCGTCTATGTTTATGACTCCCACGATTCTTTCTGGCTCATAACCTTGATCAAATTTTTTTTCACCCTGTCTTACAGATTCCTTTTCGGCCTTTGACATTGACTTTTTAATAAATAGTGAATTTCTTGTCGAATCTGGGTTGGTCGAATTCCTACAATTAGCTGATTCAGCTTTATTTACACGAAGACTATTGTCATTTTCGAGCTGCTCTGCACCACCATTAATAGAATTCGCATGATTCTCAGCATTTCGACCGTTGTAACTCTGAAATTAAAATCAGATTGTAATGTGTGAAAAAATTACCAGTATCAATTGGCCAATTTTTTTTGGCTGTTTTAACATTACCAACCAGTAAATTACGAGTATTTGAGCACCACAAATTGTGAAATATTTTTTTAGAACTTAGCCAGGTTTGAACTTTAGTTAGCGTTTTCATACTTTATTAATAAAAATGATAATATATTATGTTGACAAAATATGTCACCCAAATATCAACAAGAAATATTTTTTGCTGTATTTCTGGTAGAATATTCATATTAAAGTCAAATAAAACTAGAAACGACAAGATCCCAAGCATGTTTAATTATTTTCAAAAATTTAATTTTTGGATTTTGTAGAAATTAAATTTATTGAATTTGAAAGTACAATTCACCTTTAATGGAAGCTCAAATCGTTCATTTTTAAAATGGTTTGTAAAAATTGTAAAAAATATCGTAAGAAAAAAATTATTTTTCATGAAATTTCAATGAAAAGTGGGTAGTAGCCGCAGTGCCGTATTACCCGCAAGACACATGAGGCACGTGCCTCGGACCCCAAATTTTTAGGGGCGCCAAATTTTCAGCAATTTAAAAAAAAAAAAAAGAGAAAAGTAGAAAAAATCAATTTGTACGTAGGTACTGAATCAAAAGCAAACTGCAAAAGACGAAAATAATATGAAGACGATAGGACCTCCCCTCCCGTCCTAATAAGGCTGGCACAGGGGTGTCAAAAATTTTGGTGCTTCAGGGCGCCAGAACCCTTAATCTGCCGCTGGTAGTAGGTACCGAAAAAAGTAGTATCATTTCTTTATAATATTCGTTTTAGCAGTCTGATAATCCTGTATATTTTTCTTCTTTTTGCTATTTACATAATGGAGTATTTGAAGTAGAAGATTTGAAGTTTCGTTTGATAAAATTTGAACTTGAAAATAAAAAATATTCAATTTTTATTGAATTTTTATAAATGATAAAAAATAAATTACTTTTTATGAAAGAGAAAATATCATCACTAATGGTTTATTTGCAGCTTTCCCCACCAGATAGCGACTATTTTTTTTAGACATCCTCAGCTCAACAGGCTCTATTAAAAAATTTATTTATTTATTTTTTATTGTAAAAAGATAGAGACTTGAAGAGCTTAGTTTCATCTTTAGAAAAATGATAGTTTGTTAATATCTTATTTTTGGAAACTAATTAAAGTTTCACGAAAGATTAATTTGTTTTCTACAAAATCCTGTTGACTAAATTTTTTCCAAGAATTGTGTAAAAAAAAAAAGCTCACGTTTGGTTATAGTGTGAATAATTTTACCATCCCCTCGATATCCCGGTAATTATAATTAAACAGTAATAAAATTTTTCAACTTACCTGCGCACTCATAATTCTCGTTGAAAATAAAAAAATTCAATAATTTTCACACAAGACACTCTAATGAGACCGGAATTGAAAAAATTGAGAGAGTATGTATCTGTTTCTGTAATTATCAACGGTTTTGTTCGTTCTGAAAACGTAAAAGATAAGTCGACAACTGCATTCATTGTCTAAGCCACAGGCTGGGGTCTCCATTCGTCCATACTTTTGACTATTGTTCTACAAAGTGATAAAATGTATATTTTTTTACTTTACTCTGCAATGTTGTCAGATTTCTTTTTCAAATAAAAATCGCCGGTTTAATTTTACTTTATTTCACTGGAATAAAAAGTGTGAAAAAATTGACAAGTAAAAATTTATAAAGGAGAATGTCGATTAAAACTTTTCCAAGTAGAAACTGGCATTTTTTTAATTTCCCAGAGCTAAAGATAATTTATTTAACGTGCATTCTTCTGACCATAAAGGTTCGGGGGAAAAAAGTTAATTTCTCATGAATGGTTTTTGCCAAGTACTTGGAGGATTACAATTAGCTGCAGTTTCCTCGTGTGGAATCGTAGAATTTTGGGAAGCTGTGAATTTTTTCCAAGTCCAAATTTATCTAGTCTCGTCGTTTTAATGTTTGCTCGTGCAAAATTTTGCTAGAAATATTAAAGCTTGAAAGGTACCACAAGTTGCATCTCTAATTTCATTGGTATCGGATGAATGAGATTTTCTAATCACATACTAGAGAAAATAATTTTGAATGGCCTCTTTTTTTTTCTTTTTTTTTTTAATTTTTTTGAGAGTTCAAGTTGGTGTTATAAAACAGCTTGAAAGCTGAGGAAGGTCGTGAAACGTTAGTAGGCTACAAATAGTACATAAAAAATAGAAATGCCTTCAATATTTTCCATAAATGGAAAAAAAATAAAAAGGGAAATTGTAAATTTAAAAAATTTAATTCTTTATTTCATTTACAAAATGAAAAAGAAAAAATTATACAAAGTAAGTAAATATGAATTTGACAAATGAAAAAGAACGAATGTCAAGGAAGGCCAGAGAATTTTTTAATTTTTTAATATTTAAAAAAAAATATTTACTTATTAATAAACCCATTTTAATTAATTTTACATTCAATTTTAATAAATAAATCATAAAAATAATTAATTTAATTAAGTAATTTTTACACCCCGATTTTGTGTCCCACTGTGGGCATTCTCATTCCCACTAACCCCTACTCAAGGTCCGACTGTGGGGATATTTCACCCGATGCAGTGGGTAGCCCCCTTGATACCCACTGTCGGGCTCTAAGTCGGAGTGGGGATCACGATGCCGACTGTGGGCTCTGATACCGGGACCCACTTTATATCCGATTTTCTTGTAAAGTGGGTCCTGACTGGTCCCGATAAAAAGTCTCATTTAAGGGTAGGTGAATAAAAAAGAATCTCATTTGTATATCGTCAGCTATAGCAAACCAAATTTATAAAAGATCTGATTTACCTCTTTCTGACTTGATAACCAATTCGACTTTTAGGAACCACTTAAGGCAATACCTGAATTGTGAGTCACCTTGCGGAATATAATATGTAATTGAAAAACTGTCGCAAATCGAATGATGTAAGTGAAACAAAAGCATGTAATATTTTAAATAAGCAAAAATCTTATTTAAAATGAAAAAAAAAAACAGGAAAGTATTCTATGCCTATGAGACTGTATCTCCTACAAAATGGAGAGGCAGAGAATACTTTCTAATTCGATCATTACGTCGACGTTTTTTTTTTTTTCGTTTTTTTTTTTTTTCCGTTTCTGACTCTCTGGTGACCACAAACAAAAGAGTATACTTTTTGCCACAGAGTAAACAGTTCCTATTTAGAAAAAAAAAAAATGTACAGAAAAATCATTCCGTGTCTAGATCTAGAAGTTAATTTTCAAGTTGTTCAATAATCGTGTACAGCTTGTCTGTCGTCATTGGGATGAAAAATTAAAAAAACGTGAACTTAAAAGACAATTATGGAGGTATATAAATCTGGCTACTTGGCGATTTATCAAAATGAAATTAAAATTAAATTAGGTACCCGAGACACAGCGCAGCCACTAAAGTGTCGTACACCTCGAAGTCGTGATTTATGAAACTAATGCTACCTACAAATTATCCTATACCTTATAACTCATTTCGACTTTTTTTTCTTTTTTTTTTGCAGACCAAAAATATAATGCATGCGGTCCAGCAGATACGTTCGACAAAGAAATGGTGAAACGTCTAAATAAAAATCATTATCTAGCTAATCCGAACGAAACGTCTGTAAATTCGCATGGCTCAATTGGTCATTCTTTGATCAACACGGACTACCATCGAGGCTCAAATCATAGAGGATACTCAACAGATGGTAAGCTATTGTGTTGCCATTATAGATCTGCAATAAGAGTTGGTTTCCCAAGCGAAAATTTGCTAGAAATGAAATTTATGTTTGGTTGCAATATTTTAGTTACTTAGTTGATCGAATGTGGAAATTTTACTTGATTTAAAAATACTCTGAAATTTTTTTCTTGCATTTGCAATTTTTTTCCCCCAAGTTAAGGGTGTAGTCTACTTATGCTTCTTATAAGGGGTTCATGATTAGCTTTTTATGAACGAATTCTAAACCAATTTTAGTGAAAGTATTTATTATGCCCTACGTATTAATTTTTTGAAATTTCAAAATTTTAAAACTTTTCTTGAAGGTCTGGTAAAAATTATTTTGCAGCTTTGAAGAAAGGCACAAAAAAATTTTAATTGGAAAAAACATTGCCCCTGAGCATAACTGAAATTTTTATTATGGTGTGTCATTTTCTACACTCATTGCCTTTGATGAAATAATAATTTAAAAAAATATTTTGTTTTGGAACCACTAATAATCTTGCTAATGTCTAGTTTTTTACAGTTGTTAATTTTAGTGAAATTAGAAAAATACTTTATTTTGAGACCATTGACTCTTTTGCTGGTGTATAAATTTTTTAATTATTTCATTTAATGAAAAAAAAAAATTTAATTACTTTGTTTTGGGACCTGTGACAATTTTACCAAAATGTGTGATTTTTCACACATGTTAACCTTAATGAAATGATTTTAAATAATATATTGTTTTGGAACCCCTGACAATTATGCTAATGTGTAATTTTCTGCATGTGTTAGCTTTAAAGAAATGTCTTTCTTAAAAATGCTTTACTTCGGAACCCTTGAAAATTTTGCTGGTGTGTAATTTTTTACCCACGTTGCCTTTATTTAAATGATTTGAGTTTTGTTAGCTCGGAATTAATGAGATATATTACCTTTTGAAGTTGAGACGTTGAATGAAATTTTCACTATTTAAAGAAATCGTGCGTCTGTTAGCCTTCAGCATTATATTTTTGAGTTTTAATAATCCTAAGTAAAAAAATTATTCTGAAAAAAAAAAAAGTTTTTTCCAATTCTAAAATAAAAAATTATAAATTTTCTGACGAAATTTTCACATAAATATCTGTAAAGGTAATTATTTTCCAGATTTCAAATCACCTCAGATCCATGTAACTTCTGCATCGTTTGGGCTCTAACATAATATTCTTTATATGTAATTATATTTTGTGATACACTTCTATGGGGTTCAGTTAATAGTATATTCTAAAGAACAACTTTGAAAACGTCATTTGTACGTCTCGGTTTAACTCCATTATGCGATCTTCACTCCTGGAGTAAACCTCGCCTAACGTCGGTATCTCAAAAGTGCCCTTTCTTCGTTTATTCTCTTTAAAATAATTTTTCTTTACTTCAGGTGAAGACAGTCGAGCACTATCCGATCGCACAATGTCCGAATACATGATCGCCAACGAGAGGACGGCTACATCCACTCTGACAACTCCACCGCGGAAGCATCGCAGTCGTCGGTCCAGAAGTCAAGAAAGGCCACCAAGGGCGCACTCGGCAGCCAGTCATCACAGTACGAGGCAATACGACGATAATTCCGATATTTATATCACATCTGCTACTCTCAGACCACCTTCTGAAATAAGGTACTCCTCCTTCCTTATATTATATCTTCAACGTATCTCTGTGCCCGCCTTGTAATAGCCTAAGTACCTGTGTACTTGTATTCTTAATATCTCTATAGTCTCTATACCCATTGGCTAATCGAGCTATTTTAGACGATTTAACTATAATAGCCGGCCTGCACGAGCAGAAACGAGATTAGAGTACTTATATTTTTCTCGTTGGTATAAATTCAGTCTATTTTTGTTTCGTTTTTTTAGCAGGTTTTCTACAGAAAACCTTCTATTAATTTTTGTTCCAACTTTCACAGATAGACATGGGACGTGCATAGTTATTCGTATTCGTAATCTATTCCAAAAATACCCATCTCGTATTTTTATATTTATTTATTTATGTTGTAGGGAGGGGGGGGGGATCCATAGAAATCGTAAATTTCAACTTTAAAGGCTGATTACAGTAAAACTACTAAACGAATCAAGCTGAAATTTAAATTAAAGTCTTGAAAGTTTACCATTCAAATTTCAAGCCAATCCGTTGGTTGGTTTTGGAGAAAAGCTGTTATTTTTAAGGTTGAAATAATTTTTCTTTTGAACGTACTCCAAGACGAACCGCTGAACTGCAATAGAGCTGAAATTTGCACCAGAAGTCAATCTCGTTAATTCTTCAGTGCTTGCCTGGAGGTTTTCCACTGCAGTTATTCATTTTTTTACCTAATTTTTGCCTAATTCTAAAACATAAAACGTTTAATGGTTCACTAGACCCCTGTAATTCCATTCGATTATTCGAAAACCTGCTCTTCTGGTGGGGCTTGCTGCAATTTAATTTTCTTGTGTCCATTATGTGAGTAACAAACTATACACACTCGTAAAACGAGGAAATGTGTAAAATAATTTCACAGAACAGGGTTACTGTGTTAATCATATTCCGCGGCTATTCCCACAATTAATTTGTGCACCTACACCTCATCAGTGCCGGACAGTGGATTTCACATATTATTTTAAACGTATAATTTTAGACTAATTAAGTACACGTAATATATTATACTCGCTCGCATATAGCTGAGTTACCATTTTTAAAACCAACAAACATGGGATAATATTTTAATTCATTTTTTTTTTCTTTCTTTCTTACCACCAACAGTCGAGCCTCGAGGTACAGTCATCATAGTCGACCTGCCAGTAATTACTCGTATCGAAGTGGACCACCAGCGCCTTCCGAAGTGTCAACGGTGAAGACGAAAATTACCAGAAAACCCGGCATGACCATAGAAACGATGTCAGCGCCGAATCCATTCTGCCCGAACACGAAAGGCATTTGCTGTCTGATGTTGCTTCTGAATTTGGGACTAATTTTGGTCACTTTGGGTTTCGTCATCGTGATACAGTTTTTCGAACCACTTTTTGTGTGGTAAGTGATGGCTGGAGTTTTGCAGTTTTCTAATGCCAGAGTTGATAGTCCGACCTCAGCACCCTCAGCAGCATTTTTAGGGCATAAATTCATGTGAGGGGGAGGGGTCTTTTAATTGGCTAAACACGATGAGTTTTAGAGTTTGCAGATGGAAACCTGCTTATTAGCAGCTTTTATGAACGTTTTCAAGGCCAATACTGTAAATCGTCAAAATACTCTGACTGAAACGAGAAAGAATTTGCGAAAATTTAATCGAAAAATTTTCAGCTTCTTGGCTGAGGCTGAAATCGTCAAAGCTGAATATCTCAAAAACAGTTGCATTTAGCCATTTAAGAAAAAAATATATGCAAAATTGAGATCCCTTATTGTTTCCCATGAGGTCGTTGACGACCGCAAGGACATGTAGCCGAAAATAATATTATGATTTTTTACAGTTTTACCAACTGTTTCTTTGGTTTCGGAGGTGGAAATGAGTAACCATTTTCGTTGTATGTAATGTATGTACTTCAAGACGAAAGAAACGAGAAAATGGCTGGAATTTATATGAAGGGTAGAGAGGTCCAAAAAATTATGTACTGATATTGATAACATCATGGGGAGCTGAAGTTTTGCATATTTTCACTCTATCTGCAGCCATTTTTAAGATATTCAGCTTCAAAATTTTTCCTTAAAAATGCTGACAATCGCAACTTCTTATGATTTTTTTTCCAAATTTCTGTAACACGCAAGGTGGCTCTCGATTTGAACAGCGTTTAGCTCGCAAAAGGAAGCTAGAAAATAGCTGAAATTTCTGTCTGCACGGATCGAGCTGAAAGATTCCCTAGGAAAAAGCAGCTTCTCTGACGAGATAATGGGTGGTCCAAATTTTGCTTATTTTTGCTGAAAAAGGCCGTTTTTGAGATATTTGGCTTCAAAGATTTCACCTGAAAGGCTAAAAAATGTTCGTTTTCGATCTACTTCTAGAAATTTCGTGCTCGTTCACGTGGTAACTCGTCGGATTTCTTGTTCGTCGGTTACATGCCTATCGACACTCGATTTTTTCTTATTTTACTTGAAGATTAATGTACGTTTTTCCTCCGACAGGGTCCTTGGAATCGTATTCCTTATTTTTGGATTCTTAACTCTAATGGGAAGTATAATCTACTGCGTATACATATGTAGAGACGTAAAAACTCCTAAACAAGTAGCCATGCAAGATCACTACTGGACACACCATTGGCAGAAGAGTTTCGGTGCTACCCCAGAAATACACTACAAGTCTGAAAAGTACCCGCCATCAGAACATGACCGATACAGCGACAGATATTCGGATTACCCAAGAAATCGATACTAGTTTGAAACCAGTACAGAAATTTAAAAGAATATGCAATAAACTTCCACATTAAGCTCACTCAAACCTTTCAGTATAACCAGCATCACAGCTTTTTCGTCTAGTAACTACAGAAAATAATTTTCAAATTCATCTAGTCTCTATCATTTTTCTTCTCTACTCGATAGATAGCATTATTTATTTTTGTACGCGACATTAAAAATAATTTCTTTTTTTTTTCCATTTGTAATATACTTTTGTATGAATGTTCATCGTTACTAATAAAATTAACGAATTTACGATTCGGATTTTTTTATTCTTCAATCTACAGCAACGTTGCTCAAAAATGAGCCGTTTTCGAGTTATTAGGCTATAAAAATAAATCTTGGCGGCTGAAGTGCGGGTAATATCGGATATCTTTCTGAAATCGTAATTTTCGTTTTCGATATCGCAAAATCTAGCTAACGTTGGCTGAATTTTCCATGTGTAGAAAATTCAACTAATCAGAAAAGAGCTTTTGGATTTAATCCAAAAATATATGAAAATGGAGCATGTGGGGGGGTACATGAATTAAATTCGAAAATATTTGAAAATGAAGCATGTGGGGGGGTACATGAATGAAATTCGAAAATATTTGAAAATGAAGCATGTGGGGGGGGGGATGGAACTAAATTCGAAAATATTTGAAACTGGAGCATGTGGGGGGGCGGGTACATGAATGAAATTCGAAAATATTTGAAAATGAAGCATGTGGGGGGGTACTGGAACTAAATTCGAAAATATTTGAAAATGGAATACGTGGGGGGGTACGTGAACTAAATTCTGAGACAGCTGGACGAAAATTGAGACAACTGGACAAAAATTGAGACAGCTGGTATCCAGCTAACGACCTAAAATCTAATTGGAAATATTCAAGAAATTGATAAATTATGGCAGCTGAAATCTGAAAACTTTAAAGCGAATTATTAGTCTCCAACTTTTCTCATAGATGAGTATGGAGGGCGCTGAGGTCGATTTTCTTCCATATTCACGAATATTTCTCGAATTTTTTCAACACAAAACATGAATTTTCATTTTTTTCATCCAATTTTTCAGTGAGTTACTATTGATTGCTCGTAAATGAAAGAATTTTAATCATATTCACGAAAAGTTTTTATTTATTCATTTTCAAAGAAAAATAAATATTTTATACAGATAGGTTTGACATTTATGGGGAAAAAATTGGCAAATACAAGTTTTGAATGTATAATTATTATAATAAATCTTGACTGATACGAAATATTTTTCGAGAAAATGGTTTTTAGACTGGATCTTGAATATTGGTACTCCATTCGTGTAGGGGCAAAAGTGTGTTGTTATACGCCGAGTCAATCGTGCATATCGAGCGTGTCTTTTGACTGGACCCAAAACAGCTTCCCACTTTTCAGCTGAAACAAAAAAGGACTAAATTTCAGTGGATCACATAAAGATACAAATAAGAGACTAAAAACTAAGTGAAGAACACCAAATTTTGAATGCACAGGATGTAGTTCATCACGCCGAATCCGAATCTGCAGCCCATTTTCCTCTACGTCGCCATTTAAGTCGATTTTCGAACATTTTTTTTTTTTTTTTTGGCCATATCTCGCTTGGCGAGAGCCGCCGCCAAAATCGAACTTCGGATTCGGGTTCAGCGACCTCAAAAACTCCCATATCGACACTAATCTCGAAAAAAATTTTTGGGAAAAAAATTGAAAAAACACCAAGGGGTTAACCTTCTCATTTTTACAAAAATTGACGATTTTTGAAATTTTCCATGAGACATGTGCACAGTATGTAGTTTTTCACGCCGAATCCGAATCTGCAACCCTTTTTACTCTACGTCACGATTTAGACCCATTTTGGACAATTTTTCATTTTTTTTTGGCAATATTTCGCTTGGCGAGAGCCGCTGCGAAAAATGGCTTCCAGATTCGGGTTCAGCGACCTCAAAAACCCCCATATCAATGCTAATCTCGAAAAAAATTTTCGAAAGAAAAAAATTGACAAGAAATCAGCGGCAGGATAAAAACTGAAAATTTTAAACTGCTTTACATATGGATTCTGAAATAATGCGACAGTAATGAGATAAATAAATGTTAAATTACAAATAATTACCTATCTTCCATCCGGCTATCATGTTCTTAAAGGTAACTGACATCGAGCCAGCGGACACACAGTTCCACAAAATATTCATTTCCGCGATTTTCGCAATAATAAAGAATTTTCTATTTCTTCGAGTCGTTTTATTTACGTCGGAAAGAAATCTAATGCAGGCTATTTTATTCCCCTATTGTATTTTGTTAGCGATCAAATAAAATCTTACCCATTTCTGATTTTCAGACGACGATAAACGTGTAAGACGACAGGTCCATTCTTAATAGACTTAAACAAACTTAAAGCTTCGGAATGCGTAATTTCTTGCAACGCCTGTCCATTCACGGCTAATAATTCATCTCCTGTGAAATAAATAAAATGATATTGAATAGAGGATTATTCTTTCAGTAACTTGAAATAAATAGAAATAGAAATTATAAACGAGTTCATAACTAAAAGTTTTTGAAATAAAATTATCACATCGTTATCATTCATCATGAAAATTCAAAATAGGTACTCGTAAATTCGACACGCGACCTTATTTAAAAATTATCCGCAAAAAAAAAAATTGTTCAACATTCATTTTCGGAACAAATGAAGACAAACCTTCGCCAGAGCGAATACATAGTGTGATATATAACGTATCTCTTATAGGAGGCGATAAACGAGCACCATTTTAATAGAAAAATAAACTTACACGTACGTAAGGGTGATTTCTTTTTACCGAAACGATTCGTACATATTTGAAAATTTCTTCAGCCGATCGTTAGGCTTCACAAGCCGAAGAGCGGCGGTTACATCATCCGAAACAATTTCACGAGCATTTCGATCGCGCAACAGAGCTGCGTAGCCAGCCTACGTGAAACGAGTATAAATTAGTCGCATATACACGTAAATTACCAGAGTACAGTAAACTGCATAGACACTTTTGTTAGTTACTTCTTTTAATAACAGCTTAAGATCAGCGCCGGTGAAGTTCTCAGTTTTATTAGCAATTTCAGTAAAATCTATTAGCGTATTTACTGGCATCCTGAAAAACGAACCGAAGCACAATCAACGTTTACACGAGCAACGAGTATATGACAAGCGTAGAAAATTATATTTAATCGAGATTTTTGGAAATAATATTTACTCTGGTCTCGGACAGGTAGGTACTAGGTACTAATTTAATATTGAAACTAACCTCGAATATTGCACGAGGGAACCGAGTATTGCCGCTCGTTCATTCGAATTCGGAGGGCCGACAAAAATCAATTTATCGAAGCGACCGGGACGTAGCAGAGCCGAATCCAATTTGTCAGGTCGATTTGTAGCCGCAATGACGATTACATTTTTCATCCAGTCTTTATCAATCTGAAAACGTCGACCAGTTGAAAACTATAACCACGAGTGCAATCGTAAAACGTGATAAGTGAAAACAACCAAAGTGCTCACTGCTCAAGATCGCAATCGAGTCGCATTTCATTTATGAGAAGAAAAAAAAAATCCGATTAACGTTTTTAAACGGATTCGGATACAGAATTTTATGGACTCGATTGCGCTATAAATATGTAGTTTTCAATTAGCTTTATCCAGATAATTCAATCACGCTGTGAAAAATATTGTTTTTAAAATCTATAATCATTTATTCAATCCTTAATAAATTCGGCAGAAACGAGTAAAATTAATCTCGTCAATATTTGAACATACGTCTCACACGATATTTTCACAATAATATAATTATTCCGAAATAATTATGGTGAAATTATTTTATCAAATATTATACGTATTAATAAGTTATTATTCTTTCTGCGAGTTGTTTGTAGTTGGATTGAAAATATTGTAAAGCGGTTTCGACAAAATATGAGTGCGTGGGGGAGAGGGGGGAGATTGTATCTAATTTTCAAGACTTGTCGATGAAAATGGAAGATTGGATTATAGAAGGATATTCCCGCGATGTTTTAATTTAGGGAATTTTGTAATTATCGTGCGGATGGGGGAGGAAGAGGGTAAAATATTGTAAAATAAATAATAAACAATTTTAAAAATAATAATATTGCGGCTATTTCAAGACGTTCAAGCGATAGGGAGACGGTTTTGTTTTTTGAGCAGATTGAACGAAAAGTAGAAAACAAGTAGCGGTGGCGACAACGTTGTTATAGACTTCGAAAGACATTCTGCGTATGCTCATTGCAAATTGAATTTCTTGGACTGTACTAAAATTCTAAAATTAGTGAAATAATATAATATGTATTTTAACGAAGCTAGTCGAAGAAAATGAAATTTTTTGCCCAATTTTCAAAAGTTGTAAGGTCGCTTAGCTTGTAAAATTATCATTATTATTTATAAGTTCGTTGAAACGAAATCTAACTTTTTGCTCTTCTGCAAAATGATAAGATCAATTAGCCAAGAAACGAATCTGTCGCTGCATAAATGCTTGAAAATAATTTAATTACTCGCCTCTTTCTCTCCGTCTTCATTCATCACTTTGTTAATGCACGTTACGTCCAATTTGTTGCCAACTCCGTCCATTTCCGTTAGAAATGTGGAAAGAATCTTACTCTGCACATTTTTCGAAGACGTGTTTCTGTTTCCAGCTAACGCATCTGCAAAAGCGAAAAACAATTCAACATCGTCGAAGCAATGTAACGTACTAAGCTCGATGAAATGACATTTAAATACATACCTATTTCATCGATGAAAATTATACACGGACGGCTTAAGCGAGCTTTATCGAACAGAATGGTAACATTTTTCTCAGCTTCGCCGACAAATGATGAATAAAGTTCGGCCGCAGAGACGAACAGAAAATTTATATTGAGTGAAAATGCGATAGCTTTGGCTAAACTGGTTTTTGCACAGCCTGGAGGCCCATACAACAGGATTCCTAAGAGTATTATAACGTTCGAGAGATTATATAAAAATAGAGTAGCATCGGCAGACAATAAATCCCCAAAAAAATTCTAACCTTTTGGAAATGGCAAACCTAAACGATGAAAAGCATCAGAATGGAGTAACGGCCATTCGACAAATGACTTCAAGCAACGTTTTGCCGATTCCAAGCCTCCAAGGTGTTTCATTTCGATATCTCGGGATGGCGAAATTCCCAATCCATGGCGTAACGAGAGACAAGGCGTTATCGATACTAACTTTCTAAACAGGTTCAACAAATCACGCTCACATCTGCAAATATTTTCAAATTCATTAGTATAAAAATGAAGGTTCTGACGACAGAACTGACTATTACGGAAGTATACTGAAAAAATTATTAATATTATAGATGTGGAAAATGATCATTAAAGAAGATTTTCGATTTAAAGACTCGTTAAAAAAAGTGAAAACCATACCAACGTAGTTTTTTCCTTCGTCCCAAAAAAGTTCAGAACTAATCGTCCGAGTTCAAGAAAGTGTTACGAGCCAAAATAACTTGCCAAAAATTATGAAAAAACTGTCTTTGAAGGGAAAGAATTTACGGACTTAGAACTTGAAACCGAAGTGTAAAAGCTACAGCGTGATAAATTTTCGGACCAGCGGCGGATCCACGGGGGGGGGGGGAGTTTCCGACCCTAAATTCAAAAAAAATTGACCGATAATCCACAAAAAAATCAATTTTCTTGAACCCCTCCCCCTTTATGCTGAAAAAAACACAATCTCACCATTTTAGCATTTACTATGCTTTGAAAAAATTTGGATTCCCCCCCCCCCCAAATGGAGCTCTGAATCCGCCACTGTTTCGGACTCGACATGTTTTACAACTCGATGTCACAACAATTAAAAATATTATTAATAAATGAAAATTACTTTTCACATTAATGCAAATTAGCTCATCTAATACTTTTGAGGTCTCTAAATTCAAATTTATAGTCAGATTTTAACCACTAGTAAAATAAGGAAGTAGCGTTGCTCTTTGGTTCCCATTTATTTACAGTAGCGATCTGCTTTTTTTTTCTTCCTTTCTTTTTCTTCATATTCAGTTATATTATCAGAATAAATATTGCCGAAAAAAATTTGTCATTTTGAAATAGATGCCAATTCACGAAGTCAAATTTACCGACCAATTTGAAAAGCGTCTACGAAGATGTCGTAACAAAAATTTTTTTATGTGTGAAAATTGAGCGTTCTATTCCTTTTTTTTTTCCTGTGTAATGGGCAGCTAGTAACTGTCAGTCTGGGTTAAGAATTCAAAATTAAAAATGATTAACCTGTATAATTTCGGGTCAAAATTACGAACACGAACGACATTTCGAACAAGCGCGTTCAAGTCGGCTCCGAAAAATCCGGGAGTAAAATTTGCAACCTTTCTACACGTCGACGCCGACACTTTGAAGTTACTCAAGTACATCTGTAATATTTTGTATCTGTCTTGTTCAGTTGGTGGTCCGATATGCAGCTATTAAATACGAACAAAAATAAACATCATTATCGATACAGTAAGTAACTGGGCACGAAGAAATATACTCCAGCTGTACAGCTGAACAAAAATGTCTTTGAAAACGCATTTTATATTTAACGAGATGAAATATTTCCCCGCAACTTTGAAGACATTTTTTACGATGCGATGGTAAACCACTCCAAATTTGAAGTATAAATAAAAAATTTTCAAATTTTAAATTACTTAGTCAAAAGTTTGTTGAAAACTAATTAATCTCACAGTCGGTGAAAGATCTCGAAAGGGGCACAAACCTGCGTCCGTGCCTCGTGTCTTTATCCAACAAATTACTTCAACTGAAAATATTCCAAATACCTCCACTTCCATTCTTCCAGCACAACGAATATGCGAGTGTAACGCTCCGATATTGTTCGTCGTGGCGATTATGATTAAGCCGGGGTATTTCTCAACAATCCGCAAAAAGCTTCCAAACAAGAACGGAAATGCACGTCGAAAACTCGGACCTCCTTGTTTTTTTTCTTGGCATATTGATTCGAGTTCGTCAAATAGTAGGATACATACGCCTGCAACGAGCACATACAGACAAATGAAAGTAAAATGTTGTGGTCGCAAATTGATAGTTGCGATGTCAAGCGAGCTAGAAAAAAAACTCGGAACAGAAACAGGAGACTGAATTTTCATTAAACCAAAAAAAAAAAAAAAAAAAAAACAAATGCGCAATCATAATCATTGGGATTTCGCAATCAAAATAATACAAAGTCCCCTTTAAACTTAAGACTGAAATAGAGTCGTTCCTTCGTAGAATAGCAATGTGAATTCCATTCCAACGTATGATGAACTAAAATTATACTTAGTTTTTTCTGTCCAATATCAAAAATACGACTCCAGAAATGCTAATACGAAATTAGGTCACTTAATAGGCGAAATCGATTTTCACAAATTTTTAAGCGTCTCAATTAAATTGATGAAAGAATTTTCAAGTTTCGCTCGAGTCGTGAACTATTTTCGATTCCTAAAATTTTCATCAATAAGAAAAAGCAAACATTTATACTGTACCATCGTCGCTTTCTTCAGCAATAGAAACCGCTTCGGCGAAATAGGCATTCAACGTTTTTTCAATTTTGGCCAGAGGAAGGTGATCTATTCGCCACGTCTCGACAATTACCAGACCACATTTCTTCAGTTGCGCTAAGTGTTTGACCAAACGTGTTTTTCCACAACCGGATGGACCGCTCAGTAGGATCTAAAAGCACAGACTGTCAAAGAAAAAAGAATCGAAAATTCGAGGGTAGAAAATTAAAGTTGTACGAGAGATTACTTTTTGGATATGTTTCATATTTGGACTAGCTTTACGACGTTTATGTAAGAAATGAGCGTTAAAAACAAAATTTAAGAAACTGATTTGATGGTCGAGGGCCTCCAATCGAAATTCGTTCCCTGCGGTACATAAAGACGCGAAAGAGCTAAGGCTGTACACTTCTCTAATTCGTATAATCGTACGATCAGTCACCCTCGAAAGTGATTTCTTACTCCCCGTGCTGTGGATGCAAATGTATTTAATACTACTCTGGTTAAAACATCGTTCAGGCACCACAATAATAGACGAGTAGCTGACGAAGAATAGAGATAAAATGTTTCTCGATAAAGAATCGGTCGCACGATTTGTTTTCCATGTTCTAACATCCTGGCTTCTGGAGAATACGAGCGATACTTCAATCTCTTTAGCGTCGACGATTCCGTTGAATATTTGTATCGTTTCTTCGTCAATAATCAAAGATTGCGAAAGCTTTTTTTCCACGCAGGATAGGCCGATCAACGATGAATACTGGAGGACGGTGAAATTGGCAAAACCAAACTCGTGATCGACATCACTCTTGGGAATTATTTGCGTCAATCCTTTGAAATTTTCATGGACAGGTATTGAGACGAATTTATATGCCAAAGACATCAGATTCGGATTAACAAAAGTTTTTTGAAGATAAAAATCATTTTTCACGCTTTTTGGAAATATTATCACCATTTTTGCTTCTTATTTTAACCACTTACAACATTATGTTCACCTTCACTCAATTATTATTCATTAGGAATTCGCCGAAAAACACCAATGACCAAGAGAATAAAAGGAAAACTAAAATATTAAAATAAAGTATTATTATAGAAGTTTCGAGTTTGCAAGCTCACATCACAGCCCTTGTGCCACTGAACTGAACGGCAATGTGTTTCTAATAGCGTTCCAGTGTTGTGCCTATGATAAAAAAGTGATAACGGAAAAGGAAAACCCAACAAGCAGCAAGCAAGCGCAAGCAAGCAACCCTTGGAGATGATCAATGAAGTAGTTTACGTAATTTTCATATTTCGTAATGGACATTCAAAGTTGCTTTAAAAGTTTTAATCTGAATGTTTTCGTTGAAGGTTATTTGGAATGGTTGAATGGTCCGAAGTTCAAATCCATTTGTCGAGGATCTCATCTGAAATCTATCCTTAAAACTCTCTACCAGATGTAAGTGAAATGTATTTGACAGTAAAATTATTTTCTCACGATTCTCATTAATTTTATTCTTTCGTATATTCAGTCGGACGACTAATTTGGAACGTAAGAGATTACGTACATTGGAAGCCACTGATGGGCAAGCGTCAGTCCGCCATCTCTCCACTTCGGAAATGTCTGAAAAGGACATCGAAGTAATAATATCGAGCATTCCGCCAGGTCTGTTGTTTCACATTTTTTTCAAACGAATCCTTATGTGACTTTATTTTAATATTTTGTTGCTCCTAGATGCTCCGACAGATGAACAGCTTACACAGTTCCTGGTACAAGTTCGATATTTGTTAAAACCATGTATCGAGAATGCGCCCCCTCGTTCTCAACTAACTTACGCACTAGTGCTCAATTCTAAAGCAAACGTCCCATTTGAACTCGAGGATACGTGGGACTTCTGAGTTCTAACCGATGAAATCCGGTCATGAAGACTGATGAATATCGATGTTTAAAAAAATGTTTTGATTCATATGAAATGTTCGATCTCTACTTATAAAACGAAACTACATCGTGAGGGATTATCGACACTTCATTTTCTTTTTTACTAGATGAATGTTAATCTTAACTAATAAAATAAAATAAACGAATTTACGATTCGGAATTTTTCCTTATATTCTCTATTCTATGATGTAGATTATGGAGAATGCTAAAATAAACAACATCGTCAAAATCAGAGTTAAAGTACAAGTTGGTCAGCTTCCCATAAAGCCTGTGTAAAATTTTGTAGTACGAAATCCGTTCTCGCCAAACTAATCCACAGAGCGCAAAACCAAAACGGGTTATGTAGACAAAAATTCTCGTGTATTATTTAAGATTATTTAAAAGCAGTTCCTTTTCCTTTTCTTTCCGTATTCTTCTCTCACTTCATCTGTCTTTCCTTCGTTGCGTTCGTTTTACTTCCGTTTGGCAAGAACGGATTTTCATTTTGTACTATACTCTGTTCAACTTGAGAATGCCTAAAACGGAACGTCAAATTCACATTTATCAACAATATAAAAATCGGATGTGTGATAAGAAACAAGAGAGTAAAATCGGAAGCGTAGCCAAATATTGTTGCTGAATGTGAACGAGTACCTTTTCTTCTCCCCGGAGCCCTGCAAACTGCAATCCTTTAGGCATTCTTAAGTTGAACAGAATATACGAAATTTTATACAGGCTTTATGGGAAGATGACCAAGTTATACTTTATACAACTCTGAACCATAATATTATTTATAATTATCAAGATAATGATTAATTAAATGTAGACTTTTGAAAATGAATTTGAAAAAACGTTATTTTCATATTTCGTAATGAACTTTCAAAGTTTCCAGATACGTTTTAATCTGAATAATTTCGTTGAAGGTTATTTGGAATGGTTGAATGGTCCGAAGTTCAAATCCATTTGTCGAGGATATCATCTGAAAGAAATATTGAAAACTCTCTACCAGATGTAAGTGAAGTGTATTCGACAGTAAAATTATTTTCTCACGATTCCCATTAATTTTATTCTTTCGGATATTCAGTCGGACGACTAATTTCGAACGTAGATTACGTACATTGGAAGCCACTGATGGGCAAGCGTCAGTCCGCCATCTCTTCACTTCGGAAATGTCTGAAGAGGACATCGAAGTAATAGTATCGAAAATTCCGCCAGGTCTGTTGTTTCACATTTTTTTTCAAACGAAACTTTGTGTGACTTTATTTTAATATTTTGTTGCTCCTAGATGCTCCTACAGAGGAACAGCTAACACAGTTCCTGGCACAAGTTCGATATTTGTTGAAACCATGTCTCGAGAAGATGCCCCTTCATTCTCAACTAACTTGGGCAGGATCGCTCAATTTCTCAGCAGAGGTCCCATATGAACTCGAGGCTGAGTGGGACTTGAGTTCTAACCGATGAAATCCGGTCATGAAAATTGATGAATATTGATGTTTAAAAAAATGTTTTGATTCATATGAAATGTTCGATCTCTTTTTATAAAACTAAACTACATTGTGAGGGATTATCGACACTTCATTTTCTTTTTTACTAGATGAATGTTAATCTTAACTAATAAAATAAAATAAACGAATTTACGATTCGGATTTTTTTTATTCTTCAATTTGTAGCAAACATTATAAAATTGGGATTACTCTTAATGCTATACAAAGTTAAAATCTTACTTTGCTCTTACATAAAACTAGGATTCGGTCTAAGCTTTAAAATGTAGATTAAAAATAATATTAAAACGAGGCATGAATCAACATTTTTGCAAACGAAACACGAACACGACACAAACTCAGAAGACAATTTATATAAGTACAAAAAAGACGTAAGAAAAGAAAATTCGAAAGACAACTTAAATATTGGAACAATTTTTTCTAATGTAGAATTTTAAAATAAAAACAATTTATAAATACTATTCAATTATATACAAAAATAAACTAAATGTAAATAAATACAAAAAAAAAATTAGAGAGAAAAAATATTCGTGTGCCAGAATGCTCATCATAATCTTCTCTTCGCATTTTTCGAACATTCTCCAAATACGTACAAATCAACACTTTACTTCAACATTTAACAAGTAAAAAATAAATATTGTAAAATAAAACAATTATAAAGGTGAAGGTGAGCTTCACGAATAAATTACCACTTACAATACTCGTAAATTTAATACGACGAGGATAAAATCAAATACCCGCCACTCAATAGTCGCTGTCTATATCATCGTCTGAATCCATAATTTTCTTCTTCTTTGTGGGACGTTTTCTAGCTGGTTTGGCAGCTGCTTTCGCACCTACAAAACACATTAGAAATCAGATAATGGCACAAAAAGAATATCTAATAGGTCAATGGCTTCAAGAATAAAGCTCGTGGTAGATTCATTACAAGGGGAAAAAAAAAGTTATTTTCTTTTGCACGTTTAGCATAATATGTAGAACTGTATTATTTCAATACGTGAAACCAAACATAAAAAGCTACTTTCAAGCGTTTCAAAAGTTGACCACCATTCATCTATTTCTGCGAGAGAAAAAAAACTTACTATTTCGTACAACTCCGAATATCGTTTCCACAACATACCTCTGAAGTTTCAAGTCCCAGATTATTTTCCCCTCAAAAAATGTGGCTATTTTATTGATGACTGCGCCAAAAAATCAGATTTCGAACTCACCTCCTTTACCTGATTTCTTCGACGTCGACGGATTGTACTCATCGTCAGATCCCTCTAGCGAATCGACCGATGGTTCAAAATTGTAAGTGTCTCTCGATTTAGCCGGCTTGGCTGCTGGTTTAAGCGGCGAATCATTTATTAACGAGTCAAACAGATCATTATTGCTAACTGGACCTGAAAAACACAACCGAATTAAAAAGTAGAAGCGATGAAAAGCCTTTTTCTGAAAATGTCTTCATGAGAGAATTCAAGCTGAACGTTTCCAAATGTTAGCACTCGGAATTACAGCTTAAAATGAAATACTTTTCTAGTTCTACGTTATTTTATACCTCCAGTGGATATCATAAATCAAAATAGTAACCCAAATTATCAATTAAAAGTTTCAAAGCGATAAAGATTTCAAAATGAATTTCCGAAAAGAAAAGACCCTTCAAAATTATTAAAAATTTTTACCAGCTGAATTCGATTCTTATGTTTTTTTTTTAGAATATCAGCAAATTGAGTTTCAAGATTTCCTAGCTACAGAATCTCGGCGCAGACAAAAAACAATTGTTTGTACTTTTGATTTTGGCATTCACCCTCGAAATGGGATCACTTGGGAGAAGCCACGAGTTCGATTATTTAACAACGAGTAAAAAATGCTTACGTTCGGCGGGTTTTTTCGACGACGCGAAGTCGCTTTCCGAGTCACTATTAGAACTCGAAGCTGCTTTGCGTTTTCTCGTATCGACATCCGAGTCGGACATGAGGAACTGGTCGTCATCGTCGAAGCCGGCAACGTTAGCAGCGGGCTTGTCTTTTTTCGCTGCGGCTGCTCGAGGTTTCTTGGGCGCCGCTTCTTTTTTCGGCTTCTCGGTGGCTGCCGCTTTTTTACGCGGTTGCGTCGTCTTCGCAGCCGCTGCCTTGCCCTTCTTCGGGGCTGCGCCACCGTCGTCGCCCGAATCCGCTGGTTTCGTCTTCTTCTTGGGAGACGCTTTCTTATTTTTCGGCAGGAACGACGCATCCGAATCATCGTCCGATTCCGTAACGTCGTCGATTTTGAGCGAAGCATCCGACTCCACGTCGGTAAACGCTTCGATAGCGTTTTGTACGGCTGCTGCGACTCCTTCGTCCCTGCGGACATGATTGCATCGATCGTTAGGAAAGGAGGGGAAAAAATCAAGAGCCAAGGGCTAAATGAAGCTAAGCGCCACGTTAACCGGAACACAAGTTTTCTAATCACACAACAATGTTATAATCTTACCAAGTAATATCTCAAAAATCGTTTGCATTAATTCAACGAAAAACTAGAAAAATAGGGCCTCGTAACAAAAATCGACCTTACGGTTTGAGACGATCAGAAAATCGCTTTCGAGCAATGCTAATAAAAAATGTTACGCCGATTTTAATGGCGCGAGTCGCAGCTCTGAACATAGATACTGTAAAAACAGTCTACATTCATTCACTCTGATCGATTTAAACGAAAAGAGCACCTAGCTATCTTCTAAGGAAGCGATTAAATTCAGAAATATAAGATCTGACGAAGGAACAAGAAAGAGTTCTCTCTAAATTTTAAATTAAAATCTAAAATTCTAAACAAAAATCGTAGAAAGGGCGAGCAGTTATTCGAGTCAAATCTCATTTGAGAGAAATCGAATGCCTTAGGGGAGAGTCTCAGCCTCGCTATCCTCGCCCTGGGGCACGCTACTCTGGTAAAGCCGTAGTTTCCTTAAAAATGAGCGAATTTCAACAATAATAAAATCATATTTACTCTTCTACAGCGACTGATTGAGGCTCTGCTTCGTCGTCGTCGAATTCACTTTCCTCATCGTCGTCATCAATATTGTATTTTACATTAGCGGCTGAAAAAAAAAAATTCAACCTTTTAAGGGTCACGATTTTTCAGAAAGAGTTTCAACTGAGAGAAAAAAATTTCAACTTTCACTACAGCATTTTGCCTTCAAAAATCTCCGAAATTTGAGTATGAATAGACTGAGAAAACTAGGCAGCTTCGAGAGTTCTTTTATACATACAGCGTCTCTGTTCATTCATTCAAGTTATTCAACTTCACTCTTCGGCGAGCTTTGAAAGGATAGCTATTTCGGTTTTTTTTTGTTTTTTTTAACTTAGTTTATTTTCTTTTGCTTTTGAAGCTTTTCCAAAGATGTTAACACATTCAAATATGTAACAATCAAGTACTGAAACTTTTTCGACAACACTACTAGGGCAAGATGGGAGAATTTCTGGTACAAAACAAAAGACCAACGCAGATTTGCTGAAAATACAAATGTCACCAAATCGAAACGTCGCTCACCAGCTCTCCTCTGAGTTGCGCGTACAGGAGTGACGACAGCTCTAGGTACTTCATCATCAAAATCGCTTCCGCCGGTGCTCTCAGATTCCCCCCCAAAAGTAAACGATTTCTTCTTCTTTTCTGGCGATTTGGCTTTCTTCGGCGATCCTTCTTTTTTCGGTTTCTTCTCTTTGGGCGCTGCGGGTGCTACCGAACATATACAGCGATCGAAACATGAATAAAAGCCGGTGAGCTAGGAACAAAAACGGTTCTTACAAACGCTTACTTACCCCGTTTCTTCTTGACGGGTTCAGGTTTTACGTCTTCTTCTTGCGAATCTTGAGAGCCAGTATCAGCTTGAGAGCCAGTATCAGCCGTTCCTCCTTCTTCGTCGTTTTCCTCATCTTTGACTTTCTTTTTCTGCAGCAGAAAAATCACGAAATTCCAAAATTAGGTGTTAATTCCGTTGCGGCATGTTCATGTTACATTATAGAATATTTTGAATATCTCTGTATCATGGTATAGCGAAGTAATATCGCACGGAGCGATATTATTTATTACCCACGATACTTGATTTAGCAATGGATCGCACGATAACAGTACACACCGAAGTACAGAATCGAAATATCATTGCAATAAATCTGAACGACATCATCGTAATATTGTTCGACATCCATAAATTGGGTTTAGCACTAAAAAAACATTGCGCATGCGCAACAGAATAGAAGCTAAGTTCAATCGCGGATACACTTCGTTGGATCACTTTGAAATCGATCAGCCCTGGTGATTATGTTGAACTGTGGCTCAACTGATTTTAAGTTGATTTAAAAATGTTTACACCTCTGTTTCATGGGAAAAATTTCATTCACTGATGATGCAGTTCCATGTGTTTTAAGGATTTTAAACAAAACGAAAAATTGCAAAATACATAATTTAGCAATGAATAAAAACAACATTTTAAGCCGGAAGTTTGATAAACATTTTTGAAAAATAACTCAATTTTCAACGGACGAGAACAACCTCTTCTCTTATCGAAAAAAAAAAAAAAAAAAACGAAATAAACTTTCACCTAAACTCCACGCTATCATAAACGAGATGAAAATTGGGTTTGAATGTACTCGGGACTTACTGCTTGACGTTTGCCTTTGTTCTCTTTCGCGTTGTCTAATTTCTCAGCTTTTTTCAAAATTTCATCGTATTTAGGGACGATGCGAATGGCATCCTCTGAAGGTAAATTGTCGCTGGCCAACGCCAGTTTCTTCTTACTGCCCTTCTCTTTGACTTTAGCTTTCGATCGAACTCTAACGACACCAGCCGCAATGTCCCGTTCTCTTTGCTCCACAGCGTCCAGCTGAAATAAAGCACGCAAGTATGTGTTTTACAATATAATTTGCAAAATCAATATCAATTTTTTTTATTTCGATGAATTATTATTCATAAATTCACGGTGAAAATTGTGAGTCGTTATTTGACAATAAAAATGGGCTAAGAACACGAGATTTTTGATACTGGAGTTCCAACATTGCAAAACTATACATTAATGGAAAATGAAAAACCGAATTAGACTTTTTTTATTTTTCAACGTATTTAGAACTACACCCCTTGAATCATACGTTCGCACCCAGAATAAATATAAATAATATGAAAAGTGTGTCATTTGACTCGGAATGGCATGATTAGAAAACGTTCAAGAAAGCGGAACAAATTTCAATAGAAATCGAGCATCATCCTATCAAGATAAAAGTCTACGCCAGATTTTCAAAGATTGGAGCATTAGTCCAGAAAATTGAAATGAAAAAAAAAACACAACAGCTACACACTCGAAAACTTGCTAGTTATAGGCAATATTAATCGACTATATTGTGCTCCTACCTTTTCCGAGAGAGCATTCAAATCTTCGATCCACAAATCGGATGGAACTCGCTTCTTCAGTACCTCCAACTCGGCTTTTTTTTCGTCGCGTTTTTTCAGCAACTGATTCTTCTTCTCCATTGTCAGCGACCACAACGTCATGCCGAGCAGATAATCGTAGTCCATTTCAGGGCCAGTAGTTGCAACGGCATCTTCGTCTTCGGTATTGGCAGCTGCGATAGTTTCTTCCTGCACCGCAAAGTATTCTCATTACAATAAAGCAAAATTGGGAATTTGTAATTCGATTAATAGGAACTTACGAAATTCTTCATTAGAATTGCGTGAAAGATATTAAAATACGAATTAATAATATTATGTAAATTGAACCAAGATAAAGATAATTTTACAAAAATAGTTGATCGGTGAGAATGCAAAAGAACATAAAATAACGAATTCGGAGTGATGTATAAACTCACCAAAGCAGCTTCTCTATTCACTTTCAGCTTCCAGGCATTTACAGGATCGCTAGGATAACCACGTCGAATCAACTCATCGATCATTTCTTTCTTTTTACGATTTTCAATTCTCAAATCACCGTCACATTTTTCCACAATGAATCTGAAGTTCGGTCTCGTTATAACGTCTTCTCAAAGAAAACCATAATAATAGAAAAGATAAAATTATACTCACTTTGCTTGAAACGATAGTTTCACAGCTTCGGCTTCGAGCTCACCTTCCAAATATTTCTTACGTTTACTGTAGAATTCAAGACGTACATCGAAGAATTCTTTCATAATTTGTGTAGCCGAATCATATCGTCGGAGTACACCATCTTTATCGAAAGCGCACTAAAGAATATAGAAAGAAAAAACTTATTACCATTCAGTTTTTTTTTTTTTTTTTTTAATTTAGGAAATAAAATTCAGCCACGTATTCAATTTACCATAGACGTAAGCGTCAACGTTGACTGCAATTTGAATACTTTGTGAAACCCTTCCAGTTCGGTTTTTTTGAATTTATCTTTCTGCATCATGACTTGGAATTTGACGGTTGTATCGGTGTTGTACTCTTTGTAATCACTGTGGGCAACATTAAGATTTATAAATCGTTGAATTTAGCAAGTCACAAAAATGAACGCCGAAGTTGAACAGTAGTTTACATAATACTAACGTAATAAGTGGCGTTTTATCGCCTTTTTCACCGGCACCGCCGCCCAGCATTGCTTCTAACACGGATTCTTTGTAGGACTGCGTCCAAACACCGACAGGCAGTTCAGTGATTTCCAATTTTTCGTCGGTCAAAACACCAACTTCGCCACTGGTAACATATCTGAGTTCGCCGCATTTTTCGATGTCACCCTTGAAGTTTTTATACCACGGTTTCTGAAAGGATAATCAAGAAGAATAAAAAAAATGAATGCAAACAATACAAAAATGAATAGTCAAAAACTTCGAAAATCGAGACGAAAAATTAACTTAAGACAAAAAATGTTGATAACGATCGTTCTTCTATAGATTGAATAAAATAATTTCAAGCACATTCAATTCATGAATGGGTACTGGGTACTGTGAATTTATGACAATATGTGTACAAGTTTTGAGATTTCTAAAAGAATATTGATACGTTTAAATGCCACGAAGATAGAGATTACAAGTAGACAGGGTGACAAATAGAAATAACAACCGATTCATTACACTAATAACATCATCAATTCCTCAAATGCTATACCAAATTGAATAGCACGCAACAAAATCTACAAAATCTATCAGCTGAATGGAATACCAGCACTAATATGCAACTAAAAATTTTTTTCCTATAGAATGACTTTGTCAATTTAATACTCAAATACTGTTGAGAAATTTGAAATAAAAATTCTTCTACAGCAGATTATTGCGACACCTGTTAGCAAAAACAGGTACATTTTCTATCGTGATTTTGTTACTGGAATACTACGCAAGTGCGACGTTTACTACTTCTCACCATTTTGACGATACAATAAAATCGAATACAGAACTATCGAGTTCCATCACCGTTGATACTCACCATTGGTAAAGGCTCGTCTCCTCTAATCATTCGCAATAAATTATCAATAATTTCTCTCGGATTGTGATTAGGAATTTTCGTCATCCATCCGGTGCCAATACCCTCGGCGCCGTTAACTAAAACCATGGGTATAATTGGCAGGTACCAGACAGGTTCAATTTTAAGATTATCATCGCGTAAATACGACAGCAACGGATCGTCTTGAGGGTGAAATATACATCTGGCCAAAGGACTACACAAAAATACCGCAATATAATTAGAAATTTTAGTATTTCGTCAACCATCAAAAACCGATATTACTGACCTTAACATGGTGAAAATATAACGCGCACTAGCTGCATCTTTACCACCCTGCAGTCGAGTACCGAACTGACCATTGGGCATGAGCAGATTAATGTTATTGCTGCCGACGAAATTCTGAGCTAAATTTATGATGGTCGACATGAGCGACGTTTCACCGTGATGATACGCCGAGTGCTCAGCAACTGAACCAGCTAGCTGGGCAACTTTGATCTCGTCTTTATCTTTACGTTTGAAACAGGTGAAAATTACCTATACGGAAAAGTAATCATGAAGATGAAATAAAATCAAATAGAAGGCGAAACTAAAAAAATCAAAGAAAATAGAAAAAGAAAAAGATTTAAAATTCAAACCAACCTTTCGTGAACCAGGTTTCAAACCATCCACCATACTGGGAATGGAACGTTCGTTGTCCATATTACTGAACAAAACTAATTCCTTGTTGATAAAATCTTTGTACGAAACGCTTCTGGTGTCTTTCGCGTACAGATAGTCTTCGCCGAGGCCTAATTCTTTTCTCCGTTTGGATTCCGTCATCCAATTGGTCAACCAGTCTTTACGTTGTTCCACCATTTTCTTACTGAAGGCCTAAAATGTTAATAACGCGACTAAACAAACTGCATTTCGCATACAGAGATGCTATTTCTACATGTACATTTTCACATCAGCTCTATCGTACAGAATAGAGAATACGGTATTCAAAATTATGGGAATGAGATTTTCGTTTTAAAATTCGGTATTTATCATTTCCGATATGCAGCTATTTTATGAATAGAACGGGAAGGAATCTCAAGTTTTTGGATTTACCATGGTTATGTGGGAGTCGTCGTCTTCGCTTCTGTACTTGAAGAGAATACGATGACGAGCCATATTACTGAAGTATTCTTTAGCCTCGTCGGAACTCGAAGTACCCAAACCTATGGAAAGGAAAAAGAAACACTGTCATAATCGTTGTTGGTCACGAACAAAATCATTCTAAATGACGGTCATATAAAAACCTTTGTAGTATTTTATTTTAAAGGTGTGCCAATTTTCGGTTTCATTTTTCCATTCTTCGAATTCGGGTAGCGAAAAGAAACTGTGACAAATTTGGTTCCCTTGAACCGGATCGCCTTTAGTGGCTTTAATAATCGGCGTGATAAATTCTTCTAAAAATGGTAATTTCAACAGAGACGGCCAGTTGTGATGGATGAAATTGATAATCAATCCTTTGATATGCGATCCGTCCTAATGAGTGAGACAAAATATGATAAAAATGTCTTGGAGTTGTTCAACGATTAGAAAGCAAATCACACAAACCTGATCTTGATCAGTCATGATCATGAGCCTTCCATAACGGAGCGTTTTCAGATCATCAATTGTTTCGTATTTTTTCTTATATTGTAATCCAACTATTTTGACGATGTTGTTTATTTCAGCATTCTCCATAATCTACATCACAGAATAGAGGATATAACGAAAATAATTACCAAAATAAAACTTTACTAGTTGGAATCGGAATATTGTTAACCGATATTCGACTTGAAATTGAACTTTTTCAGAGAGAGATAATTTCAAAATGTAGTTCAATTCATTAACTAATTTACAATTACTTCGAAAGGGTCGGATGTACGTAGTACATGATGTAAAGCAGACAAAGTTCTTTGCATCAATACGTCAAATTAGTCAGTCACCAAAATTTCAACAAAAGCACTCATTTACCTGCTTATGAGATGCTTCTCGAACATTCAGCAGTTTACCACGAAGTGGAAATACACCGTATCTATCTCGGCCGACAACACCCAACCCGGACACAGCTAGCGATTTGGCCGAGTCTCCTTCAGTCAGAATTAACGTACAGTCAATCGAATTCTTGGTTCCAGCATCATTGGCATCTTCCAGTTTGGGTAAACCTAAGCAAATAAATGATTAAGATGGCTACAAATGAGAATACTTCCAGATAGGCGATTTGTTGCTTAGTATTTTTCATCATTGAATATCAGCCATCCTATAATTTTGTATTCGTACTGAATTGAGGGTTTACTTTCACATATTATTTCGATTCTTCAGAGCATATTTTTGATATAATTATTGTGACTTGGAAAACAAATTTTACCTAACCAGATATTTGTTTATACGACGTTAATAGAGTTTTCACATAGAAAACCTTCAGACTAAAAACGCACCTTGTAATTTTCTGCTTTTTTTACCGCTGGTTTTTTGCAACTGACTATCCTGTTTCGATTTAACCCATCGTATGATAGAATCCACAATCGGAGATTTTGCAACCTAGAACGGATAAAAATTATTAGAACGACAGGCAGTCGTTTATTTTCGACTTCATACGCCTCATTTTACAGTTTACCTGAGCGAAGAATTTATCCGACAACGTACACTTGGAACCGAAACTTTTAGCTTGCAAAGTCATATTTTCTTTTGTCTGCGAATCGAAAGTGGGATTCACTATCAAGCAATTGATGAAAACCCACATGTGATTCTTAATTTGAAATGGCTTAATTTGAAGGTTTTTATTCTTCTTCTTGATAGCTTCGAGTAAATGTTTTACAATCGAGTCTACGACATATTCAACATGGCGACCACCCTGCAATTTAAGAATTCATTGTACGAGGAAACCAAAGAATATTAAATTGGTACTTCAACCGTGAAAAAGTTTCACGCACTTTGGTTGTAGCGATACTATTCACAAATGAAACTTGTCTGAAACCGAGTTCTGAAGATGTTAATCCAATTTCCCAACGAGGGTTCGGACTTTCGTGGAAAATTTTCAAGGGTTGACCATCTTCGTCTTGTTTATCTTTAGTATACAGACCAATATAATCTTTGAATGATTTGATCTAAGAGAAAAAGATACGAGTAAATAGCGGATATAGGGCAAGAAAATGAGCTTTTTTTTGTGCAAAATTTAGATAAAGTATTACCGGCAAACGTTTATCGTTCAAAAATACTTTAACGCCTTTTGAAGACGCAGCAACATCGTAAGCACGACGTGACATCAGATCGACAATATCCTTATCCAGTTTTTCCATTTTGAATTTGGCGAGATCAGGACTGAATGTGATTTTGGTGTAATCATCAGAGGAGTCTTTTATGGCTGGCGCAGTGGTCTTCGTCATATTGGTCGTCCAGGACTAAAAACAAAGAGCGAACGTGTATTGGCACTCGGTAACCAAAAATGTATCATTCAAACTGTAAAACGTATCAAGACAAACCTGCTTAAATTTGCGTTTGTATTCTTTTGATGCAGTTTCCACGGTGAATTTTGTGCTAAATATGTTACACAATTTGGCTCCGAAACCATTTCTACCACCAGTTACTTTCTCCTCTTCGTCATTATAGTTAGAACTGGTCAATAGATGACCAAAGATCATGGTCGGAACGAACATTTTTTCATCCTTATGTTCGACCACTGGAATACCTTTTCCATTATTCCACACACTGATCACATTCGCTTCACTGAAATGCAAAGACGAGTTTAGAATTTAAATAGCGAGAACTACCACAACTAATATTTAATCTAGCATCCAAGTTTCTAATATACAGAAAAAATGGTATTTGTTAAACACTGCGGTGAAGTATAATGGAAGCCTAAGTATTTTGTGTAGAATGTAACTTGAATAAAATCTAAGCTCGGTTCAAAAATAAGTGAACGGCGAATCAATGATTCAATTTTCGGACTTTCTTTACAGAAATTCTCATCGTCTGAAAACGAATGTCTTAATGGGCTTGAAGAAGATAACAAAAAATGCGTTAAAATCCCCTAAACAGTAAGTTTAATCTAGCAACGCCTCTCCAAATAACATAATTAAAAGTATTATGCTATCTGTTAAATATTGCATTAAAAAGAAAAACGAGATTATAAATTTTTGACAACGGTGGCATAAAATATGTTTCACTTTGGATTTCATTCAAACATAAGTGGTAAAAGGAGAAAAAATGTCTTAATGGGCTTGAAGATAATCACGAGAAATCGTAAGAATCCCCTAAACAGTAAGTTTAATCTAGCAACGCCTCTCCAAAGAACATAATTAAAAGTATTATGCTATCTGTTAAATATTGCAATGAAAAGAAAAACGAGATCATAAATTTTTGACAACGGAGGTATAAAATATGTTTCACTTTGGATTTCATTCATATGATTCAATTTTATAAGTGGTACAAGAAGAAAAAATGTCTTAATGGGCTTGAAGATAATCACGAGAAATCGTTAGAATCCCCTAAACAGTAAGTTTAATCTAGCAACGCCTCTCCAAATAACATAATTAAAAGTATTATGCTATCTGTTAAATATTGCAATGAAAAGAAAAACGAGATCATAAATTTTTGACAACGGAGGTATAAAATATGTTTCACTTTGGATTTCATTCAAATGATTCAATTTCATAAGTGGTAAAAGGAGAAAAAATGTCTTAATGGGCTTGAAGATAATCACGAGAAATCGTAAGAATCCCCTAAACAGTAAGTTTAATCTAGCAACGCCTCTCCAAATAACATGATTAAAAGTATTATGCTATCTGTTAAATATTGCATTAAAAAGAAAAACGAGATTATAAATTTTTGACAACGGAGGTATAAAATATGTTTCACTTTGGATTTCATTCAAATGATTCAATTTCATAAGTGGTACAAGAAGAAACAATGTCTTAATGGGCTTGAAGATAATCACGAGAAGTCGTTAGAATCCCCTAAACAGTAAGTTTAATCTAGCAACGCCTCTCCAAATAACATGATTAAAAGTATTATGCTATCTGTTAAATATTGCATTAAAAAGAAAAACGAGATTATAAATTTTTGACAACGGTGGTATAAAATATGTTTCACTCTGGATTTCATTCAAATGATTCAATTTCATGAGGGGTAAAAGGGAAAACAATGTCTTAATGGGCTTGAAGATAATCACGAGAAGTCGTTAGAATCCCCTAAACAGTAAGTTTAATCTAGCAACGCCTCTCCAAATAACATAATTAAAAGTATTATGCTATCTGTTAAATATTGCATTAAAAAGAAAAACGAGATTATAAATTTTTGACAACGGTGGTATAAAATATGTTTCACTCTGGATTTCATTCAAATGATTCAATTTCATGAGGGGTAAAAGGGAAAAAAATGTCTTAATGGGCTTGAAGATAATCACGAGAAGTCGTTAGAATCCCCTAAACAGTAAGTTTAATCTAGCAACGCCTCTCCAAATAACATAATTAAAAGTATTATGCTATCTGTTAAATATTGCATCAAAAAGAAAAACGAGATTATAAATTTTTGACAACGGTGGTATAAAATATGTTTCACTTTGGATTTCATTCAAATGATTCAATTTCATAAGTGGTAAAAGGAAAAAAAATGTCTTAATGGGCTTGAAGATAATAACGAGAAATCGTTAGAATCCCCTAAACAGTAAGTTTAATCTAGCAACGCCTCTCCAAATAACATAATTAAAAGTATTATGCTATCTGTTAAATATTGCATTAAAAAGAAAAACGAGATTATTAATTTTTGACAACAGAGGTATAAAATATGTTTCACTTTGGATTTCATTCAAATGATTCAATTTCATAAGTGGTAAAAGGAAAAAAAATGTTTTAATGGGCTTGAAGATAATAACGAGAAATCGTTAGAGTCCCCTGAACAGTAAGTTTAATCTAGCAACGCCTCTCCAAATAACATAACTAAAGTATTATGCTATTTGTTAGATACTGCATTGAAAAAAAAAATGAAATCACGAATTTCCGACAACAGAACAATTCAATCTTTTGTAAGTCATCCACAAACTTTACTTTATGAGTAGTGGCAGAGCAAAAATGTCTTAAAGGGCTTGAAGATAATAACAAGAAATGCGTTAGAATCCCCTAAACAATAACTTTATTATAGCAACGCCTCTCCAAATAGCATAACTAGAAAATATTATACTATTTGTTTGATATTGCATTGAAAAGGGAAATGAGATGATAAATTCTTTAAATCAGAACTCAATCTTCCACGTCGTACCATACCTTAATGACTAACGTAAGAGTAGTAGCAGAACACAAATATCTTAAAGGGCTTGAAGATGATAACAAAAAATGCGTTAAAATCCCCTGAACAATAAATTTTATATAGCAACGCCTCTCCAAATAACACAATTGAAAATATGTCATTTGTTTAACATTGCAATCTGCAACCATTGCTAATCCAATTTCATCATGGACCTTATGGTTGAATTACACAAGGTCCAAAACAATCATTCAGAATCAAATAAAGTTACCAATTTAAATTCAGTCAATAGATCACATATATCTAACACGATCCAGATAGAATATAAAATAAATTCAACCAAAAAAGCTGTAATTTCGAATCATAAAGTTGAAAAGCCACAAGCTTTGACGTTTATGCGATGAATAATGACATTCAGCTAGAGGTAGAACAGGAGAGGAACAAAGTAAAACAGAGAAAATGGTTTTACAAAGTTTCTAGCGAAATCGTAAGATTCTCAAACATACTTAATAATAATAATCATTATTTATCGTTTAGTTAAACGAATCTGTCCTCCGTCAACCTACAGTCTGAATTACTTTCTATACACGCAATCTTTAGTAAAGAAGCAAGTTCAAAATAAAAAGATGCTGATTATTCGATAAAAATGAAAAAAATTCATACTGTATAGGTTTTAAGTTTCTTGGCAATAATTAAAACCTCATTAACTACTATGTCTAACACATAGTATGGGATTAATAATAAACCTAAATTTTAATGAGTTGACTTAAAATTTGGGACATTAGTTTAGAGAAATGTTTTAATGGGCTTGAAGATAGAAATAATCAACAAATTAATATCCCCTAAACATTAAACAATTTGATACAGCAACTCCACTCCAAATGACTAAGTTATTCCAAAATGAGTTATTTGTTTAATGATGCATTATTAAGTGAAATATTCAACGTTTCAAAGTTGTACGAGAAAAAAAGCTGGATCCAAGAATATTACACAACGAAAAATTAGGCTAATAATTCATCAAACTATTTCAATTAATTGAAAATGTACTAATGATTTTGAACTTTACAATTAAATTAGATTTGTCAATATTAAAAATTATACGAGTCGAATACAGAAATGATTCTGGACCAGAGTCACGAGGAACCAAGTCTAAATAAAGACGTGATGAATAAATATTGACAAGTATCGAAAGAGTTTACTATAGCCTTTCGTCCTATAAGATCAGGGTAGCAAAATAAAACTCATTAATTTTAAAATTTAAACTATAAAGTCCAAATATAAGGAAAAGGAGCGTAGTTGAAAAACTTCAATTTCGCCTCCCTCAAATCTGAAATTTTGGGCTTAGCTTCTTTTGACTATCAGGTCTAGAATTGGATTTTAGTCGCAGATTCATACTCACGGATCAATAGTGATTTTAATACAATCCATATTAGGATCTCTCTGCTTATTATCGGCCGCATTGACGAGGATTTCGTCGAAAATTTTATATAAACCGGGTACAAAAGTGATCTCACGTTGAATCATGGATTCAGAAAGAAAGTCGAACACCCACATGAACTCCGTAGTAGGTTCCACCGATCCTAGGATCAAATTTAACATTAATATGATGAACAATGCAACCAATATCATCAAAATAAAAACTAAGAAATACCAATATATGAATCCGGTCTCAATAGAATATGCTCTAGCTGCGTTTTCTTCTGATACACTTTCTCGATCATGCCTTTCGGCTTTTTACTAGCAGCCGGCGCATCTCCACCAGCTGCGTTACGACTTGGACCTCCGTTTTGTAACGGAGTACTTGTTGCTAGCGCATCCATTGCTGAAGTCTGAAAGTTAAGTGGAAATATAATCAGTAATTAGACAGAAGATTATATGCGTTGAATACTAGAAAAGTGAAAATTCGAACGACTGCATGCGGTAAATGCAATTTATACGAACTCGAATTAATCGATTAGATACACTGCACAACAATTTACAAGAGAAGACTGGATGAATAAATTTTTGAAACATCAGTATGTCTGAGATCCCATGGTACAAGTCAATTGCTGACTACATTAACAGCTCAAGTAAATAGGGGAAACGCTGACCATGCGAGCACGACAGTAATGAAATAAGCATCGTTGCAATGAGAATACTCATCACCAGACCGAGAAAATACTTGAGTGGTTTTAGTAGGTTTTTCTTTACGATGGCTTGATTACACAACTCCAAGATTAATTTAATCATTTCCCGCGCAAATTACCGATTAGCCGATATTGATTAATTTGACCAAGATGAAGTTCAACTTACGAGAGCGAGACGTTACAACAAAATACGAATATCAGGCAGAACGTTTAAAATGAATTAATGATGCAATATGCCATGCTCCATATGCCAGCTTTCATTGTAAATCACAATAATCACTAAAACAAAGGCAACTTCGTTTATTCTTGTAAAAGAAATAGAAGAACGTTGAAATCGTTGCACATGAACACCAACCGAACAATTAAAGTGAAAAGAGAAATATCATGGAACGACCAAAACAACCGAAAATTTTCTTTTCAAAATGGAACTTTGAATAAAATAGCGTATAGATGCGCATCGAGCATTATATCAAAAATGAACTTTAAAAACTGTAAAAAATTTTCAGTGTGGAAAATTAAAATATTGGGTAATTGTAGTTATACATAACCATTTATGTTATCATGAATACGAATTTATCAATTTTTTTAATTTCACTTTACTAGTTAACGAAATTCAGAATTAATACTATCTTGGAATGGAAATTTGAATAACAATAATATTTGGAAAGCTGAGTTCTGAAACAATCTTAGCAGATTTTGACTCTTGAATATTGAACTTTAATATTGAAATAGTAAAAAAATAATATTTCCTCCACAGACGATTCTTCTAGCCTCAGTAAAATTTTTTATTACCTTATTGATCATTGTACTATTGATACCAAGCTAAAAAGCAATAGTATAAGGGCGATGAAATACCTGAAACTAATCGTACCAAATATCAATTGTTGGTACTTTACCTGCTCTACTTTACTCCAATTTTTGAAATTTTTTTTAAAATCAAAATTAAAAATAAATTCTTTTCAACAGTTTTATTGTGAAAATAGGAAGCATCTACAAACATTAAGCTAATTAACTAAAACAAAACAAAATGAAAAAAAGGAACAAGTAACAGTTTTTTAAATAAAATCGCAGAAACGAAAAAATTGAAACAAAATTTTTGACGAAATTATTACTCCGTCAATGTAATTATTTCTAATTGTGTATTTTCAATATTGTAGTTTTTCACTAATTCACGACGGATAAAAACAAATTTAGACAAATAACAATTGGTATTCTTGAAATTCATTTACAATTCTTACATACGCTATCAAACACAGCCAACTTTCCATCCAAATTTGTCTTCCTGTAAAATTTTTCGAGCTAAAATTATTTTTATTTCTTTTAAAATATTATTGTAAAATATGTAGTTCAAAAGGGTGATGAATAAAAGCAATACGGTATCGTACTTTAAGTACAAAGAAAAACATCGTTAGTTGTGAAAACCCGGGATGAATAAAATTTGATCAACTATAAAACTTATTTTTGTACACCTGCATCGTTCGAATTTTAAAACAAAAAAAACAAAATATAGACAGTGTCATCAGAAATGACAAAACTGAAAATCATTCTTACACAAATATCAGCTTGATTATTCACATTTTGGAACTCCATGATGAAGGGGAAAAATTCTAAAAGGTACACACGTAAACACAGTGATGTGGTAATTAATATTGAGGGACTGAATAGCACATTTTCTTTGTCCATAACAGAAATACAATCTTAGGTCACAACTAACGTCATCCCAGACAAAAAATATGACAAAAATTACAAAATTAAAAGACAATCAGACTACAAATAAACGTACAAAATACGCACATAAGGACACGAAAGAAATCATTAAAATGGTACAAATATTCAAAATCGGTGTTTAAAAAAAACGTATCTCTTTTAACATGTAACAAATTGAAATTTATAACATCATTGGTAGCTATATCTATTTAGGTCTTCTGACGGATAAAGTGGAGATTTGTCAAATACATGATCATGGTTTCAAGCTAGTGAATTCATGGGTAACAGTTAAAATTATAGGCATATCGGGTTTAAAACATGATTTAAAAAAACAAAAAACACGTTTTTCTGCAAAATGCAGATTTTTGACATTTTCACTATGAGGAAAGCTTAATTCATAAATATTTTTGAAAGTTAGAAAACATTCCGAGATAAATTTGAATTTTAGAAAAATTATGAAAAATGTAGAAAACAGGGGCAGATTTAAAAAATAAAAGCAAAAAATATGTCGAAGGAATTATTAAGTAGGTACACGTTGTTGTAATTTAAATAATGGGTACCAAATGGTGGTAAAATGTTTGATCATTAAGATTGGTTCAACTTAAATCTGCCGCTGAGTATGAGAGATCGTTTGAATGAGAGAATCGTATTATTCTTTTCGAACATCTCACGTATATAAATTGTAAAAATAGAACTTAAAACCGTACTAAAAAAATCATTATCACACAGCAAAGGTAAATTTCCTGATGGCACGAAAATACGCCAATAAAATATTAAAACATAAGAAAACAAACTAGATGGTTGTAAAAAAAAAATAAAATAAAATGCTTAGTCAAAAATACAAGCTAAGACACTTAGAGAATAGCTAAAGCATTTGCTTTGGCGATCCTCATCGTCTTTCTTCTTTTTCTTCTCCTTTTTCGAAACAATTTTATTAGCAACAAGAGGTTTCACTGGACTGGTAACTATCCTTTTGGTACGGGCACTTAACGGTATTGGGGCATAAGATTCTCTTCTTCGAGCACGTTTTAAAAAGTTCACAACTTGAGGCGTGATGCGAGGCGATACGCCGTTAACTGGATGTTTAAGAATGAAGCCTAAAATCAAGGCAGTTTCCATTTGTTCGAATAGGCCGCTACGCATTGGGCCGGATAGAAAGTCTTCGGAAGTCATCAATAAATAACGAACGGAGAAGAGCAATCTGTCACCGAGAATGGCTTTGCGATTCTCATCAGACAGCTCTAGCTGGCATCTTTTGCACTCACGGTTACACCATTTCTCAACAACAGAGAATAAAATGCATTCGGAACTTATACCTGCAGAAAAATACAAATAATTAGTCTTCGCATTAATTTTTCGACACGAATAGCCAACTTCAAATTGAATATCTCCAAATTAAATGCTTAGTTTTCATCTTCATCATGTTTTAGTAACCCTCATTTAATATTCAACCCAGAATATTAAATCCTACTTATTTAAATAATGCAGGTGAATTAATGCTCGCATTTTCACTAAAGCTTTTGAAAGAAAGAATTTATAGTATTTAGCAATGGATTTTATTTGTAGATGATGAGAAACGAAAATAATTAGCAGAACTATCGAGTAAATGTAGCAGACGAAAATTATTGCTACTCGTGAATAAATGCAAATTAAATAAAAGTATTTTGCATAGGTATTTGAAAAAATTCAGTAACTTAAACTGATATCCTATAATTTATCGAAAATTCAAAAATGTTTTTACTTAAGCGAGGTTCGAGTAATGAATGTGAAAAATGAATGATTAATGATCTAGAATTTCAGAGAAAATAGTAATTTCCCAAACAAATTCAAAACACCGAGTGCATAGGATTGTCAAGTTGCCCAACTTGAACATTGATGAATTACACTGAACTATTGTTGCCTCTTCGATAAACATTTCAAATATTATTTCCTAAAACTATAAGTTGAAATTGAATTACTTAGGTAATTTTTTAAGAAGAGTTTAAAAAACTGAGAAAAAAAATTTACCCAATTGAAAATAATTAAAGAAATAAAAAAATTCAAAATATTCAAAACTTAGAATTATAAAAAAATAATTAAAAATTTAAACATTTAAAAAAGAAAAAGGAAAAAAAAAAGTAGAGAACAGAAAAATTAAAAAAAAAAAGAAATAAGAAAAAGAATAAATAAATAATAAGAGAAAAACTATGAGGTTCAAACATTAAATATATTGAAGGCTCATAGTCAGGGGCCTGCATACTAACCTAATGTATCGCGTTTTGCGATATCATATAAAGCATCTTTGGTTAAATCTTCTATACTTTCTTCACTGAGTACCTCGTCAGCGTGCAAATCAATAAAGTGGTAACAGTTCCAGAGTAACAAAGAACACCATTCACTCATCGATCTGTCATTTTTCTCATCTTTGCTCGAAGTACCGGCCTCTTGAAGTTCTTCTAACACTTGATCCTGAGGTGGAGCCGAAGGAAATCCTAATAAATCACTTTCACTTTCTGCATTGAGATCTGTGGAGTACAATCGCACATGTTGGTAGATTTGGAGAACGTTATTTTTTGTCAAATTCTCATCCAAATATTTAACACATATTTCTACCAAATCTGGACATAGATATTTATTGGCAGCGTATAAAGTCATCAAAGCTGTTCCGACAGACTGGAGTTGAACGTCCTCGTGATATAAATATCTGTAAAAAGCAAAACAAAAATGTATTTAATTTTTTTGCAACGCATAACAATTTCAAGGTTCCGGTTCTGTTTATTGATAATAATTTAGGTCGACATACAGACTATCTATATCGAAACGGAAACGATTCGCCAGAATAAAAGAATTTTTAGATGTCAGATTAGGTGGCGATAAAGAGTAGTATAAATGGCTGATGAAACATGGAAGAGTGTATGCGCTATCCTAATTTACTAATTATCAGAAAGTGGTTAGCAAATAGAACAAACTTAAAGCAGCAAGATTTAGTTACATCGTGTACAATAAAATTATTGAAATGCAGAAGACATTCATAACAGCTCCGTAGGCGGACTTGGAGGAAAGGGGCGATGACTGAAATGGCCATGACCTCTTCAGACGAGCTGAAATCACCCCACCACCTCCCTCGGATTCAAATGAAAAAATCGCATTTTTGAAAATTTTGAACTTAACACCCTTCTGCTTTAGGGTGACGATATAAATACTCGATCACAATATAACTGCGAATATGAGAGGATAACATTTAATGTTTCGAGCCACGATATATTTTTCTGATAACAAAACAAATGAGGGAAGAGGAAAATTATAGAATTTCAATTGAGTAGGGTACAGCAGAGTTCAAAGCTGATTAGAAGTTTAAATAAATTTGCCATATTATTTAACTCAAAACTCCTGGTTCATTCTGCATTAAATTTGAACTTTCATTTTAACAGTTTTCTTTGTAAGAGATTGTTTCGAATAATTGACTTTATTTTAGTTTATGTTTTTTTTTCTTCTTTGTAATGGTAATGGAAACATTATTTTAGAATAGATCGCATATCTCAGTGTTATATTTCTTTGTGCGACTAAACGAAGATGAAAAAGAAAATTTCTTCTTATACGAATACATAATATCTGAAATCCAGTGGCACCAAAACAGATTACAGTCTATTTTGGATCTGTTAGCAAAAACTGAAAAATTTTCAAGGACTGACTTTTTTATAGGTATCTAGAAATTGAAAATTATCATAAAAAAATAGAGGTGGTCCAAACTGATGTGAATATTGAACAAGCAATTACCCAAAAGCAAGTTATTTAGAAGGTTTGCCAGCAAGGCAATATTTATATTTGCCAGAGAATAAAAGGATGAAAAAAGTTGATAAAAAGTTATATCCCCCTCAAAATGTCAGCCCGTAATGATCCATCCCTTCGCCAATTTGGTGCAAATAATGTCAAGCTGTTCGTCATCTTGGACCATAATCTCTTTATGACAGGAGGAGAATAACTGAGCCTCCACAAAACATATTTCAAGAAGGACAATATTTTAAAAATTAAAATACTTATTAAAAAAACTATGTCAATAATAAATTGTATTTGGGAATTTTCACGGTTTGAGTCTGTATGATTAGGGTAATAATAACCAATTGTCGGCTCTTTTTTGTACTCCATTTGTTGTATTTGACATACAACTCATTCGTTAATACACTTAATTCGCGGAGCAATGTTAATTATGGTAATCCTATGTAAATATATACGCGAATACAAAACCGTCTAATTTTTTCAAAGGTTTTTAAACCACACCGAAATGAATTTCAAATCAAAACACGAAGCTGCTAGTTTGTATTTTCTGTATTGACTGTATTTTGTGTAAGGTATATATTATGGCCAAAAATTGAAGAAAGCAAATATGCAACTGATAAAAAGCTTGCTTTTGCTGTATACCTTAATGAGCCAAAAAGGTTCACTTTTCAAAATCCAAAATATGTGATTTAGTCACCATTTCTCGGTGGTAGGTGTATCAATTTAGACTTCAAAAGAAGTCTAACTGCAAAAGTAAATTCTTTCTGAACCTCTAAGTTTAATATGACCCGGGAGAAGGGCCGTAGCAAAATGAGCTATAGGAGGCAATGCCATCCGAGCGAAATCATTTGTACTGCAAGGGAAAATTTTTCCCTGGAACGGCGAGAGAGAGGGGTCCATTTTGCTCCATCCCTCCCGAAGTTCGATCCACCCTTCCACCAGTATTTTGCTCTGCGTGGATGGAAAATTAAATCACTCAATCTTGAGGTGCTCTGATCTATAAATAATTACTTTTGTGATGAGTAATATCCAATTTCATCAAGTTAAGATAAAGCTTATAATCCAGAGTTGAGTCGGTTGAGTCACTAATATTACGTCAATAAGACGGTTCGACTTTTTTTCATAATAAAGAAAGGAGCATTTAGGGACATTTTTGTGAACTTATGACACAACAGTAATGCAACATGTAACCCTTGAGATTTAATAGCGACTCACTTGTGATTCATATATGACACATACTGATCACCGAGGGTCGATAATACAAATATTTATTAGGTACTGGTTTCGCAGAGCGTGAAACATGATACTGTTATTTTTGACATTCCCTTTAATTATCAACACTAGAAGTACCAGGTGGTGTCATATACGACGCCACTCAAAATTTTGAGATGGACTTCTCAAAGGACCAATATTTTAAGAACCCCTGACTTGTGTCATACGACACCACCTGGTCCTTTGAGTAATCGAGTAAAACCTGCTATTTCTATAGTGTCCCTTCAAAAGTAGTTTCATTAGTTTTGAGAAGACGAAAATCAGATCATTTCATTATAATACATGTGAAAAATTACACGCCAGCAAAATTATTAGGGCCAGCAAACCCAAGCATTTTTTCCAAATCATTTCATTAATGTTAATATCTGTAAAAAAAATTACACACTAATAAGCATTTGCTCATGTACGTAATTTTTTTACACATATTATACCTTTAATGGAAAAAAGTGAGCGTGTAATTTTTCATCCGTGTTACCCTTTGGGTTAATAAATTTTTGTAATACTGGTCCTAAGGGTCCGTGGAAGCAAGTATAATGATGAAAGAAAAATCCCACAGAAAAAGAAGCCTGATAAAAAATAATGTGTGGACGCACATGACTTTCTAAAAGATTGAGGCAACAAAATTATAGCTCGTTAAAAATCGAACTACCTAGTGGATTTATCTTCAGTCAGTTGCGAGAAATCATGGGAAGAAAAGTTTGTGGCGGAGATCTTTGAAAAATACAAATGCTTGACATATGTTTATAGCTTAATTTCCACATAATCAAGGTCTCCAAAATAAACTCATCTGCAGGCTTAGGCAAGGCAAGATAGCATCTGCTATAAATATCGATTAAAAATCGTTGGCTAATAGAATGCAAAGCCTATTTAACACATCGATATTATATACAGTCTTCATTATTCAATGTCAAGACTCAGGAGACTCTTGAAACAATTAAAATAGCCTGGAAAAAAATTACGTAAACGTGTCTCTACATTCGAAAATGATTATACCGCTATGAAAGACAAAGAAGATACTTTTTTTTTCTCATTCTTCCTTTCTTTTTGGCAGATTTTTTTGTCAATTGTTTTTATTGATTTTCTATAACCATCAACATTTCCATAAGTACACCAACCTTAAAAGATGATCGAATGCTCTTCCGTCAACGTCTTGTATGACGATTTTGGATTCCGTGTTGGCAGCAAATGGACCTTCCAGCATTGCTTTGAACACTGGGTTGTTGCGCAATATTGACCTATGACCTGGAAATCTCCAGGTTTCTGGTTCTGTTCCTACTAGGAATACCACATCACTGCCGGCTTCATTATCAAATAATGAATCCCATCTGAAAAACAGAATTCCAAAGATATGTAGCTAGGGTTAAGGTTAAACTAAAAGGATACATTTTTTAAGGTAAATCTTATAGTTTAATATCTCATGAAAGATTTAGTCCTCTCAGCCCCATATTGGGTGCACCATTGGGTGGCAAATTTTGTTAAAGTGCAAAAGATTATGTCAGGGGGCTGAGCTCCCCCTACCTTCTCTTGGCTTCACCCCTACGAAATAAGCAAAATTATTAACAGAGAGATATGAATTTATTCCAAACCTCGCTGAAGCAAGAAACTAACTCAACATGTAGTTACACTTTCGCCATCAGATAGTATACAAAACGCATTTTTGAGAAATTCGCACCTAGCACTTTTTAGAACTGGGCTTTTCACTTATTTTGAAACTGGGCTTAATTGCAACATGAGTCTTAAATCTCATGCTATACTGTCTAAAAACGAAGGTCTGCCCTGCCCCACCTAACCACACCTATCTGAGCTTTCCAGTAACGTAACAAATTATATTATGTTTATTATGCAGCAGCGATCCCACGGTTTTTATCTAGAATATAGGTAAGTTATTTCATATTTACTAGTTGAAACAAATTAAATAAATTTAATTATCTTCTCTTAAAACTATAGGTAATGGACGAAAATCTTCTAAAGGGCATTTAAAAAATACCAAATAATATGGCTACTCGTAAATGCATGGTGATAAAAAAAATTAGTAATTATGTAAGTATTTGAAATTTTGTACGAATTAGAAGACGAAAATTGTTCTGTATGGTTATATCACCTAAGCAACCCTTCGCAAAATTAAATTTTATAGAAAGTCATACACCCCGAAAGTATAAATTTAATAAAAAGTTTTTACTAATTTGAATAAATTTTTGGGACAGTTTTTTTTTCCACAACTGAATATCAAATACTAAGAGTCTATACCTTTTTGGCAACAAAGGTTTTCCATCTGATTCGGATTCATGGTGAAACATCATGCACAGTCTCTCCTCTATGTCCTGTTCGGCTCGGATGCAACCATAACTGTAAAAAAAAATAAAAACGTAGAATTAAAAAAAAAAAAACAAATCTTGAAAAACATGATTAGAATAATTAATTCTTTCTTCAACATACTTTACACCTATTTGAGGTTCCATATGAAGAAAAATCGAATAATAATTGAAAAGATACAGAACGTGCAAGAAATATATATTTTTTTAGCGACATTATTGAATTATACGCGAGGCAAATTTCTATGACGTTTTTACCTACAATGACGAGTCGGTAAGGAACTAAAACTTGAAGGAGTATATTACCACCCATTAAGCTGGCCAATTTATATTTTTATCAGTTACAAAATTGGTATATTAATCATTATATAGATTCTATGGTTGAGGGAGAAGGAAGGGCTTATGTACATAAAATTACGTCAAATGACAATATTTCATATCGAATTCGAGCTAACGATAACAATATTTTGTTTTGACTAATTTCAAGTCCGGAGCAGACAGGAAGATTTCCAATAGTTATACGAGCTTATCTGAGAAGAAAGATTACATTGTAATTTATTTAAAATTTGCATGATTCACCCATTTCTTTCAAGTTCAAACCAATTCGATTTTAGGTAGTTTACAAATGTTTACTTTTATTTAGATAGGTGGGTGAGAAGGATGAGACATTATTCTATAGCAGTAATCGGTTCAACAGAATATATGACGAAATTAAAAACTTCTTTATGTACTGCAGTGGAAGACAAATATTCATGACCTTGGTATGATTATCGATATAATTAAGGCGATCAGAGCACCTCTGCATAGACTATGAGCATATTTTTTTAAATTTGTCCATCAAAGGTAGGATGAGTAAAAAATTATATGGGTAAACATGATTGAAAATTTTACTAGCGTGTAATTTTTGTGCATGTTATACCTTCAATAAAATACTTTTTTTTTAATGCTTTATTTTGGAATCCCATAACAGTTTTGCTAATGTGTAATTTAAATGTTACGTTTAATGAAATGATTTGATTTTTGTCAACTCGAAATCGATGAAACATATATCATCCCCGTAGGTGGGATTTGCCTGACATGTTTTTTTTTTTTTGGGGGGGGGGAGGGTTTAGAAATTTTTTTCCGTCTGTCCTTGAGAAAATTTCTACAAAACACTTGATAAGATGACTAGAAACGAGAAAAATGAAAATATCGAAAATTCGGTGGTACAAATGCAAAAAAAGGAAATGAAAATGAAAAATTGTAGTTATTTTCATTGAACTAAAACAGGGGGAGAGCTAACTTGATCTTCTCAAAACAGGTGGGGCTAATTTCAGCTCTGGAAGGCTTAGCCTTCCTATCACCCCTCAAAGTCCACCCATGGTAAGGTATACATTTCAAGGGTTAAAACTAGTGTCTGGATAGTCATGTGGTAAAAAAATACCTTTCTATAACTACGTAATGCAGGCTCGAGCTGAAGCCAACATTTTTCTGATTAAATTATGAATCATAAAAAGTGAAAATGAATAAAATTAAATTTCAAATCGCTCATCTCCTTACTCAGCCATACCAATAATGGTATCCGAGATTGAATTATAATCTACTGGAAATCAAAAAAATTACAATTGTATTAGTCACACTTATAAGCCCCCTAATACATCATTAGCCTGTACTGCAGAATAAAACTCTTGCATAATCATTTTCTAAGAATCGCTTGTTATCCAAGGGAGTTGAACTAAAATTCTTGATCAATACTGATCGAAGAGGCCAATATTTAAAAAGTTGAATCAAAACTATGTTTCAAAGCACTTAATGCTGCTCGAATGTTCATAGTTCCAATAAATATCCAATCTTCCCTGACACTACTTTGTATGTATGTTTTTTTACTTCTCAAAATAGTTTTTTTGCATGTACGTGAGCCATTTTGAAAGAGGAGCTAAATTCAGATAAAAAAACAAACCCAAACAAAGAAAATGCCTCTGGCTGAATTATACTCACCTATTATGGATACCTATACTGTATCTTAGTACTACATCTGAATGTATTTAAATTAATTTTTCATTCAAAAATAACAAAAAAAAATGTTATCTTTTTTTTTTAATATTCATTATTCCTTATTTCTGTTTTCTTACAGAAATCATACTTCGTGATCACCTTTTTTGTTGCAATCGTTTCCAATGTGTATTTAATCGATCTTAATGTGATTTTAATTTGACGATAACTCGTATAGCTAAAGTGAATACAAATGATTTCTCCTCACTCATAATCGCACAAAGAAACACACAATATTCACGTTCACTCTTTGGGACTAAATCCAGCCTCTTCATTAATATTCCAGTCATACAGAAAATATATTTGTCGAAAACTAATTAAAAGTGATATACGTCGCCTTTTTAGAATTCATAGTATTCTTTTTACAATTTTTCATTTTTTTTTCGTTATGTGTTAATATTCGTTAATAAAGATAAACAAAGTTACTTTTAGAAAAGAAAAAAAAAAACTATCGCAAAACTTAAAATGTGTCCATAGAACTCATTTTCAGCAGCGAACAAAAAAAAGTATTCTTTGCAAAAGCAATAATTTTTCAACCTAATTAGGTTACATATAAGTTACTAAACTTTACAAAAGAAAACCTATAATAACGTTTTTTCTTCTAAAGGAGTAACAGCATGAAAAAGTTTGTATGAAAAAAAAGAAAGAAAAACAGTTTGGAAAAAAAAATGCAAAAGAGTAGGTAAATAATAAATTAGTACCATATGTTAATTATTCAAGAAAGGAAATTACCCAATCAATTTCACGAAAGTGTCAACAGATGTGAATAATAATAAAGAAAGTACCTGGGTTTATTTATCTTCAAATTAAGATATGGGTCAATCTTTTTTGTTTTTTTGCTTCTGTTACGAGTACAGAGGCACTTGAAAATTATCAATAAGATTCCAAAATATCGTCTTCTCAAGCAGAAATTTTGTTTGAAATTTTTCAATATTGATGAGGGAGAATGCTACATAATGGCGGTTGATTACCTGGACCAAAAAATTAATATATCTAAAAAATTAATTATAGGGTCTAGTATAATCAAATAAGACAATAAATTAGTACGAGTACGAAACATAATACTGGAGGAAATAAAAAATTGATTCTTTAACAAATCAGTGTTACCACATTACGTGAAAAATCACTGCTCAAATTTTCTCTATGAGCCTATATTTTTCTTCCTAATTTTCCCGCCCTTGTAATAATATTTGTGGTATTTACTCTAACATCCTTTATGGCAATTTTTTCAGAAGTTGGTAACCCTGATCAAGATGAAATTTAGTTTTAACTTGGTCTTAACTAAGAAGGTATAGAAACTAATTTGTATATGAATTCCATTAAGTAACATATTTATGACCTGAAAACCAATTTGACTCTCGAGAGTTACTTGGCAAACGCCATTTTATTTATTTTTCTTTTAAAGATATTTCAAACTTAAGATTTATATTTCTTAGGATAAATTAGTTTGCTATTGCATTTCAACTTATATACCTACAACTATCAGAGATAACTAGAGACCTAAAAATCTTCACCTTAGCAAAAGAAAAAGATTTTCGGGTTTTTTAACGCTAACCACAAAATAATATGACGCCATTTCTCTACCATTTTATACTACGATACTGAAACATTATATTGATTTATGGCTAAAACTATAATGTAGTCTTTTAATTTTGTTACACTTGAAAAAATTATCTACTAATTTCAAGTACTTCATTTATTGCTTCAATAGAATAAGCACTACAATATTGAAATAAAAAGTCTATACAAGCTGAGCTATAACTTCAAAAATAAAATAATTATTGATTTTTTCCCCACTTTAGTGTACGTGCACACATCGACTATAACCTGACGAATATAAGTTTTAAAATTTTCATCGAAGTGCCCAACTGTAAGAAATTTTTTTTTCTCACGCCGACTGTCTGTCGCCTTTTCATTTGTAGAATAAAAATCAATGACGTCGACACAAAATGTGACAATGTACACGACGTTGTTAACACACTGTCATTAAATCAAAAAGTACTCATCTTGTATGAAGGTAATAAAAAGGCGAAGCCCATTCAGCAATAATAATAGTAACTGGAAATAGTGAAGATCTTTAAAAAAAAAATTATTGTCTCTTTTCTGAATTTTGTACGGTAATCTTTTTTTCCCTCGAGCATCAACATGAAGATGGAAGCAAAATATAAATTATTGTTTTCCCAAGGAAAACGTACTAATAAAGTGGCAAAAAAAATTCAGATAAAAAAAAAGTTGTTAAAGGCATATTATACATAACATATTTCAAGTACCCCGAAGCTTTACAGTGCTACTCACAGAAAAGGACCTAAATAATAATAGAATTTAACAGTAAGTAACAGGCATATTGCAGGGATTTCAATATGAAAAAATTATTTAATATAGCCATAATTCTATGAAAATGTGCAATCTCCAAAATACCTGCCCTACCTATCATATGGCAGATGGAGGGAAATGAAAATAAAAATGCATGATCACTATCTTATCTCAAATTTTTAAAATCACTTTCCTTTCATTTTCACGTTTTTACGAGGTCAACGGTTCTGTGAAATCGATATATTTTTTAAATCAGTAACCAGGTAACGGCTTAGAAGGATAATCAACAAAGTGTTTATCCTAGACATTCTCTTCACCTCTGTTTAGATATATGTAGCGAACAAGGTAGAAAAATTAAAATAAAAAAATTGGTTGAGGGGTGGTTAAAAATAAAAAGAGAAATGAAAGTAACATAGCTTATCGCTGGCCCAAAGTTCAAAACCTGCTAAGTCCGATAAAGAAAATGAATCAGCAATTTTTCTGCCTGATTTAGTATAAGCAGGCACTGAAATATCTTTTGAGTTTTAAAAAATGTTCGATATTTTTTGGAGGACTTATCCGGATTTTGGGCTGCGGATATATTCCCTTCTCATAAAAATGCAAAGTTGATAAAAACTGAACTAGTTTATAATGGGTAAAATATGAGAGTTGAATTTGTATTTGAAATTGTAAAATTAGGCTTGATTTCAATATAGGTATGAATCTTTTCTTTTTTTTTCAACTTCAACCTAATTGTTGATGAACCAATCAAACTGAAGCAATTTCAGGTGCCCAATTCCCAAACTTCTTTCTTTATACTCGTCGGTTTGACGTCTGATTAATAAAGAAGAGAGTGAAAGGAAAAGTTTATTTTCTGTTATATAACAAGTAAATTAGGTACTTCAATAGTATTTGGGGAAGGTCACTTCTGGTGAAACAAATCAAATCCAAATACTCGGTAATTTTTCATAAACTTGTTAATCTGTACAAAAATCACCTTCATCATGCTGGTTAAACTATGAATTTATAAATTCGACTTTTGAAATTTCATTTTGAAGAATGAAACGGAGGTGCGATAAATTTCAAGAATGATGAATGAGAATTATTAAGAAGGGGTGGAGGGGAAGTAACAAATCGCTGCGCTGAATCTAAAACTTGCAAGTCCCAAAATACAAGAATCGGGGTTTTCCACTGATTTGACATGAGAACAGACCCTTGTACTCGTACATCATGATGGCATAAAAAAATCTAAATAATTCAATCAGACCCTTAAAAATAAAAATTTAATAGATATTCTCAAAGCCAATAGAACCTATGAAATGTTTTTTCCAAGAACTTAAAAGGTGGTTTTGGTAAATATAATTGTTTGTCTCAGGTCTGACAAGCATCATAACACGTCTGTATATGAATTATGCACATAAACCGATAAACAAAAACAGGACTACAATAATGCAATGGCCATATAACTTCCAGGGGGTTATTCTCTACTCGAAATGGACGATGTGAAGCATATATAAGTGCGTATTATATGAAAAACCATCAAAGCGAGTCCATAAAGGCGAATATGCGAGCCCAAAACATTTTTTTTTTCTTTCAAAGTCGAATACTCGTGTGGGGAAAAAGTAGCTGAACATACAATTTCCGGTCTGCTCATCACATATTGATAAAATTAACAATATAGGTCGTATAAGAAACTATATTCGCTTAACAATGGCCCCCTGGCGAAGTTATTGAATATTGCATCTTTTGTTAAATTGATATCGAGCACGGCTCCTTTAAAACCAAGTAAAACGTATAGGCTACAGGTTAATCACGTGTTGAAAATTTCACGTTCATGTCACTTGAATTTGTTATTTAAAAAAAAAAATTCGTTTTTTTGAATACTGTAATTTGTGTCTAACTGTTTCTAAGTAGCTCACTCTTTGTTCCAGATACGCCTATAAAATGAAACACAGGTCTTACTCGTTTTTTTATAGCCAACTAAAAGAAAGATTTTGCAAAATGTCTTTTTGTTTTACGTTTTGGGACAGGGTGAGAAAGGTTAGCTATTTAAGCTATTCTTTTATAACGAGGAATTTACTCGTATTTTCAATTTTATAAGGACGACCAAACCACAGAACTGGATAGCCAGCACTCGAGCCACATGCTAACAAGACAGATCCGTTTGGTGTCTAGATGGACCAGAGGTATAGTGTAGCGTACAATCAGGAATGACAACTGCAAGGATTTTTCACTGTCTCGAAAAAATATGTCTGGGATAAAACCAGGGATTTTTGGAATTTTAGAGATTTTGCTCAGCGTCCAAATTATTATTCAAATAACTAATAAGAGTTTTTTTGTTAGTGGTAAAAATTCAAATTTCCAATGAAAATAACTGATTAAAGGATTTTTAACAATCTGGACTGGCAACGCTGCTTTCAATAATGGAAATTTTGAGAAATTACAAATGCACATACAAAATTATTTAAGCACCAATCGCATGATCTGTACATTGTAAGAAATGAGGATTAGATCCTTATACTCGTAACAGGCGCAAAATTCTACAAGATACTCAAATTTTCTTAAATATTAATGTACTTCATGAACCTTGCTTGAGTATAGGTTTGTGCCACACTTTGTTAACCTTCACCACTACTGAAATCTTCAAATTCGCCATTGAATCAAGTTCATGTTGCAGAAACGTAAATTAGTCTTAGCATTGGTTGTACACGAAATAAATTCAAAATCAATGTACTTTAGGACGAATTCATTAAATATTAATTTTCATATCTTAAAATTTTTCGCGGTTACAAGCTGCTGGGTAGCAGACTTCTCATGAAAACCACAACAAGGAAATATTTGATGCTGCAAGCACCGAGTATCAAAACAGAGATGCGGTTTTAGTTCGGATTCAAAAATTACTATTTCGTACTCTATGACGCCCTCTCTCTTCGTCTATATAGTTTCCTTTAATCTTCTCACAATATTACTTGTTGGTACAATCGAATATAAATCAAGGTGAAAATAGCAATTTCGAAACTAACTATTAATTTTACTTAAATAGGTGTTTGTTATGAGTACCTATCTACCTATATACAAGCTAGCTACGATGACGATGCAATTATTTAGATTATTTTGTGCATAGACTAGGTACCTATATGTACTTTCAAATTATTTAGATTAATATTTTCATGAGAAACAGACTTTGTAGCAATGAGATAAACGGTTGGGAGATACGATAAAAAAAATTCCTAATTGGAATGTACAATAAGTAATTGAATTTTTTTTCATGCAATTTTGATGAACATCGATTATTTATTTTGCTGAAATGACAAATTTCTCAGAATTAATCAATATAATTAGGATCTGTACGGGAAACGTTCAATTAATGCAAAGCAAAGCTAAATTTTTGTTTATAGATAAGTGGTGTAAGGACTATGTTTTTTTTCATAATGCTGAATGTAAAACTTTATCTTTATTCACGGCTAGAAAAACTATTTATTATTTATAAAAATGAAATATAAAATTATAAAATTAAATTATAATTTCAGGGCAAACTAAACTTTAATTTGTCAATTTTTTTTTCTTTTTGTTGACCCTACGAGAGGCTAGGATTACATTGCCTGAAAAACATTTTTTTTTTCACCAAAGTGAATGCGCACCATTAAATTGGAGATATTATTTTGTTCCTTTGATCTGAATTTATAACTTTTTCAGAAAGGTGTTATCATTAAAAATATACATTCAGTATTTCACACACGATTAGTTACATTCTCGTAGAAAAATATCCTCGCTTCTTGGAGATTACTAGCCTTGGCTACTGACGCTTAGCTCCCACGAAAAATGGAAAAAACTGTTACAGAGAAATTTTAATCGGCATTACTCAATATGTAAAGATTATTTTGATAGAAATATTATATAAATAGATTTTAAAAATTTCCCTCAGATTAACAATGACAAACAAAATGAAGCATAATTTTTTTATCCATATAACTTGTAAAAGCAAACCTCAGAGTAGTCAGAATTTTTATTAGAATAACGTTTTGTTCAAACAATATGAAAAGCTAAGTTAAAGACTGAGGTATGTATGCAAAAAATTACCTCGAAGAAAAAAAGTCAAGAATTGGAAAATATGTTATGCTAGAAACTCCTTAAATCAATTGAGGAGAAAAATTAAAGGAAATGCTGAAGGTTGGTCACAAGAGGTACCTTGAGGAGAAAATTTGTTAAAATACCTTTAATGAAAGGAAGTTTCAATGTAATTTTTTGCATACGGGCCACAGGCTTATAGACGAAAAACAATATAGACTGAAAATAATAATTTAAACTAAAATTTATCCAGACTGAAATATTGCAAGGTACTTCAGAAATGCACTCAATAATATCAAAAGCCGAAAGCCACAAAAATTATCTACTAAAAATATATTCAAGTTTCAGACTTCAGTTAAACACTAAAACTTCATTAATGTGATAACATCTTCCTGATATTTTACTCATTGTATAATTACTAATAATGATGAAAATTGGAATATTTGAAAAAATAAAACACAACTCGAACGCCTCATGGCTCATGAACGTGATTTGCGTTTTGGTAAACTTTTTCGATACTTGCCATTGATTTAAAATTCTCGGATTAGCCCTCGTAGCAAAAATAAAGATGTTAATACATCAAAAATTCAAAACTGACTTCGATGAGATAATTATTATTTAGTGCGACAATGAATTGAGGGAGAGACAATAAACGAAGTTTTTTTTTAGCCCTGTGGAGGAGAAAGCGAAGATCAAAATGAAGTGTACAGACATAACTTTTCTTAATGGTGACCATTTAGCTGATTTTTCACTTATTATTGGGGAGAAACGATATTATTTTACAATAATATGATATGATGAGAGTAACAATCATTGAATGAACCTACTAATGAGAAAGATACACGGAATGAATCTATCAAACTATAATTATTTCAAAGCACTGCAAACACATTGGTAAACAGTCTTGTAACTCGATCGATTCCTATTTTATAAACATTTCATTAAGCACTCACACCTACCTACATCGCATACTTCAAAAAAAATTTCAGCAGTAGTGATTCAAAAAATCTCGAACTTACTGTTCATCACATGCACTCATATGCAGTGATGTAGATTCTGTTAGATAACTTGAATAAAAACTAACTTACCAGTTACCCATATCACAAATAACTCAAATACTGTTTAACCGAATCATCATTAAAGTATTTATAGTTAAATCAGTTCAATATTATTAAGTGGCAAAAAGCGTCGACGACAAAATATTCACATTAAATTGTTCAAAAGAAGAAGAATAAGAAACACTAGCACGTCTCAGAACGCGGATGAGTCATCACTTAAAGGGATAAACGGAGAAGGCATTTTTTTCGTTTTTGCTTTTTTCCTTTTCGTTTTTTCGTTCATCAAAACCAAAGAAAAAAAAACGAACGAATATTTTTTTTTTCGATAACTGGTTTTACGTAATTTCTCAGGACCACGGACCACATTGTGCAGACGTTTTCTACAGATGAATTCTTTTTGCCTTTTTTTAATTTAGTAAAATTTTCTAAAACTTTTTTGCTTCGAATGTTGCAATTTACAAAATAATGAAGAGCTACATAATATTCATAATGTGATGGGTCACTGAAAGTCATTTATGAACCACCTTTCGGGGACTAAACCTTTTCTGTCAAGATTAATAATAAATTTTGTTTACAGTTTTAACAAGCTTCAATTCTTGCACTGAAAATTTTGACCTCCTTGACAAATTATGAATGAAAAGATGGATTTGAAAATTTCAATCTCGATCGAAATTATTAAAGCCTGTGCGCTTTTAACGACACCCATGCCAATTAATTTTGAAGCAGGCCTGTCGATAAAATCGTTAAAAACATTTCAAAACTAAATACTGAGCTAGTAAAAGAAAATGCATATTATAAAACTCATTGACAGTTTTTAATGAATGATTCATGATAACCGCATAGGTTGCGGCTATACGTTTGGAACTATTAGTACTTTTTATACAGTCTACAATATGGAATCTTTTCATTTACAATCTTGATCGTACTATTTAATTCACTGACTTTCGACTAATGACTGCTTAAGTTCGATTGGTAGGTTCTTTGCTGAAACGGATAGAATATTGGTAACTCGGATGAGCATAATGGGTAATTTGTTTACTTCCAAAAAATAAACTATCTTTTGGCAAAAAGGCGTAAGTCAAATTTTTAGACCAATTAATAAGAGAAAGTTAAAAACCAATGAAGTTACCCTGAAGAAACTTTTCTTGAATTTTGAACTTTGAAAAAATTCGACTTACTTCATTATTTCACAAAACTGTTCAGCTGTCAGCAGCGTACTTAGACCAACATTGAGGGGGGGGAGATTTCATACCTTATTTTTTCCAACTTTTTCCCTCACCACAGGAGTTCCTCATGCATTGTTTTTGATTCGGAAGGGTGGAGGTGTTTGGTGGACCCCCTCTAGCTCTACGCCATAGATCTGTTCAAATTTTGTGTTCGAAAAATCTAGTATTGGTTCGATTTGTTTCTCTCGTAGAACTAGCAACTAGATACGCTTTATATATAGGTGCAAAACAATTCCTTATAATTAAATTGATGAGTTAGTGCGAAAAGATGCTATCGCTTAAAAGTTAAATTTTTCTGGGCTGGTGAATTATGATCTCAGGTCGCGTATCTATTAGATGTACTACTGTTAATTTTCTAGCTGTAAGTGCAACTTATTGGGAAAAAATGATTGTGTTGAATAAAAGTGAATATAGTGCCATTCGAAAGAGTGTGAATTTTTCTAGTTTAAGTTTCAAAACAAAAATTGATAAAAATGGATGTGAGAACTTCTGCCGCTGTCTCGTTAAAATCAGTTCATTTTGTCACTTTTCTAAGCCAACGTAGTACACACTTGAGAGCCATTCCACATTCGGATAGAAAAGTTGCTTTGTGTAGTCTCTCTTTATAAATCCTAAGTCCATTGGGCCGGTTTTCAATTGAAAATTGTTTTTTTTTTTTGTTAAAATAATTAGAAAAGAATACCTAAAATTGATTGTGCACCATGAGTAGTTCAAAGCTGTAATTTTATAAACACTCATCCTAAATTTTAGTATGCAGCGCACTAATTAATAAGAAAAATTGATACTGGCATAATTGAAAATTAGTGTAGGTAAATATGCTGAAAGTTAGTGTGCAGCAAGCTAATTTTTTTTACTGCAGCATTATACCTGTGAACTCAGTACTATTGATAAATCTACTGTGACCTTATTGATATTTTAACTTACTGATATTTTAATACGAATTATATAAATAAAATATAAAAAATTCTAGCGCAGTCCGTCGCACTAGAAAAGCAGGTTTTCGATTTGCCGCTTGGTGGTTTAGAAACTCATTAAAATTTGCCACAAGTTAGTGCTTCTGGATCTGGTCAAGAGGAGGTATGAAATTATTTATGCATATTATAAACTGCAATTCAACCTAGCCAGTCGAGAATGAAATAAAAACGCTACATACCTACATAGTAATAAATATGATAAATATTTATTGAATCTTATTATTGACTGGGTCAGCAACACTGGATATTAATTTTGTCACACAGTATTCTGAAGACTTCTAAAAACTTGCCACAAGTTGGTGCTTTGGGATTTTGAAAGAATAATTGAAAAATGGGGCCAAACTAGCCTATTTCTAAAAAATCAAACTTTTGATCAAACCACTCTCTGAAACTGCCCTATTTTCTGTAAAGTCAGTTCGTAGATGGTGCCAAAATGAAAATAATAGCCTATATTTAGACAAAGTTTCTATTTATACTTCACCCGATCGATTGAATTTCTAGATCAATAACCACCTGTAAAAAATGGTGCAAAATGTTTGAACAATATTGTTAAAATTTGCCACAAGTTAGTGCTTCTGGATTCTGTAGCAATAATTAAAATAATTAACTCGTCATTTTGTAGCACAGTATTCTGAAGACTTCTAAAAACTTGCCACAAGTTGGTGCTTTGGGATTTTGAAAGAATAATTGAAAAATGAATTTGTCGTTTTGTCGCACAGTGATCAGAATAATACAAAAAATTTGCCACATGTTGGTGCTTCGAGATTCAGTAACAATGATAAAAAAATTAATCTCTGTCGAAAACCGCCGCGCCAATTTGCAAAAATTACTCATCAAATACTCTAAGAATCGAATTATCAGTATTGACAAAAATTAAAAAATTAAATCCTTCAGCCTTATGAGATATGAAATAAATTATTTGTACGATATTTTGAACATGGTTGATTATTTGTTGATAGCCAAATGTAACCATAAATGGAGATACAAATATTCAAAATGGAGGGAAAATTTTCATGTATGTTTGCCTTCATTTAAGCATTATTTCTTGTAATTACAATCTTTATATCAAAAAGTTATAAAATTTGGTTAATGACTTATTTATTTTATCGTTTAAGTTAGCTACATAAAAACTTTGAATTTCTTAATACTAATTGTAATACAATGGTGACCCAAAAATAATTGAAACCAAGGAGTAATTTTTGCAAATTGGCGCGGCGGTTTTCGACAGAGATTAATTTTTTTATCATTGTTACTGAATCTCGAAGCACCAACATGTGGCAAATTTTTTGTATTATTCTGATCACTGTGCGACAAAACGACAAATTCATTTTTCAATTATTCTTTCAAAATCCCAAAGCACCAACTTGTGGCAAGTTTTTAGAAGTCTTCAGAATACTGTGCTACAAAATGACGAGTTAATTATTTTAATTATTGCTACAGAATCCAGAAGCACTAACTTGTGGCAAATTTTAACAATATTGTTCAAACATTTTGCACCATTTTTTACAGGTGGTTATTGATCTAGAAATTCAATCGATCGGGTGAAGTATAAATAGAAACTTTGTCTAAATATAGGCTATTATTTTCATTTTGGCACCATCTACGAACTGACTTTACAGAAAATAGGGCAGTTTCAGAGAGTGGTTTGATCAAAAGTTTGATTTTTTAGAAATAGGCTAGTTTGGCCCCATTTTTCAATTATTCTTTCAAAATCCCAAAGCACCAACTTGTGGCAAGTTTTTAGAAGTCTTCAGAATACTGTGTGACAAAATTAATATCCAGTGTTGCTGACCCAGTCAATAATAAGATTCAATAAATATTTATCATATTTATTACTATGTAGGTATGTAGCGTTTTTATTTCATTCTCGACTGGCTAGGTTGAATTGCAGTTTATAATATGCATAAATAATTTCATACCTCCTCTTGACCAGATCCAGAAGCACTAACTTGTGGCAAATTTTAATGAGTTTCTAAACCACCAAGCGGCAAATCGAAAACCTGCTTTTCTAGTGCGACGGACTGCGCTAGAATTTTGTTTTAAATTTTTTATTTGGTATTTGGGAACCACCCGGGGCGCCATACTGTTTTGAACTACATTTTTGCTAATATCTCAGGAACTGCTGAACTAATTAACTTCAGATTCTATACAGACTTTGACCCAGTGAAGATTGATCTTTGGTGAAAATTTCATGCCTATTGGTTCAGCTGTTCAACTGTTGGTTTGACCTTTCATCAGTTATTGCGTTTCAAAGCAATGTAGCTCCTAATTGCACTGAAAAATCATGATCTTCAACTACATTTTTGCTAATATCTCTAGACCCACTGATCAGATTGACCTCAAAATATGTAAAGACCTTGACCTGATCACGATTGACCTTTGGTGAAAATTTCATGCCTATTGGTTCGACCTTTCATAAGTTATTGCGTTTCAAAGAAATGTAGCTCCTAATTGCACCCGAAAATGATCATCTTAAATTACATTTTTGCTAATATCTCTAGACCCACCGATCAGATTGACTTCAAAATTTATACAGCTCTTGACCTGGTCAAGGTTGACCTTTGGTGAAAATTTCATGCCTATCGCTTCGCCCGTTCATCAGTTATCGCGTTACAATGAAATGTAGCTCCTAATTGAATCCAAAAATGATGATCTTGAACTACAATTTTGCTAGTATCTCTAGACCCACTGATCAGATTGACCTCAAAATGTATACAGACCTTGACGTGATCAAGATTGACCTTTGGTGAAAATTTCATGCCTATTGGTTCGGCCTTTCATCAGTTATTGCGTTTCAAAGCAATGTAGCTCCTAATTGCACCTAAAAATCATCATCTTGAACTACATTTTTGCTAATATCTCTAGACCCACTGATCAGATTGACCTCAAAATGTATACAGACCTTGACCTGATCAAGATTGACCTTTGGTGAAAATTTCATGCCTATTGGTTCGGCCTTTCATCAGTTATTGCGTTTCAAAGCAATGTAGCTCCTAATTGCACCTAAAAATCATCATCTTGAACTACATTTTTGCTAATATCTCTAGACCCACTGATCAGATTGACCTCAAAATGTATACAGACCTTGACGTGATCAAGATTGACCTTTGGTGAAAATTTCATGCCTATTGGTTCGGCCTTTCATCAGTTATTGCATTTCAAAGCAATGTAGCTCCTAATTGCACCCAAAAATCATAATCTTGAACTACAATTTTGCTAATATCTCTAAACCCACTGATCAGATTGACCTCAAAATGTATACAGACCTTGACCTGATCAAGATTGACCTTTTGTTAAAATTTCATACCTATTGGTTTGGTATTTCATCAGTTATTGCGTTTCAAAGCAATGTAGCTCCTAATTGCACCCGAAAATGATCATCTTGAACTATATTTTTGCTAATATCTCTAGTCCCACTGATCAGATTTACTTCAAAATTTATACAGCTCTTGACCTGGTCAAGATTGACATTTGGTGAAAATTTCATGCCTATTGGTTCACCCGTTCATCAGTTATCGCGTTACAATGAAATGTAGCTCCTATTTGCATCCAAAAATCATGATCTTGAACTACAATTTTGCTAATATCTTTAGACCCACTGATCAGATTGACCTCAAAATGTATACAGACCTTGACGAGATCAAGATTGACCTTTGGTTAAAATTTCATAACTGTTGGTTTGACCTTTCATCAGTTATTGCGTTTCAAAGCAATGTAGCTCCTAATTGCACTGAAAAATCATGATCTTCAACTACATTTTTGCTAATATCTCTAGACCCACTGATCAGATTGACCTCAAAATATGTAAAGACCTTGACCTGATCACGATTGACCTTTGGTGAAAATTTCATGCCTATTGGTTTGACCTTTCATAAGTTATTGCGTTTCAAAGCAATGTAGCTCCTAATTGCACCTAAAAATCATCATCTTGAACTACATTTTTGCTAATATCTCTAGACCCACTGATCAGATTGACCTCAAAATGTATACAGACCTTGACCTGATCAAGATTGACCTTTGGTGAAAATTTCATGCCTATTGGTTCGGCCTTTCATCAGTTATTGCGTTTCAAAGCAATGTAGCTCCTAATTGCACCTAAAAATCATCATCTTGAACTACATTTTTGCTAATATCTCTAGACCCACTGATCAGATTGACCTCAAAATGTATACAGACCTTGACGTGATCAAGATTGACCTTTGGTTAAAATTTCATGCCTATTGGTTCCGCCTTTCATAAGTTATTGCGTTTCAAAGCAATGTAGCTCCTAATTGCACCTAAAAATCATCATCTTGAACTACACTTTTACTAATATCTCTAGACCCACTGATCAGATTGACCCCAAAATGTATACAGACCTTGACCTGATCAAGATTGACCTTTGATGAAAATTTCATGCTTATTGGTTCCGCCTTTCATCAGTTATTGCGATTCAAAGCAATGTAGCTCCTAATTGCACCCAAAAATCATAATCTTGAACTACAATTTTGCTAATATCTCTAAACCCACTGATCAGATTGACCTCAAAATGTATACAGATCTTGACCTGATCAAGATTGACCTTTGATGAAAATTTCATGCCTATTGGTTTGGCCGTTCATCAGTTATTGCGTTTCAAAGCAATGTAGCTCCTAATTGCATCCAAAAATGATGATCTTGAACTACATTTTTGCTAATATCTCTTGACCCACTGATCAGATTGACCTCAAAATGTATACAGATCTTGACCTTATCAAGATTGACCTTTGGTGAAAATTTCATGCCTATTGGTTTGGCCGTTCATCAGTTATCGCATTACAAACAATGTAGGTCCTTATTGCACCCAAAAATCATCATCTTGAACTACATTTTTGCTAATATCTGAGGAACTGCTGAACCAATCGACTTAATATTTCATACAGACATTGATCAGGTCAAGATTGACCTTTGCTGAAAATATCATCCCTATTGGTTCAGCCGTTTTTCTGTTTTCGCATTACAATCAATGTAGCCCCTAATTGCACCCAAAAATCATCATCTTGATCTACATTTTTGCTAATATCTCAGGATCCGCTGATCAGATTGATCTCAAAAACTATACAGACCTTGACCAGGTCAAGATTGAACTTTTCTGAAAATTTCATCCCTATTGGTTCAGCTGTTTTTCTGTTTTCGCGTTACAATCAATGTAGCCCCTAATTGCACTCAAAAATCATCATTTTGATCTACATTTTCGCTAATATCTCCGGATCCGCTGATCAGATTGATACCAAAAACTATACAGACCTTGACCAGGTCAAGATTGACCTTTGGTGAAAATTTCATCCCTATTGGTTCAGCCGTTCGTCTGTTTTCGCGGAGCAAAGAAATATATGTCCTAGATTATACGAAAGAAAGAAAAAAAAAAAAAAAAATAAAGAAACACCAAAATGCGAGATAGGTATTTTTGGAATCAGGAGATCGTGAAACGAATAACTGTGATGGTCTGGTGCCTATTGGTTAAAGTCAGACCAAAATTAATAGAAGGTTTTCTAGTCGAAAACCTGCTAATTACAAAGCTAATTCTCTATGAATTTTTTTTTTAATTTTCAGTATAGTGTATTCTCAAATGATACCTGAAAGAAGGGGTATAGAGAGAGATATGTTTTCAAAATATGCTTCATTTTTCAAGTATTTTGGCTTGGATGAAAATGAAGTTCTAAATTTTGCTATTAAAGCTCCTCAGAATAAAATAATACAGAAAAATTCCAGAGAATGTCATGGAGAATTGGTCAAGTAAATATACATTATACATAGGTACTTCAGTTTTTATATTTTTTTGTTGAAAAAATTATCTATTATAATTTTTTTTATAGAAATTTTTAAGGTAATTTTCTTCTCTTTATAATTTTTATCACTTGGTAAAGCGGTATAATTCATCGAGTGCAAAAGCAGGCAAATGGCAAGAAAAAAAAATGAAGCTTCTATATGTCTATTTCTCTCTTTCTCTTTTTCTTTCAATCTCTCCCTCTCTCTCACTCTCTCTCAGTCTCTCTGTCTCTCTTTTTTTTATACAAACAATATTATTATGATCGAGACATGAAATTTAGATAATTTTATTCGGCTAGATAATTCATTATCAATTTAATCATAACTCAACATTGTTCTGTTCACCATTCTAATACATATAAAAAAAATTGGCTAAATATGATACATTACCATCAACAAGCAGAAATTTATGAATTTTTAGCTTTGCTATGTGATAACCACAGATCATTTGCTCACTTTAATAGGAAGAATTGTTACAAAATTTAAAGGTTCGTTACCAAATGATGATGAATTTAGCGAAGAGCCGTTGTGAAATAGACATCGTATTCGTTAGAACTATGTATAGGTATAGGTACTTTGAAGATAAATTTTAATCATAAGTTGAGGTAATAAAAAAATGAAGCGTTTTATGACTTCTTCTCGATGAAGTTTTTTCAAGATTAACCTTGCTTGTGCCGAGTGTTTACTTTTTCAACTTTTGCTGCGATTGATTTTATAGTTTCAGCTATAAGTATATCACTCACGTCATCCCGTAGTAAGACTGAAATGAGATAGACCTCTCTAAGTTTTGGAGTTAATTGGTGAAATACTTTCGGACTTACTGCAAATTGCAATCACTCATGAACAAAATTTTTCTTCAACGATTTAAGACCAAAATACAGAACGGATCGAAATGAAACTTGGAGCTCGTTTTGAAGATACGTAGATATATTAAAAAATAATCCCTTCAAGTTTTGTTGATGTCAACTGATCAATTACGAAATGAAAAACATATAAAGCTTATTATATCATTCTCTGTAGGAAAAACTTGCTGTGCTGTTTTTCTACATTCATACGTAGATTTATTTCACAGCGGTGATAAAAATCAAACAAAGTACCATAAAGAGATTAATTTAAGTTATTGTCACCTCTGCATATACCATCTTCACCCAATAAGTTAAAATATCACCTATCTGGAGGTTAATAAGTCATAGCAAATTACTCCATGGTATATTCGAATATCAAATAATTTCTCAGACCTTTAGTTTCTCACCAACGTACTATCAACTTCTCCATCTCCTCACAGAGATAAGTAAACCCACACACATATATGCTAGATTAGAACACCATCACTTTTTCAGAATTTTGTCTTTCTTATAATGAAATTTTCCACTCCTCTCTCAAGTACCGAGATGAAATCTGAGTAAATAAAGCGCGCTTTAAGGAAGAATTTCATTTTTCACAATTGAATGTGCAGTAAAACTTACCACAGACGAGAAGTCACTTTGTACATTCGACATAATTGTTTGGTCAGAATTTTAATTAGTAACATTCTGAAACGATCGCGCAAAACATCCGAATAATTCAATTTTCTCATTTTTGATGCGCTTATTGATCACTTTTTCAAAACAAATACCGCAACAAAAAACACAACTGAAATCATTGATAGGAAAAAACGGTATTTTATGAAGAAATTAAAAAACACATTGGACGAGAGAAATGAACGCGTTAACTAACCGGCAACCCAAACTCATGATAATTAATAACTGCGGCAGATCATGAGATCAACGATAGTTTCCAGCACGAGTTGTATTGTAACTCGAAGTGATTGGTTATTATAGTTAAAATAGAGAGCATTAAGGAATTTTTTTTTTTTTCATTTGTTTGTGTTTGTTTTCTTTATTTTTTTAATGAATAATCGCACTTACCTACGAGTTGTAATTGGTTAGTTAGCTTTGAGTCATTTATAGAGGGGAGAAATAGAAGTAGGAATATGTACTCAATAAATATAAAATTACCAACACATAGCATTTATTACGAGAATATAATCCTCTATTGAGAAAAGCTAATTTTATCTGATAAGGTGGGAATCAGTGGCTTAAATTCCATGGTATTGTATCGTTGGTAATAATGACGATTTCCAGTGGTTTGGCAAGAATAGATTCTGAATCTGAATCTGATCTGATACATCATTTTAGAATTTAAAATAAAAAAAATCGACTCCTGCAAAATAAACCCTCCATAACTGTAGTGTCCCATGTGGCAACACTGTCCGTACTTCTTAAATGACAAGTTTTTATCAAAAAAGGTTAACTTGTTTTCGTGGTAAAAATGGGTCGAATGTTCGAATTATGAATATTAAAAATGGTAGTTAAAACCATTATTTTGTTGCGTTAATCATTTCGGCCAGTACTACAATAACCAAAGCCATCTCGGAGATGTTTGGATCATTTGGATCTTCTGTCAATGAATCTTCAGTCAGTTTTGGATTCTGAGGTACGATTTGAATCTCTTGCTATAGTTCTTTAAAAACTATTTAATACAGTATTAATCTCGCATCCAGCGCCAACTTATATAATTGCTTTAGTATGTTTTTATCAAATTATTGATGCATAAAATTCTACATCATTACTCATATATTTTATCATGCACCTCAATTCAAATTTACGAGTAGTTACTGAGGTACAAGATTAACATACATTATATTTCTACGATTAGTAATTTTTCGTCAATTCCAACTTTTTACCAAGTTTCAACTGCAAAAGTCAATGACTTCTGACAAATGAAAATTGCTCAAATGTTGATTTGTCGGAAATTTTACTTGTGATTCACCTTACAACGAAAACCAAGCACAAGCATCGCGATATTTACTTTGACATGTTGGAGTTTTTCTCGTTGTGCTGGTGTTTGCACTAAAATAAGACATTTCCGTTCAATTTGTCACCAGCTTTTGCCAATATAGTTTCAAAGAAATTAGAATTCAAGGTGAATGCCAAATTTGAGTGTAAAAAAATTCCACTAGGCAAATTAGACATCAGATGTATCATTTGAGAGTAACTCTGCGTTTAAGCCTTGAGTCAAGTCAAACAAAAAATGTTGCTGAGTTTGTTACGAGCAAATATATGACAGGTACAAGTCATATATATTCGTTTTCTCTCTTGTAATTATAAGTTAGAAAAGGAGGGAAAAAATTTATGGAAAATAAAGAAATATACGTGTTTCTTGATTTTTGGACCACTACTCCTCATCAGCTCTTTTTGAGTGGCTGGGCTCGCTACTTTGGCGTATTAGCTCTTTAGAAATGAGCTTGTAATATGAAAAATAAAACCGCATTTTCAATTTCTCAAAAAGCTATTTGATTTTTGATTTGTAAGAGTTGAAGCACAAGCCAAAATTTTCACGTTACTCTTCTCATCTCTTTTCCTTCTGCCTTATGTCCTTTATTTATTTATTTGAAATTTTTAATTTTAAATTTGAGCCAAAGCTTTTCTCAAAAACTTGAATTGGTTTTTAAATATGGAATTATGAAATTCCTGCACCTTTTTTTCTCATTTCTGACAAACTTTTCCTAATCTGTCAATCACACCAGATTAGATTCAACATTAATTAACTAAACCTTAGCCATGATTTATTGTTTAAATAAAGACAATTAATTCAAAATTACTGATTCAGATATTGGAATCACCCCCAAAAATATGGGGTATTGATAGTGCATGGGGAGCTCAGCCCCCTTGACATTATCTTTTGCCCTCCTGTAACAAAATTCAAAAATAATTATAAATGAGTTTCTGACAAACTAACCTCCCATGAATCTCATCTGCGCCCAAACTATAACAACGTGGCAACATCCCTGTAAAGGTTACTTTTTCGACACTAAATTCTCTAAATTTTTACGAAATCAGGTTATTCTGTTTGAAAGAGTTGGAAATGGTTTTTTTTTTTTAACGCAGTAACTATTAAATACTTCAATAAATTATCTATTCTTGACAGTGGTTGAGTAGAAGACATAAACCTCCTGAACGACGACTTCTACACTCACACGTCGTACAGAGTAATGCAGAGTTTATACTGAGTCATAAAATTGTGACAATTGCCATCGTTTATGGCCAGCTGTAATTTTTTATAAGCATACCATGATTTCTTGTTAGTTTTTTCTTTTTAGTGTGATATTTTGAACAAACTTTTTAAATTTTATTTTCCTCTCTGAAGCTCTGTTTTAAAATTTCATTAATACATAATTATAGCATGGCAAAAGAGTCGAATTACAGTTCAAATTTGGATTTATCAAATCAAACTAAATGCACAAACAGATAAGATATGATATTCGAAAAATTAGAGTTATCTTTATCATTTAAAATCAATAATATTTAAACATTTTTGAAAAGTCTCACACCAATAAACCAGATAGTTTTTCATAAGACTTCACTCACTTAAACCAAGATATTTAAGTTGGAAATCGAGGAAATAAAATTATCTGATATTTACTTAATGGCTGAGAGGTGTATATATGTTTCCATACCAAATTCACCTATTTCATTGAACAGAAATTTGATAAATCGAATTTGAAATAAATACAAAACTTGTATTGTTATGTATTGTCTAAGACACAACTGATATAAAAAAAAAGTACGTGAGCTCTAAAATATGGCTACTAGTAGCACGAATTTCATAGCACAGTATTGAAGTACGACAATATTTAAACCGAGCAGCTAAAAGAACTGAAAAAATTAATTCAAACATTAAATTAGAAATAAATATTTTTACCTAGTAATATCTGCACTAGAAATTGAGAAAAAAGCGATCGTACTTTTTAGTCATATTGAGTGAAAGCTTGGCACAATACTACCTACCAAAACCTGAGTGACTTGAAAAATTTTTACTACATTCTTTTTTTTTCCCTGGTATCACGCATATTAAAAAAATGAAATAACAGATAAGGCGACAACAGTAGGTAGCTATAAGTTTTTCCGATATCTTAAAATACAGTATTTTTTTCCATGTAAACTGAGAAATATTTTCATGCACATGAGAATTGAGTTTATAATGAATAACCGATTTTTAAGGATATGTTTGGAAACAAATAGTAAAAATATCAACTTCCGAGCAATTATCTAGACTTAGACTTACCACTATTCTGAAAATTCATAAAATTGGTCACACATTTTAGCATCATATAAAATTTCCAATAAAAAACAATTACATTACAGGCTAACCACCGACTTAGATCAGATCTTGAAACACTATGCTGATTTCATCTAATTATTATAGTCAAAATGAAACAAATACCCCTACGAGAAAAAAAAAAGAATCTAAACAATTTAGTATTGAGCTCAACTTCCGACTGAGATATTTACCTAGCTCACTACGAATATCTTGAATTTCTCTAGAACTAAATCGATTTTTGAATATTTACAAAAGATAAAAATGATTAGCTCTCCTTCTTGAAATTGGCTCTCAATCGTATTTTTCCACTTATATCAGGTTTCCAAGATTTAACCACATAGTGCTCTTTTGAACTAAAGAAATGAACTTCAGAACAGTATGAATATAGATATCGTTAATAACGATACTTGTAGCCAAAAATTCCTTTCTTCTCGAAATTTCCAAATGGCTTTATATATGTACTATTTAGGCCAATTATCGAATTAGAGACTTGAGGTAAGAAAAAAAAAAAAGTAAAATAGGATGCTCTTTCATTGTGTAAAAAAGCCTACTATCGAAGGCACGAGCCAAATATTTTTACTTCCATCTCATTATACATAGAATATTTTTTGTACACTCTTTTTCAATGGGTACCTGAAACGATATATATTGTCGAAAGAATGTGAATGAAAAGTACTGCGGAGAATGAAGATCAAAAAAAAAAAAAAAAGGGTCGTTGTCAACAAAAGCGTAGAAAACAGTTGAATGACCTCTGTAGGTACCGACATGCTCGTAGAAATAAGAAGCTGAAAAGAACCCATATGCTGCTGGCATCATTAAATACCACCTAAAGATTTATAGGAAAAAAAATAATAAATTCCAAATTATGCAATATGCTTTCAGAACTAGTAACCCACAAAAATTATTTAGTAATAGTAGTGTGCTTATTAAATTGCAACAATCCCATTATTTTATTTAAAAAAAATATTCGAAATCTTGAATATCGATACCATAAATCAAAAATATGCTAAGTCCGTTAAACAAAATTTACGACTAGTCAAAATTTATAATTTTACAAAGAAATTTCTTCTGGCTATAGGTTGACTTTTTCTTATACATGTCTGCATGGGCCAAATTGATGAGAAATTTTTTTGACACGAATTCGTCAGATTTTTACCACCTTCTTTTGTAAAAAATTTCATATTCTCTGGTAAGAAAGGCAATTTCATTTAGAAATGGCGGTTCTATTTTTAAAAAAAGGGCGGAAATAGTTTTTCTATAAGATGTATACTTCTTTTTGCCTCTAGATCTCAGACCCAAGAACGGTTCTGCAAATTTTTACCAAGTTTTGCCAACTTCATTCTGCTATTGGTTTGGATTTTCATCAGAACTTGACCAAACCTTACAAGTTCAAGTTTCATAGTACGGATATTTACCCGATCTGCAAACTGTGACACAAATGTGGATGGGAAATGTGACGCGAATTGTGACGCAGATGTGACAAAAATTCAACTAATCAGGAAGCAGTGGCACTTTTGTGACACTGATGTGATTCCATTCTTCTCCGGTGGAAAAATTATAGGTCACATCAGTGTCACGAAAGTGCCACTGCTTCCTGATTAGTTGAATTTTTATCACATCTGCGTCTTATTTACCATCCACATTTGTGTCACATTGCAGATCGGCATATACAAATAGAGCAAACCTAATAAAAACATAATTATGATGTATCATTGTCTATTCCTAGCCCTAGTGGGAAAAGGATTTTTATTTTTGAGGACTTGGCAGGTTTTCAACTAAGAACGACGATTTGCTTGAGTCAGTATAGTCATTTCATCGGTATCCATCACAATAAACAAAACAGATTTGTCACACTATACATTACATACCTAATAAAGGAAAATGAAAATACCAAACTCGATCGATATACTCCGGACAATACTCCTTGCATATATATACTTGTAAAAACACCTACGCATGAATTGGAAGATTTTTGTCAAATTATTAGAACAATTTTAGCCATGAAAATTAGTCGTACCAGTCAATCATCCCAGAATGATTAATAATGTTTTATAATGATATCTTCACTATGTATAGCTTTATTTTTAATAACTATAGCCTCTATTTAGCGTGATACCATCAACAATTGGAAATAGACGACTTTTTCATTCCATCATAAATAAAATGTCTCGCAGATGAGACTGACGATATAAGAACTAAAACAAAAACAAAAAAAATCCAAACCCCATTTCTCTATCCACCATAAACGAATGGTCACTGATCTCTACTTCTAATCCTCATTTAACGAGCTCCAAGCTAAAACTTTTATGTTTCACGATTTACAAGTTAGCAAAAATCGACGATAAACCACGTACACGCCTTTATTTCCGCTTTTGTAGCCAAAACAGAGGTATTTTTCAAAATTCGATGACAGTTTTTTTATATTATATGTACTCCATCAAAAGAGAATTATGTTCAGCCAAAATGGATATGGTACTTTGTTGTTGACGAGTAGTAAAAACATGATAATCTCGGTGGCTGTTAACAAAAAAAAAATAATAAAATTTGCTAAATACAAATACTAGCTAATTTTATTTTCCTCAAAAAACTGGGTCAACTTAACTTATTTTTCAGTTTATTCGCGGTAAAATCACAGAAATAATCCAAACCTGCAGCCAGAAATTTTCAATAAGTGTTTTAATGGATATAAAAAATTTACATAAAAAATTTGAGTAAAATAAATTTACTAAATGCTCAATGAGAGCAAAAAAATTTCACTTTAAAAACTACTAGACAATGGTCAACTAGTAAAATAGTGTGTCATAAAATGCCATGAAATTTGACGGATTGTTTAGTTTTCTAATCTCTTGCGAATTCACTAAATTTTGCTTTCCGCTTCAAACACTACCGTCTGTAATTCTTTGTTTTATTTTTACCACAGCTGAACGTTTATGCTGCCAAAAAATTTTTGAATGACTCAACTGCTACGTTATTTATTTGATTCGCTAATTTTATATCGTCATTTCATCAACAAAAAGGCATTCGCTGTCAATATAGCACACACCACCTCAAAGAAACAAATTCTTTTGAGTACGAAAGATGCTCCGTATCTACTTCTGTATAGGGAAAAAATTTTAAAGAAGACTTTATGCACATAGTAGGATAAAAACGGCTTGACTCCAACTCCTTGATCAGAAATTAGGTTTATATCTCGATTTTATCAAAATATTTAAGCAAAGCCAAAAACAAAAATTTCGGTTGCCAAAAGGAAATATCATTTATTCTGTGTTAGACCTTTACTGTGGAGGACATCGACTTATGGAAAAGTTCACTTTTTCATTGATAGTTTTGAAAAATTATTTTTACATGAGATAACTTAAAATAACTATCTCTAAATTAAAATTATAAGATGCTGAAAAATTTTTAAGAATTTTAGAAAGTTTAGACCGAATGATGCATTCTACATTCAATCATCCATTTTCTTTTGTCATAAATGACACTTATGATTGGTATAAATTATCTAAAATAACTTATGGGTACGTTATCTGAGCATGTTTGTGTATAACTGGAAGAAAATCACTTTCGTCTGTTAACTATATTATTATATTAAATTTTTTATATTAATACCTGAAAATATTATCTTGATAGTACTTTTGAACCATCATAAAAATTCTCGGACTCAAGCTGAAGTATACTTTCTTAGTTTCTTAGCAATGTCAAATTTTTAAAATAATTTACACTAGAGTTAGTTATAACAGTCCTACGGGCGTTATATAAAATTTTTTTATTTGATAAGATAGTGATCGTTTATGTTTTTTTTTTTTCATTGAAAATTAATCACTCATTAATTTGATTTAATCTGAAGCTCTTATAAATGAAAAAGAACTTGATGTAATTAAAAAAATAAAATAGATACCAAATTTTGAAAAAAATTGCAAGATATTTTTTTTAAATCATAAGATATGTTATTAGTTTTGCGAGTAGAGCTACCTAATAGATAAGTATATAACTATTTGCGTTACATACTGAGAAACTGTGACGTGAATAAAAATAATCGATAGTTGATAACAAATGAGTCATTAATTTCCTAGAATTTGGCATGCGTCCCTTCGTTATAGTGTAAAAACTGTTTGCTACTATCACTAAATTTTTTTAATTTGAAACAAATGTTCCGAGTAGCTGTTTCCCCTGCAGAAGTAAGAGATTTTAAAATATAATTTTGCGTTTGAAAGTTCCATGAGATAGCAAGTTATTAAAAAATTAGAAATTCTATGATTTCGTCTCAATTTTCGAGGCGTGTTAAAAGAATTGAAAAAAAATTTTATTTTGCAAAGTTTATTGCTCGGTATTTATTTTAGGTGCTTTTTGAAGGAAAAAGGAAGGGTAAAATGAAATATTATGCTGAAAAAATCTTCTTTCTACGTAAAAGTACTGACAAATGACTTGCAGCTTACCAACGTAATTACACTGAAGGTAACCATAACAACTTGGGAGGATAAAAAAGAAAACACTCACAAATGAGAAAACGTGCTGCTCCGCATGCACTAATTCAGAAGTACCACTGATGAAACTTATTAACATTTCACTAGTGAAATTTAATGTTTTTTATAAAAATATACTCGTTTATAGACTTTAATCGTACCTAAAAGTGCAGAGTAAGTCGAACGTGACCTAGCTTTATTGATTTTTGGTGAACTTGCCTACTGAAATAAGAATGTCGATGCAGTATACTGTCTTCTGTATAAAATCCAATTATCTGGCTGGATGTCAGCTCCACTTTAGATTCATGAACAGTTTTTTTTTCTCGTTTCAATTACTAAGTTCTAATTTGAGTTAAAATGCTAAAAAAAAAAACTATTCCATTTCTAATAAGAAAATCAAATGAAATAAACAAGTAAGGATAGGTGGGATACTAGAAAAAGTATTACTTTCGAATAGCAGTAATCTATTACTAAACTGATGAGTATTTGAAATATTAAGTGTCAAAGCCTAATAAAATCCAGGCACATTTTGCAAAATGCATCTCCAATGTTCATATGAAACAAAACAGTCTAGAATTTTGAAGACAGAGAAAGAAATAAAGAAAAATAAAATGAAAACTATAAACCAGACACATGCGAAACAAAATTAAGAGGGTGGCTAAAACATTTTTATCACGCAACTAACAGCAGGTACCTCGTACCCAAAAATCAAGAATCAAAAGAAGGTGCAAGGAAAATGGCAGAAATTGTAATATAGGACAGAAGATTAGGGGAAAAAAAACAGAAATGAAAATATATTTTACAAAGGTAAAGAATGAAGTGTGAATGGAGATATGACATTTATGCCCAGAGCTGCCGAAATAGACAGTTATTTATTATAATTTTACACTTTGGAAGTCTATACTAAGCTGTTCTAATTCTTCAGAGTGGGTCTGTTAATTATTTAGCCAACTATGATAATTCAAAGGTCAAGTTATTATTTGACCAAATACAAGGAAATATGAAAATACAACGTAATAGCAACAAAGAGGACTTTGTAAACTTGTTTTAAACATGCAAGTTTTGGGGTTAACAATTTATACCAGTGTAAAAAAAATAGACTTGACTGTTTTACGAGTCGTTATGGCTTTTGATGGTTTAAAATAGAACGTAGCCCCATGGCGAATCATTTAATTAGCAAAAATGCGGGTATCTACCCGGAATTTTCGTTCGTTCTTCATTCGTCAATATTTTTAAATGCAAACGTAACAACCTTTTATTTAATCTTTCCTATTAAATGAAACATGTATGAATACTGAAAAGGGCAAAAAGTATTTTAAACGATCAACACGCCATTTGTGTGCTGCTGCTGAGTGAATGTAAACAATTGGCAGGCGTTGGCCTTCCTGTGTTTGAAACGCAATAGTGAATCGTTTGCATAGGTCAGAAAAAATTTTGTTTAAAAAGTTGTACTCGGTTATTCCTTTCCGGTTTTCCAGCAGCACTCTTACTTTCTACTTTTTAATTAGTGGAAAAATTTGGAAAAATTTATTTTTAATGTGCTATAATTGATTAAAATAGTAAGCTTTTTTGTTTCATCTCATATACACATAAGTCTTGTTCACGTCTTTGAATATATAAAATAATAATAGCTCGAAGCCACACTGTTGAAAAAATATTTTCGAGGTAAGAAAAATGTCATAAGAATCAGAACGTATAGTAAAATCAAGCTACGAGAAAGTAGCAATAAATATGGAATATCAAAACCAACACATTTCTTAAAATTGAATTTCCTAATAAAAAAGTACACATATTACCTACTCACTCGTACTTCATATGAATGCTAAAACATAAAGACTTGAATGGTTTAAAATAAAGTCATTTAAAGAAACAAATTATTTCTATTTCAAATATTTTTCCTATAATTATTGACAGTTGATTTAGAATTTAAAAAATAAAATCTATAAGGGGGAAGGAGTGAGCGATTAAAAATTTTGTTGCCCAAATTCATGAGATTTTCTCATTCTTCACATCATCCCCTTCCAAAAAATGTTATCCACTTTGGGGAGAAATATTTCATTTTTGGAAGGGCTGCCCTTCACCCCTTTCCCAGTAAATGCACCATTTAAATATTACCATAACCAGTAGAAAAAGTGACGAATAATGGTCCAAGAAAGGAAAATAAGCATCTTTCTATCTCAAAAAGTAAGAGTGATAAATGATTTCAAGTTGAATTTTAGAAAAACTTAAGTTTTGAGAAAAAGGACTTCAAAAATTTGGAAATTTTAAATTACTTTTTTTTTTTAATTTTCAATAAAATTTAGCATTTTCGAGACTAAAAGTTTCCAACCTTGATATTAGGTCGCTTAATTCTCCAGACTGATAACTGAAAGTCTCCTAAATCAACTCAAATTTTATAATTTACATATTTTTACTTCACATTTCTGCAGAGGCGGATCCAGAGCTCCATTTGGGAGGGGACCCCAATTTTTTCAAAGTATGGTAAATGCTAAAATGGTGAGATTGTGTTTTTTTCAACATAAAGTGGGAGGGGTTCAAGAAAATTGATTTTTTTGTGGATTATCGGTCTATTTTTTTTTGGATTTGGGTGGGAGGAATTCCCCCCCCCCTTAGATCCGCCACTGCACTTCTGGGACGAAGTATTAGAAAAATGTAAGTGACAACTAAGGTGCTCTAAAATGTTCGATTAACTAAGTATATGTGCAACTAATTTTCATGAAAATCGGAGACAGTAATTTTGACCTTCAATCTTATTTTAATCATTCTGAAAAGTTTTTCACCCGAAATGTTTTTTCAGATTTTGTCACATACCGCATACCTCATACTGAAACATTTTTTTAAACACAAGTTTACCCATTGATGTTTCTCAACTCGATAACCATACTGGTGTCTACACAAAAAAACAAATTCTTCAATCTGAAAATTTAGCTACATAAAATTTTACATTCGACATAACACCAAATTTTATGTTTCAAAATTCCATCCTTCCGAGTTGAAGAATAAATGCGACGAATTTTCTATTTTAAAAGTCATGTGTTCGACTAGTTCATACCTATAGGTATATTCATGTCGTTTATTATAACAGTCAATAAGTATCACGTGGGTAACAAAAAAATGCCTTAGCTTTATCTACTTGTCTGTTCCTCCGTCTAAATACCAGTTACTTTATTCTCTTTTATACTTTGCCGATAAGTAACAATATTAACCGAACGATGAGTAAACAATTTTTTTCTTAATAAAAGTAAATACAGCTTACCTTAAATACACTCGACCATTGATGATGATAAATGGTTAATCGATACTCGAACTTCATACGTATTCACAATATTATTTTTATCCAGCCAAAAATACGAACGAAATCATAAAATCAAAACACTAAAAGAAACCGAATGAAAAAAATTAATCAAATTCGAGAAACTTAATATTTATGAAAGACAATTAAAATATAAGGGTAACAGATTATTTTAATGAGTAAGAATTATAAGGAAGTGGTACTTTTGCAACAACGAACCCTTTACACTGCGCAACGTTTGCTGCAAAAGAGTTTACTGCTTTTACTACAGAGTGGAGAAAAAAATATTCCAAATCTCCTGTAATCGAGGTTGCTTTAAAAATAGGACCACGCTTGCGTTACAAATTGCCATGCGTTCTCGTTGGCAGCCCTTTTTCTCTCTTCACTTTTTTTTTTTTGTAAACATTTTCAAACACGGTCATCGAAATATTTGAAGAGCTCAGATTCTTAACTCTCATTTGTCAAAAAACAAAAAATTATAGATTCACAGATAGAATTTTACGCTTTATAACGTGGGCAACGTGGCCATGCTTGATTCTTCATTTCTCTCACCTCTTATCTCCATAATTTCTCCTTAATTCTCACAATAAGTCCAAAACAAATAACCAATACCTCGAATGATATTTTGGTAATGCTGGAATGCTAGATCCGAGTACCATTATTTTTATAAATCGTCTACTTTCTTCCCACTCCTCCCCCCTTACCCCCTAAAAAAAAGGATTTTTTTTAGGTTGTGATTGTTTTCATATTTATTTCAATTGTTGACAAAATAATTTGTCTTGTGAATGGAAAATACAGTTTCCAATTTTGGGGCAGATCTTTCTCGAAGTTTTGATGAAAATTCCCATCAAATACGTCTTTTATTTAACTCGAGCATTAATACATGGACACAAAAATCGATAAATCCTCGAGTTGGTAAATATTTTCTAGTGTAGGCGTTCATTTTAAAGCGCATGTTGGCTGACCTCGAAAAAGCAGCATTTACAACCCCCTCCTCTTCATAGTTTGTTCGCACAAACAGTAAAGGGATTCTGGTAGGCTTACTTTCATACATTTTATGTTGAGAACTTTTGACCCACTTTCAAGTTCATCAGGCGCATTGTTGTTGTTTTTTTCAACCAAAATGGCGGGTAACAGCGACAGAATGGATAGGGTTGCACATGGAATGACCTACTAAATTTAAAAAAGTAGTCTAATAAATTATTTTTAAATTACCCCATCAAAGTCGCACTTCGGATCGACGCGTACACTATGGTAGCCATTTTTTTAGGTGCCGATTATTCTTTTTTTTCACTCCATCCTTTTTTTTTTCATGTAGTTTCTCAGAAAGATAGGTGAAATGGAATGTATATTTTGGGTATATAGCTAACTGCAATTTATGGTGAAATGTTTTATTCTGCAGCATTGTCAACTGAGCTAATTAATGGAAGATAAAGATTCCTCTTTTTCCACTAAAATAAAACCATTTATGGGTAATACTACGAGAATGTTGATGTTTATGGCCGGGTTTAATATTTTGATTCTTGACAACCAGAAGTACAGTATTTTTTTTTCAGTCTTGTAGATGTATCACTACCTCACTTGTTCTACTTGATCCATTTAATATTTTATTATTATTTCCTTACTTTATCAGAAAGAAACGAAATCATTAAAATTTTTAAGGGTACGTTCAACGTTGTACAGTTGACCGTTTCCGAAATCGTAAAAAATGCTCATAGTCATGTGGTCATGTCTGAGGAAAACCAACACGATACCGATAGAATGTGATTCCGAAAATCAAAATTAATATCTGATGAAACAAACGACAGAATAGTCAAAATCTGACCTCTTTCAAGCAGCCCGGCTAGCTCAGTCGGTAGAGCATGAGACTCTTAATCTCAGGGTCGTGGGTTCGAGCCCCACGTTGGGCGAAATTTTTTATTGATTTTTTTTTTTTGTCGTATCATCTTGTTTTATCCTTTCCTATTTTTTTTTTTTTTTCAAATTTGATGGTAAATAATTTTTCTGATGTAAATTGAAGTTTTAATTTTCAAGTTGAAATAAAACTATTTTTACGAAAAACATCAATTAAATTATATTTTTCTCTAATATTGTTTCAAGTTCATTGTTCAATGGTATTCTATATTCATTTTGCATGAGAAATGGCTGGTTGAAAAATAGATTCAAATTTCTGCTTTTGTTATTTGTATCTGATTCGGTACTTATTCATTCGAAAATTGCCAAGAATTTTGCTAAGTAGCGGACAATTCCATTTTCAACGAATTGAAAATGATTACTCAAAAGGTTTTTTTCATTAGAGCGATTTTTTTCCATCTACAATATTCATTATTATTTCACTTGTTTTCAATTTCAAATTTTTTATTTATTCTCGGAGATTTCAAAATAAAAGATGCCCCCGAATTCCGTTTTATTCTGACTTATTCCATGATTCGTTTCTGTTACAGCTGGGTAATTTGTTCGAATGCGATAGTGGTGTAATGGTCAGCATAGTTGCCTTCCAAGCAGTTGATCCGGGTTCGATTCCCGGCTGTCGCATCAAATTTTTTTTCCATGTTTTTTTTTTAATTATATATAGCCTTCTTCATCATTATTAAAACAAGAATCTCTAGTATTTTACTTTTGTTGAAATAAAATAATTAATAATTCATCAATTTCGACTGTAATTATTTCATGACGAATAAAAGATGAAGTTTTCAAGTGTAATGGATAGTGACTGCGCAGAAAGTACCTAAAATTGCATTTATATTTTGAAATTAGCTACCCAAATTTTCATAATACATAACAATATGAATTCTATAGTTTTAAATGCTTCAGAAAGTACTTTAGTTCCCAATAAATTATATCCAATTTCATTTTCCTTGCATAAATATTCCTTTACGATTCCTTGAAATTCAGCTAATCAACTAAAATATAGTGGAACTAATTCCAGCTGAAATGTAAAAAATTCTTAGATTGGTAGATATGGAGAATCTATGTTTAGTTTCACCGTTTTGAGATCTGAAGCTTCATTTTGATAGAAATAGAGAATTTTTTAATTTTTGGTTTACCATTTTGTGCAGTCAGAAGCTTGAATTTTAGAAATATTTTTCAGTATTTTGAATTTTTACCAACTTTCCTCGATACATTAATTTTAAAAGTCGAATATCTACATCCTCTGTCTAAATTAAGACATTAGTAGGTTTTTATTTAATTCACGAAGGAAAATGCGTTTTCTTTCGTAAAAAATACAACTAAAATTAGCAGAATAACTGGCTGAGATATTTTATTTCGGCAGATAAAATACCATTGTTGATGTTCTACGACACAATTCGCTACAACATTCTTTTCGTTTATAATATTCATTTTAAAAAAAGTAAATAAATCTTTTGCTAAGTATTATGTACAAAATTCACATAAATTTGAAAAAAGAAAAAAAAAACATTACAATCTTCGGTTAATTTTTAAGGTATATACCGTAAAAGTGTTTCGTTACTTTCGGATAACTATACTAAATTCACGTCAAAAAGCGTATCGGTTGAAGAAGAAAATAAAACCAGCAAATTACAGCTGGGTACATGAATAAAAATATAATCATCATTCAACACATGGAAGAGACCGGACTACACGCATTCACAACTCGATCAGCAACGTACGCGTAACTAAAGGGAAGCAATAATTTCTTTGTCGCCTTTTTCTATCGGTTACATTTACAGTTTACTTAGGAACAATATAATAACAATTGCAAAAATAGACAAAAATTAATAAAACGAACAAAACAGGGGAGAAAAAATTGAAAAAGAAAAAAAAGACTGTTTATTTAATAAAGAACAGAAAAATTGAGAGAAAAACGGGTCATTCTTTACTCTAATTTTGGCTTTCGCAGCGAACTGCATGGTTTCTTCGTCTCGACGAAGCATAATGCGTTCAAATTCGACGAAGCAGATCCGCAAAATAGGATGACACAGGCGCTGTTATCTTTCAAGTTTTTCCACAATTTTGAACACCAGCTGTCTAATCGCGACACAAATTTCGCTTTGTCGTCCTCGTCGTCGACGCTCAGGTGCGCCAACGTGAATTTCGACTCGTTGACAGCTTCGTAAGACCGTTGCATTATGCGCTTATTCGATGTGGCCGTCACGAATTGGCAGATATTCTCATTTTCAGCATCTGAGGTAACAAATTTTTGGTAACGCGGTACATTCGCAGCGGTACTGATGACGATACCTGCAACATGAACGAATATAAAAGATAATAATCAATCGTTATACATTCACGCGAGTTGTTAAATAAAAAATAAGATGAACTACTGAAGGTTAAAATTAGCATCCACTTTCGCTCAACAGCCTTTGAAAGCGTCCGAAAACTTTTCAACTTCACACAGTATGCCATCTTCTCCATAATTATAAGCTTTGTTCTATTTGCTACAGCAGGATGTTGGTGAGAGATTCGTGAACGGATACTAATAAAAATTCTTACTTTTTTCCATGGAAAATTCAGTTCAAAATGTTGTAGTTATGAGAACATGGGCGGACTTTGGGGCTGACAGGCTGAAATTAGCCCCTCAGAGAAAAACCCAATTCAATGAAAATGAACAAAATTTTGATTTATTTGTACCAAGTTTCAATAATTTTCTTTCTTTCTTCTTTTTTTACTCCACTCATCATCTTATCAAAGGTCTTTTTACCAAAAAGATCAGGCAAAGCCCGTCTATATATGAGAATTCCAAAATCCATTTAAAAGTAAAAGTTAGTAAATCGGCCCCGTTACGACCTACAGAAGTCAAAAATTAAATTCAACGATACATTAAACTATTTCAAATAATGAAATTACTTGGTTTTTTATCGTGCAGCAAACTGTCAAATAAACTAGTGGCTAAAGTATTGCTTTTATTCGAATCGTTGCCCTCCGTTGGTATCTCTTTATGCGTTAAATGCTGTTGTCCGTCCATGACTGCATCGCCGAATGAAACATCTGTGACATGTACAACAAAACTTTTATACTAGTTTCCCAATCACTAGGATAAAACGCAGACAGAGAACTTACTTTGTGACAATTTCAGCTGAACTAATTTCAAGGATGAAATACTATCTTCGGCTGAATCGTGTCCACTCGCTTCGAATTGAATTTTCAAGCCTAAAAATTCTAAAGCTAACGCTTGCAGTTTTGGTTTTCGCCATCTTTCACCCGACTTATTGAAAATAACGCTTGTGTCTATGACGTAAGGGTGCATCATCTAAGAACATAAAAACGTGAAAAATAATACCAACACGTCCACTAAGAACGTCCGTCTGCATAGACCATTTTGGGAGAAAAAATGGCAGCAAAAAGTTTTTGTGGTTCAAATGTTAATTATTATGCACACTATCTGCACATCACTCTAATAAGTAAAAACCGTTTCGAACAAAGAAATGTAAAATACATTCACATTACTCACTTTTAATGCATGCAAATCGGTGTTTAACGAATGGCCAACAAGAATCGCATCAGCTGGTAACAATTTGATGATATCTTCTTGTACGTCCTCTAATCGCTTATCCACATTTTCTAGCATTTCCGGAGTAATGCCAGAATATCGAGTTAGGTAATCGACGATTTTGTTGTAAGGCTTTACAAGACTTTCGTACACAACCTAAGAGAGAAAACGTAATCCATAAGTAATGAGGAAAAACAGAAGCAAGCTCCTGTCAGAAACGGTTCGCAAATACAGTACCTCAGATTTTTCATTTACAATGGTAATTCTGGTAAGTTCATTCTCTCTGGCAGTGGTAGAACACATTTCACAATCCAAGGCAAACATTGGCGAGTGATCGGTTACTTCTCTGAAGACATCTTTAGTTAATCGATAATTTGTGAATCTGAAAAACACGAAGTTAAATGGTTAGAATTCACTAAGAAATGTGACGCATTAAGTGTCTGAAAATGATTCAAGTTTCAATTCCTCATTGTTGAATTTTGATCGGTGAACATCTTCGTAAAATTCAATTACTCAAAAACAACTGAAAAAATGACTCCATCAAGTTTTCAGTTATTTCAAGACCTGTTAGAATATTTTTTCGATATTTTCAATAATACTGCGTGAAAAAGCAAGTCTTTCATTATTAAAATCAGTCAAAAATTTAATATCGATATTTTAGCGCTACGATGCATTTTCATGGGACATATAACGAATAGGTTAGAGTCACTTTACCTTCCACTTAATTCGCCTTTAACGGGAACCGGATAACCCTCAACGACCATTTGCCACAGTGATAACAACAGAAAGGTCCGCGGAAACTTATCCGGAACAGGCGTAATTTGTTCATCGGATATTGCGTGGCTAGAGAGTTCTGCTTTATACAAGTTGAACAATTTTGCATTATTCTTAGCAACGCCTTCGGTATCACCAAATTCTGTAAGGAAATATTGGTTATTAGAAACGCGATGGGAAAACATATGAAGAAAAAGATGTTCAATTATTTCTGAATAATTAACATATCTCTCGGCCTAGGGGCCAACTCAGAATTCTATCCGACCCGGCCGAATAACCTAATTTAAATGTGAGGCCCTTAAACTCCATGAAAAGTCAGGGAAATTCTTTACAAAATGAAGATAACCACAAAAATAAGAAGTTGAAAGTGACAGGAATCTTATGAAGTCCTAATAATCGAGACGAATATATTCTTTTCCTGCGAAATACCAAAATACCAGCCCATAAACAGCAAAAAATACTTTTCTCTACAGAGGCTATAGTGAAGTGAACAAACAAAAAAAATTCCAACAGTAGAATATATCAAGCAGTTTCGGTAATGTTATCACCGAGTTCCTATACAACGTCTGTTACACCTTCGAGACTTCTTTCATCTGACCAATCAATTTTCTAAAAAAAAAAAAAAAAGAACAAACAAACCTTGTTGATAAAAATTTTCGATTAAATCGATATACTTTGTTTTTGAACCAGTTTAGCCCTTCAATAAGAAAATAATTGTTTTTTATTACATCTCATAACCCTAATATTACGTTTTTAAGCTGCCTTTTTCGAGTATTACCATCTTACATAGTTGACTAATTTTTTTTCGAATCTTGGCATTCATCCCTTTCATCATTGCTACTTTCCTCAATAAACGCAAGAAATTTACTTCTTATTAGACTAGCGCGATCACCATCCGAAAGGGAAACAGCTGAAATGTCGGTTACTATATCTCCGTCGTAGCTGTACGAACTGATCACATCCACTTTAATGGAAAAGTGGTTTAAAAATGGAAGGTAATCTGCATTCTCCAAGTAATCCTGCATGGAAAGACCATCAACGACAATCAGCGAAACGTTTCCGATTCTGTTGAACTTTTCGATTAAACACCATCTAATGAACATAGAACAAATAATAAAAGTGAACGAATTCTCAGCTTTTACAAGAAGAAACTCGCATTGAACGCGATAATCACCTGGGAGATGAATTGTACGGTTTCAAATAAGGCCCAAACAGAAAATACGCCAACATGTGTTGAATATCTTTCATAAACAATGGAATTCTATTTTCCACTGGTGTTTCCAAAACAGCCTTTGTACCGTCGTCTCGAACTCGAATTCTCGGAAGACGCTAGAAAAGCATTAACTTATAAATAATAGATAATTGAAATGAAATACGACGAATGTACAAAACATACGTTCAAAAATATCTTTCTTTGATGAAGTTCGTATTTTAATAGCGCATATTCTTCCATAGTCATATCGGCCGGAACAGCAGGGGATTTCGTTTTAGTATTTTTATCTATTGGAATAGAGTTTGACATAGATTTGTGTCTTTTAGACGTGGGCTCTTCGGCAGTGCTTTTTGATGCGGAGTTTAAAGATCTGTCTGAGTCGCTAGACAAACATCCAGAAACCGTTTCCATTGTAGTTTCACAAGATTCAAGTTTCTGTAATATTGAAAGCTAAATGAGAACGATTCTATCAAAATGAATGGACAAAAAATGCGACAGAAACTAACCTGCGTATCTTGATCATTCAGATCTATCAAGTTGGCGAGGGCAATGAGTTGACGTTTCTTTTTTTCAAATCGAAGAGCTTTCTTTTTGCGTGGATTCGAAAAGTTCATATTAGTTTCATCTGAAATAAGATATAGAACAGAAACTTTAATAGACGCAACAATAAAAAATAGGTAATGCATTTACCATTTAGCATGCTTACCCTAAACAATGAACAGGTTGCCGAGTCCTGCACATTTTACGTTTACGATATCAGTCATTATATATGGCATGAATAAAGTTATAGGTCTTGTTGACTTCTTATGGTTCAAAAACAAATGTACGAAACTAAAAATTAAAGGCAAAATTTGACAAAAAAGTTAATAACTAACAACTACAGCTACTGAGTACGAAATGCATAGTTGTTTGATAAACTGCATGAGATTTTTTATCATGTAGTTGTACATGTAAAGTTCTTAGAATAGAAATTAGAATTAGAATGATGAGTTTGGTCTTTAGTTTTTGCAGGCTTTTGGTTGGTTATTAGCTGGGACCGTAGACCACTAAGCCTCGGTCACCTGTTGGAATTTTCTTTTTCCTTTGTTGTTTTTTCAAATTATATATATTTTTATTTTCATCACCAAATCAATTTCATTATAATTATGTTCAATACAATATTTATTTCATTTTAATTTTTATTCATAAATCATAATAATTATAATTTATCAGTTATTCGTGTTGATTTTATTTTATTTATTACATTTTCATTTCATTTCAAATTCCAATATCAAACAATAAATTTTAATATTACAATAATATATTGAATCCGACCATCCGTGAATCGAATAAATTTATATCAAATTATTATTCCTTGATTATAATTTTCATTACAAAAGTCGAAAAATTACTATAATTTTACAATTTTCACGTACAACTGTACAAGCTTCAAAGCTGCTCGTTTCCCATTCATACAACTCTTCATGCGAAAGCAAACCATTTTATATAATCAAGGGACTGATATGAAGTTTTTCCTACCATATCAATCGTAGGGGGCGTAGCTCAAATGGTAGAGCGCTCGCTTAGCATGCGAGAGGTACCGGGATCGATACCCGGCGCCTCCAAACTATTTTGGTAACTTGTGAGACAACTGCTAATTTCAATCAGTAAATTTTTTTTAACTTCATTCTAAATTATTTCTTTTATATTCAGACTTATTAATAAAACTAGGTATTGCCAAAACATGTTGAGCCAAGTACATAAATAAATAAAATATGTATATTATATTCGTAAGACGGCTTATCCGTCACGTCGTTCGCGTACCTATTTATTTATAGTTCAAGTTTTCGTCGATTATTTCCACTTAAAAAGGAGCAATTTTTCCCATATTAGACAGGTGTAAACAGTTTTTCGTTATTATTTTCACATACTTGAAAATTGAAGATCATGTCGATGTAACAATTTTTCTAGTGAAGAAGCTCTCTATTCCGACTGAATTTCTGAAATTTTTTCCTTAGAATTCAGATTAATGAATATAGATATACTAGATCTTAAATTGGCAGCTTCAGAAAGTAATGAATTTCTATGATGATTAGATACAGTAGATAAAATTTGCATAAAAGAAAATTGGTTAAAAATTAAAGAAAATAAAATAAACAGAAAAATTGAAAAATTAGGAAAAATATTGATGCGATGGCCGGGAATCGAACCCGGATCAACTGCTTGGAAGGCAACTATGCTGACCATTACACCACCATCGCATTCGAAAATTTGGGTGAATTTTTTAATATATTGGTTTTTGATTTTCTCTTATTGAAAAACTGAATTGAATATTTTTTCAAGACGCAACTCGTCAACATTTTGAAAATAAATTACTAAGTAATACAAAATGAGTTTTTCATCAGCTTCCCATCGACAGACAAAACTGTACAAAATGACAATCTGGCTTTCAAAAATCTGGCCTGCGTTTGTTGTAGTCAAATGACAATTTCTAGTAGGCCTTTTTCTCGAATTTTACCATTGTCGATTTATTTTGTTCGATAAATAATAACAGCACTATTATTTTTCATTAGCTGTCAGACTTTCCTCAGAACTTGACGAAGTATAAATTTAACATCGTGATAGAACATAAAAAACATAAAATTCAGTCTTGGAACAAAATTTAATTCATTTTCTTCGTGGTCCTTACGCTAACTTACGCAGTAACGAGAAAATTTGGAAAAGAAAAACTTTACAATTCATCTTTAAAATTGAGCAAGCTGTAAGAATATTGCATCTATCAACAGCATACAACTTATATCATAATTATCTGAAACGCTAGTTGTGAATAATTTAGATCGAGCTTCTATTACTCTTTACAATTATTGAAAAAACATATTATGCATGGGGTAACCATATCTATTATTTCCAGTATGCTAATGAACAATCAAAAGTTGTACGTAATAAAGTGACAGAATTGAATGAAGAGGTAAATAAAAATTTTAAAATAATGACGAAAAAAAAGAAGACAGAAGTAGAAAAGGCATTTCTTAAAAACAATAATTCAGTTTGTATGTACAGTTATTTATCCCATTATTATCTTTTTAAAGGGGGAGAAAACTAGAATAGAAATAGGAAATCTAAACGTAACTTTCAATGAATAAATTAAAACTACTGTACAAAATACTTCTCAGAATAGTAAAATTCAAAGAAGTCGCAATCAATTACTACTGAGAGAACCCTGTTTGTCCTATATGATATGGAATACTTTTGCAACCGTGGTTCAAGTATTCGGTTCACATATCAATACAAAATACGGTACTTCAAATAAATGCATGGCACCAAAAAAGTTTTCAAAAATCGAACATAAAATACTTACTAAATACGATATTCAGATAAATAAAAATTTCACCTGAACGCATGGTTTGACTTCAAAAACAAAATCCCATTAATACACACAGAGTATAGCCCAGTTCATAATGTACTTTGGCTTTTATCTTATGCTTTTTCTCTAGCCAATCAACGTGAAAAAAAAGTAATCAATAATAAAATTGCTTCGTAAGATTGACTGGAGCAATAGCAAAAGACAAAACAAAACCAAAAGTACATTGAACGGGACTTGAGAAAAAAAAAATCTTATATCAATTATGTTACAAAAAATAAGAAAAATATACATTTATAAAAAAGTTTTAAATACAACGTACACTTTTACGTGTATCATCACAGGCAATCGACTAATATGCCTTGAAAAGGTAGCCAACGGAGGAAATACAAGATTTTAAATACTAAAAATCGAGAAAAGTAATAAATTAACAGATTTGTACTATTCAGGATTTACTCGAAATTGAGTGTCGTATCATTTTTCCGACTTCTTTCCAAAATAAAATATTTACTTTCGCCCAAAGTAAGCATAACCCGCTCAAAATTAATCTAATGGTGAACAAAACGAAGGCGATAAAATAATTAGTGCTTATCCACGCACACACATACACATAGTATCAGATTAATTGCTTAAATCAATGGTTTAGGGTATATACCACACCATTTTTCAAGTATTCATAGACGGTAACCGTAAATCAAAAGCATCATCTTCCAAATCCGTATTACTAGAGAGATCGACCGAGAACCAAGAGAACAGTATTGTGAAAGTAAAAAAAAAAAAAGGAACATTTGAATTCAGCTCGAGGTTTCACTGTTCAGGCACTTAATGAATTGGCAAATCATTCATATCCACGAAAATTAGTAATTATTTCCCACAAATGTGAATTTCATCGTCTGGAAGACGAATTATTAACGTTAATGAACGCATTCATCGATTGAAATGTACGAGTTATCTGATTAGTTGAACATTTTAAAAAACATAATCCACTAATGGGAGATAAAGTCATAAAGAAATTCAGTTCTTGGTTCCTCGAAAATATTCATCTATAGCGAGAAGAATGACCATATTTCCAAATATTAAAATACGAAGACATCAAGCTAGTCGGCATAAACGATGTAGTGTTGAGATTCCACATCAGGCACATCCACTTGAACATACGGAGGAGGTGAATCACCTGGCTGCATAGTGGCACTGGAACGATTTAATTGTCTTGGCCTAAATTTTAAGGCAACATATAAATTAAAATTCTTTAGCCTTCACACAAACGAAAAATATATTCAGTATAAATGACTCACTTTGATTTAGCATGAGTTAAAATATGTGATTTTAAATTAGTAGACTGGGCGAATTTCTTATTGCAGCCATCAAATGGACAGACGTAAGGTCGATCGCCTGTATGAATTCGAACGTGAGTTCGAAGGTTGAAATCGAGAGAAAATCTTTTTCCACAACCCTCAAATGTGCACTACAAAAACAAAACGTAAATTATGGTTTTAAAATATGAAGTGTTGGGTTGGTCCTTATCTCAGTATACGTGAAGAATCGATCTGGATTATATGAGGTTCCTAATGCACTTAAAAGGAGTTAAACATTTTCATGAGCTTCTATTCAACTTATTACTATTACAGTAGAAAGCGCCAGCAATAATTATTGATAATATTATTGGATATGATCATTTTCCATCAACTGGCGGCACATTTAAGGTCAACAGAAGTCGAAATTCATCAACTGGTCAACTAAATTATGAGGATTGGTAATACGGGAAAAACGCAAATGTATTTTCGCATAAAAGCATTTATCAAAGTTCAGTAACACAAGTTACGTTGAGTAATGGGCTAGTCTCATTAAAAAATGGGTAATTGGTATTCAGAATAACCGGTACCCAAGACTGGGGTTCAGAAGAGTAGCATTTGAGAAGTGGCATGAGAGAAAAGTCATTGAGATGGTCACTTTTATTGGGGCAGACGATAAGACCAACTGGATCAGTTTGCATACTATTCACGAAGTTCAAATTAATTTATTAAACTGAATGAAAGATTTATTTCGAATTCAGTCTTGATTCATTTATATTCAGAAATAGTTTTGAGAATGAAATTTTCTCAAATGAGTTGTGAGACCCATAGGGCTTGAAAAAATCAAGTAATTATAAAAACTGAAGTCCTCTGAGGCACCTCTCTAGCGTCTAATCGACTTCGAATTCCTTTTAGGATGACTTTCAAGTGTTAGACTTAGAATCAATTTCTAGAACTGAAGCAAGTAACTATTTTCAAGGAGCAAAAGTACACCCGAGGGTTAATCAACAAAAAATGACTTACCTGGAACGGTTTTTCTCCAGTGTGCACTAACTGATGTCTCTTCAATTTAGAACTTTCTACAAAAGCTTTACCACATTCGGCGCAAACGTGAACTCTAGGTCCGTGAGTGTGAAGATGTTTCCTCATTGCGGAATTATCACGAAACATTTTAGTGCAACCTTTCTGGGGGCACGCAATAGTTCTGTCCAATCCTTCTGAGACGGTTTCTTTCTTCATTCTTATTCGTGGTCTGAATAGAAAGAGCTTCGAATTAGAATAAAAGGAAATACTTTAACAAGCAATCATTAAAATAACCAACCGAGCAAATTCAGCTAGTTGCTTCGGATCACTCAGGTCTAGTCCAGGTATACTCTCTACAGCGTACTTTCTGTCGTCTACATATTCTTCTTTGTACTCCTCGTATTCTTGCTCGGGTTCGGGATTGCTACATTCATCTAAAAATCAAAAACAAAAATGAAAAATTTACAGAAGAATGTTAGGGGTTATCGGAATCATAAATAAACATGATTATAAACACCGACTAATAAATGAGTAAGGCGGTTCGAATTGAAACTTCGAGAGTAAGAATGATTGACGAACTCACCATCATCAGTTCCGGATGCCCACATCGTAACAGAGAATTCTCCTTCCAAAGTTCGGATCTGAACCTGCTTTTGTTCCCATTTTTTCGGTTTAGAATCGATATAACTCACTTCCTGAGCCATAAAATGATCACTATCGGAAAACCGATTATCTTTCTTGATCCTCCGTTGTATTTTCGAAGGCCCAGCCACCGTATCACCAAAGATTTCGGCGTTTACCGGAATAGTATCGTACGAACTCAAACTTTCAACTTGGATTATCTCCGGTTTCGGTTGTAAAATAATTTCTTGATTTCCATGCATGGTCGAAGGAATCGCAATGTGCATTGGCTGACTGTTGTAATTAATGGTAGTTTCGACAGTCTCACACGGAATATCAACTGGAATCGCTTCTATCTCGATCTCTTGGATACTCTGCTGCAAACCGACATCTGTTAGATAATCAGTAGACGCCATATTAAATTAAAAATGGCGTCTTCGAAATTACACTAACACAAATATTAAAAATACACAAATCAAAATGGCGACAAACCAAGAAACACCAATGAAAATTGACTTTTTGTTATGCAACAGTGTTGCTAGGTGATAATGCCGGTTTTTGAAATATTTATTTTTAAATTAGCTAAAATTTATAGAATAAATAAGAAAAAAACTATTGAAAATATTTTTATGCAAACGAGCGATATTCAACGTTACATTTTATTTTCAAAATTCATTTTCAAAAACCATGCCATCGAAGTAAAATATTAATTTATAATCCAAATTAAAATTAAAATAATATATAAAAATGTATTACATTTACAAGTTGTAATTCTACCTACCCTGTTTTTTGTAAATAAAAATGAAATATCTTGAAGTTAAAGGTGACAAAACTTGAACCTTTGATAAGAAGAGTTATAATCCAATATTAATTTATTGTACGAGTCGTACATTCCAGTGCCATCATTGTATTTATGAAATGTGTACATTCTACAATGAAATTGAAGCCAGGTGACAAAACGAACGCGCTAAGTGAAACAGTTTTGAAAGAATTCCAAGAAACCGTGCCAAATCGAATACACCTATTATTAAATTATCGAGTTTCACTTTCTTTCCCTATGGCCTATTCAGCAAAAACAGATAAGACGTGATGCTGATGACATTAGTCTATCCGAACTAAGATAGGATAACTGCAATCAGCAACAGACTATACCTATACGTCTCACCCTAACCACTGTGCCACGCAGCTGGTAGGAAAATTGTTCCAAAAATGCATAATTATATTAATACGGATTTATCCTTTAAACAAAAACAGATGACGTAAGATCTAATTAAATTTTATATTTCTTATGAATCAAAACATTTTTTTTTAAATTTCATCAATATTCATCAGTCTTCATAACCGGATTTCATCGGTCAGAACTCACAAGTCCCACTCAGCCTCGAGTTCATATGGGACCTCTGCTGAATAATTGAGCGCTAGTGCGTAAGGTAGTTGAGAATAAGGGGGCGCATTCTCGAGACATGGTTTCAACAAATATCGAACTTGTACCAGGAACTTTGTTAGCTGTTCATTTGTAGGAGCATCTAGGAGCAACAAAATATTAAAGTCACACAAAGATTCGTTCAAAAAAAATCTGGCGGAATGCTCGATATTATTACTTCGATGTCCTTTTCAGACATTTCCGAAGTGGAGAGACGGCGGACTGACGCTTGCCCATCAGTGGCTTCCAATGTATGTAAACTCTTATACTTCAAATTCATCCTCCGACTGAATATACGAAAGAATAAAATTGATGAGAATCGTGAAAAAATAATTTTACTGTCAAATACATTTCACTCACATCTGGTAGAGAGTTTTAAGGATAGATTTCAGATGAGCTCCTCGACAATTGGATTTGAACTTCGGACTATTCAACCATTTCATATAACCTTCAACGAAAATATTCAGATTGAAACTTTTACGGCAACTTTGAATGTTCATTACGAAATATGAAAATCATATTTTGAATTATAAATATTATTATGTTATTGCTTGTATTATTGTTGATATTGATAAAGCTGTGCTCGAGCGCTCCCAGGATTACTAGTCTCTGGTGAAAAAGAGGGCTTATTCCAGAAACTGGTAATCCTGCAACCTGGTAGCACCACTCCGAACACAGCTAAAAGTTTCCCAGGAAAAAAAAATTTGATAACATAACTGAAACTGATAACGTACGTAACGATAAGATGTACGGATTACGGAACGGAGTCAGTCAACGTTGACAGAATTTAAGAAGAAAGAATTTGTGATTAAAATTTTCTATTATGTTAGGGATGTCAGAAGTTATGTAACGAATATCTAGTCCTAACTAATCACTATGAATATTTCAGATTAACCATTCGTCTCATTAGTATCAGAAAAATGAAGGTTTTCCACGACCAACAACAAGTGGAATAATAATACGTCTTCCGTCGTGTCGTGTATTCAACTTTTATCTTGTGCAATCGAAACTGTTGATTATTCTTTTTCTGCAGTCATGAAAAATATTTTATAGGCAAACCAAAACTTCAAATATTGTTTTAAAAATGGATGGAGGCTATTTTCTGGTGCTGCTGTCGATACTTATGTTCGTGGCTAGTTATGGAACCGGTTTTATTCCTCTTACTTTAACATTTTCTGAAGTAAGTTTAATCATTATGATGCACAAGAAAGATGATCGATGCATGTATTTCTCTGTTTAGTATTATAAAACAAGTCATAAAATCGAAGTATTGATTCTACATTTTTTTGCAGTCCAAGCTTCAGACATTTACTATATTCGGTGCAGGCCTCTTAGTTGGTACAGCACTAGCTATAATCATTCCTGAAGGCGTTGATTTGCTTTATCAGATGGTATTAATTGAAGGTTAGATTGTGTTCGTTTTCATTTACCTATTTTCAGTAAAATTTTGACTAAGTGGTCATACCTTATTCTAGTTCAGCAAAAAAAGGTCAATTCTACGGATAAAAATAATGAAACGAGCCATCCGAGCCTGAACTTAGTGCTGGGTTCTACTCTTATCGTTGGATTCATTTTGATGTTGTTGATAGATCAGTTCTCATCCAAACATTCCAGAGGTAGGAATGAAAATAACTTATTCAAATTTCAATTTTATGAATTGCTCTCATTTTCTTGAATATTCTCTATGTAATAGAAGTTGAGAGTGGATTGATGCAGAAAAATCGATGTAACATCACCGCTACCCTTGGTTTGGTCGTTCATGCTGCCGTCGATGGAATAGCTTTAGGAGCTGCTGCGACCACATCTCATACTGAAGTGGAAATAATTGTATTTCTTGCTATAATGTTACATAAAGTAATATACCCTCGAAAATTGTTTCTAGATGATCCAAATATTGCCTGTTTAACTACATTTTTATGCACAAATAACAGGGGCCTGCTGCGTTTGCTTTGGTTAGTTTCCTGCTGCATGAAGGATTAGATAAAATTAGAATAAGAAAACATCTCCTAGCCTTTTCATTGGCAGCTCCTTTAGCTGCGTTGGTTACTTTCTTTGGCATAAGTCAGGTGAGACTTTATGTCTTCAATTTCTGTATTTTAAGGATTAGCTTTGTTTTATATTTCTGTTTCCGTATTTTTGTAGGAGAGTAAAAATTCGATGTCTTCAATGAATGCTACTGGAATAGCCATGCTGTTTAGTGCTGGTACTTTTTTATACGTTGCCACCGTGCATGTTTTACCGGAAGTAACTTATCGAGCTGGAGGAATACTGAAGAAAAATCAACTCTTTTTCCTTATTTTAGGAACATTATTACCATTACTATTATCATACACATCTCATTGAAGTTTACGAAGGTTATTCATGTGATTGAAAGACTATGGAACCTATCGTTTGAGGGAAAAAATTTTAGTTTCTCCTTGTTGCATTATAATGTGTTAACGTCTTATTTAAATACTCGTAAAAACAATTCGACGATGATATACTGTTTTTAAAGTTATGCTTTTTTCTCATCAAATTCTATCATCGATATTACTCGTCTCAGTAATTTTCAAATTAACCCTCATAAAAGAAACAAAGATGTTAACACATTAAAAAACATTGTTCGAACTATCGAATAAAGTTCAGGCTGTTGGAATACGGACAGATGTATTTGATAAGTTTCAGAAAGCCTTTCATGTAATGTATCTATTGTATAAAATTGTAAATTCTTGCAACCGTCCCATATGTAAGACATTTGAAATGACTTCGGCGAAAAATTTAATCAGACTGTTTGGTCGAAGAATTACCATGATTGAGTTATTAGAAAATTAATTCCAGAACAACAAACTACATTCGAAAACACATATCGTCGTTTCCATCACGAATAACGTACGTGATTCTTTATTGTCTTCAAATAATCTCTTTGAACCCTGGTCTTGACAAAGTAATGATTGGACCTTACGTTGGTGTAACTGTTGTTATCTCATTAGGGTAATACGATAAAGGTGTATTTTGTTTTTATCATCAGTTCTTCTCAGAATGCATGACATTTTTCTTTTCTTATGCTATAGTCATCAGAAATTGTTTCCTCGTTACGTTATTCTGAACTTCGGGAAGTATCAGAATATGTTTTCCTGATCGAAATATTTGTTTGAATAATTATAAAAATTGACTGAGAATTAAGAGTTGTAAAAATTTACAATGATTCACTTTGAGAAAATAGAATTTTAAAAAAATTGATCGTGCTAGACTATAGTTATTTCTTTGATTAAGAGAATGTTACTTTTTCTCAGTCAATATTTATTAGTCTGAGGTTAAATATTACCTTCGGAAAATTTTTTCATTTTTCGCCGAACGTGCAATCACTTAATTTTAAATCGTACTTACATTCTCCTCCAAACAAAATATACTTTACACCTGAACATTGTTCTAATGCAAATCGTTTTTGTCTTTTGTGATGTGATAATTTTGTTATTTTGCTTTTTTCTTTTTTTGTAAAATCGTTTTTTTTAAATAAATTTTATTTTGTTCTACTTTGTGTAACAGAGCTTCAAATCATTTAAAAACAATCTGTTAGTTGAAGTATTTTAATAAATAAAAGTCTGCATCCAAACTTGAAAAAAAAGATGAATGTATGAAAAGAGAATTAGGAAATGCATTTTTAATGGCATGAGTGAAAAATTACTTCTTTACAAACAATATTTATAAAAAATCACCTTACTATACACAAATGAAAGGATCAATGAAGGGTCGAAACGTTTAAGTCTTACTCTTCCATTTCCAGGTGGATGTTACTACCAAATTTAGCATACAAATGTGCTTTTAATTCATCGATTTGATCTTTCAAACTACTTATTTCTTTTTCAATATCAGCGGCCATGGTGAGTAACTCGTTTTTGTATTGCTCGAGCGATTCCTAATATGAATTAACAAATCCACATCATTATATTATATAAAACATAATAGCGCATAAATTAAAGAAAACTTACCTGAGCATTAGTTACATCTTTGTAAAGGAAAATTTCTCCTTCACTGTACATCACTTGTTCGTTTTCATCGCTCAACATTAGTTCACTGATAGCATCTTCAAGATTCTGTAACTCGCTCTGGAATAGAATGAAACAAATTCATAATCTGGAATATAATATAGATTGTGAAGAAAGATGATTACTTTTTTGCCTTGAATTTCTTCCTTGAAATCTTCATATTTTGCATTCAAGCGGGCAAATTTGTTGATTTTTTGCTGGTCGTCGTACGTGATGTGAACTTCACTTTCCTGTAATAAAAGTCATAAAAAAGGTAATAATTATTCAAAGTATAAAATTGTTACCTGAAATTACAACGCTGATAAAAATATATCCTGAAAACTGTAAAACTCGTTTGGGAAAAAAATCGTAGCAAAAGGAAAAAAGAAATGAAGCTAAATCACCATTTAGGGTAATAGAAGAATACTTACCGGATTGAAACTACTTTTCTGTTGGGTGCTACTCATCTTAAAATTTCGTTTGGGTTATGATGATACCAAAAATTAGTAATTTGAACAAACAGTTTGAAAAAATGATGAAGATGAATTTTTACTGAATCAGTTCTGGCTGAAAATTATTAGTTTCATATTATTTTTTTTTTAATATCACTTTTCCATGGAGACTTTTTTTGCTTTTTTTTAATTAAAAATACATAAATTTTTTATAGTGCCTCCAAAGTGGTGGTAACTAGGACACAAAGGGAATGACTTGAGCTGGACTTGAGATTGAGCTTGACTATCAATGATCAAATTTCTTTATGCGATTCTACTGGTAATATTTTAAACTAGTCTATCAATCACAAAAAAATATAAACAAAAAAATGCTGCCGCCGCTACAAAATTGCTCGGTGCCCACTGCTCAGCCCGCAGCCCCGCACCCCACTTGCAAAACGAACAGTTTTGCCTCAATTTTGCGTTTCTATTTTCTAATTCTAAATTCTTTCCTTTTTGCTAGTTTCATTTTGTTTTTTCAGAATTACTTTTGATTGCTTTTGATGTTCAAAAATTTCTCTCCACATTTTCCTATAATATTGTTTCGTTCATAGAAAAACGCCTTTTTAACTAGGTACCTACAACTACAAGTAACACATACCGTGACTGGACCGTTGTTATTTTCCATGAACTGAACACGGGAAGACAGGACCCAAATTGATCAAAATAGTGAGTATCCAGAAAAATAAATACTTTCGAATAAAAATCATTTGAAAGTTGACTTTATTCTTGTCTAATTGTTGTTGCAAATTTGTCAAGAAGAAGAAGCTGCAATTTGAAGACTTTTACTATTCCGTGTTTTGGCTGATCCTTCCATCGATTTCGTGACAGATCGGTAATATTAGCGCTCGTTGCTGCTACTTTGATACATTCGATTTGCGATTCACCCATAATTTCTTTCTTAAAGAGAAGTGACCGATAGAAAATTCATCAATTTTATTCAATTAATTAATCTTTATTTTGGTGAATTGCAAGTATAACTCATTAATTTCGCTGCACGAAGTGTTATGTTTTGTAATTATTCGTCATTAGTTGCTGAATTAACTCTACAGTTTTGATACAGATTCATTATGGCCAAGAAAACTTACGATTTGCTGTTTAAGCTACTCTTGATTGGCGATTCTGGTGTAGGAAAGACTAGCATATTATTCAGATTTTCTGACGATGCATTTACTCCAACTTTTATATCTACTATCGGTAAGAAAAGCTGTCAAATTTGTTCCGTACAGCGTCTAAGAAGCTATATCCTAATTCCTCATTGTTGATATTTCTTGTTGCAGGTATTGATTTCAAGATTAAAACTGTGGAATTGAAGGGGAAGAAAATAAAACTGCAAATATGGTAAGGTTTTGTGATATTTTTCATCTGGCTATTTTCCAATATTCCTCAACGCGCTTGTCACGGCGATTTCAAGCTTTTAATATTCCTTTGTTATACTTCATCAGGGATACGGCTGGTCAAGAACGTTTCCACACAATTACTACATCCTATTATCGTGGAGCTATGGGAATTCTACTTGTTTATGATATAACGAATGAAAAAAGTTTTGAAAATATTGTCAAATGGCTAAGAAATATAGATGAGGTATGCGCTGAACTAATCTTATATAATTTCGCTAATACCATAGTTTCTTAATTGTTTCTTTTTAATAATAGCACGCCAATGAAGATGTTGAAAAGATGATATTGGGTAATAAATGTGATATGGAATCAAAAAGGGCTGTGAGTAAAGAAAAAGGAGAAGCAGTAAGTGCCTTGTTAATGAACAGCTTTAATATTTGCTATATCTTGGAGATCTTCTCATAATTAATCATCTGAAATTATGCGTTGATATTCTTCAATTGATATATTAATAGGTTCGACAATGTCAGAACTGAATTCTGGTTGTATTTCCTTTCAGATCGCTCGTGAACATGGCGTTCGTTTTACAGAAACTTCTGCCAGATGCAACGTAAATATCACCGAAGCTTTCATGGAATTAACATCATCGATTCTGAATAAAACGACTGGAAAAGATCCAACTGAAGCACCAGACAGGGTTACCATAGATAAACGAAATGACAAATCGAACAATAGATGTTGTTAATCGGTTATTCGTTCAATTTGTCTGTTTGTTTTTAAGGTCTTTCAAACGCTTCTCTTTTACCAGTCATCCTTTTTTTTTTTGACTTCATTTTTATCAGATATTTCTTTTGCGATTGAATGTTTTCTGTGATGGTTTGCTTCTCTTTGCGTTCACACATGCATAAATTTGTCTTATACGTAATTTAAACGTCATGGCAACTGGATTTATTTTTTTTTATTCCTTATTATTTAATCGTGCAGGAACTAATTTAGTTGAACTTTAATTTTAGGAGCATCGCTTCAGTTTACTTTGAGCGCTTATGTATAGATTTATTAATGTTAGACGTCTCCATCGCTTAATAATTTATTTTGTACAGTTTATTATCGTTTCGTTATTAAGTTTGAGTTGGATATTTATTAACTTGTTCCGTAAATTGTTTTGTAGTATCTCCTTTTTTTTTTCTCTAATAGATATTTTAACATGATATTTTACAACTTGAAAAGTTTACTATTTAATTTTTTCATTTTCATAAATCTTTTTAAGAACATAATTTTTTTTCTTTCTAAGTAAATTGTAAGGGCCCTAGAATTTGATATCATGAAATATTTTCAAATACATTTTGTCATTCATACTTTATATATTATCTTAAAATTCTTAAAATCAGGTTCAACATTTTTTGTTGAAAATGAACCTTACCCTTCAATTTAACGTTTAATTTATGAGCAAGAAATTATATTGACATTTTCTGTTGTTCTCCCTGTTGAAAAATAGTTTTTCCATCTCAGCTTTCAATTTCTGGTTTCGAGTATTTTGTTTTCTTCTCTAATCTCGGCGACATTGGGTAACTTGGGATTGCGAATCTCTTTATTTAAATTTCATCATAAATGTAGTGAAATAAAATACTGTTTTTAAATTATGCAAGTTAAAGATTATTAAGATTGTACGAACCGTCGGTTCTAGATCTATTTTTTAACCACACTAATGCTTTGTAATTTTCGATGCGTAATGGTTAATGCTAACATCAGAACATTTGCTTTTTTAAATTTTTAGAGAACTTTTTCGATTACCCTGAGAGAGTTTTATTGAATCGAAATTTCTATGCTTTTAACTCTCTTAAGTCGTTGTCAAATATTTTGAATAATATCGTCATTTAATTTTTAATATGTTGGTAAACAATGATAGAATATTAAACATGTACTATCAGCAATCCTATCAACTGTGTTATATCTCATACAATTCGGTGGGCAAACAAAGTAATAAAGTTTTATTAAATAATATTAATTTTTACGTGTAGGTACATTTCTAAAAAATTCAATTCAATCAAAATTACGTTGCATTTCTGGTAGAATGGTTTGTTGAATTTCTTAATCAAGTCTCATTCGCATGAAAATCTTAAGTTATCTACAAAAGCAATGTAAAACATATCAAACTTTTTTCGTCACGTTGTTCTTCAAGAGAAAAAAATCATTTTATCATCTTGAATAAAATCCTACTTAATACTCCCGGCTTGTTTTTGCGAATGAGTAGCACAATAATTGTTCTACTTTTTTTTTTCTTCAAATTTATATTTTTGTAAATCATTTATTATATTTCTACGATATACCGACAGTTCTTCAGAAAAAAAGATTTTCATAGAATCACTCGTGTGACACATGAAATGTTACATCATGCCTGGGACCACATTCTCATTGAGAAAATTACTTAGAAAATCGTATTGATTTAAAATCTTTTTTTCTCGGGGTGAACGGTTTTGTAACTTTTCACGGGTTGTCAAAATGGTTGTATAAGTATAATTTTATATATCTTTCGCAAAAGAAAAAAAGTTTGAATTTCACTCCTCGTTTTTCATTTTAAACCATTGTATTCGTGTAACGTTTATTCCTGTTGTAAATTATTTGATCAAAGCTTTATGCGGTAGTCATAAAAGTGTTCAAATACTTTATTCGTGAAATATTACGTTTACTATATTCTCTACCATGTTCTGTTTCTCGCAAAACTATTTTTTTAATAATAGTTTCGATTTATTTGAGAATTTTTGACATAACTTCGTCTTGGAGATCAATGATTTTTGACTATCCTCGTCATCGAATTTTTGTCTTTATATCAACCAGTCTTCAAAGTTTTAAATATTATTGTTTGGTAATTCTAGCTTTCGTTATTTTAATTTAAAACAATTTCCTTTTAGCACCCAACCAAATTTTTTAAATCAGAAAAACCTTTATAGCTCAAACATGTTTCGAAAATGCTTCTAGATATTGGAAATATTATTTTTTTAAAGATGTATTATTTCTCTCTGAGAATATTTTAAAGTAACAATTTTAAGTAAGCTACAGTGGTGTACCCAGACCAACATTCTGGAGGGTCTTTTATAAAGCAAAAATACTCCCTTTATCCCTCCCCTTGTTACAAAAGCAAGGTTGCAGGTAATAAGTGCATAGAAAGATGTAGGCATTGAACCACCTATAATTGGATGATTCTTGATTCAACTCGGATTCGAAGTTGGAACTTGTACTTCCAAGAATACTGACATCAGAATAGCTCGACGATTTTGATGAACGGGAACTTTGAAAGATGATAGAATCAAGCATCCTTTTCAAATGATTCATGGAACATTTTTATGAAAATCCATAATAGATACGTGTTACTTATATTAATGCAGTATCAAAAAACCACAATTTCTCATCAAATTTACCATTTAATATAAGTAGTTTTCAAAAAAATTAAATTTGGAATTTAAAAATATTACAATAATAATAACCGGATGTATTGCGATTTGCGATAGTTTTATAAGTCACGTGTGTAGCCTCCATCGTGTTTCTGTCCCAAAGAAGAAAGGATTAACATGTGACTCGAATACTCGAATGAACAAACGTGTCAAAAAACTAATCAATTATCAATAGTAATAATTAAGTAGTCACGTGTTCATCTTTCCTCATTTGGGATAGATAGACGCTAATGTCATCTTTTATTATCGAGACATGAGACACAATCCTGAAGTTTTACTTATAGAAGAGACAGTTCTTAAAAATTAAGAGTTAGATTTATGAATTTTCAACTGCCATAAAAATTTTTAAGCGAACTGAAAGTCACAATCGTACCAAGTCCATTCAAGTCTCAGTGGTTCCAATTATTTTATTTTCATGGAACTGGAAAATAGGGAATTCATATTAGAAAAATATTTTTTTATAAAATAAAAGCAAAATTTCGGCTGACTAAAATTAAAAAAAACAAACTCCCTTCCTCACCATTATAAAACAAAAAAATCAATCGGCATCTTTTTTCTCGTGTTATATATATTTTTTCATTTTTTCTCCTTGAAAAATCAATTTTCAACCAGGATTTACCTGGATGAACACACATTAGAATTCACCAAGAAATAATCTTGATAAAGAGGAGATATAGGGTTCCCCAAGAAGATGATTGAGACGTTCTTCCCTTTCAATCGATTTCTCTGTAATTAATTAATCTGAATGAACTGTTCTTACTTTTGGCATTTTCACTATTAATCTTCCTGATCCAGTCATACGTTGAGCTGAACTTTGATCAGGATGAACTTCTTCATTTAGTGTCAGTTGTAATATTTTTCCTTTAACTAATACCCTTACAAACCAAGGCTGAACGTCAATGTCTAGAAAACTGGTATCTAAATGTCTGAAAATAGTTTCAAAATAAAATTTTATTTTTAGAAAATGATGCATTGGAATAAAGAAGAGTATATTACTTGTAAACATTGACGGTCAAGATGAAATGGTCACTTGCATCTTCCAGAATAAAAGGAATTTTTGCTTCGTTTATGTTTAATGGGCATCCATCTTTTTTGAATAACTGAATTTTTCTCTTGGGATAACGAGATTCGGATAAATCCACTGTATTTTCTTTTTTGGATTTACGAACTTGTTCTGCCATTGCGAGACGTACCTCAGGCGAATTTTCGCTCGACTGGTTCCAAAATCTGTAATAAAAGAATCGTGTCACAGAGCAATCCATTGTTTGAAATTTGAACAAATCAATTTTTTACTTAGTAGCCTCATCTTGGTCGAAATCTTCGCTTTCCGTTTTTTTCAAGTTGCAATTTTGTTTTTGTAGTCTTCTTTTTTCTAGAAATATTTTCAACAATTAATGAATAATTTACCTAAATCATGAGATTTCAGAAAAAGAGAAAGATATACGTCTATTTAGAGGAAATCATTAATACCTGAATAAATTTTCTCCTGATCCTTAATTTTTTGCTCAATTGCTTCGAAATTTTGACAAGCTAAAATTCGTTCCGAAGGCGATACAGATGTTCCATTCAGTATATCTATTTGAGGCAAAACTGCAACTACATATTCTCGAAAATTTTCGTATTCCCAACAGGGATTCCCTGTCAAATATCTACAATAATTTTTAGAAAAACGTATTGGTACGATATTTCTTAATGAGAGAAAAGAATGAATAGGACAATAGGTAAAAATAAAAATTAAGTCCAAAAAAAAACAAAATATGCAGCTTATACCTATTTATCTCCATGAAATACCTTGCTAGATTATAATAACTTAATAACCCAATTGATCCAATTAAATGACTGGGTATTTTAATGAACACCCCAGAATTGAATTAAATGCTAAGTTGTTCCGTTTTTGGATGGGCTCCACTCTTTTACGTTTTCTTTTCAAAACATTTGGATCATAAATTACAATCAATCGTCATATTCTTCTAGAAGATCGACTTGCACCAATAGTAAATCTAGTTTAAGTCAATTCAAAATTATGGCTGGTAACTCAGAGGTAATACTTACAATTCACGTAAGTTGAAGTTATTTTTTAAATTCTGAACACTAGTTAAATTTCCGATGAAATTCAGAGTGAGATCCAATTTCTGAAGAGACTCGCAACCTTCCAAGTTTTCAATACATTCGATATTGTTCACAGCTAAATTTAAGTATTCTAGTTTTTTCAGTTTTGAAAGATTTTCTGTAAAAATTGAAAATTCACGAGAGAAAAATTTTAATACTCGGTACGCAAATTATTCACTTACCTATTCTCGAAATTAAATTATTTTGAAGAAACAAAATTTGCAATTCTCTACACCAATTTTGAAGTCGATCAATTTTAATAATGTCTAATTGGTACAAGGCTAATTCCTCCAAAGAACCAATGTCACCTTCATTATGTTCGGCTCGCTTCCTCACCAGTTCTTCGGTAACTGTAAATGGAATATTTTCTAGAAACTTCAAAAAATTTCGAATAAATTTTTTTAAACGAAAATACTTACTCAGTGACATTTTCCTTAAAAAACACAATCTAGAAAATTATTTTCTCAAATTAAAGTCGCCATAGAAACCGAAATAATCATGTTCCTTCCCAGGACTAAACGAATAAGAAAATAATAATAAACTTAATTACAAATGCGATCAATTTTGAAAGAATCAAACAAGACCAAACTCGTAATAAATCTCATTCCTCTCATCAGCAAATTATATCGATTAGGATCACTTTTTTCTCGAGCCGAAAATAATTCAGTAAATTGAATAATTTGCAGGCACGATTTTAAAATTACCTTACAAATCAAAACATCATCTTAACATATTAATACTAAAATTTGATCTGCACGAAAATTTCAACTTGAGTAACCATAGAAACTCGAAAATAAATAGAGGAGAAAAATGAGACTTCTAACTTGAGGCAAGTCGATTTAGCACATTCATCTTCAAGTGCTTGCGAAAGAGAATACGAATAAAACATGGTACACAAAACTAAAATATACTTAAAAAAATTATGTGCACACGTTAATTATACAATTTTAAAAAATCCTATTAAATTCACTAAAATAATTAAACATTATATAAAACAAGAAGAACCAGTTTACAGTTAAAATATCGCAGATTTAAAAATCTAAGTCAGTGGAAAACATGTTGTTATTTTTTTGTGATGTAACGCCACTTTTTTGGTATTCACCGACTTTCTTTTCGAAGAAATTCGTTTTTCCTGCCAGCGAAATGTTTTCCATAAAATCAAAAGGATTCTTGGAGTGGTAAATCTACAACATATTTTAAAAATGACAGTGACAAATCAATACTGAGAAAAATCAGTTAGATATATAAGATACCCAATTATTTGGAGGAGAGTTATTAAATTTTTACAAAAATTAGTTTCTCGAGTAGTAAACATTTATGGTTAGTTAAACACCTACGTGCATTCCCAATAACAAGGAGAAATATTTGAAAATCACTCAGCGGGAAGGGTATGTTACAAAAAATGGAGGTGATAGCAAGTAGATTTCAAATATTTTGTAACATACGTGTTTGTTCAAAGTCAAACTTCCTTTAATACATCATTACAAAATACAGTTAACTACGTGACAAATATTTCAAAACTAACATTTTTCATTAAAGAGTATCAAAAGTGTTGAAATAGTTTTTTTCAAAAACAATTCTTCAATAAATCATGCGACTAAATTTATGATTAGGACGTTTAAAATAAAAATGTCGACTATTTAATTACATGAGGCGCGCCCAGGGAAACCATGTACTAAGTCGATGAAAAAAATTTTCAATTTTTTAATGGAGGTTTTAGAGCACATCAAGAGCTTTCATATAAAAAAAAATTAAGCCCATGCGATCAAAATTCGCTGTTTTAGAACGATTAAACATAGAAAAATGAGAAACTTTGAAAATCACGAAAATTAGCTCATTGGAAAGAGCGGGAGAAATACATAGGCAAAATGAGAAAATAAGTTTTTCATTTAGCGACTTAGTACATGGTTTCCTTGAGCGCGCCTCATATTCAGTTAACCAGACAACAAAAATTTTCCGACTAATTTTAGTGACAATAACATTCAAGAAAAAATAGCATCAAGATAAAAATATCGATAATTCATTCATATTCAACGTGAGCGCTCGAAAATTATTTTTTTCTAGAATCTACTAACTAATAACTTGACTTTTCCAATGGAAAACAAAAGCGTGGAGTAGACTATCTAATCTTTTACTGCATAATTCATTCGTCAACAGCTAGGTACCGACATAAAAATAATAGTTTTGCACTTTTTCACACGTTCAAGTTACGTAAAAGCGTGGATGTCCTTCAAATTCTTATTATAAGTTCTTATTTGGCTATCCTGATTCCCTTCGAATGCTACATTTATGCCACAGAGCTATTTGTCATTATCTTACATTATCAGGATCTCCAGAATGGCATGAGATCCCATTTTTCATAGTAACATGACAAAATATTTCCAGCTGAAGATCTGAATGACAATTTCTATTATTAAAATTGAAGAAAGTTTATCGAATTACTTTTTGGATGAAATTTGAAGCTATCTCATATTGTGAATCGTTCCTAAATGAATACTTTTTCATACTTTGCAAATCTTATGCCATCACCGACTAAGGCAATTTTTCAAATAAATTCTTCACCAACTCGAAAAGTTGATCGATTTTTCAGATATAAAACGAGTGTGTAAAAAATTAATTACCTTAGGACATCGAAGCTCAACAAGCAGTCGATCCGCAACAAATTCTATGTACTCTTTCATTAGATTACTATTCATACCAATCATAGAAACGGGTAATGATTCTGTAAGGAATTCTTGTTCAATTGAAACAGCGTCTCTGATAATATCAATGATTTCGTCGGATGTTGGCTTTTGAATTAGGTGTTGGAACATTAAACATGCGAAGTCCGTATGCAAACCCTATGAATCACACTCACATAAATATACCTCCGAATGAAACACGTCAGTGGAATTAAATTCACGTACTTCGTCACGAGAAATTAACTCGTTGCTAAAAGTGAGTCCAGGCATCAGGCCACGTTTCTTCAACCAAAATATAGCAGCAAAACTACCAGAAAAGAAAATTCCTTCAACAGCTGCAAAAGCAACAATTCGTTCACCGAAAGTGGCATTTTGGTCAGCAATCCACCGGAGAGCCCAGTCAGCTTTTTTTTTTACACAGGGCATCGTTTCGATTGCATTGAAGAGAAATTTTCTAAGGTAAAAATATAAAATAATTATTAGTCTACATGGAAAATAAATCATATACGTCGACTAAATGCAACTCACTTTTCTGCTGGATCCTTAATATATGTTTCAATTAATAAACTATACATTTCTGAATGAACATTTTCCATCGCTATCTGGAAACCGTAGAAAAATCGAGCTTCCGTAACTTGAACTTCCTGGCTGAACCTTTCGACTAAATTTTCATTGACAATGCCATCAGATGCCGCGAAAAATGCGAGGACGTGAGAAATAAAACGTTTCTCTTGCGGTTTTAATGATTCCCAATCACGAAGATCCTGAAAGATTACAACATTAGCAAAGAACAAAGGGACAAAAAAAAATGGAAACTAAGATAGCAACACATACTTTATCCAAATTCACTTCCTCGGATGACCAGAATGAGGCTTCAGCTTTCTTGTACATTTCCCAGATATCTGGGTATTTAATTGGGAAAACAACAAATCGACCTGGATTCGCCCTCAGCAAAGGTTCCAACTCTGGATCGAATTTCTTTTTACCTTTGGCCAGGCCATTCATTTTCGTGCTATTCATTTCACTTGAAGAAGAATGTCCATTAACTTCGGACTTGGTGATATGGACATCTTCGAAGGCGACCGGGAAATCGGTAATTCCAGAAACTGGCATTTTCGAGTGTCTGATGACATAAGGGATAGACAATCACATTGAGATACACAAGATTAAATTTGATAAAAAAGGAGGTAATAACTCACCAGAAATGTACGAATACTAACTAAAATCTAAAAAAAAAAGAACATATAGTTTCACTATTTAAAATGGTTAATTATTAATAATTAACTAATAGGTTGAAATTAAACTTTGGTTTCAGTCGACCATAATATGAACGAAAATGTACTTTTGCCGCGAAAATTGAGAAGGCACGTAGCATTTCCACTTCCATTTCCATTCCATAACTTGTTATCAATTCATTTTAACCTCCAAACTACAGTACTCCATACATTATACGTTCACGTGATCAATCGAACGAATGAAGAACCTTTGTATTGACTTGTTTTAGTGTAGTGGTAGTGTAGTGCAAGTAGGTGCACGTGTAGTGGTACAAACTGCTGGCATGGCGTGGAAGGGCGAGTATGATTACGAATAACGAAATATCAACGGAGAAAAAAAATTTGAAAATACATTACAAAATATTTTCCCTCCATTTTTAATTTTTTCAGATAACTTCCTTCGCTTCGTTCTTGTTTCCTTGTGGCCCTGGATTCAAATTTATAAACGAAATAAGGTTCAAGTTCTACAAACATATTGGCATAAACGTCGGCATTTCCGCAGTTGACAAAAGACAGAGAAAGAATTCGGCGCCTCGAAAGGCGCGTCAAATTTTTTCTCTCTCCCACTTTCACACGAAACGCAGACGGATAAAAATTCGGCGCGTCGCATTTTTTCTCTCTTCCACTATACAAAATGAAAAACGGAAAAAGAATTCGGCGCGTCGCTATTTTTCTCTCTCTCATTCACATGGAATGAAAGACAAGGAAAGAATTTACCAGGAATTTACGCTCAAGCTTGTGCACAGGGGTGCGTTCAGAAACGTTGTCCGAGCGTGTCCGGACAACGTTTCTGAACGCACCCTTGCACGCCCGAATAGGCGAATCAGCTGTTGTTGTTGTCTCTCGTGTCATCATGTCGTGCAATGTTTTATCAGCGTTTTTGTTCAAGAAGTTTATAGAAAGTGTGGAAAGCCTGTAATTTCGAGTTTTCAACATCTTTTTCAAGTCTCGTCTTTGGCGCAAAATTGTCTCCCGTCTTACAGTGTGCTGAAATATTGACTGAAATTATTATTATCGTTTTTTTTATTCGTGAATAATGCTTAATTTTGGTGAGCCGCCGTCTCCCACATCCAGATTTCAGTGCGGAAAAGTATAAGAAAATCTTTACTTGGCATCAAAGAACGAAGGAATCCAAAGGACTCGCGGCGAAATTGCGGAGTAATATATCTAGTCTCTTGTCTTGCGATCAAACCATATCGTTTATTCGCATTTAATCAGTTCTTTGGTATGTAGGTATATTGTAATTGTCAACTGAGACAAATTGTAGCCATATTTATAATACTCTCTTTTTGGCATTTTCAGTCGAAATTGCTAGCATTTAACGAACACGAAGGTAGCGTTGATCTATTGTGTTGGCATAAGAAGATTACCGAATTATTATGTACCGCCGTGGATAGTGAAAAAGTTAGTATTTGGGATATCAGACAAACTAAATACATTTCTATTATAAACTATCAACTCTGAAGGTAACGGAAGAATTTAATATTTTAATTTTTCTGCGTTTTGTTGAAAATTCCATTCCATATTTTAGTTGACTCTCGCATTCAGAGCGGACACACAAGAAAATCTTCACTTGGCATCTAAAAACGAAAGAAATCAAAGGACTCGCAGCGAAATTGAGAGAAGGGAATTAATATTTAGCCCCTGGATCTTTCGATCAAACCGTATCGTTTATTCACATTAATCAGGTACGTAGATATAATGTAATTGTCAATTGTAGTCATATTGTAGCCTCTTTTATTACAGTCGTTTTGGCATTTCAGAATCAGAACAATTCAGAAACTGGAACTTTATTACTTTGACATTTGAATTTAGTTGCATATTAAGCAAGTTTCATAGTTCATTCAAGTACTGAATATAGAAGTTATCAATAAAACGATTCCATTTTTCACAATTTTCAACGAAAGTGATGAAATCAACGTTCCAGTGTGAGCTCGATACCTTTTGATCTCCATAAACTATTTAAAACTTTCTAATCCGACGTATTTGCTGGAATGTTTCGTATGCTGAGACGTATCTCTCCCAGTGTTTTCCATGAAGGAATCGTGAACGCTTTAATTGGTGAGTTATTACCTTTTCGTGTTTTTTCGCGAGCTATTATAGGGGAGACTAGGGTTAAATACGTCCCATCCTTGGGCCATAAGGTTACGTAAAATTATCCTGTAATTTTCAACTTGAGTGATTAAAAAGTCGTATCTGGTAAGCCATAGTGGTAGTTGATCATTAGCTCATTAACAATGTCCATTCTCCTTTTTTAATTACCTGCAATTGGCAAGAGCTTGTTTTACAAAAGTAAATTCATTCTTTTTGATACAACTTGGAATAAATTATTGCTATGCAAACATTCATCTTGTGCTGCGTCCATACCATACCTGAACATTTTTTCGCCGAACATGGCGAACGAATATTTTTGCCCGAAGGCAGAGAATTGTCCGAAAGTATTGAAAAAATTAATTATTCGTAATTTTTTTTGTCCCAGTATTATTTCAGTTTTTCAAAAAATGTCCAATATTTTCGATTTTTAGTCACATCTGACCCAATCATTTGTTCCTTTCTTTCTCTGGAAGATGAAGGTTTACTCTATCAAATGATTTGTTTTTTAGCCGTGAAAAGTATTTTGGTGGTGCAATAGTGGTTTTAAATTTATTCCCTTATCTTAGTCTCCTCTAGATCCTGATAAATTAGTATTCAATATTAGTCAGCAATTGTTCGATTATTAAAACTGCATATTTCATTATATTTGTCCGGGTTACTGCTTCATTAGTGTTAATTTTGATTAAGTAATTGTTAAATACCTCAAGTCGGCAAATCACATCGTTTCTTGGCTGCTGCAAATCATCACCTGTTCTGAATTATCTGTCTCCTGTTGTAGAATAAGATTCGGGTTCATATCGTGTCGCTAAAATGGATGTAGAACAAGTATATCCCACCATGATGACGACTGTCGCACAGTACCTCATCGAGGCGAATGTCTCTGCAATTCATAATCTAAGACAGGATGCAGTATTCCTGTCTATATTGCAGACTAAAGGCATCGTAGCTACCGAGGGTGTTGCAAAATTACTAGATAAAACAGATCATTACAACAGCGCCGCAGTCGTTCGCTGTTACGAAGAATTATTTGAAATAATCGTCGAATTTGTACCTGATAAGTTGTATCTGTTCATTACATTACTTGAGCAACTGGACGAAGATACCTGTTGTGTTGAGAAGTTCCTCGTCTTGTTGTATCCAATTCAGTTGTCGTTGCTTCGAGCACCACCATCATGCAGAGTACAGTGGCTGGAATGGGTTCTGACTACTGTCGAAAGTTATATCGGCAAAATGGCGCTGCCCGAAGATTACGAAATCGAATCGGACGAAAAGAAAATGCTTCTCAGCCATCCATATGTGGACATCGTGCTCCGTAGCGCTCGACGATTTTGTTCTTTCTACGATGCTCTTGTTAGCAGTAGTTTGTGGTCTGCGGACAACAACTCGCTAGCCGCGTTCGGATTCCACATTTTGAGCGGCCCTCTAATGCACCTATATGTTGAGAAGTTCCCGGAGGCGATGCAAATTGCCAAGTCTATCGTCAGTCTCATCGATCGCCACTCCTGCAACGTATACCGGCTGTTTGACTGGCTGGATGAGAGTCGTATGTCAAATTTCCTGTTCAAGACTACCGAGATTCCGGAGAATAATGACGTCTATCGACCACCTAAACTGAACGAAAGAGTCACAGTCATTCAGTTGGCGCTTTACTACTGCGTCAAAACCTCTAACGAAGAGACGTTTGCTGTATTCCCGCGCGTCTATGAACGGTTGTATGTGCTACACAAAGTACTATTCTTGAGTGTGCGGCTGTTGCAGTACGCTCACAATGCTGTGGTTCGCCAAGGACTGAAACTGGCCGATCGCTTTTTGAACGCCGTCGAAGATAACTCCATTCCGCACCAGCATTTGGAGATGAAGGTGCATTTTGACTTTGTGCAGTCGATGAGCCGATTGAGTACGCTTACGTATATCTATGAAAACCGACAACTGGCTTTCACATTGCTCAAAGTGTACCTGAATAAGTTCACGCCCTTAGCTACGTATTTACTGTACTCGCACGTGTTTGAAGCTACTGAGAATCCAGATGTAGACGGCGAAATTGTTTCGTATTTCCGTCACAAGTTGTTCCGCTGTTTCAGTGCTGGCCAACTGGACGAGTTCCACTCGGGTAAACGTTTAGTCGACTTGTTAAGGTGTTTTTGCAGGCTGGAAAAAGGCGAAAAAACCGACCTGATTAAGCACAAAAGCGTCATCCTGTCGACGTTGCATACGTTCGTGCTGATCTTGGGTCGTGACACCAAAAATGAAACCGGTGTTTGTGATCATTTCCGTTACTTCGAAGAGCACTATTTCGAGGTGTTGAAGTCGGCTATGGAGTTGACTCGAAAAGAATTTCACACGGAAATAGAAGAATTACTAGGAACCCAATCGAACCCGTCGTGTCTGGAGGACAAGTTGAATTTAGTCGTTGAAGGTGAAGAACTTCCACCGCCAAAGACGCAAGAAAAAGTCGAGTCGCTGAGGAGAGACTTACGAGTGATTGACCTGATTCAAGATGCCTTGGATATGGTTTACACTTACGCCAGAAAATGATATGTGGAAACAAGGATTGATATTTTGTTCGGATGAACCTTTTTTCGTTTTGTGATAGTAAAATTTAAGCAATATACTTCGAAAATTCGCCCCCTTTAGAATACGATAATGAACAGCTAATTTGTATCTACTTTAGCCGACGCTATTTGCTTATGTATCTGATATTGACCTGGGAATATTGTCGATAGTAATTTGTTACCGAAACTTTTAGACCTCTGAAATATTTCATAAGTTGTTTTGAAAATTTACTCGGAATTATATTAACAGATTCATAAAAGAAAATGTGTTACTTGAGGCCTTCCATTTTTGAACCTCCTTTCAGCTCCAACTATAGACCGGACCTCTTGAAATTCTTGAGGTGGCTAATGTTCTTAATTAACTTTTTGTTTTTAGTTTTGAACCTGAGAATTATCGCTGCGTTCCAATTTAAAATTTAATGATAAGAAGATTTTGATTATTTTTATGTAGTTTATTAAAAGCATTTTAAAATAGTAGTGTACTGAGTATTAAAAAAATAAATATTTACTACCTTTAAAATAGGTATATTTTGAATATTTCAATTACTAATTATCTCAAAACTGAAATTTGGATTTGGATTACCTTGGCTCTCTCATTCAGATATTTTTATTCAATTTTTTGTTGTTCCCACAATTTTTTTGGCAGTTTTTTTCCAATTTTTCTTGCAAATTTTTTGGAGAGTACTCCAACCCTCTTGTTACCTTTGCGAATGTATTTATGGATTAAAGCAAAGAAAATTATTTTTATATTTTGTGTTATTTACTGTATTGACTATTAACAGCCTTTAAATTGGGAAAAAAAATGTTTATCGAATTCTCACCTATCCCTCAAATCTATTGCGCTTCCCAACTCGTTGAAAATTAAAATGAGCAGTACTTAACCTGTCTTTATTTTGTATGTTTTTATTGGGTAGCTATTCTTGAAATGAAACTTGTTGGCATTTTAAAGAGTCCTACTTATAAGTATCGCTGTGATTTTGAAAAACTATTTTGAAAATAGTCGAGTTTTTATGCCTTTAAATAGTAGGAGAAGCAATATCTGATGTTTGATGAATGCTAGCGATAAAAAATTTTAATTTTACTCTCGGATGCACGCTAGAAATAGAATTTATGTGAATTAAGGTTGTTTCTGTTTTTTGACTTTTATTGTATACAATCCCCTGAGAATAACAAAAGCAAAAGACAATAAGAAAAGTAAATTATGAACGATCCTTTAGAATGTGTAAAAATATTACCGGAATGCTGCTTAGATACTTTTTAGGAGATAGTAGGCTGAGGAAAGGAAAAATGAAGGTAGGCATTCTATGTTTTACTTGATAATTTGACTAGAAATTATATTTTGTAATTATAGAGTTCTGCTCTTAGTCTTACTGTACTATTGAAAAATGAAAATTAATTACGAAAATTGTATTTAAATGTTGCAAATAGAATTGGAATCATGAAAATTATTCGAGTAATTCTCAAACGTGAGACCAGAAATTTCGAAAACATTACGTAATCATTGTCGAAAATATTTGTAAATTTACTGAACTTTCGCCAAAACCCGATGATACAGTATTGTGCAATATCCTTTTATAAATTCGCACGGACCTCGTGCTTTTCATTTTTGGTTATTATTTTAAAGGTCATCAAATCCTTCACTGCTCGAACGCTAATTCAATTCTTTTTCTTTTTAGATTCTCCAGCCAGAGCAACTTGTTGGATTCACCTGCACCATAATTTGTATGCAGACAGCAGCGATAGTAGCTTTAATAAAAATGAGAACGTTGAAAATTTAAAATCTGAATCCGTTTCATCGCACCATCATTCATCTGTTTCTTCATTGTCTGGTGATGGCGAAGGTGAACAACGAAAACGCGACAGCGAGTACGAAAATGATGTGAAAAATAAAATATTGGAAGCGTCTCTAAATTTTGTCGCCGAACATGGCTGGACAAAGGCGGCTATTGTTGCAGGTAAATTGAGAAAATTTATAATTTTATTTCTTCTTTAAAATTCTCATAATTTTAATTTTAATGCTGCACTCTCTAAATTTGACTTGACGTTTTGTTGGGGGTTGCCTTTGATTTTTAGATAATTAGGATTTTTTTGGGGAATTTGAAACATTACTTCATTTGCATCTGGACTTATCAATTTTGTCTTGTAAAACTTTTTCTGTTTTAATTTCTTTTTTTGTTTTTTTTTTTCATAGTCAAGTGATTACTTCATAGTTTGTGTAGAATAACTAGGATTTTATTGGTAAAGTACTAGAGAAATTACAGTCGATTGAACTTATTTTGATTATTTCCAAGATTTGACATTGTTGTTAGTTTTCATTTGGATATAATTTTTTTTCAGATGCCGTAGATTTAATTAGATAACTGAGGTGTTCAGTTTCAGCAAAAGGACTGGATTATTGTTTTTGAAACTTTTTCTTTTTATTGAATAGGAGCTCAGTCCGTTGGATATCCAGGTGTGGTGAGCGAAATGTTTCCACTGGGCGGCAGTAATTTAGTATTATACTATTATTCTGTTTGTAATGATCACCTACGAGAGTACCTGATAGAAAGAGCTGAAGCAGAATCGCAAGATCCTGACAAGTAAATGACTTTTCACATAAAGTATTTAAATGTATTTTTATACAAATTTTGTATCCAAAAAACCTAATCCTAATTTAAAGACGTACCAAGTTTGGTTATGTAAGGAGAGATTCGGTTTTAAATCCATCATGGGTAGACGAGATACCAGGATTTTCTGGCCTCCGCGGGATAACCGCAAGTGCCAGAAAACGCTGGAGTAAAGTGACGGAGATTTTCGTTTAAAACAGTAATAAATTTTACATTTTTTGGAAAAAATTATTGCTGAGAATGAGTACGTTTCCCATTGCTTGTCCAGCTAGGTAGACACACCAATTTTTACTTGAACTAAAGAAAATTGCGTTTGAACCACTTTCATTGTGTGTTTTTTGTTTTCTCTTTCATTGCGTGTTTTTTTGTTTTCAGACAAAAATCAGTAAAATTATTCATTTATGATGCGATGGAGACCCGTCTGCGTATGATTATCCCATATATCGACAAGTGGCCACAAGCTCTGGCCACTTTAACGTTGTCCAAAGCTGTTCCTACTGCATTATCGAACCTTTTAATTTTAGTCGACGATATTTGTTACTACGCTGGAGACAGATCGGTCGATGTAAACATGAATTATTTTTTCAATACGTGCCTCCTAAACGTTGAAATACCAACGCCCATTCTTGTTTCCAGTTGGACTGGTACGTCCGAAGAATAGCTTTAGCTGGTATCTACAAGGTTACCGAATTGTATATGCTGCAAGATAAGTCACCTGACTACGAGGAGACGTGGAAGTTTTTGAAAAAACAGCTCGATGATGCTGCAACAATGTACTCATGCATCCAGCAATCAGAACAAGCGTCACAGTTAACCAAAGAAATATCTATTGCGACATTTACGACGGTAAATTATTCATATTTACGTAAAAATACTTAGCTTTAAGGTGATGACTTAGCTCAAGAGTCGTTGAATACAAATAGCTCCTGTTGGCTAAAACCCTCAATCAGAATCAAAAATTTTGCTCCATTTAAAAAAGGAACTAATTATAAACTGAATAAATAATTATACTTGAAAAATCAAATCAAAGGAGAAATTGTTAACGTTATTTTGTTTGAGTACTGAGTACCATTATTATTGGAGAATTTTGTGAGTTTTCTAAACTATTTTTTATACGAATCAAAGACTGTTGATTATTTTCTTTGCGATACTTACGACTTTCCAAAAATATCCCTGCCAAAAAACTAATCAATTTTTATAGAATGTACCGGATAAAAAATCATTTCTTCTGATTTTGTGTTCATAAATTTTTCGAATAATTGAAGTTATTCAAAAACTTTCAATTTTGTAGATATTGTCATTTTATCATACAGCTTGGCGAATTCTTAATTTTTTAATTAATTTTCTCTACGGCCATTCTACTTCTATTCTGTACTATTCAAACTAAAAAATTTTCAAAGAATACCTACCTACTGTGCAAGATCATGGTTCGTCTCATCCCTTTCCTTCATAAATGAATGATTCATAAAAACTTACATAACAAATGAGTAAATTTATTTTAATCAAAAAATGAATTAAAAAGTCTCATACGACATTAATAAATTAACATAATATAAAATTGCAATATTTGTTTCAGGCAAGAAACATTCTCGGATTAAACTGGAAGAGATAGCAATGAATGGTCATTCTCTGTAGTGACTTTTTTCCATGTAGTTTTCCTTAAAGCTTTGAAAAATCGCAAGTACAAAAATTTGTTTTCAAATGAAATAGTCACGAGAAAAACAAACGTCGCAGTTACCATCGTCGTAGTCAAATCGATTAAAAAATTATTCTTATTTGAATTTGACCCCAAATTCAATAAAAGTATTAATTTGCCTAGTTTTTCTTTCAATAGTTATGCAATATCATTTCAGCAAAAAGTCAAGCTACTTAAAGTGAACATGTAAAAAATCTCAAAGGGAAATACCGGTTCTTCGTACAGCAGCACTAAGAAGAGGGTTTGGATCCGGCTCCTCGGTAATCACGTTGACACGGACCCATTCGCGTCGAGAATTTGATTTGTAGAGTGCATCGATCACAGCCTGAACGTATAAACCATCTTCGAAGGTCGAGGCATCAGCTACCGGCTCTTTGACCCAACCGTTTTTGTCTTCAACTGGTAAAAACGCTTCCTTCAGCGAACCAATCATTTTGTAAAACCCTTTCACGTAGGGTTTCGGAATGATGTTTCCCATTAGTGAGCCCAAGTTTTCGGCGTTTTCAAGATCTTCCTCGTCAGAATAGATCATCGTCTCCTTCGCTGAGCCCGTTTTGAAACCCAGCAAATCTCGACCACGTACCACCAAATGTCCATTTTTGCCACAAATTAGCACCTCTTGATTGTAGACCCCTGTCAGATGACTATTTAATGTAACAGTGACCAAAGCGTTACCTGCAAGTGAGAACATTTTTATTAATGTGTAGTGAAAGGAACTGTAGCTAAAATGATTTTGAAAATTTTTAGTTTCCACCAGGAGCGTATCAGGGTCACCGAGGAGGGGCCCAGATTTTTTAACAGAAAAAAAGCCATCGTATAGACCTGTGAAAATTTTGGGGGAAATTGTCCATTTAAAAAGAATTCCTTAATTTTCATTATTTTTCAGTGATGAGAAAGATCACTGCCTTTGGGTTCACTAATGGCTTTCAGTTCCTAGTAAGCTTGGTTAACAATGAGAATTTGTGTTCATCTTTTTCTTTTCCATTTTCCAAATTTTGAATAAATAAATTGAAAATTGGAAGTACTGTATAAGTATTCATTGAGAACGAACCCCTGTAACTAATATTGGTTCAAATTTGAAGCATAAGACAATATATTCCCATTGTTAACCAAGCTTCAGAATTCCGTGTAGATAGAAAAAATTTTCCCGAAAAATTCAACTGGGAATATTCAAAGTTGGTCTACCCTGCAGTGACGTTTAAGGTTACAATGTTCAGTAATACTACCCACCATTCATTTCCATTTGGAAAGAACAAAAATCAGGACTGGTGATATGACGAATTCCATTAATAGTATTGGTAGTTTCTTGGAATGTTCTTACAATACCATGTACTCGTACTGCTTTCTGGTTGATGAGGTAGGAAATCAAGTCAATTACGTGACTACCAACCAAGGTAAGGACACCACCACCCATCGTTTTGTCGCACAGCCAGTTATATTGACTCAGGTGTAGATTGCCCATTTGCACTCGAATGTCACAAGCTGTAATCTCGTTTTCAGCACCAATGAAACCTTCCGTAATGGCTTTTCTCATATACGTGAATACCGGTAAGAATCTCAAACTGTGGTTGATTATGGATATGAGTGAAGGATAGTACTGAGCAGCGTGAACCATTTTTATGGCTTCATTTTGTCCCAGACCTGCTGGTTTGTCACACACGACATGTTTACCAATGCCTAATGCTTTGACTGCAATCTGAGCTTGAAGATTCGGAGAGCACATAATGAATATAAGGTCGACATCTTTTCGTAACAGAACGTTGTCGATTTTATTCGTGTAGAATGGAATTTCCAGCTCTTTAGCTGCTTCTTCTGCTTTAGTCAGAGTTCGACCCCATAATGCTTCAATTTTGAAACCTTTCTGTTTAAGAAATGGTACAATAATCTTCACAATGTTACCTGTTCCAAATATTCCGATGCCAGGTAACATTTTCACAGGTGCGATCACTGAGAATCAGCACAGGAGAGTATCAAGAATAGTTGCCATTTTTTGATGGGTCAACAAATCAAATCAAAAATGATGAGTGAGAGACAAAAGTCAACGATTCATTTGAAGACGTGAAAAATGGATTTCGATTCATTTATTTGAAATAATCAAAAACCTTGGATATTCACATGATTTATTTAATTTAAAATATTTACGAATTATGGAATTATGATTTTAAAATTGAACTTATTTTAGCAACATTCGATTTGTTTTCGTCAGGCATCACGCATATTTTCAATTTCTTTTTACACATCTGGCTACACCTACACTAAATCTTAATTTCAATTTTCAAAGGGTAAGTATAAATTAAGTAAATGGCTATACTGAAGCACTGAAAATCAGTGTAGCCTTATATACTGAAGAAAGTTGGCGGCACGTTTTAATTTTCTTTCATCAGTCAAAAATCAGAAGCAAAACTCGAAACAAAAAAGCTGCAAAAAAGCATCTAATCGGAAATCCTTTCTCGTTTCTTCTGCGGTTCTGCCTTCAAGTTGTTTCATTTCATTCATTTCGTGATACTTTAATAAAATACAGCATGAATTCAGTTTTTTTCCCAGAAATATTTTGTTTTTCTTTTCGTTGAACGTATATTTAAGAGTCGAGCCGTTTATTTATAGAATTATTTTTCAGCTTTCTTTAAAAACTGCAGCCATGGCTGAGGTAGTTCAACGAAATAACGAAGAAATATTACCCCAGTTTGAGGAGATAATTCAACTAAAACTTTTTACTCCTTCGGAAATGAAGTAAGGTGCTCAAATTTATGATACAATTCCCCTCACATTTTCATTTTCAAATAACTGTTTATCCGTTGTTTTTTAGAGAATTAATCAGGAAGCACGTCGAATACGAATACAAACTAGTTCGCCGAGAGAAGAGTGTTAAAGACTTTTTAGAATATATAAATTATAAGAAAGACTTTTTGAAGCTAGCCAGAATACGAATGAAGGTAAATAAAATGGTGCATCTTATCGATGGTACAAATAACTCGAATTTTTCATTAGTATTCAAATTTTGTCGTAGTCTAAAGCAGTCAGCAAGAAAGATCGTCGAAGAATTGAACGAATGCTTATCAAGCATGTCAGCAAATTGTACGATTCTATGGTTAAGTTTTTCTCTGCGGACATATCATTATGGCAAGACTACATTGATTTTATGACCAAGGAGGTAATTTTTGTCGATTTTTCACTCAATACCTTATTTCATCACAGTCGCACTATATTTCCTGTTTTTTATATTCTGTTCAGAAACAATACACGAAAGTTGTCATGATTTACGATTCCCTGCTTAGTTTTCACATGGGAGAAGCTAAACTTTTCATTAATTCTGCCAAGTTCTTGATGAAATATGTTAGAGATGTTGCGTTAGCCAGAAGAACTTTATTCAAAGGAATTCGTCTGCATAAAAACGACCCATTATTATACCAAGAAATTTTTAGAATTGAATTGGACTTTGCCTCTCGCAAACGTCGAGAGTCTTCTGAAGGTATAATAATTATGGCGTAGGCGTATTAAAATTCAGGAAATTTTTTTCGTTTTATAATTTTATGTATTTATCATTTATGGTTTAATGCATTTTAGATGAAGAAAAATTGAAAAGTGATCCAGTTCTGAGCGGAAAAACAGCTGAAGTCGTTTATACATCGGCGCTTAAAGTTATTACTGACATGAATTTTAAATTTTCCCTGTTAGAAATTTGTCTGAAGTATAAGTTTGCCAAATCTTTGCAGAAGAAAATTTACAAGTAAGCAAGTTTGAAAAAATGAATGAAAAAGTAAAAATAAAATAGAATTACTATGGATTTTAATTCAATGATATTGTTTCCCTTCATTTCAGGTCTATAAAGAGTAATCATAATTTCGAACCCGAAATGTGGAAACGAATAGCTTTATTGCAAATCGAAGGTGTCAATTTTGAAACGTTCGATACAAGTTGTACAAAATCCAAAGACATTTTCAAGCAACGCGTTTGGTTGGTATCTTATAGAAAAGCATTCTTCAATGTTTTATGCAATTTTAGTAACGAACTTGACAAAAAAATTCGAAATTTTCATTTTAGGAAATGTTTTAACGTCTTTTTGAAAGCTGTTAAAGTACTTCCAACTGAAATGATGTGGTTCCACTTTATCGACACGTTTTTTGAGTTACTGAAGTCGTATCCTGAGAAATGTGAATTCTTAAACAAGTTTTTAATCAACTTGATTCAACGTAATACTGTTCAAAGCTTACTACACGAAGAACATTATTTATGTTGGGTATGTACTTGTTTGAATACTTAACATAAAAAATTTTAAAATAAGGAATTAATTGCAAAATGGTTGAATTTTACAATTTTAATACATCCAACTTAAGGGAGATAAAATTTATCTCAATTACCCGCACAAAATTGCAGCGAATGAATTGTTTCAAGTTGATTTCTTGACTTCATTGATCTTGATACAAATGAGTACCTGGATAATTGAATCGGCTAAGTCTTTGTGATTTTATCATTCTTTATTTCTGATGTGAAGTTCTTTTTTTAAAAGAATATTTAGGACAATGTAAATTTTAAAAAATTGACCTGTCTTTTTCCTGCGTCCAAAACCTTACCTATTCAAGATGAATTCAATAAAATATCAAATATCATATTTTCAAATACGCATAGATGGCTCTGATTTTGGCATTCATGAAAATTGTTATTTTTCATCATCCCGAAACGATTTAAAATTGAAATCCCTTGTTGCACACTGTAACCAAATCTTTTCAAGTATTTTTATGGTACATAAGAATAATTTTTGTGAATAGAATGCAGAAATTTATCAAATAACTAAAATAAGGATTACTCATTAGGAGAGTCATACATTTAATACTTCGTTTTTAAAAATTATATACTTTATTATTGAAAGAAAGTAATTTCAAAGCGGTTTTATTTGAAGCCAAATTATATCAGGATCCATATAATTTTTGGAAATTATCATGATTTCTTTTCATTAAGTCAATTTCGTTTTCAGATTGAAAATACAGAAAAACATATATCTCTTGAAAATTTGATGAGTCTTATTGAAAATGCTATTCAAGCATTTCCTCAGAGTGCAAAGTTATGGTTGAAAAAACTTCAATACCATTTGGGTCAGCACGATCCGGAAAAATTCAAGCAGATATTCACAGAGGCACATAAGTGCTTGAAAGATGAACACTCTCAGTATATGCTGTGGCAGTTTATGCTTCAGTCGTGTGTCGATCTTTCTGTCTCCGAAGTAAGTCATTTTTGGTGGTTGTTTGAAACGTTGGTCCGTATTGACGGTCTTATTTACCTTACGTATTGTTATTTCAGATAAATGCCTTCTTCGAAAATTTAATCAAAGAGTCGCCAGTTACTTATCCAACCCTGAGACCGTTGTATTTAGACTGGATTATTTCGAAAAATAATCTGACCCTTGCTCGCGCTGTTTTCGCCAACGTTTCTCAAATTCCTCCGTATAATATCGAGTTATTTAGAAAAATGATATCCATGGAACGATCGCAAAAGACAATCGATGTTACAATAGTCCGCCAGCTCTATGAAATGGCCTGTTTATACTTCGGCTCAACGCATTCCGGTGAGTTTTTAAATTTTTACCCCCCCAAGTTTGAAAATTTTATTTTTACGTATCGACGGGGTAGTCGTAGAAGCAGCTGAATAGTATTTTTAGCTATTTCGCTAAGAAATGGAAACTAAAAATCATCTAAATAAAAATTTTGCCGAGGTTACTTTGTAACCTGCTGTGAAAAAAAATACCAGTGGCGGGAACGTTGATCAGGTTCTGCACATGAAAAATTCAAGTTGAGGTACAATTCCATAGGTATAATGAAAAACAATTATTATGGGCAAAGTTACAATTCTCTCGATGATTACGTTTTTTATTATTGAAAAAAATGAAACTATCCAAATTCCGAGTAAATTGCCGTACTAAACTTCTTTCAGTGTTACATTTTTCAACTTGAGTTTGTTTTTTCCCAGAACTTTGGCTGGATTATGTTCAGTTTGAAAAATCATATGGAAACCCGATGCATGTTACCAATATTTATTGGACGGCGGTGAAACAGTTGGAACCTTCTTTATCAGACAGATTCATTACCGAATTTAGTCTCCTCAAGACTGCTTAACAGGTGCTTCGTAAAACTCCATTAATTTAACGTACAAATACTTATTTTTTGTACAGTTGAATGAGTGTGATCCTTTTCTTAATTTGTCGTGTTTGTTAATTACTTGTATGCGTTAAAGAACTTGTATTTACTTCAGTTAAATTAATTATTACTGTTCAGGGACGATAATTGCAGAAAACAATTTTTTAAATGGAGAATGATGAACAAATTTGACGATTTAAAGTCACAATATTAATGTACTATTCTAGATGAAGGCTTTTTCATGATAAATCTTCGGGTATTCTTGAAAAGAATAAAATTATTATTTATTTATTGAATGGACAAGATGTTGAAAATTAAATTGATTGAATGTTCCTCCGTACTTCATTTAAAACCAAAAAAGCTACAAAACGTAAATGCTTCTATTCTAAACAAAATACGATACAATATTAACAAAATCAAATAACTGCGAATTTTCTGGCATTAAGAACTGCTAGCAAACTCTCTAATTTGTTTTAAAATACCTTCCGAATTCTCATTGGCTATCACTGCTTTCTTTTCTTTGCCAAGATCTGTAACAAAATTACATTATTCAGAAAAAGTTACTGTCAACTAGTACAGTCAAACTTTTTGACCAATAAAAGCTCACCATAGCGAGCGAAGATTTTTGGCTCAACGTTACTGCACTCACGAATCAGTATTGGAACATTTGGATTAACTTTTTTCAATGCAACATAATGCTGGGAAATGAAATCTCTAAAATCAGTAAAAGTCATTGGTAAGCATGAAGCTGGAGAAAGGTCAATCGAATTTCATTATTGATCTATGCGAACCTGACTCCTCGACTGCTTGATGAAGTCTGACATAGAATAATTCGTAATTCCTTAAGGGCTGGTTGAAAAATTACTTTACTAGCAGTTGACATTGTGAGAACCAGCTTACTTCCGAATAATTTTTTACCTACAATATTCGATGGAATCACCTAAGGCTCATAGTACAGTATAAGTATAAAGCGTAATGTTTAGTCTGGTTTGAAAATCACTTGAATTGATTAATTCTAATAGAGTACAGTATTTTGAATTTGAAGCATGAAACCAAATTAAAAATCCTGACAAAAATTCAACTTGGATGGAATATTTTGGGAGCTTTTTTCGAGCTCTTATCAATTTATACTGCTTTTACTTTTATGAATCCATCGAACACGCCTACATTTCAAGTCACGTGGTCAAGTCTTCAAAGGTCACGTGATCACCTTTAACTCCTTTTTTTTCGAATGGTCGATTATCATCACAATTGATAACGCTTTATTTGTGTTTTCGTATTGTAATTGTATTGGTAATACTAAAATGAATAGTCTGATTGAAAGCACTAAATTACTGTATTTTCTTTTAAATACTCAATTAATATGCTGGCATGGTCTCAATGCGTGATAAATGTTCTATTCGATTCATACTTCACAGCCTCTGAGATCCGAATAGCTAAATTATTCGATTAATTTCTTTATGTAATGGTGAAAGTCGATGTGAACGAGGTAAGCAGTCTTCGCATCCTTTGAATTGAAGCTTGATCGACGAAAGCATGGTATGCCTTCAATAATGTACTCTTTGTAGTTTTTTTAACTGTAAAATTATGGATAAATTTAACTTATTTACTAAATTTACGTTTTCGAAGCTCATTCGAGTGAAATAGCCCGTACTCGTGAAACGTAAGACGTCGATTCTCGTTTCCGCCTTTTTCTTCTTATTCATTATTTCTTACATTACTTTTCGATCGAAACTGTAATGCAGGTGTTTCCGCTGATTAACACGCCGGTGTTTTGATTTGTTCGTTCGGTTTGTAGAAATATGTGGACGAACGAAGAGAACAAGCCCCCGGAAGGTGCCAAGTACGGTGTAACAGCTCCTATCAGCGAGTCTGGCCCCAAACCTATCGATAATGAAAAAACATTGGAACTAGAAACTGTTTTAAACAATTATGATAATTTGGAAACGGAAGAGGAACTCAACCATCGAATGGAAATTTTGGCCAGACTAAACGACATGGTGAATGAATGGGTAATTGAATTGGCGATATCACAAAATATGCCCGAAGAAATCGCGGCTTCGGTCGGCGGTCGAATAACGACATTCGGCTCGTACAGACTCGGCGTTCATTCCAAAGGTTCGGATATTGATGCACTATGTATAGCACCTAGGCACGTTACCAGAGCTGATTACTTCACGTCATTTTTTGAAAAACTGAAAGACTGTTCAGAGGTGAAAGAACTTCGGGTAAGTTGCTGGCTTGAATGCTCACTTTTGACTCAAACTTCGGTGTTTAAGTGTACGGTTCATTAACCGAAAAACTTTGCTTTTTCGATTTCTCTAGAAAGTTGAAGAAGCTTTTGTACCCCTGATTCGAATGAATTTCGACGGTATCGAAATCGATTTGCTGTTCGCCCAATTACTATTGAGTCATATTCCAGAAGAACTGGTAAGTTGAAAGTATTTTATTCTTACATTTGTCAGAGCACATAAAAATTTCTACTAGCTTACTTAGAAGTATGCTTGTTACTATGATTTGATACGAGTAACAAATTGGAGAGTTTTCAGGCATTATCTATAAAATAACCCTTTTAATTTAAATCATAACGTGTCACATAACCAAGTAGTAGTGTTTTGTTTTGATAAAAGTAAAAATTTGATCGCTGGTTCCAAAATCAGCAACCGATGCTTTTTTAGTCACCCATATACACTAAATCAGAACGCCAAAATAATAAGCTTACTTGGTTTATATTCATTTCGAATAGAATCCTTCGAATCAGCTGTTATCTCATGCCTTTCTAAATGCGAATTTATTTGTTTATTTTATTGATTAATAGAAAATCTCGTATTTTATCAACAAATCTTTGATCTGCCTTGACTTTGTTTCGCAGGATTTGCGGGATGACTCGCTTCTACGCAATTTAGATCCCAAATGTGTTCGTAGTTTGAACGGATGTCGTGTCACCGACGAGATTATCAACGTTGTGCCCAACGTAGACACTTTCAGGCTGGCCTTAAGGGCAATTAAACTGTGGGCCAAGCGACACGGAATCTATTCGAACATACTGGGCTACCTTGGAGGTGTTTCGTGGGCGATGCTGGTCGCTAGAACATGTCAACTCTATCCGAATGCGGTGGCTGCGACCATTATTCAGAAATTTTTCTTCGTCTACTCGCAGTGGAAATGGCCTACGCCAGTGCTGCTAAAGAAATCCTCGAATCCTAATTTAAACTTTCCCGTATGGAATCCGCAGGTGAGTGTTTTGTAAAATTATTTCCAACTCGTATAATCAGAGCTCTCCATTTCTGTCAGAAATTTGTGCGAGATAAATTGTGTTTTTTATTTGTAAGAATGAAATTCACCCTAATACGCTGACAGATATTTAAACCGCAATTGCGTCATAGAAAAGTTTATTTGTACGAAAATGTTAACAATAAACTTATATAAAGTCAAAAACAGTACATTAGTCATGGCATTGCGATTAACGAATCTGAGGTATTGAAACATTACGACGCTCGTATATTTATAATTTCAGTTTTAATCTATAGAAGTAGATGATTTACAAGTTGAATGGAAAACTAGTGATCTAAGAATTGAAAATACATTTTACACATTCTTATTTCTTTTTCTTTACGTAGATGTATGTCAGTTTCTCGCTATTTTAAAGAAATTTAGAGGCATTTTTGAAACTTGCTTCGTTCGTGTGATTTTTTATGTATTTTAAGTCTCAAATTCACGACCTGTTTATGATTTTACTCCAATATAAGTTCATACGTGCATACTTATATTTTCTCTTTTGTCGGTAAATGTAGCTCTGTACTGCAAAGATCTGATGTATTCGTTGAATTCTCCATTGGAACGGGTTTCGCTGATCTCTTTTTCATTTATTGTTTTTTTTTTCTGATTTTACAGTACAGCGCATCCGATCGCTCTCATCTCATGCCCATAATTACGCCCGCCTATCCGCAGCAAAACTCTACATACAACGTGTCCAAAGCTACTCTGTCCATAATGAAAGAAGAGTTCATTCAAGGAATGCAACTCGTCGAAGAAATTATGATCGGCCGTCGCGATTGGACCGTACTTTTCCAGAAACCCGTGTTTTTCGCCAAGTACAAGTACGTGTGTGCCCCCTCACCCCTCCCTCCCCCCAAAAAAAAAACTAAGAAGAAAAAGAAAATTACGGCTCCAAATTTCGAATGATTTCTTTCGCATTCGTCGCTCGCGTTCCTCTATTTTAACATTTATCGCATGATTTGCAGACATTTCATCATGCTGTTAGCCTCGTCACATACTAATGAAGAACATCTCCGGTGGACCGGTCTGCTGGAAGCGAAAATTCGTCACCTGGTCGCCATTCTAGAGCGTAACATGTTCATCGAAACCGTTCACGTGAATCCGTCGATTTTCAAATTGCGCCAGGATTTCTTCAAGGTGGAGACCGCCGATGGCATCCATTTTGAAGAATTGCCCAATTCGCTGTGGTTCATCGGGCTGAAATTCGGCCCGATCAGCTACGGCAGCATAAACTTGACCCGGGAGATACAAAAGTTCACCGATGAAGGTATGAATATTCGTCAGCCTTATCTCTTTTCTATGCCTTCAATTTTGAAATGCGTTTTGAAATCCGCTATTAACGACTTCCGAATTGTAATGATTATTTTTATCGTTCCTTATAGTCATGAAGCATGCTAACAACATCAACATGTACCAAGAGACGATGAAAATCGAAGCGAAATACGTAAAAAGGTAAGTTGTAATTTTATGTTCTTTCTTTAAAAAAAAAAAAATACTCTTATTCTAGCCTTGCTGACTGTAGTTACTTTCTAAAACCTGAATTTTGTTTTTGTCTTGAGAGAAAAAAAAAACTGGGATTTTGGTAGCGATTTTTAAATTCTACAATGATTTACGGGAATTTGTTATTTTTTCAGTTTTCTTTTATCAAGTGGAATGAGTGAAATATCAAAGATCGAGCTTGAGTGCGAAAAAGATTCATCTCATTACACCTTTTTTTTTTTGGAGAGCCAAAATGGATTTTAAACAATATCTGCTTTGTATATTATGTGACGTAGATGATAATTAACTGACTTACTCTTAGCAGATAGCGAAACATCATTCGAGTGCAAAAGATTGGGTGTTGGTTTTTCTGGGACATGGCAGGTTTGGATTTATAGTCGGTTCTAATCAGGAAACTCACCACACGATTCAGTTATTTTATGTAGTCATGTTTACGTGGCCGTGACAGAGTGGAGAATGCTTCGGATGAAAATTAACAATTTTCAGAGTAGCCAAATGAAGAAAATTAATCCAAAAATATCCTGAATTCTTTTCATTTTTATTTTTTTTAAATGTGACAGTCTTATTTGTCATTGGCTTTAGTGATTTTCGTTTTTTTCCTAGTGAAATCATAATTTCTATGTAATTTTGATATTATTTAATACTTGAATCATTTTACTTTGAAAGTTATGGAAAATTATGGTCGAAAAAATCGATACACTAGTTGTTATTTTGAACTAACTAAAAGTGATTTATAATCGTTCTCGAAGCATCACTCTCCTCTTCGCAAGATTGGAACGAGTTTTTAATGCAGTCTTAAAAGTCATTTTAGAATGATTTATGGTAACAAAACGTTTTATTCTTGACCGAATTAACTCCATGTGACTATCGTATTCAGCTTTACTCTCATACGTTAACGTAATTTTTGAGCACACCGCTGAATTCAGCGATGAATTTTACACACGCAAAGATAATTTTAGCTCGATTGCAGAAGTTTTACGAAAAATTATTGAGTCTGAAGTCCGAACTCTGAACGTCGAAGTTCATTTTGTCCATCTCTTAGAGAAATTTATTTTTATTTTTTCTCAATTTCAAGTGGCTGTAACTCGGTCAGTATTATGGCTAGGAAGATGGCTAACCTATCAATGAAGTCAGTATTGAAATTCTCGGTCAGAAACTTAGATAAATTCCACTTCTGTTAACCTTGCTGAGGTGCACAAAGTGCATTAATTTTTGTTTATAAATAGTTTTTTTTTTTTGAATTAGATAATTTCTTTATTCCAAAAGTAACAACAGTACAGAAATAATAATGCAAGACATATGGATATAAATCCAGCTGCTTGGGCGTTGAAAACGTTAGCTGGGGAGAGGGATCTCATTATAAATCTGCTAAATTTAATGTAACACAGTCAAGTGACCCAAAGCGTTGGCAATGAGAGCAATTATCGAATTGCGCTAGGGTGAAAAATTCAACTGGCTCTCATAGATCGACGATATTTTCCCGCGCCCCCTCAGTATAAGTTTTATATGACCTATGTTCAATGAAAATGATTTTAATGTTCGGATACGACGTTTTCAGGAAGAACCTGGGCGATTATATATCGAACGAAATCATCGACGAGGACAAAAAAGGATTCGCCGGCATACCGATGTCCGTGAAGAACGGCGCCACCGAGCTGCTGCGGCGGAACGGCACGACGCCGCCCTCGTCGAACAGCAGCGTCGTCAGCGTCAGCAGCAACGGCAACAGCTACAGCAACGCGGTTCCTGTCAACAGCACGCGCCGGGTGACGGTGGTGAATGCGGCCATTCCGGTGAGCAGCGGCGGCAGTAGCAGCGGCAGCAACAGCAACAGCAGCAGTCCGGAGAGCAATTCGCGCTCCGAACCGTCTACTCGGTCGGCGCCCTCGCCCCCCGTCTCCGAGTGCTCCCCCAAATCGGAGTCGTCGTCGCCGCGTGCCGAGTCGTCGAGCTCGAAACGCCCTTCCGACTCTCCGGACGAGGTGGCGGTGCGGCCGCCCACGCGACGGCGACTCAACGGATACATCGTCCGATCGCCTCCCGTCGTGGTAAGTGGATTTAGAAAAAATATATTTCCGTCTTTGGGACCGGGCCATACGGTGGGCCACAAACTGTGAGATAGGTACTATAAGGCGTCAAATGAACGGATTTTCAATTTTTTTTTTTCCCCATAAATTTCGACAAACGGAAGATACACGAAGGGCTGAGAATCAAAAGTCTCATTTGCCAGAAAAATATTGTTTAAAAAATGTTATCGATTCCGATAATACAGATTTTTACGCTCTACAACGTGGCGTGCTTGATTTTCTATCCCTTTCAACTTTATTCCTTGAAATTCACCCTCGAAAAGCAGGGTCGGAATGGAAACTTTTTTTTAACAAGTCAGAAATTTCAATGGCTATGCGAACAAACTTACTTTTGCATTGCGGTCTGCGCGTAATGCTCAGCCGCGCTTGCGAGCTTCTTATTTTGAACGGAGTGTAAGGAAAATCATTTTTACAAAAATTCTATTTTTCCCTCATTTTTTGGGGGGGGTTTCTTTGTTTTTCTTGTGATTAAAATTTTTTCATCTTTTCCACGCAGTGCAATTTCAAAATTACAAATCTTCGCGAATTTTAAAAATAAAGCCTTCATGGTTTTTTTTTTTTTGAATAATCGTCCTGAAGTTCCTCTACCCAATTTTGACAATAATATCTCAAAATTCAAAGGTGCCGACAGTCGGTTCTTTTCCCAAAATCCGGTCAGTAATAAAATACCATGAAATATTGGCTACTTGTAAGAATGTGAAAAAGCAAATTTCCATTGCAAAAAATCCCATATTGTCAGCTGATGGATCAACTCGTCCATTGGTCAAAATATCGTAAATTCCAACATTTATACCCTAAATACTTGAAAAAATTTATTAAAATGAAACATAATCAATCAAACTTGAACATAAATTTTTTACGTCATCTTTGAAAAAATTAATTTTGGAGTCGAAACACGCAGTTGCCATTTTTCCCCTACATTTTTAACAACACTGAATGCAAAATGGGCTTTTCAGTTAGAATCTTATAAAATGGTTCTCCTTTAGTAGTTTGAACCCATTAGAGGCGTTCCAAGTACTGGGGACTCATGTTAAAACAGATTTCCTCCTTTTTCGCAAAATAAGCCTTTTGATTCCGAGCCCTTTATTATGCTCTGAAAAAATACAAAATAAAATATCGAAGCAGCATCGGATCTCGAGAAAAAGCATCTTAATGCCAGGGAATAAATTATTTTTTAAATGTTTCTCATGAAAATTGTATGTTCTGATGCCAAAGATACCTTAGTTTGTGACTCATCACATGTGTGCTTTGTTTTGAGAGAATAATATGCATCTGAGCATTAAAAAATCGGGTTCTTGTTTTTTTCAAATCGATTTTTTTGTTTTAAAACCATGCTCTCTCTCTTATCACCAGCCCTAAGCCCAGAAGTATTACCACTCTCAGATGATGTTTTGCACACTGATATTGCTAAATTAGTTTTAAAAAAAGTATAATTTTTTGGGTCCTAGCAGGTTTTGGTTTTGGGTCGACGAAATACGATAAAGTTCTGAATCTCGTTTCTGTGGCTCAAAAAGCCAGAAATGGTGGATTAATATTCGTGAAAAAAATATAAGGTAGGAGTGAAATTGGGTGTTTTGAGTGGGCAACTGAGTCGCATATAGAATCCCTTTTGAAAAATACTTGCCAATGATGATGGTGGAAAAGTGAAAAATATCCGAAGTAAGTAGAGGGAGGAAAATAATGCGCGAGAAATGAGTTTTTTATAAATTTGTATGCATTACTGTAATGTGAACCTCATCATCACCCTCCATTTCAAGTAATGAAAAAAATATGCCTTATTTTTTAATAAGATTTTGTTGTTTTCTTTCGCAGGAGGAAGAAATCGTAGAATTCATTGATTTGACTGAAGATGAAGTGACGTTCGTTTCCTCTTCGTGAAACGCAAAGATCTCAAAATGTTAAGCGAAAATTATACCTATAATATTAATTAATTACGATTTATTGTTGACGACTTGACGTACATTTCTTCGCTAAGACCTGTGTTTGTTTGTTTATTTGTTTTAAAATGTTTTATTTATATTATTTAATTTCGATGTCATTGTCTTTATGTACACGGAGTTTGTTTGAAATGGTGGTTTTTTTTTTCTCTTAGGATTAACGAATTTGACGGACGCCCTTTGTAAATTTAATGTAGGTACTTATTGTTTATGTAAATAGTGTGTACAGACGCGCATTCGAACTATCTTAAAATGTGTATTACTTTTCCTTTTATATCTACTTTTATTCCTCGTCGGCTAGTTCTGTTCTGTTAGTGTTTGTAAAAGTGTTGTGTACAAGTTTTTTCTCTCAGTTTTACCATTTTTAGCCACTTAAGATATGATTTAATTCGGATTTATTCATTCGGTTATCATGTAGATATCGTTTGGACCTCCTTTTTGTAACGCGATATTTTTGAATATAGGTAGCAATATTACAAAAGACGATCTGCATTGTTTATTTTCTAATTTAAGCTCCATGACTCGTGTAGCTCAAGTTTTCAGTAGTCCGTGTCCACTGATTAAAACCTTGGTTTCACGCCGAATCCGAATCTGCAGCCCATTTTCCCCTACGTCGCCATCTATTTCAAAATGTAACACGTGGGGGGTACGTGAATTAGATTCAAAAATATTTGAAAATGGAGTATGTGGGGGGGTACTGGAACTAAATTCGAAAATGACTAAATTCAAAAATATTTGAAAATGGAGTATGTGGGGGGGTACTGGAACTAAATTCGAAAATATTCGAAAATGACTAAATTCAAAAATATTTGAAAATGGAGTATGTGGGGGGGTACTGGAACTAAATTCGAAAATATTCGAAAATGACTAAATTCAAAAATATTTGAAAATGGAGTATGTGGGGGGGTACTGGAACTAAATTCGAAAATATTTGAAAATGGAAGATGTGGGGGTGTACGATATGTTTCACATCTACGGGGGAAAAAATTGTAAATACAAAGTTTAAATGTATCTATAATGAAAATTACGATTTCAAAATGATGTCCAATATTACCCGCGTTTCAACCGCTTATGATTTTTCTCAAGGAACCTACCATCCAAATTTCAGCTCTATCCTTGCAATCTGAAATTTCAGCTTCGTTTCGTCTCGGAATTTTTTTGGCAGGTTTACATTCATTACAATTCTCGAAACGTTATCGGCTGCACGTTATTATTCATATACTCCGGGCAACATATCCCAAGAGTTTGGATTCAATTAGCCAGAAATTTCAAAAAATTGTTTGATATTGGCAGTTGCCAAAAAAATTTCCATATATCTAGATAACTACTGAATGTGGAAAAAATTTGCAAATTTGAACTACTTCATCTCGTGTGAGATGATAATTTTTCCTAAATTACCTATCATCCGAATTTCAATCTGATCTATGCAGTCTTAAAATCAGCTCAATATTAGAGCTTTCAGCAGGTTTCCACTAGGAAAAATACATATTTCGGCCTTTGAAACGTTTTCGGCTACATATTTCTACATTTTTTAAGAAATATAAATTAATTGTGGAAAGACTGCTGATGACGTCGATTAACACCACAGGGCACAGATAGTAGTACACGTATTTATTTAAGTAATAACTTTACACCGTTTGTAACAAAGGCAACGCTGTAATGGGGAATTTTTTTGTTTACAACATACATAAACTAGAATCAGCTATGCAACTGAATAATTTTGAAGACGTAATTTCTGAAACGATCATCACACGTTCGGTAAGAATGAACCTTTGGCACGTTCCCCTTCAAATCGGTCTATCATGTACTCCGGACAAATACTCTCGTAAACATTTTTGAAATAGTTGCACGGTTCGTAATCTTCACCTCTTAATTTTCGGCATCTATAGAAGTCCACGAAGCTTACGTAGCACCATCTAAGTCAACAAATGAGAGTCGTCACTTTCCATCAGAAAAATACAGTTAAATCATGGTTAAAAAATAGCAAGCCCACAATTATAATTCTTGCACAATAACCAGTACGAAGTAATGTGTGTAAAAAATTACACACGAGTAAATGCTAATTCAGATAGTAATTTTTGTTACTCATGTTAACTTAAATGAAATAATTTGAAAAGCCTTGCTTTGGAATCCCTGACAATCTGGAAGTAAATTTTCCAAGATTTTCATCTGAGTACATAATTATGACCTCTGCACCAAAATCCGAACAATGAAAAAGAATTTAATTCCCAAGAAAAATGTTGTATTTTATTTACATCGAAACCCTTCAAATTTCCGATTAAACGAACTTGAAATTATTTTCATCAAATTTTTAATAATCGAGAAAAGTATGATGAATGGTTTTGTGGGTCATTATTAAAAAAATATTATAAATAAAAAAACTACATAATATTACGTATTACTCATCACACAAAAATACTGATAACTGCTCGCTGAAAAAAAAAAAACTTATGTTCAGAAAATGGGAGCAATGAATACGCAGCGAAGAGAAACATGCTTACTAGTTTAAAAAAATCGAAAAATATTTAAAATACTTTTGAAAAAATTAGTTGTCTGTTATACCAAAAAATGGTACCATAAATTGTCACAGTCATCTCTTACTCAAAAGCACTGACTTTTATTTTTGTACAAAAAATCAAAAATACCCTTTTTTTTTTGGAAAGAGGTATGAATAACTTGGACGTTACTTTTTGGCAAGAGAGATGAAAATGTATATAAAAACTATTAAAAAAATCTGATCCACTATGAAGAGGTTAGCGCAGAGAATACGATCGGCAACATCATTCTAGTGTTGCTCTTGTGCGTTAACTAACGATAGAAAAACTAGCTCAATTTACATAGCATCGGTATCGAATCTGACGGTGGTGCCATTCGCAAAAATATGCGATACATACAAATGAATAACTTTATCGAAAAAATATACAGACATTATACACACATATAAATACATACAAGACAACGAATACGAGATACGAATACGAGACCGAAGGAAGGTTCAAAATTTAAGTTTAAACGACGTCTGAAGGTGATTGTAATTGCGGGAATTGCGTTCGCCGACGCCAATGTAGAAGCCGTCGTCTTCGCCCAGCTCTTTGTAGTCCTGGCCGCCGGACGGCGGCTTCGGGCTGCTGGCGATGGCCTTGCGGTAGCTGGGGTCGCTCTTGGCCGGCCACGTCGGAAACATGGCCGGATCGATGGCGACCGGCGGCTCGCTGAAGTAGTCGTGCAGCAGCGCCGCCTCGGCCGTCACCCGCTTCTTGGTGTCGTAGGTGAGGAACTGCTTCAGCAGGTCGTAGCCCTTCTCCGACAGGTACTTGAACTCGGAACGGATGCCGTGGGGCGGGTGGCGCGGGAACGGCACCTTCTGCACGACCGGGAACTTGGGGAACTCGGGCCAGTCGGCCTCGGTGGGCGTGCCCAGCGCCTTGAATATGCGGTTCAACTGGTCGATCTCCGTCTTGCCGGGGAACAGCGGCTCCATGCGCAGGAACTCGGCGAATATGCAGCCGACCGACCACATGTCCACGCTGGTCGAGTACTCCTTGGTGCCGAGCAGCAGCTCCGGCGCCCGGTACCACAGTGTGACCACCACCGGCGTGTAGTGCTTCAGCGGCGATCCGTACTCGCGCGCCAGCCCGAAGTCGCCCACCTTCAGCACGCCCGTATGGCTGAACAGCAGGTTCGACGTTTTGAGATCGCGGTGCAGAATCCAGTTGTCGTGCAGATGGCCGACTGCCTGCAGCAGTTGCGTCATCAGGCACTTGACCTCGTCGGCGGTGAACGCCGTTTTCTTCTGCTTCATCGTCTCCATCAGCGACTTGAGGTCGTGCTCCACGTAGTCCATCACGATAAATATCTTATCCATACTACTGCCCACTACGATCTCCTTGACAGTGACTACGTTCGGGTGCTGCGCCTTCAGCAGCGTGTTAATTTCGCGCAGCGACGTGATCGGAAAGCCCTCCTTCTCCTTCTCCATTTTCAGTCGCTTCAGCGCTACGATCTTCTCGGTACGCTTCTCGCGCGCCCGGTACACCACGCCGTACGTGCCCTCTTCGATGCGGTTCAGGCACTGGAATTCTTCGACGCTGCGGCAGCCCTGTATGGCCGGGAAGTACGACGGCAGCGTATCCTTCTCCAGTTCGATTTCCGTGTCCACGTCTTCGTTGGTGGCTACAACGCGCGGCGGCGTCTCCTCCTTCGTCGAGGTACTCTTGTTCGCGTCGCTATCTTCATCATCGTCGTCGTCGTCGTCGTCCTCGTCTTCGTCGTCCGGCGAATTGTCGACGGAGACCGCGGCCGCCTTCTTCGGCTGCGGCGCCGCTTCTTCGTTATCCTCTTCGCCCTCCTCTTCGGATGACGAATCGCTGCTATCTTCTTCGTCCTGCGACGAACTAGAACTACTGCTACTGCTGCTGCTGTCCGACGAAGCCTCACCTTCTTCTTCCTCCTCCTCTTCGACTTGCTCGACCTCTTCGACGGCCGGCGCTGCTTTCATCTCGACGTCGCTGTGCACGTCGTCGTCGACCACCTCGAAGCGGAAGTTCTCGTCGTCCATCAGCCGGGCGCGGTCCACCTTCTGCTTCTCCTCGCGCCGCGAATGGTGGCTGTGCGACGATTTCTTGCGCTTGTGTTCGTCGTAGTGCGGCTCCTTGGTCGGCTGCGGCTCGTATTCGCGTATGTGCCCCACCGACCGACTGGATTTCGATGAGTTCATTTCGTAGCGTTCGTTGCGGGAACGATCCGGCCGCTCGTCGACGATGGCGGCGGGCATGTGTCGACGCGATCGCTTCTCCGGCGGCGGCTCGTGCTCTTTGTGGTGGCTACGGCTGGTTTTCACTTTCTCCTCGTAGCGATCTTTCTGGTGTCGTTCTTCTTGGTGACGCCGCGGTGGCGGCAATGGCGGCGGTGGAGGTCGTTCCGTTTCGTAATCTTTGTGGTGGCGACTTTTCTTCACAATTTTCTCGAATCGATCCTTGAACGCGCGATCATCGTCGTGTCGGTGAGAGCGATGTGATTTTCGATGACGACTACTACTGCTAGTTGACGAGCCGATGTATACTTGACGACTGGAGGTGTGTTTGTCGCGTCGGTGGTGAGAGTGTTTGAAAATTTTCGCCTGTGGTGGCTTTATCTCCAGCAGCTCACCCGCTTCTTCGTCGTCCGATATGCTTTGCGGGGAATCGTCTTCGCTGTCCATAATTCAGTATCTAATTCAAATTAAAATACATGCTTTTTGAAAATCACTTACGCGTTTGCGGCGGGCTAAAGCAAAAGGGAACCATTTTTTCGATCAGTATTTCAACGAGTCAAGATCTCAGCTTTCGCTTACGTTAGAGATATATTCGAAAATTAATAAATAGATAATTCAATCGAATTTGACTAATTCGCAAGGCCAAAATTGAGATGAAAATTTTTGATAAGAGAAGAATCACATTATATGTATTTCATGCAATTAACGAAGTTCAACTCCTCGTCTTCAACAAACTATACAGGTCTATGAGTAGAAGATCGACCTTCCATCCTAAAAATCAGGGAATTTTAACAGTGACTAAGATCTTTCAAGGACGATAAATTTTTCGATTTTTAAACTTGGGCACCAAAAAGTAACGATTCTTGGTTTTTAATAGTTAGTATACGTGGTACAATCTTTTGCAATCAGATCCGAACATGTGTGAAATAAAACTGTGAATCAGAATATAATTAATGTTAGACAGCAATATGCACTATTTTTCAAAGTTCACGAGAAATACATCACTTTATAAATAAGACTGTTCTCAAAATTCAAAATCAATATTATCGTTTCCCACTAAAATCCTACGGGTTTAAAAAATTATACTCAGATAGGTTGTTCTGAGAAGTTTAAAACTGTTATAATTTTTATTTAAATTATGAATCAAACGTCAAGATTTGTAATTTTCAGGTTTGAAAAATTTATGGTTGTTGAACTAAATTATTCCAGACTATAAGTTAGGATGAAGCCTCAATCGAGAACGGTGAAAATAGGCCCAAGTTGCGATAACAAAGTACAATAATTACTAATTCCAGTTAAATTTTTGGTTTTAAGAATTCAAAATTAGTTTTTCAGGAAGTGCTTCTTTAATTCTCAGAACTCAAAAAAATAATGCTGAGTTAATACTTGCAAGCAGGATTTGACTAAAAAAATTCATCTTATAAACATTAGATGGACTTCGACCCATTCTTGATCTGGTCCACCAAGTGTTCCCTTTAGCTTCGGAATGCCACATACTTAATCATATAAATAAATGTTTCAATCGAGTACGAGGAAATCAGCATTACAAAGACGCCATTTAAAACTAGACGAACGGCAACGAAAATACGTAATATCGAACCACTACTGAACAGCAATCGCTACTATACATCAAATAATCTGAAAACCTAGAGCTTAAAACGAATAAACTTGAGTATGGAGAATTAAGTATAAAACAAGATTTTCGAAGAATGAATACAAGATTAACGATTGACAAGGAACCAATAACGAAAATAAACCATCAACTCACTTCGTTATATCCGTGTTGGGGAATCTAGGATCGTAATCAACGGGTTTCCAAAAGATAAGCGGATCGTTCCTCCTGTCACATCTTATCTGAGCAATATTGTCATGAACCATCTCCCTGTACTCAGCAATTTGTTCCGATTCCGGACTAAGGGAATTGGTTCGGGGATGAAATGTGTTAGTCGTATTAGTAGTCATATTGCTACTGTAAATCTGTAATCAAATCACTCGCTGATTCAAAAATACTTCTCATCGTTTCCATTAATTAATTCAAAGAAAAATATTCTTGGGTTGGAGAACGGGCGATAAAGATAGGGAAATTGTAACAGTACTCACGAAAAAGAATGGAATATTAGTTCATTATCTAACATGATGGATGAAGTATTCATCTTGAATCGATACGTTTTAGATTAAAAATGTTATCTAATCTACTTGAATGGAAAGTGGTGTAACACTATAATCAATAATTGTGTAGGATTGCTGTTCAAATGATTCATTAGTACTCTCGAATCAAGCATGTACTATTTTGGTTCATAACACAGTTAATTTAATCTAAGAAATTCTGAACATCATAACATTCCAAGTACGGTAGGAATGATGAAGGTAAAAGCTGACTTCATCATACTCAAATGAAAGCGAGTTGTTGCGATATATTGTAAAAATGTACTTACTTCAAAGTATTGGATGAAGAAGAAACGAAGCTTTCGAATTTATCACGTTAATGTGACATGAAAATTATGTAATTCTAATTAATAAATCGACGAAATTCGTGAAAATAGCTGAACGAGCTATCTACCAAGGGCAAAAGACCAGGACTAGAAAATGGCGAAATGGAAGAAGACAGAAAATACAAAGTCAAATTTATTAGGTCAGGGAGTTAGGCTCAACATTAAAAATTGGGTAATATATTCAATTATTAACCTTTCAATCGATTTTCTCACTTTGCAATATGCATTATGCAAGTAACGTGAGAAGCGGTGAAAATTTGAACTAGTTTCATCTGTTTCTGTTTTCGCCTTGTTTACTTTTTTATTTTTTTTGATAAAATGGTTGCACAAGCAAATTTTCGAAGTATTTTCTAGTAAAACTTCTGAAATTATTTAAATTACATTTTATTAATGTTTTCAAACTTTTTAAGCGTCATTAGAAGACATCTGCTGTTTCTGTAAATAACTTTGACACATGAAGTATCGTATTTTTATTACTTTTTTCTTTGCTTCATCACTTCACCATGGAATCCATATATCACGAAAAGGTAATTTTTGTTGAATTGGTTATATTAAACTAAAATATGAAAATTTAGAACATGTTACCTCTTCTGTTTCAGCAAAAAGAACGTTTGTGTGGCCAACATTGCTTAAATAATTTACTGCAAGGACCATATTTTGGTCCAGCTGAGCTTAGTGATCTGGCACAAATTATAGACAATCAGGAAAGAGCCCAGATGGCCGAATGTGGGACTGAAACTGAATCCTATAGAGAATTTCTTAAGGTTTATCCAAATAATGTAAAAATCTGGAAAATTTTGCTTTTTTTTACCAACATTCTTATTATTACAGGCACCATCTGAAAATGTCGACGATTCTGGTTATTTCTCTGTAGAGGTTATAAGTGCTGCTTTAGTTCCATGGAATTTAGATCTGGTTCCTTTCAACAGTTCTGATGAACGAGCTGTTGCAGCTCGGGAGAATCCTACGTAAGTAGTCAGTATGGTCTGAGGTGGTCTTTTACATCTATTGACAATTGATAACTTACAGAACAATGACTGCATTTATATGTAATTACCATCAACACTGGTACACAATTCGTAAAATTGGTCGGCAGTGGTTCAATCTTGACTCGACCATTAAGCAGCCACGTTTGTTGTCTGACATGTATCTCGAATTGTACTTAGCTCAGATAAAAGAAGATGGTATGAAATTTCATATTTATTCCTCTGGAAACGTTACACATTATAATAATTAAAACTTTTTCTTTTAGGTCATTCGATTTTCATCGTTTTTGGAGACTTACCGCCATGTAACGCCGATGAAGTTTTATCGTTGTGTCCTGTCACAGAAATGACTGAAGGAAGCCTTAGTCAAACTCCTGAAGTAATTAACATCGATAACGACGATGAAATTGACGAAGATAAAGACTTAAAACTAGCTTTACTGAGAAGTTTGCAAGACGAAAGTCCAACAGTCTCCACTCAAAGTAAACAATTTTTCTATGCATTTTCTTTTAATTCATATTTAAATGAAAAATATCAATCGCATTTTCATCCGCCTTTCTGGAAAATTATGAACATTGTAATCGTAAACGAAATTTTCCACCCGAGTGTAATATTTCATTTCTCATCAAATTCTATCTCCTACCCAACCGGAGAAGAGTGCTCAAAGCAGTTTGGTCGTAGAACAAACTAACAGCTTAAATGTATTTCCCATTTAGCAAGTCGAAAGAAACTTGAAAATACCAATTTTGAACATTTTCTAAATTTTCCAATTGTAAATAATGAATCAATAGCTTCGTGCAGGGGCTTTGTGATTGTAGTTTTGGTAGCACCTATTTTTCCCCTTAACCATATTATTAAGAAAATTTGTTTTTGAATTCCAGACAGTGGCGAAGTTGATATTGAAGAATTAAGGAGGAAAAGAATGCAGCATTTTGCACGATAGCATTTTCGATCTGAGGTAGTTCAATTTCGAGTACAGTTTAGCCTGTCTTAAAAAAAAAAGTATTGACGATGTGAAATTTCTACTGAGCTAATTTGTCTTTTTGTTACCTCCTTTTTTGTGTTTGATGCAATAATAGCGCGTAATAATTAGTCGATTATAAAATTTTTTCATTTTTATTGGCCATGTCTTATTCTGAATTTTGTAGAATGATTTTCTCACCTTATATGCATTTGAAACGATTTATTGTTCTTTCTTTATAATTTTTAATCGTATATTTCATTTTACTTTTCTTGTTTTTCCCTTTTGACTTATAAAGTTTTCCATCATGAAGGTTCTAGGAACAATCAATAAGTTTACATTATTAATTGGTTACGATTTATTTTAATATTGATATTAATTTTACACAATACTAAAAACTGGTGTTCTCCATCGTTTTTATTTTGTTTCCGCTAATACTGCATATTTTTGTAATAAAAGTATCTCCAAAATCATCCTTTTAAAGGAAAATATTATTTATTAAACCACTTGGAAACGTTGAGAGTGCCAATTTTGAAAAAAAAAAAAGGTTTTCCGAAATTTTCATTCTTTTATTTCTTACTCAACAAATATTTAATGTTTGTAGTCAAAATATACATTTTTACGTGTAAAGTTTGAAACGCTCTATATAAAACCATGAAAAGAGGGACACACTGTCATTAATTTTCTCGATCTATTCATATCGCAGTCACTTAATTAAAAATACTTTTTCTCAAAGTTGGACACCTTATCGTTTAGAAAACTGGCATTTTTAGCCTCTGCTATTCGACATTTTCGCGCTTTATATTTTTTAGAAATAGCCCAATGATATGTAAAATAGAATAATGCAGATTAAAAACCATCTGGACTAGCGATTAAAAATAGCAATAATATCAACGAAAATGTGAATACAAAAATTATGATCAAATAGTATTTTGGTCAACATGGTTATTATTTTACATTATTTTTGGGCTACATTTCCTATACAGTGAGTGTTTACTAACCAGAAAACAAAAAAACTACTGTAATTTGATTTTGGAAATTTATTTCACCTAAGTTTCCAAATTATGAATTTTTAAAACTCCTTTGCATTTTTCCAAACACTCAATGTCTTAAATAAGGTCAACAATTCTAAAGCAAACTAAACAGATGATTTCATGTAAGAAAAGGTTCTACAATCTATATTCCTAAAAATACCATTTTTTGGAACTCATCGTAATATTTTGCTCAAAAATTTTCAAATAAATACAAAATGCAAATATTCGTTTTTCCACGCTGAATGAATACATTTCATGTAATTCTCGTAATTATCCAAAAAAAAATCGATAATTCAGTACAAAAAAACCGTCATCGTCCATTGAGCTATAACAATATGTACGTTTTTGGAAATGAAAAAAATATTTTCCTCCAGCAGTAACTTTATGATAACCTAGTGTTTTCAACTCTGTTCAGTTTTCAAGTAGTATGCATGTTTGTTGTCTGAATGTAAGTCTCAATTTAAATAGAAAGAATAGGTATTAGTCTCATAATATAAGATATTTGGCTAACCCTTTTTTCTTTCGTCATCGATAAAAATTAAAAGTTCATTCAATTTTGTCTCTCAGAATGCCTCGTGTACTCCCCCGACCTGGCATTTTAAAAAAGGAACAAATTTTTTTAAATTTGCGGTAGTCTTCAAATTTACGAAATCGTGCAGCATTTTTCAAATTTTTGAAATTTTGCAACAGTTTTCAAATTCTATGACGATGTCAGTAAGTTGGCAGTTGACAAATAGTGAATTTCTGAGTCGTTTCCAAACAGGGCTTTATTTTTACTGCAATACCGTTTTTCAATACCCAACATTCTTTCACTGGTTCACCATATTCTTCCGTTACTATAATTTTTGGTTTTTTCGGTATATCTATGACAGTAATAAAAATATACTTTAGGTTGATACGAAATTTTTATGAATTGAACAAAAACCTGTAATTGGAGTTCACCGACCTCGGTTATGTGCGAATTTTTCGTAAGTTCTGTAAGGTGGATTAATCCAGGCTTCATTTTCACCCGACTGCTTTAGGATATGATCAGCCATGTTGAGAAGATTAGATGTACTTAGAACTGCTGCGTACCCACGATCTTCGGCGCAAATATTGTCCACATCTTCGTAGGTGATTTTGTTATTTTTCACTGCTATACAGGAGTCACTTTGAGCTTCATAATGGTATCCAGTAGACATAACTTGGAGAAAAAAATTCACGACATTAAAATAAATAAATGAAGAGTCTGTGGAAGTATTTGAATGGGAAAATGAAAATAAAATGTGTTTTTCCTTAATCTACATACGATCTATAAAAAGCATCACTTTGTAACTAAAAATATTGATTCATTGGTCTGTATAATTATGACACGAGTTCGTTACGTGATCTTGTGAGTAATTAAAACACTTAATTATTATCATATATGAGCTATTTAATGAATGTAAATGAACTTTACAATCGCTGTTCGTAATATTAAAATTTAGAAACAGTGTATCATATTTAAAGATGGGGCGATCTCACCATAGTTATAGAATACAACTAGAAATAGGATAAGATATATTAGGTAGACAATTTGATAGATTTTTTTTTTTCAAGTCAAGGTCGAAGTCTCACCATTACTGGACCGAACTGTTAGTAGATATCACTTTATTACTAATACTTCTTTTTTTTAAACAAATTTAGGGATGTATGTAGCATTTAAAAAAATTAAAAACAATCCAAGAAATTAAAAATTAACATAAACAGTTCACATCAACCAAAAAATACGTCTTTCAAAAATTGAAGATTTCGAAAATTTACCTGATTTAAAAAAACTGTTTTTTCTCCTCAATTCAATATTAGATTCAATTATTACTCTAGAAAAAACCAGTTGCCTAATTTTGGCGGTTACTGACTCGAGGCAGAGAAAACACTGGTTTTTGTAATTTTTGGACTTAAGCTTTTTAGCCTTTTGCAGTAAGTAATTTATATTAATCAGAGAACAGTGATCCTAATACCATCAAATTAGGATATATTATTCTCCCCTTGGTACAGATTTTATAAATAAAAATATTCCAAGCTTTTTTTTTTTACAAAAGCTGCAGCAGTGGAAATATTGGCGCTACGACTCCCGGGTATATTGGGCTCACAAAATATAAGATGTATAAATAAAAATAAGGGTAAATCACTTACTAGGTGGACGTTTTGCATAAAACCAATGATGCGAGGATTTATTAACCGTTCGCAAAGGCATACATCTTTTGAAGAGTTGACATTTACTCATCTTGTCGTGATAGGTGATGGCATCGCAAGTTGCATTTTTATTGCACATCGCCAAGCAATGGCTGACTGACAGCGCATGCAGTACGACGCTGTCCCCGGAGACACGCCAATTACCCATGAATTTTGCTTTAAAAATTATATTGGCTCGCATATCGGCCAAATAAAGTATAAAAATCAACGCAACATAAAAATTCGTCATGTCGGATTTGAAAAAATTTCAACAAAATGGCGACAATAATAAATTCGAGCGATATTTATCTAGTCAACGCGAAAATTGAAATTGTACACGAAATTGATTTAAATTTTTGATACTGGCACATTTTTCGCATTCAACTATACGCGACGTCTGAATAAAAAATTTTCGTCAACTTATTTTATTCACCGCACACGGTATAATTTGAACAGAAAACACCGACTAAAATGGATAAAACGACGTTTGAAAATGTGCTCACAGCACGGTGAGATCGAGTGTTTCTCTGTAGAAATAAAATATCCGATGACGTACGAGAAACGAGCGAAGATCAGGTAATTGAGATATTGAAACGACCTTTATTCGTGTCACGAGATTTGTCACTATAATTTGATAATGATTGGCTTTTGAGAAAGAAAATTAATAAAATTTCCACTTAGATATAGCATGTCGTGGATTTGGTAAGCAGATGCAGTGAGAAATCTTTCACGCAAACCAATACTCATAATATTGTAAAATTCTATGTTCACCTAAAACTGCAGGGGCTGAAATACATATAAGAAAAATTCGGTAGCTTTATTTTTAAAATTCATACTCGAATTAATTTTTTTTACAATTTTTTTATTTATAATTTTCAAATTGAAGGGGCTATTACTTTTAAGGGTTGTTTCTACAAGACATGTCAAGTCCAAAAAATAGGAGAAAATCAAGGGGGATCTTACGTAAATATTTTCTCACAAAAGGGGGTCGTCAAGACGAAACATTCCCGCACTGATCCTTGTTTCAACTTTAGAAGAAATGAGACATTGAAAATGGAAAATTATGAACTTTTGGGATTTAAAAAAACAATATTCTAATGAACATGTTTCTAAATATTTATAACCCTTAAAAGATAACATGTTTCATTAGATTCGAGAGGACGAAAATCCAATTATTTCATTAAAATCAACATTAAGTGTAAAAAATTAAACGTCAGCAATTAAATATTTTGGGGTGGGAGAGGCTGCATGCGACTTACTTGAGGTGAAAAAAAAATTTCAAGAGAATGCATTTTTCATTAAATTAAGACTGTAGAGTTCTGCCATCTTTACACAAATCCATAAGGGGATAGGAGGGAAGACAATTAGTATATTAGTTCTACGGGCAATACTAATCGTATCGAATCTGTTTTTTCTTCTATCAATTTGATTGGACTTTATTATAGTTGTAAGAAAAATTATCGGTAAATACCAGAAATAAACCTTCCATCAAATCCTCTAAAAAAACTACTAAATACCTAGATAATGAGAATTTAGTGAGGAGAAAATTTTTTTAAGCGTGAGAAACACGTTATCAATAAATAAACTAAGTAAAATCTAAACCAATGAAACCAGTTTTGGTCAATACTGATGTTTATCAAATCAAAATAAGTTTACCAAAAAATTTTTTTCTCAGTAATGTTTTGCTATTTTTTCCCTAATCGTATGTTATGTAACGTTCTAAAATATCTATTGAAATAAACTTTAGATATATCCATTTAAAATATTTATTGCGTAAAAAAAAATTTTTTTTTAAACGGAGAAGTAAAGCTGCCAATATTTGAAAATACGAGTATATTGGTCCACTGCGAATACAGTTATATAGGTTTTAATACGTAGAACCATAACCTGATTGAAAGGAGGAGAAGTGGAAGAAATATAAATGTCGCTCAGAAAATTCTGAATTCTCGTTTTTGAATAATTTATAAGAGCACGTTTTTAATGAAAGCAGGCTTTTTTATAGGAAACTGAATAGATAAGCCTAGACGTGTACACAAGATGAATAAGCAAATTTTTGAAAAACATTTTAGATGTCAATTTTGTTTCAGCAGTTCACTTTTACGTAATCTGTATTCAGTTGGAGTCAGTAATCCTCTGAAAACAAGAGTTAAAAAAAAAAACAAAAAACACTGAAGTAATAGTGATTAGATTAACTTTTCACCGAGTTATTTACCTATGTATTTATTTTTATTTTTTCAAAATTAACCAAATATTGAATAAATTTAACTTTTGACAACCTATAGGTGCTCCAAAAATAGATCTCGGTACTGATTACATCAGTCGGGTGTTAATTAAGTGACCCAATTTTCTTACTGAAATGCAAAACATAAATTCTCTGACTTCTTAAAATTTTTTTAAATCAAGATTGAGTTTTTTTATCTTCTCATATCAAAAATCTCCATCTTCACGAAAGTGCTACGTTATGGTAGTGTAGATGCAAAAATTCCAAACTCAATATAATTGTGGAAAATGAAAAGGCAATGAGTTCTTCTGAGGTTGAATAGCATACACCAAGCCTTGCTTACAGTAAAAATATTATGTTTTTAAATGCAACCGTCGCTAAGAATATAAACTTTAAAGTTGAGTTGCTACAAAAAAAAAAAAGGCTATATAACACGAAAGTGTTTTTTAGCTTCTTAGGTGAAAATGGCACTCGTAGTTAGCTATAGAGTTTCGCGTTTCATTTCTTATATCAACTACTTTCTCAATTTTTAATTACTCGGCCTATTAATAAACTTTCTCCGCCTTGTAAATAAATTGAGTAATAATTTATTTAGCTTTGCCATAAAAAAATAAATAAAACATAAAGCTGAGCCTAAATTATGATTAATTTAATAATCATTCGCTTTATTTTGGACCTTGAAATAATTTGTTCAAAGTGCCAGACTGTTTTTCAAAATACAATCATCGTTTTGAAATTGCAAAAACATTTCATTAGATGGGTTTCGATATACTTATCAAAAGTATTATTTATTAATGATATCAAACTCCTTCGTACAAAACATAAATACAGAAAGAAGACGTGAGACTAATAACAAAAGCACACACTCCTTACGAAGTACTAGGTACCCTCATAAATTCTACCAAATTCGATTAAGCATACTTCATTCATTTAAAATACCTCCAAATCGAAACTTTTCGTAAGAGTTTTCGAGTGGGCTAAAATTAAAATTCGTAATTACAGGGTGCTGCATAAATTATTTCATAAGCCTGATTTACTCGTTTAAAAAAAATTAACTCTCAATAAATGATGATGCATAATAACCTGAGTATGGTGTCGAAGGATACGAATAATCCTTTATTAGTCATTTTATTGAACGAGGACCAGCATTCTTGTTCTTTTTGAGACTGGCGAGTTACACAATCGACAATTTCGACAGGCGCGCTAGAGTTTGATTTTTTTTCTGACACGTGATTCGACGAGGAGACGGTTACGTTTTCCAAGCTGTTGAAATTATACACGTTTTAATTAAAACATTATTACATGGTCACTGTCGACCGAAATAAAAGAAGATTATTTTTTTATGATAAGCTGTTATTTAACCAAGAAATTTAAAAAAAACAAAAAAACTTATCAGATTTGATACAAGTGCGATGCGATGTGTTGCACGCAGCCACCTTACAGCTGAAAATGATTTTACAGTTAAGCATTAGTCGTGTAGTTCTTATTTTTTGGCGAGTCTGGAGCTGGGAACAATTCAAATTTTTACCAATCTGTTTTTAATGGATGAGTCCCATTTTTCGGCGTGATATAACTAATGTAAACAAAATCACAACTCAAAATTCCACCAAACACCGTGGAGACATATTTTAAGAGCAGATTGGTAAAAATGTCAGATTAAACAGAGGGCATTCTCCCAAGTCAGAAGGTCACCTTTTCCTTTAAAATCTGAGAAATAGTCTGTTCCGAAACTGCTAACGAACCGCTTCATTAGAAAATGAAGCACTACAGTGATTTAAATATTATTTAATTTTAAATTTCCTAATTCATAATTTTATTTTCCACCACTGAATCGGGAATTTTCGAAAAATAAAATAATTTTATGTTCTTTTTTTGCCCACCTTCGTAGATAGGTAATAAAAATGGAAATTGAAAAAGAAATTTGAATAAATAATATGAGCAAAAAATTTCAACTCGTAAAATATTGAGGAAGTAGAATAAAAGATATACTGACGAAGCCCAATAAATTTTTTTGAGAAAAAAAAAAAGCTATACAAAAATATATTAAATTTTTCAATAGAATACAAGTAACATACGTTGTTGTTTCACTCGATTTTCATTTTTTAAACATTTTTTTCAATTCTTATAGTTTTCCAATTTTTTCATTTATAAAATTTTGTTCATGGTCTACCCTTATTCGTTTTTCCTTTTTTCAGCACAAAATATCATATTTTTAATAAGCTGCAGTAGGAAAAAAATTAATACACAATATCATTCATATACCTCCACATTTGCGCCATTAAAGGAATTACCAATGTTGCTTGATAAATTGGGTCACCCTGAATGTTATATTTTATTTGCATGATAAATGGAATCTTAAAAATAATAAAAATTGGGTCAAATCAATGTAGTGCAACATCCAAAATAATGGACATAAATTAATTCGAAGCTTTTCTAGAAAGATTTATAATTCTTGAATTTTTCTAAAATACCTGGGAGGTATTTCATTTTCTCAACAGATGAACGTACCTTAGAATTTTATTTGTGTTTCAAGTTGAGTTACTGAGAAATTTACCAGTTACATGTACAGTTAATTTCTGTACAGGTATTTTAAGAAATAACTATTTTTTCCTTTATTATACAGATACATGAGTTTAATCTACTCAAATAACGTGCATGCAATCATTTCGTTAATATATTGTTCTTCTGTTAATGGGGGAAAAAAATAGATAATGTCAATATACAAAGGTTGTGTTCGATGTTTACTTTAATCAGCTCATTATGATGTGTAAAAGATAATCAGATGCGTTAATATGACAGCGTCAAACAAAAAAGAAGAAAATATGAATTCATTCAAGATAATTAAAGCTTTACTGCACATGAAGAATTGTTCACATAAAGCAAATCGAAGTCTAAAAAATAACTAAAATGGTTTACAAAATTTTCCTTAAAAGGATTTTGCGTCATCGTTAAATGTTTGATAATTATATTTAAGTTGAGAAAATGTGTAAATTAATAGGAATTGATTTTTTTTCAGCTGTAACGTGATGTCTTATCATTATTATAGCTTGTAATACCTACTGATAAAAGTTCCAATTACAAGAGGAAGCACTATATATTAAAGCTGGTCATGGTTAATAATGAGAATTGCTAGAAAATTGTTATTTTATATATTTTTATTTATTCTGCGAAACTTAATTATGTCACTCACTAACGATTTTATAAAGAACATGAGAGACCACAGTCCATTTTTTTTTTCAGAGCATTCATATATAATTTAGGTTAAGCTCGAATGTTTTACTAAATTAACGGATCAGGCGAGCTAGAAAGGAAAAGCTTATGATTGAGAAGAAAACTCTGTCTAAAATGTCCGATAAAGTGAGAGTATATAACCTACCTTAGTACGTTATTTCCACGAAAAGGTTGAAAATCGGTTGTTGATGCCAGTTTTTCGGGCGCGAGTAACATTGGCTTCGCTAACAATGGTTCAGTCAGATTAACACTTTTACTCGAACGAGGTTTCACCTTAAGAATCCCTGTTAAATAAGAAGTATTAATAATCAATAATTCCAGCCAAAAGTAAACAGAGTACCACTTAGAAATTAGTCCCAGTTTATTAAAATAAAATCCTTCCAGGCAGGGAGCAAACAAGTTCTCCACAGAAAGCAACTTTCGAATAATTTGTCACTTTATGAAAACTAGCCGAATTCAAAACACGTTATAGATATCCTTGCCCATTCGGATTCGCTACCCGATTTTACAATTCGTACTCCCTTGACTCATTTAATTCTTTACAAAAAATTGGTGCGATTGGAGTAATACACTAATACTGGCCCTCATACGAGGAATTCTAGTTGTTTGAATTAGTGGCGTAAAAGAACATGGGTATGATATGACAATTAACTAATTACTTTCTTTACTCATAAGCAATCGAAAGAGGTCTACATGCTATGCAACTACTTACCCACCTGATTTGGTATGTATGTCTCGAACTTGTGGCTTGATGAGGTTATCGGAAATATTCTGTGTGTCTGTGACCACAGAAACTAAAACTGAAGCAGGAACGGTTACAGGAACAGTTTTTGATTCTACTATGCGAGAATGTCCCACTGCAGTAGTATTCACATCTGCTTCAACTTCTTCGCTAGATGTCAGCAATGATACGACAGTGACTACGTCTGCTGGATTAGGTTTGGATGCCTTCACATAGCAATATGTCTCTATGTTGCCGATAGACGAGTAGCCATCAAATGACTTGTGAAACGACCGACTTCTACATGATTTCAGCTTTCGTTTGGCTGTTACTGATGGAGTTGGTGGGGTTAAAGACAATTTAGACGTGGTTATAGGTGTTGGAGACAAATTTACAGCTGGAGAATAGCATGCATTACGTTCCACATCAAAATCATCGTCTAAAGAACTGAAAAATGTTGACTGCTTTGGACTCTGATTACCGGATGTGGCCGATTCCGGTGAACAACTTGCCAGGCTGGTGACTGAATTGCGGGGCTCATATGCGTCTAAAGAGTCGGAAGGACTACATTGTACTTTGAAATTAGCTCGACTGTTGCGGAAATTCATGCGCCGAGTTTCAGCTGATAGTTTTCTAGGCTCGAAGTGGACCTCACCGGCAAAAGTTACTCGCTTTTCGCCACGAGATGAACTGATAGCAGCTGGTGGAGCCGGACTGACTTTATTCTCTTGGGACCACACATCCATATCACTATCAAAAGTAGCAGCATCGGCTCCAACTGCGAAGCATAATCAACAATTCAGTATTAATCACAACCAATAGGTCCGAGCATAATTATAAGACTGTACAAATACTGCCTCATTTATCTAAATAGTGAAATATTACATACGACAGAAAGCGAACGATTGAATGATAAACCTGGAATTAACTGAATAGGTCGAAAATAAGTGAAGCAACTGCATGAATAAACCATTGCAATTTTAGTTTCGACTTATAAAATACTTGAAACAGAGAAAAGAGATTGGTTCAAGGTTTGAGCAGACGGCAAGTCTGCAACAATATAATGTGGTACACATTTTCAATGTAAACACTAGCATTTGCTCCAAAGACCGAAATTAACGATTTCAAATCATTTCAAATTGAAAGTTAAAACACGAAAATTTTTTCAGACAAATTATTTTTACTGCACTACTGGCAGTTCGCACCACAATGACCACATGGCACTATACGATAGCACAATATGAATTTGATCATTGAAAAATATCGATATCTACAAATATCGATCGATAGAGCATCGCTATTGTGAATTGTGATTTTATTTTATCCTTGTTGTAGTGGTTTTACACTTGTTTTACACTAATATTTTTTCAAGCAAAATCGACATACGACTTACGACTACGAGTATACAATCTTTAAATTTATTTCATATCGAAAACGATTTTTTAAATTTACCGCCAATTAGCTGCTCTCATCTAATTGGTCGAAGCACCCTAGCCTGCCTGAAAAATTTTGAAAAAATTTTATGCTTTATTTTTTCGAACTTTCGAAGGTAAACTTGATAAGGAAATTTTTGCTGTTCTAACGTTTCAATAAAAAAAAGGAATGGGGTCGTTCTGCTCCGTCCCAGCTACTTGCTATAGGTCTGTATCTATGGGCAGAGCCAAACCCTAGTGAAGATTGAAGCAGTGAAGAAAAAATGTCTACATTTCAAGATTTCTAAAAGTTCTATTTTACAAATGGCAGTTTATGAATAATTTTTCTTCAAAATTTATTTCGTATAAACATTAAACACTGACACCAGCAGCCAGCCCAAAAAATTGGTGATAATTTTTTTGGGACTTGGTAGGTTTTCGGACTCAATATTTGTAACCTTCCTCTTTCAATGGACAAAAAAAAAAAAACAACAACAACAACCAAAGAGCTAAGCTAAAATATATAGCTTTCAAATATCTTGGCAGCTATTTCAAGTTATTCATAAAAGATGAAAAACAATCAATGAAAGTTACGAAAGATATTTTCAATAGTTATTGATTGAACTAAATGGCTTGATTAGCAAAGTTGACTCTCTTATGGTTATGATACTCAAAGACAGAAACTTGTAGACCATGGTATTACCTTCGGACAAGGAGGCAAAAGGTTTAACAAGAAGTTTCTGACGACGACTGACATCCCAAGATGTAGGACGCAGATCTGCCGGGTCGATGAAGCTGCGAGCCAAAAATATGTCCAATGATTTCCGTTTCTGCTGCTTCTGCCGGGTGCTGTAGCTACCACGGGTATCACACCATTCTCCAGCCACATCCTCCAGCTGGTCGTTGGTGGTGGTGAACTGGCTCTCGAAGTCGCTGTCCTGCGAGTGGGCTCTTGGTACCCAAGCCAGCTTCACCGGTTGCCTAAAGTCGACTTTACGTTCCTTGCATCGCACTGTGCTCAGATTCTGCAAACTATTCGATCTTTTGGACAACAGCATGGCCGCATCCGGCGGTCCAGCGGTAGAGAAGCGACTACTGACAGTAGATGGCGTGCCAGTTGTCAAATCAACGCTTCTTTGGCGAATTTTAGGTTCACCGGCAATTCCGCCAGAGCGTTTGTAACAGCTTTTTGGTCGCGGAAACATTACTTTAACGATTCTCAACATGAATCCTAAGCACGCGTTATGGTGACGCGGAGGTCTTTTCAATTTTTCCGTGACCCAAGGCCTCGGCGAAAGAATTTTTACGGGTAACTGAAACGAAGGAGAGCGAAATTTTGAAATAGCTCGTAAATAAAACATACTAAATGATCGAAAAAAAAAGAAAAAATTTTGAGCGCTGTCGTAATGTGCGATGAAAAATTGACTGAAGAAAAAATTTAACATTTCCGACGGAAAGTATATAAATAAAATTATAAAACATTTAGGGTACTGCTGCTTCGCATCGCTATGGTTACACTATAAACAGGGTACACATAGAGAAAACATTTAAATGCTGAAGTCTGGAAATTTTAGTTTAAATATAAAATATGTAGGTATATTGACGAGTAATATAGACAATAAATTTCAGAATGTCATAAACGATACCTTGTCTTTGAACTTGAAATAATCAGATGGCACTATACGTACATACAGCCTAGTACACAGAGGACTAGATGGTCGATTTTTTGAAGACATATAATGCTCGGAGAACGATGGAAGAGAAGAAAAATTTAGAATAAAAACTACCGTCGAAATGTGTCGGCAAGAGGAAGAAAGCAATGAGACCAAATACTTTTTTTTTCTACGCAAAACATAAATTTTTCTGCAACAGTACTCATGCATTCATTGCTACAAAATTATTCAAATTTAGTCTACTTGCGACTTGAATTTAAATTCGTAAAGCAGTGGGTGAAAATGTTTTTTTTTTTTCCCAAAAGTTATGATAGTTGACAAAATAAAAATTAACAAATAAATAAAATAAAAAATACAATTTGAATAATGCATACGCACGAGTAGTAATGAACGGCTATGACTACGTAAAATTACTTTGAAAAAATCAGAACATTTGGTCAGGTCTCACAAAACACCCAGCAAGTTTTAAAAAATGAATGAAGGGGAAAAAACAAGCTACCTTCATGCCTACAAAATATTTTCAATCAATTTAATTTTTCTCAATAAAGTATAAATTTACAAAAACTTTCGATCAGAATTAAAAAAGAAAAAAAAGTAGAATTGTATACCCTACCATAAAATGAAAAAAGACCACTCAAAAATCAACTTTCTTCTGTAAGGTATCGAATTTTACTTTATTAAGAAAATAAAATGATGAAAATTAAAAAAATTAGAATTAGGTTCATCAATATGGGATTTTCAAATTGAAAAATTAGAAAGGTACATATTAATATATTGAAAATGGTGGAAAAAATTGATTACCGAGTTGAAATTTAATTATCGTGCAAAATATTAACAGTGAATCGTAATACTCACATAGATTCACTTTTTTCCCAAGTCTCGTCTCATTTGATTTAATCCGAATGACATCTCAACAATAGACTATTTGGAGAAAACTGAAACAGCAAGTAAAAAGTGGTATTAATACATTGAAAAAATCACTTAATTTCTCAAAAAAGAAAAATCCTTACCATTTTTTACTGTCAACATTTTTTCTTAAGAATATAAAATAATGTAGTCCTCATTCGAGAGCAAATGATTGCACATGTCAACAATGACGCTTTATATATTGTAACTGACCCTAGCGAACAATATTTTGAATAAAGTCTCCTTCGTTCACATTTCATGTCAATTGTAAGTTTCTGTGATCATGAAAATAAATTACCAAAAAAATAATAATAAGTCGCATAAATTTAACTTCGGTGACAGGGAGCTCTACGGGGAGATATTCGATTATATTTTTTCCTCTGGCCTAGCATGTATAACTCATCGATGAACATGCATGGAAAAAAAACTTTTCGGAGGGAGAAATAGACATACTGGGGAGAGAAGTGCCAAGTACAAAGCATTACAAATTTTCGTGTAGACATTTTAGTTTATTCTTAGGAAGGAGGGGAAGTAATCGAAAATTATTCAATGAGTTTTGAATGAAAAAAAATACTGGTAAACAAACAGAAAAAAAAGAAGAAGAAAAGAATTGAACTAATTTAAAAAGAAACAAAGTCTATCACGAACTTCAGACTATTAATGAATAAAATGAAAAGAGGGAAAAAAGTATTTGGTGCATTATGTGTAACACGGTAGTCAATCATTTTCAAACTTTTCAAGTGTTGATGTTTCTAAAAGTATAATGAAGTAGTGAGCAAGAAAAAAACGAAAGTTTGGTGAAAAAATATAGGTCGTACTATACCAAATGATAACACCCCCTTCCACCACAAAATAATTGAGATCGTTGTAAAGTTCCTTGACGTGATTTAGTTCTTGACACATTAATTTACAATAATAATAATAATTCATCTAGGGTAGTTACTTAATTTTTTAAAAAGCAATGAAGGGTGTTCTGTCAAGTTCACTATAATACGATAAATACTTCTTCAAACTTAATTTACAAAAATTAGGAACTATGCGTGTTTCTGGTCATGCAGACAATTTTTTTTTTTAACCATACGAACAATAAAGAGCAACGACTCGTTATTAATATTATTAAACACTATAAAAAAAAACATCGAGGCGGGGGGATTCAGAGAGCAGATTGCCATATAGTAAATCAAAATCTAGAAATCCGATCCCACGTATCTAGATTCAAATTATTTTTTTACATATTTCATTGATTCAAAATTATTCTACCAACTTCAAATTGGAAATCACTATAATCACAAAATATTAAATAGTAGGACAAGTTGTGATGTTATTTTTTAATGAAATAACATTTTTTAAATACATGGAATATTATTAAACAGTAGAAATTCATAAGCTGAGATAAAATTAACATTTTTAGAGGATAACAATATTAAAATAAAAAAGTTTAGTTATTCGAGCTTTTTAATCATATTTACAAGTACATAACAAAAGACACAGAAAAACTACATACACGTTAGAAACAAAGTTCTCAACTACAAAATAGATTTTACTAATCTACAAAAATATACATTCGTCAATGATATGAATTGTTTTACGGAAAAAAAAGTTTCAACTCCGAAATGAATCGTTAAATTAAATAATCGATAGAATACAGTCTTTTGTGAAAAGGCAACTACACCAAATTTGATTTACAATAAATTTTCAAATAATGTCTTTTACTGAGAAAATTTAAGAGATACCTCTGATTTTTTTTCAAAATAAATCACCTAAATCAAACAATATTTTATTTAACTACGATTATAATTAAATTTTCTAACTCCAAACATTTTCACAAGATGAATAATTCTTTGGTTCGTTTTGAAACTATCGAATTTACTTTAAAAATAAATAGCTTGAAAAAGCAACGGATAATAAAAACTTAATAAAACTGGACGATGCAAAATAATTCGGATTTGAAGAGAAGAATTCAACAATATTAAATGGTGAACGAGGAAAAAACTCAATTTACACCTTCTGGAGAAAAACAAAGACATCAACACCCGGTGATTCATAAGAGAAAAATTAAAACTCGTTAATAAAATTACATAACGAAAAAAAAAGAAAAAAAGACATTGTAGTAAAGAAAAATATTTAAGAACAGAAAAACAAATATTACAAATAAATCATAAATATGAGCTCGAATTTCGAATGTCACAAATTGAATAAACTTCGTAAAAGAAGATAAAAAAACTCGATTTAAATTAACACACAATATGTAATAAACATATACATATATCACAGCAAAAGTATATAATCTGACTAACTTTAAAATTGGAGACATTCCTAAAAAAAAAAAAATACACAACGAAATTTACAAATAACGCTTAAAATTGGTGTCTATAGAGTAAAAAAAAAAAAAAAAGGGAAAAAAAAAGAAGAAAACTTGAAAAAATTAAAAATAACGTAACAATAAGGCACGTTCATTATTAAATCATTCGTTCGTCTTATTCGAAAAGTCGCTTAAATCACAAATTGGCAGTAACACGCGCAAGAAAACAACAACGAGAAATCGAAATTTTGAGCAACAAAATAAACAGTGTTCGACAAGCATGGGGAAACAGAAAAGTTCCAAGTCTCTAAAATTGGACGTTTCAAATTCAACAAGTACCTACAGGTCAAGCTACAGATGATAGTACGTTAATATTGAAAAAACATAAAAACGTTAATTTTTTAACGAATGAAAGACGTTAAACTTGTAAAAAAGGGGTGAAAAACAAAAAATAAACAAAATAAAGACCAGCACAGAAGAGCAAAGTTTTCTGGTAATTGCGACCATTAATATTTTCCTATATTTCCAATAGGTTGCATTTTTCTAGCTTTTTTAATCAAAAAGAATGACGAAGAAAGTACGACACATCCGTTCTCCGTTCTCACTTACCACACTCCGTAAAATTATCAACACCTTTAAAAATCAACAAGTCGCATCGACAAGATGATATCATCGAAATTTAAAAAGACGAAACTTGCCAAATTCTAGCAAGTTGGTGTTCCAAAAATGGGCTGAAAATTGATGGGCAAAAAACCCTCAAATTCTTCAAAATCGACGGTAGGATTCCTTTTTCCAACAGTTTAGTTATCTAAACCCGTTCTTCACTCTCATTTTATTCTTCAACACCATTCAGCAGTATACGAAAAATCTTTAAAATATGTTTGTTCGTCGTCGGTCAGCAATCGAGGATCTTTAGGCGGCGTTAGCTGAGGTTTCTCCGACGTGAATTCTTCGTCGAAATTTCGAACGTCTTCTACGGACGTCTGTAATAGAAAAAAATATTGCGAAATTAGAGCGGAGAAGAAGAATCGAATGCATTTCTTGCGGATACTTTCAAAATCTGAAAGTAAGAAACTAATAAACTCACCACTGTAGGTACGAATGGTGGTCTGATTTTTCGCATCAATAAATCTTCCCAATTGATATTTCTGAAGAACGCTTGTTTTTTCACATCCTCGGCATCTTTTTCGCTGGACCCTAAACGACGCTCTGGGTTCTTCCGCAGTAACTGCAAAGAAGATTTCGATTAATGAAAATGCATTTGAATAGATAGAGCAACAAGTCTGCTATGTTTTCTTGGACTTCACTCACTCGTCTCATGATGGCGATCGACTCGAGAGATAAGTATCGCGGATAACGAACTTCATCATTGACTATCGAATCGAAAACCTCTTCTTCGTCATCTCCAGGGAACGGTGACTGTAAATAAACATTCATTAATCAACTCGTCAATGAAGTGTTTTCGAAAATGCAGGGTATTTAGTCAAAAGAGACACCTTCTGCATGAAACTGGGAACTGAACAATTTACCAATTTTACCAACTCACATGAAGATTTGATCAAATAAAACTTGTCAACGTATATATTATTTCACAGACGTTTGAGATCATTAAAACCAAAATTTAACCACCATTCGTGGTTATAGAATTTCATAAACTATGAAAGGCTCACTTTCTCTAAATATGTACCTTCATAAATAGGTAAATATTGTACAGGGGAAAATGAATTCTCAGGAAATTACGAATCGTGTAAAACCAACCGCGGAAAGACACATTATAAACTCCAAATTGAAGAACCTGCAGGTGTACACTGGCGTTGTCAGAAATTTGCTACAGGACTAGCTGAGTCTCAAATTTATCCCCAAAAGACAAAAATTTTACGAAAAATCCACGCAAAGCGTAAAAAAAAACTTTATTATTAAGTATTTAAAAAAATTTAAATTCGATGGCCAAGGAGGGACTTTAGTCACGTGAGCTCCCTCGGCTGCACCGCAGTGTGTGTATTAACAACAAAACAAAATCTGCGCCAAATACTAACCTCACCAACCAACATTTCGAAAATCAGAACTCCCAGACCCCACCAATCGACGGCGCGCGTGTACGACGTCTCGGTCAGCACTTCGGGCGCCAAGAATTCCGGAGTTCCGCAGAATGTTCCTGTTCGATCACCAAATCCCATACCTTCTTTACAAAGTCCGAAATCGGCAATTTTCACGTAACCTTCGGTATCCAGTAATAAATTATCGAGTTTCAGGTCTCTGTAAAACAATCGGATTATCAATTCGTTATTTCCAAACTACCGCGAATATTTTGTAATTCAAGAAAAAATTACCAACTAGATCGACAATAAGGTCAATGTACTAAGATTACTAACTAAGTAGACGATCTAACATAAATACTTAGTTTTCGTATTCAATTAATAATCTTTCGGGCTGCATGTGACATTATCAAAGCAAAAAGTATTTCAAATGCAGTAGGCACCTCGAGGGAAGTGATATGCCCCTGACATAATTTACAAAAAGCTGTTTTTAAAGATAGGTATGTAAAGCATATGGGAGTGGCCCACGAACACATATTCCTCGAATGTCTTTTCACTAGCGAAAATCCTCACGATTTTCTACCATTTAGGGTCGCAGCTACGGCAAAATACTCGAGGGAAATTTTTCCTTGGGAAGCAAACGACTGTGCCTGAAGTGGAATTGGCCCTTCCATCGGGCTTCGACCATGCTGTATCATTCAGAAAATACGACATGTCTACATTACCGATAAATTATGTTGTTTTCGTGAAGATACTGCAATCCGGATACCACACAGGCAGCGTAGAAAACGGCTCGCGGTTCCGAAAACACATCCGCGTGAATGTGCATCATCAGATCACCACCGGCAGCGTATTCCATAACGAAACAAACGTGAGCCTAATCAACAAAGAACATTTCAAATTAATCCGATACAATTTACCTCCAAAGCATAGGAGACTCGAGCATGAGTTAACCCGAAAAAATACTAAAATTATGAAAAACTTGCGAAGACAGAGGCACGCAAAATTTTCCATTAGAGAATAATAATTGCGATCATAAATAAATTGAATAGTATAACCTCAAAGAAGTAAGTAGTAGTAGAAAAAGAGGATCACGGCCGGCGCGGGCGTACGGTGTGTAGCGAAGCACAAAATGCTACACACAAAAAATAAAGTCGAAAAGCGAAAAGGTAGCCAGAAAATGTACTTTTTTGGTTCAAATAAAAAAAATAAAAAAATAAACGAAAGAGAACAATAATTCTTATTAGTCATTAATTTTTTCGAAATTTTATTTCCCAGGGGTAATTTCAATTTTTTAGGGGGAAGGGAAGGGAGGGGAGGGGAGAGAGGTGTTGTTGGTGAGTAAAAGGAATCAGAGGAACTCTGCTGCACTCACGGAAAACAAAAGTCGCCGGCCCCGAAGAGGATTTCATATTCATTCAAATTCAGCCTCTCATTAGTAAAAATAAATTCATAATTTTACCGAAAATAAAAAGAGAATTTGAATCTTTTCAATATCTAACTCTAAGCGAGAAAGGCTTCAGAAGTTATAATTCAACACAAATTATCGAGAGAGAAGAAAATATATTTGAGACATCTCGAGAAGCCTCGGCCAAGGTTATTATTTTAGACCATAGTTTTCAGGAAATCACCAACTCGGAAGACTAAAGCAGATCTTGATCATCCCTCTGGTTCGAAAGTATTAATTGATATCCAACTGGGTAAATTGTTAGGTGAAACTTTGCACACAAGAACAAAGGTAACATTACTATTAACTGGGCAGTTTTACATTCAAGTATTTTCCCGTCAAGAAAAGTGTTTTCTCAAAATTTTAGCCTTTAGAAATTTCTATAATTATAATAATATAATGTCTCCACGATCAGTATAATTCGCGTTCAGACTCCAAAAGGTTCCTTTAAATGGTACAAAATACGATTTTCCAAAGTTTATTAAAAAAAAGTTTAGTCCGGAGAAATTAAAATGGTTATGTGGTGAAATTTTTCCTACGATGTATTCATTACGGTAAATACCGACACCTTGACTAGAGTGGAACTAGAAGTGTTTTATTCAGACATCAAATTTTATACCGATTATAATACAACAGCTCAGGGTTGGCTTACGAAGTGCCCAGACTGAGAAGTCTCCACTTAGTTGAATAAAATTAACACGTACCTCGGTTTGAAAGCACGCGAACAAATTCACCAAGAACGGGTGTCGCATGGCATTAGCAACTTGGAAAATTCGCTTTTCGGACAGCAACGATTCCACTTCATCGCGAGCAATGATATCACCCTTTTTCAATGCCTTGATTGCGAAATACTCGCCGGTATGCTTATATTTACACAAAATTACCTGTGAATAAAACAATCGAAAAAAAAAAAAGTTAGTGGGCACATCATACATAAAAGTAAAAACGTTTTTTCAAAAAAAAAAAAAACGCAGATCCTTTCAATATTACCTTTCCAAAGTGCCCTCTACCGAGAACACTCAGCAGGTAGAAGTCGTCCATGGACATTCCTTCAGACTTGGTGCTGGACTTTTTACTGCCCTCACGTTGGTCCAGCGATTCCATGATCGAGGCCGTATCGAATAACGGAGGCTGCAAACAAAAGTGATTCACCATCAGCTATTTGGCATTCTACAATGAACGCAGCGATAAATTTAATAAGTAATAATTGAATAAATAAAAAATAACAAGCAACGAGTGTGGTAACCCATAAAAGATATTGCAACACGATGTTCGATTAATAAAATTAATCATTCAAAAGAATGCAAACAAACAAAATCATTAATAATAAAAAAAAAAAAAAACAACCAATGAAAATGAAAATGCTCCGAAAATGTTTCACTGGTGGCCCCGCTGATAACCTTTATCGCATAGTATTGGAAAATGATCTCGATAAATAGATGCATTAATTGCATAATATGTGATAAAATAACAATGTATGATGCGTAAGTAATGATCCAAAGTGTACTTCGGAGTAAGATTCTTTGTAATTATTCGGCAATTGGTTTTTCCATAGATGGTGCTGGTGCCTGCATGAAAATATTATTCTACGAGTAATATAAATGCTAAACAGTTTGAAATATGATATTCACATCCCCTTTGTCTAGACTACCTCTTAGAAAGCACCAAAAGAGAAACTATCTGAAAGAGAGCAACTTGAAGCATCAACCAATACCCCCGCCACATTCCTAATTTGACGCATTCCAAATTCGAAGTTGAGTAGCTCAACCCACTCATTCCAGCCAATAAGAAAATTTCAAAAATTTTCCCGACAATGCAATTGATAAAATATAAGAAAAAAAAAAGAAGGTTGCAACGTCATCCTATTCGGAGCATTTTAAAACAAATTTTAAATTAAATTATGAAGTAATAAACAGAGCCACTTTAAAATTGCCGTCGAACGGGGCACTTTACCCACTTCGTTTTAGCCCAATAAATTAATTGCCAGGCAAAAATTAAAACCGAAATACGATTTGGATCGAAGCAGGTAGAAGGAGGAAAAGAAAAAAAAAGATCGCCGCCCCTACCTCACTTCACCAGGGTAACAGAACAAGAAAATGAAGCGGCGATATGGTTTTTTCCTTTTTCTTATTCGTCTTTTTTTTTTTTTAACCACAGACACTCAAAATATTCAGTTCGGTTTCACACGGTTGAAGTTGGTACTTGACTAGTTTCTTTTCAATCGTATGTCTGAGTACAAACATCCTCAAATTTTGCCTCCCCACCCATCAATAACCCGTCAATTACAAATTGATGGGTCAAGTCGCCCCATTGAGGGGTGACTTTACACAAATTTTTTGAAAAATCATAAAAAATAGAAGGAAGGCTGCAAACTCAAACTTTTTTTTACAATTGTGTTGAGAAATGTTGGACCTAAATTTTAAAACCAAATTCACTTCAATAGCTTCAAAATTGGAGGAGTTATTAAAGGACAAAGTTGAAAAAGATTAAAAAAGTGTGTAAAGTCGCCCCATTCGACGGCGGTTCAAATTTCGAAAATCGAAATAAGCTGTACCTACACGAAGTGGCCACTAAATTATTTACTGAATGTGGAAGTAGACATGTACAATAGGTATTCGTATTAATGAAAGAATGCACTAATCACCGCGAAAATAATGAATACCAGCCAAGATGATAAATTCGTCAAATGCAGTTACAATGGTACACAAAAAAATGAACACTGAAAATTCCAAGTTCGAACGAACTAGAACGAACCGATATTTTCGACTGTGATTCACAAAACATGTGGCAAGTTTAGGCTACGAACTACTAAATTCGATAACAACATTTTTAAATGCAATAATTCCAACGATCAATTGACGGGTTAATTAATTATACGCGCCAATCAGCTACAAAAAAACTTTCCATCTAATCGTTGCGACGAATGAAAAGTCGGTTCGTTATCGATAAAAACAGCATTTTGAAAGTTTGAAACTTGGAAAAGATTCCTACAATATAATCGAAACAACAACAAAATCATCCTTCCAAGACCTACATAAGTAAAAATGAATCCGAACCAAAGAGTGAATCGGGTCTTAATGATGATCTTTAGATAAGATACAAAACCATAATATCGTTTGCCTTCATAACACACGCCCACTTTTTATAAGCGGTTCGATTAAGAATCTGACTGATAATGAAGGTTACTTAATATTCGTAGGTACCTATCAGTTTTTGTTTTCATTGAATATGATGTCACACAGAGTACATAGGAAAAAATACGAAATACTTGAATTCGTAACTCACGAATCTGCATAGAAAAAAAAAAGGGACCTTATACTTTCTCAAAAGACTCGAATAACAGATGGATAAAAACTGGAAGCAAAATAAATACAAGACTAACGTGAACGAATGAAAAAATTACAGGTTATTTTTTTTCGAATACCAACATATTCCCTCAAATTTAATCCAGTCAAATAAACAAGAAAAAGTGTAGAAATTAAAAAAATCAGCACACGTGACCTGACTCTCAAAGAATTGTTAGGTGGGTGGGTCCTCCACAAACATGCCGAGTGTATCCTTTAAGCAATATTTTATACGAGGTGGGCGTAAAAGCATCTCAAAAAATTCAAATGTTTTTTATTTTAATAATACTTATTATATTTTATGTTTAAAAGGAAGTGTGAATGAAAAAAAATTAATGTTTGAAATTAAATTTTTGAAGAAAAAAAACAACCCTTCCGGAATAGTAGCAGAAGTTTGGAAAAATTGTCAACTGGAAAACTTATATAAATATTTTTTTCTTGATACTAAAAACAATGCTGACAAGTAAAGCAATTTATAAGAAAAAATCTCCCGTCCAGACTCCAACTTAAAGTTCAGGGACTCCAAATATTGGTCTTTATTTTTTTTTAAATCGCTAATTTTTATGAGACAAAAAAAGATCATTCTTGATCAGTACGTATAACGATTTTTCGACCCCATGTGACAATTTGGATAGGATTTCATTCAACATTATCAACTACCATAATTTACTGCGATTAAATAGTCGTTAACAGAATACTATGTACTTATAGAATTTTTTAAGCTTTCATTTTTTTTTCTTTCGCTCAAATAAACAGAAAGAACGATTTCATTCTCTTACCTCGAAAAAAAGGTTCACAACAATGAAAAACGCTCGTAAAATGCATAACAACATATTAAACGCTAATCTGCGGCTTTTCATCGAGAAAAATGAAGAAAACAATAATATTACGAACGTCTTGAGAAAGTAAACCAATACGACTGAATGAAAAGTCAATGCTCAGGTAGTTCACATCTATGCAGATGGGACAATGTTGATTTATTTAGGCGATAATAAAAAGATCAAAGTGCTCCGTGATTCATAAATTCGTATAAAATTTAAGCATAGGTCAACACAATAGCAGATACGAAACCAAAATTAAACCCTCGATGCCAATACGTTTTACATTAAATCTACATTTTTCAACAGGTAAAAATAATTATTATTAATTCGTTTTTGCGCCCTTCTTTCCTTTTCAAGGCCAACCATTTTCTTTTTAAACGGAATTTGGAGGTAAACAATACCGAATTGATAAGAACATGTAAAGAATTCAGTTAATACGATATCAATATGTCATAAAACTAATGGATAAGAAACTTATACATATGAGTGATGAACACCAACTTGTAATTACGAAAATCAAATGTCATCTTGGTATACGACGAGATTCAGACCATGGTCAAAAATTAAATTATTTTATTCATTTTCAGTTCGCCTCTCCATTTCCTACAAACTCAAAATATTATGAGAATTTTAGTTATTATTTGAATAATTTTCGAAATTAACATTATCCGCCTACCACAGAAAAAAAAAATCAGAAATCAAAATTTTCACGTCTTCACTCTTACCCTTTCACTTTCTCGCAATTGTACGTCTACAACATTTAGAACAGAAACTTTCATTTTTGTGGCTAAGCCAAAGAGTGGATTTATGCAAACAGAAGAACTCTAAACATAGATAATATCCAAGTTTGACCGAATCAAATTTTTTAGCTTATTCTGCTCGTGTTTATGGTCGCAGCTTTAAACGACGAGTTCGTGTTTCCAATTTTTATAAGAACCGAATTTTTGAATTAGTACACGAGTTAGAATGAATCATCGAAACCGACAATTTCTGAATGACCATTAAGACAGTTGTGAAACATTTCAACCAGGTGTTGGTGGACTAAAAATACAAGGGCATTTGTAAGACTTATGTGTCACGAATCGTGACAATGGTGAGTACGCGGCTCAGGAAAAAACAAAATTGACACACTCGAACCCGTTAAACAATTTTTTCAGTCAAGAGTGAAAAGAGTAATTTACCGACGAATATTTCAAATTCGATCACCCTCGTCGAGCAGATTTATGAGTTCTTGATGAAAACATTACATCAGCCTAAAGAATAGTCCTTAAACGCAGCTAATTAACGTTAATGGAACTACAAAAATGTTGACGCGTCGTTAAGAAAATACGCATACGATATCCATAAATACGGTACAATACAAAACGCACAAAAACACAAACATGTACGCATTTTTCAAAGAGAAAAGGAAAAGAAATATTAATAAAAAATAAATAAAAACGACAAAAGGCAAATAAAAATTACGAAGCGATCAATGTGTGTTACGTGAATATTTCTAGTAGAAGCATGCAACCGAAACAGAAAAAAAAAAAAGAAAAAGGAAAAATTTTCTTTACCGGCATTAATGAGACAGAATCAAGGAATCATATTAATAAAGATTTTTTTAATAAGGCAAAGGCGAGCGAGAGAGGCAGAGAGATGGAATTAGTAATCTTGCACCAAAGACAGTGTTTTATTAAAGTATCATAGACTACCTCATCCAAGGGGAATTCGATTAGAGGGGAAGGTTGGGGTGTCGATAAGGAAGATGTGGTAAAGTCCGTTATTTCTACAGGCCAATCCGGTTCGGCGTCCTGCAAGAAGTCAAATTCTTGTAATGCTGTTTGCAGCTGAAACAATAATTAATAGCGGATTTTGGGTGTCGAGTGTAATACGTGTAAACTACAACAATAGGTGGTGCCGTTCTTTTTAATTATAACGAACAGTGTACAGCTACGATCGTGTCCATAATTATTTTTCAGCCTGAAATACGAATTGGTAACGTACGTCCCACTACCGAGGGAAAAATAAAAAACCTAAAAATACGGATTTCGATTCAGTTCGAATTTTTCGACTAAAATAAGAAAGTCTCGAGTGAGCAGGTACTCGTAGAACTCGAACTGTAGCATGCGTCAAAAAACCTGAACTGGCTTCTCGAAAACGTGGATTGTGGCATTTAACGAAAAGCTTCTAAAAACGAATGATAATACGCTAAATCCAACTACGAATAAATTTCAGCATGATGGCCAGGAGAAATTACAGACTCTCCAAGTCTTACAAGAAAAGAAAAAAACACATTTTTCAGTTGACGATTTGAACTATAGAGAAAAGTACTTTTTCAAGAAATCAGAAACAAACACGGAATCAGCAACTGATCATGATCCTGTATAACTTTTATAAAAATTAATTAATAACTTTTAGTAATATTATGAAAGAGGACGTATAAAAACTGTCCCATCTCATCATTGAATACTTCAATCTTCAAGCAATCTCATCCAATATTATCTTTTTTTTTGTTAAAGGAACACTATAAAGAACATATATTATTTATCTAGCTCTCATTTTACAAAAGATATCATTATTGCCATATATTCTAAAAATACATATTCCCAGAATGTCAAATACAAAACGAAAACCAAAGTTACTTCGAAAAGTAGATTCATTCTTTGAAAATGATGCAATTTTCTCATAAGATACTTTGTTTACGATAAGTATTACAGGCCACTAAAGAGTACAAAAGGGAAGATAAAAGTGTTTACATGAGGCCAAAATTATATGAAAGTTAAAGGATATTTTATTACAGAATGGTAATTACTTTTCTCGGTTATCAAGATTGTTTTTGAAATTTTTCCAACGTATCATCAAAATAAAAAATTTCATTTTAGAGTATTCGCCAGCGCTGTAAAAAAAAACTGAAACAGGCGACTGGGAAGCATTTCAAAAAATTCTCAAAGTAATTATACTTCACGACATACATTTTCATTTCGTAGCGTTTTGGAAAATATTCGTTGTTTCACTTTCATCATAATTAGGAGAACATTCAAAATTATCAACGTTGACCACGAAAAAACCCTTTTTTTAGGACACTAATTTTAGAATACGAGAATTAAGGATAAATACGAGTCTCAAAAAGAAACATTATGAGGAATAAGAATATACTCGAAAACACTGACAGAAAATCAAATATTTTAAATGGCTGTCTCTAAAAGAACGAAATAATATATAATATGTATATCAAGTACGGCACATACGTAGGAATGTAAAAATTATATCGTTACCAATAGAAAAAATGGTGGAAGGAAAGAACTGGCCTGAAAGACAATAGATACGAGTAGGCGAAATGAATTACGAAGGAAACAGAAATGAAAAACTGCATCAAACCTGTTATGAAACTGATAATTTTTTTTTTTAAATTCATACTATCATAATACGAGAGACAATTGGAGTCATTTCTTAAATGATTTTGAAGTCCTACATTACACTACTAAAACACGGCAATCAGAATGAGCAAAACATATTCTATTCTAAATCAGACTACAGTTGTTGATAGTCTTCATTATTTAGTGATAAACTGAAAAATGTGTTACAAAGCTCAAATCGGGATTCCAAAAGAGAGCTGAGCCTGAATTTGTCCTCCCATCATGGAGACAGATCGCTCCAATGACATCATTATGCCAACCGTAAACGCCACACGATGACCCAAACAGAACATCATAACGACTATACTGATCAAAATTTACAAAAATCAAAACTCTTTGTAACGCGATAAAAACGTCACAGTGAACGAAGACAGATAGATTACAGCAGACATCATTACCTATTACCCGAAAGTCGATGAAGTTATATAGGAAGTTATGTGGTTATAATCTTCCACCCCCGAAACCCGAGTACTTATCGGCTAGAACGTTAGTAATACCAACACCACTATTGGTCAACGTACCTCCGGATCTGCTGGAGCTGGTACAGGAGTCGTTGGCTGCGACACGCGCAGCGACGGTGATTTTTTCTTGTTGGCAACTGTAGACGGTAGGAACTGATTCAGATGGGTATCCGGTGGTAAAGGTGGCAAGACGGCGATGCCCAATCCCAGTGGACGATTACCGGTCAAACCGGTTGCATGCGGATCTGGAACCTCGCCGGGAGTTTCGGGTTTGTCTTCAAATTCTTCGGAGACTACGTCTATAGCGCCACAGAGATAGCATAAATTTAGTTGATGATTTTGTTGAACACAAAAAAATAGAAAATTTTTGCAAATTTTAGCCAAAATAGGTCGATTTTTGAAACAGGTACATTTGAAAAATGTTGTCACTTTTTACGAGAGATGACATTTTTTTTCTCGCTATCCTCCCTTCAAACTTTCGATAAAAATGTCATACTTTGTCTTTCACCCAATTAAAAGTAAACATAAAGCAAAGTATATTGTTTACTTCGTCAGTAGGACTGATAGCAAGAAAAAAAAATCGCATTATCGCGTGCATTAACCAGCATGAAATTCGAAGTTCTCTAATTATGTTTACAGATTATGTCCTTGTCCAGTCCTCATTATTAGTAGTCAAAAAGTAAAATAATGATTATTATGGTATAATACCTGACGATGGACTTTCAGAACGGGAATACGTGCGATTGTTATTCTGGATGGGCTGAGGAGCGTGCGATCGTTTCAGTAAACGACCCCACGTGGCCACGTTAATATTCATCTGTTTAGCACGCGGAAAGTTTTTAATTTGCTGTTTGAGAATTTTCTTCTGCCGCCGTAAACGCGGTTTACGCGTTATCATCGGATTCAGGAACTTAATCTGCGACAAAAAATATAAGTAGTTACGTAATGAAATTGGCTGCGACGAGCTTAAAGCTGAGCCCAAACGTTGAAGATGAAAAAAAAAAAAAAATTACTTCTGCAAAAAGTAAACCCTGTGGTTCCAGTTGCAATGCCATCCCGGACCTAATATCGTCGATAAATTCTTCTAATCTTAAAAATTTAACAGCGCACAACGATCGCCAGTCTTTCCAATAAATATCGATTTCTAACTCACGTGATCTGTCTAAATCGATAGAAAATCTGAAAAAAAGAAGAAGAAATTCTGTGAAAACCAAACAGTACAACAGCGAGGTACAATGAGAAAAATTCAAAGCACACTTACCTTTGATCCCAAGCCTGTTGAGAACATGGTTTCCAATTAGTTTGACCGACCGTCTGGTTATCTAATTTTAATACTGCCATAATTTCGTCTAAAATAACAGACAATGTTTAGATGGAATCGTTTTAACATTAACACGATTTCCACTCGAACAAAACTTGCAGATGAGTAAAAAAAAATAGTAACTAATAAAATCTCATTAAAAATGGATAAAAATAAATTACAAGTAACTAAAATACGCTATAAAATTTTTCCAAATCAATACAATTACTAATAAAATGACTGCTAAGTCTAGTGACATTAGTATATAAGAGGAAAGAAAAAAAGAGGGAGAAGGATTTCGGTATTTTAGCCCGGTCAGTACAACATATCCCATCAAATTCGTTTCTTTATGGGTTTTCATATTTCTTTCTCACCAAATTTTACAGAAACTGAAACGTTCAATACGAAAAGAGTGAACAATTGCATACTTTCAAGTTTATCTCATTATAAAAAATCCAAACTTTAAATCAATCAACTTCCGAGTCAATGCAATGGAACTGCGCAAAAACAGATTTTTTATAACTTTCCCTGAGAGGATAAACTTTTGATTTGTCTAGTGACGCACCTAAAAAAAAAAGGTGGTGAGAAGGACTGGAGCCCCCAATCAGGGATTCCATTTCGCCAAAAAATAAGGTAGGTACAGTATCTGGTCTTAATTATTTATAAAACTCATTTAAAAATTGAAATGTAAAGACGATTTTTCCAACGCTGTTGCGGTTCGTAGAAAGCGCATTCGGGGTCAATGTATCCGAATTGGCTCACGAATGACAAACTCACGAGGCATGAGAATAATGCGAATGTTTCAGGAACTAGTGATGTCGGTAATATGCAGACTCTACAGGAGAAAAACTGAGCATGTGCGCCATTCGACCATTAAAATTTGAATCTACTAGCAACTGCAAGTTTCGTTCGAGTCACAAAATCTTGGGATCTATATACGTACTACTAATTTCATCCTTTACGCTGTAAGACTTACACGAACTACGCCCAGTAACACCTTTTACAAAAGATTTTAAATCGTTGGGCGTGGAGAGAATCTCCTTCTCCTTTCTAGATCTGCCTGGAACTTCTTCCAATAAATCTTGGCAGCCCATTAATCTACGGGAGAGAGTAAGACAAAAATACCATAATATGTGGCTCGAAAAAAATAATATTATGAGGGGGGAGGGAAACCATCAACTTGAAAAAAATGACTGCCGAAAGTTTCTATCTTTACCTAACTTCTAGTTTTCCAGTTACAGCAGCGCAGCGTGACACCGACGAGTTGGCATACAATCTGCCATTATTGGACGGTCTAAACGGCTGTAAACTAGTATAGGCAACAGGTACCGGACTGGCAGACTGAACTATCTGCAATTCTTCTTTCAGCTCGGCGGCCGTTATCGAACTTGGTGGCAACTCTTGTCTTCGTAATTCCAACGATTTTTTAATGAGATCTAATTTCCGGCTGGATTCGGATAAACTGGATTGCGCCTGAAACATAGAGTTGTTATTGTTACACACCTGATACGAGTTTATTATATTATTGATTAAAAAGTCCATTAGGAATGATGGGAGCATGATTCAAAAGGCTCGGGCGAAAAGTAGAGTCAAAGAAATGTTTCAAAATTTCTTCTACTCACCAACACTATTGAGAATGATGACAGAAAGCATACCACCAAATTGTAGCTAGCCCTTTCGCAGCTTTTTACAGACTGCATTCAATCCTTCTGATTTACTCTTATCAGTTAGAAGTTTCGCACGCTTAAATGAGAGGATAGGAAGAGAACAAAATGTATTTTTAATTGCCTATATTTTTGCATAATTTTTTTGTTTGATTGATCGTTTTCGTAGGAAACCGAAACCAACTAATTTGAATTCGAATTCTGATCAGCAGAATTTCAATGATCCTACCACACAGATCTGACAGTACTTATAATAAACTGAATTTGGAAACGTTGATGGACATGACTAAATCACGTAAAAAATCGACTATCAAAAGTAAATTCAAATCAATCATAACTACATGAAATAACTAGATGACTAAATTAGTCACGACCAATAATTTATTAGACATTAGTTACTAGTCATAACTCATAATTGGATATGAGTGATATTTTTTTGTGTCTTCAGTATGTGTTGCTCGCATCTTTTTCATTTACGATACTTTTCAGAATATTGCCAATTAATTTCGATAAAATTCCAAATAACACTCATTCTCTTTTTCACAAATATTGCTAGTCCATTATCTCAAGTCGTTTTCTCGTACAGTGTTTCAATTCGGAACATCTACATCAGTGAAGTCCAACACGTCGCTCCTTGAGAGTTCACTCCTTACCTCAAGTACAGCGACAATTGAGGTTAATGGATCGAACTAGCAAATAAAGACCGGAAATTTAAAAAATTAATATTTATTCTCCGCTCGTAAGCAGTCGTATAATGAAAACGAAAATTGGTACAAAGGTCAGCTCTTATTCGAGAAGTACGTTCTACAATTATGGCATAAGCAGTCTGCGTTCTTAGACGGTCCCACGTGGTGACCCGGCTTTCTCAACGTGCCCACGATGTTGCCGAACTTCTCCAGCACGTCCATCTGGCGGCCGGCGTTCGCCACAAACGGCGTGACCACGTCCAGCGAGTCGCTCTTGCACGAGCCCTGCTGTACCCTCTGGTCAGCCCGCGCCGTCCGCCGTTCCTCGGCCTCGTAGAAACTGCCGAAACTCCAGCCCATCTCCGAGCCGTTAGAGGTCGCGTCGTCGGCATCCGACTCGCTGGACGTCAGTTCGTCCTCGTTGGTCGATGACGAGAACACGTGACGCAGGCGCGTCACGTTCTGCGTGTCGCTCATCTTTTGGAAGATGCGGCGACGTACGCTCCAGTCGTTGGTCGAGCTGCAGCTGCTTGCCGTGTCCGCCAGCATCAAATTCTCGAACGAGCTGGCCGCGCAAGACGCCGAGCTGCAGCCGCAGCACGTCGACACGTCGCACGGAAACGACGAGCTGCCCATCGACGATGGATACGACGACGAGCAGACGGAGGCCGCGGTGAAGAGACTGGAATTCGTGGATCCGACGCCTTTGCCAGACGACGAGCTGGGCGTGGGTGGCATCCAGCTGGCTCTGGAGCAGCCGCTGGGGCACTGCGGGCAGCTACCGCGCCTCCGCCACGGCGCCGAGTGGCTGCAGTCGGTTCGCGGCGATTCCGTCGAAAACGCCGAGCTGGTCGATTCGCTTTCGCTGAAGAATTTTTCGCGGGCGCATTTCGTGCGCAAGAAAGTCGACAACCTTGAGATGTGCCCTTGATTCTGTAAAGACGTGAAAAAAAAATAGTCAATTATATTTCGACGAAAAATTGAGAAAAAATTTTTATTTTCATCTTAAAAACTAGAATTATCGTTAACTTATTTATATTCAGACAGACGAAAGGCATATAGGCGCTTACATTCCTTCATAGCCCACATAAATTCTTCAAACTCCTTATTTTTCGGTTGGTTCAACTGAGAGAGGCATTATAACGCAAATCAATAGACAATTTACGTACAGAGTGTAAAACCGTTTGTGTATGAATGTAATAAATTTACAAATGGTTGATCGATTTTCTCTGAGCACAACAAGGATTGGTGATTTTTCTTGATTTTGGATGTTGGCCAATGCAAACAACTGGTCGACAATCGACGCAGCATGAGAAAGCCAGATACTAACACATGAGTAGCAGAACCATTAGATTATCCTTTGATTTTCGTTTTTATTACATTCGTTAGATTTTTTTTTCTCTTCTTTTTGTTAAAAAACTAATTTCAAACACAGCCAATACCTCTATCTTGGATTTAAAAATAAATTAGGGCGACTAAATTCAATAGGTACTGCTTGCTTAATCCCTTTACCACAGATACTCGGTTAACTCGGTTAAATCCTTTTGAATAGAATTTGGCCCTTGTAAACGAAGGTATGTCCCTCACTTATCAGAATTAAATAGTAACCTAATCATTATTTTACTCGTAGCATTTCTTTGCCACCCTGCTGCTTCAACTGAACCGAAGCGACTTTCCCCAAGCTTCCCCCTCCCTCTATTTTAAAATTATGTTGCAGGTCTCCTTTATTTTTATGCAACCCAGATGACTTTTCGAAGTTCATCGGTCCACCAAAAACATACGATTTTTTAGACGTTGCCACCGACAGAATGTAACTTGGAAACCGTTTAACGGTATAAATAGTAGTCCCGCTTAATAAAAACAACCAAGAATTTCTCACCAATTGAAAAATTATCTTTGTTCGCGAAGACAGTTATGCGGGCAACAAATGCAAAATATTTTCTCAAAATATCAACGAAGAAAAAATAAACATCATGATTCACTGATGTTACCGATCCCGATGTCTAATTACATGAAAAAAGTTTTGCTGTGTCGTCGTTAGTGTGTGCGTGCGTGTGTGTGTGTGTGTGTGTGTGTGATTCATGGGCTAAATGAACGCCGGTGACTCGAAGACGACGAACCTCTATAATGTACCCACGCTCATAGTGATGACTACTTTCTTTTAGCCCCTAACCCGCCTCCGATATGAACTGACCAAACGGTACTTTAGGAAGAAAAATTGAGCTAGCATAAAATAGAAAATTGGATTTAAAAAGTTAATTCTTCAGAAGTCTGACTCATCTAGCTAAAAAAATTCAGGTCTAAAATGAGAGTAACGAGAACATTGCGAGTCTCTCTTATAAAAACGTTTCGAATGATGAAAATAGAAGGCCTATTTACGATTTTTTGACTGTACTCTCGTATGGGCGGCAGTAAAAAGAGCGAAAAATTCCGAAAGAGGGTCGAGTATGATGTAAAAAGAGCGAAAACCTTGGGGAACATGGGTCGGGTACGATGTAAAAAGAGCGAACACTTTACACTTAGTAATTTGAGAGGTATGTAAAAAGAGCAAACACTTTACACTTGATAATTTGAGAGGTAGTAAAAAGAGCGAACAACATTTGCGGAAATTAGTTATTTTGTTCTAAAAAGTTGAAATTGTCGATGCAAGTATAATGTTTACATGGCATAATATAAGAAAGAGTAAAAAGCAATATAATTAACAGGTATGACTGTAATAGTGAGATGAGAAGTATTAAAAAGAAAATTGATTATAGGCATAAAACTTAGCTGAAAAAGCATTCAACTTCTCTGTAAGACAAACATCAAAATACTGACAGATGAGAGTATAAAATGAGAAATTCGAAGACAAATCATGAGTGCAGGTTTTTACACAGCTATACAAAGATAAGACCACAAACTGACGAACTTGAAATTGAGGGAAAAAAGCAGGTTTGCTCTATTTACATATCGAAATTTAGGAGAAAAAAAGTAGGTTCGCTCTTTTTACATGTCCTGTGCAAACTGGCTTACTTTTCATTCGCTCTTTTTACATCGATGTGAACCTCTAATCTTGCGGATATCTCTCAGAGGGTCATTAAATTTGCTCTTTTTACAATCGCCCCTCTCGTATAAATTGTGCTTGAGTTTCAATGTCTGCACAAAATAACTGAAAATCTACGAGTATCTTCTCGTAAAACTTTTTTTGAAAAAATTAAATAAAACAAAATCAAAGGATGAACAAAAATTTTTCCCAAAAGCTACCTACGTACGAAATATTTTATTAAACCTTTTATAAAACGAAATCCTGAATGTTTCTGAAAAATATCAGCCAGTGTCAACTTCATGGTCTATAATTAATTTTGTCATTTTTTGAATTCATAATTCTTTGAAAAAATTCACATATTTGTATAGAAAAAAGTTGTTCAAATTAACTCTTCCCCCGACCCACTATAATCTGCTTTTTCATAAAGTATTTTCAATATTGGTCTAAATAAATTAAAAAAACAGTTCCAAGAAATCGAAATGGATTAAAATCTGTTCGTAAAACATAAAAAGCGGATTTTTTCCCATCGCCTTTCTAAAAAAAAAAAGAATTAAAAGGTTGTAGAAGAGTAATTCCATAATAGGTACCTACTTCAAATATTTCAACGAACCCAATGAAAATTCAACCGGCAAAAAGTGAAATAAAAGAGAAAGAAAATGATTAAATGACCGTCGAATGAAAATAGGAGAAACATACTGACTTTGTTTTGGTTTACCTACTAACCGTGATAATGTTTTGGCTCATAAAAATTAAGCGTTCGACGTGAAGGTGACTTCAAACACCTGAATTTTATAACAAAATCTTTGAACGATTACAACGACTGATAACACTTTAGCAATAGAAGATGTCTTTGAAACGGTGCCAATCCATTTAGGACATTAAAATGCACGTAAAAATTGGTGTAACTAACGTACCATAAAGAAAAATTGCTCCATTTCTAATTTCAGTAGGGCAAAATTAGTATCATCAACGGCAGTCCAATTTCACAGAACCTTACAGTGAAAACGAATTTTCATCTAATATAAGTAATACTATAATGAGACACTAAATTCAGAATGATACATTCTATTAATAAACACCAGCCTTTCTTTCGGAATAGTGAGCAAAACTCGTATTTTACGAACTCGATGAAAAATCATTCGTAAAATGAGCAATACGAGTATTTCTTAAAATCGAATAATATAAGCATCGTTTCACTCTACTAACATTAACAAAAATACTTGATCTACATAAAAAAACTATGAATAAGACCCTGATTTCTTTTGTATTTTCATGTTCGTGTTCAGAGAAAAACGTGTGCACAAATGAGCGATAATAAATTTTTATTCTCAAAGGTCAACGAAAGGCGTCAATCTAAAATTTCAGATTTTCAATTTGGCATATTCGTAATTCGTTCTACATGCAATAAACCATTCATTTTTATTATTTCCTGAATTATTACGACAGCAAATGAGCAAATTAACTAACACAGACAAGCTCCGCTACAGAAGAAGAAGCGTAACTCGAGTATCTGAATTCCGGAAGGAAAAAAAAATTAAATACTCATCATAAAATAGCTCGTCAAATTATACGTATACTCGCAGTTGAAAACGTGCAAATATTTATCCAAGTATGTGTTATCAGTTGCTGTTGCGTGATAATTTTCAAAGACATTTCGTTGGCTTATTTAACTCGTCTATTAGACGAAAATGTCATCCACTTAATGTCAAACAACCCTTTTTGGCACGGCATCAAATTTGCATAAAGTGCAACACGCTTGTCACGCACGTCGAATACTAAAAATCGAAAAAAGTCGGTATTTTTAGGGGCCCAAAAGAACATCGGTCTTTTTTTTTCGGTCTTTCTCCAAAGTTAAAGGCTCAATTTTGGTGTCATTCTGGACTCTGGTATGTTTATACTCGAAAATGATTCATTTTATTGGGACAAATAGCAGGTTGAAAATGCGATTTAGAGAATTCTCTATCTATCAGGTAGCTCCAAAACAATGAGGAATTCAAAAATTTCGGAATGAACGTTTCTTTTTCATTGATAATCAAATATACAAAAAGAGCATAATTATTATACGACCGGTACTTCGGTCTCTTTCATCCAAGGCTTTAATTACCAAAATAGTTTCCATATTTTATTGAATTACTTCACCGAACACCAGCTGATAAGGCATACCAACTCTTTTTTTTGGTTCATTAAAATTTTAATTGTAACTAATTATCTTCGGGCAAGGACTTCGGAAAAAAAAATCAAAATTGAATTCAATCCTTTAAAATTACTATTTGATAGAAAACCGCTCAAGTCAATAAAGCCTAATATGTGTATGATCTGAAAAAATAGATTCCAGTGAATCGAATAAGGTTTAAGTCTTTAAGAACTTCCAAACATTCTTCAAACAACCCTGTTTCCTCAAGCTAGATCTTTCCTCTCTGAAGCCGATCACATAAAATGTACATCGTATCTGGAATTTCGTCTTCACTCCGAGCTTAATTATCAATTCTGCTATATATTAGACATATTGCCGGTTCAAGTGCAAAAAACAGCGAAGTCCCCAAAAAATCACAATCCACTTTATGGGCTGTTTTAGCATTACTAAGGTGCGAAACAAAATTTGAGTACATCAAATAGATGATAATATTCTGAGGACTTGGCAGGTTTTCGACTTGATACTTGACAATATTGACTCAAACGCGTGCAAAGCCGGTTCTCGTTTATAAGAGTATAGAATGTAATTATGACAACGCTGCTTACCTTTTCACTAGCATCTCGCGTCAGTATCGAACTGGTGCTGGCCGAGCCGGTGCTCTTCGATCGCTGGTCCGACGACGAGAACGAAGAACCGGAAACGGTCTGCTTCTTGGCCGGGACGCGAGTGCAGAAGTGGGTGGTGTACGTTTGGGCTCGGCGGGCGAAATTCGGGCTGCGTATGCCGCGGCACACTTCGCAGAAGTCCGCGTCGGACGGGCACAGTTTCTGGCCGGCCAGTCGCTGGCCCAAGTCGCAGATGCCGGCCGTCGAGGTCGACGAACTCCGGCAGCGTTTGTCGGTCCCTTCCTCCCTGGGGGGTGGCGGCGTCGTCGTGAAAATGATATTTCCTCGCTGGAACGCGTAGCACGGGTACTTGAAAATCTTATCGAGATCCTCCTCGTTCCAGCTGATTGTCGGCAGCCGGTGCTCGCTTTCGCCGAGTCCTTTTGTATCCATCGTCGAATGGCCGGGTGGGCGAGCGGGGAGGGAAATTGTTACTCGGATTAGGAGCACAACACGTCAACAATTTACAACGTTTAGAAACCGGCGAAAATCACACGCGGGTACGTAAGTTTGAAATTGCATTATTAGAAATTTTAGTAAAAAAAAAAAAACACCAACAGGAAAGAAATTATGAGGGTGTGCGATAAAAAAGAAACTAATCAAAACGAATAAATCATTCGAAAAAAAAAAAAAAAGACTATCGGGGTGGTATATGTCCCGATTTATAAGCCCGTACAAAATGGCTACACCGATATCACCGTACAATATAAATGTATTGGCCGCAAAAAAACAAAATAAATAAATAATAATTTTTACGATCTTCGACGGCGAAGAAAATTTCAACATGAAGAGGAAGGCCGGGGGGGAAAAAACAACATAATATCGCGAAAGCGAACGTACTCCGATGCATACAGACCACAGAAATAAAACACAGTTTGCAATTAACGGCCCGCAAAAGTTTCCAACTGTATGCGCGAGAATAAAATATCATTCGCTTGGATCAGGTCCCAAAATTTATACAGATCGAATCGACGAAATGGCCGTTTGCCAAAAATTTTGTGCATCAAATAAAACAAAAGTAATAACACAGAAAAATCTGTGTCATTAAAATGAGCGAAAAAAGGAACAACAAAAACAGGAGCAAAGAAGAGCCATTAGCACAGAGGGTTGAAAAACGAACGGGCAAAAATAATTTGCAAAACGAACTTGCACCAAAAATATGACCCTTGCGGTTATAATACGAAGAGAAATAAGAAAATACTTTAAAAATAACAGTACATACACGAGCTGCACGGAAATTTTTAGAAGCAGTTGTACACTACCGTTAGTTGAACATCAATAATTCGAACTTCGATAAGTCGGAAACTACTATAAATTTAACATTTTTCTGCTTCCCGGTTCAATCTATTTGCTCCCAATGGAAAAATATACTTCGATAACTCGAAGAGGAAAACTATCTCACTCCACCTTTTCTTCAAAATGGTTACTATATCTTGAATTTCAACACTCATTTGGCCTCTATAATTAGAGATAAGTAAAAAAACAAAACTTAAAAAAAGGATCCCATGATTCATAATTTTGATTAATCAGTTAAAATCTTTGCTTATACTTGGTTAAAAATAATTTTATCCAACGTGGTTCATCATTAATCATCAATATGATTGATCAAAATGTGTGCTAATCTGTAAAAAATGTAGGGAAAATTTTTTTCTACATGGATGGGTAGTAAAATATATTTTTCTAGAAACCTCTGTAACTCGAAATTATGTATTAGCTTTTATTAGCCTAGCCTCTATAACTCGAACTTCAGTAATGCGACAGCCTCTGTAATTCGAATAAATTGATCTCTCCTTTCAAATTTGAGTATTTGAGGTTTGACTGTATTTTGATTAAAAATACTTTTGCCCCAACAGTTGCATAAATTACCCGGAAGCTAATTTTTTTGCAGACCGAAATTTCGAAATCAACGGCGGCTCATTGCTCAGTACGATGAGAAAAACTAAGAATGGTTCCTGCATTTTTTTAATACTTTTCACTGAAACCTAGATCAGAAACGGAAACAACTGATACTAACCACCGATACCATTTTCAAATACATAATTAAACGGGTATCCATTTTTCCAGCGATTAGTGTTCATTATTCTCGTTTTCAAATAGGTACATACGAACCAAGCACACCTATTTATCGAGTGCGATGCCACAATCAAATTTTGTTCAGAATCATCACAAGCAAAACCGATAGAACGAGTAAAAATAATTTGACGATTCAAAACGCCCACAAACCGTTCGAAAATAGGCACCTACAGAGTTTTTTCCCTCTCATTTTCTATTCATTTCTTAGAAACAAATGATAACAATAAATTCTCGATTCACGCGCAAACGTTCACACCTTTTTTTTATAATACAATTCCACATTGAGTAATCAACTTTCCCAATTATAAAGAAGAATATTTTTTTTGCGTCGTAATTACACAGAAAAACACACTTGTTCAAATAGCATCTCGTCGAAGACAGGCATACAGTACATGCGATGGAATTCAATAAATTCCAATTAACGTTACTTGACTACTTCATTCAATTTGGTCGAGGCTCTCAATTATCAAATTCGACAAAACAACATCGAGAGTGCTGATCAAAACGAATTCAAAGGACCACACGTTTACCAGCGTACTGGTCACCGGCCGCTCTCTTCAGATCGCAAAAAAAAAAAGGCTTTCATTTACTTTATGCGACTAAAAATTATTGTATTTAGTTGTTTTTTCAAAGAGGAGCAGAAATTGAACAATAAAAAACGTCGGATACCCACGCTCCGTTCTTAAGGCTCCTCATTTGTCCAACTGACCTGCCAATAAGGTTTTAACTTTTCCTAAAACATAATTCTACTAATTTTCAGCAATTTTTAGCTTTATAAGAGTTCGAAGTTACAACCCTTTGGTTACAAAACGGAACACCTAACCGTACAACTGCACGATCTTCTGAAAACGAATTTCTGCAATAGAACATTGACAAGCTGCGAGACAATTTGCAGAGAAGATTCAACAAAATGTAAAACATGTCTTCACCAGAAGAGAACTTTCTATTCCAGAAGAAAACCACCACAAAAATTTCTCAACCGCGACTTCAAATCGGTGGATCAACTCGTTAAAAAACTTGCAAACCACGTCTGATATTTTTGGTACGAATACCACGAATGTCGATGGAAATTAAAAAAACAACAAAATACGATTTTCGAATCCGAAACGCAACTGAGAAAAATCATGCTCTACCCCATCCAATACGGGAAAAAAATTAAAAGCATGTGACTCACTTCTTGCAGCGTCTTCTTGTCGGCGGACTTAGCATTCTGAAACGAACGTATCACATTTTTTGCACCTTCGTACACAGCTAATTCAATACGCAATCGATGCCTCAGCTCTTCAATACGATCTTCAAGAACTGGTTCTAAATTTTTTTCAAATTTATCTGCAAACAAAAAATCGAATTTATAAAATCGAGAAGTTCGTTGAATTCATCAGGAGAGGTCAGATTTGCCAATAACATATAAGTACAGAAAATTACGTCTAATTAATTCAAAAATTCATAATTGAATGTCGAATAAAGATATGATTTTACATTTAGGTACGTACATTTTTCTTCATAGTCAAACTCTTATCCCCAGAAAATGAAATTACTTTTTAAGCCGGATACTATTATATCTAAGTAATTTGCCACCAAGTAATATCATAGTCAACTTTCAACTTGCAATGACAGCAACCAACTGCCATATTATTTTACAGATAGCGAAGCTACCACGAATTAATCATTTTTTGGACTTGGTCATACTTGACTACAAGAACCTCATAGCTGAAAATTACAACGTTTGCTCAAAATTTTAGCAATTATTTGGCAATATTATCCTGGTTATGTTTCAATATTCTCTAGTTCTACGTCTACATAATATACAAATCACGGTGAGCCAAGTTCAATTTCTTAGTAACTGCAAGGTCCGTCTAAAAAACTCGTAATTGCACAGAGAGGAAGATTATCTATGTACTAGGTAACTTCGTTAACAGACGGAGGGCCACGCATGTACGCAAGACTTTACGACAGAGGATCGAGCTCTGTGTTGGCTGCGTGGGAGCCAAAGTCTCTCTAGAATTTTTTCCTTCCTTCTTTCATCACAACGCACGTATCCCATAATTTGCAATTATTATCCACTATTTCGAGATTCCATTTTACACCTTTTTATCTCGAAAGAGGGTGTCATTGTGATCGTGAGTCGAATAAACAATCAAAAAATATTCATTATTATGCATTCTTTCTACAAGAAAATAAAAAAGCGAGTAGAACGACGACAAGTACCAACTCTTCTTGAGTAAAGTACCTCTCATTATTATTGTTTCGAAAGTTGTAGAGGCGCAGGAGACGCGGCTGTGACCTTTCGCACGAATATATTAACGACGTAATTAGCAAACGAGGATAAGAAGAAGCAGAGGAGGCAGGTAAAGAAGAAAAAAAATCTTTGAAAACGACAGACCCGTATCTGGATTTTGCCCATTTATGGCAATATCTCAATATTTTGGTGCGATAACCACCTTATTGGTATGGCAAAGTATTTTTCTCAGTGCTCAACTATACATGCCTGAGGGCCCAAAAAATAATCACCACGATGGCCAATTATCAATGGGGGAACTAAATAAGAAAGATTTTGCCCCCCTCAAAAAAAAAATTATCCTGAAAAATTTTTCCTGATAAAACATCAGATTTTGAGGCATGACTTCAGCATCAGTGTTTTGGATGTTGACATTTTTTTCCGATTTTTCGAATTTTTTTTCCAACTCCCACCACACAAAAAAAAAAACTAATTCCGCCGCTGCTTAGCACGTGAATTTTATAAAACTATTTTTTTTCTCTTAAGTTACAGAATCAAACAAAACTTTAATTTGAAAATAATATTAGAATTACCAGAACTAAATAAGAAAATTGGTCAAGACGATCAGTTTCCCACAGAACAAAGGAAAATCAAATCGCAACGTTATTGTACACTCCAAGAAGAGGTTATTATTTTGTAGCTCTGTTATTAACAGCTCATCAAAATCCGTACCACTTGGAAAAACAATTTAAGATGACAATGAGATAACAAAAATCAAAAATTTCCATAATCAATAGTTTTTTATTAGTGATTCTTTCGCTTTAGAAAGAAGCTTAATTTTTTTAGGAGACAAACGAACTCTGGGCCTTAAAATTTCTGGCTCTTCAAGAGACTATAATTATCTTAAGATTAGAAAAAATTTTATAGTTTTGATCTATTTCAATTCATCTAATTTCCACAAATTGAATAACGAAATGGACTTTTTTTTGTGAAAGATCAAATTATGAATACTATGACACTACGTATAATTATTACTGGTCTCATTTCTGATTGGCGATTTTATAATTTTAAAATCTTCTCTTCAGTACAACGTTTTCAAGAACCAGTCCCCTGGCATCTTGCCAGAGGAAAATTAGTGTTTGTTTGACTATTTAAAATAGACGCATTCCAGAAACCTGAAATTCTTCAAATAGAATAATATGTTCAAGTGTCAGCCCGACAACAAAAAAACTAGATAAGCAGCACAAGACTGACCTAATACTCAGTTAAAAAAGTAATTAGAAATCAGCTCTCGGTTAGTTAATGTAACGTCTAGAAGTCGAAACCAAAAATTAGCACCTATAATTGTGTAAACAATGTTTTTCAAAGAAAGAAAATTAGCGTTAATTTATTTTTCAATTTTTTCGGGTTAATGTTGTTATATGCAGGGTGGGCTATCGGGGTGGGGGGGGGGTGTTGAAAATTTCGTTAGAACCATAAAAATATTGAGGAAGTGATCTTCAATGACGAGTCAAATATTCTACTTTTTTGCAGATTTCGAAAAGTGATAAGGACTGATTCTGCTTTGATTCCAGTTTAGTCATGAACCAAGTATATCCTCAAACGGTTTCTTCCGCGACAGTCTGAAGCTCTAGTAGAAACAAATTAACTAAACAAAAGTTGATTACCTTTATTATTATTGTTATTCGAAACATCCCCATTGGCGGAGGCCATTTGCTGTTTGCTCTGTTTCGCTTTCATGATTCGCATTTTTAAAAACTCTATTTTCGCCTTCGAATCGGCCAACATCTGTTGAGCTTCTGCCGCCAGCAATTTCTTATCACGCGAATGACTGCTGGTAAGACTCTGTATCATGTTTTCAGCTCCTTGTTTCACCTGTCACAGAGAGGCAAGAGTAAAAGGAGTGATTAAAACAAGTAGATCAATAACACATGCATTTCTAATTAAGTAAGTATACAAGTAAATGTAATTTCCTCGCTCATAAACTATTGAACTCCTTGTAATGTGAAATTAATTTTATTTCATTTTTTTTTTTTTTGTCAGTTAATAAACGGCAAATTCACGATGACACAGTTTGTCGTTTCATATTATTCATCGATTTCATGATACAGATAGTTTATTTTCATCTTCAGAAACCAAAAAAAGAAGAAGAAGAAAAAAAAATAGCTTACTTTTAATTCGATGTTCAGCTGCTTTTCAAGCGATAAAATTTTTAGGTCAGTTGTGAAATTTGACTGGTGTACAGGGGCGGAATCATTCATCATTGCTTTATCACCATTACTGCTTACTGTAGAATTATACCTTGAGATGGTAGGGGTGACTGCATCTAAACAAAGAGAAAAAAACAATATTATGTAAGATAACTGTAGGCTCAAGAGCTGAAACAAAGAGATAACGGTATTTACAAATAAGATGAAGCATTTTAGATAACTCAACTACTTACAATGTCCATACAACTAAGATTACGGACACACAAAAAAATAAAATGAAATTTTGATCGAAAATTGTAAATTATTATAAAAAATCTTCGATCTTTTTAGCAAGTTTTCACTGGAAAACCTTCTTTTTTTTTTTCATAACCTGATTGTTTTTAGTAAAGTCGGAAGAGGCGATTTAGACCATGAACTCAACATCCTACCAAACACTCTTCAATGACAAACATTCAATTCAAGACATTCAAACATACAGAGCAGTGACTGAAATTATACGAGTACATGCCGGATGTCATCGTATATTCCGAATTCTGTCAGTAGCAATAATCCAAAATATCAATTGTTATCAGCGAAACAAATGATCACGGATGAGCTCATACAATATTGTATTCAACAAAACTAACGAACCGCATCCACCAATAAAAGTACACTAAAGCATTTAACATACTGTTACAGGATATGTAAAAAATAAATAAAAAATTATCGAATTTTCAAATTCATCGTGCCACAAGATTGGCCGTTACCGTTAATGACTCTATAATAATATATTCTTGAGAAGAAAAAAAAATTAAAAGAGAAACTTACAACCATAAAGTATGCGTGACCAATGCAATCAATAATTTTTTCCTCAATTTTGGACCATTCTCTCCACACTTTTTTCGACCATTTTCTTCGTTTATGACAGACAGCTTAGAGAGGGCGCGGGTGGGTTGGACAGAAAAAAAACTTCAACACGTAAACAATAATAATGCAGAAAAAACATATGCTTTAAATTTGTTAATATCTAAATGCTTCAAGCGTGTAGGAGAAAACACGACGTTCAGCTTGAAACTGGCTTTCTGTGCCAACTTTCGACTCATTTCGTCACTTTTTCTAACGAGAATCTTCAGCGAAGGCACGTTAGAAATTACACTTTGCTGTTTTTAGAAAGAATTTCTCCGCCACACTTTACTCACCACCTTCTCCCCTCTGATCGGAGATGCATTACAACATTAGTTTAAGGCATTTGGGGCAAAAAATTTGAACAGAGGAACAGGGTGTACGTGTCATCATAAACAAGATACACGTGAATAGTGACTCGGTCGACTGAAGCAAATGAGGCGCTAGAAAATTTGGACACCTTTCATTTATTCGCACCGTATAACGCCACCGAGATGGTTGGCACATACAAATTAGTATTGAAGAAACAGAATATGACGTACTGCAACAAAGTTTGATATAAAACCATCAACTGCATTCTGTAAATATTGCCTATTTTACAAAACAAAATTAGACTGAACTGGCTCGAAGTATTTTTGAATCAGGCTATCCTAGTAGAACGATGTCTGATGCTTTATTTTAGTTTAGCTCAATCATCATCTTCGTCATAATTTATTGATTCGTGTTTAGAAATGATTTTAAAAATGTGTTCGTAAAATCAACCCTTCAATTATTATTAACATAATTACAATGAATAACTAAAAATAAATTAGTACCTATTAGACGAGCAGGTGCTATTACATATGCACGTCACGTGCGACCGACTAAAAAAAAAATAGGTAAGTCAGAATTTGTACGAAAATAAAATACAAAAATTTTTGTGCTACCTACACGATATTTAAAATAGAGGAAAAGAATTTGAGGGCGATGAATGACGTCATTTAAATACATTCAAATACGAAAAAAGAATTTTCCGTCAACTTTACTGAAAGTAAACGAGAAACTCAATATACGTTAACTTTTCCAACTTTGGTAGACACGAAGTATAACGTCTTTTAAATCAATTTATTCAACCTTGAACATGATTTATAAAATGAACTGTTCTTGAATAAATGAACGTGAAAATAGTAAAGTTGATCAACGAAATTAGAGTACAGAACGGTCAGTACGAGAGAAAATGGAGCCTAATAGAGTCACTAGATTTACTGATCTATAAATCCTTTTCATTCACCTTTGCGTTAAAAAAACAATCTGAGCCATCATCAAGAGAACAAACTCGACCATATCAATTACCTTCACAGTGATATGGCATACTAATAGTACCTTACAGGTATACGGTAGTCCCAAAAAAGCCTAAATGACGCATTTTTAGCGATGAAAATAAGAATGAGGAAAATGCTTCGCAGGAAAGTTGCAAAATAAACGAAATCGTCAACATTAGTAATACGAAAAGGGAAGAATTTGGAGGACGAAAACACGCACATTCATATAATTTCATTAACAAATGAGACATGTTTGGAAAAATCAATGCTCGCAATGGCACATGAATAATATCGTGAACTCGGAAACAGTTAATAGGTAGTAGCCCAACAGCATTCAAAATTAATTTCACGTCACGAATAAATTAACGAGTAAATAAACGAACATTTTTTACAAGGTTACTAATTTCAGGTAAATTTGAAATCAATTTTAAACGCAAATACACACGTAGGATTTTCTGAAAATCAGCAAACACTAAGACGAGATAAGATTTACAACTTTTAACCGATCGATAGTTTAAAAATTCTTCCTCATTCACGCACTGATACTTTTTGGCCTCCACTAATTAGGGGTTGAGGAAGAAAAAGGAACATATAATGTTGTGGGGCGAAATACGTCAACTCAAACTTACAACAGTGAAACATGAATAAACTTGTAAAAGTACAACGTAAAATCCATGTAAGCAGATAACTTATACAAATTTCAAATAGACAATCATACAATTTTTATACCTACTTTTTTCTTGGCAAAAATTGTACCAGTAAAAGATGACGCATACCAAATGATAATTTCATACATAAAAGGGTGAAAACGAAAACACCTCTCAAATCAATTTTCGTCATTTTTGCCATATTCGACAACGACTCTCATTTACGCAAGTTCCATCCAAAAATATACTCACAGAAAAATTACTTTGCTCAGCTCATACAAGTTAATATTAATTTACACATGATGGTATAAAAATATTGAACTGTATTAATTACATTTTTTCCATAGTAAATAGACAGAGCAATGAAGAGTTCCTTTGGTTTCATTCGCGCCAAAAAAAAAAAAACGAATGACATCCTCCAAAAAAAAAAATTATAATGCGTCAATAAACTGAAAAAATGTAACACATGAAATTTTAACGGCGGAATTTAACAAATTGAGCAATGTTCAAAACTTTGGTTAGAAAATTTACACGATGATGGTTTAATATAAGTAATAAAATATTATTCTTCCCAGCGCGAATAGAATAAAATTGCATCGGACGCTGAAGCGAAAGTCACATAAAGAGATGAAGCACCTAATTTACTCAACAGAAGCAGCGCCCAGCGTATCTGAGTAAAGCATTAAAAAATAGCTCATTTTGTACGAAAAGTAGCCAACAAAGTGGTCATTTTTAAGAAATAAACTTGTTATTTTTCTCAAGCCCAAGTCTTGACTAAGGGTGATTAGCAAATTTCTCTGTATTATAAAATCAAAACAAGCTATAAAGTCATTTAAAAAAATCATTTTCGGCTCATACTAGTACATTATTTAGAGATATGCACTTCATAAAAAAGTACGTTTCATATTTTAGTAGGTAAAAATTAAAAAATGATTGACAATAGATAAAGGTGGCCAGGGGCGGATCTAGAGCTCCATTTTGGGGGGGGGGGGAAATCCAAATTTTTTCAAAGCATGGTAAATGCTAAAATAGTTAGATTGTGTTTTTTTCAGCACGAAGGGGGAGGGTTTCAAGAAAATTGATTTTTTTGTGGATTATCGGTCTATTTTTTTTTTGGATTGGGGGGGATTTCCTTCTTTCCCCCACTCACCTTGGATCCACCACTGAAGGTGGCATATAAACGTTTGGATGTTCTCAGGAGATATAAATAAAAAAAGTAAATAAATAAAACCAAGAATTTACTATAGTCGCTAAAATATCATTCAAATATTTGAAAAATGAAAATTCATAACTTGAGCAGTTAGAGAAAACATTAGCGTTCCATTCTACAAAAAAACCAAAACAATGAAAACTTGCCAAGTATACAGTTAACCAGTAAATGTGAAGACTTCATCAAACACAGATAATTCCGAAAGTAATCAGGAAACAAGGTAGAATCGATAATGGCCGTACCTCCCATAAATATAAATTAGCAATAAAAACAAAAGCAAGGAGAAAGCAAAAGCTTATTTAGCTACAAATAGCCAACCTTTCCGAAAATATCTAAATTATTGCTTTTACTACCAACAAAATTAAGAAAAAAGCGAAATCGAATTGGTGTATCATTCGAAAATATTACATTACAAACGGAGAAATGTAATACGTCTTTCAACAACACCGACTACCACCATTTCCCCCATTCATCACCACCCTAATAAATAGCCCGCCAATAAATAAAGCATTTTCCACAAATAGGTGCATCAGAAATTTCTCTTTTTCTCTTACACAATCTGACAAGGAAGAAAAAAACATAGGTACGATTGTAATACGAATTTGATTACTACAGATTATCGTGTCGAAAATTTCACTCATTTCTCACGTTCCAGTTTTATGCATCAACATCTGGTTAGAAAATTATTCGATACGGAAAATAAGTAACGAGAACACGCCCATTTGACTACTGCATATACAGAGCTTCAGCTGTTGATGGTGCAGTGAATAAATGGCTGAATCGAAGCGTCAAAAAAATTAATTACCTTACATCAATACCACAACAACCGAAAATTCAAAAGAGAAAATACACCAGAAAACTGCCAACTAATCCACTTACATCTTCACTTTTCCACCTCTTCATTCATTCGCTTCATTCACAAATCTAAGCGAATGAGTTTTCATGCAATTTTTTATTTCTGGAAAATAAATTTGAGGTCGTATCCTCTCTATTTTTTCCTTAAAGATTAGTACATATCAGCTTTTACATATTTTCAGATCCTCTCCATTTCTTCATCAAATTGGTATTAGCTTTTAATCAACTCGAACATGCTACAATTCCTTTCGAAGGCTACATAAATGTCTCAATGCCAATTATTATTTGTGTCGCCTTAGCAGGATTGTAAAAACTTATTTTAAAAATGCTATTTCTCGGTCCAATAGAAATGTCTAAAATCGCAAAAAAAAATTATTCCGAATAAAAATAAAAACGACCTCCGTAGAAAGTACCTGCATTATTTTAGAACTAAGCCGCTTGTAAAAACTTATTTTAAAAATGCTATTTCTCGGTCCAATAGAAATGTCTAAAATTGTAAAAAAAATTATTCCGAATAAAAATAAAAGCGACCTCCGTAGAAAGTACCTGCATTATTTTAGAACTAAGCCGCTTGTAACGTTTTCTGAACGATTAATTCCTCAACAAAAACGGCAATACATATTTTATCAGGTTCAAAATTATTGGGGCACTTTCGCTCAAAGCCAGCGATCAACGTTAACGACACCTTCCAACAACCATTTGAAAACCAATTAATTTCATACGAAAATAATATTGTAATACAGTCACTTCTGAATTGTGACTATTACAGCACAGACACAGATTATTATACACGCTGGCAGAAAATACCGAGAATTTTTTTTCTCTTCTAATTATCTACAAACACTACCTAAAGAGGGGTAATTGTTTTAACCAGTAGAACCTGATCGCTAATGAATTAAAATTCATTATCCTCTTATGCAATAACTCAATCTAGAGATATGCAAAATAATAATTACAATAATTAACCATAGGTTGTATCGAATCGGTTGTATCTCTCATTTCGTTTTCGCTTGGACCTCACACAACATGAAATACGTATATCATCAACTACCTTCCTTATACCTCGAATGCAGACCTCAAAGCTGACGAGTCAGCACGTGTGATCACAACTGATTGAAAAAAAAAAAAAAAGGTTTGCACCCCAACTTCTCATAAGCTCAAACTGCGCTCCTGTTGTCACAAACACCTTGTCACGTGATTTTCAAAATTAACTCACATCAAAATTATAAAAGTATTCTACTTTTAGATTTGTCAGCCTGTTACTGAAATAACTTGAACCGTTCGAAATTAAAGTTTTCTTACGCAAATTAACCAACAAGTAATGTAGATCCAAAATGAACCTATAGTATAGTTACCAGTTTTCTAAATACGTGGTTACAACGAATGGTATTCAAGTTTTCACGCAGCTCAGTGAAGAGCCGAGGGAAAATTAAACGAAAAAGCCAAAATCGTTCTTCAAGGTCGGACAAAATAATGTCTACGCCTCATACGTCCATAAACACCTTTCATTTATTTATTCTTTTTTTTTTTTTGAGAAGCTCTCATTACAAGAAGTTTTTTATCATCTCAACATCGTGTACTACTACTTCAATACACTTTTCTTCTCGCATAGGTATCTGTTACGATAGCATTTTCACAGAATCCACCGTAGAAGCGTGAACGAATTCGAATTATCCTATCAGAAGAATTTAAGAGTTTATTGAACTCCGCGTAAAGAAAGTAATAATAAGGCTTCGAAAACTGCTGAGAGTTTGGTGATCTTTGAACAATGTTAATTAACAAAATTACTCACCCACTTGCAGAATAAAAATGGTAATAATAATAATAATTATAGAAATAATAATTTGATTTTAATGGTCACAAATTCGTTTGACAATAATAATGCAATTAATGAAGTTGGAATTTCCGTACAAAAGAAAAAAACAACAGCGCAAAAATATATTTTCCCCTCAATGACAGTTAGCAGGAATGAATAGAATCGCTTGAAAAATATAATTTGACAATGTAAATTTGATCAATGGAATTTTACTGTAAAATTTTCAAAGAATACCTAATCAATTCTTTTCCTCACGAAGAAAAACATTTTTTTGCAAACCATAGTATAAAGAAATGGGCGGAAGACATGAAAAAAAGATGAGATGCAGACACCCAATAAAAATATACAATTAAAAAAAGATGAGAAAAAAGTTAGATCAAAGGATTTTTGGCACTGAAATGTTTCAAGAAAAATTTTGGTAAACGTCATGCTTTAAAATTGTTCGAAAAAATAAACGAATACAAACAGGTGAAATATTTTTGGAGTTTGCTAATGCGAAATTTCATACGTAGGCGCTAATGTAACCGTATTTAATACGCACAATCAATTATGTAAAGAGTACTCCAGGCTAGAAAATGAACTTTCAAGTGTTTTTTTCATTTTTAATAAATATTTTTTCAAGTAGAGCAAAAACAAAAAATTGATAATTACGAGAAGAAAAAAAAAACTTTTAGCTTATTTCAAGTCGGAAAAATAAAAATGAACTCAAATAAAATGATGATTAATAAGTCAAACAAAATTAAATAATAAAGAAAACGAGAAAACTAAGTAATGCCGCCAAATTCAGATGGGTGGCCTTCAAATGTATCCTCGCCCATTGCCCAAAGAAGTCATTTTGTTCAATTTTCGATTTTCTCGGCCAAACACAAAGAAAGTCTATCTTGGGGCACACGAAAGAAATCTTTGAGGTACAGTCAGCAGAAAAAAAAAATCATAGATAAGGTCAACAAACTTATCATAACTGATGAAATGCTTCTCAATATAAAATTCATGAGTCATAAATTTTCGAAAATAATTTTTATAAATCTATCTCTAATAAAGGAAAAGATTCGTCAAAATGAATAAATCATATTCTACGAAAATAATAGTAGGCAGGTACAGACAGTCAGAATATTTCTAAGAACAATTCTGACCGCAAAGATGGAAACCCGTGGAATTCTTTAAAGCACCATTTTATGATATTCTGAGATAACGCATTACTTGATAACGAAAATATATATAATGACTGTTTATCAGAAACAATAAACTACAACAAATTTTATTTTTCGCAGTTAGTTCAATTTAAATTCGCTAATTTTGTGTTATTTTCTATAAGCAACAGAACACAATCATCGGTCAATTACAATTTCCGTATTTCCGTCTTACTCGTAGCATATCAAATTATAAAGAATACAAGGATTTTCTGATAATAATTACTGGGATGATTATTACCAAAAATCACAAGAAAGCGTTAAGCATTTCGAAAGATAGAATCTAAGGTGAACTGGCAGGCGGGGAGGGGGGAAGGAGTATAATGGGAAAATAACAAATTGTGAAGGTCCGTAGGAAATTTGCCATTCGAAATTTGACTAATAGGAGTAATTTGCGTTTGCTAACAACCGAAATATTTATCTCCGACAAGTCATATAACGTCTACACTTGCCATTAAAATGTGGAATCAGGAAATATTACCAATCGTTAATCACGATTATACCACGTTTTCGTACATCGAATACTCGTTTTCAACGCCATGGGCGAGGTTCCTTGCACCTTCAAAGAATCAACCAGTTGTACAATACATCGAGCCCATTCTTCTCGATCGTCTGTTTTCAACGTTACCAACGACCATCCACATTAGTCAAGATGCGACATAAACAGACAGCATTTGAAGAGGGCAAGAAAAAAAGAAGAAGGGAATAACGTCATATATTTTACGCTAGAGACTACACGACTAGCATTCATGATACTCGGTCATTTCATTGAAAACGCATTCATTAGCCCTGCAGGCGACAATCAGGAATGACCGAACCAGATATACCTTTATAGAGTACACATACGCTTCTCGCTTTATATGGTAAGAACAATACGCACTAATTGACGATGCTTGTTTCATTTTCTCTTTCTGTAAAATTTTCCCCTCGGTAGAGGTGGCAGAAGTTCAATTTTATAAAACCGAGAGAAAAAAAACGCTTTCGATATTTTCGCCACTGAAGTTCGACGAAGAAAGCAGCAGCAAACGCAGGAGCCGGTTCTTCGCGGACTGCGTAGACAAAGATTTCAAAACAAAATATCTCAGTACTTTCTCAGCTTTTTACAAAATCCACTGGAGTAAGTTGAAACTAAATGCTGCTAGGTGGGCTAATTAAAATTTTAGGAAGGGGTTATTCAATCTGACAGCAATTTGCAGTAAAATGGGAGTAGACTATTATCAAACATTGTCTGGGGCTTCTTGCTAATTTCGATGATCGGGGAATGAGAATACTCAGAAACGTTTTTGTTCAATTAAAATATTTAAGTGTATTAGTTTTAAAAGGCTGATTTAGATGTCATCATGTTTGTTGTACTTGTATCTAAATCGAAGTCAAAAAATCTCCATCATTATTATTTTTATAATGGCTTTGAACTGTTTTTGAAAAGCAAAAAAATTCCATCAAAAATAGGCAGCGTATAACCTCGTCTTTTACTATTGGCGAAAACAAATACGAAATTGAATATACCTCCAATATTTCAACCAATGTTAACGTTGAACCAAGACTGTTCGAGAACAAAATGATACAATTTTAAATCCTGCATTCAGAAAAAATTGAAGTTCAAGGTAAGTTCGAAAACAGGATATTCACACAGCCAAACTCATTGAATATTCATCGAACAGAAACTGTTTCATTTAGCATTCGTCTGCACCCTACACAACCTTCCTGCCATCCATTTCGCTCACAAATCATTGTCAGCACTCAGCACACGTACCTACATAATCTTAGATTACCAAATGAAATCAGAATGGGCATTGGTAATAATATAAAAATTAAATAAGTTCAAGCTACATATAATAATTTTCCCCCCACGAATACGACAACCGAGTAACAATTTTCGACTCCTGAAATCTAATTCTAGCATCATATTCTTGAACCAAAACCACACGAAGTAATAGTCAATATGTCGGAGCTGTTCAATTAGTGGAGAGTACATAACCTGCACAATGCCAATACCAGTGTACTTACTTTCAGAAAATACGCTAAACATCGTGTAATGTAAGCAGGTGTATGTAAATAATATCATTCGATAATGTATTCTGCGATAAAGTGCAGGCAATGGAGTGGTTGTTATAGATTCAAAGTACAAAAATCGATTTTGTAAACGAGAAGCCGAATGAATAAAAGTGTACCTACAGCCACTACAGAACTACAGCAATGATGAAATATACTAGATGCAAAATCACTGCAGAATTCAAGATAAAATTGGATGCTGAGTATTCAGAAAAGGGAGTCTGGGTGGTTAGAAAACCCTTTTTTTTTCTCGAAATTTCAAGTGGTATTAAAAAACTCTGAATATGAGAAAAGCTGGAATAAAATGAATAAAAATATTTTTCTACCACCAGTTATTTTCTTCAAAGAGAAAAAGAGAAGAATAAAGTGTCAGACCCTGATCATTGGCTCCGTAAAGTAATTCAGTACCCATAAATTATTTCAAGGATAGAAGGCATGTACTCGGACACAATAACTAATAAGATCGGACAGTCGCGATCACATATGTAATGATCTGTCCGACTGACTCTACAACTACAAAGATGCCTAATACTTACTGTTGAAAAAGAAAAATCAGGGAACGTATTACACCATTTCCAGTACTGTGTATGAAATAATAAAAAAATAGAAAATGATTTCATGCGTGCATAGTATAAAAATTGTGGAGTGATGATAATTAGGCGATGATAGAACAACCTTAACAGGGTCAAGTGAAACACGTTTTATTCTTATGTGCTCTTCAAATTATACAAATAGTAAGAAAAAAATGAGACGTCATTCTTTTCTTTTCTCCTTCGAACCGCAACGGTGATGATCGAAAAATTTCCTAATTTAAATGGACTTCATTAGTTGACCCATATAAAGGGAAGACGATCGTGCAGGAAATTGATTTGAAAAGGACAAAAAAAAGTAATTTACTTTTTTTTCTTCCAAGTTAGTTTTTACTTTTGCTTATTCTTCCCACTTTCACTTAATATTTAAGTTAATACGAACAAAAGATCTTTAGTCATGCACAAACCAACAGTACATATAGTGCATTCAAATTAGCGTGAATATTCAGGTAAAAACGTAAAAAATTAAACGAGTACGAAAGAAATATCGACTTTTGGCTCTGAGCAGCGATTAGGTATACACATAGGTACATGTTATTCATTGAATTTTTGAAAAAATGAATGAACATTTGAATTCCAGTGTTTCAACCACTGCTAACATTATCCATGTTGGAAGCACATTTTGGGTAATAAGCGTTTCATGAAGACTGAAAATACTAACACGTAGAATTTGTAAGTCAATATTGCAAAATTCAATAAATATGCAATATTCTGAGTACTTATTGCCAAAAACATTTTTTCAGCTAATTAAAGTTTCTCTATAAAATTGCTTTCTACACAGCCTGAAAAAACCAATACGATGTTCATAATAATTATAGTGACTGAGAAACACTTACAGTTTAGATCACCATGCGAATTGCTGTTGGGCGTGCTGGGCTGCTGGGTACTTTGGCCATGCGTAAGAATAATTTGCGATTCCAATTCCTGTAAATCGGCCTGCATCTCGTTCAGTCGCAAATTCGACTTTTTCACCATCGAAGCCACATCCGACAGCGTTTTTTTGTCGGTCGACACACCTCGCAGCCGCTCGGCACCCTCTTTAATTTTCAACTCTTTACGCATTTCCTTCCGTATGTGCTCCTTCAGCTCCTCCAGTTTGCAGGTAACCGCCGCTTCCGGCACATTTTCGTTCGGCTGACCGTACTTATGGCTGAGTTCATACAACAGGGGATGTTGTATGTAATCATTCTGCAAAAGATCAAACGAAAATAGACCCCGTTAAAAATACGTTCAAGATTAATTAATTTACAGCAGATAAAATAACCCAGATTTATAATTATTATCTCAAGTATACACAACGTACTCATCAGGTTTCAATTTTCTACTCGATTGAAACTGAATAAATTTATAAATGCTACCGGAAAGGTTGATACCCTCGAAAGGGAAATCGATTAAAAATTAATTCAAATCAAATCGTGGTATTATACTTCGATCATTACTATGAACTTATCAAGTTAAAATAATTTTTTGGTCGCTAAATTCCACAAACAGTATTTTGTAAAAATAAAAAGGAAAAGTTGTCACTGTTTTGACCATATAATTATAATAGCGTATTATACAAGAGTAAACAGTAAATGACTACGAACGAGTAACAAATTTTTTCAATGGGAATAACCAAAGACAAATTGTTTTTGGAATAACTCAAAACTGATGATTCTCACTTAGATCTTTTTCGTTCTCAGTTGCAGAACTAAATAAAATCAACTAAAACGTAAATTAAAAATCTACAACATAATCTTTCGCATTCATAAAATTAAGCAGAAGGTAATAATACGGACTCAGTATCATTACAAGCGCTATGGTACTAGGGCAAATTAAAAAATGTCTTTGTAATTATGTAGTACAAAACATTTCGACCTAGGAAGTGTTCAATTTTGAAAACTTATTATTTCAGGATGGTTAGGTGACGAATGAAATCTAATCAACATCGCCATCATCCACACGATACATAAGTTCAATTTTCAACGTCCTTATTAACTCATAGGATAGCTCTACGTAAAATTGTGCAATTCACATTAAATTACTATTAATTCACCACACAATAAGATACGTCATTACGTGAGTATAAAACAAGATACATAAATTTATTTCGTCAGTATTCCGATGTATTACCTACCGTACTTTTTTTTGTATTTAGAAAAATCAACAAAGATTTATGACTGTGAATATCAATCATTAATATTCTTCCATGACTTCTTAATTTCTTTAATTCAAACTGTGTGATTATTCGACAAACTCATTTTGCGCCTAAAATGTGCTCTTACCAAATTAGGTGCATCCTGTTGCACAGAGAGCTCATAATCAGATAGAAAAAAGTAAGTAATAAATAATAAAATTATTACAATGATTCTCAACACGTGGAATCATTTTCTTAGAAACGCAACGCAATGCTACTATCTTGAATTTAAAAAAACTTCAGTTTACGAGAATGAACCACTTGTGAGAATTGAATAATGGATTTAAGACCAATAATTCAGATGAAACGCGAAAGCCTTCACACGTACAATGCCATCCATTGATTCAGTAAAGTATTATGTACATTGTGCTTTTGTCAGGTAGTAAGCTTGAAGGATGAATAACAGGAAAAAAATTCTAGAATTTTAATTTTCTCTCATTCGATCACCCTCCTTGTCACTTCATCAAAATTTTTCATTTCTAAACTTCTTGATGCAGATATTTTTTCAACGAATTTTAAAAACAAGATAAACGTAAGAATTCAGCTTTTCTCATTTCTGCGCAGGTCATAAAACAAGTTTGTATGTAGACGATAAAAGTTCAGAGAAACCAGCCATCAATGAATTCGCAGTAACTAGTAATTTTTTTCACAGGTATACGTGACAAAAATTGTGTTCTCCCCGCCCCCCGGCCGCCAATCTTTACGTCTGTTTTAGATTGAGAAGCATAAAAATTTACAAAAATTTACGTAAAACTTTAGGAATTGATTTTTCACGAGTTCAACTTCCACCAATGTCAAAATCTCACGCGAAAAAACTAAATATGAAGATACAGAGAATTCTTGTAAACTTTCGATGATATTTGAAAGGAATTCACATAAATTTATAGAAAAAGAATCCAAGCAAAATTATTTCCAAATTATGAAATAAAACTTAAGTGAAGAACTTTCGAGTTCTTTCATAGATAAAAAATTAATTGGAGTGAAAGCATTTGTGTACTCTGAACAAACAGAAAAGAAAAACAAGCTAATTAGGTCAGAAATAAATCCTTATCAAAATTTGGATGATAAATGGATTAGGTTTTGCATACGTGCATACTTTTTACAATCATGATAGTATTCTGTAAAATTTTATATAACACGGGTGTATAAAAAGTGAATAATTTGTTCACCTGTTTTTTCAGTCAACTTCCCCCCTTCCCCTCAACAAAAAAAACCAATTTCATCATTCTGTATGGCATTATACTGGTATAGTTAATACCAGCATGCAAAATACTAGACCTTTTCTGATTCAATGAAGTATTAAATATGACTCAGGTCTTGGAGGAAAGAGCATTCTGGATTCAGATTTAGTGTTGATTCGTCAAAAAAGTAAATTTACTCCAGAAAAAATTCTGAATAGTTGATTCGGATTTTCATTGCGAATTATCAAAGATGTTTCGGAACTGTTTTAGGAAAATGAACAGAAACTGTTAAGTTTTTTTTTTTTTTTTTTAAATGTGAATCAAAACTGGAAAAATTCGAATCAAAGTGCGGAAATCATTTTCAAACTGAATTCATGAATCTCTAATGGCTAAACAAACTTGTTTCTTCTCTCTTTGCTCACATCAACACACCACATCAGAAATTAATATCAAATACCCAAAAGCTCAAAGAAGTATGAGCAAATATTTGAAATTATTCAAATATAATGAGCTTTGGTGAGAACAACAAACGTCGACTTCATAATTTCTGATTCATGCAAAATTTTCAAAATGAAAAAAACAATACAGGTCAACAGACGACGTAATGATAGTAAATCTGGAATTTCGAACCCGTACAAGTGATCGAATGAGAGCATAACACCGTAGACTGATTACTGAATCTGAAGCCTCAAAACATAATACACAGAGACGAACGATATGGAAACAACTCGGCCACTAACACGAAATTCCCATCAATATTTTATTCGACAAAACGAGCAAATTCCTATATAGCTTTGAGACCGGTATAAGAAAATGGCAACTATGCCAATTCGTCAAATTGATATTGAAAGTGAATTTCGGTCCATACAATTGGATATAAATTGGCGATCACCGATGGCAGCCACAAAATCGACTCATTAGCAGACGAAATTGCATACGAACGAGAATATTAATATCCGAACAACCGTATATAACCTTGATCACGTGCCAAAAAATGAATTTTTTTTTCCTGCAAACAAGAGGGAAAAAAAGTAAATCGAGAAAATAATAAGGCATATTCACATGACGATATATACGAGTAAAAATCTATAAAGTGCATAGCACCAGACACACATATTATACCGATAAAATTGACTTTCCTTGGATATTGGATCAGCAAATAACAGGAGACGGGAACTCGAGCAAATTTGTATTAATTACACGTTGCTTTATAAATATTCGATTACATTCACATTTTCCAAATGAGTTGCGAATGCGCAAGTGGATTTATAATTGTTTCGAAAATACACGATCATGCAAGTACGAGTAGCTTCCCAAGCTTAAAATGCACAAATACTTAACAATGACGTATCCCAATGGAACGTCATTGTATCGACGATTTTTATTACCTTTTAACTGTGATTTAACGTATAAATTATAATACTGCTATTTTCCTCCAATATTTTGTTACATAACCCGAGGAAATGCTAATTAAGTTACGGAAATAAATACAATACAACTAAAAGACTAAAAAGGAAAAGAAAGCAGAAACGAAGTTCGAACACTAATAATTGAATATTTTTATAACCAACATTTTGTTCCAAAATTTTAGGAATTATGAGCAGAAGCATTACAAGAAGAATGTTGAAAGGTAATATTTTGATACAACAATTGAGGAGCTAACAAGTGCGACGTCATTGATGAGGCAGGCGGTTCCATTTTTCTCATCACTGAACCATTACCCAAATACATGTTAAATTGCATTCAAGTATGAAGTGCAGATGATTTCCAATTACGAGTAAAAAAAAAAATTCATTTAAATTAAGTAATTTAAAAATTTTTTTGACAGATTCTGATTACCAAACAGGACATTTTATTGGCACAGCAAAACCTAGTTCGGATAAACCAACGTCTATCATTTTTCCAATTTTTTGAAGAAGAAATTAAGATTAAATTATAAGAAGTTTTTTTTTTTGACCCAAGCAAATATCGTCAACGGTGGGAATAACTCGTCACACCTTTAGAATTTGAATTTCAGTTTTATAACTCGGTTACGAGAATAATGTAAGTAGGACAAAAATTGCCAATTAGGATGTCATAAGTCCCCTAGCAACGAAAAGCGTCTGTTCTGAAATTCGTTGCTAAGGGACTTATGCATACTAATTGAAAACATAATGGCAAGTACGGTGATGATGAGGAGGAAGGGAGGGTAAGAGCCAACGCAAATGTGTCCGGTTTTTCTCCCCCGCTTCCCCTCGATGAATTCGTCTACGATGTTTTTTTTATTGTACTCGTAGGTACGAATATTAACCCCCCTTCCCCTCGATGAATTCGTCTACGATGTTTTTTTTTTATTTCAGGTACAAGTTAAAACTGAAAAAATAAACAGAAAGTTTATTAATATAAAATAAACATAATCACGATACATAATATTACGTGAGAAAAAAAAAAGTATAAGTGGGTACAAAAGATATAAGTAAAAAAGTAAAAAAAATGAAGGTTATTTTTACGTGAAAAAAAAAAAAAAAAAAAGCGGAAATACCCTTACTAATCAAAAGGTAACAAATCGTTGAAATCGTTTAAATCGATCAAAGAGAGTGGATTGAAGAGGGTGGGGGAGGAGGTATGAGGGTTCGTTTGAGTAGGCTGAGATTCAGGAGCAAATTCTGTGGATTGAGCGGATGAATTAGGTTGGATGGATGAAACGAATGGAGCGATTGGAGGGAGATCAGGTATTGGCAGTGCGGTTAGTTGAGATGTAAGTGGTGTGAGTTCTTGAGACGAGATTGAGGAAGGGGAAATGGATGATATGGATGTAATTAAGGAAGAAGAAGAGGAAGAGCATGATTCGGATGGAGGTATACGCGCATATGGAGATGAAGGATGAGGAAAACCCTCCTTCATTTTCTTTCGAACATTGCGGGCTTGTCGCCGTGTTGTAATAAGGGATCCTAATAAGGAATGTGGTAATCTCGTTTTTGTGTACAAACATCGAATTTTAACGGCATCTGCCGAGTAACAATACTCCATGGTAATTTGTAAATTGTTATTTTGGAACATTTTAATGAATTCGTTAAAGAAATGTTTAAAGTCATCGTCCAAGGCTGGACTTCGAGTAATGTACGTGAAGTCTTGCTCGGTGACAAGGGTCGATTCTTCCGTAGCCGGCTTCCAGCATTGAACAGAAAATGACGTATAGAAGTTCATCAAAAATTTTCGCCATTGATAGACGTCGAATAGACGAGTCAGCTGGCGAACGAGGCGCGGAGCTAATCTAAGGTAAATTTGGTTGTCATTGTAATCTAAGGCGTAATCAGCGTAGAAATGGTTGATTCCGAGGCCTTTTAATACGATCAGTACGAAGTTATCTGCGATTCTTTTTATTTGCACTAACGTATACCCATCTTCTTGGTTAATACCCGTATCAAACTTGTGATGGTTTTCAAGTGAATATACAGATAATTCGAGCAAATGTTGACATAATATTCGAATTGTGAAGAAGTTGAGTTGAAGGAGTAGGTGTTGCATAATATTTTCAACGGGAGCATGTTTTACGGTAGCCTGATCAGCCAAATTTACTCTATAAAAACAAAGAAAATCGAGATTTTTTTTTTTACTTTCTCACGTTTGGAAAAGTGGTTCAAAATTTTGGGAGAAAAAATGTTCAAATAGTTCATAAAAAGGGTATAAAACGCGAATGCGGACTTGATTTGAAGAGTAAAGTAGTGTTCTAACGACTAAAATTTATTATTTTTAACCTGAAAATGGAGAATGAGTTTAATGAAATGCTACCTATTATATTCAGCCAGAAAAATAATAAAACCCGCATTAGATCGAGTATTATTGGTACAAAGTAAAATAATATATTATAGGATTTAATGGTATGCCTTAGGATTGGACGAATAATAATTATACATGGCCCTGCTGAAGAAATAAAAACTGGGAAGACCTAAAAATTACCGTGGAAATAGAAAAGAAAAAATGAAAAGTGTAAGTCCACCCTGCGCTGTTACTAATAAATTTCACGGTAAAAATTCAAGGGTTAAATTTTTTTAATTATAATATTTTTGAGATGACGTACGTTCAGAGAGGGGTATTATGAAATAGAATTTCAAATTCCAATATTCATCAAAGAACTAAGACTCAAAAATACCTTCAGTTTTCAGATACATTACATGTAAAACATGAAAAATTTTTTCTTTCTCAAGAGTTCTTACGAATTTTTTGCTTCAGTTTATGGTATGACCTTACCGTACTGCGAGTACTATTTTTTCTTTTTATTTATAAACAGAGTTTTTCACAAAGTCTCACGCCAAATTTTAAATGTTGCTTCGAGTCTCGAATATTTTAACAACTAAAAAAACCTTCCATCGTCTAGTTTATTTTTTTTTGCAGCTGACTGCCACGTCAAATTTTAATATGTTGCTTCGAGTCTCGAATGTACTTAACAATACCTACCTCAATCTTTTTTTTTTGAATTTTTATAAGTAAATTTATATTATTTTTCATTTTAATCTACGGGGCTAAAATATTTAAATAGCTAAAAAAAAAAACTGCGGATTAGAAGGAGTGTACTGTACTTACTTGGGCTGATTTTCCTCCATACTCATTCGATTATATTATTACGAATTTTAGGAGAGAAGTTTAAGTAAAATTTCACGAGATCAAACCGTAGTGAAAAAAAAATAGGTACTGTATTTTTTTACACTTTTCGCATGTTAGCTGAACTATAACTTCGAACATAAACTGAATTATTTCTAAAGTCAGGCTACCTATAAATTTCAATCTGAAGAGACTTTTTGCTGAAATTGTAATTTTTTGGCTTATGAGGTAGGGAAAAGGAAAGGTCACCAATAATTTCCAATAAACCTATTGTTTGATATGATTGTAAAATGATAGAGATCTACAAGAATTTTTTTGTCTCAATATTTGTTGTAAACGTTACTGTTGGAGCAATGATAAGGATATATAAGATTTTTTTCTTTTCTTTTAATGTGTAGTTTGGTGATATTGCCAACGTTGACGAGCCCAATAACCCAGATAGAAAAGTGCGGGTGTTGTAAAATATTGTGAATTAGAAAAAGAAAAAATTTATCGATGCTTGCAAAAAAAATTCTAGCGCAGAGTTTTATTAATACCTATCTCCGGAACCGCTAAACTGATAGATTTCAAAGAAATATTCTCGTACATACGTTCTAATATGGAGAAACAAAGGGAAAAAAAAAAAGGAAATAAAGAAAAACCAAAATACGAGATAGGTATTTTTTTTTTCAGAATCTGGAGATGGTGAAACGAATAATTATGATGGTCCGATCAAAATTACTAAAAAATAAAGAAAAAACATAGGTCGACGCGTTTACTCACTCGTACATACGTTTCAATATGGAGAAATAAAGGGAAAAAAAAAGGAAATAAAAAAACACCAAAATACGAGATAGGTATTTTTTTTTTGGAATCTGGAGATAATGAAACGAATAATTATGATGGTCCGGTGCTCATTTGTTAAAATTAGACCAAAGTTACCAAAAAATAAAGTAAAACCATAGGTAAATACGTATAATGTACGTCTTTATTTCAAATTTATAACATTAAATAAGTATTGAGACCCGTACACGATTGGGCGCATAATAATTCACGTTCTTCTTCCTCTTCCTCCACCAATGTAATAAACGTAAGATGACAATGATGACACGTATAATCGCCGCAATTTTCTATAATATCTATTCCCCTTTTAAGTATAGTATAATTCTTAAACCATACAACTTTTTCGCGCACCACGGGGGGTACTTTGAATTTAACATAAGTCTTAAAACAAAAAAGACAAAATTTACGTATATAAAAATCGTTATCGACTAATTCTTCGTAAACGATGCAATTATAATGAAATTTGTATTCTCTTAATATAAGTAAATCTAGAACCATAGGCGGAGGACACTTAAGAATATATCCGTCGAATTTAATCGCGTCTTCTAAGCAGAATTTAGAATAATGTTTATCTATATAGCGGATTAATGTAAGGGGAATCTCTCCGAGCAGCCTGACTAAATTTTGGTGAAAGCGAATATGTTTGGCTACTACTCTCGCGGATTGTTTTTTCAATGACTGTGGTATAGAGGGTTGTTGCGATCGAACTGTATCCATGATCGCGGACAGATTTCTACAGTATGATCGAAGAGGAGATTAAAACAGTCGTTGCAAATTAAGTCTACTATTATCTCGTATTTAATTAAGCGCGAGGGTAGTATACTTTCCTCGTAATTATGGTGAAATACGCAATGAAAATTAGGTTTGTTTTTCATTCGAAAAAGAGCACACCTTAAACAGTACCTATAAATGTAAGATGGGGGGTAGTTTTTTGGTTTTATGTGTGGAGGAATATGTTCGTACACCAGCGCGTAATTTAATTTTACATTGAATGATTGACGCCACATTGAAAACCCATCTATAATCAATAGTAACGAATTGAGACTAAAATATGAGGGATTTTCGGAATAATTCTTTATTTTGCGCAGAAATAGCTCGTTTTGAAGTTTTTTCGCACTTATGAAATTACTTTGCAGAAACTCGAGAATACGTTTTGGTACAAGATGATCGAGCGATTTGATATTATCGTAGTCTCCCAATGAAGACAAAATAGCAGTTGTACATAAAAGCTGTAAAGTATGAGGAATTGATATCTGAAACAAATAAGTCGAATAGTTGGAATACCTCCATTTCAAACTTCTAAACTAGAAATTCGCGAGTAGTAAAATTTACTTATACCGCGGGGCCAATAAACCCTGTACAAAACGTTCGCTTCTGTAAATGGAAGGGGGTAGTCCGTTGATTTTGAAACTTTCAGAAAGGTTATGAGCGCAATATCGTTTTTTCAAATATTTCACAATACGTTGGGGTAATATCGGTTTGAGTAGACTAAATTTGTTATGACAACGACGCGTATGCTTGCGACACTTCATACATTTGTTAATTTGACGCGCGGATAACTCGAATAAAGAATCTGGGTTTAAATATGTTCCATCGCAATTCTGTAGATTGGGAGAGGTGGTGATGAGTTTTGACGAAGTCGCTCGAATGACTGTATTAATTGACGTTTTGTTTGAGGAGCGCATTTCGGATACCTAATTAAATCGGTCAATTCGTAGTTAGAAAATAACGTATTTGCAGCTAACTCGGAAAGTGGGAGGGGTGTTAATTTTACTCTTAAGTCATCTAAATCTAAATTTTTTTTCGAGGAGGTTCGTCATCCTCTTCGGCAATCGAATTCGGGGGTGTAGAAGTGGCTGGAGGAACAGCGGGACGAAGGATTTCATCATTGAGTACGAGAATTTCACTTGGAAGCACCCGATGGCAAGTGGCCGATGCGATAAGAGATTCCGCAATTACGCGGAATGATTCTTTAGGATGGGTATTGATAAATGTAAGACTAAGAGGCTCGTGAAAACTTGTCACCGCGCGCGTTTCTTTCAAAAAAATATGTTTGTTAGAAATGAGACACTCGAGTTTCAAACAGAATGATTTTGGGAGTACGACCGCAAATCCTAGTTCTATGATAGTGCAAGAGTTGGCGGGAATAACAAAATCGAATGGGGCTAAAATGTGTAAGGAATTTGTATTGGGATCTTTGAGGGGTAAACGCGAATTCCAGCTTATTTTGATTACCGTTATAATCGGCGCTGTTTCTGCCGGGGTGTTGACTACCATTGGTGGCGCAGGTGGGATTTCAATGGTAAGTGGTCCCTTTGACAAAGTTGATGGTGGTGAAAACCTTCCCCAATCGGCAGCTTTTGCGGATACGATAGCGGTAGACGCGGTAATTACAGGATCAGGTTCGTTGATTAATACGGTAGAGTTGGGATGGTATACGAGCTTTGGCTCAAACACCCCCTGTACACCAATGTAGTATAATTTGTTGTTTATCAATCGGCTCTCAATTTCAGCGCGAAAAACTCGCCGATTAAACTGCATAGAACAGAAGTTTTTGCTTGTATCCAATTCCAGAAGGTACGGTTTAAAATCCTGGAAAATATATTCCAGGTGATGAACCGTAGCTTGGGAAATTTCAAATTGCGGTGGAACCTGCGTACTTGCACTAGGACGCTGAGTAAAAATCCACTGCGACATAATTGGATAAAAAACGAGAAACTCAAAAAAAAACTTAAAAACTTGTTAATTATTTTTTCCACAAAGGGAGAAAGAGTTCACGTCGATACGATAGATATTTGCAGGAAAAGTAGTATACTGAGAGATGTATTCCAAGATTCGAGCTTATATAGCAAAAGAATTATAATATTCTGGTGTAAAAAAAAATTCGTAGCCAATTGGGAAAATTCGTTTATTACAGTTGTCAATAAGGGTATATAACTCGGGCGCGAGTACAAATTCACGCTGTAACGCTGTAACGTGTGCGAGTACAAATTCACGCTGTAACGCTGTAACGTGTGCGAGTACAAATTCACGCTGTAACGCTGTAACGTGTGCGAGTACAAATTCACGCTGTAACGCTGTAACGTTTACAGCCTTATCATGAGTACGAGTATAATAATAGTTTTATGGGAAGAGAGAACAAAAAAAAAACAAATTGAAAATTTACTCTAAAAAATTCAGGTGGCTCCGGTTTAAAATTAATATTGGAAAAAAAAAATGAATTCAAGATCGCCTGAAAAATAAGAGTGGTAAGAAAGGATGGCCCGAGTGTTTTGTGCGACGTCTAATAGATCCATGCGTTTTTTTCATTGCCAGTAAGAAAAAACAAAATAAAAAAAATTGGTGTGAAACTTTTATTTTCCTATTGCTTTTCTACTACAGGGTGATCAAAATGGTATGGTTGGAATAATTTCCGGAGTTACGATACTATTATTATTTATTCATTATTTTTTTTAAATTTTACTCTATAAGAAACCCGATTGTCTGAAAAGTAGGATTTACATGTGTAACAGGTCTATGACAGAAAACCTTTTTCCTTTTAATTTTCGCAAATAGGTACTCGACTATGATAGTTATTCGATTTGTGATTTCTGGATTCCAAAAATATCGAATTATATGACACTTTTTTTTAAACGCAATTTACAGTTTTCCTTTTCTTAGAGCACGCTTTATCTCCATTATCCTGAATAAGCTTGTGTTTGGTACATATTAACGGAGGCGAGTAAGGCTTACTCGTGCAGCAAGCGCTGATCAGAAAATTTTTTAAGGCGTCCATATTATCGTCCGTTAGCGAATTAGAATAGCGCGCTTTCAAATATTCGTACATCTTTTCCATTAGCTCGTTATATCGATTTACCTTCGTATTAATATCGCGCACATTGGTCGCAATTTCATCCAACAATATAGAAATATCGTTATGAGAAGGTGACAGGTCTTGCGAAGGTAATTCAGATGTTTGATTCGTCGATTGGTCGGAGGAGGTTGCGGGTGAGGCTGGAACGGAATCGGTGGACATACTTTGAGGAGGTTGAACTGCGGGCGATATAGTAGTCACAATTGGCTGTTGTTGTCCTACTTGTTGTCCTTCGTCTTCTTCAGAAGAAAATTCGGAGAGACTATCTAGGAACGAGGTTGGAGTACGGGGCTCTTTACCAGAAATTAATGATTTTTTTTTAACTGGCATGTTGAGCGTGTAGTGACAAATGAACAACAAACAATGCGATATAATTTCCCGCAAACGCGAGAAACTTGTCATTTAACGAGAACTCGATCGCAGAACTGGGAAATTTGGAAAATTTAACTCGTATTTATACTTTAGGAATATACTCCCCCTCTATTTCACAACCGAATCCATGGGTATGGTCGAAATTTTATCAATTCCCAACCACTTAACTTTCATAGTCTTGTTTTTTGGGTTTTTACTAATAACTTTTTCAACGAGATAGGTAGTGGGATATTCGGTGCGTTGCAGTTCTTCCTCGTAGAATTTACCTCCGATAACGTTTCCATCTTCGTCTTTTAATTCGTAAGTAACGGGTAAAGTTTCAAATATTTTGCATACTGTGAACAATTCGGTACTCCAATTGGGTGTGTACCCTTTTTCAAAAACGGCTTTGAATTTTGAAATACGTACGGTATCCCCCACTTTGAATTTTGGCGGTTTTACGGACCATTTTGGTATTTTCAGATCATGAAAAATTTTGCGTTCATCTTCTAGAGTTTTAACCATCACTGGAGCCATTCCAGTTGTTTTATGAACGTGCGTATTATATTCATCGGCAACATTTTGTAGAATATTTATCCATTTGTAAGAACCTTTACCGGTAAAATATCGGTATAACTTGTTTTTTATAGTTCTGATTGCCCGTTCGGCGATAGCGGCTTTTAAATGGGTGAATACGTGGTAGAAATTTATATTTTCTTTTCGATAAATTTCTCTACAGTCTTTATTTAAAAATTCTTTCCCTTCGTCCGATTGTAAGTTCTTAGGAGCTCCGAATGGACAAGAATTAATGACATCGCGTAAAGCTTTTGCTACTTCCAGCCCTGTTTTGTCCTTGAGGGGACGTAACCATACATATTTTGTGAAAATGTCGATTACCAATAGTACAAAAGTATATCCCGAATTTTCTTTTTTAAATTTCTGAAAATCCATTAAATCCATCTGCCACGTTTCATTTATTCCTTTTAATCGAATGGGTCTTCTATTGTAGATTCGCCTGGCTGGTGCATGCAGTTCTTTAGCGATAGCTTCCATACTTTCATTCTATAATATTGGCTTCTCTCAATTCTTCCTCGATAGAGGCTATTTCTTCGTCAACTTGGGGACTAGTATTACCAGCTTGTTTGGTGGATATCAGTAAACACAATCTGTGAATTAGTTCCGAAGGGGAGTCCCAATATATGTACTTTACGTCTTGATTTTTACGAGAAAAAACTTTCAAATTTAAATTTTTAGCATTTGGTCCTCTACCACCGTATTGATGAGATGATCCAGCTGTGGTTCCCACTTTTTTCAATTTTTTACTCAATTTTTTAATCATAACTCGACCTTTTCCAGGCTGCCTTATAAACCTATAAAACTTGCTCTTTTCGGATTCTGTAGGAGGTGATGTGGGAAAATCCCCAACATCGTGTAAAATCTGGTTATAGGTATCAACTTCTGCAGGAGTGGGATTCAAATTGCTCACTTTTGCAGTCAATAACAAGTTGGCTAGATTTTTAGTTAGCGGGTATTCCTTGGAGTTCACTCGAATCACTTTATCGTCGTAATCGAAAATCACCGGATACTTTTCTATTTTTGTAGTAATATTTGCGGTCTTAGTATTTTTATCAATTTCCACGTTGAAACCGTAAACTGGATGTTTTGTTCTGTGACCGATTATAGTATTAATACTATTTTGAAATTTATCCTCCAGATCACCTTTGAGCGGTGAAGTTTTTTTTTCGGATTCTTGCAGATCTTCGTCTGTATCATTGTCATCTTCCTCGTTATCTTTCTCAATATCTCTTTTTATAGATTCCGTTTTCAGCTTGATAGGATCCGCAATTTTCTCTTTATCTTTGGTCAGTGTTTTAAGGGGTGTCACAATAGGCTCGAATAATTTATTTGTCAATTCTGTGGCGCGCTTGTTGCGATCGATGAGGGCCTTATATTTTTCGCGAATATTCTTCACTAGTTGCGCTTTCTCCTCGTTTAAGCGCATTTTTTTATTAAAATTACGCTGAATTTTATCGCTGGTACTGCTGCTGTGCATTTTCTTTGACTGAGAGCAATTAATCTGAGGTAGTATTCAAAAAAACGAATTTGTCAAACCCTTCGCGCAGTTTACCGTTATTTATATCATTTTCTTTGGAGATGCATATAAAGGCGTGTCTACCTTTTTGCCACACGTGTCTACAGAGTTCCTTAAATGTGTCGAAAGAACAAACTCCGCTTAGATGATCTTCAAAAATATGCTTCAAGTTCAAATTGTCTTGAGGAAAAAGAATGACAAAATTACAATTTTCACGCAGCAAATGTTTTTCTATGTGAGTGTAAGTCTGGTATAAGTAGAATATATCCAGGTTACGGTGTCTTCCAAAGCAAAAGAAAGCTCTTATTTTATCCTTATCATTTTTCAGACAAAGCACATCGTCCACTATAATGATAGAATTTTCCTGACAATCTCGCGGGTCTGGAAACTCATCCTCGTTGGAATATGGAAGATATTTCACTTCTGGAACGTGGGAAAATAATTCCTTTAGGTTTTTATACTTTTCCTGATCGAGGGATTTAGATAGGACGTATACGTTTTTAAATCGTAGTCCGTTCGGATGCGTTAATAAAGAAAATAAAAGGCTGGTTTTTCCACATCCGCTTGGTCCGCATATTATCGCTCGAATATTATTTGGTAAGAGCGAACTATGACGAGGACCCAATAACTTATTTTTCTCATCTTGCTTATCTAACGCTACTATATTTTCCACCGGTAAGATAGCCTTCTGCTGTACCATACGAAATTTACCCATTTTGATTTTCACAGCTCCTTAAAATAGTATAAATACGACCCCGAGCCTATTTATAGGATTTGTTTGCAAACAATGGCTGAGGTACTAGCTCTTAAAGCATTATTGAATAAGACTAACCTGGTAGAAAAAATTATCGATAATTTACCGTTCGAAGCGCACTGGCCAGGATATCAATATTTAGGACCAGGTACAAAACTTGAGAAAAGATTGAAAAGAGGAGATAAAGGTATAAATCCGTTGGATGAAGCTGCCCAACAACACGACATCGCTTACTCTTTATCCTCCAATCTCGCTGATCGATTAAAAGCTGATCAAATTTTGGAAAACCGGGCTTGGGAACGAGTGAAGAGTAAAGACGCAAAATTTTTTCAGGAAAAGGTGCCAGCATACGTTACTACAAATTTGATGAAATTGAAAAGAAAGATGGGTGCCGGACTGAAAATGAAAAGAAAAAAAGTTGGAAAGTATAGAAAAGCCAATAGAATAACAGGCGCTGGATTGAAAACTAGGAAAAATGGCGCACGAAGAAATAGTAAAAAGAAAGGTCGAGGCAAACTATCATTCAATACAGTTCTTCGCACCGCGCAGCAACAAATTGACCCGTCCCAATCCTTAACCGATAATACTTCAAAAATGATGGCCGCTCTGCGTGAATTGAAGAAAAATAAAACAATTACAAACGCTAAAAGGGTCCTAGCAGTTCCGAAACAAGGCGGAGCTTTACCTATCTTGCCAATTTTAGGAGCGCTGAATGCGGTAAAAAAAGTTGGGAAATCCATAGCAGCAGTTGCAGCTGCGGTTACTGCAGTTAACGAAGCTCGTAAATCGCTATTTGGCAGTAAAAGTGGGAAAGGATACGTCACTATAAATAAGAAACTCAGTCTCCATAGAAAAGGAAGAAAAGGATTAGTTTTAAAGGTGAAGTAACTCCGTAATTTTCCAAAATGAGCGATTCGCGTAAAGGAGGACTATATGGAGATGATATAGAAAAATTGGCTAAGAAATTGAGAATCGATAACTTTCGAGGCGTATTCACAAAAGACCTACTTCCGAATAAACCTAAAAGGAAGGAAACTATAATTATAAATTTAGATACCATTAGCGGATACGGAACCCATTGGGTAGCTACTAGAAAATCCGGATTCAGAGTAATTTACTTCGACAGCTACGGAAATATACCACCTCCTGTTGAAGTAGCGCGCTATTATACCAGGTGCGAAATACTATATAATGGAGCAAATTTTCAAGATTTCAACACTACTAACTGCGGTCAACTTTGTCTGGAGTTTCTACACAATACTCGTAATTTTAAGTAAGGAAGAAGATGGCGCCAAGTTGGTTATTTATTTTCAATGAGAAACTCGCCATTGATCGTCACCTTACTCGTTCCATTTTTCCGCATATAGAGTTAGATAGAAATAAACATTATTCGTTGGGCCTCGTATATTTATCTTCTTTCAACACAATTCCCAACGTCACCGCTGCAAATAATTATATAAACGTACGATTTGATATCAGAAAAGGATACCAAGATAATTCTATACCTCTGGACGAAGTTCCTAATGATCAACTAATTTCACACTGGTTTGAAATTAGAGTTCCGGAGGGTGTATACGATTTGGATAGATTATGCCAGGTTCTCACAAATCTATTGCGACGAACATTGATGAGATGGAATGAAAAGCATTATAAAAACTTGGAAGGCGAATTATTGGAAGTTGAATTCAATTCAACGACCAATCGGATAATGATAATCGACATCAATAAAATCTGCCAATTTGATTTTACCAAGGAAAATTCCGTAGGTTCCCTTCTAGGATTTGACAACCGTCGAGAGTTGACTAACTGGACCGATAATCACGCCTTCACACTCCATCATCATCTTGCTGATAAAGAACCTTCTATTCATCCTTTCTATACTATAAACGTATTTTGCAATTTAGTAGAACAGTCATACTTCAATGGTCGAGAAAATCATATCTTATACAGTTTCCCCTATCAAATCAAACCCGGTCAACATATTCACGAGTACCCTCGAGAAATCGTCTATTTACCTATAAATACTCGTAGCATAAAGGAAATTTCGTTATCTCTTCGAGACGAATTCGGACATCAAGTAATATTACCCGATACTCGAATAGTGATTACGTTACGTCTTAAAGAGGAATAAGCGTGTAGAAGAAAATGCCTTTTGTATTGAATCGCGATTCTAGCATTCTTCCATTTCCAAAGACTCTTGCAGGTAATAAACGCGGTAAAGGATGTACATTCTCGAGCAGTCGCAAGAAAAAAGTTAGAAAAAAGTATAAAAACAAGTTCGAGAAACATGAAGAGTATTCAAATGTTCGTAGTAATTTTTCCCTTACTCCCGCATTGGTTACAATTTTAGAAAGTTTAGGTTATAAGGTAAAGAAACGCCAGTCATCATGAGTATACAGCTTACTAGTCTCGGCTTGAACCTGCACGATAAAATCGAATTTCAAGATTACATTACCGACGTGAAGTTTATTCACCACTTTCCTCATTCCTACTGCAGCTATAATTATAACGACGAAATTACTATCAGTGTGGATCAAAAAAATGTTTATACCTTCCCTCATAATTCCTTCATTTGCATCAAAGGAGCATTCACAAACCCGGGTAATGCATTCCTAATTGGGTTCAATGGGCTAATATACTTATTCAAAGAAATATCTTATTCCATCAACGGAACGGAAATCGAACGTACTTCCAACCCGGGAGTTGCGACCGCAATTCGCAGGATTTTATTGATGACCCCTCAAAACCAAAATTACTACGATTCGTACGGGTTTTCAAACGAAACGAGTCATTGCTATCCAAACATTGATATTGTTAGCGACGCAAACGGACAGTATCATTTCTACGTAGAAATTCCCTTACACATATTTTTCTCGTATGCGGAAGATTATCGCAAGCTATTGATTAACGCGCGTCAGGAAATAAAATTCCGCCGAGATATCAACGATAAGAACGTATTTAAAGTGATAAACGAGAATGAAAATAGAGAGGCTGTTCTCACTATCGAATCCATTGATTGGAAACTTCCATACGTAGAACTGGCGGATATATTGAAAAATTATTATCTCAAAACTTTGAAAAATGATACTTCTATAACGATTCCTTTTAGGAAATGGGAACTTTTTGAAAATCTCTCCCTTCCTCAATACAAATCGTGTACGTGGAATTTGAAAATGGTGAATAACACCGATAGAATTCTCTGGTTTGCCCTAGCTTTTCATACAAATAAGCGCTATAACTATAAAGAATCTATGAAAAATTTTCAAGTCATAAATGTGAAAAATGTCAAGATTTTCCTCAATTCCAAGTATTACCCTTATGACAGTCAAAATGCGGAATCGTGGCATTACGACGCATTTTATCAAGAAATTTGTCAATTCCAACATCTCTATAATTCCCAAAATTTATCTATTGCCGCAGCTCCCTTTGCAACGAAAGAATATTTTGATTCCCAGTTTCCAATTTTTCTTGTGAACCTTTCTTACAGAGATACTTCTGTGAAAACAGGAGTGTCCGATTTGAAAGTATATTTCGAAACGGGAACAAATATCCCTCCAAATACAGTGGCCTATGGAATGTTGATTTATGAAACTATTTATCAGTACACACCCCTGAGCGAAATGACAACTCAAATTATTTGATACTTGAACGCTTATATTTTTATTCTGATAACAATTCGTCCGCGTCTTCTTCTACATCGTTATTATCATTATCGATAGAAATACAATTATAGTGTCCGTACGCGTAACTATTAATATTATCAAAAAACACTCGTTTGCAATGACATCTTAAAGCTAATGCAACTTTATTCTGTCTAATTGTTCTAATATTATGAAGATGTACGTTAAACAGGTGCTGAGGTTTCATAATTACGGCATTATTGAATAAAACATCCTTATACAAATCAATATGCAATTCTTTTTTCACAATGGACGATAAAACACCTTTCGCTTTCTTTTTCTCTTCCCCAGTCTCGTATATTTTGTACGCGTATACCTTAGGAGTTAAAGCGACAAATTCGGAAATATTCTTACCACATAATTCGTCCTTGAAGACACCGGGTACTTTTCTATTACTCTGATCAAAAAGTTTATGAGATATCGGATAATCCGATAAATCGAACAAATGTATATATTTTTGCAAATAAGGTGCGAAAGAATGATCGTTAAAAGAGAAAATGAAGCTATCTGTATCCATATAACATAAATTATACTTTACGTTACCAAATATTAGAGGCATTTTTTCATAGAAAAATTCGTACATCAAGGTTTTACTAATATCCAAAATACTAGCACCGAGGTAAATTGGAAGCTTGAGAGAAACGGAAGTTTTATATCGGTTAACTCCCACTAAATTCGGATTGAAGTAAACCGATTCTTTAAAATTAGTCCTGCAAACTAATTTTTTATACTGTTCTACGTTAGTTGCTAAAGTGAAATTCATTCGCTTGCGAGCATTTTCGATAGTTTTGCCAAAAATAGCGTTACACATTAGTTTATACATAGACTTTTCAAATGGGGATTGACTATTCGCTCGTAAACGAGTATTCAAGTTGATATAACTCCTCAAAATTGGAGCCTGCTTGAATTTAATTATTTTATTAATTTTTTTCAAAACTAACCCGTGCTTCAAAGCTTGTTTAAGAGTACGATAATGAACGTGGTAATTGCGCTTATTCTCTAGAGTACATACTAATTTTTCTACATTATCGATTACTTTTTTTTCGCACAAAAAGGGGAAATCATTATGTTTATCGTGCAATTCCCTAGGATAATCGATATCCACATCGAAATAGTAACCCCAGTCACTTTCATCGTGTAAATTCATTATAGTCTCGGGCGTACATAATGCTACATCCTCTTCGCTCAACGCCTTGAAGTGGGAGACTGGCAAGTATTGTTGCATTGCCCAACTATAGAGTCCGTTGGCGTCGATATACTCGATTTTTTCAGGAACTTTCGAGGGGTCGTATATTTTGGGCATTAATTTGGAATTGGCCTTGACATAACGTCTGACAACGTTCACAATACCTCCTCTTATGGCATTTTCGAAGAAACAATACATGTTTATTTGTCTATCCGTAAATAAATCCAGTTTAGCGCCCGATAATTTTTTCATAACGTCGAAGGAGTAGCTCGGTAAGGTCACGTACCTGGCGGGATCTAATTTATACTGGCGAATACACATGGCGCGAAATGCGCAGAAGACGTCGCTTAAAATTAATACATCTATCAAACAGTATATCTTAGTGTAATCCCCTAAACTTTGACACTCAAATTTTTCCCAAACATTGCACGCAAACGAATAATCTTCATCGGATATTCGATTACCGGTAGCTGTATCATGAAACGCATCTTGCGGAGGTAAACTAATCTCATTATATTTTTCGAAAGATGAAACGTACTCGTAGGGATAGAAACTTTTTTGTTTAGCTAAATCCGAAAGTTCGTCGTTTCTAAAATAATCATTTACATTATGAAATTCGTCCGAACCTAATAACTTGGATAAATTTTTCAGACTATCGGATAAAAATCTGTACGTATCGATGAAATGAAGAGAAAAAGTTCTCGATAAATAAACGATAAATGAAACATACCTTTCCTCTGTATGAGGAATTACTTTAATTTCACATCCTTGGAAAGAGGACTGCATAATTAAATGGAAGTCATATCGGCTACCATTGTGAAAATATATAGGTAAGAACGTTTGCCGTTTGAATTTTAAATTGCAAGAATTGTGAGCTACGCCAATTATTTTTCCTGTTCGATGACAATGATGGATACACTTAGCAGTTTCCAAAAGCTCGAACTGCTTTTGGCATAATATGCACTTCTTAGCGGTAAAAAGTATTCTCTCTCTTTCATCCTTATCCATATCGGGTACATTTGGAAACCGATTGACCGCATCCATGACTTTATAGCCTACGCATTTCGCGTAGTTTATGAAATTTTGAGCGGCATCTTCTCCCAAATATACCCGCGCCTTATCCTCATCGCCCATAACCTCGTCATTCCAGCGATCATTCGGTGACGTTAAATAAGAAGCGTAGCAGCTGGGAATGTGCTCTCGCAACACGTGTAAATGAGAAGTCCTGGCTCTACCAATACGCCTTGGAAATGTTACCTCCATCTCTTCTTCCATCGTATCTACCTGCTCCTCATTTGCTTCATTTTCTTCCTGACTTGGATCTTTCAGCATTGTTTCAAAATCTGCAAACATGCAATAATCTAGTGGACATTCGTTTCCTCTCATAATGTACCGAAATTTCTCTCCCTCTTTAGCCAACGCGTATCTAGCTGGAACCACGGTATTTTCGTTGCAATAGAATTTATGCACGACCAACCTCTCCTCCTTTCCATTACCTCGAAACGTAGCAAAACACCTTTTGCAAACAGAAATTCTATGTCCATTGCTCGACACTTGAGAATTGAGTAGCATGGCTAAATCCAATATCAAACAGTAATGGGACTTGTAATACTGCAACCTCTCGTCATCATCCTCGTCTTCACTTACATCACTATACCTCTCGTCGTACAAACCATCATCCTTTGCAATTGAATCAGAACCTTGTTTCAAATATAACAAGTCAAAATGAAATTCCTTTTCTCTGTCTACACTTTTCAAAGGATACAAACGGCAGTTACTAGCGCCAGTTAAACCAAATACGTTAATAGATACTCTGGGATTATTTTTTTCAAATTTATTAATGTCATGCAATGGCACTGGGAATGATAAATTGGAAAAATCAAATTCAATACTGTAAGCTGCTTGTATATAGGAAATAACGGCGTCTGTATCTCGATACGTTGACATTAAATGTCTTTTACGTATATCATGTTTATAGAAATAACTAAAAATACTATACATAAAACATTTGTCATCGTCATTTTTTAAATTTAATATACTTCTACGTTTGCTTAGTTCTTCCGGTAATGGAATGTAGGATGATCCCGATATTCCGCATTTCATCACATCAAAAGTATTGAACACCAGTTCACCCCAAACCACTTGATCAAATCGCCAATCCGACCCCGCCAGCAAAATTCTTTCATTAGCTTGGAGTACTTCCGGATAAATTTTATTTTGCAATACTTGTTCTATTTTTTGGGACCCCATCAAAGTGAATATGTACTGCCTGGATTTAAGTAATTTTTGTTCCTCCGCCTTACCCGCAGTTTCATTACCAGGAACCTCGCTGCGACAATACAAGGCGCTGATGTTATAAGCGACTTTCAATACTTTCTTTAGTCGCAATTCTTTTTGTATAAGTCCTACGCTTATATCTGTCGATTCGATCATAAATGTTTCCAGATGCGAATTCACTTTCCTGTTTTCACAGCACATCATATATAGACAATACAAACCCTTCATAGCGCTGCGCGCCTTGTACACATGAAACAGCTCGTTGCTCGTATCAGCTTCTCGAGGTTGATCCATCAACACGCGGCGTTTATGTTTGTTAGTTTTTTCATGGTCGGAAACTGCTTTAGCATTAGGAAACGATTCCCCGCAAATGGCACATTCGAAAATAGATGTGAATTCTGGTTTAGAGTTGGTTACTAGATCGGAAGTTGTCTGACCAGCAGCCTCTCGAATTTCTCGCCATTTCGTCGCATGCTCCTCGCTCCTGCGATGTTTATCCAATTCGATGCCACGTCCAAACTGTACAGTGCAAATATTACACCGCAATTTTTTTTTGCGATCAACTTGGTCCTTATGCGCTTTAGATTTAAAGTGTTGCCCCAAACGGCCTTTAGAAAAAAATTTTACGTTACATTCGGTACACTGAAAAGGACGATTCATTTTTTTTCTCTTAAAAAAAATCGAATATAAACACTACAGCGATGATAAAACAATCAAACTAGACTGCCAGAAATTATTAGCATCTGTTTCTTTTTATAATAAAAACTGATCGCTTGTTACCATTACTACAGGATGCTCCAAAAAGAATCTATCCTCGAATTTTAATTTTTTTTTTCAAACAAATTTCCGTGCTTGCGGATATTCAGTCTTTCACATAAAACTTGCCGTCTGCCATTTTACCAGGTTAATGGTACGTTCTCGTATATTTGAAAATCATTCAGTCTTTCGAACTACCGCTGTACTATTCGGTCATACGTTATTCGTTATTCTCGTTGGATAATTTTATATTTGCGAGTAAGTACTCGAGATGACTTTGCTTTTAAAATCATCCTATTTATTAATAGGAGAATGTGGCACCCTTCCTACAACCCAGATACACAATTCTCTCTCCATACACTCGGGCTTGATGGCAAATTATACGTTCGACACGTGCATCTGTTTTGCTCAAAATGATAATGTGTTGCGAATGAACGATACCAGTTTTCTAGAAATACGTAAACATTTTCAAAATCTCAATCAGTTTTTTCACAGCGAGGATATCTCCGAATTTACCGATATTCGCATCGATTCTATCCTAATCCATTCCGCCAGCTCCAAGAAAGTAATTTTTTTGCGGCAGTATGGGCAGAAGGAAGAGTTAATAAGTACTATAGAAATGAATTTTGTCACATGGTCTCAGTTTGTTCAACTACGCGATGTCTTATGTTTGAAATTGACTGTTCTGAGGAAGTATAGAATTTACGCTAAACTCATATTCGATCGTTTGGTTAATCATGCCGCGTCGTTTGACTCTGGAGAAGTAAATACTGTACTACAATTACCAACAGATATGATATACGAACATCGATATTTGAAATTAAATGTGGAACACTACGATGTACATCTGTGCCAGTTACTGGATGCTGAAATTAGAACTTTTCTATCGGACTTGATTTGGAAAAGTGCTCAGAATTTACGCGATATCAAATCGATAACTTTTACCTCTTTTTACCCATTTTTATAACCTCCCTCAAACAATCCTTAGTTATAAATACGTTGAAAAATAAATAAACGCGATTAGCTTGAACGCATTTACTTTTTATTTCTCATTTTGCAATTACAATCAACATATTACAATTGGTGCGTTCGTCTTTCACGCAAAAAAAATGAAACGTTTCTTCGTGACAATGTAAAAATTTTATATATTCCGGCAACTCCTCGCCAAATTGAGTGCATCGATGCGTATCGTGCTGACGAGCAAATTCTATCGAAGGATGGGGAGAATCATTCCATTCACCCAACCTAGGAGCAAAATTAGGCGGTGGAATATTTTCTTTGTTCTCCTGTTCTATCGAAATCAATTTTTTCTCATCAAACTTTTTCGCAAATTCGATAATTGATTTCCATATTTGCACCTTACCTTGGTCAATGGAATTCGATGGTGGGAAAACTATCAGACTTTGATAGGCACGATTAAAATCGATACATTTTTCATCTACCACCTTTTTATTTTCCTCGGATTCGATTTCCTTATCTATATCGTTCAAATTGGTATTGCTATCTTGCACGGTCAAACCTAAATACTTGATAGCTTCGACGCACTTCGAGCAAGTACAGGGAGGTGTAGAATCATTTATAGGTCTAGATATCTGCTTCATAAAGTGTAAAATATCTTCGACAAATACATTAGAATACGGACTCTGACCAGACCCAACATTTCCACTATAATCGATATCGATAACGGATTCGTTACCACTACCCGAGTTTTTTGACTCCAGAATTTTCCGCCGTTTTAGCGTAGAATCCTCAGTTTTGTCGATCGTTGCCAAATACTGATTTTCATTCGTCTTGACTTTCTCCAAGTGCCGGCGAGTTTTCAAATGCTGACAAAAATTCTTACGCGTAATGTAAACGTCGCATACTTCGCAATATCGTTGACCAAAGGGAGCCATATTTTTTATTTGCCAGAAACAGCGGTTTGATTGAATTTCAAGTAACTTTAAACAATATTGATAACTGTAAACTATAAACGAACGCTATGGACACACTCAACGTATTACTACCTTCACCAAATACTAACTCGATTTTCTCGTTATACCAATAACAAGTTTTTGTAGCGCGGAATAGCATTACCACCCCCTCTACTCTACGAGCTTTCTCATTCGAATATTGTTTGAAACAATTTTTTTTTTCCAAGAACTAGGATTATATAAAACGTAGAAGATACGAAGATTTACTTTATTATTGTACGTCACTACTGCAAAAAAAAATTATAATTTGGGAATATAATCTAATCCTAATTGTTTTATTAAATGTTACTCGTCTTCGTTTTCTTCATCTTCTATTTCGGAATGTAGAATGGATGCGGTAGGTGCGTCAGGTTCGTCAAATACATTTACGGTGTAGAACTTTTCCAATAAATACTGACAATTAAGGCGCGCGCAGTTGTACGAAGTGTGAAACATACAGGCATCCTGTCCCGAAATGAACCTTTTCATTAAATACATTTTTCTTTCCTCCGCGGTATATTGTAGAGCGAGGTGAGGATAGTCTGTCGATACTCGATTATTAGTGACATCGATGATCAACACATCCTTTGGTACAGCTAAATTTGATACTTCTTCCTTCGAATTTTCATGTCCACACAATAAATTCTTCAGCAAGCGAACTTTTTCAAAACCAATAACGTATATCAACGTTTTACCAGTAAGGTAATGATTCATCACTCGCAATAAATCCAGAAAGATATAGTTATAGGGTCGAACTCCATCTGTAACCGATATGTGATGATGACGATAACACGTCCAGCGATTACTTTTCGCATACTTCACGCTATATTCTTGCTTGCTGAAGTAAGTAGGAGGTTGATAAGTTGAATGAAGGTACACATTATTTTTAACATGTCGAACACATAACTCTTTAGCAAATAAATAACCTTTCTTATCGTAGACGTATTGAATATCAATTACCAAAATACCGGAAAAATCTGTCAAGTTCATTTTCAGAAAACCAGGTTTTTTCATAACTTTATTCAACAGAAAAAAAAAATACTCAAACAAAAATCTCAAGTTCGATAAACGTGCAATTGTGAAAGTCTCAAACTTTATAAATGCGCTTACTCTCCTCAAACCAAGAATAAATACTCACTCGATACTCCAGGATAACTGCTTTTTTTTTCATTCAATAAACAACCTTTTCAAACACCCTGTAGTTGTACTCGAATCACAAAAAAAAAATCAAAAAATGAATTAACAATATTTTTTCCAACCGCAGCAGTGCCCGAGTACAATAAAATAAAACATAGTAGACGAATTCATCGAGGGGAAGCGGGGGAGAAAAACCGGACACATTTGCGTTGGCTCTTACCCTCCCTTCCTCCTCATCATCACCGTACTTGCCATTATGTTTTCAATTAGTATGCATAAGTCCCTTAGCAACGAATTTCAGAACAGACGCTTTTCGTTGCTAGGGGACTTATGACATCCTAATTGGCAATTTTTGTCCTACTAATGTACTTCGAAGCAGATTCCCACGAACGTAAAAATTTTCGTACACAATCGACGCAGATTTCGCTAGAATTTTTTTCACAGGACGTTAAAAAAAAAACACAGCAACGATTCCTCTTTTCCGCCATTCTATGTACTTTTCAATACAATCTCGCTTGTTTTAGACTAAAATGGATATGTTCGGAAGCCATAATCAAGCTGTGTGAAAATGAGTTTCGAAAATTTTGGATTCGTCGAAATGAGAAACTGGTTCAGTATGCGAGTCGCACACACCACAGTGTCAGAGCGCGATGTCAAAGCTCAATTAGAATTTCAAATCGTAAAAATGTCTTTCGGAGGCTACACACAGACGTATAAAAAGTCAATTTCAAACCTTAACAACAACAACAACAACAACAACAACAACAACAACAACAATAACAATAATAATGTTGACGGTGAAAGTTGTCACGATTGTTTCCGATGAAAATGTGACTTTTTCTTTCGTTCAATTTATATAAAAATATATTTCGTGTGCAGCAACTGGATGGTTAAATCGATTAGAGAGAAATATGAGACTGTCTCGTCTCGGCAAATAAAACACAATTTTTTATTCCTACTTTTTTTTTTGACGCCTAATTGACTTCGCTGATCGACTGGTGCAACTAATAAGAGCTCAAAGAGAAACTTTGTCTGCAACAAAGTAAGAGCACCTGATGCAAACGTAGAAAATCGAGTCCTATAATTTCAATTAAAACAAATGAAAATTACGAGAAAATGGAGGGTGAGGTAGAATAACGGAATCGGTTAGGTAAAGTGAAATTAAGCGGACGAAAAATTTCATTGTAAACGATCTGCAGAAATTTTCAAGCAAATGAGAATGGTAAGAAAAGATTTAAACGGAATTCGAAAATAAATGTGTATATTTATCGTTCGATTTCCATCATTTAGGTACACATAAAATTTCATTTTGAAATTACGCAATTTATAGGAATACCTGAAGGTTCCTTCAATTATAGTATTTTAAAACCCAAGGGAATTGGATATCATTTCTGTCAATACAACAAATGCCTTTCATTTGAATCCGCTTAGCGGCAAAAGCTGAAAGTAAGTTTTTAATCAGATGAATTTCAACACACCAATGAATATAGTAATACAGTATTTACAATGTACTCGTACATAGAATAAGTCAAAATCAATATTTTTCAAAAGAGGTTTTCAAAGGATGAGAAAATTATGGTTTTTTCATTGCTTTTGGTACCCTGGGACTCGTCTTACGATTTAAGCACGAACCCTAGAATTCTAACAACATTTCTGAAGAATGAAAAATACAAACTAGAAACCTTTCTTTTCAAAAATATCATTTTTGACATATACTGTTACTCCACGGTATACGATATTATTATCAAACTATCATCACCGAAACACTTTTTTTTAGATAAAATCAATATTCAATCATCTTTGTATTTTCCTAAGCTAAAGCTAAAGGCAATCAAACTTTTTTCATTAACTCCACAGTAATAAATTAAGAAGAAGAATTTGAAATATTTTCTAAAAATAAACAAAAATACAAAATTAATAAGTAAGTTGATAGATGTAATTCAAAAGTTCATACCTTTTGTTTCATAATGGTTTTGCCACTTTTGCAGGCTACTCACAATACCTTTCCAAACACACCAACAAAAAAAAAAACAGAAAAACACAATAACTATAAATTCTTGCAAATTATTTCACAGGTAAGCCAAGTCGATGAAAGCGTAACAACCGAGTAAATTTACAATTGAAAAATGAATTTTCGACAAAAAATAGGAAAAGAAAACATAGTCGAAAAATAAATCAGATTTTTTTTCCCTTCCGTCTTGACAACTCTATACTACATTATGACATAATTCAAGTGAAAAAGTAAAACTGTTCGATGAACGCGCATTAAAAACTTCAAAAGTAAAATTAAAACAATAAAAAAACCGAAACCTGATATTAAAAGGTACTTTAGAACACGAACAAATTACTCTTTAATGAAGGCGAATTAAGCTCCGATCGCATTACCAGTCACACGCAGCTAATCCATCCATGATCCGCAAGTCACCACACACAGCTACTAACAATAAGTATTATGGTCAACATACACAGCTATCAACACCAGAACCCGCAATATGCAGTACACACTTCAGCAAGCTCTCCACCAGATTCCCTCTCCACATCCAAGAGATACTCTCCATCGTGAAACGATGTCCACCTAGCTTATCTCTCTTTTCTCCTTTTCTTTTGCTTCCTTTATGGCTTCTGTTTTCTCGTTTTTTCTTCTTTCTTTCATCCTCTCTTTTCCATTTTATATTTTCACGCTACCTTCGCATGTAATTGTTGGTAATTTACCGACGTAATTACCCCAGCGAGATGACTCGTATCTGGACTTCAACCAATGGACCAGACCACTGAATGGAAACACAAGTCAGTTACTCTCATTTCATTGACATACAATACTCGTTGAAAATTGAGAGCACAGGCAACCCTCAGCCAAAAATCCCTTCAGTTGGAAAAACATCATTGTACACTTATTCGTATTTGAAGAAAAAAAAAAAAAAAGCGGAAAAAATAACAATAATAAATTGTTGATAATCTTGAATAATTTAATAGGTACTCGAGTACTCTCAAACAAGCGTTGCCAGATCTACGGATTTTCCAGAAGATTTTTTTATTTTCAAGGTCACGATTTGAAGAAAGAAAACAACTGCGGATTCAACTAAAACCTCTTGAAAAACTAAACATTTCTTAAGCTCAAATTTTGATGCGATCTGAAAGAAATTACGCTCTGAGTAAAATTTCTCAGAAAAAACGAACATGAAATTCACAGATGAGACATCTCAAATTGCAAAAATATTTACAGAAAACTGTTTCTGCAGAAGCTTCAAGCATCATCCCAAGTTCCCCAGGATCGCTCTGCTGTAAGCGCCCCTCCTGCGAAATGAATTTTTCGCCTTCTCAAAACCTAATTAAATCGATGCAAGTAGAAGCTATAATTATCTCTTCAAAATCCTAAGTCCAATGGAGGATTTTGTATTTTTCCTCCCCAAAACCTGATTGTAAGTCCTTCCATTTCGACGAATTTAGACTGATTTACCCAAAGCGCCTTTATCGAATTCGTTTTTTTAAATCCGAGTAAAATCAATGAATTTCAACTTTTAAACTCTCATTCCTTTTCACTTATTCAACTTGAACACATGGTTTCGGCGAATATCAATGCACGAAGTTTTGGTATGGCTACGATTCAAACTTTAAGCAGAAATATATGTATTCACACCCTATTTTGGACAGTTTCGCGAGATTTCCTCAAACCCTCTGTAGTGAAGCGTCATTCTTAGTATTATTAAAACACAACATAATGTACATAATAATTATTAATTATAGCAGAATAAGAGCATCGCAAGCAAAAACAAATCGAAGCGTCTTTCTGTTTTCGATTAATTTATCAAGTACACATTTTCACACGAATAGCCTTTCTATATGCACACATCGATGGCTACATACAAAGTTGAACGTACTCTACAGAGAATTTGCCTAAGGGATTTTTCATTGTGGCATGACGAGACGCCAAGCCACAACGTGCTCAACTTATGACGGAATGTTAATAAAACACTAAAAAAAAAAAATATCGATGCGAAATTGATGGACGGAAATTGGTCGGAAACGATCAGATAGAAAATTTAGAGACGTGTAACTGTGAGGAGATACACACATTTAATACCGTTACAATAGTATGCCCATAATCGAGAATGGGTACAGAAGAAAGGTTTAATGTATTTTTACCAATGAATACAAAGAATTTCAAACCATTAGAAAATAAGCAGGTTTTCAAATGGAAATCTGCTCCTACACTAGAATTGACAATCGTAGCTGAACAGAATAACGAGTGAGGTAACATATAATTTCATTACTTTCACAGTTTATCTGAATTATATTGGCAACTTGTTTTGTCCTTCATCCGCTCAATGTTTCCAAAAATTTTACAGAAATTATGGGGGAAACATACGACGAGGAAGTATAGGAATGAAAATCTTCATCAGTGGATGGAGATTTATGAAGAGAAGTTTAAACTAAGTAAAGTTTCAACTTCAGACCACCACATAATACAAACGTAAATCCTCAGTTTCAAAATCAACAGAAAATAATTATAATTTATTCAAGAAAAAAGAATATACTCGTACGAGCAAAATTCGCATAAATCATGTCAAAATCGAGGAAATCATAAAACCTTCAACTGTCCTACAAGCAAAATTGAAAAATAAATAAAAGAAAAGCTTTGTAGGTACTTTCACACAAACGCATTAACAATTTTTGGTTTTATAATTAACGTCTTGACTCAAAGAATTTTTTAAATTATGACTAAAGAATGCAGAGATCTTGAAAATACGCATCAGATCCGAAATACTGCTTGTTTATTATGGAAAAGGAAAAAAATGATTTTTCTCAAGAAAGAAAAAAAAAATTAATGAATTTTTGGCGAAAATAAATAAATAAATAATCAAAAGGCAACAATTTAATTCGCAGAAACCACTTTGTAGACACCATGTAGCAAATATTTATAATTATGAAACATCAGAGTCCCCTGCAGGCTAAAAATTCTCCACAGAGGTTTATGCGTACGCTTATTTTTGGTTTTCTTTCCTTTTCAAAACTAAACGAGTTCACAAACAAAAAAAAATTCAAAGCAAAACATCTGAACATAATATTTCTGCGTATTTTAACGGAATAATCGCATTGTCGATCGTTTTGGGGGATCTTTTTGCATAATATCAATTCAAATTTTGTGAATTTTATTATTAATAATATTCATTCTGAAATATTAATACGTTCTTGATGATAAATGTCCCAATATTCAATTAACAATTTAAGCCCAAAGTAGCTAATAAAAATGCTGAAGTTAAGCACCTAGGCACATTCCGTTAATCTGCCCTTGGCCTGTACTTTTATTTACTGGAAGCCAAAAGCTTTCCGTTGAGTCCCTTACACCACAAAGCTAATCGAAGTATGCTGATAATAAATTTTTTCTCACCGCACATTTATTCTTTGAACTCTTATTTAAACAAATATGTGCAAATATCCAAAGTAATATTACTCTCTAAGCGAATTTCTCATTTAATGGCACCAGGTACCATGTAAAATGTACTTTACATTCGAATCTACGCAACAAAATAAAACAGAAACAAACATACAGTACTGACAGTACAACACCTACTTGAAAAGTACCATAATATTAAAGTAGCACTGACTATAATTTTTCATCAACGTAAGCACAATACATAATTTCAACACTAGAATGATTACTCCAACTATAGTGGAACAACTTTTTCTCGTTTCCGTCAAGAGAAATCCAAAAAAATTGTAAAAATTCGACGACTGTAGCAATAAAAAGATATATTTTTTCATTTTGTTCGCATTACCAATCAATCTCACGGGTATGCACTAAAATACCAACAAACTCTTTTCGATGACAAGAGTAAAAATAATAATGAAGCTAAAATAGAAATGACAAGAAAATATTTTTTAAATGACCTTTTGCAGCTCGAAATAAATGGAAATGATAAACTAGAAAAACGGTTCCACAACAAGATAGACATTTAAGTTAAGATTAAATAGCCAGCACACACAACACACACACTCACACGGACACACACTCGAACAAATTCAAATTTTCTTTGCAGAATAACAATTTTCATCCGAAACCAGTCAGGCTGTCGGACTAATTCGAGAGGGTAAAATTCTATTTATTAACCATGTGTAGAGCCCTGAAAGAACAAAAGAACGAACTACGTGTAAATAATACACATTTTTTCCAGATTAATAATGGGAAAATAAAATACTGAGAATAACACGACTAATGATGAATCTCACACAATAAAATAATAAATGAGCTAGCAATTACAGCTGAGCTCATGCACATGCACACTCAGACACATATACATGAAGGTACATTACATACGGACAAAAACAAGTTGGTTGTTCAAAAAATATATATAAACCGATCAAGGACAGCCAGTAACACAGTGAAATCATAAATAAGTAACTTCCTACCATTTTAGATTAAATGTGATGTACAATTTTAAAGAAAGAGAGGCGAGAAGTCAGGCCACAAAAACAGAATATGAAAGCATTCAAAAAAATTATTTTATCAATCATTAGGAATTTCCCACTAGAAATACAAGTTTTCATAAATGAAATTTATACTATGAAAAATAATAGATTGAAAGAAAAGGCGAAAACTAGTTTGATGAAACACTTTAATCCTAACTAAGCTATCGACATCTCTTAAATCGACCTTGAATTTTTGACAATTCATGCGAAAATGGAGCAAGTGGGACCAAAAGGCGAAACTCTCAAAGGCTGAGTGGAATGCCTACCACTACTAGGTTTGTACAATATTTTATGTAACGGCGGTGTGTATATCAAGTATTTGAAGTTGATAAGAAAACTGCCTATATTCTGTTCCAAAAGAGACTTAAAATATGTGAAGGATTACTCGAATAGGCAAACGATTTAAACAAAATCAAGCAATAATAGTTGAGTAACTTGTCTTGTCACATACATTGTTCTTTTTTGGAACAGAGTATAAGTTATGTGAAAATATAGATTAGTTAACAGATAAGAGAACGATTCTTTGTCGATATGAACTGTAGATGGGTTTCATGTTAAATTAATATTTTCGGATCTTCTTTCGAACAAAAACGGGGAAAAAATGGAGAACAACAGCGATTCATTAAAAATGTGAAATGACAAAACGAAGAGCTTTAGTTAGCACAATATTCAAATTCACTAAAATCTGAATTTTTAATGATAATTTTATTATCACAATAACCCAGACGAATATATCACTGATAACAAAAAATAGGAGTAAAAAAGTTTTCGAAGTGAAAAAAATCACCTAAATATCTTCCATTTAATTCAGTCTTGATTATTTTCAACTCAATTTAATAGAACATCATCGAATGTACGAGTATACAAAATAATGATAGAAAAGTTTTTGGTTGAAAAAATATTTCATCATTCTCATTTTAAAAGGATCTTATAGAGCACTTCAAATCATCCTCATATAGTACGATGACTCACTGGTTAATACCAAGCAAGAAGCTTGTTTATACAAAGTACCTAATTAAGTAAGTGCTTTCCAAGAACTTACTGTTCTTAAATGATCAAGGGAGCAACAAATATCTGTTTGCTTCAGTGGCACAGTCAAGGCGGAGGCTAAGGAGGCTGAAGCCTCCCTCCCCTTTAGCCATCAATTTCATTTAAAAAAAGACTGAATAAACCAATTTTTCCATGCAATGTTTTTTCTTTTGATTGTGAGATAAATTCATGACTGAGCCCCTCCCTTAGTAAATGTATAGCTGCGCTACTGCTATACTTATTTATTTCATTACAATTTGGTCAAAATATACCACTCTCCTCTCCAATCATGAATGGCGATTGCGTTGTAACCATCGGAAAAATTGGCGAATGAATTTATAAGAATACTGATCAACAACAAACTAATTATTGAGATAACATTTTTCTTAAGTTTGATATCCTTCAATAAAATTTAATAAAAATCTCGTAAATTAGGTATTAATTTTCATCGATTCAATCATAATACTTTTAAATCATTTTTTTGATAAGTAATCTGCTGAGACCAACTTCATTCTGCACAAATATCGGTAAAGATCCAGAAGATCAAAGGTCTAACTGCTCAGTGCAAGTTGTCAAACATTCCAATTTTCGAGAATACTGAAGATTAAAATAGTGAAACTACACGTAAAAGAAATTCAACGATGGAATTTGTTACTAGACGATAAAATGAAATCACAGACGGCACATAGTTTATCAAATTACATATAACGTAACTTGTACAGAAAATCAAGCGCATAGTTCGAAATCAGATCGACCAGGAGCCAAGAAAATCAGGCAAGATATACCTACAACCAAAACTAGATGAATTTGGGCTTGAAACTATATGAAATCTGAATCGATGAATGAAGATACAGGTTACATGTTTGGGCATTGACTTGAGCAAAGGTACCTGTAACGAACGGATTAAATTCTCACCTGATAAGCGTCCGCCATGTTTCCCAATAATGAACACAACTTTCACACCATTATGCACCGAACACTACGCACAAACTTGAAAAGTTCGACGAAAAAACGAAATAACTCGAGTATTTTTACAACTTTAACGCGTTAATCGGGAAATAAATCAAATAATAACACATCGACACATAATTTAAATAACCATTTTTCCGTAATTCACATAAAATAAACACACCACCAAAAGTAGAGAAGTCAACTACTCCCGGGCCGATTCCGATCTCGTATCGTAATTCGTAGGTCCGCAGCCGTACTTCTCACGTAATCAAAATCAAATCGCAAATTGAAAAACAACAAACGTAAACGTCTGACAAGTGGTTCTCCAAATTTCGCCACAAAAGAGTCTGTGAGTTTTCTCAGTGCCACCAGTTTTAAGATACAAAAATAATCTTTTGATAAAAATATTTTTTACAACGACGTCGAGTAGTTGACAAAGCAATGGAAAAATTTTGATGAAAAATAGTGAAAAATGGCATTAATGAATTGTTATTTTTTACATTTAATTTAATGTTAAAATAAAAATTACCTGAGTTTTAGAAAGAAAAAAAAAAAAATTAAAAAATAATTAGATTATTGTAAACGAAGTTTTTCATAGAGAATTTTTTTCCCCGAATTTCGTTGAAAGTGAAAATCGGGAATGGTGAAAATGAAGTGAAATGAAAAAAAAATCAAGATGATTTTTTTTTAGTTTTTTGAATTTTCCCTCCCTCGTTTTTAGTCGTTTTCTTTTCTTTTCTATTGTCTAGAATTATGTATATTGAATAATCTAAAAGTAAAAAGATGAAGAATTTTTTTGATTTTAATAATTTAATGATTTTAGTCTGATTTTAGTTCTCTGGAATTTGTGTGTTCACTTTAAAAGGTATTGATATTGTATACCGATGTCACCGATTTCAGCAAAAGTCGTATTTCATTACTTTGTTCGTCTATTCTAGTCTGTGTACCGAAGAAGAGAATATTTGATCGGAATCACAATCATAAATCGTGTTCCTCACCTATAAATATTACCAAAATTAGAAATGAGAAGAGTTATAACAATAATGCTGCTGTCACTTTTGTGGAAGTGGGTGAGTAAAATTTTGCCGAGTATATCAATCATATTATAGTTCATTTTCCACTTTTCAAAACGTGGTCCTCGTTGGCCTTTTAATGAAAATTCGCGATTTGATTTACTCGTTGACAACAGAAGGTGCCTCTTATATTATAATACAATTTTATATTTCCAAAACTCAGTTTTAATTTATTATAAGCATTATATTTCACCGTTAGTTTGCTTCCTCTCCAACTACTTATGTCAATTTTTGTTTCATTTTCTGATATTTTTTAGTGGAAAATATGAAATAACAAAGGTTCATTTGTAAAACTTAATTCACCCCAAATCTGCAAATCATTCAAGAAGAATGAATTTTCTTCCGATAAATTGAAAAAAAAAAAGAATCTTTAAGAAGCAAACGAATTATAATTTTGAATCTATTGCCGTATTTATCAATCTTTTCTCATCTGCTTTTAAATATTACGGTGAACACATCGAGTTCGACCTTTTAAAATATATCTAATAATGAAAAACTTCATTCGAATTAAATTTTTAACACGTTAGCTAAAGAAATCGGCTGAATGACAGTTTTTGATTATGAAAATTTTAATATTAGAATTTGTAGAAAGCCGAGCAGAAAATTAATTCCATCTGTTTTTTAATTCGTTAATTCAGCCATCCATGGTAATTTTGAAATCAACTCAAACTCTAGTTGGAAACGATTGAAAATTTTATTTTCAAACATCTTTTCTGATGCTGTAGAAATCATTGCCCTTTAAATAATTTATTTAATATTTAATTCAACATTTCTTATTGACTTGAGGCATTTTCCTACCATTTTCATTTCATGTCGATTTTGGTTTATATTATTTATGGCAATCTATAATTTATATTATTGTCCAACAATAAGAACTACGGTGAGAAGATTATTATAAATACTACCTTCGAATATAAGCTCATCGATTCAGTATTTTTGTTCCATCTTACTAATTGTTTCTCGTGAATAATTTAAAATACCCATTATATTTTGATGGTGTAAATTCAAACATCAAAATCACAAGGAAAGAATTGAGAAGTAAATAAACTTGTATATTTTATAAGCCTAACCTTTTTTTTCTTCTCGGAACCAATATAATATTTTAACGTTGATGATGCCGAAGAGAGAAAGCCATTAAAAGAACTAAAACTGATTCTGAAAAAATGTTCCTGTTCTGAACTTGGCAAAAAATAATAAATGAAGTAAAATTTGTCTTATAAAAAATTGAATACCGTAGTATTATTCATTGGGATTGTTAATTATAATCGTAATCATTCCTCGTTGTCTTTTCATCGGAATTCTGAGAGTGTACTCTATTTTCAATCAAAATATTGTGTATCCTATAATACTAACGTGAATTTGGAAAAAACTGAATTTTCAACGATTGAATAATAATAATAATAATTAAATACTTCGGTTTTCTATATATAATTTACGCGACCCATAACAATTAAAAATGAACGCTGAGAAGAGACGGGTATGACAAAACATTTTTTCTTCAACGAGAGAAAATAAAGTGAACAATAAATTAATCAGTGCACTTATAGGTTGACTAAACAAAATTTCAACGTGAACCCACTCATGAATGTAGTGTACTTTTCACTGCACTCTCAAATTAATGAATTGGAAAAAAACACAAATTCTACGGGATTTCAAAAAGTTTTAGCGGTCGCATTCCCCAAATTATAATTTTTTATTCATTGAAAACATTCATGGATTATTTCTGTTTTTCTGATAATGTACTTACAAATGAATGATAAGTTGAACTTTTACATCTCACTGTTTTTGGTTTTTTGATTTGTACATAGTTACTGCTTTGAAAAGTATTTTAAAATAATTTAATTACTATTCTTTATTTGTAGGTTACATCATTTAGGAAGAAGTCACCGAAATTCACAAAAAGAAAAAAAAGGTATACTTCGATTGATTCCAGTCATTTTTATTAACTGACACTTTTTCGTTGGTGTTTCTCTATTCATACTCAAAGGTGTTTCTTTACCAGAAGAAGAATGAGAATGGTGAAGAGGGTGAGTAAAATCGAAAAAATATGCGTATTGATTTTGTTTTGAAACCGGTTTCCTCGTTGGTAACACTGACTCTATTTGTTTACCACAGTCCACAAGAAAGGCAATATTCTATTAGCGATTCTCTAGGGATTTATTTTAATAAATAAGTAGAAGGCTGAAGGCAAGGCATAAAATCTGTTCAATGAGAACGATGAAGTACTTCATGCTAGTAATCCACGAATATCAAGACGAGTTGATAAATATTTACGTTTCGTTTCAGTGTTTTTCCCCCCATTCATTGAGCAAACTGTGCTGTGTCTCATATTCTCTGTCTGTATCTTCTATTTATTATTCACTCGCTCATTGTGTGTCGCGTTGCTCTTAGCTGGCGGTCAGTCAAGTAATGCTCAGTTGAAGCTCGTTGATGCATGGTTTGATTATTTAATTTACGCTTTTGTTGAGCAGTACGTTCTGGAGTACATTGGCTTATGACTGGTGTAGTGTAGTTGAAAATTAGTTCTTTTTAATTATTTTTAATTACCCGACCTTCTAGATTTCTTGTTCCGGCTATGTCTTCTAGTGCCTGCTGAATTTATTTTAGTTTTCGGTAAGTTTCTTTAGATATTTTATTTTGATTTTTAAAAGCTGTATTTTGGTAAATTGTGTGAATAGAGCTTGTATCATTTCTATCATTATTCACTCGATGGATAATAGTGCTTTTTGTAGAAGACTTGAGAATATTCTGTGTTCAATAATATTACTTCCAAATGTGTTTGCCAAGAGTATAGATAAGAAAAAGTTTCAATATTTCCTACGTATTTTGTCTAGTAAAGATGAAAAAAATATTTCGACTGGCTGGAAAATATTTTTTTAATAACCATGGAACCTACGTACATTTTTACATTTCCTATTATTCTATCAATTCCATTCCACTTACGAGTTCAGGTATGGCGAAATGCTATGACTCATAAGAACGTGCTGTTGTATTTTATTTATGTAATTTCGTGTAAATGTTGCTTTCCAGTCTGTCCAGTTTATTATTTTAAATATTGAGAATCCGTGCCTTTCACTTGGTTTATGCGATTCTAATTCATTATTCAATTAGTGAGTGTTTCCCAAATAGAACTGTCAGTAACTTAGTTTGTATCGAATCTTACTTTTTTTTTCTTTTTTTTTTGCAATAAAATACATAATTCATAAGAATTTTAGCCCAAGGAAAGAACAATCTCCTTTTGAAATTTTGAATTAATCGTTTCGAAGCAATTTTAGGAATTATACTTTTTGCTAGTGTTATGCATTTTACTTGAACTTACACAGAAGAATAGAAGAAAGCTTTATTTTCATTCTCAAATTCAAAAAACAATTCGTTTTTTGCTCTTCCTCTTTACCATCATCAAAAAAATATATATTTTTCTTTTTTAAGGTTAGTATGTAAACGTTACCTACTTCATTCAAGAAATAATGAGATTTATAGTTTTCAATTTGTGTGTGAAAACCAGACTAAAAAAAAACTGGTAAAATTTTTTGGGTTGACATCGTAGAGTTTTTTGTTTATAACAAGGGATGAAAAACAAAATTTTTGAATGTTTGAAGTGATTATGATCAAATTTAATTATTTTGATACATGTACAGGTAATGTTCATATTCTTCCCTTTAGAATTTTGAACTTGCGTAATGAATATTCTTATATTTAAACTGACTTCAGACAAGCTCAGAACGTGACTAGGTCTAATGTAAATGGCTCGAGGCTGTTTGAACAAGTCTTTCAGAGGTTGTTTAGCAATCTGCTCAATACACCTCATCTTGATACGTCTCTGCTTGTAATTCGTTTTTTCCATTTTAAAATTTTCTGCTTAATTCATCTGCACTAGATGATGGGGAAAATGAATCAGACGTGGCGCTGTAGAGAGTGGAGACTGTGGTTGCGTTTATTTTTCTCGTTCAAACCAGCGCCTTACGTAGTCCTGGTCTCCGTTGAACTTTTATGACGTATTTTGAATAGTTTGAAATTCAGTAACATTTTCAGCAATGTATTAATCAAAATTATTGGATATGGTAGTCTGTAACAATTTCTTTTCAATAAAAAGGATGTATCGTTTATACTAGATGAAATGTAGAAAGAAGAGCAGGAATTTAATAATTCACTTTTTGAAGGTGTTATTAGTTTGAACTATAAATAAATACACTGATGCGGAAACAAACATAAAATATCATTAGAGTAATCTGGACTTTGGTTTCAAAAATTCTCCGTTCTTGGAAAAATATGATAAATTCCCAGAAGGAAGTATATTAATCCTCCCTTCCTTTTTTATGCTCCTCTCGACCTTTAACCATGAATATTACTTGGCTTAGAAATTAAGGAATTGAAGTAGGAAGACGTTGGAATAAAATTCAACATAGATATTACATTTTATTCGGCGAAATTATCGACATTGTATTTTGGTCGGTGTTATGAATTAACTAATTTTCCCTACACCCCTTGAAAAAATTGTCGAAATGAATTTCCTTGGTATAAATAATTAAATTTGTTCACAAATTAAATTTCTCATAGAGGTAGGTAGGTAGCTTTAATTGAACCCGTGTTATCCAATTTTTGGGGATGAAGTGTTTCTAGAATTCGACTTGGAAAATTTTTTGAAAAAAAGTGAACACTCTCAAAGCTTCTTTCGCTTTGAACTTTCAAAATTCTCACCGTACGAGTTGTATAATTATATATTGCTAATATTTTTAATTTTTTCTTTACTTGGAAGATTATTTTTATTCAACTAGTTAGTACCTCTTTTTAACTTTTTTTGACGATTTATGAATTTTTTTCTGTATTCATTCTATTATTCTTATGGTATTTGAAGGATCATATATTATAGCATAGTCATATTCAGGTTACTAAAGGTAATTCTGAAGCCCGGTTTACAATAGGATTAGATCTTTTGCTTTTACTTTTTCGTTTTTTTTTTCTTTCTTATTTTAACGTGCCATATACCGCAATAAACTTGAAACAAACATCGAAAAACTTCATAAGTAAAAGTATGTGTTGTGAAAGAACATATTTCATAGCATTTGTTCAACTTAATAAACACAATACAACATCCAATTGTAAACATGGTTTAATATAGCAAGAGATTTAGCGTCCTTAAAAATCTGAAATTTAAAAAATTGCTAGATTGAATTTGACTCTTATTGAACTGTTCAATATCTCGTGTTGCAGATTGAGTACAATGATATTACTACTCGTACTGGTTTACTAGTCTAGTCGAGTACCGTTACCGCAGTTTTTCTCACTCGTTGACCGCAGACAGGCTCCGCGAACTCGCCATGAACAGCGACGATGACCAATTCTCGGTGTCCTCGGACAGCAGCAAAACGCGCAGTACCAAAGGCTCGTTCCGGCGCCGCCTCAAAAGCATTGGCTCGTCAGCAGATCGCAGCCGCCACAGTATCATCGACGGCACTAAAACGGTCGGCTCGCGCGTCAAAAAAGCGCTGGCGCGGCGTACCAGCAAGGAAATCGCCGGCATCAAGGAAGAGGCCAAAGATGAAGGCGCTTCGGCGACAGCGGCCGGCGCTGTAGCCTGCGAAATTTTCGATTCGATCAAGTTCGATTTTCCGGCTTCGCCGTCGGCCAGCTTCGGCGACGATGCGGCCGACGCGAATTCCTCGTCCGACGAAACGCTGCCGCCGCCGCAGTTCCCACCGCCACCGCTGCCTGACCACTTGTTCGATGACGTGTTCTCGTCGGACCGCTCGAGTGCTTCGTACTCGGACAGTCAGTACGAGTTACTTGAGAAGAGCAAGGCGGACGCGACCAGCTCATCGGAGGGGGTAGGTTGCGACGGTGGCGTCGACATACCATTCTGTGCGTTCGGTGATAATTTCGATGTGCGCAGCGATACGTTATCGAATTCGCTGGGTAACGAGTCGGAAGAGTTACGGTCGCGCAGCTCGGGCGATGATTTTATCGACAGTTTCAATCGGGTGTTCGCTAACTTCGATATGAAACCGATGAACGTTATCGAGCGTGCCTTCGAGTTCTCGAGCAGCGAGACGGGCAGCAGCGGCAATAGTGTGGAGACGCGTGCCTACCAGGCGTCGTACGAAAATTGGGGTTTGCGAGCCGTTCAAACGGCGACGCACACTCGCCGTCCCGTGTCGCCTACTAAATCCGTCATCTTACAGTTCGATCCGCTTTACGATGCTGTGTGCCCGGACGAAGCACCCGAGGAGGCTCTCGACGAAGACGACCCGCTGAGCGGCATTTTCACCAGCATGGAGACGCAGTCGCAGGCCATCTACGCCCTGCCACAGAAGCCGGCACCAAGCGAGTTCGACTCGGAGCGAATAGGCGCAGAGAGCACGGTGGTGGTGGGCAAAGAAACGGAGAAGCGCGACTTGAACAAGAGCAGCTCATCGTCGGTGTCCGGATGGTCGTTGAGAGGCGCTTTCAAAGCGGTGGCCACCAATCGGTGGGGTGGTTCGACGACAACAGTGAAGACGTGCGTTGGACCAACGCTGAAGACAAACGGTGGCATGCTGGGCAGGCCCGAATTATGTTCCAAGTTCAGCGGTATGCTGCATAACGGCTATCTGTTCAAATCGGCGTCGTCGGCCAGTGAAAGATCGTCTTTCACGCGGCTATGGTGCCAGTTGGCTGAGGGAAAGCTATTCTACTCGGTGGAGAAAGACGCGTCCTCTAAAGAAACCATCGATTTGGAGACGATATTGAGTATTCACCAAATAAAGGATGTTCGGACGGGGTGAGTGTTTTTTGCATTTTTAATTTATTCGCTATTCAATAGGATGATGTTGAAAAATAGTGATCCTAGCGATCTCAAGGTTGTAGAAATCTGTATCTGTGGGTTCGAGTGAATTGGCACTGTGCTTGGAAAGGCACATTCTCCAATGATACCCAAGCAGGTATAACTGCTTGAAGTACGAGTAGTTGTGAAGTGGTGTAGAAAATTTGAACGGTATTCTTAGTTTAGGTAAAATGAATAAAAAGAAGTTGTAGATCGAATGATGAGTGTGAATGTTTTTCTCACCACTCGTTTTGTACTTTATTGCAAATCATGGGAAAGGAATGGAAGAGAAACAGAGAAGTAAAAAGAGAAAATTCTTGTTCATTCTTATGAGGGGAGCAAACCAGCTTTTGTATCAAATTCCCCTTTCTCAAAACTCCGCAAACTAATTGGACTGTTGGTTTCAGCGACAAACCATTATTCAATTTTACAACCTCTTCAAAAACAGATACAAAATTTTTAGGATAAAATTAAGTTATGCGATTCTTGAATTATTCTACGAAGTTACGTCTGAAGTTTCATTTTAGTTAAACTCAACCAAGTTCATAAAAATTTGTTCCTTTTTATGTAAAAACAATGCAAAAAAATTTTTGACAATAGTCATTCTTCAAACCTAATTCTTAAATTGAGAAGCTTGTAGATTCAACTCCTCGTCCAGAAAACAAAAAACAAAACTGACTTGAAAAAAAAATTTATCTATCTGTAATCCACCGCCTCGATTGAAAATATTCATTGAAATTTTTTATATAAAAGTTGTACAAATTACTCTAAGGTTGGTTGTTCAAAAAGATTTTTAACGTTTCTTCAATAATATAATATTATGATTGTAGACTTCGGAGCATGCGACTCAATGCTTAAGCAAAATGAAAAAAAAAAAAAAGTTGAATTTTCAGCCATCATAATTACGTACATATTTTTATAAACCCATTAAATTGGATGTTATCTCTTTAGGGAACAGCCCTTTTCCATTGTTTTATCATGGATCGATTCTAAAATTAGTCATGTCTAACATATTCTATCAAGTTTTTTATCACCAAGTTTGAATCGTATCTGCAAATGGGTAATAAATTTGAGTCATGATGAATTCTGATTTTGATTGGAAAAATTGGTCATAGTAAGTCATGTACTTTGAAAATTTCTTCCACTATCTTGAGAGATGATTTTTTACCGATTTCCACTTTCAAAATCTGTTCATTATTTTCTCTTTTATCTATTTCTATGTTAATGACGAAGTAAAATTTGGCCACATAAAATCGTGAATTTCTCAATGATGGATTTAGTATTCTATCCGAAGGTTTGAAAAATACATAGAGCTGACGAAATGAGTTGAAGGGCATAACTAAACATTCAACAAACTTGCATTGCATCCATTACCTATCATTTTGGTCCTGTATTGGTTATTATATAATATACTTTAGCCAATTTTAAATCTTTTGTAGAAGTTATTTCCATTCGGGAAAATGTGTTTCGACAACATAATATCGAGTAGTTCCTGAAGTTTTGTTGACATCGCATTTATCCAATCTAAAAAAAAATTAATAAAAACTGCGTAGATATTGGTTATCTTAAGCTCTGCTGTAGTATTTTTATAATTATGTCATTGACTTTATCTTGTTATTGTTTGTACTTTCTAAGTGACAGCAGTCACAGGACACTTTGCTTGTTCAAATAATTGACACTATTAAGCATCGGGAAATGCTGTCTGGTGTTGTATAAATTTGATACATCTATTTTTTTTTTCATTCTTATCTTGGACTGAGAATTTTTTTCACGTTGAGTGGAAATTTGTTGGTGTTTTGTGTGAATTGTCTGGTATTTTCAATTTATGAAACTTATTACGTGATTCTTTCGTATAGAGTATATGTTGCTGAATTTTGAAGAAAAATTCACTTTTTATGTTCATTAAATGAATTTCCTAATCAGTCCAGGCGAAGCAAAATGTGTCATGTGCACTTCTTGTTATAAAATAGTTTTCAAGGGATGTGATGGATACTTACTCATCATTTTTAACTGATTAACTGATATGATTTTCGTTACAAGTACGCGTATATCAGTTAGTGAGTTTAAAACAAAATATTCTTGCAAAAATGAGCAGAGGTCTAGTTTCTTTCAGTTTTTTTGGCTTTTAATCTGAGCTTGTTTTGCAAGGTATTTGCATTACTACTACTTTCACTCATGTACGGTGTAACTTGGTTTACCTTGTACTTTTTAAAATTAGTTAAATAAGCCCGTGTAAAATTTTCAACTTGGCTGTGATGAGTAATGAAAATATATGGAATGCAGCATTATGACTGATTGTGAGTAAAAGATAGCTAAATGTATAGTACTATGTAGATACGTGTAATTGTGAATCACACTAGCATTTTGAAAATTATTCTCCGTCATAAAAAAAACTAGATTGTTTTTGTTTTTCCATTCATCAATGGTATTTCTTATCATCAATGTCTTTCAACGTTCAATTTGATTATAATTTTTTTACAGTATTTTATTTGATCACTGAAATGTTTTATTGTGATGTAGGTTGTATACATTTAACTGCATAATATAACTGAAACAAATACTTCAAATATTATGAATATGAACGAATTTACTAATTTAATTATGTAGTTGATAAATGTGAAGTATTTGTAGGACTTGTGTAAACACGAATAATTATTTGTACTTGATTTCTTAGAGCTATATGGAATCAAGTACATATTTTGTTCTATAAAATTTCTCAGTAGACAGAATTTTATTGAATAAGTAACTTTTTGGACTTATTATTGACTTTCAAAAATTTGATTCGATTATTCTTGGATAGTGAAAGTCTGATATACGTGTGTGTATTAGGAGCGTTTGGTGGTCAGCATTTGTTATTAAATTGTTACTTCAGATATTTTCCAATATTACGAGTAGGTATTTTAAAAAAAATTTAAGATACTGAAATATGCTCAAATTTCAATTTCTTCATTCAGTGTTCAGTATGAGCAAGCTTCTTTTGAAGTCCTTATAAGATTCTTTTTTTGTGTTTCGCTGTTGTTTGAGTTCATTAAATTGTTATTGGGAAAACCAGGAGAAGAAAAACTTTTTTTTCTTTGATGAGGAAATGAATAGAAAATTTGTCCTCGTTAGGTGTAAACATTTTCTGTAAGCAGCGATAACGTTTTTGAAAAACAAACTAATATACCTATCCAATATGTTTGCTTAAAATAGCTTTGTTTTTTTCGTTTTTGACTATTTTTTTGATGGAATTCACTGATTATTGTTCGTTTTTTGAGTTTAATAACAAACTACAAAGAAAATTAAAAGCGTACAGGCCCTCTAATTGTTTTCACTTGTATAATTTCGTAATGAGGGCTAGGAGAGTTCAATTGAAGATGCTTAACTTTACTTCAAAAAAAAAAGAGGGTAGGTTAGGAAGCGTTCAAGAATAGTAGGTAAGTGATTACTATACAAAATTCAAGTGCTTATGTGTTTTCATTCATTATTTTAAATGAGTAGGCTGAATAATTGACCTTGATTTTTTTTCGAAACACATTTTCCAGCGCTAATTAGTTTTCCCGAATTTATTTTGAAGTGTGTTTTCAAAAAAAACAAATTAAAATTCTTCGAATAATTTATAATATATTATTTACTCGAAAAAAATGCTGTTACTTGGTGTAATCTGTTGCGATCGGTTCTATTTGGGCTAGTTGATTGTATTTTATTTTTCTTTGGTTTTGTAGAAATTCACGTTTAAGACTAGTCAGGCTGCTTTTTCTGCACAAAACTCAATTTTTTATGTTTGTTTACTACGAGTATAATTACGAGTACCTTAACTAACAGCCGCTCAGTATTAACACGGAAATCACTCGAAGAACATAATCTGATTCTCTTTCCAAGTTACACGGTGATTTTCAAAAGCAATGTTCCCAAAATAACCATCTCCTAGCCATGACTTGTCTGATGAAACCCTTGGATTAAGTATGATTGAAGAGGGCTAGACAGAAACTTTGTTTCATGGCTGTAAAATGATAATAGTTGAATTAGGAGCTAAATTATTCGTAAATTCAGGAGAATAATTTGTGATAGTCTCCTCTGCTCAGTGCTCACAGGTGGGGATGTTTGTATAAATATATACTTTTATAGCTGGTTTAAAAAGTAAGTTAACATTTCCTGGGTACTATCGCTGTAGTTTTCATTCGAATTTCCTCGAACGCCCTTTTTGTTTTTGAAAGTAGGCTGATTGATCAGCATATGCGTCTGAATTCCCCCCTCAATTTATCAAATCGTATCGTATTGTGTAAATATACAGCCAAGCTTACATTTTGTTTCACGTTTTATCGAAGCAACTGCTGAGCTCACTTGCCTGGTTGTGTTTACCTACATTTTTACTACAAATCCAGTCAACAAAACTGGTGTGCTGAGGAGCTATCGACTTTAATTAATGAAAAGAAGGATTCGGGGGGGGGGAGGGGGGAAGGTCGTAATGTGAAAAATTTCTTTTCCACACGAAAGCTACCCTGAGAAACGGATTCCTTGGTATAATAATATACGTGGAACCCTATATAATTTTTCAAAAGTGTCTCCACTCTTTAATACGAAAGAACTCAGTTGATTTTGATTGATGCGCGACTACATTTTTCTGAAATTAATTCACTCAATGTTATTAATTCCATCAAGTTTTTTTTTCTAAAACTTATAGTTAGCGCTTCAAAATTTTCAGTGTTCATTAGAATCGTCAAAAAATCTTCGTATTTACTAAAATAGACAAATTCACAACTAGGTATACATATAACTTTCTCATTCTCCGTACATGTATGCAAGTCGTGATAGATTTTTATTTAATTTTTTAGTCTAAATTATTGAAATGTAATGTAACGGAACAAACGTAATGATTAGATAATTCCTTGCAATCATGAAGTGAGATTATTTTATAGTCGGCTATTCGATGTAGGTGCCTATATCTATTTATAGTACCGATTTTTCTAAAAAAAAAAAAGAGTTTTGAATTTTAGAGGAAATCGAGTGCCTATTTTATCTTTACTACGAGTAAAATAAAACAAAACAAACAAAACTATACTATAACATTTTTGGTTGCTAATTTCGTAGCATTCTACCCCTTTTTTTTCTATTCTCCTACGAAACAGGAAAAAAGGTCTCGCGTGACGTCTTAAATTTTCATTTTTGTTTTCCTGTAAACACCCGCTCCCTTTTCTTCATTTTGTTTAGGTACCTTTGATTACGTATGTTATATGCAGAAATAATTGAATTTTAAGAGAAATTTTCGATTCCTCTTATTTTCGACATTGAAACTCCCACAGAATCCGGCCCCTCACTTGACCTTTTTATCTTCTTATTGTTTTCGATGAAAAAGAAATACCTGCGCCAGTTTAAATAGTCCTTTGACGTCTTTCGATTTTTTGACCACTTCGTGGTTTTTCTATGAGAAACTAACAGCTTGGTACATACCCACTCGTATTTTGCTAATCTGATAAAGATAATAATAGTATATTAGTATTCCTTCTTTTATGCTCGTCAGCTCGTCTATTTTTATACTGTACTGTAGCCTGCGCATATTTTTGGAAACCATATTATAGGGTAAATGTGAAAAACTGGTTTCGTGAAAGATTGTTTGCTACCCTCATTCTGAATAGATGCGTCTATTCTATTGTGGAATAAAACCAATAAGCCTGAAAAGAGACGTGTAGGTATTTATCTGGCTGACAGGATGAAAGGTCCGAAAATTTCTCATCTATGTCTATCCAGTATCCAATTCCAAAACAGAAGCTTGCTGGCTTAGGTCGTAGATATGGTTTTCGATTTTAAATCCGACCAATTAGTACAAAAAAAATAATTCTATGTTTCACGTTATTCGTGCATTAACTTTACGAGGTCATTCATTCAGTGTTTTGTTTCTACACTGATTTCTCTTATTTCATTCTCGCATTTATTATTGCAAAAATATTGGATGAATTTTAATTCAGAATGAATGAGTGCATCGGCCATTTCCACTGAAAATATACACTTTACGTGGGAAATTATGTAATCGTAGAAGTTCTCGGAGGATAAAACTAGTTTTATCCAATTCAATTTACGACATACGGCCCTCTTCATAGGTACTGCTGTGTGTTTCGTGTCTCCAGACTGTTTAAAATCCTCTCACTCCTCATTCACTTCGATATGTGAACAATGTACTTACGTAGAATGCGTTTCCTGTGAAAGATGCCTTTTGAATGCGTGATAAAATAATTTTCCTACTCAATTTATGAACTTTTTGGTTTAGTATATAAGTTTTAAAATTGTTGATAAAAATTAATAACGAAGCTTCTAATTCCTAGATGATTATTGGAAGGAAATTACCTATGAAAATCTATTAATGCAGTACTATTGTATGGTTGAAAACTTTTCGAATTCATGGTTTCAAATGAGCCAAAACATTTTACAAAAACTCGAAACTCGAATTTTTGAAATTTGAACTTTTTTTTTTACCAATTTCTTTTGGCCCATGATCTCTCCCAAAAAAGTTCTTGCTTTACTCAAAAGCTTTTTAGCTACTGGCTAAACGCAGTATGATCGTGTTCCATTCTCAGAATTCACGACGTATCTTCTTATCTTCTGAAAAATTTGTAATCGACGTGTTATCGTCTAGAAATTTTCCGTCATTTTTGAGCATGAAATCAGAGGGTGACAGTTTCCTGTGTCTGACTACCTACGCCTTTATTATAATTGAGTAAAAAAAAAAAATAAATAAATAAAAAAAATTGACTACGACTCACCTAAATGATTTTGCGCATTACTAGACATATCCGGAAGCATAATCGCGCACGTGTGCGGAGAAAAAAATTCATTAATTTGTATATTATTGCGGTATCTCTATTGTTTCTTCGTTGAAATATGATCGTGAAAATTTTTTGTAGAAGTCGTTTACGGTTTGCTTTCATTTTGCTGATATCATTTGTATTTCATTTTTTGTTCGTGTATGCCATTATTATAGACTTATTGGTAGAAAACCTTCATACAAATATAATAAAAACCAAGTTGGTTGCTTGATGATAAAAAGTTCCATCGTAAAAATCACAGAGCCATCAAAATGCCATAGATTTATTTTTTTGTGATTATCATTCTAAGGTGACGCTGAGTGCGAGTGAGTGAAAGGAGCTTAATCACCTTGAAGCTGTTACGAAATTTAGAAATTAAGTTATGTGAGAATTTTATTTTATATTCTTGTAGGTATAATCGCATACGATTTACTGTTTTATTACCTATGCTGTTATTACCTATATTTCTCATGTGTAATCAGAAACCGTTGGAAGAAGAGCCTTAGAGGTTTCAAATTAGTTTTAACCTGTTGTCGACGAAGAATGAAGTGAATCACGATGGAAGTAGATCGCTGAGATAGGTTGTTCCATTTTTGTAAAAACTCAGTAACATAAAGGAATTTAAGAAGGTATGATATCATATTATTTTGACTCATCGTTACTTGAACAAAAATATGTACGCAGAGGATATACGAGGTGAGAAAGCGATGAAAGAGGCAGAAATTTTCGTACTGACATGAAAATATTCGAGAACATTCTTCAAACGGTTTTTCGAAGTTAATTACAAGGGTGAGACGTGTAACCCGTTGAAAAATAAGTCATTTTTAGATTATATTTTGTAACTTAAAAGGTTCATTTTTTAGTATCTCTCTCAGAAACTACCAGAATGGGTGTATCCTTCTCTTTTTATTTTCCTTATCTTTATCCTCGGTCAACTTTGCAAAAAACATGCAACATAAAAATTTTTTAAATAGAGGAATTTCATTCTAAACTACGATAGTGAATGGGTTTTTTTTAAATATTTTTCTATTTTCTTATCTTGTGTGTTAAAAGTACAAAAATTTATTAATAACTCATGACAAAGTACCTGTAAGGCTGGGGGTCGTCTTTTTTGTAATCTGATACCAAAAATACTGAAGTACTTATACCAGTCATACCTTGAAAATTTAACCATAATATGAAACCCTCGCTGGTGAAAGAAATTTTCACTCTAAATTTCAATATGCAGTTTGTAGCACACAACAAAAGAACGATTGGAGTTTTGGACGAAAAATTAACCTGCACCCTTCTAGTTTCTCTTTGACTACCATTTTCTTTTTTGAAATTTAATGTGATATGTATTGGGTATCATGTTTTCAAGTTTCATAATTTTATTGTATTTACTTACCCATGAAGTTATTTGAATTTTGATGGATGTGTAGTAGATTCTAAAGTCTAGTTAGGTCAAGTTACCTATATGTATAAATTTTCTTTCCCCCATACTCCATGCGTATAATTTGAATTAAGTTAATTACCTTTTTTTCCCTATTTCTATATTTTTGTCATTTAGTATATCATCGATGGGTATGGCGTGAAATACTGAAACGCGTAGTTACATAAATTTGGAAGGACATTAAGTACATTACAAAACTTGAAGAATGCACTGTTATCAAAAATATTAATATGTTTACGAATTATGTATACGTTTCAAGTTTTTTCTGATTGGCTACTTCTGAGACGTAGAAGTTTTATAATATTACTTGAAGGTTATAAAACCATTAGCAAGTGCTCGTAATTATTTATACATGTATGTACGAGTACAGTGAAAGTGTTCTTGGAATATTTGTCGAAATTCTGGGAAAATTGGAACAATACTTTGTCTATAACTTATATTACCTTATTTGAATGCTTGTTGGAATACCCAAGGTGAATTGAATGTTTCAATTAGGTATCGAACTGTGCAGGTTGTCAAATTCTTAATCTTGTTTGTTTTTCGGCATGCCGAGTTACTTATACCTATTTCAAAAAATCGAGGTCGATGAGTCAGCTGATGAAATCTTATTATAGATTGAAATTTTGAAATTTGAACCTTTTCATCAGCAGAAGTAGCCTGTAATACTTTTATCTTTTATTTGTACTTACAGTAATTGTATTTATTCTCATTTTAAAATGTTATCTAATTCTTCCTGATTTTTCCTCGCTGAAGAAGCGAAAAATATTATGGAAACCTAATCAGACATTTCATTTTTGAATAATTGTTTAAAATTTCCTTATTTGAACCAAAACATGATCAATTATTCTTTATTGAACATATTGAAATCAGATTCGAATGGTTTTTTATTTTTGCTACGTAACATATTAGCTTGTATTTCGCGTAGGTTGAAGTGAAAATTAAGACTAGGATCTTTTTAACACTTGGGTCCAGATTTTAATTTAATAAAAAATTTTTATGGTGTTCGAATGTACTATACGATTGTAGAAAAACTTTTTTCGAAATTGTCATTATGAAAAGCTCATAAATTCTGTGCTTAAGCATTGATAATTTGGTTCCATTCGTGCCTTACAAAAGTTGAAAGTTTTCAAGGTCTGAAAATTGTACGGTTGTTAGAGCACTCGAGTCATATTTCAGCGTGCTCAAAATTATAATAATTACCATTAAGTGCTCGAATGCAAGCGCTGATATTTATGCGGTATTATTTCTGTTTTATAAATCTTTTACGGTTCGTGAGTTTTTAATTATTTTTAATCTGTGGCATACTGATCTTCCTTTTTTTTCCCCCAATATCAAAAGTTCATAAGGAATTCCCTCAAATTACAAGGTCTCAATGCTGATAGCCTTGGCAAATTGCATGATAAATATTAATTCTAGATTAAAAGTTTGATTTAAAATTTTCGTCTAAATTCACTGCAAAATATTTCGGTAGTTATATTTTCACTATTTTGGATAGGGAAACAGGAACGATTGAAGATTTGTAATGTTAGGTAGATAATCACGCCAAAAATATTATGTAAGAGGCTGAGAAGTACTATAAATATTTAAAGTATTTATAAAATCTTAAATTGTCCTTGTTTTCCCATTAAAAATGGTTACTTGTTTCTTTCAGTTAATAGGATTATTTTATCAGGTGCTCGGATTTGATTTCTTTTTTCACTCATCATTTTTTGCTGTTCACGTAGCATCTGATATGTGAGTAATCTGTAATACAGTAGCTAGTAGAAAAAAAAATTTTTTATTTAATGATTTACCGGTGCGTTTCTTGGAATAGAATAATGGATTTATACGCGTGTTCTCGTTCATATATTTCGAAAATAAGTGATTGAATTCAGGTTTCCCCTTCGGTTTTTAATCAGTACTTTGAAGTGTGTGTGTGTGTATAATAGAGTCCACCAAATAGGCATAAAAAGCTAAGGATCTCGTTGAATGTTGTTGTTGTGAATTTCTCAACTTGGCTCTAAAATAAAGAAGTTTTCACGCTTTTCATTAGAAGGATCTTTTCCGTTGATGTTTCCCCCCTGTGGATCACTGATTACTGCATTCGATCGCATCGTACAAATTTTAAAACTTGCCGTCACTATTAAACCCCTCGGACTCGAAAGTGCTCCATCTTTTAGATTCGTATGAATTGAACGAAAGTCTTGAGAAAATAATTCGTCAATATTCTATTAGTCGTGAAAACCTGCTTATTTTTTATTCTTCCTAAAGTATCTACATTATTAGAATTTTATTCCTCCAAGTTAATCTTCACTTAGGATAATATATGTATTGTTTTTCTCACCGGGGAATCATCAGTTGACTGAAAAAAAAAAAATGTAAACTAACTTTCCTGTTTGTATTTTGAGTGGAAGATTTTAAAAACCTGTTTCTGTTGCTTTTCCTTTACGGTTTATTTCTTTGAGTTTTTCTTCTTTTGGCTGAATCATCTTTCTACGCCAATTACTCATTACCATTCCCAAAGAATAATGAGGAGGGGGTGTATGAAATCTTATATATGTAAGATTAGTTTTTTATGGGTGGATTCCTTTTTTTTTTCTTTTTCTTTTTTTTTTTTTTTTCAATGAAATGTTATGACTTTCTTCTTTTACAATTTTTCCCCTCGTATGAAATTTTATTATTTGAATGTATCCGGCTTGAAAACTTGCGAATGCGAAACACATTTTTGTGATTAATTGATACGTATGGGTTAACACATAATTATATGATTATTTCGCTTCTTGAACCATATCAAATTGATAAATAAATAAAATTAGTAACCAGTTCAATACAATCTAATAAGAGATGTACGATCATTTTGGTAGCACCAAGCATTGTAAATAATAAACTTTTTTTTATATAAGATCAAATGTCTCTAATTTATCTTATCTGCCTGCTGTTGCATTAAGCGTAAACTTTTTTAAGCTCTCTTCAATCGTTCTCATTCATTTATTGTTCAAGTACCCATGTAATTTTGAATGGAAATTTTCTTTGAAATCATACCGTCCGAATTTCATTAAAGGTTATCAGGTTCATTTCTTATTACGTATAGTTACCTCGATTAGTAGGTAGGTATTTTTTTAACTAGGAAGAATATTGTTTTATATTTGGTTAGGTTTTTTAATCAGTTTAAGACAAAAAAAAAAACGACCTTTGAAACGTTTTTTTTTTCTTTGACCAATTCATTCGACTAGCCACAGATTTTAAATGTAATCCATCCGGTTATTTAAGAATCAAGTATCTAGTTCTTTGCTTTGTGTTAAACTTATGGTTTTGCAACTTTTTTCTGTGGCTGTCTCAGTCAAATTACTATAGAATCTGAAAACAGTCACAAGAAAGTGGGGATTACCTCACCTTGCCTTTAATAAAAAAAAATCCTGTATACCAGTGGTGGCATGATGAGGGAATTTCCGTCCACCCCTTCAATTTTGCGGGTTGGCCATTTGTTCGAACATTTTTTTCTTCCTTTATTCACTAATAAAACTGATTCGGAAGAAGGGTAGGGAATAGGGATTCTCACCCAATGCCACCATTAAAAAGTTGATGTGTGAGGTCACGACACCTTGTTAAAATACTTTTTTAAACATGCCACTTACATTTCCCTGTGGTACAATGTAGCCCTTCAGTTATATACTATTGGTGGACAAAGTTTGAACTCTGTTTTCATGGCTACTCGCAGTGCAGTCCATGCAGGGGTTTCTCTGCGCGCTTCCTACTGTCAATAGAGAAATCTGTAGTTGCATTAGCTTGACCAGTTTTAAGCTGGCATGGTGATAACGTACTCGTACTTGGAAACACACAGCTGATCTCTATAAAAGTTTTTCCACCTCCATATTATGGTTTCATCCGCTGAAAAAGTTTGACGTCGACCAGACCCTTCAATTAATTATTTTTCGACTTTCTAAACACTAAACAATATTGCGTCTTTTTTTTTTGTACAGCGAATACCATGCAGTAAATTAAAATAACCACATCACGACCGCCTGCACGCATGAGCCATTAGAAATTATTTTTAAACGCAATTTTTATCGTGATTCACACAGGCACACTATTCCATTCATCAATGACGAACTGTTTCATCCTAAAAACGTTTGACTGTAGCGGATTTAAACTAGGTAGATTACTGCAGTTCATTTTAAACAAACGAGAATAGCGTTGCAAAGGCAAAAAAGAATCACATTTTGGCCTAATTAACATGGGGAAATAGATTTCTATTATGTGACTGAAGGATTGGGGGAAAAAAAATTGTTAAATTATTGAATTTTAATATTGATAATAACGATAACGTAACTTTTTCCTGTTCAAGTAGAATGAGAAAGCAGGAAATAGGAAATGTATTTACCTTATGTAAATTTAGAATTTCGTTACACATTTGGTGAAATTGATAAAATTTATTTTCAAGTTGGTGAACAATTTTGAATCGTATTATTAGTAAAGAAATGAACGTCGCTTCCGAAAATTTTGGAGGACAACAAAAAAACATTTTTTAGTTTGACCTTGTTTAATTCGGCATGAGATACTAAATTTATTATTGTATAGGTACATTGAGCATGTACAATGAACTTTTATCCCAACAAAGAGTTTCGGTGTGAAATTCTGCTAAATTTTCTCTGTAGCAGATTGAAATCGTGATAGAAATACTTTTGTTTCTTTTTAAAAAGATAGCCCCTGGTCTTGTTCATGAAATATTAGTTTCTCGTCAGCCGAGTACCTACTTAACTAATAAAAAGATATCATTCAGCTCGCTGCTTCGTCTTTAAAAATAATAATATGTATAATAACATGAAAGTACGATAGAAGACATGCTATTTTTTCCTATTTGTTTTTCGATTACACTATAACAAAGCTTTACTAGATAATGATTATTATTTAACCTATTGATGTGCTGTATGCACAGAATATGGCTTCTGCTTGGAGAAAGTATCCGGAAAATAGAAGTATCAGTTGTAGTTTATCCTGTTTGAAGAAAGATAAAGGCGAAAGAACGCATTTAAAAACTATTTGTGAAATGAAATTTAAACTGAGTAGCCTGAATGTATTGGCTTGAAGAAGAAAACGTGTGGAAGATAATCTAATTAGTTGTAAATAAGTTGAACTTTTTAAAAATGTATATTTGGTCTAGTTTATTGACGAATAGGTCAAATTATTTTCAGTATAGGTTATAGGTGAAAGCAGGTATTTCCTTGAAAACCGGGAAAGTCGCTGAGTTCTTTTCCTCTTCTTACCTGGGTTTCTTTATTTCGAATGAATTATAATTTTTAGTCGTTTGCCACTTGTCAGTCTGACAACTTTATTTGTACTGCTCTTGAAACTGGTACATTGTGTATCTTGTTCATTGTTTATTCAAGAATGATTTCTTGGAAAATTAGTAAATTACGTCTCAAATTCGATTAGGTACTCAACAATGATTTTCCTTATTTTCATTGCGTTTTTATTCTATTCGACTTTGAAACAGTTATGTCAGCCTGTGTCAGTGCATCTGACCTAGCCCCAAATTGTCTGAATTAATATGTTTTTGTGGATGAAATTTTGAAAATTATAAAATACCTGAGTTTTATTCTTGAGCGCTGAAAATCCGTCATTACAATAAAAAGGGTCAAGTACTGTACCTTTAGAATTTATCTAGAATATTTAAACATGACTACCATTATGAGTTTGTCTTGAATGTTATGGAGTCTGCCAGATTCAGTGGGTAATTTTTGTGGGTTCCATCCAGTTACATACACGTACATTACACAAAAAGATTCAATCACCTCTGAAATATGTATACGTATCTGAAGACCTTGCCGATCAAAAGAACCCCCCTCTCCCAGTAAATTTTGAACTACTTAAAAATCACAGAGACATATAAAAGATAGACTGCTTGCCTCTTTCACAAACATAATTTTATTGCTGATATGATTTTAGTTACATTATTATGTTGCTGTGTGGTATATCAGTTGTGGATTTGTTTGCCATTAAAAATCTAAATATTGAGAACAAGAATTCAGTTGTTTATTCTTTGTCGTAAAGACAACAACGAAAAGTAATTCAACTACAAGGTAGCTGTATCCAGAGTTATTGTGATGAAACTCTATTCTCTGCTAGATAATTTATTTTTAATTTTTCCAACTGATTGAGAATTCAAAAACGTGTGGATGCAGTAATTATAATACTTATGTACACCTTTTGTGTTGCATTCGCTCAGTGTTCCACCTCTTGAAATACAGTACCTGCTATTTTCATGATCTCCATCTCTTCTCGTCTCCCTCTGATAGCCTACTTCTTTTCAAATTCAACTGAAAAAGAAGAGAGAAAAGAAAAAAGCAACCTTGAATGACAAGCCTCGAACGAGGAAGCCATCGTTATTCTTCGATTTTGCCACCTAACATTATATGCAACTATAACTAGTTGAGCAGGATTCTGCTATTGGCGCATTTTTTTTATTACGATGCAAATCGAACTCTTATTCGTGACCGAATACAGCTGTTGAAAAATTCCCATTAGTCGATGCTACTAAACAATGCATTTCTGTAAATGCAGCAAACTGCTTAGCCTGCAGTTATTGATTTTGAAACTCTATTGTTCGATTTTAAATCGACTAGAAAAATTGTCGAGTTGCGTGTGCCGAAGTTTAGTCTTTGTAAACTGATGAAGTTGGTTGAAAAATTTATAATTAACTTAAAACGTAATTCAAAATTTAAATTTCATATCGATACATTAATTATGCGGACGAGTGTCAGTCTAATTTCTATAATATTAGAAAAAATTTGTCCCCAGCAAGACCAGCCTTTTTTTATTTTGCCATCTGTAGTTGACCTAAAATTTATAAAAATTTTCTAACTGCTCCGGGGAATGCACTTGAAGGCATCAAAATATGATGAAGATATTTTTTAATAGAGAAAAAAAGTCCTAATTTTGAAATGCTAATTTTACCAATTTTGTTACAATAAGTTATTAATTGTATTTGTTTTTTTATTTTCTATTTCACAGTAACGATGGAGAAGATTTGCATTGCTTCGAAATAAATGTATCTACTCGAGTGCAGAAGTACGTTTTTGCCACTCTGTGTGCGTCTGAGCGTTGCGTATGGATGCAAAAATTGTTCCAAAATTTAACACTAAGCTTCCCAGCCCAATTGTCGGCGGATTATACACGTGCTGGTTGGTGTTTCTTAAAAGTAAGTCGTAAAAAAATTGATACATTATCCAATTATCTTTGATGTGCGTTTTAATTTTATGGTATATGGCACTATGAACGAGCCTGCTCAAAGTTAAAGTACCTTAATCGAATTACTAATTTTGTGCGGATACATGTACGTCTTTTCTCTTCGAACTCCCCTCGTATTCATCGCCATTAAATATAATACACGAATAAATGAAATTAAGCTTAGTAAGTAAGAAATGGTAGGGGCAAAGGTCGACGAACGGATTGGTTAATAAAATTTATAGGTACAAATTGTACGTTCAATTTCTCGTACTGATTACTCTAAATACGTACGAGCAATTAATTTGGGACTCGTTGAACTTGTTGGATCGTGTTCAAGTACCTGCCCACATTTTACATTTCTGTAAATTATTGTTGGATAAGATTTGCAGCTTTTGAAATTGTGAATTACAACTAATATTCATGAAGTTTGGGTCGAAAATTTCAGTCAATTGAACTTTTCTGTAAGTTGTAGCATTTCCAAGCTTGTAAAATTAACCTATTTTTCTAACCCAGGGTGTCTAAAAATCACGAAAACTCAATAATCGTCACGAGATTTCAACTTTTTCAGAAATCTGGCTGTATTATTTTCAATAACATTAGGTATAATTTTTCATCGGAACGTGTAAAATGTTTTAGAAATTCCAAGTGAAACAATTTTCTTTCAAGTTTACTTATGTACTCGTACTTTAATTTGAGCAAATTTTGTCTATCCTTTATTCTTTGATGAGGGGGATACAATTTGGTTGCTTTGAATTCCATCAGCATTTGAAAACCTTCAAAATACCTACGTTGACTCCATTGAAAGTTTTAGATTATGAAAATTTTGACTGAAAGCTTGAAATGTCGTTTGCTGTATCCCGAGCAGTTTGAGGTGTGCACATATTTATATTTTGCTCTTTGCATTTTCAGGAATGCATTAATGGGACGTGGACCAGTTGTTGGTTACTTTTACAGAAACGAACGCTTTTCTATACGCGTGGCAACGAGTTAGTCGAAATTGATCTCCGTAAAGCTAGAAGTGTTGGTAAGTAGATTACAATACATCTATTTATTTACTACATTTACTTTCTATGACATTCATATTATAAATGAGCAACATGTGAGCCGAAATTTGATCTCAGTATCCTGCATCCATTATACACAAAATTATAACGTATTTAATTTTCAAAGTATTGTATTTTCATACAAAGCAGAGTATGCCTCATTAAATTAATTACTTTTATTACTTTGTGGTCAGAAGATTTTTATTATAAATATATTCTGTATAGACAATAACCATTAGGTAGCATACTGCATAGTAGAGATGGGACACGACTAATTATGACTAAAATTGTCGATTCTAGGAAAATTTCAGTCACATCAATTTTGACTAAGAACTAATCCATAAGATTATTAGTCACGACTAATTTAGTCGCTGACTAATTTAATAATCCTGTTATCATTTAGTTACAATTTTTTTCATGATTTATAGTCACGTCTATCTCTCTCTGTACAGTAAAAACGTATGACAATAATTCAAAATCGTTTGAAATACTTCAAAATTTCTTAGTAGGTACCGGCTGTAGTACTGTTAATAATAGAGATGACAACTTTAATAGTAAACCATGATCGAAATTGGCAAGCCTCTTATTGTATTCTTATCTCAGCAAAAACTTTGAAAAATTGACGTATTCTGTGTGTTAATATTAGATTTGTTTAAGTACTTGAAGTGTTTTTAGAATTTTCATCGGCATTTCTTTATACACCCAAATAGACTAAAAATAACTATATTTGACATTGAAAATTTGATATATACTTAGTAGGTTGTGCTTACCACTGTTCTGAAAGTATAACTGTTTTCAGTAAAATTACAATTGAAAAAAAAAAAAAATTGAAATTAAAAAACTTGAGAAATTCGCTTTGAAATTATTTTCTTAAAATACCCTGAAATGCATTTTTATTGCTATTAATTGAAGAGCCAAATTCCAAAGTGCGCTAAGCGTAAGTAAAAATTTTTTCAACAAATGAGAAAAATGTACAGCTCTCAGCTTGGGAGTCTTGAGAAGTTGGTTCCAATGCTGTCTTTTAAATTCACCAACTCCCCATAGTGTTGCAACAAAAAAAATTTCTATCCGTATTTTGCGTAAAAAAGTGAACTTCGATTTAAAAAAATTGATCACTTAGCGCACTTTGAAATCTGAGTTTATGCACTTAGTTCACTTTGGAATCTGGTTTCATACTGTGGTTCATGCACGTAGCTCACTTTGGAACAGAAATGTGAACTAAGCGCAGATATGAGTTCTGATTCACGTAGTGCGCTTTGGAAACGGTTGAAAAATTGTGTTATGTGAAATATGAAATTATAGATGCGCAGACTACGTTTTGGAAAAGTTATATGCAACAGTCGATGAGTGACCACTTTGGCAACCAAATTGCAGTACTATCTCAAAATTCGTTCAACTTTTTTTTGCGCCAAGTGCATTTTCGAATCTGGCTCTTCAATTCTATCTGTCAAAATTTTATAAGTAACCCGCTAAAATAGGTAGTGTCCTACTTGTATTACATATTTTCTGTAAATCATCGAAACCAGAAGTTCTTAATTTATTTAATTTCAATGAAAGGAATGTTGAAATCTGTGGTTTAAATAAATACGCGTAGTCATCAACATATTATATACCTTCCATGAACCAAGATAAAGGCTATTTGTTATCAGGAGTTGCACGTAAATTATAAATTACTACCTATAAAATAAACAAAAGAATTTTATATTTGGTTTAAAAGAATTTACTTACCTACCCAAAACGTCAAGTACTATCGCTGTATTTTTTCCCACAGTTTTATATTTCGAATAACGTACTGATAGAGCACGATAAACGTTGACAAATTTTTTCAATTTGGAGTTTTTCATTTTAAGGGTATGCTTTATTAGACGCCCGAACTCCACAATTCGGCTTTACGAATATCTCATGGAAGGAACTTCTGTTGATGAAATGTGGAAAAATATGAATCAAACTTCTCAATCAGCTCAACCAATATACGAAATTTAGGATTTTTGTTATTAAACTGCCCGATAAAACGATGTTTAAAAAATTTTTTTTATTAATTGAAGGAATTTTCCCGACCGTTTTCTGGTTGAGTTTTTATCTAAAAGATACGATTTTTGAATATGTTATGGTTATATGATGAACTTACGGATGTATGGAGTTGGATTTTTATTTAAAATTAAACAACGGTTTCTACGGATACGCAAAGCTGATGTAACTTTGATAGCTAATTTTTGCTACCAGAAAATATAAATTGAAAATTTAACTCTATACATCCGTAAGTTCATCATATTATAACAATAACATATTCAAAAATCGTATCTCCAAGTGGAAAACTCAGGCAGAAATCAGTCGGGAAAATTTATCTGTTTCTTACATTTTTTTCGTGTGGTAAAGCATACCCTTAGAGCTTGCCACCTTGTAAAAATATTTATCGAATTCCGAGTCATACATTTATTTATGAATTTTTGCATTCTATCAGGTATCTTTGTAACTTTTTACATTTCTTGTTCAAAAAATTAAATTAACAATAATCTTTTCATGTTGTGGTCCTACATGCATTGCCACAAATTTTAATACTAAAAAATGAACAACTTTCTTCATAGTTTTTGTGCGATGGTCGCCGGTTAGAAATTCGTTGAATTTTTAACTGAAGAAAATTTGCATTGTTTCGCATACAAAAATATTTCTTTCAACAATGGATTCTCGAGGTCCTTATTCTTCACGTTTATATTCCCCTCAAATCGCAACGCCATTCTTCCGAGACAAACAATGACTCCCACGAGAAATCGAGGACAGATTTTGTTTTTTGGAGGTTTTGTCGATGTCTTGACAAAGTGTGTGCTAGATTTTGGCTTTTTGAAAAAGTTCATTGAACTTTAGAAATTTAAGTATAAAAGCAATCTTAAATTGCGAAAATTGTACGAAATAATAAAGTGTCACGTCGTAAATAAAAATGATTTTAAGTTGGTTTTAGGTTAGAAATAAGTATTTTATTGTTGTTTGATTTTATTATATTGGTTATTTCACATTGGTCTTGACGAAATATTACGGTGCTTATTATCTTATGGTTTATAGTTTAGCCTTAAAACAAACGATTATTTGCTCGACAACTTTTTTCTCAATCGGAAATTGTGACGTCTGACCTAGAAATAATATTCACGTGCAATATTATAGATTTTAGTCTAGTAAGGATCGAAAAAATTGATAAAAACTGTATGATAGCATTTATAATTTGTTTATACATCTGTAAAATTAGTTTAAAAAATTTATCAGGGCCTTTTAACCCACATTATTTGAAAAATTGAAGAAGAAAAAATCAATCTCGAAAATCTCGCTTTGTAATTTGTAAATTCATTTCTGGGAACGGTAGAGCAAGCACCCATATTACCCCTCTGAATGGTGACAAAAAAGATCTTCTATGTCATGCTTTCTTTCGTAATCTATTATCATTTGAGCCTTAATTTCTGGAATAGGACTGTCAACAATTTAAATAATTGAAAGAAAATCTCTGCTATCTTTCAAAATGCTCATTTTGAAAAAAATGTCAATCTCAATTAAAATAATTTCAAATTATTGATATTGACATCCAAAGAGGCTGTCAATCAATGGTGGGCCTGTTCGCGTTCATTGTTTAACCAACCTTCATGAGAATTTTCCATCCACATGTCAATTTTGTGTAATTATTTAATATTCTTATGCGAGTTTAGGGGGAAAAGTATAAAATAATTTTTTTCTGATTTACAATGATGAATTATTGTTTGTTGTAGGTATGCAGGAAACAGACGATGCCGTATTAAGTGACAGAGCTAGTAAACAGGTCATTGTTCTGGATAAGGTTTCGCGATGCCTGCATTTAATTATGGGAAAAGTGAATGAAACCGTGGAATGGCAACGAGTACTACGTGCAGCGGCCGTCAACAATAGTAGAAATCTTGCAGACCAACAGCTGACCAAGGATGATATCCCTGTGATTGTTGATAAATGTATTAATTTCGTATACGCACACGGTATGTTCATTGACTTTTCGGCTGCGTTCAACGAATATTCATTTTATTATGTAGTCTACTGGTTGAAGAAAGTGTTTTACTGTGTTTCAATTTACACTTTGACCTTTTAGTCTAACTTAATAGAAATTTTTGAATTATTTTGGAGAAGAGAAACTTCGAGAATAGTTTTTCTTTAGAATTCTCAAGAATCTGAAATATCTACTGTGAAAAATTCGAAATTTTCTCTGAATAAATTTAGTAGTAAAATATTTTCTTGACTAATTTTTAAATTTTTTTGTCAATCAAAAAATGCCGGCATTGCCTCTTCTTCTTTCCCTCTTTTGAAAAACGAAGGAACAGAAAAAATGTCTTGATTTTTTAACATTTTTGTCAGTCAAAAAAATACTGCATTGCCTTTTCTGTTTTTTTTCTTTGTCAAAAAATAATGGAAAAGAAAAAATACTTTGAGTACTTACATTTTTTATCCATAAATTGATCACCAATTGAAGTAATAAGGCTTTTTTTTTTTGTTAATTTATTTTAGGAAGTATGTCAGAAGGCATATACCGTCGTAGTGGCTCGAATTCCAGTGTTACCAAGTTGCTTTCAGCCTTTCGACAAGATAGTTGGTCAGTACAGTTGAGTCGTCAGGATTACACAGAATACGACGTTGCTAGTGTATTGAAACGATTTTTCAGAGATCTACCAGAACCCCTGTTCACGTTGCAGTTGCATAAACATTTTTGCAATGCACCAGGTTTGTGTTACCTATATGTATAGTAATTATTTTTTTCGCGAAAATAGAGCGAGAAGTTGGAAGGACGCAGCTGATAAGTGCTAATCAATTTTATAATTGTTTTAATTTATGTTTATTTTCATAGCCATAGACTGTTCCGAGGATGATAAGTTATCGTTGTACCGCAGCATATTGGAGCAATTGAAACCGATAAATTACGTAACTGTTCGTAAATTAATCGGTCATCTCTACTCTATTCAGCAACAAGAAGAAAAAAATTTAATGACTGTCGAGAACCTGGCCTCTATATGGGGCCCCACGCTTATGCATTCCGAGGTATGTGCTCAAATTTAGTTGACCCTCAAGATTTTTTCAAATCAGATTGTCTCATGAATAGTTAGAGCAAGCACCGAAAATCCAAATAGGTGCATGTTTTACATAATTCTTATCAAATCAATTCAAGAATTTAAAACTCGCTAGCTGAAAACTATGTTTTGGTTTACGTTGAGTAATTTTCTTTCTTATTGACGTAATGTCTTTAAATATTCTTCAAAATATGAGCTCGAGGATTTGATCTTATCATTGTGCTTAATCCTTCTTCGAGCCGAGTAGATAATAAAAAAATGGTGGAAATGTTAATGACGAGAAAAAATAAATAACTTGAAAAGTAAAATGCCTAATCAGTTCTTCTGATTACGTGCTTTTTGTTTTTAATGGTTTTTTATTTATTTCTCTGTTGAGATCTTTGTCTCGGAGTAGAAAGTTTGAAATTACACTCCTTCTCCAAAGAACTTTTTACCTCGCAGAAGTTAAGAATTTCATTATTTTCTTTCAAATGCTATTCTTATTAAAATTCAATGTGATTTTTTCATTTTTATGCGTAAATGAGAGAAAAGCGTTAAAAAAAATATTTTCAGAAAATACGTCACCGGATTAACATTACTCGAGTAAATGATGAAAATTTGTCGTCCGATTTTGCAGGCTTTAACGATTCCGTTTGTAATTTCGTGTGGTATAATTGGGTGTTGAATGTAAATATTTCGTAAATCACATTTCTGCGAAAATTTCCCTTATGAATCTCGGTTTGTTTATTTATTTGCGCTTTCAATAATAAAAAGTTGAGCAGATATTCAAGTGCAGCCTGCAATTGTCTTCAAAAACTAATATAGCCTACACTTGGCATTTTTTTCTAATTTCAAAATTATTAAGTACCTAATCACAATATGTTATTGGTGTGTATTGTGATAATATACCAAGATATTTAATTTTTTTATTTATTATCATTTTTTCTTCGAATCGTTAAGTGTTCCGCCAGAAAAAATTTACAATTCTCGAATAGCTGAAAAAGAGGTTGAAACTGATTTGACTCCAAAGGGTACCAATTTTTATTCGAGAAATTCCTCTGCTTTTTGCCATGCATTATAATTTTCCTGTTTACTTGCTAAGAAAATGCTCTGAAAATCATTCTTGGGACAGAAAAACCGAATTCTCGAAATTTTTTCGCTTCAGCGATTTTGATGCCCTCGAGTACGTCGAAACACAACTCTCTAGTCGTAATTTCGTGAAATGCTGACGTTTTGAAACAGGATTTGTAAGTGGTTGAAGGACAAAAATTGTTGCATAAAAGAATGGAAAGACAGGGTGTCATATTTCGAGATTTAATAAACGATTTCTCTGAATATATGCGATCGTGTTTTTATTGTATGTATCTAATGACGAATGCAGGCTAATATTACTAGTTCCTATATTTAACGATTTAAATGAAATGAAAACCGATAAAGAATCCAAGATATGTGAGATTCTATTAATATAAAACAGAAATTTTGATAATTCCTTGCTTTGATTCTTCTGGTTCCAAATTCTAGGTGTAACACTTTGGAGAAAAGTCAAGTTAATTGAAATAACAGCTATATTATGAGGTTATATTTTTCTGCTTTCAAGTTATGTAACAACATCTGTGATCTGTCCCTATTAATCGTGATCCATTTCAGTGTGAAATGTGCCTTGAAAATCAATACCTACCTATTTGATATAGACAATCGTATTGATATCAGATTAAATAAAATTCCGTTTTAAGCAGTAGAAAATCAGTTTTTTTTTAAACCAAGTTTGGTTTTTCGATTTTTTAAATTTGTATAATTTATCTATTATTGTTTCACGTCTCTTTTGTCGTCGTGATTAGTGTTGATTACGTTCAAGTATAATGTCTCTTCAATCTGCTTAATTATGCTCTCTGTTTTTCTGTCTCAGTGTATCTTCTTGCTTGCTCGTTAAAAAGACGCTGTCCTATTTTGTACTAATTGATGTATGTTATTTGTTCATATGCTCGAAAAACTTTTTCATATAGTACCATCATTCGTCATTATATCGACCTCATTTGCTGAAGAAAAAAAAAGAAAAAAATGTTGACATAGGTAGTAATGCTGTTCAGTCACCAATATCGTACAAAATGTTATCTATGTGTTGCAGTAGGACCATAATGTCGGAAGTGATTGTGTAGCTTGAAAAGACAGTGTGCTTCTAGGTGCGAAAGACCCGAATGAAAATTACAGCAATAATTTCTTATCAACAAAATTCGACTGATTTGAGTTAGTGGGTAAATAAGGAGGGCTTGTCAGCAAATAGTGGTGTGTAGAGCTGTGAGTTGTTAACGGTTTTTCAGATTGTAGGTTTAATACGCCCGGGAGATAAGTAGGTGAATTTTTTTATGCGTTTAATTCATCATAAGAAAGAAATCGTTACTTGCTAAATAGACCTGAAGTAGAATTTTCTGAGTTCAGAGATTATTGGTTAAACTGTATCAGATTGATACATGATAGATTGAAGTCTGAATTAAATAATTTTTAATACTTATAATCGGTATAGTTTAAATTATTTTAAAATAAAATACCTCAATCTATTAAGAATTGCTTAGTCGAAATAAATATTCGAAAAAATGAATAATTATATAAAAATTCAATTTTTTCCCCATTGTTGTAGATCAAGTCAAGTTAATTTGATTTTTTTTCTTTTTTAATTGAAAAAAATAACAATAAACAAAAAAAAACCTACCTTACACTGTTAAGTCGTAATCTTTTATTACCTCATGACTCAACAAAATCTTATTCTTACTACTTTCAGGGAAAATTTGTGTTCTGCTTTGCTATTATGTTCGAGCCTCTTTTTCGAAAATCTGAATAAATGAGAACTCTTAATATTTTGAAAATGAGATTTGCTTCATCTTACTAAACAACAAAGTTTCATTTTCGATTTTTTTATACAAGAAACCATAAACAAACAAAAATCGCCATTTAAGTGAAACATCTGATTAATTTATGAAATATTGTCCGTACATATGAATTCAGTAGCTTATTGCTGTCTTATTATTTTTTGTTTCCGTGGTTCTAATCAATAAATTTTTTAATTCTATTTTTTCAGACTAATGAGTCGAATCTATGGTTGAACCAAGAATGCAAAGCATTATCAGATTTGATATCGTTGTTTCCAAAGCTGTTCCTCGTCGACAAAAAAGAACTGGAAAGAGAGAATAAGATTCGAGAAGTACTGGAGAAACATCATAACTCGTACTCGACAAAACCACAGAAACCAACGTGGTCGGGCGATTTGCGAGTTTGGATTTATTTGATGTCCAAAGAAAGTGGAAATTATGAGAATATCACTGTAAGTGTAAATTTTCGTTTTCGTGCCGAAGGTGTGAACCAATGTTCGAAATTTCCAATGCTGTCGGATTCTTCTAATTTGCACATTTTTTCAGATCAATCCGACCAAAACTTGCGAGTCAGTTTGTCAGGAATTAGCTAGCAGAGTTAATATGCAGCCACATTTGCTATGCCTGGAAGAAGTTATATGCAACGAATCGCTGAGGAGGCCGCTCCACTATAAAGAACGTCTTTTCGATTGCGTCCTTCGGTGGAGCTACTGGGACGAAGTCGATCGTAAAAATAATTATTTACTTTTGACACCCAATAATATTGTTCGTGAAATACTTCCGCTGGTAATTAATTTCTTACAGAATTCTCAGATCTCAATTTATGTCGTAGTTTCTTATAATCGTCTAGTTGTTATTTCATGTATGTATTTGTAATTTCAGGCGAAATTTCCGTTAACTGTGTACAACGAGTTGTTTTATGCTGATCGAAAAATGAAGTCTTTCAAAAATCATTACTTCGAATTCAGTGGTGGCACTTTATGTTTTTACAAAGACAAAAAGGTAATTTTTCATTTGCATGATGTCACGCAAGGTGTCCCGAGTCAATTTACAATCTTCCTGGATGTGGTAATTGCAATTAGTATCGACTCCATAAAATAGTAATTGAAGAAAAGTTTTCGTCTCATATACTCGCAGATAGTTTTTTTAAGCAATAATTAAAAATAGAGTCTATACGAATTGCTTAGTACCTTTCTGAGCAGCTCAACCACTCTTATTCTTCCTTCATACATTTTCAACTTATCATTTGTTTTAGAGTTCCGTCAAACTTAAAGAATGGAACATTGATGATATTATATGGTATCTAGGATTCGAGTCCAAAAGAAATCCTTGTTGCAGGTATAAAAATTTACTTATCAGCTTTAATTGTTTTATGAAGAAACTCATTATGACAACGACTTTTTATTCATGTTTTTTGTCGCGTATTTTTCAGATGGTCTGTAACGTTTATCGATAAAAATGAAAAACAAAATAGGTAAGTCGAGTACGTCTTTCTGTACGACCTCTTTACTATTTGTAACCAGTTAGTCATTGCATTTGGTCCCATTAGTGGACCTTACTCTTGAGACGTGCAAACCGTGTTTTACGATAAACTTGTCAAAGTAATTTTTTTCTCGTGCAGTCTAAAATCTATCACAATAAACTTCGTTCTTTCTGCATTATCATATTTTTATTAGCTCGTCTACCTATCTACCTGACGCACCTATGCACGAATATAATCAGTAATAATTACTTTCTTTTCGTAGTAAAACAATTTATACCTAATAGATGGTTTATCCTCCATATTTCTATTATACGTTCATGTACTTATTGCATGTGTCTCGATGATGTCATCTATTTTGACACATTTTCTATACTCATTCGTTTTCAACTTATTCTTTCAGGACAAAAGAAACTCCTTTCTTCGGGTACACGATAGCTGGTACCAACAAAGAAGAGAAACTGAAATGGATGGCTGCTCTCTGTGTAGGACAGTATCCGGATTTGGATTTACTGATGCCAGTTTCTTTACTGACGTAATCGAAGATGTTTCCTGGAAAGTGTGTGTCAAGAAAGACGATATTTTTCGTATCTGTCGATTTTAGGTATTATTGCTTTAAATTTTCCTCTTCTTTATTATCATTACTATTATTATTATTATTTTTATTTTTATTTTTTTTATATTAATTTGATATTTTTTTTGTACCTACGATTTGAAAAGTTTCTACGTTTTTATTCTATTTTCTTTTCGACGATTTTCCTTAGAAATTTATTTTTACCATTAATTTATTTATCAATTCAGTTTCCGCATTGAAGGTGCGGATGGTATCGAGTTGTTGTGTACTATTTAATTATGGATTAAGTTCTGAAATTTTCATCGTTCTTTGTTTTGTTTACTCCGATTACTTGAGGTGTTGATCATTATCGAGAGTTAATTTTTTGAGAACGTAGACGTTAACCGATTAAATACGATTTCCTTTGGTGGATCTCGTTAAACTATAATTTCTTTTATTCCGGTGTTTTTTACACAATGGAATATTGAATTAGAACATAAATTTAAATTATTTACTTAATACCTACTTATAGTGTAAGAAACTTTAATTGTTGTGGATCAAACCTATTTCCCGCCAAAAAATCAGGTTCTAGTCATGTATTATGGTTAGGATCCTATAATTTTACACGAGTCCGTGCGTACGTCATTTTTGTTGATTATCATTTAACAGTTGAAAAAAATCCGAGTATTCGCAGTTGGACTTCTCGGTACTCAGATGGATGTAGGAATGCTGCAGTGCGTGTGTAAGATGTTGGAAAATATTCATAATATGTGCTCTCTCTTGCAAAAACTTATAATCCAAATGACGTACGTATCAATTTGTGTGAAATTGTAGGTTCCCTTATCATGGTTTGTATTTTATGCTCATCTTCTTCTGGATGAAGTTTTGATGAGAATTACCTATTTGATTACAATTTTTTAGTCTTTCACTTTGTTACATAAAAATTTTCAGTCATCGGTATTGTATTTCGTTGAAGTATTAATCAACAAAACCCTCTTTGTGGTCTCAATTTCGGTAAGAATTTATCAAGCAAATTGTTAATTTTCATTTCTGTGGCTGGTTAAGAAAAAAATATTGCACAGTGAGAATAATAATAATATTTAATTTTCTAGTTACTAAATAAGAACCATTTCATTGCCTTTATATATATTTTATTCTGGAAATAGGACTTTCACTCGTTTCATTTTGTCACTTGTAAATTTAATTTCTGATTTGCGATGAGTTGCAGAGAACTGATGTTGTGTTGGGCTTCCTATGAACGTATTTTTATAAGACTTAAAAATTATGTTTGATTTTAATCCGAATTTTATTGGAATGATACATTCATGAAAAACTGTTTAATTGTCATTTTTATATTTATTGATTATCCTTTGTTACCCGCTTTCTTTCTTCCCTCTAATTTTTAATGTTACTTTTTGTGATTTATATTTTGTACTGTGAATTTATTTTGATAATGTAATAAAAAAATCTCAGTTTTTTTGCTGAAGTTCTCATTAATCGTGTTGTGTTCCTTGTTTTTGGTGAATGCGCGAGTAAGTTTGGAGTGTTTCTCGTGGAACTTTACATTAGTTAGTGAGGTATTTTTTGAAAAAAATTATTAAAAAATTTCAGTTTGCTCTGAAGATGAACAGTATAAACAATCTCATCGTACTTTTTGATGGCTAGCAGCACAAACCAGCACTCACGTAACACAAATAATTCCATGTATTGAAATCTTAAATTTTGATAGGTGGGGAACCAGCGACATGGACATCTAAAAATATAATTAAAAAAAACTAATAATTTAAAGTCCGTAATTAATTTGGACTGTTATTAGTTTTTCGTTTTTTCATTTTTGCATTTTGCTTCCAATCCAATGTGAAAATTTGCTTTTTCATCCTAAGGTCCCTTTCACTGTGGACTTCTTTTTGAAAAATTTCCCCAAAAAATTTTAAAAATTTCGATATTACGTTGGATTGCCATTACGAAATGTCAAAAAACAAAAATGCCAAATGGAGGCAAAATTGCAAACTCATTCTCTGCGTTTTTTCGAAGTATAATGGTTATTCGTCAATTCCGTAGATTTTTCGCGAAAAAAGTGATTTTATATTTTTACTAGTAGCGTGTGAACTGTGATTTATATAATGGAGAAACATAATAGTTTTCATTTATTTTCCAATTACTAATAAATCTCTGCGTTAATTACTAGTCGGCTATTATGCAACTTTATCTTAATGTAAAATTTTGTGCTTGGCTACTTTCATTGTGTCATTTAGTTTTTCATCCCTCTATTTTTGTTTTTTGGACTCATTATACAATTCTCGTGGCAAGATTTGCATATAATACCGGTTTCTTTTTGTACAAAGTTGTTAATTCAAACGATCATGTGGTAGAAGACAGCATGCCAACATGGCTGAAGAATGAAGATGTAAGATTCGTAAGTATGTCAACATCAGTATCGCTTTACTTCAGAAAATTTTTTCCGCAGCCGAAGGATGATCTTCGCAATTTTGGCTCTCATAACTTTGGTTATACTCAATAATTAACATTTTACAGTAAATTAATGGGAGGTGTTGATTATTATGCTTGCATTCTGAGAGTTTCTTCACTCCGTGAGCTGATAAATGCATAACGAAAGTAGACTGCGAGTGACATCCATGATACATGAAACCGTTTGATTGATTCAGTGATTTATTGTGAACAGGTACTCTAATTCCGAACCTCACTTGCAAGAAAAGTTGATTCCAATTTTCACGCTGAACAACGATGAGCTTCTGTGCTACTATGCAGTTATCTAGCTGAAATACGGGTTGGAAACATCTGCACCAAGGCTTCATATCATGTGAGTTACCGACTATCTATACGTATTATTTGATTTTCTTTAAAATTTATTCTACCTAATCGTAACTATACACCAAAATGATGTCTGCATTAAGTTATGCTGTATGACTAGATGACCTCTTAAATTATTTGGTCCTTGAATCGCAAATCAGAAGAATTTCATGTTTATTTTTCGATAATAATCATCTCATATTTCCAAGGCTGCGTATGATGTTTCATGTAATTAGTATGAAGTAGTACTAGTCTTTACCGGTAACCATCTGTTACTGTTACTGTGTGTATACTTGAAGCTTGAACCGTAGGATTTTCGAGGGGCTGGAAAACAATATACAAGTGGGGTTGGTTACGAACCACAGCTCCATACTTCTTTTCATAACCCACGCGATTGTACCATATGAATTCGAAGTGGTGGGCACAAGTTCAGGGTAGATTTTAACGCTGTAGTCCCCTCTTAATCAAAATTTAATATTCGCGTTATTGTTGCTTCTATAGTTTCGAGGGTTAAAACAACTAATTTCACACAAACAATTTACGTGACACATAATACTGCTTGCTATGACAAACATAATCTACTTCAACACTTTGTAATAGAAATCGTTTCACCGTTCGTATTTGAGAAGAAAGGGTTTCTTTCAGAATTTTCTTTGTGATCTTGATGGTTTGTCATGTAGGAAGTTTGCTCGATGAAAGTGTAATTAGTTTTGATATTGCTAAATATTTTTGTCGGTAATTTGACGAAATATATTGATGAAATTCATAAATGAAATGGATAACTTTATCGTTAGATTGGAAGAGTCAAGTTCACGTAAAATTTTAAAATGTTGCTATTCGTTGAGCCCTTCATACATTTTTGAATCAACAGCTGAATAGATGTTTATAGTTGAACAATCAGAAAACCACGAGTGGTTTCTGGTGAAAAAAAATGCACTATTACTTATCGAAGAAATCCTACAATTCGAATAAAATTCGATAAACAATTTTTTAAATTTCGAAGTACAAACTGTCAATTAGTCTGAATTCTCTGAAAAAATTCATATCATAGTTTTTTGATGTTATTAGACGTTCAAATAAGTTTAATCTAGTTTTTTCTGAAGTATTTATTTCCTTGTAAATTGGATGTGCCTGTGTCTGTCTAATATCAATACTGAAATATCCTACATAAAAGTAAAATACATTGCATAATACGAAAATGTTGGCGCATCACAATTGATAAGACGTATTTAAATGAAATGATAGCATATTTCAATTTTTTTCATTTATCTGCATACTGAATTTAAAATTCATAGTCTTTCGCTAAAATTTTTCCTGCCATTTTTTGAAAATCTGCACCTAATATTTGGAAGTTGATAAAATTTTTGAAACTATCATGATGTTGCTGCAAGAAATTTGATTAATAATTTATAATGTATGATAGAAGACTATTCATTTTGTTATTAATCCATAACTTCGACTAAACAACCTTCGTCACAAATATTTCCTCGCTTAGCTGTAATTCTTCCCTAATGTTTTTCAGTCACTGATAAAGGTGATGTATAAATTGGTTTTTATCTCGCCAAAAGATTTGAAAAATATTTTACCCTATTGCAATTTAATTTCATATACATTTTGACACCATCTTCGTGCAGAAATTGTAAGATAGAAGTAAGAAAACGTTCAAACGTCATTTTAAACGGTTTGCTCTATCAAAAAATAAAAAATAAAAATAGAAGCAAAGAAAAGTAAAACTAAACGGAAAATACGACGGACTGAAAATACGATCAGAAAGTTTAGAGCAGAGTAAAAAAAAAGTGTATGAGAAGTAGAAGAAATGAGAATGAAGAGTGGAGGAAACAGAACGAACTAAATTATTCAAACCGTAACAGATTCCTCATGGCAAAGGAATGCCAGCTGCCATGCCAGTTGAATCTAAAAATCATCAAAATTTCAGTAGCAAAGACCAGTAATGAGGAGATCTAATAAAAGTTTTACCGAAAAACAGATAAAAAAACGAACCAAGAAAATGGAAAGAAAAAGGGAGTAAAAAACAAAATCGGAGTTGCAGTTTCTTTAAGCCGATTTCATACTTGGTAAAAAAATAAATAAAATAAAATAAAAAACGTTCCTTCATTACAGACTCTGGTTTACAACTGATTTTATTATGTTGGACCGAAAACGTTTAGAATCTATTTAAAGGGATTAATTTTTCACGCAGCGCAAGTTAGTTTTTCTGGTTTTTCGTGTTAGTATATTAGTAGCTACTATAGGAAATGAATTTTCCCTCGCAATTTTAAATTTATTTCATGTTGATAATCTAAAAACTGAATATATTCTCGGATCTAAAGTACTGTAACAGACTACCTACCTTTTAATTTTTATAAAATTAAAATTAGCAAAATTACATTTGTAAATATGGTGAAAAAGATTAGCATATTATGTATTAGTTATAGATATGTACCCTTGAGTTTTTTTGGAACGTCGAAAGTCATGCAAATCTTGTAAAAATACAACTTCTCTTTTATGAAAATCTTGCATTTTTGAGAAGTCATTCAATAATGATATTATGCCATTAAGTTTGAAAATATACCTTTTTCTTTCCAAACTTGAAGTTTTTCTAATGACCGTTATCATTTAATTTACATTTACGAATTTCAAAAATTAAGTTAGTTTAGATGTTTACTATACACATTCCCTTTTTGGAATATTTTCTGTTTTTTAAATTTGTTTCACTGGCATCATCGTCAGATTGATGAGATATAATTATATACGCATGGTAAATGCTGTAAACTATATATTCGTTAGGAAAGTAACTATAGTATTATGTATTTGCCTTGAATTTTTGTACCAGAGTGCCTTAAAATGGAGTAATAGGCAACTTATTGAATTCGGGAGTTGAAAAATTTAACCATAAGAATGACTGTGTGAACTTTAGCCGCTTCGGTTTTCTCTATGTGGGCTACTGCCCTGAACCGTTTTCTCAGTCATTTCAAGTTGTACCTCAACTATACTCTGTTCAACTTAAGAATGCCTAAAACGGAACGCAGTTTGCAGGGCTCCGGGGAGAGGAAAAGGTACTCGTTCACATTCAGCAACAATATTTGGCTACACTTCCGATTTTAATTTCTTGTTTCTTATCACACATCCGATTTTTACATTGTTGATAAATGTGAATTTGACGTTCCGTTTTAGGCATTCTTAAGTTGAACAGAGTATACTCAATTTTTTCATTTACTCGAAGGTAATCCTCGTAACAACCCCTTATCGCTGAGCAACCTCACCTTTCAAGCGTTTAAATTTCAGTGAAAAAGAAGTACGAGTATATTTTCCTTATTTACCTTGCGAAATCTTATGCTTATGTGTATGTACTATACTTATACCTTTTTTTCTCTCCATCCCCCCTCCCCTCTCCCCCCCCCCCAAAAAAAAAAAGGAAATCGTTCTGCAATGTACCGCCTAACCGTACGTGTATATGTCATAATTTGCATGATTAACTGACGACAAGTTTTGAATTTTTAAAAACTCCGTGCATTTTCAAAGGAGTAAAAATTGAAAGACGGAGAAATATATCGAACCCCATTTGACGATTGAAATGACGATATCAGGTTTCATGTATTACGTTCCTAGTGCCACCTTAAAACTTCGAGGTGACCGAAAGTAAACCAAACGTTAACAATTCATCGAATGCATAAATAAAGAATTGTAATTTTATTTTCTCGCATCGGATGAACCGTGTAATGTCGTGACTTCGAATGTACTTCGAATATAAGCAGTTTTATGCAGTTCTTCTGTATTGATTGAAATACTTTGTATACGTTGCTTGCTGCTTTACTTTTGCACAAATATTTTCGAACGGTTTTGGTGATTTAAAATGAATGACATCGAAGATGCTACAGGTGTATGATGATCAAGTTGAAGTTAGATCTGAATATTTTTTAGTTTGAGTGAGGCGTGATATGCGAAATTTCAGCTCAATCTTTTGAGAAGTAGAACTTATATTTCAGTTTATAAGTACAGAACAATTAAATAATTATTCGTTTAGGATGATAAATTTCCACCTAGAATGAGATTGAAACTATATAATAATTTATCAAAAATGTTCATATTTTTTGTTTTCATATTGATATTTTAGTCAAGTTTTTTTCATTTTATTTTTTATTGATAATAGATTTTTATTATCTGCAGAACTTTTTCATTGTTTGATAAGTTTGTATTGCGTCAAAATTGGCAAAAAAATATGCCCCAGTTTTTAAGGGGGCGTCAAAAGACTTTTTTTTCTTTCTTTCGTCCTTTCAGTTGATACCCTCATATTTACAAAAATGATTAAAAGCAACGGTTTTCGCGTAAAATACTGAAAAAAACGTGAAAATATTTTCTAATAGATTCGGTTCATTTATTAAATCCCAGCGGAAAATAAGAGAATAGACTCTCTAATCCCTCTCTCTGTACGAAACTATAACATTAAAAAAAATGGGGTTCGAATAAAAACAGCTATGTGTTATTGAAGACTGGTGTGGTGAGGGGTGAAATATAGCTTCTCTGTCGAAAGTGGTGAACGGCACCTGTTCTTAATTTAATTCCGTATGTCCCTTTCCGATACGTACTGTACCATATTATTATATATTTTTTTAATAGGGTCCCTCTTAAACATGCTTCATTTCACATCACTTGTTTTTTATTCTTACCGGTAACAGTTTTCAGTTTTGCTTTTATCTGGTTTGCCCCTCTGTCATAACTGCCCATCAAAAATAAGCTGCATAACGTTGACGTTTTGGTAAACACAAATAAAGTAGGTAATGCAATTTTTTTGTCTTTTTTTCCCACACTTTTTATCGTAGGTCCACCTATTTTTATTTTCTAGACTAAATTATAGTCAGTCAACTTCGGCCGATCCACGAATGTGTTTTCATTAGAAAAAATTTCTCACTGTATTCACTGAGAGAAAACTGCGTATTAAATTTCAATTTTCAATACCTGGATACTAATTAATGGGCAGTTCAAGTTTTATTAGAAAAATTAATATTTTATCGAGAAAATTAGTGAAAAAATATTGAACACTAATACAAATTAATATTGAAAACTAGTTTAAATATGTGGAAAATTAGTATGCTGCATAAAAAAATTTAATATAATATTTTACTTTAGTTTTTCACTGACTTCTATAGAGATGTTTTTGTCACTTGTGAGACCCAAAACAGATGAATCATAACACTTGCGAGACCCTTTTTGACGATGCGAAACCCTTTTGTGGGTCTCGCATGTCTATGAGGTGTATGTATGGTATTTCTTGCTTCCCCCACTCCGCGGACCCCAAATCTGAATTTTTTGTCTGGGACTCACAAGTGCCCCAAATATCAATTGTATGTATACTGGTGGCTCTCTCATTTCATTTTACTCCATATAAACTGTATTGTACACCTAACCAATAGCTGTGGGCTTCGTTACATAGCCTAAGGCATCTACAGGTAGCCACCAAGCCATGTGTGGACGAAGGTTTCATTTCTGAGTATTTATAAGGGGGGTCTCGCAAGTGTTATACTTTATCTTGAGTCTCTCATGTGACGTAAAATAACAATACATACATTTTCATCGCTATACATAACGTTATATGAAACTGAAAGATGGGTATTTGTAGAATCTGGAGATCCTGAAACGATAAACTATGTGCAATGCCTGTTTTCTCGAATCAAAACAAACTTGAAAATAACCATTTCATGAAATTTCTTTCAGCTCTTTGTGAATTTGCTTGTTTCTGTACCTTCCAAATTAGGAACTTGTTTCGTCAACGACATGCACAGTACACACTACCCACATAATATACGTATATACCTAGTTACACGTCGCAATTAGCGCGTCTCCCTACCGTTTTCCCCTGACACCTTTATATCACAGCGCGAAATCAAAACGAAATTTATCTTTTTAATCGTGAACACTTTACACTTTAACAGGAGGGTTAAAAATGTTGAAGGCGAAAGTGAAAACGAGATCAGTGCCACGTCGAATTAAAGGGAGTTTTGACATCAGTCAAGCCGAGGATAACTTAACATGACGGTTCCCCATGCTCGTTCCTTTTTACCAGCACCCTGCCTCGAAGCGCCATCCATTTCCCTTTCAAACTTACTAACAGGGTGCTCTCTTGTTACTTTCTCACATAATCAGTTGACAGGTATCTTCTAAACATCGTAAATTATAAAACAAATCTGCCATCGACCTTTTTCCTAACTTTACGCCTAAAGGTCTTTTTCCTTGTCGTAAAAAGTTATATTTTAAATTGTCGCAAATTTTCTACGTCACTGCAGTCTCAGTTTCTCGTGGAGGAAAAGAAAAAAAAGAAGCCGAAACGTGAAAGCAACAAAAAAGGTGGAATGAAAAGGGAAAACCTTTTGGAAAATCTATCTTTTGTCGTTCTTTGTTTTCTTTTTTGTTGTTGCTTTTTTTTTTTTTTTTTTTGGTTGGTTCTCTGTGTCTCACTGTTGGTATTCGTCGCTTTCGTTTTTTTTTTTTTTTTTTTTTTTTTTGGCGGGGGAAGAGGACTCGTAAATTCAGAAATGGGTAACTTTTGCGAGACAGGCAGTTGAAATTTTCTGGTTTTTGACGAAGAAAGTTTTAGGCGGAGATACTTTGAAGCATTCAAATGGAAGAAGTATGTCACTGTAGACACACGAACAGATAAACTGGCAATGTGAGAATAATTAATGAGTTCTGCCGTCGTAAATGGAGAGTGAGGCGAAGATGAAAGACAAATTAAAGTAAAATGACGACATTATGGCTTTTTTTTTTTCAGCTTATTCTGGTTTATATTCTTATGAAAATCTAATTTAGTGACAGCTGTAGGTGAGTTTCGTGACATACTATTAGTTTTTAACCCACACTGCAGAAAATATTGTATTATTTACTAAAATGGGCAAAATCATCAGTTGTATCGACTTAATCATAAATCGTGTAAATCCAAAGTTTTCGAAAATAAGATTTTTTCGGTTTTGACTTTTTATAGATCATACTATTAAAATTTGTTTCTATCATCGCTGGCCTAAATATGTATATTAATACTCGTAGCAGATATAGCAGCGAAAAGAAAAAAAATGTTTCACATAGCTTATCGGATATCAAACTTGAGTTTGTTCTTCCAAAAATCACGTTTTTGGATGCACCCCCTTTCTTTCAAGATCATGATATCCTAAATTGTGCTACTATATTGATAGAATACTAGCTTATTATATTATCAAATACTAATTCAACACGTAATCATTTCTCAGAATATGTCACAAGTCTTTATGATTATCCGCTAACTTATCAAATTTCAGCTCTTTCAGAGTGCATTGTTATTCTATACAGTAGTACCCTTTATAAAAGATATTCACGTTGCGGTACTTTCGCATGTTAGCTGATTCTGTTATAAATAGAAGAGTTGCATAGACCCATTCAAAATTATATACCCATGTTTTGTAAGTCGGTGGCGAAGCAAACAGACGAATTCATAATTTTTAAAAATTCAAGTTCCAAATTGGATGGCTCATATTTGATTCGGAATCGTTATACTCGTATTTCAACTCTGCTGCCTTCGAAAGAAAGCCACCAGCATTCCCTTCCGGATCATCGATAATCGTGAAATTGAGCCAAAAATATAAGAATAGACCTAACCAAGCCCAAAAATGTGGAGTACAAGGATAATCGTTTTTTTATCGATATTAAATACTGTTAATTCGGAGGGACGTTCTTTTTTCATCCCCTGTACCGAATAAAGGGTGCGAAGTGCGAACTGAATAAATTTCTAATAAGGCGTGAAGTGAACAATAAAAATAATACCGTAACTGTGACATTGTACTAACCTTTTTTTTTTTTTTTCGTTTCTAAGCTCCGCTCTCTTTCACTATCTCCGCTCTCCTTTTTTATCACTATCTGCAAACCTTAAAAATATTGCGTGTGTGTGTGTCTAGTGTCTACTGTATATGCAACTACGTCTATATAGGTACAGTACTACTAATACGCAATGACAGAAGCGAAAGGCGAAAAGAGGGTTTAACTGTGGAATATATGCGCTGAGAGAATGTTTTCCCATCAGTGTGTCATGGCGGGTCTGCAGGGTAGTGACAGGGTAAAGGGGAGGGTTATTATAATCGTAAATGGTAAAAGGGTTACACAGCAGTGAAGAAGATGAGTATAACGACGCGGACGACGGAGAGGTAAAGGTGGAAACGATGAAGGCAATGGGGTGGGGGTGGGGATGAGATTTCACGGCGTTAAGTCCCCAAACTAAATCCCTTCATAGCTGGTTGGCGGCGCGGCTACGACCGCCGCACATTTTCGTACTGCGGAAGGGTTGAGAGACATTACAACGGGATACCGGAGCTGCTGCAGCATCTCACCCCCTGCCCCCGGCCGCCCGTCACAATTCTGTGAAATGATAATCAAGGTGATTCTCGCACACCGCCCTTTACGCCCTCTGCCAACCACTTCTAAAACTAGCTTCTCCACTTATTCGCTCTCTAACTTTAACTCTGTGCCCATGATAATGGCCTTGTAAATATTTAAACAGGCGTATACTAAGCCCTTACTGTTGATTATCATTAACATTATTTCTATGCTATATAGCGCTTTTGCTTATATGAAGCGAAGTCTAAGCTTACAGACGATTTTTTCCCCCGCTCTCATTCTCATACACAACCCCCCCCCCCATCACGGCACCCCTTTATTTTCTCCAGTTTTCGAGTTTTATACGGCTGAAATAGGAAACAATGCGTATTTCATTTTAGGTTGTTTTTTTTTTGCTTTTGTTTTTCTTATTATTTGTAACTATCTCGTAATTTTTGCACCGCGATAAGTGCATGTATAATAACTGTTTTGCTCAAAGACTGGGTTGAAGCGTATGCTCGGTGTAGGGGTTACGTGAGGAACGTACGTTATGGAAAAAACTCGAATTTCGTAGAGGTGGATGAAATGAAAACCATCTATTGGTCCGTGAAATTGAAGGAAACGTAAAGAATAAGGGCGTTACTGGAAAGATCGTGTGCTGAAAATAGCGACAGACCTTCACGAAGCACGTATGAAGGATAAGATGAATTCTCTTTTATATGATTCACATTCCTTGAAAATATAAATTGCGAATAGACTGTATGATAACATAACAAATAATATGCTATAACTTTAAAAAATACAGCATAATATCTGATATTTCTGCTCATAGGGGAATTAGTATTGACCTAACTTGATAAACAACGTTGTAGCTTAATGACCTTGGTCTTGGAATGATGACGATTGTTCAAGAAAGTTAATTCTTTACGTTCTTTAAAATTCTTATATCATTCTTTACAATATGTGTATTCTTTACCCTAATTCTTTACGTTCTTTACATTTTTTACCGCTGTAGGCTATATGTGAAGATAGTCTACGGACGGCCACGCGGACAATTTTTCGATTAAATGTCTCCTGTACAAAGAATTCATCTTTAATAATATGCTTGAAATTTTCGTCCATCTTAGCTTCTGCTATACTTTTGGTGTGAATCCATAAAATAGGCATGGGATATACACATTGCCTCGTAAATCTAATTCCTAATCGAACTGAGACAAATTTTTTCGGCAATTTTTCAAACCCACATTTACTTATTTCTGCCTGCTGGTATAGAAGCGTGCCAAAAAGTTATTCAGTCCAACATCTGCTTTCCCTTACCCGCTACAACAATGGATTCGCTTCGTGAAAAAATATCGATATAGGCTGTTTGATTTAATAAATATCGTACGTTGCTTCTATAGTCGGTAGCTATTATTTTTTCATCTCGGGTTCAAACGAGGGTAAAGCGATAGCTACATACTTTGAAAAAGTCCTTCTCTCGAGGGATTTATTTTTTAGTTTCACGGTTAAAAAGCCATGTCAAATGATATTTAATATTTTTTTAACGTCGATACCTATTTCGCTGGAAAGTAAAAGATGAGAGAGAAAAATGGCTTTTAATTGATGGCACTTTTCGAGGTATAATCATTTTATCTCCAAAATTTTTCATCAACTTTGTCTTTCATTTCCCCCCCCCCTTTTTTTCGCCCTTTTTCTCGTTTACTCGTTATCCTTATAACCCGTATTAAATTTTAAAGAATTTTTCTCTTTCGACGTTTAATTACTTGTAAAAGGCCGAGAAAAACTGGAGAAACGAAGGAAAATACGGGTAACAGATGGTTCCATAAAATGGCTCAAACGGAGAGCCTAAAAAGGTGCGTGATTACCAGTTCTACCTTATTCTTTCTTTGCACGCTGGCCTGAACTCTGTAATGGTTTTTGCTCTTATTTTTCTTCTAAAATATTTTCCAGTTTAAGGTGCGGCCCTTAATTATTTTTCTTTCGTCCTTGAAGATATATAGCATCTTGGAAATTTGTTTGGAGATTTCATTTAGTCATTGCCCTGCTTGATTCGATTTTTTTTTTGAGAGAGGATGGGACGGGAGACTTTTAAAAATGTAATTTGTCTGTTACTCCGCGGACACTCGGCAACCGAACAAATCGTATAAGCCGCAAATATTCCAAATAATAATGAACTACTCAGCTTGTTTAACTCGTACGGTTTTAATGTTTACGTCACGACGATGCATTCGACCGTGAAACAATTTTCACTATTTATTCATATAAGTTCTTGAAAATAATTTTATTAAAAATCTACTGCTGAGTATTCTCATCCGATGTCAATCGGTATTTTTTATTTGACAGAGAAATATTAATTAAATCTATCAAAAAAGAAATCTGCTACAGAAAATTTTCGGCTCTAAATCGTATTTATGTTCAAGGTATAAAAATCTAAAATTCTTTTGTTTAGATCTACCTTTGATTAAATTGTAACATACCGGTATTCAGCAATACAAAACACTTTCGTTCATGTTTAATGCAGTTTATTGTATTTCTGACAGTGACTAAAATGGGAGGTAAAAAAGCGCAGAGGAATTGTGGAAATATACAAAGAAAAGCGTGAGTGAAGAGTGCGAATGAAAGAGAAAACTGCATCGGTAAGAAATGTTCATAAGAAGAAAGAGTTGTCGTCGAAGCATCGACGTTTAAATTTCTCATTTTTCTGGCCTTTGTCAAAAAAAAAAAAAATTTGTTTAATCCTTGTATAATCCTATCATCAAAAGCCAGATAATAATAGCAGCTGCCGTACAACAAGTCAGTTAGGTTAAAGAGATGGTGAAAGAGCGAAAAAGCTCCCAAGTAGAAGACGACGGTGAGGAAGTGGTGGAGAAAAAATGAAAAAAATGAGGGAAAAGCTGCTAAGAAAAAAAAGTCGAGAGAGAGAGAGAGAGAAAGTTGTAAGAGAGATGGAAAACGAAGGTAGGGAGGATGCACGCGAGGGAGTGATAAAATGAGAGGAAGGTAAATTAGCTCCCAGGACATAGAAGTGAATTCTCGTGGGAGATTATCTCCATTATATAGAGCCAAACACAGTCTCGGAGACGGAATAAGGGCAGCAGCCTACAGAAAAGGAGTTGTTGTATAAGGGTATTAAAGTTCGTAAACACTAATGCAGATAAGCGAGGATTTCATTTAAACATGTTTGTTCATCTTTTCATGCTTGTACTTAGTACAAAGCTTTTTAAGAGGGGCAAGTTATTTTACAGAAATGGGTATTTTAAAAGTTATGCAAATGCTATACGCTAAATTAAGTTTTAACTGTTCAAATTTTGCGTCCAAAATGACGACACGACGCCTTTCAATAAACGAAGTGAAAACAGAGAAAAAATTTTCCCAAACTTTTTTCGCAAGGGAGATTTTTTTCTAACTTCTTATAGCGATTCGAAACTGATGATTTTTTATGCTCATGTTTGACTTGGAAAAATATGAGAAATATTTATTTTATGTTGTACATATTTTGTAAAGTTACAGCACTTACAGCATATTTGTTACGTTTAGTCTATTAGTAGCTAATTTATGTTCTGAAGGAATGCGTGAATCATGTAAAAGAGAATATTCATCTTAGCCTTCTCGTGCTTCATGAAGACCTGCAGCTATTTTCGAAGTGATGTAATGGCAATCAAGCTTCCCTAAATCGCTTTGAATATTTTTATCCCATCATAATCGACCTGTTCGAGTCTTCGCCATCAGATGTTGACCATTTTGCTTTAAAACGCTAATAACTTCGGCAGTCAAGATTATAATGTGATAGAATAAACCCTAAACATAAATATCCGAAGCTCAGATTAGCTATATGTACATATACCTTAGGCGATTTGGGCTCTATATATAAGTTACATTTCCTTCCGCATCTATCACCAATCAAACTTCAACGAACCTTTTGACACGAACCATACCCATTAAAAATAATCAAATGCCTCGAATACACGTAGGAAATTGCGTCAACAGACGGACCTAGTGAACCGTTTCCAAGCGCACACTTTACGAACGTTAAGTAAACAAAATAATGTAATTTTTTTTCGACCCGAAAAATTCGAGAACTTCTCAAGACTCACTTTGAAGAGATAGAAAAAACCTCGACCACCTATATCCCATTAAATGGCGAGTACATTTTTTATCCATTTTTTTTTTTTGTTCTCTTTTGGCCTGAAATCAAACTTTACCAACTTTGGAAAAATCGATATAGGTACCGTAGAATTGAAAAATCACGTTCGAATTTAATTAAAATCGATAATAAAATATAGCTCATCGAGAACTCGATATATATATATATAGGCTGTACACTCATCGAAACAAGGTAATAGGTTACCATTATTACGTTCATGTATGTCTGGATGACTGACATGAGGACGAAGAGGGTTAGCAGGTGGTTGTGTGGCACCTGTAACTTTCTACAACATTCACATTCTCTGTATCACCCTCTTTTACTTCACCCTTACTTTTGATTTCACAACCCCTCGCACGCTGCCTTGAAAAAATATTCCAGAGACCACCGCGCGCGCTATTAGTTCGACGATATGAGTTCTAATTTCTCTGTATTTAGTTGGCATCATCCGTGAACATTAGATAGTGATTAGATGATATGTACTAAAGCTGTGCAATCGCTACGCAGGAAAATATCTGATTAACGATACTTTCTGATTGTTTTTTGTATCTACTGTATATATAGTCCAATAAAATAATATTGTAACGAAATCTGAGAAAATCTACGTCGAGGTGAAGGAAGTCAGAATTGATTTTTTTTTTTAATTTTGATAGATTATTAAATAACGATTTAATGTTACAGTCCAAGATTCAACTCTAATAACCTTTAAATTCACCAAAATTTGGCCAGTCAAAGTTCGAAAGTGAAAAAATGCGATTTTGAAAAAAATGTGTTTTTTTTAAGCTGTTTGAGAAAAGAATTGTTTTGGATAAATTTTTTGCTGGTGTTCGATAGAATCAGCTTTGGTCTGACTCAGGAAAGTAGGCAGGGAGTGGGACGTAGATGGTTTGGTGTTTCGTGATATGCCAGGATTTTGAAAATATATAGCCGTAGCCTTCACTGAAGTTTCGTGAAGTCAGGAGATGAGTTCTCTTTTACAGCATTATATGTATTTAAATTTTTATAATGAAGAATAAGAAATAATAAGAACGAGTATAGGAAGAAGTAGTACGAAAGACTGGAAGAGTCAGAAAGTGTAAGAAAGAGTAAGAAATCAAAGCTTTCAAATAATCAAGGCTGATATTGCTCAGTTGTTCAACTTTTTATAACTACAAGCTTAATCGTTGGGGAAGTACGGAACTGATTTTGTACTCAAATTCATGCAGTGTAGTGGTTCACATTTGAGGTTTGAAAATATAGGCTATGAAATTTCTCTTCCTTGATCGGTTGAAACGTAATAATGTTGATTTTCATCATGAACCAGCTTGTAGCTCGTATGATTATTTTATTGATAAATATGTTTAAGCCTAATGTAGGTACGCATAATTATTCTGTATTTCAGTTGATTTTAATTTTAGTTTGATTTTCGACACTTGTAGCTGTATTGAAATGAGTTAACCTGTTATGTAAACGAGTGTTGCAAATTGAATCAAAATTACTTTTTCTTGATGGTAGTTAAGTAAATTTAAGCTGTAATCGAGCTTGTTAAATTGACATAAGAAACAATTGGTAAAGCAAGTAAGGTCAGTTCAACGTCCCTACGTTCTCCTTTAGTCTCGTACGATTCGTGTCCACGAGCATTTTGTTTAAATTATGAACGAGTCGAGGTGTTCTTCAACTTATGAAACGGAAAAGTTTAACAACTGAATATAATTTCAAACTTTCTAGTCAACTTCTTTTTCCAGAAAATTCAGTGGTGTTGAAATTGTCAGAAAAATAAACTGTTGCGTTGACCTAAACTTTTAAAATGCATTTTTAAAGATATTATGCATTTATTATCTCAGTAATTTATATTCATCAGGTGTATTGAACAAGGTATAGTTAAAGCGTGCTTCTTAAAGGTTCAGTTATTATATGGCTGTACGAACTTGCATATTGATGTACGCGAGTATCTACTTTTTATGTTTTCAAAATCATCTTCGAGACTTTGGAAATGTAATAAGTAATTAAGTACGTAGAATATGACCTTGAATTCAGCATAGTATAAATAATCGAGAATAATCATATGATAAATAATTTTTTTCTATTTTGCCAACTTCAGGTGGTCATTCAAAAAGACGAGTTTCGTTAGATCTATTTTTTTTTTTCAGTTCTTATTAAACTGAGAATTTGTTGGGAAAAATTGACGGAAGAATAATAAAATATCAGTCTTCTACAATTGATGAGAATTATCATCTGTCATCACCAGTCGTGAATCAACCAACTATGTTGTCTATTGTCTCAGTTATAGTTGCATTTTGAAATTCAATATTTTTACTGCAGCTAGAATTTGATTTATTCTATTTTACTGTAGAATAATTGATTTTCCAAAAAGTGCGACTTATCCGCTTCTTACAAAGACAATTGATTTATTCGTTCAAAAATATCCCGTCTCTCATAGGGCTGAAAACAGATGAAGAATCAAGATGGGCTGACTTATGAGTCGGTTATATAAAATTATAGATTCTCTGCTTCTGGAGATGAGGTATCACTTTTGAAATTAATGAGAGTCCACGATCGAATGATTAAATATAATTCATGTCGGATTTCAGCAAGTTGGGATCTCAAAGAATGAGGATTACAAAAACACCAAATTTATGATAATGATAAAAATTGAAACTGTTTGATTTGAGGATGCCAGCCCACTCTCCAAAATTTGATGCAGTTTGTTCAATTTTGTGAAACTTAAACCATCATACGTCCCCAGATATTCCGTTTCAATTAGCGTGAAGGCCTCATATTTCTAAAGATTCAAGCTTCTCCCACTCCGTGTGTCAGGGAATGCAGTTTATGGGAAAGAGGTTTACATACTCGTAAATTACAGTGCCTCCTTTTGTTTCATCGTTCGTTGATATTCGCTCATAATTGGTGTATAGCTTATATAAAAGAGCATACATTCATATTAATTGCACTGCAGATTTGAATCTTGGAAAATTCTTCGTGAAAAATGAAAATAAAATAAAAAGTAGAGAGAAAAATTTAATTCTTTCGTTCAGATTTAGAATCCCAATGATGAAGCTACTCGAGATTCTCTCGTAATTAGCCTTTAAATTTTAATGCACTGTCGTTATTTGTTTAGTATGCGTTCGTAAAATAGAAAGTAGCCTGATCGTAAATAACCCGTACATTATACACAAATATAAAAACATTGTTTAAATTTTAATGAATTAACAATAAAATTGTTCAGACTGTGAAAAAAAAAAAGGAATAAAAGACAAAAAAGGGGAAAAATAATTAAACTACAAAGTTTCCATTCTTGTTCTTTTTTACTTGGTATTCTTTTTTTTTTTTTTTTTATTTCTATGAGAGGAAAAATGGATAAGAAAATTTTTCATGCGTGCATGTTTTCTTCTTTCTGTTTTTTTTTGGGGGGGACTCTTTTATTAACGTCGAAATGAACTTTACTTTCTTATTTTCTGTTTACTTAAATAATAAGTTCGGTATTTTGTATCGATTTTCGTTCGGACAGCGTTCTAATTTGGAAATTTGCCGACATATTGGGAAAAAAAAAGAGAAAAGGATTGAAATATTTGAAAGAATCGAGTCATTGCAGCGTTAACAATTCTTATTTTTTCTATTCGTGTCTATGTTTGTAACTTTTCTAATATCTCGAGGTTCACTTCTAATATTTGTTTAATGAAAGGACATGAGAGATTTCAAAATCTTTTGTCTTCTTTATTAATTTCGTTGAAGAAGACGTGGAACATGCGATAAAGTGTCCTACTTATCGTTTACAGACGTGAAAATTTGAAATTCTTTTCAACTCCTTTTCCATTTCAATTTAATCGTTTTTGACGTCCTGATTAAGACAAAGCTCTTGGAGAATGGAAATAGGGTAACAAATTTGTGTAATTTAATTCGTCAAAAATAGCGCCCTCAGTAGATTAATTAATTTTCCATTACAAAGGAGAAAATAATTATACTTCGAAACGAAAGGCCTGGATATGATTAATCACGTTCCTTCTGCGCATTATCTTCTAGTGAATCGAACTAATTGATAAGACTCTTTTATAAAAATGTCATATTTCTACATGATAGAACCTTGATTGACTGCTACATTGACTTGAACGCAGTAGTGTTGCATTTCATCAAGTTGAAATGACCCTCATATTTGAAAATCTTACCCTATAAATACCACCATATGCAACATGACATCATGAAGAAAATGTCACTAAGTAGCCTACATAATGAAAAATCATCATTTTTTTGCTTTTCACGTTTACCTCTTTTCTCAAATCTCCAATAAGATCTTCGTTTCAACAGTTTTGAATAATTGAATGATGTATATCCACTACTCTATAGTTCGTTCCAGTTAAGAGTTGCATGACGTCACAAAGCGTCAACAAATGAGAAGGTATTTTCGATTTCGGCCAATCGTCTTCTTCAAATCCTTATGACGTCATGGCATTCTTAACTTAAACTGACTATACGAGTATGGCCCTAGATTTTCAGAGACAGTTCTGCAACTCAATTTATTTCTTTTTTTTTCTTTCTTTTTTCTTTCTTTTTTTTTTTTTTTCATTTTTTTCTATACTTATTAAACATTTTTTTTCCTATTTTTTATATTTTTTATTTTTTTTTTTCATTTGTTTTTTTTCCATATTTTTTTTATTTTTTTTCCACTATTTCCCAACTTTCCTTAAATTTGTTTTTGTACTTATATACATTTTTAATCCGCTTGTCAGAAACTCAACTTTCTATTGAGAAAAGAAAACGAAGTTAGAAAGGACTTCCTCCTTCCGCCTTCCTTCGAATAAGGTATTTGGCATAGGCCCCTCCGAATTCTCTGGCTTTGGCGATAGTCATCCTATTTTTCTGCATTTTAACGAAATGAACGTAGGATGCTGCAAATTCACCTATATCATTTTCAGTCAGGCCACCACTAAATCTTCTGCTAGAATCATAAATTTGTTCAGATACTTGACGTCTAGACTGTCGACTTTCGCAAAAACGAAAATTATTTGCAGCAAGATAACGATCCTGATTGCCGTCCGACCTGTCTGATCGACGCTTTCTTATTCGACGTGGCTTTTTTTGCTGGTATTCGTTTTTTACTGGAGGAGGCACTTTCGGATTATCATCTCGGAGCAAGGGGCTGGGGTGGTGTGGAGGAGACGAAGGTTTGTAACTTCCTAACGATTCGATTGCTGGCGAATAATTTTGGAGGAGTTTAGTCAGCGCCAGTAGGGGTATGAATTGGAAACCATTTTCTTCGTCAGCCCTTACAGGGCTGGTAATCGAAAAGCTGTTTTCCAAGTCATTCGCCCACCGGCTTACCGACTTGAGAACCTCTGGCATAGGAAACATTGTGGATAAATCAGGACGAGGTATAGGACAAATTAAACGAACGCTCAGTGAAATAAGATCAAACCCTATCAAAAGATAAGAATTTCTGTAGGAATTTGTCAGGCCAATATATATTCATCTGATGCGTAGATCATCTGAGAGTTCTTTCTGCACAATTTTTACGTGCCATTCGGTCAGCATTTGTGGTTACTTGTGTGAACTTTTCTTTGTAATTTATTACTGTCTGTGAATTTTTTTAAATATTTCTAAAAACTTAGAGTTTAATCGGTGCTTTGGTAAGATGAGTTCATCAAAATTTACGTTAAAACCAGTTATATTTTTCCTCTGAAATCAGGCTCTAAGAAATGTCCAAAATTTTTAATAATGACAGCTTAAATTTTGAACTTTTTTAGGATCCTTTTGTCATCACTACTGGCCTCAAAAAGTGCATAATTGGGGATGCTAATATTTCAGCTTTATTTTTAGAAACATTTTTTGGTGGCAGTTTTGAATTTTTTTTCTTAGCATTTTTAAATCATAATTAGTCCAAATAATATGATGCTAGTAACATCAGGTAAATAGGAAATTCCTTCACGAAGAGGTATAGAATATTCAGAGCTATTGCCCCTTCTTTCCCCGAGAAAGTGAAATCGTTTCGACTTACTTAGAATAATCGAGAATGCATTTTGATAAATTTTTTGAAAATCAATAAAGGAAAAAATTAAAATAAAAAAATTATATTTTCCAACAAATAAATAATATAAAGGCCTTACATTCCTCTCTTTTTTATATTCAGCTAAAATATTAAAAACATAATGCTTCATTTTATATAGAAATATTTTGCTTTGAAAAAAAAATGCGCAAGGATCAATACTGAATTCACTATTAAAAAAAACAAAAAAAAACAAACGTACTCGTATAATATGTAAGTAGGGACGAAAATTTAAAAAAAATTTAAGAAACTGAATAAAATTTGAAAATAAAAGACGCAGCAGTTGATAGAATTCAGATTTATCGAGCATTAAAATCTTTAATTTTATTCGATAATTCTTTTGGTCAATGAGATAATTTCTCCGAAAAAATTATTTCAACTACATTTTTTGTAATTGAAGGTCTTGATAAATAATATTCAACTTCAAAAAATCTGAACTACAGTATTCTTCTAAATGATTGTCGGATATTTATTGAAAGATTCAATTGAAAATGTCTAAATGTTTTGAAAAAAAAAATTTAAGTATAAAATTAAATTTAACCTATGCCCGATGTCATTAACTCTTTCAAAACTGCCCTTTTTTATTTATTTTTTTTTTCACGACTACTATAACAAAATTTTTTGAAAGTGATTTTAATTTTTTAAAAGTTAAAACTGAAGTTAGAATTTACGAAGAGGAAAAACAATAATCGACTAGAGGGAGAAAAAAATGACACATCCGCTAAAGAAGTGCAACCGCGAATTATAGAAATAGATAAAAAATTAAAGAAAAAGAACAAATGAAAGAAATTCGAATTTACAAATTATGTACATAATACTGCTGATAAGAGCTATAAAATACATTTTGTACAACTTAAATAGAAATCTTATCTACATCGATTCCATAACAAATTATTGCACGAATTTCTTATTTTCTAATAAATTTATTTAACTTATTATTTTTTTATTTACTGTACACATCACAGTATTTGAGATCACTTCTCAAAATATACGATCAAAAAGGTGTCAACCCACGCACAAGTGTACTGTTATTATAGCCTTCGAATGTTGAACTGATTTAAATATATAATGGATCGGGGAAGATACCCTAAATAGCATGGTAATTTCCTCGATAGAAATCTAATTCTATAAGGATGATATTTGAGTCTACAAACTTTTGACTGGTTATTTTTTCTTTACTACTTATCTGAAAATATTTTTGATTTATTTAAAAAAATTGATGTAATTTTTCGAGATATACACATATACGCATTAGGTGATTCACCTGTGAGATGAAATTTTCATATAAAGTCAATCTTTTCAAGATTTTTATATCTTCCTCATTTCATTTATTTCGTATTACCAATTTGTGGTAACCCTGCCACAGCCTGCATTATCATTTTTCCTTGTGTATGCTAAAATTTGCCGTCAGTTGAAAAGGAAAATATAACACTTCTATCTTTCGATTTGCTCAACATTGAGTACGCTCATCTATACAGCTGTATTTTTACTCGTATATCAAATAATTCTTTACTGGCCGCAAAATGTGTAAACTTTTTACTCAAATTTAATTAGCCATTAGCCTTCTTTATTTTTTTTATTTTTTGGGTCCCGCAGCTATGATAAGTATGAAATGTACTGAACAGAACCATAACCGTCCTTATTTATATTAAGGGAGGACAATTTGATACATTTGTCAAAAAAGTTTTTTATTCATTGTTTTTGGTTATTTACTCTTTCCTCTGCAAAATTATGTAATAATTTGTCGTTGATTTCTTTTTTTAGCGTCTTGAAGGTGATTTTGTTGAGCAAAAAATCCTTTCAAGTCCGATTATTGAGAATAAAAGTAAAATACTCAGCTCTTTAGAATATAGCTAATTTCATAACAATACCAGTGAGAAACTATAGATTTTTGAAAAAGATGCAGATTTACCGCATTATATCAGGATTCTCGTTAATTGTGCTATAATATAATTATGTATTCTCGATAAAAAGTGAAGTGAAAATTAATTATATAATTTAAGGGTTGATTTTTTATAGCATACTTTTCCTACACTTATATTCCTTTTTTTTTTTTTTTTGTTATATACTCGTATATTGAAATGACTTATACAATAAGTTTAAACTCATTTTTTTGTTCACACAGTTATATGGGGTCAGTGATCTGCTAAATACCTCTTATGTGCTGAAAATTTTGAAAATGATGTGTTTGGGTTTGTTGAATTTCTCTGTTCAAGACAAAGCCAATGAGCCCAAACATAATTTTTTAAAATTTCATCTCATATGAGATATTTAGCAGACCACCGACGATATTTATTCTATTCAGATAGACTCGAGCTTTTTCGCTTGCTTTGTTTTAGGAGTCACCAGAGATTTTTTTATCTGTCAAAAAAGCTTGTTTAAAGGCGCACTCGAGGAAATCATAATTTTTTTTAAAATCAAGATAGATCATAAAACCTCTGTGTTGAAATCTACTTTGAAGCTACGAATGGAGTCTGAGAGAATGAAGCATAATGTAGTATAAAAATGCATTGTGATAAAGGATTTTCTTTGTCGTCCCTTTTGATGTAGGTGCGTAGAATTTTAATTTTTCTTTCCTCGTCGAACTGTGTCTCGTATACGTAGGCTATAATAGCAGTGTTGTTCGTCGACAATGATCGTTCCTCCTAATTATAGTTGCCCCACAATTCGTTTACAAAATTGCGTATGTTCGAAGAGAAAAAAATGGAAAAAATCTTCAAAAGAAAAGAAAAAAAAATTAAAACAAAATAAAACTTTAACAAATTAACGACAAACAATTTTGCGAATCAATGCTGAGCTGCGAATTTCATTCGCTTCTGCTTCTGTCGCTGGTTACAGAACCACACCCTGACCACGTTCTTCTTCAGGTCGAGCTTCTCGGCGATGGCCGCGATTTTCTCGCCCGAAGGTCGCGGCTGCACGGCGAAGTACGCCTCCAGCGAGCGTTTCTCCGGCGCGGCGATGGAGGTGCGCTTGCGTTTCTTCTCGCCGGCCGGCAGCACGCTGGGAGCGTCCGGGTCGCGTCTCTTGTTCTTGGCTTGGGCTTCGGCCTCCTCCAGCCACGCCTGCAGAATCGGCTTGAGCGCGATCATATTGTTATGCGACAGCGTGAGCGACTCGAAGCGGCAGATGGTGGATTGGGAGAGGGCGCCGACGCCCGGAAGCTTGAGATTTGCCAGCGCCTTGCCGACGTCCGCCTGGGTGACGCCCAGCTTGATGCGGCGCTGCTTGAAACGCTCGGCGAACGCCTCCAGCTCGCGCGGGTCGGTGTCCGAGTCCGGATGCTGGAGGCCGACCGGCATGCCCGGATGGCCGCCCGTGTGGTGGTGGGTAGGTGGCATGTGGCCGGAGAGAGGACCGTTAGGGTGGTGATGGTGGTGGTGGTGGTGGTGGTGGCCGGACATCATGCCGTTCATCGAGGGTCCGTACATAGAAGCTCCTTGAAGGTGTGGGTGAGAGCTGCCGTCCGATAGCGGCGTCAGCGTGGTCATGCCGGAAGAGGTTAGTGGTTCTAACATGTCTAGGCTGTCCATGCCGTGGTGGTTCATCTGAAACAAGCAAGTTGTCGGGTTTGTTTTGAGGATGTGTCGAGGAAACGTTGAAGTGTGAAGGGAGTGCAGAGTATGTATTTTAAAAAATTTCCACGTGGCAGTACGACTATATTATTTAATATGATATCCAGTATTTCAAGGCTTGTTTTCCGTTAAATATACATACATATTATTATGTTGCATATGGAAAGAGTTTAGTGTGAAAAATCACACACTGCAAACATCCCAGCAAAACGTCTTCTGTACGTTATTATTTTGGTGTCTCAGAACTCAGAAGCGATTTCTTTATTCAGTAAACTGAAGGTCGCGTGTTCAAGTCCAGATGGAGACCATATTATTGTGTAATTTCAATTTTTTTGATTTGTTTGAGCATAATTAGCGTTACTCACCCTAGACTGATTAGAATAATGAACGAAATTTTCCATGCAGGTGTTTGAGTCTTGAATTTATCATTAAGATAGATACACAAATCTACGCAATTTGCCGAAAATTTATTAAATCAAACCTTTTTCTTGCTTTTGGTAATAACACGCTCAAGTTTTGACCCTATCGATTCTAACTCGTTGAAATTATTTTCGAGACTTTTTCTTCTGCTTGGAATTTCTTTTCATTAATTTCAATAAAATAAATTGAATATGAGCTCGAGATTTCAATAAGTCAAATTCACTTTTCTAGTTGATAAAAATAGATTTATTTTTCAAAACAATGATTTATTTGACATCGGGCTTTATTTTCAAGAATAATAAAGAATTTTTTGACATTGTGGGATACAAAAAAAAAAAAAAAAAAAGCTTAAAAAGTCAAAAAAAGCGGTCCGTATTTTTCAAGTTCTCTGTCAACTTGAATGGCGGATTGACAACATTGGGAAATTGACGCGTGAAGTGGAAAAATCTTGAGAGAACGTCGTATTCAGGAGATCGGAAGGGGCTGTCCTTCGAACCATTACTTTTCGTTTCATCCTGCAGAAGTTGTCGGTATAAAGCTATTTTAATCGAGTTTTTTCCCAAAAATGTATTTATCTCGAGTAAATTGACAGAAATAATAAAGTCTTAAAACTGATTGACATTAATGCGTTGACGAGCTGTTAAAAAAGACGCTTTATTTAATCATGTCATTTTTCTTAGCGTAAAATTAACTTCTTTACAATTCTACAAATCTCCGCAATTCTTGCATGGCAGTTTATTCGAAAAAAAAAAAACATTCTTGAAAGATTCTTCAGCTGAATGTTCTTCCAGGTTTATCAATCGGTTTCAACAACAGCTTGGATAATTGGATAATTTATTCAATTGTAATTTCCAATTTTATTATGAAGCAGCATAAAATTATTAAGAGCTTTATTTCAAGTCGAAGAAGAATTTTCATATTAATTTGTCAATTGGAGTACCAACTGCTACTCAAAACGTTGAAATATTTTATGATTCATTAAGTCAATTCAAAAAGTAAAAAAATGGAAAGAAGTAAGTCTATGATCAGGCTCGAGGAACAGGCGTAAGGCGATTTTGAATTTCGCTTGAATAGACTATAGCCCTGGATAAGCCCTCATTCCAAATTTTAATTTTTACAAGATATACCAATAATTTGATATATCTACTTTAGGTTAATCAAAAAGAAAATTTCAAAAGAAAAATCCATTGTTTCGGTCGTCGATAAATTGATTGTCATCGCGCCTGTCATATAGCATAATCAATGGCTAACTCGAAAAAAAAAATCACAAAATTCGCACACAATCGTCGACGTGGCGATAATAAGAAGTAACATGTTTTGATACTTAACATAAAAGCACTTTAAACTCGATAAAAAAAAGAAGCAAAACGAGTATATATAGTTGGAGTAGGATAAGGGTAGTAGAGAAAAAAGGAAGAAAGAAAAGGGGTGACAACGAGGAACGGATCAGTTTAACAAATTTGAAGTATATTATATCGAGAGATGAAAGAGTGGAGAGGCAGCGAAGAGGATTAGAGATGATAAAACACGAAGTGTACAAACATGTAATCGAATGAATAATTGATTTGAATTGTTATTATATAACGGTGTATTACCCTTTCTGTGGGTAGTCCCTGGAGGTGGTGGTCGTCGACGGGACCCTTGTTCCAATCATGAGGCAGGAGGATATTTACCTCGTCCCTCTTGTCCTTCTATATATATATAGCTTTTATACACACTGTATACACTGTGTCGATGGAGAGAAAAAAATGAAAATAAAAGGGTATAATATATACTCACACAGACGAGACAATGATTCACTGAGAGAGAGAGGAGAGATCACCACTTGTGCTCCCTGGCGACGAATATTTCATCATTACGTTTTCCCAGATTCTATTTCTCATTGACACACGAACCATGTCCTAAAGTCAAGCTAACCTCCAAATGAACACGGCAAGAATGTCTGAGCCTCCCCCCAGTGCACCCAGAAAAAAGACTTTTGAATTTCGTTATAATGAAGTAAGTAAATAGACATAGCCTCTACTGGACGTGATTTATGGGCCAGATTTTTGCGACCTTTCACACAATTTTTTTTCTTTTTTGGCTTATTTGCAGAGTTTGCTGTTTTGGCAGTCTGGTATTGTCAAGCTTTGAAATCTATTCGAGAATTTCGTTTGAGAGAATCGGGGAAAAAAACACCATTATTCTCTAATGATAGGAAGTATTGAGCAACAAAAGTTGGGTAAAGTGAGCGATTTCACAAAAGGCGGGGTTTTTACTTGAAGAAATAATATATTTTAAGCGCCTTCAAAAATTAATCAGCTTTTCGAATTGAAATTATTCGTATCTTAGGCTCTTGGTGTCAGTTTCTATGCCTAACTAATGCTTTGTCTGATGGCAAATCAACCACGTAAAGGTCCTAATAATGAGCAGTATGAGGGAGAAGGCTAATATGTGTTCTATTTTGGAAGAAAATGGCGGATACGCATAGCCATATTAGATTTTTAGCTGTCTTAACTATAAAATTTTTATTTATGGAAATCGGTCGACCAGAAAAGTTTTATTATGATTTTGATGGTGGTGAAAGACCCACCTATTTCGAATGTGTATTAATTTTTCATTCATTTTATTTTTTCAAATTTAGAGCAGATGCTGTACATTTATGTATATATATATAGCTTTGATTGATGAATTATGTATTTCTTTCTGTTTTCAGGAAAGTTTCTTTCGCGTAGAAACTCGTGTAACTTGAATCGGTGAGTTTAATTCAATTATCATTATAGTTTTTAAATATTGCTTACTTGGTGGTGTGGCCTGGAGTTTGGAGGTGCGTGATGTGGTGCACCCATCGTATGGTACATCATATCATGTTTTAAAGGTGATAAACTGGTAGGAGAATTGGTTTGATGTTTGATGTCGGCTACCGCCAGAGCCTCCGCTCTACTTAATAATCCGTCATTTAATCCGCTAAATATGTCACCCTGAAAATAAAAGCAGTTCGGTTATATGTGCATCGCATACTTTAAAACAAGAATAACATTTTTTTAGTATATTTATTGAATTGATGATAATTCTAAGAAGTTTTTTATTAATGTACTGACTAGGGGGTGGGGTAGTAGTAGGATGTACCTTGGCCATTTTTGCCTTCGTTTCTTACTTATATTCTCATGATTCTTGGGTTGCTGAGAGGGTCTATGATTGACGGGTTCAGATCAACTCTGGATTCACCTCGAACCTCTGGAAGAATTAATGTGAGAGTCATCGATTTGGCGAGTTGAATCTTATTCGATTTTGTGCTCTTATGATTTACGCTTGAAAAACGTCAAAGTCTACTGAATTTTAGACCTACGACTGTTTGTAACAAGGCAATTCACTTGATGATAGTTGTTATTCCTGTAATCGTCCTTGAGTGAATGAACTGATCAAACCCTCAAATACTTGGACTGGTACATGTATTTAGCCGTACATGTACTGCACTAATTTATGGTGGGAGTAGTTTTTTTCAAGTCGAGAGTTATTGGAGAAGAGGTATTATGGTAATGTGTTTGCGAGTGTGGGGATTTTTCTTTCAGCTTCGATTATCTCAAATTTTGTCGTTTCTCAATTTTTAACCATTAGAGAGTTTTTTGCCTCGAGGAGATTGGTAGGAATAAGTTCAATTTTTATAAATTTCCCTAGAGTGGCAGAAATATATATCTCAGGTAACTTTTTTATCGGTTTTAGACATTCCTTAAAATTAGTCAAAAACTATATCACTTATCCCCTTATTTTAACAGACTGTTCATTCGCGTATATGATTGACCCAATATTGAGTCGAATACACAGAGTGCAGTTTAATTCCGTGAAATTTCTAATTTAGTTTATTTCAATTGTTACATCTCGCAGTACCTAGTTGGTTCTTCGTTTTCGGAAAATGTTAACTGAGGGTGTTGTGTTTCTGATAATTTATCCACTCGTAGACAGAATCATACTGATAGTTGTATGAATGAGTAATGAATGGTGCTGTGTAGAAATTATTCTGCTTATTTGTACTTCGCTTTGTTATCTCGGTCATTAGTTGAACGAAAAAATCTCAAGTAGTGACTTCGGACTTGCGTACTCTTTCAAAATAAAATCATGTCATAATATTGGAACAAGGTTTACTTAATCTACGAGTTTCTCGCACACGTTCTTATTTCAAGTATGTACAAAATCTTCATTCTGTAGCTTTTGCAAATGTTGATTAAGTGTAGAAAAAACAATTACGGTCAAGGATGCAAAGGAATTTTTCGCCTCCTTCGGGAAAATATCCGCCTCTACTCTGGTCTTCCTCGCTGAATTTCTCATCGGTAAAAAAAAAAATTTATCTATTAGGTATACATTTTTTCCGTTAATGAATAGCTGATTATTAATCATACTAATGTATTATCAATTTTACATTTGGGACTAATTCCAATTTTTTTGGGTCAACTTACATGAGAGTATCTCTGCATCTATGTACGTATCGTTAACTGCGAAATAGTTCTTTTCTTTTCAGTACAAAAAAGTTATTATTCTTATTAAAATCAATATTTTTAAAACAGGCTTGGTCTCCTGGTATTTTGGAATGTAATGTTTGGTATGAAAATATTGAAAAATTGGTTTTAAAATATCATCGTTTCTCAAAAATATTCTGAAGAGTTTATAATCAATACGAGCCAAAAAACTTGTTGATTTGAAATGCCGTGGAAATACTTTTGACAATAAAATAATACATGAAAAATAATATTTCATCATTTTCATAATTATTTATCTGCTATTCATCTTTCTTTATTTTTATCCAAAAAGTGCGTGTATATGGTTCAGAATTGTTGAAACTACCTTCTCAAAGTAATAATGAATAGTAATTATAATTTTGAAAATTTCGTAAATAAAAAGCTTCTTCAGTGTATTCAAAAGCCCATCTGGATTGTATTCCTAAAAACCATCCGTTAAAATACACTAAAAATATGTAAATTATCAAGTTGGTCAATTTTTTTTTTCTCGAAATACCTGCCATACGATGTATCTACCCACTTTCTGCCATCAAACTTGCCTCTTCACTTTGGACGTGAAATATCTGCGTTTTGAAGCAGAAGCAAACTTTTTATAACGTAATTTTCAAAGTATTTTCTTGCTACTTCATAAAAATGCTCGAAAATAATTAAAAATCTTATCAGATGTACTCGTAAACATATACATATAGTTTCGTCCTCGTGCATTTGACAAATTTTCTTCGTATTCGGATCACGAAATACTTGAGTCGGTTCAATTCGTTTATATGGACGAGATAAGGTAAAATAGCTGAAAAGGAAATAACCTTTTCATGAATACATTATGTGGAAAAATAGTTGAAGAATGTTCACGTGACGACGTTATTTATGTCCGACATTAACATTTACGAGAGGTTTTTCACGAGTACTTGATAACCCAAGGGATGCTCAGATTAGAATATTACAAGACCATTCTTTTATTTCGTTTCCTTTTCTTCGGCCTTTTTCAATTTTAGCGAAACTCCTTCGTCCTTAAAGATTTTTTTCTCCGCATTTTTTGCTCTTTCTTGAAGAAAGCGTATAATGCATGTTACATCGTTGGTATCTTCTTTAGATCTTAGGTTCACGATAAGAAAATATGATCTTTTTAAGATTCAATAATGTAAACAAAAAAAAAAAGAAGAAATTAAACGAAGAAACATTTTTATTCGTTTTTACCCCTCCTTTCCACCGCCATTCATCATCTATACGTACTCTTTGTTGATGCTATACTATATACGCTTTTCGTATGACTTCTTTTTAGCTGGCATTGTGAATTCGAGATGCGAATATTTTGTTAGCTTTTCCTGTGCAAACAGCGGTAGGCTACGTGCAGGCCACACTTTCAAACATGAGTACTGGTACACATGCACACAAAAAAAAGTATACTTACACGTAAATTTGATATTAATAATGGAGTATGCAGAAGTTTTTTGCAAGAATTTCAAGTGCCTATATATTCTTCGAAGAAATTGGAAAAGAAATTTTCTTGCTTTTCAAAAGAAAGAAAAAAAAAAGAAAAATTGTTTTGAAAATTACTTCTCCAGAACTAATTCTGCTTAGAATATGAAAATTTTGTAATATTGGTATTGTGGAATAACCCATATGTTAGCCACCCATAAGCTGCGATTTATATGTATTTGCTTGGAATTAACACCGTCTAATCAGTAATATTCTCAAAATATTTTTATTGAAGTCCCACCCCTGTCTAGTTGAAAAAACAATTTCATGGCAGTTCGTTGATTTTAAAGATTTCCAAAATGTAAGAACAGAAAAAATTAGAGATTATAGTGTCAATGTAAATTGTCTTGATGACGGAATCAACGTTTTGATACATCTGCGTAACAGAATCTGTCAAATGATAACGAACAGTAATTTGCAGCAAGAAGAGGATAAATTTAGTTTTCCAAATTTTAGAGAAGAACAAAAAACACTTTTCATGTGAAATCTCATTGCACTGGGCTAAACTTGCATATGTTTGAATGCATTAAGGGGATGATGAGTAGATGTATACAAAAAACTGAATTCTGGCGTATATGAACCTTTCTCACTAAAATCACAAAAGGGATGGGTGAGAAATCTTTAAGTATATGGTTTTCTGGACGACAAAACTAACAATACTTGGGGTTGAAGAGTTGGGTGCTGATATTCTTTTTACATCGTTTTCCTGCTCATTTGACTGGACCAGAAGTGGAATAAGTTAATTCTTTTCAATGTATTGGATTTTTCGCTGAGAGGGCGTAGGTGGAAATACTATATACCTATTTTCCCTGACGTGCGAAAAATTTTATCATCCCGTGACAATAATATTTTTGTTTCTGTCTGCTAAAGCTACCAACGATGATTTCGTGCTTGAAATATGTGCATGTGCGAGAAACCCGCTGGTAAAGTAAATGTCGTTTCAATATAATTGCATGGTTAATCTGTATGCATATTAAGTCGACACAGTCAGTTATGGTGGACGTATGTGTCTGTTGAAGTTCAAGAGCTTCAATACGGTTGAGGAGAATATCCTCCTTAAGGCGTAGTACTAAATCAGTATTTGCAGCTTTAATTCTGCCTGGAATCTTGATGAATTCATCGAACACTTTATTTACGAGTAACGAAGTTATCGTATAAACTCTAACACGACGTAAGCGTATAGCCTCAGATTAAATATTGCCAGTAAAAAGAGTCGACAATTGCGAGATGCAACTATATAGTAGAATAATCTCTATAACTTCGAGGAATTAAACTGAAACCTCTGTGATTCATTTCATTGAATAGCAAAAGACGTCACATAGAAACGTAAAAATTGAGAAACGACAAAATTCATTATTATTTGAAGCTGATACGAATCTTCACTCATAAACATATACCACCAACCCCCCATTTCCTATTTTTAACTCTTTTTCCAAAAAAAACTGCTTCATTGTAATGAATTCGTGTAATTCGTACAACGAAGCAAAATTTCTTGATAGTAATTTTAATAAATCTACAAGGCATTCAATCCGAATTTTTAAAATGCGAGCTGTCTCAGAATTTTTACTTGGTTTGTTGGAGCGAGCGAAGTGAGCAATAAATAATATAATTTTATGTAATTTTTATGAGATTCACTTGTATCTACCAAGTTTTATGAGGTGTTTATAAATTCTTCCGTATGGCAGATGGTTAGACTGATGTCATCGAATGATTGTTGAATGCAACGCTTATTGCATAACCAATTTGCCGTCAATATTAATGCTCGCGTATTAAATTCAAGTTTAGTTTTCCTTATAATTTCACTGTTTTAGAACTAGGCTCAGTAGGGTTTGAAAAACGGAAAGATTGTCCCAGCGCCGGATTAAGGTTTTATGGGGCTCGCATCCATTATCTGATACACCCCCCCCCCTTCCCGCCCCACACCGTTAAACTATTTTTCTTTTACGATGAAAACAAAAATCAAATTTTTACTTTATTTACGGTAATTATACACCTATACTCACAACCTCATTTCATCTTGTGGGATCTCCCGAAGCTATGGAGGTCTGAGCCCCTCATGCCCATTAAGTTGATCCGACCCTAGATTGACCCAATTATATACTCGTATTATTCTGCTTTAGCAGTTTGTTGGTTGAAATCTCTATAAATCTCTCTCATCCTACATGCAAATTTTTCTAATTTTCTTTTAAAAATTATTTTTGTTTCGAAACGTTTTTCGAATATGCATAGTGCTACATTCTTTCATTCTTTATATTTTGTGCTTTTATCGATTTTTTTTTTTCCAATCGAACAGTTAATGGAAAGAAAATTTAATTGACTTGTGAAGGCTATCGTTTTTATGTTTTTGGTGTCGTCTGATAGAGGGACTTCCCACTTGGTCGTGGTTCGAGTTGATTGACTTGCGTAACTGAATTCGAGTAAGCTTTTATATTGCCGTTTTTCCCTTCGGGATTGGACAATAGGTTTACCAAACGTTAGCACGTCGGTTCACGTGCCGAGTGACAAAAAAAAAAGAAAAAAAGATGAACCTTCAAATGAAGGGCAAGAAGAAAAAACACGAATTGAAATTTGAATGATGTTGCTTCTGTGGTAATTTTGATATCGGAAATTCGTAATTTGATTTCGAAAAATAAGATATCAAAAATCGTATTATTTCTTTTTATAACTCAATAATATACCTAGTCGAATTGTATCATAGTTGCATCTATAATTATGCCAACATTTGGGATAGCTGAAATTAACTGTACGATTTCTTTAGTTGGAACGTTCTTAGCCTCATGATTGTCAGCAATTCTAATGAATATCTGATAAGAGTACCTTGAAATTCTTTTCGCAGTTGAATAATTTTTGAAGCCAAATATGTACACTTGAGTCTCAAGACACGCTTATAAGTATGTGAAATTTAATAAAATTATGATATTTTATCACATTCTTTATATGATAAACTACAAGAGCTATGAGAATTAACTCCATCACTAGGAGAAACTATTATTTGTATTCCTATAAAGCATCAAAAACCAAAATATTCGAAACTCATTCAACTTGAGCTGTACATCCGATTTAAGAAATAATTCATGAAACCATTCTTTAGGTAGGAGAATCAGGTCTCATTTTGAAAATAGGCTGGTGGAAAACTGAATGCGTTTGAATGTACCTCCCTCGTATAACCATCAACGTAAGTAGATTTGGGAAGTTAGAAATAAACGAAGCAAAAGTTTTTAACGGAAAGCAGATTAAAAGGGATTTCAGTCCCTCCGTGTTAGATTACACAAGCGATTAACTTTGGTAAAACGAATTTCCGTTCATTTCTGGTAACATTTTTTTAAAGCTAAGCTTTTTGTATAATTTTTGAGCTTCATATAAATACAAATATAGAGCGCTATATGGAACTATATCTGAAGGGAGTGGGGTTTTAAACTGCCCCTACTAATATTATCATAATTTGGTGGTTGGTATGAGGTTATTTGAAAATTTTCTGATCATTTGAAGCGAAAAAGTATACTTCTCTTCAAAGCGATATACGCTTCAACCTTTAAACCGATTTGGAGACTACGGTAAAAAATATTTTTCGCTGCCTCTTTTAACAAGAAGCAATTGTTGCCAGAAGACATAATAACGTTCACGGGTGGCTTTATTTCTAAAACAAAGAAGTTATGGAACTCGAACGGTTGATGAAACTATATCTTTTCACGATCGTCCAGTAAATTCAGAGTGCAGTCTAAATTAACGGAGGTAATATTTTGTCTCATTTTGCTGTAAATTGAAATCGAAAAGTTTGGGATGAAACGTACGAAAAAACACGTTTTATCCATTAGTATTTCAAATTTAACGAACGAACGAATTAAAAATACCTAGCTGCGATAATGTCCAACATCAACGAAAATTTAAAAAATAAAAAAAAAGTGGAACTGTAAAATTTCCATTTTATTTTCCTATTGTTCTTTTTTCGAAGTAGCTATAACTGCTATATAGCTATGTGATATTTCCATTTGAGGGTAATTTTATTCGTATAGACCATTTTCATCCTTTTTTCTTCCTATAGACTGTCTCATATCTTTGTACCGGATACGTTCTAGGTATAGCTACTCGTATCTACACTTGAATGTGATCCATTAATTGTATATTATTATCTATTAGCACAGAGTGCTTAAGTTGCATTATATTGTAAGAAAATGAATTTTTTCCAAGTGCTAAACTGAGGGGCTGGGTTACTGCCTCTAGTATATCCTGCACTTACTATACTGCAGGTACGTTCATGTCAAGCTCAGGGATTTAGGTCTCTGTCACCAATGTGTCTCTTCATGACTCATTGTCAGGGACCTGGGTAACTTAAAAATACCGTGAACAAAAACTTATCGATAAAATCAAATTTCTAGGCAATTACATAAAAGTATTATTTTTAAATATGAAATGCTTCTCTCCAAAACGCAGTAACTATGTTGATAAAAGTGATTTTCCCGTTCACTGAGAAAAATGAATATTGATTAGGTAGTATTAATTACAAACAGAATCGGAACTTTTCTCATCACAGTTTTTAAAATTATTATTTATTGCGAATAATCTAATGTTTTTAGTACTTTTTCCTATCTTAGATAATACATATTATATCTACTATTATTTTTGTAGTAATTTCTGCTACAATTTTATCTCGAATTGTCCTAGTTTTCTTATCCAAATTTTGAAAATTACTAAAAATACAAGTAACGAATATAAATTGAAAATGCCGAACCTACTTTTGGCTAACAGTATACGAGTATATTTACATCTAAATATCATCAAAAATCGAGATATTTCAAAATTCAATCCTAAATTAATTCCCTTTAGAATTTTAGAAAAATAAAAATATCCTTTTTGCTGAAAATTAATCCAAATCCACGATTTTTGGAGTTGGAAAATTTACATTAGCACCAAGGAGGAGATGTGTTTCGATTTTCGAGCTTAACTCCGTTATGGGTCGACGAAAAGGGAAAAAAAAAGTCTTAAGTGAAAAGTTTCCATTTTAAAAGCCCTCTTTTCGATAATGCTAAGTAGTAAACATTTTTTTCCCTTTTCCTTTTCTTTTACTTTTTTCCATTCCTCCCTCTTTGTAGATTGCAGAAGATGAAAAGAAACTCGACGAATAATGATAGTTATAGGTGGGAAAGAGGTTTTTATAAAATGGAAAGCTTATGAAGTATAAATCGTTACTAATCCTCCAAAGTTGAACACAGTCAACTCATGAAAATACTTGGCAAGAAAGTAAAAAAAAAAAAAAAAAACTGAAAGAAAGTGGGAAAAAAAAAGGGGGCTTCGAAATATAAGAATTAAAAGACTTCAACTGTGGGAACGTTAAAAGTCTCTTTCCCTCCTTCTTTTTGTCTTCATGCATAAATTATAAGAAAAATCCGGGCTAGTTAAAAAGAAAGCGCAGCTTTTAACGTTGAGGTTTGACAGATTTAAAAATTTCTAATTAGAACGGAGCAGTCGTGAAAATTTTGTCCGTTTTTTATAAAAAATTTACTTTTTTTCAGTACCTAGTCTACTCGTATTTTCTTACTTTATCCTTTCGCATTTCTTTTTTTGATACTTAGAATTAGCGAATGAAATTACCGTGAATTAATATTTTAATGAGCTACTCTCAATTTTTACGTAGGCAAAATTGGAAAATATTTTTTCATTAAGACCTTATTTTTCTTTTCAAATTCTAATATTTAATCTGAGCATGAAAGAAGCAACAAATTAAATTATAGTAGGTCAATTTGGAAGAAGCTTTGGACGGATTTTGAAAAAATCTGCTAATTCCTTCCACTAAGCTGATCCAACTTGCTTTTTCGCCAAATGATTTTCATAAGATTTTTCGGCGAAAAGATAGATACACCCTTGTCGATAATAGAACTATACATATGTACAGTAGTTACTTCTCACTAAATATTTACGCAATTCAGTGGGAGAGAAAAAATTGTTCAAATAATTTCTAATAAGACATTATTGGAATATTAAGGAATATAAAATTCTTGAGTATAACTAGTTTGTTGTATAACATTATTATTATTTCACGCCTGCAGACTATTGAAAATAAATCAATATTAGCTACGAAAGCGAAACAAGCTCTCCTTATGAATATATAAAGCTTTATTCTAACAACAAATTTTTACATGCATTTCAAGCCCATATTTTTACTTCATTCTGCGAATCAATTCATAGCTGTAAAACAACTATATTCTATTAAAATATATATATAATTAACGTACATTATGTCGTGCAGACCATGAATTGCAAGTCATTATAGGTGTATCATCAGGTATTCGACTCTGTAACCGAAGTTATAACATACCATTAATAATAATTATAGAAGATTAATATTTTCTGAGTATAAATGAAAAATAATTTTGACTCAGTGGATGGAGGAAAGTAAGTAATTAAATCTGATTTCTGTGTGTCAACTGGAAATGGACACAAATCATAATGGAGACGTTTCATGGAGGGACTTTTGGTTCGGGAAGATTATTTTGCTCAGCAACTTGCCCAAGACATACACGTATATACCGTATGCCTGCGGTACATGAAAGTTATAGCAATTGAAATTTAGGTAATTTCTATGCAGTTCCAATTGGAAATGAGAAAAAATGTTATACTGTTATCTACATTTTTCTCAATAAATGCGAGATTCTGAATTCAAACAGAATTTGCTTTTCTACATTGATTTCATTTTTTAAACGAATCATAAAATGACATCTTTCATGTACCTATATTTCTTTGTTTTGAGAAAATTTGGCCTCTCTCATAAAAACTGATCTCTTCCTGGCCGTGTGTAGCTATAAAGGCCTGCAAAAGCTTCAATACCTTTTTTTCTAATTTTTTCGCCTTTATGTATGCGATTATCGTGAAATAATCTGAAAGGAGTTGTTCTCATTAAACGCTGACCTAAAGTGCAGTATCTTTGAAAACCTCAACAAACTATATACATATCCATTTTTTTCTCTTTTTTCCCCTATTTTTTGTGAAACAAACGTGAAAACTTGTCACTAATGACCGTACGGTTGACACAGCATAATTAAAAAAGTTGTTACGGGTCGTCATAGAGCTTTTTTCTTCTTTATTTTTTTTTTTTCAACCCCCCTTTGATGTGCAATGAACAGTAATGAAGATACCGGAGGTGTCTTACTCTAATACACGCAACCGTATAAAAAGTGTTCAGGTGCTGAATGAGCTCATGAACTTAGAATCTGCTTGTATTTTTTCTCCTCTTTTTTTAAAGCTCCTTTTAACTGGAGTGAAAATGTCGCTGGGTATTAAATTTAGTTACTAGTTTTTTTCTTCACGCTTTTATTTTTTCTTTTCTCCATTACGAGAGAAAATTTTAATGGAAGGAAAAATCAGAGCCATTTTGTATGTGCATTATTTTTTGCAACGCAAATTACTTTTTTTTTTTAAATGTTGTTTGCGCAATAAAATATGTACTTCAGACGTTCGATATGATTAGTTTTTGCTTGAGGCACACCAGCAAGTGGGAATTTTTTGATCGTTGAGAAGGTGAAAGGGAACATTAAAGCTTGTTTATGAGTAATAGTAAGAAAATCTTTCAAATTTGAAACTCAAGTTCTCAATTTGTTCTCCAAACCTGCTTATAATAAGAACCCCGTGTAGTGCGCAATAACATATATGTATGAAGAGAATAATTCTTTGAACCTAACTCAATCTCATAAGAATGATCTTGAAGATGATGGAAAGGTGTCGTAGTAGAGAAATTTAGTCGATTCCAAAGGATAGCCTTTATGTGACAAAAAAATAAGAACCCATAGTAATGTATCTTTGATAGAAGCAGGAATTTTGACAGAGGACCAAACACTGAAAATTTTCGAATCTCGCCTATTTTGAAAAACGACTTTTTTAGCTTGTCGAATCAGGAGCCATTTTCAGCAAGCTTTTTCAACATGCTATCTTTTTAACGTGGCAGACATTAAAACCAATAATAATGAATCCGCTTTTGAAAAGAGGGTAAAGGATAACTTCCGACTTGCACATGTCAACTAAAGTTCCGATCAATAATAAATGACAAGAGACGAAATCGTTCACGAACGAATTGTTCGTCTAAAGATGTGCCCGACCGACGAATTTATTTTCCAATTTTTATTAAACCACAAATTTTTTAAAAACTATCTCCTCTTTATGAAAGTAGTCTTTTTGATTCGGTCTCTCCGAAGCTACACTAAGCCTATGGACGAGTAAATATTGTTAATCGAAAATGAAAAAAAAAAAAGAATTGAAGTATCTGAGCAATTTGAGGAGAACTTACCCTAGCACTTCTCTTTTTATTATTATTTTGGTTGGACTGGTTTTTCCTCCCCTTTTCAACTTTTGACATAACATTTTTGTTTCTGTTGCTTCACCAAGAGGGTGCTTCATATCTATTTGTGCTCTCCAAAAGGAATTTCTGATATGGTGTCATATGAATATCATTTATTATCTTATGAAATGGATACAACTTGTAACTTATTATTGTGCTCCCAGTGATCGTCAACTACATATATTGTGTTAACCACTGGAGTCGAATTTTTTTTTTTTCAGTTATTAAGGATGATGGTAGCACCTGACATTTATTAGCTTGTTATTTTTTGTACACCAAGAAAAATTAAGTAGTAATTTTTACTGTTGCTGTAGGAAAACAAAGATACATGTAATTCAAGGTTTATTGTGAATGTTGCTATGAAAATACTGAAATATAAGCGACATTTCCTTTGTAGGTGGAGGAGGAAAATCCCCCCTGATGATCGTGTATATCTTTGATAGTGTAAAGAGGAAGAAATTACTGAAATAAAATGACCATATGCTTAGGAGTCTTAAAACATCGAGTTTCAGAGTTTTACAGTTTCGTGAAAGTGCAGTCGAGTGAAGTGGTCAACATCGAAGTGAAATTGTCCTCGTATTTCACATTCGTAATTATAACATTGATCAGTGAATAATGTCTTTGAAAACCAACCGCATGTTTGTTTCTTTTTTCTTTTGTGGTCACATATTTGGAAAAAAAACAAATTTAGTCGGTTATTTTGCCAAACCCAACATATGACCCATGAATCTTGAATTTTTCCTTGTTTTCCCAACCAAATTGGTGAAAATTACTATTTATTTTTGTCTGTTCTACAAAGTGATGAACAATGCATGTTGCAATAGCCTTCAATCATATTCGCACTTATATCGACATAATTTTCAATTATATTCCTCCTTATTGTCGGGAATTTATCGATTCGTTTCGTACTTTTGTTTGTAGTAATTCAGAGAAACGAATTGCTATTCGTGCTCTGAAAACAGAATAAAAATGCCAATTTTCTCAACGTTCGCGGTTGAGGAAAATATCATTCGCAATCAGACGAATTGATTAGGATGCTCTAATGAATAGATATATAAACGAAATAAAGAGAGCTAGGCGACGTAGCATTAATAATCAGCCCGCCCCTGCAATATTCAAGACGACCAATGGTGGTCCGCAGATTGCTGGTTGGATTTCTCAACCCTAAAATAATCTCAACCACCCACCATATTACTCTCTTCGCCGTTTTCGAACCCTTCTGAACATTTTTACATAGCTTTATAGTGCTTTCTCAAGCTGCTCGCTCGCTTTCTTCCTCCGTATTATATTGTCTGGTGGTATTTCTGTGTGTGAGAGTGGTGTTTGTGTAAAAAGTGTTTTTCCTTTTTTTCTTTCCTTTTATTTATTTTTTTTTACATTACGATAAAATCTCATTTTTATTCGTTTCATTGGGGACGACTGGCGTATAAATGGTGGATGAAAACCACGTTTATTTGAAAGGATTCGTTCGAAACACGCCCTTTTTTTTTTCCTTTCTTTCCTTTCCTCACGATAATTTCACGTCGTGTGAGAATTAACGCTAACTGTGAAAAGATTATTTGAAGTTTAATGGCCCGTACTAAATGTATGGGTGTATGAAATTGTGCTGTCAAGTGGTATTACGAGGTATAAAAAAAATTATAGGATGGCCTATAGCTACCTATACTAAATATTATGATATAACTGGTGGTGTAATAAAGTTGAAATTGCTGTTGAAAATTTCAAAATTTTACCCTTATATATGAAGTGAAACTACCCTTGAAGAAGGCAGTACTGTCACTTTTTTGAGTACCCTAAGAAACCCTTTCTATATAATATCAAGATGACGACTTCCCGTCTCCCAATAAATATAACTTTTTCCCGAATCCGTTTCACACGTCATATGATTCTATTCTACTGGAATGAATATTATATGTTGATTTTGTTGAAAAAAGTTGTCTAAAATTAAACTATCGTTATGTTCAGTCAAGCCTTCAATTATAATTTATTACATAATTTGTTGAGCACGGAGCTATGCAAGATTTGGTTGGAAAATAAATTTGGCTTCCAAAAAACGATTCAAAAATGTTGAAAACAAACCTGTATTAGATAGAATTCAATATTATTTGGTCGAACTGAAAATTACAGATATAATTTTTAACAAAATTTTGTCTGTCCTCAATTTTCCTCTAAATTTCTTTGGCCTCCTTGAAAAAATATTCGAGGCTTAGAAAAGGATCAGTACGTATCCCTTCCCTTGCCCAAAAAATAAAATTCAGTAGGTATTTTTTTTTTTATCGAAAAGTGACTTTTTTGCCCTTTTGAAAAACCAATATTGTAGAAACCTCAGGTTGCTAAGAATATTTACTGTGTCACGGAAATTGGAGAATAAAAAAAACACCATCATTGATTCGAAAGAATAGAGGAAAGGTAGGACAATAAAACCTGAAAAGAACAACAATAATAGCAGCTACGCAAAAGAAGGGGGAAAAGGAAATTGCTGGGACGTGTTGTACCCCAAAACACGTAGTTTTTCCCGACGCGTTTTGACATTTCCCCTATATCTCATTTTTCCATCGCGTTATTCGTCTTTATTAGGAGACCGTAATTTGACGTTATTGGTTGATATAGGAACCTTCACGAAGCACTCTCCATTTAAACGCGGTACACGACTCGCACCAATTTCCCGCCAATTGGAGCCATTATTTATTCGGCTTGAAGATATTTGTTATGTGCGAGAATGGGGGCGGGGGATGGCGGGACGGGTCGAATGTAACTATTTCTACCGTATCCAATAAATTTGTCGAGCTAATTTTTCCCAGTTGGAATCGAGAGAAAAAAAAAATTATCGTTCATTTAGAATGGTATTGGAAAGTATAACCATCGCAAATAGACGTGTGAATACAGTGAGAATATGAGATCTTTAAGATCGCAAGCTTCCGAGAAATGAGAATACAAAAAAATAATGAATAGCGAAGAGTCGTGAAGGCGAATAGATGAACTCTCTTCTATATCAATTGTACATTTTTGTGTAAAAAAAGGTTCATCAACTTTTCTTGAGAAAAAACACTTTAAACTTGAAGCATATTACAACTTTTCATGTTTTACATAAAATACTGAATTCAATTTTTAACCTCAATTTGTGAGCTCATTTGGTATGCTCAGTTTGTAAGCTCAATCTGTATGCTCAATTCATAGCTCCAGCTTGATCTTGTAATTTTGGTACTTGACTCCTTTTAGAGCTCAGTTAGAGGTGTACGAGTAGTTGCAAAAATCTTGAACTCAGTGAAAGTGCAGCACAAAACCAATAAATAATTTATTATATTTCTTGCCTCAAACGATAGTTATTCCTAGCATTGGTACGCTACTACCTGCTAATATTATCAATTATCATCGTCGAACTGTTGCAACAAAAATATTAACAGAAAATACAAGCGAAATTTCAAGAAATATTTTTTTTGTCGATTCTATTATCCATCGAATTTTTCTCTATACAAAGTGGCATGGTCGGTTTTTCATTTTCCTTACACGATACCTCCCTTACCAATTGGTAAGACCATATTTTTTCGCGTTTTCAACAAAAATGATTTTTTGACAAATGAGACTATTTAGATCTCGTACCCTTCAAGAAGTCTCCGACCAGTCATTTTTTATTGAATTTCTTATTTTCATATAGTCTTCTGGGCCAATTTCGTCTGCGCCTTTATCCTAATCGCCTGGCAATTTCCAAAAAAAAAAAAAAAGGAGCAGATTTTTAATTTCAAACCTACTAAAAAGTCATTTACTCAAAAATTATTGCCCTCTGATCTCGTCTCCCATTTTTGTTAGTCATCCAAATTATTCTTTGCTGATTATACCGCACTGAATTCATAGAAATTCGGTTATTCAAGCTGACTGTTCAGCTGACGTTACATTTTCATCACATTTTTCTCCTCAGAAGAGCCGTCTTCGCACTTTTATTTACCTACCTCTTATGTTCGAAAAACTTTGTGTCAACTAGTAACTTGATTTTTGGAGAAAACTTTTGACCCTCGAAAAGTTTAAAAGGTCTCGTCATCGTGCGTTCTTGCATTCCATTTATCATTTTACAGTTTGGTTTATTTCCTCAAGCTCTCCAAGTTCTTTTTTCATCTCCCGCAAGTCGACTGAATTATTTTACCGACATTTTAGAAACGGTTTATCTTATACGTTGACTGCATCGGTATATTTTATTTAATTCAAAAACATTTTAACAGAAAGTGAGAGAGAGGAAGCCATAATTATAAATGATAATACGTTATCAATTGTTATTCTTTTTCTTGAAAACCAATTCATTAGAGTAGCTGCATGATGCTACTTTCTTAAAGTTTATGCCAGAGGTCACCTATTAGCAATTTCCAGCTGGAAAACTTCCTACCTGATGACTGGATTTAGAATCGTAAATGTGACGTCAAAAAGGGACTAACGCGTCAACACGCAATTTTTTCGGGAGACCTATTCAAAAATTTGGTTTCTTTGCGCTCTCGACACATAATATTTGTACGAGGGTTTTGAATACGTTGGCCCCATTTTTCGTGACTCGTCACAAATGAGTTTTTCTCATCTCCACCCCAACACTCTTGGTCCAAATCTGCTTGACATAATATTTTCCTTCAGAAATTGAACTATTACATCGTTGACATAGTTTTAAAAATAGCCTTTCCTATAGTGACGAAGGCATTTCGTACGGAAATAAAACTTTAGAAAGAATAAAAGAAGAAAGACAAACACCAAATACCTGAAAAAAAAAAAAACTGAATGAAGGAGACTAAATTCGAAGCAAATGAATTATTCACACGTTTTCGTCTGTGATTTTAAGTATGACCTTCCCATGAGAGAGAGAGAGAGAGAGTGAGAGGGAAGCGAACAGTTGTAAAATGAATTTTTAAGAAGGGCAATAGCGAAAGGAAAAAGTTTGGAATTATTGTACGTCAAATACGTCAGATTTCGACTATAATAAATAATCATATATAGAGTGTCTCGTATGAAACAGCAGACCCCCCCCTGTACATTTAGTTAAATATAAAAATGAAATTTTTGAATAAATATTGAACTGTAGAGTGCGCTAATATGATTTGATTTTATATTGGAAATTCTAAAATTTTTGGCCAAAATATCCAGAGGGTAATACATTTGAAAAATTGTTTCTAAGCAATGGCTGTGACTTTTTTGGTCATTCAGTTGAAACTTGTTTTTTTTCTGTAATAATTGGCTTTGGAATTTTTGATTTACCTACCCTCTTTTGATTGGATTTTTTTTCGGGATACCCTTGTAGTCACTATACGGCTAATACTCGTACAATTATTAATATTTCTAAATTTCATAGTAGTCTCAGAAAAATTGGAAGTCATGTTGGGTGTCGGTAGGTCATAAAAAGGTATGATCCATTTCTATCTAAAGGGTAAAATTAGTCACCACAATTGAAACGTTCAGTTCCGTTTAATTTTTAATCCTCAATTTTGCAACAATCGTCATTAGTCAAATTGAAGTGGAAAAAGAATGAAAAAAAGTTATGTTGTAATTTTTTCCTGTGTGTGATTGAACATTTTCTACACCAACCAGTCCAAAGTCTATTGGTAAAAATAGCAATTATTTGCTGAAGAAAATCGATTTAGTAATGGATAGAAAAAAGCTTGTTATTTTGAGAACGTGTACATTTTTTTCTTCTTATGAATGTAAAAGTCTGCAGCTTTCAACCTCCTTTTAATTTTTTCAACCTACGCAGTGTTTCTTTCGTTACAAAAATATGTTGATAGTAATGATGATAGTGATGAATTATTTATGAACTAAACTTCGTAATTGACGTGCGTTATGGTAAAAACGTTATAAGTAACAATACGTTTTATTATAAGCCTGGATTGTGGTAACTTTGAATAATATTTTGAAGAAAATATAGAATGAGAAATTTATTGAACTTTTTCCCTAACGCTTTTCACATAAATCAAATGACAGATTGATTTGAAACTTGAATGGTATTTTTTTTGAGTTATATATTTTTACGCCATAAGAATTTCAGCTCCTTAGATCAGTATACTTTCCCTGTTATTAGGTTTCAGAGTTGGAATTCGTAATTTACATAAAGAAACAATGGAATAAAGTATAAATTTGAACAAATTAATTGATAAATAAACGAATGAAGATATAGGTACATATGAAAGTTGAGACGGTGTTTTTGGAATTCTGAGATCATGAAAATATCAAGATTCATCCGCTGGTCCCGTATGTTTGTTTTCTGGAATCAGACCAAAATGAATAGGAGGTTGTCTATAAAAACCTGTCTTGAAAAAAATTAAAAAAAAATTTTTTAAGGAAATTTTAATGTGAAATCAATAGTGTTTTCGTTTCAACATTCTTTCATTCTAAATTTCCTAACTTGGATTTCGATTCCTTTTGTTTGTTTAAAATAATTATAAACGTTCCACACAAATACAGGCAACCATAGTTGAAAGGACTAACTTAAATCTGAGAAGAAGTAGTTTGTGTTTTTTGCAAGACTTTGTGTTTAGTATTTACGTGAAAAGTTCCACTTGCATATTGCATACCAAACTATATTTCTTTATAATACCCAGTTATATCCGAATTTTGAGTTATATCGACTTCTTAACCAACACAAAGTGTCTAAATTGAAGACTCATCAAGTATATCTTGTGTACGTATATTATTTATACAAGCTCTTAGAGCTTTGAAGCGTGAAACTGTACAGAAACGGTGTAACTGAAGTTTAGATACCAAAAAAGCCTCAATTTCGTGAAACTGATAAGCCTGCTCTTGGGAAGGGTGCCTGCGCACCCTCATTGTGTAAAATCGTGACAGCAAGAACAACAAGGTTGAAAGGAAAGAATCAGAAAACGGTTTACGAAAGAAATATCGAAGAAAAAGTGATAGGAAGAAAGGGGGAAGGCCAGAGTGATAAAATGAATATCTTGTCAAAAATAACCACAAATCGGTGACGTAAGTGGTTCAATGTTACCCCTTCTGCGGGCTATATATTTTTTTATTTTCTTCTTCGGAGGTTAGGAGAAAAAAAAAAAAAAGAAAAAAAAGAAAGTGGAAAATAAAAGGAAAAAACATTGCTTCGTAACCGTATTACGAAGTGATCAGACAAATGGAAGAAAAGGCTGAAGAATGCAATTTTCCAACTACGATATACCGAGGCAAATAAAACGAACCACATAAAACTGAAATGGCTGCCGCAAAATATGGCAAATATTTTCTTTTCGACGCTCCCTTCTCGTTATCTTGATCAAATTGCGCTTCCTGACTCGAATATGTAATGCATTTTAAAAAGGAAAAGCAGATTGTATATGTGTGAGTACACCAGCCCCCTCCTCCTCGCAGTGTTTGTTACCTACTCCAAAGTCATATTTTTTCTGCTTTCTACATCTTGGCTAGTGCTTTTTTTCTCTTCGGTTTTTTTTTTTTTTTTTTTTTTTTTTTTTTTTTTTCGAGCATGTGTGCTCTACGAGGGCAAATGAAACGCCCTTCGTACGTGTAGAACGTATTTCTTTCTGGAGTATTAAATCTATTAAATTGAGCCGGAAAGACAAATAAGGGGTAATGTAAAATGACTTGTAATTTTTTTACTCTCCACCCTTGTCAGATGTGAATGTTTTGATTTGAAAGCAGGTAGTATACAAGCGTTGGGGGTTGATTTATGCCTTCGCTGTTGTTGAGTTTCAAAGTTTCGGAGTTTTCAAGTACAAAATCTTGGATGATTTATGATTTATACCAGTCAAAATGTAGTTGAATCTTTCTCCCATTTTTATCAAACTTGAGAGTGTTAATTTAAAAAAAAACTCATTGCGAATTAACCTAGTAAAAGGATACTCGACTGGTCCTATTCTTGAAAGAATTGTGCTACTTGTTATGAATCACATCGAGAGTTGAACCGTATACTAAATTCGTTTTTTATTTCAAGAAAATTGAAATGCCCAAAATTGAACTTTTAAAATACTTATAATGACAGGTGTTTACATTCTGATACTCTGTTTACCAAATCCTTCCCTTTTATGGATTATACCTGCTGTTTTGCACCTGTTGAAATATATCGTCATTGTTTTATAAAAAATAATTGAATATAACGAAGAGGAGTTTCACTTTGAGAATTATGTGTAGTCGAAGATAGTTGAGTCACAATAATTTGAAATAGGTGCCCAAAATATCAAAAATAGTTTCATTTCGAGGATAATAAACTTTGCTTAAAACCACAGTAATGGGGCGACCTAATTTCAACCTCTTGCACTAATGAATAAATTATCACTATACCTGCTAAAAAATGTTCATCTTCAAAATTTTATGAGTTTTATTCGAACAATTGCTGGAATATATAGGTGGCTGTTTACGAGTAATAAATATGTTGGCTTGTTTTTAAAAACTTGAAATTATTTTAGTTTTGAACTAACAATACCTCCTCTATAATTACATGCATGAAGGTATAACGAACGATTTTTAGCTGCGTAATACTATATAGTTGCACAATAGTTGAGGAATTCCTAGTCATCAATCGACTGAATTCGTTTAAGTTTCTCAACTACTTGGAAAGTGTGATTCTTTCTCACCCCTGAGGGTTGGTCGTCTTTTTTTTTCTTGTCTGCTTTTGATGCGTGTAATAGTATTTTACGACGTAAAATTTCTGCCTCGCGTATGTCATGAAAATCACTTGCTCTGGTTTAATTTTTAAAATTTGCTCTTGTTTGTAGTTGTACGTAACCACCCATAACGTTTCAAACAGGTAGTTGATAAAATTTTGATTAGATACTGTACCTCATAAACGTATTTCGGTTCACGCGCGTCTATGAATTATTAAAGGATTAAGGATAACATTTTTAGCTCTGGGGGAGTTATACTTTTGTCTGCGAAAGCTCCACTATTATTTGTGAAAGTGTGTTAACCAATCGTTTGAGACTCGAGATAAAAAAATACCGACGACAAATAGTTGAAGGATATTTAGACCATTTGAAAATACAAGCACCCAAAAGGGATGCATTGATTATGGTGGAAATTTCTGGTATCATTTTAAGAACATCTGAATTACTCAGTTACTTCTTCTTAATTGTATTTATAAGATTTTTAATCTCTCTGTTGAGATGAATTACGTATTCGATGAAAGGAAAAGCTGCTAATGAAAATTTTTCTAGAATTCGGAAGGAAAAAGTGACAAATAAATTCGACGATACTCACAAAAATCTCTTTATAAAAACTGAATTTACAGTCCTTCAAATTATTCATAATCTTAGTGAAATTTTCATCAGTTGTAGCCAGTATAAATTGTCATATTCACCGGTCTGTCAGTGTTGCCAGGGTTTGCGAAACAAAAGTGTGTTACAAACTTTTAGGATAAGCCCACGTATACTACAATCCTTATAATAAAACCTGATGCAGTTTTATCAGGTTATTAAAATATTTATTTCAAATGATCATAATAATTATTGGTTTTTCTGCATAAAATTACCTATTTATGCAGCTTGTATTTATCGATTTGCTTTTATGCTTGTTAGCGTTTAAAGGTATACGAGTATACTATATAGGTATGTTATGTTATATATCATCGCGTATAGTCGCTGATTGAAACGTTCTCTTTTACGCTGAGACCCGATGTAAATATACTTTGGAAGAAAAAAGCAGCAATAAAAAAAAAGAAAGCATGTTTACATACCTCTCCCTTGCATTTTTGTTAGCTCTTATCCCTCTTTCCACATTTACAAGTGCGCACAAACCAATAACTTTTTTGCTCTCTTCGTGGTATATAGGTACTATAATGTAAGCTACATACTATACAAGAGGAAAAAAAAGTTTTGGCTTTTACTTTTCGTCAAAAATTTTTCGGCTCGACTGCAGGAAAAAAGTAAAAAAATTCGATCCTAAACACAACAACGTGTTTTGTTGCCAACACGATCCCCTCGAGTTTAAACTTAACGTTAACCGAATCTTATTTTTCTCGCAGACAATCTGTATTCAGAATTTTGCTTTTTAAATATTCAACATTTTTCCCCAACTTTTTTCTTCTCTCTTTTTTTTTTTTTTCTGGAAACTGTTTTCTGCATGATTGGTGAAAAGCGGAGACTTGGAAGTGAAAGAAAAGCGAGTTAAGGTAAAGCAAGGAGGGGGGGACTATTTTAAAAATCGTATTTTGAAACTGTGTAAACGATAACGATGACGACATTAGTACGAAAAAAAAAAAGTCAATTTTCACGTGTTTGAAGAACTCACGAAAATGTTGGTGATGTCTTCTTCGGTAAATGAGCCCGAATAACTCATGAAACATTTTTTGACAGAAAGATGAGACTCAGAAAATGTGTTGTATAATATGCTCATATGTAGGTGCGCGTTGAAAATTTATTACTGGAAGTAGCTCAAATTTTTTATGAAAGCGATGCTCTAAACATATGTGTTTATTACTATTATTTCAGCCTTGAAACATAATTTCTTTTCAACCTTTGAATCATAAGTCTCCTCTCTTCTGAGTAAGAGTTTAAGTCTAATCTCCATTGATGACAAACCTTGCCTTGGAGATGGTTGTAAAAGAATTTTCTTTCTCTATGGGTGCATGCAATCTTCATTACATACTAAGCTATAATGAGAGATTGAAGTCCATATGTATGATTATTAGGGTGGTCGCCTTATTTTCGAAGTTTGGAATTTTTCATCTCCCATCCCCCAGATTGGTGCCATTTCATGAAAAAAAAATTCCATAAAAATTTCAGCCGCCTAGGTTGAAATTGAGTGGTGCTCCAAGGGGGTTTAAAATTCATATATGTAAATAAAAGCATTATTTCACATTATCATCAGTATTACATAGAAATAGACAAAAACATGTATTTTCTCCTTCAACTTATTAGTAAAATGCAGTGTGATGCATAGAAAATGATCTGAAGAGTTTGAGAGGGTTTGGACCTACCCTTAAGATAACCAAAAAATCACCTGATTATCCTAACTATAGTATTTTTGATTACTGGTGGAACACTTCTTTTTTTGCCACAATTAGTATGGCTGGTGATAAGATAAACAATTTGAAGCTTGATATTATTAAATTTTATTTGTTCATTATTAATTATTTCACCAGAAAAATTTTTGCCTCGAATTGGGCTTGAACCTGTTACCTGGTTTGTGAGGCAGTGAATTTATTACACGATCTGGCTAATACATTATACATAATTAGGTATGTTCATAGTTCGTACTTCGTACTAATGATAGAAGTTTGATTTTTCAAAAGTTGAAAAAAAAAAAATATTTGAGCAGTTTATATTTAAAATAATGAGAATTGAAGAATGATAACGATGAGGATATTAGCTCGAAAAAAAATGACTATGGTCTCAAGGGAAGCCTTCGAAAATACTGACAAGTTCTCTTATTATAACAGGACCTGCGTCAAAAGTTTAGTTGCAGAAATTGTATTTCTTTTTAGGGGATGGGTACTACGTTTTGTGTGCACTGACAGTCATCTGTTCAGTAGACCTCTTCAAAATAACGGTACTTGTTTTTTTATACCTGCATTTTTTTTCACACCCTTTATCGCTTTGTCAATAAATTAAATTTACGGTCTCAGGTGTAAAAGTTATTGACCTAGTATTTGGGGTGGCTTTATCGATTTTGAACTTAACAGAGTAACTAGAGCATTAACTTTTATGTGAATAGAAGTACCAAATATTTGTTTGAAATTGAAGTTAAGCATAACGATGATTGGCGAAGCAGATAAGAGGATAAGTATAGGTGATAATAAGTTGCTCCTTAATATAAAAGAAAAAAAAAAGTATAGAATCATTATGATTCATTTACAAAGCATATGATATGCAAACTATTTTAAGTTAACTAATATCCTGAAGTAAAATAGATGAGTTTGTGAATTTCGTGGCCTTACTGTGAACACAGTTTCCTTTTTGAAATTCATTGCACCTTTCAAAGTTTTTAGGGAAGCTTTAATTTTCATTTCGAGCTCGGAGACTCACATTTTGGAAATTAACAAAATATCCTCGCCAAATGAAAACATTTTCCTTGATGGTGGAGAAATTAAATTACAGCGAACCGGAATGAGCTAGCAATTACCAAAAACCGATACTGTTTTAAGTGTAATTAATTTTGCTTACTGTATATCTTCCCTTTTTGTTAGAACTTTCATTTGGGGTTGAAAAATAGAAATTTTTTTCCGAGGGTGATGAGACTTAATCTTTTTAATTCTAAACCATTTAAAACTAAAAGCTTCATCAGTAATTGGTGTGGCAAAGGTGTGGCTGGGTAAGCTCAACTCTCCGCCCTGAAAAGTCTTTAGCCGCCTGTAGAAATTTGCTCGATAGAGCTCATTCGATTTTCAATAATTTGCGAGAAATTTCATCTGATTGTAATGTTGTTCATTCAGATGCCAATAATCAATTGAAAGGTTTGTTTGAAAAACGCCTTGGTCAGTAATGGCAGAGGATTCCGTTTAATTTTTAGGAGACATATCAAAATCATAATTCCATCTCAAGATTTTTCTCATTTTTATGTTCAAAACTCAGAGAATAAAGCCTTTGGCCGGTTATCTATTGAATGACATCCAAGCTATTAAACTTCATATATTTTTTCCCAAATGAGTCGTTTCTCACGTTATTGCAACTTGTGAGGTTTTAGATAGTTTTTGGAAAAGTAAAACATTCAATTCTCTGCAACAAATTGAATTAATTTCTTCTTCCCTTCTAAGTTATGAAAAATAGAATCATCACTTTCTTGCTTCAAGTTGGCAATTCACAACAAATTTTTCAAGAATATATTCAGTTCAGAGGGCCAGTCTTAAAATTCTGATCCAGGAATTTAACAAGCTGCTATTTTTGATGGCTTAAGTCAAGTTGAACTCGATTTAGAATTTTAAACTCGTCTTGTAAGAATCACCCAAAGTGTATTAGAGACTTTGTTGTGCAATGGACCATGTTGGGTGGGAAATGTTTTACATCCTTTTTGCTCTGTGTTATGAACTTTCAGAATCCTTTTCGTACTCTAGTAGATTTATTACATCTCATCTGAATTTCAAATTTGATCATGAGGCTTCCTAAAAGCTTATAGAATCTCCTTAATCAATGTAAATTTGGTGCCACCGTGAATTTACGAATAGTCTTTCTTTTTCTGGTTCCCCCTGTCGGGGTACATAAATGGTGCCGTATGTGAATGAAAGTATTACTTACTGTGTGGTTGGGCATGCATCGTCTCATAGATTCGGCTGTTCTATAGGTCGGAGAGTATCTGGATGGAAAACAAGGGCCACTTGGCCCGCTTATGGGTAAGGGACCTTTACTGGTGACCATTTTTTCTGGATTGTACATCATCGTGATGGGCTCTCGGTCGGTTTTTTCGTTTTAAATTTTGGTATATCTCTTCTATGTTTTTTTTTTTCTTCTTTCTACAGCGATATCAACACTAACAATAATTTAACAGAAGACGAACAATGTAACAACATTTTCACCTTTATCATGTATACTTTTCGAACGAAAATCGATAGCATATATATAACTTTCGAGGCAACTGTAAAAACTTATAGGAAACAACAGCAACCAAAAAACAAAAAAAAACAAAAAACAAATGCGCACATTTACAATATCGGATTGATACACGTTCGATCGAACCCCCGAGATAAAATTAATGTGTGGGGTGAAACGATATCTGTGGTCCACAGCATGCTTTTCCACAGGAAAAACTGCACTCCATGTGAAATCAGGTATACGCGAAACAATGATGCTTTTATTGCTGTTTACGAAAGAGCAAAAAAAAGTACAAAAAAGAGTGGAAAAAAGCTGGGGTGGTCCTATATAGGGGTGGCTCGACTATCCGACCAGACGTACGCATGCGTCCGTTCCACCCACCGCGGCCATTCTTGTAAAACGATTAGATTTTCTCTGGAATCGTTTTCTTATTTTCCATTTTCACGTCGCCGATATTGGTCGGTAGTTGTCGAATTTTCCGACGCGAATCTATGGCCAAAAAAGAATTCAATTAGCTGAAATCGTTCTCGTGTATTACGAGGTCGATGGGCTGAGAGAAAATTAATTCGCCGAATGGTCGTTTAATTTTATAAAATGGTTTAGAAGTAATGTACAATCCGATAGATTCACTAATTTTCCATTTTAAATGGTTCTGCTCTGTTCGATTTTCGATTGTAGAGTTTGAAAAAGCATAAGAGCTACACCCTTAGAGACAGGCAAGGAGAGGCAAAATTGATTGATCGATGGAAATTGTAAGAATTCTGAGCTCCAACCCTCGTCCTCCTAGGTTTGCTATGAGAAGGTGACTAGTTTAGTTTTTTGGTAATGATCGACCCTATAAAAAGACACAATTAAAAATGTTTCTTACTTATAATGAGCTTCGCATGCACTGGCGCACCCAAGGACGGAATACGGATGGCTGAAGACCTCTTCTTTGGCCATGATTTCATTTAGGAAGACTAAATTCTAAAACTATATTGTGTCGAATTTCTGTTTTTTGTAATAAATTTTTGACTCTGCCCCCTCCCTTAGGAAATTTCTGGATGCGTTATACTGTTCACATGATCTTGAAAAGTTCGTAGTCTAGTTCATAAAAGCTAAAAATACCCAAATAAAAGTTCATAACCCTTTCAAATTAGAATATAAATCAGTATGAACTTATAAAATACTCTCCACTAACATTTGATTTTTCATCCTTCTCACTCAAAACTTTTATTTTTGATGAAATTGTTCTGAACAAATGATACTACATGTGGAAACACCCTTGTGGCGTTAAATAAGAAGTTTTAAGTTTGGACTAAGATAAGTTCTTGTGAATGCCAATTTAAAAATCATGTAACCCTATCGAAATGTATTGTTAATTGAGTAGTGGTGGGGTGAAATCGTTGGAAATTCCGATTCTATTAAAACAAATATAAAAGCTAGAAGTACAGCTATAATTTATCCGAACTTTGCCGATTTAATTTTTTCTTTCCGATTTTGTCAACTGCAAAATATCTGGTCGGGGATTAGAGCCTCCTACCCCCTATCGATATAGATCCCTGTCATATAAATGCGTCAGCAAGCCTGAAAAATACTTCGAAATTAAAGTTCGTTTATCTTTTACACTATAGATTTACCGGCTGCTAATAATTAAGAAAAAAGTTATTATTTTCACTTGCTCTTAAAATTACCTCCTAAAATTAGCTTTTTTCCAATTTACGTGAAACTCGATTGTTATTTTCAACAAGCAGTCAACTGTGACCCGTAATTTTTCTCTAATTTTCGAATTAGGGATTTCAATTTTTTTTTTTTTCTTCAGCACAATACGAGTAGGTAAAATATTCGTAGGAAGAAAGTATCTCTATTTTGAGGGACAAAATGGTTGGTGGAAAGACATATGTTGACTCGTGAAATGCATGAACCATCGTTGTTTATTAAAAAATTTCATGTAACACGTAATTTTCACGTTAAATATAGGGTTCGAAATGGGGAAAAAAAAGGGCAAGTTAGACTTTATTTCTATTACACGAGTAGGTTGGGTTTAATTTTAAAAACTTGACTGTACGTTGATTTTATGCTATTGGTTTTGGAAATTTCCATTTTCAATTCATATAACAAAATTTTAGTTTTTTCGACATTTCAATTCTTCATCCTCTATTTATGGTTTCTGAAATGGAAAACAATTTTTGTTGCTTCTATAAAAATAATTTGTATTCAAAATTTAGGTGGAACCAGAATTTAAAAATTGCCAAACTTACCAATCATCATCATCATCATCATAAAAATTTACCTTCAAGCGAATTGTGAGTCACCTATCTTGTGGAAAACTTGATATCGACGTCAAAAGCCCATAGCTGATCTTTTAGTAGAATATTATGTAATCGAGTGAAAAGTGCCTGCGATATTGGCTGATTGAATATTTCGATTCTTAAGATGAGAGAAAGGTAGAAAATCCCAAAATTTTCTCACTTGTAATATACCTTTTTGTTTTAGTTAATTTTCTGCTAAAAAGTGTTTCAACGTCATAAGCTCCTTTTTTGATGACGCGTCACCTATTTGTAATATTTGATTTTGAAATTTTTGACTAAATATGAGAACATCCAAATAATGTAAAAAACTGAATCCGCTCGTACTTTGAGTCTATACTGTTTCATAGAAAGTATAATGTGTCACTTATATATTTCTTTCTCTAGTATAGTCTACACGTCAGATGTAACATTTTCATTTTTCGAGCCCAGCTTTTCTTAAACTATTTTCTTATTCTTGTCAAAAAATGAAATCTTATATTCATTCGTCGAAATATAATATAAGTGCAGTGTTGGAAATTTGATTTTCTTGTACCTTCCATAACTCCATCGTGGAATGCAGTACTTGTCATCTTCTCTATCTCGTCTTTTTCCTATTTTCATTTTTGTTGCTTTGAGGGTGTATGTGTGTTTTCTCCATACTTGTTGGGAAATTATATGTAAATTGTCTATGTAAAATATCAATACTCAGCACGACACGTAGCAAGGTATTGCGTATACCAAATCACTTATTCTGTGTGATGTCTGCGAAAGGGGTGCTCTCGAATGGAAAGATACTTCGTTTATGTGTGAAGCGTCTGACATATTTCGTTGAAATTGTGACGTGATGCTTATTGTAAGAAATCCCTTTGGTGAACGATATTCTTCTCTTAGCTATGCTCTATACGATTCGCGCATTCTAATTTTAGAAATACTGTGTATATGGTGGATTTTGAAACGAAGAATAATATGATCGCGTGACAGCAATATCGCGAAATGCTCTTTCGAAATCGAATTTTTAAAAGTTTTATCACCTAGCCATATGACAAAAGTTCATCTTCCGGCAGCACACTTAAAGAAAATCTATCAACTTTATTCTTTTATACGATAGGTAAACACGCTGAAGAAGGTCCCCCGTTGGTGTCCTTCCAGGAAAAGTGTCTTGATTTTTAGCAGGTTTTCTATCGAAGCTGCATCCTTGTAATTTTGGTCTGACTCTGGAAATTAAACATGGCACATATTATGTGACTGCACAGAGAAATAATTTCACTTTGTAGGAACAGATATGGGTGCTAGCGTGTAATAGAATTCCTTTTGAAATGAAACCACCCGCAGCTAAAATCAGCGATGGCTGAAAAACTGTGACCGACTAATTCCTATAGTCATCGTGCAATCTCTCTTATATCTTTATTTATTTACTCATTTATTTATTTATTTTGGAACAATGAGAGTATGTAAATTATTGTTCTCAACTTGGAAGCATAATTACGGTGAAAGCCCTGAGCCAATCCACATACAAGACTTGAGTACGTACATCTAAATTTCAAATCAATCCCTTGTTTGGTTTTTGTAAAAAGTATTTTAGAAAGTTCGAAAACATGGATTATGCCCTTACGTGAAAAACTGTTTTTCCTCGTGAATTTTACTGCTCTATGGAGGTTTTTTTTATCCAGTGATGATGGTGATTATTAATCGATTAAATCATGAAATCTGCAGTTTTTTGCCACGATTTAATCAATTTTTTCAATCTGTTATTTTGTTTGATTAAATCGAATTGAATTGAATTATTTCAAATATATGTAATGAGAAAAAAATTAGCTTTCGGCTCTGCAGAAGAAGCTCGAAATAAAAAATTAAAGTGATACCTAATATTTCATCAAAACACCCGTCCAAAATCAAAATATCGATGTACTGACAGTGTTTTAAGCAGGTTTTCGCAGAAAACTAGCTCTTTTTAAATTTTAATACTTTGTATTTTCTATCAATTATAATTTTAGACTACATGCCCTGCTATGCTTTATTCGAAAAAAATCAATTGATCGATATGATATGATATAATAAACGTAGATGTACGTATATGTATAATTCGACTTATAAACGTAGTTGATTTTTTTTACTATGAAAAAATCGATAATAATTATTGATTTTTTAAAAGTTATTGGCGTCGCTTAAATCCAAATCCTCCAATAGAAACCGGCAATTTCATGCAACTTTTACTTGAATAAATACAGAGAAATTTCAATAACATTTCCTAAATCTTTAACTACAAAGTAAACGCATTTAAAAAGCACGAGTATCAATTTTTTGACAATTTTTTAAAATATGGCATGTTGTGTTGATATTATTATTACCTATTTATTAATTAATGCTCTGGTACTATTTCTATTTCTCGTAAGTCTTTATACTGTCTGAGACTCTGAGAAGTCACTTGTTGGTGAATGTACGTTTTAGTATTCTCTTTTTCATTGTAGTGATTAACTTCGGTATCATACTTTCCCGCTTATAATCTCACACTATCCAATTCTTGTTACTCTCGCGGGATTCTTCTCTTCCCAATCTGCGATGAAATTAACAGATGTTGACCCTTTTTCTATTCTTAATTTCTATACTGAATGTTTTTAACAGATTTTGAGAATCATATTTCTACCGAGTTTTTAGTACAAAAGTATCCTTGTGTATTACGCTGCGACACCCTGCAATAAAAATCAAATCGACAAAATATTCAAATATTTCTCAGAAAAATGAAACTGAAGATTTCTTACCATAGAATACGGTCGACTTGTTTGATGCGCGCGTATGGCGCAGATACATTCAGCTATTGGCCAAAATTTTGAAGAACTCGTGTTTCATGGAGTTTTGTACCGAGCGAGTAACCCTTTCGAAAATCCTGGTTTACATAAAAAAGACGTCGAATCGAGTGAAAAATTGTTTGCAACGAATTGGAATTTGGATAAATGAAGCGATTCACGTTCGACCTATCGGTAAAAATGTTATATTCGTCTCTAAAAAATATCAACTTCGGCAGGTTTTTTGGAAAAAGAAATACCCTCGGAAGGGAAGAAAATGGCGTGTTATTTGCTCACTGCTTCAGAAGGAAAATAAGAAAGAGAAAAAATAGAGGGAAAACAAGAAAACGTTAGAATAAGGGTTGCCACTTGACTCTCGAGTATTTATTGACTTGTACTGTCTACATGGTGGTTCATGTAGGCTTGTGTGTGTTTGTGTATAAGAACTAAAGCTAAGGAAATAAATCTACATTTAAGTAGACAGATAGAAGAGAATTTCCATTTCTTATACGACTGATGTTCCGTTTGCGGCTCTTTTCGCTTTTTATTTATTTTTTTCCACTCCTAACCACTTTTTTCACTCTTTTTTCGTGCTCACTGAAACTAACTAATCTTGGATTTTGACGCTACTGTTTTAATAATTTAAGGGTTGAGTGTAAAAAATCGTTTCTACTGTTTATAGAAAATTTTCGGCTGAACGAATCAGTAATTTACTGGCCTCATTTTTCCTGTTTCTACCTCTTTAGATGTATTTTGGCAATTTTAGTGTGGGAAAATGATGGTATGAAACACACTATTGAGATAGCATATTTTATGGTACTCGAATGGGCATAGGAGTAATTAAATTGGAATGAATCTTTATTAAATGAAGAAAGACAACTATGTATTTCCAATTGTTGGAAATTTTTATTACTGATGCGATTATGGTGCGTGAAAGTTAGACAAGTGGGTCTTGGGGTGTTTAATAAAAAAAAGTAACCTACATGTTACAAGAAATGATGGAAAATAAAATTGTATTTCTATAAAATTCAAAAGGTTCAATTATCATTCTTTCGTATCGATTTTCTATGAAGGGGAGTGAGCGATGGAAGATGAGAGTAATGTAATTAAATGTCAAAAAGGCTTTCAAAAAGTTGTTGAACTTGAGCTGCGTATAACTGCGAACGTTTGAAAAAGAAAGGAATGAAATTAAGGAAAACTTTTCTGCGGGCGATTCAGTTTTTTGTTCACGTATCTAATGATACCCTCGTCAGAAGAGATATTTTGGAATTTTTTTTTTTGAAGGATTCTAGAATTTAGGCACTAGTTTTTCGATAAAGTTTGAAAATTTGAAAGTTTAAATAAAAGTAAATCGATTTTACTTCGGCCAACTCGAATAGTTATAACTTAAGTTTCGAATAGCCTCAAATAGCTTTCATTATTTGACAGACATTTTCACAAAATATGTTTCGTCCTCATTGGTCTGCAGTTTGACCTCTTGACATTTTACTCTAGTTAAGTGCCATTACCATTAAATGAGAGATTTTTAGTAGGATCTCTGGTAGCAAAAAATAGGATATTTTTTGTCGATTGGACGGGCTATAAGATGTACACAAAAATATCAGATTTGCAAAAGCGACGAAAATGGCACATAGGCGAGGTCTTCTCGTGACAGCGACTGACTATATGCTTTCTACAAATGGGTTATTTCCAAGGATCTATAATTTCAGTGGGATTTGTCAAGAATGACGAGTGTGGCTGCTAAAAAATGTATGCAATTTTACAGGAAGATATTTATACCACTGTTTATGTATCTTAGTTTTACTGCTATACCTGAAGGGTTGAAAATGTGGAAGTAAAATATCAATGATTGCAGTGTGAAGCCACCTATGCTTAATGAGAACGACGTTGGAATGTCATGAGCTGTCTATGGTGGTTTTCGTGCTCCACATAAGGCCTAATTGAATTCTCAGCGCTTTGAGAGTGACGTATTTGCACGAAACGACAAGTACAAACGTATGCAGAGAAATAACTTCGGGGATGTCCCTGCCCCCTCTGGTGAGAATCCCTATAGCCATTATTCACGCATCCGATTCACCTTCGTTTTCATTACGTATGCTACGTTAAAACGTGTGTGAAACTATCGCTTTTAATGCTATATAAGGTAGAAATTGCTTGGGTGTAAAAGCAAACAGCATTTTGTTGCTGATGCCGAGTACAGTTCAAAGTTTTTGGCAAAGACGTTCTCCAAAGCAGCCGTTTTCGATGTGTACGAGTGTACCATTTTGTCGTTTGTTTTGCCCTCGAGTGCACCACCAAAGCTTCAAGATTTTCCATATCCCCTTTTCTTGCTTTCCCTTGGCCTCCTTCCACCGCTGTGGTTTCCCCTTCCAGTCTGCATGTGGCGGCAAATTAAAACAGACATTTCACCGGCACGACTTAGGTTCATTAATATTTATATGCTTTGACTGATATTCGCTGGTGTTGATACAGGTATACCGAGAAAAGCGTAACGTATATATATATACGTTTTTCTGATACTCCAGAGAGAGGTGTATTGGAAAAGGGAAAAATTCGTGTAAGTCACTATAAATATTTGCATTCCTTTTTTTTTCGCTTCATTTCTCCGATTTCCTCGTCCGATGAACCTTCGTTTTGTGATAACTGCAGCTGAAATTCGGATCAAAGAGAGAAGTCATTGTGAGGTCTCGATCCTGCAGCATTTGCAGAGTTATCATCATAGTCTTGATCAAGGATACGCTTCTTTGAGAACATTATGAGATATTTCAGAAGAAACACGTCGTGCTTCGATACGATTGGGAGAAAAAAAACTTGCCTTTCACGGACGCTATTCAAAGATAGCTTTTGAAAAAATACGAACAATTAGGGAGAAATATTGAGCGTTATTGTAAATTTAATAAAAAATATAATAATATTTAGAATTAGTGTGCTTGCAGACACTAGAATCAAACGAATTTCATTCAGATATTAATTTTTCGTATAAAAACTGTATTGTTCTCCAGTAAGTGTGCAGCATACGGATTTTCAGTTTTCATTTAAATTTTTTTCTCTGTAAATACATATAAACTGGTTTGTATAAAAAACACTGCATTTGAATTTTATCTTTAAAATTCAAGTAAATGCTTAATTTTTTATCAAAAATAAAAATATTAAATAGTACAGGAATCCCTTGACGGAAAATTATTGCTGGTAACATTTTCTTGAAGCTTGGTTGAAAAAAGAATTTTGCTTTGGTCTTTTGCTTTTATTAATAAACCAATCAGTGCGTAACGATTTCATATTCGAATTTCGATTAGTGTTTCTCTCATCAGGAAGGAAGAATAGTGTAATTATTATCATGATTTCGAGTCGAGTTTTTGCAGGGACATGAGTCATGAAAATTTTTCATCGGTCCAAAGATATTTTATGATTTTTTCCAACTATGCCAAGCATTATAAAACTTTATTTTTCGAATAAGTTATTATGAAGGTATACTTTTATAAGTACATTCATTCTGATATCTTGCTACAAATTTTATAGAGCTGAATGGAATTATAAATTACGGTACTAGAATGTTATTTAAATGAAGGTCAAATTATCAGCAGAATTACCTTTTCATATACCGTCAAACGAGGTGACTTTACATTCAAGGGGCGAATTTACCCACTTCATTTTAGCCCGATGAATAAATTGCCAGGCAAAAATTAAAACCAAAATACGATTTGGATCGAAGCAGGTAGAAGGAGGAAAATAAAAAAAAGATTGCCGCCCCTACCTCACTTCACCCAGTAACAGAACAAGAAAATAAAGCGGCGATATGGTTTTTTACTTTTTCTTATTCGTCTTTTTTTTTTTAACCACAGACACTCAAAATATTCAGATCGGTTTCACACGGTTCAAGTTCGTACTTGACTAGTTTCTTTTCAATCGTATGTCTGAGTGCAAACATCCTCAAATTTTGCCTCCCCACCCATCAATAACCCGTCAATAACAAATTGATGGGTAAAGTCGCCCCATTGAGGGGTGACTTTACACAAATTTTTTTAAAAATCATATAAAATAGAAGGAAGGCTGCAAACTCAAACTTTTTTTTACAATTGTGTTGAGAAATGTTAGACCTAAATTTTAAAACCAAATTCATTTCAATAGCTTCAAAATTGGAGGAGTTATTCAAGGACAAAGTTGAAAAACATAAAAAAAGTGTGTAAAGTCGCCCCATTCGACGGTACTCATTTATAAGAATTTAAGAAATTAACCTACCTCACGAATGTTTATATTCTGAAGAAAGCTTAAGTAGGTAGTAATTTTTCCAATTTGAATGAGATAATTAGAACAATTCCAGATTTGTAGCAGAAATTATTTTTTTAATGGAATATATATTAAGTATGTGAGACCAAAAGTACGCTACAAACCATAACAATTAATGTCTAGAACAAATGATAATTTTCTTCGCTTTAAAAGAAAATACTATCCTGTTGGTAATTTAATACTAATTATTTCTCTCTATAGTGGTACAATAATTGTAAAGAAGTGATGACGTGTCCATGAGTGTCTTAATGCACTATTCCTGTTTCCCATCATGATTCTCTCTGGTTTAATTTTGTTAGTGTGACAATCGTTTACTTTCTGTCATTCTGATGAAAATCTTCCACCAACTCGTTGATACGTTAATTAGAAGTTACTACAAATGCTAAATTCCGACCCAACATTCACAACTCTTATCAGGGCACTGTCAGTGCTAAAATCGGATTAAAAATCGACGAGCATTCGTAATTGTCGTCAATTGTCCTTCTAGTTGATCGTTGATAATTTCCTCATAAGTTCTACTGCTGTATAATTAGTCGACTCGATGCGACCGTTTTTATGAATCATATTGTCCCTGAGTTCTTAGCTCGAAAGTATTTTGTGCATGTATTCGCCATATTCGGCGAAAAATGTTCAGGTGTGGACGGCAGGCCAAACCGAATGAAATGCGTCGACCTTTTTCTTCGAAAAGTGACGGGAACATTGCAAATATTCGGCGAAAATTTCAACAATTCCGAACTTATACAAAAAAAAGTTTTTTTTTTTTTTTGAGAATTCGGACAATTCTCTGCATTCGGGCAAAAATCTTCGTTCGTTATGTTCAGCGAAAAAAAGCTTCAAGTGCGGATGCAGCTTTGACATACTGCAACCATCAAACAAATCAAAATTATTCTATAACTTACCCGAATTACTCGTGTTTCTCGAAAAAATAAAAAATGAAAAGATTTTTATCGTAGAATACTCGGCTTGTTTGATTCGTACCTACAGTTCTAATTTTTACACAGCACTATATATTTAATGAAATCACTAAATACATTCGATTGAGGTTTGTATTGTGTGTTTGTTCATCGAAATCAGTAGTTTGAAAAATTTTCGGACTTAATATTTCTCTCTCAAAAAGCTGCACCTGAAAAACAATTGTCTACCGAAAAGTGAGATTTGCCTGTTGAAACTATTTATATTCGAAAATCGAAAAAAAAAAAAAAAAAAGTACCAATAAAATTGGACTCAAATCGTCTTTGAGTTTGTGGGATTCGTACGTGTGTACCTAAGAAAGCATTTTTTTAATTGCGATTTCTTATTCATATTTGAACCGGTCATTTCAAAAACGCACTCATTCCATTCCGCTACACCGACTTGTGTAATGCTTATTGCATAAGTCAGTGCCGTAAATATAGGACGTGAAACTACCCGCACGTTGCGTTGTAGAAAACTTCATTTGGCTCTGCCTGCTCTTTATTATTTATTTTTTTTTTTTATATTTCATCCTCTTTCTTTTCGCTGTGGGATTAATTCGAAGATAATTCGTTGAGAACGATTCATCGATGGTAAATTTATTTTGAAGTGATAACAAGAAATATGCGCCACCCAAGATCTCAAGTGTATTTTCAAATGACTCGTGCAATTCTTCCTTTCGCCCTTCAGCTCAGGGCTGTCAAGTATGGTGTGCAAAGTTATAAGTGCACAGTTAGAAAAATGTTTGCTCCTCCCTAGGAAAATTTGATACCATATGGGAGAGGAGTTGAAGAGCTTTCCGTTTAATTTAAAAAAAAAAAATGTCGGTTATTTTACAAATTTATTATTTTATTACATTCGCTGAAAAAATGTCAACTTGCCAGTCCTGCTCCAGCTCGCCCAGCAAATTTTTGAAAGCTCACATTCGACCCATACTACATATGATTATACTGTACTTGAAAAAATTTAAGTCCTTATCAGATAATTTTCGCAATTGGAATTGAGAAACTGGAAAGATTCGTGATTTGTAACAGAAATTATTGCATAAATAGTAAAATAAAAGTTACTGCAAAATTAATATCGCAAGAATATGTCTACAATAAAATTCTAATTTTCTTAAGTATGATGGAAAAAGTTACTAATCCTATAGCTGTTTGTAATTAATTCTATTCATTTCTGTCAGTGTTCAGACGTGTAGGTATAAATTCTATAGGTTTTAATTACTTTCACCGTCCGAATACGCCATTAAAAACTTCCGTCAACATTTATTTTGAAAAAAAAATATGGGTATAGCCCAAGTGTAACGAGGGACTGAAAAACTTGGAAAATATTTTTGAATATTCGTATTTTCATTTTGGGAAAAAGTTACCCAATCCTTTGAAGAAAGTTAGACCTTAATTTCAAGGGAAACCATTTTCTAACGTTTTCGCTTTCACTATAGAAATCCTCCTAATTATATCGCACACTTTCTTATTATTATAGTTAATTGTATGGTCCGAAAACTTTCACCTGACACAACAAAATTTTCGAATCCACATTTCGGAATAGAATGTAAGAGTTTTTTATTTGCAGAATAAGTTGTAGGTCGAGCAGGTATAATTATTATAATGCGAGACTTGAAACTGATGAAGTAAAGTAGTGTGGGTTCTGGTATTCGTGATTTTACGTGCAAACTTTAGCTAATAATAATATGGCAAGCACATTAAGGGTCGAAGTTGAGAGTATCACTTTAGTAGAATAGTTGATGTTGAAAGTTGGGTGTGCTAGAACAGAATCGATTAATTTTTTTCGCGTAAAAGTTGAACTTACCGATTTAAAAATATAAAAGCTACGGAGACTGAGAAACTGATGAGATGTTATTTGAATATGGATTATTAGAATTATTTAAAAATTTGACAAAAATTTATTTTTACAAAAAAAAAAAAGAAAAAAACTTGAAATGAAAACTAATTTAAAAATACGATTTTAAAACCACGTATGATCCTGTACTTGATTTTAATTTCAAAAATATCAACAAGTGCGTTAGTGGTTTTTATGCACTGACAGCATTCGACGTTTTGCAATTCATCGCCTGATAAAATTGAAGGAGGTGTTTTCAAAAGAACCATAATACTCAACTTTTTCTATCATTTTTTTAGTACAAATGAATAAAATGAAGAAGGTGATTATGGGTTGTACACAAATGAAGCTTTGAATTTCATATTCAGCGTATCGCTGGCTAAAATTCAAGTTTTTCTACGTCCCAGAAAAATTATTGTATTTTTGTTTTTTGATCCAAAACGATGTTTTCATCTATTAATGCTAGATTAGCGAAAATGTGGGTTATAATTTTTTGGGACTTGACTAGTTTTGACTTTTGGACTTGGACCAAAAATATGTATCAGAATATGCCATTATGTTATGTAGTTTCCCCTCATAGGTAGTAGCTTTGTTTCCTAAATTTTCAGTTCTAATAAAGGTACAATTGAGAGAAATAGATAATATTAATTACAAATAGTTTAGTAACTTTTCTCTCATCACAGTTGAGAAAATTATTGTCTATTGTAGATTCTTAATATTTGTAGTACTTTTCACTATCTTAGGTGATGCATTTCGCTATTTTTGTAGTAATTTTTGGCTACAAATTTTGAATTTGTCTCAGTTTTCCTATTCAGACTGTAAAAATTACTAACTTACCTAAATTTTTTTCAGGGTAGATGAAGATGGTGGGTTCAAGTGTATCTACTTATATAACTGTTGAAATGCACAGAGAAATTCTTTGAAGGTGAAATTTTATTTTCAAATGAAAGTTAATGCTACAGAAAAGTCAAAAATTGATAATTCTGTTTAAAATGTGCGATACTTTTCGAATTTTATCTTTTAAGTTCAGTCTGACACCAGCTGAACGACCCGCTTCGTTGATAGTTGAATTAAAATTTACCATACATGAATCTTTTTGGCATACTTGGTCGTCATTGGGCTTGTTTAATGTTTTGTTGATGTGTTTACCTTCCCGCGTATCAATTAACGTAGTTTCTTAGTAAATGAATGGAAGACGAAAGTAAATGGGTAGGCTACTTCGCAATTAGTTCCTAAAGTCGTTGGGCGATGTTTTTGGTCGGAAGTTAACTGACTTTTTCATCAGAAATCGATGATAATATTAATCTTCTATTAATTAACTTCATCTATGAGTTTCAAATAAAAATCGTTTTTACTTTGCCCTACACTTCAACTGTAACGGGTGCAAATAATTTCATAGGTACACGTACCTAGGTCTAGGGTACATGAAAATTTGGATTTTAATTAATTCTTTGTTTTGCCTTATTAAAATGAAAACTAAGAAAAGTATAGATTCACTCGAGTTATTTGTTGCTAGAACTATATTTGTTTCAGTAATATGAACATGTTTTCTCCAGCTGTTTGTCCTACACTTTTTTGTGAGACATTATTCTTTAAAAGTTTTAGTAGTAATTATAACTGTTTTTTATTGAAAAACCGGGACAATTTGAGATTTATTGCAGAAATTATCCTAGTTTTCCTATTTATGCGTAGAATAGGAAAAATTACTACTCATTTGTCTCAGTGTAAAAAAATTAGGGTTACCTTATAATTTAAATTTTGTGATGAACGTTTTTGATTTTTCTTAATTCTTCTGGATAGACCGGTGGAAAAATGCTGTATAAGACACTGTTTAAACTAAAATTTCAATATTTTTGTCTGTATCAACATTATAGCTTGAAAATAATTTTACCTTCATCGATAATTGTAGATGTGAGAGACAAGAGGTAATACGGGCTGCGAGAGTCACACCAGGTTGGAGAACAACGCTTCTTTATTTGTAACTGGCGATGAGTCTCTCAGTAAGTGTTCAGCAAGTTGAGTGCGAAACAGTTCGAGTTCTTCATTCAAACTTATAGCCGAACGAAGGTCCCCTTCACCGTGTGTTCAAGCGCTCCCCCCCCCCGCGACGCTCTCTGGAAAATTGAAAAAAATTGTCAGCAAAATCTTCAACTCGTTAACTTTAGCGCCTTCGGTGTGCGAAACTAATTTGAAAAATTTTTTTCTCCCTGCCCTCGTTCGCTCAAATATTTATGAGATACGACGATATCGACTAACCATTCCCAACGGGGTACACCAGCTATCTAAAAATTCATGGAAATAATACGCTCTTCTGGTATAGCTTTGTCTGCTAAACTGTGTGTGCACCTTGTGTCACACACGTATATACGTGCACAGACCTTGAATACACTTCACGAAGGTTGTAGCCGTCTAATAACAATTACAAACGGTATATACTACGTATACCGAATACACAAAAGCTGTGGGAGAGAGAAAAAGAAAAGCGAAAAAAGAAAAATATAACACGCCTAACCACCATCAGGATAGTAATTTAAGGATATACGCCAAGAGTTAGTCGGCGAAGAATATTCATTATGTGGGCGTCGTAAAACTTATCGCAAATATGAGGTATATACTCGTCCTACCTCGTTATATTTTTCTCCCCCCCCTCGCCTCCGCCGCTCGGGATTCGTTTTGGGGTTGCAGCCGAGGAACGGAGCTGATATATACGCGCGTTAAAAAGGGTTGTCGTACTTTTGCGTATATTGTATATATCTGTATATATAGTTTTGCGAGTGTAAAAAAAAAAATTTAGAAGGGATTGAGTGGAGGGGGGACAATTAAAGAAGTATTTTGTAAGTATGTGTGAGAGAAAGAGAGAGAGAGAGAGTGTGGAGATGTGGAAAAACGATATTAAAATGATCCTCTTCGACCCTTTACATAAATTCGCAACCGCAATATTAAATGGACCAACTAATAAGGGATGGAACCGAGAAGTCCTGCCGCCATATTTTAGCCCCCCGTCCGCCATATTTTTGTGTCTTCAGGCTAACGAACGATAATGGTCAGTGCATCGTGGCCGTTGTGTGTGTGTGTGTGTGTATCTGTGTGTGTATGTGTGTGTAAAATACGGTAGGACTCTGCCGGGAATTGCGAATTCGGTTTAAATTTTGCAAGGGGGTTTCTGCGAGATGGAATTATGGCACATCGTCGGTATATGGCCGTCCGTTTATTATTCATTTACTAATTATCTTTTATGCAGATATACGTGAGCATATAAAAGCGCCAACACGAACAGCGAGGGTATTGTGCGCGCCATTTCTTCGAATATTGTGGTTTAGGGTTGTTGGTGGGGGGGGGGGTGAAACGGGGAACTTCTTGGAGGATTTGGCTCAAAGATGAATTGTTCAAATGTACGTCCGATACTGGTTTTTAAGTAGCACTTCGCGTAGGTCCAAAAATTGGTCAACTTAACGTGTAACGTGTTGGAAATGACATGAAGGGTGATAGAAAGATACTTTAATGATTCATTAAAGCATAAAAAAAAATTGTTCCCAATTTTATTGACCCCTAAAAGGTTGTTCCAATAGTTGTGACTTTTGAGGTAAGGAAAATCACATCATTTCATTGAAGGTAACATAGCACAAGAAAATCCAGGTTTTACTCGATACTCAAAGGACCAGGTGGCGTCATATTTGACTCAACAGTAAAAGAACCCCAAAGGACGGCAGATAATGTCATATATGACGCCACCTGGACCTTTGAGGAGTGACGTATCCAAATTCAAACAGCATAGTATACGACGCCACGTGGTCTTTCTAGTGATAATATGAACTGCTACAGAACCGAATGGCGCTAAGTGGCATTTTTATGAAAAAATGAGTGAATAATGGGCGGAATATATTTGTTATAGGACACCCTGTATTAACGTGCGCAAAAGGATTTGTATCAATTTATATTGTGGAAACGTCGAATTTTAGTCGATTGAATGCAGAGGCATAACCAGAGGGACCTCCCAAAAAATTAGCTGGCCCTCCCGTGGCCCACCCAAAAAATTTCAGTATCTAATCAAAAAGTGAAAATCCCTCTTATTCGAGGTTTTTAAAAATGGAATTTTTCCAGGGGAAATGTTTTGCGGGGGGGGGGGTGTAGAGTTGACGATTATGGGCCGGCCCACCCTGAAAATTGATGGCCCTCGCTTGGCCCACCCAAAAATTTATTCCTGGTTACGCTACTGATTGAATGTAGCAACTTTCTGTCTAAAAAATACTACGCGAAAAAATTTTTCATTTTTTTGCGCTCCTGTAAAATAACATTTTTTTGGCTGTTAGCTCAATCGATTCTGTAGCGGTTCATATGTATGTCAAAAATTACATACCCGCCAAATTATCAGGGGTTCAAAAAGAAAACATTGAAAGAAGATGATTTCATAACAAAGTAATAACATGTGTAAAATCTAAAAAAGTTACACACTAATGCGGATTTGCTCGTGGGTAATTTTTTACACGTGTTACCCTTCACGGATTGGGAGTGTGAGTTTACTTTAGGTAAACCATTATCCGTTTTCGTTTGTTCAAAACTTATAATATACGTCATTCTGTGAGTCGGTTAGGAATTTAAGCTTGGTTGGGCCGAACGCAATTTTGGCTTTGATTGTACAATGCGCCCTTAATGATTTATAGGTAAAATTATGATCTTGGTTAACAATAAAATGAAACTAATTTTTGTTTACTTTGCCCTTTTTAGAGCATAGCTATTTGTACTGTGTTGCTCGCGTCTGCCGATAGTATTCTAAATCGTAGTTATTATTGGGATCTGGCTCATTCAAGTCCTTCTTACCCGACACGATTTTCAATCTGCAAGTTGCATTAATCAGAGGGAACATAATGATTTTCGACTGCAACTTACTCTTTGGGTTTTTTGCTTCTGAAAGTAGATATTTCAGTAATTACGTATCTCTCAAATATGATCCACGTTGATGTAAAAACGAAATGAATTTCTTCTGTGAGTTTCAAGCGCCTTAATTTTCAAAATCTCTACAGTTCATTACAAATGCATGTATGTACGTAATAATTTATATGCTCATTTTCATAATCAGATAATGACACCTGAAAATAGCTGCAGCCTGATAAAGACAAAGATGAATTCTTTTCTTTCTTTTTTTTTTTTTTTTTTTTTTTACATTAACCTATAGGCTATTATAAAATAAAATCCAATGTCCGAATGTCTGTCCCATAACTCGAAATTCGTAAACGAATTATTTTTCATTTCGTGATTAGTCAGCTTCTACTCAACGTAGAAAGCTGAGTTTGGTCTCATTAGAAAGAGGAAAATCTCACAAATACGATGATGTATAAATTTTTTTGATTAGAAATTTAATTTCATTGCTAATGATGAAAATATTCTTCATTTCTACACAACATTTCAGAACGGAGCAGTTTTTATTCGTTTATTACATAAAAAACGCCAAATTTGTGTAGAATTGGAGCGGACTTTACCCAAAATTTGAGCGGACTGGGAACGAAATTTGAGCCGGATTGAGCAATGTTTGAGCGAAATATGAGGGAAATTTTAGCAAAATCTGAGCGGAATTCGAGGGAAATTTGGGCCGGCCCTCGCTAGTATTTAATAGAAAAATTATCGAAGATTCCTTTTACCATATTATGTCTCTCACAAAAAATTCATTTTATATACTTTGAAAACGAGCTTCAATTACTGGAAACAATTATAAAATGTAACATAATATGGTTAATATTTTTAAAACCAAAGACATTAAACCTTTTCCTCTTTGCTTCTTGCATAAATTATATGAATTATAGTTGAAACATGAATTACTATAATATGCACAATAATCAATATTATATACCTAATAAATTTTTTAAGCCCATTCTTAGCATAATTTTCCTGGACTATATATTAGACGTTTAATTTCAAACACGTATTTGTGATTGAAGATTTAGTCTTGCTTCGACCAAAATTTTTGGAGTAAGTATATTTATACTGAGTTCAGACGCATTTCCAAACGCTTGGTTTTCTCAAAACCCTATTATAGCTGGCTTTCTATGTTTTAGGAAAACGCGCCTCAAATTGAATAAAAAAGTCAAACTTAGATTCAAAAGTTTATTCTAGTTTTACTTAGGTACGCTGACAATAAATCACCTGTCTCTTTGCTGGAGAATAAAATTTGACCCTTTTCATTTTATTTTTGTACATTTGCGCGCGTATGCTTATAGTGTTTTTGTTTCCTTTGTGATTTGTGACAGGTGATTATTATCGCTGGTACAATATGTTACTTTTTCGACAAAAATACCTAATCATATGTTCGATAATGTTCGTGTCTCCATAGGAAACAGACGTTCGAGTAATGAACGAAAGGCGTAATTACCTACAGCGCTTCTGGTTGTGTCCAGTAAGTTGAGTATGAGTTGAGGTTTTTTTTTTTTCCGTCTATTTCATTATTTTTTTCGTTAGGTAGGTACTTGAAAAAGAAAACCCAAGATTACAGTCTGGTGGCGTGCTTGTATACGTGAAGTGTAAAAGTGTAACTATTCCCACAGGGTTATACAGTTTTCAAACCCTTTTTTCGTTCGTTTTTTCCTTTCTTTTTTCACCTTTCTCCTACGTATATTGACCAGTAAACTGGTCAACTAGATTACAAATTTTCAGGGTCTTGGTGGAGGGTGTGGAATGGGACGATCAAAATACGTTTTCTACGGCGAGTACCTTAATCAATCGACAATGGCTCTCTGGAGTAAACTTTTTTTACGGTTTTCCTAGGACTATAATTTTTGGCGTCTAAAGTGGGGACAAGGTCTTAGGCGATGTAAAATGGAAAATCGGTCGATCTTTGAGCTGGTAAAAACATTGGCTTATCGATATCGGCTCTTTTTTTTTTTTTATACCTAACGAATGAGAAATGGTTTTAATAACTTATACTTACGCACGCCCTTCGACTTGAGCAATCTTTCCAAAAACTTTGAGTTATATATTTTCTAACTAGTTCAACTATAGTCAGAGAGAAATTTTTCCAACATCTAAAAAAAGATTAGTAAAAATTAGGGTGAAAAATATCAGTGAGCAGTAAAAAATGTTTTTAAGTGGATTTAACACTAGAATGACTTGGTGGCAATGTATACGACGCTGTTTGAATTTTGATGCGTCACTCCTCAAATGACCAGGTGGCGTCATATATGACATTCTCCGGTCTTTTGAGGTTCTTTTAATGTTTGAGTCAAATATGACGCCACCAGGTTTTTTTTTTTTGAGTAATCGAGTAAAAACCTGGTTTTTCTTGCATTAAATCGTAAAGTGGAGTGAAAACGACTGGAAATTTGTATTCCCCGTGAAAAAGTATTTATATTCGCCATGTCACCCACTTACTTTGATGATTCGCCAATTTGGGCAGAAACTTTATCCTGAGGAAACATGCAATGTCCTTCTTTCTTCAGCCAAATTCTTTACATTATTCAGTATAGCTTGGAAAAAGATGATTTGATAATTTGTAAATCAATTTCAGTTAAACCAAAATTTCACATGATACAATTAAAAGTTCAAGATCTATGCATTTCTTGAATATTTTGCTTAGGAAACAAAATTCCAAGTCTAGCATTGGCCCGGGGAGGGGGGGATTTTTGAGGTCGCTGAACGTGAATCTGCATAAGAATACTGGTCCTTATAGGATCGAATGTGTATCTACTTCTCAGCGAAATCTATAATAATCAACTTTCCGAAAACCCACAGAACAAATCTGCTGTAGCGAATTAATATTGATTTATTTCTGTTTCTAGAACTACTAAAGGTTCTATACCTACTTTCCGCTCGATTTCTCTATACGAGTTTATATACGAGTATAAACAATTTTCGAAGAGGACAAATACTTTTTCTTCTCTCGGAAGATTATCAAAACCACCCTCGTCGTGTGTTTACAAAAGGGAAACGTTGAACAAATTATTAAATTAAATCACCCCCTTTTGGCTATTATGATAAGTGTGCCACATATATAGATGGTGTGCAACTGGAAACACACGTCCACGCGTTTCGAGTAACACGCGTAATATGTCTCTAACAAGTGGGCAATATTATTCCTAACTTGATTTTTTTTTTTTTTTTTTTTTTTTTCATTCATTCTCCAGACAGGAACTCGAGTCACGTGTCGGTTCTAGAATATGTCCTCCGGTTTCGATTATGTCGTTTCCGGTACGGTGGTGGTTTTTGGCCCCTTCTTAATTGTATAAACGGGTGCCGATTTTTTATCGAACTAAATTGTTATCCTATTTGAGATGTGATATGTATAGCGCAGCCAAATTGAGAAAGTACGTATAGTTTGTTTCTGGAGATATGCGGATATGCTCTTGAGCGAATGGAGATGGTGAATGTTCATTTTTGTTTGAATTCTTCGCTTAGAATCTCCTTATTCGACTTTTTAAACATTTTCACCTTAGTTCTGTAATATCGTAGGTTCAAAATGTCTAATGTATAACATACCTGGTGGTCTATTTTCTTTAGAGCGATGTTAAATACTTTGTGATCACCTGTGTGGAATGCCTTCCATGTTTATGCAGTATTTTATGTAACGAGGCTGTTTCAGACATTTAAGAGTGATTACCCGTCTTAGTTATGTCTAAGCAGTTTTTGTGGAAGTGATAAATTCATAATTCCCATCATCTATTTAAGATATGATTGTTGGCCATTTTCCTGAAATTTTACCCCGTATCCCTTTTCCTAAAACACGTTTAGTTTTTGTTTTTTGATAATTGCACCCAATTCAACTGTCGGAAAAGGTATTGAAGGATGAAGAGGAGAATGTGAAGGGGTGTTATCTATCAGACCTATGTAGACTCATATACACAGGCAAACTTTGCTTGATGCGTTTTAAGAAAAATATTTTCATTTTTGTCCGTCACAGAAAAAAAAACTGGTTGCTAAAAAGACACTTGATAAGACAATAAGATGAATCAAGAGAGCCAAAAAGAAAAGTTAACAGAATTTAGTACAAATTAATCAAACTTTTGTGAATTTTCATTAACGATGAGGGGTCTAAATCTATTTTCTTTTTTTTTTTTGGGGGGGGGGACTTATTTCAACTTTGAGGAACCCCCATCACCCTCTAAAGTCCACCAATGCTTATATAACGAGAAGAGAAGATTCTACGAGGAGAGAAGTTGGTGGGGAGGATGTTTGTCAAGAAAAGGGCTTCAGAAAAAACAATTTTGGTGCCTGTCAAAAAAATAGTCAATTAGGAAAATTGATTCGGGAAACTGGTTTGGGAACCATTTGAGATAATTTATCTTTTTGAGAATAAAATTTATATGTGATCACCCATCCAACTGAGTGCTCGTTTATAACTGCGTAACTTGAACTATAGTTTCACGTCTGGTCCCAGCGCTGATCAGTTGGTGCTGAGCATTCATTTAATTCATATTTTGCAACATACCCTCGCCTCATACTCGTATCATGAAAAAGTTGATCATAAAAAAATTACGCCATAGCCCGACAATAAGTGCGAAAACTGTTCGTTCTGAGAAAAAAAAAAATAGCCCATTTTTCAGATAGCCTTACAGAGCAAAATCTAAGATCCAGGGGGAAAAAAAAATCAAAAACAATTCGAAGTGTTGCATCGTCGATGATAACTCGATAATAATGTATTCGATTATATCGGACGTTAATGAACGTGTACGAAGGGTTAGGCCAATGGGGTGAGCCATGAAGGGAATTAACGCGTTAAGGGAATTCAGAAGGCAAACAAGAAAGCGACTTATCCGAGGACAGCTGAGCTACCCTGACAAGGGATTCCTGTAATGAGGTTACGTTGACAGATAATGCAGTTCACGAAGATCAAAGTGACCTATTCCTCCCTGTATATATTCGAATAGAAACCCCTCTTTTGAAACGAAACCAAGTTTGGGCAGATTTTGTTGTCGTTGTTTTTCACCCTTAAGTATGTACACGTAGTCGGTTACCTAGTTCTTGTTTTTATATACTATTATTTTGGTAACGTGTTTTTTTTTCTTCCACTTTAGTATCGATTGTCACCTTAAATTGAATTTATGCAGATAATGAGTGTAAAAAAAAAAACTATAGCGATTGAGATAACGATTATGGTTTACTTTTTGTCAATCAAAACAAGGGTAAGTAAGGTTTTCAGTGCCAAAAGCTTATTATGTTTTCAGACAGAAGGTACTAAAATTGACAGGTTCTGCTCGATGATAAAATGTGGCTCGTTGCTGTCGTAAGATGAAAGGGGTGATAAGATAGGAAGGGTGAACATGGTGCCAAGGAAACACTTTGGTTAATTTTTTGAAGTAATACTCGTAATTTTTTCGCATCCCGTATTAGAACTTATTGACCATCCTGTTTTTGGAAATAGGTCAGTATTTCGAGAGCTATACCTACCTTGTACAGATTGTATAGAGAATTGAATTTCAACTCAATTACTATACTTTATTGGGGCATCCTTCATTACAAACCACATTACCTTTTGAACATTTTTTGCTGTTAACTATAATGTGTCCTTTGCAATGCTGATTATAATTAAATACTTGAAGCCAAGTTTACTGAGCTTTTCTTTCCTACCAACATGCCTTCCAGCAATTAAGTTTTCGCTTTCAGTCTCACTTTGAACAAAGACTCCTTGAAGGCCGGCATTATCGTTACTAATTAAAATTCGCTTTGTTGGCAAAATTATAATTAAGTTGGTCGAAAGTTTATACGACATAATATGAGAAATACCATTTTAATCCGTCTCCCCTTTTGGTGCGGTTTTAACAAACAAAAACATAAAAATTAATTAATTTTCAGAAGGAAATTCGTCCACAGCCTTTCTTTTTAACGAAGTCCACAATTTTGAAAGGAAATTTTTGCCCGCAATTTTACCGACTTTCATTAAAATTTCAGATTTTATTTTCAATTTTATAGACATTTGTAGAACTTTGCAGTTGATTTTAGATATTTTCTTTGTGCAGTTAGGTTTGCTCATTTACATTAGAAATTTTTCAATGACGATTTTTTTCGCCTATTGTGTTGACTGTTATCGTATTAATTATGGCTAAGCTCAAAAAAATGGACTGTGTTACTGTGAGGTCATAAAATAATTTTACAATCAATATCGAATTAAAATAAATAAATAAAAAACTAATCCAAGTTTTTTTTAACGTGGAATTTCTTATTTGAAAATAGTTGCCTTTAAAAAATCAATAATCAAAATAAGAATTAACACTAGAAAAACCAGGTTTTACTCGATTACTCAAAGGACCAGGTGGCGTCGTATGACGTAAGTCAGGGTTTCTCAAAATATTGTTCCTTTGAGTAGTCCATCTCAAAATTTTGATTGGCGGCGTATATGACGCCACTTGGTACTTCTAGTGTTGAACTTGGCGTTGCCGTTGTTTCATAATTAGACACTTATGTCTTTATTTTGAGTCAACAATTAATACTTCAATCTAAATAATAATTATTCAAAGACAACTAGGTATATTGAAAATATTTCACACGTCATCATTCTTGTCAAGATTTAAATTTAGAGTTAGTACTAAAATCACGAGGTTTTAAGCATCTCAGTTTCTGAAAAAAATTCTCATCTATGTACAGCATTTTTATGATAATGATTATGTTTTGAAGTAATATAAATATTAAGGGAATTTTTTTAATCAATCATAGTGATTGTGTGCTGTTTAAGTAATTATTCTTGAGGGAAGCCTGAAGGGTGTTGTTGAGTAGTTCAAAATAAAGCTGAAATTGTCTATGTGTAGTTTATGAAAATTAACCCTCAACTTCTTATTTTCACCCGATTTTGGAAATTTTTGTGAATTTCTGAAAGTACAACTTTTCAATTAAAAAATCTTGTATTTAAAAAAAAAGTTGTTTACTTTTCAGACGAAACATCGATTGTATATTGATGTTTGATCTCGCATTGAAATCATGCTGGTCTATTACTTCATCCATTTTCTAGAAACTCCATTTCCAAAATATTTTTTCGGCTGTTACCAAATTGGTTCCCATCAACCAAAAACTGATAAGAGATGAGTACCGAATTGGTTCCCATCTGTTTTTAGAAGGAGTACCGAATTGGTTCCCATCATTGTACCAAATTGGTTCCTTCACAAATTTTATCATTTTCCTTCCCATTTTGCACAGACTGAGGACTGTCTACTGGAAAGCTCCAGTAGGTATGGTTAAAAATGAAATGACTAGGAAATTATGATACGATAATAGAAATATGTTGTTAAATTAAAATTAGATTTGCGGCAAAAATTTGTACGATAATAGAAATATGTTGTCAAATTAAAATTAGATTTGCGGCAAAAATTTGTAGCAAACTTGACAAACGTACTGTTCTCGAGAAATTAAGTTGGTTTTGTATTTGGTGATGTGATCGTTGATGAATGAAAATTTAGCACTATTAATTCGAGAAGTAGCGGACGAACGCATTTTTACATAGGTTTCTGTCTGAATCTCTATTAATGTTTGAATGAGGAAAAAAATATTTGGATGTGGTGAGTTGAATAACGCGTTCAGTTTACTATGGAATGCTTCGCAGCAATTTGTAGTCCGCTGCGCACTTGCGGTACACTCTGCCCACATAATTGGTGGAAATGTTGCATCTGAAGCGATATACGTTTCAAGAAGGTAGTCAAAAAACACATCAAAGTTTCTGCCCACAGGCTTACGAGCCATGATATCCTCTACAAAGCAATCATCCACTTCATCTGGCGACAGTAATGGTAATCCAAAGACAAACTTCAAGAGTTTTCCATCCTCTGATTCAGCGTCATGGTAAATAGCACTTAGTCCAGCCGACTGTATTTTTCTCCACCAACTCTGCCCCAGATGAAACCGACATCCTCTAACATTTGTTTGAGGCCACACCTGAGAAACTGCAATGTGAATCGCTTTTTCAAAATCTGCGTAAACGGTTGTGGGAGTGACATAACTCTGTAAAGAATGCAACGCAACTTTGTAGGAGGAACTTTGCTTATCCGGTAAAAGAAAGTACTCCAGTGGAATGTACCTATATGTACCTATTCCGAATCACACCATGTACAATGAAAATCTGGGTGAATAATTTTGGGCATGATTTGAATGTACCATCAATAAATATTGTCGACACATCACGCAAAACTCTCAAGTTTGTTTGGCATGAAAAAGCAACAATATTTGTTGCGCTATCGTTCAAAAATAAGAAAGATTCATTGCGATTTGTCAGCATTCTGTGATTCTGGACAGCAATGTGTAAATCAGCCAGGGTTTTTGGTAAAGGAGGACGTACCTTGGAACGAGCATGTTGAATATTATGACGAATTCGGACCAAATCAGTAGCATCCAGTGAGGGAACATCACCTTTTGTACATAATTCATGCCTCATTACTTTAGCCGGCTGTGTATGAAGATGTTCTGTTGCTTTTCGTTTTATGGCATTACTGAACTTTTGCCGATTAAGAACCTTTTCTTCCGTAGCATTGTGATTGTGCTCAATATTGCTGTCAATGATTTCACTCGCGAGTCAATTTTTAAAAAACCTTTACACTTTCGATTCACACAAATCCACCTCTCTACTTCGTTTGATAACTTCTTTTGGAATCCAGATTTGTATCCATCTACCACTAATAACTTCTTATTTTTTTCGCTCCACAAAAATTCATAATTCATGGTGAAAACACTATATCGACATACACTTGTAGAGACAACAAAACATACTGACATAGTTGGCCGAAAGAATGATATGACTAGGTATGTGAAAGATTGATCAGCGTACTCGACACGTCAAGTCCAGAATTAAATTTAAGATAAGACTCACAATTAATGCGTCTAAAAATGTAAGAAGTTGAATGACGGGAACCAATTCGGTACAACTTCGGAAAACAGACGGGAACCAATTCGGTACTCCCTCCGAAAATTGAGGGGAACCAATTCGGTACAAAAAGGGGGTGACGGGAACCAACTCGACAACACCGATTTTTTCTTAACCTCGCCTCTTCATCAAAATTTAATTAGATATAATCACCCACGTGATTTTCTGACTTGAACTCACTTATAGAAGTCAGCGCATAGTATGAACCTATAAAAATTTAGACTATCCAGTCGTATAAGGTTTTTAATTCCTTGAAAAACTGAGCTCTCTGCTCTTTTTCGCTTTTTTTCCTATTTCAAATACATATAATAGCACTGTTTAAACATCTCGTCGAATCTTCTCAAATGAAAGCTTCGAAGAGGAAACACAGCAGTGAGAGGGAAAGTACATGCAAAATAATATTGTTAACATATACGTGTATGAATGAAAAAAGGAAAACATTCTACCTGATTACGAATTTAGCTGTAGGCTATATGGTTTTGTTATTTAGAGAGTAAACCAAAAGGGAGTTCGCCACTGCATGTTATTTGCAATCTACCCTCAACCAAATTAAATAAACTACCCTCTTAAGAGCTTCGTATCCTATTATAGGACGGCTACGAAGTTATTTCTCAACCGCCTTGTTAACGCATGTAATTATAAACGAATGTAATCGAAATTTAAGATCAAATAATGAACTTTGACGATCTGTATTTGGTAATTTTGTAATTTACAAAAAAAAATAGTTATATTGATTTTTGAGAAGGTATTAAATGAGAAAATAAGGGGTGGTTGTAGAGCTGAACAGTAACCGTGGGGTACACATGATTGAGATTAATTGGTTACAATTTGTTTGGATTTGTTACAGCGAGCCACCACATTAGGAGAGATGTTGAAAACCAAATTGATGAAGCTCCATGTCGTCAGCACCCCCACCCCCCTAAAATTGGTTCAAAATATGCTAGGCATTTTGTACTCATTTTGTACCGTTTTGTAATGCTATTGGAAAATTTTGTACCACCCGCCTTCCTAGTTTTTTTTTTAAATATTGACGAGAGGTGCTGGGGACATGCCAGCACTCCCACTTCAACCAGTCAACTCCAAACTGGTCTCATTATTTTGTACTCGTTTTGTACTCTTTTGTACCGCTATTGTAAAATTTTGTACCCCCCCCCCCGTTCTAGTTTAAAAAAAAAATATTTAGGAGTGTTGGAGACATGCTAGCACCCCCACTGCAAAGAAATAACTCCAAAACGGTTTCATTATTTTGTACTCATTTTGTACCGTTTTGTACTGGCAAAATAACATTCTGTACTGCTCCCCTACCTAGTCTTGGATAGGGGGCTGGCCTTTAAACTAATAAGCTATTATTGTCCATTTTATTGGAAAAACGCCGGGCACAAGAAGATTCATAGTCACACTGAATGCTAAGATTTGAATGCAATCGAATGTGTTGGTTAGTTATAATAAAATCTGTTCACTTAGTGTGGCTGTGCCTTCATAATGTTATATAATGATTAGCTGACATGGAGTGGTGTAAGGTTGCATTTTGACGTTTCTTAAACGGAATAGACTGTAGAAAATGATGTATTTGTTTCTGTGGCTGAGAGTCCGAATGATCCGCAAGTCCAAAATCATGATTTTGAGAAAAACAAAGTTGCAGTTTTCTAAATCCTTCGATTTCTCTGGTTTTGAGTACTTCTAGTTTTCATTTCTAGGATATAATGAGTGGTTCTTGTGGAACACTGATATCATAGGATGAAAATGCAAATTAATCCATATCAGAAATTGTTAAGTCTCCTTATCAGTAAATGTGGACCTGGATCTGGTTCTCAGCCACGAATTCTGTTTACTACCTACATAATGCATCCTGAATTATTTTCCAAAAATTGTTGATTTTTTAGTGCCATTTTTAGAAAAAATTTTTGACAGTCGTTTTGAATTTTTCTTCTCGGATTGCTAGAAATTCAAAAATTTTTAATTTACTTGATTCTAGCATTTTGCTTAGCATTTTCCAGGCAGACAAATTGTAGAAATTCAAAAATTTCACTACTTTTGGAGCACTCAGCTGAGCCATATATTTCAATACTTATTGTTCCTTTGAAAAACTCTCGTCATCTTTTACCTGTACCTACCTTGTCTACAATTTCACGAATACAAATTCTACGAAGACGAAAACAAAAAGGGAAATTTTTCGGAAAAAAGAGATGGAATAGGGACAAGCAACGAATAAGTCGCGTATAATTCGGTTTGTATGCGAAAATCGAGATGAATCTTACTTTTATTACGTGTAGTTTAGCTCTTCTTTTTTTTTCCTCTGGTGTTATTTTGCACATTTATTGCTGCTACGTCGAAATTATTACTCGTAAAGTGTCGACCGATACAACGGGGTCATAGTTTAAAAATTCAATTTCCATTAGAGAGAAAAAAAAAAAACAGTAAAAGAATAAAGGTGAATAAAAAAAAAAGAAAAAAAGCAGAAGCCAACGAAATTGAAGAAAAAGCAAGTAAAAACATACGATACTCGTGTATGTGGGCGACTTGAAAAAGGTGGCTGCGGATTGGTGGGGGTGTGAAGTGGCGAAAAGCGGTATTTTGGCTGCAATATTACAATGGGCATAAAAGTAAGCAGTAATGTTCTCTCTGTGTTTACTTTTTGCAGAAAACCTTACAAATATACATTAAGCAAGTATATACCCTTCTTTTGTACAGTGAAAACAGTAAGATGCAGTAAAAAGAGGGGTACAGAAAGGGGTAGAAAAAGATGCTTTAAAAAAAAAAGACGTTTGTTCGGAAGTAAAAAGAAAAAACTTTTGAATCTATCTCAAGCGTTATTTTGTGACTCCTTTGGGGAAAATTTTGCCACTCAAATAGACGGTTTGTTGTTTTTTAAATTGCTCAGCCAGACCTTATATTCCAAAGGCGGCCAGATCTCCATCGTCTTGAATGTTAACAGGGTTGTATATTTCCCCCTCCGCTCGCTTTTGTATTCCAAAAATTTCTCGCAATAAACGTACCTGCACCTTCCGCCCTTCTTATTTGACTCAAATTTCTTCTATTTTTTCGTCTTTTCAGTTATCCCCATTTTTGGCAGGTTTTCGCAGAAACCAGCAAAGCAGCTGGCTTATGGATGTCGCAGGGTGGAGGACTATGATAATTTTCTATTTCTTAGGCTGAAAAAGTGTTTTCCATGAAATTTTGGCATATCTATAATGCATATGAAGACGATTCTCGATTTTTGATTGCTAAGTGTTCTTGCTATTCATGGAGAGAAATAGTACAACCAAAATAAATATCACTCCCAGGAACATTTCCAGACCACAAAAATCTGAAATCCGTTCAGCCATTCAGCTGAAATTAGTTTTTCAAAGTCATAATGCATGAGTGTCTGTGTGTGAGTTTGTATATAGTCTGTCCTAAGTAAGAAAAGATAAACGTCATGTGATTAATTATTAGTCAGTTACTGTTCGTTAAAAAGTTATATCAGTGACATTATGCGAATATTCCTATTTTATTTTTCCAAAAATCCAACTGAAGGGTTTGTTTAAAAAAATTCCTTATGTCAGAAATGACATGAAATACAACAATAGAGTATTTCACAAGAGCGCAGCAAAATATTCCCATCGAAGGATTTTATCACCGATTTTTGTTTTCCAAGCATGAGGAAGCCCCTTTTTAGGTTCACTTTCGGAAGAAATCCAAAGTAATTAAATATCAAACATTTATGCAAAATGAGTTTTTTTATTCACGCTTTCTGGCTGACAGACGTAGTAACGCTGAGGTGCGGCACTTTTTGAAAAAAACCTTTCGATTGTAAATTTTTTGAATGTAAAAATAAATTAAAAACCAGAAAGAAATTTTATTAGTCTGACTATAAAAATTTAAACATTTTTCATACTAATAGGAATATTTTTGTTAAATAATTCGTCATTCATTCATTACTAACTAACGAAATTCATTTTTCAAGTAAAGCCTCATCATTCTTGAGAATAATTATCATCAATGCAGAAAAAATTTGCGCATTACCAAAACACAACGTCTGAATTACCTATAATTACATTCGTGTTTCTCAACTATTTAAGGATGAGGGGAGGGGAAGGGATTTTAACAACATGATTTTAGGGCATTGATGAGAGTGTGCTTTTCCAGCCCTATTTTTGCACATTCGTTCGAAAAAGTATTTTTTATTTCAGGGTTCGTTTGAAAACCAACGAATTTTAATATGGCAGACGACGATGATTACGATGAGCCAAAGAAGCCGCCGCGAATAAAGACACCGTTGGAATTACAAGTAACGACCATTATTTGTTCAAGCAGCTGCAAAGCTACCTTGACTATAGCCAGACCCCAATGTTAATGGAAAGAGCAAAGTTTGGTGGGCAATATAAGATGAAAATCTTTTCCGAGACAATGAAACAACAACATTTTACATTATTGCATATTTTTCGAGGAAAATCGCCCTTTCGCCATACTTGGGGCTATAGTCATCGCAAAAAAACATTCTGTCCTCTTACTGGCAATTATTGAGTCTGTAAACTTCACCATTTCAGTTATACACATGTAGCTCTGTATTGATAACACCAATGGTCTCCGGACTGGTTATGATGAGAGAAACGTTCAAGCATGATATTTACGTGGATGCAGCTCCGAAACTACTCGTGGACTGTGAGTGTTCTACGTTCAGATTGTCTATTATTGCAAATAAAACTCGCCATTAAACCTTCTCGTCGAATAATCCTGAAAGTGTACGAAGGCAAACGTTGTTCGATGCGGGGGGGGGAGGGGGGCTAAAAATTGTTTGTTGTTCTGCGCATACGATACGCCGACTGCACTCGAGACGCCCTGGTAATGTTGACAGGGTCGGTCATTGAGGACAGGATAGCGCGCTGGCTATCCAGGACTGTATGATTTGAGGATATACACATTTACCTACAAAATTTCAATTAATATTATCAAACGATAGGAAATTCTATGCAGAATGAATTTTAACTGACTTTAGAATGGATATCTGGCATAGTTTAAACGTCAACTTCTCACGCTTATGAGCCCCCAAGGGGGAAGCACAGGGGTTGGGGGTTGAGACTTTTCAACACACACTCGTCGGACTATCTTCAACACATTACAGACGCAAAATCTTTTGTAGCGACTTTTTCAACACCGATTTTCGCGGGCTGCGCCCCATTTTGCATTTTTGGGCCAGAGTGCGCAGGTGTGTGTTCGCCGCTGGGTTGCGGTTCACTAGGAAAACGTTCGAGCAATATCGGAAAATATACTGGCCCAGTATTTAGCGGCACTATGCCGGATAAAAAGCTAGATATCACACATCACTATCTTTACAGTGCTGCCACTGCTCGGCGACATATTTGGCGCCTGCATGTGCGGCTTCTGTTTGTACTTCTACGGCCGCAAGAAGAACCTCATCTACACGACGCTGCTGTTTCTGGTACCGCAGCTGGTCTTCGTCTCGGACCTGCATCCGATCATCGACTTCACCGGCATCGTCGCCCTGTACTTCGCCAACCGCTTCCTCATCGTCACGCTCAGCGTCTACGTGGCCGAGGTGGTCGAGCCCCGCTTCCGCGCGCCCTTCTTCGGCGTCTACTTCGTGGGCATGGCCTTCGGCCACATGGCCGGCAACTTCCTGCCCTCGACGTCCAAGCTGCCGATCGTCGGCTGCTTCAGCCTGACCATTACGGCGCTGGTGCTGGCCTTTTTGTCGCCCGAGTCGCCCTACTACATGGCGCTGAAGCGCCGCCGCGAAGAGGCCGAGGATCTGTTCGACATGCTGCGCGTCGGCACCGGCAACCTCAACGAATCCAGCGCCTTATTCAACAAGGCGGAGGCGGACCGCCGCGTGCGCCGCCAGGGCATCATTTCGCAGGTGTACCGGCGCACCTTCATCGTGCCCGTCTCCATCGTCTTCTTCATGCTGCTGGCCAACAATGACATGTGCTACATCGTGCAGCCGGTGCTCGACGAGCTGCTGGCCGAGGTGGGCACTCCGGCGGCGGACGCCGATACCGGCGGCAGCCGCTTCACCCTCGTCTTCGTACTGCGCAACGTTCTGCCGGTGGCGGGCAGCGCCGCCTTTCTGGGACTGACGTTGAAATTTGGACGCCGCATCATATTCATCGTCTCCATCGGCCTGAGCTTGCTCATTTTTCCGCTGCTGCACCTCTGCAAGTCCATGTCCAGCGTTCCCAAAGTCATTTACACGTTGTGCTACCTGTTTGGGTACATGGGCGCCAAACAGATGACGCGAATCGTTTCCAGCGAGGTCGGTAAATTACGACAGATACGTAATACGTTTATAATAAGCGAGGTCCGATATTTTATTTTTCTTCCTTCTGGAGGCAACACTGGCGCGCGCACACGCGTCTAAAATACATAATATAAAATATCTAGTTCGTCTACTTATCTTAATGTGCGACTGCGCTTGGGCAGGTTGAAAGTGTTTGCGCCTGTAGCCCAAAATATAAAAGTAGTCCACAATGAACTGTCCTCAAACATCGCGTGCTCGTGAAAATTTACAATATTTTTATCGAAAAAATTCGAAGGTCTGCGTAATCATTTTCTCATAGACAGAAGTAACGAGCATGTGTGTGTAGCGCAATAAATTGTAACGTGACTATATTTTTTTTTTCTTCAGTTGTTTCCATCATCGGTGCGAGAATTAGGCGTAGCTTCCTGCGACTCGATTGAAACACTAATTTTCTTGTTGGAAAGGATGTCTCTTTACGGAGGGACTGGCACTTGGTATTATTACGTCATTTCGAATGCTCGATGGATATTCATACCCCTGGGTCTAACTTACACTCTATTTTTTTTGCCGGAAACCAAAGATTTACCAGTGGTTGACGCTGAAATATTGGGAGGTGATCTAAATGTTGGCCCATACTTCGCTAAACGACCTGAGGACGACGAATACTGACGAAAGTATATCGTGTAAATTTTCTTTAAAACAAAACGAAAATAAATTCATAGGCCACTTCTTCGCCTCTAAAGGAAAAACTCCTCGAATGAGAGTACTACGAGCATTTTTTCTGAAAGTTATTCAAAATTATGTATTCGGCGTAAAACTACATAATATTATTGGGCTGCTATACCTGTATATATTTAATAGCTATCGATGTCGAAGCATTAAGTCTAAAATTATATAAAGTTTTTTATTACCGCTGTACTGATGAAAATATACACTTATAGTACATTTTAATTTTTCTCTCGGAAAGAAATTAATTTTTTAAATGAATAAATATGGTGAATGACAATGTTTGGCGATCTTGAAAATAATTTTATGAAGTTGTAACTACCAACAATAAAAGAGTTACTCGTTCGAAAATGATTGCTGAAATTTTGATTGGGTAACTACCCAAAAAAATTTCGATTTGCAAATAGAGCTAAGAAATGATAAATTAAAACTGTTAGGTAGGTCTGATCATTGAAAAACAGGCCAACATTAATCAGGTTGATGAAATTATAATATTTTTTACATCGAAATCGAAATGCATAGAAGAGTTCCGGCTTAGTCTACGTTTGCTTTTTTCGTGGGCTTCACGATTCACCATTTTTTCTGCCGAGTTTTGCACTGAATTGGCTCAAACTTGGATATGTTACTCTTGAATATATTCTCTATGCCCTGACAAAGCCCTTTTTTCGATTTTCAAAATTTTAAGGCATTTGATGAGGCTCTTCTTGAAAAACTTTTTTTTCTGCTTTGAAAAAAGGTTTTAAAAAATGAAATTGAAAAAAAAAAGGGCTTCGTCTAGGCATAGAAAATATGTTTAAGGATAGTATATCCGAATTTGAGCAAATTCAGTGCAAAACTCGACAAAAAAAAAAAAAAAGAAATTAAGGAAATTGTACTGAAAAATCGTGAAAATCGTAATTTTGGCTGCCAAAACGCAAATGCGCAATACATAAGCCATATAAATTGCTTATATTTTGCTTTATTCCACGTTAGACGTCGATGCGTTGAATTCTTAGCAACTCAACTTGAACAATCGATTCACAAAAAAAAAAAAAAACAATTAAACCACCCCAAGAATAATTTGACTTTACTCTCGAATATATTATGCCAGTTTCATACAAAGTATTTCACTGCGTTGGAAGAGGGGAAATTGGAGAATTAGAATCTATCAAAAATTCTTCCTGGTCATCTAATTATAGAATAAATTTGTGCAAGAACTGAAAAAATCAACTGTATCTCACAATCAGTCATCAATGACGTCACACAACAAAAAATTGGTCACAATCAGAAACTGTCGTGTTATGACTTGTGTGTAAAGAAATTATTGGCCACACTTGGAGTAATTATGGACCAAGTTTATCATGTCAGAGATGCCAGTTGATTTTTTCCATCCGTCATTCCGTATCCCCAGATATATAGTGAGCAATAACTAATGAGCATTTTACTTACATGTATTCGTGTTTCAACATCTGCCCGCAGTCAAATTAAATTCTCTCAGTAGATTCCCAAATCAAATTTCCTCCGTAAAAGAGAAAAAAAGTAAGAAACAATACATACATATGAATTTGGGGTTTTGATGCGAATCGTCATGAACTGTCATGAAATGAAAAACGTACTAAGACCCAACCCTTATTTCACTAATTGACATAATTTTAATAAGCAGGTTTTCAAGGGAAAACCTGCTAAAAAAATTTGATTCACTTATATCATTATTTTTATTTGGCCTTCAATGTATTGCGAAACGTATTGTACTTGTTCTAATTTATATGTTGCGAATTATGACTCATTTCATTGAGAAAAGTTCATAATAATCATTGAAGATTTTTTTCTCATCTTTTTTTCTCATAATAATCATTCAAAATTCTTTCTTGTCTTTTTTTCTTCTATTTCGAAAACCTGCTTTTTTGGCGGAGCTTTTCCTCATTGGTTACCTACGAGTACATGTGCCACACTTGTTTTTTTTTTCCTCCTCTCGGTTCTTCGAATTGTTGTTCTTTCCTCAATTGTAGCGTCTGGTTTCGTACCTCTTGTATTCAAATGTGTGCAGGGGGTTGCTCTTCCCCCCCCCAGGGTGGGGGCTACAAAGACGCAATTTGTGTATTCGACGACTCACGCAGAGCCAGGCAATAGCGTTGAAATTTACTCGGGGTTCTGCAAATATTATTCGTATGGTCGTTTTTTATGTGCAAAAAAAAAAAAAGGTTAAGGTAGTACGTGTGTGCTTGCCGTTAGAGAGTAGGTATATTGTGTGTAGCTGAAATATTAGGGTTCGTATCTGGCGAGAGATAAACGATCGCATATTCTAATTCTATTGTCGGTGCCGGCTAGATAAATGGACGTAATAGTCGTAGAAATGGGTATAGTTGTGCGAAAATATAAAAAAAGTCCATGTACCTACACGAGACGAGAAAAATGGAGGTGCGAAATGTAATTTCTTCTCGGTTCCAAATTATATTCGCGCTTTTTGGTGGAACTCGAGTAAATTGAGAATTTCGGCTTTATACAAAAGTTCACCTAAACAGAAGAAAATAAATTCCGAGTCCACTTTATCCGCAGAATAAAACGAAACTATAGTCGATGAAAAGAAGGATACATAAAGCCACTGCAATAGAAACTGGAAGTCACTGGCGGAAATAGGGGGGGCTAAGCCCCCCAAAATTAAAATTAGTCCCCCCAAAAATTTTTAAAGGACTCACGTATTTTATAAAATATGCGGAAGCAATAAATTACTGCATTAAGAAAAAAGTTGAATTTTCTCATTTATACGAATACAAAAAATTTTATTTACGATTTTTTTAGATTTATTCGATGGGGGGGGAGGTAGGACCGTGTGAAAATTTTTTACAAACAAACATACGTACAAACGACTAATCTTCATTGGGGCTACAGCCCCCCTTCCAAAAAAAAAAATCCTGGGTCTATTTCCGCCAGTGTGGAAGTCAGCTTTATTGGGCATTGAGAAGGCACCCAGTTATACGCGAATACATTGAGAGAAACGAGCAGGAACTTTCGTCATTTCTGACAGAAAAGAAGCCCTCTTCAAAATTTCCAAAAAAAGAAGAATGCGCTCAGTATAGTTTTGTTAAATGTGTTGATATGGTGCAGAATTACGTATCTCTAATACTTACGACTTTGTAATAATGTGTAATTACTCGCAACACAAGTATATTGAATTTGGATGCGTCACTCCTCAAAGGACCAGGTGGTGTCATATATGACATTCTCCGGTCTTTTAAGGTTGGTTCCTTTACTGTTGATTCGAATATGATATCACCTGGTCCTTTGAGTAATCGAGTAAAACATGGTTTTTCTAGTGTTGAGGGATTTTGTCTTTGGCTAAATCTTAAATATGGTACCGTCGAACGGGGTGACTTTACATTCAAGGGGCGACTTTACCCACTTCGTTTTAGCCCAATAAATAAATTGCCAGGCAAAAATTAAAACCACAAAACGATTTGGATCGAAGCAGGTAAAAGGAGGAAAAGAAAAAAAAGATCGCCACCCCTTCCTCACTTCACCGAGTAACAGAACAAGAAAATAAAGCGACGATATGGTTTTTTCCTTTTTCTTATTTTTTTTTTATTTTCAACCACAGACACTCAAAATATTCAGTTCGGTTTCACACGGTTGAAGTTGGTACTTGACTAGTTTCTTTTCAATCGTATGTCTGAGTATAAACATCCTCAAATTTTGCCTCCCCACCCATCAATAACCCGTCAATAACAAAGTGTTGGGTAAAGTCGCCCCATTGAGGGGTGACTTTACACAAATTTTTTGAAAAATCATAAAAAATAGAAGGAAGGCTGCAAACTCAAACTTTTTTTTACAATTGTGTTGAGAAATGTTAGACCTAAATTTTAAAACCAAATTCACTTCAATAGCTTCAAAATTGGAGGAGTTATTAAAGGACAAAGTTGAAAAACATAAAAAAAGTGTGTAAAGTCGCCCCATTCGACGGTACCTAATAATATAATAACCTAATGATTCTTTAAAAACCGGAAATCATTTGGCCAAGTAAATTTCAGGGCTTGAGTGACAGAAACTGCATAAAAATTAACACAGCATTTGCAAGTGTCACATAATGTAGATATTCCTTTTTTTTTTTCCCTGAAACACACGATCCAGATGTCTCCTCTTCTGTATAAGTCGATTTCAACAGGTCTGGATCAAAGTCAATGCTTTCCAAAAGTTAGCGTCTTTCATACCTACTCACTTATCACATTAATTACACTTTCTTATAGGTGCGAGTGTCCCCGCATTCGACTTAAAATCAGGATTCCCGATAGAAATTGTTGACATCATTTTCCTCCTTTGTGTTCTCCAGCTCCTCTTTCCATCTCTCTCCGTAGTCTAGTGACTATGTGTGTGCGAGTGTCTATGGAATTCATATACTTAAGGCAGTAATCTCAGCCAAACCGTTTAAAGCCCTACGACATTTTGAATTTCAGCGAGTTTGTACAAAATAAGTGAAACAACTACAATCGATCCGGACATGACTTAAATATTCTGGATCAATAATAAGTGTCCAAAATCCAAATCAATATTTAGAATTGAATGATCTTTTGAACCGGAATAATTTAATTATTAGTATCTAATTCTAAATTTACCCTCATATAAGGGCTTGGAAGATGAAAAATTCGATGAGCGAGATGAAAATTGGAGATTATTTAATTTGTGAAAATTGTTTACACCTAACATGGAGGGTTTAACGCTTCTTGCTATATCCAATAGCTCGTTTGTATTAACCATTATTTTTGATGAAAATCTTTTTGCATTTAAACCTAATTCAAACAAATAAAAATTTAAGAGAATTTCATAAAAAGTATAGGGAAAAACTAATTTTCAAATAAAAAAGTAAATAAATTTACTTATTGTATATCAAGTTAAGATATAATTTTCTATATTTTTGAATAGTTTTTCCAAAAAAAATTCAAGTCCATATTTTTGGATTTCTGAATATTTTAACAACGAGATCAGAAGTATATAATATGAAACCTTTTGATTAGATATAATAGAAATATACCTATGTCTGTTTTTGATACAGAGCATTTATTATTCAATTTAGACTTTCTCATATATTTCGTACTTTTAGATATTTTAAGTACCTACGAGGATTGAATTTTTCATGAAAAATTTTATAAGAAATGCCACGTAACTAATTTTTTGCCATTTGCGGTTTGTCTATGTTTGATGATACTAAACTTCTCATTTTTTCAATTGCTACTTCAAATTCATAGTTTCCTACCTCTTTTATCGATCACCAACAAATGCCATTTTTTAAAACAAAAAATGAAGTATAAGTACGTTTTCTGTGGAGAATGAACGAAGTACTTTTTTTTTTTGCCCCAAACCTTTTTTTTTTTTTTTTTTTTTCATTTTTACGTTGGTACTGCACTTTCATTCCAAACGAATTTACTTTAAATTGGAACTTAATAGTTCGGACGAGTAAATTTACGACCGACAATTTGGCTTCCCCCTTGCGATTGTTGCTAATTTGTAGTGCGGTCGCATTTGTGTAATTTGCGTTTAGCACTTGTCTTCTTACGTTTAAGGGGTGGCTCTGGATGGAAGGAAAAAAAACGCCGTTTCCTTTACGACACAAATAAAAATGGAAAAATTACATCTACTGGTGGATAAAGTTTGATAAGACTCTGTGCTTATGAGAACGCTGGTAATGTCTTTTGTATTATCGACGATATAAAAAAAAAGAAAAAAAAGAGAGAGAATGAAAAAATGGAAAATAAAAAGGGGAAAAGAAAGAAACCATTTTACTAAATTGCTGTTCTAGTTGCATGGAATTTGGAGCATTTCTCCAACCGCGTACTTAATGGTGTATGTTCGAGTTCCTTTGAAACTTGTCTGGTATAGTAAGATGTTATGATTTAGCAATAATAAGTGAAATGTTGAGAATTGAAGAGCCCAATTCCAAAATGCATTTAGGGGGGAAATAAAAATGTTTGAAAAATGAGAAAAATGCTCTACAGCTCCCAACTTATGAATCTTGGAAGGTTGGTTTCAAGGCAGTTTTTTCAATTCACCAATATCCCATAGTTTTGCGCATAAAAAAATTATCATTCTCCATAAAATTCTGTGGGAAAAAGAAGTGGATTTTGAAGAAAAAAAAAATTTGGAATCTGGGTTCATGCTGTGGTTCATGCACTTGGCTCACTTCGGTATAGAAATGTAAACTAAACGCATTTTGGCGCAGATATGAGTACTGTGGAATACGTACTGAACTCTGCACTCTGGAAACGGCTGAAAAAGTGCTTTTGGTTGTGACGGAATTAGAAATATCTGAAATTTGAGGAAAAAAATTCCTGGTTTTATCCCCGATATTTTTCAAGAGAGTGAAAAATCGCTGCTTTCAGTGACTAATCTCTTCAGTTGGCATCCGTGCGCACCAGTGCCCTCATTGGTTGTCAGACTGGTTTAAATACTATCAGATCAATTTGTATACCAGCTACCTCCCAATGGCTGTATTATAATGAAAAATTTGATAACAGAAAAATTAATCTCGAAAAACATTAAATCACATTCCACGGATAAAAAACTACTGAGGGCCGGGGGTACAATCACCACTTGAGCTTCCCCCAACAAAACCAAGCTGAAATTACGAATCAAGGTTTAAGCAAAAGTAGGGTGTATAAACCAAAATAGAAGATGGTTAAACTAAACCAACAAAAGTGCTGACAAAGCAATAAAATATGGGAATTTTGATTATTCGTGTCTGTGGTTGCCTAGTTGTGTCTTATCACAGTGAGCCCGGATTACCATGCACAAAAATCAGATACATTGAAACATGAAATGCGAAAGTTATGGCGTAAGTCCTATTGGAATTTGATATCTCATATTTTTCAATTTTCCTTGATTAAAACCCAAACTGTATTACAATGTCAATTTCTAAATAACATGGCATTCATCTACTGACCTTCAAAGTCTGTTTACAGCGTACAGTTACTCACCCTATGAGAATACAATGTAAATTCCTTTCATTTTTAGATAAACTCGCCTTAAGTCTTCATCGGACTTGACTAAACTTGAACTAGGTTTAAACATTCCTTAACTTTTAAACTCGGTTTGTACACCCTCTTTTTATTTTACGTTGAACCTGGTTTTTGTTTAAGCCCCACTTAAGCTCTGATTGTACACTCGGCTCTGAGTAATTGATTGTACCAACTTTTCCATAATGTATTTGTTGCAAAAATATTCCCGTTTCATACGGGCCTGTTAACATAAGGTGGTCTTATTTGCCTTTGTAGTAGGAAATTGAAGTATGTAAGTATGTAATTTTTAAACTGCGCGTTTAAATTTAAAAAGTTGAAAATAAGTTGAAATTTGTCAGGCTAACCTGTGGGTGAGAGGGGAAAATTGCTGTGAAGTGAAAAAAAAATTGTAAATAGGTAAAGAATTGGTTAACCATGAAGATGGTAAAAAGAAAGTGCACGATGAAGTTACTGCTGAATGATTCATTAGGAAAGAGCTTAGAAGTCACGCGATATGACCACTTTCCACCGCTGGCTTACCTCATCAAATATTTAATATATCCTTACAGCAATTTGCCAGCCTACTTTATTATAATGCCATTAAACCCGATAGATGGTTCCCAACTATCTACTCATATAAGTTTTTTTTATCTTGTATTCTTTTCTTCTTTCTTTACTTCTTTTTATTCTCTTCAATGTTTTTCTATTTTCCCCCTTTTGATTTTCTCTCCTTCCTCCGATTGTGTATAGATGAAACATACGTACTTTCCCTTGTTAAAAGACAAGCACGCAATAAAAATTGCAGTTTTGTTTGAAGGAAAGAAAAAAAAAAGAAGTAAAAAAAAAAATCGACAATTATATCGATTCTTATTACAATATATTTTACTTTTTTCTTTCCTTATATATTTCCCTTTGAAGCTTTGATCCGCCCTGTTTTTCCACGTTAGATGCGACTGTCTTTTAATTTTCTGATCTGGGTGACACGTTTTTCATTGTGGTGTTTGGCCTTTCAAGGTAGAAACCAAAAACTAGTGCCCTGAATTGTGATTCAAAATGAAGAAAAAAAAATTCCGGATTATGTTATCTGTTTCTGTACTTGCATTGAAAAAATTTTGATAATTTTGAATTTTAATGTGCAGCATATTGAGTACAGTTTGGTTTTTCATTAAAATTCTGGTGTATACTCTGTTCAACTTGAGAATGCCTAAAACGGATTGCAGTTTGCAGGGCTCCGGGGAGAGGAAAAGGTACTCGTTCACATTCAGCAACAATATTTGGCTACGCTTCCGATTTTAATTTCTTGTTTCTTATCACACATCCGATTTTTATATTGTTGATAAATGTGAATTTGACATTCCGTTTTAGGCATTCTTAAGTTGAACAGAGTATAAATATATGTACATATTGTGTATATTGAGAATTTCTCATTTACCATTTTTATGTATTGCTTAGAAATCTGATGAACCGGTTGATTGAGATAAGACCTGGTTACCAGCAGAGGGCAGTTGTTTGATGAACACGAATTCATGATACATAAATTAAATGGCAGACTCAAGTGGTGTTAAAATTGCCATATCGATAATATTATCGATATTTTGATATTTCTTCAACGCCGGTCTTTAATTGAGTCCCAAAGTGGTTTTTTTATTAGAATTGAGTCCCGGGTATCGGGGGCTCATTAATATGCATATTTGAATTGAGTCCCAGGTATCAGGGGCTCATTAATATTCCTATGTGAATTGAGTCCGGGGTATAGAAGGAATCAATTCTTAAATTGCTGCTATCTCAAGATTGAGAATAGATAATGAAATGTGGTAAAAACACCATCTACATAAGAATATTGATAGAGCTAAAATTTGTGGAAACATAATATTTTCTAACTGTCTAAAAGCATGAATCTTCTGTTGTTTTCAAAAATCCAACTTCAGACAATTCGTGGTAACCATCAGAATCAAAAAAAGAACTCCAATAGTCACCTTTCAGTTGAGGGATGACGTGTTGAAAAGAAATTAACTTTCCTTCGAACGATTTAGAAAAAATTGTTCTTAATTTTGTAAAAGGGATTGTATTTTCATTTGTGACCAGATCTGAGAAAAGAGACCAAATAATAGCGGCACCTTCGTGTTTTAAAGAGACTGGCCACATTGGGTAGAGGAACTTAAAACAATATACCTTTACTATTTCATAGCTTGAAAAATATTTCCGCCGATACCCCGGACTCAATTCACATAGGAATATTAATGAGCCCCCGATACCCGGGACTCAATTAAATGCTTAGATTAAATGACAGCCTTCTTCGATAGTCGATGTACGTCGATCGATATTATCTGTCACGAGCATAGCTCATGAATACTTTCGGTGTCGCTTGGAGCGCTACACTTCGTCATTTCTTTTATACTTAGAATATTTTAGCTTATTTATTTTTATTGGTAATCAGCGCGCTCTGCGTGTTTATTTATTATGCAGGTCGTGCACGCTCTTTCTAACTTGTAGGGACATCATCTGAAAATAAAGATAGTCTCATTAAATTTAACACCTAATTAAAGCTGTCAGACGAAGACAGAGTAATACTTCCATTCTAGTCATTTTAGGATCCCGTGATCCATTTCCTTTCGTATTCATAATTTCTAGTATTTCATTTTTGTACCTGAATTAAATTATGATGTGGCAAATTTAGTGTAAGTTCGAATCGTAGCCAAGTTATGGTAATAATATTTTCGTAATTCGTGAAGTAATAAAATTTACCTTTTAAATGTAATAAAATCGTTTTAAATGACGTTTAGCCTCGGTTCTTGCTATTAGCGCTTCGGTTTTCGTTCTCTCAAAGATTAATGGACCCTTATGGGTTCGTGACATGGTAGAAGCGAGCGTAGTTTCCATCAAGCATTCAGGTGGAGCCAGAAAGTAAACGGCCACTGGACGCGAGATCGAAACATGGAGCAGGCAACGCAGGATCTGCAGGTAACGCTGGACGCAGCCCTCAAGTACGCAAAGCTCGACGCACCCCTGGTAGGTAGGCTGAGGCTCTACGTGAAAGCTATTAACGAAGACATCGCGCTACTCGACAAAGAGAAGCCGACCTCAACCACCACAGACGAAACCAAAAAAGCAGCGGCGAGCTTGATAAAGGAGGCGCGCGCGAGGCGGCGTGAAATTGAGCACCAGATCGAGGAGCTCGCCTCTTTAGTCAGCAGCACAGCAAACAGCAGCGCAGCAACCGTAGATACGCCCGCAGCAGGGGCGGAGGCGAAACCTGAGAAAGTAAACACAGGTATGAAATTACCGCCTATTAAAATACCCACCTTTAAGGGCGACGAGTCGAAATGGCAAAGTTTTATAGACGTATTCGAGCAGATAGTAGGGCAGCATAAAGAGTTGAGCGAGATAGCTAAGCTCACTCATTTAAAGGCCGCGCTCGAAGGAAAGCCGCGGGAGCTGGTCGATGACCTCCCAGACGATAAAAATGCGTATAAAACTGCCGTCGACTTATTAAAACGCACGTACGGTGGAAAAAAGAAAGCGCTTATGCGGCTGTATCAAAAGCTGCATGATATGCAGCCTGCCACAGGCGAGCGCCAGTCGCTGCGGTGGACGCTGGCGAAAATAACAGGTATCGTTAAGTCATTACAAGGTTTAGAGCATGACCCTGACAAGAATGACTACGTAAGTGGTCTAGTACTCGGAAAATTTCCGGATGACATAGTTTGTAAGGTCATTGAAGATGACGATACGATTCTGTTGAGCGCAGCGCTCGAAAAGCTCGATAAGCTCGTCACCGCCCGTGAAAATGTGCACCGTACGGTCATACTTTCGGCGTCAGCGAGCAACACCAAGCCAAACCATTCGAACCAGTCGAATAACCACCGGCAGCAGCAGCAGAATCAGCATACGCAGAAAGAACGTGCGCCCAAAGCTGAGAGGGAAACACCAGCGGAATCCGAACGCCCCGCGAGTAGCTCACGGGGCTCGAGAACGCGCGACAGGCGGTCCGAGCGATTTAAACCAGGTGAGCCGCGAATAAGGTGCGCATTTTGTAATGCTTCGCATTGGCCCGACGAGTGCGATAAGTACGTCGACATTGAAAGTCGGCGCGCGAGACTTTTAGATCGTTGCGAGCTTTGCCTGAAGCGCGCCCATCCAGGCGAACGATGTAGAAACCCTAAAGAATGCCACTATTGTCAGGCGGATGACCACAATAGGGCGTTCTGTCCGAAAAGGTTCGGCGCCGCCAAAGAAGAGAAGGTGGAGAAAGTTGCGCTGATTAGCGGTGAGGCGCCAGCGTTTACGCAAGAAGAGCCCCGCTCAGTCAGGCGCCGACTACCAGGCGGCGGGCGGTTTCTAACCTTCATCCTACAGGTGTACCGCCGAAACAGCGACCAGAACGTACGAGTTAGAGCGGTGGTCGACACAGCGAGCAGCTGCACCATAATTACGGCGCCAGTTGCTGAGAAGCTTGGCCTTGAACGTGAGCGCATCCACGCGCGCACCTTCAAATTGCTGGGCGAACGAGCGCTGAAAAAGAAGACAGCATCAGTCACCGAATTCAACCTGCGCCCACCAAATGGCGAGCGCTTAGATGTACCCGCATACGTGGTTGATCGTATTTTAGACGATTTACCCGCCGCGGATGTTGCTGAGTTCCGCGCGCTTCATTCTGACCTTGCGCAGTACCACATCCCTGAATCCGGCGCCGGCGAACAGATCGATTTGCTGCTGGGCACTGACTGCTTGGCGCATCTACTCACGCTCGATCGTAGCGTGAAGATCAACGGCGGCGGTCAGCTTTTGTCAACGCTATATGGGTGGCTCATTTTTGCTGCTGAAAGTGGAGTGCGGCGTTACAAAAACGAGGTCACGCTTGCTACTCGGAGCGATACGGACCTGAAAAGAATGTGGGAATTAGAGGCGCTTGGATTAAAGCAGATTGAGGCGCGGGAAGTCGAGCTAGAGGAGGGCGCGCTGCGCAGTTTTTACAAGTACGTGTGGTTTAACGGCGAGCGCTACGAGGTCGCGTGGCCGTGGGCGGAATACCCCCCGCCCCTCTCCGAACACTTTGGGTTAGCGCTTGGTCGCCTGCGCTCACTCTACAGAAAGTTGCGCAAGATGCGCGAGCTGCTGAGGCAGTACCACGAGATCATCCGCCAGCAGGAGGCCGACGGGATCGTCGAGAAAGTTTACGGCCAGCGTGTACCGGACGGCCGTGTCGTCCACTACATACCACACCATCCGGTGATCATGCCCGACAAGACTACCAAAGTGCGCATTGTGTTTGACGGCTCAGCGAAGGGGTCCGCACACGAGCGCAGCTTAAACGAGCTTATTTTAAAGGGTACGAATTGGCTCAGCGATGTAGTGACGATGTTAGTGCGCTTTCGAAAGAATAAATTGGCTGTAGTGGCCGATATAACTAAAGCGTTTCATCAGCTAGCCGTTCGTGAGCAGGATCGCGATGCGGTGCGATTTCTGTGGCTGAAGGACCCGTTTAAAGAGCCGACGATGGATAACTTACAAGTCTATCGTTTTAAGCGAGTGGCATTCGGTGTGGTTGCTAGCCCCTTCTTACTCTCGGCCGTCATTCATCATCACCTGCAGAAAGAAAGCGCAGAGGATGCAAAGCGGATAGGGCATCATATGTATGCTGATAACTTTATGCTGTCTGCGCCAAGCGGAACTAATATGCCTCAAATCTATCGAGACACCAAGGGTGTTTTCGAGAGGATGGGCATGCAGCTGACCAAGTGGGCGACCAACGACCCAGTTACGCGAGCAGCTGTTAAAAAGGGTGACGAAGAGCCAGGCGCGCGCCTAGCTGTCCTTGGATTGGAGTGGCGCACTCTAGTTGACACGTTCTCACTGCGCAAGCCGCGCAACGAGGACCTGCGGGGTGCCGCGACCAAGCGCAAGGTGCTGAAGCAGATGGCGGCGCTATTTGACCCCCTTGGGTTCGCAGCGCCAGTCATAATTAGCGCGCGGATGTTTCTGCGCAAGCTATGGCATGACGGGTTCACCTGGGATAAGCCCCTTGATGAGAAAAGTAGCGAGAGGTGGAGCGAGCTCGTGCGGGCATTGCAGGACGCCGCCGAAATCGAATTACCCCGCCGGATAGCAGAATTAGACGTCGATGCGCCGGAAGTGCAGGTGCAGATGCACGCCTTCACTGACGCTTCACAGGAAGCTTACGCGGTGGTGGTTTACCTGCGTTTAGTGAGCGGCGATAGTGTAGCAGTGGGCATGGTCGCTGCAAAGAACCGGTTGGCGCCAAAGGGCGCCCTTAGCATACCCCGACTTGAGCTTTTGGCTATGCTTGTCGGGAGCCGTTTTACCAAGTTCCTGCGGACTGCGCTGGATGTCGAGAAGCCTGTGGAAACCCACATTTGGTGCGACAGCCAGTGCGCTCTCGCGTGGGTCGCATCACAGAAGCTGCTACCCGCGGCGATCGAGAAACAGGTGCGCGAAATACGCGCTAATGAAATTCATGAGTTTCATTACGTGCCGACGAAAGAAAATCCGGCCGACGTCGCGACGAGAGGTGCGACGGTTAGCGAGCTGCGAGCGCAAAAATGGTGGGACGGTCCCGGATGGCTGCGCGACGAGCAGCTGTGGCCGAGCGCCACCGCAGAGCGCATAGAGGAGAGTCGATTAAACCCCACCGCTGACGAGTTTGTGTTGGCCACTGACGGGGGTGATGCGGCGGATGCAGCGCAACCCGCGCCCATTCGGCCGCCCTTCTTCATCGACATCAATAAGTTTTCGCAGCTACGAATTCTGCTGCGCCGTACGGCGTATTGCATCGAGGCACTCTGTCGATACTACAAGCGCAGGCTATTCGGCGCAAAAGCTCCGCTGGATTATGGCCTGGCGTTGCGCATTTGGATCCGCTGGGATCAGCGACAGGCGCAGTGTCGGGGAGTGATGCCCAAATTGAAGGACGTGTCCGTCTACATGGGCCCGGACGGCATCATGCGCGCGCGGTCGCGCATGCAGCACGCAGCACTAGGCGAGCAATCAAAGGAGCCAATTTTACTCGTACCCGGCTCGTATTTAACCGAGCTGATTGTGGTTAATGCGCACGAGATGAATTGCCACGCGGGGACGTCACACACGCTTGCGGCGCTGCGCCGCGCCTACTGGCTCCCAAGTGGCAGGAGGGCAGTATATGGCATTCTGAGTAAAAAGTGTTTTGGCTGTCGCGCAGAAAAAGCAAGGTCGTATGCGGCGCCGCGGATGCCGCCGCTGCCGCACTTCAGAGTTGACGACGAGCAGCTACCGTTTGCAGCCACCGGAATGGACGTGTTTGGCCCCCTTAAAATTCGGCGAATCGAGAGCGGAGAGAAAGGAAAGGCTTGGGTGTTACTTTTCACCTGCCTGCGCACTCGCGCAATTCACCTTGAACCAATGTGGGACATGACGACGCAAGAATTCCTACTCTCCTTCCGAAAATTTGTTGCACGGCGCAACGTACCGAGAGATATACTCACCGATAACGCGCCCCAATTTCACGTCATTAATGGGCGCTTCTCGGCGATTTGGCAGACGCTGGAAAAGGATCCAGCCACGGCGGAATACTTCGCAGAAAGACAGATCCATTGGTACTTCGTTCCGCCACACGCACCATGGTCTGGTGGTGCATATGAGCGCTTGGTTGGTTCTACAAAGTTGGCGCTGGAACGAACATATGGTGACATTAGTTTTCAACAGCGACAGTTAGACGTCATTCTAACTGAGGTTGAGGCGATGCTCAACGCTCGACCTATCACTTACGTCGATCGTGAGCTGGAATCGCCGATCATTACACCAGCACTCTTCCTGCAGGCGCGATTTACCGCGCTGCCACTAGACTTCAGTAAATTGGACGCGTCAGACGCAGCACAACCTGTCTGGGCGTTCTGGAAATCTGCAGAGGAAAAGCTGAATCAGTTTTGGAAACACTGGTCGCGATTCTACTTAGCTGAGCTACGAGAGCGACGCGATAGCGTTGCTAAAAAGTATCGAGAAGAGCACCGTGAACCTACGGTGGGCGAGATTGTTTTGGTCGCCGAACCTGAAAGGAAACGAGCCTTATGGAGGAAAGCAGTCATCGAGAGGCTTCAACGCAGCGCCGACGGTTGCGTTCGGACCGTTCAAATAAAGTTCGCGAATGGTACTCGAGCTTTACGTCCAGTCGTCGAATTGGTTCCGTTGGAGCTTACGATGGAATTACCAGAGGAAGCGGCGCGACCACTCAATCGTCAACTTACCGGTATCGTGCAAGCTGAGCACGAAGGTGTCATTCAAGATCGTGTGTCCAAATCTGTTCGTGTTCTGGACGCAGAAAGTTACGATGAACCAGTAATCGTCGAATTAGGTATCGACGATACAGAGTATCCTTTAAACGCTCTTTGAGCTATATCTGAAAATAAAACGAATTTTTTCATGTTAGTATTATCGTAAGAAAATTTTTTCATTCTTTAAATTATTTAAAAAACGAGTCAAAGGAATACTTATCTTTATTGAATCTCATTTTCGTTTTGAATTCTTGAATTAATTATTCGTATTTATTTTCTCAGTTAATTTTTCGTAACTTTCATATTTATTTATTTATTTTCGTAATCTTTATGTTTACATTTTTTTTAGCAAACAGATTTGACGAAGTTTATTAGAAATTCAAACTTCTGTCCTTCTTGGCGGGAATGTCACGAGCATAGCTCATGAATACTTTCGGTGTCGCTTGGAGCGCTACACTTCGTCATTTCTTTTATACTTAGAATATTTTAGCTTATTTATTTTTATTGGTAATCAGCGCGCTCTGCGTGTTTATTTATTATGCAGGTCGTGCACGCTCTTTCTAACTTGTAGGGACATCATCTGAAAATAAAGATAGTCTCATTAAATTTAACACCTAATTAAAGCTGTCAGACGAAGACAGAGTAATACTTCCATTCTAGTCATTTTAGGATCCCGTGATCCATTTCCTTTCGTATTCATAATTTCTAGTATTTCATTTTTGTACCTGAATTAAATTATGATGTGGCAAATTTAGTGTAAGTTCGAATCGTAGCCAAGTTATGGTAATAATATTTTCGTAATTCGTGAAGTAATAAAATTTACCTTTTAAATGTAATAAAATCGTTTTAAATGACGTTTAGCCTCGGTTCTTGCTATTAGCGCTTCGGTTTTCGTTCTCTCAAAGATTAATGGACCCTTATGGGTTCGTGACATTATCTTAAATCGATATTTTATTTTGATGTTAACACCACTTTGGCAGACGTGCAATTGCAAAGTGCAAAGAGTCATTCTTGAAGAGCAGCGTTTAAAAAGAATGATATACAATTTCAATAATAAGTTGCTAGGGTTGAAAATTAAAAAAGTAATATTCATTGTTGTTGAATAGGTATATTCTTCTCCCTGTGTTATGAGCTTTGTTCGGATCCAGTCCCTTATGAAACTACTCTATGATTTGTCAATGTTATCAGATATTTATTGGAATTACTTGCTGATGGCGTTTTCACTTCATGCTTGTATTCCCCGATAATTTTGGTAAGTAGAATGTAATTTTTTTACCCATAATATTACATTTAGTGAAGTAATTTGATTTTTAGGTATAGATTATGTTTCTTTTTAAAGGTTAAACCAATAGTTAGTGAACCAAATCTTGTGTTTTCAACATGGCTTGAGCGTCTCAACGTGGCAGTTGGCATTGCGAATGTTCAGTTATATAAAAATTTAGTTCAATTATGAACGCACTTCGGCAACTTTGATAAATTGCTCTCAGAATTAATCGCTCTAATGACCTCATTATAATAATTATTCTGATGTTCCACTAAGTCACCGGCTAATTTCAACAGTTATATGGTTCTGCGCATGCGCAATTCCATCTACCACTGAGTCGCTTGAGCGATCTTGACAACAATAATTGCTGGCTGTCAAGTATTAAGAATGGCGGGGTAGAATACTGCAGGCTTAAGTGAGATTCAAATTTGAACCAGGTTCAACCTCAAATTATCAGCATACTTTTTTGTATCCTCCCCCTGCATGCTTTAAGCTCATCGCTTATTTCTGTGGGAAAAAAAGAGATTTCTCATAACTGCTTGCCTTTCAATTTCTTTGTCTATTCATTCCCTCCCCCCTCCTCCCCTCCCATTTGCCAACATTTCTTTGAAAAATGGAAAAAAACTTATTCTTTTTTTTTTCATACACCTAACAGTATTATTCCACCATATCATTAGCCGGCAGTAAACAGCTCGCAGAAATTTGCAGAAATATCTCGTCCGACACTTTTATCGAAAAAGGCCAGTTTTCACATGTATACGCCTCGAGTAATCCTTTCAAAAATGTTAATAAATTATTAGATGATTATTACAAAGGCGAAGAAAAATAAAACACCCACTAGCCTTACACGTATGTACGTATCCACCTTTGTATTCACTCAATGAGGTTCGTATAATCACTGATGACTTATCAGCATTCACGCCTTCTCACATTCTTTTGTCACCTTTCATGTGCAATCTCATCATCATCATCATCATCAACATTTTCAATGCTGACACTTTCCTTTTAAAATCACTCCGTACAACTTTTATCTCAATATCAGGGCGTGTGAACGCTAAATTTGCAGTCTTCATTTTCGATGCAATATTTTTTCCAAAAAAAAAAAAAATTACATACTTATAAATATTATCGCAAAAGTCTATTGCGCTCACTCCCGTAGGTGTGTGGGTGATTTTTTTACACAAATTTCAATTTTCCTAAAAATTTCTTTTATGCCGTATGATACAGCAGTTAATTCTCTTTCAGAAATTATTTTTACGTACCTCTACGAAAATTTTTTTCATTAAACTTCTAAAAAATGAGAAATCGACATTTTTTAACTCAAACTTTACACAATTTAATTCATTATTTTTCTTTGCTGGCTTGGATTGCTCTAATTTTTGGAACTTGAAAACGACATCTGATTTGCTAAATAGTAGATATTTTTAATTTATTTATTGAAAATTGCTCTAAAATATTTTGAATGTTGCGAACACGCGAATTTTTTCATACTTGTTATAGTCCAGTGTAGATAGATGTTTTAGATAGCGCATAATTATCCTGCAGGAAAAATTTTTGCACAAAAATGTCAAGGACTATAATATTCAAAATCACTCCTTAAAACTCGGCAAAACTTCAAATGCCAAACCCTCCTCCACACCTAAAGAGGATCAAATGTTTCCAATTTTTTTTTTTTACTACAACTCGTAAACGATAAATTTTCAGAAAAATGCTTTAAAAATTTTTTTTTTCATCAACTTTTCTATTTAGCTTTTTGATGTATGTATTAATATATCTTTGTTTTTAGTTTTTGTTACACGGGAGGAAATTCGAAAATTTAACACGAAGTTAAAAATCAATTCTCGATTTGAGAATGTACCTATAGTCAGAACCACAAAAGTTGAATTCTCGTAATATTCAGTTTTTACTTTTTTACTGTTGTATATTATTTATTATATATATATTTTTTTGAAAACTTCGTCTATCTTTGGCGCTCTCTGTCTCCTCTTCTACGACAGATATAAATAATATTCTAATTACAAAAGTTGTCGATAATTTGATGGAAAATATTTTTTGTTCGAAATATTTTTTTATAAAATATTCTATTCGCGAGTTGTAGCAAACAAATCAGAAAAGTGGATTTATTTTTTTTGGAGAATATAGGTATACGACAGGTGAATTTTAGGGTATTTTGGAGATGGACCCTGACGTTTCTATGCAAACATGTTTTTTTTGCAAGATTTATTATAATTTATACGATAATTTTTGGACTCATTTTCCTAGACTAAGTACTTGATATGAGGCGAAACAGTAGAATTTTTTGTTCGTAATTTTAAAATGTTCGCACGTTTTCTTTAGCTAATTCTTCTGTTTACTTTCAGATGCTGAATTGTAAAATCAGAAATATTGGAAACAATTTGTTCACGTATTATTCGCTCGGCGAAAGAACTACGCCGAACCCATTCGAGAGAGGAAGTATTGTGCTAATAGACGTCGACAGCTGCGTAAAGTGTGATGCAATGAAAAATCGTAGGTAAACGAGCCGATTCACTTGGAAAATAATTAATCTCCATCGAAACTAATTTCCAGTTGTTCGCTTGTATTAAAAAAAGCTGCTACCCATCCCATTTGTTGCGTTTAAGTGGACGATTTTTCATTCACCCCAAAACTGTTTGGGATAATCGGTTTACGTTTATAGAAATTTGGAAAACTCCATCGAGAAAGTCTGAAAGCGTGGGAATGTGGGATTTTGTTGGCTTGTTGCCAATTTTGCGTGGATTATATCTCGATCTTTTCGTCTCTCTGCGTTAATATATATAATTATCTGGGTGTCTACCAGCGACCTGAAGATTCTAACACCTAAATCCTAATTTCTGATAACATCCCTTTTATAAAGTCGTAATTATAAAAATATTTTCAAAATCCTAATCTTTGAAAAATCTTAATTTTTTCGTCAGAGCTCGTTTTCAAAAAGACAATTGCAACAAAAAAAAAAAAATGTTTACCAAATTTGCAAAGTAATGTCCTAAAAATTAAGTCTAAGCTCTAATCAAATCCAAGTTACGATGAATTTTTTTTTTTACAATTTAAGTACCTATCTGAGCTTTTTTAAGCCGTTACTAAAATGTTCATAAAATATTAACAAACCTTTGCGGAAAAAAAAAAAAAAATGAAAAGAATAGAAAAAGAATTGAAGGGGAAAAAAAGATTGTTTACTTTTAAAACTTTACTTCGTGTTTGTTATGACGTCATATACAAAGAAAAACTGACGAAGGCGAAATGAAGCCTTTTTTGTGAAGTGAAGTAACTGTAAAAAATATGTTCCCTGTAATTTATCGAAAGGAAATTTCAATTCCAAAAATAGGATTTCTGTTGGGCGGAAAAAACATTTGTAAAAGATTTGTTGCCTTTTTGGTAGCTCCCCAATCCCTAGTTTTTATCAACTTGTGTGGGTTACTGAAAAAACAGTTAGCAGATAGGAGGTTTGTTATTGTTTCTTAGATGGATTTTGCTTGATGTGTTTATAGGAAGATATGAATTTTTTTTTTTTTCGTTATACGATGCTTCAGTTTTATGATAATTCAACTCCTTGAATTTTATGTCTACGACAGCTTGAAGCACAGAAACGCGGTTAATAGCTAATGCAAATGCAGGGGAAAGAATATATAGATAAAGAATTACATCAAATAGGAACTATCTGTCTCTCATGCTGTTTGGTCACAAATAATGAGATTGAATTAGTTAATAAGTTTATTAGCAAAAATCATCTCATTTTGAGAGAACTGAATTGAAAACTTTTTATTCTGCTTCTCATTTGTCTTAAAATCTGATGAGTTTAATTGAATAAGAACAAGTAGATAGCTGCTGTTGAATACAGAATGAATTGTTTAGTTGGCTACGTTTTTGGATGGAAAATTGAGAAGTGTGTATATAACCAAAACTGCTCGGTCAAAAGTTAGTAATTTTTAAGATTTATGTAATCTCATCATGCAACTCTGATAAAGATGCTGATGAAGATTAAAATTTTATGCAATTAGCATAATATTTGGTCGAAGTATTGGGCGTTGAGTTCTGAACAGATCAGAATGTTATATTATTTCAGTTTTCAATATTTTCGTATTTCTCTGACAGGTGCCTTGTTTTCTTTGTGGAATTTGACTGGAAAACCAACGTATTAGTGTTGACTTATGCATAGTATGGTTTTTTTTTTCTGCTTTGTAATGGTATATTTGTTAGTAATTTTGTGTAAATTTATACAAATATTTTTCATTTTTGCAGTTCGGAGGTGGCATAGAATATTGTAAAATAGATTCGTACGCTATGATTTTTGGATTCAACTGCGCTTTGACTTATGGAAGCAGTTATCTGATTTCTTGTGCTTTTATTCAAGGTTGGATTGTATTACTATCGACAAGAGAGCAGGTAACTAAGATTTTCAAAAATGAAATGTTTTTCATCCATAACCTAATGACTGTTTTTTGTTATCAATCACCAGAAGCAGCCAAAAAAAAAAAAAATGGCAATGTGCGATTGTTAACTTAGTGCTGATATTCAAATTTTAGTAGAGAACTTATAATTTTATTTCATACGGACAGGTTGATGCATGTGCCATTATGATTGTCGGTTTTTCTTTCCCGTAAGAAATATAATGTACTTATTGTTGAACAACATTTAAAAAATAAATGTTTTGTTCTTTTCACATTTGGGCTTTAGGATGTCATTTAAAAAATTAATTCCCGGCCCAACTAGGAAAAATCTGTTGATTTTCATAGCACTCGTTGTCGTTGATGCTTCTCATGAACTTGAAAATTAGATACATTGTTCGAAATTTATAGAGATTCTAGTCTATAAAACAATGTAAAAGAGATTTTTGTTTGAATATTATTTATATATTCATTGAAAATTGCTGTTTGAATTTTGTTTCAGTTTCTGCTCTACACGTTGTATTTCATTTTGCTGGCAGTATTTTATTTCTTTCGAATCGACTGGAGATGCAGAAAAAATTTGACCTGATGCCTCTACGTTATCGACAAAGTTGATATGTTGTATATTCTGACAATTTACTTGGAGATTAGAACTTCGCTAGACTGTCAGATTGTAAGTTATTTCATTTTTTATTGAATATTTTGCTGATTAATTTAATTCAACGCCGTGAAAAATTTAATGCTGAATTATAATTTACTGACCGGTTTTGACTTCTGAGTTTGGTCTGTATCAGGCGCGGTCGCACCCGCATTTAAAAAAAAAATCCACGAACTTTATTTCATAGTTTTTAGTATTTTTTTCAATTTTTTAAAGATTAGCGCTGGTATGGGGGTTTTTGAGGTCGCTGAACCCGAATCTGGAGGCCAATTTGGGCGGTGGTTCTCGCCAAGCAAGATATGGCTAAAAAAGAAAGAAAAATGGTCCAACATGGGTCTAAATCGCGACGTAGAGTAAATAGGGCTGCACATTCGGATTCAGCGTAAAAAATTACATACTGTTCACATGTCTCCTGAAAAGTTTCAAAAATCGTCAATTTTGGTCAAAATGGCAAGGTTAACTCTTGTTTTTTTTTCAATTTTTTTTCTCGATATTAGCATTGATATGTGGGTTTTCAAGGTCGCTGAACCCGAATCTGGAAGCCATTTTTGGCGGCGGCTCTCGCCAAGCGAGATATGGCCAAAACAAAAATGAAAATTGGTCCAAAATGGACTTGCGACGTAGAGTAAAAAGGGCTGCAGATTCGGATTTAGCGTGAAAAACTCCATACTGTGCATTCCAAATTTGGTTTTATTCACTTAGTTTCTAGTCTCTTATTTGTACTACCTCTATTTGATCGAGTGAAATTTAATAAATTTTTGTTGCAGATGACACGATGAAAGCGGTTTTGCTGCGATTTCTTTCCATTTTGAGTTTTCACTTTCCAGTTGCCTTTGGGAGCATAATAGCCGGATAGAAGATAAGTAATTGTTTGTGTAGCTTTATAATTTTTTTTTTTCTCATTACTGTCGCATTCTTTCATAATCCATATGTAAAGCCAGTTTATAATTTTCAATTTTCATCCTGCAGCTTATTTTTGGTCAATTTTATTATTTCAACAAAAATTTTTCAAAATTTGCATTGAAAAAAAAAGAAAAATGGTCGAAAATGGAGTAGAGTAAAATGGGCTGCAGATTCGGATTCGGCGTGAAAAACTACATACTGTGCAGATGTCTCCTGGAAATTTCAAAAATCGTCAATTTTTGTAAAAAGGGGAAGGTTAACCCCTTTGCATTTTTTCGATTTTTTTTCCAAAAATTTTTTCGAGATTAGCGTCGATGTGGGGGTTTTCGAGGTCGCTGAACCTAAATCCGAAGTTCGATTTTGGTGGCGGCTCTCGCCAAGCGAGATGTGACCAAAAAAAATGAAAAATGGTCGAAAATTGGTCAAAATCGCGACGTAGATTAAAAATGGCCGCAGATTCGGATTTAGCGTGATCATCTACATTCTGTGCATTCCAAATTTAGTGTTATTAACTCAATTTGTAGTCTCTTATTTGTATCTTTATGTGATCCACTAAAATTTAGTTCATTTTTGTTTCAGCTGAAAAGATGGAAGGTGTTTTGGGTCCAGTCAAAAGACACGCTCGATATGCGAGACCGACTCCGCGTATAACAACACACTTTTGCCCCCACATGAATGGAGTACCAATATTCAAGATCCAGTCTAAAAACCATTTTCTCAAAAATATTTTGTATCAGTCAAGATTTATTGTAATAATTATACATTCAAAACTTATATTTGCCAATTTTTTCCCCATACATGTGAAACCTATCTGTGTTAAATATTTATTTTTCTTAGAAAATGAATAAACATAAAAATTTTTCGTGAATATGACTCTAAAATTCTTTTATTTACGAGCAGGCAATAGTAACTCACTGAAAAATTGGATGAAAAAAATGGAAATTTGTGTTTTGTGTTGAAAAAATACGAGAAATATTCGTGTATATGGAAGAAAATCGACTTCAGCGACCTCCATACTTATCTATGAGAACAGTTGGAGACTGATATTTCGCTTTAAAGTTTTCAGATTTCAGCTGCCATAATTTATCAACTTCCTGAATATTTCCAATTAGATTTTAGGTCGTTTGCTGGATTCCAGCTGTCTCAATTCTCATTCAGCTGTCTCAATTCTCATTCAGCTGTCTCAATTTTTGTCCAGTTGTCTCAATTTTCGTCCAGTTGTCTCAATTTTCGTCCAGTTGTCTCAATTTTCGTCCAGTTGTCTCAATTTTCGTCCAGTTGTCTCAATTTTCGTCCAGTTGTCTCAATTTTCGTCCAGTTGTTTCAATTTTCGTCTAGTTGTCTCAGTTTTTGGCTGGATGTCTCATTTTTCGTCCAGCTATCTCAGAATTTACAATTAGTTTTGGTACCCCCACATGCTCCATTTTTGAATTTAGTTCCAGTACCCCCCACGTACTCAATTTTTAAATATTTTTGCCGATTCGTGTGGTCTGAAATTTCAGCAATGTTTCGACATTTTAGCAGCGAAATAAAAACGTTGCATCGCAACGAAAACCTGCTAAACCTACAGAATAACGCTGAAATTTCAAACTGCACGGATCGGGCTGAAATTTGGATGGTAGCTTCCTTGGGCGATACCATTACCTGACAAACAGGTAATGGGTGGTCCAAATTTCGCCTATTTTTGCTGAAAATTCAGCCGTTTTCGAGATATTTGGCTTTGAAAAGTGATTTTTTGATTTTTCGCGTTTTCCAAAAATAACGTGGCGCGATCTATGAAACCTTAATCGAAACACAGCGTGAAACTACAACTTCCCATAGATCGCGCCACGTTATTTTTGGAAAACGCGAAAAATCAAAAAATCACTTTTCAAAGCCAAATATCTCGAAAACGGCTGAATTTTCAGCAAAAATAAGCGAAATTTGGACCACCCATTACCTGTTTGTCAGGTAATGGTATTGCCCAAGGAAGCTACCATCCAAATTTCAGCTCGATCCGTGCAGTCTGAAATTTCGACGTTATTCTGTACTTTTAGCAGGTTTCCGTTGCGATGCGACGGAATTAATTTTAAATCGCTCCATATATACCTATATGTGCTCCATTTTCGAATATTATGATTTCAAAAAGTTGATAAATTAAGGCAGCTGAAAACTGAAATCTTTGAAGGCAAAAATGTCGAATACGGCTGTTTTTTAAGCAATATAAACCACATTTTTGGTCGAAACTCATCTCTTTGGAGATGATGCTTTTGGCTGAAGAAACTGCCACGAGAATTTCAGCTCGATACGTGCAGTCTGAAATTACAGCGTTATGTCGACGATTCAGCGGCGATATAAAAACGTTGCATCGCAACGAAAACCTGCTAAAAAATACAGAATAACTCTGAAATTTCAGACTGCACGGATCGCGCTGAAATTTGGATGGTAGCTTCCTTGGGCAATACCATTACCTGAGAACAGGTAATGGGTGGTCCAAATTTCGCTTATTTTTTCTGAAAATTCAGCCGTTTTCGAGATATTTGGCTTTGAAAAGTGAATTTTTGATTTTTCGCGTTTTCCAAAAATAACGTGGCGCGATCTATGGGAAGTTGTAGTTTCACGCTGTGTTTCGATTAAGGTTTCATAGATCGCGCCACGTTATTTTTGGAAAACGCGAAAAATCAAAAAATCACTTTTCAAAGCCAAATATCTCGAAAACGGCTGAATTTTCAGCAAAAATAGGCGAAATTTGGACCACCCATTACCTGTTTGTCAGGTAATGGTATCGCCCAAGGAAGCTACCATCCAAATTTCAGCCCGATCCGTGCAGTTTGAAATTTCAGCGTTATTCTGTAGGTTTAGCAGGTTTTCGTTGCGATGCAACGTTTTTATTTCGCTGCTAAAATGTCGAAACATTGCTGAAATTTCAGACCACACGTATCGGAAAAAATATTTAAAAATTGAGTATGTGGGGGGGGTACTGGAACACATTTCGAAAATATTTGAAAATGGAATACGAAAACCTGCTAAACCTACAGAATAACACTGAAATTTCAAACTGCACGGATCGGGCTGAAATTTGGATGGTAGCTTCCTTGAATAATACTACTACCTACTACCCTCTCACGTGGATTTTCTAAGGTTCAAAGTTTGCTTATTTTTGCTGAAAAATCAGCCGTTTTCGAGATATTCGGCTTTAAAAAATGACTGATTTTTCGCGTTTTCCAAAAATAATGTGACGCGATCTATGGGAAGTTATAGTTTCACGCGGTTTTTCAATCAAGGTTTCATAGATCGCGCTACGTTCGTTCGCAATAAAATATTTTTCTTTTTTTTACATAAAAAAATTCAGGAACATTTGTATACCGACCCTTACTGCATAAAAAAGTGAAATATAGTACAGTTTTAAAATGTTTATTGTTAAAAAAATAAAATATTTCATATTAAGTAACTACAAACTTGAAAAATATTCTTATATAAGTCAGTATTATAGGTAACAATAACATGCGACGAACAAAATAAAAGAGAATACCGGTAGCTCAAGTTCTTAAATCAGTTTTAATTTTTTACTTTGATTTCAATCATTCCTGAAACATAACAATGAAAGTAGTGCTTAATACTAATCTTGATCTTCCCACAGAATTTTTCATCAGAAAATTATCTTCTGATTCCCTTTCACTATCGAGATAAAAAGATTTATTGACTCTTCAAAGTAAAATTTTAAGTGAGAAAACGAAGTATTCAAAGCATGAATGAATAATAAAAATCTTCTATCAAGTTTGGAATGGATTTGAAACTAAGTTATCTTTTATTCAAAAGTCCGAAATTATTTTTCAAAATGAATGATCATTCCCAAAAACCGCATCCAGAAGAAGCTCCATATCCATACAAACTTGGAAAAACTTTTTGTAACCCAGAATTTGTATAATCCTTGAAAACTTCTAGTGTAAAACTAAAATCCTTCGCTTTTATTAGAATCAACTATAATAACATTTTTACTCGGTATATTAATACAACAATAACAATACAAAAAGTGGTGTAGAGTTCGGTACAAAATTGTTAAATAAATTAGATCTAAGAGTTAGCATTATTAATGTGCCTTGAAAAATTAAAAGACTAAATTTTAGTTTCCTTCAGTCGTCGACGACTACACACTTCTCTCCATGGACGTCCTTCCAAACATTTGGAATTATGACCTCGGTTAGGCAGGTACAAAGTGTACTAATGAAAAGAAGAAAAAAAAGTAAAATTATAAGCTCAACTTTAGAAAATTAGGTAATGTGCGTTCAGTTAAACTGATGGTAGGTTTGGCTCGTCCTGCAGCACCGATTATACGTTCATCGAGGTATGCCTTCGATAATTTTCTAGCCCATACTTTTGTACTTGGTGAATAAATTATAGAGAACACGAAGCGTTGATTTCAAATCGAGATTCACGATATCTGTAAATTGAGCGACGAGAAATAATTTTAAAAACTGTAAATTACTCAGTACTTTTCAGAACTGAGGAGGAACGAATATTTTTCTTAATTATAGAACTTAAGGGCAAACACTTTAATATCGTTTTGAGCCATTTCAGTGAGTTTTAAAACACGAAATATCATCTTCAAATACCAACAAAGTCTGCAGAAGATTAAAAATATTAATTTGGATTCAATAAAATCTTCGGATTTAGTTTGAAGTAAAACGTGACTGAACTTGATTTTTAATCCCTTTGAAATTCAACTTACCAATTTTATAAAACTAAATGAAAAAGTAAATTTTTTTTAATGAATAAATAAAACATAACCTTAAGTTAGATAAAATTCTTAGAGATGAAGTTCAGTATTTTACGGATTCTACTTCTACAGGTTTAAAATCTAAATAAAATATTTGAAGATGATTTGTCACATACTAATCCCGAGACAATGGCGTAACAACTCAAAATATTTTAATAAGTTCGTTCTATTTGTTAAAAAAAAAAAAAAAAAAGTACGACACTAGAACTTGTAAGGTTTTTAGTCAAGTTTCGATAAAAGTCAAAACAATAACAGAACTCGAAAGTGAATTCTAAAGAACTCTTCTCATTTACATCTCATCAAAAAGAACGCACATATCTAGTGATACACGATAAAATATGGAATTAAAAACGAAAGATGAAATAAACGAATAAATGAGAATTCGGAACCTAGACCGTCGAGTGAATTCTAAAAGGGTAAAACTCGAACAGAACTCAAGCAGAACTCGAACACCACTCAACTTCTCGAGTCTGAGTTCTTCTGGCAAACAGAACAGCTAACTAAAAAAAAAATCTATTTCCACGCTTTTACAAATAGAAGTATAACAGCCATTTCGAATTCATTTTTGAAAAAGTGCTATAAGCGAGGAATTTTTTTACAACTAGAACGAACCCAGTGTGTCTCATCAAATTCACGAGATAGTTTTTTTATGATAAAAAGTTGATTTTTATTTATTTTTGTAATTTACCTTCGGGTCTGGCTTTTGGCTTATCCAAGCCAACATCTTGCATGAGTTCGAATGCGAAACTCACATTATGTACTTTTTGATCGATATCTTGAGGCGTTATATGGAAGGCGTACAAAGGCACGAAGAAACCTTCGAGTAAACCCATCAACAGCACAAGATAAACACCATCGTGAAATTGGGTATCCAAATCGTGGACTTCCAGGTTGATAGTGTTCAAGTATTTATTTACGAATGTGATCAGCGACTGCAACAAAACAAAACAGGTGATTCTTTGACTAATATAGGTCATGGAAAGAATTACTGGTCACTCATAAAATCTTGCTAAAATATTTCTACAACGCTTCCACAGAGCATTCGCATGATTAAAAAGGCAATATAATTCCTAACTGAGTGATTCATCCAATTAAATACGTATACTGATCATATATTCAATATTCATAAATAAAAAAATTTAGTATCCAAATAATTCACAACGGAAGAATATTTCAGTATTTCACATTGACAGTAAAGGAAAAACATATCAAAATGGAAAATTCTGAAAACAAAGCAGATGTGTGGCTAAAGAAAAAAATCTGAATACACTGAAGAGGTTATTTTTTACAAAGGCCTTTATAATTTCAAGAAACTAATAAATTATCTTTCCAAAGGACTTTTTCAAAATATTTCGATTGAATTATTCGACAAAAAACCATTTTCAGCCTTTTAGCTCAAATTCGACTGGTTTTCAAATGTTTCTCATAAATAAAAATCTTCAGGATGGTAATGCAAACGCGCTGAGTATTGAACACCTCTAATCTTACATTTAACACTTCGTTGAACTGGTAATTAGAGTTTATAACACCGACCCTGAGTGATTGATATCTTTCTTCAGAGGGACAATACCAACCAATCTTTAAACAGCTTTGATTTGAACACAGTTGACCGAAAACTATTTATTTTTCAATCAATAAGGAAGGTTAAAAGTGCTTTCATTGAAAATTCTAGCTTTCTGTCTCCTCTCTTGTTTCTACTTTCTAGCGTTTATAAAAAAGCTGAAAAAATGGCTAATATTATCCTTTTTAATGGTGCTAGGCATTCTGCTAATAGTTAAATTTCATTAGTAATGGCACAAGGGGAAAAAATAAAATATTTGCTAATTTTGCTGAACTGTTAAAAAAAAACTTAATTTATGACATCTTCCGTGGTTTCAGAAATTTTTAAAATCGATCGAAAAATGTGACTCGACCCTTTTTTTTGGAAAGATTATTCATGGGCGTTTCATATTTTGAAATATTTTCAGATTAGCGTCGGAGTAAGGAGTTACTCAGTTCATAGACTCAGAATTCCAAATAAAGCGGAAAATTTAAAATACAAAATCAAGACGCTTACTTTCTTCACCACTTGAAGTTTATCTGGCGCATGATCGAACAATGTATCAAATGCATCGCGTTCGCATCTCATTCCAACGTCTTCGTAATGAGAAGTGATTTCTTCGAGGACAGTTCGATGATTTAGAGCTCCCTCGCGTTTCTGTTCATGGGAAAACAACCAACAGCAGTATTTTAGACTTACTTTTCAAAATGTAGATTCGTGTTTTAAAATAAAAAAATCTTACTTGCACGACGACGACGAAAACAGAAACATTTTCTGGCAGACGTATTGGTGCGCGAAAATGACGGGCTAAAGCGACCAGCAAATGAAGTATCGAAACGAGGTTTTTCGAATGAACACTTTCTACGCTCCATTTTGGTTGGCTGAAATGGCTGTACCCTAATAACTGAAAGAAGACAATTTCAATTTGAGGACTATAGAAAAATCCATATTTTCATTTCTAGAGTAATGTTGAACAAAATAAGTTGTCAAAAATCAAAAAAAATCAGCGAAGCTCCAGATACCCTCAAAAATATTGAGGCAAAAATTATTTCTATAACATTAAAATTCTAGTAATAACTGAAATTCTTCAAGTCACACTTATGGAAGGAAACTGAATAATTTTTATCAAACTTTCGCAGAGACATCTTTCAAAATGTTACAATTGGAACACATGAATTAAGATCTACGATCTAAAAAGAATTCAGTTCAACTAACTCGATTAACAGTACTCAAAACAATTCTTAATTTCTGTTTTTGGCCTTCTTGAGACTGAGTAACCTCTGGTACATCTAGCTTTTCTGAAGTAAGTTTCTCTGTAAAACGTAAAACAAATGTTGGTTAAAAATAAAAAACAGAAAAAACCATTAACAAACTCAGAATAACATAATCAACGAACCAAACAATTTCTGCAAAATCTGACCGTCATACAGATCTTCTTCTAAATCTTTTACAATAATTCTGTGATCAGCTAATTCGTCGTTGATCCATTCGATCAAAACGGCAATAAGTTCTTTCAATTTGGGTTCGTCATATGATCTAGGTTCAATCATAGATCGTTCTTCATTTTCTCCTGAACAAATAAAACTTCAGAATATACTTCGATAAAACATTTACGAGGTTTAATACATGTCATGATTACCTAAGGCATATTCTTCTGGAGGTAAATCAGTCACGGGAGATCCTGGAGATTCAATAGCATAACGTCCTTCTTCTTGCACTTCTTGAACTGTCGTGAAACAGAATTATTAGTAATAGTAACATTTTTACTAACAAAAATAAAATACTGAAAATCTTTACCTTCTTTGATCCGTTTCTTACGTCCTAGAGTACCAATCTTTTCCCATATTGTTTCTTCTTTATCTTCTTTCAGAGAAGGTGGAACTGGACGAGGAGATTTTGGTCTCGGTACAGACATTTCTAGAATTTGAAAACGTTAATGGACGAACTGAACGACTAACTGACAAGAGGACGTTTCATAAATTCGTTTTAGCACTTCATATGGTTCCTAGATTTACGAACAACACCCACGAATATATTCCAGCAAATTCGAACCACCGTAATACGAATCGGAAATGAAATTCATTCAAAAACGTAATGAGATTTTGGCACAGTTTTCGGAGTACTACTCCTAAAATGGAGATTTTTTTTTTTCTCTTTTGAATGACGGATGTTGATGTTTACACTCTTTACACTCTTCTCCCCTACACCGTTCTATTACTACAACGACGACCTCTAGAAACTTTTTTTTAAATCAAATGTTAGTTGAAAAATAATCTTGATAGAGCGCTAAATTCGCATGTTTCAACTATCGGCTCCATTCAATATCAGTTTCGCCAAATCGTATTTTCAAAAATTCTTTCACTAATTTTCAGAAATTCAGTCAATGAAACACGAAATTTTTTCTGTTGTTTCATAGAGAAAAAATATTGTGAATGTGATAAGTTTTCAATTCCGAGGATTAAAAGTTCGTCTCAAGCGGAGAATAATATTATATAAGTTTGTAATTTACTCAGCTATTAGTTGAATAATTTGAAATGATATTCATACAAGTTGCCTTTGAATAATTTTTTACCTATAACTAAAATCAAAATTTGAATACAAAGTATTTCAACTTATTGCACTCGGTTCCTAAGTATCAAAATGAAACTTGGCTTATTGACCAACGATGAGGTAAGGAGTTATTATGTATTACCTTTGTAAATGCTTTTATGCGATTTATATCATCATGAATATCTTTCTTCAACAGTTTTTGGAGTCACTGAAGCAATTGTTCAAGGAGTATCGCACCAAAGGACCTGTAGTACTCTCCATGAAACGATGTGAGTAAGCTCAGTATTTTCTCTTTCTGTATCAGACTTATCGTTCCTAAACTCTCCATCTATTAACTGCATCCTGTTACACAGATGATGGTAAATGCAAACATGAGCCCAAGAAGAAAACAATTGCCCCTCCAACCGAGTATATGTGTCTTCTACGAGCTTATGCCCAGAAAAAGAAAATAAGTACTGTGGTAAGTTAATCTTCATTAATAATTAAAACGTACGAAAATAAATTTTCTGTAGTATATAATTTTTCTAGGTGCATGAAAAAGAAGTTGCGAAATTCCAAACAGCGTATTGTGCTTTGCTGAGAGCAAGTATCGATGGTCTCAAAAAAAGTAAAAAAAATAAGAAAACTAAGGCATAAATATTCCAATGTGTCTAAGGTATTTTTATTTTTCTAAGTCTGTTATTTTTTCGATTATTTTTATTTTTCATAATGCAACGTGTTTAAAGTAGACTTTTTTATCGTATTAAGGTAATATTTTGTTTTTTGAAAAATTTGCTTACGTTTGAAAAATAAATTTTTTAAATCTGAATTCAGCAACAATTATTTGTTTCACCTGCTATCATCAAGTAAGAAAAATCTTTTTTTTTTCATGTAAACTTCGAAAATAACTTGGTTTGGCATTTTCTGTACGAAATAAAGCAATTATTCTCCACTTTCATCTAATCTAATTGAACTGTCAGAACTACAATAATTTGGTATTCCCCAAACTTACTGTTCATTACCGTTCGAAAACTAGAATAGAAATAATTTGAATGTACGGATAGTTGTTTGAATAAAAATGAACGCCTAAAATAAATTTGGATTATTCGCTCAATTCATAACATCATAGATAAACAGAACTGGGTAAGTCTCGTAAAAGCTGACTGGAAATAAGCCATTCAACTCGGATGGGAAATTTTAACGTATCACGCTTTACACTTGAAACTATTGACACCAAAAGTCAGAGAAATTTTATAAATCAAATTAAGCAACTAAACATTCTTAGCTCTGCTTACTTGTTAGATAAACATAGTCTCTGGCAAAGAGAGCTTTATTAAAATGTACTGAAATAAGGTAAAAACATATTAGAGCACGATGGTAAAAATACTAATTTTAAAATTGAATTTCCAAAGCAAATAATTTCGGGAGATATCAAGTCAGACTAAATCCGGAGTGTCCGGAATAGAGTTCATTTGGGAATATAAAACTAAACCAAAAACCGTGAAATTCACAATGATGAAGAAATATTGTACGGAAGAACAGAACTAATATATTGACAATTTTTATGTCAGAATTCGTAATTCAATAACTACAGCCAAATGAGAATGAGAGGGCTCATTTTTTTAATGCCTCATTTTTTAATTTTTCTTCTCAACTATACCCAAAGTACAACACACTAGGATTTAGAAGAATTGGATAACGTTTTAAACACATTTATGTTATAACAATTCCTATGTACATAACAGCTAGACTTCATTTGGTTTTATTCTCTTCATCAGTAATTAAAGGAATTTCCTCAGAGGATGGTATTTCATTTCGAAAATTAGGAAATTGTTCCCAAGGAGCTGACAATTCGAAACGTCGGAATTCTTGCGTCAATTCTACCGGTTCATAAACGATGCGACTTTTTTCTTCATCGTAACGCACCTGTAATAACATTTCAAACGTTAAACGATGTGATATCAAATTGAATTTGGGAATCATTTCTCCAAAGTTTCAACATACTTCATGGTATCCAGTAAGAGGAAAATCTTTACGGAACGGATGACCTTCAAATCCGTAATCCGTCAGAATTCTTCTTAAATCTGGATGATTTAAAAAGAAGACTCCAAACATATCGTAGACTTCTCTTTCGAACCAGTCAGCACCTGCATATACTTCACAAGCAGAATCCACTGGTGTTAATTCATCCGTGTACGTTTTGACGCGAATTCTTGAATTGAAGCGAATCGATAGCAGATTATATACAAGCTGGAATAATCAGTGTGTAAAAATTATGTCTATTGAGGCTTTAATGATTTCTATTTCGGCTGATAGTTACCTCGAACCGATATTGCCGAGATGGAACATCCACAGCGGTTACGTCAATAAAACTCGCAAATTGAGCATTATGATGATTTTTAAGAAAGAGAAGCACCGGTACAATGCCTGTGGGTGCAATCAATATTTCTAATTCGTTTCCTAAAGCCAACTGAATTTTCTGCACATATTTGGGAAGGCATTCGGCAACGTATTTTCCAAATTCTACTAACTGAGCTCGAACAGCGGGGTCTGGAGATCTCCTCAATGTAGCTGAAATTAAATCGACGGAGTTAATTCATGAACGAATAGAATAGCGAGACAGTATATCATATTTACGTTGAATTTCAGTGCTTTCTGTAGCTGCAGTGGTCGTTTGATGTCTTGTTACGAAACTTAAAGGTTGTGCACCTAAAAATAAAGTAACTATAGGAATATATTTAAAAGCAGATTTAGATCATCTCTTTAAAAAATAATACAAACCTTGATGAAGAAATGCATTACTGAAGCCCTGAAAGCATTTGCGAGCGATCTGTAAAGCCATTATTGAACCAAGTGTTGACGGGTGTTGAATAAAAATTAGATAAAATAAAGGTCTCAGAAGTATTAAAATGAAATTTAGGATTAGATGAACACTACTCCTTACATTTTTATAAGCAGTTCGAACGTCGATTAATTATAAAATGAATTCACCTGACACAACAGGACAGACAATCTCCACAATTATTGAACTAGGACAATTTTCATTCCAAGTTTTTTTTATCAGTTTGTTCTACGTTTGTTCGAGATTCGAGAATGATGAACATTGTTTGATATTTTAGCTTGCCAACCGCTGGCATCACTGATTCGTCGTTTTTGAGGTTAGGACCATGGTTAGGAGTTAGGACGAGAAAAAAGTCAAAATTAAAAAAAATTTTCTTTGGTTAAATTGGTACACTGAGCTTCCTCTATACGATAATATTTTTTTTCAATCTAAATTTCTATTTCTGTGGTTGCATAGGCAAAAATGTAGAAGATTAAAATTTTGTATAACAGATTTCAACGAAAAGTGACTCTTGAATATACTCGACGGGTGTTCTTATCCTCAAATTCGGATTCCTCATGAAATTTCCTAAAAAAATCTCCTATTTTGACTTCACTAGTAGGGCCAAGAATCAATTTAGTTGTATCAATTTATCAAACATTATTATTTATAATTATCAAGATAAATAATGATTATTTATAGATTTAGACTTTTGACAGTGAAATAAAAAAACGTAATTTTCGTATTTCGTAATGAGCATTCAAAGTTGCCGTAAAAGTTTAAATCTGAATGCTTTCGTTAAAGATTATTTAGAATGGTTGAATGGTCCGAAGTTCAAGTCCATTTGTCGAGGATCTCATCTGAAATCTATCCTTAGAACTCTCTACGCGATGTAAGTGAAATGTACTTGACAGTAAAATTATTTTTTCACGATTCTCATTAATTTTATTCTTTTGTATATTCAGTCGGAGGTTCAATTTGGAGCGTAAGAGACTACGTACATTGGAAGCCACTGATGGGCTAGTGTCAGTCCGCCGTCTCTCCACTACGGAAATGACAAAAAAGGACATCGAAGTAATGATATCAAGCATTCCACCAGGTCTGTTGTTTCACATATTTTTAAAACGAATCTTTGTGTGACTTTATTTTAATATTTTGTTGTTCCTAGATGCTCCAACAAGTGAACAGCTAACACAGTTCCTGGTAAAAGTTCGATATTTGTTGAAACCATGTCTCGAGAATGCGCCTGCTGATCCACGAAAAACTTATGTACTTGCGCTCGCTTTTTTAGCAGAGGTCCCATATGAAATGGAGGATGCGTGGGACATGTAACCGATGAAATCCGGTCATGAAGACTGATGAATATTGATCAAATTTAAAAAAAATGTTTTGATTTCTATAAGAAGTCTAAAATTTTATTGAATCTTACGTAATCTTTTTTTTTTGTTTAAAGGATAAATCCGTGACTATTTTACTTAGTTGAAGTCTACAGACGAGTACATTAGAAAGGTTTATATGGTAACGACGACGAAACGTATACTGAATTTGTTAGGTTGCATTCGATGCAATGACGAGCCAAAGTCGATCAACGTCAACTAGAAATAGATTGACGATAATAAAAACCAGTTCTCGATTTAGACAATACATTTGTAGCACAGCTACACCCAACAGAAAATCATTCTTTGTTCCCGATGCTTGGTCCTTTGATACAAAAGAACGAATGATCGTTTGTTCTTTGCATTTATCATCGAATTTTGCAATGTTAATTTTGTGCGATGAAAAATACTTGTAATCCTAGCGAAAGTAGTTGTAATTTTATTTTTGAGGTTTTCAACAATAAATTGGAAGATTCAGGTTGACTATGGGATGTAGTACGTACCTAGGAATTATCAAATTTAGTTTGTAGTAGTTGATTTTGCTGGATTAATCATTAAGTTGACCTGCACATTAATATGTGATATTACAATTTAATTAAAATATGATTATATTGGCATTACTTTTCCTTCGTGCAAAAATGGAAGTCGTTTCTAATGTTGAAGTTGAATATTCCTAACGTTTCCAACGTTGATATTAAAGTTCATTTATGATTTATTTTCTGTACTTTTACGGACACTCATCCATACAGTTTGTAAAAATTGATTGGAATAATGAATTGAATGGTACTTGGTTCAATTAGTTGTAAGAGTTCGTTCGTCAATCGTACAATTTATTCTTTTTCCGAGCTAGGTATTGTTTACTTATTCAACCATTTTCGGTTGACTCTAACTAAAAAAGGGTGTCCCTAATTTATGGTCAAAATTCCTATGCCAATGGCAAAATTTTCCTACCTCTTCGTCGTTTTCACATTAAACTGAGGGTACCATTGTGGTGTGGCTATTGTTCCAAAAGTTTTGCATCAAAATTGTAAAGCTTAACTTGTATCGTTCAGTCCTTCTTCTCACATTTTTATTAGAAGATTTTTTTTGTACAGTTCCAAGATTCGTAAACTAGGTTTGTCATATGTAGCACCCAGACTCGAGTATAGAGTCTGGTTTTCAGAAGCACAGTCACTGGTACAGCAGACAGCTAATTTTAAGTTTCTTTTTAGGTCGCGAAAAAAATTTTCCTCTCGAAAAATGTTTAGAAAAACTCGAAAATTTTGAAATTCAACTAAACAAATTCGTAAGGGCATAAAAAAAAACATTCAAACATAACATAGACAAATTTAACAAAAATTGAGCCAAAATTCAGCTCATAAAATACTCATTTGTCAGCATTAGCACTATTAGCATTGTTTTTTACTGTCTCAAAGTCAACGATTGTGACCGGCGCTGGTATGAGTAACTAATGATTATATTTCGAATTCAAAAAAAGCAAAATTAAAATTCACTATCAACGAAAACGAATAATTCAATGAAGTAATAAATTGGTTAAAATAATTTAATTTGCACCTAACATTTATCATTTAAGCAATGAGAGTACTTCTTTAGAGTCCAAAACTAATGAATAAGGACTAAAAATGAATTGAAATGCTTCAAAAGTAGACAACAAAAATATAACTCAAAACTTTTCCCCAATTACTAAGATAGAATTAGAATCTACAATCAACTTAAGGAAATAATTATACTTAAAAATAAATCAATTACAACCTTCTTTTTAACGATAATCAAAAAAATAAATCTTATTTTTAAACTTTGTTTCATAAAATTTCACTAACCGTAATTCACAAATCACATCAGGAAACAATGGAAAATTCAGTTTCAGAAACTGCTACATAGGAAAAAGTGTTTTGATAATAAAAATAAATTTTAAAATTAAAAAAATGTATAAATTAGATTGATGAACAAAACCGACAAGAAAAAGTAAAATTACTTATACCATATCAAAGCTGATTTCAATGAAAGCAAGAATTTGAAAAATGTAACCAATAAAAAGTTTTCGTTGAGATTAACTGATTCTTGATTTTATTATATTTCTTGGACATTCTGCAGGAAATCCTATACTAAAAAGTAAAGAATTTATGAGAACTAATTGAATGAAATTGTTTGAAAAACTTATTCCTTTGGTAGAGCACAACAGATTTTTAACGAATTTTGAAACTTAAAACTTTTGTTTTTTTTTTCATTATCTTCAAAGTTGGCCAAATTTTTTCGAGAACAGATTAATTGCTGCTCTCATCAGTCTACTTTTCTCAGCGTTCATTCAGGCTATTCGAATACAAACCAGACTTTTTTTTAGCAGTCAAAAAAAAGTTATTTAAAAAAGTCTGAAAATAACGAAAATGCAAAACTGGCAACGAGCACCAGCCAACGTCTCTGCTGCCAGTTCATTCGACACAAAATAGTTACTCCGAACTTTCAAATGGATTGGAAATACGAAGAGAAGAAAACTTGCGAAATAATCGGTACAATAATATCATTAGTCAGCTTTGGGAAATAATTACCTCTCATAAAAAACTCAAGAAAATGATAATACAATATTAAGAGAAATAAATAAAGTACGCCGATTCATATAAACAATTAATAACCGGATTAAAGCTACTGGAATAAATATTGGAAACCAGTTGTAATCAACAAACTGCTGAACAGTAAAAATTAATACTGAATAATACTGTAGGAACCAATTAATACTAGTACGCCAACAATTAGCAAAAAAAATGACTCGAAAATGCAGGACACTGAAAAATAATTGGGTGTTTCAAAAATTGCTTCAAAATATTCGATAATGACGACTTCTCCGGATTAACAAACAGCACGACGAAAGACCGCAACTGCGTTTCGCCAGTTCGGTGGCTTCGAGTGGCTGACGATAGAAATCCATTTTTTCGGAAAACACCTGCAAAATCAGAGACAGTGAGTGTTGGAAGAAGTTCGAGGGAAAATAATTTTACAACTCGAGCGAAGACAATGGTTGTTCAGACTAAGCTTCATTTTCCAATACTTATAAATATTTCAGAACCTAAAATTTTTCAGCTTAAATTCAACTAAATTCGTTAAGATTTCAAATAATTATCAAACCAATGAGTTACGTCTACTGCTGGGTTGCTAATTTGATATCTGAAGCAACATACTAGTCATAGAACACGAACAAGTGCAGAGGCACAAAAAGAGTAACAGCTCTGGCTCCCAAAAGTTATGAACCAGTGTTTGAAGTTCCATCTTCGGTGACACTGCAACTGAAATAATAAAAGAGCCCACCCCTCTAACAGCTTCCTACTTAACACTGAATTTCAACAACAAAAAAAGAGTAACCTAAAACTCACTTTGAACGATGCTGGAATTTCTTTTTCAGATCGATGGAATAAAGTGCCATTGACGTATAAAACATTGGCCGCAGAATCTTCCGGAACTGTTAACGTTTGGTAACTGTACGTCGCTTCTCTTTTTACTCTCTGAAAAATGCAATTATGTTTTCAATATCTCTGAACGCCCGAATTTATACCATGACTGTCAAAATGTGTTCTCAAAAGGCTCCTTGTCTACAATTTTTGATTTGATAACAGTTCATCAAGTAAGGTCACATAGAATAATTGTTCAGGTTGTGAAAATTGCTAATAGTGTAGCTTACATTTAGAACATCCTGTGGAGATTTGCCAGCACCGACACAAATTATATCAGGTCCAGCCATTGACATGAGGGATTTCAAATGACAGTCTTCTGTAATCTAAAAAACATTACAATCAGAATATTGTAGCAAGCTATGAAATTTTTCATTGACAAGTAGTTACATTTTGTTTACAGCACCCATTCTGTTACTTATTTCATTCAACATTCATTTTTTTTTTTTTTTTCGTAAGAGTAGAATCCCAGTACATAATTTTTTTCTTTTTCGAAAATTGAGAGTTTTCTATTTTTGTGCGATGAATCAGGATTATCAGCACTGGTTTCAAAACTCAAAATTTATTAGGATTATCAGGTAGACAACAAACACCCAGTATTTTGTTGTTTTTGAGGCACAAGATTACAGATTAAAACTAATAATTTTACAAGATAACCACAAGAAGTCCTTAATTATAGGATAAAGAATAGCTCTAATTTTTTTTTTTTTTAGTTTTTTATTTCTTCTCAAATTGTACTAATTTTTTCACATAGTGGCAGAGCAGCGAAAAGGCTTTCAAAAATACAAAATCAAAAATTTTAAAGATAACTTTTCGAAACCAGCTTGATAATATAGGGTTCAAGTAAAGGTGAAATTTACAGCAACATAAAAAAATCTGATCTCATACATCACACATACCAAACTAGAGGAAATATATACTTTGAAGAGATTTTCTAAACCGAATTACTTCAATTGACAAGGTCAGGCTTCTTTCAACTATCAATTATTGTCTTGACAAAGTATCATAAACGCAAAATATATAAACTTGGGAAAAATTTAAATTGACAATGTCGAATTTATCACCTTGAAACTACTGAAAATTTACAGCGATAAAGAAGACGAATGGACACAATTTAGAGTCGGCATTGAGAAAAATAAAATAAAATATAATTTTACCTTGATAGGTGTGCACGGAAATTCCGGAAAAGCGGCGGCTACTGCTCTAGCACCCGCTTCGTTTGTGTATTTGCCAACCCCTACGAAAAATTCTTTGCCTACAAACAATACATTAATGGTAATAGTGCTTTCAATTTCAACGATAAAATAAAAATAACCGTGAATAAGTCACGTTCGCCGAACGATTATCGTTCATGAACATTGATAAAAATTGGTCGCTCGAATGAACGAGGGTGTTGCAGTGACATTTTATGATTAATTTACTTGTTCACATTAATGGATCGGCTAAATTCAAAACATAACGTCATCCTTTTTTTTATACCTCGTAAAATATACTCGATCACGTTTTGAATAGGTTTAATCGTTATTTAACGAACGTTATGGTCAGTAATTAATGGTCTCTAGTTCATTTGGTAATGTGAAACGAACCTGCTTACATTTCAATGCATTGTAACAGTTAGATGATGCATAAATTTATTATATTAATGACCTGTGAATAAAACGTCACCACCGTTCAGTGTGGCCGATTTGTCCGCAATGTCGATTATGGGAAGATCGAGTTCTTTTCTCAACACAGTTCTCATTAATTCGGCCTGAAAAGATAGAATTAATAATCTGAATTAGGTCAGTTTCACGATAAAAGAGACCAATAAAGCAGCATACAAAATTTTTCAATTAATTAGCCTCTTCTTTCTAATTTTCAGGAAAGTAAGAACTAGATACTGAAATTAATTATTTATTCTTTAGCATCAGTAAAAAATTTTTATCTATTTTCCTACACAAGGCTGTTTCAATTAATTATAAAAATTATTTTCATTTGAGATGTAGGAGAGAAAATAGTTAGAATCATAAAATATTATTCAAGTAAAAATGATTGTATTGAAGAATACAGCTCTAATACCATTCAAGGGTATGCTTTACTAGACACCCGAATTTCACAATTCGGCTTTACGAATATCTCATGGGAGGAACTTCTGAGGATGAAATACGGAAAAATATGAATTTAACTTTTCATTTAGCTCAACCCACACAAAATTTTATTATTCTTGTTATCAAACTGTTCGATAAAATGATATTAAAAAAAGTTTTTCATAAAATGAGGGAATTTTCCCAACTATTTTCTGGTTGAGTTTTTATCTAAGAGATACGATTTTTGAAATATGTGAAAGTTATACGATGAACTTGAGGATGTATAGAATTAGATTTTTATTTAAAATTAAATAATGAATCCTATGGATACGCAAAGTTCATGTAACTTTGATAGCTAATTTTAGCTACCAGAAAATGTAGATTGAAAATTTAACATTGTACATCCGTAAGTTCATCATAATATTATAACTATAACATATTCAAAAATCGTATCTCCAAGTTAAAAACTCAGGCAGAAATCAGTCGGGAAAATTTCTACGGTTTTTACATTTTTTTCGCGTTGTAAAGCATACCTTTGATAAAAGTTTTACTTTTGTAAAGGAAGTCAATGTTGAGTTGTGGCAAGGCTATACTGCCGAGGGAAAATTGTTTTCTAGGAATATATTTTGAAAATAAAGAAAATGACGTTTCAAATAAAAATTCTGGTTCAGCTTCGGAATACTGTTTTATTCAAATTCAGTTTTCAAATTATTGACATTTGACAAAGACTAGCTATTTTTATTATAAATTCATAATAATTTGGTAGATAGTATGCAACAATTAAGCACATGGAAATTACTGTTTCAGATTATCTTAGTTATGACGTTATGAGAAATGTTGTAAATTAAAGATGAGCGACTCTACTTCAACAATAATGTTCGTGAAAATAATTAATAGAATTTAATTTAAAAACCTTAAATTCACAGTTTTAATGAAATTCTATGAAACAATGTTAAAATCAAAGAGATCATAAAATGCACTTAACCAGAATCCTCATCGACTAAAAAGCTTTTTTTCCTGAAACTTAAGAAAAATCTGTAAAAATTTGATGTTTTCCAATTTTTTTAAACCGCTGTAAAATATTTAAAGATGCCTTCATCTCTCATTTAGTACGAAGGCCATATCTAGAAACGAAAATTCTACAAATACCTATATTAGATTTTCAAGTCTCCAGCACTAAAAAATGAGAAAACTTTTCATAGCTCATAAATTTCAATCATTAAACTAAAATATCAAGTTGTAACGAAATTTACATCACTTTCACAAGTGTTCCCATTTCAAAATGCCAGTTTCGAAACCAATAACATATGCAGCCAAGAAACTATGTTCAACATTTCATCACGAATTCGATAAACTCAGTAACATCTTGAAACAATGCTTCCATAAAATTTGACTCTAATTCCCAACTTCCGGAGTAAAAAACGATAAAAGCTACTTTCGACATAAACCGGACATTTAATGACTGCACATGAAGTGTGATACGTCATTCTACCTTGAGAGGGCAACATGAAAATCGAGTTTCAAGGCTAATTACGTTTTGGCGTTACCTTAAATGTGTACTGAAAACAAAATGAACAATTCTGGAAAACGTGATCAATTACCTCTTTAATGCGAGACTGCTGTCCAGGCCGGGTAATTAACGCAATGCCATTGCAAATGACAGCAGTATCCTCGACAAAACCGCATAAAGGCAGAGCCTCATCAGGTGGAAGTTCAACTACATCAATACCGGTATCTCGAAGAGCTCTAACAAAGCATTCGTGTTGGAATTTGGCTCTTGGATAGTCACTTTGAACGTCATTTCCGTATGTTTTTGGTATTCGACAGACTACAGCGTGGGTGTACTTCAGTGCGGACATAATGAACTGCAAAAATATCAAGCTAACATTACAAAATGGAAAATAAAACGAGAACAGAAAATGGATGTACTTACTTGATATCAAGCATTCGAAGCTGCACTATGAAACGTAGTAACCACAACAAGCAACAATACTTGTACGAGAGCAAAATAAAGAAATGAATGAAAATGGATACTGCTGTCTAAACGTTCCGACAAATGATAACGTAACGCATGAACGCTACGCACTCACCAAATGAAACTTGAAACTAAAATCCCATGCTACTCTGCTTCTGCCCACCACACTCCACTAATTTTGCGGGTACACCTACCGACCTACACCCCCACTTTTTGCCGTTTCAACGACAAAAATTATGCAATCCGTCATCTTGAATACGCCAATCTGCCGAAGACGTAATGGGAGATTGATGGATTTTTAACACTTCATCGTTGAGGGGAAAGAGGAGACAGAAGCAGAACATTGTTCATTTTTTTATGGAGACTAATCTCGGGAATCTATTTTCTCATCTCTTGTCTTCGCATACAATGTAATCGCATCAATTCATTTAATTTGTATTGTATGGAATGGAAGGACTTCTCACGTATCAAACTCAAACTACCAACTGTAACATATGAGATGACGGTTATTCGTTGACTTGTCTTTGTTCGTCATTCAGAGCAGAAAATTTTTGTCACCGTCGAATTTTGACAAAAATGTAATGAAAGTTTTCGATACAAGCATTAGATAAATAAAACATAGAAATTTTATCTTTCTACAAATTTTTTCTGAACTACTATAAGCGGTGACAAGAATACCTTATCCAGGTTTCTACAATAATTTTTTCATTGAAAATTTGAAAACAAGGCACAGAAACTTTTTCATTTTAGTAAATTTCAAGTGTTGAGAAAATAAGTTTGTCTTCAAAAGAGAAAATGATGGGGTAAGTTCAAAAAAATTAAAAATTAAAAAAAAAACCGCTGTGTTAACCAAAAAAAAAAGGGAATTTTGTGATCCTGTCAAAATTTTAAATTTTGCACTGTCCTGGCCATACCTTTCTCTCCTATTGAAGCGAAGAATTCGAAAATTACAAAATACAAAATTTTTCCTTTGAGAATCAAGTACTAGCTTCAATGCCATAATCCAGTTCTCCAACCAACTTTCAGGAATTCTTCACAGAATCTTGCTTGTAGCATGACGGTTTACTAATAAGATTTATGATACAGTAATTATTTAGGCTTATGAGAATTTTCTACTCCTAAACATTTATCAATATAGCTTCACAGACACAATAATATTTTCACGATATAAACAAAATATTTAAAAAATCAATAAACGGATGTATTTCAAACCAGAATTACATACAAACACAGAAGAATTGCAGAAAGACGCGAATCAAATTGGTCAGATATTTGACTGCACTCGATTTGACGTAGGTATTGTAGGTCATGAAATGGGAACATTAAGCTGGTAAAGTTTTACTAATCGATCAGCACCACCACTGGCCAACTCAAATTCATTGCGTTTTTCCATCTTGGGCCGAAATACAACTTTTACAACACTTTTACTGTGAGCCATACTGAAAATAAACATTAAGGAAAATATCTACGCATTTTGAAACTGAGATCAAAATCAAACTCCACACAACCATAACAGACATATCTGCTTTTTTTAAAAAGGATACTTTCCGCTCAGAGTGAGCCAATTAGTACTTTCCTGCTTCGTCCAATCCCAAATATACAACCTTATTTTCCCGCTACCAAGTCCGACAGCGAACAGATAGTGGGAACAATTTACATATCCCGGGGCAAAAGACACCGAGCAAACGTTCTCATCAGGTATTGTGAGGACTAGTTTACTAGAAACTCCATTCGTGGAAGAATCTGACTTTTCTGCTGTCGAGTGTGCGTCCTTTTCATCTGGAGACCAAATTACCAGTTTTCCATCTCTGGAACCAGTCGCAAAATATAGTGAATCGTGCGACCAGGCGCAACAATTGAGCTGACGTTTATGAATCGCGTTATTTTTAGATGAAAATGCAATTGACTCAAATTCTATTTTCTCATCTAAAAAAAAAAAAAAATAGTCTCGAGTAAACGAAGAATTCAAATATTTTTACGCGCAAATCGATTTTAAGCTCACTTTTTCGCAAATAAAGATTCCACGACCTATCTCGAGATACAGAAAGTAAATAGAAACCGCTAGGTGAAAATGCTAACTGAGTGACCGTTAACTGATGAAACCACAATTCTTGTACTCTTTCAATCTCATCCCATTTCTTCAAAGCCCTGAAAGATACATAGAAGAAATTCAAAATATAAAATAAAATATACATAGCTAGAAAAAAGTCTTAACAAATTAATTTTTTTTTAAATTCTTTCAGTTTTCACATCTACGCCATATTAATTTCAGCATTTGATTTTAATTGTTGACTTTTTTCACTCTCACAAAAAGCTTCCAACCTGCAGGTATTCAATTATTCTAATGACCATGATGAGAACAAATTTTTCAATAAAATTCTTCATCTGTCTTTTCAAGATTGAAAATTATAACAAGTATAATTTAAACCTGAACGTGAAAATTTTTCCAACACCCTTGCGACCATAATAGATCGGTAGATCCTCAAAACGTCTGGTGCTTCTAAATTAACTAGAATTGAGATTTCAAATGTTCAACGAACCAGATTACAACAGCAGCTTCTTTAGCAGAATTAGCTTTACAAGCGGATGCAATGACTGAGCCATTACGCGTACAGGTTATACACGACATTTCATTTGGATGGTAGTACAATTTTTGAATTTCAGGCCACAAAGTCGTTCGTGATAATTCATCTTCAGTTGGTATAACTAACGAACAAATATTTAATTAATATGTATTACCCATATAGAAAATCATGATTTTCAAATAAATAATATAGTTACCGCGAGAAACTTTTTTGAAAGATAGGTTATCGATCGTTTTGTTATCAGCCTCCTCCGAAGGTTTATTTGATAAATCTAACGAAGGTAAAATTGCACTATTATGAGGGTACTTCCTTTCTGAAAGAGAATTTTTAAATTACCCAACAGTTTAAGAGAGAGGAAGAGAACTCCAACAATAGATACGGACCATCAACATAATCAACCACAGATGAAGTGACAATACTCTTGATAAAACTTTTGGACGCAATAAACGATCGGAGTTCTTTCTCAGCTGCACCAGACACGAATCGAAAGTCAGGAAGAACAGTAAGACACGAAATTATATGCCCATGTGTTTGTGGTCTGGCAAATTCGTACCAGAGCTAGAAAAAGAAATGAAGATTCATTCTAGTTTGCTCAAGATTATACGCAGAGTAAATTTTATTTTCTAATCACGAAGTTACTACTTACGGATGGTTTCTTCTTGTAAGGAGCATAAAGACGAGTGGTTTTGTCAGCGCTCGCAGTCATCAAGTATTTTCCAAGAGGATCCCACTGTAGGTCAGTTATTTCGTCGAAATGACCACTCGGTAATACTTCAGACGACCAGCTATCTGTAGATTTCTGAAAACATTGAATAAAATGAATATCAACAACATAAAAAATTTAAAAATAGAAGTTGTAAAAATTACATCGAATCTCCAAACGTGAAAAGCTCCAAAAAGGTCATGAGCCATAATATATTTTCCAGTAGGATCGAATTGACCACCAACAAATCCTGATAGATTTCCACCAAGATCGCCCAATCGATATTGCTCAACCCAAGTATCAGCAGTAAAATCTCGGTTCCAGATGACAGCAGTTTTATCGGCCGAGACAGACAATAATTTGAGTTTTTCTTCCTCGTTGCTCTCTAAAAAGTCATTTTACCGAGTTAATTTTTTGATTTGGGGAATATTTTTAAAAAAAAGAAGAAAATAATAAGACTTTTTTCAAAATGTTTCCACTGAAGTGTGTAAATCCACTGATCATGTCCATGTAGAATCGACCAGGTAGAGATAACGAAACGTTTATCTTCCACATAGAAGGCATATTCACGAAGACTCAATTGTGATAATGATGAATCTTTTTGTATGATCCTCCAAATACGAATAGTACAGTCATGAGAAGAGGTAGCTATCAGAATAGTTTGACCAGAATCTGAAACGAGAGGCAAAGTATTAAGAAAAAATAATACAACTTGAAGGATTTATATCAAGAACTAGTCAAATCAAATTTTAGAGTATTCCTGCAGTCACGCAAAATAAAAACCGCTGCAAACAATATTCACTCAAGGAACTCATAAGGTTCAATTAAATAAAGGAAGTGGGAATAGGACTATTGAAATACATTTTTTCCATTTTTAATTATAACTAAATTTACTTTATATCAAAGCGACTCTTAAAAATATACTAAAACTGATGAAAGGTTTTTTGAAAATATTCATATGTTCAACTTTCTGGAGTAATAAATTTATGGATTTTATTCTTTTACAAATCAAAAAGGGATGACTTATATTTATGATTACAGTTTGAAAAGCTCCTCATTTAAAATTCTAGTATTATCGTAAGACAGAACCAAAAATGTCATAAGCTGAATTTTTAAGTAAAAAAAATATCAATGCCATAATTCCTAAAACTATACGCTCGTCAATCAAAGAATAGAAATTACCAATAGTCGTCATAGCAATGTCATTTATCCAATTAGAATGGCCTGAAAGAACCAACTTTTCTTCAAAAATTCTAGAATTAGTTTTTTCCAGCGTCAGCGGACAAGAATATACAGCCAAATCAACAAATTTCTTTGGGCAGACCATTATTAATGACTGAGTAAAAGGTAACAACGAAAATGAAATTCCAGAGACACCAAGACCACTATGTGGAAAATCGTAGGATTCCAGCAATGAAAATTCATCTGCAATAATAAGAAAAATGCGAATATATTAATAAAATTCAACGAGAAGAAATGATACATTGATGCACAGTTAACGTACCTTCGTGATCTGTTTTTTTCCATACTATTAACGTGTCTATTGACATCGTTGCAATTAAAATACAATTTAAATCATCAGTTAGCTTCAAAGAAACACCCTGAACATCTGTAACAGCATCTTTATGTCCTGCAATACAACAGTGTTGAATAATTCTGCATTTATACGTGGATATACGATAAAGAACATGAAAAATTACCCTTCAATACATATTTGGGATGGTAATTTTCTTGTTCCCAGACCCACACAATCGCTGTAGTATCGACTGAGGCAGATACAAAAGAATTTTGGAACGTTCCAGACAGATTTTGAATCCATTTGACGGCATTAACTCGTTTAGTGTGAGCAAATAATGTGCTTGTGAATTTACCGGCAATTTTCTCACCCTGAAAAAGACAAACACAATGTACATTGGAAAGACGATACATAAAGAGTTGATAGTCAGACATACCAGTTCTGGTTGGAGTATTGCTACAGCTTCCTCGATGGCAACACATATCTTATTATTTTGACCCCAACCAGCAGCAAATGAATTCGAGTTGCAACCGCCTGAAATGAAAACCAACGAGCAAGGGTCTTTTGCTACCATTTCAAGTTCACATGAATATTCAACAGAATTGAAAGAGTCACAGCATCAAATTGTGAAAACCAGAGTGGAATATGAATGAAATAAATATAAGTTATGGGATTTGTAAAAAGCATTAACAAAAATGAATGCTAATGTAATAATATACAGTACAACAACATGATGAAGAAAGAGGCGTGAAGAGTGTAGATAGACTGAACCTGAACTTACAGATGCACCTGAAGTCCTGAACAGAAGAATTTTCACGTGTCTAGTGCTTACTGCTCCTCATACATTTCTCAATTCTCATGCTTTTCTCCAAAATATTGTTATTTATAAACGAATTTCACTACCAACATTACCGAAGCCGCGACAGCTCGTAGAGTTGAAGCGGTGGAACCCAAACAAACGCTATCGTTTTGCTGACCCGGGTTCGAATCGCATTGAGGAAAATTTTATTCTTCTGTAGTTGAATTTTTTTTTAAATTTTAACCATGAAAATAATTTTATAATTTAGAATTTATAAATATCAACAGTAATAAAAATTTATAATTGAAGATTAAAAATTTTTCATGCGCTCATTTTTCTTCAAACTTTTCGACAGAATTGATGTATATCATAAATTTGATCGATGGTAATCGAAGCCGCGACAGCTCGTAGAGTTGAAGCGGTGGAACTCAAACAAAACGCTACCGTTTTGTTGAGTTCGAATCTGATGAAGATAACTTTTTTTTTTTTGGAGTACCTATATTATAATTTTTTCATCAATTTTACCGATTAAAAAATTTCATAATTTAAAATTTGCGAGTATTAACTTAACAGTAACACAAATATATAACTGAAAACTAAAATTGAAGAGAGTTTTTCGCGAGCTTATAATTCTTTCAACTTTTCTTCGCGTGCATTCAAGTTCGCGCATGCGCTTGAAGTAGTTCGCTGATGTTCATGTACCGTTTTTCACATGCTTCAGATTGAAGCCGTGACAGCTCGTAGAGTTGAAGCGGTGGAAACCCAACAAAACGCTACCGTTTTGCTATCCCGGGTTCGAATCCCGTCAGGGATATACTTTTTTTTCTTCATTTTCAATTTTTCTCATCAATTTTACGGGTCTGAAAAAATTTTATTCTTCAAAATTTAATTAGATGAAAATTAAACCTAAACTTGGAAAGATTTTTTCATACGCTCTCTTTTCTCCAAGCTTTTCGGCAAAAGTGACGTGTACAGTAAATATTATGGTAATTTATTCGAAGTTGTGACAAGATAGCTCATAAGGTTGAAGCGGTCGAAGTGGTGGAACACAATCAAAACTCTTCGCCATTTTGCTAAGACGGGTTCGAAATTTGAATCTCAAGGAAACATAATATTTTGTTCTTTTAGAAAAAATAGTATAATTTTTTTCATCAATTTTACCGATTAAAAAATTTCATAATTTAAAATTTGCAAGTATTAACAGTAACACACAAATATATAACTGAAAACTAAAATTGAAGAGAGAGTTTTTCGCGAGCTTATAATTCTTTCAACTTTTCTTCGCGCGCATTCGAGTTCGCGCATGCGCTTGAAGTAGTTAGCTGATGCTTATGTAACGTTTTTCACAAGCATTTGTTTGAAGCCGTGACAGCTCGTAGAGTTGAAGCGGTGGAAACCCAACAAAACGCTACCGTTTTGCTATCCCGGGTTCGAATCGCGTTGAAGAATAATTTTTTTCTTTCAAATTAAAATTTTGTTACTGAATTTTATAGCAACTTAATTAATTTTTAAACATTTTCAAGGCATTAGCTTTTGGTAAATATGCGGTGAAACTCTTAAGTGGGCTTCGTTGGACCGAGTAAGATTTGGAACTCACCATATTTGTACTCAAGATTTGCACTGTAATAGTTTAAGATAATAACGTTCGATAATCTGTTGGGAGGTGAGAGGTGAAGAGTACAAAGACGAGTGTCTTGAGTCTTGACCATACCAAAAAATTTGATATTTTCAACCTCGCTTCAAAATACTAGCTATTTGATAACATATTATAGTAATTATAAAATGTGGCAAAATAAGTCTCAAGTTCCTTGAGAAAATTAAAACAAAACTTTTGAAAAAAACGTTACCATCAGATAACTTCTATGATTTACCTACACAATAGTTTTAAAAGTCTCCAACAATAATATTCCTAATATTTGAAGAGTCACAAACAAGGTACATGGGTACCTTAATATGTAAACACAACTTTTTCAAACTAAGATAATAAACCAACACAAATCAGCTGTATTTTATAATACAATACATTTTACTGAAGATACACGTAATTGGTAAAGGTAAACATTAATGTAAGGAAAAACACAAAATATAGAGATTTTACATAAGCTGAAATACGATTTTCAGAAAATAAAAACAACGTTATTCAATACGGCAAGCTCGTATCTATTCTCACAAAATTAAAACGAGACAGAAAATAAAATAAAAAAAGATTCCGCAATAAAACACTAACATTAACCGACTTTATAATTTTCTTAGATAAAACAGATCGAAAAATTGCACTTTTGCAAAAACATCTTGTCCTTAAATACAAAATTAAAAATATAAATAAACAAAACAATACAGACATAAAAAGCTGCATAATATATGCATTTAAACACAGAATTACGAGAAAGTTGATATTTTTTCACTTTATTAAAACGCTAAAACTTTTATATTTTCAAGGCTAATGGCCCAAACACAAGAATCAATGCACACATCGATCTATTTCTTTCTCACCATAACAATAGTAAGTTCGAACTGAAATTAAAGATACGTTTAAAATGGAATTTACGATTAAAACTAAAATTGTTTCGATGACTAGAGAAGCAAAATTAAGACAACTTTTTTCTATTTAAAATTTTTGTTTTTGTGGAAAAACATTCGGAAAAAACTGAGGAAACAAAATGCAAACGAGATTACGGAATGTCAAGTCGAAACTTTACAAGTTGAACTGAATAAAAATATTGTCACAGAAATTTCGATTAAAATATTTGTGAGCGCGAATGAGATTCGATTGTGAGGAAATTTTTAAAACTACACATATATTAGATATCTAATTAGAGGAATCTAGGACATGAAAACGTAGGTACTAGGTACGTTTCTGCAAACAGGAGACTAGTTTTATGTACACAAACGAGAAAGTTATGCGATAAATGAAGTTCAAAAAACATATTCTCCTCAATACATGTCAGTCTAGAACGAAAAATATTACTCCCATTGCCGAATTATATCCGAGTCTTGCACCCCACCAAAAACAACGGGTAGAAGACGTGTAGTTCAAATACGATATTGTCTTTGACCCAACCTACCTTGCATTCAATAAAAATGTCAATTTTCTAGAGCAAAAGAGCGTCATCTACATTTTATTTATCCTCTCTGAAATACTAATTTTAAGTTTTATGAAACCTTTTTCTATTTTTTTCACAACACTAGATTAATTCTGATGGTAAAGAGTCTACATTATATTGATTTCGGTTGAAAAATTAAAGTAATAATTTCAAACCAAACCTCGATCTAGCATAAACAAAAAATATATGAAGATGAGAATCAACAGATCTTTCAGTTTCTAAAATTGTGAAGTAAAATCAAGAATGGAACTATTTCAGTCAAAGTAAATTAAGTGTGAGGGAGGAGTGGGTCTACGAAAAAGGGCCTTTTCAGATCTTTCAAAGATTTTCGCCACAAAATTACATCGAAGAAAAAAAAAAACGAAAACCAGCTAACAATTAAATTTTCAATCGGCAGCTCTGAAGAGGGAACATGAAAACATCGTCTGTGATAGAACAATCACAAAACCTGAACCAAGATACGAAGAACGTTTACCAGAAAAACAAATTTCTACTTGTAAGAACTGGCTAAGCTTTCTAAGCTGCTATTGGAAATTGAAAATTAAAAATAAATTAATAATGTACGAAAAAAAGAATTGAATTCGTTTCATAACTTTTTCTGGAAGCTGCATTATTTTTAGAATAAGTCGACGTTTTATAACGTGACCTGTAATTTCATTTCCAAATTTTTTTCGAATCGGAAGTGAAAATTAGACGTAGGTACTGTAAGAAAGAACAGCGGTAGAACTGTAGGTGGGTAATGTGAAAATGCGCTTCTATAAAAATAACGAGCCGTTCACTTTTTGTTTGACATACCACGCTGGGTCAGTCCCTCGAATCTTTTGAAAGTGTAGTTAATGAATACCCAATCTTTGTAGTTGCCTTCGCTTTCGGCTGATGTCGGCGCTGAAGCTGCAAAAAAGCGAAAAAAATAAAAAAATAGAATCATTACGTTGGGTACATCGAATCCACTTCGAGAAGTAGTCGGTATTAACGAATTCGAAGAGCTGCCAACGATACTTACGTATCTCGAGTTTTACGTCTGGGAACTCGTCGAAATTCGACGTGTCGTCGATGGACTTCACCTGAACGGGTATCGCAGCTGGTCGCTCGCGAATGTGGTCCCAGTCAACCCCCCTGAAGAAAGCCGGCGCCGAAGCGCCTTTCAACTCCTCGACGCCCTTCACGCTGCCCAATCGGCGATCGCATTCCGAGCAGAATCGCAGCACCGTTTCTTTGGCCTCCTCGCTGATGGGCACTTCGGGCGGAAACGTCAGCGTTTCGCGCCAGTTCATCACCTTCCGATACGTTTCTTGAGGATTCTCGCTACAAAATGGCGGATAACCTGCGGCGAAGAAGAAACTAAATTAGGTACTTCTCCTTTTATACAGAATAGCATCGTCAGCCAAAGAATATCGTTTTCGCCGCATAAACTAGTCTCAAATACTCAAAAATAGAATAGCAACTGGATTTAAATTTGTTTTTATGCTCAACTCACCGATCACCATTTCGTACATTATCACACCGAGACTCCACCAATCGCAAGCGGGTCCGTAGCCAGTCTGGAGGAATACTTCGGGGGCAATATAATCAGGCGTGCCGACGGTACTGTAAGCCAGCGCTCGTCTGTTTTTCTTCCAGCTTTCGGCTCGCCTTTTACTGTCCATCAAACTGCTGGCAGCTGTGGTAAAAATTACATAGATACGTAATGAAAATCGAGGAATAAGGCGCTGCTGGTATCGAACGTAATCGTCACTCACTGAAGTCTGATGGTTTCGCTTGACTGAGATCTCTGTAGAAATCGGTTCGATGAGATTTTTTCAATCCTGTACATAAACCAAAATCCGATAGTTTGATATGGCCCCGTGCATCCAGCAGAAGGTTATCAGGTTTTATATCTCTGGTAAAAAAAAAAAAAATCAATGATTAAAATCAGCTTCTCAAGTTGGTATAGATTTTTTGCTCAATGGTTTACCTATGAATAAATCCCAACTTATGAATAGAATCTATGGCTAAAGCGGTTTCAGCGATATAAAATTGAGTACATTCTTCGCTAAGGGTGTCTTTTTTCATCAAAAGTGTCATCATATCACCACCAGGTAAAAATTCCATTATAAGATACAGATTAATAGGATCCTGTTGGAAAAAATAAAAATAAATAGTTTTACTTTTTTACAGACTTGAAAATTATAAGACGAATATTAACGTTTTAATTTGTTCCACACGTTCTCGTCTCAGTTTAGAAAGTAAAAAGTTTCCAAGATAAGGAGATAACTCTCACTTGAAAATACATCCGTTCAACATTCGAAAAAGATAACCGAACAAGGATGAGCCAAAATTAAACAACATACTTGGCAGTCCAACGAGGATAACTTTTATCATATTCTCAAATCTAATCGTACAAGTTTTAATTTTTGTGTTAATGAAGTTTTTGCAGGTTAGTATACGTATCTACATTCTCCAGTAATAAGAGCAAGTGATTTTACATCTACTACATTAACCGCTCAGAAAATACATTCTAATTAATCCAGAAGAAGGAAAAAAGAAGTAAGAAACAAACCTGGAAACTGTAGTACATTTTAACGACCCATTGATGATCAGCTTCGACAAGTACATCTCTTTCAGCTCGAACGTGGGCAATTTGTTCCTTCTCCAGCATGTCCGCTTTTCTTAGAATTTTCATAGCATACACATGACCAGTATCTTTCTTTTGCACTAATCTGACCTAAAATACAAAGAAAATAAAATATTAGTAATACGGTACATATTCATGTTGGAGCGGAAAAACATTATTTCAAGAAGCCCATTTTAGTTCTACTGAAACCCAGTCGCTGAACCAGAATTGGTTAATTTTTTTATTCGTGAATATTTTATAATAATTTTTTTTTTGTCGGGGTAAAATGGAAATCAATTAATTAATACTCTAGTTATGTACCTTAGCATTTTTCTATGTGTTTTTCAAGCCGACTAATTAATTTTAAAACTATTCGTATAATTTAGAGCTGGTTTTCAGGTAATAACCCAAACTATATATCAAAATAAAACAAATCTGAAAGCAGCCTTTTCAAATTTAAGAGTCCAAAAACTTTTTTAAATAGCATAAACGAGCTGAAATACAAGGACAATGGGTCCAAAGGTCAACTTACTTCGCCAAAGGCACCGCGGCCAATGACTTTGAGAGGTTCAAAATCGTCGACACCCAGTTTCGATCTCTTTAGTCTTAGGAACTCTGTTTCTTTTTGTGCATGCTGCTGTCGTTTCTCCTCCTTTTCCGCTTCTGAAAGGCTATCATCTTTCAGCGATTCTTCTAATTTTGCCAACCTATCAAAAGTAAATGAAAGTGAGCAATTAAATTTTAAAAAAAGTTTCAGATATTTTTGGAAACACATTTTCCATTTCAAACATAATATGATAAACTGTTTCCAAGAAATAATGTGGATGAAATCAGTTAAATATATTTTTACTAATTTCTCATCTCCATATCCAGCCAAGAAAACTGTTACTAGGTTAAACGAAGATACGAGTATAACAGTAAAATAAATTGTAACTTTGGTCAAAACTACTTAGTTCTTAGATGATATTAAGAAGGCTTTAGATCCAAAGTTTTGGAAGCCTAAATAAAACCATATATTCTTTTCTAGTAAAGAAAATTATGTACTTCAAAACTAGCAAAACCTGAAAAATAATGAAAGAAAGATGCTGGAAACGAAACAAATAAGGGAGCCCTATCCAAGTATTTAATCTGCACGTTCAATCTCTCTTCGATATTTACACCATGAGAGACAATGTCTTCTACGTTTTTTTTTTTTTTTTGGTTGGTTGACCGAGTATTAATAACGGTATTAGAGTCTATTGTGCTAAAATTCATCCGTCGTCTTGGAGGCACAATGCAACAGAAAAGAATCGACTTTCAGGTCACTCACGTGGAACGCATCGAGTTGGTGATATACACAATGAGATGGCCATTACCTTTCTTTTTAGAACACATTTGGTGATAAGGTTTTAAAAGGCGTTTAGGAAAGGAAATTGATGATGTCTTTTTCTCAAGTTTATTCTACGCGACTTGGACTAATTAATCCTTTGAAATTTACGAAACAAGATAATGTAGAGCGATATAACAAATCAATGAGTTGAAATACTGAAGTCAAGTATAGTCTAGCAAAATTCAATACCAAAAAAATTCAAAAATTCCATTATCGACGACACAACATGGGCGCAAGCAACAATAAAATCGCGTAGCTATTTATAAACCAAATTTTTTTTTTCATTTTAAAACAGAGCATCTGCTAGGGAAAATAGGTGAAAAATCAGGACTTTATTACAACTTGATTTTGAAGACCGGCGTTGTAAAGGTAAACTGTACTTTTATACAGAAAAATCAATAATATTTATTTCCAAAAATCACGACCATCATGTCTCAAGTGACTTCATCAGGACTATCAAATGACTGATTTCAAAACCTTCCTCCTAATCAAAAATTGGAAGACTGTAATAAATTCGAGTGAGCGTCTCTGTGAAACCTTATTCTCATTATTATATTGAAATAATACTTTTTCTAGTGCTAGTCGTTAATTTTATTCGTGACTGAGAAGGCAAAGACCCAATGTAAGACTTTTTACTCTCACTGAAAATACTAGCAGTATTCCAAAATAACCAAAACGTGCGTGACTTTCAAACAAAATTCAAAATTCTACTCCGTCAACCGCGGCCAATAGCGCTAGTAAAATTCGTTTTTAATCGCCTCACAAAATCCATTTCATATTGGAACGAACTACACGCGATCTAATATTTAATTTAATCGTTTATCTACGAAGTAAATAGGGGACTGTTTCGATAAATATTGATTTAATGCAACGTCATAAACCACATGTGTACACAATCTAGAATAAGAACGAATTCATTTCGATGGAATAAATTTAACCACAGTGGTTTTTTCCCATCACTGAATGAGGAGGTAATGATGGAGACATAACAGCATACGTTTCAACCAAAATAAAAATGCAGTAACATTACAATGGACTAATTCATTATAATTGTGCACATTCGCGTCTAGAATATTTTCATTGCTCTTCAATTAGTGTTCTTTGAAAATTTTTACGAAATATGGCTCGTCAATTTAAAAAATCGCAGGGCTTATTTCAATATACGAATTCACGAAAATGAATAAACTTTAAAGACCATAATCGTCTGAACGATACGAATAATTACATTGGTAAGCTAGGAGTAGAAGTAGAATGAAGAAATCCATTTTTTATACTCCCGTTTGTTATAAAATTCTCGGGAAAAAATAGTAGCGACGAAAAACGAACAGTCTACGAGAGACACAAAGAGATGCCAACCATTTAAAAAAATGAATGGCTGACAAGCGATGTACTTATACAATAATCTGCCGATTTTTGAGCGTGAAATTTTACAATAGAACGCAGAACTCAAACATTTGGAGCAAGTATAAAATTTTACATCTCAGAGGAAATTTTGTACTAGACATGATAAAACTGTCTTTGATACAAATATTAGCCGCATTTTACAAATTATTAGTAGTTTCAAAAAGTCAATTTCTCAAGTCATAATTATTTTGTCTAATTTAATAGCCAAAGTAAATCATGTTTTCCAACGTTTAATAAAACCATTCTTATTCATGTAAAAAATATCAAAAAAATGATACTTTCTTACCGCTGCTTTCGTTCTAAATGTTGAGTCACCAAATTGCTGTAATAATTTTCCAAGATCACCTTGGCTTTGGTGGCTTTATCCAAAGTATGTCCGCTGAATCTGACAGTACTTTCACATCCTGTCATTTCCAACACACCTGTTAAAATAAAACAGAAAGAAAAAGGAGAAAATTAATAAGTATCTAATCCGAAATAAGAAATTGAATTTAGAAATTTCCTGGCACCTAATCCACATTAATACGAGTTTTCAATAAGAATTTCAGCTGAACAAAATAAATTGAGAAACCTAAGCAAAATTTTTGACTCAATAAAAAATTTTATTGCACTTAATTTCTCGGTTTTCCTTTCTCCTCCTCGAACTTGACGAAAAAACATTCATCAGTTGACTCTGAACTCTCTACAATAATTACGTCGATAAACTTTACACGATTACTTTTCGCTTTCATAGCAAGAAATTATTAGAATTTGAAAATTTTCATTTTCGTCAAGACCTTAAGAAGATTGAAAATTATTAACGACTAGTCGAAATTAATTTCCGCACATCGTCGATCCGACGAAAATAAGCTATAAAATTTGACATCAGCTGCAATGTGCCAAGTCGTTGAAGTCTTAAAACTAAAATTGAAAACATATGAGTTATTCAGCTTCTACACACATACACGTTCAGTACTCGAAGAGCATTTGTGGGCAAATAAGATGTCAGTTTAAATCACATTTTTATGGCGAACACAAAAAATCACACAACATGTACAAGTTAATCTGTAATTATAAACATTATTGGCGAGAGAAAATGTTGAAAAAATCTCTTCAGCGGGGCAAGTTTCCATAAAACCACGAATTTTCAGAAAAATTAAAAGCCAAACAAAATTCAAAAGAGTTACGAAATTGCTGTGGTGTATCATACAAATTACAAGCTTCATTCGCAAAAATATTCGATCTACTCGTATTTGATGCACTAAACTTGGAGAATTTGACAAAGTTCTCAGATTGGAGTAATGGGACTAACAATAAAATGTTCTTCTAACCCTTCAATTCAATATTGAGCACAGAGCATCTGAACACCTTTCCGTACCGACGCAAAAGGAAAAAAATTTAACAATTTATTAACCAATACATTACGATACAAAAGAGATATTACCAAATGTTTACGAAAATATAAACAATTAATCATTAATCAAATGTGTTTACTTTTCTCGCCTTTCATTCAGAAAAGATGATCATTGAAAAATGACCTTCGATTAATGAATAAATTTTTAAACTTTGTCAACAATGGCAGTAATTTAAAAATTCAAGTATTTATAGTTTCTTTTTTCTGGTAGGCTTGCATGAATTAACGAAAATTTTAATGAGTGCATATAAGAATAATAAATTTGAAAAGTTTTTACAAATAAGTACTAGAAATAGGTTGCTGCATTTTTTTTTTTTTTTCATTACTATGGCACAAAGTAACTCAAAAAACAGAATCTGAAATAATTATTTACAATATTTCAGAAACTTGGATCATTGATGAATCATAGAGCAATACATAAGCAAGTGTATAAAAAAGCCAATATAATCGACCAAGATGAAGATAGGACAAAATTAATTCGATTGTCACAAACGTCGGTTTGTTGCGAATGAGTTTTTCCAGAAAAGTCGATAAATGACGTTTTTCCACCCACACAAAATTTAGTATTCCAGCTTCTCCTGTCTCCTTGCTTTCAGTGGTATAAACTTGACACGCGAGAGAGTAGTTGATACTAAAAATTTTAATTTTCCATTCTGCTGATCAATTAGTTAGTTTGCAGATCGGGGGGCTGTATCAATTATAGAGACAAACCTTTGAAGTGTGACGTATTTTTGAATAATCGTATACACATACTCATCCTAAGAGCTACGTCTGAAATCTACAAGAAAAGAATTTTTTAAATTGATGGACGTAACCTCTCTTTTAGCACTCAACTAGAAAAAAATGGTAAAATTTCACATTTGGTTAGATTTGATCATTTGTAGGTAGGAAGGGGAAGAATCTTATTCAGAAAGTATATTAGATGTTTATCTATGTTTTTATACTTTTTCCAAAGTAAGTAGATTGGAAAATTCAGAGAGGTTCCCAAAGGTAGAGTCTTTGCTCACCCTTAAAAATGTCACACTTTATCACTTCCTAAAGGCAATTCTCATAGTGCGTTTTTATAAAACCCAACATAAAATACTGCATCATTCTGTACCGCTATAATCTTTTAAAAAGTGAGCGATTAATTTTTTGATGGATAGTAATATTCAACTTGGACCAGTTTAAATAATTTCTGGGAAACTCATTTCTTTGAAACTTTGCGGCAAATTTATAGGGCTCCCCTAAAGCTGATCCTCCTGATCTATTTCAAGTGATAAATTATTAATTATAAAACTGTTGGTAAAATGAGAAACAGTTCAATTCCAAGAAATACATTTCAGATAATTCAGTAGATGAAACAGTCATGAAAAAATTACTAATTAATTTTTATAGCTGAATCTGAAATCTGCAGTCAATTGCTTTGAAGGCTTCATACTTTAAGTCAGATTCAAGTCATTAGACTGCATGAAAATTCTAGTAAATGCAGCACTGTAGCATGTTTTTAATGGATATTAATTTTACCCAAAATCTGATCAGTTTTGCAATTAGAATAAAAAAATCACTAGTTTTTTGATTAACAATAAGATTTACAAACGAAATAGAGCTCAGAGAAATTTTGAGCTCACAATTTTCAAGTTACAGAAGTCAGAAGTAAAATGACCAAGGCTATTCTGAAGCTGAACTTCAATTAATATCAGAATATTCCTTAGTCTCAACGTCGACTAATGGACTCAGGAGAAAGATGTGGATCACCGGGCGCTCAAACACAGTACTGATGTTTGGAATACGAATGAATAGTCTTTTAACATTCTTATCATAAACTCTTTCGAACTGAAAATATTTTTAACTCAAAATAATTGGTAAAGAAAATACTGAAATTTTACCTTATTACAGGTTCGATGAATGAATATTTCGATAACACGTTACTGGTGGTTCAGATTCAGAAATGCCAAGGTTCAGGCATTGATAAGTCACTCAGGTACACAAAATGAACTTCTCTTAATAAAGACAATGTACATTACTTCACTGCGAATGAATCAAGACTTCAGCGATCAGCGCTGAGCGAATTTTGAGTGCAGGAAAAACAAGAAGACCGATGATTGATATGAATTAATAGAAGAGTCTAGGATAATAATTATGAAAGATTCAAATTCACCAATATTTCTTTCTTCAATCTAGAAATCATTCATAACATTCATCGGTGTCACTGTAAGTTCATATTTTCATAAAACAAGCACCACACCAACTGTGACAAAGAATGAAGAAAATAAAAGAGTAATATTAAGATACAGGCAATGCAAGAACAAGCGAGATACAACGCAAAGGATGAGTAAAAACTAAAATGAGATAAGAAACACGCAAAAACGGCGACGGCTGACCAAGTTCATGACGGATTCCAATGACCGATATCGCTTTTCAATGGACACCTTTTGGATATCGATAGTCATCGTTGTAAAAAATTTGACGATCGATATTTTCGGATGTGCGACGACTACGACTGCTACGAGTAACGAGAGCCTACAAACTGCTACAAACCCACAAAATTATATACAAGCCTCGGTGGAAAGGCGGGAAAAGTATAAAATACAACATACGATTTCTCAACATTTGAAATAGAAAACTATCGATAAACACACATCAAAATTTACAGCATGCTCCGTTTTATTTTTTGTCTTTGATCCTTGATTGTTTCCTTGATCGTGATTTCAGTTTTCATTTAAGATAGAATGGAATTGAATAATTATACCTCTTTGCAGTTAGGTTAGGGCGTTAGGCACTCTAAAATTTTAAATAATTGAAATAAGTCGAGCCCAGATTAGTTGAAGGCTCACGGGGCAATTAGGTACTGTAACTCATTTTATTTTTCTGATTATCTTGTAATTTAATTTGCGATTTGCCCACCATTTTCCCCGCATTTTCGAATTCTTTGTTGGCTTCAGCTGAAGTTGATGATTTTCTTCCATTCTGTAGCACATACAAAGAACTTGTTCACAACCATTAACTCCCCACTGATCCAATGTCTACTACTCATCAGTTTTTTCTTATGAAAAACAAGTTGTTACAACTTTACCTACATTACTCGAACTTTTTTTCAAATACAAAATGAAAAATTGTATCTTTCCAAATTCCAACAGTTTCATGGCGAAAATAGAGAGCATCTAAAAATATTAAGTTAATTGACTGAAAAAAAAAAAATTAAAACTTTAAATTTAAGTAAAAAAAAGATCTCAACTCATCCAAAATAACTGCAACAAAATAAAACTTCTTCATTTCATTGATTTATAAGAACAGAAAAATGAAATATGAAAAAACAATTATGTATTATAGTAACATTTAAGTGAGACCTAAAGTTTACAAAATATGGTACCATTCTTGGTAACAAAATGAATATTTCATTTTTCACGGTAATCTACATATATCGCAGATTCGCAGAAATACGAATAAAAGAGGATAATTAATCGTAAAAAGTAAAAGGAAGAGCTCACCGTACTAGAAAATATCACAATTAAGTCGTTTAAAATAATTCAGAAAAGATGGCACTCGCATATTCTAATTACTTGGCGAGTCTACGAATAAAATGTGGCTAATGATGAGAATTAACTTTTTCAAATTTTTTCAAAATCAACCCATTCACAGCGAAAAAATTTCATTTCGCTTAGTATTTTTTGTTTTTTTATGTTCTTTGAGTTGAACGTTAATTCTTTTCATAACCTGGGCGTAAGTAATATAAAAAAATATATAATTATATAAAAATATAGATTTCATTGCAGAAGTTTCAACATGACCCTAAAACTAACAAAAAAGTCATTGTAAAAAAAAAGTCTTTCTGGAAGATATCGTAGCATTTGAAGATCGCAATTCATTGATAGAAAAAAAAATGACTATACCAAAAAAGACTTGTACATTTTTAGAAACTTTTCTTCAGCATCCAAATCTGTAATAAGATGACTGTCCACCGAATTGGTAATGCCATTTTGTAGACGACCCATCACGTCGAAATCTATCTCCAGCGAGTTTTCATTATTTTGTGAAGAAGTAATACCTACAAAAATGAGGAGGAAAAATTACTTTCAGAAATAGGGTACTTAAAATACTTTTTTTTTCCGAAAGAATGCCTACCACTACTCGTAGATGGTATCGGATCACTAATATCCATCGGTAACGAACTTGCACCAGAGAAGTTAGTAAAATTTAACAAACCAGATTGATCTGTAAAATTGAATACCAACAGAAATATCAGAAATGTTAGAAGTTGATAATTTTCAGTCTATAATGAAGGTTTTGAAGAGACAAACCTGACAATTTTAAAAAATATTCTTTTCCGACGGCTGTTTTTCGGATCAGCGCTTCAATACAAGGATCAGAAAGTTTATAAAAGTTCCGGAAAAGTATATCATCAACACCTTTGGCATCGAACTCCAAAGTCATGAACTAAAAAAAAAAATACATGAAAAAATTAATCACGTAAGTAATATACATTTTTTTAAGTAGAACGCTTGAACCAGATAAGTATAGAACTTTGAAAATACCAAATGATTTATTCTCACACCTTTGTCTGTCGCCAAACTTGAGAGCTTTCAAACATTCAGTCTTAAAACAAAATTGTTTTACTACAAAATTGTTTTACTAACCACATCAATCACGTAGTCAGGATATAAGTTTTGCAGTTTTCTCCTAAGATTGTCAATCCATAACAATCCTTGATCTATATCGTTATTGCTATCAACTAACGCATACGTTGATATTAAATTTGTGTATCCCATGCCATTCAATTGTTTGAGTACTGTCAGGTTTATCTGAGAACCATCTACACATCGGTGCTTATCCGCAAAACTAAAACCAATATAAAAGGCTGGTGTACAATACCGACTAATTTGTTGGAAGATAAAATAAAAATTAATATCTAATAAAACAAACTTGCGAATGCGTTCATGTTCTCGAACAAGTTTTTTTTCTTCCCTCTGCTTCAGAATATAATCTACAGCTGCATCCAAATTATTGTAAGTTGCCTGCAAAGCGAGTTTTGCTTTTTCTGTCGTACACCGGACTGAAAAAAGATCAGTTTATTATAAAATATTCCCAAAATGAGTTCTTACTCGAGAGATACGAGAATTTCAGCCACATATACCCAAATTCCGCAACACGTTCACATTTTCAAAATCAATTTTTAAATCTGTGATTTCTGCTTCAACTTTCTCAAACATTTCTAGAGCTTGATCGCGATGATTTTTATAATGGTTGATAATTCCTTGTAATAAATGCAAACGCATAAAAAGAACTCTTTCATTGCCTGCAAAAACATTAAAGCATACATCGGATTTGAAGCGTACTCGAAAATGAAAATAAATTAACATTAAAGAAAACCGAAATACTCGTAATAACAGTTCCTAACCATAATTATATCTGTCCCATAATTTATTCAGAAAATATAATGTGTTCTATAATTTTATACGTGTTTATAAAAAGCTTTGAATAATTCAAACGTCGATTTTACCACCACCTGTTTTTATAAAAATTTTCAATTTTTTCATTTTTGCCCAAACTTTGAATGCTTCAAAATAGTTACTGATGCGTTTTGAAGAATGAGAACTTTCAGTGAGAGAGGTACAAAATCAAATTTCGAGTAACTTGGATGTGAAATTTCATGTCAAATCAAATTGAACAAAATACAGTATTATTAGTGTTTTTGTACACAATTTCTCCTACGACTGAGATAACAAATCAAAATGGAGAAAGCATCAACCTCTGAAACGAAAATTAAACTACATATATTCGTACCACTAGTTCCTTTTATTTCAATCAAACGTTCCAAATTCGAACCATAACATCGATAAAATGACTCTTCGCAGATTTTCAATCTGGCATCAGCATCAGCTAGGTACTGTAAGCTGTTCAGATGTAAATACGTCCAAACAATATCCAGATTCAGTAATCCATAATTATCTACTCGATCCAAGATGTCCGCATGACACTTTCTGAGTGAAAAAAAGGAAAATTCAAAATGAATGAGACGAGAATTAAAAACTCTTGCATTGGTCAAGAATTTAATTTACTTGAAATCAGCATCGGATTCGTAAAAAAACACCAAGGCGAGTTGATACTGTCCGTTTTGCAAGGCAAACCGACCTTTTTGGTGCAGTGTCATAGCAGACACCAAGGTATCACGATCTTTCGTAGGCAAATCTAAGCTCGAACCAGTTTGATTAGTAATCTATCGGAAAAAAATTATCAAGTTTATCTTGCCTATTGAATAATAGGTCGAATAATATAGAAAATAAGTATAAGAATCCATCAAAGAAAATCAAAAAAAATGTTTTTCGACGGATTCTGGTACAGAATTTCATGCTCTACAACGTGACATGGTCGGTTTTTCATTCATCACTCACATGGCCCTCTAATTTGCCCTTAAAAAGAAAGGTTTGGACTTTAAACAATGTTAAATAAAATAGTGTTTTACGTTTTTTTTCAAATCAAGTTTTTAGAAACTTTCACATTGTAACAAGGATTTAGAACAAAAAAAGAAGTGAAAATGACACAGTATTTGATACTGTAAGTTTTGTGAAAGTATAATCAAATCATTTCTTACGTTAGTTTGAAAAGAAAATATTAAATACTTTTCATTTAAAAGAACAGAAGAACTAACCAATTTCCAAAAAAGTAAGCTCAGAGCTTACATTTTGGGAAACATCAGTAATAAGTTCGTAAAAGATTCGTTTTGAGTATTCGGATCAGTCTAATTTTAGACAAGGTAATTATAAATTAAATTATTATCAAATTTTTTAAATTGGAAAACATTTTAGGAATTTTGTGGGTTTATTCAACAAGTAAAATAAATATTTCACCGACTGTGAGTAAGGGTATCGTATAACTTGAATCATACCTTTGATAGAAGCTGACTTAAATATTATAGTAAGAAAATAGTAAAACATACCGAAAAGTATTTTTGTGTATTGCTACCACGGCTCAAATATTCAAGATCTTTCTTCGTTTGTTCTAATAAATTATGATTTTCACTCGTTTCCTGCAAGAATCAGAAGCATTAGTATTACGTTATATACATCCAAGAACCTCACAAAACCATACAGGTTTGGTGCAGATTGCTTAGCGTAGTGTTTTTATTTTTTTGAAAAATAATCTATAATTCAGTTATTCGAATTACAGCCACTATATCTTCATCAATATCACGCTGTAACACCAGGGCCAAAATACTATTTCCATGTTTGACATTCTGCGATCCCAGAATACAGCCATTCTTAAGAACTTTACCATTGCAAATAAGTTTGATTCTGGCAACAAAAATAGATTAAATAAAGTGAAAAAACCGTTGAAATTTAATAAAATACTCTTACAAATGAAAAACATTTTATCGACTCGTACCTCTGAATGGGCGCTTTGATTTCAGTAGAAATTTTTTCCTTCAAATCATCTGTTATGTCACTCAATTTAAGCTGAACAGAAAATTCAGGTGACTGTAGACCTGAAATTTTAACACGAAGAGAAGCTAAACCATCGGATTTGAAAATATTTCTCTCTTCTAATCGTTGCAGTGACTGTTCTTGAAGCTCTACAAGCAAATTCAAACATTCTTCGGCCTCAATACTGAGAATAGAAGAGTACTGTTCGGCTAAATTCTGCGAAGAAAATATAATTATTAGAGTATCACAAAAATACTTTTAATTCAAACAAAACTTTTAAACTTGGAAAACATTAAAATGAAAAAATTATAGAAAAATATCTGTAGACATCATTACTCCACCAAAATTTGATGGCCTGTTAAATTTATAAACCTTTCTTTCTTACCAGAAAACACTTTGCTGAATTCTTCGCTTCATTATTGGTATCTTCATGATATGGTGGCAGCCACAATTTTACATCGTTTTGCTTCAGAATATTTTTCAATCGAATTAAAATACTCTCCTTTTTAGCTTCTGAGTTCATTCTGAATCTATGAACACATACAATAGACAAAAAACAAGTTTGAATGAAGAAAATTAATTTCTAAAACGCACTTCCCCAGAATTTTCAAATTTGTTGAATCTATTAATCATCTACAATTTACACTACACTTCACACTTGTGACTTTTTTCACTTTTCACTTGTACTCATTTTCTGGATATCAAATCATCTGTTTGAATATCAAATCATCTGATTCTAAAATTCAAAATTGCTGAAATCATTCCGCAGGAATACAAGAGGAAATACACTGTCACCGTCAGGAAGAAAATCATCCATTCACATATGTTTTTTTTTGTTTTCTTTTCTTGGCCTTGAGAGTTGAGAATTTCAATTTGAGATTGAGAATGATAATTTTTTTTTCTCGAAAAGTGTAAATGGCCACACTGATAAAAAATTTCCGCAAGTCAAGCTGAGCATGCCAATGCCAAATGCCAATTATCATTTATTAACATTTGTGAGGCGCTATAGGAAAACCCACCTTCGGGTGAAAAACAAAATTTCTCAGAAAAGCCATGTTAATGAAAAAAGTCAAAATAAAAAAAAAATTTTCTTTAGTGAAATTGGTACACTGAAGCTTCCTCTATACGATACTATTTTAAAAAAATCCAAATTTTAATTTTTTTGGTTGCTTATAGGTAAAAATGTACAAGATAAAAATTTTGTATATTAGATTTCAACGAAAAAAGACTCTTGAATGTGCTCGACGAGTATTCTTATCCTCAAATTCGGATTCCTCATAAAATTTCCTATAAGAATCTCGTATTTCGACTTCACTAGTAGGGCCAAGAATCAGTTGACAGGACGATAAACACTGCTTATATTTTAAAGCCGCTTTTTCAAGCGTATTTCTGGCATTTTCGTTTTTTCGTCTTCCACGCGCCAAGTGATATTTCTCAGCGGTTATTCGTCCTACCGGCGCGCGGTTGGACTCTATAGCTTATGTATGACGTCACCAATTTAATTCACACAAAAAATCCATTTCCGTGATCTTCACCCTAAGGTGGGTTTTCCCATAGCGCCTCACATTTATCAACAAAAATTAAAATTGTGTTTTATTTTCTTCCCCTGTTCTTCCCTCTTGTTTACTTTCTTTCATAATTTTATTTGTTGAAGAAATTTTAAATAAAATTTTCAAGTTTTTAAAATCAAATTAGCAAATGAAAATTAATTGAGTTAATGTTTTTTTTGCGGTAACTGAAAACATTTTCCAAAATGTCGATTGGTATTCCTATAAAACTATTGCATGAATCCGAAGGACATACCGTTACCTGCGAAACGATAACCAGTGAAATTTTTCGAGGTTCGTAGATCTAGATAATCATAGAAACTTGTCTTTTCTCGCTCTATAGAGTTTCTGCATTTAGAAACAACATTTTTCTTCACTTTGGATAAATCAATGAAATAATTCTTGTATTATATTCTTCCAACTACCCTTATAACATATTTCGCTAAAAGCCGGCTTCTGTTTAGGCAAGCTGATTGAAGCCGAAGATAACATGAATTGCAATATGTCTTCAGTCATAGTTACATATCGAGATGGCACAACCGCCAACTTGGAAAATGTTTACATCAGAGGTTCCAAAATAAGATTCTTTATATTACCAGATATGTTGAAAAACGCTCCTATGTTCAAGAAAACTGGTCCGAAGACAGCAGGAGCATCTCGTGGAAAGTCAGGAATCTTAAGAGCCCAAGGTTTGTATGCAAACAGCTTGGATATTACTTACATGATATCGTGCCACGATTGTTTGAAAATTCATACTTGCATTTTCTGTTTAGCTGCTCGAGGTAGAGGAAGAGGGTCGGGAAATCAGCAAAGAACAGGAACATGGGCTGGAACTCAACGAAAATGATTTTAAAACTATTGTCAAGTATATTTGTATATATCTACTTTTTATTCTAGGTAATTTAAATAGATTTTTTTATTTCATCATTTCAAACGTGCAAGTTAATTAATTTTTGATTAGTGTCACCGTTTAGCAACTTAATCATACAGTTTAAGGATTGATAATACATAAAAAGAGGGAACATATTATACTGTAAGTTTTGTCGGTTTATTCAGTTTCGAAAATCCAGAATTCCTCCATAATATCCTAAAGAGTTTGAATCAATGGCATCTAAACTTAAGGTGTGATTTGAAAGCCCCTGAAACCCTATTTTATTGTAGTTTTTGAAATTGATCTATTTTCCTGGAAATTATTACTATTTCAATACTTCATATGATATTCAATCATTATTATGTTTCGATAGGATAATTTTACTATACAATTTTATTATGCAAATCTATTATATTGTGAGCGATACAATAATCCCATTTATACATCAGATACTGATGTTTACTGTTTTCATTAATTCTATGACCATTCACATACTTATATCTGTCTCAAGTTCTTGAGTGAGTTAGCTTTCACTTTCTAGTTGAAGTATTCGTGGTGAAAAATTTCAAGTATGATATGTGAAATTACATCGAAAATAATTCATTCTCCATACGGACTATCAGGTCGAAAATCAATGAAAACAATTCGGTTGACACAAACGCAAGAAACACTTATTTATTTTCTTTAACTGTAACTGTAATTAGTACCGTCGAATCGCCTACAAAAATTGTGACTCTGTACCAGTACCAGTTCCATTGAGTTGAATGATGTATAACTTTTGGGAAGAAAAATAAAATAGAAAATCGACCAATAAATTCATTCATTTTCGTCGGTTGCACTGAATGGTACAATTTCATTCTGTGTAGTGGATTAGCGGTCTCTCGGGTACCCTTGTTTTTAGAAGTTTTACTAAAGATTTTGCTTTCGGTAAGCGATATTCAACATGAAAATCAAATTTCCTTGAAAGTATAAAAATAATCTCAATTTTTATTAATCTGTCAGTCATCCTAATAGTGTATTATTTTTGTTCATCAAAATATGGATCAAGAGAGTAATTTTTTTTATGGAACAAAAAGAAATTCCATGTCGAACCTTTAATTTTGAAGTTAAGAAAATTTATATCTGGTAATTTGGTTTCATTTCAATAAATAAGTACCTGCCAACCTAAACAGGAACATCATGTTAATGAAATATTTAAGAAAATTTCTCTATGGGCAGCAAAGTAAAATTTTCATTTTATCAGAATACCAAAAATCTTTTGTACCGTCTGCAAGTCGCAAGAGCAATACCGCAGCATTCGCCTAAATTCTTTTTCTTTTTATACCTTTTCAGTTTTCACTCACGCTCTCCTCTCCAGTAAAACTCCGAATTGTCTTCGGCTTGGTAAATTGTTTTTTTATCAGCCCTCCCTTCTCAATCGTTTTTCTCTTCGTTCAATTTTTCGTTTTCAAACGTTAATTGCATTTCATTTCTTCATTTCACGATATCATACATTTACCATACCGCACCTATACCGCGAGCACCACCACCAAGAAACCTCGAGTGGAAGGCAAGTAAATTCGAAATGTATCGTCTCGTCTGTATGTGTAGATGTGTAATAGTGTCTGTTGTTATTCTCTTCTCTCTTTCTCCATCACTCTCCTACTTTGTAAGTACGAGCGTATATATGTGTGTGTGTGTGTGTGTGTTGTGTGTAATCTGTGTTTGTAGTTACGTGTATGAGTGAGTATATATTCGCGGTAAATTCGTACGTAAGTAGTGGTGGTTACTGGTTATTTCTCCTTTTTTCATTCAATTTTGTGGGTATACTGTGTGTTCTTTATGTTTTTGGCGATAGATCGTCTCGGGCTCGGCTCTCGTCGTCGTCGTCTTTTACTTTTACGTTTTAGTAGTGTAGTGTTGTTACGTTCGTTTGGCGCGTGATCGTGCATTTTAGCTGCAAGGTGTATTGTGTTTTCGGTGCCATGTGCTTACGATTTATATTCTTGTGGACATTTTTCGCCAATTTCGTCCATTTATTGTAAATTTCCAATTCAGAGATTCACTTCTCAGCATTTCTGAAAATTAACGTAATTCGTGTACTTATTATCAATATTGTGCCATAGTGACGTGTACTGTTGTGTAACTGGGAAATTACCTGGATTTTCGTTTGTCCGTGTGCACATCACCTGATTTTCATATAAGGTATTGTACTTTTTAATGTAGTATCCAATTTCATCGTTATTTTTTGACGTAGAAATTGACATCTATTTCATTTACCGTGCTCGTAATCGATAAAGGATCGTTCACCTTCACAATGTACACTTTTGTCTTTTGCTTTTGCCTTCAAAATTGAACCAGTGTTATCAAATGGGCTGTTCGATACATTTTTATGGCCTGTTCACAAGTGACAACGGTGACTTCTTCTGCTGTATACCATCCTCTAGGAAAATCAAAAGAAAGTAAATTGTGAACGATCCCTCTATAATATGCTATCTAGGTGCTAGCAATGCTATGGTCTCCAATATTTTGAAGTATCCCTCCACAAAAAATGGCGATATCATAAGTTCTGAACTTGTTTTTCTAAATATAGCCAAAAGTTTTTAGAATTGCTCGTTGCACCGTACAGTCATATTGAAATACGAGCTTTATTATTGAAAACTAGTAAGCACCTTTTTCTGATTCAATTTTCTTTGTGTTGTGTAGTATGCTTATTACACCACATACTTATTCTCTGCTAAGCTGCTGAACGCTAGACTGCTCATTACTGGGTAATTTTTGTGTGAATAACATATCTGTGGGCCCGTAGCCAGGATGATGGGTTTTTTTGCCTGAGAATTCGTCCATTAAAATTGGAGCTAAGAGATTTGAGAGCTTTGAAAAAAAATTTCATAGCTCTTCTTTGTAAATAAGGTTTTTCTTTCAATTGTTACTTTCAAGGCTTCCACAAAAATGTTGATACATTCGTATACCAGCGATTTACCTAAAAATAACTGATTTTTACATTTTAACTAATTGAATTTTATCCACATTTTCTCTCTAAGTTTTGCATGTCAATTTTGTTTGTTGTAATTTTTGTCAACTTTACTTGGATCTATGGCCCATGACTTCAAATGATGGCACAGAATTACTTATGTCTTTTTTTTTTTCGCTCAACTTCCCATTTTATGTCATATCCGTCTCATTCACTTTTTACTGCAAAAAAATCAGAATTTTGTTGGTAATGTGAGATATTTAAATATTTGTCTGCTCTTACGATGAGACTTCTAAAAGACTCGACATTCTCTTCATTTTTCCACCATGATTTTAAATTATTCTTGTTTTCAGTCCGTTAGATGGCAGATTTTCAACTTGTTATCTTCAAAATTATTATATAGATATAGAATAATTGCGATTTTCCCCCCGACTTATATTTTGTAGGTCAGATGAGATATCATCCTTTTGTTTACGGAGTATTAAATTCGTATCATCTCAACTGTTATATCTAAATAAATGACGTGGAAACGAGTTTCACCGAAAGAAAAATATAGGGCATGTCACCATTCTGATAATGAACGGCTCAATTTCGAAAAACGTCGTCTGTGAAACGTCTTTTAATTGTAAATTCTTTTTCCTTGTGCCTGGCTACGTCATCGTGTCCTTGTAAGATTAATAATGTTTTCTCCCGCAGCTTCACTCAGAAACAGGGGCGTGCTCACCATATACCTGACCAATGTCATTCATTGGGGGCCCTCAGAAATGGGGGCCCCTTGAGGTAAATGGGGACCTTTCTTAAATTCCTTAACTTGGCTAATATTTTGTTGAAAAAAGAATAAAAGAACATCTTAAATGTATCTAAAGAGAAATAATGAGTTTCCCACCATCCTGATACCCTTACTTGACCGGTTGACTTGACCCTACTTTAAAAAGACAGTTGCCAAAGAAATTTTAGCTTAGAAAAACCTGTAACATATGACATAGGAATTTTGAAACTTTTTGATACTCAAACGATTTGCTCAAAAACCAAGCTTTGGATGATTTCAAGGTGTTTTTTTTCCACCCAGCACTCAACTCTTTTTAATAGTTGTATCTTAATTTTTCAACTTATAATATTTGAGAGAAATTTTCCTCGCAATAATTGGTAAAAGTGAGCATGAATTGTTCTCCTGTATATTTAATTCAATGCTGGAAAATCCAAAATGACGATTTTTCATGATTATAATATACAGCTATATTTTTGTTAAGCGTTATTGTGACCCCCAATTTCCTTATTGGATGTTCTTGTGGCACCCATTTTTGCTTTGTGGCACCCGGATTTGGGTGCCGCAACGTTTTTAGCTAAAATTGGTGGTTTTGGGGTCTAGGGGGCATGGGGGATGCAAATCCACATTTTACCCCGGGTGTCACATTGACATCCAAACTCATCCTACATACTGGGGGGTTCCCTGTATGTTCCACCAGAGTGCGGAGTGTTACATACAAACATACATGAGCTGCAAGTAAATGTCTTTGTGACCCATTGATAATAAGATACAATGTGGCACCCAAAACATGACAACAATGCAAAATAAGATTTTGCAAATAGGGTTAGTTAAATATTGGCTTTTTTTTCACTCATCAGATTAATTATATAGTTTTTGAATGAGTCTTTAGTCTGTACTCTGTAATCAGTAATTTTTTTAGCTTTTCAAGATTGAGGAGGCTGGCTAAATGGGAAAAGAAAATTTTTGAGATTACGGAGGCTGGTTAAATGGGAATTTTAATTTTAAATACTGTGGAAGGGGCTAAATGGCAATTTGCATTTTTGAAACTGCGGAGGCTGGCTAAATGGCAATTTAAATTTCTGAGACTGTGGAGGCTGGCTAAATGGAATTTGCACTATCGAGACTGAGGACGAGGAGGCTGGCTAAATGTAAAAAGAAAATTTTTGAGATTACGGAGGCTGGTTAAATGGGAATTTTAATTTTAAATACTGTGGAAGGGGCTAAATGGCAATTTGCATTTTTGAAACTGCAGAGGCTGGCTAAATGGCAATTTAAATTTCTGAGACTGTGGAGGCTGGCTAAATGGAATTAGCAATATCGAGACTGAGGACAAGGAGGCTGGCTAAATGGGAATTTAAAGTTTAAAGACTGCGGGAGCGGGCTAAATGGGAACTTGAATTTTTGAAACTGTGGAGGCTGGCTAAATGAGAATTTAAATTTTTGTGACTGCGCAGGCTAGCTAAATGGGAATTTAAATAAAATCAGGCGAATCAAAACTGAACCTTATCTTGTATGTATTTTTAAAATTTTTAAATTAAATTCAATGTAAGTACTTATGAGTGTGACTTCGTCACATTATGGGTTCGTTTGGAGCCACCTTTACTGAGCTAGGCTACAAATTTATTTGAGTAAATGCTGTTGTGGCACCCATGTATATGCATTAATAAATGTCATTGTGACACCCTCAAAGGTAGATATTTGGCAACGTCTCTGGGTGCTATAATGACATTCATTAACCAACATACATGGGTGCCACAATAGCATTTACTTACGGTGGGTCACAAAGACATTTACTAACATTTTGAATACATGGGTGCCACAATGACGCTGAATAACTTGGGTGTCACTTCGTTAAGAGTTTAAACATGTATAACTTTTCTCTATTTGGAATTACGGATTTTGTAATAGAGTAATTTTAGAAGGAGAGTGAAATTTTTTGATCTCAACATTCAGAGGTTGTATTGAAATTCTGATTAATCTTCAAAAAATACATTGCATTGCAGGAAATACCAAAAATAATTTTTTTCTGTTGTGAAAAGAAGGGGGGGAGGTCATTGGGGCCCCAAAGAGCAGCCGGGGCCCTTGTCTATTGCCATTTCATTGGTCCTCAAAATCTCTGAGCACGCCCCTGCTCAGAAATCGTCCATTTTTGCAAACGAATAACTTTTCTTCGTTGTATTTAGCAAATTCTTGGATTTGCTCTTGAAAATATTGACGAAGTTCCTATCTTACTGAGGAAAGAATAATATTATTGAAAGATGATTCTAACAGCCCCTGTATACATAATGCCTTTCCTCAGAAATCTTTCGCAATTTGAAGAAATATATTTGTATTGAATTTATTCAACTGCTGTTTACTGTATTCAATGATTCATATTCTTAATCGAAATTCATTTCAGATATCTACCTGTGTTTTTTTAATACGTCTGACAACAGGAAATTGGGGCTTATATTTTGAATGTCGTAAAGAAATTAAACAATGAAATTTTAAATTGTCTACACGCGAACCGATTGTCAAGTGGGAATCACGTGTTCCTGAAAATTTAAAAATAAAAACAATATTTGACGTATTTAGATCTCAGAGCATCTAAGAGACATTTTAATTGAGATGGTGGATTGGTAAATGTTTTCTGCTATGGTTAATTATAATATTATAGACTGTGGGAAATTCATTTTTTACTTTGTAAGTTATATTGAAAAGAAAAAGACGTAATAAGAGAACAAACCAGAGGATACCTACTAACCACTAAAGTGAGTTAGAGCTACATATATCTGCCTCCTTTTAATGGAAAAACTTACCTAAATTCCCAAATATTTGAAATCTGAAATGATAAAACATAGCTTTCCCTAATAAAATATGGAGTGATTACTGAAAAATTCACAGTTCGAAAGAATTGATACGGTTACATCATGGATCTAATAGTATCTTACAAGGAGCGAATACGTATTCTCTGCAATAATTTCTATTCTTACAAAATTAAAATTAAAATTTTGTTATTTTCCTAGCTTCGAAGTTTAAAAAATGTTTGTGACTAGTGGTTAGTTTTGGTCGAAAATTAGATTTTTTCTAGCTTCAGTGATATGTAAAGACACTGAGTACAACTTCGTAAATGATTTTAATCCAATGCTCACTCTGTATCTCTATAATACTTTGCAATATTTCGCGTACAGGGTAGGTTAATTTTGGGTTTGAAAAAAAAAAGAAACCGGTTTGGTTTTTTCTTTTCTCTTGAAGGAAAGCTGAAATAGGTAACCTGATATGTACGCGCTACAACAGTTGATAATTATTTTTATTTTTATTCGAAGAAAAAGTTAGTTTGTTGATGTAATATTCTATAGTGTAGAAGGATATTTTCATTGTCTTAAACTAGGAAAGTGAAAAGCTTCTAAATTGAAGAGTATTGAACTAATGGACCGAGAAAAAACTATCCATTCAAACGTTCGTGTGTACCATGTGTGGACCAATAGCAATTAAAGTTTCGCTAATGGCAAATTGCTGTTGATTTTTTGTTTCACTCTTAAATTTATTATTTTTCATCGTTTGTTATTTTTGTGCATTGCATTTCTTTTGGGATAGCCATTTTGGAAAATGAAATTTCTTAAAATCGATTGAAATTTTTTTTGTTTTGGTTTAATCGTTCTTTTCAAAAATGTATTCATTCTCCTCAAAACAAAATAATTTCTTTGGCTGACAATGTGTGAAAGCTCCTTTCTTTCTAATGATAAAATGTCAATTTTAAGAATGGAAGATGATATATATTTTCTCCGCCTCCAATCTTTCCCTTCCATATGCCATACTTTATCAACTTGAATAATTTTTCATTTACAATAATATTAGTAAATATCTTGCTGTTGAAAAAAAAACCTTTTGTGAACTTTCTCTTGTATTAGTATTCGTTCAGAAATTTGTGTTTGCATGTTGACCATGTCCTATATATTTTGAAAACGAGTGTTGGTAAATATTTCCCCTAGTTTTTTCCTCAGTTCTGAATAAACGTCTGTAAGTAGCATTGCTATTTGATAGAGAAGGATCATTATATTTTATGAAACTTCTCTCCTAACTTAGCTTAGTAATCTTGTCAGTCTGTTATGATTTATATCTTAGTTTAAGCAAGTAGTATACACTGGTCAGTGAATTCATCATCTATTAATACTAAAATTGAAAAAAATTAGCTGTTCTGTTTTAAAAATCTCAGTTTTTTTTATAACAAGAGAGTCCGGATCGAAATTATCTATACCTAAAATAAAATCTGTCTAATGTAAATACTGAAGCTAAAGTTTAATTGTTGACATTGAAGCCTTTCAGTTATCGGTAAAATTTGAAATCTCAACACTACTCGCAGCATCTCACGTTATGTTATTGACAGACCTTAAAATTTATTGCATCTCTTACCCTTATGTATACACATTTTTCCCGTTACTTGAAAGAGGTTAAAAAATTCAATCAAACCTGCGTTGCTGCGTTGACTTACATGTACTTTGGTGTAACCAACGTTGTGGGTTTTAAAATTGGGCAATTCATAAGTACATGTAACTTAATTTATTCCATTCACACCCCCATTTGTTTAAAAAGTTGTATTTTCGAATCTTAAATGAATAAATCGTTTGTGTATATTTGAAATTTCGATTTTCGCTATATTTTTTATGCAATCGATTCAGCGGGAGAAGAACATTTTATTTTTCTCTGGTCGAATCAGTATTGGTCCAACTGAGATTACCGCCCGATGAAACCATTTCGAAACCGGTTTCGTTGAGAAAATTTCATGAAAGTAGACTGCTGGCCATGATATGAAAAACCCGACGAATTTGCAGTTACATTTTGCTTATCTCACAATTTACGTAATGTACTACTAACAACATATTATATGAAAATTACTGGCTGATGAGAGGATATTTTTTATTTGGTTAAAATTTAATGAATGCCTCACATATTTGATGAGCAACTTGAAAAAATGAATTATTGTTGAAAATACCAAAATGAAATTGTTAGTGGTCATCTTGAAAGGTGAAAAGAGTTATGTCCTAAATTGTTAAAAATGAGACATCCGCATTATATATTTATAATGGATTTTGAGAATTTTTTGTCATTACTGGCCTAAAACTGTTGTATCTGCGGCTGCTGAGAGGAAAAAAGGTTATATTTTTTATTTCAAAAGAAAAATATTTAATAGTATATATAACCAGTCATTCGATTTACGATTGGTTCGTTTTGCAATAATTGTCGGTCATTCACGTGTTCGATGTTTCTCTTTTGGAAGTTGGTATTGGGTAATATATAGATATTAACACTAGAAAAATCAGGTTTTACTCGATTACTCAAAGGACCAGGTAATGACGCCACTCAAAATTTTGAGATGGACTACTCAAAGGACTAATATTTTGAGAAACCCTGACTTGTGTCATACGAAGGCACCTGGTCCTTTGAGGTTATTCTTGTGGCGTCGTATATGACGAAACCTGGTCCTTCGAGTAACTGAGTAATACCTGATTTTTCTAGTGTTAAGATAACGAATTTTCAAATTATTTTTTCTCAATAACTCCCCATTTGTTCGTACTACCACCATCATCGCCTTCTACGAAGTTTCGCGATGATATAGTTTTTCAATTTTTCACTGTTTCATGAAATGGTAATCTTAGAAGTTAACTATTGCTACTTTTAGTTAATGTTGATTTTTAAAACAGTTTTAATTAAATTGTTACTGTACTTATCACTTCGTTTTTCATCATTTTGCGCTGAAAAATAAAGCATTACCTTTAGTTTCACAGTCTTACGAGATAAGACTGAATAATTATCTTCCAGACCATGAAATTGTTAATTATTTTATAATGATATCGTTGGGTCTATTATTACTACCTATATTCAAGTACGTTTTTTTGGGAAAAAATCGATAAAAATATCAATCCTACGGCCAAAAATTAAAAAAAAAAATTTTTCGTGTATATTTCATTTTTACCACTTTTATGCTTGGTCGAATAGGACATGCGGCGGCTTGGGTGTGTTCTAACATTGACCTTGTGCATTTTGTTTGAGTTGGTGAAAGACGAATCCTTATAGGTGTGTCGGGTGCTACGATCAGTAAATTCAATTTTTCTTTGTGGTCGTGCAAAGTTAATATTTGCTTTTTTTTTTTCAAACACGTTTTGTTGTCGGTTGATAAGTTTTCCATATACTTTCGCCCCTTTTTTATTTTTATTTTTTTTTCCTCGATTCTTTTCGGAAAATTTTCAGATTCTTCAACCATAATTTTTTCTTTGCCTTTGAAGTGCTTTGCCGGCAGCATTTTCATATTGCTTCCAAATTCCAATTGTCGAATTTTTTTTTTCTCTGTTAGATAAAATATACGTTTTTAAAACTGCTGTTTCTCCATCGTCACTGTAAATTGCTGCTAAGATTTCTCAAGAGTCATAAAGCCTTACAAAACAGAAACGTTCTTTTCGGGGAAATAGAGCAATTATACTTTTCTTCAAGTTTTGTGGATTTTACTCAGAAACCCTCATTCTTTTTCCGTACCAAATTAAGGACGTGGAGTGTTTTTTAGTTTTCTATTCTCTTTTATGCAGACCTTTGGTTCATCCAAAGTACCCATGTCTACGAATTAATTTTAAAATATAACAAAAAGGAAGCCTCACAATTTTCCTGACATCTTATCCGGGTCAACTTTGTGGAATATTTATCCGAGGGAAAGCTTTGACAGTTATTATTATTAAAAACAGTTAAATATTAAAAAATGGGGTGATTTGAGAGTATTAACAGAGTGGAGTTGACTTCCTAATAACCATAAAATTGATAGAAGTTTTTTAAAAAGTTTCTATAAACCGGCCCTTAACTTGAGAAATAGGTAATTCTAGTTTTAGTGACTTATCAAAAAGTAGACCCGCAGTATGGATGACCATTGAATTGCAGAACAGAAATTTAGGTCTCACATATCGTCGGTCAAGTACGATAAGGTTCCTCCTGAAAAAAAGTAAATTTTTCAGGAGAGTGAAATGAAGTTTTCAACACGATATTCATCATGGAACGGAGTGGATTTTAGCTCCAGCCTTAAAATTACTTGATACGGGCAACTATCTAGTTTGAGTATAACTAAAAATGTTCCATTAAAAATACCTGAAGGTCTTAGAAATTAATAATTTAGTTCGAAAAATTTCGAGGAATATTTTGACTTTAATAATATATTTTTCTGGTGCTGGGAAGAATTGATAGTGCAAAAAGGTTCATCGATTCAAACCTAGGAACCTTTTGACACTACAAAATTTTACAAATGCTTGTTTTTTTTTTCTCAATATTATGATTCTCCATTATCGAGGAACTTTTTCGCTCTGACAAATTTTCAAGTGCTTTAAGGAACTTTTTTTTTTTGCTAGACTCACCAGTGTCAAATTAGACTAACTTGTGGTAGCCATATTATTTTTTCATCCAAAATTCTAATTCCCCTAAGGCCAGCCGTATTTTTTCCAATAAAAAATTCAAATGCCTCCAAAAAATTCATTGGGGTCAATATCACTGTTACCATGGGAAAGAGTTCGAAATTTCCTGTAAGAAAGCACGCTAATCTCCATTTTCCAAGAAAATCGGTTTTGGAACCTTATCGCATTTGACCGAAGATATGCGACTGACAACCTTCGACTATTAAAGCTGGCAACATGAAAACTAATTTAGAATCATAAAAATTTTTAAAAGCCAGCTGTTGGCAATCAAAATAATACTTGGCTACCTGAAAATTGTCGAAATTGAAGTACTTTTCAAATAATCTTTGATAAGTAATTTATTATCAAGTAGTCAATCTTGTATCTACTTATGTGTTGTCATATTATTCTAATTGATTAATTTTTCAATGTAATAATTTTAAGTGTGACAGTATTATGAATTCAGTGAATGAGCAATTAATTCTCCAGTTGAACTTATTTAACAGTAAGTTCACGATTAACGATAATTTCTTTATTACTACATTAATTCAGTGGTAAGTGAAAAGTCTGAAATGAGTGTTTTGTTATTTTAATTATAATTTATATCTATTATGCTGAAACATAATTAATTGATAATTTCAAGCTTTGTCCTGCTCTTGAGGTAAAAGAGACCACAAAAAAGTGCAAAGCGCCACGAAGTCAATATCAATTTCATATTATACTTAACAGTTTTCTTTTCTCAACAATATGTACTCCCATTTGTTTTGTAGCAGATTGAGTTAGGAAAAATATTTTGTTCCTTGTAAGTTATAACAATTTTTTTTTTCGTAAAATATATTATTCAAACTATATAATATGCAAGAATGAGAATTCGCATTACATTTCATGGGTGTTTTACATTGAAAATTAGTGCAACGCGTTAAAATTTAATTTTTCGCATTAAATTTTAGATGTGTTGAAAAAGTGGAAATATGTCGCATTCTAAAAAGTTGGCGAGAATTTAATTTTTAGTGTACGTACTACTTTTGTAAGAAATTTCAGCTATTTCAATAAGCAGAAATTATAAATCATTTTATTCATTAAAGAAATCATTATGAATTAGGAACAACAGAAAAACGCAGCTTACAAAAATGAAAATACGGGGGTGGCCAATAATTTCTCCAATAATCTAAATATTGTGCGAATTTGTCACGAAATGTGCGAATTTCAACTTAAATAATGGATTTGGGACGTATAACGTATTGTTTTTGGGTAGGTGAGAGGAGGGGAGGACAATGAAATGTTCGATCAATCATTATATCAGCCTCTAACCTTCGTCTTCGGGATCTGTTTTTGTCGTGAAAGGATGTTTATTTTTCTAGTAGGTACCCTTTGCGAAGGATGTGTATTCTTATTGAAAATAACGATTTTAATCCAAATTTAAAAATCGCTCCCGCGATTCTCATTTCATGATCATAACCTTTGGCATATGGTTTCGGCGGACATATGCTTGCAATGAATCGTAACACATGGCTTTTTTGGATGTTTTGTATAAAAAGAATTACTGATATATTTTTATTATTTTCAGACAACCTCCTCTTTTGACCCAGCCTGTCGATTTGGTACATTATTTAATTTTCAAATTCAAGCATAATTCAGAAGATAATTGTAGAAAATTTTATACCCGCTGTATTCTAAAAAATTGTTTGCGACCATTGTTTTGATTTTTTTTAAATGTTCATGGACGACATATACTCGTATTGGCTTCGATCCTATGGTATTTTTCTTTCCATCCATTAGAAAAACTTATTTTTACCCCTGAATTGAACGTATTTTAACATTTTGTTGGGTTCATATTTTGTAATTTTAATGGAAGTGAAATAAAATTGAGATGCTGGAAAGTAGAGCCATTAAAAAATGTCAAAACTAGTGAGACGACGTTTTGACGTTATCTAAAATCCATTATTTCAAATCTTATCAAACGGTTAGCATTTCATGTCAACGTATTCCATTTGCAGGGAAGGAGAATAGTGAATAAATTCGTGCTCCATATTTTACTTATGTGTAACAATTTAGGCACCAAATAACCTTTACGAGGCAATAATTTAAAATTTTATATGTCTATTCAACTTCCCTTTGGGTGTTCAAAAACACTGGTTCGGTAAAATTGGAATATTAAAAATATGAATAAAAATGGCTTTTATTATGTACAACCTGCGATAAATTTACTGGATTACAGACCTAATTTGCACAATTGTTGCCATAATTCAATTTCTCATCCCTTCTCCGTGGTGATGATAGAATTTGAGCCTTGCTTTCTTTATAAATTTCCGAGGTCCTGATATGAGTTTATCTTTGCTATAGTTTTTGGAAAAAGTACTAACCTTCAAAAACTAGTCTTGACTCATCCTCCCCAAAATTTTATTACTGAGACTTCTAAATATTGTTCTGTATAAATGCTTACCTACGTTGCCCTGGAATGAGGACTACTATTGATATTTGGTTTCTATTTCAGGTCTCGAGACTTTCTCCTAATTTAGCATAGTTTCAGGACGACGCATTATAATTAGGAGGCTTCAGTTTTTCGTTATGAATTTTGTGACGAGTGAGAAATTTGTTTAAAACAGTTGTTCTTAATCGATAAGTATAGTACAAGAAAGAAATTTATAAAGCTTGAAGGACAAATTATTGATTTCTGCAGTAGCATAGCGTGTTTTATTTTACCGCAAAATTTTTAGACCTACAACTTTTTCGCAGAGGGCTGCATGTGCCTTTTAAAAACGCTTCGGTATTAACTATTTTCTCATATTTGTGCTTTGGTTGATGTGCGATTTTCGTTAAATTTGTTTGCACTTGCTTCAGGAAATGTTAAGATTTCAATCACAGGTAAAGGGATCTTTTCAATTCTTCTGTTGCCTAATCAAGAATAGTTGAATAGTGATATAGGTCAGTTTATATTATTTAATAACTGAAATAAAAGTACATATAGGTTTATAGCCAGCCTTACATCTGAAGTGCGCGCGAACGAATAAGATTATGTTATTGGATTCAGGTAGATTTTTTAATAATATTGATGTTCATAAACTATACGAGAGATTTGTCAAGTCAGTTGAAAAATATTTATATAATCATGATTTAAAATTATATGAAGTTTTCTTTTTTTTTTCTTTTTAAGAAAAAGAAGAATTGCCTGATTGCCTCTTCAATTGCGTAGAGTTGTTTCAAAGTCTGGTGAAAATCATATCTTGTTTGAAACATTTTGTTCTGTAAATCTGTTGGCTTTGAGATTCTTTAGTTTAAACGAAATTTGTCACACATTTATGCTACCCCTCCCATATTTAGACGATGAAGCTTTCAGCTACTTATGATCGAGGCTCCCTTAACAGTTATCAGTAATCGTTACCAGAAATATTTTTCTTATCCATTTTACAACCTAATTTTACTGGATCTGAAATGGTTTACATGTCATTAGGTTCTAGACCATCACGTTCATTCGTTCTTTGCTGGTACCTAACTACATACATATTTTCTTTTTCCTCGTTGGAGTTTTCTTTTATACTTCTGGTTTCATCGGTCTACAGTGCAATGAACCCTGAATGAGAAATCATCGGATCATAATGTTTACTAATTTTACCCACAGTATTCAGAGTTTTCTCGACAATATAATTAATATTGTCTGTTGTGGTTTTGTTCATTATTCTTCCAAGTTTTAAACTCGATTTCTTACGTCAAGAACAAAGATATGGGAAGAAAAAAAATTAATTAAAATCTTTTTGTGCCTCTGCTGAAGAACGTTATTGAAATATTCGTCGTAGGTATACCTTTTGTTTCGATTAATGGATCTCCAGCTGAGAAACTGGTATACTTTTGGAAAACAAAATGAAATAAATGTTTATATGTACCTCGATCTATGAATATATCACGCTCTCCCGTAAATTGTAAGCACTTCATTATTAAATCTACCAATGGTCAAAACATTTTTGTAGAATTTCTCACATAATTTTCGATTTAAATCTTATTTTCAACTTTGAAAAATGTTTAATTTAAATCTAAAAACTTTTATGATGAATAATTTGATATTGACTTTGAAATTTATATTGATTGTAAAATATAAATCGAGTTTTGAGTCAAGTTTTTAAATTAAGTATGAATTTGTCGATATTAAATTTACGTTGTAAACACTATCTTAACAGGGCATGGTTTTATTGGAAGATGAACTCATTTATATAGTACGGGCTTAAAAGTCTATCTCTGCATAAAAATGTGCCAGTTGGTCATCATAGTGTGAACGTATCCGTGGCTCTTACGTAGTGGAGAATATGAGAAAGTGACCTATCGTGATGTCATGCCTTTTTTCTTCATAAATGGCGCCTGCCTACGAGTGTAATTCTGTTTTTTTTTCTTGCTTGTTTGTGGACTAGACGGTATGTTAATTTTTTTAGAATCGATGAAGTTGTGTATTCATGAGGAAGAATGCAGTATAATAATAATAAGTTTGTCGTGAAAGTAAAATTTAAATTTCCATGCTAATTTTTTTTTTTTTTCGTGAAAAAGTGCTGCTAATATAAATTGCCATCTCTTGCCAACTGCATCAAAAGAAATTACGTATTTTATTCTATGCTTCAGAGTAAATCCTATTTTGAGGCGAATACTGAATGCCGCAAACATAAAATCGTTTTTCATATAATGATACATCGTTTGCAACATGTTTTTTTTTGGAGATGGTTTTGAGTCCGTTTCTCAGTTACTCAATTTAAAAGATTCTTTGTGATAAAGGAGGCTGGGTGGCTCAGTGGTAGGAATACTACAGTCGCTTACAAATCATATAGTCAAGGTTTCAGTTAGTACTCACTACGAGGCAAAAAAATTTTCGTTTATGTAAAACAATGTTAGAAATATTCAAGTTGATGAAATCAATTTAAAAGAATTTTCCACCTTACCCAACCCCACCAACTGTAGCAGAAAAGCAGTGATATTCCACAGGTTATCAAAAAGACATGCGATATGTCAATAAATAACTTTAAATGTAGATAATTTGTAAAGAAAAACTTTCAAGAATTTATTATACTTTTCCATTTTTATAATATTATTGCCTGAAAACACATTCTACAACTTACATTTTGTGGCAGGATTAAGTATTATATTCGTACCTGTATAACTTTAAAAAGTGATTGACCCATCATCATCATCATCATCATCATCATAAGGTACTATAGATAAGTGCTCGAGGCAATCAAATATTTACTAAACTGATGCGTTTTAGTGATTTTGAAAGATATTCGCGTCTATTCAAGTTTTTTATTTTTTAAAAAGAAAGGTGAATTTTTAGTCGGATTTTGTGTATTTGCTGATTCTTATCGTGCAAATTGATATAATTCTCTTCCATTCAGTGCTTTATAACTGAATAATGTCGAATGTCGATTCTGTATAGACTATTCTGTTTCAACAACCGTAGAGTAAACCGCATTGGAAATTATGTCATTATCTACTTTTCTGTAATATGTTTGCTTATTTTATTTGGAAGAGGTGAATTCTTAAAATCAATATTCTTTTCGGTAAATTTTTATCGATTATTATCTTTTGAGTGGTTTCTCGTTGGTTATTAAAAAACAAAATAAAAACAAGTTTTCTGTTTCACCTCAAGTTTTCTATTGATTGATTGATTGATTGGTTGGTTGGTTGGGATTTTTTAATTTTTAAGATAAAAAATACTTCGCATAATGAGGTTTTACTTGCTTATCAAGAAATCATAATTATTCGACGATAAATTATATTTGTTAATTAAATGTGCATTCGATTACTGTCTGAAAACAGTTCTGATGAGTCCAAACTGAAATGGTGTTATCGGTATACGATGCATCGAAGTAAGTAGAAGCCCAGATACAATGCAGAAAATTATTCAATATTAATTGTTTTTTCAAGTTTCTTATCGGGGCTTTAAAAAAAAAATAATAATGATTTTTAATTCTAAAGAAAGGCTCTGGTATGAAGTATGTACGAATTTGGGTGGCACATGGAAGATCAGTGAGACCAACTTCGAAAAACTTGACCCACAATTCGAGTAATAGAAAGTGCAATAAAATTGCCAACTTCTCGAAAGTGCATGGATATAGTTCTGCACTTTGGATTAAAGTACCTGCACTAGTTTCGTTTTTCTAAACTCTGTTTCTATTTGTTAATTTCTCTTGCGAATAGCTTCCAGCGAAATGAGATTCTAGCTTATCACCTATAAGCTTTATACGAGTACCTGCTCGTTTGTCATAAGCCCATTGTATATTAACGTACAGGAACTTGATTGCAGATATTGTTATATATCTTGTATATTCAAGGTTTGATATTTGATTTTGTTCGTCCGCATTATGCAGCAAATTTCTCCTTTAAGCGTCCCATCTTATATGCGCCAATTCTGTTCGTTTTCGACGAACTCTCACTACACCTACAAAACTGGCTGCAGCACGTGTCAAGTCTACCCTACTGACCTACAAACAAGAAATCATGCAGTTACGTAAATAACGTGTTCTTGTAGTCGCATGCTTTTGAAAAATGGACGGAAAAAGATACCATAATTTATATCCGATAACTACCTATTTTAAAAACTATTTCTGTTGTTAATGAGCCAGCTATTGATTTCTGTATGGTCACTTTGAACGGTCAAATCCTGAGTGAATAGATGAGGGGCGAGAGAAGTGGATAATTGTTGACTCTCATTATGAATATGCAACTTGAAAAATGTCTGCGACAATGTACCTAGTAACGTTTTTGCGCATAAAATTTCCATTTAATCGCCGTGAATTACATAAAAACTGACAAATTCGAAATGCTCGTATCATTGTGACGATAGTTTAGTGTGAGAGTAAAAATTAATATTGTAACCTTTACTTTGTTTGTACTCTGATCCGTTTGTGTCCGTCAGTTTTTGAGTCAAGTCAAAAGCAAGTGGAAAAAATATTCTGACGGAATATAGTATACTTAATCGAAAGAATTGTTTTATTTTTGATTGTTTGGTACTTGATATTTTTCATTATTATTTTCGAAATACATGTTGTCATTGGTTTTCGTAATGCACATTCTGTGGAAGCTCGTAATGAAAATAATTATTACGAAAAATTGGTCTTTTCCCACAGTGCAGTGTTTACTGCATGTTCGTAATAAAATACACAAGGTCAGATTTACGTAAATGTTATGTAGAATTTTGACATCTCATCAGTTGGTAACTTGGTATACAAGTAAAATTACGACTGTAGCTGATGATGTGATACAAAATTTTACCATCGTTTCGGAGCTCATCATAATGATGCAGATAGATCAGTATAAAAAGCTGAGTTATATTTTGATAATTTTAATATGAAATTGATCAATCTCGATCTTATCTTTCATATCAAAAGATTTGCCGAAAAAATTCGAAAATTCTTTAAATTCATCCCCTACTATTTTTTTTTTTATGAGTAAGCATTTGTCAGTTCCTATGCTAAACACTTAAATTCAACTTCAAAAATCGGGTTATTATTTTTTGGAACTTGTTTTAGGGTCAAGCCGGCGTCCGGCGATGGCAATTCTATGAATTTAACTTTTTCAAAGTTGCAGAAATCAGTACGTAAACTTTAGACAGTAAATAATTTTTTTTCTTCGTTTCTTTGGTTTCAGATATTTTCGTCCCGAGTACGAATCAAATGTTCTGGTGGAAATATTGTGCAAAAAATGATTGTTTGACTGTGTAATTCGTTAGGAAGTTGGCAGAAGAGTTGCCTTCTCATCTGTGACGTCATTCAGATAGGAAAATTTTCGCGACCAAATAGTGGACTTCAATTTTCATGAATGTCTCCGTGCAGCCGAGATAGGACCATAATTTCGCCCATTTTGTATACCAGCTTCTCAGTGGAGAAATCGTCCAACTCCTCATCAACGAATTCTTCATCGTCAACCACGGCGCCTTTTTTGGCGTCCGCCGCTGCGGTAGCTTCAGACGAATCACCTTCCAACATTTCATTAGCGCGAAGATTTCTTCGATGGCTGGCCAAGTGGTTGCAAAAAGGAATGGGAAAACAAGGTATGTTATCTGTAAAATAATTGTTAAAAACTATTATAATTACTTATTCTTAAGTATAGTCTTGGAGAAAGGCTAGTCAGTCAACTCAGTCTTTTTTCCTTCATCAATAGAAAGTTCCTCGATAATTTTGACTTTTGCCAAATTCTCCATAGCACTGGTTTCAAGCCAGAACCCAGAGTTTGTAATAATCGGATATTCGCTTCACTAAAGATTGAAATTCAATTCCTAAGCTCTGCGAAAAATGTGGCTCCATGAACTGCAGCTGCTACTCAATAGAAAACTCAATAAAAATGAGCTCCAACTGCAAATTAAAATGCCCATTCGACTCTAACCTTCAACTCTGGCTTTTTTTTCTGTCACCTTAGCTCTACCTCTGGGTTTTTAATCTCAAGTTTAATCCTCTGTGGTAAACTCAGGTCAAACAATAAAAATGTACCAGGGTAAACTTTAGTTGAGATTACGTGATACACCAAACTCAGTTACAGTATCTGCTAGATTACTTGAGTAAAACTTGCCTGGCAAATGTTTTGTAATAATTCAATAGACTGCTACTAAAATTTGATATTATTTCATTACCTTACGCATGCGTTGTAGACAATATTTCTATCAAGGCTGACGATAACGAAGCATGCTAACACCACTCTTTATAATTATCAGTATGGGAAACCTATGCTCCGTATACCAAATCTGGATTGCGAAGCTCTATATCATTGTCAGTCTAAATTTTTTAAAAATAATCAATCATTTTTGCTTCTATATTATCTTATCGTATCTTAAATTTGACTGTTTATTGTTCCCTTGTATAATTTAATACAAGTACCTTAGTAGATCAATAAAAATTAAACTTGGGAAATATGAAAACTTACATGGGGTTTGTTTTCATAAAAAAGTTACTTAAAACTATACACTACAATGTACAAATGATTGTTAAACTTGTTGGTATTTTTTCCAATTTTCTTTTCAAGTTTCTTTTCGACCCCTTTTCAGATACAATCTGCAATATTATGGTTATAACGAGTGCCAATATCTATATGAAAATCAGTGTATCTGCAAATTTATTTTAATCCTAATTCCTAATGACACGATAAGCTTGATATCCACTGCACAGTCTGTAAAATGGAAAAGGGCTGCTCATTTCTTTCCGAGTATTTTTATTGTTACTTTCTTTGTGAATCCACTTTCCATGAACATTTTAATCTTAAGATGTGGAAAAACTCATCATTTTGAATCGTGAGAATTATTTCACACCTCTTGAAATCTGAATATTCTTCCACCTTGGTAATGTTTTCTGACTGCAGACCTGGGATACTCGGGTTCGGCGGAAATTCTCACGATAACTGTCGATTTGTGTATTTTCGGTGTGCCCCCTTTCAGACGCAACGAAAGTCTTTCGTTTGTCAAAAATATTAGTAAACCTCCGCATGAACTGTCTTGTCAGGGAGACTCATTCTCGTACCCGTATGGACTCGTAACCTACATCGGATCTTCCGGTCTGTTAGCAGTCGTCCGTATTCGAGACTTGGGTGAAATTATATTCCATCTACTCACGTGTTCTTGTATTCAGTGTAGGTAAGACATTTGCTATCGTCCTATTGAAGGGCGTCACATTGGTAATGACAACCACATCTTGACCTCCAGGGCGAAATTCACATCGATAGAATGAGCGATTAAAAATTATACATAGTACGAGTATAATCAGGAGAAATACACTCCTCACGATTTGAAATTACACACCCTGGCATGCGAATGCACGATTTCCATTTTGTTTGGCCGATAATATTCCATTATTTGTGTGATCAATACCGTTATGATTCGTTTAAACTACCTACTTCCGTCGGTCATACTAAGAGTGTTGAATATATGCAATTTTCACTGTTAGCAATGGTGGAACCAGCTTTTTTTTAGGGTGGGCCGGGGGGGACCACAAAAAATCAATCGAAAATTTCAACATTCAAAAAATTGATACTGGAGTTGATTGTTTATTCTTTTTCAATAACTTCTTATTTTTATTAGTTTTGAACAGTGATGGGCAGTATTCGAGTACTTTTTCATTCGAATCATGATTCTAATCAAAATATTTTTGATTCGAATCATGATTTGAATCAATTTCGATTCGTATTCGAATCATTTTAATTTGGCCTTAATTCGTGATTCGAATCAAAAGTTAGATTTTGTTTGTACCAGTGAATCACGAATCAATTTTCACGTCCGAATGTCTTCAGAAATTTTCTGTTTTCGCGTTTTTTTTTTTTTGATTTTTTCTGAATTTAATAATTTGACATTGAGTAGGTAATGACTGGTAATGACTAATGTAGTACGCTCTTGTGCCTCTTGTAAGTTGTACGCAGTACAGCAGTAGGTACACTATACTGAGTACTGACTACCCAATACAAATTTTTGTTCGTGATTTTGCCCCTCCCTGGATTGATTCGAAAACGAATCATTTCCTCCTTGAATGATTCGAATCAATTTTTATTTTGGACGATTCGTATTCGAATCAATTTTTCCTCAGATGATTCGTTGGTTTTTAATTTATTTTTTAAAATTTTCGGTGGGCCAGAATTTTTTTCTGGAAGGGGGGGGGGCACCCCTTAGTTCCGCCACTTAACCCAGTCATTATAAGCCTGAGAAATGAGAATTTCGACTGAAAATGAAAAAAATTGACGAGCAGTTTGTGTATTTATAGTCAATTGATTTTTCGGTCGAGGTGTGATAACATTTTTATTTTTTAGTGGCTTCATATTGCTCCTTTGCTCCATGCTCTTCATTACTTCCTAAATAATATTGAAGATCATAATAGGTATATGTACTTTTCGACAGCTTCATCAGTTCATATGAAAAACCTCAAAGTCAAAGCAACAGTCACTTTAAACGTAGGTAGCTAATTCTGGTTCTAATATTGTAAAACTTTTTCTAAATTGGTATCTAGATAAAAATAGGTTGATCAAGCCTCCATGACAGTTCGAGGTAGTAGTGGACGTTGTGAAAAAATGAGAAAAAATTCTGTCGCTCTTTTTCTTTTTTCGCATACCTGATGTTCGTGCCTTGAGTGTACAATGCTGTTGGTGTGTTACGAAAGAGCAATTACTTTGTTCTAATGACCATCATATTCTTCTCCCTTCGTCTACCTACACCGTTGTTTCAATATTAGATGTTACCTGTTTCAAGTTGTTCAATTTCAATTTTCACACGATTGAAACCTGTAGGTAGTATTCGAAATGAATTTCATAAATTCATTACCCTCAAATTACATCATCTTCCAGACGTAGAATAGCTACTTACTTTAATTAAGTATATATACACTTTTCCTATACTCACTTGTAACTGCGATAGAAATTTTTTCGCGTACTCATTTGTTATTGAAGAGGGGAAAAGAGGTAAAAAGTAAATGTTTGTTCAATTTGAGGTTGAAAGCGGATAAAATTGTTTGGTTTTTGTAGCCTATCGTTGAATAGAGTCGGAAAAAATACACTCCTGTTGTTTGTTCTGTAGAAACAGTTTTTTCTCTGTCTGTTATCATTGAAAGTAATTTTTCCTTAAAAAATTATTCATTCCCGTTATCCAGGCTATAAATTGTCACCTGACGTTTGTGACGTACAAAGATGACGAAGAACTAAGTATGATGGATACCAATTTCATTTTTGAGCGTCAAAACCACGATATTATATTTTTCCTGGATTTTTTTTTTATAAGACGTTGGTACCTGTTTATTATATTCACATCTTGTATGCGAATTTCCAGAAACAAATATTGGACGATGGGAAAATTGTTGTTTACTGATGTAAATGTGTTGATTTTTTCGTTGGTTTTAGTTATTATCACGAAATCATTGTCTCTAATTATGCACTTGACTTTTCTTATTTTTACGTAGCAGTCATTAGTATGAGGACCATAGCCTGAGTGAAATTGTGGGACGTTGCCCCTTTCTAGCAATTAGCAAAGTCAGTGGATTACTTCCATGTAAATTATCCCTCTTCTCCTTGGAGAGAGATTTTGCCTTTCTAAACTTTTATTTCATTCCGGCTGAATATTTTTATCTATCTAAGGATAAGTACTTGAGTATTATTTTGAAAAAAAAAAGGCTTGCTGAAGAATAAAATATTAAATCGGATAATTTAATTATTTAATTAATAATACCAAAGAATGACAGTATAACAACTCGTGTTCAAATTGTTATTTAATGTATAATTCTTTTTGAAAGAATAAATAAAATGCCTTTGAGAATTTTTCCTGGCTTAATATCAGTGATTTGTAAGTTCGTAACAAAAATCGTCTAAAAACCTGAAAGTTCAAAATGTTGAAAACTGAAAACGCTATTTTAAAATACGTGGGGCTCTGCCCCGTGTAAAAAAGATTCTCACAATCGCGATTTATAATTATTTTAAGACGCAATGTGCTTTGAGTCTGAGGGTCCTCCACCGGTACCTTATGTCTTTGAATGTATAATTCTTCTTTCTAATTGGTCCATAAGTAGACATTTTATAAAAGTTATTTTTAATTTTATTCTAGTAAATTTTTTGTTCAAATATTTTCTCTCTCTTTCGTTAGTTTATAATTTTCGTCTTTTAGCCGATAACTTTCATGTTTATTTCATTAACACCCATTACAGACAAACGAATTTCTTTTCAAAAAAATGATAAATAATAAATAAACGCAGAATGCATCAGTATATTATAATAGAATTAAATATTATCATAATGGTTTTTGCGTGATACCTAATTCAGTTTGTTTGAAGAGAATTAACTATACATATTTGGACTGAAACTTTTTTTTGGGAGGGCGAGAGGGAAGGGTTTACACTTTATCATCATCAAGCTACATGATGATAGAGTGACACCCATTTTTTGTGTGATATTTGAAAGTGAAATTAGTGTTTGTTCGAACGAACCGTTAACGATTTTTTTGTCGAGTAAAAAAATACATAGACGCTTGAATCTACATGTTTACCAATTTTTGAGCTCTAGCGTAACTTGAAATTACAAAAAATTTTGTTGTCGTATGTACTAGTTATACGATCATCATTTTAGGTACAAATATATTCCAACCGTGATGGTATGACAAAGCTGTTGATTTGAATAATTTTGTGTGAAAAAGGCTGCGGATATAAGTAATTTTACGATCATCTTTTGCGATATGACTGAGTGATGAGCAATGTTGGTGCTTTATATGGGCGAGTCGGAATTTTTTTTGTAGATACCAAGATTATTAGGATGGACCCATTATAGATCGTCAGAAAACTTGGAGAACGCTTATTACGTTATTCACCACTTTCCCTTATTATCATAAAATAAGTCGTGTATTATTTAATATTGAGCATGAGTACACATTTGCTGATGACTCTGCCAAATTTTTTTATAATATGGGGATTCCCAATGAATTATTTATATTTTATTTTTATTTCAAGATTATCAAATTTGCGTCAGTTGAAGGGGCTGGTTTTAAAAACGTCATAGTTGAAAATTTTTCCTTTTATTTTCAAACATGAATAAACAATTTAGAACATGATTGAGTTGGACTAAAATGAAATTTTGAACATGATTTCAAGATATTTCTAAAATACCTACTTGAGAGTTTGTAATATTTGTATCAAGTATCTCCTTTTATAGAATTTTTTTCAATTTTCACTCATCTATTCATGATTGTTTCTTGATAAGGATAGCCTACATAGTTGTCGCTATTATAGTATACCACCTAAGTTATCTATTTTCATTAATCAGAAATTATGTATCTATTATTTCTCTGGGTTCATGATTCTCTTTTTTTTTTTTTACCTTGAGCTTTAATGGTATCTCCTTATGAATATAATTACTGTTGATCGACTTGTAGGTTTAATTTATCAATGTAATATCATCTCATTTTTTTTAAATATTTTTTTTAACTTGCATAATATCTGACTTTGGAGCTTATTGTCAATCGAAAAAAAAAGAGAAGAAATAGTACTGTAATTTGCTGCGAATGACGGAACTTTTTTACTTTTCTGCTTGCCAACTCATTATTTTTTTTTGCCCTTGAAATCTGATCTTCGCTTCAATAAGTAAAAGTTAATGATTCTGATACGGACACATAGAGTGAAACAGCTTTTCGTTTGGTAATTGTTCAGTTGTCAGCTGATTACATTATTACCTGTAAATGATATCAACGTGGGCAATCTGCGTGAACGTTTTGTACTTGCAACCCTGCATTGTGAAACTGGCTTTGAGAAAATGAAATTACGAGTATAGCCAGATAGTCTATCCAAATAGTCGGTAAATTTTGTCTCATATGTGGTTATGTCTCTTGAAAATGTAGCAATATAATGAGTTCCATTTGAGAGCTAGTTAACAGTTTTCCATGCCATGAGTGGACGTAAAAGATAAATCATACCTTCAAGATTGGAGATTATATCTTTATTATGTTTTTAGTTCAATAAATTGGTGAGAGTGAAAACGACTTCTGTCTCTTTTTTTAACTAATGAATTTTTGCATGAAAAATGCATCGAATATTATAAAAATAAGAAGAAAAAAAATGTACTCGAAGTCTTTTACCTGATGGTGAAAATACTGATTGGCTGCAGCGTAATGTTAGAACATTATTATATCAATACGTAAAAATTTTAAATTCATTATGATGTGCCACCGACACTAAAATTATTTATTATATGATGGAAATCTACGTAAGTTGTATGCTGAAATGCATATCCATGCAAAGTTACAGACTCCTATTTGGTCTGAAAGTTATTTATAAACAAGTTAAGCTCTGTTAGTTAGATGGGTCTAAAATTGAAAAACTGATATATGATGACTAAAAACGAGGAAGAAAGGCCCTGAAATGTTGATTTTCATATTTTGTCTTGTCAGAGTAAGGAAAGGTGGCGAAAATCATTTCGTGATTCACAAATGTATCCGCGATGTAGAGAAATTAAGTTCAGTCAGGGATGTAGCCAGAGTATTCTGTTAGGAGGGCAGTTCATTTTCAAGCCCCTTATTTACCATTTCTTTTCGAAGTATAGGAAGGGAGGGGTTGTTCCCCAGGGGGAAAATTTTGCTAGGGGGACGAACGAGAAGGCCAGGAGGACTGAGCCCCCTGGCCCTCCTCTGGCTACACCCGTGAGTTCAGTACTTGTTGAAAGCTTTTATTCAGCTCGCCATCTTACGAAAGCGCAATATTTTGACTTGTATGATGCTGGTACCGCAAAATTATATTTTCAAATATTGGATACTATACTACATGAAGTTAATATAAATCGGTAATCTATTGTTTGTTGACTAGGAACATTCGAAAAGATTCAGTCTTTACTTCCTTAACGTATCGAAATGAAAAAAGATCTCACTATACTAGGAAAAAATAGTGTTCATGCTAAAGCGAAAAAAATTTCCGGTAATGATCTCAGCAGAACTGAGCAACCAGTCAAGGGTAACCATAGATTGAAAAATTCAGCAACGAGAATTAACAAAAATCGTCACGGGTATTAAGGGTATGCTTTACCACGCGAAAAAAATGTGAAAAACAGAGACATTTTCCCAACTATTGAGAAGTTAGATTTATATTTTTCCATATTTCATCCTCTGAAGTTCCTCCCATGAGATGTTTGTAAAACCGAATTGTGGAATTCGGGCGTCTAGTAAAGCATAGGTACCATTAAGAGCATGAAAATAAAATGCTGAAAAAAGAAAAAAAAGAGGCTTGGAAGTTGGTTGTCGTTAAATTTTTCCGTGTGGTAACTTACACTAAAATTTCCCTCTTCAGAAGGCTGGCTGCAAGAAGTATTTTAGTTATAAAATAAGTTTCTGAAAATTTTGCTCATCTAGAGACAATATGTGAAGACAATTTTGAATAATAAATTATTCATTTTGAACATTCGTTTCGTTTTCTCTGATTTGAAACGGAATTCTAGATTTAGATTCACGTGACTGGAATTTTCCATGGAAATGATCAACCAAATTTATTTCAACATTTTTTGAAAAATTTTCATTTTCTCTGATAGCACCATTGTTTTTGCTTTTGTTGCATCATAGTTTTTGCCTACCAAGCATTTTGTGTTGATTGCCGCATGCCTGACAGATTATTTTGTCTTTATAATAATTACTGTAAATGACAGATGTAGCTAGCGTGTTTCTGGTTGTACGCATGCTTGTTTGCGTAGTATTCCTATATGATGGTATAAACGATAAAGTTTTTGAGGTTTTTGACCCAGGAAAATACAGGTTTGAAACGAATCAAATTGGTATATGACGTCGGATATCTGTGTCTTTCTGGTTTATACCTTTTAATTTCTATTCATTATATTATGGAGAAAAAAAAATTATCACTATTTTTTTTTTCCCTGTAATGATATTAGTTTCGCTTTGTGTGTTGATGCGTAAATTCAGAAACGACATCGTGATTTATTAGTGTCAAATCATTTTGCGAGGAATGCTTCTGTGTCATACGAAGAAATAATTGTCTTCTTAGATAATGTTGGAGCAGAGTTTCTCAAGAATTTTGAAAATCATTCGACTAAAATCCTATGGTTAGGTAGATAACCAAATATTTCAGCTATCGTATCGTATTTTCGATTTTTCCTGATGAACCTTTCCTTTTATATCTGCATTTTGTAACTTGCTCATATAATTAATTATGCCTTCAAATTTGGCTACTTGCTAAACTTACTTGCCAGTTATGCTCTCATTAATGTCGAGTAGTTTTAATTATTTCAAATAGTTTACAATGTAATTTCGTCAAACCCCGTTTTCCTTTTTTATTTTACGAATTTAATATTTTTCCCCCTCATCAGTCGTCGTTATTGCTGTGGCGTGTGTTGGAATTGAAATTTCACTGCATAATTATCGGACTAAATTTACGAGCACCATGTCTTCGTACACTTTTTACAATATCGTGTGTTTTGTTGCGCCAATTTCTTATTATATTTTATTACATTTCTACTGAGAAATACGTGTTGGAAATTTCCTGCTGAGTGGCTTATACTTGTTCAGTTTCTCAAAGTAAAAAAAAAAAATTCTATTAAAAAACGTGACGAGGTTTTCACTGGAAGTTAATTAATTCTTAAATGTGCATTTGTGGAATTAGTTCTTCACAGTGGCCCTTTCTAGTTGATTTTATTCCCCTATTGAGCAGCGGGTGACTTGACACTTTTTGAAAATTGAATTTTGGTACTCCAGAAAAGTTGTTTATTTGTTGCAGAAAAACTCACGATTACAAAAATGTGAGAAGTGGAAAGGCTATAGGTATAGCTTCGACTCAGATTATGTGTTCTATTTTTTTTCTTCGTTGCCATTTTTGCATGGTTTTGTTTTAGCAAAGTGCCTAGTTTTTGTATGCCGTTTTTCGTTTTTAAAAATAATTCAGTTTATTTTCGAATGCAAAATTATGAAAAACTGGAAAACGTTGTGTGTGTTCGTGGCTCTAAAAAAATGGGTCATCGTGAAAAACCTAAAATCTTAGAAGCTGCGGGGCGCGAGAATAGGTAGCTAATTATTGAATGACTATGCTTAATTATATGTGCTCTTTTAGAAGTCAGCCTTTTTTTTATGACCTGTCACGTCACATTTTTCATGACCGCACGAAGCTCATCTCTTCTCACTCTTGCCTTCGTAATCAAATGAAAATGATGATTTTACATCCGATTACTCGAGTGCGTAATTACGGTTTTTTTATTGAGTTATTGATCGGGGATTTTTATGAGTGTATCAACCTTTATAAGAATTCACAGCAAAAAAGTTTTTAATAGTTTTTCGTTTTTATAGACGAACGTGTTGAAGAAATAAATGAAGGGTTGACACGTGCTTGTCTCTTCGTGTTGTTCAACTTACAATATCGGTTTTACTTCAGTCTTTCAGTCGTATCCAATTTCATGGTTTTTTCGTTCCCACCAATTTCGAGCTTGATAATCCTTTGCGGCAAACTTTAAACAAGGTTATTTTTAGTCCTGCAATTTTATGTTTCAATTCGTATCAGGCATCTGCATTTGTCAATTTACTGTAGCAAGCGATGACTCACGCTTTCTTTTAAATATCTTCGATTCATCTTAAAATATTGGCAACTGTAAGAACAAATTGTTGGAAAGTCAATTCTGTTTTGTTCCAGTTATTTATTTACGTATACGCATAGATTTGTATGGTTCGCGTTCGCAAATAACTTCTAAAGAAAAAGTTGAAAGGAAAAAAAAAAGAGTTGACGTAAAAAACACATTTGACCCTGACCATGATCTTCCGCATTTGAGAAAATAAATTCGTCTGTAGCTCTGTACAAAAAGAGACTTGATGCTGTGACCATGACGTTATGTAAACCTATTTTCAACAGTTTGTACGGTCAATTAAAATCGATCTCTTTTTTTTTCTTAAAAAAAAGTAAATATTTAGTTTGTCTCAAGCTGCAAAACGAGGTCTTTGTTGTAGGTTTCCATTCGGTCTCCTTTTTTTCGTCTTGGTTGTTTTTGCTCGCAACTTCGAGGTTAAATTAATTGAAGAGTAAAAGAATTTTTTTTTTTCCCTTTTATAATTAGTCTACATGTTGGTATTTAAGCGCTGAGGAGAATGAGATCCGAGAATGTTCCTAGTTATTTTGTGGGTGCGCAAATTGGAGGTCAATTTATTTTGTTAGTTGGCCACTGCTGATGAGTGTCTTAATTAACTTTTTTCTCTCTCATACACATCACATGTAATCAAGTGTTGTAGATTTGTATGACCCGGTCCGCCTTCTATGGTGACCGTATTACATCTCGTGCATATTAAAAAAAAATCTGCTGGGTGTAATTGCTATGTGTGCCTCATTCGTCGTACCGAAATCAGCTGATACTGCGAGTGAATGTAGGTTAAAATTTAACTGTAGGTTCGTTCATAGAGGTTACTCTCGTTTTTTTTTTTTTGATGGCATATCCTATTTCCTTGTGGAAATTTTCCTGTTACGTAAATTAGGAAGAATCAATTGAGAATATTATAATGTTTTACAGGGCAGTAAATATTTGATCATTCTTCAGACCCATTAGCTTCACTGCATTGGTGGTGCAAGGAGAAGTCATTTTTTGGAAGACAGTTATCAACTGTCAAAAACTAAGAATAATTAATTTGTGTACTCAGGTATCAACGAGTTATGAAAAAAATTATCTATATTATTTGAAAATGCAGCCTTACTTTTTAATTGGATAAGCTTACGTCATAGTTTTAAGACAAAAAAATTAGGGAAAAAATTTTACCATAATTTTTTTCATTTCATATGAGATTTGATTTGAAAGATTTTTAATATTCGAACAATTTTTTAGTTGGACAGATACAAGAAATTAATTAATATTGGCGTACTGTTTTTTTCCAATTTTTGAAAATTCGAATACAAATTTTAAAGAAAGAAAGAAAAAAGAGTAAGCAGTAATATTTATACCTACATATTAATTAATAAAATAAAAATCCTGTAGCCATATCCTTCTTTGATATAGGGTTACCTGGAGGACGTCGCGTCGTATAAGTCACAAAATAAACTTTCCAAACGCATTCGCATTCCCCTGTCAGTGCAGTGCACTTTTTTCATGAATTTTTTCGTATCCGGTTTTCACTTTGATTGTATTTTTTTCGAGCACCTTCGCCTCTTAGCGAAACAGGTATACATTTGTACCATGTTTTTATTCGTTATTGTTTTTCGCGCTGTATATAGTAGCTTATCAAATGAGTATTGTTCGGTTGATTAGGACGTAAGTAGGTGAGGTACCGTTTTGAAATTTACGTCATTTGTTTTGTACTTCCAACACATAATATTGATTAATAATTAATTAGTAAGTTCACGTTTGTAGTGTTTTAGAGAAAGTTTTATGAAGTGATCTTCTATGTTCCTATCTGCAAGATATTAAAAAAAAAAAAAAAAGGTCTAATTGTATGTTGGACAATCTCATGTTTTTGTCAAGCTGTGGCATCCATCTGATTTTTTGTTTTACAACCTTCTATCTTATCGATAAGTTCTCCTCATACGTTGAATTCGCCGCATCCAAGACTTCTCCCGAAGAAAATTCTTCTTAGGAGCCCTGTAAGGCTTTTTTTGAAACCTTTGCAGTTGCCTCTCACTCCTCTATCTCTGTTTGAGATAGTTTGATCGTTTCTTATTCGTAACTTTTATTTTGCCCATAATACTATGCTAATCATTGTCGTTTTCAAACTATATAGTCATATCATAACTAGCCTCCACTTGAAAGTGCAACATATTTTTATATAATTACTTTGACAAATGTCAATTTTTGTTCATCTCATCAATCTTTGATCTTGATTTTTATAGTTTCGTTGTAATGAACTAATGCATTCGTATCATTTGCACTGCGTGTTATCCATTTGAATGCATTTAATTTTTTCATTCTTTCTACGAATGTAATCTAATAACAACAGCTATAATGCTAGCTACATAAATAGGACTGCATTTGCACCTACGCATAACTTATTATTCATATAGGGCATATACGTCAAAAGTGCATTTGCAGCTCTAGCTGTACCTGTACTATTATCTAAAGTAGGTACCCAGCACCGAAGAAAATAACAAAGAAATAAAATCCTTGAAATGTATCCTGATACCATTATTTGCCGATAATAATTATCAGCATGTGATAGAGGCTTTGAATGTGTTCACACTAAATTTGCTTGGCATGATGTCCTTGCTGAAGTTACCGCAAAATTATATAACAGTAGATAATTGCGTGACGTTGGTACTTACAATGTGAATTAATTCATCATTCCATTCGTAGACGTGATTGTTGATGGCTTTTTCATTTTTTTTTTTTTTTGTGAAATATATAATAATTGGCTGGTGTTACCCATTCTGAAGAGTAAATCGTGGCAGTGCTACGAAAATTGCTAGTTATTACGAGGGACGTCGCATCAGTAATGCACGTTTTCCCATTGGAAAAAATTGATCAGGACTGTGCACAATTGCTGAGTAATTTTGATTTCGAGTTTTTGCACATACTGTTGTTGTCGAATTCTTTATTCAGTAAATTTTTCTCTTATTATTTGTAAAGTACATTCCAGTATTATTGACTGTACATTTTTTCAATCAGGTGCCATATTTTAATAACTAAGAAAGAGCAAATCTGTTCTATAGGATTGAGATGTATGTACCTTATTGAATACTAAGTGCCAAAAGATTATTATGTTGTATTTGATAAAAAATTTATCAAACTATTTTATTTGCAAAGGGTGATCATTATGAGATGAGGTCAGCGACTATGGGTTTCTTATTGAACAATAAAGTACTGCATCGATTTTGTTTATCAAATACAGAATGTAATTATATTTGGTAGTGGTAGTGATATATGAGGCCTTTAAACCCTGTAGAATTTAACCAAATCTTTTGGAATCATTGCGTATTACCCTGGTCTAAGAAAATATCCCAACAATAACTTACTGAATGAAGCCTTTGCCTTGTGTGCTTAGAGGGAGCCCCACGTTTTTGTATCAAAATGCAAATAAGCTCGTATTATAACGAAGTATTTTAAGAGCTGCTTTCTTCTGAGTGATTAGTAGGTAGATATCGTTAAAATGTTATACGTTTCTTCCATTTCAATCTTCATGCTAAATTTGTCTTACGCCTTCGCACAAAGATTGGTATTATGGAAATAGTCTGTTTTCGGCGTCGAATTTCCCAGTCACCTTCAAAACTGTCGTACTTTCGTCTACCATTCGTTTATATCGGTACAATCTTTATAAGCGTTACAGTATCTACCTGTTGATTTTCCCATAATTTAATCTTCATGTCGAAGACGGTCGACAGACGGATGTTTTCTTTCACTTTTTCCCCGCCACCAGCCCCGGCTCTTGTTATTTTTTCGAAAACTTCGAATCCCGTTTCAGCACTGTGCTTCGAAATACATTATCGAGGCAACTGCGTTAAATCGACAAGTTGTACCAACTTCCCAGATGTACGGTCGTTTATCATTTAAAATAATTTAAAACGCGTCATTTTGCAAATAGAAAAAGAGAGGACATTCCACCCTCGCCTCTTTATATAATATTTCGGTGTGCGCATTATCTACGTCAAGAATGATGGCAGCACTGCGTGAGGTGTCGACTAAATTTTGAAGTATTTGCTGTTTTGTGAAACTAGTGAAACGCCGAACATAATATAGATAAGCTTTTGTTTTTGACTTTGACATTTATAATGGCGAACATGATAGGAGGAATGACGTTGATATTTGACAAAACGAAATGAATACTCGTATTTGTACATTCATATCTGAACGAAGAATATGTAGCTTCCGCCATTATTTTGATTTGATGATTTGAGGTAGGAAAGGAAAAAGTAGTTCAAATGTTGACCTATTCTTTTATAGTGTGCTTTTCGTGATGATGGTTGTATACGGTTTAATTGTAGCACGTTGGTTTACAGTTATCAATTTCTATTGTGTGGAGATAGAGGAAAAAAATTATACGTACAACATACCATTTCGTTTTGAATCTAATTACTTGTTCATTTGAGTGTATCTTTTTAAATACTCGTCTACGACCTCCTAACTTTTATGATGTTCCAATATCATAATAATGACGTGAATTTTTTTTTCCCGTTACGAATGAACTGAAATAGTTTAATTTTTATGATGTATTTATGAAAACTCAGTTTTTCGAACGTTCTTAATAAGAAGCTTTTTATGGGTTTATTGTTGTTTTTTGTTCACTCATATTTCGGCTCATAAGGTGACTAGAAGTGTTGACAACTTCCTTATTTATGATACCATTTAAAAGTTGAAAATACAATCGAAATTTGGAAAATGAAATTCAGAAGCCTCCCTCGCCTCAGTTTCGTCCAGTCAAATATTTAAGATGAACTCGAAAATTCAACTTATTGTAAGAAATGTTTGGTATCCCTGTCGTTATTTTGTCTCAGATTTTCTTGTGTAAATTATCTAATTCAATTAAACCAAAAATTGACTAGTGGTACATCATGTTTTTTAAATGAAAAAGCTCTTCAGATCTCTCATGTTTTGTCCTCTTTTTCTCCTCCTTATTTACTATTCATGGCAGTATGCAGGTGCTAGCTGAGGCTTCAACAGATTTTTTCCTACACTTCTAATAGCATAGAATTGTGTTTACATGTTGACTGCTTTCTCACGTAATGACGACATAGTGGTACAGCATAGTTCAACCAAGCCTCGATTATTTATTTTCCTTTCGCTTATTTATAGTATGGACTACGGTGTGCCTCTCTCAACTTCCAATGGTACCAGATCCAATAACAATCAAACGTATTTTCTGCAACTGAAAATAGTATTGCTATACATGCTAGTTTTGGATGGTACACAAAGTTCGTGTTTCGCATTACATTACCTGCATAGTGATGGAAAAATCTAAACTGGGGACGATTCGGAGTATTCTAAAACCAGTTACTGGGAGCACCGTTATACTTGGGGACGCGGAGAGCGTAAAATAGTCGATATGTCAATCACATGCGCATGCACAAGATTCAAGATAAGTCATTGCTCCATATTATGTCAGCAATGGTCGTGAATGTAACGACATCGTTCTCAAAGAACAAGTAGAAAATCTATTTTATTTCTTTATCATTGTTGATAACTTGGAAGCATTAAGGAATTGTCGATCATAAAATATCAGCATAATGACTCCTGATATGGAATAATTATATTTTTCGTATTTATTTGTACGTACTGTAATATAATTTGCCACAGCAACTGGAGTATGAAGCTTACTACATTTATCAAATATCCTATCATGCACTTATCTTCCTTACTTCGAAAAATTTAATTTTCCCCGGGTGGCGGATTTCATTTCGCGGAGGAACTGTCCTCTTTTGATAATCTTCATGAACACAATTTTAGAGACTATTTTGGGGTACATTGAACGTCATCAGAATTGATTCAGCGAATGATTTGATGTGCCATTTTATTTCAAGCTATTTTAGATTATTTTATCGTAAGTTTCCTGCTATTCCTATTAATATTGATATTACGTCTTTAAAATTGAGAATTTTTTCCCTATAACCCCCTGATAAATTTTTTTGACTCAAAATTCTCTTTGGTAAAAGAAAATCGGAATCGACGAGAAGGCTGCTCTTTATGAAATAGATTTTGGGTACCATTTGATACGCTATAAAGTTCTTCGTAACATCATCAAACCTGTACAAATATCAGGCATACAAACATGAAAAATAATACTTGATATAAGATGTACTTTTTTTTCTTTCTTTTGAAGCACTGACAATCAACGTATGACAAACGTATTCTCGCGACTGGAAATTAAAAATTTGACATTATTTAAACAGACTTCATTCGTTTTAAATTTTATAATGCTTGTAACACTGATAATAACACTGAAAAAAATGAGTACAGGTAGATAATGACGTAACATGAAGATTTAAAAAAATAATGAAGAAGATTTTTTAATGAGAAAACTGAAGTAAATAACTTTGATATTCCATAAGTAATGAATTAATATGTACCTAGTGAAGATGAGAAATTGAATTCCGACTAATTTTTCTATTCGACTTAAAATGGGAGAATATTATTAGTGAAAAAAAAAAATCGACTTTATTATTTCAAACGTGAAATAAATTTAATGAAATTTATTGTAATTGGCAGCAATTTTATTTCTACTATACCAAGCAATGGCGACTATGTATGTATTTTATCTATGTTAAGTTAACAGTGCGATTGATGCCAAATTTTTTCAAACATCAGCAGCCAGGTAGTCGCATTTGTTTGCTCAGAAATAATTTAAAATGCAAATAAAAATGCATAGTCTGTACTCGTATTGCCATATAGGTATGCAAAACTTTGAAAGCTGAAAGCAGTCTTCAATTCCTTTTAAGAAAGGAAATAACGAGTTGAAACATTTTCAATGACTACATAGATGAATAAAATTTATCAATGTCAACATTTATATTTTAATTTCATGTAGACACGTGTAAATTTTCTCGAAAAATCGTTACAAAATTTTTATGAACTGGTGACCAAAACCGGAGTTGGATTTTTTCCAACTTACACATAATTATGCGGAGAATGATGTTACGGAATAAGTCAGGTAGATCAGATAGATGCATTTTTGCCATAATATAACTTCAATTTTTTATTACGTTTCGTTTTCGTGATAAGAAAGTTATCAAATAATTGTAGGTACAGAAGATAACAGGTGGGCGTTGTAGTTGTGAAAATTTACGAAACTGAAAATCCAAGTTCAAGGTTGAAAATAATGCTCAAGATTGCAGATTGTAAAGGATTACTACAAATAAGAATATTGGCAATATAATGGGACTGATGAAATATTTATTGCATCGCATCGATTCGATCTAAATGACGAAAATTTCGATACTAATTTTTCAATGTAAAATTTATTGGAAATTTAGAAAAATTAAGAATTGGCAAAGTAGTCTATTGATGTGGGAAGGGTTGATAAATATGTGACATTAAATATTGTATGCCCAAGTTGGTTAGGTTTTGTTTTTAGAAAACTTGGTCACTTCTTTTCTCGCATCCGTTAAAGTAAGATGTGTAGAAAATTTTAGTTATTGCTGTAGTTTTCGGCTGGAGTACTCATATTTTCTTTTGCAGACTGCATTAAGAATTTTCTCTCATCAAATCGCCAAATTATTTACATCATCTTGCCCTTTCTTCTCTGAAGGCATTTTTTATACAGCTATATATAACCAAACCCGATTGCATTTATGACCATGTTCTTTTTATTATCATAATTTGTCGATGTTGAATTTTTTTATCACCCCATTTAATTTTTTACTATTTTTTGATATAATCGGTTATCTGTTTAGTATGACGTGTCTTGGAATGGGGGGAAATTTTATTTCTTTACTATAGCTGAATTTTCAGAATCCATTGTCATTTAATAAGGTATTTTACATAACTGTTCTCCTTTTCCTGTTTTCTTCCTCGCCAATTTTGTGACGTTTTGAACGGTTGTATCCGGTGTTCCACAAAGCAAAAATACTTATGTCCAAGCTGGAGTTGCAGTCGACTTTACTGCATTCAATTTTTTTGTTTTTTGCAGTCTCATTTACCGTGAACTTGTCACGGTGAATTATGGGGCAATTATTTGTCAATTTTTCTTTTCCTTCTTCTACCTTCGTCTTTATGTTGAGAAAAAAAAAATTCTGTCAAATGTGTTCACTTACGTGTTTTTAGTTTTATTTTTTAATTTTTTTATCATGAAGGTAACAGGCGTGGCTTTTTTTTTCAGTCTGGCTATAAGCAGGACGATGGGTTTATCATAAATATAGTATAAATTTGACCTCGATAAAATTATTTTTCAAACAATAATAAAATGAAAACGCTCGTGCTGCAGAATTTATGACGTGTAATGGGTGTATGCTGGTAAATACATTGAACATGTTTGATGCGCAGATTTGGTTCGTGAATCGATTCGAAGTTTTTGTTGAAATCGGATTGCTTTGGAATCGGGGCTTCTGATTGAATGTTTGATTGGCTTTTTTAGGTATAGGAATGGAATATATGACCGATGACAGAAATCGTGAGATGAGGTGTATGATCAAAATGAAAGTTTTACTAAATATAGTTTACTATCAACGTATTTAGCTACAGAAAAAACAGAAAAAACTCATTTCTCTTATTTATCGCCAATATTTCCAGATGATGGCCAAGTCAATAATCTTGAAATTATTTACGTTATGAAAAATTATAATTATTGATTGACATACATAAAGATCGTAATAACGTACCTAAATACTTGATTGAATTTTTTCCCCTATCGTAGATGTTATTATAATTATGACATATTTTGCATTTTAAGCACTGGAAGATGGAACTAATTGTATTTATTGTATTTTCTTTTGCAGGTAAGTTTATTTGCTCAGCCACTTTCATATTTTATCGATCGAATGCTCAAAAGAGTAAGTAATAAATATATATATTTCTTGGAATTGAACACATCTATTTTTAATCTGCTTTGAGATTAAATTTAATCATGTTCCTTTTCGTGGTTTTTTGGAGTATTATCAATTTCCCTTTCGCCGAAGAGGGTGCCCAAAAATTTCAATTTCTCGTCTCGTCCTCGTCCTGAAATAGCTAGGAAGTATACTTGATAGGATTAAACTCAAGTTTTACTTTTTTCAATTATTTTAGTCCCTATTCTGGCCTTCCCTTCACTGCCCATTTTTCACGTCTCATTTCTTAAGCTGATTATTTGTTTGAATTTATGAACTTATGAAGGTGTCATTTTTGTTGGTCTATGATAGGCTTTATAAAATTTAGAAACGTTTTATTCACATTTTACGAATTCTGTTGATTTATTTACAACGCGAAGAACTTGGTATGTGAATACTATTCCCCCTATTCGCTGATAGTATAAAGCATGACTGAATTACGCTTTGTGATTGTTACCTACTTTAATCATAATTTTACATAGAATAATGGACAATTTTAAGAAATCGATTCCATAAAAACTTGTAGCAGTGGTGGGTTAAGAAATAGCAATGGAGCTTTTGTTAATTTCGTCCTGTTTTTAAAATTATATAAGTATCTGATTTAAAAAAAAATATTCCTGACGGGTCACAGAGTTTTGCAAACTTATGCATTTTTACACAATGTAAGCTTTTATTTAACAAGTTCTTTTCAAAGGCCACATCAATGTCGTAGCGCTATAATTGTTATTTTATTTTGCGTTATCATCGATGGTTGGTTATCAAAGCTTATTTTTAACTTTCATTTTCCCCAAATGATAAATTATTCAACTTGAAAACCTTCGAAAGAATATTTTGATTCGCACGCGAGTATCACTCTAAATGGAAATTTCGTGTCATTTTATTAGAACTGGTCGAATTTGATTTCTGCATCAAGAAGCTTGTTTACTTCTTTCGATCGACAAAATGATCCTCATGTCTTTTTGTCGGTACGCAGTATAATAAATGCGTGTTTTTTGAGTTCTCCTTAATTTGAAGACGGAAAAAGAAATGGCACGTGCCAGTTATTGACCGTGATAGAGTTCGCGGTGACAATGAAATTACCTACTTCTTTCAACTCACTAGTCTGAATCTTCTGATGACTCTAGCTGGTGTACTATATTAACCTGTTTCTCGATATTGTAGAGATCCCGTTTGTTTTTTATTTTCCATCGATGCGATTTCTGTTCGAATTTTATCGTTCATCAACAAAAAATTATGACTCAGTTAATACTATTTTTTACGCAAACATCTACGTAGATGTGCAGTTTGTACTTGGTAGTAGTACGTTACTTCACTGCCATGAATATGCGACTTCACAGTTTATAATTTTTTAAGGATTTCCCCAAATGATTCCTCCTCGTGAGAGTTACGTATAGCCATTTATAATTTTCTATGGTAAAAACATTCAGTGAATTCTATCAACACCGGCGTAGTTCCCGGCCAAATCTGTTGAGAAAAAAATAATGTGCCTAGTTAAACCAACTTTTTATGACGAAAGACCTTCTTTCAATCTTCTCCAACTTCCCCCCTTTATTTTTACAAAATTTTTGGAAAAAATTCGAGTTATCGCAGTCATTACGTAAAAGTTGAAGAGCCAAGAACGAAAAGCGTTTTATCCTCAAAAATCGTAACAAAAATATATGCGATTGAAAGCAGATGCATAGGCATAAAATCCTGTGTACCCATGAAATCCAAACGTGCCTTTATTCGCTTTTTTGTGAAAATGTGACCCTGAAAAATGTTGGACCCTGTTTGCATCTATAATGCCCCTCAACCTCACCTTGGCTTATCTGCAATTTTCTGTTGGGCTACCTTTGGCTTGATCCTCTAATAGATTCGCTAATCAATGTTTGCTTTCCATATCGCCGCCATTTTTTCGGAATTACTCAACACCGAGGTCATTTGCTCTCAAGTTTTTTAGGTGTCTGTTTCGAGTGGAACGTCCATTACTAATCGCAGAAATTCTGACCGCATAGAGAAGGCCAGGCAAATAGTTCATTCTTTCATTACGAATGACTTATTTTTCTAACTGAAATGGTCAAGGATCCTCTGTTTTATGCGGGTCTAGACCTTTCGTTACCAAATGACTATACGGTCTGATAATTGTGTTCTTCCATTTTTGCATTTGTATGTCAAGAATGAAAACCGAGATCGCTTAGGTGTATTGAGAAATTCGTTATTTGGCGAGGGGGTTGTGGCTACGAGAAAAATTTTCAAATAAAAAAACATGTCGTCTTTATTCTTGAACCATCCGTAAATTCAACGACCTTCTACCATTATTTTTGGAGATTGGGTTTGCTAGTTTATTTTAACGGAAACACATAACTGCATTCTAGTGATACATATAATACCGTCGAACGGGGTGACTTTACATTCAAGGGGCGACTTTACCCACTTCGTTTTAGCCCAATAAATAAATTGCCAGGCAAAAATTAAAACCGAAATACGATTTGGATCGAAGCAGGTAGAAGGAGGAAAATAAAAAAAAGATCGCCGCCCCTACCTCACTTCACCCAGTTACAGAACAAGAAAATAAAGGGCAATATGTTTTTTTCCTTTTTTCTTATTCGTCTTTTTTTTTTAACCACAGACACTCAAAATATTCAGTTCGGTTTCACACGGTTGAAGTTGGTACTCGACTAGTTTCTTTTCAATCATATGTCTGAGTACAAACATCCTCAAATTTTGCCTCCCCACCCATCAATAACTCGTCAATAACAAATTGATGGGTAAAGTCGCCCCATTGAGGGGTGACTTTACACAAATTTTTTGAAAAATCATAAAAAATAGAAGGAAGGCTGCAAACTCAAACTTTTTTTACAATTGTGTTGAAAAATGTTAGACCTAAATTTTAAAACCAAATTCACTTCAATAGCTTCAAAATTGGACGAGTTATTAAAGGACAAAGTTGAAAAACATAAAAAAAGTGTGTAAAGTCGCCCCATTCGACGGTATACTACTTCATAAAACCTTGAAAGAGAAACAAAAACAATAAAAAGCAAGTAAATATAAACTCCAAAAAGTTGGTCAAATTAGTTGAGGAACTAATTTTTATGTTAATTTAATTATTTCGAGTAGGTAGTTATATTTATGTATTTGTAGGGTAGTAATTATTTTACAATTATTTTGCGGTAATCAAGCTAAAAAATAAGATTAAGCCTGCATATTCGTCCTTTAGCCCCTAATTTGGTCAACTAAATGGCCATATAGTACCTTGGATGAAATTTTTGGCTGTTGTTTTCAATTATTTTTCCACCTCATTTTTTCCATTTGCGGTTTGAAGAAAACGGTATTTGAAATGCACGGTGTATTATCTAAAATGTTTTTTCTTTACCGCTACATAATTATATACCTACCTTAAATGCAAATTCTTTGTGACCCATAAATTACATTAGAGAAACACAGATTGTGATTTAGGTTCGTTTTAATTGCTTGCAAAAGTGAGTAAAATATGGATTTTATGACTATATTTGGAAAAATCCTACCTTACTTTTTCCCTGAAAGTCAACTTTATTATAATTTTCATTTTTAACTATTTAGTCATTAGTAAACTGGTGAGGTGCGAAGGTGATATGATTAATCTCCATGCAGTTTACGGAGGACATCATACGTACAACTCAGGAGTGAGTACTAGAAAAAAAAATAAACGTTGCCACTCAAAATCGGTAGATTAGAAGGAAAAACTTGGTAAAACATTTTAATCTATCCATAGTGAGTTTGTATAAGTTTCAATTCCTACAGGGTAATTTATGAAGATGGGTAGTGAAAAAATTTGTTTGTCATGAGATGAAACTGATTTGTGATGAAGGAAGAGAAAGTACGGAAGATAAGTGCTATTATTTTACTTTTCAAAAATATCTGAATACCAAGATATATTTGTGAAATTATTTGCCAGCGATTTGATTCATCTGAAGAAACTGTAAATTGCTGCGTGATTATTAATTAGTTCTGAAAACTGTAACCGTAAAATACGGAAATGAAACCATGAAATGAGAAATGACGCATGAAAATTGACAGATTTCTCGTCATTATATTGAATTTAGGTAGGTATATTCGAAATTTTCTCTCGAATATATTTTTATCATGAATTTGACTGTGAATGTTATCGCTGCCAAGATTAAAGACAAATAATAGTCGGTTTTTGGACAACCTACGAAAAATTATACAGAATAATAAATTTTTTTTTGTAAAATTTTGTTTTACTTTTTATTGCAATTGAAAGTCTAGAAAATTCAGATTCATAAAATTTTTCATTTATCGAATTATCAACACTTGGTAAAATTTCAATTCATTTTAATTCTGCTAGTAATCATATATTGTCTTCATTAAATAGATCTGAGTTGTGAAATTGAAGATAAAAACTGTTGGTTCTGATTGGTGAGGACTCTTTGAAAGTTTGTTTCGGTTCGGCTCTGAAAATTGAGTTTCAGCTCTCATTTCGAATCATTGTACTCGTAATATAAGAAATTTCATTGCAAACAGTCACATTCACTGGATTTTTTGGAATGTAAAAATTTCAATATTTCATGTACAATGCAATATACTAACTGGTAACAGTAAACTGTCTTATTAGTTTTATCATTCGACATTCGTATTCATCTCAATAAGTTTCATTATTTGGTAAGTTTATATTTTAAGTTTATGATGTTCATACTTTTTTTTCTTGCAGCTATTCTTATGGTAGGTACTATCGTCCGTTAATTTTTTTTTGATTCATTCAAATACGTTCCAGTCATTTGCTTTTCCTACCATAACTTCTTTTATTCATTTTAAATCACTAATAGATAATGTTCTACTTAGATTATAATATGTTTGGACTGTTTATTCACATGCACGTTCCTAGGTATTCATCTTTGAAGAGACGTCTATACTCTATACTCTTCTACTTTATCTAACAAGTAAGCCATACGATTTTTTCCACTTACTCGTTTGTACCTTCATTTACTGTTGCTCCAAATTTGATCCATTTAAACTTTTTGCGGTTAGTCATAAAGAAAAGATCACGTTTTAATCTGTTGACATATCGATTCAGTTTTTCCTCGTTGCGCTAGTTTTTTAATGTTGAACAATGGAGAAAATATCCAAAAACATCACGTCTGCATAAATAGCTGAAACTAATGTTTGAATAATAGGAAAAATCGCTAAAATAACTCTTCGCCTTTCACAATAAAACCGATACTTATTACCTATTTGAAAAATGGTAATAGAGAGGTAGGTAGCTCTTGACTTAATATCAAAATTTAGTTCTTCTCATTGTATCTGAAATACTGGCTCCAGTATTCTTTTATTCCTTTACCCGTTTTTCGATTGCGATGATTGATTGCACATATTTTTTAGAATACTACGCAGCTTAAATATTTAGTTGATTGAATTCTATGTTATTCAATCCTGAAAACGGCATTTGAAAAAGGCCCCAATGGCCGAAGCTGTTCGTGGACAGTTGGAAGTTATAGGGCCTGCAGTCTCTACAAATTAATAAGATTTTAGATTGCGTTTTTGGAGAAAGTGAAGAGGCATTTATTCGAGCGTGAGCATAATGTAACATTGCTTACTATGTGCAAAAACCTATTTACTGTTATTTGTATTGCAGTTTTTTATTACAGTCAGCAGCAGGTAGCATTAAGTTTTATGAAAATTTTAATCAGTTTAATTGTTTGATTTGAGCTCGTTTTTCCTGCTACTATACGAGTATATTCTGTTCTTGGTTATGTTTTTTTAATTAACTTAAGTCGTATGGTATGCATTTGAAGCGAACAATTAACTGTTATTTGGTGATTAGTGTGGCTGAGTATGAGCCGTATCTTGTCCGTGTAATCAACTTTTATTTCGTCTGAAAAATTCAACGTCCCATAACGGTGATGTAATGTCATATTTAAATGATGTCACACAAAACATTAAATTATATATTATGCTTCTTGCAAACCTCACCTGTCAACGTCATTTCTATATTTAACGATTTTTCGTTATCTGCTGTCGAATGACAACGCTGGCTGATGGTGTTCGTCAATTTATGATTATTGATTGCTCTACCTCGATGAAAGGAAGTTGTGATTGTTTGTTGGTGATTGTACTTTTTCGTATCATGAAAAAAGTGAATTACTTTTACGTTAGGTACTTCTTGGCACAATCAAAAGAATAAAATGATTTCATCGCAATGGTTGTCCCGGAAAATATCTAAAATTATATCCTCAAATATTTCCGTATCCAAATTCCTCGTATTTTGATTTTATATGTATTTCATTTCCAAATTTTACCTATACTGCTTATTTGGTGAATAAAAGCTACCTACTTATACTTCTTACATACCTACATGTTGAAAAAAAAGAGCCCATCATTTCGTTTATAGCATCTAGTCTTATACCATAACAATTTTTTTCCCTCATTTTAACGCGCCGATTTTATGAATCCTGCAATTTCATTTGGAGGTTGAAATGTCACTTGGGTAACAAATTTTCATTTCAATAGGTTCAGTCCAAAGGTTCAGTCTTACTACTTTTATGAAGGTGGAATAATTTTGTACTCGTATTATTATTTTTGTTTTTCATCATTGTAATGTAAGTGCTGGTGAATTTTTACGAGCTTGAGCTTTATGGATTGCTTATTCTAAGGTCAAGGTGATTTCATACAATTTCGAGTTTTTTTTTTTTACTGAGAAATTGAATAATTTATTTTAATGGATTTGTATCTATTTTATATTTATGGGTAGCTTTGCTTTCCGGTATAAAGTGGAGACACTATAGATGTAACCACTAACCAGACTAGTGCCTACTGAAGTGAAAAAGTTTTGCCAGTCATCTTTCTCTTCATTGGGGAAAAAAACTGATATATTTTGATGATCCGTGAAAACATATATATGAAATTATTTGTCACTGAACCGTGCAGAATGTCTGTAAAAGGTATACTATTCCGTGTACCTACTCACATTTCCATCAGTTGATCAAATTGATGGGTGGCGTTAATTTTGGTTTTTTGTGTTTCCATGAAATACGGTATTGTTATTATTCAGGAAGAAAAATAAAAATAATATCAAATGGCGGAAAAAATGAAACAGTGTCGAAACGTCGTATTAATTTCGGTTCGCCGGGGACAATGGGTCATGAAATTTAATCTTCATTTGACGTGATTTTCCCCTCTCATGGAAATGTTATTGAAATTTTACGACTTCCTCAATTGAATAAGGACATACCTATATAGAGTATGCTCAAAGAGCATATATTGTCTTTGTTTTTTATCTGTCTCTCACCTTAATTATTCACTCTTTTCACTCTGTAGAATCGTTTCATCAATTAGTACAAAAATGTGCTTAATAGTATGTACATGCGAAAGGTATACGGTGTATCTAACTTCCATTATGTTCCTAATGCTACACTTGATTTGAATATTTCCTGCTACACAAAAAGTGAATTAACTTTCATATTCATAAGTTTCATGTACAGTAACCCGATGAGAATCGTGTCACTCTAAGATTTTCACTCTCTACTTCGTGTCGAGATGGATTGTTACTTGTTAGACCATCCGATTTCACCCCTTGCAGTGAAACTTTCGCAATGCTGATTCGACCGGAAAATAAGTTCGTCACGTGGCTGACACTTTTTTTAAAAATAAAATTAAGGATACAATATATTCATCACACAATTGTGTTGACTATGTGCGTCTACTTGGAGAGCATTAATTGAAGACACATTTTTTGCTACAAATACTACAAATATTTACATTCTTTCTACATGGTAATAATAGTTTATTACATCTACATATTGCTCAGAGAAACTAAAAAGGACAGGCGCCGGGATAAAAGAAACAGAACAGAGAGTAAGAGTAAATTACATTAGAAAGTGTCTCCCCTACAGGGTGATCCCAAGGGTACTTTATGATCGCTGCTATGTGCAATATTTAATATGCGATGAGAGAGTTCAAGTGTTTTAAAGTTAATAAAATAAAATTCGCCCTAACTATGTGAAAGTAATAATCTAAATAAATCGGGAAAACATTATTTGTAAGTTTTTAAAAAATATTCTCGTTTTGTTATTCTGAATAATACACAGCGTATTATACTAAAATTATCTAGTGGATGAGTGAAATTGCTAGATTTTTCTTGAGACACTATAAACGCGCGTGAAAAAATATTAATAACATCTTTTGAAATTTATTCGTCGTCCTTCTCTTTGCGTACTTTTTATAGTAAGATTTGTATTAGAAAATATCCGCAACCGAAGTACCTGCTTATTTATGCAGTTGTTTCCAATCTAACTGATTTCATCTTCATGGCACATTAACAGACGGCCTAAATCTGCTCAGCTAAAAGAAAACGTACCTTATTTTGGAAATGGTTACTTAACGAAGACCTCCATGTTGGAAGAGGTCAACTGAGAAGTGCTCACAAATCTATTCTCTACTAGCGAAACGGAGTTTATTGAGGAGGGAATTATTATTTTGAATAGTAAAAAAATGAGATAGAATTGAAGTAACTATGCCGATAGTGCGTTGTGAATGGAGAGAGGGAAGGTTATGAGAAAAAGTCAACTTTTGATAAATATACTTTGTATTTTTATACTGCTCAACTGAATACGTATCTGCCTGGATCATGACCCCAAAGACTTGTTACTTTATTGTATTCGTAAATTTTTTTCTTATTTCATCGTGCCCACTAAAGCCGCTGGTCTGTTGATATTCTATCTGAAACTAGTGATCTACATATTGTTACATTTATTACATCACTTTTGAAGTTTTTGGTTTGGCATTGTGTAGGAGATCAAGCTTTGTAATCAATTTTCTGGTTAATAACGTCGGAATAGTGAAAGTGTGTCGTGAAGTTGAAGACTTGAGGTGATTCTAAAGTATGTTTGATTTTTTTTTTCTATAGGAAATGAAATTGATGATTTGCCCCGAAGCACGAAAAATAAAGACAAGCAATCATTGGCATAATTATCTTTTTTTATTTCTAATATTTGCCAAAAAAAATGCTCAACTTGGCACAGGTATACAAAATTTTTTGAATTAAATGGCCATTTATCGTTTTATCATAATTCCATTATATGAATAATTGGAAATTGGAATATACTATAAATAAACTTGAATAAAAATATACGTTCAGTAAAAGGCTAGAAAAAAATGTATATTCATTTTTTAAGGAAAACTGCCCTCTTTTTCGCCCAGTGGATCCAAAAGTGTGTTAGTTTTAATTTTCAAAAAAATTATAGGTTGACCATATATTATACTTACTCTGAAAGAATGCCTTCTTCCAGGAGGTACTTGTATGGGCTACGTGTTTAAATTTTGGCTGCAACCGAGTTGAGTCCCGTCAGGAAATTAGAGGTAAAATATTCTCCGAGTTGAGTCCCTGGCAGCGGGGGGTATTTGCGGAGCTTATTAGTATACAATTCCGAGTTGCGGTGTCGGTGAGTTGCGGCCAGACACTGGAAATAGGGGTGAGTTGCGGCCCAGTTTTTCTTTCTTCCTGGGTGAGTTGCGGCCCAGGTTTTCTTTCCCCCTGGGTGAGTTGCGGCCCAGTTTTTCTTTCCCTATGGGTGAGTTGCGGCCCAGTCAATGGCGGCCAACCTTCAGTCTATTAGCGTGACCCAGGAGATAACACGAGGAGGTTGACTGAGTAGTCTCCCAAAATGTGTGAAAATATTTCATCATAAACATAAAATTATTATCTAAACCACTTTTCAAAACTCACGTCAAATAGTTCTGTAATTTAATCAAGGCTTTGGTAAAAACTTGAAACATAATATAAATAAATTGTTTAAAAAAAATAAGAGGCTTGCCTTTTTCATTTTATAAAAATTCCATTTCAAAAATCAATTTTATGAAGCAAAAATATGTATTTCACACACTGATTGAAAACGAGACCAAAAGGCTAGTTTATCAACGTACTCAGATTATAAATTAAAAGATAAGAAAAATGAGAGTGGACTATACAAATGCAGAGCTGGAAAAACCCATTGGCTGCAACTCACTCGCTTCTACAGAAAATCCGGGCCGCAACTCACTCGCTTCTGCAGAAAATCTGGGCCGCAACTCACTCCCTTCTGCAGAAAGTCTGGGCCGCAACTCACTTTGTAAAAAAGGTTCAAAATCAATTTGGGCCGCAACTCACCTACAGCCCCGAGTTGAGTCCCAGTTTTGCTTACCTAATTAATATGTAATTCCGAGTTGAGTCCCAAAACTTGCGGAGATAAGAAAGTTGACAGCAGGGAGTATTTGCGGAGCTTATTAGTATGTAATTCCAAGTTGAGTCCCAGTTAGGCTTATTCGCATGCATTAATGGACAAATGGTGAGAAATGGCACTAACATTGTTAGCCATAACCAACCCACTCTCTAACTCCGACTTCTACTCTGCTCATCCAAATATTTTTGTATTTCTTGAGAATATTTTAGAAATACAATGTGAAACATATGTTAAAATGTTGGATGCAAAAAAATCCAAAAAACCAGCAGTGTCGCAACAAAAGGAAAAGAGTATTGCCACTCTCATGAACCAAAGGGATTTAGGTGAACTCGACCGACTAGAATTCCTCAAACAGGTATCATACAAGTTCTTACCATTTAAAAACTAAAAGACGCCTCAAAATTGTTTACATTCTTATTTTTAATCACACCAATGTATATCGACAGTCCTAAGTCTGTAAAAGTGAGAAGGGAAATAAGAATTGAAAACATACTGGGACTCAACTTGGATATTACATATTAATTAGGTAAGAAAAACTGGGACTCAACTCGGAATTGTATACTAATGAGCTCCGCAAATACCCCCTGCTGTCATCTTTCTTCTCTCCGCAAGTTTTGGGACTCAACTCGGATATTACATATTAATTAGCTCCGCAAAACAGGGACTCAACTCGGATAGAAATTCTGGTTTGGGACTCAACTCGGGTTCGCCGTAAATTTTAATACAAGTATGATTAATATTAGTTTCACCTTTGCGGAACCAAAATGTAAACTTAGGTTATCACGTGCTACACCTTTATTCATATCTATCGGTTGAAAATTTTTGCGATAAGAAAATGAGACCGAACCTATACTAATTATACGTGATCTGTTTTGACACACCTGTTTTAAATTCTCTATTTGCTTGGATATCTTAATTTGTAGAAAAAATTTTGACGTTTTTTGTAGCCGGAAAATGAACTTGATGGGTATTTTCCGCCTGTAGTTTGTTTTTGTGGTATTTTTTTCCCCACTAGGTACTATTTCAAGAAAATAACAAAATTAGTATGCGAGTGTTAGTTATTGTCAATAGTGTTGAAATTTCTCATTCGTCAACCTGTTTACTGAGATCTGAAGAATTTATAGTTACTAGTAGACTGTGATTGTTTTCTGCCCCTCTCTTCTAGATTTTAACCAATTTTTAAAAATTCGATTAAAGTCAATGTCAAGTTCTTTGTTATATAAACAGTGTTGAAAGTAGAGTACATATTTTTTCTTTCTCACGAGTCTTTTAGCAATGTGACTATTTTACGAGTATTCTACTTTTGCGGTTTGGTAGAAGAAAATTCAGAGAAATGCGCATATTTAAACTCCTCTGAGTGACAAAAATCCATTCTTCTGTTATGAAAAAATTTGGATTTTATTTCAATTTGAGATTTTATAGGAAAGTGACTGGTCGCAATTCTCGATATTTGAAAAATGTGTCAAACTTTCAAGTTTTATGCACCAAATTTTTTTTATTAATTAACAAAAATCGTGTTTCAAGTCGATCTAAATGAAATCCAATTGTGAGTTTCGTTAAAACACATTTTTCGTTGTACTTTTTTAAAATCGCTTTCATGAATGTCAACGTATTTGTTGCGCCTACTACATACAAGTATGCAATTTATACTACAAGTTTACTCTTTGATGTTCTATTTCTGAATTCTGTCATTGTGAAAAGCAACCTTTGCTTGCGAGGTACTTCTTTGGTATTTCAGTTGTTCGGATTTTTTTTTTTCTTATCTTGTCGGAAGAAAATTCTTATCATTTCTCATCAGTCTCGTACCGAATTGCATTGTTATGTTGGATATAACTTGAAATATGAGAATAAAAAAATTTTATGCATTTTCAATCAAACCGGTTTATTGTAGCAGAAAGGTGTAGTTTATTTGTCTCATTTTATTTTTACATACCCATATACTTGGGCAGTGAAAAATATAATCGTAATATTATTTTGCTTTATGAAGCACTTGATGCCTCATCAGTACAATAGCCACATTTGAGTTTTAGGCTTACGATGTTTTTGAAGCTCAAATAATGGATAAATTGAAGGCTATTGTTTTTTTTCGCTTGTTTAAGACTATCATCTTCGTCGAAATTCATTTTCTGTATTCTCAAAAATCTATTGAAAGAGACGAAAATTTGGAAATTTTTGAAATTTTAGTGTGTCTAAAATGGCTCCAGACTTCTAATTAGCCATTAGTTTCCGTCTTACAAAAAATAGTCATAATTATTCGCTCATAAAATATTCAACTTAGTACATTATTCAAATAAGATTTCTTAATTTTTCTTATTAAAATTAAGTATGAATACGAATTTGTTTATTTTTTATTCAGTGTTGATAATCGTCAGGTCGTGGAAATTTTCAGTGATTACGTCATTGTTTTTTTTTTGTTTTTTTGGTGATTTCGTGATTGCTTCAAAAAGGAAAAATAATTTCATGTTTGGTGTTGAAAAAAAATTTCTCGATGTAACGTATAGTGAAAGTTTGATTTAAAATCGTTCCACTTGTTTAATATTTTATAGTTGCCTTGTGTGGAGGATGAATGCGAAGTATTTGTAATACTTTAATCATATTTGGGATGAATTATAATTGTTTTTGCGGTATTTATCGAAAGTAATAAGAAATGTTTTACTCAATTTGTTCATGTTCAAAACTATTCCCGATTTTATGCTTATTAACCAGACAATTTTGCTGCATAATCGTTCATTGTTTGTCTGAGAACGTGATCCAAATGCGTTTCCATTTTACCATTTTTGTAAAAAAAAATTATACTTATGACGCAATGTTTGAGAATAAGCAAAAATTGAACCGAAGTACTAGTTCTGTAATTTCAGTAACACTGTGGAATATTTTTCGATTTGTTCATATTATTCTCTTTTTTTTAATCATGACTGAGTTATTTTTTTAAACCGCAGAAGTAACATTTTGAATTTTTGATATTATTTAGCAAAGTACTTACTTATTAATCAATTGTTTGATGAAATGATTCAGAATATAGTTGAGGCTTTTTCACTTCAAGGATAATTATCCAATCGTGGATATGTTTTTGGCTTTCATCAACGTATCCAAGTATTAGAAGGGGCGTGCAAATGTATATTTAGGCTACTATATTTCCTCTTAGCATCAGGTCTGCAGTGCTCTTCTATTGGACTGAAAAATTCGTTTTAGGAGAAGCTATCTGTTGATGCTTAGAAAAGTGAATCAGCTGAAGGACTTTTACTCTCACCACTGCAGAGTGCAGAGTTGGCCATTTCATCTATCAATATTATGTGGGAGCAAAAACTGCTCAGTCCATTGCTGTTCTAAAGTGAGATCTTTGACTGTCCATAGAATATGGCATCGATTCAAAGTTTCTGGCTATTTATTTGAATCATCAAAAGTGAATTCAATATTTATGACAACATTATGCAATTTATCGTTTTGAAAATCTTTACTCGGAGAAGTGTTATTATAGAGTGTAAATTTCGAAGTGTCTTACTACAGCTCGCCAAAATACATAATAACTTATTTTCGTCATCGATTTACGTAAGCTTCGAGTGTCGAATTCCCCAAATATAGCCATTTATTGTAGGTATACCTGGGGTATTTGCTGAAGAATTATTTCTCTCGAGGTGAAGCATCATTTTTACTACCGTGCCCAACAATAAAGATAAATCTTTCAGAATTTTAAGGGCCATACTTACATATTATTTACTATACAAGAATCGCTTATATCGACTGCAGTTTCCTTTTTAATTAATCATTATTTCGCTATTTTACCTATACTTTTAAATGGCGATGGTCTTCGTCGCCGAATGAGGCCATCGTAAAACCGTTTCTAAACGTGCGGAGGGGGCTGTTCCCTAAACTTCTCACGAAAGAAAATATTACTGTACCAACAATTCGGTTAACTAGTCGCATGGTGAATTATTCATTCGCTCGGAAAATTTTAGACAATGCAGGCGAGTGGTATCTAAGTGGTGTAAATTTTCTACACGAAATTGGCCCATTAAGTAATAACGTTTCATGCGGAGCCATAATTATCTAAATTTTCATAGCATATGGGCATACAGATCTGGCTCATCGTACTGTTTTCAAAGGAATCAATAATAGATATTTCAGTTGGAACTTCTTATTTTTAGAAAACTGCGAGAAATTGATTTTTCTATTGAAAACCATCCATTTTCAGCATCAGTATTCGTACTCTGAAAAATATGAATATTATGTAGTAAATTTTTACGAAGTATTTTGTATGAAAAAAATGAGACAATTTTGAGATTATAGTAGAAATTAATACAAAAAAAAAATAGTCATACAGTAATTTTTACTTTATTTTTTGTAGTGATTTTTGCTATAATATCTAAATAGTTCCATTTTTCTCATGAAAAATTGTAAAAATTCCTACCTATTCATTTTTTAAGCTCAATTTCAATTCATAATACATATCTTGAACGGATATTATTCCCGAATTCTTGATTCAGTATTTCATTATTTTGCTTCCAGTGGGTATATGTGGCGGTGTAAATTATAGTGTGTGACTTTCTCAAAAGTATGACCTCGCATAATGTACCCACATCGTCAATTTCATTTGTTTGTGATTTTCTTTTCTTTTCGTTCTTTTTTTTTTTTCTGATCAGAGATGTTCGGTAGTTTTTTGGTCTCGTTTTTTTAGGACAAACGGATGTGTAGGTATGAGTATACGCGAGTATACGTCCATTTTTTAATCCGTTTATTCATATTTTTTTTTTATTTTCTTTGGCTTACGCGTGCGTGAGTTGTGCTCTTTCCTTGATCCGGACTCTTTTGTCTTGAGTAAATTGGGTCGAGGAGTTGGAATTTTTTTTGCCATTACGATTCGGACGGGGACAATATTCCTGCGGTCCATCTTTGCTATACGCAGTGAAAGGTCAGTCGGATTTGTTCGTGAATAGGCTGTATGGAGTTAATGATTCAGCATTGAAAGGGAAAAAGAATTCAATTAGTCGATGATTTTATGAAACATGGTCGAGAGGGGCTGTAGTAAGTGGTTTAGTGGTGAAAATAGTTTCCATACGTTCTTATATAGTTCTTACTGTTTTCGATGAACTTTCAAAATGGACTGTCGAATCATGTCGCTGGCAGTTAATTAATTTTTCTTGAATTATAGTCTTCGGTATAACTTCTGTAGTCTACTCTAAGGTGCATGAAACTTGTTGAAGTGAGAGTATTTCTATTGAAAGTAAAATCATTAGTCATGACTCTTTACTATGGTAATCAAAGGAATGAATTCATCGATTTTAAAAGAGATAATGTTACATAGTAACCAAGTAGCTGTAAGTTGAGTATCTGCCCTGCCCGAGCTCAATATAACTTTATTTGAACACAAATTTTTTGGTCCCTTCTTAATCCTATAGACTCGGCCTAACCCAGAGTTGCCAATCGCCCAGTATTTTTATAATTTGCCCGCAGAGGTTCAAAAATTCTTCCAGATTAATGGTAATGTACATCGACGTATTTCTAAAATTCGTGTACTTGAAGGCAAAAGTGCTGAATTTGAGATAATTTGCAAATAAACTTTGAGTATACAGTATACAGATGATAATATTAACGAATTTCCAGGCAAAACACTCCAATAAACATGTAAATTTATAATTCGTTTTTGTGTTCAGTTGGGTACCTGAAGATGACAGAGATTGTCGAAAATTATTGAAGTGTTTTACCTCGCATTTTCGTTATAATATCGAGGTAATTTGGCTTAAAAATTGCCTTTTTTTTTTTTTCGATAAGTAGATTCGTCAGATTCTTTCATTTTTTGTTGTAAGTCTCTGGAAGTGTTCAAGTTGGCAACCCTAGTCTTATCCTCAAGGCCAATTAGGACTACCTATTTTTGATTGTTATATTCCATTCATAAATGACTTGGATAAAAAAATAAATTGAAAATGAAATGGGATATTCGGTATTTTTAGAAGTTTTAACTTTTATATCGACTATCGAATGGCATAAAACCCCATACTTACCAGCTAAAATGATGAAAATGTAAAAAATATTTTTACTTGGAATAGGTACTTCGTGATACTGCACTGTCCTTCAGAAAAATATCATTGATTACTCCAGTTTGACATTTGACTTTTTACTGCTGAAACCTACAAGATATCATATGTTTCCAGTGTTTTATTACAAATCATTATTCGACCGTATTCAAAAATGTGACATTGATACAGCAGATATACAAGCTTACCTGTAGGAGGTTTACTTAATTACTTACGAAATTTCTGCCGATCAATGGAATATTTGTAGCTGTATGGATAGGTAACAATAACCTTTGGCCATTTACACGTAATTTACTTGAAATCACTCGGTGGATGCAAGAATTCAAAATGTATTCTACATAGGTATACCTACGCCAATATTATACGAGTACGTTGGTAGCCTTCCTAAAAAATAAAAGAAAAAAATTCCGACAGAGATATATTCATTTCGTTCCCCTTCCCGCAATATTATCTTTTGTCTTCCAGTCACTCTTTGCTTTATAGATTGGCTATTCCGACAACGTGTAATCGACTGGAAATTAATTTTGAGCTGAGCCTATCCACCAAATGAATGATTTCCACTCAGCCTAACGGGTTTTACGGAAATTAATGGTGGGAAGTGTAAACCACTCGATTTCGACGAAAATGTTCAAATGTATGCTGTCGAAATACCGCTTCAGGTCATTTTTATAGAATGAAAGTGTCCCGATAGCTTGCCTATTTTGAAGTTCCCCAGACCCCTTATTCTGAAATTCTAATATGAATCGAACAATTATTGATTATACTCGTAATTGCTAAATACTGTACATTTTCTGGTTGACAATAATATATTACTATTTGTGTGCTCTGTCGTCGTCGTCAAGAACAGGAGAGGATGGCAATATTTCTAATTATCGATTCATTTCTTTCACTAAAAAATAAAAATTGCAGTCCCCAAAAATTTGCTGCACACTTGGGCTACGTGAGAACAATTCAGTTTTTATGTGAAAAATATACAGCAGACTCCTTTTTCGTATAGTTCTATGAATTTTTAATACATCACATCAATTTTCAATCTATTTATACCCCTAATTTTTTCTCCAGTTGGTAAACACCATTTTAAGATTTAGTTTGAAAATTTCACAATTACTGAAGCTGATTTTTGTGCTGAAAAGTTACATTTATGAGAGTTCGAAGGAATATAATGTTTTCATAAAATTGGTTAAAAAGTGTTTGTTAAAAACGAGTTGTTCGTACAAAACAGACCCTCGCAGGGCCAAAAGTGGACAATAATCTGCCGAAAATCCGTCAAATAAATTCGTTAAAAAAATCTTTTGACTCCACTAAATCAAGGAGCGAAGAGGAGTTTGTAAAAGTTTCGAATAAGAAAGGCCATGCTATTATGTACGCAGTACGAATATAAAAGCTAGAAGCAAAGCATCTCATTCATTTTGTCTCCAAATTAAATGGAAACGCATAGGAGCCAATTATAGTGTCTTCTTGACAAAGTCACTTAAATCCATTGGCTTCTAAGCGCCTCAATTAAATTTCAACTGATGATGAAAGCGTATGAACCTGCTCTGATTATACCTAATTATATTTATACTTACTTTTATTCTATACTCATTACTTATCTGAATCCGAGTTCCTATTCATGATGTATTATTATGTTAATTTTTCTGCTTATATTTGAGTATCTGTGTGGTCTTTGACTTGAATTAATTCATATTATTAGAAAAAACTGGGAAATACCGTCTCTCATCATTATTTAACCACTTACTTTTAGTTTTAAAAAATTTTGAGCTACGTTACTTATTACTACTTGACAAATAAAATCCACAATTATAAAAAACTATTAACTTTGTAATATGTAGTTTTTATACACGAATTCAAAGAAATTAACGGAGATGTATGCGTCTTGATGCTGCGAGTATCTTCAAATTTGTTCATTCAAAACATAAAATACATTGACTTCACTGCACGATTGCAACTGCATTGTTGCTTCATTGATTTGAAAACTTGATATCTCAATTTACAGTTTATTTATTTACTCGTATTATATTTTACGTGACAAGAAAATGATGAAAATTATAAAGTTTTCATTCGCAAATTAAACATCACTTTACGCAAACTAAAAAAAATTGAATAAAAATCGATTTGACCTGAAAGAAAATATCAGTGAAGTATTAGTTATTTACGCTTTCACTTTCTCTTGAAATTTACCATCCAACTTCAAGATGTCGAATGGAAACGGAGTAAGTACTGTTTTTGTATTTTTGTAAATTTTTAAAAATTAATTAATTTGTTGAATCAGCACAGTTCGTAAGGATTCATTATTTAACTCGATTGTAGTACAAGTGATTATTTAAAATTTTAGACTACTTGCAAAGAACAATGTATCCAGAGCAAATGCATCATCCAAGAGAAAACTTTCAATAAAGGTGGTAAGGTAAGTTTGAAAATTAATTTATAGCTACCTATCTATTCCGTGACAATGTTAGCATAAACTATTCAAAGGAAAGGAAATTTATTCTACTATAGAAATCGTAATATGATTTATGGTATACGAGTATCTATTATTTTTCCTTTAAATATCACTTAGAGTGGAAAAATCTTTTGTACTCAAGCCTCGTACCCTATTATTAATGAAGCGAACTATATTTATGCTACTATTTATTTTTGTTTTGCAGAAAGAGGATTGCTCGGAAACTTACAAAAAACTGTGTTCCTGTTTACAACAATGTTTGATGGAGAAGTGCAAGGAAGCTAAAAAAAAGCAACAGAAAGATGACCGTTGACAGACTTGTATAAATCTTTTTTCATGGAATATTTTTCTAAAGTGTTTAAAATAAATGTAAGTCTAGAAAATATATGACTTTTTTGTTCTTCTAACTACGAGTAAGTTTTTTGACAGAAAATAATTATTAAATAGCCATCAGAGGACTCTGTTCAATAATGAATCATCTTATTACATTTTTTAAACTATGGTTAAAGCAAATTTGTTTACTGCATATTATTTAATTTTTTGAGGAACCGAGTTAAACTAACGATTTTATGATGAATGGTGGTAATGAATTATTTCAAATGGTCATATTTGTTGGTACCTATTTCGGTTTAATTGTTCAAAGTCTAATTCAGCTGATCACAAAAAATTCCAAAAATACACACGTTGTTTCATTCAATGCCCTCAAACTAATTTTTCTCATTTGTCAAGTCATGTTCGTTTTTCAGACTTTAAAATACTTTTTGTTGAAATCTTAAAACTGCCTGCTTTTTTCGAATGTTACAAAATTTTTTATAGGAGTAGATTTCAACTTCTTCAAAATACTAGAGTAAATTAGTGACTAGCATGGATAAAATTAGTTCAGATTATTTTCGAGAACTTGTAAATAGGTAACAATTAACCAACAAATAAGAAATTTCATTGCTTTCAAAGTGGTAATTAGGTCAAATACATATTTTACTTTTAATAATGAAAATATATAATTTCTTTCTTGTTGGTATTATCGGTAACCCAGATTTTTTTTAGTCATCGTGTTACTCATAAGTCCAATGAAAAGTCAAAACTGTTAGCTGATATTTCATATGTATTGGTAAAAAAGTAATTCATCAAAAACTTTGAAACTAGCTTAAATTCGTGAATTTTCATTTTACCTACCTACTTGAAGAGAAATAAATTAATCTGAAATATCTTCTAAAGAAATAATTGAATCAGAAAAATAAAATAGCATAAAACTAAAGCAAGGAGAATTGAAGCCTCATCATGGGAAAAGGTGTAAGTGTCATTATGCAAATTCTTTAGGAGACAGTTTTTTAAACTCAACTATTGCAAGTAGGTGGTAGTAAGTGCCAATGCGTTCTATAGGATTTTTCCGTAGTACAATTAATGAGGTCTAGCAAAAACAGGTTGGACCACGTGCTGTTGGCATGACTTTGTATGTAGTATAGATTTTGTTGACGAATAACTCGATTTTGCTAAAAATAGCACTTACACCTTTTCCCATGGTAAGGCTTCAATTATTTTAAATTTTTTATACTGACCTTGAAAATGAATATTTCAGTTCAGCCATAAAAACGAAAAATATTTTTAGTAATTTTCTTATTTGATCAAACCTAACTATTACCAAGGTATCTTAATGATGTTCAATGGGTTTTGAGCACACTGCGTTTTTTCTTTAAATTTATTCCTCTAAACTTACGAACAAAGCTCTCGAGAAAAATTACGAATTACTTATTCCACAAGATGCATATAAGAACATCACACAAAAGTATAACTACCATTTCGTTTGAGAAAGCAATCAATCTGAGTATAATTTGACCCAAAATGAGCGACACATAATTTTTCTCGATAGAAGGAAATGATTTCGCAACACTGAAAAAACTTAATTCGTCGCAATTAGTATTAGTAAATATAAGACCATTCTGTTCTTGTTTTGAAAAACTGATTTGAAAAAAGTTGTGAATCTTTCCTGATTTCTGTTTCTGGTTTTCGAAATAAAAGCTCAGAATGTTTGATTACAGCACTTTACCACTTCCCTTTTTGCAATGAAAAAATTAGTATAAAAAGTACAATTTTTTGTTGTCATAGCATCAGTTGTCTTAAAATTCTCAAAAATTCTTATCGTTCTTTGAACTTTTTCAAGTTAACTAAATCACATCATGTCGAACGGAGTAAGTAATTTTGATTTTATTATCTTATTTTACGTACATTTTCTATTCTATTTTACCTATGAGGTTTGATTGAAAAAGTCATTTAGATGCATTTATTATAATGTTCTGAATGAACAGTAAAATTGAAAAGAACAAAAAAAAAAAAAAAACTAACAAATTGTTTTTTGGTAGGAGTAATTTACTTATTTCTTATTCACAAGAATGTATGAAGTTGGTATTTTGGAAATTGGAACTGAGGGTTTTAATGTTCATGTAGATGGTTGGTAGGCTATTTGAGATTAAGGTTAAATCATGAAAAATATTTATTCGCTATGAAGGTAGAAGATGTATTTGACTTGTACAAATCAAATTAGACTATCATCCAGTCAGTTGGAGCGAAATAAAATTTAGAAGTTAGAAGAAGGCATTAAATTGGATACTCTAGCTGATTCATTGACTGTCATCTCAATTCCTATGACCAAAATTAATAATTGGATGTTGTCTAAATATTGAGTCAAGAATTATTGTGTTAATTCGTATCCGTAAAATCACAAATAAAAATATGTTGGTTATCGCTGGTCTCCCTAATTGGAAATTGATGCAGTTGCTACAAATTACTGGTGTAGATTAAATATTTCAATCGTATTTCAGACAACCTGCAAAGAACAATGCACCAACTGCAAATGCATCATCCAGGAACGAGTTCTTGATCAGAAAAAAGAGAATAATAATACTAATAAGGTAAAGCAAGCATATTACTTTCGTACTTTGTCTTAAACAAATTTTCTAACTCATAGATTATGTATGTGTAGAGATATTCTAATCCAATAACACGTGTAAACTTGATTATATTATTTATTTTGTAGAAAGAAGATTGCACTGAAACATACAAAAAGCTGTGTTCCTGTTTGCAACAGTGTTTAATGGAGAAGTGCAAAGAGGCGAAGAAGAAACAGAAAGATCAGAAAGATCAGAAAGATCAGAAAGATCAGAAAGATCAGAAAGATGACTGTTAACTCATACGTGGTATATGACCTAATAAGGCACATGTTCGATAATGGTTCAATCTAATTTCTTGTAAACTGAACTGTTACTAATTCAAATGTGATCAAGTAATAAAACAATTAATTTACCCGATTGAAATTTTTTGTTTGTATCAATGGGATATTTTTTTTTCTTCTAAATATTGGGTAACTTTTCATTCCTCATGCTCCGAAAGCACTGTTTGGAAAGACTGTTTTTGTTTTGAAAAATATTTTTGCCAACGATATGAGTGAAAACTTCACGAGCAGGTTACGTTTTTTGCTGGTCGAGCATCTTTATATTTTAGGATGGTGTTTCTTAACTTTTAAGAAGTTTTTTGAATTCAGAATGAAAAGTCTTTTCGACTGTCTCTTAAGAAAAAGCACTTGGTGAGATAATTTATATTATATCTTCCAAGCAATAGCCCAATCCTGATCAACTGATTTCATTTTCGCTATGATTCCAGCCGGAAACTTAATTGAAACCTGCTTTTCTAGTGTTGCTTGCTCTTTTATTTTTGTTCTTTGTCAGCACATTGCCATCCAATTACAGTTTATCAACCCTACTGCTATATTGGTCGTTAGTATTCGCGCCATTTTTCATTTCATCACCTATTTGTCTCGTCAATTTACAAGTGTTTTACACAACAGTGTGCATCAGTTTTATCAAAATCAAACGGTTTGATACGGTTCCACGCTTTGAATTCGAAAATTACCCGGCTACAGGTGAATAAACTGTTTTGTATGAGCTGTGTAGAAGGCTGTGTGCGGTTTCAAATGAATCTACGAAACTGAAAGAGCTAGCAAACGCAAGCAAAATTGAAGGTGTTATTACTTTGCTGCGTTTAGATCGTTAGTAAAAGAAAGAAAAAGACTAGGGTAAAAAAAGATTTTCGGTTGTTTCCTCATTTAGGATGACTATTTTGTGGAAAAATGAGAAACATTTTACAAACTGCGGTAGGTTTCCACATTTAAAAGACCATCACGTTTTGTCGGCTCATTCTTTTACAGAATTTAGAGGCGCACATAGGCGCCGGTTTTTTTCTTTTAAGCATAATATTTGTTTGTTTTTATTTCATTTTTTTTTTTCTTCATCGTGAGAAGCTGAGTTGAGAAATGGTGGACAAAGATAATCCTCATGTAAATTAGACGATTAAGTGGCTTACGTTTTTGTCGTTAGTTTGCTGAGAAGATTGTCCAAGTGAGACAAAGAGAAACATTTATGTGGGCGGTTGTTAAACGTATGCCTGCATGTGGAGGGGGTTAGGTAGGGGTGGATTTTTAATAGTGTCATCGTGAATACAGGTCTTATCTAGGAATGTATAAGTTCGTTCTATTTGTAAAAGAAGGTAGCACATTTAAGGTTTTGTGAAATTCTGATAAAATTCAAACCAAGAGCAAAACTTGAAACCGAGTTCTATAATTATAATTGTAAAATTTTTCTCACCAAAAAGGACGCACAAATTTGGTAATCCAAGATAAATAGAATGATGATTGAAAGGGGGAATAAATAGATTGGACAAAAACTGAGAAGTCAGAACCCAGAACTTACTCCTCGAGTGAGTTGAAGAAGTATAGAACTATTTGAAGACATAGGTTTTCTTCGAATTCTGAACTGACAAAATCAAATATTGAAATCCAACTTCAAAAAAGACTATTTTGCCGACTTGACTTTTTTTTTATAACTTCTATACTTTTGATTTTTATATCTTTCATTAATTTTTTTTTGATTTTATGTAAGTGATGTAATCTGAGAGATATAAATTCTTTCAGCATTATGATAGTATCAGATATGCGTACATCTAAAAAAGTTGACGTACGGCACTAAGATATTATTTTTCAAAATTTCGAAGTATGAAAATCAAGCTTTGAGAAAATTTACACCGAAGTTCTAGATATTTTCATTATTTTTGTTTCTCTCTTATGAACTTAATTATAATGGATTAAAATTTTTGTAAGAGAATTTTTTTCATTTTTTAAGTAAAAATTGAAAAATAATTTTGCTGAAATACTTTTCATTGAGTCTGCTCTGCACAGATTCACTGAAACATTGATAAAATACTGTCGAAGAATGCATGTGAGGCTCTTCTTCGGTAGAATTTTTATATTCAAATTAATTTAATGTAATTTATGTGATGATACGAAATGCTGTTTTAGTTAAAGTAAAAACTTGTTGCTGCGCCTTGTATGATTTTTTTTTGTGGTTGCATTTCACCCTTTTTTGCTACGAAACTAGAATTTTTTTTATAGAGAAGAGGGTGGCAGTTTAGACTGAAACTTGTTGTCGCTTGTTTGAAAGAATATCGTTTTCTGTGAGTAAGTGTACATCTGTTGCATTCGAGTTTTTGAGTGTTTACTTCCTATACAGCAGTTATTCATTGTGATATATGACAGTGGCTTCCGAACAAGAAGGGAAAAAGCAGGAAGAGCTCGTGCTGAATGCTCTGAATATCTTACTACCTCTCGCACCCTCATCTTCACCTCCCCCAGCTGTGTCTTTCAATTTAATGTACATTTCTCCAGGTTTCCTCGAGGATGAGGCACGCAGTAGAAGGTTCGATCTTAAAGAAAAAATGTAAATTTATAGCCGAAGTGATTTTCATTGAGCGCCAAGCGGCTGCTTTTTGGTCGTTTGTCGGCGCTGCAGATTGTCGATTGTCTCGTGTCTGACGATGTACGTATTGCCGGCTGCATTTGGGTTCTTGCAGGCGCCAAGTGAATTGAGTCGCATTGGTAGTTTGTAATGTATTACGTTTGTTTGAGCGAGTGTGTTTTTTTTTTTTGGTTGAGGATTCAAATACTGACGCGAAGTGAAACGAATTCAGTTGACGAAAGTAAGATGCACTTTTATTCTTAACCTTTGCTTGTCCTGTTGTGTGACATATCCGCCAGGTGAACTAAATACGTTCAAAATTCTATTTAATACAGATGTAATCAAGGAACTCGGAATAATGAGAAGGGAAGGAAAAAATATTACTTATTTAGTCTGTAACCCTAGAAAAACCATGTTTTTTAAGATTTATAAACAGACCCGATGGCGTAATATACGATGCCATCGTATGATGTACCGTACCCACTTCAAAAGACTAGTAATGATGTTAAAACAAAATAAGTAGTATTCCTTGAAAGAGGACGAAATTTAGATGAAAACTGGGAAAGTAAAATTGGATGGTAAATATGGATATTATTATGACCTTTACGTTATGAGATATGTTTATGAAACAAGTTATATCTTCAAATCGACGTTGCGTCGGAGGCATTTAGCGGATTTTGCATTCTCCCCTTCAGTTTCTGGTTTCCTTTCGTCTGTCGTCGCTCACATTTTCAAAGTGGTAACACTGTTTCGTACGCGGCAATATTGGTAAATAACGATTTTCCTTTTCTACCAGCTTCATGCACATATTTTTCCTGTCCTGTGTGTGTTTTGTGTTTGTTCGTTCGGTTCACGTTCATCACATAACCTTCTCGTCAACCTATCTCGAATCGTGTGTTCGTTGATTTGGGGATCATTTTATGGTGTATGTTTTTTTTTTTTTTTCCGAAGTTCGAACTCTTCTGCCCCATTATTCTATTCTATGCTTCTTCAGGTTTTTTATCCATTTTTCAAAGTTAGTTTCTGTGCCGTACGTGACAACGTGTGTTCGATCCTCTGTTTTTCTGCCTGATCGCGTATAAACGTAGCTATCTGAATACCCATGTTTTTAATTAGAGGCAGGAAGGATCGCATATTCGACGTACAAACGGTAAACCTCAACCCATCATACTTCACAATCTAGTTTTGTTTTGCCACTGTGAAAGAAGACAATCGGACGGTTTTAACCAGACAACCGTGATTTTACGAAACACGTAAAACCTAAAATATTTCGTATTGGCTGTACTCGCATTTTTTTGTACCTTTTCTGAACATTTCTAGTATTCTTGCTCCAGTTGCTCAGTGCGATGCTATAATCGTGTCTTGTTAAAACAGTTCGTTGTATTTTGTTCTAAGTTACTGGCTTCCTCTATATTTTCATCTCACTCGCAGCTCGTTCTTCTCTTTTGTTTAGTTCGCAGTAAAAAACGACGTGTTCTTTCTTTGTGTTTATAAATCTTGGAAATCTTTTTTCTCCCCATTTTCCCCTCTATTCTTGCGGTATCGCGTGCTTTCTGTGCCAGCTCTCCGTGAAGAACAGAAGAAGTGTTTCATCGTTTCAGTAGTGTTCGCCGTTCGGTAAAGGTGCGATCGTTGTACTCTCGTGTGTTCGCCGTTCGCTTCAGTTCTGAGTTCAGTTGTGGCCAGCTGTGGACTCGAGTTTGGACGTCTGTTTGATGTCTACTGAGACTGACCATTTTCATTGTATTCGCGTGTGTTGGTGGTGTGCATTGATCGGTGGTACTAGAATCGCGACCGAATATTTGTCCTGTGAGCTGTTTTTTAGGTGAGCAATCGTACCTTATAGCAAAAATTACAATGTAAGGTTAAGGATGTCTTCATAGCTGCAGGCCAGCCGCTCGTAATAGTTTTACATAACCAAGAAGTTTACTTCAAATACTTCAAACACCTTCGTGATTGTAAATTATAGTACAAACGTGGTGGGTATTCCATCTGGGCAATCATTTGGTAGTTTTTTTCGATTTGCCAGCAAATGGGTTGGGGTCCACCCCATACACCATGGGTTTACCTTTAAAATCCTTGACTTTCTCTCTGTGGTTTTATTTTTTTATTCTCTTTTTAACGTACGTACTGAGTACTCTTGGGTTGTTAGACAATTTATCGAACCTTTGGATCACCTTATTGTGGAAACTGGAGATACTCCACCAGGTATGTAATATATACTATTGCAGATTGCTACCTGATTCGTGGAGTTCCCACCATCCCTTGCGTTTTGTAATTTATGAAGTGGATTTTGGCCTATGTTGTTGTAATTCTTCATTATTTTGTCGTTTGATGTTGCATCATCTCGTTACCTCGTGCACCTAACACTTAGTCATGCTATTAGATCGTCATCAACGAGAAACTGCAAACTGGGAAATCGAAATCAGGTTTTCGTCTTATCAGATCAATGACACGATGGTTCATGTTCGTCGTTTTATGAGAATGAGATACGAGTGAAGTCAAAGTTTAAAATGCAGTCTGTTCGGAAGTGGAAGCACGTATCAATGAGGGAGTTATCAATTTGCGCTTATCGTACCTTCATTGTGACACAATGCTCTGATGTGGCCATGTGAGTTCTGGGTAGGAGAGCATCACTGAAAACACGTAACTGGTTAAAGCATTAGCCTTTAAAAAGTAACATATTTCTCCAGCAAAAAATTGTTCAAGTATTTAGTATGTTGAGGATGAATTTGCATCAGGTGAGAGTTGTATTTTATTATTATTTATGCAAATGCACTAGAAAATTCTTTCGTAGAGATTGAAGCTGACAGGTGTATTAAATGAGCTGAAATTTATCAAAGTTTAATGTACCTAAGTTATAGTGAAACCGATCAACATTTTTTTGCAATTTGCCAGTAAGAATCTATTCTTTGACTACCCTTTAGTACAAACTGTCACTGTCTAATTTATCTGTCAAGGTTGACTATCCACGAAAATATTGTTTATTTTTGTGTCGAGTTTACTGGTCTTTGCATTCATTATAGCTGAACTAACTATGCCCATAGTCGTTCCTCTTTTATTTTACTGTCATTTAGTACTTTTAGTCCCCTTACTACAAGTCCGCGTCCGCATCATTTTCAAATTACAAAGTACAGTTTTCAGCTTTACAATAATTATAGACTCCCGTTAGATAATGGTTTTTATCCATTTGGTTTTAATTAAATTAATTTTCTTTGAACTTCTGTGTATATTTTGTTAGAAACTTCAACAATCTTACAACCGTTTTAAGAATCATGACTTTTTTCCTATTTTTTTTTTGTACGTAAGGTTTGGTTTATAGCTTCAGGGGTACATCTTCATTTTATTAACTGTCCGTTTCATGGCCATATTACGTTGAAAATTTGAATTTAAAAAAATAAAACCTCTAAGTATGTGGTTTTTCTTTGTCCATGTTATCGTTATTTTGGCTGCTGAATGGCCTGCGGAGTGAACGAAATCATTTTGTTGACCCCTACCTAATTACTTGTTAGTCCGTGCCTAATTATCGTTAATCGTGGGGTTGATTTCAGTATAAAATTGAATTCAATTGTGCAAACCTGCTGAAAATTGAGAAAAAAAATCATCGATGAAATTGAAGTTTACCTCATAATTTCTTTGTCATGATATTCATTTTATCTGAAGACGGACGAGCCATACAGAAAGAAACAAAGGAATAAATACGTCGATTTAATTAAAAAGAATTCTCTCTACGCTTTCTCTTTCCTTGTCTGATTTCATGTTTCATTTAAAGTCCGTGAGTTTTCCAAAAAAAAAAAAGTTTATTTCCATCGATTTAATTAGGTTCGTTATTTAGCATATTTTTTAAGATTATTTATTAGGTTTCGATCGATCTTGTTGATTGCATTTTAATTTTAGAGTATTTTACATTAATAAACAGCCAGATGAAATAATGAAAATATAGACCAAAATTCAGGTAAACTAACAGCAAAGTAGACCAAAATTCAAAATTGACTGGTAAAAAGTGTAAGTCGCTATACTCAGTTCCAAGTATGATGGCTGGTAAGTCTGTTAAAACATTGCCAAATAACTCATTCTTATCAATTTTGATCATTATCATGAAGCATTGAATTATTGTTTTTGGCAACGTCGCACAGCATTCAACAAATCTGATTGGTTACTGGCTAATGCGAGAATTTTACAAGTTTCTTCACCGGCTATCGTATTCAGAACAGAGTGTAATAAAAATGTAAACTAAATATAAGATGGACCAGATAACTACTAGGAGTATTCGTGTATCAGACAAGTTTGTTACCTTCTTTTGTAGTGAAGTTTTTAAATCTTTTCTACTTTAGTTACCATGAGCTCAGGAGTCGAGATTTTACACTATGTTGTTTTGTCGGATTTCTTTTGGGTACACGGTGCAGCTCGAGCAGCATCTAGTATATACGTATAGTATTTTGTTGTCGAAAATGTGCACCTGGCTGCTGACGTAATGTAATTGTTAGCTGTAATAATAATTTATGGAACGCGTTGCAAGGAATGTTGATGTTCGGGAAAATTAACGCCTTTACATTTCACCGAAGAAGAAGAGAAAAAAGGCATGCAGTTTTCGGAGGAAGCAGAGCTCGAACTGGTGTAAAGCACAGTGAAACTGAAATGTTACAGAATGTAGATGAGCATGAGCTTGGTTGGCAACGTTGAAATAGTTTGTTAGTGAATCGAAGGTCGAGTCGCATCGATTTTTGAAGAGATATATAGGTACATAAGAAGAGCAAAAAAAAATAAAACTCAAGTTTGGTGGAAAAAAATCAAGGTTTTCACTATTGATTTGGCAAAGTCATTGACGTTTTTTCTCAGAACAACTGCAACAAATAGACCTTAATGACGTTACTTTTATTTGGTTTTAAATCGAGAACTATTCGTTTTAAGGTTTGTAAAGGAAATCATAGCATAGATAATTTGGCGTACTTATGTTGAAAAAAAATTTCTTGCTGGTAGATACAAGCTCTAGCCTACAGAAAATGGGCTCATATACTTCTTTGTCTCCTCAGACTGACGGTAATTTTGTTGGTAGGCTCATAATATAATAATTCATGGAAAAATTACTGATCTAGGCGACGCTGTTCAAATATTTTCATATGTCATTTTTTCCGTTCTGTAAATATTTTTCATAAATTTTCTTCACTTTCAACATTAACTGTTCAGTGTTCATTCATTTACAAAGTAGAGTTCGTTGAATAGGAACTCATACCTTAGATTTGTCTTTTCCAGAATGAGTCGACTGTACTATGTATTGCCCTTGTGCAAAAATTTGACGTTCAAAACATTTTTTTTTTTTCAAACAGCTTGAATTATTCATCTCTCGTTTATGAGGAATTTTCCATACAAATGCAGAAATCTGTTTTCCGCACTATATTAGCAAAACGAAAGTACCTGTTCAATAACAAATTTCAATGTTTATCTCTTTGTACCTAATTTTCCAACTTACTAGGTAAGTATATTATATCTCAATTTATAGAATGTGTTTGCTTACGTCAAAAATCTTGAAAAACGAATCTATAATCAATTTTCAAGTTTCTAAACTCAATGAAAATGCCTCATTTGAATCTTCTTTTCTCATTTGTAAAAGTTTAACTCATCATTTTTTGCAGAACTGTTCACGTGTATATTCTTGAATAATATTACTCGCAATTAGCTTGCGCAGCATGCCATTGTATCCTTATGTAGCGTTCACTTTTGGCTGATTCTGTAATTTATGCACTTCTATGAAAGTGTTTGTGAGCTAGAAATCAGTCTAAATGAGTGAATCGTATCATCAAATTGTCAATATCACCGTGATTCGTGAATTTTTTTAACATTCGACCTGTTCGTGCGTAATCATTGTTGGTTATTTTGATCATAATACTGGGGAAATTTATGTGACGAACAGTGTCTACGGTAATTATGCATTTTCCGCCGAACGTCACATAAATATTGCTAAAGAAAGTGAGTGAGAAAAAAAAAACAATGAACAAATTTTTCATCCGACTCTTGACCTACTTGACCCACTTTCTCTTTTTCAGTTGAAAATTTTGCCTCGAACTTAACGATACCATACCACTATTTTCGGCGGTTACCAATACCATTTTCATTTAATCGACTATAATGGAATTCACACCATTTTGCCTTAGTAATTTTGTTGTGTGTCTTTTTGATTCATTACAGCAGGTGTATTGGAGATGACAGGATGTGAAAGTAATATCAAATTCAGCGGTCACACTCTGGATAAAGCTACCAAAGCCAAGGTCATATTAGAAAATTATTACAGCAACCTAGTGACTCAGCATTTAGAACGAAAGCAACGGTAAGAAATTTTTTCCTACTTCTAATATTTGACTTTCTTTTAATGTATTTTGTTTTTAAGATCTAATATTTGTCTAGCACTTGAGCAATGTACTGCTAGTAATTAATGGCGAGCTGTTGGTTCCACTCGATAGGTTTGGTTGTTCATGAATTTGACTTATAGTTTTCACGTTTGGTGACGTGTTTTGTAATAACAAAATTCTTCCTTAGTACCTACTTTGAATACATTAATAGCTGAATTTTGATAGAAACCGTAGATATCACAGCAGAGCTAAGCTAATTAAATATAAATATTACCTATATCACATTGACATGACGTTTAGAGCTTAAAACTGAGACCTTCGTGAAACATGTAATGCCTCAAAAATTTTTGGTTGCCTGTACGTGTACTTGACGGTTGACCTTTATATGCCATTTTAGTGTAGAATTCATCTATTGTAGTATATCATATCGTCTTTTTTGGAGTACCCACTTGAGGACTTTGGTTTAGACTGTTCATTAGAATGAAATAGTCGAAAGTGCTGGAAAGAACCTAATGCTAGATTTGAGAGGAATTCTTATTCTCGGCATGGGGTAATTGATGGTGGTCTGAACGCTGAAGTGTAGACGATAAGTCTCATTGATGAGCTAAAGCTACCAAAAATTAGATTCTTAGATATTTTTATGTGCATGAAAACGATAGAAAAAATTTCAAAAAATCAATAATAATTTGACCGTTGCGTTGTTGAAACTCGAGTAGAATTTGTTTTCATAAAATAATGGAACCCGTTTGTGAGAGGAGAATGAAAATTACTGTAATAAAATTCAAAAAATTCTTCACCAAATACGGATTACGGACCACCCTTTTGAGAACATCCAACCTCATCAGGAAACAAAGAGACAAACCAGAAAATTGAAAAATTGTATATCCCTACTCATCTTACCAAGCAAACAGAAAAAGTAAAAACAATAATAATTTTATTGCATGCATAGTCGATTTACCTATATCTCGTGATAAAAAGATGCGATACGTCAAACTAGAAAGGCAGGAAGGGGCGAAAACCCCCGTCTCCTCCGCCATAAGTTGTGTATTAATTTATTATCGATGAGTAATTAGTTGAATTTTGTGTTTCTGTTTCAACCGACCGTAAATCGATAATTTCTACATTATTTAAGGCTCGAGGTATAGGAAAATTATTTGATTTGTTGAAGTTTATTTTTGTCACGTGATGAAAAAAAAAAAAACGTTATTTCCTGTTTGAGAAAAAGTAAAAAAAATTAAGTAGGCTACGTACACCGTGATCCCGGTGGCAGTACATTGGTAGTGGTTGAATTGGTTTTTGTTTCCAATTTGATGAAAATGATCAGTCAAGAATACGAGTATAGTCGTATGAATCATCGAACTTTCTCGTTTTGCTCACACCAATTACCCAACTGGCAACTACTGATTTTTGTGCATAACTTTGTGTGAAATTCACGTTTAATTTAATTTAGCCGGGTGTTACTGAAAACAAATTTATTACTTGGAAAATTACAATGTATCCGGTGGAATTGTACCAGTTAAAATACAAACGAAGCGTTGAAAAAAATTCTAGATGAAAGGGAAAACATAATTTCATTCCCTGAATTTTAGTTGTAATACCTTTTATTTTGCTTGTTTTTTTTTTTTTTTTAATTTGATAGTTGTTGTTATTGCCTCGTGACCAAGATTAATATTCCGTTTTAGGGAAGGGGTGCTAATTCAAGCAGAAATTAAACTGATTGCGACTAACTCGAACTTCGAACGAATAAGCTGAGATTTCAGCTAGTACGATTATTACGTCCATGTCTGACAAGTCACCAATTTTCTAACCATCATTTCATGCTATTGACGCAATACCTAATTGTAAGTAGGGCTATAAATGATTTGGTGAAGTGAGAATAACTTCTGTCTTCTCTTTGACCCATGTGCAGTATAATTATATAGGAGGTGAGTTTAATTAATTATTTACAAAATAACAAATTAGGGAAAAAACACGCTTATGTTGAAATTAGCCCTCCTTTTTCATAAAATTTATAAAATCTTGATTTATTTATTGTTCTACGTAACTCGGATAGTATTATTTCATTTTTTAAACATTGTCTCATATTATCATCTTATCAAGACGTGTTTTCATCGTAGTTTTTCGACAGAAAATTTTTTTTTCGAGTGACAGACAAAAATTTTTTAGACCCTTCAAACAAATCAAGATATGTCCGCCCATGGCCGTTATAGAAATAGGTGCTTCAGACTCGATCGTCGGGAAAGAATAATATTATACTGATCATGAAAAAATAAGGACAAAAATTTTGATTTATTATTCAGCTAAGATGATTCTTGTTGAGAAAATGAAGGAAAAAAAAATTTTAATCTGTCATTTGTAAACAATGATAGAGGTTTTTTTATGAATGCGAATCTTGAAGCATTTCTAATTATCAGTAGAATTTGAAATAACTTCATCATTTTTCGCAGTAAATGATTTGAATACAGCTGATGCTTGGTCACAGGACTTAATTCGATACACCCATTTCATTTCTAAGTTGCATGAGACAGTCTAGAACCAGATCGTTGATTTTTTTTCGAGCATAATTGGTGCCTGCGTGTACCCAGATTTCTCAATGTTTAAATTCAAAATTTTTTCAACAGTTTGAAATAATAATCTTCATTTATTATGACCAAAGTAGTAGGTTGTTTCATGTCTGAAAAATGAAAATGAGTGATGACAAGAGAGTATTGAAGGGAGAAAGAGTTAATATTAGTTGGTCACAAAGAGAAAAAAATCGTGATTGTAGAAGAAGTTTAATACGTTTAATTTGATGTACTCACCTTTTGCTCCTTTTTTTGCGGGTGCTGTTAGTGAATTAAATTGAAAACGATTCTAGACGTCACGAATTAACATTCACACCCTCCGCTTCCCGATCGCCATTTCTATCAATCCTATCGAAGCGTGTCTGTCACGATTTATAAAGATCACGTTTTGCCGCTGTTAGTGAAATGAAAAATAGTCTAATAATTTTTCTTCCCCTATTCTTTCTCACGTTTTTACAGATTAGCCAAATTAGAAGAATCGTTGAAAGATGACAGCCTTTCAGAAACGGAAAAGGAGGAAAAACGACAGCAGCACGCACAAAAAGAAACAGAGTTCCTAAGACTAAAGCGATCCAGGCTGGGTGTCGACGACTTCGAACCTCTGAAAGTTATCGGCAGAGGTGCATTTGGCGAGGTGAGACACAGCGATATTACTTTGAACTCGGAATTTAGCGAATGAAGCGAATTTTTTAACGTAATTTTAATAGTCCATTTTAACGATGTTGAAGAAAATAAATGGCAGCCTACAGGTGCCCTAACTTCAAGCTGAAATTTCAGACGGATCCTACTGAAACAAAAATGTAAATAATCTACCTCAATAGCCACCTTAACGTTCTTTAAGAATAATGCTATAAATTTAGAAAATTTTATCTCGACTTAGCTAAATAATCGATTGAAAAAAACGGGTTGATTTTATGCCTCGAATTTGTGTACAAAAGCATACCCGCAGGAGTGTAATAAATTTACAATTTTTAAACTAAGTGTTTCAGGAAAACGAAAATATAAGAGAAGTTAGTAAATAATTTGACTTGAAAAATTTCAAAGTTCATTGAAAGATTTCTCTTTTAAACTTGTCACTGCTAGTTTTTGTTCGCAATTATTTGTCTGAATTCTGAATTGTTGTCGTTTCAGGTTAGATTAGTGCAGAAAAAAGATACTGGTCATGTATATGCTATGAAAATATTGAGAAAAGCCGACATGCTCGAAAAAGAGCAAGTAGCCCATGTTCGAGCGGAAAGAGACGTACTCGTCGAAGCCGATCATCAATGGGTCGTCAAAATGTATTATAGTTTTCAGGTACGTCTGAATGCATATTATACTAATTTTTTGCCAGTTGTCGAAGAATAGATTGTAATTTGAAAATTATGCCTGTTGCTGAGTGAAGGAGAATCATGCTTAGTTTGTGTGAACAATTTTTTCCCCTGGTAACTTATATCGATTATTCCTATATTGCGAATATCTAAATTCTAAAATATGTGTATCCTACAGTTTTCTGAAACACGTCAAGCTAAGTAAAATTACGTCATGATACACATCGAAGACTATTTTTTGAAATATTTGGTTGTAGATATCCATTTTTAACTCCACCTTACCTTAAATTTTTCGTTTTTCATTAAACAGCATTGTTTTAGAAAATACGGGCTGTGGTTGCTGTACTTTTGGCTAAATTTTTCATATATTTTTTTTTGAATATACATCCGCTTTCTTTCAAAACTGGGCACACCTTTTCTTTTTTTAAATGAAATATTTTTCGGTCTACTCGTTTCACGTGCTTGTGCCAAACAATGGCTCGTATTTGTATGCAGTTTGAAAACTGTAAATCATGGGCCATTTAGCCATTGCCTTGTTTTGAGATCTCGTCATTCCGTGTGGTTAATTTTATTTTTAGGTACTCAGCATGGAGGTGAGAGCAAAGAAAGTCATATCGAGACGAAATTTGGCATGCTTTAGTGTATTATGATATTGAATGTTGGTTTCCTGGACCACGTGGTGTGGCTTTTGATAAATTCGTTCGTCTGTTGATCTTACGTCTTTCTTTCGTGAATGGAGATTTATGATTAAACTGGTGCTTCATGATTGATATTCGTGAGGTTGAAAAATTGATTTATGTGTTGAAAAAAAAATAATCGCTGTTACGAATTGAGATGAGAAAAGATTGAGTTATATTACGAGTATTAACGTATCCGTAGTAGGAGGCTGTAAAAGTTCATATAGATCTACTACGTTACAAAAAAAACGTTTTTTTCTTCTAATGATTCATTTGTTATGATGCGTACTATTTTCTTTTTGAAAATTATCAATCTTTCACTCCTCGTTCTTGTAGAATGGTTATTTTTAAGCGGCATTAATTTCCATGATTGTATGCCAATCAGTAAAGTTACTCCGAGAGAATAGTGAATCTGCTTCCTTAGAGGCTTAGATAATAAGTACCTGCGAGTATACGTACTTTTTGAGAATTTTCCTTTTACTCGATTTTTAGTAAATTCAAAATTAGTTTCTTACAATTTTTCACTTCTTTTAAAATCATGAACGAAAGTTTAAAATTTTTATCCGGGAGCTTCAGGAAAAAAAAAGTGTTTGTGTAGCTGTATAGCTGTAGACTTTGAAAAAATTATTCTATTGTTGTTGTTACTCTTTTCTTTCTGTATTTGAAGAGAAACTGGGTCAGTGTATCAAGTACTCACTGTTTTAATGTTAGACGACTACGAGTTTTTATTTATATGAGAAAGGCTTCTTTCAACTGTCCTACTTTGATATTTGCTTTTGTTGCAAAGTTGTACAATGAGATTTTTGATTTTATTTCTTAGATGCAAGAGTATATAACCAAACGGTTTTTCTTTTTGTACGTTGATGAAACTTCTTCCATTTATGTATTCTTAAAATAACGCACATATTTTTATTTTATTTTTTCCCTCTGAATCCTTGGTGGTTCTCAGCGGGTGGATTTCGTTTTATATTCTTTGTGTAAGATATTTCAATGTGGGCAGTCTCCCATTTCTTTCCGTATCAACCCTTTACCATTCAGTCTAGCTATTGTTTTTTTTTTCCAACGTATAACTGGTATATAAAAATGATGATTTTTTGTTCATTTACATGACAATCTTATTTCATTTTTTCCCTTTGTTTTTGTGCTTCAGGATCCGATTAATTTGTATCTGATAATGGAATTTCTACCTGGTGGTGATATGATGACATTATTAATGAAAAAAGACACCCTTAGTGAGGAATGCACTCAATTTTACATCGCTGAAACCGCACTAGCTATAGATTCGATTCATAAATTAGGATTTATTCATAGGTAAGAGAATTACGTCGATGAGAAAAAATAAGATGACTTGCTTTTCTGGTGTGTATGCCGGGAGTTATTAATTTGAATTATATTCAATTTTTTAGGGATATAAAACCAGATAACCTTTTACTAGATGCACGGGGCCACATAAAACTATCCGATTTCGGTTTATGTACCGGACTGAAAAAGTCACATCGTACTGATTTTTACAGAGATCTCAGTCAAGCGAAACCATCAGATTTCAGTAAGTTTCAGTTTTTATATTTCAGTTGCGGGTTTAGATTTTAGAAACTCATTGAAAAGGGAGGCAATTAACCAATTTTTTCTCTCTTGCTAAGAGAAGTCACTTGACTCTGTTCCTTACTTTTTCACCTGACTTTTTTTTTTTTTTTTATGAAAGGGCTATATGCGTCCCCTTTATCAGCTAGCCTACTTTAAATAGTTTTTGACGAAGGTTGGTGCTAAATATTTTCAAATGAACGTTAATATATTTTTTCGTAGCTGCAAGCAGTCTGATGGATAGCAAAAGACGAGCTGAAAGTTGGAAGAAAAATAGAAGAGCACTAGCTTACAGTACTGTTGGTACGCCGGACTACATTGCTCCTGAAGTATTTCAGCAGACTGGTTATGGACCTGCTTGTGATTGGTGGAGTCTTGGTGTGATAATGTACGAAATGTTAATTGGTAAGTAGTATTTAATTTTAGAATTTGTTAATGCGAATCGTTCATACTGGTAGAGAAAAACGATTACGTGTATTCTTTTGTTTGAAAATATGGAACCTGCATTTTTTTCTGTAGGCTTTTACATCAAAATTCATCAATGAGACTTAGTACCGTGGTTCTTTTTTTATTTCTTTTTTTATTATTTTATATTTTTTGTTAAGGTACAATTGTGAGAAATTGTGTCATGTGAAATGCTAGTTTTTATAATTACCCATTTCAAAAACACTTTTTTGAACTCGCTGTTGATTTTGGAAACGCACTTCTTAGTTTTCCTTTCAGCCATTTCTAACGCATGTTCCGACTTCTTCGATTCTATTAGGAAAAAGGGAATGAGCTATATTTTATCCAACATTTTTTAATATAGATTCGTCTCACAATGATATTGAAAAATCGACGGAAATTAACTAATTTTCTTTGTTAGGTTATCCTCCATTTTGTAGCGAGAATCCTCAAGAAACGTACAGAAAAGTGATGAATTGGCGAGAAACGCTGACATTTCCTCCTGAGATACCGATCAGCGAGGAGGCCAGAGAAGTGATAATGCGATTTTGTTCAGAATGTGATCGAAGATTGGGCTGCGTCAAGGGCGTCGATGAGCTAAGAGGGCCTTCCGCGCTGGCGTTCTTCAAAGGCGTCGACTGGAACCACATTCGCGAGCGACCAGCTGCGATACCCGTCCAGGTGAAATCCATCGACGACACTTCCAATTTCGACGAATTTCCCGACGTGAAGCTTGAAATTCGTGAGTACCGTTTCATCATCTACCTGGTGTATCCGTATCTATCCGTGGTCCGATGGTATATTGTTGCAGGAGGAGTTGTAAAAAGTAATCTGTATAGCTCGTCCTCTGGAGAACGATAGAGATGCGAGGCTCTCTGTTGGTGTTCTAAAAGTGGGAGACTTATTCCTTCTGGGTAGAGTAACGAGCTCGAATTTTATTGCTCCTTGGTTTTTCTCCATTGTTATGATTTTTCTTTTTCTACCTATCCATGTCTCTATGTGACTCTACGAATAGAAAATAGACAGTTGGTTTATTCGTTTTTGTTGGTACATTAAATGAATAAGGCCATAAATTGTTATTAAGACATGTACAAGTATATTTATAGGACTATCAAGTCTTCGCATGCATTGATATGTCTCGAAAATGTCTGAACTTTGGATATTTTATGAGGGATGGCTTTTTGGGGCACACCAGGGATTACTCCATTTGTCTCCCGTACCCGAAAGTGGACTAAGCCCCGAATAGCCCCGTGGCTGGGGACCTGATTCGCATCCACTGAAGTATTGTAATTGAGTAGTAAAACATATAAAAATCGCGCATTCGATTCTGCGTAATTTACGCTGTAATCAAAATTTTTTTACGGTCTTTTGTTGCTGAAATAACGTACGCTTAGGGTGAGCCTAACGTATTTTATCTCTAATTTTGCAACCAACTCGAAATGAAGCACGTAAAATAATTGAAAACTATTTGATCAGAGAACGCGATAGTGAAACTTGCAAGAAACATTTGCTAACACATACATAAATGACTCGTTGCTCCAGTTGTTAAAACACAAAATAATTATTAAAAAAATTATTCATATTCATGGTCTTTTGCTGGTTTTTTGATAAAAATTGAAATTTTGAACTTTTCGTTCCTGCATTATAAATTATTTATTTGGACTAGTAATCCTGATTTTAGTTTTTATAGCATAGTAGGTACATTAATTTGACTGAAGATTTTATTAGATGAATTTGGATACTCACGTGATTTTCTTCCATACTTGCATATTGGACCAGCTCAATATTATCCGCCTGTGTTATCTTTATCTTCAACATTTGTTTTTTTTTTGTGATGTTCCTTCTCTTCAGTTATTTTGAGCTCGTTCGTGTGGAGAGTGACCTTTTTTTTTTCTTCTTCAAAATATGTGTTTGTCTTGTGAAAATTTGTTTGAAATATTTTTTGAGATCTTCTTTCATTGAATGGTGAAATGAAGTACTGAGACTCGGCGCAGAAAAAATTTATGGAAAAGGTTAGTGTATTGAAAATTTTTGAAATTAGTCGACTGTGTTATTTAGAGTATGACTCGGTGTGAAATTGTATATTATTGCCCTGTTACAGTAGAAAGTACAAGATGTGAAGAATTAGTTATTCCCGTACAACGATGAATCTACAATATCAAGTTCTTCAGGTTTGAAGACATTACCCACGACGCAACGTTTGAAGACTTGGTGAAATAAAATGTTGGACAAATGTTTAGTGATCAGCTGAGAATCAGTCTCAGTTTGAGATAATTTTACTCCTGAGCTAGATGATAGTATAGACTGTGCTTGCTCAGACTCTTACTGAAAATTGAATGAAAGAAGATTCCATTCATTTTGGATTTGAAGCCCGTAAGAGCTTTTGAAAAAATGAATTCCAAAGGTTTTTGAAAGAGCTTTCAAGTGAGGAATTGAGATATTTGTGACCAGAATATTCTAGAATTACATGAACCCTAATGAGCTCGAACTATATTCAGTGTTACACGGTATGTCGAGTCCAGTCGAGAGGATTTTCATTAACTTTTGATTAATTGAATTTGTTTTTAGGTAAGTGTAGAAGTATTACCCCTCGTCCAGTTTTGATTATTTGTTTTGTGAAATATATTTTCATTGTACTATGGTTGAATAATTTTTTTTTTCAATTTTCAGCATCGGCTCCCACGTCAACTGAAGGAGTTGAAGGAAATTACAAGGACTGGGTATTTATTAATTACACATTCAAACGATTTGAAGGATTAACCCAACGTGGAATTCCAATCAGAAAGTGAAAATGTTGACTATTTGTTACTATTACTTTATTCTTTTTTTTTACTAGCGCATTTTTTTTTTTTTGCTACCCACCTAGTTTTACCATTGTTCTTTCTTTCAACTTTGTTTTTACTTTCGTTTGTGGCGATGTATTTTGATAATTCGTTTATGTATTCACCAAAACCCAGAAAAAACTGGCAAAAAGAATAGTAAGTATTTCATTCATAAACTGACCACATAGGTAATCATACCCCGATGTTATATTTCATTGTCAAAACACTTTGGCTGACGTTTTTCTATTTGTTGCCTTTAATTGCAATGTTGTTAAAAGAATTATTTTTCTAGTAACGTCAAATATTTCAGAACGTTGAAAATATTTGAAATTGGATTTGTTGATTATTTTCTAACATTATTTATTTTATCATAAGTTTTTGTTTTGGATAGACGTGTCGAGATTGGTGATCCCGATTGACACTATGGTAGTGTACGTGTACCTTTAGGCTATCTTCTTATCACCACTACCATTACACTTTCGATAAAAAATTCAATAATTATTTCTAAATAAATTGTTTTCAAGCCATGTTGAAGTCTTGGAACACTTTCAACAGATTTTTCGGTGCAATAGTACATAAACATCTTTGTTTTATCCAAAACTTTTTTTGACTGAACACGTACAAACCGTAGATTGATTAGTTTTCTCTATCGTTTTCATTCTGTGACTTTTCAAATAAGTAGCTGCGATCAGTTTGTGGATGAATCATATTTTCTTCACTTTTCTCTGTCAACTTCTCGTTTTCAACGAAAGATTGTTCAGTGGATCATTTTCAAAGAAGCACATATCTTGTGATTTTTCCTCTACATTTTTCTCCTTTTTTTCTTATATGATATACGAAAAAGTCGAATTTATGAAAACAACGATATCGATAATTTCATATTTAAGCGTAAAATAATTATTCTTGTTCGAGTTTGAGTGTGGACTGGGTATATTAGGATTCAGGTGCTTGGCATTAGCTCTGAAAAATATAAAAACCAGTAACTTTTTGATGTTCAGTTCTGTATTGTTTTTTTTTTCGCTGTCGATTATTAATTGAAGAGATACGAGTAGTTCTATCTTTTTTGCCCACAAATTGAAAAATTTTGATGAACATGATTGAGCTATGCTAAAGTAATACTACAGACATTATTTTAGAATAGTTCAAGAGTATTTTATTAGACGTTAGAAATGAAATTCTTTTCTATACGTTTTGAAAAAAGAAAAAAATTGATTATGCTTGCAATTTAATGTTCTCTCTATACCTTGAGAGAAACATACAATATTATTGGTTTACAGTATTTTCAAAATGAACCAACCGTACTCGAGTATTTAATAATAAGTTTTATGTTTTCTATTTTGAAGCTGGCAAATGAATATAAATTTGTATTTTCCTTTTTTTTTTAGATCTTTCTAGTTTGTTCCATTTTACTAATTACATCGATATTTTTATCGAATTATCGAAAAATAATGTTTTGTTACTATTTCTATGTTTTCTAGAGCTCACTTTAATTTCTATATCGAAAAGGCTTTTCGGACTTTAAATTTGTACCTCTAATTTCGAGTATTCTTGATATTTTAGACTTCCAATTAACTACGGATTTTGACCAACGCTGATTCAGGCTGTGAAATTGTTTTTTTTCCCTTTCAATTTTCATTCAGTTATGCATAATGCTCTTATTTTGTTCGACCAACATGTCTCTGTAACACAGTTTCTTAACATTGGGTCTAAAAGTTGCAAATTAAAACGTGAAATAAGCGATTAGTTACTGGAATCGTGTTTTCTCGATTTTTTCCTCCTTTTTTTTTCTGACTTCTATTTCTCCGACTTGAAAAATTTATTCGTAATTGCGCTAGATTATTAGGTACGTTTTTTTGTTGAGAAATTTTTGTTTTTTATTTATATATTTGAATAACTTTCTTGTATGTAAATACGATGTTTAGGGTAAAAGAAAAATTTGTTTAGCTAGTCGTTCTGTCTTCAGAGAATTACCTACCAAAATAATCGCGGACGTTGAAAAATGCTGTTTTTTTCCTAATTGTTTTTTTTTTTTTGTTTTTTCTTCATATTGGCGTTTTTATTATGTATTAGTTAAGTTAATTATTATTTTAATATTTAAACATCTTTTTCAAAGTCGAATCTCAGCTGCCGCGAATATTTTAATTTTTAAGACGTGAAATAAAAGATGACGACTTCTCAGGTTTCGGTCTGTGTTTTGAACGATGAAAAGAAAATTGTTGGTTTGGCTTGATGAAATGAAATTCACCATTACATCTTTATTTAACATTCCAAAATTTTATTTGCGAGTTGATATTTTTTTCGAATTTTGTGGTAGAATCGTTGAAATCTTAAAAGTATTTCTGTACACGAAGTGCACATTTACTGTCACGATTTTTTCCTTGTGGAAGGGTGAAAACTATGAAAATGAAAAAAATAATATTGATTGCTCTAGTCATGAAAACGATTTTAATTTCTATTAACAAAGTGAAAATTGTTCACGAAAGTATTGTCGGTTGAAAATGAAAGTGTGCAAAATTAAGTCACTTTCATCATCTTGCTTATAAGTACCTATGTGATAACGAGTGTGCATATTTAAAAAAAAAAATGATATTCAAATACACTTTTACGTATACATTCTTGTCGATGTTAGTGCGCAGCTTTTGTTTCATTTCGACATATTTTTTGTACCATGTTTTTTGTGTGCCTTTGGAGGGAATTATTTTTTGGAAAAGTGCAATTCTTCGATCTGTTTTTATCGAATTACTCAAAGTAATTGAGAATTTTTTGTATTTTACGGTCATCTATTTTTATTCTTAATGAATCGTACTATTTATTTCGAGTCCCCATTTTAAATTTGTAAGTATAGATACGAGCTTGCCGTTAAAATGATAATGGTTTCCTTTTTCTAAAAATTGTATTTCGGCTTGTAAAGTTTTTATTCTTCTACTTTTCCCCCTAGCATTATTGTTTACCAGTTACGTGTATCGTTAGAATGTATTTTACGATAAAATAAAACTGATTTGTGTTGGTTGGTTACTTTCTAAATACACGTTCACTTTTTTCTGATTCTGGTCCTCGTAGACTAAATCCTCCCACTATGCTGACGATGATCAGTTTTATAGTAATTTCCAACAAATAGGTTGCGAAGGGGGGTTTTAAGAGTTCAAAATATCCCAAAGCCAGAAAAATACACAAGAAACTCCTATGGTAGGGCGGAAAGTCAAAGAAACCTTCATATCTTAGCTATGTTAACTCCCCCTCCCTCTCCTCGTGTTGATCAAGGTGCGCCATGACTACACGCTGAAGGTCCAGAATTATATTTAAGCCTTCATGCTGCTCGTGTCTTAGCTGGGTGTTTGTAAGAAGTAAACAGAAAAAAGTTTTTTGACTGCAATCTGTGCGAGTGGTAATCCTTGTTATCTATGCATGTGCTAATGGGGTAATTCAAAGCAATTAATACATAACTAAATAAATAAATTTATTCTTCCATTTTTGTAGAGTAGACCATAAAATGGGAAAATTCACTTTTTTCTTCATCGAATAAATTTGACTTTCATTTTTGTACTTGACGCAGTTATCTGTGACAAGGTCAGTTATCTCCTTCCGCCTTATATCTGCTGAAAGAAATATATTATGATGTGGCGAAGAAAATAAAAATATTTTATCAAATTAAAAAAAAGTAGATAAAGCCGCTTGGTAATTTTTTTTCTGTGTGCAATTTATATGATGTCATCATAAATTGGCTACAGTAATTGTTGTAGTTATTCTTTTGAAAGTATGAAGTGACAGTCTTATGTTACAACCGACATGGGTTTGTTTCGAAAAATGTTTAACCGAAAGAAAGACTACGAACAAATTGGAAAGTGAGTTTTCTCTTTCATTAATTGCGTAAATTTAATCTGCATTTTTCTCGGTTTAGCAAAATCATTTTTTTCTGCTTTGAAAAATGATGAAAACTGATGCCATTCTGAAAGTGTAATCTGTGTTATTCGTGTTTTAATTAAAATCTTGAAAGGATAAAAGTCGAAAAATATTTAAAAAAACATCACGAGAGAATTATCCAACGGAAAAATTTGTTTTTATAAAATCTCGCAAATATAAAATCTATCCTCTTTACCATTAATGTTGAAAATAACTTTCACCAGTGAAATTGTGGGTGCAAGACTTTTCTGGTACCCGCAAGAAAAAAATTTGAGGGTGTGAGGTACTAACTTAGGAAAAATCTAATTATTATAAATTTTGCTACAGAAATAAAGTAAAGGAGGCTTTTCGGGATAAAATTTACTCAATTGAAAACTCATGAAGATGCAATTTCAAGCATTTCTAGCCCTTCAGATTTTAGAGTGAGGTCTAAGATCTGTGGAAAAATAGTACCAGAAAATTAAATTATTTTTAAAGTGGCTGCATATTAATATTTTTTAGTCCCTAATCCTCCCACTTTTTGGACTCCGCTTGGTGTATCGTCATGCTTTTACATTACACCTTATTTCCAAAATTTCACTTATATTAAAATATTTTGTTTTCAAGAATTCAAATGAATCATTTTGTATTTTATTAGGGGAGGAAATGTATTGCGAAGAAATTAATATTTTTTTGTTATTGATCAGAAATTTTGAAATGAGTACATTGGTAGTTTTAATATCTCTCAATATTAAAATTCTGTAGACCTAGTTTATTTTCTGACCTTGTATATAATAAACAAAAGAATTTGGGTTACAAAGAAGGAATTATAATGATTAATATCTGTTGAAATTTCGCTACAGTGAAGGTTTTGCTATAAAAGTATTCTCTCTTTTTTTCTGCCTTCTCTTACAACAAGTAGTTGATATGAATAAAAATTGCAGAGATTGTCAGTTACTTAAAATAAAATTCTCTCGATATTGTCATAAAGGTATCCGAGATTTTGTTCTTTTTTCTGTCGAATGAAAAAAATGAAATAAAATTTTTTTTCTCGACAAAACGAACTAGTTTTTAAATTTTTTATTCAACTTTTCTCAATTCAATTTTAATAAATCGTTCAAACTGACGAAAGTATTATTAAAAAATTTAAAAAAGTTCATTATGGTTTATGTTTTTTTTTTTTATAGGAATTCAGCTACAGATTTTTCCAGAATTGCCTTTATTATTGGAATTTATCTTCTTCTTCGTCATTTTACTCCTCTCAATCCGTTTTATGTGGCATACTTCTCCTCCTCGCCATTCAATTTCACGATCAAACAGGTATATTTATTTTTAATTTTCAGCTTTGATATTTTCTTAAATCAAGAGAAAATATCATAAGCTCTTAGTTATCTGTAAGTTCAACCGGTGGTAAATTAATTGTGAGTCAAGATATTCTTCTTAAAAGTGATTTCGGACGAAGAAAAATTATTCTTGCAGCCTTCAGTACTTTTTCTAGTTGCATTTTAATTTGAGAAATCTTACATCTTTAGCAATTTTATAATATTTGTAAGACGATCTAAAATTCAGGTGATCCACTGGGCCTGTAATTCTCAAGGTTTGCTATTTTCAACAAATAAAATAATAAATTATTTTTCAGTTAAATACAGAAATTTATCCTGCACAAACATTTTCCGCCTCTGCGTCTCTATTAGTTGCATTTTTGTTCACTGATTATCTGAGATATAAGCCAGTTATCATTATAGATGGAATTCTTGCAGTCATATCATGTCTGTTGCTGCTTGGAATACCTAATGCAAAAGCTTTATATGTAAGTTTTCTCAATTTTTACCATTTAGAGTTTAAAATCACGCGGGAAAGCTCTATTGTCAGTCTAACCTGTCGAGTCCCTTAAATTATTACTTAATTTTCAGCCCTCGAATGGTATTTCTATTTTAGCATCTGGTAATGCTAAATCAGCCAAAAAATGAGTGATCATTTTTTAGGCCCAGCAATTTTTGGACATGGGCTAGCGATGTGAGAATGCTTGCATTTATCACGAATTGTTGTGAAATATTTTTGACATAATGGTTACAGCTGTCTCAGATCTTTGGAGCAACAACTCCTGTGTCCACCCTCGCCTCCAGCACGTATTTATATGCGAAAATCGACGATGTGAAACAGTATCAAAGACTAACAGGGCTTGTACGAATGTTCTTTCTATTTGGACTGTTCATTTCTGGAGCCACTTCTCAACTTATCGTCTCTTCTCATTGGTTAGCAAAAAGTAGTCTGGTGTATTTGAGCATAGGAGGTACAGTGACGTATATCAGTTCTGGATCCAAGAATCAGAAGAATCAAGTCTAAAATTGTGATACAGAGATATTTTCTATTTTCGATGTAGTTTCTTACCATACCTTTATCCTGAACCCAATACACGCAAAAAACCCCTTATTTTCCTTGAAAAGAAGACCATGGATATGGAGTGAAATTTGAAAATTTTCCATTGCGGATATCTACAATATTTTAAATTTTATACTCGGTTTCTTCTGGTTGTTAGTCTGGATTATAATAATAAGCCATTATTATGTTTTCTTTGCGGAAGTGTTTTCCTTTTTTTTTTTTTTTCTCATGGATTATATTTTATTTGATACGCATAAGCAAAAGAAAGTGAAATTATTTTCAAATGAAGATTAAAGATACTTGGAGAGATGATTATTATTTTGAATCTTTGTTAATTAATTGTTTATTTTTTGTATAGGTGTAACATTGAGCTGTCTGTTTTCATTTTTTATCCCATCTGTGAAGAGTAGTGTATATTTCTACAGTCGTCACGATGTTCTTGGCCCAGTTGATCAGGTTGGTACATTTTAAGCATCTATAAATTGTCTGTTGCATGAGAGTTTTTTTTTTGGGTGGTACTACAAGTATATGTAATTGAATACTATAATTACAACCCTAAGTAATGTGAAAGCCACATAAAAAATCAAGATGCTATGTATCTTTTCCTCTAATTGACTAGTCACAAGTTCAGTGACCTAATACTCACCACATTAAAATATGACAGGGAAGAAATGAAACTTGAGGTTTTTTTTTTTTTGTTTAGGAGAGTCATGCAATAGTTCCTCAGAAATTATCAATTGTTATTCGGCGAATTGCTTATGACTTTAAAAGCTCCTACACCAATACTTATGTCTTGAAATGGTCTCTGTGGTGGACTTTTGGATATGCTATCTATATGTTTGTAAGTTACCTTAATTTGTATGATGTATTTTCTAGTCGGTAGTAGTAAGTAGTTTAATTAATATCGTGCCTCAGTTTAACTTCTGATCTTAAGAGTCTGGTGAGAGACCTTTCTCTTTGCTATAATAAAAGCTAAACCTGTCTATAAACTAAAAGTTCCTATGAAATTGAACAAGATTCTTAAATATCTGTTATGAGAAACTCAGTATCAGTGGTAGCTTCACTCGTGTGATGAAAAACTGATTTTCAAAAATACGTTCCGGTTGGATAAGACGAAAATGTGATCAAGTATTATATATTTTTTTCAGAATAGCTACGCTGTCGCTCTAAATATTTTCACCTTATTCAAACACTTAAAATTCTTGTAATACCCTGAAAACTTGAGGGGAAAAGAGAAATATTTATAAGAATATCTGAAGCTCTAAAAAAATGTATCAGCATCGTCATCTGAACATGAAAATTAACTCAGAATTTAATTCAATTTTTTTATTTTCTTGTTTACTCCTTCTAGGTATCACAGTATTCTCAGGTGCTATGGCAAGAAATGGTGACAGAAAACGACAGTGACGTCATCTCGATGAACGGAGCTGTTTATTGTATTTTCTATCTTTCTGGTATTTTCTGCGGAGATACGAAAAATTATTAATGACTAAATTCGAAAAGAATTAATTGTTCCTAAGTGTAATTAATGTTGAATTTGGTGGATTCGTTGCAGGTTCCCTTTCGGCTTACTGTACTGGATTTATACAATTAGACTGGAAAAATCACGCGGATCTGATTATATCAATTTCATCGTTCACCTCAGTTATTTTAATTCAATGTATGATTTGGAGTCCGTCTTTGCTGCTAGTGTATATTACCTATATCATTTTTGGATGTACTTTTCAAATTGCACTGGTTGTTGCCGAGTACGTTTTCTGTTTTTCATTCTCAAAAATTCTTAATTTCCAGTGAAATAGTTTTTTTTTTTTTTTTTTGTTGTAAATGGGAAAGTGATAAAAACTTTTACAAATAAGATATACTCGTAGATGAGTTTGTAACTTGGTTTTTGTCGCTTTCTCTATCTTGGCCGCATTACACATTATTTAAGTATTAATGTTTCTTTATCTTGCAGATCAGAGGTAGCCAAAGCATTGGAAAAAGACTGTTTCGCTTTGATTTTTGGTTTCAATTTATTTGTATCTTATAGCATCAATTCTGTTCTCACTTCGTTATTTATTCAAGGCTGGATTATTTCAGCGTCCATTAGAGGTCAGGTAAGTGTCTCGTAAAATATTGTGCCTGAAGTCTCGAATTAAAAGATGTTTTAATTTTGGCGGGAAAATAGTCTCAAATTTTCTCAATCACTCTAGAGCAATATAGTTGAAATAAGTGTACTGCAGGTTAGCATCTTCAATGGTTAAAATGGCGTTTAGCCATGGTACTTCACAGAGCTGGTAACATCTACTCGTACTAGATAGTAGGTAGCAAGTACCAACTTGAGAGAACTCGTGGTGGGGGGCGGAGCGTAATTAATAAAATAATTAACACATTCCAGTTCCTCGCTTTTATAGTCGTACTTTAATGTGTTAAAATATTCTCTTCTGCGAAACAACTCAAAAAATACCCTGATTGTGAGCATTTATACACATTAAAAAAAAAAATTTAAGCAGAATCTCGAGTCGATATAGACACCATCGTCGATAAACAATTTCAGTTTCAGAATTTCAAAATTAACCTCCAATTAGTAAAAAAAAAAAAAGATGTTAACGAATCAAAAAAATGTATGCTACTCTCCCTATATCATAAAATTCAATGCTTGCAGTTCATGTTCTCGTCATTAATTGGAAAATTATTCTAATATGTTTTAGTTCCTAATTTATTCTCTGTGTTCGGCTCTCATGGGTTTCATTTTTTTGGTACGAATTATTTGGATTCGTAAAGGAAATTTTGCATTTACAACATGATATAGTCTCTCCAGACGCTTATTAATTTTAGGTGGGTATTCGACATCTGGTGCCAATTCAGTAAGTTTATAAAAACCACGCTGAAAAAACTTAGTGGTGTAACTGTGTTGGATTTTCAAATGATTTTCTTTATTTTTAAAATTAAATCTTTCTATTTTATAAAAACTTATAATTTTTTTTTTCTCGTCAAAAATTTAGATTGGTTTATTCGCTTTTAGTTTTTATAATTCCAGTGTTGAAAATGTTCTCAATATTAGTCTGAAAAAACTTTAAAAATCAAACTGATACCGGTTGGCCTTGAAAAAGAATTTAAAAAATGGACACAGGTAGACTTACTTCTCTGGAAGGAAAGAAAAAGTGACAAAAAAACGACACTTTGAATTTTTCACTTTACCTATGAAAGAATTAACAATTGATAGATTTTTGCAACACAGGTCATGTTTGTTGACTGAAGATAAGTTATCTAATGAGGTACGTATTTTCATGGCTTACATTTCGTTTTTTGAAAATATTTTACAAATTCTCTCGTATTTACTCGCTATCATCATTTTCTCCTCCTCCAATCTTATCAAAATGTTTGCAGATTATTATATTAATGTATTACTTTACTTTTAAATTTAATAAGTTTCATCAGTTAGTCGAAGATCTGCTTCTTTTGACATGTTGTTGTGGTTGTGAAAGGAAAAGTTACGTAGGAATGTAAAGATTCATCTTTCATTAGCAAAATTGAAATGAACCTTGTAAAGAAAGTTTTGTGTCGACGAAATGATTACGAAACAATTAGCAGGTAATTTTTTCCTAGGATATTTATTCTTATATTGCTGCTCAAACTAAACGTTGTTTGAAGCTTTAGTTTATAATTTAGTGGGAATTTTTGTTTTTTTGACTTTTGCAAAGCGAATTCCTGTCGTAAAAGTAAATCAAGTCTTATAAGCTCAGTCATTAAGGATAATACCAGCCATGTAGGATGATAGCCATTCCTAATGTTTTATATATATGTAATTTCTACAGTTCTCCTGAAATAAGCGAGTAAATTTAATTAACCCTTGTAAGATAATATTTTTTCATTTTAGTTCCAAGGACCTAAGGGCCAAGTGACAAAAATATATCTTTTCCCAAAAACTTGCCAAAAACTATTATAATGCTCTCTTTTTTTTTTTTACATACATAGTAGAATGACAAAAATGTTTCGTAATAAGTGCTACAGAGAGCGTTACTGTGTTCGTCATCATTTTCATTACTCCCCAATCCCCCGACCAATGTTCATTGTTCAAGTTTGTAAGTACAAGCACTTATCAGTTCGTTCTTCATTGCCGACTATTACCTCGTGCTTTTTGTTCCACTTAAGAATTTATGATTTTAACTATCATTTTCTGTCGGCAACTAATCTCAGTTCATATTGATCATATATTTTCATAATTCTGATATATTCAACGGTGCGTCTTTTTTCATTAAAATTATCAAACGTTACTTTGTAATGACTTTGAGATGAAAATTCAGTGAATATAATCAGACTGGATGGAAACACATGAGTAAAAAAAAATCAATCAATTGAAATTAATACCAAATCGTTAATTGAAATTTATTCCGGCTTCATTAACTGCCATGCTATCATTCTTTTTGAAAATGAAGTGACCATTTTCGTGGTAAAAAAATTATACGAACATCAAGAACGAAATCACATGGTATTATCACAGCACTAAAAAAGCACGCTTTTACACGTACAGGATGGATAACACAGACAAGTAAGTACCAACATGTGCTATTATATCAGCTTATAATTTTAAGCTTTGTAGGATTTGATGCCCTTTGTTTTCTTTTTGTTGTTGGTTTTACTTTTAAAGACATCACCAGAAGTACCAGGTGGCGTCATATACGACGCCACTCAAAATTTTGAGATGGATTTCTCAAAGTACCAATATTTTGAGAACACCTGACTTGTGTCATACGATGCCACCTGGTCTTTTGAGGTTATATTCTTGTGGCGTCTTATATGACGCCTCCTGGTCCTTTGAGTAATCGAATAAAACCTGGTTTTTCTAGTGTTTAAACGAGTTGAACCAAAATGTTGGATATTATGTTTCTTAATGGACACGTGGAAAAGCAAAAGACAGAAGACACATTATCCACATTATCCTCATTAAATCGAGCTTTTATAATGTAAGTTATATTATGTTTGCTTAGTACTAATTTTGATTGAATTTTTCAGCCTCAATTCTCCAGATTTTGGCCGAGTTACGTTTATAATCTGCGTTTTCGTCTTACTTCGAGAAATTCGTCCTATCGAATCGTACATCACGTCATATTTGGTTTCTCCACCGCTGAATTTCAGTATAGATGTGGTAAGTACCATTCTTATCTATAAGAGAGGCCCATCTAATGAGACATACCTTGAAAATTTTCAAGTAGCTCAAAAAAATAAGGAAAACTTCGTTGCGCTCGATATGTAAAAGTAATTCTATTTTCTGACTGATGAAAAGCTGCAGTGTATGATGAGCTTAGTGGCTTTTTAACAAAAATTTTATTACAGCAAAAGAAGAGCGTTATCGCCTGATCCATTAATCCTTGCTGAGTTATTACAGTTTGCAGTTGGGATTTTGGAGTTGCAAATTCAGATCAATTACATATAGTTTAGTGCATAAGAAAATTTTATCAAGAGGATTAGTGGTTTGTGAAGTATTATTCAGACTATGAAGAAACATAATTCGATGCTATACTCTGTCTCACGAAAGAAAGGACTGATGTCATATATCATTCATTGTTAGACGTTTCGGTATGCCAGCAGCAAGAGGAGCCACCTCGCTGCCTGCTAAAATCAAAGACGTCTGTCCTTTCTTTCTTTCTTTCCTGAGACAGAGAATTGACACAAAACTCACCAACTTAGATATTTCTCTTCTAATTATTTACAGCAGGTTAATGCCATTTCCATTTTTCACCTCCTGAATGTATTTTGTTGACATGTAAACCTTAGTTTTGCGCACTTGGCCCATCATACAATGTAGTTCTTCTAATAAGATATAAATGCATGGAATTAAAGTTGTATGATCCTTATTTTAGATTCGACTATACAGAGTTACAATTTATTTGGCTATAATGCCTTGTGATCATAGAATATTCTTAGAATACCCCAAAACTATATTTGTATTTGCTCAATGGTTTCTACATTGAGGTAGCAGTAGTCTGGTAGACCCAGTAATTTATTTAAAAAAAACAGTAAATGGAACTAATTTAAAAAAAAAAACTGATGGATTTTAGGTTTAAAGATATTCTATTTTTTTCCAGGTAAGTGAACAAATATTTCCTTTTGGTTTATTGACGACTTTTATTTCGACAATCGTGATCTTCCTTATCACCGACTACTTGAGGTATAAACCGGTTATAATACTTGGCGGAATTTTTGGTGTCCTGACGTACGGATTGTTGCTTGGCCAACCTACATTGCCGATTTTATTAGTAAGTTGTTACGAATAAGACAAGATAATTTTATGGTTTTTTCTAAGGTTAGATCTTCTTGATTAGTTCCATCACGCGTGACTGGTTCCTCGAGGTATTTGTATTTACGTCTGAATATACTCGTGTCTTCCTCAAGTGTTGGTATTTTATTTTGACTTATTTTATTTCCCACTTTCCTTCGCCATACGTAGCATTCGAAGATATCAATTTGATTATAATATTTCTTCTTTCATCTCTCGCAAATTATTTAAAATCCTGATTTACTTATTCTGTTCTACGAAAATACAGTTTTCTTCCCCTTTTGGAAACCACAATGCCATGTTACTTGATATTTTTGTTCGTATCACAATTCACAGCGTCAATATATGAACACACTTAAATGTTTTGAAAAGTATCGTAGAATATTGTGTAAATATTTTAAAATATTCTCGTCAGCACCAAAAAAAAAAATATTTATATCGCCACAATATTATACAAACGTCCTGAATAACGGTGTGCGAAAATCCTATTATCTTATAATTTATAGAGTCGTGAAAAGACAAAAAATGTGGAAATATTTTGTCTGTATAGTATTTTCTCTGCGACTAATAGGAAAAATTTTCAATGAAAATATTCCCATACTAATTTTGCAACGTTTGAAAATAATTTATCAATTTTAAAACGAATATATTTTGTAAAAATGAAATTTTGCATCGCTTAATTTAGAAATATCCTTGTAGTAGTATAGGTACACATTTTTGAAATATTTGTCTGTAATATTACAAAATTAGAGATGCTATCAGGTGAAGCTTGTAGTTGAAAAAGAGTTTAATTTAAATTATTTTGTCGAGTAAAATTGAATTTTTTGCATTATTCCACACCTGCATTTTTCCATCATTCTAATATCTGTTACAGGTAGAACAGGCATGTTATGGATTTTTTTTCGCCTCCACTGTGCCATCCAGCACCTATTTATACGCTAAAGTGGGCGATACTGATCGTTATATGAGAATTTCTGCATTAACGCAGTCGTGTACGCTTCTCGGATCTTTTTTCCGAGGAATTCTGTCAGAGCTGATTGTTCGGTATTGCGGACAAGTTACCTTGGTGTACGTCAGTACTGGAGGTAAGCATACAGTTTTAGCACTTGACGAATTTTTTTTTTTTTTTTTTTCAATAAAACCTCAACATTGGTAGATTGTAGTACAACCCGAACGAATATTTTGTTGTAGTTTTGGCATTAGCCTCGTTGTGGTCGTTAATGATTCCATCTGTCGAACATAGTATCTATTTTTATCGTGCGGAGAAACGAAAATATGAAAATGCAAACGAAGTTGGTACCTACATAATAATTTTAAGACGTTTGGTATTAGAAATGTGTTAAATATTGGATTCACTTGGGAAAAATTTCAGTTTTCCAAAAATTTTTAAACGTAGATGCATGGACATAGTTGGAAATATCTACTTAGGATCAGTTCTGGTCACTTGCTGATGCTGAATTGAAATCGATATAAAAGGTTTTAATAATACCAAACATGTAGTTTTCTAAAATTTCTACCCATAGGAGGTGTTTAGCCAGCTGGCCACCGACGATATGATACTTTGAAAAAAATAATCAGTTTTGGTCTGGTCATAAATTAAAATCGGATCCATTAACTTTATAATTATTTTCATTATTGTTGAATATATCATTTATTAATTTTTTTTTTTTTATTGTTCAGGAAGTAGCCATAGTCAGATCGGAGAGTTTTTCTGCAGTAATCCAGCGCATCGTTTATGATTTTAAAACGGCTTACACAAATCCGTACGTTCTGAAGTGGTGCATATGGTGGGGTTTATCTTACGGAATATACAATCTTGTGAGTTTGTTTTTGTACCCATGCTGTGGGTCCAATTATTTTTTTTTTTTTCTGGGTTTTTTGTCGAACAAGAATCATACTGCTTTTATGTTTTCATTAAGTGAGTTGTTTTCTTTAAATTTTCAGATGCTAACCTACTCACAAACGTTGTGGCAAATTGTGTTTGACGAAGATAAGGGTAAGACCAAGCTGATGAATGGTGTTGTTGATTCGATTTTCACTCTGACATGTAAGCCATTTCGAGTTTTATTGCCACTCTGTAATGAACACTAGTTAGCGTACTGGCTTAACGGAGCGTTCAAAATATTCGACTCTTTACATTTAACGCTTTGATTACAGGATGTTATAATTATAATAAAATCTAAATTTTAAATATTCTTCGTATTTCTCTTGCAGGTGCCATTTTGTCGTATTCCATCGGATATGTGAAATTTGACTGGAAGACCAATGTTGACCTAATTTTATCCGTTACCTCCTTCTTGATGGCTTTTCTCGCCCAATTCATGTACTGGAACTCCTCGTTGCTGGTACTTTATGCGGTGTACATCTGCGTAGGTTGCTTGTTTCAAACAGTATTGACTATTGCATAGTATGCTATTTTCTTTTTTTTTACTGCCCAGTGATAGTATTTATTATTAATTTTGCGTAAATTCGTATTAATATTTTTCAATTTTGTAGTTCGGAGGTGGCGCAGAACATTGAAAAAGATTCATACGCTTTGATTTTTGGATTCAACTGCGCTGTGACTTATGGAAGCAGTTACCTGATTTCAGGTGCTTTCATTCAAGGATGGATTAAATTACTGACGACAAGAGAACAGGTAACTATGCTAAGATTTTCAAAAATGAAACTTTTTTTTGTTATCGATCACCAGAAGCCGCCAAAAGAAGAAAAATTTTTTGCATTGTACAGGATATTCCGTACCTATCGATGCATTTAGGCAAGCTTGCATTTATGGTTAAATTCGTGCATAAATTAACAGTTATGTTTCCTGTCAATTTCCCCAGAAATACTCCATCAGCTCATGCATGAGCTGGTGGCGTGTGTCTGTGTGTGTGTGTCGTCATTGTGTTTGGTTACCAAAATGTCGACTGCACATGCATTTACTTTATGAGATTGCCAACTATGTACCTAATTCGTTTTTCAAAAAAAAAAAAGAGATATTTTTGGGCATACAGCTTTTTCGCTTTAAAATGGCAATGCGATTGTTAACTTAGTGCTGATATTCAAATTTTAGAAGAGAACTTATAATTTTATTTCATACGGACTGGTTAATGCATGTACCATTATGATTGACAGTTTTTTTTTCCCGTAAGAAATATAATGTACTTATGGTTGAACAATATAAATAATAAATAATTAGTGTTTTATTCTTTTCACATTTGGGCTTTAGAATGTCATTTAAAAAAATTAATTCCCGGCCCAATTAGGAAAAATCTGTCGATTTTCATAGCACTCGTTGTCGTTGATGCTTCTCATAAACTTGAAAATTAAATACATTGTTAGAAATTTATAGAGATACTAGTCCATAAAACAATATAAAAGAGATTTTTGTTAGAATATTATTTATATATTCATTGAAAATTGCTATTTGAATTTTGTTTCAGTTTCTGCTCTACACGTTGTATTTCATTTTGCTGGCAGTATTTTATTTCTTTCGAATCAACTGGAGATGCAGAAAAATTTGACCTGATGCCAATACGTTATCGACAAAGTTGATAGGTATGTTGTATATCCTGTCAATTTAGTTGGATTGAGTAGAACTTCGCTAGACTTTCAGATTGTAAGTTATTTCATTTTTTATTGAATATTTTGCTGATTAATTTAATGCAACGCCGTGAAAAATTTAATGCTGAATTATAATTTATTGACTGGTTTTTACTTCTGAGTATGGTCTGTATCAGGCGCGGTCGCATACGCAATTCAAAGAAATTCCACAAACTGTATTGCGTAGTTTTTAGTATTTTTTCAATTTTTTAAAGATCAGCACTGGTATCGGGGTTTTCGAGGTCGCTGAACTCGAATGCGAAGTTCGATTTTGGTGGCGGCTCTCGCCAAGCAAGATGTGACCAAAAAAAATGAAAAATGGTCGAAAATTGGTCAAAATCGCGACGTAGATTGAAAATGGCCGCAGATTCGGATTTAACGTGATTATCTACATTCTGTGCATTCCAAATTTAGTGTTATTAACTCAATTTGTAGTCTCTTATTTGTATCTTTATGGAAGGTGTTTTGGGTCCAGTCAAAAGACACGCTCGATATGCGAGACCTACTCCGCGTATAACAACACACTTTTGCCCCCACATGAATGGAGTACCAATATTCAAGATCCAGTCTAAAAACCATTTTCTCAAAAATATTTCGAATCAGTCAAGATTTATTGTAATAATTATACATTCAAAACTTATATTTGCCAATTTTTTCCCCATACATGTGAAACCTATCTGTGTTAAATATTTATTTTTCTTAGAAAATGAATAAACATAAAAATTTTTCGTGAATATGACTCTAAAATTCTTTTATTTACGAGCAGGCAATAGTAACTCACTGAAAAATTGGATGAAAAAAATGGAAATTTGTGTTTTGTGTTGAAAAAATACGAGAAATTTTACTTATCCCTTTTTGTTACACATTTGGCATCATGGCCCTTTATATCGATTTTCTAGGTATTTTCTTTGTTTTTGTCATTTTGTCAATTTTTGGGGTTAGTTGCTCTTTTTCGCAGATAACTAGATTTTTTTTCCTAGAATATTTCATTATTTTGAGTTTTGACACTTTTTCTCTGACTTTTTGATGTCTGGGCTTTTTCCTTATTTTATTTTGCTTTGTCGATTTTTTTTTTTTATTTCATTCGATTGATTTATTTAAAAATCAAACTGATACCGGTTGGCCTTGAAAATGAATTTAAAAAATGGACACAGGTAGACTTACTTCACTGGAAAGAAAAAAAAAGTGAACAAAAAAAAAAGGACACTTTGAATTTTTCACTTTACCTATGAAAGAATTAACAATTGATAAATTTTTGCAACACAGGTCATGTTTGTTGACTGAAGATAAGTTATCTAATGAGGTACGTATTTTCATGGCTTATTCATTTCGTTTTTTGAAAATATTTCACAAATTCTCTCGTATTTACTCGCTATCATCATTTTCTCCTCCTCCAATCTTATCAAAGTGTTTGCAGATTTTTATATTAATGTTTTACTCTACTTTTAAATTTAATAAGTTTCATCAGTTAGTCGAAGATCTGCTTCTTTTGACATGTGTTACTGTGGTTGTGAAAGGAAAAGTTACATAGGAATGTAAAGCTTCATCTTTCATTAGCAAAATTGAAATGAACCTTGTAAAGAAAGTTTTGTGTCGACGAAATGATTACGAAACAATTAGCAGGTAATTTTTTCCTAGGATATTTATTCTTATATTGCTGCTTAAACTAAACGTTGTTTGAAGCTTTAGTTTATAATTTAGTGGGAATTTTTGTTTTTTTGACTTTTGCAAAGCGAATTCCTGTCGTAAAAGTAAATCAAGTCTTATAAGCTCAGACAATAATGATAATACCAGCCATGTAGGATGATAGCCATTCCTAATGTTTTATATATATGTATAATATTTCTACAGTTCCCCTGAAATAAGCGAGTAAATTTAATTAACCCTTGTAAGATAATATTTTTTCATTTTAGTTCCAAGGACCCAAGGGCCAAGTGACAAAAATATATCTTTTCCCAAAAACTATTATAATGCTCTCTCTTTTTTTTTACATACTTAGAATGTCTTATCTTACTTTTTTCCTTTTTTTTTCTTCTTTTTACACATTTACAGTATTTGAATGGTGAAATTTTTGTCCGTTTAAAAGAATGTCTGCCTATCAGAGGTTACAATGCATTTTTGCCATAACACTGCACGGGACCAAGATTTTTGTCCGTTTATTGGGGGTGTCCGCTTAATGGAGTGTCGGTTAAAGGAGGTTTCACTGTATTATCATTTAAAAAATTTTTTTTTTCTTTCTCTTATTATCATTTTATCTTTTCCTTTGCCGTTGATTTGCCAAACCTCTTGAGACTTTGTTTCAAAGTGTTTTGTTACCTCGTGTTTTTTGTTCCACTTAAGAATTTATGATTTTAATTATCATTTTCTGTCGGCAACTAATCTAAGTTCATATTGATCATATATTTTCATAGTTCTGATGTATTCAACGGTGCGTCTTTTTTCATTAAAATTATCAAACGTTACTTTGTAATGACTTTGAGATGAAAATTCAGTGAATATAATCAGACTGGATGGAAACACATGAGTAAGAAAAAAATCAATTAATTGAAATCAATACCAAATTGTTAATTGAAATTTATTCCGGCTTCATTAACTGCCATGATATCATTCTTTTTGAAAATGAAGTGAGCATTTTCGTGGTAAAAAAATTATACGAACATCAAGAACAAAATCACATGGTATTATCACAGCATTAAAAAAGCACGCTTTTACACGTACAGGATGGATAACACAGACAAGTAAGTACCAACTGTTAGGGCCAAAATTACAAACCTTGGTTATTGGTTTAACGGACCATTATAACAGGAAATTCCATGGAATTTTCACCTCAGAATCACTTGATAGGTAGTATTACTGGGCTTATTTAAGAAAAATTTTAGGAAGTCTCCAAAATTCATTAAACAGAAGGCCAATAATTATTTAGAAGTTAGGGATTTTTACATAGTCTTTTAGGGACCTTCCAATAGGAAAATGGCTCAACTGAACCCCCCTTTTTCTGATCGCCACGGCTACGAGGCCCCTTCATATGCGCATCCGGCAGCCTTTCTATCATTGCGCAATCGTCAAATACCGCGCGCGCCGCCAGCCACCACCCGCGCTCAGTGTATCACAACATGTGCTATTAAATCAGCTTATAATTATAAGCTTTGTTTGTAGGATTTGATGCCCTTTGTTTTCTTTTTGTTGTTGGTTTTACTTTTAAAGACATCACCAGAAGTACCAGGTGGCGTCATATACGACGCCACTCAAAATTTTCTGATGGATTTCTCAAAGTACCAATATTTTGAGAACACCTGACTTGTGTCATACGACGCCACTTGGTCTTTTGAGGTTATTCTTGTGGCGTCTTATATGATGCCTCCTGGTCCTTTGAGTAATCGAATAAAACCTGGATTTTCTAGTGTTTAAACGAGTTGAACCAAAATGTTGGATATTATGTTTCTTAATGGACACGTGGAAAAGCAAAAGACTGAAGACACATTATCCGCATTAAATCGAGCTTTTCTAATGTGAGTTATATAATGTTTGCTTAGTACTAATTTTGATTGAATTTTTCAGCCTCAATTCTCCAGATTTTGGCCGAGTTACGTTTATAATCTGCGTCTTCGTCTTACTTCGAGAAATTCGTCCTATCGAATCGTACCTCACGTCATATTTGGTTTCTCCACCGCTGAATTTCAGTATAGATGTGGTAAGTACCATTCTTATCTATAAGAGAGGGCCATAAAACGAGAAATACCTTGAAAATTTTCAAGTAGCTCAAAAAAATAAGGGAAACTTCGTCGCGCTCGATATGTAAAAGTAATTCTATTTTCTGACTAATAAAAAGCTGCAGTGTATGATGAGCTTAGTGGCTTTTTAACAAAAATTTTATTACAGTAAAAGAAGAGCGTTATCGCCTGATCCATTAATCCTTGCTGAGTTATTACAGTTTGCAGTTGGGATTTTGGAGTTGCAAGTTCAGATCAATTACATATAGTTTAGTGCATAAGAAAATTTTATCAAGAGGATTAGTGGCTTGTGAAGTATTATTCAGACTATGAAGAAACATAATTCGATGCTATACTCTGTCTCACGAAAGAAAGGACTGATGTCATATATCATTCATTGTTAGACGTTTCGGTATGCCAGCAGCAAGAGGAGCCACCTCGCTGCCTGCTAAAATCAATGACGTCTGTCCTCTCTTTCTTTCTTTTCTGAGACAGAGAATTGACACAAAACTCACCAACTTTGATATTTCTCTTCTAATTATTTACAGCAGGTTAATGCCATTTCCATTTTTCACCTCCTGAATGTATTTTGTTGACATGTAAAACTTAGTTTTGCGCACTTGGCCCATCATACAATGTAGTTCTTCTAATAAGATATAAATGCATGGAATTAAAGTTGTATGATCCTTATTTTAGATTCGACTATACAGAGTTACAATTTATTTGGCTATAATGCCTTGTGATCATAGAATATTCTTAGAATACCCCAAAACTATATTTGTATTTGCTCAATGGTTTCTACATTGAGGTAGCAGTTGTCTGGTAGACCCAGTAATTTATTTTAAAAAAACAGTAAACGGAACTAATTTAAAAAAATAAACTGATGGATTTTAGGTTTAAAGATATTCTATTTTTTTCCAGGTAAATGAACAAGTATTTCCTTTTGGTTTATTGACGACTTTTATTTCGACAATCGTGATCTTCCTTATCACCGACTACTTGAGGTATAAACCGGTTATAATACTTGGCGGAATTTTTGGTGTCCTGTCGTACGGATTGTTGCTTAGCCAACCTACATTGCCGATTTTACTAGTAAGTTGTTACGTATAAGACAAGATAATTTTATGGTTTTTTCTTAGGTTAGATCTTCTTGATTAGTTCCATCACCCGTGACTAGTTCCTCGAGGTATTTGTATTTACGTCTGAATATACTCGTGTATTCCTCAAGTGTTGGTATTTTATTTTGACATATTTTATTTCCCACTTACCTTCGCCATACGTAGCATTCGAAGATATCAATTTGATTATAATATTTCTTCTTTCATCTCTCGCAAATTATTTAAAATCCTGATTTACTTATTCTGTTCTATGAAAATACAGTTTTCTTCCCCTTTTGAAACCACAATGCCATGTTACTTGATACTTTTGTTCGTATCACAATTCACAGCGTCAATATATGAACCCACCTAAATGTTTTGAAAAGTATCGTAGAATATTGTGTAAATATTTTAAAACACTCTCGTCAGCAGCAAAAAAAAAATATATATATCGCCACAATATTATACAAACGTCCTGAATAACGGTGTGCGAAAATCCTATTATCTTACAATTTATAGAGTCGTGAAAAGAAAAAAAATGTGGAAATATTTTGTCTTTATAGTATTTTCGCAATCGCTCAGAAATATTTTCTCTGCGACTAATAGGAAAAATTTTCAATGAAAATATTCCCATACTAATTTTTTAACGTTTGAAAATAATTTATCAATTTTGGAACGAATATATTTTATAAAAATGAAATTTTGCATCGCTTAATTTAGAAATATCCTTGTAGTAGTATAGGTACACATTTTTAAAATATTTGTCTGTAATATTACAAAATTAGAGATGCTATCAGGTGAAGCTTGTAGTTGAAAAAGAGTTTTATTTAAATTATTTTGTCGAGTAAATTTGAATTTTTTGCATTATTCCACACCTGCATTTTTCCATCGTTCTAATATCTGTTACAGGTAGAACAGGCATGTGATGGATTTTTTTTCGCCTCCACTGTGCCATCCAGCACCTATTTATACGCTAAAGTGGGCGATAGTGATCGTTATATGAGAATTTCTGCATTAACGCAGTCATGTACGTTTCTCGGATCTTTTTTTCGAGGAATTCTGTCAGAGCTGATTGTTCGGTATTGCGGACAAGTTACCTTGGTGTACGTCAGTCTTGGAGGTAAGCATACGGTTTTAGCACTTGACGAATTTTTTTTTTTTTTCAATAAAACCTCAACATTGGTAGATTGTAGTACAACTCGAACGAATATTTTGTTGTAGTTTTGGCATTAGCCTCGTTGTGGTCGTTAATGATTCCATCTGTCGAACATAGTATCTATTTTTATCGTGCGGAGAAACGAAAATATGAAAATTCAAACGAAGTTGGTACCTACATAATAATTTTAAGACGTTTGGTATTAGAAATGTGTTAAATATTGGATTCACTTGGGAAAAATTTCAATTTTCCAAAAATTTTTAAACGTAGATGCATGGACATAGTTGGAAATATCTACTTAGGATCAGTTCTGGTCACTTGCTGAATTGAAATCGATATGAAAGGTTGTAATAATACCAAACATGTAGTTTTCTAAAATTTCTTCCCATAGGAGGTGTTTAGCCAGCTGGCCACCGACGATATGATACTTTGAAAAAAATAATCAGTTTTGGTCTGGTCATAAATTAAAATCGGATCCATTAACTTTATAATTATTTTCATTATTGTTGAATATATCATTTATTAATTTTTTTTTTTTTTATTGTTCAGGAAGTAGCCATAGTCAGATCGGAGAGTTTTTCTGCAGTAATCAAGCGCATCGTTTATGATTTTAAAATGGCTTACACAAATCCGTACGTTCTGAAGTGGTGCATATGGTGGGGTTTATCTTACGGAATATACAATCTTGTGAGTTTGTTTTTGTACCCATGCTGTGGGTCCAACTATTATTATTTTTTTCTGGGTTTTTTGTCGAACAAGAATCATACTGCTTTTATGTTTTCATTAAGTGAGTTGTTTTCTTTAAATTTTCAGATGCTAACCTACTCACAAACGTTGTGGCAAATTGTGTTTGACGAAGATAAGGGTAAGACCAAGCTGATGAATGGTGTTGTTGATTCGATTTTCACTCTGACATGTAAGCCTTTTCGAGTTTTATTGCCACTCTGTAATGAACACTAGTTAGCGTACTGGCTTAACGGAGCGTTCAAAATATTAGACTCTTTACATTTAACGCTTTGATTACAGGATGTTATAATTATAATAAAATCTAAATTTTAAATATTCTTCGTATTTCTCTTGCAGGTGCCATTTTGTCGTATTCCATCGGATATGTGAAATTTGACTGGAAGACCAATGTTGACCTAATTTTATCCGTTACCTCCTTCTTGATGGCTTTTCTCGCCCAATTCATGTACTGGAACTCCTCGTTGCTGGTACTTTATGCGGTGTACATCTGCGTAGGTTGCTTGTTTCAAACAGTATTGACTATTGCATAGTATGCTATTTTCTTTTTTTTTACTGCCCAGTGATAGTATTTATTATTAATTTTGCGTAAATTCGTATTAATATTTTTCAATTTTGTAGTTCGGAGGTGGCGCAGAACATTGAAAAAGATTCATACGCTTTGATTTTTGGATTCAACTGCGCTGTGACTTATGGAAGCAGTTACCTGATTTCAGGTGCTTTCATTCAAGGATGGATTAAATTACTGACGACAAGAGAACAGGTAACTATGCTAAGATTTTCAAAAATGAAACTTTTTTTTGTTATCGATCACCAGAAGCCGCCAAAAGAAGAAAAATTTTTTGCATTGTACAGGATATTCCGTACCTATCGATGCATTTAGGCAAGCTTGCATTTATGGTTAAATTCGTGCATAAATTAACAGTTATGTTTCCTGTCAATTTCCCCAGAAATACTCCATCAGCTCATGCATGAGCTGGTGGCGTGTGTCTGTGTGTGTGTGTCGTCATTGTGTTTGGTTACCAAAATGTCGACTGCACATGCATTTACTTTATGAGATTGCCAACTATGTACCTAATTCGTTTTTCAAAAAAAAAAAGAGATATTTTTGGGCATACAGCTTTTTCGCTTTAAAATGGCAATGCGATTGTTAACTTAGTGCTGATATTCAAATTTTAGAAGAGAACTTATAATTTTATTTCATACGGACTGGTTAATGCATGTACCATTATGATTGACAGTTTTTTTTTCCCGTAAGAAATATAATGTACTTATGGTTGAACAATATAAATAATAAATAATTAGTGTTTTATTCTTTTCACATTTGGGCTTTAGAATGTCATTTAAAAAAATTAATTCCCGGCCCAATTAGGAAAAATCTGTCGATTTTCATAGCACTCGTTGTCGTTGATGCTTCTCATAAACTTGAAAATTAAATACATTGTTAGAAATTTATAGAGATACTAGTCCATAAAACAATATAAAAGAGATTTTTGTTAGAATATTATTTATATATTCATTGAAAATTGCTATTTGAATTTTGTTTCAGTTTCTGCTCTACACGTTGTATTTCATTTTGCTGGCAGTATTTTATTTCTTTCGAATCAACTGGAGATGCAGAAAAATTTGACCTGATGCCAATACGTTATCGACAAAGTTGATAGGTATGTTGTATATCCTGTCAATTTAGTTGGATTGAGTAGAACTTCGCTAGACTTTCAGATTGTAAGTTATTTCATTTTTTATTGAATATTTTGCTGATTAATTTAATGCAACGCCGTGAAAAATTTAATGCTGAATTATAATTTATTGACTGGTTTTTACTTCTGAGTATGGTCTGTATCAGGCGCGGTCGCATACGCAATTCAAAGAAATTCCACAAACTGTATTGCGTAGTTTTTAGTATTTTTTCAATTTTTTAAAGATCAGCACTGGTATCGGGGTTTTCGAGGTCGCTGAACTCGAATGCGAAGTTCGATTTTGGTGGCGGCTCTCGCCAAGCAAGATGTGACCAAAAAAAATGAAAAATGGTCGAAAATTGGTCAAAATCGCGACGTAGATTGAAAATGGCCGCAGATTCGGATTTAACGTGATTATCTACATTCTGTGCATTCCAAATTTAGTGTTATTAACTCAATTTGTAGTCTCTTATTTGTATCTTTATGGAAGGTGTTTTGGGTCCAGTCAAAAGACACGCTCGATATGCGAGACCTACTCCGCGTATAACAACACACTTTTGCCCCCACATGAATGGAGTACCAATATTCAAGATCCAGTCTAAAAACCATTTTCTCAAAAATATTTCGAATCAGTCAAGATTTATTGTAATAATTATACATTCAAAACTTATATTTGCCAATTTTTTCCCCATACATGTGAAACCTATCTGTGTTAAATATTTATTTTTCTTAGAAAATGAATAAACATAAAAATTTTTCGTGAATATGACTCTAAAATTCTTTTATTTACGAGCAGGCAATAGTAACTCACTGAAAAATTGGATGAAAAAAATGGAAATTTGTGTTTTGTGTTGAAAAAATACGAGAAATTTTACTTATCCCTTTTTGTTACACATTTGGCATCATGGCCCTTTATATCGATTTTCTAGGTATTTTCTTTGTTTTTGTCATTTTGTCAATTTTTGGGGTTAGTTGCTCTTTTTCGCAGATAACTAGATTTTTTTTCCTAGAATATTTCATTATTTTGAGTTTTGACACTTTTTCTCTGACTTTTTGATGTCTGGGCTTTTTCCTTATTTTATTTTGCTTTGTCGATTTTTTTTTTTTATTTCATTCGATTGATTTATTTAAAAATCAAACTGATACCGGTTGGCCTTGAAAATGAATTTAAAAAATGGACACAGGTAGACTTACTTCACTGGAAAGAAAAAAAAAGTGAACAAAAAAAAAAGGACACTTTGAATTTTTCACTTTACCTATGAAAGAATTAACAATTGATAAATTTTTGCAACACAGGTCATGTTTGTTGACTGAAGATAAGTTATCTAATGAGGTACGTATTTTCATGGCTTATTCATTTCGTTTTTTGAAAATATTTCACAAATTCTCTCGTATTTACTCGCTATCATCATTTTCTCCTCCTCCAATCTTATCAAAGTGTTTGCAGATTTTTATATTAATGTTTTACTCTACTTTTAAATTTAATAAGTTTCATCAGTTAGTCGAAGATCTGCTTCTTTTGACATGTGTTACTGTGGTTGTGAAAGGAAAAGTTACATAGGAATGTAAAGCTTCATCTTTCATTAGCAAAATTGAAATGAACCTTGTAAAGAAAGTTTTGTGTCGACGAAATGATTACGAAACAATTAGCAGGTAATTTTTTCCTAGGATATTTATTCTTATATTGCTGCTTAAACTAAACGTTGTTTGAAGCTTTAGTTTATAATTTAGTGGGAATTTTTGTTTTTTTGACTTTTGCAAAGCGAATTCCTGTCGTAAAAGTAAATCAAGTCTTATAAGCTCAGACAATAATGATAATACCAGCCATGTAGGATGATAGCCATTCCTAATGTTTTATATATATGTATAATATTTCTACAGTTCCCCTGAAATAAGCGAGTAAATTTAATTAACCCTTGTAAGATAATATTTTTTCATTTTAGTTCCAAGGACCCAAGGGCCAAGTGACAAAAATATATCTTTTCCCAAAAACTATTATAATGCTCTCTCTTTTTTTTTACATACTTAGAATGTCTTATCTTACTTTTTTCCTTTTTTTTTCTTCTTTTTACACATTTACAGTATTTGAATGGTGAAATTTTTGTCCGTTTAAAAGAATGTCTGCCTATCAGAGGTTACAATGCATTTTTGCCATAACACTGCACGGGACCAAGATTTTTGTCCGTTTATTGGGGGTGTCCGCTTAATGGAGTGTCGGTTAAAGGAGGTTTCACTGTATTATCATTTAAAAAATTTTTTTTTTCTTTCTCTTATTATCATTTTATCTTTTCCTTTGCCGTTGATTTGCCAAACCTCTTGAGACTTTGTTTCAAAGTGTTTTGTTACCTCGTGTTTTTTGTTCCACTTAAGAATTTATGATTTTAATTATCATTTTCTGTCGGCAACTAATCTAAGTTCATATTGATCATATATTTTCATAGTTCTGATGTATTCAACGGTGCGTCTTTTTTCATTAAAATTATCAAACGTTACTTTGTAATGACTTTGAGATGAAAATTCAGTGAATATAATCAGACTGGATGGAAACACATGAGTAAGAAAAAAATCAATTAATTGAAATCAATACCAAATTGTTAATTGAAATTTATTCCGGCTTCATTAACTGCCATGATATCATTCTTTTTGAAAATGAAGTGAGCATTTTCGTGGTAAAAAAATTATACGAACATCAAGAACAAAATCACATGGTATTATCACAGCATTAAAAAAGCACGCTTTTACACGTACAGGATGGATAACACAGACAAGTAAGTACCAACTGTTAGGGCCAAAATTACAAACCTTGGTTATTGGTTTAACGGACCATTATAACAGGAAATTCCATGGAATTTTCACCTCAGAATCACTTGATAGGTAGTATTACTGGGCTTATTTAAGAAAAATTTTAGGAAGTCTCCAAAATTCATTAAACAGAAGGCCAATAATTATTTAGAAGTTAGGGATTTTTACATAGTCTTTTAGGGACCTTCCAATAGGAAAATGGCTCAACTGAACCCCCCTTTTTCTGATCGCCACGGCTACGAGGCCCCTTCATATGCGCATCCGGCAGCCTTTCTATCATTGCGCAATCGTCAAATACCGCGCGCGCCGCCAGCCACCACCCGCGCTCAGTGTATCACAACATGTGCTATTAAATCAGCTTATAATTATAAGCTTTGTTTGTAGGATTTGATGCCCTTTGTTTTCTTTTTGTTGTTGGTTTTACTTTTAAAGACATCACCAGAAGTACCAGGTGGCGTCATATACGACGCCACTCAAAATTTTCTGATGGATTTCTCAAAGTACCAATATTTTGAGAACACCTGACTTGTGTCATACGACGCCACTTGGTCTTTTGAGGTTATTCTTGTGGCGTCTTATATGATGCCTCCTGGTCCTTTGAGTAATCGAATAAAACCTGGATTTTCTAGTGTTTAAACGAGTTGAACCAAAATGTTGGATATTATGTTTCTTAATGGACACGTGGAAAAGCAAAAGACTGAAGACACATTATCCGCATTAAATCGAGCTTTTCTAATGTGAGTTATATAATGTTTGCTTAGTACTAATTTTGATTGAATTTTTCAGCCTCAATTCTCCAGATTTTGGCCGAGTTACGTTTATAATCTGCGTCTTCGTCTTACTTCGAGAAATTCGTCCTATCGAATCGTACCTCACGTCATATTTGGTTTCTCCACCGCTGAATTTCAGTATAGATGTGGTAAGTACCATTCTTATCTATAAGAGAGGGCCATAAAACGAGAAATACCTTGAAAATTTTCAAGTAGCTCAAAAAAATAAGGGAAACTTCGTCGCGCTCGATATGTAAAAGTAATTCTATTTTCTGACTAATAAAAAGCTGCAGTGTATGATGAGCTTAGTGGCTTTTTAACAAAAATTTTATTACAGTAAAAGAAGAGCGTTATCGCCTGATCCATTAATCCTTGCTGAGTTATTACAGTTTGCAGTTGGGATTTTGGAGTTGCAAGTTCAGATCAATTACATATAGTTTAGTGCATAAGAAAATTTTATCAAGAGGATTAGTGGCTTGTGAAGTATTATTCAGACTATGAAGAAACATAATTCGATGCTATACTCTGTCTCACGAAAGAAAGGACTGATGTCATATATCATTCATTGTTAGACGTTTCGGTATGCCAGCAGCAAGAGGAGCCACCTCGCTGCCTGCTAAAATCAATGACGTCTGTCCTCTCTTCTTTCTTTTCTGAGACAGAGAATTGACACAAAACTCACCAACTTTGATATTTCTCTTCTAATTATTTACAGCAGGTTAATGCCATTTCCATTTTTCACCTCCTGAATGTATTTTGTTGACATGTAAAACTTAGTTTTGCGCACTTGGCCCATCATACAATGTAGTTCTTCTAATAAGATATAAATGCATGGAATTAAAGTTGTATGATCCTTATTTTAGATTCGACTATACAGAGTTACAATTTATTTGGCTATAATGCCTTGTGATCATAGAATATTCTTAGAATACCCCAAAACTATATTTGTATTTGCTCAATGGTTTCTACATTGAGGTAGCAGTTGTCTGGTAGACCCAGTAATTTATTTTAAAAAAACAGTAAACGGAACTAATTTAAAAAAATAAACTGATGGATTTTAGGTTTAAAGATATTCTATTTTTTTCCAGGTAAATGAACAAGTATTTCCTTTTGGTTTATTGACGACTTTTATTTCGACAATCGTGATCTTCCTTATCACCGACTACTTGAGGTATAAACCGGTTATAATACTTGGCGGAATTTTTGGTGTCCTGTCGTACGGATTGTTGCTTAGCCAACCTACATTGCCGATTTTACTAGTAAGTTGTTACGTATAAGACAAGATAATTTTATGGTTTTTTCTTAGGTTAGATCTTCTTGATTAGTTCCATCACCCGTGACTAGTTCCTCGAGGTATTTGTATTTACGTCTGAATATACTCGTGTATTCCTCAAGTGTTGGTATTTTATTTTGACATATTTTATTTCCCACTTACCTTCGCCATACGTAGCATTCGAAGATATCAATTTGATTATAATATTTCTTCTTTCATCTCTCGCAAATTATTTAAAATCCTGATTTACTTATTCTGTTCTATGAAAATACAGTTTTCTTCCCCTTTTGAAACCACAATGCCATGTTACTTGATACTTTTGTTCGTATCACAATTCACAGCGTCAATATATGAACCCACCTAAATGTTTTGAAAAGTATCGTAGAATATTGTGTAAATATTTTAAAACACTCTCGTCAGCAGCAAAAAAAAAATATATATATCGCCACAATATTATACAAACGTCCTGAATAACGGTGTGCGAAAATCCTATTATCTTACAATTTATAGAGTCGTGAAAAGAAAAAAAATGTGGAAATATTTTGTCTTTATAGTATTTTCGCAATCGCTCAGAAATATTTTCTCTGCGACTAATAGGAAAAATTTTCAATGAAAATATTCCCATACTAATTTTTTAACGTTTGAAAATAATTTATCAATTTTGGAACGAATATATTTTATAAAAATGAAATTTTGCATCGCTTAATTTAGAAATATCCTTGTAGTAGTATAGGTACACATTTTTAAAATATTTGTCTGTAATATTACAAAATTAGAGATGCTATCAGGTGAAGCTTGTAGTTGAAAAAGAGTTTTATTTAAATTATTTTGTCGAGTAAATTTGAATTTTTTGCATTATTCCACACCTGCATTTTTCCATCGTTCTAATATCTGTTACAGGTAGAACAGGCATGTGATGGATTTTTTTTCGCCTCCACTGTGCCATCCAGCACCTATTTATACGCTAAAGTGGGCGATAGTGATCGTTATATGAGAATTTCTGCATTAACGCAGTCATGTACGTTTCTCGGATCTTTTTTTCGAGGAATTCTGTCAGAGCTGATTGTTCGGTATTGCGGACAAGTTACCTTGGTGTACGTCAGTCTTGGAGGTAAGCATACGGTTTTAGCACTTGACGAATTTTTTTTTTTTTTTCAATAAAACCTCAACATTGGTAGATTGTAGTACAACTCGAACGAATATTTTGTTGTAGTTTTGGCATTAGCCTCGTTGTGGTCGTTAATGATTCCATCTGTCGAACATAGTATCTATTTTTATCGTGCGGAGAAACGAAAATATGAAAATTCAAACGAAGTTGGTACCTACATAATAATTTTAAGACGTTTGGTATTAGAAATGTGTTAAATATTGGATTCACTTGGGAAAAATTTCAATTTTCCAAAAATTTTTAAACGTAGATGCATGGACATAGTTGGAAATATCTACTTAGGATCAGTTCTGGTCACTTGCTGAATTGAAATCGATATGAAAGGTTGTAATAATACCAAACATGTAGTTTTCTAAAATTTCTTCCCATAGGAGGTGTTTAGCCAGCTGGCCACCGACGATATGATACTTTGAAAAAAATAATCAGTTTTGGTCTGGTCATAAATTAAAATCGGATCCATTAACTTTATAATTATTTTCATTATTGTTGAATATATCATTTATTAATTTTTTTTTTTTTATTGTTCAGGAAGTAGCCATAGTCAGATCGGAGAGTTTTTCTGCAGTAATCAAGCGCATCGTTTATGATTTTAAAATGGCTTACACAAATCCGTACGTTCTGAAGTGGTGCATATGGTGGGGTTTATCTTACGGAATATACAATCTTGTGAGTTTGTTTTTGTACCCATGCTGTGGGTCCAACTATTATTATTTTTTTCTGGGTTTTTTGTCGAACAAGAATCATACTGCTTTTATGTTTTCATTAAGTGAGTTGTTTTCTTTAAATTTTCAGATGCTAACCTACTCACAAACGTTGTGGCAAATTGTGTTTGACGAAGATAAGGGTAAGACCAAGCTGATGAATGGTGTTGTTGATTCGATTTTCACTCTGACATGTAAGCCTTTTCGAGTTTTATTGCCACTCTGTAATGAACACTAGTTAGCGTACTGGCTTAACGGAGCGTTCAAAATATTAGACTCTTTACATTTAACGCTTTGATTACAGGATGTTATAATTATAATAAAATCTAAATTTTAAATATTCTTCGTATTTCTCTTGCAGGTGCCATTTTGTCGTATTCCATCGGATATGTGAAATTTGACTGGAAGACCAACGTTGACCTAATTTTATCCGTTACCTCCTTCTTAATGGCTTTTCTCGTCCAATTCATGTACTGGAACTCCTCGTTGCTGGTACTTTATGCGGTGTACATCTGCGTAGGTTGCTTGTTTCAAACAGTATTGACTATTGCATAGTATGCTATTTTCTTTTTTTTTTACTGCCCAGTGATGGTATTTATTATTAATTTTGCGTAAATTCGTATTAATATTTTTCAATTTTGTAGTTCGGAGGTGGCGCAGAACATTGAAAAAGATTCGTACGCTTTGATTTTTGGATTCAACTGCGCTGTGACTTATGGAAGCAGTTACCTGATTTCAGGTGCTTTCATTCAAGGATGGATTAAATTACTGACGACAAGAGAACAGGTAACTATGCTAAGATTTCCAAAAATGAAACTTTTTTCATTTATGACTCGATTACTTTTTCTTGTTATCGATCACCAGAAGCCGCCAAAAGAAGAAAAATTTTTTGCATTGTACAGGATATTCCGTACCTATCGATGCATTTAGGCAAGCTTTCATTTATGGTTAAATTCGTGCATAAATTAACAGTTATGTTTCCTGTCAATTTCCCCAGAAATACGCCATCAGCTCATGCATGAGCTGGTGGCGTGTGTCTGTGTGTGTGTGTGTCGTCATTGTGTTTGGTTACCAAAATGTCGACTGCACAGTGCACATGCATATTTACTTTACGAAATCCCAACTATGTACCTAATTCGTTTTTCAAAAACAAAAAAGAGATTTTTTTGGGCATACAGCTTTTTCGCTTTAAAATGGCAATGCGATTGTTAACTTAGTGCTGATATTCAAATTTTAGAAGAGAACTTATAATTTTATTTTATACGGACTGGTTGATGCATGTGCCATTATGATTGACAGTTTTTCTTTCCCGTAAGAAATATAATGTACTTATGGTTGAACAATATAAATAATAAATAATTAATGTTTTGTTCTTTTTACATTTGGGCTTTAGGATGTCATTTAAAAAAATTAATTCCCGGCCCAAGTAGGAAAAATCTGTCGATTTTCATAGCACTCGTTGTCGTTGATGCTTCTCATAAACTTGAAAATTAAATACATTGTTAGAAATTTATAGATACTAGTCTATAAAACAATATAAAAGAGATTTTTGTTAGAATATTATTTATATATTCATTGAAAATTTCTATTTGAATTTTGTTTCAGTTTCTGCTCTACACGTTGTATTTCATTTTGCTGGCAGTATTTTATTTCTTTCGAATTAACTGGAGATGCAGAAAAAATTTGACCTGATGCCAATACGTTATCGACAAAGTTGATAGGTTTGTTGTATATCCTGACAATTTAGTTGGATTGAGTAGAACTTCGCTAGACTTTCAGATTGTAAGTTATTTCATTTTTTATTGAATATTTTGCTGATTAATTTAATGCAACGCCGTGAAAAATTTAATGCTGAATTATAATTTATTGACTGGTTTTGACTTCTGAGTATGGTCTGTATCAGGTGCGGTCGCATACGCAATTTAAAGAAATTCTACAAACTTTATTGCGTAGTTTTTAGTATTTTTTCAATTTTTTAATGATCAGCACTGGTATCGGGGTTTTCGAGGTCGCTGAACTCGAATCCGAAGTTCGATTTTGGTGGCGGCTCTCGCCAAGCAAGATGTGACCAAAAAAAAATGAAAAATGGTCGAAAATTGGTCAAAATCGCGACGTAGATTAAAAATGGCCGCAGATTCGGATTTAGCGTGATTATCTACATTCTGTGCATTCCAAATTTAGTGTTATTAACTCAATTTGTAGTCTCTTATTTGTATCTTTATGTGATCCACTAAAATTTAGTTCATTTTTGTTTCAGCTGAAAAGATGGAAGGTGTTTTGGGTCCAGTCAAAAGACACGCTCGATATGCAAGATCGACTCCGCGTATAAGAATACACTTTTACCCCTACACGATTGGAGTACCAATGTTCAAGATCCAGTCTAAAAACCATTTTCTCGAGAAATATTTCGAATCAGTCAAGATTTATTGTAATAATTATACATTCAAAACTTGTATTTTCCAATTATTTAGCCAACTGTGAAATGAGTAAATGAGACATCTAGCCGATTTGAAAAATATGATAAAATGACTTGTAGCCGACAAACATGATAAATTGGACATCTAGAGCCGAAAAAAGAACGAATGAACCATCTGGCCGATGATAAAAGCTAATTGAGATCTAGCCGACTATTTTTCTGTCGGCTACATGTCTCAGTTTCATGCCCCAATCGAAAAATGAATTTTTGCTAGATGTCTCAGTCAAAAAATGAGGAAATGAAACGTAGCCGAATTGGGCTTGATGTCTCATATTCAGATTTTGGAGTCGGCTAGATGTCTCATGTTTTGAAAAATGAGAAGCTGAGAAATGTAGCCGAATTGGGCTAGATGTCTCAGTTTCACAATTTACAGTTGACTATCGTTTGATCGAAGCAAAACAGCTGAAAATTCGGAATAATGCTAAAATTTCAGACTGCACGGATCGGGCTGAAATTTGTTTGGATAGTAGGTTCCTTGATTAAACAAGATTACCTCCTCCCTGACGATCGGCGGTCCAAATTTTGCTTATTTTGTCTGAAAATTGAGCCGTTTTTGATATATTTGGCTTGAAAAGAAAATATTTTGGCCGCTGCAAAATTCGATCGACATTCTGAAATTGTAATTTTCGTTTTCACCGAAGTGGCGCACTCTTTTAATAAATTCTCGAAACGGTTTTGATTCGAGAAAGAGTGAAAACAAAAATTACGATTTGGGGCAAGAAAGTAAAAATTTGATCTCAGTCAGTATGTATCTGGACGTCTTCGAGTACAGATCAAGCTAACAGCAAATATCCATCCGTATGACTGTGCCCTCTCAGTGAGGACCTCCTCGAGTAGTCGCCCCGTGGAATTTGAATCTCCCCGCAGTAAGCTATGTCTTTCGGTTAGTCGGGTGAATGACAATTTCCGCGGGGTGGGCGAAAGAGGAGGAAATAACTAGAGGGTGCGAACTTACGAGTGGATATTTGTAGATAAGACATTTGGACAACAGAAAGATTTGTCTGGGCGAAAAAAGCCGTTGGCTGGTTGTAGTAGAAGACTCGCTGATAATGTTTGTAGGTAGGAGAATATAAGTGAAATGCTTTTGGCCCCGAGTATAGATTTCGCCCATTCGGGTGACGGTACCCTCTTAGCAGGGACCGACCTCCAGGAGTAGCCTGCTCCCGGATCTTGAATCTCCCCGCAGTGAGCTCAGATCTCTCGGTTAGACGTGTGAATTCAATTTCCGTGGGGCGGGCGAATTCGGAGGAATCTACTCTTTTTGGTATCTAGTTGGTTGCTAGATTAAGTGCAGCATATTGCTGCACTTTTTTTAAAAACTCGCTGACAATGTGTGTTCTTAAAAGTACCTCAGTAAAAAGACCGATAGGGTGGGGGGGGGGGCGGACGGATGGACGGAATTTTAAAAATTCTAAACTTGTATTTTTGAATTTTATATAGTTGTGAATTTTAAATCGTGAATATTATATCTGAAATTAAAATTCTGGATAGTTTGAATTTTATTATAGTGGGAATTTTAAAAATTCCAGACTTGTAATTGTGAAACTTATATTCGTGAGGATCCAAGTCCGTGAAGATAGTTATTGTTGAAAATGTACTGTAGCATACTATTCTACGTGTTTTTGAAACTCGCTGACAATGTGTGTTGTTAAAAGTACTTAAGTAAAGAGCGACATCGGGTGGGTGGGAGGGGGTGGCTGGATGGACGGACTTATTTAGATTCCAGACTCGTATTGTTTGAATCTCATATGGTTGTGAATTTTTTATTTGAATTTATCCTGAATGGTTTGAATTTTAATTATCGTGAATATTCCTGGATAGTTTGAATTTTAAATCGTGAATATTAATCAACGATTAATTAATCAGTTGTTTAGTCTAGAATTTTAATTAAGCTACTGAACCGTTAGTTGATATTCACGATTTAAAATTCAAACTATCCAGGAATATTCACGATAATTAAAATTCAAACCATTCAGGATAAATTCAAATAAAAAATTCACAACCATATGAGATTCAAACAATACGAGTCTGGAATCTAAATAAGTCCGTCCATCCAGCCACCCCCTCCCACCCACCCGATGTCGCTCTTTACTTAAGTACTTTTAACAACACACATTGTCAGCGAGTTTCAAAAACACGTAGAATAGTATGCTACAGTACATTTTCAACAATAACTATCTTCACGGACTTGGATCCTCACGAATATAAGTTTCACAATTACAAGTCTGGAATTTTTAAAATTCCCACTATAATAAAATTCAAACTATCCAGAATTTTAATTTCAGATATAATATTCACGATTTAAAATTCACAACTATATAAAATTCAAAAATACAAGTTTAGAATTTTTAAAATTCCGTCCATCCGTCCGCCCCCCCCCACCCACCCTATCGGTCTTTTTACTGAGGTACTTTTAAGAACACACATTGTCAGCGAGTTTTTAAAAAAAGTGCAGCAATATGCTGCACTTAATCTAGCAACCAACTAGATACCAAAAAGAGTAGATTCCTCCGAATTCGCCCGCCCCACGGAAATTGAATTCACACGTCTAACCGAGAGATCTGAGCTCACTGCGGGGAGATTCAAGATCCGGGAGCAGGCTACTCCTGGAGGTCGGTCCCTGCTAAGAGGGTACCGTCACCCGAATGGGCGAAATCTATACTCGGGGCCAAAAGCATTTCACTTATATTCTCCTACCTACAAACATTATCAGCGAGTCTTCTACTACAACCAGCCAACGGCTTTTTTCGCCCAGACAAATCTTTCTGTTGTCCAAATGTCTTATCTACAAATATCCACTCGTAAGTTCGCACCCTCTAGTTATTTCCTCCTCTTTCGCCCACCCCGCGGAAATTGTCATTCACCCGACTAACCGAAAGACATAGCTTACTGCGGGGAGATTCAAATTCCACGGGGCGACTACTCGAGGAGGTCCTCACTGAGAGGGCACAGTCATACGGATGGATATTTGCTGTTAGCTTGATCTGTACTCGAAGACGTCCAGATACATACTGACTGAGATCAAATTTTTACTTTCTTGCCCCAAATCGTAATTTTTGTTTTCACTCAAGTTGCGCACTCTTTCAATGAACTCTCGAATCGAAAACGTTTCGAGAATTGATTAAAAGAATGCGCAGACTCAACGAAAAAGATTTTACGAAATTCCAAAAGTTTAACGAATTTTGCAGCGGCCAAACTATTTTTTTTAAGCCAGATATAAAACAGGATCATTAAAAAAAAAAAAAAAAAAAGGAAAATTTTGACCGCCCATCGTCAGGGAGGAGGTAATCTTGTTTGATCAAGGAACCTACTATCCAAACAAATTTCAGCCCGATCCGTGCAGTCTGAAATTTTAGCATTATTCCGAATTTTCAGCAGTTTTGCTTCGATCAAACGATAGTCAACTGTAAATTGTGAAACTGAGATATCGAGCCCAATTCGGCTACATTTCTCAGCTTCTCATTTTTCAAAACATGAGACATCTAGCCGACTCCAAAATCTGAATATGAGACATCAAGCCCAATTCGGCTACGTTTCATTTCCTCATTTCTTGAATGAGACATCTAGCAAAAATTCATTTTTCGATTGGGGCATGAAACTGAGACATGTAGCCGACAGAAAAATAATCGGCTAGATCTCAATTAGCTTTTATCATCGGCGAGATGGTTCATTCGTTCTTTTTTCGGCTCTAGATGTCCAACTTATCATGTTTGTCGGCTACAAGTCATTTTATCATATTTTTCAAATCGGCTAGATGTCTCATTTACTCATTTCACAGTTGGCTAAATAATTGGCAAATACAAGTTTTGAATGTATAATTATTACAATAAATCTTGACTGATTCAAAATATTTCTCGAGAAAATGGTTTTTAGACTGGATCTTGAACATTGGTACTCCAATCGTGTAGGGGCAAAAGTGTATTCTTATACGCAGAGTCGATCTTGCATATCGAGCGTGTCTTTTGACTGGACCCAAAACACCTTCCATCTTTTCAGCTGAAACAAAAATGAACTAAATTTTAGTGGATCACATAAAGATACAAATAAGAGACTACAAATTGAGTTAATAACACTAAATTTGGAATGCACAGAATGTAGATAATCACGCTAAATCTGAATCTGCGGCCATTTTTACTCTACGTCGCAATTTAAGTCCATTTAAGACCATTTTTCTTTCTTTTTTTTTGGCCATATCTCGCTAGAGTTTGATTTTTCATCAGTCAGTTTAAATGAAACAAAATCATCATCACTCGGTTTTTGCTATTTTAGAAAAATAAGAAAAATAAATTCATAATGAAGCTTGCTTTCCTATTTCTTAAAAATAATTTTTCAATCGTCAAAGAAATTTTGTAAGAGAATCGAAAATTTCCTTATTTTTTTTATAAATTATAATTCATCAATATATATTCTTGTTGGTAAAAAACTGTTGTGTAATTGCAGTATGGAAGAACGAGACCCTTTCAAACTGTCGAAAAATAAAACTTATTAAAAATGCTCAACAATAAAACAAAGATACCGATAACAAGCATCTAAAGAAATTTTCTTTGAAAGAACTAATACAATGTTCACTAATAAAATGTATTAATACGTTAAAATGTAAATTATAGACTAGAATATATCACGAAGAATTAAATAAAATATATGCGTGTGAAAAATTCCATCTTCTTGTCAGCATCAAGTTTCATCATTGACTGCATTTATCAGGTTTGAACACGATTTCATCTTCATTCTACTCGTCGAGACCGAAAAACAAAGCGCGTTTGAAAAAAAAAAAAAATTAAAATCAAAATAAAAAAAAAGCGGAGATATTTATGCGATCATATTTCGAAATTTTGAAACTTAACATCTCGCGGAAATGAAAACGAGGGTGATGTGTGCGAAAAACATCATGACTTTTCGTGATATTTTCTCATAAGTCATAACTATAAGAAATGAAGGAAGCTAAGGAGCTGCTCACTGCCATGGTCAAACTGACAGAAAAATCTGAACGTAAAACACATTTCAAAGACTGCGACAAGCCATAGGAGAAAATGAATCGTAACATAAAAAACTGATATTTTTTTATATGTAGCTTCCAATTAAAGGATCAACTTATATTTTTTCTTGAAAAAATTCAAAATGAATCCTACAGCCACTATCGTCACCACTCATTTTTTGGAGAATACTTTTTAATAGGTACCTACAAGAATTTGTAGTTCTATAGAGGCTGCATCGAAAAATTTGTATTTTGATGTTCTGGTACATTTTCTTGTAACATCCCAATTCTCAATTTCTTTTCTTCAATATTTAAATACATATATAAAGGACAGGGTTTGTAGTCCATTCGGAATAATGAAACGCTAGTCGCAACCGGATGATTATATTTAAATTCACTTTCTCAATCTTTTTACTTTCTTCACAGTTACATCTAAAATGGTGGACATGGTTATTGAGAGATGTTCTATCACTTCAAACGAACAATACGATTCGTTCATACTTATTAAAATGATACACCACAGTCTATTCTGGTCAAATTGGAGAAAAAATTAACTTTAATTTTTGGGGACCAGACAGATTTTAGACACCGAGCCAGCGGATACACAGTTCCACAAAATATTCATTTCCGCGATTTTCGCAATAATAAAGAATTTTATACTTCTTAGAGACGTTTTATTTACGTCGGAGAGAAAGCTAACGCGGGCTATTTTATTCCCCTATTGTATTTTGTTAGCGATTAAATGAAATCTTACCCATTTCTGATTTTCAGACGACGATAAACGTGTAAGACGACAGGTCCATTCTTAATAGACTTGAACAAACTTAAAGCTTCGGAATGCGTAATTTCTTGCAACGCCTGTCCATTCACGGCCAATAATTCATCTCCTGTGGAAAAAATAAAATCATATTGAATAGGATTATTCTTTCAGTAACTTGAAATAAATAGAAATAGAAATTATAGACGAGTTCACAATGTGCTTTTGCTTTAACTAATCATTAAGAAGCGATTATATTTTTATAATCAACGGGCTGGAGTAAAAGCAAAAGTTGCAAACCCAGCTTATGAAAAGAAAAAACACAATTTTCAGTTCCTTGCTGTTACATTTTAGTGTTGGTACCAACTAATAACTTCTTTTTTCGTAATATTCATGAATAAAAACACTTTATACTACGCTCAACTGTTTTTCAATTATATTTGAAAAGCGCAATTCCAAAATGTAGAAAGGGCAAAATTGAATATGGCCCGGAGGTTACCAGCAAAGCTGAAAATTAAAACGTCAGCTTTCAGCTTACGCTTATGACCTTCGATAACGGAATTTCGATTTTAGCTTTTATCTTCACAATATTTCTATTTTATGGCTTTTAGCTTTCAGCTTTTCAAAATCATAACAAAACTATTTAGCCCACAGCTTTCGACTTACAACTTTTAGTTTCACTTTCTTTCTTTTTTGGCAAAATTGAAAGCAGAAAAGGAAAAAAATAAAACGGAGGAAAACTTGAAAAAAAAACAAAAAAAAACAAAAAAACAAAACAAAACAAATTCAACTTCAGTTTTTAGTTTTAAAATTTTTGCTTTTTAACTTTTGGCTGGCTTTGCTACCCTGGAGGTTACTCGATGAGAACCAACTTTAAGAGGGGACAGGGACAGACAGGAGTTGCATTCGGAACAGCGTTTATCAGTCTTGAGCATCTCCTTACCAGTTGTCAGTATGATGTAATTCTAATACGTAAGGTATCAAAAAGTACGTATAGATAGATGAGGCGGGGAGTGTAGCCAGGGGGGCCAGGGGGCTGAATAAAATTTTTTTCAAACAATTTTACAGTTTTTGAGGTTGAGTACTCTTAGAACACCCTCCCCCCACTCCTATACATCAAAAAGAAATGGTAAATAAGGGGCTTGAAAATTAACTGCCCCCCCCCCCTCCCGAAGAATCTTATTTACCTCCCTGTACCAGTGCTCAACTTACAAATTTATTCCCCGAGCAGAAGTCAGCAAATGCCAAATTTTTGAACATATTATACGAGTATTAGGAGAAATTTTGGTTCAATCGAAATATATTAGTAAATTATCGAATCATCTGTCTCTAAGCTACCGAATAATGAAAAAAATGTGGCTAAAAAAAGCAGCGTTCATTAGGACATCGCATATTTCAAAATAATCAGCGGATAAAAATCAGCACCAGGTACCAATCATCAAATTGTCCCAACCCATATGTAATTTATTCAGTTTTTCACGCCGAATCCGAATCTGTGGCCCGTTTTGCTGAACGTCGCCATTTTGTAGCATTTTTTACTTTTTATTTTTTTTTTTGCGAGAGTCGCCACCAAAAACTGCTACCGGATTCGTGTTCAGCGACCTCGAAAACTCCCTTACCGGGTAACATAATATGAAATTAAACATAAAGCAATTTCGAATACGTTTTGCTAGAAATTGATTACTGAACGATAAGCCCTTCGGGGGGGGGGGGGGAGCAGACGCCATTTATGTTGCGTCTCGAAACCTCCATTTTATTCGAGCCTCCGAAGATTTACTCACATTTCTCGTCAACTACTCGCCGAAGATTTATACATATTTGCTGTCAACTCACCTTCTTGAAGTCGTCCGTCCTCCGCAGCTTGGCCATTGGGCAAAATACTTTTGACAAAAATGCCCATCTCGCCGCGCGGCGAATCTTTGCCGCCGACGATGGTGAAGCCCAGCGACTTCTTCCCCGCTCCTTTCTCGAAGACGAACGTGAAAAAGGCGCACATGGGGCCCTTCGAGCGCCTCGGCAGCGTGCAAAAGTTTTCCGTATTTAGGGACCCGTTTTGATCATCGCGGCGGCTGCCGGCGGCGCATTCGTCGCCATCTTGCGGCGACGTTCGCAGCGCGTCCACCGACTTCTGTCGCACCATTTCCGGCTGCTGCGCGTCGCCTCCGGCTCCGGCCGCACCGCACACCATACTACGCCGCGCCATTTTGTTGCTAGACGTGTGCGCGCTCTTCTGGAAGGGTTGACTATGTTTTCGAAACTTCTCTTGGGAGGGCGTTTTGCAGACCTCCTCCGCGGTATCTCCGAAACACGACGCCGATGACTGGGCCACGATGGTTACGTCCAAGCATTTATGCGCCAACAGCTGCTTCACTTGGTTCAGCAATAGGTTGGTAACACTGTATCCGTTCACACCGATGATGTCGTCGTTCACTTGCAAACTTCCATCCCTGCAAACAGAAGAGCGAAATAAATATCATGCACAAAGTTGGAAGAAACTAGAAAATACCATCTCACACGGTCATACTTTGACAAATGAGGCTATGCTACCCCTCGAGCTGAAACTAGCCACCTCCTCGCCAGTTCAACGAAAATCAACAAAATTCATTCGTACTAAATTCTAATAATTTTTTCGTTTTACTCATCTTATCGTTTCATCAAGCTTCTTAATTTTAGCAGGTTTTCGACAGAAAATGCACGAAATCATTTTCTTGAGGGGAGATTGAAGAAAAACGTGTTCGAAAAAATAAAATCCAATAAAAAACACTAATCTTCATGGAGTTGGAGGGCAGGGGGGTGATTTTCAAATATTCAAAAGGACTTGTCGTGAGTGCAGCGGATCTGAGTATCTTTGAAAAATGCACAAAATTTTGAAAAAATCATTATAGCCATCCCATCATATCTCTGGGTGACAGGAGAAAAGATGAAAAATAAAATTAAATTCTTTGACATTTTGTAACAACATTCGTTTTCGTTTTAATATGCAGGTAGTATAAGAAAATATCTCTTATAAAAAAGTTTTCAAGTAAGAAAATCGGGAGCAAGCCAGAAGCGAATTCTTACTCTCCTCTGAAGGTAGGGGAACACACTGCTGCGGGTAAAAGTAAACAATAGAATAAATATTATAGGTACATTTTTTACATATTCAACAGCTGTCAATTTTCAAAAGCTGTTCAATGGCCAAGTTGGGTTTTTACACAAATTCGTCCACGAAGAAATGAATTAAAAATGTTGAGAAACTTACCTTTGAGCAATCCCAGGTAACAGATCGGCGACGACGATGGAGCTTTGACGGCCACAGGTTTGCTTCTCGACCACAATGCCCAGCTCTTCTTCCGGATAGGAACGTCGCAGTCGCACAACCTTAAACGAAGTCCTCCTATTTGGCGGACCAGGAGACACATGTGGTAACCGAGGGGAGTGTGCTGCGCTTTTTATCGTCGTTGTCGGCGACCGTTGTCTTCGGCGCTGGCGCTCAGTCAATTCCAACTTGATTTCGTCCGCGGAGCACGGCCGGCAAGAGGCGCTAGCCAATCGTTCGTGGCACGTTTGTTCGCCGTCATGCGCAGTTGGTGTGATGGGCGTGACTGGCGCATCTTGGGAAGCGCTTCGAAAATGAAAGCTGGTCGGCGACTGCGCAACAGCAGTGCCACCAGCTGGCGCAGCGCTGGTGGTGCAGTTGAACAAGGCGGACCCGGTGGCGCAGCTTTCCACTACCGACGAATTACTCGACACCAGAATACCGCTATCGCCATCCTCACTCTCGTCGTTGACAATATTCGAGGCCGAGTCAGCAGCGGTGCAATCAACGGCCGACTTAGCGGCGCTGGAAGCAGCTTGCGCAGCCGCCACAGCAGCTGCGTTCGCTTCGCAAATGTCGCGTAACGTTTGAAACTCTTTGAGACCGGGTAGCTGGCCGTACGAGAAACTGCGCAACTTGCGCTTCGCCGTGTCGACGCGCTCGACAACCGGCGTGGTGGCCGCGGTCGCCGAAACGTTCATTCTGTCGAGTGCGCCGACAGCGCTTTTGTCGGCGCTACGATACAACTTGGCCAGCAGGCGATTGGTCGAACTTTTCAGGTACTTGTCGCTGATGGCGCGCAGCCGCGATGAAATGCGGAAATTCTCGCTTTTGGCGGGGCTGCAGTGGCGGCGCTCGCGTTGCGCAGATGCCGCGTGCAAATTCCATTCGGACTTGAAGAGGTGCGACTTGAGTGGCGACGAGTTCACGAAGCAGTAGCCATCGACGAGATCGTCATCAGTGTCCACATCCAAATCGTGTAGCGACGACGGCTGCTCGTCGCAACTCGGTTCCGTGTAACCGTAGGGGGAGCCACCGTCGTCGGCCGAGTTCCACGGAACTGCGCCACAGTTGCGCGTGCCGTACAAAACGCTGGGGTCGCTTTTAAAGTACGTTAGTTTGGTATTCTTCACCTTCTCGAGGAGTGGATTGCGCTTCTCCTTGGTGGCGCGAAACGCTTCTTTCGGCGTACGGATTACGGACGAAGACGGCGATGGCGGAGATGAGATCCAATTGGCGCTACGCGGCGATTCTACGACGACTCGATTTTCGCGCACGTTATATTTCTTCACATTTTGTTCGTTCGAGTCGAGGTCGATCGGTTTGTACTCTGTAATAAAACAAAAAATTATCACATTAATGGAAAACCGATTATAATAGTGTACCAGTACTCAAGGGGAGGGCTAGGGTAGCTAAAGCCTCCAAAAGGTTCGTTATTTTGTTCAAAAATGACTCTTAAAAAAAATTATTTTCGTATGGAATTTTTGTTTTTTTGGCAATGAATTCAACGTTACGTCCTCTTCGTTGGAAAATTTCTGAGAGCGTTATGCCGTTTAAGTAGGAGACTAGCGCGCGTGAATAATGTTGCAGAAAAATAATAACTAGCACGTGACGTTTAAGCTTCCTCCAGCGATTATAGACAGGGAAGTAAACATCTACCAAAACTCGGTTTCGGGCGTTTCGTCTTCATAAATTTTGATGTTCGTAAAATTTGTACGATTGAAAATTTTTCTCAGAAAAAATATCTCTGTAAAATTTCCTTGTAAAGAGAGTTTCTAGCGCCCAGAAATACATTTATAGTCCGTTCACGATAAGAATAGACATAGGCAACCCGCAACAATTTTATGTATGGACAATTCGGTATGTCAAGGGGAAATGTAAGGGGAGTATAGTCACACTGAAAACGTTTTGCGCTTGTTTTGCGTTATGAAATTCGAATACGCAGAACCAATCAAATTAGATAGTGATAAGAATATGAGCTTCGTTACCATGGAGGCACTTTTTAGCGCCTTGGAAATCATGTCTATTCTTATCGTGAACGGACTATAGTTAAACACTCCACTTACACTCCAACCCTTCAGGCTTCTCTAAAAACCAGCAAACAAATTTCAATGCAAGATTAACATTGTATGGAGTACCGAAAAATCTTTTGAGCTCAAAAACATAAGTGATTTTGTTTTTTCAAGACCTGACAGGATTTGAACTTAGACCGACGATTAAGGACATAACATTGAAAAATATTTTTTACCTACTCCATCATAGTAACAAATAAAAATTGTGATAAAAATTACAAATTGAATGATTCGAATAAACCGAATGAATTTTCTTTTTTTAAATTTCATGATTTTTGCATTTTTCTGACAAAAAATTATGACTGCATTAAGTTTCAATACCTGCCAAGTCCCAAAACAATTATTACCAATTTTTCTTTTGGGCCGCTTTAGTATTATTAGACCCCAAAACATTATTTTAGCGCAAAAAAAAAAAGAAGGTGATGATATTTTTGGGACGGTGCAGGTTTTGGTGTTACACTGGCGCCGTTTTTAATGAACCAGCAGTTATTGAAGTGCGGCGCAAAAATATCACCGGATCACAGATCGAGACCACCAATATATAATTCATTAAAAATTCTGTATTTCTACGTGACTTTCGAAAGACCTGTGTGAAATAATTGTCGCTTTTCTGCGATGTAAATAAAAACACGCGTATATCTGGCCAAGATTACTAAATCCAGTAATCAATCACGAATTCGACTGATCGCAATGATGCGTAACCGGTAAATTCGTGGCATATTTTTGCTCTGCGCCACACTCTCTCTCTCTGTCTAAATCTCTCTCTCTCTCTCTCTCTCTCCCTCATCGTGGTCGATTTCTGGTGCCCGGGTCGCTATCGCTTCGCGATTTTCACTCCGTTTCATCAGAGTCGCGAACCAGTTTTAAATTAAGAAATACCACATCCACAGGCAACCGGTGGTAGCTGAAAATCAGTCTAATCGCACGCGACGACTCATTTGTAATTGTAGCTGGTAATTCCCATCGACAAATCTCAACTACTCGATTATTGTGTAATTCCAATCTACAGTACGTTAAAAATCGGCTATAAGGTTGTGCTCACCTCCATCAGAAATGAATTTTAGTATTTGAACAGTGTTTTGTAAGAAGGCGATAAGTCCGCTTTTCCAAATTTTACAGGATAGCAAAAAAAACACTTGAAGCTCTTATGCCTTCAACTTAAAATTAATTTTTTGGGGCTTAATGTTTTGACTGCATGTAGGACTCGATGTAAAAACAACTAGACTAAAGAAGTACTAAATTTCCAAAAAAGTGAACACATACCTTTCTTGCGAACTGCGGCGGGGTATCTACAGGTCTTTCCTTTTCTTCAACTTTTTCAAAGCCACGGAAAAAATTTTTTTTCCATCCTTTAGAAAAAGCACTAAGAATTAGAAAATCAAAAAAGGAAATTCGTTGAGTATAACTTTGAGCATAACATACATCTGAATTACACAAAAAATCGACGCTAAATTCAGCTAGAAAAATTCTAAATTGGAAGCTTCTCAAAAAAAAATGCATACGTAGACTACAACCCTTTTGCAAGAGCAGAAATATTGTAAGCCAATATTACGCATTCAGCAGCCCGTGTAAACCAGCCTCTACGTTTATGCGCCACACAGAAACCATGCGAAGACGAGAACTTCTTGGCGCGGAGACTGCGTGGAATCTCTTCGGATGACGTTTGCATTTCGATTATATTGCACTCGAGAAGGTATTTTCAGTTTCAGGACGAATGACCTGCGCTCAGTTCTGGCAAAGTGAAAGTTGATAAGCGCCAGAATGAGTGGCGAAGAGAAACGACAGATGAGGAATAGCCACGGGGCATACCTTATAGCCAACGACAAAGGATTCTCGCGCAGAATACTAACTACAGTATAAAAAGATATCGACGAGGAGCGGGCAAAAAATCGACAAAACCACGAGTAGAGCCCTTGAGCCGGCGGATTTTTTTCCCCTCGCTGCTTCGCACTTTTTTGGTCTGGAGTCTGGACTTTCCGTTTTTTTTTTTAGCCACCACCAAACCAAATGGCAGATGGATGACGTGCGCCAGACGACGACGGATGCACATACGATTCATGGTCACACGATTTCCTGCTGGTGGCCATTTACGTGTGCGTCTGGAGATGGCAGTCGAGGATGCACAAAGGGGTGGATAAAAACTGGACACGTCGGATCATTGTTGTCTGTCGATGAGGCCAGCTATTATCTAGTCAGTCTGCAAAGGCGAATGCACACTGACCACTTCGGCATTAGCAGGATGAATAGATATCGTTTTATGGAGAACAACAAAAATGCGACCTTCATCTGGTGGCCAGCCGACAGAAGCGATAATGGTAGGAATTAGTGAATCGCTGGTCGAAGACCGAAAACTGCAAGACTAAAATCTTGAACGACTTAATTCAACATCTTGGGGACTTTTTCGAATAAAAATAATCTATCAGAGTTTATTTTTGCCAAATCCGTGAAAAAACAGATTTTCATTCTTTGGGGCTTAGTTAATTTCGGACTTGCGAGCCGCCGAAATGTAAGGATTCCTCCGAAAAGTTACTCTTCAACAACTGAAATAGGTATAATTGTAATAAGTTCACTTACCAAATGGTCTACTAATGGCAGTCGTGCTGGTCTCCGGCTGATCAAGTTCATATTTCAACGATGACAAACTGAGTAAACGAGGTGTGTCCGAGGAATTCTGTTTTTGGAACCATTTCATGCTGGTAATTATATCTGCGCAACATGAAAATACAAAAAAGAACAATTATTACTTCAAGGGACAAAATGAAAAGGGAGAGCGGGGTGAGTTGTCTCATGGGTCAGTTGTCTCAAACGCCAGACTGCGTGAGCATCACATGTAAACGTTATTTACAGAAATTGCTGGTTGCTACATGTCATTTCAACTCGTTTTATGAATTTTGTTTGTTTTTGATATACCATAGTAATTTTTTTTAAAAACGAACTTCTTGTTAAAAGGGGGAAAAAAAGTGAACGAAGAGAAAATTTTTTGCCATAAACAGTAAATACATACACTTATTAACAAATTCTAATTATAATTGCCTCACCCTTGAATTCGTTCGGAGACGAAATTTGACGTTGAAGGTGCCGTATATGCTGGGTGCTGGTTGTCTCAAAATTGAAAATTTCTAATTATATTGTGATTTTTCAATTTTAGTGGTTTTTCAATTGCGAACCACTAAAATTGAAAAATCACAATATAATTACCAATTTTCAATTTTGAGACAACCAGCCCTCAGCATATACTTCAACGTCAAATTTTGTCACCAAACAAATTCAAGGGTGAGGCAAATATAATTAGAATTTGTTTATAAGTGTATGTACCTACTTACTGTTTATGGCAAAAAATTTTCTCTTCGTTCACTTTTTTCCCCCCTTTCAACAAAAAGTTCGTTTTTTTTTAAATTACTATCCTTTGAGAAATCCATTTCAAAATTTTGAGTGGCGTCGTATATGACGCCACAAGGTACTTCTAGTATTAAATAGTAGGTACTTTGAGTCAAGAAAATATTTTCTAGCTGGTACATACTTCATACCATTCTTTATGTTCTTTTGTGTCAATTTTTTACATTCTTTACATCAATTCTTTACGTTCTTTACACTAATTCTTTACATTTATTACATTCTATATATTCTTTACATCAATTCTTTACATTTTTTACATTCATTTTTTACAACATCTCTTGTAAAGAATTCATCTTCAAAACTTTTTTTCTTGCGAGACAACCAACCCCATAGCTTGTGAAAACCATCCTCACCTACGGGGATGGTTGTCTCAAAAAAAGCATTTTTTAAAAAAATTCATAAAAAAATAAATTACACACATTTTTTTTTTCAAACTTGGGTGGTATGTAGCCAAATGATGTATCTTTCCAATAACACCTTGCCCAAACTTCTATAACTTGATTAGAAGCAGAGAAAGTACTTGAAAACTAACTTTTGTGACAACTTACCCCGCTCTCCCCTACATATATATGTAGATAAACCGTATATGATTTTTGGGGCTGTTACCAAATTGGTTCCCATCAGTTTCCCTATCAGTACCAAATTGGTTCCTTCACAAATTTTATACATGCAAACTATTTTCCTTCCCATTTTGCACAGACTGAGGACTGTCTACTGGAAAGCTTGAGTAGTTATGGTTAAAAATGAAGTAGCTAGGAAGTTATGATATACGCGACAATTAGGCAATACGATAATAGAAATGTTGTCAAATTAAAATATATGCGACGGACACCAAAGTTGAAATTAGATGGATTGCGGCAAAAATTTGTAGCAATCTTTCTTATTAGTTTTTTTAAATTGAAGTTAAGTTATATATTTCTCTTACTATTTTTCCGATGGAAAATTTTTTTATATTAAAACTTCATTTTATCCTCTTACAATGGTTTTTTACATTTGTCTTTTGCTTTTATCAATCCAACCAATCAACGTGTAGCAAAAGTTGTCAAAAATAAAATTATTTCGTATTGATTAGTTTATTTCAGAAGAGTAAGAAAAAAAAGCAAAAGGCCATTGTAATTGTAAACGAAGCTATGATAATACTTTTCCAAAATAATTAATGCGACTAAAAATGAAGAAGTAGAATGACGGGAACCAATTTGGTACTCCTTTGGAAAACTGATGGGAACCAATTCAGTACTCCTCCTGAAAACTGACGGGAACCAATTTGGTACAAAAAGGGGGTGACGGGAACCAACTCGACAACACCGATTTTTGGATTTTGTAATTCCCCATACTTGCATTCACCCTCCAGAATGTATACGGTCGATAGTTTCGATCGCGTGATTATACTCTGTTCAACTTAAGAATGCCTAAAACGGAACGCAGTTTGCAGGGCTCCGGGGAGAGGAAAAGGTACTCGTTCACATTCAGCAACAATATTTGGCTACACTTCCGATTTTAATTTCTTGTTTCTTATCACACATCCGATTTTTACATTGTTGATAAATGTGAATTTGATGTTCCGTTTTAGGCATTCTTAAGTTGAACAGAGTATAGTTATTATATGCCTCCAGATTTACGAAGACCTTCCAGATTCCCGAGAGTTCGTGGTCAGAGATAGATGGAATTGAAATTATTTTTTTGTGCTATTAGTTTTTAGCAGAAATTCACCCACCGCTAAATCGAGAATAAATGTTATCAAGGTGGCCAACGTATCTGCACAAGCCAAATTTTGGCTCGAATATACGAGTAGGTACGTACGAGTACATCACAGTCGTAGGTAGAAATTATAATTTTGGTGAATTACTACGAGCTGCGTGAGAACCTCAATATTATAATATACAAAATAGTACGTGTATTATGGCGATGAGAAATTCCATCAGCTGATTTCGAAAAGTAAATACCTATACGTATGAGAAAATTCGGAACGTTTTATAATGACGAAAACGTACTGTTGCGTTATTTGTGCTCAGTATTGCTTACATGCATTATTTGTGCTCAGTATTGCTTACACAAAAAATAATTAAATTTACTCTAGCAACAATTTATAAATCTACACATTAGGAGAAGTAATGGCCCATGGCCCAGAATACACTTATTTCGCGAAGAATTCTGGATATGAGAACCCAAGTGATACATAATACCTAGTCCACACTCCACGCTTCAAGTTTCGGGTTATTTACAGTTTAAGTTTTCAGAATACACCCTTTCTCTTATTTCGGGTACTCCTTTTCATTTTATAAAAATATTGAGGGCTTATTTATGAAACATTCGAGTTTAAAATCTCCGCAAATTTCTTTTTCCAATAGGTCGAACCTTCAGATACACCTAACGTCCCAAAATTCAAAAATACCAAGTTGAGCCATTATTTATTCATATTTTTTTTTTTTAATAAAAAAAAACAGAAAAGTAATTTCAAATGGTTTGCAAAAATACGAGTGAGATGGACCACACAAAATATTTCTACACACTGATATGAAATTCACATTCATCAACAATACGAGTATCGATCAGCGAGGCACGACATAAGAAAGACGAATGTAAATAAAATCGTTAGTGCGGCCATTTATTGTTGCCGAGTGTGAACGAGTATTTTTTCCTCTCCCCGCAGTCCTGCAAACTATGTAGTCAGTTTTTGGCAATCTTAAAATGAACGCAGCATAGAATCTTTACAACAGATCCTTTCCCAGTTTGAAAAAAAAAATTATCGACCGTCAAATCGGTTTGAACACCTTTTTTCCTGATGACAATATTACGATGAAAAACCAGCGAAATACGTCAAAACAAAAAAATGAATTCGAGAAAACATCGAATCACATTTCACTAATGAAAATATAATAGAGATAATAAAAAACAACAGAGTAACTGATAGTATAGGGTGCGTCAAAATGAACGGCTACATTTTTTTTTTTTTTTTTTAATTGGACGTACCTATAAGATAAAAGAAAGAAACGTAGGTATGTTTGATTTTAAAATATTAAAACTGATTCTTCGAGGTTAAATTTAATTTTCCTCTCCATGCCATCAGTGATACATGAAATTAACAGTGGAGGGGGAATTAAGCACGCGTGACGTTTGCTGCACAACGCGTGGAGGGAAATTCCCCTTGGCTAATTCTGTAAGAAATTACTGAAATACTATGACCATTGCTGAGATGAAGTTTGAAATATTGGGTCTCACACCTTTATACGAATACTGTAGGCAAAATAGTCGATATTCAAGTGAAATTGTAAATCATAATTACAGTCGAACCTCGATAATTCGAAGTTGAAGGGAAATGGTTTTTTTTTTTTTCGAGTTGTAGAGGTCTTCGAGTAATGGAGGTTCGAGTTACAGAGGTTTAATTTTGAAAAATTCGACTCATGGAGGTTTGTACAAGAAATGAAAAAATTGTTCAAAAAAAAAGAAGAAGAAAAATTGCACATAAATCCCACTTTTATCCATGCCTGTATTGTCTATTCAGATAAAATAACTTCGAGCTATATAGAGGCTCAGTGTTCGATTTACAGAGGTACTTTTATACAGGTGGCTTATGGGAGTGCGCAAGGAAAAGGGGATTTGTTCGAGTTGCAGAGGTCTTCGGCTTAAAGAGGTCCGACTTATCGAGGTTTGACTGTATTACGATTGTAACTTTAAATAATGTAAACCCTATATGTCCCAAGCGCATATTATCTTCACCTTATTTCTTATGCGCGTCATTGAAAAAACAAATGTAGCCATCATTTTGTCGTACCCTGTATCAACTTTTTCACGGATCCACTACAAAAACACTCACTCCAATTCCACACAGACTTGCATAAATGGGTGGTCCTATTTGCCCTGGTGTCAGGGGCGTCAACACAAGGGGTGTACGGGGGTGTCTCAACCGCCCCCCATTGGTATTGCACTTGACATTTTTCGACTTTTTTGCCTCAACAGTCACTATAGTGGTTGGATGGCTCGATCGAATTAGGTCGAGCTCGCTGGATGAGTCGACCAAATTTAGTCGAGCTGATTGATGGCGGGGGGTACAATACTCACTCAACTGGAGTTCAAAGATGAACCAGGTTCAAGAGACGAAATTACGTTGAAAAAGTTGAGATTGAACCTGGTTCAAGCTTGAACCTCACTTAAGCCAGTATTGTACCCCTCGCCCTGAATGGCTCGACTGAATTTGGTCGAGCCTGCTGGATGAGTCGACCAAATTTAGTCGAGCTTGTTGGATATGAAAATAAAAAATTTCTGAAATGGAAGAAGATACAACCACAGTATAGATGAGAGTGATAGAGATGAAAATTCCAGCTCCCTGCGAGGTAGTCCACCCAGCTTTTAAATTCTACTCTACACCATTAATATACGGATTATCTAAATAGATATTCACAGCATCAGCAAAAACGGGTAACAGGCCTACTCCAACTTCCGACTGCATTAAATCGTTTTTTTTTATCACTATTCGAGAATGGAAAAAAAGCTCTACGTGCAGGAATTCCGCAGCTTTCACTTCATTTAATGCACGCCGCTGACTATGGACAACACACCGTAAAGCAGTCAAGTTTCGAGAAATTATTTCATCTTTCTGTATGGTAGGTATACCAGCTGTGTACCGTATAGAAAGCGCGTTATTCAATTATTTTGCATTATTACCGATACAGACCGGCCTTTACTGCGTAAGTACTAACACGCGTATATCTACCTATACATATGTACATTCAAAAATGACGGATGATTTCCTTTAATTACCTGACCAAACGGTATTTTAAACCGTGTGCTCGCAGATTCAACAAATTTCACGTCGTCTTCAATTCGAAATCATATTATACAGCCAACGATGGCAACAAAATATCGACCATATTAATTAACAAGCAGGCATAAACAATACCGAACCGGTTTCATATGCACCAAAGTTCAACGTTAGGTATATTAATCGAAATCGAGAAAAAAATCCGCATACACCACACCAAAATCGGTAATTAAGTACCAACAAAATAATACTAAAACGTGAAAAACCCAAAAAATTAATATAAAAATTACCAAAATAACAAAAATTTAAAAACTTTCTCCAACACCACCGAGTACGAAGAAGAACACAGTTCAATACTGCAGCCACAAAAATGAATTTTCCTATTTTCATTTATTTTCCTTTTTTTTTCTTTTTTTTTTTGCAACCATTGACGTTATTGTGACGAAATTTATTTACTCTCTCGTTAATCTGTTCAAACGCATTTATGACACTAACCCGAGAAAGGGAGGATGCGACAAAAAAAAAAAAAAAAACCGTTGAAACCGTTAACGTATTTTTTGTAATTAAAATTTTCCGTACTGTCAAATTTCGAAAACACGGCCGCATATGCGAACCCGCATACCAGTGACGAAATTCAAAATCACGTAGCTAAATTAGCAAAACAACAATATGGAAACCTTTTTCGGAAGAACTAATCTCCATTTTTCTCTTATGGAAATTGGAAGGCGGGGGAGGAAAGTGTTGAAGGAAAGAATTTTCCACAATACATAATAGATGATGCTCCATAAAGCACCACTAATTTATTCCATCGATTTAACCTAGAAGACCAAAAAATATATAGAAGAATATTTAACTGATAAAAACATTCATACCAGTAACACGGAATTAAATTTACTAAAACTAATTTAAATTCGTATTGCAACTTTTTGCATAAACTTTAAATTGAACGGCTTGCGATATGGACAAGTAGGTAGGAGAAAAGTACCTAAGCATTTTAGCTAACTTCAATCTGAATAAAGCTAAGCTAGAAATTATTTCACTGCACGTTAGTTTCGCAGCATTTTCCAATACAAACGACCACCCTTACATATTTTTGCCTAAACCTGAAATCAAAGGGACTATAATAACTTCAGACATCCTATATTTTTCACCCACAAATCTCCATTCCTCTTCCCACGATGTCCAATACAAAATCTTCCATTTAATCAGATTCCAGAATAGGTATTCTAATATTTGAAGGCTAGAACTGATTCATCAATAATCGTAACCTCAACTTGATGACCTTGACCTTGAATAGATGATATTGACCTTGACTAGATGACCAGGGTTAGATGTTTCACAACATTTCTGCTCTTCACGATGAAGATTGTAAAAATTGTATAGAATACGAGTAAAATTTATGCGAAAAATGTAAAGAAAACAGCCCTCACTTTAAGGCATAGATTACGTACTCAAAAGAACTGCAGAATGTAACAACATAATTTATACATAGTAATAATTTTAAATAAGTACCTATTTTTATTTTCCAAAGACTGAAAAATAAATCACTTACCTATACCGTCGAACGGGGTGACTTTACATTCAAGGGGCGACTTTACCCACTTCGTTTTAGCCCAATAAATAAATTGCCAGGCAAAAATTAAAACCGAAATACAATTTGGATCGAAGCAGGTAGAAGGAGGAAAATAAAAAAAAGATCGCCGCCCCTACCTCACTTCACCCAGTAAAAAAAGAAAATGAAGCGGCGATATGGTTTTTTCCTTTTTTTTATTCTTTTTTTTTAACCACAGACACTCAAAATATTCAGTTCGGATTCACACGGTTCAAGTTTGTACTTGACTAGTTTCTTTTCAATCGTATGTCTGAGTACAAACATCCTCAAATTTTGTCTCCTCACCCATCAATAACCCGTCACTAACAAATTGATGGGTGAAGTCGCCCCATTGAGGGGTGACTTTACACAAATTTTTTGAAAAATCATAAAAAATAGAAGGAAGGCTGAAAACTCAAACTTTTTTTTACAGTTGTGTTGAGAAATATTGGACCTAAATTTTAAAACCAAATTAACTTCAATAGCTTCAAAATTGGAGGAGTTATTAAAGGACAAAGTTGAAAAACATTAAAAAAGTGTGTAAAGTCACCTCATTCGACGGTAACATAGTATGGTAAATATTTTTGAAACCAAAGACATTAAACCTTTTCCTCTTTGCTTCTTGCATAAATTATATGAATTATAGTTGAAACATGAATTACTATAATATGCACAATAATCAATATTATATAATAAATTCATAAAAAATAGAAGGAAGGCTGAAAACTCAAATTTTTTTTACAATTGTGTTGAGAAATGTTAGACCTAAATTTTAAAACCAATAAATTCACTTCAATAGCTTAAAAATTGGAGGAGTTATTAAAGGACAAAGTTGAAAAACATAAAAAAGGGTGTAAAGTCGCCCCATTCGACGGTGCTTAATTGAATATAGATAAATTTCATGTTCTTATAATTATGTATTTAGAAAAACTTTTATTCGACTGATTTGAATATAACATGGAAAAAATATTCAAAAAATGCCATTCATTACACCAATTTATTCCCGGCCCCTCCAAGCCGTTCGTTTGAGAACGCCAATTCAAATCGAGGGGAAACTAGCATCACTATACTAATTTTTTATTGTAAATAAATGGGGGGGGGGAAGGTATGAACACAAATTTTGGAATTTGAACCCCAAATAAGCAGGAATCACAGGCCATATTTGACTAAAAAATTCTGACATCGAGAGAAATTTCCAGCTACTTGAAAATAGCAACTTCAAAGATAGGTGTACGTCTTCTAAGCTTCTACAAATAGCTGAAAAAATGAAAATTACCTTCCAATAAATATTCGACAAAAATACTAGAATTTTTTCAAACAAAATTCAAGGCAATTAAACGAGAGAGTTGAAGAACCCGCTATATAGAAGTAACTTTCCAAGGACAAAATAGGCTACCGATACGGACGTATTCTTGGAAAATAATTTTCTCGCCAGAAAGTTTTCACTTTTCACGTCGACATGCGTTTGTAATTCTAGAAACTTGGCGGTGTTACCTGAACCTGTACCAATGAAATATTACATACACATTTCATGGGTGGTCACCGACGAGGTACTATTAATTCCGGATTTCTATAGCAAGATTAAAATTGCCAAAAAAAAAAAAAAAAACAACATCAACTAATATGGCCTACACAACGTGACTGTTTACTTAATTTAATGTGATTTTTATCGCTTGTAACTCAGCCACCCAGTTTTTTTTTTTCCTCCTGAATATCGACAGAAGACGATCGTAAGAGCTGCAGGAGGAAAATTATACATAGTTATACCTTTCACAAAACAGTTAATATGGTTAAAATGAATTTTCGATTTGATATCGCTTACTATATATGCACATTTTTCTAGTCAAAATCGAGGTTGTGAAGAAATTTTCCCTGCGGCCGAAGTAAAGAAGGTAGATTATAGCTGATCGAAATACATACGAGATACCCACTTGAGGAAAAAAAAAAAAAAGTATTATAGGAAAAAAAACGTATAATTGCGGAATGCTCGAAATTAGCGTTGAGAAAATGATTTAAAAAAGTGAAAAATTGATTAGATACTACCTATATTTTGCACAGGTGCCAGATTTTTCTTTTATAGTACAAAAACGAGGTAAAAAAAAAAAAGTTAATCAATTCGTACAGTGAACGTAGATGTGGCGCCATACTAAAAAATGTTTGAAAGAATTCAACGATGATGGAAAAGTACGATTTCAAATCTTCAAATTATAATTAGAATATAAAATATCGAGTATCAATGAAACAGAAAACAAGGTGGGTTAAACTCAAAAAGGGTATAGCCGGATAAGTATGGTAAATCGTCCCAAACTCGGATTTCGGTTTCACTATAAAAGAGCGATTGTCAAACGTCATTTGCCGAAATTTCGATACCCCAGGTGTAACACTTCCAAAGAAAAAGGCTGAAAATGCAAACTTTTCTTGGACAAAACCGTACTTTGCTTTAAAGTAAACATATTATGAATTCTCAAAGAGTAGATAAGGTACTGAAAAAATTCCAACTTTCGATTCCAAACTGAAGGCTTTTGACCAATTTTCACATACATAATATACCCAAGTACAGAATCCACATCCTCGAAACGTCCAAAGTAATAAACGTATCCGAATCGGCAATCCGCAATCCTCTCACATTAAGTACCTATGTAACTTTATGCACATCTCAGCACGTCATTCTACAATTTCCTTCATTCCTCTACACTGATTCTACTGAATTCGACATTTTAACGCCGCCTCTCCCACAAAGGCCTTCCCCCAGCTTAACGGCTCCAGACACATTGAATTCAACTTTTTGTTTTGTTGTTGTTGTTGTTGTTTTTTTGAAGGTAGTTATACATGTACTGTACTGGAGACCGTTGAGGAGAATCTGGTATCTACCAGATCTAGTACCAACATTCAGTCTGGAATTTAATGTATTTCAATGTCGATTTGTAAGGACCCCTCGTCTCCCCCCCTTTAGTTCCATAAATGATCGTATCGCTGCAAACAAGTCGGTCGAACAGCTTGCATACTATTTCCTGTTTTCGGTCTCTCCTCTCGCTCCAAGTCCGCAAGTTTCTATGTTATAGTATACATACATATGTATAATGCTATATGCAGTTTTGTGCGTCCGTTTCGGGGTAAAGTAGCACATATTCCACATACTTGAGCTGGATGGAAATAGTCGTTAAATACCGACGTTAAATAATTCCAAATAGCATATAGCCGTCCATTAATTGCGTAACGCGTACGTATTAATTTAAGGAATTTTGCAACACGGTCGCAGGAGAGCATTTGGCATTGACAGGTCGATGTCAATTATACTCGTAAGCACTTACTTATGGTCTCATCGATGGCTACGCGGTATACATTTACGCGAATAATAGTGTGTGCGATAATATCTGCCTGAAATTAGTAGAAAACCCGTTTCGCCAGCACCAAATGAGGATATGACAATGTACGAGTACGAGTCATCGATGTCCTTCCAGGATTTATGCAATATATCTGATTCAAATCCACTTGTACTGGGGCTCACTTTCTTTCGTACACGAATCTCAAGTCTATTAAAGCTTATTATTTTAGAATGGGAATTTACGTTTGTCGATTTCTTTCGCTTTATCAACCAATGAGAGTGAAGAAAAACGCATGACAACAAAATTGCTCACAGAATCTTGCCTCTACATGTATGCTAGCATCCTTGCAAATACGTTATTGAGCAATTATACTGTGGCTACCTGTAATATTGTACTCTGCGTATTCCTGAAAGAGGTCGAAGATAACACACCATGTTGCCAATATTGATTTCTGAATATTGATAATTTTGTTCAGAAAATCAGAAACAATTTTTTCAACAGAACATTCTGAATATATGTGTTTAAAAACGAAAACATTTCGTAATTAGTCTAAGAATATTATGTTATGAACTTTAACCAGAGAAAAATATTCTCAACAATCTGAAATCTAGGATAGTTACACGATCTCTAAACTGTAAGAAATAATATTCTCAGTCTCACCAGATTGCTCTACTGGAGAGCGAGATAAGTTTTATTTGTTGCAAAATATAAATGAACAGTGATATGGTATGCGAGAATGGGATAAGTATACTTTTTCAAATTTTATAAGAGTCAAAAAACACTTTTACGACACATACAGCCTTCTCATGTAGCACTTCAACTCTGAGGTTCATTTTCTTAGCGACGGTTGCATTTACTGTAAGTAGGGCTTGGTGTATACAATTTGAACCTTGGAGAAACTCAGGTTTTAAAAAAGTGGACTTATCGCCTTCTTGCATATCACTGTTTAAATAGGACTCTAAACTAAACCTTTTTTCTTTTTTTTATTTGTTTAAAATGAGAATTTTCGAATTTTGACATTTTTACAACCAACTTCTTAACTTCATAAAAAAAATAGTGGATCGAAAACAACTACCAGCCTGAGATTATAAAACGAATGAAAAGATATTTCCACTGCCAGCTCGCCAGTAAGTTGAGGTAAGCTCGAGGAATTAGGGAAAGTACTTCATCAGGGAACATCTACTATATATAATTTGCTCAGATATACGAATAACTATAATATTAATAATTAATATCTCAAACAGAAGAACCCTCGCGCATGCAAAGTGGGGTGCGCAATATCTTCATAAATAACTACAAAATAAATTTAAAAAAAAAGAAAAAAAAAGAAAGAAAGAATTTCCGAGTTATCTCGCTTTAGTCGTCAAAATGATTTTACTTCTACAACCATTCCACTTCAAACCGCGTCGCTTTCGAGTATAAAATTATCATTTTCTAAGCCCTCTTCTCAGTCAGATTATCATATCAACGTGTACATAATCGAGTAAACTCCAAAAATTTACCACATACTGCTCGAATATACCTCGAAAATACGTATACGTACCTACTCAGCCGCAACCAACTTGAAAATCCGGCTTCATATTGTCGCATTTTCCCCTCATTTTCTGACGCTTGAAGCTTAATAAAAATCTCACTAAATGGATTACACATCCTTATACCACCGCATACTGTGTAAATCCACAAAACCATTTCTCCATTTTGTTCTCTAGGTATTTTTAATAATAGCTCTTCACTCGAGTAGATATATTTTCCTTTCAACGAGTAGGTATAAAGTGCTTATCAAACTCACACATTCATGCCGTAATTAAGGTGCATCTTCACCAGCCAAATGAAATATGCTGCTAACAAAATATAATAAATTTACAATTTCTTGTTGACTTTATGCCACACGTAATAATTTTTTCAAATAAAAGGCGAAAAAATACATCATGTATCTTTGGGATGTAGCCTCCTCCCCCGGAATTGAAACAGCAGGTCGAGATTTTGTCTCCTATATTTCTACATCCTCATCACTTTTTCTCTCCAGTACTGCCATCTTTATCTGACTTCGTTCTCATCTCTTATACAGATCAAATAGTGTAGACGTATGTATAGACGAGAGGGACACAGTGTTAAGGATCTGATAAAATTAATCTGTAAGGTACCAATAAGCATACCAAAGATCTGGAACTGGTTTACGTACATATTTTAAATTCATGTAAAAATGTGTGTAACCTAATTCCGTGTGAAACGGTCTCAGAAAGAGGACCCGGAAGGTGGAGGAGGGGAAATAGTACAAAATATTTTCGACCGCAATCCACAAATATTGTCAAATTTTTGGAAATACGAGTAAATACATAATTATATTTCGTACATGAAAGCTGCACATTCATAAAGGTAGATTATTATTACGTTATATTTTCGTCAACGAATGCGAGGATAAAATTTCTAGACACTCTAAATAAAATATGATAACGCGATGTCTCATCGCTACACTCATTCAAAAGTTTTCACATTCAAGTGTCTGCTGAAAGTTAACTATAATATGTAGGTGCAATTTCATGCAACCGAGTAGAATGTTAAAGTGCCTCACTACTAGCACGTCAAGTTCTGTAATATTTCACTCGCCGTCTAATATTTTGAAAATATAAGACTTAATTTGAATTACAAACATATCATAACTAAAACTTGATAGTATTTACATATTATTTATTCGATAAATTATATACGGATAAGGTTCAACTTTTTCGAGCATATGCACATTGTGCATATATGTGTTGTTCTGCAAGACTTAGAGAAGGATCAATTTCCAACTGACTGAGAAGATCTTTTTTGCCAAACACTAACAAAATCGTCCCCTTATCAAAAGCAACCATCAGCTCAAAAATAAAACTTCCGACTTGGAGTATCATTTCAAAGATCATAAATATCGATATTCTGACGGGTATCGATTTATTATTATACAGCCAGGACAACTCTTATAGAAAAGACAAAACAAGGATAATATAAAACTCTAATTAGGAACGATCGAATCTCATTGTTACATTTCCAATCGCCTCCATTTATTGCGTCGACTAAAATTTTTACAGCTCTCACCGAAAAAAAAGGAAATGCACGAGAATTCCCAAAAACTCTACCCATTACGTAGATGTACTTCATTTAATTTGAGTACACCTATACCCACGTTTTCACATAATTGGAAGGCGAGTGAAAACACACATCGAATACTTTCGCTAATTTACACCTCGAATAAAATCGAATTGTTTTCCATTATCTCCATCACCCGCCACCCTCTTCCACATCTCTATACATTTTCAGTTATAAACTTTATGGCTTATTGGCTCGGTGCATTAAAATTCTATTTAAAAAATCGGTATAATAATACAAATTCCACCTTTTTTTTTCTTTTCTTTCTTTCTTTCAACCAAACAATTTAGAAAGACTGAGGAAACTAAATTACCAGACATCCCACCCGGAATATTAAAATATACAGCTATTACCTTCGGGGTAGGTAAAAAGAATAGGTGCGAAGGGGGAGGCGGAAGATAATGAAGACGAATTTCGATTTGCAAATCTTCGATTATATTATTGTAATGGTCGTTTTTCATACAGCCATTGTACGGTTGGCGGCAACAAATATTTTCTTGTTTTGTCTTTTATGAAATGGAATCGCATGCTCGATTTAGTCTGTGTTTTAATTATCGCCGACGAGTACAGAGCAGTGTGACATAAACATATAATTATTACGAATGCGATGCAAGTTTTTATTTTAACAATACACAAAACCGACGAAACAATCCGCCTCCCACTGATTTTATATAATTACGAGTAATTGTTCGGCAATTTCTTAGGCCCACCAGTGAGCCCTGGCATTTGCGGAAGATCTACCGCACAGCTTCACAATACATAGGTAATATTAAAGAAGAGAAGCCAGCACGACAATAAATCCAGAATCGACCGTTATTAGCGCCGAATGCGGCGAAATGAATAACTTTTAAATTCGCTAAAAGCCAAAAACAAAAGATAGCTGCCCTACATTATATATACGCATGCTCAAAGGCATTCTCTCATGACTATTGAAACAATGGTAAATATACTCGATCGTGAAATGATATTACAAATTAGCTGCATGCCACACACAAATATTCATTTCTCATCTCAGCCTGCATACAATAATTCCGGGTCTACAGTTAGGAGCAGACGAAAAATGATGGATGAATATTTTTATCCATGGGACGAAATAAAACTATAGAATAGAAATAATAAGGTTTTTCAATGATTGGAAATAACCTGCTCAAGGAGTAAATGAGACGATTTCATGTTCAAAATGACCCTCTGCGCCCATTTTTGCGGAATGCCTGACAATAAATTTATACAATTTGAGAATATTTTCAAAATTATAGGGTCAATATTATCTTCAAGATATTCTGTGAAAATAATTAGAGAAATCTCGCAAATGTTCCAAATACGAGTATAATTTTGTATTTTAAAATTGAAGGTTGATATCAAATAAAGACCACAGTCGACATAGACCCTGATGTTTTCGAATCCACCCATCAGTTTCATTATTTGCAGCCTTATTCTTCGTGCCACGGAGCCATCATTTTAGCCCACTATCCCTAAAATTCATGAAACTACAGAATTTTTTTAATGGCTGGGTCTCCTCTATATTTCTTTAGTCTTTTGCTATTTTTTCAACACTAGATAATTACAAAATAATTTTTGCTTTTAAACGACCATGATAATGCCTTCCAATTGTCAGGTTTTTATATTTACTAAATTGTTTATGTTTTCTACTAGCTGGGGACACAATTTGAATAGGTTGTTCTAGTTTCTAGACACACATTATGTGGTCCTGTTTACGGTTTTTTGTTCATACGTAATTCAAAACTACTGTTGAAATTGTGCTAAACCGGCTCAAAGTCATTCAACTCAAACGGATATGCAAAAAGAGACTTTGTAAAGGGTTTTTAGCTAAATTGCTGTAAATTCATTTCCGCATGGATATTAAACTAGCGACACGCAGCTCATTGGACAGTCAATAGACTAGCCAAAAATACTAATACCCTCTCAGAGCTCAAACTCACCCCTACATTATCTCACCTACAATTAAACAAATAAAACAATAACTTTAAACGTTAATATGTACCTCAAAACGCAATTTTCCTACTTGGACCCTTTTTTGACATCCGCCTTCAATTAATTTTTGAACATAACAATATTATTGATTTCAAAACTCGCACCAAATTATGATAGGATCGCAATCCTACAATTTATAAATTCTGTACCCATATAGCGTTTATCCAGCTCCATCCAAATACAACGTCTCTAAACATATTCCACTCGTTGTCACAGTCCTATTAATAGGCCATACAACCACGAAACGTGCTAACTTTATGATTTTTCCATCACCTAATATCGACGAATATTTTTCCAACAGACTTTTCAAACACAATCGGTTACAATATCTGTCGTGAAAAAAGTACAAAAGGAAAAAAAAAAACTGCTGAAAAATCAGTCCAATGTCACGGAGACCAGAAAAACGCACCCGAATTTTCCTGACTAAGACCTCGATCCAGTTAATGAGTAAACAGATTTTTTTTTTTTAATGAGTTCATTAATTTGTAATGATATGGAAGAAGATTGACGATGCATTTCTCTGCGACAACACGTTCGTTCTAATTTTTTTTTTTTGTGGATTTTAAAACCAGCTGCCTCATGCCAGAAACTATATTAAAGTACAAAGAGAGACAGTAGGTACAAGTGTTGGAATATTGTAAATGTATACAACTTTTTCAGCAGTCAGCAGATTGTAAATCATACCTAATTTATGATATGAATACAACTTCCGGGAACATGCGGTATTAAGAATCCTTGCTCTAGTTTTTTTGGTTTTCAGTTTTCTTTTTCATTTGTTTTTTTGTTTCTGTTTTTGTTTTTACTCATTTACCTAGGCTCAAAGAATGCGGTGAAAACAAAACATTCTTGCGTGGATAAAGCATGCGTACCCATAATATTTTTACCAAAGTAAATAATTATGGATATGTATTTGAATATTTTCGGGATGTATTCAGATAGATAGAAGAATTCGGTGTGAGGAAAAATACGAGTAATATTTTGCACCCGCTTTCCTTATGAAAAGAAATGAAAAAAATTATAATAACAGAAGGTTCAGATTCTAGGGGTCTGCAGCCTTCGGAGGGCCCAATGACAGAGCAAAAAAGAAATTAACGATCAAAAAATTAAGCAATAATCAAGTAAGTATTAACCATTGAAAGAATAAAATCATAATGAAATTACAATTTTGTGATTTTCATGTAAGAATTAGAAAAAAATTATGAAAGGACCATTCTCTCAAAGGGGACCAATATTGAGCACCGGGGCCCACGAAACCTCAATCCGACACTGAGTTAACAATGAGATAAAAAATGTAAGTCCAAAAGGGAGAATTGAAAATTCATAAAAACTATAACTTTTCGAAGCAAGAAATATACCTTATAAGGACACATTACCACTTCCCTCGGATTCACCATGTGAACTGAAACTACATCCGATTTCGTTACAGAAAACCGAATAATTAATCTGTTGATACTTCGAACTTTTTCTACCAGACGAGTGGGAGCAATTTCAGCATAATCTAGTCCTGGGAGTACAGCAATTTCATTAAGTAAATAAATTTTAGCGAATGGAAGCATCGAAAGATGAAATCGGCTATTATAACAAATGTACATCACCAATGGGAAGGCATATTTTCATAACTATGTAAATCACGCTAGTAAAATTATACAGAAAGGAGCAAGCCTGCATCTTTTAGACAATTTTGGAATTTAAAAAATATATAAAACTCGAACTTTCCGATAAAAGAGATTGCTATCACTCATCAGGTACTTCTTTACCATCGATGTTCTTTTATTCGATGACCTAAACAATGGTCCACTAAACAAGTGTTGTAAATGACATGATGACTACACAATAGACAGACATTTCATAAAAATGTCATCAGGTAGTCTCATAAAACATCGCCACCAGCCCAACAGCCAGTTCAAAAAAAAAAAGACAACAGATAATAAACCAGTTCTGCGTCATATATTCAGTCTCAACGTCAAGCAGTTTGAAGTTCCTCTGAAGAAGGAAACATAATATCGAGAAGAGACATAATTTCTGAAAACAATTAATGTTCATTTTAACGTTCGAAGAACGTCGTAAAAGGTTTAACTACCAGCCAGTACGATGGACAGACTATATATTTTCACAGAATATTATCTGATAAATTATCAATACAGTAGAATATATTTATTGTTTCACAGGTACCATAAAAGCCCACTTCACACAGACCTATCAATTCCTACGCTCCGGAAAGCCTATTACCATTTTTTTTTTAAAGAACAAAATAATAGCCGACACGAAATTCAATTACAGCAAAAATTTACCCACAGATACGGATCTCCGCAAAAACTAGCATTATAAGTAACTATAGATATTTCAGTAATCGAAACACGAATCAAAAAATTAATCATTTAATTTTTTTAAAACTAATTTTCAGTTTTGTTCATCTAAAATGGGAAGCCAAAGTCATGAACTTAAGTTCTGCTTTTTGTAATAGCTTTTTTATTTTCGATATATGGAACGACTCAAGGTCAAGTCTGATAAAAATCAAGCGCCAGATAAAAAGTTCTGAATAAAATTAAAAAAAAAAGAAAAAAGAAGAAGTTACAACATACTTCAAGTAAGAAGATGAATTTATTTCAAATGTCAAGCTCAAGGACTAGAGTTATTGCCACTAAAAGTGCCTTACACCTACTTCATTACAGGTACGTCCTCATTGACCTCATGGGACTGGGTTCATGGCCACTGCTGACACGAGGATTTAATACTAATTTTAATAACGATTGAACATTTCAGAACTGAATTTTAAATCGTCAATCAAGATCAGTTCCCTGTAATCATAATTTCGGTTAAAAATTTGGTCTCACTGCGAGGAGGGCTGGATGAATATAGGGGTTTAAATGGACGTAACGAACATCGTGCAGCCGTTTTAGATTTCATTTAGTTTTTATTTTGAGCCTGCGGTAATTCTTCAATTCGCCTACGGTAGACCTAGCCTTTATTCAACAATAACACCCACAGAACAATAGATGTACGGTGGATCAGTGTCATTTGTCACTGAAACATTACCGAAACGGCTACCTGCACGGTACACCGGTGTATGTACCTACAGAAAACTCATCGCACTGAAAACCAGCAACTCCTTTATTCCAAACAATTTAATCACTCGCTGCAGACTCTCGACAGAAGTGCCACACCAAACAGTAGAGGAACTCTTATAATAACCCATCAAGTGCTACCTACAAACTTCGACGAACTACATAGGAATCGTGCGAACGAATTAATGTGTGACGTGAACAAAGTACAAAAAATATTTATAATGTCACAGCCACTAGACTTAATTTTTCAAAAAAAAAAAAAAAAAAAAAAAGCAACAACAAAAAAAAAAACAACTAAGTAACTTCAGTTATAAAAGGTAAAACCTACGCAATATTATATGAACAAAGCCAACAAAAGATAAAATTATGCAGTTATGCAGGCATTTTGCAGACAGAATATTGATATCGACTACTAATAATAATTTAATCGAAACTTTTTGCCACCATTCACAGGATTGCGAACACATGGGACAGTAATTGATAATCGCGGCAGGGCATTCAGATCCAGAATTTAACAACCACTACGCCGTCTACCATCCACTATGAGAATAATATATACTTAATGAATTAGTCGGTCTGGGAGTTGTATATTGAGTTCACTGCAGTCAATATAAAAACGTATAAGAGTCGAATAAGAGAAAATTGCCAATAAATGTAGTTGAGTAGGTAATACGAGTACTTATTCACTAATTTTGATTTTTTTTTTTTTCGGGAAAAATATGATACTGGTAATATAAATTACTGATTACTGAGTCCAAGATTCTCGACAAAAATATTCTCATATTCATCCGATTTTTTCTCCCCTATAAGATATACATAATAGCTTTTGTCCGTAAAGGACAGACAACCGTCAGCTTTACGCATTCAACGGAGTTTCTTATCTATAGTCTTCTTCAGATAGATACATATTATTTATCTGTACATGAAGTACGAATAAAAAGAGAAATTAAAAAAAAAAAGGAAGCTGGAAAAAGACATGAAAATCTGAAAGAGCAGAAATAGAAATTTATACATTAATTTCTAAACGATTTTTCATAAGCAATAAAGAGGGACGAGGTTATACGGTATAGAAAATCGAATGCACAATTCCTCGAAAGAAATCGAACTTGAACTTGCTGCATCAATTTTATATAGAGGCGAAAATTAGTCATATCAATTTTTGGAAATTTTTCATGTTTTCGTGCTGGTCGATTGAAGGTCTCGAAATGACTGTTCGAAGTACATTATAATCGAACGAGTTCTCCGCCTGATGTCATCGAGGAACCAGTTATTCATTTAGAAAATTTAATTAACTCGACGTCAATTCTCGAGTACTTGACCAAAATATTTATAAATTACTAGACGCCAGCAGTAGCAAGCAACTGTGTATATCTGACACAATCGCGCTTTCCAAGTGCCACCTATACTTTATGGCTTGATGCCAAGCAATCCCATTGGCTTGTGATTAGAAAATGCAATAACCTGTTTCAAATTAAAGTTTTTATGGAGAAGAAAATTTGTTTTCAATTTATTGTCGAACTTTTTGGTTTTGTTTTCATTTCACTGATGAAATATAAATGTCAAGCAGCACTATCAACTAGTTACAACAGGCAAAAATTATAGGAAATTGTTGGAAAAATAAAAGCTTACTTGAAATTTCAACTCAACTAATAGAACAAAGTTTATCATATACTAGTTAACTTTAACTTCTATAAGCAAGTTGAACAAATCCAAAAATCACAATTTTAGAATCCAAAGTCACGGCACAGGCTAAATCGCTCAGCATTTAATTATCTTTTGACGTTATTGGGCCGGCATATTCTTAATAGATTGGTATTTTGCTATTTTTCAAAATATGTATATGGCTTCATTTTTAGAACGAAAACAGTTTCATTATTGTCCCATAAAAAACTGATACTCCCTCAAATAATTCTGTAAGGTGGACTAGAAATTTTGTGAGGTACAGTGCAGGCTTAATACGTAGCATTGGAACTAGCCCTTTCCAGTTCTGAGACAACACAACTCAACATGCATTCTAATCCGGTATTCTAAATTAATGAATTCTCAATGTTACTCAAAGTTGACGATTGTTCGTACGTCGTTCAACATTTTTCACAGCATTACTGATTCATGATATTTTTAAATTATATAGGTTGATCGAAAAAATGTAATTTATAATCCACGAAAGAGCTACCTCGTAGATGCCACACCTGTAGATCATTGCTATTATTTGATTATTTGAGTTAATCATACGCGCCTCTCTGATCAGCCATTCAGTTGTTCTTAAAATTGAGAATTAGAAAATCAAGATCAACATAATACAGAAATATCGCAAATTTGCTGGGAACCATGATGGAATGTAAAAATATAGTCTTACAGTCGATCAATTCAATTAATTACAGTCTAAATTTAAAAAGTGCGATAACAATATTATAGGTAGGTACATACCAATCGGTATGAGAAGAGAAAAAGTGAAGCGACGCGACAGTGATTGTACGATTAAATTTTTCAAGATGCCCTTGAAAATCGCGAAAAATTACAGAATCGTGAAAGACATTTTAATTCAGCAATATAATCACTTACTCATAAAACTGAATAATACTTTACGGATAGAGGTACCTAGAAGAAAAGAGGTGGGAATTTATGAAAATACATCACTATCTATAAAAAGAAAACATATACACAGGTATAGGTTCATCAGATTCACCCAACTATTAGTTGAACCACTAGATAAATGGAAAAACCTGAACTACAAAATGCGATAAAAATGAAAAATTAAGATTCTATGAGAAGCTCGTAGTATAACTGAAGCAGAATCACAGAATCTCAGATTTTCCAGACAAGGAGACGAGCTGAGTTTAAAATTTGTTAAAGACAAAAATTCCATAGAAAATCTACCCTATGGGCAAAATATTTTGAAAACGGATCCGTTTTATTCCGGGTTATAATCCGTTTCTGGATTATAACCCGGAATTTTCCTGTTTTCCGGCTTCTAAAACGGATTTCGAACGGATTGTAATCAGTCTTGCCGGAAATGAGTCCGGATTATTTTCCGTGAAGGCTGTTTTATCATATTTGTTGGCCCGGGTTATAATTCGTGAAACCGTTTTACAAGCGGATTTAGAAAAATTGCCCAAAAATTATCACTGATTATAATCAGGAAATCCGTTTTACAAACGGATTTGGAAAATTAATCAAGATGACAAAAATAACTGCAAATTTTCAGATCCGATGATCGAAAATAAAAACGGACTGACAACGGATAAAATTCTCATTTTCCGGATAATTTTCTCATTTTTTGCCCATCGGGTACGCGAAGTGCGAAAAAATGTTTGTCTAGTTTTCGATGAAATTTAAGGGTGACGGGGCGGATGTGTCACTGGTTTTTGGCACAGGTTGTAGTTAGATTGGGTTGAAAGTATAAAATTCGATTTCACCATACGCAGCTCAAGCTCATTGTAGAGGAAAAGAGAAAAATAATCCAATTAGACGTTGCTCGTGTGAATGAACTGATGCTATACGACATATATAGGAACCTATTTAGATAAAAAAATTATAAACTTATAATTTTCGCTGCCTTTTATATGAATGCGTGCGAATGATAACCCAGATGCGCGATAAAGAATCTGCGAGAGTACGATTGGGTTAAAAAACAAACCGATATTGCAAAAAAAAAAAAAACTAGCAATAAATAGAATATTACGGCCTTATGGCCTAATCGCAGAAACAATGGCAGTCAATTACCAATAATTTTAACAAAGAAAATACGAAAGTTCGTGAGGAACAAAGAGATTGAATATAATGAAATGCAACAAAATTTCATAATGAACGTCGCATACATATTTTTGTGAAATAAACTCAGAAGCGATCATTTTCATGATGTGCATAGATCCATTTTTAATTTAGCTTCGAAAACTTAATTCAACGAGGACGGCCGACTTTGGTAAGATTGAAATCAAATTATTCGGAATAATGCGTATACCTACACAAACTCTTAGACAAAAATGAAAGAGAAAAATAGATTCACTTGAAAACTATATATAATGAGCAGGTATAAGGCCATTAGGTTGCTACGATTAGGAACCTTTTAACCGTAACAGGAACTAAATTACTCAAACGAATGAATTTACTCACGGACAACCTGAAATGACTCACAACCAATTAAGATAAATGTTAGGCAGATAGGTACGTAACTAATACATACACTATTATATTTGAGAATAATATTGTAACATTTACCTACCTACTATAATCATTATAACGACTCGATAATTGACTAAAATAAACAGACGATTTCATTCCTATTTTAATTTTCTACTTTATTAATTTTCTACATAATATGCAGATTTTTGTTTTCTTTTCAACAACCTTTTCATTCCACACTTATTACTGCTGATGCTTTTGTCAACCACAGCTAGTAAATAGCGCTACTTGTCATTTTATTTGAAAACAAAAAACAGAAGTGAGACATTGTTTAGTTATCGTTCTGTTTTTGTTTTTCATGAGTCAGCAGAGACTTTTTATGAGAAGGTACGTTCAATAAATTCGATTGTTTATCAATTTCGTGAATAGAATATTACAGCGAGCGAATGGTTTCTTGTCATTCAAAATTTGAAATTCCTAGTAAATTTACAAAATATCAGAAGCGTTCTTTAAAATTCAAAAAAGAAAAGCGAAACAGCCGAATCTCATTAAGAAATCCTCTATAATAATCTGAAGAAAGCGATGAAGACATAATTATACAGAAACCGTATACATTATGATTTCATTTTTCCAATTAGGGGTGTGTGAAGCAATAGGATGTGAATCTTCACAAATTCGTGTTTGGAAATGCAATGCTAAATTAAAATGTTACTACGTTTAAATTACGTATACATGTAGGTATAGCAGGTTACTATGGGGGTCTAGGATGCCAAGTTCATGAGAATCAAACGAATTATTTTTCTTGGCGGCAAGCGTAACATTTTTGAAATAAGTAACTTGAGTTATAGTTCACAATAGACGAATTCCCTTCTGTGGATGCAGGTAAGTTTTTTACGCGCATACACACGAGTCTAGTCTACAATGAAATGGCGTTCAATTTACATACACAACGTACCTACTATTATCTACACGGCTGCAAAATAAACGTGAGATTCGAATTATGTAACGGTGCTGCCGCTCCTGACATCTTCTGCTGCATGGATATACAGAGGTATGCAACATCACATCATCACATTGCAGAAGATGGTTCTCAATATTTTGAGAAAAAAATCTTAATTATTTGTACATTCGAATAAAATGACTGAAGTGGATAATAGTACGAGTTAGTCTAAGTTGTTGTTTTTTTAATTTTTTTTTTTTTTTAATTCTACGCAAATACTAAGCAAAGCGTTGGCTTGTAACCGGCTACAGTGCCCAGTGAGCTTATCTGTTTTCAAAAGAAACTCATACCTTCGCAAATATGTATATGACTCGATAGTTATGGGGAAATGAAAAAAACTTTAAAGAGAACATTGACCCATTTACAAACCGATGTACAAAATCACAACAATTCCATTTCTCTACAAACGTCACTTGACATTAGTTCGTACTTTATTTTTAGAGGAGCTCAAAAACTTGAAAGAAAATCCCCCCCCTCCTCACAAAGCCATTTCTAAAGCTAAGAACTGTAAGGAGGTCCAAATTTAGCGATCAGAAGATATTGACTATTTACAGTGTTGTTAGACTTAGATTCTTCAGATTACCGGATCCTAAATTAATTATTTAATTCAAATAAAATTATTTCAGACTCACCTCAGAACGATGAGAGGAACGAATATGATGCAAATAATTCTTCAACTCTTCAAAGTGTTTCTTGTAAAAGTTGATGGTCCAACTATCTGCATGATAGCTAGCAGCTTTCCTGAAAAACAAAGAAAGAAAAAAAAATTATTGAAAACAGCTCAAAATACATTCAATAAAATATGTATAGCAGATAATGTAACACGGTTAGTTGAGTCAAAATTCTTAAAAGCTTATCCAACCAAGTCACTGTTGTACTCATGAATTGCCTTTTTTAAAAAAAGAAATTAATTAAAAAATAATATTTATTTCATATTTGTGGCACTACCAGTTCCAACAGATGACTTAGATACACAACTGTATTATCTTATATAGGCCTGCTTTCAATTGCACCCAAAATTTACTGAACAAAAATATTACCCCAAGTTATTGAAAATAAAATATAAGTATACAATTATACTGAGAAATTATTCACCATAGATAAACGTTGTATAAAAAAGCAAACGAACCGAGGATATTGCTTTCACTACAATTAAGAAATACTTGGAAAATTTACTTCAATTTGAGGAAGTGATAGACATTTCAATCTATTTTGCCAAAGGTTATCAAATTTTTTATTTCTTGAATTTTAGATTTGGAAAGGAATAACAAAAAAAAAAAAAAAAAAAAAAAAAAAAAAAACCCAGCAACAAACAACTTACCCACTTGAAGAAAAATTTGTGTTATCTTATTGCTAAAATTATTTAAGAACAGTTGATTATGGTCGTAAAGCGCCAAAAATTCGAATTTCTCAATTTAAAAAGAAAAATAGGTAGCCGAGGTCAAATATGTGCGAAATTCAAGTGGATCTCAACGTGCAAATTACAGATAAATAAATGTTTTCAGCAACCTCGCCGACTTCAGATTAAGTTCGCCATGCGATTGCATCGAAGAAAAAGGTCCAAAGGTTAATAAGAAATGTGATAACATTTTTTCAGGTTATCAAGAGCAACAAATCAGTTCTCAACAGAGATCTCTTTTCCACTATAGTTTTCAATCCAACCAGTCACGCTACCAGAGATGTATCATGTTTGACGAGATACGAGCAGTAGCATCACTAAGGTATATTGGTTTTTACAGATGGTGATGATAATAATAATAATAATAACAAAAATGGAGAGGGGGGAACTTGGTCATCTTTATTTTTAAAAATTAGAGGAGATCACGAGGAAACGATTATATTTACTCGATAGAACCGGTTCGTTTTTCCTGGTTTACAGGAGTTGATTTTGTGTTTCGAAATTTTAAATGCTTTTCTTCAATTCGGGAGACCAGTAAATTGTAAAACAGATTATAAAAAAAAATTAAAATGAAGATACTTCGACATCACTTGCACCAACCAGAAGACTCCAACAGCCCCACAACAATGAACGCCTTATCAGCTGCAGTAAGGGACGAGACATAATATTGATTTTTTGATTGCACCAGTCAAATTTGTTTACACCAATCAAATACTTTTACACCACTCAAATACTTTCACATATCAGGATCAACTCCAAAGCCATCCAGTGATGTCATTTAGGACCTGTGAGAACGTACCCCTCGTACTTGAACAGAATTACACTAGCAGAGCAAAATATATAAGTACTCGTATTTCACTGCTGTACTTTCCCAGACTCATTTCTCTCAGCTAAGATGTGAAACTTTTTTAGAAAATTTCTCATCCACTGCAGCAATAGCGGACACACATAAAACGACGAAGTGGTAGCCTTCGTCGTTAAATTTTATAACTATCAAGTATTAAAACACCAAAAATGGAACCGTATTATATAGAAGTATATATATATACACGAGTAATTCCCGGTAAAATAATTCTAACCCACGAATTTCACAAAAAAAAAAAAAAAAGCTAGGTACCTACCAACATTTAATTGGATTTAGGTCAACTATATTTAAGGCAGTAATTTCAATCTCTGGCTCTGATCGTCGAATATAGTCGATCAGCTCGATCAGAAAAAAATTCAAAAAAGTAGATAAGGCACGCCCTAATTTTCAGGTGGTTCTAAGGTTTTTCTTTCAAAATTCAACGTTTCAAACGGGTACAGATGCCACCGAATTACACGGATCTAGTAGCTGTAATAAAATTTTATGACCATGAAAAGTGAGAAGCACGCAAAAAAGTTTTTAATTGCGACTACACCAACCTCAAATTCGAATGAGAATCGTCGATTTTCCCACTTATTTTATACATTTTGCCAAATTTATACGCGAGTGAGAGAGTATAGGAAGTGTAAAAAATTTTTTTACTCTGAGTTCATAATATATGTCATGTACCCATATATGTGTATGTATATGCCTACACTATATGTATAAGGCTTTTTGTAGCCATATTTCCGAGTTAATTACTCGAATTAATTTACCGCGGCTCTTTGAAAATTGTACGCCAACTCGTCGATAAAATATAAAAAATTATTAAATTATTCATAGCTTCGTTTGTGCGAATTAAATTAATACCGAAATATTCGGTCCATTCGAGACCCAGCAGTATAATATATACTCCATATTTTTTATGATTTTCAAAATATACGCGCAGGACGGGGGCTAAGAGAGCCAATATTTGATGTCCATGTTCTCTGGTCATGACTGCATAACATAGAAGGTGATCGATCTTGCTGTCTCATTTACAAGAATACACGCAGACCAGCGTTACATAATTATATTTATCTGGCAAAAGGGTATATATTCGCACAAGAATACCTAACCGCCCATTGCGTAATCAACAATCGCAGCACATAATTTGATAATCAAATTCGCGCGGGTCGAATTTCGTTCATGCATTGAAAAAGATGAGACCCGGTTTTTTATTTTTTTTTATTTTGCACTTGTTCTATGAAATTCCAGAACTTGTCGAGTGAGAGAGAAAAAATACCCTCCTTCGGGCGAGTGGATGCCAAAACTTGTCAACAAATTCGCAAAGAAAAATAAGAGACAGCATGTGAGAGCAATAGGAGTTGTTAGCCAGTTTTACAACTAAAATATACAAGCTGCGCAGGATTTGAACATGTGAAATAATCGTATAAATACCAGAATGGGTAAAGGGTATAATTATAATATGCTTTCGCACTAAGAATCTGATGCGTAAAATCGATTAAATTTTACCTACATAACAGATTTATTATTTGTTTATAGTTACGATAAAATTTTCCAAATTTTTAGCACATTATTCTCGTACTGCGCAGTCACACGAAATTGCATTTATTGGCAAATATCTGAATCGGTCTCAAAAGATAGACAAAGAATGTTTTCAAGAAAATTCTCTAAAACAATATTGAAGAATTTCGACAGCTACCTACATAAAATAATACAATAATATGCCAACAATTTGCTCATTGTTTTGGATCCGTTTCTTTGATAATGAGAGTAGTACGTTGTAGTGATGCGGAGGGGGAGAAGGGGTTGAATCGAGAAACGTACGTATTCACAACGAAGAATTTACGAAAAAGGATTTTTTTTTTCTTCAGAAATGGTATCAAGTTTGATAATATTATTAGTTTTGATTACTTATACTTAGGGCATTTTGTGGGCTATATTATTGTGCTGGACTTGAAAAAATGACATTTACCGTCATGTAGAATATTTGTTGCGCAGATGGATTCGAAAACTGGGTGAGAACCGACCGAACACATTAATAATTTGAGAAATATATAATAATGAATTCTATAATTTACAGAATCTCAAACTTGATCGTGCGGATAAAACGTATTCACTGCAAGTTGAATCGTTCATATTTTTAAAAGGCTATTTTTGAAAACGGATTTTTCAGAATAGGTACCGTCGAACGGGGTGACTTTACATTCAAGGGGCGACTTTACCCACTTCATTTTAGCCCAATAAATAAATTGCCAGGCAAAAATTAAAACCAAAATACGATTTGGATCGAAGCAGGTAGAAGGAGGAAAAGGAAAAAAAAAATCGCCGCCCCTACCTCACTTCACCCAGTAACAGAACAAGAAAATAAAGCGGCGATATGGTTTTTTCCTTTTCCTTATTTGTCTTTTTTTTTTTAACCACAGACACTCAAAATATTCAGTTCGGTTTCACACGGTTGAAGTTGTAACTTGACTAGTTTCTTTTCAATCGTATGTCTGAGTACAAACATCCTCAAATTTTGCCTCCCCACCCATCAATAACCCGTCAATTACAAATTGATGGGTAAAGTCGCCCCATTGAGGGGTGACTTTACACAAATTTTTTTTTAAATCATAAAAAATAGAAGAAAGGCTGCAAACTCAAACTTTTTTTTACAATTGTGTTGAGAAATGTTAGACCTAAATTTTAAAATCAAATTCACTTCAATAGCTTCAAAATTGGAAGAGTTATTAAAGGACAAAGTTGAAAAACATAAAAAAGTGTGTAAAGTCACCCCATTCGACGGTACTAAAATAGAATCGTTTAATTTGAAGTATAGGTAGATGATTAGATCTATTATATTTTTGACATTTACGACCTTTAAAATCAGTTCTGCTGCAGGATTGCATTTATTAGCTACAATTATAGTCATACATAAGAGAACACAAGAATTGTAATTTTCTAAAAAAAAATTATTCACTTGCGCGTTCGAAAATGAAAATCGAATTTTCATAAGTTTTACGTTGTCAAAGCGAAAGAAAAGAGTAATTTTTAGGAAAGTTTGAAGGAAACCAAATCAAGATTTTCACGTGAACCATAGATATCATATACCCATCCTTACAATCTTAACTCGAGGAGCCTATGGTTGGCGCACTGCTTAGAAGAGTAGTTGAACTTTGAAAGCCGAATATCGTGCGTTCGATTACAGCTATACCGTTCAACGGCCCACAATCTAATGCTGGACCAAAATATTCTATCTATCCTCTCCAAGTGGACACTGAGTGAATAGTCAAGTATAGCCAAAGCTCATATAACTAGAGATTAAATAGCCAGCGAGTATTATGAATGTTGAAATGCGATATTTTAATGAAAATAAAAAAAAAGTATTTTTGACATGAACGAAAAAAGGAGCGGCGTGTTTGTCAGTCGTAATTTAGATAAATCCAATTTCTCAACGACAACCATCCGTTTCCGTCAATGTCTATGAGAAGGTGACGACTCTTTCTGAACGTCCACTTTCACGGATCGATTTTTGAGTAATGCCTCACAGAAAGAGGTATAACGGTTCGACTGAATAGCTCACGAATACCCACGCTACATTCACGATTTCCAAACAAACCCATCAGTCTATAGGGCACTCATCTAGCTGTGGAACCGGACAGATATTCACAATATACTATATAGGTGCATTATTCGCCTTCCATTTCTACGAAATTCAATTATTTTTAATTCGTCCCACTTCTGTACCCGAAGAAGCATTAAAATTGGCCAGACGGTCGTATGAAAACGAATTTTTCGTTCAACTATATTGGACGATAGCTCCGGCGTGTCAACCGAGTATTAATATTTTGATGAAATATGGCATATACATACACGTGAGCCATTCATATATACATACTCAACAGAATAATATATAGATCTTAGACCATACATTCATATTGCCAAGTTTTCTGCGGAATATACGAGTATATTCTGGTAGCAGCAGTCTTTTTCACTCGTTTCCTTTGGAGCTTTTACAACAACGAAAAAAAAACAAAAACCGGTTGTAAATTGAGAATACCCGACGACGCGGCACTTTAATAGACGAGTAAACGACGACATATATTTAAATGGCCCAGAAGGTAATTAATAAGACACACGTTAACTATATTGCATATTTTCCACTTTTACACGCATGCAGAATGTAAGTAGGTACCTACGTGTATTTTACGCATTTAGGAGCATACCCATGACGAGGATACGGACTTAACGGGAAACCGGAGTATTATTTTAAGAACTATATAAAGCTAACGAGCTGTCCTCATTATTTACTCAGTCCTTCAGGGAAACTTCTACGGCTAATACATAAAATAAACGTAAATTACACAGTTGGTGAAGCCAATATAAAAGCGGGGCTAAAGTATGCTGCACCACTTTTTCAGCCTTTTTCAACGATTGAAAAGCATACGAAAAGCTGAAATATTAGAATTATTACAATAAACGGTTTACCCAAATAAAGCTGTAAATTCCCAAACACGCATGCATAATTCTCTTGCCTCATATAATAGTCCAGTAAATCAGGTAAACCTGCCAAATAGATACGTCCACTGATTCATTCTACAGCGTGGTTTGAGAATTGGGTGAACAAGAACGACATCTTCCGAGAAGATTGGAATTCGCTGAAGAAATAACGGGTTAAGGACATTCTCCGATCACAAATTGTCCGATGACAAAAAAAAAAATGATAATATGGTGACATCATCTACATTCAGAATAGGTAAATAAAAATTTAGACGAGTCGATGAACGACAATAGGCAAAAAAAAAAAGTGACCAAAAAGTTATGCTATTCCAAAGTAGAAATTGCTGCTTTATATTTTTGCAATCACCTTATATACTCGTACTATATACAATATACATATATATAGACGAGTGTAAAATTGGTTAAAATTATTCGTTTTTTTTTTTTTTTTTTTCATCACACCTTTTTTAATTTTTTCATAAAGCCCATCGCTCGCTACCTTAATTATCTGAACGTTGGCAGAACGAATACTAAAATGTAGAACGTTGAAAAAAAAAATGAAAGAGGGGCATAGTTCTCATTCAAGTAGATTGTCAATAGAGCTGAATGAGGCGCTATATATATTAATACACCATACCTTTCTACTCGTATTGAAGAAATGAATTCAGTTAACCGTGGAAAGGGGAAGCAAAATGAAAAAATATCTGTTCAAAGACAGAGACCCAATTATTAACTGAAATTTATTCGTGCGGGTGATATTCTTTTTTTTTCTTTTTTTTTTTTTATTGTTCCAAAGGTAACTTCATGAAAATTCAGACCCATCTCGACATACTCGCACACATTCGTATATATAGTAATTTTATACCCAGCACCGATGACAACAAAAAGATACCTTAAAATTAATTTTTCCTTCCCACCAATTCCAAATTTACCACATACACCATTATAATATTATTATTATTTTTTTAATGATGCACTTATGCTGGTACGTAAGTTCTATTTTCCTCAAAAATCAATTTCGTTTCTATCAGCGAACAGATAATCTTTCATTTATACTTCAACAAACTTTGAATAGAATTTATGACAGTTAATGATATGGTGCATTGGCGTATCTCGAATAATACGCATACATAAGAGTAATACCTTAATAGTCATTTGTATGAATAGAATAAGTCAAATTTTGGAAAATTTTATAACAGTGATAAAAAAAAAACCTTCCATTTGGGACTTTGTAAACGGTTTCAGATACGTCTTTTCAAAATTAAAGTACTGCTTCAATTATGACTGCTCTGCTGAGACTTGAGAAAAATTTGTAAAATTTGCACACCAACCAGCCATTTATTATTTTTATTGCGTTAACACCGTTATAAATAAAAATATGCTCAATTTGAAAATGCTCGTTTCCCCTGAATAATTATATTCTTATCCGTATAGTTTTTATTTTCAATGTTTTGATCGTTTTGTTGTCTGAGCATATTCCGAGTACAATGAAAAGGCACCAAAAATAACATTAACGAATAATCTAAATCAACATGCAATTATAATTTTGTCTAGAAAAATAAGTCAATAATTTTGACGAAAATTTTCAACCCTCAATTCGGTGTGGAAGTGTTGATCCTATAGCTCGCACAGGACTTTTCTTGATTATGACATTATCATCTAAAATAAATATTTATACAGAATGGACATATCAGTATTCTTGCCCTGTGAAAGAAAACCGCATATACCATAAATTCGTCCAAGAGGACCTACTCATTAAAATTGACATGCTTCACTTGGCACCATATCATAAATGCGAATGATCAAAAACCAATTTCATGCCTGTGCGACGACGACGCTTAAAAAAGTCATCGGAATGTTTAATTTTTGGTAATTCAAGTTTCACTTCCCCTTCCCACCTTGTCCTCATTGAGTTCGACAAGACCATAAATCGATCATTAGCTCTTGAGATTTGTCCGACTGATATCGACAGACTTCTGCAGATAGCCCATCGTTTTCCAACTCTTTTCCTTCTTTCTTTCTTCCTTTTTTTTTTTTTCTAAAATCAATCAAAAACGCGAGAATGGCTCTCAGCTTCTGCTATCAGCCACAATCGCGACTGTCAAATTAGATAGATCAGTGCCATCGTCTATTCGTGACGATTATTACTCGATAAAGAGACGAAATTTTTTCCTTACTAATTTTCTTTTTTCATTATTTAATTTTTTTTTTTTTTTTTTTTTTTTTCCATTACCTATGTTCATTTTAATTCACTCTCTCTTTTTTCTCATTCTATCGTCCCGACAAACCAGACAGTCATTACGATCATAAAAGAATTTCGGAAGAATAGACAACCATTTTTCTCGATTTTTTTCTCCACCTTTATTTTCCACTCAAATCTTTGAAAAACCTACTTTCTCAGATGGCTGGAAAAATAGGCATTAAATGGCTGACAAACTCGTCACCGTGTCCTAAATATTTATTCATTATCGCATATCCACTTTTTTGCCTACCTCTGTTTGGAATTAATTTTTTTTCACTCGCAATTTTTTTTCTTTCGATTTGTTTTCGCAAATGAAAAATACACGAAAGACAATGTTTCATAACACGCAGCCTCTTCCTGGTTGTCGCGACGACTTCATTTTGTAGCCGACCGATTGTATTCATTCGTGCAGATTCTTGAAGAAGATTTGCACAAAAAAAACACATTTGGCTCTTGCGATGATTAGCAGCTTTCACAAAGCCACCGGCGAATTTTCAGAATGGACGGACGGAGGTAAATGAAAGAGCAATGACTGTCTTCGTGTACACAAAGAAGAAAAAGTCGAACAAAAACAGCAATATACCATTTCTGACCAATAACTGAAACCGAAGAAGTTCCAGAATTCAGCCCTGGATTTTCAGGACCCACATTCTACAGCCAAATTTCTCTTCTTGAGCATCAAGACCTCTAATGGACATTCGTCAGAAAATCTCTTTTCGACACTTTTCCTCTGAGGTTTAGTTTCCAAGCCAAAAATTTATTATCAATAGTTTCTGGACATATCATTGATATCCAATAATCCATGAGAGCTGGTTGAAAATAACAAATATCAACTCATTTTGCTTTTGGCACTTTTAAAGTACATAAGTTATAATGAAATCATTCAATGCAAATAGTGATCCGACCTTCACACTAAAATATTATCGAGCCAACTTCATCTAACGATATACAGTTATGATCACAGCATAAAATCTGCAAAACCTCATAGTATAACGTGAGAACAAAGTGAGTAGGTGACTGACTTATCTGACCTTTGAAAAGTAACATGTTCCACTTGTTCAGAGATAACAGAAATCCATCATTCCATTAAAATTAACATGTGTAAAAAATTACACGCCTGCAAAATTGTTAGGGGTTACACATCATTTTTGTTGAAAATTATTTCACTAAACGTAAAATGTGTAGAAAATTACAGAACTAAATAAGCCTTCCAATTATGCTCATAAAGACTTAATTCTTCATATCCTCAATGGAAAAAAATGAGTATGTAATTTTCTACACATGCTACCCTCTATGGATTAAGTGCGTAGACTAAGGTTATGGCCGCATTAGGGTGTTTCGTGTGGCTTGAACGTATGCCCCCGCAGTGAATCCACAGCAATGAACTCGGGGACTGACATCTCTGCCATCAATGTATCTTGAAACAACTCAAAGACCTGGGAAAATGCTTCCAACAGTGGATTATCATTCTACTATATCTGACAAACCTTAATATGCAAACTCATGTTTGACGAGACAAAAGGGGAAAAAGACGATTTTGAACAAAAAACATCGAGTCTGTCCTCGAACTGAATTAAAATTCCTATAAGACGTGAAGTGCTCTCAACGAATTCGAGTCGTATAGATGTGAAATACCACGAACGTGCTTGAATACCGCTTGTTCCACAATTGAAATTAGCCATGTCTGCAAAAGAACGTGAACCAAAGTCTTCCAATTTATTTTGAAAACTTTTACAACCCCCTCTCCACCTAACAACCATCCACCAAAGTACATCTTTTTCATTTTGTTAGAAATTGTCCCCATATGTGCATGGTCACAATGAAGGTTCATTAGTTAACGATTTCTGCAAAACTTACAAATTCCACCACCATACTTGGAAATTCATCTTGATAAAAGTGAACGAATATAAAAGGGAAAAAAAGTACTCCATCTTATGCTAGCTCTCTACGTTTTGTCTCCATCATACAAAATGAGCCATGGTTGTAAAAGCAAGAATAGAAGGAAGACACTTTTGAATAACAACGAAAGACACGAAATCAAATTGGTTTCCTCAATCACAAGTAGAATTTTTTCAGTTCACCGGCAAACGTGGGACAGTTTGTGAGTTCCAGTGCTATGTGAATAAGGCAAGAGATTAACGATTTCAGAACACAGATAATAATCTCTTGAAGAAATTAGCAACCATTTTGTGGCAGAAAAAGAAAGAAAAAAAAATTAAAATTTGCCTACGAATGAACTCAACTTTTGAATAGAATTCACCTTAGCAATTTAATGGAGGCCTTTGTTTCCATGAGAAGAAAAGACACGGCTGTGAAGGTTTTTATCTGCTACACAGTCACACCTTCAGCCCATAAGGAATTTAGGCGAACAAAGGTTTCCGATAACACATGCCACTTATCAATAGTTGATGCATATAACTGCATACAAAATCTTAAGAGACAAACGCTTCCACACATTCACCGGGTAAAGTCGTATAATCTATAAACATCTTATAATTTTTTCAAGCCTTCATTTTTAATGCTAACTTTTAACCCCTTCTGAAGCAATTTAATGTTTTCTGTGTCGTGTACAAATGTAACATACGTAATTATTCAGAACGATTTTCCAACTTCACCACAAAATCGATGTTGAGAAGCACTCAGTACGTTTTGCATTCCTCTAATCTCATCTTTTCATTTAAGTGTCAGATGTATTTTAGAGAAGCGCATTCTTTAAAGTGAAATTTTGTTTTTTCGTCAAACTTTTATTGGCTTTTTAAGGCATTTTCACACTTTCTTCTCGCTTGCCGATGGGTTAGTGGGATTATTAAGCATGATCGTTGTTCAATCTGCTGCTAAGATGAAAACACCTAACATAAAACGCAGAATGCTTCTCAAAAATAATTATGTACACTTTTACTACCGATTCAATTTATCAGAAGTATAAACAATAATAACTTCGTCAAACAAAATTTAATACCAATTTTTCAATTTATTTTCAAGGAAACGCTCTTATCAGCGAACATTCTATGCATCAAATACGACCAGTGGAACCAATTACCTATACAACCTTGAAGATTCATATATGACGAGGGGATAATCAACGAGTGACCTAATTTTCAAATTTAATTATCATGAATTCTTATTATTATTTTTTTGAAGATAAGTACATACATATGTTTACAGTATACGTAAATCCACCGTATCTCGTACAGCGTGATAGGTATACGACGAGTAAATACTAGAGTTCTTAAAATAAACGAAGCCTAAAAAATTATTTCGGCAAAGAGGATTTTGGCTTTTAGCCTTCAGGAGAATAATAATAGATAAATAGAATAAAGCATATTTGAAAGTTACACTTTCAAAAACAGTTTTAACATTAGAAGAACGAGGTTTTACTCGATTACTCAGAGGACCAGGTGGCGTCATAAACGACGCCACAAGAATAACCTCAAAGGATCAGGTGGAGTCGTATGACACAAGTCAGGGCTTCTCAAAATATTGGTCCTTTGAAAAATCCACCACAAAATTTTGAGTGGCGTCGTATATGACGCCACTTGGTACTTCAAGCGTTGAAAAAATAATACAAGAACTTTTATCGGGGTGAAGAACTTGAAACTGAAAATTTTTTCAGACTTTCAAAAGGCTTTCCTAGAAATATGCGAATATCAGTGAATTTCATAGCAACACCTAAACGGCAAAGGTAAAAATTTATAATTGTAGCCTTCGTAATTACTCGCACGGAATTTGGGGTGAAAAATTCTACGTATTGATGGGGAGCAGAGCCAAAACTGGTTTCAAGGCAGTGAATTGACGGGCGAAAATGTAGATATTATGTACATGGGTAAAAAAGATACAACTCCCGACAAAATAAATAAGATCGGAGAGTATATGTTTGGCACTTAAACCATATTTTTTCTAGGAGTGAAGGAAATTTGAGGTAAAAGACGATTCTAAAAGAAAAAACCGACCACAAAAATTCATTTTTTACAGCAATAACTAACGGCCGGAAATGAAACCGCAATTCAGTACAAGTTTCACGATACCAGGAGTTGCAGATTTATAATCTGATATTGGAAACAAAAACAGGGCAGACATTAAATATTGTTGATTGCAAACAATCGCCAGCAAATTACAAAGAAACTCTCGTCAACCATTCATTTTTCTGTTTTATTGTTTTTGAATTCTCATTCATCAATTACATTGAATAAATGTTCCCATTTCTTTAGCAGCAAGATTTATGAAAACTTTTACTCGTATTAGAGCATAATTTTTCAAACTTACGGCTGAAAATTTTTTTGGAACCTTGATATACCAGACCCAAGAACGAGGAGAAGGTGGTTTTTCAGAAACGTATATACTCATCGGCAGCGCATTTTGAAATCGCATTCATATATATATACTCGTATTACAAAATAAAAATAATACTTTCTCTCCTAGAACAATAACGAAATCTCACCATAACAGTCCGACAAGACCATAACCATCCACATATGACTTGTCTAACGCATGCGGAATCCAGTCGCACCTGGAAATCCTCGCCAGCTTCAAGACTTCTCTCATTTCACAAACAACTCTATGGAATATTAATGGCATCACATTTTGTCACGCACTTGGCGATTTAGACATCAAACAAACTTACACCGAGGTTCGGTGAAATGTTTTGTCACTCCATATTATTTGCTTCTTTTAGCTGCTTCTAAACTACTAGAAAATTTATACATAAAACATTCCTAATAAAAAAACACTGCAGGCAATAGAGTCGTCGTAGCTGCAGGCCTTCATTATAACAAGCAAAAGAAAAAATATATATATACATATATATGGCTGAGCAATGAGCATTACGTAACTGGTCGAAGTAATAAATTATTTTTCGCTAATATTTTATCCTAGTCTTCGCCTTTTCTCAAAGAAATCGTTATAGTGCTTTTTTCTTCTATGTGTCTCTCTAATAATGCGGAAGTGCATTCATTTTTACAGCCACATGTTCTGAAGCTGATTCTGTTTACGGAGTATGAAAATTATTGTAATTGAAAAAGACGTCATGACCATTAGGTATACCAATTTTAGGTTACCTACTAATTTTGTTTTTCGCCCGCGACGAGAGAGAAATGGCAATTTTTGTAAATAATACGTTTCACTTTATACGTGTAAAATTACATTTTTTTCTAAACAGTATTTTCAAACTGATGATTGATAGGAAAAGCTGTGTTTCCAATCATGGTACAAACATACTGAAAATACAAAAAAAAAAAAAAAGTTGAGGAACACTGAAAAAAGAAAATATTTCACCGAGTAAAAGAAATTATAAACATAATTATGCTCAGATAACTCAAATGAAAATTCGAAATATAATTTTTCATTGTCACGACTAACGACTGGAGGAGTTTTCTTTGGAACACGTTCCAAGAGAATGCACCACTAATGGGATTTTCATTAAATGCTTTTAAATTGTAAATATTAACAGAGAATGTTTTATCTATTGCTTAGAAATGAAATAAAACGGCTACAGAAGGTAGCTCCTGCGGTTACTAGAGGGCAGTGGATATTGTTTTAATGACGGAAAATGGTCGCAATAAGCGTTTCAATGTCCATTGTCCATGGTATATTGTGTTACCCGGGTCCCTGAGTCGCGTTGAGGTATATTGGTGACAGAGACTCCAATCCCTGAGCTTGAAATGAATCATAAGTCTAAGACACTCTAGCAGCAGTGACCCTAATACCCGGGCTAGGAACTACGAATGAATTCATCTTCTTACAGAATAAGCCAATGATACCAAATGGGATAATAAAGCAGCGATTCACTTTTACTTACCAATTGTGACGGAGATGTACAGTTCAACTCGGTTTTAATTCTCTTCTCCCGTGAGTGGAAGACAGAATGTAAGAAACCTGAAAAACAATAAATTAAAATCATTAAAATAAATTTATGGTTATTCGCAGAATTAATATTTCGTTCATGAAAAGGAGAACAGGACTGAAAGGAGCAAGAGATCCTACACACTGCAGATGTGAAACACGTTATGGTACCTACATTAATTTTGAATTTTTTATATTTGTCTTCAAAAATCAGATTTTAAGAACTAAGGCTGAAACCGTACAGTCATTCAATGAAAGTTAATGAAGGGAGTACTAATTTTGAATAAAATAACTCTCAAAATATAAACTGATCAAAAATTATTTGCGACAGAAAATCATCCCTAAAAGCAACAGCAAAAATACTAGAATATCAATGCTTGAAGAACATTACGTACAAACTGATTCAGAGTAGCAGTAGCCTGTAAAAAGGGTACATAGACATTCTTATGAGGCACTATGTTGTATAACCATTTAAAAACGACAATAAAATTAACATACGAACTATAAAGGAGGTACTGCCTACTGTAGCATATAAAGATATCTTTATTAACTTTAGCTGTATACAAAGTAAATATAATGCGGAGGTTAACTATAGAAGATCAAATAACCGAGTATTTGATTAAAATGTAAACTTGACGAAAACACATATCTGGAGGCGAGGAGGATGAAAATATCACAGAAAACTATATATTTTCAGAGTACGAATGGAGAAATTATGTAAATGATTTCGTTTGATTATATTTAAATCGAAATCTCACACTTGTTCTGTCAATTTTTTATTACTAAATGCACACCATCGTCAAGACATTATTCCTTTGAAGTTTGAAAGACAGCTATAGAATCTCGATAGCTAACAGTCAACCCAAATCCATATCTACTGAAACACTTACCAGTGAGATAATAAAAATAAAAAAACAACACATTTATAGTCAAAAATATAGTCAAAATGTTGTCACCAAAGTAAAACGAGAGTTTTATAACTTCAAATTCAAAACTACCCACGCGGTGAAAAATGAAAAATTATCTCTCGAGAAAGAATAATGATCTCAAGACAAATTTTTTTCACTCAGAATAACCGCCGAAACTCCCGAAATAAAATCCAAACCAAAAAGCTTCAAAATTAAATTTCTAGAAACAAAGCATGTACGTATGTAAATTTGAAAACATTGATAATTCTTTTAGAATGATGACGAGAAATATATATATAGTATTTATATAACTGATACCTGCTGTATTTGACAAGTCTACTCGTACTATGAAGCCGATAAAGGATTTATGCGAGAGTAACTTATTCTTAAAATTCGTTTATCCTGCGCTGCGTAAAATTTAGAATAAAATTAACTGAAAATTACTTGTACATTAATTTTTCTAAAATTAATGCTTATTTCTGGGGAAAATTCGAATTTTTCGTTGGAAACGCAACAAAAAGAGTGCACCAATTTAGGAAATTTCAATTTTTTTTTTTTGGGGGGAGCGGTAATTTTCGGCGCGGGCTGAGCAAAAATGTCAATTCCTCGTCGACCACCTGCGGTTCGACGTATGTGTATGATGCACCGAGAAAAAAGTAAACAGTGAAAATGAATATCCGAACTACTAATTCGAGCTTCATACAGCCGAGTTCGCGTTTTAGGAATTTTTAGATGGAAATTGAGAGCGTAAAAAGGTAGGTACAGGATATAATAAGCTGAATATACTTGTACGATGAAAATAACTAAAACTTTGGAGCAAATTGTTTCTGTACCGATCAGTTCAAATACATCGTACTTGAATGCGTGTACACTAAAACACCTATTTTCAGTATATAAGTCCCTATGGGCAAAATATTTTGAAAACGGATCCGTTTTATTCCGGGTTATAATCCGTTTCTGGATTATAACCCGGAATTTTCCTGTTTTCCGGCTTCTAAAACGGATTTCGAACGGATTGTAATCAGTCTTGCCGGAAATGAGTCCGGATTATTTTCCGTGAAGGCTGTTTTATGATATTTGTTGGCCCGGGTTATAATCCGTGAAACCGTTTTACAAGCGGATCCAGAAAAATTGCCCAAAAATTATCACTGATTATAATCAGGAAATCCGTTTTACAAACGGATTTGGAAAAATAATCAAGATGACAAAAATATCTGCAAATTTTCAGATCCGATGGTCGAAAATAAAAACGGACTGACAACGGATAAAATTCTCATTTTCCGGATCATTTTCTCATTTTTTGCCCATCGGGGTATTTACACCTGCAGTTTTGAATAATATACTTAATGAAATTGTCATCCAGTTCGTAGTTACCTACAGCCCATAAATACCACACATTAATTGTGAAAATTTCTGACTGCACACGATTCGTTTTTAAAAATAGCAAAATTCCTCCTCCCTTCCCTCCATCATCCAAACGAAAACATTCTGCATCAAGGTACTATACATAGAGGCAACAATCTGAATCTTCAAATTGGAATCAAATCTAGACTACCTTGAATTCGCTTCCAAACGGGCATGATACCTGATAGACGGAACTGAATGCGCATAATATGCGAACCAAGAGACCATCATTTTGTGACTCGCACATGTCACGCGAGCATACGACTGTCATCATTCCACGATGAAAATGCGAAAAGTCGTCCAAATATTATTCGCCTACTCGTCGGTCATATAAGGTAAGCGCTTTCGAATAAATAAGTCCGCCAAAAATCGCCGAATATAAGATGGAATGCTGCAGACTTGAATGTGGTTTTTTCCTCCTCCCATGTCACCGTACACATCAGATATATGAATGAGATACCAACATTCGAAGGTCGCGTATATATCATCGAAGCCATTTTTTTCGAAAAATGTGCCCTGAGAATGAGAAACGAGGAGACAATTCGATGATTCCGAAGAGACATAAATATGTGCGCTTCTTTCATTTTTCTCGTCCTTTTTATCGTGCGAAGAAAAAAAAAAAATGGAAAAGAGGAAATTGCCATCGTTTATAATTATATTATATGCCCCGGTTTAAATCTGGCACCAAAAATGCATCACCAAACAAGTTGCCGGATGAACGGAAGGCAGTTGTCGCAGCTTTTCCAACGGTCATAAATACCTACCCGGAATCACGAATTTCCAGTTATATTCGATTAACGGTCGTGGTGTCGATGATGAAATAGAAATAAAAAAAAAAAAGAAAAAACAAAAGAAAACCGAATCGTAAAACCATTGTGTCGATGCCGGAACACTGGCCGAATTGTGCAGTTTCAACCTCAAAAGATCGCATGCCTTTCGAGAATGAAATTTCATTTTTAATCGCTCTACTCGCGTCTTAATTAACGGTCTTCCACTTTGATCGACTGTTCGAAGGACAAACAGTTAAAACGTCGAATAGGTACGCGTATGTCTGCGTAAAGCCATCGCGAGAGGCAATATATATTTCTCAGACGATAACGGAAGCGACTGAATGCTCCGACTCGATGGCAATGTCATATACTGCGATTAATCATCCAATGAAAAACATTAGGTACTTTGAGGTTCAAAATTACATCCTAGTTATACCTGTCTATAAATAGCTCCATTAGCTGCTCGAGTCTACAGACAGGAAACCAGACTTCGAAAGATTTAGCAATTACTCGAGACTCGAGTTGAAAATGTCAAATTTACCCACGGACAAGAAAGATTTTCATTGGACTAATGTAAAAACAGCTGTATTTGCTCGTTCATTGGGTATATATATATATGTAGGTTGGACCTCCAGAATAATATCGAGTGATGTATGAAAGTAAAACTTTGTCCAAATAAAATCTTGTGCACGTTTAAAAAAAACAAAAACGTATTGCCTGCAGAAATCGAATGCACTCCCGATGGGCAAAAAATGAGAAAATGATCCGGAAAATGAGAATTTTATCCGTTGTCAGTCCGTTTTTATTTTCGACAACTGAAAATTTGCAGATATTTTTGTCATCTTGATTATTTTTCCAAATCCGTTTTACAAACGGATTTCCTGATTATAATCAGTGATAATTTTTGGGCAATTTTTCTAAATCCGTTTGTAAAACGGTTTCACGGATTATAACCCCGGCCAACAAATATCATAAAACAGCCTTCACGGAAAATAATCCGGACTCATTTCCGGCAAGACTGATTACAATCCGTTCGAAATCCGTTTTAGAAGCCGGAAAACAGGAAAATTCCGGGTTATAATCCAGAAACGGATTTTAACCCGGAATAAAACGGATCCGTTTTCAAAATATTTTGCCCATAGGGCTGTGGTTGGTAATTTGAGATTATAATAGAAATTACCTTCAAAGTGTACAAATTTTTTTATAAGAAAATAGTAAAAATTACTACTACAGTTGTTATATACATATAGTGTCTGCGTTCTAGGTTTTCGAGATTTCACACTTACGCAAGTTTCGCTGATAACAGATTTGGTCACTAATTGAGAAGCAAATTAATTCGATGTTATGCAAGTAATGACAAAAAATTTCACATACAATAGTAATAATCAAGGCTCTTGTGAATATTAAAAATGAAATCTTCTTACTAGACGTTTAGTCGAAATTTTGTATGTCCGTGTGTGTTCAATGTTATCGTATGATGACGTCATCATATACCCATACAAGCTTGATGATGTCATTATACGTAAGCTTAATGAGACTTTTAGTCGATTTTGTGTGTGTCCTTGTGTGTCCAATATGCTTACAAATTGAGATACAAATTGAGCTTCTTTTTCACGTATATATACTCGTACAATTGATGTAAAAGAGAATTCATCTTCGCCTTCACGGACACTTCGTGAAGACTACAGCTATTTCAATTGTACGACTTTTCTGGATTTTTAATTCACAATAATTTTGTTCGCCAATACATTTATGATGATATCAAAATCAATACGAACATCCGAGTGTTTGCTCGTTGATTTCCTCCTCATTCTTGAGAGCTATAAGCACTGCATTTTGGACACCACTATATCTATACCTATTTCGTAACATAATGGTTATGTCAGTTAGGCCCAAGTATTTCGAACTTTCTCAAAGTAAATATGTACTAAATTATGGACAAAAATGCAGGAAAGATTTTTTATTTTTTCAAATTAGGTACCTACATTTTATTCATATTTCGGCAAACTTGAAAAGCCTCAACCCGTTTCTCACACAAATTCGCAGTCGAAAATTTCATTCATTGAATTTAAGTCCATAAAATTAACAAACGTTTTTCGTAATATCGCAATAAATTTTCAGTTGTTCTTTTTTTTTCATTCTTTACTTTCCCCTTTTCACGCTCACATTATTTTCCACCAATAAAAAGCTGCGAAGAAAAACATGTTTGTGTTTTCTCGCCAGACTAATATGAACGTAATTGATTTGGGTGCTAAGTCGAATCAGGTGATATTTATTCGATATTCGATTATTTCAAAATCGAAAAAAAAAACAAAACATGAGCACCAATAGTTTAGTACCAAAACGATTATTAAACTTGCTGGATGAATTCCAAGAATTTTAATAGTCAAAATAATTACTATCCCAAGTCAAAAATATTATTTCAACAGGTAGGTACCAAAATGAAATAAATTTTAGAAATTAGAAAAATATTTGACCAAAATATCCAAAAACATAAGCATAAACGGCATGTATGACAGAAATTGCAGAGTCTCTAGTTGGCGTAAAAATAGAGTGGGAAAAAATTTAAAGGGATATTTTCACATGATAAAAATAATTAGATAACAATAAATGAACAGTGATGAAAGAAAGGGATAAGTCCACTCATTCAAATTTTACAGGAGAGAAAAAAAAACACTTTTAGGTCACATTCGTCAAAAAAAAAGAAGAAAAAAGGTAGGTAGTGAAAACATTTTTTACTCACTCAAAAAATGGGGACTTTTTTAATTCTGATAAAAATATATTTCAATTCTCTTAGATAAATACATGATCAATGTTGAACTTTCGTTCATCAATTCCAGCTCAATTATCGAGGCATTTTGCCTTTGTTAAATTAAATTCGATGGCTAACCAGTAATTATTACTCTCATTAAAATAAATTCTACTTCCTAAAATTCCCACAGGGTTATTAATAAAGTGCAGCACCACCTCAAAAAAAAAAAAAGGTCAAAATTCTTTGATCTTCTCCACTTCCTTTTCATTCAACAAAAAAAAAAAAAGTAAACACAAACAAAGAAAATTAAAATAACAAAAATGCGTTATTTCCTGCTTTCCTACCAAACTTATCTGAAACACCATTTTACTTTTTTCTTGCTGTCTCCCGCATGAGCCACTCTTTCTGCCTCATTGATAAAAAAAAAAAAAACAACAACAACAACAAAAACAAATTGAGAACAAGCACTATTTGCACAGAAGTAGGCTTATTCCACTTTTTTTTTTTCATCTACGTCGATTTCCAATGTCAGTGTCAATATTATGCAAAGACGACTCACAATAAAACTCATCTGTATTTTTCACTCGAAGATAAGAAATCAATGAACAGGTAAGAATTTTCAATTCTGTTAGTCCAAACTTATTTTCTTTATACCTTTTTTAGCTGTTAGATTATACGATGCTGACAGAAAGGGAGAAAATGAGGAATGAGGGAAAAAACCATAAGCCGCAGAAGCATAAAATTACACAGCTATGATAAATTTTATGCGGGTTCTTAATAATATCTTCCGGAATGCACACGTCGATAGGAAATCTACTCCGAACTACAAAATACACCTATAATATAGGTGTATTTTTTTCTTCAAATAAATTATACGAGTACGTATTCTGTAGTTTTGTGGACGGCCACAATGTGAATAACCTTTGCAACAAAGTAAATTCTTCGGGCGTTTGACGGAACATTTTACATTTATAATTTCGATTATCTTGTCTAATTACTGGATTAGATTTGACAAGGAAAAGAATTTAAAGTGGACAGTCCAAAATATAATCAAGATCGTCGTTTTTTTGGTCAAGCCCACAACAGTTATGTTTGTGTTTTTTTTTCCCCCAAACATTCTAATTATGGTATACGATTTTTCCACCTCATGTAATACGAATGCATCGATGCAAAAACAATGTTTATGTTGGTAACGAAGTGTTTTTCGTTAAATTTTTCATTTCATATATAGGTAAACACGAACGAAGATCAAATGAGAGTTACCCTCACCAAAACAGACAAAAAACAAGACCTTTTAAAACAATCGACTACAAAGGTTTAGTACTGTGCAGATAGATGTTTTAGACTGTAAAAAATCTTATAAAAAATTTTTTTCCGCAGAAACGCTATAGGGACCACCTCCAGAATACCGTCTAAAAGTCTCCTAAAATGAAGCTCGTGAGAAGAAAGGAAGATGGCAGGGTATTTCAAGCTTTCATAATGAGGTTAATTGCAAGGGAGGGTTATTGGTAGGTTAATTTAATGAATAAATTTTTTGAACCACATATTGTTTGCGAGTAATAGCCAAACAATCAGAAATGCGGATATATTTTCCCCCTTTTTGGGGGGTAACGGTGAGTGGATTCTAGGGGACTTTTAGGGGGTGATTCTGGAGATGGTCTTTGACGTTACTGATTAAACATTTTATCTGCAGGATTTTTTGCCTTAATATTACATTTCCTCGTCTCATTGCACACTGGACTAGTTATTACACTGAATATTTTGGAAATCACAAAATACCTTTGAATCCTTAACATCTACGAAACCAGCCCCATCTCTCTTATAATCGCTTTAGTGGAGATGCTCTATACTATAGGTAAGTAGTACAACTATTTCCTTTCTCCTACATCCCACACTTCGTTTCTCATGAGTTTTAAATTTATAATTACAACCAATTTAATCATCTAATTCTTCTATATATTACGAGTATATGAGCTTACTATAAGGTCTTTTTTGGGACCTAACTAATGGATTTTATGGATCACTCAAAATCAAGAAACAGCGAAATGATACGACTCGGATATCAACCAATTCTCACAGCTAGAATTCAATAAAATTTAACGAATAGGTACAATTTAATGTCAGGTGCCAACAGAAAATGACTTGTAAAACATGAAACGGAGACCGTAAATATTTTTACGTCACTTCAGCGTGGCTCCCACAAACTTGATAAATTACACGAAAGTCATAAATTTGCAAGCCCACCCATTTAACTAGGTAGTTCCATTTTCGCACACTTTTCTTCACCTCCAACCAATAATACGAGTAATTCAAACTTCAACACGGCGTGTGGAGAAGAATTGGCCGAATTTTTTTGTTTTCTGTATCCTGGGGTCGAAAATTTATAATCCTGAATTTGGTAATTTCTAATTTTCTATGTAGGTAAATCGTAAGTTTTGATTAATTGAACGAGCGCACTAATTTTCGTTGGTGGTAAACCAGACTTGAGGATTTTCCAAGTCTCAATGCAAATTTTTAAATCTATTATAGCCTGTGAGAAGAAAATAATAATCACGTGTCTCTCTGTTGGAGCAATAACTGGTAGGAAGAACATGTGCGGCGTATGATAAATTTTTTTTTTAATTGCTATTTCATAGAGTTTGGGCTTACGCAAAGACTAAGGTAAGAGTTTATAGTAAGAAAAAAGTTGAAGTTTAACTACCTAATAAAAAATTTCGAAACTGGTTTAATTTAAGTTGATTAACATTATCTCTGATTATCTCATTAATGTATCATATCACACCAGTCCAAGTGCAAAACCTGCTAGGTGCAAATTCGTCAAAAACATCACCACATTAAGGGTCAATTGGCTTAGGTCACTTTCTGCTTGATTTTATTTCAAAGGTTAGCGAATTTCTCAACGCTTGAATAGAGTTTATTATTGCCAAATCAGCAGTGAAAAAAGTGAAAAAATGATTTTTCATTTTTTAGGTCATGGCAGATTTTAGATTTGGGCGAGCGATATGACGTCAAAGGTCGGTAGAAATTCGAATTTCAGTTTTTAATTTACTTGACATGGCACATAAGATACTCAATTGGAAAAGATGGGATGATTTTATGTATCAGATTCAAGGGCAAAATCATGCAGACCCTTACTGAAAACACTGACAGACAGCAGAGACCCGACGAAACGCGGGCATCAGTGGCTTGATGTTCCCCTCATATCATCCTTTTTGGCAACAATATTCATTTCCTGTTTTCTTCAGTCAGGGTAATCATCAATTTCGATAGAGGGTAGGCTACTCTTAAAATATACCTCGGTTTTCGACCTTCGCCGAATATATGCGTTGCGAAAAACAATTCGACTTTATTCACCACCGCATCCACTTTGATTACACATAAATAATTATTTCGCAAATGAGCACACATATCGGCTATTATAGCCCTCATGCGAAAAAGATTATCGATTTATCGTTCGGTATTAAATTATTTCAATCATCCGTAAAATACTTTTCTCATTATCTTTTCGTGCGTATTTTTCCCTCGATCGCACAATTTTATTGTCTCTTTTTTTTTTTTGCATAATTTAAGCACTTCTTTCTTGTCAACAAAAATAATTATGGCACTGCGGAGTTGTGAAAACGTCCAAGTTATATCCACGTGTGAAAGGACGAGAACGGGCAATAAATTCGTTAATATCCTTATTTTTGAACCAAGTGAATTTATACGCACAGGAGCAAATAATTTTATGAGCTCCTATACTAAGTATATACAAAGAATTATCATACGGACTGCGTGACTAAGCCGAAATTAGCATCTTGTAGCAATCTTCGAAGCTATATTTTTGACTTAAAGTCTTACATTTCGTAACAATTTAAATAATATTATTAAATAAAAAGCCGTACCGATAATATGAAACTTCAAATAGAAAATGGATAAGAGATCTGAATTAGGGTATCTGTTATTAAAACAAAATAATAAAAAATTAACAGAACTGAATAATAATTGTCCTTCCCTACCCAAAAATGCGTAACATAATGATTTGTATACAATCTGCATAGAATATTGGTAATTGGTTTGCATATACCTCTCGCGGTAAGAAAATGAAGAAAATGTGTCAGCAAAAACACTAGTCGAGTAAAGTATGGACGAGAAAATCGCCAGACAATGTCGAGCCAAAGTAGCTGAATCGTATGATTACGAGTATTTAAACTACTTTTTTTTTTCCTAATACCATTTCTTTAGGTCTATTGTCTTTACATTTCAGGACATAGATCAATGAGAAAAAAAAAACGTTTCTGTATACAGACTGAGTTTTCTCAATTTGATCGTTTGAATTTTTTCTATTCAAGCGATGCACTCGTCATGCAATCATGTTCTAGTCGATGACAATTGGTGCTTAAAGGTCATACCTCCAAAAAAAAAAAATATTTGTAAAGGTTTATTACTGCTTATAACCTACTTATTTCAATTTTCATGTAATGGTATAACATTTTAAATTTTCTGGCTGCTGTTAATACGGTATAGTTACGTCTAAGTCAAAAATAGGATCTAAAGTCTGGTTCTAAATAATGATTTATTACAGGACCCAGATTTCAATTCTAACTGAATTTAGATTCTGCTGGACTTTGTCTATTTAAATTCAAATTATGTGAATTCTAGATAGGTGCGTATTTTGTTTGGAATTTTTCATCACCTACTGCATCCTATGATAAATAAATTCTAAAGTAAAACTAAATCCATGAAAACCAATTTTTCAATGAGTTTCTTTTTAGAATATTTTTCAAAAATTTTGATATCGATGATTAATTGTTATTTTCTAAAACGATCCGCAATACATTCAAAGTAATTAAACATTTTGCAAAATCGCTCAGAGGTAAAAAAAAAAAATTCTAGGAAAGCCGACAACGAGGATTTTTTAACCACCAGGAAACTTTTCATTAAATTCGCGTATCGTTGATAATGGTACATTAGGCAAAAACTTCATTCAAGGATCATTAGAAACGGAGTTCCCAGAAGACGTTTAGGAAAAATTTGCATAAATTATTAAATTGTTGATCAGCGTCTTTTTAGAGGTTCATCCTAACGTAGACTGACAACACTGTATCATCTTTATTCTGTTTTCTTTTTCAGTCTTTTGTATTATTTTTCTTACCATTGTCGATTAATTAATAGCCAACACCTGAAATAGAAACGAATTTATTTTTATGCAAATTTCACACTACAGTTACCGGTATTTAATTTCTAAAAAATGCTAATTTAAAATGAAGAATAAAAATTTCGAACTAACATAGGCACTCAAACAGGCCCTAAATGAGTTCCGAAACCAGCAGATAACTACATACTACAACTTTCTAACTTCGAAGCATTCTAAGAATCCTAATATTGTAAGTCATACGAAAACAAACCCATAGCCAGGATATTTTAAAGCGGTAATTCTGTTGGGGTTCACCGGGGGCTGCTCCCTCCCTTTCGTGCTTATTTTCCTTATACCTGAAAGGAGGGCGGAAGCTCAGCACCACATAGACCTCCCTCAGCTACCGGCCTGCATGAAAAAAGAAAGTCTCACCACATCGTCAATACTAACCGCATATTATCAGAAGGATGATCGTTTCGATTATACACGTATAGCATTTTAAAATTCCACAAATTAGGAAAATTTTGAAGAGGGTACTAGGACTGAGTATATAACAAAATATTTTCACTGAATTTTTTTCTGCAACAATTTTTTTTACTGATGACACAGTATTATTCAAGTTTTGCGAGACAAACTCCTTGAATTTCAAATCTCATTTTCAACTAGTGAATAAACGAAGATTATGCCGGCATCTTCATTTCTTCCGTAATATTATACTCAAGGATTTGTAACTTAATTTACGAAATTCAACTAAATCTCACCGAAAAGACGACCCGATGATTCACGTGTATAGTTCTCAATTTTGCATGATTCACAATTGGAAATTTTCCAGCTAGACTTCACTTCATTAAACTGTCGCACGAATTTATACGAAAATGAAAGAGAAAAAAAAACGCACTAAAATTTGAGCCAAAAATACAAATAATAAAGCATAAAACTAGCACGAATCAATCATCTACGTAATCGAGAGAGGGTTGAAATAAATTGGGGTGTAAATCAACCAAATAATAGAAGGCACATCTATTCAAAAACACGGGACAGAACTGTAGATATTAAATATAAAACCCCAAAACTGAACCCTAAAAAGACAACGAAAAATAGAATTTTGACGAAAAGAAAACACACACACACGAACTTGGTTACAAAACACTCGGACACCGGTGTTTACTAGCAACGAATTCGTCGACGGTTGAACGAACACTGAAGTCAAGACTGACTCAACAACTAAAAGAAAAGTCGAGCCAACAGAAAAAACGACAACGCTAATGAAACGAGTACACAGGTACCACTACCTGTAGCCTGTACCTGAAAATAGTCGGTAATGATGCGTCAAATGGACAAGTCACATCTCCGACATCACGCGTGCAAAGAAGTCGAATACTACGTCAAATAAAATATTGATTACTGATGAGAATCGTTTTGAAAAAATAAAAATAAAAAGCCACTATCGTAATCGCATTAGTGGATATTGAAAATTAAAGTTACATTTTTCGACTTATTTAAATAAGTGTCTAAAACTAATAAGTTTCTACGTCACAAATGAAATTTTTTTGGCGCTTCTGTTGGGTTCTAGGGAATAGAAGTCCCCCTTTGAGCATCAAATTTCATCAGAAAAATATTAAATTGAAAAAAAATTCCAGATATTCAATGAAATTTTCACTGTTTTATGCTATATTCAAATCACCGCCCCTCCCTTAACAAACTTCTGAGGAAGTGATAACAATATTTAAGTAAAATAATGAGAGCGTTTTTCCAAAAAGCTAGTTGTAAGAAAATCAAGAAAAACTGTCCGAAATGGGTCCTATGTTTGTAGAATTTTTTGTCATAGCAAGCAAAGACATGAGACTCAGACCTGAAGTTGTGAAAAGGATGGCAAGTGAAAGAAGGGCATCACCTTTGAAGAATTTTTTTCCAATTGAATGGGCTTATCCAGTATTCTCTCTATTTTGAATCATTCAGTAGCCGAAGTCTTCCTTTCCTTTTTCAATATTTTTCGTTATAATTAAATAAGTTATACTTCACAAAAATAAAGTTCAGAGTTAAAACAAGTGTTCAATTTTTCTGATAAGCAGAATAATATAATACTGAAGAATATTAGCACAAAAGCATAATATTACATTAGTTGAAAAATCGTCTGTTACGAAAATTATTAATATTTTTATTATCATTTTTTAAATGAAGCACTGAAGTGCATTGCTATCCGTGAAAAAAAATTTTCATCTTTTGGGACTTAGCAGGTTTCGGACTTCAGCTGACGATATATTGGAGGAAATTAACAAAATGTACCAAATAGAAAATTTTACAATAAGTGGGGAAAAAATTTTTTTTTTTCATTTACTGCAGCCTACATGTATTTGCTTGACTTGTGTTTTGAATTTTTTGATACAAATATGAAAGTGAGGATTTTTTGATCCTCAAAAGCTAGTTTTCTTATTCCATTTCATAATAGCCTACATGAATATCCACAACGGTAGTATAATATGCCCTACTTCAAGTTCTTTTCAACACACCCATGCAAAATAGAATATGAGTTCGTTCCAATTTATGTGGCTTCTGTACAATTTTTTCAATTTTTTCTTTCCTCGTACAGTACTCGATATTAGAGCCAAGATTACACGACGAGCATTTAGCGAAAGAATATATTAAAACATAAATAATTTATACCCGGTATTCGCAGAGAGTGGTCAAAGTTTCAATAATATAACCGGATCAAAAGAAAAGAAAACAAAAACTGGACGTACACATATATGCATAAACGATAACGTGTATAAGGGGCATTTTTAAAATTCTAAAAACGTAGGTAACTTCTAACGTCTAAATCATTTTTTTCCTCGAGTAGAGTGAATGCAAAAATCCGCTCTCGTAAAGTATCTCACTTCAATACAGAAACTGGAGTGGTTACACGTGAAGTCGTTGCTAAGGTAGACAACGAAAGTGGGAGTTATTTTTCTATAGAAGCATTCAGATTTCAGTTTACTTCCTCCAAGTCTCGATTTTTGTTGCAAGTCAACCACATATTTTTATTTCAGCACTCGGGGCATTTTTGGGAATGATTTTATTTTTTTAAAGCACATCCATACTTAAGGGCTCTGATGGAAAAATCAATCTAAATGCAGACCAGAGGCTCTTCTTTCACCTAACTATACCATATATAAATATGTTACATTTATTCGATTAAATTTTTCTAAAACATTTTATAGTCTTATTGTTTTTTTTTTGTTCTTCCTAAAAAGATACTTTAACAACAGTCCTAGACAAATAAAAATAAGCAAAATTGTTTTATAAACAAACTGCTCTACTATAAATTAAATAATTCAATTTCAAGATATATCTATATGTAAGTATACATAAAAATGGACTCGATTTGATCCTCTATTCAAACAAAAAATGTTTAAAGGTAGCCGAAGAACTTTACATAAGTTAATTAATAATTTAACCGAACGTTGAAATTACGTTATACCAAGACACAACAGCAATGCAGAAGACAGAAAAAACAACATCGAATTTTTTGAGAATTCAAAAGAAATTCCAATCATTACCAGACTGATAATCGAAAAAACCATCATCTGCAGACAACAACGGTCAATAATTGCTTCAATAAAAGCGTTTACAGAATTATCGACTCGTTCATTGATCTCAATTCGTAGGTTTTAACTTCTATACCATCTATACCATCCTTCACTACAAAAGACGAATTAGGTATAAGTATTGATATTAAAGGTTCGAGCGATTTCACACGTAGCACGTCAGCAGTTCATAAATGTACTCGTATCAACTGAGCAGCAGAGAATTAGTTTGAGTGACCTGAATATTGTGGCTGATTTATTATTATATCGTCTATACAAATAAATTTGAAAGAACAAAGAATCAACATAAACACAACGCCTAATACGAATAAAATAACTTTGGAAACTCAATATACCAGGTGTCACCAACTGGTTCACATGTGTAGAAAATTACACAATCACTTCTATGTTTTTAAAACTTTAATACTTTCCAAATACTCATCAATTTAAGAGTTGCAGACCTGCCTGTAAGCAGACTCATTTTCAACACTTCTAAAATAGAAATTTTGAAAGGACTTAAAAAAAAAACTATTTTTTTAATTCCAACTATTATTCAAGGAACAGTGTTTAGTCTGCTCTTCAGCTAGAAAGACTGGAGTAGGACTCACTCAAATGGGCTTCGATCCTTTAGCCCTGATCTTATCCCAGTGTCACTGTTTATGGCAATAGACCTGGGAAGTGGGTTGAATTTCGAATAAACCTTCGATTTCGTTTACTTTGTTTGCCATTGTGTTCAGTTGGTTTACAGGACACCACGTATAAAAACGAACAATGCAAAAAATTAGCAAGCAAGTAGGAAGCAAGAACAAGCATCTCGGGGATTAGTCAACAAATTTCACTAACGATATAATCGTGGTTTTCAAAGACGAAACACCATTAAATACTCTCAAAATGATCTATTCGTGTTCGAAAATAATACGCATGTTATGGTCAAGCTCTTGATCGATGAGGAAACCAATTCCGATATTACCTTCAAAACTGAAAGTCTAGGTGCACGAATTCGCACATATGTACGATTTTCAATTTGTAACGCTCTTTATTCACAAAGCAAATTCTTCACAGTAGACGCCACTAACGATCTCTTATTATTGTCTGAAAACACGACTGAATAATAATTCATTATTGATTGTCTACACCATCATTCAGATTTTTTTTTTTTGAAAGTAAATTGCGATCAAAACTGGCACCTGCGATGTTTTCGAACAAAAATATCCAATTAATGTGAAGGGAAGAATGTAAAGGTAATCATAGCATATAACCATTACCTGTTTGGCAAATAAAAAAAAGATACAACTTCGAAAAGAACATCAATGATTCGAAATAATTTACGAATAGATAAAACTGCTACATGGCATAAGTAAAGACGCTTTGGGTAGAGCTTTTTTCAAAAATATGAAATATATCAAACAAAGAAAAAAAAACTGGTGAGGAAAAGAATTTAGGAATATTAGTCACTAATGATTTGACATAATTAAGTGAGTAAAATCGTTTCAAAAATTGGGAAGCATGTAGGTAGATTAAGCTTTTTCACTCAGAATCATATCGAAAGAACAGTCTTTTATAGATAGGTAGTACAGAAAACCTCTTCCCTCGTCATAACTGGTACCTTCGAGTAAACTCAGCTGAACAACGATTTCATATACGAATAACTAACTTCGGAAAGCATTTCTACAGGAACAGTAACACTCAAAGGAAGTACTCGCCACTGAGAAAGGTGTCTAATCAATGATTTGATTCTTGAGTTAACAATAGTCCAATATGTAACCTTCACAAACAGATCCAAACGCTGGTTGGCCCGTACTGATATTATTAACAATACTTACAGACGCCGATCTTCAAAAGCAATCTCTAAAGAGATAATACATTCCAATATTCTGGAGAAACTGAGTGTGGCTATGCGCAGTAATAGGGTAGAGTATGAAAGGTAAGGACATTTGCAAATACAATACATGAAATGAATATGAAAATTTGTGAGGTTATAGTGTCATCCTTACGATAGCAGACTTTGGTCAAGAAACATGGTTATCATGAAGACAAAACGATTATCTTGGAGTAAGAATAGGAGATTAATCAAACAAATGAAGATGTATGTATGTGATCTTACCTGGACTACGAGCAGGTGATACTTCCGACATATTTGGTCTGGTGGATCATTAGCAGCAACATTGGCAGAAATTGAACGATTCATCGCGAACAAAAAAAAATTAACGATAAGAATACCAGAAACAGACAAACGGATATTCTACAGGTGCAAAAGCAAACACTCAATGGCATCTCCGACGATTCACGAAATTTAGCAAAGATTTGAACTATAGTATAACTAAATTGTTCATCACTTATTTTGTTCAGTTTAGTTCTCAATCTCACATTGGTTCATCTTCATTTCATCCCATTAGAATCGGTCACAAATTCACTATCACATTCATTTAAATTAAAGATTCCATCACCACGTTTTTCGATTTTTCAATTTTCTCTCTTCACTTCCCTCCTCAGTTTCACGCAAAGCACGCAACGCAGGTTTTTGTCTTCTTCGGGACAGTAACGTGAGCGTAAACGTGAGTATGACGGTTACATCACGCTTATTTTTTCGAAACTCAAATCTTGTCCCATGGCGGATCGAAATGAAATGACTCCGGACATAAATAACATATCCCGAACATATCCGAGCGAATTCGATGCCTAAATCCGCGAATAAATAATGGGTAGATTGTAGATGTAATTTTGGAGCTAATTACTCGTGAAAATTGTCATTCTGTATGGCAGAACACAAATCCGCAACACACGTGTCAAAGATATTACCTATATTTTGCTTTCATTCAACATTTTCATATAGTTTTTTATACGTCGAAGCAAAGATGAGTAGACTACACCTGAACTACACCCTTGAAGCCACTCTGGCTTCACAGCTCTATACGATATACGAATTACTTGATTTTGATGTGAATCAATATCTATACGAGGGCTAGATCGCAGGGATGTAGCCAGAGCTTTCCGATAGGGGGGACAAATAAGATTCTTGGGGGGGCAGTTAATTTTTAAGCCCCCTAATTAATTTATTTTCGAAGTTTAGGAGGAAGAGGGGGGGCTAATTTAGCTGGGGGGGGGCGAACGAGGATGCCAGGGGGGGCAGCTGGCTACACCCCTGCTAGATTGTATAGGTAAAAAATTTGTTACGATGATAGTTGTCTGTGTTTGTTCATTTCAATCTTTGTTCGAACTGACAAGGAATTTTTGAATTGGCTAAACAGAAAAATTGCTATTCTTCGAGCTCCCAACTCGAGTACATAATTGTGTAATACTACATGTTTTAGCTGGAAAAATTAATAATATGCGACCATATACTATGAAACGTAGATAGGAGAAAAACTTTTCGGGTCAAATACACAATCATGGTTTTTTAGGCGAAAATTTAAAAACAGCACGTGAGCCAAAAAAATCTGAACAATACGAAATTCAACAATTTAGTTGATTTTGCGCCGAATAAGTCAACCGTTATTAGGTACATCATATAAATTCAAAAAAATTTTACAAATCGGTCTAAATTGAATTTCATGCTATTTTCTCAACCCGCATGATTTACATGTGCGAGTTGAAAAAATTATTTCAGGTCTCAAGACCTTGGTATTTTTGCTGTTTTGGTTTTTCATGTGACATAAAATTTCGGATTATCCGTCATCATCCCCATATCAGTTATTGTTCACGAATCTATTATCGGCACTACAGATTGTTTTTTTCATTCATAATGTGTAGCTCATTTTTCCCCATGCTTCCGCAACGTTACTTTTCCTTTCTTGTTTGCAAAATTTTCAAGCGCGTACGCGGCGTAGCACCTATTTCAGTTTCACCCAGACTATTTCCGAATACTTGAACCATAAAATATGATCAGTCTATTGTAGATATAAGTTAAATTCCATGAAAATCAATCAAAGTATTGTTACAGATCAAGAGTTATTTGCACCTCTATGGAATTTGCACAAATTCGATTTTTTTCGGCGAACAACAGTGTTCTATATGTGTTCTTATTTTAGAATACATATGACAAAAACCTCCAAAATAGAGATGATAAAACATAAAAATATAACAGTGATGAACTGAAACTTTTTTCTATCTGAATTTTACTTCTTGCTCCTGGACGTAAAAATTTTAGATTTCCACGCGTATCAGTACCTAAATTTTACCGTTGAAAGTCAGTTACCCCTATATTTACACATTTCCATCGGGATCCCAGTTTAATTGCAATTTCATTCCTATTATGAAGTTTCTATGAGTATAAAGTTATGTAAAGCTTACTTTGAAGGTTACTAATTTTCAATTAAAACACTCCTCTATAAAAACTTGCTTCGTGACAGTTTATGCTTTTATCGTAGTTTTGGCTCCTGAATTTCTTATCTTATAAAGCAAAAAAATACCAAATAGAAACTGCTTCTTTTTAGCATTCTATAATACATAAGGTTTTTGTTTTAATTTGTAAAGTAAATTCTGTAATGAGCTATTCCATCTTACATTCAATTCCATAAAGAACGAAGGTACCACATTTTAAAATGAGCCAAGTTAATCCATTCCATTCTCTTTATTACCCTCCAAAATATCAGCCTTAAATACTGACATTATAAAAAAGTATTTCTTTTTTTTAAATTCTCATCAGTTGGCTCAATGGTTCCTTTTGCTTCACAAGCATGAAAAAATTTGAAAACCCATAGCGTTACTGTATAACATTTTTAAAAATATGATTCAATTCATAGAATGGCAATATTGTTTCGGTTTTTGAGAATTCCATTTCTCGAGTCTATCTTGAAATAACTATGATGAATTAATTTCAAATTGCATTAGCTCCATTTTTAGAAGTTCACTTATGCGCTCACAGATTTTGATTAGGTTAAATATATTATTTTATTCAGCAGCACTTACCATTCATGCAGTCTGAATAATAAAATAAGTAAAAATGGTTATGAGAAATAAATGCTTTTTTTTTTTAAATAATTTAGTAAATAAATTACGATTTATGGACGAAAAATTACCTTCTCACACGAATCCATTGATTGACGACTCCTTTTTTCAACTGTTACTTTCAAACAGAATTTACATAATTGAATACACGTGTACGATAAAATTATGTACCATAAACACTTACTACCTTGATACTTTCAATTTTTTCAACTTCTCGAAATTATATCAAAGAGTTCCACGAGTTACTAGCTATAATTGGTAACAAAAAAATGAAAATACAACAAAATGTATAGTCAAAGCAGATATATTACCATATATTTGTTACCATTTATTCCATTACTCTCTATGAAACTCCAGTTATGGCATCACCTATTACCGTAAAGTCCATTCCACTTTATGAAACTCGTAGTTGTTGTTTTTTCTGCTCAACTCCTCACATACCGAGATATACTTACGATCGAACTAATGTAAATCGAATACATATTAGTAATATTTGAAAAATTAAATAAGAAATTACCATCAAACAATCTTTACCACTGAATCCATTTCCGGTTCACCTTATTCAAAACCCAATGTAAATATAACCTACTTTAAAACCTTCATTACCTTCATTAATGCGTAGAGGCGGACTTTAAAATCGAAATCACATTGAAAGGATTCAAGATTGATCTCGTCACCTTGAAGACCAAAAGAATAATCACCAGCTGAGCGTATACGCGGCGTAGGAAGGGCATACCATGAAAACCTTTTTTCTTTTCAAAAACCAAACAATTAGTAGAAAACATTTTTGTTTTGAGAAATTTATTCTTCTAAGAATAAACGAGTAGAAAAACTATGATCTTACCTGACTTTTTCGAAAGTATAAAAAAAAAAATTTATTAAAAATCTCAAAACAAATTTTATACCTACTTTATTTTCTACTTACCCCTCACCTACTTAGCAGAACACGAAAAAAATAATTCAAATCATGATTAAATTAGAATGTGAATCGATATACCTACTTGAATTACTTACCCCTCTATAATTGAAATAAAAATTTGAAAAAGTTTATACACTTTTAGAGGGAAAATTTTGATACGTACTTGGTTTACTTACCACAGTCAAAAAATTTATCATACCTTTTATGATGATTTATCAAGAAATTTATAGGGATGACAAAATGATTGCCAAGATATCAAAATATAGAATTTAGTATAATTTTGTTTTGCCATCCCTAATATGTAAAAATTTTAAATAATAAATATTAATAATAAAAAAAACATTATTTTGATGTACCATTTACCTTCTACGCTCGCGTGTAAATTACTCTTTTAAATACCTCCACAGATTTTTATGTTTTGCCGATACCCTAGCATTCTCTCAAACACAGAATATACTTTTAACCTACTAGGCGTCCATCTGCTCGATCGATAGGATTCACATCATTTAAAAGGACAGTAATGAAATGATCAAACGATCTGAAACATTAGAAAATCGGTTGTTTACCAAGGAAATAGAAAAAAAAAAAATTCAACGACAAGAGAAAAATGACGTTACTACGCGATCAGCTATTTGAACGAAATTTCTTACCCACCACTGCTTACTTTATAAAACCCACACATCTAAAATGGACAACACTCAATATTCGTGAACGTGTGTTTTATTTCGGGACTCAGCCGTAAATCGCAAAATAACTATAGGAAAGCCAAAAATCGACAACAAATTCATCAATAAATACACAGGCCTGAATGGGAAAAAATACAACAGATACATTGAAGGAATAAATAAAGATATGCGAATGCAAAAGTAACTCGAGTTCATTTTTCAAAATTTTTATAGATCGATAAAAAATAATGAAAAAAAATCTTTTTTTGAAATATTGATAAAAAGTCAATAAGCAATGTTCCCGCTTGGGGATGTAAAGTATTCGAAAACCTTTGAACTGATGAAAATAAAAAGTAGTCATAAACCCTTATCTAAAATTTTGCCAATTGTAATTCTTTTCTTCTATATACTGGGTCATATCAGAAAAATTTTACCAATAACTTTCATACTAACTGCACCACAGTAAGCTAAAAATCTGTTTAGCATAGTTTGATTATTAAAAAAAAGAAATTCTCGTTATTCCACAAAATTCACAGAAAGAAATATTCGACGGAAATGTTGATCAATTCAGATTTTGAATAGGAAAAGAAAGATAAATTAATGATAAAAAATTTTCTTTTAAATTTTCGTTTACGCAAGAGGAAATTACTGTGATAAAATGAGTTTATTATATTACAATTTCATCTATCGTACTGAATTTAATAAAAAAAAGAAAAGGTGGGTAGGTACTAGGTACTTGAACAGAATAAAGTTCATTTTAGATGTCCTTAATTAAGTTAAAATGGATGAAAATAACTATAAAAATAACATTTATAACAAAGTCGAGCATATTTACATAGTAAAAATAATTCTTACATGCTTATTATCAATCGTCATTGAAAAAAAGAATTAATAAGACTCGAAGAAAAAAGCAAATTAATTTCAAGTCTATTGAAAAATAGAAATAATTCTACATTTTAAAAAAATGGTGAAAATTTGATTTAGAAAAGTCGAAAGAAAAAGACCTCTGCTAGTTCAGTTTATAAATGTATTGGTTTTCGGAATAAAATTTGGTACGGATAGTTCGTGTTTTTGATTTTCAAACCAAAATACTAAGGGAAAAAATTCCATCCCGAATTACATTTACAATATTACCCACCACTAGTTGAGAACAAAAATGATGCTATACGAAAGAGAAAAAAATATAATTAAATAAAGTTTTTTGACGAACCTAAACAGAATCTATTATTGTGGACTTTTTAACTTCAGAAATATTATACGAAAAAAAAAAGTCGAATTAAACGAGTTCATCGAAAATTATAAATGAAAATAGAACGAAAGATTCAAAATGAAGTGTATCTTTTTCTATCAGAAAGGAAGGCGTGTTCCCAAACTGGCTTGAAACAAACAAAAAAATAAATATTAATGGAAAATATTTTTTAATGCCACAATTCCTTCATTTGCAAAACAAAGGGGTGTGCAAAAATCCGGATTCTCTAATCATAATAGTTAACTTCTGGATTTCGGATCTTAAAGTTCAACTAAAAAAACGTATTTTTTACAAATAAGTATTACGTCCAGATTGAAAATTTCGAATGCTTTACATCCTCAAAAATGGGCAGGTCCGTACGTTAAATTTCTGGAATTGGGAGAGGCAGTTACCTTGTACTAAATTTTATTCGTCCATAGTAAGAGATGTCAGTTGGTCAATCAAAAAAATCAAAACTAACTTCAGAAACCGAATTTAGTAAAGGTTCTAATGCCACATGACAACAATCAATAAGAACACAACTCGTCTCGAGAACGGTTGTTCAAGTCTAATAAAGTTCGTTAACGAAATGGACAATATTATTAAGTTATATTATTGACTAGTTACTTTAATTTCGACAAATCAAATATTTTGGAATGGAGAGCAAGATCGAGAAGAATCTGATCAGTTTCAATCTAGAAAGATGAAGCTTACAGTTATCTTACGAACGAACCTGAAAATTGAATGAACTTCGATACCAGCGAAGTCAGTTTATTTCATCAAGTTATTTTGTTCTACAGTATAAGTTATTGACGTTTCTAATAGGTATTCAAAGAATTATTCAACTGAAAGGTAAAAAATAATGCGACTTATTACGGTAGACTACCGGATGGCAACCAAAAATGCGTCAAGTTACTTTTTGCATTCAGGAATCCAAAAAATCTATATACACAAAAAATACAATCTACAGAACCATACAGAACGACAAACTTACGTAAATTCTCCGATACTGTACCATATATTTCCAATATATCTCTAATGTACGAAATTTTTCCAAAAATTATTAAAACGTCATCGAAATAAATCGATATTTCATCCAAAGAGACCGACGATTTTGGTTAAAAATGAAAGGGGTAGAAAAAAAGAAGAGGATAATAGGTGTACATATCCTCATGGAGGCATGTGAGCGTCGCACTATATTATGCGAGTCACCAATTCGATGGCTTGACGAACGAATAAAAAGGTGACAAAGTTGATTGCAGGATACCGAAATGATTCTTTTGGTGGAGAAAACTATACAGTCACATACATAACAAATACAAATAAACGAAGAAAGAAAGAAAGAAAGAATTTACTGATGTTTCTCCGACGAATTCGAAGTCGACGAGTACAGAGGGATGCCAGTCTTTTCATCCTTCTCCTCTTTGACGGCGCTAGCGTCGTATGAATTGTACCCGTAAGAGTAGTCCGGATAGTCGTCCGGTGGCTCGACCTTAATACGAACCTTGTCCTTCGAATCGATGATACCTTTCTTACTTTCGCGGTCACGATCGCGTCGATCGCGATTCTCCTTATCCTTGCGGCGCTCGCGGTCGCGGCTCCGGCTGCGCCTGCGTTTGCGATCGCGTTCACCATCCTCGGGAACGCGTCTCCGGTGCTCCCTGGAGCGGGTTCTTGATCGCCGTCTCTTCTCCCGGCTGCGACTGCGGCTCCTATGGCGTCGTCTGTCAGGACGTTCTCGTTCGCGGTCACGATCGCGATCAACATCCGTGACGCTGACCCTTCGTCGGTCGCGGCTGCCTTCGCGTTCCAGCCGGTAGCGTTCTCGTTCGCGTTCGTTGTCCTCGCGGCCCGAGTGCTTAAGGTTGACGTCGGCACCGCCACGTCTCGTACCGCCCAATCCACCGCCCAGCCGGCGCGGCAGCCATCCTTTGACGGTGCGGCCACGTTCAACGTCTACCAGCACTCGGCGACTGTCGATCTTTTTACCGTCGGCCTTCTTATAAGCGGCGTGCATGTCGCGCTCATGCTCGTACTCGATGAACGCATAGCCCTTGGGCTTGCCGGAGTTGTTGTCTTGGATGAGCACTATTTTGCGAATCGGCCCGTACACTTCGAACTCGCGCCGTAGCTTTGACTCCGAGGTATCGTAGTTGACGCGGGCCACGAATAGCGTTTTGAATGCGTCGCCGGTACCGTTACGAAGGTTGTGCGGATTCCATAGCGCGATTTCCTGTTCTAGTTTGTAGGCTACCTGTTCAGCGCGTTCGCGTTTTCGTCGGTCCTTACGTTCCTCACGGGTTTCGACTTTGGTTGGCGGCGGTGTGTCTTTCGGATCTTCGAAGAATTTTACGAAATCGGCGACACCGACGTAGCCACGGTTCTTCTTCTCGTAAGGTAACTTTCCGGTAGGCGGTAGATATCGGATGGGATCGCGAGGATTGAAGAGGGCTAGAAGATTAGGTGGTAGATATTGTGTCATGGTGAATGTAGATGGGTGTCACACTCTTCGTTAATTGTAAAAGCTCAAATTAATTACTTTCATAATCGCATCGTGTTAATATTTAATACGATTCAATGAGAAAAAAACACTCACTAAATAAACATAACAAAAAAATACTTTCGACTTGGAAGTTTGTCGAATTGTATGGAAATGTAAATCTAGATCGCATTTCGCTAGGTATGTTTTGTCATTTGTGCTTATTTTTGGCTTTGTGTACTTCAGATTCTTGTAGTTTAATGTAGTTATTCGTGAAATTGTAGGATCGTTAATGTCGATCAGTATGTGTTTTGCGTTGCGTTTTGTTTCTGTTTTTTGTTTTTGTTTTTTTTTTCTGAAGATTACAGTGTGATAAAAAAGTGAAAAGTTTTCAATGTTTTGATATGAAATTGTTATGAAAATTATTGTTGACCATGTCCATTGCTCTTCAAGATCATTTCTCAAGTTTTTTCTCGTTTTCTCCAAATATTTTTATGATATTCTCGACGAAGTAACGACTGATTTGGACCTTATACTACTTCAATTGTAAGCGGTAAGTGAAGTTTCTGTACGATTTTACCATATCAAGTACATTCACTTTGATGGGAAAATTCCAGTTTTGCTTCTCGAGACCTGCGAGTCGAGTTAATTTGCTGATTTTTTTTGGAGTTGAAGATTGCTCGAAATAAAGTCAGGATTGTGAAGTAATGGTTTTAAATTTTGAAATTATACCCCTGACTCGATACTACGTGTAGGTTCATTGCATCAGTTATTCGTTAGAGAAAATGTACTTGAACCGGTACAAATGGAAGGCTAAATTCAATTAGTCAAGTTTTCCAATCTCATTTTACAATTGTAATTACAATTCTTAAGACAGAATAACACTTCATTCATTTTAATCAATACCAGTTGAACCAAGAAATATAATGTATTTTTCGAGTTAATTTCTCCGATGATTTCAATTTAATGTGGTTTGTCCAATTTTTATATTTTTTGAAACTGTGGTCAAAAATGTAACTTGTCCCTTTTTTTTTGCCGAAGACTGTTCATATAATCTGCAAATAATCAGATGAAATTTTCACGATATTTTGGATTTATTCTGTTTTATTCCTTATGAAAAATTTTTAATCAAGCATAATTATTCTCCTTAGAACGCCTCTGATTAAAATTTATGATTTAATTTTGCCCAAAGAAATCAATTTCTTCTTCAAGGTTGTAATTTTATTTTAAATGCTTTTTTCTTGCAGGTTTTTATCGGCCTCAGTCGTGAATCGAATACTTAAGACTCTCAATCTTCTTTCGCCTACTGAATAATTAAAATTGATTGTATTATTCTAACCTCGAAGAATGGTATGAAGTGGCTGCATTAAGACGGGTCAATATTATTCTTATTCAATGATTCTTGGAGACTATTACTCTCACAGCTGACGCAAAATGGGTAGATGAAAGTCACTATTCAAAGAAACATCCTAATCTTAATGTCTTTTTTAAGCGGTCGACGCAAAAACATGGTTTTCTCAAAAGTGACTGTCAAAGACTATCTCGCTGCTTGTGCTAAACGTTTAAGGTATCTTTTTGTGAAAATTTGCTCACCCTCTCATGTAATTCTGGTCGGCCTTTCTAGTTTAATTTTGGTGGCAGTATTACACTCGGTGTACGATGTGCCACTCCGCTACAAACTATGCCCCTCTTCGTACTGGGCTGAGTCGCTGGACACCGGCTTCGAAGGCTTTGATAACGAATCCGGTATCGTAAATGGGCCCTATATTGTTCCTAATTATGTACATTTTCTGAGGTACAGCACTAATCTCGTGAACGTGTCATTTATGGACGCGGTTTGTATACTGGCCGCCTACAAGAATCAAAAACCAGACAAAATATTCTTTCACACTAATTTACCAAAATTTGGTGGCAAATATTGGGATATCCTAATGAACGTTCCCGGCTTCAAAGAGATCATCGAATTCCAATACATAGAGCCGCTCGAATCTGTCTATGGTCAAGCGTTAAGCAGTTGGTACAAATTGTGGCACAGCAGCGATTTACTGAGAATCGATATTTTGCGGCGATACGGAGGTATATTCATCGATAATGACGTGTATTTGGTAAAAAGCATGAACGAATTCAGACGATTTGAGATGACGCTCGAGATTGTGGACGAAAAATCTTTTGGTACTATGACGTTGGTAGCGCATCGTGATGCTCGTTTTTTGAGACTTTGGTTAGAGTGCTACAAAGAGTATTACGGCCATTTGTGGTACTATAATGCGGGTGAGAAGCCGAAACTCGAGGTTCTGGATGCCAGACCCGAATTGGTGCACAATGCGCACGATTTATTGGGCGTTCGTGATTTGAGGCCAGAATTGTACATTCGCCAGTGGAAAGAATGGAAATCGCAGTACACCATTCATACGCTTGTAAGGCATTTACACGATATAGATAGTCTATTACATAACTCTTTAAATCTCAAATATCCTGTTACCTTTGACGAAAAAAATATTCGACACTATAACGTAACGATATTAGATATGGTTTTGGATTGCTGTACAGAACTGATGAATTAGGATTAGTCTCCCTCTTCAATACTCGAAGTATTATTAACATAATTTTGGCATTATCAAGCAGAAGGGACTATGTACTGTGTTAGTCAAATGAATCAAGTACATAAAATTTCCTACCAAATGAAACCAACCGGACTTTCTCACCTTGAAAATTTGCAAACTTTTGCGTTATAAATTTGAGAAACTGAAAAATCATTTTTTCAAAAAACTGACTGAAGATCAACAAAATCTATTGAAAATTGTTGATTATTTCTACATCATGCCATTAAAATAAGTTCTATTCTTTAAGGTTGGATTCATTTGGTTAAAGTGAATACAATGGTAGGATTTTTGAGCGGAATCGGGGGGTGGGACCTTCATCTAAGCTAAAAATAGCTCGCTATCCTATGTCCATTGTTCCACAACGTAGTATAAGAGGTCATCTGTTGAACATGTTTCGCTTTAATATCCTGTGGATTTTGATACTTGGGTGTTTGAAATAATACAATACGAGTATCCATCGAAAACTAAAATCGATTATTTTGATCCGAACGTCGTTTCTTACGATTCACCAAAAAACTGCTGACCGACAATGGGGTCCCTTTTGTTTGATAATGTCATTAATATTAATCAGATATGGTTTTTGATTGCTGTTTAGAATTGTTCGAGGTTTTTTTTTAGTCATTCAAAGTTTCTGGTTACTTTTGAAAGGCAAATATGTCTGCGAGTATTTTTTAGCTTAATTAAAAAATTTTGAATTAACACTACTAGGAATCTCAGAATGAAATTTTCAAATTAAAGAATTCTCAATTAGCAGGAAAAAACTCGCTTGAAGAAGAGACGTATTTTATTATTCTAATTAATTTTTATGTTTCAATGTATTTTCATTTGTATTTTATTAGTGACTTAATGAGTTTATTGATGGATTTTAATTTCCCATTGGATCAGAGTAATATTAAAATGCTTACGATTAAAAATGCTTTACCTGAATTATTTCAGACTAAATCGTAATTATTTATTACCTTTCAAAAACCTATACTTAATAGAAGAGCATAAAAATCAAAAACGAGAAAAATAATGGTAACTATGTTTTGTTATTATATATTTTATTGGGTTCAAGTAATTTACTACTGGACTCTGATTATTTCAAGATGTCTTTTAGCATATAAACATTTAAATTTTATTTTAGTTTATTAATTAGAAAGTTTAAGATGATGTAATTATGATGAGTCCTAGTCGTCACGTTTCAAGTCAAAACTCGAAACACATTTTTCATCTTAATCAAATTGTGATATTATTTCTAATTGTTTTTTTCTTTTTGTAATATTATGATCAAACCCACTCAGATTGTACACTGACTGTTATTTTAGCGTGTTTGTGAAAGGTTTTGTTTGTCGTCGTCGTCCCCCCCCCTCCCCCCATGACTAAAATATCTACTTTAGACTAGCGATGGTCCCAAGTTGTATATATTTTTACTTATTTTTGTGTACTTACTATTCGATGAAATAGATATATTTTCTGTTTTGGATAAAATTGAAAATACAGTATTTTAATTTTTTTTTTAACGGTTGAAATTCATTATTTATTTGAACATCTTTGAATGTATTCTTTTGAAAATAATAATAATGAATAGGTACTTGAAAGCTTAAATTTGAGTGATATCGACTGAAATAGTTGAAATAACTCATTGATCATTGACAAATTAAATCAGTTTTTATGGCGTCCTGCTGAACAACTGAAAACGTAAACCTATAATCCGAGTGACGTGGTACAGACTGATACGTAGTGCAGTTCGTTGTCTTTTTTCTACATTTATGTACTTCACTTATGGTGGAGTTTCGCGAGCTCTATTATTGACAGTGGCAGATCCAAGGAGTGGAGGGAGGGGGAAATTTCCCCCTGAATAAAAAAAAATAGACCGATAATCCACAAAAAAATCAATTTTCTTGAACCTCTCCCCCTTTATGCTGAAAAAAACACAATGTCACTATTTTAGCATTTACCATGTTTTGAAAAAATTTGGATTTCCCCCCAAAATGGAGCTCTGGATCCGTCACTGATTATTGATTGATAAATTAATAGGAATTTTCAAACATACAAGAATGATTAAGATAGGAAAATGTTATTTGACTGCTTAAGATACTTTTAAGGTGTCAAATAACATTTCCCTTCCTACAGAGTATAGATTATACTCGATCCTTAATATTAGTAAACATGGAATTCAAACAGATTGAAATGAACTAAAATAAAGGTTTAAATTCTATTCTTAGATAGTTCTAGAATACTTTTAGCTGGCGTAACCCAGCAAGCTTTATCCTTCATTACAAAATATTTTGTAGCTGTTTTTGAAAAAGTTTTAAAATTTTGACTATAGAGTGTAATCGTTCTTAAAACCAACTGTTCGACTGTAGAACACTGCAAAGGCACTTCGCTAAACTCTGGTAAGGTAAAACAGTAACATGCTAGGATTCTTTCTGCTTAATATACCTACGTCAGTTGAATCTTGTTTTTAAATTTTGATCATCAACGATCAGATTTATGTGTACTTGTAAAACCTATTTAGTAGCCTTATATCGTGACTATATTCAACTAAAATGCCCTCTGCACTGTCCTCATCTGCCTGGTTCTCCTAAACTCGATTTTATAGTCACGGTTCTATAAGCTTCGCATATAAACGTTTCTGTATAGCTACCTTAATTACCGCTATAGGTGAATATCGAGAGTGGAGAGTGAAATAAAAAAAGAAAAAAGAAAAAAAAAAGAAGGTATACCTGCAAGGAAGAGGACGCGAGTTTAGAGAAAGAGAAAAAGTGACTGTGGAAATAAAAAGTAAAAGATGTTGGAGTGAGATGGAAAATTGAAAAACTAGGCGATAGCGGATCATATTATAATGTAGAGGGATGGTATTGTGCCTGTATACCTGTTTTTTTTTTTTCTGGTATTAAGTGCGGAAGGAGGTGGAGGTGGATCTTGGAAGGTTTGAATTCGTTACAACAACCACAAATTCAAAATAAAACAAGTGCTTACGTTCAGTCTCTTGGCGTGTGCATGTGGTGTTACTCCATGGTCTCTTTGCTCTCTCCCTGTCTCGTCTTTTTTTTTTCATCTCCTGCTCTTGAGAAAATGGTGTTTCTGTCGAGTCGTCACTAATACGTTGTGTATTTTGTGTTTCGCAAAGGTGTTACAAATTATTGTTTACCCGTGATAATTACAATCTGGTATTTCCTATAATCGTGTAGTGTTTGTGTACTGTGCACTCGTCATATTTTCTCACAATTATTTCAGCCTTTGCAATAAAAAGCCACCACTGTCATCGATGTTGGAGAAAAGAGGCTACCGATTCGCAGGATAGAATATTGCTGGTAACTTGAGATGAATTTTCGTATTTATTAAGATTTCACATAGTCTTTAGTTATTTTGGGCATTCACTTTGGGACATAGACTTTCTCATGGGTGGCAGCTGGCAGGTTTTGATTTTCTCTGGTGATGCTTGGTGTAAAACAATTTCAATATTTTTTCAAAAATTGAACGAAAAGCTCCGACTCACAAGTCACATCCTTTTCCCCAAAGGTTGGACGTTTGTTTTTTTTCACCCAATTATCTCATTAGAGCAAAAATTTTTCAGGTGGTGCACGTGCACCCTTGCCCTCACCCTACTTTTACCCATGGGCTTCCTTGATCACAATCGATGCAATAAGTTTCAGTCTTGTAGTGTTCCATGTGGCAACACTGTCCGTACCCTTTGAATGATGAGTTTTCATCATAAAATGTGAACTCGTTTTCATGGTAAGAATGTGTCGGATGTACGAATTTTGAAAATTAAAAAAGGGTAATTAAAAGCATTCTTTTGTTGTTTTACTTATTTCGGCCAGTACTACAAGTCTTAATCACTTTGGTGACATGCTGTGCCTGTAAGATGGTTTTACCAACGTACATGCAATCTGCATGGCACACGAGGCAATTAAGATAATGTTGATAGTCTAATTCAAGTTTGGCTAATCCAATATTGTAGTTTTTTTAAATTGCTGGTGAAATATTATTCTCTCTCTTCTGCAGTTAAGTTGATTGAAGTGATATTATACCAAACTTGATTTTATTAACTGGTATATTATTTTGAGCATTTTCTCATACGAAAAATTCCTTGCTTGCTACTAGGCTCAAATCTGAATTAATTATTCGTAAGCCAGGATTCTTACCACTTGACCATCAAACCCTTATAATGACGATTATTCCTTCTTTTATGACGAATTAAATTTTTATAAATTTTTGTACGTCATTTATGGTACTGTTAAGTTCCAATTTTTTATAATTTGAAGAAACCCTTTGATAGACTCATAAAATGAAACTTCCTCGTTGTAGTAGGTGCCATAAAAAAAATTCATTTTGGCAGCATATTCGATATAAGTAAAACACGTCTATGAATAATTGTGGGTTTTGATTTTGTTTAATTATATTGACTATAACAGTAAACAAAAAAAAGTCTATGAATTGGTAAAAAAGTTAATGGTTTTTCTCGAAAATTGATCACCTAAAATGATAAATCTCGATTATACAAATTTTTTTTTTTTTGCTTTATATTTTATCGGCTAATGAGACTTGGAAGTTCATGTGAGCGGTGTCCTCTTTCAAAAGTCAGGGAGAGAGATATCTGAGATATCGTTGATTGATAAGTCAAGATCGGTTTTTTATAGCGGTCAAAAAAACGTGTAACTACTTATACCTCTGCGGTCTGTAGAGATGTTTTTTAATTAATTAGTCGAAAAGTATAGGGAGTTCTGTTATGAAAATTGTTTTAGATGCTAGGTTTTTGAAGCCAAAATTTCTACCAGATATACTGACATTTTGTGGGAGGGCTGAAGAATAAAAAAATGAACAAATTTATCTCTTATTATGTTCTTCCAACTTTTTTATTCAACTCTAGAAGTACCAGGTCGTGTCATATACACGACTCAAAATTTTGAGATGGACTTCTTAAAGGACCAATATTTTGAGAAGCCCTGACTTGTGTCATACGATGCCACCTGGACCTTTGAGGTTACTCTTGTGGTGTCATACATGACACCAGCTGGTCCTTTGAGTAATCGAGTAAAACCTGGTATTTCTACTGTTAAAAACACAATTCAACACCTTTTATTTCTTTTTGAGCATCAGAGCAGATATTTTCCTCAAAATGGCATTCATCTTTTTATTTTACGTGGTATGGCTAAAGGAAATTATTTTAGTATAAAAATGCCCATAAAAGTTTGATTAACCCTTTCAAAATAACCTTTAATTGAAAATTGCCAAAATTAATTGATGCTTATGGCTCTTTTGTATGACCTACGAATTTTCAGTTAGCAGGTTTTAAATAGGTATAGCCTTGATCAGTGATATTCAAATTTGGTAACAATGAAAAGAACATATAACTACGAATCAACACTCACACTGACGTGGTGTTATTAGAATTCTGAAATTGTCTCTCTCTTTTTTTGAAATTTAAATTATTCTTCTAATTATTGACGTTTAGTAAGTGTGGATTATTTGGATTCCTCTTCAGTTGCTTGGTAAATGTGAGTGTGAGATAACTTATGGAAGAGTGGGAAATTATATTTTCAACAAAGTTATTACAAATTAGTAACTACAATTATTGGGTAGCTTGAATGGAAAAAGTTTTTAGCACACTACGTTTCTTGTTTCTACACTTCGACAAGCTTCTCATTAAAAAGTAATGTTAATTGAACGATAAATGAATGACCAGTAATCCATGCGTAATAAATGAGACGAAAAACTTGGGGCTATAGTTGGAAGTGTGCCTAGTGATTTTTTTCTCTCACGTTTCACCATAATCCTGAAAATAAATTCTCTTTACGACAATTCAATTAATTTCTCGGTCATTCCTTTAAATTTGTTGTAAAGAAAAATGTGATTTCTGTACCAGAGCTATTTTCAGTCTTGATATGTTCTTCTGATTTTATTAATTTTTCGCAAACTTTAAATTTTATCAATTTTGTTTCATTCTCGTAATTGTCAATTTTTATTTTTTTGGTCTCTTCATTGTTTTAATGTTTTTCTTCAAAAACTGTTTTTTAGTATATTTCATTTTATTTTAGTTTCTATAATTTTCTACTGTTTTCTTGTTTTTATTTTGTTTTTGTTTTAGTTTTTTTTTTCTTTGGTTTTTCATGTTTTTTAAATGTTTCAACTTATGTTGGTTTTCAATCATATTAATTTATATATACTTATATTTTTTTTAAATACTTGGTTGGTACGTCAATAAGTGACTTCACGTCATTGAGTTAGTTTCACTCGCTTCAAATGGAGATTGAAATTTCTTTGCGGTGCATGTCCAGTGGCGGATCCAAGGGGGGGGGGGGGAAATTTCCCCCAAATCCAAAAAAAAAGACCGATAATCCACAGAAAAATAAATTTTTTTGAACCCCTCCGGCTTTATGCTGAAAAAACACAATCTCACCATTTTAGCATTTACCATGCTTTGAAAAAAATTTGGATTCCCCCCCTTCCCAAATCGAGCTCTGGATCCGCCACTGTGCATGTCACACTAATTCACTCGGTATATTGATTTCAAGAAACTCCAGTACTTTTGTAAGCGGAAGAATTTTTTTATAATACCCACCCCCACTAAAAATCACTGATCAGTCGTATTCCGTAATACATTATTAGATCATGGACGTCACTCATAACAGTATTATAATAGTCGTATTTATAAATATAATTTGGTTAATTTTACCTACCTGTGTATAACTCTTTGCAGACTCGGTGGATGTAACAGAAAACTATCCAACATACTGCCATAGTGAACTCTATTCGATTCTATGGGAGAGAATGTTGATTTTGTGACATCCAAAGGATAGACCGGTGTAATTTTCCAGTTTCTCGGTGAGTTTTTTTCTTAATTTCTTTTAATTTCCTGGCCAGAAAGGTACTTGCAAAAAATGATGACAGTCTATATGCATAATATAGTTTTGCATTTATTTATCAATTTATCATTTTCGATGGCGGTCAGCCGATAAGCAGTCGACATGAAATACGTGCTTATCCCCATGGTGTCGCCCACTTTCATCTCTACCTGAACTATCTTTTACCAACTTCCTGTTCTCTGCACATTGCACACTCCTTTTTATTTATTTTCATTTTGTCTGGTTTTGTCGCCAGTCTCAGCCTCCAAATAGCCTTCGCGATAACTTTTTAATCTCATTTCGCGAGTAAACTTCCGTTTTAATAATATCGATACGAAACATTAATAAGCGGTTACTTTTCGAATTGTTCGAAAAGGTCTGCAGTTGAAAAAGGATAAGCTTCAATGTTTATTTGAAAACTGTCTTTCAATAGGACAATTGAAATTTTCGTTCAGACATTTAATGGGAAAAAAAAAATAAGTGTGTAACTTTTTACACATTTTATCCTTTACGGGTCAAGCTAGTGTTGTACCCCTTGTCTTATACCTGTTTCCTTCAAATCATGCATCAAGTTCGCCATGTGACCTACCATTATTCATTAGAAATGTGCAGGCCCTAGCCCTTCCTTTGACCTAGTTGAGCCCCCCTTCAGGTAAGATAAATAAGAAGGGTATGGTGGTAATGGGAGAGAAAAGGGGAGAAGCCCCAGTGAGTTCCCCTTAACGAAAATTTCAAGCTTCGAGCCTGGAAAAGTGCTGAAAAAATATGTAACTAATGACTTTGAAACTGTATAAAATCATATAATAAAAATATGAAACTAAAATAAGAGAGCTCATACAGGAATAGTCTCTGACTTGAGATGAAATCAAAGTATAGATAAAGAAGCTACTTTTATTAATATCTAATGAATCTTCTCTTAATTAGTAAAGTCGGTATATTCATCTTTGAAGGTAATAATTCGCTTTTGTTTTTCTTCTATTATGTAGATCATTCATACATTTTTTTTATTCTTCAATTTCATACCGTGTCGGTCTGTCAGCGCCATTTTTAAACTCTGGTTATCAAGAACGTTACTCTGATCTGGTTACAATTACCGTGATAATTAATTTTTTTTTTTTGCGATTAGTCAGAACGAGAACAAAATAGTGTAACGGTTTTTTCTTCCTCACCATTTATGAAATTTTATTTGATAACGTATACATCTCTTCGTGCATATTCGTAAATCATAAATGTAATGTACGCACTAGAATCTGGATTTATTCGAATCGTTTTGTGTAAAAAGTGTCTTAAAAATTGCGGGGTTATCGGTGGGTGAAAGACATGACATTGTATTTGTGAAATTTTAATAACCACGTACATAAGATGATATGCAAAGAAATTATTACTTATTTTTTCACGAAAAATATTGCGCGTTGGATGAGTGGCAGTATATATGAGTTGTAAAATGAAAGAAAAAAATCATTTAGTAGTAAATAAGATGTGGTCTCGGGTTATTCTTTTTTTTTTTTGTCGTTAAAAAATAAATTCGATGATTAGTAAGTGCCAATTCTACTCAGTGTTAAACATTTTATTCTTTAGAAAATTATTTTTCAAATTCTCTCTTACTGTGCAAATTTGAAAATAGTTGTGGCTTTTCTCTTCAATGATGTCCTGGAAAGGTATGTACTCGTGTGTATATTAAGACTTTGCCAAAATGCCAGCTTTCCAATTTTAGTTTCGCATCCCAGCAGGTGGAAATTGAACGAATTTTTTAGAAAGGGAATCGTGCTAATAGGTGATGTATTTTTAGAATGTGGTCAACTCTGTGTGCTCAATGCTCGATATTTTTTTATTACATTTGCCAAATCTTGGAAAGGTGAAATGATTTTTCGATTTTCGTTTCCGTATGTAGACTGGCGTGGAGAACTTTTGGGGTCAGCTAAGAACCCAAAATTTTTTTTAACGTTCGATTCTTCTCCTTCATAATTATAACAGTTCTTGGCTATCTTCTTATGTTGCCTGTTATGAGGTTTTTACTATTGATTTTGAAAATATGACAAACGGTTCATTAGGGTATCCCGGACTGCACTTTAAAAAAGCATTCATCAAATTCGATAGGATCCAAATTCCAAGCTAATGTGCACGGACGAAAAAAGACTGCTTTCGAAATAAAGGAATTAAAAAAATTTTGCGAATCAAACTGATGAAAAGTAGATTTAGAATATATTTTTATTCGGAGTCTTTGAAGTAAAACGCTAAAACCTGGAAAGAAAAAAAATTCTAATACAAAAATATGAACGCAGGAAATTAACATTTTAAGTAAAAGTACTCGTACCTGCTTACGTCTGCTTTTAGAATATTACTCATTTTTCATATGGCTCTGTAATAGGTAGGTACTAAAAATTCAGTATTCTGTCTGAATAATTTTTCCAAATCCTTTAACATTCGACGATGGATGGAATAATCTGGCCATATTTTCGTTTTTTTTTTATCGCTTCCGTATTTTTTTTTTTTTTTGGTGGATTATTATCACATTAGAAATTTTATGATAAGTGGTTTTTTTTTGTCTCTCTCATGAACACGAACTTTCAGTCGTTCACTCTCTTTTTCTCTCAGTCGCCTACTAAATTTTACGCCCTCCATCAAAATATACGTTGTGAATTATGACTTAATGATGCTTAGAAATGGGCGAGTATAAATGGCATGTCTTAATTCAAATTTTCCTTTCCCCATTTCTCTCTCAATTCGACAAAGATCATTGCGAAAACCGTTTATTAATTTTTTAATTTTTCCAATTTTTTGTCTCAAAAAAAAAAGAAAAAAAGAATTTGATTAATTGAGTTACCCTAATATACTTTCCCTATAATTATTAGTTTGTTTTGTTTATATGATTTTCTTTATTTATTTTTCTCTTCCTATATTATGCCCCCCGGCCCCCACCGGTAATTTTTCAAATATAAAATGGAATAGACCAACATATGTAATTCAATGTATACTATCCCCCTCTATTTTAGTCACTTTTGGTCGTAGGAGGAGACTTTTAACTAATGAATAAAATAAATACAGATCAGTATAATATACCTGTTCATGGGCCAGATAAGTTGGATCTAAAATCGATTTTGAAAAGTAGTAAAAATAAGTTGTTATTTTTGATTGATAGTAGCTTCAACACACCAATATAGATGCTAAAAAATTAGCTACACTTGTGAAAAAAACTGGCATTGTCTCGTCAATGTTTTATGTCTTTAATTTTTGTAGAAGCCCTTATGTAAAATGATTAGTCCGAATATTTCCTGATTCATTGTATAATTTTCGTGGAAAAAGAAGAAAAAAAGCCATTATTCTTTTCCTGAACCGTTTTCATTTTTAATCGCGTTAATTAACAAAGTGAATACAAAATGTAGGTATTTTGCAAAATGTGATATTTATGCAATTGACTGAAGAAAAGACATTATACTATTATAGTACCGTGGTAATGGATTTATGGACTGAGTTTAGCCAATTGGAAAATTGTACCTCTATTGTTTGACTGTTGAATCATTCAGTTTCCGTTTACATTGCATAATCCTTGAACCAGATTTCATTAACCTGTTATCACCATTTCTTCTAAAACATTATCGTTATTTTTTTCTCTTATTTATTTTTGGGCTTTTAATTTATTTTCATTTTTTGCTACCTATATATATCATTGTTTTAACTTTGAGTATATTCAAGGGTAATACATTTAAAATTAGCCGAAATGAGTTTTGAATTCAGCAAGTAAAATTAAATATCGTGAACCATTCAGAAAAACCATAGGTACGAGTATACTACACTTTAATATAAAGCATTTAAATAGACTAAAAATTTTAAAAATATAACATTTTTCAACTGCTCCTGTATTTGGTAATATTGTCATTTTTTGAGTACGCCAGCTGCAATTATTTTCTAATAGCACATACAATATTGAAATATTATGGACCAAAATTGAAAAAAAAAAATATCTTCACATTTTGAAATTATTTTTAAAATATCTGAAGTGATTCTGTGATTCGTAAAGTACTTCCGCCAAATTTTTTTATTAATTTTAATATTTTAAAAATATTTTTCCCACAATATTTTCAACATTATTTTAAAAATTGTAAAATTATTTTATAAATGAAAATTTTACTCTCGGGATTTTTTTAAATAAAAAAATTTTGGACGTATCGGAAAATATTTTATATTTCAAACAATTAAGTTGTGTTTTCAAAGTACCCAATATCAACTAAAATATTTCATGTACAATATTTTTGAAATCGGCAAATGGCTTTGAATAGTCATGAGATAGAGATAGAATATCCTCAAAATATTTTCAGAGTATTTGTAATATTTTCTAAGATTTTTTTTCTTAACAATATTCCAACGATTTGAAAATGTTTTCTTACGCATGTGGTGTTAGGGTTTATATGGCCTCTTGAAAATAGATTTACAAGTGCACCAATTCAATACTAAGTTGAAATTCGCAAAATTAGTGATTACGCAATTAGCACCGTCTATTCATTTCGTATGCAGGTTCTATCAATGCGTCAGCCAATAGACGGAACGATGGTTTGTATGAATTTATGTAACCTCGAATAGAATTAATTTCTACGAATATTGGATTATTCATGCTGTAGATGCATTCCACAGTCTGGCATAGCATGCAGTTCTATGCTCAGACCAGGAAAATTTGTTGGCACTAACCGCAAATTAACGATTTTTAAATTTTCTGTTCATCTTTTAGTGTCACCTCACCTATAAATACTGTGCCTCAATTTTTGGTAAAAAAAAAAAAATACAGAAACGGAAAAAACTAATAGCCCATCTGTCGTAATACTCACGCGAACAGCTGACTATATTCACGGTTAGGTCTTTTTTATTCATTTTTTTTTTGTAACGTATTTATAGAATTAAAGTGTACAAAAGTACACAGTATTGTCCATTGCTGCGTACAAAAGAAGAGTGAAATTATAGGGGAAGGTAGGAGTGCAGCTAAACTACTGGGTGCAGGTGTTACGCACACCTGATACGTTTTTTCGAGTAAAAAAAATGAAGAAGAAATAATCATACAATATTCTAACCGCACGTACAGTTTCTTCAGAGGTACCTGGAAGGGGGGTTAGTCGTGACAAGAAGATACGCACTCCCTCTTGGATTCGACATCGATAGACAATCGATGGTTGGGAAATTAGTTGGTAATTGTTTTCAGCCATAGTTATCGGTGCTGCTGACTCTCTCAAGTCTTCTCTCGAACAAAGACAATTTATTTACCCACAGCATGCTATCATCACGAATTTTGGGATGCTGCTTCTCTCGTCAGGTTTCCATAAGCTGTCGATGTGGTTTTGCCATTAAATTATATACGTGCACAGACGTGGATATAGGTGCTTATAAAAAGACGTGTATAGATTCTGCCATATAAGAACCTTGAATCACAAAAATATAATACCTTTTCTCAACTTCTATACCTATTCTTACTTTTCGCTTTCCATCCATATCTAATGGAGGCAGTTGTACAGGCAAATAGTGAACACGAGGAGAAAGGGGGGGCGCGGGCGGTTGAGTGAAAAATAAAAATGCAAGTACGAAAATAATTCACCTAGACGGTCGCACTTCACTTTTTTTTTACTTTTCTTGGACATTATAAAAGTGTAAGTCTGTTTTTCCATTAAATGACCAACATTTACGCTTATTTGACTTAAGCGAAATATTTTTTTAGCTTTTTTTTTTTCGTTTTCGAGCTGGGATACAATTTTTCTCTCTAATTAAAAATTAAATTCCTAAATAAATAGCTGTAGCCTTCATGAAACAACGTGAAAGTGGAGAATTCTCTTTTACACCAATAATATCAAACAATGTTGATAAATTTTTCTCAACCTAATGGTAGATATTGGTCCAGTCAAAGTCAAAGGTCATCAAGTCAAGGTAAAAGTTAGGAATTGAAAGTCAAATGGTTCTTGAGTCGGGGTAAAAGTAATAAATTCAAAGTTCATTGTTGACTCTAATTATTGGAATTCTTTACATTCCCAATAAAGATATAGTCTATATCTTAGTCTATGGATATAATCTATACTCCAGATCTGTCTATGGACGAATGTTCAGGTATACAGATACATTTTTGACTAATATTGTATCCTAAAAAGACATTATCTTTAAAATTGAAGGAGAAAGAATCGAAGCAGCAGACAGTAGCATCTCCTTCAAGGACAATTTGCTGAAGGAAAATACATTAGAGAAGAGTGAAAACTTGGAATTATTGATGACTAAAAAAAGATTTAGAAGAGCAAAATATCACTTGCCTGGAAGTAAAAACCGTTTCCCAACTCTTAAGTACTACTTATTTTTGTGAACATCAACCAAGAAAGGGAGTATCGAGAATATTTTCACAATTTTTTAGAAAATAGTCTGGGAACAAACATAGACCACTGAGTAAGCACATTGCGTATACTATTTTTCTCTACAGACGTTTTGAAAATAACAACAGTGCAGTAATCATGTTTTTATTAATTCATGTATACTGTTATCAGTTATTTGTGCACTTTGGTTTCTGCACTGAAAACAAAAAGTGTGCGCGTCTTTGTTGATTTTCTAGACGTCTGCTGAGAAAAAATTATTTAAATTTGTCAATATGCATAACAAAAATACCTCGAATTTCAATAATTTCGGCCATTAATAATCGCTTGTCAAGTATTTTTGTGTAGACGTATCTTGTGGAGATTCAAATGGCATTAAACAATCAGAATAATGTGAAAAAATTTTTGGATGTCAGCCCACTGTTTACGAAAAATGTATATTTCGTTATTTTTGACCTGTCTCTCCGGATGAAGTTAAGATTTTAATCATAAGTTTCATATAAATACTAAAATCGAGGCACAAATGATAGTGCCTAGATATTTTGAGTTAAGAACTAAATAATGTGACATACAGGAAAGTCGCGATGCTCGAATGTAATATTTCTTCGAATGTTGACTCGTCGATTTTTCTCGAACTTCTACTAGATTTACCAAAAAAAGTATGAATTATAAAAATCCAGTCAACCGCAGTTGATTCTCGGCCAAATTTGCAAATGAAAAATGATATTGACAAACCGGTAACATGTCATATAATATGCGATACAATTTAATATATCGTTTAAAAAGTTGTAATGAAGTTGGGTTGAAATTAGGTGTAAATCGTTGTAGATACGAGTATATACGTATACGTCTATTGCTAAGGAAAAAAAATTGGTAATGTTGAAAAAAATACACTAGAAATTTGTCTTGTTGCCATAAAAAAATGTTTGCCCAACTGTTGAACAATTTTGTTGTCATCGTCAAATTAGTTGACTAATTATCAACTTTCTACAACATTTATCTACTCCCTGCTCCAGTTTGAGGACACAGGTTTCTACATTTTAAATGCAGAAATCGATGAATAATTTGTATAGCTCTTACAATGGAGCATTTTTAGTATTATATCTACATTAGAAAAAAGAGAATATTGTAGCCTTTAATATGAATGGATTTTGATAAAACATTATGGCGAAGGTAGATGTTGAATGCTGCAAAATGATAAATCAACTTGTTTTTTCTTCTATTTGCCGTGGCGATAATTTACTGCAGATATTAGAATATTTATTATTCATTCTACAAACACCTACTTGATTTTTCTATGCGCAGAAGAGACCTTATGATTCGGACAATTCATTACCATTATCTTTGGATATTATTTTATTTTGGCATTTAAAAAAATCCTTATCGGTGACAGTGAATGTTTTCAAATAGTACATGAAACGTCTTGGAGATTACCATAAAGTTGACTAAAAAATTATATGAATTACTGGGTAGGTATTCGCACATGTCCATATGTTGCACTGCTTTCACCTGTTAGTGATCGAGTTGCGTTTTTTAAATTCTGTCGTGGTGGCTCTTTTGGTACAGCACTTGAGTGCTCAGCTCCCTAACCAAAAAGGTGAAGGTTTGAGACCATGAGCTAACGACTGCCTGTAGTTGTCAGCTTAAAGAACGGTGGACTTGTTTGAAATTGAGTCTGCTACGGTAATTGGAGAATTCATATGAACTTGGGAGCAAATTGGCCCTCGAATTCTCTCATTTATTAACTCCTCGAATAAGCTTTGAAAAATAATCTTCATCGCCAAAACCCAGTTAATCTCATCTTTGAAAAATCAATTCATTTTCGAATATACCCATACCTAAATTGATTGTCACTGTTGAAGGTTGGTATAATATAGCAATTTTTTGGTCGAGTTCTTCATTCCTTGGAATGGATGAGAAAAAATTGTTACCAATAAATCATTTCGATTCCACCCGCATTATAAATTTTTATTTTTTTTTTAAATAAGAATTATATCATAGAAGAAAAAAAAATGTTCAAAATTATTATTGTAATTAAAAAAAAAAAAACAATGTTGCCGGTCACTTTACCTCACCCTTAGGGAAGGACGGATTAGGCGAAAGAGATGGGAACCGCATTGTGAACATTCATTAATTTTCTAATTTCTAATTGCTGGCGCCTAAATTCGAACATTTTTTTGGTATTCAATGTCAAAAAATAATGTGCCAATAATGTATTCTTATAACCTACTTTGTTTTGATGCATTCTTTCACCAAAAAATTATAATAAAATTCCTCGTCGTTCAAACAATATTCTGTGTCCTCATTTAGTGCTTGAAAAAAAAGGATGATTTTTTTTATATCAAGTACACTGTAGCAGCTTGTAGACAAGGTGAATATTTCTAAACATTTTTTTAAATATGAATGGCAGCCGTCCAATGTCCAAATATTTTTTTTCTGTTTTCTTGACCAGTTTGGTGCTTTTGTAAGAGACATGAGGAAGTTCTGCTTGAACAAACATAAAATACGTAGCAACTGGAAAGAAAGTCATGTTTTTCTTTTCTTTCAGATATTAATTAAGCCTATACCAACTTCATTAATGCATCTGGTTCATTATGTGTTACGTTTTTCTATTTTATATTGAAATGCAATATTTTTGTTATTTCCTAACATATATATTCGATCTTCTATACATTGTGTGAAGGTTATAACGGTAATTGAGACGATTCAAATACCTTGGTCACGATTTCTATTACCTTTATCAATGATTTATTATGCGTAGGTTTACCTACATATTCCATTTTTCTTTGTTTTTTCTCTCCTGCTTTCATTTTATTCGATTTTGCTCCGAGCAAATTACTATAGATTATTGGCGTTGAAATATTCATGTTCTCTCAAATTGGCTGGCTTAGGAAGCGATGCATGGACAGCCAAAAAAAGTGTTAGCTGCTCTAAATATTTTGGTTCACCATATTATTAAGTGTATTTAGAAATTTAGATCACTCTAAATTATGTTGCTCTTTAAGGAGATTTATTATTTTAAAATTTAATTCAGTTTGAAGAAAAGTTTCATTAGCTTCAGTTCTCAGCAGTTATTTAGCATGTAAGTTAAAATAATCAAATCCTACCTTTTAAGGTTGAATTATTCACTAACAAAATGTAGAAATTACTTTTATAATTTGCTGTCATAGAGAAGAGATGGTATTTTTCTTTGAATATTGGTAATTATATTTGGAACGAGGATAAGAAATTCAACCATGCAAATTGTTACGATTTCCTTTGACCCTACTTTGACTGCATCACTGACCAAACTCGATTGCCCTCTATTGACAGATTTTAGAGACAGAATATATTTGTATGTATAGCCCAACTTTTCCTTTATATCCTCCTATCTTTTCTTATATTTTAAGTCTTCATTATAGATATTGAAAAATTTTTCCAACACGAAACTCGCATGCCTAACCTCATTCAGAATTTTAGCCAATTTTACGCATAAATATTGTCATCATATTTATGTTTTCTGCCAATTTTTTGCCGTTAGTGTTGCTCTATGGCTTAGCAATTATATCGTTGCCGAGTTGAATGTATTGGCGGCTTATGACCCTCTTTTTGAGGCGAACGATTGTAATATTTCATTTCGCACTTTGTAATAATGAATTATGACAGCTTTTGCCAGCCATAACGATTTGATATGCAGCCAGAATTCCCGTAGAATATTATGTTATTCATCATTTGTTTGTCTTCTTTTTTTTTTTTCTTACGTTTAAAGGCAGGTCGTCTGAGCCTCATAGTTCTGGTCTATGCAAAATTCTTTCCCCTGTAGCTGCGGTAGTCTTGAATTTCGTATCTTTGACTGGCTATTCAAGCAGATAAACTTTGAAATGAATCTTTTTATTCATTTTTTAAAATAATTCTTCATTTACGTCAATGAATTATTTATTTTCACGTCTCTCTTGTAATAGAAAAATATGTACATCTAATTTAGTGCATTTAAGCAGGCTGCCCCGTAAAAGTGACGCATATAAAAATTTACTCGTTTTAAGTGTGAAAACTGATAACATTATGTTAATTTTTACCATTAAGGAAATAAAACACCCTGTAGCTACCACCTTTTCAAAACATTCATGGTTGTCTTTTTTGAAGGATTTATTCTGTTGCAGTGCATACAAAGCCGGTCAAGGAAGGAATTCCCCCCCATCCAAAAAAAAAATAGACTGATAAGCCACAAAAAAATCAATTTTCTTGAACCCCTCCGCTTTTATGTTGAAAAAAACACAATCTCACCATTTTAGCAATTACCATGCTTTGAAAAAATGCAGATTCCCCCCCCCCTCTCAAATGGAGCCCTGGATCCGCCATTAAGTACATACATTCACCATGGGCGGACTTTGCTTGATGTATTTAGGTGAACTAGAAAATTTTCTATCCATCACCAGAGAAAAAGTAGTTTTCTATAGAAAACCTGCTAAAAGGATAGTTACTTAATAAGACGATAAGAGGAGTGAAAAGAAGAAAAAAAGAAAAAAATTATCAGAGCGTATATAGTACTTAAATAAATCAAAATCTTGTTAATTTTCATGGAACGAGGGGGGCTAACTTGATTTTCTCTGGGGGGCTATAATCTCAGCTCTGGGGGGCATAGCCCCACCTATCACCCCTCAAAGTCCACTTATAATTTTCCAAGACTTATAAGATTTATATTCGTGTCTCCAATCACTCTTTTGAAAAAAATGATTCCAACAGTGCAGCTGTTTCGAGAAGAGTTGCATATTTCGTCGAACTAACCATGATATATGATGCCAGCTAATTAGCTCATATAGAAGTCAGTTTTCTGAATGCACAGTTTACCTGATCTCCGAAGCAGTCTTCTTATATCTTCATTATTCGTATCATAACTTGACACAAATAATATATGACGTCAAAATGAAGTGCAATACAATATCTATTCAAACGGATTACATTCCTCTATCTTTTTCTTTTTTTTTAATGAAGAATTGACACGTAGGGATGCGTCTGTGATGAAATGAATATCTGTGGTGCTCGAATGCATGATTGTAAAGTGAAAAAAATTTGTTCCGTGTACGATTATTATTGTATTTCGTTTAGATGATAAATCATACCATTAAACTAAGATATGGAAGAGTAAGAAAAAAATCTCAGTACTGCAGTCTTATATATTTTCTTGTCAGTGCGAATGGCAGTCACTTGTGTTTTCCGCACGAAAAAAATTCAAACTTTGGGCTATCGTACGAGTAATTTGTTCCTCTATAATTCGTAGTGGAAAAATGTTTTCTTTTCTTTCCTTCCGCATCCGAGTATTTATGATTTAACCTTTTGGGAGTCGGTGCAATGACTTTGCTACTCATTATAATGATACCTACTATAATAAAACGTGTGTCTGCACGAGTTTTTTTCGTTTCTTTTGAAAGAACCAAAGTTTAACGGTCACTATAATGGCATAAATAAAAATGATAACTGGATTTCAACCATAGGATTTGTAATTAATTAGAAAAAATAAAGATCAACAACTGTTTTTGTACAGTTGTCCGCGTAGAGAATCTAATTGAAATGTGCATGAAAAAAAAATTAATTGTTATTCGCAATTGATCTACGAATTATGATGAATGAGCTGGATAAATATTTTAATTAGTCACTTTCTTTTGCAGAAAAAAAATTATTTTGATGGTGAATGTTCTTGTTTACAAAACATGATAAACATCTTCTAATTGTATTAATGTACCGTGCACTGGGGTGACTTTAGAATTAAGGGATGACTTTGCCGATTTTTATTTTTCTACCTTCTAGCAATTATTTAATGATTTTAAAACGTATTGGGATGATATAAAACAGGCACAGAATGATATAGAGTACTAGTGAATATAAATAATGTTGAAAAACTAATTTACGAGTATATAAGATCACTGTTGGATTTTGTTGAATTTTGTGAGAATTCTTGCAATTTTTCACGCTGAATCCGAATCTGCGACCCGTTTTCCTCTACGTCGCGATTTAGACCCATTTAGGTCGTGTTCAGCGACCTCAAAAACCTCCATACCGGTGCTAAACTCAAAAAAAAATCAAGGGGTTAACAAGGCCATTTTGGCCAAAATTGACGATTTTTAAAATTTTCCAACAGACATGTGTACAGTATGTAATTTTTCACGCTGAATCCGAATCTGCAGCTCGTTTTGTTCTACGTAGCGATTTAAACTCATCTAGGAGCATTTTCTAATTTTTTTTGACCATATCTCGCTAGTGGAGAGCCGCCGCCAAAAAGGTCTTCCAGATTTGCGGGTTCAGCGACCTCAAAAACCCCCAAACCAGTGCTCAACTTGAAAATTTATTCCCTGAGCAGAAATCAGGAAGTGCAAAGTTTTTGAACGTATTATATTAGGAGAAATTTTGGTTCAATTGAAATATATTAGCAAATAATCGAATTATCTGTCTCTAAGCTACTGAATGATGAAAAAAATTTGGCTAAAAAAAGCAGCGTTCATTCGGACATTGCATATTTCAAAATAATCTGTGGATAAAAATCAGCATCAGGTACCAGTCATCGAATAGACCCAACACATGTGTAATTTCTTCAATTTTTCAACAAAATTTATTTTAAAAAAAATGAAAGGCGACTTTGCTAATGAATTTTTTTTTAAATTTAAATACTCGAATCATACTTTCATCGTGTTTTTCAACTTTTTTTAAAGATTGTTTATTTATTACTCCATCATTCTATGACTATTTCTGTATTATCCCAATATGTTTTAACATCATTCAGTGTTGCCAGAAGGTAAAAAAATAAAAATCAGCAAAGTCATCCCTTGATTTTATAGTCACATAATCAAAATACTGCAGTTGTCAACTTCATATTAGAAGGGGCACATGTAGGTACATATATTCTCTCAAAATAGTATTTTTAATTGAAGTATCACAACTTAATATAATTGTTCATTATTTTAGATCGACTTGAAGCAATTTTTCATGCATTTAAAATAATTTATTTTCTGATTAGCAAAGTCACCACAGTGGGGCGGGATAGACAGCGTTTTTCAGATCCCCGTGAAAAATTCAGGAAATTTTTTCTCACTCTTTTTTATAGCTTCTCTTGTTACAAAGATGTCGTTATAGTTTTTCAATATCTAACAGATAGCTCGGTACAACCAGTCAAAGTTGAAAAGTAATCTAATAACAGTAAGTTACCCCGGTTTTCGGTATTTCTTATTAGCATATCAGGGAGGAATCCCTTTTGTAGTTATTCAGAGGACCATATTATGTTTTCCTGTATCCTTCTAAAATTTGGATTTTCATTTTAAAACCCGAACCGGTTGTTTGTTGCATTTGACAAAATTTGTACTTTCTAAAAAGAAAGTTATTTTCCTGATAATACATCCTAGCTACAGTAGTACAGCCTGCCTCTTAAATTCATCCATAAATGAGCATATTTCATTATGATATTCTTTTCACCGTTGCCCACACCTGTATAATTCTGAAACTGCCTTGGTGTCATTCAGTTTATAATCAACTTGTAGTAGACACTAATAGTACTGGTTCTGGTGTGGAAAAATTGCTTTAAAATTGCATTATTTCATCTTAATACAGTTTACTTTCTGGTTGAACTAATTTTAGCCACCATTTATGATCTCATCTGGCGAATTTATACGAAATTGCTTTTTTTTTTCAAACTCTGTACCAACTTCATAAACCTTTTTATGCTAATCACAAATTATCGGTCGAATGAAATTATAACCCACAAGTTATGAAATAGAACCAATAAGACGACGCCTCCTTAAATTTTACTTATAGTTCACTGTTCCGCTAATTTGTCAGGAAAAAAATTCTAATAAGTCCTAGCTTGTCATTTACTTTTTTTCTCGCATTTATATGACATGTTAATTTTTTTTTCTACTTCTATCTCAAGTGTAGCTAAAGGAGATCAATAAATATCTACCTTAGATTTCTGCCAGCTGTGTCGAGGCTCTTTGGAAAATGTAGCAACTGGGCGTAGATAATGAGCGAGTAATTATAACCAGTTTCGAGCTTCCAGTTTTATCGATTAAAAGGAAAAATCAATTCGTTGGCGGTTTTAATTTACTGGAGTGTAGAATTAAAGGCCCACGCTTTTTTTGAAACTCAAATCAATCGGGTGAAGTGTGACTGAGATGGCAAATGTTAGAATGGTGCAGAAACAGGCGTGTCAAAAATAAAATATAATCGTATTTGTTTCAGTTTTGCAAATTTTTTCTGGACGAAGCCGAAGGTTCTTCCTCATTTTCTCATAATGTGCTTACCGCACCATTTTTATCAGTCTCGAATTGTAAATTAGCTTGAATAGCGAATAGGTGTAATCGAATTAAATGTAGAGTGCTCGTGGTAATTGTGGTTGGAGAGGCTGAGAAAAAAAGAGGTACATTATTTCCTACATCGATAATATGGTTGCAGGTTGGTGTGCTTGTCGGAAATTGAATCTAAACCACATTTGATGATAATTTTTAAAAATGTCCAGAGAAGGAATCGTGTGGATAGGTGTGCTGCCAAGATAACCAAGAACTCGCCTTAATGTGACCGATGAAAATTGTGTGATTCACATTAATGTTGATAAGTTTGAAAGAATGCAAGAGCAAGATGTAATGGAAAGTTTCATATCTGAATATAAAATTTGCATTATATGTGTATATTTCTATTTCTTATCAAAATTATTATCAAAGTTTAATTTGATGGAATAAAGTTATCGCAGAAATTTTCAAGTAAAATTCTAAAATTTATTAAAAAATAGGTACCGTCGAATGGGGCGTCTTTACACACTTTTTTAATGTTTTTCAACTTTGTCCTTCAATAACTCCTCCAATTTTGAAGCTATTGAAGTGAATTTTGTTTTAAAATTTAGGTCTAACATTTCTCAACACAATTGTAAAAACAAGTTTGAGTTTGCAGCTTTCCTTCTATTTTTTATGATTTTTCAAAACATTTGTGTAAAGTCACCCCTCAATGGGGCGACTTTACCCATCAGTTTGTTATTGACAGGTTATTGATGGGTGGGGAGGCAAAATTTGAGGATATTTGTACTCAGACACGATTGAAAAGAAACTAGTCAAGTACCAACTTCAACCATGTGAAACCGAACTGAATATTTTGAGTGTCTGAGGTTAAAAAAAAAAGACGAATAAGAAAAAAGGAAAAAACCATATCGGCGCTTAATTTTCTTGTTCTGTTACTGGGTGAAGTGAGGTAGGGGCGGCGATCTATTTTTTCTTTTCCTCCTTCTACCTGCTTCGATCCAAATCGTATTTCGGTTTTAATTTTTGCCTGGCAATTTATTTATTGGGCTAAAACGAAGTGGGTAAAGTCGCCCCTTGAATGTAAAGTCACCCCGTTCGACGGCAGGTATATAGACTCTTCTCGAGATATAAGTGAGAAAAATGACAAAAAAATTTTTTGCAAGTCACAAAAAAAAAGTCTCATCCCATGATGATAGGAGCTTAAAATTTTCCTAGTTGAGAGGTGGGGGTTGTACCCTTTTGAGAACAAAAAAGTTCTACCGCAGCAGCAGGTTTCCTATTCATTTACATCCCTTTACTATACATTCATTTACATTCATATTTATTTATTCGTTCGCATTTATTTATTCATTTCCATTTATTCCATGGGTACATATTGTCTATGTACTCGTAATGTACAAAAATTATCTGAAGTTGTCAATTCTCATGGTTCAAATCTTTGTTTGCCCAAGTAATAACTATGGATGGTTGAATAATTATAGAAACCAAACAACTATAGCACTACCTTGAAGTTATAGCCAGCAAAGTCTATGATTATGGGTACATAGCAAAGTTTCCCTGGTAATTAGAGGTCGTGAAGTACATTCTGTATAATTTCATTTACTGCTTGTAGGGATTGAAACAATTTGGTGTTCGAATTGGTTTAGAATGTGGAAACTTTCGAAGGTCCTACGATGTATAATTTCTCCATTTTAAATCTCTGTGAGATTAGGCAGGTGTAGGATACGATTTCCAGTATCGCATTACTTAACCCATTCATAACTCATTAAACGTGATAGATTATGAAAATGAAGAAGAAAGAAATGTACGGTGTTTGTGGAAAAAAGATAGAAGACTGGAATTCGAAGAAAGAATTACTATGAATTGATATGGGGTATCTACTCGTACTTGAAAAAGAAAAAGTATTTTATAAGCATAGCGAAACGTGCGTCGGATATTTTTAGGATGCGTTACAAAAAATGACCAAAAAGAGAAAAAACAGAAAAGAAAAGAAAAAGTCCATAGTGACGCGTTCCAAAGGCCAGATCTAGCCGTCTATGTAATAATATCCTCTCTCACCGTGTGATTAGATGGTGGCCGTATAATTGCGCACATTCGAAATAATGACCAAAGAGATTCCAAGCTGCGATGGAGCTGTACCGCCTGAGGCGAATGCACCAATGATTTTCAATACGTGAGGTCACAACTAGCAAACTGTTATAAAGAACCATACGAATAAAGATATAATATATAGATATATAAGGTATCAAACGCACACATAAAACTGCAGAATCTAAGTGCTTATGTATTTGAAAATTATTTTTTCTTTCAACTCAACAAAAAATGGTTTCGTTTGATGGTGAGAAACCTGATTTGATTTTCTTTCAGCATCTATATAGCTGCACCTATGCCAGAAATCAATTTTATTATGAGTAATTATTTTAACGTGTGCTACCTATATGCGCCTATCGCAAAAATCAAGACGAAGCTGTGAGAAGGAAGTAGGAAGCTGGAGAAAAGTACACTGTTAAATTTATTGATCAACTAAAAGGATTTGAAGGTAATATGGAAATTTATGCTGGCAGTTTGTTAGAGTTATTTATAAAGTCAAGTATGTCAAGAGATATATGACTTCATTACGGATGTGAAGAAGTTTGGAAAGAGTGAAGGGGTGAAATTGATGAAAATGTAAAAATGTTGAATGCTAGATGCAGTTGAATTTTGATGTTAAATAGCTGCAGCTCGCAGAGCTTCAAGTTGGATCTAATTGGGTCAAAAGATTTAAGTTTAAACTGCTGACTCAGAAAATCTTTTGAGTGTATAGTCTCACTTGTACCAAACTTAATAATATTGTCTAAGGATCCTAGATGGTGCTCTTTTAATCTCACAATCTGAAAGTTAAATTGATTTCAACCTACTTCCAACCTATATTCGACTTACATTAAATTTTCTAATGTTGATTAATTATATAAGTAGAAAGGGCTATAGAAAGAATTTCAAAAATATTAAGAGAGTATTATTTGGGATCTGTAAGGCTCTCTTGCTTTCAATGAACCTCTAAAAGTTTGATCGAGTTTTGAGGGTTGGTTATATCAGTTTTTATTTTTAGACTGCTCTAAGCCGGAAACAATTGGCTGGAAACTTTAAATTTTTTGTGAGTACTTTCATTTGAAATTCTCTGTTTCTTTTCTCCTCCCTTTCCACTTTCCAGCATTAATGAAAAAAATGAAAAGATCTTTGACTATGCATATAGTATATATATCTCGTATGGACTGCCCTTTGTGTTAAGAATGGAGGTTAGAGCATAGAACAGAAAATTTAAGGTGCTTGGAAATGATAGAACTGTTTAGTAGAAGGCAAAAGGTAGAACAGGGAAAGGTAGCCGCGATATTTTGCCCAATCACAGCCATTTATTTTTTTCTTTCGGCTTCTTTCAGTGGTAGAAAACTGGAAATCATTTCTAAAGCACCTTAACTTTTTTGTCCCATGTTTGAACAGCTGATAACGAAATTTTCTACGTATTTTTCAATCAAACAGCAGTCCATGTTAATTCTGTATATTCGAAGGAAAAGATAGCCGATATTAAATTTTTTGATGGAAATTGTTATATTGAAATTCAATTAATGAGAGTTCAGTTTACAGCACGATAAAATGGTTCCTTTGTTTTTTTAATGTCTACATTTCTACATACCATACTTACAATGAACATTATTTTCAAAACGATTTTATGATAAAAGTAATCAAACAAATCAATAATATACGTTGAAGTTTGTTCAAATTGATAAAAAATCAATAAATGCTCGTAATGAGTAATAATTCATTTTAAACGGTCCGACTGCTTTCATTAGGTAACCATCAAAGTTTCATAACCTCTATCTGACATTCGACCAAAATTACTTCCCAAAATAATGTACTGAAAGTTGAGATTTATTTGGCATCCGTATAATAGAGGACTTGAAACTACTTATTATTGTAGGTGCCACAAATTTATACAGTCAGTACCAGACCTATGTTTTTGTGGTTTCCCCTCTCCTTTGTTTTTTTGGAATTAATTCGTCCATTTTTTCCCTTTTTAAACTAATTTCCGTTCTTCTCACCGATGGTGCCTATATTCTTTTATTTTGGTTTCCTTGTGTCTCTGTTGGATGAGATGAAAAGCCTATCGTGGGATACGTTCGAATCACGTATATTTATTGTCTGAATTTACTTTCATGACCATATAATGACACTTTTTCTAGTGAAACTGAACTTCTTCACCTGGCTTTCCTTTATGAAGGTTAATTAGAGTAGAACTAAAAGTTACCCACCAATTTACCATTGGCTTTCAAACTCCCTTCGGTTTCATGCAGAGTGATTCATCTAAGTACTTACTCGACCATTTGCAGTGTGTGAGAAAGAGACAGATACGGAGTTCATCACGTAGTTAGTTGTTTTTTAGACTTTTTTTTTACGCTTCGTAAAATATATGGATGTATGTTTCTTCCCTGCTGTAGCTGTGAGCACGTCTTTTGTATTTTCTTGTCTACAAAATTAGACTGGAATACATTATTATATCGAAAATTGACGAAAGTAATCGTTTTTAATGTTGTTTTCCATTAAGGACAATGAAGAATCGTCTCTAAAAATGATTTTTCACCTTTATCATACCAGTAATTTAAAAAAAAAAAGTTGATTAAATTAGGTTACGGGTAACATGTTCTGCATTAAAAAAAAAAAAACTATTCTTTAATTTACGACTTTGGCCAAGTCAAATTAAACTCAAATATCTGTAAACTAGTCTAATTTTAAGATTTCGTTTCTAATTAGCAATTTACAATTAACTAGAAAATAATATCATAAATTGTGATCTTAGACTTGAAATGTTACGTATCCAAAAAGCTGATTTTTGAAGAAATAAAAAAGTTTACAGTTTATTTTGTAAAATATAATAATCTATTATTACATTAAAAATCGAATATTTACGTTACATATATGAATTTCTAAAACCAAAAAATGGAAATGTTATGGTATAGATTTATAATATTCTATAACTAGTATAAAGTTGTTGTTCCTTATTCTTTCGAAAAGTCACATAAAAACGACCAATCCTAAATGTGGGCAAATTTAACGAGCTAATTAAAAGTAAAATAATTTTTGCTGATAGTAATGAAAACTAAAATCGTATTGGTTTTACCGACCATTCAAGTCTCCTGGAAAGTACATTAAGAGGGTGCGAGAGGATGAAATTTCGTGGAAAAGCCTCGTGTTTATTGCGGTTTATCTACTTGTAAACAAAAAGAGTGGGAGTTTATTTGCACTATATAGAAATTTTTTATGCCCGAATCTTTTTTATTTATTATTTATTATTGTCAATGTGTAGGTGCACGTTCGCCGAACTGATAGATTAATGTGCTAATTGATGACGAAAACAGGGATTATTCATAGGGAAATAGTAGCGGATGATTGATAAATTCGAGTATTTCTGTTTTGGTGCATTTGTGTTGATAGTAATATCACTAGAAATACCAGGTTTCACTCGATTATTCAAAGGACCAGGTGGTGTCATATATGACACCACAAGAGTAACCTCAAAAGCGTCGTATGACACAAATCGGTCGGGGTTCTCTTAAATATTGATCTTTTGAGAAGTCCATCTCAAAATTTTGAATGGTGTCGTATATGACACCACCTGGTACTTGTGATATGAAACGCTGAGTTATTAACATGTCGAATTCATATCTTCAGTGCGTGCATGGGATGTTAATTTGATGGGTGAATACGAAATCATTATCAAAATGTAGCAGCTTATTTAGGACTCGTAAAGTGCAGTAATAAGATCAATTTGGGATCAATTTTGATGAAATTTTGGAAATTTTTGATTCCATTAAACCTGTAATTTTTATGATGAGTGTCAACTGCATTGTTATAATGTAGTTGTTCTAGCGTAATTTGAAAATTTTAGCATTTTTAAGCACGAGTATTCAACGTAAACTACGTAGTATACGTATTCATCTCTGACGAAATTTATCTGTTGAAACATCGCGTTTCTTTTAGCTCATCCTGGAGCATAAAGAAATCACCAAAATTTTGCATCAACCTCCCATTTCCCAATAACCTATTTACTTTTGCGTAACCATAAAGTGAGACAAATATACGTGAATATCTTGATTAGATTCGCTAGTGTTAACAGCTAAAAGATTATGTGCTACTCTCACTTCGTCAACAACAACAACAACAAAAAAATTAAAACCTAACAACGAGAAAAAATAGGTTAAATCTTAATTAGATAAAAAATACAACAAATTACTCCGCACTTATATTTTCATTTACACTCTACAAAATACTTATTAGGTTGAAGTATAGTGTATACTAGGCATAATCATTTTAGGGACTACGACATGAAAACTGTTTGAAGCTCTGATGACAACGCACTTAGTGAATGGGCTTATACTAGGTCATTCATCTCTGTATTTAAATTCTACTAAATATTAAGCAATAGGTCTTCTCTTTGTGTATTTTCACTAGCATTATTAATCACCTGTTACAGGTGCTTTCTCATTAGGAAAGACACAAATATAAATGGTGTATATCCGCCCTGAAATAATTTTACATGGTGTAGAAGTTGATTTCTGTAAGAGTTCACTGGAGCATATAAGAGTAAAATATAGTAAGATAGAGAAGAGAATGTCTGATTAAAATTTTCATAAAAATGCTCACTTTTCAAGACTGTGAATGACACACTAAATTAGCTAGCCTTCTTTTTTTTTTTTCTATTTCGGCTACGGTCCATTACATAATCATTATATCGATCTTACGCCACACTAATCAGCAGAAAGCAAAATATTTTGGCTTTTGCTGGTCATGTGAGTATTTTTTTTATGACGGACGTTGTGTTCGAGGCTCATCATAAAAATATTCTATCGCTGCAGCTGTCACTCACTCGAACCCCATCAACTTATGACGAAAGAAAAATTCGTGCCCGTTTTATTCGTGAGAAATATATCAGTCAATCTTCACCCAAACTGGAATGCCATGGGAATGCAGAGTGGCTGTAGAAGGAAGCAATAATATAAGCATTCAATGGAGATGGACGATCCTAAATTATAGCTTTTTCTCATTTCTTTTGAATTTTCTCAGTATCTGTAGCATGGTAGTGTTTAAAATGAATGATGTAAACTAAGACTGTAAGATAGAAGATGTGCTGGAGATATCTAGATTTAGAGGTTAAGTTTGGTGTATTTGATTGAAAAGTTTTCTGATCACATTAGACATAAGAGTTGATCATTGCTTTCAGGGGTTGCTGGATTAACCCTATGGGCCTGAGGGTCTCATTGCCTCTAGAGGCTCAAAGTTGAAGCAACAAAAATATTTGCTAAGGCAAAATTTCGAGGAGTAGCCTTGTGAATAGGTATACTCAGGTACCTGGAATAAGATGAAAATTTGATTGATTTTTTTTCTTCAAATTATAAAAGCAAAATTTTTAATTGGTGGGGGGCTATCAGGTAATGGGCATCGGAGCCTATGAAACCTTAATCCAACTCTGCGGGAGTATATTGTAGAGAATCGTTGGAGAGAGGGAGCTAATTGGTCCTTCTTAGTGTCTTGTACCCTTCAATTAAAAAAACTGACGCCATCAGGCTAGACATAATTTTGTTGAAAATTCGACATAAGTAGGTCAAAACTTTTTCTTTCTCCTAATAAACGAACCTTTCCTCCGAGAGAGTCCTGCATATGTAGGATTTTGAAGTAACTAGTCTCAACCTAAAACTATGTCTCCACAGTAAGTTATGAAAAAAACTGTGAAAAAAGTTACACCCAAATTCCTAATGAATATCAGTAGCATCCTACCTTCGATCATAAATCTCATATTTAATGGCTACCAATCTACCATTTCGTTTTCACAAGTTAATAGTTTGTTGTAGAACACTTACATTTTTGTCGATCGAGTTATGTTCTTTCAATAGTTTATTTTATCATAAAATAGGTAGTCTATGTATGACACGAATGTCTTCCTGTCTTTAATGTTTTTTTAATCCCAGCCATTTCTCAGAAAATATCACATCAGAAGGCGTCTACGATACATTTTTACCAAACATTAAAATCATTTTATTAATTTTTCACGTCCTCGATGACATAAATTTCCTTATGAATGGTGCTAATTATAAATTTTCCTCCACCTTCGTACGCGGTAACTTACAATTTATTCAATGTGGCTTTTTGGCTTTTTTTATTTGTCTGAATCATTTCACCAGGTATACGGTAATTCTGTGAAAACCTGTACAGCTGTAGCCAAATAAAGTTAAGAAAGGAAAAAAAAAGAAATCCATGTTGTTCACGAAAAATTTGAATCAGAAGTTCAGTTCTGCCCACGAATCTCACTTTTTTTTTTCTCTCATTCGAAGTAAATAACCTTAGACGACATATTAATTCTTTTTTTCCTCTCTTTTAGTACGAATTGGGTTGAGTCATTTCTTCCCACATATTTATCTGAAGCATAAACATTTTAGTTTGAATATATTTTCACTTTTTGAATTTTTTGGAGCATGTCCGGAATCGAGTAAAAAAAATGTTGTGAGCCGAATTGTGTTTTGAATTGCACTGCATTAGATCTAATTTATCTATATTTTAATAACAATAATAGTACCTAATTTTTTGGTTGATAATTGAATCAAAGTTCTATTCTGGGTGGAAAAGTTGTTAACCTTTTGAAGGCAATTTTCTTTCGCTTAATTTTGTTCGGCCGAAATGTCCATCGTCTGTGGAAAGTAACTAGCGAAGCAGAAAATGATTGTGTTGAGTATATACAGACAAGTACATAAAATACGAAGACATATCGTCTCCTTGAAATGAAAAAGGGGTGAATTGAACATGCCTGGCAATATATTGAACCGAAATAGCAGTGTCTTCTGTTCTACAAAATCGGTTTTCCCAAGTACCATTGAACATAACTCTTTTAATTTCTTGTTGCACTCATGCGAGTGTTGGAATTTGCCATTTTTTAGCAGTGCTCAAGTGTTACAGAACTAAATTTTTCTTTTTGTTGTATTAGATAATAGCATCATGTAGACGAATCGAAAAACCGTCGCAAAAAAGAATGTCGACTTCTTATTCAGTTTTACAGCTGTTTGCCAAGTGTTTATTTTTTTTCGGTAGGAGTTGATTAAGAAGTTATAGTTACCTCGAACATCTTGTAAATGAGAATCTACGAAATTTCAAAAAAATGAAAAATGTAAGTGTGGAGTTGGACCAGACATAAGAAGTGTGAGAATCTAGTTGTAACATACGAAAGGTGCTTGTTCTTTATGATAGTTACTGTTGCATTCTATCCTTGACTATACCTACAGTATTGAAAATTCTCTTTGAAATATCTGATATTTAGTGACCTTTCGATAAACTGAAAATAGAAGTGAACGTGTGTCTTATCATTCATCATTTAAACGAGTAAATACAGGTATGTGGAGTCACAAAGTAGGTTAATAGAGAGACTATAATAATGCCTCGATTAAGGTACATTAGGGCCTCACATACAGCTTTTATGTATCGCTGGATTCAGTCTGAAACTGTCATGAATCCTAAAAAAAATTATCACCCATTTGTTTAGGTGATTCAACATTATTCGAGCACAGAAAACGTTCTAGTCATTTTTTTGGACAAACCAGTTTTTTGACGTAAACCAGAGATATATGAATTTTGGATTAAAAGTGAAAATCTAATGATCTATAGTTCGCAGAGAACTGTAGCTTCAGTTTTGAGATGTATACGAAGTTTGTTTTTTATAGGCAGACATTGGGGTATTATAAAAAAGTAATGCCCTTCAAAGCTGAAACTAGCCTTTCCAAAAAAAATTAAATTAGCACCCCCGCCCCTACTTCGATGAAAATTAACAAAATTTTAATTTATTTGTACTAAACGCTTGATAATATTTCTCTTTTTGTTTCTTTTCACTCATCTTATCGTCTTGTCAAGTGTCTTTTTAGCAGCAGGTTTTCGCAGAAAACCACCCTTTTTTTTTAGCGACTAACAAAAAATTTGTTAACGACGGACAACAAATTTTTTAGTTTCAAACACATCAAGCAATAAGTTCACTTATATGCTGTTTTTGCAGTCTTGAAAAATTATGAAAATGAACTTTTAAGCTGTTCCAAAATAGAAATATAAAAGTCGTGACTGAATATTTAAATGGACGGACAGTATCTGCAAAACTAATAGAAATTGAGCAGTTATAGTCATGTGTCTAATGTTTCTCTTTTGCAACAAAGTATACAAGCACTTCTTACCCCAAAGTTTCCTAATATTTTCTTCAATAAAGTGTATTCGTGTGGCAGATAAAATACCCTAGACCCATATAGCCTGTCCCATTTACAGATACAGATCATTTCAATCTCATAAATCAGTCCATAATCCAAGGTTTATTGTATAGTTCTTTACCTTTCTTCCCACTTATTCAATTATTTCGATATTTTATCGTTTATTTTTAGAATATCGAAATCTGTATCATGCGGATATTTAAACGACGAAGCTCAGATCCGAGTCCACAACTTGTCAGCCTGTCGCCATTGGTCCATGACGAGCACGAAGAAGTCGAGGATGTGAGGCAGACCAGGTCTGGTCAGTCAACACCCACAGGCAAAGGATCGTGTACACCTAATAACAGATCACCTAAAGCTTATCGAAAAGGTAAGTTATTAATTGATTTTTTTTTTTTTCAAAGAAAATTACCTTTTATATACGTGTACTGTGGTTTGTAGTCGTGTATACCTGTAGTAAATTACTTATAGAGAGTCGTCATGATTGCGCCACTGCTGGTGCGTAGGAAGAATAGGGATGGGTAATATTTCATTTATTTATTTTTGTTTTAGTTCTTTTTCTGTGTACGTGCCTAGTATCCTCTGGTATTTCAAGACATTAATTATAAATTATCATATTATTTAGGTTTTTCATTTTGTAGTAGCGCTGTTTAATTTGTTCATATTAAGGCACCTGAGGGGAATACATAAATTACATCCGCAGCAGAGGACATTGTCTTTAATTGAGTTTCCATAGAGAACCTGCTACAACTTCTTTGAAATAAATCGAGTCAAATTTGGGTGAATTAACGATGGCGTGCCCAAGGGGGGGGTTAAGGGGACTGAAACCCTTCTTAGATTTTCTGCTTCACTAAAATAAATCTCAGTTAAAAATATAATTTTCCAACAAATTTCTAAGTGCTCTGATTGTTTGATCATACATGTTTAGGGGCTAAAATTATCTGCTTTGGAACGATGAGAACAAACCCTGTTTGGCATCCTTCAGAAAAACCAGTGGGTGCGATCATTAGAAACGTGGTCAGCAGCAGAATAGTAACATAAGAAAGGCTTCATGCAACAAAATATTTATTGTTTTTTTTTCGGATTTTGCATCCAAAAATCAAAATGTATTTCGCTACCCATGAAGTGATCTATATTTGATGCACAACCAAGAGGAATAAGCAAAGTGAAGCTGGAATGTTATAAAAATAAAATCATGCTCTATCATTCTTCGTCTCCATTATATCTGGGCTTAGAGTGGAAGTATTTTTTTTATTCTTTACAGTTGTCTCTTACCACAAATACTAGTATAAGTCCAATAAATGTCATATTTACTTCGATTTAAGAATTCACTAGTAATTTTTATGAGGTCTCGACTAAGACTATCACTTATAAAATTTAATCATCTTTCTCGAATATTTAAATTCAACATTTTTTTATATTCCAACATAAAAATGTTCCTTTCATAAAAATACTCGTATATGTAGTCGTAGTGTTTTAATTTTTGCGTGCCTTCCTGGACTATTTTCTACATAATATTTGTATGAATTGTCATTCTTTAGTTACCGTATAATAATCCAAAAGGAAGATAACATGTTTCTGTTACTAAAAATGTTTTGAAGTAGAATAGAGCAACTAGTTTGCTTCTAGTTTTAATTGCTATGATAATTTGAAAATTGGTAGATTACTACTTCGTAAAATTCAAAATTTGAAATTTACGTTTATATTCTTCGAAGAGCGATTAAAATAAAGCCGCATGATTTAAAACTGTACTGTTTCAACATACTCAATTTTATGACAAATATAATGGAATTCATTGAAATTTAGTCGTCTTAGTAAATCAATTTTACTACCTATGTGATGTAATTTGTGGTGAATAATTTATTTTCTGATTAGCTGATGCAGTTAATATTTTTAATTACCTACATCGAAGAATTTTCATTATAATTTTTTCAGGTGTTTGATTCTTAATTGCAATTTGCAAAACATTTATTTTAAGATCTCTCTTAACTGTGCAAATATTAAATTTATTTTTTTCCCCCCCACATTTCATCATTTTAAATTCGAATCAAATGCAAACTGCGATCATCAAAAGTTCTGATAAAAATCATATTGATAGGTACTTATTATTCACAAATCATAATATTTATTGGTTTTGTTATGCTATTTGAATACTGATCGCATTTAAATACTCGTATACGAGTAGTAACCAGATTTTCCCTTCTTAGGATTATCTAGTAATTTATTTCAGATAAGACCCTATATATATCAGTTTCCTTTTATAAGTTGAAAATTTTGCTTTCATTATTCAAGGACAATTCGAAATGTTATCCTAAAAGATCAAATCAAAACACGAGAGAACCTTTTTTTTTACATTCACTCAAAAGCATTATTAGAAGGTATTTTACCTTATAGTAACAGCTCAATAAAAAATTTATTATCTTATATATAAATAACTGTGCAAGGTCGAAAAGCAAAACAAAAAATTAAATTTTCATACTACCTTCCTATTATATTGGTTAAGAAATAAAATTACTCTACTATGAATACATAATAGGTTATTCGATTTTCGTGAGGCAGATTCTTTATTTAAAATTTTCTATTTTTTCCCTGAATGCAAACCATAAAAACCTCCTGAAAAATTATTATCAAATAATTATCATATTGTCAATATAAAAAAAAAAATCGTTTCCTGATGATATGAGGTTTTATAAATCTTGGAAATGAAAAGAATTTCTAAAATTATGTAATGACAGCATTAGTTGTTTACATTTCAGAAAATGTTAATGGCCAGCCCTGGGTTGATTAAAATTTAATAAATTGGAAAAAATACTCTTACGTGACATCATTACTTATTTGAAACAAAATTAGAATTTTTTTTTTGGTTTTTCATTCACCCTAGCTAGTACATTGTGCTTATAGGTGACTTTTTCTGACAGCTTGTTTAAATATTTATGTCGTTTTTTTCGTAGCTGTTTGAGACGTTTTTGAAAATTCATGCAGTTACAGAAAATCTGTCAAGTGTTTTTGCTTGTTTCGTTCTAAATTAGCGCGTACTTTGGCGTTAACATAATTAATTTTTAACTTAATTTATGTTATGGCGCTTGTATCGTGTAGGTGGTAATTTTGTACAACTTTTTTCCTGAATAATTTGTGGTGTTTTTGTCGGACTTATATATGAACTCTCTCATAGAGAAACAACTGAATTTGAAGAAGTCTTATTGAATGTCAATTTAATGCAAATTGTATAAATTAATACAGTCGTGAATTATTTTTTCTATTTTTTATTAGAAAAAGTGTTTTGCCATGAAATTAACTGCGGAGCAACGCAGTAGTATCTTTATAATTTATAATTCATAAATCAGATTCGAATACTCGAAACTGCAATAATTAACTGAAACACCCACACGAATATTTAAATTTAAAAGAAATCGGTACATTTTCGTTATTTTTAGGTCTACTGTTTTTATATTTTTGTGGAATTTTACAGAAGTGCAAAAAAACTTATTTTGTAAAGTCTTAATTGGTTTTAGACTTGTATTTAGATTGATCAACAAGTGTGACTTATCCTATTTTTAGAAAAGACTGTTCATTTAGAGATTGAATATTGAACCATCTACCTCAGTCGAATAGATCTTAATAAATTTTCAAGTTACACTTTATGATGAAAGGGAATTTTTTTCGTAAAATTCCGTCTATTATTCAAGTATGAACAATCGTTTGGTTTTTATGCGCTGAAAGCCTAAAAAAGTTTGGAATTTATTGGCAAGTTGTTTTTGGTATGATTCTTAAAGTAAGGATGCGAATTCACAGTCTATCATTGGGTTAAGGCTCACAAAGAGGGAAGACTTTCATCTTATAATTGTATCCATTTCCATGTACATAAATTTGAATTGTGGTTGATTACTCAACAAAACACCCTGTACAAAGTTCATTGTCGAAACTATATCCAAAAATAGCTAAAAATAATTTAAACCCAACTGACAAATTTCTACCATTTCGCAAGAATGTGGACATGTCACTTTTTCTAGACGAATGATTCACTTTTTACTTTAAATTTATGCATTTCGCGCACCTGTTGACGACAATTTATCAACTCAACGCTCGCAAAAGTGAAATGAAATGGCAGACATCCGTCTGATTTATGTTGTAGATCAATGTCATCAGTATTCTGTTTACCTCGTTAAAAAAAAGTGGAAGTTAGGAAGAAGATTTACAACTGTCAATTTTAATGAAAATCATTTCAAACCAATATCGTTTTAAGCAGTTCTCAAACACGTATTGTATCCATCTGTCGAACATAATTATTTTGATTAATTTTTCCGGATTGACTTTAATTTTCGTAATCAGCTTTGGATTAAGTACACTGAGTAACATTTTTTTCTTTAATATTTACTCTGTTTTTCTGTTGATGTGATTTCCAAAAGTCGAAAAATGCATTAAGTTAAATTACGATTTCAAATTGCTGTCTCGAGATCTACATAAAACATATACGAGCGTATCTGCCTATGAAATACAAAAATAATTTAATTTTTACGAAACTAAACGTTGGTTTTTTTTTTTTTGTAGAATGTTTTTGTATGTTTTTTCTTTGTTTTTGCATAAATTAATGCTATATATCGCCTTCAACGGTCAACGCTACCGAACCTTGGTACCTACAGATCCATGACGTTCATTTCCTCTGACCTAAGTTTTGCTGGAGAATATACGTGTCTCACTGTTGGTATTTCAAAATTACCTTTGCTCCAATGTGCGTAGGCGTTGGAGCAGGGGGGTCAAAATTTACATCTTTTAGACACATTAAAATTGTCAAAACGCGTTGATGTGGAAATTTATAAAATGTCCGAAATATTAGTAATTTAGGGTCGCTGCACTGACGCGTTTGTCTATTTATGGGGTGTGGCGAAGCAGGGATAGAGCGCAGTTTGAGTTGCTGAGTGTGATTTTATGTGTTTTCTGTCAGGTGCCAAACAAAAAAGATCGAATTATTCGCTAGCGTAGTGCAAGATAAGCTCAAAAAGATCTCCGAAAGTCGAAAGTCAACTTTTCAACTAGGGCTGTAGCCAGAGAAGGGCACAACGCGCCTCAAGCAAAGTTGTTTGCTCCCCCAAGGACAGTTTTTCCCTGAAGCAGTGGGGGAGAGGTGTCCGTTTTGACCCCCTAGGTATTTGATTGGCCACCGCACCCTGCGAATTCGATTTGCTCTCGCCCCTAAGTATTTTGCTTGATCAAATTTCTTTACTCGAAGAAGGAACCCACAGGAGAGTTATAATTCTTCCGATAAACTACTCACGTTTTCCTCAAGTCTTATATAAGAACTACATGTATTTCTGTAAGGCTAGGTAAAATATATTAAGATTACCTCAACAATTTTCACCAGCTATCACGCAGCATTGCCTAATTATAAACGCCTACACTGATTTTTTCTTCTTCAAAATCTCTTTCCTCAATGGAGAAGTTGCATAATTTTACAAATGTGAATACTGCCGTATTATTTTATTTTTATTCAAGGTTTGCTTAACCCACAAAATTTTCACGTTCCACCACCCACATTCGAATCCGAAAATCGAATTAATGAAACACTGTATGTATAATTATAAATATGAATTATTTATCAATGAACTGCACGTGAGATGACGGGCTGAGTGAGATATATGTATTTTGGAATACAGTATATATATTCTCTCTAATTTTTCTATCCTCGAGCAACCAGTTTCCTTGCTGGTCACGAAAAACAAGTTTTTTTTTTATTCACACTATCCGTGCAATAGAAGTGCTCTAATCGAGTAAAATTTAGGCAGAGATACGTATTTTTCTAGTTATTTTATTTTTCACCTCTTTGTCATATTTTTATGGCTCATAAAAAATGTCGACCATATATTGTTTTGCTGGACAAGGACGAAACACTTTCTTTCACAAATTTCAAAACGGATATCTACAAAATGCGGGAGTAATCTTTCCAACACGTGTACGACTATTGAAAAGAAAGAATAAAAGCTAAACATTAAAATTATTATACAATGAACTTAGTTTTTATGAATAAGGTCAGTGGTTTGAAGGGCTGGAGAAGAAGAAAAAGAAACAGAGATTGTTGGGCTTAGAAGATGAGATGAAAGTGGATAGAACTCTCCATAACTCATGAATCCATAAGTCTTGTCTAAAAAGTGTCATATTTCGGAGTAAATTACTTCTAATCGCAATAATGTTCAAATAATTTTCAAATCATAATTTACCATAAAAATACACACATCAGAGACTAAAAGGTGATTTGAGTTAGTAATTGATTGTAATGAATTCTTTATAACCCCTTCAATTTTAGATTAATAATTTATTATTTCAAGTATTTTTAGTAATTTCAGTGAATGTTTTTAGTAATTTCAGATATTTTTGTAAATTTTTCGAGAATTTTTATGGGTATTTGTTAATTTTTTGAGAATTTGAGAATTATTGGAGGTTTTTGTAAAGTTTTCAAGATACCAGAATTTTATTCGATTTTATTCTGTAGTTTTAGAGTTCTTAATGTATTTTCTTAGAACTTTCTGAGATTTAATGAATTTTTTGGAAATGTTCAATAATTTTAGTAAATTCTTGGAATATTTTCAGAAATAGTGAATTTTTGAAAATTTTCAGAGATTTTAGTAATACTAGCAAAATTGGTTTTGGCTGTCAAGGGTGAGTTGAAGGTAAATTGCAAGTACCTAAATAAATGAATGTGAAAAAAATGGCACATTTTCTCCTATTTCCCTTATACTTTGACTTAGGTTACTCCCAAATACCATTTGCTTTCTGTACGTAAACTGAAATTTTTTATTCATTTTCCTTGTTTATTTTGTCCAGCAGGTCTATCAACGTGGGGTCGTAAGGTGGGCCGCCGCTGGGACCAGATTAAGCGTAGCGACTCCATCGAGTTCCTCGACTCCAGCAAGAAACGTCAGTGGACACCAACCAAAATGGCGCCTCCTGCCAATGGTTATGTACCAAATGGTGTCTCTTCTCAGCCCAATGGCCGTGGCAAACGTGTATCCCGCGTCGAATCGTTGCGAAATCTGTTCACCAGAGGTGCTTCCAGCATATCCTTTTATCAGCTGCAGAAAAACAGCACAACCACAACAAACGATGCTGCCTCAAAACGGTATCCCTCATCCCAGAACTCGAACGAATGGCTGAAAGATCGCTGCCAGGAAGGCATCTGCGATCTTTACGAAATGGAGGAGACCCTCCACAAGGGTATGCGGGTTGACAATGGCGGCGATGCTTCAAAACAGCATCGTTCTAGACGTCGAGTAGCGTCAGAGTCTTTGCGCGAGAATCCACTGGAGCAGCAGTACCTAGTCGAGTACTTGGTGCAACGCAGCAGCCTCACAGAACTGTCCAGTCTGGGAGGTGCTGAGAGCCAGTTGAAGGCACTGAGCTACGACGATCTGTACGCCATGTTCAAAGAGCTCAGTGCCAAGGAGGGTGTTCGATGGCTTCCGGCTAATGGAAGTGCCAATGTCGAACCTGAATCACGAAAGCCACCGGTCAAGGTTGGGCATCAGAATAAAATCACCGCTAAGAGGAGGCACACCACTTACGATTTTGCTAATATCGTTAATCGAATTCGCAGCAAAGAATCTTGCGGTGGTATGGTGGCAGCAACAAGCACTACCAGCATGACCACCTCCTGCATCAGTACCACAGCTACCAATGAACTGGACAACTCTGTTGACAGGTTATACACCCTGCTCAATAACTTCTTGATGCTGAAGGCAGAGGAGAGTGGCTACGAGAGTGACTCGACCAGAAATGGCGGAGGTGATTCACCGCGTGGTTCCATCAAGTCGAATTTGTCAAACGAGTTGAAACCCACCGAAGTGCAGCAAGTGGATGAGGTCTCCTGCACTCCTTGCACTCCCTGCGTACCACCGTTACCAAAAATGGCGGCTGCTCCGTTCACTAGGCAGCGAAATATTTGTAATCGAAGGGAGAAGCCAGGGGGTATGCAAAAAGGCTTCTTCCTTAGACCTACTGAGAGTCTCAAGAGTTTGTTACCAGAAGAGTCGAAGCTCTGCTCTACAGTAGCGTATCAACCAGCGACTTATCTGGGCCAGGAGCAGAGGTTTGGCCACCATAAGACTGATTCAAATGATCGCGAATTCAAATGCATGCGATTTGTAAAAACACCTGGTGATCAGTTGGGTATCTACGTGGAGAAGGTAGATCCGAGTGTAATGTCATCGCCCTACATTATCACGTCCATTGATCCGGGAAGCGTTATTGATAGGTGAGTCTGGTGCCCATATGCACACCAATCATTTTCAATTTGAGTCAACAAACAAGAGTTGCTTGTCATTTTCAATTAGAAAAATACAGTCAAATAATCGCTAAAAAATGGAAAACTCGTTGATAATTTCAGCACAAAAACTCGAATAGGGTAACGTGTATAAAAAATTACATATTATCTAACTTCACAAAATTAAATTTCATCTATTAAAATTGACATGTGTAAAAAATTTCTCAAAAGCAAATGCGTATTTTGGTTTGAAAAATCAAAGTTTTAATAAAGGTAAAACGTAAGATTTTTCATAAGCTTTAAGTAATTTTATTTTTACAATTTTTTTCATCATTAACGTTTCTTTACATTAGAGAAGACAACAAAAAATAAAAAGTAAAGTTATAACATGTGGCCTTTGGAAAAATAGAAGTTTGTCACTGCGATTTATTCTACGTACCATATGGATGGTCTTAGGTTCAAAACCTGTCAAGTCCTGAAAAAATAATCTCAAAATTTTTTTGTATTCAAATAATATTTTGTGACCTGAAAATTCCCAATCAGCCAGAAGGGATAATTTTTGGGACTCGGCAATACATAGGTGACAATCTGTACCAAATCCATCCAAAAATCATAAGTCAACTTCACCATCAACTCTATTCTACAGTATAATCTTTATCGACATGATTACAATGATTTTTGTTTTTACAGGGATGGAAGATTTCGCATAGGCGATGAACTTGTAAAAATCAATGGCACCCGTTTACGAGGTCTTTCTCTGGAAGATGCCAAGACCATCCTTCGAAATTCATCCTCCGAAATGGAGATTATCGTTAGTCGCCAGTTGCCCGGTGTGCTTGGTCGTCATACCCAAATTGGGAAAACTCCACTTTACAATTCCAATAACAACCAGAGCTGTTCAAACAATAAACTGCCACCCCTGTCCCCCCAACGCTCAACAAGCAGCGCTGCAGCAGCAGCTGCAGTTGCCAAAAAATTGAAATTTACCGACGCCGCCGGCTCATCCGATAAATTGGGCTACACGCGCCAGTGCTCGATGCCCGAAATCCTTCGTGAAATTCCAAAACCACTGGCAGCTGGAAATAAAATGGTGGCTCCCAAAAACAGCACCAGTCAAACTGGCAGATGTGCTGCAGCGGTGGCAGCAGCCAACATCAACCGAGTACCCACTGAGACAAAAATATCGAAACCAGTGACTGGAATGCGAAAATTTTCGTTGCAGTACGACCACATACCCCAAAAACCAAATGCTATTGAAGTTTCTCAAAATTTCGATAGAAATGTAAACCATGGCAGGCCAAAATCGATGCTACTTGCCACTCATTCGATAACATTCTGCAAAGGTGTGGGCCAGAAGTCACTCGGATTTAGCATCGTCGGTGGACGAGATTCGCCAAAGGGTAATTTGGGAATTTTTGTGAAAACCATTTTTGAGGCTGGACAAGCTGCTGACTGTGGATTGATGAAAGAAGGTGAGTACTGTGGGATATAAGCTTCAGTCCGGATAATGCAATTTGGAACTTTTTCAACTGGGACTCCTTGTTTAAAGGACCTTCATTATAATTTTTTACAAACCATGTACTCCTGTGAAAACTTAAAGAGATTTTTGTCAGAAGAGAACAGTGTGGTCTGCAAATTATAAGAATTTTTTTATTTCAATTTATTTTTGTGAAGAGGAGGGACTTTCAATTAGTAATTTTATCTACTTATCGACTTCTCTTCATATTTTTTTCATGATTATATTGAAAATATTTACGAACTTCTAGATCAAAACTAAGGCTGACAAGGTATCCCTTAAGAAAATTATACATTTCTCGTTGAAAAAAAAGTACCCACTTGACTCAAATTTTTAAAATTTCATAGTGGCTACAAAATCTGATTTTTGTCTGAAGCATTAACTTACTTCACTTTAAATGAAAAAGAAAATAGCTTTCTACTCGAGAAATTGAAAATTTTCCAATGCCAAAATCCAAACTTACTTGTTCCGATTGAAAGAGTGAAATATTTTATTTTCAGAATCATGTTCTGGAAAATTAGTACCTATAGCTTTATCGTTGTACAATCGTTTCTTTCTAATTACAGGAGACGAAATTATTTCTGTTAATGGTACCTCTATGAATGGGCTTACTCATGCACAAGCGATATCATTATTCAAAAGTATCAAAACTGGACCAGTCATTGTGCAAATTAAAAGAAGAAATTCAGCTATTCGAAAGTAAGTTTGCTATCATTTTGTTGGTTATTTACAAAATATGAAACTAGTAATATTATTTGATTGATCTCAAATAGCAATATTCTCATTTATATTCTCCCTCTTGCTTCCCTCCCTTCATACAACGTAATCTTGTTTGTAGCTTCGAAAATGATAGTCTACGATGTAATTTATCAGTTTAGGTACCTAATTATATTTTATTTTTGCAGAGATAATAAATCGAAATCATGCGAGGAACTGGATAAATGTAAATCATGAATCAATAAGTGGCTGCAGAAAAAATTACACTGTCCAGGCTGTTTAGTATTTTTTACCTTTCCTCAAATAATTCAAACAAAGGAAGGTTTTATAGATGAAGAAACATGGTAGACGAGTAGTTGTAAAATCACAAATTGTTGGATTTCTAATACTCTGGTTGTTAATTCATTTCTTTTTCCATATTTTTGCTCTCCATTTTTATTTTTTGAAATTTTAGCATTCACGAGTCTACAATTTCTTAGCAATTCTTTGCATACAATATGAAATGGCTCAATTTAATCCATGATTGATTTATGATTAAGAATATATTTTATATGGATAACAAATAAGTTTAACATTTGTGTCGTTTCGTTTTATTGTTACACTTTTTTTTTTTTTTTTGTTTAATGTATATTTTTTTCTTGGCTGTGATATACTGATTAATCTGATCAATAATTAGATCTTGCTTTCTGGATACCTAGGTATGTTAAGAATTTGTTATCAATTTTGTGCGTTTTCTTTTTAATTTCTTTGTGTTGTGTAATTTTTGATTTTCTGCAAGAAAATTATGTAAATGTTTATTACCTTACTAACTTCTCTTTTTATTACCTGTCTTATGACAATATTTTTTAAACATCGATCTTATTATTGAAGTGGGTTAGGTGAAAATTAAAATCCACAGTTACATAAATTCTTGTTGAATCATAAATTTTATGAATGCTGAAAAAATAGATAATCGGTGTGATTTTCGTTAAATGTTTGGAATTATCTGATTGAAATTTAAAATAGTAAAGTTTACTTCTAGTCCAGTTATGTATGAGACAAACAATAATAGCATCCTATTTCAAACACCCTAGGAGTGTTGGGTAGGTCGCCCCGAATAACATAATAAAAGTCTCTCCCCCACCTCCCTTTGAATTTTATACGGGGGTTGTTTTTCCCCCAAATTTCGGTTTTTGCTTATATCTTCGATAGTATCGATTTTAATGGAAAAAATGCTGAGAATTAATTTATCTATAAAAAATGTTCGCATGTAAATTTCTCTATCTTCAACGGTTACATAGTTAAGGGCTGGCAAAAATTTTTAAATGAAAATTCTAATATAAAAACGTACAAAATGAACACTGATAGATTTATTTTAGTTTTATAGTTCTCCGTTGAAATGCAATTGAAATATTTTAATAAGATCTGACTTGTCATAAAAAAAGGGCCGATACATTAGAAAATGAATTCTCGTTTTGCATTTGAATGCATAAAAAACAATATTTTTAATACATATCGGAAAATGTTTTTTTTTTTCGATGCATCGGTCTAGCATTAGTCCTAAAAAACTCATCAATATTTTTTTGCAACATGTCACATGTTATCAATGGTCCCCTCCGTACCCTCTCTCTATCAACTCTAAGCGAAGGGAACCCATCTCTGACCTCATGATCATATACAAACATTATTTATCAAAGCCCATCACTCATTCAACAAGTTTGTTTCGCCAACCTAAAGGCAAAACGTTAAATGTGTGACAATTACTTTTCTATTTCTTCTAATTTCTTAACTTTCAAATTAAAACGCTTTTGTGAATTGAATTCCATCTTATTGGAATATTTCAAGTCTTCATTTTAAGCTCTTTAAATAGTTTCAAATCTTTCTATGGAGTCTTCAATTTTGGATTTTTCATATAACATTTCATCGCAAACTGTAAACTGTAAGTAGAAGACCGAATAATCGATGACGTGAAGTCAGGGCCGGATTTAAAATGTGGACAGTGTGGCCAATTTCCCCGGGCCTCCACCACTCGTTATAAAAAAAAAAGAAGTATAATAATTATAGCATTATCTAAATTTCTCATTTAAAAAAAATGTTTAAAAAATTTGGTAACTAACCCCCTATCCCACTAGAAACGGGCCTCCACCACTTTATCCCCACCTCTTTCAACTCCTAAATCCGGCCCTGCGTGAGGTGATCTTCGTAAACTGGTTTGTATTTACTAATTTGCATTCTCGAATTCCGATATCTAAGTAATTATACAAAAGTTCAGATATCTTGAAAGCCTCAGATCTGAAAGTCATGAATTATATGCTTTTCCTACACCATGATTGATCTTGCAGTGTTTTTAAATCGTTCATCTGTAGCAGAATTTATAATATAACGACGATATTCAGGAATTATTTTGCTGCAAAGACAATAATTTCTCTTGTTCGTCCATTTCACTCGGAGCGTATAAAAGTTTCTTCAAACTTTTTTTAATTTATTAAAAAATTCTCAATGCGTCAATAGAATACACTTTCCAGTTCGTCTTAGAAATTAGCTATCTTTAGCTCTGTATTGCCTCTAAACGAAATAAACGACCACCTTTCTTCGGTTTAAATTATGTAGCATGTAATAGAAATGAAAAAATGTGATGGACATTTTACCAGTTCGAAATGTGGTTTGTTACGTTAGGTACAGTTAAAAATTATTTTATAGTTATACCGCCGTAATCCGAAAAGTTGGCCCACAAATTGTGGGTGGCCAATCACATTATTGAACAGATTTCAAAAAAGTATTTTTCAAGCATTCAAAACGCTTCAAAAATATTTCATAGATACCGTATTTCGAACTCATTTCTAATTTTAAGTCATTTTGAAAATTTGAAAATATTTTGTTTGAAATACTGCAGGTAATAATTTGAAAAAATTATCAAACATTCTTGAATTAATCATAAGATTATTCTAAGATGATAATTTGAGAATATTGTGGGTGAGACATTTAAAAAAATAATTATGTCAATAATATATTGGAAATATTCTGGAAAAATATTTTGACCATCTTCAGAGAAAAAATTTAGCCTTATTCTAATAATTAATGCTACCTCATCCAACCATGAACCCTTATTGATGGAATTTCAAGTGTCCCAGGGCTGAATTCTCCAACTGATTAGCACCGAAAACTTTAGTTTTAAGACTTACAACCAACAATACATCTACCAAACTATCCAGCTTTTTTAAAATCATTTGCTGTTCTGCGTACCTTCAATGGTTCAACGTCTTCATCAATTGACTTCTACTTTACACTATATTTTCTTATTCCACAAACTATCTCCGTGTTGAACAAAATGCCATTTATAGAATTTTAATCAAATATTTTTTATCTTCTATCCTTCGATTTTATCATTTTTCCTATAATGGAAATTTTCAATTCACAGTACATACAATGCGTATAAATTTACACGGTTCGTTCTTCACCCTATCCCTCCATGCTCTTTAATGTCCTGCGCTATTTACCTAATTTGTAAAATTTGTAAAATTTTATGGGATTGGTTTTAAGCAGATTGGTTGTGAAAACATTGACTAAGTTTTGTTAACATTGACTCAATTTTTATTTAATATTATAGATATGACTGGATTTTATGTGCAGAAGGGCTCACAGCAAATGTAAATGAAGTTTGTTAGAACTAACGCCGGCGAATGAGGTACTGCTTTTGGTACTCTCTTATGACATGTACTCCTGGTTGACAAAATTCTCCTTCCACATCTAACGAATTTACATCCATGTCCAAACTTGATGTGCCTAAACTTGGTAAACAAGTAAACAGTTATCTCGCATAGAATTCCCCATCGAAAGAGATTTTTTCATTATAGAAGACAAGTCTGTTGGCTACCATTCAGAGCTGGCGTGTCCGCGAACTTATTATAATTACTTGTCTAGGAACTTGCATTGGCCAGAGCCGTAAAATTTTTTTCATTTCATTAAGTCGCGCGTCTTAGCCAGTTCGGTAACGCTTCGCGTTCAATTCGATCCGAGAGTTCGTCTTGAATATTTTTAATAATAAAAGCTTATAATAAATACATGATATAATTACTAATTCGCGTTAAAAAGTAAATATCAAAAAATATCGATTGATATACCGACTGAATTTACATTTTGTCGATGATAATTTTTAATGAGATGCCTGAAAGAAGATAATTTCGAGTCGAAGGTGTAAATATTGGTGGAACTACTTATCGCGTTTTATGTTTTTCTCCTTAAATGGCGGCGGAATAACTAATTATTGTGACAAAATCCTACAGGAATCTTCAAGGATTTGATTGGTGAGTGAAACTTGCAAGAGGTGCTCACAATTTCAGTGTATTAAAAAATAAAAGATAGATGCTGGATTTTGATGAGGATACAATCTCTTTGGGGAAAATGTTGATAAGTGTTTGACATAATCATATACATAGCTACTTCATTCACATTTTTTGGCAACCACTACGTTTTTTATCCAGTCGTTTTCCTCTCAAGTTAGCTGATGTATCACACATTTACTCTTGAGTAGTAGGTTTTGAATTTCTCATTTGGTGGATGGTGCAAAAACATTGGGAAATCAACATTTTTTCAGAAATCAAATTGGAAGCTCCTACCCCCACCCTCCGAGGGTGGGATCTTCTATAATCAGGTGGTGCAAAATTTTTCAGGAGGTGCACGTGCACCCTTACCTCCCCAACATGTCAGCCATGCATTTACTGTGTTGGGTAATACGTGCCAAATTGAATTTTTGGTAGCTAGGGCCAAACCAAAAGTGTGTATATTAAAGCTCTGTTCGGACGCTACCAGGACTAGTAATCCTGGGCCAGTACTGGTCGAAATATGCCAGGAAGCTGTTCGGACGCTTTTCCTGGTAAACAATTAGTCTGTTCGGACGCTAGCAGGAAGGTTACAGGAAACAGTTCCTGGTAATAATTCGCCAGGAGCTTAAACGTCCTGGTAACGGACCAGGAAAAATTGTTTCACCTTTAATTCGTTTATCTTGAAAATTTTCATCACTTATCAGTGTAGGTATTTTGACTATTGTCAAAGGTTTTATGAATGAAATCAAAAAGTTGACTAATTTCGTTAATTAATAATCAAATATGCAAGGAAGTATTTTGTATTTATGGGAAACATTGAAGACGTTACTTTGTTCGATTTTTAGTACATTCTAGAAAAGAAGAGTAAGATATTTTTATTCTTCACAAATATTTGAAAAAAATTTTGCTTGGTTGATTTGGTAGAGAGTGTTGAATATGCCAGGAAATTGTTCGCACGCTTTCATTTTCCTGGCCTGTACTTGGGCCAGTTTACAGACCAGGAAAACTGTAATTACAGGTTGCCTGGTAGCGTCCGAACAGAGCTTAAGTTGGGCCTCATTGATTTGCATTTGGCAGATTTTACTGTAACAAATTTTGCTGTAAGTCTGTCTGAGGCATAAATTGTCAGTTCAAATCTAAAAACTGCAAAGTTTCTAATAAACTATCAACCGTTTCTCTTTTTGAAGTTTTACGATAGCTAAACGAAAACAAAAACGAACTTGAGAAATGACCACTACAGCAGTGTTTTTGAATGAAAATCAAATGAAAATGGAATTTTTCACATAATTCAGATTTAAGTAATTAATGAATTGAGAGCATATATATAATTTCTGAGTCTATAGTGCGATCCATACTAAGAAAGACCATTTATGTCACCAGGGTTTGGGGAGTGCATTATGGTTTTTCTTAGCATGGGTGTGATATAAAATGAAAATGCAGGGCTACAACTGAGATTTTCACGATTTTTAAAAATGGAGGTTGCCAACACTGTTCAGTTATATGTCCTGTCTGTCTCCTGGTACTTTGGTTTTAATTAGGGGTTATTTGGTGAGGTCAGTAATTCATACTCTGGCTCATAAATGAAATATGCCTTTCCAAGACTGACAACGTGCGTCTTTTTCAGACAAGGCGGTTCTTCAAGAATAAAGAATGGGTTCAAGTTACAAAAAGTTTTAATAATATTTGTAAACATACAAGTTAGACTTTAAAATTTCTGAATTTACCTCCTTATCTAATACAAATCAATTTACTGTAAAAATATCATGTCCCAAAATGCAAGTATCGTTGAGAAAATAGACTTCAAAATTAGGTTGCTACACGTATGAAGGCTGTGAAACATGAACGTGTTTTTTTGCTCTCTTGTAAAATGGGCTGTAAATTCTAGCTATTTCCCTGTTCTACCTAAATTTTTTTCCTATTATATTCGCCTTGACCAGAGGAATCAAATTGTATATTTATTATTGTACCCATTTTCAAAACAGAAAATTATTGTCAAATTTTGATAGACTTCAATGATGTTTGAAACCGCTTTCTTCAAAAAGTGGAGCTCGGTTGATTTTCAACCGATTGAGAATAATTTTTTTGAAAAAACTCTGGTAACCCTCCTCGATCAAAAGCAATCATCAGCTCACAATAATGAAATTTTCTGACTCGAGGTACCTTTTCATAGATGACATCAGGTATATTAAAAATATTGGTCGATAATATTTGAAAATAAAGATGATTACACGTCAAAAATTATAAGTGTGTTATAAATTAAAAGAAGTCGAATTATCAGGATTCGCATGAAAATAATAATAAACTTTGAACGTGTTTTTCTCTCTCCAAGTTTTCACTTTTTTCTTACTATCTAAAATATCTATTTTTATGTATTACTTATACTAATTTCAAAGAAAAAAAAATGAAGCATTATAAATGCCATACATGTAATACCTTAATTTAAATATTGTTAACTGGGTTTTTTGCTATTCTAAACTTCGCTTATTGCATTTTAATTTTTACTGATTAGTGAAGTTGGAAATTTTGTGACTAGATACATGATTAACCTCGACATTTACTGAGAAAAATACTTTCGAAATCCCTCTTTCGAACAGATCCTAATGAAAATCTAAAAATTCTTTACGGGTCGAAAAAATTTCTTATCAACGAAGACGAATCTTTATACATTCGGCAGCGAAGCTCTTCGTAATCAACTGCGGACTCTGATCGAGATAAACTTGTTATGACGATAGTGGTCATTGGTTGTCTTTCGCAAACGATATTTTTGGGATTGGAGCAGATAAATAAGTTGGCACAGTCATACCGCGCAGTTCTGTTTTAACGCAGTGCTTTTTTTCTTTTGCCTCAGATAACCAGCATGCTGGCTCAACTTGCGCAGCTATTCGCCACTGATTCTGTGATACCTACCTAGACTTGCAGCAGCTGATTCCTGTTACAAGAGAGTTAAACTAATTACAATTTGTGTTCGTATTCAGCAAAAAAATTGGGAAAATACACGAGAATTACGCCGCCGTCTTCGAAAAAATAGCGAGTAAAATCTAAAGACGAAACCAGTTTCCTACACCATGGCCAAGCTGCTTAACTATGGTAAGTGTCAGATTAGCATCCTAACCATAAGCAAAATATTTCCGTACGTTGAAGCAAGTAGAAGACAGAAAAAAACCCGTTCTGCGTCTTCGACTTGCCCCTCTACCACCCGCCCGCCGGCCAACCATCGTAGTCTATAGTTCGAGTCATTCGACTGAATTAGCACAGTTCAAGTACATATACACTTTTGTAAGTGACAAAATTATAGCCAGAAGTTTCATGGCTGGAATATGTGTTGAGGTCGGTGTCCTTCGTAGATGGACTGAAAATCGCAGGGGGCTCGAACGATTTTTTATTTATTCGATCCGTATTTTATTTGTGATGTGATCTATGGAAAGGTACCACAAGCTGTTAGACAATTGTTTGAAAAATTGGCAAAAAATGGTTGTTAGGTTAGAAAATGACGAAATCATGTTTTTATTCTTTTGGTTACATTTTAGTGAAGTTTCATCCAACTAAATGATGTTATATAACCTTTCTACTGCTGTAATTCGAATTTCATTAAAAAATGGATATAATTATTTGAATAGTATTAGTCCACATTTTCAAATTTTATAGGAGATCAAAAAACTCTTCATGTTACACAGCCATTTTATGTAGCAATTCAACTTTGAAGTCTCTTTTCTTACAGTGGGCTGAAGGTTGCATTTTGGGACTTAATATTTTTACTGTAAATAAGGCTTGGTGTAAACAATTGAACCTTATACGAGAATTTAATTTTTCAAAAAAAAAATGGACTTATTCCTCTTTCATATCACTGTTCATTTGAAAATGCGCATGGAAATTCAAACTTTGATTTTCTGTTAAACAAGATTTTTAAATTTAAAAATTTCTAATGTCTTATCTCCGTCATGTCAGAAGCAATCATCTGCTCAAAATTAATTCTTTTGACCCCAGTTACTATTTCATAGGGCATATCACATTTATTTATTTCATTATTTATTCCAAAATAGATAGTATGTGTTAGGAAAAAGGAAAAGAATTTATACATTTGAACGTTTTGAAAGTGTTTCGGAGTTGATGATGAAATTTAATATTCTGCTTTTTTTTTTAATTTTATTTTTTGCTTTTTATGACAAAAAAATCAAGTTATAGTGTGTGATATTCTAGCCTTTGATTCCAGTATTGTACTCATTTTTTTTTTTCATCTCTTTGCCTAATAGTTATATGTTGGTTAAAATTTTTGAAATGATTATTACTGATGATAGTCAATCATGGTAAGCGTATAGGGAGGAAACTTATCTTTTCCAAATAGTTTGGTTCAACTTCAGATCATTAAAATGTGGAGTATATGAGATAGACCTTCTATTTACAATAGACTGAGCTTAGCAATAAGAACGTGAAGTGAAAACTGAGTACAATGGTAGTGGGATAATGAAAGTGTACGTAATGTTTTGTTCGTTTTATTAGTAATTAAAAAGTAGACGGGTTCGAATTTACACAGGAAAGAAAACAAAACAAACCTTTATCCCATTATCTTTGAATACAGTAGCTTTGTTCGTACGCTACCAGGCAACCTGTAAGTACAGTTTTCCTGGTCTGTAAACTAGCCCAAGTATAGGCCAGAAAAATGAAAGCGTTCGAACAATTTTCTGCCATATTCAACACTCTCTACCAAATTAAACAAGCAAAATTTTTTTCAAATATTTATGAAGAATGAAAAATCTAACTCTTCTTTTCTAGAATGTACTAAAAATCAAACTAAGTAAAGTCTTCAATGTTTCCCATAAATACAAAATACTTCCTTGCGTATTTGATTATTAATTAACAAAATTAGTCAACTCTTTGATTTCATTCATAAAACTTTTGACAATAGTCAAAATACCTACACTGATTAGTGATGAAAATATTCAAGATGAACGAATTAAAGGTGAAACAATTTTTCCTGGTCCATTACCAGGACGTTTAAGCTCCTGGCAAATTAGCTCTGTTCGGACGCTACCAGGCAACCTGTAATTATTACAGTTTTCCTGGTCTGTAAACTGGCCCAAGTACAGGCCAGGAAAATGAAAGCGTACGAACAATTTCCTGGCATATTCAACACTCTCTACCAAATTAACCAAGCAAAATTTTTTTCAAATATTTGTGAAGAATAAAAATATCTTACTCTTCTTTTCTAGAATGTACTAAAAATCGAACAAAGCAACGTCTTCAATGTTTCCCATAAATACAAAATACTTCCTTACATATTTGATTATTAATTAACGAAATTAGTCAACTTTTTGATTTCATTCATAAAACCTTTGACAATAGTCAAAATACCTACACTGATAAGTGATGAAAATTTTCAAGATAAACGAATTAAAGGTGAAACAATTTTTCCTGGTCCGTTACCAGGACGTTTAAGCTCCTGGCGAATTATTACCAGGAACTGTTTCCTGTAACCTTCCTGCTAGCGCTCGAACAGATACATTGTTTACCAGAAAAAGCGTTCGAACAGTTTTCTTGCATATTTCGCCTAGAACTGGCCCAGGATTACCATACCAGTCCTGGTAGCGTGCGAACAAAGCTAGTCTTGACTGATCAGAGCAGTCAACATTAGCGAAGCACAGTCTATTGTATAAATGGAAGAATTATGTTACATATATATGGATTGCAGAAAGTTATAGGACATTTTAGAATGTTCGAGCCAATATAACGCTGGAAATTTTCATTTTATATAAGTAATTTTTTCAACTGTTGAATACGATTTTAATCTTTCTTGGAAATTTTCGTGACAGCCTTTAAAATTTGGTTAGTACGAGTATAACGTAATAATTATATGTGAAGAAAAATTTCACAGGAATTATTTTCATCGTGAAGTTGTGCCCACAGGGGAGCAGAACCTGCGGAGGTCATTATTTTTATACGCTTGTTTAGAATACCTATACGCACGTGTTTATTTACTCGCATACCTGTGCAGGTATATCAGCAAGATATTTTCGTTCAGCCCCAGTGTGAGGTCATGCTTTAAATGAATCTCGGCTTATGGCTTGTATCAGCTGACGCGTCGCTATTCTATTTACGGGTCGATAGAGAATTAGAGATAATTATTCTGCTACCGAATATCGCGTACGAGGGAACGCCGTAGGCCACGACCCTGTCGATCACGCGTCTCACTTTCGGTTTGGGCTTTCCCGCTGACGTCGGGGATTTTTTGTAGCATATTAGACGCACGTTATGCCGCGCCGCCGATTTGCCTGATTGTCAATTAGACCGACCGTCATCTCGTTCTCGACAGATGCGATGGCCCAGCCCAAAATCATGCGCTGCTCTTCACTGGCTGAGGCAAACAGCTATAATCTGTTACTGTGTCTCTTAAAAGAGTCATATGGTTCAAACGGGCCCCAAGTTGTAAAACATACGAACAATCTTGGTTCAGACAATAGTGCACCCAGGGATTCCGGGTCAGTTGCCCGAATACGTTTCCCCAACAGGCCATTTCCCCAAAAAGACATTACCCCGAAGTTTTTTCCCCCCAATCCATGTCCCCGACACCCATTTACCCGACAATACAACGGCCGACAGTTATTTCAGGTAAATACAATTCGGGGAAATGTCTTCTTGGGTAAATGTAGTTTTTGGACAGCTTTACTTTTACACTTTGAAAATGTATTTCGGTTTCGCTCTGCTCTCGGCTGGGGGGGTGGGGTGAGTATGGATCGAATGGGATGGACCTTTGATGACAACAATTCCATCCTCAGTACCAGCAGCACCTTTTGTTATGGTTCGAGCAGTACATTCTGTGGATCTAACCTTTTGGCAGTACCAATGTACACGTGTATTGCGCTGGCGCGATCGCACATACAAATCCTTCAATGATCAACTTTAGTCCAATTATTTTGGCTATTCTCACTCGTATGTTACTTAACGAAGTACAACACAGAGGGTATTTAAATTTTTTTTTTTCAATGACAGTTTCAATGTACTCGTATTTCAAAATTTATTCAGATTTATGGCAGAAAACGTTAATATAAAATAAATGGTACACGTCTATTTCTCCGACACGTCTATTTACCCGACAAGACATGACCCGACAGTTTTTTCGGGTAACAAAAATTTGGGGAAATGTCTTGTCGGGTAATGGTTTGTCGGGGAAATGGCTTCGGATAATTGGGTGTCGGGTAAATGAATTCGGGGAAAAACATTTTGGGGAAATGGTTTGTCGGGAAATGGTTTGTCGGGAAATGGTTTGTCGAGTACTTGGATTCGGGTAACTGTCCTGAAACCCACCCAGGTGCACCCAAAGGTGGTTCGAAGAGCTGAAGCTCCTTGGGCATCAAATTCCATTAAAAAGCTTAATTTTAAACAATTTCCTAGCTTCGCTTTGATTTTTAATGGAATTTCTGACTTTTGCCATTGACTCAGTCCTTAGAAAACGTCTTTGTGCATTACTGCATTCAGGAGTTGAACGGTTGAGCCCCGTTTAAGCTACGTATATATCGATTTCCCTGGCTTCAGTCGAGTTTAAGTCGGTTGAACATTTTACATCCGTCTTTTAAGACTACCCCCGCCTTGAGGGAGCCGTGTCAGAATTTAGTGATAAGCTATTTTATTTTGTTACAGTTGCCATTCCACTTTTGATTCTCGCTGCCATCACGGTCGCTGAAGCTGCTTCAAACAAAAAATCAAGCAGGCGGGAGACTCAAGCAAACTCTACCACCACCGTACAACCCTCTACAACTCCACCAGGCAGCGAGATTTTACACAATACACTCTCATTTTTAACAGACCAACCGTTCAATGATTTTGACTGGGCTCTCAGCAAGGTAAGTTCACTAATATGCGTCAAACGGTTCAACTACGAGTATTGAGAGAAAAATACGACATATTCTAAGTGGCAATTATATTTTTACTAGCTCCAAGTGCTGTATGAAAATCACTCGTGTAAATATAATATGTTAGTGGCAAATTTTCAAAAGCTGAAATTTTACCTCCTCTCATTGCAAATATTTTTTAACAATAATTTCTTGGTTGAGGGGGCGCCCATATATTCATCTTATCCCAAAAATTGAAAAATATTTCAACACAAAATTTTCAGAACGTAAACAAATGGAAAATATTTATACAAACATCTTCTAAGTAGAAAAAATCTGCCAGATATCAAGATAATATCAATCACTAAAACATCGAATTATGAAAATAATTGATATGTGAGTTCTAAAAGGGTTGGATCCCAAAATAGCTGCTTTCTTCATTTCGGAAAGGAGTTTTGAGAACCAGAGAACCCCCATTCCTTCACCTTATGACCAACTACTAATACACGAATAGGTTTTGGACAGGGATGTCCAAGACAATTTTGTCGTCTCGCCAATCAGTGTCAAGCTGGCTGTTGGTATGCTGTACATGGGTGTAGACGGACCGGCTGCCAGAGAAATTGAAAAAGTTTTAAGGATTAATTCTACCATAAAGGATGACGTTGTTAAAAAATTTTCCGAAGTAGCACTTTCCCTAGAGGTGAGTTCGTTATTATCAACTTACAAAAATGTTTTTTTTATTCTACATACGCATACTTCTACCTACTCTCAATCTACTCTCTTATACCCTAAGACGAAGAAAAGAGAGATTATCAAACAGAAATATTTTTATTTCAAACTTTCATTTGTTACTATGTATATTTCTAGCATTCTTGTCAAAGGTATTCGTTCTCAATTAATACTTTTACTTATGAAATTTTTCAATGTTTTTTTTTTTTTTTTTTTAAGGAAAAAGCAAAAGACAAAAGTCATAATCCCATTGTAAACTGAGCTTTAAAAATGAGATTTTTGTGATTTTTTATAAGTTTCGATTAACTTACTGTTGTTTAACATGCTTGAGATTCAGTAATTCAATGTTAAAGTTATGAAAATAGTTTCAAATAGTATTTTAGATAAGTATTACGAAAAAAATATTTCACAAATTTTGAAAATTCGTTGAAAATATTTTGTGGTTATCTTCTTTTGATCTCATAATCACTGAGTGGTTGAGAGACTATTTTTGAATATTTAAAAATATTTTTTCCATCTCAAAAATATTTTCCCATCAATATTGAAAATAATTTCTCAACCAAAATCTCTGTATATTACAAAATCAAAACCTACTCGACTACTTTCTAGAAATGGACAAGTGTGAAACAAATACACGTATTTTGTGTCTGTAGTTGCAATATATGGGAAATCTGGAAATGGACAACTGCGAGTAAATACACACATCCTTTCATATGTAATAGTAGACGTTGGTGGAAGAAAGGTTTTACAAATACGTGTGAGACAACAGATTTACATAGTTGGGGGTGAAGGCAGAAGAAAGACTTTGAAAAGAAGAAAATATATTGCTAATTTTTTTTCTATGCACCCTCGAGGGGGGTTGGGCCGCGAAGCTGCAATGGGGCAAAGCCCCCTAGTTATTTCCTTAAATAATTTTACTTTTAAGCATTTTACATAGGTACTTATAATTCATTGCCAAATATTCAGTTTAGTATTGACCCTGTAATTTACATAGCTTCAAAAAAGTTCTGTTAATGGCGTCCAATTCTGTGTATTGAGTTGGCGAAAAAAGTAATTATCAAATTGATTTTTCAATTAGCGCTCAAAACACGACGAATATGATTTGAACGTCGGCACTAAATTGTTCATCGACCAAACAGTCAAAGTGAACGAAGATTATCGTAAAAAATTATTGAAATGGTACAATGCCACTTTGGATTTGGTCAATTTCAAAAATTCAGCCGAAGCGATTTCTCGAATTAATAAATGGTGCGGAGAGATCACTCAAGGAAAAATTGACAAACTTATCGATCCAGGTAAAGCTGGCTATCCTGGTATTTTAGGTCTTTCTTTGGAAACTATTGAAATCGAAAAAGCTTCAAATTGTTCTGCATGATATGACGTCAATGCTTTTTTGATTTTTTAGTGGGTTACTTTTGTAGAATGTCCTGAAAGGGTTATTAAGGCAGATTTTTGAGTTCATCTTTCGAATTTGTCTGAAACTTTGACTTGAAGTTTGTGTAACTTCGACGACAATTATTCAAGTTTAACAAAAAGCAAAACTTGAAACGCAGGATTGGTTAAGTAATCAAATAGAAGGAATTGAAAGGTTTTTCTTTCATTTTAATATCAATAAGTTGTCATTTAAGACTACTCTTACTATTATTGTCGTGGGATTTTTTATTTTAGTATTTGATCAATTTTAAGATCAAATCAACGGGGTACCTACGTTACTGAGCTAATCAATTAACTGGCTTTATATTTCAGGAGAACCATTAATGGATACAGCCATGATGCTGATAAACGCCATTTATTTTCGAGGTGAATGGGAGAAACAGTTTCCTCAAGAGGGCACCAAAATGGACACATTCTGGCTAAATGGCTACTCAAATATATCAGTGTCTACTATGCACGTTAAAAGCGAATATTTGTATTACAACTCTACGGATTTAAAGTTTCATTTGATTCGACTACCATACCTGGTTAGTGGCTATAGTTCACAGGCATTTAATGCACTATGGGCGTGACTTTCGCGCTCTATGACACTCGTGTAGCTTCCCAAATAATTTTCTTTTTCCTAAATTTTATCTTATAAAATTTTGTTGACAAATCCATGTTGAGAAAAATAAGGAAAATTGGTTATTGATATTCTAATCGATCTTCAATTTAAATGCGGATTAGGGCTATTTCCATGGATCTCATCAAAAGGATGGTTCTTTGTTTTCAGGGTAAAAAATTCGCTATGTATCTAATCGTACCCCATGACATCGATGGATTACCAGCTTTGTCTAAAAGGATTACTCCAGAAGGTCTTGCCAAATCTTTGAAGCTCATGAAAGAACACAATATTAACTTGAGTTTACCTAAATTCCAGTTTGAGTCGACCTCCGTATTGGTTCCTGTTCTCAAAGAGGTAAGTTTATATACCTGACTACTGTATAATTTGACACCTCAAGACAAAAAAGTCTTTCAGACATTTTATTGAAATAGTTTCAATAAAGGGTAGACTTTTGTGCTTCCTGCGTTCGACTATGAAATAGCACCGTCTCTATATTCACTTTTACTGCACCATTTCTTATGCATCGATATTATTATTTATTTGATGTTGACAGCTGCAAATAGTGGAATTATTCAATCCGAGAACTAATTTAGAGAAAATTGGAAGCAGCCCCAGTGGACCTTTGACTATTTCAAATATTTTGCAGAAAAGTGGAATTGAAGTTAATGAAAGAGGATCAGTTGGATACGCAGCCACTGGTACTGTATCTACATTTTTATTATTTTACATGAAATGTTTTTTACTGCTCCAATCACCTTCTTCCAATCTGGATAATTATCCATAGTGCACAGACCATATAATGTGAATAGACACAAACTCAAAAAACTATTCTTCTTATTTTCTCATTCAGTTTCAACTAATTTTTCAAGAGTTGAAATTTTTTTTACTGACGATAAAGTTTCATTTTCATTGTGATATGAATTGAAGAATTTTTTTTCACCGGATGAAGATATTTATACTGACTCATCTCTGATCCTATATCTTACGAGTATATGCATTACTAATAGCTCAGCTGGGTTTAGGAAAAAGTTGACTTTTTTCTGGAGGGGAGGTGGGGATTGTTGAGAGGAAGATTGTATGATTTTCTCTAGTTATAAGTTAATGCCCTATTTTACCGTCGATTTTTTCAAATAATTTTACAGAAGTCCACATTGTATCAAGATTTGGCGAGGACATTTTCAATTTAGATATAAATCGTCCGTTTGTTTTTCTGATCGCTGACGAAGAGAAAGACACTATCATTTTTACAGGCAAAGTTTTAAATCCGGTTGCCACGAAGGACGTCCTCAATCCTCACGTCCTCAATAATCGTAGGTTGAATAATTTTTAATATATAGCTTCAATAGGGTGGTCCGTTTTCACCTCCCACCATCTAGATTTGTTCCATTTCATGAGAAAAAAAAATCCATACAAACTTCAGCCCCCTAGGTCGAAATTAAGTGGTGCCTCAAGGGGGTTCAAAATTCACTTATGCAAATACTTGCATTATTTCACATTATCATCGGTATCACATAGAAATAGACAAAAACATGTATTTTCTCCTTCAGCTTCTTAGTAAAATGAAGTGTGACCCATAGAAAATAGATCTGGGAAATTTGAGTTTGTTTGGACCTACCCTTAAGATAACCAAAAAATCACTATAATATGTCTTTTCTGTAAAAGAAATGTTTTTCTTATTATGAATGACAGAAATGAAAATATTGTGAATATTCTTGAAAAGAAAGACAACTTTGCCTCAACTAAACCCCCCCTTCCATTCATCCGTTGACATCCTAGTAATGAAGTTTTCAAAATCACCCCTCGTGAGTAAAGAATATATGTACCTATTACAGAATTTACCTTGAGGCACCACTTAATTTCAACCTATGCGGCTGAAATTTTTATGGAATTTTTTTACATGAAATGGAACAAATCTGGGGAGTGGGAGCAGAAATTGCAAAAAGAAATTTTTTCCTTCTATAAAAAAGGTCCACCCTAAGCTTCATCATTGTGGTATTGAAGCCTCTAAATTCTGCAAGTGAGCCATAATACTTTGTTTTCACAACCTCAGAAGTCTAACATATAAGTTTGTTAGTAGTGATGTGATATTTTCGTATGACGATTTACAAGTTTTGAAAAATTCTCTGAAATGAAAATTATGTGGTATTGATAAATGTATTTCAGCAATTTTTTCCTACAAGAAAGTCTAAAAGTTGGATTTTTGATGATCATTTAAGACGTATGAAGCTCAATACCACAACAGTAGGTGTCTACCATATTAAACAGGATGTTCCACTTTGAGTGGACGACAATAATAAACATGGCATTTATTTGAATTCCATATTTTTGTATTAAATTGGACTTTGAAAATTTTGGTTAATACAGGATTTGGATCAGAATCACCAGACAGTTACGACTTGGCTCTCAAAAATAAATTGTACTTCTTCGATACGGAGTTATTAGACGTAAGTTATATGCAATAGAATCTTGAAAGTGTGAGTGAACAAAAAAGTTAGCTTATTTCATACTGATCTTCCATAACTCGTAATAAAATCATGGTGTTACTTGCACTATCATTCTGCTTTTCTGATCAGTGTTTATAGCAACGTATATGACTACTATTTTTTAAAAGAGAATGCAAAGCACATTATTAATGATGTACTTAATTACAATGTGCCGATTTTCCAAATGCTATTCCCTGATTCACTTCTGTTCATTTTTGCAGGCAATTGTAGACACGGCCGAGAACAATGCAGTGGTATCTCCAGCCAGTACCAAAACGGCATTGGCATTACTGTTGATAGGTGCTGGAGGAAAGTCGGCTAGACAGATTATCCAAGAATTACGACTATCCGAGAATGAAGACGAACGAATTAAAGTTTTGAAGAAACATCAAGATGCATTGAAGGTAAGGTTTCTTTTTTTTTTACACTTTGTGCAGTTTTGCCATCTGTCAGTTGTTAATGTCATGGCAGGTTGGCATAACAGATCCGTTTTACATACGAGATTTCGATTTCTGACAGCTGATCTGTAGCTTCAACAACCAAATTAGGTTTTTGAATCACTTAGCTCATTGAGTTCGATTTATAGAGTGTGCAAAAATTGATTTGTTTCAGCAAAAAAGTCAGGTAATTACTCTGGAGAGTGAAACTCAAGTATTCATCGCTGAAAATGAAAAACTGAACCCTCGATACCAGCAATCCGCTAAAGAAAATTTTTACTCCGAAGTGAAATTTGTTAATTTTGCCAATGGAGACAGCACTGCTAAATTGATAAACGACTGGGTGAATAAGGTCTCCAATGGTTTAATTCCGAATTTAGTCAATAAAGGTATATTTTTATTCAATGCTCTTAGTTTAAGCTTCACTTAGATTGAGTGTCTTGAAGGCCTTTTTTGAATGTTGATTTTGTGAGCCATTTTTAGAAGATCTCTAAAAAAGGATTTTGGAGAGACTTGTTATGTATTCATAGTTACTCGTAAGTATATAAAATCAAAATTGAAAAAAAAAAGAATGATTTATTGATTCAGTAAGAATGCATTCTAAGGCAACAATCCAAATTCGGTTCATGAAAAAAAAAAAACTGTGAATTTGTGAACCATTAAAAAAACTTATGTGTACCACACTTTTAATGGACAAATTGTTTTTTTAATTTTTCAGAGGACTTTGACGCGACTACAAAATTATTTCTAGCCAATTGCATTTATTTCAAAGGAGACTGGGAGAATCAATTTGATACGAAGTTAACTCGTGAAGACTGTTTCTATCCGAAACCAGGTCAATGCCAAAAATCGTACCTGATGACTGGCGAAAAACCTGTCAAATATCAATATTCCAAGGTTCTGGATGCTAAGATCGTCGAATTGCCATTTAAGGTTTGTGTTCGATTTTTATTGTATCCTGCTCATCCGCGTGGCCAGCTGACTGGTCATATAATAATGGTTTTTGCTTTATTTTCATAGTTTGATTATATTTGCAGGATGAACGATTTTCGATGGTTATGATCTTGCCCGATAAAGAAGACGGACTTAGACATTTAATAAAAAATTTACAGCACCATCCCATTCCAGCCATGTTGGAGTACATGAGAAAAGCGACCGTTCAATTAACCATTCCACGAGCCACCATAGAGTACTCAGTATCTCTTTCGAAAACTTTACAACAGGTTATAGCTTGAGCATTTATAAGTTTTGTCAGTTGTATTTACAGGGTTCCATATTTTATTCGATGCATTATCTGTACTAGCTGTGACTTACTGAGGGGTATTCTTTGTTTGTAGATTGGTATTGAAAGTATTTTTTCACCCATCGCAAATCTCAGCGGAATTTTTCAAACTCAAAGTCCGATATCAGTCAAGGATATTATTCATAAAGCCAAAATTGAGATCAACGAAAAAGGAGCAAAGGCAGCTGCAGCGACAGGTAAAGGGTCTAGCAGGATAAGATAGGTGAAATGACCTTTTTCGAATTTCAACCTGAAACTTGGGGGTCGGGTTGACAATGATGAAAAACTAATTCAGCCCAAATTTCAGCCCCCCACCTCAACTGGTTACCCCCTGGGGAGTGAAAATGTGTTTTGGCCATTTTGAAGGTTTTTTGCCCATAACTTTTTTCATAATTGTTCATTTGATTTAAAATTTTTATGGTATTTAGTCCTCTATGAGCTCTATCTACCAGCAAAATTTTGCGGTTCCACCTCCAGTAGTTTTCCAGTAACTCCAGCTGGAAATTTTAGAGCTTCTTACCCTTTGGAGTCTACAAGTTGAAATTTTCACTGATGATAGCTTATCCAGTCTACATTACACCCATATAATTTGTTTTCCGAAATTCAGGGTGGACAAGGTAGTTTTTTGGCATTGGAATATCAGTTTTTTCCAGTGGTGTCTGCTCTGGGTGTGCAAGGTGTTCACTGCACACCCAACCAAATTCAAAAAGAAATTTTGTCTGTGATTATGGTGATAAATAAATTATGTGTATTTTGTAAGCATATGGCATATATTAGATGGTGTTGTGACATAAAATTCAACGTAATAAATTTTTATTTAAGACGACAGAAAAAGTGGCGACCAACTGGGGGGTTAAGTGGTGCGGTCGCACCAGGCCTCACAATTTAGGGGCCCCATCAGATGGGAATTTTGACCGCCCTTTACTGCCAATATGTTGAAAAACATGGAAGAAAACAAAATTATGAGCGGGCCACTTTGCTGAAAAGGGCCTCACAAGTGATCTTGCACCACCTATTTCAAAATAAGTGTGCGCCACTGACTGAAAAACCTTGGTTTGAAGTTCAACATAATAAATTAAATGTACTGAAATGAAATTTATCAGAGATAGATGTAGTTTTTTTTTTTCAATTTCTCCTTCTTTTGAAGTTGAAAAGGTTAAAACAATGATCTTTTTACTGAGAAAATATAAGTATGAGTGCAATAGTGCATTATTGCGATAATTTTCAAAGTTACAGTAAGGTGACTTTTTTACCAACTGATGCAATAATCTGTTCAAAGGTGACTTCTTAGTTAATTACGTAGTGAAGAAAATACGTACATAAAAAAAATGGATGATAAGATAAGTTAATCCTTTTGTTAAGTAAAAGCAGTGTAATAATATCTTATCACTAATTGTTCTGCAGTGCAATGTGTGGTTTTTTTTTTCATATTTTTGAATCCAGAAATGTTAGGTAACACTAATTTATTGTGATTTTCACCAATTGGGATTTCAAGGGTGAACTGCAGAACAATTAGTGATAAGATATTATTACACTGCTTTTACTTAACAAAAGGATTAACTTATCTTATCATCCATTTTTTGTATGTACGTATTTTCTTCACTAATTAACTAAGAAATCACCTTTGAACAGATTATTGCATCAGTTGGTAAAAAAGTTACCTTACTGTACTTTGAAAATTATCGCAATAATGCACTATTGCACTCATACTTATATTTTCTCAGTAAAAAGATCATTGTTTTAACCTTTTCAACTTCAAAAGAAGGAGAAATTAAAAAAAAAAACTACATCTATCTCTGATGAATTTCATTTCAGTACATTTAATTTATTATGTTGAACTTCAAACCAAGGTTTTTCAGTCAGTGGGGCACACGTATTTTGAAATAGGTGGTGCAAGATCACTTGTGAGGCCCTTTTCAGCAAAGTGGCCCGCTCATAATTTTGTTTTCTTCCATGTTTTTCAACATATTGGTAGTAAAGGGCGGTCAAAATTCCCATCTGATGGGGCCCCTAAATTGTGAGGCCTGGTGCAACCGCACCACTTGACCCCCAGTTGAGCGCTACTTTTTCTGTCGTCTTAAATAAAAATTTATTACGTTGAATTTTATGTCACAACACCATCTAATATATGCCATATGCTTACAAAATACACATAATTTATTTATCACCATAATCACAGACAAAATTTCTTTTTGAATTTGGTTGGGTGTGCAGTGAACACCTTGCACACCCAGAGCAGACACCACTGGAAAAAATTGATATTCCAATGCCAAAAAACTACCTTGTCCACCCTGAATTTCGGAAAACAAATTATATGGGTGTAATGTAGACTGGATAAGCTATCATCAGTGGAAATTTCAACTTTTAGACTCCATAGGGTAAGAAGCTCTAAAATTTCTAGCTGGAGTTACTGGAAAACTACTGGAGGTGGAACTGCAAAATTTTGTTGGTAGATAGAGCTCATAGAGGACTAACTACCATAAAAATTTCAAATCAAATGAACAATTATGAAAAAAGTTATGGGTAAAAAACCTTCAAAATGGCCAAAACACATTTTCACTCCCCAGGGGGCAACCAGTTGAGGTGGGGGGCTGAAATTTGGGCTGAATTAGTTTTTCATCATTGTCAACCCGACCCCCAAGTTTCGGGTTGAAATTCGAAAAAGGTCATTTCACCTATCTTATCCTGCTAGACCCTCAATCAGTTTCCAAGCTTTAACGAATTATTTTCGTAACTCATGGTCCAAAAGTTGGCTGTGTAATTCTGTGGCCTGTGTGTTTTCTTCAATAATATTATTTTTATTCCTTTGCTGGTGATATGGTAGTTGACACCAATCTTTGCCATTATTTACAAAAAGAAACAAATTCGAAGTAGTCCTAATCAGCCTATTAAGTTATAATAAATTTGCAGGTGTGCAAGTTGTTTTACTCAGCGCTCCGATGAAATACCAATTCACCGCCACACATCCGTTTGTATTTTTCATTCGAGATGTCGCCTTAGATGGTTTCTTGTTCGAAGGCGTCGTTGTGTATCCAGATAAAGTGCCTGGTTTTGATGAGAGCAGTAACAGCTCAACTTCAACCTCTCTTCCCAAGAATATTTACTACCCTAAACCGAGTGGATCTTTTCAGTCTGGTGGAAGAAGGCAGTCGGGCGCCAGCACTACTACCTCCAGATACCAAAGTCGGTATACACCCAGAAACGATGGAAGGCAGCTTAATTATGATGCCCTAAACTCATGGAATCGTCTATATAATTAAGTAGTGGCTGACTAGAGCTATTATAGTTATTCTTCAAGCAGACTATTACACTGTTGTAACGCCTGTTGTTGAACCAGTGATTAGATCTTTTTATTTTTGCAGCAGGAGACTCAAAGTGGTGTGTCAGTCTATCGAAGAAAAACTATAGTATCTTTAGCCAATGCCAACGTAATGTTGAAAACTTTCTCGCTCAAATCGTGTGTGATACGTCGCGTTGCTAAAACTGATAAGCACAGTTTTGTGCTGCAAATGATGATTACAACTGGATGAAAAGGGGCTTTCAGAGAATCAGACTGAAATATATATATATATATATGTATTTTATAGTCTGCTCCTAAAGAAAATTATAAAACATGTGACCTTACGTTTGATTGGTTCTACGAATGCCATTTATTTACCATATTATTCGACCACGTGTTTCATGATGCTGTTTTAGAGAAGGATAATAATATTGTGTTGATGCTGACTTAATGTTTCCAAGCGTGTTAAAAACAGATTTTCAAACGATTCGATTTTGAAACTTATGTAGCTAATTGACTGCTCGCTCCATTCCTTCTTGAAAGTGGGCTAAAGGGTCTGGCAGGATAAGATACCCAAAATGGCCCTTAAACCGATTGGGCTCGTTTGTGTGTCAAAATGTCGACCTTGATGTAAAAACATTTTTTGCAAAGTTTTGGACCCCTACCTCCTCCCTACATGGAGCTGGAGCCTATTTTATGCGAAATCTTTGAAAAATTCCTGCTCCATGTTCAATGAACCAAATTTTTTCAAACTTGGGTCAATGATAGGTACCCATAGGGCCTATCCATAGAAAAAAAATTTTTTTTTTTGCTTCATTTTTTCATGGCTAAATTTACTTTTGAAATTTTTAATGCCCAAAATGACCCCTTTGCTGAGGACCGTCCACTTTCTGACTACCCTCATAAAGTAGGTATTTTTATCTAGTATTATATGCCACCACCCTTGATACCAAAATCGATGTCCCGAGGGATCAAAAATAGCCATAAGTAGCTAAAAACAGCTATTTTTATAGGTATTGTCACTATGAGAAAGTAGGGAAACCAAAATTTTTTGTAAAATAGCTCTAGGCTATTGTGTAAAACTACTACCCTTTATATCACCCCTCTTTGTTCCCACAGCAAAGCCATAAGGGTGAAAAAGGTATTGCAAATGACCATTTGCAACTATGTTCCAATTATTTATTTTTAAAAAACCCTTTTCCTTCAAAATAAGTTCAAGATTATGAGTTTGCATCAGTTAACCCTATATTGCTACCCTTGGGTCTAATTTTGATGCCAGTAGGGGCCAAAAACAACCATAAAGAGCTCAAATCATACTTGTTCACAGGTATTTCTCCATAGAAAATTGTGAAAATTGGATAACAAATTGTAACATATTATTTTATTATTTTTAACCCATATTACACCTCTCAGTTCCTTCTGCAATGACACCAAGATCATAAAATAACCATAAATAAGCATTGTTGACAGCTTTACAGTGAATTTGTGTATCAAAACTGATGAATCATATTCTAATTATTTTTGTCATTAATAGACTATGTGTTTTTCTATCTAATTGAATAATTGAAGTATAAATCAAACAAATTATTGTGAATGTGGTTTCTTCTGTGATTGTTGTGATGTGAATTGCATTGGAAAGGTTTACATTAAAGTCAAGTATGTATACTATTGGTACATCTTATTTTTACTGGAAGAATTTAGAGCTGATCAGGTAAGTATTTTAGTTAATTGCCCACTCAAGCCCAAACTAAGTCCTAAAATTAGTATGATCTTTGCTTAGGCTCATTAGGATGGTCCTTATTTATATAGAAAAAAATTTTTTTGCAATTTCTGCTCCCACCTCCCAGATTTTTTCCATTTTATAAAAGAGATTCCATAAAAATTTCAGCCCCCTAGGTTGAAATTAAGGGGTGCCTCAAGGGGGTTGAGACAAAGATTGTCTTTCTTTTCAAAATTATTTCTGTCATTCATAATAAGAAAAACATTTTTTTGACAAAAAAGACATATTATAGTGATTTTTTGGTTATCTTAAGGGTAGGTCCAAACTGGTCCAAACCCCCTCAACCCACCGATCTATTTTCTATGCATCACACTTCATTTTACTAATAAGCTGGAGGAGAAGATACATGTTTTTGTCTATTTCTATGTGATGCAGATGGTAATGTGAAATAATGCACATATTTGCATAATATATGGGAATTTTCAACCCCCTTGAGGCACCCCTTAATTTCAACCTAGGGGGCTGAAATTTTTATGGAATCTCTTTTATAAAATGGAAAAAATCTGGGAGGTGGGAGCAGAAATTGCAAAAAAATTTTTTTCTATATAAATAAGGACCATCCTAATGAGCCTAAGCAAAGATCATACTAATTTTAGGACTTAGTTTGGGCTTGAGTGGGCAATTAACTAAAATACTTACCTGATCAGCTCTAAATTCTTCCAGTAAAAATAAGATGTACCAATAGTATACATACTTGACTTTAATGTAAACCTTTCCAATGCAATTCACATCACAACAATCACAGAAGAAACCACATTCACAATAATTTGTTTGATTTATACTTCAATTATTCAATTAGATAGAAAAACACATAGTCTATTAATGACAAAAATAATTAGAATATGATTCATCAGTTTTGATACACAAATTCACTGTAAAGCTGTCAACAATGCTTATTTATGGTTATTTTATGATCTTGGTGTCATTGCAGAAGGAACTGAGAGGTGTAATATGGGTTAAAAATAATAAAATAATATGTTACAATTTGTTATCCAATTTTCACAATTTTCTATGGAGAAATACCTGTGAACAAGTATGATTTGAGCTCTTTATGGTTGTTTTTGGCCCCTACTGGCATCAAAATTAGACCCAAGGGTAGCAATATAGGGTTAACTGATGCAAACTCATAATCTTGAACTTATTTTGAAGGAAAAGGGTTTTTTAAAAATAAATAATTGGAACATAGTTGCAAATGGTCATTTGCAATACCTTTTTCACCCTTATGGCTTTGCTGTGGGAACAAAGAGGGGTGATATAAAGGGTAGTAGTTTTACACAATAGCCTAGAGCTATTTTACAAAAAATTTTGGTTTCCCTACTTTCTCATAGTGACAATACCTATAAAAATAGCTGTTTTTAGCTACTTATGGCTATTTTTGATCCCTCGGGACATCGATTTTGGTATCAAGGGTGGTGGCATATAATACTAGATAAAAATACCTACTTTATGAGGGTAGTCAGAAAGTGGACGGTCCTCAGCAAAGGGGTCATTTTGGGCATTAAAAATTTCAAAAGTAAATTTAGCCATGAAAAAATGAAGCAAAAAAAAAAATTTTTTTTCTATGGATAGGCCCTATGGGTACCTATCATTGACCCAAGTTTGAAAAAATTTGGTTCATTGAACATGGAGCAGGAATTTTTCAAAGATTTCGCATAAAATAGGCTCCAGCTCCATGTAGGGAGGAGGTAGGGGTCCAAAACTTTGCAAAAAATGTTTTTACATCAAGGTCGACATTTTGACACACAAACGAGCCCAATCGGTTTAAGGGCCATTTTGGGTATCTTATCCTGCCAGACCCTTTATTTATAATCACATTCAGTATGCAATTTAAATTGAAAAAAAATGTGAAAAATCTCTAAATGTACCCATCAAACCAACTTTAGTCCTCTTTTCATCCATTTATTTCAGTAGGTACTCTTATTGAGTGGTTGCCCCCTCCCACCAGTTGAAAATATTCATGGCTGATTCGCCCCTCATTTTTAAAATAAATTTTTAATAAAAATTTTTATTCTTATATTCTGCGACGAACAACCCGAAAATATATTTAATTTTTATACGAAGTACTTTTTATACTTATTCATAATTATCGTCTTTTGACTGACATTATTAAAAAGAATTATTGAAAACTCGAGTGTTCCGCCTGAGATATTTAAATAGGCAACTTATTCTACTTCTCGGCCCAAATAGACCAACGAAAATTTGCAATTTTTCTACAGTTTATTATTGAATGAGGAAAACAAACGATTTAACAATGAAAAAGAACAACTGATCTCGTCAGTAGATGCGGACGAAATAATTTTGATTTCTGTCACTTGAAACTAAAGAAATATACATTACTTTTGAGGGTGTAGTCCTATGCGCACAAGAATTGAATTTCTCGGGGTTTGAAATCACCGCGCAAGTTTTCATCCTATCGAGTCAAACTCTTCAGGATATCATGCATGAAGGATATTGACTACCGCTGTCCCCAACGAAACAAATGAAATATGTTTCAGTTGCGTTAATTTCTTTCCATATGCGAACATCATTAAAATAAGACCTAAATCCACAAATATCGGGTATTGAGCTTTGTATTGAGACCAGTGCTGCCAAGTTTTAGATTTATCTTCAAATCGTAAGATCTTCAAATGTTCTAAAGAATTTAAGAAAAACTACCAAGATTTCAACATTTATAGTCTGTTTCAGAAAATGTTTTTAAAAAAAATGAAACAGCTACCAGCAAAAAATATGGGTGGAAAAAATAGTTTTTATCGTGTTTTCTCATATTTTCATAATGATAATTTCTGTGACTCAAAGAACAAAAATAAAAAATAAAACAAAAAAATAAGCAGGTTTTCGAGTGAAAACCTACTAAGAATAAAAAGGTCTTAAAGCCTCAACTAAAATTCAAGATTTTTCCAACTGCGATTTCAAGATTTTGTGAGTAGGTAGACCACCCGGCAGCATTGGTGATCTCTTTTTCTCCTCTACAATATCCTGAAGAGATTGAATCGATATTCGGTAGTATAAAAACTTATAGCGTGACCTGAAAGCCCGCTTAGAGTCCTTTTCAGAAGAATGACACAGTAATTACACTATTATGGCCTTGATTCAAATATTATTAACGTAACCTAACCCAAAAAATTATTTCATCTTCATATCCTTGGTTTTTTTCAGTTAACGTTTCAAAGTCTACACTGATCTAATGGCGCATTTAAAACCACTCTCAGTCCCAGTGGGCTTGATATATATATAAATCCATTCATCAAGATTATCTAATCAACAATATCGATTTCCTAAGTGAAAACCACGTTCCATAAAAACCAACCAACAGATTAACAAACAGATTGACTTGAAATTCGACTGAGAAACTTCCATAATACTTCAAATCATTTACCATCTTAATTTCAGTTCAATGCATTAAGTAGTTTCGGCAAGATTATTTTTTGTCGGCAGTTGTCCATTCGGAAAAAAGGTGTTGGCAAAATTGGAGGGGAGGTCGGGAAAGGGGCTAACTGAAAAATGGCTTTGGGAGATAGTGAAATCTGCAATTATTTTGTTTCAACAAATCAAAATGACCTAAACATAAAAGACGCACTCTGCACAAATTATAGCAATCAACCAACCACAGTAAGGTACAAGGACAACCCAATAATTTCTGAAAACCTCTCAACGTCAAAATCGTAGAACTTAGAATCAGGTACAGTGAAAAACGAAATTTTCATAGCAATATTGTAATTGAAAAGAAAATACATTTCTCACTATAAGCCTACGTATTGTTTAAAAGTTTGGCAATACCCTCGAGATGATTATGCAACAATATGATCACACCAGCAGAACTGTTTTACCCGATCGATGTAATGAACTCTCAAGTCAAGAGAACAGACACCGATGATCCTCCATGCCTTCGTATAGAATGGTACGTCAGTACACAGTACATACACACAGCCTGTACCTGTTGTGTGTAAAGCAGCTAGAAGTTTGACAGATACCATGACAAACGAACAAGAATTACCTGGTAGGGGGACCAACTGCCTCGTAGTTCCTGCCTACGGACTCTCCTCTGTAAAAGGTGAAGTCACCATTTCCTCTCACCTTTCCTCTCTCTACAAACTTGTTTCTTTTTTTTTTTCTTCTTTCATTTCATTATTATTCATGTACCAATAAAGTAAAGCTATACCGAGGTTACCACTGGCCCAAGCAAAACACTTTTAATTGTGTTCGTTTTTGGTTTTCTTGTTTTTTTATGACATAACTTTATGTGCGCTTATAGTCGTACACCCGTATAGTAATACAGTGGCCTGCGAGTAACCGATAACTAAATTTTTCCTCGATTTTTAAAATGAAAAGTACGTGACTATGTGCGAAAGATGTCTCGAAAACTTGTGAAATTTGTGATCCTCTTCGACAATACCAACGTTTTGTATTCCCCGGGCGAGTTCTTAAGTGGTCGTGTAATTGTTGAGCTCAATGACGATACGCCAGCCTTGGGTGAGTTTTATGTTTTTGCAAAATTTTTAATCGACTTGTAAGATAGCAAAGCTGAAGTCATACGAATTGAGTTGAAATTTATCAATTTCGACGAAGGTACTAGTTCAGGGTGTTGGTGTTCATGCAGCAGGTTCTATATTTATCAGGTCTATAAAATGACGTACACCTATTTCAGCAGGTACCTTTAAAACAATTTCAACTATCTCGTATAGATACCAACGACCATACTTGAGCAACTTAGTTCGAAGTACGATGTACCGGCTCAAAATTTACAAATGGCAAAATTAAGCTCGTATGGAAAACTGCATGAAAAATCAACTCATCGAAAATTTTTCAGCTAGACTCAAGTAAAAAAAAAAAAGACCAGTCTTATGGATAAAAAATCGAATAGTGCTAGTACCACTTACTAGGATTGGGATTTATAAACCTTCCTATAGGTTCAGAAACAGCTAATGCCCAGAAAAATAATTATCGCTTTTTCATTGTCATATTTAGCATTTACCAGATACCTACACCAAGAAACATAATAGAGGGTTCAAAATGAAAATGAACGATAATCTTGAGGGTTAAGGAAGGTTTTGAACTTACAGGCTCTTAAACTTCGTTTTTATGCGAGCTTGTATTTTATTTTTCTATACATTCATTATGCTGTTTCCTTCATTTCTGTAAAGAGTAAGATGTGTAAAAAATTATACATGAGTATTGCATACGTAATTGAAAATCTCATCAATGTGTAAATTTTTACATATTATCTTGAATGTAAAAATTTTTCTGAAAACTGCTTCGTTTTGGAACCCCTGAAAATTTTGAAGATGCGTAATATTTTTCACACGCATGTTACTTTCGATGAAATGATTTGATTTTTATTATTTTTAAGGGTTCATGAGCTACACCAACAACTGAAGTAGCTAAAATAGAAAATATTACAATTTTGTCATAACATTGGTCAATGATTGGTAATTTTATTTCAAAACTGAAAATTTCAAAATGGATTATTTTGACTCTCATAAGTTTATAGAGTCCTACCTGCAAAATTTCTTTCCGTTCAAGTTAGTTGGAATCAAAAATCAAGAGTCAAATATTAACATGAAGATGTTGACTTGGTGAACTCTTCGACTTTTACATATTTCATATTAACACTAGAAATACCAGGTGGCGTCATATACGACGCCACTCAAAATTTTGAGATGTACTACTCAAAGGAACAATATTTTGAGAAACCCCAACTTGTGTCATACGACGCCACCTAGTCTTTAGAGGTTATTCTTGTGGCGTCATATATGACGCCACCTGGTCCTTTGAGTAATCCAGCAATACCTGGTTTTTCTAGTGTTAATACCTTGAAGCGAAGTCAATTTTAAGGCATAGGAAATAATTTAGTACCTATATTTATGTCTGCTGAATAATGAAAAATAGACAAAGCCTTGCTGATAAAGTTGAAGTTGTACAGACTAGAATATTAAATTTTGCTTATGAAAGTTGGAAATAGGCGGAATGATATAGCTTTAAGAATCATTTAAAGGCATAATTTAAAATTGATCGCCTTCAGGGCGTTATAAAGCAGTCCTAAATCCTCTGAAGAAATAAGTCGCAGAATAAGTTACCTTCTCTAATTCAACATCATCTCACAAAACTTTCAAATGTTAAACGCTGTGCACTCAGCCCACATTTGGTCCCAGTTTCGAATTTTATCAATTTAAATTTCCTAACCATCGTAATACACCCACTAATTTACTTCACCTAATCCACCAAAAACATTGCAAACAGGAAAAAACACCTTCGACGGATTGTCAATATACCTAGACTTAGACTACATTAAACTAATAGACTTAGACTACATTAAACTAAAATAATCATTTCCTATGTGCAACTTATATATTTGATTTGAAGCCACCTACTTTGTACTTCTACACTCTTCATGAACAGTGAAAGCACATAAGGTTTATTTTATTGAAGGTCGACCTGATCTCGTATATATTATATGGCCATTAACAGACTGAATTAGGATCAATGTAATTTTACATCGAGCGTATAAAGAATCATTTTCGTGTGTACCTTCGCGTCTATCGTGCATGCACTTTTTGTACACGAGAAGTTTAAAAGTAGATAAAATAATTAGGCTGACAGTTGTAAGGCAATATCCAGTTTAAAATAACATGGGTCAAGTCTCGATAAAATATGACTAGAGGAGCGTGGTGAAATGATGCCGAGGCTCAATTTTCTCTAAGAATGTCCTCAAAACGATGCTCTCGTTTATGCCAGAGGATGATAAAAATTTTCAGAACCATCTCGCCATAGAGAATATCAGCGGGTGAGCTGATATTGTGAAACCGCAACAATTATTTTCCACGAAATTACGACAGAGCCTTTATGTCGGTACGGTGGCTTCAATAAACCATGAAACTAGACACAGTAGCTGAGCAGAAAATTTCTGGTGCAACGAATTTGATGATATAAAGAATTATAGAACCGTAGGAGGAAATTATTTTCAAATTAAATTGGTAACATCACGATCAGAGCATCGCATCGTAATTCGTAAGTTCGATATTAACACTAGAAAAACCAGGTTTTACTCGATTACTCAAAGGACCAGGTGGCGTCATACGACACAAGTCGGGTGTTTCAAAAAATTGTTTTTGAATAGTCCATCTCAAAATTTTGAGAGACGTCGTATATGACGCCACCTGGTACTTCTAGGGTTAAGCGTCAAGAATAAATCAGAGTGAAAACTGCAGTCGTGAAGTTGAACGGAATACAGTTTGTACATGTGGAATAAGAGAGTCCAAATTACGTCAAACTGTTGATATTTTGGCTTGACTTTTTCAAAACAATTTTGACCGCCATTTTGAATTTTTTTATTGAAAATGTCAGAATACAACCCATAAAATATATCACCAATATATCAGACACACAGAGAAACCTTTGCGAAAAATAATTCTAAAATTTTCAACGTTATTGACCGTAATACAAATATAGCTATTTGGCCAAGGCGAGGGACACAACAATCATAAAAATGACTCACACTTCATTGTTTATAGAGGGCTTATAGAAACTTTTGATACTTGGTGTAATTGAAGAGTCCGCGATTCCAAAAAGTGCTATATAATGGTAAAATTGAAAACAGGCAAAAGAGAAACTATAAAATCAATAAAAATACACTTATGACCCGATTCCAGAAGATGCTAAATGCAACTTTTGGGTGGACGACGAAACCATGATAGAACCAACAAAATGTAAGACGTTTGTAAGACAAATTCCATCAACATTTTTGAAGGCGTCATTTCTCACCATCAAAATACACTTAGCACTTTTTGGAATCGGACACGTTAATTTTTGTTCATGATTAGCGCTACAAATCTGTATGGTGTTTGAGCTTTTCCCAATAATCTAAAGACCTTTTACAGTGGCCAGGGCGGGACATTGTGAATGACTTTTGTTATTTGTTGTCACAAATGTGTCTTTAGAGCCAGCAAATATTGAAAATTGAGGCATTGCAAACCCATAGAGATTTCAAAGAGCTCAATAATACACAATCTAGGCCATTTCTTGAAACTTCACCCGGAAGTCTTTTATTAATCATTCGCTACTCTAAACGTGCTCCCATGTCCCCTAAAATGTGGCGCCCTGGCTGTGAATGGATCAAATCATTGGAACGTAACTGCACCCCAAAACAAAAAAAGAAAAAACTTCAATTCTCTATTCTCACATTCTTCCTTCCTTCAGTATATCCTATGAGAAAATCTTAAAAATATTTGACACTACTCTAATGACCTCTGGCTCTACCGACGGCGAATTTACACTTTAATGCCTTCACTAGCTCATAAAAAATATGAAAATGAACACTTCATGCTTTGAAGTATACTGACCGACGAGATTATAACATTCCAATTCGAAAGTAGGCAGAGAAAAAAGCTTAGGAAGCATACATTTTTCACTGTAGCTTATCTTTATTTAATAAAACTGTAATAATAAGCCAATAAATTTTTTATGAGTTTTTAAAATTCTTACTCGTCAATTACGGCTGCTTCGATTATTACCTACATTAAACTTATTAATAATTTCACCTTCTCCTTGTATCTATAAAATTTCAAACTGAGTATTAAATAGTCGTTGAAGAAAAATTCGTTTGAAAAATTGTATCGTTTATTTTATGATTACAGGATTACACTTTCACGTGGTCGGTGAAGGTGTCGTAAATCTCAGAAATCGACGAAGAGACAGAGGCTATGAACGTGAAAATTATATCGATTTTCGAATGCGACTTCTTGGTGAACCAGGTATATAATTTTCAGAGTACTGATATCAGGCTCTCAGTTATAAAATATAAATTGTTCTTCAAAGTTTACATATCGTCAATTTTTACACCTACTCGGTTGTTTCTGATAGGTTTGAAATATGGTAGGGAAAGGTAAATACGTAAAATACTTATTGTTAGTGAAATGACCCTCAAACATGAAGACACATTAGAAACTAAAACACGTCTCTCCACCTCCAATAACACCAATATAATATTTTTGTTCGCTGGTTTTAGTACCCAAACGGCGACCAGAATGAAAAGTTGGTGATTTTTTTCTCACTGTGTGTTTGTCTTTTGGCTAACTGTAGATAATAGCAGCCAATATTCTAACAAGAAATTTCAAAAAAAAAAAATGTAATACTGTATTTCTTTTTGAAAATGAATTAACTTTAAAAAACTTGGAAATTATTTTTATAGGCAATGTACACATAAGAAGTATCATTTATCCCTCCGTACGATTATTTTTCGAAAATGAGTATAGTTATAAATGAAAACCTGGTACATTGTAATATACTCAATGTAAACTTGGAGTTGGGCCTTGGTGGCGAATCGCTGAACTAAATGGCAGTAGACGGTTTTTTTTATCAAGTGGAAAGACCAGTCAGTTTCTATGATATATGTGTCCGTGTCTTCAAGTTATTACGAATCTTTGTGGCACCTATGCACAAAAAATTAAAGTAAATGTCTTAGTGACCCATCAGAACTGAATACTTATGTAGCACCCATGCAGATCTATGCAGCAGTAAAAGTCATTATGGGACTCATTATGTGACACCTTATTGACCAGTTTCGAGAGCTATTTTGCACAGAAATCATTTATGGGTCACAAAGTAATACTTTGTTGAAGTTTGTATGTGTATATTCTGCGCCCTTTGGTGGAACATGAAGTGAATTCCCCCTCCCCCCAGGATGTATGATTGGTCGTATATTATAGACCTAATACTCGTACTTAATTGATCCTAAATGATACATTCGAGTGAAATATGAGAATATAAATCTAGAGGATACTAAAAGAATAATCAAAAGTGAAATTATTTATGAATGTACATATATAAGTCGATACTCATCAAAATTTATCAACCTAATGATAATGCAGAAAATTAAATGCAAATTACAAAGTCTAATGCTGCCCAGTTTAGATATATTCATGATAATCTCTATAACTTAAGCAGTCTAACGCAGAAAAATTATTTTTTCAGCACTCCAGATGAAGAAGAATCTTTCTTTTAGATTTCGTAGATTGCTATTTATTTTAATCACACAACTCGAAACAAACCAACTAAAAGGAAATGCACGTAGATTTGTATAGAATTGTATTTAGACTTGCTAATTTAATTTTATGCAAGTGGTTACTTATTTACTAAAAAATCATGTTGTTTTGGTGAACCGGTTTCGACGAACTTCGCCAAATATTTTCGAGATAAATACTGACCAATATAGTATTGAATCTTGAATGCTAACAGTAAAAATCAATGACGAGTACAAAGAGTTATTTTGGAGTAAAGAAAATTCGTATTTCATCCAATAAAAATTGAGTGGGTCCTAAAATTCGTTGGGTGTATTCGGTAGAAATCATTCCAACAACCAAAAATAGAAAACCATTTCTGTTGAGAGGATTGAAAAGTAGGATCGTCTTTGAGAGTATAGAACCTTTAAATTGCTTTCGAATCAGCACCGGGCAGAGTATTACTCCAATATCATTCCAGCTAGTTTACTTCTACAAAAAAAATATTAAAATCTCATCCTCATGAACATAGGTAGATTCGCTCTAATACTTCAATAGACTGAACACAAAATATATACACTCATTCAACTTCTTCACTTCTATTTACAGGTCAACCTCCAGTCGTTTTGTCGCCTGGAATCCATAGTTTTCCATTCAAACTAGGCCTTCCCTTAGGGTTACCATCCACATTCTTGAGTAAGCTTGGTTGGGTCCAGTATTACTGTAAGACTGCTCTACGAGAACCAAATGGACTTACACATAAAAACCAGCAGGTGTTCATTGTTATGAATCCAATTGATCTCAACCAAGAGCCGTCGGTTCTAGCTGTAAGTATTACTTTTCATTTATTTATTCGTTCATTTATTTATTTTCATAGCATATGAGGTATTTCGACTATTATTTATCTATTATCAAGACCTTTGAGAATACCAAAACCCATTTAAGTAATTTTCCCTCTCACTTATTCATTTACACTCTTTTTTCTTTTTCTCAAAGCAAGCAAAAAGATGCAGACTTCATTTCTTCATTCGACTGGCTGTACTTAATATATGTACTTCAACACTAGAAAAACCAGGTTTTACTCGATTACTCAAAGGACCAGGTAGCGTCATGTACGACGCCACAAGAATAGCCTCAAAGGACCAGATGGCGTCGTATGATACAAGTCAAAGGTTCTCAAAATAATGGTCCTTTGAAAAATCCATCTCAAAATTTTGAGAGACGTCGTATATGACGCCACCTGGTACTTCTAGTGTTAATACTGCTAGCTAGTCTCGTAAATTCAAAGTCAACTATTGTTTAATAATTAATATTCAGTAATCAATTTTTATAGCAACCATTTCGCTGTGATATAGAACACAAATTTGGCATGAGTTGCCTCAATTCCGGACCTGTTACATGTCGAGTGATATTAGACCATGGAGGGTATATACCTGGAGACACCATTCTTGTATCGGCATTAATTCGAAACCGAAGTAAAATTCATATTCGAAGTACCAAAGCTTCACTTAGAGAGGTATTAAAAATATTTGTCTTATTTTATAAATATAGTGAGCAAATAAAGTTGTTGATTCTACTTTTGAGTCGAAAGAGTGTTGGAGTGATTGGGAGTGTGATTATCTTGAAGTAAATACTTTACAGCGAGTTTAGCTTTGTAGTAGATGCTAATAAATGAGGTATAGCCTAGTTGATGAATAAAAAGGTACGAATGAATCAGTTCCTCTTTATTTACTATTTTTCCTCAACTATTATTTCGAGAACATGAGGTAATAAAAATATAACTATCAATATTTAAAAATATTATGCACTATTACATTCCTGTTTTTTCTCTCACAGACAATACAGTACATGGTGAAGAATAAAGTACAATATTCTGAAACTAGAGAACTGAGCGCTGTTCGTCGAGGAAAAATTCAAGCAGGTGATACAGATGAATGGCGAGACGAGCAGCTTTACATTCCACCTTTACCACCGACGAATTTGAGAGGATGTCATATAATTTCAGTGCAGTATGACGTTTATGTGAGTAATTTCAAATAAGCTACTTGAGATAATTTTGAAATTCCATTTTAGTGGGAGTTTTTCAAAGGAATTAATTTCACAATAAAATGCGGACAAAGTTTCTGTAAAATCCTATTTACATGCACATTAATTTCTATAACCAATAGGATCTTTCTATTTTCTACAACTAGCAGCTGAATCGGGCTATACAGCCTTTACTTTCGGAAATAGAAGTCATAAAAATATGTCATTGCTTGCCTCATGGTTTCCACCAGATTGAGACGAATAATTTGATTCTTATTTCAGTTCATAATTAAACCGAAAGGCCTAAAAAAAGATGTGAAAATTCAGTTACCCATTTTGATGGGAACTTATCCTTTTGGAGATGACGATTCGGATTCAAAATCACGTAAGAATTATCCGACTACTTTACCAATTTATCGACCGTGGCTTGATGATAAATACATTAAAAGCATATCGTGATACATTAATTAGTTACTGAATATGAGCAAGAAGTGTTATGCAATATTTTAAAATAATGATAATTCTTTTATTAGGTGTTAAAATTTTTTCTTATAGCTACCTGATGAGCATTAATCCCAATATTTATTGTATTTATAACCGAAACTGATGAGCTTTTTTCTCCCTTATTTTTTTTATAAGCCTAAACAGTCCTAATAAATACCAAAATTTTATTAAGTTTTGTAAATTCATTAATGATAAGTTACAATCTTCCATTTTAATTACTTTGTAATGCTTATTTATTTACTTTCATTAAAATAAACATGTGTCAAACTTTTATTTCTATAGCCAAATTGTTGAGAACAGAGTCGACAGCCTTAATTCTTTCAAGTATCTAATACATTACACTATTATTGTGAAACAAATGAACTATTTTAGGGTGGCTAGAAGCAAACTCAAGTAACCATAAGATGATCTGAAAATCCGGAAAAAAACTTGTAACGATGCCTGGAATATATTGAACGCATTTAGACGCAGAGGATATTGAGTCTGATCCATGAAAACACTAATGTTTTTTTTAGCTTTTATGAAGTTTTTCTCATACCAAGGCAACGAGTAGAGTTCTTCGGATACTAAGCCATTCTAAAATATATAATTCAATAAGACCATACTGTATCCAAAGCATTACAGAAAATTGGGTACACAATCTTACCAATGAGTAAAATGATTCACCAATCCAGCAATGAATGTAAAGTAACATTGTCATATTCAAAAGAAGAAGGGCACTTCTGGCTTGGAAGATGATGTCATGAGAGCTCTGTAAACCATACAGTCTTTTTGAATAATCATAATAGTAAAGATAGTTATTGTAACTACATAATAGAGGAGGAAAATTTGTAATGGGTGCAGAAAATATTGTAAATGTGATGTAGTGGAAATACTAGTAGTAAAAGTTTTCATAATGACAAAAAACTAAGTACGTCACGTAAATTAGTTTTTCTTCCAAGAACAAGAAACCTGGCAACACTGTATGACAAGAAAAGATATTTTATGAGGTTTATTCACGATGAGATTCAATCCAAGTTACAGAAATTAGATGATAGGTGCGCAACATCCGCCATTTTTTGAACAGAGGAAGAAAGGGAAACTTGCGAAAAAGAATCGAATTTCTTGACAAAAAGTAATCAGTCAAGTAGAGAGATTTTTAGTGATACTCGTATTTTGTTAAGCTCAACTTTTAGTGAAACAGTAGAACTAATGACGCCAAGGGCAAACTTACAGAAAATGCTGAAGATCCCAAAAAGAGAAACTCCAACGTGTAATAAGCCAGTTCAGACGCATACAAAACATTAAACCAAGACTTGTATTCGTTGAAGGTACTGAAATCGAAAAATTTAGATTTGGTCAAATAAAAAAAATAAATAGGTAAGAGAGGAAGGCGAACACTATCATTTGCCTAAATATAAATGCGTTCACAATGTCTCGCATAGATTTTAAAATAAATGAAAAATAAAAGACATTAATCTTCAAGATTTTCATTTTGCATTGCACTGAGAGAAATGAATAATTAAAATTAGTATATAATTATATCAACATTTCTCATTACAATTAAGGAAAGTATCTCTTATTGTAGATATTCTTAATATTTGTTATTTTATGGTATATACTTTTTACCATCCTAGATAATAAATTTTACTATTTTTGTTGCAATATCTACGAGATATAAAGCTTACTGTCTCTGTTTTCCAATCCATAACAGTCAGGGCCGTAGCTAGAGCAAAATACTTTGAGAAGGGCAAATCGAATTCCTGAGGGGGTAAATCAAAGGCTTCGGGAGGGCAAAATGGTCCTCCTCTCGTCCTCCCTTCCTAAGAAAAAATTTTCTTTGGTGGGAGCGGGGCAAACGACTTGACTTGGGGGCATAACCCGTGGCTATGGTCCTGAAAACAGTGGAAATGACCAATGAAATTTTTTCAGTACAGGTAAGTACTGTAAACTTAGCATGATTAAATTACAAATTAATGTGCGACAGAATTGAAGTGCCCCAATACCCAATTTTTGAAGAACCAAAATCACACATTTAGTCGCACAATTACCTTAACAACGTTTGGTGCCTTTTAATACAATATTCCAAATCGTTGATGAAATTTTGAGTACTTTGAGCGCGTCTCAGACTGCGAATAACGAGTTGCAGCTCATGAAAGTCGTTTTTAAAAATGCACAATACAATCCAGTTGAAAGCCGTCGTCGTGTATGAAACCATTTGGAACAAAACTGCGCTAGCAATCTGAATTATATAGGAAAAAAAATACCACCGAGTTTCTTTCATGTTCCACGGATACCAGCAAGGGAACACCAAAGAGGATGGATCGCCCATTTCAGCAATTTCCAAAAACCAAACTGAACAAATTGGAAATGCCATTACCATAATAAACGAAGCAATATTATAGGCGGCGATCCAGCTGTGAATGCAGAACATACGACTATGAGGAATTTTTTTCTCAATTTTGACGAAGGTTTTAACAAAAACACTCCATTCCACATCGTGGCTACCCAAGGCAACCAGTAATCGTCTCAAATGTTCTCTTTTATACGCAGAAAAGAACTGCACTAGGAAGAAGTACATTGTTCCAATGATGACAGATAGGGCACTGATTGAAGTAACAATATCTTGTGAGAAACGAAGTAAACATATATTACTCACGACCATACCAATGTAAGCAGTATAGGAGTACGCCAACAGCCAATTACGTTGAAAGGCACTAATATTCTCTTTGAATGGGTAAATACCATAAAATTTCAGCACAAAAAGAAGTAATTCAACAATTTTCTCATCTTTGTTCTCCATGGTACGGTGTTCAATATTATCAATATTCATTTTCCGACGATATCTCATTTAAAAATGAAAAAAAATAGCCGATTTTGGGTGACGCGAGGAGAAACAATGCGGGTGAACTTGGAAGAATTTGTCCAACTAATAATTATAAGTAAACTTTATAATATAATTAAACTCGAAAAAATGATTTTGAAAAAAATCGTTATAGAAGATGGGTGAATAATTAATGAGTAAGATATAAAGACTGAACGCCATAATTACAAAACTTTTTCAATAATTTCTGAAATCAACATTTGCAGTACGTGAAAAACACGCGATATGGGATTTGATTCACTTATTAGAATCCATTTCGTAATTAGATGCACCTGGTTGAATACTGCATATAAAGACCATAGAATTTCAATTTGAAAATGATTTTTTAGGATCACGAAGAAGAGGAGATGCGAATCGAAGTTAGGATTTTTGTCTATTAGGGAAATCAGACAAAACATACAATATACGTAAATGCATAGAATCCTGCAGAAAAAATGTTTACACAGAAATATTAAGGACCATCTCCAAAATTACCCCCTAAAATTCCCCTAAAATCCACCTGTCGAAACCCCACACCCTAAAGGGCTAATGTATCCACATTTTTGGTTTTTTGACTATCACTCGTAAATTGTATATTTTATGGTGAGGGAACCGAAGAGAGGGGTTCTACTAAATTCGATTTATTTTTAATTTTTTTTTAATTTTCATGCCAACTTCGAAATTATTTTAGAAACGCTCATTTTATTTTCTATTTTTTTTTTAAGCTTGTCAAAACGTTTATAGTTAGGGAAATTCTAAATTATTTTTGGTAAGTTTTATTTTCGGAAGTCTACTCACTCTGACAAGCTGAGCGCGCATGTGAGTGGGGTGCAATATCGTTTAAGAATCGGTTGAGGAAATGTTTTCTCCTGAACACTTGTTCAGTGTGAGATTTGAAATCCTTACTTGATTTTTCCCTGTTGAGGAAACAAGTTGTCAAGTTGAAATCCGGTTTAACTGTCATTCGGTTATTGAAATCGTTGAAATTTGTCTTTTTGAACTTTGAATTTTTTTTTGTATGTGGAGCAGAAATCGTTATTTTCTTGCATTTCACCTCTATTTCCTCGTGTCTTGTTTGTTGAAGTAGAATCTTCTTTTTCGTATTTATTTTTGGAATATTATCTGTGACTTTTATTTTGAACTTTGGTTTTTTTTGTGAAGAAATATTTTTTTGTTGTGCCATTCGAGTTACTTTGGTGTCAATAAACGGTATATGAAATTCGGTTTTGGTATGTACTATCGTTTTTTACCCTTATTCTTGTTTTGTGAGGTAGGAGGTATGAGGTGCTAGTTTTGCCACCCATCATGGGGAATAACGATGTAGGTTAGATGTGGTATTACAGTCAACGTTTCAAAATCCCTCTCGTCATGTAAAACAGGTTGAAAATTCCCTCTTCTCTTCTTTCTTTTTTTATTCTCCTCAATCCATTTTTTTTATGTAGCTTAGGTTTTTCCTTGCTGGAATTTCTAGGATTTAATCTTTTTAGGGGTCTCTTAAAAACTAACTCTTGCTGTCTTGCTTTATTCAATCTCGTGAGTCTAATCAAAGATTTCTTTCGGTTGTGTCTTCGGACACCTCAATGGAAAATGAGCTTTAAGTAAAAAATATTTTCAATCAAATTATCATGCAACTTTAGTTCGTAGCATGTTTCTTGTATCTGTCTGAGAAAATTGAATAAAAACTCCAAAACTGTAGGTATGTTTATGAGAATTTATTCGTACCAAAACACAGAACCACAAGCCAATTCAAACTGACGATAAATCGATTCATAATCGGTGGAATACAACAGCTCGATATCATCGTGGCTAATATAATTTAGTTCTAAACAATATTTCATTAACGCATGTCTACCACTATGTTTCCACTTCTGCAAGTACAATAACTGATCATCATCGAATTTCGGAGACATTTCGATTTTTTTCAAAATCTTACTAGACTGAAAATAGAAAACTGCTTTTAGAAAATGTGTTTTGGAAAATTCCGGCCACAAACAGTCGCAATAATAAATTACTCCGTTGGAGCTCTGTCAACAAATAAAAACGAGAAATAGAATTTTCAACTTTTTTGCCAGCGAGCCACCTCCTATATTTCCAGAATGTTCTCTCACCTGCCAACAGAAAATGTTGCTGATACGTTTGTAGCCTGATGTGCGAATAAATAAATCAACGTCATGATTTTCTAATGCGAACAAGCATTCGTTGAAAAATGCAGCAGACAAATTATTACTCTGAATTTTGCCTTCGCAAAAGCCCGAATATAACTTAAACGCGACTGTTGACATTTCATGTTTACCTGTCACACAGTAAATAAAACAGCAGCTTATTATATACTAATGATTGAATTGTGCATAACGAGTGCAGATTTAAAAAATGGCGTAGCCCAATTGCAGTTATAGTGTGAAGTTTTGGCAGTGGTGACTCATATCTAAAAAAAGTGATCCAAGGCAAAATCAGGTCCCAGGACACCTTTGGCTACGCCACTGTATAAAAATTCATCGTTACTTGTATATCCCATCGCCATATTTACAGTGACTTTGTCATTATCTTTGGTTAATAAGATTAGAATACCCATTAGGGCATTTATTTCTGCAGGAATCCATTCGTATTTACCATAGAAATTGAACCGAATACCTTTGCTCTTCAATACACGCCTGTATTTTTATATGAAAAAAAATTGGAATTTTTCAAAATTATTTTCATTCAAAAGTAACTGATATTCGGATAAAAGATGCACAAACCAGTTTTTTATGCACTTGAGCAACCAGAACTTCAACACATCAATCCAGTGTTGGGTCTCCTCTGGAGGACGATAATAATTTCCAAAAGAGAACATCAAAATTGAATATTCTCGAATCCCCAGTAACAAACACCAATCTATAACGTCCATCATGCATTTTTGTAAACTTCCAACAAAACACAAATAAGGAGAATTAGTGAACAACGAAACCAGAAAACCTGAAGACAGAAATCCTGTGAAGCTCAGATATAAATATAAAATTTCATTCCTCTAATCATAAACCATAATGATGTAAATGAATTTTTATAATTTATTTAGTCCCTTCGAAATAACAGACAAAGGCGGACTTGGCTCGATGGATTTGGACGAACTGAAAAATTTCTTGTTCGTCATTAAAAAATACTGCGCACTCCAGTTTACTATTTTCAAAGTCTAAGAACCCATTTTTTTTTCTTCCGCGTAGAGACTCCATATTTTTGTTTAAGTTAATTTTCTACTCCCTATGGAAGTTGAAAGCATTTTTTAAAAATGTTGTTTCCTATCGAAAATCTGCTACCAAAAACACTTGATAAGAAGATGAGTACAAAGGTGAAAAAAATGAAAACACTATCAGAATTTAGTACAAGTAAATCAAAATTTTGTTCATTTTCATTGAACTAGGGGGGGCGATGGCTAATTTCAGCTCTATGGGGCATAACCCACCCAGTCTTTTACTAAGTCCACCTATGATAACAGTAAAAGTTCATTCAAGAGTAACCCGACAAGTACAAAATGCAAGTTCATTGCATGATCAACATTTTTTCAATCATACGCATCTATCATAATTTCGGATGATGAAAATAACAGACGTATAATTACCCAATCTCGTGGTTTTCACAAACTGGAATTTTGTGTTTTTTACCAAATCGACGAGCACCGTCCGCAACAAACGCAACGTGTTTCGGGACGCGACCATGTTTTAAAATGGAAGCACAAAAATCTTCGACAAATGGTGAAATAATTTCCAACATTCTTATGTACTGATTAAAATTAAACTTTTCAAACACATTTTAAATTTTAAAAATGCATTCTTCTTTCATTACGATGCATTAAAATATATTTTCAATAAGTAGTTGATCCGCAAATTGCAACAGTCTATTAAGGAAATATGTTCATTTTCTTATTAATATTTAAATTTGCTCTTCGCGCTTCGCTGAAACACAATTCAAACACAACGAAGTTCCCATCAGATTTATTTGCACTGCATGAGTGTTTCAAATTAATTTTTCGTAGTTGAGGCCAAAGAAAAAACAACGCTATATACGAGAACGATAGGAAGCTAACAACATATGTGTATAGAGTTTGAGAAATGAGAAAATTGAAAAAGTCAATGGTATCAATAAGTCTACGCAAGTTTTAGAATAAATTAAAAGTCTAAGGAGTTATTAATGATTTTAAATTCTAGTAAGTTCCTGATTAAAAAAAATGCCACGATATTGAAGATATTAGCAAAATTTTCTTAAAAGCACTCAAAACACCCCCAAAATTGACAAAAAAGTAATATCCTCATTAGTTTTTATATAATATTTTTACAATCTTTCTGACCAGCTCCAATGGCATTAAAAAAAAGAGAAAAAAATATTTATGATTAGAGACACAATTTCTCACTCATGATATTTGTGGTACCTTTGTTTTGTACCAATTCCCTGTTGATTTTAGTGATAATCCTTTATAAAATAGGAGAGTTTTTATAGATTTTCGAGTGAGTAATGGTAGTAAATAGTTAATTATTTAATACTTGGTATAGCTACTATACTTGTAACTTGTGAGCAGAAACAAAAATAACTTTTAAAAAAATTACTGTATACGTTTGATTAAAAGGAACCACGAGAAAGAATTTAGGATGGCGAAACAGATTTATGCTCACAGCTAATATTTACTCCACTTTTTCATAATTGAATGAGGTAATAATTTGCGGAAGAATTTGTAAATCTCGTAGAAAAAGTTATAAATACTTACCTACTCTAAATATTGCAAAAATAAGATTACTCAAATCCATGCATCAAAAACTTATATTATCAACCATAAATTAACGACACGAAAATAACAGTACAACCTATTTATGAAGGAAGAATAAACTTTCACGATAAGGATAAGGCGAGCGAAAAAGAAAATATACGAGTAAATTAAGCTCTTTTGATTGTGAAGAGGAATGCAGATGAATATTGGTCGTTGGGCAGAAAGCAGTTCCTTGAGGTTGGTGTAAATTGTGGCCAGATTTACAGATACAAGTAGAAGTAAGTATTTTTTTAACCACATCTACTCATACTGAAATTTACAAAAACTTGAATATAAAGATATCTTCTCATAACAAAATCAACGAGAGGGGAAAAGGATCATTGATATTTTGATATCCTTAATCAATAGAATATAGCTAGGATACTCGTATACCTATTAAAAACCTCAAAAGAATAACTCAGCTGAAGATTCTGGATTCGGCTGTTTGCTCAATTGAAAACAAGATTAGGCAGTTAATTTTTTTCCTTTTTCTCTTCAACGACCCTCTCAAGTTGGTCTCATTTTCTTTCTCCTACATCATTATTTACCCTGATTTCTCAGTATTATGGTGTTTTTTTTGTTTCCGGGCCACTTGCTCATTTAAATACTATTAGATAATTCATTTCAAAAACATATCTTTGTAATTCGACTACAAACTATTTGCAAATAATATTGCAGATTTAACACAAGAAAAACCAGGTTTTACTCGATTACTCGAAGGACCAGGTGGCGTCATATTTGACTCAACAGTAAAAGAACCTCAAAGGACCGGAGAATGTCATATATGACGCCACCTGGTCCTTTGAGGAGTGACGCATCCAAATTCAAACGGCGTCGTATACGACGCCACCTGGTCTTTCTAGTGTTAAATAGATTTCGGTAAAAAAAAAAAGTTTATCCGGCAATTTATAAATTGAGACTTAAAATTGGGATGTTCTTTTCACATCATCTACTTGTAGACACTCGTAAATTAATCGGTCTCTAAACAATTTTTTATTACAGGTGTAAAAAATGAATAACCAAAATACAAACAACGAAATAAACGAAGTGTTGCTCCAAACGATACTGCAAAAAAATGGAGCGACACCATTCATAAAACGATTTGAAATAACTAGGAATGTAATTTCAGCCGGAAATAATTATTGTAGCGAAATAATGAAAGTAAACGTTGAATATGAAATCAATAATGAATGCCGTAAAAAATTTTTCATCCTGAAGGTGCCATTCGAGGTCCCAGCATATAAAATTTTTGCCAAACACGGCATGTATGACAAGGAAACCTTCATGTACGAAAATATTTTGCCAATATTCCATCAGTCAACTGGCTTGAATACGGGACCCAAACATTATCATACTACTAAATTGAATTCACTGCTCTTAGAAGACCTGGGTGCCTCTGGTTACAAAATGGAGGATCGCAATAAGCAGCTGAATTTTGAGGAAAGTCGAACAATTCTTTCGTCTCTGGCTGTATTTCACGCCGCCTCTTACCACCTTCATCGAATGAACCCTGCTCTCATACAAGCGGTGGCCCATGAAACCTTTTTCACACACAGAGATTTCGTCAAAGAGAGATTAGAAGCAGGTTTAGATGCGTGGTCAAAAATCTTACAGAGAGAGCAAATATCCTCGAAATTTATCGAAATATTTCCAACGCTAATTGGCAAAATACTCAAAGATCTGCCACTCATTCTGTCTGGCAATATGTTTGAATTCAATGTATTGAATCACGGTGACCTATGGACCAGCAACATACTATTCAAACGAGATGAATGCGGTCAAATTGAAGCAGCCAAGATGATCGATTTTCAGAATTGCAGATGGACATCGCCAGCAAATGACATCATTATTTTCGCTACAACTTCAATGAAATTCGACATTTTTGAAGGACAGTTCGAAGAACTTTTGCAAGGGTATTTGAGAACGTTGAATCAAACTTTAGCTAATTTGGGATATTCAAAAAAGTACACCATGGAACATATGAAAAGCGATCTGGAGAAAGCAAAATTATTTAGACTCGTCATTCTTGGAACTTATTTGAATGTCACCCTTTCAGATCCCGATAGTGTTGTGGTTTTCGAAAAAAGTAATGAAGAAAATTTAAAGGCCAGAAATATTGACAAAACCTACAACAGTGAGAATTACAAAACAACTATGAGTAAATGGCTGAAATACATAGATAAGAATGAACTTTACTGATTGCGTTGGAAAAATAAGAGTTGAAAATGAGTAAATAATTATAGAAAAGGGAAATATTTAGGATCAAAATCCTAAAGACTGATATTATCCTTTAGGAGGGGAGGGGGGGTTAATATTGCCACTTATTAGACAGCTCTAAGCTAGATAGAAATCTCGACCATACATATAAGTATGATACTTTTTACACGGACTGAAAAAACAGATAGGATCAGAGCAACTCATAAGTATTCGTAGTTTAGAGTGGAAGAAAATCAAGACCATAATAATTACGAAGACTCCCTCCCATTCCCCTCCCACCCACTAAATCATGATTTTCAAAATTTCACCGCTTCAAAATATTTCAATCAGCAAGTTTTTCATTTTTAATACTATTTTTAAGAGTTTACTCAGTCCATGTAATTGTAACTCAACTGAAAACTCTTTTTTTTTTGTAAATCAACCAAGGGAGGTCATAAGGGCTGCCATTTTAATATTACAGCTTCCTGTTTTTGCCCAGCATTCCAAAAACAGGTCGATCACTCTCCCTTGATGGTATGAATTGAAAATTATAATAATCACTTACTCGCCATAAATATAACAGTTTTTTTTGTTTTTTGTTTTCATTCAAGTTATAATTACACCTATTGTTGTGAAAAGAGCCATGTTCATATTTTACAAAAATAAACAAGGTATTAATTCATAACTGATTCGACCTGAGTATTTATAGTATTAATCTGATAAAAATTATCTCCAAGTAAATTATTACTTTGGGCAGTAAGAGAAAAAGAATATTCAACCTTGTATCAACAAAAATACGTGAGTCTTTCGAACTCAGTAGAAGCATGTTTCAACCTCTACTCTTTTCCAAAGATCCCCGAGGAAGAATTGAGTGATCAACACACTTTACTGAAATTATTACACATCTTTTATCTACATTTTCTTCGAAACCAAAATAAAGGGAGATATTTAAGGCAAAGCAATAATTTCTAATTTTTAAACTTTTGCTTGGATTTAATCATTTCAGTCAAGAATATTTAATTTTATTTGTGACACTTGCACTATGCAGATAATTATAGAATAGTAACGTCTGCTGTTCAGCAGCTAAAAAAAATTTAATTATCTTCACAATGAAAAAATTATGAAACATTTAATTAGATTTTCCTACGAATAAATCAGTTACGTCTAGTTATAATTTCCAAATTAATTAATTTTCTATATCGAAACGATTAAAAGTGTACTTTTAAAAAATTCATGAATTTATATAACTAGATTAACGTTTTTTGATTGAAATGAAAAATTATTTCATTTAAAAAAAAAGAAAATGGTTCTCATAGTCTACTTCACAGAAGGCAAAAAATATTTGAGCGCAGTATTATACCAAGCTTTCAGGTTCATCAGCATTTGAAATGATTCGGTGTGTGTTTTAATAACCATAGTAGATACATAAAACTTCATAGAAAACAAAAATAAGATAGTGGTGAAGTCAGAGAGTAGTGATCGAACAGTTCGAAGCCATCAACATGCCTTATACGGAACCAAACCCAGGAGAGGAAATTGTAATTTCAGGCATTTCTGGAGTTTATCCACAATGTGAAAATATCTCGATCCTCGCACAGAAATTATTTGCCAAAGAAGATCTTATAACAGGTAAATTAGTTTCAACATTAAGGAAATTTAGATAAAATGTATTCCAAAATGTCATATTAGCCCATAAACTATTAAAACCCTTCTCTTGTAGCGCAGAAAAACTAAAAGAATTTTAATTTACCTACAAAAAAAAAAAGTATCTTGTGATTGACTTCATTACCACCAGGTATTTCATAAATTATCTAGATAATTAAAATACTATAAAATGTATAGTATTACAATATTTGCCAGAAACATGTAATTACATTAATAACTTTCCTCATATTCAGGCAATTTTACGATTATGATTAACGAATCAAATTTTGTAAACAAAAAATTAGTACGAGTATTTCATGAAACGACATTTCTAGACTTGCCAAAAGTGAATTTCAGTGCTGGGAAATTGAAGTCTGTAAATAAATTTGACGCTGGATTCTTTGGTATAACTAATGAGCATGCAGAATACATGGATCCGTTGTGTCGAATCTTACTGGAAAAAACATACGAAGCCATTTCTGATGCTGGTCTGAAAACCATATCTGAGACTACTGAGAAATGTTTTTGCATTTCGTAATAAATTGAACCGTTAAATTTTAGGCTACAGCTATTTGGACTTCAAAAATACGAATACAGCCGTTTATGTAGCAAACTGTACAAGTGATGCTGAAGTTGAGAGCACTTTCAGAACAGATGTGAAAGGAGCATTAATTTGCGAAAGAGCCCAATCATTTTTGGCAAATAGAATTTCTTATTGGCTAGGAGCCCATGGTAAGACATCAGTTCTCGAACCTTTCAATTATTTATTCAACTTCATAAAAATTAGTCAATTATATTAAAAATACAGGACCAAGCTGCACAGTAAACACCGCTTGCTCTTCAAGTTTATACGCCTTAGAATTTGCATACACTGCTCTTCGCAGGGGCGAATGTGAAGCAGCCATTATAGGAGGTTCGAATTTGTGTATAGCTCCAGGTATGGTTAGATTGTACAAAAACTTGGGAATTACCAGTTCCAGATGCAGATCTTTTGATGATAAAGGTGAGATAGACAAAACATTTATTTTTTGAGTAAACGTTTAAGATAATCCATCTTCTTGAGACAGAATAAAATGAAATTCACACCTTCTCCATTTTTTAAAAAAGCAATGACCAACAATTAAATATTTCTTTCAGAAAATGTTCACAAACCTGCCCAACAGTTTTCTATGTCTACTCTGAAGTTATTTTTCAATTAAAATGGATTAATTTTTTTTTCACTTACAGCAATCGGTTTTTGCCGATCTGAAGCTATAAGCGCAATACTTTTGCAGAAAGCAAAACATGCTCGACGGATGTACGCAGAAGTTATTCACATTAAGACAAATAACGACGGTTACAAAAAACAAAGCATTTTGTTTCCATCCCACCTGATACAAACTAAACTAATAAACGAAGTGTATGAAGAATGTGATGTACCCAAAAATGAAGTAACTTGGGTTGAAGCTCATGGAACAGGAACAAGGGTATTTAAAAATTATGCTAGAATATTTTCATAACATACTTGTATTTGTAGTGTATTTTTTCAAGTCAGTACTTTCTTTCCTATTTCTAAACAATTGTTGAATTTTGAGAAGCTATGCATATTGCCGCAAATAATAGGGTTTTGCATGAAATTTTGAAAACAATAAAAAAAGTGAGAAAGCTCAGATCAAAAGAAGAACTTTGCAAACCACATCTCTCTACCTCAATTAGAGGCTGAAGAAAAAAAGTTCAAGTTTATAATAATAAGGGGTTAAAAAAAAGAATTATTTTTTTGATTATTCCCTATACTGACAATGGTTTAGGGGATATTTAATGATAAGTTTCCATTATTCTTTTCGCAAAATTCTATTGTCAAGTTTTAAACATTTGGTAACCAAAAAGCACTCAACAAATTGAGGAACTCTTTATGAGTCAGTGTTTACCTTATTCACCCACTATAATCAGAAATAACGGAATTCTTATTCCTTAGCAATGCTGAGGACACACTCTTTTGACGCAAAGCATTCATTAGAAACAAAATACCTATTTGCATTATTGTTCACAGGTGGGTGATTATCAAGAAATGAAATCGTTACAAACACTTTGTGACGGCAGAGTTAAGCCATTACTGGCAGGATGCGTGAAATCAAACTTGGGGCATACCGAAGCCACATCAGGTCTGTGTTCGATTGCAAAATCCATTATAGCTATGGAAACCGGTTTCATACCACCGAACTTGCATTTTACCTCACCTCAAAATGGTATTGAAGCTTTGCAGACTGGTAAAATACAGGTAAAGCCTTCTTTCAATTTTGCGAGGATCATAAGATACGCACCATTTCATATTTTTCCTTATTTTTAGATAATCACTGAGAAAACGCCATGGACAGGAGGATATGTGGCGATTAATAATTTTGGTATAGGTGGATCTAACGCACATCTACTTCTCAGATCCAACTTGAGGAAATGTAATGACTATGAAGATGACGATACTCCTAGATTAGTGACAATATCTGGTCGAACTGCAGAATCAATTGATTTAATTATAACACATGTGAGTTACTTGTGCAAGGATCTACTTATTTTTGTTAACTTTTGCTGTTCCACTCTTGCACGCTATAGTTCCTTTCTCATCTGTTACAACCAGCGCTGCTGATAATTTTATTTTATGGTCTCTTTATCAATGTAAAGCAAAGTGTAGACTAATAAAATCGAATGAAAAATACTGGATTTCAATATTGAATAATTCAAAAATGTCAAGCAATAAGTTTTGGTATTTTCAAAGAGAAATTCGGCTTACCTACCACATTCTAGAAATTTCGAAATCTGTTATTGTTTTAGCTTAATAATTTTTTCTTGATCTCTAGTATATGGCGCCAGTAATTTAAACTAAAAGTGAATTTTTCTTGATTGCAGCTCCAATCCAACCCAACAAACATAGAATTTATGGGATTGCTGCATAAAGTTTTCAGCATAGGCGTTCCAAGTCATGAATTCCGAGGTTATACGATAGTGGATAAAGAAAATAGCACAAAAATTACGCAAACACAAGTAATCTTTGAAAATCACGCACTTCCCACAAAAAGACACTTCTAATGCGGTTGCAATTTTTTATCACAGCATATAAAACCTCAAAAACGACCTATTTGGTTTATTTATCCCGGAATGGGGTCTCAATGGATTTCCATGGGCAAAGAATTAATGGCATTACACGAATTTGAGAAATCCATAAAGGAGTGTCATAATATTTTAAAACCGTACGGACTTAACCTGCTGCAGATTATCACTGGCACTCATCCTGATACGTTTAATAATATTTTAAATTGTTTCGTGGGAATTACAGCTTTTATGGTAAGGACACAGCATGAAATTCCATTGTTTTAGATAATTAGATCAGAAATTCTCAAGTATAAACATCACACTAAATACCAATAATTGACGATCCAGTTGAAGTTTAAACTCAACTTGGAGAAAATCAACTGTAGATATAATTTAGTAGTATGATTCACGTCACATCTATTCTACGAGTATTTGATTACTGATAGTGGTTGTTCCGATACAAGATTAACAAATTTCATTTCAAGGGTGTATTTTCTCTAGCATTCCTCCAAATTCAATCTGCACTAGGAACCAGCTGAAACTGTTTCTTATTATTTTAGAAACTTCATTCAATTTAACCACTTATTTATATTGAAAATACAGTTTTTCCCTTGGAAAACAGACAGACATAAACCTATTGGTGTGACTAAAAAGGAGTCATTTTTCCTAAAATTTCAGATAGCTTTGACTGATTTGCTGAAGTCGATTAAACTAGAACCAGATGGTCTTATAGGACATTCATTTGGAGAAATTATTTGTGGTTACGCTGATAACTGTCTCAATAAAAAGCAAGTTCTTCTTGCAGCTTATTATCGAGGGCTGGCATCTACAGAGACAAATACTCTTAGAGCGCTGATGGCTGTTATAGGTATGATTTCTACACAAATGTTCATACGAAATACCAAAATTCAATTGGTCCAACTTACTACTTTTTGACGCGAGTTATTTTAGGCTGCCTCTCAAAAGGCTCAAAGGTGAAATTGAGTAAAATTTGTTGGAAAGAGTTCAGAGTTTTAAAAAACGGCATGAAGGGTGAGGGAAAGGATGCCAAAATAAAAAAAAACAGCAATCCAGTAAAAAAACTGCCATTTCAACGTGGACCTTACGTGAAAAAATATACATAATGTTTTGATAATTCAAAATTAATGAAGAGAAACTGCAGATCTGTAAATATATGCAATTTTTTCATGGTTCCTTTTACAGGATTAGGAGGCGATCAAGTAAAAAACCGATGTCCCAGTGCGGTTGAAGTGGTTTGTTTTAATGGTTCAAATAGCTGCACAATAGCAGGACCAGAAGATACCGTCAAAAGTTTGATAAACGAGTTCAGGAAACATAATATTTTTGCTAGTGAAGTGTTTTCAAATAATATTGCCTACCATAGCACGTATATACAAGTCGCTGGACCAGTGTACGAAAATTATTTGCAAAAAGTACGAATTTTCGACTCAAATTCAAATTTACTATGTAACATTACGTAGACACGCTTATATCTAATTTCTTATTGGCTGAAAACAAACTTCTCTTCTTCAACAGCTCATTCCTACACCACAAAAAAGATCATCAAAATGGATATCTTCATCAATACCAGAAGAAAACTGGGCAACAAATACTGCGGAATATTGTTCGCCTAAATACTTTCGAAATAACTTCATCGGTCCAGTTCTGATGGAAAGTAGCTTAAAGCACATACCAAACGATGCAATCACAATTGAAATTGCGCCACATTCAATTTTCAAGACCGTACTCAATGAGACACTCAATGAATCCATCGTCAATATATCTTTGATGAACAAACATCATTCCAAACCACTTTTACATTTTCTGTCAGCCATAGGAAGGTGCGAGATATACAGAAACATAAAAAAATTTTCATAAAAGTTGACTCGTTTCGTTTTATTTAAATTCACAACTCCTCAGAGATGAATGTTTAATAGAAGACTTAATTTTCCAGGTTATACAATTGCAATGTTGATCTCGACATTAGCAAACTATATCCTTCTTTAGCATTCCCAGTGAGTCGAGGCACACCGATGATATCGCCTTTGATACAATGGAATCATGAAAAGGACTGGTACGTGCCATTTGAAACTTTCGACCCAACATCGACAAAAAATCAACATTCCGTAGCAATATCCTATGAAAATGAAGACTGGAATTTTTTGCAAGGATGTATCGTCGATGGCAAAAACTTATTTCCAGAGAGTGGCTTTTTGGTATGTTGAGATTTCCAAAGATGAAAGATTTTCGAGTAAATACAACATAGAAAATACTAATAGGATATCCTCTTTTGGAGATTGTCTCGAATTTGTATTTATAGTAGGACGGGCACTAGGACAATGGGTTGTTTGCATTGAGTACCTCATAACATTTTCTATGTAATGAATTAGTAGTAATTTTTTAATCGAGGAATTCTAAGTAAATTAAAATTTTCTGATATCTGCACTAAAAGAAAATAGGTAGGTAAAACAGAAACATGACGTAGGTATAGGGCTGAAAAACTGAAATATAATTGTCTATTTCAAATATATGGATATGGTAAAGTACCTACTGATGACTGATTTTTCAGAAAATGGTCTGGGAAGTATTTGCAGAGAAGAAAAAATTAAATTATTGCGATACGTCGGTAATTTTCAGAAATGTAAAATTCCATAAAGTCATTGAAATACCCAAAAATGGTAAAAAAACTTATACAAATTTTTAAAAAATAAATAAAAAATCACAAATCTAATTAGATATTAATTTGCAGAAAAATTAAATTTCGACGTAGTACTATTACAGAAAAATGGCAACTTCGAAATAACATTGAATGATCAGTTGATTGTTGACGGCTACATTGAAACTTTGAAAAGTAACGACGAAAATTCTGAGATAAATTCAGAAACTCACAACGTAACAACATTAAAAATGGAAGATATCTACCAAGATTTACGAATCAAAGGTTACCATTATGAAAATCAATTTCGAACACTTTTCTCTAGTAATTTAGAAGGTAAAAATTTTCAGATCTTAATAAAACAAGGGGTAGACCTAATTGTTTTTTTTTTAGAATTTAATTTTTCATTTTTTTCCCCTTTAAGGAACAAATGGAACAGTAAAGAAAACAGAAAATTGGGTTCTATTTTTGAATAGTTTAATACAGTTTCTTTATTTCTCTTTGCCTGTGCCCAGTTTCAGTCAGGTAGATCACATCAGTACTTTGGAAATCAATGTTTTAAAACATTCGAAAATGGTCAGCAACGAACAAAGTAATTACTCAAGTAGCTAAAAATTGTGTGAAAATTACATTCTAAAAGCTTGAAAATTATTTCTCTTTCAAATTAATATCTGTACAGAAGTTCCTGTAAGAATTACACCCAGACAAATTGAATCCGGTGGAATAAAATTTACGAACGTGAATCTAAAACCCACAAGAAGGAAGCCAGTATCCGCACCCATGTTACAATCAATAGATTTCATCTCTTACACACCAAAAGAAGTAAATAGAAATAGATCCAAAATGTTTGAAGAGAAAGCACGTATAGATAATTAAGTAGTCTACCTATAATATATGTGATCAGACTTTTACGAAAAGGTGATAAGTCCATTGTTCGTAAATATTAGAGAATTGTGCGAGATAAACTTCATTTGTGACATTTTTACAGGTTTTAGACACTTTTTAAAATGTGTCAAAAAACGGACCCATCCGCTTTTTGCAAGACCATTCATGTACAATTTGTATTTCAGATATTACCAATACAAAGAATTATGAGAACCATTACAACTGTAGTTCTCGAAAATTGTTTGATTTCGAGAATGAATGTAATCGAAGTCAGTGACTGCGTAGAAAGTTTTCAAATTTTATCTACACATATACACGACCATTTTCAAGAGTTACCATTCTACAAAGTATGTATCGTTTTGGAAGTAATGTGTAAATAAAAATTTTATTCTAGGAAATTATAATCACAGGAAAATAAGGCTTTTGAAAGGAATTTAAGGAGTAATAAATCTTTGGGATAAAAAACTAAGCCAAAATCATAATACGATCAAGCCCTTTATACACGTTTATGCTTTTTAGTTTTTTTGTTCTAGGTCGACATAACATTAAATTTGAGAAACCAGAGTGTAAATATTTCCAACATTCCGCCATCATTCAAAATAACAACAAATCCAATCCCAAGTAATAATACACATCTTTTGATACTTCATGAATCAACAAATGAGATAGAGGTAAGACATTCAAAAATGATCAACTAGTAGTTCTATGAGATAAAAAACAATTTACAGACTGGCAAATAATGCCCAAAACCGATTTTGTGAGAATTTGTCAACAATTCCTGAAGTTTCAACTAAGGTTTAGTGGGGTAATTGCAACACCGGGGTAATTGCAACAATTGACCATTTACTAGCCCTGTCGTATTTTGGAACATAATTCTCTCTATAGTCCGTTCACGATAAGAATAGACATCGGCAACCCGCAACAATTTTATGTATGGACGATTCGGTATGTCAAGGGGAAAGGTAAGGGGAGAATAGTCACACTGAAAACGTTTTGCGCTTGTTTTGCGTTATGAAATTCGAATACGAACAACCAATCAGTTCAGATAGTGATAAGAATATGAGCTTCGTTACTATGGAGGCACTTTTTTGCGCCGGGGAAATTATGTCTATTCTTACCGTGAACGGACTATAGTGGTATGAGTAATGTAACAACTGAACTACAAGATATACATGGCTGCATGAATATCCCGACCTCGTATCGTGATGAAAATTTCAAATTTCTTGAAGATGAAATTTTATCAAATTTTATGAGTGACTATCCGTATTTTCGTGAAGAAATATTTCATTCAAAAAATACGGTAAATTAATGATTTTTTTTTTATTCCTACTTATTTTTCAATAAATTTTAATATTATGGCTAAGAAATGTACAACAAACGAAAATTTCTGCAAAATTTTTGAGTTGTTGCATTTACCCCGATTTAAGAAATTTCGGGGTAAATGCAACATACTAAACATGCTATGTTATTACATGGTGTAGTTCAGGGACGGTGTCTTGCCATGTCCAGACAACTTTTTTCAATGACGCACAAGACGTTAGGACAAGAAATTGTTGTCCCGATAACTTTCCCGAAGACATCCTTTTATGTTGCATTTACCCCGAATTAAAAAAAAAAAAAAATTAACTGACAAAAAATGGTCAAAATACAAGCCTGTACAAGCTTTAAACGAATTGATAAATATATTGAAGAAGAAATATCAATATATATCTATCTACATCGATACTTTTGACTATAATAAAGTTGATATTATTGATATTGAAATTTCAAAAACGCTCATGCAATAAAACAAAGTTCATAAGTCAAATCTGAATTGAGATATCGCAGCCATTTATATGTATAAATATAGGTAATTCAGTCTACTCTCATGTCTGGGGGATTGTAATATAAAATACAGCATAATTAATTGAGTAAAAAAAAATTGTTGCAATTACCCCAATTTCCTGGAAAAATATTTTACACCAACACATTTTAGTAAATCAAACAGAAAATCCGCATGAGTGCTTTACTCATGAAACTTATACATAAACCTGAAGATAATGCTTCAAGGTATTTATGTTCCAAGTTGCGTAAAATTTGGTTCATAAATTTTGTCGCTAGGTAGTGTTGAAGTTGAAAAAAAATATTCTATGTTGCAATTACCCCACTCCACCTTACATATTTTTTTAAATCCTAAATTTTTAACACGTGGCAAATATAGAATTAAATAAAATACCTGTATCAAAATTTTATTTCTAAATGAACCTACGTCCTTCCTCTACAATAAATTAAAGAATTTGAGTCGATCAAAATTTAGGATATAATTTCGAAACTATGCAATAGTCCTTTCAGACGCGAAATTGAAAAAAAATACAGAAATCGTTTATTTCATTGTTAATGACTTCGGGCTATTAATAATTTAACTTTATACTGAATGAACATGAATATTTTATGAATTTTTTATTGCATTTTGATTGATTATTCCATAAGCTGCGAGTTGGTAAATTTGAAACTACACCCTCAGTCATAAAAAATAATAAAAATTAGCATGAAAATATCATTTTACAGCTTACTAGAAATATCACGTCTGTTGTTGAAAATGGCTTCTTTTTACTGCGACAAAAAAAGAGCAAAAACCATCTTCAAATACCAGAATTTTACAAATTTGCTGCTTATAATTTGGAAGATGCAATACTCACACTGTGGCATAAAGTACGGTCTAAAATATCACTTTGATTCCGAGTAAATAAATGAAATAACAATTTCTCAATCCTTGCAGAAGCCAAAAAATGAAATTCATCGAGTTATACGAATAAATTATGAAAATTTCGACTGGATTCGACCACTGCAATTATTATTGGCAGATCATGACTCTAAAATCATTCTCTATTCAGACAGTTATACATCCGGTATAATTGGATTTTTTAATTGTCTGCGAAAAGAAAATCGAGGACACGATTTAAGGTGAATATAATCCCCCTATTTATTTAATAAGAGCCACGCATTAATTAGATAGTGCCCCCATAATTACCATAAAATGACTGCTTTCGGAAGAAAACTTCTCTGTATTTTTTTCCAGGTGTTTTCTAATTTTAGACAAGAATGTTCTACCATTTGATTTGAAAAATAAATTCTACGAAAATCAATTAAAGTACGATCTAGCCATAAATGTATACATGGATGGTCACTGGGGCTGTTACGTGCCAAATATTTTGATAACACCAGAAATTATGGTTCCTCATATTTGCCTTAGACAGGATTTGGAAAGCGAAGCATTTTACTGGTCAGAGGATGTAAAGTAAGAGATGTCATTAGACTACCTACTTTAACTTGCTCGTACATAAAAATTTCAGGAATAAAAAAAATTGTCTCTTTATTTTCAGAAACTTTCAAAGCGAAACTTTAATTGAGGTAAATTATGTCTCATTGCCAGAAAGCATTGAAAATATTTGCACTTTGGAGAACAGCTCTCAGGTACACTCCTACTTTACAACTGAAAAATTGTGAAATTTAAAAAAATTAATTACATCAAAACAAATTGATTTCAGAAACTTTTTCCAGTATACGAATTTTCGGGAAAAGATTATTCAGAAAATAGAGTCATGGGAATTTCATTTAGTGGAGAAATTACCAGTTCGATAAATGAAACAGATTGCCTTTACTGGAATATACCCAAAAGCATTGCACAGCAAGACGCAGTTGCGATTCCATTAGCTTACCTAACAGTAAACCAAAGCTATACTTCTACCTCTTCCATTTGCTGTATCCTACATTACACATAAATTACTAAATTCAATTTATTTATGATTATAATGAAAATTCAATAGGCTTTACATATTGTTCAAAACAATATTGAAGAAAAAGTTGGTGCTATGCTGATACAAAATGCTTGTACACGTTATGGTCAAGCAATGTTGACAGTAGCATTGCATAAAGGATATTCAGTATATACCATAGAGGACCATCAAGAAGAAATTAAATTTATTCAAACTAACTTTCCTCAGGTAAATATTTAAGAAATGGGTTCTCATTCACTTCTTGAAAACAACCTTATTCAGTATAATGTCATAAGAGGATACATGAATTTCATATGAGCATGACAAATATATATTCATCTAAGGATTTAACTGCCAATTTTTTTTTTTTTACATTCAAGAAAAGCCATTATGCTATCTACTGAATGAAATCTGAAGCTGTTCATCTTCATTTTACGCAAAAATTAGTTTTTTGTCGTGCTTTTGCAGTTTATTTTACCCCTAAGACATAATAAGAATCATTTTTGAAAAAACCTCCTCATTTCATTTGTTTGATCAGTGCAATGATTGATATTGTATAATTATCAAGGTATCATTTGCAACCTGTACAGGAGAGCTATAATTTCTGTCTATAAAACACCGCACTTTATATTACACAGGTTATAAATTCATAATTAATCAATTCAAGGTTGTAATACCTACAGTAGTACAGAACTAACGTTATTTAAAAAGTCACATAAAAATATCTGTCAGGACAGAGTGCAGGCATACGCAGGCACAGATAGTCAACTCCTTTAAAACGAGTAGCAGAGTGTATTATTAAGGAACCATTGAGCATTCAAAATAATCTATACATTTCTATTTTTGTGACAGATACTACAATGTTTCTCAGCAGAAGAGCTTTCGAATTTTAAAGAATTACACACTCTCGCTGATAAAAATGATATTGCAGTCCTGGCTTTCTCGAAATATCAATCTTATACTCATGAACTTCTTCAAATTATCAAAAAAAGGGGGCAAGTGATATACATTGGACATGAAGACAGGAATATCGAAATTTTAATGGGTAAATATCATTATATCTATAGTCTCAACTTGTACGTGTTGAGAGGCTCAGAATATTTTTCTTAATACAAAAGAGTATAAGGAATATCACTTACAGCATTATTCCTATTTTTCTGTTCACTGTAGACCAGATATTGAATAGAAATTTGGTGTTTCGAAGAATAAATCCACCTAAACTTTTTGATAATTTGAACGCCCTCACCGAAGAAAAAAATTTATTAAAAACAATACTACAAAAGGGCTGTATGAAACCATTTCACCAGAAACTTGAGACAAATACACTAGAAGAATTGAGGTAAGTAATCATCACTCACACCAATTGATTATTATTTTTCTTTATCAAGAATAATATAACCTTTGAAAGATTAATCTAGGAACAATTTGGCACGATGTAAAACAGTTCTGAAAATACCAAAATCAGAAGCAACACCCAGTAAACCCAATGTTTACAGAGCAAAATCAAGATTCACTTGCTCAGCAGATGAAAGTATAATTATATGCGGTTAGTTAGACAACAATTCTGGATCTGAGAACCAAAAGTATACAAGTCCAAATTTAGCGATAAGGAAATATTGCCCATTTTTTATACAATGTACCAGGTACTTTCATCCTACAAACTCAATATTCCAAAATAACGTCTCATATTGTCCTTGAAATTAAAACCATAAAATTATACAAGGGAAAGGAGTGTTTTGAAAAGTCTAACAGTGAATATCTCAAAAGTCAAAACTGAGTATTTGGACTTGGATCCTTCTGATTCTTAGATCGAGAGTTATTTAAAATGAATTTAACTTTTTGAGAGAAAAAAAAAAGTTTTAAAATAAAACACCTCGTTACTCTCAATAAAAAGAAATTAATACCAATACAGGAGGATTGGGAGGCATGGGTTTTGAACTTGCCAACTGGCTGTCAGATCGAGGAGCCAAAAAACTTGTGCTGGTTTCAAGAACAGGATTCTGCAATGGTTATAAACAAAGGAAAATCTCTCAGCTCAAGGAAAAAGAAGTAACAATACTCATTTCAACAGACAACACTGCAACTTATGAAGGTGCCAAAAATCTTTTGAAAACAGCAAACGAATTGGGTCCTGTATCAGCCATTTTCAACACAGCTCTCGTAAGACTCTCATAAATGTAGTAAAAAAGAAAACAGCGTTATAAGCATCAGTTTACCAATTAATTGACACAATAATATTGCAGATTTTGCAGGATAATATTTTCGAAAATCAAACAAAAGAAAGTTTCCAAATGGTCGCAAATCCCAAAGCTACAGCCACAGCTATTTTGGACGAACTGTCCCGAACAATGTGCCCTAATTTGAAGCATTTTGTGGTATTTTCCAGCATAACTTGTGGCTATGGAAATGCAGGACAGTCAAATTATGGGTACGCGAATTCAGTAATGGAAAGAATATGCGAAAAAAGAAGACACGAAGGCCTACCAGGATTGGCCATTGAGTGGGCAGGTGTTGCTGATGTAGGATATTTAGAGAATCTGAGAACTGACAAAATGCCAGGTAATTGAAGATTCTATTTGTAAATTGCTCGACAAAAGACGTAATTCTTCTTCTAAAAGTAAGTAGGGACCAAATTTCTTCCAATAAGACCACACAACTAAATAGTAGCACGAGAAAATCCTCTTTTTCTATCGACAGTTGGAACACAATTGCAGCCAATAAGATCGTGTTTGAAAGTATTAGATGATTTCTTATGCCATCGAGTTGGTATATTTACTAGCTTCATAGTAGCTGACCAAGAGACAACCACCACCACAACAGCAACGTCTAGCATTTTTAAAACGATTAGAAAGATAATAGGTACCAAAATTCACAACATATTAGTCAATCGATATTACCAAATATAAGTTGCGATTATAATATTGCAGTATAATTTCAGACAAATCTGAATTAACTGTATCAGAGGGAACAACTTTGGAGGACATCGGTGTAGATTCTATAGCAGTGGCTGAAACGAAGAATATTCTAGAGCAAAAATGTAACGTCTTTCTAAATGCAAAAGAAATACTCAAGTTAAAAGTTCATGCCTTATGGGAAATGGAAAAGAAATGCACTACGTCAAGTAGGTTCATACATAATATTTGCACTCGGATTACAAAAAATTAATCATAACCGTTTTTGTTGCAGATAATCAGGAAAACGAAACCATAAAAAAATTATCAATTCTCGAAGAAGTTTATACAAATTTTTTCGAAATCGTGACTAGGGAGAAAAATAGTTTTTCTCTCGAATCAGTCATAAGACTGCCGTCATTTCTTCATTATGGCGCAACCACAGAAGTCCCAGTAACAAAGGAAAGAACAATTTTCTTTTTCCCAAGTATTGAAGGTGCTGTAATGTCAGCTTTCAATAATTAAAAATTAGAAGACGAAAAATTAATAAGAAATGATGATTTTGAAGGTTTTGGAGCAGTCATGCAACCCTTGGCAAAGAACATAGATTTTCAAGTTCTAAGTACTCAGTATGATATTCGTACAACATCCATACGACAAATAACAAAAATTCTATTACCCGTGAGTTAAAACACGATTTTAAATCTACAGTCAACTTGTTTAGTCCTCTCAAGTTTACATCAAGTCACACCATAAAACCTCTCTATTATTGATGAGTATCATAATAGCTATTATAAAAATTGATTAAGTAGACAGTAAAAAATATTTGAATTTTTACAGGAAGTAGAAAAACGACTCACATCGGCTGAACCGTTTCACATTCTAGGATATTCATTTGGTGGTTTAATAGCAATGGAAATAGTTCACGAGCTAGAAAAAAAAGGAAGAAGCGGATACCTCTACTTGATTGACAGTTCACTATCAATTATAAAATGGCTTTCCAGAGTGTTATATCGCGATCAGGGCTTCCTCACTAATTCTACAGCTTTTGTTCGAGCCCTTCGGCCGGCAATAGATATGAAAAAAGTAAGCCCTGACTTTATAACTGACTATTACAAGAAGCAAAGAAAATATAGATTTTTTAATTCAGTACCCTCTTAGTTCGATCTAGGGCTACGTAAACAAGAAAACTGGGAATCGATGAGGGTTTTCATCAACAAAGCACTTCCAGATAATTTGCTACTCACAAAACAGCATTTGGATACTATTTTAAATACAGTACACGAGAGAATCAATGACATCGAAAGGTACAATGGCATACCTAAAAAGAGTCTAATTTCCAAAGTGTTCCTTTTCACACCAAAGGAGCAAATATTCCAACCATCAGTGCAGTCTGACTTGAACGAGGTAAGGTGTAAATAACGGATAGCTCAAATTTTACCCAAATTGATGAAATGTCCAAGTCATGTACTTTAAAAAATAATACTAGTAACATTAAAAATTGCGTCTAAATTTCAGTTCTGCAACCAATCAATGCAAGAATTCGTAGTCAATGGAAATCATTTCACTATTTTAAGATCGGAAGTACTAGCATATTATATTATGAATTTGTATAAGAATTAATTAATTTACTAAAAAAAATAATAAAACTAATTAAACTCGTTCCCGCATTAGACATTTTTACTTCAATCTGAATCGGGTAAGTATTTTACTTAGTATACAGACTTTCAATTAACCCAATCAAAAAATTGAGATAAGTTCCTTTTAAAATTTTCAACTCAGAACATTAAAATTAAATATAGAAAAGTTTTTCATACTACGCAAGAAATAAATTTAAAAAATTTTTATAATTTTAAGAATTATTTTGAAAAATTTTAAGCACATACTGAAACATTTCTAAAAGAATTTTGGGACTTGTACTTTTTCAAAAACTTGTTAACTGAACAGAACACAACTTTTCGAAGATGTTTTAATCAGCATTCCATCGGAAATAGAGAAGATTCCCTTAAAGTCGGATTTCAAATTCTAAAAATGACAATACATCGACATAGCGACTTCAACAACCAATCCTTTCCTACTGCAATTTTAAATCTTCTGATATAACTAAAAGTATTAGCGATCAAATTTTCTGAACACATAGAGATAAACTCACGCTCACCAACCTGTTTGACGTTTTACATGTTGAAACTAGCATACCAGCATAATAAAACAGCACACGAAATCGAGGATAAAAAGGAAACCAGAAATCTCAACAGTCTTCTCACCTCATACACTTCTGACTATCACATCAGAATTGAAAATTATCGTTACGCTACATTAAAACAATTTAATGTTTATGAAGCTTACCCTGTAACAGATACCAAAATGTTTATATTAGTCAACATTAAAATGAATAGGTAAACATGCAAAACAGCTATTTTCTTGATTCATTACTTGTGGAATTAACTTCAGGGCCGACAGAAGAACTGGGAATGGATGGTCATCAGGCGAATCATCGATGAGGCGAATTTGATACATTCATGGTGAGCTCCTCACAAAAGAACTTCAGGATACAATTCAAAACACTACACGAGAAAATTATTTACATTCGATTATTAATAGGGGAAAAAAATTCTAATTTGCAAGAAAATCTTCATTCAACTGCACAAGAATATTTTAACCATTTTGAGTTTGAGTAATTAAAGCATTTAAGAGGGGTATGAGTGATAAAACTAAAAGAAAATTCAATCAGGTAGATACTGCAAAATTTTCAACGACGAAAATTATAACTTCTGATTTCAATCAAGTTTTTTATTGAAAGAACGTATTTTCCTCGATAGAGAAAAAAATTTTAAAATTATTAAATAGAACGGAATGGGAGTAATAATAAATTTTCTGTTCAGAAAAAACCATGTAAATATAGAAGTTTGTTGTCGATTGCGATTATCAAACGTTATAGTCGAAATCAGGAATTAAGTATTATTATAAAAGATTTTTCACATGAAAAGGGCTTTCAAAAAACTTTATATCAAACACATTTCACGAATTCAGCGTATTCATCCAGTCTAGTCCAGATTGTGTACTACTAGCTGGGTGATATTCGCAACCAATCCAACCAGAATAGTTCAGTTCCTTCAACAATTTGAAAATATAGCAAAAATTAATTTCGCCCTCTGAATCGGGTTCATGTCGATCAGGAACTTGAGCCACCTGGATATGCTCGGTGATCGGCAGATACTCATTTAAATTATAAGAGAGGTTTCCTTTCATCATTTGTAAATGGTACAAATCAACCTGCAGCCTTAGATGGGGACTGTTAATATCACGAATGTAAGAGACTGCTTTATCAAACGAATTCATGAAGTAGTTGGGTAAAGCAAACGAACTTATGGGTTCAATTACGCCAACCATTTGCTCTTGTTGCAGGACCTGGGAAGCATGAATCAGATTCGTGCGATACGTATGTTCGTGTTCGGATGTCGGAGACTCGACGATGCCGGCCATTATGTGGATGAGTCGACAATCGAGAGCTTTCGCGTAGGTGACCGCCTTTTGCAAACTATCACGAAACTCACTTTGCTTGCCGGGCAACGCAGCGAAACCGAATTCCGTCTTTCCTGGGTAGACATTAATGAGTATCTGCTCCACGCCAGCCTTTTCTTTTGCATTTTGAACTTCGTGCACCGAAAAATCGTACGGAAATGCGCACTCGACAGCGGAGAAACCGCATTTCTTGGCTAGAGCGTAGCGTTCCAACAACGACTTCGACTCTGGAAACATGAAAGATAGGTTGGCACAGAATCTTAACGCCATTCTCAATTTGATAGACGTTTTGAAGCGGAAAAAATGAACAATTCAATCGAGAAATACGAAATATTACCACGAAAGCGATAAACTACACTGATACAAAATGCTATGCTACACAAAAACGCGAACGCGAACAGCCAGATCGAAGCGCCAGATACTTTCGTGTTCTAACAGTGGTTCTAGCTTCTTATGGGTAGCTTAGCTCACGTGTACAGTTACATACTCACGTGTTTCGAAGATAAAAAGGCAAGTGCATGTAATAAGAAGACATAAAAATCCCGTATTCGATTCTTTTTGGCTACACTGATTATGCCCCCTTCCATTTGTTTAAACTTCAAACTTCTCTTCACAGTCTTCTTTGGTCTTCACCTTTGCTTTTTTGTACCCATGACCCACATGCATCCATTCAAAAAGCTCCAGCAGTTGTAATTTAGCATTCATACTTTATCTCACTTTATCAGTACCACCGTACCACTACCACTTTATTTTTTCTTTTAATGGACCCTAGATATTTTTTGAAATACCCAAAATAATTTATTAAATTATTCGTTCAAATTGTGAAACGAAACCATTGAAGATGTGATTATTCGTGTACAGTTCTTCCTCAACTGGAATTTCAACTTAATATTTCAACATAATTTCGTAGTTCTGTGGTATTCTTCAAAATGACTGAGAATTTGAAAGTGCTGCTCCTCAGTTTGTCTGTTTTTGCTGGATGTTGCTCCAATGTTCTATTCTTGGAATTACTGGTAAAGTAAGTATCGAAGGTGTTTAAAAAATTTCACTATGTGTTCCTGTACAAATGGGTGCAATGTTGAAATAACATTTGTAGGAAAAGCTTATTGTAAAACCTCAGGCAGCTTTGGGGGAACCATTTATAAGACCTTGGAGGATGTCATCGTTTATTCTAGTATTTTTGTCATTTTATCGTAGTTCTCTCTAAAATGTTCAGTCTGCTGGTAATCAATTAGCATAATTATTTAAATGTAACTATCAATTTAAATGGCATGTTCTTGTATTGATCTGCTACTTGGAAAAGTAACTCGTTTTGCTACAGAATTACTGGATATTCCTCCGTCGAGCTCTATTGTGGGATACAGAATACTTGAAAAATCCTCATTGGGTCTATTATCAACCGTTTATTTTTGAAAGAGAAAATGTTCTCTTACTTTTTTCTTACATTAGAGCTAATGAATTATGAATACACCTTGAATAATTTTTAAGAAACCGCTTTTAAATAGATATTACGTATTTTTTATCCCTTTCAGCCAATGAAAAGTGAATAAATGAACGTAGCTCTCTTAACAAGCCCCATATTAAGGAGTTTTTGAAAAATTGATTTATATTATCTATGTAGAAAAATTCAGTCGAAACACTCAAAAATTTATCTCCGATTTACTCTTTGTCATTAAAAAAAATGGTCGGAACTCTATAACACTCAGAGAATATTTATACCAAAAAATAACTGTACATTGATCTTTAAATCCGATATTGAATGCTATAACCTTATTGTTTTAAACTAATTTTTCAATTTTATTCGTTTTTTTCTGTTTACAGGGAAGACCCAGGTAGTGGAAACCTGATAACATTTTCTCAGTTTATATTCATTGCATTCGTCGGTTTTATTTTCACTGCAAAATGTGGGACAAAAAAACCCCGTATAAACGTAAAGTAAGTGTAACCTCAACTGGTTGTTTTAAAACTGTACAAAAATGATATAAGCTGGACATACTGTTGGCAAAAAAGGATACTCAATCGTAGATTTTTGCATATCAGTATTCAAGTTGACGTTGAAATGAAAAACGTAGGCATCCTTTCATGAAAAATTTAGTGTCACAGCAAAGTACGCGTGTATTTCTATCGTAAGTTTCGTAACTGAAAAAAAAAGAAGAAATAATCGTAATATTATGTAATAGCTAGAGGAAGACAGTTATTATGTGAACCACTACTGATTATTATCCTACGTTATTCAAGGCTTTTTTTACTCTACTTGACTAGAGATTGAAGTTTTGTCATGCAATTCTAGAATCAATTCTATTAATTTCATAAAATAATAAGAATCAAATCTTTATTTTGAGAGAGTCATGTTAATTTTCACGAATATAAAATGTAAAATTTGTTCTGAAATTCAATGTATATTTATCAACTTATGAGAGAGCTGAAATAATATATATAATTTTAGGATATATCAAGCTATCAGAGCAGATTTACTTTTTAATCAAGCATTCAAACAAAAACAAAATACAATGAATAAGTTCCTCTACTTGAAATCTGAATATTCATTGATCAATAAATGAAATAAATTATTACGAAACTAAAATCTTTCTAAACTAGATTAATACTATAAACTCTGTTTCCGTTTGTTTTTTCTTTTAGAGAGTACGTTTTACTTGTGATAATGTTTTTCGTGGCCAATGTTTTCAATAATTATGCTTTCAATTTAAACATTGCAATGCCTTTACATATGATTTTTAGATCGGTACGTACTGAAAAAATGACCAACAAAAAATCAAACAAGTTACTCTACTAATTACTTTAACTCAATTTTTCAGGGATCATTAATTGCCAATATGATTATGGGAATAATTATTTTGAAAAAGTCATATAGACTGGATAAATACTTTTCTGTTGGTATGATCACATTGGGCATTATCATTTGCACTATCATTTCTGGATCAAATGTGGTAAGTCGAGTTCGTTTTGATTTAAAAATAATCAAGATTGCTGATATATTAATTTTTCTCGTTGGCTATGAATAAAATATTTCAAAGCTCCGAGAGAAAACTTTCTATCTTGGAAATATTTCGATTCGAAGGTTCATTGTCTCGAGTGCATCGAAAGAAGTATGAAAAAGTAGTCATAGTTTATTACTTTTGACAAGCTGATAAGATAATTTTGACAAAAAAAATTATAATCTAGCGTTCGCTTGCGACGAATTCATTAAAAAATAAATATTTTGGCGAGACGCGAAAAAGAGAGAAAGATAAATTTGTATATATTGTAGGTCACTTTTTAAAATATTATTCTTTTTACTCCAAAAAAATTTAGCATGATAAAGTTTTCCTTTTCATCGCAAAAATTTGCTTCTGAGAGAAATCTCCAAATTGAAATTTAAAAAAAGTAGTGTTTGTTACTCTCCAAATTACTTCAAGTGGGACTATCTTGAATAATTCGCCGCACTAACAAATAAATGTTGCGTCAGCTTGTCAAATACACTTTTACTTGATGTATATTCGAGTGAGAATTACTTCATTCACTAGGCTCTGTAATCGTTGCATGTCTGCGATCCTTTTTACTCAATTTCTATCATCTTTTGCTTTGCATTTCCTCCTTTGATTTTAGTTATTATTTCATGAACTTTCCTTTCATTTTTCTTATAATAAATTATTATTTTTCTGCTTATTAATTTAATTTAATTTTTTAATTAGAAAAAAACTGTTGGCCAAAGTACAGTTGCAGTTGAAACTACAGAGGTGGAAGACTTTTTCTGGTGGACAGTTGGTGAGACCAAACATTTTCGGTTTTGATGGATGAGTTTTAATTTCAAAAAAAAAAAATTAATGCGATTTTTTCTCTTTTGTTTTTTCTTCGTTCCTTAGGAATATCATGTTTAACGTTGGCCCTTTTCGTTTCGGCACGAATGGGCATTTACCAGGAAGTATTATACGAAAGAAATGGAAAACATCCTACTGAAGCCTTATATTACACTGTAAGTACATACATTGATGTTTGACTTACTACCTGGTAGATCGGATTTCTCAATCAAATTAATTACAATTTTGCAAATAACTGCTATTTTCATTTGTTGAAAAAACATTTTTTTGCAGCATCTTCTTCCATTACCAGGCTTTTTAATTCTGAGTTCGAATTTATGGGATCATTTTGTTATTGCTCTCAACAGCAGACCAATTACCATACCAGTGATAAACATATCTCTTCCTTGCATTATTGCTTATCTTATTGGAAATATGCTGACTCAGTACGTATATCTGTTCACATCATCGTAATCATTATTTTTTAAGAGTCGTTGAAAATAATTATCATGTTTTTGGTCATATGAAATGCGAATTAGTAATTTCCCGTAGAGAATTTTTATTTCCTCCTCTTGTATTTTTAATTTACTGGTTTATTTTCAGATACCTGTGCATAAGTTCGGTATATCGTCTGTGTGCCGAATGCTCCTCGTTAACCGTTACGCTCGTGATTACTTTGAGAAAATTTGTTAGCTTAATATTTAGTATATTGTATTTTAAAAATCCGTTTACCATTTACCATTGGATCGGAACGTTATTAGTATTCGCCGGTACCGTCGTCTTTACCGAATTACCACAAAAAATGGGCATCATTGAAGAACATAAAGTGGCTACAAAAAGCAAAAAGAGCGACTAGTCATTAAATACTTATGTGAACCATTAACGCTTAATTTATTCAAAATTACTCGTGTTTACCACAGAATTTTTTCCTCTTATACTCGTTATAATTGGAGTATTTTTGTTGGTTAATTTGTTTGTTATTCTAGAAACGTTACTTAATGAAGTGCAATGTAGGATTTCCTTGAATATCATGGTTATGTATACAAACAGATATTTGTGGCAAAAGCTAGCATTTATTGTTACAAAATATTATGTGATTTTTAACTTAATTTTGAAAAATTAATGTGAACCGTTGATTTTGTTCTTATTTCATAGCGTATCCGAAAAGTAGAAAGTATAGGTTATTTTATACTAAAATGTCCTATTGATAAATCTTAATGGACATTCGATGAAGCAGCGGAGGCAGCTTAACAAATTTAAAACTAATGAATCGTAATCGGCTGCTTGTTGGTCGTATGGTTCATTTTTTTTTTTTGAACAGAGTATACGTAATTTCTAAAAAACAATTTTTATTAATAATTTAAGAATTTTTATTCAGTTACTATATCTTTGTTTTTCGGATTCGATTCTTATTATTGTTCTTTGTGGTTTTAATAAATTAAGTATTTCGTTTTCATTTGGTTGATAGTTTCATTTTTATTTCATATGTCAAGATTACATTCGTAAAATACAAGTTGCAAAGTTATTCCAAAGGGTAGATATTCCAACAAAAAGTGAGCAAAAGCATCATCGAAAAAGAAAGTTTTCATATGTATTTATTCGTATAGTTCTGTTTTTTTTTTTGTTTCTTTTTTCAAGTAATACTAATGTTTTAAATAACAAACTGTGGAGGTGGGGGTTAGAAAATGTAACAAGCTTTTATACTGTTAAAACTGCAACCAAGCGAATTTTCTACCGACGCGACATCTCCTCTCCACTTTAAGATTATCTAAGACTTCAAGATAGGTACTTCGAGAAATAGGGATTACGGATTAGTAATTATATTATAATTCAAGAGGAGGGTTAAAAATTTTACAGCAGAAGTTCGGCAGAGGGAAAGCAAGCAGGAATTAATGGGGATGGACAATGGAGTGAGATTAGTTTAGTTTTCAATAATTATTTATTCGTGCGCCACAATTCACAATCACATCACATCTCTCCACTTTTTTCCAACTTTGGCTTTGATTGGAGTTGTCGAACGAAATTACGCCAATGACAAGGCAACACTGATTTTCAATTTAAAATTAATTTGATAAGAATGATGGGATAATCAGGGAAAATCGGAAAGTTGAATACTGAATAGTAAATTCTATTTTTCATTTTTTCAAATTTTTCCATCTTCATGTTTAATCTACGAAAAAAAATGAATAACTTGATATACTAGGCATCTTAAAAACAGTTTAAAAGCACTTTCACCATAAATCACTATGTTCAAATACTGTTTGACGAAACTCTCATCAGGTAAAGTACTACATTTAACAATCTAATCTTTCTTTCGTACTTTTCATTTATTGGCGAAATGAACTTACAAATGGCCAGTGTATTAATAGAATTTACGCTGTTCTATTTCCAGTTGGCCAATTTTCTTCAACATGTTCTGCTTTCAAGAATTTCAGCTCCGCTGTTCTCAGTTCACGTAGTCACAGCATTTTCACTAATGTAACCTCTCAATTTCTGACGCGAAATGTATATCCCATGTGAGTTCTTTACTGAGATAATTTATTTCATTTTTCCGTTTTGACTATAGCTAACTTGTTACTCTTTCCAGCGCTGGCTTAACAGACCCACCTTCTCGAGGAGTGAAACGAGTAACTGATGATGCTGCTGAGAAGCATAGACTTCTCCGGTTTGACAGAGTAAACGCTAAACGTACCTCTGTTGCCATTGTTCCGAAACAGTTTTATAGATTACACTGGTAATGCTCAGTAATTGAAATTTTTTAGAGTACAGGTTATACTTGATAATAAGTTTCATAGTAGCTTGATTGAAATTTGGCGTTCAAATCAATTTCAAAAACACTGGTTTTGTGATGAGCAAACTATTTGTACCTATAATATGTGAACAATACGCATTTTCGCAAGTATTAAAATTCGTGGTAATGACAGATTTTTCTCTCAGCTCTTCATCTACCCATGAAAATACGAAGTGGTCAGAAAATGTGAGGCATAAAAATTGAAAAAATGGATATCTGCTTTCAAAATGGAAAATTTTCAGCTAATGCAATTTATTTTATACTTACGCATGATAGCAAAACCATAGCATAAGTATATGAGATACATTATTGAATGGGAAAAGAAATTTTTCTAAAGTATTCCTCAAAAAATAAATTCTATGTATTGTGCAGTAAAACCGATATTGGTTTTTAAGTATGAATTGACCGCATCAGTTATTTTTCTAAAAGCCCATCTGTTCAAAATGAGTTAAATGACGAAACTTTCCTATTCTCATACTCTAACTTGAAAATACGTTTCAGGGGAGCTTGGATTCGAACCAAGTGTGGTCGCGATAAAACAATGCACAAGAAATCTAGCAGACGTCTGTGTCGTTTAAGAAAACACGTTTTCTGTAATGCTCAACAAAGCAAGTTATTAGACAAGTTGACGGGTCCATATTTCAAGCGCCGGCATTACTACGTTGACGATGAATACGAACCTTACCATTCGAGAGAGGAATACATACACACCCGTACAAAACCATTACCTCCAACTGAGAACATATTCGTCGATACTGTGTAGACACTTTCCGCCGAGTTAAATATTTGTATAAATTGTCGTTTCTTGTTCTTTTTTTTTTTTTTTACTAATGAAAGTAGAAAATACAGAATAATTTACGTATACGATTCGATGATTCATTTATTTGCAAAATCAATATGAAAAAAACACTTATGAACTAATGAACACGGTAATAACAATAATTTGTCATGAATTCAGGTCCTGGGTGTAACGGTGACCAGTCACGAATACAGGTCTTGAGCATAACGGTAATCAGTCTCGAATACAATTGCTGAACAGAGCACCTCGACCTCTGCCAAATTCTTTGGTAATCTTAAGTGGATCATTTCCGTAAAGTTCGGTTACTCTTGTTCTGAAAGTATTCGACGATAAATCATCTCGACGTTCGGTTACTCTTGATCTGAAAGTATTCGATGATGAATCATCTCGACTTCTTGAAGATTCATCCGAACGAACGCTGTCGCCGCCGATTTCGCGCACAGAATTTTTCCGTTCCAGCATCTGTTTAATCAACGCACCACGCCCGAATCCTCTCTTTTCTGTCAACTCTTCTTTACTATTATCCACACTGACTGGGATCGAAGGTCGCTCGAATAAGGACTGTCTGGAGTAACATCCGAAGCCGCTTTTGTCAGTCACTGAAACGCTGTCGAATTCGTCATCCGAATCTGCATATGCGTTTAGTCCCGAGTTGAGCCTATTTCGCAAAGGCTTTTCTTCGCATACATCTGGCCAAAGAAGAAAACCAATTATTTCATATGACATGACATGGGAATAAATTTAAAACTTGAAAATGGGGAAGAACGTATCTATGATGAGACAAGTTGAGATATTTTGGGTCAGAGTTCAACATGGTGCTTACAATAGATTATTTGGAAAGAATTTTCGCAAAGCAAGGTTCTTTGGAAAATATAAAATGTTGAAGCCCTTGTCGAAAGGTTCTCGCAAAACATGCTGTGCACTGTTATTGTAATTTTATGGGTCTAATACTTCGGAATTGAATGCAGAGAGAGAAATGGGTGATTTTTCAAGGTCGAAAATTTTAAAGGGTTTGATTCAAAAAGTATCGTCACCAGGGGGTATAAAAACAATCAGGTGAGGATGAAACAGTAACAGGGCCACTTTAGCCAAATGAAAGACGTTGCCGAGATACTTATGTAAGAGCATAATCTTAGAAGTAGTTTTAAAAATTCAGTCTGACGAAAGAAAAGACGGACGCATTAACTGTAGGCAGCGAAATGCCCCTTTGGCTTCTGTCATATCGAAACGTCTATTCTATCCATGTAATATAATTTGTTAGACCTTTCTTTCGCGAGACAGAATATAGAAAATATAACATTATTTAGATAAGGTTTCATCTTCAAAAATGATAATTTCCAAAACAAAACATATTATCAGTAAAAGTAAAATGACATTAGAATATTTACTGATTTTCAACTTTATGACATGAAACCTTACCACTAAGTTAATATAAGTACGATTTTTTTGGAAGTCAACTAAACCAGCAACAGAAAATTATTTAAAATTTACCTATATTAAAGTGACTAGGAGCATCGTAATCCCGCAACTTGGTAAATTGACCCTCATTGACATACAACGATCGATAAGGACATTCACTGATATGGCGCTCGTAACAATCAGGTTCGATTAATTCGGAGAAATTATAGGGACACTGCTTTCGACGATCATCGGGGTGCTTCTTTCTGCATTCCACAAAATGATTATAAAATCTGGAGTATTTCATAGCATGCGCTTGGTCGAATGGGCATGTTACCCAGTCGTTGGGTCCAAGATTCATAACATTCATTTTCACCTGTAACATAACGAGAAAATTAAAAACATAGAATGTAATTGAAATACTCAACAGTACAGTCGATAAAGCCGTCAGGCGCCAACAAGGGACTAATAGAAAAACGTTCACTTACTTGCTTAACGAGAGAACGTTGAGATAAAGAAACTAGAAAGAGATTCGATTAACCAGCGATAAACAATCAAGATTCGAGCACCTTCAACCGATACAATCATTCCACAATTTCCAGGATTATATGGTTGAGTGAAGATTATTAAGAAAATGCAAAGGTTTTGCAGGAACCTTTATAGAAATAAAACCGGAAAACGAAAAAAAAACGATGGAAAAATGTTATTTGAAATCAAGCTGATAAGATATCGTCTTAATCAGTGTTGGTACATGTTGAAATCCACAAAATCTTTAAATAAAAACCACATGAGACTTTCGTCACTTCGAGCGTCGAGGGGGATGGGGATTCGAAATCAGCTGATCAGATTTGGCAGTTTCGGTCTGGTTTTTTATATTTTACATGAAAAATTTACTGAAAATTTGTAATTGATCTTAGTATTCGACTTTTAAAATTATTTTCGTTTGTTATATTTTTATTAATACTCGTAAGTCGTAACTAATCTTTCAAATTTAATCCTTCAATTTCCGATTTTCTTGGGTGTTTTTTGGTCACGTATATGAGACAACATTCTCAATAGTATGTAAACACGTTCGTGCCTTTTCTCACACGTGTATGTAATTCGAGTTTTAACTTTCTACTGAGTACTGAGTTGACTGCTAAATTGGTCTCAGAATTCATCAACTTTATACCATAACACTCGAAGGTAACATCAGGTTCCCAGTTCCTATATTAAAATTTTTTTAGATGCTAAAAATCTTTCCATAATTTTTTACTTCCATACATGCTATTGATAATTTCGTTTGAGAAAATCACAACTCAAAAATGAGTTTAATTTGAAGTAAACTATATTGACCTATTTTTGTGCGCATTTTTCTCCTACACAGCAGATCGTATCAACAAACACAAATTTGCGAGCTTAATTTTTATTACCTATTTCATCACATTTTTTGCACAAAATCTTTTCAATACATCAAATTTGAACCATCTTAAAATTATCAAACATTGAAATAACATGATCAAACATTGAAAATAAAATTTGCCAATCACAAAATGAAATACATTGTTTAAAAAAATGTAAGGCGAGGAAAGCGGTGGACGGTGGTGAGAAAATGGTAGAGAAAATTGGAAGCCAAAATTTCATACAAAATTACGACGAAGAGCAATTTTTTTAATAGTTATATTGAGAAAAATTGATTTGAAAATGTTACCATTGAGAATAAACAAGCATAGAAGGAAGTTTTTAACCATTGCATCGAATATTACTTCAACTTCCCTAAAGTCATGTTAAATGGTAAGTTTGGTGGTACAGTACAATAAAAATAGTTTATTTCAGAACAGTAAAAATTGGAAAAGAGCACTTTTATTTGTACTCCATAATTTTGATTAAAAATAAATTCTATTTTACTAGAGAACAAAAGAAAAATAATAATAAACAATTCTAATTATATTTCAAACCCTAGATAAAAGTACACGATGGAAGTATGAGATTTTTGGAATGAACAATTTACTCGAATATATTAATTACCCATAGTTTTATACAGATATGTGAACACTCGTATGCCATTTTATGAGCAAAAATCTAATCTTGACATCTTGACAATGAAATAGCCCCCTCAAGAACAATGAATCAATTTAAAAGTAAATAAATAAATAAAAATAGAATAATGGTGATATAAGGCACACTGCATAGCCAAAATGATGAAAAAGAAAACAGTTATCCAATAAATTATTAATACTGAATTTTCTCAGATTTTTATATTGTCTTGAATAGTAAAACTAAACTAAAATTTTTTTTAAATAAATATAAAAATAGAAATGAAGAACTGAAAATTGATTTTGCACACAAAATGGCGTATCTCATACATGGGGGCTAATAAAGGTTTTTACTTACCTTTGAAAAAATTCAAAATAATTTGCATATACATACAAAATTTTCATCACTGAAACCAACTGCCGTGCTGGTGTCCGTGTCCGAAGCCGTGTCCACCGTATCCATGGCCCGATCCTCCATACCCTCCACCACCGCTTTGGCCTTGACCGAGTCCGCCGTATCCAAAACTAGAGCCTCCATATGAAGATCCAAAGTTACCATATCCACCTCCACCTCCGAAATTCGATGTTAAGCCATTTTGTTTTCCTCCGAAGCTACCCTGTATGTGATGATAGTAATGTGGCACGTAATTAGCAACGTACGGCAATGGATGATAGCCAAAGAATATAGGTGATATAGCTGGGTAATGAATGGACTCCGAACTTTGAAGTATTTTCTCGTTTTTCTTTCCATTGACTCCAAATTCGACAATTTTTTCTTGTTTCGTTGATTTTTCCGTTTCGACAACTTTTTTCTCGGTCGGGTAGCCAACAACCATCACAGCCAGAAGGAAGACAGATATTAGCTTCAGAAGAAACATAATGGTCTCTGGGGGAAAAAATATTGAAAAATAATAAATTGCGTCGATACATTGTAAAAAAATCAGTTAATACAGAATTGTAATAATACCTGATATTTGCGAATTTATAATTTTTAAGATACTAATGAATTCAAGATAAACCTCGTACCAATTTTATTTTCAGTTATCTTACCTGAAAATATTTTTATAGCTAAACAAAACGATAATGTTTCGAAGTAATGAACAATACTGGATTAATATTCGTCGCAGATGATTTTTATACGTTCTTTCATTAACTTAAAAATATAATTATTTACTCATCCGAAAGGATAGTTAATAATTAAAACCACATTTCCTTGGCCGAGGCATTTACAGTGCTTCGAAAAGACATGTTCGGTGATCCAAAACCAAGATTTACGTTATGCAATATTAATTTTTGAAAAAAATAGAAACCACAAAAACAATCGAGGCCACAATTAAACAGTTCACTTCTATATAATATTCCAAAATTCGAGAACTGACAGCAGAAAAAGAATTCGAGCATTACAATATAACAGAAAGAAAAAGAGGAACAAAAAAACTGTATTACTGTATCGAAACAAAATATATCGACTAATTATAACAACACAATGATAAAAAAACTGGAAGCCTAAAATAACATGCTCGTTCTTAAAATGGAAGAATAATTTGTTCGATCGTAAGTAATATTTTTAAAATTAGGACGGTTTTAAAACATGTGAGTTAATTCCAAGCAATGGTGTAGCCAAGGGATTTCACTAATTGAAAAATTTTACTTACAAACTTGATGAACTTTATTTTTTTTAAAGAAAATTAACAAAGTCTATACTCTATTTTAGAATCAGAATATGAAACAATAATATGCAAACAGAAATGCGACTAATTTTACTTAAAATTTTCTGAAACACAATTATGAAACTTGGGTAAGCTCAATAAGCTTCACTAGAAAATAAATCATGCATTTGCATATTTTGCGAAACTAGCTGACTATAGTAATTGAGTTATTAGTCAGTTAGTCATTGATTTTACATTTCTCTTTGAGATTAGAAACTTTTAATTTGGTCAGTAGGATTTGTAATCATAATCTGATTTTTGCTTAGGTCTCGACTCCACATTGTTCAAAAAAGTTTTCTTATGCAGAACAACAAATATTAAAATTTTTCATACATTCATTTACGAGATCAATGAACAGCTAACTTTATGATAATTCCTCGTAGAATTTCATAGCGTCTAATACATTAAATAACGTAAGTTACAACTGCATGGAAGATGCTACTAAGGAAACTATCCCCCTAGATGAAATATTCCAACATTTCTAAGCTAAAAATAAGGGAACACACAGAAAATAACATCAAGTAAACCAATAATATTTTTTCGACTAGTCTGAGACTACACCATTGCTTCGAAAAGTGCTAATTCTATTGAGCACAATAACGTAATGCTTCCACATCAATACGCTAAGGTGATACATACCACAAAAGTGACCCACAACAAAAAAAATCAGAGCTGCTTAAAGGACGGAAAAATAAAGGTGCATTGGATGGAAGTATGGAGCATGAAAAATACTAGCAAAGAAAAAAAGAAAATTTCAAAAAGGTTATTAAAGACCTGCTAATTACTTGCTTTAATCATTAATTGCACGAATTATTTTGTGCGAAAGAAATAAAAGGAAGGGACAATCAACATTGTAAAAATAAAAAGGAAGAAACACAGAATAAAACAGATAAAATGGAAATATCATTATGGTGACTAGAGTATGAGGACCATTAAAACACACCAACTCTATTACGAAAGCCCATTCACATCACAGAACTCTACTTATTCGCGATACTTTTCAACGCCGAAACAAATCGACATATTTCATCCTGTTCGATGGGGATCTTGCCATCGACATTAGCATTTTGATTTATTTTTTCAGCGGCGTCAGCTTTCGTTAGCAGTTTCATCAGATCACAAATAATTTGTTGCATGTTTTGATGCTCTGTCTCCAGAAAGTTGACTTTTTTCGATATCTGCTCGTAATTAGATTCCTGTAGGATTAGTAATAATGGTAACTTGAGTAGCATGTAATAAGGGAATTAAAATTACCCATACAAGGCATCTAAAGAATAATTCACACATCCCGTTGACATTCTTCACAAATATCGAATTTCGTACCAACTCGTTGAAAAAATTATCTCTTATTATACCTACTGAACTGTGTATTATCACACATGTCAAATTTGTAATGATGGAATTATGTATGGCATCGAATTTCAATTTTTCATTGAAAATTTTTTCGAATGATTTTTCAAAATTTTCCAAAATTTTCAAGTGATTTTCACCCCTTTTCAATGTTTTATAATTCTTCCAAAATTGTAATTTTTCTTATAGCTATAAAATATTTTAGCAAGTTTGCAAAATTTCTTTGAATTTCAGAACTTAATAAATGACGCTATACAAGCGTAAGCTATTATATGGGTGATTTTACAAAAATGTTAATTTAAACTTGGTTTTTAGATAAATCCTGACCTGTTATTTTAATTTTTTTCTAGGAAGTATTAATATATATCCACAAAATAAGGTGATAATATGTGGTATATAGGATAACTCTTAAGGAAGAGGGTAAATTTTCCACTGCACAGTAACCCAAATGGCTCTCTACGGTAAACAGTACCAAAAACAAAAAAAATCAAATTATAATTAAAGCAAAGGTACCTTCTCCGAAGCTGTAGTTCCATGTATTTTAATGCAATCATTTTCGGTACCAATATTCTCGACAGTTTCATTCAACTGGCAAGAACGATCACTGCTGAAATCATAGATATGCTTCTACATTCTCTACTCATTCAAAATGAAAACATAAAAGAAGCAAATCTTACTTTAATTCGTAATTGTTGTTTTCTCCATTCGGTAAGTTGAAATCGTTTTCGTCCATCTGAAATTGACAAAATAAAAATCATCTACTGAACATTTTAAAAATAAAGTAACTCTTTATTCAAATTACTTACACTGAGATCATTTTTAAGACAGTTTGTTCGATCGAGCCCTGGAGAAAAGCACGAATTATCGTACTTCTTACTAAGCTGAATATCATCTGTCGAAAATCATACACAAAATATCAGGAATCTGTAGCTAATAATGGAAAATTGGAAAAACCAAAATACGAACCAGCAGACTGCTCTTTCGACGATAAATAATAATTCTCTTTATCCTTCATTAATTTCTTATTCATTCGTTTCACCTCGTCTAGTTGTTTACTCAGCTGCTGAATTTCTCTTTCTTTGGCCGTCAACTCGATTCGGAAATTACGAGAAGCTGCGGACGGCGGATCGCAGCTTCTTCCCTTACGTTTACACCTTGGACCATGATTTACAGCAATAACCTTCTTTTTGTCCAGTTCTTCTTTCATTTTCATACTCTCCTCTTGAATGTTGACGATTTTCTCTTGCATTAACAGCAAATTTTGATCATAATTGGCCTAAAAATAGAGCGGGAAAAAATTAAAGAAATATTTTCGCATGATAAAAATATTATGAAGATTAAAAAATAAAAATGTATGAAAAATAACAATGTAATGTACTTTTTGAAACTTGGTTTTTCTGATACTTCGAATACTTCGCAGCACATAAATTAATAAAAATAATGGGATCAGAAGAAAAATAGATAAAACAAATAAAAAATACCTTGGTTTCAACTAGTTGATTTTTCAACTCGATGATTACGTGCTGTTTTTCCAACAATTCTTTTTTCAAATTTATCATCGTTTCGCTATCTTTTTCGTATCCTTTTGAGTCGTAATTTTTGATGATGTCGGATACATTCGAAAAATTAGGATGAGCACGACGTCGTACAATTTTTTCCAGTTCCTTAACCTGCGAAGAAAACGTAATATATATGCACGGGAAGGAAGGCATGTATGACACAAACACAATACTGAGTACATACTTGTCTGTTTAAATCCATATTTTCTTTCCTCAGCTGCTCCTTTTCTTTCATAAGTTCGGGAATGAGACCATTCTGATCGAAAGCCTTACTCAAATCGTTTATCATAGACGACTCATCAGTGGTAAAAATTTCCTTCTGCGTAAATTATCGATTAAAAATTAGTCAGCAAAATATGAGGGCTTTTGAGAACAGTCTGATAAGCACCAGATAGCATAGAAATTAATTATTTACTATTTATTTGTCAAAAAAACTGTTGTTTCGTTTGATTGATTATTTCTCAAAGATCATAACCTTGGATTCAAAATTGTTCATTCATTTTTTGTATTCTCCTAACTACCTAGTATTATTATTGCTACATAAAATGACAACACAAAGCTCAGAAGCAATCATCAACTCAGAGAATCAGCCATAGCTAACCCTTCCCAAAAATAGGGGTACAATAGAAGTCTGAAACTTTCATCCTTCGCAGATATCTAACCAGTACATACGAGTATTTTTTAATATTTTCACAAAAAAAAACTACTGTTCATAATGGGAATAAACTTAAATTCTTTAAAAATATATTCCTACTTTTGTTTTCATTTCTCACTTAATTTTTCCAAGCTGGAAATTTCATACATACAGAAAAAACTAATTTTTAATTAAACTTACTTAGTTCTACGGATATTTACCTGGCCATAATATATTTGCCTATTCTTGGAAGCATTACGAGAGAGACATCCGAACATATGTGATAACGTACTGAAAACAGATGACGAGGAAGACGATAAAAATTGTTTAACTGAAGCTGGAATGTTGTCATTTGCATACACTCTATCAGCTATTTGTTCGTCCATGATAATTTTCTTGAGATCAGCGCATAAATTCTCCAAAGTGGAGCATTTATCCTACGTTATAAAATTTATGAAATTAGAAATTTGAAAAAATTAAACCAATACACATTTCTTTGAGGCAATAGTTGGTTACTTTGTACGTATCCAAGTCCAATTTCAATTTAACACTGGCTTCTTGAGCATCTTTTAATTGTTCTTGCAGTCGTTCTACATTAGGTGGCGCCATTCTTGGGGTATTTTGTAATTTATAACGTAACTGATTTCTTTCTTCGACGAGTTTCGTTTCTTTCTTATTCCATTCTGCCTATAAATTTAAAAGAAAATTAAGTTTTTTAAATTGATATCAGCAGTTTATAAGTTCATTAACTACGTACTGATATTTTGCTGAAATTTTGTTTGAGATTATTTATAGTTTCATTAGCGGTTTTCAGTTCTGCCTTCATAGCGTCCAGTTCTTGGGTAGAAACGATAGACGAGACATTCTGCTTAAGCTGCTCATTCTCTTCGAGAAGTTGCTTTTCTCGAAGTCGCCATTTTCGCTAAAAAAGATATCCGTATAAAATAAGAGTTAGTATCGCGAAGAAGCAGATTTAGAATAATTAATTCTATGATAAACAATTTTAAATTTATTAATATACTGTAATAAACTATAGAAACTCTAACATAAAATGTCATTTAAGTACAATCAAAAATTTCAGTTTTATAAATCTTCAATTTTTACCAAATGCGTCAAATAAAAAAGAAATGTTACTATTCAAAAAATTATTTAGAAATTGAGAAAGATGATTGAGAGAAAATTTTTTTAAAGTAAGCGTCTATAGTTTCGATCAAAATATAGAAGTTCAGGTTTATTGTTGTTAATTTTCCTTTCAAGAGTCTCACTTTTCTATTCAATTAAAATCTTACCTTTCAACAATTTATTTTTATTAATATTTTATTTCAGTCTTTGGTTTTTAGTTTCTATAATTGAGTCACTCAATGCATATTGCATATATATTATAATGATAAATGATTATGAAAGATAGAGCTACCAATAATTTAGCCAGCGCTCAACATTACTACCGCGGTAAGTATAATAAAAAAGCTTATAAAAAGTATATTACTTACATCCAACTTTTTCGATTCATCTTTTAGACTATCTGACTCATTTTTACAGGCCTCGTAAGACTGATTCAAACGACTGACTTCGTTTCGTAAAAACTGAATTTCATTTTGAACTTTGTCGTCAGAATCATTTGAGAGCATCGATTTAATCTATAAATAGTAAGAGAAATACATAGATAAAGGACAGTTATAACAAAATTAAATAACAATTACAGCTAACTACCTTTGGTCGTTTGAACAGTTCTTTTTTTGCAGCAGTTGGTTCTGGTTTGACACAATTACCTATTGTGAAAGGAAAAAATCAATATTGAAAAAAACACAAATGTAATCAATATTTTATAAGAATGTCAAACTTTATTAAAGAAGGATTGTCTCGTCAATTCAAGAGTGAACTTCATTTTTCAGATGTGGGTCCAAAAATATTGATTTTACTTTTCTAATGAATCTTGGTAATCAAGATACGAGTAGCAAACCTAAGGTTTTAATAAAATTTGGATCAATTACAGGAGCTATGAATTTCAATTTTCGAAGTCCTATAACTCGAATATTCGAGGTAGAAACTTACACAGGATTTTTCGATTCATTAATAAAGTTTTAGCAAATTTTTGGGGTCTGTTCAGCTCAAAATTTGTCCTTTTTTATGTATATTGATTCAAATGAAAAATGATGAAATTTTTCCTCACCATTTTTACGATCCTCAACCCTCAAAAATTTGTTTTTATTTTCAATTTGAGTCTTAAGCTCTTCTTCAGAACTGCTGCTATTATTTCGATGTTTATAACTGGGATCAAAATCTTTTCCATCGCTGAGAACGAAATCACTTTCAGGACACGAATACAAGTCATCAGTACTCAGGCAAATGAATGTATTATCTCCTAATGGACTCGCCTCGCTGATGAGTTCTCTAGCTTCGTTGAGGATCTCCTCAATGCTTTTATTTTCAGTTTCAGCTACAAAAAAGAATAACACCAATTTTGAGTGCTGCGTACGAAATAAAAAATAATAATCAACAAAATGCTAAATTGCAATACTAGAATGAAAATTACCAATAACATGTTTATAGATTTTATCACCCAATTCTTCGCCAGCAGGAGAAAGCAGTCGGCCCATCTGCTGCAAAATGCCATCGATTTCTTCATCTATAAGAAAATAGAGGGCTTAGTTTTTACACTTTATTGTACAAAAATTTCAGAAAAATATCATTTCTGCTAAAGAATGGTCATTTTATTGGAAACTGATCTTTATTCTCACCATTGTACTTCAAATCGATATCAACTTTTTTAGTGGAAGATTCTTTTTTCTCTTTGTAAAGTTCCTGAAAGCAGTTGTAATACAACATAATAATATATATCTATATACATCCATTTACTTTTTAATTTCGTTCTTACAAATTAAAAAAATTTCGTACGGATATACAACTTCCTGAAAGTTGACAAGAATGAATAACATAACATATGAGACAAATTTACCTTCAATATTCGTTCTTTGCGAATGAATTCAGACAACGAAGATGATATGTCCGTTGGCGATGAATTTTCTCCCATTTTCCAAATATTATGCTAACCGAATTCTGTCATTCAATGATGCGATAGACCAGCGATAGACTGTCCAAGAGAAAACAAATTTATCTAAATGTTAAATATTAAACTAAAACATGGAATGAATTTTCTATCATCGCATTAATTTATCCAAGACATACGTTTCTTCAAGTCATTTTTAGTTTTTGATTTTTTTCGAACTCCAAGTTCGAAGTCGAACTTTCGTGATTTTTGGCGACTGCGCGTGTTTTATTTTCGCCGTAGCATTTTAACGGCTTGACTCTTTCAGTGCTGCCAAATTAAGTTTTCAAAAAATTGTGAATAAAACGAGCATAGAAAACGCGTTGCGGTTCTGGTTCGGCGGGTTGGAATTTGGGAATTTTGGAAACTTTGGAAAAGACGTCATGGTTGGCGGCAGGTTGGAAGAGAGGAGTGGATGAAGGTCTTTACTTTTTTTATCAATCAAATCAAATTCAATTATTCAAAATTCAAGATTCAAAAAACAAAAATTCAAAAACCATTCCACCTTTACCAAAGTAATTTCAGCAATGTTTTTAGGGCTTCCACCGCCATTTGAGAAAAAAGTTTTGAAAGCTTGAAGCACTACGATGGTTTATTCTGTACGGAAGTAACATCTTACAGTCTCAGGCCTCATCAATTGAAATTTTCTTGAGAACAGTTTTCGGAGCAACCCCTAAAACCATGTCTCGCCACAGGCATGTGAGACAGAGGCTCTATTCAGAGGGTAAGTTTATTAAAATTCAGTAGTTCTTCATCATAATTTTCATCTAGATATATCTTCAATTTTGCTTGTTTTTTCTTAGATTATGATGACGATTATGATGTCTTTGGTCAGTCAGTGGAGGACGACATCAATTATTCCCCTGAAGATGGTACTGTCAGATTGCGAACTTTCTTATGTTTATTATTGTAGCTACAATTCGGTTTCGATTTATACTTTTCAGAATCCTTCATATATGATCGTAGTCGAAATCAAGCCAATTTATCATCGCGTATGGATAACGTTGGTTTGAATGATACACCAACTTCTGATGATGGTAAAATTCATCTTCTTTTTGGATTTTAATTCACGATCAGTTCTGTAGTTTACACAAAAGCTTAATATTTCATTCTGATTGCGAATTAAATGTGTGTTTAACCAGGAGCAAGTAATTTAGGAGTTGACCAGGGTAATAAAATAAACCAGACTGTTCCGGTTGTACAAGTTGTGCGTCCTTCGAATAATGTGACCCAAGGATTTGTAATTCATCCTGAAAAATCCGGTATTGTTTATTCCAGTCAATATTATACATATCAAATGTTTTTCTTCCCCTTATGGTTTGGATCTTGATTTGTTTAGAAACAGATGGAAAGCCTTCTCAAAGTGGTCTGAATTTATCGGTGCTTGACAGTCCAAAGCGTAAAAATGTAAAACAGAAGACAGACTCTAAACGAAATTCACGGAATTCATCGCCATCTTTAAAACGAACCGCATCACCATCTGTAAAACGAACTCAGCTTGACATTGCTGAAAAAGCATGTTCATCAAATCGATCCTCTCCCACACCGCAGCATAACATTTCTATTAGTGGTAAAAAATCAGAACCATCTGTCAAACAACAAGAGCCGAAGTATGATTTAATGAATATTTCCGATGTTTAGCTGTTGTCCGTAAGTCTCTTAAAGAAATTATTTTCTGCAGACTGAAAGAGACGAGTACAGAAAAAACTGCTCCTCCTATTGAATCATCGACCGAATCTGGTAAAGATAACCTGAATCTGATCGTTGTTGGTCATGTCGATGCTGGTAAGAGTACTCTGATGGGACATTTGCTTTTCAAACTTGGATGTGTTAGTAAAAAAGTCATTCAGAAATATGAACATGAAACTGAAAAAATTGGGAAACAATCTTTCGTTTATGCTTGGGTTTTAGATGAAGTAGAGGAGGAAAGGTAAGTCTAAAGCTGCATTATGATACATGCGCTGAATTTCGATCTAAATTAAATCATGGTATTAATGCTTGTAGGGGTCGTGGTATTACAATGGATATTGGCAAATCAAAATTTGAAACTTCCAGCAAAAGTATAACGTTATTAGATGCTCCTGGTCACAAAGATTTCATACCCAATATGATATCAGGTTAATACAATATTTTATGAATCATATTTGCGTGGAAATCACTTATGACTTTACTTTGAATGTTGATTCTGATTGATTAGGTGCCACCCAAGCTGATGCTGCTTTGTTAGTTATTGATGCCACTGCTGGTGAATTTGAAACTGGTTTTGAAAGTGGTGGTCAAACGAGAGAACATACATTGTTGATTCGTTCATTGGGTGAAATTTTTATCCTAATACAGAAATCCCTTAGAAAATGTTTGCCAAACTCTGACAGTTGTTTTTTCCGCATTTTTGTAGGAGTGAATCAATTGATAGTTGTTATCAATAAAATGGATAATGTTTCATGGTCGCAACAAAGATTCGATGAAATATCCCAAAAACTGGGCGCATTTCTGCATCAAGTGGGTTTCAAAGATGCAGATGTATGCTACGTTCCATGTTCAGGACTGATGGGCATAAATTTGATCGAAAAACCGAAAGATCCATCGACGGCGTGGTATAAAGGGCCTACGCTGATTGATTCAATTGGTAAATCACTTTTAAAGTCATTTAAAAAACTCATTTTCGTAAATATAATTTATGATAACTGATTTTAATTTTCAGACAAATTCAATTTACCTGAACGTCCAATTAATAAACCTTTGAGGATGTGTGTGCACGATATTTATAAAAACATTGGTACTTACAGTGTATCTGGTAGAATTGAGACAGGTTACATGAATGTCGGAAACAAAGTGAGCATTCAACCGAAAGGAGAAGTGGCTGTGATCAAAAGTGAGTATTCTACATCAAAATTAAGTACTGAAGGGTGTGCTCTGTTAGAAATACTATTTTACTATGGTAACTAATTAAAATATAAATTTCAATCTATATTCTAATTGCCATTTAAAATCGAATTAATGTTCAAAGTTTCGATTTCAGTTGAATGTTCTTGTACTTGTATGAGATATGCGTAGGAGAACTCATCCCTGAAATGATTCTCAAGTGAAAAATTTCTCTGTCCAGGTTTAACGGTCGACGATGTGAGTCGAAGTACTGCATTTGCTGGAACATACGTGAGTGTTGTTCTCACAAATGTTGACGTTGAAAGTATGTGCGTCGGGCATGTGCTGTGTGATTTACAGCATCCTATTCCTGTATCCAATAGATTCGAAGCTAAAATTGTTTTATTTGATCTTATTTATCCAATAACCAAAGGTTACCCCGTAAGTATATGTTCGCTGCCTATTAAATTGTCTGTCAGACATGTGTTGAATGTAATTTTCATTACAGATTACACTGCATCTTCTCAGCTTGGTTGATCCAGTCGTCATTACGAAACTTAATGCCCAGCTTCATAAAGTTACTGGCGAAGTTATGAAAAAGAATCCGCGTTGCCTTATGAAAAATACAGCAGCTATTGTCACAGTTGAAACTTCTCGTCCAATATGTATGGAACTGTATAAAGATGTCAGAGAATTTGGTCGTTTCATGTTACGAGATTCAGGCGTAACTGTCGCAGCCGGACTGATAGTAAACGTAAGTACCTCCTATTTGTAAAACGAACAGCTGTTTTTGCCTATCGACGACCTTAATTTTACTTCAATTCTCATTTTCAGATACTGTGAAAGTATTTTGCTCCCTATTTGCCCGTCAATTTTTCAATTTCAGTTTTTATTCAACTCTATTCGGTGAAACTGGCAGCTATTCGAGGTTGCGGTATTATAGATGATAGAAAATGTTTTTTAAATTCATAAAACTCATGATGTCATATTCGTATGTAACATCTTTCGTACCTGATTATCCGTGATAATATAGTACTTGTACTTTTTCTGAAACTCGTATTTTTTTATTTGTTTTTGCTACCTAGTTCTGTTAATACTTTGTTGAATTGAGAGACTGGGATGGACTTCAGAGACGTACAAATCGAAATTGAGAAGATTGTGTGTCAAGTTTTTATCGTTGAATAACTTGAGATTTATACAGATTGTTGTCCCAAGCTTGTTACATTATCCTTTTTAAAAATTTTAAAAGAGAAAAAAACCATACATAGTTAACAGCGACTGTATATAAATTTGCAAGACGCAGCATTTAAGACTATACATATAATCAATTTAGCTCGAAAAATTATGAGTATTATCAAATTTTAATTCACACGCGCTCTATCAATTTTCACGTAGGTAGTCATAATTACATTTGCGAATTGCGCGAGAAAAATAAAAAGAAGAGATCTAATAATAAAATATACGAGTATAAAATGCAAAAACAATTTTTTATTCATCACAAAGTGTATAGGTAATTTAAGTAGGAAATCTTTACACTGTACAAGTCAACATGTATTCATAAAAATTATTGACTCAGTCAAAAAAACAAAACAAAACAATAATAATACAATACTTTTAGTCATAGTTGAGCTTTCAGATGTCACAATTTTGAATAACTAAAGAAACAACTCAACGAATCCGACTAATTTTCCTTCAAAATCAGACATCAAAGAAACAAAACATAAAGTTAAAAAAAAAATTATTTTGAAAATAATTAAATAATAATTTAACTATTTACAAAAAAAAATTAAGAAAATTTACCTCCGTATTTTACAAATTCACAAATTTAATACGCATTTTATTTACACAATCGTATCAGTTATTACCAGCTTCAGAAAACTTAAGAGGAAGACTTGTTTTCGATAACCACACAATTAAAAAACACAATTAACATTATTTTGTAAAAAAAATTTACCTACTCTTTTTATTAAAAAATCATTAAGGAAAGTTTTCAATTTTTGACCTGATTGTTGAACATTGACCTAGGTGGTTCTTTACAATGTCGAGAGATTCAGTAAATGTAAAATATCTTTTTTACAATAGTAAATTTTTTGTCGATTACGTTTTCGTTAAGTCAAGACAAATAACACAGCCAAAGAACAGCTTTTCATTGCGAATCCAGATTATGGCTTTTGGATCTCGTTAATATTTAAATGAGCGATAAATCTCAGTCGCATTTGTAATTCGGGTCTCAGCTTACGTATAATTCCTTCTACTTCATTCTTCATCAGGTCTCCAACAAACTGATATTTGATGTGGTATCTGTAACGTTCGGTTAAGGAAGCACATAGAAACAAAATAAACAATTGCTTGTAAACGCTTTCTGTCTATCGCGAAAATGCAAAGGATACAATAAATCGCAAATTGGATCGATATATTTCAGTTCTTCGTTGGCTGAATTCACCTGACTCAGCGCCGTGAACAGTTCAACCGTCAGGTCTAATATACACGGAGATGGTCTATCAACGTTGAATCTCGACAAAAATGGTCCGATCAAATGACATAAAAACAGATACTGTTCTTCGCTGCGAATAACCGGCGTAAGGCGTTCTTTGACAAACCTGAAATTGGACTGGCGTGTTAGAAAAGTGCTGTCGAAAGTGCCTTGCCTTATGCTAAGGTTAGGTGCTTACTGAGGCATGGCTGAGATCTGTCCGACACCGGCGTGATGCCACATTGCTTGGGCCACCGCCAGCACATACACGAATTTATTCTCCACCCACGAGTTGTTCACTTCGGTAAAATTGAACATGTCGAAGGGCGACCTGTTGTAGTCCCACTCAGCCAATTTTGGGCAGGTTATGGTCTCGACGAGGCGATCGTGAAGAACTAACCAGTACGAATCCGGCAAAGCCGACATCACCAAACCTATGCAGTTGATCCACAACTGTATTTGGTTCGACGGAATCACAGGGTATCTGCGAGGCAATAAGAAATTTAGCAGTAACATATTAACATACAGTTTGAGGCTGACAAAAAAATAGTTCACTTTCTAAAGCTACTTTTGCAAGAAGATAAATTCTTCAACAATTTACCAAACAGAAGAAGTCCTTAAGACAAAATTTATTGAATCGACTAATTCTCATAGAAACAATTTTCCGAATACTATTCCTTCAATAATTCCTCAAATTCATACCATATTTTTGAAATTTTCCAAATGATACACGTAAAAGTTGAAACTACAAGGTTGATCGTACGGGAAAAAAGTCAAATTTAAAAAGTAAAAAACTATGAATCTGTTATTGAAGTTGATTTGTTGATTTTAAAGTCGAAATTGATTATAATACAATAAAAGTACGAATTGTGTTACTTACCCCATAGTTATGACGTCTAACAAATAATTAGCAACTTTGGTATGCGGAGATGGAAGAGCCATTAATTCGACACACGTCATGTATAACGCATAAACCGCAGGATTAGGAAATTCATTGAATCTCCAGTCTGTCGAGGAGAATTGCGTTTTTCCAGAAATAGCTGATTATCGATATAAGGAAAGCATATGCAAGTAACGAGAAACTATTCAGCTGAAATAGAATACTCGCAGTTGTCTCATATCAAAGACCTTGTAAATACACGAGGGAGTTCAAAGCTACGAGTCTGTATAAAAAGGATACTATCGACTAATCGTTGTATAAGCCCCATATAGTGATCCAGCTCAGGATTCCAAGTGGGATTCTCTTCTCCCGATCGCATGTACTCCATGTATTTCTCCGACAAACTCCACCCTGGAGATCGAGATTCGCAAAATGAATTCAAAATTGCATTTACTAATCGTTTTTTCAATGGAGGACGATCCTGCAGTTTCCGTTCGTAATAATGTAACGTGTTATATAAATATGTCACTGGTCGATCTAAAAAACAATAAATAAATAAAAAATTAAATTAAAATTAAATTTTTAAAAAAACGAAAATAAAATAAAAAAGTATTTACAACAATAAGTCATTAAATTTTTTTTCAATTGTTTGCTTTAGTTTTTCCTCTGTCAAATCTAATTTTTACGAACCGTGAAATTTGTACAGGCAGCCAAGGTGATCCAACAGAATCTCCAAAGACTTGGTAACCGGTGGTAGTTCTAAATATCGATGAATCACAATATCGAAAACCTGTCGAAAATATAAAATACTATTGTTAAAAAACGTAAAACTTGATGAAGATGGACGACTTGACATTTTAAAGATTTACAGGTAAAAATCGAAGGCATATATTTCCAAAATATACGGGCAATGATTGGTATGGAGACGCGTTTGAACTCTGCTCTTCGGAGGCAAACGTTTCCGGATATTTTCGGTGAAAGGCTAAATGTTTTTCGTGCCTGCGAATTATAAAGACTTTAGTAAATTTTTGACTGGCAAATGTTAGAATTCAAAAAAAAAAAAAGAAAAAAAAGAAAACGTTAACGCTAAAGTACCAATTTGATTGTTTCCAATGATCGGGCGAGTTTTCTTTGACGAAATCTTGAACCCGTGCCAGCAGGAACTGAGGAACTTGAAAGAGAAGCAGCTGTATAATGAAGAGGCATACCTGCGCTTCATTACCTTCTTGTGTCCTCAGTGCCTAATGAGAAACGCATTTTTATTAATTTATTAGATTGTTATATTGAAATTAATGCTGCTGTCAACTACCAACCAATGGCAAAATACAACTCAATTTCTCTGATTATCTACGAAACTCACCAAACAAAGCACCAGTCTGTCGATAGTCACGATGTTGTAGTTCCATACCATTTTATTGATGGCATCGGCGCATTTATTCACGTGACGTTTCTCGTCTGACGACATAAATTTGCACACAAAATAGTCGCAAAACTTGCGTAAATGAGCAGATAAGGCTCTTGCACCAATTCTTTCTAAAATTCTGAAAACAAAGAACAGATACTCAGTACCACTGGACCTGGCACAGTGCTCAGAGAGGTGTTTCAAAAGTGATTAGATTTTGATTTAATTGTAAATACGAATTACGTTTTTTAACTGGCAATAATTTTCCTAAAACTTGTTTTCTTTTCCTGCTTATTAAAGTACTCTCTCAGACTTTTAACTTAGACGAAAATGATGTAAGAATAAACTATCAATTCATGATTCCCAAACAAGCATTTGCAGCTATTAGTCACTCTCCTTCAAACAATAAACGCCAAAATCTTGTTGAAATTCTACTCATGGTAGTGAGCATGTAAAAATGGAAATTATTTCACTCCAATGCAGTATACATTCTGAACTTTCATAAGTCACGCACGCTCGCATTTTTCAAATAAATACTGTCCCAAGTCACCAAAATTCACAATACGTGTGAATAATTTTAAACCACGCTCTCCTTTCGGCTGCCAAAAATTAGAACGTATTCAAATAACGAACTTGTAGGCGATCGGACTGATTCTGTCCGTTTCGAGAATCATTTTCCACAGCAAGCACAAAAACAGAGGCGGAGTTCCGGGTACGGAGAAATGGGCGATAATGTCGTTATCGTTCGTCATCGAAGTCCAATTTCTGTATTCTTCCTCTACCGATTTCTACGCAGACAGTAGCCTTTTAGCACATTAAAAGCTAAGGAGCACCCTACAATAGCTAACACTACACCGTATGCATACTTTTAGTTCTTGACGATTTTCCTTCGGCGCTGGATTCTGCTGGAAATACTCGGCGAGGAAAGTTGGGAAACATTGTAACGTGTGCGATGGCCAGTTATGTGGCGTATTCTGCATAATCGTGTTCAACAACTCTTTACACCACATTCCGGACTGAGTGTCCGTTCCGGTGCCAGTGATGTGCATAGACCGCGCCAGCGTCAATACCAGCGCTCGATTCAGTTCTTCCGATTCGGCAGAAACCAAAGTTTTTGGCTCGCTCAAAAATCGAGACAACTGCGGTTGTACCTCGTTGCTACCAAGACCCGTAATTAGACGTAAGGCTGTACTTTCGACGCTAAAATAGGAAATTAAACCGGTTTTAGCAACATTTACGTAAATTATTAGGTTCGTATAGTAAGATATCCAGTCGGTTTTACTTCTTGAGACACCAGAAATCTCAAATGACTGCGAAAATAGTGACTTAATGTTTTTTAAATTCGACAACTTTTTCTCAGAACAGAATTTTTGAATATTTTATTTGAAAGGACGTAAACGTTATGCTTGAATTCGATAGAGTTGTACAATTTAGAGGGAAAATTTTGCAAATTGTATCTTTATAAAATCCTTCTCTGCAGACGCCCACGATGTTTCTTCGAGAACTGAACAAACATGAAATCAACGACTTACCATAAATGTAACTGAGTTTGATTGGTTTGTGGTACTGCTGCTAAACTATGCAAATGAGACAGCAGTTGAACACGATAATGAGGCTGAATATGATGCATTCGATAGCTAAACATCTCCAATAATGTGTACAAAATACCCCAAGCATGTGATTTGAAAACAGTCGGCAATAATTGACCTGTAAATAATATACTCGCATTAAAAAATGGCCCACTCTTGCCTGCGTTCGCATACTGAATTAAATTTCCAGTATTCAGGACGAAGCAGTTTTTACTTACTAATAAATCCTTTGATGCCCAAAGATTCGATTTCAGTATAAACCAATAATCGACTATAAGTTTCGACAAGAGCAGGCGCTAACGCCATGTTTGATTTAGACTGAGCCAATTTAATCACGTAAGTGACGATGCTGTGTATTAAACTCATTTTCGCGTGAATCGTAAGCGAATCAAGGATAGCCATAGATAAGGGTGTAGTCGGGCCACTAGGCAGGGCGGCATTTGTCGACAGCGAGGAGGAAGCCATGGACGACTGGGGTTGAGCACCTCTTTGCGAGCCAAGCACAGCGTCGACGAGGGCAGCCATAGGGCGCGATAGGTATTCGTTGTTTGTGGAATAGGCATTACACAGCAAAGCGATTTTGTAGTCTGTCCCCATGACTAAATTCGAGTTTGGAGCAACTTGCATTTGCAGGAATCTGTGAATAAATACCTCATTGAGAGTATAACAATTGTGATTGTGAGGCGGTAATGTAAGGCTTATACTGACTCGTGATGGGTTTTCAAATTGTTCGGTATGTTTCGCTGTAAATTCACTTTTTCACTCTGCGCTTTACACAGCAAATGAATCCAAATACAGGTTACAGCCATTTGATGAGTGCATAACATATTATTAATATCGGGAACAGGTAGTGGTTCAGTTTCTTGATACAGGAGATCGTACAGTTTAAGTACTGGCAAAAAATGATCCAGCTGACCGCAAATAAATAAAGATGAGGAGAAAATTCAAATATTAAAGACTGTGACAAAAAGACTAACTTACAGGTTTTCGTTGAATGCTTCCAGAAATATACTGTAATAAAATCCACATGAGATGATCTCTTCCTTTTTTCAGATCACGCTGAGAGAGCTACAACATAATAAACGAATTGTATGATTTCTTTCCGAACCTTTACATGAGACTTCGTCTAGAAAAAGGTACTATTTATTGATCAGGTCAAATATATACACGATGAGAGAAAAAAGACAGAAAAGAGCTTTTTAGCCACATTTTGTAGCATTTTAAAAAACTTGAAAATTTTAAATCCAAAAAAAAAAACCTATTTTTTGAAAAAAACTTTTCAAACTGGACTAATAATTTTTTACAAGTCTACGAAGGGTAATATCATACGAAAACAGACGTCAGTGCGAATAAAATAGAATTCTGGCAGCTTTTTACACGTTACAGGATATCCTGTAAATTGTTTTGAAAAAAAAAATCACTTATCAGACAGAAAGGATAATTTGCTGATTGAAAAAAAAAAAATCGGTCATTTTTGCTGCACAGTATTTTTATCCCATCAACCATAAAATCTTTTTCTAGACAATTTTACTTATGATATGTTGAGCTATTACACACTTTTTCATGGAGAGCATTCACAATATTAGGGAAGACAGCGAATTGAAATAAAACGAAATAAATCAACTGACAAGATAAATGCAACCACATCCAATGATTTTCGTCTTGATCCGTTATACCCTTTGATTCTACTCTTTCCATGGCATTAATAATGAGTTCTACAATTTGTTCTTCAAGAGCTACACAATGATGCTTGTTCTGCGAAAACATAAATTAACGTAAATTATGAATGACACAAGCATAGAAGAAAAAGTGGAATAGACTTACTGTTTTCTGCAAACCCAACATGGAGCAAACCATATCACGTGAATATGGCTGCTCTAAAACGTAACGTAGTAGTTTAGTTTGTGGTTCTAGCAAAGATTTATCATATGGAATGTTGCCTTTCACATTGAATTTAAGTGTGACAGGATCCAGTTTCCACGGAGTAATCAAATGATCTCCATATCCTGAATGTTCGACAACGGGTAACATACTGGCGTGACCAATTATCGAAACCATTTGAGCGGTATAACGAAAACTTTTCACAAAATCAGCTATAAGTGCACTGAATTTCTGTACGAAGCATCCAGATTGAAGTAATTAACATAGATTAATTTTAATAAATGCTCAGATGAAATGTAATAACTAACCCAATGTGGCCATGAACCATTTTCCATGTGAGGTTTTCTAATTTCATTGATCACGAAGTACGCCGGTAAGAGACAATTTTCACGATTGAAAATCGTTTCAAGAACTTTTTGCAAAATATTCACTTGCGGTATAATAGCGCTATCTATTTCTGTAGGCAATGTAAGAGCTTTTTCATAACAACCCTACAACAAGAAAAAAAAATTTAAAACTAGTTTGTAAATGGTGGGTTGAATATTTCTACCAACCTTCATTATTTCACGAACGCCTTTGTAATCAACAGACTGCAGTGACGATAAGATCAATTCGAACGATAATATCCAAAAGTCTTTTCGGTTGTACACTAACTTATCGCAGTTCAGAATGCATTCGCACACCATTCTATGAAAACAACAATTCAAATATTACGAAGAAATGTATACGACTAAGGCAAAGTAAAATTCATCTAACCTAGCAGAAAGAATTTTGCTCTCCACAAACTGCTGAAACACGCTGAAAAGCAATTTCATACGGGTGTGGTTCTCGATAGAGGAAGCAAATTTCAATAACTGACAAAAAGATTGTTCAACTTGATCTGAATTCAAACAAGTAAAATGTTTTTCTAGAACTTGTTGACATGAAAGAGTTTTTTCTGATGATTCGAGTAAATTGTGAACCAAGTAACAACTGAATGATTCTTGCATTTCGTCACCGATCTGAAATTTATAATTAAGTAGATAATAGATATAATTAACATGTCATCAGAAGTCTTTACTAAGGAGCTGTACTGCTTACAATTTCTGTTTTGATATTTTCAAGATCTATATCCGTCACCATTTCTTGTCCGTGAACACTGTCCACACAGTTTAAAACATGACTGTTAGCTTCATCCATGGCTGAAAGCTGAGGATCCATTCTGTTCAAGGAAAATCGATGAATTAGGAACTAAATCTATAGGGAGTCCAAAACAGAAATTCAGTTAATGGGCAACATTCTACTGAAATCAGCACGAAATAAACTTTCGTCAACTAAATTATAATCTAAATTATGAAAGACGCACAGAAATGTTTGAATTTAAAATTTGAATTTAAATAAAAGTGACCGGCTTTCGATGAAAAGCTACGGCGAATTATCTTACCATGAACAAAGTTGAGCGATTCAACGAAGTTCTTAAAGGACGAAATCCAAATTAAGAAGTGCGCAATGAATTAACATTATTGTTTTAAAAATATTATACAATTAAAATTAATAATGTTCTAAAATCGACGAGGAAAACACTTGTAATCTCTTGTTCAAATTTTCCAAAAAATTGGGACTTGTATTGTAAAGCTTGTTGTGCTTGTGTGTGACTGTGTGTGATGGAAGAAGTCAATGTCACCAAATACAACATTCAAAATTAATGAAGATTACTGTACTTGTTACAAAAAATGGTAACACTGTGAAGGGTTTTTCTGTTTTGTTTTTGCCTTTTTTTGCATTCTTGCAAAAGTTATGCTAAATATGTCTGTTTTTATCAGTAGCAAAATGAGCAGAGCAAACCACGGAATTCCTTCCATTTTCCATATCTGAAGATCAGCTGAAGCCTGAAGGGACAATTTTGAAAGAAATTTGATTGTTTTCAATTTCTTGTTAAGCCTTGTGTTATTTGTAATCTTTTTGAAGAGAAGTTTGAATACTGACCATCATTTCTTCGATTCATCTCTTCCATGGCTAGCAGTAGTAGCAAAACTTCGCTAACGGATGAAGAATTGACCAAGTGATTATTTCGTACTTTATTTTCATTGTCAATTCTAAATTTTTGTTTTGATGTTTTCTCAGCTTTCTAGCCTTCATTTTTTTTCATTTTCAAATTGTATATCACTATACGAACGATACTGCTCTATCTTAGTTCAACATGTTTTCGTGCATGTGCTTCAATAATTACTTATTTCTTTCCAGATTAGCCATTCAAAAAATACTAGAAGAAACTGAGCAAGCTTCACGAAGAGCTGAACATGTCGGACCTTCCGCTTGGCAGTCTCGAAAGAAAAATATCAACAAAAATTTCCTTAATAATACTCTACTCGCCAATGCACAGTTCAATAATAGGAAAGAAAGGCACTGACACTAACTAATGCGGAAATGCCTGAATTAGCATTGAATTTGATTTAACTGGTAATTGAAGTTTTTTGTCATGAATATTTTTGAATCGAGTTATGAGTTATTTATTGAATTGCGCTTTCACTGAAATCTATTTTTCAGCTTAAGAAGCTCACTAATGTCCTATATCAGATGAGATGCATTCTGATATCTTACAAAGTTTGAGGTCGTGAGACGTGAGAGAAGACAATCGATTGAATTTCTGTAATTTTTTTATCATAGAGATGAAGAATATAAATTTGATTAGGAATGTTTTATTTTTCATTCACTTTAACGAAGAATATTCATACCGGGGGGTCCTAACAACTATTAATCAATATTAAAGAATTATCTTGCTAAAATAGAAAATTAGAAAATTATATTTGAACATTGACGTCGCCTTGGTAAATATAAAAAAATTATATAGTTAATAATTTCTTAAGTAAAATTTAGAGCCAGCCACTATATTAAATTAACGAATAAAATAATTTCACACAAAAATAAAATAATGTTGATGTACACCTTGGCTCGCCTTCGCCTACACCTTTATCTTTGTACTTCAAGAGAACTAAAAATGTATGAAAGAAAATTTTTAATGTACACCGTAGTCTGTACTCTGTACCTAAAACTGTAGACTCGAATTTTTCGAAACATGAAATTCTTAGTACAATAATTTTTTGCTAAAAATTCGCATTATATTTTTATTTGTCGGCTTCGTTGTTTTCGGTCACATTGTAGTTTACAAAATCTAGAAAATGTGAAAGGAAAACGTGAAATTAAACTCGCCTAAAAGCTTTCATGACCCCGCCTGACCTGTTGACCAAAATCATTACGGAAACAATCAGAAAGCCTGAAGCAGATTTTTGGCCATTTCATTCAGGTTTGTACTACTCGAAGTACCAAGAGATTTTCTCTCATTACATAATTTTTTTCACAATATTATTAATTATCAGTTTCTGACCCAAGCTAAGATGAATGGTGTCCGCAATTTATCCAAAAGCAGGACTTTACTGAAAACGATATCAGGTAAAAAATTAATCATTTTCAATTAGAATAGACTGTAGAGCTAACTTTATATCATTATTACTTAGTTCTTATGGGCAATGGCCCTATAGGTTTGTTTTCCGATGACTTTGCCGAATTCAGAGTATTATTCTTGACTTCCAAGTCACAGATGTTTGGATCATATCACTCTTGACCTTATTTTCATATTTGTTTCAGATTTACCTATTATGCCCTGTATCAAAATGAGACATTTGTCTTCTGAAACTAAAACTCCCGAAACTAATGTAGAATTTGAAACGCTGGCAGTATCTGTTCCTCAACCTTTTGTGTACCATGTTGAATTAAACAGACCGAGTAAAAGAAATGCAATGAATCACACTATGTGGATGTAAGTTATTAGTCAATATTACTACAAAAATTCTTTAAATTTTAAATCACGCTTTTTCTTTTTCTATCTTGAATTTCTTCAGTGAAATCAAAAAATGTTTCGAAGCTTTAAGTGAAGATGAAAACTGCAGATCAGTAGTTCTATCGGGATCTGGATCTTTATTTTGCTCTGGTGAATATTGAAGTCATAAATTCTCAGTTTCTACATTTCATGTACATGTTTTTATGACCATGTCGCTTGAATGGTGAAATGTTCTATTTTAGGTATTGATCTTCAGTGTTTCATGGATATTGGCCAAAATTTTAAAGAAACCGACGATATTGCGCGTAAATGTAAAGCAATGTTAAAAGTAATTCGCCTGTATCAAAGTTCATTATCGTCAATTGAAAAAGTAATGTTTTAAGCTGTATTTATTCAAGTATGTATTTGCTGGCAGTATTTAATTCTGAATTTCTGTCTTAGTGTGTAAAACCAGTCATTGCTGCTGTGCATAATGCTTGTCTTGGAGGAGGTGTAAATATGATTTGTTCAGCAGACATTCGTTATTGTACTTCTGATGCTTGGTTTCAAATTAAAGAAATAGATATTGGTAATTATTACCCTACACAGACGCATGAGTAAACTAAGGTGGGAGAGGAAAGCTGAACTCCATTAGAGCTATTACTACATTTTGTTTCCCTTGTAGAGAAAATCAAATAAGGCTCACGAACTTTGTAATAACCAGGCGAAATTCAAATTTCGGACCTCCAAAGAACCTTTTCGATTAATTGTTGAATTTTTTTTTACTTTACCAACCTGAAATATGTTACATGGCTTTAATAATTAGAGGACCTCATTAAATCGAAACCTGTTTTTCTGGTCTATTTGAATGACGATTGATTTAAAAGTAATTCAGACATAACAGAATTTTATTTTAACAGCTGTTGTAATTTCTTTGACTGTCCGGTGATCTCCTCCTGAGAATGAAATTGTTTATCTACGTTCATAACCATTTTAATACTTCGAGTTTTCACCTTTTTTTTTCTGATTTAGGACTTGCCGCCGACGTTGGAGCATTGCAAAGGTTACCGAAAATTATTGGAAGTGAAAGTTTAGTAAGAGAGCTTGTTTTCACTGGTCGTCAATTTTCTGCTCAGGAAGCTAAGGAAAGTGGATTCGTCAACCGAATTTTCGACTCGAAAGAACAGTAATGGATTGATATTTATTTTTCTCGGATTATAAATTGGGTAGTTATTTTTCACTTTGTAGATTTCTCGGAAAGAACAAAACATTTAATTCAGGCAGTATGAAATTGAGACCAGCGCTGTAATAAACGAATGCATTAAATTAACAATCTCTGGCTATAATATTTGCCTGCTAGCTTGACATTAAAAAAGACCAGAATAAGGAATATAAAATTTTTTTTTCTGAGTTATGTTTTTTTCATTACAAAAAATAGCAAGTTGCTTCTGTATCCGATATCTAAAGGGAATTTATGATGAATGTCTGAACAATTATCGTACAACAATTCTACCTAATTCATTTCATGCATTACGAGTTAATCCATGACTTTAGAGGTACATTGGAACTATACAGCGTTTTGTAGCAAAATGGCATATAAAAACTAGAAATTTTTAAAATTGCATTCATTTCAATAACTAACACCATAATTAAGCAATCATGATGTTAATTTTGATTCGAGTTTCGGTTCAATGAACTTATTTTTTATTTAGTTTAATCAAAGAAAGTTTGAAAATTGCTCGTGATATTGCATCTAAAAGTCCTGTAGCTGTACAAACGGCGAAGAAAAGTATTATATATTCTCGAGATCACTCCGTTGAAGAGGGACTGGAACATATTGTAAGTTCGGAATATATCAACTTTATGTGGAGAAATTTTGTTTGTATTTTTTCCTTTATTTAATCATGCAAAAATCAATAATTTCAGGCATTGATGAATCAGTCCATGTTGCAGAGCGAAGACATAATGACAGCTATTATGGCTACTTTTAATAAAAGCTCAGAACCCCCAGTTTTCTCGAAGTTATAATTTTTTATACCGAATATTATACCACATTTATTAATTTGAGTTTTTAGCTAATGTATAATCTCGTATTTTTGTTTTTGTGAACAAATAAATCAGTATGTTTTTTAATCTAAGTTATTTTTGGAGAAAGAAGAAGGTAGCTACGAAAGAAGATTTAGAAGCATAGTCAATTGTATCTGTACATTTGTTTTATAAAAAAAATTTATCTGTCAGGCTTTTATCCCAGCTAGAGAGAAAACTGGGTTTTTGTTTCAATGCCTGAAGGAGGCTGTAGTCCTCCAGCTCCATTTTGGGTACACCATGGGGGCACATTTTGCTGGGGTGAATTTTGCTAGAGGAGACAAACAATCATGCCAGGGGGCTGTCCCTGTGGCTACACATCTGTCCATGTTATTCGCGAAAATGAAATTTCAAGAGAAAAAATAATTATGAAAGTTAGAAACTTCGAATTCGAAAGAAAGTGTATAATGAAAATAAATAAATGAGTTCCACTAGGTCATGACATCATGGTTTATGAATGCCAATGCGATATTGTCTTGAATAAATGAATAATTAAAAATTAAATATTTAAATTATTAAAAACATATTGACGTTAAGCCACTTCTGCCTCTTGCTCAATGCGCAATACTCCATCATTGTGACTGCGAAACGACCAATCAGATTACACTAGGGTTGGATTTGGTTATCTTTGGAAGTCGAAGTTGATTTGATTATGATTCTTTTTCTTGATGAAGTGTGAGAACTTGAAAAATTTGTAATTAATTGCTTGCGTTCGAATGACGAGAGATGCGTTTCTCGTTTCACGAATGCTAATTTAACACGCGTCATGCAGTGTTATTGTGCAATTTTTTATCAGCTTGAATGAATGCATGTATGTAAAATGAATAAGTAATATCAAACGCCGGTGGCAAAATTACTCTTTTAGCCCGTTTTTGAGGGGTACTTTTTCATCTTCTTAAGATACGCTACATTTTCTTTTGTATTCTTCTATTTTTGTAAAAACTTCGAAGAAATGTAAGTTATTCTATTCATTCACTTCATTAATTACTTGAATATTACGTGGACTTGTCCATGTATGCAGTTAATATTTACGTATTTTCTTTCAGTGCGAATTTCCAGAAAAATGAATCCTGGATGTATTTCTGCCAGTATATTTATTTCACTGTTCTCGATATTTCTTCTGTCGGTAGTTGCAGTTGACAGGAACAAATTTAAATCATGTGAACAAAGCTCCTTTTGCAAGTAATACTATTTCTATTGTGTTGAAATTCTACGTCTTTACATGATTATACACTGACGTATTCTTTTTCAGACGACTTCGATCTCAAGCACCCGAACAATCACCGTTCAAGTTACTCAAGGAAACAGTAAACGCGTCGGAATCTGGCGTGGAAGGCACGATATTGAATGTTGCAACAAATATCCAGTATTCGTTCTTACTTCAGTTTTTACTTGACAATACAATCCGGCTTAGAATAAACGAAGCTAAAGTAACCTGTCCCCGATATCAGCCATTAAAAGCGTTGATCTCGGAACCCTTTAGAAGCCCGTTAGTAGAATTAGTTTAGATCGTGTTTGCTCTTAATGGCTCTTGATTGATTTGTGTTTATGTTTCAATTTTTTTTTAGATTTGAAGTGGTTTCTGCTCAAGATGATGTTGTTACTTATCGCATGGGCTCGGCGATTGTCAAGTTTATCGTAAATCCATTGAGGCTTGAAGTTTATCAAAACAATGAACTTGTAATCATTATTAATGATTTCCGAAAGTTTGTTTTCGAACATCACCGGCAAAGGCCTGAAGAAATGTGAGAGCTTTGTGTTAGTTTTTAATTTGTCCGTTTTAAGAAATCGATTACTTCTATTTCTCTCCTCTCTAGAAACGAAGAAACTAACAAAAATGGCGAATGGGAAGATCGTTACCACGAACATGTCGATCATAAACGATGTGGTCCTATGGCTGTGGGTTTGGATTTCTCATTCCCGCATGCATCGAATATTTATGGTTTATCATCACATGCCGATAGTTTATCGTTGAGATCAACAAAGTGAGTTGGCAATTGGCAACGGAATGTTTGCCTTGAATTTGAAACATTTTTAAGAATTTATTATTTCGATGGTGTATTACTGAATGTGAACTCCGAATTCCCAATGGAATTGGATTTTTATTCTTTTTTCTGGTACAAATGAACGCTTCTGTCTGACCATTCATTGTCTCCTTGATCAATTAATTCCAATAGAAGAGTTAGGCTATCACTCAGTAAAGAGAGATGGTTATGAAAGGATTTTCTCTTTCTATTAGCAATTTGCTTGCAATTTTGACCTAATGAGCTATTTGTAGCCGAACCAAATTTTAATATTTTTGAATACCGGTAGAATGTTATTTTGAGGTAGTGAATTATCTCAATTATAATTCCTCGAATTATATATTTCTTGAAGATATTTTAATCTGTAAAATATCTTTCTTGTATTCGGTTCAAATCTGGGTCAATATTTTTCTTCCTCCTTTTGTGAAAAAATGTATTGTTTCCTTACAGGGACATTGATCCTTATCGTTTATACAACTTGGATGTGTTTGAATACGAATTAAATGAACGAATGGCGCTCTATGGTGCGGTTCCTCTAATTCAAGCTCATGGGTAAGCATTCTTATCTACTTGAATGTTGTTATAAACAGTTGATTGCAAGTGCTTTACGTTTATGTTATTTAATTCAGAGTAAATCAGACTGTGGGAGTATTTTGGTTAAATTCTGCTGAAACTTGGGTCGATATCAATGCAGTTTCTGAATCTGAATCAAATGTCAATGTCGTTGAGAAAATTGTAAATTTGGTGTCTGGAGGAACGAAAATGGAAAACAGGCATGGTTCAAATGCACATTTTATGTCGGAGACCGGTATAATCGACGTATTTCTTCTACTGGGACCGTCATTTTACGAGGTTATGCGACAATACAGTCGTCTAACTGGAGCTACTCCTATCCCTCCGGTAATTTTGCTGAAAAAAGAAAAGGAAGACAGTTTGATCATCAATTTAATTACTTGTACGTACTTGTAGTATTTCTCATTGGGTTACCATCAATGTCGTTGGAATTATATGGACCAAGATGAAGTGAAATCAGTAGCTGAGAATTTCGATAAACACGATATTCCTTTGGATGTCGTATGGTTGGATATCGAATATACTCAAGATAAAAAGTATGAATTTTAATTATTGGAGTGATTTGTTTTCATTCTGTTCTATTCACATACCCATTATTATTTGTCATAGGTACTTCACTTGGGACCCCACTCGATTCAGCGATCCGTTGAATATGATCAATGCTCTGTCTAGCAAAGGACGTAAACTGGTTGCAATTATCGATCCACATATTAAGAGGGACAGTAACTATTTTTTGCACAACGATGCCACTCAACACGGTTACTATGTAAAAAATAAAGACGGCAATGATTACGAAGGTGAATTTTTTGTGAGGAAGAAAAGAGTTAACTCGTCCATTCGAAATATTTTGTTGACTTGGTGATTTTGTAGGATGGTGCTGGCCCGGTTCTTCGAGTTATTTGGACTTTTTCAATCCAACAGTCTCCGAATATTGGTCAAACTTATTTAATCCTGAAATTTTCAAAGGCACCAATAATGACGTTTACATTTGGAACGACATGAACGAACCATCTGTATTCAACGGACCCGAAGTTACTATGCCAAAAGACTGCATTCATCATGGTGACTGGGAACATAGAGACGTTCACAACATCAATGGAATGTATCATGTAAGTTTTTTTCATTCATTGAATGAAAAAATCAGAGTTTTGATATGAAATATTCAATCATGAAAATTAAGATAGTGAATGAACGATAAATCTTTTAAGCATTATCAGTCTTGCCTCGCCTTCTACAAAGATAAGATGAAACCATTCCTATTTTCGAAGTTGAATGTCATAAATTAACAGCTAATTAATTAAATAACAATACGTCATGAAAAACAAAATGACATGTTATCAGGTGATGGCCACCTATGAAGGTCTATTGAAACGTTCGGGCGGTACGAGACGACCATTTATTCTGACTCGATCTCATTTTGCCGGCACTCAACGGTATGCAGCCATTTGGACAGGTGACAATATGGCAGACTGGGGTCATTTGAAGGCTTCGTACGCCATGTGCCTGTCATCTGCCTTGGGCGGCTTCAGTTTTTGTGGTGCCGACGTTGGTGGATTCTTTGGTAACCCTGATAAACAGCTTTTAACTCGCTGGTACCAGGTAATAGAGAGAACAATCGCTGGTGTTTTCATCTTTTCTACATGTGTACGGTATTTTTAAAACCGCATTTTTCAAATTCAGGCTGCCGTTTACCTGCCTTTCTTCCGTGCGCATGCTCACATCGAAACTAAACGACGAGAACCGTATTTGTTTGACAACACGACAATGCACATTATGCGAGCCGCCATAAGAGAACGGCAGGCTCTAATGCCGTTCATCTACACTTTGTTTTGGGAGCACATGCATTCCGGTGCTCCTGTCATCCGCCCTCTAGTCATGGAATTCCCTACAGAAAAAGAAGTTTTCGAAATCGACGATCAACTCCTTTTGGGTACCTATGTTCATGCTGTCGTTTTGTAGTTTTCGTCTCTACTCTCGGCCCGCACCAAGCATTAAAATACGTCGCCAGTAGGATTTGACAAAGCGATAAGATTTTTGTTTTTTTTCAATCCTATTCTCAGTAGCGTAAGGGAGTTGAAGGGCTTGAATATTGACTCAGAGTTGATTTTATGATCTTGTGGACCTGGTGCTCGGTGAAGGTAGACATCTAAATTCGCGTAAAAAACCCGTTAGTAACTCGAATGAACCAGAATATGAAGTGGATGAATTAAAACAAGTTTATTCGTCACAACATTAAATAATGACATTATTTGTAAGGCTAACTTTTTTTTGCCTCTCTACTCAGGTAAATCAATTTTAGCCAAAGTCGTATCAGAGGCGGATGTCAGTCAAGTTGACGTTTATTTTCCCGGTGTAAATGAAATCTGGTACAACAAGTACACGTATCAGCAAGTAAAAAGTGGCGGTGTGAATAGTATTCCTGTCACTCCTAATGAAGTAAGTTAATGCAAATATCCGCGTATGTCGGTGTTTTTAGCAGGTTTTCGAAGAAAACCAGCTCTTTGTTAGAATATATTACGTATCATGCCCTCTTTCTATAATTTCGGCTTTTGTTTTTCTGTTTATTAGATACCCGTGTACATTCGAGGAGGCTCTATTATACCGCTGAAAAATCGTATTCGACGTGCAGCCTCTCTTACTCATCACGATCCTTACACTCTTATCGTTGCCTTGGACATTAACGTTAGTCATATTTGTTGCACTTTTTACAATCAGTCTTTTCGCTTGGTTTTTTTTTCTCTATCGTAGTTTTTTTTTCGCTTAATTTTACAGGGAACTGCAAACGGCTTCTTATACGTTGACGAAGGCGACGACTTTAACTATAGAAATGGCAAATACTTATACCTTAAATTTACATATCTTAATAATCAAATAATATCTCAGTGAGTATTTTTGAATATTATTCTATTTTAAAATAGTACAAGCTTCGTGTTTCTCAAAAGAAATTCAACCTACTTTACGTATCGCCCTTAATAATTTTGCTGAAATATCTTTACTATAAAATAGTAGCTGCAAGTGTTGGCAGTCGTCTTAAGACTGGTTCGATATTACCTAAGATTTGTTTCCAAATTTTTGGTGGCAATTATCATACTACACGTATTTTGAGCATTAGCAGTATTTCTACAGACTTCAGTTACGCCTGTAGCTCAAGGGACATGGATAGTTCCTGCAGTTTAGCTACCTGGTGTCCAATTACTTATCTCGTTCATTGTTCCTATTTTTATTTATCTGGTTTCCTATAATATTTCATTGTAAATAGAAACTTTTAAAAAAGAATTTTATTCGCCCGCCAGTGAAAAAGTGTCTTGAAACATTTCTCGTTTGTACACTTTTAGCTCTGAAACGAAGCTATGTTATTATTTTATAATCTGAGTACAAGTTCAGAGATAGTTTTTAAAATAATGCTTAATTTATTCTTGACTGCATTCGGGCTGAACTGAGAAACGCTTTGAAAGAAATATTAGTATCTCCTTGAATGATATAAGGGGAGAAAAATGACTTGATGTGTAATTTGTTTTTGCATTTTTCGGCATTACAGATTTGCTGGCGAAGGTAAACTCGAAACCAAAGCTTGGATTGAGAAAATAGTCATAGTCGGTATTCCTAATTTATTCAAAAAAGCTATTGTTCGTTCAGATAGCGGTAAGACCACGTTTCTACCTAGTTGAAGCACTCGAGCCCATGTTTAATAAAAGTCAAACTATAAATTGAACATTTGTTGGCAGGTGGTCAAGAGGAACTGGAGGTTAAATACAATACTGCCGAACACTCGTTGTCGATACGTAAACCGGCGATTTCAATAACCGAACAGTGGACGATTTCGCTTTTATAGAGAGAAATTACAAAGAGTGGTAGATGATTGCATTTAAGAAGAATTAAATAAACAAATTTATTTTCGTGATATGATTTAGCTTTTCATTTTTTTAAATTAATTTATATGTGAAAAAACGATATTATTGTAAATTGTGATGCGGGGTCTTACACGCAACACAATGTTGATACCTCTCGTGTATGTAGTCGAAATAAACGTTTTTTTTTTCTTTTTTAAGTTGATTTTAAATTTTATTGTCAGAATTTAGAGACGTAGAGCAACAGGGGCGTTGAGAAAGCAAATATCGCCTGTGTCGACCGTGAAACTGTCGGTCGACTGCAATCGGAAAATTAAACGAATTTTTACTCAATTTAAATTATGTACTTAGCATCAATTTTCATCAGTAAGCTGTCGGTGACTTCTAGAACAGGCTCCAAAATGTCGAATTTCATGGAATTTCAATAGTTTTAGCCTTACTGTTCCTTTTTTTATGCTGAGGAAGTACATGCTAGAATTGAAGTATTTTTTCAGAGATTTTACAGTTTTGTACGTTTGTAAAATTTCTTTTTGCATCTTGAAATTACTTCATATCCTAGACATTAATTGCACCGGGGGTAACATTCAAATGATAACGTTTAATAAAATGTTACAAATTTTCTACAGACAGATAAAAAGTTTTAAAAAATTTTAAACGCAAAAGGGTTTTATTATGGTGAGCTGCAGTCGAATTTACTGCCACATTTATATATCTGTCCACCAGTTTATTTATTGACGATAAACAGTGGGCTTTGACACGAGTAATGCACTCGTTGAATAAATCACAATTTTCAGGATTCTGTAACCAAATTGGAAAAAAATTTATCGTAATGACAAATACATACGTATCAGATATAATGCTAACTTTGTCGTCTGCACTTCTATACGTACATTTTTATACTGACTACACTCGTCAAGCATGGCTGCCAGTCGAACTTCCACGTTGACATTTGACACGACGAAATCGTACAGATTTTCCACAGTAATTTCCAGTGACTGGGGAAAAGTCATACTTTCTGATTTTCTGAAAAAATAGAATGAACATTTAATATCTACTTTAAATATTGCTCAAACAGAACCCCTACAAACTAAATTGCTTACATTTTCGCTGGAAATATCATAATGGTGGGGTAACTGAGGGGCACAAGGTGCCAAGGAAGATCGTTATTTTCACCGTCGATGCGAGCAAACGTCATTTGCGGAATATTGCGCAATTTATGCGCCACTGACAGGAATGTATACGCTGATACTTGGCAATAACTGCAGTACGGCGAATAAAAGTAAACGACAACATGCTGAAAAAACAAGAAAACGTGTGAATTCGTGCGAGTCTAATGGTAATTAAAGAATAAAAATGAGTAGGGTCAACTTTTAAAAAATGATTTTTTTTCATTTACTGAAACAATATTTTCAAGTAGAAAAACATTGATAAGTACAAAAGATAGATCTTTAAATAATGTATCTCTACACTCGTACTCGAGGCCATAGAACCAAGTTTTCAAGTACAGTGTGGCACAAACCTGAGACGAATTGAAAATAGTCGATTCGAAGGTGCGACTGTTCAACTCGAGCACGACTATTTCGTCGCGAATAGGATCATTAAGCCGATTATAGCGATTTAAGTAGAGAGATGAATTCTCGGTTGATTTCATCCAGCGAGGTATCGCGTGATTGCTAAAATTCACTAAAAATTCGTGCAGGGTTTCTGAATTAGCAAAATTTTCAGTTAAAACGTATGTTTCTTCGTTCTGAAAAGCACAATACCAGTTTACATCTAGGATATCTATATTAACTTCATGTTGGATTTGCCTGATCTCACAGCTCGACTTACTCGATTATCAAAAATAACAGCCGTTGTTTGATCTTTGTACTGATTCAGATTAATTCCTAATGCCGTAGCGAAATGCGAGTATAGTAATGAGTCGACGGCAAAAAATGAAAACGTATCGTTCAGACGACATAAGGCACTAGGTACGCTTCCACTCTGGACCAGCGGAGGCGTTTTCGTGAAGTACGAATAATCGAAGATGTTCTTCAGCAACTTCTGCTGACGACATCTTTCACGAACATGCAGTAGGACTAGATTTTGAGGAGATCTATCATCTTTACTCGAATCGAGCATCGAGGTAGTGCCCTTCGCACCTGCAACACGGAAAATGAAAATATTAAGTCACGAGCACAGATCTACCAATTCGAAAAATCGTGTAAAAACCGCACAATAAAAAAATACTAATGGAAGCGGATTTCTTTTAATTAATACTTATTTCATATTGAGTTTTTTTCTACAATTGGAAACATTTATCTGCTTCCAATTTTCTGAGACTGAAATCAAATTTCTATGGTTTATCAAGGATCACTCAAGTTCAACTGCTCTTACCGAGTGTAGGCTTTCGACTAGTATCAGATGTCTCCGACAGGCAATCCCATTGCGTTTCATTGCCGGCTCGCGTAGACGTGAAGACGTATTTTTCATAATTCTGCCGCGTGAGGTCGAATATCGTCGAATTATAGGATGTATTCTTAAGACTGAATCTCCTCTTACAAATGTATTCCCATTGATGATGCTCGTCAATAATTCCTACAATAACAAAACTGAATTATGGTCATATATTTCACAGAGCCCTAAAAATATGAGTATGCTGGTCACCATTTTTATCATCCGAGATTTTTTCGAATATAAAATTAAAAATCTGGCTAATTGTCCAAGATTTTTCTCAGTATAAAATTAAGAGCCTGAATGAAATAAAGAGCATCAAATGGTAAGGCATTGGAGGATCATTATTTTATACCATAATAATACTCATATCTCACAGCGAAATGGGGACCCAACAAGATTCTTAGCCATAAAAACATCAAATACAGGGAGAAAAATTTGTCAAAACTCTCACTTTGCCATTGTTCCGCCGAGGAAGGTCCTCTACCTCGTATTCCTCCTTGGTGAAAACAATTTTTAAATTCTACCGCTGCTTCTTTCAACTGCAAAAGAATAAATAATAATTTAGTCGTACAGCCTGAATTCATGATTCTCAAGCAGACTTATAGTACCTGTCAATTCAGGACACGTACCACTAAATACGATGGAATATACGTTAAATGCATATTTCGCGGAGTAAATAAAATTAAAGCCGGATTATTTTCAAGCAATTCGGAAAGCGCAGTGCTTTTTGCATTTTTCAACGACAGCCATCGGGTTAGGAAGTTAGAATTATCGTTCACCCATTTGGCAATGAGCTTGTCCACAAATGGATGATCATAAATCTAGAAAGACAGACAAAGTTATACAAGGGTTCTCGCAGGAAATGAGCAAGATAAATGTCGCACCAACTTTTGTTTCATTCCACGTTTGTAACTGCACGACAAATGGATTGATATCCAATGTTTCTGCTAATACAGGATCCGTTATCACAGACCAGCAATTATCGCGTTCTGGGTCGTACTCTAAATGCCTTAATGACGCAGAATAATATCTTCTGTACCATTTATAATCGGGGAGGAAAGACACCACAAGACTCTACAACATTAAAAACAAAGGATAAGCGACATAATTTGAATTAGGGTAAGTAATACAAAAACAAGAATTTTTTCTATTGACGTTTTAATATTTTTGTAAAAGTGAAAACTTGAGGAATCCTATGTAATGATGATGAGCAATAGGTAATTGGAGGACCGATTGAGAGACCTGTTCATTCTATTAAATTCGCAAAATCAGTTTTCGTAGATCAAGTTGATTTAAATAAAGTTCTTTTTTTCTTACACAAATATCAAATAAGTGTTTCGAATTTCATATTGAAAGTTATTCGATTGTCATTCTTATTATTAAGTTACTTAGTAGAATCATCCAAAACTTTCACAGCTTTTCAGATGCAGTTATGAAATAGCTATCGGTAAATGGATCCTTGCAGAAACTTACATCACACATCGCACTCAAGGAGTGAAATTTTTCGACCGAACTTATTCGTTCTAGCGGTTTCATAACGGTTGACAAAAATCGAATCATATGAGAGGCCACGAACTCTCCATTGTACTTTATCGAAGGCACATTATATAAATCTACTAAAAACATAGGATACATAGCGATGTTGTCGAACACAGCCTTACACCGAGAATTTGTCTGCCAGCAATTCACTGCAGCACAGTATACCTGCAGAAAGACATAATTCGATTAACTTCAAATACAAAGAATAGATCATACAGAATCAACAGAGCAGTACTTTTCTGTGAAAATATCGACATGCTGTTTCGAATTCGGATCTCGCTTTCTGACTGTCAGCATCCCATGGAGCGTACAGCATCAAGAAAATCACATCGTATTTGGTTGCTTTCAACAATGCATAATACAGTTCCCCTTCATAGAAATCTTCTACCCATGTCTGGCGAGTAAAAAATGGTTTCGATGGTGGAACTCGACGAGTATTGTTTTGACTGTATAAAAAAAGAATTTGCATTAGTGATTTTAGACGTGGTAGGGGTTAGGGCAGCCAGATAGAAGTAGACATAGAAATCAGATATTACCTGTTAGTTACCACAGCGATGACTGTCACTATGAGGGCCAGTAAAAAACAGATTGCTCTACCAATAATAAACATTTTACAAACAAGGTTTTGCAGTGTTTGATCAACCTCATCGTCGTTTCTACCAGGCCAAATTCTACGAGCAACCACCAATGTCATAACACCACGTCATAGGAAATATTGGAAAATATGGAAATCTATCACAACGACATCACTGATCAAGGAGAAACTCATTTGAGGTTGAAATTAGCATCGAAGATGAAGATGAACAGCTCCATTCACAAATAGACATATTCGAATTTCGTATGTAAAAGTTATTTTTTTATAACCATTGAAAAAGAAAACAGGAAAGCGCGTGATATGTTATTGTTATATGATACCAAAACAGGATGAAGGATTAGCCGACGGGCGACGGGGGCTTCGTTCCACAAATCATAATTCATAACATAATCAAAGTTAATTATTCTTATTAGTTTATTACGTACGTACATAATATTTTAATGCACTTTATTTCATAGGAAAATCTGGAAAAGCTTTGTATTTTTATATATTATTGATAATTTTTCTTGAAAGTTGAAAAATTTTCATGAATTTGCGTTTCGCTTTTTACTCCATATTTCTGGCAACACTGAACCAGGCGACTTCCGAAGTTTTTTATTTGTTCTCCAATTTACAACCAAACCATTGTCAAAAAACTTCCAGATGAGGAAGGAAAAAATATAAAGGAATTATAGGAAACCAAGTTGAAAAAAAAAACAATGGTTAATAGGCAAAAATAATACAATAATGCCATCTATTTTGCTCTAAAAGTAGGACTTGGAATAGTTGAATTAATTGTACTACGCAAATTAGTGACTGGATAAATTAAGCATTTCACACCTACAGATATGAAAATAATAAACTCAAAAGTAAATAAAAACGAGAATTAATTTACTTTTAAATAAAAATTTGATTCTTTACAAAAGTTCCTTTGCTGTTTTTTTCTCACGCGACCAAATGATGACCAATCCTTGTTGATCACTGGTAGCCAGCAGAGATTCGTCATAGTTGAAACTAACACCCAGTACAGGGCAAGAGTGGCCTTGCAATTTATTGACCATAAAATTAATATCACGACTTATATCGATGAAATAAACACAAGAGTCTTCGCTTCCACTGACTGAAACAATTTCAGAAAATTATATAATTGAAAAATTTGGGGGAAGAAGTATAATTCTCACTCAATACCTATGCAAGCTCCTTCACGAAAAGACATAATTGGACAAAATGTAGACCTAACTAAATACCTTCCACTTTTATGGCGGACATTGTACTTTTTCTTTAATTGTAATCGTCCATCAGTATCAGATACCCTGAACAAAAAACACAGAATATGTAGATCAACAATTCAAAATTCTATCATCAAATTAAATAAGAATTCTTCAAGATTATTACTTGAATAAACACACTGCATTAGCTGCACAGTTCACTAATAAGGTAGGATCACGGGCCTCTCGATTAATCCATGCTCTCCAACTTAAACATGTTATAGCACAATTCTGAGCGATAACGATTCTGTGTAATTTATGAAGTTTACCCGAATCGTCACACGTTAATGACGTTATGACACCCTAAAAAACAAAGAAATTAGCAGAAAATTCTTCTAACTCGATATAAAATTTTAAAAATCTTACTTTATCAGTACCAGCCCATAAAAGTTGTCCATTGGCGTCGAAGGTTAAAGATAAAATCTGTCCTCCAATTTTAGAACTTCCTCCTCTGGGATAAATACCAGTTGACACATTTAATACCATCAATAGTCCGGCTTCATTGCCTGCCTACGTAAGCAGAAATAATTCTGTTTTAAATTCTTGATAAAATATCACCAAAATAATGAAGAAAGACACATACCACAACAATATTATTGTTTACAGGATGAAAGAGACAGGATAATAAGCTCACAGATGAAGGTCCTTGAACTTGTCGAATACATTTAGCCGAAGCTACGTTCCACAAACAAATGGTTCCATCAAGGGAGCAACTGACCAATAAATCATTGGATACAGACCAATCACAGCCTACGAGGAACAACCAAAATTATTAAATTTCATAACAAACACTTTTAGATTGAAATGAAAAAAAAATCACCTGTCACAGCTTTGCTATGAGCTTTTAAAGTACATTCGACTGAAGGAGGGTTAGATGTGACATTACAAATCGTGATTGTAGCATCGTTTGACACACAGCATAGCCGAGATCTATCATTATTGGCGAATTTGACTAACGTGACTGCAGAATTATGCTACACAGTTGTTAACAGTTGGTTATTATATCTCTTATTTTCAGGTCAACACATTCAATGGACAAGCATTACTTGATCAAATATATAATGAACACCAACGAAGGCATAGTTTTCTGACACAGTATTGTCTCCAACTATGGCACGAGATGCTTCTGCTTGCCTGGTAGGTACAACGTTGTTTGTCTCGGTGTTTTCTGATTCCCTTTCGAAAAGGAAAAGATCAGGGATATCGCCCAACTGTGATAAGAAAAATAGTTATTATATATTCTATTCTCTCATAAAAATATAAATAACCACTCGAATAACTAACCCTGCTGCCACTTCTTACGCTTATACTGCGACTTGTTATGCTGGTCTGATCAAGACAAATATTGTAACGTTGCTGCAACAGCTGAGTACGAATTCGTAAATATTGCTTTCTGAAGCCAGTCTCCTGGAATGAAAATGTAATATTAAAACTTTATAGCATTAACAAATTGCTCAGAGGCAGGCATCAAAAGTTTACATCGTTTTTGGCATATTCGCGGAGTAACTGGTTTCTTCTACGAATATATAAGGTTCCTAAAAATATAAATATGCAATTAATGACTCGATAATAAGTATAGAAAGCTCTTTCGAACAAAAGTTGTAAGATAAAGATACATACTGAAACTAGGATGCCCATGAGCTCTGCAAGCATTAAATTTTGAATCAATAGCAAATACTTGTTGCTGCCAAAAATTTGAAACGTTCATTCTTATTTATTTCATTGAAACTGACATTCTGAGAAAAGAAGTAGAGTTGGTGGACTAAAAAAATATTCGTTTAACCTCTTTCTCATTCTTATCAAAATCATCAAAACCGAGACTGGTTTCATTTTTCATTCAAGGCTGTCCGCTTGTCCTTGGTCTCACTCGCGGAGACTCAGGTTGGATAAAAATTCATAAGATGCTACACTGATTTTTGTCTCATTACAAATTAGATTTCGTAACAGTGGCAAGGTTTTTCGACAGGTAGCCACCTATGGTTTTCGACAGTTTTCGTTCGACTTTAAAAAAATAAAAAAACTCATTAGTCATTTCTCAGTGTTGTGCAATAAGAATTCCAAATTATCTATAATTATTTCGAAATTTGAAATTCATGATTATATTTTAACTTGATTTTAACTATACTAAAATGATTGAATATTCATTGTAATCCCTTTGAATCATAAAAAAAGAAATCAATTCATTTCAGGCCCTTGTAGTCGTTGAAATAAAATTAAAATTGAATTTACTGAAATCAGCTGATCTGGGAACGGTAATTTTCGTATTTCTTCTCGCCGAAATGTGTTTTGATTTTTAAGGCTCTCTGATTGGTTAAAACGTAATCCATTTCCTTGACGTTGAAGAGTCCATAGGAAAAATTTTTCAGTCTGCTCAAAAACAAATATTTGTTTCCGAACTCCTACACGTTTTGAAACTCCGGTTTATGTTGTTAATTCTCTTCAATTTATACTTATTTAACTGTCTGCTTTAGTTTTATTTTTTGAAACGTGTCGTAGCTTCTTTACAATTTTAATTACTATATCTTTTCTGTCATAACAAGTTGAATTCAATTCATTTCATACGTTTTTTTTAAATGCTGAACTATCAATATGGCGTCGTGGCATCAGTGCTGTGCTCGTTACGGTAAGTGATCGTGTTGGTGTTTTGCGAGCGAGAAAGCATTAATTTTACTCATTCAGAAGCAAAGTACTCTGGTGTTATATTGAGAACTATTCGCATTTCTTCCGAAAGTGGCTATAACGTCTTTGTTGCTGGATTTTACGAAAGTGTTTCGGTCAAAGAGAAGCGTCGAATTCAATTCAGTTATAGGCTTATTACATTGGAACTAAGGGTAACTATTATTTTAATTCATGTAAATTTTACAGATTCTTGTTAATTCACGCTGTACACTTTATATTTCTAACGTAGCTTCCGAAATCCCTGTAGAGACTTTGATGTCTGAGACGAGCAGATGGTTTAAGTAAGGTCCTCATGCTAAAGTTCCTGTATTTTATAATGTTTTCTTTTCGTTTGGTAAATTCTTTGTTGATAGGAATGATCGATTATGCTTTTTCTTTTATCTGTAATTTCACGAATAATGATTGTAAATTTTCCTCCAATTTGTTGATACGTTGACGTGGTTGCTTCAAGTAGGAGCTACTTTCGCACTTCACGAACTCTTCGTTACTAAATAAAGAAACTTTGTATGATGAATCACTTAGGAATAGGTTGGTACTCTATTGAAAAGAAAAAAAGAACAAAATGACTTATGTTTAATTCAAGTAATGAAAATTGACCCACTTCTCATTAATGATTACTTGGCCAATTCTCCGTAAATAGTAATGTTGAGAATGTTGTTTTTTTGAAGGTATCCTGACGTGGCTATCAGAGCTGGATTTTGAATGTTATTTTCATTCATCGAACATAATGGTCTCAAAATACCTTTTTTTCAACTTAATTTCCGTGAATAGCCCTCCTAAAAAGATCGTTTTATACTAAAGAACTACTTTTCCGAAAAATTTATGGCAAATGATTCTATTAATTAATTGAAAATGGTTGGTTGATTTTACGTTTCAAATCAGAGTGCTAAAGCAGAAGCACCCCTTGAATACATTTTGTTGAGGACGTGATTTTGTCCTGTACAGTCACATTTTCTCGTATCGTGCAACTATGAAATTCGAATATGTTTCATTTACAATTTTCCTGTCGAATTTTAGAGTGATACGATTTCATATTGATATTAAGAAATGTGGGAAGAGTTTACCCTTGAAAAAGTACATTACAGACTTTACATCAATTTACCTATAAATTCCGCGGTCCTCTGAACAATGAACGGTTTTTGTGACTGTTGCTGGTTATCATTGATAAGTGTTCAAGGTGAAGCGAAAATAGTGTTACTACAGTGAATTATCAGGAGGTTAGAAGTGAAAGTTGTTAAATTTTCAGCTATGCTGAACTACTAAAATCATGAAGACTTGCGAGTTCGAAAGCTGAAGCATAATCGTTATGTACTTACTTTAAAATAAATAAGCTAGTAGATTTCAGCTTACTTGAGCAAATTGAATCATTTTAATTTAATACGAAAACACTGGTTTCTATTCTTGAGACGTGGTAATTATTACTCTCTCTAGAGTCTTGACCAAGTATAGGAGAATTATCCAAGAGCAGTGTTTGAAAAATTTCACTATAAAAATGGTCCGAAGAAACTTAAGTAATAAATCGAGTAGTTGATGTAGATTCTAGTCCATTATTTTGAACAGAACCGATAATAGTATGTCCAAAAAATACACTAATTATCAGTTTCTCGTAAAAAAAGACTTATTCTGAACACAAATGACTCTTCTATTTCATATTTGTAAAAGAATTGAATCCTGCTCGAAAGAAGATTTCTTTTATATCTGAAACTGGTAAGTGGTAACGCAGCTTATGATAAATAAGATTGACCTAGACTGAAATGAAGCTGCAGACTTTATTCTGGATTGTCTTAGCTAGGATTATTCAAAAACTCTTTCAGCCAGTATAACTTATAATTATATTTTGTAATTTTTGTTGTGGAAAGTTCGTGAAATTGGCTTGTATTTTTTAGCAGGTTTTCCAAAACTACTATTAGTCTGTTTTTTTGTTATCTCATTTTTAAAAGGGGTTTACCAACTTTAGGAAAAGCTTATAACTTCGTTAGTTTAACGGACTTCATGTTGATTATTTTAGGTTATTGAGTTTAATCATTTTTTCTGTATTAAAATTGATGGGCCGTCAACTGTTTTTGATTATTATAAAAAGTCCTAAAATATCTATCCCGTTGAAAAAAATTGTAGTTAGTGTGTAGAATAAGTAATTATCTACTTTTTGCTTTTAGATACAAGTTGGCGACAATTCCTCCCCCTCTTTGTTATAGAATTGAGAAGCAGGTTTTCAAATAAGTGCACAGTGTTTGGGAAAAATCCATGTTTTTGAACATTTAAAAACGCTTTTCACAGAAACCAACTGACAAACTGACTTGAAGTTTGGATGGTGTTCCAACTTTCATTCATACATGATACGAATTTCAGCTCAATTGATTTATTCCTGTCCCAGTTGATGTGCTTTGGCTCCTAAGTTGAAATTTGCTACTTCTGTCTGTGCCCCCCTCTCATACTTGAGTATGAAATCATGAAGTGAAAAATTACTAACATCTAACGTCCATTCTTTCGAAGTCGAACTAAAATTAATCTGAGTTTTTTTTTAAATTTTTTTTAGAACCTGCTAAGAAGAGTTCTGTTGAATTTCTAATTTTTTATTCCCATTTTTCAGTGGACAGCAAACACTTAGTTTTGAGTTACCTAAATTTATAGAATGTAATTAAATTTTATGTTTCTGCAGAATATCCTAATTTTCGACATTATACTGCTCTCAAGTATGAAATAAACTGGTACAGCGCGAATTAACATATTTTTACGATCCTTTAAAATATAGATTGTACTAATTGCTGATGATTTGATTTTTTTCAGCTGTGGTAGAATAGTTTAATGAAACATTTTATAAATTCAGACTTCAAAACAACAGTTCCTAGCAAGCATTGAAGTTAATATATACGTTAACAATATATATTACATTAATTACCCCCATTTTTTTGTTTTAATTATTTTTCCTTTCCCTTTTCTGTTTTTTTTTTTTTTTTTTCGTTTCGCTATCTAAGTCTGCCATTTTTTTCAAAAGTATTGTTACCTGTTCTGTGAAAATTATAATTTTAAATTTCGTATCAATTAATAAATAAGACTGTGAACGTATATTTTATATTGATAAAAAAATCCGCGTGTTTACGATTATCTTTTTAATTTCGTACTTTTTTTGTTAATTTTTCTGTGATATCTGTATTGTTAAGTTGATATTTCGTATCGAAAAGCTACGTTAGTAGAAAAAGACCAGACTAAAAGGAAAGGCATTCGCATCGAAAATGTCGAATAATCCGCAGTGGAGTTCGTTCCAGTCGAATATCTTCAATTCATCGTCGGATACGTCTTTGCTGCGTTCGTATAAACCGCTGTCCATACCCAGTAAAAACGTATCCCCAGCTGGCTCGCACTTCTCCATGCAGTCCAACAATATGCCGTCGTACAATTTTCAAACGTCGCAAGTCAAACGTCCTACAGGCCTGTTCAACAATCCGGAAAACTCCTTTTCAGCGTCCAAATTCGATTCACTTTCGTATGACAAGTCTCCGATCGGTAATTTCCCGCCTATAGGCGTTTTTGGAGCTGAATTGTTCAACGATAAGGCCAACTCTTCGTCTATGAATTCGAATCGTAACCACTACAACATGCAGGCTGGTGATACAAGCAATAATCAAGGAACACGCGAGACTGGGATTATCGAAAAGCTGTTGGTAAGTTAGCTGAAAATTATTTTGATTTCTTGATGTAAGATCCGTGTAAATCGACGACCAGGTAGTTTATTAACGTTCATTCCGCTAGTGCTGGAACGCGTTCAGAAACGTCCGAATGGTTGACTAAAGATTCGAATCTCGAATCAAATCAAAATTATTACCTTTTCCTGTTCTATCGTCAAGGACAAAAACGGGTTTTCTCCTTCTAAGTCCTAACAATTGCTCAAGTGAATTTTGAAGTACAGTATTCTCAAATGAAGTAAGATTGAACAATGTCTTTGCTGCATCATCTGATGAATGAATTGCAAATATTTCTGCATCATTAGTGAATCCAAAACCTACGTATTTTCATTCTTTACTACACATATCTACATATTAAGTATCAGTTTATGAAGTCTGATTGTTTTCTTGTGTGTGAGAGTGCGGGTCGAATACATATAATATAATATCTATACCTAATTATGACTTCGAGTTTAAACTGAAATGGTAATAATTTTGTTGAAAAGTCTTATTTAAATGATGATGAATTTCAACATTTGCATTCATTAGTGGAATTCTTATTTTAAGAGAAAAAATAATTTAATTTTTCACTTCATGACCATTTTTTAACGTGAATAGTGTTTTCAACTTTTTATTTCTTTATCGACGAAGGTTGCGTGGGATTTTACTGTAAAATTAAAACCTCTCAGTGAAAGACGTATTGAAGTCAAAGCTATAATGCGAATGAGCTTGTGTGAGTTAAAACTTATGAATGTAGTAATGGTATCAGTTTTTTTGAACTCATTACTACGTACTGTCGAAATGCATCGTGTATCGATTGCGAATATATCAATAAAAAATAATTATTTTACCAAAATGACACGTTTTTTCATATTTTAATGTTGATGTAGGCTACCGTAGTTTCCCAAGTCGACATTTTATTAATTTTTAGGGAATTTTGTTCTGCGAAATCTTTATAACCACCGCCACTGTGTTCTCTGCTTATTTCCGCCACTTGTACTTCCTATTCCTTGTAAATCTGTGTAAATGTTTTTTCTCCCTCTTTTTCCGAAGAGCTAAAGAACATACTGATTGCTGAATTTCTTTTTATCGTTGAAGAATCTGTTCTGGCTTCTCAATAAATATGTATTCTTTTGCTGTCTGTAGCATTCTTATGGATTCATCCAGTGCTGCGAACGTCAAGCCCGATTATTTTTCCACTTCAGTCAGTTCGGAGGCAATATCGAACATCTAAAAATCGGTGACCCAGTTGAATTTGAAATGACCTATGATCGAAGAACTGGCAAACCTATAGCGAGCATCGTTACGAAAATTGCGCCCGAAGTGGTGAGTATTTGAGCAATAAGTTGAGGAAAGTACCTCGTATGTATCATTTTCATAATTTGACCTAATGTGATATTTTTGTATCCGTCTTAAGCCAGTCCTATCACCAGAAAAAATTCTCTTTAGTGCTTAGTTAGAAATAAGTCAGCAAAGATAGAAACGCTTATTAATATCTCCTATATCTTCGTTACCCATACTTTCACTCATCTTACGCTACCCTCATTTGGCATCTAGTTCTAGTCTCATTTGGAGGATTCATTATGCTACGCCTGGATCTTGTTCAGATAGTTTCGTTCTCGAGTTTCATGAACTTACTGTACTAATTTCGATATTTGTTGCAGGTACTGCGAGAGGAAAGAGTGATCGGGACCGTGACCAGCGAGGTGTCCGTTGGCGAAGCTCAAGGTCGTATTACGTATGAAAATAAGGGAGAGTGCTTCTTCCTGCCATTCAGTAAGGACGACGTGGAAGGAAACGTAACCCTGAGGACCAGCGACCAAGTCAGCTTTCAGATAGCGACGAACAACAAGTAAGTTTTGTACATATTTAGAAGTCTTCATTAAAGCCTTTAGGCAGAGAAACAAAAAGAGTAAAGATGTGAACACTTTTCTGGAAATGAAGTTGAATTAGTCGCTCCTCTTTTTTATGAGCCTCCATTTGCGAGTATGAAGACAAAAGCTCTCTGGGATTACACCCTGAAGAACTGTATGTGCCGATCAGCTTCCACCTTCTAACCATCTTCGTCTTGAAATTAAAGGCAGATTAGTGTGTATTGTCATTGTTAACATGCAAATTAAGAATGTGTACCAAAATATTAAATCGTCCCAAGTTCAGTTTTGTGGTAGTCTTATGAACCTAAGTTACTTGTAGTGGGAATGAACCTTGAAACACATCGTTAAATTCTGAATAATGAGTAATTGTGTAACTACATTGTTCTTCATTTATGGTTACCGAAGCCCGTCAAGTCGTAGACAAGTGTGCTAAAGTTGGAGCAGTTGAAAAATATTGACCCCACAATCTCAAAAAATGAGTTTCTTTTCATTTTTGAAAATGTGCTTGCACTGTGTTTGAAAATACATCTAAGAAACTGTTTTTAGGGGTGAGCGAGGCGAGAAATCGATGGACTTTAATGTCGATTTCAAAGATTTTATCGCCTCTTGTGTAGGGCGTCGTGAAATTCTAAATTATCTGTTTTGCAGAATTTACTTTCTTACTGTACAAAAATCGTTCCAATTTTTTTTTATCTGGTACATATGTTTTTATAACCTTGAATACGAGGTTCTTTTGTTTTCTGGTGTTGACTGTTGACACAAGTGATGTCTCACCCAGTTGCATGTATTTATCCTATATTGCGTCAGCACTGCTTTTGTGTGCATTTTCTGTGCATTTTTTTGAAAAATAACATTTGGTACAACAGTTTTTACAAATCTTTCGGAACTTATTCGATCAAAATAGTTTCTAATTCCTACTTTGTTTCTATCATGACGAGGAAATATCTACGGGTCCGGTCCGAATCGAATCAGTATTTTCATGAATTTATCGTGCTTATTTCATTTTCATCCAAGTTAACAGGAAATAAAATGGGCTTGAGCAACCTTTTTTCTCTAATTCTATAGTCTGTCATAAGGCTCCAACAAATAGGTAGACCGTATTTTTGATTTCGACCAATAACCAATCACCATTCTTAAATCATTATGACGTCATAGAACTCTCAACCGGAACAAACTATAAAAAATTTATATTGTCCACCGAAGTTTTGTTACCAGTCTTAATTTCTGCTGTTTGTCTATAAAATGGAGTGGAGCCGTAAGAATTCTTTATTTGCTACCGAATTAGTGTAAAAATATCAACGAATGCTGGATTATTTTCAAGTGAGAATATTATGGGTTTTAATTCATATTTGCTCAAATATTCAATGATTTGATTCCCCTCTGTTGTTAGTGAGTTTGGCTGTTGGTATTTTATCAAGTTTATTATAGCTTGATATTTTCAGTTTGAGCTTATCAAGTTTATTTTGACAATTGATGTAAAAAATATTAATTTCGTTTTAAACCGGTATCCATTCGTAAATTTTTTTTTATTTAGTCGGTTCGATGCCACTAAAGCTTTCAACGTATTTGACACGTGAAGTACTCATATCGTCTCGTAAAATTGGTTAAGCTGTAATAAACGGTTTTTGTTGACATTTTTTATTGTTTTACTGTCGCATTTTGTATATTTGTCTTCGAATTATGACTTACTCAATCCCGACTCACGTTAAATGGAGAAAATCTTGAAAATTATTTGGAAAAGTGTTCGGAATTTATTTATGTATTATCTCTGGTCGACGTTATCATTGCGTCAGTTATTTTATGGATGGCTTTCTAACCTTTCTTTTGGTGTTGGTATAATTTTGCCGTCGGGAATCGTTTTTTGCATGCTGGGAGATTTCATTTTCGGTAGCTATGAAGCGTAAAAAATGTTTGTCTCTTATTTCCTTTTACTTATAATTTTCTTTGGAGTGGATAATGAGAATCTATTTTTTTTCTTGAATATGGTATAAGTGCCTAAAAAAAAAATACAAATTTTCAACGCCGTAATTCATATTTAAATGTTTTATCCTATCGTAAATCGGTACGAAATTAGTTTGCATTTATCGTGAAAAATGTACCTATATCTTCATTTATTTATTTTTTCATCTTCGGGAAGGCGACGATTAATTATGTTTTTTGTATTCGCAAAAATCTTTGTACAATCAACAACTTTTCAATACCTACGTAAATGATACAGAAAATGTGTACCAACCCACCTGACTTCTGTACTTTCGGATGATTCGTGATCGTGTGTATTTTTTTGATGCGTCATTTTTGTTCCCACTTTTAAAATTTATTCGGTTATTCTGAAATCGATTTTTCAAGAAAAAAAAAAGTAGATGGTAAAATTGTGTGAAAACTGAAAAGAAGTAAATTATGGCCTTGTGTCTTTTTCACTTGTTTCCAAGATACCTGAATATTACGAAGATAGATGTTGACACATTAAATTGTATTAAGAAAGAACTGAACTTGAAATCGTTGAAAGTTTAGGGCTAACTAAAAAGCTAATGTTTTAGGAGGACTTTCCAAAATGCTGTCAACTTTTAATTTACAATCTTCGGTGTCAACGTTGAAATGTATTCTCGTGTTGTAACTATTTTTTTTGTGCTAAGACGTTAGATATTCTACATACAGTTCTTATTTTTTTCTTTGACCCCGGTTGTAACTTCTTTTTACTACTGAACTTACAATTTAGTATCCTTCAGCGACTCTGTGAACTAAAATTCTATTTGTTTCCATATTTTTTCTTATCAAGTCACCATCCAATAAATTTTGATAAGTATTACTCGGTGAAAGAAAGAAAACGTAACAATTTTCTATTTCTTACCGTCCTCGTCATTTTATCACTCTTGAACTTGACCTTTTTATTTTACAATGTTTCTTTGTTTTAGGGGTAATCTCAGTGCAACTCACGTGCGCTTGGAGAATGCGGCTCATCCCGTTAAATACCAAGGGGTGGTATGTTCTTTGAAGGATGGATATGGTGCTATAGAGCGTGCGGATGTCGTCAAGGAGATATTCTTCCACGAACAAGACGTGAATTGTGGACTGAAATTGAAACCAGGCGATGATGTCGAATTCAACATCCAGATGAAACTTGTAGGCATACTATTTTACTCTGTTTACCGTCAGATGTGCGAAAGTTTTTTTTTTTTTTGGTCTTCTGAAAGAAACTCAAATTTTATTACGAAGGTACTTCTCATGATGAATTCTTACAAAGTGTATTGTGTACTCACCCAAAATCATCTTAAGTTGAAAATGTTTATCATCCAATTATTTATATAAAATTGCTGCCAATCAAAATCCTTTAAGCCTTACGTTCTCTGCAAAATTTTCACAAATTTAGTATCTACATTTAATTAGGCAGCTCTCTCTTTTCAGAAGCAGTTTCGTTTAAAATTGTTTCTTCGGTACAAAAACTGTTCCACCTTTTGCTTTTAATTTATTCAAAACAGTATCATTATTACATGGCAGACCGAATGTTTCTGTAAAATTTTGTCTTTTTCGCAGGGAAAAGAAATTGCTTGTAATATCGAAAAATTGCCTTCTGGATCGGTGGTGTTTGAAGACATTAGCGATGACACGGTAAAGGGGCAAGTGTTGAAGCCTTTCGAAAAGGATACGATTCCTCGTGAACGTAACGACCCGTTACCTGGCCGTATTAAGTATCGAGCACCCGATTACTCTGAGGTGGAAGTGTCATTTGGCGAGAAAGATCAAAAAGGAGATTTTACGTTGAAGTAAGCGTGCCATTTTGTTGAAATTTCTTATTGTCCACATCATGTAAACGTGTGAACTTCCACTTGACTAATTGTGTTGGCCGGTGCAGGCACGGTGATTGGGTCGAATTTCGCATCGCCACCGATCGACGAGATCAGCTGAAACGTGCGACGTGCATTTCGTTGTTGGAAGATTCGTTTGTGGTCTCGGGAGAACGTCGTGAACAAGGAGTGGTCGACTCGATAAATGAGAATGGAACTGGTTTCGTGCAGCTCGCCGAACGGGATTTGAAGATTCCGATCAAGCTTACCGAAATGTTGGATGTGGACCATGATTGCGCTGTAGGAGACGAAGTGGAATTCACTACAATTATGGTAAAGTGTTAAATGTGCTACATGTACAGAAATTATTTCGGCTATTGATGAATACCTATTTAAAGCTTACTTTCATTTTCATACTAGTTGACGATTTACTCATATGTCATTCGTCCTTTAACCTGTGTAAATCAATGAAACAGGCCGTAGCTATCGCCAAGGTTTTCAGCAGAGGCGCCGCCCTGGCTGGCATTTGAAAGAAAAAAAAATTCGTGTGTTAGTTATTTTTAGCATCGGCTTTCAGCAACGCAAGCAAATATTTGCCCTGCCTGAAATGTCGTAACCGCCGGCTCTCACAAGTCTGTAGTTACGGGCCTGTAATGAAATCATTCGATATGATGTTGAGATAAGGATTAAGATTTCTTACCGAAAATTGACTTTAACTAGAGTGACGTGATGATCTCTTAATCGTTGACATTATGATTTCAGGACCCATTATCTGTGTTCAGCAATAATTCTCGACAGATTGGAATCCGGGTGAAACAATTGCCACCCGGCACTGTTCAGTTCGACACTTTGATTCAGGAGAATATGGAAGGAGTATTAGTACGATTACCGTTCAAAGAAGCGAATGGTAAAAAATTAACAGTGAGTCATCAGTCAACCATATCTTGGCAATTTGTCGAATATTTCGCGTTTTTATCGAAACCTATTTTGGTTCGACCAATAATGTACTCGTATTCAATCTTATTGGGAAGGAAATGATTGTACACGTCATTTAATATCACTGCGTTCGTTTGCAGACTTGTGGCAACGTACCGGAAGTCGGTGAAATTAATTTTAATTATGATGAAACTTCAGAAAGTGTTGAATTTACCGCAAAAGACTGTGATTCTTTGAATAACTTTCAATTAGATAATAAGGTAATGTATAAATAGTGGCGTAAGTCAACTCAAATGCTCGGAACTAATCGTTATTCACGATGTGTAATGTATGCTTTTAGGTTAAATTCGATTTGTATGCAATCAAACGAAACAAAGAGTTTATCGCTAAAAACGTTCGGGTCGTCGAAATGCCCATAAAACCGGTCATCGTGCATACGAAAGGCAGCTTCCAGAATTCAAACGATAAGAAAGTGTTCCAAGGCTTCATTGCCGCCTTGAAAGATGGTTATGGTTTCATTGAAAGTCTTGCTCTGGACAAGGAAATGTTCTTTCACTTCAGGTTAGAATTGTATGTAAATTTTGTTATGTCTTGAATATTGTTTTCGTCTACGAGAGAGTCTTCACTTGCCAAGAACATTGAGTATATTTTATTATTTATCAATCAAATGTATGCCTGCCTTATTTGGCCTTATTTGTAGTCTCTCATCAATGTATTTGTGAGAAACATTAACATTGAAAGATTGATGTTTCATAAGTCCTCATCTACTAGAATAATAGAGTTCTCTTTGTTTTTCATCAAAGTGCTCGAATTCTAAATATTATGCGATCAATTATGTATCAAACATTGTTCATTATCTGCTGCTTATTTTTGCAATTTCAGTGTCGAATAATAACTTACATATTTTCTGCAGAGAATTTCGTCACTTTTTAGTAGAAACATCAACGATGCTTCTTTGATGCCTTTTTCAAAAATTTTTATTCTTATTGTCTTCATAATCAATGTTTCAATTTTATTTTCGTTAATACATTGAAGGACCTATTCGTTCGTAATCAACTGAAGTATTGATAGAGAATTTTTGATTCTAGTAATGTGGATACTATGCCTGGTCTTGAAGTGGGCGCCGAAGTCGAATACAGCGTTGGTACCAGAAATACGAGCAGCAATCATAATATGGTAGCGGAAAATGTTCGTGCCTTACCTCCGGGAACAATAAAATTAGATGGAGCTGTGGATGAAAGCTCACCTGTTCTTAATGGTGTGGTGAGGAGACCGTTGAGGTCTTTGAATCCAGACCAAAAAGAGTACGCTGGACTCATACAAGAGCTCGGTAAATACAGCCCCAAAATAAGTTAGTGAAATATTTATAATTTTATTTTTCTGTAACCGTATCTATAATTTTGCAGATGGTGACGATGGCAAGTATAAATATGGTATATTCGGATTGAAGAACAAATCTGAATTGCTGCAGGTTGGTGATCCAGTTCGTTTCCAGGTCGATTCAAATAATCGAGCCGTGAACATCGTTGCTCTTCGAGACAAGTCTCGAGCTACTGTTGATTCCATGAAAGGAGGTATGTTCTGGCGATATCTACGAAGTTCTCAAAATTAAATAATAACAATTTTGGCACTGAAACGTGTGTTAAACTCTGATATCCGAGTCCTTGTTGAATTTTTTCCTTTTATGTCACCCTATAATTTTGTATGTAGCTTTTCATACGAATTTGAGTAGGTATGATTCTTCGTAGTGAGTAGTTGTGGATGAATAAATAATTATTATTAGGGTGAATATATGCAAGCATCGATCGGATTTTCTGAAAATTAACTCTTTCCGAACTGAATTTGATGTATTCTAATTTTACCATCTTGCGTTCGTCTTTCAGATCAATACGGCTTCTTATCTTACATCGTCGACGAAGGGCGAAAATTATTTTTCCATTCGTCGCAAGTGAAGGATAAAACACCATTGCAGCCTGGTGACCTGGTGGAATTCGTTTTGGTGACTAATCAACGTTCTGGAAAATCGTCAGCATACAATGTCTCTAAAATCAAGTAAGTCACTTTCATATTCTGCTGGAATGCATTTCAAATGCAATTCGTTTTCGTAGAAATTTTAATTAGTCTAATTCTGAACCGTCAAATATTACCCTTCTGTTTTTCAGTGATGCTAATGCGCGACCGGAAAGGCTCATACATCGACTGAAACTCGAAAGTCCGGCTGGTCCTAATAAAGTGACCGTTATCCGTCAGCCTAAAGGACCCGAAACCAGCCACAAAGGGTTCTCCAAAGAGTACCAACGTTGGCGTAACACCAAAACGTCGAACAGTACGTAAATAAAAACTAAGATGCCTTATTGTCTCTTTTTTTTCTTTGTTTTATTTTTCTCGTAAAACGGTTCAACCTTTTTAGTCCGTTTTCTATAATATTTTTTGTGGTCTTACAATATCGTATAAGAATAATTAGGATTACTATTTTCGGGTTTTTTAAACGTATTTCAATATAATAATTACCGACAAATACGGATTACACACGAATTGTATATTCAATGAATACTGCCAAGTTGCTGTTTTTTTATTAATTTTTGTTTAATTTTAAAATAGGTAACCATTCGCTACGGTAGTTATTATTAGCAATACTTTAGAACTAGAGAAAGTGATTTTCTTGAAACAGCAACGTTTTATCTTTCGATGTATGATAATTGTTTTGTAAATATTAACGTAAAGACTACAAAATTACCATTGAAACGACATGCGCCTGTGTCTCGTGTAAAGTGCCCTTTTTTTTTTTTCATCATAAAAACGCCCCTACGTATTAATTATTATTATTATTATCATCAATTTTGTTTTCGCAATTTAAATGTGTGAATTTCGTATTTTAGTTTACACATTTTGCCCCCTTTTGAGGAATTATTGAGAAAAATGGGAGGAAGAAACACATTAACGTACTTTGTAACTTCATACGCTTTTGAACGATTTTTCTCGTTCATTATTTTTTTTTTCTTTCTTTCTTTAATTTAGTACGCGCATACTCAGTGACTGGAAATGAATCTCTGATTTAACACTTTGTGATAAATTGTATTCTTCCAATTTAAATGTAACTTACGTATGTCGTTCCTCTACCTGTCTTTTCTCCCTGTCTCTCTTTCTCTCTCTTTCGTTGTCTGTATCATATTTAATAATCCTCTAGTATTTAGTTTTATTTTCTTTCTTTCTTTCTCTTTTTTTTTTTTTTTTTTTTTTAATTGTGTTCAAGTAACTGAAATAATGATGTACAAATTTACGAAGTGATATAATGTAAGCCCAATTCATCTACAGTTAAAAAAAAAACAGCTGACAGTTCACAGTTCATCTTAAAGTAGAAAACAATTAAATCTGTCTACTCTAGTGCAATCACATCCTTTACCTCGGAGAAAGTCAAAGAAACCAATATTTAAAATTCAGTGTTATTAGAGCGTGAACAAAAAAATTCAATCGTATCCTCGAATGTTACCATTATGATTTTTTGTTGTCATGTTTCACTTTTTGTTATCATTTTTGAATTCTCGTCGAACCTGGTGTTGAATGGTAGAACATTTTTTAGCGATGCACAAAAACCGGGGAGTATCTTCATTTGCCCCCTCTTCGGTCAATGAGCTCCCATAATGCTTCGCTTTCCAGATGCCTTGTTGAAAATGTATGTGATGACGTGTGAAAACCAAGGCCTAATTTTTTTTTTTTCCTAAAGAAATAATTTTATCAGCAGTATTCGGTCTCTGATGTAGACTACGTAAATCATAACTTCCTGTTAGAAAGGTTCGTATAAATAATGTATAAAAATGAATTTTCAAATTTGTATTATTTTCTAAAAGCGATTATTGAAATTACTTACGTTGACCCAACACTTTCTTCCCCCGGCCACCTTTTAAAAGTATTGTTCTAGTGTTAAGTTTTCGGTCGTTCTAACATTCCAAAGTTTTATGTTGTTCATTAAGGCACTAACCCGAGCTTAAAGAACGTTGCCTCGATAATTCCGAATGTCTTGGCTTTTTCTAATTTAAATTGCATCAAAACTGATTCATTGTTGCCGAGTTGTGAACTAGTTTTTTACTCTTCTTTTGCAGTGTCAACATATTTTTATTGCCTTGTTCGCGTTCTGTTTGTAGTAGAAGCTCGTATATTCTTCTGAAAATTAAGAATTGCGTCATCAGACGATGAAATTTTCAAAATTTGTGACCTTGCATGAAAGAAAATACCTTACGTCCTTTTTTTTGTAATACAAAAGTGAAAATTGTTTTCTGAACACTTATGTTTTTTTGTTGTGGCTGGCCACATTTCATGATATCGTAAACTTATCTTCTTCGACTGATGTACGAGTTACTTTCGAATTTGAAATCGCCTATCGTTTTTAATGCTATGCAGATAGTCACTAACCCATCATTTTTATTTCATGTTACTGTATGAATCGCCGTACGAGTTACTGCTTAGTAAATAGTACGAGTATAATGCATTTGCCGTTGAGTTTGTTTTTTGCTCATAATTTCTTCATCGTTTTATTTTTTGTCCCAATCTATTAGTTTGGTATTTTATTTTTTTGTCCACAGTCATTTAGCCTGCAATATTTCATCACATTAGTTACCTGCATTTAAGTTTTCTCCTTTTATCAATTTTTGAGCTTTAATTTTACCAAACTGTTAGATTAAAGTTGTGAGAGTCGTGTTAACGATTTCCTTTTTCTTTTGGTGTAGGTATTTCTGTTGTTCTTTCCCTTTTCAAATTTTCATCGATTTTAAAGACAATTTTTAGGACTTGTTGAAGATGCAAGTCTAGTGCTTGCGAATCATCTGAATTTTTTAAATTTATAAGAAAAGTAGCTAATTTTATTCTTGTTTTTTTTTTTTCTTTTTTGGACATGTGTGGGTGTTGGAATTTTTATTGCTTCTTACTTTAGTGAACGTTATTTTTGGTTGAAATGTCGATGAAACGTATAATTATAATTATGGGTTTCATAGAAATAAGATGAATTAATTTATACCTGCGTAAAATATTCGGAAATTCGGTTAAAATTCGCTGGTCGAAATTTAATCTTTCTTTTGTTCTGCTGACACGAAGAGAAAACATGGTACTCTGTAGCTGAATTTCCTTCCCCTCCTTCTCTGTCCATCCTCCCTAAAAAGAAAGTTTTTCCCATGGGATCTGTTACGAATCATTCAGTTATTTAACAGTACGAAATTTGTCGTTTGATGATCTCAATCATGATGCATTATTTGAATTTTAATTCTAATCGCTGTTCAGAATTCGTTTATAGTTGACTGGAAAACGTTTTTTGACAGTTTCAAAATGAAAAAAAAAACACTAGTACACTGTAGAGGAAGTTGTACGTATTCCCAGGTTCATGTTATTGTGATGAGGAAGGCACTGTACAATAAACTAACACCGGTATAGCCTGCAGAATATTCAAGACCGAATGTATAGCCCAGCCGAATGTAACTAATTATTTTTTAGGTGGGTGTATTCGTATGAGGTTATCATTCTGTTAATACGCAGCAAGTATTCGTTATTAAATTCCAAGTCATTCAAAGGAGTCGCTTGAAATTTAATTACGGACTCTTCAAGTTAGCGTGAAGTGAAATAAGTTGTTGGTCATTCATCTTATTTCATTGTACGTCTTTCTCTCTCCCCCACTCCTTAATCCCCTGTAATATAAGCAATAATAGATATCGTCCCTGTTCTTGTAAAACCGCGTAAGTCGAATTTTGACGATTTTCAGATTTTTGTTGATTCCTAAGCAGAAAAAATCGAGAAATCGGCCTAGACTAAAATCAGCAGCCGAAAAAAAAAGTACCCAAAAAGCCTAAAAGAAAAAAAACCGACTTACACCACGTAAATACTCGACTTACGTGGTATGAAATTCCCTTATAATATAGTTAGTGGGGGGGTTAAAAAATTTTGAATTGATAAGACTCGATCTCTATACACCTAATGATAATTAAAAACCCAAAAGTTTTGATTAAATACTGCGTTTTGAATTTTTAAAACGTTTTTTTCAGTTTTCTAACAATTCACTTTTTCCGACTTACGTGGTTTTACAAGAACAGGGACGATATACATGTTTGTATGTTGGGAATTATTTTTATTAATGACCCTAAAAGGAAATATAGCCGTTTGGGGTACGTCAGTTGTTGAAAAAACAATAGAGTAGGGTCTCATATTCATGATCGGCTTGAATATTGTTCGAAAAATAACAAATGTCGAGTTGTTTTGAAATGTTGGTGTCGATGTGCCGATTAAAAATAACATTCTCCTGCGACTGAGATTACATATCAATAGTAAAATTACATTCGAGTCACTTTATGTTTGACTGCACATGCGCAAAAGATGAAACCCTTATGACTTACTCTTTAGTGTGTTGCCTATTTTTGTGGATGTAAATTCAATGATCTGGGCATTTTATTCTGTTATCTAAGAGTTGCAGGAGTGTGATTATAATATTCTGCTTTTTCCGAATGAAGTGGTGTATTGTCTTGAAAGAGACACTGTATACTTGTATGCGTGTTAGAATACTCTTTAGACTAGTTACCAGCTGTGCTACCTTATCTGATGCTAAAAAGTAATTTTCTAGATAACTTTACAATAAAAATGAATTTGTAACGCTGGGAAATTAGACGAAAATTGGTGTTGACAAGGAAAAAAATTTAAGAGAATGTGACTCCCCACCCCTCTACGCTATGATAAATCCATACTTGTGGGTTAAGGGAGTGAAAACTGGTTTTTCATCTGTAACTCTTCAACTATCAATTTTTCACAAAACTGTTTGAAACGAAATTTGGTCCTCATTTTCTACAACTTTTATGATTGGAATTTTTTGTATTTTCATTAGCAACCGAGATAGCCCACAGCCAAGAATTCCATTCTCTTTGATTTTTTTTCCTTTTTGTTTACTAATTTTCTTGCGTTATTTGCGTTTTATTTGAATTCTTGTTCGTAATAATGAAAAATTTGTAGTTATCAAAAATAACGGAGTTACAAGACTTGGGTGAATTACATTATTTGGGACAAAGTATCTGTAATAATAATTTGATTCACCCTTATTTGTTCCTTCTGGGTACTTGAAAATATTCGGACTTCTCAAGCTGCAAATTTGCTGGCAGTTTGCACGTTTTTCGATTTATCGAATGATTATCTATTTATCCTTCTAATCTAAAATCGTACTCATGTTTTTTCCTATTGCCGCACGTAATTTCATTTCACATTCCGTCGATATAGCGAATGAATTAACCGACCCTTATTCATGTATTGAATATTAATTATCAGTTTATTACAGTTATCGTATTGTTATTATTCTCAGTAGGTTTTGTTGTGAAATTTATTTTCATTCTAAGCCGTAAGGTACCCATAATTGAGGAAATCTTTTCCCTTTGAACGTACACAATATTGCTCATTGTTGGAGACTTTTTTCTCTATTTAGAGAACTTATTGAAAAATATGTAACTAGGGAAGGAAGTTGTCGATTTTTTTTTTTTTTCATGTAATTCGGAAGCCATACCGTACTTTTGGTGATTGTGAAACCATCTGTAGCATAAAAACTGAGCTTAAAATTGTTAACTTTTTTTAAAAGTCGTCGACGCTTATAAAATACGACTTGTGTCTTATTGTGTGCAGGTGGCATTGGTAATTCTAAGTGCTACCTGCAGATTAATATATATGTAACTTTTAAGTTCTCGAATCAAGAGACTGTACTTCACGAGCTAATCCAATCCTTCTCCATTTGTTTTTATCGCTAAATTAGACGAATATCGGTTTTATTTTTGGCTTGTGTCAACGGAAGTTTTGATTGGGTTTTTTGTCTAAACCAGGTTGTGTCTCGAAGAAGCAATATTTTTGTATATTGATGCGAAATAACGTTTACATTGAGTGTTTTTCTTGAATTGAAGCTCGGCATGTGTCACTCCAGTATGTGTATGTGTTTTTCCCCTTTCTTTCTCTCTTTTTTTTTTTTTTCATTTTTTTCTAATTTTTCAAACTTTCCATTATATTGTCGAAATGATATTTCCCCTAGTAGCTCTAGTCCCTTTAGTATAAGTGTACCTAAGCGTGTAAGCCTTCTGATACTTTCGTATAATAGCTTTTATTATTTTTTATTCGCGTTCTTGATGAGAAAAGAAGGTTAATGCTGTTCTGCAAAAGCTAAATGGAACAGAATTGCTTTTTTTTTTTTTTTTTTTTTTGAAAAAATAGTAATAAACTGATGAGACAGTGCAAATCAACCGGATGTTCCTAAATGGTTTCTCGATTAAATTAAAATTTTAATCGACACCCGTCTGTGTGGTCGTTTTTGTTCTTGTCTCATGTTACTTGTTGAAAATTTTTTATAGATTTGTATTTCCATCGATTCGAGTGGGCACAAATCATTAGAGGGATTCAACGCAGAATTGATACAATTTTAAATTACAGTAATTAGAATCAGTTATGAAGTATAATTGTCAAGTTATTTTAAAAATATTTTCCTATCATGAAACACAAATTACTGAATTCATGTAGTATTTCTTATTCGACACAGATTGGAGGAGTCGAGGAAATCCAATAATTTGATTAATTTATTGGTGCTTCTTACAATTAGAGTTTCAGCACTGTACCAAGAATAAAGTTTGATTTTTTTGAATTTCTAGTTCAGTATCAAAAAAGAAATACATAATTAATAGTAACGTGGGTATTGGAAATTTTTCTACTAATGAAATCTAGAATCTATTTTTCGTTTTTATTTTTTTGTTTCGCTTTATAATTAATTCGAATTGGAGATATAATTTTAAGTATTCACTAATCAAATTGGTAAAAATGATAGGTGCCCTCTCGCAGACTGAACTATTCAGAGCAACCCGATTTTTCAAATAATCCTGTCTTTCAAAAAAAATATATATATTTTGTAATTTTTACGACAATCCTTTGTAGTCATAGAGGCTACCATCGCGTTTAGTTTTTGGTTTTCGCTGTGTCGATACCGATTATTGAATATATTATTCGTCTTTAAGACTTTTTTTCTTTATCATTACAATGTTACTTGTGTAATGAATAATATTTATATAATTTTTTTTTTTTTTTTGCGAAATGTGGTAATATGTATTTTACTTTCGCTTGGCTCAAATAAATTTAGAACAACCAATGTCGTGTGTATATAGCTCGTTTTAGTATTTAATTTATAAAAAATATTAAGTTTTCATGATATATCATTTCCTTTGATAAGTTGTTTTTTTCGATAGTTTTTAATGGTCAAATGCTGTCGTATTGTAATTCTAGGAATTGCGCGTCTTTGAATTAATACGTCAAAGAGTATTATTTTCTTGCTCTTTTGAAGAAAATGTATCAGGTCGAAAACGTCTGAATAATCTTCAAGTATCATTTTTTTATAAGTCGTAAATTTTTTTTTCTTAATAATTTATATTAATTAACGTACTGATAATTTGGGAAGAAAAACAAAACAAAAAAAAAGTAAAATTGCAAATTTAAAAAAAAAAAATGTAAACCGAGCAAAATTAAAAAAAAAAGAGTAAAATACCAAAAAAAAAAAAAAAGCTAAATTAATTATTTTTATCGCGTTGTATTTTATTGGGAAAAAAATTGTAACTTAGAATATTTTCGTGTGAATTTCTTTCGCTGGAAAAGTTATTTGCGTAAACTGAGCGAAATAAATTAACGTCGTCTTGAAACTTCTAAATTTTTAATAATATAAAATTTATTTTAAAAGATATTGTCTTACGTATTACCTCGTTTTACTGGCAGTCAACGTTTTGTTATGTGGTAATATTGAAATAATGTTTCACGTGTTGTTATCGCAATTATGTCTTATAAATTTTTTAAGCATTTTCGGTATTATTAGAAAAGTGAAGAAAAAAAAATGTTATTTTTATCTACTACGTTTCGTTTTTTTTCTTATGTATTGTTAATATTGATTATGAAAATTAAAATATAATATTAGAAAAATGTATCGCTAGAGCGGGGAATATTGGTATTAAAACCTTGACGTTTGAGGCAAAATTAAATTATAATTCTCTAGTCATGCATGGTTATTTTATCTTTTTATTATTTTGCTTGTTATGTATATTTGAATTTACTTTTAACTATTGATATAAACAAGTCGTTGTTTATTTTTCAATAAAGAATCAAACTATATGCAATCTTTGTTCTTTTTTTAGTCAATAAAAATAACTGTAGATGTACATCATGAATTATGCAACTTCAAAAAATTTCTCGTTTGGAACTATGTTACGTCGCATAATGTGAAGAATTTTTTCATAGGTGACTTCATATTTGAGTTTTCTGTTTATTGAGAGCTTATTTATTTCATTGACTCCATAAATCTTGAACTATTTCTAATTTGTGTTTTTTATAAGTTTTTCAGATTCAATCAAGTTACAGCTTCGAATTTCTGCGTACAGATTAAGTTTTGAAGAAATTTTTGGTTCCTCTTTCTTAAAATAGTACAGGTACGTGGATATTAATATTTTCTTCTTACCCGTGAAAGCAATTAGTTTTTTTTTTGTGTGTGAACGGATGTTTGTAATTTTGGCATAACCAAAGTTTTTTTATTCCTTATACACCCAAAGAGATCCAAAGCAAGCATACGGTATGTCTTGCTGAGACTTGAACTTCGGAAAACGTGTATTTAAATGCTCCCATCTCCAACGACTTTACTTTTACCAAATATTCCCATGCTTGTAGTATTGATTGACAGTGACAGTCCAAAGAAGTTTTAATAGAAAAAATGTTTCTATGCATTCTGTTCAGTGAACACGATTTAACTTCTGTATTAAGTTGATAGTCGGAGAGCTATGGGTTTCAGCCCGGGTAGCTGAAAGTAATTTTATGTTGAAGTCACATAGAAGACAATGTGTAGAATAAAAATTTATTGATTTGAATTAAGGAATAAGTCGATTATGCCCATACAAAATTAAAAGTATCGGTAGACTTTTAATACATAAATATTGATTTTTGCAGTATAATATATCAAATAACGACGCACTCCGATGGATATTGCATTTGCTTGTTTACTTTCTTGCAATCTGGAAATAACAAAACATTTAGCTCACTTTTCAGTTGCAGAGTGATTCTTTCATTTAGCTGAAGAAATCATGGATGGTTAGTAAGTACATTTTAAATCTCATACTATATTAATTCTATGTTCTGAACTTGGTCATCTTGGAATTTGATAGAAGTCCAACATTCACTAGCGGCCGATCCCAAATGTGTCGTCGGAACTTTTGTGACCTTACTTCACTTGAAAGAATATATATTATGCCCTCCTTGATCACCCCCAAAATAAAATTCATAATTTTTCATCAAAATTTTAGTATAATTAAGTTGAAAATTTTCGGCCGCAAACGTCTACTTTTCCTTCATCAAATTTCATTAAATTAAGCCCCTCTGCGCAAAATTCTGTGTTTGCTGTTTACTTCTAGCATTTGATTTTGAGCTACTTTTTATCCAAGTTTTATTTAACTGATTTCTTAATGTAAAAAAACTGTTCAAATCATTTTACCATGTTTACATCTGGGACCATGAAAACCTGTTCCAAAGCAGTTACATTTGTAACCGGGTGAAACGTTTGTCTGGACACATGTGCCTTTGTTTAAACAGTGATTATTTTTGCACAAATCCGTAACGGATCCCATGATCTGGCAGTTAATTTCTGTTAACACAAAGCCATTTCCGTCTTACTTAATCTTTGTGAGATTTATGACATTGTTAGCATTTAATAAGGTTAAATTGAATGTCAGTTATTAAGAGATAAGAAATACGAGAAAAAAAATCTGATTAAAACAGTTAATGATTTACCGTTGTTGAAATGAATTTAATGAAAAAATTAAAATTATAAAATATCAGAGTATGTCAAGTTTGGAAGATGGTTTGTGGAATGTATCCTCATTCTTTTCTCCCCCTCTGAAAAAAATAATGACCTATGCTCGTACGCAAGTAGTGGAGAAATAGCAAGGGGTACTGTTAAGGGGTCATTTTTATATCCATTTTTTTCCTCATGAACAGTTAAACTGCACGTGACATTATGTATGGCTATTGAGTTCAGTCAGACCCTATCAACAATAAGTATTTCCTATTTTTTTATGAGAAATTTTACTCAATAAACTTACTTTCCCTCCTCACTCTCCCCCCCCCCCCCTAAAAAAAAGATAATAAATAAATAACATTTATAAATAAAATATAGACACTTTTATCCAGAATATTTTTCAAAGTATTTATTCTTCTAACAAACCAAAATTGAGGTTTATGTGAATACTAGGAGGCCATTCTTCTAATATAAAAATTTTAATTAGATCCAAGAAACTATGTAAACAAAGAAAGGTCGTTAACACTTAATAAAGAACATTTACATATTTAGGTTGAATTCGTTCAAGGTACTTTGAAATGAAGGTTGTACTTACGTGAAACAGTGCATAGTATTATGACAAAGATGAGACATACTTTACAAAAATAAACCGAATTCGTCATTTTGAATAATTTTCTATCATAAAAGATGCCACAGGAAAGAGAAAAAAGCGGAAAGATTTTAACAGAACCATGTAACTACGACTATCCGACAACGAATGTGTGTAACATTTGTTTATCATTTCCTACCGCTGGATCTTCTCCTCGCCTCAATGCCAGTTTATCAGAAACCATTTCCTTTTATAATGTACAGCCTTTATGCGATTAATGAACTGTGTAAAGATAAAAAAAAATTATAAATTTAATGAAGCTACTGTGTTGTAGATGTTGAATGAAACTGCAGGTGATGTCAAAATCACGTTTTCTTCTGCTCATAAAAGTCACAGTGTCTACTTGATAATATTATATTCTCTGTTTTTTTTGTTTACTAAAAAATTAAGATGAGAGGAAGGAAGGTGTATTGAGCTGAAGGAATTGTAATGTCTTTTCTCATAGAAAAAGGAAATTAATATTTCCTTTGCGAGCCTCATTTTTCTCTATCGGAATCAATCGGCAGTTTGTCTTCTTTCATTCCTCTATATTTCTTTGGTATACCTTTTTCATTTTTTCGTTCTACTTAATTTTCCATGTTTTGCCCCCCATCCTTTGTTGATTTACTTTCTTTTCAACACATTTCATAATTTTTGCTCCCCTTGACATGAAATGAGCAGATACACGACTGCCACCATTTTTCAAATTATTAGGATTTCTTTAAGTAAGGTATTAAATTCTTGAACCTCTGTCAACAGGAGGTAAAAATTACCCTGAAATTCATTCCACAGTTGTGTTACACAATAATATAACTTGAACTTTATTTCCATCCTCTTGAGAAAAAATGGTCTCATGTATAGACTTTCGTTTTAGCTACTTGAGTGAAACACTTGTCGTTGCAGGGATCAATAACCCAGCTGTTGGTAGATGCGCAAACACATTTGCACAGACTTGACAACCGATAATAAGATACAAAAAAAAAATAAAGATTTTCAAGACCACAAACTGGAAACATTGAACATGTGTTCACAAGTCTGTTGATGTAATGTAAGTCTTATTTTTTTTTTTCACTTTAAAAACGAACTAATTTAGGTTGACGAGAGACTCACACAGAGTCTGATTATTTTTTTCCTCTTAACAAAGTAGAAGTAGCTGAATCTATGTAAAATTTGATTCGTGACCAAAATAACGACGCGTATCTAAAATCTAATAAATTTTTTTTATTTTTAATTTACAACCGCTGGTTAACGTCGACGTATTATAGTCGTTTTCTTATGAATAACTGAACGAAAAATAATTATATACAAATGGAATATAACGGTATAGTTAGATAGTATCTAAAATAAGTTGGCATCACAATGTAAAGAATGAAAGTTAATTAACCTAATGTATATTTATAAATATTATTTTGGGCATCTAACGATTTGAGCAGTTATTCACTTTTATTGATCCTAAGAAACCCAAAAAGAGAGAAAAAATGAGAATTTAAAAAGATGTTACAGTAATATTAAAAATAAAGTATGTTATTAAAATTATTGGAAAACAAAAATAAAAAGCAAATTTCAAAAGTGAATACTGATCGCGATCTAAACTGACTAAATTAATATGAGGAAAAAAAAATTATTAGAGAGATCTGAAAAACAATTTACAAGTTTGAAGTAATGGTAAAATAAAATGGTAAAACATTTTGATAAAATAGAAAGACTTAAAAGGTTCTTCAAGGTAAGAATTTAATACCTTCTTGGAAAATTTATGGAGAGACGAAAAAGCTATAGCACTGTAAAACGTTGTAGTTTTTATCATTTCTACTAAAAACAAAATTAAACTCAAATACTCTACTGGGAACACATTTTTCACTGAAATGACTTTTATAAGATGCATGTAATTAGAAAATTGATAACAGATTTTATATGGAAAACTTATTGCAAAGATTATTCTTATAGTACACAAATGAAATGGCATTAGAAATATGCGATTTGATTATTTAGTAAATGAGTTATTGCTCGTTTGATTGGAAAAAAAATTTAAAAAACTGAAATCTTGCGATTATAATATGAAAAAAAAAGATGATTTTATTTAAAAATTCTGATCTTTATATTTTACATATAACACGAGACACATTTTTTAATTTGGCCGAAAGTTGGCTTGAATTATTCCTTCTATTATTTTAATTTCGGGAACAATAAATATTTTTATTGGTTAGAAAAAAAAGAATGAAGAGAATAAAACGAAACAAAATATAAATGTAACAAAACAGTCTTTACAAATAATTAATGATTTTAAAAAATTATTCTAATTAAATCAACTAGATATTTTTTTTTTGTCATTTAAAAGTTTACCCGAATGTAAAAATGGTATTTTGATACCCGTATGCTGGAGTAAATGTTTTTCAAATTTTCAACTACACGATGAAAGGAGAAAAAAAACTGAAAAGTGCAGTACCTTGATTTATAAGCGTGGAATATATTTGAAGGCATTTTGCTCTCCTTTTCAATAAATATTTAAAAATTATACTCGGGTATCTTCGGCAGTTTTATTGTTCAACTCATGCAATAATGATTCATAAAATTCAACAAATTTTCTTTAAAATTACGTTAAAATACAAACAAAATTCAGGCATAAACGCAGTTGCAAAAACTGTCTTGAAAATGGCTTGTCCGTTTAAATAAACCAGTAATCGTGGTATGATAATTTTAAATAAGAGCATTGTTACTGAGTGCAAATATGTTTCTTATGAAAATTGAAAAATTATTTAAAATTATTTTATTTTTGCTGGTAGTAACTGCTCTTTTTTCTCATTTTGAAAGGCAATAAGATTTTTTTCTGCGTCCACGCTTGACTTATCATTTGTGGATTAGTTATGGAAATTAGAAAAAAAATGGAAAAACAAAAATGACTAAAAGTTAACAAATAAAGCACGCTTAACATAAACGATAAAACGAATAACTATTTTTTTCACTTGTAGAAATACTACCTACTGTGCTATTAGAATTTACTATAACGCCCGTAGACATTACAATAATTAACAAAATAACGAATCAAATACGAGTTTGCGCTCATATAAATTCTGGAGAATTTTCTAATTAACTAAATTAAAATCTCACAACTTGAGGATGAGAAAAAAAGAAGGAAGTTCTGCCTCCTTGAACCGTGTATAGTGAATTATGAAATCATCCTTTGCGAGAGTAATTTAAATTATTTACTCTTCCGTCTGTATCAATAACCTTCTACCTTTAATTCGATTAAATTGACAGGAATGCCTGGCCACAAACAGAAACACCTACACAAAGAACTCGGGTATCGAATTACATATATTTCTTAATGAATTAATAAGTACATTATATTGATGTATCCGTTTTTGGCTCTTGTATCTTACAAATGAAAATGAAAGTATTAATTAAACTTATTAACCGCAGTTGATTCCATACCCAAAGTGTATGTACTCTTCATAGTTTTTTTAAGCTTATTTTTATCTTCTTACCTTTTCTTTCTACTTTACCATTTTGCGGATTTTAATACCGAATCACAGAATTGTGGTCTTTTATCACAGCTACATTGCACTACTCGACATAGACGAATGGTTAAATTTCAATTGGTATGTTCAATTGGAAGGCTGAGTTCAACAAGTAGCTGAGTATAATCTTGCAACTTAATCTTATGTGTGCTAAAATGTAACATGACGTGTGCATGGCTGCCAATTATGATAATCTGAACAAGTCCTGATTTTCAAAAACTCGTCCGAATAGTCTTGATTTTTCATAAAAAATATGAGTCCTGATTTCAATTTTCTTGGTTACTATGTATGCTGCTGTCAGTTCATAGAATTTATGTTTCTTAACAAATTTGAAGAAAAAAAAATACCGAACTGGATTCGCTGCAAAAGAGAGAGAACTCATTGTCAATAAAATCGTGTAATGGTTTTTGAGTAGGAAAAGTTCGGTATGTGAAATTATGTACCCTTTTTTTTTCTTTTTTTTCGGAGGGGGCGTCTCAAAAGTAATAAGATAGCACCACGCAAGAAGATTGCAATTTGCCACTTCTGCACTTGAGCACAGTTCTTGAAAAAATGTTCTGAACACTCCCTTGAATATCAGTGTTTCAACTCCATTTATGAGTTAGCATTGAAGGTTTAGAATTTTCTCAAAACATAAAACAGTCGTTTTAGCTACATTTCGAACTCAGCCTCCCAACTATAGAAATGAATGAAATAAGAAAAAGGTAAATGAGACATGGGGAGGGGTAAGAATAAGAGAAGAGAGAACTAACCGAGAAACAGATATTGGGAAAAATAATAACAACAACAACAACAACAATAACGCAAATTGTATCCTCCTAAAAAGCGTTTTTTTTTTGAAAATATATTTATAATTATAGTTGGTCTTCAACTATAGCAACGTCACTTTTCTGGGTTTTCGTCCGGTACTGTGGTTTATCAGTGCTCAGTAATCTTGGACCCCCAACTGCTATACCAATAGCACCGATAGGGGCTGTTATTAGAATGGATAGAACGGCGATGGTTAGAATGTCTCTAGCATATGGTACAACAGATGTCATATTTTCATGTCTGAGAGCCATATCTAAAGCAATCGGCCCTAATGTTGCCTGCAACAGTTTATGAAGATCTGTTTGGTAAAACCTACTAATTGCTTGAAAAAGAAGATAGAGATTGAGTTGACGGCAAAAATTAATGTTATGCAGGTGAGGATCTTACCTGCACTGTAGCTTTTGGTAGCCATGCCAGATTCACAAAAATTACTTCTTTTATATTCAGATTGGCACCAAATAATACTAGGCAGCATGTTATAATCCGAACCTGTGAATGATATGAGAATAGAAGAAGAAAAATAGTAGATACATTACAAAGCTGATGAAAAATCTTCATCAGGGTGGTCCTAGGGTCTAATCATCGGTTCTAAAAAGTACTTTTATAATCGCTGAAGAGAAATGCCCTCCAAGGTTCACACAGTATTTTACATAATGAAGGTGTTTCTAAAATGGGTGAAAAAACTTTCGGCTTGTGTAAAAGTAGTTTTATTGCTTTTTCAAGAGAGGACAAAGATCCATTTTAGTCAAGAAAACCAAATTTTAATTTCTTACCATTTTTGATTATTTATTTTTATCTTCTAAAAAATGATGTAATAATCAGTCATTGATTTTTTTCTTCTAGTGTCTTTTGTAGGTCTTTTTCATCTGTCTAAAAAATGTTTTTAAAAAGGTATACTCGAAAAAAATCACATTCAAGCTGGATTTTAAAACTCGTACGATAGATCTACCTTAAAGTTGGATGAAAAGTGCCTCAGAATTTCAACTCCTTAGCTATTATAGACTCTGAGAAAGAGGAAGAAGCATAAAAATGCATGGGTAAAAACGATTCTTCCCTACATTCCCCTCGAATAAACTCGTGCAGTGATTTTACACAAAGAATGTTCTCGAAGCCAGTAACCCTCCCTCCAGTCCAAATGATAAGTTCTCTCTCAACCCTGAGGGGTAACGTTTAGTTAAAATTTTGTGTAAGTAAAAGAAACCATTCAATTGAATGCAACCATATAATGCGAAATAGTGAATCAGTATGTAAAAAAGTAGAACTGCCTTTAGAGCTGGTGGAATCTAAGCTAGAAATTTTCCGCTTGATTTATGTTTTCAAGACATGTCAAGATTCTCGAGTACTTTGACCGCTATTACAATATTCAAAAATTAATTTCGAATGACCATTAAAGATTCTGATCTCATTAATGTATTCAATATTCGTGTCTTTGAGTATTGGGGATTCATTAATTTTTTACAAGTGCCCGGTTAGCGAGTAGCTACAAGTTACATTTTCATAAATTGCCTACTTTGAACGTATGTTCTAGATTTGTAATAACGAAAAAAAAAAAATATTGTACAGCTCACACGCAATTTTCATTCCGAACATCATTAATATACTTTACAAAGTTACCAGCTCACAACCACGAATGGTCAAGTATCATTAAAATTTTGACATTTCGGACAGTTTTAAATCAAAATTTTCATTTATGTTGCGAGGTATTTTTTAATTTTTTTTTAAATTATTTAATTTTTCATTTAACTCTTCACTCGGTGTCACCACATGTATAACTCATATAGCTACCCCAAAAAATGGGTTGAGAGGAATTATACTGGGTTCAAATAAGAAAACATTTTAGGAAGTCAATCTTGAATAACTCCTTTGATATAATACAGTAATTAAGTAATTTATAAAATACTCACAACTAATCCAATCATTAGAACTGCAGTTCCCAGCCATATTAAAGATACTTTAATTTCTTCGAAGCGTATTTCTGCACCGATTAGTCCAAAAAGAAGGGGTTGGAGGATACCCCATACATCGTTATACACATCCGCTACTGGATTCTGAAACAGGTGAGATGATTATTCAGTGATTTAGAAATGATGGCAATTATTCAGACAGTGATGCATTCATTTTCACCATAAAATACTTTATTCAAAAATCTTTCCACGTCCCACCCAAATCTTTTACAAAAATTCTGTCTTTTATTAATATAAATTAGCCCCCCTTTTTTGGACAATTTCTAGGAGCACTGCTGCCATCAGCATATTTTGTAGAATTAAACTTTTGGGAGCAGCTTTTTATACTTTTACATGAAAAAACATCGAGTAGTTTTGTAATTAGAGGCCATGAAAAATGCTAGAGTTCTTAAAACATTTTCTTTGTGTAATGAATTTTCTATATTAGGTCATAGGTGACTGTAAAATAATCTATTCATCATATACTGCACTTATCTATTTAATTTATAAACAGACCTATGGTAATATAGTCTGAAAGGAGTATACACAAATGGTTAAAATAGTTGATGAAAAACCAACTCACATACGTACTGGACCATCCTTGCCACTTCCAACATAACGCGGCAATAAATGGTGAAATAATGGCAGCTAAAGGTCCAGCTCCTGAGTAACCAAATTCAGTGAACAACAGAACAAATACGAGGCTTCCTCCGCCCACCATGTATGATCGTTTGAAAATTATATTGGTCTGTAAATTAAATGAGAAGAATAATATTTGAATTTAAATGAGCACAATATTTCTTGGTGCGTGAAATTTATATTTTCATCAAAAAATTTCAAGAGGCTTTTTAGTATTTTAATTATGTTCTGGTACACGTTTTCTGGTAGCTGTTGATGAGGTAAATGCGAAAAATAACACTGTTTCAAAAGAGAAACATAAAACAGATGGACAGATTATTCGATTATGATTAGTTGGTTTTGCAAATGTGGCCTCAAAATAACTATATAGGATCATCTGTTTCACTCATTTTATTTCACCCTACAGAATACGAACGAATACTGTATCTTTCAGTGGACACTGGATATAAATTGAAATTGACTCCAGTACCCATTAACCCTTTTCCCAACTATCTTGAACTCGGGAAAATTTTGATTGTATTTTAATGAAAAGCTGAAAATTACTGAGCGGTATGGAAATTTTGAAATACGGGGAAAACTGGAATCATCCCTGTGATATTGATGGAAAATTTAGCCGGAAGTGTTGAATATAATGGTAGAGAATTTCCATTTCGCGTATATCGACGATTTAATAAAATCAGCAGTGGATGAAAAGTTGGAAACTAGCGGAAATACGAGAGGGAAAAAATAAAAATGTGTTGACGTCATATAATCTACGAGGAGAAAAAAGGGTTATAAAGATTAATCCGTGCATTTAATCCTCTTTAGTCTTTACTCAGTTTTTGTATAGCTTAGAGATTAGAATTCTCTGAAGAATACTGATTCGCAACGGTTACATCCACTATGTATGTGAAAAGTGAAATATATATAGACTCAAAGAGGAGAAATGAAATAACATTAACCCCAAGCAGAAAAAGTCAGATGAAAGAAAAAAATTGATTTTTGTGGGAAGAAAATTTTCCATTCAAGCTGCGAGTAATTAAAAATATAATTTAACCGTAATATTTTTAATACTCTGCCATCAAATCATAATTCTCTTCAGAAAATCAAAGCTTTTCGTTTCATAATATCTAAATGTGAAAAAAAAAAGTCTTTAAAATTCATTTAATTAGATTCTCAAATAGATACCTTGGGTACGTAAAAACAATTTGTTATGTACGACTTACGAGTATCATAATGACGTGGTGAATGGTAAATTATAAGGAATTATGCAGATTGCAGAGAGTAATTTTGGTGTAAAATGTTTCAAACCCTCTCGTCTTCTCTCGCGATTGTTGATTATCTCTGCTGGAAATGGACTGTGAATGTTGACAACATATTCGCAACACGAATTTCCCGATCCGAAATTCTATATCAAATCGGATCATCGGATCACGAGATTATAATGTCGACATCGGTCTATTTCGTATTTCCATTTTCCAGCACCAAAGAATCATAAATCAAATTATGATGAATGCAATGCACGAACGACGAACCACACGAACGGAAAAAAATTAACTTTTTGTTTGACTTATAAAGCTGTAAGTATAAAGTACGCATTCAACTGAAGTGGTAATTGGTAAACCGGTAAAAATCGAAAATTCGAATCAGTCCTTTGTTATGAGTTGACTCACGTTTAAAATTTTTAATAGTTAGTTTAGCTGTTTTTACTTTTCAGTTTAGTTGACTCATCTATCTACGATCTGTCTTCGAAAATCATGAAATTTCGTCGTAATGTCGGTAATTGTTGTTCAATTTCGTTAATTTCGATTAATGGTTTATTCGTTTTATCTTGAAATATGATAATTTCAAGTCAGTGTTATGTGTTGATCAATTGTGACTAAAATAAGTTGTGGAAACTGGTGACACGAATCTAGAAAGCATGCATCAACGCCGACATTTCCTTCCCAAGTTCCGTGAAGCAGAAATTGGATTTTTCGCTTCCTTGGTCAAAATGGCAACGAATAAGTACATACACGACGTGAAAGCCGATATGCTGGTAAGTAGAGACATACATTCTGATTAAACCATTTGTATCAATTGAGTTTTGTATCGGTATATTTCTACCTGCAGCAATAGCAGTCACTGAACAACATTTTAAAAACTTTTTAGCAATCTCATGACTATACTTCTCGCGTGTACTTTAATTATTTTTATGACCAATAGCTGCTGTATCGTGCAGGCCCGTAGCTAAGCGCTCATGAATGCCAGGGCATATGACATAGCCGGGGCGAGATTTTTCGAGCTGAAAAAGCACCTCCCTTCCCATTCGATAGCAAATTTCATTAAAAGTCAGTCTTCACTCTTGTTTCGTAATAATACATATAACTTTCTGAATTTTTTTCATCTGTTTATCTAGCTCTTTTTTTTTTTTTTTTTTTTGAAAAAAGCTAGCCAGGGCGAACGCAAATGCCAGCCAAGGCAGGGCCCTGGCTGCCCTGGCTCTAGTTACGGGCCTGGTATCGTGTACAGTTCAGAAGAGGTTCTTCTAATTTGAATTTTGAGAAAGTGAATGAAATCCATGAATGTAAGAAAAGTTATTTTAAAGAATGATCGTTTTCGCTTAAGTATAATTGAAAAAATTTGGTAGAATGAGTGAACCAACATGTTGAAAGAAACTCATAGCCGTTTCCTCTATCCTAGAGGTACTGTGAAAAATCAAACTTGAGTCATTGGTGCATGTATGGGTTTTTAATACAATCGTTATCATTCAACGGAAATTGTATCAAGTAAATAAACTCTTGTATGAGGCACAGTGCATAGTACGTAGTGTACTTCTTAGTTTCATTGTTAATTTTTTCGAATCGGTTAATTTTTACCTACTCCTTCGAAGGATGGATATTGGAAGTGGTAGTTTCATTTCTAACACGGCCTGTAAGCCCTATTCGAGAACAGTCGGTATATGTTGAAGTAATTCTATTGTATTATATTCTTGAAATTAGCCTTGAATGTATGGTTAATGGGTATCAGGTGCAGGAGTAAAAGTATAAAAAACATTTCTGAATGTTGAATCGTATGATAATAAAGAGGAATAGAATTTACACTTACCTCAGTCCGATGAGGAAAGCAAGCAGCTATTACACCCCAACCGATTCCAGTCACAATTCCGATTGTAACTTCGATTGGACCGTGTAGAAGATTTTGTACAAGGTCACCTGCAAATGAACAAGTCAATTTAATTGTATTAAGTACCATTAATGGCAGAAAGCCATGAAAAAATTTTGCTCGAATTTCAATGTTATCACTACAGTCATTACTTAGTTGAACATTTTTGAAAAATATGAATTTCTTTGAGAAACTACAAACTGGACATTTCTTCGTTCTTCAATAGAGAAGTATTTTAAATTCTATGTGAACATATTTATCATTCTTTCTAACGCTCTACTTTGACCTTTTTCATAAGAATAATAAAGGTTACCAAATTGCAGTTTGTGAATTTCTAGAAGTGAATCCATCTGTTTTTGAGTCGAAATTGTTGCTAAGAAAGTAGAATATTTTTCAAATTAAAAGTCGACTTCACTTGTTTTCAAAAAGTTTTGTAGCTTTGAAAAATAGTTGAAAAAGCTAGAGTGCGTAGGAAAAAGCCAATATTAATTTCTGTTGGAGAATTTAAATTCACTATCGAAACGTTTTCTACTTACTTAAGAACAACTTTTTTATTGTAGAAAAAAGGGAGAAGAGAATAAAAGTTCCATCAAAGAAATGGAATTTTTGGCTATGGTGAAAATGAATGATTATGATTTATGATGGCACGTATTTTTCCTCCGCCTTTCTTTTTTTTTATTTTTTTCATTCTTAGATCACAGTCAAACGAGCGGCATCGAATTGCACACACTGTCGCCATGGTTCATAGATTCTGCCATAAGCACTCATTCGTTCGTTTATTGCTTTTGACAAATGACCTTTCTGATTTATATTCAGCTGAACGAACAATCATGGGTTTTATTTCAAAAATAATTAAGAAAAAATATTGCTCAAAACTAATAACATTTTCTTCTTTCAAGATTTTATTATTGTTTTTCGTTGTAATTCCTTGAGCCCTTAAGGGATGAAGAAAAAAAGGGGCGAAGTCGTTGGTGTTGCTAATTTTAATTTGTAGTGCAGAAAGTTTTAAATACTTAATTATTTGACCGAAAATTACAATTTCATCGTGAAAAAATTAATGTTGATGGATGGATTTTTTTGGATGTGGAAACTACTTGTTTTAGATTCTTTTGATAAATATTTACTGCCACAAAAATTCGGATTTTGTGGATTCGGAATTTTATTTTTTATTTTGTTTTCCTATTTCCGACTTTATTAAAATTTTAGACCTCCATACTTTTAAAAGAGAAAATTTTCATATGTAATGATTTATCTTATGCCTTGAGAGGAAATTTTGTTGTAAAAACACAAATGAATACCTACTCAGATCCCCGTGAATTAGTAGTGCTCATTGAGAAGCGAAAAAACTGAATAGATGAAAATAGTTAATTACATCTTAATCAGTCCCGTTCTTAATTCAGCTGCAGCTGCGAGTTACAAAGTCTCAAATTGAAGAGAAATTTAATTTTTTGTTGCTTAGCTCTCGTGTTTAATTCGAAGTAATATATTTTTTAGTAGCTTTCCTCTATTTTTTTCACTTTTTAATGAACGAAGCTCTACAAAATATTTATGACCCAGCCAGAAAATTCCATTCGCTTGATCAGCTCTCTTATATCTAGAAATAGCTGTATGTACTCTGAATGCAAGTAATTTTTACCGTAGTACAAAAGTATATAATAGCGACCGAGTATAACGAGAAAAACGTATTCTTTGTCTTGTCTAATATTTCATTTTTGTTTCTCCATCGTTTTTCATCTGCATATTAAAATAGTCCTTGGAATGAAAAGCAAAAAGCGCTATAAAACGTAAGAAGCTCAAGCTAAAGTAGCCTGAAGATAAATTTAAGTCATTTTTTGTTGTCGTCTTGGTTGTTATCTTCTTTAATCTGAGTGAAACGCATTAAAAAAATTTTTTTTGGTTTTTAATTATTAAATAGATTTCCAAAATCTTTCGATTCGGGATTTTTTTCTTTATTTTTCCAGTTGTGAGAAATCATTCGAATGTTTTTGTTTTCTTATCCTTCCCTATAAGTACCCTGTCGTCGGCTCAAGTCTCAAATTTCCTAACCAAAAATTCATGAATTTTACAAAATAGGTGACTCGTCAAAAAATATTCATATATTGGGTGCCATCAGCTGTAGCAAAAGAAAAGTTTCATTTTTGGAAAGTTGAGTTGATTTTTCGTGGCTCAATTTCCATTCTAAAATTATGTATCAAGGTCTATTCTTACCAAATCTGTGAGAAAATTTTTTTTTTTAAAGCATGGAAATAATTCAGATAGGTATAAAGCGGTTTTCAATTATAAGCTCCTCTACTACTATGTATCCTAGTGCCTGTTTATATAATAATTAAAAGCGTTATATGTACTATAAATTCTACTAACCCTGCGTGAATATTAATCCTAGAATAACACCGAAGGCTGAAATGGCAATGATATCGTCGATGCTGGATGCTGCTATCACCAGTGTGGAAATACCTTTACTTTCTCCGAGTCCTTTTGCTTTAAGAACTAGTAAAGTAGGAACTACGATAGCTGGACTAACAGCACTCAGAACGGACCTGCAATTTATCCCTAATGATTGTAACTTTGTATAGGTGAAAGAGACTATTTGGTCAGTATGAGTTTCAGCGTCGGATTAAGGTTTCATGAGGCCTGGGGCCTATCATCTGATAAGTCTCCCTTCGATGAAAAAATTTTGCTTCTATAATATTTAAAAATAAAAAATTAATCTAATCAATTTTGGGTAAGCATACATACTGTATCAAATCCACTTTACTAGGTTTTACGTTATCAAAATATTTTTGCTTCATCTTTGGGCTCCTCACGACCATAGGGTTAATTCGGCATTGATGAGTTTGGTATACGTAATTAAAAATCTTGGTTATTGTCTCTGAGACTGGGGACTTTTGATTTGTTTTTGGGTCAGATCGCTACTCTGGAGAGCATAGTCGCCTATCGCCCCCTTCCAAAAAAAATTCTTTCATGTTTGTTACGTGTCTTAATATTTATAATTAGAATTTACAATTTTTAACCTTTTGATGAAAAAGTAAATTGAACATAAATCTATAATAGTTTCCACTTACCCGAGTAACAGACCCCATAACCAGGGCATGCCTAATAAAAGATAAGCGCCAGTTGCTGCGCCGATTGTTTCTGCTAAGCAGGGTGCAAACGCTAGTCTGGCAACGACGCAGCTTAATTTTTTTAAGGCTGTAGCATCCAGTCCTAATCCAGCCTTTAATAATATCACGGTAAGAGCTATTTCTCTGTAAAAGAACAGAAAAGAAGAACAAAAAAAAAAAAAATGAGTAGAGAAAAAAGCGAGAAAAAATCCCTTCATAAATGCGCTTGTTCGTGTATGAAAAATGAATGACTGTGTACGATATTTTCACGATTGTGAATAAAAGCGGAGTAGAGCGAATGGCAGTGTGAAACAGAAAAAGGATAAGCCAAGATTTTTTCTGTTTGATCAAAATTTCGTAGCTTTCATTTTTCTGCAGAGAGCTTGGCGTGTAAAAGAAATAATTTTCGAGTAACTGTACGTCCTCCGTGATAAGGCACGAACAGCAATTCTTTTTATTCAATGTGGGAAACTATACATTCAACAGGCATAGGAGTAACAGTTTAAGTAGGTAAGGGGGGTTATTGCGCTTTGTTGCTGTTACGTTGGTGGAGTTTAAGGAGGAAAAAACTTGGAAAATTTTTTTCGTGATGCTCGCCCCAGTATTAATTTGTTATCTAACTGGAAATTGTTTGCGAAAGCAAAACTTGGTATTTGAAAGGAAGTTGCTGAAGCCTCGTATTTTTCTTAGAAAATTTTTAGCCATGAAAGTCTGTTGCACTTTGTTCATGCAATATGCAGTAGGTACTTGCTTACGTTCTCGTTTCTTATATATAGGTTACATCGACGAATGAAGTCATTATTGATTTTTGAAATAACTTCACCGATTTATTGAGAAATGAGTGAAAACGTGTGATTCTCGCAGTGGAATGTGTTGCTTGATAGCTGGCTTATCTATTGTGAAGATTTGTGCTACACTCGATTCAAACCTTTTGTATCATTTTTCTTTCCTATTAGCTCTAGATTGTTCGTGTACCAGAAAACCATTTATATGTACCACAAAATTTGGCCGTGAAAGTTTTCTCTGGTACGTGCCACCGATCCATAAGAAATGTACGGAAGCAATACTGGATTGAATATACAAAGGGTAGAATATTAGTATTCACCACAATATTTGCTGTACAAAACCCTTAGTGCTCGTACTAAAATAGGTCACGTCTTTTCTTTGAATCCAGTCTTTAGGGCATATCTGCTATAGCTGCGACGATCTCAGCTTCTAATCTCGCATAGGGTGGTTATTTTTATTTCGAAATAGTTTGAAAGAAATATTTATTGGTAGTCTTTTTTTTGGGGGTGACTTAGAGAGGTAGCGGGCTGATCGAAAGGGTCTCTTGGAGATGAATTATTACCCCTATCGTGCGAATCTTTTCCGAAGAAATTAATTATTTTTCACCTTTTAGACAATCTTGACAATTCCCTGCAATTTTCACCTCTTTTTTTTTCTTTCTCCTAAAGCGAGGACGACTTTCTTCAAATCCGCCCTTGTTCGGCGAGTCATCAATATTATAGTATACCTCCATCTGTATAGCAGCAACCCAAATGTTGAAAAATTCTCGACCAATTTAATTCATCAGATTTCGGAACTTACAGCAATCTCAACGAAATTGTGCCCTAACTTTGTGAAAAAATACTAATGCGTTCCATCTATCATTCGATTGGCGAATGTACATCGAGATTCGAGAATGGCGAAAACGACGACGTTTTTCTTAATTGTAGAGAAAGTCGTGTTTGCAGCGTGTGGAAAAATTGATCGCGAAGAGGGTGGAAAGTTTCGATTATGTGCGCGTGTAAAAAGGAATTATTTATGAAGAGAACGTTTTGTCTTTAAAAACGAAAAGAGAGGTGCCTTTGAGCTTTCCGTGGCTCACATTAATCCTGTACAAAATACGCTCGTCGAAAAAGTGAATTGTTATTTTCACATCGTCTCTATGCTTCTCCTTCATTTTATACACATATATATGCTTCGAAGTATAAGAATACAACAGCCTTTCTCTCCTTCATCTGAGCTTGCCCTTTTTTCCACTCGCCTTTTAAATTATAAATATATAGGTACCGTCTGCCAATAAAACATTTCAGAACGTTCATTAATCAATTTTATACTCGTATATTTGTATACGTCGTCGAAGTTATTTTGAATTTGACGTGTCGATTTTAAAGTGTGATTTTATTAATGTCAGAATGCTACCACGTCGAAAGTGAACGAGTCCCTTATTTTCATATTAATCATCTCATCCCCAGCGCAGAATAGAGAATACGTAATGTCTGTTTATGAGGTTACCCACATTAGAATATCTCTAGTTCAGGATTTAATCCACGTTTAGCGTGTACGTATAGGGTAAACAGAAATGGCGAAAGTGGATTTTAAATTTTAGCTGCGAAACTTGCCAAACAAAAACAGAATTCTGTTGTTTTTCGCGTCGCCATTTAAATTTACACCTCGAAGGTACTTTACAGTTTCGAGGGTAAAGTTATTCGGGGAATTTGAGTGGAATTTGAAAGAACGAGGAAGAAAAAGGTTGCTGCTTTTTCACCCAACATTTGTTTGAAATTCAGGCTCTCCGGGCTAAATGCTTTCTGTGAACCCTGTTCCTGAGCCAGAACTGTTCCATATAATTGTTGTGGTGCACGTACTTTTGACTTTTCAACATTTACCTATATTAGCCATCAATCTATAAAATTGAAATTAATCATTGAAAATACTATAATTCTGCGAGAAAAAAAGCTACTTTTGAGAAATTGGACGGAAAGAAAAAGGGAATTACTGTTAAGAAGGATAATATCGAATAATCTGCCATTTTTTTCCTAAATGCTAGCAAGTAGGGAAAAAACTAAAGCTGAAATTTCAAATTTAGCGTTTATAACTTTCCTTAGTAGCTGCAATCAAGAATTCCATTGATGAAAAACAGTTGAAAATCAGTCAGACTTGAACTAAATAATTGCTACACTGAGAGAAATGAGAAGTTATTTTCACTATTTTAAATAGGAAAATATTAGGATAATTCAAGATTAATAACAGGAGGGTTCCTCGAAAGTACGAAGCGTCGAAAATGACTATTTTATTTATAAAAATATGTTTTTATTATTATAAAAAATTCGTGAATTATATCAAAGGTTCTGAAAATATTTTGTGGATATTTTAGTTTGATCTCACTACCATTTAAAAAGCATGTTTAAAAATTCCGAAAATATTTTGTCTCAAATATAAAATTAAAAAAATTCTCCCATAATGTTTTCCGAACATAATGTAACTACAAATAATTATTATATTTATTTTTTCAAATTTTAATTTGAGAATGTTTGTCGTAGAAATAACAGGAATAATAATAAATATTTTTAATTGGTAGTTCATGAAAGGATTTCAAATATTTAAAAAATAATTTTATAATACACAGTAGTTACTATAGTTACATTCGTATAATATTGAAATATTTCTGCGCATTATTTCAAAAGCGAGCGTTTTATTCGGATAGTTGTGAACTATTATTCAAGAACTGATGAAAAATCAGAATTTTCTATGGGAATAAAATTACATTTTCGGCAAGAGTGGAAATTATTTTCATATTGTTTCAAGTTACGTGTGCGACATCGTCTTGGCTGATAAAAAATGAAATTAAAAGCTGAGCGCTTAGAGATGGCATAAGAATTATTGGTTAGCTGTATATTTCTACCCTTTATTGTAGATCCATAATTATAGAGATATTCTTGAAAATTTTTTGTATAATTTTTTGTACGTTTTTCTATTATTCTTGATCAATTTTACATTTCTAATACTTTTGAAATCTTATTAAATTGAAAAAAAAGTTGAAAATTTAAAGAAATGAAAGGAAAAAATCAGTAAGAAAGATTTCCCTCCTTCGACTATATAATTATACTCGTTTCCCCACGACCGATGAAATATTATTACGTGACGTATTCGTATTGCAGCAGTGAAAGGATGAAAGAATATTATTGTTGTTGGGTTGGTTAATCCTCGAGACTTAGTTGTTACGCACTCGCTGACAGTTTGTCGTGGTGTTATAGTTGTATACCGAACGCTTGCTACACTGTGTTATGCTCTGGCCTCTCTTCAGTTCGAATAAATCTTTCGCCTTTTACTAAAGATTTCCGTGGAGAGGGGCCACTTATGAGCTTCAAACTTATTTTTTGTGCTCTGACTTCGGTCGGAGTTTCTTATTAGTTTTCACTTGGCTTTTGCTGGTCTGAAGTCATGGTCTTGTGTTGGTCCGAAACCTGAATTTTCGTGTAGGTCAGTAAGGGACGAGGGTAAATCACTGAACTGTATTAAGAACACTGGAACGCTTACGCTCGCTTATCACCCGACGGTATGGTGTAGAAAGAGACAAGAAATGGGAAAAAGAGTAGATATCCTTGTTTAACGCATTACGTTAATAGGCGACTGATGAGTTTTTCTCATTAATTTTTTAATTATCTCAACTTCTACTCAACTTAAAAAGTTGAAACTAGTCTCATTTGAAAGAGGAAGGTTTGGAGATTGTGTTGGTATGGAAAATGTCAAAATTTGGCCATTTTAATGGATTTTTTTGGGGAAAATAAATTTTAAATCTTCAATTAATGATTAATTTTTTTTTACAATGACTTAGAGATGAGCAGTTTTTTGTGTATCAGTAGATTAGAAACAGTATTTGGCAGAAGGGAGTGCCTAGATACACTTTTTTTAAAAGAAAATTACTTTGAAAAAAATTATTTTATAATGCTTCCTCTTTCTAGCAGTGAAAACAATTAATTTTTTTTTGAATTTGTCCATTCACCTAAATTCTATTCAGTCTCTATGTATTTGATCTGTCAAAAATAATTAATATTTTGCACAGTATAAAATCATTTATTATTTGAAAAAAATTGAGGCACCAGGCACAGCCCACAGGAGAAAATTAAGAATTATCTACTGAATAAAATTGTTTTCTTGTTTTGTTCATTCAGAAATTGTATCTTAAATTATTAGGTAATTGGTATGAAGGTCAAATTTAGCTTTAGCTCAGTTAGCTGAGTAAAACAATACCAATATTGATATTTCCATATTTTTTGCATATTTTTTGAAAAATCATGCATATTTTAGGAAAAAATATGCATACTTAAATTTTAAGCGCATATTATATGCGCATATTTTCAATAAGAAGAGTAAACAAAAAAAATGTATGATCAATTGAAGATTTAAAATTTTTTTTCCCCAAACAAATCCGTTAAAATGGCCAAATTTGGACGTTTTCCATATCAACACATTCTCCAAATCTTCCTCTTTTAAATGAGACCTGTTTCAACTTTTTAAGTTGAGTAGAAGTTGAGATAATTAAAAAATTAATGAGAAAAACTCATCAGTCGCCTATTAACGTAATGCGTTAAACAAAGATGTATACTCTTTTTTCCATTTCTTGTCTCTTTCTACACCATACCGTCGGGTAAATTTCTATTGGTCTTATGGAGCGTAAGCGTTCCAGTGTTATTAATAGAGTTCAGTGGGGTAAATTATGTATTTCACTTAGTGATGGGCATAATCGATTATTTGGAATTAATCGATTACTCGAGTAGCATGTCCAATTAATCGATTTTTCCGATTAATCGTGACATCAACTAATCGATTAATCGATTAATCGTATAAAAATTTCAATTTTTTTCAACAATGTTTTTTGGTGCTTTTCTAAAGCGATGTACCGATAGGAGCGCTAACAGCAGCCAAAAATTTAGTTTTACCTTGATTTATTTTTACAAATCACCGATAGGAGCGCTAATAGCAGCCAAGATTCATGCTACTATTAGCGCTCCTATCGGTGATTTTTAAAAACCAATCAAGGTGAAACTGTTTCAACTGAATTTTGGCTGCTGTTAGCGCTCCTATCGGACTTTTGAAGGGTTAATTGGCCAATAAGACCCTAGATTTACCAAAAAAAAACCTCAATTTAGGGATAAAACCAAAACAATTGGCAACCTTGCGATTAATCGATTTTTGAGAGATTAATCGATTATTTTTCGATTAATCGCGCAAACAAAAATAATCGATTATTCCGATTAATTTTTGGCGATTAATCGATTTTTCGATTAATCGATTAATATTCGCCCATCACTAATTTCACTCGTCTTGGACAAGTAGGCATCGTGATGCGTGAAGTGAAATATTCACGTCTTATGCCTTGCAGAACGCAGGCTGCCGCTCTTATCGTCTGGAGTTGCATCAGATCAGATAGAGATTGAAAGAAATTGCAATAATTCGAAATGATGCGTTTGAGTTCATTGACATGAAAGTTTATTAATAAGTTTGACCTCTTCTGACTAAGTTAATCTGATCTTTTTCCAACAAGAAATAGTGATGAATTTTCATTAACTTTCGGACATTTGTTCCAAATTACCCACTTAGCACCCATTTTTAAATAATTATTTCCAATCAATATTTTGAAATTGGTGGGCTTACATGTCTATGATTGAAATTGTTTTTACTTTGTATTTTTTAATAAAATTTTGATCATACTCGTATTTTCACCGTCAATTTTCAAAAATATCTCCCCCATAATTATTTTGATATTTTACAGGAGGCACTGTAAATTATTTCAGAAATCACCATTTTTTTACTTTTTTATTTTTCTAGCTATTAAAGAGGAAATATTTTCAAGGGGAAATATTTGTAAGAGGAAATATTTTTGAGAGAATTTTTCAAGAGCACTTCTAAATTTTATTATGATGAAAAATGATGAAATCATTGTCCATGTCTTGAGCAAATTTTCGAAAAGCAATTATTTGTGCTTTTCAGATGGAAGTTTTCGTTGCTGTATATAAAGACGCTCGTATAAACTAAGTAAGTTTAGAGCTTTTAGAAGTTGAATAAAAATTAATCTGATCGTGACGTTGAAAAAATTAGTTGCCAAGTTATTTCAAATGTTACTTTGTTTAAAAAATACAGCATATTTACTAAATGCAGGTATTACCTATTTAGATTTACTTCGCTGCATTTTCATTTTTCTGAAATTTGAGTAGGTAAATTTTGGAAATGCACCCCTGCGCAGAAGACTTAATCGCTGTAATATTTATGAAATCTTGTTGTATTGGCTCTTCTATAAAATTCTATGTAACTGGGACGAAGTTTCAGGTTGTGTGAAGCTGAGCAGTCGGATTTGTTTATTCATTACGTTAAAACGACTTTCAACTTCTTTCAAAACTTCTTTTCATTTCTATTGTGTTGTTTTGGATCTTACGAATGATGATGTGCTCAGATTTTTCAAAATTTTCTTTCGTTTTTGCATCGTTCGCAGCTGCTTCTTACACGCTGGGGAGCTCATTTTTCCCTGACATTTGTTCAGTCATAATTTAAGCTTGCCTCTCAACGGAATTTTCGCTGGCTAAAACTTTTTAGTCATCCGTTTTTCTTGGCATTTCGAACGAAAAAAAAAGTTCTCGAAGTAGGTTTGCGAGAGAATGACAAAAGGTTAAAAATACATGGAAATTATTTTAGCCTTGTACTATTGTATCATCTTTTACATGGGAAACAACATGTTCAATGTTTCAGACAGCTAAAAGGATACAACACCCTAAGAATTTTCTCGTAGAAGTCAACTTAAATTATTTTAAAAATGACTTGACTTGGAGAGGCACCCAAATGAGTACGAATACACTGTATCTGAAAGAAAATTATTGTGAAGTGTTATAGTTTTCTATAAATTTTTTATCATTTTTTTGTAGACACACTAACTTATCTTCATCATGCCCAAAATGTCACGTTATGATTATTCTAAAAGAATTCGTTTTTGGTCATGAATTTTTAAAATAGGTACGCTATTTTCCTGTCTTCGAGCATTCACATTAGGTACGCATCCGGAGAAAGATGTCGCCGACGTGAAAATTTTACCAACATGGTGTCTGCGCGGGTCATGAAAAATCACAGTTTTTTAAAGGTTGTTATGAAAGCCATGGACAGTATAATGGGTTTTTGTCAAAAAAAAGTGAAAGTTGTGAAAATTGTTGAAAAAGAATCAAGAAAATATTTCTCTCTTGCAAAAACACAGCTTTTTCTAATCGATAATTTCTGAAGCGGGGTATGACTTTCTAGTTTTGACAATAAATTGTGGTGCTTTAGTTGACTTTCACGTTGATATCAATATTATCAGTCTGTCATTGAAGTTGATTCACAAAGATAGTGACGTAATTGGATATATAGTTCATCAGCTCAGTAGTCAGTAGCTTTGACAAATGAGTCAGAAGTTCGTTGAAGTACCAGACTAAGTCACCCGAGGACAAGTGAATTACAGGATAGTCGACTTTGTGGGAAATACATGAATTAATCGAATACTTATAGTAATATTGGTAAGCATTGGTACATGGTACCAAGTGTGAAGTCACAGTTTTGTTCGATTAACATTAATGTTGAGCCGCAATTTCTTGTCTCGGTTTGCATGGGTGACCTTTTTACTTTCACTCTCTACATGGCGGGGCTCACTTATGGCTCACCGGAGACTTCTCGTCCTTCTCCTCTGATTTTCCTTACCCGATATGGAGGCTCAACTTGGTGAAAGGGAGGCTCAGTCCCCCCATATATAGGCTACCTCGGCTGCAGGCCCGATTAGACGGTTATCGGTTAGCTAATGAGGCGCTTACCTGATTGTCCGGACTACCTCTACGTAGACTCCGGTCATGTTGAATAATCCGAGATTACGAACACCTATGCCGCATATGAGCATGCCCAACAATGGCGGAAGTCTGAGAAACGATACCACCCATCCGCAAGCGTAGGCGACAATGGCTAGCATGATTAAAAGAAATAATTGTCCTCCGGGCTCGACTTCGTGCCCCAGCACGGCGTATAGCAAAGCCCATGCTACCAAACCGATGAGGAGAAGGGTCACGTAATTCAGTCCGGCTGGAGTGTCGCCGCAAGGTGCCTTGAAAATGTGTTTGAATGTGCTGTAAACAGAGATAGGGTACAACAATATTAGATAGGATATGGACAGCGAAAAATAGAGAGAGATAATGTAGTAGAGTAGAGGTATAGAGTCTCAGTATTTAAGCATACCTACACACAAGGAACGAGGAATGTAAATAGTGCCACCAAAAATGCGTATTTTCGATATGCTGATCGTTATCTACTTAACGTAATTTGAACCCGACCTTCAAATACAAAACAATGAAAATCAACTTAACACTAGAAGTACCATAGGTGGTGTCATATACGACACCTCTAAAAATTTTGAGATGGACTTCTCAAAGGACCAATATTTTGAGAACCCCTGACTTGTGTCATACAACGCCAGTCGCCCTCCTGGTCCTTTGAGGTTACTCTTGTAGTGTCACATATGCCACCATCCTGGTCCTTTGAGTAATCAAGTAAAACCTGGTATTTCTAGTGTCAACACTAGAAGTACCAGGTGATGTCATATACGACACCACTCAAAATTTTGAGATGGACTTCTCCAAGGACCAATATTTTGAGAACCCCTGACTTGTGTCAAACGACGCCACCATGTCCTTTGAGGATACTCGCTTGTGCTGGTCCTTTGATGTAATCGAGTAAAACCTGGTATTTGTAGTGTTAATATTTTGCGTTCTTGGTACTCGTTAAATATTCGCACTGAACAAATGTAATGTAGGTCGGAATTCTATATTTACTCTACCCAGCCTATAGCCCACTTGAATAATTTATATTCATCATGCCAGAGTTGTCTACCGTCTAATTTTCAGTATTCCAAGGACACTTTACCAAAACGTTGTGAACGCTATACAAAGTGATCTCGAGAAAATCGAGAAAAACTGGTAATGCGTCTGTGTGAATATTTCTTCGCGAATTCTTAAAATTGGGGTCGCAGTATTATAATTATAACCAAACTCACTGATCCCGAATTAACCCTATGGACTTGAGAGGGCTCAAGGGCCCATTATCTCGAGTAGGGGGTGGATGGAACGGTGCAAAAATTTTGCTAATGTACGAGTAAAATCTTGTAAAATTGACTTGGAAGTTGGTATACGAGTATACTGGCCAAAAATAGAATAAAAATTCGATTAAAATATTTATTTTTTTAAATTATAGAAGCAAAATTTTTCGACTGGAGGCTATCCCGTAACGGGCCCCGCGGCCCATAAAACATTTATCCGACGCTAACCAAACCTTCTTGCACTGACAATATCTTCTGAATCGAATGTTCTAAGGGTGAAACACACGTCACTCAGAACTTGAAAGATTTGGGAAAAAATTTTGTACCTAGGCTACTTAGACGTTACTCTATTTTGAAGAAACGAAAAAAATCCACTCGACCAAACTGGTGGCAGATATACATATAAAAGCGGTTAGTCGACACACCAGTAAATGTATAGTCGATGCCCAAAAATAATTACGAGTTTCAGTCGCCATCTGAAAATAATTTTCTGGAAAAAACCATTTCGCTGGTTTTATCAGTGTGGACTGGCTGAGAGCCTGGTAAAGGGACAATGATGGAATTACTTTAACTCGTAATTCTAAAATTGACGAAAACCCATTGCAGGTTTTCAAATTGTAAGAATTTGTTAATTCTCTCGACGCCTTTTGAGGGCTGTTTTACGAGCAATTTGTGTTTTTTTGCGTCGAGCTATATAAGGTACACTCCGGCATTTCCAGACGTACGAATTTGATGCCCTTAATGGCGCCCCTAAATTATAATTATATTTGACAGTTTGCAGAAAGGATGTTATTAAAACGTGGAAAATGTAAAGAAATAAAATTGTTGCTTAACGTTTATATCATACTCTATGAGCGGGAAAAAATTAAGTAAATTAGCTAAGTAGATGAATTTGAGAGAAAAATAGCCGTCATCAGTTGCGGTGTTGAAAAGAGAGGATATTTTTCATAAAGAAGTAATTTGCTGAAAGCGTACCTACGAGTACGTGTATTTTCAGAAAGCTTCATTCTCCTATTCTATTATTCGGCTGGTTCAGTGGTTCTACTCGTACTTTCGAATTTCACGTAGGCATACCGTATAAGAATTTCATTTTCATGTTTAGATTCGATCAAGAAATTGAAAATAGTGGGCTTTATGTGGGAAACTTTGCTGAAAATGAAACAAAAATTTATCTTCGTCAGCCCCCCCCCCTCCTTTCTGAAGAAAAAATATGATCAAAAGAAAAAATTGCGGTGAATAATGTGCAATAGTGTGATGAATTTTGCAAACCGTGAACGCCCGTATTCTTGATATGGCTGGGTTGCCTGTCAATCGAATCGGAAGCGAGTCTATCATTCGTTTAATTACTAGGCACTTATTTTTCATTCATTTGTCTCTTTTTTTTCTTCTTTATTTTCAGTTGCCTCAAAAAAAAAAAAAAAAACACATTTACAATGCGATGCCGTGTGAATCAGTAAACGTTTTTTGCCCGTTTCGCATTGTGTTTTGTTGACTTGTTATAAACTGTAGGGGGCTTTTATTTACGGTACAAAGACAAAAAAAAAACTCTGTTCGGAATCATATTGTTGCTATATTGATTGGCAATGAATATTCAAGGTTCCCATGTGGAGAAGAATGAATAAATGGTAATTTTTTCTTTCTAAAGGAAGCGATTTATTTTGACCTTCATCCGAAAAATTCGAAATTTTATTTACCTACCTACGCAAAAAAAAAAAAAAATTATTCTTTGTAACACTATGGCTCACTTTATCATTGTATAAGAATTTACGCTGAAAATGATATAATTATCCCTTTGTTAGTTGAAATTAGTTTTCTTTACGACTTCTAATCAGCATATTGCTATCATGAACAAAATTGGAGTAATGAGTATGATAGATAGTTTTTTGTTTTATGATAAGCCAAAACTATTAGATATACCTAAGATAGCAAAAATTAAGGAAGACGTTTGCATAATTTTTTACGAAATCAATTTCTCGTTTTATCCATTTATTTTTTCAATCTGAGACAAAATTCATGCGGGCTATCTTAACTCAATCATATTTCATCAGTAATTTCAAATATCATAGCTGAGTATATCAATTTATTTTTTTTCGTGAACGAGATATATACGTGTTTGAATCAATAATAAAACTCAATACGTGACATTCAATTTTTAACTAAATACTGACGAAGAGGCTATTGAAGAATTCGTTTTTTGCGGTTTGCTTTTCTTTTCATTCACTGGAAGAAATGAATAGTAGTTTTCACTATTTTTAGTAAAAAAACAAGAACAATTCAAGATTTATTGCAGTTATTCTCAATATTCGTGGTACTTTTAGTTATTGTATATTTTTTACTCTTTTTGCAGTAGATTATTATTATTTTTAGTAATTTCTGCTATGAATCTCGAATTGTCCTAGTTTTTCTATCCAAATTGTAAAAATTACCATTGAAATTTTCCTCAGTGTAATTACATGCTAAGAATTGGAATAATAGAGGGTCATTGCGTTTCTCCCATTTTTCGGGTCATTCTCCGAATCCCAGGTTTAAGTCACCGATTTTCATGGTTTAGATACGTCGAGGTGAGATCGGTTTAACATTCTAAACCCACTTTGTAAGACTCGCCTTCGATTTCAACTTGTAAAAAGGGGAAAGAATTTTCAATATAAGCTCGAAAAATTTCATATTTGATCAGTTGTTAAGACACATGAGCAAAAATGAGAGCAATCTGGCGAAACAAGATTGAGCCCATCTTTTTTGCGGTCCCCGAGCAATCACACACAACAAAAATTTTCTTCTAAATCTATTTCAATTACGCTCCAGAAAACCTGAGAAATTCAGCCTTAGCGAAACTACTGAGACGGAAATGAAAAGTTGGAACTCGATGAGAACGAAGGTATAGCTGTTATTGTTTGTCAGAGGAAAAAGTAAATTGTATTTGTTGGAGGAAAAAATAAACTGTATTAGGTTACATTTTTTGATATCGAATTTGACGTTTTTATCAGACACGAATTTCCTTCAGATTTTCTGCAAAATGCTACGGACAGCCAAAAACAATAAAACCCGATTGTCGTGTACTCTGTCGGGTGTGGTCTACCGTTAATGGAAAAATACCGTATTGTAAAAATCAGATATTCTTCATAATTTTTTTTTTTCTAATACATTTCAGTCTACCAAAGTATAAGAGCTTCAGATCGAATGATTTTGGTTCAACATCAGCATATTCATGATTCAATCCTCTAAGTAGTCTCAGTATGATGTAAGTGAGACCTTTTACAGATAACAATAAAATTTGCGTGTCATTAATGTTGGCCAGTATGTGCAGAGAAATTGAAATATTTAATTTGTGCAAAAAAATGAGATAAAGCTAAATACGAGTACAATCCTTTACTGATATTGAACTAAAAATTTTTTGGGGAAAATATTTAGCCCGTCAAAATAGGTGATTTTGAACGACAGACTTTTTTTCAACAAATTAATTCAAAATAAACCATAATGCATGACAAACCAGGCCCGCCAATATAATCACTTATCCCAGCATTAAAACCGATTTTGCCCGCCTAATTATGATAAAGCACAATAAACATAGAACAGCTTACACTGCACGACAAATTTGACTTATCAAACAGTATGTTATGTGTTTGCAATGTATCAAAATATTTTGAACGGTTTTTTTCTCATTAAAATAATGGAAAACGTATCGGTGTTTGAAAATTTTTATATTTTAAGTATGAAAATTAGACTGAAATTAGTAAATGTGCCGTTAAAAGCAAAGGCTGTGCCCTTGGGCCAAAAAAAGAAAAGAGCCGAACCTACTGTTCAATAATTTTCCTAATTTTTTAATACTTTATACATTTTTTTTTTAGTTCCTTACAAGTTTTGTCGTTCATTTTACATAATTTTAGTTCATTAATTTACTGTTCTCAAATTTATTATAATGCTGAAAGTCATTTTTTGCTTTGAATTGTTTGAAATCTTGTTTATTATATTTTTTTATCGTTTTGCCCATTGTTTTCCCATTCAGCATCATTTTTTGTCGTTAGATTCTGAAAAGTGCGTTGATTTGTCTGTATTCATTTACTTTTTGTCGTTCAAATCACCCTTTTTGTCGGGCTGAAAAATCATACCCAAAATTTTGTATTTATCTCCGAAGAAAGATGGCATGGGATAGTTTTATAATGTTTGTGGTGGAAAAAAAAAATGGTTTCTTTTCAAACAAATGTAATGCTCTATCATATGAATTTTCTTCAATTATAGCCTTTGAGTCAGTTGCCCTCAGTTTGTTTTTTTTTTTTTTTGAAATTTGACTTTCGAAGCCATATTTTTGGAAACCATTTTCCGATATTACTTTGGAAAAATTTATTCGAAAATCAAAATCGGTCATTGTAAAGCTTGAATTTTTACTCGCACCGTTCTGCTAGTCCCAAGCCGGCTCAACAAAGTTATAAAACGTTCATATCTGTCTTTCTGATTACTTATAAACGATACGAATTGCGTATTTATAATATTTTATACATTCAGGACTGTTGTAAAGGAATGGCTGATTCTCATGCAATGCAATGCCTCCTCGTATATTTATTATACTTCCATTAGTTTTCATTTGACAAGACACGAATAAGAAATCAGAAAGGAATTTTTTGATGAAAATTATACATTCAGTACGCAGAGCGATTTGGTCGTAAAAACACACACACACAAAAAAAAAAAATGAATAAACACCTAAATAAAAAAAATGATGGAAATAAATTGTCCACAATTTCGAAAAGTAATTTTGAATTGCGATCCCTATTTTTGAAAGTTCCGAGAAAACAAGAAGTCGGAATGAGAAAAAGCTATATAAATGTGTCTGTATGTGTAGTATTTACTGCGAAAATTACTGAAAGGGATTTTTTGTTTTTTTGGTAAAAGATCAAACATGTACGAGTAGTACATTGTCGAAATAATATCGATTTATGGGATGGGAACATATACTTTTTTACTTTTCGATGTATTCGACTGAAACTTTTCCAGTTATAATTGTATTTTATATTTACATTGTTGCTTTTTTCGTGAGGTATTTATTAAATCAATAGTTCGATGCTATATTAACATGAAAATGGGTTTAAAAGTTTTTCGTTTGGACAGGTGTATATACGAGTATGCTTGTATCGACTAGAGGTATAACGTGGATTGTATTTTTGAAACTTTATTCAAGCTTTTGTCATTTATTTTCAAGAATTGGTTATATAAAAATAGCAAATGCAATTTTTTCGTCGAAGAATTGAAAGCTTTATTCTGATAAAATGGAAAAACATTTTTTTCTTCGCCTTCGAGCCTACTGCGTTTTTCATTTTATTTGGAAAATGGTGAGATCAAAAAAAATTCTGTGTGGGTTTTCTATAGTTTGTATATTATGGTGAAATCCTTAAAAATCCATGACGCATTGAAAATACTGAATAATGTTCGAGTAAATGTTCATGGCGATGCTTATTATTCTATAGGTACGTATGAAAAGGGTTTGCAGAAGAATAGTTGAATATATTTGACAATACTGTTTGATATTTTTTAAACGATTTGCCAGTACATAATATTTTGAACGTACAAGTTTTGTTCTTGAAAGTTATACTCACCCTGATAAAATATCGAAAATATGTTCATTTGGTATATCTCGTGGCTAAAATATTAAATTGTTGATGGATGTGCTTTCCCTTCACTCACAATATTAGGAGTGTACCTGTTCGCGAATAAAACCGGAAGTGAATCTGGTTGTTGAAATTGTAAATTGCTGGCTGACAGGTGAAAACGGTTTTTCATCCGTAAGAGATCATGAATTTAAACTATAGTTTTTCAAAATTTGTCCGAAATTTATTTTTCAACATAACAGGTGTCTAATTATAGAGCCTGAAATGTCTACTATAAAAATAAAAAATCGATTTCAGGTTCGAAACTAAAACTTCAAAATTAAAGTAACAATGACATCGTCTTTTGTTTGGAAATAATTTGTTTCACCTGCCAGCTTTTTTATCGATGTTTGGCAATATTTGTCAAGTTTTGTGCTCAAAGTTAGCATTCCTACAAACTGTTTTAATAATGTTCTGGAGTTGGTACGTCATTCTTTTAATATATTATATAAATTTGCTTCCGCGGCTGTATGGGCCTGGAAATCTTTAACGACGATTCTCTGGAATTTCTGAAGATTTTTCTATTCGTGTATCAGAATATTGCACCTACCTTGTATTCAACAGTTTTGTCATTTATTTTACATTCCACTGATGAAGAACATTAGAAGAGGGGTCTGTGTGGTGTAGTGATAAGTGCTCAGCCTTGCGATTGAAAGGTACTTGGTTCGAGACTCATCACCACCACAACTTGACTCGCCTCACACCTACCCACACCCAACCAACCACCCTACCGTTCATCTATTCCATTCCATTTCACCGCGTATCGTTAATAGACAATAGCCCACTGCCATGAAAGACATTAGTTGTCATACCACGACATTAAACAAACAATGTAAACAAACAAATATTAGAAGTACGTATAGGGCTTTTTATTTCAACGTCATCATCACATGATCATCATCACTTTCATCGACTCGTGTACTCTGATAAGAACTCCCCATAAGAAGTAATGTACGTAGGTGGTTCAAATATTAACCGGAAAAATTAAATACCATCAAGCAGAGGTTAGGCTCGGTGAAAATAGCAACTCCCTGTGTTAGAGACATTCTACACCAACTACCCTGACTGCGTAAGTCCGCTCCGTCTTGAAAAAAACGGATCCGAAAACTTGGGAGTGAACCAGAGGAAAATTATTTTGCTGCGCAACATTTTTTACTGCCTCATGACAACGCGCGACCATATACAACTCAATACACGCACACATGTCCTTCCTAACTGATCAGCGAGAAGTTGGAACGCCCTCCCTACACTCCCCAATCTGTTGGGAAAGACATGTGTGCGTGTGTTGCGTTATACATGGTTGCGCCTTGTAGTAAGGCAGTAAAAATGTTGTGCAAAGGAAAACTTAACTTCCATTTCACTCCACATTCTCTTAGACGTTTTTTTCAAGACGGAACGGATTTATGCCGTCAGGGTAGTAAGTGGAGAATGTATCTAACAGACTGTATTGCCATTCGCACCAAAATTCACCTCTGCTTGGCAATTTTCAATTTTTCCGCTTTATATTTGAACTACCCTCGTATTTTTTAGCAACTTTGAAAGCTCATATTAGTTTTATTTTTTGATTTAGAGAGAAGAAAATTTATGAGAATTAAAATTTGAAGCCTCCTCTACATTTTTTATAATTACCAAAATGTGCTTAAATGGCTTCAGATTTCAGAATATTTCATCTCAAGTTTTGTCAATAATGTGATTGAAAATTGAATATTTTTGGAGTAATTTGCACTTGAATTTACAAAATAAATTATTTTTTAAAATTATTCAGCATATACCTAATTCTCTGAAAAATGATGAAATAAGTCATAATAATACCTTGGCTGAATTACATTACTTACATGAGTGATGAAGATGATTATTGTTTTTATGTTTTCTTTGATTTTACATCAAATTTTAAAAGCTATCACTGAAACTGATTTACTATTACTAAAAATATATTATTTCGAAGTTCAGATGATTAATTCATTATTTAATGGGTTGTTTAATATTTAATTTTCAAGAAGTTGAGGAAAATTCTTTCAGCAAAGTGATATGATGTTGTATCCTATTATACTGAATTCTGATATCAAGTATTAACTGTAGGTATCACAAGTTGCAAAAGTTCTTCTTGTTCTTTATTAATTTTGGTAGTTTGCTGTACACTTGAGAATTATTGAAAATGAATTTAATTTACTTATGTAAACAGCTTCATAACTCTTCAAGCTTGATGATATCTTGTTGAATTGAAAACGGATGAAAAATAACAAAATGAAAAATGTTTTCAAGGACTGCCAACTGATAGAAACTACGATGAATACTGAATAAATTAATTAAAATGATTTTTCTTTCTTTATTTCAAAAATATTTAGATTATTTTATGAAAATTACCCATAATCCCTATAAAAATAATGTAAAACAAGGAATAAAAAATACTATTTTATAAATGCATTTTACAACAATCCAAGGCAATTTAAGCTACTTTTGGTAAGAACAAAAGTTGTAGAAAAAACTTGAAATTTTCTAATGAAATGATTTTCGACTCTGTAAGATCAAAATTGAACTTTTTACGAGCTTTCAAAGTTTACTAAAAACGCATTACCTACTTCTTATGGGACATAGTTATCACAGTACACAGTTTGATAATAACCTGTGATAACAAGCATGAAATGACCTTGAGTAAATAACCCTTATAGTTTTATCAACTTCACGCGTTGCCCCCTCTGGCCCCACTCACCCTGGTATCCTCTATCGGTTCGCTTAAACTAATAAATTTAGACCGCAGAGCAACGTTTTAGTGTGTTAGTAGGATAAATATCAGAGAATGTGAGTCGTAGTGACCCAGAAAAAAAAAAGAAGAGATAAAATCGATACCCTGGAAACCCAAACAAAGGGGTTTTGGAAAAACGAATACACATTGCTGGATTTGGAGTCGGCCTGTCTCATTAAACAATTTTACAACAGAGTAGCCGGGCACGAGGGGAAAAAAAGCTAGAAGTGTTTTGTGGGTGGCGGATGGGGTTGAACGAGAATAAATCTACAGAAACGTTTATAACGTTTTATTGTACATATTCTGTGTACGTGGGCTGTTTTTCAAATGCTGCGTTAAATGGATGTGCTGTCCGCAGCACATCAACTGTTGCCGTTAACAAAGTGGCCGAGTTCAGGGTCTTTTCAGATTCTAGTTGATATAGTCTTTTGTTGGCTCGATCACATTCACAGGTGTGAAGATCTTTTTTTTTTTTTTCTGGCTCAGTCGCAGTTATGCGGGTGTAAAATCTTGCGGTTTGTTGTTGGTTTGCGAAAAAAATAAAAAATAATAAAAATGAGTTTGACGAGGCGTCCAAAAATGAAGCCGTATGATTTTCAATTTCAACATGTAGTTGAAATTTTCATATAGAGTGTTGTTGCTTTATACAAATTTGGAAGATGAACGTATTACGTATCACGTGCGTAGTTTTTGAAATAATGAATGCACCATTATCACAATTTCCTAAAGAAATTCATTCGCCTTTTAGCTATACATCTAATGCAATTAGCCTTGGATAATGTTGCTAACACTAGAAATACCAGGTTTTACTCAATTACTCAAAGGATCACAAGAGTTACATCAAAAAACCAGGTGGCGTCGTATGACAGAAATCAGGGGTTCTCAAAATATTGGTCCTTTGAGAAGTCCATCTCAAAATTTTGAGTGGTGTCGTATATGACACCACCTGGTACTTCTAGTATTGAAATATTGAGTATTTTTCTGATTCTTCTTCTAAATTCATTTCGTCTATTAATAAAAACCGATCTAGAAGAAAAATCTGTAGTCCCGAGCGAAAATTGACATTTTGGTACAGGAAAAGGTAGGGTTCGAAGAACCACTCTGGTCAGTGGGAACCACTTTGATTACTCTTTTTTACAATATTATCATACTGATTACTGAAGTGGTAACACTGCAAGAAGGTGGCGTTTCAAGTGCACCAGGTTTTAGAATCTATATAAAAGTGGCTATCACATTAGATTGAAAGGAAATATATTTGTCATGGTTCCTCTTGTCTGGGTGACTGCCGACTGGTTCAATTAAATTTCAGGGGAAACCGTGCGGACTACTGCATCATATCGTATAGTCCATTCCAAATAAGAAACGCAATGATTTAAAAGGCGCAACAAGGTGCGTCCACCTGAAAAAATTTTTCGTTCGTTGATTCGCGTTGACTTCTTATCACTATCGGCGAATTGATGTTAAAATTTGATAACTGTTTACGTTTTCCTTATCAATATCAACGCGAACCACTATCGCAAAATTCTCTCTATGTCTTCGTCTCTTATATTTGTGCTGTGATAGGACAAAATTTGTATAATACGGATTGCATATTGCGTTTCTTATTTGGAATGGACTATACAACTCCAGCAGATTGCATAGCATTTCAAAAATCAGTCTAGCCACACGTTTTTTTTCTATTTGCTCTAAATTGTAAAAAATAAACAATAAAAGCGGTCATCGTTGCTAATAAACTTATTGGAACACGCGTGTATCCAGATTTTTCCTGTTTCAACTAGAAAATTCGATCGATACGACGCTGCCAGAAACAATGTCAGATAGTAGTAGCATAATCTTGGCACTGGAGTGAAAACACTTTGAACCCGCTGGAATTTTTTTTCTCGAGCGGATCATTATAATATGGAAAATTTCTCCCTATTCGCAATCGCCGGCGCCAACTGGCATTTGCTTCTTCTCACCCCACCATTTAAAACATACCATATCAAAGCGGAAATTCTTCAAATACTATTGGAAGCATTTATACCTACTCGCCGTTTTCTTGTACTTTAGATCACATGGGTACAAGGGGTGTTCAAAAAGTAAAGATCCGATATATTTTTCTTTCTTCCTGAGGCAACACTTATTGTTTGCATCCAATCGAGTCAAGTGCATAAAAGAAGCTTGTCAGATTACATTATTTTGTGTGTGATATCAGAAAATAGGTGAGAGAGTGTGAAGTGTCTAAAGTGTATTGAAAATCAAAATACTCGCATTTGTTGGCATTTTCGGTGAAAATGGATACAATTTTCGAATTCCCCTCTTCCTAGCCTCCTACCATGGCACCAGCCCTGATTTGTTACCTATTTTGAAGATTTTATAAAAATTTACAAACTCGAATGTGTCAACTTTTTTCGATATTTTGTTAGAACCAAGCAATTTTCAGTGATTGTATAGGTAAGTTAGAATATCTCCAGAAGTTAGATAAAAGTCTTTAAATTGAAGTGAACGTAAATTTCCGAAGGCATCTTGGTCGCCCGAAAGAAAATTACCTACGAAAAAGGAGGAAAATTATATGATCTCATATATTTTGGTATATTTCTCTTACGTCAGTCGAGTACTTGATACTTACTAATACCTAGAAAAAGTTTCCAGTATTGAAATACATATAACTACTTTCTTTGCTTTCAGAGGTCGGAAACTTTGTAACCACTTTATTGTGGATTACGAGGAGTTGAGAAACTTTTTATTACTTCTTCGAAAAGCCAGCTGAGCTGTTGAAAAATGAATTATTACTCAAAATAAAACTCGCCACTTGAAGTTTTACGTCTCAGTTTGGAAACTTTGATTATTAACTTCTGTCAGAAGGACTTGAAATTAAAAATGGTTGTATTTTTGAAAATTCGAACGATTAGATCTTGAATTTTATCAAAATTTTTTCTCCTTAATGAGATTTGTAGCGAACCAGCATCTACCTCTCTTAAATTTTCGATCACACCACATCACTATAGATTGTTTTAGCTATTCCATTTAGAACATGTCAGAGAGAAATATATTTCAATCTTCCTAATAACGCCTACCCATAATCATCTCCAAACAATTCCCGCCCTGTGGTAATCTCACACTGGCAGTTTAGAGCGGAAAGACATAATCTACATTTTTCTGAAAAAGCTGTATGTATAATAGGTTTTCGGCTATGTTCTCCACGTATCTTATAAAATGGAGATTATATTAGCGAATCAAGAATGCTTCAGTCAATGTGTTTTTAATGCGTTCGCTGTATGCTTTTATTTTGTTAGAAAGCTCAAGTATTGAGATGAGGAAAAACTGAAAACATGCAGTTGATGACGTCAGACCATCGACATTATTTTTTTGCCTAATCTTTGAAAAATTTACAATATTTTCAGTGACTATACTGTACATCATTGGAGAAATTAGATCGGGATCACTCAAATCTTTAATGAGATCCTTTTCTCTCTGGCTTTTCTATGGGTCTTGGAGTGATTTTGAAAGAAACGTCGCGTGCTTGGGAGCTTGAGTCCCGCTTAAAACCGAAAGTAGCCCCCTATCCCCGAGAAAATCAAGTAAGCCCATCCCCAAGTTCAAAAAATTCAAAGAAAATGATTGAAATATTGGTTTCTTTGTTCCAAACTCTTGATACATTTTTCATTTTTCTCCTCTTTAGTCTTGAATCATCTTATAAAGTTTTTGTTTACGTGTTTTTTTTATTTAATGACTGACAAAAATTGTTCTAGCCCGCTCTCCCCCCCCCCCTCAAAGGTTTAAGGTAACAATAAAGAGAAACGCCAAGAGGTGCACTGTGCACATTAATGGTTCTGTCACTTCCATGAATATTTTCACCTACATGAACATGTACCCCGATAGACATTTGTCTAAGAAATACCAATCTGAAATTCCCTCCCACCTGATTCCTGAATAAACAAGACCATGAATACTTGACTTTTATTGGCCGATTGGTTCAATGATTTGATTGTTTGTTGGGAATCTTGGGGGTTGGTTTGCTTAGTTAGTTGGCGATTTGATTGGTTAGGTTGGAATTTGGAATTGAGTGTTGAGACCACATATAATCTAAAATGAGCTACATCAACACCTATAATTGACCCTGAATTTTTCTTTATTGCGAGTATGGTCAGTGCCGGATTTGGGTTTCGTAGGCCATTAGTCTGACAGCTATTCGCCCGTCTCCCTCCACTTGAAAAACGACTTCTTCCACTATAATATATGCTAAATGCATATTCGACTGAAAGTATTTGGGTAAAATATTTTCTCGTAAAATTCTATACTCGGAGAAAATGTCGCGCAGTCCCAAGGATCAATACAAATTTTCGCTGTGTGATGGTGTGTGTGTAAGCATGAATGAAACTTACAACTTGGTGGATGCATTTTTCTGGGTAGTCGTTGCCGGGCTGTCTGGCGGTGGCTTGTTTTCTGTCGATTCGGCGTTATTTTTTTCACCATTCTCAACCGATTCGGACATAACGAAATTTCCAAAACTTTGGAGAGAAAGGGTGCGGGCGAGGAAGAGGGTAACGAATTGAAAATTTCGAGTGTATTTGACGCGGTAATAAACGCGAGGCGTTCGTGTGTATTTGATCGATTCGTATACGAATTTAACAGTCGATGGTCGACGACGTCCACAGATTAGTGGTCACTTCGCACATAATGCACTTGATTTTTTTTTTTTTTTTCTTTCAAAAAACGAAGAACCGAAAATGCATTCACGTACAAAATAATAGCAGCAGATGAGCTTTGCGGGTGAATGAGAAAAGCACGCACGACATCGAGGCAGACATTATAGCACGTACAACAACCGACGAGCGTCCATCAATTATCATAAAAGTTGCACTAATGATTAACGAAGTTCTATAGGTATGTGTGCGAGGTAACGAAACATAGTACACAAAACAAAAAACACAAAAAAACTGAAGAAATCAGCTGAAAAGAGGGGTGAATATAAATGGGGATATACGTGTATACTTGCGTGAAGAGCGGAAAATTTTATGGTCTGTCCGAACGATGATACGCGAGAAACAATGAAAGGGTCTGTGGTGGAAGCGGAGGGTTGAAATTCACTACAGGTCGTTCGAACCAAAACAAAAAAAAAAAACAACAAAATTATGAAAAATTTTCGCGAATGCAAAATTGCGGACGAGTGTTTGAAGCGACGACGATGGAGTGCGGGCCCGCGAGAAGCACAACAACCGTCAATAATCTCAGCCACACAGCTGGATACGCATCCACCCGACCCGACGACCAAAAAGGAGAAAAAATATCGGGCGAGTGCGCAGATCTGAGCTCCATTTCGTAGGGCACTGTAAAAAGTGGTACACGTACACTTGGCTGGAGAAACTGATGACCTACATATGAAGGCGGGAAAATGCTAAACACGCTGGCTATAACTTCTGTATAAGCGCCAAAAAACGAATTTTTTTCAAAAGAACGTACTTTTCAAGCTGACGGTCTCGTTGTTTTTGACGTAAAAAGGTATCAGGAGAACGTTTATGTATCAAGTTTTTACATGAAAGGGTTTACAGTTCTGGCTTAAATGGGATTTAAACTTGAACGAAGTTGAACTCGAAACAAGATGTTGAACAGTTCCAGCTCAACTTTAAAGGTAAAATCTAAGCCAAGTTCAAGTTCTACCAAGGCCAACCATGGCTTTAGATAGGTTTAATTAAACCAGAGAGAAATTGAAAGTGTAGTGTGACAGTTTGTGTAGATTTGAACATTGTGAATTTTACTGTGATTGAAAAGTGTACATATTATGTATTTAGTCAGTGTTGATAAAAACTGAGGTTTGAAACGACTGTAAAATCGAATAATAATGTATCAGAGGCTCCTCGCCATTTCCCCAAATCTGCTTTGCTTGAGTATTATTTCCCTGGTTGACGTTTTCCATAATTTTTACTTGCCCGATTTTTCCATCTTAATTAATAACTAGCGTGGCCCGACTCCGTTCAAATTTCCCTCAGATTTTACTCAATTCACGTTCACATCGGATTTTATTAACGGATTCTATTATCGCCAATTCCATATCTTATCTTCCGTGTAAGCCCAAAACCTGCTAATTCCTGTTTCAAAGTGTGATGTCATGGTATGCATTTGTTAAAAGGCTTACTCAGCTAAAAGAATGGGTGGTAATTTTTTGGAGACTTAGCCCGTTTTGGATTTGAGCCCATTCATAGTCTTATGGTTTTACATCAAGGCTATGAGGAGGCGTCAGTTATTATTGGGGTTGGCATTTTAAACTTTTTCCTGTAAGAAATGAACAGTAATTTAAACTATTTTCTGTGAGAAAAATTGTATGGTTTTGAGATTATAGTAGTAATTACCTGAAAAGTGGTAATAAACCTCGCAAAACAATAATGATTTTTACTATTTTTGTAGCGATACGAGTACAATCTTTCATCCCAATACATTTGAACATCATTTGGTGTTGCCAGGGGGCGAAAAAATTGAAATCAACAGTAACCCCATTTGGGGGTTGACTTTGCCGGCTTTTTTCAATTTTTTCTTTCTTATAGCCTTTCTTATTCACAATGATCTCACCCTACATGAAACACTCATTAGTTTTGCAATATCTCAAGCAGATATAACGCAGTCGAACTAGTTGATAAAGTTAGTAAATATTATAAGAAGTTGCCAAAAAACCAGTCAAAGCTTACGGTATTCATATTTTTCTGCGTTGTGAATTGAACCATGACTTTTTCGAGGCCATTAAGTGGAGCACATTTTTAATATAGAAGATTTAAAATTATGTTGTTTTGTTAGAATTCATCTAACAAAAAATTATGTGCACACCTACCGTCATTTGCCAATGGCGGACACTTTCCCAATGGCGGTCACCTTCTTTTTCATTTTTGTATATTTAGTGTTTAAACCAACTTATAATGAAACTGATGATGTCACTTGGTAGCTGTTACCCATGGTAATTCAAGTAAATTTTTGCTCCATCCAATAGAAATATTTGGCCATTAATTATGTTCTTGTCAATTAAAATATTCAATTTCGTAATTATTGCAAAGAAAAAGATTAGATAGTAAACATTTTTAAAACTGATAATTATCCATTCCTGTGATTATTAAATAATGTTCCTTCAAAGCATCAATGATCCTAAACCATTACAAACATTGAATTTTACAGTTTTAGAATTATTTCATCTGTTTCAAACGTTTTTTTGAGGGTGTCCGCCATTGGAAAATTCAGTCTATTCGAAGGTTTCCAGTGGCGGACACTTGCTTTTATGCACAACTTGAGGCTGGAATAAATCCTATACCTACCATAAACCCAAGGTATGAAGCCAAAGGATGACTGCCATGCCTTGTGACATCATTGAGTTTAATTGGATTTGTTTTTTTTTTTGTTCATTTAATTATTTGAAAAATGAATATATCTACACAAATGTGCATGGTAAAATGTTTTCAATTTGTTTTTTATCCAGTTGTCTCTATAAGTGGATGTGTGGAGGGGAGTTGAGCCCCGGAATGGACAGAGGGTGAAGCCCCTTACTAGTCAACATCATAATTGAAAAATATAATAACAATTATTCACGTTTTTTTCTACATTACAAATATTTTTCTAGGTGTCCGCCATTGGTGTGTCTGCTACTGGAAAAATGAAAATTTTGATGTCCGTCATAGGTAAAATTTAGATAGTTGGGAAAAATGATAGGGTGTAATATGTGTATGGGTTACGGGGGCCAAAAGGGGAGAAGTTTTTAGAAGAAGGTGGAGGCAAATATTCAAGGCATCAAGCAAAATAATTGAAGCATTTTTCAGCAAGCTATGAAAAAATTAAGGAAAAAAATGCCTTAAGGTGTCCGCCATTGGCAAATGACGGTATTTACTTTCAGCAGATATGTTTCATTACTTCTAGCAGTTCTACTTAGAAGCTACAGAGCGATCGCATATTTTTGAAATTTTGAGGTGTACACACGACTCTTGTTTTCTAGTCATAAGTTTTCTATGTCCGTTCAGAATTTCGGCTAAATTTTCAAATCAAAATTCGAATCAAAATTTTGTATCTACGGGCACTAGAGGTACTATACCTATTTAGCATGTATGAGTCATGTATCTGTCTGTCTCTATCTCCGTCTGCGCGTCTATATGTTCCTCTGTCTCAAACGGAGAATACAAATTGGGAGGTGCTGGCGTCCTCAAAAATCAATACTACCCCGGTGACGGTACAAGGGAACTAATCGAATAAAAAGGAAACTTTTGAAAAGAGAAAAAGCGTACGAAAAAGGACGGAGACAGGCACAGGAAGACGGAAAACCAAGAAAGTAAAATAATGGCGAAACCCCCTTTGTAGAAAATCGAAAGAATTTTTAAATAAAAAATGAAGTCAACTTATTTAAAAGAAAGAAACTAAGACGAAAAAAATATTGTTTCTTTTAGGTAAGTATACTTTTTCGAAAATAAATTAGACGGAGTGTTTATTTTTCTTTTTCGTTTAGCTTTTTTATTTTATTTTTTTTCAATAAGTACCTATTCGGACAAGTTTCTCTTTGATGATACGAAAAATAAAAAAAAAGATTGTTAAAACGGTCTCTTACTTACTCTGTCGTAAATCGTGAACTACTTCGCTGCGTTAATCTTGAGCGTTGAAATAGAAAGAAAAAACGGTTTTTCGACTCAATTACCGTTTTTGAGCCCTTGAAGTGGAGAATAAAATCGCTTATAGCTGAACTTGAGCTGCGAGAGAGAACGAAAGAAAAAGGGCGACAGCAAAAAGGCGGTTCAGTTTTCTCAGAGTATTTTTTCTACTTTGTCGAGGAAGAAAAGGGCGTCCTTTTAATAATAGAAGATCGACAGAAAATTACATGCTATACTTCTGCTGCTAGTCGACGTTTAAATAAATATATACGAGGAATTCTCGCATCTCTTGTAGAATAATATTTGGATTGGTATGCTTTGGTTGAGCTGCGTCCGTAAATGCCCTATATTTACTGTTCTTGGGGTAGTTTTCATGTTTTTTCTCTCGTCGAATATCCCTGCCTTCTTTTCGAAGAGTAATCATCAAATGGATGATAATATTTTCCTCTCTTTTCGTAGATATGATCTGCGAATTTTAAAGCTCCATGTCGTCAGCACCCTCACCCCCTCGAAAATGGTCCAAAATAGCTAGGAATTTTGTACTCATTTTGTACCGTTTTGTACCGCAAAAAAAAATTTTGTACCGACATCCACCAAGAGTTATTCAAAGAAACGTTATGGGGTGCTGGAGAAATGCTAGCACCCCCACTTCAACCGATCAACTTGAAACTAGTCTCATTATTTTGTACTCATTTTGTACTGTTTTGTACCGCTATTAGATAATTTTATACCGCCCACCTTTCAAGTTATTAAAAATATTGATGAGGGGTGCCGGGGACATGCTAGCACCCCCACTGCAACGAAATAACTCCAAACTGGTCTCATCATTTTGTACTCATTTTGTACCGTTTTGTATTGGCAAAATAACATTTCGTACTGCTCCCCTACCTATACTGGGATAGGAGCCTGACCTTCAAACTTCGGAAAAATGCTCCAAAACAGTCTCATCATTTTGTACTCATTTTGTACCATTTTGTACTGGCAAAATAACATTTTTTACTGTTTCCCTACCTTTGCTCAGATAGGGGGCTGACCTTCAAACTCCGGAAAAATGCTCCAAAATGGTCTCACTATTTTTTACTCGTTTTGTACTGGCAAAATAACATTTTGTACTGCTCCATAATGAGACCATTTTTCAGAATTTTTCTGGGAGTTTGAATATCAGCCCCCTATCTGTGACTAGGTAGGCGAGCAGTACAAAATATTATTTTGCCAATACAAAACGGTACAAAATGAGTACAAAATAATGAGACCAGTTTGGAGTTGATTGGTTGAAGGGGGGGTGCTAGCATGTCCGCAGCACCCCTCGTGAATATTTTTAACAACTTGAAAGGGGAGGTGGTACAACATTTTCTAATAGCGGTACAAAACGGTACAAAATGAGTACAAAATAATGAGACCAGTTTCAAGTTGATCGGTTGAAGTGGGGGTGCTAGCATGTCCCCAGCACCCCATAATGTTTCTTTGAATAACTCTTTGTGGATGCCGGTACAAAATTTTTTTTTTGCGGTACAAAATGAGTACAAAATCCCTAGCATATTTTGGATTAATTTTGGAAGGGTGAGGATGCTGACGACATGGAGCTGAATCATAATCACAGAACGATTTTCCAAGTTCGGTATTTCTTTTGATTAAAAATATATGAAATACGTGGTTGACTCGTGAGCGTACACGAAGTTAATACTTTGTTTTGAAATTTTGAAACCACAGATGACCTTCACCTTTAATTATCCTCTTTAGAATGATATATATACTGAAATATACCTGCTAATTATATGCTAATTATAGTGAGTTGCGCGCTAAAATTTTAAGGTACCAATTAATCATTAATGTGAAGTATGTAAAAATTTAGTTAGCCTTAGTCCTTATTCAACTTGAATATAATTCGTAATCGTACGTACTGTCTGCTTTGTGCAGAAAATATTTTTCTCGTATGCAACATCATTAGATGGACAACTGCAGTTATTCAAAATTTGTTTGTTTGTGGATAAGCTTTTACATTCTTATTACCCAAGTCTTACTTTCAAACCTACGCGCATAAATATCTGAGAATATTAAAATGCATTTAAAGCTTTCTGAAAACCTAGCCGCATAATTTATTAGAGGAGATAAAAACGACACGAAGTGAAGAAAACATTAATGAAACGTGATTTAATTGCTCCTCAATGAAGGTAATTAAAAAAAGGTCGAATATGAACTTTTTCCACTCGAAAAGATTAAGCCACGTTTGTGTAGATGCTATAGACGAGCATAAAATACGGCAGCAGGTACATATTTATGATCTAGAGCTGTTTAAATATACAATAATTATATATTTTAGAAGGTACCCAGAATGCAGAATTTAAATGAAGTCACGTATAACCTTCCAATTTACAGGTCTAGATTTTCTGGTGAAATGGTCACCCATGAATGTGTGCATAAAACGTACCCATCCTAACTTACTCGTAGAAGTGGATACTTAATTCTTACAAAAAAAGTAGCCTTTGCCGAACGGTATGAAGAGTCAAGAGAGGAGTGAATTACAAACTGCTTGCCTTCGTTCTACTTGTACAAACACAGCTTACGTTCAACGAAATCGAAACAGTCATTACTCAAATGAAATAATTGTAATTCTTTATTTTATAACCTCAAAGTATGAATTTTTTTGTCAAATATTCGTAGCAACTAGCAAGTCAAATGTCTGCTCGTCAAAGGTGAATGACCCGGACCCAAAAATTTTCAAATGAAATACAATGGACTTGAACCGGTGGAAAAATTGTCTCGCCGTACCATTTTTATTATTTTTCTTAGCAATCTCATATTCTTCATTATTTTGCTTAGTAACCTCATATTAGAGGAGTTTTGGCGCAAAATGCAACAAACGTCATTGAAAATAATTATTGTGCTAAAAATTACTAAGAAAAACTTTTCCCAAATGAAAAAGCAACAGCCTTTTTTTATGTACGATAACTCGCCCTCTTCCTCAGAGTTGACCTTACCAGTATTTCATTATAGTGGTAGTCATTTTTGAAGGTTAGAACAATTCTTATGATTAGAATAACGTTTGTTGCGTTTTGCGCCAAAACCACTCATTTGTATTGTACTTGAATTGGTGGAAATTTCTCGTTATCCTATACAGTGTAGCCTCGTAATGCTCAGCAAATGAATATTCAATTTTTTTAAACTCGTTTAACATGATTATTTTTCTCATTGCTGAGTTCTGTCGAGTCTGCCTTAAGTTATGCGCTGAAAACCTACAAAAAACGCTCAAGGAATATGACATATTTTTTCCTAGAGTGTTTTTATTTTTATTTTCTCATTCGTAGCTTACGAAGTGCGCTGTAGGGAATGAGAAAAAACTGAGGTGCCAACTTATCTCATCGTATATATATGTAATAGGTATTATAGGTATCTCAACATAGTCTGTAGTCTGTTTCTTTCACACACGTTCTTGAAATTTTAGAAAACCATTTGTTCCTTCATCTGTTGTTCATTCTTCAATATTGACGAAACGAAATTTGTGCTTGGTTTTTCATTACCAATATGTAGGTCATCAGTTTTCCAGCCTATAGTATAATACATCAGTATATGAAACGGTGCTGCAAACTGCGCACTTGCAAGATACTTTTTCCCCCTTTCCAGTCTGGTCGTGGTGGCTGCGTATCTTTTGGATGCGGGGGTTGGGGGAGCAGTGATTATTACTAACGAATGTACTTACTTCTCACGTATTCTGTCGTAGTATACTTCTTCCTTTTGCATCCAACACTCCAACACTTGTATGATTACGTTTTAAAAATGAAAATTTCACTAAAATCTTGTAATTTGAACGAATCGTTAAGTAAAAAAAAGAAAGATAATTTCAGAAAAGTGAGAAAAAAAATTTTGATTCTCCACTTCTATATGATTGAGTATAGGTGATTTGGAGATTCGGTATTGATGAACATATAGATCTATCATCGCATGTTCTCTCTTTTCTTTCTTTTTTTATGTTTTTTTTTTTGAAATTTATGGTAACGTGTTATTTTAAAAAGAGTTGGTCAAAACTTCCAGTTCCATTTCAAAGTCAAAGTGCTGTCCATCGAAAATGTATTTTTAATGAAAAGGCTGCCTGGTTTTTCGAATCGATCTGTTAAAAAACACGTGGGAACGATTTATGGTCAACTTGGTTTGGTATATGATTCAAATAAGTTTAGGTTACGTCTTTTACATGAAACCTGCTGATCGTCGTATGAAATTACAGTTTTAGATTGGCACGAGAGAATTATATACTGTACATGAAATTGTTAAGAGATTTCAAAGTTAAACGTATAAATAAATTATTGCACCAACTCACGTTATGCCAACCACAAACTTCTATATGCGCTTAGTAATAGGCGATGTGACAAACAAGAGTGTGTGGGTGTTCGTATATACGTGTACGTGTAGGACAAAAATGAGCTGGGGAAGATTAATGGTTGCTCGTATGCACACGGACTATGGGTACTTTTTAGGTTGCATACATGCTGAATCAACGATAAATATTGCTCTTCTGGCATTTATAACAAAACAAATGCAAAACTTTTCTCGTGTTGACTCACTTGCAATGCGTAGATAACTTCTATTAAAATTTAGTGAGTTATAATTTGGACAAATGTCCATGTTCAGTAATAAATGCAGTATAGCAACTGCGGGCATTTGCTGCCTGAAAGTATATTGTATACTCGTGTTACGAGTATGAAAATTAAATTTACTTCGCAGTCCTCTGGACCTCTTGGCTCTTTTTACCCTTCCAGTCTTTGGCTCGTCTCAAAGAAATAAAAAGTATATAAATTATTGTTATAAAATTATCAAAAGTAAAACTTTCTCTTGACTCGCTTCTACGTGGCCATCGGGGTTGGGGGTATATCTTACACACTGTAATATTATGTATCTCAATTTTTTCAGTTAGGTTGCTTGGAAACGAAACTTTTTTCCCTTTTTAGGATTTTTTTTTTTTTTAGTTTTTCTGTTGAATTTGGATTTTTTTTCTCGCATTTTCATTTCGCTGAAATGTTGATAGTATATCTTTTGGAAGTAAATGCATGAGAAAAGAATACGTATTAAGTAAAAGTGTACGTAAAACTTGTATATAGTTTCTGCACTATAGAAGGTCCAGATTCGGCGAAATAAAAAGCCAGTGGAAAAGTTGAGTTTTTGGTACAGTCGAGTTTTATGCGAGTGTGTTTCTAGAATTACTGCAGTGTTCTGCTGAATATACGAAGCCAACGAAAGTTGTGTGCGACCTATAAAATCCAAAAAAAAAACAAAACCTAAGTACAGTAAAGTTACGGAAATGGGTCTGGCAGTGGTAGGTGAGTTATGGATAAGAAAAAAAAGTATCTAACAAGGAAATTTATAAAGTGCGCCGTTCGAAAATGTGAACGTTTCAATTTTGGTATAAAGTGGTAAAAAAGCACAACGTGAATGAATGAACGTGTGTAACTTTTTGGAAAGTGCGAGTAGATTCAAGGTTTTTTTTTCGGTTTCTTTTCCAGCTTTTGTCTTTTTTTTGTCTTTTTTTTTTCGTTTGGTTCGAAAGGCCCAGCCGACCTTTTAGAGCGTTCTTATTGGATTGCAGACGTTAAACTTGGTCTAAAGAAGTAGGTCGATAGACGTTTTTGATGAATTGAAAAGTTTTTCTCTCCATTTTTTCTCAAGTTTTGGTTAAGCTTACCGAATTATATTCGAAGAATTTTTAATTTAGACAGCGTTTTTTGTGTACCTCTCTCTCATAAAAATTTTATTCACTCTCGCGGTACGGCTGTTAACACTGAAACGAGAATTTTCATTTTCATACAATCTTTTATAAACTTTTTTCACGTCGAAAATGTCTTCACTTCAAGAAGTTTTCCACAGTTTTATTGTAAATGACGTGAAAAAAAAGGCATTCCTCTGTTGAGTCGTTGTGGTTTTGTTCCAAGGTTTGACACTTAGCACCTTCCGAAATTCCTCATCGATCAGGAGCTCTTAATTCGAGGTATGAAAAGAGTGAACTGCCCCAAAAATACCAATTTTGTTGGAGGAATACTTTTGTCGAAGGTATTGACAAAGTATTTAAAAGTTTATTTTTCTCGTGGAACCGTCTTTTAAGATGCATTTAGAGACGAAGTTGAATTATAATCAAGTAAAACCAAGATCTAAAGCTAATTGGACTCGAGTTTAATTTTTTGATACGTTATAAATTTTATCGATAGAATTAATTATGTATTATAAATACAGAAGTGAAGCAGTTGAAAATGTATTTTAAAAAATTGCTCATATCCAGGTTACATTAACTAACCTCTTGATAGTCTGTGAAGCGCGTGCGCAGATAAATTAAATTGAACCGAGTGGTTCGTGTCTAAATTGACTTGAGTGAAATAGAGTAATCCTATCAGTTGAAGATGAGGTTTGCTTAAGTTCGAACTAGTGGGAAATTATTATCAATTTCTCATTTGAAATACATACACATACATTGGAGTTGGTGAACAAATTTGAATTTTAAAGTCCTAAATAGCATATAATATTTGAAACTTTTGTGAAACTATGCACCAGGTTGGTATATCAGAAGGCACGTGTGTTGAATACCATTCAGGACTAATAAATTTACATTAATTTACTGAAAAATAGAAACACCAATGTATTTTATCAGGGAACTGATAACAATTTTGATAATTTCTCCCATCAGAAGGAACGTAAACTAAGCTTGTGTGACGTCATTTTCGGATTGCATGCTCTGTAGGAATTGAGGCCATACATTTCGCCACAAGTAAGGAAAGTTAGCTATTTCGTAGGAGTACCGAAGAAGAGTTCTGCAAATTTTTGTCCAAATTTGAAATACAAAGTAGCTTACAAAATGAGCGATTTTATATTTTGGTTTCTGCAAATATATGTAGCACCATCTTTAGCTACTAAGTTGAATTTTATATCGCTGCTACTGCTCTCTAGTCTTCTAAAGTCCCTTTTCGAAGTTCTTTTCTTATCGCTCGTCAGAGAGCTCTGTGACTGTGTTGAAGACGAAAACTTGATGAACAAAGGCTACCGTCGAGGGAGCCTTTGAAATTCGTTTATCATTATCAAACTTGATTATCATATTTTGAAAAATTTACCATATTACAGCTCGTAATTGATGACGCATACGTATTTCACGCAAATAATTTCATTTTACTCTTGCTCAAAAATTTTATTTTTCATAAAAATTGATTAAAATGCTCTACCCCCGTCATGCTCGTTGCTATGCCACTTGTGACTTGTGAGTACCCAGAGCGTATGATATTTTTAAAAGGGCAAAGTGTTTCCTAGTTGAAAATTTTTTTACCTTCTTTATCAATGCCCGCGTATTTAAGATGACTAAAATTTTGATTCTCCTTGAAACTTGTCAACTAGGGGGAGGGGGCTGCCTAAACGTTAGTTGCAAGCCTGATACCTGCAGTAAAAATGACTAGACTTGAAGCAACTTGATTTTCTAATTATTCTCGTTTGTATATAGTTGCACATAGTGTAAGAAAATTACTGTACGATCTAATTACGTATAACGCGTGTGTTGTATTGTTATTTTATTAACCCCTGCGTGAATGGAGCTTTTCGCATCGTATAGAAACTGCATGGAAGCGTAAAATTTTACCAACGTTCTGTCGAGGTTAAAAACTTTTCACCACAAATTAGACTTAACAACTCTGAATTCTGTAAAATATCTACGCATACGGAATGAATATAAAGGTAAACGAAGGGAATCGTTGTGGAGAAGACGAAAATCGTACAGTTATTCTTCGAGCATCCACAAAAAAGTATAATGAAAGTTAACAAACAAGTATATCTTATATGTACTTACTTTACCTAATTTTTTGTACCTTGCGGTTTATTTTGTTTTTTTACTTTTACATTTTACAGAAGCCTAACGGAAGGTATTCGAGGGTATGTCGCAGTCTCTTTAACAGTGCCGGGGCCAGGGATAGCCACGGCCCTTAACAAAAAATTCTCATCCCTCTGAAATAAAATTTCTCAAATGAACTAGAAATCAGTATAAAGAAGGGAATTACTGAAAAAATTAGCTTCAGTATCAATTGTTTGGATGTTAACATTTTCGAAAAATTTTTATTGGCCGCCTCCCTAAAAAATAAAGTGGTTCCGCCACCACGATAGAATTCCATCTAGGGAAATTTGAAAATTTGACGTACAGATTTGTTTACTCTATGCATTTCTTCTGAGCTGTAATTTTTGTCATTTGCTCGTATCTAGCCTCCATGGGAAGTGATTGTGGAAAAAAAATTTTTTTCACTGTTGATGGGATACTGGAGACATGCCTCTGTCTACCAAAAAAATTGAAATAATGAGTGAGCCTTTCATTTGTGCTAGTTTATGCTCGTTTGTGCTGTCATTTGTTTTCTCTGTGCTGTTCCTAACTTTGGAAATGAAATTTATCGCACAGATTTGTTTTAGACCTTTGTGGCGCTCGTTCCATGTAGGTAAATCAACTTTATAGCACTCATTTTGGGCACCACTTGGTTTTTCCCGAAAAAATGACTGCGAACTCGTCCAAATCTTGAAATTTTGTTTTTGTCAAGTACGAGTACAATCGAGTAATTTAATTTTCAATGAACTAAAGTTCACTTTTTTTTTTTCAACTGGAATAATTGTAGGTACGAAATAGGGTATCTAAAATTAGGAAACCTTTTAAAGAAATAGGAATTATTTCAAGTACATACCAAGCTTATATATATTGAGGTCGCTGCCTTAAGGTTGTCTTACTAATATCATGTCAAGTGTAAATCTGCATCGAGTATAAGGAGTAGGGTATCGCTGCTAATAATGAATGTGAATGTGACTCAGAAACCTGAGTAATTTATACGAAAGAAACTAAGTACATACAGGGTGCGGCAAAATGACCGGACATATTTGTTTCTCCAATTATGTGCGTAAGACAACATGCGGTTGGTTTTAAATTAAAATTCATTCTTTGAGGTTACATATGAAAAGAAATTTCACTCGCATGTTGATCATTTTGCCCAGCACAATTGCGAAGGCGTAAAACTCAATTTTTTAAGACTTTGCTAAGCAATAATCATATTTTCTCCACTAATTTTTTACGTATTCAGTCGGTAGGGAATTTACCTCCTCGCGCTAACCATGAAGAATGCCACAGGTGCAGAATTCCCCTCCCCGATCAATTTTATCCATCACTGGTAGCATTTAGCAGAAGAAATAGCAAAATAATGTAAACATTGCTCAACAAAGTTGAAAAATTGGATTTTACGCCTTGAAAAATGTGTTAGGCAAAATGGTCAACATGAGAAAGTGAAATTATTGTATTCAGTAGCGCACCAAAGTAGGGATATGGAGCTGAAACCTTTCCTTTAGGCCTTGAATTTCATCAAAAAAAGGCTGGATAGAAGATTTTCAGTTTTTTGGGACTTTTTTGGGAATAAATTTAAGCCTTAGCTCCTCCCTTGAAAAATTTCTGGGTGCGTCACTGATTGTATTTCATACGTAACCTTAAGGAATGAAGTTTTATTTAGAAGCAACCGCATATCCTTATCTTTTTTCTTATGCGTATAATTCAAAAAACAAATGTAGCCGTCATTTTGTCGTACCCTGTAGTTGCTAGCTGGTAACCAGAACTGGCTCAAGCAATCATATATGCCTCTTCTGGTTTAGCTGTAAATGGAGAATGGTATACATGATCCTTGTTGCTCACTTTGCTTGCTTCATCTTACCTGACGTAAAGTGAAAATGCAAATTAGGGAATTTAAAATCCGGAAACACTCTTTGAGCATAGATTGAGGAAATATTTCAGACTAATTTTTGTGCATAATCGGATGACAAAAGTGCGTTCCCATAATTGCACTTTTAATTTACACCTACACCCTTAAGTTAGAATGAAAACTATTTTATTTATTTTTTCGGGGTGGGGGGGGGGGGAATAATTCAGGCTTCAGGCTACAGTTAGAAAAGAAAGCAAAATCAGTGTCGTTTCAGTTTCTTGAATGGATAATCAGAATTCAATTCATCATGATTTTTTGAAGTACGAGTACCTATTAAAATTAAATGTACCTATAATTGTTTCGTTCAACTTAATCTCTTGAATGGCCGGGTTCGTAGCTGCTTAATTGGTTTAGAATTTTACAGATGCAAAAAAGGAAGAAGAATAAAAAAATTGGTTAGGCATTATAAAACCTATTTGTACGTGGGATTTAAGAACGTGCGCATTTTCACCTTTCGGATTCATTTTTACTGCCATTTACGAAAATATAAGAAAACGAGGGCGCTGACGCCCATTTAACTTGAGGTTCTTGTATAAAAGTGCGAAAGTCATTCGTTGGACGAATAGTATCCACGTGAAGCAACAAGTGACGATCTTTCATTTCTCGGCTGTAACCGTTTAAAGGAAAAATAGCTTTTCTTTGGATACGAAATAGTTGAAGAGGGCTCACGTAAACCCTCGAAGAGAGAACACATTTTCATACGTAAGTGTTTAAATGAAACTGCTGGAAATTAATGCTTATTTTGAGTTATTATTATCCTAAGATTGCCATAATTGAAAATTTATAAATTTATTAGAAATTCAAGTTCGCGTTTTAAAGACGGTATATAGGCAGTAGTCGTTGATTTTAAAATGACAGGTTAAAATCTTCGAAATTGATCATAAAACCATCACTGTCCTTTGAATTAACGAAGCTGAATAATATTCAATGAATTCATCACCGCATATTCGAATAAATTTCGTTTCGGTTGTCACATTTGAAATTTTTATGGTGCAATGAAGCATGCGAAGTATTTTTATTTAATCGAAAGAAAAGGCGAGTAAATGTGAATGATTTGTCTAATCTTGATCGACGAAAAAATTTTATTTTCTTGTAGAGAATATCACAACATCAGAGGAATATTTTGTGCGAAAATAAATTAAACCATAGCATTTTGCCGTTTTTATATTTGTTCAAAAGAAGAAAGCATTTGAAGCGTGGTTTCTGCTGAGTGTTTCTGGTTGGTTAAAAATTCTCCTAATTTCTTTTAAATGTGTGACTGATGAAGTCAACCCAACTGTTGGCCCGTTTTCTACCCTGTATATGTTTTTTCTGGTTCTTTTCACTTGAAAAATTTCTTTACACTCGGAAATACATAATTATCAAATTTATTTTAATTTCGTATCAAATAAATCTCTTGATTACGGGTTAAGTATTAAGTCAGCTGTTGCACAATGCGATTCCTCATTCAGCCATAACTTCCCACTATTAGTTGTTGAAAATGCATTTTAAAATATGTTTTTAGCTTTTTCTAGAAATTGCTTTTTTCAAATTTCAAATTTGTCTCGATCTTAACTCCACATACTGATCAAATACGAAATGATGAGTGCGAATTAATAAACAGTGGTATAGTGACTTTTCTCATCAAGGAAATTAATATTTATCGTACCAACAGATATTCTTAATATTTGTCGTAATATTTACGATCTTAGATTTATTTCACTATATTTTTGTCGTAAGAACTATTTTCTCCTACTAATCCTGCATTGTGCATGTCTATTTTCCAGTCGAAAATAGTGAAAATTACTTCTTGAATTTTTTTCGGTACTACGATTAATCATATTTTCAATTTATTATCCATCAAAAAAAATTTTCTAATTTTGCTATGTGATAGAAACATCTTCCTTAATTGAAATCAATCAAAAAAAAATGCGATCGGTTTTTTAGTGCTTCCGATACATTTTCTCGTGACACGTTACAAATATTTTTTATTTTAGAACTATACCTACTATCGGTTATGTGATGGCGAATTCTTTCTCCTAATAAAACCAACTCAAACTCTTTTCTAGTTACACATAAGCTGAGTAAACATCGAAAAGATAGTAAGAAAATAAAATTGAAAACATTTTTTTTATTTTGAAGTCGTGCAAAAGTGAACTCATATTTTTGGCGGTGTTGTTGCCGAATTTACAAACTTGAATTTCATAAAGATGAAAATGCAGAGGTATAACCAATTTTGGATTATAAGGTCATGAAATGTAATTACAACGTATTCTGTTAATGTTTATAGTAAAGTGATTATAGGAGTGAAATAACTGACTATTCTTTCTATTTGTCTTCCAAAAAAATGTACACAGGATGATTTATCTCGTTCCGACTTTTAAACTTATTAACTCAAACTTTCTCGGATATTGTAGAGGACAGATATGTCTTCCTAGTCCTCTATAGTTTGTCGAATTTTTATATCTTGTTTCATTCACCAATATTTATTACATGTTGAAAATCGGTAATTTTCAACAGTACATATATTATTGAAATTTCAGCCGTTTTTTGAAAATTCTACAAACTCGTCTCCACAATTTTTTTTTGTTATTTTCATTATTTTAATAGAACGAACTTATAGTGTAAGTTTATGACGTCCGTAATGGGACGTCATAATGATGGGAACAGGAAAATGTAAGGAAGCAACCTGTACTCGAGGGATAAGCCGTTTTTTTGGAGGTCAAAAGACAATGTAAATATTTGTCGGTATAGATTACGTAGATTACGTACTTGTACCTAGATTAAGTCGTATATGTTCTTCGAAGCAGCGTATAAGTTGCAGACGTAATTTTTCATTTTTGATGCGTGAACAATTTATCAAGGCTGGCTCGTCCGTAAGGTATAGTGGCTAAGTACTCGTACTTCGAAAAATTATCTAATAAAAGTAGCCTGCGATTACGTAGACTGCATCGGTTGATAGATTCCATACAAACTCCTATTTACGTTGCTGTCAATTTTACTGTCAAACATTGAAATTGACGTATTGGTGTCCCGTTTTAATTTTTATGTGATTCGATGGAAACGCACTGAAAGGCCCTATAGTATAGGTAATGCTTGAAACAAAAAATTTTCTTAACAATGAACAAAATTATTTTTCGTCTGTCACTCTGAAGGTCTATCCTGTCCATCAATACATAAATATGTTTTCAATTTTTGAGCTTGCGAGTAAAGATTTTGTAAATGACGTCAATTTACCCAATTTTTTTTTTCTTCTTTTGCAACACTCGGGTCACGTATAATTTACCTTAATGATTTTTGTGACTGAAATTCGGTTACTATAGTGAATAGTAAAATTTTAGGTTTGATATCCGTAGATGTGAGAAACTGGAATAATTTATGGAATTAACGTAGACGGTAGAGATATGGTGTATGGTAACTTTTTCGTGAAAGATATGTAGGACCTATAGAGAATTATAAAAAATATTCATGATTGATTAGTGAAGAAAAATACTCTGCTTCACATTTTCGAGTATGTGAAATTGAAAGTCATAAGTAAAATCGTACTCGTATTTATACTCGTGAAAAATTTAATTTCGCATCCCCGAATCAAATTTTTAGCCAGTTTTCGACAGAAAACCTTCTAGTCTATTGATGTTGGTCTGAGGCGGATTTTTTAAACTTAGATGGATGGCTTCTATAGTAAGGAAAGTACTAAACCAATTGAGCTGAAATTAATATCGTGTACAAATAGAAACTTCTAAAATGTACCATTCAAGTTTCAAGGCTTCAAGCCAATCCGTTTGTTGATTTTTATAAAAAGTTAATGTTTTGAAGGTTCAGAATGCGAATGTTTCTTTGGTTAACTTGCTCGTACGTTTCCGACAGAAATTCATTTTTGTCAACTTTTGCCTACTTAATTCTAAAACGTAAACTTTTAATAGTTCATGAGACCCGCGTAATTCTATTCGAAAACCTGCTTATCCAGCGGTGGGGGCTTGTTTTGCTAGAATTCTTAAATTTTTTTTTGACTTGAAAGCGACTGAAATAAGAGATAGAAACCTGCAGGTATCTAACTAAATCGTATACTGTAAGTCTGGCATATCTCGATTTTTCACCAATATACCTATATACCTTGTTACAGGCAAATTGTGAAACTCCAACATTTAATTAAATGACTAGGCATTTAGTTAAATGACGAATAAGCTGTGAACTGTAGTCATTTAATAAAAGGACTAGTCAGTTAATTAAATGCCGCAACACAGTTAGGCAGGTTGTGAAAAGTTCACTGTTTCTACCTTATCGCGCCCCCCATTCTGGTTCTTTCTTATCTGATTTTGCCTGCCAATACCTATTTTTAACGAAGAAAAATTTTGAAAATATCAAAATTCAAGTTGAATGTCCACTCAAAACTTTCCTCAGACTCAACCGATTTGAGTGGTCAAAACCTCAAGTAAAAGGTATCCACTGAGTGTTCTTAGAGCAAAACAAATTCCTTACCTCAATTAGAACCTGAGATATAGATCTTTGAGTGAAGAAAAATCTTGAAAATATCAAAGGTCAAGTTGAATGTCCACTCATAACTTTCCTTAGACTGAACTGATTTGAGTTTTCAAAACCTCAAATGAAAGGCCTTAATCCATTGAATGTTCTTAAACCAAAATGAACATGATACATTAATTAGAACCTGAGATATTGATGTTTGAGTGGTGGAAAAACTTGGAAAAAGCATGAAGTTTGAGTATAACTTGAGTAAGGTCAGAGGTGAGTGAATTCCAATGGGTGATGACATATCTACACATAAGTACCTTTCATTTTTAAAAAAATGAAGCAAATTAGCCGGATAGAACTGCCGAACAAACTTGTATTAGATTCTTTTCATGTATAGATTTCATTTTGTACAATTTGCCTAGTTAATGTTCGGCATTTTATTAAAAGCCTAGTCATTTTAATAACTGCCTAGTCAAATTATTGAATTTTGTTCGTGATTTTACAATGTGCCTGAAATCAAACGTCATTTAATTAAATGCCTAGTCATTTAATTAAATGTTGGAGTTTCACAATTTGCCTGTAACATATACATCTTATACATTGCCGTTTGGGTGATTCTTACGCCGTCTACCACAAAGTTTATCTCATATCTTCCGTTTCTTGGGGATGAGGATTTGCGGTTGCACGTTTTTGGTATGGGGCAAAAAGTTTTGAAATGAATTCAATTTTGTTAACAAACGATTCTAATTACTTTCCCAGTTAAGTAGCTGGTTGTAGGCGTTTGCACTTGAATAAGCGAACACTCTCATGCATATAATATTATGCTGCTCTGCCAAATGTTTACCGAGTCTTCATTTTATTTTTTATCATCGTATTGATAAACATTTTTATCAAAATCGAAAAGAATTATTCAAAAATTTTAGCTTCTTTGGCGAAATGGCGAGTATACTTCGACCGATTTTCGTTTCCTCAATAAATGTTTAGTTCGATTCTCCTTAGATAGTGCTTCAATATATAGTTACCCATCAACTTCTCAAATATGAAGTTTGAAAAAGTTAGGTGAGAACCTGAAAGAAATTTGTGGGATGCAAATATTTGTTGTACATACTTGAATTAGGATTTTTCACTTCAAAAGGTCATATTGTCGTATTCCAGTCAATTTTCAACCGATTGAGAAAATACACGAAACTTTCCCTTATTAAAAGCAATCATCAGCTCTGAATCTAAACGGAATTTCCGACTTGAGGTACCTTTTCATAAATCACATCTCATTTTTTATTTACATATATTCTTCTATTTATAGATTTTAATGTCCCTCTTGACAGCGCATGCACTAACTATCTACTGAGTGGCCAGAGACATTTGACTGATCAGTCTGAACTTAAAAATAGGTTACATCAGAAGAAGACTATTTGAAAAAATATCGTTAGTAGACTCAGACATACTCCAAAATTCTTTCGGATAAGCCAAACGTTTTCTGACCATTTCAGCTTATAGATGGCTCTTACAACGTGGCAACATTTGTAAGAAAACAATTTTTTTTCAAGTCCCAAGTTCAGAGATTCAGGTCTCTGCCACCAGTGTCTTATCTTTCTTCGTGACTCAAGAACCTGGGTAACTATAAAAAAACCACGAACAGATGGTGTGTGCAACCACTCTCGCCATTGCTAAGAAAATAACTGCCCACTGGTTATCAAAACTTTGGTTGAGTAATCGATAAATCAGATTTCTAGACAATATAATTATTATAAAATATTATTTTTCAAATCGGGTAAATAAAAGACACCCTCTTAGGTAGAAGTGTGGAATTCTTCGTTTCGTTTCGTTAAAAATGAATTCATCTTTTACACGTTAACTCGTACATTGTTTTTTGATGACGAAAACGTGGGTGCACTTTTTTTATTGGCTGAAAATCGCTTACAGACTCTTTATATAAACATTAGATTTAACACTAGAAAAACCATGTTTTACTCGATTACTCAAAGGACCAGGTGGCGTCATATTCGACTCAACAGTAAAAGAACCTAAAATCACCGGTGAATGTCATATATGACGCCACTTGGTCCTTTGAGGAATGGCGCATCCAAATTCAAATGGCGTCGTATACGACACCACCTGGTCTTTCTAGTGTTAAATTCATTGGTCCAAGAGTGGAGAAATATCGCTTTCGATGAATTAAGTGGAAATTTTTCACCAGAAATTATAGTCTCGGCGCTACGAGAACGAAATCATATAATGAGGCGCGCATTATTCAATTCCTCGCCCCCCCCCCCACCCCTGAAGACTTCGCCTTGCTCGTTTAATGTCGTCTATTCAAAAAATGAAACACATGTGCCTCTCCATCCGCCGTAAAAATCGATTAATTGAGCAAAAGGTAAGGTACCTATGCTCTCATCACCAGGAGCCACCAATTTACGAAATTACCCCCCGGCAAGCCAAACGTCATACAAAGGCCTCCTACATTAATTTTAGAAATAGATCTAATAATTAAGAGGAACGTTGTTGTAAATCTTGCTGACATGGTTTCCGATGCGAATAAATGCGGTTTGGGTGTAAAACTGTGTTATTGTGCGGCGTAAAACTTGCTTTTCTTGAACGAGGGGATGTGCATCTTTCGTGTTTATTAAAATCTTTGCCCGATGAGGGCGATAAAAATTAATTAAAATGGTGGAAGAAATTAACGTCGGTCACGTGATAATGGATTTTCGTTGTTGTCCAATTTTTGGATACCGCAAGACCAGAAAAAGTACCCATATAATTCTGAGCCCACAATATACCTACTGATTTCTACTTTTTGAAAGCACTAATTTATGCAATATGCAAGAATTACGAGTATATAGGTTGGCCTTCATTGCAAGTGAACAGGGATTTGCGAGAAAGGGGTAAGTCCACGTTTCTCAATTTCACACAGGAAATCAAAAAAACACTTTCGTGTGAAATCCTGTTGCATTGCAGTGCTCGAAGCTATAATTCATGTTCTGGTATACGTGTAACGGTGAAGGTTAGATCCTTAAGAAAATTTCCTAGCAATATTGTGTTTGTATTTCACTTCTGAAACCAGTGGGATAAAAAATTGATAAAATTGGAAGGATCTACTCCTCTTGCATATTGAACTGTAAGTCTAAGAAGAAAACAAATAGACCAATAATAAGTTCGAATGAGAAAACCATTCAGAAATCAGAACAAAGTAAAATATTATGAAGAATCAAAGTTTTAGAAGTCAATGTAACATAATCAATACTTCTGAATGCAACAAGAAACCAGCTGCATCTAAAGTCAATCTTTGTTCTCTGAATATTTTTATTTTTAGGCGAAAAAATTGATCATACAGTTACGTCTTATGACATTTTATAAGATTTGTATTTTTGTTTTTTCGATGACATTATCCATAATGAACCCGTTATAACGTCATAATAACTCATGATGACATCATCAGACATATCCAAATCTAAAGCACCTCTTCGTCGATATGGTTTGTGATCATTCTTTAGATAAATATCGACACTCGAATCTTGACTTTGTATCGACATGTGTCATTATGTTACATAATGTATGACAGTGGTCGCAGGATGATCCCTAGCCATGAGACATATATCCGTGTCAAAATGAAACGAGTGAACCAAAACTTCATTTTCTAAATGGATATGATATAGTAATAATTTTGGCTATCAAACTGAAAACATGATTAAAACGGACAGAAAAGTAGAACGATATTGATGCCTTTACTCAATAAGTTACATTCTGTTTTATTTCCTTATCACTATATACTCTGTTCATTTTAAGACTGCAAAAAACGGAACGTCAAATTCACATTCATCGACAATATAAGTATCAATCAGTTTGATAAGAAACAAGAAATTAAAATCGGAAGCACAACCATTTATTGTTGCTGAATGTGAACGAGTACCTTTTCCTCTCCCCGGGGCCCTGCAAACTGCAATCCATTTTTTGCAGTCTTAAGTTGAACAGTCAATTTTGATTTCTAGTCAGAATATATAATTTTGGCCAGTTTTTTAATTTGCCGGAATTATTGTTATTTACATATTTTTATCAAAGTTGACTAGTCAAAATGAATTACCACATGTTTTGCCTAGCCATATTCACAATGCCTGCCTGAACCAGTGGTCAAAATTGATAATAAATCGGAAGGTCATGATTGTCTAGCCATTATACATATTGCCAACTGGAAGATATAGTCCAAATGAAAAATGTAGAAAATAGCTGCAGCCTTCACTGAAGCTTCGTGAAGGCGAAAGATGAATTCTCTCTTACAGAGAGACATTATAAGAATTATCTTGAACTCTATGATGATATGACATTATGTTCACGGAAAGATAGAACTTTATGTATTTTAATTGACGAACGCTCAGTATAAAGAAGTCTTATTTAATAAATAGCAGTATATAAAATAATTACAGTATTAACCAGTTATTTATAACATTTACAAAAATTGTGGCATATTGAAAATGGTAGAAAAAAATTATTAGGTTTCTTTGAATAATTATATTATTCATGACGTCATATAAGATGTTATGAATATTGAACTTGAACATTATCTTGGAGCAAGGTTCTATATCGTCATTATTTACAATTGCAAAATTATGATGACATCATCATATCCAGATATGATAACGTAATAAATAGGTATAAAAACAAAAAATAGGACATTATATTTTAAGCAAACATTATGTTTTAGGCGGACATTATGTTTTGAAATTGGAACACCCACTACAAAGAATTCATCTTCAATTCATCTTCAATAACTGTTTTAACTCTATGACGTCATCATCTGTGACGTCATCAAAGAATGACAAAATGTTATATATAGGTATGATGACCTTCAATTCATCTTCAAGGAGTGTATGATGACGTCATCAACCACTTTTTAACATAGGAACCGCAGATGGTGACGTCATCATACCTAGATACAACATTTTGTCCTTCCTTGATGACGTCACAGATGATGACGTCACACAGTTAAAAGCGGTTGATATGACGTCACAAAATGTTGTATCTAGGTATGACGATGTCACCATCTGCGGTTCCTATGTTCTATCTGGATATAATGACGTCATCATTCTTCTTCAATTCATCTTCAAAGAGTGTATGATGACGTCATCAACCACTTTTTAACTGTGTGACGTCATAATCTATGACGTCATCAAGGAAGGACAAAATGTTGTATATAAGTATGATGACGTCACCATCTGCGGTTCTTATGTTTTATCTGGATATAATGACGTCATCATCTGTGTTTACTATGTAATAATTAGGTATGATGACGTCATCATCTGTGACGTCAGAACAAAATGGGACATTATGTTATGGTGGGACAAATGTTAGAAGGGCATTATGTTTGAAACAGGAACGCCCAGTACAAAAGAATTCATCTTCAATATGAGTTGCGCCCAATTAAATTTCAACTTTTTTGAAAAAATATCCAACAAAATTGATGACTTGGAGTCAAGATTTAATATAAGAATGGCACTAATTAGTTTTACTTTGGGGTTTGAATTTTAAAAATAGGTATACGAGTAACTGTCCTTCAAAAAAGAAAGTGTTATTGATTTTAGCTGCAGCCTTCGCTGAAGAATTCTCTTTTACAACAGGAGATTATAAAAAGTATCCAAAAATGTTTCTTATAAAAACAAAACAATTCATCTTCAATAACTGTTTTAACTCTATGACGTCATCATCTGTGACGTCATCAAAGAATGACAAAATGTTATATATAGGTATGATGACGTCACCATCTAAGGTTACTATGTTCTATCTGGATATAATGACGTCATCATCTGTATTTACTATTTAATAAATATATGATGACGTCATCAAGGAAGGACAAAAATTGTAGAAAAAATTCTTCTTCAATTCATCTTCAAAGAGTGTATGATGACGTCATCAACCACTTTTTAACATAGGAACCGCAGATGGTGACGTCATCATACCTAGATACAACATTTTGCCCTTCCTTGATGACGTCACAGATGATGACGTCACACAATTAAAAAGCGGTTGATGACGTCATCAAAGAAGGGCAAAATGTTGTATCTAGGTATGATGACGTCACCATCTGAGGTTCCTATGTTCTATCTGGATATAATGACGTCTTCAATTCATCTTCAAAGAGTGTATGATGACGTCATCAACCGCTTTTTAACTGTGTGACGTCATCATCTGTGACGTCATCAAGGAAGGACAAGATGTTGTATCTAGGTATGATGACGTCACCATCTGCGGTTCCTATGTTCTATCTGGATATAATGACGTCATCATCAGTGTTTACTATGTAATAATTGGGTATGATGACGTCATCAAATACGAAAAAATGGGACATTATATTATGGTGGGACAAATTTAAGGCCATTATGTTTGAAACAGGAACGCCCAGTACAAAAGAATTCATCTTCAATAAAAAAACCTGATGTAAATTTACAAATGAATATGTAGACTATCTAGACCATGTTAATATTACCTAGACAAAATTCATAAAATGGATTATACAAATTTTTTATGTAGAGTATCTGGTCAATTTCAATTACATCTAGTCGAAAATTATATTGCCTAGTCAAAATTCAGAAGACAGTTTATTAGATTGTCATACGTAGATTACCTAGTCTGTTTAATGTGGGGGTAGGGGAGGTGGGTGGTGACAATTTAATAACGTCTAAATATTATTAAAATAGTCTGGATAGTCTACATAATATTGTCTATTTTGTCTAGGTATTATTAAATTGGTCTAGATAGTCTACATAATGATGACTAAGTTTTCATCCGATTTTAAATGTCTCATGTAAATGTATTTTGCCTTACTCTTTCTTTACGTAAAATGTATATTATCTTAGGTATTTTCTATTTCCGTTTTTTTATTTATTTTGACTTCCGGTTCCGGCAGGCATTATTAATATGGCGTTGAAAATCGGATCATTCTTTGTTTGGCCTAGGCAATACTGAGAAAAAATCGTAAATATAGAAAATCCCGGCAAAATAAAAAATGACTAAGAATTATCTATAATATCTGGTTATTAATATTGCCTACGACATATATATGTTACGGTTAATGTGTGTAATTGGTGATTCTACAGAATAACCGGCGATTTTATAGAATCACCAGTAACACTGTTTTAAGTTCGATGAATGTATGAAATTTCATACATTCACCGGTGATTCTACAGAATAACCTAGGGTGGTTGGTGAATGTATAAAAAAATACCAGAAAATGCATTTTAGGATAGCATATTATTACAAAATTAATACAAACTTACTCACAGTTTGGACAATTGGTAAAACTTTGAGAAAATGTATTATGCCTTTACCTGCTAGTCTGGTGAAAAGCCTTGGGACTTGAGGAGAGAGGGTGATTCGTAATGCCATTTCATGTTCGGTCTTCAAAGTCTGTATAGATAGATCTGACTCTCTACCGAACATACAAAATGATACTCAGTTGTAATACTGGTCTGCTCATCTTTTAAGACAGGTATTACCATGAAAATGTCCTGACTACATACATTCCCCAAGACATACAGGCGATTCTATAGAATAACCGGTCAATGTCATTTCATACATTCACCAAAACGCTAGGCGATTCTATAGAATCGCCGGTGATTCTGTAGAATTACCGGATTATACACATTAACCGTAACATATAGATATACCAATCCTCTTATTTTTGAAATTATTCTATAAATGCACATTTGTAAAAAATTATTCAAGAAAAATATAGGTAGTTGTTCAATGTATTACCTCGACAACATTTTTAATTTCCCTCGAGGCCACGTTCTCTTGAAAAAAAGATTTATTAAAAATTTAAATCCTGCTCACTTATTTGCAGTGTTTTAATTTAGAAATCTTTTTTAAACGCTTTTCGAACCGTCTCCCCTCCATCAATGGTTGGTACCTATTTTTAAATGCATAGCACTTTTTTTTTTTTGTTTTTACTTTCTTGTAGCCCTGCAGGCTTCAATTTTCTGGCAACGTAGCATAAATGAATTTTCTATTCAGCTCAACGCGTTTTGTCCACCAATGATTTTTCTTTCTTTTCACTAGTTTGCAGATATTAGCTATAGGTATAGCACACCTATAATTTGAAACTACAACCGTATTATACATATTATTAATTTATTGAGGTCTTTAAATGGCGAGAAGGAAAAAATTCGCTCCTGAAGTAAAATAAAATTTTTACGGCGGCATTTTAAAAATAAATTTTCAACTTTTACCTACGTTTACGAGATAAATTCGAAAACAGACTCTTTCGCTGCAGTTAATGAAAAACGTGAGCTTGTTACATTCGTTGATCCCACTAAAAGCCCGAATCAAATAAGCTTCGTGGCTAACTTTATGGCTTAACAGCAACAAATGAATATTTATCATAAACTGTTTTTTTTTTTTTTTGACTGAACAAAAATTCCGTAGTTTTATAAAACATTGTTGAAACAGCTTTTTTTGTACGTAAAATTTTTTCAAAATTATTTCATCTCGTCAGTTGAATGTACTGTAATCCAGAACTCGAATAGGACGTCTAAAATGAGCTTAGCTCCCCGTAGACGCGTGTTCAGGCGTTTCCTTTTTTTTGTTGTTTTTTTTATATTTTTTCGTGTTTTTTGTTTTCTTTTAACTTTTATAGCAGTTTGGTGGGGGCCTGATGCGCTGGGTAGGTGTCCCAATAGCAATACCCTAAATCTGACTCTGAGATTTTTGGCGCAGCACTGGTGTGTGGTGACCTACTTGCTGAAGTTAGACATCGTGTAGTTGACCAAGTACTCACGATGCAGACAACCCATAGATATTTATTCGTTTTTTTGGCGGGGAGAGGGGGTGTACAATACTGGATTAAGGAGGGGTCAGACCTGAATCAGCAGGTTCTTGACAAAAATAAATTTGATGAATATATACAGGTTGAGTTGAGCCTATTTTCAAGTTTTAACCTTTTCTTAAGTCATAGCAATTGTACTCCTTGTCCCTAATCTTTTAGAAGACTCACAGATAAATGAACCGTGAGGAAAATTAATCTTAATTTTTACTATTTTTTATTGGTAAACGGGGACAATTCACGAGTTATTGTAGATATTCTTCGAGTTTGTAGTACTTTTTACCATCTCAAATGGTACATTCTAATCTATGATGGTACATTCTTTTATTTTTGTAGTAATTTCTACTGTAAATCTTGAATTGTCCCAGTTCATACGAATAGTAAAAATTAGGGCCGAAATTTTTTTCTGTGTATTGGTCAGAGAATAGCGAGAAGCTCATTCATTTTGCCATCCCCGAGTACCAGTCAAAACTATTCAGTACCAGTCAAAACTGTTCGGTAAGTTCAAATGTGAACGATATACGAGGATTGTTAGTGCAGAGTGTGCTAAAATTAAAATGAGAAAATGTTAAAACAAGTATGACAGATTCGTTCACAGACCAACAAGAACAAAAATCATCACTTCATAGTGGCCGAAATTTCTTAAAATTTTCAAAATTACCTATTTCTACTTCACCTTTGTCGTATCAACAACCACCTCCCTTCCCTTACAGAGAGCTGTAATATATTACTTTTTTTTCTTCTTATTGTAGCTGTAAATTTACGTCGTTGACAATATTGCTTTTCCAGAAAACTAATTTACTTAACGTTTTAATGAGAAGCGAACAGCAGAAGGCGAAGAAAATATCGTTCGTTATTGCATTTCTGCGTTCGTAAGTGTGACGTCGTGAGTTGAAATGTTGAGTTGATTGGTTGCGGTGAAGGAGGTGTCTTAATTTTGGGACATTATTTTCGGTACTCATAAACCAACTCGAGCGGAGAACTTAAAAGTCGGTGACTGGGTATCTCCAATGAAGCTACACTCTTTCGATGCTGCAGTTTGCTTATAAATAAGGATGCATTTCCAGCACATGCTTGAAAATAGGGTCTCACGAGCCAACTAATTACGCCTCAAATTTTAATCCTATCGCCCCAAACACCTTTGGATATTGTAGAAGAAAGATGTCTGTCTTCAGGGCTACTAGTTTGTAGAATTTTGAGAAAATAGCTAAAATTTCAGCCATATTCGGTTAGGAAAAAAATCAGGACATTCTAAACTGATAAAAACTCGGGAGAAAAAATACATACTAATACATTGGTTTGAAAAATGAGAATAATCTGATCAATCTTAAAACGATTATTTCAAATTTGGAAATGTTACCCTTACAGATACCCTCTATGGTTTTCAACTTTACCTTTTATAAAACTGCAAAAAGAGACATTTTTAGTTGTTCTTTCAGAAGTCCTTGGATATTCGAATTCTGAAAATAAAATGTTTGTGTGGAGATATTTGGGAGGGGGCTCATAGGTGATTTTTTTAATATCCAAATGTAACTGAAATCAGTTTGTAATTTACCTGGTAAAATAAAATATTTGGAACCACTCTATGAAGCATAAATTGTCTATCTTAAGCCCATAACTTTGTACATATGATGGCCAATCCATTTTTAATTCTCTCCTTTTGACTGAGTTGAGGATTATATATTCTACTCGAATGATATTTTTGGTTTCATTTCGCATAGTGAAACAACGATATACCCACTCGGGGTCAATTACCTGCGTGCATCCATATATACATAGGTGCTTTCCATTCATGAAATTACCGTATTTCTCCAAAAATACTGTTTGCTCGATCATCAATCGTCCTGGACATGTGGTGTTAGAGGATAGCGTGTTATTACATTACAGATATTTACTTGGCCAGATATTATCAGAGGAATTCACTTTCACGCTTGGTGGCTTATGAAGAGGTTGATTTGCTTTTTGCTCGAATAAATTCCGTTGCCGCGATACTAATGAAAAATAAATTCGATGTGACGAACTATGGTAAATTATCTAGAACATGATGTCATGCCTACAGTAACCCTGCGTTTCCGACTCACCCGCTAATATGGGGTAGCTTTTTAAAATTAGCCTCAAGATGAAGGATCCGTCGTATATGTTGGAAATCTGTGGGGAATATGACGTTTCACAATTCACATATTATCTTGCCTACTGACGTACAAATCATATTTGCTCACTTTGCCAAACATAACGAACATTTTTTCTTTGCGAGTGAAAAACGTTTGGCAAATGATTTGGCTAACTTTTTGTTCGCCAAACATTCGGGCAAAATATATTGAAGATGATATGCGGTGAGGAGTTTGATTCAAAATAGTTTTAATTTTACCTACATATTCTCTTCTGGTCCATTGTAAGTAGTGAGGAATGGAAGTGTTTTTTTTTTCTGTTGAAAATGCATTTTTGGGCACCGCTAGCTGGTAATATAAGGGCTTCAGCAGGATTCGTAAGAGAAAATTTAGTGCTTTTCTTCAAGAAGGGCGTATCTCTAGTAAGTCCGTTTTGAGAAAAATGCATTTGAAATATTCAATCTTAACTTTTTTTTATAATGGCTTACAGACGAGCGGTTTTTTGTGTTTGATTGCTACATTCCTCCTCTATAAGAATTGCTAATGAGTCAAGAGGATTACTTAGCCTGGGTAGAAATTTGGCTGAAGGGAGTGCCTAGATACGCCCTTCTTGAAGAAAACTACTTTCTTCTCACTTTTAAATGCCAGTACTTTATCGAATGTCGAAGTTAATAATGCTAATAAATATATGAAAAATGACTTGAACAATACTGCTAGATACAACATGGTAGTTTTTATGACCATAAAAAAATTGCTGATGTCATTTTTGACACCATTCCTATTTGTTGAGGGAAAATTTGTAGCTGAATGAGAAACCAAGTTTTCCACCATTCAAAATATTAAATTCTCTATCAGAATCCGTGAAATAATTTTATTTTTGCAAAATATGACCTTAGTTCAGATTCTGAGCTTCTCACAGTCTCTTCTTGAAAATTTATATGCCATTAATTACAAAAATTTGAAGATTTCTGCTACCCTTTTTTATAAATATTTTTACAATGACAATAGATAGAAGGATGCGGTTTTCACTGCCAGAAAGAGGAAGTATGATAGAATAATTTTTTTGAATTTCTTCAAAAAGAAGTGCATATCTCGAGATATACATCCTTTTTGAAGAAAAGCACTCTATTTATTTCTCTGATTTATAAAATCGTCAATAAATTGGCAAAATTAAAGGCCTCGTGCTGTTACATAACGGAATGACAAATGTGGCTATATGTTACCCCCGTACCCCTTCTTCGTATCGAATACGCCACTTCTGGTCAAGGATTTGCGTATAAAAAATTGAAGACTGTGGTCGCTGCTGTTTATTCACGAATATGTGTGTTCCGTCGTTCGGTTCGTGTTGCTTTTTCGCGTTCGAGTAACAGGTAGGTGAAAAAAAAGTAACCCTATACCCCTTAATCCTTTTTCTTTTGCACCCGTTTTTTGTATCTTATTAAATTCTATTTTCTTTTTCGAGGATTCAAAAATTTTCACCTTCTTTATGTTATGTTCTTATCTCGTTTATCCCAAAGCTGATTTGTTTTTTATAAAATCTTTCAAGCAGCGTCAACAAACCAAATTTTTCCTTGTTGCCCATTTTCACTTGTAGTAAGGTCGTTCTGTGTGTATATCACCTAAAAGAAAATTATCTGAGTCATAATGCTGAAATGCGAATAGAATTTTGTCCTCTATACCCAAGCTTGGTTTACTATGGAAATTTATTGCTTTTATATGTCTCTTGCGATTTTGCTTTTACTGATCAACCAATCAGAGTAAAGAAAATCTAATGGAAAATAAAAATGCTTCGTTTTGATTATAGTCGATTAATATGAAAGCAGAAGAAAAGCATATCATTATAAACCGAATTTTTGGGCTATGAGAAAATCGTAAAGCTTAACTTTTCGAAAAAGGACGTAAAGTGATCGTGGACACGTTGGAAGAGTTCATACTCGAGTTTTAGGACTTTTCCTATTGAGTCATTTGGCTGCTGAATAATTATTATCAAATTGAGTATTCCTAAAATATACCTTGGAGCGGGTCCGTACCGCCCGTGCGGGCAAACAGAGCATTGCCTTATCTAATTAAAATTTTGCCCTATCCAGAAAATTTTGCCCTCCACAGAATTTTGCCCCCCACAGAATTTTGCCCCGAAAAATAAAAAACGAAATAACCCCTCAATTCCTAAGAATCCGAAAAAAAGAGCTAAATTCATAAAATTCCGAAGAAAAGAGCCAAAATTCCTACAAATTATTAAAAAATTTCAAAAACTTCTAACATTCTGAAAAAATTGCCAGAATTCCTAAAAATCCGAAAACAATCGCCAAATTATTCTAAGATTCCGGAAAAAAGTTCCGAAACTTCTGAAAAATCTGAAAAAAAGAGCCAAAATACTAAGAATCCGAAAGAGAGCGGATTTCTAGGAATTTCGACTTTTTTTCTTTCGGATTTGTAGAAAGGGTCTGGCCGGGTAAGGAGGGGGTTAGCGGCCCCAAGCCGGATTTCAATTTTTTTTAGTTCCAGTTGTTGGTCATGTTGAATAACTATTTTGACCCAAGTTTCAAGTCTGTAGCTCCTCTGGTTGCGGAGATATAGCCTTTTAAAGGTGTTTTTTAGTCATTTTAGCCAAATTTTCATTTTAGGGTTTAAATGGACAGAAAATTTTGAAATTTTGGTTAGTGCTAGGTATCAGTGAGGTAAATCTATGGTATTTTTTTGGTTCACCTGTGTTCATTTATTTTGGTGTTTTTGACACATGCAATTTTCAACAGGCCATAACCTTAAGATTTTGGGGGTGGTACTCAAACAATTTTATATCATGAAGATTCCTATCAAAATATACTTTTATTTCATGAAAAAAAAATTAAAAAATTTTCATGGCCGCCCTATACAGCGCACTTGTGAAAAATAGAGGATGTGTGATATTGAGATGGCACAAAAATATTTTTTGGCTTAAAAATATCATAAATCTATATACTTTTCATTTATCAAAAAAAAATTTTCAATTTTGCTTGCGCACCGCTTATACAGCCCATGTAAAAATTCAGTATATGCTTCTTCAAGGCATACTTTCTCATATAAAACAATATAATGGTTAAAAGGGTCACAAAGTATCACTTTCCAACATGAAAAAACACTAACTGATATTTACCTTTCCTATCTACACCCCCCCTCCCCAACACCGTTAGTTCATTATGTATAAATATTAGCAAGTATTTACAGTATAACACTCGGTTTTGCATAAATATGTAGAGGAAGTGCTTGAAAGTTTGAGAAATATTCACAATATGACGATGCTAGGTGGTTCTCATTATTTATGCTCAATTTTCAACCCTTTCCTGTGGAAGTGTATTGAAAATAATCTTAATTAGTCTAATGCAGTGTTTTATTCTAATAATTTCATGCAGTTCTCAGGTTTTAAGACAATTCAATAAAAATGTATGCTTGAATTAATTAATATTTCTAGAAAATAGATCTGGGGGGGTGGATGGGGTTTGGACATACCTATAAGATGACTAAAAAATCACTATCATGTCTTTCTTGTCGAAAAATTTTTTCTTATTGTCAATGGCAGAAATGAAAATATTGTGAACAAACTTGAAAAGAAATACTTCCTCTGCCTTAACTAACCCCCTCCATTCCATTCATCCATTGACATCTGAGTACCCTCCATGAGTAAAGAATATACCTTTTACAGAATTTACTTATTGTTTTTCCTATTTGGGCTGCACTGTTGACAAGCTGAAAGGACATGATTCAATAAAGATACTTGTAAATCAAAAAAGAACACATATTTCTCACCAGTATTTTTTTTTGGGTGTTTTTGAAAACTATAATACTCAGATGTCAACGGATGAATGGAATGGAGGGGGGTAGTTGAGGCAGAGGAAGTTTTTCTTTTCAAGATTGTTCACAATGTTTTCATTTCTGCCATTGACAATAAGAAAAAATTTTTCAACAAGAAAGACATGACAGTGATTTTTTAGCCATCTTATAGGTATGTCCAAACCCCATCCACCCCCCCAGATCTATTTTCTAGAAATATTAATTAATTCAAGCATACATTTTTATTGAATTGTCTTAAAACCTGAGAACTGCATGAAATTATTAGAACAAAACACTGCATTAGACTAATTAAGATTATTTTCAATACACTTCCACAGGAAAGGGTTGAAAATTGAGCATAAATAATGAGAACCACCTAGCATCGTCATATTGTGAATATTTCTCAAACTTTCAAGCACTTCCTCTACATATTTATGCAAAACCGAGTGTTATACTGTAAATACTTGCTAATATTTATACATAATGAACTAACGGTGTTGGGGAGGGGGGGTGTAGATAGGAAAGGTAAATATCAGTTAGTGTTTTTTCATGTTGGAAAGTGATACTTTGACCCTTTTAACCATTATATTGTTTTATATGAGAAAGTATGCCTTGAAGAAGCATATACTGAATTTTTACATGGGCTGTAAAAGCGGTGCGCAAGTAAAATTGAAAATTTTTTTTTGATAAATGAAAAGTATATAGATTTATGATATTTTTAAGCCAAAAAATATTTTTGTGCCATCTCAATATCACACATCCTCTATTTTTCACAAGTGCGCTGTATAGGGCGGCCATGAAAATTTTTTAATTTTTTTTTCATGAAATAAAAGTATATTTTGATAGGAATCTTCATGATATAAAATTGTTTGAGTACCACCCCCAAAATCTTAAGGTTATGGCCTGTTGAAAATTGCATGTGTCAAAAACACCAAAATAAATGAACACAGGTGAACCAAAAAAATACCATAGATTTACCTCACTGATACCTAGCACTAACCAAAATTTCAAAATTTTCTGTCCATTTAAACCCTAAAATGAAAATTTGGCTAAAATGACTAAAAAACACCTTTAAAAGGCTATATCTCCGCAACCAGAGGAGCTACAGACTTGAAACTTGGGTCAAAATAGTTATTCAACATGACCAACAACTGAAACTAAAAAAAATTGAAATCCGGCTTGGGGCCGCTAACCCCCTCCTTACCCGGCCAGACCCTTTTGGCGATTTTGCCGAATTTTTAGGAATTGGTTCTTTTTTTCGGATTTGTAGAAATTTTGGCGAATCTTTTTGAATTTCTAGGAAAAATTTTTGCCCCACCTTGAATTTTGCTTGCCCTACCTGACGAAAGCTTCGCGGTTCGGGCCGGCCTTGGAGTGACCTTTATGGTGTGAATTTTATATTATTTGATTCAATGGTTTAGGAGATTATTGGTACCTGTAACAAATAAGCCCAATGTAAGTCGACTGTAAACATTAATTTCTGATGATTTGCTGCAGGGATATTCGATTTTTTGGATCATGAATGTACCTTAGAGTGACTTATTTATGGTGTGCATTTTTAATTTCTAATTTAATGGTCGAGGAGATTACTATAGTTAAATGTTGACTCGTCTTTTTATATTAGATTAGAAGATTATGCATTCTGGCACATTACTAGAAAAAAAAATTCAAAATGGCTACCAATGTAGTTTTCTAAATATTTAGCTAAATTATCAATATTTTTGTAGAACCATCGATGTAAGTTCATATTTTATGGTCGATTTAATTGGCATGTTGGCGAATTTGAAAAATGATGAAAATGTTTTCATTTTGCTAAATTAATTGGTCCCTCGATGTTGTGTTGTTTCTCTTTTAACTGAACATCTCGTGGAAAAGAAATATTGCTTGCTTACAAATTATAAGAAACGAAGAGTTGAGAAAAGTAGAAAAACAAACACGCAGTACCTATAGCGTATTCAAAATGGCCGAAAGCATTATAGTAATCGCCACAAAAGATTTCTCACCGACTCTTTGAAAAATGAAAAGTCGTTCAAGAAAATTCTCACTGACGCAAATTAGAGGAGTGTTGACAAATGCCACAGAGCAAATGTCAATTTTGTTATTTTTGTGGGCTGAGGTAATCCTTCTCGCGATCGGTTTCAGCGTGGTTTTAGAAATGCCAAATTGATGCCTTTTGCAGTGTAAATATCTTGAAAACTATGTTCAAGAAACACTCTTGCGGAGGAGAGGAGTAGAGGAGGTGACTGCCAAAGGCTAGAAGATGTAATGAAAAAGATTTTCGTCTTGTTTGTCGAGTAATTTTCACTGCGCTTGGTCTAATCAGGCTCTTACAATTTAAATTTGTAAAATGTGTTTTTTTTTTTCACGTGTTAACATCCTCAATTTCGCTGTGGGGGTTCGATGTGAAGTCTTGGAAAATTTTTAATTGAATATACGTGTAGAATAAGTCGAAAGTTGATTTCATAGATATTCTTATTCTGATAAACTAAATCTAATAAAATTATAAAAATAAATCTATGACCCTATTCCAAAAGAAGCTAATTGCAACTATTGGATGGACGAAAGCTATGACAAAAGCAGCTAAACGTATTATATTCTATATGTATATGACAAATTGCATAGCACATTTTTACTTACTTCATTTCTCAACATCAAAATACCCTTAGCACTTTTTGGCCTCGGACTCTTCAATTGCATTATGTGATTGTGACCTTAACTCAAGTATAAGTTTGTCAATTTTGTAACTACACTGCCACTTTCGACTTCTGCTAGATTTAAATAACTATAAAATGTATATTTGTAAAAAAAAAAGATTAATTATTTTTCGTCTAAATAGGAGAATTGCAAACGAGTTGGAAAATCGAAATCTTACTCTGTACTGCCCCCCCCCCTCAACCGCATCTATCCGTTTCCGTCGCAAATTACGAAATCTCAAAAGCGTCGTTTTTATATAAAATTTCCTCCAGTGATCCGGCAGTCTGTTTTCCCGAGTAGACTATCTATATATATATTTTTTTTAAATGCCACTTGTTAGTTCAGAACCACAGTATAGATAAATTAAAAACTGGTCTAAAATTCAGAGTCGTCTTACGAATTTCATTAATTTCCAATTTGTTTTTGCATAAATCTTAAAACATTTATTTCGGTCTAAAAATGTTCGTCTGTCGCCCGTTAAAATATTTCAACGAAGAAACCAATTAGGCCTTGAGAAAACGAAAATTCTTCAGTATTGGTAAAAATATTTTTTACACCGATACGCATATACTGTTCCTAAAAAAAAAAAAACAAATTTATGCAAAATTGAAAAAAAAAAAAAGTAGAAATCTTATCCTGTTGCGAATTTCATTTTGTCAGGACGAAAAGCAAAGTGAGTATAATTAAACAACTTTTAGTGTTTTTCTCCTCCGGTCGTTGGGATTCGGTTAATTGTTGTGGAAATCGTAAAAGGTGGGAAGAAAGGAAGGAGAGAAACGTGAGCGAGGAAAGCTCTTTGCCTTTTTGGTGTGGTGCCCACCGTGTGGCTGAGTTTTAATAAATTAAAAGCCGCGTATACCTGCTAATAAAGACGAAGAATAAAATAAACAAGAGAAGGCTGATATTATGTTTTAATGAAAAAGTTTGAATACATTTTTGCAACCTGTTGTACGAGGGACGTGGCAGGAGGTGTAAGCTGAAAATTATTTTGTAAAAAAAAAAAAAAAAAAAAAAGAGCGTGTAAATCAAGTTGAAAAAACAGATGCTGATCTCTGGGCAAATATAATATGATGAATACATTCTTCTGTCTTAATTCCCACACAAAAAATGTGAAAAACAACAACAAATTAAAAGTAAAACACCAACTTTTTGAACTCTGTGGTTGCAGAATTCTTGACAGCAAATTCTAATGCAGGTGTTGAATGCACTAGAAAAAATTTCAGTCGTGATTTTCCTTAATTCGGATATGAAATAACCGATTATCTCAAGGTTTAAGTTGACAAATATATGATCTTTGGAGTGAAGTATTTCCAAAAAAAGTTAGGTATTTTTTCATCTCTGTTAAATTATTAAAGACGTGGCACTTTTTTGCTTCAAGGTGTCGAATGTTTCTGGTCACAAACTTTATTCCATCTTCTCTTATAGTCAGTTGGAGAGACTTGGGCGAGTTTCTTATTGAAAAGCTCTGTGGCATCAGGAAAATGTTTTTCCAGACCAGGCCCATATAGCCATGATATTGCATTGGGTTGAAGGGGGCTCAGAGAGCTTCTATCTCCCCCCTTTTCCCTTTTTCAATTCCGTTGTACTTTTTTCCCTCCTCCAAAACGAGGTTCAACTTTCCATCACCAGATGTCAGCCACTTAGCTTATGAACTCCAATTCAGAAGAAGTTTTTGAAATGTCAAAAATAAACTGAGTAGGTGGATGCTTCTATCTATGAAATATGAAGACCCGATATGCCGATACAGGTATTCGTTTAAAATGAGAACCAAACTTATTGACTGACAAGATAAATATGTATATTAAAAACTTGGAAAGTAATAAGTTGCGAGATGTTTCGATATTATTGATCTTTCGAGATTAATTTATTTGAAACGAGTTTGTAGTCACTTTTCAAAAGTATAGGAGCAAACCAGCCTTCAGGAGTGAACTTAAAATATATTTTCGAAAAGTTTAAAAATTAATTACCTATTGATTATACGTATTTTGTTCCATTAAAATAAATATTACGATGGTTAATGTGTTTTTCTTTCCTTTTCAGACTTGGAAAAATAAAGAGAATTTTCAAATCTGATGTCGCACGATTATTGGATGGTGTTCGCCGTACTGTTTATGTCGGTTTCGCATTTGACACAAGCTGTGGACCAAAATGAAGAGGGTAGGTAAGAAATTTAATCATATACTTTCCAACTTTTCCGTTTCTTTTTGTAAATAATCGGAATTTTAATCAGAAACAGTTGAACTTTTCTCACTGTGCCGTGCATTTGCTGAGTTCGTGTACATAATATATTTGTTGTGCCCCCGCGAGAAGAAAAATATAAGAACCTTCTAAAACAGTGAGAGTAAACGAGTCTTAGGGAGGGAGGCTGTTTGGTGGATCAGACCCTTGGACGAGGTATACTGCCCACCATAATTTTAATAAGAACCTTTTTGACCACGAATTCTGTATGGAGCAATTTTTTATTTCGAAATTTTTCTCGTTTCTTGTTTAAATTCTGAGATTCATGCAAATAACTGAAATATGTTTTAATGTATCCCCGGTCGTCCATTTTGAAAAATCATCTGATATTGTGACTAAATCTCGTCAGTATTTTCAATTCGCTGTAAATATCGATAATTAAGTATTTTTATTTGAAATTATTTCTATGTTATAAAATACGAGTATCTATGTATTAGGGTGCTGGTTCTTATTTTGAAATTTTGAATTCTTTACTTCTCACCTCGCAGAATGGTTACATTTCATGAAAAAAAATTCCATAAAAATTTCAGCCCTTTTGGTTGAAAAAAAAGTGTTGCCTCAAAGGGTTTGAAAATCCTTACATGCAAAAATTGGTATTATTTTCTTCCATTATCAGAATTGCATAGAAATGTGTATTTTCTCCTTTTACTTCACACTACAAGTCATGGAGGTGATTAAAAAATCGGTGCGGAGGGATTTGAGAGGGTTTTGATTTACCCTTAAGGTATAAGATAGAAAGTCAATTTTTTAGTTTTTTAAATTAAAAAACGATATTTCATTCATTATTATAAGTGAATGTAAGTAAAGAAGAACTTCCTCTGCACCAACCCTGACTCTCGCCATCAATTTAAAAATTACAACTTTGCCATAATTTTCAATAATGCAAACTTTGAGGCACCTCTCCCTTCTTAGTGAGGGCGTAAAACTAGTGTAGAATTTTAAAAAAATAAATAGAACCTTTTGAGGGTGTGAATGGGAGCTAGAATTCCATTAAAAAAAATCGCCATGTATAAATAAGGACCACTCACACCCCAATATCAGATTACAATTGTCTGTTCCTGCTTTCTAGACGATTCTGTATCTTGATTAATTTACTCTGTCTCCTGACTCCTGTATTTTTAGAGAATAGGTTTAACAGATTTACTGAAAGATTTAACTGAATTGAAAATATTGAAGCACCGTTTTGATTTAGCTGGCAGAAGAGTTTTGTTTCATAATATTGAAACAGCAAATGATCATCGTGAAAATTGTGTTTTCTCTCAGTGAATTTCTGTTATATTTTGGCCGGTGCGTTGCTTGAAATTCGGAAAAAATAAATCCAAAGGTATAGAACCATATTATCCTTTCCTTGATTCCTTTTTAGCAGATTTTCCCTTGAAAAACCTGCCTATATTTACACGCTGACGTATGTATAATGAACTGGAAATTTTAATCGTCGCGCCTTATAATTTTGCAGATTCGGTCAACGAATACGAAGATTCGATGGACAACCAAATTTCCACGGATGTGGCGTCCGCTTCGGATGACGGGCTGAAATATTATTTCAGAAGGCCTCACTACGACCTAGTCGATCCCAAAAGCATCGAGTACGAACCCGAAATTCAGCTGCGAGATGTTTTCTCGAAAAGATCGAGGCTGTATAGAAAGTACCCGGGTAAACGACAAAATGGCGGCTACGTCAACGATATCTACGACTGCAACCCCAGCTCGAAGGAGACCATTCGTTTGCTGTACGCTATTCATCAAGCCAGACTAGGAGATATACAACATATCGTGTTCTGTAACCGTTTAAGAAATCCGAAAGGCATTATTCCGAATCCACGGTACATTGGAAAAAGATCGAATTCGAGTCCCAGCGATTACCAAGATGAGAATTGAAAATCCATAAATTTCTTCCCTTTTTTTTTTTTTTTCATTTTTTGATTTTTTAAACGCTTCCTACGTATAATTTTATTTGGAGATTTTCAAGTGGTAAAGACATCCATAAGTCAATTATTTGCTGCAATATACTGAAGAAAAAAGAGGAAGTTGATTTTTAATCACCTATCTATGTGTACATCTCACAAAATGTTGTGCTCCTTGAACTCTGGAATAATGTAAACATTGTTAAACCTGATTTCTGGTGTCGAATTATTATGAATACCTATTTAAATAAAGAGTTTTCTCTTTTTCGTTATTCAGCAAATGAGTCAAATAAATTATGTGTATTTATTTCAAGACTCGGCAAATGTCGAAAATTTTTGAAGTTTTCAAAAATAAAAACTATATCATCACTAGAGAGCGAGGTGGTCAAATTCGATGTAAAAACCAAGAAATAGAGCAATTAATAATAATTTTTATGGATATTTATACACAAGGCCGAGACAATCTTCTTGGCTGTCTAAATTCAACAGTAGCATTTTGAGACTAAGAATATTTTATTATCTGAGTATAGACATAATGTGCTCTAATTCTGCCCATTCAATTCTATGGGTAATGGGTTTGTTAGTTGGTTGAAATGACCGCCAAGACGCTAGCTAGTTGTTTGTAATTTGAAAAGCAAATATTACAGACACAATTACTCGTATTCATTGAAAAGCATAATGCAGACATTTGTTATAGCATTTAGAATTAAATGATTCTAAAAACTACGAAGCATTCGTGGGTAATCGTTAAATTAAAAAAAATTTCAAGAAAAAAACTCGAAACATAATTTCAATTAATAATTGTTTTATTTAAAAAAAAAAAACGTAGCTTAACTGTAGAATACCAAATTCGTGAACCTAATATAATCCATCATATTCGATAGGAAGTTTTGGCGTTCCCCTGTGAACCGACTCCCGAAGATCAAATTGAATATGCTCGGTGCTAAGGGAGGAGGAACCTATTCAATTATTCCAACAAGTGTATTAATTTGCTTGTGAATTGTTTGCAGGTGCAGTCATCGAAGAGTTTGGTTCTCAGATAATAAGAAGTGATTTGTGACAATAAGATTGTGTGTTTGTTGACAATACGATGTGAATTTGGACACTAAGAAATGTGTATGTGACAACAACATGTGAATTTGACTACACGATGTGAATGTGACAATAAGATGTGTAAGTCTTAGGTATATTTGACAATAACATGTATATATGTGACAACACGATATAAATGTGACAATAAGATGTATATTTGACAACAGCTCAATTGGATATGTGACAACCGCGGAATTAGCAACCAATGGTAAGTAATACACATTTATTAATAAATATAGCCAAAGCACCATCTCCCTTACACCCCTCATATTCAATCCTTTTGAAAATGCTAGAACGCAGATAAGCTATTCGGAAGAAGACGAGAAAAATACTCGAAAAATTCAGTTACATGTTTTTTGGACAGTATATTTTCACAAAAGTAAAATGTAAGCATGGCTGATGTTCCAGTTGTAATTTCATTAAGTAACACAGTGTGCCCCTAGTTTGTAATATCCTGTGATATCATTACCGGCATGACGTACCAATTAAAACAAAAATTCTTCGTATGTTGTGCATTACACGCCTGTTTTATGTTTTTACTTATCAACTTTTGTAAATTCATTGAAAAGTGACTAAATTTTCCAAATGCAGAATTAATAACAAGAGGAAATAGGTATGTCACCAAATCATGCATCTAACGAATTGACAAAAAATAATTTTGTAATGCTACTCAACAGTTTGCTTCGTATTTATTGCTGTTCTGAGAATTAGAATCTGTCTTAAATTTTTAACTGCTGTATTATGATTTAAGATTTTCGAGTGTAGATTATAATTTCTCAGAGTGCTACGCTTGTATGTTTATAAAATTGTTGTTTTCGTGAAGATGATTTCGTCCACTATTTATCACGGGAGTCGTGGCGTCCTCTCGTGAACCGACTCCCATAGAGTAGATTGAATATGATGGGATTTGAAGGGGGGCGATAGGCAATCTTTGGGTCACTTAACGTTTGTATTAAGCAGCGTATGTGTTTATTTCTTAGGGATTTGGTGGATCGAGATTACGATATTATTGAAAACGCGATTTTCAATGCTATACACGCAACCCGCAACTTCAAATTCGAATTTCGAATTGAGATTACGAGAACCATGATCTTGAATCGTGAAAATTTCACACGTGCTGTGAAATCGAGAAATTCTCTGACGCCACGCTATGACGATCACGACGAACGGAATTACAGCCGCTGCCGACTACTATTCCAATTCCTCCACTAACTCCTAAGTAAGTCAAACTAAATATATAATTAATTAACTAACTTAACTCCCTATATACATAATCCCTCTTCAGTCCCATCATATTCTCTCTCTATATTTTTGGAAAATCTTGTTGTAAAATGTGATCTCGGACTTGTTTCCTCACATTTTCTGTTTCAAGGAGGCTCCAATAACTCGAAGTTCAGTAACGTAGCTTACTATCAAGCTCGTAGTCACGAACAAAAGTTACCTATCATATGAAAAAATGAGTTTACAATTTTTCATGGAAAATTTATTGAATTCGTTTTATTCATTTTTGATTTTTCTAAAAAATCACAAAAAAATGATGGGAAAATTATGCTCGAATTGTGGGCTAGTATGAAAAAACGGACATTTCCATTTGACCAATCGGAACGTCTCCTTGTTTACGAAATTTTCAGAAATTTTCAGAAAAAGAATTTATTTCAGAAAAAAATGGCTTAGGTTTTCTCTTTCTCTTATAGTATTAAACTTTATGTACGAGTATACTTGGCATCAAATTCTACTCTGCGTCTATTCCTTTTTTAATTATTAATAAGAAAAAAAATTTTGTAGTTGCTACTTGCTATACTCTGTTCAACTTAAGAATGCCTAAAACGGAACGTCAAATTCACATTTATCAACAATGTAAAAATCGGATGTGTGATAAGAAACAAGAAATTAAAATCGGAAGTGTAGCCAAATATTGTTGCTGAATGTGAACGAGTACCTTTTCCTCTCCCCGGAGCCCTGCAAACTGCGTTCCGTTTTAGGCATTCTTAAGTTGAACAGAGTATAGATAGAATCCAAATTTTCAACGAAACAACCGATTTAGGAATTTTTTCTATCTCCAGTCCAGTCCAGGGAATTTTTTTTGGCTCTAACTGTAAGCAGGGTTTTTCAACAATTTCGGTTGGCAACGCTGATATTTAGTTTGTTGATTTTGCCTGCGATGGCGGGGTAGTCACCGGGCTGGTTGGTGATGGGCAGGGGCACTTTATAGTTATCAATTGACGAAGTTGCTTTAGCCTCTACAAATAAAAAATTTCAATTTGCTTCTTCAATACTCGATTCGATATTTTATTCAATACAATACCGCATTTATTAAGCTGAAAATTCATTATTGTGGTCAAGTTATGAATTGTGTTTGAAATATTTCGTAATTTGTTTGAATTTCGCTGAAATGTGAGAGGATTCGAATCGAAAGATTTCTTGCAAGCTCTCACCTCTTGATAGTTTCATGCTTCCTAGTCACTACTATCTAAACGATGATTTGTTTCTCAAGACCTTTTTCTCGAGCCGGTAGTATCGGTTTTCGATTTTCAAGACAGGTAATTTGCTTTCGTTTTGTTATTTTTCATGTACATCATTTATCATGGTCATATTGTATACCAATAATTCCTCATTTACAGACCACATTCATTCGATGGAAATCTCAAACTTTGAAATATGATAAGATCGATCGGCACAGCTACATAACCCAAAGAAATAAGAGGAAATTACCCGAATTTCTGGCTGTTGTAACACTAGTATGCTTGAATCGTACTTAATTTTCCGTATGGACTTGCTTTTGCGTTTTTCCACATTTTCACAGAAAATTGTTTCATGTGTCATAAGGTTGTTCCTGGAACCTGCTTTTGTCTCGCTCTTTGGCAAGTTAATCGAAAAATTTGGAAAGACAAATTAGTCGAAGACATGAAACTACGTACAAAAATACCAGCTATCGAACTTCCCGAAGAGTAAGTTGGCTGGTTACTTCTTCGTTTCACTAATCACGTGTCATTAATATTCTAATTAATCGATTTGTAGTTTAATTGAAAGGAGGAACCTGGAATACCGTCGAATCAAAGTACGAGGAACTTTTGATCATTCTAAAGAAATATACCTGGCTCCACGTAGTTTAATTGTAGATAACGCGTTCGAGAAAAAGCACTCATTTCTCATACCTATGGGTCGACCTGAGAAACCGGATTTAGGCGTTTATGTGGTCACTCCATTTAAACTTGCTGATCGAGAGTGAGTTTTTATTTTAAGTTTCATATGATATTCGATAATGCCATTCCTATGTAAGGGACTTTTTTAGTCGATTTCGATTTTTTGGCCGATAATTTATACTTGGGTATCGGGTACTTTTATGGATTTGGAATTTGTGGATTATATTTTTTTACCTTACAGTTAAGGAACCTTTTCAACATTTTGTAAACTTCGTCAGAATGGTGTACCACAGTCGTAACCCCAAATGGGTAAAATCCATAACCAAAATGAAAAACATAACCATAATTGAAGTCTCCTTTAGTTTCGGTTTCATTCATTCATTGATTCCGGTTTTAGTTGCGATTTCGTTCGCAAGAATTCAAGATTTTTTTTTTGGAATCACAGTTTTTATTTCCAGTTATGTTCTACAACCTTGTTCGTTGTATAAAATCCATCGTATATTCATTATTTCATCACTTATCCGAAAATTTCAGTCTTATTTGAAACTGTTGAATATCTGACTGCCTGACGCAAACATTGAAAATACTGTCAATTTTTGTAGCAACTCGCATTCACAACTGTGGTGTTTGAATATGCTTGATAAATTGTCTGATATTTTACAGTTGATCTCTATGGTATATTTGAATGAAAAATTATGATCCATATTCTAATATCATAATGATAGTCGTTCTAGTTTTAAAATCTGATGAACAGATCCTAATTAAGAATAGCAATAAATTACCAAAAATATCCGGTAGTTCAGCTGAATTATTTTCGGTCTGCTTTTATAATTTTTTGATACGTCTCTTCGTTACTAGATATTTGAAAATATAATTTATATCACTTCGATGAATTCCTGAATAAATTATAATTATTTCAAAAAAGATGACGATGCTGTGACAACCTCCTTCTTCGCCTCCTCATTTTTGCTGTATCCGACGTCTGCATAGAATGGCAATCTTCATTCGATTTTTCCCTCTGGACGGTAATACTTTACATTTTTGTACAGTTTAACGATACTGGTCAACCGTGGTTGGGTTCCTCCCGAACTAAAAGACCCAAGAACGCGTCCCGAAGGTCAGATTGAGGATGAAATCGAGTTAGAAGGCATTTTACGATTGAAGGAAGACAAACCGACGTATTCACCGGCCGAATTTCATAATAAGAATCGAACTTTCAGATACAGGTTGAGTTATTCGGAATATAATTTTGATATTGTAAAAATCTCGGACATACTGAATGTTAAATTTCGGTTTGACACGCAGGGATTTGGTTGCAATGGCCGAGGCGACAGGTAGCAGTTTCGTGTACCTAGATGCAACCGTTGAGAGTACGGTGCCTGGTGGTCCAAGAGGAGGTCAAACGCAGGTCAATTTGAAAAATAACCACATGGAGTATATTGTAACCTGGTATTTGACGATTACTAGTATTGTGAATTGATAATGTGGCTCGGTACATTCGACTTTTCTGATGGAAACTTGTTGTTTTTACAGGCTTTCAATTGGACTGTATACGTTTTATATGTGGCATAAAAGATTCATTCGCAGGCTGAATTAAGGACAAAGCATTTACTTAGTATCGTTGTGGTATTGTTTAATAAATTTTTTTTTTTGTTGATGTTCTCATAATTGTGGTTTCGTTGGTGTTGGCAACGTTCTGCCTCAAGATGCATTCTCCAAGTTGACATAGTTTTTCCTCCAAAGGCACATTTCTGTTTAGTGAGCTATACAGAGTGCTCAGTTTGGTTTGGTAGACTAGCATCTGTAAACAGAGCTTACTGAAATAAATCATGACTCGTGCCTCAACTTGGAGTTGAAGGGGCTACAAGGTTGTTGAGATCGAAAAAGTCATTATTCCTGCTTCATTCTGAAAATTTATGTGTGATTATTTTTTGAATTTTATTATTATGAAAAAAGAACTATTTGGCAGCTCGCCTTACAACGATTCTCCAATTTATTACAACTTTTGGACAGTTTTGTAAGCTTTTTTCGGGTTTTGTTCAGATGGCCCATTTGGCTACGCCCAAGGCTTTACAATACCCCTTTCTGGCGAAGTTGGCTTCATGTTGAAAAAGTTGCCTCATTATGAAACCGTAAAACATAAGATGATGATGATTTTTATTCAAGTATTTTTACAAAATTTCGCTATAATTTATGGCTCAACTATTTTTCTTTTCACGAGCTAAATTTCTTACGAATTGTCACAAACTTCCATTTTTTTTGTGCCCTCGCTCTTTTTTTAAAAATTTTTCAAGAAGTTGTTGAAAGCCACCGGAAGGGAGGTTTTCAAGACGCTTGAAAAATTTAAAATTGAAATTAAAAAAACAAACAAATTCTTATGACAAAAAAACATTTGAGAATAAGGAATCCTTGGCAACTGTCCGTAAAAAATTACACCCATAAAAAGAAAAATGGTGAACTTCTTTAAAAAGCCGAGTATTACTCCCTCGAGCTGGGAAAACCAGCTCAAGAAGACCCTAATCCAGTTTTGAGTGTCCTTTTAATGAAGAGCGTAAAACGTACAACTTATTTGAACGTTAAAGCAAAATGTGCACGATGACTTTTGGTGAGCTAAGTGAAATAATTTGAGATCCAACTGTATTCATCGAAATAATGTGGATTTCATGAAAACACAAAAAGAAAGCAAGAATAATATTTTATTTAAAAATTATAGGTACATATTAATATTTTAAGCGGGTTGGAAGAAATGTATCTATTTTTTAAAACTACAAGTCAATATAAGATAAATTCGCATGTACTGCAAAAAAAATTAAATATACCACCAAAACTACGTCATACGTTCGACAATACTCGAATATCGTCTATGGCACTTGTCGGAGCGATACAAAAGTACATACTTCGATTCGCAAAAATAAAAACCAATAATTTTTTCATCAATAGGATGATAAAACACGATACTACATGAAAGTGAAGAATAATTGCCATTCGGTAAATACGTGTAAAACAATTAAAAAGTTACGCAAATTAGGTAAGAGATGAATAAAATGAAGCGAAAAGAAACTGAAACAATTTGTTGATGTAGAATGAATAATAAAAAAAATTCAATTAATTTTGTGCTCAAAAGAAAAATTATTAAAAAGTGAATTGCTTGAAAGAATAAAATGTAAACGGGATATTGGATAAGACCTGCTACAAGAAAACTTATTTAAGCATTAAATTGACAATGCAATGGTTAAAGGTGTACGTGAAAAAGTACGTTCAATAGAATTCGCATAAAATGGAAATTACGATCAACTAAACTAAAAGCTAAAATAGGAAAATGATTAAAATATTTAGGTGCCATTAAAATAACAAAAAAAAAAACATCAATTTTGGGCTATAAAAAGAAGAAAAAAAAGGAAAACGTTAAAATTAATTAAAGTAAATAACGCTGGGCAAAATTTGGGGCAAGAATATTTTCGGAAAATTTGGCAAATGGAATCACACTCACGTCAGTTATTTGTGGAGAAGATTATTTTGTAACAGAAAAGGAAAGATTAAAGAGGACAGACTTTGTAATGCGCTTGGTACATATACCTCTGGAAAGTAGAAATGAAAGATGTCGTCGGATCAAAGAAAAACAGTCTTTCATTTTGGTACAACAATAATAACAAACATATAATAAACAACGGAATTATGATGATATTTTTCTTTAAGCTATACTTAGTTCTACGTCAGTCTTGATAGTGAAAATTTTAAAGGCGACAACAAGCCATTTCTTAAAAGAGGATTTCCTCCACTTTAGTGATTGTTTCGTAGGATGATAGGAAATGTTTCATAAAAATTAAGAATAATATGACGAATACGTTTCCTTAATTGCTTATTGCCATTTCATTTCCTCATCTTGGATGGATTTCATTTTAAACCTCCGATTGATTTCCTGTTGAATTTTGTATCGTTGGCTCGATTGTCTTTTCATTTGTCAGTTTAAAGTTAATTTTTAAAGCGAACAACTTGAAATAATACCATAGCGGAGGCTTTGAGAGAGAGCCGAAAAAGTTTTACCACTCTGATAATTAGATAAGAAAGGGATGAATTCTCGATTTAATGTACTTGCAGACTGTACGAAGAAAAACATTGTCGGTGTAAATGTTTCATAAGTCTCAAGCACCTTGGAATATTCAGGCTCGTAGCCATGGAGGGGCTCTGTGAGGTTAAGCACCCCTTTGGCCAGTTAGAGCCCCTCTTTTGATTTTACAATATTCTTTTAGTGTTTTTTGAATGAAATCAACAAAAAAATTCAATTTTACAGCAAAAAAAATTACAAAACCTTCTCGTGCACGACTCTTGAACTCTATTCAAGTGTAAATTTTGTGCTTTTATCGAGCTAGCTCCCGCAGTCAGCCCCCCAGGTGGCCTCTTCTTCGCTACAAAATATCCTGGCTACGGACCCGGGAGCATTTTCGTATTTTTGAAATTACGCTGCTTCACCTAGATCTGAATCTGTAAAACCAGGTTTACAGAAGCTAGTGCTTGAAATGTTATTATAATATCGTTACATTTGGAAATTAAAATCATACTTCTACTATTTCACGAATACCTACATTAGATTATACAATTCACAGCCTCAAAGACCAAGTCTTTATATTATAAGTAGATTATCAAAATTTTACATCGGAAAGTTGCACTCTTCAGAAAAATAATGTTCCTTACATTAGGATCTGCTTTCGAGAGCAATCTCAACTTTGTGCTTTTGCACAATCAAAGCCTCACTTTCTAAATTGTATCCTTATTTTGTTACTTTAAAACGTTAATAATGATAATTAAATTTGCAAATAAATAATACCAAAAAAAAAAAGGCGAATAGAGGTACGTAATTTGTTGCTTTTGTTTAGTCAGTAATTTTAAATAATTAAGAAATAATGTTAATGTTAATAAAATTACATTACTTTTTTTTTTGGCAAGATTTTAATTATCTTTTCTTTCCTCTTCACACACAAACGATGAAATGCTTCTAACTTTCAAACGACTGAAACATACTGAGATCATTATTTTTTCAGTTTTGCTCGCTGGTCATCCATGCGGCCCGACTGTAGCCGCGAAATCAGCGAGAAGAAGTCTTCATCCGGCACCGTTGACTTCTTGTTTGGCGAAGTTGCGCGTTCCTCGTCGTCAAAATCGTTAGCAAACGCCTCTCGTTGGTCGTCCAGCTGTGTCGACGAGTTCACCCGCACCGCACCTGACTGACTGGAGTCGCTGCTCACGCTGGATCTACACAAACCGGGTAAGTTTGGCAATTCTACTCGTTGCTCGTCCATACGCTTACTTTGGATACCCATAATCAGGTCTAAGAGATCGTCTTGGGCGTCACCTGCGTGAACAGAAAAATAAAAATTTCGTTTTTCTTTCTAAGGGAAAAATAGTGAATATATTCCTGTCATAACTGGCGTCTGAGTCAATGTTCCTACTGCGGAAATTCCTCCTCTTCGCAAAACACTTACCGTTAGAAACCTTATCACTTTCAGCAGGTTCAACGACTTTTTTGTCCGCCTCCACTTCGGAGGCATTCTCCAAGCTAAGCGAGCACCGTTGATCATCCATTCTTTTGGACTGGAATCGAGATAGCAAATCGAAAAAGTTATCTTCTTCTTCGTTTTGATTTTTTTCAGCCTGCAAAATTGAAAAACTCTTCGATAAGGGTAATTTTTTTTTCCAAAACGAAACAAAGTGTTCATAAACAAAATAATAGTCCAATTTCTACTAAATTCGTGATAAATTCTTCAATTATTTTTTTTAATTTATAGTATTTTGCAATTTTTATACACCCCCATCCCTTCATTCACCTCTTCCAACTCGAGAGAATAAATAAGATATTATTCATAAACTGCCGACTTATAATAATTCTACATTCGAACGCCAGTAAAGAGCTGTATGAAAAAGTAGAGGACATAATGAAATCTTGTTTACAATTAGACCATCGTACCTACAAATTTTATTTTGTAAAAAAAAATTTTTTTGCACTCTCTCTTGTTAAATGGGCTTGCGAAGAGAATCTCTGGATTCTAATGGAGAACCGTGCAAAGAGCCTGATCTGTTTGCAAAATTAAAATTGAACCGAGCAGTTAATTCATAAATTCATTCGCTGACTACGTGACTAATATTCTCTCAAAGCACCATTGACCAGACCTCAACAGACTAACCTACAACTACGAGCAAAGCAAATAATATTAATTTAGCAAAATGGTAGTGATTTCTGTTGAGGTCTGCGTACAGTGCTGGTCACATTCAGAAAAAGACTCTCAAAACGTCACAATTAGTTGAATAACCCGTTTCGTTATTTTACCTTATTTAAATTCTTGGCCGTTGAATTATTCGAATGATTATCAGCTGTGCATTTTCCCTGCTTGCTGTCCGGAGTTAACTACAACATGAAATTTACAGCTAATAATGTACGGGTCGCACTAAAATGATCACTATAAAGCTACGAACAACGGAGAGGATGGAAACATGCAACTGGAGCAAGTATTTGTATGACAGGAACAAAATCAATTTTTCAAAAAATACATTTAAGGCACCTCTAATAAGTGAAGCTCTGCGAATATACTGAAGACAAAGACAAAAAAAAAACTGGTAATAAGCAGCGTAACAGCTTTACGAAATCGTTAATTACGTACCATAAAAAAAAACTTGGGGCCAAAAATAGCGAACAACTTGAATATCGGGATAACAAAATAGAAAATTATCAGCAAGTTCAAGTGCTTGTTTACAACACCTGATAACCGAATATCTTCTGTCCATATTTCTACACACCTGTTGGTGGTATTTATAGTGAAAGCAAAAAGGATGCTATTGTAATCCGGTGATAGTAAATGTGTAGTAGTTTTGTTTTTCTGAAAATAGAATTTGATTCTGCGTACCGTACGTCAGAAACAGAAATGACATCGATGACAAGATACAACTTTACTCTGACGTAGATTTAAAATACAATTTACAACCGGAAAAAAAAATTTAACAACTCTTTGTAGAATATTCTGTGACTATGACGTGGTCAAGCTATTAAACTTTCTGTACATCGACCAAGAAAGATGTTCAGGTATTCTAATCTTATTTTCAGCAAAGATGGAATTCCTTGAATTTCAAAAGTACCCACCAATCACATATTATTTCAACAACTCACTTTACATTTACCTTCTCACTACGATCTTCATACTGGGAACATTTAAAGAGTACCAAACACAGTCATAATATTTTCAACTACAAACACAAAAAGCCCAATGACTCGAAAGAATAGCCTTCTTTCAGCTGACAAACATTTTTAAAATCTACTTCCAATGAGAAAAAAAAATTACCAAATTATCTGTGATGAAAATGTTCATCTCTAATCGTGTGATGGACCTACACAAGCAAACTACAAAAAAAGCCACAAAAACTACCTTAATAAGATCAAGATGTTCCATGCTTTTTCTTCTCACCCTGTATAGACGAATTCCAGGAGAGGGCTGAACTTGGTTGACAGCCATCGCTATTAATTTTTCACTTTCTGGTGACAAATCTTCGGTTTCGATTCCGAGTATTTTCTTCAGGTCCATAATATTCACTTGAGCCGTAGCTTGGCCATTCGTATCACCCAGCTGCGGAACGTATAAAATAAACTCATTCGGTAATCTCGATTCGAAGGGCTTGGGTGCCAGTTAATACTGTACTATTTCATTTACTACCTCTTTCGAAATCTTTAGGTGCTCCTCAGCAAAATGCAGTGCACTTACATGATTTTCTAACGCCGTATAAGCATTACCTAAACTCCAGCAAGCTCTAGCTGAATGAGATAATAACATAAAAGCGTATTAGTGACTTCGAATTTAATGCTAAATCTAAATATGGTGGATTTAATTTTACTCTAGCTAATATTTTCTTTACGAAAAAAATGAGATATTTTACTTAGAATTAGCAAATATTCAACGCTAACTGCCAAAAGGAGAAAAAATAATATTTCTGGTTCTGTCATGAAAATATGTCTTGAATCCATTATTACCAAAATAATAAATTTGAAGAAGCAGTTTCCATTGCAATAAAATACTACGTTAAAAAGTTTAGTGACCGATTAAAATATAAGTTTCCCTTCGCTTACTGAGAAATAAAATAAAAACTGCCATAAAAAGTTGGAAACGTTAGCTGCAATCAAAACCGAATTTCAAGAAGGAAATGGATCATCATGTTAAGTAACATAAAAATGATCCTAATATTTTATAAAATTCTTTTCTTACTACAGTGACTCACATTTCAGATTAATTTTTCAAGTGAAAGAAACTCTAACGAGAAATAATCGAATGAATTGGTCAGTAATAACAGAGCAATAACTTGAATTATAACGTTCAACAATACCAAACTTCAAACTTATCAACGAAACCGGAAATTCAGAATTAATTTTTTTGACTTTGGCCCATTCAATTTTCGAGAAACCAATACTAGATGAATAAGTGAAATCCATTTGCGAGACACTCTTGAAGCAGAAAAATTTACCTTCACCAACACGATCAAATAACTGCTGAGCGATAACGTAATGCCTCAAATGGTATTCGATGGCTTTGGTGTAGTCATGGAGTAAGGTGTATGTGTTTCCAAGACTGTAGCATGCCTGAGCTTCGACTGCTTTGTCTTGGAGTTGATTGGCAAGGTTTAGCGTTTCCCTGCGAATTAATTTCCATGTATAATTCCATAAACTTGAAGTAAATATTTGAAAAATTAATATCATACTTATAATGTTCGGCAGCTTTTTCAAATTCTCCCAAAAATATATGCGAATTTCCTAAATTACTGTGGGCTCTTCGTTCGGCTGCTTTATCGTCGAAATTTTGGGCAATTTTTAATCGCTGTAATAATGATCGAGTTAGTAAAAAATGATGAAACGAATAACTTGAACCATAATATGAAACGTACTTCCTCGTGATAACGAATAGCTTCGTTTAAATTACCCAGCAAATAATTCGTATTTCCCAAGTTTCCACAAGCTCGTCCTTGAGCAGCTACGTCACCTAATTCTTTCATGAGATTGAGATTCTCCCTAGAAACATAATTCATTAGTAGCCAGAGGAAGGTATTAAACATAAGGTGATTCAAGATAAAACTAACTCGTAATATTTAACAGCTTGAACCAAGCAGCTTTTCACTTCTTCCGAATATTCACCGCAATCTTGTTGCCCAATTCTTCCAAGATGTTTCCCTTTAGCATGGTACACATTGCCCAAATTATACAGAGCTCTACCTTCACTCAGCTGGAAATTCAAGTTCAAATTAATGAATAGTGAGGTATTGGATAATTGGACTGAGGACACAAAGTAGTCATTACTTTGTCATTAAGCTCACGCGATATTTCTAAATGACGTTTACAGCAAATAACAGCTTCGTCAAATTTTCTCATCACTTTCAGAGCATTTCCAAGATTGCCGCTGGATTTAGCTTCACCTAATTTATCACCCATTGTCCTGTAGAACAGGATATATAATGAGATACTGAATATGATGTCTGAATTTAGTTATCAAGTATGACTAACTTGGCCAGCGTAAGATCATGTTTATGGTACTGAACAGCTTTCGCATAGTCGCCCAAATAGAAATAAGCGTTTCCCAGTTGACTATAAATAGCACTCAATGTTCGCAAATCGTCTGTTCCAGCTTGAATAGCTGCTTGGAAGAACGCAACGCCAGCACGGCAGTCTCCAGATTTGCACAGACGTTCACCTTCAAGGGCTAATTCTAAACACATGTTGCTTCCATCGCTGTAATTCTGCAAACAGACGACAAGTTGAAGTAAAATGGACTCAATGGTTACAATAGATATTAGGGAAAATGCATGATTACCTGGCATTCAGATGAAGTACTTTCTTCGTTATTGGAACTCATCTTGGAATAAGTTTAAAATCTAAACTGTGGAACTTACTGTCAGCGGAAATCGGTGAAATGTTTAGTGAGCAGCAAAGAGAAACGTATTCGATATTCTCTACATTTCAACGACTATAATGGAAATCCAAAATATTAAATCATGGAAGGAATTTTGTCCGTTTTAATTCGAACAGTTTTTCATTACGTTGGACAATGTTGCTACGTTCGAAGTTCCATGGAGCTTTACGTGAATAAGCGTAAGAGAAGGTTATGAAACCACAAAAGAAGGAAAGGCGACCGAGTACCGACGTTAAGAAAAATATCAGTTTCACTTGTCCATAGTAATTAAAAATTCAACATCTTTTCATTGCAAACAGGAAAAGAACTAAAAGAATAGCGTCACTTGGCGAAGAAAATTCTTATAATTAAAAATGAAGCGAGTTCGTTATCATGTAGTGATAAAATTTATGGTTCGGTTTGTTTGGATTATGTTTTTTTAGTTGTAATTTTGCTGATAAGAAGAAATTAGAAAGCTGACTTACCAAATTTTTTAATTTTTGAGAAAATTTTGAAACTGAACGAGTATTTTTGGCGATTGTTTTAATTTTTTTCCATTGAGTGTTCGTTAATGTTTCACGTGTAATATGAGAAATCCTAGAATTCTTGAAGTTTTTGCTGCTAATATCCTTTCCAGAAGATTTTTTTGCACAAATCGGCTTCTTCAAAATGCCCAAGGAAATTTCAACGAAGATTTTAATAATTCTCGGATCGCCGTCTCAAATCCTCAACGAGTTTTGCTGGGTGTTGGGTCTTCAGTTATGTCCTTGGTGGATCCGTACAGAGCAGGTAAAAATGTTATTTTTGAAAATTACAGTTATCCGACTTGATTGCTTGACTTGAGAATCTGCTTATAATGATCAGGCTTCTTGTAGATATGATTGCAATAATGGGTGAGACTACAGGCATTGCTGCTATGAAGTATATGAAAACTCGTATGGAAAATGATCCCGAAGGTATTCGGATTTTAAAGTAAATAAATTCATTTTTTTTTATTGTAAATCTCCGAGTCATCTGTTAAATGTTATTGTATTATTGCAGAAACCAACCTAGGATTAATTCTTCGACTGTGGACCTAGAAAAATTGAAATCGTTACCTGATGAAACATTGGGTCGAAGATATTATAATTTTCTTGAAGTAAATGTAAGTATGTTTTCGAAGTTTGATACGTTATTAATTATTTTTTCATCCCGAAAATCATCATGCAGAAAGTTACCCCTGACTCGAGAGATATGGTTCGATTTGTCGATGATTTGGAATTAGCATACGTTATTCAAAGGTATCGTGAAATTCACGATTTAGTCCATACACTTTTGGATATGCCAATAAATATGTTGGGTAATTATTTATTAATATGAGCATATTTTGAAACTTATTCTTCTTTTCTAAAGGTAAATCTATATTTTTATTCATTTATTATTTTATTTACAGGCGAAGTTACCGTGAAATGGGTTGAAGCATTTCAAACAAGGTTACCTTTATGCGTTTTAGGTGGATTATTTGGGGCTGTTCGGTTAGCTCCGAAGTAATATTTTTGGTTTATTTTTTTTAGTTATGATAATACTGTCTCTCGTTTAACTAAAAAAACGAAATGTTTTGTAGGCAAAGGCAAAACTATGTCAATTTTTACCTTCCCTGGGCAGTTGAAACGGGTATGAAGAGTAAATTTCTCATGAATGTGTACTTCGAAGAAAGGTGGGAGCAGCCAATGTCAGAATTATTGGAAGAACTGAACATAAAACCACTAGTGCTGCCGAACAAAAAATCCACGTCGTGATATTAAATTTGTGTATTGAGTTGACAAACTTTAAATCTCGACGAATCAAAGAATAAGTATCTCGCAATTAATTTAGTAAAAAACCCTTTTTTTTTTTTGTTGAATTAAAAATTTTGAAATTGATCAAAAATTTGTTGTCACTTTTGTTTACTGAGAATATGACCAAACTCCAAAGACAACAGGCTTATTTTTGCGTAAGATGGTACAGAAAAAAATAATTTTAAAAAAAATGAAAAAAAAAATAAAAACTTTTAAATTCTAGAACTGGACTCATCAGCAGATACTAATAGAAGCAGCTAACTAAAGAGTAAAAATCAATGTGAATGAATAAGAACGTAAAATATAGAAAGAATTATAAAATTGGAATTATGCATACTACGGTGAAAAACTATAAGATTAAATCCTTCAGTCCTGCTTCCTCTCTGGGTAATTAAAAATAATAAAAGATCTGGCTGCTAAAAAGTGAAAAGTCTTACGACTTTCTCAAATCATAATGCCAGAATTAAATGATTATGAAAATTAAATTTAAAATTGTTTTCAACCGCTGTCATCTGTTATTTATTAAATTAAAAAATATTTCGGGAATCGGGGAAAACATTTAATTTCATGAAAATGATCGTAAATTGTAATAATGTGGAAAGAAAAAATAGAATTATTGTTTTTAAATACAAATAATTATGACTGAAAAGTCACAAGTGACAATGAGAGGTATTTAAAACAATGCCATATCCATATAATTATTGTCTTTCAAACGATAAAAATATAAAACAAAATAAATAACAATTATAATATTACTTATTATCATCATCACTCATCAGTCATTCGAATCTCGAAGTCGAAAGTCGAAAGTCAAACCAACCAAAGTATGAATCCTGCACAAAACAAAAGTTTTAAAATTTTATGAAAAAGGTGATTCATCGAAAATCTTGGAAAGAGGTTCACCTTTCTTTGCATACGTTGACTATTCCTGTGTTTACCTCGACGGCTCGACGTCTGTAGTTCAATCTTGTGAACAGCTTGTGAATGTTCAGTGATGTATTTTTCATTGCAGTGCAAGTAAACCTATTTAGTTGTAGTGTGTCTTCGCAGTAACAGACCTCATGAATGTAATGATTTTGTGGTTATAGCCATTATATTTGTGATTTAATTATTAAATACTTGCCATTCAGTGAATTAGTGTTCGTTCGTAAATAATTTCGCGTATTTTCGAAGAGTAGTTTCTGTGTTTCGTCGAAATGATAATCGAAGTTTTCGTTTCGGAAGTAACCTTTTCAAACCATTAAATGCATGTAATTATAAATCGTATCATGTGTATAGTGATTGAATGAAGTAATTTCGTCCTCCGCTTCTACAATGGCCGAATGCAAAATCGATATATCCAAATTGCCGGAAGATGTTCGAGAGAAATTAGCCGAATTGGATTTAGAGCTATCTGAAGGTAAGCAATTTTAGTTACGAATCTTCCACTCATCTAAGTTATCTGAAGCAAACAGTTACCCTCTTGACCGCGCCAAATGATTCGTGAACTAGTTTTAATTGATGATATTTCCTACTCTTATACCATGATACATAGAAACGAAAGTGAACTAATGGGTACCCGTACCTATGTTTTGATACATTTAGCGGGTTTTGTTTACATTATATTACCACCAAGTGGTCCTTTGTTATTTTTATGAAAATCTCTTACTTTCATTACACGCAGAATTTGCTCTGGTCAGGTGTGATGTTTTGGATTTAACATTGTTTTCGAGTTGTTTTAGTCGCTTAGCGGGTCGTAATGTGCTTGTAAACATTGTCGAATACGTGTTTATCTTCATGTAAATATTATGCTGTGTGTCTTCTGAATCATCATCAAAGAACGAATTTTCAAGTGGATGGCCGGTTTTAATGAGCACTTCAGACTGCATAACAGTTTGCCACTTACGTTATAATGATAAGTTTTATTGGGCCCTTCACATAGTCGGTCTGACACTCTCGTTGATGCCAGTCAAATACTATTTAATCTTGCGAGTTTTTCCCCCCAATAGATTCATTCTCATTTTTCAATTTTCTGTACATTCCTAAAATGAATGATGAATTGAAGTAAGATGATTCTGAAATAGTTTCAGAACGGCGTGTGATCTTTTTCTTCAAATTTTCCAAAAACAATTATACATTTGTTAGTAAGAAAGGTTAAAGGCTACTCCGATTGAAGGTGTTCTTGAACTATTTAAAAATTAAGTTCGATGCATCATTTCAGTCTACCTTGGTCATTTGAGTTGAATTTTGTCAATTTGTTTAAAAAATGTCGGATCACAACTTTTCGACTTGAATTCTCAGATCCGAATTTTCACTTTCCATATAATTATTGTATAAAAAAAATGTTTAAAAAGTTGGTTCATATTAAATGAAAATAAAAATAATTACAGCCATAAAAATAGGAAAAATTAGCATTTTAATTAAATTTGAAGGGGGTTTGGGATGGCAAAATGTTATCAATTCGAACAGTATAATATATGATTAAAAAAAAGTCATTCAGTCTAATATTGTGGGCATTTGTAAATACATTTTGAGGCCATGTCAAATTGTACTCAATTTGCTTTTTTTGTTGTTGTTTCTCAATGTTGTGTGAATGTTACTAAAAAGAAGCTTGCTTTAGAATTGAGACAGCTCAAATCTGCGTTGCTTCATCGTATTATATTTATTAATTAATCATTCATTACGTTTCCTGTAGGTATCTCAGCGTGAACAAAAAAAAAAAAAAGTCATACCAAATGAGTAGGTCTTCCGTAGTTCGAAGTCAGCTGGAAAGCTGCCCATGTAAATAAAATCTCTTGGAGAAACGCTGTTTACCTTGTCTAAATTTAGTGCGATCTAATTTGCTGAAATGTTTGTTTTTGAATGTGATTTTTGTTACACGTTTTTACGTTCATCTTCGCCGCTCCCCTTTTCATGCAAATATTTGTCTGCAGAGCTGGCTAATGTTGGTGCCACCAATTTTAGTGATACAAGTCGTTTAGCCCACTATTCCACTTGCACTAATTCGCAGTGTTTGTTAACCTTTCGAAGGACGTGCTACATTGCATTTTATGTTGACGGGTGCCCCGAAGATATGTCCAAAATGATTGTCGAAAGAAAATAATGTCTGAGCTGCTAGTCGACAAAGACTATGCCGAAGGAGATGGGGCAGAATGTATCTGCCATTCGATTACAATGCATTGTCTCTTAGCTCTCTAGTCCTTCAAAGAACGAATACGACAAAATGAAAAGTGTTAGACGAAAAATAGTTTCTCTTTATTTATTGTAACTTGCTTATCCTACGGCTTCTTGTACGATTTCATTGAATTTACTATTAAGACATTGAGATTACTGAAAGTGAAAAATGCTAAAATCTAAGGGTCGATATTACAAATACTGGTTGAACATAGCGTTAATGTTTAATATCATGAGATTGGTATTGTTTAACCCTCCTGTTAGATTGTTACCCAGTGCTTATAATATTAGCTCTGACTTTCGCATCGTATGATTGATGAAACGCCCCTAAAATTTTTCTTTTGAAAGAGAGGTGACACTTTATAGAATTATGACATTAATTTGATGCGACCGAGGTTATGTTGATAGTAATTATTATTTTCTGATCTTCCCTACATTAACGATCTGGCGTCCCTCATACATGAGCTTGTTTTTATTTTCTTTCTACTCGTATCTTTCTTTAGAAATGAAATTATCTTTAAAAGTCAATATTAAAGACATTCTCGAGCACGACGCCTTCGTTAATTATTTGGCTACAGAAAACCGAGAACGAAGTATGCAGAATATGAGATCTCCAAACAATATTCATAACACTTTTTTCCATTCATAGTCAACATCACCTCACCACACGCATGCACATTATGGAATTAATAGAGCACTCTTTTATTTTACACTCCAAAGCAGTTACCAAGCCCCCTGCAGTATAATTTGTCTTGTACGTCGACCAAATTCCTTTTTACTGCATGCTAGAGTTCATAAACACTTTGCATATGGCACGCATTTTTTATTTATTCTTTTTTGTCAAGATGGATCAAATTTGCTACCGTCACACTTTAACGACTCGATTGCGGTTATCGATCTTTTTATACAAATTGATAACATGAGGCATTATCATCGTTGCTCTTTCTTTCTTTCGGACCCCTTTGTGGACCCTCATTCATTTTACATTTTATCACGGCTACAGCGTACAGTACTATTATTATGATGGTATTGTTGTACTTCGTTATCTGCTAACGGTATCTCAAACTTCACTATTTTCAGTGCAAACTCAAATATCGTGTGCACCTTTGAATGACACCTCGATTTCCGGTTCGAATACCTCGCTGAAGCCAATGTCGATGGGGTATTAGAAGTGTTTCAGTATGTTTCTGTTGTCATTGTGTGTATATATTCGTTCTCAATTACTAAATTCGAAGCTACAACCAAATAGCCGTTGATTTTGCGTGTTTCCTATGATATCCATGGCATTCAGACTGAAATATACAAAAGAAAAAACAACCCACGCAAAAAAAAAAAAAAAACAACTGAAAAACCCAATTGTCCTACTGGGGAAAGCTTGGGTAACACCCTTTTGAAATCCTAAATCTGACTCCGCAAATAGCTCAGTCAATCAGATCAAAAAGTTAAGTGATTCATGAATTGAAAATTAATAAATGAAAATGTGCTCCATTTATTTGTCTTTTTAGGGTTGAAAGAGTTGACAATTGATTTACTTATTAACTTCTTGAATTATTTCATCATCATCATCATCATCATCATCATCACCACAAACCAGCTGAAACTCACAGTGCAATCCCTCAATCACCGCTTTGATACCTCCTCCTGCTCCTCGTTTTCATCGTCCCTCATGTTTCAGACCAGGGTCTCTAGTGCTCAAGAATCATGACGCGAGCAATGACTTGAAATACTCTCACCCCCCTTGAATAGTTCTCTTACGTTTACATCGACTGTTTACCAATAGATATTGAAATGAACACGTGCATAAACTGTAATAAAACTGGTATCGTAATCGAGTGCTTCACCATTTATAAAACTTAACTTTGGGAGCAGGTGCGAATTTACACTGCTGAAGTAATGGACGTGAAATAAGGTAACTAATGCTTCTCGTGCATGCACTGTAAGGTGAAGTCAGCATTCGAAAAAGTGAAAACCATAGAGACCAATCAGACCGGATTACGTGACATTAAACGCCACAAATACTTACTGGGTACAGAACGAAGAGATAGAAATTGGCAAAGTTGACTTTAAAAAGCTAAAAGTTCACTGGAGGTCGATTACATTGAGAAAATTCATTATCCGAGTTGCCACCAGTAGCTTGTACGATATTTTATTTCGAAAGTTTCCAAGTAATCTTTCTTAATCATTGTCCAAAAATAAATACAAAATGAGAAATTACCTATTCTTTTATTTTAAACCTCTGTTCCGTCATCATTTGGAAAACTTATTATGTTGTAAAAGCTGTGTAGTCCACCCATAAAAATTTCTTTATAAATGTCTAAATATTATGTTGAAAATAAGCCCGAAGAATGTTGAATACGATTTCATCAAATTTTGTCCTTAGATTCGTATGGGTATCAATGTGTCAGACTTTTAAATCTGAGAACGCTTGTTGAATTTTATGTTGTATACGAGTATATCTACGGTTTCATCCATCCAAGTTTCATTGAAATCGGTTGAATAGAACAACTTGGAAGAATTTATTTTCAAAATTTTTGTTTTTAGGCAATATCTCCGCGTAGGAGGCAGCTATAGGACCTCCAAATTTGGGCAATCGATTTCTTTTGTGGTCTACCATCTCTCTTAGTGGATTTCCATTTGGGTTTTGAAGCCGCTGGACCATTGTTTATAGAGGATATTCTTATATCGAAAGAAGGAGAGGAGAAGTAGTGGAAACCGTGAGAGTCAACTATAGAAACTGGGGGTGTTCGTATTTTGGCTGACGTTATGAAGGAAAAAAATCTCGCTAGGTATGGCTCATATCGTATGGAAAATATTACGAGGTAAATCAATGAAACTGCATCATTATTTCCATACTAAAAATCTTTCCTCCACTCTGTTTTGTCCAATTGCAAAATCCTGTGTACTGTATCCAAAATGCACACTGTGCTTCTATTTCACTTCATCACAATTTGCAGCCACTACGACGAGCGATGAGTCCATGAAATTGGCTAATCGGTGAACACTGAACATACCAGCGAAAATAAAACAGTTGGAAAATTCTCAGCTATAATCGATAAATGTCAAAGTATGAAAGATGTTCCATCATTTACCGAAAAAAAAAAAAGAAGATAAATTCAGGCCTTGCCAGCCGGCAACAAGTGGGAAAAACGAAAACATATCCACAAGAAATAGATCACCAGGCTCTACAATTAGGTTATAATGACGCGTTTATCGAAGCATCGTCATAAAAACTATTACTACTACATACTTGAACTATGCAGCACACTGTACATGAATTTGTGTTCATCAGATAGAATATAATAGTGTGCGAAAAAAGAAAAAAAACGGTTCCTCCATTTCCATCGTTCAATTTCTCTCTCTGCCCCCTTTTCCCTCGTACTGCCAATTCATTTTCTTTCCATTTAACGCTACCATGGTTAATGGTATGAATTTTTTTCATTTTTCCCCTAACTTTAGTCGACTCGACTCTCTTTGCCCATTTGAATAGATCGTTCAGTAAATGTGACTCATCCTGGGGAATGTAATAATTTTATTCGACAGCCGGTTTCCTCGCTCTCCTCACACACGTCCACATCATGGTTGCCGTAAAATGGGCGAGAAAAAAAAAAAACTAACCAACTCCATCGTTTGCGTGTCTTTCTGGCACTAAAAACTCTTTTAAAAAACTGGCAACAATAATATAATTCGAATCGCGAATAAAGTCTCATTACGAGCTGAAGTGAAGAAGTCTTTTTTTCCACTCCGGTCAGTAGTGTGTACATTGGGTGGTGGTCAGTGCATTGCATTCTTCTTTCCTCTTCCCCGCTCCCGCCTGCACGAAGTACCGCTGAAGTCGACAGACCAACTGCTGCCAATTGACTCATTCTCATCCAACGAGAGTAAATAATAATTCAATACGAACGTCACAGAGGTCGACCGTATATAACAGTGGCCGTAACCATGTAGAATGACTTTTCATAATATTATCATGTCACCAGTATTTTCTTTATTTGTATTTTTTTGTGAAAAGTAGCAAAATCTAGGAAACGTATTTCTGCAAAGAACTTGAAATAGTGGGCGAAAAATATTTGTACCTAATCGATTTCATTAACCCTAATAAAATATAATAATTTGAAAAAGCATTCATATAGATCCAAATTGTTCCTATTCAGCTCAAACTCTCTAAAGATTGAAGAATTTGATTTTACACCTGAACACGGCTATGCACGAAAGGGATAAGTCCACTTTTTTCGAAAGTCGAGGTCTGTTGGGGTTTAATTGTTCATATGAAGCTCTACCTATACTGTAAAAATATTAAGACCCTTAACTCAGCCATTGCTGAGAAAATAGACTTCAAAGTTGGGTTGCTATGCCAGAAGGGCTTAAGTCCAATCGCTTAGTGATAACATCAGTGATAAGCGACTGTGGAATTAGTGTAAATACATTTCGATGTATTATTTGTCGTCTACTTCTCACCTAAAAAAGAGGTTTATTCGGTGGCGCACCTAGAAATTTTCAATATGGCGGCTGAGTATTTAAATTTACCCCCAAAAGATAGAAATTTCGTAAAAAAATAAAACCGCATGGAAAAATGTTTTCATTCAGTCTGTTTTTGATGAAATTTGAAGTCTGAGGGAAACTTGAGCACCCCTCCTCGTTGGGTGCGGTATTGGGTTCATTATAACGAACAAACATGCAAAGAGTTTATATGGGCAGGAAATAGGATCGTTCATGTGTATACGAGTATAATATTCTTGAAACTGAAAAGATTGAACTAAATTGTCTCAAGTCGTCCAATCGGGGTTGCTCTACGTAGCCTGCTTATTTTCCTGACAGCTTTTGCAAATAAATAAAAAATTTAATGCGTTTCACCATTGCGAGAAAAAACCACGTGAAACGTACGCCAGCATTAATTAACCGACGCGCACATTTAATTTAAAAGAAAAATGATATAAGTAATTATCTTTCGCCTTTCGTTATTTCAAGCGTTATTTATGAGTTCATTGATTCGTCTAATCGTCATATATGTCGATTTCTCTTATCTCATGGGTGTTACCAGGCCAGAGATCTATCGAAATGGTCCCATGACGAGGAATAAGGCAAGTAGGAAAAAATGTAGGATAGTCAAAAGAATGATAAAAATTTTGTCGAACTTTTGTCTGTAATCGAGTAGATACATCAACGTGGATTTTGCCACAAATATAGGAGAGTTATAGAGAAAAAAAATTAAACTTTGAACGATTATACTCTAAACGCTGATTAAATTATTTACTTGAAAACACTGATCACATGAGCGTAAATTTCGTCGAAAAAATAATTACTCGTATAGGTATTGGAACATATCGTATCAACAGTGATGTGTAAGAAGTAGATAATTAAACTTTTTTTAAATTTTACAGGAAAGAAGAAAAAAAACACATGTCTCATAGACTTCATATGTGGCGCCTCAACTTTGAAGTTCATTTTCTTAACGATGGTTACATATATGGGATGTAATAGTTTTACTGCGAGTATGGCTTCGTGTGTCCCATTGAAAAAAAGTGAACTTACCTCCTTCTTGCATATCACAATGGCCATTTCAACATTATCTTCGTATGCAAAGGAAATGAAAAGTTATCAGTAACCTAATCATATTTATGCTCCCATCATATGGGGGTACTCAGCTACCTCCCTATTACTCTCTCGGGCCCAGATATGCTGACTCCTCGAACCTTCCTTCTCCAACCACAATTTCTGCTTCCATCTCCTCCTCCCCTTCACCACATCCTTGTGTAGGATATTCGTTCTAGCTTATTATTGCTCTGATGACACACGACACACCATCGCCTCAGCCTCCTTTTTTTCTTCTTCACCACCTCCCCTGCCTCCTTTCTTTAGTTTTTATCCCTAGCAGTTTTTTTTTTGTTAAATAGAAAAATTATGAGTGGCTATTTTGGAAGTTCGTGTTTTTAGAATGAGAGTGCATAATAAACTATCCCTGTCTAAACTTATGGCACTCTGACTTTAAGGCCCAGATATAATATTTAACTTCAAGTTTCAGTGTTTTTATTTATGTGTTACTCGTTTCATATTATACGAGTACGTTGAGAATATGCGTGTAAAATTCGGTGCAAAAAATCGAGAGATAATTTACCTTAATTGGATTCTGAAAGTCATCGACTATTCACTAATACTGAAATTTTCTCGTATTTGACGTTAATAATCGAAATGGATTTCGAATCTGAAGATAGGACAAGTCGTGGAAATGTGGACCGGTTGCGTACCTGCGTATTTGATGCAGGGTGTACGCTTGTACACAGACTCGGAGGTCAAACGGTTAAAATTTGAAGATGACGTCACGAGTCGTGCATAAAATTCGTGGTAGGAAGCGACGGGCTCTGCGGACGAATGGCGAATGAGGTCGAATGAGCCATAGAGTAATTAAACTTGGCTTTGGGTGGCTGAAAGTTTTATGAATTTGAGCAGAAATCGAATCGACGATGGCAATACATATATAGAGTATTCCTGAAGCTGGATTTGGGATTTTTAGATTTTTTATTTTTTCCAAAGAATTATGTGGCGATGTTTCCCTGTTTTACTATCTTTTACTCGATATTATGGTAAGAATAGATTATAGCGACTTGTGGGAAGATTTACTGTCTCAAAATTTAAGAAAAAATATTACGCAACAAAAACAATTTTAGCATCTTATAGTATTTGATTAAAGTCATTATGACTCGTTTACAATTTTCGATTTTCTAGCCAAGTTATTAGGAAAGAAATAACTTATTTATTCAATTTTTTTCTCCACTAAATTATACAAATACTCGTATAAAAAAAAAAACCTTAATGCAGCAATCACGAAGATTTTAATTTTTCAGATGAAATAATAAATCTATTTTGTTAAATGCCCCCTTCTAGGGTTCTGTTTTGAAAAACTCATTGGTATTTTTGTTTCCGACGATTTATAATCAAGATATATTGTGCTCTTCTCGATAGCAGAAACAGGTTTCGATTTCTGTATGGCACCTGATCCTGATATGTGCTCGTTGCTGGTGTTCGTAGACTGCAGACGAACAAGTTTCATTTTTTTTTACCTATGATTTCTGTAGAAAGTGAAGTCTATTGAGTGTTTCTTGAATTTTTAATCGTGTTTGTTTTTTTCTGTGTAATCAAAATTTCAACTGTTCGTCGACTTGTGGCAATGAATTTATGGTTTTATGCAATTTCTATTTCTTTTTTTTTCGAATACGTTTTCATTTCATTGGAATATTTAAAGAAGAAAGTAGCCAGGATGTATTGGACGTTCAAATTTTTTTATTTGAAATACTTGGTGGTAAAAAATTTATCGACTGCACCTATGAAAAGTTTTATGATGTCAGTTGGCAGTTGGCTTGAAAATGAGCAAATGATATGACTTTGAATTATGTTATGCGTCTTAAGAAAATGAGCTCAAGCATACATTGGACTCGTTGGTTTACTCTTTTGTAATTTCAATTATTATTAAACTGAAATTTCACTTTGTAATAGAAGTAGATGAAGTGAACTTTTTCAATTTAGCTTTTTAGTAAAGGTCTTAAACACATTTTTAGACTGGATCTCGACATAAATACTAACTGATTTACTACAAATCTCAATATAAGTGTGTAATGAACGTAAAGTCAATTTTTAATTTCTATTTTTTGCGATTATCCAAGCTCATTAAAAAAATTTTTATTTCAGCTCATTTTCATACATATTTAAATTTGGTTGAATTTTGTAACTTTTTTAATTCATGTTTTATGCGGGTATTTTTTTTAGACTTCGGTAATAAAATGATACTACATATGATTTTTAAGACAGCAATAAATTCTGAATTTATAATATGAATATAAATATAAAATAATCTTTACATCGCAATTACATTAGTTTAATTTCCGTCATTTGATGCGTCGAGCAGATGGTTATGTCTAGTATTAGCAATAAAGTAGAAGCAATAAATTTGCAGTGAAATTTCATGCCAAAATTATTGGCTGTAAAAAAGTCTCAAATACCTGTTTCGAATGTATGTACTACATCAAAAGTATTTTTGGGTTTTGCATCGAAAAAGTTGAATAAAGTACCTATTAAGAACTGAAACAAATCTAATTTTCGACAGAATCTAAGCGATTGATGAATTATGTATCAGCAACAAGTTATTGGTTGAAAAGATTTGATCTGTCAGTGAGGAATTATTTCTTGGGCAGGGGAAAAAGAAGAGTAGGAAGGAGTATATAAGCTTCGTGAGTAGCAGCTTGAAATTTAATGTATTTTACATTAATTATTAATTTTTTACGTAAAAGGTGAATTGCACTTCAATTCGTTTTTAGTATAGGTTTTTTTTTTTTCTTAGAAAGGAAGCTAAATGACCTTTTTAATGAGGTATCTTCTGCAGAGGTACAGCTTTCTTATTGTACTTGACATTATCAACCATTTTTCTATCGACTTTTTTATTGGTGGATATGCTAATTTTAGGACTGTTGAAACAATTTTTTGTTTTCTCAAAACAAATATTATTAGAAATTAAATCAGTAGTTCATTTTGTCTCTTTCTTGCGGGAGACTTCAGCACACTGATTGCTTCGTCTTGACCCTATTTCTTCATCTAACACCTTACTACCGCTTGCAATCATTGTTACTTTTCACACATTTTTTGGTGATCGACTGTAAAAATCAATTAGCAAACTACGTTAGATTATGTGTTTACTGTTGATTTTGTTACCAATGAAGCGGAAAGAAAAATTACACCGACTGACTATGAAAATCGAGGCTAATACCGACTTCGTATGCGAAGCTAATGCGTATTTTTAACTCCCAACTTTTTTTTTTTTTTTTTGCGGAACACGAGTTAATTAACTGGTTTTCATTTAGTTGTTTTTTTTTTTGTTGGCAAAAAAAGCTGGTTTTTCTCTTTCTGATATGTGTGTTTTCTGGTCGAGAAAGCAAAAAAAAAATTGAGGAAACAAAAACGAACGCTGATGTTTTATTTGCAGCCCCCCCTTTTACAATGTGAAAGGTTTCACGCCAAATTTTAACCACTTAATTAATCACATAATTCATTCTTGTGGACGTAGATTTACACAAAATGTGACTCTTCGAATTGTTTTAATTTAACGTCGCTTCTTGTGCTCTACGTGCATCATATGTAATTTGGTGCGACTTTTTTTGTGTTTTTTTTCTGTTTTGGCAAGCATCGTATATTCTCTCGTTTGCATCTTCGGAATTCCTAATTTTCGCAAACCATTGGCTTTGGATTCTGCAGCTAAGGCGTTGAGACAAATCTGCTACTTCAAGTTAGTACTCTAGTGGCAGCCAGTTTTTTGTGAGTGACTCACATTGAAACAGTCTTTGAGAGTAATACTCATTACGCTTATACATTTTCTGCAGCATTTAAAATTTAAATACTATTATTATTTCTGTTAGAACAAGTCTTTTATGCTTTTGCGTGGGTATTTTTAGGTTGAAATTTTTAGGAAATGTCATAATTTCAAAGAGAAAAAGTGTTATGTTTATAGAATTTTCAAAAATAAGAATTTTGCGTTTTTTACGTTCTGGGGATTTAGTTATCATCGTTATCAGTGACCTTGAAATGTGTATCTGTGGCTGACGCAGCAGCCATGAAAAGAGAAGCTGTTATACAGCAGTCTTATGGGACTTGAAATTTTTCAATTCGTTTTTCTCTAAAACTACTTATTTGAGCACTCCACCTTTCCTCTGTAAGGAAACAATGTGGACAATATTTTTACAATTGGAAAATTCTGAGTTTAATATATTAAGTCAATTATAAACATGTTTTTGAATTTTAGAACGAAAATGCATATTCTTGCACGTTCAGCATATTTCTGAACATTTAGTGCATTTTCGGTTGGCACCAGATAGAGCTCTTCGTGTTGAGCTCTCATTTGGTATTGATTCTACAGCTATTTTTGCAAATTAAAAGATTGGTTTTAAGAATGACCATTGTAATCAAATTATTCTTTCAAAAACGCCAGCAAACTATGAGGATAAAGTTTGGTTAGACTGACTATGAGTATTCTTCTTTTATCTTTATATCTCAGAATAATATTTGAAGCTTTATTTTAGTCCAATTTAATCTTGTTCATGGAGATTAATCGACTGATGGAAACATGTCATTTTTGCCATTTCTTACATTTTAAACTTGATTCTAATTCTGCTTGGTGCATGGTAATAGGTTCATAGATTGAGCAGACGTATAGTTTCGCTTCACAATATGAAAAACTAAAAATTTTATCACATTGAAAAAATAGATCCAACTTTCGTAGTTAGCAAGATATTCAACTGGTAGAGAAATACAAATATTTTTGTTGAATAACCCATGAGTATAAATTAATGTGACGAGCCGTTTCTGCTGTTTTTCAAGTGAGAGCAAAGGTCGATTAAACAAAATTTTGTATATATTCCTATGGAGTGTTCTCGAGTGTATTCAAGAGTTTTGTTTTGGAAAACCAATAAGCTCTTTATTCTCAACGATTACCACTTTGTGATTGTAAAACTGAAACGTGTTCGTATTTTCAAAATCAAATGACTTCCCGTCCAATAGTTCTTGGTAATCGTTCGGATCTGTAAAAGTTGGAAGCAAAAATGTCGTGCCCACATTTCTCCCACCGTCTTTTCACTTATTCATTCGAGCATTGATTCGATTTTTTGGCCAATTTTCAAAAATCAATCGTTCGGTAAGCGACTGCGAATAGGATTGCCTTCGGTACACTTGACAGTTGACTGTGTACCTACTGTTGGGTTGAAGTTCATTACAAACATCAGGCAGTCGGGTTGAAAGCAGCATAGTTTTATGCATACCTGGTGTAATAACCTTGACAGTGTGCCTCTATCTGCTCGTGTAATTTGAATTCATTTTGTCGAACAGTGGTCTGTTACCTGCGTATATAAAAATGTGTTTAAATTTTCCAGCTGCGTGAACCCTATATTGCTCTTCCTTATCATTAGCCTGTCTTGTGCACGGTTCTTAGATTATTCGTCTCACTTATTAACGTTCTCCTCTTTTTGCTTCAACAGTACTCTATTGAGATTGTCGTTGAAGAAAAAAAAAAACAAGCATTTATTTTTTATCCTCTTGTACTTGTGTGTATGTGTGTGAATTCATAACCATACACTCCTGGTCTATGAAGAGTTGTATCATGTTTTCCGAACGATTGGTACCTAAGTAAGTGGCACAAGTATCTGTCGTCATCATGCCATGGTCGGTGATTCATGGTTTCCTCACGTTCTTCAGCTCTTCTGCTCAGCCCATAACCAGAAGTGGATGGCGTGTTGTGAGCGCGTTATCTTCCATTTTTGTGCTAATGGAATTCACGTCATCGTCACTCTTTTATAATTCCATGAAATAGAGATTTTTACCCTGAGCAGCTTCAGCGTGTGCGCGGAAGTGTTTTGGTTTCTTGTTTTTGGGATAGAGAAATGAGATGGCGAAGAGGAGGTTCGTACGAAAGTGTGCTGAGGATATCCAGAGCGGAGGAGAGTAGAGGTGTCTATATGACTATTTGTTGGGAAAATATTGAATGCAACATTTATTTGAGAATACCAAAATTGTAATTTCCATTTAATAGTATAAATATTAATCAAACTGTTCGGTTTCTTTTGTTTCAGGTAAGTCGATATTAAATGTGAAGTTATTCAGTCCACAGGCTTGTCTATATTTACATAGATTGGATAAGTACGTAATTATAACTTTTTTACGATTACCTACTTTCTTCATGCTTCCTCAATCGTTGAGTTATTATGTCATACATTCATTTTATTAATCGATTATCGATTAATAACGTTCCTAAGATCAGCAACGGACCTACCTTCAAACAGTTATCTATTTTTTCTTTATAGTAACCTTGATACTATGCCATTCTGATATGAAATTTTATCTTTAAAATGTTGAAAATTCTTTTTATTTCAAAATTAATAACCATTTGTGTTTCACAGTCTACTTGGAAGGTTTTCAGTCAACTGAAATGAAAATTTTCAACATGATTTTAACCTACCCGAATTTAACACTTGCTTCTAGTTTGATTAGCTGATTTGTCATTAGGGAGCTGAATTTTTTTTCAATTCTAATTTGCGCCACCTTTTTTCATTAGTTTAATGAAAGTTAAAAAGCGGAGCTGTTTTGATGCTGCAAGATTTTCTTCGTCTCTATTATTTTGAACAAAATATAAAGACGTACCTAAATGAATTTATTAAACGAAAACAAAATTTGTATTTTGTCTGAAATTTCGTTTATACGGTAATACCTCAAGTTGAACGTCAGGCAAGATATTTTGCTCTTATAAAACTAAGCTCTAGACAAATTTAGCAGTCGAATAATTATTATTAGTAACGAGGGGTTTCACCTCTGATGCCCTCGCTTCGCTCTAGCCTCCCATTGCTTCCAGTAGAAAGGGATCTTGGAGCCTCCAAACCCTTCCAGAAAAATGGGACCTTTGGGTAAACTAAAATGGGGTTTTCACCCCAAGGTCCAACCTTCGTTGTTGTGTACGCGGTTGCTTGATAACGAAAATGTTGTATAGTTTTTTTTTTTTACTATAATTATGTATAGAGATTTCATTTTTAATAATTTTTTAATTTGAAATGTGGGTGGTTTATATTTGAAAAAAATTCGGGTGCGAGAAAGATATTTTTTCTGCTTTCAGCTCTTAATCTTAACAACAGCTAAGGATTTTCGTTGAAATATTCTTCTAAGTAATGGAACTTGAAATTACGAATAACCTCTAGGGAGAAAAAATTTGAAAGCTTATATTCCCTCATATTTCCCTTCTTTGAGTACATTATTTTTTGTACTAATAATATTGGATGTTTATTGGATTAAAAAGTATTGTCAATAGGCTACAGTGAATTTACAGCAATAATTAGAAATCATTTGCCATTATTTCGTAAATGTAGTTTATCGAACTGAAAATTTGACCTTGTCTGCCATGATCGTCGTAAATGTGCAATATTACCGTGCATTAATATTTATATTTTACGCACCATTCGATTTTAGGAGAAAAACATTATTATCTATACATCATGCATACAGTAGTCGGCGAAAACGGAAGTAAATTGGTTGTACTCGCTCATGTGATTTATTTTTGTCCAATTTACTCTAATTGCGCGGTATTAATTATTTAGCTTCTAACCTGAAGATGTCATTACAAATTTTGGACATATTTCTTTCGACTGCCTCAAATGTAATCTTGTACGTTGTTTTAATGAATCTAAATTTGACTGATAGTCTTTCCTCATTTTTTGTTTTCAATTTTTGTTATAAGTTTAACCAGAAATAGCACGTATGTGTTGAAAAAGTAAAACTGAATCATTATCACCGAAGTTGTAAATTCTGCTTAAACTATATGAACTAAAGCTGAAGGTTCTAGTATTCAACAAAAAAGAGAAACTTTTAAAGAAAATTGTACATATAATTACCTGCATTACGGTTCTCTTCTCACAATTTTAATATCGCTTAAGATTCTTAGGCATTTCCGAATTTTTTTACTGCAATTCAAGAATCAGGGAAACTACTGGGAAACACACATTTGAGTAAATGCTTATAAGTGTGAAATATGTAATTTTTTGTGTTTGTTACTTTTAATGAAATAATTGATAAAAAGGCTTTGTTTTGGAATGCTTGGCAATTTTTCTGATGTGTAATTTTGTACACATGGTGTTGCTTTTTATAAAATTAATTTATTTTTGTTATCTCAAAACTAACGAAACTTGTTATATTTCGAGGGTTAATTTGTGATTCCTATGGTTGAATATCAATTTTTGAAGGATATTGCTCTCAGTGTAGTGGTTCTCTGTCAATGTGATTGCGAAAGAAGTGTTCATAGCGACCAAAGCTAAACTACATATGTAGAAGTTATCTCGTCATGGTGGATTGAAATTTCATCGTAGTTAATGTGCACAGGAAATACACGAGGAAGAATAAGACTTATCGAATTGAGCGTACCTATATTTTCAGACGTGTATGTGGTGTTTTAATCGTAGAATTTGGAAAATTAGCACGTTTCATATTTGTAGAATGTAGAGTGAACAATAGATGACCGGCATGATTATTCGTTTATTCTTTCCTTGCTCGAAAATGTCTCCATGACGAATTTACCTATTCAGTAAAAAATACTTATTTTTGTAAAAAAATAAGTTTAATGTGAACTTTCGAAGTTACGTGGGTAGTTTAAGAGTGACCAACTGTGGTGAAAAGTTGAGAAATTTGATCTTTTTGTTTTCTTCTTCTATGTTGCATCTATCAAGTCATCTGGAAAAAGAAGTTACCTGAATCTGAGGTTTAGATAAAAACTATTTGGAGAGGGGGATTTCTTTATTTGTTCAACAATTTACTTTCGTTCTAAATTGCTGGAGTCTTTGTTATAGCCTTTTTAGATCGAATATTTCAATTTTTATCTATAATGACGTATTGTTTGTCAAATTTGAGTGCCTTATTTTAACTCTAGATTCCTCATCTACTAGGAAAAACCTTCACGCCACCAATGTGATCGTGAAAGTTTCCACTGATAAATGCCACCATCCCATAACGGATTAGTAGGACTTAAGTTTGAGAATAATAAAAATTATATGTACTACCTGTTCTATTGCAAAGGGGTACAAGTAAACATTAATTTCATGGAGTTTCTGTCGCAAAAAAATTGATATTTTTTACATTCTTCGGCTATTTTTGGTACATTGCTGCAATGTACGTGTCATACTCAGTTTATTGAATCTCTAAAGCGTCTCGTTTCTTTTTCTTAACCATAAAATTTCAATCGATTAAAAGAAAGAACATTCACACTTCCTTTCAATTATATTACGTTTACGTCTTATTCTCAAACAAATTACTTTAACGATCAAAGTTACATTTCATTCCAAGATATTCGATATTTTTGAATAACTTACTATCGACATATCTTAACACTGTTTATTGTGTCGACTTCCACTTCCTCATTAGCATAGTGATATTACTTATTTTTATGGCTTGTGACTGTTGAGAAAGTATAATATTGGTGTGTAATACTGTATCTTTACGTTTGTTGGAGAAGAAAACGAATCTTGGGTGTAAAAAAAAAATCAGTCTTTTCATTTCGAATGTGTGTAACTGTGTACCAGTGACAGTAGAGACCTTCGACGTGTTTTCCAGTCTTGAATATTAGCAGCAGTGCCAGTGCTTAATGGGCCGGCGGCGAAATACCTGCCATTTAATTTCCACTGAGCAAACTTCAGAGAGGATAAAAAAAAAAAAGAGAAATACAAACAAACGAGCAAACATTGAAACATGTTCGTACAAAAAATATGTACTTACCTATTTTTGAATGTTGTTTTTTTTTTCTCGCGAAAATATTTTTTCAAAGTCTTGGAAAAATATTTCGTTTTGTGAAAATCAACTGAAAATGTTACTTACAAATAGATGTGAGAGCTTTCCGTGAAAAAAAAAAGAGAAATAAATCTAATTTCGGTGACATCTGGAGTTGTTGAAATGTCAGCAGGTTTTCGCAATTTGTAGTTTTATGGTTCGTTTCTTATCACTAATGTGTGCTTTGTCGCTGAACTCATTTCATGAAGCATTAGATTTTTTTACAAGCTTAAAAAGTTAAAACTTAACATCTCTCGAGCTTTTAAAAGGTGTGAAGTTGTGAACTGCATCCGAAGAGCAAATCACGCATATTTCTTACACCTCTAAAAAAAAAAAAAAACAAGCAACAACAATTGTTTTTTATATCATATATTGTACTACCTTTCGCATAGTCGGTATTTGTCACATTTTTCAAGTTAAAAAATCACTGCCCAAATTACCATCTGATATCAATTTTCCTGTTTTATCGATGCAGTCCAAAAGTCTGTGTCCCTTATTTTTACTGCCAAAGCCAATTTTTTTTTGTTTACCCAGTAGAACCCAATGGAGAGAACAATAAATCGAACACTCTCAATGAATACAATTTTTTTATTTTTGTTTTTGTTTCATTGCACGGGCGTATTGTGATCCAAAGAAGCTATTAACCTACTCGTTTGAAATACAACCCACATGTGGTTTCTTTTTTTCCTTGTGTTCGTTTTCTTTGAGCACTTGTAACTGTGTTTGCAATGCAATGACTAGGTATATGACAATTACACGTAGAAGTGAATACAATACAAGGTTTGATTTACCATGAAAAAAAAAAAAAATGAAAAAAAATGAAAAAAGAAGAAAAAAATTCAACATTATCAACTTTTACGAATGTATAGAAAATGTTTTTGCGAAGACCTTATGAATTCGCTCGATGAGAAAGATATTACTGGAGACATGACCTAATTTGCCAATGAATCGGTCGTTAAATTTAGTAAAGTAGAATTTCTGGAGAGTGCATAAAATCTTGTAAGTACAGGTTGAGTTGGATGTCGTAGTCACAAAAGCGTTAGCAGCTATAGTCGAATTTATAATAACTGGTTTCAGTGAAAGAAAGAAAAACACAAACAAAAAAAACCTGGAATTGAAAATTGAGGTAGGTTAGGAAAGTAAAAATTGGAAATTTCAGAAACGCCTGCAACCTTGCATTTGAATATTATTTTTTTGGTTACAGTCTTGTGGTATTGGATGCTGATATGTAGTTTGAAGTTCAGAAGGGCATAATTTGATGTCAGCTGATAAAATTTGACTTAATTATCTTTCTAAGAAAAGATTATAATACCTAATGATGAAAAATATTGGCTTCAAAGCTACTACTACTCGCTATTACAGCTAATATATTAGTAATTCATTGGATTAGTTCAAGAAAAGAATAAATTAAATTGATATTGGTCAGTCATTATACGGAATAAAAGTCATTCTGAATTTTTATATAATTATATTTTGCATTTTTCCCCCTATATCTCAGCTTTAATTATTTCTTTGGATACACATAGCTGACGAAATATTATACTAAGAAAATCTAGGATAAATGCTGCCAGATTGTAAATACGTGTTTCAATTCTTGAATAGTCGAAAACTTATTGTTCGTTTGAACATTTTAGTATTTTTATTAATTTTGTACTCTCAGATGTGATTCTCTCGACATTTACGAGTATTATGATCCTGTATTTTGCATATAAAGGGTTTCTTAAATAATTTGACTCGATTCGGCGATTCTTGAATTATTTTTGCTTATGATATTTTCGAGTCTTCTTTTTTTATTATTTACCTACTTTTTAAGAACTAATTTGGTTTTCCTCTTCCTAACCTCGTTACTTACTTTTTTCTTCTTCGTTTCATAAATATTGTTTTTTGGTTTTATCGGGCAACCCTGAAAGTTTAACACGTTTCGTCCTTTTCAGTTATTTTTCATGTTTCGTTTTCCTTTCTCTTTTTTTTTTTTTTTTTTGTAAACTATAGAGGAAAGACAAATTTATGTTTATTGGTCCCATTTCTATGCAGTCTTCGTTGGAAGATTATACTCGTATTTATTGATGATGTTGAACGTTGCAAAAAGTCAACACTATATTTTCATGTTGCAATCCTTTTTCTTGTGCGACTGTGAATCGAAAAGAAAATTTATCTCGTAGACTTTTTGCATGGATTGAAATTTTTATCATCTGCTGACTACTGTAGTGTATTGAAATTACACGAATATGTGGGGTTTCACCTTCATACTTTATAATTCGTATCTAATCAAACGATACAGATTACTATTTATACTCGTGTTACTAATAATTTATTATGTGGATTCTTGAAGTGAACAAAACCCGTATATTTACAGCTGCTGGAAAGATGGCGAATAAGTTTTAAACGCATTTTTTGCATATTTCCTCTGCGGCTGGCATAATTTTGAATACGTGAGAGTATTAGGCGAGTTTCGAAGCCACTGCAATATGCGTTTGCTGGCAAGAGTAGCACAAAATTGGCCGGAGTATAATGATTCTGCGAATTACATGTGACATTTTACGAAATATCGTATTCGTAAAATTGATGAAAACTTTGTGAATGTATAAATTTTGATTACACACCATCAGTTGAATGTGCTATGCTGTAAACTAACTACATGTAGTTCGTTACTTTTCAGCTTTTGAATCGTCTAATTTTATTTTGGAGAAAAAGATAATAAAAATGAGGAAGAGTCGAGGCGTGAAATAGTGATGTGAACCAGCCAAGAAGTGCCAGAGTTCGTTCAATTGTTGTGTGACGTTCGTATTTTGAGAAAATTTGAAGTGGGTGGCGTACAAATTTTGTTGCATTTTCGACGCGTAGTGGGTGGGTATATCAAAATATTTTTGGTCTCGAGCGTATGCAAAACATTTATAATTTGAAACGAGTCGTAAAAAAAGTTTGCCAAAATATTGCTTTTTCGATGGAGTTTGTCGAATCTTTATGGATCTCTTGGGTATTGAGACGAGATGATTTGTGGAGACATCCAGAAATATTGCGATCTATATCGGTGTCGGGTGGGCTGTGGTATTCTTATGTTCTCCCCAGATTTCCAAGAGCGAGAAAATTCAAAATAATTTGTGTAAGAAGAAGGATTTATTTAATGTGCCAAAGCTCAGAGACCTGGGTCACTTACTACAGATGTGTTCATGACCAGTTGGGGGATTGGGGTCATTGTCACCAATGTGTCTCAACACAACTCAGGACCTTGGTATCGACCACTTCCTACGGCCAAAACAGTAAGCAGGACTTCGAGTGACCAGTTTATCAGATTTCTAGGTAATACATAAAACATCCTCTTTTATTTGCTACTCACAGTGAATTTTTCACACGTGATGAAAGCGTTGAGTGTGTGTGTGCAACAGTCCTCTAAAGTTTCTTGTTGAAGCTAAGGGTTTTCAGTAGTTACTCTTTAGTCTTTGGTTGATCGTACTTGTTATTGATTTCGATTGTGCTGAAATATTTCTCCCTTTTACGAAGCTCGAATGCTGGTCTTGCAGCGTGAGAGCAGTATACAGGGTGTTCCGCCTCGAGTTCAACCCCTAAAAGCAACTGTAGATGGAGCAATACGAGTTACGTGAAGGTATGATAGTTCGCATACTCTCCGGTTTATTTTGGCAGGCGATTGAGTTATCGCTCTTATCTAAGTATGATTCTTTTTCTTACAGAAAGTATCCGTACTTCTTTAGTTCAATTTCTGTGAAATGAGAGAAATATATAGATGGTAGAAAATAAATACCATTTTCCCTGTTGACTAGCGATTGATGACTTTTTTATAAGCTGTATTTTTGTATTATGCGGATGTACATGCTATGTTAGTTTGTGAAGAAAACTTTGTGTCATCGTTATTGACGTATAATTCAGTTGAAAAGCGTATCATCTTGATTTGGTTCGCATTGAAAACTTTTCCTCGAAAAAATGTTTTATGTTTGTATACACGCTCGCTCATCTGGTATGGTTTTCTTGCTCGTCTTTTGAAAATAAAAAGTTCAAATTCTTGTGTAGAAGGTCGCTAGCTCGGCGAAAATTTGTTAGCGAATATTATTGCCTTGCGAAAATATTTCAGTATTATTCAGCTGGAATGATCTAATTCGTAGTTATCGACGTTTTTCTTTCATTTTCCTTTTCTCCCAAAGAAGTTTTGAAATTTTCGCGAAAATTTCTAATTTCTGTTGGTGTAGAAATGGTATTGATTGGGTAAAACAACCTCCTCAGAAAATGATGACGCTGCCAAATATGTTGTGCTAAAATTTGAAGTCGAAATTTATTTTTACAGTTCTTTTCGCATCTTTTCATTCTATATTTTCTTTTTTTTCTCCTAATAATTTGACCTGCGCTGCTGCGTTCAATTTTCTGAATTTTCTAAAAATAATTTTTCAGAAAATGTTTTTTCAAATTTTCAGTGCAGTTTGCTTGCATTTTTACATTCTTTATTGTACCGACTTGAAGTTTAACCGTTATCCATCAGATATCAGCCACTTTGCTTTTGAACGCCTATCAGTTAACTAGAATGAAAGACCACCCAATGGAAAAGTTTGCTCGGCAAATGCTCTTAAAATGTTCAGCGTGGCGACTTGCGATAATAATAGCATTGAAGAGGCATTAATCTGGATTTTTTTCTTAAATTATGGTTCAGAGAATTGAAATTTTGACGATTTATAAAACATATATCCTGCAGTCCTTGAAAATGTAGGCGAGAATGAAAGTAATAATTTGACGACGTTGGATTCGAGCATTTATTTGAGGAATGATGAACTCGTATTCTGACTTTCTCAGCATAAAATCTCGCTTTAAGTAAAGCAGATTAAAGAAAATTTTCACATATTTTTATTTTTATTTTTTTTAATGATAATGTTTCGACTATAAAGGTTGATAGGCTTCGTATTGACATTCGTTTTTGAAGTTCTTGTGTAAATGTTGAAAAAAAAAAATTATTTCGCGTCTGAAAAGTAAACTCTGTGATTTCGCTAAAATTAATTTTCTTTTGATTTTTGTGTTTCGGTGTGAATAATTTCTTTGTAAAATGATTCTCTATTGTCAGAGGTTAAATATTTACTAAGAACGCTGCCAGCCAACGCTCATCTAAACGAGTAATTAACAGATTTTATAGGTCTATAAAAAAGAATATCGTCGTACAAAATTTTTGCTTGGTTAAAAAATAAAAAAAATAAAAATTCGGTTTACTTTCTTGTTGACAGTTAAATATTTTTTTATCTTTGATTGCGAATCTTTGAAATAGATTTAGGATAGAGTCTATCTGCATTTAGGGCGAGCTAGTGGGCCGGATTGTTTTTATGGTAGAAACATTTGCCTCTTATTGTAGTAACACAATTATACTTGATTTTTCAACAAAAATCTCTCCTTTATTTTTTTTTTTAGGTTGTTGTGAGAGTTGTAGTCATGGAACCTCGAAAGTATGCAATTTGTCAAACTGATTTGGTATCACCCGTAGCCCCTGTTGTAAAGTATAAATTTTTAGGTTGCTTTTTGTTGGTTTCGTGCAGCTCACGAAAAATGAATGTTTGAACTTGGACGGTGTTGGGTGAGGAACGCATAACAGGCATTTTATTTGGGGCTTTGCAGCTCTGCGTCATCATATCTGAGGACCTTGACTGACGATGAACGTGTTTACGTATACTCGTACATCGTTACCTGACACCTTCTGACCGAAAGTTATGAGCATAACCTCTTCGTCCCCTATGTCTTCTTCATCTCACTTCCATCAAAACGATATCAGCCGCACAAATTACAGGTACACACGGGTAGAATGAGTCGGATAGTTGGGCTTGTGTATTCGGTCTGCTCTCGCCTCTCAGCCGCAGGAAGCCGCGAGAGACAGAGTCGAACGCTGTATACTGGGAATATGTTATCATCATTGATGGAACCAGTTTGGTACGGTTTATACCTCACGAAGAGAATCCATTTTTATTGTTTTTGGCCATCGTCTGTAATATCTCTTAATTCAAAAATGTGTTTTCGTGGTTTCCGCTAGTTTGACGGTGGTTCGGAGAAATGAGGCTAAGTTATCGATTAAACTGAATCATCTTTGATAATGAATTTTCATTGCCGTGGCTTGAAAATAGCACTGCTGTCTTATCAAGCATTCGAGTATATTGTTTTAATATTTAGGTGCGTATTTTTAAGGAAAGAAGGAAGAGGACCACCATCGCTGACCGCAAACTTACGAGTATATACTGACGAATATGAGGTGCATGAATCCAAATGAATGTTGCAGGAGTATGAAGAAAATGTATAAACTATGTGTATTTCAAGTTGTACATGGTGAAGAGGTCGCTCTTCAGACGAATGTAATGCTGGAGTAAAGTAATATGTGCCTCATTATGAATCAGGAGCATGGATAGCTTGAGGTATCACTTACAATGTAATACTACATGTGAGGTACCATGAGAGAATGTAACTAAGCATCAAAATATTATGGTTTTTTTGTTTTTTAGTTCATTTCTACTTTAAAAAAATCAGTTTTGATGTTAAAAATTTTGAAAAAAATAAAAATTTCAAAAGTAATTGAAAATACTATAAGTTGCGAGGAAACGCGTCTGAATGTATTATGAACTTTTTTTTTTGATGTTCTGAAAAATTTGTGTACAGATGCTCCTGTACATTTTCTCGTGACACTTCGCGCTCACAAATATGAGACATTCTACGATAAAATACACCTTCAAGTGAATTTTTCTTTAGAATACTCAAAAACAGGTTCCTTGGTCTGTGGAAATGCCGCATGAAGATCACTCGATGGCATTTCTTCTATGTCACCTCTTTTCCATCACGTATATTTACAGTTGCTAGAATGATACCCACTGGGGAAAGAGATCGCTGATCAGCTCCTTGGCGCATTTCTTAGGTCTATGGAAAACTAGCCATCCCAAAAAATTGAGTACTACTTTCTAAGCTTCATAGTATCAGTATCCACCATGATTTTCTTTCTAAAACTTGTATTGAAGGCGAGAGTTGTATTATTGACAATGCCAGCAGTACTCTTTGATTTTGTCTGAATCAGTTTTCCAGTTTATAATTATTTATTTAATAAATTATAAGCTCTTGTAGTAATTCCATTAATATTCTAATAGTGAATAAGATTCAGGCATATACATATACCGTTATACCCGAAGACCTACGAATGCTGGCATCCGCAGGAAAATATTGTTAAAAGATTTTCGTCGTACACAGTGTAAGTGTATCCTGATCATATTACCTATATTATCTAGTAATGGTGGCCAGGTTAAACGCTGTAAGAGGTTGTTGTCCCCCTTTCCCCCTTTGAGAACGGATGCTCGTTCCTTTGGAGAATTATTCCGACGTTGACGTGTGTTCATTGTGATGTGTGAAATGTTTCCCAAGAAGTTCGGTGTTCTCTAGTGAATTGTATATTTATACCTCTTTGTTCGACCATAATCTTTTGATTGTGTCAAAATGTGCTTCGGTTATTATTTAATGTCCATCAAAATCATTTAGAGATGTAAGAAAAGGAAGAACTGCAGCGGTGTTGAGACTTTCAATGAAACCAGTTTTTGGTCAAATGAGAAGCTCTATAGAAGCTTTAGTTCTATTAATTTTTTTTTTTCAAGTGCGAAAAGACACCCTGTAATCTATCGTCAAGATTGTCTAATCGAAGGGCTTCAAATGTTATGAATTTTGTCACTATGTGGAAATACTTGTATATTGTATTCTCGTTCAATCAAACTGAAACTTCTCATTGTTGTAAATGACCCTTCAAAGATGTCGAAGTGTATGAAGTAATTTAAAAATTCAAGCTCATAGTAACCCCTCAAGGTGGCTCAAAATTGACCTTCTTTCTTGACCTTTAGAGGGTGCAATTTTGATTTGATTCAGTGGAAACTTGGGTTACAGATAGGTATCATAAAAGATGCATAATATGTTTCAAGTCTTAAAAAAATCGATCAAAATGTTGATGTTTTGTTGATTTTTGTTTCGAATTTGTTTTTTGAAATTTTTGCAAGCCCCGTAACTCCGTGACCGTGAAAAATAGAGAAATTTCCATGAGAATATTTTTTATTGAAAATGTAATTCTGAACAACATTTTCCTCCCTAAAATCGATATTTGCGAAAATATAAGCAAAAAACTGAATTGGGCCGGGTATACCAACCACCATGACTAAAATCCCAAGAGGGGTGGGTGTGAAGACTTTCAATATGTTAATCGGGGTGACCCACTCAATAATCCTAGGGGGCCAGGAATCGTGCGCTATTTATTATTTTTTATTTTGACTCATTTGACTGATGGACTATTAAAAATTGATAATTTTCGATTTCCCTGCTTTTCATTATTTCTGTTCTGATAAAAAATAGCTGCGGATATCTTTTCTCACTCAGCTGATTTCAATATGATTTGAACGATGCCTTCCTGTTCCTGTTGTGCGCCCTTCTAATTTTTTAATAAACGGAGAGTCATTATTAAATAGGGTTCCTTTTTCTTGTTTTTTTTTCGTGTACTTTGTCGCCGTTGACTTTGATGGCACCTCTCAAGTAGTAGAACAATTAGGATGATACTTACTTGTTTTTTACTCTCATTTTCCGTATGTTCACGTAGTTTTTCATTTAAATTACCTATTAAACTCAACTGAAGCATAATTGGCGTAGGTTTGCGAAGATTGATAGGCTCCACGGTGCCGAAGTTAATTGAAAAAGTTCATGTAACACGTCAACTTTTTCGGCATTAAGTGGCCATCTCTAGGAGTTCGGTGAAAATGATCGTAGAGGTTGCTCGTATCTTTCGCTTATTTTTTATTCCAAGCGCTGATGACAAAACTATAACCGAAAATATACGAATATGATTTCCAAGTTACATTATATGCATTGATTGTCGGCGAATTCTAGTAAACTTTGGCGTCTTCTTCCGGTTCTGCGTCTATAGATAGAAGAGACTGGTCAGATAAATAAAAGTATGCCGAGTCTAGGGCTGCGAAATGGTTTCATTTGAATTGATACTTGCTTCTGTTTCACCTGAATAATGGATGTGTCTGTTGAAATGGCATTGGCGTCACCGCCTGCGGAGTGTTTGGAGTGGCTGGACGATTTTGAAAAAGATTTTTTCATGGACATGGAAATAAAAACTTTTCATTTCATTTGAGGGGTTTCGATTTCGCTGGTCATTCGGGTTGAACGATGTTTACTTCCAGCGGTAGGTTTCCTATATGGGCTATGTATAGAAAAACGAAGAAGCTGATTCATCTTTTATGGTCTCTTATTAAATCAGCTTCTTAACATTTTTGAAATTCCGCTAATGAAGATGAACGGTGATACTCAAGAAGAGGATAAGTCCACTAATATTGTCTCAAAATGCAACCATCGCTGAGAAAATGGACTTCAAAGTTGAGGTGCTACATAAAAAGGCTGTGTGACATGAAAGTATTTTTTTTCTATCCTGTAAAATTTTAAAAAGAGGACTTATTCCTCTCTTGCACATCACTGCGTACAGATATTACGAGTATTATTCAATTTTACTCGAGCATACTAATTAGCCATTTTTTTCTCGCTTCGGTTTCACCATGTAGATGTTGTGAAATATCTTATCGTTGGAAATAACGATAAGTATCCAGCATCGTTGCACTTATTGTGTTTCAAATCTTTACGAATCGCCTGAAACACGTCAAAGGGCATCTTTTCTGAGTCAGTAATAAAATATATCAGTGGTACTTTGTCGAGTGATTAGGTGATTTTTGGAAAAATTCATAATTTAAATTCATTTTTTTTATAGTGCTAGTTAATTTTTCAAATAATTTTCTACATTATGTTTTTTGTTTGAAAAAAATTCTTCTGTTAATTTATAAATAAGTACGCTGTTATCACTTTCAGATAGTCTATTTTCTTATTGCGTGGCTGTAATTTCAACTCATATTATATTGTTTTTGTTTTTTCTTTCCTTGATCTTTTGCTGTGGCATAGTGCAACAGCTTCACTGTCGTTAACCGTACGTCATAAATTTTCTTGCTTTTTAAATTTTTTTTTAATGATTCTTATTATGACGATGTGTTTATAGAGCACTCAATGCAGAAGTTTCGAGCGAAATAAGTTCTACTCATTTCCCCCCCCCCCCAAACAGCTTATTTACTAGGTCATTTCTTCCCCTTCATTTTTTACAGAGTGTACCATATATACGTATTACATCCCAGGTGACACGAAAGTGTTCGGAATATTTATGAATATTTTTATTTATTGATAGTTGGATGTCACTCGTGGACTCTGGTGCAAAATGTTTTCGTCTCTTTGTAACTGTCAGCGAAATTGAAAAAAAAAAAAACTGGAGTAAAGAAATGAGAAAGATACAGACACTTGGCTTGTATGTGTTTTTGAGTTAACATCCCAAGGCAGCTATTTTCTTATGATTGTGTATGGATAAATTTAAGTTATTTTTTAGAGTCATGAGAGAGTGAATTGAAATTCATTTTTCACTCAGCCGAATGCTCAGGTCATTCTACAATCTTAAATCGTTGAGGTAACTTCCAGAGCTACTCTAGGGAACTCGATTGTATTACTCAAATAAGCGGAAACATATAGATGCCTGCATATTAAATTGTATTTCCTGGATTTTGAGTAGACCTACCTACGTATTGTATAATTCGTAATACTTTTCAATTCTGGAGGTATATGCATCAGTTATGACCAAATTTGATCCCCACAAGTTTTTAATACCGAATCATTTTTTCCAAGAAATATTTTTCAACCTGAACTAGTACTAACAGATTTCATGTTGGAAAATTCTTCACGTCTGTATCTCCTTTTCGCACTCACATTTCTTTTTTTTCTTTATTCAATGGAGAATACTTTTCGAAAGACTTCTCAAGGGGAAAAGTTTCTCAATTCAAAGTCATTGCCACTTGTAATATTGTAAGAAAACAATGTCAACTAATTAGCTTTATATTTCGCCCAGGATTTTTCACAATCATAATGAAATCGTATTTTCATAGTGTGAAGAAATACATTTTATGTTTATGTACTGAGGACATTTTCGTATTTGTTTTTTCTTCGTATTGCACTGTGCGCCATTTTTAATTACGGATACTTCTGGCGTATTCTGTTGAATGTGCGAGGACTTACGATTGTCATTAAAGAATATTCTCAATTTTTGCCGAAAACCATAGTGAATAGGATGATTTATACCGAAAGATGAAAATACTCGTAATTTTCTTGACAAACGCGAAGCAATTTTATTTTTTTACAGTTTTTTGAAAATTCGTAGAATGATGTAATTACCACCACGGAAATAATATTAAAAAAAAAAAATTAATAATGAAATTTTTGGCCGACGATTTTTCATTGTAATGTACCGACAGTACCGACATTTTGAAAAAATGACGTCAAGTTTTACGTTTATACTCCGTCTATATCTAACAAGTATGTGTTATATGAAGAATTGAAATATTAATGCCCTTTGTTATGTGACCTTTTATACTTTGTATTCGTAAATTCTTGGATATAAATGTACTCGTAGAATGAAGACCGCCTAAAAATATTTTTTCTTGCTCAGGGTATAGCAAGGGTGCTCGACTAGAGAGGGCAAATGACATTCTTGTAGAGGGCAGCAAAGTATTTCTATTCTACAAAAAGCAGGTCTTTGATAGCTAATGATTTATGAGGCATTTTGGAATATTTTTGATATGATTACAAAAATATTATTGGCCATCATAGGAAATTCTCCTTTCGTTTTCTGCAGACTTATGTGGCTTTTTTCTACGACTATAGGGGATAGTTCTGTAACTATCCATCAGTTAAAGCTACTTATAAATTAGGTAATGCATTAAGAAATATACTTTCCCTTGATATTTCCAGTTCAAATTACCTCTGATTATCAACAAAAATAACATTATTTCATGATTTAGGTACCTAAAATATAAATCAGGCATTTCGTGAAATCCCTGAACTATACACAGTGCTGATAAGGGTAAAAAATTTGTATTTGAAAAAATAAAGACAAAAATTTCAAAATTGCAATGTACAGAAAGTTGAGCTCTGCTTATTAATTAATTTTTTTTTTCTTTACAATTTTTCTGTTCATCAGTGGATTTTGTCTCACTGTGTTTTGTCGAAAAAATATCAACATGAGATTCACGATATGGTTTTATTTTTCATCGAGAAGAAAGATTATAATGTAGATTTTGATGCCTATAACCGAACTATTTTGGTACGATTGTTTGCACCAAATTAGTCTCTTTGTAGATTAGAATATTATGTTTCGCTATATTTTTTTATTAATTGCATGAGAAATTATTGGTAATTATTTCAAACTGAATTGCCAAAAAAAAATTTCTGTCCAGCGTAGATCAAAGTTATTTGTTTGTTTTGGCATTATAAGAGTAAATATAGCTTCTCCTCTACCTATCTGATTGTCTGAAATTTCAGTGTTCGTGCAATGAACAGGATATTGCCGTCACGAAAATTATTCTCGGAAAATAATGAATAATTTTTTTTATTTTTTACGTAGGTACCTACATATATGTTGTTAGCTGTGGACAATAAAACATGGACACTTTTTCTACACAATAGGTTACATTTTTTTCTCTTTTTTTTTTTTAAATCGTTCATTAACTCACGCGTTTATTACCTCCTCGGTGTACTTTGATTAACGATCGAGGAACACTTAATTGTAAACTCCAAGATTAATTAAATCCTTTAAAATCGGTTCATGTCGTTTCCATTTTATGGTTTCTCGATTTATGGACTATGGTTAATTATGAAATAATACATTACACCTGCTGTTTTGATCCCCTTTCCTATAGTCCCGACTTCACCATGAGGTCTGAATTAGTATTGTGACTCGAACCAAGTTTCTTTATTTTGACTTCCTCGATTTGGCCGAAAATCATGCGCGCTTTGCACAGTAGTCATCGGTGTATAAGTTGATTATATTATTTTAAAAGATGACTAAGTAACTGAAACGTATATTCGTTCGCGGTGTAACTGGGTTGGTCATACACTGGGTAGAGAAATTCCACCTGCCTTTATTGTGGCGATGAATTTGAGGCGAAGTTTCATCGTTTGTAAACCTTGACTAGAGTACCCGCGCGATCAATGTTAGTTTTGTTTGGAAAAACAAAAGATAAAGAAATTATACATATAAAATCAGTCTGGAGAGTGGCGAAATAAGCGGAACAATGTTGGTTTGCGAACTGAAGACCTAAAAATGAAAAGATCTCGAATTGGTGAGGATCAGTCAAATATGTAAAACGATGACTCATGAATATCGTTGCCTTGAAATAGTCATTTGACCAATTTTGAATTTATTCGAGAGAAAAAAGTGCTCATGATGACACGTAATGCATACTGCGACGATTATGTCCAGTGCATGTGTGACTGGGAGCAACGTTTTTTTTTCTACGAACAGTCACATTTTATACGTTCATTGGACATTAATTTGTCAAATTCAATTTCATAAGTAAAAATTGAGGAGCCTAACCATTAATGGTGCATGTTTATGACTGATTGAAGGGAGGGGATGACTCGATATTACAAATATGTTTTTAAATGTAGTTTGAAATCTCGTTCTCTGTCAGTGGTATATCAGTGTTGACTATGTAATGTAAAAAAAGCTGAAGAACTTGTCTCTTCGGACGGCTAATAAAAAAATGTTTGAATTAAAAACCGACAAAAAAAGTAATTGGACAACGAGTAGTCCAGAACATGTTCCTTTTGGAGTCATCATATCGCATAAATTTCGAGATATTTCATTCTGTGAATGATGAGAATAGTGGAGACAAAATATCGCACCTTGTCTTAATTCTGTGTACCTATTAGATATTAGATAAAACTAGCGTGGCCCGAGGGGGGCTACGTCCCCTTTCTGTTCAAATTTCCTTCAAATTCCGCTGAGATTTTGGTCAAGTCCGCTCAATCCTGCTCAAATTTTGCTCAAATTTCACTCAAATTCTGCTATTCCGCTCAAATTTCACTCAAATTTCGCTCAATTCGGCTCAAATTTCGCGTTATCATGAAATGAATGAATGAAAATTACTCCATTCTGAAATGTGTAGAAGTGTAGAATAGAATTCGCAGTTTTTGAAAATATTTTCATCATTAGCAGTGAAATTAAAGCTCTAATCAAAAAGATTTATACATCATCATAATTCTGAGATTTTCCTCTTTCTAATGAGATTAAATTGAGCTTTCTACGCGAGTAGAAGCTGAGTAATCACAAAATGAATAATAATTTGTTTACGAATTTCGAGTATGCGGTAGACATCCGGACATTGGATTTTATTATATAGATGTATATCGATATGCTTATTGATGGATATTTATTTTTCCAAGTATCGGAAAGTATTAATTTATAAATGTATCGATTTTACCCCATCATCGTAGCCAGGGGGGCTATGAGGGGCTGAGCCCCACATTTAACTTCTTTCAGCCCCCATTCTGATTTTCTAATATTGTTCTAGTGTTTTTTAATAGGCATAATTAACAAAGAAAAAAAATCAAATTTTACCAAGAGTTCTAAAAACAGCAAAAAATTCCAAAAAATCTACGACAATTTTTCAATATTCAGTGTTTTTTTTTTGTGACCTGGCAACCCTGGCACACATAGTGAGCTCCCAAAAAGGCCGTCCGCTTTACAAAATACCCTTTGAAATCCAACTGTCCTTAATAAAATGTGAATCAACATTATCTGTTTTTTCGAGTTCCTCCTTGTACATTTCAAACATTGAATTCAACTAGAATTTGAAATAATAATGTTCGTACCTCGTTTTGTAGCCGATTAATTTAATGTCTATTTCCTCCTCGTCGTCGGAGAGTTCTCCAGACATATTATTGTTTTAACTGATGATGTACATTATATGCACATCATACGATCAATGTATATTCTATTCCCTTCTGATGTGTGGTTCAAATAGCAATAGGAGAAGAAATATATAGCGCCGCTTTCGTTTCCAGTTGGTAATTATTTTGACCCTTAACGTTCTAAGGTTTCACTTTATTATTACTACACTACGTCACATATTCATCTACCTATTTTTTCTTAGAATGTTATTAAACGTACACTCTTAAACGATGTATCTCCTTTTTTTTTTCTCTTCAATTGAGATTCTTTATGTTGATGTGTGCTTCTGTTCTGAAGTGTGTAGCCCTCGACTGTATCATGCCGGTCGAAAGTTACGGTAACCTAGTTTGAGATAAACTTTTGGAACTTTATTATTTTTTTTTTTACATTTCGACACAAAAAAAGAAATTAAAGCCTCTCAAATGTAAAATAGTACCTCACCAGAAAAAAAAAAGTTCACCCTTGTTATTCGAGCGGCGATGTGGTGACATATTTTCGAGTTGAATGATGAAAACTGGCAGGAGCTGCTTTATTAAGTATGTAGGGCAGATGGAGAACACGAGTTTTGAAACTTTCAATCTTTTCGGTTTACTTTTTTTTCCTGTTGAATGAGTAATCATTTTACCCTTTTGATTAGTTCGTAGGAGTAAGATTTCATTTTCAAATGATTGCTTCAGTCCTTTAGCCTTAATTTTTTGTACAAAAAAGCGTGAAGACCTTTTTAATTTCAACAAAAGTTGCTTTCTTTCTTTCCTCTTTTTAATTTAGATGGTTTAAAAATTAGAATGAAAATAGAGAAATGAAAGTCTGAACGGATTCAGTTTCATTACTAATTTAGTATATATGCTTACCCGTCCTTTTCTCGAATTTACAAAAAGTTAAATCGTCAATTAGTTTACTGAAAACACATTGAGACTTTATTTTTAGAATCTTAGAAAATTATCAAAAATTTTAGCTACATTTTGTGAAGAATCTTCTACTTTTAATTTGCAACAAAATATATTGAATAACACGAGACGTAAAAAAAAACAGGTCTCAAGATATGTTTTCTCACTAATATTTTGAAAAGTTTCAATAGAAAAGAGTATAACTCGACTTTTGATTTGAAATTCCGATGAAATATATTTTTAATTGCAAAAGAAATCACTTATGCGTGTTCCCAATTTTTTTTTATTCATATTTCTTTACTCTTATCCATTTCATAATACATGTATGCGCAGTTCAAAATTTGTAACTACCTATTTGTACATCTTTGAGTAGTAGGTGTCGAAAAATCACAACTTTTTGTTGCCCAACTTCTTGTTCATACTCGTACAGCAGTCTGAAGTTACAAACTTTTTCTGGAGTTTGAAAGATGTTATAGTATAAAATTTCTAATTTTCAGAACTGAAAAATAATTATTATTTTAATTTTGAGAAACCGTATTTTCACGCCCAGTATTTCACATATCTTACACATTTTCATTTTATGCCACTGTGAAATAATTCTGGAGGATTTCTCGAATTTAGTATTTGTGCCAGTAACAGCAAAAATCCTTTTATACTTCTTTGTTTTCATTTTTATTTGCATATTTTTGTAAAGAACGTGCGCAAACGAGGTTGAAAATCAAAATAATACGACGAGATGATAAAAAGTTGACATAAAACTGATCTACGTGGTCATAGCTCTCGTATGATTCATTTAATTTGAAATTTTCTCCGATTACTTATTTAAATAAAAAATATATTGCTCGTGTAGATGCAAAATGGTATCATTTGGAAAAATATCAAAATAGTATAATTTGATAAGAAAAAAAAATCAGTTACGTAGTAGATATTTAATTTTTCATCCGTGTATTCGGAAGATTCGAGGTTCGCATTTTTCCTTCCAACGAAAATTACGATATTCGAATATTGTTGTGTAGATACGGTTGCAGCGTATTTGTGATGATAATTTTTATGGTGCGCTTCATATTCCTTCCATCGTTCCTTCGTCGTAGACCGGTTTTACCTACATACCATCTGAATATACTAACCGTGATTCATTTGTGTACGTTTCTGAAACAGGTTCGGTCTTGAAGGCAAATTGCGGCGAATGGTTGTAACATTGCTAACATTTTCTTCTCTTGATGCTAATCATCAGTTTTTCTTTTGTTAAAATCAATTTGAAATGGTTAAGGATGCTAAAATTAATTATTATTATATTTTACGATATTAGCTTATTTACTGATTATTTGAAGTAAACTTTTGAAGCAGGACTTGATGCTTATGATTTTTTTATTTCTGATTTCAGGTACGTACTCTTATAGATAATTTGTGGATTGAAAATTTCGCGATTTCTAATGTAAGTAAACTTTTTTTTTTATACAATGTAAGAAAATGAATTTTTTGCAAGTTCCAAGCTCAGGGACTAAGGTCACTGCTGTTAGTAATCTTGCGCTTACATTACCACATGTGTGTTTATGTTGAGCTGAGGGATTGGTGTCTCTGCCACTAATGAATCTCCACATGACTCAGGCACCTGTGGACTTGTGTAACTAAAAAAACCCAGAGAGATATTGTACGACTACTCGCCATTGCCAAAATTATAGCAACTGCCCTCTGGTAACCAGAACTCACCTCAGATAATCGGTATATCAGATTTCCAAGCAATACATAAAATATTCTCTTTCAATTGGCCATCAGATAATTGCCTCGTTCTAGAGGTATTGCTGCCATTACTTCTGATGTTTTTGCGCTAAACCTCATTGCAGATAACAATAACAAGTGGGCAAGAGTAATTCCTATTCTGATTGTAAGAAAATTAATTTTTTCCAAGTGCTAAGCTCAGGGACTACTAAGGTTATCTCCCGCTAGATTGAATTTTTCCAGAAGCGCATATGTGGATCGATAATTTTTTCTCTAAAATATACTTTTAACTACCTAATTTCAAATTTTCAGCAAAAATTGGAACGATAATAATTTTAACCTTATATTTGGGTCATTTTGAAAAAAACATATTTTTTTTAATTCAAAGATAATCCTCGTGTTGGTTACTGTACATATTATAGTTTGTCGAAATTCGTCACAAATAGTTCAATCAAAATTTAAAATGGCTTAGTATTGAATTTTTAATTGGCAGGCATCCAGTGAATAAAAATGGAAAAATACGGTAAAATTATACCCATAGATACTTATTGTTTTTAACTGAGAGTTGGTCCTTAAATTGGTTTTGGAAATTATGAAGAAACATGAAGTCAAATATCGACGATTTACAAAATGACCGCGATTTGTGATTTGTTGGAAATTTTTTGAATTTAGTGGATTCTTGAATTTGATGCCAACTTTATAAATAATATTATTGACTAGATTTCTCTAATTTTTTGCGTCTCAATCGCATTCGTGCACTATTTAAAGGAAAACTAACCTTCGAAAATAAAAACATGAGTTATTCGAGTTATTTAAAATATTTGCAATTTTTAATTTATTCGTTTTGCTCGCAGTTAAAATGCACATTTATTTCGATGACATTTACACGCTGTAGTATTTTGTATCGTACACGCGTGTTATGTGCGACGAAGGCAACGTGTGTATTTTTTTCTTCTGTTCTTTATTTGAGTATCCATATTTGGGAAGATTTCATTAACGTTGATCTGCCCACGAAACATCATTGAAGTCAAAGTTATATAAGATTTTTGTTTGTTCTACTACTACTACTACTACTACTACTACTACTACTACTACTACTTCTGCTAATATTACCAATACCACCAAAAGTAATGTCCGTATTTTTTACCAGGCGTAATTTAGGTTCTTATTTCACGTGAAGCTGAGAAAATAGAATAGATTTCCAAGATTTAGGCACACTTATCAATGTCAATGTTTATTTTGTTTGCCATAAACTGGTTGGAAATCCTGTTCTGTTTGATAGTGGTGACAATTTTTTTGTCGAAAGCACATGCGGTATTTCACTGCTCTGATAGTCATCCATGTCCCAGAAAGTCTTTTAGACTAGTGAAGAAACATATCGCAGTTTTTTTAAAAGTTTTTTTGTTTAGTTTTTAATGAAAATAATTGCGTAACTACGCAGTTATGTATTTTTGTATTTTTATGAGCTCCTGTATGTATTTTATTTAACAAAATCGTATTGGGTGATACATTTTATCTGCCTTAGCCAATGACTTGAGCTTGTAAAAATCTCATTTCGAACCAAAAGTATTTAGAAAGCCCAACAATAGCGCTTCAACACGGTCCCTACTCTTTCGCCCCCATGAATCTCTAAAATATCAATGCGGTAGACTATCCAGAAATTTGACTGAAATTCGCCAGTAAAATAACAGACTTGTTGACTTTCGAACGATTTTCTTATTTTTTTCTCGCTGATTCATATCTCGAATGAAATATAAATTCAATTTTGATCGGCATCTTCGTCAATAATTGGAAACCTGAGAAAATGTCGTGCTTTTCGAATTGAATTTTCTTGATGCTCGAAATGTCTGTCTGTATGTGTTTGGTTCTTCCTGTCTCCGTGTAAAAGGTTATCGCTGCAAATATTTATAAAAAATGTTCTTTCATCGTCGGTTAAATTTCCGGATTACAAATTTGTACCATCTTTTTATGTCTTTGCTCATTGACGCATTAATTTCTTGGCAGTGATTTTATGTTCTAGTCTGATATTAAATTTGTAATAATGTTAACGTTTTTGTCATCATTCATGTATATACAAGGGGCTCAAATATTTTTCAAATTATGATTAAGTATAGTTTATTCATTCTGAAAAGAAAACTGGCTCTCCACAAGTTAACAAAGAAAGTTTTGGAAGCACGCTTTTTTGACCTCTCAGAAATTAGTTTATGTGATGAATCTGAACTCCAAGAGTTTGCAAAAATGGTGCGTTGCTCTTCTTTTCTTGTCGATGTCTCAGCAACCGTTTATACTCTAGAGTGAAGTTGGTCGCTGAGGGGAGTTCGATCAATGTATGTTAATTAAGCAGTTGTATTCTGTGGCTCAGTTGGATGGGTGACCGGTTCGCTTTCACTCTCTACCGAGGGGAGTGAAAGATGAAAAATGTTTCAATTTTTTTCAACGTGATGTGTCGGCTGGTCATCTGTGTTTGAGAAACTATTCCCTAATTATGGCTACAGTTAGTACGGTTCTGTGAGTAGAGGTGTGTTTTCATCGGGGATTAGATATATCCGAAAGTAAATTTGATTGTTAATCCATCATTTTTTACGGTTTGATGAGGTATACCAGAGAATGCCTTTTTGGTCGAATGGTGCTTGTTAAGTGCGGCTGGAAAGCTAAGAAAACAGGAAAACCCGAAAAAAAGAAAATGCTTTCACACAACGCAACGTGGTATTCGCGTTGTTCTATTTGTTTTCTTAATTTATTTTAAAGTTAACAATTGTCTGAAACACCAGGTATGTTTATGCGGAATACAGAAAAGAGCATTCGAAGATCTTATCAAAAAGCATGCAAATTTTTATTGCTCTAAAAATTCTTCGGTAAATTTTTATAACTAGATTTGGTAAAAGAAAATGCTTCTAAGTGGCAAAACAAAAATCAAACTTTATGCGGAAGTTGTCAGATCGTTTCGCGTCTTCCACCAATATTTACCAAATTCTTATTTGATACGGGTAAAATAAAATACCTGTTATTTATTTATGTTTTTTCGACATTTTGACAAACTGTATTTGTGAAATAAATTTGGCGGAAATAGTTATACCTACTTGTACTTTGGGTCGCTAAATTTGGATGTCAGGAAAAAAATTCGAATTGTTTTTCGTGGTAATGGAGTATAATCAATTACAGAATAACATTCCATTTTCGTCGATCCAAAGTAAAATAGTTGGAAGAAAAAATGAATAAAAAAGAAGGAATCAATTTTGGGCGAAATCGTTTGGCTGCAGGCGTTAGTCTACCTGCGATATTTTTTGGAGAGCTATATTAGGTACTAATTTATATCAAAAACATTGTAAATATTATTTTATTATTGAAGAAGACAGTTAGCTGTTGGAATTGTATAGAATAATTTATTACAAGGGTTTTCTTGCAATTTTTTTTGGTTCGTTTTGAAAAATCGCAGTTTTTTACTTTTAATACTTATGTTCCTGGCTAGCTCCAGCTTATCACTCATAACTTACTAATAAAATTTTGTTCTAGTCTTTTTAAGTATGACGATCCTAACGAAACCTTCGAAACGTGACCATTTCCCTGCCAATCATGCCCTAAGCTACTCTGCATGCCAGGTGCCACAAAACTAGAAATAGGAATGGTACTGCTCGTGTAATAATAAAATAAAACATTCATTTAGATCATAATTTTACATTAGCCATGACATAGAAATATATGATGAAAAAAAAATGACAGTATTATATTATGCTGCATATATAAGAAGAGGTCACACATTCCAAAAAAGTTAATTTGAAATTATTCTTACGTTTTCGTTTTCGTTCTCTTCAGGCTTTTTTTTTTTCATCTTTGTGTACCGGTTTCATTTTATAAATATGTTCAGATCAAGAAGTACCGGTACAAATGAATGCCAGACAATAGATTTTCTTTTCTATTCATTTCCATATAAGCCTTCGGGGAATGCGATATGCCCTTACAGATTTGAAAAATATTGTTTCAGGCTGACGATTCTCTAGAAAAACTTCAGCTTAAGTTCCTAACTGTGCACACTAAAATTATTATCTCATCTTCCAATTAAATTATTCGTGTGACTTGATATAATTAGATGACGTAGATTCCTTGCGTGAAATCAAGTCACTGATGATTTTTTCTTACTTATCCATGTTTCTTGGTAATGTATTGACGTTATACGCATATATTACATACTCTACATGGAGGAAACTCTCGAGTTCAACGACTTGCCATTTTGGAGGAGGGCTAATGATTTTTAGGTTGCTGTAGGAAAAAGAGTAGACATTTTTGAATTGAAGATAGCTGTACGAAGTTTCTTTCCATAAAAATAAATGAATATATGGGTAATCTGCCAAGCCATTCTACACGCCAGTGTTGTGATCTAGTATCCTTTCTTTAGTATATTTTATGCAAGTTTTTCATGTAATATAGGCGCATCGTCTAACTTATCTAAGATCAACTTTATCAGTCCTCGACTTCATTCTTTGTATATGTCTGCTTCGGGTTTCTTACTTTTACCAAGTCCTGCCAACTTTTTCCACGTTTTCGCTGTGCTGAAAAATGTTAATTTTCACCCGAATAATCCTTTTCGCTGTCACGGTCGCATTCATAGACGCGCGAGATTACTGGAGCCGGTTTGCAGTAGAAATTCGTTGTGCGAATTTGGAACGCGTTTTACTCAAAATAGTTAATTTTTTTATGAAAAAACATTTAAACAAATTAACTTCAAATCGCAATACCTCGAAAAGTACAGAACCGATTGAGTCCAAATTTCAAAGGGGTCATCTTCTATATTTTCTAAATATATGTCCCAAGTTTCATTCCGTTCCGCTCCGTTTTACGTCCGTAATCGTTGACGAAAGAGATGTTGTCTATACTGAATTCTGTATGCATAAATGTTTGAGATATGAGTATTCTTGGAATCCTGGGGGTCATGAAACGAATAACTATTATACTCCTAAGTCCAACTTTTGTCACAAGGGCAATTGCAATTGTAGGTTTTTTGGAAAACCTGCTAAAAACAAAATTATAAATTCTCTCTATGTGGGTAATAAGTAATAACTCGCAATTTGTTATCGTACTATAAAGTAATTTTCAAAGTACAATTAGATGTGTCGTTGACCTGGGCAATCTGCATAATCGCAAAAAAAAAAATAAAAATAACTAGCTGCATTCTACCCACGAATTTACAGAGGGCATATGTTGGTGAACCGGGTGTTGCTGTTGTCTCTCCAGGTAGATCAAAAATCTTGAAACGAAAAAATGTTTTATGGAAATTCGTTGTTGGTCGAAAATACATAATTATAAAGTATTAGAGTTGGTAAAAATTGTAAGATTTTTATGAGTTCTTTGTGTGTTTGGCTTTAGTCCAAAGGTGACAAATTTTTATATCTCAATAATTTTGTAAATTATATTTATGGCGTTTTCGATGGCAAAAAAAAATTAATGGTACCAGTTTTTCAGCTGTCCTAGGCCATGCATTAAGAGTGCGGTATTATTATATTTTTATGTAGGTACATTTTCACCGTATCGGTTCGGCTTTTTAATTCTAGTGAAAATCTTTTAAGACGATTAAAAGGAATTACTGGTTATTTATACGAGAACCTAATCTGAATATTTTGTCTCGTATAGTTTTTTTTTTTTTTTCATATCATTTTGGAAATTTTAAACCAGTTTTTCTTTTATTTTGTATCAATGATAAAGTCTCTTGTTTATGAGTAAATGAGTTGATAAATTCTAAAATAGTCCCAAGTCTAATGAGGGGAATATAAAGTTGTTTAAAGATATATGTATAGTTCCACATAATATTATGTAGACATTATACATTTATTATGTCAGAAAATTATTTTACGGGGAATATTCTTCAGTGACTCAATTTTCAGAATGACCGTAACCCAATATTTTTCAATTAGGCTATTTTTAAATATAAGTACAAAATTTTAGTTTTTCCCTTGAGTGAAAAAATTTGAACCGAATAAAATTTTCTCCCAATGAGTATGGTAGATGATGTGTACTATGCAATGTCTAAAATTTTGCCAATTTGGTTTATATGACATCAATTCATTACGGGTTCTAAACTGTGTAGTGGTTAGATACCCAGTAATCAGCGAGCATAATAGAAAATATTTTGGTGAAAAATATAATAACTGTGTGTGTATTAGAAAAAGGAATTTAAGATAAAGGTTATATCGGTAGAAGCTTCAATTTTTTGGAATAAGTAAAGACTTATGACTTATTTGGGTGCATAAATTTTTCCATTAATAAAGAATTTATGTAGGTAGCACATATATTTTGTTGCGAAGAAAAATTCAGTGTTGCAGGTTTGGCAACTTTACAGCAGTGCTGTAAATTGTCAAGTTGAAAAGCTAAATTTTCAACACTCCCTTAATCAAATAAATTATGATTTAGTTTGATAGTTGGAAGTTGTTTGAATAAAAAAGAAAAATTTAGCGGTAAATGCATGTGAAAAGATATTATTATTATTTTTTAATTTGTGAATTTAGCGGTCTACTACCGTATCTACAGAAATCTATTTACTCGCTTGCTGACTTTTTGCATTTACTGAAACAAAAATCAAGTTATATTGATATTGTTAAGCTTTTGTAATTTTATTATCTCGATGAGTCATACGTGTCATATGGAGGAATACATTTTTTTTTTTTAAGTGGGTATTTATTTTGTCGGCATTGAAGACGAGCCACCATAAATATGCTTCTCATCCATTAGCTGCGTATTATCAAAAATTAAATCATTGTATTACGTAGTCGCAATTATCACTTTTACTGCGTAAGTCAGCCATAAATTTTCAACTGGATTGAGATTTAAAAATTATGAGTCCATTTATGGCAAAAGTGGGTCATTCTATTATGAAGTTCTCAATTGACGTGAAAACGTGATAAGGAGCAAGTTCATTCGGAAATGGTCACGATGATGTATCTGCCATAGAGACGACGGACGAGTTCGATGAAAAGTTTCCAAAGTCGAATGTGCGACATGGAGAAAAAATGTAACTGACCATGTTCATTATAAACGTACTTGTATTGTAAAAACGAAGGCTGAATTGAAGAGCTGACTTGGAAATTGATTGAATAGTAAACGTTTAATTATAAATAATACGGCCATTTTAGTGGGGTCGTAGTCATAAATATTTTCACGACACATAATATTATATTCCGTGTACAGAGAGAAATTTATTGTTTGCCAAATTTAAGATGAATTATTTTACCAATAAGTTACTGAAATTTCCAGATTTTTTTGGCAAATTGTAATTATTAAACTAGTTCAGTTGATTAGCATAAAAAATTTTCAGAAAATATTCAGATTAGGTAATTAATTATTAAAACTTTTATTCAGCACATTATCACCTAATTCATTTTACAAACCGGGTTGAGTGCAAAAGGAGAGGTACAATTTAATATTTTTGTAGCAATTACAAGTATCTCATACTTATCTGCAAAATAATTTCATGTAGGTAGCCTGTTTCATAAAAAATTTTGCGATGAATATTGCTTGAAAGTTAAATGCTATTCTAACAAACCAAAACGTAAGATTAGAACATTTTAAAGCATTATCTTGTTACTCAAATGGAAACCAGTTGAGTATTTATTACCCTGCCAATTTCAGATACTGAAACATATTGCCTTTTATACACATTATTATTATTATTATCATCATCATCGAATTTAAATCGTTGAATTTGAAAATATCGATTGAATAACCCGTGGTCAGTTATAATATCCGATTGAAACCGGTTACGAAATTTTGTACTTTTTATACGCATATTTGGAGAAAAATTGACAAAATGAGAAAGGAGGTGTCGAAAAACAAAAGCAAGTGAAGTAAAAAAATCGTGATATAATCACGTGTTGTAATGTTTACGTGCCAGTGCAATTATTATTATTATTAGGTATTATTTTGTTTCCCATAGTTTTTGTATTATTTTTCAAATACGAGCATCGTTACCGCAGTAATAAGTGTGATTGAAGTTTACATTTCTATACTCTATCTTCAGCTTTTTCAACCTTTTTTTTTTCTGCTTTTAACGCGAACTTTACTCCTATAAATTAGAAACAAAAATATATGGTACGAAGGGGAATTACTTTACTTTTTTTTTTCGCGTACCTCCATTACGTCACATGTGGGTAAGAGCTAGTTATAATCGAGTAAATTATTAATTTATGGTTTATGGAGAAGAAAAAAGGTGGGCTAGGTATTGTGATATAACGTGCATTAATGTTAGCAATGTGTCTCCCTCTTTCAATATTGTTGACATACGAGAGCTTCGAACTGCATATAGAAGTTCTTTTTTTTATTCTTTTTCGTGGGTACTTCATTTCATTTCTGTATACATAGACCTGTAAAACTTGCAACTAAATGCAGAACATATTATTTTACAAAGAATTTAGTATTATTTTTTTAGTATTTTTATTATTGTTTGAGGCGACGTATTTATATTGTATGTTAGGTAAATAAATCTTTCTTGGAGGGGAGGGGGGCACAAAAAAAAAGGAAAAATCGAAGTTAAGGCTGATAATTTGTGAATATAGAGGTGTACGGAAACGATTGTTCAGTAAACGTGTATTAACATAACCGGTTTCCGTCCACAATAAATGAATTAAGAGAAACACACATTAATCAATTTTGCAATTTAAGAGAAGTGTAGGTTCGTCTTCTTGATTTTTATTTTGCTCTTCTGTACGCGAAATTAGAATCGAATATATAATTAACGATTTTAATCGCCATTTCTGTTCTTGTAATCGGTCAAAAGTGGCTATTTTAAAAATTAAATGGTCAACTAAGTAGACACTTAGAAAGGATTCAGGATTAATCGGTATTATCGATTAATACGAGTACATTTATTTTTATGTATGGAAAGTTAATAGAATGCTGTAACGTAACGAGGTGATGAATTTAGGCTGCCAGTTTCCGTTTTGCAGTGTGAAATATTTTGTTGTTTCTTCAAAAGAATGCTACAAAATTAAAATTCGTTGCCATTAGAAAATTTATATATCACTAATAAATATCTATGGGTACACTGAAAAAAATTTCGGTTGTAATTTTTACCACTTGTGTGAGAAAACTGAGACAGTTTAAAGATTTATAGTAGAAATTACCGCAGAAATAGTAAAATATACCATCTAAGATGGTTGAAAGTACCTACTACAAATACTAGAAATATCTACGATAAATCTTGAATTGTCCCTATAAAAAATGGTAAAAATTACCATTCATTTCTTTCAGTGTTTGAATCGATTTGAATTTCAAACAGGTAATTTGAGGGTGGCGGTATTTTTTTTCGTCTTACTTGTCCAGCAATCCCTGCCCTTTTTTTTTTAAGTAATCGAGTATTTTGTTGGCTATAGTATACCGGAAAAAAATAATTGTTAAATTGCTCCGAAGAATTATGAATTCTCGAGGGCTTATAGTTCAATTTATTATGAAGACGCCATTTCGGAACTTATTCGCGGAAAATGTAGAACCAGCTGCGATAATAGAGAGATATCATTTTTTTTTTTGTTCCACTATATGTATGAACTATGAAGTCAAGAACTGCGGCGTAGAGTTAATGCAGTTTTTGTTAACAAACAGCACGTCTTTATGTGGGTTTTTCAAGGAAAACTGGTGGATTTTTCTTCGGCTAGTGTGTGTACGCTTCGCATTATGTATATTGATTACATAAGCTGGTGGACGAACGACACTGCCTTTAAAACCACGTAGTTCTTTTGATAATAGGAGGATTTTTTTTTTCCACAAGTTCCTCCATTAAATAGGTATCTTCTATCCTCTGCTACTTTATGGAGGAATATCGATGTTCGTATGGAATGACGGAAACGTGTCATGCATGCAAGAAAGAAAAAAAAACGCAAAAATTCTCTAAATTTCAATTCGGTAACCGCCAACCTGGGGTACCTACAAGTTGGTATTCAAAAAATGATGATCGTACCAGAAATCCATTTTTCTCACTTTTTCCTGTTGGAACTTTTAGTTTCTTTTCAAAAATGTATTGCGTAAGGTCACACTGCGGAATGTAAACATCGGTCTTTCAATCTCGCCATAGGCTGTTCAGGTGTTTAATTTTCTCTTTACTTTGGCTGGAGAATTGAAAAATGATGTTATTCATTATTTCATGCGCAAAAATATTGGGGCTACTGAATTGAAATGTGTTCTGAAGTACGGGTGTTACATTTTTTTCTTTTTGAACTTCCACATTCAGAAGAGGTACATTCAAAAATCTATTTAGGTACCAGTAGTTTGTTTTCGACTCATGTTGATACCGTGATGATTGTGAAAATGTAAATCCCTTCTGAATGGTTGAAAGACTTGCAGCTATATTGATCAATATGGAGTCGAGACAGAGTAATATTCTTGAGATCTTAACGAATCCAACAAACCAAACTGAACGTCTCTGTAATACCTGCTGAGAAATACAGGTTCGAATTGGAAATTTGAAGAAAAAAAAATTTGTAAAATGGTAAAAACTAATGAAAAAATATGAAAATTGCATTTTTACTTATTTGGATAATGGCAAGTTATAATTATGTAGCTGAATAAAGTATTTCATACTACAAAATAGCTGGCACATTACTTATCTGAAGTCATATAGCTTTCATAGCTTTTGGTCGTATCTGGAGTGAATAGAAACTTTTTGAAAATCCGATCATCCTACTCCGAAATAATGTATCAAATTATTTAACCGAAGCTTTTAAAGTGAGTCTTACATGTGAGTAATTTTAAACGGGATGGTTATTTTTGACCTTATCATCTGAAATTGCATATTTATTTGAAAAACTTGGACCGAAGAAACGTACGTCTTCAGCCTATGTAGTTTGTCTTCTGACCGTTTGAGAAAAATGTTCTCCTCCCTCTTCCCTTTACTACTTTTTAGAGTTTATGGTTAACTTGGAAATACTCGTAACTGTGCAATTGCTATGCAAGTTCATTTTTAATGTGGTCGTATGTTAAGCACTTGACTTTCTCTGCTCGTTCTTGTACCCAATTCTATACCATTTTTGCTCTCGATACTTAATTTGTGACATGTACCTGCATTATGAAGTCATCCATTTTAGGTATAGTGGTGCGAATCCGTACGTACATATTTAAACACATACGAGTACATTTACAGTTTGAACAACTGATCTGATGGACTGACAGCAACATTTATATGTGCTCGACTCGTTGACTTTGGCACACGTGAGGAAAAGGTTTCATTCTTTGATCGAGTCAAGCAGTCTGATAGTACGCTGGTAATTACCAATTAGCTAATTACCAATGTAGCTTTTGCAATAATTATGTGTAACTTCTAGCGTTTCTCGGTCTTTATGCAGAATACATGGGTTTTGATCGAAGGTCACTGTAATGTAAGAGTGCTCCTTTTTTCGAGTTAGCTGACTAATTAATTTTTTTCCCCTCATTGTATACCTCTGTTTTCGAGGAGAACTAGTTGTGTGGCTGAAATCCTTTTCTATCTGTAGAAAAGGATCTGACCAGCTTACATACGTGTATGTTGGCTTCTAGAGGACCTCAGTTATAAACTTTTGTAACTTATTTCAGAATAGTGTAACGAATAATTTTGCACCTCACAGACTTCAATAAGTCACTTTCCTTGAGTAGAAGGGAAGATTGTCTCTCGTTTTTTTTTTCTTCTTCAATAATTGGTGCTTCCTAAAATCTGCTTGCTCCAGATTTGAGATTGTCCTTTAGCAAAATATCAGTTGGGTTCAAATTATGTACAATTGTGTGAAAACCATTATTATACTTTGGTTCCTGTTCTTTCTCAGTGTACCCCTGACGACCGCTGGGATTATTCCATCATACGTATAAAAATTGTGAGGGATTTTGAATTTTGAATTTTTCACACCATTTCATCATCCTCTGACGGCTCTTCACTCGGGTGGCAAAAAAAAAAATCGCAAAATCATTCATTTTTCGTCACTGTCTTAATCGTCCATTATTGACTTAACTTGGTGGTAATCACAATGAGAACTTGTATTGTTGGTATACTCGGTATCCGTAACTGGAACCGCAAATTTGTCAGTTGAAAAGACCGCTCCTTTCTACGTTTTTCCTTGTGGCCATATTATTTTATCATTGACTATTTTCGAATGTTGACGTAAATTTGATTTTATAGTCGGCCATTGTTACATATATCGCTTGTATATTATATTATTCTTTCGGCTCAAGGTTTATTCCTCAGTGGATGAAAAAGAAACCAAGAGGCCAGGAAAAAAAAAGAAGAAACAAAACAAACGATAAGAGGAAATTAAACAGAAAAATCGTATATTCATTTTGTTAAAATAATGACAGCCTTATGTTTCAAGATCATGGTTAGGAATTAAAACCGCAGCATCATTGAGGCCATATGTTGGTCAGTGTTACCTTCATCGCGCTAATTAATTGTGCGAAATGATTTAAGCGGTGTGGACTTGTATTTGATTGACACCAATATGTCAATCGACGACTGCGCATTCATCAGCCAGGTTTCTGTCTCTTTCTATTTCCACCTTTTGATAATTGATTTCATATTTCTGACATCTATCTCTGGGCCCTGTTCATATCTGTGGTTCGAACTCATTCGTGGACTTGCGGTTCGATTCATTTATGGCTTCTCTAAAAAACTCTGACCTTTGAAAGTGAGGACTGTGCCCATGTTCGTCGTAGGAACCTAGAAGAGGGAGAAACTAATGTTGCAAATGATGGAGAAAAGAAAACCGACCAATTTTTGCTGATTAGGTCACATGAAAGATTATTATTTGGGGTACGGCGAGAAGGGTAATGTCAGACTAGAATTTGATGAGCTTGAAGACACGACGTTCTTATGGCAATTTTCAAGTGAAATAATAATTCCGGATTTTTGGCTTAGATTCACATTCCACGTTGAAATATTAAATTTGTTAATCTATGAACCTGACATGCTTTCAATTAAGTTTTGGCCCAGCGTTGCTAACCTAAATTGTTGGAAATCCTTGCCTTGAGCCGAAAAAAGTCCCTGGGGTGAAACCCTAAAACCGGTTTGTTCGTAGACAATTTAGACTTCAGGTCTCATGGTCCTTAGAATTTTGGTTAGAAAAATTTAAATTTCAAAACACAAAGATAAAATACCGAAGAATATCATCTCTTATTTGAATAATGACTGGTTAAATTTCGATAAAATCTTTTAAGTTTTGAATAAAACACTCAAAATTTCGAACAATCGCCTAACTTCCTGAAAATACAAAAAATACCTGAAATCCCGAAAATTTCAAAAAAGTGCTGGTTTTAGCCCTGACATTCTTCAAGACATTAAAAAATTCCTGGTTTCGGGGATTAATCCTTGCAGTTGGCATCTCTGGCTTGGCTTTTCATATAGTCAGAAATAGAGAACTACGAATATATGAATTTACCTTACCAACATAACACTCTGAATGATCGATGAAGATATCTAGAATATCCCCTGTTGTACCAATCAAACGGGTCAGCTGGCTTTAATGTATTCTTGAATTCTTGATCATTTCTAAATGAAAAACTTTATGGCCATCTTTCTACACACCATAATACTTTTTTCCCTTTTCATTGCATTAGTTTCAGTATCGTGTAATCGTGGCCAGTTTTAGCCACCAGCTCTGCTTTTTTAGATTCTGTTTTGGCATTTGCCGACAATAATAAATGTGTGGTTTAAAAAAACAAAAAATTACGTGTATGAACTATTATATTAAAACGTACCTACTACCTATCAAATTAGAGCGTACCGACTCACACGTATGTGCTCTGATGTGAGTTTTTTCTCCTCTTTCTTGACAATTCCGACACAATTTTTTTGCACTAGTTTTTAATTTGACATTCACGCTTCAAATATTCGGATATGTGACGATAATACCATATTTTCAGCTTCATCTAGGAAGAATAGAGATTTTGTACACTTTTTTCCCCATATTTTTTATTAGCTTTTTCTCGTTGGCGTAGGTACATTATTCGACGGTATCTCTAAGGTTTTTTTGAAAAAATTACTTCATTGTTCTTGATTATATTTTAGTCCTGATATCATTCCGATTAGTCTTTACCGCATCGAATACTTGCGTGTTTTTTTTTTTTTTTCTTCGTATAATATACTCGTATCTCCTATTCGTCCCCTTTTTTCGAATTTTCTGGCTGAAAATTCCTCATTTTGACGAGATTCGACTGCGAATTTAGTTTTTTTTTTTTTATCTGCCATTCTCAACTTTTACTATCCTTATTCCTTAACCTTCTAAAAGAGACCGCTATTATATTAACGCTGCAAAACCTTTTTTTTTTCGACTTGAAACCGGTTATATATTTACAAAATAACGCCGCTTCACTATCTTTCTCCCTCTGCTGTACAGCTCTCAGTATAAGAACTGAAGAATTAATCGAGTCTTGTTCGGTGAACTGAACTTGTATCGGACATCGGACAATAAACTCAATCTTGCAGACATATAAATCGGATTTATTATTCTTTTTCCACACTTTATGCAACCCTTAACCCTTCACCTCTTAATCTGTTTCGTTGAAAAACTTGATTACTTAAGTACGGACTTATTTATTTATTAATTTAATTTTTTTTTTTTTTCATAACCGATTAATATCATAAATTTTGATATACTCTTTTTTACGAGATACATAAATTATTTTTGTTGAGTCCATACAAGTTGCTGACAATGAAACCGAAACACGTTATAATGTGCGGCTTGAAATTTTGCAACGCTCGTTGGATCGTATTTGCTGGCTTCTTTTTTACGTTCCTCTCTCATTCGTCTTCCCTAATTTTCTGCGTGTGCTCTCCTTAATTATACATTTTTTGTACAAATTACCAATAATTTGCGTGGAGTAGGTATTCGTATGTTTTGCTGTACCCGTCCCGTCCTCCTCGCCCTCAGCTACATCATCAAACGTGCACCGTTCGCGTTATCGTCGGATCTTGCGAAATTGTTTTTTAACAGATCAAAATTACATGTTGATTAACGTATCGTAAGACTGACCATTTAGGCTATTTTGGGTGTTCCAAGTTCCACTGAGTGACACTCCTTCCAAATTGTTGGCAGTAGTCATTATGGACGGCTAGAAAGCTGTATTTATAATCGTCGATGAATCCAGAGTTATACCATCTGAGCGGAGGGAATATTGAAAGATGGGGTAGCTTTTCCCAGAAAGGATCAGTAGATCTGGACCTGAACAGTCCTTGGATATTAGCGACGACCCTAGCCTGTAGCAATTATTATTCTAAATGCGCGTAGAGAAAGATCTCAAATTCGATTTTTGCACAGTTACGTTTCAATGCTTCACCATCTGATTGATTTTTGAATACTCCAAGAAAGTGTTTTTCCCACCAGAACGTTTTCGACAGTGAATGAGATATTCTCGCTTCGAGAAGACCGCCCCTTCACGAAATATTAATTTTCGTTCAGCTAAATGTATGAGATTAAATTTTTGAATTCGCTATCGCTTGGTGAATACAAGAATGATGAAATATCAAAAAGCAGGAATGAAAAATATTGTGCGAAATAAATATTACCATAACTTGTCTCGAAGTTAGTTACTCTTGGTCGCCGGTGTTTATGAAATTGAAAATCCAAATTAGGTGTACTTTTATTCACACTCGGCGAATCGATTAAGTCGATAATGAGCTTTTGAAAGAATGGCCAGTGTGAGTTTGCATCATTGCCTGGGGCTACGATTTCTTGCACAATTTCTGACATTTAAACTCGCCATCGACCATTGATGATCATTCGATAGGAGTCCATAACCTTTTGCAATGGAATATTGTCTTTGCAGCTGTCCATAGTACCTGTTTTACGAAATAAGTTCGGTCTTTCTGATAGTCATTGATTGCCTTATATAGTGTTCAGTTTGTGGAAATGTTGCTTTGCATTTGACCAAATGATGTGGAAGTATCCTAAATGTTTACGTAGCATTACTGGAGGGTGTAATTTCACAGTCGATGAATAAGCAATTTTTTTTTTTCGAGTTATACTTGTGACATAAAATACTAAAATAGGTAGGTACGAGTATAATGGATTTAAAAAATTGGACCCTGTAGAATTTTCTCAATGTTTTAAGCAAATTAAAATCTCCAATTTTGGTCTTTAGCAAGTCAGGGAGCTTAGGGTTAAAAATCGTTTTTTCCCAATAAAGCAACAAATCCAGAGTCTTAGAAAAATTTTCTTTCTGTGGCATTGGTTGTAGGATGTGCCAAGAATTCTGATTGTAGAAAACAGTCTTGCAAAACAAAAAACGAAATGGAAATGAAAATGAACGGAAAATTATTTTGATAAATTAAATAGGAAATTAATTGAGTTCTCGCTTACCTACTACTATAAGTATACTGATGATATCAAAATAAGTTGAAAGCAAGAAGAAGTGAAGAGGAAATGATGCGAGAAAGAAATGGAATTAATTTTTTTTTCTTGCCAACAGCTATGTTCTAAATTATATGATATTGTTGACGTTTATAAAAATGACACTGAACGAAAAATGTGGTGAAGGAAGAGAAAATTGTAACAGACGTTTAAATATTTTTTCAACACCATGTTTGTGTGTGTGTTACCTGTTGCTCTACATCAATCTTTGAAAATTGTCCGGTTTGTGATATAATTACCGTCCGATTATAGCAGGTTATTCTCTTTATAAAATGAAAGACTACTAGCATTGCTCGAGTTATGACACGGTCTGGAAAACTCCTCCACTCTCTCCTCCATCATTTGTTTTTTTTTTTAGCTGCGTATTTATCTGGATGCAGTTTCCAACGCTTGCTGCCGTTAAAACGATGTCGATTTTTTACTTCCCTTTTTATTCTCCTATTTTATACCTCTTAAAATGAGGAAGAACTGCTCTTAAATGAGGTAGCAATTACGACTTGTGTTAATTGCCGATTATGGCGTCGTCATTTTCCAGTCATTGAAACTGCGCGCGCCGGTGCAGGTTATGTTAATCGGTATTTTTCCCCAGAAAATACGACCATTTTGTTTTTTTTATATCCTACCGACCCACAGTACGGTATTTACTGGGTTCCTCTCGAATCTTGGGATGTTTTCTGAAATATCTATTTACTGTTCTTTTGACCTGCAATTCCTTGTTACTGTTGAAGATATGCGACAATCATTCTTCGGTCAATATCTTGGATATAATTTTCATAAAGTCTCAAAATACTTAATTGAAAAAAAAAAATTGAGACTTATTGAACTTGCACGAACTTTGTGTCTCCTTTATTTGGATGTGTTGCATAAATGCATCATATTTCGATGTTCGAATATCTTACCTTGTTCTATATATTTATATATCACTCAGACATTGTTACGAAAAAAAAAAAAAAATTAGATAAAGTAAATTCGGGATGCAGATTTTTATAAAGTTGTGTAGGTAATCTATGGACATCTTTCGTTCCTTTTCCATTAAAGTGGAAGTGAAAATGATCTCCAATCTTTATGAATGCATAGTCCTATAACCGTTTAAAAGCATATTGCAGTAAACTTTTTAAAAGTTCTAGTTCTAAATGATCACGATTTCTCGCACGAAATGTATTGATTTATGTATCACGAGTCACTCTTATGACCCTGTTACAAAAGCTGAGGTAATATATTGGATTTTAATTGTAAAATTTGCAAACAAACATTTTCCAAATGGCGGCGTGTTAATAATTATTTTCAAGTGCAGCCGATGGACGTGCGTTCGGAAGATTTTGTAATCATTTTTTGTTGTTCGATTACGATAGGTAAAGGTGAATTTTCGATTTTAAGCATTCGTGCAAGAATCCAGCGCACGTGAAGAAAGTGGATAGTGTGGAGGCGGTATAGGTGTTGAAATTTGATCGAACCAATTTCAGTTCACTTTTCAGTTTTCTTTAATTTAGAGAAATTAAAATTGGAAGAGTAAAGGGTAACGCGTGTGTAAAAAATTATCCACTCATTGTTTTTTATTTAAAGTAACATAATATTATGTTAGAAATTACGCATAAACATACTTGAAAATGTTATTAGTGTGTAATTTCTTGCACATGTTACCTTTTATTTAATACATAATATGTAATTCCAAAAAAAAAACCTTGTTTTGACAACCCCTGAAAATTTTACCGGTGTGTAATTTTTTACTCGTACATAAATGTTACCTTTAATGAAATGATTTGATTTTTGTCACTTCGAAAACTAATAAAACATGTTACTTTTTAAAGGGGAAGCTATATGTGGTGAAGTTCTAAATGCCAGTTGTATTTTCATGTTTCAACCATTTTAACCATTCATCAAAACCAAACGAAGTGGAGTCTGCTGGCTATGTTCTTTTCCCGAAGGGTTAATACACGATTCTATTTTTTTACTGGAGAAATCGGACGAAGCGTGAAGGAAGCAGGGCATGGATAAATGCCCTGTCAATTATTCAAAAAGGAAAACAATCTTACTGAAAGCGAGTAAGAGTTATAAAAAAAAAGAAGAAGAAGAAAAGGTCCATGCGTGGTAGATAGTAAATTACTGGCGCAGATTATCGTCGAGTCAAAAAATAGGGTTGTTGTGTGGGAAGCTGCGGAAGAGGGTTGCTTGCGTATTAGAAGTACTTGGGAGGTGTATGTGATAGTGGTGTTGAAAATATCGATGTATAGCTCGATTATCAGAAAAAAATTGAAATAAAGTATTTATATCGATATTATCCTATATTATCAAAAAAGCCAAAAAGTAATAAGGAATTGAAGATTGACCTATTCAAAAAAATAGCATTAGATTCTGATTTTGAATTTGATATGTTGCATTGAAAAAGTATTGCAAAACTCATTCGGTTTCCATCGGTGAGCTGGATTCATGAATTCGATTCGAAACTGCGATTTCTCTAGTTTTGTTTCAATTTTGAATCAGATTTTCTATAAAAATGTTCACAAAACAAAAAATCAGTTTCTTCGAGTGGATTTGTTTCATTTTTGCGCTAGATTCTTCAAAATATTAACAAAATGTTCGAACCTTTGATTTAAACTGTACATGCTATATTTCACGGTATAAAAGTGTGAAGAGAACCGCTAATATACATGTTTGAAGTTGAAATATCGATATTTTTGACTTCGATAATATCGGTATCGCGATTTTAACATCACTAGACTGTGTGATGGGCATGACAATGCATTCGTGTAGAAGTGACTCTCTAGTGCTAGTCCGAAGAGAGTGCGAGTGAAAGGGGAGATATTCGTGACGCGCAAGTCCAAAGAAGCGACCGGTCGTCCAAGTGCGCCGCTTTCCTGACGTCCTTGCGAGGCAACGTTACGGCGGCCTCGCTGACCTCTCGGATGTCGAGGTACCGTCGCTGATTGGCTGGTGGGGGATGTGGGGGGCAAGGAAGTTGGAGGAAGAGCAATACTCGCGCACAATGCTTCTCTACCAGCATTTGGTTGGATTGGAGAGCGAGGCACGATACCGACTCTACTGTCGGATGCGATTCTGCGTATGTGTGCGCGCTCCTCTTGCCTCTTTACCTGGTAGAAGTGGTATGACGTGGAAATGAAAAAAAACAAAAAAAAACAAAAACAACGGTTTGGTCTCAGTGGACTCTACTCGAAGAAATGGAGAACGATCCCCAGCCCTGGCGTGTCTTGTACCGCCTTCGGTTTGGCTGCGGCTTTGTCTGCGCACTATCGCGCATCTTGTGCGTTTTTCTATTTTTCGTATCCTATGGCTTTCTCACTCTGCGGGTATATCTATATCGTTGTGCTGGAACTGGAAAAGTGGTGGAAGCGTGTGGACGATTACCCTGTGTAATGTGTATGTATACTATACACGGTGACCATAGCTGTTGATTGTAACTGGAGAAGACGGAGCGAGAGAAATGGATGAGGAATGGTGAGGGATGCGATTGATTGTGCACGCACACGGGCGCATCGTAGTGAAAAACCGGCTGCTGGCTGGTCGAGCTGTAGAACCTTTGACGAGGTAGTCGTGTTGAGCTTAAGCATCATTCGGTGCTCAACGCTGTGGTGGCAGCTTCGCCGATGGACTGGATGCTGTGCACCGCCGGTTATGAGTGGAAAATTTTTCATTTTCAGCGCTATGTTGGAGTTGAAAATGGGTTAGGAATTTCGAAATATTAGGAATTTCGAAATATTAGGTATTATTCAATTTAGCTATGTTTGGTTTGAATTTTTTAAATCCTAGTGCGTGTAATGAAGTTGAACTCGGAAGCGGAAATCTAGACTTTCCACGTATGCATTAGTCAAAATCCATTGAGAACTCAACTTTTTTGTTGCTTCGAACGATTACATTAATTTTATCAGGGCGAAAGGTTATTGAAGCTTTGAACTGATGTAAAAATTTTTTTTTCATTTCTTTCATCTATTTCCTTCTGGACTCTCATTTAAAGGTAAATTTTGAACGAAAAGTATTATTTTATTTAGTTTGAGACAATGACGAACTCGTAATAAGAAAGAGAAAGCTGTAATTCAAAATTTTTGTACTATTCTTGAATACCGGTTCTGAATTTCATTCTTTTCTGTTGTTGTACACATATACTCGTTGAGTATTTTAAATTTACCAAATTTTTTCTTCAAACAGTCATTTATGCTCTAATATAATTTTCAATTCTAAAAAGTTCATGCCTTCTACTGAGCTCGAACTTGAGTTTCTAGGTTTATAAACCAGTGTAAGTCAGCATTCTCACCTTTGGACTATTCAACCACCGGAAGCAATTGTGAACTTTGAGTAATGAATAGATGATAGAGCCTGTGCATTCACTCGAAAAAGTGTACATATCTAAAAGTGTGTTGTCATTATTTGGTTGGGGTTGAAATTTCCAGTTTTTTAAAAGCTCATAGAATTAATTATAGTATAAGAATGATGGTGGAAGTGGTGGCGAGGAGGGGGGATTGTACTGTGGACATTTTTATCATTCAGGGTCGGTTTTACCAGTACCCACTGAAAAAAATGTACCCGTAATAATTTTTAGTATTTTTTGTGCGTAAAATTACCGTAAAAATTACTATATTTTGTGAGATTTAGGTATTCTTACTTTTTTTTCTTGTTCTTATTTGTTGTTGATATTTCATTTCTCTTGAGCTGCTTGATATTTTCAAAGAAATGCGAAAAATCTTTAAATTTTGGTCGCTTTTCTCAGAATTCTAAAAACAGTTGAAAATCTTACGATACCTTTGAAAAAATCTCGAAACTTAGCAGCCCTGTTCTCAACGAATTTGTAGTAGTTTGAGGTAGAGAACGGAGTCATCCCCTAAAAGTCCGCATTATCTGGGTAAATACGCAATACGCTTCTGTTTCATCCTCGCTGAGAAAGAATATTAAATCAGCCGCCGCACCGTCATTGTATTTTTTCTTCTTTCTTAAAAAACAACGTTGTAAATTGATCTTGTCCCAACGTGTGTAAGTATGCGCGCGCTTCGTTTCGTCGATGTAATATATTTTCATGTGTTGGTGTGAGTGCGTGTTTACGAACTGGTTTCAAGCACTCCTCTGCGATACGTCGTCGTCGCTACGAAATAAAATTCTGGTTAGGTTTATCTGCGTAGCGGTGCCCGGGTTTCCATGTCCGCAGTCGGTTCGTGGACTCTGTGCCTTCAGTTGGTTCAGTTGCGGTCGTGGTCGAGCAAGTCATATGGAAGATGTGTTGTTCGGTTCATTTTGTTCGCGACTGATATTTTTTCATTTTTCTTTTAGTTTTCGCCGAATCGTAGATCGGTGCTGGGTAAATTTTTGAAGTGCTTTTCGCGTGATTTTAGTTGCCTTTTCTCTCGTCGATCGTTGCACCCTTTGCCCGTGCGTGTTTTTCTTTACGATTTTTCAAAAATTTTTTAGTGCCATTTTCGTAGCAGTTTTTATTTTACCATTTTTTCCGCTTCTTTTGCTCAAATATAGTTTCGGTGGTGAATTGTGCAGAAAAATTCGCGAACCACTGTTGTCGTGTACGTTTTTCGGTCGGTCATTCCGTGAATTTTTGTTTTTTCAATTTTTGGCGTTTTCTGCGCGGCCAAATGGCGACCCGCCGTGCGTCTAATTCGCATTACCTGCGGCGGTTGTCGCGATTTTTCCGCTTGAGCCGCGCGTCCGTCTAACCGTTCGCGACCATGAAATCGCTAACGCTGGACAGTCTGCGGCGACTGATCAGTCGGAACCGCAAAAAGGATAAACACGAGTCGTCGTTCAAACGCAGCGAATCGTTCAAACGGATCTCGATCAAGAAGAACTACCTGGATCGCGGCGGCAAAGGTCGCAACGCGACCAAATTCGCCGGCAAAAAGGGTCCGGTGGCCGTAGCCAGCTGCGCCGATGGCTGCGAAGCGGGCAGCAGCAGCAGCGAGCCGAAAAAAGGGCGCTGCAAGTCTCCGCCCGTCGAGGCAGAGGCGCAGATCATCGACTACGGCGAGTGGATCCGCTGCATCCAAGAGGAGATCAAGGTAGATCCGCAGCAGCCGCAGCACCATTCGAAGCAGCCCTGTTGGTCGTCGCCGCAGCATTCGTTGGAAGCGGACGGCTGCTGCTATGCAGACTGCTCCGGTGGCTCGAAGACGGGCACCGCGGATCGCATGTCGTCGTCGGCGTCTTCGATATCGTCGCCGCCGCCGCTGCACCCACGCCGCCTGGCCGCCTCGAGGAAACGTTTCCCGTTGGGCAGCAGCGGCGCCAGTCACAAGGAGTCGTGCGAAACGCTGGCCGACGACGGCGGCGCCAGCAGTAAAACGGACTCGGCCATCAGCGTGAGCCTGGGACGCATCTGGATGGATGCGCCGCTCACCATGACGAATGCGCCGCGCAGCCTCGAGCTACCGAAGCAGGTTTCGGTGGTGGAGCTGCACCCCAGCGGGCAGCGAGCCCACCATTCGCTTGAGAGTGCGCTCAAGGAGCGCAAGGAGGAGCAGCTGCCTCCCGCGTGCTCGTCGTTTTTCGCCAAAAACGGCGGCCCATCCGGCGGCTTCTACCGCGGTCTCAGCTCCAGTAAGGACTCGGGCTTCTCGTTTTCGATCTCCATTCCACGCCTCTCGCCGGTCATGTCGCCGGCGATACACCACCAAGAGCACGGCGGAGGCCTGTTCCGCAAGAAGAAGTCCAAGCCGGCCGCGCAGCCACCAGCCAATAAGGCGGAAAGTGGCGCCGGAGAAGGTGGCTTTGGGGGGCAGCGACGGCGTACGCCGTCCAGTTGCAGCGACTACCGACGCCGCCACCATCGGCAGCACCACCGTGGTCGCAAGGAGCTGAGCGCAACCAGCATGTACCAGGTCGTGGTGAACCGGCCGTCCAGGTCGTCGGAGGCGCTGAAGCTAGATCCGATCATTTTTGTGCCGCCGGAAAAGCGCAAGTCGACCATGAAGCGGGTGTACGAGGTGCAGGAGATACGCGACTACTGTATGCCGTGCGATGTGCAGCCGCTGGACAATGGCGCCGAGGATAGCGACACCCTGGACGAGCTGTACGAAGTGATTTCCGAAGAGCAGTGCGCAATCGCAGAACACGGCGTCCAAGTGCGAAAACCAGCTGCGCATGGCCGTCGGCGGCTGGAGAGCGAGGGTTGGACTTCGGAGACGGCGGATAGCGACGAGGAGGATGAAGCAGCTGAGCAGCGGCTGCTGGCCAAGTGCAGCTCGCCGGCGCAGCACGCTAACTACTCGCCGTACTTGAAGCGACGGCCGGTGGTGCGCAAGAAATCGACTCATCGGAACGTGCGGTACGTGGCGAAACCCATTCACAGGGCGCCTTCCACGCTGAAGCGGAGTCGGAAAGTGGTGAAAAAGAATACAAGTACGTAATTCTTGGCGTTCACTATTGCGGTGGTGGTGGTGGTCTAGTGCATTATTGCGCAGTTCACAGATTTTAATAATATAATAGTCAGTGTATGAACGAAGAGATGAGTTCGAGAAATACCTTTTCAACTTTGGTTTTATAATTTTCAGCTTGAAAAATTATTTCTGTATTTGATGGCCAGAGAAATCCATGTTCAAATTATGAAATCTCTAAGTTAGTTCAGGGAAATTAGATATAGGAAATTGTCGTTTACTTAATTGCAAAAAAAAACCTGCAGAAAAATTTTGTGCGGAAACTTTATATGTACCTCCAAAATCACCCTGAAGAAGTTTCTTAATATACATCCACTTGTAACTAACCCCAAAAGGGGGTCAAATATGCTCCCATTTTTTTTTTTTTTTTTTTTTTTGAAAATCTTTTTCTCTTTACCTACTTGAACACAATTTTATTGCCAAAAATAGAGAAAACTGAATTCTGCAGAGTAAGAGGGAATATTTTTCGTACAACTTTGGCGTCCCAACTATTGACACTGGTGGAACGCATCTAAACAAATCACCAAGCTGATTCATAAAATTACATTTTTCACTTGTTCTGGCAAAGTTAAGCCGCCATTTAATGTAATTTACTATCGCTATTTAATTCGATGTCCATACAAGTAATTACTGTATCTTCAGTAAAATGATATACCCACCTACTTTTCTGATACGATAGAGCTTTTTTCGTTGGCATTGTACGGAAGTAGGTTTTGTCGGATGGATACCTGCTGATTAGTGAACTCTTGTAGAATAAATTCCCGCAGTTTATACTTCTCCAGATTTTTTTAAAGCGAACAAGTTATTGAAAATTTTATGAGAAACGATTGCCCCGCTTCGAAAAGATTAGAAGGTGGTAAGTATCTGGTTTTATGCGTCAACTATAGGCTCGCTGGTAACTAGTTCCAGGCGAGTCGGATAACTGTATTTTGCTGGACTTGCTCGCCTTCTATGCATTTTACGTTTTCGATAGCCTGATCGTTTCCTCCTTATATATGTGGGATTTTCGACGATGGTAAAAACTGTTATCTTTTTTCTGAAAAAATATTCAAATTCTCATATTTTGCAATTTTTTCGGGTCCGTAGCTGGAACACAGATTGCCTCAGGGAACGAACTACATTCCGCCAGTAATTGCTAAATTTGTCGTGATTGAGGTGCATTCGAGATAGCCAATTTTTTCTAAGTGCTGAAGGAGATGAGAAGTGTTAACACTATTCTTGCATTTTGACTTTATAAAATACAAAATTGATTATTGTATGGTTTATGACGATTTTAAATTACGCAGTTGATTTGGTGTAACTGCAATTATTTAGCTGTTGTAGGGGGAGAGGCGATCCAGGTTTTCAAAATAAGTAATAATTTTCTTCATACTTTTAGTTTTGCGGTAATGAGTTTTGTTTTTCCAAATAGAAGGGCTCAGAAGCAAAAGTCCCGCATTAGCCAAAAACAATTTTTTTTCTTCAAATTAAATTCTGATACAGAATTTAACGCTCTACAACTTGAGCATGCTGGGTTATTTATTTATTTCACGCCTCCCGCCTCAAATTTACCCTTGAAAAGTAGGGTTGGAGTGAAATATAAATTTTTCATTATCAAATGAGTTCGAATAATATTCATCAATGAAAAACACAAATTCATTTCTAAAACCATTTCCAATGATCCAATGGAGCTGAAATTTTTTGTGTACATTTCTGTGACAGTCTTTGCGGTAGTTCTAAATCGCATTCCACCATAAAATCTTTTTCCATTGAAAGATAAAAAAAGTTCCTGATTTTTTTTTTCAGTTTACAGCTCATTCTATCCGTGAGAATTAATTATTTGAATGGTAAAACACTACAAACTAATTTTTTAAAGCCATGTCACAAATTACTATAAATACCTTTCTGCTTCATTTTAAACATAATTTTTGTTTAAAATTTGGATAGAGATATTGATGTTGGAGTCGAAACTCACATTTGACATTTTCCCCTTTCACTTCTATAATAACATCGGTTGGGCTTAAAATGGGATTATCAGATAGTTCTACTTCAACAGTTGAACCCGCATTGGAGTCATTGTAAGTAGAAATTCGCATTTTTCTCCAAGTTTTTGGCAAATGAAACTTTTCATTCTTAGCCGTTCAGTTGATGAATGAATTAGATTCTGGTTTACTGATTCCTATAGTTGTACGCGCGTCTTTCAGTGTATAATTTTGTGCATTTCAAATGAACTTCTTGACCGCTCCTCGGCGTAGGCAATCTGTAGTAAATTACTTCCAAGCCCATCATGTACTCGCGTATCGTGCGATAATTTCTATTGTCTGAATGTTTATTACCGCATAAAACATGATGACCGTCTTTTTCCGCTTCAAGCCCTCGCCCATGGCCCACTGTTTGTTCCCATATTTGTGTACACACGCGTTCATCATTACTTTTATAATTCGTATATTATGTAAAAAAAGAAAAAAAGTTGAAAAATACATATTTATTCCCATTTTTTTTTTTCATCGTTTCTAATTATACCGGTATACTTCGCTGTTTGCAACGACTGACCGACATTCAACCGGACGAATAAGACGTCTAGTGAATATTATGATATAGTCAAGGTCGATGGTGTAAATTTGATTAAACAAAAATTGTTAGAAAAAAAAATGCCCCTGCTGGCTCCGTTTCTTATGAGCATTAATTGGTGTGCAGTGTTTCGAACACTAATTTTCATTTTTTTTTCGACCATAAGTAGTGTAGTACCTACATGGTTGGTTGAAAATTTGTGCCGCTTTTCTCGCCTCTATGCTCACGTGAAATTCCTCTCCTCCAGTTATAATGTAGCTCGAGGTGCCAAAAGCTATTTGAGAAAGTTCCACGGTCTCGTTATACAGGTTCAAGATGAGATTAAGTACTTGTCAGTTACTGCTTCATCAAATTTACTCTTGGTTATAAATCCATTTCTGAACGTCCAATACGAGTCCTAATAGGTTGATGTATAAATTTTAATCGTGGACAGATCATGGAATTGAAGGCGAATTATGTCAAAGAAGAGTCGCTGTGTCAAAAGAAAATGTTTTAGCTTATTCATGTTCAAGGTTTTACTTTCGTTGTGTGATAATACTGGCGAAAAGTTTGCTGAAAATGAATGAGGGAATTTTTTCCAGAAAAGCGAATGAAATATTTTCCGTTATTTTTTTGCAAAAATTTGGCTCCTAACTTCGTCCCACCTAAACCTCCCACGTCATTCCGGATTAAAATGTCGTGATCATTAAAATATAAAAATTATGCATTAAGTAAATCATTGAGAATGGAGGACGAACGCTATATAAGTGCCTAAATTCGTAAATTCGGGTCCAGAACTCCAGATGTTCTAATTTTCGATATGATAGCTATAGTATTTCTTCCAATGAAAATCTTTCGGGCGGAAATATGGTCTAGCAGTGCATCAAAAGAAGGCGAACTAATATCTGGGTTCTATAGTTTCCTACTTTTTCTTTCATTTCTCCTTTTTTTTTTTTTTTAAATGTCAATTTTAGATCAGATAAATTTAGCAGAAAACAATATCTCGGTAGTTTTTATTAAACGATCCAATTTGTTGTACCTCTCTACTATGGGTAAAAATGAAATCTCTTTGTGGGGATCACGTTCTATAACGATTCTGTAAAAATCCAATTCCGAACTGCTGTCGATTTCTTTCAGACAAGATTTTGTCTGACTACCGATGATCGTCTGGAGACTGTCGTGGATCCTTTTTCATTTCGTGACAATCCACTTTTTTTTTCCTTTCTTTTTTAAACTATAGATTCTCATTTTTCAAAATGTTCCCTTCATTATTACTTTGCTCGGTTTTTTGTACCAGGAGTGAATGGAGATTGCTTGTAAGAAATTATAGGTTGAAGTGGTGTCTCTTTGAACAGGTATGCTTCTTGAACACAATCATTTTGATTTGTTTCATGGCGGTGTTATATTTTTAATTTAAATTCAAGTATATATTCATTCATTGATTCATTCATTGATTCATTCATTCTGACCTATATCTTGGGCTTTTTCCTGTCACTGATCAGATAAGTGAGTAAACTTTGTGAATCTGTCTTAAACATACTTGACTCAAGTTATACTCGTACCTTCATCAAACTCTTGTATCTCAAATTTGTATTGTATAGCTCAGTTTTAATGTGACATTAAACTATCATAACTTACATGTTTGGTAAGGATTTCGTTTCATTTTGAATTTTCAAAGAGCATATGTACCAATTTTGGAGAACTTATACTACGTGTCTTTCATCTGTGCGGACAATCAGCTCGAAAAAGTTTCCATATTATTCCAGTGGTTAAGCTCGATATTCTGATTTAGCCTTATACTGTGCTCTTGGTACTTACAGTTGAATTATTTTTCACACAATATTCAAAAGAATCTGAATAATGTACACCCAATTGTCACTCGAGATGGTCATTGTCCTCGCGGCTTCACCTACAATATGGAGCTCGATGCACAGTAGTGACTTATGTGACATTTGTGGCTTCGTGTCTGGAATGAAAAACGATATTTTTGTGAGCGAAACATTATGCCCTCAGGCGGATAAAAAGATCAAAATAAACGATTGTAAAGTGGGAGCGAGGAGGTTGAAAGAAAAACAAAACATTAAAAAAATATATACATGACGTATCCTCTGCATCCTCGATTTGTTTTTTGTTTATTTGTCTCTTTAGCACAGTGCCCTTAATGACTTTAAAACGTTTTACTGGGCAGAAACGAATAAATCACTTTCATGTGTACATATTATACTGGCTACATTATGTTCTGCATTCATGAACCATTTTGAATGACTTGTTGGTTAGTAGCTGCATTTTTACCCCCCCCCCCCCCCCGTCTTCGCTCTGGTGTTGTATGTATACATTGTGTTATGTGAAATTGTTCTCAGGTTTAAATTCCATTCGTAAATCGTAATGAATTTTCACGCAATTTTAGTAAACGGACATCACTCTCATTAACTGGCGCTTTCTCATGCTATCGTCTTTCCATTTGCAATTTTTCGCCATACCTTCAGTGCCTACCTGCTTCTTGCTATTCACCATTTTTTCTTATTGCTTATTTTTTTTTTTTATTGTCTTTAATATACGCAAGAATGGCACGCTTGAATCGCGAGATGAAAATTTTTTTAACGCACAATTTATGCCGGTCTTATTTCCGTCAGTACCTGCATTTTTTTTTTCCCTTCCCAAGATCTATTATATTTTACCTTCGGATGGCCGTTTTGTTTGATGCTGAAACCATTTTTCTGCATGATTCGCTCGCTTAATTAAAAGCGGATCGTTTAGTCGAGCATGGCCAAATGTTGAAAAATTCCTGTTCGAACTACGTATTTTTTATTCGCCTTGGAAGGGGGGAAGTGTCAAAACTTTGCGAAACTTGATTCCTTATTTCAAATAGCTATATACTGCATTGTCGTGGCTGCAGTTATTAGCCATATAGTTACCTGCTTAGCTTAAGGGTCTGGAATTGCGACAGTATTTTTCACTTGCTTTGTCACATGTGTGTTTTTTTTTAAATGAAATTTTCATAATTTTTTTATTTCTAAAACTGTTCAGTAACTTCTAATTCAGTGACTTCCTGTGAAGCCGCGTGGCATTAATTTTTATGACTCGGATTTGAAGTTGATCATACGTCGTAATATACCACAGCCCTTTTGTTCGAATGTTCGAAGCTAAATGTTGTCTTTGGATGCAGCGACACCTAAAAAATCTATCGCATCAGATACCAGAGCTAGGATCGTGTCTTAGCAGGCATAATTTTATCGACGATGCCCGACTCGGGTAAAAGGAGTCTGCATTAATCGCTGCTATTGCAGTATCATTTACAGTTGCAGATTTCGGCGATAAAACAGATATACTAACATATAGCCACAGCGGCATCCTGCTGTGACTCGTGGCATCTCCTCCAATAATTTTGCGACGACGAGGTGGGTTGAGCAGACAGACACCATTGACAGGGGCAGGCCACCATTAGAGCAACGCAAGTTGCATGTGTGCACGTGAAGAACATTAGTATTATTATTTGCTGGTGTTCTTTTTCATTTTTTTTTTTTTTTGCACGCGACTTTACATTTATTTACATAAGAATATTAAATGCATCGCACCAAACGATAATTTATTTAACGTTTGAGAGCGCTGAAAATGTGCAGCAAGTTTACAATCCGGCTGCATTACACGCCACAAAGACACAGGCGAACCTGGCGGCGATGGAGAACACGTTTATACCACTACTCGGTGCACCGGATCGACAAGATGGACACCTACCCGAGTGAATATTAACCCATAAAAACTCTTGATTTATTGGTGGTCAATTGCAGTAGCTGGAGAAGTAGCACCACCAGCAGCAGCAGCAGCGACAGCACAATTTGGAGCACACACATATGTATATTTATATATATATATATATACGTATAAATTAGTTACACAATATGTACGATGACCGAAATTGATGCAATTTATGGCTGCAAGATGTAGCTGCAGCGTTGTCATTATTGTCGCGCCGACTTTCGAAGTACTCGTAACTGCAAGAGGCGAATTCTGCCCTCAGGTTAATAAACTTTTCGAGTTACTGCCGGCAGTAAGACTCTTGAAAAATCAAGATACTCTATTCAAGCCGATATTTTCCTTTCACTTTGAATATACGAGATACGTTATAATTTCGCCATCAGCCAGAGGTGAAGTGTACCACTCGCAGGACTATAGCTGGAAGCTAATCAGTAGTCACAACATTAACACGTGCATAAATTAATTTACGTCCAACTTATCTCTTCCCTTTCGCACATTATTTCTTTGAATGCTCTTGGGAGAGAGTAGTGTGATAAACGAAAAAAATCATTCCTTCTTCGACAGTTGAATGTCACAGTAAAGACACGACTGGATGTAAAAGGCCTGTAGATAAATGTCATTTGGCCAGATCAGTAAAGCTGATTCTTGGGCTAGAGAAATGGTAATGAGCAGAACTACCTATAGTTTTATTATGAGGCGATTATTTTGTATTTCACAGAATTCTGCTAATCTTTGAAGAGATTCGCGATTTCATATTTTGCTCTGTGGTAAAAACGGCTGAAAAGGCACCCATGTGACGCTTTTGTTCGTCAAGTCAGACTCCGATTTAGAGAGGGAGTTAAAGCATGCAAAAATATTTACAGCGGTACCTTCTTAGCATCTTACAAAGAATTTCACCAGATGTTAGCCATGACGCCATGTTACGGTTACGGGTTACGTGAAAATCGAGAGGTTGGAGAAGAGATTTTCTACAACATTTTGAACATAGAATGGATCCAACCAAATGAATAATTTGTATTACATATATGTACATCATTAATTATTATTCAGCTTCGGCTGAAAAACTCGTCAAAATCAGATTCGAATTGAACTATTTTTACACGCTTTCATCATATTATTATCACGGACAAAAGAAATTGAATGCGATTTCGTATTTGCGGCAGTGAAGTATGCAACATTCGTAGCATTAACGTTATTTCATTATAATTCACAACTGTACGCTGATCGTCGCGAATGACGTCATACTAAGCTGGTATAAAGACAAATGACAAGATCCGACCTCCGAACAATAATAATTTCTATTTTAAAAAAAAATTATCGTGGTCGTTTTTACTTTATCTTGTACCTACCATAAGAATAATTGAAACGCTTTAGTGTAAAAATGAATTTTTTCAAAAAAATATGAGGAAAATGTACCGCACCAGATCTGCCGAGTCTTGAGAGGTTGGTTCCAATGCAATTTTTTAATTCACCAATTCCCCACAATTTGGCAAGAAAAATTTTTTTCTATCTTCATATTTTGTGGAAAAACGTGGACTTTGAAAAAAAAAAATGATCACTCAGCGCACTTTGGAATCCGAGTTTACGCACTTAGCTCGCTTTTGAATTTGGAGTTCCCGACACGTTACTGCTGTTGAAACTAAAAAAAACATTTTTAAGGACAGAAGTATGAAGTGGGTGTGTGGTGAATACACCGAAGACGGAATTACGATTGTGGGCTTCACCGATGGCAAAGAGCAATAGAGCACCCTGCACAAGCTTTCTGTCCGCTTTTTAATTACAAAATATATCTACATAATATATGTTGTCACGAAATTTACGTTAACAAAATGATTTATATCGTCGAATTACTTAATATTTTTCGAATTGATAATCGTCGACTTTAATTTCCATGTATAATAAAAGCTGGTTTGCATGCAGCTAACTGTATGACCCATGGGGTTATCGAAAATTGGATAGCGATCTGCGCGGCTAAAGACACGCGAAAATCGAACAGAAACTGTCGTCGCTTCGGTGGTAGGCCATAAATTCAAAACTTTCTCCGCGAAGAAAAATGGAAGCTGGGGAGTAGTCGCTGGTAGACAAGGGGAAAAAAAGTATGGCTAATGAATTATGAATCTGCAATGACTGGAGGTGCTGTACCGGTTATCATGTGCCCATATGTTTGCATTGTGTCGAGGGTCTATTCTGCATTTTCATATTGTGCACACGTGAGAGCTGTAACGAATTTGTATCAGCGTACGTGTCTCTTGTTTGATAATAGTCTATATTATACATATATTTGGAAAGAGATGACCAGATGTGTTCTGCAGATTGAAAGTGAATTCGTTGTTGGTCTATACACTCTACATGAGCTGCAGGTTCGCTCGTGAGAAAACGTAGGATTACTTATATGTAACTATCTCACATCGATGTGAAGTTTCATTTTGGTTGTGAAATTTGTACAAATTATGTAAAAATAAGTCGGATTTGTCGTTTTTGTCCGTCAGATGGAGAAAATGGATGAGAAAAAGCGATTCAGCTCGAATCAGCGTTTAGTGATGCGAAATTGCTTAGAAAATGTTCTTCAATTTTAATTTGTCTATTTGAAGAACGAATGGTGTTTTATATTCGGTTTATTGTACGTTCGAACTACCTACTAATACAAACACATATCCCTTCTTAAGTATTCCTTATATTCAAGTACATATATTACTTTTTTTTTTTGAAATATTATTTATCAAGATCACTGAGAAAAAATACTGAAAATTGGTATGCTGCGTACTAACTGAGGGACCAATTCAGGTTTTATGTAAAATATTAATAAAAAATATATTAAATTAAAGATGCAGCATACTAATTTTTAACATATTTACCTATACTGTTCTCAATATTTAATATTTTTTTTACTAATTCTTAATAAATTCATATTAAAATTTAATATGCAGCTTTCTCACGGTGATGTTATACTATTTTAATCTGTTTCAAGTTATAAGGTTTTGAATTCAAATATATTATTGCTCGATCACTTCGATTCAGAATAATATCAGAAACGTATAAATCATTAAAAACTTTGAAAATTATCCACAAAATTCATCAATATTTGAACAAAGTCCATACTATAGTTCTCTTACTCATATTTCGCATTGAATTCCAAGAATATTTAGTGTATGGATGATGGGTGTTTATTTCATAGCATAATTATTGGCCATATTACAAAGTGTCTAGTCATTTCAAAAAGTTCGAACGACTCATTAGCAAATTGTTATGATCAGTATATATCGGATGTGTTATCATTTGAATGTATACTCAGCAAGAGATATAATTACGCTAGTTGATTGATTATTATCAAACTGTAAATCCACGTATAAAAATTATTTTAAGAAAACTTTTCGAGTTCCGTTGAATCATTTGTCTTAATGGGTACTGTATAGTTTCTTCATCTTACTTTAATTTTATTCGAAGATAATTATTATACCGAGTATATCGAATTCTGCGTTCTCTCATTTATTATCCTAACTAGGTACTGATTATATATATATATGTTGCCAATAATTCGCGTAGAAACCGGTCGATTTAGATAAATATTGATAATGGTTGATTTTTCGTTGAAAATTTATTGATCTTCCTTTATAGTTATGTCTTTATGACTTTTGGTCTTACCACGCGTAGTTTGGTGCAAAATTTTTTTTAACCACACCTACGAATAATTGAGGTTTTGTGTCAGTTGATGAATTCGGTTTTTGGGACATGCGGAGTATTATGGATATTCCATTGCATGTATTCAATTATATACATGTTCCCACCAGACGCGGAGAATTAAGAGTATTTTCTTGTCGATGCTCGTAATTATAATTTAAATTATTCGACGGCGATAATTTGAAACTGCGAATCCATTCACAATTGTTCGATTTCATTTCACATTCTTCATACGAAGTAATCGTAAAAAGTACTATATATTCGTAATCGGTCTGCTTTCTGCGGGGAAAAGAAAATTATTTCGAAAATAATCTCCATAAAAGAACCATTGAACTGTCTCAAGGTTCACAAAAACATCGGTCCTATCAATTGGCGAGCTCATAATCTAACTTATAGGTAATGTTACGGATGTTGGATTTGGCTGCGTTATTTATTGGGTATATAGTGGTGAAGACACCAGCATAGCGTGTTGATCACTAAATCTTCTTCGACATAAATTGCAGAGGTGCGCTATAGAACAAACTTGAAGATTTTCTGCACTTGAGCTGCTTTTTTTTTTCACCCGCTGGTATTATACTCGTATCTATCCGAGTACATGCCAAATGAACTTGTTTGAATTCAATATAATTAGCTGTTAGCGAACTTGATCGAACGATTTACAGTATTCGCATCTGTACACAATATACTCTGGGTGCATTGTTATTATTGTTGTTGTTGTTGTTGTTGTTACTGGTGCTATTTTGCTCCTCGTGTGACCTGAATGCATGCCATTGCTGTACTCGCGCAGCATGAATTTTTCTCTCGGTGCGCCTACAAATTATTTTATTAGAACAATGGGATAAAAGTTCTACGAACTCTATATGGTTGCTCAATTTTGTTTTGTTTTTTTCAAAAGCTGCGGCGATAAGGCTTACTGCGGATTCGGTAGAATGAATTTTATCTTTTGGAAGAAGACGAAAAAGGCTTGAAGATTAGCAGCTTTAATATTATTTTCCTCAACTCCAGAGTGCGTTTTTAAACGAATATGACTGTCATCTAAGTCTTATCATTTATAAACAATTGGATCTACACTACCCTTCACGTATTTCATATTATCTTCCCTATGGGCAAAATATTTTGAAAACGGATCCGTTTTATTCCGGGTTATAATCCGTGTCTGGATTATAACCCGGAATTTTCCTGTTTTCCGGCTTATAAAACGGATTTCGAACGGATTGTAATCAGTCTTGCCGGAGATGAATCCGGATTATTTTCCGGGAAGGCTGTTTTATGATATTTGTTGGCCCGGGTTATAATCCGTGAAACCGTTTTACAAACGGATTTAGAAAAATTGCCCAAAAATTATCACTGATTATAATCAGGAAATCCGTTTTACAAACGGATTTGGAAAAATAATCAAGATGACAAAAATATCTGCAAATTTTCAGATCCGATGGTCGAAAATAAAAACGGACTGACAACGGATAAAATTCTCATTGTCCGGATCATTTTCTTATTTTTTGCCCATCGGGTTAGTACTTCGAGTATTTTCTCTGCCGAATCAAATTTATCTTGATCAATTTTATAAAGAGTTGATGTGTAACAACTAAAACAAGCAACACTGGATGATTCACGGTTAGCAGGGCTAGAATCGCCAGAAGTTGCATAGCTCCACTCCAACTGGCCTTGCTGGTGTTTCTTGAAGAACGAAATCTGTCAAATATAAACGGTGATGCCTAATAATGAAGTCTTTCACTTATCAATAAAACTTGAAACAATCTCGTCATTACTCGTTACATTTTTATTTAGCAGGTGTTCGCTTGGAAACATGCTCATCTTAAACTCTATTCAATATTCTAACCTATGAAACGCAGGCGAAGCGAGCAAGTCATTAAATTAAATTTTTTAATTGATGAAGTCGTCGAAGCGAATGAAGTGATGAGCATCTCGTTGAAGGGGTCAGAGGAACAAAGCCCTCTGAGAAACATTCGTCTATTTAATGAAATCTATCAATTATAAACAATGCAGCTTTTTCAATGTCAACACTGAAGTTCAGTAAAATGTATAACCCTCTCTGCTTTTAGGTCCAGTTGAAAAATCGTTCTAAACTGAGTATAAAAATGATATGGCTTATAGCTGTTGGTAGTTGATACAGTATTTATCTTTTTCTTATTGCTTTTATTTAACTCAGTCTGGGTGCAGAGATTAGAGTTTGTACTACGAACTGGAGTGCGCCAGAGAAGAAAGTTGAATACTTTGAAAAAAATTGAACTGGAGTGCGCGTAGAGATTTTTTAAATTTTATTATTTGTCGGGTGTATGGGACTAATGTCTTATTGATTTTGTAAGCTTTCGAGAAGTGCGTTACCCTTACCCAAGCCCAAGCCCTCCTCCGCCCTCTTTCAAGCCACTGATACAGTTCAGAAGAGTGTGAAATTATACCTATAGTCTAAAAGTATTTTAAACTCAAAAGATCAAAAATATTGACTCGACTAGGTATATTTCTTGAACTATAAGACCTTCGTATAGTATGTATGAGTAGTATGTCTTGGTATTAGGCTTCATTAGATGGAAATTTAGCACGACTTGAGATGACAATGGTGAGCTATTATCGAGAGAAACGTGTCAATCAATGGTGTCGAGACATAGCATAATCGTATTGACGGTTTCTTTTCGCTTTATAAACGTACGCTCTTTTCGGAATTCATGCCTTTAATTTGCTCGTTTAAAAGTTCTCTGGTCTTTTCACGAAACTTGTTTTTTTCTGAATATTACATGTTCAGGTTTCGTGTCTAGCGTTAAGAAGTAAATTACGTTATTCAACTGTATATAACGCGAAAAATTTTATAATGAAGGATTGAATATTAGTGGGGATAATTTTTTTTTTTTTTAAGACAACTTGAAAAAAAAATTCGTTCCAAATGATTGTAATGAAGTAAAACTGCGTCCCCAAATTAAGTATCAAGAATACGAGTAGATAATAAATGTTATTGTATTGTAGAAAAAATATGAGAACATTTGTATCCTAAAAACTATTTTTGATTATTCGTTAAAATAAACGTGGCACCAAAATGATGGCACAAAAATAATGAAAACCAAAAACGTTTTTACAAATTGAAAATAATAATTTTAAGAATCATATTTCGGAGCCTCCTTCGTATTTTGGAGAAGCAAAACTATTTTCAAGGTCGTTTTTGAAAATTCACATATGAACGATGTAGCCTTCATTTTTCACAATTTCTATTTCTATTTAGAAACCATGCACATGAGAACAGGTTCATACCCTGTAGCAAAGGGACTCTATAGGTACATACTACATATATGTGTATACTTTTCATAAGCAAGTTCATTTGTTATTTTCATCTCAACAGGTTATATGAACCTTTTGAAAATAATATCAAATGATTTTTATTCTTTTTTTTTTTTTTAATAGATCTTACAATTAAGTTTAAAATGTTTTGCCAATTCTGAATTTTTCGAAGTTTAAATCCTTACTTCAAGTGAAGTGAGTTTTTCAGTAGAAAACCGGAAGGAATATGTTAGGTAATGAAGGTATTAAATATTTAATTTGTCGACTATAAAAGCACCCGTTCATCCTGCTCAATGCCTGATAGGCCTAAACCTAATACATAATTTGTTTTAGTTTCCTTCAAGGTGAATTCATATGTCCACAGAACTTTCTATTTACTTAGGCAATGTTTCCATTTATAATATTATTTGCATAGTTTATGTAAATTTTATGTATAAACTACGGTATTTAGCTGAAGTTGAATCAATGTTGTCTGATTACGAAATACTCTTTCATCTTTTCCTTGCGGATTATTGTTTACATGCTTTTTTGTTTTAGCTTTTCCTCGACATGAATTCTCCGACCTTAATGGTTTTCCGTTTTCTTAAAAAAAAAAACTAATCCCAAAAAATGATGCAATAGTGGATATGCGGATGTGTTGAAAAGAGTGAAGTTCTCCCTCTTCCATATTATTTTTTAAAATAATTATATTATGAAAATTTGACGAATTTTCAGTCTAGGAATTTACTGATATTTATTTATTCGGTTGACTTCATTTTCTGAAAACTTTTTTTGTTTCTATTTTTTTTTGTGTGTATGATTTTCTAATCTATTTTATTTTTCTGTTGCAGGTGAGTGTTTAATTTTATGTTTGGCTTCGTAAATTTGCTGTTTCGAGTAAGTTTTGATCAAAGTCTTATGGTAAAGGGAAATCTCATCGCTTCTGCGGTTTTGATAGTTTCGATTTGTATAGCAGACACCAGTTTGCTTTATAGATACTGAATTATTGATCATACCGATCAGCCGATTTAATTTTATCTGGTTGATTCTACGCATATATATGTTGTTATGTATGATCTAATCATGAAAATCAAAATAAAGTCGAATGCGATGTTACATCTTGTTGTAATTTGGGAATTACAGATTTCATGCTCGTTTTTCATTTGGAAACTCCGACTTGCCTATTTTATTAGACTAGTTTTTTATGCTAATTATTTTAGTCAATTCACCAATTCAATTGAAATATTGCTTTTTATAATCTACGGTTTGATTTTTCAATTTTTCTCATTTCAAGTTTTTTATACATAGTTATATTTGACAGTTTTTCTTTTTTTTAAATCAATGCGAGTGTAGAAACTTCAGTTATAGAGTTCAGCTGCTTGATTATATGAGGAAAGAAAAACTTTTTATTTTCTCAAGATTTTGATAAGTCAGTTTAATTTTTTTCCAAAGAATGTGAGAAAGTGTGGTGTTGAAAAAAAACTGGTGAATGACTAATTGTGGTGTTCGGTATTAGATAATCGATCTTCTATCGGAGCTGAGAATTTTATAATCCTGTATTATTTGTAGACCTGTGAAAACAACGAATTATATTGGAAATTGGTATCCTAAAAATTAGATTTCCATTAGTAATTAGTGGGTGGTTTTCTAGGAAACTTTCAAGGTAGCCTAAAGCTATTTAGCTACATTATGTAGGATCGTACAAGGTAGGTCCTCTATAATTCTGTTTTAATGTTTGACCCATTTGAACGTACAACAATGTTCGCTACTCGGCCCCACGCGAAAGTCAACCCATGTAATCGTAAAATTTCATAAAATTGCGTCCCTCAAAAGGTGCTGGAAGACGAATTCAAGTTTGAAGAGAAGTACGTGTGGGGCGGGTTGAGATCGAAAATGATTGCCTGAAATATTCGAAACTGTCTTTTGTGGGTCGGTCATTCGTAATAATTATCCGCAATTTCTGGTGACATTGGAATCAAATCGTCGTCGTCGTCAAAAAATTACGACCCAAGTGACATCAAGACTGGCCAACCCAAATAGCCAACCTGCATTTTGTGGTTGGTAAAGAATATTACATTATCGTTGACTCTCGAAATACGTTGGAGGTCTTTAATTACCGAATAATTTTCTGTTTTTTACCTTCTGCGTTGGCCATCACCAATTAGATCTCGCTGTCGTAATTTTTTGAGTTCAATTTGTGTGTTTTTTTTTCTCATGGCTCCTACATGGCTCTATTATGCGACATGATTATTGTGGAAAATTTCTATTGTGCGTACTATCAATTTTTCTCATACATAGGCTAAATATTGTACGATGTGTGTGTGTGTGCACTGTACCCATATACTGTATGAGATTACATGCTGATAATACGTTTTAAAATAATGGAAAAAAAATTTTACGACATCAATTATTACGCAATCAGATTCGATGAGAAGCCGTTGAAATTATCAAATTTTCTTAATGAAGTTCATCTACTAAGAGGTTGGTGTGTGTATTTGTGGGTGCTTGTGCCTGTGTATGAAAGAAGAAAAAAAATTATGTTACGACTCGTGTAAACGCATTGTTTTATTAGAACGACCTTTTAAAATTTGAAATTGTTCTCACGAATTGTAGGTAGGTATACTTACCTGTGTTCTAAAAAAAAAGAAAAAAAAGAATGATTCGTTGTTATGTCTTATCAAAAATAATTATTGTAGAGTGAAAAAGTGAGAAAAAACCACTACGTAATTGTGATGAAACGATAAACCATTGAAAATGAGTTCGTTTGGATAGCTGGGCGATTATATTCTGAAAATTTTTGATTGTATTTTGGACTGTATGGAGGAGGGCTGATGATATGCCGAGAAGTTTATATCGGTTTGGAGGAACTTTCACAATGTGAGCTCTGCTGAGATGTTTGTGTAATTGTTGCTGAACCGTTCAATAAATGATCGCATCATGATTTTCGATTTTTCTTGTATAAAGTTTTTTTTTTCTCCTTTCCATACACCTTTTGGCCTTCCTTCGACAGAATCAGATTGGAAGAAAGTGTTTCTTTTTTATTATTGTTCAACCATGGCTTGCACGAATTTTACTTTGTCATTTTTCATATGTGTCCAATCTGCGCTGCTATCTTTTTCCGAGAATAATGAATCAATGCCCAATTATTGATGAACTGTGTTATGGCTGGTTTGGAAATTATGTCACACGATGGTAATGCGAAATATAAATTGAAAGGCTATTTTCAATGAGATTTATAGTTATATGGATATTAGAGGGAATTGAGAAATTTCTTTTGACTGTAGTATGTCGAGCAAGTATAATATAGTTTCTAAATTTTCCAAGTTCAAAATGGGTGAAATTTGATTTTAGTAAATAGTTACTTGTTTTATCAGTGATTTAGTTTCAGTGCCTCTGAAGACTTTTGTGAGTCTACCTCGGTCTTATATACTTTGTGTTTTGAAGCGAATGAAATTCTTCAAGTCTAAAAATGTGCTTTTATTTTATAATCCAAGCCTTTTGAGATAATTATTATTATTACTATCATTATTTAGCGAATAAGTTTTATTGAACTGCTCTAAATAGGAATTATTTGCTAATATATCGTCGGTTTCGTACTAATTACCTCTTGGTGCCAGATTTTTGAAAACTGAATGGTTTTAGCCGCATCTATCCTCCAACATGAATTTTTCAAATATTTCCCAGTAAAATTTTATCCTTTTCAAATGACACTGCTCATTTTCTTGTAATATAAATTTTTCATTCAGCAACAACTGCCCAAAAGTTGAAAATTCCAAATTTATGCGTGGAAACTGAAATTCTGATAAATCTCCCCGCATAATTTTATTTTTTGGAATAATGATCTTTAAGCGCCAGGCCATCGAATTGTCTTCATCTGACGAATTCAATATGCTCAGTTAGCTCAGTTTTCAAAAATTTGACTTGAGAGGGAATTTTTGGTGGACCATCGACGACATTTCCGTGCTAATATAAATCACAGAAATTTCTGTGTGCGATGTCAAAGTTTTACACTGACAATGAGTAGGTACTAAGTACCAAATTTCGAAGTACAGGTACCTAAGAGAGAGTTTTATTTACTGGATTTATAATTCATTGCTGCGCTTTGTGGTTGTATGTTCCTGCAAAATTCGAGTATCTTGAATTATTTGTGGCGCTATATACTGAAATCATTTTCAGCTGAAATAATTTTTATCGTGCGAATGTGGTCTTTTAAATGGGTGCTTTCGGTTTGGGTTGTGCAGTCTTAGCGGTTATTTGTGGTGAACTGGCAGCTAATTTTTGCGATGCTATATACTCGTACCTTCGGTAGCATAGGTATATTCGTCCTATAAAAGCTATATATACGCCTCTTCAGAAGTTCAGCATATCCGGTTTTCGCTGCTACATTGAAGACCTATAGAAAATATGGAATTTGCAGTAATTTTGGCAAAGTCATTACCGTTTGAGTGGGCGATTGTTTTCTCGACCAGATAATGGATCGAAGTTCTCATATTGGTGTCGGTCAAATTCAAATTGAATTTTATGCTCCTTCTACTCTACTCTCTCTCTCGGTCGTGAATTTGATGACCGCCCATTTTTTGGCTAATAGATCGAGCCGATTTGATCATTTGGTCTTTTGAATTCTGACTTGTGTTTTTTTTTTTTTTTTGACATTTTGGCTGTACTTGGCTGCTCTCTCGGTGTATAGTGTATACGTTGGCTGGACGTTTTCCACTTTCCCGGTTGTAAACAAACGATTTAATGTCGAGTAATACGTGACTTCCTTTTGGAGAAGAACTCGCGAAATGTATCAAACGCAGCAGCCCAAGTGGGCCGCTGCAGCACAAGTAGCAGCGCCTAAAATCGAATCATAGTTTTTCAAAGTTGACAGATAGATAATTTTACGTCACGCCTGAATATCGCTTTTATTATTAAGACAGACTTCGTCGAAAAACACGTACAGGTATATGCACATACGTACGTATTACAAAGCACACGCAGCAGCACTCGGTATATTTGATAACTAATTTTTTTTTTTTTTCGACTCTTCGATTCTCTCAGTCGCCCTCGTCTTTTAATAGGTACTTATTTTTCTTCTTGCCTTTGGTTGGCCTGAAATAAAAGAGTTCTCGGTAGCCAACCGTTATGAAAGAGAAGTTGTTGGCCGCCGACAGGGTGAGGTCGTTGACTGTGGAGTGCACTCCGAAGGGGGCAAGTGGTGGAGAATGGTGGAGAAGATGGAAAAGAAGGTGAAAAAAGAGGATCAAAATATTGAATAATAATTAAAACGCCGAGTGATACCAGTATCGATTGATATGTATGTATATCTTGGTACCTGAATGTTTTATTTTGGTATTAAAGGATTTTTGACTGGATGACCCTAAGTTGTACAGTTTTACGTGGTCTTTGTCCATTATAGTGGAGTACTTACATTTTTACAGCGCTTTGTTGATGGTTTTGTTTGTGCATAAAGAAGTGGATGTTATATTAGCCAATGAGAGTCACAGAACTATTCATAATATTGTTCCATGAAAAGAGAGTGTGTACTATGTGTACTGGCGGTCATCCTGATTTTTTAAAAACTTTTCTCTGGTTCAGATTTTTCATGGAAAATGTAAAATTATGGTTTTGATTTTTGAAAAACATGAAAAAAAAATTATTTTCTTCTTCATTCAGAAAAATATTTTTCATCCTTACAAAAAAATTTATAATAGGTAAGTTTATGATTAAATTAAACGTAACATATAGCCTTATCGAAAAACAAAAAAACTATTCTTTTGAAAACATTTTTGAATTAAAAATCCCCTTCAGTAACCTTTCTTGTTCAAAAAAAAAAAAAAAAAAAAAAAAACTAACCTAAATTAAGTACAAGACGTATTTAAATTTTAATAAAAATGTTCAAGTATTTCTGTGGGTTCGTGTACACTCTTTAAGTTTGGTACTTTGTTGAAGACAAACTTTTCAGACTATTTTTCAAAGCTGCTTTTTTTTTTTTTTAGTTTTAACACACAATCAGTTTGTTAGATATTTACTATACTCGTACATATCTTGTATAGAGACTTTCAAGAAGCTGAATGTAGAAGTAGTCCAAATTTCGTATGACTTTTCAAAATTCTAATAATTTATGGAAACGAGCGTTTTCAAAAAAAAACTTTCAACCTTGATGATACGAATAATACGAGTAAATTACGATCGTTGTGGCTTTTGTAAGCAGAACTTGCGTTTATGAGTTAAATGATAACTTATAATAAAAGCTTGTACAAAAGTGGTGCGAGTCCTAAATTGAGATCTTTAGTGAGAATAATTTTCAAGAGTTCGAATCGATAAAAGTTAAGCTCCATGTCGCTGGTTCCTCACCTACTGCAATTTGAAATTTTGACACATGTATTCGTTTGTGCTACGTTTGTGCTGGTTTGTGCTGGAATTTTCATCGTTTGTGCTGCTTTCCCTTCAGAGATATTTGAGAAAAACATTTTCAAGGTCAGTGGGGAACTAGCGACATACTCTTCCCCACCAAAGAGATATTGGAAATCCAAATGAGCCATTTGTTTGTGCCACGTTTGTGCTGGTTTGTGCTGCTATTTATTTCGTTTGTGCTGCTCCCCTCTCTCCTCCACAACCAAAACAAATGCTCATACCCTTGAATGTATAAAATTTTCAAACAGGCCAGAAAGGTTCAAAACTATTACTATTTGTTTGTGCTACGTTTGTGCTGGATTGTGCTGACCTTTTTTTGGTTTGTGCTGCAAACCCCTCCCCTCTAGTGAGTGTATAAGTGTTTGAAAAATTTTCAAATTTTGCTTCTATATAAGCTAACCTCTTAGCACCTACACACTCACTAGAGGGGAGGGGGTGACAGCACAAACAGAAAAAAGGTCAGCACAATCCAGCACAAACGTAGCACAAACAATTGGTTCCATTTTCAGCCATCGCCAGTGATTTTCAAAGTTTACTTATTTATAGGCTAAATTTGAACACTTATACACTCACTGGAGGGGAGGGGGTGACAGCACAAACAGAAAAAAGGTCAGCACAATCCAGCACAAACGTAGCACAAACAAATGGTACTAGTTTTGAACCTTTCTGACCAGTTTGAAAATTTCATACATTCGAGGGTATGAGCATTTGTTTTGGTTTTGGAGGGGAGAGGGAAGCAGCACAAACGAAATAAATGGCAGCACAAACCAGCCCAAACGTAGCACAAACAAATGGCATTAATTTCAAACTTTTCAGAGTGGTTTGAGAATTCTGTATATGTAGGCGTATAAAAAGTTGTTTTGGTTGTGATGGGGAAGAGGAGGCAGCACAAACGAAAAAAATAATGGCACAAACCAGCACAAACGTAGCACAAACAAATGGCTTTTTCAAATTTTTGAAATTTCATGTTTCCAAAATATGACCCTAATTTCAGAGTTTGGTGACCGGTCATTGACCTCTAAATTCTTCCCTATTTTTACACCTCCCATAGAGCTGAGTTCACATGATTTTGTTATATTCTGGCAGCACAAACGTAGCACAAACAAATGGTACTAGTTTTGAACCTTTCTGGCCTGTTTGAAAATTTCATACATTCAAGGGTATGAGCATTTGTTTTGGTTGTGGAAAGGAGAGGGAAGCAGCACAAACGATATCTCTTTGGTGGGGAAGAGCATGTCGCTAGTTCCCCACTGACCTTGAAAATGTTGTTCTCAAATATCTCTGAAGGGAAAGCAGCACAAACGATGAAAATTCCAGTACAAACCAGCACAAACGTAGCACAAACGAATACATGTGTCAAAATTTCAAATTGCAGTAGGTGGGGAACCAGCGACATGGAGCTTAAAAAGCTATAAATTTTAATATTATTTGAGGTTCTGTGAAACGCCTTTTTTGTACGTGAAACTATAAGTCCCTCAGAAGATCGCCTGAACCTTATACCTTCAAAATTTGAAATTTTAGTTTGCCCAATTTTGGATTCAATTCCACGTTTCCGTATCCAAAAACAAAACTTGTTTTATTGGCGATTCTTTTAAAAGTGAAAAAGATGAGATCTAAAGAAATGTTTAATAACTAAGAATCTGAGATGCGAAGGTGAACGTGAGCATTTCTTTCAATCTTGCGGACAAAATTAATCGGTCAACAATTTTTCTACTTAAATGATCGTAACGTATAGTGCAAAAAATAATCAGCTTCTAGTAACTATTATTATTTTCTTAGATTTAAACACTACAACAACCTGATATTTTCGTCTATTTTTTAATCAACCGCAGGGCTGCTACTGGCTATAGATGGGAACTCCCAATTTTTTAGCCCATTTATGTTTCGCTTAATGTTTTGAGGTAATGGGGCTCGTTCGCCTGAAGAAAAAATACTTATAGCTCAAAGGGCATGGCTCTTTTCATTGACCTTGGTATCATTGAGAAGTAAGTGCGTGGACGTAGGTCATGGTCGTCGTGCAAATGGCACCGCATTTTTGCGCCCCATCGATGCGTCGAGTTCCTCGATTAGAGCGAAGCTGCACTGGTAGAACATCATCGCTTCTCGAATATTTGACTGTATAGTGCTTTATCATCATATTAGATCTGTGCGATAAATCATTTTAGATCGATTTTTTTTTTTTTTTTTCAACGAACCTATTCACGGCGGTAATACGGTATCGCTAAACGTTGGCAAATATATTTTTTTACTCGTCTCGTTATCCCACGTTTTCAGGTAAATGTAACCGGTTTAATTATTTTCCTACCAAATGAGTCGCAACTGGCAAATATATGCGTACACATTGGGTTGGTATGCAGACTAGAAGAAGATTATTATTTTTAAAGACTGGTCGAGGAAGTTAAATTCATTAACGTTGAAAGATGAGTCGTTTAGTGGTCAAAAGTACTACGTAGCATTTCGTTCCCGATCTCAGGTCTACTAGTTCAGGTGAATCAAGTTGAAACGGTAATGGCTCCCAAGTAGTGAGAAGCCTTATAATTATCAATTCTAATAGAAATAGTGAGTTTACTTATTCGTACTTCAGATCACACCAAAATTTGTGGTTCTATTGGTTTAATTAACTTATCAAAATAATTTGAAGCAAGGATGCCAATTAAAGCTTACATTTTTTGGAATTCCAAAAACGATCGTGCTTATGAACATGACCATCAATATGACTTTCTCCATTTGACAAGTATCATAGTACCTGCCTGATTTCATGAATAATTCTTGGGGGGGGGGGGGGAGTTATCGGGCATAAGCTTACATTTAAAAAAAATCCATTGCTTTCAAAAATCGAGGATTTTTTAAGAACCCACGTACACCTACTCGTACTTGAGAACTGTTTGACTATTATTTTGACTGCCAAAGAAAACTCGTTTGTATCTTGTAATTAGCAAGATATATGTAAAAACTAGCTATTAGTGGCAGTCACATATGCGCCCCTAAATTTTGAGCCGAATTTATGCAGAAATTCTGCATTTGGATAAATAATAGTACCTATTTAGTAAACTTGAGTTATCAAAAATCCCTCTCCACACAAAAAAAAAAAAAAAAAAAAAAAAAAAAAAAACCAACAATATCTGGTGGAAAATATTCCATAGAATTTAAATCAATAAGAGCAAAAATTGGAAAAAAATAAGGGTAATAAGACTTAGTTTTCATTTTTTCTATCCTTTTTTTTTCAATTTCTATATCGACTTCTATGTATTGAGATTGGATTAATTTTTCTGGGGGACTATAAAGTATAATGAGTGTTGTATCCTTTACATTCGACACGACGTTACCTACTACCATACCCAGGTTGTGACTGCAGTCTGACGACTCTATTGGTGTGCCAAGTTAATCCATACATTGTAAACCATTTTATATCTCCTTACCAGAGTATTCTTCAGTTTGTGGTGACACCAAATTATTTACCTTCAACAATAATTATTTCTCTCTTCACACTCCTCCTTAGCGTATCTATTTTCTTTCTGATTCATGTTCGAAGAATTTTACTTGGTCATTAACATCAGCTGTTTAGAATTGGTAATCAGTCTCAGTTATGCCGGCAGTACCGCTTGCAATAAATTTTAACACATTCTTATGCGTATGTGTCGTCTGCCTCATGAACCAGTAGCTGCACGTCAGCGTTGGAATACTATTTATTGGAACCGAAAGGAGTTCTGCGGCTGCACGTTTAATCGAACCTGTTGTGTGAGGGTGGTTGGAATACAGATGAAGGCTGTCGGTGGTATATTTTTGCACGAATCAGGCTCATTACGTTTTGGCTTTGCGAAGCGTGAAAGAATGGAAGTTCTTGAATCGTGAACAAGTGTACGTCATGGTGCAGTATGAAAAAAAAAACGTTTCATCTTTAAATATGATAAGAAGTTGTGCTTCTGGTGGTTTTACTTTGTTTTAACCAGTTGAGGTTAATGAAAGCTAGTGCGCTGTTACGGTGTGACTTCTGCACGTGAAAACTTGGGATTATACGTGTATTGTTTCCTCAATTCTGTAATATAATACTTGACTACTCATCATGTTCTAAGAATAGTTTTTGGAGACATTAAATTTGAACTTTTCTGCTATTGGCCACAACCAACCGGTTTTGCAGTAATTCGGGCCAATGATGATGAAAAATGAAATTTATGATTCGAGAAAAGTCAAAGAAAGCGAAACTTAGACTAAGACTTTTTTGGACTTTTTTTTTTAAATAATTTGAAAACTTCCATACTGATATCAGTTGAAATTCTTGTATGTACAGGCTAACATAGCAGAAATATCGCTCCACTAGAGATAAAACGTAAGCACTTCTCACTTTTTGGAAATAGTTTATAGCTCATTAGTAGTCTAATAATGTGTAAAAGTAGCCAAATTTTACCAAACTGAAAAAAAAAAAAAAAAAAAAACAATAATAATTAATAAATTATGTGCTTCGCGCGATTTTTGTGTGGCTTTTTTGTCTTTCAATAATTTTATGGAAGCGCATTTCTATTTTTTCATCAGATCTGACCTAGTATGTTACAGTTTTTGATTTTAGTTGATTTTATGAGATTTCTGGAAGGTACTATATTCATTTCAATGCTGGGTATGTTTACCAAAATTATTAAAACATAAACCTGTACATTGTGAGTTTCAACTTTCACCGTTAGGTTCCGTCAATGGAACTGCAAAATTAGCAGTTGCCACATACTTCAGATGGAAGCTTACGCTGCTTATGCGTTTTTCACTTTCTTTCTATAGTATAAAACCATAATTGTGTCGTGTCGTCGATTCGATTTTCAGTTGTGAATCGAAAACCATGCGATCTTGCGGGTTGCCTGTAACGGCGTTTTTGCGCCGCCGGGAAAAAAGAAGATACGTTTTTTATTTTCCAAGAACCAGAGAGCCAACGAAGGTAAAAGAAAGGCAACCAAATAAAAATAAAAATACGAGTATATACTCGTCATTCTTCAACGTATAATAATAATCATAATCATAATAATAATGAATATAATTTCTTGCGCAATAATTCGCCATTGTCGATAAATTATTAATCACCTTCGTCGATGCTTTCTCATCATCATTCGATAACTGTCGGATGTGCCAAGCGTATAGTGCGTTCATTTCCACCCTGCCCCTCCCCTCCGACCGTAGCGCCGTCGGTTCATTCATTCCATTCTTCTCGGTAGTCCGTTAATCTGTTTACTAAGAACACAGTTTGGGGCCTCATGTCTATGGTATTATTAATTAATGGTAACTATAGCGAGATTAATTACGGCGGAAAAAATTGCACTATGTGGCTAAAAAATCGAAAAGAGAGAGAAAGAGCTGCGATAAGGCAGAAGGCGAGTGGGTACCCGAGGCTGGAGCTACCGCGTGTGAATACTGAATGGAATATGTACACTTCTGATGGATGGATAGGTGGATGGATGGATGGCTGGATGGATGAAAAATCTATAAAATAAAGACGATCGTGGATGACGTTGCAAAAGGTAAATGACTTGCCATGATCTATAATGGCTGAATCGTGTGTTGATGAACTTATTATACGGTGTGGTCAACTCACGATCTCGCGAAATATAGATGCGGATGTCAGAGGGATGTAGCTGAGAATCTTGCAGCTTTGAAACTCTCCCTCCGCTCCAGAGGCATGGCTGTACTTGCTGTACTTGGGATTTGGCCTGCTGCGAATACTTCTGCTTCCGGCATTTTGTTAATGATTTGAAAATTTTTGATTTATGGCAGTGTGATGCTACTGTCTGGGACTTGAATTGAGAGTTGTGTTAGTGCTGAATTACGCGCGCTGATAGAAACGAATCGTAATTTTTACTATTTTTTACGAAAAAAATTATACTGGGCTATTTAAACATAAATATCGTAAAAATCCCTCTAAAAGTGATAGAAATTACCTACTATGAAATTTATCACTATTTGTGAAGTGATTTCTCCTATGATCTCTAAAATGTTCCATCTTTTACAAAGAAAGTAGTAAAGAGAAAAAATAATTTGTCCAGAATTTACGAATTCAAGATTTTTGCCATTCGATTCCCTTCAAGGTTGAGTAACATTTCCCTAACGATTTTCATTTTGTTCTTCAGCTCAAAGTTTGGTGAAGCAAATATGTACTCGTATTTTGGAATTCTGTTGAATCGATATGTTATTTCGTAATCGTCTTTATCCTTGATAAATAATTTTTATCATTGTGAATTTTACAAATAAGTACAATTTTTTTCTTCAAATTTATGGTTTTTCACCGCTCAGGAACCTTCAAATTACGACAGTTGGACAAATTTTTCTTTCTCTTTGAATGTTTTCAAATAGACTTGGTAGTTATAATTTTTTTTTTTCTCCATCTTACAAAATACGTTCCTTCGTTAAACGGAAATTCCTGCGCCATCGAATTTAATTATTATTTATAATTTATTTTTGTAGTCGTGAATGTATCCGTATATGATGCGCAATGAAATCCCCAGTACGATGAGTAATTTAGTTGGCCTTAAAGGAGTCAAGGAAGGAGAAATATTAATTTGTATTCGGCCGGTGAACTGTCTGATTCGAGAACCACTTGTTGGTTTGTGTTTGAAAACAATGAATGGATTGTGGCGGAGACATTATATTTTCTACTAGGAGAATACAAATTTGTCGTTCATCATATGTGATCAGCTGTCTCAGGTGCTTATAGGAGTATTATAATGATTTTCTTGAAGGATGTAGCCAGATCATGTATAGTATCGATGGACTGTTAAAAGTGATACAGCTCAAAGTAAAATATTATTAGATAACTTTTCTGTAAAATTTAATCTAAACTTCCACTCTTCCAGTGATTTTAGAGTCTGAGCTTGGCATTTGAAATGAATTCATCTTCATACACTTCTCAGCTATTATTCAGAAGCTTTAATAAAGAAAGAGTGAAGCCTCATTAGAAAAAACGTTTAGAAGATACGAATTGTGATTTTGAGTAAGTTTCATTCAATGAACATTTTTTCCTGGATCAAATATTTATTAGAAAGAGAAAAATTTAGCAAACAGGTTTTAGTCTCTAGTTGGGAGAGGATTTTTTTCTTTGATGAGAGTCGAGATTCTTTTTAAAAACTTGACTATGTATACGTTACTGCGCTGAAAAAAGTTAATGGTCATGTTTCCTGTTTTTGATGAGAAAAATGGGAGAATCTTGAGATAATAGTTGAAATTACTACAAACATTTTAATTAAATCTCATGAAATATTATAGTGATTTTTGCTATTTTTGTAGTGATTTTTATTATTATCTTCAAATTGTTTAATTTTTCTAATTAAAAATAGTAAAAATTACTTTTTGATATTTTTGTCGTGGTTTTTACTACAATCTTCAAATTGTTTAATTTTTCTGATAGAATATAGAAAATAGTTGAATATACTTTCGTAATTTACTGGCTAGAATCGCTGAACCATGTTCATTTGTTTTCTCAAGCTCGACAACATTCGAAACCTGCCTATTATTGAGAATAAAAACTGGTTTTCATAAAATATGTCGCATAGGAAATATCATAATGGATCAAGATACCGTTCACGAACGATTCTCTGGTTCACCTTCTAAAAACTCAGCATTTCGTTGTCCACTTTCATCGAACGGAAAGCTGTGGAGCAACGGTACATACTTTCCTGGTGAATTGAAAAAATACGAATAATTAAATCATTTGTAATTAAAAACTAATAATTTAGACTATTCTACGCATACAGACTAATTAAACGGTGGAAATCTTCGTATTTATGCGCACGACTTGGGGGGAGAAAATGGTAGTAACGCACTCGGCACTTGTCTCTCATTTATATGCAAGACTAGAAAGCAACTTTTCATTACTAATGGCTTTCACACCCAGCCTCGTAGTACCTAAGTCGTAACTGTGCACCGAACTCGTATTTCTTTTCGGCATTAAAGATATATAACGTGAACACTGCTAAAAAGGGGCTATATCAGTATTGTGTTTTTGCTGTATGTCAGCTACATGCCTAATGCAGAATAAATTACGAATATGCGAAGAAAGTGTAGGGCATCTCAAAAAGAGGAAGTATTTACTTGGAATACTTTGTCAAAAATCGAGCGAATGAATTTCAGGTTCAAAATCGTCAAACCCCATTTAATTGACATCAATACTAATTTATTGCCAAGGCACCCATACCTTTTGTGAATTTCTTCTTCTACACGCGATTACGTCACGGACATAGTGGAATCTGAATCTTTGTTGAATCTATCACTCTGAAGAGACAGAAAAACAAATCTTTGCTTGCAGTGAAATATTCTTTGCTCATCAAAAATTAAATTCATATCGTTGATTTATGGGGTATTGGTGAAATATAAGGGCTGTCTCGAGAACGATGTATGTACTTCGCCATTTCGTAATATATGGCTCTTCCTCGTCTGTTGTCTGTGAAACTGAATTCTTTCTGTTAAAATGAAGAATTGACTATCTTGTGGTTTTTCTTCTATGTTTTGTGTTTCTTTACTTTCATTATAACCGCAGAAGCTTCCGTTTCTGTTTTCACACCTCGTCTTCGAGTACCCGCTTACTTACTAAATTACTCTCTGAAGAAGACATAATTTACTTACCCAAAGTCTGGTCAGTGCTATTACCGTTTGTAAAATTCCTTGCTTTGCAAAATTCATAAACTTTATGGTCGATTCGAATGATGAATTCATTAAATTAATTTTGCCATTGTGATTTATTTCAACGTTATGGTCGGTTTGTGACTGCTGTGGTGGTCGAATGAATTTTTCCCAGGGACTATTCTCGTCAGCCAATGGTAATGTTTAAAATAATAATAATTTCACGAAAAACGCGTCCACGCGTTTATAATACGCTTTTGTTGTGTGCGTGTGTGTGTGTGTTCGTTTCTGTCACGGGTTTCCACAGGCAAGCACAGGCAACGCTCGCAGCGCTGTTGTTATCCAGTCAAAGCAACATATAAATTTCGTTAAGAATTGAGTGAATCGAATAAAAGCGTTCAAAAATAGTAACTTTTGGAAAGTCTTACCTCCCACCCTGTTTGAACTTGATAGTTTACTGCCTAGTTTTGCTTTTTAGGAACTGATGCCCGATTAAACCTTCATACACGTTATGATGGGGACGAAATTTTTTAGTATCGACGATTTAATCCATCGCTTTGCTTCTAAGTGGTGAAAATTTAATCGGCAAAAAATTTTACTTTTCATTCAGGAATGTACTAGCCGAGTGAAAAGCGTTATTTTTGACAGTGTTTATTTGACTTTGGTGTGAATAGGACGAAATAGAAGAAAGTGTTTCTTTTTGACATTTTATTGTCGAGTTCAAGGTGTGTACAAATGTAAAATTTACAATCTGCGCTGCCTCAATGTGTGTGTAGTACATTTTCGTAAAATGTAAATTTCGTAAAATACCCTGGTTCATGTTTTTTCGTATCTATGAAAATTTTATCTCAATTTAACGACGCGACGGGATAAACCAGTTTTTCTATACAATTTTTTCTCCTAGCTGTCTAATTGGTTTTACTCGGGAATTATTAAATTTATATTGTGAGGGGAAAAAAATAGACTAGGTGAAAAAAAAAAAAAAATGTTGGAACAAAATGTGTTTCAAGTGTACGTTGTCGCGTATACAAAAATGTTGGGTAAAAAAAAAAAAATGTGTTCGATAAACTTGACTAAGCTATACGTACATTGTTACAGATCGAAACCAGTTTGAATAAGAAATGAGATAATCTTATTATTAGAAATAATACATTTCTCAGACGACCAGGGGTTACTTTATTATTGTTCTTTTGTTGGGTATCTCTTGTGTGTTGGCGCATTCTCAGGTGAGAGATGGTGTCTATTTGATGCGCTGTGCCGACAGAGTTATGCCCTTTCGTATAGTTGTAGATTATTGTCATGAATTCAGGGATTATGTTTATATTCAATACGGTATCATCTCTTTATGGTTGGTAAAATAAATGTGCTGTACTTGCATAATACATAAATATAATATTTTCCTTTTAAACCCGTTCCGGATGTCGTTGATTGTGGAAATTTAAAAATGAAGATCCAGCATTTGGTGCGACCATAACTTGGACTTGATGGAGCAAAGGTCGGATGATGAGTATATTTGCCTACTTTAGTTTGGAAATACGAGTTTAAAAAAATTCCTGCGCAGTAAGCCCCGCTAGAAAAGCAGGTTTTCAATTCATTGCGCAGGGGTGTCATGAAGTGATTTTTAGTCTGTAGATTTTGGTTTCAATTATCCATTCGTCATATAGACGTTATCGATACTTTTAAAGGCAAAAAGTACTATGTCCCCTTGAAAAGTTTGCGAGAGATGAGATAAGAAATGTTATTACAGACATTACTTTGGTGTTAATACTATATACATAATTATGTATAATATACCTATACTTTTGTCAACTTCCATCTCGATGCAAATGATTATAGTCTTTATACAATTGTTGACGAAAGCAAAATTACCATCAAAGTAATGAACGTGATAACGTTATCTTTTTTTACCTATCGTAAATTTTTTTTAATGGACATAGCATTTTTTGTCTCTAAAGTATCATAATCAGAGGTACCTTCTACCTACGTGTCATTCTCAGCGATCATCTCTATAATCGACTGGTTTTCGTTAGCAAACGTATAAACAACACGAAAATAAAATATTTGACGTCCATTCCGTGGTAAATGTGCAAATTGAGTGGAAATAATAAATTTGTAAAATTTATTTTGCTAGCTGGCCAAGATAGTATACTTATAGGCCATAACGGTTCACCACAAGAAGTCTGACACATTTCTGTAAATGGAACCAAAAAAAAAAAAAAGGGGGGGGTTCGTATCTTCATTAGAAAAAGAGATAGGAAAATTGAATCCATAAAACTGGGAAATAACCCTAAATTTTTTTTTTTTCGCGTTTTAATTTACCGAGTTACCTGTAGGCTATATACGTCGGTAACGATTTGGTTGAAAATAGACACTTGCAAAAAAAAAACACTGATGGAAAAAATTTAATAAATAAAAATTTGAGAAAACTGCGGCATCGTGAAATAATTTCGCTTAATGATATTTTCATCCGTTTACGAGCTTAAACTAAATTAGACTTTAATTTATGACGATAAAGACAAGCAGAAAGTTGGGGAGGAAAATTACTTCCTCTTTGTGAAAAAATTGTCGTACCTCCCGTTTTCCTCCCGATTTTCAGACTTAATAAATATTGATCGAGGATTGGTGAAAAGTCAGAATTTTTTCCATAGGAACGTTAATTTTTTAGTTTCTTGACCATTTGAGGAGTAAAGAGGAGGAGTGAGAGAGAAAGTACCAGTATTGGAAGTGAGCAATTGTTGCTGTGAAGATTTGTGATGGGCGATTAATTTGAATATCGTTTGCACTGCGTATAATATCCTGAATTTTTGTCAATTTTTTTTTAAAAGAAATTTGTAGGCGTTTTAATAAATTTATGCGGATAAACAGCTTGGAAAAGGTTGACTACGGTACTTATTGGAAAACTTGTCACGCGGAAGGTGAAATTTATTCTCTGTCTGAATTGTCAGAGTCGAAGAGGGGAAAATTTTGAATTGAATTAACCTCCCACTGATTTACATTATCCTCTAATTGAATGTGAATACATTGAAAAATGTATATGAGGCAAATGTATATGAGGCTTTGATTGTGACACTGACATATGCTTTATCGACGTGGTGTTCGCATTTTTGCGAAAGAATTTCGAGATTTTGGCAAGAAAAATATAAAGCGCGTAATTTCGAAATTTGTGAAAAAAAAAATTCTGCCGGCTCGAATAAATTAAAATCTTGATACGGTTTGACAGATCTGAACAAATGCGTTTGAATGTTCTTAATAGCGAAATCATTGGGTTAAGAAAGTGAAAAATGTCCGTGAACATTCTCCCAGCAGAGAATAAGTATATGAAATGTCCGACTATAATTCAGAGTAGACAATGGCTAATGTAAGAGGATAAATTTTCCCTTGAAATACCTACATATTATACTGATGAAGATTTAATTCAGGAACTAAAGCCCGTATCACAAATATCACCCCTCTTAGGCCAGAAACACTGTGGTTTCTTATCTACGAGTACTTTTTAGCAGGTTTTCGATGGAAATCCTTGTACTCGTATTTATTTTTTTTAGGCGAATTCAATTCTAAAATTTGACCCAATTTTAGAGGATACATTAAAGTTATTACGTTGGATTTAAATCGTCGATTTAGAAGAAGAGAAATCTCATCTGAATGCACTACTTATTCGTACGTGCGTTTACCGCTCCTGCCTCTCTCTCCATGACCCACAATTTTCCTCCGAAGATCGTTTATTCATACTCGACTGTCACATTTCTACATACATATTTTTATCAACTATAGTGTATTATTTAGGTATATTTTATTACAATTTGTTTTTTTTTTTTTTTTTATCATTATTAATAATTTCTTGCCTTCTGCTTTTTGTTGTAGGCGACATCACGCAAAAAGGCTATGAAAAGAAACGTGGAAGACTGTTGGCTCCGTTTATGCCGAAAGAGACGTCAGGTATAATTTTTTTTCTCATTTTTCTACTGATTTATATATTATATTATTTTATATCTGTGCTTGCATATTTGGGTCTCGTAAATATACGTTATTTAAATGCGGTGACGGTTGGTAAAGGTCGTTTTTACTTATGTGTACAAAATGCAGGAAGTTGAAGAATTAAACAATAATATGCAAAAATGTGTATGTTGTACAATTAACAAACGGAATTTATTTGCTGAACGACAGAAAGTGGAGTAAAAAGCAAAGAATATTATATGTTTTTTTTTTTTTTTTTAAATGAGGCATATTGAATACAATATATGGAAGGTGGGTAAAAGTGTACTGCTGTGTTGTTAAATGACTAATCTATGGGAACTGGGTAAGAATAAATAGCAGCGATTTCAAATCAGTGGTCGAATAAGATAATATGGTTAGCGGAAAAAACTTTCTACGAAATACGAGTATTATCAGTACTGCCATGAGCCATCAGTCGTAAGTCCGTGTGGAAACGGATGAATAACGTTGAAATTTCAACAATTTAAAAAAATTGTATGAAGGGAATCAACTGCGGTGTATTCAGATTTTCAATAAAAACCATTCCAAACGCCATTCAAGTCTATCTTTTGGGGCATATTTTTCAACAAAAATAAGCTTATTTTTCTTTTGAGTATAATAAACCTAATGCCATGGTCACGCCATCATGTGTGAATATTTGGGCAATAAAAGTACTTTTCAAACAATGAATTGGGTTAGAAATTTATAAATTTCCGTTCGTATTTAGGTAAACAATTTTTTTAATTTGAATTTATGAAATTTTTTTCTCCATTTTGATTTCTTTTAGCATTTACATTTCAATGAATTTTAACTTGCGTGGCTCTAATAATGTGTTTCTAACTAACAGACCATTATGTACGAATCAAAAAAATATCCCGAAAATGGTTTACATTTGCTCAAGTGTCTTGAAACATAAATTTGTCACATTTTGTTCTAAAAACTTTAAGTTTGATATTTTTTGCCGCAGAATGTGTGAGATTTATGGTATTTAGTCACAAAATGAAAATATTACTTAGTGAATTTTATTTTAAAATAATTGAAATTTTGTGTCAAATCCATCATTCTGCGGTTTCAACGGCCCTTAGACTGACCCCATGGGTTGAGGGCGAAAGAGTTCTCTGAAATTTAGATTCTAATCATTCCGAGGAAGATGTTTGCTATCAAGCATGAAGATTGGTTCACCAGTCACAGAGAAACAGTTTTTTGGCGTTTTTCCAAAATTGTATTCATGGCGTTTGTTACGTTTTGCGACTAAAACTTCTCAAATATTAATTATCAGTGTTTTTTCAATTAAAAATACTTGGTCAAAATTGCTGCTCATTTCTCTCAGTGTAGAATTTTCAGTAAGCATATATTAAACTGTTGTGTAGATATTTACAGGAAAAATTCAATTTGATGCAATGAAAATCTGCTAATTTTCCGAATATTTTTACCGAAGAAAATTTCATCGGTGCTTTTTTACGTTTCGTGTTAATGTAGTTAGTGTTGTGTAAAAATTGTAGCATGAATGGTGTTTGAGTACATTTCATGTATGTATGTGTATGTTTGACTGTGAGGGTATTATAGTACCTACAAATTTAACAGACCGGTGTTCAAGTTATCAGTTGACACGGTATAAATGAGGGGAATATTTTTACTGGTGTAGACTACCAACGAGAGAGAGAAGAAGATGTATAATATTATTATGTTGACGTTGTATAGATATATAACAGGGCATAACGGACTGAAATACGAATGTACGTACTCGTACCTACTCTGTATTTGTTTAGTTTTGTGTCGAAGTAGAATACGATTAACCTATTGAAATGAGTTCATTATTTTTACACGATTTTACTTCTTTTTCCCCTTTTTTTTTTTTTTTTTTTTTTACATCGAAATGTCCATGGTTGACCGAAAACGATGTGCTACTTTGGAAGCTATAGGTAAACTAAGTTTTGTTGAGATAACGATAATTTCTGGCTGGATTCTCTGTTTTTGTGCACCAAAGGGTTTACTAACGATGGGAAAATTTTTGCCTATTAATTTTTATTCTTCTTTCAGATGGTTATATTTTCACCTCTATCTCCACTTTGTATAATTTTCACATTCCAAAATTATTATTCTTGTTATTTTTTTCTTCTTCATGAAAGGCTAATTAATAATAATTACCGGTTAAATGTCCAGTGATGGTTAATCAGTCGATGGTAAATAGAATGATCAATACTTCGTTATTGTGTTTAGGCCATTTAATTTGAATCGATAATGAATTTCTCTCAGGCGAAAGCTGTTATTCGCACGTGGTTAGTGGTTACAGACGAAAAGATGAGAAAAAGTGAGAAAAAAAAAAACTGGAGGTACAGCGGCTCTGCTTTTTTTCTCTCAAATTTCCATAATATTTGGATGTTTTTGTTTCCACGTGTCTGCATTTCGAAAATCTACCTTCAATCTTAAACTTTTTTTATTATTTTTATACTACAGTATTTACAAAGCTGTGCACTGTATTTTAACACGGTCCGTGAGGTTAACCTGTAATTATCAACAACTTTTTTTTTCATAATTTTTTCTCGTTCCTAGAAATTGATCCTTTTTTTTTTTTTTTTGGTTTGGCGTCATATTATATGGTAGACTATACATATAGTTGATTCGTCATTAATCTCAAATCGCGATCACGTCTCCTGATTTTGGAAATTGATTACATACTTCACTATAATTTTCGTCTTCCAAACAGGGCGATTTTTCTTTTGTGGCGGTTAGCACGTTCTGAAAAAATAATAATGTTTTCTTGTAGTTAAATAGAGAGGATTAAAAAACAGCTTTTGGTAGGTAGTGTGAAATTTCACTTATATCAATATTATAGTGTAACTAAATTATAGGAAAACACAATTTTTCTCTATTAAAAATCAATTTGTATTAAAAAAGTCTTTGTAATATTTTTCCCTCATTTTGATCATAAAATTATTATACTTAAATATTCTAAAATAAAAATTTTGCCAGCGTGAGGGAATGTAAAGAAATATAAATGCAAATTTTTGTTCAATACTTTGTAGACATTAGTACTTCATCTTTTATTTTTTTCCTTAATCTTGAATTAATTATAATTTGAATGGATGTATCGTGTGATGCATCAATCAAACAAATTGTAACATGAAAAAATTTGTTTTGTATTAAGAAAAAAAAAAAACATTTCCAAATCTGTTAATCATTGTCAACAATTTTGGTTATGCAGTTCACCTGGGTACTCCTACTTTTAGTTTCTTATTGGTTTTTGTGAAGAATGTTTGGAAAGTGGAAAAATAATTTTCTCTGTCACGAGTCCCATAAAAACATTTCGAAGATGTGCCACCTCTGCAGTAGAAAATATCCAACAAGAATTCGTTTAATTATTTGTATTTGCTAGTATCATGTTTTCTGATCTCGAAAAAAAAATTGAAACCTCTAAGTTGTTTTTACCGGCATCCACTCGTTTTTCTATTCGTTTATTTTAATTTCGTCAAATAATCTCGTATTTTCGTGGCAAACGAACTCTTCATTTTTTTTTGTATTCTTGTATTGACTCATTTTTATCATTCATTAAGTATTGAGTTTCCGTTTTCAAGATTAATAACCCAGGGGATGTAAAATGAAATTTGATTATAAATAAGACTTTCAGAGTGATTGGAACTGCTTGAAGTAGAGTTGATGAAAAATTTCTCTGAAGATTTACGTTTTCTCAACTTCCTGGAGAATAAATTGGCATTGATTTGAAACTGGATATTTACGTTAATATTGTAGTTACTGGAGATACTTTGAAAAAAAGCTAATGATTGTTATAAATTGAATTTTTATATTATTATTTGTTGTATACATAAGCCAAAATATGCATCATTTTCACAAAGTTCTTCTTTAGCCCTGAAAAATTGCTGTAGTTCAATGAAGAGGTATATAATTTAATGTTATTGATACACTTCAATGTTTTAGTGGAGAAATTGATTCGATATGTCAGTCATTGCTACCTACCTACCTACTTTTAAATGCCAGTGGTCAACAAATTGGTTGAATCATTTTCTAATATACAATATCAGTATTTTTAATAGCACCGTATGTTCTGGTAATCTAAAGAATCCTTTTATTAATGTCACCCAAGAGTAAGAAAAGTGCTCCAAGTTTGAACATTGAATGTCGTAACAAGAAGTAGACAGATACTTCTTGGCGCTGCTGTCCTTGTTTATAGCAGATTGCATAAAAGCTATCGAGAATTTCTATAAAAATTCATATCATTTTTAAAACCCGTCTTTTGACAAAAATCGGTTCCTTGGCCGTTGCAAATTTCCATTTCTCAGTAAATATAATTATTTCACCTTTCATCGAATGACAAATATATGTACCTTTGCCAAAGTAGATTTATACATTATTATATTTGTATTTGCTGCCACCATGATCCACCATTTCCCCATATTATCAGCAATTTGTGCGCCTGTTGTGTTCCTGTTGCTGTAGTCTATAAAATATTGTGTTATTCGTGAATTTCATTTGTAAACCACGTCCTATAATGTTTTGCATGCAGCCCCTATTCCGGCGGTACGACATTCGATTAACCAGCACTCGCAACAGTCGCATCCGTCCCAATCTCAACACCATCACCATCATCAACAACATCAACAGCAACTCCATCACCATCAACAGCAACATTCCCAGCAGCAACAACAACAACAGCAGCAGCAGCAGCAGCAAAGTGAACAAAAGTCTCGTCGAAATCAAAGACGACTTACTCATAATGAAAAACGATATCATTCAGGTACTTCACTTTGTAAGCCTGCTGTTGTCTTGTAGTGATTTTTCATCGTATTTACCTATTATTGCATGTTATTTTGGCCTGAAATTCTGACGTTACCTAAATGTATGTTGCTGAGTAGCTTTGATTTTGTTTTACTATCCTTGTATTTTTATTGCTGTTACGAAGTAGCTAGTGATAATTATAGTCTGCATAGCATACAATTGTCTGACTTGTGAATGTACATTCGCCAGACATGAACTGCCTAGTATTATTTAAAAATTTATTAAAATAGTCGTATAAATATGAATTGTAAAGTAAGAAAGAAGGGAGGTGGTATATTCGAATATTGTATAATGTATATGGGGAAGTTCTATTGAGAATTTTCCTCTGTTCGAGTTATTGTTTGTTATTGGTGTTTTATGTTTCTGTTTTGGAAGAGTGTATGTATATGTTGCAGCCTGTTGAGTTGGAAATTTTTAACTTCGGTTTGTATTTTTGCTTTATTCTCTCTTCTAAAAGAGAAAAATAAAACACGTGATCGAATACTCGAGTAAATGTTCAAAATCAACGAATAATGATCAAGTAATTGGTCACATGTTGTATTTTTCTGTTTTGTAACAGAGTATATTGCTTTTACTACAGAAATCATAGGTAGACTACAGTACATCAAGAAGTCGAGCCTGGACTTCGTTTTTGCCTTTTGATTTTATTTATCAACCAGTCAGACTGAAGAAAAACTGATAAAAAATGAAACTGTCGTATGCTGATTCGTTGTTGATTGATAAAAACAAAAGACAAAAAGCAAATTGCCATTGTAAATCGAGAGATATGCTCGTATTTATCAAGCTGTTTAATTATAGGAAAGATCTAGATGCAGAAGATCCATAACTTGAATGAATTTTCAGATCTCTATTATCGTGAACAAATACTCAAACACTTTCTTCATTATAATTCGATTTGGGTATTATCTAGTCCTTTTTTCTACTGTCGAAGATGTTATATATGTAAAGTAATAATTATGGACAGTATGAAGTGCATACGCCTTGGTATACCTACATATAAAAAATAAAGAAAACGAAATTCTACTCGGGTGTTTTCAAATACGGTGGATACCTGTTGGCTGTTATTTATTTTGAAGAGATCTCTTTGGAAAGGTTTATGGCAGCACAGTCTGCATTATCCATTAATTACAGGTTACTGGAAAAATCTCACGTGCGTTACTCTCGTTTGCTGGTGTAATGTTGATTTTTCTTTCTTTGAAGAAGAAAAAAAGTGGTGAAAAATGGACCAAAAGGGAGGAAAACTAAACCCGAGGAATTTTTTTTTTTTTTCATCGCATCTAATCACCGCGCGATTGAAATTATACGAGCTACCGTGACGATCACGATGTACTGTTCATTCGTCTCGAAAAAATTGTAAACTCGATATCGAATTTTACCCTTCGGTAACTTTTATCATCGGTGTGTATACTGTGTACTGTGTATAGTTGAACGTTGTTATAGGTTCGTTATTAAAAAAAAAAAAAACTTTTTATGGTCGTCATAAATTTGTATCCTGTTTGCACGCGGCAGCGTTGGCGCTCTTTAGTTGCGGTCTGATTATTTTTGGCTAGTGTGTGATAAGTTTTCAAATTGAGAAAGCTTATGACAGATTGCGTTCGTACGTCAACAGTTTAGGTGCGGTGGGTGCAAATACAGCCTGTTGAGCTAAGGTTCAGCTTTTATCGAATCGAATTTCGCTTCTCAACTTCATGAGTACACTTTAACTCCCCTACCTGGTTAGTCATGAAATTCTTATATTTACCTGTCTATTACAGCATTGCATTTGCATGCTAGCCTCTAAAAGCTGCGGTTGTTTAGTACTTCAACTCGAGAGTTGACTTCGATTTGAACTACCGATTTCTAAATGGGTCCAAACGCATCAATTGAGTGCCATATCACAGAGACTGGCACTGTGCAACTGGCCCTAAATCACTGCAAAGTCTAATCAGTTTGATGAAAACTGGAACAGAGTACGAGTGTACATACTTGGAGGACTGAGTTCAAGACGTGCGGTTAAATTTGGATTTGTTGTTTTTGGTCTAAAAATTGAAACTTCATTCGCTTAAAGATATGCTCAGCCAAAAGTTCGAATTTCCTTGCACAGTACGAGCCCTAGCTGGCTGACGCGTCATCTCGGATGGTATTAAAAAAAGAAAGGGTAAAATTTCAATCAATGAAGGAAAAAACTTTTTAACTTGGAAAAACTTGCTCTTCCTAAAATATCATACATCCTGATATGAGTGAGTACTCAGCTATATAGGTCCGGTTGGGTTGTAGTCAAGATTTTTTGAGGGGACATTGTTTGACCCAAAATTTTCAGTGCTTCCTCTGATGTCCATTAGCCTTCATGGTGGAAGCCTTTAGTTATTTCTTGAGATATTTTCCATGACCAAACCTTGGACATTTGAAACGTCCTATTCGGTTTTTTAGCTCGCAAGAGCCTTGAGAAATCATTCGTGTGAGGGAACAAAGTTGATCACAAGGTTTAGTAGATCTCCAAGTAGACATCCAGCTGTACTTTGTTAGACTTTACCAATTAGAATACCGAATTATAGCAATCAGACGGAGAATTAAAAGTTATGTACTCGTAATATAGATTTGATAGACGATGAAGGATCATCAATATTTTCAGTTATGGTTGCTTTCTTCAGTTTTATCATAGGCGTTCCCTTTGTCGGCCATAATTAACTGACATCGCTGCTTATGTTATTTTCATTTAGTATCGTAATCTTATCAAATATCAATGATACGAAACCTAACAGAACTATAAGAGATAAAAACTTATTGAAAATCCTAGAATTATGCCCGTATTTTTAATCTTTCCTTGTCTGTATGTAATATACCCTCTTGGTAGAGACTGATATCTTTCACTCTTTCACTGCGAGAATTTATATCGAAAAAAAAGTAATTAGCTGGTCTTATTGTTCACTTCCTATATCGAACATCTGTAGCTGTACCCAGTGATAATGCTCTGTTAATCGGAGACAAGGGAATTGAGTTCGTGCGGTACGAAAAGGGGGGGCAGGGAGACTACGGTCGAAGGAAGATCTTTCTCTGTTTTTTGGACGATGATCGACCAGTTATTTTGCAATTTGCACCAGAAATTCGTATTGTGTGTAGCTGTGTGCGCTGAGCAGCTGACTGACCGCCTGGCTACTCGACACGTTATTATTTTCAGTCGCATACACATGCCTTCACATTGTTGGTTGTTGATGAGGTTATGCAATTCAAAGGGGTGGATGAGTGGTTTTTTTATTCACATTTTGGAAATCACAATATTATAGAAACACACACGTACGCCATTATCGCTTTCTGTCGTCGTCCGCTCCACTCCATACACATTTTGTACGAAGCATAATATTTATATTATATTTGTGTGCCATTATAGATACAGTATATATGTACCTACCTAATACTATATATCTGTAGATGTATTTTTCGATTTCGGGCATTCGCTTTCTTTCGGTGGCTGGTATATTTTAGTTGTTAGTTTATTAGATTTTAAGCGTATGAACAAAGTAGTGATCTGTTTCGGTGCATGGCTTTTGACAGTTTCCTCCTCTACGCGTAAATTCGGTAGTGGCAATAATGGCGTCAGCGGCGGACAATCAGTAAATTCGTCGATCAGCCCTAATACCAGGTCTAGAAGAAGAGGAAATCGTCGTCTCACCCGTAACGAGAGCAGATACCATTCTGGTAAGTTACACCAAAATGGTTATTAAGCCGACCAATCAAAATTAATAACAAAAAAAAAAGTCTCCAAAAATTTGTCCACGCTAAATCAAAAATTGCATGTGAATGTGTTTTATGAGCACTACACTTATAACACAGGGGGCTTACAGAAGTGCACTCTAGGAAATGGTTGGCTTGGATAGCTAAACAACTCTCAACCCTTCATTTTTGAGATTTATCATTTATTTACGTTTGATGAGCAGTAAGTACCTTACTCCAACTTTCTCGGACCACTCTTGAAGAGCTGCAGTTTGTTGAAGTCTCCTTGGTGGACTAATGTCTGTTTGATAAGCATCATTTGTGTGACAGTAGGATAATTTCTTGTATAAATGGAGGGTAGATATTTAATTTTTAACCGTAGCAGATAATGTTTTTCGACCTGAATTTTTCTCCGAATCTTCTTTGGTTCTTTCATTTTTGTTTCTGAATATTGAAGGGAGGACAAAGAATCATTTCTTACCATGCATTTGTATGCTTCTTTATAATATGTTTTTTTTTTTTTCTCGGAGTCTATTATAGCTAGAAAGTAGAAATTTTTAAGGACTTTTTATACGATCTTAAAGTATAATAAATTTTAACGCAGGCATTTTACAATCCAAGTGAAAGATTAATTTTCACCTATTGTTGATATAATAGCGTAATCTGATAATGTAGTTAATCAGTATTTTTTAAAGATACCTATAATTTCTAAATGGTATTGATATGAACTTGTCTTTTTTTTTTTTCTTCAATAATTCGATTTTTTAGAATTTTCTACCCTCCAAAATCACAATTCCAAGCCACTTTAAAAAGAAACAGCTGAGTATTTTTTTTAATAATTTGATTTTTTAAATTTTTTTTTTTATTCCTAAAATTACAATCTCCAAGTCACTTTAAAAAGCAACCAATGACAAATTATTATTTTGTGGAGAAAAGAATGAAATAATCTAGAGGAGTGAAAAACTCAAATTTGGTTTTTCTGATCCTAATAGAACGTTGCATCCTCCCCAACAAAAGTGAAAAAATCACTTAAAGAAATGGTACGCATACAGTTTTAGAAAGAGAAATTTTCCGTTATTTCAACCAGAACCCTGAGTGCACTTCTGATCTCGTTGGCAAACCAATGTTGCAAAGCACTTCGATGTAAAACTGGTCTGTGGTGGCTATCGAGTAACTCCACTTTTTCTTGGGCTGCATAAACTGTTCCAGAGAACACCTTACTGTCGTTGAGATTTATGGTTATACTGGTTTTCTTCGACCATATGGGCAACCCAATACTACTTTTTCGCCTTATCCTAAAATCTGTGCGCGCCATTTATTTAGTCATTCTTCTTCGCCTGAATCCGATATGTACTCGTACATAGGGACTGGACTACCGGATAAACGTATTATTGCATAGAAAAGTGCAGAAAAAATAGTCAAGGTTACTCGTCGTTCACATTCGTTCGTAGTTTTTGCATCTTGATGGAATCCACGGCTCCACGCGTATTTAGTATACTACCATCAACTCGGTTTTTCTATCCTTTTCGCCGTACAAATGGGTTTATATAGTTGCTGTTTGCTCGTTTCTCTGTGCTCTCGATTGGATAAATATACTCTGCTGCTTCGTCTCTGGCTATTCCAGTTGTCATAAAGGCTCACAAGCGAGTATCGGATGCAGCTATATGTACGCGCGGTCCTCCTCGGCGGAATTCCTGCGTGGTATTTGCTGGTATTAGCCCATTTTAGAAAAGCTCTGCGGCTGCATTTGCATGAACGCATGCGCGCATTCCAGGTCTTCGAAGGCGAACGTGATTGAGAGGAGGGAAAAATTTTTTCAATGTTAATGAACTCTTTCTTTTGATATCGAATGAAAATTTTTATCCGAGTATAAATGCTTTGGCGGTTCATTTTGGCAGGTTTTGCCACTTCTGTAATGAGCCTGAGGGCATTCACGCCTTCGTCGTTAATTGTCGAATTCGTCGTCCTCCCATCGTCGTTTTTCGGCTGCGGTGCTGCTGCTGGCTTCATTAATTGATCTTTTGTCGTCGACACACCTGCAGATGGAGTGTCCTTAGTAAACTTCGGCTGCGAAGGTTTCTTTGACCCTGCTCTAGGTTGGACCCATTTTAGTTGAGAAATGTTTTGAAGATACCGTATGTGGTTTAAATTATTTATTGCGGTGAAGAGGGAGCTCTATAGATTATCATCAGTTTTGAATTCGACATTTTTGTATCATAAAATTTCATCGATGTGAATGAAGATGTATCTGCCACTCAGGGCGTGGGGTACAATACTCACTTGAGTGGAGTTCAAACATAAACCCGGTTCAAGAGACGAAATTACGTTGAAAAAGTTGAGGTTGAACCTGGTTCAAGCTTGAACCTCACTTAAGCCAGTATATTGTACCCCTCGCCCTCAGTAAAATTCAGAATGACTTTTGACACTATCTACAGCATGTTTTTCTTGATTTCATTCAATTATAACGTGTAGGGGACCAAGTATACGATAAAAGCGAACGTATTATTTACATGTGACTGGAATGAGCGAAAAAAGCAATTGGTTTCGAAGTAATTGGTTATAATTTTTCCCTCTCATTTTTATCATAAAGTTATTAAAATTAATTTAAAATAAAAATTTCGAAATAAAGACGACGAACTCATCGTCAAAATTTTTGCTGATTTTCGTTTTATTGTATCATTTATTTAAATTATTGCTGGATGGAATAAGAAAATAGCGTTGACCCCGTAATTTTATACTGAAAGGTAATAGCGAGGGTGTTGGGGGAGTGAGGCATTATCCCTCAAGCAAAGTTTTTTACCTTTTCAAGGAAAATTTACCCTCTGGAATGCAGGGTTATGGGGGGACCAATTTTGTCTCCTTGAAATTTTGCTTTGCGCCCGCCATTACGTTGCCATTGATTTTTCGGATAGTTTCGTTTGGCAGTGATGAGGACCTCTAAAGGAGTGCTACTGTAATTTCCTTCTACCATTTTTTTATTGCATCTTTTGAGACAACGATATTTTGTTCCGCTGTATCATTAGTCAAACTTGACTATACCATCTTGTATATGTAGATCTTCATCTAGACATAGTATCTACAATGAATGAACAAAAACGTATCGAATTGGAGGAGTACTACAGGAGGGTAAAAAAAAAACGGATCAACTACATCGTAAAAACAAAGTTAACACTCCAAATTCATGTCACGAGATCCCGTTTCTTTTCTTTTTTTCGTATAATTTTTTTTTTCTTCTACTCGTACATCTTGGTAGCTAGTCCTCATCCAATGGAGTGAGATTGAAATCTGGTCATTTATAAACTCTGCCTCGTGGAAATGCGGACCGGTATTTAAATATCCGAATAATTCGTTGATATCAAACTATATAAGTAGAGGTACTTCAGCTCAAGTAGTCACACTCGAAACTATTTTCAATTGTATTTAGCGTGTGTACGTATAGGTAAACCGCAAAAATGATTGATTTCGATGGATAACTGACTATAGCTGGGCGAAAGGTGACAGTTAGCCCCAAGCCAGTACGAGGAAAGTTATTCATTGATGTCTCGGATCTGGATTCCAGACAAACGAGGATGGAATAATAATGAGAATTCTTTTTCGATTGTGTCGCCAAATAGCCTCTAGCCAGCCAGTACCTATTGTGTCACCGCCATTAATTTCATTCGAATAGCTTTTTTTTGTTAGTTTTTAGGAGGCTGTGCGGTGTTATGTAATCTCAGAAAATTGAAGAAAAAAAAAGGAAAGAAAGCTCAAGCTTCTCATGCTCCATATTTTTGAATGATTCATATATTACTATGGTGGATCTTTGGCAATCATCCTAGGAAGATTCGTGAAGGCGTGAAAAAATTTAAATTATAGAAAATATTGATTCACCAGTTATTCCAACCACTCGCAAGTTACAAAATGGAAACATTTAGTTGCGAGGAAAGATGGAAGTTTTCCTATTGAAGTGGGAAGATATGTGCAACAAAAATATTCTCATCATCCATTACGTGAATACTTAATTTTTGAGAGCGTCAAATTTGATCCCTGCTTTATGCATTTGAGAGTTGGTGCAAGAATAAGATGGCAACTCGTTTGGTGGTTACGTATCGAAAGTTCTCATCGCCAATTAGATGAAAGCATTGTTCTGCGCGCGGTTTTCGATTATTTGGAAGGTGGAAAGTGGTTTCGAATTTCATTCATACGTTTTCAAATGAGCGAACAAAAAAATTAAGCACACTCACCCAAATATTTGCCGTCAGCCAGTGGATACTTGTTGCGTAATCTAAGGTCAGTAACCGAAAGACGTTTTGGAAGCTGACGATGTGTTCTTAGTTTTTATAACTATTTTACGCATGGCATTCGCTAACTCGCCACTGATTTATTATCAAAATTGAAAATGTTCTGATAAGATTGATTTTTTTCTATTGTTAATTTTTCATCATTTTGAAGTGAAACCAAACTCGCAAAATTATTGCTGAAAGTTTATAAAAATACCTAAATGAATGAATAAATCGAGAATTTTAAGAAGTTTGAAAATAAGTGTATAGTTATTGGAATCTGTGAAAAGTAAAGTTGTAAAAAAGACATTTCTTATGGTTTTCTAAAAAGTATAGAATAAAATGAGGTGAAACAAAATAATCCAATCATGTCAATCTTTACTACAGCTACATAAGCTTCATATTATATTTTATGATTTTACATATAGTCCAGTACCCTATTTTTCTATCCGCCCGAGGCTTAGTACGTCAGAATGATACAGAATTTCATTTTTATATCCGCTTGAAATGTTTTTAATAATAATGTTTATTTATTTATTCATTCGTATGTTTATGTTTTATGTACTTATTCAAGTAAAATGAAAGCAAAAATCATTTTCCCACCTCATTCATACGAATGAATTTAGGCAATTTTGAATTTACAACATGGGCTACTAATTGACTTACAAGAAGGAAATGTGCTTGTAGAATGACTAAAGTCGAAGTAAATAAGAGAATCGAAAATTTTGGTGAGTTGAACGTACAAAGGTAATGGAACAACCGCGAATAATTTAATCAGCCTTTGAGTTAATCCCGATTTATTCGTAAATTACCATTCTCACTGTTCTAATAATTGTCAGAATAAAAATCGAACCAAGTTGTGGCCTTTTTATAACACCCTGTATACATTAATTTTTGGTTCGTCACGGAGTCGTGGTCGATATTCGAACCAGTTGGCTGGGTAATCGTATTCACACCCAGTGATGGAGACGATGATGAGATGATGGTACTAGGCTACCTGGATGGTAGTTTATTCAGAAAATTAACTGGTTATGAAAACAATTAATTTATCTGCCGAAGAAGAGGCGAGGGGGAAGGATTAAAAAAAGAAAAAAAGAAAAAAAGAGGCGGATAGGAAGAAACAGAAAAGTACCCAGGTGTAGGAAAGGCGAGCGAAAGAGATGAAAAAAAAAAATGGAAAAAAAAGGGGTCTACAGGCGATTATCTATGACCAAGATTGGTAGTTTAACAAAATAGTGTATAAGTCTTATAAGAAGAAGGCCAAATGGCTGGAAGGTATTCAAGGCCACCGACCTGAAGACCGTAGTATAGGTGTACTTGCGAGCACATCTTGCTTCGGGTAAAGATTATGGAAGAGAAGACAAAGAGAGCTACTTTTGAATACTGGTTATAAAGGTATTATGTGTACCAGCACACGGCTGTATTCAAAGAAATGCTACGAACATATATTCGACGATTAAGTACGAGTACGTAAAAGAAGTAGTTCCATAGAAACACGAGTTTTATGCTGGTTGGTATCGAAGATGTAGAAGATGACCCGAGTCTGCGCACTGAGCAATAGCTGATTGTATATTGCTTGGTGGCAGTATGGTTTGCACTCTCTCGGTGGACCTGCTGGTTTTTTTACCCATATCATGACTTTCCTCATCGACGACAGATCCAGTAATTTGTGAGGGATTGGAGTCAGTTTACAGCCAATGAAGAGCAACATTCTAAAGTAGAGGGAAAAATAAAGTATCCGCTTCGATTTTGTTAGTATTTGATTTTATTCATATTATTTTTATTCTTTTTGCATAGATATTTGAGAAGTATAAAAATTGAAGATATGATGGAATCTCAAAATTCATCTTCGAGTGGAGGGAATCAAGATCCATTTTTTTACTTTTCCAATGCAGTTTTTAATGAAGAATCCAATGCTTTATGAAGCATCTCACTTTGTTAAAAATTGGATGTGATAGAGAATTTTGGAGTTGAAAACAAGAAATCTTGATAGTGTCGAAAAATGGTTTCAAAATATGGGATTTAAAATTATTACTTACTCAAAAATATTCCAGAACATTTTATAGGAGGAACATATCGAATCCACCGAATATGTATTTGGTTACTAATCCCTCAGACTGATGAGCTAGAAAATTTCGCATGTCATCTTAAATTTTATAGAATGCTGTCCGAGAGCTAGAAGAAGAGAAATTTGTTGTTTTTCTAAAAATAATTTCCAATTTATTTTACTCTTGTGAAAGAACAGCAATTTTGACCTTACAACTTATTTTCGGTCATTCTAGAAAATAATCTTCATTCCAAAGTATGTTTTCTCAGATTTTGTCACAAAAACGCCCGAAATGTTGTTTTGGAAAGAAAGTTGATAAGTTTATTTTTCTTTTGCGACTTCACTCATCTCATAGAGCTGCAATTTTGACAGTTTGATGATCTATGAGTATGTCTACGATGATCCTTCTGGAGATCATACCATTAATTAATTTCTGTCAAAAATGGACGCAGGTCATTTTGGAATGTTGCTCTTGTACTGATATGCTTTTTAGAACCCTGCAGGGCGGATATAATAATTTTCATATTACATATTATAATTATCTGAACTTTTATTAGATTCCTTCTCTTCAAGTTTTTAGGGTTCTAATGATTTTTTAGCCCATAAAATATCAACTTTTGTTCCGAAATTTGAACAAATGTCACAAATGGTTTCGATTTCTAATGAGTGTACTGTAGGTTATATAGACTAGTATATGTGTATGTGAAGCAAAAAACAGAATTTAATAAAATACCATGAAAGAAATTTTTTTTCATTGATCTCTTGTCCTATATCCTGGTCCATTTTCTCGTTCATAAAGAATATTGGATTTGACGATGGTAAGGTGTTCTGCCACAGTTTGAAGAAATTCTTGCTAAAAAGTCATTTCAAATCGAATAGGAAAAGAAGTCTAAGGTGAACTGAATTCTCTTCGCAGGATCTCTGTGTGGCATTCTTCCAACTTATTCTTATTCTACCAAATATCAAATCAACAGGAACAGATTTATTGTCGGTCGACGTTCATAAAAAATGAATTGTACTAATGGAAAGAATAATAGATTGATTATCTGTAAGTGTGCATGTGTTAATGTGCACATATTACAGTCGAGTGACCTTTTGGGATGTGTATGTGTACTTATTTCTTTTTTTCTTCTTCTTTCATTTGTGTAGTGGTACCTACCTATGTGTAGTTAGAATAAATAAAGGTGTGAATTAGCAAGATTTGTTGTGTGTATGAATTCACGAGGAGTTACGTTTGTGTATCTATCTGGGCGCTGCATCTCGATTCTCTTGTATGTACATTTTCCATAATATATTTAAATTTGTACAGTACATTAAGTTGTGTTTGTGTGCAGTGTGCGTATACATTGCTGAGGCCGTTTCATAAAATATTTACCCATTAGTGGGTTGTAAAACGACCCCACGTAACCTTAACCGTATTGTCTGGAGTAAAAATTTTCTTCTTTAGTTGACAGTTTTTGCGATAAGAAGAGAATGTTCAAAGAGGAGTGTATTGTCCTTTTTTTCCTCGACTTTTTATTGTTGTAACTGACTTGCTGTCACTGTACTCGTACATTGTATGGTTTTTGGTAAGCTGCGCTTTTTCAAGTCTCAGGCTAGATTTTGGAGCACTGGTCAACATTTCAAACATTTGTTCATTCTTTCTTTACAAATGCTGAATAGAATTAGATGATTTTAAAATGATGATTTTGATGAATTTAAATATGAAGTTTATTTCATGGAATTGCGCTATAAGTCAAGTAATTGGTAAAATTGAAAGATCATGTTCGAGTAAAATCGCTCACTATCATACCATGTTCGTTGATATCAGTCTGACTTGACACATATTCACTGACTTTTGAGTAGTTTGGAGTCTTGTTATATTATTCTGCATTTAGTTGAATTCTTATATTTTGTTCATTGGATTATACAAGATACTGTCTTGAAAGAAATATTTATTTTCTTACACGATAAAATTATGATAGTTACACGTAGGTATATCTTGAAGAACTGCGAAATCCATAATATGGAAATAATCAAGAAGCGATTCATTGAATTTGTATTTTCTTTTCACCAAATATTACGTACCTTTACTGCAATTATGTAGCTGAAAAATTTTTCAGCTGTTTTTTTCCCAATAGTTTTACCGTTACGTTTTCATTTCCAGCTGGAAATGTTTGACCTCATATCCTTAAGTGATTTTTTTTCTTCGTAATCTCAATTTAAATTATAACTGTTTCACACCAGAAGGACGTATATGGCTGATTGCTGGGGAAATTTAATATTTTTGTATTTTTCTCCTTATAAGTTCAAAGTTCTTAGAAAAACATAATGGTTACTTTGTACATACAATTCATATTTATTTTGAATATAATATGTAGTTTGTGATGTAAACTGTATCTATTTAAAGTTTTGCTTTACTGTAGTTTGCATGGTTTTTTTTTTTTAGTATCATTGATTATTGTTATTTGTTGATTTTCTTTGTTTGCATGAGTGCATGAATATTTTTGTTTCCTATCCATTTAATTGTCGGTTTGTTCATGTTTCTGACCTGCACCTAATAAATTGTTTATTTAATAATGCATACAAGAATAGATTAGCCTGTCTATCAAATTGTAGTTGATGCAGAAACAAGGCATAATTGGCACTAAGTTAATGTACAGTGCTGATAATTTTTTTCGTGGAGAAAATTGGCCTGTGCGCAGAATGTAAAATTGTCAGTGTTCCGCAGATGAGTGATCAGTTTGGATAGTATGAAGTCATACAAGTTTAGAATGCCTCTTTTTTGAGTAATTTACTCCCCCCTAGCAATGCTATTCAAATATTTGACTATTCCAAAAATGGCAAGAGTCGAAACTGTAATTTCGAAAGGACACCTGGATAAATGGTTATTTTTACAGTTTATTTCATGAGACTTTTATTCTGTGTAATCCACAAGTTGAAAAATTTTCAAGCGTTACCATCATGAGAGATAGAACATTACGTTATAATTGTATGTTTGAACAGGATTAGGTACTTTCAAAAGTTAGATTCATCTGAAGTGTGTAGTTCTAAAATTAACAAACTCAAAGTTCAGAAAAATGAAACTGCAGTATAAAGGAAATTTAGAGTCATATGATGTAATTATACCTTATTCTAATTTTTGGAATCTAATAACTTGTCGTCTTTCCTATTGAATAATTGACAGAGTTTGTATCAATAGGATCAAAACTCACGACTTGATTTAGAAGCTCGTTAACCCCTCTTACTAGTCTTGGCCTTGTGATGAGAATGCTATTTACTTTTGGATCTCTGTGGATGAATAAGAAGTTATCTAGAAACTATGAAAAAATTATTTTTTTCAATCTTCTTATACACTTTCTACTTTTTCTTCTTACGTGTGTATTATAATGTATTTATCTATTGTATAGGCTACTTTTTATGTTGCTTTTTTGCATGACTATTTTCTTATTTATAATATTCGATTATATTATCAATATTTCCTACAAGGATGATGCGTGCATAAATTTTTCTTTACATTCATAAAACCACTGTTTTTACGATCCAACCTACCGCCCGAAATCTACATTGTTACTGACACTCTCGTAGGATTGAAATTATGGATTATTCAAATTTATTTATATAATTTCCAAGTTTGTATGTCGTGTATAAGCACTGACTGTCGTATTAAAAAGGGTGGCCTTAAAGTTTATACACGCTAAGTTTAAACTTGGCAAGAATATGTAGATTCTATACTGTCCAGCGTGTACTTTGTATTTTGTTTAATAAACTGCATCACGTATCTCCAAATAGTTACAAAATTTGCCATTTGGTCGAAGTGATGCAAAAGAAAAAAAAAACGAAATGGTGAGTTGGCGGAAAACCATGAAATACTTTTTCGCTCTGCACTCGTTCCGTGACAATTAAATTCGTCCAAAGTCTACTAACTGCATTTTTATTTTCTGAACATTTTTAATCGTAATAATTGTTGCTAGACATTTGGGTAGCCTTCCGTGTTGCTTAGATCAAGTTTTTCAATTGTTTTCTTTTTTTTTATGGGGGTTTCAGAAATGAGTTACTTCTTGAGACCCTCAAAAGAAGCCCTAAAATTTTGAAACTCAAAAAAGAGTAATTCGTTCGAGCATAGAGAATATGTTCGAGAGTAACATACCCAAATTTAAGCCAATTTGGTGTAAAACTCAGCGAAAAAAAAGTTTTAATTTGTGAATCACTCGAAGAGAGTTCTGGAGAAAATCACATGCAACAGCAGGAACGAGCGATATTTAGACTTCAAGATTTTTAGTCTAACTCGGTTGTTCGTTGTGAATTATCCATTCCTTATTCCTGCTGTATTTTAAATAATTTATAATAATCATAAATGGATGATGTTATCAGATATTTCTTCTGTTGAATGATGTATTTTTACCTTTATCAAAATTCATATTTTAAATATCTCATATTGGATTAATTGAGGAAAATTAATGTGGAAGTATTACTTTGATAAATGGATATAGGTAATTTACATGCTCATCATTGCTGGAGAACTAAAAATCTGAATTTATTGAAATTCGTTTTTGAGTTCTATAGTAAAATAAAAGCCTGATTTACATCCTTTGATATCTTCGTATTTTATTAGTGACATTAGGTACTTACATATACAGTGTGCAAATTTTTTTCTGTAATATTGTTTTTGTTCTCTCAAATAAGTTCGATAGACGAAATTCTTGTGTTAAAATAAGTTATTGCTTTCACTGCTCAACCCCCTGTGTGGTTATAGAAATTTGCAAAAATTGTTGAAATTTGTTTATAGTTTCTTAGCCAAGGAAAGAAAAAGTGAAACACACATAAGGTGATATTGCTCTGTATTTTTGGAAGATAGGACACACGTCTACTAAAATATCATGGTTTTTCTTTTCAAAAGTAATTTTTTTGTTGGCAAATATTAGGATCCCGAATGGTCTCAGTTTCTTTATGTTATTTGATTAAACATGGTTCAGGGAAAAATATACCTATATAGATGGAACGCAGATACCTTTGAATTTTTTTATTTTTGTTGTCTAAAATGATTGGAATGTACCCACCAGAAACCTGTATAGTTACCTGGGCGCATGTGTTTGTGGATCTATTCGTCCGAAACAGAACCAGATGCTCAAGGTGAACTTATACAGTTTTTCGGAAAATTGCTGGAGTCTGGTTTAGCACCGCTGGCATTTCATTTTCTCTGAACGCAATATTAACTAAACGAGGAGTGTCAGTTATAACAAATTAATAAATGATGAAGACTATTTTTTTTTTTTTAATCATACGTTCTAGAGTGTTTGTAGACGTCGTCGTTATAAATTCATGAGAATATATCGCAGAATTAATGTTTTAGGAAGGGTTTACATTAATATGTTAGCTTAGTTACGCGAACAGGTAGGCTGATTTCTGGTGTATGGCATGAACCCACTCGATAATTGACGTTTTTCAAGAGAAAATGCTAATTTTTTTATTAAACATTCATTATTTAGACTCTTCGTGATTTTATAAAGTTGAACACGGAGGACTAACTGTTAACCATGAGTCGACATTTTTACATACAGTTTTTCTGACTGAAAAAAAAAAAAATAATAATCGAGTCTATAATAGCCTTATTCGTTTTAATTGATGTTTTAATTTGACTTTGTTGAAAGCAAGTTTTCATTTGTTTTTTACTCGTCGATAGAGAAGTTAGTTGTCTGAGGCACGAATAAATCCAAAATGACGTATAATTTTTCGCCAATACTTTATTTTCACATTCTCAGTTTTCAAGGGGAAAAAAAAGGAAATGGTTTTTTATAGGCGACCGTTTGTCCAGAATAAAATTAAATTTTTGACCTATTTTCGTTGATCCTGTACGTAGAAAAAATTCTCGAGGGAAACGAATTGACTGGATGATATTTTCAGTCAGTCTATACAAAAATATATAAACATGTTGATAGAATTTTCCCCCTTTTTTTATTCTTATGGTACGACGCGACGTAATGTATTTTGATAGCATTTTCTGAGTAGAAAATGAATAACTTTTTGTAGCCATTTTTTTCCTTCTTTTCATTTAACTTGTATATTTAAGTTTCTTTCGAAGGCCATATCGATGTCGCAGAACTGTATTATCAGGGTTATAAAAAAGCTTATTTCACAAAAGTTGGGTTTTTTCTTGATTTATCAAATTTTGGACCGTATTTTTTCGAATGAATGCGCTAATAGTGTTCTTTCAAAAATGTATTGTCCTTTATTTATTTCACTTGTGGCAATATTGCCCGACAATTGCAGCTAAAGTAGGAGGTTTCTTTTGAAGGATGGAAAGACCCTGATACACTGAAAAATAATTAGGAAATAATTTTTACAATTTGAAAGGAAAATTAACGATAGTTCGAAATTTGTAGCAGAAATTACTATGTAAAAAAAATAGTAAAATATTTCATCTAAGACAGTAAAAAGTACTACAAATATTAAGAATGTCTACAATAAATTTTTTTCAACTGTGATGAGTAAAGTTAGTTAGTTACTATACTGTTTGTAATTAATAGTACCATTAATTTCTCTCAGTGGAATACACACCTGGTGTTGAAACACCACTGGGTATTATATTTGTAGCTCTTGGGGTGTTTGAACCTCCCCTCGCTATAACGCTATCAACTCGTACTCAATTTACGACAATTCCTCACACTTGGAGAATAGCTCTATACTCTTTTGCAATCTTCGCAGTATCACCTTAGGTGAAAACAAAAATGACAGTACGTGAGTCATCTCGTGTAATGATTCAAAATGTTTTAAAATAATTTTTCATTTAAGAATTTGCTGTCATTGTTTTTTCTGATAGAATTCGGTTGGAAACAGGTTTATGGAGAATGATCAATAGGTACATATGATGTATGCTGTATAAGTTTTTTTTTTTTTTTTTTTTTTTTCAAAATATATTTTTTCCGTATTAGAAAAAAAAATTAAGCAATAGTGCAACGTAACTGTTTCACACTTTGGCGAGAATAATGATTCCTTGTTTATTCCCGCATAAATTCACGCATGACCTTCGTGTTTAGTTGTGTTGAACAAAAAAAAAAATAATAATAGGCCAAAAAAAAAAAAAATTAACAAGAAAAAACCGAATCAGTTGCAGCGAATAGAAAATTATACGGACGTGCTTACAAATTTCTAATAATTTTTGCAAATGTCAATTATCGAGTGGGTGTCAATAAGTGGTGTTACTTCAGCCGAAAAAATTTCAATTTCCATCTCTGTCTGGCGTTATTCGTATGAAAGTGGCAGATGTCCATACCCTACCTAGGTGGGTGTCCATCATTAGGGTTCAGTTTGATGTAATGATATTTTAGTTCTCCGTTGGTCATCTTTTTTTTGTCTTCTTCTTTTTTTTTTATCATAATAATTTTCTATACGTATAAAAAAAATTTCCACGGTATAACGATTATAATGATGATAGTGGTTCTATGATGAACTTCTGTACCGACTTTCACCATAATGTACAGCCCAAATGTTCTTATTCTACCATTTTTCGAAATTAATAATTTCATTTTTTTTTTTCATCTATTTTCAATTTCAACTCGTGTCTTGAATTAATTTTTGAACTATTCACGAGTTTCAAAATGGTATACGACTTTCTGTACATTTTTTCTTCTGCACATTCTTTCTTATACACTGTTTTTTTTTTTTTTTTTTTGTTTTTTTTTTTACTTCGTGCTAACGAATATTTTATATTATATGTGTATACAATATTAAATCTGTGTTTTTTATTCTTTTTTTTTTCCATCTTCTCTCGCCGTCTTTTCCACCTCGTGATTAAATAGAAGTGAGACAAGAAGCTGTTCAACAAGCACTGGCTGCTATGCAAAATCAACCTAAACCATCTTTACCAATGCCATCGAAACGCACATCCGTAATGGCTAGAAGTCCAGATCGTGGAAGACATGGAAGTGGTAAGTGTTTCTTTCTATACATTCGAATCTTGGTGGAAAAAAAAACAGTTTGGAGAAAAAATACTCGAAGATGAGTGAAAGAAAATTAATAGCTGAGTATATCAACTCGCACCACTAAACAAAATTCTGATAACGCTGAGAATGAAAATAATCTTCTCCGAAGGGCGGAAGATCTTTTGGTCACCTTATTTTTTTTTCCTTCAAGTTCATTTCCTGTAGGTTAGATGTAAATTCGTGAGATGGACGAGCTATTTTTCTCTAAATCTCCTCTGCTAAATGTGTGATGTTCTTTCTCGTGTACGTAATTTCTAATTTGAATATTATGTAAGTTAGAAATACTTTATCTGGCTGGTGAATCGAAAATTCGTCGCTGCATCTTCATTCACGTGTTTTTTGTTTTTAGCTGTGCGAGTGTCTGACAGGTGGTGCCCATACTTTAGCTGGACTTGGGAGAATATAGTGAAACTGAGTGTGCTGAGGTACCAGTTTTATTTATGGGTTCTCTTGAGATGGCTCTTCCAAACTCTTTTCCCTTCTGCTTGGTCTTCTTCGGTTTGACCAGCGTGGGTTACTCTGTGTCGGATGCTGGACTATGATGTCGGATAGTCGCAAGCATATCGATGAGAGAGGTCGGAAGTCGGATCAAGCGAGTCAGTTTTTTTTTTCGATTTCTCTAACTAGGCGATATAAACAAGATAAGGAATTCTCACTTCTGGTTTACTTGCCAAATTTTTTAGTAATCGATGTAACTTGAAACGCAACCCAAACAATCACAACCTTCCATTTTCCCTGGACAAAATTTTCAATTTCCTTAGGAGGAAAAATTCTATAAATACCTTTATTTTTTTTACAGAAGATATTTTGTCTTAATTTTCAATCCTTTTTACTAATTCTTCATAAATTTAGGTATATCAATTTTTCATATAAAATTTGAATTGTCCTAAAGTTAGTATGCAGATATTAAAATTTAATATGCAGTTTTCTCTTAGTGTTAAGTGTAAAACTGTAAACAAAGAAAAAATAGCATTATTTTAAGGCAGCTTTTCTTTTAAAAAGTTCCGTTTTTCGTATATTCCATAAATTCGGACGGTGATGAGGGTGAGGGGATTTTTAAAACTTTTCTTAAAAGACTTGATTGCGTGGGAATGAAATAAAATATTACGATTCGAAGAAAATGAGAAAGATGGGATGGTTTCGCCAGAATGTCGGGTTAACACCAGACAGTGATTTTCAATGCCAGTGTTGATTCCGCCGCCAGATTAAGTTGTCCAAGTTATGCCTACTTTTTGCAAAGCAAATCGTATTTCTGTTTCATGATAATTTTTCGGGCGAACAAAACGGTCGTTTTTGCGATTTCTTCTGGGTTATTTATTCGAATGAAATAATTTTCGTACGAGTATTTTTCGCTTGAAAGAAGAAAATTTTATAAAATGGTGAATTAAGTAAGCATCGAACTATTCAAGACCTTCAATTCAGCAGCAGACCATTTTCTGCCTTCATATCCGTTTTCTCAGGAGCATTGAGCTTTCTCTTTAATTTATCAAAATGCGAACATGCTTAAAGCATTAAAATTGCCTGCTCTTTATGATGTAAATTTGTCAAGGGAAAAAAAATTGATTGTGGGTAAATCAAGTTTTTTTTTCGGATACGTTTCCAGAGTTTGACCGCAAGCTCGTAAACCTTGACTTATGTGTATAACATTTTCAACATTTTCTCATCTTCATGTAAACAAATATAATCGTCATTAAATGATAGAGTACCTCTACTTGCCCCCCGCCCATTTCTCATCCATCGTTGATTGAAATTCATTTTGTTACATCATTTGGCGACGATTGCTTACGGTTTTTTAAATAATTTTTTGTGAACGAAAAAAATTGTGCGAAAAGCTGTAAATTGGCCATTTTTTATTGTTTTATGCTACGCACTCTTCGATTTGATACGTTTATATACGACGAGTAGTCTTTAGTCGTTTCAGTTCGTATCATCACTGGTACAAGTGCATCAAGACTTGTAGGAAAAAAATTTAGCACCTAACATTTTACGAGCTTACTTAATAAAAACAGGTTCTTCTCATCGTCTAATTAACGAACGACCATTTTGGCGAATCGTATCAATTTTGATTGTCATTTTACTGCTGCATGTGTGCAGTTCCGGGTGGGAAGAGAAGGGTGGGAGAGCTGGGTCGAGAGAGATCCATTAAATAAAAAAATGATGGACCTTCTTCGTCAGCTAGTGGTATTTCGATTAATCTGTGCGAACTATGAGAGGATCCAGTTTCACAGCTGAGTTTTATTCATGGCCGCCGATTTTTGTTTTCCCTGTGTGGTGCTGAGTTTCCTTGATCTCTTTCACTCGCTAAAGAACCCCCTTCCCCCCTCCCCAGCTCCAAAAAAATAAATTACCAATCTGAAAAAGTTTTAAAAAAATTAATGAATAATAAGAATTTATTGTCTAGTTAATTTCTTTATTTTTTCTAAAAGTTATACATTATCCATTTTCGACTTTTTCGAATTTTTTTATGTGATACGATATGAAGAAGTTCGAACTTCGAACTGGAGACGAGATATGAGTATTCAGAAGCGAATGGATTGAAATATTGAGCATGCGGAAGGGCTTGGAGCACTTCTGAGTTCTGAGCATGTGTTCCTTACTTCACTGTTGTTCCGCCTGTCTTATTTTAGACAGACTATGAATTTCTGTGTTTTAGTTCAACGATACTGAGTTTTTATTTAAAAATTTACCCTCATAACTCAATACTGCATTTTAAAAAGCTTCAAAATTTTTAGTAATTTTTTTTCTTCCTGCCTGCTGTTGGTATTTTGATTTACTGTCTATTGATTATGTTGCTGGTATTATTATTTTGACACTTTGATTAACAAGCCATTCGCCAGCGTGATTATAATCAAATATTTATTACAACCAATCATAAATTCCCCCCGCCTCTCGTGAGATGTAACAAACGTAACATGAAATCGTATTGGAAACACTCTATAGCACACATCAATGTTTATGGTTTTTACTCGTATCAAGTTTGCCAGACACCTTGTATGTATAAATTTTATGTATCAAACTAGTCCAATTAAGATTGATTGCTGCATGATTAAGCGAAATATATATTTCGCCAGTTCCTACGTAAAATGTTAATCAGCTGCAAGATGCTCAGCGTTATAGGGCATTATATTTATGGTGTGTGGCTGTATAGTTGTATGGTTGGACAGTTTGGAGAGGAAATGCGGAGGGATTGATGGTAAACCGAAAATTGAAAAAAAAAAAAAAAAAAAAAAAGAGCAGATCCAATACTAACGAAATAACTGTTTTATTAGCTTCCAGTTCGGACGATGAAAGCGTCGGCGATAATAGCACTCCAGAACGTGATCGAATTAGAGTTTCACATACAGCATCGCAGTCGGATACCAGTAGCACCGGATCTTCTAGAGATAATCCGTCACAGCTTCGACAGAATCAAAGACAAATAAGGTAGTCTATTTATATTATAGTATAACACACCGCGTATCCACAAGGTATAAATGATTATCGAATCGACTGAAAAATATTTACAGTTGGATACCTACCAAGTATATAAATGCTGGCGACCATATACCTATAGGTATATACAAGCTCTATATATTTTTGCATTCTTTCTCGAGCAAATAAATTCTTACCTTTTAGTCTGCATTTGACATGCTGATACCGTAATCTATAAATAATTGAGAAGAGGCAAAATGGAAAGAATGGTAAAGGGAGAGAGAAAAAAAAAACGATTCTTGTTACGGTCATAAGCCGGTCTGTGTGTATTTTTCGTCCATGGTGAAAGTTAACCTTTGCGCCTTTCTCATTATGCGGTTCGCGTTTCCAACCTATTGAAAACGATTAATTTTGTGTTTAGAATCGATGGCAAGGCCGGATTCCAGATGCAGATCATTATTACCGGAAGGAGTTATAATTACTACTCCGGTTGATTGTTGCGAAAGAGAGATAGTGTGGCGGGCAGGGCGAAAAATTATATAGCGAAATGTGTGTACGCATGTTGAAAGATCAAGATTTTACCTGTAGGATTAGCCAGAATGGTTATGGGCGACAAAAGTGAGATGGAGGCTAAATGAAAGTCGCTGTATTCGGAATTATGGGCTAATAGGAAAAGCTTTCTCGTTGTCGAAGGGGAAATGCAAGTTCGAAACGGTATTAGAGTCGGCTTAGTACCACTAAAAATAAGGTGCTCCGGAAAGTTTTCAGAGTACCTATAAATAATGATAGTGAGGTCAGCCTTAGCTACGACATTCTCCTCCAGTCTCACCTCCTCTACTCACGTTTAACCCTTTGAGTACACTATGAAATTGTGACCGTTAATATGCAATGATAAAACGCTGTATTTGTTTTTTGACCATTCTTTTCCATCAAGGTCTCATGAGTCTTTAATAACTATAATTGTGTAGCCAACCCTCGGTAATCTACGTTCTTTTTCTTAAATCAAAAGTAGATTTTATTAAGTAGGTAGGTACGTTTTAATTGTAAAAAAAATATTTTCAATCCATCTTCTGTAATAATTTTTTGAAAATTATGGCTTAAGTTGTACTTCTATCTGGTGACTTCACCGAGTCACTGATTTCGTTCTGCTGATCTAAACGGTAATTGATGATAGTTCTGGCCACCTCTCTTCACCGGATGTAGAATAAATCTAAATCAATAAATGGCCATCAATATTCGATATTTATCGTTTTGCCTTCACCTGTTGCAGGTTACCAAATGGCAGTTCTAATCGTCCGACTTGGGAAAAAGACGAACGAAATTTAGACGATAATCTGCCAATACCGCTTCCGCCGAGAAATGCGAAGCCGGAAGTCACTAAAGTTGAAGAAGTGTCTCCGTTTAATAGTTCTAATAATCCTCGTAAGTTTTTGTTTGCCCTCAAGCTTACATTCAAAGTGTTTATACAAGTAGTTTTTTGTGTGGAACAAAATGTATTTACTTACCTACTTATTTTTTTGTCATTTACAGCAGTTCAACAACCGCCCGATGTTACTCACAATACGTACTCGATTCTGCCTAGACGAATAGCTCCAGCCGATCGCGTTAATCGTTTTAGCCAGTCGAGATCTATATCGGACGATGGTGAGTTGTAATCTTAGACTGCAAATACATGGATTGAGAGTATAGGTTCATTCTATTTGTAAAAACAGTGCGGACTTCTAAGGTTTTGTCAAGTTTTCATAAAAATCTAAACCAACAGCAGAACTCAAAACTAAATTCTATAAAACTCTTCCCTTCAAAACGAACGCAAAAATCGTGTACATATTCAAAGATGAAAAGAAGATGAAGGAATGGAGGAATAAAACAAAACAATGAAAAGAACTTATTCCTCGAGTAGGTAAGTTCTATAAGTGTAGAACTCAACCAGAACTCAAGTTCTCGGATCTGAATTCTCGTGGCAAAAAGAACAGCGACTGAAAAAACGATTTACGCGCTTTTTTTGCTAATACAACAGCCATTTTTAGAACTTTTTCGCAAATAGAACGAACCAAGTAAGATCAATTTTTATATTTCTGTCCATCTGTAGTTGTTGCTATTTCAAGTCTTGATTTACCATTTACGAGTATGTCCCCTTGTTCGAGCTTTTTCAGTAGAAAAGGAGGGTAAAACCCAAAAATAAGTGTGTAGAATATTAAGTTGATGTGTCATTGGTACAGGTACGGGCACCGGTCGATGGAAAGTTTCGGCGAAAATTCAACAGCTGCTGAATACGCTGAAGCGGCCCAAACGAAGGCCTTTACCAGAATTCTACGAAGATGACGACATCGAATTGGAAATCGCTGCCAATTCGAAAGATCCTCATGCTCCGCATCCCGAAGGTGGAATTATGACGCCTGCTGTCGGAGAGCCATTAATTGTAAGCTTTCATACGTGCCTCGTTATTGAATTTGCGTTGATTTTTCTTTTATTGAAAAAACATATTTTATTGCCTGATACTTATTACTCGTATACTTCCGTAGGTCCCGTCTGGGTTACCTCGCAATTTGGAAGCTGCCATTCAAAGGTACGGGTCCGCTACTTTCAAAGCTCCCGTGGCTACTGTATTAGATCCTAATGGAAAACTTAGTCTTACATTAACTTATGGTAAGTGTACCTGTAGCAGTATATTTTTTTGATCTTTCATTCGACTCGGTTAAAAAAGTTCCTTCCACCGACTACTGGTGGCTTTGACAACAGCGCTTCGCTCTATCAGTGTCATTAAAACGTGAGAATAATATTGTTTAATGCTCCTTCAAAGTGGTAACCAATCTTTTTGTTTAATGCTCCTTCAAAGTGGTAACCAATCTTTTTAATAAGGTCTGCTAAGAAAAGTAGCTTCCTAACTGACATAAAAAATTATTCTTCGGTAACACTGCAAAAGAAAAGAAAAAGACTTGAAGGTCATTTTAAATTTATCTCGTTCTGGGGTGTCAACAGTAAATTGTTTCTTTAATAAAACTCATTATTAATGCATTCGATCGAATTATTCATTTTGAATGATTATGAATTTAATATACGATACTAGATACATCTGAGATATTATAAAATTTCAACTTCGGTTGGACGCATTTCTGGAAAAAATTAATACTTCTCGCCCTTCAGCTTTTTAATCCTGAATTATTTTATGCTCGGAATACCACTACATGTATAATAAGTTGCTACTTCGATAATACTTGATTGAAAATTTTAGGAACCAATTGAAAGTTTTACGACATTCTAGGACTATGTTATTTTATCGCTTTGCAAACGATATGAAATGAAAATTAATGTTTATTTTATATTTCACCTAATTTCAAAAAGAGATTATGAAGGCGACATCCGAAAATATGGGACGATATTTCTTGTCTAATATTTATCATTTATCTTTATTTGAATTTCCTGTTTGCCAAATGGACAAGTATATCAGCTTGAAATTTTTTTTTTCTTGCTCCAAGTACGAGTATGTTCATCTGAATTTTTCCTATTGAGAATTACTTTGACTGGACTCTTCTGCCTGCTTATCTTTAAAAAACGTATTCAAACATTTCTGCTGCTGAAGCGAATTTTTTTCTTCATCTCTAACCATCAGATTTATCTTCGAGACTGCCAATAATCGAGCATTATGCAATAATTAATATTTTTGTTGAATTAGGCGAATCGTTGAATGTTCGCGCGCGTTATTTACCACATTAATCCTTGTTTAAGTTCTAATTAATTAAATTATTTTCTAATTCCATTTTAACGTTTCGCAGGTAAACTCTTAAGCAGATCTCATAAAGTAGCCTACATGTTGCTCAATAAGTCGTGGGGCGGTAAAGGTGGCGAATCGTGCCTCAAAAGTGGCGATCGCGTTGCTCTAGTCTATCCGAACAGTGATCCAATAAATTTTCTGTGCGCATTTTACGGTTGTATGTTCGCCGGCATTGTGCCAGTTCCTATCGAAGTACCACTCACGAGAAGGGTGAGTTTATCATGAGCTCACTTAAGTTACACATACGTACAACATCTTCGCTAGCGCAGTACTTGAATTATCGACTATCTATGTTACAGGACGCTGGATCTCAACAAATCGGATTTTTGTTAGGAAGCTGCAGCGTTTCCATTGCTCTGACGTCGGAGGCTTGCCTCAAAGGATTACCAAAAACCACTGCCGGCGACGTCATCTCGTTCAAGGGATGGCCAAAGTTATATTGGGTCGTCACCGAACACTTACCAAGACCGCCGAAAGACTGGTCTCCTATGCCCAAGCTGACTGACGACACGCCTGCCTATATTGAAGTGAGCTTTGGTTGCACCTTTCAAATATACCTGTAATTTTTTTACCCGTTAGTTGCAAAAACTTTACAGTATTTTCGTTTTATTTGTTACATTCCAAAATGGAATCACAAGCTGAAGGAGATAATGATTTTTATAATTTTGGGTTTCAGATGTACATCCGTTCTCTATAATATGATTAAAATATTAAGAAGCTTTGGTAGATGTCTACATTCATCTATAGGGATTCTTAATTAAAATGAAAATATTTTTAAAAAGTTTTGAATTGCGGAAACGGATTATCTACGAGGGAAAAAAAAATCAGATAAAATCGATCTTTTCAATTAAAATATGCAGCTAAACTTATGGCAAAAGCTTGACTCTTCATTTGACACGACTATAGAAAAAAATAAATTAAGAACAATGAGGTGGCTTTTATGTGATGACTTAGAAAACAATTTTTGATTTACTTTGTCCCAACTATCAGTTTACCTTCTGACGCTTGAATAATTTTTATTGTTTTCCTTGCTTAGTACTCGACCGATAAAGATGGCTCTGTGATGGGTGTCACGGTGACCAGAAACTCAATGCTCGTTCATTGTCGAGCGATAACCCAAGCCTGCAACTACACGGAAGGCGAAAATATGGTGTGCGTGCTTGATTTCAAACGAGAAACTGGTTTATGGCACAGCGTATTGGCATCCGTGCTCAATGGAATGCATGTCATCTTTATACCGTACGCATTAATGAAAGTGAATCCAGCATCTTGGATGCAAATGATCACCAAACATAAAGGTACGCTTGGTATGGATAAGTGATTTGGGATTGGTGATCAGGTTAAAAATTTTTCATGAAGATTTGAACGTGAAAAATTGATTGGCTAGTAAAGATTTAATACTCCAGTTGGTCAGCAATAATAGAGCAATTATTTTGGAATGAAATATTTTCAGGAGCAGAGTTCTATAAGTTTTTACGTTTTATAAATTTTATGTATAAATATTTTTTTACTTTTATGCATTCAACTTATTACTGATCAGCAAGTCAAGTTTATATTATATTATAAATTTTGAACTTGGTATAATACTTGTGGATACTATCTATCAGGCTAGTTAGAAAAAACTATCTGTATATGTTTGGAGAAAGTAATGATTTGCAGAAATTAGGTGTTACTGATAGATGCTCTCTGAGCGTGTCAATCTAGATCCGTATAAATGGTATTGCATTCTCTTTCGAAAGCTATCATAAAATATTTGATAACTAAATTTTTGATTTTTGTTGACACAGCTACCGTGACTATAGTCAAATCACGTGATCTACATTGGGGACTCTTAGCGACCAAGGATCATAAAGACATTACATTGTCGTCGTTGAGACTGCTGTTGATCGGCGACGGCGCTAATCCTTGGTCATTATCTTCCTGTGATCAGTTTTTGAGCGTTTTCCAACCCAAAGGACTGCGCCCAGATGCTGTCTGCCCTTGCGCCTCGTCCAGCGAATGCCTCACTGTCTCTATCAGACGGTAAATTCTATTTTTCTGTTTTTTTTTCTTTATATTTTTCCGACGGCTGTAGAAGTCTGCATTTTGGTTATAAACCACGCTGCCGTTTTATCGGAAGATTTTTACGAAATTAAGTACTGTGATTGTCCTTCTTTTTTCATTTACTTTTTGATGTTGGGGGGGGGGGGGAGAGATTGAAAGTGGAGAGATATTTTGGCGCTAAAATTAGGACGACTTTTTTCAACAATTGTTTAGGGAGTTCGTATAATGTTTGAAAATCAGTTTTTCTGTGTAACCCCCCCGCATCAGTTTGTATAGCTTCCCAAATTATTGTTTTGTAGTAATATTTCGTTTTTTAAAGTTGTTTTTTTTTATTACTTTTTTTAAAATTATAAGTTGAATGTCTGTACCTTTAAACACTACCTGTGTATTTTTTTTCTTCTGATTTTGACTTTCACACTAATCTTTCTCAGTTTCAAATAATTTTCTCAGTGTTGTTACATTTATAAATTTACCTACTGCTTTGCAAGTGCCACCAAAAGTGGTTGAAAAAAATTGTTTTCCTCAACTTTATTTAATTTACATAATTTTCAACTTCCAGACCTGGAAGAGCTGGTGTAAATGCCACTGGTCGAGGAGTTCTATCGATGTCCGGATTAAGTTACGGCGTTGTTCGAGTGGACCAAGAGAATTCACTGACTTCATTAACATTACAAGACTGTGGCCAAGTTATGCCTAATTGTGAGTATCCAGATTTGCTGATCACCTTATCCCTCCATTGGGCTCGTCTTATTTTCCTTCTTTACACGCTTAACGAGTTTCATTTGGACTGAAATTTACGAACTTGAAATTCTTTTCAGGTGTCATGGTTGTTGTGAAATTAGAAGGACCTACGTACCTGTGTAGGACCGACGAAGTGGGCGAAATATGCATTAGTTCAGGTGGAACGGCTAGTCAATACTGGGGTTTACCTGGAATGAGTAATACTATGTTCAAAGTGACGCCATTGTTGGCCGATGGTAAACCACTCAGTGATACAGATTTCACTCGATCTGGACTTCTTGGATTTTTGGGACCAGTAAGAATCTACGCAATTTTCGCTAATTCTCGTCTCCAATCTTTCTAGTAGCGAGTGTTCAGAGATGACATTTGATTGAATTTCTTTGACAGGGTGGTTTAGTGTTTGTTTGTGGTTCACGGGATGGACTGATGACGGTTACCGGGCGCAAACACAATGCTGACGACATAATTGCGACAGTTTTGGCTGTGGAACCAATGAAATTCATATATCGTGGTCGTATTGCTGTCTTCAGTATTCGTGTCCTGAGGGACGAACGTATATGCGTCATTGCTGAGCAACGTCCTGAATGCAGCGAAGAAGAGGTAAGTTTGTGTAATATTTCTGTTTCACTAACACATTCCTCCATATAATATTTTGTCTAGGAATGGATTGTCGAGTGAGGTGAATGAAAAGTCAGTGAATATCTTAGTTATGAACGACTTTTCAGCATTAAAGCCAATATTTAGTCCATATTATACCCATTTTATTGACATTCTGGCGCGTCTTTATTGTTGCAGAGTTTTCAATGGATGTCGAGAGTGCTGCAAGCAGTCGATTCGATTCACCAAGTCGGCTTGTACTGTTTGGCGTTGGTGCCGCCGAACTATCTGCCGAAGACACCGCTCGGCGGTATCCACCTTTCCGAATGTAAGCGACGATTTTTGGAAGGCAATCTGCATCCAGCCAACGTTCTGCTCTGTCCACATACGTGTGTCACGAATTTACCGAAGCCGAGGGAAATACATTCAGGTAGGATTATTTATTTCGTGTCATCGTAATTTTCATTTTCTTCCTCTTCCCTGTTATTCTTTTCTTTTGGCATTTTTGGATGGTGCTATGACGTAACTCTGAAATCGGTTGTGGGCCGAGGTAATGAATGGAAAATTTTGGGGCTTTGCTTCCTCAACATATAAACTCGGTGACTGGTAAATGTATTTAAAAAGGGTTACGTTATTCAGTGATATGACAGACGTAGTTGGAGAACCCGTACTGGATTTCTGTACGTCAACCTCGCAGGGAATGGCTATGGAGACTGACCAGTGGAAGGTATAGGTTTTAGAGCTGCAGGTTTTATTAATCTCGATGAAATATTCTGCCTTCTACATCGAATTAGTACATTATCTACTCGTACTTTACTTCTGCCGTGACTTACTGACTGATTAGAATGGAATCCTTGTAACTCATAATTTTTTTGACGGTCAGTTTTTGAAGAATTTTGATGGATTATCATAGTTTCAGATTCCAATAATCAATTGTCTAAAACGATGTAATTCTAGAGTCATGAAACCGTTTAGTATGAAGCTCATAAGCCATTATAATCCGTCAAAAAGACTAATTATCTTAAAAGTCGACGGTTACTAGGTCTTTGTTCTGTAAGATATCTAGCTTGCCGTAGAGGCAAGCCTGTCGAAGTGTTTTAATGCATAAAAATGATAAAATTGAGAAAATTTGCGGCGATAGCCTCATCCGAGTCGTTTTTTATTTTTTTAAATACACGAGGAGAGCTATATTTGAGGTGGTGGAAATGTTAATTGTTACTCGTTATAAAACAACTCCTATTCGTCTACCCTGTGGGCACCTAACTACGTCTGTTGCTGCAGCATAATTTTTGATTGCTTATTTTTTAATATTTTTGGACCCTTGGCATTAAAATTTTTCACGCTTATTTCATTTTTCATGCGTTGTGTAAGTACCACGTTCTTGCTTAATTGTGTTTTAGCCGTGAAATCTGTTCCAGATGTAGGACCAGCGTCGGTTATGGTCGGTAATATCGTCCAGGGAAATCGACTGGCTTCGGCTCAGGGTCGTGACATGGGCATGTCCGACGACGATACGGATGCGGCGAAAAAGGTAGGTCTTCGATGATATACTGTTCGAATTTTTTGCGGGTACTTGTTGAAAAACCGTAACTATTCGTTACTTACTGGCGAATTTCTTTGAAATTAAACGTCCATGGACTACTGATTCGAATACGTATTTGATATTTTGGATATTATGTTAAATGATTTATAAGGTGTATGTATATTCTGGCTTCAGTTCATCTCGGAAATTCTCAAGTGGAGAGCTCAGAGTACCGCAGACCACGTGATCTTCACGCTGCTGAATGCGAAGGGTGCCGCCGCCGCCCAGTTAACCTGCTCGCAGCTGCACAAGAGAGCCGAGCGAATCGGTTCGTTGCTGCAGGAGCGTGCCAAAATCAACACCGGCGACCACGTCGCTCTCATCTTTCCACCGGGCATCGATCTTATATGCGCCTTCTACGGATGCTTATATGTCGGTCGGTAAACGTTTTAGCGTCATTTTAGACGTGTGAAATGCGCAAGTTTTGATTGGTTTTAACGGTTTTGTGTTCGGCCGCAGGTGCTGTGCCAGTTACAATTAGACCACCTCATCCTCAAAATTTACAAACTACGTTACCAACCGTCCGCATGATTGTGGACGTTAGCAAATCTGTTCTAGTCTTATCTAACCAAAACGTCATTAAATTGCTCAAGTCGAAGGTAAGTTGATTTTACTGCAAATTGTGCTACTTGGAATAACACATGGCCTACGTGATCCTGGATTTCCATATTGTCTTAGATAGTATGATGCATGAAAATCGAAATGAAAGATGTCGTTTTCCTCCAACTAAACCGTTACAATTTTATCTCCGTATAATCAAACATCCGAACTAAAACCTGAAAAACAGATTAAATTCTTTTGTTTGTTAATTAATAACTTTTGTGGTTATAGTGAATTCGTTTTTGTCGGATGTGCTATAATTTTAAAATCGACTTCCTGTTACCCGAACGTGAAACATTTTACTCCCTCTCAACGGTATTTGTTTTTATTTCTTTTGTAGGAAGCAAGTGGTGTTATCGACATAAAATCATGGCCTCTTACCTTAGATATGGATGATATGCCAAAAAAGAAGCTCACATCGCTTTACCGTGCACCAACGGCAGAAATGCTGGCCTATCTTGACTTCAGGTAATGGCAAAAGTTAAAAAATTTTTTCCGGTTTTGTCGCTGATGATGATATTTCGTACATAAATCTGAGTTTTTAAATTTATTTTTTGTGCGTAAATTGTAGTGTTTCGACGACTGGTATGTTGGCGGGCATTAAAATGTCGCACGCAGCCCTGACCTCGCTTTGCAGATCGATGAAATTGGCCTGCGAGCTGTATCCATCACGTCATATTGCATTGTGTCTGGATCCATACTGCGGATTAGGTTTCGCTTTATGGTGTTTGAGCAGGTATAAATACGTACATATTTTGGAAAACTTTTCTGTCAAGAGACGAAATGGCCAATTACTCGTCGAGTTCTTTATTTAGATCTCGCGAACGAATCGTAATTAATATATTTTTTATAGTGTTTATTCGGGCCATCATTCAATTTTGATCCCACCCTCGGAAGTCGAAGTGAATCCAGCGTTGTGGCTCTCAGCCGTTAGTCAGTATCGCGTTCGAGACACTTTCTGCTCATATGGTGAGTTTGGTTGGGTAGTGATTAACTTGAATAAATCATAAATGGTTCTACAATAATGTTGATATTTAAGCTTGGGTTTCGAAAAATTTTGTAGTTTTTTCTTCGCATCATTAATTAAGTGCTCGTACAATACGAAGGGTGCAGGAGATCCCCTCAAGAAAAGTTATATAAAGTTTCCAATGCCAGTACCAATAAGAAAAGGCTCTTTGTGCGCTATCAAAAACCAAAAGCTGAGAGACAGTTGTAAACGATTGCTATAGTAATGTCGTTGAAAAAAATAAAAAAATAAAAGAAAATGTGAAGTTCATCATGATAATATCGAATGTATTTTTCTCTCAAACTCGGCCTTTATTATTTTTAATTCCAAAAATAGAACCTTCTTGTTTCTTCTTTATGAGCCCATGAGACGCAGTAGATTGGCGATGATGATTGATTTTTATGTCAGAGAATCGGGAGTATCACATTGGAATTTATTTTCTTTACAGGTGTCATGGAATTGTGCACTAAAGGGCTTGGCTCGTCCGTCAACCAGCTGAAGCAGCGAGGCGTCAGCTTGAGCTGTGTCCGCACGTGCGTAGTCGTCGCAGAAGAACGTCCGCGCATAAATCTAACTACCAGTTTTTCGAAACTATTTTCAGCTCTCGGCCTCAGTCCTCGTGCTGTGTCCACTAGTTTCGGCTGTCGTGTGAATATTGCCATTTGCCTTCAGGTATGTTGCATTTTTTGAATAACTATCCAGTTACGTATCTAAAGAGAAACCTGGTGTTGAGAAAAATATCGAGCATTTTCACTATTATTTCAAGTTCGTCTTAATTTTAAAATATGCCCTGCGTGATACAAAAAAAAAAAACGACTTTATCGAAGGATGGTATATTCTTGGCGTGTTGACATCTTTCTTTTCGCTGTGAGGGCTGCGGGCTGATTTGGAAATTCTGAAATCGATTGTTAATCGACAATCATCGCAAATTGTTGGGAAAATTTTGCTTGAGAAAAGGATGAATTCCAACTTGATAAACGATGTGGTGCAGTACACTGCGTAGAGTTTGTAATGAGTATTTGAATATTACAAAGATGTTGTTGACCCATTAAAATGTAACAGTGACGAACTAAAACTCAAATTTTTTATCTCACAGGGTGCATCTAGTCCTGAGCCATCTAGCGTTTTCGTAGATTTAAGAGCTTTGCGAAACGATCGCGTGTCGCTGGTGGAACGTGGTAGTCCACATTCGCTGTGCTTGCTGGAGTCCGGTAAACTGTTGCCTGGTGTCAAGGTGATAATCGCAAACCCGGAGACCAAGGGTCAGTGCGGTGATTCACATCTAGGAGAAGTACGTATTTTTCGCGGACGACAAATGAATTTATTTTCGATAAATTTCCTCGTAAATTAAATGACTTATTCGGCAAGTTCGTTCTCCAGTCGCCGATCAATCTAAAGTGTTGCTTAATGAGTGGGCGTTATTTCTTCTATCCTCAGATATGGGTACAGTCACCGCATAACGCCAGCGGCTACTTCAGTATTTACGGAGAGGACAACGAGTACAATGAACAATTCACAGCTCGTCTGGTGACTGGTAACACAACCGAAGTGTATGCCAGAACTGGGTACCTGGGATTTTTGAGAAGAACCGAATCGGTCATGTCAAACGCCCAGACACCGCTTATTTCCGAAGCCACTGATGTATCCTCTGTCGGCGACCTTTCGATCGCTTCAAATAACTCTTTGGAATCATCAGGTATGTTAACGGCATTGATTGGTGAACTACAGTGGCTTAGATTTATAAAGTCTGATTTGCTCGTTGTACTTGGGTGAGGAAATTGAAATAAATGAGTAGAGTATGCCGGTTATTTGTTGGTTGTTTGCTCCAAATGCGCCCGTATTACCAGGTCCCTAGACTGTACGCTCATTTAATGTGATTTTTTAAACATATTTTTATTTATTTTGCAGATTTACACGATGCTGTATTCGTAGTTGGTGCCCTAGATGAAACGATTATGTTACGTGGAATGAGATACCATCCGATTGACATTGAAAACAGTGTTATGCGATCGCATAAGAAAATAGCGGAATGGTAAGATTCAAGAAAAGAAAAATTCCTTAGAATGGCTCCTTTGGTACATGTGCCACAGTTATCGACGAAATAAATTAGTGACTAATAAAGTTAGATGATTAATAGTAACTTTTTTTTTCTTTTTTTGCGACGCAGTGCCGTTTTTACGTGGACTAATCTTCTAGTCGTCGTCGCCGAATTGGACGGAAACGAAAGCGAAGCTTTAGATTTGGTCCCGTTGATTACAAACGTGGTGCTGGAAGAGCACCATCTTATCGTGGGTGTCGCCGTGGTCGTCGATCCGGGTGTAGTGCCAATAAATTCTCGTGGCGAGAAACAGCGCATGCATTTACGTGATGGATTCCTGGCCGACCAGTTAGATCCCATTTACGTGGCTTATAATATGTAACTTTCATATTTTTATTTTAACTGTCCCCCGTAACGCATTTTGTCACTTTTTTTTTGTCCTATCCCGATTTTATTTTAAGCACTTATTTTTTTTTTTTTTATTCCATACCAATTTTTCGTGGCATTGCTTCTTTTATTTTACTGCTAAAATCGACGATAGTAGCCGCACTCGTATTTTGTTATTGAAGAAAAAAAACTTAGTTTTTTTTTTTTGTGTTTAATTAACGTGCAATACGTGTTAATGTTATGCGAAAAAAAAAATTGTTACTTAAGAGACAGTAAAAAATTCGACGTGATTATAATATGACGATTAGTTTAGAAAACGATATTTTTTTGATATAATATGTTTTATCGCTTACGTAGATATTAATTGGTTGTACTCGTAATTAGTGATAATTATATGTCGTGTTTACGTGTTTCGTGATTGGCTTTTAGCTTTTTTTTTTGTATTTAATTTTGTTTCGACTTTTTTTCCTTTCCCAATATTGAAAATACGTACGTGTCGAATTCATTATTATTATATTTTGCTGTATACTACAGACTTTTAACGTAGAATATTTTATTGCAATATTATTAGTCGTTAGACTTATTTATTATATATTTTGTAAGTAATTAGTTGAATGTTTTGTACATAAAATTTTACCGCTTTCTGAAAAATTTGAAATATCAAATTTTTCGTCGCTATGAGATCTGTTTTTAAATTCATTCGATTTATACTTTTTTTTTTTTCATTATTATTTATTCGTTTAGAAACTTAATATTTAAAAAAAAATATTATTTTGTACGTGTTCAAACGTGATTGAAGCTTTGTTTTTATTACCTTCTTTTTCTTTTCTTTTTTTTTGTTTCTTTTTTTTTGTATTATTTTTTAATGTCTTTCCATAAAGAACGATTCTTACCTTAGTTATATATTCATATGATGTTCGTTTTTTCTTTTTTCCCCCTTTTTTTTTTTGCGAATCTAAAATACCATTTATATAGCGGTTAGGTTGAAAAACATTTGAACTAATAATTGTTTTTGTGTGCCATGTTGAAGTATCAATATTTTTTTCAATTCGTGCGACGGGTAGATTTTTGCTCTTTTTGATTCTAAATCGAAAGTAATTATTCCAAAATCTGAGTTTTGTCAGATTTCGTAGAAATATTTTCTATCGATTGAATATTTTTTTCATTTGCGTTAGAAACAAAAAATTTTTATAATTTTCAAGATAAATTTTTATAGTTTTGTTTTTTGTAAATCTTATTGAAATTTTTCATGATTTCTGATTGAAGTGTCTGTCTTTTGCTGTTTATTTTTTACCTTTATTAAAACCAGAAATCGGGCCCATTTTTATGCTTGTGTAGAAAGTAAAATGGATTTTGATGAAAAAGTGATTTTTTCCCCCTCACTGCTGTTAAACTGTAATAGTTTCGAGGTAAACATAAATTTTTTTATTTGTAAAATTCTCTGTGTATTATTTGAAGAAAGTTAGTATTTTCTATTTTATATCATGAATGTGTCAAATTTTCGAGAATCAAATAAACCTCTAATGTTTTAAATTTGAAATGGTTTTTTTTTTTTTTTTCCAACAATAATGTATTAATCTAGATACCGTCATCATAAAATCAGACGTTGAAGAGGAATAATTCTGGAAACTGAATTATCTGTATAGATTAATAATTACATTATGTATTCAGAAAAGCTACAGGTTGTTTGCGTTTGGTCGGTGCCTCAGTGGAATAAAAAATGTCGAAATGCACTAAAAAATCGAAAATGATGAAGATTGTGCATTCGTACACAGAATTAATAGTAATAATAATAGACATAGCCTATAGGTACCTTCAATTTATGAAGAGAAGACGAGTAAAAAATTGAAGAAAAAAAAAAAATTTTTAATATTCTGCTTCGAGTTCGACCAATCCGAGAAAAAAATTACATAACTTATACAGAGATAGTGATTTGAACGCATGTCTGTAAATTCTGTAATCTGAATGCTCCATCACGGTGTTGATGGTGAGTTAATGCACGCAAGAGTTTTGAAACGAACAGACCTTAAACTTTTAATTGACCGTTCTCGGTTCTGATTGGTCAATATGTCATACTCTTACCTCGCCTTTCCGTTTCCTTTCTTGCCCAGCGGTTGCCTCACCGTCACTAACCGTCACCAGTCACCACTCACCACACTCCACCACTAGCGTCACCGACAGCGGTCAGCCGTCTCAGCATTTTGCTTTCATCAGAACTCGTGTGAATTTTTGAGATAAGTATTCATGAATTTTGATCGAATTTATTACTTATTAGTTAATGAAGAACACTTCAAAACATTTGTAGTATTTGTGTGTCATAGTATCGAAAAACTTTACCTACTTTAGTTTGTGTTTGACGTCTCCAATTATCATCGAACGTGATACTCGGTCTCGAGATCATTTTATGGCGTGTTCGTCCCAAGTATCCAAGCGAACAGGTAAAATTTTAGTTCATTCTTACTTCTCTTCCAATACTTTACTATAAAGGATTATTTTCTTGTTACGTGTTCAATACTTCATTTTTTCTGTGTCCTGATCTTCCACGTTTGTTTTCAGTGTTGTTTAACGCGTCTACGTCTCCGATTAGAGAAGCCAGAGTTGCCCTACTGTTCCTTAGCATTTAACGAATATTAAGGTATTTCATTTTGTTTATTTTTGTCAGTCCTGTATGCTTTAATCAGCGTTCTAAATCTGATTCATATTATTTTGTGTATTGTCGAGGTGTATCGTGTATTATGTACTTCCAAGTTCCAATTTCTTTCAGGAAATCTGATGACATCATTGCTGTTGTACCGCAAGATACGTCCCACGAAGTGCAGATTGTGATTAGCTCGATACAAGTTATCTGACAAGTGTGTTGAAATTGAGAAATTTCAGTTGATTGAAGCGGCTGAAAAATCTACGGCTGAATTAACAGTAAGTGAATTTTCTCCGTGTAGACGCCCACGAGACATTTTTGGGAAAGTTGCTTTTGAAGTTTATGTCGATTTTTCATTTTGGTTGGATGTTCGTTTGGCGTGCATAGTTGAGGAAACATGCTAGTATACAAGCCAATAATGTCCATGCAATTCGGCCATTGGCTTAGTGCGTCAAGTATTACCTATGTCTTATATTTTCATGTTACCCATCTTAGACCTGATGTATTGGGAGTAGTTTTCCGAAAGCGATTTCACCCTAATAGTTGAGAACATGTCTTGAGAGTTAGCTTGGATTACAAGTTTATGAAAATTTGCAGGAATCTTCAACGATTATATGTGTTGCTAGATTAAACTTGAATGGGTTGGGTGAACTGACGTACTCAATTTTCCGGGCTTACATGATTATCTCTTTAGCTTGAGAATTTTCTATACAGTGTGATTAAGCCGCTTGAGTGTGTTATGTTAATTTTCATACCTAATTACGTTTATTTTGGTTTGTATATGGTGCATATTTTAGCATGAGGCGCCGAAAATTGGAAGTTTTTAATCGTAAATATATTCTATGCAAGCCTATATTATTGTTTCAAAAGAGAAACAATATCATGAAATATGCGACCAACTCGGGCACTATTACTCGCTCGCCTCTATTATGAAAATATTTACAATTAGGTAATTCTGGGTGTCTCAGATGAAAGATGCAAGATTTTAGTTGTCTAGTGTCTATTACTGCTGAAACATTTCGTGGCTTTGAATCTGTGATTCTGTAATGATATTATGTATTCAACCAATCGACATGGATCGATTTTCTTTGTTTTGTATTTCTGAATTTCTATTGTTTGAAGCAAGGTTGAAGGACAGTCTGTTTACAGTGTAGACTATTTCGGCGTAGTTCAATATATTTTTCTCTTACGCAACTGAATTGATTGTGAAAATGTTACATTAGATATGTGAGGGTAAGAAATCCCATGCAGGCAGTTGTTTCAAATGAGATAGAAAATGAAGAATGTTAGAAGAAGTGTAAAAATAAATGTTTGACGGATCTTGAGAAGCAGAACTCTCAACATTTCAAATGTAAACATTGAAGCCTTTTATCTGTCAGTAGAATTCAGATGGCTTCTACGCTACTTGCCGTATTTTTAAAAAACAGCATTCATTTCTATTCTAATAAATGAAGAGCATGTAAAGGAAGCAAGTTGTTAAATTCACTAAATTGGAACAAGTTTTCTTAAATTAGCAGCGAAGTCAATTTAATATTCCTTATAATATGTAGCTTTTCATTCATTTTTTCCTATCTGGAAATATTAACTTGCTATATGTGTATGTTGTATGTATCGAGACCAGAGACATTTTTTATGCCATAAAAATTATGAATAAAATGTATTGGTAGGGAATCGAACCCACATCAGCAGCATGGTAGCTTTCAAACTCATCCACCCCGCCAGTCTGTCTTCTTCATATTAATTACAGACTCAAGTACCAATATCATCGAAAAGCTACAATTCGTCGATTTTAATCTACGCTGCTACATCCATTATCACAAATTATGTAAAAGTTATTGTATTCACGGTAAACCTCCCATCAATTTGTTTAATCCACTGTAGAATTTCCGAATTCATCGCTTGCATAAAATAAATAAAGATGTTATTGAGCTAATCAAATTTGGAGAAAAACTTTTAAAAAAGTTGATAACTCAATTTATGATCTAGTTGGACAGAATGTTGTGAATTTGTGATCAAGTTAGACAGAAAGTTTTGATGAAAGATGTTGAAAGTTTTCACTTCTAACGACTTAATTTTTAAGAAATGTTGATTAATTACTTATTATGTGCAATTTTTGTAGAAATACTCGTATATCTACGCGAGTATATCTACATAATTATATCAACTTTTACTTTCTAATCTAGTAAACAAATAGTGGCCAAAGGAAGTACATATTTTTGGAAGGTGTAGGTGCCCTAGTCGATGAAGGCCTTTAATCTTTCAAGGAATTAAAGAACATTGTTATTTAAGTATTTTTTCGCGGCATTTCGATTGAAGTATTTCACAACTATTGTTCTTCGCAGTCAAGCAGAGCTGAGATTTTCAGAAACAACGGAAGATATGAAAGTGATCATCAGTTTCGCAAAAGTTTGAAAAAATGAATCATTTCGTGATTTCACTATTTCTACTTGATGGTAGATTTTTCTGAAATTTTCGTTTTTGAAATTTTTCAGTGCTGGATGTGCGAATGTTTTTGCGACTTCCATGCTATAGCTCTAATTCTATTAATATTCCACGGGATTTCACGTTCATCGATATTTACATTTTCGTGCTGAAGTAGTTCATCCTAGATTTACATTATTTGACTCTTGACATTACAGATGATACTTGCGAGACATCCGAATTACTTCACAAAATGTTATTTAATGCCTACGTATTTGTAAATGATCCGACGCTGAGGAACTGATAATCATTTCATCCAACAATAGGTAAGACCAAGGTTAATATTCAACCCCCTAATATGATATTTAGTCGGAAGTGGGCAATTATATTGTAGCCAGGCGTTTGTTTTATCAGTCTTTCTAAACTTGCTAGTCTTATGCTTCATTTTGCTGTTATTTTTTCCTCCACAATTAAGTGTCCATTGCTCTTAACCGATTCAAGGGTAGGTTTTGTCGCTCAAGGGGAGGTATTTAGCCTTAACTCGGACATTGAAAATTTTTAATCAGTGTGTAAGTGTGTATTAAGTAATACTACCATAGACTCGGATCAATTTTTACTAAACATGGGTTAGTGCCAGACTACTTATAAGGCTATACATTGTGAAATTTATAAGAAAATTTATTCATTCCCTAATTTTTTTGCTATTTGAAATGATTAAATCCTCAAACTGGTTTTGAAAGTTCAGTTGAATTATCCAAATTTTCTCTGCCCTGTCAAAATTTGAATCGTTATAAATGAGAAAATTTTTGCGAGCGTAAGGCATTGATTAATGGGCAAGAGATATGGTTGAATTTATTTTTCTTCTTTTTCCATAATAGTTTGGGGTATTATTTTTTTCACCCTCACTCCAGGCATTCTTTCTCATTTTCAACATAAATCCAAGTTTTTGCTTTAAATCGTATACATTATGAAGAACGTTTATCGTAATGTATGAGCAATGCATGAATTATTTTTTTCGAGCTTACGAAGATTCGATTTTGTTTTTCCAAAAATTGTCAGGTTCGTTTTAAATCATTCGGGATGATTTTTTTTTTTTGCTTGAAATTGTGTTCTCGTAACATAGCCAGTTATTCTTACTTTCTTGTGGATGACACCTGTAGCATTAGAACTACTCTTGATAAAATCCAATGAAAAAATGCATCTGCATAATAATGATCTTAGCTTGATTATTTTTTGCGCACGTTTCACAGAAGGGTCGGTGTCGAAAAGCGGTAATTAAAAAAACAAACAGCGATGTCTGGCTGTGCAGATTCAAGTTACGAGTATCAGGAGCGGCCAATGCGGTCGCCAGACCGTGAGTACTATCGTAGTGAACGTGAACGCAGTGGCAGCAGTAGCTCTGCGAGGTATCGGGATCGCAGTCCCAGAGATAATCGTCGATCGCCCCGCAACGAACACAGGCGAGGATATCGTAGCTCGTCCCGTAAAAGAGAATTGTCGCGTGAACGTGACCGCAAACGAGATCGCGATCGAAGTCGTCATTCCAGTTACGAGAGAAAAAGTAGCCGTGAACGCAGCTATTCGCGTAGCCGTCGCTCGTCAGGGCAAAATGACAGCGATGACGGGCGTCGCCGGTATTCATCGCGTGACCGCCACTACAAGGAGCGTTATGCCAATCGACGTCGACGCAGCTACGACGATGACCGCTCCAGTCGAGGGAACAGTTACGACAGCAGCCGCAGTAAACGCGACTCGGACTGTGATCGTTCGTCTCCGCGTTGGTCACGTGGTATTAATGACAAGTGGCTGGCGCATGTCTGGGGCGAGGAAAATTGTCCAGGAAATCTTGGTGGTGGCGTCGGTAGCAGCAGCTTGGATCATGAAAATGACGGTCCTTACGAGAAATTCGATCGCAGCTCATACAAATCACAGACGCCCAATAAGACGCTCATCTTACGTGGCCTGGCTCCGTATATAACGGAGCGTGATATCCGCGAAGAGATCATTCAGGCAGGTGGAAGGCCGCGCGATATTCGATTGATACGCAAGAGAGATGTAGGCTCCTCGCGTTGTTTTGCTTTCGTTGAGTTAAATTCTACGGAAGAGGCACGCTCTATGGTCGAACGGCATGACGGCGAATTCCAGCTGCTAGATCAACGTGTCATTATGCAGTATAGCATTCAGCGTGATTTCACAAAGGAGACCAGCGCAGACTGGTACTGTCGATGCTCGACGCTCAACTTCAAACGGCGTGAATTCTGTTTCAAATGCGGATCCGATCGCCGGTCCGGTGAGTGCTCGGATTTCGATGAAATCAGCTCGCACCCTACGCACACGGTCCTGCTGAAGGGATTGGATTCATCTACGACCGAAGAAAACGTTCTAAGAGCCATTCAGATGCTCTCTTCGCTGGCTATACGTAGCGTACGCATCGGACGCGATAAGGTAACAAATGTGTCGCGCGGTGTCTGCTACATTGAGATGAACAAAGTGTCTGACGCCATGTATTTGCATAATACCCTGCTGAAAGAAAGACTGCGTATCAACGATCGTTTGGTACACATTTCCTACTGTAAAAGCATTCCAGCCAGTACCGCTGTATCTTCATGCGGCGTGTCAAACGCAGGAAATGCGGCGATAGCTGCCGCTCAGTGGAGCCACCAAAAGAACAACGATTCGTCATCGCATTATACGCTTCAAGATGTTCCACGCTTGGCCGAGTGTAGCGCCTCCATGTATGCAAAAACACCCGCTGAACAGGAAGCCTTCGTCAAACACTATACGGACTATTATACCAATGTCATAAACGAAGGAGGTGTAATACCATCGTTGGATAGCTTCGGTTTGAATCCAAGCAGCATCGGAAGCCAAGATGGCGGATCGGCTGATTCGATTAGCGCAACATCAACAGTGGCAAGTGCAGCCGCGAGTAGTCTGCCAATCGCACCTTCCAATGAAATACCTTCGGGCAATGGTGAATACTGCTATCCAGTACCCGATGTTAGCGCCTATCAGTATGAAAAAACATCCGGCTATTACTATGATCCGAAGACTATGCTCTACTACGACGCGAATTCACAATATTACTTCAATTCAAAAACCAACAAATTTCTGTACTGGGACGGGAATCGGAAGACGTATTTGCTAGCGCCTAATGACCTGGCGAGTAAAGGTCAAAATCTGGCAAACACCTCGCAGGTTGGCCAGACAGGTGACTCGACATCCATAGATGACAACACCGAAGAAAATAAGGCGGAAGACGGTAATAAGGTGAAAGTAGCCAAACGTATCGCCAAGGATATGGAAAAATGGGCGAAAACGCTGAATCACAAAAAAGAGTATGCCAAACAGAATCTAATCGCAAGTCAGACGACACCCGTTCTGAAAACACTCGGTGCTGCTGACATCGGCTACGCAGTCGGTATGCTTGGTCGAAAAGATTCGAATCAGGTGTTGGAGAACGCACATGTCGGCCCAAACACTGGCCCTATACCAGCCACTAACGACAGTCTAGTTGCGGAGTACGGTGAGGGTAGTGACAGCGAAGATGAAACTGTTAAAATGCTTCAGCTTTTACAAGACGATACGCTCGTGGACTGGGGTAAAATGGCGTGCTTGCTGTGCAAACGCGCCTTCCCCAATCGAGAGACGCTACTCAAGCACCAACAGTTTTCCGAGTTGCACAAGCAGAATCTAGAAGCGTTTAACCGGTCGATCGGTGTTAACGTGGAAGATGCGAAGCAGAAAAGCGTACAATATCGGGATCGAGCCGAGGAACGACGCCTTAAGTATAACGAGCCCGATGTGCCGCCAACTAACCGTCTCAAAGAAAACTACGCAAGATCCTGCGACGCGACCGTTAATTATGGGGAGCCTGCCCGGAAGAAAATTGGCAGTGATAATGTGGGCAATAAAATGCTGCAGAAAATGGGCTGGCAACAGGGTATGGGTTTGGGTAAATGCAATCAAGGCCGTACCGACATAATTCAGGCTGAAGTCAGACCGATGTCTGCAGGTCTTGGTATTCGCTCTCTAGGTGTCACCCCGGGCCCCGGTGAAACGTACAAAGACTGTGTTAAAAAGATGATGCGCGCGAGATACGAAGAGGTGAACAACTGATAGTACGCTACAATTATTTGCTATTCGATTATATTTCAAATGCTTCCCATTTTAGCGTTCCACCAATAGTATTTGTATGATGGCTGCGTTGAAAAGTAGTCTGTGTTTGTTAAAAGTTCGGCGATATTTTTTGTTGCGGGTTTGACGGATTTGTGGTAAGAGATCTGCGTGAATTGCCCTATCTTGCGGTCTTTTTTTTTTTGTTTTTATATTAATTCTTCATTGCTGCTGTTGTAAATTTTTTATTTATAATTATTCGTCTTACATTATTTTTCACCGTGTCAAGTTGTATACTCTTACTCAAGGCAGTTTGAATTGTTAATTTTGTACCCTGTATTCTATTATTCGTTGATGTATTATAATTGTTTTATTTTTGCCTTATTTTACGAGTAACCAAAGCTCTCTTTTTTCTAGTTCTAAGGTTTACATTCAGTGTATATTTCTTTTACTTTCCTATTTCTAAGTATCGACATTATAGAAATTCAATTTTTTTCAAATGAGTCAAACTTGATCTAATTAGGCATAAATACACGGAGGTATTGTCAATCAATTCAGTCGAAATGCGTTGAAAAAAATTGTATTAAAAAATTTCTCCAACTTCTGCTGTGTTTACTATACTGGAAAGTATGATATGGTAGTGTAGAATCAATTTTGATCCGTGTTGCGAAAGCATCATTGTGAAAATTTGTTATTGAAATAATTAACTTTATTTTAAGTACTTTTAGTTGAAAAATGCAAAGTTTCAGGCTTTTTTCACAATATTCTGTCTGACTTGATCACAAATTCAGCTATCTAATTGGTGCATTTTATTTATTTGTTTTGAAATGTCAACATCGTTGTTTTCACTACGGTATAAGTATGGAAACTTTATTATCAGTTCTTTAGGTCGGTTGAAAAATGGAATAATTGAATGAAAAGTGATGATACATCATTTAAAAATAATTATTTTCAAGTCATTCATCCTAAATAAATTCACTCGACAAACGGGGCACCTCTTCGTGTTCGGGTTTTCTAAAAGTATGACTTGTGTAGCGTAATTTTCGTTGAAAAACAAATGACAGCATACTAAAAAAGTGAATGTCCTTCTATGACTCGGATAAATGTGTATGAGGCAGTTAATCTGTGCTTCAGGCTTCTGTAATGATAATATTATTGTTTTAAAAATAAAACTATCCTTCCAATTATAATATTTCTTGAGGTATTGAAAGGCAGTCAGAAACCAGATTTTGAGTTAATACTAATGAATGGTGAGAATGTCTGGTTAGATATGAGCAGAGAGGCGTACAGTGCTTCTTCGATGAGAGAAAGAAACATAAATAAATTCTAGACAGTTTATTTAAAATCGAAAATCATATAATGTTTAGCCCTTCCATCTTGGTATGAATTTGTAGCTAAGATTTTTATTATAATTTCTCACGAATAGTAATAATTCATTGTTGTAAAAAAATAAAGTTAGGCCAGAATGATGACGATAGACGTTTTTCCAGTTGTCTGAGAAATTCTGAGGCTTCAACATTATCATCGTTCTATTCTGATTTTTTTCTCCCATGAGTAAACCTGCAGAATACTGACCCCGCGTTTTCATACCATCGTAATTATCGTATATTCTTATTCCTACCGAAAGGAAAATAGTAAACAGACTTTTGGTTTTTCATTTCAATGTTCGGTGTTCTTGTAATTGTTAATTCTAAAGAGATCGTTATTACTCTTTAAAGAACTTCGATTACTCAAAAATTGAAGCTTTCATTTCTATTGGATACAGAAATCAGTTGGCAAGTCGCTGAATAAAATTTCACCATGGGAAAACTTGACGTTTCTCTTCTTCGTTACCTGAGTAAAGAAGATTTCCGAGTGTTGACTGCTGTAAGTTCTCATTTTTTTTTTTTTTTTCATCTTTATATTTACGTTCTGCAAATTCAAAATATGTTTTCTTTTATATGATTTATCGTTTTTGTTAATGTCTAGATTGAAATGGGGATGAAGAATCACGAACTTGTCCCGGCTATGCTCGCTGCCTCTATTGCCTCGCTTCATCATGGTGGTGTTCACAAGGTATTGAGGCAACTGTGCAAGCAAAACTTGCTGTCTTATGAACGTGGAAAACACTGTACGTATAATTTGATACGTTTTCAAAACAGTTGAAAGTTGATATTCTTATTCTATAAAATCCTTTCCACTGTAGATGATGGTTATCGACTCACAAACTCCGGTTATGATTATTTGGCACTAAATACTCTGGTCTCCCGAGACGTTATATTTTCTTTCGGAAATCAGATTGGAGTTGGCAAAGAGTCGAATATTTACATAGTAGCCAATTCAAAAGGAGAAGAATTTTGTCTCAAGTTGCACCGGTAAATTACCTTCTGAAAAGCCTCCATGGTGTTACAAATCCTAATTAACTGAAGGGAACACAAATTTCCTCGTTTTAGATTAGGAAGAACGTGTTTCCGAAATCTGAAAGAGAAACGTGATTACCACGGACATCGTCACAAGGCAGGCTGGCTTTATTTGTCTCGAATTTCTGCCACCAAAGAGTTCGAATACATGAAAGCTCTTAAGAAAAGAAATTTTCCGGTTCCAAATCCGGTTGATTGTAACCGTCACTGCGTAGTCATGGATCTTATCGACGGACATCCCTTGTAAGCACAAGAATTTTATAAATTTTCATTCGAGAATCTCTGTGGTCTTGAAAAATTCAAATTTTTAAATTGTTATGAATACTTCAGAAGTCACATATATGAAGTACCTAACGTAGAGGAATTGTATGACTCACTAATGAACTTAATTCTTCAACTGGGTAACAACGGCGTCATTCATGGAGACTTCAACGAATTCAATATATTATTGAAGAAAGAGAATAACCAACCCGTAATTATCGATTTTCCTCAAATGGTATCCATTCATCATGAGAATGCTGAACAGTATGTTGGCTCATTAATCCTGCTAATACTTCTGTGTATCATCCTAGATGAAACTTATCTCAAATTGTTTTTTATTATTTATATTTCATTATAGATTTTTCGAGCGTGATGTTAGATGTATTCAGAATTTTTTCAAACGACGATTCGGTTATGAGAGTGAATTATGTCCTCAGTTCAAAGACATAGAGTTGGTACATTTTTCTAGTTGAATTATTTTCATACGTGTTCTGGAAATTGTTGAATATCTTTCAACTTGATTTCAGAAAAGAGGACGAAATTGATAAAGAACTTCATATTAGTGGGTTTTGCAAAGAAGATGATAGTGAAGAGTTGGACTCAGACAATTTGGAGTACTTGGAAGAGTTCGATGACATTCAAATGGCCAAATCACTGGGTGACCTCAAAGCTAACGATGTACCTGAAGAATCTGTCGAGTCGATTCAAATGACTAAATCACTGGGTGATCTCAAAGCTAACGATGTATCTGAAGAATCTGTCGAGTCGATTTGCGAAAATGTCGAATGTTTAGAAATCGCTGGAAAGGATCAGTTTGATGAACCGGTTAACAGTCGCAACTTGGATGCAGTTTCAAACTTTAGCTACGTTAGTCATTCGACAACTTCGACAATAGCTCCGGAAATAATTCATTCGAGAGTGAAGAAAGCTATAACGAAACGCAGCAGTGCCATTGACCGCAAAAGATGTCTGGCGAAAGGCGAGGCAAGTGCTGTTGCCCGGCAACGAAAAGAAAATAAGGACGTCATAAAAGAATATTTGAATCCGTCCTCTGTTTGGGGATAGTTTTCGTTTGCTTTTTTATTTCCTTCGAACGTAAGTAAAATAAAACTATTACAGAATTCTTCGTTATTATAATTTAAACCCGCGTTAGGTGATGAGGGGGAGGGGGGAATTGCCATGTTTGTATGATGAGAGAATCTCGCCCTCGTTTTAGATGACTTTTAATAGTCGACATAAGTAGAGAAATGTTATACAAACATGTTGCCTGTTGCGTACCCAAAAAATTGAAGAGGTGGTTGGCGAGGATTCCTTCACCGTGAATGTTTTTTTTTTTTTTATGACATCAGGTTAATCCATATATCTATAATCCTAAGGTTGGTATATTATTTATGGCGACCCAATGAACAATTCTAGGATCACCTACCCATGCAAGCTTAAAAACCTTTAATTTTTTTAATTTTATTCGTCGCAAGTTCCTCCTACGTTGTCTCGTACCGAAAAAACTTGATTACTTAGAATCGGATACCCCCGCCAATATCGTGACTAGATCAGCTTATCATTTCTATGGAAAATTAACAAATATGAAGAATAAACATTCGGTACCACGTTGTACCATACTCAAACTTTCGAGAAAATTCCTCCCTTTTTTATGCGTGTACTTCATCAATGTGTAGTCTCTTAAAAACTACTTTTTCCTTATTCGTCATCTCTTGTTCATCATACTTGTGCATTCAGTCAAGTTCATTAGTATGGTGCGTATAACTGAGAGAATTATGCGTTTCTTTTTTCGTAAAAAATGTTCTGCGAAATTACCGGAACCGACTCTAAATGTGCCGTGCGGCGATACCACTGATCAAATGAATATCCGTTCCCAACGGTGGAAAAATCGTTGTGTTAATCAAGAAAAAGTTTTAGATTTACTTCATAGCAGCGGTAAATTTTCGCCTAAAAATACCTTTTCGCATTATTCGCCATTACCTGCTATAGGAACGGAATTAAATGTAACAGCCAAAAAACCTACCCTTCAGCGGCAACGAACGTACACCGTATTGAATCCTATAATTGTGAAAGGACCTATTCCGAAAAGTTCGTTATACAATCAGTCGACCAAAATTCGGATTAAACGTAAAGAAAGTTTACAGTCGATTAAAAATAAATGCAAAAATAAAAAAAAATTCCAGCCCGAAAATTTGAGTGAAATGAATGGCACAGTATTCTGGTTTCCAGTGTGATTTTTTTTTCTTTTCCTGTTTTAATTTTAAATGTCTGATCAAACAGTTTATTGTGATGAAAAGTTTTCAGTTCATTTTTTTTTTTAAATGAACAAACTTGTAGTTTTTATACAAATTTTAAAATTGCTTCAGTGAATAAAACTTCTATGATATCTGCTTTTTGTCACTTCATTAATATAGATCGAAAGTAGAAATTTTTTGTGGTCTACCCCCGAGATGAAAAGGTTTTTGACTTGAGAAAGTATTTTTTTCCTTTCCCGTATTATTTTTAAAAATGGACCTATCTCCTTCTTGCATATCACTGTTCTTGTGTACTTGGAAAAATGTTCATGTTTCTCTCGTTGTTCTCTGATGGAACCCCCAAATGGCTGTTTTTCTTTGAAACTTTTTTTTTTTGCCCTGTTTGTGGCCCATCTATTCTATAGAGCTCGATTAGGTGTTTTATCTCAACATATTGTCAATGTTTTGAATTTGATTTTTTTTTTTTGGCGAACAGCGCTGGTATTGCTTAAAACAGCAATTTCAGTTGAACTGGGAGCCAGGTCATAGAAATTATGGTTTCTCTGTCTTCAGATTCAGTACTAAACATTTCTTTCGAACTATCTCACGCCTTACGGTTTCTTTGTCAACGTTGACATAATGATTGTAATTTATTAATTTGAAATTATTAGAGCTCCTGCAAGCTCTCAGTCAAATTAAATTTACCAGTCGCCAGACAAAAATCTGGCAATGCGAAAATGCCTTATGTGAATGGAATGTGTTGGGGTGGTTGAATGAGAGGAAAAAAGTGGTCGTTGAAACTTGCAATGGGTATGTAGCAATCAGTAACTTTGCAAAATATATTATAAAAAGAAAAGTTGTGAGAAGTACGGCAAAATAGCAAATTAATTTGTTAATTTAATTTAATTTAAAATAGCGTAACCTTATAATTTTTAATGATAATTTATAATAATGAGCTTCGGTTTGATGCCATTCCTTTTTTTTATTTTTTTATTTGTGATAATGGATGAAGCCGAAGGGACATTGGACACTTCTTCACTGGATACTAATGAACCAGGAACCGATAGATATTTATTGGCTACTTCTTTCAGTGCATTGTCGAAGACTGCTTCAACCCAATCTGTGAGTTGGAGGAAAGAATATTGAGGAGGTATAGATTCGTACATAGTATACTGAATAATATAAACCCTGGTCGGGGGTGGGGGGTTCTGATCTGGATTGAACAAACTTGGTTCCATTTTAGATACTCAGCTTGATCCGCATCATTCCTTGAATTGATATGTGTCATTATGCCATCTACAGGAATAAAATTCTAATGTGTCATGTATCTTATCATTTTAGCTGGTCTGTTCACAGTCAAATCTTTGAACTTCATCGCTGTTTTTTAGTTTTAATAATTTCAATTACAAAATTGACTCGAAGGTGTGAAAATGGATCTAATATTGTTTTGAAATATACTTTCAGTTGGCTATTGAAAGCGTTCATGTAGTGGGTTGCAATCTTAATCATTCAAAAATGGAGGTTGATAGTGAAAGCCATGAGTATCCAAAACGCTTGCCGCAGAAAAAATATTTTCGTCAAAGAGCTCATTCCAATCCAACTGCCGACCATATCATGGATTATCCAGTGAATCCAGATTTAATGGACTGGAAATCTCTATTTCCTGCGTTCGATTGCGACAAACAGCAAGTGCAGTTTTTAGATATTGGCTGTGGTTATGGCGGATTATTGGTTACTTTATCCACTATGTTTCCGGAATCATTGATTTTGGGCATTGAAATTCGAGTGAAAGTATCCGATTACGTTATAAATCGTATTAGCGCTTTGCGTGAAAATCATCCTCACCAGTATCAGAATATTGCTTGTATTCGTACCAACGCCATGAAGTATTTACCCAACTATTTCCACAAAGGACAGTTGCAAAAGATGTTCTTCCTCTATCCAGATCCGCATTTCAAAAGATCAAAACACAAGTGGAGAATAATTAACACTACCTTACTGGCAGAGTATGCTTATATTTTGGCGGAGCTGGGTTTGGTGTACACGGTTACAGATGTGAAAGATCTACACGAGTGGATGGTTAAACATTTTACCGAACACCCAATGTTTACTCGTGTTTCGGATGAAGAAAATACCTTGGATCCAGTGGTGAAGGTTATGACAGATTGCTCAGAAGAAGGCAAAAAAGTTACTCGAAATCAAGGCGATAAATTTGTCGCTGTTTTCAGAAGAATAAAAGATCCTTATGAAACTTGAAATTTTGCAATAAATTTATCATTACCAATAGAAAGAAAAGTTTTTTTTTTTTTTTTAATTGCTTGCTCATCTTAATTGATTTTTTAGTTGATGAGAAATTTGATAACGTTTTTTATTCTCACATAATGTAATGAATCCGAGTATCTATAACTAAACTATTGACCTCAATTTTGTGAAACTGTGAGGCTTATAAACATGAAAAAAGAATAATATTACGCATGAAAGGAGATAAGATGTGAGTTTGGAGAACTGCATTGATCGGCATTTTGAAGATAGTTTTTACAGTGACTAAAGTACCCTTCCTCATTCTCTATATTATGTACTCATTTGCATTTCTCATCTACTCATTTGACGGTTTGGTATTTCGTTCTGACGTCTCTGGTTTCTATTATCGTTACTTTTGTGGATATGGCGCCAATACTATCTTGGCTCAATTAGATTGACCTACGCTGTTTACCCTCTTTGTGGATACTTATAGAGCTTCAATGTTTACATTTGAAAGAAGTTTTATTGCTAATTCTTGACATATTTTATTGAAGAGATATTTATTTTATTTGATGATAAGACACTACTCACTTGTAGAAATATTGGAGGTGTTTTAGGGTTTGTTCTAAATTATTACTTATTATCACAGGTTTACCCAGTTTATGGATCCAGGAACAAACCCTGATCGCCACTGGTATTTACATACTCCAGAATGCAACCAAAAATGGAGAGAATATCTTCAGTGTTATAATGATGTAAGCTAATATTATTTTAAAAATTCGAATTGGAGTTTATTTTTATGACTAACCAGTTAACGTGTTACAGCATCCATGGTTGAGAGATTTCTTTGATGTATGTGGAAATCAGTATTTGGCTGTCACTGCGTGCTTTAAGAAAGAAGTAATTGCTAATTATGTTACTAACCCTATCATATTATGCGGAGGCGGCAACTTAGTCTTCCCCCACTGTTTTTAGATTTTTATTTTACCTTACTCCATTTCCTTATTTAAGAGTCAGGCATTCAACTGTTTGCTTATACTCCCCTCTCCATGGTAATCTCAATAAATTCATGAATTAAAAATGACCTCAAGCCTCCTCTTTACGTCTGTACCCCTTTATTCATGTAGTACTGAGCACCACGCAGTTTTCTATAGGTATGTGGTACTCGAGCCCGTGGGCCCTGTAAAAGTTGTCGCTTCCAATATTTTAAATTTATAATTTTTATGTCTGATTTTTGAATTTTCCTGAAATCCAGAGATTGGCTAAGCGCCTGACGAATTACGAGTCTTCCGAAAAGGGAAGGGCTCAAATTGTGAAACGTTTGGCTAAAGAAGAGCTGGAAAAGGAAACTGGTTTGAAGAATTAATGGATGACGAAATGGAGACAAAATCCGACTCTTGTTCGCAAGAATCCGTGCCAATAGAGAATACTATAAATTTTAACGAAAATACGAATTACATCGAGCGGTACTTCGTCAGCAAGTACATTTTGAATTTGAACGAAAAGGATAATGATCACTGTATTCTGATCCACTCGAATCGATTATGTGTTCTCACTTTGGCTCCGTCGCATCCGATTGTCCGAGGTGACGTGAAAATCGATAAAGTTGATTTTCAAATTTCAAAAAATGTGAATCGACTGGATAACAAAGCGTGCGGCAAACGAAAGCGAAATGCTCAAAATGTAAACCTCAATTCGCCAATTTGTTTTGTAGAATGTTCGGACAGTAAACGATTCACCATTTCTTCGCCAATCGCTGGCAAATTGTTGGAGATAAATGAAAAATTGCAAAGCAACCCGGAGCTTTTACATTTTTGTTATCGTGAAAATTATAACAAGGAATGTTATATTGCTGTCATTATACCGAAACATAATGTACCCATGGATGAGGTAACAAAAAACCTTATCGATGAGTCACAGTATCAAGCAAGTTTTCCGAGGACATCATAAAACTTGTTTCGTGGTAGAATATTTTTGTAGGTCTTTTGCAAATTCATTATAGTATGTACTTAATACAAGGTTTTGCTATTTTTTGTTTTATTTTCTCGGATTGCGGAAATTCCGAAGGGAGTGAAAAATATACTAACAAGTTGGGCATTCGGATATGATGAAAGTGAGCTTTAGAGCTACACATTTTGCCTTTTTCATTTTTGAGCTTATTTCCAATGTCTGTTTTTTTATTTAAAAAATCTAACCTCTGTCAAGTTGCGAAGTTTTTGCAGGTTCATTTTTTGTTTAAGTTACTTATTGTTGGTAAATTTTGGTCTCTAATTTTTTGGAAAAAAAAAAAATTTCCACTAAGCCCGTTTTTTCTCTGTATGTATTCACATCAGCCTTTGACCATCGATTTCTTTTGCATAATTGAAATATTTTTTGACGGTATCATCCCACTTCTAGTTCTCCAGTGTACAGTTTATTATGGTGTTGTAAAAACTAATGATTGAGATCATAGATTCAATTTTAAAATATGAATATTATATCAAAATTTAGGTCTGTTTGGTGAAAGGAGATTATTCGGAAGACTAAAAAAAATTGGTTACTAAGTATGTACAATTCGGTGTATGTGATTTTGGTTACAACAAACTCTTGTCACAGAGATCGAAATTCATTGGTCCCATGGAATTCTTTGTAACCAATTTTCTCTGTATCATCATTATTTTTATTATGTCGTATGCCTTCATAATATTTTCTATTATGGTTGAGATAGGAGGAAAAATGAATAAAATATTAAATAGTGAGAACTGAAAAGAGATTGTATCGAGTCAGTTTTGGCCTAGAAAATGCAAAACACAGCTATTTAGCCACTGTTGTTTCCAATCTGAATGAATTTTTACTTAAAATTAATGGCCTTGTTATTTTTGAAGTTGAAGTAGTTGTGAAATTTACTGTGGTGTTGAAATTTCGACGAAAATTAAAAGTTGAAAACTGGTTATAGATACTTGGATTCTCTTTTCTCATCAACCAAAACCGCGACTTTTATTTTGTTCTGCGGGTGCTTCAAAGATAGGTTAAAATTTCTAAGGTTATTTTTTTAATATTAATCTCGACTTGTATAACCTTATACTCGTATATCAGATGTGATAACGTTGGTACGTATTTTTTAAAAATTTATTATTATTATGTACTTGAAAAATCCTATCATTTACGAAAAGTTTTTTTGCCAATTATTTTATTTTTCATGCTTTATGAGCTAGTTTGAAATTATTTTCTTTGTATATGATATACAGTTATTAATTTCATTGGAAATGTTTTTGTCTCCTGAAACGTTACATTCATTTTGCCTGTGTGTGTTAATATTTCCCTGAAATTACCTGTTTTTAAAAAGTACATTTTGTAAACCAGATTATTAAGAATAATTCACTTTTTAATTAAAATCAACTTATGTTTGTTTGAATTTTTAATATTTTCGTTGACCAGATTAGCTCGGAATCTAAAATCTCATTTGCCAAAAAAAAAACTGTTGATAAATTCTGGTACAGAATTTTAGGATTTACAGTGTGATATGATTGGTTTTTCATTGCTCTCATTTTTTACGAGGTTGAATGAAAGTTTTTCGTGTTTTTGTCAAAAAATACCTGAAAGAGTTTTTAGCAAATGAGACTTCAGATTCTCAGCCAGTTAAATTATTCAAAATTCACACACCATAAGTAATTTATATTTTGTTTGCACAGGTATTTTAATTACAGTTATATATTTCTAAAATATTTGAGTGTAATTTTCTGCTCGAAAAAATTATGTAGAACGTAATTCGAAAAAATTGAAAATTGAATCAAGAAGGTCTCTGGTACAGTTTTCATCTTTCAATTTCCGATCTTTCGATGATGGAGCCATTATCTCGGAACGAAAATGGAAGAACATTCTTCTTGGTGAACAACAGCTGTACTATGAAGAGCAGGTAGGTCATGAAATAAAAATGTATTGGTTAGTAATTGTCTTGCTATCAATTTTTTTTCTTCAAATATGGTAAAGTCTCTTCGGATTATTCAGAGCATCTTTTTTTTATTGAGAAGTACTGGAAAATAATGGATTTGTGAGTCCATGAAAACTTTTTCAGGAAGTACTTCATTTTTTATGCATACTGTATGTTGGAGGAATTCAGAGGGAGGAAAATATTTGGTCATTCTTGACGTTCTTGACCAACGCTAAAAAAGATACAAACTGAACGAACAGACCTGTCATTGTAGCTGCCGCAGCTCATTTTTATTGTATATTTTTGCAGCATTTTTTATTTTTATTACGATTTATCTATACTTGCATTGCGTACATTCGGCCTGCTTAGTTTTTAAATTCGTTTTATTCTTCATACCTTCGTTTATTTCATATACTTCCATAACTGAAAAACCGAATCGTGAAATTAATAATGATTGAGAAGGAAGGAGGGGATAACAATACAGAAGTTGTAGAATAAGCACCTAATATGAATATGACAGTAGCTGCAGTCACCAATGAACAAAAGAAACAAGCCTATTATTAGAAACACAACAATGGCGTTATAAAACTTGATCTTGTTGACTTGTTCTATGATTACATTTGTTCACGAGTACTTCATAGTTCGTGTCTGTGTCAGATGTTTTATCCGCGTTATAAATGCTCGAGAATTTTATTTTAATTTTTCGTTTATTTTCAACGAAGTGTTAATAGAATTTCTTAACAAAATGGAGGTACTGTGGATTTGATCGATGTCCAAGCCGACGTTCATTCGGACGACCATTCGTGATTATTAGCACCGATAATTCGATAATATGAAGTAAGTGCCCATCCCATTTCGTCGATTTTCTTCCCATAAATATCTTTCAACTAATTTCACTAATTATTTGACTCGCATCACGTTTTAAAATCAAATCTGTCTCCCGAATATATCGTATTAATCTCATACCACCCCACGATTTTATTGTCTACATTCGGTAGTCTTCGTCGAATGGAATGCGGAAATCATCGTGTAATTTGATTGTGTTTTTCCTGTGTTACGACTTACGATATACCAAACAGTTTGAGCATAATAAGGAATATGGTATTCTATAAAATTTATAAAATCTACGTTCAGTCTGTAAACTCGCCTTCAGATGCTCGGTTGTTGTTTGTGCACTTTGATGATTCATTGAAAAAAATGTAAATAGTGTTCCTCACCCTTCCAAAAAAATTCTAAGTTCATCGTGGTTCGTGACGAAAATTTCTGTTTTGATTTTTTTTTTTGTAAACAAATATCACAACGAGATTCGAGATCGTTTACTCAGCACATGCCCAACTTCCAGTCTCAATCTTATGCATCCTGTTATGGTGACTAATCAGACTGCACACTCATTCATTGAATCATCTGACGAATGTGAAAATTTCAACTTAATCCTAAAGATACAATCGTTAATTCAGAATATTCGGTTGTTTTCTTAGTTAAATATTTCATTTTACTCTAATTACCCATAACTCATACTTCAGTTGCTAGTTTCGTTTAACATATATTTAGTTAGGTACCGTACCTATGTGTATTGTGTGTAATTTAAGATGAAGTGAGTTCTGTGATGCGATCATTTTGTGTAATTTTCATGGTAAATTGGTGAAGTTCTCAAGTACCTTTTTTCTTTGCAGTGAAACCAGTATAGCTTCTGCTCGTGCATCTGTTATGATATACGATGACGCCAATAAACGATGGATACCCAGTGGATCTTCGTCAGGTGTCAGCAAAGTGCACATATTCCAGCATAATTTCCAGAATTCGTTTCGTGTCGTCGGTAGAAAGTTACAGGATCACGAGGTAATATTTTAGTGTAATGTTTTCTTCTTAATTACGTGCTGAATCTATTTTTTGCTTAATGGCACTATTAGTTCTTACAAGTTATAAACATTTATTGCATTTCGAGTCACCATTTGTATTTGACTGTTAGTTGAAAAAACAACCCACTGTTTTAAGTACATGTCTTATGTTAGTTATAAACTCTGAAATTAGCTCCAGACCTATCGACATCCATATTACCATTTGTGATGGTGCACTTGAAGCATATTATTCGTCAAATTTTTGTTGATTCTTTTAACTTCGTCGCATGTATTATTTAAAATACTTGGTGCACACTCCAATTAGAAAAACTTATGACATGTAATTGCAAGTATAGTCCAACCTGTTTTTAAGGGAACCTGTTCAAAGAAGACACTTATCTTTAATGGAAATTTTGTTGATTCCACATCGCTCTCATAATTAATTTTATCCTCGAATTCAGTGTTTCAAAAATGTATTTATTAATGTTGTAGAAGAAAAATTCTAAGCGGAGATAATATATGGACAAAATTATACTATTTTCATTTTTTGGTTCTTTTTGTCGGTCAGTTTAATACTTACATGTTTTAAATGAGAAGCACTGTCAGACGAAGGCTTAAAAATGACTTCCTCTTAAGAATTCAGAAGAATCAATATAAACCCATATTGTTTTTGGTAGACGCGTGCATGAGTTAAAAACACACTTGAAAAATGAATTATGGGGAAATTTTATTTCAAAAATTATTTTGAAAGCAATATGATATCGGAAACTTATCTCTCTTGTTATTTGAAATTCTATTTTCCACATCAAAAATAGCATATTGCAATACAAAATCATTCTTTTTTCATATGAATCATAATTTATTCCAATTTTGGAATAAAATTACTTGAAATGGATTTAAAAACTGAATATTTTCATGTAGTAACTACTTTTCCAGATCTATGTTTTCTTTATTTCTCTTTCTTTTCTCCAATGAAAATTGGGTTCGTGGTTTCTGTCTGGATTTGAATTTGACGTGCTAGCTGTTTCCTCTGACGTCTGTGTTTACATAGCAATCAATCGTAGAAAATTATACTTATATCAGACTTATATGAATGTCAATATCCTGCAGGAAATGGTGATAAATGAAAAGCGAAAATTTCGTGCACTTGAATTGCTGCTGATAGATACTGAGCGGAAACACGTATATGAGAAAAACAAATCTTTATTACGAGTATATTGAAAATCAACATGTTTTTTCCCCAAATTTATTTGCAGACTATTGTTGAAAACTGATATTGCATTTTGAAAGATTTTATCAGAGTTGATGAAATTGAAGTTATTTTTTTCGAAATCGTAATAACTTGAAAATAATGGTTGAATTTTTTCATCTAAGTTTCAACCGTTTAATTTCTTGCGACAGTCCCACTACTTATTTTCTTGTCTTCTGATAGTGCAAAAAAATGCTGATGATGTTGAAATAAACTTAACAACATATTTCTTATTTAAAAGCATAGAACGCTTTCGTTCTACCTGAATTATCATATTTCTTCGAATTAGCATTCTTCAATAATTCCTACTTGAAGGGTGATAACTGTTTATTTTTTACGGTTTACAGTTGTTTATTTCACAAGCTAAAGTCTGACCCGATTTCTGTCAAATTGGAATGTGTTACCCTTGAATGTTCTCTCTGTGTCCTTGTGAATTTGTTGTTTTTCATTTAAAATTTATAAGGCTTTTCCTGAAGGCCCCCAAAATCCCAATTCTAGTGACTGAAAAATGTTGAAAAAAAAATTTAGTGGATGGAGTACTTTCAAGGGTAACGTATCTAAATTTGACGGAAATCGTTTTAGAATTTGAGTTTACGAAATGAAAAATCTACCTAATGAGTCAGAAAATCTGGACGAATGAAAATTTTTGCCCACAAAGTACTGTTTTCTAGCTGATTGCAAATTGACATTTTATCAGACAGCTTCTCTAATGTCGCTGTAATAAAATTACTCTCATCCGGAAATGAGCTTATGACATGAACAATTTCGATGGAATTCACCGGAATGAGTTGAAAATTGAAGTGCAAGATAAAACAGCTCAGTTTTAAACATTCAATTTGTATCGTATATTTTAGTTGGAATTTACCTACCTCTGTGTCATCTTTTGACTCTTCAAAATGAAGATATTTCCGTTTTTTTTTTTTAATTTGCATATTTCATTCTATGCGATTATATCCAACAATGGTTTTTCTGAATTTATATCTTATCTCATCTCTGATCGTTTTATTTTTAGTATTTTAATGATTTTTTCTGTCAATAGTTCGATGGTAGAAAAATATCATTTTCTCTAATCAGTCATTTACTTTCATTTTTCAATATTACGTAATTTCAATGCTGTACGAAACAAAATTAATGTTCCCAATGATGACTAATTTTATAAATTTTACATCTTGTATGATTTTTAAACTCCTGACAGCAGAGCAGAACTTCGGATTCATCCCAGTTAATTTAAAAAAATGGTATTTTTTCCATTTTTTTTTTTTACTTTGAACAAACCATTCTTTGGAAATACAACTATGCCAAGGACACAGTCTGCACTTGTTTTTAGAAACACATACTTTATCATTTTCCGCTAGCTTGGTCAGAATTTTAAATATGATGCATTAATCATTTAAAAAAAAAGTATGCCCCCGAATATGCAACTGCAACCTATTAATCCGTTTTATATGGTGTTATTCTTTTTTTTTTCACTCGCAGGTAGTCATTAATTGCATAATTGCCAGATCACTAAAATACAATCAGGCCACACCAACATTCCACCAGTGGAGAGATAGTAAACAAGTATACGGATTAAATTTCAGCAGCAAAGAAGACGCTGATGCTTTTGCCAAAGCGATGAATTTAGCTGTCGAAGTAACTATACTATGATAATTTATTACCTACCGTATAGCCACTGCGTATATCTCACCATTTTGAAATGATTATTTTGTATTTCCTTAGTCGATAAAACTTGATAGGATGATGTGTAAAATGAGTCGAACAATTATTATCGACCTACTTTGTGTGCGTACGTCGGGTGACAGGTCTAATTTATCAATGAAAATCCTTGTATCTGTTTCCTCCCGTTTTTATTAATATTTTTTTCTACGTCTGAAAATTCACATTAGAATTTCCTCGTCCTTTGGGAGTCTCTAGTCACTTGTTTTTCTTTTCATTTTGTTTGTTTGTATTTAAGTATTTACAAATACCGTATTTTTTGATAACGTCGATTTCGTAACGAATGCAATTAATTCGATTTTTGTAATTACGTTCTAGACGATAACCAATACGAAGCCAGCATGTCAGCCTCCGGCTGTTCCCGTCAATACCAACGCGAATCCAGCGAACGTCATGATGAATGGACAACAAGTGATGCCCCAAACCAACGGCCAGTATGATGAAGACATGGGATACAGGTTGGTTTTGAATAATGAAAAAAAAAAATCTAATGTAATTGTTGACTTGTCGGGTGGAGGCGGTGGGAAGCGGTTCAATAGAAAATACGTGAAATAGATGTTAAGACGTCAATATTGGAGATTTCATTTTTAGATCAACCTTTGGAAGGTTTTCTTTCTTTAGCTAACTGTGAAAGAGTGTTTCTGGGAAATTGCATGAAAACTGGCCTCTCCTGTTCGATCCTTTCTTTGGTCGAAAGAGAAATAAATTCTTTTTCATCTCATTTTTTTAATTTTTAGATGGCATAACCCCCCACGTGGCTTGGATCCGCTACTAATAAGTGATAGAAATAATGAAAGTTCCCCTCATGAGTTTCATTTTCCCACCCGAATGTATGAAATTAATGAAAAGTGAAGCATAATTTTTTCCACTAGCAAATTTGAATATTTACTTAGATTCGTTCTTTTGTTCTTCCGTAACGGCTGTATTATTCGTAAATCCTTTAATTTTGTAGTGCCGAGGCTAATGCCAGTTGATCCTCATAGTTTGACAATTATAATATTACTCGCTGATGGATGTTAATTAGAATCAGGGTCGTGACGAAGGTTGACGGGAACCCATTAAAAATGAAATTCTTTTCGTATATTCATGCTCCAGTCGAATTTTGCGTCGCGTCGAATTAAATTAACAAAAATATACGAAAAGAACGTAGATCCTGTGTACTTTGAGAGAAATATAGTTTGGATCTGTCGGTTGCTTTTAGAGAAATTCTTCTTTCCTATTATTTTACCGTAGAAGTAGTTTCATTCAAGAAAGTAGTTATGAAATATTGTCTCCTGAAAAAAAGGCACTTTTAGGTGCTGCTTGAATGAAAACAATATTGCCTTATGCGAGTGGGAAAAGTGATGATGTCATGTAGAAATTTTTGAATTTTATGCATTTGAAAAATAAGAACTACAAAGCTAATGTACATTATTTTATTTGAAAATCATGTTCAAATTTATTTGATCAAAGCGTGGAGTAGTGTTCGGTCAACAGATAAAAATACGTATGTAATTGTAAATAGTTTTTTGGCGCCACAACTTTTTTTAGAATTAACTAATCATCATATTACATTCAAAACCTAATAATTACTCGTCGTAATTTATACAAGATGTGTATTTATTGAGAAATCTGAATTAGGCTTTTTTAAAAATTAACTTTTCGGCCTCTCAGACATGAACAATATTCGAATTGATCTTTATTTTTTACTTCTTTTTTTTTTTTTTTTACAGAACGATGACTAAAGAAGACATGGTTGCCCTGCAAGAACGTCGTATGTCGCAACAATCACAAAGTAAGTGTCACATTTTAGAGATATGTTGGGGGAAAAAATGAATGAATAAAAAAGAAAGAGACGAAAAAAACTATTGCAGGAATTTTTCATGCCAGCAAATTATATTAACTGGCGATTAGTTGTGCTTTTTTCTTTTTTCTTTTTTTTTGTCTTGGTCTGTCGGAAGCTTTGTTTTAGAATTCTCACGCACTGGTAATTTACATTTCTCGTACTACTGATACGACGAAGTTGATGTGTTGATTTTCTTTGATTTTTTTTTAACAGGTTTTTTCCTTCTAAATATATATATTTTTTTTTAAATTGGTTTTTGCAAAGACGATTGTCGTGAATATTTTCACTATCGTCTGGGTTGCAGTAGTTGGCAATATTGTTGTTTATTTTTCAGCCATTCACTACCCTTCGCGAGGAATAATAACGTTAAGTCGTTAATCGGTTTACACATTTTCTGCTGTTATTTGCTTGGCTTGTTTGCAGCTTATGAATCACATGGTGTTTCGTGTACTCTCTCCTCTTTCAATTAATTTTAATCCGTCATGCCTTATTATTTCGTCTAGTGGTTCCAAACATAAGGGTGCCCGTATTTAGTTAAAAACTTCATGAAGGAATGCTTTCAAGGATGTACTAAATGAAGTGGTACCCAGTTATTTGGGAAAAATTTAGAAGTGCAGTTATTAAGTTGATAATAAAACCCCTGAAATAGCCTATCCTCATAAAATCAGTTCAGTTTTTTTTTTTTTGGTTTTTTGTTTTTGTTTTCCGAAAAATCGCTTTTGAATTTCTTCAGCTTAAAACAAGAAACATCGACTAAAAATATTTTTATTAATTGAAAAAAAAAAAAAGTTGATGGATGAAAGAGTAAATCAATAAAGTAGTATTCTTATTTGATCATTATTTTCATGAAACGATATGTATGTAGTATGATATGAAAACAGTTCTAGGATTATGACAGTTCGAAATCATCAGCACAAATTTTAAAAACGGTTATAACTTTTTTTTCTTTGGAGAAAAAATGAATTACTCTGAATTTTCGATGGTTGGTTGTTGATCTCCTTTTCCCGCGTCAAATGAAAATCAGTCGCTCCACATCATTGTTTATTGTATAATAAATTACTGATTTTTCTGTATGAAGGGAAGTGGGAACTCATTTTGTGAGCTCAACCTCTGAATTTCCATCTTTTTCCTCTTCGAAGTACTAGTAATTGTTTTTCTTATGACTTTTATCCACGAAAATATTATTATGCTGAATAGAAGAGACATTTTTTTTTCTTTTGCTTCAACATATTCCCGAATTAATATTTTTTTGTATTTTCATTTTCTACGGAAAAAAAAAGTCTCTTTTTAGCGTGTTGCCACTAAAATTCAGATGACGTTTATCTACATATATTTTATAATTAACGTAGAATAATTTCTGCAAATTGAAGGTCTTTATGCGAGTAATTGTTTGTTTTGACTTTTATGTTTTTTTTTTTCCTATGAACTTTTGTCAAATTAAAATTCAATCACTTAACTACTACGTGAGAGATAAGCTCTAAAACAATATGTACTTATTTTAAAATTGGGGCAGTTTTTCTGAGAAAAATTTTTATTTATCCATCCTAAATTTTTAAAATAAACTTTGATATCAGTGTACAGGTTAATAGTTTTCCAAATCCGAATTACGTAAAAATTCTATTTTCTGTGTTATATTTATCAGTGCAGATAAAATTTCCTTTTTATTTGTCTCACAAGTAGTTGAATATACTGGTCTATCGAATTTTCACGAAATTATTCAGTATATTGAAAATAATTGAAGGGTGCTCTATGCAAACTATGGAAAGTACCTTCATTATGTGAGAAGAATATATTAAATACTTACGTAATACGTACTAGGGCTTAAAATCGGAAATACCGTTCATCATACCTATGTCATGGAATCTGATTTTTAAAGGAAAGCAAATGAACGTCATTAGTCACCTGACGAAATAGCGGTAAAATGACGAATCTCAATAATTGGTAATTCGAGAGAATTTCGTGTGGTCAAGGAGTTCCATGAAGGATTGATTTGCGTGGTAATTAGTTTTGACAATATTTAAATTTTCAATTGTATTTACTTTATTCATGTTTTACATGGGATTTATCGTGGTCTTTGTTCGTGTGAAAGTTTCTTCAATATACGATTTCCTGAACAGGAAGTGACAAAAAATTATGAACATTATTGGTGGGAATCATTTTTTTTTTTTTTTTTTTTGAAAATTTTAAGAAGATAAATGAATTAATATTGATGGTTGGAAGAAAAAATCAGAAAATACGTCAATTTTCGATGTTTTTTTTTTCGAATCTAAAATAGTATATCACCTGTGTCGAAGGTTAATGCTCAATAATAATTCGTAGAAAAATGTTAATTTTCCGCGCGTGGAAATCGAATTATTGGCACTCTCTGTTGACAAAATCGTAATTACAAATTCCATTGTTTTACGTTTGTTAATTGTTGATACAATTGGTGGGATAAAAAGTAAATTACTTTTTTTTTCCCTCCTGCATAAACCTTGACCTGAAGTTAACATTATAGTTTGAAGAATTTCATATTATTCAATAATTTGTTATGATGTGCCAAAGTCCTTTAATTGTATACTATTTCGTTGTTAGGCAAACTTTTATGTCATTTTTTTTTTTTGTTGAAATGATAGATTTTTTTTTTTGTTTTGCTCCTTCAATAATGAAAGATTGTGTTGGCTTTTTTTTCTCGGTATAAGCACGTCTCACTTGAATAAATATTGTTGTGCTTTTTTTTTTGTTTCGATTATTGGCTGTTTGAGCACGTAGCCAAGGTGCGAATTCATAATCTGGCTGAGTTTTGACGTCATTCGTTGCGGTTGACTGTTGATATTACATCCTTGTGTTTAAAGATGTGGGTCACCGTGAGCAGCAGATATTCGTAATGTTATTGCACTCTCACTTGGACAGTACGAAAGAAATTAGTTTTTGAACTTCTAACTATTCGTAGATTTGTTGGTGGTTAACACCAGAAGTACCATGTGGTGTCATATATGACACCATTTGAAATTTTTAGATGGACTTCTCAAAGGACCAATATTTTGAGAACCCCTGACTTGTGTCATACGACACCACCTGGTCCTTTGAGGTTACTCTTGTGGTGTCATATCCTGGTCTTTTGAGTAATCGAGTAAAATCTGGTATTTCTAGTGTTGTTGAAAATAAAATACCTTATTGAGTTTGTCTTACGGACGAACAGACGATGAAATTATGTAGGAAATTTTATGGTATGAATGAAATGCATGGCATATAAAATCATACTCATCTAATGGAATTGATTTGTGATCTTTATTACTATGGAGTCTAATATAATAATATTTAGCAGAATGAAAATTATAGTAGACAACATTTTTTTTTATATTTGTAGAATTGCATCAAAAAGCAATACACTTTCCAGGTCTGCTCTTCTAGCAACAGTTGAAAAATTTCGAAAAAAAAACCGAACTATAAGATAATGGCAGATGAAAGTAAAAGTTTGCAGTCTGCGGAGGGATATTACTCGTAGAAAACATTGGAAACGGTGGTGCCAAAGGTGATTGTATTTACTGTTTGCTATCAGAAATTCCTAATAATGAGTAATTTTGTCAAAAGTGAACCCTCGGTTTTTGGTTTCCTTTGGTCTCCTCTGGCGTTTGGGAAAACATTACCACGGATCGATTTCTTTCTTGAGAAACTATAGTGAGAAAATATAAGAAAACCTATATTATCAGAATTATATAGTGCTGCTTTGGAAGGTCAAAATTATTAAAATCTTGTTGGTCAACGTGGCCGTGCTGAGGAAATGAAAGAAAGTACCCATTTGCCAAAGTATTTAATTGAAAATTAATTAATTCGTTGAAGAAGTATAGCCAATATAAACCACTTTTTTTTTTTTTTTTTTGGAGTTTCCTTGACGCGGGTATTTTTTTCTGTCGCTCATTAAAAAATTACAAAGAAAAATCATTCAAAATTTGCTTCGAGCATTTATTGCAGCAATAGCTAACTAAGGAATTTATTTCTCCGTGTACAGACTTCATGGGTGCATTTCTCTTGTACGCTCCTTCTTCCGTACTCCTCCTTAATCGCTAAATGTCAAAGACATTTGTTATCTTATTTACTTATTTTATCTATTAATTTCATGTCCGACAGGTGGAACATGGTTCAAGTCGATTTTTCAACACGGTACCTACTCGTAATTTCTCTTTTTTAACATTTTTCAAAAGTCATTTATTCGTCGATATTTTCACGTGCGTATTCTAAATCTGACATTTAGTGTACGAAATTCCACTTGTACCACCTTATTTTTCATTCCGAGATGGCACTTCAATTCTGTATTTCATTAAGTGTAATTATTCGACGTGCATGCAAGCTGATAAGGTTGATTTCCTTATAGGCGAATACGTGATCTGAACTGCATGTTTCGATGTTACGACGGACGATAATGCATTTGATTTGGTGTACATATGTGTATTATTGAATTTCAAGTATTTATTTTACGTCATTAAATAGTCGAGGAAATTTGAACGAACTTTCATTGGCTCTATCCTTTGTCCAAGTTCCCCTTCTCTATAAGAAACGTAATACGTACTTTTTTAAAGGTTTCATAGAAGAAACTAGCTCATCGTGCGAAAACTTGGCTTTGTTTACTGATCATAGAAGAAGAAGTAACCCTGCATAATAAAGATTTACTTTTTTTTTATTTATTTTTTTTATTTTTTTATTTTTAAATAGAAATTGTAGACTATTTTATAGAAATTCCATTGACTAGAATTTTTTTCTGCATTTTGTTTACTTTTTTCTTACATTTTGTTACAACTTCCGAAAGCATCTTTTATTCTACTTCGTATTGAAAGATGCGATCACTTCGTTCATAATTGAAGGCATTTGATTTGTTCATAATTATTGCTTGATTGCGGTGGGGATTTAAGTTTACCCAGGTAATTTCAATATTTTCCGACGCCGTTTATTTTTAGATAAAAACAGACGTATGAGAATAATGACTGGCTAGTTGTTTTATTCATTTTATTGTGTAAATTCGAGTTGAAATAATCGCCCCCTCAAGAGAGTGTACCAAATAAATTAATTTACTACACACAGCACACTATAAGTGGCTATACATACGTCAGCATAATATTCATTTTGGGCATAATAATAGTTTTGTTTTGTGGAATTCGAATTCACTGTGTGAAAGTGATGCAACTGACTGATTACGTTATGCATTTTCAATTAAATGTACGTTTCCTCATACTACTTACCTTCTAAGTACATAATATACGCCATCGTCAGGTTGAAATACTGTAATTTCTATTCGAGTGAACTGAAAATTTTAAATCTTTTTGGGATTTATTTTTAGTGACTCCTTGTTTATTTTCCTTTGCTGTATTCAATTGTGTCGCGAAGGGAATAATAAATACTCACGTTAATATGTGGACGTGTGTCGACTTAATTGTCTGTTGAATGATGAAGGAAGTGTTCCTTTAGAAATTCCTTGTTTTCGTGATGAAAATTAACTGAGTACCATTTCTTTCGAAGAACAGATTTAAGGCCATAAATCGTTTCAAAAGTTTTTTATTTTTTGATCGACGATTTGATCTTCCATTACTCTCATGGAAAATAATGAAAGATGCAAAGTCGGTGAAATTTTTAATTACAATATTTACCTACTAACTGAAAAGCACGTAACACCGAAGTATTCGAATATTGTTCTAATTTATGGCAATACAAAAATTGTACCGAGGTCGGACGTTATTCAAACTTCTCCTTCCATTTTTGGAATTAAGTTCTGTAAATTGTGAAAACCGCAGTTCTTAGTTCTTTTGATGAACTCTGTTTATCTTCAAAGTGCTTCAAGTTTTCAATCATTAATACGTACGATTTCATAACTGCGCATTTTAATTTTTATAAGTTTTACAGAAATAATGATGGTTTGTTCATGATGATAAATAATTAGTATTGCGCATTTTGACTTTTATCAGTTATACATGAAAAATTATGATGATATTTTTTTTTAATAATTATAATTTTCTTCCGTTCAGTTATCGCCATTTGCCATGACGCGTGGACTCTATTATGATGAACAGAATTCGAGGCTTATTTGCTATTCATTGTTTATTTACGTATATATTTAATATTCGTGGCATGTTTGTTTGAAATTAATCCTCAATAATGTATCGATTGTTCAGTGCCAGTGCGTAATGGTTTAATTTAATTCTCATAATGTGAAAATTTGTTTTTTCAGTTCTCAGTAGTCCGGGCAGTGTGTCCACGGTCAGCGCCGTTAGCGTATCGCCTCAAGGGGTGCCGGGCCATCAGCGCACATCGTCAGCGCCGCCAGCGCCGCAACCTCCTCCGCTGCTGCTTTCGACGCCACCAGCGCAGCCACCACAGCCGCCGCCGCAATTTCAGCAGCAGCAGCAGTTGCAACTGCAACAGCTTCAACTGCTTCAGCAGCAGCAACAGCAACTGCAACAACAGCAACTACAGCAACCACTCATACAGTCGTCTGCGCCGCCTCTTCCGGCCGCGGCTCCGGCGGCCCCAGCGCCTCCCTGTCCTCCTCCCCTCCCCTCGAATAACCTTTTAAAGTCTGGCGAGTCGGCCGAAATCGGATCTCTAGCGGCGCAATTGCAGACGTGTCGTCTGCGACGCTCCAATCGGGTATATGATAATTTAAATTTGTTTCCCCCCCCTTATGAATTTTATTTTATTGCTTTATGGTATGCTAGTTTATGCATAAATGTATTTCCCTATAATAGACCCATTTCAATATTCTCCAATTTCGGAGACACTATTGTAACTACAGTAAAGGTCTGTTACTTGATGTCTGATCTTAAGGATGTAGTTTACCTTTGCTAGTCAATATCGGCGTCTGAAAAACCGCGTGAAAATGTTGAATGTAGGCACAACTTTCTCGAAACATGTGTTTGAGATTTGCGTTTCGGCAGCCAAAATGGCAATTTGCAATTTTTCTGAGTTTTTAGTTTAGAAGTGCACTTAACATGTACCATCTTTTCGCCTGAGGTTTGCACCAAATTAGTTCTAGTTTGGGGTCCGTTATCCTTGAACATATTTTTTATGCCCGGACGAAGCTGTTTTTTTTTTTTTTTTTTTTTTTCAATTTAATTATTTTTCTTCACTTTTTTTCAAAGCTCCAAAAAATTTTTTTCGAAATCTTAAAAATAAGCCTTGAAATTAAAAACAAAAGGCTTTATCCTGGCATAGAGAATATGTTCAAGAGTAGCATATCCAAATGCGAGCCAATTCGGAGCGAAACTCTGCGAAAATAAATGGTAAATTGTGAACTAATTGAAAAAATCAAAGTTACACTACATACAGTATTGGATAGCCAGCAAGTTTAATTACGAACTGTCAAGATGAAGTGCCGATGAAAAATCAAGCTTAGAGTTGAAACAAACTCTTTTCGTTATTGGCTACTCAGAAAACCGTCTGAAAAATCAGATAAAACCACCCGCAAGTGTATTTGAGAGCGGTATTTGGCTCAAATAAAATTTTGAACTTTCAGTAGAACATTTTCGGTGCTCCCACTTATGCCCCTGGTAGTAATGATTAGTGTCATTATTATTTTGTATAATGAGTCGATTATGAACTAATGGTTGGCAATTATTCGCAGCAGTCTGCCGAAAACAGTGGCTCATCGACGAGTAGCGGTGGCAGCAGTAATTATGGCACGCTGGGACGTGTTCAAGGTGGTGGTATGGCCTCCATGATGGATGAAATGGCGAAAACACTGGCCAGGCGGAGGGCTGCTGTCGAGAAAAAGGATACAGAAAGTGCTCCGGTGCGTATTCCAATCGTTCATCGGTCGAATAAACTGAGCGATAATAACGATGACATTGGTTAATGGGAAATTTCAGATTGTTTGCAAAGTTATCTGGAATGCATTTCAGTACTCATACTATTTTCTTTTTCAATTCAAGTTGAAAATCCCTGTATTTTCCTCTTTTTTTTAGGGAGGCTGGGGGGGGGGGCAAGTATATCATACGAACATGTATACTACTTCAATAAGTTAATATATTTTTTGATGCTTCTATTTAACCACAACCCGAACCTAATTGAAGACTTCTTACACATATGACAAACTGGAGTGCGCTGGAGAAAAAATTTGGATTGTTAAGACTTTGAAAAAATTGAACTGGAGTGCGCATGAAGATGAACGTTTTCACCTAAAAATTTGTTTCAGTTATTGATACTTATACTTATTACTCGTAGTTTCTGTTATCTGCGATTTCTTCAAGTAGTCTTTCACATTTTGTACCAATATGCTGTTGTACAGTTGGGGATTTGGGGGTGGGCATTGGACACCTCGAAAAATCAACATTAGAAGCCAGTAACAAAAAATTTATACCTAAAATTAAATTCGAGTTATTCGATGTTGCATTAGTCTTGAACTGTTTTGTGTAAAAACTGAAACAAATATCGTAGTAATCGCTGCTACATAGCGAGCTGGATTTTAATTGTGAAATACTGGAGACCCTACAGTGTATTGAATAATATTCCAACCCTGTTGTTTACGACGAATCAGATAACTAATTATATATTTTATTTTATTTTACCTTGTCTTATATCCTTTACTTAAATACATATATTATTATTTCACCTAATATCGCTCGTGCTTTTTTCGTTGCAGGAGGAAACGACGCCGAACGAAAAGAAGTCATGGAACAGTCGAAATAGTAATAGTAATATTAGTAATAATAGTAGTAATAATAATAGCGCTACCAATGGTTGTGAGAGCCCTAAACCTGTGAGAAAACAATTTATGACCTCCTCCGAAGAGCTAACGAACAAGGTGAACGGGGAAGTAACATCGTTGTCTAGTGATCTAGAAAATTTGAAACAAGAAATACTACGAGAAGTGCAGAAGGAACTGGCGCAGATGAAGAGGGAAATAATCGACGGTAAGTGTTTTGTCATCATTTTTCCTCAGTTTTACTCATTTTTCAAGATATTAATTTTGTCCTATCAAAGGAGCCTCCGAGTATACTCTGCAAATACGGATATTTTATCCACACTATTAGCTCTATGCGGTATTAATCATAGTGAAAACCGCTGTAAATAAGCTTCAATTTCGTAGGTTGAGTTTGTGTCGAGGAAATGAGAGAAAATTGTATTCTATTTTTAGGGTGTTCTACGAATCACATTTACGATTATTTACGAGTACATAGTTTCGAAACTTATTATGAGCTTCAGTTCAAATTTTACAGAAAATGCAAAAAAAAAAACCGTCACTTGACGTCTATTTCAGCTACAGCTAGAAAGTCACTTTTTTTCAATGGTTGGTAAACCTGTTATCAGCTGGCAGGAAAAATGCGTATCAGTCAACATTTTCTCGCATTTTTATGGTTTGAGATTGTTTTTTGGCCTATTTTGAAAACTAACATGCGACCTTTTTTGTGCTGAATTTTCAATTTAATGTGTTTTGAAGTAAATTGTTAATTTTTGATACGAAAGCTGAAATGTATTTTTTGGATTTTTCAACATTTTGGAACATATTATACACGTATTATTGGTTTCTAGCAATTTTTGAAACTAGTGTGTACATTATTATGTATTTTGATGATTGGATGCAGCTAACTTTAGAACCGAAATTGATAGAGAAGGTTTTTTAAAAAAAATGACTTCGTCGTTTAGTAAGTTTTGATTTAAAACAGTGTAAATTTGACCTCGATTTTTCAATAGATAGAGTAATATTTGATGAAAAAATGATGGATTATTTTTGGCGCTTTGTAAATTTTGAATTGTGAAACTGCGTGGGTCATATTAGAACTGACACAGAAGTATTATTGTCGTTCCTTTATTATTGAGTATTTGAATTTATTTTGCTTTTCCATCACTCAAAAACTAATCTTTTCGGTTTTTTATCCTCGTTGCAGTTATCAAAGCCGAATTTGGACGCAGATGAAGTAACGACGGCCTGGAGCATGAACCGAAACAGAACGACTAATCGGATACCAATGGCCATCCAGATGAAGGGTTCATGTGAGTCAACAAAATAATATCATCTTCAAACATTCCAAGTGAATGCACGTCGTTGGAAGAAGCCAAAAACGGACAAAAAATACGAGTACCTTCAGGATTCGCTTTTCAACTCATACATTCTGCAAAGTGTGTCGATGTAAATATCGTGGTTTTTTTTTTTTTTTGCTACTAGAGTGCTAATCATTATTATATTACAGTATAGTATGTGTGGGTGTTGTTGTATCAGTGTGTATGTGTAACGATGTGATTTAATTAGTCGTTGTCTTGAATCGTTGGTTCAGAATTTTCAAACTAGATTCTGAAAATTTCACGTTGCATATCAAAAGTTAAATATTTCGTTGAGATTTTTTTTTTTTTTGGTCCAAAAATTAAATAACGTACCAATAAAAAAAAAAAAAAAAAAGGAAAATTATTACTCACTGAAGATAGATGATTTTGATTAACTTATAATCGTTCCAGAAGTATGCAACTTTCTCATTCCAGTTTTTCTGTTTTGTAAACAGTCTTTTTTTTTCATTTTTTTTTTTTCAATTCAGATATTTTTGACGTTAAAATTTTTATTGATTTTGTACGTTTTGGAATTCGTTCATTTATATGAGGATTTCATTTTTATGTTTCATTTAACAAATTCGAATCTACGTTTTGTAAACGTTAAGTTTCAGGTTTCTCATTTGTTACGTCTGTTTCGTGTTTGTTGAGTTTTATTGAATCGCTTCGCTCTTATATGGTGTATAATTAGTCCCCAGCCCCCAACCCCCAAAGTATGGCCGCAATTGGAGGACGTTGAGGAGTGCTTCGTAGCTGTGCAACACGGTTTTATGGGTGAGGAGGTGAGATCTTCGAATTTTATTTAGTAATGGACATGAAGCTGTTAATTTGTATACATTCCATTTTGTTGATGATTTTTTTGATAGCATTTACAATGGAAATAAGTAGAAAATAATGAGGATGAGTCAACGATCAAATGGAAAACCATTTTATCAAATTATGTGTGGAGTCGAAGGTTTCTAAATTCTACTCTAAGATTAATACAATTTTTCAATCTTGGATCACGAATCAATATTTTCTAGGAGGTCTAATTGGAATCGTGATGAGATGCAGGGCTCTTTGGTTGAAAAGTTGTGTATTCAAAAATATCTACTTCTAACACTGTTAACCCTTACAGAGATACATTTCAATTTGTTCATATTTCGCATGCAATTATCAAAGTGCAAACAGACCTTGTCAGATGATTCGTGATCCAAGATTCGAATTATTTTTCTCTGCATCGATTTATTAAATCGAAGTTTTCCTGATGATTCCGGACTATTTCTTATGGTTTTCTTCGAAATGAGCTGTAAAACCTGAGAGTTTTTTTTTCATCTCTGGGCTTAATAGACTGAGTAACTGCATAATTTGTTGTCGACTTTCACCCCTTGCCCCTTCCCCACTCCTTCAACGTGTATCCTAATTGCGACTATACCGGTTCCCATTGTGTACATGCGACTGTTCGATAAGTTTAGCTAATTTTTTTTTCGCGAGATTGGTATAAATGCTCAATCGTTTGCTCAACTCTTCATAAATACTTGTTTGGTCTGATTTTTCTTCCCGATTTTTTTTCCTTTTTTCAGTTTTTCATGTTTTTTTTTTTTTTTTTTGCTTCATATTTTCTTTTAATTATGGTTTCTAACTTAGTGAAAATGGTGCTGTCACTGTGGTGTTAGTTTTTCTTTTCTATTCTCGTTTTACTTACGAGCATGCTGGGTAGATTTTTCTTTAATTTTCTGTTTTTTTTTTTTTTTTTCACCTCTGTTAACTTTTCCACTGAAAATCCTGTAAGCTGTTCTCCTTCCGTTCATCTTCATTTAATAATAATTTTAAGTGCTCTTCTCGTTTGTAAGTGTGAACATAACTGCCTTTTACCGTGTGTATTTAGTAACGAGTAGAATATTTTGCCCCATTAATTTTTTTCGTCTTTTTTTTTTTCCTCCCCCATCCCTTAAGAAAATAACGACTTTCCCATTCGATTTTCATTTTCTTCGTATCTTCTTCTCATTCTTTGATTATATTTTTTAATTTTTTTTTTTTATGTTGGATTTTTATTTTTATACGACAGAAATCTTTATAATACGTTCGACTGTATTTGATTTGTATATTTTTACTGTTTTTCGTTTCGTAAACCTGTGCGGAGATATGGTAAAATCGTGCGGATGTACGTATATTACGTTCAAACGTAGAATTGAACGCATGCTTTCCATTTTTTTGAAACGCTCTCGCTTTAGTGTGTGCATTTTCGTATACTTTGGTCGAGATGAAACAAGGCGATCCTACAAAAAAGTAGTTTCATTGATGTTATTGATTTTCTTGTAACGTTGCAAGTGTGACTGGAATTCACATTGTGCCAGTACCTTTATCAATACTTCAGTGTATTCGTCAAATTTTTACGTTACGGTTTTATCGGATCGCCTTGGTTTTTTGCTTTTTTTTTTCTCTTTCTTTCTTCACCTAGATAGTAATTGATTCGCTCCTTATGCAGATTTGGTTAGATGGAAAAATGTGTGATATAAATTTTCGAGGGAAATGGTTATTCTAAATTGCGGATGTCTCGGCGTTTTATGTTGATTATTAGTTTTGTAGTATACAAAATCTTGACGGGGTGATATGAAAAGGTAGCTGCGAAGCTGCCTAAATTTTTCTTAACTCCTTTCGTGACGTCTGTGGACCAGTTGATTTCTCTGCCCCTCTTTCCCGCGAATGCGAAATCTTCTCTGGCGAGTCGATTGTGCGAAGAAGTGACTGGTAGATCTCACAATTAGTCAGTTCGAGTATTAGAAAATTGTTTAAGAAATAACTTGATGAACTCGAAAATTATTGTAATCTGAAGAATGAAGGTAAACCACATACGACTTTTGTTTATTCTGTGGAAATATAGTCGAATAACAGAACGGTGTCGATTTGCTGCGGTATTAATTTATGCGCGTCACTTGTCACAACGTCTGTCTCAAAACGTATGTGCGTAAAGCGCAAACAGTATGTTCATTTTGCAAAAGTTGGAAAACAATGTTTTTCTTTTCGTCAAATAGTTGATCTCTTCGTCACCTGCAAATCGAGTTTGGAAATTTATTCTCTTAATATTTTTAGTCAGCTTTTATACGGGTTACATTTTCTATGAAAATCATTCAAATAGCGTAAATACTATTTTAGGTCACTATTGAATATAGAATCCATATTATTTATCAAAACTGATGAAAAATGAGATGAAATTTAACCGTTGAAAATATATAAGGGATACAGAAAACCAACTTTCTAAGTCCACAGATGTAGTCTCACGATACTATGCTGCAAAAGCATGCTACCTTTCCTATCGCTGTTACAGTTTTTGAAATTCAGATTTCATCTGCTGGTCCCCATATACATATGTACATGTACGTATAGAAAGAGTGCATTCTGTCATGATGGAATCCACGTCTCTAGTCTTAAGTCTCGCAGTGGTTATGCGTTACCAGCGATGATCCGATTCATTCATTCTTCACTGAATAACCACTTGCTGATCTCAGCACTTCTGAGTGTAGCATCTCCATTGATACTCTTCAGTTTGTAATTTTTTTTTTATGATGGAGAGAGAGTGAGAGAGAGAGAAAAGATACTAATGTATACACAAAAAATATTTTAGTTACCATCGGTGCCAACAATTTTGTTGATTCTCGACATCAAAAGGATATTGTCATTCTGAATTATTCCAAAATCAAAAATATGTAGTAGTGGTATTGCAGTGTAGGGTTGGGAACTTGAAGTGAGAATCACGAAGTGTATTTGAAAGTAGAATGATCTATAATGAATTCATTAGTACATGCCAAGGGTTGGCATTTTGCAGAATGAAAAAAGTACGAGTACATATTCAAATAGCAATTTAAATTATTTTATTGGTTTATTTGAAGTCAGATATTATTAGAATTTTGCGCTTTGGCTGAATGCAAAAAAGTAGCTAAGTTTAATTTTTTTATTATGGTTAAATTATAATGAAGTTTTGTACTTGGTGCGTTATACTCACTGTGTGACAAGTAGAGATACTATAGTCTTCAGTTTATGAGAGTGGATTAAAATAATATCGAACGCTATCGAACATCGATCGCTGATTTGTGGCTGATATTAAAAAAGTGCATTATTCTCTTCCCAACCCTCTATGCTTTGTGCTGGTGTTTCGAAAAATCGATCATAGTGTACATGAAAGTAATCATTTTTTGGCCAACTAATTACCGCACACGAAATTTCCAAACACTCTCCAACTTTCGAAACATTGCTCGTCGTATTACGTGATGAGTTACTTTTTGTATGAGCATTAATTATTTTACGTCGGTAGTTAAATTTTTATAGTCAAACGTAGTTTCATTAGACTAATTTTGGTCAAATAATTAATTTCTGACTACTGAGTAGATATCTTTTGATTAAAAAAAAAAAAAGTAGATGAAATTATTTTTTTATTACTTATTTCTTTTTTTTTACACGCTGTTCTCTGCCACTTACTGCAATTTCTTTTATAGGTTAGCATCACGAATTATTATCATTTCTTGTATTATGTTCCTAATTGTGTATAATATTTTTATTTATTTTTTTTGAATGTGTGAAACCTTTTTTTTTGAATTTTTTTGGGGGTTTTCTTCGGTCAGCGACTGAAATAAAAATACGACTGTACATATTATACGAATTCTTTTTCATTTTTGCATTATTTTATTGTTCTTTTCGACGTTTGATTACGTATATTATTTATAAGTTATATGTGATTTATTTATCGAATAAATGAAAAAAAAAAAAAAAAAAAAAAAAGGATAATATTAATCAGATTTTGCGTTGTGTTAAATATTATGTTTTTTTTTTCTTCTTATTTTAATATCGTTCATTCGGGTCGCGTTAAATACGTTTTTCTTTTTTTCTTATTTTTCTGTAAAGAGATTGCTGTGAAATTCATTTTCGATTAACACAAGTCAGCCTACTTAATCGTTTTTAACTTTTCAGCCGGTCTTACAATACAGCTGTCTGAATCGAGATTATATTTTCAATGTGATTCATTTTTTTTTTTTTCTGTGCCATATGAAATTAATGTATCCTCCTGTAATGTGGCCATTTTTCGAACAATTTTAATGTATTATTGTCAATTTTTTTATTTTCTTTTTTGCTAAGAACCTTTACTAAGGTGTGGTACATGAGGTAAAAAACTTTTTTTTGACTTTTGTAACAAAAATGGTTGCACTTTCATCAAACGTAGATATTCTTTCTTATTTCTCTACGAATTTTCCAGTTTCTTAAGACTTCTCCGAATAAGTCAGACTCATTATACTGAAACGATGAAACTAGTTTTTTTTTTCATTTTTATTTTATTTATTTTATTTTTTTTTGATTGTTTGCGGAACGTTTTTCTTTGAGGATAATTCTATTGTTCATATCACACAGTTTTATGGTGTTTGTAAAATTGAGTTCATCAATTATGACACGTGGATGTGAATAGAACTATAGCACTTCTTCCATATCCGTAGAATTGTATAAATACTAATTCCTGTCTTGATTGATTTCGTCATGCATTTCGAATATGAGTATCGGTCGTGTCACTAGCGGGTAATTTCAACTACTTTCGTTTCACTTCATTTGAAAATGATACAAAATTTAAAGAAAAGAAAAAATAATGGGTTTAGTTTCTTCTTCGGTTTAACACTGTACTAGCTTTAAAATATATTCGCATTTAATATTATTTACGTAATTATTACCATTATTGTAAGAATTCCTTACTTTTAAATAAACGTTTATGCTGTCAGCCACGAATTGATTCTTCTCTTTCTTCGCATTTTACGTAGAATTTAATGCACGTTTCAGACTACACGGATTGGGCTGAAATTCACGTGGTAGCTTTCTCAGCCAAAACCATTGAATCTGGAGAGATGATGTTCGACCAAAAATGCGGTTTATTTTGCTTAAAAATTAGCTGTTTTTAACATTTTTAGCTTTGAAAATTTAAATTTTTAGCTGCCATAATTAACAACTTGATCCACGTATCTATTTCTTCAACGATGGTTGCATTTAGTAGTACAATATTTTTACAGCAGATAGGACACTCGATTATTTAGTAACACGTACCCCCATACGTATTCCCTTTAAATTTAGTAACACATACCCCCCCACGTATTCCCTTTTCAAATATTTTTGAATTTAGTAATACGTACCCCCCTACGTATTCCCTTTAAATTTAGAAACACGTACCCCCCCACGTGTTCCTTTTCAAATATTTTCGAATTTGGTTCAGGTACCCCCCCACGTGTTCCCTTTAAATTTAGTAACACGTACCCCCCCACGTATTCCCTTTTCAAATATTTTTGAATTTAGTAATACGTACCCCCCTACGTATTCCCTTTAAATTTAGAAACACGTACCCCCCCACGTGTTCCTTTTCAAATATTTTCGAATTTGGTTCAGGTACCCCCCTACGTATTCCCTTTGAATTTAGAAACACGTACCCCCCCACGTGTTCCTTTTCAAATATTTTCGAATTTGGTTCAGGTACCCCCCCACGTGTTCCCTTTAAATTTAGTAACGCGTACCCCCCCACGTATTCCTTTTCAAATATTTTCGAATTTGGTTCAGGTACCCCCCCACGTGTTCCCTTTAAATTTAGTAACACGTACCCCCCCACGTATTCCCTTTTCAAATTATTTGAATTTAGTAATACGTACCCCCCTACGTATTCCCTTTAAATTTAGAAACACGTACCCCCCCACGTGTTCCTTTTCAAATATTTTCGAATTTGGTTCAGGTACCCCCCTACGTATTCCCTTTGAATTTAGAAACACGTACCCCCCCACGTGTTCCTTTTCAAATATTTTCGAATTTGGTTCAGGTACCCCCCCACGTGTTCCCTTTAAATTTAGTAACGCGTACCCCCCCACGTATTCCTTTTCAAATATTTTCGAATTTGGTTCAGGTACCCTCCCACGTGTTCCCTTTAAATTTAGTAACACGTACCCCCCCACGTATTCCCTTTTCAAATTATTTGAATTTAGTAATACGTACCCCCCTACGTATTCCCTTTAAATTTAGAAACACGTACCCCCCCACGTGTTCCTTTTCAAATATTTTCGAATTTGGTTCAGGTACCCCCCCACGTGTTCCCTTTAAATTTAGTAACACGTACCCCCCCACGTATTCCCTTTTCAAATATTTTTGAATTTAGTAATACGTACCCCCCTACGTATTCCCTTTAAATTTAGAAACACGTACCCCCCCACGTGTTCCTTTTCAAATATTTTCGAATTTGGTTCAGGTACCCCCCTACGTATTCCCTTTGAATTTAGAAACACGTACCCCCCCACGTGTTCCTTTTCAAATATTTTCGAATTTGGTTCAGGTACCCCCCCACGTGTTCCCTTTAAATTTAGTAACGCGTACCCCCCCACGTATTCCTTTTCAAATATTTTCGAATTTGGTTCAGGTACCCCCCCACGTGTTCCCTTTAAATTTAGTAACACGTACCCCCCCACGTATTCCCTTTTCAAATTATTTGAATTTAGTAATACGTACCCCCCTACGTATTCCCTTTAAATTTAGAAACACGTACCCCCCCACGTGTTCCTTTTCAAATATTTTCGAATTTGGTTCAGGTACCCCCCCACGTGTTCCCTTTAAATTTAGTAACACGTACCCCCCCACGTGTTCCTTTTCAAATATTTTCGAATTTGGTTCAGGTACCCCTCCACGTGTTCCCTTTAAATTTAGTAACACGTACCCCCCCACGTATTCTCTATTCAAATATTTTTGAATTTAGTAACACGTACCCCCCTACGTATTCCCTTTAAATTTAGTAACACGTACCCCCCCACGTATTCCCTTTTCAAATATTTTTGAATTTAGTAACACGTACCCCCCTACGTATTCCCTTTAAATTTAGTAACACGTACCCCCCCACGTATTCCCTTTTCAAATATTTTCGAATTTAGTAACACGTACCCCCCTACGTATTCCCTTTAAATTTAGTAACACGTACCCCCCCACGTGTTCCTTTTTCAAATATTTTCGAATTTGGTTCAGGTACCTCCCCACGTGTTCCCTTTAAATTTAGTAACACGTACCCCCCACGTATTCCCATTTCAAATATTTTTGAATTTAAAATGGAGCATGTGGGGGGAGGTACTGTAACTAAATTCGAAAATGGAGCATGTGGGGGGGTACTGTAACTAAATTCGAAAATGGAGCATGTGGGGGGGTACTGGAGCTAAATTCGAAAATGGAGTATGTGGGGGGGTACTGTAACTAAATTCGAAAATGGAGCATGTGGGGGGGTACTGGAGCTAAATTCGAAAATTTAGTATGTGGGGGGGGGTACTGTAACTAATTTCGAAAATGGAGCATGTGGGGGGGTACTGGAGCTAAATTCGAAAATGGAGAATGTGGGGGGTACTGGAGCTAAATTCGAAAATGGAGCATGTGGGGGGGTACTGGAGCTAAATTCGAAAATGGAGCATGTGGGGGGTACTGGAGCTAAATTCGAAAATGGAGCATGCGGGGGGGGGGGGGGGGGTACTGGAACTAAATTCGAAAATGGAGCATGTGGGGGTGTACTGGAACTAAATTCGAAAATATTTGAAAATAGAAAACGTGGGGGATACGTGAATTAATCGTTAATTCTGACACAGCTGGACGAAATTTGAGACAGCTGGACGGAAAATGAGGCAGCAGGACGAAAAATTAGAAATCCAGCCCAAAATTGAGACATCCAGCCGAAAACTGAGACAACTGGACGAAAATCTAGACAGCTGAGATAGAATTGAGACAGCTGGAATCCAGCCAACGACCTAAAATCTAATTGGAAATATTCAAGAAGTTGATAAATTATGGCAGCTGAAATCTGAAAACTTTAAAGCGAAATATCAGTCTCCAACTTTTCCTATAGATGAGTATGGAGGGCGCTGAGGTTGATTTTCCTCCATATTCACGAATATTTCTCGTATTTTTTCAACACAAAACATAAATTTTCATTTTTTTCATCCAATTTTTCAGTGAGTTACTATTGCTTGCTCGTAAATGAAAGAATTTTAGCCATATTCACGATTAGTTTTTATTCATTCATTTTCAAAGAAAAATAAATATTTTATACAGATAGGTTTCACATGTATGGGGAAAAAATTGGTAAATACAAGTTTTGAATGTATAATTATTACAATAAATCTTGACTGATACGAAATATTTTTCGAAAAAATGGTTTTTAGACTGGATCTTGAACATTAGTACTCCATTCGTGTAGGGGCAGAAGTGTTGTTATACGCCGAGTCAATCTTGCATATGGAGCGTGTCTTTTGACTGGACCCAAAACAGCTTCCCACTTTTCAGCTGAAACAAAAATGTACTAAATTTTAGTGGATCACATAAAGATACAAATAAGAGACTAAAAACTAAGTAAAGAACACCAAATTTGGAATGCACAGAATGTAGTTCATCACGCTGAATCCGAATCTGCAGCCCATTTTACTCTACGTCGCCATTAAAGTCCATTTTTGACCATTTTTCATTTTTTTAGCCGCCGCCAAAATCGAACTTCGGATTCGGATTCAGCGACTTCAAAAATCCCAATATCGACGCTAATCTCGAAAAAAAATTTTGGAAAAAAATCGAAAAAACACCGAGGGGTTACCTTCTCATTTTCACAAAAATTGACGATTTTTGAATTTTTCCAGGAAATATGTGCACAGTATATAATTTTTCACCCTGAATCCGAATCTGCAGCCCATTTTACTCTACGTCGCCATTTAAGTCCATTTTCGACCATTTTTCATTTTTTTACAATGTTATTTTTGAAAAATTTTTGTTGAAATAATAAAATTGACCAAAAATAAGCTGCAGGATGAAAATTGACAATTATAAACTGGCTTTACACATGGGATGTCTCAATTTTCGGCTGGATGTCTCATTTTTTGTCCTACTGTCTAAATTTTCGGCTGGATGTCTCAATTTTCGGCTGGATGTCTCATTTTTTGTCCAGCTGTCTAAATTTTCGGCTGGATGTCTCAATTTTCGGCTGGATGTGTCATTTTTCGGCTGGATGTCTCATTTTTTGTCCAGCTATCTAAATTTTCGGCTGGATGTCCCATTTTTCGGCTGGATGCCTCATTTTTTGTCCTGCTGTCTAAATTTTCGGCTGGATGTCTCAATTTTCGCCTGGATGTCTCATTTTTTGTCCAGCTGTCTAAATTTTCGGCTGGATGTCTCAATTTTCGGCTGGATGTGTCATTTTTCGGCTGGATGTCTCATTTTTTTTCCAGCTTTCTAAATTTTCGGCTGGATGTCTCATTTTTTGTCCAGCTATCTAAATTTTCGGCTGGATGTCCCATTTTTCGGCTGGATGTCCCATTTTTTGTCCAGCTGTCTAAATTTTCGGCTGGATGTCTCAATTTTTGGCTGGATGTGTCATTTTTCGGCTGGATGTCTCATTTTTTTTCCAGCTTTCTAAATTTTTGGCTGGATGTCTCATTTTTTGTCCAGCTATCTAAATTTTCGGCTGGATGTCCCATTTTTCGGCTGGATGTCTCATTTTTTGTCCAGCTGTCTAAATTTTCGGCTGGATGTCTCAATTTTTGGCTGGATGTTTCATTTTTTGTCCAGCTATCTAAATTTTCGGCTGGATGTCTCATTTTTTGTCCTGCTGTCTAAATTTTCGGCTGGATGTCTCAATTTTCAGCTGGATGTGTCATTTTTCGGCTGGATGTCTCATTTTTTTTCCAACTTTCTAAATTTTCGGCTGGATGTCTCATTTTGTTTTTCAATATTGAGACATCCAGCCGAAAAATGAGACATCCAGCCGAGAATTTAGACAGCTGGACAAAAAATGAGTCATCCAGCCGAAAATTTAGAAATCCAGCCGAAAATTTAGAAAGCTTGAAAAAAAATGAGACATCAAGCCGAAAAATGAGACATGCAGCCGAAAATTGAGACATCCAGCTGAAAATTTAGACAGCTGGACAAAAAATGAGACATCCAGCCGAAAAATGACACATCCAGTCGAAAATTGAGACATCCAGCCGAAAATTTAGACAGCAGGACAAAAAATGAGACATCCAGCCGAAAAATGAGACAGCTGGACGAAAAATGAGACATCCAGCCGAAAATTGAGACATCCAGCCGAAAATTTAGAGAGCTGGACAACAAATGAGACATCCAGCCGAAAATTTAGATAGCTGGACAAAAAATGAAACATCCAGCCGAGAATTGAGACATCCAGCCGAAAAATGACACATCCAGCCGAAAATTGAGACATCCAGCCGAAAATTTAGACAGCTGGACAAAAAATGAGACATCCAGCCAAAAATTTAGAAAGCTGGAAAAAAAATGAGACATCCAGCCGAAAAATGACACATCCAGTCGAAAATTGAGACATCCAGCCGAAAATTTAGACAGCACGACAAAAAATGAGACATCCAGCCGAAAAATGAGACAGCTGGACGAAAAATGAGACATCCAGCCGAAAATTGAGACATCCAGCCGAAAATTTAGAGAGCTGGACAACAAATGAGACATCCAGCCGAAAATTTCGACAGCTGGACAAAAAATGAGACATCCAGCCAAAAATTGAGACATCCAGCCAAAAAATGACACATCCAGCCGAAAATTGAGACATCCAGCCGAAAAATGACACATCCAGCCGAAAATTGAGACATCCACCCGAAAAATGACACATCCAGCCGAAAATTGAGACATCCAGCCGAAAATTTAGACAGCTGGACAAAAAATGAGACATCCAGCCAAAAATTGAGACATCCAGCCGAAAATTTAGAAAGCTGGAAAAAAAGTGAGACATCCAGCCAAAAAATGACACATCCAGCCGAAAATTTAGACAGCAGGACAAAAATTGAGACATCCAGCCGAAAATTTAGAAAGCTGGAAAAAAAATGAGACATCCAGCTGAAAAATGACACATCCAGTCGAAAATTGAGACATCCAGCCGAAAATTTAGACAGCAGGACAAAAAATGAGACATCCAGCCGAAAAATGAGACAGCTGGACGAAAAATGAGACATCCAGCCGAAAATTGAGACATCCAGCCGAAAATTTAGAAAGCTGGAAAAAAAGTGAGACATCCAGCCAAAAAATGACACATCCAGCCGAAAATTGAGACGTCCAGCCGAAAATTTAGAGAGCTGGACAACAAATGAGACATCCAGCCGAAAATTGAGACATCCAGCCGAAAATTTAGAAAGCTGGAAAAAAAATGAGACATCCAGCCGAAAAATGACACATCCAGTCGAAAATTGAGACATCCAGCCGAAAATTTAGACAGCAGGACAATAAATGAGACATCCAGCCGAAAAATGAGACAGCTGGACGAAAAATGAGACATCCAGCCGAAAAATGAGACAGCTGGACGAAAAATGAGACATCCAGCCGAAAATTGAGACATCCAGCCGAAAATTTAGAGAGCTGGACAACAAATGAGACATCCAGCCGAAAATTGAGACATCCAGCCAAAAATTTAGAAAGCTGGAAAAAAAATGAGACATCCAGCCGAAAAATGACACATCCAGTCGAAAATTGAGACATCCAGCCGAAAATTTAGACAGCAGGACAAAAAATGAGACATCCAGCCGAAAAATGAGACAGCTGGACGAAAAATGAGACATCCAGCCGAAAATTTAGATAGCTGGACAAAAAATGAAACATCCAGCCGAGAATTGAGACATCCAGCCGAAAAATGACACATCCAGCCGAAAATTGAGACATCCAGCCGAAAATTTAGACAGCTGGACAAAAAATGAGACATCCAGCCAAAAATTTAGAAAGCTGGAAAAAAAATGAGACATCCAGCCGAAAAATGACACATCCAGTCGAAAATTGAGACATCCAGCCGAAAATTTAGACAGCACGACAAAAAATGAGACATCCAGCCGAAAAATGAGACAGCTGGACGAAAAATGAGACATCCAGCCGAAAATTGAGACATCCAGCCGAAAATTTAGAGAGCTGGACAACAAATGAGACATCCAGCCGAAAATTTCGACAGCTGGACAAAAAATGAGACATCCAGCCAAAAATTGAGACATCCAGCCAAAAAATGACACATCCAGCCGAAAATTGAGACATCCAGCCGAAAAATGACACATCCAGCCGAAAATTGAGACATCCACCCGAAAAATGACACATCCAGCCGAAAATTGAGACATCCAGCCGAAAATTTAGACAGCTGGACAAAAAATGAGACATCCAGCCAAAAATTGAGACATCCAGCCGAAAATTTAGAAAGCTGGAAAAAAAGTGAGACATCCAGCCAAAAAATGACACATCCAGCCGAAAATTTAGACAGCAGGACAAAAATTGAGACATCCAGCCGAAAATTTAGAAAGCTGGAAAAAAAATGAGACATCCAGCTGAAAAATGACACATCCAGTCGAAAATTGAGACATCCAGCCGAAAATTTAGACAGCAGGACAAAAAATGAGACATCCAGCCGAAAAATGAGACAGCTGGACGAAAAATGAGACATCCAGCCGAAAATTGAGACATCCAGCCGAAAATTTAGAAAGCTGGAAAAAAAGTGAGACATCCAGCCAAAAAATGACACATCCAGCCGAAAATTGAGACGTCCAGCCGAAAATTTAGAGAGCTGGACAACAAATGAGACATCCAGCCGAAAATTGAGACATCCAGCCGAAAATTTAGAAAGCTGGAAAAAAAATGAGACATCCAGCCGAAAAATGACACATCCAGTCGAAAATTGAGACATCCAGCCGAAAATTTAGACAGCAGGACAATAAATGAGACATCCAGCCGAAAAATGAGACAGCTGGACGAAAAATGAGACATCCAGCCGAAAAATGAGACAGCTGGACGAAAAATGAGACATCCAGCCGAAAATTGAGACATCCAGCCGAAAATTTAGAGAGCTGGACAACAAATGAGACATCCAGCCGAAAATTGAGACATCCAGCCAAAAATTTAGAAAGCTGGAAAAAAAATGAGACATCCAGCCGAAAAATGACACATCCAGTCGAAAATTGAGACATCCAGCCGAAAATTTAGACAGCAGGACAAAAAATGAGACATCCAGCCGAAAAATGAGACAGCTGGACGAAAAATGAGACATCCAGCCGAAAATTTAGAGAGCTGGACAACAAATGAGACATCCAGCCGAAAATTGAGACATCCAGCCGAAAATTTAGACAGCAGGACAAAAAATGAGACATCCAGCCGAAAAATGAGACAGCTGGACGAAAAATGAGACATCCAGCCGAAAATTGAGACATCCAGCCGAAAATTTAGACAGCAGGACAAAAAATGAGACATCCAGCCGAAAAATGAGACAGCTGGACGAAAAATGAGACATCCAGCCGAAAATTGAGACATCCAGCCGAAAATTTAGAGAGCTGGACAACAAATGAGACATCCAGCCGAAAATTTAGAAAGCTGGAAAAAAAATGAGACATCCAGCCGAAAAATGACACATCCAGTCGAAAATTGAGACATCCAGCCGAAAATTTAGACAGCAGGACAAAAAATGAGACATCCAGCCGAAAAATGAGACAGCTGGACGAAAAATGAGACATCCAGCCGAAAATTTAGAGAGCTGGACAACAAATGAGACATCCAGCCGAAAATTGAGACATCCAGCCGAAAATTTAGACAGCAGGACAAAAAATGAGACATCCAGCCGAAAAATGAGACAGCTGGACGAAAAATGAGACATCCAGCCGAAAACTGAGACATCCAGCCGAAAATTTAGACAGCAGGACAAAAAATGAGACATCCAGCCGAAAAATGAGACAGCTGGACGAAAAATGAGACATCCAGCCGAAAATTGAGACATCCAGCCGAAAATTTAGACAGCTGGACAAAAAATGAGACATCCAGCCGAAAATTGAGACATCCAGCCGAAAATTTAGAAAGCTGGAAAAAAAATGAGACATCCAGCCGAAAAATGACACATCCAGTCGAAAATTGAGACATCCAGCCGAAAATTTAGACAGCAGGACAAAAAATGAGACATCCAGCCGAAAAATGAGACAGCTGGACGAAAAATGAGACATCCAGCCGAAAATTGAGACATCCAGCCGAAAATTTAGAGAGCTGGACAACAAATGAGACATCCAGCCGAAAATTGAGACATCCAGCCGAAAATTTAGAAAGCTGGAAAAAAAATGAGACATCCAGCCGAAAAATGACACATCCAGTCGAAAATTGAGACATCCAGCCGAAAATTTAGACAGCAGGACAAAAAATGAGACATCCAGCCGAAAAATGAGACAGCTGGACGAAAAATGAGACATCCAGCCGAAAATTTAGAAAGCTGGAAAAAAAATGAGACATCCAGCCGAAAAATGACACATCCAGTCGAAAATTGAGACATCCAGCCGAAAATTTAGACAGCAGGACAAAAAATGAGACATCCAGCCGAAAAATGAGACAGCTGGACGAAAAATGAGACATCCAGCCGAAAATTGAGACATCCAGCCGAAAATTTAGAGAGCTGGACAACAAATGAGACATCCAGCCGAAAATTGAGACATCCAGCCGAAAATTTAGAAAGCTGGAAAAAAAATGAGACATCCAGCCGAACAATGACACATCCAGCCGAAAATTGAGACATCCAGCCGAAAATTTAGACAGCTGGACAACAAATGAGACATCCAGCCAAAAATTTAGAAAGCTGGAAAAAAAATGAGACATCAAGCCGAAAAATGACACATCCAGCCGAAAATTTAGACAGCTGGACAAAAAATGAGACATCCAGCCAAAAATTGAGACATCCAGCCGAAAATTTAGAAAGCTGGAAAAAAAGTGAGACATCCAGCCAAAAAATGACACATCCAGCCAAAAATTGAGACATCCAGCCGAAAATTTAGACAGCAGGACAAAAAATGAGACATCCAGCCGAAAAATGAGACAGCTGGACGAAAAATGAGACATCCAGCCGAAAATTTAGAAAGCTGGAAAAAAAATGAGACATCCAGCCGAAAAATGACACATCCAGTCGAAAATTGAGACATCCAGCCGAAAATTTAGACAGCAGGACAAAAAATGAGACATCCAGCCGAAAAATGAGACAGCTGGACGAAAAATGAGACATCCAGCCGAAAATTGAGACATCCAGCCGAAAATTTAGAGAGCTGGACAACAAATGAGACATCCAGCCGAAAATTTCGACAGCTGGACAAAAAATGAGACATCCAGCCAAAAATTGAGACATCCAGCCAAAAAATGACACATCCAGCCGAAAATTGAGACATCCAGCCGAAAAATGACACATCCAGCCGAAAATTGAGACATCCACCCGAAAAATGACACATCCAGCCGAAAATTGAGACATCCAGCCGAAAATTTAGACAGCTGGACAAAAAATGAGACATCCAGCCAAAAATTGAGACATCCAGCCGAAAATTTAGAAAGCTGGAAAAAAAGTGAGACATCCAGCCAAAAAATGACACATCCAGCCGAAAATTTAGACAGCAGGACAAAAATTGAGACATCCAGCCGAAAATTTAGAAAGCTGGAAAAAAAATGAGACATCCAGCTGAAAAATGACACATCCAGTCGAAAATTGAGACATCCAGCCGAAAATTTAGACAGCAGGACAAAAAATGAGACATCCAGCCGAAAAATGAGACAGCTGGACGAAAAATGAGACATCCAGCCGAAAATTGAGACATCCAGCCGAAAATTTAGAAAGCTGGAAAAAAAGTGAGACATCCAGCCAAAAAATGACACATCCAGCCGAAAATTGAGACATCCAGCCGAAAATTTAGAGAGCTGGACAACAAATGAGACATCCAGCCGAAAATTGAGACATCCAGCCGAAAAATGAGACAGCTGGACGAAAAATGAGACATCCAGCCGAAAAATGAGACAGCTGGACGAAAAATGAGACATCCAGCCGAAAATTGAGACATCCAGCCGAAAATTTAGAGAGCTGGACAACAAATGAGACATCCAGCCGAAAATTGAGACATCCAGCCAAAAATTTAGAAAGCTGGAAAAAAAATGAGACATCCAGCCGAAAAATGACACATCCAGTCGAAAATTGAGACATCCAGCCGAAAATTTAGACAGCAGGACAAAAAATGAGACATCCAGCCGAAAAATGAGACAGCTGGACGAAAAATGAGACATCCAGCCGAAAATTTAGAGAGCTGGACAACAAATGAGACATCCAGCCGAAAATTGAGACATCCAGCCGAAAATTTAGACAGCAGGACAAAAAATGAGACATCCAGCCGAAAAATGAGACAGCTGGACGAAAAATGAGACATCCAGCCGAAAATTGAGACATCCAGCCGAAAATTTAGACAGCAGGACAAAAAATGAGACATCCAGCCGAAAAATGAGACAGCTGGACGAAAAATGAGACATCCAGCCGAAAATTGAGACATCCAGCCGAAAATTTAGAGAGCTGGACAACAAATGAGACATCCAGCCGAAAATTGAGACATCCAGCCGAAAATTTAGAAAGCTGGAAAAAAAATGAGACATCCAGCCGAAAAATGACACATCCAGTCGAAAATTGAGACATCCAGCCGAAAATTTAGACAGCAGGACAAAAAATGAGACATCCAGCCGAAAAATGAGACAGCTGGACGAAAAATGAGACATCCAGCCGAAAATTTAGAGAGCTGGACAACAAATGAGACATCCAGCCGAAAATTGAGACATCCAGCCGAAAATTTAGACAGCAGGACAAAAAATGAGACATCCAGCCGAAAAATGAGACAGCTGGACGAAAAATGAGACATCCAGCCGAAAACTGAGACATCCAGCCGAAAATTTAGACAGCAGGACAAAAAATGAGACATCCAGCCGAAAAATGAGACAGCTGGACGAAAAATGAGACATCCAGCCGAAAATTGAGACATCCAGCCGAAAATTTAGACAGCTGGACAAAAAATGAGACATCCAGCCGAAAATTGAGACATCCAGCCGAAAATTTAGAAAGCTGGAAAAAAAATGAGACATCCAGCCGAAAAATGACACATCCAGTCGAAAATTGAGACATCCAGCCGAAAATTTAGACAGCAGGACAAAAAATGAGACATCCAGCCGAAAAATGAGACAGCTGGACGAAAAATGAGACATCCAGCCGAAAATTGAGACATCCAGCCGAAAATTTAGAGAGCTGGACAACAAATGAGACATCCAGCCGAAAATTGAGACATCCAGCCGAAAATTTAGAAAGCTGGAAAAAAAATGAGACATCCAGCCGAAAAATGACACATCCAGTCGAAAATTGAGACATCCAGCCGAAAATTTAGACAGCAGGACAAAAAATGAGACATCCAGCCGAAAAATGAGACAGCTGGACGAAAAATGAGACATCCAGCCGAAAATTTAGAAAGCTGGAAAAAAAATGAGACATCCAGCCGAAAAATGACACATCCAGTCGAAAATTGAGACATCCAGCCGAAAATTTAGACAGCAGGACAAAAAATGAGACATCCAGCCGAAAAATGAGACAGCTGGACGAAAAATGAGACATCCAGCCGAAAATTGAGACATCCAGCCGAAAATTTAGAGAGCTGGACAACAAATGAGACATCCAGCCGAAAATTGAGACATCCAGCCGAAAATTTAGAAAGCTGGAAAAAAAATGAGACATCCAGCCGAACAATGACACATCCAGCCGAAAATTGAGACATCCAGCCGAAAATTTAGACAGCTGGACAACAAATGAGACATCCAGCCAAAAATTTAGAAAGCTGGAAAAAAAATGAGACATCAAGCCGAAAAATGACACATCCAGCCGAAAATTTAGACAGCTGGACAAAAAATGAGACATCCAGCCAAAAATTGAGACATCCAGCCGAAAATTTAGAAAGCTGGAAAAAAAGTGAGACATCCAGCCAAAAAATGACACATCCAGCCAAAAATTGAGACATCCAGCCGAAAATTTAGACAGCAGGACAAAAAATGAGACATCCAGCCGAAAAATGAGACAGCTGGACGAAAAATGAGACATCCAGCCGAAAATTTAGAAAGCTGGAAAAAAAATGAGACATCCAGCCGAAAAATGACACATCCAGTCGAAAATTGAGACATCCAGCCGAAAATTTAGACAGCAGGACAAAAAATGAGACATCCAGCCGAAAAATGAGACAGCTGGACGAAAAATGAGACATCCAGCCGATAATTGAGACATCCAGCCGAAAATTTAGATTTAGACCAATTTTCGACCATTTTTCATGTTTCTCGAAAACCCCCATATCGACGCTAATCTCGAAAAACAACTTTAGGAAAAAAAATCGAAAAACACCAAGGAGCTCATTTTTACAAAAATTGACGATTTTTGAAATTTTCTAGGAGACATGTTAACAGTATATAGTTTTTCACGCCGAATCCAAATCTGCAGCCCATTACTCTACGTCGCAATTCAAATCCATTTTAGACCATTTTTCATTTTCTTTTTGCCATATCTCGCTTGGCGAGAGCCGCCGCCAAAATCGAACTTCGGATTCGGGTTCAGCGACCTCAAAAACCACCATACCAGTGCTATCTCGAAAATTATTTCTTGACAAAAAAAATTAAGTAATAACAGAAAACAAGCTGCAGGATAAAAATTGAAAATTTTAAACGGGCTTTACATATGGATTATCAAATAATGTAACAGTATAATGGAATAGAAAAATTTAAAATTATAAACACAAATAATTATTTATCTTCATTCCTGCTATCATGTTCTCCACGGCAACTGGAAAGTGAAAGCTCAAATTTGAAAATTAAACCGCAGCTAAACCGCTTCCATCATTTCATCTGCAACAAAAATTTATTAAATTTTAGTGGATCACATAGATACAAATAAGAGTCTAGAAACTAACTGAATAACACCAAGTTTGGATAGCACAGTATGTAATTTTTCACCCTGAAGCTGAATCTGCAGCTCTTTTTACTATTCGTCTCGATATTTGTTTCACAGTTTGCACATCGGGTGACTATTACACCAGAAATTGCATACTCTATTGTAATCTTTGAATGCATAGCAAATTGGAAAGCGTTTTCCAATGGTTAATATTTTCCATACGTATATGAGAGTGATATAAATCCAAAATTCGACTGGTTTCAAGAAAAACGCTGTTAAAGAAATGCCAGAAAAAAAAGAATAAATTAATGGCTGACAGCATAATCGTTTATCTATTTAAAATTAAAAAATTCTTACAATAAAGGTAGATAATAATTACACATAGTCGACCGAAGCTACAATCAAGAAAAATTCGAAGTGTCCACTTTTATTCGCGATTGTGGACTTTGACCAGCTATGGAACTTTAGGGTTCCACATGACGGTAAAAGAGGAAGGGGGAGACCAGTCACGAGATGGAGGGATAAAATCATAGAGAACTTCGGACCATCCTGGCCCACCATAGCGGGGGACAGGAAAAGGTGCAAGGACCTGGCAGAGACTTATACCCAAAAATGGGCGATCGAAGGTGGTGTGGTGTCGACTGAAGCGCCGTCCACTTACCTTGGATCAGAGCTTATAAAATAAATAAAAAAAATATAAAAAATGGAGCTTTATTCGAGGTAGAAGATCTGCAAGAGAACTTAAATTTTACAGCCCACTGGTGCAAAACCATTTTAAGAAATTGACGAATACGAATTATAAAACGGCGTATCTGCCGTCAAAATTCGATTAAATTTTCAAATCCGTAAACAAATACACGCACAAATGTATAGGTATATATGTACACAGAAAACAAGCAAAATTCAACATAATGACAGACAGAAAAGAAAATAGCAAAAATCATGAGAAATAGGATTGACTTATTTGTGCACCGCGAAGCTTTTCAACAGCAAATCCATCGGCAATGATCGACGTCCCAGTTGATGTGCTCCACCTATGTAAATATTGTTCGCCGAAAGCTATATAAATTTTCGAAATTTTCGACTCTGCAGCCCATCAGCAATTATTCGCTGCGTGCTACACGACCCATCTGTTCGACGAAGTAAACAATATGTCGTTCTTAACGTGCTCCATTATTGTAGTCTTGGGATGCGTCTTCAGCCAGGTACGTGGATAACGGCTATAGATATTCATTTTTAGCATTCAGCTATACAGGTTCCTGGGAGAAAAAAGAAAAAAGCAACAACAAATATTTTAGTAATCTTCTAACACGCGAATGGATACGAAGAATTTAGTTTCTATCATCTTTTTTACATCATCGTCATAAGGGCAAAACCGAACATTAATGGGTTCATAATCGCTGCCCCATAAGCCCAACTCCAGAACCTGCTATGTGCCAAAAAATTATAATTCGTTTTTTCAATGATATCTTTTAAATAGATTCAGATACATCATTTCCGTATAAAGAAGTGCCAAACGAAAATTGAATCGAAGAGTCCCATAGCAAAAAAATTGAATTGAAGAGTCCCATAGCAAAAAGTTCAAAGTGTAAATATTATTGATAATTGAACACAGGCAAAAAACAAACCAAAACCAATGAAAATACAACTATGACCCGATTCCAAAAGGTGCTAAATGCAACTTTGGCGTTTGTATGAGAAATTGCATATACATACACATAACACAACATTACAGGCGTCATTTCTCACCACCAAAACACACTTGGCACTTTTTAGAATCGGACTCTTCAGTTATAACCCACATCTGATAGAAAACTGCCGAGCAGTGGCGCAGCCATAAATTTGCTGAAGGTAGGGCTGAGTCGTAAATTTATCCCCTAAAAATGAAAACTTTTCGAAAAATCCAAAATTTTTTAATGTGGTCTCAAAAAAAAAAAAAAGTCATATGATGGCTACGGCGGGCAAGATTTCAACCCCCCTAGCCCCCCTCTCGCGGCTGCGCCACTGCTGCCAAAGCTACCAAAAATCTACCCATAATAATGAAGATGTTATTTTCAACTGTTTTGTAAAATTTAAAAGAATTTCAGTTAGTGGGCTATGCGAAGAGTTTAGGTCGACGATACAGAATATTGATAGAATTTTGTAAATATATTGCTGCAGCGCTTCTACAGAGCGTTTGCGGAACTAAATGAGCAGTTGGAATAAGCGTACTCATAGGTAAAATCATAAGGATATCACTTTTCAACTTGTTCAAAGGTTCCAGTAAAATATCAATTTTTCTGGTATACTCATAGTTATAAGTGACTACAGACATATAGAAACTAACAAGTCTTTCCACCTGATAAAATAATAACTGTCTACACCCATTCAGTTCAGTAATTTCTTTTCCCAAGTCCTCATTGAGTATAAAACAATGTACCAGCCTTTTATTCGCGTATACCTACATACCCACTTTCTCGAAAAATAAATATTTGTGAGGATTAATGTTACAATTCTTACATTAAATAATAAAAATAATTGCCATTACTTTTTACGTACAAGGAATATTACCCACATTTTTTTTTGGTTGAAAATTGCCTGTAAAAATACTGGCTTCTATAGTTATTATCTACAGTAATGTGACTGTGAAAGCGAAAACATATCTTCGGAAAAAAAAAAAATTAAAAATGCGATTTTCGGTGTTTACAATGAAGGTAATAAACAGTGAAAATCGCAGTTTTAATTTTTTAAATATTTTTCACCCGAAGATACTCGCATGTTTTCGCTTTCACAGTCGCTGCAGTTAACCAAAATACAATTAAGCTGTGAAAAAAATCCTAAAATCACAGAAAAATCATCAACTTTTCACTCTGGCGGCCATATTAGGGAAGTGAAACACAATGTACAAAAATAGTACCTATATTGGTTTTATTCGAGGTGCAGATACTTTTTATTTCCAAATCCACCCCCGCAGCAAAAACAAAGATGCTGACACAACAAAAATTACGAGTATATATGTATATGACATCTTATACGTTTCAAACAGAATGCTGAGGCCATTGTGAATCCATCAGCTGCTCTAGAGGTGTACCCGTACTTTTCGCCCATGGGTTACAGGCGGCCAGATTATTTCAGCACCGAAACAGACCAAAAACTGCTCTCCATCGCTTCGCAATACGGCATCAACCCTGCTAACATGTACCAACTGTACGAAATACTCAACTCCTACACCGCCCTCACCATCGATCAAGACATCAACATTCTCAGACGAGTGGCTGAACTCATAGATAGACGACGACGTCGCTATGGATTAACGCCAAGAAGCTACGTAAGATTTTATTTTTCACTAATATTTGTGATAAAAGATATGCCAAAACAAAACTGACGATAGTTTGTCTCAAATAAAATAGGTCTTCATGTACATAAAACTATAGGTTGCGATTTTTCGCTGCCAATGTTTTCGCTAATGAACTGATCAAAATATGGAGAAAGTACCTATATAAGATGACACCTTTGAAGAATGGACTTAATAGGTCCAGTACATTATTGCGGTTTAAACAAAGCTTTTGTCAGTAATTTTGGACTCACTAATTCAGAACAGATTGAAACTACACTTGAAGCACTTTCGTTGATTAGTAGTACAAAAAATAACTTATATTTTTGAATTTACTTAATACGTATGATTCAGCACTTCTAGAATTATTGTGATTTGAAATTATTTTTCACACATACACTCACACTCGAACACTTATTTAATTTCACATACCGTCGAATGGGGCTACTTTACACACTTTTTTAATGTTTTTCAACTTTGTCCTTTAATAACTCTTCCAATTTTGAAGCTATTGAAATGAATTTGGTTTTAAAATTTAGGTCTAACATTGCTCAACACAATTGTAAAAAAAAGTTTGAGTTTGCAGCCTTCCTTCTACTTTTAATGATTTTTAAAAAAATTTGTGTAAAGTCACCCCTCAATGGGGCGACTTTACCCATCAATTTGTAATTGACGGGTTATTGATGGGTGGTGAGGCAAAATTTGAGGATGTTTGTACTCAGACATACGATTGAAAAGAAACTAGTCAAGTACCAACTTCAACCATGTGAAACCGAACTGAATATTTTGAGTGTTTGTGGTTAAAAAAAAAAGACGAATAAGAAAAAAGGAAAAAACCATATCGCCGCTTTATTTTCTTGTTCTGTTTCTGGGTGAAGTGAGGTAGGGGCGGCGATCTTTTTTTTCTTTTCCTTCTTCTACCTGCTTCGATCTAAATCGTATTTTGGTTTTAATTTTTGCCTGGCAATTTATTTATTGGGCTAAAACGAAGTGGGTAAAGTCGCCCCTTGAATGTAAAGTCACCCCGTTCGACGGTACATATTCACATGCGAATATTTTTTTTCATTTTCACATAATATACACATCGCACTCACTGGTGCAAGACAACTTGAAAAATTAATTTCAGCTGATTGGCTAAACAGATTTTGGATTTTATACAATCGAATACTGAATACAGATTGAAACGGAACGTGGGACGTAATATTATAACCCGATCTGCCAACTGTGACACAAATGTGGAGGAGAAATGTGACACAGATGTGGCAAAAATTCAACCAATCAGGAAGCAATGCCACTTTTGTGACACTGCGATGTGATTCCATTTTTCTCCCGTGGAAAAATTATAGGTCACATCAGTGTCACAAAAGTGGCACTGCTTCCTGATTGGTTGAATTTTTGTATACATCAGCGTCACAAAAGTGGCACTGCTTCCTGATTGGTTGAATTTTTGCCACATCCGTGTCACATATCTCCTCTACGCTTGTGTCACATTGCAGATCAGGAAATTATAATGTTATTTCTTCTCGAGGAAATGAATAATTACCAAATCTATAATACAGCTAGCAGTCTCGCACCAAAGAGACCACTTAGTCGGTAGGATAAAAAACGAGTCAAGTATACCATGATGAAGTACATAAAATTTGCCATAAAATGAGACCAACCGGCTACCTCTAAAATTCTCAAATAAGCTACAGCTTATCGAAGTTGAAAAATTGAAAAACCAGTTTTAAAGAAAAATGAGTTTAAAAATCGATGGAATCCGCAATGTAAATTGTCAATTTTGTAACCAAAATAAATGAGCAGTTGGTAGTACTGAAAAAAATCAACTTTTTCGGCTACCTTGTACGTCGGTTACATTGGAGGTCGGCCAGTTTGGATATCGGCCAGATGTCCTAATGCGGAATGGCCACCTGCATTAGCACTCGATGGATTTTAATACTTATTAGGGTGTAGTCCACCTTTATTTTTTTCGAATGTTTCAAGATTTCGCTTAGTTTTACACCCAATTGGCTCGAATTTGTTACTCATAATATTCTCTATACCCGAACGAAGCGTTTTTTTTTTTTTTGATTTTTAAAACCTATCCCAAGAGGAATGGGGGTGGAGACTTTGAGTATGTTATTCGGGGACCAACAATCCTAAGGGGTTTAAAATCGTGTATTTTGTTTTTTTACATTTTCCCCTGCTCATTTCAGTAGCTAATATCTCTTGTTTTTTTTTTTTGTATTACAGTATGGTAACTATTTCGTTCCAAATCCACCATCATTGGTAAGTAGTACGGATACCATAAATTCAGTTTTCAGAGAGCAAACTTTAACACATTCGGACCTATCCATAAGAGCTGACTGACCATATTGCACTTGTAATTGGTATCTCACTTCTGGAGCTAGAAAAATAAAAAGCGGGCGATAGCGACATGTTACCAGGCCGGCAGTGGGCTGGACTGGGTATTATTTATAAATGCGAGGGTTGGGGTTGGGGGATCAAGATACGGCAACTTAAATGGTCGTAAAATATTTTCAATTTAATTAAGAGTTCGCCATAGTTTTCTTTATCGATATACATGTACGTGGTATTAACAAAAGGGACAGAGAAGAGAGGTGACAGGCAGAAGAGGAGGGGAAAGATAAGGTGGAGGCGATTATTGAGTAATTCTAGTTGAAGGAGTTTGAAGCCCGATTAGAGCGAAGGTATTGAAGAGCAAGCTCCACATTATTATTATATTAATAATTTCTGTAACAATTAATTTATACTACAATCACTATTAAATAATTTTTTTGAATTTTTTGCAGAATATGATGACTAGACGCGATCCTCAAGTAAGTTTAAAACATCGCCAAAACATTTATAGTGTGCTACTAAGAAAAGAACGAACGCATAAAAAAAAACATTACTTTTTTCGTTGATTTGAACAATAAATAAAAAGTTCAAAAGTTAAAAAACTGCATATTACAGCGCAGGGTGCAGCAAAATAGCTAACCGATTACATTTGTTTTTTTTCATTACGGGCGGAAGAAAAAGAGATACAAACCTGGGGTTGGTTTTGAATTGAATATTCATTCTTCAATGGTTATATACGAAATACACTTTTACTTCAATTTTCACCATTTTACCTGGCTTTTTCTCGAAGGCTTAAACTCTAAACTGTAAGCAATGGTCTGATTATTTTATCAATTTACTCCTTTGTATACGTTATCAAAGATATAATAAGAGGTCTGCTTGGGCGTAGTGGATGTGTTCTGCCTTATGACCAAAAGGTATTTGGTTCTAGTAATCTTAAAGAATGAATTTTAAAGCCAACCGCATGTCTGTTATCTTCTGTCCTACACGTTTAATTGAAAAAACAAATGCAGCCAATCGTATTACCGCATCCTGTATAAGAAAATTCATCCAAATATGTGGGAAAAATTTCTTTGAATAGCTCGTCTTGAAAATGTGTATTTCGGTGGTCCCTTCTTCCAAGACATGCCAAATTTAATGCTCATGAGAAAAAGAAACCATCACATCCTTGTAGACGTAAACCAAATTGATAAGCGATATTTTTAAAAGGAATTCTAACTTTTAAATTCTAAGAAGCTTTTCTCGAAGCGTAAAATTTACAATACAATGTGTGACATCTGCCCCACAACGTTTTTATTTAATTTTTGGTTTTCAAATTCTAGGTGATTTCTGGATTGATGAGAGACGTCAGTTCGAATCTCAGTGGTGCCTACCAGAATATGAAAGATACAGCCAGTTATTACCTACCAAACTTAACGTACGGACTTAATAAAGAGTGGAATGATATAATGGGCGCAGAAATTCCAAGAGATATAGCATCAGGTGTGTCAAACCTTACATCCCAAATGACTCGCACCATGGGCAACATGTTGAGTGACTTGGTAAGTTCGAGGTGACACGATAACGATCATACGTATGTACATTCGAATTCATAAATGAACTCATAAATTTATGTTTTTTACAGTTTTAAGCTGACCAAAGCACAAGTCAAAATAAGCACCAAAAAAATCAACACAATCTTCACAGTGACTTGGAGAAAGAATTAATAAGTTGGCGTTATCATTTATACTAGTATAGATTTTTTTTTTTTTTTAAATAAAATGCTTTGTAGCCTGCTGCGTCCAATAAATAAACGAATAAATAATACATCTCAACAAATTAATAATATAGACACTGCTGCTAAATACTATTATTTTCTATTTTGATTTGTTTTTTTTTTTCTCTCAAATTCACTTTTCCGACAAACTATTCCTTCGACGCTTATAATATACGAGTATTAAATTTTTGAAAAATTATTTTTCCGCAATATTTTTTCCAGACGTACCAAACTTCTCTGAGCAATATTTCTGATCAGCTCTTTACTTGACAGATCATTTTCCCTAATCTGATTTTGTGAGAGGGTTATGAGGTTCGAAGGATGGAACGTGTATGTAAATTAGCTAATTTTTATCTAGACAAAAACCAGCTTGTAAAATAAAAGTGGATTATCGAAGAAGGGGCTACTAAGTGGACTTGGGCCTTTTATTAGTATTTTTTTTATAGAAATTCATCAGTTTCATAATCTGCGGCCACTCTTCTCGCTACGCGGAGCCATCACTTGGCCTACTATCCGAGAAATTCATGAAACTACAGAATTTTTTCAACAGCTGGGTTAACTCTTTTCCATCGGTTTTTATCAAATTTTCAACATTATTCAGAAAAAACAACTTCGTCATGGTTTTAAAGCACTGCAATACCTCTTCCAGTAGTCAGTTTTTGATAGTTTACTGAATTTCCAATATTTTCTCATAGCAGAGGGAGGGGAGGGGCGGACGATTTCAATAGTTTCATCATAAATTACCGCATATAAATTCTAGTTGTAAATTTCTAATGATTTAGTAATGTTTTGTTTCAGTTTCTAAACATTCTATGTACAATATTATGGTTCAGTTTATGCTTTTTGATCATAAGAAATTCCAAATTACTGTTTGAATTTTTCCAAACCCGCTCAAAGTCATTCAACTTAGAATCAGATAGATATGCAAAAGGCCGGTGTAGAGTTTTAGTAAAATTTCTACAATAAATTCATTTCCACGGATATTGGCTAGTTGCATAAAATAGTGGATAAAAAGCAAAAGTACTATGATACTCTCACAGAGCTCAGTCTCACACCTACATCATCTTATAACTAACAAAAATTTCAAAAATTAGTATATCAGAATGCTATTATCCTATACTTAGGCTCTTCTTTGATATCCGCAGTCAAATGCATACTTCTGAAGGCCACTTGAAAAAAACTAGGGTATATTACACCCTCACGCATAAGGCGGTAATTTTACCGCAGTGTGTATTACCGAGAGGTTAATTAGGAAAATATCAATCAGAAAAGCAATAAATTTTCATTCTAAACCAAAACGATCATCAAGCACACGCCTCACATCCGCCACAATGAGAACTGAATCGACTCGATGTCTGCCTGTTGATACAAACTTGTGCCACCCGCGGTCACGTGTCCTAAATTCTAAAAAATCGCCAGACTCGTGAATTTTTGTCCGAATACACCACGTGACCGAGCGCATGTGTCTACACTTTAAGCTCGCATCACAATGGCCTTTCTTTTTGCGGCTGGCGCAAGTGTGTCATGTGCTGCTCGTTTTTTTGTGGTCATCGATACGATCATCGGACAAAAATGAGAGGAAAAAATTACTAAATCTTCATAATAATATGACGATATAATAAAGCAACTTTATGACACATAATGCGTTGAACACGCGTGAACCCGAAGTACGAAGTTACGCGTGAGCAGGGGAGGGCGACAGAAGAAAACCTCCAAAGCGTAATTCGAGCCCACAATTTTGTAACTCAAGGTAATTTTACGTGAGATGAAAGGCTGAGGCCATCGCGGATAAGCGTAATCGGAAACCTAAAAAAAAAAAAAAAGAATTCAACTATAATATCGAGTTCATTACACGTTTATCCTCTTGTTGTCAGCATCGTTTTGTCTTTGTCTGGCACACACACACACACACACACACAGACCCAGCCTCCACACGCGGAGAACTCTACCTTGGTACCTATCTTCACAGTGTCCAATGTCTATCACCTTTGCCACAGTCTCACTTTTCATCGTACCACGTACGCTACTGGCAGCAGCAAAAGGACAAAAAACTGAACCGAAAAAGTTATCAAAGGCCATTGAAAGCGCGCGGTCGTTCACTGGCGCTTCACGTAAAGTGATGACGTCATCATGTCAGAGTGTGACCGTAACTGGATCCTCGACCACAGGTCGTTCATTTCTCCAAGTCTCTAAAATCGTCTCAGCCCCCCCCCCCCCAACTCTCAATACCTTTGAGACATCTTTCGTGGGTTTTAAGCAAATTACAGACCTGCCAACTAATTATTCCTACTCGAAGCATAAAGGCTGTGCCATCCGTGCCACATGAAGCAAATGTTTTTAGAGAATTGCTTGGAAATTAAGAGTATATGCTTTACTGCATACCCGAACTCCGCAACTTGGCAATATTAATGTCTTATTATAGGGCTACTTCTGACGATGAAATATGTAAAAATATATGTATGAATCTAACTACCCATACAGTCGAACTTCGCAATAATTCGAACTTTGATAAGTCGAAAATTTCTATAAATTTAAAATTTTTCTGTTTCTCGGCACATTCTTATCAGCTCTCAATGGAAAAATACTTCGATAACTCGAAGCAGAAACCTCTGTAACTCCGAACTACACGTATCTTCAATAAACTGCTTATTTCTGTAACTTAAATTTGATTTGAACTTTCATCCGGCTTCTCCAATATTCGAGATAAGTAAAAAAAAAAAATTGAAAAAGAAGTCTATGATTCATAATTCTGATTAATCTGTTGAAATCATTGCTCATTTATATGTATACGTGGTTAAAAATAATTTTAGCTTACGTAGTTCATTATCAACTATCATGTGTGTTTATCTGTAAAAAATCTTGGGAATTTTGTTTTTTTACCCAATGAAATATATTTTTCTAAAAACCTCTTTTGAAACTTGGCTAAGCAAATGAGCCACATAATTCTGAAAATATCTATGTATCATCATTGCTAAGACACAACCACTGAAAAATAATTTTATAACTAGAACATGCTGAAAAACAAAGAAATAACTCACCAAAACAGGAGAAAACTGGAAAAATCCGGCTCGAAGGATCATTTCATAAAGAATCAATCAGGATTCACATCATAAAAAATTTGGAAAAAGAAATAAAATAAACGAGAAATTTTAATTGAGAAAAGTAAATTAAAGGAAGAACACAACTGCGACGAAAATGCGCAATACCAAATTAAGAATAATGAGAAATATTTGCAATAGCACATAAAAGTTGAAGAGCAATAATTGAAGATGTTACTCTATCCGCGGTTGGAAGAGAACTGAACTGACTGAACTGAGAAAGAACAGGACCGAGAAGAGTCGAGATGAGTCGAACCGAGAAGAGTTGAAATGAGTCGAGTTGAGTACCAGTCACAGAGTGGTACAAGTAAACCCTATTGTTCTTCAGAAATGTTGATGATGATGATGACGATAACGAAGAATGAGAAGTGTGAAAGAAAGAAAACAACAAGATTTAGCTGAATCAGGTTACTCCCCTTATATGGGCAGTGTTGCCAGCTAGGGAAAATAAAATTATTCAACTATTCAGCAATAAAAAACGTTGAAAATAATTTCAATTTCTAATAACCATTAAGCATTAAGGATTTTTGGCATCAAATAATCTGATAAAATTATACTACATCAATGAAATATATTTCCATAAAATGAGGAAATTTTACCGATTGTTTTCTCTCACTGAGTTTTCAAATTAGACTGATATAATTATTAAAATAGATTATTTTAATTTTTACTTGTACATCGTATGATGTTAACTTACGGATGTGTAGAGTTAGATTTTATTTTTAATCAATTAAAGTTTTCCGGATTTATGGGCGGAAGAGCTCTGAAACACTTTTCTTTTCAAAAACGATTTTAGAACTAGCAAAAATGTTTTAGTCACAAAAAATACAATCATTAAAATTTGGAATATTACCTCTCTCTACGCTTGCACACGTCTCAAGTATTTTTTGGTTCCATAACTATCACTTTTTGTCTATAACTTATTTTCAACATTCATAACTACAGGTACTCATTATAGAAGATGAAATGGATTCTACCTATGATAAAAGCTAGCTTCTAGTCTTCACCGTCAGCACTCCTCCTCCTATATCAAATAAAACTGTGAAGATTGTTCTATGAGGTCTCTTTCTCCAGCAGCTGGTAATAAGCACAAATCATTTTCCGCATGACAGATCAGTCGGTAATTCAATTTTTATTTTCCTTCTTTCTTTCTTTGATTTTTTCCCTCTATTCACGCTTATTTTTCAGTGAATGCGAAACAACCAAAATATTTTTAAGTAGGTTACATCCGCATGTTTTTATCACAAAAGAGCTAAAGGAGGCCTCTCTCTTGCAGGAAATCTACGTTCCATCTTTGAATTTGACAAATCGCTGGCTGGTACGTTTCAAGCAAACGATCACTATTTTACACTTATACAATATATAGAATTAGCAAAAGCCAATATTCAAGAGTAAAGATGACGATTTTTCAGAATTTTGAAATCGATTTTGATCGATTTCAATCGAAATTGGAAAAATTGATCGAATCGAAAAATTGGCTGTGAAAAATCAAAAATCGATTTTTGATCAATTTTAGATTTTTATACTTTTTTTATTGGTTAATTTTAAATTAAGAACTTGATTTTGTTTTTCTAAAAATATGAATATTCAACTGAATACTCACACAAATACACGCATGTACATTTAATTTCGATTTTTCGATTTCTGAATCATCGATTTATGACATAAGATCGGATCGAAATTCAAGAAATCGATCGAAAAAATCGATTTTTCATGTCCGATTTAATCGAAAATAGAAAAATCGAAAAAAAATCATCATCTCTATTCAAGAGCCGAAAAGGCAAAAGCAGCACTCTGCTTGTGAAAAAAGTGGTTGATCGTCGACATCTTCGTCGTCAGCCATTGTTGCAGACGGTACAAGTTGAAATGTGGACTTAAGTTGAAGTTTTTGTAGTCTATTGGAGAAAAAAAAAAGAACTGGGAGAAAAGAATGCTCAAAACTGTTAAGAAAACCAGAAAGAATTTTTTCATTACGTGTGTGATTGAACTTTCGCACCCACCTCACGTACCAAAAGGATATTCAACCGCGGTGACAGCCCATCGAGAAGTCGAAAAAGTTGAAAAGACTTTTCGTTACAATCGTACCAATACTTTTTTCTCCCTTCTGGCTTTTACCCCATGTTCACCTTGGTGGGCGACAAAAAAAAAAGTCTTTGCACTTCCTGCTCTGACGATGGTGTCACGACACAGATGAAAGTTCATACACACGTATGTTATCCTTTTCGTAGATTATTCAAAAGTCATTAACTTTCAGAGAATTTTTTTGGCTTTACAGAGGTGCGAAATTAGTTTAGTCTCTCTGTGCGACGAACGAAAATTACAACAACGAGAGGGGTTGAGGTTGAAAGGGCAAAAACTTTATGAGAAAAATTTCGTTTCACATTCTTCAAGTTTCGTTGAACTCCCTATGCAGGGAGGGTCGGGGCAGTCGATGTTAATTTTTGTTGGAAAACAATTTGATAGAAAATTAAAATGTGAACGAGGAAGTTGAATTTTTACGCAAAAAAAAAAGGGTAATGTATCCTTGGCGGGAATGGGAAAGTATTGCTGATCAAAAGCGCAGCGCATGATAGGCGACCCGAAGAAAATTAGCAGATTTCGCAGGAATGACGACGACCTGTTGTCGACGATCCGATTACGTTCGCATTTTTCGATTGTGACGTCATCATTTTACGTGAATGAAGTCAACGACCCTTTTCAATCCTATATCGTTTTTTGAATGAAACTTTTTATAAGAGTTTCCACTTTCGGTGCTCATCAAAGTCGGACAGAACGAGACCCTGACGGGTTAGCAACATTTCAGGTACGAAATGGCGATGAAATTGAAATAAAATTTTCATTTATTGAACAATCACACTGCAGCCAGTGACTCATACAGTCTAGTGATAGGAAAAACTGCTCATTAGTCATTTTTAAAACCTAGTTCGGCTGCTCCTGGTTTCATCAAAAACGTGGTTTCTAATCTGCTCCCTGCTCCGAGCATAATTAAAATAAACAGTTCTCTTTCTGCTTCTGGTTTGGAACTACAGTGTTTTGGTGTGGGTAAGTGTTGGTTCAAGTCGTTTCTTTGATCGGGTTCATGAGAATTTTGCATAAGACTACCGAAAGTGTATGATAGATTTTCAAAATATCCTTTCAGTTTACCAATTTTTCAGGAAAATTTACAATTTTTCACGCGGAATCCGAATCTTCGACCCGTTTTACTCGATTTCGCGATTTGGACCCATTTAGGAGCATTTTACACTTTTTTTTTGGCCATATCACGCTTGGCGAGAGTCGCCGCCTAAAACGGCTTCCAGATTTGTGTTCAGCGACCTCAAAAACCCCCATACCAGGGGTAAACTTGAAAAAAATTTTTTGAAAAAGAAAAATTGAAAAAAACCAATTTAAGCGGTAAACCTTGCTACTCGTATTTTGGCCAAAATTGACGATTTTTAAAATTTTCCAGGAGACCCGTGCACAGTATGTAATTTTTCACGCTGAATCCGAATCTGCAGCCCGTTGCGCTCTACGTCGCGATTTAGACCCATTTAAGAGCATTATTCACTTTTTTTTTTGGCTATATCTCGCCCGCTGCCAAAAATGGTTTCTAGACTCGTGTTTAGAGCCCTCGAAAACCCCCATACCAGGATTCAACTTACAAATTTATTCGCCGAGCAGAAATTAATACATGCAAAGTTTTTGAACATATTATATTAGGAGAAATTTTGGTCCAATTGAAATATAGCAGCAAATTATCGTATTATCTGTCTCTAAGCTACTGAATGATGAAAAAAATCTGGCTAAAAAAATCAGTGCTGTTTAGGACATTACATATTTCAAAATAATCTCCGAATAAAAATTAGCATCAGGTACCAGTCTTAAAATTGACCCAACCCATGTGTAATTTATTTAAATTTTGAAAATAAAAATCCCTGCGCCAATCGAAGCGTCGTCCATCTTGGCTGTGGGAATGAGTTCAATGTTCTCGGGCGAGCATCGAGTAATTACAATATAAATTTCGTTTTTCTGTTGGAAAGCAGAGATTACGCGCATGAAAAGGAAAATGAACTTTGGTCTGTGAATTGTTGGGAAACCTTGCGAAGAAGTCGTACAAGATTGTGAAGAGGAATGATGAATTTCAAATTTTTTTCTTCTGCCCACTCGAGTAGGTGTGCGCTATTGGAAATTGTAAGCAAGTACGTATTATGTTTAAGACGATAACATCAGATTTTTGTATGCGTTTTCTGTTATGTATAGGCACCTATAAGTGAAAGAGGCGCGAGAAAGAAGGGTTCTCACGATATGCTATATTGCTTTATTTTTCCGTTACATTGAACTTTGAACGGTTAAAAACATTCGCAATCGTTTTCTGCCATCAATTTGGCGCAAAAATTGCAGTAATTTTCTTTCTTTTTTCCCCATGCTACGAAGTACCGCACGAATGGGTTGAAAATGTTACCATCTGACGACGTACTTGAAATTGTTAAGATTTTTCAAAAAGTTGGATGAACATATTGTTATAAAATAAATCACTGTTTCGACCAAGTTTGACCACTTCGGGTGAAAAATTATGTTTCAAAAGCTGAATCGAACTGGGTCTAGTTGACCGTGATACGTGATACCAATGATATGCTTGAATATTGGCAATCAGTAGGTCAACGGTTCCGGTTTGATCATCTACATATAACCATTTAATATAAAAACTGCGTGATGGGTGGTAAAGACAAAACTGATAGCCAAGATGACGAATCCCATAGCAGCCGAGAAGTACGTTGGGATGCCATCACCTTGGTTGGACACTGCTTCACTTTGGTTTCTGAAACAGTCTCGAATCTTCCCCTTTTTATTAGACCCCTGTCTTAGCCAGGGCAGCCTGGCCACCATCCCGCAATATTTGGTACGTCGTGCTTCGCCCAATCATTTGGCTTTTGTCGGTGCTATAAAACTGCCTAATAGGACACGACCATTCAGCAAATCATCCAAAAATTCACAAGATCCAGCTGTTTGGCATAGGTTGACATTCCTTTCCCCAGACCGAGATCTGATCCTTCTTTGGCTTAAACGTTAGTACCCGTAAATTTTTGTAAATGAGACCGCCCCCTCTACGTGGGCCTTTTTTGGAAACTGCGTGAACATGTAAAAGTTTGCGCAAGCTAAGAGCTGCTGCATCAACCCCAAAAAAGAAGAGAAAAACGAAATATCAATACGTAAAAATATAGATAAAAGTCTGTAAAATATTGATGTACCAGGTCTTCTCGCACTTCACGAACAAAAATCCACAAAATTTCAGCCCCCCTCCGACCTGAAATTAAGTGATGGTTCAAAGGGGTCATATTATGGGTTTTGAATACCATGATATTTGAAAAATGGGCGCGGCGGGATAGTTGGAGCAGGGAAAGTCTTTTTTTTCAAGATTGTTCACTTATTTTCATTTCTGCCATTCATAGTGAGGGAAAATGTAATTTTTGATGAAATTTTTTCAAGTTACTATTTCATTTGTCCTACGGTTAGGACAATGGATATCTATGGTATTCCAAGTACAACATACCTACCCAAAAATTATAACTTTTTCTCCAAAACTCGAGCCACAACAGTTTGAAAGAATTTATCTTTTGGTAAAAAAAAAATTATTCTTTCGGGCCATTATTTATCAAAGAATTTGATGAACAAACTTGTTAATTTTGGATGATCTCGACTAATTAAGAAGTTGCTTGAGTATTTTTTAGACGCATTATAGTTATCAGCCGAAAAACATTTATTAAAAAATTCACGTTGTTTGGAGTTCGAACTTCAGGTACATCATACATTTAATATAGGGCTTAATTTATCTTCACGCACAGGGAGTATTAGAGATGAAACTTTTTTCTTTTTTTTTTTAATAATAAAATAAACTTCCAATTTACCCCTTATTATTCATTCTTATTTTGTTCGGGCTCTCAATTTACGCATCAACAGCCATTTTACAATTTCGTGTTCCTATACAAAGGACTTTTTTAGAGTTCGCCATTTACCTATAAATAGGTGCCAACTACCCACCTTATAACTTTTGGTTCAGCCATTCAAATTAATCGCAGTTATTTCAAATCCTCGTTGTGTACGTTGTCTCCGCACGCTTTATAAAATATTCAAAAATAAGTTTTTTATTTTATTATTGTTGTCGTTAATAATCGCGCAATTGTCAGTGGGAGAAGATTAAAAATATGTGATTTGCGAGAAAGACGGAGAACAGGATGATTATTGTAAATCTGAAAGGTGCCCAAGTCAGCCTTACCAATGCAAAGATTATGGGTGAAAAGGATTTGAATGCATTTGTAATCTCAGTGCATGAGCACAGCCCAATTCAAATGAAATAGATAGTAATTCGATTGAGTATATAAGTCGTAAATAAAGTAATATTATGATACGGTATAACGTTTTAATTTAAAAATTAAAATGAAAAAAACAATCACCTACTACATACGTTCGAGTACGGAAGCATATCTATTATCTATATTAAAAGAATTATATAAGTACATCAAGGTTTATCTATACCTACTTGAATGATATACATATAAGTGATGAAATTAACTTGAATTGAAAAATATTTCAGTTCAATATGTCCCAAAAAGAAAGAGACCATCATGAAGATCAGTTACGTTAAATGAAAATATCTACATCAATACTATGTATTTTCAACAATTGCTAAATTCCAAGTGTGTAAATCGAATGACTAATATTTTAGTTCCGAAATTGTTATTTATTGTTCAACTTCAATAAATGTTTTGAATAAATCTTTGACTCGAATAATTTGAATTTTCATTATTTATCTAATACACGCTCGTTAAAATCACAAACATTATTCTTCTTCTTTCAGGCTTATAAATTTTATATTGTATCTAATAAAATACGTGTTTCAAGTTCAACTCCTTTCACGGGGATAATTTGTTTTTTGAAAAACCTATTAAGAAACCAAGAAAATGTAGTGTGCGAACCACCCTATTTCATGTTTTATATCATTTAAATATGTATAACAATATCTGGCCACCAAGTGTCTAGGTAAATTTGTACGGTCTAAATTAATTTCTTTCTTTCTTTCTTATCTTCTGTTCCATTCATTCCTTCTCTCTTGGAACTTCTCTCCAACTGTTCTTTTGAAGACGTAATAAAAATATTATTTTTGATGGAATTTCATCTTTAATTTCGAATCAATTGATTTTTCAATGCATTTTCATCATTTAGAAGATTCAATGAAGCAATTTGATGTAGATAAAGTTTATTTGTTGGGTTTGCATAACTTGAATTTTTCATCTGAATTAATCATGAAATATTTTGAGATTTCTGAAGTTTATTTATTTGCCTAGTATTTTCTTTAATTTTATAATGTTGGGATAATTTAATTTGTATCATGGGTTCAAGGATAAGATAGGTTAATCTAGAGTTGAATTGCGCAATGGCTAACATATTTTCTTGGAAGATAGAAATTTGATTAGCATATTTCTCATTTTCCTTGATCACGAGAGATAGGGCTGAAGTCCTTCCATGTTCCATTGTACCTATTTCTTGAATTTTAACTCTTTGGCATCTTTATTTTTTGGCCTTTTTTTTTTCATGTTTACAGTGTCAATTTACTGATTTCAAACTCGTACACTACAAAAACAAAATGAAGATAGGACCCAATGTACAAGATGCAGATGCACGGGTATTTTTGGAATCCGGAAATCATGAAATGAAAAACTATAAGTATGTACATCCGCACCTATTTTCCAAAGTTGAATCAAGATTAATGGAAGATTTTTTGCTGAAAACCTTTTAAAATATCCAAATTCTATGGATATTTTAAAGGGTGCCATTTATCAGCACGACGAAAAAAGGGTGAAATCACGGGAAATTAAATATTTCCACGGACTAGTAATTTCTCAACACAGGAATTTAAAATTTTAACGGATAAAAAAAGAAAAGTAACGGGAATAAAATTTTTACAACGTGAAAAAAATATAATTGACAAGAAAAAAATACTTACACATCAAATTAATCTAATGAACAGGAAAAAAAAATGATTTAAACGAACTGCAGGTGCACAGGAAAAAAATGTTTTATCACAATTAGTGTGTTGAAAAAGTTCATCATGAAAAAGTTTATCATAATAAAAGTCAATTGATTAATGTAAAAAAAAATTAATTCAACATTAAAGCTTTTTTAGCCTTAGCTGGCCGACCTCTTTTTTGTTTTTGCCCCAAACGTATATTTTTGGCTTCGGGTGGTGAAATAGTCAATTTAAGACGAATCTGCATTCCCAGTGAATGTTTGCAACAATAATTTTTGAGGAAGATTGGACAGGTACATTTGCAGTTTGTTAAATCATCTTCATCAATCATAAGTGTCCACATACCATAGTAGTATTCTTTGAAGCTGTCAAATGTTTCCCATTTTCCTTCAGCAGCTAAAAATGTAGACAGCAATTCTTCAGTCAATGACAATTTCATACTTGATGAAGATGTGAAGAATTGTGTGCAATTCTCCATTTTCCGTATCTTATCTATTTTTTCGTCGTGCTACATTTATTTTCATGTGTGTACATGTTTTATCCTACTGTGATTATTGATTAATTTCCCGTTGTTCAGAATGTTCGTTTAAAGTATTTTAATTTATTACGTACAGAAAATACCATAATACCGACCTATTTTTGGGTTGGAAAACCGCAAATTATCAGGAGCGGGATTTTTTGTTTTCCGCGGCAGGATTTTTTGCTTTCCGCGGCGGGATTTTTTGTTTTCCGCACCTTTATATTTCTGTTTGCCATTGATTAATTCGTTTATCATGATAATTTGTGGTTTTCCAACTCGGAAATAGGGCGGTTTCCGTTCGTAATAAATTAAAATAGTATACACGATTAGTTTGGAAAGTAATCGCGATTGCCTCGTGCAAATTACGGCACTCGGCTTCGCCTCGCGCCGTAAACATTGCACTCGGTAATCGCTTACTTTCCGCACCAATCGTGTAATCTACTATAATTTCCCATGCAAACAGATTAAATTCCCTCAAAAATTTCCCGTGCAAATTGATTTGTTTCGTCGCGCGATTATATATTCCCCTATTTTAAATAGGTACTCGCATAGTCACGGATGATACTCAAGTAAAACAGTACATATACCTACCCTAAAATTACAACTTTCTGGATTAAACTCGAGCCACAACAGTTAAATAAAATTTATCTTTTCGTACAAAAATAAATCATCCTACCATGTGATCATGCGTCATTATATTTATCAAAACGTTTGATAATCGTGCTCTCAATTTACGTATCTTTACAGCTATCATAATTTTTCGTGTTCCTTTTGATACCGTTTCACAGTTCGGTGTTCAGGTACCTAGGTACCATAACTTTTGGTTGATCTATTCAAATTAATAATTACAGTTATTCCAAATCCTCGTAGCGCGTTCGTTTCCGCACACCTCATAAAATGTTTAAAAATACGTTTCCTATTTTACATAGTCTTATATTATCGTTATTGTTCTTGCCACCGATGACCGCACAATTAGATGATTTACCATACGAAACCTGTGAGGAAGGTGAGGAATATGATGATTATTGTAAATATGAAAAATGCCCAGATCAGCCTTACCAATGCAGAGATTATGGGTGGTACGGATATAGATGCATTTGTAATCCCAGTATACATGAACAGTCCCATTCAAATGGAGTTGGTAGTTGTTCAAGTAGGTGTAAGTAGTAATAACAAAGTAATTAGGTATGATAAATTAAAACGTTCTAATTTAAAAGTAAAAAAAATTGTTACCTTAATATAAGTACATATAAATATATCGATATTAGAAGATTTAAATTAAATTTTATTCACTTAGCTGATGAATGATTATTTCAATAGGTACGTAAAATATGGCACAAGAAGAAAGATCGACATGAAGACCAATTAAATGAAAATACATGAACATCAATATTATATGACGCAATCTATCTTTGAAAACTGCAGAATTTCGAGTATGTAAATCGAATAACTAATATTTTAGTTTCGAAATTGTTATTTATTGTTCAACGAATGTTCTAAATAAATCTACTACTCGAACCGAAATCGAATAGTTAGAATTTTCATTATTTAATAATCATTCATTGAAATCAAGAACATCATTCTTTTTCCAAGTAACAATAAAATTTTTGTCGAATGATACGAGTATATCCTAATATACCTACTTACTTGTACTCGTAATTATTAAAAAAAAAAAATTAATCGTAAAAAATCGAGATGGATTATGTTTGATGATTTTCTAATAAACGTATAAGTGGACCGATCTATCAGTTAATTCGGTTTAACTTATAAAAATATATGGACTTTCATTTTTTGTTTGTTTCACAATCTCGTTTCGACAGAAATTATGGATACACAGTGGCGCCGCGTGGTAGTATTTTGTGGGTGTTCAACTCTGAGGTTCAACTTCAAAAATCAAACCCTTTTTTCTTCTCCTATTCTCCCCTCCCCCCCCTAAAAATAGTGATAAAAATTGGGGGAAAAAATAGAAAATACAAAATTGAAAAGAGTAGAGGATTTTCAGCTGTTAACAAAAATTTTGAAGGAAGGAGAAAAAGAAGAAACGCAAGAATACAAGTGCCTTCTCATTTCTTTGTTTTAAATTTTTTTTTTTAAATTTTACTTTTTCAATTCTGATTTAATAGTAACTTATTAATTAATGATTAATTAATGAGTAATGATTTTTTTTTTATTTGGTTGGGTGTGCAGTGAACACCTTGCACACCCAGAGCTGACGCCACTGTGGATACAGGAATTGGTTTGGTGAAATTTGCCATCAAAAGCACCGATTCTCAAGTAGACAAAAATATGAAAATTATATCAGCAAAAATATGTATACCTATAGGTAAAAAAAACCAGCGACTACGCATTCACATCATAAATATTTACGATAAACGTTCACCACCAAGTAAAGCTTTCATTTTGGGTGACCCGTTTTCTTCGGCTATCAAATAAATTTCCACGTGAGTAAACAAAATAAAATTTTATACGACTGTTTGGTACATCTATTGGGGGAAAAAAAGGCAGGTAGGTAGGTAGGTACGTTATATTTGTCATATTTCTTTTTGCGTCTAACTTTTTTTCCCTTTCCTTTTTTTTGCTTCCTCTAAACTAGTTGAGCTATCTGAACAATTTTTTGATGAAAACAAACGAATTTCACAGTCTAAAAATATACGTAAGGATAGGTAAAGAATACATGACGCATTTCATTACACTATTATTTTTGATTTTCCTACGCCTCCGGCATGGACGGAGGAAAAACAAATAATCACTACGGAACATATTGCATGGATATCCGGAAGTTTTTATTATACTTTACATCGCTAAATGAAAAGCTACATTCTGCGCAGTGGGCTGTAAGTGCCGACAACGAAATTATACGCATTTATAGGTAATGACAATAACAAACTTTCATGCTTCATATTATTAGAACCCAATAAGTGGTTGAATCAAAGTCCTTGCGACGTTCATTATGTGGTTTAAGAAAAGGGGTTTTAGGGTGACAAAATATAATAAAATTATACTCTGTCCCATTATATAAAAAATGATTAAATTCGAAAGGTGTCACAAGGTGTGTCAACCTATAAAAAATAGCTGTAGCCTTCACGAAGAGTGGTGAAGGCGAAGATGCATTCTCTTTTACATCAATTTTATGTTGTATGTATGGGTACATACGATTGAAAAAAGGTTCACCAACCTTTCTTGAGAAAAAATATTTTCAAATCAATCGTGAAGCATACATTTTGGCGGCAATATCGACTTATATAAGCAAAATCTATGATACCGCGCCAGCTCAATTTGTAGCTCGATTTGTAAGCTCATTTTGTAAGCTCATTTTGTAGCTCAATTTGTAAGCTCAATTTGTAGCTCAATTTGTGGCTCATTTTCAATTAGGGAACAAGAAAAGTTTCGTCCGGACAGTCGTCATCATAAGATAACGATGGACACACGGACACGCACAAAATCGACTAAAAGTCTATTAAGCTTATAAATCAGCGGTTCCCAAACTTTGGTGTGTGACGACCCAATTTTAAAAGTGGCTCATTTTTGGTGACCCTATTTTCTTCTCCCAGAAAAAAAAAATTAGTATATTTTCAATTTTCAGAATTTTTTGTGATCCACTTTGAATTTTTTCGCGACCCACACTTTGGGAACCGCTGATATAAATGATAACGTCATCATACGATAACATTAGGCACACACGGACTTACAAAATTTTGACTAAACGTCTAGTAAAACGAATTCATCTTTAAAATGTCTTTGTCGAGATTCCTCACTATATCAATCGTGATTTCTTGCACTTGAACTATATTATCAATCAATTATCTAAAATGTGAAGCTTATTAGCAAAAACTCCCTCTACCCCTCCTGCCTCTTCTGCACCCTGAAAAGAAGAGAGATTATAGTTTTCGCAGAGTGCCTTCGTTTTGCGCGTTCAATAAATTTTCCTCGTGTGACCAATCTGTAGGAAAAATTGGATTTACGTTCATCAGTTCGACCATGTGTGAAGTGAGGACACGATTTTGATGATGTTCATCCGCACACACCTGACACACCAGAAAAAATGTTAGCACAGACGATTAAATAATGAAGGACGGTTCAGAGGACAGGCCTCGCAGAATTCTATTTCGTGAAAAAGCTATAGGCGAGAATTTTCACACGTCAATGAAATCGTTGCTGATAAAAGAAAAACTGAAGTCAACGAAGGCTGAAATGGCTGTGGTCGGTAAACTGGAAAAAATTTCAGTCTCCCAACTCCCTGAAGTACAAACTGCAGTAACGATGTCCGCCAAAAGTTGGTGCTTTTGATTTCGGTGTGTGTCTGTGGTAGACGTACTCTTAATTACTTACTAATTATCCTCATAATTATTGGTGTGTAAGTAAATATACACATAAATTAGTAATTATATATGTATACTCCTATAGCTAGGAAAAGAGAGATGATAATTGAAGCATGGGAATTGAATTTTTAAATGCTTTTAGAGAAGTAGATTTTATATTATAACAAACTGGAGTGCGCATGAAGATGAAAGAATTTACCTCAACATTTTTTTAAAATTTATATTATCACGAATTCATTTCACTTAAAATATTTTCTTTCATTCATACTGACCTTCAACAAAGTTTTGAATAAACTTTTCTACACTTTTTCAATGCTTGAAATTTCTTTCATAAATCTTTGTACCACGAAAAATTTTCTGAATCTCAATGTTCATGGAATTGTGAAAATAGTCTCCAAGTATCAAGAGCATAATACAGCCAACTTGAAAACCCTCGATAGAAAAAAAAAAGTGATTTTTGACTAGACTGTTTCTCCCTAGATGCTGGAACTATGAATTAAAAATCTTATAATCTCAATGCCTTGTGGTTATAGTTTTTGAAAATTCTAATCCCGCAGTTATGAGTAATTATGTTTTTGAATTTTCCAAGTGGACGATGTACTAGTGAGGATACCAAATTCCAAATTTCAAAACCACCTCAATTGATACCGAAAATTGATGGAGAAGTATAGAAACTGAATGTATTTTCCACCTCTCCCTTCGTGGATAGTTGCTTAAGACTGGAATAGTAATTTTGTAACTCTTTGCACGTTTATTTTTTCATTAAAAGTCATTTAAAAGTAGTCTGAAAAAAATTTGTCGATATGAGGCTACCTAACCCTAAATCTTGCTCTTTACCCAGCAGTGTTGGCTGTTCACTTCATATCCTGGATATGCTCCAATAATCATCGATCCTTTGTCACGATCATAACATACCGCAGTAAAATTAGCTCATCGCTGCTCACATAAAAATCCATTAACTTATAACGTCTTGAAAGTCGTTCAAATTTTCATTTTCACGAGATTCTCCTCACCACCGCCCCTTCAAAATCATATCAACAGCAAAACATCGGTGTTCCCTCAGCAAGGCGATGCTGTGTGAAATAAAGTGCTTCGTTTCTTTCTTTTATTGGCGAACAGCATTCGACGGGAAATAAAGTAACGACCGAGAAATAATGGTTTCAAGACGGAACGTACATGAAAATGCCAAAAAATGTGAGAAAGGAAAATAGAGGACGAAATTTTCAAGTAGCTCTTTTCAGAATGCATGCGAACTTTCGACACTTTCGACGCACCGCTCACCCATCTCCGCCGTCGAACCGAACACGTGGTTCGAAAACGATGACGTCATTGACTGCAACGTGACGTACGAAAGAAAAAATAAAAAACTAGTAACATAATACTGAAAGAAATATTCATTACGTTACCATGGCTACGTTCTGAGCCTTTAGCTGACACACTTTTTCTAGAATACGGAACTCAATAAATTCTATTGTAAAGTTTAAAGGATTTCTATTTCTCTTTTCTCATTTTTTTCACATCATTTTTTTATTACTCGTACGTTGATGAAAGCTTCATTTCACTTTCTTAAATCAACATTTTTTGTTACCGCACCATTAGTTTCACTTTTTACTGACATTTCGTCGGTGGCTTGATAAATACATCTACCTATGTAATGAAATTTTAAAAAACTATATGTTTGGACTCATTGGATTTGTCTTGAGCAGAGAAATTTAGCAAACCTAAACACACATAATTTTCAACATTTTCAACACATAGGAGGTACATTTAGCAGGCCACCGACCATTTGTTCCTGCTAAAAGGATGACGTTTACGAAGCAACTGGTTTCAACAAGTCCTTTGCAAGAATATACGTGAATAAATCAAGTTTTTCCATCAGTTTGTTGTAAATTTGGGCAAACTAACGTACACTGAAAAACGTTTTAGTAGTACGTAATTTTCGCAGTTTTGGATATAAAAACAGGGGAATTCAAAATTCATAATAGATATTGCTATTGAAAAAATAGATAAATAAAAAAATAAAAGTAACTAAAGTTTGTGATACTTGATCTTAGTTTAAGTTTCCCACTCAATCACGCTATTTGTGGAAACCGAGGGAAAAATCAATTGTTTCAAGTCAAAATGGTGTAATAAAACATTTCAGAAACAGATATATACTCGTATAGAAGTTGTCAGGTGAGGAGTAAAAATAAATCTGTCTCTTCTCTTCGACGGACAACCTTGCCTGCCAATGTACAGCGAGACGAATAAATTTCCAATTTTGTTGAAATTGCTCAAGGCTAAAACACGAATAACCTTTTCCTTTTTCCACTTATTTGTTTCGACAGCCATTCTTAAAGGGAATAATATCGTTTTTCGTATACCTTCTAATGTTTGTACAGTCCACGGCATGTACTCACCAGAAGCAAAGTGTAGAACTGTATAGACCATGGGCTATTCTATAAGTGGCGGTACAGAAAAGATAATATTATTGCACGTCTTCTTTTTCGAAACTTTTGGTCGCAGACTGCCTGCGGGGGCTAATGTGAGGGTGATAATCTATAAATTATAAAACGTGACTTTTACCCGAGATATATTTCTAGCTTTGACCAATAATGGCAGTCTACAACTTTTTTACCAGAAAATATGTTTTATAATCAACTCGTCGATTCAAAGTAGAGATTTTTCATTTACAAAAAAAATTCTAGAAATTATAGTATGCTGGATCCTTACTAAGGGACTTCTCACTGTCTATTTTTTTTTTTACCAACACAAAATATATCGAATATTTACGTGAGGCACACTAATTTTCATAATAATACAATATTATCATGATGACTGATATTTTTGGACGGTGATGAGCAACTGAGTAATGAAAAGCAAAAAAAATTTATTTTTGAAAAAAACACAATTCTTAACGAAATTTATGCGTTGCTTTGACTGGATAACAACAGCGCTGCGAGCAGTGCCTGTGCTACCTGTGGAAAGCCGTGACTGTAACGAACACACACACGCACACAACAAAAGCGTATTTTGAACGCGTAGACGCGTTTTTCGTTAAATTATTCTAAATCTTTTCAAAAGTCTAGCTGTTAAATTCATTATTACCTACGCAAAAAAGTAAAAAAAATTTCAGTTTTTTTACTCCACCACCAATGAAAAAAAGGCAAGAAATGCTTTTTTTTTCTCCGCCATCATCTAAAACCCCATATGATATTTTTTCGCTCGAATGCCCATCTACATAATGCGATGCACTCAGAAGGCGAATATTTCGTCATCCGTTTTCAAATACAGAAACACCACCGCAGACCATTCAGATCGCTCGGGTAATCAAATTTCCACTGCATAGTTTTATACATTTACTCTGACTAGTGGTTGAGGAACGTGGGTTGAAAAAAAAAAAAGAAGATCGCCCCTTCGTAGACAAAAAGAAACATTTTTAAGGCAGCACACTTTGGTATATAGATGACATTTTCAGATATTTTTAAACTATTATAGCCTTCGATTATCATAGTGGGTTGATTTTCTTACTATGAAGAACAATTGTGACGCGACAGCGAAAAAAGGTCTCAAAGGTTAAACCAAAAATTTAATAAAAAGAACGAGGGAAAACTTCACACAAAAAAATCTGTTTTGTTCCAACAAAAATTAAAATAGCTTCGTACTTGCTGCTGCTTTGATCCCGATAGAAAATGTTTTAACTCAAAGCTCCTCTTTCTCGTGACACATCACAATCTCATAGAGATCTGAAAGAGAATTCTTATTACAATTTTTAGCGGAATTTCAAACTTTTGCTTCAAACCAACTTTCGGTGGGGCTATAGAAATTGACAAATTTTTAGCATGATATATAACTCATAAACGCAGTCAAAAATCAAAATTCCCCCAACCAGCACCCTGAAGACATCCTCTGAAAACAGATTAATGACAATTTCATATCAATAGGCGCATACCCTATGGGCAAAATATTTTAAAAACGGATCCGTTTTATTCCGGGTTATAATCCGTTTCTGGATTATAACCCGGAATTTTCCTGTTTTCCGGCTTCTAAAACGGATTTCGAACGGATTGTAATCAGTCTTGCCGGAAATGAGTCCGGATTATTTTCCGTGAAGGCTGTTTTATCATATTTGTTGGCCCGGGTTGTAATCCGTGAAACCGTTTTACAGACGGATTTAGAAAAATTGCCCAAAAATTATCACTGATTATAATCAGGAAATCCGTTTTACAAACGGACTTGGAAAAATAATCAAGATGACAAAAATATCTGCAAATTTTCAGATCCAATGGTTGAAAATAAAAACGGACTGACAACGGATAAAATTCTCATTTTCCGGATCATTTTCTCATTTTTTGCCCATCAGGTAATTGAGCAACTCGAGTGCATTCTCGTACACGTGCATTTTTCCCTTACACGATTAAAAACCGGTCTGTTCCAGAAAGTCAAATTACTTTTTAAATGCTTCTATTTAACTACGACGTGGAGCAGAAAATAGACTTTATACAACAAACTGAAGTGTGCGCGAGAAAAAAGTTGGATTCTTCAACTTTGAAAGCAGTAAACTGGAGTGCGCATTAAGATAAAAGTATTCATCTAAAAAAAAAAAAAAAAGTTATTTATATTATTTTTGAAAAAGAAACACTAAAGTGACTTTACGTCGTCTCTGTTCAAATATATTATTTCATCTTAGATTCCCTAATTTGCACTTTCATTCTCCACAATAAATGATGAGTTTGCAATTTTTGGAATTACACCCTCAGGTAAGTATTGACCCTTCGAGCCCCCAAAGAGATCTAGCAGTGTGTTTTGAAAAATACGAATTGCGTCCAATTACAGTACGATAATATATAAAAATTGAAACAAAGAGGGATTTTGAATAATTTATATGATACATATTCAAATGTAACAAATCACGATCAATATAGTGATGTCGAGGAATCTACACGAATCACCAAATGCATTATTTTTTATAGGTGGATACACCTTGTATGGCGCCTTCCGAATTTCATCCTTTCTTATTTGGGACAGACTATACCTGATTTTCTTATTCAAATCATTTCCTCTTACAGGAATGCGCAAATCAACTTGTTGCAGAAAAATAACAAATTTGGACATCAGAAGCATTTTTTTATAACATGATCACATTTTATACGAGTATGTAACTACGAGGTATATGTATTTTTGGAATCGAGAGATCAGTAAACGAAAAAACATTTACGTCCCGTGCCTTGTTTTCCAAAATTCAACAAAAATACGTTTTCTATCGACAATCTTCTAAAAAAAGGAACGTGTTTAACTTGGCTACGATTGAAAAGAAAAGCATATATCTATTATATAGAAACGTCAATGAAAGTCATTTATCGAAAAAAAACAATCATAATGTAGGTACAGTTACGAAGAAAAAAACCTCAACGCGTGTACCTCTACTCTCTCACGCATGTAAATAGATATTTTTATTTTTAGCCGCTTAAAAAGTCAGCATTCAGAGAAAAAGTCGTACGGTTGAATGGATGACGGACGGGGAGGAGGGGGGAGTTAGAAGATACATCCAATATTGGTAAAACTAAAACGTGTAGATGAGAGAATGCGTCGAAACGAGAACCCACAAAAGTGGTTGGCGAAGAAAAACTACCGATTCTTCTAATTGTCGACTGTCGAGTACACGAAAAGGGCGGGAGAGTGGGTAGTGGAACATCGACGTATTGCGAGTTGCTTTTCATCCCTTTCCACGGCGACGTCAATTTCGTTCGGGCAAATTCGTTCGTTTCTCGACCCCGCGTCGACGAGGAGCCGCGAGCGACTATTGCGCAACCCTCCGTGTGGCGGCGCGCTTTTTCTATAAAAAGGACGACCGTCGTCGATCTCGTCCTCAGTTCGCCGACTTTTAACCCTCACGAGAGCCTTTACCACGTCAAAGGCCATTCGGCGAAGTATCGTACGTAAATTCGTATAATTCTCCGCAAAAATACGTGAATAGTTTTTCAAAAAATTCGCTTCTAAGAATTTATACACGATATTCGCTTTCGATAATATTATCATTTCAAATATTCGCAAAAAAAACATTTTCGAAAATTACTTCGCAAACATTTTCGTGTCCTCAGTTCGACGATTCTACCGGCGCTTCGTGAATTATAAGCCCCGAATTTTCGAACACCCCTCGCTTGTTTCGGAACTGTGTCGACCAAGTGAGTTCAGTGCCACCACCACCACCACCACCACCACCACGATATGTCGTCCAAAGAGCCGTGCTGCCGGTCGGAGACCGGCTCTCCGAATCTGAACGGAGTGCGCTTGTTCAAGTCGATGGTGCGCCGAGTGCGCCAGAAGATCTCCGAGAACAAGCTGGGCAAGGCGCCAAGCATCGGCGACGACGAGGCGCCGGCCATCGTGACCGCCAAGCTCGAGGAGCTGTCGCTGACCAGCGCCGAGACCAGTCCGCAGCGCCAAGGCCAGCCCAAGTCGCCACCCGGCAAGGAGGCGCTGCGGCGCCTTTTCGGCGCCTCGCGCACTTCCAGCGAGGACCGGCTGCGCAACGGCTACAGTAGCGACTCCGGCAACGACAAGCAACACACGCGGCCCGGCGCCGACTGCCGGGTCCGCATCCGACAGAATCTGCGCTCGCGCTCCAAGTCGTACTCGCGGACCGTCGAGAAGAAGCCCAAGAAAATCCTCAGGCCGCCGGCCACCTACGACTACGTGCGCGGACCTTCGGGTCTCGTCTCGCATCGGGTACGAGTTTACTAATTGGCGGCGCCACCAAATTTCTCATACATTTGTGAGGTACAGAATTCGTTGTGTTTTTTCAATATTGTATACCGAAGCTATATATGTATAGCGACGTTCTTGTTCTTTGGTAGTGGGTCTTTGAAACAGGCTCGGTATCAGGGATGTAACCGAGGGTGGCCTGAGGTGGGTCATGGCCTAAGAAAAAAATTTTCTGGTCCATCCAAAAAAAAATGTTGAGAAGTAAGTATAGAAAAATCTTATCCTCGAGTATTAAATTGACGCGTAGTGCCAGCAGGACTACGTGTACTACCACTCCTACCATATGGAAATGCTTATTTGAGAACTTTCCAACCTTCCAGCATGATTAACACCGGTATAGTGTAGAGTGAAAAAACCTTTGAAAAAATGTTAATTTTAACGAAGTTTGCACACAAAAGCACTGGCGGGATTTCTTTTGGCAAGATGACGTCGTCTATCATTAACTTGATGGCCAAAATTTTTAGAGCCAAATTTATCAGCCAAGCGACCGAAAAATGTTTATCATTTGTCTTGCTCTCAGGCACGGTTGGCAAGCCTTAAACTGTAGACAAGCCAAGAAAAAAAGCTGGTTATACTTTCCCGGTGGATATAAAATAGGAACTTCCCGAAGATGTTCTGGGGTTCTGTCGAGATAAAGGAAAATTTCACGAGTCCGCATACAGTAGATATGCTAAAAATGGTCCATATTCGGTTCAGGAATAGTATATATTATGCATAATCGATTAAGATCGAAAGTGATAGGTATTACAAGGCGAGAACAAAGTTTCCAAAAACAAGTCCAGCAATTGTGGATGTAAATTTACTTCCGTTCAGGCCTTGCCCTGCGGAAGATAATTACTTATTTTAATAATTCATAAAAATGCCACGTAGTTCAGAAATTATTTTTTCAAACTACTCTTTTGCTTCAACCAGAAAAAAATTTACTTTCTTGCCAGAAAGATTACGAAAGTACTCTCTGGTGAGCTGAAAAACGTTAATTTCTGGGCGAGAAATACGAGTAATAATAAAGAATGTACACGTTCTGGCTGCATGAAGAATTTGTCAGGGTACAAAATAATCCCTAATCGAGTGACAATTTTACTTTAACCGGTGATAAGGTGGTTTTTAGCATACCAAAATATGTTCTCAAAATTTCACTTGAAGGAAGGCATAAGAAAGTTATTTGCAAAGAGGCTACAGGTTTTGTTTTCTTCAAACATGCATGTGACCATTCGGACATGTACCTTAAAGGAGGTGATCGGTTTCCTACATAATCTATACCATTTTTGATGTCCTTATTCTTAACTATTTTTGTGATTTGCACGTTTTTGTACGTACTTTCATCTTTTTATTTTGTATTTGTGAATAATTTAGGTTAAAAATTTTAAGGATTTTGGCTACCCAGGGATGTAGAATGACGATGTTGAGGGAATCGAGAAATTATCTCGAAATATTAACTTGACTGAAATTACGAAACCAGTTGTCTTACGAGTATAAGCAGCATACAAAAAATCTGTTATAATAAGTAATTAGAAGACTATAGGTGAAAGCTTGTTTGTTAAATTGAAAGAAATTGTGGGATCTGCAAAACATTTTTCGACCACTTTTGAAAAGCGTCCATTAAAATCAGATAAAGATATCTTAGATAACATTTTTCTGAACATCTGTGAAATTTTCAAAAATTAAACTCATCTCATTCTATAGCAAAAGATTGTTAAAATGAAAAGACAACTCAAAACTCTGAAAATTCTATTGTTTTTGATGTTCGTAAGAAGCATAAATTTTCTCGAAAGTGATTTTGGTCAGTCGCAATCCTTGGAATCCATACATTCTCATATTATACATATATATAAGTCGCAATGACGTCATATCAATGTGCGATGTTTCATCGAATGCTTTTGAACGTAAAATTTTCAAAATTTTAGTTTTGGCGCCAGAAATTATGAAAGAATTTTTGGAAGCATACAGAAAAATTGAAAAATTTGGACAAAAATCTCTACAAGATAATTCTAGTACCCATGATAACCTATAAACAATATTACTAAAATTATTTTTTTTAAATTGTAAGATCAAAGGTCATTGATTTCTAATATTTATGATAATCAACGTTTCTTGCTTAAAATCTTACTCCAGAATGAGGAAGAAGAATTTCTTGCATATGTTAGAATTAAATTGATATTAAAAATTGAGTGGATCGAGTTGATTATCGATATTAAATTTTGTTTTGATTAAATATTTGAGCTATCTTTTGATAAAAAAAAGTTGAAAAACTTCATTTCAAAAAAGGAGAACATAAATCGACAAATGAAGAATAAATATTGATAAAATATGACTATCATTCTAAAGGGGGAAAAAAAATTTTGTTTTAAAACATTTTCAACATTTCTCTTTGACAGTCAATCATAGTTGCGCTGCCTTTTCTGGGCACTCAGGTGCCATACCAGCCAAAAGCATTCGAATTACTTTTTCTTAAATCGTGTACCAATGAGTTTATACTTATATTATTTATTTTGTTAATAAGTTTATTCACTTTTTTTGTACCGTTCGTCCTTTCATCGAGTTTATTATTGATAAATGTGAGTTTATATTTAGTACTTAAGAAAATAACAAGTTTCGACAATATCAGCGACAAAGGCTGAAAAATGTGAAGTGGCTTTGCGAGGAATATACAGCATTTTTTTTCACACGTCTTTTCAGCAACTTATAGATTGCGGATTAATAAAGATAAGTTTGAATAATTCAAACGACTTTGAAATATTTTTATTTTTATTTACTATATTTTACGTTTATCGATTGTTGTGTATGTGTCCTTTACTGACTTAAATTTTGAATAAAATAAAGAAATGTAATTTTTTAAATACTCTCGTCTATTTATTTCAACTAGATGAAGCACTTGAAGCGTTCGCACAACGTTTTGAAATGGGTATATAGAATCATTGATTTCATTATAAAGGTCAGAGACACGTATAGACTAACCTATAGTTGTGCAGCATTGAAAGTAGAATATGTCTAATAACAAAAAAAATTTCAACTCAGCCGAACAAAAGTTACGGATTCACAAATGCTAACAGCACATTAAGTCAATGCATGAATAACTTGATAGAATAAATATAAAAATTCAGAATACTGGAAAATGCCATGAAAGCTTATATTTTCAAAATTCATGCAGGAAGATTTTTTTAAAATTAAGCTCATAACTAACTATTGTCTTCGCTATTATCAGGTATAAATCCTTATAGTTCGATACGAGGAATCATCTTTGTGACACATATTGCTGCAACACGAACTATACGACACAGATAGACTTGGAAATTCATACCAAGTAGATATTTGAGTCGATAAGAGGAATTACTCAGACAGTGAGGACATTATAGACAAAAAACAGTTTTTCATCTATCGCTGGTTGAACAGTCATTTTTTTCAAATGAGTTATTACAAAGGTTGTAGCGCTTTAAAAAGTCTATAGAAAAAGTTCTCACCCATATTTACTGGAATCAACTATTTTTAAGAATACTGAAAAAACTTTAGACAGTACATACATTGTATTATAGTTTGAATGGGAAGACTGTGAAAATTCCAGATTTGTAGCACAATAAGTACGCACGGACAAGGTACAGATAATTATCTAAGATAGTAAAAAGCACTACAAACATTACGAATGGCTACAATAAATAATAATTTTCTTCATTGCGTTGAGAAAGTTATTGTCTTGTTCATACTGTTAATACTATTTTTTCAGTGCATTATTGAGTAATCACATATATCTTCGAGTAGTCCGATAGAATTTTGGTAAATTTTTTAATCAACTTTCTTGCAACCAGTCATTCATTAGCAGAAAGGAGACTGAAGTTGGGTATTTTTTCCAAAACTTGCCCTAAAGAACTAGAAATTATATATTCGTACAATACAAACATTTTCAAAACTCGCCTTTTTCATCCCGTTTGATGGAATTTATTTGTATTAAATACGTAAAAATTGATCATTTTCCGAATTGAAAGCACATAAATTCGAATTATAATTTGAACACAAATTTCTAGCGAGTCGTGTGATCGAATTAGGATATGAGGACTTGAATATTATCGAGTATTGGACTACCGTCGAACACTGTGACTTTACATTCAAGGGGCGACTTTACTCACTTCGTTTTAGCCTGATAAATAAATTGCCAGGCAAAAATTAAAACCGACATACGATTTGGATAGAAGCAGGTAGACGGAGGAAAATAAAAAAAAGATCGTCGCCCCTACCTCACTTCACCCAGTAACAGAACAAGAAAATTAAGCGGCGATATGGTTCTTTTCATTTTTCTTATTCGTCTTTTCTTTTTAACCACAGGCACTCAAAATATTCAGTTCGGTTTCACACGGTTCAAGTTGGTACTTGACTAGTTTCTTTTCAATCGTATGTCCCAGTGCAAACATCCTCAAATTTTGCCTTCCACCCATCAATAACCCGTCAATAACAAATTGATGGGTAAAGTCACCCCATTGAGGGGTAACTACACAAATTTTTTGAAAAATCATAAAAAATAGAAGGAAGGCTGCAAACTCAAACGTTTTTTACAAATGTGTTGAGAAATGTTGCACTAAAATTTTAAAACCAAATTCACTTCGGTAGCTTAAAAATTGGAGGAGTTATTAAAGGACAAAGTTGAAAAACATAAAAAAAGTGTGTAAAGTCACCCCATTCGACGGTACATTAATTTTAGATAATTTTTTCATTTATAACGAAAAACTGAATTGTCAGGTTATTATATGTATATGCTGTACAGCTAGAAAATTAATGCGCAAATTTTTTTTTGGTATTGGTGAAGTTACTCGTAGAAGATGACGATTTCTGAAAATCACAACGTTCTGAGTATAACCTTAAACCTAAAAAGTTCCTCATTTCCTAGAACTGTATACTGCTGCTCTTATACGGCATGCATAAAATGTCACGTTATTTCGTCGAAATCTTCTTCGTCTTTCTCATGTAATACCACAAACTTCATATTATAGTCCTCCACTTCGTATACCTAACTTTACCAACGAAGTTAGATTTAAAGTGGTTACTTCTCGACCTTCGCAGCCGCTTTAAGAGGATTTCTACGACGTACTCATCATCTCCGAAGCCACCGAAAATAGTACCTAGTCCACGTATGTATGGTGCTACAACGTGACACCATAAAAATATCCAACGCTCGAGCATATACCTGCTCAAGCAGACCATTACTAGTAAATTACGCGCAAAATTGGCCCTTGAAGTGGTAGAAAAGTTTCAGTTTTCTCCCTCGTTTTGAAACTTTTCAGCTCCTATATCTATGTATACCTACATAATAATATACGCATCTTTGGGGCAGACGAGACAGAAACGGATTCGTACCACAAGTGCTGAATCAACATGAAAAACTGTACTCGTATAGACCTTGAGGTAATTCCGAATACAAATATTTTTCGCGTATAAATATAGTATACTTTTCCTGCCTTCGTTTATGGATTGAGGAGTGACAGAAGTGTCCAGTAGAATGTGTGTATTTTGTAGTACCGAAGCGACGCAAAATAGATGTACTTTTTTTTTTTTTTTCGTTTAGAAACTGTGAGTATAGTGTTTACATGCATAGGTAATTCGATTTTTGCGACCCAAACTACGACGATGAAATTATAAAGACACGAGAATAAGTGATGGTATGAAGTAATAGTCACAAAGTATTGGTGGACTTTGGGGGGTGACAGCGAGACTATGCCTCCCAAAGGTGCTTCCCCCCCCCACGAAAAAATCGAGTTAGCCTCCCAGTTCAATGATAACGAACAACATTTTGATTTATTCGTACCCAAGTAGATAGAAGTTGGCAGAACCGGCAAAAGTAGATAAAAGTCGGCAGAATTTTGCAAAAGTTGGCCAACCAAGGGATATAAGCATTTGATTAATTCGTACACCAACTTGTGAATGTTTTGTGTGAAAGTGAACAGGTCACCCATCCAACTGAGCCACAGAATACGACTGCCTCTAACTTGAATATATTTGAACAAAACTGTGGCTTTACACCAGCAACCAACGTCAATCAATTATTGCTACGTACATTTCATCAATTCGCAATTATTATAGATTTCCTTTACGGAGAGCGAGCATAAATGCTAAAATTAAGGACATGGAAAACATATTCAGCACAAATTAGCTTAGCCACAGTCATATTGTTATAGTTTCACTTCAAAATTCCAAATATAAAGCTGAGGACATGACCCTCAAAAAAGGACTGGGATACACGGATTCGGTATAGATGTCATCTAATATACTATAGATAGTGTTGCCACCACATTCGACACATTTCGGTGGGACCAAAATCTCTAGTATTCAGAGCTTTTTCAATTTTTTTCAAGCACGATATTTGCTTTAGATATTTCATAATATTTTTCGACTTCTACGCTGCGAACGCTTCTGTCGATATTTGTAAACACTAAAAACATCGCCATCAAAACACTCAGAATATACGCTTGTCAACACCAACAAAGAAAAACAGTTTACCTTACAGTCATCCTGTGCCATACACATTCTGTCTCTCTTCACCTGTAAATAATCTTTGAAAAATTTTAATTCGCTGGATAATAGAAAATTGCGTTTCGGATGACGAACAACGCAGAGCCAAAAAAAGAAGAAGAAGGAGAAGAAAAGAAAATGAACAGGAAAAATGTACCAACAACAGCAACGATCCCGCGAGTAAATATATAATTTAATAAGGAACATAATATTTAATGTACGCTCAACTCATCGTCATCGGGTTATACACTTTCATCGCGTATATAATTTCGAAGCTGCAGAGAGCCACACCAGAGAGACGACTTTTGTGGAAAATGTCGAGCGAAAAAAATGAACGGAAAACGGAGAAGTGCTTAATTAATTTTTCGGAAGTAACTTTCGCCGTGCACATCACTTTTTAAATTTCTTCAGCGACACTTGTAAGACGTACCGCAAAGGCGCACTTAATCCAATTTCAGGTTCAACGAACCTGTACTCCACCGGATCACAGAGGACACCGCAGCTAATATAATCAAACTCCTGCGTTTGCTTTGCGCTCGTTTCAAACGAAAAAAATACGAGTATTACACGTATATTATGTATAGGTACTATAATACTCGTAATATGTATATTAGAAAAACGAGTGAGCAATGTTACGAATTTGATAAACTCGTTCATTATAGGAGAAAAGGAGTAACAATAACAACAACTATGGCAAAAAAATATCGATGGCCTAGAGCAGAAAGACGTTATATCTACTTTTCGCTATTTGGAGAGCGGGGCAACGGTGGATAGTGGTAGGGGAGTTCGGTTAATCCTTTATCTTTTAGTTAATACAATATATCGATAGCAAACTGATGTTTTGGTGGATATTTATGGATGATTCTACAAAACAGTTGATATGAAGGTAAAAAATCTAAAATTCCTAAAAATCCACTTTTTTTTTGAATTTCAAGGAATTTTGAATATTATTTTCTCGGATTTTTAGGAATTTGGGCTCTTTTTTTGGGATTTTAAGGAATCTTGGCTCTTTTTTTCGGATTTTCAGGAATTGAGGGGTTATTTCGTCGTTTTTCGTTTTCCGAGGCAAAATTCTGTGAAGGGCAAAATTCTCGTTAGGTCGGGCAATGCCCTGTTTTCCCGCGCAGACGGTGCTGGCCTGAATGGATGTGCAAAAAGGGTTTGTGCAGGGTGTTAGCTAAATTGTTATAAATTCATTTCTACAGATACTAGCTCATTGCATAGTCAATATAGAGTGCAAAAATACTAATACTCTCTCAGAGCTCAATCTCACACCAGTCCATCTTGTTTTAATCATCCCAAAGATTCTAAAACCAAAAAGAATTTTCAAATGACGTACAAGTCACTCAAAAAAAAAAAAAAACAGACAAGTTGTAAAATACTCGAAAACATTTTTATTATAATGGCGCCCGAAGAAGTTAATGATCTGAGTCGGCGAAAAAAGGATTAAAATAAAAACCAAATAAAAGATGAAATATTCAAAAACAAGTCCCAGATACTTAAAATTTATAAAGGCTTTACGGTCGAAGATTAATTTTTTTTTTGTTACTCAATAACCAGCGCAGGCCTGCACAATTACAATCTCGTTTTCATTTCTGTTTAAACATATTCGACTGGATAATATCTTCTTTTTTTTCCCCCCTCTAAGACAAGACCTAAGCTGATAATAAAAACTACAGAACTGTAAAAGTCTCGATACATTTAAATGGGCAGGCTACGCGCGTTTTACTTCATTTCATTTTTCGTCTCCCACTCGGTAAAGTATGTACTGCATAATATATTTTCAAAACCGATAGTCATTTTATTCGATCGCGCGACGATAAAATATGCGGTCAGATGGTTCAAAGACCTTTTTAAAAATGGCTCTTTTGCAGAAGCACATTCATCAAAATGAATTTTTTCCTTTTCCTATTTCTATCCATTAAAAAGGCAAAAAGTTACCACGACGAAAAAAGAAATCTCTACAGGAAACGAATTTTGCAGAACAAGAAAAAGGAGTATAATGTATTTCTCAATAGAAAGTGATTCCGCTTTTATATTCTTGGTCGCTTAGCTGGCAACGAATAACGGCGGCAGTCTTAGTTTAGGCTTTTTTTATATTTTTTATATTTTTTTATTTTGGATTTAGATAGTCTAAATATATTTTCGCGAAGAAAATCACGAAAAAAAATACCGTCGAACGGGGTGACTTTACATTCAAGGGGCGACTTTACCCACTTCGTTTTAGCCCAATAAATAAATTGCCAGGCAAAAATTAAAACCGAAATACGATTTGGATCGAAGCAGGTAGAAGGAGGAAAATAAAAAAAAAGATCGCCGCCCCTACCTCACTTCACCCAGTAATAGAACAAGAAAATAAAGCGGTGATATGGTTTTTTCCTTTTTCTTATTCGTCTTTTTTTTTAACCACAAACACTCAAAATATTCAGTTCGGTTTCACACGGTTCAAGTTGGTACTTGACTAGTTTCTTCTCAATCGTATGTCTGAGTACAAACATCCTCAAATTTTGCCTCCCCACCCATCAATAACCGTCAATAACAAATTGATGGGTAAAGTCGCCCCATTGAGGGGTGACTTTACACAAATTTTTTGAAAAATCATAAAAAATAGAAGGAAGGCTGCAAACTCAAACATTTGTTTACAATTGTGTTGAGAAATGTTAGACCTAAATTTTAAAACCAAATTCACTTCAATAGCTTAAAAATTGAAGGAGTTATTAAAGGACAAAGTTGAAAAACATAAAAAAAGTGTGTTAAGTCGCCCCATTCGACGGTAACGAAGTTTCTGTTAAGAAGAAAGTGAGGAAAAACCACTATAGTCCACTATCCAGCTGGTAACTAAAAAGTATACGTCTATAGTATACGCGTTAAAATTACGAACACGCATTCAGAGAAAAGCTATCGCTTTTTAAAAATATATTTTTGCGTGCGTCTCGTACATTTTTATGTAGAAGGAAAACTGCTCGAATATATTGACAGCAGAGTAGTTATTTATAGTTGAATTCTGAAGTCTACTGAGGAATGACGAGTCGAACGAATTTATTTTGGTTCGTGTAAATTGTATGCAAATGTATGCGGTCTCGTAATTGTGTGATCTGGGGGTGTGTGTGTGTGTGGGGGGGGGTGGTTGGTAAAAGCTACAAAAAATTGGTTTTTGCTGACATTCTCTACACTATATGTGACAAATCAGTCTGCAAATTTAGGATATAGAAGAAGGTAACCCATACGTATGTATATGAATCGCGTCTCGCCTTATTTTCCTTAGCTAAAGAAACGTAATGTACGAGGGTTGTTCAAATAGTGATGTATAATCCGTCATAAAATGAAAAGAAATAAACCGGAATATCTGAAATTTTACATACTGTGCACGTCTCCTGAAAAATTTTAAAAATCATCAATTTCGGCCAAAATGGCAAGGTTAATCCCTTGGTGTTTTTCTTCAATTTTTTTTATCAACAAATTTTTTCCGAGTTTAGAACTGGTATTGGGGTTTTCGAGGTCGCTGAACACGAATCTGGTAGCCATTTTTGGCGGCGGCTCTCGCCAAGCGAGATATGGCCAAAAAAAGAGTAAAAAATTCTAAATGAGTCTAAATCGCGATGTAGAGCAATTCGGGTCCCAGATTCGGATTCAGCGTGAAAAATTACTCACATTTCCATCTGACCAGTATAGTCAACAAAAACATTCATGCATCATACATTCCACCCGCTAAATCAAGACCACCTCTACAGAAGGCATGGGTGCTATTCTCGAAAATCACTCTGACAACATGGCAAGAATTCAGACCTTTTTTTTGTTTTTTCCCCTTTTTTCCTTAAAAAATGAAGAAGTTTTATTTATTATGAAATTTTCTAAAAAAAATTCATTTTCCAAATCGTTTCATCAGTTATAGTTACAAAGTTATGAATACAATGTTGGAGTCACGGCTTTTCCATCTATATTTTCATTATAAATTAGAAGACGAAGATTTTTCTTTAACTACAGTATCTGCTTAGGTATATATTGCTCGCATTTCAATTAGATCATCAGTTTGCTCATAAATTTGGATCCTCGCAGCTCGACCACACATTCTTCTCTCCCTTCAAATGTACCACCAATATGTCAGAAATTACTCAAACTAATTTCACTGTCGATGATGACAGTCAGCACGATAAAACATATAAGTTAATACATCTAAAACCACGTTATTGACCGAGTGTCGAAAAATTTCGTAGTGATGATGCTCGAAGCATATTATATACATATAAGACTGATAAATATTTTCTTTCCATTTACACATTTTTGATTATTTTGCCTGCAGGATGGGTAGATAGATATGGCTGTCCCATATTGACGTACATTCAAAGCCACCCCATATATGGCCACCGTTTCAACAACAATCTCTCGCAGCTTAATGGGTCAATGTTTCAGATCTGACGTAAAATGGCTTTTAGTAAGCCAGAGCTAGATAATACGCATTGGCGTAGCAGCCGCCGAAAACAGAAAAATAAAATGAAAAATCGTAATTTCGAAAATTCTGTGAATAAAAATTAGGAAGGATCGAGCTGGTTCAAAAAAATTTGATTCACTGAGAGAAATTTCTCACTAATTTCTACAGAAAAACAGGGACAGTTCCATATTTTTAGTAGAAATTGATATAAAAATAAAATAAAAAAATAATATACATTATACTTTCGCTAAGGAAGCAGGCATGGCCAAAATCTTCATTTTTGAACCTCCCAAAACGCTTTTTACAAGGACAGCAGTTTTTTAAATATTAATATCAAAATATCTCAAATCAAATCATATTCGTTCATCAGTTTAGCTCGAATTACAAATTAAAAAGCTCGTCGCATTTATCACACAGGGTGCGGCAAAATGATCGGCTACATTTGTTTTTTGAATTATACGCATAAGAAAAAATATAAGGACATGCGGTTGCTTCTAAATGAAACTTCATTCTTTAAGGTTACTATGAAATACAATCAGTGACACACCCAGAAATTTTTCAAGGGAGGAGTTGAGGCATAAATTTATTCCCAAAAAAGTCCCAAAAAACTGAAAATCTTCTATTCAGCCTTTTTTTGATGAAATTCAAGGCCAAAAGGGAAGGTTTCAGTTCCATATTCCTACGTTGGTGCGCTACTGAATACAATTTCACTTTTTCATGTTGACCATTTTTGCCTAACACATATCTGAAGGCGCAAAATCCAATTTTTTAACTTTGCTAAGGAATGGTTACATTATTTTGCAATCTCTTCCGCTAAATGCTACCAGTGATGGATAAAATTGACCGGGGAGGGGAATTTTGCACATGTGGAATTCTTCACGGTTAGCGCGAGGAGGTAAATTCCCTACCGGCTGAATACGTAAGAAATTAGTGGAAAAAATATGATTATTGCTTAGCAAAGTCTTAAAAAATTGAATTTTACGCCTTCGCAATTGTGCTGGGCAAAATGATCAACATGCGAGTGAAATTTCATTTCATATGTAACCTTAAAGAATGAATTTTAATTTTAAAACTAACCGTATGTCTCTATCTTTTGTCTTACGCATATAACTGGAGAAACAAATGTGTCCGGTCATTTTGCCGCACCCTGTAGTATAGGGTACGGCAAAATGACCGACTACATATATTTTTTCAATTATAGATATCAAAGAATAAAGATACAGGACATGCAGTTGCATGGTTCTGAGTTGAAATGCATTCTTTATAAGGTCGAATATCCAGTGTATTACCAGCTCGAATACTCTAAAAGTCAGCCTCAATTAAGCACCCTGTATATTATAGTAGATGCTAGCTTAAGGCAGTATTAACTAGGTGAGGCAAACTCTGGCAACCAGGAAGATTATCAAAGAATTACATCCAAATACCGGACAGACGTTATTTAATCTTTTTGATCAGTAAAGTGCAACTTGTATATGTGCAGAGGGAGAGAGAGGCAGACAAACAACAAACAAAAAGAGCGTAATATCCCCACTCACCTGCGAATGTGTGTGTACTCGAGAGTGCAACAGAAGGTATAAGAGGAAAGATTATTCAATCGAAGGTGGGCACGGAGACCACCTTGCCCATGGCAATTTGTGTCCATGAACCTCCCAAGGAACAACTTTTTATACACTTCGTTTCTTCGTTTCCGTTTGCTAATCAAGTCGAACGGACAAACTGGAAAGAGTGAAGATGGAAAAAAAAATCTACTTCTCATTGCTATAGCAGATTCAACCAACCCATAATGACCAATTACAAAATACAATATTCTTTTCCTCCATCATGCATTCTGTTATGATGAATTGATATGCAATTCTTCGACGATGCTAAATTATTTTATGTTTTTTCCGCTCCATTTGAATCTCATTTTATTCCTCGAACCATGGGGATGAGTTTTCAGCTTATGTATTTTCCGCTCATTTCACAGTAAAATCTGTGCAGCAGATGAGGAAGCGATAAATAATGACGAAGTTATACGCGTGATCGAGGAACCAGATTGGAGATTCTGCAACTTCCTAGTCGTGGTTTATGATTTTTTTTTTTCAAACACACATTCGGTTATGTGCAAAATTTTTTAAATATACGCAAGTGCAGTAATGACGTAAATGAACCAGTCACCTTATTTTTCTCTCGCCAATAATGATTAGAGAAGCCATGGAGAGCAGTGCCTTGGAGAAACTGCATCAACGACGTTCTTGAAAAAGTAAACGTCAAGCCATTTGTTAATAAAATACATTACGCACGAAAAGAGTTAATAGATCAACCTTTACAGCAAATTGAATAACTAACCTCCAGGTACATTAAATATATTTTCTTTTCAAAACAGAATGCAAGTGCAGATTTAAATGTGACCAAGTTTGAGAAATCATATTTTGGATGAAAGAATTCAAAATTCATTTTTTCAGGTATTTGCACATAATTATGTACTTGAATATCAAGTCTAATAGTCTAAAAAGTATCTCTCCATTTTAAAAAATGGGTGTGGTAGAGGTTTTCGAAGTTAAAAAACAGAGAAAAATTTATTTTGTAAAAAAAGAAATCCAAAATTTATAAATTGAAATTAATTTCTCCTTCTGTAGATTGAAGAAAAGTTGAAAAAGGTCGGAAATTTCCAGGAAAAAAGATTATAAATCAAAAAAATATATATTTGGTCACTTAATCTTCCTGACTAATGAATGAACTCTTAAGTCCATCGCCTCTGTTTTCATGAATTCTATGTCAGAATACCACTATAATTGAGCAAGAAACACGAAAATTGTAATCATTTACATTTTACTGCAGTTTTTTGGGATCAGCTGTGTAAACATTTTCATTGGCTGCAATGGAGTTCTATAAAATGTTCTACATGACTATACAGATGTACTGATGTTTTGGCCATTCCACTAATTTTTTTGGGGAGTGGGGGGTGATTACGATGTATAATGAAAAATTTGCCCCCGCACGCAAGCAACTATTATTTACATGCAAAATTTTCATGATGTATCTTCGGATTGCAAAGTAATTTTGATTTTTATTCTATCTTATTTTTTCCCATATATTTGAAATCTTTTTTTTTTACTTAACTTTTCTAACAATTTTTTCTTATTCTTCATATACGCAAATACAATTTCTAATCACTTTTTATTCCACGTTTCTCGACTATCGCAGTAAGTAATTTTAAACCTACAGACAAGAGACAAATTCTCATAGTAATATAAACCAGAGCGACTTAAAACTAGTTCTTCCCCCCTCCCCATTTGACAAGTGAACTTTGCCTCATTTTTCGACCCAAATTGCACATGACAGAAAATGATGAAGGTAAAATTTATAAAGCTGTCTGGCCGTGAACGCACCGAATTTAAACGGTTTCAAAATTCTTTTAAAGCGATTTTATCACCTCCACAGACCTAGAGACCTATAAAATTGGTAGACTGTACACGAAAAAGTCGTCGTATTCCATGTAGGTACACCAGATAGGAGAATAATTTTTCTCATTTACACGCCAAATCAAACTGAAACAGTAATGGTGCGGCCTAAAATGGTCTATGTTTGACAATGAAATATACAGGCGTGAAGAAATTTTGAAAATCCGTCTCCCAAAAATCCCAACAAATACGAGTAGTCGCACATTACGCCGCCTTTACACGTGTCGACCATTTTCATTCGCATGTAACAAATGTCGAAATGTGGCGAAAATTTTTTATAATAAAAATATTGATAGGCGCATCTGGTAATTAAATTTTTTTTTATTATCGATTTATGGCGCGAATTTTGACGGTTTCTACGTCTGTCTTATTTCAAATTGTCTCTCGGGCATGCACGATTATTTTACAACGGGGCAGGGTGGGGATTACTTTTATTTTTTCGAACTAATTCAATCTCCCTAACACATATTGTTGTCGAAGCGCTTTATTTTTCGACAAAAGGAAATTTTAGACGCGAAAAGTTTTCTGTTTATTCAAAAATTCGAATTCTTGATGCGCATATCTAAATTTTGACTAATGCCAGCGAAACTTATACATATATACGGAGGCGGAGAAAACTGCATAGAAATGACCTATTTTGGGCAAAAGTAAATTTACGCCGAATAATATTCCAAACGGTTGGAAAATATTTACTATAAGCAGGCTTCAGCCATTATGTTAAGTCTCGAATATATGTATATATATACTCGTAGTTGAGACGCATTTCTTAGCGACGCTTACGACAGCGAAATATCCTCAAGAAATTATATATAGCTCGTCGTTCCAAAAATTATACGAATGAGCGGAAAAATTCAAAATGCAGATTTTAATGAAAACAGAGCAGGAACACGGCCACCTGACGAACGTCGGCGAAAAAGTAAATATTTGCAGTTTGTCAGCGAGTACACAGCTTCATTAGCTGAACATGCAAAATGACGGCTTTGAGAATCGAACCTTTCCTTAGCTTAATCCAAGCTGAGGTCTAATTAAAAAAAAATTCTAGCGGAGCAAGCCCCGCTAGAAGATCAGGTTTTCGATTGGTAGTATACAGGGTGTCATGAACCCTAAAAAAAGCATAGATTTTTGGCTACATTTTTGCTAATATCTACTGAACCGTCAAACCGATCGACTGGAAATTTTAATCAGATTGACCTTTGGTGAAAATTCTAGCCCTATTGACGGTTCGGCCGTTCGTCTGTTCTCGCGTTCCAAAGAATATTCGGGCGTGGAGGGCGTAAGAAAAAAAAAATAAAGAAACAGTAAGATGCGAGTTAGGTATTTTTGGAATCTGGAGATCATGAAACGAGTAACAATGATCCCTATGGGCAAAATATTTTGAAAATGGATCCGTTTTATTCCGGGTTATAATCCGTTTCTGGATTATAACCCGGAATTTTCCTGTTTTCCGGCTTCTAAAACGGATTTAGAACGGATTGTAATCAGTCTTGCCGGAAATGAGTCCGGATTATTTTCCGAGAAGGCTGTTTTATCATATTTGTTGGCCCGGGTTATAATCCGTGAAACCGTTTTACAAACGGATTTAGAAAAATTGCCCAAAAATTATCACTGATTATAATCAGGAAATCCGTTTTACAAACGGATTTGGAAAAATAATCAAGATGACAAAAATATCTGCAAATTTTCAGATCCGATGGTCAAAAATAAAAACGGACTGACAACGGATAAAATTCTCATTTTCCAGATCATTTTCTCATTTTTTGCCCATCGGGATGGTCTGGTGCTTATTTGTTAAAGTCAGACCAAAATTAATAGGAGGTTTTTGACAGAAAACCTGCTAAAAAGATGAAACGAGGAATAGTACCGACGAATTGTAAACATTTAATTTCCAGATTTTCTTCAAACATCCAAACCCAAATTTTAAGGAGAAACAAAAAATTGAAATCCTTTAATATTTTTATGGCTAAAAAAAATTAGTATAGACCAGCAAGCCCCGCTAGAAAAGCAGGTTTCCGATTGATAACACATACAAAGGTGTCATGAACCACATAAATTTTATGTTTAGGATTCTGTACAGAAAGGATAGGGACAGTTTGCCCGATTTTTCTAAAGCAAAAATTCATCAAAAAAAAATTTCTCAACGACCCATTTTTTACGAGTACAATCGAAGAATTTTTCAAATTCAGGAAATTGTTGGGGACGGAACTTTGATAGACTTTTTCAGCGTTATATTAATTTAACAAAATATAACAAGGAAACATGTATAAAAACAACAATAAGTACATACATATATGTAAAAGAGCCATATGCATTAAACTTTAATAAAATCGAAATCAACTGATATAAGGATTTTTTTTTCGATTCGTCGTTGGCTACCTGAAAGACGATATAAGAGCAAGCCAATTTCAAAAAGGTAGAAGGTTATTCACCTTCTCGAGTCCCATGTCTGGTTTTAAGTAAATGGATGCAGGTATACACGTCGAATTTTCTGCATCAGAATAAGGATTTAATTGTATTCGCATGTATAACTTTTATTTTTAAGTCGTTATAAAAGACACGTATTTATACTGAATTTAGCGTTTAAGAATTATGTATGGTACCAGATATCCAATAGACCAGATTTTTTCGGCATCGCAAAAATAAACGATCGTTTATTTCACGGTTAATCCTAGTATCAAAATATATCTTCTTCGATTTCTTACTTCCCACTCATCAACCTGTTTGCAATGCCAAAAACCAGCATCCCCCATTAAATGGACACAGCTTTTTTTGTTTCTATACCGCATCATAAATAATCAGATAATGGCCTAAGTTGGTGGAGAAAAATTATATTCGCAAATAACCTTCCATTCAAAATTTCTAAGCAAACAAATAGGTATATAGATTTTAATGGCTAAACGCCAACAGCGAAGTGCAACCTTTAGGACAAGCATTAAGATGTTGCTGGCAATTTTTTTTCCAATTCCAAATTTTTTTGTTGGACTAATTAATGGCTGCCCCCAAGAGTGCCCAGGAAACATCGTTAAAATAATTTGACGTAATATTTTATGCGATGTTTTTGTAGGGAAGAGGGGTGGAGGTACAGAATTTTTTCCAAAACAATATGAGATTAATGAGCGTTTATAAGTATCAACGATGGCCTTTATTAATTTTTTGAAGAAAAAAAAAGTTTGCGATTTATCAATTAATTTACAGTTTTCGAAGCCATTTCATAGAAATTACATAATATTATGCTACGTAAAAAACAGATTATAAAAATTTATGACCCGCTAATACGTTTCAAATTTTTGGCTTTGGCGAGGCTAGTTTCTGATTATTCGCCTTACAGGTGGTATAATTATAAGAATTAAAACAAAATTTATACAGCTTGGATGGGAGATATTTTCTGATGAATTTTAATTTATAAACAGCATAAAAACTCAAACAAATTCGCCATCTTCCTCATTTACAATGTAACAGTAATCGATATGCAAGAAGTGGATAAGTCTACTTTTCAAATTTTTACAGACTATTTTTACGGCATGTATAGAGCTTGAGGTATACAACTGAACTTTGGCAGAATTCAATTTTTGAAAAAAAAAAAAAGAAACAAAAAGAAGGACTTATCCTCTCCTGGCAAAACACAGTTCAATTGGTAAATGATTCGAGCTTCTTGCTTTCAGCGCACAAAAATGTCCAAGATTTATTTCTAATAAGTGCTAAGTAATCTTTTTTTTCTGTACTTCGAAACGCTTCACTTCATGTCTCAGCCATTCTGCAGGCGCAGACACACTTTTGAAGAACATGCGAGAGGCGGATTCGAAAATAAGAGAAAATGAGAGTCAAGAAATAACTTCCACAACACAAGCTGAATTTTTTGTTTTCCTGCATTACTAAAACTTCTCCTGTCTTCCTCGCATTTTTGTAACTCGGAACGAATAAAAACTTGTGCGGTACTTTTCTCATAAAACACAGAATGAACTTCATATTTTGGTCATTCGACTATCAACTTCATTCCCTCTCGTGTTTACAGACGATAAATGGAATTGTTGCACTCGCGTAAGTGTTCGCGAGTAAATTTTGAAGCACGATGCATGATTGCCCTGAAAATAGATAAGACTGAAGGAACAAATATATCCGAATTCGTGCCAATGAAACTTATACGACTTGTAAAAGCCGAGAGTAAAATAACGTGTACACGAGTTTGAAATTCCAAGACATTGCTCTTGGTACAAAAATTCTGGAAACCGATTAAGAAAATTTATTATTCAGACATTTCTTCGAAAAATTTCGTTCGCGAACTGAGGGTATGGTGAGTCCGCAGGCAAGAAAAGTAATTAATTGTTTTTAAAAAAATACTTATTGATTTTCCAAAAATGTTTAATTAGTTGTATCAATGAAGAAATTCGTGGATAATTGAGAAAACTAATAAATAAATAAATACAATATCCATTAAATATCGTATTCGAATTTATTTATCTTCGGTACCACCTACATATATAAAACATGTCGCAGCAGGGAATACTTTTAACCGGCTGTAGAACAGTTCCGCGCAAAGGAGGAAAAAATATGATAGTTGCGCGCCAAATGGTTTTTAATCATAGAGCAGTTCCGCGCGGATGGTTTTCAGGCTACAGAGCAGTTCCGCGCAGAAGGTATTTTATTGAAAAATACAGTAAATACAGTTCCGCGCCTGAAATTTTTTATAAGTAGGCTATTGAATAAAATACAAAAATAATTTTTTTTTAATGCTGTAAGTGAGTCAATGAATTTAAAAAATTAATTTATAGTAGGTCAATAATTTCAAAAAAAAAAAACAAATTGAAAAATTATGCAGCATAATGGTGACGCAATTGTTCCACTAGTCTCAATGCTGATATCTGCCCACAATTTGACTATTCACATCAGTATAAATACGAGCACAACACTTTTTAAAGGTACACCTCCAAGATATTCCTGCTTTAACAACACGATCTTTTCGAAATTTAAAGCCATTATAAACTTTCAATGTTTTTCCTTTTTCACTGATTACTGAAGAAGCTTCCATAATAAAACGTTTACCGTACACAGGTTAAGAATACAACTAAAAGACTTGATATTGGCGCGGAACTGTCTTATCTTGATATAGGCTGATTTTTACTGCGCGGAACTGTCCTATCTTGTTTAGATATGCTGCGCGGAACTGTCATGTTGAGAAATTACGAATGGCGCGGAACTATCATATTGATAAATCGGCTAATATGAGTTCGCGCGGAACTGGTGTCATGCCTTTTAACCCATAGAGAGAAATACATATATGAATACGTTAGTTCTAATTAATTTGGCTCCATGACAATTGGTCGCAAGAATTTTCCCCCCCAACAATTTGACCGCAGACAATATACCGAATGACAAATGATCGCAAGTACAAATTGGTCGAAAGTGATAATTGCCCGCCACGATAATTCGCCGAATTATATTTCATCGATCGACCAGTTGAATCATGCATCAGTACATTTTTATTGAACCTGAACTTTTGTAGTAAAATATTTCATCCATATTTTTTCCAATTCTTAACCCAGTAACAGGGGTGCCGTGAAGGTACAATCTTGAGGAGCAACTCATCGTTGACGATTTTGGGGGGCTGATTTTTTTTTCAAATTTAGAAAAGAATTTTAAAGCGATGATCGAATACCAAAAATTTTTATCGCTCACTGGGGAGGTTTTCATCATTACTAGTTGACCTGGAAGCTCGTAAGTCTTGGGGAATCACAGCACCACTGCCCAGTAATGAGATGCTTTTCAATTTTTGTTTTTCAAATTCTGATCGATCGATAAAATAGCATTCGGTCAATTATCTGAAGGGAAATTGTCGCGGCGACCAATTTGTAGTTGCGATCAATTGTCATTCGGTCAATTGTCTGCGGTCAAATTGTTGGAGGGGAATATTCTGACGGTAAATTGTCGTGTACCCGAATCGGCATTATCAGCAATTATAATTGAATTTTTGATTCTCATGAATCCTGCCCGTCTATTAAAGAAAAATATCTAAAACCAATATATGTAGATGTTATACGATTAGACTTAGTTTCGCGTTTCGGTAAAAGTATAAAAATTGGACTTATCACTATTCTGCCAAAAAAACTATCGTTTTTGAATGAGTGACATATCGTCGATGGCCTGCTAAATACTCCTATGTCATATTCATAATACCTATGTTGAAACATTTTGAAAATGATCGTGTCTGGCTTTGTTGAATTTCTGTGCTCAAGACAAATCCAATGAGCCCAAACGCATAATTTTTACAAATTTTATCACACATACATGACTCGTAGAAGGCATTTACCACGTCATGTTCCTATTTCTATCGATCATTATGTGGAGGGTGAACATGTGGTATCGACGATATGTGGCGTTGTACAGGTGAAAAGCATATTCGCAGAAGTTTATAGTTTTCGAGTCATAAGCATATTTAGGACAACGGAAATTTAGGCTGAGGGTCCAAAATTTTCAATTTTCAGCTTTTTCGTTATTATGTCTCAGAATAACCTACTATATCATGTATCATATATGTATGTATATTATATTTATGTTAGATGCTTAATAACTTATTTTCATTCCAATAGAGAGCACCTCAAAGATTTTGTAAAAGCTCAAGGTCTACAGCTTCTTTTCGTTTTTTCTGTTTCCTAAAAATTATATTTTATGAAACTTCAATCTCAGAACTTTTTAACTCAGCTATTTTTGTAACCAGAGACTTCTGGTCGGTTTTATTCAATTCCTTATAGCCCTCAATATCTCTCATCTCCAGGTCAAACTCAATACTTACTAAACGGGCCTTCCATCTATGCCATTCCGCATAATATGCATTTTCATAAGACAAAAAATTAAAAATTCTCATATTCTTCAAAAATATGCAATAATTTTTAATATTTTTCACTAATTCTTCAAAAATGGATACAAATTTTTCGTATAAATCCTGAATTGTCCTCAAGTTAGCATGCAGATATTGAAATTCAGTAAGTATGTATTTTTCTCTCAGTGTGTTAATTCATCTTTCATGATATATGATGCATAGAAAATAATTATGCAATAATATAGTGACGAAAATTAGAAAACTGATACCGATTAATTCGTACCACCAAGAAAATGAATCAAAAGATTATTAATAAGAACCGTTCATGTTTTGCCAACATTCTCGACATTAACTATAAGGATGCTTGGGCGCTACAAGGACCTGATAAAATTAGTAGGTCCTGGTAAATTATCAGGCTCCTGGTCAAATTATCAGGTTCCTTGTTAAATAAGAGGGAAAATTTATTTGTTATGAAGCTATAGAAATTGCGCTGCCGATAAGTGGTAAGCGACCTGGTAATTTTTATCAGAAACTTGTTCTTCCTACTTCAATAAAAAGCGTCCAAACAGGTCACTTTAGCAGTGAAACGCCCAAACAGCATCCTCGCTATTTCCTGCTAATTTTATAAGTCCTGTAGCAGTCCTCAGCGGCGGATCCAAGGGGGAAAGGCGAAAAATTCCCACCCCAATCCAAAAAACCAATAGACCGATAACCCAAAAGAAAATCAATTTTCTTGAACCCTTCCCCCTTTATGCTGAAAAAAACACAATCTCACCATTTTAGCATTTACCGTGCTTTGAAAAAATTTGTATTTCTCTCCCCCCCCCCAAAATGGAGCTCTGGATCCGCCACTGGCAGTCCTGTTGCAGCAAGTCGAGCGCCCAAACATCCTGTATATCAATTTGTGATGGATTTCCAAATTTACTGGCGTGTAATGAAGACCGAAAACAAAGATGGTAAACACATCAAAATAAGTCTGAACTTTATTAGCATTTATCAGGATTATTAGAACTTTTGGTAAACAGCCTGCATTACATTCATAGTTTAAGGCAGTGATCACGTTCGTTGAGACCCACACATGATTATTCGATGACGTCACACCTGAAAGATTTATACGCATACTTCTAACTTTGTAAATTTCGCTACCTCACTCGCACAGTTCCACTTCCATTCGTTCGACAGCAATGCCATCCAAAAACATAATTTTATTGTTGGCAGACACGTACGCTCATTAATTAAGCGAATTTCATATACTCGCATCCCTTGTCGCATATTTGACGACCAAGGCTACCCTGCTCGCAGGTCCGACATGACTTTTGACGCAGCGCAGATTACGTGCGTGCACCCAAACACACCGCTAAATCACGCGCGCGTTTATAATGGTCACGCACGCGCGTCCGCATCACGCAGGCGTCCATCGACAGCCCACATTTCTGCGGTCGCAAGTAGGACACCTGGTATACGACGGTGACCATTTCCATCGTTTTTACCACGACCAAATTCACCTTGATATAATTAATACGTATTCGCGGCCCAAAGAAGGTATACATAAACGATCAGTCTGCACTCAGCTGCACCGTTGCATTTAGAGGGAGGCGAGGGTATACCCGATAATATACGTCGCATTATGCAGGCTATAGCTAGTAGTACATTTGAAAAATAATACCTACATTACTGCGCTATGCTTTCCATCACCTTCCTGCATCTGCACAATTTATTAAGCGCGCAGCAGCGCGGCACCATATAATCATTAATTGCGCGAAATGATCCGCTTTTAGAGTTTCACAAAAATGTGAATCGGAGGCAAAGAATATGGAGAGAGAGAAAAAAAAGGTGGTAATTACGTGGCGCAAATGTAGTTTACGCCCAAGTATAAACGTGTAAATTCAATATTTACGATTATAATTTCGTCATCGTCGCGAAACCGCCTATATACATACGCTTTTGTTATTATATTCCGCGCTAAAAAACCAACAAGATTCATTAAATTACATTAAACAGCGCACACACGTTGTAAGTCAATTTATATATTATGTACTCGTATTTAATGCGCTCGAAATAATAGAGAATAAGATTTCTTTTTCTTTTTTTCTTTTTTTTGCGCGCAGAACGGCGACTTTATTTGTACCACCAAGGATGGAATAGGTTCGAGTTTTTGTTCGGTTGTAAAATGAAATAGAGGTGTATGTATAAGATTGAGTTCTGAGAGAGAATTACCTAGTGTTTTAGCCTTTTCCTATCTTTTATTTTTTTATTACTAATTTATTTTTTCGCATTATTTTATACACATTTTTTCTTGTTTTCTCTCATTTTTTCGTTTCCCACCCCCCTCCATAGTTTTTGCCTACCGTCGAACGGGGTGACTTTACATTCAAGGGGCGACTTTACCCACTTCGTTTTAGCCTGATAAATAAATTGGCAGGCAAAAAATTAAAACCGAAATACGATTTGGATCGAAGCAGGTAGAAGGAGGAAAAGAGAAAAAAGATCGCCGCCCCTACCTCACTTCACCCAGTAACAGAACAAGAAAATTAAGCGGCGATATGGTTTTTTTCCTTTTTCGTCTTTTCTTTTTAATCACAATCACTCAAAATATTCAGTTCGGTTTCCCATGGTTGAAGTTTGTACTTGACTAGTTTCTTTCCAATCGTATGTCCCAGTACAAACATCCTCAAATTTTGCCTTCCCACCCATCAATACCCCGTCAATAACAAATTGATGGGTAAAGTCGCCCCATTGAGTGGTGACTTGACACAAATTTTTTGAAAAATCATAAAAAATAGAAGGAAGGCTGCAAACTCAAACTTTTTTTTACAAATGTGTTGACAAATGTTGGACCAAAATTTTAAAACCAAATTCACTTCAGTAGCTTGAAAATTGGAGCAGTTATTAAAGGACAAAGTTGAAAAACATAAAAAAAGTGTGTAAAGTCGCCCCCATTCGACGGTATTCTTTCTTAAAGATGAATTCTTTATAGGAGATGATTAGTTGAAAAATTTTGTGTATCCGTGTGTCCACGCGTTTTGAACTTGAAACATTTTATGTTACAAAGTTTTTTTCAAAGAAGGACAGTGAAAATATGTATGTACATACACGTACAATAATAACCTAATAAGATCCAATTCAAACATAAATTATTAGCATTTCATGTTTTGAAGCTTTTTCAAAGCAAAACTGAATTACAATAGGTGTGTTATATTTATATAGTTTCGAGACATTTGAGGTTTTTAAAGATGAATTCTTTTGACGTTTAGTCAAAATTTTGTGGGTCCGTGTACGTTCAATGTTATCGTATGATGACGTCTGTCCGGACGAAACTTTTTTTGCTTCCAAATCGAGCTTACAAAATGAGCTATAAATTGAGCTACAAAATGAGCTGGCGCGACATTATAAATTTTGCCTATCAATCGATATTGCCGCCAACATATGTGTACAAGTCAAGTCTGGAAGGTGAATTATTAGCATTTTATGTTTTAAAGAGCTTATTTGATATTTCAAGTTCAAGTTCAAACCTAAAGTTTCTTTGAAGCAAAATTTCAACATAATGTTATTCGAGTATTAGGGAAAGACGAACAGATGGCTGATCAGACAACTTCCTCTAAATACTATGTAAAATTAGTGGTTGAAATCCAAATTTTCAACGAAAAAACCGATTTCAGAAATTTTTTCACATCCAGGGATTTTTTTGTTGCGAAGTACAAGTATTTTCGATAATTTAGCATGGCAATTCTGCATTTTCGCCTAAACACACGATTCACTTTTACTCGCAGCAAATTGGGTTTTCTAATGCTGCGTGTCGGTGCATAACCCTTCATATTAAATTGTTACGAGCACCTCGTCTAAGTTATCTAAAAAGAAAAACGTCAAGAAACTGGTCATAGAAGATGCCGAGTCTTGAAGATTCTCAGAGGACTAAGCACAGCCTGTCCAATTTAGTGCAGTTGGCCACTTTCTATCGGAAAGGAAATGAAAATAAACATGCCCGGACTTCCTACTGCTAACCGTTTAAATTCATGTCAGCAGGATAAATGTTCGAATCATAAAATTTCCACTGGCAAACAAAATAAATGGAAACTGCCGCATGGGGTAATACGAGAAGGAAAAATGGATTGTAGTAAACACGAGTTTTATACATATATTGTTGTGTTGATCATTTGAATGGCGTTCATATATCCGTACAATTGGAACGTTCCCTGAAAAGCTGAGTAAACAACATTTTTTACAAAACTCTCATCCCTCTCCATGTAACAACAGAAATTCGTCAATGCAATGAATTTAATGCTGTCTATTATGTAAAGTTACTTTTATTCTTCCTTTTCATCTTCATTTAATCAGCAAACGGAGTTGTAAACAGTCTGACACAATGAATTCGAATAAATACATACATACGTACACAATACGAGTACCTATGGGTACATGGATATGCGTGGAAGCTAATTTCCTACATGAAAAGCAATGATATAGATTGTTTACGCACGCACACGCATGTACCTTACAGATCATTTATAGTAGCCTTTCATCAGCCTTTTACAAAAGCCAAACCGAAAAAAAAAAGACATCAAAAAAGGGTGCGTATGGGGGTATATGTTTATAGAGCTATACGTACACCAATGAAACTTGTAATAAGTTGATTTTTTGTTGTTTTTTAAATACGAAGCGTGCGTTGAAAATTGCAAAAATATTTTCGCCGATGCCTCCTACGCGAACTTGGCAAAAGATTTCTTTGAGAATTTTTCTTCGCTTCTTTCCGCATGACTGTGCCACCCCCAAATGATACACCGTCACTTAGTGCAATGTCTTTCTTCCTTAATTTTGCGTATTTTCAGCAAATCTGGTCCAATGCCAGAAAATACGCGCAGGATATAAGGATATACACAATACATAGCTTTTCATTGATAGTTTACTGGTTTTGTTTACGTATAAAGAGGATGGGGGAAAGGGTGTGTGTGGTTATCATATAAATTAATCGAATGCTTAGCAACGATTGACATCTTTGACTATACATAATAATTATACTTTGAATAATATGGACTGTAAAATCTCGTATGCTCATGAAGTCCAGTGCAGTTTCCAGTTAAATGAAAAAATACAATAATTGTATAAGAGAGAATATATTTTGCACGCTAGAATTGGTGTTTCCAACGACAGATATTTAACATGACAAAATAAAGTTTTAGAACATCAGAAAAAATGAGAAACGCACAACAAATCATGCCCGACAATTCATTCATTCTGCCCAGATTAAAAACTAATTTTCACACGTCAAAATAAGATAATGCACGGTTGAAAATGATAAGTCACAGAAACCACTTAACGCCAGTAATGAAACAGTTCTTTATGTGTTTACACCGTTGAATAATTGATAATTGAACAGTTTTAAAAATTTTTCTTTTGCAAAATACTCGTATGGTTCAAATTTTATTTTTGGAAAAGTTCTCAGAGAGTGAAAGTGATAATTTGGAGTGTGATGCTCCAAAACCAAAAAAAATACGTCGAACTAATCGTATTTGGCTAAAACAAGCTGTTTTTGAATGTGCCAAAGAAGCTGAGGAAGCAGTTGATAAAAAGATTTGGAAAAAACATTCTTTAGGTATGCAGATAAGACTAAAATTAGTTTATGTTCCACCCGCAGTGAAATCAATGCCATTAGGGCAAAAGAGAAAAAGAGACAGGCCCTCGAAGGTAAAAAAAGCTCTAATTGTTCAAGAATAAATTTTGTATATTTAAAAGTTGTTTACTCTAATTATTTTAAATGCATTGATATCCTGTGAGAAAAATTAATTTTGACGTTTAAACCTAATTTTGACTGTTTATTTTTTTTTAATTTTGTTCATTATATTTTTTCACAGTTTTATATATTTTTCCTCTGTTTATATTTTTAGTCGTTCAAATAATTCACAAGTGTGAAAAAGTATTAATTCACCGTGATTCACACATTTTTCTGTTGTTAGAAACACCTATTTTGTCGTGCAATAATATCCCACCCATTATATAAATCCATTAATAGAAAAAATTCTGCAAAAAAAAAGAACCACCCTCTAACAGTTCCTGAAAATCCCCCTGCCACAACCAGTCAAAAAAGGGGGGGGGTAAATGTATCCACATTTTTGGTGTGCATATTTATTTTTGACAAAAATGGAAAACATTTTGGCAACTGATACGATAGGCGTCGAAGCCATGAGGGACGAATTTACCACGCAAAATTCGGATTTCCATATATTCGTAGACGTTTGAATTTCGGATTTCAAACGGCGCTGATACATAATATAGTATTGATGACAATTCTGCCTACGAAGTAGATGAATCCTTTCGATGAAATTTTCATTCAACGCATTGACTAAATTTTATGATACTGACGCGAGAGCGAAGGCCATAATAATTATGATAAAGGCTTTTGACGGCGCAGCGTGCCTTAAAAATAACCGCACACTGCTGAGAGGTAGCTCACCTTTGCTATTTTCGTCACACATGACAGCTTAAAATTGGTGGAAGCTGTGACGATTTATCCGAGAGGAATGTTCTGCTTTTGAACCATTGTGAACTCCCGTAACAAGGACCTATCTCTCAGAATTTTCTCCCCCGAGTAGTACATATATTTTATAATTCGGAATTTCGAATATTAATTTCGAAAGCCAAAAGACGTGGAATGTTGAATCGTGCACCCTAAAACCGTTCCTAAAAATAAAATATATTTGTAAAGAGTCAATGACCTCGTGTGTGATAATATAAAAACTGCGAGAGTAATTGCGGCTTTTTGAATTTTACTATAAAGACTTGGGTTCCATACGGACTTAATGACATTTTTGAAAAATTTCCGATATAGCTACAAAATCTATAAGTTATTATACAATGTCACTATCCTCCAAAAATCCAAACTAAATAAATTTTTTTCGACAATTTATTTACTCTTAAATAATCATAATATGAAATAATGCATCACTTTAAAATTTCAACATGTTCTCCTCAATATTCTGATAAGTGGAAATATATAATTAGCCCTGTAATGTAAGTGATTTAAGGCTATGTATATTTCACCAGACTCCAAACTCTACATTTTAGAGACGACGAAAACGAGAAAAGAGAATAATTATAATAGAGTTTGTTTATTTACATCTTACAGGTGGGCGGTGATAATTCGCCGATCATCTATCACCAAATTCATCATACGAGTATGTATCGAGTTATGAACCAATACACACCAATGAAATGTGAACAATAATTATAGACGTCATTTGTAAACGTTCTAAGTATAAAAAATCAAAGAAAAACGAACGATCGAATTGACCAAAACAAGCTCTTTCTTTACAGGGATTTTTGGCCCTTAATTTTATATCGAAATTCGCGACGGGAATATCTTGCAACGTTCCTTGTGTGACATTTTGGCTAAAAATATCACAAGGAAGAAGAAACTTCAAAAGATACGTAGTTATACCGGATGTACGTATTAGAAAATGTCAAAAGGTATATCTATAATGCAAACACAAATATAGCTTAAGTGATTCTAAGAGAATGGAAGCGAGGAGGAACTTCAGCTGATGGCGTCCCCTCAACCGAAAAGGTTTCAGCCTGAATTATATTATTGGAATTTAAAAAATTCATAAATTGAAAGAGCCAAGGTATTGCTTTCAGTTTCTAAATATTTCGTGCGAAATAGTATATTCGAAACATTGTCACAACTTTTATGAGCAAAAATGCATTTCGCGTCATACAAATTATATGAATCTTTTGCAGTACAAATGAACAGAAATAAATCGACCTCTTTCTGCACCATCAAGTGATGACCAAATTCGAAACACTAGGTCACAACTTTTATGAGCAAAAATGCATTTCGCGTCATACAAATTATATGAATCTTTTGCAGTACAAATGAACAGAAATAAATCGACCTCTTTCTGCACCATCAAGTGATGACCAAATTCGAAACACTGTCACAACTTTTATGAGCAAAAATGCATTTCGCGTCATACAAATTATATGAATCTTTTGCAGTACAAATGAACAGAAATAAATCGACCTCTTTCTGCACCATCAAGTGATGACCAAAATTGCGGGCCGTGCGAGAGAGCAAACGAGTTCAGTCCGCGCATACGAATGCAAAAGACAGAAGGCGTATGCGGTAATTTGTTTACACAGTAAACAGCATAAAATGATCACTGGTCAAATGGTATCGCAGGCATTTGACCTTAACCGCAATGAAAGTAAACGAGATGCAAGTTTGTGTCGAATATAACATGCTAAAAGGAATAGACAAGGAAAAGCATATAAGTATAGACTCTTGACGGCGAGCTAGATGGAAGAAAAAAAAAGACAACAACAACCGCGACAACAACAAAATCCAACACATCTTTGCCCATGTCCATCCCCCTATCGGTGCATAGCCCAACCAGTTTCTTTATATATAAGTGCTACGCACAATTCACGTAATTACAATTCGATCGCTAACAAAGTTCGCGCTTTTATTGCCGTCTCCGAAGTAGTCGTTTGTTTCGTACCCTTTTTGTATAAAACATTTTTGTTGTTTTCAACAAAAAACAAAACTTGTTTTTCGAAACGAAACGAGACTTACACACATTTTGCATCATGTACAAATTGGTAAGTACATACTTTATATACTCATGCTGTATTATATATACCTATTTAATAATATTCTTATAAATTTTGTGTCTATATGAAAATATGATGAAAGCTCTCGGATGACTGACGCATAGCATTACAATTTCGCTCCTGTCTTTGCATTATGTAATTTAGTAATTTTGAAAATTTGTCAAAAAATTATATTGACGCCAGAAGCCTTTTGAAATGGAACCTGCGCATATTTCGGACTTATTTCACTTTGATTAGTATACAATCAACAATAATTTAGGTAAAATGGTAGAGCATTTTTGTGAAGTTTCTATCAAGTTTTACGTTAGTACGCAGTTACATTTCAATTTTCAACATTCTTTTGCAAAAATCGGATAACGTCATAATTTTTCACAAATTTTAAGAAATGTCTGAAACCAACAAAAATGTCATAAACTGAGTTTCTTTTTTCCAAGCTTCTGTAAGATTTCCAAAATTTGCACATACTCGTATGTATCTCCTTTTTCCAAAAGATTGTTCAACTATTGATGATAAATGAAAGCCGCATACCTATTTGTGTAGGTAATTCAAAATATAATACTGAACTAAACAACCCGCATCCAGAGTAGTAAAGTTATTTCAAGACTGCTTTTCTAAAATTAGCCATGAAGAAAAATCGAATCAAATAAAGATCAGCTACGTTGTATGAAAGACTATAATAGTGCCATTTTTACTGTTTTTATCAACTTGGAAGATGACAGAAATCGACCGTCTTCAGATCCAAGTTATAATATATTATGCATATCAACTTCGAGACTGTCCCAAATTATGAAAATTCTACTTGCATTTATAGGAGACTGTCTTCTCTATCTCATAATGAAAATCTTTCAAAATCACTGATGAATCTATGCTTAAGGTTGTTTCAGCCTTAAATTGAACTTGAAGACAGTCTCATGAAATGTTGATAGATTTATCTTCATATCTCTACTATGGAATGAGTATAGCTCCACAATACGAAATTTACTATCTCATTTCACAACAATTTTTGTAAAGGATAAGAGATTTTAATTTTTAATTATTTTCTTTTGTTTCAATTCATTATTGGAAAGACATATTACAGTGACACTTATTGCCTGTAAACGGAATTTCTGGGGACTAAGTTTCTGTTATACTGAAAAATTTAGATAGTAATTGCTACGATCTATAAGAGAAAACAGCGACAATTCAAAATTTATAGAAGAAATTAACGCAAAAATATAACAATTTAAGCTAAGATGGTAAAAAGTACCACAAATACCAAGAGGACCCTGTTTTCCAATAAAGAATATAAGTAAAACTTACTATTCATTTCTTTCAGAGAATTCATACTGAGTTATTGATGTAAAAAAAAAAATTCCGCTAGAGAATGAAACTCGAAGGATTAATTGTTCAATTTATGACCTCATCCCTCATAAGCATCAAAACTCCAGTCATTTCAAAAATTTCAAAAAGATTTTTAATTTTTATATTTCTAAAAAAATGCTACCTATCCGATATGAAATGTTCCAAACCTTCCATTCTGAAGTTTGGAATCGATAGCAGCCATCTAATTTTGTGATATACATAATGAATATGTACTACTCTTGTATTTTATTCTCAAAAAACATTCTGAGAAAATTGAAGTACCTGCAAATTACACTCATTTCATGTACGTTCATTAAATTGGGGGCTGCTAATATCTAACATTTGCTCTGACCATGTTTGACGGTTGTACTTGATATTTTGTTCATTATCAGTGAAACAAAATTTAAAGTACTCTCGAACTGGAATAACGTCTCTCACTTGATATTAGCCCAATTCAATAAAATTCATCATGATTTCAATATTCGTCGATTTTTGTACAACAATAACACAGAATAATGTTGGATTATGGCTAATCTTAGTACCAACCCTTTATACTATACTTTTCGTTAGAAAAAAATTTGGCAATTTGTACGCATACGTAAGCGAGGGACACCCTATATGTTGCTAGATCAAATAATACATTTATCGTCTAAAATATTTGTTCACCCGAACTTCTGTTAATCGTTGGTCATTTCTTTCAATACCGAGAAAAAAATCGACAAAAAATTACGAGTGAATTACTGGCCATTACGTGTGCCTTTAGGGCTGGGCAAACTTATAAAGTTCAATGTCGCCATTATTTTTAACCTTAAAGAGTGACGAAGAGGAAAAAAAAAGGGCGATCCTGTTAAATATATTGACGGAAGTCGATGATGAATGATAAAAATCAGTTATTTTTTCATTTTCCTCTCCTAACGCCTCATTCTTTGCATTGAGAAAAATACATTAACGTCATGCTGAATCATACATTTACAGCTTTTTTTTTTCTTTTCATTTTAGTAGGCGAACCAGTTCGAAACGATTATAAAGATTATAGACGGACGAAAGCTATAGGGCATTTTTAAAATTTAATATTATGTCATGCTGACCGTTTGAATTCCATTAAACAAACGAATAGGAGTTGTTAAAAATACTCGTTACTATCGACCATGATTTCCTTTATTTACCTCCAGCTGCGAAGAATGTAAATTAAAGAATTCGTAAGACTTGAGTTAGTGGGTCGTGGAAAATGTTTTGTCGCATTTTCCGACCTTGAAATCGGAAAAATATAAGTCCTCTCAAAAAATATATACTAACTGCGGGAAAAATAAGGTAGTTAAGTTTCTACCATTTTTCACAAGTAATAGGGTTTCTGAAAAATATTTTTTCCAAGTAGGATGACAAAGTATTTTCTTTGAGAAAACATACCTACAAATAAAAAATTATGATGATCATAATATAGTAATATATACTGATACAGAGAAACTTGTTTACAGCAGATCCTTTGTATAGTGGAAAGTTCCTTTTATATGGAAAAATTTTTACAATTCCTATGGGAAACATGTACAACGAATCTGTCCAATACGGAAATAGAATTCTAGAAAAAGCCCCTACAAATTGCAAATGAACCTCTCTGATCTGGGAAACAATTAAAATTAAAATCGTTTTTGACCTAGTATAGACATTATTCAAGAGAATATACAGCGCGGGAGTTCAGTCTATATATCAATTTTATAAATTGAGAATGAATAGTTGGTCAGCAAAAGCACACAATATATACTATGTGACAAAATGTTTTCCATTACCTTATCACGTCAAAAAATTAGAACCATAAGGATATTTCGACTTACCCCAAGTTGATCCGATGAAATCGAAGCTTGCCAATAAAAAGCCACATCTTTGGGAAATGGCGTTTTGACTTGGCACATTCAAATGACTGATTTGGTTTACCTAACAAAAACATAAAAAGAAATTAATGAGTAAAGTGATGAGAGTCAGGCATAAAGCCAATAATAATTAGAACAGTAATTGTAAGAGTCGTCTAACACACTGATAAGACTGAAAAGGACACTGTCGCACCTAATAAGTCGTGCACAGGGTGAAAAATCATTTGAACTAAGCGTTTTCTGTGCACTGGAAGATCGAACGTGGGACTTACACTTGCTTACAGCCCTCCTCACTCATTGCCATCACTTACCTCAGCGGCGAATCACATAATTACACACCTACATACCGGGTGGAGTATTTCAACTAGGGTTGTCCCAAGGGTACTTCGTGATTACCTTAGTGGACAGCCCATCTGTATTTTCAAGTAATCAAGATTAGTAAACTCTAGCTAGTTATTTATATACAAAAAGTTACTATACAAGCACAAGCATTAGAGGATCTTCAATGATGACTAAATTCACACTCCAAGGTTTTTTCGTAGATTTTATAAAATTGGCAACAAACTTCTCCCTTTCGAATTCAGTCCCTGAACTAATTTGTTCCTCTCACTTCCTCGTGGACTCGGTGAAACTGCAATCTATTTATTGCAGTCGAACCGAGTTATTGGTCATGACCTTTGCACAAGATTACACCAACAACTAGCGTCCATTATACAGTGCGTCCTTGAATGGGCATTTAAATAAGATATATTATGTCGAATCTCGTGACCACACCATCCAGCAGATGCCGATCGTCGGTTTCCTTCTCGATCTTATCCAACCGGTTACGATCGCCCCCCATAAAACACTCGACGACCAGACATTCTCTAATCGGACACGATCTCGATTTATATAGTCGTACACATTCGACCTTGCAAATTCACTTTTTTTACACATGCCAAAAGATTCACGGAATGCCCTTCCTTCTTTGAACGGCGGTAGGGGGGCAATTGAGCTGAAAATTCGCTCAATTCGTGTATTCGGTACATGGAAGCTATTGAAATTTTTAAAGCTCGTTTTTCTGACATTTCTACTGCAATTTTGTACGGGCGAATATAACAAGAACACATGTCGGTAGGACAGATTCTACAGCAAGGTCCAAATTAGGGGAAGGTGAGTAAAATAAAAATGTTGATTGTATTTTATGCCTTATTTGTCCAATCAATCAGAAATTTTGAATACATATGAAGACTATCCTGCTGCACATGCTCTTATGCCGAACTAAAATCTCACCACACCCTATTCCTCCCTAAATCCAACTTGAATGAGATATCAAAGCAATCAAGCCCATTTTAAAGCTGAAGTGAGGCAGATACATTATTTTCCCATTGATAATTGATCTTCTATTCTTGCATGCATTGTTGAAACGCTTTGAGATTGACCAGACCATGTTATGTAATCTTAGAAAGCCATTAGGATTGTTAAAAGTAACTAAATTTATAATTGGAAAAACGAATGGATCAAACTGAAAATTAATTTTATAAAAAATGAAGCCCCAGTATTTGGAAGCAATCTGGATCTTGTTATGAAGTAAAGTTCTTTTGACCTGACCCCTAAAAACTGTGTTTAACTTTCGAGATCAACTCCAGAAAACTGTACGAAGACTATTATACCATCGGTGTCATCGAAATGTTTTCATTCAGTACCTGCTGGTTGGAATTTTGTCAAGTCCACCCCCACACAATTCTGAATGAAAGGATACTTCATTAAAAAACAAAAAAATGATCACCCAATAAACAAAATTAAATTCATAACATCCCACCAATACTACCAAAATAAAGCTTTCATTGGAAAAAAAAAAATCAAAAATATAGTCCTCTGAAAAAACGAAAAAAATATCAGTAGAACAAAACTTTCTCTTATACGTTCGTTATAAGTGTATGAAAAATTCAATTCATAAAAAAATGTAACTTAATTAGAGCTAAATGTTGAAACGTTTCCCCCTTTTTTTTTGTCGTTAGCGAAATGAAAAAATAGAAAAAAACAGCGGAAAAATTGAGCAAAAAAAAGTGTTTACTAACTTTTGGCCAACAAAAATGCGTCATAAAACCTTTCATTGAATAATGAAATTTGGAAAATCACATGGGGGGTAAGGGGGCGATGTCGAACAGAGAGAGTAAAAAATCGATACAATATTCAAGAGGAAGACTCGAATAAATGATGACATATTAAGTCTTTTTTTCTTTTTTACATAAGAAAAGTGGAGGGAAAATAATTTTCAACAGAAAAAAAAAAAAAATAAAGAAAGGTATAAAATGGAGAGTGTTTTGAAAAGTAAAATTACTGAGTCCGCAACCCTTTTTATTTTTGGGTAATAACAATTTTATTTGTTTATTTATCTAGCGAAATGGATTTTAATTAGCTCTTGACACCGAATGACGACGAGCGCATAAACTAATTAGAGAGGAATTCGGAATTTTAATTAAAAAGCTGGGTTAGTTGAATAAATAACGGGTGTTCGGATGGTTGATGTTAGCTATTCATAAAATTTGGACATCTACAAAGGTGCTGCCAAACGGAAATCCAATTTCTATATGGGTAGTTTCGTCAACCGCTAATTTGGTAGTCACTCAGTTTGTCCACATCAACGTAAACAAAGTACCTTTTTCCATTTCACTTCCTGAAGGACACATATGCAATGACAAAATCAAATTGATTTACATGTAAATGAAATCTGGAAGTCGTGATGAATATTTTCAGATTAAATGACTTTATAGCAGAATCCAAATCGAATTCCTGAGGGTGGGGGCAAATCAAACACCAAGGCGAGCAAAATAGACCTCTCTCCCTGCAGCCTTTCCAGCGGAAAAATGTTCCTTGAGAGGGCAAACAACTTTACTGGCGGAAGCATTGCCTCCAGCCCACCTGGCTATGAGCCTGGCAGGATTAATTAGTATTTTTTGCAATTATTCGAGAATAAGGTGTTGAAGAAGGAATATAAATTTATGTGGTAGATATTATCAGGTTTTGCCACTGGCAAATACCGTTACAAAACTGAAAATAATATCAATATACTTGTGAAGACAGTGAATGAGAAAAAATTTAATCAACTAAGGAAATATTGACCCACCCAACCCCCCTACTCCTTCATCAAAAATATATTTTCGAAATATTTCTTAATGATCTCCGAAAGAAACAATCGAATAAAAATCCAGGGTCCAACAGAATTCAAAAATATTATTGCTTCGTAAGAACTTTATAATTATTATCTAAGATATATAAAAGCTTCGCTGATATCTCGCATCCTCTTATTTTGGTGCATAGTTTTGTGTTCGTTCTTTCTCCTCCACCCCTCCCAGAATTGGGTCCTCTTCTTAATTTCCAAGGTTTAAGTTTTCAATCTCGAAGTTATAGAACGTATTTTTCAAAACGTAATTATAATAATTTGTAATTCAATGATATTGTCTCCTTCTTATGTAGTCAGTTTCAGTTGTAGGAGAGGACAATAAAATAAATTAAAAAAAAAAGTTTGAATCATCCCTGTTTTCCCATCCAAAATAATGAAAATTACTAAGTAATTACTAAAATTTTTCTCAGCGTGAAATTTCGAACTCCCTCACACTTCGCTAGAAAAGGTCACATACCGCAGCTGGCCATCATTTTCGTTCAGAAACTATTCGTACTTTTGGAAAAGTTGCAAAAGTCATTCACTTTGGATTTCGTAACTACAATGTCTTCGAACAATTTTTCGCCTTTCTTTTATTCCTGTATACTCGTATCTTCGATTTTCTAATACACGTCCAACTTTTTAAGGTCAGTCACATTACTAATTTACACTGCATTCTCGCCGAAAAGTAAACAAATAATTGTTTTGATTAGGAAGGAGGGGACGATTTGACAAACGCATTTTTTTTTTACAGCTTGTTTACGTTTCACGGTTTTGAGGGTAACCGAATTTTTTTTGAATACTTATTTTTCTGAAGGCTAGAGAGGTGACAAGGTTGGGATTCAACTTTATGGCTCATCAAACACGTACTGCACACAACTTTTGTAAAGGTCGTCCCAATTTAAGAGAAAATTATTTACTATGTGTCCTTTTGCTACGAGTAGGTGAATACACCACAAAATTTCCAAGTACGTGCTGAACGCAATTCGAACTCGTGTTTTTAATTTAACTTTCACGAAAATCGAAACTCTAATGAGAAAAATTAAATCATTTGTTGGTGAAATTTCAACTTTTGTTCTTTCATTCTTTACACGCCTACCTATTTGACAGTAAAAAATAAATAAATAATATTTTTTTGGTTTTTATTCGAGAGAAGAGGGTTCAACTTTTCATTTACAATTAATTGAGTGCCCGAGAATTCTCTACAGTTAAAAATATAATATCGAGTCTTATGGCGCTGCCTGAAAAATAAGAAACAAGACGAAGTTTATAAAATCAGCTCACTTGAATGAAATTTTAGTAGCTTTATTTCGATATCTCGAAGCAAAAGTTTTCTGTAATTTAGTAGCGAGGTGAGAAAAAAAAAGCATTTAATGCATTAAGCCCTCAAATAATTAATGTATTCGCTTGAACAACAACAATACGAGTACTTTATTAAGTCTCTATGACGAAAACTGACAAGTGAATTTTTTGTTCAAATATAAACATAGAAGCCTTTCCACTTATCTATGAAGTTCGAAATAAATTCAAAATTACTCCTAGTCTTTTTTTAAAAACTTATTTCAATACAAATATTATAAAATGCAAGCTATATTTCTAATTTCCGCTACCAGCGTATTTTTGAAAACTTGTAGAAGCCATTATAGAATACTTATAAAGCTCTTCATTAACTCAAAAATTAAGTATACGCAACGATATAATAAAAGAACTGCTCAAATAAATACGATCTAATATTTTGATTTTTGGGGTCACCCTTAACCAGCCCCTTCTCTCAGTTTATATGTTTCAAGCATGCAGTGATTGCTTTTATATACCATCAACGCCTCTTCGCAATGACACGTTTGATATATGTTGTATTTTGAAACATTATTTATTTTCAGCGATTTCATAGTACGTACTTGTCAATATTATGGAAAAACACGCAAGCATTTTCACTTACTCGTGAAAGGTGGAGTAAAAGTGTTTAAAGGATAAAAAAGCCACTTACGGATTCGTGCGTGTGTAAGCGAGTGACATATGCGAAAAAAGAAATTCGTCGAATCAACAATATTGTGACAAGTAGACAAATGTGAAATTTTTTTTTTTCGCTCCTGAAAAAAATGCCATCGTATATGGTTTTTCACTGTATGAGTGCTGCTTTTCTCATCCGTTTTCCTTGTTTTTTTTTGTAATCATTTTACAAACGAGAACGAGCAATGACCGCCGCTAGGAAACTGAACTTAAAACGTTCGTCACATCCTTAAGACGAGATAATGTTAGCATATTATATTCAATAACGTTTAAAATGTTCAACCAAAACTTGATGTATACAAAAATTTCGTTCATTCTCATACTCCCCGTATACGAGTGTTTTCCGCCACAAAACACGCACTCAACTTTTTCGAAAGGGAAAAAAATTTAACTCGATTTTTCCCAGTCGAACGTAATATTGGAAAAAATGCCAACTATAACCTAGAACACGAATGCGGAAAACTTTTCGCGAAAAATTTCCGCAGAGTTGGCTGGAATTTTAATAAGAAAATTAATTAAAATAAAACGAACGGAAATATAATTTTTTCAAAGATGAGCTTGTAACTCAAGCTGGTCGGCTAGCAACAGTAAACGAGTCGAAAATCACACATCTTTCCGGTTTCGATAGACATTATTATATAATATTCAGACAGGTTTTTTTCTAAATTAAAAAATTTCAGTCCCAACAATATCAAATAAATATTGTCCCAATAAATCTATGAGTAATTTGCCGAGTACACAACTCTGGGTGTTTTATTGATGCGACGCAGAGTATAAGAGCTGCGCAGTAAATCTAAACTGTGAGAATTATATACCCAAAAAGAATCCTTGTAAGATTAATAATCATCGTCGAAGATTTTTGCACACCACGCTGATTCAGTATCAGTTGAAGGCGGGCGAAAGGGGTTCAAATAAGTTGGAGATGTCGACTACGAGGAGGAAAAAGTGAAAGCACCATGTTATCAGTCCTGTCCGCAATTAATGAATTGTTTATCAAATTTTGCAAACTGGAAAATATCCCCAGGGAGATGACGCCCCCGTCCCTCCATTAGGAAATACACATATATGAATATGAATTAATCGAATTTGTAGTAATATAATTATATAGGTCGGCATTGATATCAGATGTGAAGCCGCAATTTTATTCATGAAATTATTGTTTAAAACATGATTATTTATTTCTGAAGCCAAATTCAAAATGAATCGCACGTTTATTCAATATTGTTTCTTTTTTATACTATCGATATCTTAAAGCCACAAGGGGCTATGTCCTTTCATTCTTTTTTCACCGTTATTCGAAGCCCGCCCATAAAAGGTTATGTGAGACTCTCAAAAAATGCCCAAAAAAATTTCAAAAAATACCCGATGGGCAAAAAATGAGAAAATTATCCGGAAAGTGAGAATTTTATCCGTTGTCAGTCCGTTTTTATTTTCGACCATCGGATCTGAAAATTTGCAGATATTTTTGTCATCTCGATTATTTTTCCAAATCCGTTTGTAAAACGGATTTCCTGATTATAATCAGAGATAATTTTTGGGCAATTTTTCTAAATCCGTTTGTAAAACGGTTTCACGGATTATAACCCGGGCCAACAAATATCATAAAACAGCCTTCCCGGAAAATAATCCGGACTCATTTCCGGCAAGACTGATTACAATCCGTTCGAAATCCGTTTTAGAAGCCGGAAAACAGGAAAATTCCGGGTTATAATCCAGAAACGGATTATAACCCGGAATAAAACGGATCCGTTTTCAAAATATTTTGCCCATAGGGTAGGGCTTCGTCCGGGCGCAAAAAATACACATGATCAAGAGCTGAACATTCAAATTTTAGCCAATTCGGTGCAAAGCTGAGCGGCAAAAATGGTAAATCGTGAACGACTCGAAAATAGCGAAGGTAGACTTCACCCTTAAAACCAAATGTAAAAATTATTTCGGTAGTACAGTCTGTATATTACTATTTCTTAACCAACACGCCCCCCTCTTATCTGAATGAGCCCATTTCCGCGACAATAATAATACGTCTCAAATGTCCGTTTACAAACGACTCTAAAAGGTAATAGATGGTGACATTAGAGTTCTTGCGAGGGTTAATTTCGCGGGGCTGAAAAACAGCACTTGACCGGCAGTTAATTATTTGGACGGCTGGGGAGGCGCAGGGTGGGTCGAATGCGAACGCGCACAATCGGTGGTCCTTGAAATAAACGAGACCTTCGGATCGTATAATATGCTAATTTCGGATGCGAAACAGGTGAAATTGAAATTTTCGCGGCAAAATCGAAAAAGAAAGGAAGCACAACTTCTTGGGTAGATCAGTTTGTAAACATTGCCATTTTGTTATTGTTTACGAGAATTTTCGGTGGGAAGCCTACCATACTCTGATTTGATGGAGGTTGTAGGAGTCGGCGAGATTATTTTTGGGATCATGGTGTGTACGTAAATGAGGAAAGCTCGCACTGATTTAGAATAATGAGCACTCAGAAAAACGGAGAAATCGAATTGAGATGCATTGGTGGTAACAGTGGAGTGGGTAGAGAAAGCTATTTCAAATTGACAACACAGTAATAGTTTTTTTTTTGTTTTTTTTTGAACGTAAATTTCCCACAAAACCTACTAAAGCGAATTGCCCATATGAACGAAGTTAGAGTCGAGTTTAGCGTATTTTGTAAGATAATATTTTATATATTGCCTAGAAATTTGATTTACCTGTAGTAAAGGTAAGTCTTGGTTACCAAAGAGCAGTTGTTATTCTCTTATAGCAATGGCGTGTGGTCGTATTTCTGTTTGTGATCTTTAATTGGTTATCCAGGGCCCTCAGTCATAAAGAGACACATTTGCAGCAGAGACTCCAATCCGCAATCCCTGAGTCCGTCATGATGTAAGTGAAACACACACTAGCGGCAGTGACTGCCAGTCCCTAAGCTATAGGGACTTTAAGAAGTTTGTTACAAGACTCGTATAATATTCTTTTGAAAACTTGAACTTGCAGCATTGCATACAAATGAACGTAGCTTATGACGAGTACGTTTGGTAGTTGGAAATATGAAAGGTTTTCGTTCCATGACCTCAGAAATCCAAGAACAGTGATACGTAAGAAATGGATATGTCCTCATTTTTTCAAAAATTAACTTCTTTCAAGGTTCAATACTGTACACACCCAGCCCTACTAACATTAAAAAATATTATGTCACAAATATACAACCATCGCAGAGAAAATGTACTTCAAAGGTGAGGTGCTACATGAGAAAGCTAAGTGACATGAATGTATTTTTTTGCTCCCCCGTAAAATGTAAAAAAGTGGACTTATCCTCTTCTTTCATATCACTATGGTCATCTGTACTTGTCAACTGATTAATTATTATAATTAAATTATAGACAAAACGTTCATCGACAATTTCAGATGTAGTATCGAACGGATCGAAATATAACAATTTTTACGAACAATAGTGACATCACTGAGTTTCTGGAACGAAAAATTAGCATTTTCAACAAATTGTATGACGTAAAACATTAAAAAAGATGAAATCATCTAGAAAGTGTTATTGTCGCACTAGCAGTTTTGTCTCAACCCCACACCCACGTTATATTGCTCCCTTCGGACTTTTAGCAGAGAACACAAACGATAAACGATCGTTTAACCTCGGATATTGTATTTAAATGGCGAAGACGATACAAAAAACAAGTGCATTAAGAAACTAGAGAACTGGAAAGGAAAGGAGATGTATGTAGAAAAAATTTTCAAAATCTTTTCCAAGTAGGCGTTCTACTAAAGTTTACGTCATTATTACAATTTCGATGATGCAAATACATACACATATACGGTGTAAATACTGTTCTGAAAAAGTGTGGAAGAAGTTCGTGTACCTACGTTTTTAAAATGCTAATCATTTTCTCGACTTTATTGGGTGTTCATTCAAGAGAAATGGTCGAAACATTTTATATGAATAGCGTGTGTTTTTATGCGCGGAATTTAACCAAAACGCTCAGTTTACTAGTAGGTGGATGTTGAGAGATTTGGGTATTTTACCAGGAAGTTTGTGAGGTTTCAAGAAAATTATTGGAAAACCTTCCAAATATAAATACGATAAACCAGGATTTCCACCTTTTTGACAATAATACGAGTGAATGCGGGTATTTTTAGCATTTATAATAATCTGCTTTTCCGGTGTTTTTCAACGTTTGGTCTGATTTAGATCTACCACATCTTGATAAATTTTGATCTATTCAGTATTTATTTTCATTTATTTATTTATTTTATAAATTTTACCCTCCCCTGCCGACAGGTAACACCCAAATTCTTAGCAGGGGAGCTATAGTGTTACATAATGTTTGTTCACCACTAAAGTAAAAAAAAAAAAAGAAGGAATTACTTTAATAATCTTCTCCGCGCCCTCTAAACTTGTGTAAGTCCACGATTTTCCATACATTCAAACTCCGATTTCTCCTCGACTCATTCAGAGAAGTCAAACCTTTATAAATTTTGGTCTTCAATTTGTAATTGTTCGATATTTTTATTTGATATTTTATTAGTATTAGTGGGTACACTCGGAGAAAAAACATCAATAGAAATCAGTATGCTGTATACTAACTTTGGGACAATACATGTTTCATGTGAAAAATTAATATAAAAAATAATGTGAATTTAAAAAAGTTTTTATGTGAATGCTTTTATCTTCATGCGCACTCCAGTTTACTATTTTCAACGTCTAAGAATCTAACTTTTTCTCCAGCGCAGTTTAGTTTGTTATATAACAAGTTTACTTTCTGCTCACTGTCCAGGTTGAATAAAAGCATTTAATACATTAAATTTTAGTATGGAGCAGACATAATCTCAATTTCACACCTAAATCATCCCAGAACCAAACAAAAACTTTCGAACGTTGATATCTTAATACGCTATTTTCATACTTAGCTTGTTTGATATCCGCCTTTAAATATAATGAGAATATATGTATACTGTAGTCAGGTTTTCGGCTGCCGAAAACCTGCTTAAAAAATGGAGAAGCATAATTTTAAATCACAAATCGGTCGTTTTCTCTGTTCACAGGCATTGTTAGCTTTGGTCTTGGCTGTCGCCTCTGCTGCCCCAACCGCTCCAGTCGTCGACGTCTACCACCCACCAGCGTACTCGTACTCATCATCCTTCGTCCAGCACTCACCTCCAGTGATTAAATCGTACGCTGCCCACCCCATCGTTCCAGTAGCCCACATTGCTCCAGTGGTGCCACTCGCGCCAGTTGTCAAATACCACGCTCCAATTGTTCCAGTAGTGAAAACTTACTCGCACGCTCTCTACCCCACCTACCCCTTGGCCTACAAATCGCCATATGTTTATGCTCCTCATTACTTCTAAGTACACGATGTAAGCTAGCTTTAACAATGGAACAGAATTGAAAATAGGTGCAAAAATATGGAGAAAAAAAAAGTTTCAAAAGAATAAATGCGACAGAAAGAACAAATTTAAATTTGTAAGACTGCCAATACCATGAAATTTCATAATTTTCTGCGATCGAGTGTCTATAGTTGTAAGTGAAAAAAAAAAACAAAAAAAAAACGAAAATTGTGTAAAAAGCAATAAAAATTCATTTCATTTTCAAGTTTTCTGATTACATTACTCATATTATTGTTCATTTTACAGGACTAGAACCCTTAATCTTCCGTTAGCTAATATGAAAAGGCTAATTGTACTGGCTTCATCGGATTCTTTTATTCAGGAAATAAAAAACCATCCAAGTCGTACACCTCACGTTTTAATACAGCAGCAGATTAATAGGTTATCAAAAAATCATGCTAGAAGAAGTACCTATCGATAATTTTTGAATTCAAATGCGGCAATCAACAAAAAAAAAAAAAAAAAAAGAAAAAAAAAAACAAAAGTAGACGTGTGCTCTTTTAGAAATCCGTTTGAATTCGCTTTAATTATGGAGCTTTTAATAATTATACATGTGTAGTTCGTTTAGATGGTGAAAAAACAATACATTTTCTTTTTTTTTTTCAATAGTGGTATGAATCGAAAATCAAAATTATTCGAGGCAATTCTTCATGAAAATCAACGAACTGTATTTACGGCGCAAGAATATGCAAAAAGCGTTACACTTGTTACGTTAGAAAGAAATAACGATTTTGTTTTGGAGTAGGTGGAAGTAGATGAAGCAAATTTCATAACAGAGACATCTTTTTTGAGGAGCCAGTTTTGGTTTATCATGAAATTAAAATTTTTTTTTGTCTTCGACAATGAAGAAGTGAAACTTTTCGGCCAGCTATTTCGTAATACAGGGGGATGAAATACGAAAAATTACAAAATTGATCAAAGTTAATAATGACTTCATTCAGTCATCGGCTTGTCAAATTCATAAAATACAAACATATCCCGAGGAAAAATAAATTGACCAATTTTAAAATTTGATAATTGGTTATAATTCGTGGATGTTGAATCCGAATCCGAATTTTAGATCAAATTTCTGGTACCTACACTTCTGCTTGTAACTGAACTAAAAAAAATGACAAATTCGAATCAACTCAATTGCAAGGGTAATACTATCATCAGATATAAATTTGAGGGAATGGAATCTGAATTACAGGTCGTCAGACGTCAGCTTCTCCCTATTCTATTACGAAAAATATGCTGAAAATTGAATGTTTGTTTGTTTTTTTTTTTTTGTTTTTTTTTCCCCATCCATTTAAAATATCTAATTCTTTGGCAAGTTATTTTGTGATATAACCGACATAGGAGGTAAAATATGTATGTGAAAAACATAATACGAGTAGAAGTAATAAATGAATCTATCAGGTGAGAAAGTTGATGATAGTTATTCGTAATTAAATTTATAAATGTGACCTTCCGGATACTTCAGATAAAGGTAAGTAAGATTGTCCTGAACTTTGAGCACATCTGTACCTACACTCACAAATGGCTGAGCTATATTTGAATTCAATTTCCTATAGGGGGTGATATGTGGTAACTCCCTACTTTAATCAAGTTTATTTAACAGTCGACCTTCATTTTTTAAATATTTCTTTAGTATACTTGTGTACTTATGAAAATTATTCTATTATTTTGTAATTACAATGTAGCATTCGAATGATGCACAATAATTTTCAATGTCCTCCAATCTAAGACTTGGTCAAAATCTGTGAGTTTTTTAAATTTACGTTGTCCAAGACTGATTCTTTTATTCGCTATCGTGTGCACTCATTTAAGCCAATAAAAATATCTTCTCACGTTCGCACGCTGAGTTCCAGATCTTCACGCACTTGGTCAAAGTCAAGTGGCCAATTTTGGTCCATACAACTCGGTCAAAGTCTCTTACTTCGTTTTATTACGCTCGTTTTTCACAACAAATGATAAATTTCTGCAGCAACAATCGCAACTATCCATGCTAACCGAAAGAAGACATTTACTGCCCGTGAAAAATGAAAAAACATACAACTTTTAAGACAATATATAGTACAATATAAAGCTCTCGTCTCACCGTACCGCAGATGATTAATCTTCGTCTTCCCAAGGTATATGTGAAGGTTATAGGAACAAAATATCTCCCTTCCTGGTACAAAGGAATTTACTTACCCTCTAATTAATGATGACCGAGCCAAAAAAAAAAAAAAAATGAAGGTTTAATGCATTTTATGAATTACAAAAGAAACGCTCACATTTCCTCGTAGAAACTGATTACAGAGTTTGTTTTTTAGGCTGAAAATATTCTCCATAAAAAAAAAGTTTAATAGGAAAAAAAAGCGCAACAAAAAACACGGAGTTACGTCATCTCATTTTGTTATGAGCTAGTCTTTATTTTGCTTTCTTTTTCATCAGACCACTAAATATAAGTTATATTGTTCCACGAAAGAAATGAAATTACGTCAGCATTTTTCCTGTTTCCCTTTTGGGACCTTATACTTTTTAATCCTTCAGGTAATTTCAAATTCGCCTTTAATTTTACTAATTACTGCCTGCGCTTTCCAAACAACAAACAAAATTTGAAACACTTGAAAGTTAGAAGAAAAAAAAAATTACGAAATTAAAATTTTAATATTCGACTTCAAATTTTGAAAAAACAGAGATTAGTTTTTTCTGCAAATGGCATAACTTCACTCTGCCTCGAATGTTTGGGGGCGGAAAAGTGAGCGTAGGAGTCAGCCACTTCGACCGAAAATATCTGATATTTCGGTATCAAATTATTCTGCGAACCTAAGAAATATAGTAGAGCCGCAGAAGGATTTTATATCATTTGAACTAAACATATTGGAATTATTAGCCATGAACGTACTCGTACTTCAAAGTTCAAGTAAATGAAAAGGCATTCACATAGTTCACTTAGTGTATGCGATTAAACCTTATAGAAGAACTCAATTTAAAAAAAAGAAAAAGTGAAATTCTCCGCTTCTTGCTTATCACTGTTCATAATTATACATAATAGTCAAGTATACGTATAACTGTTTTCAACGAATTTCAATACCTTTTCCTTTTCTCGTCTTATGATCAATAATTATTGTAAAATATCTTCGCCAATAAAATCAAGAAACTACAGTTTTGCTGGTAAAAAAACGATTATTATTCACAAATTGAACACAAATTATTGATATTCGGTGAATGGCGAATTATTCATACTCCCAGAATTAGCGATTTCGAAAATCAAACGTAAGTGATGTATGGTGAAGAGTAAGCTGGATATGCTGCGTAAGGTGAAGCAGCAAAATATGGCGCAGCGAAAGGAGCAACAGGTGCTACAGCTGGAACAGGAGCTGAAGCTGCTACTAATGGAGCAGCGATGCCGTTGTAGTTGCGCGCAATAACTTGAGAGCTGGTAGCTGTGACGACAGCTGGAGCTGGGGCAACAAATGGAGCAACGAAGGCGGCTTGAGCTTTTGGAGATGGTGCAGCGAAGGTGACGCCAGCGAATAAGAAGACCGAGAGTACAATCTGCAGATAAATATGAATTACTAAAACTATTCAAATAATAAGCGTTTCACATGAATTGTTTTTCGTTTCTGCGAGCACATTTTCATTTATTTCCCTGAATTCATAAATTGCACGAAAAGGTACTTATAATTTTCAGGATTATATTTTCTAACGAAAAATAAACAATCTTTGATCCGAGTTGGCAGGTTATTTCAGTTTATCAATTTACAGTTGAGCTGGTTGGGTATACTTGCTTACCAAAGCTATTTGCACATGTCAACTTTCATGCAGCTAGACAAGCACACGGTAAAAGTTCCAAGTACGAGTATTTATAAATTCCAATATTAATAGTCTTCAAGATTTTGTTCATTGTCCGACTGATGAATCGCGTAGTGATGAAAATGATTCCTACAATACTTTAAATATGTTACGGGCAAATCATAAGGTTCATGAATTTGATGACACGCCTTAGCTTTTTCTTTTCATGAAGTAACCCATTTTATGAGGGTAAATAATTAAAATATTTCTAGCAAAGTGTATTTTACTCCACAAAAAAGTTTTTAATTGCTAATGGACTATAATGATACTCTGGGATATCTTTGATATCGCATTGTAGAATGAGTAAATTTAATTTAATGGGCAATTATGGAAGATTTTTCTTTCATTTTTAGCCAGCTCTGATGGGTTTTTCCAACTGCTAGGCAATTTAAGTAGGTAGTAATCAACTCTTGAATGATTTTACTCAGGCAAAAAACGCTGGACGAAATACCCTTTTCCATGATATTTCTTCAACAATTACCTTTAATTTACAGGAAAAATAGTATTATTATTAATGATTTGCCGTGTTTCAACTATTTAATGCAATGCCTGAATATAAAAATTTGGTTTCAGGTTTTCCATTTTATGATTTGCCGATTGAGAAATAATTTTTTTTCAATTTTTCTTCTATCGTCAGTCCCTTGGAAAAACCTAATTGAAAAAAATCACCTCTCGTCCGAATTAAAAGGAGACTATAGAATAACATCTCACTATACAGTAGAATCTTTATCCCATTAAAATATAATCGACTATATACACAAAATTTCATTTTTGAAAATATTTAAATACCAATTTTTCCAGATGCCGAAATGATTGGATTCAAAGAAGAAAAATCATTTTCAATTAGTCGGAGTAATTGATAGATTAGTAGACTGAAACGCCGTTGTTATAAAGTTTTTTTAAAATATGCCAGAGATATCATATCTAATCCATTATGACCCTTACAAGTAAAAGGAGACCGTGTATTTTATTTAACATTACGAAATTTTACATTCTTCGAATCTTCATCTGAATCTAAACAAAATGCCAAACATATATATAAGCAACCGAAACACCCACCAAAAAAAAAAGCTCCATACTGAAATTGCTTTCGCTTTTTTCCAAACTTATAAATCAAACATGCACCGAATACGTAAACAAGGCAATAAAATTTGATGCCACAGCTACAAAAATGAATCGCACAAATTTTGCGACGTATTATTTTCTTTCGACTTTTCTTTTCACTTTTAAAAGCAAAACTTCTTTTCCCTTGACCACGAAAATAAGTTCGTCTATCGAAAATCAAAAATCGAAAAAATGTGGCTTAAATTTAATTAATTTGACTTTTTCCTACTGGAAGTTGAAAGCAGGAGTAGAAAATGCGATTCGTTCATCGTATTTTATAGCATAGAGATGTTTTCGATTGACACAAATTGCAGATTAAAATGTTTTGACGTCTGCACATTTCTTTCGAGACAAAGATTCATTTTTGTTGTTTACCATATACAGCAGGAAAAGACTGCGTTTTGTTTTAGGAACGAGATTAAATTGTAAAACCGACAGAGGTTGGATCAAAATTCTAAACCCAAACAAAAACCAGAAAAATAGTTGAAAACTATGATATCCATACAATATAGTAAAACTGTAAACTTACCATTTTAGAGTCCATTGTTGATGGGTTTGGGTTTTCGGTGCAAATGCAAATGTAAAAAAATAAATAACTTGACACTGAGTATCTGATTCACAAAATATAAGCTATACACGGGCTTTGTCCAGTATTTATACTAAATTCATAATTCTGTAATCGACTTGCATTGTCACACCACTTGGACATATTCCATCCGTAGATGAGCTGGATCACGTCCAGAATATTAATGAATAGATATATAATACTATACGATGGATGGGCTTCTGTTATACTGAATTTCATTGAACTAAATTTAATTGTTATCTAATAATTGCCTATAATGAAGTTGATATAACATTTCGACGAGTAAGCCAAAAATATTATCGAGAGAATATATACGTAAGTTAGCATTGTGGAAACGAATGACCTTATATTTTTTTCAAAGTCATAAGGGAAAAGAGTCTGGCACCTTGAACGTAAAATAATATAAAAAATATAAATTATAATAAATAGCCTGTGTTTAATTTACGCCACCACAGTCGACAGAAAAAGAGCACTGCTGAAACTTGTACGCCAAAGAGGCCAGTATAAGCCATGATCTGTGTTCTCGACTATAGCTACGAGTATGTATATGTATAGCAGACAAATCCAAACATTTTATCATCAGAAATTTTTTCCAGTTTTGAGATTTTTTCCCTGAACAACTAAAGTGTATTTTGTCGAATCGGTATTTGTATTTACTCGTTATATAGCCACAAATGAGTGGCCAGGCGTCAAAATTATATTCACATTATATTTTCGTTGTCCTGATATTTTTTTCTTTTTTTAATTGAGTTCAGTTCCTTCTCGACTGTAAAAGTAGTTTGATCGGTCAGTCAAATGTAGGATTAATTATTAGTAATTTCATTTTTTTGTAATTTCGTATCCGACTACAGTGTGGGCTAGCGAGAGTGCTTGTTCCACACATTTACAAAAAACAGGATTTTACAGGCTTTCAAATCACCATGCTACCAGCAAGCCGACGACAAACTCTTCAAGATGTAGAGGAAGACTTACGCTATTTATTAAATTTTGAAAAAATGGGATGAAATTTTAGCATTATTCTGTTAGAAATTCCCTAATTTCAACATGCAATAATGTTGAAAGAAATCAGATAACGAGAATTTACAACACAAAAAAAAAAACGGGTATTAAGAAAATATCCTTCCTCTGTAATGACCAGAAGATTTCGAATCGGTAGGAGAAAAACTCAAGGTGCCCGTGATAAGAGTCCTTGTTAAAGAAAAATTGAAAGACTATACCTAGTCAATCATTTGACTACTAACCAAAAATTACGAAAAAATAAAAAATTGTAATCACATTATAAGTAAGAACTTTAAAATACTGTACCATGAGCGATAAATGCAACTCAAAATTTCCCTAACTACGTTTTTATTTTTCTGGAATACGAGTATGACAGTAAATTTTGGAACTACGCTTACAAGCCTCCAAAACTTCGATACACTGTGAATAAAAATCCATGCAAAGTAAACGCAAGTTTCAGTTACTTACTAGATGAATTGAGTACAAAAATTAATAACTAATAGAAACATAAGAAACGTGCTCACCAAAATGTATAAGGTAAATTTTACCTTTTATTCAATATTAAGTGACAATCTGAAAGAATTACAGATAACATTCTCAAAAATATGAACTTATGGATGAAAATTCAAATACCAAAAATAAAAAATTTATTAATAACTATAGTCCAGAGTTACCTATTGTAGATTCTGATATTGATCAAGAAAATGTATTTTATTCGAACTTCTCCGAGTTCAATTCAAAAAATAAAATCAAATACTGAACAGATCTGACTCCAGCAAATAATTTATTCGTAATTGAAAGCTACACCATCTGAAAACACGGTCACGTCAGGATTTTCATTTCCCATTCTCCAGACCACGTGAAATTATACTTCACATTTCCTGCTTTTATAGAGAAATGCATCTTTTGTTGTTTTCTTTATTGAATTTTTCCATTCGACTATTCTTTTTTCTGTCTTATATAAGTCTTCTTTATTGGCGTTCCAGACGATTCTACCCTCCTAATGAACTCAGATTATATTACGGTAGTGAAAAGATGGACAAAAGAAGAAACGTCACAAGGCATTTTTTTCAGCTCATTTTTTCCTCTCTCACATTCCACAAAATAATGTCCTTAATCAAAAGTATATTATGTAGTACCTATATATGTATCTTTCTTTGGAATGTAACATCAAAAATCATATACCTCCATTTTCGAATCAAACAATAATAAGCGACTAAAAGATTCAACATATTAGATAGAGAATTTCCTTTAAGGAAAAAAAAAAAAAAAGCGAGAAAAGCAAAAATTTTTCTCCTTCATTAGGAAAATACGAACGAAATAGCCGCTCAATTTTTCTCGAAGATTTTTCCAGAACAACAGGAATCACGTACTGATTCAGATCATAACCTTCCTACACATATCGACTAGGAACTTGTCTGAGCCACTGAAAAAATGCATAAACTAAAATTTTCTCTAAATAAGATTATTTTACAGGTGAATTACAAACATGGAGTCTTCTTAACAATGCGAAATATAAATGAGGAAAGGTTTCGTATTTTACTTTTCAAAATTATTGCTAAGGGAAAGAGAATGAATATAAAAAAAAAAATAGTTGGACCGAAATAATTTTAAGGGCTTATAAAAGAGGGTTTAGGAGGGGAGGTTTGTACTGAAAATACCATTTTTCGCTTTTTTTTCTTCTTTTTTTTCCCACTTTTCATCAACCCCGAATTATTTAATAGCGTGAAAATAAAATTTCTTAGATTTAGGTCATTTCTTACTCTCGCATTTTTATGATACAGAAATACCCATAAAAGCGTATCTCCCATAATTTCCAGATGTTTTTCGTCAGCTGACGATTTAATTTTCCAGTTTTTTTATACTCGAATGCATTTGCCCATAATCATTATTTTCAGATTGTTTACTAGAAAATACGCAAAGGAAAAATTAGGACACGCGTCAGAATTCTTTTTCGTACAGCTCAATCTGGAAGGGGCTTTTTTTAAAGTCAAAACTTGGTTGTATTTTTATTTAAAACATTTACGTACAAACTTATCACGATCATTGAGATGAAGGTTTCCAAAAATTAGAACTCATTATTAGGACTTCGAAGGAACGACGAAGAATCGATTTTTACCATGCATTTTTATGGTTTATATTGCTTTTTCTCAGAGCCTATTATACAGCTGGAGAGCTGAAATTTTGAAGGACTTTCAAGAATGTTTACAAATTAATGATAACGCTCTTGGCACGGTGATGAGAAAAGTTACTATCCTGTTTGTAACTTTAATACTATTCATTTCTCTCGGTGTATCGGAAGGTATTTATATTTTGGAAATAATCATTCCATAACCTCATCCTATTCATAACTCGAAAACTAATTCTAGCTCTGAATCTCTCAAATAATTATAAACGAAATCCGAGAAAGTATATTCCATCGAAACATTTTTGAAAAAACTGCGAACCAAGAGGTCAATAGAATCGGAATCGGCATGCTTACCCTATTATACAGCTTAGAGGTCAAAGCAAACAATAAATCTTAAAATCAACCACCGATACCAGAGTTTGCCAATTTTAGACGAGTTCCATTGTACACAAGCCCCCCCCCCCCCCACCACACGAAAAATACACGTCTGAGCTACTTCAAATTAATACTATTTGCTCATAAGCTCTGCTCTATCATCATCTTTACCGCTACGATAGTTTAGGGTCAGAGAAAAGTTGAAATTTAATAACCTGTGAAGCGACTCAAACAATGTCTTTTCGCAGTTTTCAATAAGTTTCTCTATTTGGCTTCTCCATTTTCCAATGACCCTTCTTGAATCGAGACGTAAAAAAATAAAGTTACTCTACCTTAAAGCGCGGAGGTGATGTTTAGACAAGATCTACTTTATTTAATCGTTTTCTATTGTTGCTCCCTTTTTTCACTATTTTTCAGGTTAACGCATTGATTACGTGCACGAATTCAGGTAAAAGAACTCCGTGAGCAATAACAGACGAGAATGTGTTGTGTTTGTTATAAGCAGAGAAGGATTCGATACAATCAAAATGTTTCGATGTTTGTTATTCGAATACGTACCGCGAATATATGAAATTAACTTATTCGATTGCCTTTATCGGCTTTATACTACACTTTGGGGGGTATGAGAAGAATTAATAAAGTTAAAGAAATGCGTGCGATAATCTGCCAATTACTAGCGCATGCGCATAAGAATATTGAGCTATTTACCCAGGCATAAGCATCCAATAATTGTAGCATTTGCTTAAATGCAGCCAGTAAATTAGAATAATAATAGCAACTGTCTTAATAAGTCAGCCTATCCTAGGCAAATATACTACAATATGCTGGTAACAATTTTCTATTTAGCACGAGAAATTGCCGACAATGACGGATTGCTCTGTTTGCCTGCGACGCGACATACGAATATAAATATTTCAAACTGGCGGAAAATAAGAACAGAAAATTTAGCATTTTATAAAAGTAGAAAGTTCACTGACATCTCATTCGGAAAAAGAAAAATTCGCGATTACAAAGGGGAAAAAATGAATGAATAAACATCTATCATCTAAATTTACAGACAAAAGGGCAAACAGTCGGAAGTGGTGAAATTTTCGTATATACATATATCATTTCGCAGACGCAGCTGGAACACATCATTTTTCAATCTGTCATTTGTCTGAATAAACGTATATCATGTAATCATTATATAGGTCTAAATATTTTGGCTCGAATTTCCTCACAAAAATTATAACTACAACCAGTATTTTTCGATAGACAGATTGAAAATACTGTGCACGTCTTTTCATTCGCTCTTTTCCGCAAAAAGTTCTCTCACAAATAAAAGCCTGGAGATTATAAAAGCTGAACGCCTAAAAAATGCTCTCAAGTAAGAAAAGATTAAAATGAAAGATAATTTCGTAATGAACTTCGTTAATTCAAGCAGACTCGTACACTATGAACCATCATTGAAAAGTCGGAAGAGGAGGGTTAAGCCATCCATAATCATTTCTGCACGGATGGCAGTTTACAGTATTTCCTAGATTTTGAGATAATAATTTTCATTCATATTAGAGCCGCAGACGTGTAGGTGTTTGAATTAATACTGTTTAGGTATTCCGAGAGTAAAGTTACTTCAGATAATTAGGTATACTGTATTGACATCTTCATCACTTGGCGGCTATACACTTTCAGTGACATTTCATTTTATCCTTACCTCGAGTTATTCGAAAGTAAGGAGGTCACATTTTTGTCTTCAAAAAAAAAAACTTTCCGAAAATTTCGAAAACAAAATGTATATTCGAAAACAGATTCTGGGTTATTAGAGGAAATTTCTACTATTTAAATAGGTAATGTGAGAGTTAGGTACTTAGTGCACTAAGAAAGAAAAAAACTAAATATCTATGAAGATACACACTACCGTCGAATGGGGCGACTTTACACACTTTTTTTATGTTTTTCAACTTTGTCCTTTAATAACTCTTCCAATTTTGAAGCTATTGAAGTGAATTTGGTTTTAAAATTTAGGTCTAACATTTCTCAACATAGTTGTAAAAAAAAGTTTGAGTTTGCAGCCTTCCTTCTATTTTTTATGATTTTTCAAAAAATTTGTGTAAAGTCACCCCTCAATGGGGCGACTTTACCCATCAATTTGTAATTGACGGGTTATTGATGGGTGGGGAGGCAAAATTTGAGGATGTTTGTACTCGGACATACGATTGAAAAGAAACTAGTCAAGTACCAACTTCAACCGTAAGAAACTGAACTGAATATTTTGAGTGTCTGTGGTTAAAAAAAAAGACGAATAAGAAAAAAGGAAAAAACCATATCGCCGCTTTATTTTCTTGTTCTGTTACTGGGTGAAGTGAGGAAGGGGCGGCGATCTTTTTTTTCTTTTCCTCCTTCTACCTACTTCGATCCAAATCGAATTTTGGTTTTAATTTTTGCCTGGCAATTTATTTATTGGGCTAAAACGAAGTGGGGAAAGTCGCCCCTTGAATGTAAAGTCACCCCGTTCGACGGTAATCAAAGGACAATTCAGTTTCTATGCAAAATTTTTAAGCAAAATGTATTTACTTTTGGCGTGCAACACGTAAATTTTTACGACTTTACACACTATGGTATTCAATATTTTATACTAATTTTTAATAACTTATCATCTTATAATACTGAATTTTCTTCTACATAAATAAGTAAATAATAATCCTAATAATGCTCAGCTCAGAATTATAAATTTTATCGTTTTTTAAAATGTTCACCTTTATTAAACGTGTCGCCTAATTAAAGATTTCACAGATAATCAAGTAATCGTTAAATCATTCATTTAAAAAAATCTCTTCGTCCCACTTTCAAAGTATTAATTTTTCGATATCATTCGAGCACTAATTAAGACTCTCGTTGCAGAAAATTGAGACTGAATATTTCACGATTAAATTGAGTCACTTTCCCACATTTTGGTCAATCAGCTTTATCACTATATATCGTACAATTCATGTACGTGAAAATGTGCAACAGTAATACAAAAAAAAAAAATTCGATAAATGAAATGAACCACAGAAGAAAAGATCGAAAGGACCATAGGGCAGCACTCACACACTCGTATACAAATACCAAAAAATTTTACAAGTCGAAACTAAATTCAATTATAATTTAATTAGAGAATAATATTAGTCTTCTGCACTTTTACTCTGCAAACTTTTCGATCACTTCAGCTTTGGGTATCGTCATTACTCATTATTCTAAAAATACTAATGAGTACACGTAAATTTTTTCATTTTTAGTTCAAAATTTGAGGGTTACTTTTCTTTTTTCTTTTCTTTTCTCTTTTGTCTTAAAACTTGGAGCATTTTATATTCAAACATTCTTTACTAGACAGCCATAAATTTGTTTTTGTTTTCAACTGTTTATTCACTAGTTATGATTTATCTATATTTTTTACTAGTCAATCTTTGTTTTCGTTACTTCTGCTTTTCAAATTTTTCTGTTATTAATTTGTTATTTTCTTGTTAATTTTCTTTGATTGAATTTATTTTTACGTTTGGCATGGTTGAATTAGATTTTTTTTTTTATTCTTCCATATCAAGTTTCTTATGCAGGTAGATTTCTGTACGTTTTTCTATTGTAATTTTGGTGCTCTGCGATCTTATCTTTCTTTTTCTTGATAAAATGTTCTCGTCTGTAGGGTAGTTGGTCAGACTTTTTTCATTCGATAGACAGTTGCGTTTTTGCCGTTTCCTTCGCTTCACAACAATACGTGTTTCCTACTTCGTGTTAAATGACAAAAGTCTAGTGAAAAGTTTGAAAAATTGAAATTTTATGGTCCAAAGTTCTCATTCTTGCCTGATTGTTGCGAGTACTTCGTTGTGACTTCTAATCTGCATATTATATTGTTATTATATACTCGAGTGTTGGGTGCTATACGAAATTCACAATGGCTGCCGTCGACAATAATGTTACAGAAACGAAAAAAGATGAGTCAAATCCTACTGATGAAAGCTTGGATATGGAAACGGCTCGAGCCAGAGGAGCTCAAGCAATCGGCATTGCAAAACTGCAGTCCATAGTGAAACTTTTCATCAAGTATGCAGAACTGTAAGTAGCTATATGCGCATGCAGCGAGTTTCAGTTTCATTATACTTGCAAACGATGTTCTGTACCTTCAGAAAATGCCAACAAAACTCGAGTACTCACATAAAATTTTTCATTACAGATGGGTTTATTACACACTGATTCCATTCAAACTGGGTAAATTAACGGTGGATGTGACCATATTGGGTCTGGAAATCACAAAAATGTAAGTTATGTCAACACTTTGAAGTTTTCAACAAAATATTCTCCAGCCAGTTGTTTCAGTTTTTTTTTTTTTTTTTTTTAATAATAATAATACGGTCTCCTACAATTCTTGGAATTTGAAATATTTCTTATTTTTTCCCTTCCGATGAACTATATACTCGTACACATAAGATTAGTCATACCTAGTACCTATACTCTCCTTTTTCGTTTTACAGATTTTTATTAGCGGTGAAAGCCAACACGAACCTATTTGGTCAACTTTTCCAGCAAATACTCACCCTCATGTAAGTGTATCAACTATTATCACCGACTTAAGTTTTAGTTTTAAAAACCAACCTTTCAATATTACCAAGTTTGATTCCTACATACAAGCATCATTCAGTCACATTTTCAGCTAAATAATACAAAATCGAATGACTGAAAACTGGACATGTAAATGAATTATTTTTCGCTTGAATATGGAAAAGTATATAATCTATTAGAAACTTTCTGATCACTTTTTTTTCGCAGATAATAAAGTGCTATACCAATAGCTTTCATTTTTTCTTTCTAAATTTTTCCATTCTGCTTTCCAACAAAGCGTTTGAAAATTTTAGAACTACACCTTTGATTAAAAAGCATCACTTGTACATAGAATAATATAATACCCTCGCCAAGATTAGCTATGCCTTAGCTTTTTACAACCATAACCAGATATTTACGTTAGAAGATTTTAGATAATAAACATATTCCTCAAAAAAATGTATAATTTTTCATGAACGAAATATTGTATTTTTTTCCCCCTTTTCTTTTCAGTTCTCCAGAGTACATTAAAAACCTTATACACCAGTTTTCTACTATTTTGACATCACTGGTGAAAACAATCATGAAAGATGTACAGGATATAATCAACAAATTCTTAGATGTTTTGAAAGAGATTATTTCAAAGCTACCCTTCGGGTCAATGATTCCGTTAGCAGCCGAACCCATAATGGACACAGCCACAAAAGTAAAAAATAATTATTTTGAATCGTTTTTTTTTCTTTCTTTCTTTCTTCATTTCCACTTTCCATAAACGTAATAGATTATCAGATGTAGGCTTTGAACATGATACCTGTACATTGTATAATTAACGTCTATTATTTTTCTAAACAGAATATCCCAACACCAACAAATGAAGCTGCTGGCTCTCAAAAGCCTACCACAGTTGATAGTGAAATACCAGAGAAATCACAGAAAGCAGAGAAGTCAAACAAAACTGAGAGGTCAGAAAAGTTGGAGACGTCAGACAAGACCGGAAAGTCAGATAAATCAGAAAAGTCAGAGAAGGTATCGCCTAAAAAAGGATGATGAAGAGATTCAAACTTTCGAATCGTAAGAAAAGGCTGTCTCAGTCATCGAAAAACTTTTACGTTGCATACAGTGCGTTGTTGCAATACTTAAAATTATTCATCGTTAATTCTTTCAAATTACAGTTTACACGGGTGAGTTCACCATTTTAAAAAAATCACTAAACTAAAAATTTTCGTGGACTATACCTGATTATTCGTCACCTGTCGGAAAAGTTTTTTTTTTCTTCGAAATACATCACCTATTACATAAAAATTATTTTTTAATTTTCTTTTCTAATAAAAATTATGCTGTCAATCAGAAGACACAAAAAAACTATATTTTTTAAAGGTACGAAAGGCGGATTTTGGGGTAGTAATAAGTTTAGGGGTGGGTTGTACGTATAACATGGAGTTAACATTTGACACAAGAGTTCCGCTATCTAAGCCCTCGAAAAGCTTTTTTTTCTTCTTCAAATGTTAATTTCTTAAACCATATACTTCAAGGGCTCAGAACAACCCATTTTTTGAAATCTTTATAATAAAAGTGTTGGAAAAATTATTTTAAAACGCTAGTTGCGGGCATAGAGGCTGTGTCCGAGGTAATGTAGCTAAATTTTTCTATAAATGATGCAGAACCAAACTTATGAAAAAAAAAAATCTCATAATGAATTAAAAATTTTGTTTCAACGTAAAAAAGAAAAAAAAAACAATGGCGAATTATTCTTATCAAACGACTAGGCAACTTTTTTAACACTTGCGAAATTCGTTAGAACGGTGTACACTATGGCCTGAAGGAACTTCATAAGCTGGTATTTAATAAACAAATTTCTTGGTGACGTCACATCACGAAAATCAGCGTTGCCCTTGGCCGATTTTTTTATGTCTAGATTTTTTCATAAAAAGTGTCCACTTTGGATCATAATAAGAGGATTATTTCTGAATGGAGATTTACTTGTTGAAAGAAAATGTTGTCAAGACTTTGACGACTAATTTGATGTGCAATTTGTTAGAAAAAGTTGAAAAATAAAAACATACAGACGTCAGAAGAAAAGCGGTTTTTTCGAACCGGAGACCACAATTAAATCTCGATTTTTCCGAGGAAACTCATATTCAAGCATTTTAGAGACTCATGCGCAAATAATGTAAAATTAAAAAAAATTGGCGGAAGGATACGAGTATATACTGGCAATTTCGAGAATGAAACTAGCAAACTGGATAGCACTACCAGAGTGCTGCACAAAACTACAAAATGATACAAGATGTCATAAAAAATTGTTGAAGCAGGTGTCTTTAATCTCCTTGTTGCCTTATAGACTTTTGCCAGTCGATCCCGATGGGGACTAGAATAATTGTAAGAATTTCTCAAAGGCGTATATTTTCATCATCGTAACAGCGAAACTATGCTCCACCTGCTCCTCTTGTAAATAACAAGGTTGACTTGACTTGACAGACATTAATCATCCCTCTGCGGTGAAGCTCGGATGTACAATAACATGTTCAGACGAATTCAAACTGAATTCACGCGAGTCGCAAAAATAATCACGTAAACGTATGACCACTGATAGGGCATTCAAAATCCACCCCATGTCTGCTACAAATGGAATTTCTAGCAAACAATCGAGAAAACGGGCACAAAAAGCATGGGGAAGTGGCTGCTGAAAAACCATAAATTTATTTATTGAAAGAAAATTTATCATTTTTCAAGGGGAATTTTTCAACTCCACTGCGTCACGTGAAATGTTGGCTGTGTGGTTACAATGAAACCTTTTGGGTGAAATATTTTCCACACGTTGATACGGGGTATAATTTTATTTCTATACGTTCTGTTTTTTGTACACGCGTGCAGAGTATTCTAAAATCCTCGAGAGCAGAGCTTTTAATATCAATTAGATTACTATTTTTCACCATACTTGCATTTATCAATGCGAACAAAAAGAAAAACTCAAGCAGACACATACCAACTGTATTTTCAAGTTTGCGTGAAAATGATTTCCACATCGCACAATCTTTTAAACAATAAAGACGTTGAGCAAATAAAAATGACTGCTAGATATACACAGAATTTCATCTTCACAAATCACAGAAATTCATGCACAGTGCACCTATACTTATCAATTATTAAATATGAATTTTTTTTACTAGACATTTAGTCGAAATTTTGTGAGTCTGTATGTGTCTATGAATGTTATTGTATGATGACGTCATCACATACAAGCTTGATGAGACTTTTAGTCGATTTTGTTCGTGTCCCTGTGTGTCCAATATTATCATTTATGACGTCTGTCCGGACAAAGTTTTTTTGCTCCCAAATTGAGCTTAAAAATTGAACTACAAATTGAGCTTACAAATTGAGCTCACAAATTGAATTCAGTATTTTATGTAAAACATAAAAAGTTGTATGCTTCAAGTTTGATTTGAAAATGTTTTTTCTCATGAAAAGTAGATCAACCTGTTTTATATATAATCGTAAAATTGAAGTACATAAAAGAGAATTCATCTTCGAAGGCTACAGCTATTTTTTGTGAATTATATTACTTTTTGTTATCACTTTTTTCTTCAAATCATTTAGTTGTCATGAAATAAGAAAATAAATAACCGTCTAAAAAAAAGAAAATTCAGAGATGGCCCCAGCAATAAACTTGGAAAGAGCAGGTCAATTCTTGATACAACTAGGATGCAACGTGCAAATATACAAGGGCCCTTGAATATTCACAATTTCGGATTTCATGTTGGAAGTTTATTATGAAAGGAAATACAGCTGGATAGCCAGTAGAGTGCAAAAAAATCAGTCTTTCATCAATCATTTGACTTTCATTAGTATCGTTAAAAAAGAAATGATTAGCTTTATGAGGTAATAAAAAAAAAATTGTAGTACTTCCTGGAACAATGAATCTTTTAAATATTTCAAACATTATTGAGAAACAATGTAGCAATATAAAAGTGAAGATTATTTTTTTATTAGGTACCAATATCTTAAGAGTTGAATTTTAAAAACTTCTCAAGTGCCATTTATGTTTCTTTCTCCAGATGTTGATCTTTTTAAAGCGGTTATATTTTAAATTCTTATGCATTAACCTTCTACCTGTCTTATAGATGAAAATTATCAACTGAAAAATTATTAACTTGAAACATTTTATTAAAAGTTTAGATGTGCACACAAATATGCTAAAAATTTGTTTTAACCAAGTTTTTACGTGCGTTAATTTAATTTTTCTAAGCTAATATTATCTTCAAAAACTGGATTTTATTAATTTATCCAGGGTTTTCTTTGACGTTTACTTAGGCAGACGAATTAACATAAGGCGGTTTGGAAAAAACGAATAAAATAGTGTGATAAGAGAAACCTTGGTAGAATGAAAATTTATCTATACTCACTTATTCAGACGAAATGCAGTTAAATGATGTTGTTAATGAGCTCATACAGCAGTTTAATTTATTGTAAGAAAAATATGCATTAATGATGAATTAGTGAGTTTAGTAGAATAATAATTAAGTTTGCAGAAAAGCCCCTGAATTATACAGACTGAAAAATCGAAACATAAAACTTTCAAACATTAATAAATAATACATAATCTTGGAGCATTAAATCATGACACTTGTGTGTCTCTTCTGACAATAAACTTTTGGTACACTATCAATAAAAAATCAAAAAATGCAAAGGTTTCGCTACAGATAGGTACGAAATTAATGGTTCAGATTGCAAAAATGCAATTCGCTCAATATAAATTATTTACCCAAGGGAGGAAGATAGAAGAAACACTTATTTTTGGTAAAAAATTTGAAGAAATTACACATGACTGTGTTGGGTAAATATGATGACTGGGTACCTGATGTTGATTTTTATCCGCAGATTATTTTGAAATATGCAATGTCCGAATGAATACTGCTTTTTTTAGCCAAATTTTTTTCATCATTCAGTAGCTTAGAGACGGATAATTCGATATTTTGCTAATATATTTCAATTGAACCAAAATTTCTCCTAACATAATAATATGTTCAAAAACTTTGCATTTCCTGATTTCAGCTGAGGGAATAAATTTGTAAGTTGAGCACTGGTAGGGGGGTTTTTGAGGTCGCTGAACACGAATCCGGTAGCCGTTTTCGCCGGCGACTCTTGCCCGGCTAGATATGGCCAAAAAAAAAGTGAAAAATGCTCCAAAATGGGTCTAAATTGCGACGTAGAGCAAAATGGGTCGCAGATTCGGATTCAGCGTGAAAAATTGAAAATATTTTTATTGCTGGTGACACAAGCTGTTCCGCAGTTGTCCGGTGTGCTCCAAAGTATAAATTCGTTATTTTGACTACCAATATTTTTCATTATCTCCAAAACGAAGCTTTCCACAAGACTGCTACAAAAATATAGAATCCATTTTTCTTTTCTTTCACAACGAAAAAGATAAATTACCGTTGTAAAAATGCGGAAGACTTATTGTTTCTCATATTTTTTGACGATTGTTATTGTTGGTTCAGCAAACGTGATACATATAAATTTTTCCCTTCGCTACATTTTTATAGTCCCTACATAATTTTGAAATAAAAAAACCATTGGTCTTTATATTTGACCATATTCCATAAAACAGAAAAAAATACTTATCGAGCAGCAGATGATATAGAAAAGTAGAAGGCGAGCTTTCAATTTTGTTTTTTTTTTTTAATAGTAATAATTTCAAGAGTTCCTTCACTCTCCCGCCCTTCAGCAAGAGAAATATTTACGAAGAATAGTTCTACTAAGTATATAATATCATTAAAATCAGCATAAAGTTATTCTAGAGAATTTACAATAATACTCAATCCTAAATGAAAGCTTAACATTTTGAATTATTTTACAGCACATCATTTGTGTGTTGATCTTATTGCCAAAAATAAAAAAATATCAAAAGACCGAATGTAAGCAAAAAAAATACCTATACTGCAATTTTGAAAGTGTTTCAAAATGAACTTTTTAATTATTCAACTTTGAAGAGCTTTCGAGTTGCGAAATAAATCTTGGCGACTGTTGAGGACTTCATTCGACAGTCTATATATCAAAATACCTGCTTCACCCGAAGGTATGTTTTCTCAGTTTCTATCACATATCACTGGTTCAAGTTCAAAACCTGAAAAATCCCTAAAAAATTATCATATTTCATTGCGTTCAAACGATTTTTTAGGGTCGAATTATGCTAATGAATCGACCAAAAAAAAAAAAATGGGTGATAATTTTTTGGGACTCGGCAGCTTTTAGACTAAGACCGACGATGTACATGTCTATTTAACCAAAATAACAGAATACAGTCGGCCAATATTGGGCCACAGATATGGAGCACGAGCCGTCGACAGTATCCAGCACGAACATGAAATAACCCACACGCAGAAAAGAACCAAAACAATTAAACCAAAAATCCCGCATAACTACCTGTTTGTGCAACAATCGGATGTTACGCTGGAAATGCAGCATATCGTGGCATATTAATCAGCGTGTTACGAATATTAGCCACCGTGATTACGTTTTCGAAGAGGCTAATTGAGCATGTAAATAAAATATTTCGTATTCCGATGGGCGCCAATGTACTTGGCATTGGTCAGCTATATCGGCTGACAAATATGCCTAAGTACACGATACTTAGTCCGTCTCTCATGTAACCGAAAGTCGAGGAAGAGATAAATGCATTGTGGGGTGGCGAGCAGGGGGCTTAAAAGTGAAAATCCATTTCCATTTCGCACGTATATATATAGGCGAAACGATTATTAATAGATCAATTTAATTGCGATCGAAGACGAATTCGGGTCTACCAATTAGTGCCATTTCTTCTATCGTTATATAGTGAGGTGATCAGTTTAGTTTATTTAACTGGTGTGCGGTGGTCAGTGATTTTGTGCCTTCTTCAACTGCACTGTAGCATATTTCTTGCCGTTCAAAATGTTCAAGGTGAGTAATAATGAATGATAACAAAATAATTATGTAGTCATATATAGATAAGAGAAAAATTTAAGCCAAAATTTAAACCAAATATCTTACCAAAGGAGTAAATACATATACTAGGTACGTAAATTAAAGTTCATTCAACCAATAAAGGACAAATAAAATTATTATTATTTCGATTTTCATTCACTCAATTTATGGTTTAGGTATACTGCTATTTCCACCTTCTCCACTCATCTAAAGGCAACATTCTTTATAATGGCTTCGTCAGAAAGCATTTTCATTATTTCTATTCCGGTCGCGAGGGCAAACAAACATTAAAACAGCATTCGTACCCAACTATCCAACCATTTTGGCAAAAGACCTCGTCCAAAAATTAATTTTTCTCTATTTCCTCGAAAAGAAGAAGAAGAAAAAAAAAAAAGGACGAAAGAAAAGCAAACAATTTCCACCAATTCCTGGTCAGCGAGCGTCGTCATTCGATTATATTTCCGTTTGTAGCCCGGAAAAATATATAATCTAGGAAAAACACATCACGTACCATATGTTCACAAGTCATTTTTCAAAATTTTCTTACTTCCTCCTTGGTCGAACACTAATTTCATTTAACAATTACAAAAATTTTCGACACTTCTCTCAAAATACACCTCCATCCCTACCTACTCTTCCGCCTTGAGCCAAAGAGAAGAATTCTACCAACACTTTGAAATCTCTCCTCGTCGTTCGTTCTTTTTATTTTTATTAATTATCCGCAAACAACGTGAAGAAATGAACTTCCTGCTTCGAAAAGTCGGTCACAGATAGAACGGTTTTCGAATTTCAACCCCTGTGATCTACCCCTCCGCCCTGACTCTGTACTTCTAAAAGGAATTCGAAAACTTCCAACGACACACGACAGGTTATTGCACTCAAATTGTTCGCGCAGAAAGTTCGCGTGCTTACATACGAATTATACGGTGAAAATTCGTACATTGTGGTCGACAAAAATAAAGAGAAAAATTCAATTTAATCCGGCATTTGTCTGCCAATGACAGAAGTGTAACGCAGAGTAAACGCTTTCGGAAAGTTAGGCAACCAAAGGCCAGGCAATTTTTCACGATGAAGGGCGAATTCGAATCTTTCGCTCGCCAGCTTTTTCCGTCAACAAAAGTTCATTAAAGTTGAAAGTTTAGCCACAAACATCGATGAACGTGCGCCAGCACTTATTTTACTTTCGCTTCGAGAAAACTAGTTTTTGAAACATGCCCGAGAGCGAATAGGGAGAACAGGTAGCTCATCGTGCAGTCATTATATAGTGTCAATTTGGAAAAATTGAACTTTAAAATGTTTTGAGGAATGCAAGCATCTAAAATAATTCAATCCGCTCGGAAAATAATCACGCATGGAGCACAATTACGTGTATTTGTTTGAAAAGTTTAGCTGCAGCTACTTTCAGGCAGAAATTTTAACCAAAATAAACAATTTTTAAATATACATCGTATGATTCGAACGGCATAGTTTACGTAGCTGATTGGTAAACTGAAATGCAGCCATTTACATCTACGAAATCGACGTCACACAATCAAACTTTAATGTAAAAACACGTGAATCATGTGATTATATCAGCGACGTAAGGACGTGCCTCATTTCTTTACACAGACTGCGAGGCCCATTTGTTTTTTGAAAAAATTGACTTATACCCTTCTTCCATAAATCATTGTTCAAGTGGGTATAGTGTTAAAACAGTCTTGGGTCATATAGTCATCCACAGGTAGAGGAATAACATTGAGAATGTTGTTAATCAAAAATAATACAACGTAATGTGCTATAGTTATGCCTTCAAAATCATATTTGGCAACCGATAGAGCTTCATAAGGTATCATAATTAATATCTACGTACATAATTTATTAGACAAAACAAGACTCACCATTCACCGATGCTCCATATTCAGCTCCATGAATTTCACAAAAAAATATACGGCCATTTCAAACACAATCGCGAATTAGAACACACGAAAAATTTCGATTTCATTAAGTTTCAAACAAATTTCACACACGAATCACCCGCGCACTCTGTTGCACTTTCCGTTCAGATAAGAGTCACACCAAACGGAACTGAAAAAAGGATATTTGCTCTGCACGTTCAGGATCTGTAAGAAAAAAATCTGAATTAATTTTTCCCAAATTTATTTGGAATGAGGGTACAAATTGTAAAAAAGTAAAAAAAATCCACAAATCTTTTTATCGAACTTTATTTAAAAGTGAACTTCTACAAAAACAACATTCTCTCAAATTTTCCTATAATCCCCTAATAAGCGAATGAATGTTTATGAAGGGTGAAAATCAGTCCAGTTAACGGATTACAGAATTTCTAGATTATTTTAATGGTTTGATCTGTCGTAAATACTCTAAGACGTAGTTGATGTGCGGATCTGTGATCGAGTAATTAAAAGGGTGGGATTTTAATGCACGACAAAATAGGTGTTTCTAACAACAGAAAAATGTGTGAATAACGGTGAATTAATACTTTTTTACCCTTGTAAAATATTTGAACGTCTAAAAATAATAATAAACAGAGAAAAAATATATAAAACTGTGAAAAAATATAATGAACAAAATTAAAAAAAAATAAACAGTCAAAATTAGGTTTAAACGTCAAAATTAATTTTTCTCTCAGGATATCAATGCATTTAAAATAATTAGAGTTAACGACAGACTTTCAAATAAGTATACAAAATTTATTCTTGAACAATTAGAGCTTTTCTTTACCTTAGAGGGCCTGCCTCTTTTTCTCTTTTGCCCTAATGGCACTGATTTCACTGCGGGTGGAACATAAACTAATTTTAGTCTTATCTGCATACCTATAAAGAATGTTTTTTCCAAATCTTTTTATCAACTGCTTCCTCAGCTTCTTTAGTGCATTCAAAAACAGCTTATTTTAGCCAAATACGATTAGTCCGACGCATTTTTTTGGTTTTGGAGCATCATGCTCCAAATTATCACTTTCACTCTTCGAGAACTTTTCCAAAAACAAAATTTGAATCATATTTTGCAAAAGAAAAATTTTTAAAACTGTTCAATTATCAATTATTAAACGGTGTAAACACATAAAGAACTGTTTCATTACTGGCGTTTAGTGGTTTCTGTGACTTATCATTTTCAACTGTGCATTATCTTATTTTGACGTGTGAAAATTAATTTTTAATCTGGGCAGAATGAATGAATTGTCGGGCATGATTTGTCGTGCGTTTCTCATTTTTTCTGATGTTCTAAAACTTTATTTTGTCATGTTAAATATCTGTCATTGGAAACACCAATTCTGGCATGCAAATATATTCTCCCTAACTAAAACAGACCGGGTACCTATTCCACATTGCTGGAGTTATCATTTTTAGTTTATTAATTTTGAAAAATTCTCTCTCTATGATAAAAAAGATCTATTATTGCACATTATCCATTTGTCTATTGAGAGGTAACTTTCGATATGAATTTGTTTTGAATTTAGATGAAAAGTTTTGTTGCATCCATATTTATATGAGATGGGACAAAAAGTAGAATTATTAGGAACAGAATTGGGCCATCAATTCTCCCTATTTACTAACTCCTCAAGTATTTACAGTTCTCCATACTCGTAATTATGCATTTAACTTGGGCCACACTCATAAAATGACAAAAAACAGTTCAAAATCTGTAGGTACTCTGTCTAAGAAATACTGCAAGTGCTGAGCACTATAGAAAGATAATTCAGTTTCAAAACTTCTATTTATTTGGGGCCGATATTACAAAGAGCCATAACTATATAATATACTATAACAGAACCTCAATGGAAGGTACGTTTAAAAAAGAGTGGTCTTATAAAGTATATCTACAGTCCACTTAGCACTGGTTACACTTATAGGGTCAATCTAGTCGAGTTGAAATATTATTTCACAAATTGTTATAACTTCTGATTGCTTAATAGCATAAACAATATTTACATCTATAATCAATCATTTTATTGATAAGATATGGAAGATAGATTGTACATCTACATGTGGCCAACTATAATTGGTAAAGTCAAAAGCTATTCGTAGGCGGACTTTGCTTAAATAGTTTGGAGGGTAGGGGAGGGGGGTGTACTAAAATTTTTTTTGACTGTTGCAAAAAAAAAACGATGAAAAACTTGCCAAAAACTATGATAAAATGAGTAAAAACGAATTGAAAAAAAAAAAAAGGAGAAACTATCACACGTTGGTACAAATACAACCTTTTACAAAATCTTGTTAATTTTCTTCTAATGGGGGAGAGCTGGCGGAGGGGGGGAACGAACGGAGAGCTAATTTCAGCTCTGAAGAGTATTACCTATTGTAATGGATCAATAAGGTATATTAAATTCGAGAAATATTTACGTGTATATGTTAATGTGTGATTTTTTACGTTTTAAATTTTTTTCGCATTAGACTTTTAGAGGCTGAAGTATTGGTAGTATTTTATTTGAGGCGACACGAGTTAGTAGTACGCACACCAATTTTCAGCAAGTTCGAAATGTTTCTGCGTAAAACACGTCGTTTCTTTTTTCTCCTTCGTTTTCTTTTTTCTTTTTTTTTTCGACCAAAAGTTTATCTTCATTTCCTACAGCAGAACTGTCCTCAAATCCTCAGGGATAGTGAAACTCGGATCAGCCTTTGAATAAATTTTCGTTACTGTCTATACACGACAGTTTCAATGTCAATCTCCACGTGACCACTCGAGGTGAACAAAAATTAAGACGACGCGACGTAGTACTCGTACAAAGGTATACAAATCAAATGACAAGTCAAATGAATCGAATAAATGATAAAAGTTTTTCTTTCGAAATTTCAGAAGGAAAATTTTCAACATTGAAACTTTTTTCTTCTTAAAATGTTCATTTCATTTTCTATGGTATTTCTATCAATTTTTCTACCTATACACGCGATTTCATTAAATGACGAGAAAGCATTGGGATTTATACCGCGTTGACGAGTCAAGGTAAATTAGAATTTATTATTCGAACGTTCGAAACTGTCAAATTTTATTTTGACACCGTTTTGTAATTTGCAAATTTACGAGTTATATACTGCTGTTTCGCAAAGCCAGCGCCGCAGTAGGTAATCTAGTTAGACAGCAGCCGTGACAAATTTCATATTTTTAAAAAAAAAAAATCTGAAGCTTCGATCGCATATAATTATGATACTCGACTGGTTAATTATTTATCCACACACGAATTATTTTCATTTGATTTGGTACGCGCAGACTATAATTTTTTCGCTGGTATTTACTCGAAAATCTCTATACACCTCAAGTCCTATATACATATAGCTTTTATATATCAGCTTTTTCTTCTTCTTTCACACGAGTAAATTAATTGGTATTTTGTCTAATTAAATTTCATATTTTTTGGGATGTATGTATACCGGTATACCTACTGAAGGTCAAAAAGAAATACGCACACGAAATCATTAATATCACAAAATATCATAAAAAATTGATTTCGGATACGGAATGCGAGCCTATAAAACTTTCCATAGCTTTCTCAATAGAAAAGTTACGATCCTGCTGAGTCTCTAAATAGTAAATTTCTCAACTAAATATAAGGAATTTGTAAGCTACATTTCGCATTATATAATTAAAGTGCGAGGCTTGTATATATAAATCTACGCAGTCTGAATAGATAATATTGAAACTATCTTTCCAGAATGCATATTAAATCAATTTTTCCGAAAAATAAGAATTCTCTATATTGCCCAGATCCTTAACAAATATAAACCTGACAATTTTTATTGAGTAATTAAAAATAGTCGAAAAAGGGAACAGTTTTTTGTTTCTTCCTGAAAAATCACTTTCCACTGACTTAATGCGTTTTGGAAAGATGCACTTCATAGTATATGTGTTATAGTTACTGCAAGCTGACCTATTCATTCATCAAGACTTTGACTGTGGATTCGAGTTCTTGAAATTTCAACAAATCTGCCTAAGCCTGAACAATTATTTTATTCGGACAAACATTGGGATGCTTTAAAAGATTGAAGAATATATCTACGTTGAAATCATACAAGACATAAACTCGATACGAAATAAACCTATATTACACATTTGAAACTGATCTTGAGATAAACTTCTCATCCTTATGCGAACCACATGCTTAAATTCAGCGAATGCGTTTTAGTTAATATATTTTCCAAGAAGTTGCAAAATTAGCATATTCCGACTTGTATAACGGTCGTCGGAGGCGTACATTTTTCATTTAATTTTTTAACCTATACAGGGTCTTACAGTTACGTCGTAATTCTGGCACCATTCATAGACATTACACGAGTTTCGGGATCATCAACTCATACTTCAAAACTGAAATTCTGTATGATAGCCTTGAGACGAAAATAAATTCATCTAATCACTTCATAATCATTTTATGTGGTCATGTTTTTTTATATTTCAATTTTTTTTTTTTTTCGTCAGAAAAATTAAACAGCTATACCTACCTAGGTACCAAGCGAATTCTTTTTCGTTAGATTTTAATCAGTTTTCGTTAACTTGACCGAATTTTTTCAATTTTTTTCTCATCTCCTTTCATCAAAATATTTTTTTCTTTTAAATAAAATAAAATATTTAAATGGATTATTTTTATCATGTCACATATTAAGAGTAACAGTTTTCAAATTCGTACTAAAATATTTTTTTAGGTAAAAATTATACGACTAAAATTCTAGAAAGATCGTTTTGACCCAGAAATTGATAAAGAAATATTCGTTTCAAACGGCCCTCGCTGTTACTCTATAAAGTCCTAATGTGTCACCATCATTCATATTATACTATTCGAGTAAGTACATACACTTCAGCCTAATTTACCCGGAGAATATGTCTTCTATATTTTGCATGATTTGCTTCGTATGATGATCGAAAACTAGACAAATAAGTAACGGCCGTCTCTACCAGTGAATCGTGATGTGAATCATTCGCAAATAACAAATTCATCGAATTAAATTTTCAAAAAAATGCTCTCCTTCGTGAATAAATTTACCTTCAAACTAAAGCGGATGTTTGCCTTTAAAAAAAAAATACAAAAACAGGTTTTTTTTACCCTCAACTTTCCAGTAAAGTTAGAGAAAAATGTTAGAAAAGGGGAAAAAATGAATAAAAATTTGCATGAAGGAACCTTGTTTTAGGAGAGAAAAAGAGAGGTACATACGAGTATCATATGTTGGTAAGCGGAGAGAAGGAATACGCTGAAGACCCGTATTAAAATAATTTTTGCACAGTTGGCCGTACACTTGTCACAAATAAAAAATTTCCTGGAACCAATTATTACCTACACGCCGAGGAATAGTGTCGGTGCCCATTAATAATGTGTCCAACCTTCAGTTTGAATATCAATATCAAAGTCAACTTAATATTACATCCTGTGCGAGAATTACCTCATGGGGTCAGTGTAATATCATATCCAGAATTAACCAGTACCTATACTCCATCTGTTTTCCCTTTTTTTCTTTGAAAAACATGCTGGAGATGTACCTACTATAGATATCCGAAGCTGATTACTCGTGTTAATTTCAGAAGCGATCATTAAAATTAATATGTATTTTGAAATTGAGCTATAGAAAAATGTTAATTCCTATTTAGTTTTATTTCAATGTTGTATAATATTATTTTTAAAGGCTTCGAATCGCTTGTACGTTAGACCGATTTTATTAAATGTGCGGCATTCTTATTCAAAAAGGTAAATTATTATAGTCGGTCAACATTTTCTTCTTTTGGCAAATTGTGGAAAACCAGGTTTGGGTTACACTGATAGATTTTCATTTTTCATTGGAAATCAATAGGGCAAACTCTCGACAATCTGAATCCATTGGGTATTAGTTCAAAATACACACAGCAGATGATGTCACATGCCATTTCGTGATACAATGGGAAAGAGATAAAGGGCTATTTTCAGCCTTAACGCCCCCCCCCACCCCCACAGAAAAAACTTATCTCAATAGTATTTACCTATTAACGAGCGGATTTCAACCATAGTAACAATTTTGGTGGGATAAAATAGAAATTATACATAATTTAAACAATGTTTGATGAACTTCGTAAAAATTTTCTTTTGAATTTTTCAACTTTGAATAATGCTGTAGCGAGGCAAATTTTGGAGATAGGAAGGTCAGGTTGGTCGCATTTAATGTCAAATTTGATTCATCATCCGTAACCCCACAAACTTAGGTTGCAAATTGAATCGATGCTCATCAAGCCTTCAGGTCTACAGGCTACCTCATTACGACAATGATGGTCGATTGAGATAATTTTGAAGAAAAAAAAGTAGGTAAGTTTTTGTCTAAAAAATACTGTCTGCATTCTACAATTTTATATTAAACAAAATTGAAAAGTCAATACTCGCACAAGGATACGAATAAATTGGGTAAATATAAATTACTGCACCCACTCACCCAATAAGCATCAAGAAAATGGGCATCCGAAGTATCTGTAATGGGTAATGAAATATTTCATAATACTATAATTTTCACACCACCAGAGAGAGTAAGCACTCGTAAATACTATAATTGAGTAGCAACCGAAATGTCTGATCAAAGTGAACTTCCATTTTAGGACGAACGATAAAAAGTTCGAATTCACTAAGCCGTACGGTCGGCGATTTGGCAATTATGTCTTCTTGTTTAATCAGATGATTTGAAAAAAAAAAAAAAAAAAACTAAATCCTTCGATATCGGATAATAGCGTATTATGGAGCATTGGAAAAATATAACGATGTAGTCGAGTATACCCACTAAATTTCTTATACTCGTATGCTAAAACCTTCGCCCCCATTCAATTGGACGTTATGTTCGGAAGAGAGGGCATCGACTTGATTTGGTCATCATGCGTTTTCTTTCTTTTTCTCTATTTTGGCACTCCTTTTTCAAATAACGGATCCGACTGTTACGTAAGACTAGAGCTGCTTAAGTTTATCGAAGTCACCGTCCAAAGTGTATATGAACTTTATGGCAGCCAGTATAGGATTCGCCTTGACAATCAATTCCCTCTCCCCTAAAAATATGGACGTGAAATGCGAATGATAAGTCGATCTAACGCGTTCGTTTCAAGTTCGTTTTTTATATATTTTTGTACATATATTTGTAGATCCGGTTTTAATTGACTGGACTACACATGAAAAAAAAAAAAAAAGGAAGAAGTATCGTCTGTCAAACTAAAGGTCAAACTTCAATTGAAGCATGGAACTTCGTTTATTGCATTAGAGTGGTGTGTAGTAACACCAATGGCGTAATTAAGGGGAATCTAGGGGGTCTACGGACCCCACTAAAAATATTCTCAACACCGCCCCTGTTGTTCTGACGCAGGCCCTTAAGGATCTTAGTCACCACTCGACCATACAGTCATAACCCTTCATTTGTATGTACGTTTCTAAAGCTGAAGAATGTAAATAAAAATTGAAAGGGGGTGAGAGTGGAGAGTAAGTGCTAAACCTATTTTATGCGGTTTTTGAATGAGATAAAAAGATCATATTTTTCCAACTGCTGTATTTGTGTAACATCCCACACTCTTTTGATGCAAAAAGCGACATAAATTAAATTTTTGAATAGTTATAACTGAAATTATGGTCGTCTGAAAGTGAACGATCTGCTCGAAGCTGTAACATCTGCGAAGGTTGTTCTCCAGCAGGAATTAATTCGCATCCAAAAAAGTGAAAATTTTTGGTGAATTAGTTCGAGAAGGACGTTCGGTCATCTGCGGGTCGAAACTATATTTCTGCAGGATCAAGTGACCACGTAATTCGGCCTTTTGGTCAAACAAGGCGACTTTGTCTCGGAGTATAAGCCTCAAACTCGAAAGAAAATTGACAATGCTCGGGGCATAGCTAAAAAGCGACATGTGGGTGTTTTGTAGTCATGAAATTCGTGCTCGAGTATTGACCCTACAAATTTTGCCTCTCCCACGTCACGTAAGAAATTAATTCAACTATTTGAACTTGGTTAGAAGATGTTTGATTGTGAGTTAACGAGGCTGCGATGGTCAACAGAAGCGAAGCTAATCGAAATGAATCTAGTGTTTAGATAACTGTGTGACTCGATTTAGAACGTTGAAACGGCACAAAGAGAAGTCCACAAAGAAAAAAATACCTAATTAAATTTTACCTTTGTAGAATTCTCAAGTTCCAAAAATACTTACCCACACAAAATTTTCGAACTCGATGAAGAAGATAATTTCTTCAAAAGCACGTTTTATAGGATTATCGGCAAAAAGTGGAAGTTTTCTAGTAAGGGAGGGGAGGGAGAGCGGGGGGCAGTCAGCATTTCATCTCAAGTTATTTTTACTATTCTCTCTCAAAAGTGACAAATTAACGAAAATTCATTGGAGTAGGTCTGTGAGGAGCTGAGAGAAAAAAAAACTAAAGGCAGCTAAGGTGACCATACTTATTCAAGTTTTCAAAAAAATTTTAGAATATCTACTCGAACTATCAAAAGAGTATACTTATCTTTCCTTTTGATGTGCTTTTTTTGCTTCATGAATTTCAGCTGTTTGTTTTTTTCTTTCTTAATAATATCTTTTCGAACATCTATTTCTCGAAAAAATTACCGTTTCAAAAGAAAAAATATACTCGTACTTTTAGGGAGAAATTTGTGATCAAATGAATGACCTTGAGCAATAGATACTTTTGAAATTCTTCAGAAGGGTCATTCTTGTAATAGTTCAAATGTCTCCAGACAACTTTATAAAAAGTAACTAGGTACAAAGAGAAATTTTTCCCCGCTCAGTAAATGGATTTTCTGCGAGCTGAGAGATATTTTTATTCGCAGAATCTTAGACAGCTGCTCGTAGAAATCTTTAAAGAAAAATTAAGATGATTGAAGATGGCTGAAATTATTTTTGTTCTTGAGGTAGGTATACAGGGTGATCCAAATAAAACGCAAAATTTTCTGGGCGTCACGCAGACGCTCATCTTATGGCTGAGAGCCCAAATTTAGCGGACAGAATACGAGAAATTTACATGTGTACTTCAAATTTGTCTAATCCACTTTAACATGAGATTCCTTGGAATATCATTAACATACGAGCATTTTTGTTTCAGCTAGTATCACTGTTTGTACTGATAGCCACAACATCGGCACACTTCTGCTGCGGTTACAACAGCGGCTACGAGGGTGTCGCAGTCAGTCCATCAGCGCTGCCGCCACCAGTAGTGCGCCCTGTCCGCCCACCTCCACCCAGCCCTTCACCACCTACCCTGCAACCGCAACCCGCAGGCTCATCACCAGCGATACTACCTCCACCCGCATTCGCACCACCGGCCGTATTTCCGCCACCAGCTGCCGCACCTCCAGCCATATTTCCTCTACCGGCGGCTGCAACGCCAGCAGTATTTCCACTACCTGCAGCCACGCAACCGGTTCTACCATTCGCCCCAGCTCCGATATCGCCAGCGCTACCACTACCCGCAACCCTACCGTCGGCCTTCCCTCTACCCGCACCTGCCTCTCCAATCTATCCGCTGCCTGCACCCGCAGCTCCGGTTCTTCCACTAACACCAGTAGCCTCGCCGTCAGCGCCACTACCAGCCTTCTACCCCTTCTTACCGGCACCTGGAGCACCCTTTTTACCCGCCGCCGCACCATTACCTCGCCCACTGCTGCCAACACCCGCGCTGTACCCGCTGCTTCCGGCACCAACCGTCCACTCGATTCCGGCGCCACCTGCGGTGCTGCCACTAGCACCTAAAGTTCTGCGCTTCGCACCACCCAGCGTGCCACCGCACGCCTTCTCCGTGAGCGTCGTGACCAGGGCACTGACCCCTCCGGCGCCCGTCTTATTACCTCCCTTCGCCGCCATCAGCCCTACGCAAGCTCTGCTGCCGACTCTGAGGGCGTGGAAGCGGTAAGGCTGCAGGCGTACGCCATGTCTTACACGTCTTCGATTCAACGTATTCTAAATCGAATCAGCAGACAGTTCGTACTAGTCATTTCTGAGACTGCCACAATGAACCGACTAAAACAGTTCGTCACGAAGAGAAAATGCTGTCGAAAATACCGCAGACACAAGTAAATCAAAATGGGGCCAAAGTTGAAAAAAAAAAAAAAAAAAAGGCTGATATTTTTAAACTCTGTAGTGGAATAGAATTACAGTTCGGTCAGGGCTGCAAAGGTTTCCATAATCGAACACCATGGTCGGTACCATTACTGATAGATGCATAACTCATACCCTATGGGCAAAATATTTTGAAAACGGATCCGTTTTATTCCGGCTTATAATCCGTTTCTGGATTATAACCCGGAATTTTCCTGTTTTCCGGCTTCTGAAACGGATTTCGAACGGATTGTAATCAGTCTTGCCGGAAATGAGTCCGGATTATTTTCCGTGAAGGCTGTTTTATCATATTTGTTGGCCCGGGTTATAATCCGTGATACCGTTTTATAAACGGATTTAGAAAAATTGCCCAAAAATTATCACTGATTATAATCAGGAAATCCGTTTACAAACGGATTTGGAAAATTAATCAAGATGACAAAAATATCTGCAAATTTTCAGATCCGATGGTCAAAAATAAAAACGGACTGACAACGGATAAAATTCTCATTTTCCGGATCATTGTCTCATTTTTTGCCCATCGGGTAAGAAACACAAAAACCAACTAAAATAAGAGATTATAGAAATGCTTAAAATTTGATATCGTTCATTTACATTATAATCAAAGGGTTTCATCCATAGGTCATATCGATGTACGATGTACTGTCTAGGAATGTCAAATATATGAAAGTAATACTTTGTACATTCAATTGAATCATCCAGCACAAATTGTAGATGATATGAAAGAATGTTTCTCTTAAAAGCATTGTATCAATCTTTGTCATTAATACGAACTGAGATGGATTTATATAATTCTATATAACTCAGGTAAAATATACCTACCAGAATCCCTCTCTGTCGGCAACAGCAGAAGGATTTAGAATTTCAACTTTCAAACTAAAAATCTAAGCGGCAATCGTATCATCTCACATTAAATGAACTGAATTCGAAAATTTTCATTACAACCATTACGTGTGAATTTTTTAGGATAAGCCAGAAAAGTTATTCAAAAGTACATGTACATACATACTCGTACCTATAATAATTCGCAACTAAAGAAAATATATGAATCGTCTTTCAGAAGGGCTTTACTTCTCACAATCTCTTCCCAAGAAAGAGATTTACTATAAATATTGAATACCAACCTTCGATTAATATAATAATATTATGTATAAATTAAAAAAAAATAATAATAAACGTGTATGTACAATTGGCCGCGAGGAGTTGGTGAAAGCAAAACATATTTGATAATTTTGTTGTTGTTATTATATTTTGTAATATTGTGTTACTTCCTATTCATTGTATTCAAGTATTTTGTAACTACTCGTAGGTAAAAAATTAAAAAATTGAATTTTTTTTCATTTCTTCTATTTTTTTTTTTTTTATCAGTTAAGTATTTATGAAGTATCGTCTGACTCATATATTGTTCAATATTACCTCAAACAACATGGGCTACTTAATGTAGATTTATTCTCAAACCATAAAGAAACAGTTTTGCAGGAGAATTACATTCGTGGATGAGCATGAGCAGTTGAATGAAAATTGTTTAGGTATATAATTTTGGAAACACTCAGTTTAATCATTTCAGAATTCGCTTCGAGTACATATAACATCCCGATCTGTAACGATCTGCAATGTGAAGTACATTTGGAAGAGAAATGTGACTTTTGTTACACTGAAATGAAAAATAATTTTTTCAGTGGGTCACATCAGTGCCACTGCTTCCTGATTGGTTGAATTCGTGTGCACATCTGTGTCACATTTGTGTCACAAAAGTGCCACTGCTTCCTGATTGGTTGGATTTTTGCCTCATCTTCGTCACATTTCTCCTCCACATTAGTCACAGTTTGCAGATCGGGATGCCATTAATTATGAGGTGAGAGAATCGAACCATTACACATATTCAGTGAAGGTAACATTTGTAAAAAAAAATTACACATGAGCAAATTTTTGGTGTATAATTTTTTACACAAATTACTTTTAAATTTTAATGAAATAATCTCTTTTCTGAATTCTTTTGGAACCCAAGATAATTTTACTGGTGTACTCGGATGAAATAATTTTAATTTTTGTCACCTCAAAAATAATATGAAACATATATTTCTGGACCCAAACATGATACAGAAAATGATGATCATTAAATTTGCCTTGAAACACTGTATAATAATCTAATTCTGACTCCACTAAGTGTCAAAAATATTGTCAATTATTAAGAAGTGATGCAAAGTCTATCACTTCAACTGTTGAAAAACGAGAAAAATTACTACCGTCGAACGGGGTGACTTTACATTCAAGGGGCGATTTTACCCACTTCGTTTTAGCCCAATAAATAAATTGCCAGGCAAAAATTAAAACTGAAATACGATTTGGATCGAAGCAGGTAGAAGGAGGAAAAGAAAAAAAAGATCGCCGCCCCTACCTCACTTCACCCAGTAACAGAACAAGAAAATAAAGCGGCGATATGGTTTTTTCCTTTTTCTTATTCGTCTTTTTTTTTTAACCACAGACACTCAAAATATTCGGTTCGGTTTCACACGGTTGAAGTTGGTACTTGACTAGTTTCTTTTCAATCGTATGTCCGAGTACAAACATCCTCAAATTTTTCCTCCTCACCCATCAATAACCCGTCAATCACAAATTGATGGGTAAAGTCGCCCCACTGAGGGGTGACTTTACACAAATTTTTTGAAAAATCATAAAAAATAGAGGGAAGGCTGCAAACTCAAACTTTTTTTTACAATTGTGTTGAGAAATGTTAGACCTAAATTTTAAAACCAAATTCACTTCAATAGCTTAAAAATTGGAGGAGTTATTAAAGGACAATGTTGAAATACATTAAAAAAGTGTGTAAAGTCGCCCCATTCGACGGTATATAAAAGTTTAGAAACAAAAAACATTTCTATATTTTTTACGTTATATTTAGTATAGGTACTTGAATCACTACAGCTTTCATTTTCCTTTTCCTCCGACTATATGTGTAACCCACTATCAAGATTCAAAGTTGCTAAAAGAGCTGACCATATGACATTTTATAAGAGACCACAGAAGATCAAAATCACGAGAGCTATAAGGGCAATTGCAGCCAATCCAATTGTGGTTAAAAGCCTACGCAGAAAATGAAATAACTATCCGAGCTCTATATGCCGACGCGACGAAGGAAAATAAAGATCTCGAATGACTGCAGTCCAGTACTTACTATTTTACCGTATAAAACCGAAATCGCAGAAAAGCCGAGTAAAATGGGACATTTTTCTGGCTATTCTGAGAACATCAAATTTTTACACGATTCCGGCAATTGCAAAAAAAAATTGCAAAAAAAAAAGAAAAAGAAAGGCTAAGCAAGAGAGAGGGTGGCGTAGAGTACATATGACGGCAGGAAAAGATTTCTTTACTCGTAAGATACCAACAGTCTCATTTATAAGAAGAAAAACGATTCGATTTCCCACGACGACAAGCTGGAAAACTTCTTATTTTTATCGTGTCTTCACTTGTACGTCAATACAAATCCGCCATAAATTACAATGACGTGCACAGCAAGTACGTAGAAGCCAAAAAGAAAAAAACACTTTTTCTTCCATTTTCTACTTGAGGCCTCACAAACATCTACTTCACTCTCGTGGCAATCGTCATAAGAATTCACGATTTTCACTTTTTTAGAGCTTTTTTTTTTACAGCCAATAAAAAAAAAAGACGTCTTTCGATTTTCGTTATACTCGTTGTCTTACCTCTTCCTTCTATTTTCCCCTCTATTAAGTATAGCGCCGCGCCGTGTAAGTCGAATTCCGGCACCCTTTCTTCTATCGTCATCCGTAAAATGTCAATGCGACGTATAACTGAAATTTTCTATGTATTTCAACCGTCGAGTAATAATCGTGAAAACGTAAATTTCAAGTATGTTTTTTTCTTTTCTCCATTTTTTTTTTTCACGATTTCAACCTCGTCATGAAGTTGCCCCAGCTATAATGTACACGCATATTGTATCGCGAATGAAATTGCTCTATCGTCATCACTTCGGTATTCGATTCAGACGAGAATTTTACCGAATTTTACACCTGCATTCAATTCGAATTATAATACCTGAGCAGGGAGAAGGAAATGGCAATGTTACTGTCAGCGAATGTTCGATGGCTACTGGCGTTATCAATTATTACTAACTGGTCAATGATTCACTCATAAGGAGGGAGGAAAATATGAAAAATAGATCATTTTGCTCATAAAGCTGAATTCTGAGAACTGATTGAGGCACTACACATTATTTCTAAGATGGGTATGATGAATTGATAACAAAAGAAAAACACTTTCATCATAGAAGATTATGTCTAGATCTACCGGTTGAGTCAGTTTGACAGGCTCAAAGGTAAACGTTATCTACAATAAATTTCAAACTAACTCGGTAGTACCTATGTTATGAGTAGAACAAGATGAAGGGATGATCATTGTAGCGGAAACTACTAAAAGAATAATATTAAAAAGTATAAAATAATCCAAAGAAAAAACATTACATCAAACAATTTGAAAAGCAAAAACAAACAAAAAATAAAAAATTGAATCGAAAACCCAAACTAAAATATTTAAAGGGGAAAAAACGAAATCATAAAATTAAAGACTTAAAAAACAAAAACAAAGAAATAAACTACGAGTAATTATCATAAGAAAAATTTTCTCAATTTTGATTTTTAAATTTTTTTTTCCCAATCATAGAATTGAAAAATTTGAAAAACAAAAAAACAGAAACGAAGAAGAAAATTAGATAGCATAATTTATTATTATTATTTTAATGAAAATTAAGAAAAATAAAAATAGACTGGGGAAAAACTAAAACTACCCTCCCCAACAGAGAAAAATGGAAAAAATAAGAAAGAAAACAATAAAAAACAGTCATTTTTTCAACTTTAATTTGTATGGGTAGAGATTTTTTTATTTTTTTGGTTTTAATAACGAGCAATAATTTCGGTTTTTCAGCAGAGATTTCATGTCATATTTGCATTTTTCTTTTCCTTTTTGCTTTTTTTTTTTTTATTAATTTTTTCATCATTGTAACTGAATCCCAAAGCACCAACATGTGGCAAATTTTTCGTATTATTCTGATCACTGTGCGACAAAACGACAAATTCATTTTTCAATTATTCTTTCAAAATCCCAAAGCACCAACTTGTGGCAAGTTTTTAGAAGTCTTCAGAATACTGTGCGACAAAATGACAAGTTAATTTTTTTAATTATTGTTACAGAATCCAGAAGCACTAACTTGTGACAAATTTTAATGAGTTTTTAGACCACCGAGCGGCAAATCGAAAACCTGCTTTTCTAGTGCGACGTACTGCGCTAGAATTTTGTTTATATTTCTTTTTCTTTTTTTTTGCGCTTAATAATTTATTTTGATTCAGTTCAATTGTTTTGGCGCCAATTCTCCGTATCATTTCAATCGTTTTCTTATTTAATCTTATTAATTTGGTTTTTCTACTTTTTTCTCAACTTTTTAAGATAGCTATTTTAAAAATTTGAGATTTTAAAAACCAAATATAATTCTTGGGTAAATAGAAGTAAGTTTAGCAAAGGAACTGAACTTTTATAAAATGTTATACGTGAACCACGTTTAAAACAAATACATATTAAATTCTCATGTACATGCTCCTGCACCATAACATACTCGTACCTAAATTAATTTCCATACCAGTAATAAGGTCTGCCATATCCAGTCTCTCAGAAGCGGTGATACCCATTTCTAATCTTCCACCATAGTAACAAAGGCTGACGTAGCATCTTTTTTGTAACCTAATTCTACCAAGTTGAGTGTCATTCCCGAAAATAAGTACCTGTTTCCATAACAACTTCTCATCTTCTTTCAACACACTTTCTACTCAAAGTTCTTTTCCGCAATCGAGCTCCGCCAAAGTCTACTATACGTAACGTGATTTTGTATAAACTGTCACCAACAAAAGCCTTGGAAATGTCGCCAATTAAACAGTGCGACACGTGTTAACACGCCACAGAAAGACGAGCTCAGTTAGCATTTTTAACAACGACACTTCTGTCTTGCCTTGCCTTTTTTTTTTTCCTTTCTTTCACTTTTGCCAAAATATTTTTGCCTTTGTACACACGAGACTCCGAAGAAGCTAATTTTTTCTCTCCACGTCAAATCCCAACAACGGAACTTCGTTAACAAAGACTTAATTTGTGTAGGGAGTGAATGGCGAGGAAAAAAATGAACGTGTTTTAAATTATACGTAAATATTTGAATAACATTCTAAAAGCTGCGACATATTTTTTTATTTGTTGCATTGTTGGTGCCCGGTTTTGTCGTACTAAAATGTCCCAAATCGGCGTCGAAAAAAATAATACTGAAGTGAGAAATTAATTTTTGATTCTCGAATAACAAGAGAATATCATTTTCAAAATTAAAGACACGTGGCTTTCAAGAGGTAGGCTGTCCTAAAAGGAAGCGTAAAAAATCTGGCTGGGGGCAGTGAAAAAAGAAAGCACCATGCCACGTGAAAAACTGCCATCAAAAGAGTCACATCTCTGATGCATTTGTTGTGCGTCTTGTGCTCGTATTTAATCATAAAATATTAATTTTTTTTGTCAATTAAAACGTTCATTACGAAGTTCACTTTTCATTATTAAATAATTAACGAACGAATTTCATATTTTCTCTTTTTACGAGTCTAAAAGACGTGAAAAAGTACAGCTTAAATGAAACTAATTACAGACCGAGGAGAGGTATGGGCGTTTAGATTCTCCTCCCCCAGACTGACTCTAAAATCTAAATGCAACAATACAGTAAGTTTATAAATTTTTGCCGTTCAAGCAAGGTTCAATTTAGGGCGATTCCGATACAGTCCTTCTGTCATACCTCCCCCATTTTAGGCTCCCGTCAAATTGAACCACCACAAAAAAAAAGACACGGAATGAACATTTTTGGGCCCCACAGAGAAGAGGAGGGCTGACCACCCACCTCCCATGAACGAATAAGGGTGGCACTTTGACCTTAAATTCATCACCCTAAAAACAGAAATTTCATTAGAAAAATCCAGTGAAATTTGAAAAATTTTAGGAATCACTTTTTCTTCGCAGTAAAACGGACTGCTTTTATGATGACTACAGCCGGGGCAGTTTTCTGAAGTTTGAAGGTCGGCCCCCTATCTCAGACTAGGCAGGGGAGCAGTACAAAATGTTATTTTGCCAGTACAAAACGGTACAAAATGAGTACAACATAATGAGACCATTTTGGAGCAATTTTCTCAAGTTTGAAGGTCAGCCCCCTAGTCGAGGATAGGTAGGGGAGCAGTACAAAATGTTATTTTGCCAGTACAAAACGCTACAAAATGAGTACAACATAATGAGACCATTTTGGAGCATTTTTCTGGAGTTTGAACGTCAGCCCTCTATCCAAACATAGGTAGGGGAGCAGTGCAAAATGTTATTTTGCCAGTACAAAACGGTACAAAACGAGTAAAAAATAATGAGACCATTTTGGAGCAATTTTCCGAAGTTTGAAGGTCAGCCCCCAATTCGAGGATAGGTAGGGGAACAGTACAAAATGTTATTTTGCCAGTACAGAACGGTACAAAATGAGTACGAAATTCCTAGCATGTTTTGGACCAATTTTGGCGGGTGGGGGTGCTCACGACATGGAGCTCAATTTTTGTTCATATTATCTACACGAGGCACTAAATATTGAAATTAAAAAAAATTCTATATTTTCCAACCATTTAAGCATAATTTCAGCAGATAGACTTGAATATTTCAAGGTCGATCTGAAAAAAGATGAGCTTACGAGAAAAGAAAAAGAAAAAAAAATTAAATTTTCAAATTCTCGAAAAACGCTTTTCTTTGTCATGCAGTTATGAATTTATGACATTTACTGAAATTTGGCGGAAAACGTTCAGCTTTACCTTGAACGTGTAATATCGTAAAATGATTTACAGAGTATGAATTAATCAACATATTATACAGGTAGTGCTTAAGAAACGCTCACAAATGGATGGTCCTCATGTTTTATACATAAATTTCAAGTCGACAAAGCACCTGCTGAATAGAGACGATTATGTAATAAATAGTACGCTAAGAGGAGATCATTCCATAAGCCTTGCAGGAAATCTTTTGGACAAATACAACCTTTGAGGCGATAAGGAATGCACGCAGATGACTCGCATACAGTATAATAACCAAATTCCCTTATGCATTTATATAGGTACTTGAAACTTTTTCGGCCGTTTTCCGGCAATATTTCACTATTTCTAAGTTCGCAGCAAGTCTCCACCAGAAAACATTTAGACAGTAAAATTAAAATTTTCATGAAAAGCAATAAAAAGCACCGCAGGTGGTACGCCCTTTTCTTGGTAGAAAATCTAACTGTCGCGTCAGTGCCATCGAATCTCCATAAATCAACACTATAAGCGATTTTTTCAATCTACGGTGACATAGAGTCTATACTATTTATGAGAATGTAATATAAATAAATATAGGTACATACATATTTAGAAAAGAAATATCATGACCTAATTTTTTCAACATTGGCCCACTGTTTTAGGACGCATTTTCATGTATAACCAGTGAGTGCGATTCGTCGACTTTTTTTTTCAACCACTTGACGAATGGTAATTTCGATTAATCTTCTTGTGTAATCGCACATAACTCATGCGGGGAAAGATGTTAAAAAAAATTGTAGAAAAAAAGTAGTAAAAAAATAAGAAGATGAATTATACGATTATGCGACAAGTTCGAGGGGAAAGATTACGCTAAGGAATAAAAAATTAAAAAAAAAAAAAAAAAAAAACATTCGACTTGGTGTGGGGTATTTAAAGGATAAACAGATAAACACTGGTCATCACTGTTCGAAAAATTCTTGTCGTGACTTACACGTCTAGAGTAAATTCGTGTTCAATCATACATCAATTTTTTTTATCAAAAAACCACAAATTTTTATAAAATGGCTTTCGCAGTGAAAATGGTAAGTACTGGAATTACGCGAGTTCTTTCTTTTTTTTTTTCTTTTTTTTTAAATTAACACTGGCTTTAAAAGTGCGCTGTTACATACAGATGTGTTCAACCTATTAGTGCTGCCCGTGCGGTTTTTCCAAAGTTTTTAAATGATTTTTCTTTACGCGTTTGAGTTTGAAAAATATTTTCTTAGTTTTCAAATTAAGATAACAGCTACATTTTGAAATTATTTAGTAAATTTGTGTTTGTCGGTGAGAGAAAGTAACAAATGAAGTTAAGGATGAAAAGGCTCCAGCAGGCATCGTGAAAAACCATTGTTGCGGAGATAACTCCTATTTCTCGAGACATTTTCAAATTGCCTCGATAAAAAGTGTAAAACTTCCCAACAGTTTTCAGAAATAATATTGATTTCATAAAATTTTTGGTATGATTTTTACAAACTATACTGACGTAATATTTTTATTAAATAAAAATTATTAGCTTTCTCAATTGCTACTGAAACATCACAAAATCTTCTCTAGAACTGAACAGAATTAAATAAAATTAAATATCAACCCAATTATCCAATATTTTACCTAGAAAAACCTCCCCCATGTACATTCACATTTTCAAGAGTTTGATAGTGTCTATACGATTTAAAAGTTCATAATAAGCAGATCAAAAAGAAAGTACCTCACCTTCGCACACAGTTTTTATCACAAATAGGAAATTAATTTTTTGCTTCTAATTTTACGTACAACAATCAACCAACCAATCAGAATGAAGAAATTTTAATTTTGTTAATCTTTTTCCCCTTTCCGATTGGTTTTGGTTGATTGATTAAAGTCGAAGCAAAACCCTGAAAATTATTTTTTGTCTGAACCAACCTTCAAAGTGGATACTAAAATACTCGGCTTCGAATATCTACGAGTAAGAGGTTTACAATTTAAAATTACATTTTATAATCTGATTTTTTTTTGTAAAATTATAATTTTAATAAAATTCCATGTGTGATATAGTCTATCGGGACTAGGTTTCAAATACCATGACTTATCATGACTCATCACGTTTGTCATGACTTTCATACAAGATTTTCGAAATTTGAAAGCTCTTTTTTGTTCTTCATTTAATGGGTACCGGCTAAAAGGCTATTTTAGCTAGCTTTTTGGAAGTCTACGGACTCACCAAATGCAATGAGAAAGCCAATAGACGCAATCAAGAGCCACTGTAAGCGGAGGGGTAGTGGTGAAGATTCGATGTTAGCAGTAGGTAGGCTCACACTTGTGACTGTCAGATTGCAAAGCTGGACATCAAATTCGTGCGCAAACCAGTCCTTACTTATATTTCTTCAAATTCATCGTTCAAACTTCAAACAATTTTCTTACGGGACCGTACGAGTTTTCCTCATTGCTGGTAACAACGGACAATTACAAGTTTCACTGTTTTCAGTTAAGATATTATTGTATTCAAAAAACCTATACTAAAACCCTCTTTCTTCTTCTTCAATATTTAAAATGTTGCAAGTCATTTATCAGAGAGTTATATAAAAATTTATGAATGAAAACTACGATAAACGTTGAAGGTACTCTATTGTTTTCATTTCCACCCAAGTTGGTCTTGGTACCCATATAGTTGACGAAATGAAAGAAAAAAACACCAACTTCTGCTTGAATATAACGTGGATTTTTTCCTAAAAAATTGGACCAAATTTTTGATAACTTCTTGCAAACACAAGAATTAGGAATTAAAAATAAGTATGTATACTATACTGAGAGATTTAGTTGATAAAGACCTTGACATCTCAAAGAGAAAAAAAAAATGAATTTAGATTTATGTAATATTTTGTGGAATGAGTCATTGCAATTTTATAATCATTCAGCAGCAATAAAATATAAAATATGATGAGATGAAGGTATAAACAGGTTTCCACCTGAACTTGTGGATGAACAGCGTGATTTTAAAACATTATAATCTCTGAGCAGAATGATGAGAACACATTATTTAGTTGAAATATAATTATACGGGTATAATGTGATTATGATCTATGAAAACACCTCAAGACAGCCAATAATTTTCGGATAGGAAAATAATGATAAAATCATGTTTTCATGTTTTCTTTTTGAATTCTTTGGCAATCCTATTTCGGTAAAGTTTTACAACACCAAATGATACTAAAGTTCTTACTACAGGCTTTTGCAAAAAATTTTAATTTGGCCTGTTTTCTTCACCTTTGTTCCTATTATAGTAACTTTTCAAAAACTATGTCAAAATTTGCAGCATGTACTTACAGGCATGAGTATATAACAACATAATGCCATTAAAATCAAATTCAGCATTTCTTGTCAAAAAACATAATATTTTGAAAATGATAACTCAAACATTAAACTTGATTTTCTCGAAAGTGGGATTTTCAAATTCAAAAGTTTAAATTGTTTTATCTCGGTCAATTTTTATTCGACGGAGAAGATTTTTTTTTTTGTAAAATGCACACAAAACCTTCCTCTACTCGCAAAACCCTTCTCTGCGCATGAGAAAAAAGCTGGATTCTTAGACTTTGAAAAAATTAAACTGGAGTGCGCATGGAGATACATATAAATGTATAAACGCATTTATCAACAAATTTTTTCAAATTATATTTTATTTGCTTATTCATTTGCTCATAGATCATCGCCGCTGTTGCTGCTCTGGCTCTCGCCTCCCAAGTCAGCTGCAAGCCTCTGACTCCCTTCTACTCCGCTCCAGTAATTGCCGCCGCTCCAGCTGCCGCTGTCACCACCTACCATGCCCCAGCAGTCGCCACCTACCACGCTCCAGCCTACCCAGTAGCTTCAGTCGCTCACGTTCCAGCTGTCACCACCCACGTGGCCTCTTACCCATCTTACTCGTCTTTCCCAGCAACCTACGGCTACTACGGAGCTAGATACGCTGCCGCTGTGCCAGCTGTGTCTGCCTACCACTATCCAGCGGCTGCTGCCGCCGTCTCCTACCCAGCTGCGGCTACCTACGGCTACGGATACCCATCCGGCTTCTCCTCGACCACCTACCATCACCCATACTCCCCATACTCGACCACCCTCTTACACAAGTAAAAAAAAAGCGTACCCTGTGAATAATGTCGGTTGTGCCTTTCCTGCCTAAAAATTTCATCTCTGTGTTGTCTTCCTGTTTAAAATGTAGCAAAATTTGCATTCTAATTAAGGATACCATAAATTAAAAGTCGTTTTCTTAAAATATAGTTGCGTATATTTATTTGGACTCACCTTCACGAGGTTATACTTGCTGACTTTCAGCTTAGATCTGAAAAAGACAGCCACTTTCATTGTCTACGTCGAAAGCCATTCGGTTAGACCACATTGAAAGAGCAGCCAAAATTGATCACAAGCTGAACTATCCTATAAAAACATAAAAAACAACGAACAATTAAGTAAACATATTGATTAAACAATATAGTAGATGATATATTTACAAGAATTAGGGTACTACTATTATAATACGAGTATTTCTTCAAGTTTGAAATTGAGAAGCATTTTCCCGATAATTGATCAGTCCATTGCCATCGATTTTGAAAATTGGGCAATCAATTTAATGTGTTTGAGCATCGACTACATTTATGTAAATTGAAAAGTTTACAAACCTTGTATGGCAGCTATTCAAGCTATAATATGGACTAGGGGACATGAATTTTTCATTTTCTTCACAACTTGAAGCCGCACGTACTCATCTGGACATTTTTTCATTAAATCTAGCAAATTTGACATAATCGGCGAAAAAAATTTCATTGCCAAGTTCGGTGAAAAAATGTTCAGGTGTGGACGTAAGGCCGAATCAAATTTATAGCATGCCAAACTTTTCGAAAACTAATGGAAAATATGCATTTTTTAGCCAAATTTTGTTTAAGATCTTTATTCTCTCATAATAAGAATCAACAGGGAAAATGAGGTGAATGCAACGAACTTACTGTTTCTCAAACACTTATATACTGATCTCTACATTCTGACACAAATTTTAAATAGTTTGTTACATTCTGACAAAAATGAATATCGTTTTTGTTTTTTTCAAAACCTATAATAGGATCCAATAGATGATGAGATAATTTTCTTTTTTCTTCTGTTTTTCAACACCATAATGTCCTTTCATAATGACCCATCAAGATTCAAATAACCGATTAAAAATTTTTAAGCTTTCTCCTCATTCGTTCAACTTGGAGATACATAGGATGATTCATAAATTTCCGCATTATCTCGATATATCTACAGGAAAAAGTCCAAAAAAAAACCAACTGCATAGGCGTGTAGGGTGAAGTGTTTTGCATATGTAACCTAAATTTCAATTCAATCGGACAATCCGGACGCCTGTTTGGTCAATCTGTACCAAAGCTCAACAAAATTAGCCTTCGGAATAAAGGGTCACTGGGAAGTAATCCTTGATGCAGTGGCAACACTGCAAATTGAGCCAACAAACACAAGGTTGACTTTGTCAATGTATTGGCTACTTGTGGTGAAAAAATTGTGATGACAGCTCATTTCTAACTCGCACAGTGTAAATTATAAAAATCTTTATTTTCAATCCGTGGAAAAAAAATGATTTTGCCAAAGGCAAATTTCTCCTTTCACACCTTTTCTTTGAAGCAGGAGCAGAGGCATGCACCGTTTCATTTATTTTTGCCTAGTAAAACTCGATAAAACATCAAGAGAAAATGAAAAAAAAATGTGGCAAAGGCCCGATGTACAGGAGGCAAGTATTAGAGTGGTAAAAACAGTTTTTGAGCGGTCGTATCACAACTAAACATATTTGGCTGTCTGTACAACCAGAAACAGTCTATATAGTGACGTAATAAACAATTTGCTGTCTGTGTTGCTGGCTGGCAAAATTTTCTTCCTCTCGCAACTCTGATTTACATTTCACAGTGAGCTGATTTTTAAGTTTGTGCTTCAGTACGTTTTGAAAATTTTTTCCCCTCATTTTTTTCCGTAGGCTAATTTTGATTGACTTGGGTATAAATAGACCTTATAGGCGTTTGGATAGTTCAATCGACTTGAAATTTGGTATACTAACATAAAAAACTCTGCTCTACACGCCTGTGCAGGTAGTTTTTTTTTTTTGACTTTTTCTCGGAGATATATGGAGGCAGTGCGGAAATTTATGAATCAGCCTATGTATATTAGCATCAGTGGAAAAAAGCTCAGTCTTCCTAAGACCAAAAATTCTTTAAAAAATAATTCACCGATCCATTTTAAAGAACTTTGAATACGACTAATTTTATTTTACATTTTATTTAAAACGTTTTGCATGAAGAATATGTCTGTTTCTGCCCTTCTTTCTGGCTATTTTGCTAAATATTCGCCTCTCAAGTCATGCATGGATGATATCCGAATGAAAACTGCTTTTTTTTAGACAAATTTTTTTCATCATTCATGTAGCTTAGAGACAGATAATTCGATAATTTGCAGATATATTTCAATGGAACTTAAATTTCTCCTAATACTCGTATAATATGTTCAAAAACTTTGTATTTCCTAATTTTCTGTTCAGGGAATAAAGTTGAAAGTTGAGCACAGGTATGGGGGTTTTCGAGGTCACTGAACACGAATCTGGAAACCGTTTTTGGCGGCGGCTTTCGCTAAGCGAGATATGGCAAAAAAATAAGTGAAAAATACTCATAAATGGGTTTAAATCGCGACGCAGAGCCAAACGGGCAGCAGATTCGAATTCAGCGAGAAAAATCGAATAAATTACATATGACTGAGTTGGGTCACTGTTTTTCATGACCAAAGGAAGGGGACTGTTTAGGGGTGGACAAATGCCATTTGGTCCAGTTACGAGTCAAAAAAATCAGTGCACGATTTTTAACCATCCACCAGGGATGGTTGGGTAGGTGAAAATCTCTAAACCTCCCTTCACGTTTCGGGGATTTTATTTAGAGACGTTGATATATTCAAATCACTTCATTCACCTTACCTTTGATGGGTCATGTACTAATACGCGAAGGTTCAGTTTGATTGAATAATAAAATACGAGTAATTACATCTTTGGGGGTTGAAAACTGTGCGCTGATTATTACGTCTTGTCTCATTTGAATACAAGGGAATTTGAGCTATTATCAACAATTAAGGATGTATTTCATAGAAATTACCCGTCAGATAACGTAAAGACTATCGATTCCGTTTTTCAAAGATAGAAGCTTCATTATAGCACCAAATACTCGTTTAATTTTTATTATTCATCTTTAATACACTCCATTTCCTCTTTTTTTTTTCTATTCTAAAGAAAGCTTTATTGACATAATATTTTGTACAAATTTCATTGAAACGATAGCAATAAATGAGTAGCAAATTTCCATCAAGTACATATTACAATTTTACACTCGTGGTCTCAGCGTTTACAAGACTCACGCCTACGACTGATACTTATGCCACCATTCTGGCACTGAAGTTGATAACTTTCATCGGATTCGAGAATGCATTTCTGTTTAGCTCTTTTTTTAGCGTAAATAAAATTCGAAATATTCTAAATCAAACTAAAAAATCAAGATTCATCTGACATTTGTTGTCCTCTCAAAAATTTTTGTCGGCATCTGGACGATAATTTTTTCGAGTTTTTTAATTTTACAGATTGTAAAAAAGACATCTTTGATCTGTGGAATTCACATCTCTTCCGTCATTCATTTTTTGTTATCAGTTTTAAATTTGTCGCCGCAGTTAATTACGTCGAAAAAGAAATTTAATATAATTCGTCTTCCTCGGAAATTCTGCAATTATACTCGTATCATTCGAATCCATTACAACCCAAGTAATTAAAACTTCTTTCGCCTGGGTGATAAACTAAAATATTCGTAATAATCGTTTGATGGAACTAAAGGCGGGAAAAAACAGGAAATTTTTCGGTATCAAAGTGCCGGATAAAGTTCATTCTGCGAACAGAGACTTCTTTAAACGCAGTACCATTGCTCTAGGCAAGATTTTTGTCTAACAGACTTGCACGTTTAAGGTTTCTTCATTCGTTAATTTACGGCGAGGTATGTTGAAACGATCTTATCTAGTGGCTAGGATTTCGGCAATTATAATTATATCTAATGAAATGATCTGTCATTCGACGAGCATTGCAGCAAATTAAACTTGAACTTGATAAGTTAATTCCTTTTAACATCAAATTAATGAGAAATTTTACAGTGCATGTGAGTACCAACATGAGTAGGCTGTATAAATGATACGATGAAAAAGCATTTAGCAGGCGAAACAAATTGTTTTCAAAATTCAACAAGAACAATAGTGAAAGTAATTTATCCAATTTTACTGATCACAATTGCTTGACTAGACTAGAGTCGTCTTATGAAGCTTGGTACACCCAGCCAACCTGCTTTTATTTGTTTCTTAATCGACAAATCAGTACAAGGAAATTTTATTATATTGATTATAGTTTCTGTTCCCGGTAACACTGATTGGTTGATCAACAAAAGCAAAAAAGAGAGACGAACCAATTGAAAACCAACAGAATGCAAGGTAGTGGGTTTTTGGAATTTTCAAGGAAATGCTGCTAAATAAATGCAACAGCTAAACTGTTTTTTATAAACGTACGACAGTCGATATCGAAAATAAGGCCTTTTAAAACACGAAAATCATGTTTTTTTTTCTCCCTCACAACGCAACATATAGTAACCATAATAAAAAACGCAAGTATATGTAAGAACTTGAACTAATTTTTTGATTTACTAGCACACGATAAGCTGACAAAATGGCAATAGAAACTGCAGAAAAAACGAAGTTTCTTTCGAAATAAATTCTTTAAACATGCAGAAGTGATGCATCAGACATGTAAAAAGAACACCTAATTTACCTCTGAATGTCAAAATATGCGAGAATTCTGGCCATATTCAATTTATGGAATGTACATACCGTTACGTACTTTATGGTGATAAAATCTTAAAATTTAAAATCACTATAGCTGGATACCAGCTACTGCCTCATATTTTTGGCACCAATTAAATAAAGAACAAATCTTCAACACTAAAATGGTTAGACTATTAAACATGCGTAATTTTTTCCAATGAAATTATCATCTTCCACTACATAGTTACACACCATAGGAAGCGATATAACCTTCAACCACATTCCAGTACGACCACAGACTACCATATTAAACCGCAGTGACCCTAAATTTTGAATTTGAAATTAATATTTTTGATTTTTATGCGTTCACACTTTTTTTTTCTCGATAGATTTCAATTATTAAATGTACATAAAAATACGAAAATGACACATTGTATGGAGATATTTTGAAGGAAGAAAAAAAAATCGATCTAGTCAGCTTTGGTTTGTCATCGTTGTTCAATTGGACGTGAAAGATATTTCGAAACTCCCGGGTTAAGTTGTCTGTGAAAATGAATGAGAAATAAAAAAAAAGATTCACATATGCCAGTGGCAGAATAGATAGTCGGGTAATATCGATAATTTTGGGGTGATTTTATTTTTTGCCGGCTACCTTATTATGTATTTAGTCCAGTTAAATAAGCGAAAAACAATGTAAAAAAAAAATTAGCACACGATTTCTAACCTCCTAGGATTGTTGGGTGGGTCACCCCGAATAAACTACTAAAAGTCTCCACCCTCACCCCTATTGCCATTTGAGTTACGGGGTTGTTTCAACCCAAAATTTCGTTTTTCACTTATATCTTCGTGAATATCGATTTTAAGGGAAAATTGTTCAGATACAAAATGTTGAAAATTCAATTATCTACAAAAAATGTTCCCATGTAAATGTCTCCATCTTCAACGGTTACGGAATTACGGGCTTGCCAAAATTTTTAAATTAAAATTTAATAAAAAATCAACATAGTATACGAAGATAGTATAAGCGAAAAACGGAATTTCGGGGTGAAACAACCCCCATAACTTAAATCGCAATAGGGGTGAGGGTGGAGACTTTTAGTATGTTATTCGGGGTGACCCACCCAACAATCCTAGGGGGTTAGAAATCGTAGGCTAATAGTTTTTTTTTGTCTCATTCGACTGGACTAATTAATGTTAATTCAATTTCATTTTTCCATATGAGGGTCGTGATGAAGGGAGGGGGGACTGCTTTAATCCAATTTTCGAGCAGGCAAAATTCATAATAGCGCGGCATTACAGATTTCGCCAATCAATCGATATTACGAAGAATTAAAATGAGAAAATTGTGCTACAGACAGAAATCCTCATTTTTTTCTATAATGAAGTTTACGACGCTGCTGTTTTTCATTTTTTGATAACCTTTCTCGTCGCCCACTGCTGCACTATACTCGTACTTAGATAGCATTCCAAATTTTGAAACAATGCAATACTGCTGATATTATATTTTGGATTTTCAGATACGTACATCACCCAGTGAATACCAATACTAATGAACCGTATTTTTGCGGATACATTACTCGAGAACTTTTCGCACAGACGTCACTGCGGGTATTAACTACCCCCCCCCCCCCCGAGAAGCCTGCAACTCTAAAAAATTCGCTTTGATTCTATGATATACGCGCGCTTTGGTACTTCCTCGGTTTATGTATTTTCAGGCGGATAATCCGCTACTGGGTGCGTATAGTTAATGGACTTAACGAAGGTTGGGGCAATTTTCTCTCGTCGAGTGATTTATCAGTCGACGCACGGCTCCAAGACGACGTACTCGTATTTTCACGCGGATATCCATGGCCGCTGATGAGAAAAAGGTACGAAGTGTATATAAATCTACAACTTTGTGACGTAATTTCAAGCAGAATACGGTGGGAGGAAGAAGATAATCTGCGTCTCCGCAGATTTTCAACGATAAATTACGAAATTAAATTATACATTACTCTTCATCAATCACGAGAATTTCGATGATTGTTGAACTTGCCAAAAATATGAAACTACGTACATGCGCATCATTCGCTATTTGATAAATTTTGAAACAGTATATTACCTAGAAATCAGATTCATCGGATACTCAGAGTCCCTGAATCATAAGAACAAACACACTGACCCAATTCCTGAGCTTGTCACTCAAAAAATACGCATTTTCTAACACACGTACGTACAGAGACAAGATTTCACAGGATTTCAAATCACACCTTAAATTTTGATCCTATCAACTGAAACTCTTCAGAATAGTGTAAAAGAAAAATATCTCAATACCCGCCATATCTATTACAATTTGAAAAAAATGGCTGAAATTTAAGCTACATTTAAAAAAAAAAATCCAAATTTCCACAAGCGTTAATTGAAACCCTGACATCGAAATAAATGTAAGTGCCAAATGAAAAATTGTAGCGAAAAAACTGAATATCTTGTCAGAAAATAAGAGCATCTCCCCATGCGATGGCATATAAGGATTTTATTTCCAGAGAATAATGTATTAGAAAGGCTAAAAAAAAGGTGTCAGGATATTCAATTTTTTCGCTCTTGTGTGTAATATTTCTCAATTGGCACTTACACTTATTTTGATTTCAGGGTATCAATTATTGAATGAGACGAGATTTCAAAAATCTTAACATTAGTGGGTAGGAAGATATCTTTCTGCTTTTATAACATCCAGAAGGACTTTTGTTATAATAAGAACAAAACTCAGGTCATTTGAAATCCTCTACACGAGTCTTTCTACGAAGAAATTTTTAGAAAATAGTCGTTTGTTTCACTCCTAGGTACATAATATAATCAATTTATTGAATAAAAACCCCGAACATAATTATTGTTCAGACTTTTCATGACCTGCAGACAAATTTTGACAGACATTAAATGCACGCAGGCGCATTTCCTCATGCGTTATTTAGAAAATAACCTTCTCATTTGTAATATATGTCTGCTCCAGGTCCTCATTTCCTTTCATCCATTTTTTTCACTTATCAACTATATAGGTTTGTATACATAATTTCTCAACCGTTCGAGTATACGTAAAGCATTTCTGAGGCGATGTACCGCAGATGACTCGCTTTTAGCATAACTCGTTCATTTTAGGGCACTATAATATATCTTTGACGACGATAATTACGCGTTTTGTCATCGCGTTGCTCGTTTTGTTTTAAATCATTACGGCTCAACCATATAATTAGTTACTGATCGGCGTTGTACATTTTACACAAAATACGAGTACGTTATATATATACACACATTTATAAATATCTTGCATCAAATGGATCAAATTGCAAAAGTTGCACGCATCCACGTCAGTTGACACACAGCTTTCGGGGCCGGTAGTGTGCTCCACTATTTAAAACCAGAGTAATTTGTGCACTCGTGTCGTAAATTGCCAATAAAAAAATAGAGACAGAGCGAGAAGAATCGATATTTTTCAACTCTAAAAATATGCGTGCATCGTATAGAGTACAGACCCAACAGGTATCAATACCATAATAAGAACGAGACGATAAGGTGGCACTGAAAGAGGCGCGGGGGGGGTTTCATATATGGATGAAACATGAGCTGAATTTTTTATTAGGCGTTGTGTGATGCGTTATTACTACAGCTTGCACGACGACTGAGAATTACGTGAAATCAGTGACCACAAAATGCCGACACGCAAGCCATCCGCTGGCTTCCAGTTCCAGTCGCCGCGCCGAGAAGCGATTCCATTGAAAACGAAAGCGCACGTGCTGTAGTCGGCCTGCAGACACACGTTTTGTAAAGGCAATTCCGGAAGGCCTTCCTACAGGGTGTCCTACAAAAGGAGATTCGGTTACCTTGAAATATTCATAATGGGAGCGGGGGGTGGGGGAGACGAGAATTGAAATTTTCGGTTATAGTAAACTTGCTCAGTATTCCCTTGCATTTGTATAACTGCAACAATATTATTATAATACTAATTTACTTCATAAGCCTTTAATATTATTATTAATGGACGATTATTAGCCATTTTACATTGTAAAAATTAATTTATAATGTTGTACCTAATTTTAATTTGCTTTTGATTATTCTATTCGGGATTCGGTGTATCCTTCTTTAATTGAAAAAATAACGAATTTACTTTATTTAAGCTCAAAAAAGTAAGTAGCAATTTCCATCAGTTTTCGAAGTGACGAAGATCGAATCATTTCAGCGAGGGAAGATAGTCTCAAAATTAACTATCGAGACACTGTTTATGGAACTCAAAAGAAAAGATACAAATTCTCCAGGGCTAGAACCTATAAAACTTACAAAATTTCACCATCTTCCTTCAACCAGTCGCACGAAGTCAACGCACTTCCTGTGTGTTAAATTCGTACTCTTTAGACCAGGTATTTCAGGTACACGCTTTACGAATGTGCATAAAGTGAATTTTACCATACAAGGAAATAAGACAAGAAAAATTGATGGATTTTCATCTGCAATCTTTGCATCTCGGCGCACCATTGACCCACATTTGCATGACACTCTAAGGGTCAGATAATTACAACCGTAACGATATATCGTCTTGTTGAGACGAGTTTTAATGGGCAGAAATAAAGAGTAAGACAGAAATACATGTATGTTTCTGGTCTATTGTTTAAATTATTATTACGCATTTCCAGGCTATGGCCTCTTCTCACGTCCTTGTCTTTGCGCATAGCCAATATTGCGATTTTTCAGTTTTCTTCTAGCTGAATCTAATATATTGTGTAGGTACTTTCCTTCTCCTCGTAAATTCGTCCTAGCCATGGGTGCGAAATGTTAAATCATATCTTACAGATCACCAAATTAAGAGCCAAACAATACTGAATTTTTAGCTGAAGGGAACATTATAACTATAAGAATGAAACTTCGATAATAATCACGCCTTTAAAACGAGTTCTGAGTACCCGAAGCTTTCATTTTTCTAACGCTGTGTACCAGTCGCAGTGACTTTATAATGACTATAACTGAAGGGGTGATTTCAAAAACAGCCTTAATCTTTATTTTCAAACTTTTTCATAAACATTTGTCTCGGTATTTATTTTCATTTTGATTCCTTCAATATTCGTTTACCACAGCTCACACAGCGTTTTAGACAGGAAGGCGTATTGAGACAAAATACTGAATTGCATGGACAACTGTGTGGAGCAATAGTCTGACATAAAAAGTGAATAAAAATAATAACAGCTGTGAGCTACATGAAAGAAAATGTTCAACACTTCCCCAGCTCCAACCCCTCTCCCAGCATCAGTTTGAAATTTTCAAATTTCTCTTGATTTTTAATAACGGGGGCCGCCTTTGAGGCACCCCTATCCTTTTAGTGAGAGGATGAAACTTGAGTAAAAATTTTTTTTAATGAAGGGGAACTACTTTGGGAGTTGAAAGCAGGAATTGCAAAAAAAATTTCACCATAATATAAATAAAGACTACCCTAATATGTCGACCAAAAAAATTATCCTTGTCAAAGGCAGAGATTAATTACTACCTATATCTTATAACAGTCAGTCGCACGTTCATTGACTACAAAAATAGGAGTCTACGAATTCATAAGACGATTTTATTATGCATGCAATCAGGCTGTTGACCTTGCACACAAAGTCTCATGATAAATTGAAAAAAAAAAACGAATCGGGAAACATTTTTCACTTTAATATGAAGAAACTTCTTGTGCCCTCGTCATAAATGGCATTCAAATACGCCAGTGATAAACCATAGGATTTAGGAAATATTTACAATTTGACGAAAGAAAAGAAATGTTCGAGGCTTAAATTCTGCCTTGGAAATTTTCTTTCGTCAAATAATGCAAATTTTAGCGTCGCCGGAGACGGCGAGCAAATATAACTTCATTTAGAAGGCAGACGATGGAAATATACTTTTCTTAGAATTGAGAATTTGAATGGGTCAAGGATACAGAGATGGACAATGTCTCCTGCGTTGGTTACACACGTTGGAAGAAAAATTGTGTTTCGCGAAAGAAGTTCGCAAGTTTCACTTTCCAAGTAATTTCACAAAGGGAATTTTACTCGAGAAAAAATGTTCAAAGAGATAAAATCGAAATTCGACTAAAAACTAAGAAACTTATTATTCATCTATTTCTTCAGAAAATATATAAGATTCAAGTAAAATTTCAAGTTGACAAACTACTTTCATAGATATGTAACATTCCTTGTATACTTCAGTATTAAAATATGACTATACTTTTTGTCAGTTGAGGGCTCCACCCTACCCCCACTTCACAAAAATTGAAAATTTTCGGCAAAGGTTCGTTTCCCACCCTAGCTTTTGAACCACATAATTTTTGTACCTCCTCCTGCCTCACACGTAGAGTGTACCAACAACTACGTCTAAGTAGACAAAAATTGTAGTAACGAGAAACTGTTTGCTTCTTCTCATCAGCTCACCTTATCGCCCAAATCTATTTTCTAGTAAATGAGACACCGTATTCCAAACTGAACTTATTTGTCATGAAGAAAAGACTACCGGGAAAAGCCATGCTGAAGTATCAACCCCTGTACGAGAGTGTTGGTTAGTATCAATCTATGTAAGCTTGCCTCACGATACCACTTTGCTTTCGTCATTGTTTTTGTTTACTCGTATAGTGAATCAATCGAAGAGAGGAAAAATTAATCAAAAATGAAATTGCTAGGTACCGATTGTTGGTTCAATAAAAAGCAAAAGACAAACACCAATTCCGATAATAAACCAACCGTCCAGATTGTCGATCGTCATATTGAGATATAGGTAGCAGAAGCATATCACAATCCCTGAGCTCAATGTGGACATATAGGTAGCTGAGGTAAGATGCAACATACACTAGGGGCCAAGACTTTAAGTCCTCTCCACTCGAATCTACACGCATACTGCACATATACTGCGTCTATGAAATAAATTAATTTGAAATATCTAGCAATAGTTACATTATTAGTTTTGAAAATTAGGAATTAGCTATCAGATATTATGCTGTCCAGTTTTACCTGCTCCTCTCCACTTCAAGTTACTTACGCATATAAGCTGCGTCTATGAGAGAAATTCCGTTTAAAAAAAATCTTCATCGGAAGGCCAGTTAAATAAATCATTAAAGATTGTGAATATTCGATGTTATTTTGACTGTACGTTTTTTATAGGGCCAATAGCTATTCTGCAGATAGAAATACATACTCGTACATAAAAAAAAAAAAGATAGCTATCAATTTATTACATTAACGTCTGGGAACGGCGCTAAAAATCTTCATTCGAGCTTCAAATTAATTAATCTTTTCTCGAGTACAGATTGTCACCTTTTTGAAAACAGCATTATTATCATACATCAGACGAGCATCGATCCTTGAGCCTAGCTTTAATCGCAACTGAGTACTATAATATCCGAACAAATTATTCATTAAAGAAAAAAAATCGAATCATTTGCGTAAAAAACTTTTATGCTTTTCCTTTGCAGACCCCAAAAGTTTTTTTCCATTCAATTAGGGAGATTTTGACCAACAGATATGCGCACACTCAAACTTGACGTGTACCCAACAATGTATATATGTTAGAAAAAATTCCAACAGTTTTTCTGAAAAGCTAAATTAAAAAGGAAAAAAACCATGATTCGGTTGACACAATAAATGAATACTTGAGCTTAATTTTGTGGTTTTGTCTTCCCAGCCAAAAATGTTTATTTGGCAGCCATTTAACGCTGCGTATTTGCACGTCGAGAATCGTAAAACTATAGAACTTCAGTTGATGTAAGAGCAAAAATGGTAATTTAGAATACCCTACGATAGATTTTCACCTTGTACACGCACTAATTGAATTGCGCGAGTATCCTAATCATGCTTTTCAGATCAATATTAATTTTAATCTTTCCAATGAAAGTCAATTACAAGACCAGGTGCCAGGTGCGAGTTAAATTATTCTTATTTTTGAAAATCCCCAAAAAATTCTTATTAACTGAATATCAACTATGTTGGAATTTTATAAGTTGCCAAATTTTCATAATAGGTATCCAAAGTACAAAATGCGATCATCTTACTCGTGTTTTGAGAATTCGTAAGGACCATATTAACTGAATGAATTTTAATCACTGAAACGGTGATTCTGCGAATCCAGCTTTTGTGGCAATCAATTCAAAGTAGGATCCTCCACAGATGGAGTGAAAGCAACATTAGATCTAAAACCGATGCACTTTGTAAAATCCAAATACAAATAAAGCAACGAGAATAAATATTTAAATCAGATTAGAACAGCGTATTGCCAAAATTAATAATGACAAGAATGTTTTGAAGCAATTTAGTTTGGATTAAATCCAATATAATCAGTTCATACAACTTGTCGATGATTAAATTTTCCGTATAATTCTAGATAATATTGCTGATAAAGAATTTCAATTAGCAATTTTATTAGCCAGTGGCTTTAAGAAAGTTCCAAACAAACATAAATACAAGTATGTATATCTACGAAATTCGATCTAACAGCCAAGAAAAGATTTTGGAAATGTGGAACTGTTTCAAAATTTTAATAATTATAATCTAAATTTTCGAAAATATTCGAAAACATTCCTGGTTTTCCAATTACTATTATTTTACTTTCCCACCGATTATGCTTGAAAGCACCAGTTTTTCATCTTCATGCTTATTTATAAGCAAGAAGATTTAATGAGGAGAGCTTAAAGAAAAATTCCACTTCTCTATAAAGTTTTATTCCTCGCCAGATCACTTTTAAAAGTGTCAAACAGTTTTTGGAAAACTGAAAAGAAATTTCTTTCCTTCGAAAAACAGAATCTTCAAATTGCAGCTCCCTCTAACTACATATACGTGTTATATAAAAAATGCACCAGTATTTTTTATAAGTAAAGTTGATAAAAATTCAAGATGAGTTTTTTTTCCAGTTCAAATTTTCATTATTTTTACACATAGGAACATTATTTATTTCCTTTTTCTATTTATTTCCCTTTTTCCTTTCTTCAGTCATTGAATGACTATCGTGTTTCAACGTTTAAGTTGTTCGAATATTTCATTCAGTTCTTAATTCCACATAAATATAAATTCAACAAATAATTTATCGATTCAGTTTGATACATCGAAACCAGTTTGAATCAATTTTCAAGTTTATGGCCCAGCAGATGGGATTGTTATAAATGCTCTTAAGGAATACACTATTTTTTCCGAATTTCAAGTTTACATCTTTTCAGATTGGTCGAAAATCCAAATAAAGACAAAAAAATTGTTGAAATAGTCGATAATACATTAAATTAGTTTAAAATTCGTATCAGATAATAGAGCAAAAAATTTGGATTAGATGGGTTAGTCACGAACGTGCATAAAGTAGGATACATTATTTTTTATGACGTCTATATACTTTAATAGTTGACAAAAACTAACACTTAAATAACATTAAACTGTAAACTACTTCATTTAATTTACATTCCAATATATTTTCACAGGTCGTAAAAGCCAATAGTAGCATTGATACTCTCAGACAAACATTCATACGAACCAGTTTTTAAATTTACAATGTCAATTTCCAAAAACGTATACTAGGCCTACCTGTAGAGAAAAAACAAGAATTGGTGGTTGTCATTCAAAAGCATTATTATGCTTAGCAGAAATAAAAAACTTTCAATCTGCGAAATACTTTCAGAGTGAAAAGCTTAAATATAACTTTTAATCATCCGAGTCTGGACAGTTTTCTATAAAGGGATAGGGAGACAAATTGCATACGAGAAATGAAATTAATAGCATTAAAAAAAAAAAAATAAATAAAAAATTCAAAACGTCACAAGCAAGAAATTTCTCAAGAACAAGCAGAATTTTTCTCCAAGAATTGTTTAAAAATTCAAACATATTCCTCCAGAAAATATGAAGTCGTAAACTTCTGAACTCTCGAATGGAACAGACTTTGACAATTTTCATTTTGGTTGAATGATCAACGAATTCTCCATTCAAGGTTTTTTTCCTCCTCCACAAAACAAAATTATAAAACACTCTGAGACGTACCTATATGCATATATATGTGTATATATATATATATTTTAATAACAAACATGGAAGATTTATTTATAATTTTTGGTGACATTGAGCTAATTCCGTCAAAACTTGATTAATTTATGACACCGGTTACAACGACCAACGATTGCAAATTTAAGAAAATGTCGACGAAGATATAGCTGAATAAATTTGATGGTTGACATGGGATTGCCACGTTTTAATCCTTTTTCAAATACGACTACATAAGTTGACATTCACATTATCTAGCCAATATTTCAATTAATGTATTCGTTCGTTGATAAATATACGTATAGGTACGTACTTATATGCACTTATATGCACTTATACGATAATATTTCAGAATTAATGTTTTTCAGTAAATTCTGTCAAAAGAGTATATTAAATAAGATGAAGGAAAGGAGGAGTCCACTATGTATAAATATTGGTGTGAATAAAAAACTTAGGCTATACCTTTGTCCCAATTGGCAATTGCATGCAAATGTCTCCCTATTTCAGAGTCACAAATCGTTGCCAAAATCAGAAATTAATTACCTATGTTACATCAAACACACCCGATGCGAAGGACTTATATCAAATAAAAAACGTTATTCCAATATTAGTTGCAGAACTAATCTCGTTTCAATGCTTCATTTTTTCAGCATCTTCAGCAACAGCTATAGTCGCTACAAAATGTAAAAATGTCTATCAAAACGAGCAGGTGAGTGATAGCAATCTTCGAAATAGACCAAATCAGCTCGTGATTTGGAATAGTGAATTAATAAATTTGAGAAAAAAATCTGGAATCCTTCAGAATTTTAGGTGCAGCCATGAAATTTGTAAAAGATTGTGCAATCGTGTCGAAGAAGGTTACCCAATCAGTTTGAAATTTTTAAAAATTTTTGAACGTACCGCTATGCAAGAACCGGATAAGTCCACTTTTTCGAATTTTACAGGAGAGCTAATAAACGTTTCCACCTCGAATCCCGTTGCACTGGGCTAAGCTAGCATATGGTTGGGTGTATAAAGTTAGAGGGACAACCCTTGAGAATCCTTTGGGTTTGTATCTCCCTACTGGAGCATTGCAGCTGTTGACACTTTGTGATTTAAAACTTTAATTACTGCCCAAATTTTAAAATTGTGCAGCCCCGGAAGGGAGCGGTCATCCAGATAGTTCATAAAATACAATACTAATCGTCTTGAAATTTTTATAAGGCATTAAGATAAACCTACTCCACTTTCCCCGCTGGTTCCTATTACTGTCAGTGTTGCCAGGAGCCGCGAAAAAAATGAGGTTTTGATATGATAACATGTACAACTTATCCATCCTGCAATAACTGCACAAGACAGTGACTACATTCAAGTAACACCAGTGATTCCTGGCATTTTTCCCGAAGGTTTTCGATTAAAAACTTCCTCTATGACCAAAATTCAATTATACAGAAAATTGAAGAGCCTACACATCATTAGCAACAAAAATGATTAGTTTGTACCAATAAATCTCACCAGTCACGCGAAACGGAATTCGGTATACCTACGTGAAAGAACCCAGCAAATTCTATTTCCCAAAATCCCTCTCTACCTCACCCTCTATTTAGTGGATAAGGAGTGTCCAGGATACAAAATTTTCTAATTTATCGACGTAATTATAATTTGCGAAGTACCTGTCGGTCTTACACCAGCCCCGAGAGATGAAGTAAAGCTTTTATACAACCAAAAAAAAAAATTGCACAAATCAAAAAATTATTAATGAAATTCCGGTTAAAATACCGGCAACATGTTTTAGTGTATATTACAGGCTACCCCGCTATGCCCGTAGTTCGACGAATGACTCATAACTATCATTCAATATTATGATTTTAATGAAGTTGTATGGACATTCGAGACAGTCTTCCTTTGCTTCGGATATCGGACATCAAACCACATCAAATATAAACTTATTTTACAAAACTAAAAAAAAATTGTACACTTACAAGATTCGTATATGTGTAAACTACTAAGTAGGTAGAGACTTTATAATGAATTTTTATTAAATTTACACGAAACTCCGCATAGTTAATTTTCCTCTAATCGTTATCAAATTTGTTTTCGTCCACCCAAAATAAAGAAAATTTACATTGCCGCAATATGAATTGCAAATTTCCTACGACATTGCTGGTTCACAACTGCCGCCAAAAATTGGGTGAGGCATCGCTGATTTGCGGATAAATGGATATTATTTGCGCAAGTCTCACACGAAATGGTTTCATTTTCAATAAATTATAATTTTCAGCAAGCAGGAGGTAAGGCGGAAGTGGCATTTCAGATTTAATGGCATCAATGACGTACCTATATACATCTCGAATGTATGTAAGCTTGATGTTATAAAGCGAAAATGGCCACACAGATGCACTCAACCTGCTGAGATCTGTTTTCAAACTGCCAAAATGCATAATTCATGTTTTTTCTATGCACAAACGAGTGTATCAGATTCTTCGAATACATATTTTTTCACCTTACCAAAAAACCAGCACAACTGAAATTATATAACCACTTTCAACAAATTGAGTATAGTTTAAAAAGACAAAATCATAAACGAAAGGTAATTGTATCGATGACACGGACAAGAAAATTGGAAAGTACATTTCCAAAAATTGTCCCAAACACGTGTAGATACGAGTACTACTGGGTTCCAATTATACTGTTGATTAGGAAAAAATGAAAATTTAATCGTTTCTTCTAAAAACTTGTAATTAGGGACGCTGGAAAGAGCAGCTAGAATTATTTCGCTAGTTACTGACAGAAAAAAAAACATTGAATCAACTTACACGTAACGAGACAAGAATTTTGATTCATACTTTTTCAATTTTGTACAAAATTCTAAAAAAAAAAACAATAATTCAAAATAACAATCTTTCACTTATTTTTTCCTCCTCTCACTTCATGTATAGACCTATGTGTAAAGCAGAAAATAGGAACCGATATTATTGTAGCCACGCCTCAACTAGCAACTTGCTTTTTATGTAGAGTCATTCTTTACAGTTATGAATTTTTAAATAATGATACAACGTATACAAGCTGCTCGATCATTGTAAACTAATTTTTTCTTTCACGTTTGTTGATTATTAATAAGGGGGAAAAAACACCCATAAATATTAGGTTGCAAAAATAAAAGCTTTCAAGTGTTTACACCAGAGGGAATGTCGAATTCAATCAGTTTGAAAAAGCATTTCCTAAAAAACGCCCTTGTTATTGTGCGTGTGTCTTTCCCTCCTTTTTTTTTTTACCTCAGCATATTATTCATCTGCATTCAAAAGAAAAAAAAACATATAGGTAATTAAGTCGCCGTACCTATTCAGCGAATGTCTCCCCCCCCCCGATGTTTTTCAGCTAATTCAACAAAAACATAAACAGAATAAAGGAAAAAATTGAACCTGTTTTCCTTCATCTTTGCGATTATATCTTTTCTAAAATCAATTAATAATATCATTTATGAAATATGTGAAAATATTTTTCACAATTCAATGGATCGCAAAGAACTACATATATAGGTAGGTATAGTTGAAGATTCGATTCCTTTACTATGATAACTTTTTCAGAAAAATAAAACATCAACTCGCTCAAATGAATTTGAGATAAATAAACGAGTGATCTGTTTCGGAAAATTTTTACAAACAAATTTTATTTCCTTTAATTTTTTGCATTTTATGATATGATATAGATTACCAGAACGCGCAAATGCTCTTCACATAATTTCAGTTTTAACATTTCAAATGCATGTGTTCAAAGGGGTAGATACCCTACATAAGGGAAATGAGTGTACACTAAGAGAACTTCATCTGGGAAGATTTCCAAAAAAATAAAAAATAAATAAAAAATAGAAAATAAATAAAAAATAAATAAATAATAAAAAATTTAAAAAAATTAAAAAATTAAAAAAAAATAATAAAAAATAAAAAATAAAGGAAGATTTCTAAGCTGAAAATTTAAACCCAATCCGTTACAGGTTCTATCTACTCGTATGTTCATTCACAACTATAGCTCTGCTAAAAGGGCTGTTTAAGCGGTCTGAAAAGGTGATGTCTTCATAAATTTCCAATATAATTTCCGAAGAGATCACAAAAAAATCACAACAACAAGTTCATATCATTTCTTAATTTCGAAATCTAACCGAATTACCATCTTCTAAGTAACTTCCACAGAATTCCACCAGATACCACCCACTTACATAGGTGTTAGTGATGGGCCGAAATTGAAATTCTCACTATCGATAAAAATGACCTCGCTATCGATAATATCGATTTTTTTTTCATGGAATTATAATGCAAAATGGACATGAGAGACCTTAATTATGTTCGGATTGTTGTGTATTTGGCTATATTTTCTCACACCTCTCATATGATCGATTATCAAAATTTTAATCGATAATATCGATAATATCGATAATATCGATACTTGGACCGATCACTAATAGCTGTGATTGGCAAAACAGAGCCATGAAACACCACCCTAATTTCACATAATTACGTCGCAAGTACAGGTATTACTCCAAGTTTATGTACAATTCTCCATTTAGTTCTCATTTTGTCAACGTAAAGAAATTCGATCGATCATTTCGGATACAAAAATGGATGTTCGTTTATGGCTTATAATAGAGTTCAGTGTATTTCTTTTCCATATTTATGTCTACTATACATGTAATACGGTTTTGATTACCTTGACTTTTAAGAAACCAGTTGAACATATAATCGAAATACATATTATAATGCACTTTACGCCCGCTCTGCCCTAAATTTGTTATTACTGAAATATTATCGTAAGCTTGAATTTTATTTCCTCTAATGTTAAGTTCATGCGTATATTATTCTTTCCCACATAATTTCTAGGTTTTTATTCAAAATTAAACACCACCGCCAAAGAAATAAACTAATAATGGGCAAGGTAAAAAATTGTCAATATGATTTAATGCCTATTAAAATGTAGAATACGTTAACTACTGCTGCGATTTTGTTGGATAGGTACACCTAATAAATTAAACTGCTGAAAATTTTTCTAAACTATATACCAATTAGGTATCTAAAATATTATTTCACTACTTAAATCTAAAGCGAGATGCATAATCAAGATATTTTAAAGCGTATCCATAAAACGGTGAAAAAAATTTTGCACAGAGAATATATATATACGTATGTACCTATACTGTATCTTTCACGCATAAAATTTTGAAATTGAAATTGATAACATTTTTCCAGGTGAATGTAATTTTTCAAGGAAAATATATAAGGACTGTCTCGAACTCTTTGAAGAAATCGTAATTGCGGATAATAAATTTCAATCCAGATACATTACGCGGAAATTAACATAATTATTATTTTAATTTCCATCATCGAACCTTCAACCACCACAGGGAGACACTTTTCTGTCAGTATGTTCTTCATTATTTACGATAATCTACTGCACTTCGAATTAAATTAAATATTACGAAGAATAATGAGAACATATATCTTTATAAAGCTTCGCGGATGTTGAAGCCTATACATTCACTTCCATCAACTCGTGGCAACGTTCATCTGTGTCCTTCGAATAGAATTTTCATTTCTTCGGGTAAAAGAAAAAGAACACAGTTCCCCAGAATTCGCAGAATTTTCATACATTCTGCCAATTTTTGCTAATTTATTGTGAAAAATGAATTCTACAGAAAAGAAATTATGTAATACGCACATGGAGTACCTATCGAGCAGAATATGAGTTGCCTGTAGGGTCTGTAATTCAAAAAATTATCTCTTTTTGCCGAGACATTTTTGAAGCTGCATAGTAATAGTTACCATTTTTCAACGAAATGCTCCACTAAAAACCTAAACTATGCAACTCACCAATGCTAATAGTATATCAATGGAGTGTAATGTGCGAACTGCACATCACAAAATCTGTGGCCAATAAACACAAAAGGCAGAAAAATTAATGAAATCCAAAAATGATTACGACCTTGATGGTGAATTGGTGATAATCGTAATTCTTAATCATGGTTATATTCAAAAAGAAAATCGTTATAAATTTCAGAATAAAAAATAAAATGATTTCCTAAATCTTTTTCTCAGCCCGTTGGAGTACAATTTATGCAGACATAATAAAATTAAAGACAATATGGCACTAATAAATGAACGTCAGAATATCGAGATATTTCATAATAAAATCCAAGTGAGAATACAAATCATGCAAACCCATTGCACTAAATCGACCTGCATCATAGGTATAACTCAACTGAATCTGCTTTCAGAAAGAAAATACATTTTTGAAATATTTCAACTTTCAAAATTGATTACGAAATTCCAACATGAAGACAATTTAAATCGAATTAATTGTTTTTTAATTTTGGTTTACTTTTGTTTTGAAATTGAATTCCAAGGATTAGATAATAATAATCTTGATCTAATCTAATCTTTCAATCTGTCCTATTATTATAGGATAGATTGAAGAATTCTAATCTAATCTGATCTTAATCGTTGAACATCCCTTGAATTGATTTTGGGTTGGTCAAAATTAGTTAATTTGATTAGTTGGGTTGCTTTGGATACAATCTGGTTATAATTTGGTTTGGTTGGTTAGTTTGGGAAATAGCAGGTTTCAAGCTCGAGCCCACTTAGGTATAGCTATAATGAAGCTGACGGTGGCTCAGGCAATAGCTACCCGAATTCTATATTTTCATGGCCGTAGATATAAATACATTGAGGGTATCGTCAAAAGTCACAAAAATCTCTTTCAGTTAGAATGGAAATGATACTGCACCCAGATCTCAAAATTCCATGGCAATAAAAACCAAGTTTAACAGCAACGATTTGACATTATAGCACGATGTTTCACCTCAACCCCAAATTGCTGTTAACGAAACCATAAATAATTAAATATCTTCCCCCGTTGTCAACCCCCTCCACATCTATGATGACAACCAAATTGCTGCTTCTAAATATTAGAAAATTTTCAACGAATATCGAAATTCCAGAAAATACGTAATCGTTATAACTTCAACGATAAATGTTCTCTGTCTCGTATTGTATTTTCAACGGTAGGAGTACATCCTTGCCATTTAGGAGGGATAAAAAGCCACGGTAATTAATTTTTTTTTTTTCAATTACCGAGCACAGGCCGGTGGCTAAATGGCCAAGAAGGAAATTAAAACTTTCCGCTGCATCGCATTTCATCGATATAATTCGATTACAGATTCACATATAGATAAGACGGATTTAGGCCCATTATAGGATACAATAATACGTAGGTAATATTTTGTTATTCAATAAAAGCAATCTATTCATTCTCAGCCAAGGAGAAAAATTAATAATTTTTTTTTTTTTTTTTTGTCACTTTCATCGAGGTCATTATCGGTATCGCGACGAATTGGGACACTGTGCGTTTTGAAAATAATCGTCACACTGAGGACGGAATGAGGTACGATCGAAACGTTTGATAAAATTATCGAAATTATTTCATCATTTTAAAAAAATTTATGGGCACTGACCAGCGGTCTTGAAATATAGTACAGGGTTTTCATGAAAGTCAAGGTATTATCAGTATTTATTGTCATTTCGAAATATTAAATCTACGGGTTTAACTACAAATTCGGAATTGGAGGCTAGGTAAATATTTGTGATCGACTTTTTGACCTTGTCGCGTGTGCCTTACATTTTTGTAGGTGGGACAAGAAAAAACAAACAATTTTTTGTAGCTGACTTTTTTTTTTCTCAACAAATTTGACCTTTAATATATGCATTTAATCGTATTTATAGCATCCCGGTGAGTATTTTTGATCGTTTTCATTCTGCAATTATATCTAACAAGTTGGGCTATTGTATAAATCAGCCATGTATGGTAACCACACAGAAATATGTAACAGTATTTATAACATATCGATGTGTTTCTTTCTTTCATATTCACGCTAATCGTGAAACCTTGATGACTCATAACTCCCACAAAAAATAATAAAATATGGTTTAATTTTTACGAAGGAATTAGCAAATATAGGTGCAATGGCCAAATTACGAGGGAAAAAAGTTACTACCTGAGTGATTCGAAAGAAAGCATTATAGTGTAGGAAAGTGAGAAGAGCCATTTTGATGAACTAGTTTGTATAGATAGATGTCTCAACTCAAGGAGAAAATTATTTGTTCTGGTTGTATATCAGCTACTTCGGATACACCTGCCAGGCTACAGTGCAAACATATTATAAGGGTTCTAAAGTAAGGGTGATATTTAATGCTGGCACGAATTTAGATAAATATAAGGTTAACATCGAGGTTTATTATCAAACGTTTACATCTCTCAGACTAGATAGTGAAAATCATTCCCCATTAAAAGGAACTGAAGGTAATAGACGAATGATTATTCTATAGGTATATGTATAGTTTATCCTATATATAAACATATTTCACATAAGATCAACATACTTTATAGAAATATTTCCACATTTTCTGATTTACTTGAACCCAAACAATACAATCCTCATTCTCTGTCATTCTGTCATCAAACTATACGGTATACTGTACACGCGATTCTTGTTTGAAAATATCATATCTTTTTTTTTGTCTTACTTTTTCAAAGCCTACCGGCAAAAGATCATCAAACGTCCGCACATTATCGGTATAACATGATCGCACAACTCATATAGCCTTAGTCTAGTAACACCTTTTCGCGAAAAAAAAAAAGAAGAAGAAAAAAAAAGCACTATTGGAATTCCATACAAAGTTTCATAACCAAACGAGACATTTCCTTTTACAAATCTACAGCAGCATTACTAAATTCAACCCATATGAAACCTATTTGGACTTGTGATTCGTTCCACATATTACTTTATAACGTATACTGCTCAATAAGTAAATCGAATCTCAATGTAAATGGATCTAAACAAAAGACAAATGAATAGATGGAAAAGCAGACTAGATGGGTTTCACCTTCAAAAAACACTTCATCCTTCGATTGAAATCACGGTCAATTAAACGAGAGGTTCTTCAAATCAATAAAAATAAATTGGCTGTTTTAGATTGCTTCGAATTAATGGGTTAACTAACTAAAATCTCAATAAGGCTTCCGAGTAAGCTGAAATCGGTACTCGATTTCTCAAAATGGGAATATTATCATCAGTTTTTATAGGTTCGAATTAATGGTGGTTATAATAACTGCCTTCAATCCAAATTTTTTCAGCATAAGTATCAACTAATTTCAAGTCACTCCATCATTCCACCAAAAAAAATGTTCATATTGGCTCGTACCTCAATATTTTGTTTTCTTGGCAGTGTGATAATTGTTTAATCAGTTATTCATCTTCTATACAACATTAATTCAATCATTATACATTTTGATGGTATTAAAGAATAGGTGGAAGAAAATGTACAATAGATACAACTCCATCTAAAAAGCAAAGACAAAAAATTGCAACGATACATATTTTCAGGTGGGTTAAGACAGCGAACTCTAATTACATGATGGTGAGTTGGCCAAACTTTCTGAATATAATTTAAATTCGAGAATGAATTATAAAGGCAGAAAAAAGTGTTATTGCATAATCTTACACTAGATGATCGCTATTGATAGCATTTGCCAAATAATGTCATAAAGTTTTGAATGAAAAAATATTAAACTCATTACAGCAGTAGCTACTTACATAAATTAACGAATAAACCTGTAATATCATTATTGGTGATAGATTCAATCTAAATACTCAAAATTACGAGATTCATAGATGCTTAATAAAGATCTATACAGATGTAGAAGATTGAACATCCTATCTTTTCACACAACAACACTCACATACGTACTTCAACGAGTCTCTAGAAAACTTGTTAATCATATAAACAAAATAGCTCGAACATTTTCAAGATACAATGTACTTTCGAGGGATGATTTTCATCCAGAAAAGGAATAAAAATACAGAAAAATAAAAAATCCATATCTCGAGATTGATGCCTCAAATTTCACAAAAACTGCCCCTTAAAGAGGGGCATCGAAATTCATTATTGGTTAAAGTTTGATGAAAATTCTAATCAACGCCGGTAATAAAAAAAAGGGTTCAGAATTTCTACCATCAAGGAGTCATATTGGAACACACAGGGGTATAGTAAAGGGGTCGAAGTTTCGATCTTTATGAGTAAAAAAACCAATTAATGGATGAAAATGCTACCACAAATAGTTTGAAAATAAGAAAAAAGTAGCTCTAACTGCAAATTCAGTCACATATCTCTAAACAATGTATGAAAAAACTTGCAATATTGGTGCACGCGAAATATGAGTAATATAATTCGAGCTGTACAGCATAGTTTTGCAATTAAGCATAAATTGCAGCCATTATAAAAGTCTACTTTTATATTTTTTTACTCGACCAAAAAAAAAAATTTATTTATAGCAATATCGTCGATCCATGTCGATACAGAATTTGTGGTCTGTTTATGACGACCTAGCAAACGCAACGATAATTTCGATTCAGTGAGCTGATGATGCCATTGTCTCTGTTCTGTATATTAGCCTGTATTATATTTGGATAGGCTATATTATAAGATACAGTCGTGGAGAGGACGGTTCATAAACGAATAATAAACGAACCGTTATGAGATGCGAAGGTTATACTACATGACTGCATGTGCGAAATATACTTTGTACGTAGGTACGGTTTTATTACCTTCGAAGTATTGAACGAAATATATATTAAAAAAAAAAAAAAAACCTCAGAAAAAGCCCATACAGTCTTTCAATATTTTGTTCCGAGTCTGGGTATCAGTAACTAAATCTTACAATACTCTACTATATATTCGTTAAAAGATGGACATACGCACATACAGAATCTGACCATTCATCGGAGATTAACCTTCCCAGTTCCATAAATCAGATTATGTATACCACATCTATGGAAATGTAACTGCAGAATTATTAATGCCAATGCACTAAAGATTCCTGCTGAGAGACAGATAATCAGCGTGCGCGGTAAGAAAAAACCTAATTTAAATGTCAATTACAAGGCGTGTGGGACATTTAAGGAGCAAAACCTATGGCACAGCAAGCTCCGCTAGAAACGCAGGTTTTCCTGTATACCTTGGCGCATGATTGAAAAAAAATTAGAAATAAAACTGAGGAGTATTTTTCAAATCTTATCATGTAAAATGTTGATTCCGGCACATTTTACCGAAGCCATTTTTCCAGCATTCCATTTCCCGATACTCCAGTTTCCCAATTACCCATTTTCCAGGCACTCCTTTTCCCGAAACCATTTTCCCAAAAGTTCATTTTCCCGACAGTTCATTTTCCCGACAACCCAATCTCCCGATAGTTTATTTTGCTATTTTTGAAACGAGGGAAATAAGCTAACTTGAGAGAGAGGTGCATCACTGGCTCATCCAAGGGGAAATTTGAGAGATAGATCCACCTGCGTTATCTTTTAAAGTTGGTTTTCAATAGAAATCATCTCATCATGCAGTTTCAGTAAAATTTGTATAACTGGGTGAAGTAGAGGTCGAACACAGATAGATGAGTTGGGGAGCATTCACAAGGTCCAAACGCAGTGGGGCATGAACTAAATCAATTTCCATGACACTCCAAAAAAGCTCAATGAGTCACCTAAGAAACCACTTTTCACGAAAACCATCAAAAACAGATATAAATGGTAAACTTCCAAAACTTCAATTTATATATAGTTTAAATTTCAGCTTAATCCGTTTAATAATTTTGCCGTAATTAAGCATTCAAGTAGAAATTCAACTCGCTAAAAATAATTTACAAATGGCGAGAGTTGTCCATTCAGGAAAATGGGTGTCGAGAAAATGGACAGGAACCGTAAATTTTGTAGCTCCACAGTTGACCATTTCAATTTCACTCAAGTTTGAATACTTGGGATACAATCAACCCTACAAATGCAAGATATCTTTGGGGAACGATCCTCGTAGATAACCACAAAAGTATCTACATTCATTTACCTTCAAAAAAAAAAAAAGAAAAAAGAAAAACATGAAAAGAAAATTGTCGCCAAAAGCTGACGTTATTCTAGCAATCCCAATAAATGATGTTTTCCCGCTTCGAAGGTAATTTTTGGAACCAAAAAAAACAAATTTGACTCACTGATATTTGTAGATCTATTTGCAAAAATTTCACCACCCATTTTTTTCATGAACTGACAAAAACTGAGAGAGAAAATTGCATTACACAACTTGCAAGTGGTAACCGCCGAGCAGAGTTTAAAATGTTGACAGTCGTGTAGATTACTGGATTAGCTATTTTTCAAAAAAAAAAAAAAATGATATGCAGAAAAATACATTTGTTTTTGAAAATTTCTCAAAATTCAGACGTGATTTTTTTCAGTTTGAAAAAATTTCAAATTTTTTAACTACTTTGAAGGAAGATTACTCTAATTGCGGGGAAGCGCGTATAATTTGTTCATTATGGGTGGTACCAATTTATTTACAGAACATTAAAGAATTTTCAAAATAGAATAATATTCCATTTTTCGTTAGAATACGGCAAAAGGTATGACAAAAAAAAAATCTAAAAAATTTTTTCATCAAGTTCAAGTCAACATTAAAGTGGACCTATAGTGAAGAAAGAAATTATAATTGCAATTTACGCACGAATAAATAGGTGTACCCTCAAAAAACATTTTGGAAATTCTTCTTTTTCTTTTTATTCAATCACATGTTTAATATTTCAGAAAGCAATTATCAACGCCGAAACGTGGATAAACGAACCAGCAATCTCAGGCCGAATCATAAAACTTGGTCAAAAACCATATTTAGACAAAAAAAAAAGCATGCAGATACAACTACTCTTAGAATTCAGGCAATAAAATTTCACTTATTTGTCATCTTACCAATTCCAAGAAAATTATACTTAAAAACTTCACACACTTATCTAAATGGATCGATTTCAAAGCAAATAACTAAATTGGTTCCATTAATTGGACTATAAGCAAATAACTAAATTGGTTCCATTAATTAGACTATAAGTCATCAAAGAATTTTGTTTTCTTTTCTGCAAAATAAAATCGCTAACTTTTCCCATTAAAGAATACATAAAATTTTATCATACTTATTTTTTTTTAAGACGGTTAAAATTTCAATATCATTATTCTGTTGAAAATTCCCAATCAAAAACATGCGATAAATACTAAACGAGACGAAATATCGAAAATCTAAAAACATACTCGTAGCTGGTATCAGAACATCCATCCTCTACAAATTTTGAATCGATTGGATAGAAATCTTAGACTGGTCTAACATAAAAACACTCAGCTTGATCTGAAAGCCTATGTGAGTTCTTTCGGATCACTTTACTGAAAAATAGGGCATTGTAAACATTATATTACCTAGCCTGTTATTCAAATATTGAGTAAATGAAAATTGAAAATTTTCTCAATGGCATTCTCATTTTTCTGGAGTTCGAAATAGTGAATTTTGGAACAATACACCATTAAAATTAGAAGTGTTGATACCAACAATACCTGCTGAGTAAAACTGAAACTCGAAGATAAGGGAATACCAAGTTGTGAGGTCTACAGCAATCACGAATAATATTTTTATCATACCAGGATTCTAGGAAGCACAAATATGACTCCTGAGAAACTCCTTTTAGAAAATGCTCCCAGCAATATCAAAGTGATACCAATCTGTTCTCCATTTACCTCTATCACATTCCTACTGCAAGTATCACTATGTGAGGAAAAAATTTGTATAATTTACGAAAAAAAAAACATTTCTTAATTAAAAAATTCAGATGATTGGCACCTTAGCATATATATCAAAACATATCATCGGTTTTCAGGCCGTAGACGTAAGCTCTAAACACGATGAAAAAATTGATAGAAAATTAATAATCAGGAAAAATATCAACGATTTTTCATTTCACGGTTATACAAATATCGAAATTTAATTCCCGCAACTCTTAATCACCGTGTGCATAATTAATGTCTTCAAAAACATCGATGATTAGCATAAAAAAAAACACACACACAAACATGTCTAGATACAAAGAAAAGGATGAAAAATATGCACAAAAAAAATTGCGGGGAAAAAAATTCATAAATAGGCTTTAAGCATAGGCAAGGAAAGAAACCCCCTCGCGCTCCCTTTCCCTTTCTCTTTTTTCCTCCAGTTAATTTGCTTTCGTGTGTGAGTATGCGTTTGAAACTTGTTATCAAACACTGATTGCAAACTCTGAATAAGACGTATTAAAATACCGGCGGGGGGGAAGGGAGTAACTCGATTATCTTTAACGAATAAAACTATCCGCATAACAAATGGTTAGGTAAGAGACCATGACCTAGCCTCCGATCTGCTTTTCTGTGTGAGTGGTTTGGAGCACATCACACCACCACCACCATCATCTCTATATAATCAGCTCCACTTTTGATTTCGATGTCATTAAATCACTTAGCCTTTTTGGTGAATTTTGTGTTTTACTTCTCTTAATCGCAACTTTTTAACTAAACCAATCAACATGATCCGTCAATTGGTAAGCATTTTATAATTTTAATTGAAAATTCAATAGCAAAATAATTTTCGTGATCGAATTTCTCGATTTTTAATGAAACTTCGTATTTTGTGAAAAATAATATTGAGTTTGATACGGTGAAATAATTTTCAACTGGTTTAATATTTGTGAAGTTCAGTTCGTATGTTATTTATAATAATAATAATATATTATAAGTCATCGTTGCTGGTAATGTAAAAATAGTGCCTCACATTTTTAAAGCAAATTTTCTGCGCCACTCTTCATCAAGTTTCAATTTACAAAATCTATAATAATTTCAATTTACAACGCTAATAACCTTTTGGAAGCTGAGCTAAGTCAACTCTAAAATCTGTATATAGTTACCTATTTCACTTTTAAAGCGAATTTTCTGAGCTATTTTTCGATGAAATCAAATTTACAACTCTAAGATTTTGATAATTTATAACACATAAGCCTTTAAGAAATTAAGCCAAGACAATTTTAAAATAATTCCGCTTTTTCACTTTTGAAGCAACTTTTCAAGCCATTTTTTACATAGAAAGTTTCAATTTACTAAGCCAAATAATTTCAATGTAAGATAAGCACATACTTTTCAGAAGATATGCTTAGTCAATTCTAAAACAGTTATTTCACTTCTGAAGCAAATTTTTTACGATTTTTTCAACTAGTTTTGATTCACAGAGCCATAATTGAAGTTTATTATACGAAGCTGGCCCCAGTTCAGCAAAATAAATAATGCAATTTTTTAAAACAAACTTTTTAAGTTAGGATCCATATGGATTCAAAGTAAATTGTAGGTTATAAAGTTTTTTAAGAAACAGTTGAAAATTTACAAATCGAAATGATAAAAATGAAAAATATTCAAAAATAATATAAAAATCAAATCTGAAATAATTTCAAATTTTTTTCTTAACCAGAAATTATAAGATTAAGTAGATTATAAGAAAAACTCAACGAAAACTCTTTGATCAAGTGAAATCACCCCAATTCTTATACTGAATATATTATAGGTAGTCCTACATAAAATGGCTGTAGGTGAGTTGCGGCCAAAATTGATTTTGTACCTTTTTTACAAAGTGAATTGCGGCCCAGACTTTCTGCAGAAGGGAGTGAGTTGCGGCCCTGACTTTCTCCAGAAGCGAGTGAGTTGCGGCCCAGACTTTCTGCAGAAGCGAGTGAGTTGCGGCCGATGGGTTTTTCCTACTCTGCATTTGTATAGTCCACTCTCCTTTTTCTTATCTTTTAATTTATAATCTGAGTAGGTTGATAAACTGGCTTCTCGGTCTCGTTTCCAGTCAGTGTGTGAAATATTTTTGCTTCATACGTGTATATGTTGGGTAAAACTTTGGTGATTGATTTTTGAAATGGAATTTTTAAAAAGTGAAAAAGGCAAGCCTCTAATTTTTTTTCAACAATTTACTTATCGGTACCATAAGACTTTGAAAGATGGTGTTCAGCGATGTCCCTGCTCAGTTAAAACCTAACTCGATTCTAATTTGTAAAAATATTATGTTTCAAGTTTTTACCAAACCCTAAATTAAATTACAGAACTATTTGACGTGAGTTTTGAAAAGTGCTTTAGATAATAATCTTATGTTTATGATGAAATATTTTCACACATTTTGGGAGACTACTCAGTCAACCTCCTTGTGGTGTCTCCTGGGTCACGTTAATAGACTGAAGGTTGGCCGCAATTAACTGGGCCGCAACTCACCCAGGGAGAAAGAAAACCTGGGCCGCAACTTACCCAGGGGGAAAGAAAAACTGGGCCGCAACTCACCCCTATTTCCAGCATCTGGCCGCAACTCACCGACACCGCATAAAATTTATAATCAGATGTTTCATTTTAATTTACTTCTCAGCTCCTAAAATCAGATAAAAAGTATCAACAATCAAAAACTCCGTGAGATGAAAAATTGTTGATAATATTTTACCTGATTATAAATTTTCTATAAATTTTTTTATTATGTTTAGAGCTTACGTCTACGGCCTAAAAACCGATAATGTGTTTTGATATATATGCTAAGGTGCCACTCATCTTAATTTTTTAATTAAGAAAGGGTTTTTTTCTCGTAAATTATACAAATTGATTCAAAAGATGAAATCAGTTACATGCGCAGAATAAGGTATATTGTCAGAGAGCATAAGCAGTACTCGTGATGGCAGATGAATAGAACAAATGGACTCGAGTTAAATACAAAAGTTCACAGAAAATGACATATTTATCCTCATTCATTCCTTTTAGTTAGTGAGAAAAACGAAACTATATGAAAAACATAAAGCTTCTAATTTTAAATATTCATACAATAAGTTTATTTTGACTTTAATTCACCGAGTATAAAATGAAATATACATAGATATTGGCTGCACTGGCTCAGTTCATAACTACAAACTTCTCACAGATCAAACATCCGGTTTTGAATACACCGACCTTATTTAAATTACCGGAGACAAATTGAATTTGATTAAAAACTAATGCCCAAAACCAAACTACAAATGCCTGCCTATAAACTGGTTACCATCTGTATACAATTTGAATTTCTCTGTACATAAAGCCATTAAAATTAATCATGTCATTAAAATTAGATCTCTTCGGTCTCATTGATAAACTGCTAGCAACAAACACTACCACCGGTACCTAGATCCAACAAATACAATCTTTCGACTGGTTTTATTGACCCAAGTTTCCGTTGGGAAATCAAACAACTCAATTATAAATGGTGTAAATTAAAAATTCTCTCATTTGGCGGCAGTATTAGCCAAAAAAAAACACGAAAGTTGGCTCAAAAAGCTGTCGAAACATTAATTCTCTCAACCTTTGATGAAGATTTCGTGAATAATTCTCGTATTTTATCGAACTAATTTGAATATTCCAAGTGTTGTAAATTATGTAAAACGTCTCAAAATCGAATTCAGCATAATTTATAGGTTCCAAGAATGTGGGTGTATCAAAACAGAAATTTTACGCAGCAAAATAAGTTGAACCCAGCATTATTTTGGTAAATCGAAATTGTTCAGTAACCTTTTCTGCTGAAATTTCTCAAGGATATCCTTCAAACACCTTATACGTCCCCCATTTGCTAAAGATTGATATTTCCATTTTCGTATCAATTTTTAGGCGGGTCTCCAAATAAAAGTCAACGTTTAAAATATTGAGTGCCAACTGACAAAGGGAATTTTATATGTACTCGTATTTTTCAGCCTATTTACACAAGTAGCCAAAAATGTAAATTATTAGCAAACGCCCATCATTAAAGAGACAGTATAATATACGAGTAATTATAGATGGAAAAAAAATTGACAAATTTATTCTCCATTACCTTCGTAATGTTTGTTTTCCACCCCTTTCTCAAAGATAAAAAGCGAATAAATTTTCGGGAAATCTGAATCAATTAATGAGATCTTTAGAAAATAATTTTTTTTATTCCATTTAATCAATCCAAAATTTTGGCAAATATTACCACGTAAAATTATTCATGATAAATTTTACGAGTGCTACATTTCAAATCGTAATGAATAATGATGCTTAAAAGACTTCATTAAGATTTTATTCAAGCTGAAATATTTCTTGAAACTTTTCTCCACAGTCGAAATAAATAAAAAACTAGGTGATTTGAGAAGAGGAAAAAAAAACATGCCAAATTATGCAAATATTTTATGAAGTAGATAAGTGGGCTTAGGAAAGCTAGAAAATATGAAAAAGAAAAAACACACAGCTGCTTTCGAAAAATTTAAATGAAAATTGTTAAACAGACGAAGGTTACTTAAGTTTTGGAGCAGGTCTTTTTTACATTATTCAATACAAGGTGAATAATTTTCATAGAGAAGAGGTACCTATACAGAAGGCCAATATTATCGTACACTGTTAATTTTACAGTGATATCGTCTTAGAACTTTTAACCCAAAACATTACTTAAAGCTTGCATTATTTATGAAAGAATTCGATTATATGTACTTTCCCTTTACATGTAAATTGAATATTAGGAAAAATTGACCAGAGATGTCGAAAAAGTAGTCCAAAATCAAGGTAGGTAACCAAAACCATAAACAATTAGAAGCCATTTTGCTTAGAATGACAAGTTTCTAAAAGTACATTAAAATCATGTTATAGCGGCAGGAAGAATAGGATAAAATTCTTCATATTATAGCAAATCCTTATCTCAGACATAATTCAGGATTTTCACAAGTAGGAATCATTGTTGAGTGACCATATAGTCGAAGATGAGTATTCCTACGTGATTTTTAGTTCATCTTAGAAGGTACACATAAAGCAGTGACGTACCCAGACCAACAATCTCTGGGCGTGGAGGGGGGAGGTCCCAAAGCAAAATTATTCCATTTTCCTCCTCACTGAAGAAGCAGGGTTACCAGGTTAAAAATGCATAAAAAACGGGTCACCAATACAACACCGCAATAAAATTATGTCATAAATGAAACAATAATTTTTTTTTCTCGGAAATTTCTCGATAAAATTTGATTTTTCTATGAAAAAACACCAGAAATTGAATAAAATGGCAAAATAAAAGGTTATTATATCGGATCAAGAGAGGCAAAAAAATACCAACTTAGGTGTTAAAATCTAAGCGCACTGGAGTTTCTTGTACATTTTTTTTCGGCTCTGGGGGGTGATTAAGCCCCCAAACCTCCTCCTCGCAGGTACGACACTGACATAAAGCCATGATTGTTTGAAAGCAAAAAAAGATTCAGAGCACAGTCACCATATGACGTCAACGCATCCAAAAATGTCTTCGAAAATGGGAAATATCCGGTAACTTACGTAGGAAGTTGCAATTTTCGATAGGAAATACTCGTACTTTCGAATTGAATTGTCAGTGTTTACGTTGCGTGTAATAATTATTACGTCCATTTGTTGGTCTTTTCTCGGCAAATTTCACCCAAAATCTCACAAAATTCTAGACACTTACACGAAACCCTGATAGGAAACCCGAAATAGTCTTTCAAGTGCGCAGCGAAATAGAAAACGAATTTTCCATCGAAAAAAGTACCAAAAATAGGTACCTGCATCGAGAAATATTTCTTCCATTTCATTTATCGAAGATTCGACAAGGGGACTCAGCCATTATATGATTCAGAAATTTCTGAGTTAAAAATTCAAATTCCTATATTTTCAAAATACCATCTACATATTTCGCATTGAGGGAGGAAGTGGAGAGAGGAAAGCCCATATGAGATATTACTCGGGTATTATTTTAGAAGAGTGAAGAAAACCTATCTAATGAGCTAAACTTCGAGAGACAAAGTGCAACCAAGGTTTGTACACAACCAATAAATTATTGTAATTGCCATTCACCATAATTCGACAGCCAAAATACGAGTATCAACAAAAAATTTGAAAAATTGAATTCAAAATCAAAGCATGAACTTCCACCCTCATACTAACTCGAAAAACAGTAGTGTCGTACTCGTAGTAACGAAGATATAGTACAGAAAATATAGCACGAGTCTTCTAAATTCTTCAAAGTTTTATCCAAGTGCACAAGTTATCGGATCTTAATCACTGATAACGAGGTCAAATATAAACTCGTTTCATATGACTTAATATCACAAATCGCTCAAAGTTTCGTCTTATGGGAGGAATTTATACTCAATGGGGCTACACTAAGAAAGCACACAAAATCTGATTTTCGGCTTGCTAGGCCCTATATAAGGAAAGCGCACCAATTCAAAACAACGGCTTGTAAGAAACGCGCACGAAAATATCTCAAATATATTCGAGCTGGAATAATCAATTAAAAAGTCCAAAGTAATATTGAAAATTTAAGACAAGCCGTGCACAAGCAGTATATTATAATGCATGTACGATCTCTGAAAATGTCAAAATTAAAGGCTATTATATTCTTATTTAGGGTACAGAATTATAGTTCAAACATTTCGTCGATGGGTGCGCTTTTCTTGAGGAACCCAACAAATTGAATGTGCGCATTCATTTACTCTTTTCGTGCGCTTTACTGACAGAATTTTCCTCAATGTACGCTTTTCTGGTACACTATACTCAATGGCTAAGACGAATCTCACGTCATTTACGTACTATTTCAAACATTCAATTTCTATGGTCAACCAAATCATCGCCTTCACGCTTGTAAACAATATTACACAGTGTATATATTAAATTTAAATTTATTTCAACTGCTGTAGGTAATAAAAGAACATTAACTTCTTCAAGATCTTTCATATTTCAAGAATATGGTTTCTGCGGAAGCATTAATGTACAAAAAACGTTCACCATTTTTTTTTCTCAATTCGATCACAGAAATTACTCATTTTTGAGCTCGCGCATAATTTTCCAATTTTGTCTAACTAAACGCTATTTTCTTCTTTCAGGCTTCCCTTTTGGTCTTGGCTGTGGCCGTCTCTGCCGTCTACCCATACTACGGTGGATATGCCCCATACGCCGCCGCCCCATACGCCGCCTACCACGCACCAATTGCTCCAGTCGCCTACCATGCCCCAGTCTACCATGCTCCAGTAGCTACCTCCTACCACAACACCTACAGATACCCAGCCTACAAGGCCTACGCCGCTGCTCCAGTCTACGCAGCTCCATACGCTGCCTACCACGCACCAATTGCTGCTGCCTACCATGCCCCAATCGTCCCAGCCTACGCCAGATATTACCGATCTGCTGATCAACAAAAAGTTGAACAACCAGCTGAAAAATCAGAAAACTAATCTGGGTCACCCTTCAACATAAAATCGCCGAACTCAAATAAAGACTTCTACAAAATTGCCAGCATCTCATTCTTGCTAACAAAAATCTCAAAATATCTCCATGAAAACTTCGTGTTTCGCACTAGCAATAATGTATTCGAATTGTTTCAGGTTTGTTTTTTTTTTTTTTTTAAACAAAAAAATTTATTTTTAATTAAATAAAACGTTTTCTTTTTATTCGGCGCGTTATTATTGACCCATTTAAGGGGTGTGTAGTCTTACGATGCATTCAACATCGTCGTCTACAGAACTGCATGAAAATGTGGAAATAATTATAGGCGAAATAAAGGCAATTTTATTGACACGTGTGTTGCGGTTTTGCCTTTTAGCAGCCAAAATGACAATTTTCCCGAGTTTCTACTTTTTAGCCACCTCAATAGCGCACTATTACTACTGACTAAACCACTCCATGCAAACACTTATTCAAATTGTATGTATGTTTCTTTTTGACTTTGCTCATGACTTTGCTTTGGGGTCGAAAGGTATCATCGTAGTCTTATTAACGTTTCATATCTATTCAAATTACATCTGCATAGGATGCAATATTCATACATTCCTTCTCAGATTTTAAATCTCAACTTTGAGGCTGAATTACAACAAGTTCTGAAACAATAGATCCCTGGGACTAGCGAGTCGGGCCACGTTAGTAATGATAATAAAATGCAATTGTAGATTGATGCATAAACAAAGTTTTTTTTTTCATTTCACGTTTACTCAACTACTATCCAACCTAAAGAGCTGGAATTAGACTCATTTGAAAGAGAAAGGTTCCAAAAATATGATGGCATGAACACTTTTTCAATTTAACGTTTCATTTTGCCCACAATTACGAGTACAAATACATTTTCAACAATTGTGAATTTGATGCTACATTTCTGCACAACATTTCAAAATGGAGAAATCTTTCATTCATTTCATGATGATTAAATTTTTATTGTATTTAACACTAGAAAAAGCAGGTTTTATTCGATTACTCAAAGGACCAGGTGACGTCGTATGACACAAGTCAGGGTTTCTCAAAATATTAGTCCTCTGAGTAGTCCATCTCAAAATTTTGAGTGGCGTCGTATATGACGCCACCTGGTACTTCTAGAGTGAAAATGAAAAGCTAAAATGGTGTCATTTCAAATAAAAAGCTTCGAGGATCACGCGTTCATACATGAAATTCCAAATTTGGGACCTTACATCGTAAAAATTAAAAACTCTCACTTTTTGAAAAAGTCTTACATAACATTTTTGCGAAAATGAAAGTTTTCTTTCGTTTATCAAATGATAATTGATAACTCAGCTCGTATCTCTGATAATTACATGTTGAAATGGAATTCATTAGAAAGAAGAAGCTTTGGCGGTCATTTTGATGAGCCATTTTATCGGTAACCAATTGAAGAAATAAAATAACTGCTGATTTTTCCATACTTTTCAAATGTTCGAAAAGTGGTTTTACTTATTTTACAATTACTTGAGATCCATACAAGTTAAAGAGACCCCATGGCAAGATAGTCATGTATGGCTCGAGCGAATTAATTAGCTTTTAGAGGGCACTCGATAAAAAAGAACGAAAATATTCTGTAAGAAAAGTGAATTTTGCCTAAAATTTATCGGGTGTGCAACAAAAGTTACAGAAACGTTCGTCTGTTCACATTAACAAACTGGAAAAATAATGAAAATATGAATGCGGACTAAATTCGAGTAGGTAGGTACATAAAATCTTGATTCAATTCATTTCAACATGTCAGAGGTTCACCTAAACCATCTGTGAGTCAACTCTTGAATTCCAAGGTGTTAACTAGGAGCAAACAAACGAACCGGTATTCGAAAATTCTGAGTATACTTAGAGGATGAGAACACATAAAATTTTAGAAATCTAGTTCAGTAGCTTTAGAGAAGGTTATGAAACGCCGTGTTGTTAAATCTCAAACAGTATAATTGTATTACAATAGTTCATTACAATTCACTTGAAAATGCCAGAAAAAGAAACCCAAGGGTGATCTCATACCTTTTCAGTCCTCTGAAAAATGTGATAAAATTGGTACATAGCTCATTCAATGTATACTGTATAAGTAACATTAGACAAATTTAATATCTCTCTAGTAGTAAGTACAGTCATTTCTACAGTGAAAATTTACTAAAACGAATTCTTTTTCTCTCAGTACTCGAAATATTTCATCTACAGCTAATACTCGTACATAAATTCACAAACTACAAAGAGAAGACCTTTATGTCTGATCACCCTAATTATGAAAATCAGTATTTTCTAACGGTTTATGTTCTCCAATGTGTGCGATCGTAATAATTAAACTTATTCCAGCACATCATCTTTTGAAAAGACGTCGATGGTTCTTATAGCTCCAGCAAGAAATAACGTTGAATGGAGATTCTCCATGGTAGATAAATCTGTTGTTCGTCGTGGCTTTACTGTGTGCAAGTTATTGGTCAGTTGCTTTGTGCATTTTTCAAGAACAGTGAGTGTATGGCTTCCAAGTTATAGACTTTGTACTTTCGATTGGTAATAACAACGTAAATTTATTTATTTTACATTCACTTTGCCCAACTTTCAGCGCATTAAACATGAATTTTTTGTCGTGGTCAAAATCCGTAAGTTGAATTTACTAATTTAATCGAAATTTAATATTTTTCCAAACTAACCAACCATTCTTTCTATTCCGATTATCGAGTTCTACTTTCTAGTTTTTTATAAGAATTTTTAAATCTCTGAAATGGCAGGAGGATAAAGTTTTTTTCTCTATTGAAAAGAAGGATTTTAAACAATTTAGGTTGGTGGTTTCAAATTATTCAAAACGCGGCCATAACATGAGTTCTACAAAAATTACAGTACTTCAAACCCTTAAAAAATTGAAGACGAAAACTCTTCTGTTGCGATAGTTTTCCAAGCGCACTTTTGAGTAAACTATTTAATGCTGGTTTGTGTATGATCGATGAAAAAAAAAATTGAATTTGGTTTTCTATTTTCAGGTGCAATTTTATTCTAAAAAAGGAATTTAATTTACGTTCAGTTTGAATCGGCTTACGCCAGAAACATCTATTGGTTTGAAAATAAATTTTCATTTAAAAGAAATTAAATACCCAAGCAGCGGTGAAAATTATCGAAAGGCGGCTTGGTACTTTGACACAATCAAACTCTTTTTTTTTTTGTATTGGAATTAAAAATTGATCCGAATTTAGTTTTTCCCTTGTTAATTTTAAGTAGACTGTTTTTTCTTGTCTTGTGAAGACCGAAATGACTACAGCAGACCTAGCTATACGAAAATGAAGACGAGAAAAAATGGATTTTCGAGAAAAAGAAATTTGAAAAAGACGAGAAAAATTTTCTCCAATAAATCATACAGGTTAAAGGCGTCTTTACAGTTTCAAATTTTTCATTTCATTTCTTAAACAATTTTCTCGGCGTTATACTCGTACCTATCTACCTAAAATTTATTCGAGCTACCTTATCTGTATTAAACCTCTGAGGGTCGCGGCTATTTTTATGTACATTCTCGTTCTCGTTTTCCATTTACATTTAGACAGCCCTCAATTACAGCTATATGCGCGACTAACTAAATGCCGAGATGTTCAGATTTTTACCCCAAAACTAAGTTTTACCATTCTTAATCCTTTTTAAAAAGTTGGTTCTACACCAATTTATATCAACAAATTTAGATTTAAATTCACCATCATCAGACTCTTTTCTCGAATTTAAACTTTCAAGCTGTTTCATTGTAGGATCTTGGAAAACAGTTTTTTGAAGCACCTATCTGGTTTAAGAAATAGAAATTTAAAAAACAGAAGGCCCGAGGGGAGGCTCGGTGAATGAATTTCAGAGCAACGTATCCAGCTTGTGTAACATTCTGCCTGAAACTCGGAAGTCGGAAATGAAAAAAATGAACCTCTCAAAATATCATAGGTGTACGACACCCTTATGAAAGAGCTCTAATTGAATGACGGCATAAATTAAAAAGACCAATTAAACACTAATGTTGCGTGATGGTAGGGCTATAAACAAACACACACTGAACCCTTGGTATTTTTTAAATGCTTTAATTTAACTATAACACGGAGCAGAAAGTAGACGTTAAACAACAAATTGGAGTGCCAATAAGAAAAAAGTTGCGGTTTCTCAGACTTCAGTAAACTAAAGTGTGCATGAAAATAAAAGCATTAATTACTAAGAAAGTTTTTTCATTTACGAGTACAAGCGTTTTTTTTCTTTTGAACTAGTAAAAAAATGATACAAATTAATAAAAGTTTCTAGGTAAATGCTTCCATCTTCATGGGCGCTCCAGTTAACTCTTTTCCCAAGTCCAGAAGAGTTCAACTTGTTTCTCTCATGCACTCCTACTTTCTGCTCTCGGTCGAAGTTGAATAAAAGCAATCGAAAAATCTTTTTTTTTTCCTCTCCCTAAGAATGGTTAAATTTTCAAGTTTTAAAATGATACGATGAATTCTTCATTATTCTTTCAAACACACAAAAACACTCACATATCCGCGAAAGTTATAACGATCTACCGAATTTGTGAGGACCATACGTTATACATAGTTCAAGATGCAATTTCGATGCATTTAGTATTGCTTTACATAAATTTAAAATCTCAACAACAGCTCATACTATAACTTCGATAATACATTTCCTTCGTCAGAGAGCACTTGAAAAGGAATAATTCATCTCCACATCCAATTAGTTGCTTCCAATGCCCACACTGTAGACCCACGCAACTAATGCGCACACACGCTAATTTCAGTTCTGGTCAATATTCACCTTGGCGCCCATCATCCTCGCCAAACCTGAAATAGCGGTGCCAGTGGCGAACCCAGCCCCAGCAGTGGTGGCAGCGGCTGAAGCAGCTCCCGTAGGCGTAGCTCATGTTCCGGCTCAGATTGGCACCGCCATTTCTAAGACGGTTCACTACGCAGAGACGCCGATGGTCACCGGGTACACGTCCACCCTGTATAAGCCTGATCTGAGCGCCTTCGACACACCCTTCCGATTCAATTACCACCAACGATATCTCAGGCCCATAAAAACACTGGTGCCCAAACTAACGCCAATCGAGCTGCCCACAGTCAGAGAGCTCGAAGTGCATGCCCATCCACCCATTCTACCCGAAGTTCGTATAGCTAATGTAGCTCCTGTATATTATCCGCCCGCCATTGCTCCACTCATATAGTGAAGTTTACTATTTTGTAGCAATAAGTAATAAGTACATATATTAAACTACTTTTGTAACCTTTTGGATTTTATTGATGAAATATTTTCATATTTTTTTACTATGATTTATTTGAAGATGTGTTATGACATCAGAGGTCTTTCACGTCTTGGGCGGATGGTTGGGGTTTGAAATTGAGGTTTGGTAGGTGAGGTGGAACTTGTGGTAGGGGGTGGTGCAGGGGTGATTGGAAAGTCTCAGACGCACAACTTCTCAGTCATGCCAGAGCACTCAAGTCGGTCCCTCGCCAGATCTTGGTAGGTGGGTCAGGTTGTGTCGGTGATGGGTCTCGAACCCAGGACCTATCAATCGCAAGGCTGAGCAGTGAGCACTCTACCACTACACCACGCAGACCTCCTTGATAAAATATTTTCCTTCGTTTTCGTTGAAAATTACAAAATATGTGAGAAAATTACAATTACAACGTGGGCTTGGCTTTACTTATCCGTTGGAGAAGTCCGACGGCTTTATATTTCTAATTCAGAATTTATCATATGTATGACGGACTTTATTTTGGAGGAGGAATTTGTAAGATGTGTTGGACTGTTGCCTACATGACTTAAGAAGGAAAACAGTGAAATATAATTTGAACTAATTCACAGTGACTGAAATTACAGCTCACACTTCGATTATCAGTTTACCACTTTATCGTACCGACTACCGACTGAATGAATCTTTCACCTTATTTCTAAAACCCTATTTTTCTGTTATTTTTTTCCTCGTTTGTAATTGAACTTTCTCCGTCTTAAACGAAGGACAATTAAGTCAATCGTGAACTGCATAAAGAAACAATTCGTGATTTGAAAACAATATCGAAGTTACACGGAATTTAGAAATCTCTAGAAAAATTGACCGTCAAATTTTTCCTTCCACACTAAAATCTGTGCGTGTCATTTCATATTAATGAACTTTTCATAGTATTCCACGGCTTTCAGCCACTATACACTTAACAAGGTAATTTCGTCTTTACTGATTTAGTTCGTTAATAGTTCATACGTAAACATGATGTACCTCAACTTTTAAAGTAGTCTGTCACCAAACTTCACACAAAACTCTCCAGCTCCTGTTAAAATTCCAAAAAAGTCTTTGACATCATCGTCGTCATCGTTCATTTCTCCCACAAAATAGTGTCTACAGGTGTCAAAAGTTCAACGACTTTGGCCCTTTTCTTGACGAAACTACAATGAAGCCCTTTCGACGAAATTTATTTTAAATTAAATCATTTTTAACCGAAAAATTTGTCGACTAATTTGATAAAAGTTCTACAACCCCCCAGCATCTCTCTCAATTTGCGTGAAAAAGCAGAAAAAAAGAGTGAAGGGTTTGAACGACCTTTCTTGCAAGTGAAAAAACATTTTCCTCGCTACAAAATTACTTACAAGGTCTTCGGATGTTGAGGCAAGGATTTGAAAAAGAATCGCGGAAAAAAAAATTGAAGTGGGAAGTGCGAAGAGGGCAAGATTTACGTTGTATATTTTTACCGAATCGTTTTAATTACTGCTTCGCCAAGAAAGCTTGTAAAGTGTTTCTTAAATGTAAAAAAAAAATTGCTCGAGTACATTGACCTCGGTCTTCAATAGAAAAGGCGAAAAAATCGGATCTGAGGAAAAATTAGTTACGGTCGTTGGCACTGGTTCCACGTATACGAAGTCACATTAGATGTACCAAAACGAAAAGGAAGTAGAATAGGCAAGTACCTGTCCATTTTAGAGGGGCCTGGAGGGCAGGATGCATAGTAAATAATATGCCGGTTGTTTGCAGCATTTCCTATTTTTTGAATGGACATAGTCGAACTTTCAGAGTTAGTTTCTCTAACATGGGAAACAGTTTCAGCTTCTAATCTGAGCTCGGTTCTTGTCCATCGATTTGAAAAGATTGAAGAACTAAGAATCAAACAACAATCCACTCGAAATCTACTCCTGCCTATAATGAATACTGAGTAGAAATATACATGGTCAAAAATAAAAATCGATGACAACGTTATGCTAATTATTTATTATACATGGAAAATGGAGACAAAAAAATTGAAATGGCATGTTTGATAAGAGCAATTATAAAGTTGCATAGTATGGAGCGACGTATGGCAATGGTAATGGATATGCGGCTGGTGAAGCAGCAACTAATGGTGCAGCAACTGGAGTAGCTACAGCATGATTCACTGAGTGAGCACTGTAAGATCTGGCGAATGGAGCCACAGCATATGGAGCCAGAGGATATACGAGTCCATTAACTCCGCTGTATAGGGAGAGGGCGACCAAGAGGGAAGCGAATAACTGTAACAAAAAAAGTCAACATTTGACCGTAGTTTGATTAAACGTAAATTATGATAAGTAATCTTCAAAACAATTTCATGTTTGGTCGATTAAAGATGTTTTTAATCTATTATAGACGTCTTGGGGTCATTATATAACTGATGATGATGATTTGATCCCAATAAAATGAGGACTAATTAAGCAATATTTCTATAAGATACTGATAATTTAATCTACAATGAGCAATTTACTAGGAATGAAACAACGTACCCACAACTCATTATCATGATTTTTATTACAAAGATTTGGAATAACAGATGGAAGGTGACCAAATACACAAAGGAAAAAATGTGACAAAATTTGGTGGTGATGTATCAAAGTGATATGGATAATTATCTTCAATGGGCTATGATTGAAACTATTGATAATAACATTAACTTATCGATAATATCGAATCGTATGAAAAATGAAAAAAATGCAGAAAAATTGACCAGAAAACGCTACAAATTTGAACACGGTTCAAAATAAAGGGAAGGTCTTACATATAATAATTTCACGAAAAAACATATTATCGATAATGAAAATTTCGACTCCAATGAAAAAATTATTTTTTCCCACAAGAACACCTCAAACTTTCAAAATCTGCGAAAACATCTACACAATATAACTGCTTCGCATTATCAAGATAAACAGTTTTTGTGATTTTTCAGATTTGGTTTGGGGCTTTTAAATCCTAGTAAAACAAATACGTTCATCACTTACAATCGTTAAATGCCTATCCTATCTACGAAAAATTATTCAAAAAGATTAAATGAGAAACTAATTTTGCCAAGGTCCCTAAATTTTGGTATTTAAGAGATGAAATAACTATCTTTCAGCCTCCTCCTTCGCTCATCAGCACTGAGTTCTAAACAAACGGATTTTCATTTAAAATCTAGAAAAATTTTCAAAGTGCTTGGGGAAAAAAATAGCAATCCCTTTGTTGCTGAAATGAAACGTGAGACTTGACAACAGTTGAAAGAGTCAGAGTCGATATTAGAATTCAGCTTTTTTACTCGCATAATTTAAAGCTTTGGCAAAAGTTAAAGTTACTTTTCAAATAATTTCTTAAGAATTCGATTTCCTACAATGAGTGAAGGAGTGAAGTTCTTAAAATGACAGTACTTGAAGACATTTTCCTGTTAATATAAAATTTACGTATAAAATTTTATCAAAGTACGAGTATGTATAACAGACACCACAGTCCACATTATCTACACTCACAAAATGAAAAACGTCATAAATATTTAAATATTTACACTTTGAATGTTGATCCCACCGATTAAAATTTTTCATCCTGTCTCTTAGTTTAAGAATTTTGAAAAATTAACTGTTTCACCATAATTTTCCATATTTTCAAAATACAACAGTTATATTCAACGGCTATTAAATCACGAAAATCTAAGAAAAGCAGATTTCAGAGCATTATTTTCTCTTCGAAAATGCTTTAAAGCATGAAAATCATCATCCAAGAGCTGAAGTCGAAATGTGATAGAAAATTTCATTATAATTATAGTACCAACTTTTCATATGCACAATAAACCAAATCTCAAATTGTGACATTTTCATCAAAATTTTCTGCATTTACCTAACTTACATTTCGTTTCATTCTTCTCATACCTACGTTTGAGTCTCAAAATTTGTGGAGATGAGAATTTTTGAAATTGCAGTCCTCAAGAACTTCAAGAAACGACATGCAAAGGCTCTCTAATCGACCAAATGAAAAAATATAGGTAAATAAATGGTACTTACGAATTTTCCAATGGCAATCATTTTGTAAAGGTTTTGTGGTAATTAGCACAGCAAAAACGTAAATTTAAAATACACAGAAGCCGAAGATGAGCAATCGAGTTATGACCAAATCCACACAAACGTCGAGTTTATATATGAAAAACACAATTAGGGAGCTTTCAATTAGATATGAATCAAAATTCCGAACGCATTTTACACGCAACGCACATAACAGCCAATTTTTGGATTGACGAATGCCCCACGCATAATAATTAGACAATTTATTCATCGCCCTCGAATTATTTATATGATATAATGATGTCGCATTAGATAAACTTGCATCGTTTGTTATGATATTTTGGCTAGAGAAACACACGCAGAAGTGCCACGATGTAGGTCATTTTAGCCATAGACCTAATCGGAAATCATCCATGTAAGGTCTCCATTTAGGGCAACGGGTACGGAATTTGGCATCGACTCTATGGCTAGGTAATCTATATTCAAAGGCGCCATGTAAATATATAAAACTGAGACACACAAACCGCAGCTGGTACATAACAAATTGCTGCAGCGAGCTTTCAAGACCGATTTTTCGAGTTAGAATCAAATGGAAGAAAAAACACCATTTGTTAGATCCCATTTCATTAAAATAATACGAATAATTGAAAAATAGGCAGAGACTCACGTTGGTAATTATTTGATGAGGAATGCCCAGAGTAGGACTTTTTACTATCTTAGATAGGTACATATAGACGTTCATATATTAACGTAAGTATAGCAAAACTTCTTCCAAGTGTACTCTGCTCTATCAATTCCAGTTTATCCTTTTCAGGCGACAAAATGGCACCCATCCAACAAATTAAGTGGCAACAACAAGTAAATGCAATATTCTACATGGTCAACGTTCGCCATATATAACAATTAATAATATTCCAGCAGAAGCGTGTAAATTAGGTATTATACTTTATAAAAGAAATTATTTCGCAATGGTGTATAATTCACACCTCTCTCATCTTCCCAAGAGTCCAGTTTAACGAACGTTGACTCCTATTTGGTGTCAGAATTGCGTGAGATTGTAATTTAATGGTCGATATGCATTTAATCATCCACACATTACTATCTATACAATATCCGTAACTAAAAGGTGGGAAAAAAAGTTAATACAAGCTATTAATATTACAGAGCACATGAGAAGAATGCACCATAAGCATACATGTAGAAGTGGGGAGAGAACAAAAATTACAGTAGTGCAATTCGAAAGCAAAGGATAGCCATTCTCTAAACCGAATCGACAAAGCCATTAAGTCACAACAAATTTGTTACTTTTTTCGGTTCTTTCATAATCGTTTAGTGATCTTTTCGAATAATTCAAAATATGAAACAAGTTACTCTGGTGGTAAGTACTCGACTTTTGAATTATTTTTCTAAGTACATTTTAGGGATATATACCTACCTCAAGTTTTACATGATCGCAATAACTTCTATTACTACAGTCACAATTTCAACTATTCAGAAAAGCAGTACAGGCCGCTGGAATTGAATTAAAAAGAAACGTTGGGTCATTTTTACCGAAAGGGGATTTGAAACAAAATTTTATAAAATTTATATCATCAATATAATGTCCTGGAAATATAATTTAAGCAGAAATTTTATATTTTCCAAAACAGTTTTTGAGCTTAAAAAATAGTGCTATTTGTATTCCTTGAGGTACTTGGAGACTATTTTCAAAATTTTAGAATTTTGGGAATATTATACTATATTCGTGCAACTATACATAGTATCAAAAGTTGAACGATGGCACATTTTTTTGACTTTTTCAATCTCAACACTCATAGCACAACAAAAGTCAACGACTGTAAGGTGTTAAGACCATTTGTAAGTTTACTGGATCAAAATTTAACCCTATATCCGCCGCCCTACCGAATAAAAATGTCGAAGGCCGAAAAAAAGAGAAAACATAGAACAATTTCCAATGAAAAAATAAGATTGAATTTTTAAATGATGAAAATTAAGTACCTGCTTCGACTTCATACATTACTCCGATCAACTTAGAGATGGTCTCATTCAAGCCATCTTTCATTCTGCTAATTGAAAAGTAAAAACTTACATATCACTGGCTCAGTGTGTAAAGGTCGCATTACTATTTTCCCTCTCATTTTACTTTTCCGATTATTTCCGAAAATAATTTCTATCCTCTTTCAAATGGCGTCATTTTTCGTTTTAAGTTCCATCGAACATAAAACAATTATTCTTTCCATCACATCAATATTAGCCAAAAAAAATTCAGTCCTATACCAGTACAGGAAACTGAAACACTGTATACATAAAAATATTTTTTCAGCACTATGAGTTTTATGATTCCATATGGGTGTCTCTTAACCTAAGAGGACAATAAAGAAAATGTTTATCCCTCCCCGTAACTGAAAAACTTCAGCGATATTGATATTATATTGTTCCATCAGAACATGTTTAGTTGCTGTGGCTATCCAACATTACATAGTTAAAGATTTCCGGTTTTCATTTTTCAGACATTTCTAATAGCAAATAGGCTCATTTCAGGGTAGACAAATCACCTTAATGGTTTTCTTTCGACGCACTCTCTTCCTCATCAACCTGGAAAACATTTTCGCAGTAAAAAAGCTGCCTCACTTTGTATGAAATTTGTGGCCTACTTCGCCATTTATGGCACTAAGCCAATTGCCATCAACCATCATTTCCGCATAAATCCGACGACAGTTTCGCAACAGCGAATATAATACCTTCAACACATTTACCAGCCTCTTTAAGCAGCGAATTTGGAACGTGAAAAAATTGTAGATACCAATTTTATTTTCGTATTTTCGAAGGAAAATTTCCTGGCACAAGGGAATTGTAAATTGGGGATGAAGAAAAATTTTACGCTCGACTCGTCTGTAGGAAGTATCGAAATGTGCGCTATTCTTTTTTATTGCCGAAAAAATTCAAGCCTTCTCTGGAATAAGGTCAACGGCGGATTTGATTACGGTTTCGTAGGCTTTATATTTTCACTAAATGGTCGCAATGGTTGTATTGAGGAGGAGAATTTCGCCCCTAAAAAGCGAAAGTGTCACACACAATGAGCTTTTGAAAGATACAGTCAGTGAGGAAAACGAGGTCAGTAAAAAAATTTACTCGAACCATTTACGAATAGTGAATTCGAGTAAATTTTTTTTCCCCCGCATCGTAAGTATTCATTTATCCTCCATTTTTTTTCTCGTCACAATGTCGGGATAAACTTTAGTTGAAATTCAGATCACGAAATTACGTGACGAAACTTAAGCTTCTGTTTTTTAGCGTTTTTATTTTTTTCTTCCATTTAGATGAGATATAATTCGAACAGATGACAAAACAAGAAGCGTAGACATTTGTTTGGGTCTAGTTTCGACTATTTTTTTCTCTCGAATGAAAATAATTTAGCAATGGTAGATTTATTTCACCTAAAAAGGCTCTTTCCAGCAGCGTTTCAATAGAGCTGAGGTAGGACCCAAGGGAAAGAAGATTAACCCACATTTAGACATGTTGAAAACCAATCTTTGAATAGCTTCAAGGGAGTTACTTTCATAAAAAATATTGCTTAAAACCTCACTGAAAAAAATAAAATAAAATTAAGCGTGAAAAAAATTGTAAAAATATTATAAATCAGGATAAAATCACAAAAATTTGATTAAAATGATAATGAAAATAAGAAAGAAAGTATCATAGAAGCTGAGGCGAAGCTCAGTGCACGCTAGAATTTATAAGGTGTATGACTACCTTTTAAAGTAAGAGGCATGTATTAATATACCCACATAATATAAGTGAATGTCTATTAAAAATTCACAAAAAAATATCAGAAACAAATCATTCCCAACACTCCCAACACGAATGACTCAATCAACAGTCATTATAGTTATTTTCTTAATATAAAATAGTACAAATTGCATGATAGAAAAAACTTCTAGAAGAATTCAGTACGAAAAATTGAAAAAATTACAATTTTTTTTGTTGAAATAACCTTGAAAAATGACCAAAAGATGTAAAAAATTCTTCACTTTCCTTCAAAAGGATCGGAGTGCCGTATTGAGAATTTGCTTGCTGGTTTTTTTATCCAATGCGATTAAAAATACCGAACGTTGTAGTATAATTCAGACAAAATCATTCGCAATTAAGTTACAATTGTGTACAGCTATATCTCGCTATCTTTAGATTAACAACTTTCATATTGTGCATCTTTATTCGGTGGTCTGTAAACTTTAACCCTCTTTTTCTTTTTTTTTTTTAAGGTGCTTTTATGTATTTTCCTACATTCGACCATGGGATCTGCTCAAGTTGTGCTGACGGGAGGCGTTGTACCGGCATATCCTAACAGCGTGTCACCAAGACTCGTAGTTCCAGCAGTTCCTTATGCTTACGCAGCTGGATACGACGCCATACATTCGTACGAACCAGTCGAACAACACGGATACAAAATCTCATATGGCTTCTAGAAAAAGTCATGAAATGACTTCATTTTTGTTTTCAAACTGACTGAGAAATTTACACGAAACGAATGCATTTATCACATCATTTTGATTTACTGAATTTTCAGTCAATTTTATTTTATAATCGTAATTTAACTTACTGAAAATATACTTTCCATGTTTATAGCTAAAATTAAAAAAATTTTCGATCAAGTAAATCATTCAAGTTGTCGAGAAGATATTATGCCTGCGCAAGTGAGGTTATGCAAGCTATCAAACACAAGTGAAAGATTAGTTTACATAACCCTGCATTAAAACAGGCAACACTTTTGAGGTTTTGTTGACTTTTTCAAGAAAATAAAAAATTCTTACTCAGACTCGATTTCATTCCAGAAAAAGTATAAAAAAACATATTCCTGATTTAAAGGGGTGCGGAACAAGGTTTTCATAATTTACGAAGGACGTTTACGTTACTTTTTACAAAATGGTGGGTTTGAAAATTTTTTTTCGTTGTTAAAGCCGTGAAATATAAAATTTATAAATGTTTATTTCAGAAAAAATATTGACTGATATTATGTAATTTATTCAATTACAATGCCTTTGACATTCCCTTTAGAAAATAAATAAAATCTCGACCACCACCCACTAATTTATACTCAAACAGTCTCACATTTACTTACGATCTTATTTTTCAGCATCGATTCATATGATCGATTGAAAACTCCAACAATATTAGCTTCAGAGAATAAAATGGTAAAATATCACTGTTTCAAATGTATCGAAAGTATAAGACGATAAAGAAATTTTTGGAGGAGTCAAGTATATGTTATTTGAATAAGAAGTACCAAAAAATGTAGATATCTGAAAGTAATCAACAGACCATGAATTAATTATTGAACTGACAAGAATTAGAATTCGACTTTGAAAAACGAATATCACGAGATTGAATAGAAATAAGAATACAATAATGAGCTTCAGGAAAATTTAGTTGAGAAGATAACAATGGCAGAAGACAATCATCACGTTACCTTTTTAGTTTTTCTGCATAATATAGCAAATACAAATGGAAAGAATTTCTACAATTTTAGCACATTATAAGATATTAAACCCACGAACATTCTGAAACCGATGTTATCAAATTAAATCCGAAAATGCAACGCAAGTTCACCTTATGGAATCATGTAGGTATATTTATAGTTATGGTATGAAAGCAAACGAATAAGTCGAATTCATATAGTGAAAGATGATTGAAAAAATAATCAAGAATTGCTGTCTATGTATAGAATTTGAATATAACAAGAGTTTAATGTCTTTAGCGCAGAAATTACCGATTTAATTTCATGTACATGAAAATTCTTGCATACCTGCTATATAAGAGTACATAAACTTTTATAAAGTATTCAATATTCTTGTTCATGATTTCGAGTTTCGACGCATTCCAGTCGAAACAATTTTCAGAAAATAATACAAAAGAATTTTACCGAAAGAAATTCCAACAAAACAGAAAGGGCGATTCTTTACGAATTTATGAGCGGGTGCTCAGTCAGTATAGTCAGTATAGTTACATTAAAAATACTATAAATTTGTAAAAACACTGGCAGGATAATATGGGGGAAAACGCAGATCAAAGATTGCATTCGGATGCAGCTATTTTTCGTTTTCTAATTAAAGCAGTCTACTTTGGGTATAATTCGACCGAGTAAACTCCAAACGAAAAATCACATAACATCGTATTCTCCATAGTGAACCAACACATTTATCATCAATTGGTTCAACTTGAATCAAAAGCGAAAAAGCACAAGATTCCCTTTGTACACCAAGCTTTAGGTAAAAATGTCCATGCCAAATTCCGTATCAATACCTCACAGCCTCACTGATTGTACATATCACATAATATGGTACTCTAGAAGGAAAGATATCCTAAACCAGCACTGATCGTACGAGGATACGAAGGGATACGACCGTATGGGATCTATTACAGATTTAATGGGCTAGTTTGTATCACACTGCAGGCTTGCTGAAACAAGACTTAGGAAATTAAGGTAAACATTATCTTATTAGTCAATAACAATATCAGGATAACTGGGGGCTTGAATGCACGCTACCAGGAATCTGCAGAAAATGCAAAATCGTTCTACGCGTATCTAATCATATTTATTTGATATCAAACGTCATTCTTCAACTTACCTGCAATAATGTGAAATAGATACCGGAGATGACGATGTTAAGGCAGCATCAATTGCAACGAAACAAGAAATAAATTAAACTGAGCTTAATGCAATAATTTCAAACACTCATCAAAAATAAGAATATTGATTTTAAACTTCCTCATTCATTCAACGATTTTACGTTTTGTTACTGCATACATGTTTGAGAATTTCTCTGCACAAGTATTCATAAACGAGATAGGTACTATGAGATAGAAAACTTACCCACGGGACTTCACGAAGACGTTCTGAAGCTTCTTCTGACGCTGTACGACTCCAATTAGAAGACCCAATGTGAAATTTGGAAAAATCTGCACCTTGAGACTTCATTATGAACGAAATGACACGATCTCGATGATAAAAATAAACACAATTCCCGAACCGAACTTATTTGAATTTAATGCTAACGAGACGAAAATGCGATGACGAATGACGATTCGAGAGTATAGTTATTTTGACAGTTCATGATGATTCTTCACCTATTACACCATTATAAAATTTCAACTTCAATTGGGATTGTGAATCAAAAACGTGAAAGCTGCCGATCGAAAATCGCAATTCCAATTTCTGAATACTGTTAAGAAGAAAGTAGAAGATATTTCATGACAGTTGAGTGTCGACTATGACTCCAATATCGAAATTTTGAAGAAAACCAAACCCGAACTCCGAAAAAACCGCGTGAACAAACAAATTGGTAATTACAAAAAACAAAACTCCAAAGCGGTGTCGACCATGTTGTTGGGCTTGCGACTTGGGAGTTGGGAGGCAAAATTTTCAATACGTTTAGTTCCACTAAAATCTTTCAAAGTTTAATCCGCAGTTAAATCACGTTTAACTCGTAATCAAACGTTAATCGAAAATTGTACAATGAAAAATATCAGGCGACGAATTTCCGTACATCTGGCAACATTGGATTAAGTGTTATCGCAAATTCGCAATTCGCAAATATTGCTATTGCATGATATCCCGTTAGACGGTTAAATCAGGCTTAAATCATAAAATGAAATGGTTGAATGTCTGGTGCTGCATCAGTTCAATTATTGTCCGTGAATTTGGCTCAGATTCTCATTTCTCCATTAGATTGTGAAATTTTTTTTACTCGAGGGCTGAAGAAGTAAGTGTGAACTTTTTTTAACTCAAGGCTGAAGAAGTAATTGCAGATTTGCTGTCGCTGATCGGAAATATTGAAAATGTAGTCTTATTATGATGACTGTGGTTCCTGTAACTCTACATGGTTTTAAAACTTTCGAATGCATGCCTTGGTGGTGTGTAACTATATTCGATTTCGATACAATTCGATTTCGATACAATTTCTTTTCAGACATCAAATTCGGTGTAACGTCAGTAGGTAACAAAGTTTTTTTGAAACAAGAATCTGTACTAGTAAAAGCTAATTTGAAAATTTTATTTTGATTGTTGTGTAGCCATTGGCGTCGCTTATCAGTATCTCAGAAAATGTATTATACGAACTGTGCTTGGACTGTGACTCATGCCGTCAAGGATCGTTTTCGTCACAAGTTTCACCCTCAATCGGAGATCATCGAATTCAGAGCGATGAATATGATTGAAGGTACGCTGTTTCATGGTTCATATCAGTTGAGAAAGTTCGTTCTTGAGAGTTTGAGATACGTTGAACTAATGGCTAAAAATGAATATTTTCCTCCAAGATGTCCACTTACGAAACTTTGTATGAGTAATTGAATATTCTGATCTGCTAGTTCGAACTGAGACTAATCATCTTTTTAAAATTTGTTGTAAGTTCGTTGAACGTTTCTTTTAGTTTTGTTTCTGTTTCCTATCGCTAATAGCCAACGAAACTGACTTACTCTTCTTAGCCATTGGCATGAAATTAAGATTAACCCCCTTACTTGAAAAATTCTTGGGTGCGCTTTTGCTACTTCTAATTGCTCATCGAGACTACGCTCTAATATTAATAAAATTGAACCCACAATTCCTAAACATTCCAAATTAGATATTATAGCCCCGTCAATTTCAGCTTGAAGCAAAAAGTTGCCAAGGCAGTCTTAATTTCTATTCAAGTTGATGCCGGATTGCGAACCCTATTTGGGACACTCTTATATTGGTAGCTATTCTATTCTATGAGACGCTGCATTCTACTTCACTTATTTCACTTCATTTCCTCCTTCGTTACAGTTTTACGAACTTTCAAATTAGTCATCAGAAGCTACGACATTTTTCATGATTTTGACATTAATTGTATATTCCCATCCTCTTTCCGTAATAATAGAAGATGAAGGCTACAATTTTTGTTCCATAATATTACGTTAATTTCTTTCGTGTCCTCCTAAATAAATGAAAAATCACTAAATTTTGTAATCGAATTAGTGAAGCCGGCTGTCACATGCGCTCGCATGAATATTAATTACTAACCGGTGAAGTGAATCATCTGCCATTCAATAGTAGTCTAAGTAAAAATGAAAGAGAAAAAAATGAACAAAAACAAAAGAATACTTTAAAGAGAACTGGTTAACGTATGGAGTAGAAGAAGTGGATTGCCTCATGTCCCCCATTTCTTATTCTTCTTTGTACTGATTTTTGGGGGAATCCCTCAGTGCTAGATTATGCAACAGTGCAATAGCCGGCTCGCGGATGTCCTTATGTAATAAGCGGTCATAAAAAAGCGTGCTCGAAGACGCGTACAAGGATACAGCGAATTTATACGAACCGAATTCCCGACACACAATTTATTCTTATAAATAAAAACAAATTATTGACCCAGATGCGTTCATGTATCTCTGCAGTGGTGCACTTCCCAGAAATGAAGTGACTGTACTTATCGCACGGAGGAAAGAGCGATGGCCAATGCTGCTTATATATACTCGTATTGATATAGCTCGTAATTTATGCCTTTGAAAATATATCTCGGATGCCGAGATTCCCCCTGTGTTACCACCTAATTACGACGCTGTTACGACCTTGAAAATAGGTGCCGATGTTCTCTATTTTATTTTTTCGTATCGAATACCTGTTCACTTTGTCACACATGTAATTCCTTTAAGATGGATGACGAATGCTTGAAAGACGTTGTGCATGGCATTGAGGGTTGTTGCTGATCCCAAATATTGATACAGATCTATGCAAGTCGTTGAGAGTTGTCCAATTGTTCATAATTTTTGTGAGGGTATTATTATGGTTATTGTTTCAGGTTTCTGATGAACTTTGTAGAAACAGAAATCATTTTTTAAATGTATTTTTTAAAGCGTTCGCTGGCTCCTTTGAAATTTAAAATAGACCACTACTCATATTCAGATAACTTTCTCATCGTATGTATAGTCTGTTTCAGTTAAAAGTTCCATGACGTCACAAGATTCAACGAATGAGAAGAAAGTATTTTCAACTTCAACCGTGTTTCAACTTTCAACCAATCGCATTTCTTCAAATGCTTGTGACGTCATGGAACTCTTAACTGGAATGAAGTATAGTATCCACTGATGCCGTAACGTGGACACTGAACTATTCGTAGAGCCCTTTATGGTATGTCAACACTAGAAGTACCACGTGGTGTCGTATACATATAGATGTGCGAGACCCAAGCCCAAATCCAGTTGGAGTCACTCAGTGAGGTAGACCAAAACGTATGTTGGTCGAGGTTTTTGTTTTTGTTTTCAGTCGTCTTAGTTTTGGTTATAGAAGTTTTCTAGCGGTTTTGACTCGTTATGGTTTAGGTTTTATGAGCCATATTATTTGACAGATAGAAAGCTCAACGTGGATCAAAATTCAAAATTATCAATGATCACTGTTGTAAATGAAAATTTGGAAAGGCCAAATTTCATTTATGAAAAAGCCCCAAAAAAAGTTTCGGTTTTAAATAATTTTGGTTTGGGTTTTGTTTTTTCTGTTTTTGGTCTCGGTTTTCTATTTGTTCCACATCACTGGAGTCACTACCTTAATATTTTGTTGAAATGGTTTCTTGCTTTATTGAACCTGATGTTCAACTTTTGTCCTTTAAGCTTCACTAATGACCGAATTATTTCTTAAATTCCGCTTTGTAAACTTCAACCAGCTACTCCTCTGCCCATTCCATTGCTTATGCCCACGTCTGCCAACAATTCTCTCCAAATTCAAGTAATCTAACTCGTTTTCTCCGCTATTTTCTCCAGCAACTGTTTTTTATCTGGTTTTTAAGCCCACTGTCTGAAGAGGCGAAAATACGTGAATTTGTTGGCTGAAGTCAAAAAATTTCGATACAGCAACCCACCGACTGTATTCGACGACTCTAATATTACATAAATATTACTTCAACGACAACCTGCCGGAAAATGTTGTTACCGAAGAGACATCTTGATTAGGCTACTTACATATCTAGGTACTTTGTCAACCGCTAAAAAAGGAAAAAAAAAGGAAGGAGTCATGAAGAGAAGTAGCAAATTACTCAACTATTTTTGGAAGGTTTCCGATCGTGGGAAGTAGCATTAAATGTTTAGATAGGTATACAAATTCAATGTAAATGCTCATTGAACTATGGTTGAATTTATACATGCCAAAAAGAATAAGAAAAAACGATTGTCCGAATCCGGGAGAAAGTCTATTGTGCAAAAAAAAAAAAGTAAATTAAAACAAAAAAAGCCTGTTAAATAATAATAAGATCCGCAGAATTGAGTCGCCTCTTAAACGACAGTTAATCGAAAATTATACAATGTGTAAGTAACTGGAGCACGTTGTCATTACTGTAAATAATGCCAAATAGAGAAAAATAATGAAAATGGAAGGTGGTGGAGAGGTTTGTGATTCAAATTAGAGAAACGATTACCGCCATCACCGTGATTATTTCTTTAATTAAATTCATTGGTACGTTTTTTGTTTGTAAACTAATCCGTTAAGTGTAATTGAGACGGATGTACTGCAATTTACATTGCAATATTTCGAGCAAAAACTGATTCATTTTGGTGTATTATTGTTGAGTTAGTGGGAAGGATAAACAAAATAAAAAAAAAATGCTTAAAAGTGCCTAAATTAGGTATATGTATAGTCTAAAAACATACTTATTATACGGTACTAACAATCAGTGAAAAGGTATGTATTGGAGTACCTTGATCTGCACCGGAAATGCAGACAGAAGAAATCGTTGAGCTGTGTGCAAAAGAGATTGATGGGAAATGAAATTTTCACTTTACAACGGATCATGATGGGCGAGAATGGAGAACCTTAATTAAATCTTCCCACCCCCTCCCCCCCTGAACCAGCATTTACCAGTCTCACACGATTTGCACTGTTCGCGTCGATAGTGTGCTATTGTTTAGCCACTTATTTACATTTTAGTTTCCATTTTTTATTTTCGTGATAAGGAGAGAATCTTTTTAAACTGCCAGGTAGATTGACTCCAGTGTGGTGATTTTTTTTTTTTCGTTTACAGTTCACGCAAGCCTTCTTGAAGCCATTATGTTGAGAAAAATGATAAATAAAATTTCACGCATACTTTCCAGTGAAAAAATTAGTCTATACCGATAATTCATCGAGTTATGCAATTTTTATAAATCCTCGATGAAAAAGTTTATTATGGTAGAAGTGGAATACGTACACATTTAAAAATGATCGGGATCAGATACCAAATCCTCCGAGCACAATTATTTAAAAATTGAATTTTTGAATTTGAAGAAAAAAGAAATTTTTGGTACCTAGTAAAGCGATTTAAATGCTGGGCGAAAATTGATCGAGGATGAGTTCATTTTTTTACATCAGGTTTTTTTTTATGCTAAAATATTTATAAATTACTTTTCCAAATAACATTTTGGTGGCACTCATAGGTGTGGGAGTGAGGGTGCACTTCAGTAATTAGTGTGGAAGTAACTAGCTAATTTATTGCAAAGAATTTAATTTGATGAAATAAACCCAGTGAGCAAAACCATTTAGGAACATATTCCATATATCAGAAAAATTGTAAATAATCTACATTTAGGGGGTGTATGTGATGTGACAGAATTTATTAAAGTATGTACATAATATTTATACCTTGTAGCCCCTAGTCCCCAAAAAACGGAGCGTTATTTTGTCCCCATTGTTTCAACTTTCAGAGTCTTTATGAGAGACCTTGAAAAATTTTTTTTCACGAACAACGTGAATGTCAGTCGTCTTGAATTTAATTAATTTTTCAGCTTAATTTTGGTGACAAGAGACAGAGGAAGCTTAAATTTGACCCGAAATTTGAACTCAGCACCCTAAAATCTGTATGCTGGAATATAAATAAAACTACGAAATTGGTTAATTCAAATTTCAGTCACCTTTAAGCCTCACTAACTGTCAATATTTGTTATTCTCCAATTATGTACTCTCATTTCAGCTACGTGAGATTAAGGTGCCCTGGAGCTTGAATTCAGCATTCTCAAGTCTCCTAATAATGTACGAGTATATCAGTATCACAGTTGAAAATTGGTTGATTCGAACTTCAGTCATTTTTCAAGCCTCATTTCAGCCACAGGGGAAGGAGACTGAAATTTTATCTGAAATTCAAATTCAGTACCCTCAAATTAAAATTCCATACTATCAAATCTAAACCACTACCTTTTATCTCAGTCTGATGTACACCATAATATATTATTCTTCCTTTAAAAAAGTGTCGAGTACCTATCTAAAATTTTTACACTCGAGTGACAATGAGCTTCTCGGATTTTCCTCGTCGATGTATTTCTCACATACGAGGCGAACTAACTGGCGCAGACAAAGTATTTAGGATTTTCCACCTTTGAAAAGGTGTCAAGGTGCTGATCGAATCCTTGTCCTCGAGTTACAAAATGGGAAATTCTGGTTTTCGTGTATCAAACTCGAAAAAATCCCATGCTGAAATCACATTGCTAGGTTCGTTCGTACGATTAATGAGTGGCTAGTGTAGATTCATTTTTCTCAGATCCCCAACCCTGCGGTGCTGGAGAAAAGGACACAAGACGAACGCAGTGGTGGAGGAAATGGCGAGCGAGACAGAGATGCAAACAGGTAGACAGACGGAGGTGGGACGTACTTTCACGAATTGGAGAAGAACTTGTCAATGCTACCAAGCCTTGCATGTACTCGAATAGTGGAAGGCATAAAATAACGCCTTCTATAAAATCAAGACGTTTGTTTACCAAATGAATCAGTGAAAGTGCAGTTATTCCGATTGTAAGGATCAGTGTTTTGGAGTGAGCATGTGAATTACCATTCGTCTTTGGAACATTGCGCCCAAAAAACAAAAGCCTTCCTTGTGTTGCTTGTGATAAATTAAGATATTTATTTTTCTTCGATTTCGTATAATATTTTTTTCGTTTTCCATTCGCGTTCGATTTATTCGTTTATTTACTTGTTATCCAACTTTATTTTTGGTCTTGAAGTTTTTCCAATATTGGGTAAGTGCTTCTAAAAAAAACTATAAAAAAATAATCCACCTCTCAGTTTGTTATATCAACTTTATTGGCTCCTTGAAGTGCTGTAAAATACGAATGCGTTGGCGAATCGAATTTCTAAATCGGAAATCGAGTAGCCAGGTAGTTTCCAACTCGCGTGCTATTTATTTTTCAAGTGCCCCCTATCCCTGCTCGCCAGATTACACCTAGAGCGACGGAACTGGAATACTGAAATCTCTTATGTTTATATATTATTCTTCGGTACGAAACTGTTACTTGTTGCTGGTAGTGGATTTTGCTGGAAAATAATTTTAATTTACAATTTTTTAGATGAAATCGGGTCAGATTGTAGGCGTTGGAGGAAATTCAACGTGATAGGAATAAGAAAATGAGTTAGTGACGTGAAAAATGAACCTGTATAGACGTTCCTAGTTGGATTTCTATGTAATGTATTCTGGGGGTGGAAATAGACCAATGGTTGTGTTTTTGTAAACAAGACTTCTTTCGGGGTAGTGCAACGTTTGTACGTACATAGGGCTTGTTTATAAATCAAGTTTTAGGGAGTTAGCCTTTTACTCGTATGTGGAAATGGTGTCTGCAACGAGCGTAAATCTAGTTTGTGGTGAATATTATTTGAGAAAATGATGAAGTAGGTATGTAGCACACTATCTGGAGACAGTTTAATTAGATGTAAAACATATGTACATTGAAAAGTGAAAATCAACGGGTCAAAGCAAAAAGGGATATTGATTCATTTTTTAAATCAGCGTTATTTTTGCCATATTTGATTTTCACCCGCATGAAATTGGGCACTTCAGAAATGAGTGATATTCAAGTTAGTTTCGTGGTCCCTATATAGTTCAACTTTATATACTCGTACATTAAAAATAAGTGTTCAATATTGAAACTGAGATGGGGTAGCCTTAAAGTGTGTAACTTTATAACGAAATCTGAGAAAACATACCTTTGGCTGAAAAATAATATTTTCTAAAGTGACTCAAAATACTCGTACGTGTAGGGTACTTGACTACTTACTCGTGGTTATAAAATCAAAAAATTATTGTTTTACTAATTCCAATGGAAATCAGTTTTATGTAGTCTGAAGAACATTTTAAAACTCCTGAATGGCCATCAGTTATGAGGACATTGCGTTTACACTTTAGTGTTTCCCTCGGTTTGAATTTATTGGGAATCTGTCATCATGGAAATTTCTTCGAAAGCAAAATCTGCCCAATATCGCCAGCTAGATGATACTAAGATCACAAATATTTTGGCATTGAAAATGCATACGAGGGTATCTAAAATTCAAACAATTTTCAAATATGAGACATCATTATATGTATATTTCAGGGTGCTGTATCCAAATTTCCTACCTCCCGTGGGTCTGAAATGAGGCTAAGAAATGACTAAGATGTGAAATGACCGATTTTCGAGTGTGATGCATCAGAGGATGTAGATTTGAGGATGATGAATCCAAATTTCAGGTCGAGTTTTAGCTATCACCTATCACCTTGTTCAAATTTTTGCCGAGTATTTGGTATCAAAGTGATGGTTTTCAACAAAAAAAAAAGGGGGTGGAACTAAGTCAAAATTGCTATTTTGATATTTTTTTCTTAAACATTTCTACATCGCCCTTCGAGTGCAAATTTCTTGCTCAAACTCATAAGATGAAAGTAACCCTTATAGAGCCTTTAATAATTTTAATTTTAGATTTCCATTAATACTAACATACCCTTCTTCTCCGAAAAAAAAATGATACCCACGCCTCTGAGTCCACGATTCTAATAAATTCTTTGTGGTTACCCAGTTTCAAAATAATATGTCAATTTTCATTCTGTGCTGACGTCAGTTCATAGGCTTTCATAAGTAGACTTCTACGTACCGCTGAATGATGAATAATGTATGCGAAAATACATCCATCGAACATTTACTCATTGTTTTGAATAAACTGTCACAAAAAAATATTGAGGCTGGTCGGTGAAACATTTTCGAATATGATGACGACTGTTTGGTGGAAACGATTCCTTCGATGAGGAAGACGCTTACTACCAGTCATCAGTTTCAAAAACCCGTCGGAAATGGGCTCCAGCGAATAAGTGCGCGAATGTGTGACAGATTTAATGATTAATTGCCTTCGGCCGCAAATTTGTTTACTTTTTCGGTATTTATACCCAGTAGCGTACTTCGAACGTCATTTTACCCTCGTCCACATTTTTATCAGCCCATCTATGAAGTCTGCGCCCTCGTTTCAGTTTTCGGTTCCAGTCTTTTCCAGGCTCACATTCATCCAATCTGGTCAGCCACGATAAACCGTCTAAAATACCGTGAAATGGCTTCGAATTCGCATAATTAAAGTAAAACTTTATTTGACTTACTTCCCGTAGGTGACGTGAATATCGTGAGCTCACTCGTCCACCAGCACTCGCTCAACTGGCATTTTTCTGTTTTCTAAAGTCTATGTGCTCAAAAAGTAATTCTCTTAAATTAGAGCGTACAAAATATTTTGGGAAACAGGAGGATTCAGTCTTTCAACTGACGTAAAATCAATGAATTATCTTTGTGGTGCTTAGGACCATACGAGAAAAAGCCGATATTTAAGAAAGATGGATGAATATTTGTCGCATCAAGTCTACTGGAGAATGATGATCCTAAACATGCACAGATAGAATTTGAAGGCAATTTTTTTCAAACGAAAGTCTTCAGAAAATTTCGAGCCCCCCCCCCCGCTCGCATTTGGACAGCTGCGCATTAAATAGCCACACATTTTTGATACTCAGCACTAATCAAGAAATTTATACAAGTTAGCCATCCATAATAACTGAATATTTTAACCAAAACTTAGTGAAATATTTTCTTCGGGACAGGAAAAATAAATTGGAAACTTAATCACGAATTAGTACTCGAGTATGTCAAAGAATAATTAAGGGCGTATAAAATGGAGGGTTGAAAAAGCTAAACCAGTACCAAGGTTCTGATATGAAAAATTCTTGTCGCGTCAAGAGTCTTTTGTAAAACTACGACTCGAATATTAATTATATTTCACTTTTTTAAGTTTAAAGTAAACATCGTTGGTGATGATTTTTTTGAACTTTTGGTGCTTACAGAAGACGATAAAGTAAGGGGAAGGGACTAAAATATGCTGTTGAAAAAAAGTTGGCATTTTTATTTTTTCAAACAACGAGGAGGTTCTTGATTATGAAACGTTGAAAATAAGGACCAATATAAAGAAAAAAGAGATCTCAACGAAGAAAAAAGACGATGAAGCGGTGAGTGAGGTGAGCTTATGAAAATATTATTCATTCGTTTCAAAGGTACCTACAGGTTTAATTTAGTCTTTGGGCTGCCGACTAGAGAAATTATTCGTGAATGTTGACGCGATGAAAACATATTTTTTAATGATTTTGTTTATTTCCACTGTAGAAAGCAAATTCTTTTTGAAAGTCAAACAAGTCAAAGGTGTGCATGGAAGTTTCTGCGTAAGTTTTTGGTTTTGGCATAAAAACACTTTCAAAAAAGTCTTTGGTACAGCAATATGAGATGAAAGTGTGTGACAGATTCTTATATTCATATTGAGCTCATCATCAGCATTGATGAATAGCGATGCTGTTGGCGTTTTATAACGAGGAAGTTTTTCTCCACGAAAGAGAAATTTTGTTGAGACAACCCACAAACACAATTATTGAATTCTTGAAATTTTCCATTATCAGAATTTCTGTATTTAAATGCTTCTGAAAAAATTTACCAATGTCAAATCTCTTCAGCGAGTTCTGTACTATTGAATTTCAAAGGTCAAGATCGAGATGTGACATTACGAAACCGTTTTGAAGTTTTGGGCTTTCCCACAAAATCAGATTATTTACTTCCGTTTACTATGTATCATAATATGAGTTGGTACCTGGATGCCCATTTTTTGGAGGCCAATCTCCATTGTCTCGATTATCGCGACCATGATACTCGCATATTTCGTTATATTCGTGCTGATGACCTTGGTTGACCTTGTCATAAATCATTAGTGTACGTGTATCTTAGGACTTAAAATGATTAATTATAAGTTTCATTGCGCACCCTTAATTGTGAGCTACAGCTAAAGTTTCAGTGAATCGAACAAAGATCCAAGTTTTCAGTCACTCTTCGAAGTTAACCCTAGTAGACCTCATATGTTGGTACTAAATTTTTCAAAATTTTATGACAAATTGTACCAACATTTCAGATCAACTTGAACTGTTAAATTTCAGTTATTACAGAACTAGTCAGTAGAGAAGCCTTCTAATTCGAGTGAATGCATATAATCGACGATTTTACTCGACAAAAATATGAATGTACCTAATTTACTTAAGGTCTCTTTCAGCTAATTGAGAAATTCTTCCATTTTCATCAGATATGTAACTTTACAAGTGGGTCAAAATTTTTTAATAGAAAAATTGCAACGTTTCAAAAGTGTAAACATGATATCCTGTTTTTTCCTCCAGTGCTTTAGTTAATTTATACTTTATAATTATGTTGCTCAGCGCCCGACTATTGTGATTGGTCAAAGAAAATTTGGAAAATTTTAGTTAGGAGTTATTTCAGTATTATTTTGTACCATCTTATTTTGAATTTTGATATCACGTGATTTTGTAATAATACTCGTATTACTTATGTTAGTTATTCAAAATCTTTATAGGGTCTTGAATACGTAGAAATCCTGGACCTTTAAACTATGTAACTATTTATTGTTGCTAAAAGTTAGTTGCCATCTTCAATATTCTTCTAACTAAAATCGTTCACATTCAGCAAATGACTCCTTCCCATTCGGAAATGTGACCTGCGCATCCGGGTTACGTTAACCTGCGTCTCTCTTGAGTACTTGGGTATATCTGGTATGTTGTTAGACCCAATTACATAATTTGACCATTTACCTCCTTCCCCCTCATTCATCTTATTTGCTGACATAACTGCACCACTGCGACTACAGACGAGATTATTGTCGTCTGACGATTCGTATCGGTTATTATAGCTATGGGTATGAACTGAAGCATCGACGCGACTTGTCATATGGCTATAATTTTCTATCGATCGTTCGGCAGCAGCAGCAGTGGTGGAGAAGAGGGTTATAAAAGACTATGCTGTAATAGAGTAAGCCATTGTTTGTCGCCGGATCAATTTTGTGCCTCCATCTAGAAGTGTCGATGCCAAATTCGTCATTTGGCCAACCTCGTTGAAGGTATCTTAAAGAGACTTGGTGCTAGCTCGTGATATTGTTAGTTATTTTGTATTCTAAGAAGAATGAGTCAGCAAAACGAATAGTGAGGAAATTTATGGAATGGTGCCATAGCTAGTAAAAATAATACAGTCTGTTGTTATAAACTATACGTGACTCTTTTGTGAACGTTGCACAGCAGCCTTGCAAAACGATTTTCTTAATCTTATTTCTTAGCAAACGTTGAGAAAGAAAGGGTAGTTTCGAATCAGAAAATAGGAGTGTCCCACTCGCTTTATTCCGAACCTGAACTTAATCTAAGGTAGCAATGAAAAAATTGTTGTTAAGAATCAAACTTCTACGTGATCTCTGTTACAGCATAGGGGACTCAGTTTCATTGGGATTGACGTCAGACAGTTCTGGGTGGGGGGGGGACAGCTACTAAGAAAAACTATTTCCGCACTTTTTTCTACTGGAACAACCAATTCTAGAACTTTTTTGAAAAACCTTCAGAGGTGCAGAAAAATCCCCACTTCAAACAAAACAAATCCTTGTAACCATTGTTTTTGCTAGAAATTTGATTTTTGTTTCACTAAGTAAAAAAATGCTGAGGAGGGAGGGGAGCTAAAACCTCTTCGTAAAGCATGAAAAATGATTTTTTAAAAAGACTGCAGGAAAAGTTAAGAATATTATTGTTATTTGTTGTCATATTTACTCGTGTTTTCAAAACGGAATCTTTAAAAAGTTTGAAATTTTGGAATTTGAATTATGAGTCGAAAATTGAGGGAAAACTTTCTAAAATCCCAAAAAATCCCATGTTTTATCCCTGACATTTTTTAAGACGGTAAGAAATCGTTGGTTCCAGGAATGATCCCTGAAGTTGGCATTCCTACTGACTGATTTACTGAAACTTGAGTTTATTTTTCCAGAATAACGCTATCGTCCTTCACGTGTCATTTCAATCCAATACCACCTATCTAGTTCCTCTTTTATAGCTACTCATCTTCATAAACAGTTTGAGGGGGGGGGGGGAAGTAAGAATAAAAAAGTGTCTCAATTTTCGATAACACATTACATCAACGCTTCAACACTTTGTTCTCGTTCATTTACTCCTGTAGTTAATTTATATTCAAACACACCACAGATTACCATAATGCATTTCGTAATACCCAAATAGAAAGCTGCGCCACTTTAGTATGCGTGCTGTCTCGCGAAAACCGGTTACCTGAGCGCACGTACTGGCGAACATTTTATACATATTTTTTTTTTCTTTTATTCACCACTCTTTGGCCACCGCCTCCTCCACATTTCTTTTTATACTCGTGTGTATCCATGATAAATTGGTTGTACAACGACCGGAAGAAATCCGGATTATTACGGTTAAAAAGATGTTACAAAAGAACTGCTTCCTCCTCCGCCAACCCTGCCCTCACCGGGTGGTATGGTTCTACGAAACCACAAAGCCATTTACCTTCCTCTCACCCTCTCGCCGTTCATTGCCATGGAGTCAAGGACACGACTTCGCTGCGGCTTTTGTATGTGCGTGTAGATGGATGGCTAAGGCAAATGAAACTGAAAGTGGTTTGTGAGAAAAATAAAGGAGAGTGAAAGCGACCGAAGGCGTCGGATTTTCTTGCAGCAGTAGCTGCAGGTATAGCGTGGAGAGGAAGTCGATCGTATGTACGAGTATAATAAAAGAGTGACGACGAAGACAGAAAGAACAGAAGATGCGAAGTCGGCTTTCTCTGGAGATGGACGTCGAGGAAGAGACCTGTCGGTCAAGCGGCTGGCAGACTCATTTAATGGTGGGTTAAACAGCAATTATGTCGGTCTAGAGGATGGTGAATTGTTCATAAATCGAACGGATGGAAACGCGTTTAATGTCTCGTTGGAGGACGGAATGTGGGTGGTGGCTGACTGCAGCCTTGAGACTGGAGGTGAGCACTTTTGACACGAGTGACTGACGTTGAGTGACGTGAAAATGGCTTCGTGGTTGAGAGTACAGCGGGGTGTACAATACTGACTGAAGGGGCGGGGGGGACGTTCAAACATGAGCTAGCTTCGAGACAAAAATAGACTTGATGAGAGAGGTTGAACCTGGTTCATCAAGTATGAATCTCACTCGAGCCAGCAATACATATACCTTACGCCCCAAGTTTGAGACCACCTTTAGTTACATTAGATGGGTTCTATTTAGAAAAGAAAAAAAAAAGCAGCGCTTGAACTTTTTAAGGTTCTGTCAAGTTCCGATGAAATTCAAATTAACGCAGCCGAACTCAAAACTCAGTTCCAAAAAACCTTTCTCATCCAAAAGAACGCATAAATCTAGTAATTTATGATTAACGAAATGTGGAATAAACGAACCAAATGAAATCTGCTGACTCAGAATTTGGGAACTTGCTCCGCGAATAAGTTTTAAAAGTGCTTTTTGGTGCTGAAGTGGCCAAAAGAGTGCCTTAATCAAAAAACTAATTTTACGCTTCTTCTAACGGAACAGTCAGGTATTTTAAGGCCTTTTTTGAGAAGTGCTAAGACTGCTAAACGGTGCAGAATTCTTATTTACATAAATAAAACGAATCTATTGAACAGGTTTTGAAATTTTCTATAGAATGAGACTGTATAAACATATTGCAAAAATTTGCTGGTTTAGAATGTTTTATTTTTACTCAAAACAGCTCGAATACGTGGGCATCGAGTAATAATACGGATTGAAGACTCAGTTAATGAAATTTTGACTAATGACTCCCGATTTGTGTTAATGACTCGATAAAGGATTATAAATTGTGGCAATTTAATTAACCATTGCGTAAATGAAAAGAGTAAAATTCGGATTACACAATCGATTTTTCGAAAAATGACATTACCTAAGATATGGATTTGAAATTTATAAAAATTTATACACGTACCATACTGTATATACGCCAGTGGGTGTACCAGTATTCTCATTATACTATACTTATTCGTCAATTTTTCACCGATTCTAATGAATTTTATGTATTTAAGTAGGTGTTGAACCACTGCTGCCGCCCAGTGCTCGTTCATACGTAATTAACTGTAATCTTGACCATCTCGCCGAAGGTGGATTACAATTATCGTAAATTCGAATACGATAGGGACCGGTTCAGCTGTGCACTCTTTCGTAGAATTCACGTTTTCAAAGTGGACCTAGGTTACAAAATGTGAAGACGATCTACTCATCATTTACGCGGGGCGGGGGTTAAACAAATAGAAAGTCATATTTGTAATAAAATCGTACAGGTACCTACGTACGATACAGTGTGACACCTAATTTCACACCTCCTCCGCCTTATTATATCATTCGTATTATTTCCATATACAGGTAGAGCTTATAGATATTATGCAGGAAAAAACATACCTGCTCGGTGAGAGTTGTAATTTTATGAGATTGTTCTTTGTGAAACCATAAATTATTGTTTACCTATACATATATAATTCGAAATGAGTTGAGTAGTGAAAGGTAATAAGGGGATTTTTACGCCTTTTTGGTGTTTTTGCAGATTCTGGTTATACGATTAATCCTGTAGACGGCGCGTTTTTTTATCAAATCTCAATATTGCTCTCTTTTTCTGGGTATGGCCAGTTGAAGTTTTGTACTTGACATATTTTTTTATAACATACTCGTATTTTATTTATGTAAATTAAAACAAAGTTATTGTAATGAAAATACTCGCATTAAAACTGGTGAAAATTCATTGCTCGAAGCAATGTGCAAAAATAGTCTACTAAAACATCGGTAAAAGGTAATTTTTTATTCATTTTTACAATAATTTAATTTTTTTTAGTCTTATTAAAGCATTGTTGAATTTTTTTACCACTTTCTAGACGGATACCTAACATGAAAAAACTTCAAGGAGATTTAGTGGACTGATGTTTGGCATAAAAATTGAAAAATGGCAAAAAGATGATTCAGATAGCTTCATAATCTGCTCGTTGCTAGCTGTTCTATGCTTCTATGCACTGCACATACTTTTATTTTTGCATTCTAAAAGTTCAAGTCTTCCTCAGAATATTTTAACATCGGCTGTTCTGCTCACATGCAAACTTGAAATACATTTTTCTCCGTATTAAATTTTGTGCGAAAACCCCGATCCTTGCTTTTCACTGCTCAATTTGCCACGTATTATGCCTCCATAGTGTCCTTTACTCGGTAATTATGATCATATTTAAGGGGAAGGAGAAATTTTGACAACATTTATGGAATTGTTTTCTGATTTTTATGAACTTCCGATGAAAGTAAGGAATCTATTGTTTTCTCGAAGTACTCTGAAAGTAAATACCAGAAGCCATTAATTTCAACCAAAATAAGCTTTTATCATCGCGTTCTCCTTTCTTCTTGCAGATCTCCCAGTTCGATCATGTGGACAAGGTCACTGATAGTTATCGTTGCCGTATCACTGCAGCTGTGGTGCGCCACCAGTGCTGAAAAAGAATGGTCGTGGGGTGGCAGTAAATCATCCTCGTCGAGCGAGGACGAGTCCAAACCGGACACCACCGCTGAGGGAGGCAGTGTCAGCCCAAATGTGGTCGACGAAATCGTCACCAATGGTCGCAGCGGTAAGATGTTGAGCGGCTTCAATGACGTCTACCAAGATCAAGATGTCAGAGACGCCATTGCTTCTGGAAACGACACCCATGCTCGTTCTCTAGTCCGAGAACGTTTATGCGGCTTGGGCCTGATGTCGGTATGTATCCATTTTGTTGAAAGCACACTTTTATCATTAGATATGAGGCCAGCGCCGGATTTAGAACTTTGAAGCCCGCCGGCACATTACCAACAAATCTCTAATAAAAAGAGCACCTTTGTATCACCAACTGACACCGTATACAAAAGTGTTGGTGGTGCCCAGTAGTCAAAATTGAGGCTAGTTTGTATACTACAAAAGTTCGATTTTATACTGATTGACGGCATTAAAATACGAATTGTTGTCGGATTCAGTGTTCAACTTCAACAAACGTTAGTGTTTCATCTGAACTGACCGAATGTTATTATAAGATTTGTATACTGATTCTTTTCAACTATTGGTACCCAATTCTGGTACCATCAAACGTAAATTTATGAGTTTTTTCTGTTAATTTGCAGTTACTTTGTTGGTATACAAATAGGTAGCATAATAACAAACACTGTGACGCAAAAACAATGGGTTTTTCACCTCGAAAAGGGATATTTACTGGAACCAGAAACGTACAGTTTTTATAAGTACAAAGAAAAAGTATCGTCACTTTGATCATCAGGTGTGACTTAGAAGTATAATGAGTAGATCACTCGCATTAAATGTGTGTTTTAATTCCATTCAATTAATTTTTCCTCGCTGATTTTCTTCTTCAAATTGATAATGTTGGGTAAATGCTTAAATTAGTGCTTGTAAAACAATCTTCCAGATGGTTGATTTTTTTTTTTTCCAAGTAAAACAATTTTATGAACTTTTGAAAAAACCAGGAGTGGGATGGCAAAATAAATTGAGTTCCTTGCTAAGATGTACAAATTTCTGTTTGAATATCCAACTCAACTGCCTTAGTTTATGGCTTATTAATACACATTTATTTATCGGATAATTAGCCATCTTGTAAAGCGAGTAATTTGTGCAAATACCGGTTCGGTGATTGTGGCTGGCGAGTTGCTGTCTGCAGACTGTTTCCGCCTTTCTTTCACATTCTAATAACTTCCTCGAAACGGGATTTTAACGATTGTTTTCGCGTTGGCTCTTTGATTAATATTTTAAATTGTGTACCTACTGTAAGAGGAGAAAAAATGGCTGTTTAATTATGTGAAAAAATATGAATCTTTTTCGAGTGAAAAGAATTAGGTACTGGTCTCGAAATCGGAAGCAATGTGATTTGCTGACAACAGTTTATGGGTATTTTTGCGAAGTTTCGTTTCATTTTGCGAACAGTTTCGAAAAGATTACATCAGTGGCTTGTGAGGGAGATGATGAAGGAAACATTATTGAAGACCAAATGAAAAGGTTATCACCTAATCGTCCAGTAAATATGAAAATACGAAATATCAGAGAAAGGAAAATTATTTTAAAATTGTAGCAAAGAAATGAACATATGTGTATATTCGTAAAAATGGGGAGAATCTTATTTAAAAAGTTGCTGTAACCCATTAAGACGTCATTAGTGAAGTGTTTTTTCTTTGCGCGGTTCTATAATGAGCGAAAATTGAACTTATCCACTTTTTGCAAGTCTGTTCAAATGGAAAATTCAAAATATTTCTATGGGATGAAAATAATTTACAAAATTTTGAAAAAGGCGCCCTTTGCTCCAACATTTTCTCATCATCAGTTAATTGATAAGTACATTACATGTTTTGTCTTGAAAAATTAAATTTTATATGATGCCCACAAATTCTCTGGAATTTTAGTGATTTGAAAATAATTTATTTAGACATTAATACTTCAAAATAAATTGTTTTTTTATCAACGCTACAAAATATACTCCCAGTCCTCTTTTGATTTTGCCTCATCTTTTCGTGTCTTAATTTTTTAATTTTCTGTCCACAGTGTGATGAAGAAGTCGAAGAGAAGCGTGCCGGATACATTCAACCACAGGACCTCATCTACGCTCAGCCGGTGCATTTGAAACCGATTGGCCGACCAATAGCAGCCGTTCCCCTTAGAGGACCTTCAGCTCCGGTTGGTTATGGTCCACCAAAACCAGTCCCATTCCCATCATACGGTGGTGGCGGACTACCACCCCCACTGCCCCCTTCTAGACCGTACAAACCCTCGCTGGGACCAGTCTATGGTGGAAGACCGCCTGCGGTTTACGAACCCATCGACACAATCGACAAAAAACAGGTCCTGGTGAATCCACAAACAGGTGTTCAAAATCATGTGCATCACCATTACCACCATACTGACTCCGAAAAAACTGGTGTTATCGACGTGTCTGGCCCTGTGTACCCATCGGGGGTTGGTGGATCGTTCCAGGGTGAGAACTCACTGTACGCAAATGGAGTTGGAGGCAACGGATTTGTAGGTTCACCATCTTATGGCGGTGGCGTCGAGTCTTACGGCTCTGGAAGCTCGTTCTACAAGAAGGAACTCAATCTGAAAGGATCTGCTTCGAGTAAGTAATGTCAGGAGATATGTAAATTATATTTGGCTGAGGATGTATTACAAATTCAACTTCATTCTACATTAAAACTGTAATGAATGCTGGGCAATTGAATTTCATACAAGTTTTTGAGACTGCAGTCTGTGGGACCGCGTCTCAGTATGGAAGCACCTTTGGAGGTCAAAAGATTGAGTTCGTATCAATATGCAAGTTGAAGATACAGTGTTGTAGTTGCATAACTTCATTTAACATAAAATTTTCTAACACAATTATCCATTTTATGCTTAATCTCGACCCTCTTGAGTCTTGACCTCAGTTTCTTTCTCACTTTGCTCATCATAATTTTTGTTCTTATGACTTATTTTTACACACACGTCAGAACATCACGCTTTGTGTAAAAAATAAATGCAAATTTTTTCCTAATTGAACAGCGTTTACCATTCAAATACTAGCGACGCTATCTGTTGATTGCTTTCCTAGTTATACTGAAAACGAAAGTTCGAAAGAAATATATTTTTATAAAACGTTTTCCTCTTAGTGTAAGTACGTCTTGTATGTACGTCAATTATAGCGAGTCGAGGTAGTAAAATGCAGAATAATATGTTGGTTTTCTAGCTCTTTTACTTCTTCAAAAAAAATGAAGAATATAAATTTTAGGTCGAAATAGTCGATTTCAATTGTCAAACTTGATCACCATTTACTTACTCTCTTGACTGAAATTAACTCAGGTAGAACTAGGAGCCATCGGATACTCGAAACTTAGAAATGGTTTTCTCAAATTGAATGTTTTCCAATTTGATTTTCTTTTTCCAGGTAACAGCATTTCAAACTCAATTTATGGCGAAAGATATCCGTCATTCGAATCCCCCAGAGCTGACAATGGCCAAGAATGTTTCTGCGTGCCGTTCGATCAGTGTCTGCCCCATGAAGTGATCTCGCGTAAAGAAGACGGATACGCTATTGACCCCAGGAACTCGTTCAAAGTCAACATCGAAGCTATCGGTCCCGAGGACGTGGTGATCACCGACGGCAACGGTACTGTCGTCTCCGTCAAGAAATTGGAAGAAGTTACTGTTGAAAGCAGCACCGAAGAAGCTGGCAAGTCTAGAAGACGACGAGACTCAGAAGCCTCAGCTGAGAGCAAAATTGAGCCAGTAAGTTGACGTCGAGAAATTATCGCTTTAAACTAAACATTTGCTTTATTTTTCGAATGCAAAATTACCATCAAATGAAAGGAAATCCTTTATTGGGGTATAGTTTGGTGCTTCGTATTCTATAAGGCAAAAGAAGGGGCTATAGAAAATGAGTGCAAAATTCTTCAGGTTAAGGAAATGGAATTTTTGGAAATTCTTATCCATCGATATTCTTTTCATCGCATTTTACTAGTAATTTTAAAATTAGTTGCTGCCTCAAATTTGCAGAATTTCTATTGATTTTGTTAGAAATAGAAACTGATTTCTGGTTTGAGAGTTATGAGATAAATCTAAATAATGTGAGGAATATTTAAAAGCATTTTTCATCAAAATTACGAATTACATTTTATATTAACACTATAATTTTACCACTTTATTTTTTCTTATTGGTATTTTAGTAAACCTAAATCTCTGAAAATATGCTTTTATCACGGTGGTATTATTAACTTTCCATTCTTTTTTCTCATCTCACTAACTTCAGCCCTATCTTCGTGGAAGCAATGAACCTATGACTTGAAACTTGACTGAATTTTAAAATGATGACTACCTACTTCTCACTCGGAATAAGTAATTTTTGAATGAGGTTTTCGACAATGAATCAGGAGGGGTTTCAGCGCGGACGAAATTTTAATATGTTTTTGATTATTTGAGCGTTTTGGAACTTTTTTGAATGTCTGTTGAAAAATTATCAAAATTCTAATTTTCTCTTACTTTAATTTTTTTTTTTAATTTCTTAAAGAATCTAAGCCCATGGGTTCCATGTGGAAGCCAGAAAAAATTGGTACATTTTTGGACGTGAAATTTAAAAATGTCAACTGGACATTAAATTTATATCTTGTGACAAATGAGCGAGTGGGGAGGAATCGCTGAAACATCTCAAAGCTATTCGCTTGCTTTTCCCGCTTAGTTTATGCGACAATTGAATATTACCTACCTATAGTTCAGATCATTTCGTGCTCATTGATGAAAATACCTCTTGAAAGAAAATTTTATTCTGCAAAAAACAAAAACCGTTGAAATCTAATTTTTTTTCTTTTTGTCACCGTGGGTGTTATTCTGGACAACCACATAGATATTTCCGTGTTTCAAATTGTAACCCCAAAAATTCGCTTTAATTTGACTTATACCTTGAACTTTTACAGCGTTCTGAACGAAAAATTACTGTCGATGACTTGACGAGTAACGGATACAAAGTCGAAGACCCAACGTCCGAATTAAGTAGAGTAAGTTTAACCGACTCACTTTACCAATATTACTTCGATTACTTTGTACTATACTGCATACTTCGTGACTGCTTTCAATTTATTCTTCTGCTCTCTAAATGTACAGTAAAAATTTTCATTTTTTTCTGTGAGGCTAACTACTGCTGCTACTCCTCTTTTGCTAATTGTTTGGCTGCTGCATTCGATCGCTGCTCAGATTTGAAGAGTAGCCATCAGTGGCGTAGACAGGGGAGTGAATCTCGAGAAATTATTTCAAGCTACATTCCGGGATCTATTCAAATACAAAGAAAATATTTCCTTGTGCCTAGGTACATTTTTTTGACTTTGGAGAATAATAGTAGATGATGCACGATAGCGTGCACTTGAATTAGAAGTGTGCTATAAATGTTTCAGAAAAAGTAAATGCTTCTTTGATAAAGAATGATTTCTACATTCGGCCCTCGTTTTTTTTTTGTAGTTGATTTTGAGGATGTAGTTCTGCAGATATCCACCATAAAAGTGTTTTACGTGATTTAAGACCAAGTTCCGAATTTTTATCCTATCAGTTCAAAGTGCAGAAGGAATGTACGAAAACCCACTTTTTTTTTAGAATTTTGAAAAATCTCCTGAAATTACTCTTGACCTATAAATCCTTTGAAAAATTTCATTTTTCCAATGAGCAATGTATGTTGCAAATCAAATATCGAGAATCTTTCTGAAGTAAAAAACTAAAAAAAAAATTGAAAAATAAGTATCGAGACCATCTGTCCCTTACTTAACCATCTTCTAGCTACCTCACCGTTAGTCATGTGCCTCTTTTATTATGCATGTTTGTAGATTGTAGATACTTTGTAGATTTAGTAGCGTCGACTTCATATTGCACGTGCTTCTATTAGTAGTTAGAAATCACTTGGTATAATTAATGATTATTACATCCTCTCCGAGAAAGTGAATTCCTTGTCTCTCCTCGAACACCCTACACAACCTTCTTGAACAAAATTGTGAATAACTTTCCCAAGAATATTGAAAGCGAAAATGAAACAAATCCAGAAACTTTGCCACACAAGAGTCCCAAAGCTGTCAACAAGAGAAAAAAGAATGTGAATTTTTAATAACTCACTACCGTGCCAAAAGTGCTCCAAATCCTTTCTGTAGTCCCCCCGCGCTACTGAAGAGGTGTGTCCTTGTTCGCAGCGTAAGATCTCGATTCTAGGAGGCGGCGGTGGATCCGCGAGCAATGGTGACGACGACGACGACGGTGACGAAGCACCGTCCAAACCCAAAATCAGACCCACCTTTGGTGTCTCCTTTGGCCTACCATCTGGTGGCTCCGGCTACCCCATCAGCCCGTACGGACCAAATCCATCCGTCAATCCGTATGGCCACTCGTTGGGTGGCAGCAACGGCCTGAACCTGGGCCTGGTTAACGTGAACCCGTTGCTCTCGCTGCAGGTCAGCAAAGACGAGTACGGCGACAAGGTGGTGAAGCCGTGGGTGAACCTGCACGTCACCCCCAACCACCAGCTGGTCGACAAGGTCGGCTACCTGTTTCACAAGCTGAAGGCACCACACTACTACGACTACCCATCCCCATCGTACGTCCACCAGCACAATCACTTCCACAGCCCGCCTGTGCACACGTACGTGCCCCCGCCACCAGTCAAGCCGATCTACGAGAAACCCTTCCACAGCTCTCCCTATGCACCCCTCTACCACAGCAGCTACAATAACGTAGACTACGCTCCTCCCGGATACGGGGGTGCGGGACATGGGGGCGCGGGATATGGCGGCGCGGGATATGGGGGCGGTGGATACGAGGACGATTATGGCGATTATGACTCGTCGCCGTACTTCCGCAGCGCCAACGTCTCCAACGAGGGAGCTGCCGGCTACCAGAAACGCCTGTCAGGCCCGGAGGTAGCGGGTAACTCGGGCGGATCGTCGGTGGTCTTCCCCAACGATAGGTCGTACGAGCAGCGCCACAAACGACAGGTGCCAGAAAACCAGGAGGGGGGTTTTGGCGAACAGGTAAATGCCCATACTTTGATGTGTGTGCCATCGAGGTTCCGCATATACGTATAACCGAAGTTTTGTGACTAACCAAGCACCTGGACTGCGGACTGAATTCATCGTTGCACGAATGCTCATCATTTTGAGTACGCCTCTCTCTTTCTCTAATCCGTGACGCTCTCCAGCCGACGATAAAGATCTTAGCGTACCGCTTCTCCAGTAGGCCAGGAATTTGGCAAATTCTTCGGATTTGTTTTATTTTCGCTTCAACATCGTGTATTTGGTGTTTTTGTGGGACGATGCTATGTAACACGTGTGCCTAACAGATCTGTGTAACACTATAAATGGTGTAGCTTATGGGCTGAAACGGGCGTCACCAGGAAGTTATTTTTTTTGAGTGTGTAATAGCCGAATTCAGGTTCTAAAATTTCCTATATTATGTCAGCCCCGTATAATCGTCTCTTAAAAAAGAAGAAGACACTAAAACTTTTCATCGAAAGTACGTACCTGATGTTTTAGTGGCCATAAAATAGAAATTATAAACGAATTTTGATGGACCTGATCGATTTTTGGAACAGTTTCTCATTAAAAATGAATTTTTAATTTTTCAGCTTCGAAACGAATTTGGATGGACTTCCATCGTTTTGTAGAACAGCTTTTCCCTAAAAATGACTTGAATTTTTCAACATCGAAACTCTTTTAACTACCGTCGAATGGGGCGACTTTACGGACCTGGTAATTTATTTATCGGGCTAAAACGAAGGGGGTAAAGTCACCCCGTTCGACAGTAGTTTCTTTGATGTAACCGACAAATTGGTCACTTTCATATTGGAGTGCCAAATTAGAACGAATACAAACTTGTAAGAAAACAATTTTGTTTTTCAAATGCTAAGCTCAGGGACTAGGGTCACTGCCGCTGGTGTGTCTTGTGCTGACGTTACCACAGGTGTGTTTATGTCGAGCTCAGCGAATGGTGTCTCTGCCACCAATGATGTTTCTTCATGACCCAGCGACCTGGGTAACAAAATAGACCATAAACAGAGACACTGTACGGATTATTGGCCATTGCTAAAAAAAAAAATAACAACTGCTAGACTCACCTTAAATAAGCCATAAATCAGATTTCTAGCCGAGATAATGCAAAAATATTCGTACTTTGCCCTTTATTTTTAATGTTGCAAAAATATACACCATTGATTTTCGGATTACTCGGTAAAATAGGATTGCTATTTTCATTTTCGACATTTTTTTTCCTCTGCTGTGTGTTTTACATGCGTAAGTAATAAAAATAATTCACGTATTTCCATTACGTCATTGTTACCTTTACCATAATTTATAGGCTGAGCTTATAATTTTATTGAACTTCTTTAATAACAGCATGCTACCGATGGCTTTTGGCTTATATGTACTTCATTTTCTCGTGGAATTGATGATCTTCGATGATTCCTATCGGTGACCACATAATTATTAGCTATGGGATATTATCAATATTAAATGTGTGCCTTAATTTTACAATTTTAGCGTCAAGGATTCGGCGTCTTCAACAAGTGTGGGCCCAGACAAGTGTGCTGTCGCAGGCCATTGCGAATTCCAAGTCCGAGTCGACCAGGATCTGCTATTTGCGGTCGCAGAAATACTCAGGGCATCAATGGACGTATCAAAAATCCAGTATACGTGGATGGAGACAGTGAATTCGGTTAGTATATTTTAGTTAGTTGTGAAAAACTGCGGAGTGGGTAGTTTGGGGTAGGAGAAAAGTAAGAAAACATAGACAAGACGGAGGGACAGAATCTATGAACTATTGGGGTTGGAGTATAGACGTGAAAAAATAAATAATTGAAATGAAGATGATTTGAATTTTTTTTGGCGTTGTACTTTTTAAAGGTTTTACACTAATTTTGGGTGCCTAATTAATTTACGTAGCATATAAAAGATGGGTGTTCTTGATGAAAATGTAAGTGGCATGCAATTTTCATTACTATTGTATGAAGAACATTTTCTAATGGAAATAAACAGTGATATGCAAGAAGGGAATAAGTCCACTTTTTAAAATTTTTTGCAAGAACAAAATAACACTTTCATGTCACATAGCCTTCATTATGTTACACCTCGACTTTGAAGTCTGTTTTCTCAGCGATAGGTGCATTTCAGGAAATAATTTTTTCATTGTAAGTATGGTTTGGTGTAAACGATTGAACTTTTGAAGAACTCAAATTTTGATAAAAGTGGACTAGCTTAATCACTTCTTGCATATCACTGTTCAAATATTGTTGACTTTTTGGGTGAGTAACTTTACTCTCTGGACTAGAAGATAATTCTAACGTAAACGCGCTCATTAGTTGAATATTCATTAACTGAAGTCAGCTATCCGCTTATGAATATGAGATTATGGGAACTGCGGTAAAAATGGCGCCTCGTGTTTTCTATACTTTTTGGGGCCAATTAATTTCTCTTCGCTGTACACTTTTCCCATCGTGTTGAAGAATATCAAATTTGCGAAAACATTTTATTTACTCCTACGTTTGAAATATCTGTGTGCATTTTCTCCTCCAACAGGTGAATACCCGTGGCAAGTTGCTATTTTGAAAAAGGATCCTCAAGAAAGTGTTTACGTTTGTGGTGGAACTCTAGTCGACAGTTTGCACATCATCACCGCCGCTCACTGCATTAAATCGTAAATATTGTGAAATTTTACGCGAAAATAACAGATTTTCTCGATAAGCACGTCGGAGAGACTCGTGGTGGATTAATGTATTTTTTGTTTTGGCAGCTATTCGCACTACGATCTCAGAGTACGACTCGGCGAATGGGACGTTAATCACGATGTCGAATTTTACCCGTACATCGAAAGAGACGTCGTAAACCTTTTCGTACATCCAGAATTTTACGCGGGAACATTGTTCAATGATTTGGCCATTCTTCGGCTGGACAAGGCTATAGACTTCAACCAGTATCCGCACATCAGCCCAGCCTGCCTGCCCGAGGCTGGATCCGATTTCAGTGGCCAACGTTGCTACACCACCGGCTGGGGTAAAGACGCCTTCGGCGAGTTTGGAAAATACCAAAATATCCTCAAGGTACGTTGCAAACCGCATATAGCTGGTTGAGAAATTTATTAGGAATAAATTTGAAGTGCGTCAAATATTCAAGAGGAAATGTTGAAAAATTCAACTTTTGGAGTCATGTTTTTTTTTTTTTTTTTTACTCGCTAATTCTAATTCTTATAGTTTTCAAAAACTGTTATCTTGATTTCTTCGCACGTTCAATATCTAATCGTATGTAATTGTTATATTTCTTACAGGAAGTTGATGTTCCTGTCCTCTCTCATCATCAGTGCCAATCTCAACTGCAGCAGACCAGATTAGGTTACGAATTCAAACTGCACTCTGGTTTTGTATGTGCTGGAGGCGAAGAAGGCAAAGATGCATGCAAGGTAATTGAACTTTTTTTTTTCCGATGAAATCGAAAATCGGAAATGTTTTTTCAAATGATTTGGGCATCGATCGACTGACTGCATCTTTTGGTGTCCATATCAACTTTAAATTTGCTATTAGTCTGATTAAATGAGCTTTCATCATAGTGGAAACACGAGAATTTGTTGCTTTTCAAAAATCTGATGAGTCCTTTTTTTCCTATCATTGGAATATTGTATTGGCCTTATAATGAAGGCTGGAGTGTTTTCATAAATCATAATTACTGTGCCAGCGAATGAAATTATATGAAAGCCAGTTTTCTTATTTTAAAGCTCTGATGCCCCTTTAATTCTCAGATTAGATGTAGAAAGTTATTCTTATTTAGATTATTTTACCTGCACGAACATTATCACAGATTTTCGAGGATTTTCTTATTAAGTTTTTTATTTATACAAAAAAACTTATACCTAAGCTTTCAACTTGATAAGAATATTAAGAACCCTGGTGAGCCTCTTAGAAAAATATTATAATCCGTTTTGAAAGAGAATAAAAGAAGAGGTTTGAATTGCTGTGAACCAGTTTCATTTTGTGTCTTTTGAACATGTGACGGGTTGCGGGAAAGTTGACCTAAAATCATAGAAAACCAAATTTTTCCGGACAGCCATAAACGTGAAGTGGAGCAAATTTTGAGGAAAAATTAGATTTTTCAGATTCTTGTTCTATAGACACTACAGGATTTATCCGATTTTAGGGTCTGGTATCGTGCAATTTATTTAATGTCGCATATTGATCTTCTGTGTGAATATATTATTAGAGTGTATGTATACTAACCCTGTAATCTTTTCGCTAGGGTGATGGCGGTGGACCAATGGTCTGCGAACGTGGAGGAATCTGGCAGTTAGTCGGCGTCGTTAGTTGGGGTATCGGATGCGGTCAGTATGGTGTTCCTGGTGTGTATTCCAAAGTGTCTCATTACCTTGATTGGATCCGACAAGTGACGAATCGCTACTAAAGGTACTCGTAATGCCAAATAAATGTTGTTCTCGTGCAACAAATTCCAGTGAAATTTTTGACTGCTGGTGCAGTTTCGCTTGTGTATTTTTTTTTTTTTCTGCTATCTGTGTTTGTATGTTTTCTCATTATTTTTCTTATTTTTCCCCTTTCTATTTAACTATATTAGTTTTTGTCGTGTACGTTGAATTTATTTCAACATCGTATAAGTAATACTTTTTTTTTTTTATTTCTCAAGAATCTGCCACTGCCTTTTTTCCAAAAAAAAAATTGCCTCGTAAGCCATACACGCAGGTAACATAATTTTATACATCGTGTATTTGAAAAAAAATTACGAAACTTTAGTTTTATAGTATTTATTTAATTGCGATGTACATAGGATACGAGTAAGTAAGGAATTTTTTTAATTTATTATTTTTTCTTTCGCTGTGTAAGTTACTTGTAAAACGACTCGAGTAACAAGTCGATGTAATTTTTAAAGAGGCCAACGAATTTTCGTAAAAATACAAAACAAAAAAAATGATGACTTAGTCTTTTGTTGTATTATTTTAGTAATAATTCGGATTCTCTATAATCTGCTGTACTCCTTCGTCGTTCTCCAATACTATCGTAGGCTTTACCTCGTATTCGAAATGCTTCAGCTCTGAGATTTTGGTTCTGTCGCACGACTGGGGTTAGTAATTCTATAGCCTGCAACGAATATATAGATACTTGAATCGAAGCAGTATTGTTTTTAAAACTAAACGATTGCGTTGTAATTACAATTGTGGCCTTGTCAATGGCTTTCGGATAGCGCTCAAGTTTCAAAAGCGTTTCTGCAAGCCTCACATATATTTCAGCCATTTTTGGAGACATTTTGATGGCGTACTCGAAAGCATTCAATGCTCCAAGATAATTCGCGTTCTTGAAAAAACTCCTATAATTTTTTCAAGACATTATTAGACATTATGTAAAAATTTATCGAAACAGATGAGAAGAGAAGATCGAATGATTAATGGTCTTACATTCCTTTGTTTAGTAGCCACATAGGATCTTTTTCTTCTTCACTCAAATCAGCAGCCACAAAACCAGAACATTTCATTGCATCGGCTTGTTTCTTTAACCACTGTTTCAAAAAAGTATCACGTTAACAAGATTATCTATAAAATGTAAACTGTGTAGAGGGCATATATTTGACGCAGAGACTTGTCAAACATTGGTGGCAATTTTGTAAAATTTCAAAAAAAAACAGCCATCAAAGTCTTAAATTGAGGCAAAATTAAGGAACATTCCCAACTAAAGAATTTATTTCAATATGGCGACGTGATGGAAATTTTTCTTACTTCTTCTTCTTCTAAGCTTTTAGACTCTCTTTTTGGTGTTGGAAGAACTCTGGGCGTAAACGAAAAGGTGATTACTCCCTCACTTCTTGGAAATGGTACAGGTACCGGTAGACTGACTTCATTTTCTGCGGGAACAATTTTATAATTATTTGAAACAAAATATTTGAGATGAATAAAAATCGTTTATTTTTAAACTGAAAAAAATTACCCCTAACCAGCTTTCGATTTTTTCTTTCTATCATGATAATTTTGTTCTGTTTTCCTAATCGCTAATTCTCGTACAGCGTTTGCTTTCTGCTCATCTTTCAGAAATTCAATCCTTTGCCTCTCTTCGTTATTCACTAACATTTGATAGTCTCGGAGAAAGTGAGTCTGTTCAGATTTCAACTCTGGAATTAGAATCACTTTGATAAGTTTTTGTAATACCTCCGTGAACCGTTATTTAATAACATGATACCTTATTTTATTATTTTACATTCTGCTTGCAGGAACTAGTATTGCAAAAACATGTTAAAATTTAGTATGTTAGAAAAAAAGAAATTTCATTTTAACCTCACGTATTTCTTTCTATTTTCATTTTTTTATGTACAATACATTTTATTTCCTTGATAAAATACGAGTAATTGGTACCATTAAGTGCTATAAAATACATTAGGGCTTTTAAAAACTATTTTTGCAGTAGATACCCTTGAATCAGAATATAGAAACTGAAATGGGGAAAATAATGGTTGAAAAATCAAAAATTAACAATTTTCTCAAAATTTTACCTTGAAAAAATGCTTTTCTTTGGGCTCGGTATAGTTAACTACACATTTATCGAAATTGTATTTTGAAAGATTTAATTTGCTGTAATACTAACTTTCTCTAATCTTTTTCTCGTCAGCTGCAATTTTTCTTCCTTCTTCGATTATTTCTTTTTTGACGTCGACTAACTCTTTTTGGTCGACTATTTCGAGTAGCTGTGCCCATAAACCAGGCTCCTCTTTGGTCAGTTCCAGAATCACTTCTCCTTTTTTTATAATACATTTCGATTTATTTGATTGGACAGGCCCGTTTAAAACAAGTTCGAAAATGTAAGGTGGAGAATTTAACTGAAAAAAAAAAAAATTAATTAAGTTATTTAGCAACAAATGAAATAAAAAAATTGGCTAATACACTGGCAAGTTATTTGATAAATTAAGAATTGCTACAATAAGTTTTGTTTTTGCAAAAAAAAACAATCACTTCAAATAATATCTTACCTTGATATATTTTTTGCTGGTGAATAAATGTAGTTTCGACTTCTGCACGTCTTTTAGAGGAACTGAAATATGAATTTTCTCCGTACTTTGTTTCCAGTCATAATTACGAACAAATATTGGCATTTTCTCTTACACCTGAAGTAGGTACTACAGAAGATAATCATGTAATTCAAAAAATATATCGATTGAACATTGTTTACTACTGGTTGCCATGTCAGCGCGGAGATGTAACTCGATAAAAATTAATTCGTCAGACTATTTTACTCTTGAAAAAATAAAGTAAGTTTACTTATAGTTGATCGGAATCTAAATTGGTTTCAACTTTTGAGACATAACTGAAAATTAAATCGTGGAGACTTATACCAAAGTTATTTCCAGACTTTGTGTTCATCATGAGGAGAGAATCGTGGCGATGAACTCAAGCTGTATTGGCTCTCATTTATTATACCTTTTAACCTTTGAGACCTGCAGGCATTTAGTTCATTTAAAAAATAATAATTTTGATAGAAATAATACTTATTTTTTCTTATTAATAAATACATCCATCCAAACAATTTTCTTTTAAACTATACCGTAATAAGTGCATACATTTTCTTATATTATTGAACTATCTTAAATCTCATAATTATTCTTATTATTTTGCACTGTTTCTTTCTAGTTTGGAAGTTATGGAACAGACTTTACAGAAAAACACAAAATATTCACAAATCGTACACATTTATTTATTTCAAACAGTAAATGTAAATTAGTAGAAGTTCATCGAATATAAAATAATTTCGGTTTTAAGGAAAATGTATAATCTAAAATCCTTCATTAGACCAAATAAATATTTTGTAGCTGTTTTTGAAAGATTAATGAAACCATCAGCATTTTAAAGAAAACAAAATTCTACAATGTTATTCTGATAACCATTAATTACATTATAATATACGTGTCTCTAGTCAACTGATATTAGAAAAGTCCTAGAAAAATTAAGAAAAAGAAATCTCTTCAGTCCACCAATCGAGTTTTTACATCTACATGTCGTACTCTTGAGGGAAAATTTTTTCATTATTAATTTATGTCGTTCAATTAGAACAAAATTTTTCAGGCTCTAAAAACCATATTATACTTATTAGGAAAGATGAAAAACCATTCATAAAATATTATGTATCGCTATTAGATATAGGCACCAAAATACGTGGACTAATTTTAATAAAGCTATACCGTGTTATATCCTGGGCTGTACACGGTTGTCCCATTTGCCTTGAAATATAATAAAATCGGTCAGTTTTCAATTACGTATTGAATTCCATCAATAAAACTGTAGATCACATACACATAATTTCCTTTGTAACTTAACACAAAAAATGTTAGAGAGAAAAATTAAACAATAAGGAAAATAATAGACGTCATTATCTAATAATTAAAGAGTTAATTTGGTGCGTGTATCACAAATTTTTTTTCTGTCAAGGTTATGTAGTTTTAACCCTTCAAGTACACTATCACCGTTTTACTTTTCTCCAATCAGTCTTGAAGCCCAAGCCACTGTTTTTCCATTTTAATCCTCACCCTCAGCTTTCTGACTCTCTTCATCAGCTTGTCCTTCTGCCTGTACAGTTTCTGCTTCGGATAATGTAGTCGTGCCATCATATGCGATAGGAATTTCTGTTATTTCTATAGTCAGAATTTCAATTGTGGCTGGACCTTCGGTACCTGTTAGATCAACTAGCCGTCTCTCTTCCGCAATAGGATCTAAGGATGTAGACTGAGTTTCTTCGTGTTGATCTGACGATTCATTCTCTCGCAATTCAGATAGAGTGTGAGGCCATATTGCATTATTAATCACAGCTCTGAAAAAATATTAGAACATTTAAAAATTTGGTATGCCAGCAAAAACTGAAATTTTAGGTCAGTGAAAAAAATTAGTACAGTTTTGACAAGCAATTTCCAAATGGTATGGCCTTTGGGTAAGGTTTACAACACAATTTTCTTAAAAAAAGAATTTATTATAGCTTAGATAGTATATCCTTTTTACTGGTTTAACATTGGCTTTTATAAAAATCCTTATTTGGGAACACGTTATAGACCTTCACAATGAAAATTCCGTTCTGGTAAACTCTTCTGAAGCAAAACTGAAAGTCTATAATCATCAAGAACTATATTTTCTTACCTTTATTATATATATTCCATGTTTTGTCATTATGAATGCTTTTGGAAGATCATAACTAAAAAATTGAGACTAATAAATTGATCGTATAGTTTTTGATTTATATTATATTAAATCAATATTAATGTTATTAAATTTTAATTGCGTAACTCTGAAATCTCAACTCGCTGAGTCGTTATCGAGTGTTGCTGTCGCTTCACGCTTATCAGCTGTCTCTTTTCAGTACTGTTCCTGTCACAATCCAATCCTCAACAGTCACTCTTCGTCTTCACTCTTCACTTTTCAGTTCAGGTTCAGTCGGCCTGCCAGACTGCCAGCTGCGGGCTGCCAGCTGCAGCTGCAGCTGCCATTGCATATTTTACTGATTACTGAAGTCTGAAGGAATTGAAGTCGACTACAGCGACCCTATACCAGAAAAAGTAAACCGCGAGTCAAAATTGCATTGATCTATTATATTTTAAATAATCTGTGCACAGCTGAAATCTTGCAATAGCAACAACCACTTGCAGGCAGCACTACAGCATGGCGCCATTACTGTGTTTCCATTTATCAAATTTGCTATCCGAATTGGAGGTTAGTTTTTGTTTAATGCGTAATTTCGGTTCGTGATCGTGGTTTTAGTTCGTCTATTTTTTAGTTTTACTGGTCGATGTTGATATATTTCGGTTAATGTCTTCGTTTTATTTTAATTAATAAGTAAAATATATTGTGTTGAATCAATCGAGTTTTATGTGTTTGTAAAGTTAGTGTGAGGTTCGGTTCTTGATGCGTAATGTGTAACATCGTCCGTCATGTCTGATGTCTCCCAGGGCTTTTGATTTCTGCGGCCAACGAGTTCCAGTAAGTATCGCACTAGAGAAATTTAAATTTGTTTTCATTCTCTTTCTAATCTATCGGTCGGAGGCGTCACTCAACTTTTACTATCACTGAATGTCTGAATACCGATTACGAACGCTGTACTATTTGCTCCTTTTTACACGCGTTGGATCTAATTCTTTCAGATCTTCCCCAAAATGAATTCCATCAAAGAACTCGACTTTCCTACAATCTGAACTAAAATCACTTATCTGTTAATTTCATCATTTAATTCGTGGTTTTCTCTTTTGCAGGGTAAGTGTCTTCATCATTGGATATTCAAAACGTTGAATGAATTGCTGCTGAATACGAACGTTGCATTCTCTCCGTATAATGTTGTTTGAATTTTCCTAGTCATTTTGAATTTACCCTGTACCTTACAGGTACGGAAAAATCTTCGTATCGAAATTTAAAATTGAGCATCATAAATAACTAAATGCAACAAATGCTACCGTGTAAGATTTATCACATTAGTACGCATACTGTGCTTTAAACTATACACAAATGCTCTTACCCGTGACAACACAAAGAGAGGATGAATGCCAGTATGAGAATGAGAGAGATGATACTTCTGTTCGGCTACATTTCTTCGTTGATGATGGATGTCTTAAAATTATACATTCTTGTAAACTATAGATATAAGGTATTGACAAATAGCCATAATTTACCCGTACCTCATTATTTAATAATTTAAAAATTGACTGATGAAGTTTTTCCTGTTCCCTTCCCAATTTTGGAAGCAGTGCTTGTTATTTTAATGATATGGGTGATGTGAAAAACTTTTCACGATGGCAAATATTTGTGCTAAGAAATGGTGAATGGAATATTTTAAAATTCACAGCATCACATTCAGTATGCTAGACGTATTATAAAATGATGCAGAAATTCTTTATGCCTGCCAAAATTATTTTCCTTGTATCCTAATCTGTTATGAAGTGTATCTCTGAATTAAATCAAAAAATAATTATGTACCTTTTGCTTTTCCAGAGATGGAAAATCCGCTTTGCGCAAAAAATAATCTTTTCTAAAAAATTTTTAACATTTTTTCAATAGTCTATCAATTAATTCGAAGTTATTTTTTTTTTTTGTACCCAACGCAAAACTCTACCTGTAGCTTTCGAATATTTTTCCCGAAGTATCCAGAATATTATTGTTCGAGTTCACGTTGAAAAATTGATCAATAGGTCAGCATAATTTAATATTAGCTAGTCGTAAATAATCATGTACAATAATCTTGCTTGTTGAAATAATAGTTACAATGATAGAAGAAAAGAAAAATTGGAAAAAATAAATCGTCATAATTTACAATACAGTACTTTAGTAAATTAATTTGTACAAAATTCGAAGTTACTTCGTCAGCGTCTGCGTGCTCCTCGCCCTTGTAACATCTTCACCTAACAAAATTTAATATTTTGGTGTTTTACTATTCACTACTTACACACGTAGGTTACAAAAATATAGTATTATATTTGACAGGAATTATGTTCCACAAAATCAATATTTCGCACACTATTAGGTGATTTTATGTCCACTTGTTACGATGTGCTACAGCCTTTGAATGTAAAAGAAAAGATTTTTTTTAGTTCAAATTGTTTTCAATGTTATAAATTAATTTATTTTCTGATTTATACTTTTTTTTTTTTTGTATCTAGTACGTTTAACAAGCTTGATTTCGCTGCTTCAAAATGAAACGATATTAAATCCTTTCCCTTATCCAGATAAATTTTTTGATGTGATTATTTACCTAGATGTTAGATTCTTAAAATCATCAATTGGTTTGCGACTTTTTGCCCATAAAATTGGAATTAACATTTTTGAACGGATTTTAATTTTTTTCAAATTATCATTGATGACGTATAATTATGATGCTTCTCCTTTTTCAATTGTGCGTTGTTTTCTTTCAACTTTTTGATAATTGTTCGGTCTACTTTCCGGAATCCATTGCTTTGTTTTACTAAGCTCCATGTTTTCAGATGTCATTTATTTATTAATTTTGTTGGAAAAATTAATTGAAAAAAGTATTTTGGATGTTCTTCAACTGTGATATTTTTTGAGAATTCGCGTCTGGTGTTCCTCCTTATTTTCACTAGTAGCTCTTCTTTTTAATTTTTCGCCTGTATAGACTTGTCGTGTGGCATGCACGTGTTTTTCAATACGAAATCGTTCATTTGACTTCTGTAATGACATTCTTTTTTGCCCCATGAAGTGCCAGTAAATATAGATAATTTTTTCTATTGTATTATGAAAAGTAAATATTCTTAGCAGTATAGTTATATCCACGCGATCCATCTAAACTATCGACTGCATGAGTTAACTTGTTTATTGTTTGTCTGTTTGCTGTTCCATTGGGTCGGTGGTTTACTTTTTTTCCCCCTCGTGATACTACCTTTGTGTGTTTTGTCTCTTTTTAACCTAAAAACAGGTATTGTTTCGTGCCATGAAAGATTTTCGACCGTGTTTGAGACAACAATCTGTGCATCGACAATTCCTTGAAAGGTGTGATAGATTATATCTACTCGCCAGCTTTCATGAAGAATTATGTTCTTTCATTCAAATATTTTCCTTGATCTTATGATTAGCAACACTGAGCTTTCGTTCATCCAAAATAATGTAATTTTTCAAATTTCACAGGAAGTATTTTTCTTTCTAGCTGTTATTTTTGAAATGATTTTGAATAGTGTAGGTACTTCCTCAGTACTCATATTAGTTTTTTTCCCTATTAAACTTCGAAAGCCGTTCTTAATTATGAAGTATTGAAAATTGAAAGACAGTTTTTCTTCACCTTTATCCAATTTCCAAGATGTGTTTGATATATAATGGGAAAAAAATTTCGGTAATACGTTACGTACGTAATTGTATGTATTTCCTGGCTTGTAACCCTGCGAACTATACATTATGTTCAGAAAGTTTTATGCTGTAATATTTAGTTATTGGTTGATTAATTTCCATCAAGTATTACTTTATTCTCGGTAATTTTAGAAGCTCGTAGCCCGCTTCAAAACTGAGAATTAGTTCTATCCAGCGAAAAAGTAAATTCTTTGGATTTTTGAGTAACTTTTCTTACGAGAGAAGTTAACGAGAGATGCTTGAATATCTTTGAAATTTTTACTTTTATTTTCCAAATTGAAGTCCTTATTGCGCAAATGTCTGTCGTTTAGTTAGAACTTATATTATTTTTTAATCCATCTCTGGAAATTCTTTTCTCCCGGTAAAAGCTAATTTAAAAATCACTTTTTGAATCCGTGACCGTGATCACCGTTGAATTATTAAATTTATTTGAGAAGATGAACGAAAAATGTTATTCGTGTGCCTAACGTGGTTTTATGTTTCAATTCGAATGCCTGCCTTACTTCGTACTGGTAGGTTATACTTCTTTGTGGCCTTTGTCTCTTGAATGCATAATCGATTCCAATGAATTTTTGAATTGTTTTCGAACAATTTTGTAAAATGTAATTCCGGCAAGTTTCTCATTATTAAAACAACGAAGGTTTTGTTAAAGTTAAATTTTTATTCCGATATTTACGTGAAAAAATTGCGCAAGTAATGAACGAAAAATACCATCGAATCTAGTTGATAATTTTCAAAAATGATTACCTCATTGTTTCGTCGTACTTGTACAATACTTTAAAAAAAGAAAATTGGTAAATATTGAAGCAAAGACATGATGATAATCGAAAAGCATATTTAGGAACGTCATTATGTGATGCAATATGGGTACTTTAAGTCATGTCTCATCGGCTGAATTCGTCGTCCAGTTTTGTCTCCGTTACATATCCACATCTTCTTATACTTTCTCATTAACCAGAGTAACCTTGGCAAAGCAAGTATAATAATATCATCAGTCCTTAAAACAAATATTTTATTATGATTAGGTATTTCTAAGGGAGATGAACTATCTTTAGTTGTTTGATATATTTCAGTATTTGTCCTTGCTAATTTTGGAAAATTATATTTTCGAGCCTTATTTTTCTCCAATGCACTTAAATCGAAGCGTGAATTTAGTCGGCAGCCTACTTATAAAAGTAGCTAAGGAGTACAAATGACGATAGGCGATTCTTTGAGATTGTTGTTTTGAGAAAATTCAATTTGAAGTTTTCGGAGAGAAAGCTATGTAGATTTATAAAATACAACCTAAGTTATAAAGAAATGTTCTAAAAATTATGCCAAAAGTTTCAGAGGACAGGGTGTTCTGACGCTTTGAAAATTTAATTCTAAATTGACCTTCGTGATTTGTGAAAATTTCACTGGTAGAATCGAATTTTTTCCAGAATAATTTCTTTTGTAGACCATTAAAACTTGGAATAATTAAACTTGAAGATTAACGGATGTATAAATCAATTTTAAATCATTAGTATAAAATATTAATTATCAACATACTCATATTTCGAATTGTAAAATAATTATGCGAGGAAAAAAATTTCTGAAAATTTTTATAATTTCTTCAAACAATTCCTTGATTATTACTAAAATTTGATTTAATCATACATTTTTTCATTAGCTAGTTTTCATGTTTAAAATCTGTTTTTCTTTCAAAAAATATGAACCGTGAAGTGAGATAAAGAAATTTGCTCCATATGATGATACGGAAAACTTATGTACAGGATTAATTTCAAAAGACAATCAACATTGAGGATAAACCTTGAGAATTTCCTTCATCATTTGTAGTCCTCGAATGATATTTTATTTGAAAGTTGTTTTTCAAGTTGGGATAATTTCGAAAGTTCGAAGAACAGAAGCAAACCGTATTGATATAATTTATTGAATAGGTAACAACGTAGCATGAGTGAATGGTAAATATGTGAGTGAAACAATGTTTATACTTTCTTCTGATTTTTGTGCATTACATAGATGTGATATTTATTTTTTAGGGTAAAATTTCGGATTCTGTAAAGAAAGTCACCTATAGTTATAACAATGTGAAAAAAGATTTTCTGGTTGTACTGAACGGAGGAAGTATACATGTACGTGGAAATTTTCTTCTAAAAGTTCGAGAGAAACGAAATCTTTGTATATAAGGTATAAAATTAATACAGTCTTATTAGTTTCTGATTTGGAAGCTCTAGAAACAAGATTTTATCACAATGATGGAAGAGAAAATTTAGGCAATAAAAAAATGGATGACTCTTTTGATTGCGTATCAAATATGAACATCGTATAGAATATTTAACAAACTGATGGATGAAGTAAAAGTTGATATTGAGGAAGTCAGGTGAATTGAGTCTGCTGGTTCGGATAGTTTTATAGTGAGAATTTAAGTAAAATAGACTAAGAGTAAATGTCTTAAACAATAGCTCGAACTGGGTGGTATTCTAATGTTATATTGTATATTCCTGTGCTGAATGAAGCTAATTAACTGAAAATAAAGTAGGCAGGTCAAGACACATTTCCTGCGACTGGTTTTTTGTGCTTTCATCAAATTTTTACTATTGCACTGCTGGAAAAATATCTCCATCCTCACATTTTAAATGACCATAAGCGAAGCCTACAATGAAAATTGAGAATGTATTAAGGAAGCTGTGAGTTAATTACAAACTGAATAAGATTCTGAAAAATTATATAATGGACGTTAACGACAAAGTTTTTCTTGAGCCATGTTACTCATCCGTCTTCTCAGGTACAAAGTAATTTGGTAACTAATTTGTGGTTTTCATTTCTTTTGGCCCGAATAAACAAGTACGATGATCAATACTTCAAAACGCAGCGAAGCTATTTTCTTATTTCAAATAATATTTTCAAAAGCATATCTACATATTTTAACCCACCAGTAGTAGTATTCATTAAAATGTAAAAATAGTATAATATGTTGAATCCGTAAAATTGTGTTTCTTGTTTAAGTCTATCAGATGTCCACTTAGCATGTGTAAAATTTTTTACATGAAACTATTTGCAACTACCTTTGTCTATAAAATTCTCCTGTAGAATTCTCGTCTGTTTTTCCAAGAGAGAGAGAGAGAGAGCGGTGATTTGATTTTTAAGTAAAAATTAAATTATGGTCGTCGTAAATGACGCCACCTGGTGCTTCGAGTAGTTAATCTCAAAATTAAAATTGGTATCGTATAGGCCTACAGTAGTTCTTTTGTGTTAAGGGTGTAGTTTAACTCTGCTTTTTTCTAGTGGTTCACGATTTATCATTTTTTTCTCAATTGAGTTTTCCACCGAGTAGGGTCAAATTTGGAAATGTTACTCTTGAACATATTCTCCATGCCTGGACGAATCTCTTTTTTGGATTTTCAAAATATTAAGACGTTTCTCCAGGGCTTCGCAAACATGCGGAAGAAAAATGCTATCGATAAAAATAACTTCGTCCGGGCATAGAAAATATATTCAAAGATAACATATCCAAATTTGGTGCAAAATTCAGCGAAAAAACGATGAATGGTGAGGGTATGTGTGTATGTTTGAGCTAAAAACTTGGGAAAATTATTATTCATCGTTACCAAAACGCAAATCCGCAACACTTATGTCGAAAAATTGCCTATATTTTGCCTATATTCAACGTTTTCATGTAGTTTTTTAGATGTCGATATCGATTTCGTGGAGAGGTAAACTACATCCTTGAGGGTATACATAATTATGCTTTACTATAAAAGCCCGAACTCCACAAATTGGCAACACTAATATCTTAATAGAGCTATATCTATTTCTGATGATGAATTATTGAAAAATATGAATCTAAATACTTGATTCACCAAAACCATTCTACATTAAAGATTTTCGTTATTTACTCGTACTGTCTAGTAGAATGATACAAAATAAAAAATATTTTCATAAAATCAGGAAATTTTCCCAACTGTTTTCTGGTGAGTTTTCAACTTGGACTGTGTTTTACTTGCGTGATGAACTTACGGATGTATAGAGATAGATTTTTATTTTCCATTGAATATCTGCTTTTACTGATGGGCGAAGTAGATATGTAACTTTGACGGTTAATTTTAGCTACAATTGAGATGCAAATCAAAAATTCAACTCTATATATCCTCAAGTTCAACATTGAAGTACATCGTGGCTAAATATCACAAATATTTGTTTAGCATTCGCTTGTCAAACGGTCGGGAAAATTTCAACATTTTTTATACGATATTTTTAGCTTTGTCAGAAATGGCGCAGTTCGATCATTTCAATTAAATAAATCTATTTTGATTTGCGGCTTGTTCTTCGGATATATTGGCAGCTTCATCGCAGTTGTAATTGGATCAGATTCTGACCCAAGCAACTGCATATGTTGAAGCATGGCACAGACGCTTTCGCATCGCCTTCTGATTCCGACTGTGAATCGGATTCTTGGGAGCGCATGGTGTCCGCGCGTGCCGACTGCATGGCGCAGTTGCCGTACTGCTGCGAATAAGACGAGTCCATGGTATCCGCGTACGCGGATCTCGAGCGAACGGTCCCAGTGCCCATGCACACTAGGCATGATCCGTTTTTCTTGGTGGAGACGTTGTTGTTATTTTTCGAGTACCCCGAGCGATAAGTGTCTTTATTGCCCCACGTGTTCTCTTCATCATTGGCCATATTTAAACATTCGAAGCTATTCGAGCGTACTGTACTCTCTGAGTAGTTCGACTTCATGGTACCCATTTGGTCGGCGCAGTTGGCGCACAGAGTGTTCTCGCTGCCGCAACCATCTTCGGTGTTGGTGTCGGCGCATGAAAAGTCCGCGCCTGAGCTGCCGCATGTGCAACCACCTTGGCTGCATTCTGATTGCAGCGTACCTGTGTTAGCCGTCTGGGTGCAGTCTTCTGATTCATCTGCGCAAAATTCTTTTTCGTTTCTTGCGCATTTGTCATCCGCACACTCGTCATTATCATCTGCGCCGAAGTCTGCTTCATTTCCCGCGCATTTGTTATTATCTGCACAATTATCCGTTTGATTATCCTCACACTCGTTGTCATCTGCGCAATCGTTATCGTCGCAGTTATTGCATTCGTACTGATTTTCTCCACGTCCGTCTGTTTTGGTCTCTTGGCATTCTTGGCATTCGTCATCGTTATTTTCTAACTGTGCGCAGGCATCATCCTTAGATTCGCAGTTCGAGTTATTCTGCTGCGATTCTTCATCTTCACGTGTCTTCTGGTCGCCTGTTGCGCAAGCGTCATCAGAGCACGTATTGTTTTGGTTATTGCAGTCATCATTATCTGCTGCTCTGTCATTAAAGTTCAGTTCGACAGATTCTGCGCAGCAGGCATCCTCATTTTCATTTTGGCTTCTGTTCGTGCGCATTGTCTCAAAACAAGTGTCCGAGTCTGAGTCGTCGTAGCAAGTGCATGCATTCTTTCTGCCGCCATTTCTATTCAAGCAATCATCCCTGCAAATCGAAACGCTTATTAGTACATATATGGTGGTAGTTTCTGTTCTGCAACTTGCGCACTGCTCTTTATGATTAGTTAGGTAGGTATATTAATTCTTTTCATTCATTTTTTCTTTCTGTCGGAATGCCTGCTGCGCATGTTCCGGCCTCAGTTTTTTATTTGAATGTTTTAACGGCTGATGATCACTTCTTCATTCTCTTGTTGATTCTTCTTCCATTCTTCTTCAATCTACTCCTATTTTTTGTGCTCGTTTTACATTAATTATTCATTTTGTTGTTACAACATGGACTACTGGTGCAGTTAACAAAATGGTACGTGTGATTGGTCGATTATTTAATTATACCTCTAATAGTCTCGCATAGTTGAAAAATAATTGATGATGATAACAATAAATGTTAATGAATATAACTAATTTCAAGTCCGGTGAAAAATTCTAGTGCTGAAAATTTTTTATTGAGAATGAACCATGAAAAAAAAAAGGAGCAATATTTGAAAAAGGGCTAGTACGAGTATACAACTTATACCCGAATGGTGGATCGAACAGATAGCATAGCTGATGAGGAATAATTAATTAAACTAAAACTGGTGATCAGGCTGTCGCAATGGTTACGTGTTTAGTTCCGTAACTTTGAAGTTGTTTGTTTGAGCTCAGGCAGAGCCAATATTCATGTATCCGCCTGTCTTTCCTCTTGAAGGTCTGATTAGTCCTACGGTATTTCCTTTGTAAACATAAGAAGTCCGTATAGAACATCATAATATCAGGCTGACTATTTCTTCCTCCCTTCTGGATATTGTGTAGAACAGACCTAGTAGCTCAAGCCCACTTGAAAACGTAAAAATAAATCAATCAATATCAAATATATTTACCGATTTAAATTTCTATTTTCTAAACTCAATGTAGTGAACAGCAATTTTTAAAACGAAATTTTCAATTTTGTCTCACGACCGCTTTTCAAGCTCAATCGTCCATTTATTTATTTGATTTTTTTCTGTGTAGGGAAATAGTGTAGGCTATATGTGAATCATTAAATTTCAACTTTGAGGCTCAATAATAAATTCGTCTGCGGTTAGGCGGAAATTATGATATACAGAAGTACTGATGCGCGACTTGAATGTACCACTCTAGTTTCAGGTCAATCAGTCACTGTATATAGTTTCATTTGTGAAAAGTGAAGGAAACCCAAAAAATTGTTTCTTTAAAACACGCTGCAGGACTAACTACCATAGGGTCTTGATTTGTACCAAAATGTATTGAATTTAAAGAGAGAAAGGTGTGATCGAAATTTTCTGAAGATCCGTTCTGTGGTTTGCCAAAGATGAGTTTTTGGGACTCTTTTTTATGAGATCTGTTTCTTTACGATCAAAACGCTCGATCGATTGGGCTAAAATAAGTTGTGTGGCTATACTTAAAATTCCATTCGAGTTTTAAGCTAGCTGCTCATTCAGCCCTTCGTTCATGAGGAACGTAAGAGTGTCACAGGGAATTTAGGATTCTATTGGAAACTTTCATCTTCATTGAAGTTTGCTGCCCGTAATTTATTCCCTCTATATTTTTCCCTACATACCCGCCTCACAACTGGAAAAATAAAGAGCTGGTTATCAGCGAAGACCTGCTGAAAAATGGTAGAGATAGCATGCGAAAAAATTTGTCAGGAAAATTTGTGCCACCTCGCATCGAAGTCTGCTCTGAAATTAAAAAATATTTCTTTTCGTTCGACAGTTCTCGAAGTAGAGTTCCTAATTTTATTAGAAAACATCGTCTTTGCTTTTTTTGTTGAGGCAGCTTAGTACTCTAAAACTTGACGCTTTAATCGCTGGGAAAAATGTTGGAGAATTTTAAATGACGTATATTTTTCATTGTAGTAGTAGTACATAATCTTCGTATTCGTATTGCCAGTGTTCGGTGAAAAGTTTTCGAGAATTCTTCGAGTTTTTTCGATTTTTTTCCCTTTTCCCTAACATTAATTGTTTTCCAAGTCTGAAGTTCGGAACAGGTACACTTATATTTAGAATGCTGTACCATAAAGCTGTCTGTCCTGGCATCGATCACTTGAAAGTCGGTAGGACCTTTCGTCTGCATGTCAGTAACCTCTATAGCCAACGAAAGGCTATTCGAATTTTGTGAAATTTATCCACGTCCGACATCCCACTTTCGTGCTGACAGACACGCATTTAAGCTTAATTAGGCACTTATCTAATTGACTTAGGAAAGTAAAATTTCAGAGAATATCAAAGGGGTGTATGTAATTGTATTAGATGAATATTAGACGATTTTACTCCGATGATTAGAATTCAATTTTTCTTTGTCGTTTATTTCCGAGTGGTTATTGTGCAACCTTGGGTGAATCAAGTATAGCCTTATATTTTCTTATCATTAAGACAGCCTGGATAGGCTTACTTCTAGTTCTATAGTTCTCGGTTCGAGATTCATAACATATAGGTACACTTATAATACCAGAAAAACCAGGTTTTACTCGATTAATTAAAGGACCAGGTGGCGTCATATTCGACTCAACAGTAAAAGAACCTCAAAGGACGTGAGAATGTCATATATGACGCCACCTGGTCCTTCGAGGAGTGACGCATACAAATTCAAACGGCGTCGTATATGACGCCGCCTGGTCTTTCTGGTGTTGACACGATATCACTTTAAATTATATTGTATTTCTCGCGCTTGTTAAACGTACAAATATTTCTGGCGTTTTCGCTTTAATTTATAATGATTAGTTCCTCCTCCCTCCCCCTCCCACAATATTATTATTTTTAAATAAACCACAAATGATCTGCGTATTCGTGCAGGCTGTAGCGTAACGAAAGTGTCATTCGAAAACAAAAGAGAAGAAATTATTTTGCAACAACAAACATATACATAGTGCCACTCGACATTTCACACGCACATATGAAAAATATGGGTGGGATGGAGGGTGTTTGAAAAAATGAAGAGTTCAATAGAAAAAAAAAAAAAAATCGGGAAAAAAAGTTATTTGAATGGTGCGAGTTGTTTACTTACTCGGGCATTGGTGTCGGCGGTTTCTCACCTCCGGCTTCGTTATCTGAGTCACCTATACTGAGCGATAGTTTCACAGGTACTTGATTATCTCGCAGCTCGTCTTTATTGTCTTCGTCAACGTCTATGGAGAGGATTCTTACTGGCATTTTGGGCGAGCCGCCGGTCATCTCGTCGTCTTCGTCGCTCGCATCGCCTGCCCTTTGAGCTCGTTCAGTTTCAGGTGTATTCGGTTGTGACGATTTCAGATGGTCTGTTAGCGAGCCGATTTTCTGCGAAGCATTATGGCCCATTTCTGTAATCAGTAGATAGTGTGTCGATCAGAAAGTTGAAGTCGAACTTATACAAGTTAGAAGTTGAATTGGAGTAATGAACGGCAAGAAGAGGATTTCTACCGAAATTCCTTTTTTGGTGTTTTCGCCGATTCAAATTTTACGAACTATCCTACAGGTGGCACTTTTTTACTAAATCCCGATATGACCATATTTTTTGATAATATTCAAAATCATCAAAATGAACTATGTAGCTCGATTTTAACATCAGTTTTGTTCACGTGCAAATATCAAATGCGTTTTTCTCAAAAGTGTATTTTTGCATAAATCTCTTTGCTGTGTGTGTGATAATTTCTAAATTCCTGCATATCACTTCAAATAAACTCCCTCTCGTTGTTGCGACTAACTAGTATAGTGCGGGGGAAAAAAACGAAATCGTTCAGAAAGTCAGACCAAGTTAACATTTTTCTACTTCAGTTTTTTGTTTTATTGTATGTACGTCTGAAATTTCTCGCGTGACGTTTGAATTTGATTTGGTTCATGTATAAAGTATTGATTACCTACCTTTTTTTATTTTTTTTTTATTTTTTTTATTTTTTTTTTTGGAAATGTACTTCGTTTCTGAGTGAAACAAACAAAACAACAAAAAATAGGGTGAAAAATTTGGCGAAGTTAGCTGTCTTATTTCGCTATAATATATTGTCTATTACTGAAGCAATTTCTGCTGCTTTAAGTGTCCGAAATTCTTATTCTCTTTTCATCTATTTTTTTTTTTTTTCGTATTCTTTGAAATACAGTTTTTTTTACTTTCCTCTTCAAGGATGAATTTTAATTGGAAATTTTTTACAATAAGTATTTCTTTCACTCCGTAGTATAATACCACCTTGTTTTCTTGTCTCTTTCCTTTGCTGAAGTAGGTCACTTATTTTGTATTAAAAGTTGATAGCCTGTTTATTAATTCACGTTGTACGTCGAGAAAATTATTCGGTTCCAATTTTTTTTTCTTCTCATAATGATTATTATTATTATTATTTGAGAACATATTTGTACGTGCAGTGTATTCATTATTTCCCTTAGATAATACGAAAAGTGGTACTCGATAATTTTCAGTGCACCCGGTTTAATGAGATTACATGCAAATGAGCTAGAATATTGAGTTGTTTTCTAGTACCTGATCGTTCTTGGTTTGTAGATGGGTACCTACCTATTCAAAAGAATGAACTATAATGTCGGATTGACAGATACAGAATTTAATGATCAGTATTAGATGTCCATAAATTATACTTCAGGTTTTTTAAAATCAAACCTCAAATAGGAAAATATTATTGAGATTCAGATTTCATCTTATTGAATTTTCATCATCAGAATTTCCTCCATCCGAACCAAAAATACATGCATGATAGGATTAATTCAGTCGTTACAAAGAATAATTTATAGAATTTAGAAGCTAAACCTGAAGAAAATTCGTTGCCCCTTTTCTAAGGGTTGTTATGCGATCTTGACAGTTGAAAATCAGATTTTTTGGGTAAAAATCCACTCTAATTCCTCTTCCCTCCCCCCATAAAAACAGGAGAAAAAGATAGCTGAAGTTGAATTGAAAAAACCTCACAAAATATAAAATATTCCTTAAATAATTGAACTTTTTCCCTAAAAATGATGGAAATTGCATGGCGATATTCAAAAACAATCAATAATATTCAAAAATCCCTCGGAAACTTTTAATAATCGAAATTGTTCCCATAATATTGCTCTAGAATTTTCCCCTATGATCCTCGAAAATCTCTTACTCCAAAAATCATTGGGATGAGAGTGTTTGGGAAATAACCTGCGTGGTCTAAATTCTTGAATTGGTGTCTCCCACTGAATAAATCACATATTAAGGATTTGCTGAGGAAAGTGATATTGTGTTGGTTACCCGATTTACGAGTGTACCGAAGTTTCAAATATCTTTTGCAACTACTCCGTATATATCCAAACGTTTTTCTCACTCTTTCATTCATGATGTCTTTCTCTCGCTTGATTTTACCTCGGTTTTAGTTTTTACAACGAGTTTCAATATTTAAGTTGCCGCAGGAATAATTTATTTGCTTTGGTAAAATATACAGGTTTAGTAAGTACGTAGGGTAGAAATTTTCTGAGTTTCCAACTGGGGAAAAGTTTGTGGAAAGAAGTCGTTGCATATATTGCGAAATAAAGGAGCAAGTTCGCGATAGTTAATTCATATTATTCGTAAAACACGTTTTTCGAGTCGTATTTTCGAATTACCGAAAGGGTTTTACATCACGAATTTCGTTCATAAATTTTCAATCCTGTCACAGCTAGTGATTCATTGTTCGCTGCATACTGTTGCACTAACCTAGATTCTCGAATGTGAAGAAATGGATGAAAGAAAAATAAAAGAAAGCCAAGTAGATGTTCATTAAGAACACCCTTCTCTGATTTTCTACGTACGTTTTCATCGCAGGCTGTTGGGTGTTTTTAACCAAATTTGGGACTATTCGATTTGTAAATTTAAATATTATTTCATTTCAAATTGCTGAAATTGCAAATGTTGAGTTGCAACTCTGGAAACTCCACCTTTAAGAGTGTTCTGATTTAACCCAGCTCTAACACTGTTTCTCGTGCTCTCTACTAACACTTCTCTGTAGAGCGGGTCACACGTAAGGTCCTCCATCAGAGTTGAAAACATACAATACCTTCGGTACTTTCGTACCCAATGAGAAAAGTCGAAAAACAATTCGGTCACGCGACTAAAACAGCATATTTTTCGGATAGTAGGACCAGATTAGAAAGAGCGTATGCCCTACAAGCCGACATAATATTTTCTCTCTGACCGCCACGAGGGAAATGAAATTTCGGTGTCAACGATTATATTATAGCCTACACACGCGGTGTCGATTTTGAACGTCCATTTGGTTGGGCGGGGGCCACCTTCGAGTGGAGGAGAAAAAAATTATAGCGAAAAAACTGCACGTTGGCAAGTGTCTATTGGGGATAGTAGACTGTATAATATGTGTATTGCGCTGGCCAAGCCAAAGTTGGTATGCGTGCTTTCAGCATTTTCCGTCGGGACGCCTAACAATAAAAGGGGGCAAAATCGGGGGCGGGGAAGCAGCGATTGAAAAGGGCTGTGTGTGTGTGAAGAATCCGTGCACGAATCGTTAATTGCCCTCGTCACACTCGTAGACCAAAACGCAGCAACATCGGCTACGGCCACGTCAATAACACGGAAATACACTTGTGAAAATCAACGAACGTACGATTTACGTCACACCAGCAACCCAAATTGGCGACGGGGGTGGGAGGAGCGCAAAAACCCGGCCGCGTTTACTCAGACATTTTCGACCATCGTTTTGCAGGGCATCTGATGGCGAGAGAGTGTAAAAACACGTTGGAATGTTGTACAGGGGCTGTAGTGAATATTGAACGTTGGGGGGGGGGGGGTTGAAAGCGGCGAAAAACTACAATTCTGCCGAAGTTCGCTCGTACATGGTAGAGGTCTTTTGGAGGTGCTCCACGAGAGTTAAATTTTTAAACAATGGTAAAATGGCCACGAGCAAAAAGAAGTGAAAGGACGAACAGACGAGAGTAAAAAAAAAACATGCAGTTCAACGGCGCGGCGTTGGTTTTAGCCAAGTCGTTAGACTTCGGGGTAAAGAAAAAAGGCTGAAAAAAGGTTCCCGAAATTTTTCTTTCGCGTATATTATCTTGGTAAAAGTGGAATTTTTTTACGAAATAGGTCAAGCAGTGACGCAGGCAGAAAGAATTCATGGGCTGCGGATCCTCTCGAGTTCAGAAAAACGCGTTAAGTCGTATACGGGTTGCTCCTCTGTGAAGTGGTGATCTTCAATAATGGAAGCTTGAAATAATTGAACACTCGAGAAATGTTCGCCTCCCTCCTCGTTATTTTTATGTACAATTGTTCAGAAAGTTAATCTTCAACGGCGGATGTATAACTTGCCTTTTCTTAAAAGTAATCGCTAAAGGTTGAAAAACTGCTTCATGCAGATCATTCGCTCTCCCTTTTGTTCTGAGATGGTCCAAGTAATTAGGGTGAAACAGTTTTTTTTTTTTGCTGTTATGTAAAATGTTGCTTGTGGCATTTACCCTACGATAACAATCGTACTTCACTCAATTTTGAAAAATTCACGAGAAGTGAGGGAAGCTAAAATACGTTATTACATATGCATTATATTAGTGATGTAAGAAAACGAAGTGGATATACTTCATATGATAGGCATTAAAAGCATTCTGGCGATTGAGGTGAATAACTTATTCAGGAAATGTTACCAGTTCAATACTGTTTAAAAGACATTTGTAAAGTAACATTTAGGGTATTATAGGTTGTTGGGTTGGGATTTAAAATAGCTTATTTTTCCAAAGCAAACACGTTCATGAAGAAAAATTTTTGTTGTTACTTATTAATTTTTTATCAGCTTGAGTTTTCGTGCTCTTCGGGCTGGCCCATTAACAACTTTTTTGCATGATCGAATCAAAATATCTCGTGTTGACTTTTTACGTATTGTTAACAAATTTTTAAGCCCTCTTTCATTTTTCCCGTAGCATTTTTTTTTTTTTTTCAGTTCTACATTTCGCTCGATGCTCGTGCGATAACCATCGAGAAAACAAAAAAGCACGAGGAAAACAACAGGATTAAGTGAACTATCTCGAAATATTGGCGAATAAAGCCTTAAAATAGATCCGTTCATTGTTTTTCCTCTCTTTTTTTTTTTTTTCCTAGAAAAACTGAAAATAACAAAAACCGAAATCTTGCGGAAAGTACCTGTAAGGGCATGTAGCTGTGGCAGCGCTGTAAAAACAGCATGCCTAAATTTAACCCCAGTAGATAAGAATTTATTAATGTTGGTCTACTTAACGCGAAAGCTTTTCATTCGTATATGTACTTGGATGCGGAAAAAAAAAGGGGGAAACAATTTGAAATTGTTGTGCCAGTTATTCGTTACCCAGCCGTTTCCTAGTGCTATTTTGAACCGAGCTTTGCATTGTGTGAAGGAATAGTTTATCGATTGCTTAATATCGGAAAGTAATTATTCATTTCGGAATAAATGGAAGTTCTAACGTACTACGTCGAAAGACTGTCGAAGTTAGTTACTGAAAGGAACCTTTCATAATTGTCAAAAGTTTGAGGATTGTTCCCACGCTTCCTGTATTCAACTGCATTTATGAAGTTACCCAAGCTTGAGCAACATACCTGCCGAATAAATTAGCATTAAATTCTCGGTAGAGGCTCGGTAATTTGTATTATTTAATGAAGTTGCGCTAGTTAGCCGCTGACATCACTAAATTTATAGCTATAGCGAGGCCTAATATTATGAGCAAGACTAAGATATTCATGTGTTTGAAGCAATTTTCTCGCTCGAATTTTCATGTATAAGTGTGTATAGATTTCAAATGAAGTGAACATTGAGAAGAATGAATAGTAATTTTTACTATTTTTTATTGAAGAACAGAGACAATTCAAGATTCATTGTAGATATTCATAGCATTTGTAGTAATTTCCACCATCTGTGGGGTACATTTTAATCTTAGATGGTATATTTTACTATGATTGTGGTAATTTCTACTATAAATCTTGAATTTTCCCAGTTTTCTCCTAAAAATGGTGAAAACTACTGCAGAAATTTTTTTCAAGTGAACACATTAACAAAATAATATCAGGCTCTTTCGTAAATTGCTTATCTAGGAATTTCTGATTTCAAACCGAAACTTGTTGATGACAGAAAATCGTATTGATCTTTGCAAAACCCATTGGGCAGAAACCATTCCTAGGCTCTCTTGTTAGGTTTTGGTGATCAAACGTGTGTATATTCGTTTACAGTACTCGTATATGTACATAAAATATATCCTCTTTTGCCTTTGTTTTGTCAGCAGTATGATTTCGATTATTTCAATTCATAAAAAAAAGTTGAAGACTAGGTATAATGCCATTTGCCATTGCCGTAATTGAGTTGCACAATTTTTTGTCCATTTTCTGTCACATTCGTGGGTTGTTGAACTGTGTGTAATGTCATTTAAAAAAATATTTTTTTTAACTGTGCACACTAGAATATCGTAAAAGGGTACGGCTGTAGAAGATGCATGATGCGTATATTTATAAATATCATCTCTGTTATTCCAAATCGATAACTTTACTGTCATTCTTACGAGTTATTGTTTTGAATCGAAACGAAATCGCAACGTTTACAACTGTAAACAATCATTTTTGAAATCTTTTCAAATATTCTCTCATCGATTTTTGACCGTTTTGAGATTATGCAATCGCATCTTGAGAATTAAAAAAAAATCGTATTACCTATATGTAATAGGTATTTTCTAGGATTCGTCTATGGTATGAAGGCTGATCTCTTATATGTTCAATTAGTACAAATTTCAAATGTATTTTCATATGGCTACCCAAAGCTCGGGAAAATTGTGCATCCTAAAAGTTCTTAGCGTTGAAAAAGTATGAAATAATGAACGCTGAATGGAGAAAGTTGATTGACTATTGCTCAATTTGAATATTTAGACGCCAAAGGTTCATAAATTCTGATGCTTTTAAGCACTTTTAAAGTTTTGATACATAGACTACCTATGTATTTTGTACATGCCAGTTATTCTGATAAATTTTCTCATTCTCATGAATTTTGAAGAAAGTGATTTGTTGATTTTCATAATTGGCTCTATTCATATTTTTACGTTTTGAGCAAAATTTAAAAACTATTATAGTATAAGCGTTTAACTGCGTTGTAAGAGAAATGCGTTTTCTCGCTTTGCTACGAAGTGAACATCGACGTCTAATACACTGCATGAAAATGTTGAATATACGCAATTTCTGTTACACGTTTGTTGCGGATTTGTGTTTTGGCTGCCAAAATGACAATATTCAGTAGTTTTTGGCTCCAAATTACACTCACAACTAACCATTTTTTTTTCCGCTGAGTTTTACACCGAATTTTTGAGACCATTGAGGAATGCTCTAAAATTTTGAAGAAAAAAAGGCTTCGTTTGGGCATAGAGAACATCATGTTTAATTCTGTGCAAAACTCGGTGGAAAAAGTAATAAATTGTGAACCACTCGAAAAAAGTAGAAGTAGACGTTCTACAGTCTACACCCTTAAATTTGGCAAAGAATAGTTACATAATATAATCATGACCCTGCATTTTTCTTCTATTACTACATTGCTCGCTGTATATTGTATAGTTTTCGGAGGAACTTTCACTTGTTTGGCCTTCATTTGGATGAGCGATAAGTACCTACGTATAATTATTAGATTAAATTGGAGACCTGATTTCCGTAAGCGCCTATCACTACGTTTTCGAAAAATTCAAGAGTGTAATAAAAATTGGAGAAGAGATTTGAAAAATTAGATAATTTATACTAGGGATTTGTTTATGAAAACCGCCTATCAAAACATGTTTTGACTATAATTGACTTGAATTATCCTTTGATATTATTATTAATTTTAATACATACCACAAATTTCATCAGCCATTCCTTTGACCGCATCCTTGCCTTTTTTGAGTAGGCCATTGGAGTTCTGTTTTAAGTCGTTGGTCCCGTTGTTGATGGAATCGACGACTGGTGTACTCTTGGAACTAGTACAACCCATTTTGTTCGCCAAGGATCACAAGTAATCGCTTATCACGTGTACAACTTTACTTGCGACAAACATAGAAAAAAAAAATCATTCACGAATGTTATTCGAAACCTAATAAATCGATAACATATTGGAAAACGCAAAAATAAAATCTCTCTCGAGCTAAATAAAAGAAAAAGGTGTAGAAACGTAATCGCCTAAATTAAAATAGAAAACCGATGGGCAAAAAATCGGGAATTTTCTTCTCAAAACTGAATGAACGAATGAATAAATTATGCACTGTGATTGGAATTTGTCGAACTTGCGTTTTTTCACAACTTCCAAAACTTTGAAAATTTTTTCTGGAGTCTGACTCAACCGAAACGAATAAAAAAGAAAAATCACGAACGATTATCTTGAAAACTTTTTGGTTTTGGTTTTTGTTTTGAAAAATAGATAAAACACCGTATTAAGCTTTTGCACGAAGTTGGAAATTTTCTTTTTTTCGTCGCACTAAAATCTTTGTTTTACCGTTTTACACCTTCGATAAAATGAAAAAAAAAAAAAAGAGAGAAAAAAAAGAGTAGAATGAAAGAGTAGTACGAACGAGAGTGAGAAAAAAAAACGTAAAAAGCTTTCGGCTACCGCAAAACTTTTTCAATAATAAACGTATTTCTGTAGGTACGACTTAATTCCTTACAGGTTGTTACCTTAAAGCAGGTGTGTGCGTACCAGTTGATGACCACGCAAGTTTCAAATCGATCATACTAAGTCGAAGGGTTTGAAATTAATTTATCTAAAAGAAAAAGAAAGAAAGAAAATAACTAAGGGGAAAAAAAGGCTGAAATAAAGTGAGAAAATGATCGAAGAAGTTGAGGGGTGAAGAAGAAAATGTGAAGTGCATTCGACGTACTCACTAATACTGGCACCGAATGACAGTTTGTTTTATGAATCGACGTATGAAATTGTTTTCATTTTTCTTCATTCGTTTTTTTTTCCTTCTTATTTTTCCTCTTGATAGATTCTTTCGTAATTTTCTTGCGAAAAAAAGAAAATAGGAAACGAATAAAAGAAGGAAATGAGAAGAAAAAGACCTATCAAGTGTTGAGAGACAAGGAAGAATTTGTTCATAAATAAATAAATTATTACGTAAGAAATTTGTTTTCCATGTGTCGTCAAAATTTTACTTACTTTTATATCCTGTTTTTCTATTTTGTCATGACAGTTCTCGTCGATCTTTCCCCCGCGGTCTTCTGTGGTCCCTTATTTTTGAAAGCAAGTAAAAACAATGTTGATGACCAAAAATGATCACTATAATATAAAGAATGCGCATGAAAATTGAACATATTGAGATAATATCTATCGACGGCCCTTAAATCCAAAACTTGCTAAGTCCTAAGATAAATACACTGAGAGAAATTGTATTATAATTACGAGTATAAACAGATTACCTTGTAACTTTTTTCATAAAAGTTATGAAAATTACCATTTATTGTAGATTCTTTGAGTGTTAGTCGTACTTTTCACTATCTTAGTTTGATAGATAACTATATATTCTCCTGTTTTTGCAGTAATTTCTGCTACAAATATTACACTGAGAAAAATGAATAATAATTTTTACTGTATAATATATTTTATTAGATAACAGGGACAATTCAAGATTCAGTAGTAAATATTCTCAGCATTTGCAGTACTTTCTACCATCTGGGATGGTAAATATCAATCTTAGATGGTATGTTTTACTATTTTTGTGATAATTTCTACTATAAATCTTGAACTGTCATAGTTTTCTCATAAAATGGTAAAAATTACTACCGAAATTTTTTTCAGTGTAACTTAATTGTAACTGCTAAGCAATTTAGCAATTTAATAAACTTACGTAAATTTTTGTGTATTATATTCGGATACTTGGCTTGGGTTAAGACGACTGTGTGGCTGCACCCTAATAATATTGATGTACCCTTATCGTATTACCTTGGGACTACATTAAAATTGTTTTCTTGATGCATAGCAATCTTTAATTAGGTATATGCCACAGACCTTCCCAGAATGCTTTAGGATGATTATACGACATTTAGGGTCCACATCAGCCCAACAATTTCTGAATGACTCAGTTATCCTTATCCGACCATTGGTGAGAACGTTGACTTACGCAGTGTGTTTACTTTTCGCATAGAACCAAAATGGCGTTTTACTCTTCCCGTATTCTGTGTAATGTGCCCTTCGTATATCATGAAGAAATATCTACTCGTAAACTTTAATTTGTTTTTTATTTCAAAGTAAATTCAAGACAATATTAACCCTACATCGTCCTACTACTCCAGTTTCTATGTTGCAAGAGTCCTTCAAGTAGGCTGAATAGTTAATTTGAAAGATAATCACCATTGAGTAGTTTGACAACCAGAAATCTTTGCGAGTTGAAAAATTGAACAGTAAAAAAGAAATCATAACGTGAAATTGAACTTCCATTGTTTTTAAAAGCATTCTGATAAAAAAAAAAAAAAAGATTATTGTTTCATTATTCATGGCGAAACCTTGAAATTTTCTGCATGCAACATGAAAGTTTACAGGATTTGCGTCTTATCAGCAAAGCTGCCCTTGCTCTATAATTTAGTTCTATGACTGTACATAGTGCAAAGCGTATTTGAATACAGAGATCTGTTGGTGCCTCTGAATATTTTCTTCCTGACCATTGAAAAACTAATTTTCTGAGTATGCTTCACTGTTTTCAATCTTCGAATCAGAGGAAAAATATAATTTTTTGATAAAATTCCTCTTCCCCTCCCCTTCCCCACATGATACATATTTTTTATAAATTTGCAAAGATTACCTGTTTGACGCGAAAGTTTTTTTCAAACAAATAGATGATAAACGCCCAAAAAAAGCTTTTACTCGTATTCAGCGTATTTCTGAGACCCTGAAACCTAAAGCGTACATGGCTAATCCCTTGTGAATGAAGTCTTACAACTTCTTGGAACTTGCAGATGGAATACCCATTAAAACCCAAGAGTATTAAAGTAGCATATCTGATGAGAGAGCAACCAAGGAACAGTATATAAGCTAGATTATTTCTGTAAAGAGCGGCTTATTGCGATAAGTAGGATCATTTAACTGATTTTTTTTTTATTGTTCTGCTTTTTATAAAGTGTTGTCGAAAGTTCTCATTTTTTGCTTACGTTACTTTGCATAGCTTATCCTGTACGTTCGGCTGAATGTAGTTTATGAATTTTTTATAAATTTTTTCCACGACCTTTGGTCGTCTTTGCTCCTGCCTTTTCATGGCCTTTGACTACGCGTCTACACACTATACCGCACTCACGGTTCGTGTATTTCGCTTCGCCCATCATGTTTAATACTTTTCCTCATTTTTTATTCTGTCGTTGGTCGACGTTGAAAAATAAATGAAATTTTTGAAAATTTCTCTTCGATCATCGGCCAAGCCATCGCTTCTCTCTCGCTCGCTCAGCTTTTGCATTTTTTTCCATTAAATTCACGTCGATTCGAAGTTTGAAGCCGGGTTACAAATTATAAATGGAGGTTCGCCGACGAATTAAAGTTTTACTGTACCCCCTACCCTCGCCGCCCGTCCACGTTCACGAATTAAAAGTTTATAGATATTTTCCGATCGGAGAGTAATCAGTGAAAAGGAAAAAAAATAGGGTTTCGTGTTTTGCTTTTGACGTGAACGAGAAAAAGTGTGATTGTCAAAACAGAGCCTTAGAGCAGCTTTCCTATGCGGGGCATATATGTATGTTGCGAGAAGTTATCCCAAGTACGGAGAGAGCATTTCTTCGTGGAAGAAAGTTTTTCATTCATTTTCTACCGCTTTCCTTTTCTTTCAAATCGTCTTCTTTAAATGAGCTCTGTGACATTTCTCTTTTCGACCTTTTCCTTGCCTCAAAAAGTCTTTATTTACAGCCGGTGACGTATTTTACGCTTGGAAATTGCGGACATCCAAGCTATTGGCGTGAAAGGAGAAAAAAAAGATGGATTTGATTTTGAAAAATTAAATTTTTTCATTTATCTGGGTTTCACCTCCTCCGATCTATTATAAGGTACCACAACGTATTAGCATGTGCGGCCCATCTATATCATTTGGTCTCTGCTCGAAGGTTTCATTCATATTACGTGAGAAAATATCATACGAGTACATTGATTAGTTTTTAATAATCTAATGTACCCATATTATTTTCATTTCTTTCCTTCCTGTCTTTTTGCTCACAAATTATTTGTCGTCTGTAGTCATGATCATGGCCGTTTTCTGTTCTGTATCGATTTTATATCTGTACTACTGCGTGTATTTATGTTTTCAAGTATTTATGACCAACGAGGCTATCTACCTGGCCTTTAGAAATTTCACTGGCACTTTTTTCTCAATTTTCTTCTTATTTTAAAAGCCCCAATTGGATGGACCTTGCAAAATTAATTGGATGAGATATAAAAAATTAGAATGAAAGAAAAAAAAAAAAGAAAGTTGAAGTATAGGTAGTTTATTTTTATCAACGTCCATTTCGTTTTTACTTTGGAAAACTCGTCTACTTGCAGTACATTTCGTTCGTGAAAATTGCCAAAGATGCTTTTGCTAGCCTTATTAAACGTAAAATTAAATTCTGGAAAATACACCGTCTTTTACGAAGATGAATCTTGAGACCTTTCTTGCTGCTTGAAAAACTTGCCTATACGAATGTAGTTATACAGGAGAGGCGTAATTGTTCTCAGACTATATATATGTGTAGGTACTCGAAAATATGTTGTGGTTTAGATCAACTTGTTGCGAAGTAGTTACCTTCCCTATAATATACCTTTTCACATGTTCATAAAATTGGGGAAAACATCATACATGCCAATTTTCAATTTTAAATTGTGGAATTTATTTCGGCTCATCATTTTTATACGCATTCATTTTTTTTTTTACCAACTAGATATTAAAACCTGATATGTTTTTACTTTTAATGGCATTTATAGTATTTTTATACACAGCCATATAATTATCCCTCTTTCACTTATTGATAAACTTTTCTACCTTAGTTCAGAAAAGCTTATCACTTTTTTCATTAACGGTGAAATGTTACGTCTGGATTTTATCTTATCAGTTAACTCGAATAAAGCATGTATGTTGTGAGAAATATACTTGTAGTTCACAATTCTGTACTGGTTTAGGAAGCTATTTCACACTTATTGTGAAATATAGATCATCAATCCTATCACTTGAAAACGGAGCTTTTTTACGTTCGAACTAGTGGGAAATTATTATCAGTTTCTCCTATAAAATACCTTAGGGTTTGTAAATAAAGTTACATTTCGTAGTACTGAATTGCAGCTTTTGTGAGTATTTATGCACAAGGTTGGTATCGAAAGGTTCTAAGAAAAATTACCTATCTTTAAAAAGTTATAAGTGACTGGTAAGTTACTCATGAACTTGATTTGTGTCCCACAACTATTCAGTCATCAAATAGGCAGGCACCGGTAACCATCCCTTACATTTACTAGGTTATAGTGACCTCCTCACTGTGAAAAAAAGTCCTGATTAAGTGCTATTTAAAGAAACACCGACTAATTTCATTTTCGAAGTATTTAATTGTCAGTTTTTTGACCATTTGACAAAAAAATTAGTCAACTAATATAATAAATATAAAACAGCACGATTTTTTTTTTCTTTTTAAACAACAACATGCTTACATAAAGACTACACAACGACACGTTTTTAGCAAAATATGTACAAAAATTATTGAAAACGTACGAATCACAGTAACGAAACGTTTATTTTATTGCAGTACTGGTGTACCTACCCCAGAAAATTTTTCAGAGGGGGTTAGACGAAAATTTTCCCCTGAAGAAACGATGAAAGAAATTAGCCCGTGATTCATCGGATAGTTTCTCCAAAAATTGTCTTTTATAACACTAAAAATTTTTTTTTCAAATCGCCAAAAATTTCTCCTGACCCCATTTGCTGAAAGTTAGATACTTCCATGTTGCCCAACAACTTGAGGATTCTGGACAAATGATTAACCACGTAATATGTGCTTTGAGGAGACGAATTTTTGTACTCTGTGGTTGAAGGGAATGAAGAGTGGAGACTGCTACAACTTCTAAATAAGTATATTGTAAATTTTCCAATTTTATTTCATTCCATGTGAATATTTTGGTGAGAGGAAAAATAATGAGCCTAAAAATAGAATTTATTTATTAGTTTTTTTAGTACTATATTATTATATTGATAAGAATCATGGGGGGCTCCGTCATTTTGGCATTTGTATTGAATATTTTTGCAGTTCGCGTGCCATTAAATGATTTTTTTTTTTGTTTGATACTTAATTTCGTTTACGATATAATCATATAGAAGTTTGTCGTTCTAAACGATCGGTATTATTTTTGAATACCATTTGGAAGTTAAATGGCTCGTAAATCATAATTTTATAACTATCAATGTAGTGGTGGTAGAATGCGTATTCGTTATTTTTCCTGTACAAATGCGAAGTAATTTTTTCTTTCATGGCTTGTGTTATTATTCAACGAAATGCACTTTTGGCTTTTTCTATATTATGTATTACATATTTAGGTCGAGCAGCCGGAGAAGTATAATGGTTTCATTTGGTTAGAATGAGTGACTACAGTCTGTTCACATGAAAAATATATACTTATAACAGATTCAATTCGATTTATAATAGAAAAAATAGCAAGTACATGTGTGACGTTTTATAAAAATAAATGTATACGAATGACAAAAAGAAAAAATAAGTGGTGCTGTGTATGTATGTATGTATGTATGATATTATTGTTATTGATATGTATATATTGTTATTTTACGTCACATGTGAGACCCAAGATAAGGTATGACACTTGCGAGACCCCCCTTATAAATACTCAGATATGAAACCTTCGTCTTCACATGGCTTGGTGGCTATGTGTAGATGCCTTAGGCTATGTAATGAAGCCCACAGCTGTTGGTTAGGTGTACAGTACAGTCTATAGGGAGTAAAATGAAATGAGTGAACCACGAGTGTACATACAATTGATATTTGGGGCACTTGCGAGTCCCAGACAAAAAATACAGATTTGGGGTCTGCGGAGTGGGGGGAGTAAAAAATTATACATACACCTCATGGACATGCGAGACCCGCAAAAGGGTCTCACATTGTCAAAAAGGGTCTCGCAAGTGTTATGAAATATCTGTTTTGGGTCTCACAAGTGACAAAAACATCTCTATTATTAACGGAGTGGGTACATATAGAGGAGTAGTGGGTATTGTGCGAAAACCACTGCGCATAGAATATTTTTTGCAATGAATGCTCCGAAATGAGACTCGCGAAAACGATCTCATCAGTTATCATTCTTACATCCAAATGGGAAAGCATCTTATTGCTCTCCTCAAATGCCTGTTTAATTAGAATATGGTCCAAATTCCAAACCTGTTTTAACTTTATTTTCTATGAATACATGGGTAGAATTGGTCACTTTTCGGAGCATTTGTTGCATGCAAAAAATCAAAACTTTAATAGACTGGCTAAAAATCGGATTTAAAAGAGAATAGGTACACTTCTATTTCACTGTAGGTACAGGACTAAAGAACATATAATACGAGTATATAGATATTGTATATTTAACGAAAGCACACAGCTTTATTTCCATAGAATTGTCTTTTGTTATTCTTTATTCAAGGTGTATTACTTCATTTGGTGCTGAAAAAATGTACTATAGAGATATTATTATCCCAGTTTTTACTTTTTCTTCGATAGTAAAATTCAGATTTTTCAGGCTTTTACGTCCCATTTACCTTGGCTTTATTTTCAACTCAAAATTACATTTTCAGCATTGTTGCTGCTGAAAATTTGTAGCTTCCTCGCTATTAGCGCGTTGAGACGAGATTTGTATTTATGTGTGTTTATTATAAGGTGTTTCGTGTTTGTGTTGATGAAATTTTAGAATTATACGAATGTTTTTTCGTTCGGCATTTGGAATTTCTCAATTTTCAACTAGAATGAGAATCTTTGTTTTATGACTGTGGCATTCTGTTTTCGAAGGTATAACGGTGGTATAAGATGGTGAATTTATGTCGGTATATTCGTGTTAGGAAGTTATGTATCGAAATTTTTAACGTTGTAAAAATGTAAATATAAGCTCGATAAAATCAGTTTCGGGGGTGGAAATTTCAAGCGGTTACATGATGTCTACCGCAAAGAAGCATGTGATGACGTGGTGTAAGGTGCCTCCACCAATGACGATCAAGACCTTGGCCTTAAATCATTTTTTTTTTTTTTTGGCAGGCTTTTCCTCGAAAGACTGCTTTTTTTCTAGTAGCCTTAAACTACATATTTTATTGAGAAATTCTGAAAAATCGCCAGCACTTGGATTAGAAACAAAGAAAGGGAAGGAAGTTAGAAATATACCGTAAAACTGCGGTCTACGGAAATGACCTGTAATTAAACCGATCATTTTCAATGAAGAAAGACCCGACAGGGTGACTGAAAAGTGAAAACTACTTACGAATTCAAAATTGGTGAAATATCTTTCATCAACTTAAATTAAAAACGAGTTGAAAAATTCAAGTTTTAGCTGATCACTGTTACTTATCAATGTTAGAAACAACTTGAAAAATAATCTCCACCTTATAAATTAGCTGCACAGCTCTATCGACTATAATTTATTCTTTTTTTAATGCAGATTTTTCTGTCGATAGTCTATCGTCAACGAATAATATTGATTGTGGAATCTTTGTAACTACATATATTCCTGTGTTGAGAAGAAACACCCTATTGTAACACATGAGTCAATAACTATACGAGTATTTAACGACTGGGTATTGTTCATACAACCTCTATCTACGTATTTTATCAGCGAAGAGTGTATTCTAAAAGGTCATTAGTCAATTTGAAAAAAATAAAAATGTCTTGGGGTGTAAAAGTGATAAAGCTACAGGCCTCGACGTACGAGTAACCTAGGAGTAATATAAGCAAATGAGGGAGGTGATATGATAAAAATCCAAGATTGACAGAAATTTTGTTATTTTAAAATTATTTTTGCTGTATTTAATTTCTACCCTTATTTCTGCATACTAAGTTTTGAAAAATGTTTGCTCTTTTGTCCGCGTCAATTCGAATGAAGAATGTTTCCAAATTGTGATTTTTGGAAAATCTGACCAAAATTAGGACTTTTACGGCGTATAATATGGTGTACCTACCATTGAAAAAACCGAATATTTTGACTTCACAGTCGCACGCTATCTTATTAAAAGTCGTTTTCATAACCTAATGAAGACCTTCTAAACACGCTACTCTTCTGTGCAGCTAAAAATAACTACATACATACAAGTAGTTATACGTTTTATGAAGTGACAACCTTTTCATTCCCACTTTTTGGTTTTGGTTCCGTTTTTTTTTTTTCGGGAAACCTGTCGGGTTTTTTATTGTTTTCCTCGCTTCCCCTGCGTTCATCATTTGCTGCCATCAGTCTTTTTTGCGCAATCGTTATCGGTCGACTCGACGTCCACGGACGTGAATTCAGACTTGGAATGACCTTCAGTGGTGGTGCTCGATATAGAGGCGCTATCCGGTGACAGCGACTGGTTGCCTATCACTCTGGAACCGCGACCTTTGGGTGACTGGTGCTTATATTTACCCTGCTTGCGCTTGGTATCCATTTGCTTGAGCGATTCGTTCTTCAGTTCGGTTTCGTTGAGCCTCTGCGTCAGGTAGCGCAGTTCCTGAAACGAGCGCAGTGACGAGGTGGGCGACCGATTTCTAGGGTGGCGCATCTCGTCGACGTTAGTGCGCGAGCAGTAGCGGCTCGATTCGGACGTGTTGGAGCTTTTGCGCCGATTACGGTGGTAATGGAAGTCGGCGGAGCCTTTGCGCAGGCCCGACTCGGACGTGTTGGAGCTGCGTCGGCAGGAGGACGGCTCGTTGCACACGGTGTTGGAGCGCAAGTAGGCGGGTCGCTTGTGCTGCAGCGATGGCGACGAACCGCGCAACACGATTTCGTTGAGGCGACAGCGGTACTGGTAAGCGGGGTCATCGACGCTGGACATGCGCGGCGAGTACGACTCACGGCGGCTATGCGGCGTCGACGACGAGTGTGCGCCAGCGCCAGCAGCCCGTGCTCCGAATTGCGGACTGCCGCTGCGCGAATCGCGATGCTCGGCGCTGTCCTCCTCGCTCTCGATTTGCGTCTGGCGCGTGAGCATGTGGCGGCGCGCCGTGTCCGAGCGGCGGTTGCGGTCTCGGATGCGCATCGAGATGGGGCAATCGTTGGGCATGTGTAGGTCGAGCATCATGGACGCCTGCGAGCTGTGGAGCCGGCGCGCCGCCATCTCCGTCTCCAAGGACTCGGCGCTGCCGCGGCCGCCGGCGGTGCTGGTGCTGCCTTGGCGGCTGCTGCGCTTGGAGCGTGGCGGAGACACCGTTTGCGGGTAGTATTCGCTGTTGTCGACGGAGAGCGCTTGCCGGTGCAGCGTGTACGGGCTGAGAAAGGACTGGCCGATGAGCGGGTGTAGCGAGTTGCGGCTGAGCTTGGCGTGGTGGCGTGGCGATAGCGCCACTCGGTTGGGTAGCAGGTCCGGCGATACGGCCAGGTTGGGCGCGCTGGGGCAGCGGCCCATGCTCTGCTTGCCGATGGTCTTCTCGATGTTGGCCTGCTGCAGGTTGCGCGAGAAGTGGATGAAGTCGGCGGTAAGGTCACGGCGGCCGAAGTCCTCGGTTGGGTCTACGAGGTAGGCGGTTGTGCTCTGGGTAGTGCGCCGACCGCTGCCTTCGCGCAGGGGCTGCCTGGAACTGGGGCTGGGCTTGTTGTGTCGGTTAAGCGAGTGGCTGTGGGTGGTGCTGAGCTGCTGTCGGTTGGGTATGACTTTGGCGGCATTGTCACGCTGCTCGAAGGTCATGACGCAGGCGGCTACTACGATGAAGCCTGTTGGAAAGCAATGTGTTTAGGTTACGGGATGGGAGTAGGGAAGGTCTTCGATTTCCATGTTTTATTCATTTAGCCATTTAAAAGTTTCATGTAGCTCGACTGATCTGAAGAACCTACTTCCTAGTTGCCGTAATGGCTATACATTCGTCGTATGTGGTCTCAGTATTGGTGTTTCTATAGGTCAGTATTTGGTGGGAAACGATTCGGATGCTTTATTGATGAAGTAATTTGTTTGAGTGCTTCCCAGTATGAACTAAGCTACTTCATGCGATAAGCAAAGTAACGGTTCTTTTTTTGATAAAAATGGTACATTTCTAGTATACTTGCATAGTGAATATCCCCTTCGAAGGTAAAGAATTTATTATTTTCACGTCACACTGTTATACAATGCTATTTGTATACCAACTAACTACAACAAAATTGAAAATGTTGTCAGAATCAGTTATCAATAGTTGATAAGAAACAGGGACAACTATCATGGCCTGTCCAATCAGTATAAAAATCTTACAACAGCTCACGGTTGGTTCAGATAATCAACTCAAACACTAAGGTCTGTTGTACACTGAATCGGACAACACATATTTTAATATTTTTAATATCGTTAATCGGAATAAAATCGTACTTCTGTAAAATACCAAACACGTAAACCGAAGTTTTTCACTTTAGATTATGAGACATTAGGTATGTACATATATATTCACGAATTGCATAAATGGGTATTGGGTACTCGTAATTCATGAAATTTCAGTTTTTCTTACAAGTGGTCAGTGATTTGATTTTGCTTCAATTTTGGTGAAATACAAAACCTGTGTTTGTTTCATTTACCCTGCAGTCCTACCAGCAACGTTTTTATTATAGTATGGTGGTAAAATTTATGTTTTTGTTAATTCGTAATTGTAAGTAATTGTGATTAAGGAGTTGCAGGTATAGCTGAGTCTTATCAAAGTTTCTTGTGAATTTTAACAAAATTGTGTGTCGGACAATAATTCGCCACTTTTTTCCCCGGTTTTTAACCCCTTTGATCTTTAAACTTGAAATTGCGGGAAAAGTTGAACATCATACTTGTGTATCTGTTGCAACCAATCCTAGAGCATGAGTGAAACTACGCATTTATTTACTATGTTCTGAAAAAGTGATTTGTTTTGTTTTTTAATCTGTATAGTAGTTCGCAAAACTTTTTTTATCCTCATAACGGGCGCTCAAAATGATGAATTCCTCCAATTTTCTTCGGGGCCAAACTTCAATGTTCAAAGTCCTTCTTTGTCAACTTCTACAAAATGTTCCTTGAAATTCTTTTTGAAAACAGGTGGCAATTAAATTAATGGAGGACAAGTTTTCCAACTTGGAGCAAATAAAGACGGAATCTTCTTCCGAAAGTTTTTCTCTATTTATTTGAAACGAAAACTAAAATTTGTCTTCGACTTTGTTTGCTAGAAATTTGTGACAACTTGCATTCGATGATAGCTTTTTCTTGAGCGAAAAATGATTTTATTTTTCTTCTGAAACAATTTGTGTAACTTCTCAACAGATTTGTTTTTAGACCTTACGATATACATATATATAAAAATACAGTATAACTTGGCAGGCTCTGTACCAAAAGAAAAGTATTCTATTTTCTAATTTCAAATTTGTATGGTTTTTCGTTCAAAAAGATTTTCCCCTGCCAATCAAATTTTCTATGTAGCAGTTACTATTTTTCACTGCTCTCCTAGCCTTTGCAGATCAAATTTTTTGTACACTTTTTGGGGTAGAATTCAGACTGCACACCTTTATCGACGGTTTCAATGGCATAAATTTTAACCACTAAGAAAAGTCTCTTCGAAATCGTGAGAGATTTTATGGATGAAATTTGAATACATTTACGTTTCTCTTTTTCTACCCTTTTTTTATTCTTTCGTGCGTGCTGAAAGAGAAAGTAAACCCCAAAATTTATGGCGTATTATACCTAGCCTGCATTTACTTTTCCAGACAGCTATTCCTGAATTTTTTATCGTCCCACTCATTGAGGTGGAAATTGTTTGCAAATTTGAGTTGGCGTTTTTCAATTCACTCACGTCCCACGACCGGCTTTTTCGGCGACAGTTCACACCCACCGTGAAATTTGCAGAGTCGTAAAACTTGTGCCAATTGGCCTTTTTTGTTCCGGGACTTTGAAGAGAAGGAAACGATCAACTTTGATTATAGTTGAATAAACTTTTTACATCAATTTATGTGAGGTTCTTTCAGGTTTTCTTCTCTGTCAAATTCTATCTGGGATATTTTTTCTCATATGACTTATTTATAGCAGATTTTATTATCTATTTCATTTCTATAATTTTATTTGAATCTTGAAAAATGTCAAAAACTGTTGGTGTGGTAATTGCTACGAGTATAACTGTTTTTCTTCCGTTTGATGTCGGAACTTTTTGTGCCAAGTTTGAAAAATTGGAAAAATCTTTTTCAGAACATAATAAACGTGTGCGTTCCAAAAAATGTTTAGAGTCAAAACCAAATTTTGAAAAATTATATGAAATTTATTATTTCGTTCGAAAAATGTTGAACTTGGGCTATACTATTGTTTTTTTCATTTCCCTCATTATGAAAATGAAGTACATTTTGGGATCTATTTTAGCGATATGTGTGTTTTTTTTTGTTTGTAATGTGGTTAAAAACATTCACCATTTCCCATGAGCAGAAGTATAGATGTGGTATACTCGCACATAGCGTATTACAACCATAGACAACAGTCAGAAGTGAATAAAAGCGGAGAAATGAAAATGTTTAGAATCTGTCAATCAAGATGATAAATACTGGGAACTTTTCCTTCAGACTTGACTTCATATTTTTATTTTTCTTAGTAAAATCAGGAATTGTATTTGGTGTATTTCAAATTATGTTCTATTAAAAAGTTAATTGTTGAAGAACCGAGGTATTCTAAAAAGTCCAGATTTTTAATTTTCGAATTCTTAGATGCTTTACACACGATCAGTTGAGTTGATTAAGTTTGAACCATGGCAATCTACTTGTATTTTGAAATGAATCAGAAAAGTATTGCTACATCCTATTGTTTGTAGTCAAATGAGATACTAAAACTCTCACTCTTATGAACTGTTTGTCATTGAAAGACTTTTATGTTCTAAAATGATTTTAATCCAAAGGTACGACCACACATACGTGTACCTGCCAAATACTCGTAGTACTCGCCGAATAGGACTTTCCTATAGTGCCTACGAGTACGGCGAATATGTGATCGTCTAAATTCATCTAAATCCTTTGAGAACCACGAATACATATTATAGAAACCCGTTGGAAATCAAACAAGTAGAATTAGCTACCCCTCTCTGTGGTGTGTTTTCTTTTTTGAAATAAATTAATGATTTTAAAATAAAGTGTGCAATTTAGGTTTTATACTACATGTAGATTCACGACTTATTTTAATTTTATTTCGTATTAGGGTATATAGAGTAATGGAAACGTGGCGCGCCATTATTCACACACTTTATATTCTTCTCCGGTACCTATAATGTTTGTTTTATTCATCTTATATTAATGTAAATTTATTTCTCGTAAACGAAGCGCTACTGTTTTCTCTGTTCTTCCACTTGGAAAAAAAAAAAAAAAAAAAAAAAATAGAAGAAGAAAAAGAAAATGCGGAGAGGAGTGAAAAAATAAATAAAAGAAGAGAACCAAAAAAATGTCTTTCCTCGTTATGGCATTGCTACTGTATATTTTCCTTGACGTTAAAAGGCGCAAACCCTACTTTTTTATAGATTTTTCTGGCAACTGTTGCGCCAATACATTCGAGTGTATATTTTAGCTCGTTACACATCCCTTTTCTTGTTCGCATTTTTTGCCTCATTCCTTTTTATTTACAACCTGTCCACCGTCCCTTTTTCTCCTCCATACGTTTATCCCTCTAAAAAAATATTTTTCGCCAGATGAAAATTTTCAGCAAGCTCTTTGAATTAATTTTTCCTAAACGCTAAAATGATTTTTTTCTCTTCCCTTTTAGTTACGTCGCGTCGTCTGTCGTTTCGATATTTTTATTATTGAAGACTTTCTCCCTTTTCGCCTATTTTTGTGCTGTAGATTTAGCACTAAAATTTTATGATTTATTAGAAAATACGAGTATGGTCGTGAAATGAGGTACTTACCACCGACACCCATAATCATTGGCCCCACGTAGGTTGCGAAACTTTGGAAATTTACTCGCGTTTTATTTTTTTCACGATTGACGACCGTGTCATTGCCTCTGTTATTCGAATTCGTTGAAATGTGATCCAAAAAATAACCTTAAAATAAACGAGAGTACATTAGAAATTATACTCAAACATTTTTGTTTCGTGCGTTTGGGTACTTGATGGTTCTTTCTTCGTTTGATTTTGGCATTTCGCATCGTGCAAAATGTTAAAGTTCATTGAGCGATTCGAGGGAAAAAAATTACTTTGTGGAGAGTTTGACGAACTGAAATATTAAAGTACCTATATATATATATTTAAGTGAAGAGTTCGATTCCAGAAAGTGCCAAGTTGATTTTAGTGGTTAGAAATGACCCGAGGCTGAAAGATGACTTATGCTTTTTTACCTGAAGATACATTTTGAGGAGGAAGGTGAGTTAATCTAATCTCTGTTGTGAATGAAAATGTTGATCGAGGTCATACTTATAAGTATGTGAAATAAAGTCATTATTACAGTGTATGTTCAATGTAAAAAATGATCTTATTTTTTTCTACTAATTATGATAAAAGTGGACTAATGAAAGAGATTAAATTTTTCACGGGCGAAAGTCAATCGACTCTCCTATCAGCGATAAAAAAAAAGAATACATGTGCACCAGCGTAGATGAGCAAAAACTATAGCATATAACTTGACATGACAGGTGTCAGCTCAGTGGTGGTTACCACTTTCAGAGCTAAATGAAAATGACAAGTTGTATAATTATTTTGTATGAAGAAAAGGATTGAAGTTCGGTGGCTCAGAGGCGGTAGATTTGAAAGAAAAAGTTCAAAAAGAAGAAAAACACAGTTTACAAGGACAGATTCTCTGCACTCTTTTATTTATCCTTTGTAAAATTATCTTGTTTTTGTTGTTGTGTGTGTGTGTTTTTTTTTTTGATTAATTGAGGAAAAAATTCTTTCAACACTTACCCTCGGACACATACGGCGTTTGATGAGAAAGGTTACCAAAAGAAGATTGAATAAAGAGTGCAGAAGAAAAAACGAAAATTTTACTGGCTGAGTGGATGAAAAAAAAAATGAAAAATGGGTTTACGTTTGAACTTCCCTTGTGTGTATATTTTTCTACGTACGCGTTGGCCCGACAAAATATGTGGCAGATGATTGACGATGGCTGGCTTGAAATTGGAATTTTTTACCCTTTCCCGTCTATGTACGCTTTGAGGTTTGGTTTAGGCCTTCATCATTTTCGAATTTCGACGTTTGGGTTGGGCGCGTTGAGTAAATTTTAATAGAATTTTTTCATCGGTTTTCTATTTGCAGCCGCGAGAGCTGACGTGTGAAAATTGATGCATTTTTAAGTCGGTCGTTTAAATACAATTTTGACGGCTCTCGCTGTAATTGAGCCGGTAACGTACCTATATAAGTATCTAATTGTCAGAGTGTCGAGACCGGATATGTCGAAAGCGATGGTACTGCGTATTTTCATTCGTGCAGCTCAATTTGCTGACAGAAATCAAGCATAGTTGGAAAATGAAAGGGAAAATTCGATATAACTTAGTTTTCCTTGTTCTTTATTGTGAAATAGGTATCACGTATGTTAGACAGTTGGGTTGCAAGGTTCAGCGATCTTGTACCAAAATTAAGTTTTCAGGTTTGCATATTCGTATAAATGAAAATTGATGCTTGAGTTTGTGAATAAAATTATCAGGAAATCAGCGTGGGAAGGAGAGCCAATACAATCGAGGGTATAAAATTGAGGAAGGCCTTTGTGGTTTTAATACCCTAATTATTATGGTGAAAAATATTTTGCATACATCATGTACATTTCTCTTTCGATTGAAATCATGATTAAAGATGAGAGGTTCGAAAATTTGTTTTAGAAAGCGATTCTTGTCAATTCGAACGATGCCAACCAATTTTAATTTTTTTTTTAAACTGATCGAGATGTTGCAGTCTGAAATTCAGCTCTGGTAATAGCTCAACTAAAAATCGAAGTGTTGGTTTCGCTAATGACTTTATTTACTTATTTGTCTAATGTTTTCGAACATGAATTGAAAAATTATTATTAACATGTGTGATTGAGCTGGATTGAAATGGAGCTTCAGGCGTTATGAAAAATGTCTTGGATACCTTTCGACTCAGTTTTTGCGAATTATAAAAGAACGAAAACCCTCTATTTTATGCGTCACATCCGTCAAAATTAAACGTAAATTTCGCACATACCTATAGTTGCCATGCTACCGCCAATCACCATGAGTAATAGTCCTATACTCAGAGCCTTGCAAGTCAGATTCCAGTGGCAAACCAAATTTCGTGCATTCCATTGTCTTCGTTTAGTGGTGTTGGTATTGATTTCCTCAGTCGTCGACTTGCAAGAGCGTCTCGATGATTTTCGACTGGAGTCCTCGTTCATCGTAGAGCCCGTCTGTTGGGGGAAAAAAAAAGAAATTACTATATCACAATATTATGATCGATCATTTTAGTGAAACAGATTTTGAAAATTTTGAATGAAATATGAGCTCATTGTTCTAGTTTTGTTAATTCTACTTTGAAATTCCGTTGTGTTGAAACCATTGGCGAAACTATAAAAGTTTTCTGGGGAAGAACAGGGGAAGTAGGGCTCCACCAACTCCTAAATTTGGTTCACCTCAGCACTTATAAATTTTCATTTTCTTAAAATAGCGTATTCAGAAATTTTCCGGTGAAACAAAATTGTGGCGAAGCGCGAAAAATTTGTTCTAATTAAATTTTTTTCGGAAAATTTTAATGCTTTGGAACAGAAGTATTTGCAATTTTTTTCATAAGTTTAAGAAAACTGAGCAAAATCACTCTCCCTGGAGGTAACATTTCGATCAATCAAAGTTCATTTCAAATGCATAAAAAATGTATTTAATTAATCAAAAATAATGGAAATAATAAATGTTAGAATAAATTGAAAGGAATTGTCAAGCCGAGCAGGATCGAGAAGTGTTATCTTCATTGAGCCAGTTTTAATAAACTCGTGATTTTCAATACATAGTATTTACAAAATGTGAACATCGATAATTCGCTAGTATCCAGACATTTTTTAAACAAACTAAAAACACCAATGTAAATCTAAATCATTCTAACTAACAATAGAAAAACACCATTATTGTGTGTGTGTCTTATCAGTTTTAAAGTATAAAAAATATTGGCAAAGTCACCTTTTATCCTCATGTATCTCAAAATAATGTTGGGACTTTGAATTATACATACTATTATAATAATTATTTTGATAGCCAAAGTCGTATAAATTTTTATAATGCCTTAAATAAAAGAGGATAGATTCTTGTTTCACACTTGACAAATTTCATTAATATGATTTACTGGTAGGTCTGTGTACCTACTTTACATACTTGGTTCATGTCTACGTGAGAATATTATGGTTACATTTTCATTTGTTGTGTAAGATTTGTTCACAAAAATTTCACAAAACGCACATTATCGAACAGAAGTATAAAAGTATGTAATTTATAAAATTGCACTGTATATTCGAACCGAACATCACTTATATGCAAAAATGGATAAAAAAGTAGTATGTTTTTTTTATTTTTTACTATCACTTTCGTTTTTCTATTTTTGGACGAAGAAGGTTAAGGGTCGACTAAACGGCAACTCGTTACACACAAATACGATTGAAAAACAAACGGGGAAAAAAATTGAATCAAATTTCTATATCTGCTGTATAATTTTATGAAAAGCCAAAGGGAAAAAGAAGTAGATAGCTATTATTTACGGTATTATATTATTTTCTCTTTCGTTTTTCTATCTTATTCTGGTTTCTCTTGTTACACGCTGCAATTTGCTGCAGGAAAACTAATGTCACTATTCGGTACTTGAATTTCCGCAAAAGATGCGTGGTGTATCTTCACTGGGATGTATATTCTTCTATTGGAGAGGCATTTGAGAGAAACTCTGAGAGAGCGAGATGCTAAAATGGATGGTTACCTTGGTAACGGATCGTCAAGAAAATCATGCGCCTTTGGTGAGACTTAGCCCGGAGGGTGGCCTTTTTTTTTGCCTTCATTTTTTTGGCGTTTCTCTGTGACGTCATAGAATCCATACGTATGTTTCATCGACGGTAATAACACGGTCGGCTGGCTGAGTTCATTGCCTGATTTCCGAATGATGGGGGATGGGAGCAGGGTGCGTCGAGGGAGGCAATCTTTTCGTTAAAACCTGTAATAACCGTAATCAGTATTACGATCGGTGGTACTTGCTACGAGCCGAGATTAAGGGAAATTGCTATATTCAAGATAGAATCGCTTGTTCCTCTCGCTCTCGCTTCCCCCCCCCCGCGCTCTCAAGTCTATATTTTCTAAACGTTGATATAAGTGGGAAAGCTTAAATAAGTTGTGCACCTCGACGGTGCCGTACAGTGTGGGAAAAATGGGACAAACTTATTATTTTCAAGATAGTCTTATTTTAGATGGGTTTCTTTCGTTAATGAGAGAGTTCATGGATATGTAAATTCATTGGCTTTGCCTGGGTTGTGTGGAGCAGCGCTGGACATTTTTAATGTTTTTCTAGTGATGAGCCTTATCGAAGACCAATACGATGTTGCATTTATCTGCATAGGCCATTTCAGTAACGAATTCATTACTCATCAGTCTTGAGAAAAAAAACTGCAGTCTGCAGTCATACAATGTTTCATCCACCATAAAGCTTGTCATTTGCTCTGACTGTATATTTGTGGAGCTCACCAGAAATTTCTTTTGGTAAAGAATAAAATCATTCTGTTTTTTCAAAAGTTCTAATCGAAAATTTACTTGCCTAATCTGTGTCTCTTGAAAATTTATCATTAAAACTCTATCACTGAGGTAACTGTATGGTTAAATTCATAAAACTTTTATTCAATTACCAAATAACAAAATTAAAAATAAATACAAAAATGAAATGATTAATTGGTAGGTAATAAGTAAAATTTTTTCAACGTTAATTAATTTTGATTTGAGAAAAACATGTTTGAAGCGCAACTGAGAAGGAAGAGGTAGTATGTATTTTGTTTTCTTCATAATTTTTTTGAGGAAAAAAGTAAATTCATAGAGTGGAAATTGATGCGATTTTAGGAGTATTTCTTCATCATGACTCGATTTACGGATAATATTATAAATTATAATCAATAGACACGTTGATGTAAAGATCTTTTAAATTCCTGAACGAACTACTGTATTCCCTGATTCAGAGAACATTTTAGTCATTTTACAGTAAAAAAAATTTCATAGACTTTTTCTTTCATATACATGATCGTATGTACCAAATAAAATTTTTGTACAGCCAAAACTTGAAATTGATCAAAAAGTAAATAAATAGAAACTAATCAACCTGGTAAACGATAAACATAATATTGATCTAAGTGAAAAAGTTCTAAGGAAAAGTTGTAATTGTGACGATTTGAATTCAATCATGTACTCATATAAAATCACTAAGTTAATTAGTTTTGAATCTAATTATGGACGCCAATCTCTCGCTGAGAAGATGCATAACCTTGTTTATTTATAACTACTCATATAAGTTGACTGTAACAATTTAAGAAATTCATGAAAACTGAATATTGTAAAACAATTTTTAAAAATAATAAGAAAAACAATGTGGATTACAAAAACAATAATTTCTGAAATTTTTTTTCGGGTAAAACGCAAAATTTAAATTCATCGAGTTAATTGGTCAGTAAAATGGGGATCACACAAAATTCAACTTAATGTGCTCATCTCATAGGATAGAGAAATGTTTATTTGGATACCTTTAATTCAATTGGGAAAAAAAAAGTAAAACTTCTTACTCTTGATACATAGAAAACGGGAAAAATGTCACTTTTAAATGAAATAAAACCCTATAGTCACTCAATAATCTCCTCTCATTCAAAACGAAATTATTATATGTATTATCATTTTGTCGATGCGAAAAAAAGAAAGAGTAGGGAGTAGTAAATACACACGTATTCGAAATTACAGAACTCAAAAATATGACTAACGGATCAAACTAATTTGTTTTACTTTTCATTGAGCTCTAAAACTTGAATTTCAATCAACGGCGTAATGAAAGTGGGAGACAGGACCAACCAATCAGATCGACAAATTTTTTTTCATAGGTTCATGACGCTGTCTGAAACTTCTTTTATATTAAACAGCATACACGTGAACACAAATTTTCAATCGAAATACTTAACAATTAAAAAACAAATCTACACACGAATTAACACTACGAAGAAAAATACTGGTAGGTACTTACTCTTTAACTAACTGTTGATTTTATACATGGGTAATCACTGCAATATTATAACAGCTCAAATAAACGGAAAAAATACCGTATTGCACAATAATAAGTCGAGTAAAATCCATACAAATTACAAACATACAAATTTACATAACGAGAAAACATTGTAAAAAATAAAACATTATAAATTAATTAAAAAAAAAAAAAAAAAGGAAGAAAGAAATAGGAGAAAAGTAAATGAAGGAGATAAAAATGATAATGCGTCGCATTATTTTGAGAAAATTGTAAAATGGACCGAAAATTTCTGTCAGGATAAAATGTTCATTTGGTATCATATAAAATTCAATAAAAATGTATGAGTCGGCCATGATATTAAAAAAATATACAAATAGAAAAAAGGGTTAAAAATATTATTAATCCACAACCGCGATAGAAGAAAAGTGGTTAGAAAAACTCCCACGAATCAACAAAATACTCGTTAAACCAAAATGAACCACAATACTCAGCAGCTTTTCTCTGCTTTCTTTCTCATAAATTTTATGGTGTAAGCTTATTCACTTATTTGAGAAAACAATACGATGTGATCAGTGTAGGATGATAAATGAATACGTATCAGCAAGTCAATAATTTGATACGTATTAGCTCTGTTTTTACATCTTTGAATGCCGGACGCTTTTCAGGTACCAAGTTCCAAGTCTAAAATGAACATAGAGTAGATTAAAGATCATAAAATCACACCGGCATTTGCATAGGTGAAACAGAAAGAATGTTTTAAAATACCTGTTGCATAATTTCGTAAATTTCTGGCGGGCAGCCGTCAGGTGCTTCCATTTTATAGCCTTTCTCCACGTGTTTCACAACATCGGCTTGTGGCTGAAACATTTAATATAATGTATTTTTAATTGTAAATTTTTAAAATTTTCAACTAGTTGCCTTATGAGCTTTGAGGGAGTGCTGTGTGAATAAATATTCAGAATGATATTAACTATATTTCCATTGAGCCTTTGGAGAATTATTAACGTCTGTGTAGCACAAAAATTTCGTTAGTGTATTTTTCAAAGGTTAACATATTTATTTTTATTATATTACTTGGGGGTACATTGACGAGTGCTAATTTGATTGTTATTTAATTGATCAACCAATATTAATGGTTTAATATCTAGCTAATGATAAATATTCTTTAACTTATTGAATAAATATTTAGGACAGTTACGTACTCGTAGTACACAGAAAGAAATGGATAGTATCAATTTTGAACAGAATTGTATCTTTTCTCATTACAGTTATGAAAATTGCTATTTTTTGTTAATATTCTAATACATATTTGTAGTACTTTTCACTTTCTTAGATAACATATTTTACTATTTTTGTAGTAATTTCTGCTAAAAATCTCGAATTGTCCCAGTTTTCCTATCCGAATCGTAAAAACATTGAAATTTTTCTCTGTGTGTAGTAAATAATATGACAAATCCAGAGGGTTATATCGGTCATAGCCTCGGTGGTGGCGAACGTTTTTAGCAGTTTTTTTTTCTTAATTTTTTTTTTTGTTTTCTATTTAAAAATGACTACTCTTAGAATGTAAAAATGAAATTTGTACCTCAAAAAAGTTAGATACTTACAATTCGAGGATATGGAACTCGACCAAACGAATATATTTCCCATAGAAGGACACCGAAACTCCACATGTCCGATTTATTGGAGAAAATCTGCCAATCAAAAAATTATTTAATAAAAAATAATTCAACAATGTTATTCAATGCCCATCCGAAAATATTAGAATTTAGGCCCTACTCCTAATCTCAAAGCTTCCGGAGCAGTCCACTTGATAGGTAATTTAGTACAGTCCACATTATAGTTTTCCTCTCGAGCCAGGCCAAAATCTGCAACTTTTGCGACACCTTCTTCCGAAATCAAAACATTTCTGGCGGCTAAATCTCGATGAACTACCTTTCTTGATTCTAAATATTCCATTCCCGAGCTAGTATCTCTGTGGAAATAGAAACGTGTAGATTTTATAAAATCTAAAACATGTTTTCAAAATATAATTTTACTCGCATAAACTGAAATACTTACGCAGCAAAATTTATTTGATCCTTTTTTGTTACATGTAGTCGACCTCTAGAGCGCAGATAATCTACTAAACTACCTTTACTCATGTACTCGGTTATTAATAAAATACAGTGCTTTCTGTCAAATACTAAGCCCAGTAGTTGCACCAAATTTTCATGCCTTAATGACCTAAAAATGAAAATAAAATTATCACTCAAGAGCTAAATACTTTGAAAAACAAAACTGACCCAAGATCAAATGAGGTGTTTATTCAAAAAATCATCTTATGCGGTAATAAGATGCAATATTTTATGAAAATATTTCAAAATATTTTCATATAGCTAATTTTTATTATCAAGGTTCAAGAAAGGTCATTGGGTTATCTATAAAATGAAATCCGAAGAAATATGTCCCAAAATGAGTCATTTTTTTGCTTTTGGAGCTTTTGCCATCACTGATGAAGGTGTTTTTTTTTTCTTGACAAACCCTTTTAATGTTTGAAAAGATTCAATTTTTATATTTTCAATTTCTTCTTTTGGCACATATTGATCTTAAAAATCCATGCATTTTGTTGAATTTAAAGATAATAATTTTCTTTATTAAACAACTCGGACGAGGAGGGTGGGGTTTGTACTATGAATTATGAAGTTAAATTTATCATTTAGTTTTTTCTCCAAATAATTCTGAACAGCTAGGCATGGATCTCTTATTTATCTGAGCACAAAAGTTATAATTAATATAATTACGTCATTAGAGAAGCTTCGGCGAGAAATTTTTGAGCAGCTTCGCTACTGTTTTTCAAAATTTTGACGGCTACTTTTTCATTTCTTAGCGTGCCCAGTAAAACATCTCCGAATTCTCCTTTACCTATGCATTCATCGAGCTGTTGTTTTGAAAACCGAATTAAACAAACATGAGTAATAAAGTTCTACAAATAATTAGAGAGGGCAAAAACAGGCAGGAAAAATAAATACTTGAAGTTCACTCTCTTGAATCACCCATCCTGCATCAACAAAAGCTTTAGTATCGACGCAAAAATCTTGTTTACCCTGTTTTGGAAGACATTTTGTAAGCTGCGTACACAGTCCGTCAGCATCGTTTTGGTAATGCTAAAACAGTATTTTTATTTCTTCGTTAGAGTTTTTAAAGCAGAAGAACAATAATTTTATGATTAATTTGTAAATCAAATCGAGCAAAATGGGATTAAATTATAATAAAATTAGGGATAAGTATACATGTGTAGTTGTGATTATACAAATGGAAACATTTTCATCTCTGTCCTATATTTATGGATTTGCTACATATGATACGACTAAAATACTTTTCAACTTGTACATACTTCAACTAATTGTGATAAATTTTCGAATATTTCCTCATCGTCGATAGTTAATTGATTATCTTTGTATTTGACTCGATAGTGTTCAACTTTTCCTTGGTAGCAGACGCATAAAGTATAATCACCGGGGTAGTTAGTCGATTCTCGAACCAAAAACAATCCATCTTCTTTCGGACTGAGTAACAATTCAGCTTGTTCTCGAGATATTTTACCATGAAACCATCTGAAAAAAAAAATTGCATTTAGTGACATTGACTAGAATAAAATCTTAGATTTCTAAAAAAAAAGCTTTCTTTGTCTCTGATTGAGGGTGATAATTTCATACGAATGAAAGTGAAGAGTAGAGTGATTCAGTATTGAATTTTTGCTGTTCGGCAGAGTGGATTGAATCGGAACAAGATATGTGAAGAAGATGCAATGAAGTAAATATAAATAATAAGTGAAAGGATCAGATCAGGTCGAATCCATTAAATCTCAACTCTGCCGTAAACCAGTCGAGGTTATAGCATAATATATTCAAGTCAATTAATAGAATATTTCTTACGGCATCGTATTCAATTTCACTTGAGCTTTTCGTTGCAAAGAATTATTTTTGTCGCCAGTAATCATAATCTCTTTTCCTGTTGGAGACATAATGCAGGTGGTAGATAGTGCAGACGTGGGCAGAGGCCAGCCTCCGTTTTCATAAGTATTATGACATGAGTCCATCAGAGGTAGAGACTGAAAAAAATATGAAAAATATGAATATATAGGTACTCGTAAATTCGATTTAGTCAAGATTTAATGTTGTTCGAAAGTCATTGATTCTAAAAATTGTATTAAGCCATGAAATTTCACGAAGAGAAATAGCGAAACGACCTTATATTTGAGACACTTTTTTCAACATTTGGCTGCTTATCTTTTTTAGACGCTTTCCTTTTTGGTATCAAGTTTTTCGTTTATTCAGCATTTTTTTCTGCCTGCAGTTGATAATGTCATTAAATATTATTTTTATTGTTATCATCATACTAACGTGTGTCATTTTATAAGTACCTACATCAGAAAAAATTTCAGAAAAACCATCTGTAGGAAATCCGATCCGGCATTAACGAGTTTTCATAACAGACATAATTTTTATTTTTTAATTTTCAAATTGAATTGAAAAACAAACCTGTGGGCACGAAGTCTTTTGAAATGTTTGTTTCATACTGTCTCATTGTCTGTATAATCAGCAGCTCATATGAACCAACATCGTATTTGCAAATCCATATATTTTCTAAACAGAAAACGATTCCAACTTTATTTATTTTTTATCTCTTAATTTTCATCTAATTTCAAGGGTTGGATAAAATAAAAATGAAAAGAGAGAAATTACTTCTTTAATGTACACATGCTACATTAACAATTTCCTTATAAAAACTGCATTGTGCTCAAGTTGGTCTGCAGCACAGCTAATTTCAAATTTTTCCCCCCTGTCAAGATACATACTCATATTTTAATCCTTCAACATTTATTAATATTTATATAAGCTATGAAAAAAGGGGTTTGACAAGATATTTTTTTTAATGAAATAATATAACAAAACTATCCGACTGACTCAATTCAATGTCAGTGGTGTATTTTGTTTCAAAATTTTATACACAATACAAGTTAATAGAAGGCCACAATGTTTTAGAAGTTCTAATTTCAAATAATTAACTATATAATTTCAAAATGACCCTCTTTATTTTTAAGGCACTTCTTCAGCCAGGTGTTTTTATTATATTATTTTTTGAAGGTACGATGCCTAAAACCAATAATAATTTGAGATACTAGGTATAAATTAGAAAGGAGGTGTGAAGTATAATACTTACATGAAAGATCCCTTTTCGACCCACTGTAAGCTAGACACAGTAAGGGCAATGGAGTTCATGAAAAAGATTTTTTCTTGATGTTAACAGTAGAATCCATGAATGAGTGAAACTCCGATAAATCTATGAGCTCTGATAGAGATGAAATAACTGGCAATTCTGCGAAACTGTATATAGCGAACAGGAATGCTGCAAATAGGATATAATTACCTAGTACTCTGAGAAAAAAAATCTAAAAATTTAGTTTACTGGACACTAATTGGAGGACATGTTAGTTTTTTTGAGAAAAATAAGTGCAGATATCTACATTCACAAATTGCATATTGTTTACCAAAATTTAATCTGTTTACTTATAATTTTCCTAGTAAAATAGGGTTTGCACTTTATTTAGTTGGCAGTATTCTAATTTATAATTTTTTCTCTGTAATGTACCTAATCTTTTATGAAAGTGAAGATTCTATGAAGAAATAATTTTATGCTAAGGAGTACAAACAAGTTAATATAAATAAGTGTACTTAGGTGGCATTTCATTGAATTAACGTCTTAATATTTAGTCCTAAGAGATGAATTTTGAGCATCGAAAATGTTAGCTTTAGGAGTCCTAATTAGTGAGTAATTTAGTCAAATATTTTGGGAGTATTATTCCAACTATTCCACACAGTAATCAAGATAATGAGAAAATAGATAAATAGATTAGGTACTTACCCAGCAAGTTGAACTCATCAGAAATACTGTGAATGCATGAAAATTAACAGTTATTCTTTCATAAAGTTGGGTACCTTAAGAAAACATCATGCACAGACAGTTCAACTCATGAAAAGTGTAGTTATTTCTTCATTATTCTATCTTCTGATTAATTATTAAATATTATGAAACTAAAACATTGAAATTAATTTGAAAGCTGTATGACTATGACCTGGAATGTTTGGTGCGTGTTATCAAAATTAATATAATAATATTTTTATCATTATTGTAAAATATTGTTTTGAAAATGAGAGGAAAACGTCTAATTCTACAAAAAAGAGTAGCTGCCACAAACTGACACGATCGTCTGTCGGTTCTTGTTTACGTTTACCTGCTTCTGTTTTTGATTTGGAATGTAATTTTCTTCCTTCATCGTTCGAAGCCGCGACAGTTCATAGAATTGAAGCGGTGGAAACCCAACAAACGCTATCGTTTTGCACCGAGAACCCGGGTTCGAATCCTCATCTTGCTTTAATTTACTAATAGTTTTTCTTCTTTTATTTGGCAGGTTTTTTCAATTTTTTTAATTTATTTAATCATGAAAACGATCCCTGCGTAAATTAATCATCAGTTTAATAAGTAAAAATAAAAATTGTAAGTAATTTATCGGAGAACTTTTTATTTAGGCTGTTACCTGGGGGAAACCACGTATCTAACCTCCCAACACGAGTATTCAAATGTAAAAGATCTATATAAGACCCAGCTTTTCTTATCCATAATTTTTTTGCTGAAAATTTTTTTATCTTCAAAAATGAAATTCGAATGTGTTGATTGCGATAACTTATACGATCTGAAGTAAAAAAGCAGCAATAAAAAGTTCGCAAAAATTCGTTTTCAAATAAATTATCTTACTGATAATAAGATTAATTTGTGGTCATTTTCGAAATTGAAAAAAATCAAAAAAAAAAAAGAAAAAAAAAGCTGGTATTGATGAAATTAAAAAATTATGTGCCTGTCGGGGTCGGGATTCGAACCGGTGTTCTTGGAGCAAAACGATAGCGTTTTTTGGGTTTCCACCGTTTCAATTCTAGGAACTGTCGCGGCTTCGATCGATGTGGGCATGAAACTTGTACTTATATGAGTGTTTCTTTTACGTCGAACAGTGAAACAGTATTCTCGTTAATACGCATTTAGCCATTCAACTGTCTAAACTAATTTAATGAACTGGACGAATTTTTAGAATGCGTTGGAAAAATTCCTTAGTACATAGCTAATTAAGATTATTCTGATGATAATGATAATATCCTAAATCGTCATTATAGTCCATTTGCTGCCATAAACTTGCTATATAACATCGAATAGGTACATTGCTTTTGCTGGGAATACTTCTTTTACCTATTTGTTTGATTACAATTTACCTTCATAGAACAAGCAATTTTATTATTTGCCAACTCATCAAGCTCCACGCATTTTATAAAATGTCAGTAGAGGCAAATCTTCAAAGTAGAGGCAAATCTTCAAAGTAGAGGCAAATCTTCAAAGTAGATTTACTCGTATTTAAAGAACTGTGTAACAATATGTCCAGTTTGCCTAAAATGGCTAGAGCAAACTAAAATTAATTGTCTCGAGATCCAAGTTGATTAAAGTGGGTATGATTACAACTTTTAGAAGTATGTAGCTGAAATAACATTTCTTTTCTCATAAGTATCCAAAAAAATTTTTTAATGAATGATTGCTTGTAACAGATAATTATATATGCCTCCCTAATCTTTTCACAAAAAATAATATTTCGATTCAAAAATAGGCTCATTTCTTATGGCACTACCTAAGTGATGAGCAGGGTCCAAAAGATGTTGCCCCTCTTCACACTCACCCCAGTCACCCATTCTCCAAGCCCATATAAAATAAATTCAAGGTCTGTTCTGTCTTTTCTTCTTATTTTGTGGAGGTTTTTCCAGTATAACTTTTTTTCTGCTTCTTTTCCATCCACGCACCCTAAATATCAGTTTTTTGTTAATCAGCCACCTTCAAGTTCGGTAAATCACTCCAATGGAGCACAATATTAGGTAACTTTTTTCTAAATGAAAATACGTGAGAGAGAGGGTTAAAAAACATTATTATTTCAAAATAAGGCACATTTTTAAACAAAAACAAAAAAAAAGAAAGCAGGAGAAAATACAAGTTCAGGTTCTCATTAGTTTTCAGTATCAGCAAAATAAAATTCATGAAATTGAAAAAATAAATACTTAAATAAAACGTCAATCATTACTTCTGAATTACTGATTGAAAAATGTTTTGCAGTGAACATGCTTTCCTTAAATATCGAAAAAATACATTCATTATATTCATCTGTTGCATTGTGAATAATTTAATTCCATTGTACGAAGTGGGTATAGGAGTACAAGTACATCTGTGCATTAGATATTTCCTAATGTTATAAGATATGGTCGAAGTGTTCGTCCAAGTTTTCAAATTTTTTTTGTAATGTTGATTTGGAAGACTAGTTCGCTTATATGGACCAAAAGAAAAGAAAAGAAGCGAGTAAGTATTGTGCTTCTATTGCAAGTGCGGTAAATCGTTGGCATTTAATTCAGTCTCTGAACTTTAAAATAAAATTTTTTTCTTTTGCATGAAAAAGAGATATAACTTCATTTATTGAAATAATCGTAAAATAAAAACCACTTGGGTTGAATTGAAAACCTATGCCAGCAAATAGATTTCAAACATTCATTTTACATTACATATTATAGTCCCATAAGGGTTCCGATAAATAAATTCAATTTCTGCTGGCTAGATTTCCGTGGTTATTAAGGTATTACTTGTTTCCAAAGCGTCATAATATTATTGTATTTTTGAAATAAAAAAACTTGATTCCCTGCAGTTGAAAATTTAAGATTTATAATAACAAATGAATTAACTTTCAGTAGAGGGCAGTAAAGGTTTGGTGAGCATAATCAGAAGCTACCAACAAGTTGAACAGGATAAATTCCAAAAGCGCAAAAAAGTCAACACTATCTGTTCAAAAGCGCATTCTCAGATAATATTCGCAGACTATAAATATACGAGTCTTCATTGTTATGGTAATTTATTCTCTCTCCCTCCAGAAGACTTTTATTTAAGTTATTTTATCAAGTACTCCTTCAAATTCAAGATTTTTTCTCTAACAATATCATATTATTTTTCCGAAACACTTTTTGTACCATCCCCTCTAACCCACTATTTTTTTCCAACTTTCTTCTTGTTTCAAGTATATAATACCTTTCGTAGGAAATAATTCACAATTCTGTATAGCAAATCTCAAATTCCGATATTTTTTATTTTAGTTTCAAGATCTCACCGTAAAAATCTAGAAACAGTTTAGGAAATATATTCAGTAACAAAAACTACATTTTGTATAGGTATTGTTTTAGCGGTTTGAGGCTAATTGTTTTCCAGTTTCTAAAAATTTGTTCATTCGATTCATACAAACCATTTTGCATTTTTGAACTAATTTTCTTCTTTTTTTTTTTGCGCTTGTGGACAACAGTCGTTGAACAAATATTAAATAACAATTTGATAAAATATAAATAATCTAGAATAAACTCCAGGGAAAAATGTCAACTTTTTGAATAATTGAAATGAAGCAGATGAATAGCAAAACCTTAGAATCTATGAAGCCAATAATTTAAAAAACGAAAAATGTTAAGAAAACATTTGAACAAGCATTCTTATTCTTATGTTAGATAACTTAAAATAGTGATTGAAGTATTGTAGAGAATAATTCACGGATTTAAAAAAAGTTTATAAATAGTGCTACATTATTATTGGCTATGAACACGTTGAACAGTTTTTAGATATAAATCAGCTCCTTGGCTGAGTGAGTGCAGAAAAATATTTCAATATGTGAAACGTGTAAGTTGTCAGTAGTCCGTAGTAATAACAAATAAAAAATTTTTAATTATATTTTAATGAAATGCGAGAATCACACTAGTTGTCCATAGTATTTAAACTTGTAAAAACATTAACGTGTAAGTACTTAAGAAATTTTTCTTTAAAAATTCGGAAAACTTCTTGAATACAAAAGTAAAATATTAGGTTTTTTGTACATCTCGAAAGTGCTTAATAATTTGAACTTATTGGTGTTTTAAAGCTCTAAGGAAAACGGGTTTTCATTTTGTCAGTCAATAACTTATAAATAAATTCATTTTCTTATTCAATATCACATTCTCGTTCAAATTTTGAAAAATTCTGGGTTCCAAAAAAGAAAAAGAAGAAGAAGAATTGTAATTATACGTACGTATTATTGTTGATACATTTGAACGAAAAATATATTTATTATTTAAGGGGGATTCTACTAAAATGTTGATATTCCTATCTGAGATAAATATCGTGAAAGCCACAAGAGCCGGTTACAATTTTTTCTAGTTTTATAGAGCATTATATGCTCTATCTGATCCGCTTATTAGACAAATTCTGCACCTTTTATGCTGGTAAAATTTACCCCAAATGACCAAAATGTCTGTTGCTATAACTTTGTTCCTAGATATATGTATTTTTCAACTATGACAAATTTTACAGACTTTCATTTCATTTTTATTTGGAATGAACCGACAAAAAGTGGCTCCAGAGTACCTACGTATTGAAAATGACTTTATTTTTCCAAAATGGCAGAGTAGTTAGCTTTAAAATCTGTCTGTATTTTGTGAGTTATCTCTGATTATTTCGAGGGAAATAATTTGAAATAGTGGCTAATATGCTTGCTTTTCTAAAAATCAAGAAATCAAGCTATAATATTATAATAATAAATTCTAGCGCAATTATTGAATTCCCAACTTTTTAAAGTACTTCAGTAGCATCATCAGTTGATTCAGTTTCTTAACTGCTAGATTTAATTTCACAAATCTAATATCATAATATGAATGCAAAAAACTACAGAAATTGGATGATTAGGTGAATTTTGCAATAAGTTATTCGGCATAAATTAGGTGTAAATTATTGAAAAAAAAAAAAAAAAAAAAAAAACAGAAAAAGAAACATAAGTACATTTTGCTTATAATTTAGATATGGTAACACTTGAAATTAATACTTGAAACTTCCATGACGATAAATATAAAATACTACGAGTTTAAGAGAGCTTGAATCTACAAATAACAAATCAACGTAACCCACTCTTATTTACTCATTAATTTTGTTATTCCTTGCAAAGATCTTAGCTCATTTGTTCTTATTCAATATACTCTTACTACAAGTAGAATTAAAAAAAAAAAAATATAAAAACGTAATACTTCAATCCCTGCTCATTAGAATATATTCCAACCAATGATTATTCACCATCCTTGATAAATTCCATCCCTTATACTCGCATCATCATTAGCATACACGTGCAAGCTAAAAATTTGCACAATTTTATGTTTGAAAATCAAAGCTAAAGAAAACAGTCTACAAAATAAATGAACAATTTTGTGAATACTGAGTAACCACTTCTCTTATCCAAAGAACAAAATGAAAAAGAAAAATGAAATAAATAAATAAATAAATAGAAGCATTAGGAATTCATCAATAAATCTCCAGTTAATCATTTCTGACCTAACGTTTATATGTTTCAATGCGTTAAAATTTCTCAAACAGTCTGTGAAAATTGATGTCAACTTATTTTTTATTTCAAATTTGAAAAAACGCATTTATACTCGTACAATTAGTAGGTACTTGAGTAGTATAACTTATAGAATACAATATTCTTCAATTTTTGGTTGGACAATGTTGATCTATTCGTCAATATTGGGTTTATATATGGGTAACATGGAGCAAAAATGTGCATTGCACAAGAAAAAATTTTACGAGTTGTTAGAAGAGAAGTTGTTTATTATAAAATACACATCTTTTGCTGTAATACTGCTCCGATCAACTGTGATTTTGAAAAAACTGATTATAGTCTCCATCTAAGTTGATAGAAGCAGTTTTATCATCGAAGTAATGCATGTAATAATTTTTTTTTACTTCTTTCAAATTTTTTAGAATGAATGTTGAACTTTTTCTCCTCAAGGTATCAATATTCAATGAAATCAAAGTAAAATGACCATCGTTCATTAACCTAAATAAATCAGATCTATGAAAACCAAATAGGTAGTTTGACATTAGGATGGGAACTGGATAGAAATTAAAAATTTAAATGACGAATGCATACAGATTAAATAAAAATAAATAAATAAATAAATAAAACATACTGAAAGTTTGTGAGTTCTAGGTTAATGCTTGTACGTAACAAAAAATGATTCATGCAGTGATTGAATAAAGTGGTTCTGGTTCAATTTCATACACACTTCCATCACCTTTAAGCTTATACTTGGCAAGCCTTATAGCTGTCAGTCGATTTCGTGCTTCCTCCAACTCTTTCTCAATTCTGAGTACCTCAGTTCTGGCATCAATTTCTTGGGCAATTCCACCTACCATTCGCTTGTTTAATACTAAACTACGCTCATCGTCATGGTGGATAGCCTGCTGAGCAGCTCTTACTAAATTGTCTGTGGCTCGTTTCACAGCATTACCAGCAGCCTGAAGTCGCTTTGTGATCTCACTGTCTGGATCTGCCTTCACCTTACAAGCAACTAATAATTGGGCTGTTGAGGATGCTACTTGTCTGGCTGCTGATATCAATCTTTCCTCGCTGGCTATTCCATTTACCAATGAATTAGCAGATTCTACTAAGCTGTGAGTAGCAGCTGCCACTAGCCTAGCTGCAGAAATCAACCCTTCAGACCATTGGCCATCATCTGAACTGGTGAGCGGCGAGCGACTTACTTTGCCTGTGTCAACAAGCTCACGTTGGGCAGCTGAAGCTGCCTTTATCAGTGCAGATGTAGCAGCTGCTATTGACTTAGCTGCCTCTAGTATCATCTCATTAAAGTTCAGTGATTCATCTGTTTGTTGTACATTGAGGCGACGTGGTTTTAAGGCTGCTAACTTACGAGCTGCTGCATCAATAGAGGCTGCAGCACCCAGTAATTCATTTTCAGCAATCATAGTTGGATCATCTGGATGCACCCAGTCTTTACCTTTCAGTGCTTCAGCCACTGATACTAATTCTGTTACACTTTGGGCAATATTTCGTGATATCTGGGGTAATGTTTGTTTTGGATCCATTACAGAGTTTTGTTGATTAGGTCGCAATATATTTAAAATGGTTTGCAACAACTCACGATATTGTATTGCAGTCTCCCTTCCAGCCTGTAATATGCGTTCACGTAGCTCCAATGTATCAGCTTGTGTCATGCAACCTTTGCAAATAGATAACATATCTGAGATAGCTTTTCGACCCATATTTGCTGCTATAATTACATCTTCTTGCTTGCCACTATTACCTGCTGCTACAGCTTTAGCTGTAGCCAATGTTATGGCTTTGGTACTACGAATAAGTTCTTCAGGAGTTGCCTGGGGAGTACTTGTACTTGGAGCAGTCAGAGCACGAATTTCCTGACCAATTGCCTCAATAGTGGATTCTAGAGCTCGAGTACCTCTAGAATGTTCATCTTCCACCACTTTTACTGTTTTTAACAAAGATGTGAGATTGGTTACCATTACTCGAGCAGATTCCTTCAAGTAAGCCATTGATGGGTCATTGATATTTTTGCCAGAAGCAGCTTTAGTGGCTTGAATAAGGTCTCCTAAAGCATTGGCTACATCTCTAACTGCATTGATCAACATCACTTGTGACTCAGGATTATCTGAGCCCAGTGATGCAGCCCCATACTTTACAATCTCGGCTAACTGGGTTATTGTAGAAACTGCATTTTGAGCAGCCACTGCCAGTTGTTCTTGAGAAGATGCTGCCCCAGCAACTAATGTTTTTGTGTCTTCGACTAAAGCCTTGGCTGTTTTTAAAATATTTTCTCGATGATCTGCAAATGTCTCGTTTTCCTTCTCAGCATGCAATGTACCAGCTGTAGCAAACATTACTATGGTATCTAAATCACCAATAATGCCAGAAACTGTGCTGGCCGCATTATCACATGCTTGAGTACCTCTAGAGCATTCTTGTAATGCCCCAAGTACAGTTGATACCCTTTCAGCTACATCTTTTGCCTTTTCAGTTCGTTCCCTGTATGAATATGATGTATTAGGTGAAGTACTAGCAGCTGTTTTTACTGCACTGATACAAGAAGAGCCTAAATCACGTACACTAGTACTCAATCTTTCTTTTGTGTCAGGATTTGGATCACTTGCAACAAAATTGATACAATCAGATGAGAGTTGCGAGTAACTTTCAGACAGAGTGCTATCATATTTATTTTCTTCACTCCATGGTTTTAACATCATCTCTTGTGTTACTTTAGCAATTTCTTTAGCTGTATGTACCATTCGTGAGTGAGACTCATAAGTTGATTCTGTGCTCTCAAAAGTTCTAGAATATTCAGAGTCAGAAACTCTGCGCATTGCTTCTGAAATATTGTAGATCACTTTACTAACTGTAGCTGTATAATATTTGACTGGAGGGCTATGAGGTACAGTTTGCTTTTCTTCTATGTACTGCTCTATTTCTGATGTGTGATAGCCATTAACCTTCGGAGCTGTTTGATAATGTTCAGTAATTGTTGTTATTTTCTCTTCTTTTTGCTTGATGGAATTCTGAGGCGTTCCTTTAGAGATTTTTACTTGGTTGATGAGGCGATTTAAGGAAGTGGTAACTTCAGCTACTGCAGAAATTAGATCCTTTAGCAGTACATTATTCTCCTCAGTAACAGATAAACCACATACAGATACTAAATCCTCCATTGCATTCATCACTTCTTTGGCAGCCATAACCAACTGTTCACGACAACTTGGATTTTCTACTGTAGAGGCTACAACTTTGGTACAAGCTACTAATTGGGAAGTAGCCAGAGCACAATTAGTGGCAGCGCCAATAACAGCTGATTGTTGTTGTTTGTCAACTGTAGCAGCTACACTCTTGGCCTTGATAACTAAAGCAGCTGTAGTATTGGCTACAGCTTTTGCTAATGTCAGCAGTGTGTCCTTTGATTCATCTCTGCCATCACTGATCTCGGTGATTAGACGTCGGGATGCTTCTCCAACACGACTAGCAGCATTGAGTAAACTTTGACGGCTAGTGTTAGACTGTGGTTGAACAGCATTTAGAAGATCACTGAATGCCGAGCATAATTTACGGGCAGCATCTAGAAGTTGTTCACCACCTGTTGGACTCAGAGCAGCAATCATTTTTACACTTTGGGTCATCTCTGGCAGGTTGGTTGAAATTGAGCGAATAGCTTCTTCAATACCCATGTAGTCTGTCTCACCAGATGACATTGTTATGATTTGGGCAGTTGCAGCATTTATGGCTGCTATGTGTGAGCTCATCTGTTCCTTGTTACTGGTCATAGTTGACTCTTTCCATTGTGAATTAGCAGTTTCAGGAATAGTAATTTCAGTCATAAGTTCTGTTTCTACAGTTTTGATAGTTTCTTGACCAGAAGTTATTCTTGAAACTAGAGCTTTTTGCGGCCCTGTCATGACATTAGTTATCTGAAACAAGGAATACAAGCATTTTTCTTAATTGAATAGGATAGCCACATTACCTATAAGATGAATACATATAATAAGTTTGTGAATAAGATCATGGGTGATCCTATGGAAAACGTGGATATTTTAGCGTGCTTATTGGGAAAATATTTCAAATAATATTTACAATATTTTTATTGAACTGAAGAGCCAGCGTTGCCAAGCCTAATAATTGAAAATCCCTGTTTTGAGCCATAAAAAAAGTCCCTGGAGGTGAAAAAATGCGTAAATTCGGTTTTTCTGAAAAGGGTCCAGCAGGATAAGATAGGTGAAATGACCTTTTTCGAATTTCAACCTGAAATTTGGAGGTCAGGTTGACAATAATGAAAAACTAATTCAGCCCCCCACCACAACTGGTTGCCCCCTAAGGAGTGAAAGTGTGATTTGGCCATTTTGAAGGTATTTTGCAAATAACTTTTTTCATAATTGTTCATTTGATTTGAAATTTTTATGGTCGTTAGTCCTCTATGAGCTCTATCTACCAGAAAAATTTTGCGGTTCCACCTCCAGTAGTTTTCCAGTAACTCCAGCTGGAAATTTTGGAGCTTCTTACCCTATGGAGTCTACAATTTGAAATTTTCACTGATGATAGCTTATCCAGTCTACATTACACCCATATAATTTGTTTTCCGAAATTCAAGGTGGACAAGGTAGTTTTTTGGCATTGGAATATCAGTTTTTTCTAGTGGCGTCTGCTCTGGGTGTGCAAGGTGTTCACTTCACACCCAACCAAATTCAAAAATAAAATTTGTTTGTGATTATGGTGATAAATAATTATGTGTATTCTGTGAGCATAATATGGCATATATTAGATGGTGTTGTGACAGAAAATTCAATAAATTTTTATTTAAGACGACAGAAAAACCTTGGTTTGAAGTTCAACATAATGAATTACGAGTAAATATACTGAAATGGAATTTATCAGAGACAGATGTAGTATTTTTTTAAAAATTTCTCCTTCTTTTGAAGTTGAATAGGTTAAAACAATGATCTTTTTACTGAGAAAATATATGTATGAGTGCAATAGTGCATTATTGCAATAATTTTCAAAGTTACAGTAAGGTAACTTTTTTACCAACTGATGCATTACCAATTCCTATTTCAGGAATTGGTGTAAATCACAATAAATTAGTGTTACCTAACATTTCTGGATTCAAAAGTATGAAAAAAAAACCACACATTGCACTGCAGAACAATAATTAGTGATAAGATATTATTACACTGCTTTTACTTAAAAAAAGGATCAACTTATCTTATCATCCATTTTTTGTATGTACGTATTTTCTTCACTAATTAACTAAGAAGTCACCTTTGAACAGATTATTGCATGAGTTGGTAAAAAAGTTACCTAACTGTAACTTTGAAAATTATTGCAATAATGCACTATTGCACTCATACATATTTTCTCAGTAAAAAGATCATTGTTTTAACCTTTTCAACTTCAAAAGAAGGAGAAATTAAAAAAAAAAAAATACTACATCTGTCTCTGATAAATTTCATTTCAGTACATTTAATTTATTATGTTAAACTTCAAACTAAGGTTTTTGTGGCGCACACATATTTTGAAATAGGTGGTGCAAGATCACTTGTGAGGCCCTTTTCAGCAAAGTGGCCCCCTCATAATTTAGTTCACTTCCATGTTTTTCAACATATTGGTAGTAAAGGGCGGTCAAAATTGTGAGGCCTGGTGCGACCGCACCACTTAACCCCCCAGGTGGGCGCCACTTTTTCTGTCGTCTTAAGTAAAATTTATTACGTTGAATTTTCTGTCACAACACTGTCTAATATATGTCATATGCTTACAAAATACACATAATTTATTTATCAGACAAAATTTCTTTTTGTATTTGGTTGGGTGTGCAGTGAACACCTTGCACACCCAGAGCAGACACCACTGGAAAAAACTGATATTTCAATGCCAAAAAACTACCTTGTCCACCTTGAATTTTGGAAAACAAATTATATGGGTGTAATGTAGACTGGATAAGCTATCATCAGTGAAAATTTCAACTTGTAGACTCCATAGGGTAAGAAGCTCCAAAATTTCCAGCTGGAGTTACTGGAAAACTACTGGAGGTGGAACCGCAAAATTTTTCTGGTAGATAGAGCTCATAGAGGACTAACGACCATAAAAATTTCAAATCAAATGAACAATTATGAAAAAAGTTATGGGCAAAAAACCTTCAAAGTGGCCAAAACACATTTTCACTCCCCAGAGGGCTGAAATTTGGGCTGAATTAGTTTTTCATCATTGTCAACCTGACCCCCAAGTTTCAGGTTGAAATTCGAAAAAGGTCATTTCACCTATCTTATCCTGCTAGACCCTTTATTGAATTTTGTGTGAAATTAGTTTGGATTTGTTACGTTTTGCAACAAAACTAGTGTGTCAAGTTGCATAACGCAACAAATCCATGACTCTCCGATTTTGATCGCCTCTAGATTGACCCCTCGTGTTGAGGTGAGAAAATTTTGTTGTAATTCAGATTTTATATTCTCATTTATAGGAAGATTTTTAGCCGTCAAGCATGAAGAATGGTCCATTAGTCGCAAAGAAACAGTTTTTTTGATTTTTCTCAAAACTGTACTCATGACGTTTGTTGTGTTTTGTGACTAAGCTCCTCTACTACATTATGAGATGAATCAGACAGAAGTAATTCTGTTGTTTTCTTTACTACTGACTCTTCAGAATGTGATATAGAGAATGCTTACCTGGCTCTGTTGGGTTATAACAGGGGCATGACCAACACTGATCTGACCACTAATAGTTGTTTGCTGCGCGCTGCGAACATAGCCAGTTCCATATGGCTTAGATCCCTCTACTCCAGCACGCATTACAGCTGGTTTAGCCACTGACTCGGTGTTGATCTTAGCCACTCGATTGCTCTCATGCTGGAAAATACTGGCCTTTGAGGGGGATACAATCTCCTCGACCATCGCTGACCCTTCTTCACCTTCAATGCCAAAATGATCTTTGGCCTGTTTTTTCTTTAATATGATGTCAATATAGCCAGAGATGATCTGAGAAATTTGTTCAGCCTCACGTGTTTGCACCGAGTAATACTGGTCTGAATAGTCTCCAAAATCCAAGGTGAATGTTTTAGGTGATGCTCCCCATCGACGGACTGTAGTGAGAGGCCATGTTTTCAGTATCTCCTTGGTCCGCTCATCCAGTCTTAGAACTGAGTCTTTGTTTACTCCTAGCAGACGTGGCACCAACTTATTCTTGCCAGTAAGCTGTTCCTTCACTAAGAAGAAGGTGACACCATATGTAGGCAGGTTTCTACATGTTTTTGTATATTCAACCTTTGCATCTAACTCAGACAAATCAAAGTGGGATTTGTGTTCGGCAAATATCTTTTTCTCAATGCCCCTTACTTTGACATATGAGTGAGGTAAGAACTCCTTCAAATCAAGAAATGGTGGAACATGTTTCACCTCGTTGTGATTACCAAACTGAATGTGTACTTGTAAACCAGCCAATCGACATGCCAGTTCCTCAGTGACTGGGTGGGTTCCATCTAAAATAGCATCTCTCGCCTGTACATATAGCAAATTAAGCTGTACCGGATCATGTGAGTCGATATTGCCATCAGAGAAGAAGAACTTGCGGCGCAATAGTACTGGATCTCCTTCATTGATACCTTGCTCTCGAAGTGTTTTTGAGGGATCAATCCAGTTCAAGTCGTCGTCAGTTTTTAGCTTTTTGCGCAGTTGATCCATTTTTACATCTCTCTCCTTCTCCTCGCGCTTACGACGCAGCGTTAAGGTACCATAATTAGGTGCTCTATTATCTATCTCATCTTCAGGATGCGTTTCCTTTATCAGACCGTACTCGTCATGGTTGGTAATACCTAGTTTGGTACAGATGACTACCATCAGGTTGGCCACTGGTTGACTGTCATCAATCATTATTGTTTTAACAGCACCATCCAACATTTGCACTTTTAAGATGCGTAATTTTTTACGGTACTCTATGAGGTCGCCATTGCGCAAAATATAGTATTCAAGAGTACGCCCCGGCTCTAGCCAAACCCCTTTTTTGGCATCTTCGTCAGCTAAAAACAGGCCGTAGTCCTTTGGCTCACCTCTTCCCGCTTCTAAGATTTTATCTCTAATTATGTCACAGACTTCTACTACACTGGTTGATGGATCAAACTGCATTGTTTTTGTGACACCTCCGTCAACAATATGAATACGAAGCGATAATGTTGCCATTTCAGGTGAATTTTAAAGCAACTCTGCAAAATCTGTTGACAGAATTGAATATTCTTCATAATAGATTTAATAAGAGCTAGAAAAATTAATTAGTGATCGGCTTTGTTTTACACATAATTATAAAACTACTAGCTGACCATTATCAGTGGGTTTTCCGTAAAACCAACATAAGTTAAGTCTATTTTAACACTAGAAAGTCCAGGTGGCTTCGTATACGACGCCGTTTGAATTAGGATGCGTAATTCCTCATAAGACCAGGTGGCGTCATATATGACATTCTCTGGTCCTTTGAGGTTCTTTTACACTTGAGTCGAATATGATGCCACCTGGTCCTTTGAGAAATCGAGTAAAATATGGTTTTTCTAGTGTTGAAATTGCTCTCATAAGCGGAGTTTGAGTCAGAAAGCATGAGAGTTTTTTGTTTCATGATCCCAAAATTCTAAATTTATTAATTTATAAACATCTAATGCTGAGTGGCTTTTTTTTTTCTTTTTTTTTTGTAATCAAGTTATTTGGTTTTAGGTGGTCGGAAAATCAAAGCTAGCTTTGTTTTGTAAAGTTGAGCATGAAATTATTCGATCAACTTTTTTTTCAATGTTGCATTAGCAGAATTTGTCGAGATGTATCATAACTATTTTTCTTTACATCTTTTCGCGTGAACTCAAAATTTTAGTTTTAATTATAAAACGAATAAAATAGGTAGTAACTTTTCTCACCACAGTTATAAAAAATACCAATTATTGTAAATATTCTAATATTTGTAGTTCATTTTATATACTCAGATGATACATTTTACTATTTTCATGGTAATTTCTGCTACAAATCTTGAATTGTCCCAGTTTTCCCATTCAAATTGTAAAAATTACTATTGAAATTTTTCTCAGTGTGTCATAATATCACAAAATTTTTAAAATGCTGTATCTTACTTCATTTTAAAAAGTTAGGAAGATGCACCTACTTATGCTCGATTTGTTTCAACTAGGTACAATCACTTCAATTTTACGTTGAAGCAAATAGTTGTAAGGACTGTTTTGATTTAGCTTGACAAGATTTACCATCGCTTTCGTAATACTCGTATGTAACTTATTTGAAAAAATAATTTGAAGCTTAATTTGTTTTTTTTGAATGAAGCTGCTCAATTACCGAATTTTTCCTGCATCTATGTGTCGTAGCCCCTTCAATTTCAAACTGAGTCAGGCAGTTATTATTTTAAAAAATATTGATTTGTATCCGTAATTTTTTCACTGATGCCGCAGTGTCGGTTTTCTTACTTCAACTGGGTCACCCTGTATTCTTGAAATAATAAAAATAATAATTTGGTATTCAGGTTTTCTTATCTATACACATTGGTAATTTGTATACTACGTGAAATTCGAGCATTCAACAAGAAAAAAGTATTGCTAAATAATCGAAACTTACAGAGTGAGAATTTATTAAGGAAGTTACGAAGCTTTTTTGTATAGGAGTCTGGAGTTCTTCGTTTGCAGTTTTACAAGGTAATGGCTTCGTGAAATAAATACGATACTTTGGATGTTGGCAATCTGAAAAAAAATTATAATTTATTGAATTTTATATTGGTTGCCTGCTTCTGTCATTCATAATTTCCCCTACAAATAAAAATGGTTGCTCATTGGTTAGACGTAGGTACGAAATATTAATAAAATATTTTGGCTTAAGAGTTCCTAGTTTTAAATAGCGATAACGTCACTCAAGATTTTCCACTATCACTTATTATACGTTCTCATCCTTTCTTTCTTAATTGTAAAATCAGAGAATTACCGAAATTAAAACATTAGTCAATGAATCTGCCTAAAATTATTACAATGTCTCATATTCCATTTTAGGATATTACGAACAAAAAGTGTGTGACAAGTAGCACGAAGTACTCACCGTGTTTCGAGTTATTTTTAAAACCAATATAAAGAAGTGAGACTTCGCAGATGGAACACAGTTGCAGGTTATTTCATTGTAGGACGATCGCTACATTATAAAGATTATTTTACACTTTTTACAATCAACAAATTAATTGATTTGAAAACATTTGGTCGACGGAGGATATAATTAATTAAATACGGTCACCTACACTTCCGTCCGTCTCTTCAAAATTGGGACCAAACCATCGTTGTGCCATATTTATCACATCCAAGATGTTTGATAATAGAAAGAACCTTGGAAAGAAGCAAGAAAGAAGGGATGAGCGAAAAAGAACTCTCAATGAATTATTACACACTTCGTTCCCTTGTAGCAGGTTTTCACTTCGTTTCCAACAAAAAAACTTATTAATTTTGGTCCGACTCTGGAAAATAGGCATGGTGGATGGAGACAAATAATTTTTCATTTCATGTTTCATGATCTCAGAATTCCACAAATAGATAACTTACTAATAACGTATTATCATACATCTTTATTGATCTATTAATTTAAGATGAAGGAGAATAGAATATTATAGAAAATAGTCAAAAAAATTTCAACTTTAAAAGTTAAAACCTAAATAGGTTCACTGAAAAAAACAATTTCAATTGTAATTTTTACAATTTGGATATGAAAACTGGGACTATGCGAAATTTGCAGCAGAAATAGCTACCAAAATAGCAATATGGGTTATCTAAGATAGTAAAAAATACTAAAAATATTAGATTATTTACAATAGATAAAATATAGTAATTTTCATTGCTGTGATGAGAAAAGTTAGCTATTACATTCTGTTTATGATTAATACTGTTCATTTATCTCATTGTAGTAATAAGTAATTGGCAAAAGTTTTGCCAAAAATTAAGATTTTAATAGTTTTTGACGAAGTGTTGGTTTTCATGTTTCTTTTGAATTTCGATGGAATTTTCAGCTTTGAAGTTTTAAGAAATTTCAAAAGTATGGATTTTTTCGTACCACTGGTCGTGAGTACTCTTACTTACTTGAAATTGAAAACCTGTTTGTTCACAGTTTATCGGTGTTTTTGTCTTTGTCTTTTTTTTTTCTTTCTTGAGAAAATAAGTTAGTTGGATGAATAATCCTGATGGAGTGTTAAATTCGAAGGAATCGTTGAAACAGTATTAACTTTTTATGGTAGAGATCGTTACTGATTGCTTTTCAGTTTCGCCCAATCGTATTTTCAAAAATTCTTTCACTTATTTTCGAAATTCTGTCAGTGTAAATAACAAGGATGATGAATAGTTGAAGACACTCGACTGACTCGACTTGTGCAACTGTGACTGTACCGTACAAGTTTGTCTTTGTTTAGAACCAGACCTTGTTTTTTTTTTTCTGAATAAAGCACACATGAGTCCTCAAGTAAAAACTAACTGCCCCCACCCTATCAGATAGTGTATTCTGCGAGGATATGCTAAGAAAAAGAAAATAAGTACCATAGATGAAGAATCTATTTCTATGTGATGAGTACTATCTATAGTAGGTAAATTGGTTTTTGTATAGAGTATGCACTTAGAGAAATTTCAATACTATTAGTACTTTCAGTTTTTACTATTTTAGGATAGGAAAATTGGGACGATTCAAAATTGTAGTAGAAATGCTAAAAAAAAATACTGAAATACTTATACTGACTATCTTGGTAGTAAATTTCAATATCATATAAAAAGTCCAAATGGAATACTGTCAAAGGAATTGTTTTCCTTCCGGAGTGAAAAGCAGTGACATTATGACTTGGAATATTAGAATGGATGAGTTACTTCTACTTTCTTTCTCTGCTCATAAGACTGTTTTAGATTCACAATTCATTAAATAATAAAAGAAAAAGAATAGGCTCTACTGTGCCAAAAAATAAAAAATAAACGCTCCATTTTTCAATCTGATACTTTTTTTCTGAAGCTTATCAATACGTAATAACACAATGCAATAAAGAAGTTGGAACTACAATTTTACGATAAATGGAGAGGAAAAAATAACAATTACAACACGTACGTTATTTATAAAAGAGAAACAGCTGCCTTGGTAATTAAATGCTTTCATCATTTCACGTGTATCGCAGACCAAATAAATTTCCAGCAGCTTTTGCGAATCTAAAATTATCAACTTGTTAAATTTACGTTATACATGATTGGCTGTTACAAAATATGTCATTAAAAAAGAAGGAAAAAAGTAGTACGATTAAATGCACATAAAAATGAAATTTTCAGCTTAAGTAAACAATAAATTCCATTGGATTGAAGATTAGAAAATACAAAATTTCCAGACTAGTTTTGGTTGAAATTTAAAATTTTTATCTTATGAACTTACATTATTTGCAATAGTTTTTTTTTTTTAATTTTTATGAAAAGAGTACAGTATTATTTCTATTATATGAACAGCGATGAAAATGCAGCCTTCAAGCTTGATATAATTTGATGAGAACTTACACGTAATTACGTTATTGACAGAAGAACATAAATATATAAAGATTGATAGGAGGGGGAAAACGTTGGACAATTTTAGAAGAAAAAAAGTATACTTAATTTCGGTATTCAAACCAATATCACTTCAGAATAATTATTGTAAAATGAAAAATAAAAAAAATTGCACTCAATATTTAAAACGAATTTAAATTCTCGTAGAATAAAAATGATACAATAATAATAATCGTCGGAGGAAAAAGAAAAATTCTTTGGCAACTGTTACAGTCGGTTAAATTTGTGTAAAAATTCGCTTACGAACTTTTAAAGTAGTTATTGGCAAAGTAAAAAAGAAAAGCATCGAACATAAATTAGAAAGAACCATTGGAACGTGATGTATACAGAATTTAGTGGAGAATCTAATAGGTCATAATTTTGAATTTTGTGCCCTCAATTTGAAGACAGTGAAATAAATTCTACAGTAAACCATCATTTAGTTACTTCACTGAATTGGAAAAGACGAAAATAACTCGTAGGAACAATGCGACTTACGAAACTCGCTATTAATGAACTCGGAACAGTTAATCTTAATTTTGAGACCAACGCACTAAAACAGAAGAAAACTGAAATTACATAAATTTTCGGATAATCTATTTCAGAAAATAGGACACCAATTGCTACTTATCAAGCACCTCAGCAAATTTAAACAGTCTCTTTCCTAACTTTCAAAATGCGTACGAATCGATCTCTCGAAATGAGGATACCTACTTTTAAAACCATAAATAATGCCAGAAAAACAGTCAGCACCTAACAGAAGGCATAAGCTTGAAATTTTGTACCACAGATCAAATTTTGTGCTCTCTACGTATGTCGAGACTTAAGTAAAAATATGGTTCTTCCTGGGAAACGATTCATCATTCACTTTTGCACACACATTCACACAAGTAGATGAGAAGTTTATATAAATAAAAATATTTTTCTTCTTTCTAAAAAGGGGGCAATGTATAAATACACACGAATAAAGGCTGATTAAAAAAATATTGGGGGACGATAAAATGACTAGTATAGGCAAATGAAAGAATGATAGAGAGAGATAGATAGAGAGAAAGGAAAAAAAACAAACACAAAGGTACGTAACAAAAAAAAAAAAAAAAAAGGTATTTAGAGGACATTCGCCTGTGTCTCAGAGGTGGGCGAGTGCTTCTTCAGTACAGTCGGTTCGTCGATGCAGAAAGTGCCGTCACGTCGAAACGGCACGTCCGGCCTGGCGATCTCCTCGGAGACGCTCGTTTTGCTGGAGGACGGATTCGACGGACACTTCGTGTCCGGACTGCTGTCTTTGGAACGTGGCGCCGGCACAGTGCCAGCTGGTGTTCTGCGCCTGCCGGCGCCGTGTTCACGTTTGCTAGCGACTCCGTTGGCGCCGTTTGCTTTGCGCCGATTCGCCAGCGCACTTTGAGCTCGCGTTGACCGCGCCGGAGCGGCGTCGGCACTGCTGTGGCTTTTGCGCATGGCCGGACGCGGTGCTACGCCATTGGCGGCAGCGCTGCGCGATGACGCGAGTCGGCGACCGCCGGAAGCGGTGCCGATTTTGGCGCTGTCACCGTTGGCGCAAGTGCTTCGGCGCTGCTCGGGGCGCGTTCCGTTGTCGGAGCCGGATGTGGTGTCGCGGTCCGTGTCACCGCGCATTTGTGACGAATTGCGCACACTTACCGGTATCTTGGACAGCGAGACGGCGCGCGCCGTTTGGCGAATACTAGCGCCTGGTGACAGGTGCACCGACGAGGCCAGACTCTTGGAGGGACGTTTATTGCCATGCGGCGGACGTCGCTCCGCCTCCGACGTTTCGGACGGGGTTGTCTCCGAGGCGGTGGCGCGGTCAGTTTTGGCGCTCATGTAGCGTGACTTTACCTAAAAGTGAACACGAAATCGATGAAGAAGATAGGGAATCATTTGCACAAAATGGATGTGTTGCCCTTAATTTTCATCTTTCCCATTTCACATATTTTTAATGTGATAATTTGTGTTTTTCTATCAGCCTACTGAATGTTTAATGTATGAAATTCATTGAGTTTTATTCACTATAACTAATCTCCACTTACATTAGGGTAGACCATATCGCTCATATAATACAACAACGTCATAACTCAAAAAATCATACTTTTGAGTTAAATATATTATGAAAAATTTTGTTTTGATGTCTGCTTTAAGCTGGTATAACTTTTATAGAAAATTGAAAATTTTGAGATGTGACGTTTTTGTATTGTAGGAGTGATATGGCTGTTGAAGAACAACAAAATATGCTGAAGTATGTACATAATGACCGATGGCAAGATTAGATATGTTGAATGATTATCATTTTTATTTGTTAATATATTCCAAACATAATAAAACTGGATTGATTATATTATTAGAAAGACGATTCAACAGAGCGGCTGCCATCTAGTGGATTTTCATATGATAAAACAAAAGCGGTTTGGCAGTTCTTATCACGAACTCTGTAAATAAGCTGATTATTCCTGCGTGAGGCACTAAGATAATTTTCTCGATATCCTGCGAGTGACCCCAATCTGATAACGTAAAACATGAACAACCCACTAGCTTGCCACAACTGTTGATCTTCCTAATACTTGAATCAAAAAAGTTTGGTTTCCAGTCATCATGGTTTTCAATTGTTCCAGTTGCGGTTTTGATTTTGGTTTTGGTTAAGAAAGTGTTTTAGTGGTTTTTACAGGTCAAGGTTTTTGGTTGATTCAACAACTTTGCTCTAAATTCCTTCAAACATTGAGCTGCTCTAACAAGTTTAAATTATTGTCATAGGAGAGCTGGCGGGGTGTCATGAAAATCCAACAAAAAGTTGATTAACGCTGTACACGGTTCAATATAATACGTTGTGCTTATTTACTCACATTTGCGTACTTATTGCGAAATGGGCTCTTGCTATTGGCATGGGACGACGCCTTGGTACTGCTACCTTTATTCTCTTTATTTTGGGTGCCATGAGATCCGTTTTGCCGAGTCGACGTACTTCTGCCATGATGAGAGCTCGACTTTTGATTCGCAGCCTGCTTGCTGGACTTTACCTCGTGCGAACGTACGTTGTTCGCCTGTCGATGTTGACGATTTATGGCTGTCTTCACCTGTTGCAAGTCCACACTTCGTGAACCCGAAGATATAGTCGATGGCTGCAAAATTTAAAGTTCAGATGTGGTATGTGATTTTAAGAGAAAGAGAGAGGGAAAAGAAGAGATCAAATAAAACGACAAGATGAATCGAATATCCAACACTTACTCGTGGCTTGAACGTTTCCACGCGTCGTTTCACCTCGCTTGGCACAAACGTGAGCCCAGCAGTCGTCTGAATATGGCTTCGCAGTTCTGCATCCATTTGAAACCAAGCGGAGCACTGGCACGCTTGAAGAGCGATTTTCACTAACGCAGTTTCTATTTGATGTTTTACTCTGTTGAGTAATTCTATTAGCTCCTAAAAGAAGATGCAGCGGGCGATTTCATTATTATTTCTCACAAATGTGACTAATTGGACCCTATTAACCATGGACATGAAAATAACAATAAGAGGCTACAAGTGGAAATAAGCAGTTTTCAAGAGAAAACCTGCTAAAAATAAAAAGTAACTACGAGTAGAAGAATGTGACTACGACTACAAGTAGAAAAAGAAAGAAGTGGCTACGAGTGGAGAAACGTAGCTATAGTTTTCAGTTTTTTGAAAACGTGAATGTGGTTGAAACTTGAGACTATAATTATAGCCATAATAATGTGTAGATTAATCTACGAAAACATATTATTATGTTGATTTCATAATTATACACTTATATGGATTGATGGTTATTTAATAATGAAACTTTTAACACATTTCGCTTTAATGGAATTTTTTCATAGAAGGCTCTAACAATTTTTTTTTTCAAAATTTTTTTCTACCAATAAAATGGAGGATACTTAATGCACTAGTATGCAGTTCAATTTTCATTGGCAAACGACAAATGTTGAGTATTGGAACAATTATTCTCATGACTCTTATTAATAACATAACGAACGACTCGAGTATTTATTCCATTTAGTCATTCGACTTACTTCATTCTCATGCGAGGCCATGGCTAATTTGCATTGTCCACTAATATAAGCGTAACTGTGGCACAATTGATCGGAACGCATTTTACCGCAAGCCAGCTGCGTTTTTTCGTCCATTATAATAATACCCCAAGTACGATTTGTGGCAATTGACATAAATCTGCAATAAATACAGACCGAATAAGCAAAGCAGCCAACAAATCGACAGATTATAAAAAAATCCAAGCTGTGGTACACAATTCGCTCTAATCATTTGTTAAGATAGAGTTGTTATATGTAGGATTTTCAATAGTATGGTGTGAAATGCATCGAATGTTCGAATTTTTAATGAAGACTGATGATTAGATGAATGAATTTTTGTCCTAATCTCGCAAAGTGACATAAGTAACCAAAAAGTAATAAATGCCACGGTACTCACGCATCACTTTTCAGGAACTCGACGAAATGGTTGGCTAAGAATTTAATACAAAAATCGTGCAGTTTTCTGGTAACGACAAAACACGGTTCGGCCCACCGTGTTTGAGGAATGAGTGTGAACAGTTTATCGCAGTTTGTTAGCGTTTCAAAAACGTTATTCACAGTCTGCAAAAATCGCAGAATAATTCAAATTCAATGACCAATTTCTCAGTTCGCAGAACTTATAAAAATGACAGTTCGACAACTAACCATGTTGACTGCGTGCTGATTGTAACATTTATCTATCAGTTCTCTAGGTAACGTGGCAAATGCTTTGGAGCACCACAGACGAACGTAGTGCTTGGTAATCCACCGTAGACTTTTGCGGTGAATATCATCTAATCCGTAATTCACGGCTATAGGCAAGCACTCGAGTACGCCAACCGAGCATATATTACATGGCTGTAACAGGAGAATAATGATAAATTCTGTACTTGATGCTGGAAAATGCTGTTTCATAAGATACAGGACAATTATTTTGAAAAATTATAACTTCAACTGAAAAATACACCCGCTGCTGGCTACAAGTATAGTCCAGTTGCAGCATAATTCTCACCTTATGAAAGAAATGGCAGTATCTCATCTTCAACGTGCACGAAACAACTTCTTTCAGTCCTTCCAGACATAAATAGTCAGCCAACGAAGCTAATTCGACAATACTAATATTTTCTGGTATTTCGCTTTCGCCACTGTAGATGTAGCATAGAGCAAAGTGGACCACATTGAACGAGAATCTGAATATAATGCAATCACAATATTATCGAATGCTGTGTTGTGAAATAAAAATGTAAAACAAGAGTTTCAAAACTCCTAATATTAATTTCAAAAGGAGAGTGAATGACTATATTGAGGTGCATTCTGCAGCGGCTCAGAAGATCTGCCTAAATACCCCACGAATGAAGACTATCTTTTTAGTAGTTGCTTACGTTCAGAAGTTGTTAAATAATTCCATTTTCAATTCAATTATTAAGTTACAGACGTATTTCGTCAACAAAAACATAATAATATGGTGATACTATAACCTCTTAAAATTTTGATGGTAATTATATGGTGACACTATAACCTCTTAAAATTTTGATGGTAATTTTTTTTTGTAAGAAAAATGAGCAAACTGCAAAGTCCATCAAGTCATGTTCTGTAGGAAAATCTACTTTTTTTGGTGGGGGGGGGGCTCGCTGCGCTAGTGTTTTTATTACATTTCTATGTTGAATATCTAAGCTTTTGAGGACATGAAAATGTTGGTTCTAGAAATGACACATGAAAAGGGCGGGGGAGAATTAAACAAAGTTTTCACATTAATAAACTAACCCGTGAATGGATAAAACATTTCCGGCGCTTTCTACCCAACCACCGCTAAGTAAAGCAGCAAAATACTGACAACGAGACGTTAATATGCATTTATGTGCCTTAATTCGTCGACCGGCTACTTCCACCACAACGTCCGTGCTTATTTCGTCCAGGAACATTTTTAGCAAATCCTGACCCAGCGTATTGTTATCACTTTTACTCGCGTTGTTTGATAAGTCCAGATTACTTTCTGCATGGCAGCATTAAGAACATTAATGGAGATGACAAAAAAAATTTTTTTGGTTAGTTCGATGTATTAGTAAATCATTCATTGATTGGAGAAATGGTGGATGAAGAGAGCCATAAAAGGCAGCGATGAGTGAATTAAGCAGGGATTTTGGTAAACTAGAACAAAATGTAAACAGTTGAAGACAGATAAGGTAGAAATTGATCGATCGAGGTACCTACTTACAAATTTCTTCATTAGTAGAAAATTTGAAATTTATTCAGAGCAATGAAAATGATGAATGCTATGAAAACCATTCCAAAAATTCCCAATAGCATTTTTTATATTTGAGCTTTAGAACCAGAGTGATCCAAGTCTCAATTTAGTAAATAGGATTTTAAATGTTTTCGATGTACCTAGTTTATTATGCACTTTACTCTTTTGAACTCGGGTGTTCTAATTTTTCAGACATACTAGGTGTAGACATTTTTCTTAGAATTTATATTTTTCCAGCCATTACTCGTAATTATTTTTTTCCACTAGTTTACCAATTTTCATGAAAAGTAAGGGAAATGAGTTGAATTAAGCGGAGTAAAGATATTTAATGCCGAGTGTCTTGTTCCAGACTATTATACGAAACTCGGAGACATTTACACATTTGACCCAATCAAACTCGACGCATTATTAATGACTAAGTTTCGAATATATTGGAGAAATTTATTCACTCAACCGGGTAGCCTGATATTTTTTTTCATATTGTGATGAAAAGAATAATAAACCAGGCATTCGTGAAGTATTATTTTTGTTGGAACCGAATTCTTTGTGGCGTCATCTGTTATGAAGAGTCTCAGGGACCTAAATCTCGGGTACTCTTATTATTTGAGTGTACCATTTTTTTTTTCAAGCTTAGCAATTTAATTTGTCCGAAACAAATGAATAGTCTCAAAATCAAAACACTCGACATTAATGTTGGCATTAAGATTGCACCGCCTACCCCAAACAGTACCATAAATTCGCAAATACTAACCACAAGTAGACACTGCTGAACTGCTTTGCACACTGCTCATGCTCGAAACAGTCGTATCATCGACATCCGAGTTTGGTTTACTCAAAACGCTGGCACTCAAGTCGGGAAAAATTCTGCTCAACGATCGACTGTTTGCCGACCCATTCAGCAATTTGCTCTCGAACCAGCTGGTTTCTGTGCCAATAGCACTTTTAGTCATGCGCACCGACGACCACTGATCAGTCGTCGACAACGTTTTAGGCTCCTTATCCATGTCCGACAGCTTCACAAACACTTTCTCTTTGGTTTTACTGCAATTCTCCTCAGACTTTGCAGAAGCACCATTGGTGGATGCTTTTGCAGAGGTGGAATTTGAGATACTCGACTGCGTTGCAGCATCGCCTCCTTCCGAGTACGAATGATTATTTGAAATTTCTGATTCACCGTTCACTGTTAGCTCGTTGGTTGAATCGGCATTTCCGATAGATGGGAACTCGGCAGCGTGCACTTGGCGATTCATATTCACTTCTACAACATATGGAGTATCCGAGATGGCTTCACATTGGCGCGCAGACACACTATAGCTACGTTTATGCTTGGTAACGGTGTTCTGGTTGACTTCGTTGGTCTTATCCACATTCCACGAACGTCGAATCGCGTGTGGATGCGGGGTACCATTGGTGTGTTTGTTACGTCTCAGCACCACAGTGGACGTATCGACACTCTTCGGCTCATCCGTTGACTTCTCAGACGTAGACGTAGTATTGCATGATAATGGAGTGCTCTGCACTATTTTCTCTAGCTGACGACCAGCGACTGCTTCGACCTCGTTCAGCGACGTTGTCGAATTCCGCAGCTCTCTCGACTTTTCCAGCTTGCTGATGTATTGTTTCTTGCGTCTTTCCAACCGGTTCTGCACCTCCAAGGACGAATCCGAATCTGTAGAGTTGCCAAAATCGATGAACATAGAGAAGAGCTGTTTGGACGGTAACGATCTCTCCTTCGCCTCGGACTTCGGCTTTGGACTCTCCTTCAGGTCGATAAAAAATCCGCAACTTCTACTGGTAACTGGTTGGTCCTTAACTGGCTCCGGCTGCTTGTCGCTGGGCGCGCTGATTTTCAATAGCTTTTTGAACAATTTGTCGACTTCGGCCACGATAGCATCGTCCAGCCTTTCATCCCCATCATCTCCGTTCAACGAATCCGGAGTCTGAGCGAATTTCTGTTCGTGGCCTTCATGCTGTTTGAGAAAATCGACGATTATCGCTTTCACCGAGGAGTAGGTCGACTTATGATGCTTTTCGTACTGCTTTACGAGAAATTTGTGCATGGCGATACGTAATTTTGTAGTATCGGATGCTAACATTTCTTCTAAATCGCACCTCAAGTACGTGAAACTATCGTCTTGGGAGACTAATTCGTCGAATACCTTTAACCTTTGGAGCTCATCGTCCGAGTAAGCGTGATTTTTTCGAGCACATTCGAATTTTTCGATTAAATACGTTTTAAATATTTCGAATGATATGGCAGGAATGAACGCAAAGGAATGGTTCTCGTTTTCACAGCTCCTTTGAGCAGGTAAAGGGTCACAGCTCGTTTGAGCTAGATCGGGGTCACAGTGCTGTTCTTTTTCGGTTAGAGAAGCTCTGAGGAAATCGTTTTCTAGCTTATTTCTTAATTCGGCAGGCGTATGTTGGTCACACTCATTAGTCGGCGGATAGTCATCCAATGAGTCTGGGGTTTGTTTCTCACATAATTTCTCATTTCGGAGTGGTACATTGTAACTGGATTCTTCTTTGGGAACTACGTACGTAACTTCATTTTGAGATAGCATAAGTGAATCTACTTCTGGCGCTCGGTGTGTTTTGTCACGTCGAAGCACAACGTTACAGGTGGTCTCTACAGGCTCGTCCGGTTCTTTATTATACGTTGGTCTGGAGTTCTCGCTGATTTTAGCATTTTGTAGCGACAAGGTACAAGTGGTTTCTGTTTCGGCCTCCTCACATTTATTCCCTTTTGGAACAGGGGCTGTGGTCAATTCGAATTGAAGTTTCTCGCAGATTATTTCTTCCGAAGGTATCACATTAGAATTAGATTCGAAGTTTGGTTCTCCATAATGCAACGATGGACTGGTCTGAGGCTCTTGAACGTTGGTAACTGGTAGCACTTTCTCGCCACCATTATCAGCATCTTCATCGATCAAATCCGAAGCGTCGATGAAGAATTTACGAACTTTACCCGACGAAATGCTTGAATTCTGCTCCTCGTCATTGGTAAAAAATTTTTTTGGCGGTGGATTCGATTCGGGTTCTTTTTTAGCATCGTGCAGCAAATCACTAATGCTAATATGCTCGACTACGGATTTTGGGGTAGAGTCGATTGAAGCTTCTGACATCGAGTCGATTACATTCGCAGTAATGCATTTCGATTGGACAGGCTCATCGATGCTAGGAGGGTCTCGACTGGTGATGTTCATCTCCGACGAAGCCGACTTTAATAAATCCTTATGGTTGTTCATTCCTTTCGATGGGTCTTCATTAATATCGCTAAAGTCACTCAGCACCAATGATTCGTCGACGAGCGAATAGTAAACGGTGTTGTCGCTGTTTCGGAAGTGACTGAAACTTACGCACGTGCTGGATTTCGAAAGATCTCTCAGCAGGTGCAGTTTGGGGGTCGACGTACTAATGAACGAGTCATTTATGCTGAAATAATGCGAAAGTTCGAAATCGCTGGAACCTTCAAGGCTGAGTGGTTTATCGATGGAGAAGGCAGATTCGATGCATTTCAAGAGTTCGTCTTCTTTTGATTTTATTTCAGAAGCGTAGTATATTTCTCTGGAAATTGACAAAATCAGTCAGATCGCTGCTAATAATCAATTCATGTTTGTTTGTAAAGGAGAGCATCAGTACGATGCGTGAAATGTAATTGTTTATAAAAAAGGGTACCACAATATTTCAGTTAATTTATAGTTTTAAAAAAACTGGAAAATATGGGGTTGTTTGTCAGCCGAGTAAAAAATCTCAGATTAAATATTCGTATTATTTTTAGTAGTTGCGATTAGCTAAAATTTAAAATTTCAGTTTTCGTATTGCCAGAATTTTTTAAAGTAGATTAGCAAGTTTAATCATTGTACGAATAGGCTGAACTATAAATATAGGATTACTGCTTGGGTTGAGAAATGTAGCGATTCATAATGATGAAAGACCTTGATTTATTTATCTGTAAACTCAGATTTGTGGTAAGAAACCATTTTTATTTTTTTATTATTTTCCTTGTTTGAGTTAAATTATATTTTATCCAAATTCTTCCCCTTCCCCCCCACAAAGTTTTTCCTATTTTTTTGGAATACCTGTGCAAAGTTACGATGAAGAGAAAAATGGTGGGTCTAAGAGATTGAAATTCTGTGAAAATTTGGTTACAAACATTTTTGATACTACGAAGATGAGTTAGAAAAAAAATTTACTGTAGTTACTTTGTATCACATCATGGCGTTTTATAAGAATGCTCAAGATGTTTACCTTGAAAAGACAATACCATAATAATATGAATTATTGCCTTTTGGTTATGTAAAATGGAAACAATTATTCATGGTGATGAACAAGACTATTTTCAAAACTGACTTTTTGTTAGGGAATGGTACAGAATAACTGCATACCTACTCATATTTTTAAAATGTTGAAAAATAGAAAACGATGAAAATTATAAACTAGTACTTCAGACAACACAAAAAGATCAGAAATTTGTTTGTTTCCAGCGCAGACTTAATCAGTCATTAACTTATTAGGTACACTTAGCCTCAATCAGATTAATAAATCTCACGTTGCAAGGGATGCCGCGAGGGCACAATCTTGAGGAAAAACTCCTCGCTGAAAATTGGGGGGGGGGGATTTTTTTCAAATTTATAAAAGAATTTTAAAGATGATCGAATACCAAAAATTTTTATCGCGCACTGAGGGGTGTCATCATTCCAGTTGTCATGGGAGGGGAGCACTCCTCGTGAGTCTTGGGGGATCACAGATGATTCGAACCGGTAAATGTTGAATATTGAGATTTGTAAATGAAAATCCAAAAACTTGATGGTCTTACTTGAAAAATATTCTCAATTTGTGACACGGAACAAATTTTATTAAATCGGGTTTTTGGCAATAAAAACTGTAAAATGCTGGTGCTCGCGTCTGTAAAATGCAACTGTGTAATTTTATGGCTTCGTTCTCAACGTATATTAATAAATCTGCAAAAATTGAATCTGTGTGGAGTCTGTAAAGAGAAGCATACTTTAGTATCAGAATCCGAACTCGTGTCCATAAAAATATGCAATTTGATATTTATCCATTCCATAAAGAAGGTAATCGAGAAAATACAAATACCTGAAAATATCCTTTTTCAGTTGATTTTGTAATTTTATCCGTAAATTATTTAATTCTACATGGGTCTTATGTTCCAGGGAAGAAACAGTTGTTGCCATTTAGTCATGATAAATTACAACCTAAAAATAAAGATGAAAATAAATTATATGAAAGTAGTGCTATAAAGCAGTTGAAGCAAAATATCTACGGATAGAGGCAGACAAATGACAACAAACCTCGAAATTATTTTCATGGTTTGCGGGCGACTGGAATAATATTTCGACTGTCCCCCATTTTGTCGACGATGATTTATTCTACACAAACAATTTCTAATAATGAAAATTATCGATACGAATTGCTCTAGAAGGTACTTTGAATTAGAATATGATACAGAATTTGCGAAAATTATTAACAAAAATGTTCAGTCAACAACATACGACTTCCAGAACTTCAATATCACCAATCACTAATAATTTTCAATTTTTAATTTTTCTTCAAAATTTTTGATTATTGATGGAGCGTAAACATAGACCTCATATATACAGTCAAAGAAAAAGTAAATTGAACGAAAATACGAACGACTAAACCCACAAGAAAAAGCAGTGGACGTTATACTCGACTACTCGTAATATCCTAATATCCCATGATTATTTTATTTCAATTTTCAACATGATTTTCAACAACATAAATTGTTCAAATTCGCTTCAATGAATTATATTTGTATTATAAATTTATAATACTACTTGTAGAACCCATTTTCGTAAGTATTTGTTTCTAAATTTCATAAATTATTCATAAATTTATTCATATCAATAACCGGAAAAATAAAATTGTTTTTACAAAATAATATACAGTAAATAAATATGTAACATAATCACTTTCAAAAGTTAACAAAACTGCAATAAAAGAAATTGAAGATACAGACTAATACGTATTAATAGTTTAAAACCCTTACAAACCAATCAATACAGAACATTTTATTACTTACCAAAAAATAATTCATTCGATGAATTGAAATCTTCAATCTTCTAACATTGTACCTAGGTATTTATGTTTTTTTGTAAATATTTTCCACCGAAGCACCAAAATAGCTTTCGTTATTCTTTTCATTTAAAATAATTATATTTTTTTTTTACTACCTTAGTCTCAGTATGGCATGAGAGGCTGCAAGAGAATGAAAAATAGTTCATTTCGGGAACATATATGCCTATTTATAAAGTTTGCTAACTTAAAATTTCATTCAATAGATTTCCTAAATACATAGCTCTTTTAAATGATCTATCTATACAATAAAATCCTATGCCCGGATGTCTGTCCCATATTTGAAATTTGTGGACTTTTTTTTTTATTTCGTGATCTCATTAGAAAGAGGAAAATCTCAGAAATATGATGATGTATAAATCTTTTTGATTAGAGTTTTAATTTCACTGCTAATGAGAAAACATTTTCGAAAACTGTGAATTCTATTCAACACTTCTACATAACATTTAAAAACGGAGCAATCTTCATTCATTTATTTCACGATATCGCAAAATTCTAGTGGAATTAGGATTCAGCGGAATTTGAGCGGGATTGAGTAAATTGTGAGCTGGATTGAGCAAAATTGAGCAAAATTTGAGCAGAATTGGAGCGAAATTTGAGCGGACTTGGAGCAATATCTGAACAGAATATGAGGGAAATTTGAGTAAAATCTGAGCAAAAAGGGGCGTAGTCCCCTCGGGCCACGTTAGTAATATAATAATTCGCAACGAGATACTGTATGAAAATAATATTTTTTTACAATCCTGTAAATGACAGCTTTTTATGCTGTTTTTGACGAAATTTCATGTGATTGAAAATAGGAAAAACGCTAAAAATTAGTCGTTTATGTGATTAAAAAGCGAATTATGAAAGTAGTCATAAAATTGAATGGAATTGAAAATAAAAAAAATCATGTTTCGACTGGGATTCGAACCCAAGTTCCCGATGCAAAACGGTAGCGTTTGTTGGGTTTCCACCGCTTCAGTTCTACGAACTGTCGCGGCTTCGATGAGAAGTGGAGTGTAACTCATACATAAGTACATCATCTGAACAGAGAAACAAGCGAGAAAATTTCGTTGAATAAAAATAATATGAATTATTAGCGAATGAGCGTTAGTCATTCTGCGAATGCATGATAAAATATAGCCTTAGAATATTCAAATTGCTAAATTTTTAGCTAATGCTTGAATAAGACGTAATTTTCATATAGTGAGAGAAAATCACATATTAAATTTCATCTGCATAGATACTGGGTAACTCGAGGACAATTTAGGTTTTATCCTAAAAATTGAAAGAAGTCAACTTTTTAATTAATTCTTTGAAGTAAATCGAATTCTCCGGAAGTGTTCGTAAATTCTATGGGTATAATCCAGTGAAATAGGGAAAAGGGAAAATAATCATACAAAGTTCAAGAACATAGATTTGTCAGATGAATTCCCTAGAGCAACATACCAAAACTTGCACTCTTCTCCCGGCTTGTGAGAATTTCTTGGAGTTGGTAAAGGTATTTATACAACTGGTTTTCGGATTTTTCTCCTTGAATTTCCAAGATCGTTGGAAATGGTGCTGTGTAAATTTGTTCAGCGTAAAATTTCCTACGAAAAAGGTTCTATACATTTTTTTCTGTTCGACGCCCCCCTCGCTTGTGTAGAGCTTTCGAAAATAACTGTTATTTTATAATGTCTTACTGTAGTATGGGTAGTACATATATTCCATTGTATCAGCCGAAGAGTAATCAAACAAAGAATATTTCTCATCGCCAGATTGGTACTTCTTTGATTTTTTTTTTCCATCGTACTCGTATTTTCTCATTTTCCAGGGCTAGATCCCTTAATTTAATCAATATAGCCTAATACGTGTAATGGCCATTAAATTTAATTAGTTGGCGACCATTTTTATTTCGTTAGCTTAGGTAATACGGTTTTCCTCTTTCTCGTTTTGTGTCTCTGCGTTGAGGTTTTGTTATGGTTTTTAATGAGGGTCAATTTTCTTCAGTTGAACGTGAAGCTTTCGTTGAAGAGACACCCAAATTAATTGTCTCAACGTAACCCTCATCATCCTTTTTTTCCCTTGTTCGTTTTCGCGTTACAACAACTGAGAAAATGTAGAATACGGTGAGGAGGAAAAGCAGAGAAAAAAAAGTAAAAATAATATTATGGTAAGTTTGCAGGAAAAAGAATGATATTATTTTCCATTATTTGAAAGTATAATATGGTAGCACGTTTCACAATGCTTGCGGTGGGATTCAATGTACCTACGTATCTCTACTTTTTGCTTGTGATTTTTGTAAGCTTGCAAATGTGATGCTCAGCAGTTTTATTATGCTCTTACACGTGTTTTTTCGTATGTCATTATTCTAATTTCGCGCTGCCTCAAACTAATTTAACTTTCCTTTTCGTGTCACTTTCGTATTCAAGAATTGGCAGTAATTTAATTAGGTAAATGATTTCACGACGCCTAGCTCGTCTAAAAGTGGCTCCTCTGAATATTTGCACGATTTCTATGTAAATTTTGGTGTAAAGTTTGTGGCAAATTATGGCGGTTGGCTTTTTGATTTTCGAGCTTTGATGAGGGGAAAAAATGAAAAAGACATATTTTGGAATTCAACTATGATACCAATACTATACTCGTAATTATATATTTTTGGTGAATTTCTATACTTGATTTTATAATTGTATGAAAATCTAAAGGTACAATTAGCTTATGAGGGATTAAATCATATACTGTTGTTCAAATTATTCGGTCTGCGTGTCAGATGAATAAGATCCAGCGAATGCGTTGAAATGAAAGAGAATGAAAAATTAAGATACTATTTTTTTCCCCTGTGATTTAGATTGCCTGAATCACTATATGCCAGATGGGCGTATATAGCGACCAATTTGAATTTAAATGCCTTTTTTGCTGTGTCAGCTGAAGCGAAAAAAAAAATTTGAATACTAAAATATTCTTACATTCGTAATTGAAATCTACGGTATATACCTATAATGTAAGATATTAAGCATTTTCCCCTTTTTTCTTGATGTAACACTGAAAAGATAATGGAAAATGAGTTCACGATAAAATAATTTATCCCCATTGTAGCCCACCTTCTCCTTAGTCGTTATGGGATGTCTATGTTTTAGCAGGTTTTCAACCGAAAACCTTCTATTTAATTTGGTCTGACTTTCCCAAATAAAGCATGACGCCATCATTTGGTTATTCGTTTCATGATCTGAGGATTCCAAAGAATACATTATCTTACATTTTCATATCTCTTTATATTTATTTTATCTATTCATTTATTTCTTTGTTGGTGTATGTATGCGGCGGTGTGTGTAAAGTGTAAACCACAAATTTCGACTTTGAAGAGCCAAGTCCAGCCAACTTTTACCAACTCTGGCCAACTTTTGCCAAGTTCTACCAATTTTCGCCAAGAATTTATTTTGTTGCAATTATCATTTTGTACCTGTGTATTTAAAATAGAACATTAATTTTTGGGCGATTCGGCGCGGCAGTTTGCGACAGAAGTTCATTTTTTATCTTTTTTACTGAATCTTAAAGCATGGACTTTGTATAGATGTTCATAACATCTGCTGTACTATCAATCGAAAACCTGCTTTTCTAGCGCGGCTTGCTGCGCTAGAATTTTATCTTTATTTTTTTCTTCGAGAATAAGGTGTGGATTTCGTTTTGATAAGGTTCATCTGCATCTGCGAATGATAATAAGCAATTTTTTGAATTGAAAATTCGTGTAGAATAGGCTGAAGAAGAGAAAAGGTATGGTAATGGAAAATTGCTACTCTTATTATACGTTTTATGTCTTCTTTGCCCCACTTGGTCTCTTTTCATCCAGTTTTCATTATTTTCGTCTTTATACGGGCGTAGGCGACGTCGAGTAGATGGTTTTCATCTATAATAAGCCCGGAATTTTGGTTAGCTTATGAATTCTTTTTCTTTCTTTAGCTTATGCCACTAGACTTGAAGAAAATTTTGTGGTCCTTGCAGATTTCAGCTAATCTATTACGATAATAAGCATCATTTTCATTTTGACATTCCTCGTGTATTGTATAATAATATAGTACATATAATACATTATGTATTCTATCTGCAAGTCTGAGTTGGCAAATTCGACTGAAAATTTAGCTTCTTTCGTATACCTAGTTACTTATATACTTATTCCAAAAGGGGATTGTACGTTTAATTCGGTGTACCCTGTTGAATTTTTCAGAAAAATAAAGTTGTCAAATTTTTGTTACTACACTGTGAGTGCTGTTTTGGTGGTGAATATACTCGTATTTTCCTCTTCTCCAATGTTATTTGAAGTAGTATACAGTTCGTTTTGCGTATTTTAACATGCATGAGTGAGCGTCTGAAGAAAGTGTTGCCAATATGGATGAAAGTTGGAGAATGATGAAAGACATATAAATATTTTGTGTGTTGTGATGGCCCTAAAAATTGTCTTAGAAATAAAAAAAAACGATTAAAATTCAAATATATAATATATTGTTATGTTTTTTTTGCAGTGCTCGTATCTACTGATGCAGTTATCCAGTTGAATGGCGAGTGTTGTCCCCCTTCATATGTTCAGAAAAATGATCAGCAACGTTCGAAAAAAATTATGGCTGTCTGTACAGGACAGTTCATTGTCTAGACAATTTTCTGTTCCATATAAGATCGGAATACAGTACTTAACGTTAGAAACCAATTAAAGGAAGTCGGCCCCCTTGCTGTCACTCAACGAAAACCCTACAAAAATTAATGCCAAAATGGTGGTCGGGCTGAAGGTTGGATTTAAATAGGAAGTTTCTCTTACATTTCCCACGAGTATAGGTACTAGTATTATTTTGTTTTCACTCTAAATTTCCCATTCCCACCCATTTCGAAGCTGCGGAAATAATTTTAAAATCACACCGCCCTCACTCAACCACCGTTTGTAGATATACCTTTATGGTTCTAAGATTTAATAATTTAGGTGGGGCATTCCTCTTTATAGTTGAATGTAAATTGCTTCCTCCATAGTATTTTCGATTTACGGAGCTTTTGAAATTCCCTTAGCTGAATCAGATTTTCCCAATCCCCCAACGTAATGCAGCCCAATCATGAATTATAGATTAGCGGATCTTTTGGCTCTTCACTGGTAGGAAAATTACATTTTTGCGAATTCTTACCTAACTTTCAAATTCGCGTCGGAGGGGTATGAATACTTGGGACAGTGAATAATGGTCTCGGCAAAATGTCTTATTCTCTGGTATAGCTGCTACTCGTTGGTCGCTTGGAAATCCCTGCGAAGGGTAAGTCCATGATTTTTATTATTATAAAATTAGTAATTTTATTCTATGATTTCCTCCAGTCAACGCAAATATGCAAATGTTTGCTGTCGCAATGTATTATTTTTCGCATAACGATTCGCAGGGGTGCTGTGATCCCCCAAGGCTGACGAGGAGTGCCCCCCTCCTCCAGATCAACTAGGAATGATGACAACTCCCCAATGCGCGAGAAAAAATTTTTGGTATCATCTTTAAAATTCTTGTCTAAATTTGAAAAAAAAAAATCGACCCCCCCCAAATTGTCAACGAGGAGTTGCTCTGCATGATTGTGCCTTCACGGCACCCCTGACGATGCGATGCTTATTCTAGTAATTTGTAATCCTCCGTTTTACGAACTGAATTCTGAACTGATTTTACTCCTATTTGGATATGTCATAATTAAACATAGGTTGTCCCTATCCTTCAAAAAAATGGTTTTTTCATTTATAAAGAGGTTTTAGATAAATGCTTTTATCTTGATGCACACCCCCCGATTACTTTTTTCACAGTCCAAGTTCTCCTGCGCACTCTAGTTTGTTATATAAAATATATTTTCTGCTCCACGTCGTATAGTTAACTAAAAGCATTAAAAATAACTATTTTTATAATTTGTACTTATGTATTTAATCCGCTATTGCATGCTCAATTCCCTTATGTCATGGTAGCGCGTTGTTGAGGATTTCTTCAAGAAGGGTTCCTCTGACCCGCGAGCAATCTAGGGTTAGTTATACTTACTAGTCGCATATAGTGCAGCTGCGCAGGTTGAAGGAGCTGTGAAAGAGTGACCCAAATAGCGAACTACCTTAACTCAAACCGTATCATATCTCTCTCGAGCCCTCACCCTATAATTTGGTCGACCGAATCGAACTTCTGAAGCTACCGAATTCGGAAAATAATATTCTTATGTACGTATTCACGAAATACACACACACTTGTTATTATAATTATGTATAAGTATCGAATTTCCCTCCTGATATATAATTGGTAAACGAATCCATTATTTCAGCTTTAGCGTTTTTATTGGATTGTAAATATATATATAAAACCGACTAATGGATAGATTACATTATCATATTTAAACGACTGTGCCTTTTCGTTTTTATTATACACTGACAGTATACCAATGGCCGCTGGCTTTACTGGCCGACTGCAGATAATAATAACTATATGAGAGCTTCGTCGCTATGCGAACGTGTCCATGTGTGGTTTCAAAATCGAATTACGCGCGGACTTGAAATACGGTTCATGATTTTTCCTTCATAACGTGCCCGGTCCTTTTCTTTATCGTATGTTAGCAAAAATAATGGTTTTTCCCTCACGTTTTCCCATCGCTGGCAACTCAAAAAAATATTCTCAGGTAGAGCAAAGTAAAAAGGGTGGAGTGGAAGTGTAAAAAACTTGAGCCAAAATACAGAAGTCTGCAGCAGTCTGTAGTCTGCACCCATACATACGTACCTACGCGATTTTCATTTTCGTGAGTGGAGGAAGGAGATATCTGAGGGTGCAAAATGGTAAGAAGGGATTCCTATATGGGGAAGAATAGAGAGCGGGGTTAAAGCTCGGAGAATATCGTTTGTCGGCGATGAATTGGAATTTTCGTTAAATGTGTTGAACGTTGGTGGTGGGTTTCTGAGAGAAAAATATATAGTCTTCGTTTCGAGTTGGACTAAGGTGGTTCTGTGTTTGGCTGCGTTTTGGTTGGTTTTCGTTTTCGTCTCGAATTTTCGATTTTTTCGGTCTTTTTTTTTTTTTCATATTATATTTTCTAGTTCATTTCTTAATCGATTTATGTTTTTAGATTTGTTTGAAAATCAATCGAATTACGAGTATATGTCCGAGATTCGGGCTATAATTGTTCAAATTTTTGACAAATAATATATACGCAGCTCTGATAACGTCGTGAGGTCAACTGAATTTTGACCTCATGACTATTTTTCAACTACCCTGAAAACTCGAGCGAACTGATGAGCTAATTGGTGAATGTATTTTTATAAAATAAAATAGCCCTGTATTTTTTTACGTCGATGTTGAAAAGTGAAAAATTGATTTTGGTTTAGTGTAGTCACGTGGCTCTAGAATTTCAACATTTTCGATCAACGTCCTTCAAACAGTAAGTAGTTTCTTGTAAAATAGTATGGTATATATTTCTGATGATAATGTCTATTTCAAAAGTTTGAAAACTTTTTTGACGAGTTCACTGCTCCCGGTTTATGTTGTCAAAAATGTTATACTCGTATTCCCCGTGGGCTTCGCTGAAGTTTTTCAGTCATTTTTTCGTCGATGTAGATTTTTTAGACAGTTGAAGAGGTAGAAAACAATGATTGTGCCAAGATGAGTATTAACGGAAAAAATTGTTTTGCCAAAGTTTGTTCATGTCTCGAGGCAAAATAAGTTGTAGATATATACGTAGACTTTAAGAATGAAGACTTACCACTAACGGATAAGAACAAATTCTAGTTTTCATACGCGGGTGTCGGAGACACGATTCAGTATCGAAGGAGAGAAAGATAAATAGGTATAAAATGTTGTATCTGAAGCATCCTGGCAAGTTAAATGGAAGCAACTATAGAATTTAAAATTTCGTGAATGTTTTTTTTTTTTTTTTCATGTGAAGACTAGAAATTAGATAGACCCGCCGTAAGAAATTTTTATAACTTAATATCGTCAAGGAGAGTATAATTTTGGCCATGAATGGGGGTGAAGAATCGAGCATTAAAAAAATGTTCAACCCATAAGCATAGGTGTACTTACTAGACCGTCGAATATTTTTAGTGGATTTATAATTCCATATTCAAAGTTGATTTAGTACCATGCTAATCTACAAAAATTGAGTAAAATTTTTCCTCGTTCAATAATATTTTTGAAGCCGACGAAATGTGATGCAAAATCTGTATCAGTTTTTCCGATATATAGATTTTGGTCAAATGAAATAGGAATCCAGGCAAAATTATCCTTTATTCCATTAGTCGTTGGGAATTTCTCCAATCCCAATTGTTGATTAGATTAACTCCGTTTTTGGTTGTAGGCTGAAAATCTATCGACCTATAGTGCGAACTTCTTTTGTCAGCTTTGTTGGCTTAAGTGTTGACGTCTTTCTAATCATATCAGTGGCGTACCTAGACTAGCATTGTGGTACCGGGAAAGGGCTATAAAATCAAAATACTCCATTGTTTCCTTCACCATGGGAACAAGATTGCAAGTTGGAAATTTCTCATTAAATGGGACACGTACTAAATACTATCATAAAATATAGATAGAAATATAGAAAATGAATTTTTATAGTTTTTTTTTTTTTGTAAAATTTTGTGGCAAAATTTGATTTTTTTTTTATGATGAATAAACATCAGAAATAATATGAATAAATTCCAAAAAAAAGACACAATTTTGATTAACAGAGAAAAAAAATTAAATCCTGGTCGTGAAAAACCCAGAGTACTGAATTTCTTGTACAATTGTTCTGGCTCTGTGAGGGTGGGGGTGGGGGCACTGAATGATATATCTTCGACGTCGGCCACAAACTGTTTCGTATCTACGAAAAAATGTCGTGTTTTTTCGATCCGAAGTGCGTCACTTTTCTCTCTTTCGCATCTACGACTCCTTCGGCTCCGCTGCGGTTAAGTGATTTTTTCTACACGAATACACTTTATTTTTCATGTATTATTGATGGGTAATTGGATATACATACAAGATAAAGGATGGAGAAAACAGGCTTTTATAGGCTTTTCGTCTGCCTTCGAATTATTCAACCTTTCAACGTCTTCTCCCCTTCACTAGTCAGGGCAAATGAACTTTTTGGAATTCGTTTGTTTATAGAAATCGCGGAAAACTTTAATTTTCTAAGCGTATAAGAAGGCATTGATTATTTTCTGACTTTACTGATTATCGCACGCCTCGCTTGCTTCACTTGCCCAGCTGGAGTAAGTGTTTTATTTTATTGGGAAACAACAACATTACCTACCGCGCTCCCTCGACTCCCACCTCCGCCTTCCTCTCGATAGTGTAGCAAAAGTTTTTTGAATAAACCACAAAACCAAAGGACGATGAAAATAAATAATTCAATTTAGGAGAGAGCTGCTCTATTTCGTTGAATGCGTCTCTATATACTCATTTTATACGAGTGGGAAAAAAAATGTGTTTATGATGGGAGACGCAGACGTATTCGGTATTCATATAGGTACATAAAGGTCTGCACCGTTGAAGCCGACTCATATTAGTATAATTTCAATTCAGCATCGACGTAGAATAAAAAAAAAAAAAGGTTGCTCTCACAAAATATTCGTAGAATTTAGCCTCAATATAGGTACATATAGGTATATTTGAAAAATTCGTGACACTTCCACATATTTTGCTAGGGGTCGATGTTCCCATTTGAATTTGAATAGAAGACGGTGATACGGATGGCATTTTATAAGCTGCCATTCACCTTTTTCTATTCTTCCTTTCTTCTTTTTTCCCGCAGCTTTTGTGAAATTTTTTCTTTCAATATCCATTTCTGTCGGCAATTATGCGAATCGTGTATCTTCTGAGAATTCTAATTATTATGCACTCGTATCTAATCTATCTAGAATTCAATTCTAGTGCGACGAAGTTCGACAAAATGTATAAAATTCTTTTTTTATGGACATTTTTTGAGAATCTATGCGCATATAAGCGAGTTTAACTGTAACATTTTATCTTCACTTGCTGCGCGATGACTATGGTCTTGAATAATAGTTTCTTCTAGTGGTTAACTAAAATGTGTTCTCTCTCATGCGAAGTAACAAAAATGAAAAAATTCAAAGAATTGCGAAATATTCGTTTTTCTATTAAAGAATGAGTCGCGTAGTTTCACCACGAACGCATTTTTTACTAAAGATCATAATTCGCATTTTAAACGGGCAAAAGTACAGTCTATATTTTATGCGAATGAATCTACGACGTTGATCTCGGACTTTTTTTTCAAAAATTTATATTCATTTTATTTTTTTGTATAGGTACTTTGTATGAAAAGAACACGCTGCTATCCCCCAAAAAGAGAATTAACTTCGTACTAGATAAAAAAGTTTCTTCGTTAAATGACAAAAATGCGGACGACGATTCTACTATTCTGATCGCTTTTTGAGGGGGGGGGGGGAGTCCGGGAAATTAAGGGCGCACAAGGGGGAAAATCGCGAACAGAAAAGTTAATTTTTCACGAAGCTCTTCAACGACGGCTTTTTATCATTTAATTAAATGTTATACTGTTATATCGTTTTTGCAAGATGTTTTCCCCGTTTTTTTTTTTTTGGAAAGGAATCTTTTTCTTTCCCGTTTTCATTTTTTTTTTTTCTAACCTTAAGACTCCTAAATAATGTACGAACGAATGAAAAAGAGGTGTTCCTCCTTCTTTCTATCTGAAGTAAAAAAAAAAAAAAAAAAAAAAAACAGAAAAACGATATCGTGTATTTATAGATAGTGTATTTTTAGGCAATCTGCACAATTTCTGATTTACGAACATTTTCGATAATACTTTGCCAGCAGCAGTTTACTGAAGACCCCAATATTGAAAAAGAATTTTAGGGGGAAAAAACAGCAAAAGAAAACTGTAGTGTGAAAAGCATTTTAAAATATTGTCGATAGGTTCGCCATAAAATGTTTGATTGAAGATTGTATTCATGTACTTTCTCTGCACCAGCTAGGTGCCGTATTAAAAGTTCGATTGGATTCGATAAAAAATGAATGACGTGAAACTACATAGAAGGGAAAAAAAGTGAAACCGAAGTTTTTCATTAAAACTGAAGCCATAAATTTTCACATTTTTAGAGCTTTAAATGTTGAAAGCGGTATTCTCCGTGGAAATAAAATTATAAATGAAAGTGATTAGAAATTTCTTATGGCGGCGATTTTTCAGCGTTTGCTATTTTTTTATAATTATCATTGAAGCGGCGATGACGTCAAACATGTTCATGAATAATTTGAGTGAGAAAATATAGTTATTATGACAAACAATAATGAGGTAAAATATTCATCGTTAAATACGTATTTAAAATTTTATTTTGCATCCAGGTAAAATATTTCCAATTACCCCAATCCCTCCCTTCCCCTCCCCCCACCCCCCAAAAAAGACACAAAAATTGCAAATATAAATAAATCTATATCAACTTGAAATATTGAAAATAAATAATAAAATAATAAAAGCAAAATCTCATTCAAAATAAACTGAATGAAAAAATCAACTAAAGTAACTGGAAAAAAAGAAAACAATAAAAACAAAAAACATTTTTTTGAAGAAACACTACTCGAAGTATGAGTGTTCTAAGTACATACCTACCAGCTTAATATTTTCTTATCAGAATTACCAAGCCGTACAATATATTAACCCAATGGAATTGCTTATTTTCAAATTCATTAGTTTTCACGAATGATTTTGAACACAGTTATAAAATTAACAATAAGATGAAAGAGTGCGATGAGAATTATAAGTGATTATTTAATATGAATTAAAGCTCATCAAGCGATGAGTCCGCAATGCTATTTTATGGGATTCGGTTTTTGGTATAATATCTACTTGTGCATTTCACTTTTTCTGCCTTCATTAATTAATGAAACCAACTATAATTGTCAATTTTTTTATATCTTGAAATCCATTCATAAAATGGAAGTATAAAACTTATTATTTTACTGGACATTATCTCTTTAAAAAAAAATGAAAATGAAAATTCAGTCAAGACATTTTTTTAGTTCCAGATGAGAAACGCTTTTTATTTTGGGGCGAAAAATAATTTAATATTTTCTTCCTGGTTTTCCTATTACTGGAAGTTTTTCAATAGGTGTCTAAAATTTTGCTATCAGTCGACTGAAATTCCCTTCGTCTTTAATCGATGTTAAAATATTTAATTTTTCAATACTTAATTTTCCTGTAACGTCTGCCGATGAAATATTCAGTTTTTCGATTACATTTATTTGTCAAGAAATTTTCCTTCTCTGCCAGTAACTGATAAATTCGATCGCTTCTGGTACAAAATGGCATCCGCATTGGATGGCTTTTGGCAAAGAATTCTTCTGACGATGGAGAGTGAAAGAGAGGGAAAGAGAGAAAAAAAGTGATTTATTAATGAACGACTTTGGGAAGTGGTGAGGGGAGGCGAAGTGAGAAAAAACTGGTAAAAATTAATATTTCTCCAGTGTACACGTTGGCTTGAATTCGTAAATTGGAGCTCATCTTCAAATTGATTTTCCCATTTTATTAACGAGGGAAAAAATGAAAGAAGGAAAACTGTATTTTTACATAATTTTTTCCCCTCTTCACGTATAATGTCAAATTTATTAGATTTTTACTCTTTTGTTTTAGCTTTTTTTTTTTTTTTTTTTCTCCACGAACCACTATTTTTGTTGAAGCATATTGAACAGAATCGTAATTTATGCCCGTTGGCTGAGTCATTGATTGATGGTATTCCTTTCACGAAATTTTGGCAAAATTACAAAATATTTAGCTTCCATATTATTTGTTCCTTTTTTTTTTTTTTTTTTTTTTTGTACTGATAGAATTTTAATAAATGGTTGAAAATCATTTTATTTCATGGTTATAATATGGTATTTTAGGAAACCGTTACGTACACGTCTTGTACCACGAATTGAATAGAATGTTGCTTGTATTTCAAAACATTTCTTCTCATCTTTAGTAATGGGAGTATTGTTGATTATTCTCGTACGTGTAGTGTCTTTTTCTGATATTTTTCCATTGAAACTTCTGCCTGTGTAGGGGCCACCCATCCAAGCGCTCGAGAGACGAGCCTCCAAATTTAGTGTTTTGCTGAAATGGGAACTGGCAGATGCGCTGCCTTGCGAAGCCCTCAAAGTCTCATACAGACAGAGGTGCTTCAGAATACCAAAGGTGCATCTCGGCGGCTTATCCGTCAAAATAATTGTCTTGAATTGAAAAAAAAAAATGAATGTGTTTTCCTTTTGAAGAGAAAAATTGAACGTAGGTAGGAAAGTCATTTTTTTTCACACGGATTCTTCGCATTTCGCGGCAAAACTTCTTAATTTTTGTTTGTATAAGGCAACATCGAAGCTTTATTTGATGTATTTATTCCGGCCCTAATTGAGCTATAGTAACTGTAAGTGTTACTCATCAGGTTGTATTGATGATACTCAAAGGTACAAGCATTTTTCTGCCTGAATATAATGAGCTGTTAATAATCGAAGGAAAAAATGTTTAAATTTTTATGAGCTAAAAATCGCTAGATTTACTCTCAAGTACTTCATGAATTCAACCCTCCATTTATTCGCTAAACTCTTCCTAATATTTGACAAAATATATAATTACGTCTTTTCTTTCTTCCAGTTTCGTCGATTAGCTTGTCCCATAGCAATTCCCTACACGAAAGTTTACAAATTCGCTAACACAGTCGTAAGAAGAAGAACATCGTCGAACTTCTATATATACTCTCGTCGTAGTAAAAATCGAACAATTGTTCTATAGGGAAAGTGGAAAACGTAGAAACGATATAAGAGAGAAACACGGAAATAACAGTTTAGGGGTTTAAGGGTGTCCTTAACTGATGTAGAGAAGGGTAAATCAGATATGCCATTACACGACAAAACAGAAGTTACATCTACTAAACGGTAATTGTTTTTCCAAAGTGTATGTACTTTCTGCTGTCAGTAGAAACTTCGAAACTTTTTTTTGTTGATGTTTTTTTGTTTTTTTTTTGTGTACTTAGTTTGCTAGATGTATGTGCCCATGTGAAAAAAAAAAAATGGTAAAACGATTTTCAGTTAGACTGCATCGACGGTTGTAACTTCGCGACGACAGCTTTTGTAAACTAAACAATTTTCGAACCCTCGAATTAAGTTTTTCGTTCTTCAGTATCGGAACTGAGAATACGAGGAGAAATTTAGGAGTGCTTCAACCTCAACATCTATATTTATATTTATTGTTCAATTCTTCTCCACTCAAATAGTGTAATAATTTTGGAATTGAAATGTTGAGTGTCGTTGAATACGTTTCTCATTAAAAAAAGAAAGTTTGATTGGTGCGCTGGGAGGTTCATCTAGGCTTGCTAATTTATTTTACTAGTGGTTTCTTGTCAGCGAACGAGACGGCATGTACTTAGTTTGAAGTGGAACTACGAATATTATGAAAGGAGTGTTTTAAGATTCAATAGTCATGGCAGACATTTGAGATGCTGGAAAATGAGAACACTAATCCTTAAAGGTTACAAACTGAAAAAGTCCAACTTCGCTGAGGGAGGAAAGGAAATGCTAAAAATTTATGATCTGTTGCTCACAAACTTTTGCCAAATTCTGCTTGTAACTATATATACTTACTCGTAATTATATATGTGTTCGAAAAATTAGTGTGATTGGGTGCGTATAGTCTACCTTTATTGTCTTTTTCGAGTGATTACATATAATTATACAAATTTGAGAAAATTGAAACAAATGGTAAATTGTTGGTGTACTTATGAGCTATAAACTGAGAAAATTATTAATTTACCTGCCAAAACGCAAATTCGCAACCTATGTGTCAAATAAATTAGGGTGTGATTTTTCAGCCCGATAAAACAAGAGGAATGCACGGAAAAAGTAATGCATATGAACAGAAATAAATATAAGGCACGAAAGATCAAATATTTCCCGCAAAAATAGTATGTAGCCCATAAAAAAAAGAGATCAAACGCAATAATAATGTCTTATAACTATGGAACAAATAAATCACGTAAAATAAATGAAATTTGCGCGGGGAAATAAAAAATTCCCGAAAAATCTGTACCCCCAAAAAAAAGTGATTTTCACAATTGTCAAAAAATTACTTTAAAACAAATTCAGTTTCAATTGAAGCTTGAAATTTTGAAATTATTGGATAAGAAGGGCTCTTGTTGCCTTCGATGGTTGTCCTTGCTTTCTCTTCTGGCTCAATGGAGCAATTTTTGCCTCCGGTGGCACTTGAACATCTTTGTGCCTGATTAGCATACCAACTGAATGCTTGAATTGATTTTTTTAAACAAAAAATGGACAATTGCACATTACCTGGCCCTCTGATACGTCTATTCTCCATATTTCTGTAAGCCATGTTTTAAATTCTTCGAATGCTCAAATTTTGTGAGAAGCATTTAAAATTTCCGTTCAAACCTATTTATATTGAGTGAGCAAGTTATTTTGTGATTTCCACTATTTATTTTGTTATCTCATACTGATTTTTCGTGGCCATACATTTTGTGCAAACCTCCTTTTTCTTGCGTGCAGTTTATTATTCCCCAATAAATTATACCTATATTTTGCCCATTATTCGACATTTTCATGCAGTTTTTCAGACGTCGATGTTGACTTCGTAGCCAAAATAAACTACCCTTTTAAATTCCTACCTACTACATATGAAAATTGTACTATGGGATCTACATCAATGAGACGCAAACTGCTAAAATTGAAAAAAAAAAAAAATGAAAACCAAATTATACCGTAGGCAAAAAAGCTGAAGCAAAGCCCTGTGCTAAAACCTTTTTTAAAAGTCGTATCGCTAATGGTATTTGAATTTTTTCCCTGAATCCTTGTCTCGTTTTTCCAGGCGTCCGTTGGCGTTTTTATTTGACACACGTTTCATATTATCTTTTGCAGCCGCCATTTTCAAATAAAACGAACAATTTTCTGTACGGATGAGATTTCAATTTGCTTGTTTATGAATTATTACCGCATTCGTTCAAAATTTGTGCGAGTTTTATAACAAAATTACTTTGAAATGTTATATCAGTGAAGTTCGTCTGAAACGATTCGTCTACATTGAATTTTATAGGACAATTTTTGCTTTTCAAAATAACTCGATAACTTGGTACGAGTCGGTATTATTTAATTTTTCATTCGACTGTTTACAAGTTTTTTCTTCGTTGTGTTTTTTTTTTTGTTCGTGAGTGTGTCATATACCAGTACTTTCGTGTTTGTTTTTGTTTAGCGCTTCATTTTTAACTTTTTTTTATGAGACTTCTTTGACTCATTTCTAAAATATAATTTATTTATGTTTAGAAACGGAGGCTATAGAATCTTGTTCCCGTTGGGCAAAAAATGAGAAAATGATCAGGAAAATAAGAATTTTATCCGTTGTCAGTCCGTTTTTATTTTCGACCATCGGATCTGAAAATTTGCAGATATTTTTGTCATCTTGATTATTTTTCCAAATCCGTTTCTAAAACGGATTTCCTGATTATAATCAGTGATAATTTTTGGGCAATTTTTCTAAATCCGTTTGTAAAACGGTTTCACGGATTATAACCCGGGCCAACAAATATCATAAAACAGCCTTCACGGAAAATAATCCGGACTCATTTCCGGCAAGACTGATTACAATCCGTTCGAAATCCGTTTTAGAAGCCGGAAAACAGTAAAATTCCGGGTTATAATCCAGAAACGGATTGTAACCCGGAATAAAACGGATCCGTTTTCAAAATATTTTGCCCATAGGGTTGATATATAAATGTTCAGTACACATTGCTCATTCATCTCCAAATTATTGTTTCTGAAGATAATTTTTTGTTCTCAAATTTCCAGACGTTTACATTCTCTTGTTAAATTCTTCGCTAATTCATTGTTATTCTTCCATTACCCGCTCGCAATTTACGAGATATCTACTTAAGTCTTAGTCTCTGCGCTCTAATTCTCTCATCCATGCCAAAAAATACTTCTGTTTTTCCATCCATCTATCGTTTCAACCTTTTCCATTCACTTACCTCGAACTCTGGCAGAAAGTAAACTAAACGTGAAAGTTTGGCTGAATAGATTTTTTCCTTTTAACTTGAGACTAGGTTTACTCATCGAAATGTACAACAATTCATCCAAAAGAGTATGGGAAGAGAGAGAGAGAGAGAGTGAGAAGCGAGAGGGAGAGAGAGAAAAGAGCTAAGAAAACGAAACGATTTTGTCTGGAACTGGAGGAAAGAAACGAGATCTTTGTATTATTTGTTATTCTTTCGTATTGCTTCTCTGGGAAATAATCGCTAGCTTGATTCGTTTGTTTTAACTTCCCCTGTTTTCGGACCGGATTACGAAAAGGATGAAAATGAAAACCTTTTTTTTCTTACCCCTTTCTGGCTTTTGTTCTTGTACGAGTAACCTCCTCACCTGTTTGTGTGTCTCTCTCTCTCACCCTCTCTGTCTCTCTTTCTCTCGATTTTCCATTGAACCAAAGCAAATCAAGAAGGCTGCGAATTGTATTCGCTAAATTTACTACCTACTGCAATTTTAACTCATTTTTTGTTCTTCTCCCCGCTCCCCAATCATGCATTTCTTTCTGGCAATAAAGAAACTATAGGAACATTGTTTTCTTCGAATTTATTTTTTGTTTGTAGGTATTTTTTTAGAGCATAAACAGGTCTCTTGTTAAAAACTCTTCTTATTTTTATTTCCCGTTATAGATGATGTGTTATCTATTAAACCGTCCATGGACTGTATAAAAGTTCTATGTAAAAAAAAAAACCATATTCACTACACTGAAATAAATGAATGATAATTTTTACTACAAATTATTTTTCATGAGAAAAATGAGACAGTTTTGAGATTATAGAAGAAATGACTAAAGAAATAGTAATGAACCTCATAAAATATATTATAATTTTTACTATTTTTGTACTGATTTTTACTAATCATTTTCAAATTGTCGCATTTTTCCTGTAAAAAAGTAGCAAAAATTACTATTCATTTTTTTCAGGGTACCTTGTTGCGAGCTTTATCCACTTAGATACTTGCTGTGTAAGTTGGCCTATCATCTACATAGTTTTGGTGTATGTGATTTCATCGAGTGTATTTATGGCTTTAGTGTGTCGTGTACTGGTACTAAATAAATTCTTACTTGGCGATGAATATTACATTTTTCAGATTTTAAGAACGTTTTCTGAGCCGAATTATAAGTTGTGTATTTTTTTCTGCGCCGCCTTGAAATGCTAGTGTTTTGGTCTTACCACTACGACATAGACCTCTTTAATCAACATTTTGATGCAAGTTTGCAAGTTTTCTAGTTTTCTTGCTTGGTAGTAAGCCATCGCTGAAAGATGCCCTGAGAAATAAATGAATACTGATTTTTACCAGTTTGCTGCAGTTAGTGTAACTGCTGGTGGAGGTGATAAAACTATTTCAAAAATGATTTCCTGAAATTATACATTTTTTTCGAATATTTTTGATTTTGAAAAATTCTAATTGCCCTGTACTGGGCTCCAGTCTGGGTTACAATTGGTTTGTTAGCCAGCACTCACCACTCGGCTACTGAGGCCTCAGTTGGTGATTATTTTATAGCAGCAATAAATCCTTTCTTCTGCCCAATTCACTTATTTGTGATTAGCTAAATTCCCATTTCTCGCCTTTTCTATGCGTATCAAGAAGGGAAAATTAAAAGTATTTTTCCTCGTCATCGTTTCAGTTCGTTGGCATTATTAAAAAGAGCAAATACTTTTCCACGATTTCTCCGTTCCTGAAACGTTCCCTTAATGACTATAAACACTTCACTTTCTTATAGGTATGGCCAAAACGTTTAACCTGTGCGCACACATAATATGGTGAAAAATGTTGGGTTGATACGAAAAATGCGAAGAGGGAATGACTATGTTTGAGTTAATTCTCGTCACTGGAGGATCCGTAGTATACACTGTACGAAATTCTCTACGCCGGTGGAAGAATTTAAGGACGAAGAATCAGATTGAAGAGGAGGAGGAGAGGTAGCGAAAGTTATATGGCAAATATTTGCCAAGGAGCAAATGTGTCGCGTAAACGTTTCAGAAAAGCGTCGTCGGAGGTGTAATTTATGTATGAGTGTAAAGAGTATAAAATGTACAGTACCTATATAGATATACTCGTATGTATGTAGTTGAGTACCGGCGGTCGTCTGTTAGCGACCCATGTTTCTCGTAGTCTGAAAAAGCAATGTTTTTGAGTGGAAGAAATAAAGTTAAGCCGTGAAAATGGGGGTAAGCAAGAGTGAAAAAAAGAACGAAATAAAAGGAAAATAATGTTACGTTTTAGTGCAAATAATATACGGGTATACGGATTCAACATGGTGCATATAATGCGAGGAAAGAAAAAGGATTTGTAATGTCTATAACTGCTAATTGACAATTAGTTGCAAATACTGAGTTACTATGAATACGTATAAACAAACGCGACAGACGCAGCCTTCTTTGGTCTGGAGTGCGAATTTCAATGTATTTAATTGGGCAATGATCAGTAGTTTACTTGATAGGAGACGAGACAGCAAAAGCGAAATTCCAGATTGTTTCGAGAAAAAAAAAAAAGTAGAGGAAAACGCGGCGTTAAGAGCTTCTAATCAACGTCGTTAAATCCGAGAGCTGAAAAGTGCCTTTTGCTTTTCTGTGTTCAATTATTTATAAAAAGAATTAGGTAGGTGTGGATGTTGTAATTCTCAATCCGCGTCATTTTTCAGTCTTTCTTTTTCATATGGTAGATTAAAGACGACTGTGCTTTATAGTGGAAACGATTTTTCGCCTTATCAAAGGCGCTCATTTCCTCTTACCAAGTGAAAATACGAGTCAGACAGAAAAATAGACATTATCTGAACTCATTCGTGACTTTTGTGAGAATCCCTGAAAGTCAAAGGATGTCTCTGGTAACATTCATAAAATCGGAAAAGATTCGAAGAAAAATTTTGCCCATCTCGAAAATAAAAAATTAATTTTCATAGAAATTGAAAATTTTCTTTTAGGGTATGTTTTATCAGATGGGAAAATGTACGAAACACTGAAAACTCGACTTTTTAGAAAGCGAATTCTAAACAGAAATCTGTTATTTTTGACCATGATGTACTTCAATTTTGAATTTACAAATATAGTCTATTGTGTCAAAAATACATCTATGTATTTTCTACATCAGTATAATAAATTATTTCATCAGCTAAAATAAAAAGTTAACTCTATACATCCCTAAGTTCATTGGGTAATAATTCAGTTTACGGTACATTTTTCATAATCCAGTTTTCTTAATGCCATTTTTCCTCATGCCTTTTTCCTAATTTTTTTTCCTAATGGATATTTTTCATAATGGACATTTCTACTAAGGGTCATTTTTCCGTATGGATATTTTTCCTGCTATTATGTCCTGTATTGTCATGGGAATGCGGAAAAAAATGACAAGGCGAGTTGTTCGAACTTATTAAGCAGTACAATGGCTGGATCCACAGTAAACAACAAACTGTTAATATGTAGAAGGGTATGTGTACCTCAATGCAAGAACTGTGCGTGGTAAAACTGATTGGGAATCCTATCTGTTGAAGAGGAAAGAGTGTACGGCGCGCGCCATCATTGCGCTGAGTCCAAGACAGATATTGACAGTCCTCAAAGGTACTCAAGAATCTCCCCATGAGCATCCCCCAAACCAAGAAGAATGCAGGGCGGAGGAAGTACAAGTGCGGATCAAGAGGAAGGCAGTTGATCATCTTGAACAACCACAGCCCAGTTATTGAGAACAAAAATTGAAGGTTTGGATACCGGAGTACTGAGCCAGCTACCCGACAGGGAGAATTTGAGAAAACAGATACAGTAACCGCCGTGTATTATGATCACTGGTTAATACGATCAGCCGCTTATTACGATCAAAATGGGCCAGAACAAATACAAATAAGCTTTTTCCATACATTTATTACCTCTTAATGTGATCATTGCCACCGGTTTATATGATCATTTCTTTTCCTCAAAACACACACATTTTACACATTTCATTGTATTTTTCCAGTTTATTCTTGTTTTTTTAATCTTACTCTCAAGAATAAAGAAGTTGGCAACCTACACTTCACTACACTTAATGAAATCCAAGTGAAATTGCTGGCTGCTTTACCACAAAAGCAGTCAATAATTACAGATTTTTTTAAAAAGTAAGCTTTAGGTATGTACTAGTCCAAAATATCATATCGTGTTTTCAGAATATATGCTTATTAAAAATTTCGCAATTCCTTTTTTGTTTCAAAAAAAAAAAAAAAATTTCGGTTATTGTGATTATCGGTTATTATGATCAATTTGCCTTGGTCCCAACGTGATCATAATAAGCGGCGCTTACTGTACTACGGACTCGAGCTGCCACCTTGCCACCAAACCCACAATCTATAGATGAATTGGGGGAGCTTCCGAAAACTTTTTGCAAGACTTTAGCAGGAGGAACATTCTTAATCCACGACAGCCCAGATGGAGACAAAGTACTCGTGTTTGCTACCCAGCTAAATATGGAATTACTATGCCGGAGTGATACCTGGTTTTTGGACGGAACGTGCAAAGTGAGTCCATTAATCTTCACACAGGTATTTACTATCTTGGAATACCATCAAAACCCTGGATCTTACAATGGTGATGGTGTTACATTGCCATTTTTGTTTGCTCCGCTATCTTCAAAAGAATCACAGCAGTAGGTTCCCGGACATTTTTCCTAATCTGATTTTCCTAATGTCATTTTTCCTAATGCCATTTTTCCTTAGGCAATTTTTCTGAGTGACAACATTCCTAATTCAGAATTTAAAAAGTCTTAATAAATTTTTATAAATGTATATTATAGCTGTTGGGAGATCCAATTTGTTCACCTGTGCCAGGTGTACAATCAAAAATAGCTTTTGCTTTCTTCTATCCCTATCTGCCTGGTTCTGGACCAGGCTATGTTGCACTCAGTTTTGATTGGAGATAAACAGAGAGACTGAAACTGGAAATTGTTTGTTCCCATGAATTTCATTCATAAGTAAATCTCATTCTTCATTTCTTTCCTATTTGTTACTGGTGTTCAAAAATTGTTCTTTATCTTACTGTGTATAGCCTCATAATGCTTAGCAAATTTCTCGTCATGGAGGTCATGCATACCATAACCGGTCTAGTATACGTATAATCACTTAATATATTACGGAGAAAAGGATACTTACTTGTAGGATATTAGTTTTCACAATATGAAATTGCATGAAGCGAATGAAACATTTCAACACATAACTGTAACTTTGAAACTTTATCAAAATAAGAAAATAAAAAACGAAATAAAAAATATAAAAAAATCAACCGTCACCTTTCAACTTTATAGAAGTAAGAAAATAGAAGTAGTCAATCATCATCCGCGGAAATTCAAGTTCTAGACTATCTTTGTAACCTCTTGTCTGCCATTTTATGGGTTATTTTATTCAACCAAATTTTTTAGAAACAATTTAATTACGTATATCGAAAATAAACTGAAAATAACCTTTTAAAAAAACTTTATTAGGAATAACTCACTATCCCGGAATGCTGCCTTCCTAATATCTCAAACCACAGCCTTTTTCTACAGAGAAATTCTATCTGTTGAAAATTAGATTTGTTTGCATTCGAACTTGTGGGACATTATCAGTTTCAATTATGTATAAAATACATCGTGGCTCGTAAATTTTGAATTTAAAAGTCCTGAATAGCGTATATTAATAAACTTGTAACTTTCATGAAAATATGCCCAAGGTTGATATCAGAAGGTACCGGTATTAAATATTCGTACCATTCAGGAATCTTAAATTTAAATGACTTTACTAAGAAATCGAAAATATCATGTACTTTATATGGAACCTGATAATACTTTTAGTTATTTCCCACCAGCCAAAAATCGAGAAAATTTTGCCCAATAAATACTTATTCTCCCAGAGGAAATCAGGTAAGTATTTCTGATAATTTTATCTCAATAAAACAGCATATACGTGTACAAAATTATAAATTTCAAACTTTATAGACCTTTCGAAGCTTAACCTTTAATTGTTTTAGAGATATTGGCCTTATAAAAGTTACGAACTATTTGAATACTGAGAATTATAGTCTTTGAAATTCGCGTCCATTTAAAATCAATTTCATTCGCTGAATAAATTTCAAATTTATCCGTTTGAGGGAAAATGGGAGGGGAATGCGGAGTTATATAATCCACTATTACTACTGAAGCACATAATACATTATGACCATTCCTTGAATAGTCGCGTTTCTAGATCAGTTCTGCTTTGAATCGGTATGTTTCGTGCAGTAAAAAATGGAAACAAATAGCAACACTTCAAGACTTTTACGATTCGACCATAAAATTTGCTCGTAAATTGACAAATGCCGGCTCAACATTCGTTGTAATCTCGAATGCTTTAACAATTTTCCTGTCCGCCTTCTTTTCTTTACTTCGCAGATCGACTTTTTTTTTGTGTGTTTTTGAATCGCACTGGAATAAAGGTTTGATATTACAAACAGCTCCCTTTTTCCTCTGTTTCTCTCTCTCTCTCCTTCTTATCTTGTATTTCACTTTTTCCAGTATAAGCTTTTGTCAGTCTCAAAAGCTCATTACTCGAATGCTAGTAAATAAATGAAATGAAACTGAGCCGCGAGAACTAGAACTGACTAACTATAAGCCAAAAGACAGTATATAGTTTATATACTCGTAGTTTACATAAAAAATGTAAAAAATGAATATTTATCACTTACCTGTTGTGAACCCGATCTGAATATTTTATCTGCAATCTCTAGTTCAACTGCGGACACTTTCATCATATCACATTCGGATTTAATCAAATAAATGCATACTTGATAGTTAATAAAAGTGATTAACCAACCGCAACACCATAAATTGACTTTGAAAAATTCGAACCGAACCACTTAGTTAACTTCACTTCGATATGAAAAAAGGCAAAAAATTGCACGAATTAGACTTCAAAAACGCGCCACAATGGAAGACGTCGTTATCGCAGTAATTTTCGAGCTTCTATAAATAAGACATGAACGATCAAATTAAAAAATATCTCAACTTTTCATTCTTATAATTACGGGATACTTGTTTTTTGAAACGTACAAGTTACTCAGGAATGTCGAACGACGTCATTGTTACTACTGTATTTATTTCGAATGCGGTTAGAAGTTTTCAAGATGAAAAAAAAAATTGGCATGGTGATATTTTTCTGTGACTACTGACTATACTTTTGAAAGCTGAATTTTGTTTCCGTATATCATCTGCGTGACAAAAAATTATTTAGACTGAACATTTTCTGTAAAAATGATTTATGGAATAGAAAGATGTTGAAATTTGCAAAGGTAAAAATTTAAGTTAGAAATTACGTATAATGATATGTATGATCCTGCCTAATTAATTACGGAGAAATAGGGGTGGGTATAAAAGTTGTTGCAAATAATTCGAGCACAGAAAAAGCCATTTTAGATCCGTAAGAAGGCCGGCAGGAAATCCAAATCCTTTTCTTCCAGATCCGATTAGTGTACGCATGTGAGCGTGTTTACTGTCTGGAGAGATTATTGACCTCTCGGATGAAGAATAATGTTAAAGCATTAAAACAAAAGTTTCAGCACCTAGCTTGTATAGATTGAGGTTTTCTAGCAAAGCAACTTTATGAAGGTTCATTTTGACCCCAATATAGAGGAAGCGTATATGTGCATTAAGAATAATTTTTGAGCGGAAGAATCAAAGAGGAAAGGAGCTTAAATAATTAAAGAAGATAATATGTAAAATAAAATACTCGAAGCAATTCTTTCGAAATTAAAAAAAAAGTTCTCCTTTGCTTTCGAATACAAGCAAATCGTTGAGCTATGGGTACTATATTTTCGATTTTTTCGTTGCTTAATATTCTAAAAACAACTGTTTCTCTTCACTGTCCCAAAGGGACTGAATTTATTACTTTTACCTCAACTTAGGACCTTTGATTTTGAATTTATAATTTTTACCTACCTTGACTTGACGACCTTTGACTTCGACTTCGGATTAATATATCAACACGTAAATCAATAAAAATTTGTCAACATCTTTAATTACTGTTGATGTAAAAGAGAATTCATCTCCTCCTTCACGATGCTTCGTGAAAGCTACAACTATACGTATTTTTGAAAATTGAGTTCTTCTAGGGTTCAATTCTATACATTAGACCTTATACCTGCAGTAAAAATATCATGTCCTATATAGCAACAATCGCCGAGAAAATATACGTTGAAGTTGATAGGTGCTACATAAGAAGGGTAAAAGACATGAACCTTTTTTCGCTTTCTCGTAAAATTAAAATTAGTGAAAAATAGGAAAGAGGCTAGTAAGGGATGGCGATGTCAGGAGGAGAGAGATAACCTTGATTTTGACCAGATGACCTTTGTCTAGTGAACTTTGAGTTGGGCTTAAGATTTTTAAGATCTCGCAAATTCACGTGCTTATGGTAGGTACGTATTCTATTTCTAATCTGTAAGTGTTTACACGTAATTTGGAATTTTACTAATTTAGAATATAATCTTGGCTTTGCGAAACAAAACTTCTGCCGAGTGGGCGTGTAAAAGTTGACGGCGCGGCGTGGCAGTAGAGTTGATGAGGTAGTTTTGACGAACAGTTATTCGCATCTGAAAACTTTTTTAAAAGAGAATTTGCTTCTTGAATATTCTAATGAAATGACCATACGTATAGAGGTTACCTTCGTTCTTCTGCGCGGCTCTGTATATTTTGCCATTTTAACTGTGCGAATAGTTATTGTTTTATATTTTATTTGTCAGTTGAAAAGTTTTCTCACTCTTACCTGGTCACCTATTGTGATGCCCAAACTGGGGTAAACCTACATTTAAGAGAAATTGAAAATCAGATGAAAATCAAAACACAGGGTTGGATGCAAAAACAGAGAGATATTCAGGAGAGCAGAAGAGCGAGCATAAGCTATCCCTAAGAAACAGTAAAATCTAAAAGTTTGTTGATCCTAATTAGTATGTCAGATTACCTTCACAAAACAAGATTATAAGATAACTCACAGTTTATTTATATATTTGAAGACTCCATGGGATGGCGGATACAAATTCAAAGGATGGCAATCACGGCAGACACAGCAGCTTGAGAGTAACTGTACTTGGACTAGGATCACAGCTTTTAACTTGAAGATTTTAGGACAAAAATTATATTCGACAAAATTGACAAAGACTTGAAAAACCAAAACAATACTTTCGAACAACGGAGATACACCATACTATACTTAGAAAAACTCAGTGTAATTCTTTAGCACTTGTAAGTAGGTTCAGTGAGTCTAAGAGATGGTTATTGCTCAGTAGTCAGGAAAATAGTGAAGACTTGACTCTCAAACTGCTGGTTATATACACAATCTGATGTGTGGAGTGATTGCCATCCTCAAAATCTATTGGTTGAGAGCATGAAAGTTATTGGTCAGGAGCTAACAAAAAAGACCCATCCAAAAGCTCTCAAAAAGACAAAAGAGATAGGATAACAAAAAGACTTCTTTATCATGAAAAGAATAAATTCTACATTGTGCAGATAACAGTAAAGACAAAAGACTTGAATCTTTTACAAAAATAGATAACTGTTAAACAATGACAAAAACTGAAGATAACAATCCACACAATGGAAATTAACTTTACTTTAGATTGAACTGCTTTGAAATACTGAACTGAATAAAAAGTTTTCCTTTGAAATAATTAAATACAATACCTTCATTAAAAAGAATAAAAGAGTTGACTTGATATGGAAAAGTAAAAAGATAAAGATGAGAACAAAGGGTTACTCATGAAATAAAAAGATTATCTGAAGACAAAAGAATGTTAAAAACAAAGAGAAGCTATGGAGAACTGGGAAAGTACAGTCTCAAAAAGTTCTAGAAAATTTTAAGTTAAAGATTAAGATTTTGAAATATCATCTGGATTACAAAAATATAAATAATTATGGGAATATTAATGGAAAAAGAAAGTATAGGATTTTCAGGAGAAAACTGTTCGAAGAAATTCTGATAAAAAATACCTAGACTTACTTTTGAATTCCGATTTAATTTTAAGAATTAAACTTCTACCAGAATTGGGGTCCCCACTATAAAAGGTTATATGTATAGCGTCCGTGTATCCCCATAGGGAAGGCACAAGTGTAGCTTTCATCTTCATAACGATTGTTTCGAATTCCGGTGCTCTTTGCTTTGCGAATAGACCATTTCAGTAATAACATTAGTTACGAAATTTCACTCTCCTACTTTCTCGCGTTTTCTCTTCCCTTTGAATAATTTACTTTGTGCATTCCCCGAGCCGACACCGAATGTTGAATTTTTCCTTATAATTTATTTACCTCTCTGGAAATGTACAACTTCATTTAGTCACCTCGATTTGGATTTTCTCCTTTGGTGTTCAAACTCCCCTCCCCCCCACAAACAACGTTCTTAAATAACGTAGTGAAACAAGTATCTGTAATAATAAGGAAGCCTTGGGGAGGGTTAAATTTTAAAATTCTAATTAACCTTGTTTTGTATATTTCAGTGCTTTCTATTAATTTGAATTAATTTAAGTATTCGAATGCATTTTTTTCATCGTCGTGGTTGTATTCGAAAAGAAATAAACGTACACTCAATTCATCTTCAAATGAGTTGATAGAAAATAGGCGTTGAATGAAGGAGGGAAAATGGAGGAGAAATGAGGAGGAAAATATTTGAACCTTTGGAAAACGAAATATACCGCCTATTCAAACTCGATGTTTCGTTTAAACGGACCCGAAAATTGAGAGAAGAACAAACACATTGAAAATGGAATTCAATGTGAGTTTTTTCAACTGCAATTAATCATTTGAGAGAGGTATTTTAAAACTGGAGGAAACAGGAGTTTGTAAAATTAAAAGGATGAAGAAGCGATAAAATGCCATCTCGTGATGCTGTTGGAAAATGAGATCTGCTGCTACAATTTTTGCCAGTCATGAATTAAAATTTGAATGCATCATATTACCCATGCCTATATCGAGAGAAACCACATTATGGGGTCAGATTTCCAGCAAGACTTGATAATTATTCAGATAGGTCCCGCATCTATCTTTGAAGAAAAGGTTTGTCATTGTCGCTCATAGTTATAATTACGCCACCAAAATAACGAGCTTGACTATTTTTGACGTCTAATCGTACATTTATTATATTATACTTACTGCACTCAAGGAAAAAACATTAACAATTAATATGCTTCATTCTAACTTAGGGACAATACAGCTTTTATGTGAAAAACTAATAGTATTAAAAATATATGTTGGTAAGTTATATTTAATTTTAGTAGGTATGCAGCATACTAATTTTTAACATAATTTATACTATGGTTTTCAATATTTTTTATTAATTTTTAAAATTTTTTTTACTAATTCTTGATGTATTAATTTTTCATATAAAACCTGAATTGTCCTCAATAGTACGCAGATATTATTATCAGTTTACCTTAAATAAATCATCTCAGTGCCTCTGTTGATGATGACATTTTATGGATGCTGGCATTACTAGATCGTAAAAACCAGAAAACTAAATGAAAAAACCCTTCCCAGTTCAATTTGAAAAAAAGAGACCAGCTTGGTGGATGATGTTTTTTTGCTGAATGAAAATGAGTGTCGGAAAAAGCGGGGGGGAAATTGTAGAAAGTTGATTACATGTTTTCTTTGGATTTCGTTTTTGTAATTCTCAAAACCTTCCTAATGTAGTGAGCTTTATTTCTTCATTTTATTTTATTTCGACTGGCGTGTGAGAGAAACCGGAAAATTTCTATCATTTCTGCATAACTGCACCAGACTTTTCTCTACGTTATCGGAAGCACTTTTTCATACTTTTTATTACTTTTATGCGGTAACTTTACACACACACTTCATAATAGCTCGGCTTCGATTCTTCTATTATTATATGAATTCACTTTTTTTTTTTTCAGTTATAGTATATTTCTTTCGTTTTCTTTCTTTTTAGAAAAAATTTTCACGTTTTCCCTTGCAAAGTTATGGGGTGGCAGGCGTTCCTCCTCCCTCATTTTTCTTCCCTTAACGCACCAAAGAATAAAATCGAATACTATTGGGCATTACGAGTACAATTTTTATTAACCTATTCAACCCATTAGGGTATATAATATGCGTTGTATTTTTCTCTTTTTTTTTTTTTTTGAATTTAGTCGTTGGTTTTGGTATTCGATTCGGCTTTTGTGGTTTGTCTTGAGGGGGTGAATGAGAGAGGGGAGAAGGAGGAAAAACCGCTATACTACATTAACAGAATTACAGAGGTAACTTGGGAATTGCGTTACTGTGATATACGCTTTTTCATATTTTTTTGAAGCCGGAAATTTGAAACTGAATTTTTGAGCGAGTTCGTCTTTTTCGTGCCCTACGAAATCTTACCTCATCTTTACGTTTCTGGCGCTGTTCTTTGAAAGTTGAAAAAAAACATATTTCCATTGATGCAGGGCTTACAAATTTTTGGCCGAAGGTACTACCCATATACTAAAGCGGTTGGCATATACGAGGAAATTGTGTTTGAAAATAGAGGCCAGACATATTATTTTTTTCGAATGATTTATATATACTGGCATGAAATTTTTGACTATGTAATGAAATTTGATTTGAACTCGGTTTTAAGAAGGTAAGGCTGACGTTTTTTTTTAGAGAAAAAGGTTCGCAGTTATTTTTCAATGGATCAATTTGAGACATGACTTCAAATATGCTTATGTTTTTCGTAGATAGATTTTGGGATTTAGAAGCAAAATCAAGTCTGGAATGGGCTTCTGTAAGAATCTGTGCGTGAAATCTGCTCGCTCTAATGCTAGTTTGAACCAAATCGCCATGTTGAGTGAGTAGAGGGAAATCTGAGTCTGAAAATTTGAACCTAATTATGGACTGATCAGGTTTTTAAGAAACGATTTTTTTTAAATTGCCTTTCGAATGAACTATTTTTATAGTTATTTGCACTGTAATATTGAATAATACCAAAATAGTCTGATACTACCGAGATGCAATTCTGTTTGCTCTTTCTTTTGCTCCTGAACAGCTGAATAAATTGTTGTGATAATTCTATTTCCTCAAATTGTTGTCTCTACAGGCAAGTTTGAAACATAATTATTACATATTATTGACCAAAGAAGAGACTCATCGCCAATTTTCTCACCGGTTATCCTTTTTTTTTCCTGCATTTTCTGCAAAAAAGAGGATGATTTTAAGATACTTTTCTCGATGATGAAACTGAATTATTCATCGCTTAATAAGCTCGATGAAGAAACTAATTTAAAATACTTTTCAACGAGGCTCGAGACAAGCAGAAAATGCCCGACGGTTTTGCGAGACACTTAAATGCTCGTTAAAATACGAACGACGAATGTTTGAACCGCACATTTTTAAAATAATCACTTCTAGACGCTCCTTAATTCGTTTGCCGGGCAAAAAATTAGAATTCCATCCAGCAGCGCTGACTGGGCTACATAATATCAACTTTAGTAGGCTCGTCGTCGAGTGGATGAATAATTTTAAGTATAATTTTTTGGTTTTCGTCGAACAATTAAAAAAAAAAAGTGAGAAAAGAGAGCAATGAAGAAAAATGCATAGTTATGGAGAATCATAGAAATGAATTTCTGCTCCGCAATTTTGACCGGTATATTGGAGATAAAAGTTAATGATTTATTCGAATGAACTTCTCATTTTGGCTCTATGGTTATTTTCAAAGTATGAGTTAATTTTTAAAGTTAATATTTTTCTTTTGGGAAATCCCATGAAAAAAAAATTACTTAGTTCATTTTATTTTGGAAACATAGAAATTTTATCAATTGTCGTTTCATCATGACGTCATAATAGCTATATCAATAATGTGACAGTGTCTGTGAGAAGTATGCTTTGGATGAACGTTTTTCTCATGATTTTTTATACTTCGCCCACCGGCCACCATTAGAGAGTACAAATGAAACTGTACGACTCTCTCCCATCTCGTCGAAATGAAAATTTGAACCTAAAAGATTGAAAATATGCGAAACAAAATTTAGGATTTTTTGAAATAACATATCTACTCTTCTGTAACTAGGGTAACTAGCTGCAGCACTGACTTGAAAAATGTCAATTTTCACCCGAAGTATCCTTTTCTCAGATACTGTCACCATATTGCATTATCGATAAATGAAAATGAAATACATATATGGCTATGTAAAAATATTATCAATATAATTTATGCACGTATTGCGTCTTTCAAAAATGCCGGTAAAAAAGAAAATAGGTACGTAGTTGTAGGTACTAGATGGGCTTAAAAATTATTAGAAACATTACTTTCTTTTGTAGTGAAAATTTGTATGTTTTTCCTTATGTTATAAACGTGTGTCGTAATATATTGAGTAAGTAGTAAAATAGCTACGTTCAATATTATACCTATCTAGATAGTTCATGTTTATTATAAATAAGCTTCGCGTTATACTGTTCATTCGCATGAACAAATCAGTTTTAGCTTTTCAACTGAGTTTTCCTTTTCAATTTCCGTCAAACGATGATTTCAATTTCATTTTTTTTTTTTTTTTTTTCTATCATCGAAGCTTATTTGCCCTTTCTTCCTTTGCAAGTACTATACGTTGGTTGATGAGAAAGGTGGAAAAAGAAAACGTCAAAGACAAACTGAAGAACTTGTGTCAGTACAATTTTTATAAAAGGTGCGATGAATGTGAGTATATTATAATGCACCGAATATTTTGGTAGACTGGCTTTCTTTTCGCTCCTTCCGAACAATACCATACGTTCCACTTTTTTTCCCATTCTTCTAGGGGAAAAAAATTGTCAATGTCGCACGTTTCACAAAAAGCTCATTTTTTAAATAATTTTTCTAGGCGTTGGTATAAGTATTAAAAGAAAAAAAAATTATTCGTCGAGTACGCGCTGTACGCCATTTTCCTTTCTTTCCTCCCTTCAGAGCTGAAAAACACAGTTTCGAATATCAAGTAGTAGCGTGATATGTCTATTTCTAAATTCAGTATTTCAATTTTTAAGCACGTTTAGCATATTATTAAAAATATATGTAGTACTTGGCGGTTGAATAAACTGTTATATAGGCGATGCTGTTCACGTAGAATGTATTATGCATGTTATAATAAGGATCACACTTGAAATATTTTTGTCTTTATATTTACACTTGGGCCTTTTTGTTGAAAAAGTTACCAATTTTAGACTGAATTCCAGTAAACGTATTGAAATAGGTGGCCGAAAAAAAACTTGCAGGAATTAGGATTGTGCGAGGTGAATTGCGGTTACGTTTTAATCTATTATAATAAGTTTCTATATTGAACTCAGGAAGAGTAATAATTACGTTCGTAAACGACGCTGAAAAAAATTTCAATAGAAATTTCTATAATTATATTGGATGGCAAAACTGGGACAATTTGAAATTTGTCACAGAAATTACTTCATATGTTATCTAAGATGTATAGTGAAAAATACTAAAAATATTAGATTATTTACAATGGGTAGTACCATTTTCAAAACTGTGATGATGAGAAAAGTTATTATATTTTTGTTTAGAATTAATACTATAAATTTCCCTCAGTGAAATTTTCACAGCCAAAAGTTTTACATTATAAATTGAATTCCTGTACCCATTTTATTATTTTTTCTTAACTTGCAATGCAATCTATTGTGTTCATCCTTGCAGCTTATAATTATGTCGGTATAATAATTTGATTCGGTGTTTTTTTGTTTCAGCCGCCATGAGTCGGTAGTAATGATGGAGTCGGTCGAATAACATGATCAACGACGTCGATATTGAAAGGCCACGAACTGTAGAGAGCAGTACTTCACCGACTCGTTGGGTTCGGAACTGGTCACCGACGGTCGATCCGACAAATTACGAAGTTGCCTACGATATTGACCTGGATTTACAATACCACATTCAACATTGTCCCTGCACATGCAACCATTTGGGATACGGGAACTACTTGGATTATCAGGTATGTTTCAATCAAATATTGCTAGGTTATATGAAATCTGCCGGCGTGCAAAAATGTGATGACTGTGGGAATATCTGATTGATTTTCACTTTTCCTACTTTTCTCGTGTAAAATATAATATGTGACAAAGTCTGAGAAATCTTACTTTTAGGTAAAGGCAATCAACATTTTTTTCTGAATTTTTTCAAGACTTACAGTAGTCCTAACCTGATCTTTGGTCATTAATTCTACAAACTGATAAACTAAGAGTTCCCCATGTCCTCTGAAATTTTATGGAATGCGTTACAGCTGAGCAAGAAAAATGAAGGTTTATTGTTGTTTTAGAAGTAATTTATATTTTACCTCACTCATCTGGGAAAAGATGCGAACAATATAATTATGTCACTGGCTACCGAAGGGTTCTACAAAGTTCTTTCAACTATTTGTTTATTACATAAATATGTTTTTGATACATAGTGGTCCTACCCCTTGAATATATTTCTTAACAGAGTAGTCTTTTTAGCAAAGTGGTCCTTCCTTATATAAGGACCACTTTGTACCATTTTTCAAACATCAAACTGGTCCCCCTAAATTCAAATACTGCTAATGTGTCTTACTTAGGGATAAGTACAATTAGGGCCATAAAGATTGGATTTGAGCTATAATTTCGACCTCGCTCATTTTATTGTATCATTCTGTAGAAAAATCGTATTTTCTGTGTCTCGTCACATGTACAATATAAAGTGTTGGATTGGGTCGTCTGGACTCACATAGAGACAGATCCAATATACTCCAAAGGAAATAAAGGGCTACATTTTAGACTGAATAAGAACTTTATTTAAAAGCCACACCTTGGCATAAAATCTTAAACGGTTTGAACCTTACTGTATCTAGCAACCAGATAGGACGAGTCTCTCTCAGAGAACACAGCGCTGGCTCACCAGCTACTCCCTGTTATATAGTCCCTCGGAGCTAGAAAGAGCCCTCACTGCTCTTTAGTAAACAAAGTCGTAAACCCTTTAGTTTATTGACTTGTTTACTCCAAAATACCCAACGCAAGACGACTCTTGCTGTGGCTGATGCAATACTAAGCGGTACGAGGCTTATTCTTGCATCAACCACATTCCGTAGGCCACACAGCTACGTACCAAAGGTTCATGAACTCTGCTTCACTCTTTCAGAGGGTTGTAGTGTTCATTTGCCTTACTCCTCGTACATAGTGTATTACCACGTAGGTATATTGACTCTCACCAGTCGTCCAATTCCAACACTCCCTCCTCAATATCCGGAGTGGAATCGAATCAGGATATTTCACATCCAGGTAAGGTTCAATCACAAATTACAAAATATTCAAGTCTCACTACTTGACTTAGTGTTTTTATCAAAATATTATTATAAAATTTAATCAGTCATTCTTGGAGAAAGTTTACAAAAACTCCAAGGCTCACGTAATATATCTGGAGAAAATCTCAATCTAAAACTCCAGTTCTCACTCTAGAGAAAGTCTCACTATAAAACTCTAGTTCTCACTATAATGGAGAAAATCTCAATTTGAAAACTCCATTAAATTTTCATGGAGAAAATCGCACCCGAATAAAAACTCCATGTATAGCCACTCAAGTGCTATTTCATATTGGAGAAACCGTCTTCCGTAGGAAAACTCCAATCTCGACGTTTCGCCACTCTTCGTCGAATTATCTGGAGAAAAGTTTATTAAAAACTCCAGTCGAACCTCCCTGTTCGAAAAGTATTGGAGAAAAACATGTGTAAAAACTCCAAAAATATGCGGAGGGAACACTTGGCAGCGAATAACTCCGGCATCTAGAACTCGAGAGAATCATATTAGTTTCTTAACATTGTTTATATGCATACATAAAAGAATTAAATTCTATTTATGAAGAAATGCTCTCGTTGTTCACTCACTTTAGAGAAAATCTCATTTTGAGACAAAAACTCTAATTTTTCAGAGAAAAGATCCTACTCATAGGTAAAAACTCTGAAAACTCACTGTTCATGACACACTATTCATGACTCACTAAATCAAGAGGAAAACTTTGTTTTTGTACAAAGAAAACTCTTGTGAGACGTCTCACTCAGTCTTGAGAGGAAAAACTTTCGAACATTTTGAAAGTAAAAACTCTCTAGATTTCTCACTCAATCTTTTAAGAGGAAAACATTTCATTTTGTCGAAATGAAAAACTCTTTAACTCACATTAATGTAGAGAAACTCATATTGAGGAAAAACTCTACAACGGAGAAGACCTTTAAGGTAAAACTCCGTGTTATTGGGAAACCCACTATGTCCCAATACTCACCTCACCATGTAAAATTATACTCACCAAAATTTTACGTATCATCGGAAAACTTCGAAAAACCGATGCTCACCATTTACAACTTTACTTACCGAAGTTGTACTCATGTTGGGAAAAGCTTGAAAAACCCAACTCTTTTGTAGCTTGCTGAAAAGTAACTTAAGACTTTTACTATATCAACATTGTTGGTATTTTCAGCTACAGATTGAGAAAAGCTTCGAAGGCATTAAAAACTCAATCAGTTTTATGTTATGTTTAACGAATGTGCCTGTTATCCCGGAATAATTCCATTTTGTAATCAAAGGATTTACAAACGAAAACAAAACTTATATTAAAAACTCACGTATAAAATCAGTCTTTTAGAACATATAAACACAACAATATATATACAGCCTTCAAAATATAAAGTGATTTCGCCCCACCAGTCGGCGAATCAATTTTTGAAGGTGGGGGACCGCAGCGGCGTCGCACCTCTGCCGAGACCAGCCGGTCCTCCTACAAACTATTTACAAATCTTCTGTAACAAAAATTCCACACACAACGGAATTAGTTTTGTTTTACGGGATGTCGGCAGTAATATTCGTTAACCCATAAATCAACTTAAGTGATTTATATTCACAGCCCAGAAGGTCATAGACCTGTATTGATCGACTTTATGTCACAACCAATTTAATTTGATCCACGTATCATTGACCTACTTTTAAATCGTCTAGTTTGACGATAAACTGTCTAGTTTGACAATAATTTTGTCTGGTTTGACAAAATTCTTCTATCTGTATAGTGCTAATTTTTAATTACAGTAAGCTAAGACATAATAACCTATCGAGTGGTTATTTAAAACTATATGTAAGTTTTCCATGTGTTCAACCCTACAGATTATCCGTTTTATACGAATTGTTTTTCTGTATTTATTCTTAAGTTCTTATTTTTAAGTCTAATTTAACGTAGCTAATTACCTCACTTGTAATTTTTCTCACTTTGAAAATAAACGTGTCTCACAGGTATTTATTTCAAAAAGTTGAAAGTTGTCTCACTTAACTTTCATAATAAATGTCAGTACTTACCGCTAACATTTATTTCTCACTGATGCGTCTCACTGTGCATCTATTCTCACTGATAAAGCGATTTAACTTATTTATAAGTTTATCAGATAAGTTCAGTGAACTTTCTCTGTATACCTTTGACTAGTATTAAATTGTAATAGGTACAATTTAAGTTACCAAGCCTGTTGGTGTCATTAGTATAAATAATGTATATATAGTTACCAGAACTAATTCTATCTAGTCATTAATTTAAGGTATTTTTAAGTCGCTTAAGATTAAGTGGATCAATGTGGATTCAAATTATTTTCCAAGCGGGCCCTCACTGTTTCACCGTCGGTCGCACTTCCCTTGGCCCCTCACTTTGGGTCTCACTCCCCCTCACCCTCACTTTGGTATTTCCCGATATAAATTTTTCAAATTTCTATGACTCGAAGTCAACTTATGGCGAAATCTCCCTCCAAATTTCTAAAATTTATAATCGGTACTTCTTGGAAAATGGGCTAAATTGTGAAATCAAAATTGGGAAACATAAAACTCTCACTCTCACAGCACTTTCGGATTTATCCAAATTGAAGTTTTTGACTTAATATTTAATATGGAGGGTGTAAAACCCACATAACTCACAAAATAAATAAAAGTCAAAATTTTACCTTCAGGATCGCTAAATTCCGGGTCGTCAGGTTGAGGCGGATATGCAATGGCTGGAGGCTGGTACGGGACCTGCCATCTGGGTACCTGGTACGCCCAGCCGAGAGGGGCCATCGGTTGTGGTGGTGGGAGCTGGTACTGGGGTCCCAACCACATGGCTAAAGGAGGGAGCTGAGGATGAGCGTACGAGTATGGCGGACTAAAAAGTTGTCGTCTCGTGCGCAGCCGTCGAAGCTCCCTTTCCTGCAGTCGTTGTTGGCGCTCCAGTAAACGAATCCTATTATCGGCGGCGAACGGTGCAGGTGTCGGGCAATTGGCAATTTCGTGGCCTTGTAGGCCACAATTGAAACACGGTCTCCCGACCGCTGGCGGGTAGGGGCACTCGTTGCCCAAATGTCCTCTTCTTTGACAGTTGAAGCACCTTCGTCCTAAGGGGATTCGAGGCGCACGCGGAGGGGCACGAGGAGTCCTGCGAAGAGCTGGCGGCGTTCTCAAGGCAGCGGCAGGAGCAGGCGGATCATCAGCCAGGAGATCGACAACATCGATCACATGTGGAGGGGGAGGCGAGTTGGCGAGCATCACAACAGGAGCTGCAGCCACAGGTGCATCCTCTCCATCATCGTCCGAGACGATCACAACATCTATCACCTCATCAGCGTTATCAACTTCAGCTGGCGGAAGGACTGGTGCGTTTTCGAGCATAGCTGGCGGCGATGTAGGAATTCTGGCTGATGGCGGCGGCTCGTGGACTTCGGCAGCAACGACAAAGGCTTGAGGTTGAGGGGCCTCTTCTAGATCCTCAATGGGACCCTCCTCAACCTCAGCTGGAGCAGGAGCCGATACAACGACGCTGGCCTCCTCTACATGAGCGCAAATGGCTTCAAGCGGAATATCCGGCTCAACTAAAATTTCTTCCGGAGGACCCCTAAGCGAAATAAGATTGGCCTCTGTAGGAGGGCCAATCGGTAATGGAATATCCAAACTGTCCATAGGCTGTGAAAACATGTGATCATTTAGGAGATTTCAAGTAAGTATAATATGTGAATAAGTGGTATTTTATAAGTATTTATAAGAATCGTGTGAATATCTAGTCCATAATATAAGGTGTAAATTTGTATATAATAAGCTATTTTATAAGACAGTTTTGTAGATAACGGACTTTTATAAAGCCACTCGTATCTAAGTGTAATAATTATGCCCTCACTATTGGCCAATATTTTCTGTCGAAATATTGTTTTGTGTGCGCACACAAAATTCTATTACAAAATATCAATATACGTCATATATATCAGACACCAGCTGATCATATATATCTCAAAAAGTATATCGATGAGTACAACTCACTGTATAACTCAAGTTATCTCACTAAAAATTTAAGGCTCTCACTTTGCCAAAATAAAACTGTCAGCTTATTTTTGAACAAAAATCACCAGGAGCTAGACATTATAACGATTATATCTCCCTCCGAAATGAGGAATGGAGACTTCTTAAAAACAAATTTTGAAACTTTCGATTTTTGGAAAGAAAAAAATTTTACTCAAAATTTATCTCACTATAAAATTTGTGCGCACCAAACAAATTTTCTCACTGGTTTTTAAGAAATATGGGCTTATATTGAGGGTAAAATTAAAACTAGCTAATTTGTCTCACTACAAATTATATGCTATAAGTTTTAATTACGTCCTCTAAGACCAAGTAATACCATTCACATAAAAATTAACAATAATGTTAATAAATCCAGACTCACTTCTGGTTTGTCATGATTCTCGATTTGAGGATCATGACCCGCTTGGGTCGGGAGGGTCGGTGATGGAGGCAGTGGAGGATCACATAACGACATGAGCCTATGTCGTCTCCACAGCCCCATCAAGCCTAGCTCCGACGACGAGCGAGGATGACTTTGAGCCACCTCGCCCTCCGCCGAACCGGAGGTTTGGCTTTCCGCGAGGTTAGCCTCACCCCGTCGTCGTGAAGAGCCAGACGGCTCCGACCCTCCGACGCGCCGCAACCCAGCGTCAAGTCTGCCATACATATTTAATGAGGCAGCAGCGGCCCTCACCTCAGTCTCAACTTCCACTTCCGCAGCGTATTGCTCAATTTCGACGGGCGGTGATGGTGGAGGAGTCGTCAGATCTACGTGTACTGGCGACCTCGGGATCTCGTAGTATAGAGAGTCATCCCGGGTGAGACGAACACGAGGCGTTATAAGTTCGACCTTAAGGCGGCGTGCGATTTTCCGAGCCAGCTTCGAGTCTTTTCTGGGCACTGTCATTTTGCAAAGGACAGAAATCTAGAAATCGCACATCATTCTAAATTCATGCAAATGACCTCTTCCAGAACCACAAGACAACTCGAACAAAACGAACAACATTTTAAACGGAGGAAAACAGATGGCACTAGCGATAACCCCTTTTTTGAGTCTCCTATAGTGCACGGTAGTAATCCCCGGTTGCTGGCTAAGAAAATTTTCTCACTCTTACATTTACTCACGAGTATATATACCACCATCAAAATTTTTCCTACTCACTGATAAAAAATTTTGGAAAATATGGATTTTATGTAAAATTTTCATAAGGATCCGAGCAGTCAGTTTCATCTCGACCTCCCATGAAAAGTACATATTGGAATCTCTAACCGAAAATAATTAGGTGAGGTCAGTCACCCCGGTCGATTGTTTATCAGTCTGGCAGTGACTTTTTACAATCCGGTTACCACTTTTGTGTAAACAGAGAGACACCATCGGATCGATCCATAAAGTTTAAGTGACAAAAATAGGATTTCCTCACAGTTCAAATCCCCCAAAACATTACGTTTTTGGTAAAATGAAATTTGCTCAACAAAAATTTCAAAAATAATTTTGGCTCACCTTCAAAATTATAACTCACTGAATAAAATTTTATCGCCCTCAAAAATTTTATAATAGGAAAAATATTTATTTTCCTCTCACTGGGTGTCCTCTCACAATAGGACGGATCCTGGCGGCCAGCAGAATCCAGCACGCTTCCACTCACTTTCGGAATTAACGCCAAAACATTTAACTCATAAATGACCAAAAAAAATCATTTTGGATTTTTGTGTTGTGTAGCCCACAACGTGTTCCCATAATGGATGAACAAAATTTTGAGTAATTAAAACTCATGTGGTATATTCTGATTTTCTCCCTCAAATCAGCTCACTGTTCGAATATTCGACTCACGAAACTCACAAAAAAAAATTGGCCAATAAAATTTATACATTTATACACTAGTGTCATTGGTATTTTCCTCACGTTTAACCAATAGATTTTATCATGCACATGACAATAGAGCATAACATTTAAGTTAGTTGCTCACACAAATTAACAACCAGGTTTGTCACATTAGTCAATTAGACTATGAACACAAATTCATGCAAACCATTAATATGAACCACCAAGTCAACTGACTTTATGCTGATTATTATCCAGCAACATTTAATTCTTTCCACTAATGGAAACTTAATAATAAACATTGACTGGTAACTCTGTTTACCAGACGACCAGGGTATTCGAAAAAGAAATATTGAACCAAAATATTCAAATCATAACGAATCACCTTTTCAAAAGGGAAAAATAGTCCATCTGTGATAACTAGGTCAATGACCTACATTTGGCTCGACAACCAAAAAAAATTATAATTCACAAAAATTGTGCTCTGCACAAATCTCACGTATTTTGGAATTATACTCACGGCTCAAAATCATATTTTAGCTCACAAAAAAATATAATTACTCACAAATAATTTACATGTCTCACTGTATGTAAATTTACGTTAAGAATTTAAACTCACTGAAATAAATTATATGTCTCACTGTATATAATTTAAAATAAAACTCACTAAATTCTTAACTTGAGATTTGTTATCATGGACATCGTTTATGAAAGAAATTTTTATTTTGGTTCAAGAAACTTTCTAATTATTTCGAAACTCATCACCCAACTCACAATGGTCGTTTGTTTATTTATTTAAAGTTTAAATTCCAGAGGTCTATTAACTTGGAAACCATTAGATTTTAAATAAATATACGCACTGAAGGAAAACCTGTTATTTTATACATTGTAATCCCTCACTAAATCAGGTGTGCTTGATTTCGATTACAAGAGGTATAAAGATTTGCAATTACTCACTAAATAATTTCGCACAGAAAGTCAAGTGTATTCAGCATGACCCAAATTATTTAATTGCTAAATCTAAACTCACTGATGTAATTTTTCTCACTGTAAATTACGTTAATTTTGGCTCCCATCTTTCAAAATTAAACATGAATTTTATCTCACTAAAATTCGTCATTCGTCTGTCACGAATGTAAATAAAAATTTATGACAATAATTTTATTATTGTCAAAGGTTTTCCGGAAAGAAATTAACTATGGTTCGGTTGTTAGGGCACACACATTCCATCAAGCTCACTTTGCATGCAATACATGGAAAAATATAAAGAATTCTTTGTCTCACTTACTATTGATGATGACTGTACTCGGAGTAAACGATAATGACAAAGACGACAGATAATACCAAGTTGACCAAAATTCACCAGATATTTAAGATTCACGAAATGGCGACTACAATTTTCGGCTTCCAAATTTTCTTCGCACAAATCACACTTTTGGCAAAAAAAATTATAAATTAGCAGATCGTTGTACACTAATTTCCAAAAACTTAATATTTTTCGGCCTTGTACTTACATGAAGGAAATTTTCACTTTTGGTTAAACTCACGGACACAAAAACGAAAATAATTTGCATATCATGCAACACAAAAAATAAAGTTTTGGAACTTGTCAAAAATTATAACAAAAATAGTGTACAAGGTACACACTCAACAAAAGTTTGGTCACACTTCAAGAAAAACGAGAAAAGGAAAATAAATTGACGAATTAAACAAGTGCAAATAATATTTGCATAATAACAGACGAGCCAAGTAATCAAAATTATAACAAAAATCATAAGTAACACTTTGAAATTGAGGAACATTCTCAAGAGCAGCACGACGTGTGTTCGCATCGATTAAATTTTTACGAATGTTCGTGCTGAAACAAAGTATTTTCGATTTTCGTATTCTGGAATTTATCATCTTAATTTTGATTGGCTCTTTTTAACTCGTATCCTTTTCTCCTCAAAATTAGTCATGTTACGATCTGCTTATAGTCATTCGTGGTCTTATCTGGGTAGCCCTTTTTACATTCGTCAGGGGTTTCTTATCGTAAAAAAATAAGAAAACGAATTTTGGTTTTGTCATTTTGGTCGTTTGAGTCATCATAAAATCAACAGTATCGTACAAACTCGGCGATTTCATTTAATTTATGCGCCTATCGCTTGTACAAAAATGCACCGATCTGGTGACTAACATTCGACAGCTCTCAACCTGCTGTAAACTCGAGTTTTCGGTTTTAATGCGTAAGAATATGTATGTAGTGGTAGTCAGAACGTTGAGAAGCGTCCGCATAGAGTTTCTCCCTCTTACCCGCACGGAACATTTCTCGCTCTCACATAGCTACGTTCGCAGTACAAAAAATGTCGAAAAACGAAAAGGAACGAAGCAGCTGTGTATTCCGCAGCGGCGGACGCGTGATTTCCGCGCTTCGTTTTCTACTCACTTTTGTTTTCGACTGTACTTCTAATTTCACGAAGAAATTATGATAGAAAAATATGTATGACACTTCTCGCCTTTTCCACACAAAATATATAAGTGGAAAGGTGTTGAGGGAAGTCATATATATTTAATTTGGTGTATTCAGTCTTCAAAATTCTACTCCCTCCGTTCAGAAGCATTTTTGAATGTGACTGTACTCACAAAATTCGAACTCACGAAAATGATGAAATAATTTTCACTTAAGAAAAATTATTTCTGATTGGGTGAAGATTAATTAGTCTTCAACCTCAATCATCAAAACACCAAATTACTACCACAGTCAATAATATGCGCATCTCAAATTTACTATTGACTTCTTACGAACAAAAAAATTAAAAGGATACTCACTGAATTTTTCTTACAAATTCTCTTCATCCTTTTAACTTAAGGATAAATTATTAGATATATGTCTTAATAATTATATCCAATCTCACTTTCAACTTGGATTTTTCTCACTAATTTGAAGCCTTAAAATTTTTCGCACTAAAATTTTATTTTATCGAAATTTTTCTCACTAAAGTTCAAGGTTGAAATTCTCTCACTTCAAAAGTTCATCTTTTACCCAAAATTTTCGACTTAAAAATTTCTCTCACTTCGAAATTTTTATCTCACCAAAAATCTTTGAGGTTGAAATTCTCTCACTTCAAAAGTTCATCTCATCGATTTTTGACACACTGAAATTTTTCTCAAATAAAAATTAATAAAAATAACTCACCGAAATTTTTCTCAATTAAAATTTCACTTATGTAAATGGCGGAAAAGCCTTACCATTTACTAAGTTCTCACTAAAATCATTCGAGAGGCCGAAAAGCCTTACCTCTCAAATAATTTTCAGACACTCAGTCTGTGAGACTTCTCCCTCTGTCTCATCTCTTTTTCTCACTAGAGAACACGCATAGTAGAGTTGAGGAATGGAAAAATAAATTTTCACGCATCCTCTTTTACCTAAATCTGAAAGGTAAAAATAATTAGTCGACACATTTGTATAGCGCTATAAGGTTTGAGTTAGCTAGACTCAGGTGCACCTTGAATTAAATCAACGATTTAATTTTTCTCACTTTAAAATTCTCACTTTTGAAAAACTCACTTTTGGTACCAAATAAATAAAATAATGTGTAATACATTACCAACATCCGGATCTCACGTACAATCTCACTCAAAAATAAATTTTCGAAATGAATCATTTCAAAAATTTGGTTTTCCATTTGGAAGATTTGAAATTGTAAGAAAATTTCAAATTACGCCATTTATTTGGCATCGCGATTTTTATTTTACAAAAAAAATTTTCGCCAAAAAAAAATTCGAAAATAAAAATTATTTCGAAAATGATTTTTCTTCCTCACAATTTTTAATTCGCGAATATCTCACTGCTAGCTTTTATTTCAAAGATTTTTCTCACAAAAAAAAATATTTTGATAAAAACACTAAGATTTAAATTTTCGCAAAATCAGCGCAGATCTCAAAGCGTGCGCTGGGCCCATAACCTGTTGGATTGGGTCGTCTGGACTCACATAGAGACAGATCCAATATACTCCAAAGGAAATAAAGGGCTACATTTTAGACTGAATAAGAACTTTATTTAAAAGCCACACCTTGGCATAAAATCTTAAACGGTTTGAACCTTACTGTATCTAGCAACCAGATAGGACGAGTCTCTCTCAGAGAACACAGCGCTGGCTCACCAGCTACTCCCTGTTATATAGTCCCTCGGAGCTAGAAAGAGCCCTCACTGCTCTTTAGTAAACAAAGTCGTAAACCCTTTAGTTTATTGACTTGTTTACTCCAAAATACCCAACGCAAGACGACTCTTGCTGTGGCTGATGCAATACTAAGCGGTACGAGGCTTATTCTTGCATCAACCACATTCCGTAGGCCACACAGCTACGTACCAAAGGTTCATGAACTCTGCTTCACTCTTTCAGAGGGTTGTAGTGTTCATTTGCCTTACTCCTCGTACATAGTGTATTACCACGTAGGTATATTGACTCTCACCAGTCGTCCAATTCCAACATAAAGGTATATGAAGAATCTGAAAAAGTTGTTTTTCAGTTTTTGAAAATCAATGATGTTTACTCACAAGTAATTTCATACGCATGAATAGAATTTTTACTTTTTTAATATTAGGCATATAAGTGTTTGAAGCGCTGTTTCTGCTCACCGGGTCGCATATCTTCTACCTATATAATTTACCTAGTTGATTCAATCAGCCTGAAACGAGCGAAAATTAAAAATCTTTAAAAATTTTTCAAATTCTGTATAACGGCCGTGTTTCAAATTTTCGCGTTTATTTGCAAAACTTACCATCAGCAAGCGTATACGCTATACTATTATAGTCGCTTCCTTTTTGCAAAATATCTCAAATATACATCTACAATTACCTGTATGTGGTGTGGGCAAAGCAAATAGTAATAAATTTTTTCTTTTTCAAAAAAGCGTCCCATTAGCCCTTGAAGTGTGCGGCTTCTCATGTATAGGTACGTTTGTTTGTACTTCGAAAAATAATAAATTCCAGAAGAAAGACGCTATACGTATAGTAACGTTTCTGACGAAGCTATTAATCTGGATTTGAAACATAGCTGACGTGCAGAATTTCGTGTTTTTCTTTATTTTCCATTTCTCTCCTTCCCCGCCGCTTTACCTCATTTTTTTCTAAAATAATTTTAGATTGTGATCCACACGTACAAGTAATTCGCCGGGAAAAAATGTCGCTAATGTGTTGACGAAAATGGAAGTGATAAATCATAAACACTAAAGTGTATAGTGGTTGCTGCAGTAGTTGTTACAGAATGCGAATTGGCGAGATGTGGAAAGGAGAAGAGAGAAAAGTAGAAAATAATGGCGAAAAAAAGCGAAGAAAATAGCAGAGAAAATTGAGCAAATGAAAAAAAAAAAAAAAAAAACTATCAGGTACTCGAATTTTTTTATGTGAGCTTATTTCGACAATTTTGCGAATGGTCATAAAACACGCTGTTTTTTCATTTTAGAATGAGGGTAGCGAACCGGAAGCTATATTGAAAAATGCATTTTCAGTTTCTGGTTTGTTTGAATGCAGTTGAACCATTTTTTCGTATTACTAAAATAGTTACGAATAATAATTGATAGTTATGTATGAAAGGTTGTACGTTATAAACGTAACAAACTCTAATGGTAAAATAATGACCTCCCTTTTTATTTTCTCTGTAACCATCGCAGCAAATATGTGGGTTGAATTACCTCAAATGATGACGTAAAAAGATAAGTGAGAATCGTGAAAGATATAAAAATATGTCGAATAATGCACCTACCCTCATGATGACCCTAAATAAAAATTCTTATCTTTATTCATTTCTTGATTGAATTAACATTTTCGATTTGCCGTGTCTTAAAATAACCAGTTTTTATATCTTAGAAATCAAAACCCTATGGAACCAAGATAATTAAACATTATGCTACAAAAATTTTCCTGTTGATTGAAAATGAAAATTTGTACGAGACCTACTTCTAACTCATGCAACAATTGCCTTAATGGACCTTATTTCGTTAATGAAAATTGAAAAAAATCATATTTTGAAAGTTTACAACCGCAGTTAGGTATTTAGGTGTTTTAGACTTATAATTCTTCGCGTTTCTCTTGGATGATGTCAAATTGTTTCTATGGAGAAAAAACTATACTGTTTATTGAAGAGAAAAAAAGGAATAGAAAACTTGAGTAGAAACCAGCTTTTTTGAGCACTGTTATTTCGTTGAGTACTATGAGTCGAAACTCGAACGTAATACCAAAACGTAAAAATCTCAAGATCATCTTTCCAAAGAGACAATATAAAGATGAACTGTGCGACAAAACTGGAGAAAAAAATTTACTTTTCACTTTTACGCAAACATTTACTGCGTCACTTTTTCTTTTTCGTGTATTTTCCTGACCTTTTTTCCAAACCCAAAAACTTTTTTCCCTTCTTTTAGGGCACAAATGAACGATAAAATCCATCTTATCCATCATTCTGCTTCTTTTTTTGGCACACTTCACAAACAATAGGTCTTTCCATTCCTCGTGCAATTTTCGAAATCATTCTCGAGAAAGAACGTGTAGACTTGCTGCTGTAATAAGTTTTCTTAAGAAGGCTCTTACCGATAATAAAAACGAAAAAAAAAAAAAAGTACACACATAAATCTTCTTAAAAAATGAGAGATTCATCTTTCATTTTTTATTTTATTGGACAAATTAAAATTCCAAACGAAAGTTATCTTATATTCTTGAACGTGTAAAAACGAGCTAAATAATGCGAATAATGGAAAAAAATTTAGCTTTTTTGTCTACTAATTGGGATAACAGACTAAATGAAGGTTGGTCACGTCTCCCCGAATAACATACTAAAAGTCTCCTCCATTATTCCCTTGGAATATTTGTGTGGGGGGTGGGGAAGGTTGAAATACGCAAAAATTCAGTTTTCTGCGTTATTATAGTATTACATGTATATTTTCACAAATATTGAGTGTCAGTATAGAATTTTCAAATCACTTGATGCATCTCATCTTTGAAGGGCCATTTACCATGTATGTTAAGTGAACTTCGATCTTATTTGCTGTAATTAACTCAAACCTCTTAACAGTAAATGATGCGATTAGAAAAAAAAATTGACACTTATTAACAACCCTATATAGAGACCCTATCTAAAATCCCAAAGAAAGATGAGACTTATATTATGAATGTTAGTCGGATTGGTCCACCGAACAATCCCGAGGGGTTGAAAGTCGTTTGTTGGTATTTTGTCTTACGTCTCATTTGACTGGGAGTACTATTTTTCTCCGCACTCCACAAAACACAGTGCAGTATTTGCACACCTTTTCTTTTCACATTAGTATTTTGGTCAGAATAATATGTAAAATACGTTGAAAGAACGACGATAAAATCTCTAAGCTGCTGGTGAAATGGTAACATTACGACTAGCTCGATTTAGAGGGCTCTATACGTATTGCTGTTCCACGTCCATAAATTGCATAAGGTACCTTGCGAAGACCGCGTTTACCCGTGTACGAGGAAATTTCGCACGCGCTGATTATTCTTCCCTCTCTCTCTTCTGGCAGACTGAAAAATGTGGGTTTACGAAATTCGTTTGTAAGGACGCCAAAATTTCGCGCGAACAATTTGTCTAAATAAGGGTGTTTTCGCCTGCAATGCAGTCGTTTGTTTGATTTTCCAGTCAAGATTCAGCCATACGCGAAAATAAGCTCCCGCACCTCCGTCACGCGTCCCCTTTTATGCCATCTTTTAATGGACGAATGCCCCCGCATGTACGCGTCTACATACACTCGCCCCTCATGTACCCTCACGAATCTACAGCCAGACAGACTTCAGCCCTCACACCACGCGTAGTCAAACTTCGCGTCGTCGTGCAGTCGTTGCTACGATACCGAAGAAATCAGAGTTCCGTATGTAGAATCGCCTCAGAGTATATGCCTACCTTGTGCTCGCACGAAAATATTATGGAGCAAAAATAATTACTGGAACTGGACCAAAGTATGCTTCGCCTGGCGCATTAGGTTACGCATTGCAGTGCATGAGAAGTGGAACATTTTTCCCCTATACCTGCGTTGCAACTTTGAATATTACATTTTTGATTTCCTCTACCCCAAGGCCAAAATTTGAGCCACTTTTAAAGTCACTCGCTTGTAGAAGCAACACTGGATTACAAAAATATATGTTGATGATTTTAGTTTTAACCCGGCGCAAATCGGAACCCCCTCTTAAGCCAGTATTGTACACCCCGCTCTATGTGCAACCAACTTTCATGAAAATCGGGAAAACAATAATTTGGACTTTCTCGGTTTTTGTCATCTTGAGGAAAAAAATATCGATTTCATCCATTTGGATATGCAAGCCTCCAATTTCGTCTTATTTTTTCTTCTGTATACATTATGCATTTGATATTGTGGTATGTGAAAAACGGCCACGCCATTTAGTTGCGATTGCGAATATGGAAATGTAGGTACATATTTAAAATACGGCGAGTAAAATATCTTGCGAAACTTATGCTTTATCACGGTTACACAGAATATTTATGGATTAGAATTTCATCCTAAACACCACGTTGAGAATTTATTTTGAAAAAAATTTTGCAATTTTCGCTAGTGCTTTTATAACGTGAAAACATGGTAAACATACAGTCATATATATTTACGAGGAAAGTGTGGAATATGAATAGTGCAACGCAAACATTTCAAGTAGGAAAATGGATTCGTTCGTAGAGCTCCTATATAGTGGTTATACGGTACGGTATGGTGTATGTACCTACATGTACCTCAGTTATTTATTTTCATTCATATTTCGTCGAATTAGATATAATATACCGTCGAGTGGGGCGACTTTACACACTTTTTTTATGTTTTTCAACTTTGTCCTTTAATAACGCCTCCAATTTTGAAGCTATTGAAGTGAATTTGGTTTTAAAATTTAGGTCCAACATTTCTCAACACAACTGTAAAAGAAAGTTTGAGTTTTTAGCCTTCCTTCTATTTTTTATGATTTTTCAAAAATTTGTGTAAAGTCACTCCTCAATGGGGCGACTTTACCCATCAATTTGTTATTGATCAGTGGGGAGGCAAAATTTGAGGATGTTTGGACTCGGACAAACGATTGAAAAGAAACTAGTCAAGTAAAAACTTGAACGGTGTGAAACCGAATTGAATATTTTGAGTGCCTGTGGTTAAAAAAAAAAGACGAATAAGAAAAATGAAAAAACCATATCGCCGCTTCATTTCCTTGTTCTGTTTCTGGGTGAAGTGTGGTAGGGGCGGCGATCTTTTTTTGATTTTCCTCCTTCTACCTGCTTCGATCAAAATCGTATTTCGGTTTTAATTTTTGCCTGGCAATTTATTTATTGGGCTAAAACGAAGTGGGGAAAGTCACCCCTTGAATGTAAAGTTACCCCGTTCGACGGTAGTCTCGATTTTATGCAATTATGCTTTATTTAGTTCTCGAGATTATGGTACACTTAACAAATGGGTACCTCTCACTAGATATAATTTTTTTTACATGGATATAAGTGTTTTCATAAATAGTAAGATTAAACTAAACAAATCAAGAGCATTTTTAAAAAGAACTCAATTAAATTGTAGAAAAAACAACGAGGTACACGAAACTCAAGTACCCTTCCAATTTCGGAATTAACAAAATTAATACCATGAAACGTGACCAATGAGAAATAGGTAGTTCATCGAATAACGAGCTGTTGTTTAAATCGAACTACATATATATATATATATAGATAAATGGCGAGTCAGCATTTTCATCGGAAAAATGATCAATGATTATGAAAATTAACGAGCTTTTATAATGAATAAAAATGATGTTTTTAGTTTTGGACGAGCAACACATAGTATACTCGTACTAATTTCAAGTATGAAAAAATAATTCGTTTACATTCATTTATCAACCACGCCAATTTAATTCATCGACTAAACCTCGGAGACGGGTGAATTAACAAGACCTTGTTTTCGAAATTGTTATAAAGTGCAAGATACAGAGTTTTAGAGTTTCGGCTTCATCTTCACGGTCATTTGTAGTCTGTGCAAATGACAGTTGATAATTTTCGCGAAAACCGATTTGTTGGAAGTCTAGGTAATGCTTAACGTTATATAAGGATACGAGATTATTGTTTATGTGTTAGTAGAGCATCTTTCTACATTATGAAATTAAAACGCAGCCTGATAAGCAGCTTTTGCACGAGTGAAGAAGTAAACGGACAAGCTGTGAGACTATTGATGTAGATGAACATATGTCCGTCCTTTGGTATGTAGTTGTGATCGTATCTAGGTGGACAGGAGATTTGATAAAAATGGAATGATTTTTCTATTTCTTTCTCAATACAGTGATAGCTGGTGGCTGTAAGTGGAAGAAGAGACCAATATTGATGAGAAGGTTGAGCCGCGTAGTGGCCTGGTGCCAAAGTCACCTAGTTTTTTAAGAAATTTCTTCCAGGTAGCATTGGCAAGTTAGGTGGCTAAGTTACTGTGTACAGAAGATGAAAAAGTCAAGTTTAAGGCTAAAGCTGCAAAAGTGGTGTATGAGTGTTTCAAATTCTTGTATGCTCAGTAGAAGGTGTCATTGTAAATTGTTTAAAATTTAGCTGGCCAATAGTGATCTTAGAAATCTTAGATAAAATTTGTTCTCAGATGAAATTATGTTTTGATACGAATTAATTATACAAAGCGCTATATTAGTGTAAATTGATTTATTCTCGTGAAAAAAAAATCGGTTTTCAATCTTGATGCAAGCAGGGAGGCGAGCATCCTTTTTCTGGAGCGCTAAAACATTTATTTTATTGATACAACTGTAGTGAATACCTGATATCTGCCTGAACTAAATGTCGTTGATATTACTCATTCAGTTTGTTATCAATGAAATAAAAATAAAATGAAAAATATAATTATTGTAAAAGAAATATTATTTCTTTTTAAAAGCTTGTATTGATAACACGCGCTCGTATTCTATCAACTTTTATTCATTACCATATTTCCATCTTTCGGTTGGCTCCAGTTTTTTCAAACCGCTCTCACTTTTCACTCGAGTTAGCTGAAAAATTTTCCTTCCTCCATCCACTACTGGTCCTCCGTACCTTTTTCAAAAGTCACTCGAATGTTGTTAATTTTAGCTCTGCGTTGGCACGGCTTACAGTCGCTTAAGCAGCGGGTCTCTTTCAAAGGAGAAAAAAAGTTGAAGAATTTGTTTGTGAATGTGGGCGCTGGTAGATACGAATATATATATATATATTTTTTTTTCTTTAATTTGCTATTAAGAGTGGAAAAACAAACTTGGAAAAATAAAGAGAAAACTTCGCTAACTGCTGTGCTGTTAACTCTCATTAGTTAATATATTCGGTCGCAGCTCTCTACCCCGTTCTTCTCACTCGTTCTTTCTCCTCTCGTTCATTCTCTCTCATCTCCCTTGTCCTTACTATTTTTGCTTATGTGTTCAAAAGACTATTTTGAAAGTAAAAGAAAGCAGTATAACTAACTGGGTCGTGGAGCTTTTTTTTCTGCTCTACCCTCTTCTCTTCGTCTGTACAATTTTGATTCATTCTGAATTCTAATGTGAAATTAACGACCGACTTGAAGAACCGCAGTTTTCTCTACAGTCGAAAATTTATAAATTATTTTCGCTGTTACCAACATATTACGCTAGTGCTTTGGCCTGGCACATACATCTTGTGGTAAAAAGTCGAAACTATTTCCGTATTACGTATTATACGCTACCGTATTGTAGGTATACATATACGTATATAGAATTGTGAAGAGGGATGGAAAGTACCCAGCACCTACCCGACAGTACTTGAATTTCGCATGATAATGGTAGCTGAACTCGACTGTATGGTTGGTATTTCGTGTACTACTGCACCAGCAGGTGATGCGAATGAAATTTTAATACGAGTGCGAATTAGGTACTTATATTATATATGTACTCGCGTGTAGACAATAAACCGCAGAATTGTTTTTCATTTTGTCAATTACGTGGTACTTGGTTCCGCGTGCGTTTCTGCATTTTGACTTTTGCAAAATGTAGAAGCCCACGATTTCTGCGAGATATATATTACCTTCTTCGTCGTAATCGCGATTCACTCTTGGCTTCGAACTATCAACAAGTCAGTTGTGGCCAAATTACAGCTTTTGAATTATTAGGTGGAGTGGGCGAGGCGGAGTTTGATGAAAAATTGTATATTTTTTCATTTCCTCACTCCAGGAAGCATGTATCTAAAGTTAATATAAAGATTTCACAAGTGAATGTTTTTTTCACCCTTTGATAGAATTTTTTTTAAATTGGACTCGTCACTTTTTTTTTAAAAACCCTATATTTAAGGGTATGCTTTACTACTCGTTGGAACTCGGCAGCGAAAAACTGTTTGACAAGTTTAATACTAGAAGTACCAGGTGGTGTCATATACGACACCACTCAAAATTTTGAGATGGACTTCTCAAGGGAGCAATATTTTGAGAACCCCTGACTTGTGTCATACGACGCCACCTGGTTCTTTGAGGTTACTCTTGTGATATGACACCACCTGGTCCTTTGAGTAATCTGATAAAACCTGGTACCTTTCTAGTGTTAAACAGTTGAACATTCATTTCCTTAGCATTATATGTGAGGCTACACTGTCCGTATTTAATTTTGAAAATTTGTGGATTCGTGTAATTTTTCTCGTACTTTCATACGTACATGCATGTGCAAAACATGCGAATTGAAAATTGAAAGAAAGCAGTGGGAAAGAAAAGAAAAATCAGTGCAGCCTCTAATATTTAACCACAAAAAAAAACAATTGAAACTGTGAACTCCTGTCAATTGTAAATTATTAGCCAAATTTTCCTGGCTAAAGTTCCAACATAGCGTTATGATTTTTAAATACGTTTTACTTGATGAACTTATAGTATAATATGTAGAAATAAATTTTTATTTTACATTTAATAACCGCATCTACTGACGTGCAAAATAGATGTTACTTTGACTACTAATTTTACATATTATAAAAATTCCAATCAAAAATTCAACTCTGTACATTGCTTTCAATATTGAAGTACATCGAAGCCAAAAATCACAAATTTATGTTCGGAATTCGCCTCTTAAACAGGCGGGAAAATGTCGCTGTTTAATATGCGTTTCACCTGCACACCTGGTTAAGCATAATAATACCCGTAATTGCATTAAAATATTCTAGATTTTTGTTGTCAATACCTCCCTAGTTGGATGGTTATATACTTCTATCGGGTCAAATTAGAGCGTTTTTCCTCGATCATTTCCCTATTCAATACTCATTTAACAAAGATTGCTTTCGGTAGTAGCAGTATTCTGTCAGACACGGTCGTGTTCGATGATTTTCTCGTGTTTCGATTTAACAACCATGACACGTTTCGTCTAGAAACTGTAAAATTAACATTACATGGCACCGCCGAGATATATAGCTGCTGGGAGCTACGAACTGGCGAAATAAAATGCCGAACATTTACATTCGCATAACAGGTGTCAAAAACATCATATTTCAACTCCTCGTTTCGTCTATCTTTCTGACAACCGTCAACCTTTTTTTCGTCGAGTGAATCTTCAACAGTAACGACAAACCTTTACTTTTTTTCGCTTTTTCTCGCCGTTTTTCCTCTTTTTTTTTTTTTTTTTTTTTTTTTTTTTGAACGATGATGTTGAAAAAGAGTTACAATTATTGTATATAAAATGGTGTATACTGTCAAAGAATACCAAGTACATCAAAAAGTAAACTATTCACGTAATATTTATGTGGGAGATTTTTTTAAAAAGAAATAAGGTTAAGACGAGATGTGCAATAATGAATGGTTGATCGAAAAGCTCAGTTTTGAAAAAAAATGTTTCCTTAAAGACAGACATAATTTGAAATTAATTTAGTAGTTCGTAGCAAAAGTAGACTAGGTATACATCCTTAATTGAAAACATTACGTGAGAATGAAGCATGGTGAGGAAGGAGAAAAGACGGAGTGATATCAATTTTTTTATTGAAATGTCGATTGTTTTCTTCATTTATTTACTATTCATTTGCCCATCTACAGCCAATGGATATTTATCACTACAAGTACCAGGTGGCATGACGCCACTCAAAATTTTGAGATGGACTTTTCAAAGGACCAATATTTTGAGAACCCCTGACTTGTGTCATACGACGCCACCTGGTCCTTTGAGGTTATTCTTGTGGCGTCGTATATGACGCCTCCTGGTCCTTTGAGTAATCGAGTAAAACCTGGTTTTTCTGGTGTTAAAAAAGAGAGGTTCTAGATTTTTCATGATTAATGATTGTACATACAAAATTACAATTCAACCTGACCTACCTACCAAGATCTGACAGAAGATTGACTTGAGTGCTCGGCGCATGCCTGAAAAGATATGCGTCTGAGACTCTCCAATCGACCCCGTATCATCCCCTACCACAAGTTCCACCTCACCTACAAAACCTACAGTTTCCATCCCCAACTATCCACCCAAGACATGGGAGATCTCTGATGTCATAACACGTCTATAAATAAACCATGGTAAAAAAAAAAGAAAAAAAAGATTGAGAATTTACAAATTTTATGGAGAAAAACATATTTTAAACATACCTAGAGGGTCTGTTACAAATAGCTTTCTCTGTATCAGCCATTTCTGTATGAGAATTGCCAAGTATACGTATAGTATAAATGATTATTACTAATGATTTTAAAAGTACAGTAGTGAATTCTCGGTCCGATTCGTACAATAAAATGTGGATATATACTATGGTTCTACCTCTGTGAAAGTTGGAGAGCACACCTATAATGAAATCTTCCAAAACTTTTCGAAACGGCCAGCAGATTTCCCGGACCCTTTAGATAATAATCGATTCGCGAAAAGGAAATTGAATAGTACCGATGGGTTGAGTGATTGTGAGCGTTATGAAGACTGAAGATATGAATGGTTATACTTCTTTCTTTCTTTTTTTTTTATCTCAGTGAGGCTTGTACTCCATCACTCGTCTCTGACTCTCGTCGGGCTTTCTTTCGCGTTTCCTCTGCACGAGTGAACAGCGGTATCTTTTTGAAAGTTGTGTTGCCTTCGCGAGTTCATTTTCCATTTTGATGGGTTTATATGCGAGCGCTTAGCGTCGCTTGCCTTTATTTTCAATCAGCTGAACATTTAGGTTAGAAGATCAGCGTGACTGAGCATTAATGTCGTTGTGTTAAGCCGCTGTATATTCTCGCCTATTTTTCCGTCAGATTATCTTCTTTTTTTTTTCTCCCCCGCCGAATAAAAAACGCGAAGAATGGATTTACGTGGGTGAGACGTGAGATGTTGAAAGGAGAAAATCGCGAAAAGTAGGCCCTGCATGTAAGTAAAATAAGGTTCGTCGGCTGAGTATATTATTGCTTTTTTTTTTCTGCATCTCGAAAAATCTCTGATAGTCAGCGTTTCGGATTTGTTGGTGGGCGAAATATATTATATGTTTGGTGGGAACTGTTTCGCAGGAAAGTGACGTGTGAATCGTTTTGATGGCGCGCGGTGTTCAGTCATTTTGAGTTAGTCAGTAACTCGTACCAAAAATACTAAGGCTGGATATTACAAACACTGGTTATTCGCTTAAAAGCACGTAATAACAGAAATTCCATGGAATTTTCTGCTATAATGATCCGTTAAACCAATAACCAAGGTTTGTAATATTGGCCATAATTCAATCACGTCTCAATATCAGATGATTAAATATTTTCAATCACTCACTAGTCACGACGACTAATATTATTTATGATTATAAATTATAGAAATTCAGTCTTGAAAGAAGTCTATTTGTCCATATCATGACTAATTTTAATCCCTCTTAAAAAATTAATCATGACTGTGGCTAACTGAAGATAACTATACAGATACCGCGAGAAATATTATACCTCAGTACGAATAAGACTGTGAAAAGTACTTACATTCCCAAAAATTCTTTCGGAGAAATTTTTCTTCAGATTATCACAGGAATTAGGATTAATAAATTTATATAAATCATACAAACAAATCAAACTGTTATTGGATAAGTCACCAATATTACAAACACCACTGTGTGTCGTAAAATTACTTTCAATTATTTTTTTTTTTTAGAAGGTTCATCCTTTATTTGCTTTTCATGATAAAATCGTGGAATTTTTCACGTTTGTCTGTTTTTTTTTTTTTATAGAACTTGATAATGGAAAAAAAAAAAAAAAAAAAAAAAAAAACAGAAAAATATGTTTTTCAGCCGAGTACGTTTGTACATGTACGAGTATGAATACACGTTCAGCGACGAAGAATCTCTTTCACAAAAACTAGATGAAACGCAACTTGCGTTACAAAGCGCCGTAAATACGAAAACACAGACTATTTGCGCGACGTCTGCCGAGCGTTCAATTCTTTGATTTCTTTGTGGCGTGTATTTTTCGAACATTGTCAAAGTTAGATCGGACAAACATCCGAACGTGTGTCAAAAATAAGTGCAGCCAATTTTACTGACAAACATTTTTACATTTATATCTGCGTGTATTATAATGTTATTACGTACCATAGATTACCAGAGCTAATTTAAAAGTAGGTCAAGTTCAAAAGTTGATAAAATGAGAAACAAGCCATAATCAGATTTGGGTATAGTCAGCTGCATGCCATTTCTGTTAGAAATCGAAAACTTGAGTAAAACTGTTGATATTTTCGCCGCCAGAGGGCGAGGATATGTTTTGGGCATGCAGAATTAGAAACAAGAAACACTACCATAATTCGCACCAAATACAAAATAATCGGTCCCCCTAATAGGTTATATCTGGTAGCCAAATTCAGCCAAGTCCCCATCAAGTATATAAAATTCGTTGTCAAACTATTTTTGTTATTAATGAATAATATCCATTATCCCCCTAATTTTTTCTACCCTTTGCGAATTTCTAGATGAGTCTATTAACGGTTTCGATGAATAATAACCCACCCGGTATTTTGGACTTCTCATTAGATCGAAAAATTTTTATTCTCTGAATATTATGAGAGCTATTTTGCTCGTGTTTTAAAATGTGCACGCTACTTATTTCGGATGTCTGAGACGAAAATTTATGAATTTTTTTGCTGATGCAGTATCAAAAAATATAAACTGACTGACTCTACAAACCGAGCATATAATCAAATCCGTCAACAACAAAGATCACATACACTTCTCCGTGAAATTAATTCGAATAATTTTTCAAAATTTTGAGCTTACCTTAAAAAAAAAAGAAGAAAAAAAGGTGATTTTTCAGCCATATATATGTAAAGGCGAGCGTGTAAAGACAAATAGATTATTATTTCGAGTTTGCGAAAGAGCTGGTGTGCGGTAGATCCCTTCATCGAAAATGCAAACGAAGAGTGGTAAAGATGGATAAAAAGATGAAAAGGCTGGTGGACCGTCGGGGACGAGGTGTAAGGGGACTATGAGCGTGAAAAATGACTATAATTTTGTACCTTTTACTGGGAGACGAGCAAAAGTGGGTGAGCAGGGCTCGTTCTTTTTGGTCGAATGGTATTTTAGAAAAACCATTGTCTTATTTTTGAGATGCGCGGGTAAAACAAACGAGCGTGGGTATCTGTTGTTTATGTTTTCTAATTAGCGTTTTGTTGTCAAAGCATATACCGGCTGCCTAAGAACCGAATACGAGGAATACAGAGTGAAGAGGTGGTTTCATTTTGAAACGTATAACTCCACGTCTCCCCCCGAAATTTCACTTTCGAGTTTCGCTGACGCAAAAACTAGGCCAGACGAAAAAAGCACGAAGCTTTATAGTATAGGGTACACCTTCATCAATACCTCTCTAGCAGCGAGTATATGCGATATGCGAGTAGCAAAACGCTGTTTTCCAGTTTGGCGACCCTTTATATATAATTCGTTTTGGAAATCGCTTTCATTGCCGATATCGTAGAATGATGGCATCTTATTCGTAGGTGAAACCGTTGAATGTGTGAGTGTGCAAAAGCCGTGAAACAATATCTTACCTTGGCTTCTTATCAAGGAATGTATGGAGTCACCGCAGAGAGTAATTCGAGCGTACTTCTAAATTCGTGTCTGTAATGTCGGTTGTGATGAAGATGAAGTGCTGCAACAGAGTTGAATGCGAGTAGTGAAAAGCAAGAAGGGGATTTCCAACAAAATTTACTTTAGAGAAAAACGCCCATATAACTCCTAACTGGGGCTGTTCAGAAATAAAATTGTTATATTTCTGAATTCAAAATTAAATTACCCAACGCCTTTGATTTTCTAGATCTCCTTCGCAGCCCATAATTGAAGTACAATTTATTCAAATATCATGCGAAATTAAAATATAACATGGCGCAAAATTATGAACTTGAGAAGATGGAAAAATTTATAATAAATTTCAAGTCAAAATACAAATCATGCAAACTCATTGAACGAACAGCTTCAAGCCTTCACAGAAGTATTCTGTATCTACATTAAATATTCAAATTTATATATTTATAAAGAAAAATTAACATATACCTAGTTTGAAATATTAACGAAGCTGCTGCTGCTGTATAAAATATTTTTTATAATATTATGTTCTTCTACCTATAGCGTTTCTATATGAGATGAAAAAGTTTGGCTCCACTGACTTATGTTTATTGAGGAAAGTCATTTGCCAATTTAATATCGCGGATTTGGTTATAAAAAGGGGTAAATACGATCAATCAGCTATAAATGTTTTTCTTTTCAGGCAGACAACATACAATTTCATTTGGATAAATGGTAATTGAGTTTTTCTTTTTTCGATTTTATTGGATTATTTTTTCCACCGCTTAGTTTTTCGTTTTCTTTGCCTCCGCAATCCTACCCCGCAAACTTCCTTATACCGCTTTTATAAACCAAATCGAAGACGTCTAAATCGTCGAAAAGATTTCCCCTCTTATATACGAACAGGCAATAAATAAATGAACGATGAATGATACTGGCAAATTAGTTTGAATAACGGACGTTTTTTCAATAGCGCGGAGTAAAAGAGGGATAAAAGGGGAAAAAATTGGCCTGTGAAAAAAATAATAGCAGATTGAAAATGGGCACGTGAAGACTGAAAGAACGGATGCGAATGCCGAAGGAAAGGTGGGATCTTAGGAAATTTTCCGAATTTGATTTATGTTCTATATAGAAGTCCAGGTATTATTTTTCCTCCCTTCTTTCTGCTTTTTTTTTTTTTTTTTTTCATCCTCTTACTCACTCTCGACATTTATGAATGGTTAAATATCCTTTATTCGAAATTTGTTCCGTTTTTTCAGCTCGTTTATCATTTATCACTTTGTTCAAATGTAATATCCAGTTGATAATAGTTTTTTTTTTTCAGATTGAAAATTTATTACTTTTCGTCGTCCTCTATCATTTTTTGCAAAGGTTCGTTAGCAGCTGCGGCACGCTAGAAATTATTTATTCTGATTACTGAGGAGAATCGAGATAAAAATAGGTATGGTTTTGAGGAATGCGGTGACATGAGTCTCGATTGATTGAAAGAGAGTAGCGATATATTTAAAGAATGTGGGCTGATGGAACGTTTCTATTGTTTGGATGGAAATTTCATTTTAGGTTTGTTATTAGAAGATTCGACGAGGCGTAGGATTTTATTTGCGATGAAGGCGGAAAGAAAATAAAATTAATATATTTTGTGAAACGACATATTTTCACAAGATTCTGAATTTTGTTTTAGCTAACCTTCTAAATTAAGGGGGAAATGTAGTTTTGAAATCTATATCACCTTTAAAAGTAATGCACAAGTATAGTATACACATATGAAAAAAAATTACAAACGTGCCCAAACAGCAAAAATTCTATGCTCCAACTTTGAATGAATAAATACGAGTAATACATATATGTATAGTAAACTCTTCGTCCTGCCATTATGGTTAGTAATATTCGTGCATTTTGTGTATGCTGGGTATATTTGTGTTATAGTGTAGATATTTTAGGCACTTCTGAAACCCAAAATCAATATAGAACACTTGGGAGGCCCTTCTTGACGCAATGTGAAACACTTTTTCAGGTCTCAGATGACCATGAAGTGTATGTATGATTTTTCTGACTCCCCCCACTCTGTAGACCCCAAATCTGCATTTTTGTCTGGGACATACAATTGCCCAAAATATCAATTATATACGCACTAGTATTATAGTTAACTAATCTTATTCTACTCTTTATGCAAATGTGTATTGTACAACAAATAAAAGTCTTTGGGCTTCAATACATTATAGTTTACTCGTAATGAGACATACACACATAGCCACCAAGCCCTGTGATTGTGAGGGTGAAGGTTCTTTTGCTGCGAATATTTATAAAGATGTTCTTGCAAGTGTCATGATTTATTTTGGATTCCACTTTTCATGAAGTAACCAGCGTACGTATCTCTCGATACACACATGCAGTACCAACTTGAACAAATCTTTTGGTCTTTTGAGTCAGATTTGGTCCAAAGCTGACGATTCGAATTACTTATATATCCAGTGGAATTTGAACCAATAATCGAAGGGTGCACTCTTTCGTTATTATATTCGCAAAATATTGCGTGCAGCTATTCACGAAATGCCATCCACGAAGGTAGCTTTTTCGTCAGATAAAGGCCAGCACTTGGGTTTCATTGTTTCCCATAACTTCGGATGTCGGCACCGCTGCCGGGCGTATTGTTGTATTGAAAATGGCGGGAAGTTTAACAGGAATTTCCTTTAAAACGTATAAAACGGCCAATGAAACGAAAACTTGAAATCATTGCGATATAAATCACCTTTCGCTATCCGTTTTGCTTGGGCCATACGGTGGGGAGAAGGAAGGGGAATCATCTGCGGGGCTGCGAAATGCGCCGCCTTTTTCTAGGCAGCGATTTCCATCCGATGACTGGAAATTCACGTCGTAAATTCGAAAATAACGACGAAACTTTAAAATATGTCGCAATTTTAGCCCTCGTCTCCTTTCCACCAGAAGAAAAGAACTGTCGCATAGTTATTCGGCCTTCTTGCAAAACTTTCAAAGTACAGCGCAACTGGCGTATTGGTGAAACTCGTAAGCCTTCATTTTTCTTTTCTTATTCGTGCTATTAACCTCGTTTTATTTTTTGTGCGTGCATTTTTTTCCCCGTACCCTTTTATCTCTTCCATATAAATCTGCAACTTTTAAATTGGATGGTGAACCAAAAAGGCAGAAAACATTTTTTTTTTTATTTTCCAAGTTAACTGAACACTTCAAGCTGGCCGGCCAAAGTTTTACTGCTGTAAAAATTGGTTTACAAATCCGCCTTCAGCCCGGGCTTTAATTTGTAGTGTTTACGGTAATTTGCAGACAATAAAATTGTAGATTGAATTTTCAAGTGATTTCCCATAAAAACTTTTTAGTCTCGTTTGCGAAACTTTTTATATCCAAGAAGTTCTGAAGATTGGGCACAATGAAGGGACGTTTTGAGTAAGTTGCGCATTAGTTTTTCGACTTTGTAGCAGAATTCTATGCATTCCAAGTTGTTCAAGTATACCTTAGCTGAGATCGTAGAATCACGAGGAGCTGTAGCTCTGAAGTTCTTTCTTAGACATGTATTTTACTTTAAAAGAAATAGTGGTTTGCGTAAAATTTCTGCGTTGAATCCAGGGTCAAAGTCTCTGTATTATTTCATCAAATCCTTTGTCGATGAATCTAACTCCACCTTGGAAAATTCTGTTGGCGCCTCTGTATAGATCCGTATTAGTGATCCTTTTTGCCTAAATATCAGTTTACACGTACTCTTTCTTTGTATAGCACTCGATCTATCTATATCATATCTTTTATTTTCTAATTGCTCCGACCAAGCATCCCACTGCTGAACAAAAGATAGCAACGAAGCGTTTAATATCGGGCAGAATTTTAGTTTTTTACAACTTCTTTTTGTTCGGTGTCAAAATGGGCAAAACAATGGTGGTTTTATTTGAAATTTTGCAGTCTCAATATAGTAGGTAGATTTCCTCGTTTTTTTTTTCGCTACCCTCTTTTTGACATATTAAAAACAATGCCGTATCATCGTTCGTATCACTTTTTCGCAATCATGTCCCATTAATATTTCACATTTTCCTTTTCAAGCATTTTGCAGACGATCCGGGTTCAGAGTTTGTGGGTGGATGTCACTGTTTCCGTCGCAAATGTCATAATGTCACAATGTCAGCAAACTACAATAAATATATGCTCGTATAAAAATTTAGCATTTCGCATTCATCTGTCGACCAATTTTCTACGTCCACGTGTTCGTATATAGCTATATAGCTGCCTTCATGACCACAACAACAAGAAGAGGATGAAGTCGTTTGAAAACAAGGCCTTTACCTATTAGGGAGGCAAAAATCTCGTGTTTTTGTATTCTGTCTTTCTATGCTTGTTCATTCGTCAAGTATAGCAGCGTTCGTTTCGATTGAAACACAAGAGAATTGAGAAGTTCCAGAGATGATGGTACGAATGTGGGATGAAAAAATACACGAATATAAACTTTTGCGTGCGTACTATAGAAGTCATTGCTGAAAATTGTGGAAGTTGGTGTGCTGGCTTCAACCCGTTCGCTCCTCGATCCCTCCTTCTGCATTACACGAGTACAACTCTTTAATGTAAACGATAACGACGAGATCCCTGGAGGATGTTAGACGTACAGCGAATATTAAATCCTTTGAAATTAACAAGCTCTAATATAATGTACGTGGCATTAACTGAAACAAAATTTGTTAGCAGAGAAAAGTAGGCAGTCGAGAGAGGAAAAAAAGTGAAACGAAAAGCTGCACATAAATAGGTCGGTTTCAATTAGTCGTTTTGGGTGTATAACTTGAAGGGTGCATACGTTTATTTGGAAAAATCTACTTTTGAGGGATCGGGAATCCTTGTGGTGGATATCGGTGTTGAATTTATGAAATTGGTTCTTTTGAGAAAGAGGATTCACGCGTCAAATGAAGATCAGCATTGAATTTCTTGGAGAGAGTACTTAAACTAATCATTAATCAATGCGTTTATGTCGATCTATCATCAGTTACATCAGTTTTTCTGGTTTTTATGCTGTCAGTAGAAATTGCTGATATATAGGCAAAATTGTGGAAGAAAAACGTTCTCTTGAACAATTTTAAGTAATGACCGTGCCCCAAGAAAGGGACCTTATGGCTAAAAAAAAACGATTCAAGAAAAACGGCTTTGAACGGCCGAGAGCTCGCCCGTTTGGCCGCCACCAAAAATACCGAAAATGCGAAAATTTGGCCATAAGGTCACTTCTTTGGGGCACGGTCATTGATGAATAATGACGAAACGATCATTTTAGAAAATTTTATTTTGCGATATGATTCGTCGAAGTAGTTTTGAGAAAATGAAAATCTTTAATATGATAATAATATTCCAAGTTTTTCATCATGCTCCATGTAGCTATATTGCAACGATATAGATAAGTCAACATTATTATGTATTGTAAAATGGTGGTGAATTTTAGTGGATAACGTTTTCATACGGATTTCTGCACTAAGGTTACATTAACCTGCTATGGGTAGTATAGGTCCGTCTATTACCTATATATGCGTGGTAAAATAATATTTTTTCATACTGTAAAGTTTTGTTTTACTCGTATCTATGTTTTGAATTATTTTTCCGTACCCGCGTATCGTTTAATTAAAGTTTGTATCTGCACAACGAAACCGACCTAAAAAAATTAATATAGCCCCCTAAAAAAAGTTCTGAACTGTGCGAGTTATCGTGTTTTAGATTTTTTTTTTTCCTGTAGCATTAAAGCGTAATATTACTCTTTAGGATTATGAAGGGTTTTTCATTCTCATTTGTAGCAGGCTTAAATATAAACTAGTAAACTTGGCATTTTCACATAAGAAGCAAACCGCAAGCTTTTTTATTTTGTTTCAACTCGCGTTATGTACCTTCATTTATTAAGAATTATAATTTTTTTAATAATATGAGCTAAACTGTGTACAGGTTTTCTGCGGTTACTGGATTAGGTACTTTTTTGGCTGAATTCATTTTGGTATTCGCCTTCAGACTGAATTTCTGTCTTAGTTATTGTCTTTCAAGAGTTGCAAATTTTGTCCGAATTATTTTTTGTACTTTGAAAAATTTGATTAATTCATCAATTAAAAACAATAAATTATGAATTACACTGAAAAAAATGAATAGTCGTTTCTATTATATTTTTCATAAAATGGGACAATTTCAAAATTATATATGTAGTAAAAATTACTGTGTTTTATGAGATGAAGTCTATTAATATTTTTGTTGTAATTTCTAATATAATCTCAAAATCGTCCTGGTTTTCTCATAAAAAATGCTGAAATTGGCTATTCATTTTTTCCAGTGTGGTGTGCAGTAGTTGTTAATGACATATCACCTGCTAAAATATATCATCTTTCAATTATTGGCACTCTAATGATGTTTTATAGTAATTTAAAATACCGAATCACTCAAAGAATTCTGCACCTAATACTTTCTTATTTACCGTCGAACGGGGTGACTTTACATTCAAGGGGCGACTTTACCCACTTCGTTTTAGCCCAATAAATAAATTGCCAGGCAAAAATTAAAACCGAAATACGATTTGGATCGAAGCAGGTAGAAGGAGGAAAATAAAAAAAAGATCGCCGCCCCTACCTCACTTCACCCAGTAACAGAACAAGAAAATAAAGCGGCGATTATGGTTTTTTCCTTTTTCTTATTCGTCTTTTTTTTTCTAACCACAGACACTGAAAATATTCAGTTCGGTTTCACACAGTTCAAGTTTGTACTTGACTAGTTTCTTTTCAATTGTATGTCTGAGTACAAACATCCTCAAATTTTGCCTCCCCACCCATCAATAACCCGTCAATAACAAATTTATGGGTAAAGTCGCCCCACTGAGGGGTGACTTTACACAAATTTTTTGAAAAATCATAAAAAATAGAAGGAAGGCTGCAAACTCAAACTTTTTTTTACAATTGTGTTGAGAAATGTTAGACCTAAATTTTAAAACCAAATTCATTTCAATAGCTTTAAAATTGGAGGAGTTATTAAAGGACAAAGTTGAAAAACATGAAAAAAGTGTGTAAAGTCGCCCCATTCGACGGTATATGAATTCCTAATATTTCATCATCATTCTTAGTATTTTCCACTAATTTTTATTACATTTTTTCTATCAATCTTTTTCATAAAATCAGAATCGGTCCTTCACTCAATATGCTATACATATAAGAGTTTCGAGAGAAAATTTCTTTCAGTGTGGAAATTTTTGAAGTAAGATAAATGTAGATTGATTGATCGGAGGTCTTGCATTATTAAAAGCTCCCACTACCTATTTGTCTTTTTGTTTTCGACTTTATCCCTATATATTCGATATTGAAACGTTCCTCGCTGACTCTCCTCCATCCTTGCTCATCGTTTCATTCGAAAAATAGAAAAATCCCTCATTCTGAGACACACGCAGGGTTTATATAATATTGGGAAAATTTCATTTTGTTCGAAATCTTTACAAATTACGACGCTTTACACGTCCATCGAAATTCAGAAAGAAGAAGAATATACGCAGGATTATCGAAATTTGATAATCCCCCCTCTTTCTTCACTCTTCCTCGCAACACCGAGTGAGGGGGCTGGTTATGGCTTCCTTTTTCGCATATCATGAAAATATATCGTTTCACCCCCGACTATCACATAGAATACTCGATAACAAAAGAAAGCGTCTACTTTTATGTACATTCGGTGGCTGATGTTTTGACGCTGATATTTTGTGGATGTTGGTTTATTATGAATTATACGGGGTTCGCCGTGTCTGAGGCGTGTTTTACATGTACCTAAAGCTGTTCGCGTAAACAATATGGTTCTGGAAAAAAACAAATGATGAAAAAATACGGCCTTGGTGCGTATCATTTACCGTTGCCTCAAGGTCTTGTGTAAGGTTTTCTTCTAAGCACTTGACTTGTTTTAGCGTTTTTTTTTTTTGTTTTTTTTTACTTTCGTATTGATCCTTTGCTTTATAAATAATAGGTTGAGCAATGTTTCCTGCTCTGCTTGATCGGTTTTAAGGTTAACCACTGAAGTTATTGGTGAGCGTGGAAGATTATAAGTTTCACATGTATAGTGCAAGTTGCAAATTATCTTATGAGAATAGAGTTAAAATATTAATTCTTCGATGTGACTCAAGTGTGTGGAGGTAGGAGTAAAGAGAGAAGATTTCCCTTCTCCAGGATTAGTGAACTTGCAAGAATGATAGTTATTTGAAATCTACTAATCTTGCCCTCCACTGCTTTCTCTAATTCTCCCTCTTCCGACCCTGCCATTCACGTAAAGATTTCGCTTGATTTGATAAATGTTTCCTCTTAATATGTATCTTACGAGATTCTAGCTACAACTTGACTGATTTGTGTTTTCATTTTGATATGTTACAGGTATATGCTCCATCAGTTCGTTTTGTGGATTGATAATTGTAAGGTAATAACAATAAGACTTTATTTTTTATTTTTCATTTTAAATACATACAAATATGATAATGCGAGAAGGGTATTTTTGGAATCCTTCGATCATAAAAAACAAGTGCCGCGTCTCAAAAGACTGGTTTGTGTTTTGCGCTTCCCCAAAAATTGAAATTTCCAAAAAAAAAAAGAAAAAAAAAAGAACGCGCCTTAATTTCAAACTTTTTCTATCTAAACCGAAATTAAACTTATTTCTCGGTAAAAATTCAACTGTTAGAAAGTAAATGTTTGCATTGATTTTTTGGTTCCACATTTTTCTTTAGCCCATAAAAAATCCTTTTTTGCTGCTGCGAACGTTTTCAAACTTTTTTCCATTCTTTCGGTTCCTCGCTTCTTATATCCTTTGTTTCGTCGTTCTTCTAATGAACTTCGTTTCAGTATGATCAAAGGAACGCTGGGCTCCATTTCGATGATCAATTTCTTCTGTTTTTTATAGTTCGTTCGCGACGATGAAATTTTCTTTGATGTATATATTGTTCCATCATTTTTAGAAACACGCAGTTGTGGCAAAATTAGTACTGAAAGATTTTAAGATAATTTTTCACCATTTTGTCATGATTTGATTATTGCTGAAATTAGTTTTACAAAGTTATGAAGGGTTTTTTTCCATTTTCTTTACTTCAAAAGAGTTTGATTTTCTTTATAGTTTCTGTTTTGAAGAGTGAGATCGTCTACTACGTGAGCTCATAATTTTTTTATGAAATCATCTCGCGATAGTCTTGAGTAAGTTTAGAGAGACCAAAATGAATTATCAGTATAGCTTAAAATACAAAAGTTATTTTATGTTGGCGAAGAAGTACTTATAGCTATAAAGGTGCGACCACACTATCGTCTTAAGCCAAGCCGAATACCCGACCACACTCGCTGAATACTCAAATAATACTCGTAAGGGTGCGGCCACACTATCGTCTTATTCCGAGCCAAGTACCCGAATACTACACGTAAATTTACGTAAATTTATTAAATTGCTAAGCAAATTAATTAATTTACGGGTACTTGGCTGGGGTTAAGATGATATTATAGTGTGGCCGCACCATGAGATCGCATCTTTAAATTAGGTAAATTTATGAAATTGCTAAGCAAATTAAAAGATGCTCGCGCGGGTATTCGGCTCGGCTTAACACGACAGAGTGTTCGCACCTTGTTTCAAAATTTTCAGGACAAAAAATTATGTATGGATACTCTTATGCCGTTAAAAGAGCCGTTCCAGGCACGTGTCTGGAAATTTTTGGAAAATTCAATGAATAAAGTTAAAAATACGTAGCCTTGGTACTTACTCGTAATTATGTACCTATGTTACGTACTTTTCTCGAGTACGTACAGGTTGTGAAAAATATAAATGCTCTAGTGGTGCTTCTCAGTTTTTTTCCATTTTTTTATTCGTCAAATTTTATTCCCTCCGCGTCCTGAAAAATTTATTAATATACGGTTTGTGTTCTGTTCTTTTTCTTTTACATTCACCCTTGTTGTTTTTAAATTCGTTTTATACCTGTAATATTATGAAATTGATTTGAACTTTTCTTCGATGTCACAGCAAATTGAGACCTTTTTGATGTGCTTGTAAGGTTATTATACAGGCCGCTGTTTTGCTTTCGAAAGCATCCATTTGTTCGCTGCAGACCTGTTTCAACGTAGGATGTTTCTACCCTTTTTCCCCATTACCTCTCAGCCAGCAAGCCCCGTTTCTTTTCCCAACTACATTTCGACTCGGCCCACGATTCGAGAATGACGAATGTTGGTGCAGCTTTTTCTTTTTTCCTCCCTGCGCCTCATCCCGTTTCATCAGAGTGACGGCTGGAGAGGGAATAAAGAATTTAATTTTCTACTCGCTTCGAATGCCGAAAAATGTTTTTCATCCTGTGGCCTTGCTTCGTTTCTTCGCCAACTAATGTCGTCTGCTCTAATCATATTTCGCGATTTAATTTCGCATTTAGATCTAAAATGCAAGCAATTTTAAACGAATTCCATCCACATATTATTATCCGAGAAGAAATCATTTAAATTATAGTTTCTTTTCTAGTTTTGTGGCTAAATATAGTGGATATATGGTCGCGATAGAATATGACGTCGTTTCTTCCTTTTTATTTCATTGAGTGCTGTTTAGAGAAATAAGTACATAGATACATGCGCGAAGGTCTCCAAGCGAAGTCTATTCTATGTTGTAGAGGATAAACATATAATCACGAATAAATTGTTGAATCGTATTTTTCGTGTAAAAGCCTTCTCATATCGTTTATATGAACAACTTGACGATTGAAAACTAAAATTGCTTCAAACTGATTCTCTTGGAAAAAATGAATAGCATAATACTTTTTTATTTTTCTTGTAAAAGAAAATGCGCAATTTGAAGATTGTAGTAGAAATATCTCCAAAAATAGAGAAAATTATAATACAATATACATATATCTTATTTTTGTGTTAATTTCCATTACAATCTTGGAATTGTTTCATTTTTTTCATTGTACCTACTTGTTATTCAGTTTTAAAAAACTAAAGCAAAAAGCTAATTCCCATTAGTGAACCCAATTTGATCATTTAACCTTCAAAAATTGAAAGTTCGTTCATTTCTATTGGGTGTGATTTTTCAGCCCGCAAAAAAAAATAGGAATGCATGGAAAAAACAATGCATGTGAACAAAAATAAATATAATGCACGAAAGATCAAATATTTCCCAAAAAAATGGTATGTCGCCCATAAAAAAAGAGATCAAACGCAATAATAATGTCTCACGACTATGGAACAAATAAATCACGTAAAATGAATGACATTTGCACGATGAAAAAAAAAATGCCCGCAAAATCTATACCCCAAAAAAAAGTGATTTTCCCAATAATTGTTAAAAAATTATTAAAAAATAAAATAAAATTCAGTTTTAATTGAAGCTTAAAATTTTGAAATTATTGGACACACAATTGTCAAAAAATTATTTTAAAAAAAAATTCAGCTTTAATTGAAGCTTAAAATTTTGAATTTATTAGACAAGAATAGCTCTTGTTGCCTTCGATGGTTGTCCTCGCTTTCTCTTCTGGCCTAATGAAACAGTTTTTGCCTCCGGTGGCACTTGAACATCTTTGCGCCTGATCAACATACCAACTGAATGCTTGCTTTGATTTTTTTGAACAAAAATGGACAAGTACAGCACATTACCTGGCCCTCTGATACATCTATTCTCCATATTTTTGTTCGTCATGTTTTAAATTCTTCAAATACTAGACTTGTTACACTAAACTGAACGTGAGAATATTTAAAATTTCCGTTCAAACCTATTTATATTGCGTGAGCAAGTTGTTTTGTGATTTCCACTATTTATTTTGTTATCTCATACTGATTTTTTGTGGCTGTATATTTTGTGCAAACCTCTTTTTTCGCCTGTGCAGTTTATTATTCCCCGTTTCTATTATACATTTGAAGTCGGAGACCTTCCAGTTACTTTTCCGCATTAAATAAAAAAAAACTTAAATAATTTATTTAGATTTTTTCATGGAAGAAAAAATACAACAGTCTCAAAAATCCGTTTGGTAATTTCTATAGATGCTTCGTTTGTAAGAATAAAAATGTTTGATAATTTTACGCGACTGGTTGTTGACTTTCGCGAGACAGGGCTGTGAAAAGGTTGCGAATTTAGCGCAAAAACTTTATTTTTCATTCGATATTTTTCTGTCGCAAAGTTAAATAGATGAATGAGCGATGGTAAGAAATAGCGAACGGATAGAATCGAAAATTCACGAATATATTTTCTTTCAAAGTTACAATTTTTATAACGATAAACTAATATTTTTTCTGTGAAAATTTTACGTAAATTTTGAACATCGTCGCTTTACTTTAAAACTTTTTTCATTTCCTTATACTTTTTCTGACTTATTTTCTTCTTTTTTACTTCGTACGACTTTTTCTTTGAAGACAATAGCTTATATGAGGAATTACTTTTATTCTTTTTTTTTTCCTTTTTCTGTATTTTTTCTTTCATTTCATTTCCTCTTCGTGTTTGCCTTTTTTTTTTAATAAATATATTTCGTTGTTTGTGGGGAAGAACAATACGTAAAAAATAAATAAATTGAAAAAAGTGTAAATGTTTCGACGCCTTGCCTAGTAGTCTAGATACGAAAATACGTCGTTTATTATGGAGTAGAACCTATCGTCGAAAATGTCTTAATGCTTGAGAAAGCTTAAACATACGCTTGGATTACGAGTATGTGGGAAAGAAAAAAGGATGTGGGGTGGCGAAATAAAAAGAATGAAAATAACCTTTCACGCAGATTGTTTCACTCCTATACATAGTTGAAGTGCGACGTAATATATTTTTGGGAGCAATAAAAATGAAAAATAAAATAAAATTAACAAGAGGAGAAAGAGAGGGAGCCGAGTCAAACAAATAGAGGAGGAATTTTTTTAAATTTATCTTTATTCGAACTTCGATGAACAGCAAAAGGAGCTGCGAAATTCGATTTAGCTGAATATTACCTTGCCGTCAGATGCGCTAAAATTATCGGCTCTCAAGATCGCCCAGTTTGTATTTACATTTTTACTCGTTAATGTTTTTCCCCAATCAAACAAACCTATAGAAAAAAAATTTCATCGAAAGTCGAACGAAAAAGTCACTATATCTATGCGAATAAATTTATTCGTTCACGTTTTTCTAAACTCCTCTATTTACATTGGATTTTAAACAAATTGAAAATTCCGAAGTCCTCATCAATTATCCTGTGTTCGATCAGTAGAGTCTTAATTTAATTTTTATCCTTAAATTCAACCCCCTCAACACTTTCACAGTGTGTAGGTATTTCTGTCGGAATTTTGCCAACTGTTTCTTTCTATAATTAAGTACCTGTTAAGTCGATGAAAGTGCCAAATCATAGGACTTGAGAAAGAATTATGAGGAATAGATTGATTTGGTAGCTGAAAAAAAAGGAATTTATTCGTAATTTATTTTGTTTTTACAAACTCACTTCGATATCAAATCCTTTAATAGGCTTTGAATTAAGGAGGCTTCGTTATGTTGTGTTTCTAAGATTCAGAGGTAATGAAAACACGATTTTGATGAATATAGCAGTAACTATGGAGGGGTTAGTTTCAAGATTGACTATATAGTATTATTATAGTCCAGTCCAAATTTATTACAACTAATTAAAAAACAGCTAAAAGGATGAAATTCATTTTTGTTCTGTGAAAGTCGGATCTTAAAGATGAATTCTTTTTATGCCAGACGTTGAGTCAAAATTTTGTATGTCTGTGTGTGTCCAATGTTATCATATGATGACGTCTGTCCGGACGAAACTTTTTTTCCCTGCCAAACTGAGCTGAAAAATTGAACCTACAATTGAGCTTACAAAAAGAGCTTACAAAATGAGCTTATAAAATGAGCTGACAAACTGAGCTACAAATTAAGTTTACAAAAATGAGGCTACTAATTGCGAGCTTACGAATTGAATTCAGTATTTTATGTAATTTATAGATAATCGGGTAATATCGATGGTGGCTTACATAAAGCCCATATTTTCAACTAAAAAATCGGTTTTAGGGACTTTTTCCGCCTTCAGGAACTTGTATTTTTATTCGAAGCAGGAATTTTTAACAATGTGAGTTGGCAACGCTGTTAAAGGGCTAAATTAAAGTTTTTGTAGAGTTTTGTGTGAACTTTCAATAATGTTTTTGTCATGGAAATTGGAACACGGAATTGTGAAATTCTTCACTAAGCAAAGCAAATCTGGTAAAGAGATATTCATGAATTCAGGGATGAGGGATAAGAAAATATACAAAAATATTAATTACAGTAATTATTTCGCTCTAATTTTTTCTTCTACGACAATATAAAGAGGATTCACAGAAAACTCTCTACAAAAATTTCATTTACAGATCTTCAAATGACTGGATCTTACTACGAAATTCGGACCAGTCATAGCCAGTATATTATTGTCGAATCTATATGTAACAGCGGTACCAGCTTTTTTAAACTCGCATCAGTGTTGCCTGGGTTTAAGAAATTGAATATGAACTCGGAGAATAGACCACTCATGTACTTATCATACATATCTATTTTGCATGTCGATAACCCTTATTGAAAAATAATTGGAAAGCTTTTCTTTCTTCGTATGAATAAGCCGACTATAGTATCATACTTTGGAACATTTATATTAATTGTGGAAATATTTCATTTAAATGTCCTCTCAAATTTTTGTTGGCATAATTCTAAAATCTCACGTTATTTTCCGAATAAATGGAAAGCGACACTGACAATTGTCTGCTTGAAATTTTCCATATTTTCCCCGGTTGAATAACTTTCACCGGTGTTAATCGTTCCTGCCCATCTAAATGTGGATAAACTTGAATCCTTTTCCCGTAATTTCCTTTATTCAGCTTTTTTCGCTTGTTTTCCGCCCTTCCACCTGTTCTCTATTCATTTCGTAATTTTCATTTTTTCCAACAAGATTCGGTTTTTTTTCTTCTTTTTTTTTGAAAACAGCGTTGAATGCCTTAAGCCCTACCATTTTACGTCTGATTTTACCGGCTTCCTGGAGAGCCATTATTCCGAATATAGATTTTAATTAGAAATTGTTATTAGAATGAAGCACATAGCATTAGGAATTTTTTTTGAAAGGGAAACAAAATGAAAGGTTTGGAAAGTTATTAATTCAGAAATTCTAAGGTATAGTGCGCGTTTTCATCGTACTTTAGGTATCTATGTAAGATTCTTAGAAAATAATGAAGAATCATGCAAACACATCTTTCATCTTTCTATTCTTAAAATCAATCAACAGATGAATATAATCTAAATCTGGTATATATATGAGAGAACTCTGCAACTCACTATATCAGCGAGTGCTTCAACACAGACAGAAACTGTGGCTATTTAAGAATGTGTTCACATATTCTTACATCCCCATTTTCGAGAGGATTCTACCGCACCAAGGAGAGCCTTGAGCTGATCGTTTACCAATCTTGGCATTCCGTCTTCCTCAAGCCTTGAGCTGATCGTTTACCAATCTTTGGCATTCCGTCTTCCTCAAGATCATGCTTTGAGCTGATCGTTTACCAATCTTGGCATTCCGTCTTCCTCAAGATCATCCCACTAGCTTGGCATGTGTTGATTGATTTGTAAGATTCTTAGAAAATAATGAAGAATCATGCAAACACATCTTTCATCTTTCTATTCTTAAAATCAATCAACAGATGAATATAATCTAAATCTGGTATATATATGAGAGAACTCTGCAACTCACTATATCAGCGAGTGCTTCAACACAGACAGAAACTGTGGCTATTTAAGAATGTGTTCACATATTCTTACATCTATATATAGCTAATAGAAATTCTTCAAGGAAAACTGAATGTCTTCCAAAATAGAGATTTACGTAAATTAAAGTGGATTGTCGTTGGTAGGTACGTGTTCTTGAAAATCACTTCTACATTGTTTCGAAATCAGTTTTTCGGCAGTTCCTTTACTGATGCGACTAGAATCTAAATGGGAGTGAAAATTTGAGCAAACGACCTTTAAAAGCCTTTATGGAGGAGACGCCGAGTTTATTTTTCCAATCTATTTTATTTGAAAAAACATTTTAGCTTTTGTTGCTGACGGAAACGAATCTTTCTGTAGGTAATACCCTTTACTGTGTCAACGTCCTTTTCTTTAAGCGTTTATCTCGATGAAATTATTTTTTTGTTCGTTTCGAGCTGGGATTTGTTTTCATACAAAAGGTAGGTAGGTATATACTAATATTTTCACTCCGCTTTTGGGCTAAAGAAGGATACAGAGAAAAGAGGCATATGTTCCTAAATCCGACGATCCTAAACTATACGAGTATGATGAAAGATATAAGTTTTTTTTTTCAATTTGAATGACTAAAAATACGCTGTTTTCAAGTTTGAGGTAAAAATAATTAATAACGTGTAAGTCCTACCGACCATTTACGTTGATTTTTTTCACCAGTTCATTGACCTTCTTATGATATAGGTATGCATCTGGCGTTGTTGAATTTTTGTAAAAGAAATGAAATTTGGATTTTTGATATGTTGACCTCGCTTTGTTTTCACTGCCGATTCGTGAATTCTAAAATCAACTGTTAAAATCGACGGGAAGAAAGGAAACATTAATTGTACATAATTTGCGTGAAATACCCTTTATCATAGATTTGTTATATTGTTATTAATTGAATTAGGCAGACCTATATTGTATGTTATGATCTTATGAAGAGTAGATGTTGACAAAGATGTTAACGCATATTAACATTATTTGTTTTGATATTTAAACGAACGACATCCTGTTGGTTTCTAAATTCTCCCTACAAGTTCCTTATTTGTTCATACAAAAGAATGAGAAAATTGCGAATATACTCGCTGTTGCAGTGATCTATACTATCACCGTTTCTCAAAAGTTACCGACGAGACGACAGACAATAAAATGAAAAAGAAAAAAAACAAGAAAAAAGAAAAACTTGGGTTTTTTATTTTTCTAGCATTCGTTTGGTTTGGCCCGTATAAAATGCCTGTCACCCCCACCCTAGAGAATCGATATATTCGAATAGTTTGTGACATGTGCGCGAAAGGGTCAACGATTAATTTTTCGGTTGAGTCAAATTTAACGACGCTGAAAAAAAAAAAAAAAAAGAAGAAAAAGACGAATAATGCAGATAGCGAACTAATATCCGCGTATTATCCTTTTCAAATTGACGGAATTCAATATCTCCGATGAAATTTCGTTGAAATGAAAATGAAATTTGTATGTGATCGTCTATGTCGGTCAATGGGGGATACAGGATTTGAGCGTTATACACATAAATAAAGAATGTTGATGAAACTTTTATCTCCGAATCATCGAATTAATAGACTATATTGTAAGGATTTTAATTTTCTTGTTCTCTTGAAAAAGAAAAAAAAAAAAAAAAAGTATACATATGTTAATAGGTATAACTTTTTTTCTCTTATTGACTAAGGACTACTTATAGAGGCAAAAAATTTTGAGTTTTGTGCAATTGTGGGAGGGGAAGTGGAGGGGAAGGTGAGGTAAAAAAAATTCAAAGGTGGTACAAAACAGTACAAACGAAGAAGAATACACTGAGCTAAAAAAAGTTTGATTTTGGACCATGGGGGGGGGGGGGCGGGCTGGTTAAATGATACCCTATAATTCGGGGGCTATTTTAGGTGGGAAATGAAGGGGTACAAACAATTATTTTGGTGGTACGAAAGAGTACAAAAAAAGGTACAAACATTTGAGACCAAAAATTTTGAAATTTACGTAATTGGGGGGGGGGGGGGGGCTACCATTTCTCCAGCCCCCCAGGTAACTTCTCTAAATTACGAGGAGGCGGGGTGGTACTAAAAATTTGAAAAGTGGTACAAAATGGTACAAAACTAGTACAAACGATTCCGGCAAAAAATTTTGAATTTTGGGCAATCGGGAGCGTACTCTATTTCCATTTGAATTATAAGTTCGAAGATTGCTCTTCGCGGTTTCAAGTAACTCTTGGTGTTTTTCTTGGAAGCATCTCTATCGCGTGAGAGGGATTTCTTTGCTTTGTCCAGATAAATTGCGCACCCAAAGAACTGTTCGCTGCACCCCCGGTCCACTATCTACTGGCTAATGAGCTACCCCATCTTCGTGCCAAAACATAGCAATAACCGCGAGTGTGTGCCAAGTTTATTCGTCCTCTACGTATATATGTGTATAAGTATATTTCTGAATTCGCTTCCAGAAGTAAATCGACGAACCAACTTTTCGCACGAATGAACGACATTTTCGAGGAAATTCGCTATCGTCTTTGTGAGCTATAGGGTGAAAAGTGGAATAATGTATACTACACGTGTACGAGTAGATGTTCGCTTCATACGCAGCATTTTCGTACATTTCACGACAGCTATTGCTCAAATGCCATCTGCAGAGACGGATTAGTCAAATGTTAGACTGAAATTTGTAGGGGGCCGCGGGGTGAAAAGAGCGAAAAATAAAGCAAAATCGAACGAAAATGATAACTAGCCCACATATACTTATCGACGAATGGATTTTGATAGTGCTCGAGAGAGGGGCGAGTGGGCGAGGAAGGAGTTCGAAGAGAGCGTTTCGAATCCTTTATGTTCACACTTGGTGAACATAAGTTTCCTTCGCATCCTTTACGTTCTGTTCGCTTTTCTCGAGAAGTCTTGTATTTTTTCTTGTCGGTGTTTCCCCCCCCTTTTTCTGTTCACGGATGTGGCAGCTACGCGCGTAGGTATCTCTGCCAAACGGACGATAAAATTGCGTAGTCAGTGACAGCTGGCTGATAGATTTGCTTGTTGTATAGGCTGCTGCCGCCCGAAACAAACCTTTTGTTGGGCGCGAGTGTATCGTAAAATTTTTCACCCTGCTCTACATTATATGGCACCCTTTTCAGGCGAAGCCAAATTTTATGGCCTACATTTTGACGCCGCTAAAGCAAATACATAGCACGTCGAACAGACGGATGAAGGTACTCGTCAAAATTTTAACGTTTTACCCATTTTCGAGCCGAAATATGGCAGAATTTATGGCGTGCCGAATAATGGACGCAGTCAGCATAAAATTGAAAGATAAAATTAGCGGCGAACATGTCTGCGGAGAGTTGGAAAGCACTTATTTTTCGCATTTAATCTGCAGTCTTCCCGCCGAAATGGCATTCGTCTGTATTAGAATATTGGCGAAGGAAGTTGAGACGCGTATATTTATCGAGTAAATGAGCTTATTTGCATGACTTGCAGTACGAATACACTTTCAGAAGTGGTGGTGTGAATTTTCGCGAGATCTAGTGAAGAGGGTACATATTTAGATAGAGTTATAGTTAGTTGTATACGAGTATATATAAGTGTCTGTGTTTTTGCAATGGGGTCGTAGTTCTCTTACAACTATTATCGTATAATTATTTTTACCTGCAGTTCTATTCTAGGTCCCTATTACTTGATGCATTAAAACAGGTTTACTGTACGAACTTTCACTAGTTTGTGCGAAAAGAGAAGATATTACACTGGCGTTTTACTATAATTATGAATGTTCAAATAAAATTCCTCTCTGGAATTCCTCCTTGAAAACGAAAAAATCCAATAAAAAGCCACCCATTTCATCATCAAGGAAAATGCTTTGACGAAAAATGTTTGGTGCTCCTTCTTTACCATTCGTCTCACCGAAATTCGGCTTACATATCGATAACAAAAGTAATATAAAAGGAAAGCGAGAAAATTTGAAACAGAAAAGGAAGTCGACTTACAAGAATGTCAAAATTGTAACGAACCAGATGAATATAAGTACCCTATAGTTTGTGTTAGCGTAGAAAGACAAGCTAAAGAGATAATTTTGTAATTTTTTCACGAGACAAAAAAAAAATCTAACGCTGCATACAAATTCATCTAACATAAAATTGATATCTAGCAGCGTTTGAACGCGAATTCTTTTCAAATTAATTTAATTCAAAGGCTTTCTCCGACAACGGGATGCTGATTTTTTTTTTCTTGTTGAATTTGAGGCCGTTAACGAGCAATCGTAATATTTTACATGTCAAAGTCAATTCTATCGTTACTTTTGAATCTAACCTTTTCGCTGCTCTTTCATTTTGGTGGAAGAAAAGTGAAAGAAATTGAGAGAAATAAAGAATACAATAGATTTCCTCAGGTAGGTTTCTCAGTGTTTTTTGTGAGGGAAAAAAAAAACTGAAAAGAATTCAATGGAATAATTGAGTGACTTCCAACCCCACTGACTTTTGAAGTTTTTCTTCTTTTTTTTTTCCAACAAAAATGATTGAAATTTGAAAAAAAAAAACTATTTGTTGGGAAACGAACCGCTGTAAACTTCCTGATAGCAAAGGTATAGGACGCCGCTCTTAGCGATAGCGAATATATTTATCTCTATATTGCATGCTCCATCAACGAGTTACGAGTATAATATTGTTCCTAAGATACAATCAGAGCTTAGATTTTCATTTAAAAAAAAAAGCAATTATGAGGAAAATTGAAAATTATTGGACAGTATACATTTTTTAAAACAACCCTTTGATTGAGTTCTTATTCTGCAATCTCCCTAGTTATTCACTGTAGTCTTTTTCAGGTTTTCTCCGCCCATATTTCGAACGTCATATGACATCAAAATCATTAAACCCGGCCAACACTACGAGTAAAAAAAATTTTCCATCAAAAAATATCCGTATAGTTCCGACAAGACGATGGATGAGCAAAGCTGCCTACGTCATCGTCGTTTTTGTCGCAGTATTTAAGTTCTATACATGTATACATACGTATAGTTGTGCAAAGTTGAAAGGACAGAAAAAGTGAGCGAGGAAAAAGAAGAGCAGTACATTTAATGAAAAATTCTCTTTCGACTGATTTTTTTTCCCACTCTCAACGTGGTCTATAAAATATGTGACGCAGAATTGTAGGTTATGAGGGTATAAAAAGAAATTCTGTCCGGCAATATTCGCTCCATCAGCTACTGTCCGTGAATAAATATGTGAGTGAAAAAAATGAGAAGATACTTGGATAGTAGCGAAAAGAGATATGCGAGAGGTCCGGAGGAGAGTGGTTGAGCGGGAAGGAGCGAGACTGGAGTAAAAAAAAAGAGATGAAAATAGGAAGACAGTAATCTATACAAATGCCGGCGGTAATCTCTTTAGCAGCACAATCATGACCTCATTTCGCCGTCTAAATGAGGCATGCGAGAAGCGAAGTATAATATTTACTTCTTGGTGGTGTGTGCGGTCAAAACGATATTTTCTTCTGTGTGTACAGAGAAATGGAGTACAGATGGCCTATATATATATACACACACACACACCCTTTTTACGCGTCTTTCCTCGAAGATAAGATCCTGGAAGAAAGTGCTCGCGTTGACCAACAGCTATTCCAATTTCGATTCAGAAGCCCTCTGCTTGCCACCTCCAGCATCCCGAATATTCCATTTGAAGAAGGGTACGGATATGCAAACAATGCTGAAGCTGCAGCAACGGCCGCAGCTTTTGCGTACCTTTGTCGCTGTCAGTACAAATGAAATCGTTCGACTTTCGATACATTGGCACATTGTTCCTCTCCGACCTGTTCCGATTTGCGGCCCGATGTCACAGAAGTAAATGTAAATATTTGATTTTCGAAAATGAACTCCCGTCGCTGCCCCTTTTCGTCGTCGAAGGCGAACGGATGCGGGGCAGCGGAGGGGGATCCGGAAAAATGTACTTTTTCCTGCGCCCGGCCGGCGGAAGATAACGACAGAATTTAAATTAAAAATTGACGCGTTTTCCAGATTTTTACTCGTGGTTATAACTGTTTGCCAAAAATCTGAAATCGAATTTCTGAAGTTCTTTGAATGACAATATTGTGGGGGGGGGAGAGGCTCTGAATACTCGTCATCGATGAGGTAGTTAAATGCTGAAATGAGATTTTGAAAATGAGTAGACGTTGTAACCTATTCTATGCTGTCATATTTCATTAAAAGAGCTGTAGTGCCGATAAAATCGAAAACTACACATATAGTCTATATGTTGTTAGTTGCTGCAGTTACCAAATATGGTGATGGCTGACCACGTGTAGTGTCATTGCATTTTAGCTGTAGGCAAACACATGTATGAGACTCAGGTTTCGAAGCCAGCTAGAGACACTACATGAGCAATTATTATTGTATCAATTATGAGCAGCTAAGAGCTGATCAGTGAGTCAAGTGTGGCGGATTTGTGTTTTGGCAATCAAAATAACGATTTGCATGCGATTTTAGCTCAAAAGTACTCCTACGATTGACCACTTTTTTCGCTGAGTTTTGCACCAAATTTGGATATGATATCCTTGAACATGTTTTCTATGCTTTGTTTCATAAATAATAATTACTCGCTGTAAATTCCTAGGAGATCTAATAATTCAGATTTTGGTATAAGATCTGAAATTTTTTTTTTTTGGAAAAAGCAAGAAATAATTTGAAAAGAACAAAAAAATGCTCCAGCCATGCTCCCATCCCGTACCTTTCTAAAGTACTTATGGGACTTAGGACTTAAATGGGACGAGGAGTTGGAAAACTTTTTTGTTGTTCTTTTCATTCTTCATTCGAAAATCGTCCATTTAATTCATTTTTATTTTATTCATCCCTGTTTTGAACTAGGTACCTTTAGCTTTTCTAAAAATGCATTCTCTTATGTGACCCAACTACTCGTTTAGTCACCTCTGATCGAATTTCAAATGTAACTGCGAGGGGCTGAAACTTGTCCTTTTGTTTTTGCATGTTGAGCATTTAGAGCTGATGTACCTTATGAACAAAATTACGGATGCAACGTCTCTAATTTAACGCTGTGAAACCGTTCTGTCTGGTACACCTGTTTATTCTTGGCCCCTTTCAGGAGTTCTACACCCACATCGCGTCGTATCGCTAACTGATAATTTTTCATTCAACTTCGTTAAAACATTTACGAGTAACAATGATTGCAGCACCTTTCCCTGCATCAGGTCAACGCCTACGTTTTTTCACTTTCCGTAAATTACTGAATAAACACTTTCAACAGCTCGCCCCAATCTATCGGCCTTCAACTATCCATCCCCTCCTCCATCTACGTCGAAAGAAAAATTGAATTTCAGCTTTTTTCCAGGTCCCTCTCGCCGCCCTTATCTCACATTCTGTTTTTAAATTTCGATTAGCCTACAATTTTTACCTCGCATCTCTCTGCTATTCTTCTGCTGCACATAAAACAATGGCACGTTAATACAAATTCGACGGCTTTTTAAAGAGCTTCAAAAAACGTTTTAGTGAGGGTAAAGAAAGAGGAGAGTGAAGGCACAAAAAAATCAGAAACGGGTAACATGGTGAAGTTTGGTGTAGCAGGCTCCGTTAGAGTAGCAGATTATCGGTATGAAGACTACGAACTCACTGTAGAATGTGTCGATGCAGAAATTTAGACCGACCAATAAATTGGTTTCAAATTTTTACAAGATTATAATAAAATCGCAGAAAATTAAAAATTCGTGGACCGAAAAACACACAACACACTCCTACTTAACGCAAGAAAAAACATTTCCATAGTAATTTTTACTGTTTGGGAGGCTTGGCGTGGCCAGGAAAAATAATTTAGTCAATATCGATAAAATTGATACTGAAGTGGATTTTTTATTCTTTTTCAATGTTTTTTTTTCACTGGTTTTGAGAAATTTTAAATTTTAAATTTTTCTGGGGGCTCGTCTCTCCTGGCCATCCTTAATTCCATCACCGTTTCAAGCCCGTCATTCCTATTCGAAAACTCGGCGCATTGTTAAAAAATATTTCCCCGCGTATGAATAAAAGGATTCTGCACTTCTCGCGAAAGAGGAAAGATATCGGCTGCGTTTGGTGTTTTCAACTGAAAACCTGCTAAAGAATTACTAATCTGCGATTAAATTTTCAAAGGGTTGAAAATAGCGAGTACCTAATTTTAATTATGATTAGTGTACGCTGTATCAAAATTAAAGGCATCGCAGTCAGCCATTTTGTGAACTATATATAAGCGAGAGAGATATGAAAGTTAATCGTGCAAATCAAATACCTGCTTATGCCTCCCCAACCCTCTTCCGCTCATAAGCTAAAATATTCGTTCAGAATTAGGCACAGCTCTTCTACGTAGCAGCTTGTCGACGCGGACAAATTAATTTAGCTTACTTTCGATACAGAGGTTAGTTTGTTTCAAATTCGTTGATATGATTTGAATTTTTGCACCAGGTGTCCAGATTATCCTGTCTGCGCAGTGTTACTGCGATATGCCAACTTCGGTATTCTGAAATCCTTTCTATTGTTGTAACCCACCAGTATAAGCTTCAGTTTATATAGAAATCTATTCTTCAAAAAGGAGTATGTTGTTGAGCGAGCCCCCCCCTTTTTTTTATAATAAGCCTACCTTTCGAAATAAAAGCATGGTACTCGTATGAGGAAAATTGGTGCGCACACAGGCCAAGCGCAAGTTCGTTCCAACTGAATTTCCATCGTGTGAAAAGCGAATGTAGAATTGAGAACGATGTTTAAATTCCTTTTTTGGCATAATTTGTGCGTGCGAGGAAGTATTTTGAAAATCTGCAACGTGATTTCGTTTTGAATTCGTTCCAAAAACGTGTTTGGTAAACGTGAAAATGCTCGGAGGGTGGAAATTCTATAAGTAAATGACCTAATGCTGACGAGAAATTGTTTTTTTTTTCCAAAAATTCAATGCAGTTAGCTTGAATTATTTTTGGGCCGGAGAGCCGGAGTGGTCCATGTCTAAATTTTCAATTTCAAGACAGTCGCAAAATAAAGCTTCTGACATTCTAGGAGAGCTCCACGCACTTTCTTTTGTCCAATATAACCCTATTTTATCCATCCTTACTCAGCGAATATTTTATAGTTATTTTCGAAAAAGTTATAAAATTTGAACTATGGTCGTTCTTAAAACCATCCCTCTAAATTTTAAAATATAGATGATGTTCAAAAGTATGGCTGTTTCGTAGTGAACCCAGTTGAAACAACAATTAAAATGTGTGGTCTGTGGCAGCTGTTCCACATTTGAATAATATAAGAGACCTTTCTCCAAAAGTTTCTGTAAACTTTGTATTTGTTTTTTCTTGAGCTTATATGCTTTTCGAATGCAGTTCAGGTGGGACGATATATATTTTCATAAACGAATTCGTGCTCGTATTTCGATTTCGGTTTGCGATTATTTACTGATAGTTATCCCTAAACGATTTCGCTTGTAAATTACTCGTACATACACAGCCGGAGAAAAGTTCCATTGAAATGGCAAAAGGATGTAAAAGGTAGATCTTGTTTACCCGACGGTGGTGGCTATACACTAAGACCTTTATTTTTCTCCCTTTTCTTTTCCGGTCTGTAGTCTAATTTATCCTTCTAATGGGAATATAATTTCTTCCTTCCACATTATTACCTTGTACGAAGAAATGTTTTTTCCTTCCTGAATCTTGGTTAGAATTTCTTGTTCGTCCTCTGCTCGTTCGTGCTGTGTGTTGTGCTGTTGGGAAAACGTTTGCCATCATAAAGGGATGGAGGAAAAAACAAAAGATTTGCACAGAATATTGTACCTTTCCGTGGCCTAACTTTCACCACCAGTGAGAGTGGTAACACACGTACTGACAGCTTTTATGAGCTCATACATTCTTACGCGCGAGGCTTGGCAAAAATCGACTTGCAAAATTTACGAGATGAGGGTATGGAGAGGAATGGGAAGCGGAGAGTAAGTTAAGAAAACGGGAATTGTGTCGCGTGCAGTTCGTTTTCTCATTAAAATTGGCTTATCGAAATGAATTTTTAAAGGTGTTTTTCAGCGAAACATGTTCACATATTCGAATATCAAAAGACAGTATGAAGAATGGAGATGAACCTTTTTTCGAGTTTATTTTGTTCACTCGTTGCATGAATGCTGTAGCATTAGAAAGGGTTTGTATTTAATTTAAATACTGTTTTGGCTTTCTTTCACCGTAATTACTCGTGTCAATAGAAAATTTATTATCATAATAATTTGAGGCGCTTAGAAGCCGAGAGGTTTTGGTGAAACTTCCAATGAAATGGAACTACGCATGAAAACTGATTTTTCTTCAAAGTAAAGATATATGAATAAGAGATATTAATATTTTTGGAATTTCGAGCTCATGAAACGAATAGTATACTGTCATACTCGCAAATCCAGCTTCGCTCATGAGAGCAATTGAGTCCTTTATTCAAGTAGGGCGTATCTCCAGAAACGCCCTTTTTGAAGAAATTCTGAAAAATGGTTCTGTGATGCTTTCTTTTTCTAGCAGTGAAACCTGCATCTCTCTATCTTTCACCGTTGTCTATAGATACTACAAAAGTAGGAGCAGATATCCTCATATTTTTGAAACTAATGGCTCGTATGTATGATGAAAAATCATAAACGTCCTAATAAATCATAAAATAAACACTATAAATAAGAATTTTTGCACGAAAAATACGGTTTCTGCTACAGAGGTTACAACGGATAGCAAATTTCTGTGATAGATTAATGTCCATATAGTCCAAGTTATCAGAAGTTTTTTCGCGTCGGAAAAAGTAAAAAAGTAGCAGTCGTATACTTTATCTTGTGAATTCAAGATTGAGCCAAGTACGAGTAATTTCGACAAGTTCATTTCACTTATTAAATCCGAATATAAAATAAACGTACCTCTAATCCACCGACGAAAAAACATGTTTAAGCTACTTTTAAACACAGTACCAAGCATCGGGAACAAGAACGGCCCCTTTCTCCGTTCTTTGGTCACGTGACATTGTTTACCCTTCGTTCGTTCTTTGTATGTCATATTGCATGCTCTTCGCCGCTCTTTGTTCGTTCTTTGCTCATCATATTGCATACTCGCATACTCTTGTACAGAATGACAATAATGACGACACTCAAAACTCGAAGGTAAAATGGGAAAAAGGAAAACTTGAAAATTATATTATGGTATTTCTTCAGTATTTTTACCTAACTAACGAATGGATTGACTTGAAATATAATTAATATACTTTGAAGACTTGTGTTTATCCAGTATACGAATTCCAGCTAAATTGGTTTAGTACATTTTCGTTGATCATGTTTCAAATACGATAGGACAATGAAAGAATAAGCAAAATAAGTAATAACCTAAGGCAATAAACTCTGAATAAGATACAAACTACAAGTACGACCAAAGCATCTGGAAAATAATGAAATGATATTCGAACTGTGAAACCAAACTAATTTATTTATTTCATTTAAAAATAATTCAATCAATTAACCATAACCAACAAAATCATCGTAATTACGGAATTCAATACAATTTGTTACGTCACGATTTAACTTCATTATTTTTGCATACAAATTCACTGATAAAACTGAAAGAACGAACTTTTGTTCTTCTTATCAATTGAAGAGAATGAACGATCGTTCATTCTTTCTGACCAAAGAACAAACGGACCATTCTTTCTATTTTTGAGAAGAACGATCTTTCGTTCTTTCATCGTTCGTTCACCCAAAGAACAAATGAAAATCGTTCTTCGTTCCCGATGTTTGTACAGTACTATATGAAACAAAGTCAACGAAGAGAGAACTTAAAGTGCACCTTTACTACCTATACCTAACGTGCCAAGGAGTAACAGTATAAGTCAAAAATCTTAATTTCTCAAGGGAGTGTTTCGAAGTTTGTAAAACGATACAGTTTGTACTGTACATAAGTTTATTATATTCGGTACTACTTACTGAAGAGATTTTACAAGACAACATCTACATTTTTTTCCAGCTATTAGCTATACAGAGAACCTACCAAGGTATCGTAATGTCAGTACCTATGTGAAAATTGTTAATATCAGACTTGTAAAATCAATCCTTAGCACTCTAGCTAGATTCATTGTAAGTGCAGGGTTAAATCTAAAATGTGAACCAGTCTGAGAATCCAACTAGTTTTACACATTTGTGGCGTGGTAAATTATTCCAGTGAAACTTTTATCAATTTTAGTTTCTTGGAGGCCCTATTTTTTCTATTTTTGTCCGCCTGTTACTTCTCTCATTTTTGTTTGTATTTTTTCATCTCTCACATCAAAGCAGGTAGCCAAATTCCTATTTTAACGAGTCTGCTAATTCTCTTCATTCAGCTACGCACTTTGGCCTTCAAATTTAACTGCATCTCAATCAGGTTCCTCTCCTCCGTTTCTCTCCCTTTTGCCTACATTCCTGTTACCCTAGCACCTGTGTGATGAACCATTTTTCACCCTCACTGCATTCTCTGTTGTCCTTGGTCTTGCTACTTCTCCGTTTTCTGCATACTAATGAGATGCGGTGGAAGTGTTGGTGGTTGAAACACAGAGACTGGTTACATTTTACAGTTAGAGATATTGTGGTGGCTGCCTTAGCAGCAAGAAGTTTTCTGTTTATTTTTTACAGAGCTAATATGTGTGTCTGGAGGCTTATTTATGTCTCAACATTTTCTTATAATTTTTGTGCACTTTTGCAAAAAGTTTTCAAAATGTAGTAACTACTGTTTTATGTGCGGATGGCTTCTGCCTGCAATGTTTTGAAGGACAGATGGTCCTAATAATGTGCTGTGCGATCTATTTTTAGCCACTTATAAAATTTTTCCACATGAAGAAATTTTTGAATAACCTGTTGCCTAAATTTTTATGCTATTTGGTCTCTGTGCGCGTCATATGAAGCAGTAATTCGTTGCAGTATTTTTCTACCATAAATTTTTCATTCATTCACTTTGTGGGTGCCTCTGGCCACTACTTGCAATCTAAAAATGCACTGAATCTACTATTGATGGGTGAGATGTCACCCTTTGTCAATATCTTTTCATTTCAACTGTCACTGGATTGGATCCCATCATTATTTGGTTCAAATTTCCTGTCATGGGTTATGGGACAAGTTTGCAGGAGACTGCAGTCTTTCATCTACACATTGGTGCTGCTCACATGAGTTCATTCCACTACTGCCAAATGTCCAAGGACTGGTTTGCTGTTTTACTTTTTCATTACAATTTTTAGCAGAACCATTATTATCATTATGTAGGGAAATAAGTTTTTATTTTTTTTAAATGAATTTTTCAAAGGTTGTGCATTGCCCCCATTTTACGAGTACATTATTTTTACTCACGTTTCTTTGCATTCAGCAAATCTATATTTTTATTTCTATTCAAATGAATTTTAATTACAATTCTTAACATTTGGCCAGATATCTAACTCTGAGGTGATGCTCCATATTTTTCATTGGAAGGGGGTAATTTGCCTGAATTTTTATGAGATGAGATGTCTGAACGTATGCTTGAATTTTTTGAAGTTTTCATGTTGATGTGTCATGGTCTGATTTTTATTATATTGTTCTTATGTGTTTGTGTGCGCAGTTCTATATGCTTAAATGTGAGACCTTCTTCGTGTGAGGATGTGTTTGCATTTATCTTAGAGGATGGATACTGGCTAAAAAGTTTTATTTTTTAACTTTATTCACAATTTACATTTTTTTTTATTTTATTCATGCTGACCTAGTATAAATATTTACCTTTCAGCCATTTTTAAGTATTTCCTCAATCCCCCTACTCGTGGCAGGATATGTGCAAACTAAATTTCTCCCTTTCTGGTTGCCCCACAATTACTTTACTTGATTAATTATATTGGTTTTACCAATTCGCACATATCTTATTTTATTGCATTTAATGGGGCTTTCTTAGTATACCTATTAGGTTACAAAATTTTTAAAGGAAATGACAAAATGGCTAAATCTTGGAAATGGTTTGCTGGGTCTGATTTGACTTTATATTTCAAAAACCCCACCATCTTCATTCAGTGCCTCTTCACTTTTTTACTGTCTTACTTATTGTTTGTGGGGGCAACTCATTTAAGGCTGATTTATTTTTGTTTCCCCTTTCTTCTTTTAAAATTTGTTCTATTTTCATTTGCCTTGAATAATGGAAAATGGTGATATTATTATAAACTGTCTGCTGAGGCACTTTTCATTTTTTATGTTTTGCTACTTGCTCACAAAAAGATTACTGCCTCACTAAGTTTTTACCCTTGGGTTCTGGCTGATGAGAATGGCTCATTCAGTGTTACCCCCTCTCAGGAGTGTCAGTTAGTCAAGTGGGACATTTTGCTATTTTTGCCCACTTGGGTATTTTATTTATTGCGCCTAGGGTTCATGGTCAGGTGCCTTTTACTAATTATTTTTTGATATTTTCATTGTATTATTGGAAGAGCCAGCAGCCCCAGTAGAATAAAGTTTCATAAAATCAACATTTTTGTGGTTGCCCAACATGTGTCTTATTAATTACTGATATTTCAGGTTCCTTCTTAAATCATATTTTTTAACATTGAATGGAGGGTGGTTGGGGAATGTGCTCTTATGTTATTTACAATGATATTACGAGTAGATTACATTACTACTTGACTTTATTTATCAGTCAGATTTTTATTTTATTTCATCTAATACAAAGTTTCTGTTCTGAAATTCTATTATTTATTTGCTTCATTTTTGTGCCAAGATGCTGCAAGGAGTGAGACAGACTCATGCTCTAATATGGGTCTAGGGGGCAGGCTTTAGTGAGCTCTCGCCTGTTTCTGAGAGAGAAAACATGTAAATTTGGTCCAAATAGCCAGCTGTTATTGCAAAATTTTCATTTTTTGGGTTTCCTAATTTCTCCCCCTCTTTATTAAAATTAGGTGGCATCCCTCTTGGTTTTTTGTTAGCTCCTTCCTGACCACCGCGTCGAACATTTCTTAATTTAAGCGTTGCGGTACTGTTGGCGCCTCATGAAATTGGCATACTCTGATTCAAACCATTCATACACCCGGTCCAAGAACAACGGCATATAATCGTACGGTGACTTCCTCGGATCCAAATGATCCAAAGCAGCCGCTGTGTTGTACGTTGGTTTATCAAACAAACGACCCAGTATTTTGACATCCGCTTCTGTGACATGCGAGTTTCTTCGCAAAATGCCGCAGATGGTTTTTGGCAAATCAAATTTGTCGCCCCTCAAGGCTACCCTCTCTGCGACCATGCGCTTACACTGGTTGAAATCGAAGATCGGACCGTTTGTGACAAACCATCCAATGAAAACGGCGATGGTATTCAGTTGCCTGCAAATGACCGGTATTGTGTTTTGTGATTGCTGTCTGTGCACGCAGATCTGGCTATTTGTGGACATGTACACCACCAGAAATTTGAGTTCCGTTAGCGTGCTGATATCCAGATTTTTGAGCCTTCCATGAAACCGCTCTAAGGCTTCGGACATTCTGGACTCTTTGTAATTGATGTGCTTCAGCACCTGCTGCTCATTCCTGCTGGGTTGTAATAATGCCGCTTTCTTGGCAAGCTTTTCTATGTCAGACGTTTCTGTCATCCAACTTAAACCGTCGCTGTCGATGCCCTCATCCACGAAGTTCCAGTCAAGTTCCATGTTTGACCAGGGAATCGCCCCCTGACCATATGAGGTTGACGGCGTGCTGTCTTCAACTGCGGGTCCTTCACAACTGGAAAGCGACTTATCCGGCTCAGCGACGAATTTCACATCTGATGGAGTGCTAGTGTTTTGTTGCGTTCCGTTTCCTGGAAATATGAAAGTCAATTAATCTTGGAATAGAAATACATTTTTCACCATAGGGATAACCTATCAACTTGTCGATAGAAAACCTGTTATTTGTTTTGTTCATTTTTACTCCGGAAAAGGGGTAGGTATAGCAATGGATTTAGTTTTTTGTTTCATAATTTGTTCCAAAATTATCCACCTTGCAAATTCATATTACAACCTTGAAGCAGAAAAATAATACATATTTTAAAAAAAAAGAGGTTTTTAAGAAAAACAAATTTGAAAGTTCGGTGAGTTATCCGTTTTTTCATTTCTATATTGACTGTTATCAAACATTAATATACATGTTGTAGACCACTGGTGACAAATAGAGAATTTTATGATTTTAAAAAGTCAAAAATGTAAATATTTTGTTTTTGAAAATTTTGGAACCATTAAATTTTCAGCTTTGAGATGACAATACATTTCTATAAGGTCTGTGCGGCGTAGTGGTAAGTGCTCACTTGCGATCTAAAAGCTACCTGATATTGGAAAAGCTATCACGCTCGTCCTATTATTTTTTTTAATTCGGTCAGATATTACTGGCTTTGTTTCTTTCTCTGCTCGACAGCGAATAAATTTTTTTTAGTTTGATTATTGAGTTTGTCGATTGTTATCCAACTCGCCATTTATGATGTCCTTACTCAAATAAAAATTATTTATAACTTTTAAGTTTTCTGAAAGGGTCTAGCAGGATAAGATAGGTGAAATGACCTTTTTCGAATTTCAACCTGAAACTTTGGGGTCGGGTTGACAATGATGAAAAACTAATTCAGCCCAAATTTCAGCCCCCACCTCAACTGGTTGCCTCCTGGGGAGTGAAAATGTGTTTGGCCATTTTGAAGGTTTTTTGCCCATAACTTTTTTCATAATTGTTCATTTGATTTGAAATTTTTATGGTAGTTAGTCCTCTATGAGCTCTATCTACCAGCAAAATTTTGCGGTTTCACCTCCAGTAATTTTCCAGTAACTCCAGCTGGAAATTTTGGAGCTTCTTACCCTATGGAGTCTATAAGTTGAAATTTTCACTGATGATAGCTTATCTAGTCTACATTACACCCATATAATTTGTTTTCCGAAATTCAGGGTGGACAAGGTAGTTTTTTGGCATTGGAATATCAGTTTTTTCCAGTGGCGTCTGCTCTGGGTGTGCAAGGTGTTCACTGCACACCCAACCAAATACAAAAAGAAATTTGTCTGTGATTATGGTGATAAATAAATTATGTGTATTTTGTAAGCATATGGCATATATTAGACGGTGTTGTGACAGAAAATTCAACGTAATAAATTTTTATTCAAGACGACAGAAAAAGTGGCTCCCACCTGGGGGGTTAAGTGGTGCGGTCGCACCAGACCTCACAATTTTGACCGCCCTTTACTACCAATATGTTGAAAAACATGGAAGTGAACTAAATTATGAGGAGGCCACTTTGCTGAAAAGGGCCTCACAAGTGATCTTGCACCACCTATTTCAAAATGCGTGTGCGCCACAAAAACCTTAGTTTGAAGTTTAACATAATAAATTAAATGTACTGAAATGAAATTTATCAGAGACAGATGTAGTGTTTTTTTTTTAATTTCTCCTTCTTTTGAAGTTGAAAAGGTTAAAACAATGATCTTTTTACTGAGAAAATATATGTATGAGTGCAATAGTGCATTATTGCGATAATTTTCAAAGTTACAATAAAGGTAACTTTTTTACCAACTGATGCATTACCAATTCCTATTTCAGGAATTGGTGTAAATCACAATAAATTAGTGTTACCTAACATTTCTGGATTCAAAAGTATGAAAAAAAAACCACACATTGCACTGCAGAACAATAATTAGTGATAAGATTTTATTACACTGCTTTTACTTAAAAAAAGGATTAACTTATCTTATCATCCATTTTTTGTGTGTACGTATTTTCTTCACTAATGAACTAAGAAGTCACCTTCAAACAGATTATTGCATAAGTTGGTAAAAAAGTTACCTAACTGTAACTTTGAAAATTATCGCAATAATGTACTATTGCACTCATACATATATTTTCTCAGTAAAAAGATCATTGTTTTAACCTTTTCAACTTCAAAAGAAGGAGAAATTATAAAAAAAACACTACATCTGTCTCTGATAAATTTCATTTCAGTACATTTAATTTATTATGTTAAACTTCAAACTAAGGTTTTTGTGGCGCACACGTATTTTGAAATAGGTGGTGCAAGATCACTTGTGAGGCCCTTTTCAGCAAAGTGGCCTCCTCATAATTTAGTTCACTTCCATGTTTTTCAACATATTGGTACACTTAACCCCCCAGGTGGGAGCCACTTTTTCTGTCGTGCCATATGCTTACAAAATACACATAATTTATTTATCACCATAATATCAGACAAATTTCTTTTTGTATTTGGTTGGGTGTGAAGTGAACACCTTGCACACCCAGAGCAGACGCCACTAGAAAAAACTGATATTCCAATGCCAAAAAACTACCTTGTCCACCCTGAATTTCGGAAAACAAATTATATGGGTGTAATGTAGACTAGATAAGCTATCATCAGTGAAAATTTCAACTTATAGACTCCATAGGGTAAGAAACTCCAAAATTTCCAGCTGGAGTTACTGGAAAATTACTGGAGGTGGAACCGCAAAATTTTGCTGGTAGATAGAGCTCATAGAGGACTAACTACCATAAAAATTTCAAATCAAATGAACAATTATGAAAAAAGTTATGGGCAAAAAACCTTCAAAATGGCCAAAACACATTTTCACTCCCCAGTGGCCAACCAGTTGAGGTGGGGGGCTGAAATTTGGGCTGAATTAGTTTTTCATCATTGTCAACCTGACCCCCAAGTTTCAGGTTGAAATTCGAAAAAGGTCATTTCACCTATCTTATCCTGCTAGACCCTTTCCTCACACTTGGTTCTAGACTCATGACTGCCATAATCTGATTCTGACCACACCTACCCGTACAGTACACAACCAATCAACCCTACTGTCTATATATTCCATTCCATCCCATCCCGTATTGTTAATATACACAAGTATAATGGTCCACTGTTGTGAAATACTTAGGATGTTATACTACAACATTAAATAAGAACATACGAACAGACGAAAATCTTCCATTAATAATATTGAAGGTGGATATCCGAAAAGAGCTTATTAGTGGCAAAACAGCGTTTTGAGAAATTAACGTTTAATGTTTTCATTTATTTGTAAAATGATGTACGTGTGAGATGGAGTCCAAAGAGGGTCAGAGCATGTTCATGTAATCTATGGGCTAGACAATGAGCCATGTTTCGCCATTTTAAAATCCATAGAAATGGATTTATAGCTATTTAGCTAAAACCCTACATAGGCCCTTTTTGCATATCCATCCAAAATAATTCCTTTTGAACACTTTTTAAAGGATTTGAAAAATAGTTTCGAGTTTTCCATGATGAAAAATCATAAAATACTACCATACATTGGTAGCGATTTGGCTAAAACCGTATTTAGGCTCTTTTTTCATATCCATGTGAATTAATCAACTTGAAGCAAATTTTCATGGGTTTCATGAAAAACAGTGTAAGTACATATATGAAATAAAGGAAGACTTTATTAATTTAACTTTGACAACTATAACCACACTAGCCATTTTAAAACACCAAAAACCCACTATATTCGTTATTGGTGTTGCATACCATCGTAAATACGTAACAATTAGAGCCGAGCTCAGCTCGAGAACTAAAAAACGCTGTAACTTCACAAATTTTCACGAGAGAGTGCTGAGTGACAGCTGTTTAGAATGAAGAAAGTTCATAGATAATGAATATATCGGATTTCCAAAAAGAGCCTGAGTCGACTTAGGCCCTTTTTGAATATCCCCCTTCATTTGTAATCTGACTTAGAAAGATATAGGTATTTAATGTAGATAGTTCTTCGTCTTATGATCATCAGATTTCATAAATACTAATCTCTATTTTAATAATCGAGTGAATTTCTTCAAGAAGGGCGTATCTGCAAAAAAGTGGTTCTCAGAAAAAAGCAATAATTGAAATATTCAACCGGATCTTTTTTGGAATAACTTAGAGACTAGCAGTTTTTTGTATTTTATTGCCCCATTCCTTCTCTACAAACGTTCGTAATGAGTCAATGGATTGCATAGCTGAGGTAGAAATGATATTTGGCTAAAGCAAAAGTGAAAGCTCAGATTCGCTTTTCTTAAAGAAATCAACATTTGGCTTACATTTTTACATTCAGCAATACGGGTCAGTTTTTTGAGGTTGATGATGCCAAATGAATACAAAATGACTAATACTACCACATCACAAATAAGTGAGCCAAAATTGCATTGAAAACTTGTAATGAATACAACACGAACAAAACAACAACAAAACATGAAAGAGAACAGCGCCTCAGGCGCATCGAAACCGTAAACATTGTAATGAATTACTATCGATATATCGATCAATGATCGATAGATTATGCGATTGAAAACGAACAGAAGAAATTAAAGCTTCATCTAAAGGCTGGTTTACAGTCTATCACGATAGTTGCTGTCATGATAGCAACTATCATGTTACTATCATCGTGTAAATTCACTATCAAGCACTGTCACAAGCGGTGTGATAGTACTTTCACGCTATCACGCGTGCATGATAGCATGAGAGTAGAATAGCACAAGTGATCTTGATTTCTGTTGGTATTTATGAAATTTTGGACTGTTTTTTTTTTAGTTTTTGGCGTTTTTTCTGTAGTTTTAAATGGAATTTGATGCTCACCAAAACAAAAATAAAGAAAAACTTTAAATTAAAAACAAAACAAAAAAAATTAATTAATTAAACAATAAGATTAAAAAAATAAAAAACAAAAAAATAACACTAGTCAACACAGAAAAATGTACTGAAATCAAACTATGTGATTCTTAAAGTATTTTTCACGCTGAATTCAATGGTGATCTTCATTTTTCTTCATCAAGTCCCAATCGCGAGTAATTTCGTTGTTTTTGTGTGAAATGATCAACATTAGTCATTTAGAAAAAAGGAAATATCATCATGAAAAAAAACGCAATAAGTTCATAAAAGTGGGTTTATTTACTTCGTCAATGATTGAATTAACAATGGGAAACCTAATTTTATCCTTAATCTTCATTGTTTCGTTGTAATCAGCGATTCTAATAGCTGAATACATTAAATGGTTGATGAAAACAGTGTTAACATAAATCCTATGATGATCTCAATGAAACAATTGATGATTAGTGTAATTTATAGAAATTTTCAGTTTCACAAACTAATAAATTATATAAAAACATAAAAAAATCCAACTGAAAACAAACGCAAATTCATTTTTATCACCAGCAACTATCACATCAATTGCGCCCATCTCAAATTCAATGTAAATTAACACTATTGCGACAGTGGTTCTAGCATGAACTATCATGAGAGTTCATGAGAGTACTTTCATGATAGTACTATCACCGTGTAAACCAGCCTTAAATGTAAGTACTGTTCAATGCGAACCAAAACATACTCAAATCCAAACTCAAATCAATCCGTTATGCCCAAGTAGATGAGTCTGTTTTGAAAATCAAAATGGCGTTTCTTCAAGAAGGACGCACTTATATATCGATACGCCCTTCTTGAAGAAATGCGCTTCGCTGAGATAGTATGCGGACTAAGGCCACTACTTTTTAATATTTCTCAACAACGTGAAGGATAGAAAGATGCGGTTTGCACTGCTAGAAAGAAGAGGGATCAGAAAATAATTTTTCCTTTTTTCAAGAAGGGCGTATCTGCAAATACACCCTTCTTGAAGAATTGCACTCTCTTTTTTTATTTCTGTATGGATATAGGTGGGTTGTAAATTTCATTTCGAAGCTTAACAACGAGGAAATTATTGAATCAATTGAGCTGAACTTTGTATGGTTGGTATACTTCTGTACAAAACTTGTGAAAATTAGTTCTGTAAGATTGGGCAATGATCATATACATGTTTTTGCCTACCTCATGAAGTGAAATTCACAATCAATATACTTACTCATAATTATATTGATGTCGCCAAAAAAAAATTTTTTTACATTATAGGATTTCCCATAAGAAAAAATTCACTTACTGGATGACGAAGAGTCCAGCGTTATTGTTATTTCGCGTTTGAAGTCTCTAGAAGCTATATCTAAGTACGATTTCATTTCTTCGTCGTCTAACGAAGGCTTCGACCCTTGTTCCAATTTTTGATTCAAATATTCGATAAAATTTTCTAATGATTCACTTTCTTCGTCGGTTAATGGAAGGCTGTCTGGTATTTCCCACGATTTGGGTCCGCGAAGATGCTCCATTTTGAATAATGATCAGGACCGAGATTATGGTTTACTTCGTCTTGTATCTACTCCACGAGGGTTATTGAACGCGCTGGCATACTATTCGAACACCTATCGCAGTTGCCATGTCCTTTTTTTTCGTTCAAACACAACTATTATATTATTGAATATTTTAAATAGGTAAACTATAAATTGTTTTGTTTTCATCGGGATAAAATATAAAGCGAACACCGAACGACTACGCAAAACGCTATTTTTCATCGTAATAAAATACAAAGTAGCATAACCAACTGAAAAATTGATTGTGCGACCTTGTGAACTTATTTACTCATTGCAAGTATAAGATAAGATGAGAGATAGGGCCCGTTCGTTGCTGCATTTGTTAGCCCTGAGCGTACAGACAGATTGCCATAGAGAAAAAAAGTTGTGATGTTTCTTCCAATCAAACTATCGCCGTAATCGATATAGTCACTTCCTTTATATCGCTGACGACTACCTATATAACAAACGATAAAGATATCTAAAAGTAAATGTACAGTGATAATTTCCCAATTGCATATTTTTAGCGTAAGCGATTAGCGATAACCGAGTGCATTTCGCCTCGTGCCGTTATTTGCACGAGCGATAGTGTATACTATTTTAATTTATTACGAACGGAAATTGCCCTATTTTCGAGTTGGAAAACCGCAAATTATCATGATAAACGAATTAATCAACGGCAAACAGAAATATAAAGGTGCGGAAAGCAAAAAATCCCGCCGCGGAAAACAAAAAATCCCGCTTCTGATAATTTGCGGTTTTCCAACCCGAAAATAGGGCGGTATGGTGGTATTTTCCGTACGTAATAAATTAATAGTAGATTACACGATTGGTGCGGAAAGTAAGCGATTACCGAGTGCCGTTATTTGCTCGAGGCAATCGCGATTACTTTCCAAACTAATCGTGTATACTATTTTAATTTATTACAAACGGAAACCGCCCTATTTTTGAGTTGGAAAACCGCAAATTATCATGACAAACGAATTAATCAACGGCAAACAGAAATATAAAGGTGCGGAAAGCAAAAAATCCCGCCGCGGAAAACAAAAAATCCCGCTTCTGATAATTTGCGGTTTTCCAACCCGAAAATAGGGCGGTATGGTGGTATTTTCCATATGTAATAAATTAGAATAGTATACACGATCAGTTTGAAAAGTAATCGCGATCACCTCGTGCAAATAACGGCACTCGGTAATCGCTTACTTTCCGCACCAATTGTGTAATCTACTATTGTATTCAAAATATCGTGATCTAATTGTATACCTAGTCTGTTCCAAATAAGAAAGGATAACTACAATCAGCAATATGTATGCAATACACGAATTTTGTTCAATCACAGCACGAATATAAAAGACTAAAACAGAGAAGGAGTTTCGCGAATACAAATTCAATGAATCACGATTGATAGTGATGAGAAATCGCAACAAACTCTTTTTTTTTTATCGATGGATACACCTTGTGGCTTTCGAATTTTATTCTTTCTTATTTGGAACAACTATAAATTCATTAAGCTTTCTAATAAGACGAAATTCAGCATTGTCGGATAAAATGTTGATTTTATACTCATTTTAAAACATATACCTAATCATAAAGATTAGAAGGGTGTAAATTTACTACTCAAATGTAAAGTTAACCCAAGTGAAGGTACGTTGTAAACAAATGTTGAATATATTTTCAATTTTCACTCCTTCAAGACTGAAATTTTAATATTACTGTGTACCTATAGACAATACATCTAAAAATCACGTCTTTCTGTTGGAGAAAAACTTGCAAGAAAGTCGAAAAAAATTTCTTAATGTTATTAGGAAAATATTTTTCTTGAATACTCGTGTTATTTTATCAAGCAACTTGACTACCAAAATCATCAATTTAGAATGATTTTGGCTAATTAACAAGTTAAATTAATATTTTTTCATGTTTCATTATCAAAAGTACCTATTATGTACATTAAGATATTATTTGATATTTATTGGTATTGCTGAGTTGCGGAGTTAAATCTTTTAATAGATCATACATTCTTAATTTTAAGATAATATTTTTTACATATTATTCGAGGAGAATAACTTCCTACAGGCGGATGATAAACATACGAGTATGCTATCATTATGACTTCCATCTACTTGACGTATTGGGGAATCCGCATGATTCGAAGAGTGATTCTTGATAAGGGAGTTATGGGGCATAAGCACACCGGTTTAACTCATCCATATTCAATATTCAAAAAATTCCATTGCTTTTAACAATCGAGAGAAACCATTATACGGTGTCCAGGGAAAATTCTACCAAACACCCCCTTGCACTCCCACTATTGGAAGAATATACTTTAACATGATATAAGTTTATGTTAGGAACAGACATAAATGTAAGGAAGCGATATTGGTAGTTTAGTAAACATATTCATTCTTGCTCGTCATAATGCTCGTATCATTAAGTCGATCATCCGTTCTATTGTTAAAAAAGAAAGGTGCGTCACAAGAATTTTCAGGGTCTTGTCAAGTTCTGATGAAACTCAGATCAACAGAACTCGCAACTGAGTTCTAGAGAATTTTTCTCATCTACTGCATCTCATGAAAAATAACGCACAAATCCTGTAATCCAAGATAAGTAGAAAATATAATCGGAAGATGGAATAAACAAAGGCAAACCGATAACTCAAAACCTAGAACTTGCTCGTCGAGTGAGTTCTGAAAGTGAAGAAGTCAACCGGAACTTAAGTTCTCAGATCTGAGTTCTAATGGCAAAAGAACAGCTAACTAAAAAAAACTATTTCCGCTCTTTTTCAAACAGAACTGCCGTTTTGAAAACTTTTTTGAAAAAGTATTTGAAGTCTGAAATATATTTTACAAATAGAACGAACCCATTATAATATGTTGAGCCTAGTTAAAACATACCAGCTAAAAATATCCAATCGGGAAATTATCACTGTACATTTATACTTTTAGATATCTTTATCGAGTTTGTTATATAGGTAGTCGTTAAAATTTTTTAATTTATTACGTACAGACAATACCACCATACCACCCTATTTTCGGGTTGGAAAACCGTAAATTATCATAAGCGGGACTTTTTGTTTTCCGCGGCGGGATTTTCTGTTTTCCGCACCTGTATATTTCTGTTTGCTATTGATTAATTCGTTTATCATGATAATTTGTGGTTTTCCAACTCGAAAATAGGGTGGTATGGTGGTATTTTCCGTTCGTAATAAATTAGAAAATAATAATTGGAAGGACTTTGATAAGAAAAAAAACATTAAAACATCGCATCGATGAAAAATATAGACTGCGAAATTCCTTGCGTAGCAAAATGAAGGCACGGATATTAAAAATAATAATATACATGTACAACCCACCTGGATCGTCGCGGAATTTTATTGGCTTGTTAATGATTTAATAAAAAATTTGTGATTGTGCCAAAACACCCTAATTAAAATAACTTTTGTAAATGTGTTTTTTCAAAAATATTTGAATTATTAACCATTTAAAAGAGAAAAGGCTGTTATTTTGGGGCTGAGAATGTAATCCGATTTTAGCTTTACCCTCCCCAGAACCACAACGGGGGAAAATTTCAATATGACCAATTTCAAAGTGTGCGATACATCAGACATGGTTTTAGGGCTGCTAAATCCGTTTTCTGATTTTTGATTCTCACTCCCCTAAGATTAAAATTTTAGTCACCGTGAAGGTTAAAATTCGATCTCCTATATGAATTTATGAAAGCAATGCTAGATCAGAAATCGAAAATCCTATTTAATAGAACTTCACGTTCAGTATGTACATGTAAACATATCCGAAAATCACTACTTTCTGTTAAAAACTAGCCAAAAACAATCAGAAAAATTGATTTCATGAAAAGATTTGTTTCTAATATAACAGTTCGTCCAGCAATTTGATTCCAAAAGTCCTCAATTTTGGATGTTTTTGGCTAACTGAAAAGTTAGGTTCGTATTTTACGATTACTCTACTTCATCATCAGAACTTAATTGGCTGAACTTGAATGTGTTACTCTGTACTCTCAAACATATTATCTATACCCGGACAAAACACTTTTTTTATTTCCAATATTTCAAGATATTTTTTAGGGCTTCAAAAGATTTTTTTGTGACTTTGTAAAAAGGCGATAAAAGTGAAAGTAGAAAAAAAAAAGATTAAAAAATACATTATATTCAAATATAACGTATCCAGCGTAAATCTAGTGCAAAACTAAAAAAAAACAATTGTAAGGTGTACTTTTGAACTGAAAACGCGCAAACATTGTTATTTTGGCTGTCTAAACGCAAATCCGCAATGCATGTGTCAAAGAAATAACCTACAAAAATTTTCCCGAAATAATCTTATTAAAACCAGAAAAAAAAAAATGAATATAGAATAATAACAATAAATATACTTCAATATAAGTTTTTGGATCTTAACATTATTCAATAATTCTTCTCGACCCCGCTGGCCCGTTTAGGTAAGTATGCGGCTTTACATTCCCAATTATATAAGTATTACTGTAATATTTGGACAAAAACGTTGAAGAACTCGAGTAAGCTATAATGGCATTTAGGCTAACTTACTTCTTTATAGCCCAGTATAGTTTTTTTTCAAACTTATTCCGCGATTCTGCTGAACATTTTTTCAATCTTTTCAGTTCTTCATCTGTTGGGCTTCTCTTGATCCACTGATCAACGTTTACGGGCCTGAAATGATACCGCCAAAAGACATCCAACCACCGTTCCTGGATTTCATTCTTCTGTGAGTCAGTTGGTTGTTCTAGGTTGACAAATCTTTTCATGCTGTCGTGCAGTATGCGCATTTCGGTGAATCTTTCCAGCCCTAAAATGGGTTTAGCGTCCTGTTCAAAGCTCGACTCTTCCCACTTGCTCGGATCAAATGGACCCCTATGCTCTGGTAAGGGGCCGGCAAACAAATTTCCCTCAACCCAAATAATCGATCTGCCAAACATATTCAAGTGCCGCCCTTCATTGAAAATTTTCCCATCTTGGGGAAAATTTGTCGGTGGATTTCTGTGTGCATAACTTCTTGGATCCGCACCGGGCGTGTGATTTTTCCAGAAATTTACGATGTAGTATTTTCGATAGTTATGATCTAACACGTTGTCGAAACGGTGATCGATGTGTGGATATTTTGAAGCACGGTTGGATTCTTGTAGTCTTTCCAATATTTTTAGTAATAATTGTTTTGATATAATATGATGAGTGCTTAATGATACTCGCTCTTGACCGTGAAATGTGGCTTGGTTATAGCCTTTGAAGCTGTCGTCAATGTCGATCAGTTTCTTTTGAAAGTCTTTCGTTGTTTTTTTTGTTGTGAAATATTCTCGCAGCGACGAAACTGGCTCGTCAATTTTTTTATCGTCTCCAGGCCAGTAAACGAGGTTGCTGCTCAGGGGTTGGACGTCAATTTGGGAGAGCAATTCTTCGATGGGTGTGTCAAGAGATCTTTTCAGCAAGTTTTCTTTCTCACTTCGATACTTAATGCATTGAATACGATACTTTACGTTTGTTATGGAATGCGTTGTACGCTGAGGCATCTGTTGGACTAAATTAAAATGTAAAAATATTTTGAGGTTGCTTCTGAGGCGGTATAAGCAGGTTTTGAAGTAGTCAAAACGCGTTTCAAAATTATCGAGAATTATCTTTGACTTTTCGCCGAAAAAAACAAATTTTAATTGTTGCTCTTGACTGAGCCAAAAGTAACAGAGTTCTTTGAAGTTGTACTTGTATAGGCGCTTTAACGCGGCCAATGATCTACGTTCGTTAATTATTTCTTTCGAATCGACCTCAGTCTTTCTCACAGCTTGCAACGAATCTCGATCGTCGACTAATTCATTCTGCAACCACGACTCGGCCCAGGCCTGTAGATGTTCTTTTTCATGATTCTCTAGGAAGGAAAACGATGGTTTCCACTCTTTTGATTTTGTGGCCGTATTCACAAAGCGTGAGAATTCTCTGTCGGTCATTACAGGTTTCTTCCCTTCGTTTAAAAGCTCTTGGATGTACGGTAAGAAACAATTTCTTATATAATCTTTATCTTCGTCGGTTAACCTGTCATTTGTGGAGGTCGAGGTAAGCTGATTCGATGGCCCCGGCATTGCTCTTTCGTCAAATGTCATACCGGGCAATTGGACAAACCCAGTCCGTAAGTTCTGCTTAGCCATAGATATTAACAATTCGGAAGGTCTAGGTAGAACTTTATACAATAAAATCGCATGGTTGCATGGAACAGATTTATCTCGTGGCACAATCAATGATGAACTGTTGGTAAAGGTTACTGATTAATAATTTAGTCGATCAGACGTTAAGAATTGCTAATTGTACTCAGCGTTGATGAAGACAAACAGATTTCAGATTTGGTTATATAGGTATATTCATTTTCTTTTCTTACTCTAAACGAAAAAAACGTTTTTTCTCTACCCCAGGTGTTCGAAAAAATATCGAATGTTGAAGGATCAAATTAAGTGAAAATGATATTATCGCATAATTTTTTCATGGAGAACAAAAAAGGTTTTTTTTACGTATTACGTACTCATCACTACACTGAGAAAAATTTCCATGGTAATTTTTACAATTTGGATGGGAAAATTGGGACAATTCAAAATTTGAAGCAGAAATTACTACATAAATATTAAAATACCTATGTTATATACCTATAAGATAGTAAAAAGTACTACAAATATTAGATTTACAATAAATAGTGATTTTCACAACTGCAGTGGTGAGAAAAGTTACTATTCTGTTTATAATCAATCCTATTCATTTCTCTCAGTGTAAACTAACTCCGAAGAAGCTAGGAGTAAACTTAAAAGAAGGTGGTATTTATTCCAATAATAGTGTAGATTTTTATAGAAATGATTTGGAAAATTTGTTATTGCATAAGGGTTGGTATGTAGAACGTTTTCTTCTTTTGGCTACTATCAGCCCTTGATACACTTCATTTCGGGCAGTGATAACAAAAAATGGATTTTATGATCCTCGAATAGTTAGAACGCAAAAATTAATTTTTACCATGTTTGGGCCATTATTTATCATCTTGCTCCTTCAAGATGTTGATACGTCGGCGCAAGTCTTGTACAAAAAAGGATACAGGTTACATTTTTTTAATTAGTTTTAATAAGTGTCTAAAACCTATAAAGAAATTTCAAATTAAGTTTTTTTATTGCATTTTTGTAAAATTTGCAATTGAATACATTTATGCAAAAAGGGCCCATACGCAAAAATGCAATGTTGAGAAAAAACGTTTTTGATTTTTAAAATGATAAATAAAGGTAGAAACTCATACATGAAGTAGTGAAATGTATGGAGATGACAAACACATTTTTAGGGTGCAAAATGGCGCAAATCAACAATCAAAAACTTGACTTCTGCTGGAGTTGACGCAGCAAACGTGCAGGCACTTTATGTGCCCCTTTTCAATAAAACTAAATTTATGTGCCTTTTTTCAGTAAAACAAAATTTCGTCACTCAAAATTCAAAAACAAAGCATAGTTTTGATCTTTAAAACATATCTAGAAGCTAAACCTATAGATTTAGAACATTATTCAATGAAAAAAAAAAGTTTCAGCGGCCATTCTGCAAATTTATTGATATATTTTCGAGTACATTAAAAAAATTGTTGCACAACTGTCAAAAAAAAAAATGAACATTCGATTATACTCTGTTCAACTTAAGAATGCCTAAAACGGAACGTCAAATTCACATTCATCAACAATATAAAAATCGTATGTGTGATAAGAAACAAGAAAGTAAAATCGGAAGCATAGCCAAATATTGTTGCTGAATGTGAACGTGTACCTTTTCCTCTCCCCGAGCGTCCGCGCGTCATAATATGGTGTAGGATGTATGCACGAACGTAATATTTGCTGGATAGGTAGTCTCGGAACGTCACACCAACATGCGCATATTTTTGCAAAAAAGGCCTATAACGACTATAGGCCCTTTTTGCATAAATGTATTCAGTTGCCCTAATTAGACTTGAAGTTTTTTGGTGAAACCGAAACCATTCATATGTGACAGTGGGTGAAATAACGTCGATAGAAGGGTATGTAAATCGACTACCAGTATTTCAAAATTTTACAGATGCTAGTAATAATACACTTTCATGTCTGATCATCTACACTTACACTTCTTGCATAGCATCTCAACTTCGAAGTCTGTTTTCTGAGCGATGGTTTCATCTTGGAACTTATTACATATATTTTTACTGTGGAGATAGGGCTCAATGTTTACAATTTAATCCTGGCAAAAGTTAATTATGGAAAAAAGTAGACTTATATCCCTTCTTACATAACACTATTTGTGTCTATTTGGCAGAGACATTGCGTATATTTCTTCTTTTTTTTAAAGTGATTTTTGGTATAGTTACTTGTATTTGAATGTTAGAAGTTGTACCTTTAGAATGAAAATTTTGATTTCTATTTTACTTCCTCACCAAGGCCAGAATTTCAGTCGCTGTAGGAGGGTCAAAATTGAGTCAAGTTTGTTGATAGGTACATACTTTGAAGCAATTGTAGGTTTGAAAAAAAAAAAAAAAAAGTAAATCTATGGAGTATAGAACTCTTTTGAGTTCAACATTCAAGTACAATAAACCCAAAAATAGCGAATTTTGGTTCAGAACTGAATGGTACAATTAGTGGAGGAAAATCAATTTTAGAAACACGTTTATCTTCAATTTCATATTTTAATAGGAAAGTGGATGTCAAATATCTCGAATTTTGGTTGTTGTCTTTGACGAATTTAGCTAATTACTAATTATTAATTATACTTTATAAATTTTTCTGAATTTCTTCAACTGAAGCATGAATTTAGCTAATTACTAATTATTAATTATACTTCATAAATTTTTCTGAATTTCTTCAACTGAAGCATTTCTGTTGCGGTATTTTTAGTGAAGTATACCCAATCTGTTCGTCTTGATCAGTGGTACACTTAGCAATTCTCCCTTCCTAGATTTGTGTCCTTACTTACCTTCAGTGGTTCTCTTGTCAGGAACTGAAAATCTCAATAGGATTCTTCCATCGCAGTATGGTAGTGTACATATATTACTTAGCTTTACTCATAATCAGAAATTAACCGCTGTTTCTTGAACATTATCTTGCGACGCGGCACCACGACTGAACGACTTTATACATACAATGTATGGACGTGTACTGATACGTTTACCGGACCGAGTTCTCTATTGTCGGATTGCAATGCTATAATTTCGATAATGACATTAATTAATTAATGTGCATAATGACGTATGCCGTTCGAAGTCCGAAAAAGTACCTATCAGACGCGTTATCAATTTGATTTTTTATTAGTCAGATGCCAAGTGTTGGTCCCTACTCGTATTTTTATTCATTGTAAAGTATCCGCTTATCATCAAGGCTTCAAAAACTTCACACAGAATATTTTCCAAATTTCGGTGCTTATGTAGTACGCCACTGACCGCTAGCCTCCGTGCTTCCCTCAATCCACCATAAAAATGTCAAATTATTATCCAGTAATGGAGAATTTCCATTCGATTTTGAATTACAACAAAATTCTTGCCTTCATCAATATTCGTTCCACATTCGAGTACCTACATTTCGCTAAATAAATTTCGATTATGGTTCAATAATTAAGACTTCGTGCTAGAGTTACCTGCATTAAAAGAGTTGCTGAAAAACTCGCGAAGAGGAAAATAAGTGCAGTTCGAAATTGAAAACGAAGTATAGTGGTGACGTGACTGTGGAGAATATGTGGGCAGTGGGTGAGGAGAGGGAGCCTGCGGGTGAAGAACGGAGAGAAGGTGAGACATGGAAAAGAAGGAGGCGAAAAAGACAAGTTAATTCATCGTCTATCCGTTGTCTGCGACTTCTAAATTGCTCTCTTACTGCCATCGACCTCCTCCTCCTCATACCCTTACATCAGTACCACCCTCAAACCGTTTAAGATTTAATGAATCGAAAATGGTGGTTGTGCAGCGTGACGATGCGTTTGACCCAGATAACGTGTGTTTTTGTCGCGTTGCATGGGAATCACGTAGTGCATCTGCAACGACTGCAATTCTGGCATACAAAATAAATGAGAATATAAAAGCTATGAGCCACCTCATCGAGTACCATTTTTTTCGCCATTTAGTGACTAGGTATATCGATCAAAAAACGTATTCTTTTACTGCTTCACCATTGTTTCGAGTATGCACTCTCCGGCATTGTCCTTTTAATGGGCTTAAGCACTTGCACGTTGAGGATCTTAAATTGGTTAGTATAAGTATTAACAGGAGCTTGAAAAAACTGCATTTTTGTTTTTCGTGTTTAACCATTAGAATTACTTGCTCTAGAAAAGGAAATTAGCAGCCATAATAAATAAGGGATTTGTCTAGAAATTCCAAAATCATTTTTTCTGATTGATTTTTATTGTATTCATTTATATTCATTTATGTTTATTTATTTTTTTATTCGTTTATTTACAACTTTGAAAGATAGGTATGTGTCGAGTCCCTGATCAGCTAATTTGATGCTACCTAGGGGTTTTCAATCTAAGTTTTCCTTGGTGACAAGTTATTACTGGGAAATGCACTGTACACTGTTCTATTCAAAATTGATATAGAGCAGAAGAAAGATGTTTTCATACGTGTCAATGCTAAATCAGTGGGAAAAAATGGGTGATAATTTTTTTTGAGACTCAGTAGGTTCTGCACATGGACTAGCGAAATGGTTTAGATTCAGACTACTACCTACTCGACTATTCTTTTCTCCTGTAACCTCAGTAATGAAAAATAATTGATAGTTTTTCGCGTTGTAAAATTTTGTTTTTGGCATTTAATCCACTATGAAATTTTCACATTATTTTTCGAACCTGGACAATTTTTTATAATAAATGTCTGTAACGGATGTTAACTTGTGTCATTTTTGGTTTTCTTTCAGGCTGCTTGTGTAGTGGATAACGAAGATACATCGGCTGTGCATTGCATTCTAGACGAACGAAGATCTCACTGTAACGGTGGTCCGGTCCGACGAACAATCCCTCGGGTCGAACAGTTGAATTGTACCGTTGCTCAAAACTCGTGCAAAAGTAAGTTTTTAAACTACGATTGTTTGATGACGTGTCGATATAATTGTGGTGGTCAGCCGCTTGTGTATTAAGGGTTAAGGGTACAGAAGAGAAATGATACCGAAATAGGGAAAATGAAGGGGAAAAAAAAGCCAAAAGAAAGGAATCGAATAAAAATGAAAACTTTTCTTTCAAAAGGCTAGAAATTGAGGGATTGTGAATACTCGAGCGTGTAAATCTATACTATTGTGCTGAAGGAAAGAGGATGTTATTTAAGTTTGTCTCAAATAATTTAATATATTTTTCTTTTTTTTCCTTATTCGCAACTTTCAAAGTATGAACTCACTTATAACTTAAGCGTTGCTAGATAGTGAAGTGATCAGCGAGCTTATACAAACTGTAAGTTCAATCGAGGATGTTAATATTATCTCTCTATGAACGTAATAAAAAATAAATTTAAAAAATGCTTTGCTTGGATAAAGATGAAATGAATCAAACACTTGGAAAAACAATATTTCGAAAAAACAACAAAATAAACCAAACAAACAAACCTAACAAACAAATGAATCAAATTTTGTGGTGTATTTTTTTTCACCCCAAGGTCTCTTTTACTTTGATTCAACAAACAAACAAGCCAAGGACGTCATCACAGTTTATTATTGATGATGTCATCGAAGTGAAGAAACTGAACATTGAGATGGATAGCAAATCAGAAATGATGCTGGCAGAAAGTAAGGGTTCAGGGTTGGCAGACATGATGCAAGTAAAAGGGAGTGGTTCTCAGAGACAAAGCTCTAGTTGTTGATAATTTCTTGTGCATTCAGTCATACATTTTAGAGAAAGGAGGTTGATTGTACGACATTTTTCCGACTACAATTTTCCAACAATTCATTTTTCCAACACCGCATTCTTCCGACAATTCATTTTTCCGACACTACATATGTATTTCCGACACGACATTCCGACTCATTTTGAAATGAAATTTCTTTATCGTACTCTTTTGTACCACCTTTGGAATCATTTTTACCCCTGCATTTCCACCTAAAATAGCCCCCCAATCATAGGTACCATTTCACCAGCCCCCTCCCAACCCGGAATCGTTTGTATTCGTTTTGTACTCTTTTCTACCACTTTTCAAATTTTTTGTATCTCTCCTCATTTCCCCTTGAATGTATAAATGTTAGTCAAAAAAATTTGTGTCGGAGAATTGTTGCGTTGGAAAAATGTCATAGTACCAAGGAGGTCACCCTTGTGTAACTGTCTCACAAAAGTTGAAAGAACACCACGAATTTGTGCTATGATCAGTTATAGCACTTTGCAGGTTGTACACATCAAGCCCTAAAACTTTCCAATCAAAGATCTCAGTACCAAAGCCCTGTTCTAACCAGACATAGTTATTTAAGTTGATATAAGTATTTCAAAATTTTAGCGTTAAATCTAGTTTTGGGAAGGTACATGTACTCGGACGAAAGCAGTGTAGCTAAATCAAATAAATGAGTTTACAGTGTATAAGGTAAGTAGCTTAGGAGAAAGTGTACGGTCCCGCAGCATCTGCTAGGTTTATGTGAAACGTTTGAGGTATATACATGTACATACAGTCGCCCAAAGGTTGGGTTCCTCGGTCCGCCGCATAAGATTATAAGCCCGGCTAAATTTGATCTTGGATTTTTCCTTACTCGTGTGCGAAAAACGAAACTAATTTGCGAGCTTTCATTAATTATGCGGACACGTTCTTTGTTTTCGTTTGCTAACCAAAAAAGAAGATTTTTCTGATGGTCCTCACATATGAGCAATTGTGCTACAAAAACTTAGCCATATACCCATGCGACAGCTCACGCAAACGTTCACCAGCGAGTGCGAATGTTTGCAAATGAGATTAAAGGATTAGTCTCTTGGTGCCTGCAGAGTGGAAAGGCATTGAAAATAATGAATTGTGGAAAAGCTGACCACGCGAGAAGATATCAACGTTTCGTAAAAAGAATTTCTTCGACTACCAGAGAGTGAAATATGGGCACACGCTCGAGAAAGCAGACGGAATTTCACGAGACCTTTTCTGCTGGCGTATTATCATTTTGGACTTGGAGGCGGTGTGTGAGTGTTTTTTTGCTCTTTTCCGTTTGAATTTTAGTTTCGTGGAAGAACGTGGACGCGAGTATACTCAGCGAGAAACGTGTGAGAAATTGTGAAGCAATGTGGAATGAAAAATTGCTAAGCAGGAGAAATGGGAATTAGCCGTGCACGCGCTCACACACGCGCATCCGAGTGTACCTGCTTTGATTTAGAAAATACAAAAAATGCTACATGAAATGTGGATTTCCCCATTTTTAGTTGCTTGAGTACGGTTTAAAAAAGCAGTTTAATCTTAATTTTTTTCGTACTTTCAGCAGAAATTCTCATATTATAGTGCATTGGTGCAGATTTAACGAGAATACTGAATTTTAGCTTGATTAAAAAAATTTTGAGGCCATGTGGATTTTTTTCCTTGAAATTTTTGGTATGAATAGTCTACACGATATGTATTTTATTTTGATAATATCAGGCAAGAATGAATCCTGTTCAGGAAGAAGTATAGAATTTCTTCCTTTAAGGTTATGTAGTTTGAAAAATTCTGACCTCAACATTTGTGCAAAACGAAAGTGAAAATTAGGGATATCAAAATGAAAATGTTGGCACTTTTTCTTATGTACTTGAAAATCTAAAATGACAAATTCTTCAGATTTCCATGTATGTATATTATGAGATAAAGTGCGTATCTTCGAGGTTCCTTATCTGTGCTCCACCAATATAGACGCAAAAATATGCTTGAAATGAAAGTTGAAGATACTCGTAATGCGAAGGAGAATTTTTGTTTTTAGTCTTTTTTCAAAAATTGTACAGTTTGCAAGTCAGGCTGTATGACTAGAAAACCAAAAATATGGCTGCATTTGATTCCTTTGGAAAGGTGTTGAATTTCAGGTGGCTGTTTTGGGGGGGTAATTTTGGATTGGAGGTGGTTCCGGCGCTGTCGTTTCTGCGCAATAATATTTTTTTGCTGTTTCGTAACAAATCGAATAGATTTTAGCATTTCGTGTACTTTAGTCTGTGAGTAGATGAATGTATACCACCACCTCTCGTCTTTTCCTGTTGGCTCTTATGTTCAATTTTGTCGTTTTTTCGCCCCTTCCAGTCCAATTACATTTGTACGAACTACGTGCTGCCTTCATACCGGTAAGGTCAGGCGAAAAAATTAATTTCACTTCATCTCTCTCGTGGATACGCGGGTAACTATGTTGGTGTGTGAATACACGTAGATTGTCGTCGGTTTTGGGTCAGCAGTTTATCATCGACTTTTTAAGGACGACAAAAAGCAAATTCAATTAAATGATTTATAGATGCGAGGTTGGGAAATTATTAAAGCCTTTTATTAACTTAGTCACGAGTATTCAAAAGTGCAATCCAGAATTTAAAAATGAATTTTCAAATGATACAACCTTTTATTATAATATAAAATACTCTTCTTGGTAAGCTTATTTCTCTGTTGAAATAATTCAGAAAAAATCTTAATGAGTTATGATACAAATTATAATTAATTTATTTTCGTCTATTTATCTGCACTAATTGGTGCTTTGGCGGGCATTGTTTTTTTTTTTTTTCTTTTCTTTTCATTAAAAATTCGAGGAGGTAAAATTGACTGAAAACTTTTCTTAATAACATGATAGCGAGATACAAAAAATTCTAAGGTTGGTACAAAAAAGAACAAGGACAGTACAAACCTTTGCAGTCGAAAATTCCAATTTTCACTTTCACGTCATTTGGAAGGCCAGTAAAGTGGGCCCCAATCAATTTTTTCCGCTCCAGAACCATTTCTGCTCCACAAAAAACCCCAAACTTAGCAAAGTTTGAACGACCAAAGTTTTTTAAACTCCATGTTTTTTCGGCCGTAGAAAAAATGAAGATATCAGAATCCCTCATTTGTTTAGGACATTATACATAGGTGGTTCAAATATTAACCGGAAAAATTAAATACCATCAAGCAGAGGTGAGGCTCGGTGAAAATAGCAACTCCCTGTGTTAGAGACATTCTCCACCAACTACCCTGACTGCATAAGTCCGCTCCATCTTGAAAAAAACGGATCCGAAAACTTGGAGTGAACCAGAGGAAAATTATTTCGCTGCGCAACATTTTTTACTCCCTCACAACAACGCGCGACCATAACAACTCAATACACGCACACATGTCCTTCCTAATTGATCAGCGAGAAGTTGGAACGCCCTCCCTACTCTCCCCAATCTGTTGGGAAAGACATGTGTGCGTGTGTTGGGTTATACATGGTTGCGCGTTGTAGTAAGGCAGTAAAAATGTTGTGCAAAGTAAAACTTGACTTCCATTAAAGCACTTAAGGGGGGAGTGAAATAACGCCGCCATTTTCCGTCCAAAAAAGCCCAAAAGTGAGAAAACGACTACGTTGAGCCAACAATTGTTACAACAGAAGACTTTTAGACGGAAAATGGCGGCGTTATTTGACTTGGGTAAAACTACAGTACTCTACTTCCATTTCACTCCATATTCTCGCAGACATTTTTTTCAAGACGGAACGGATTTATGCCGTCAGGGTAGTAAGTGGAGAATGTATCTAACAGACTGTATTGCCATTCGCACCAAAATTTACCTCTGCTTGGCAATTTTCAATTTTCCCGCTTTATATTTGAACTACCCTCGTATATAGGTAGCTGTTTCATTATAATTGAGTTCCAAATGTTACTTTTTGAAAATGTCGTCCTTTTCTGGGCGATTTATAAATAAATGTAATCCCTGATAGAAAATAATTATCCTCATTCTGTTTATTCCTTCTGCTTCTCCTTCATATTTTCTTCTCTTCATTCTACTGTGGAATTTCCATCTTGTAAACGTGGCGCACGACGAGAAGATGAAGACGCGGCGACGTGATTTTTAACGCCCAGTGAGGAATTAAAATTTGAAATGCTTCTGGTTTTACCCACTTATGGAAGGGAAAAATTGTGACATTTATTTTTTCCATTCGCCACGTTGGCTGTTTCATTTCTACAGTCGCATTTCAACAGTGATTTTTCCAATCATCAGCCGTTAAATGTGTATTAGAAAATTCGACTAGGTAGCTATTTTTTCGTTCTTCATGACGAAAGTTTCTCATATATCAAAATGGTGGAGGACCTATATCCCAACCCTCTTTTCCTTCAGTTTATCCGTTTCATCTCGCCTATATAACTTTTCCTACAGCCTCCTGCGGAGATGTTCACTTTCTTCATTTTTCTTCACTATATCTCTAGGTGAAGGGAGGTAAAAGGCGTTTTATATTTTTTATTTCATTTTCTTATTCTTCCCTACTTGAATGCAAATTACCGAATGCATTATTCATGATACGCTATTTAAATTCATCAAATTGTAACATTGAGGCTGTAGCAGAATCCGTGGAGATTCTGTGATAGTATTTGACTATTGTCGTTGGTATTTCATATTATTTAAACCGAATAAACTCACGTTTGATGTTCTCGGTAATTCAGTCTAAAGATATTTTAGTTTTAATTACCGTCGAATGGGGCGACTTTACACACTTTTTTTATGTTTTTCAACTTTGTCCTTTAATAACTCCTCCAATTTTTAAGCTACTGAAGTGAGTTTTACTTCAAAATTTTGGTCCAACATTTCTCAACACATTTGTAAAAAAAAGTTTGAGTTTGCAGCCTTTCTTCTATTTTTTATGATTTTTCAAAAAATTTGTGTAAAGTCACTTCTCAATATACCTTATTTGGCATAAGCTTTGTACCTATTTCTGAAGTGTAGCTTTTTAATTTTCCTCTTCCTTCCCACACGTACGAATTTAGGAGTTTAGCCGCCAAACGCAACCATCGCCATTGAAAAAATGCTAAAAAATCATGAAAAAACTGCCCATGAATGAAGAATGCAGTTGCTCCATTTTTATGCATGATGACTGAACTAATATTTCATTATCGTGAAATTCCCCTTCCGTCTAATAGTCATTTGTAGAGGTTAGAACAATATACTTATTATTAAAATGGCGTTTGTTGCGTTTTGCGACTAAACTCTTCAATTCGTGTATCTAGTTCTCTTAATGCCAAAGTATAATTTCATTTGAAGAAATATTTCTAAGCTATAATGTGACTTTTGTTCATCATTCTCAACTTCAAAGATGGAGCTTATAGGCCTAGCTGTCCTGTGTTTTGTGTGAATTGTGAGTACGCATCTGAATTTTATATTTAGTTACGGATATTATAGTTCCTTTTCATTTTCGTTTAAAAGGCGAAATATATTATGTAGATAATTAATTGATGCCGAAACGACGATAATCTGATAAAATTTGACGAATTTAATCTCAGTCTCGAGTCGCGAAATTCTTATATGAAGTCTGCGTCTCAAAAGACTATTAAAAGTGCGGTTCTCCGTTCCAAAAATTAGATGCTACGAAATTTAAGAAGTCTTTCGTCGACTGAAAGTTCTTCTCATCAGATAGGCCTCGTCTTGAATTATAATTTAATGCGCAAATTCAGCCAGCTTTGGTTGCTGTATAGAAATTCGGTTAGCGAAGAGATGATAACGGTATAGAGTGTAATTTTCAACTCAGAAGAGTAGGTACTTTACCCATATAAACGATTGAGACTTCGGAGTTCAGAAGAAACTAAATTAATTTGTATAGCGAATATAGCTGATCTACTCCAAACGAATTCAGGGCCGCTATTACAAACACCAAATTAAGGGAACGTTATACGCAGCACTACTATTATGTTCGATGCTCTGTTAATAGTAACCAGAGTTGGTGATACCGATCTTCAGTGCATTCTTTTTTCGATCAACTTTTTATAGTTGAAGTCGATAGGACTGGAACACTATTCAAGGAGTGGTTTTTGTTTCAAAAATGATGTGAAATGGTTTTACTCCCATTTCCACTTCTCGTATCCATTTGAATATAGTGGTAAACGGTATCATTGGGGTTCCAATTATAATTCTACTTCTTTTTAAAATCTTCAATTCTGATCGGGTTCTCTATTTTAAAAAAAAAAATTTGATTCCAATTTTGGGTTCTATTTTGGTTCTAGGGTTTTGATTCCGCTTCCATCTCGTTAAATTTAATTTTCAAGTTGAAAATGAAACTTTTAATTTAGATGTTGAATTTGTTTCCGGTCGTTTAAAGGTTCTTTATTGATTGCGGTTCGGATCGGATTCTGGTTCTAATACTCCTGGTTTTAAAGCCTGACAATGCTTATTTAGCCACAAAAATTGGGTCATGATTTTCGTGGGACTTGCGACAGCTTTTGGACTCAAGTATAGATGATATGACATGACATCACATTGTTCTTGTCTGCGTCAGATATTCATTCAAATGAAACTGAAACTATATCGGATGCATGATGAAAATAAACTATACATGGATGGATTAATTTCTGTTGTCTTCAAAATCGTTTTGTCCGATTTTGTTGTAAGTATTGTACCTTGAAGGAAAAAAGAGGATTAGTGTTGTATCTGGTATTGTATTAACTTTTTTTTCGAAACGTCCTCTACAACGATAAAGTTTCACCAAAATTGTTTTATATTAAACTGTTGTCTTTTTTCGGTCCATTCCAAGAAAAAAAAAAGAAAATGAGTACGTGAGGAAAAAACGGCGTAGACCTATTTGTAATGGAACACGTCCAGAAAGTATATATACGAAGCAATCTTCTGGGGGGATTTAATTCGAAAATTACGTTTTGTAGATGTCATTCAGTTTCTTCAGTTTTTTTCGAGATTTTTTACCTTATGTTCTCGTCAGGTTTTGCTCCTATGGTTCATGAAGGTAGTGTGGCCATTTCTTCTATTCGTTTACGTAGAAATATAAAAAACGTGTTAAAGAAAAAGACAAAAAACAATTTTGTTTCCGTAATCCAGTTTGTGACAGTGCGAGTTTTCATATTTTCGTTTCAGACATAGTCCTTTCCTTATTTTGTTAATAATTGAAAATCGTCGATGGCTTACCAAAAATCATTTTATAGAGCTGAAAAATATTTTTTTTTGACGTGTAACTTGAACGTATTTTAAGCCACATTGTATGCCCAAATGAAACACTTGACGATTTCTGATCTACGCTAAATTCTTCCTATCGTTAGATTAAACTCATAATGTAGAGCTTGTTGTAGTAAATTAGATGTATTTGAATGTGATATCCAAGTGAATCATCTCGAAATTCAGTTTCCCTTGGAATTTAAATAAATTTCAGCGAACATACTTCGAGGGAGTTATTTATTTTGAGTTTTGCCTGGCACTGTGTTTCTTCTTATTTTTTCCTTCACCGTCCAGTGGATGCAACCAAACTTAATATTGCCAGTAAAAATATATGAAGTCATCAAAAACTGTTAAGTATGGGCAGCTTCGCTCCAGACGAGAAAACCAAGGTTGATTTCGGTCTATTAAAAAAATGTATGTACTTCTGCTCACTCACTTTTGATCATCGGTAATTAATGTACTACTGGAATAAATGCTCACAGTAGGGCCTTGCAGAAAATTTAGAAAAAAATGTACGTGAAAGCCCTGGTCCAGAGAAGAATGAACTCCGCAAACCGCATCTCTCTATCTCAGTTTGGGGCTGAGAAAAAAAATGTTGAAGTTTATATGAAAATAGGGGGCTGAAGAAACGGACCATGTTTTGCTGGACAAACTGTACAATTTCAGAAGTGGATGAAAATTTTTTAATCCTATCTACTCTTCTGTTTGTTCCATCTCCTAAGTTATTCTTTTTCCGAGAAACAGAATAGAAATCTTATTTTTGATAATATGTGTAATTTCTTACACGTGTTTCCTTTTATGGATGAGCATTAATTTTGGGAAACTTTGATATTTTTTACACTATAATTACCCTTAAGGGTCAGTATTCTAATATTATGTGAAGATGTTAACATCGTGAAATTTAACAAGGTGGATCTGAAACTTGATTTTTTTTTCTTCGTTTCAGCTTACGATTTCGAGTTCCCAGGAGGAGTTCGACCTGTAGTCATTGGCATCGGAGTTACGATGCTAATTATTCTAATATGTCTCATCATTAGTGCTTGTTTATCGGATTCTGAATCCGATTCACCTTCATCTTCATCGTTAGGACCCGACGGACGTTTTGATGTGGTTCGGGCCATTTTACAAGAAGTACCTTTGGTGGATGGGTAAGTGATTTTTTTTCATTTCCTTATTATTAAAGGGTACCGTGGATCTGTTTTTTTTTCCCTTTTTCCAGTAATTTATTTAAAAAAATATTCGAAGTAAAACGCAGAATATTGATGGCTCATTAAAAACTTTTAATTTGTGCTGAAGAAAAAATTTATTTCTCTTTTGCATATAAGACGTAAAGCCTCATAAACACGCATACGTCCTTAAAAAATCGTGCTTCAAGTACCTCTTGTAGCTGCGTACTATAAGTACCAACTATACCGAGTTTGAATTAAATACTCTTTTGTTCCTCCAAAGATAAAGAATTATTTCTTAGGGTAATAGGAGGTTTTTAGCAGTAAAAGAAGAGAAGCACTGGATTTTATTTACTTAATAGATTCTAAATGAATGAGCGTCAAAGTCGCGCGTGTCACATAAATCAGTTTGATAATTATTAATTTTGCCATCAAAAAATTGTTTGTGGAGCTTAATGTTTGGCAATTTTCATGAACATAAGAGTGGTTCGTATCTATTTTGATTTCATTCTTCTTCATTTTGTCGTGAAGTCTTGTCATAGTCACAGCGTCTCTATAATATGTACGAGACATGTCAATTTTCAAAGTTTTTATTATGTAGTGTGTAATTGTTGGCAAACTCTGTATTCGAAAATTCGCTTGCGAAGCGATATTCGTGTTTGGTACAACAAGCAAAGTTGTGTTTGAGTAATTTATGAATATTTGAGTAGTCGAACCTTACTTGCGTCTCTCATCCAGTCTCCGATTATACGAATATGAATATTTAATGAATGAAAATACGTAGGCTGCGAAGTGATGCTATACCTTTTCTTGTAGCTGCTGGGGCTACGTGCCTTGATTGAAAGACGTAACGTCAGTCTATTCTACAAAATATATCAATTCGTCCTTTTCTATTTATAAGTAGACTGCCGGTGTATAATATATTTTCTTTCGCCTCGTTGCTCAAAATGCAACATAATTCGAAATCTTTCGAAAGCCTTCCACCATTCACGGTTATAATATTTAGAAAGTGGGTAAACAAATTTACATTTCTAATTACAGGAGTCTAATACGTTTATATTCGCGACATTCGCCTCAGCCACGTCTGAAATAGTCGTTAAGGAAATTTCTCGAATGTAAATTTTGTGTCTCGTTCGTGCGCTAAATCAATAATAATAGAGAATTATTAACATTTTTTTTTAACCCTCATTCTGCGTTCTTAGCAGATTTTTAATTTCAAAAATACCATCAATTTTGGTTTGACACTGCAATTTAACAAATTATTTTTGGTTCCTCCAATATTAAGTTATCGACTTTTGGCCACCAGATATTAGTCTCTTTGTTTTTGAACGCCTATCGGTTGAGGGCTTTGTCTGTGAGGAGCCTGGCAGCGATAAAATAAGTATAGTGAATTATAATTTTGAAACACGCAGCTGATGAAGTACCACACTAGTAGAATTAAAATTCATGCCAAGAGTTGAATTATGGTGAAAGGAAAGTCTGACAAAAATTGGTACGGATTTGTTCGGTGGTTCATCCTCGCAGTTTTCAAAAATTTGGCTCACAAAATTGGTTTAATGACGAACTTTCTCTCCGATCACAGTGTGTGACTATTGCAAAACCTGCTTTTCCCATCGAGTTTACTGTGCCAGGGTTTTTCTTTTTTTTTATCGGACCAAAGTTGGATAAAGAATTTTTTTTTGCTCGTTTTTCAATGAGTCATTTATCAGATTTTTCTTTTCTTTTCTTCCATTTAGAAATAATTATTAGAAGAGAAAAAAAAAGAATAAATAATACTTACTTAACTTACCTGCTTTAAAAGTCTTGCAAAGTGAAAGTAGTTGAAAAAGTTTTTTTTTTTTTTTCTAATGTCTGCGTTTAATGCTGTTTGAAGATTTCTTTTTCATATACCCGCCCTCTCTCTCATATCTTTATTTTTCTTCATTTTTGCACTCGTCCAAAGTTGGAAGTAAGAAAAAATTATAGAAAAAAAAAAAAAAGTCATGAAAAATCGAACGTATACATCGATTCGAAAATTCGTGCTTTTTTTCGATGTGCCATTTTTATAACCTTTCTCACTCGTTTTCAATATTGGAAAGAAACCTTTTTTTTATTTTGCTTAGCTTTCTTACGTACCCTTTTTTTTTCCTTGGAAATTCTGTGGCTTTTGTGCGCGCCTTTTCTCTTTTTCTCGTGAGTTTTCTGCTACCCGCTCTCAAGCTCCAGCCGTGTAGGTCAACGCATTTTGAAAGGCTTTTCCGCGAATTGTATAAAGCCCTATTTTATCCTCGCGTTTTCAAAGTTAATTAAATCACAGTCTTTAAGGCGGACGTAATCAAAAATACGGTTTTCTTGGTGGTTTGTTAGGGTTATTAGCCGTGCAGGGGGGGGATGGGGTGTCGAATAAGATGTGGCCGGATAATCAGTGGTATCTGCTGTAACCCGTTTCAAGAAGTGAAAATGTAATCCCAACTCGAAGGTTTTTCCCTTTTCATTTCTGTTTTTCTCATTTTTTATCTCGCAGCGTCTCCCGCACCTTCGATCTCTTTTTAACCAGCATCTTTTTATACTCGACAGTGCTTTGTAAATTTTTTTTCTTTTCCTTTTCCTTTTTTTTTTTTTTTTTTACATTATTGAATGGGTCAATTCATAAGGATTGCGAAAGGTATACGTATCCCTTTTGGAAATGAAATTAAGTGAATTTGGAAGACTGAAATGAAATGAATTTGGACGACGAAAACAACTTTGTTTATGTAAGGAAAGAGGCGGTTAAATCTTTGATATCGGTTTTTTGGAAGAGTTATACACCTATACTTGTGCGGAAATTGAAATTGGAGAGCTGTGTAAAGAGACGTTTTATAATTTTTGTTTGTTGGGAATAAATTATTTTTGGAAAATTCGTAGAGGGATTTTCCTGGTGATTGTTGCGCTCGAAAACTGGGGTGGCATTCTACGTATCGAATAAGAAATTCTCTTTTCTTTCTGTATCGAAGGAAATAATATAGAACTGAGTGAAATAAAGTATAATATTAAATAAGTTCTGAAATTCAGAATAATATATAATGGAATAGAACGAAATCTTCACGTGGCTAAAAAAGCCTTGATTTCACCGCCCACCATGATTTTCTCTTCTCAGTTTTCTAGAACCTGCCGATTAAATGATTGGCTTCAGTAGAACGGCCATATTTCAGTTTTAAAATTTTACATTTTCAGTAACGATGTAGGAAATTTCGTCATATCTACCGGATAAAAGTATTTTTGAACTCGGCTAAAGAATAATTTCTGAAGCTGCATTTTAGTCCAGCTTTATCAATTTGTGATAAAAAATGATACGAAGTAATTTATGGAAAATGAGATCGTGTTCAAAATAAACATCTCTCCACGTAAATAAGTGTTATTAAGTCTTCAGTCAACCGTAGCCCTAGCCCCTCATTTTACCGATGAACGAGAATATCTACAAATTTTGACTTCTCACGCCCAGGGAACATTTCTATAAAATTAGAGTGGAGGACATGGGGAACTTTTAGTTTATCAGTCTGGAGGATCAAGTGACCGAATATGATGTTGGTATTTTTTTCTCCACTCAATTTTCCATAAATCAGAGAAAACTTATTGCAAATTTTGTGTAATCGCCTACTATCTGCCTCTGATCCCTTAACTTCACGGTTTCTCTTCCAGCGAGTGAATGGAAATTAAAATTAAAACTCGTTAACAAAACTTTCTTGCTAGGTAATGTGGTAGTAAAATCTGCTTGTGACTTGAAACATTTCTCAAATGTTTTATTTGCGGTCTAACCTGTTCAGAAAGCGACAGGACCACATTCGAATTTTAGCCCACAAATGATGGGGTAGACGAGTTTCAGTGTTGGTTTTTTGCTGCCACATTTTGTACCTTACACAAAAATTCCTACGTGTGTGGTTTCAAACTGAAAGCGTAGATACTTCGAGAAAACTTTTTATTTCAGAGAGACTGCGATTAAAAGCTTAGATGGCTCTCTGAGGGAGTTAGAAATTCAGCAATACAGAGTAGACTGCATGAAGTACCAAATAGACCCAGTGAATTTGTAAATATCCAACGACGAAGTTACTGCTGAGGACACTAATTTTTAAGTTTTAGTACGCGAATTAAGCATAAACCATTTTTATTGATAACACTGCGGCACAAATTGGATAAATGATGGAAACTTTCAGTGTTTCTAATAGCAGGTTTCTTTTTTCCAACGTCTATTAGACTGTGGATTTTTTCATCAGTAAATGACCCTCACTATATGCAATCAACATTTAAATAAAAATTCTGCAGTTCTGTAAAATATATCTATAGCGTGTTACGGCGTAGGTAATACAACAGATCAAATATCGTATTTTTCAAGTGCTTTTTCAAGATGAAAAAAATTTGGCAATTTTAATGCTTTTTGATGTTACAAAAATATTTTCAAAATTCAAACATTTATTGAAAATATATAGTTCCAAAGCAGTAGTACACCTAGATATTTGCGAAGGGAGGGGCTGAGCCTTAACTTTATCCGCAAAACATAGAAATCTTGTAAAAAAATTTTATCTGGCCTTTTTCGATGAAATTTGAGATTCCCAGGGGGGCTTCAGCTAACCACTCCTTGGATGCGTCACTGTTCCAAAGTAACTTAAGCAATACAAATAGCTCGATTTCTTTAACCTTGAAAAATCTTTTTTAAAGAACACAATTTTTTACTTGTTAGTACTTCCTGACAGGTAGATATGTATTATGGACAATTTTCCTGTTTTTTAATCTTGAATAGCTCAATAAAAAATTGTACCGTCTAAATTCTAAACCAATAAAAATATGTATTCGACTCATAAATGAAATTAGAATAATTTTTTCCACCTGGTACTTTTCTTTTATATTATTCATCCTTGATGAAGGGACGTAACGTTTTTAGGATTCCATCTGAAGTTAAAACGATCGAGGTTTTTTTTTTTCCTTCGGGCGAAACACGAATATCGAATACGCTGTGTGAGAGTTCTATTGAATTTGAAAGGAGCCACACGTGCAGACTACCACCCGCATGCGTCCCTGCGGAGAAAAATGAAAATAAAAGTGAGATTTGGAAAAAACAAAAACCAAAGAGTGAAAAAAATGTTGGGCCCATCAGACTTAAAAAGACGTGATCGAAAGTTTTCAAATTTGTGTCGAAGTGCCGAAGTTTGCATTCATTTTCACAAGCTTCTCGCCACCGTGCCCAGCCCTCACATCGTTGCCATCCAAATTGAAATTTTATTCTCAACAGTAACTTTTTAGGTTTCGCCCTCCGTTGGCTGGCGCAAGGGAGTATGAAAATTAATTCAGTTTTCTTGCTCGCTAAAAAGACGTTTCTCTTCGGAACACGAAGATTTTATTGCCCGCACTCTGGAAAACTGGAGGTAAAGAAGATTAAAAATGAAATTTAATATCAGTAACTCGTTAGATCAAAGATTTCTTTCTTTAAGTTTTCTCATGCCCACTTGGAAGAATTTTCTTCATTAGGTTATTTGTCTCAAAGTACCCTATTATAGTCAAACACAAAGTAAAAGTCTTCTGCTTGAACGTTTGTGGAATTCTTTCGGCAAACTGCGAATTTTTTTGGGGATAAATGTTCTAGTAGCTATGAAATGGCCTGGGGAGGCCGGTGTTCTGCTTCGCAAGAACGTGCTTTTAGGTGGTGGGCGAAAAAAAAAATCGTTGAGAAAAAATTCATCGAACTTAAACTACCTACGCGCATTAAACGGGAAAGATTTGGGTAGCAGATCTGGCAGTTTCTTGAGATACGGCTGAAAACTGTAACTCACTCCAGTTTCGTAAGATTTTTAGGTACCTTCTTAATATAATTTTCATCTTCTCCACCAGCTCGAAAACTGACCCCTTATAGAAACTGAAACCGAAGTTAAGGAAGTCTATTGTAGAGTCAATGACTTCGTAGATATAAAGGGTTGACGTTTAATTAAGTAAATAATATGAAATGATTAATAACTACTCTCACACGCATATTATGCTGTTGTACACGAAGCTCATTGTCTCGCATTCAATTGTCATTAATTACCATATGTATTGAAATTTCAAGATCTACCATAAATACTAAAATCGAAATGAAGCACCTAATGATCGCTGCCACCCCTCAAGTCCACTTATATCACGAGTTCGAGGGTAGCACATGACATATTTGTGAAAAAAGGCTCGTGAAAACTCAGATTTTAGCAACGCTTAGCAAAATCAGCCAATTCAAGTTCTCATTCGTCTAGTAGAGCAACTTCTTGAATATATATATGTAATTACTTATTATATTGGTCAAAATGATCTCAATTTATGAACAAAAACGCTGTGATTTATGGAATCATTCATTAGCAAAATTTGAAAATTCAATTCTTCTACCCATAAGTTACAGAATATGACCTTTTTGATGGCAAGCCTGAGTGACCTCTGAATAGAAACTATAATGTTCTTTGTCTTTTGCAGAAGTAATACCGAGAGTTCAGTCATTCGTTTGGGTGGCTCCATAAAAGTTTTTGCGCCAAGTTGAGCGTAAACAAGGCGACGATATTTTACGTCATACCCTTTCGATGCTATTCATTTCGTCGTTGCACTGGTCAAAAACATGGAGACAAAACAAATGTCACGTAATCTATTTTGAAAAGTTTTCTTTCCAAGTATATAATGTCATTTACCTACCTCACCGCCAGAAAATGAGAGCTCATAAGAGACCTTTCAAAAAGAACCGTAAAATATCGAGTAGTTTTCAACGTTCCGTATCTACTAATTTACTCACTAATTTTTCTTAATGGTTTTGAAAGAAGTTGGAATACTTGGTGACGTTAGTATATTGAAGTGCATTTATCCAAAAGAAACGAAGTATGTACCTACCTACAGTTCCTCCACATCGAATCGCAATTTCATTTGATATTATCTTAGTACGATCTTTAAAGTTACCTGCATTGGAACATCTAACCTTTGGGAGCCATTTATTTTGCACGTTATGGGATCAAGATCTGTTCGATCTTGTTTCAAAAAAATCCAAATTAAATAATTGTAAGTATAAAAAATATAAATGCAAAATATTGAGAAATTTTCAATAAAATATTTGAATAGAGACAATATTAATGTAGCCACTTCGGTGCTTCTTCTTTAAAAAGAGTAATTGAATTTTTTGTACTTGAAACAGACTATTAAAAAATTATTTTGAATAAACAATACTTTTGGAAGAGTATACTCTCCCCTATGGGCAAAATATTTTGAAAACGGATCCGTTTTATTCCGGGTTATAATCCGTTTCTGGATTATAACCCGGAATTTTCCTGTTTTCCGACTTCTAAAACGGATTTCGAACGGATTTTAATCAGTCTTGTCGGTTTTGTTCTGAAATGAGTCCGGATTATTTTCCGTGAAGGCTGTTTTGGCCCGGGTTATAATCCGTGAAACCGTTTTACAAACGGATTTAGAAAAATTTCCCAAAAATTATTACTGATTATAAGGAAATCCGTTTTACAAACGGATTTGGAAAAATTGTCCGTTTCCAATCAAGATAAAAAAAATATCTGCAAATTTCCAGATCCGATGGTCAAAAATAGAAACGAACTGAAAACGGATAAAATTCTCATTTTCTGGATCATTTTCTCATTTTTTGCCCATCGGGTCCAGTGACTTACAAATTATAGTTTTACTACGATTCATCTGACACATTGACAAAGTGTAGTCAGAGGATGCTTCTAAAGTTGTCATTTGGTGTAGAAGTTTCACATCTAAATTAGTGCGTGAGTAATGTAATTTAGAAGAGTGCCAATTTTTACAGAGCTGTGAGTATGAAAAAAATTGAAACAAAATTTTGAAATTTTGCGTAACAGCAGCCTTAGAGGCATCCTACGATAATACTTGACCACAGTTTAAGATGAATCCCCGCAGAACCGAGCCACTGAGGCGTGTCTCGCAAAATTATTTTTCAACACTATTGGAATTATCTCTTTAGAGTATAGTCCAACTTTGCTTTTTTTTAAATAACTCGCAAATTCTTCACATTTTATGAGTTAAATTCTGAATCAAATCTAGTGAACATATACATGTACCTTTTAGATGACCAAAAATTTTTTCTCATTTCAAATTTTTGGGGTTATTAACGTCGTCGTTAGTTTACGATATTTTGTTCTAAATCATTTACCATGCATTTGTACAAACACAAGTAGTGTATGCAATTGAACACAATGTAATTACGTACACTTAAACTTGCAAAACCCACTCTCTGCAGACTTGGTTTTAAGCAGAGTTCGGAAGCCGTCTAATATTTGGCTTTAGCTTTTGGCTTTTATAGCTTCTGACCTTGAAAATAAAACTTTTACTTTCGGCTTTCGCTTTTTTAGACTAAAATTGAATGGCTTGCGGCATTTAACTTTCGGATTTTCACAATATTTTGGAACAACTGATTAATGATTAAATAATATTTTTTCTGTTTATCTCAAATTGTGATGGATTTTTTTTCTTTTTTTTTTTACCAATATTACATTACAATTTAAATTTATTCAGATTCTTCAAAATATGGTAAAAAGCCATAAAAAATATGGCTTTTGTTTTCAGCTTTTGGCTATTTCTATAAAGCTTTAAGCTTTCGGCTTCCCGGTTTTTCCTTCAAAAATTGATGGTTTTTGGCTTTTCGCTTTCAGCTTTCGGCTAGCTTCGGTACTCTGGTTTTGAGTCTACTGATATCTGGTACCCTACACATATATTCATTTATATTACGCAGTTTGCTGTTAGTATGGTTTGCAAACATACCCAGATAAACTTTTCCATGTATATCAATTCAATATGAACAGAGAGTATACACGTGTTGTAGAAATACCAAATTCGGTGGCAAAGAAAAACATTTATACTATTTGTACCAACCGCGCATAAAATTGAAAAACGAATTTTTGACGCGTGTTGGAATTTTTGACGTGGTTAGCGTATTTTACGCGTGCAAACTCTCTTTTATTTATTCTCGAATAATCTTCTGACACGTTTCACGACCAAAATTTTTATGTAAAATGACACCTCGGCAATTTAACTTCGTACCCCCCTCCCCCCTATGTAAGCCTGCTTTAAGTGGAGAAAGCGCGAACGCATTTTTAATTTCCTATTTTGGTCGCTATATATACATTCCCTTGTCACGGGTATGCGGTGTCGCAGTGTTGGAACGAATTCTTTTCTTCAAAGGCACTATACCATAGCAAAGGTAGGCGTGAAATAACAATATTTACTGTGTCGGAAAAAGAAAGGTAGGTAGTACCTGTGTCTCTTTTTTACTTTTTTCTTTTTGGCTGGGAGGTGGAAGCGAGAAGGATAAAAGGTGCGTTTAGATTGAGATGGATGAAAGAATGCTCGTATGTACGTATGTAGTTTTGGAGACCGATGTGACTCGAGTTTTTTGAAAATAAATAGACGAGTCTGAGAAATGTGTAGAGAGGTGGTTGGAAGGATGAGCTACATAGGGATACTTGGGTAGTCAGTCAGCTGCTGGTAATTCGAAGCATATAAGTTGCGATGTGACATACGTATGATAATTCAGCTTATGGTGGGGGGGGGGAGGGAACGATACCGTTTATAATCCTCTGGAAAAATGAGCATTTTCAAAATGGTACGAACATTATACCCAGTTAGAAGTCAACTTTTGTGACAGCAGTTGAAACTTTTTTTTGTTTTTGTGCGACAATTAAATTGTTCAGGTGTCATATTTTCGCCTCGACAATAAGAAGTGGCATCGTAATGGCGTTTCGTGTCTACCGTTTTTCTCTTTCCACTTCTAGCTTTCACCTTTTTTTTTTTTTTTTTTTTTTTTTGTCATTTGCTATAGCTACTCTCTCGTGTCAATAGACTAGAGGCGGAAGGGAAAAATAGAAGGAGCTGCGAAAAAACAAATTAAATTTTCTTTTTAACAATCGTGGCAATTAACAACTAACCTCCTCTTTCCACTTCTGCAGACACTTATTACAAAAATACGTTTATGCTTTTGAAAAAGTTTTTAATTGTCGCCCAAAACTTCTTGGAGCACAAACCACACCACTTTAAGCTTTTCTTTTGGAGGAGGTGAAACGCGTGCAAATATATTCAACGACCTCTCGAAAATTTGGCTCGAATTTTTCGCCTCTTTGCACGCCAGGAGCCTGCTGCTCCTCCTCGGTGCTCCTTCACCTTTTATATTTAAACGACCAATTATGAGCGCCGTCGATTATACGTAATGTGAAATACAGTACGTGGTTGGGACCACCTCGAGAACATGGTGGATATAATATTGTGTAATCGTTTTAGGAGCTCTCCTTTGTACGTCGTTCAGAGAAAACTTGGAACGATGAAAAGTTTTTGGGAGTTTACCTATTCAACTTTTTCACTTTCACTTTTTCTTAATATTTTCAATATCGTGAAGGTTGAGGTGTGTTGGTGCAATTCACCTACTGCGGCTGCCAAATTCATTGGTGTATTTTTGATGCTTATTTTGCTATAAACTGATTTCGTATACGAATCATCATTGAAAAAAGCTTAACAGTCTTCTTACACTTTAACATTTATCGCTGTAGATTAATTTGATACCGAATATACTGAACAAGGCTTTAAAATAGAAGCGTACAATTGTAAAACGAAAAAATGAATTTCTTGTGTTTGAAATGATCTCTTTGAACCGCAACTCTTCCAAGGCAACTCGAATATTCACCAATTGAACAACATTTTATTGAACCGAAAAATGTTATTTCACAATGAATGTGTTATTATGTGGTCTCATGTAGTGCAAATGTATGGTTTACCTGCAGCATTTTTTCAAGGAAGTAATGAAGTTTTTCGTGTGATTATATATTTGTGCGTTTGAAAATATCAATTGAAGATGGTATATTTTTGTGTTTGAAGTGCAACACTGGCTCAAATTTCAAATCTGACGTCATTCAAAATTTTTCTTGTTTCTGCGTGCATTAGTACTCTGTTCTGAACACGTATTTAAATTCAATGGGCCTTTTTCTACTTAAAGCCTTTTCTAATAGTTGTGGTCCGGACCAATTTGTTCGAAAAATGACTTCAACTTTCGAAAACCCTCTGAAGCCGGACATCTTCTTCGGATGAATTACTTTTCTACCATTTTATACATTTTATATAAGACCAGACCTAGAGCTGCGTGGTGGAAGATGGCGACACTGTGGCTGACTTTAATTTGTTCGAAATAAGACTACATATATTTATGTTGCTTTGGTGCGGCGGTGAGAGGGTGGACGATAAGACACTGAAAAATTCTTCTCTTCAACGTTTTAATTCGTCGACTATAGAGTCGACTCATGTGCGGCAGCGTACTGGTAGCCCCGACTCGCAGAGCAGCACACATGAAAGCTGAAAGTGACAAATCGTGGCGAAAATGAGAGACCGTTATAAACGAAACTGCCAAATGAACAATGTGCGGTCCCCTAAAGCGGTTAATATTTACGCGCGCCCGCACACTCGGGACAGTTAATTTATCAGCTGAGCGAAAAATCGCCAAAAATACACCTTCTATATATATTTGTCTACCATGCAGGGTCACCCATTCGCAGCCTCCGGAGTAAACCCGCTGCAGCGGGGATAGTTACTTTTTTTCATTCTCCAAACCTAATTTGTCTTTAGTGGGTCATCATTGCCGAGGGGGAAGAAAACAGGACGGTGGCAACGTAATAATAAAAAGGAACTATTTTTCTTGGAGGGTGATGAAGCGGGTCTGTGTGTTACATTCTCAAAGAATACCTGGAGGCCAGAATTTTGGTTAGTATAGCCAAGTTGGTTCTTTATGTGATGACGAACTGAAAAATATGACCAGTGCAAAGATAGCGGGGTTTATTTTGATCTTTTCAATAGTTTGTTATTTTTTCTAAAACATCAGATCAAAAGAATTTAAGTGCATCGTTATACAATTACTTAAGTTTTTATCTGATTCGAGTAGTCTAATAATCGGGCAGCAGTAAAAAGAGCAAAAAATTCTGAAAGAGGGTCGAGTATGATGTAAAAAGAGTGAACACTTTACACCTAGTAATTCGAGAGGTATGTAAAAAGAGCAAACACTTTATACTTAATAATTTGAGAGGTATGTAAAAAGAGCAAACAACATTTGCAGAAATTAGTTATTTTGTTCTAAAAAGTTAAAATTGTCAATGCAAGTATAACGTTTACACGGCACAATATAAGAAAGAGTAAAAAGCATTATAATTAACAGGTATGACTGTAATAGTTTCGATTAAATTCTTCCCTTGCTGCCCAAGCATTACTCTGACACCATTTATACTTGTAGAACTCATCTCATTCACTTTTGACATTGTATAAAAAGGTTGGAAAATTTAAGATGAGAAGTATTGAAAAGAAAATTGATTCTAGGCATAAAACTTAGTTGAAAAAGTATTTAACTTCTCTGTAAGACAAACATCAAAATACTGACAGATGAGGGTACAAAATGAGAAATTCGAATACAAATCATGAGTGCAGGTATTTACACAGCAATACAAAGGTAAGACCACAAACTGATGAACTTGAAGTTGAGGGAAAAAAGCAGGTTTGCTCTATTTACATATCAAAATTTAGGAGAAAAAAGTAGGTTCGCTCTTTTTACATATCCTGTGCAAACTGGCTAACTTTTCATTTACTCTTTTTACATCGATGTGAACCCCTAATCTTGTGGATGTCTCTTGGAGGGTCATTAAATTTGCTCTTTTTATAATCGCCCTAATAATCAAATCTTTTAGATATTGAAGGGTATTGTTTATTAAGGATATTTGGCAAATTGCATTATGTCGAGAGTTCTGAGATAGTGCAGAAAATGCTATCCACATATCTTTGCTTTTTGGGGTAGGAGGTTTTGATTTTTGAGAGTAGTTTTCAAATTGCTTATTATATGAATAAATTCATGCAGCCAGGAAAAGGTTGAGGTATTTTCCATACTGAGTCGTTGTGTTTTGTTGTACTACACAGACAATTGAACTGCTGGAATAGATATGTCTTGCGCAAAGTATAATTGACTAATTGGTTCTTATCTGGAAGCCATTTTTTGAGACGATATACCGTTCCAGTTGTAGATATGGTGGGGAAGATGTCCTCAACAATGAAGGATAAAAGTCTATCATCGTTGTTGATTTTCAGGTTTTTAGCAGGTTTTCGACAGAAAACGTCGAAAACCTGCTACCTGAACAAATGGCAACACCACCAGGGTGAGATTATAATTATAATATTCTGCTACCTTACTAACAGTATAATGAATGTTTGGTAAACCAAGTATAGATCAAATAAATGATGTGGCAGGGGTGCTTGTTTTTCAAACGCATTTTTCATTCATAACGACCATTATCTCTATGGCTTCCGTATTTACTCTTTTTGTAAATAATATCGAATTCGAATTTGAACCTTGGGCTGTATGTTTATTTTGCGATAAAATCGACCGTCGTCGACTCGATTTCAAACATATTAATTTTAAATGATTATTTTCCAACTGACATAATACGACGTAGGTATATGTCGTATATGTATCGGTATAGTTATACAGGTACGTTTCAAAGTGGGTAAAAATTAATTCGTTATAAACGATGGAAGAAGGTGGTGGAGGCGAATGAAATATTCTACGCCCTGTTTATAAAATTTTATTGTAAGTTTGCTTTGCCTTCTCTTTTCCTCTTTCTTCGTTGTATACTCTCTCTTTATCTCTTTTTGGGCTGCTATTGAAATCTGTCGTATAATTTTATTCGTATTAATAAACGCAAGGATGCCAAAAAACTGGAATAAAAGATGTACCTCTACATTTAACTTACTTATCGATGCGTGGGCTTTAGTTTTCAAATAAAAAAGCGTTTCTCGTTCTTGCCGATGCGACGGATCCGGCTCTTTTGCAGTTTTTCCCAGCCTGTCGCTTTTAATCTCGACATTTTTCATCTTCTCGTAAGGATCTTGTCGAATTAATTAACGGTGCTTGTTGAAATGCGTGAAACGATCGTCTCGACTTGGATCAATGGCGTTCGCTTAGTGTAAATAGGGATGGATATGTTTATCAAACACTGAAATGCTGGGGTTTGAAAAAGTATTTTCAGTTTCAGCCTTGATAATGGTGGCTGCTCACTTAGAAAAGGTTACGCCTGTGAAAGGAGAACACGATTGCATTTGCTCAGAGTAGATACATTAATCATCTGCCTTTAAAAAACAGTAATTTTTTTCGTGGTCTCTAGCTGAGGCCAACCGATAGATTAGATTGTATAGGGCGTGTCAGATCATTGGGCCAGAAGGATCAATTGAATTTAGCTTTGACTTCCATCTTATCGTAAATTTTGACTTTAAAAGCTATAATTACAGCAAAAGTGGATCAAGTTAAAATTTTAACCGTACTTATATTAAAAGTGTTGGGAGTTAACCATCCGAATTTTAGGTCAATCGCCCCCGTTCGTTGATTCTACAGAAAAAGTTATTTTGAATGTTAGAAAACGTGGTTTTTTCTTTGTAACGCGAAATAGGAAGAATTACTGAACCAATGGAGCTGAAATTTGCACCAGAAGTCAATCTCGATGAGATTCAAGTCTGAAATACATGACGATCGGTTTCGCGACTCTCTAGATATTAGCAAAAAATGTAACCAAAATACGATTATTTTTAATGGGTTATTGAAGCAAAGAAATTCCTTCGAATTTCAGCTTTGATGATTACAAATGGGGAAAGTAGGGAACCGATTAAGCTGAAATTGATACGGTGTACAAATAAAAGTTTCTATAATGTACCATTAACGTTTCAAGCCAATCTGTTTGTTGGTTTTTTTTTGAAAAGTTGTTTTGATGGTTGAGAATATGAATTTTTCTTGTGAACTTGCTGTAGTTGGTTTCCAACAGAAATCTAGTTTGTACCTAATTTTTGCATAATCCTAAATCATAAACGTTTAATAGTTCATGAGACCTCTGGAGCTCCATTCGAAAACCTGCTTTTCGGGCGGGACTCGCTGCGCTAGAATTTTTTTTTTTGCCTTTGTGAGGAGAAGAAAAAATAATTCAGCTTATCGTAAATTTTAATAACTGAAAATTTCAGCCAGCTTTTTTCTTCTTTTCTTCTCCATTTATTATTAAAACGGAAGTAAATCTTTTCCACGTTCAAATGACAAGCCAGAGAGAAAGAGAGACAGAGAGAGACAGAGAGGAAGAGTCACAGAAGAAGGAGAAAAAAGAAAATTTTGAATTATTTTTTTCATCGCGTTCAACAGTATTGTGGTTTCTGTGTTACGAATGGAAGATGGAAAAAAGAGAGCGAGGAAAAGTGAAGGGATCATGGGGAATGTCAAAAACTTGTTTCTAAAATTCGCAAACGAATAGGAAGTCATTTTTGTATTTTGTAATGGTATATTGATGTAAATCTGCTCGACTTTGTTGTCAGGCCAACAAATGACATTAAGCCGAATATCATTCGTACGTTTAGTTGGGAATTCAACTTTTGTCTATATATATAAGCGACCGGATTTTGAGCTGACAAGTAACAATGTTTTTCATCGTTTTCATTTTCAGCCGAATTAAATTGTCGTATTTGAATTCATATAGGGTATATGTATAATCAAAGAGAATAAAGTCACTTTTTGGAGCGGGGAGGGGGAATGAACGTAACAGTCTGTAATTCTGTATGAGGTGAGCGATGAAACGTGGAGGTGACATAGGAAGGATCGTAGAAAAAGAAAACTTGATGTGTTTTGGCTTCATTATCCTCAGTGTGCAATAGCTTTTAGGAATGAGTGACAGCTGCTTGACTCAAAAAATTTCAGTTGTATGACTACATCTTGAACATATGCTGTAGAATAGCTCGACAGAACTACCGATAAATAGATGTATGCTATTTATATGATAAAGTGTTATTCTGTTTTCACTTGAACACCATTAGACGCATTTTAGCTGAATTATTCCTAAGAACGAATCGTTTTGCTAAGGTTTTGTGGCAAAATTATGTTTTTCTCCTCTCGTATATATCACTTCATCTCACGAGCCATTGGTCTCCTAAAACAATCATTAACGTCGTTAGCCTTTGGAATGGCCTCTTTAATGTACCTTTGTGGTCATTTTTGCCGACTCATCAATTTCTTATAAGCCTTTACGCGATGCCCGAAAAGTATCCCTCGAAGGCGTAAAGCTCGTTTTGTTCGCATTTTCTTTATGTTCCTCTTTTCATCATTATCATCATCATCATTTTATTTTTTTTTTTGTCACAAAACTACCCTCATTCGCGCCTTCCTTTTTGCGGAGCATGAAAATTACTTTTTAGCTTCACGAGTTGTCGAAAATGCTGCAGCTTCTATATTACATTCTGCTCGTTTAGTGAAAGTTTATCCGTTTTTTTAAAAGCGTATAAAAGCTTTTAAAATGTGCTGCCTATACACCTTTCACACGTCCGTCGATAATGTGAGACCAATAAACGTATACATTATACAGAATATATACATCTATACTATTACCTGTGTGGTTTCATCATTTTGACTAAAAAGTTATGACTTTGGCTTTTGTGTGGCTGCTGGATAATGGTGCAGACCAATTTAAGGTATTAAATGTTTAGTTTTTCGCGTAATTTTTTTCCTTGTAGAAAAGCGATGCAATTTGTTGATTAAAATTATACTGAAACTTGGTCGAAGATCTTATTTTTAGCACCCTTTGCGAGAAGCGACTGTTGATAAAGGTATCTAATTAGAATGGTAATCAAAGTAGAACCTTGCAGTATTCATAATTATTATACAAATATTTGCAAGAAGATATAAATTTATTTCTAATGCTAAAATGAGGGACAAGGGTTAATCGCCACTATAGTTTTTGCACATTACGTTACCGTAGGTATGCTAATTTCAAACTCAGGGATTGAGGTCTCTATCACCAATAATGTATCTCAACGTGACTTAAGGAGAGACGTGATGAGAAAAATAATTGTGGAACCTGGTTTAGCTGTTCCTGATTTTTTTAAAAGACTTGGTTTTTTCAATTTGCATTCTGCTCTTAAACTGCTCCAAGCATATTCAAAGTAAATATAGCTCTATTAAGCTCCTGGTTTTAATCTGGTGTCGCTGGTGTTGGTTGGTGGTGGTTCAAGTAGATTTTCTTCTGTGTTGTTTCGACATAAGTATAATTTAGTTGGGATCGAGAAGGTAAAATATGTAGACTTGCAGTAAGTTAGTATTTTTTTAGTCGATTTTATCGTATTTTTGTTGTAAAAACCTGAAAGAATACCAATATGTACAAAACCGTCTGTTTTGGGCTATTCCTGATTCCAGAGAAAAAAGGATCTGGGAGCCGATACTTTATCACTCGAGAAAACTCCCCTAAAAGTTCATTTTCCAGTATAACGATCACCGCTTTGAGGGTTTGATCGTTTTCCTTTTTGCAAAAAAGAGAATTTATTCATCGAAATGGTTTTGGTTGTATCTGTATAAATATGATGCCATATCACTAGAGTTTACTCGATGCACGCGTTATTGGATTGTATTGGTTTTGTTTTTGCCGCCATATTATATACGTATTCGTGTGTCTAACGTTTCTTCACCCGAATAAGACTCAATTTTAGAAATCATTTCTCTGTTCGCCCTCATCCTCGTCTCTCTCGTTGCTTAGAATATGCGATTTCGTTTTCACCATTACATTGAAATATGCTCGAATACTTCGCCACCCTCGACACGTTTTCATTTTGCAGACACGAATACGATTTAGTGCACCGACTGGAATATCGCAAAATTACATTCCCTCGGCGGCTGCCTAAATCCAGCAGCTTCTGTTTGGAGCACCGCAGATATTTACCTTTATAAAGTTGATAGAGGTCAACGAATATTGAAACTCGTACAAAACGAAATGTTGTTTTTTGAATTAGATGATCCACGTCATAGTGGTGTGCCACGTATAGTATTTACTTTTATGACTCGAGTGGTGGACACTGAACAACTATACTGATGATACATTCGAAAACCACAAAAAGTCGAAAAAATTGGGCATTTGAGAAAAAAACGGGCATAATGTCAAATGCTCAAATTCATTGCTTTACCTCTGGCAATTTTTTTTCTTATAGATAAAACCCGTCGTATTTTTAATTTTTGGGATCTGCTGAAAAGTTGTTCAAAAATTTCAGGCGTTTTTGGAAGTTTGACTGGAATGGTTGGTCAAATACTACTAATTAACCCAGGAAAAGTCAAGTCAAATTCTAAAAACCCTGTTAGTTAGTAAACCTTTCAGCAAAGTTGGGAACATCTGTCAGATCTAGTCGAAAAAATGCAGATAAACTACCCGATGGGCAAAAAATGAGAAAATGATCTGGAAAATGAGAATTTTATCCGTTGTCAGTCCGTTTTTATTTTCGATCATCGGATCTGAAAATTTGCAGTTATTTTTGTCATCTTGATTAATTTTCCAAATCCGTTTGTAAAACGGATTTCCTGATTATAATCAGTGATAATTTTTGGGCAATTTTTCTAAATCCGCTTGTAAAACGGTTTCACGGATTATAACCCGGGCCAACAAATATGATAAAACAGCCTTCACGGAAAATAATCCGGACTCATTTCCGGCAAGACTGATTACAATCCGTTCGAAATCCGTTTTAGAAGCCGGAAAACAGGAAAATTCCGGGTTATAATCCAGAAACGGATTATAACCCGGAATAAAACGGATCCGTTTTCAAAATATTTTGCCCATAGGGTAAACATTTGTAGTTGATCTCCATAATGTCAAGGTAATGTACATACGAGGCGCGTTCCAAAAGTCGGTTCGCACCTTTCATATCTCCCGCCCTGGTAACACTGATGCAACAAAATTTCAATGATAGCATCAGTACCCTCACCCCACAGCACAATATAAATTTTGTAGCCCTACTGCATTTTGTTTGTGAATTATGACGTTTTGAATTTGAAAAGTAGAAGAAATATGCTGTCCAAAAAGGGTGGACGGGGTTTATACAGTTTCTCGCATTCAGACTGCAAAAGTGAACTAATAAAGGGACAGTGCTACGCATCAGTGTTGCCTACAAACATACAAATGTCTTGAGCCCGCACGCGGTTCCGAGAAATGGATAAAACAAGAAAGGGAAAAAATCAAAAAATTCACATTTGCCAAGGAAAACCAAACAGGCCGCCTGAACACAATAACGAGAAAATAATGGCATGTGTGTGTATGTGTGCGCGCCATGTCGGACAAAAACGTTTGCTAGGCACTCACTGCTTCACACCAAGACAAATTTGCTTGTGATTTACTTGACGTCGTAATATTATTATGGACAAGAGTGAATGAAAAGTTGTACACGATAATTAATGCCTTTTTCTGCCAGTTTCAATGGGCGTCTTGAGAAAAACTAAAAGTGGGAGGCCTTTTCCTACCCCAATCATTCAATAGACCTTGTTCCTTACAAATACCATTCATTCCTGGGATTATAACCTCAACTGGAAGGAAAAAATTTGTAGATAGTGGTGTTGTTTTGAGAAAGTTCAAAATATGTTTCAAAATTTAGATGGACAATTTTTGACAAATAATTTCCAAAACTCATGCTGCGTCATAAAAAATGTCTCAATCGCCTAACAAATGGTGTGAAAAAATAGTTTCAAGTCTCATCTTTCTAATGAAACTAATTGCATGTCTCTATCTTTTTTTGTTTTTAAATGGTGAGGGGTGCGAACCGACTTTTGGAACGCGCCTCGTATAAATGTATCATACGTTTACATCTAAAAAATCGATTTTTGTTCATTGTCGATTTGGATTCATAAAAATATGCTCTTTAGAAAAAGCACTTTTTCAAATTTTACAGTACGTAATAGCAAAAAAAAAATTTTTCAAGATGTAGCATTCTAGGACCCAATAATTTTAGTGTAGGTAGGGCTCGATATATACAATTAAATCTTCAGAGGAATTCAAACTTTGAAAAAAGTGAACTTATGTTCTTGCATAGAACTGTTCAAATATAGTATAGTTCAGGAATTTCAACGACAACAAAAAATATACATCTTGAAGCAACTACCTGAAAACATTATCAATCCTGAGAAAGTGTATCTAAATGCAGAGCAATCAATTTTTCGAATCGCTTTCCTGAAATGTTTGCGTTGTTATGCTGAGGTATTTTATAGTTTATGACAAGCCGCTTATAATATGTAAATGCTTCACATCTGTATAATTATATCGAACATGGTTGGTTGAAGTGTAATTCAACCATTTAGTACATGTGTCAGTATTACTGACTTAATAATTCTCGCTGCAGGAATTCATGCAGCAGATATTACAGCTCGCACCCTCAGTTCAAAGTCGAAGCTCCCATTTTAATGAGACCCAAAACCACCTATCGTACGTGATAAACAATGTCGAAACACTGTTGACAGACACCTATATATACTCCTAGTATTTTGCGTCGAATACCCTCCATAATTATGATCATCACGTAAACAGCCCTTGACAAGCGTCAGAGTACTGTGGTCATATAGAAAACGTAGTTTTCTAATCGAATTCTAACCTTTCACCTTTCGAAGGCATACGAATCAGAATTCCGAGCACATCGTGGGTTTCTTTTTGCAGCAACACGCTATAGTATAGCTACATAAAATATTTTACTCGATCGAAAATTATTATAAATGTCTGAAAAGTTGCAAAAATCGTTTGTTAATTCATCCGTAAAGAGAGCGTATAGTATATGTAAGATGAAAATGTACAAAAATATGTAGGCTGCGCTACATATATAGAGGCTATTACGTATAGATACGTTTACCATATAATGTGGAAGTATAAAATGGAAAAAAAAAAAAAAGGTCAGAGTGAGACGTGAGAGAAAAAAGTGGAGAAATTTTGAAAACTATATATACATAAAAGTTTAGCGTTGGAGTAACTTTTCGACGCAGTCAATTTTGTTTCTGAAAATTAGTTAACTTTGGACGAACTTGTGGAATATAACGAATTTACATTCGAAGTTATAGTTATATAAGCGAAAAATATGAATTTTTCGTTTAAAATCAATGCGGGAAGGAATAATAACCACTTTTATTGGATCGAGTTTTGAATAATTAGGTCTGCAGTGGTTTGTTTATTTTTGTAGAATGCGTAAATGTGGACGAAGTTTTTGAACGTATATAATTTTTGAAAATGACGCTTTTCTTGAAATCACAGAGTTCAGTGAACTGCGATAATGAACTGAAATTGAATGAGAATTTCAATTATTCTAGACTAGAATGTATTCGTTGATAATGATTGCTTTATGATCCTCCATAATAGATAATTATGTAAACTGATGAAAGAGGTTTCAGTCGGGTATAAAAAATTGAGGCGAAAATAGGTGTACAGCCTTCACTGAATTTTCATGAAGGAAGGAGATGAATTCTCTTTTACAGCATTAATTGTACATTTTTATAGTAGTCTTTTTCTATTACATGTCCTCGCATTTTCTTTTATTTCAATTTATATCACTTTATTTTACTCCATTTTCTTCTACGAGTATATTGAAGATGAATTCTTTGTACTGGACGTTAGGTCAAAATTTTTTTGTCCTTCCGTCAGAGTCCAATGTTAGGATGACGTCATCATAATCACCTAGATATAACATAGGCGACGCATATGGTGACGTCATTTATCCATACATTACTACTCAATATTATACATGTACCTACTAGGTTTAACATTTAAAAAGCTGTTGATGACGTCATCATACACTTTTAAGATCCTGTTATAGCTCAATGTTATGTCTCAGGTGATGACGTCATCATACTTACGTATAACATAGGAGATCCAGATGATGACGTCATCATACCTAGGTATAACATAGGATACGCACTTGATGACGTCATTTGTCCGTCCATAATTCCTCAATGTTATATCTAGATATATTTTAAACGTAGGCGATGACGTCATCATACCTAGTTATGAGGCGCAATTGATGATGTCATCATATATACTTATATCAGGAAACGCTGATGATGTTATTTTATGTTATATTTTTCATATTTCATTAACTTATACTTCGGTAAGTAATTTCATTTTCTTCATTTTTATTTTAGTTTATTTTATTTCACATTATTTACGTGAAAAATTAAAGAGTACATGACATAAAATAGATAAGGAAATAGATGAAAAAAAAAAAATGAAATAAAGTAAAATAAAATTGAATAGAATAAAATTCAGCAGAAAATAACACGAAATAAAAAAGAAAATGAAGTAAAATAAAGTGAAATAAATTGAAATTAAATGCAAGAACATGTAAGAACGTTTAAGTATGTGTAAGATGGTTTAAAAACGTGTAAAAATGTGTAAGGGTGTGTAAGTATAATATGTGCGAGAACATTTAAGGTAGTTTAAAAACGTGGAAAATTAAAGAATATGAAATAGAATAGAAATAAATAAAATAATGTGAATTCACATAAAGTAAAATTATAATTATAAGTAAGTATACGAAATAAAATATGAAATATTATTACACACTACATTTTTAGCTACCACACACTAAAGTATTTACTACATTTGAGAGATTGAATTTTAAAATGTACCTATTACCCTATAGTTCTTAATATTTTTTCACCCCACTAGTTTGTGAGTTGTGCATTAAAAATGGATAGGAATAGTTTGACTCGGTGAATTATCGCTTTTCGGAAGTTACGCAGTTTGCCAGTCTTCTTGATAAGAAATAAGAATATTCGTATTTACGGCGTTTCGTTATGCAATAAGCGAATCACTTGGAACGAGAAACGTCATTTAGATATTCACATTTTTCCATTTAGAACTATTTCGAATCGGTATATACAATCAGAATAATGGGAATATAAAGTCTATAGATAGGTAAATTGATTTTTCTTTTGAATTTTTTGTCGAATATTCGAACCCGTATTATGGCGTGGCTGGAGGGAGGGGGTGGGAGGGGAGGGGGGGTTGAGGAGTTGGTGTGTATAGAAAAACCGAGCGAAGGCTTCTAATTTAATCAGCGATCGCATAAACGGAATTTGATTCGTCTATACGGTGCAGTGCGCAATAATACGTTTATCTTGGTTAAGCAAATTTTAATTAATTTCGCTTAACACATCGTTTACGTTTTCGATGAAATTATGTCAGCTTCACAAAACTATAATACGAGTATGTAGGCCTATACGGGATCTCGCAGAGCCAGAGCGACGTAATTATAACGCCTTTTTAAATTTATTCAGAAAATTTCGATTACACGCGAATTCAAGCCGTTTTTTAGGTCGTGCGTCGAGTTAGCTTACACATAATTTTATAATAATGTGTATTTCTGTTTGAAAGATAGCTGTATTTTATTTTAGATCGTGTGTTACGCAGTAGCTATACCCGGGCTATATGTAATAGAAAATTTCCACGAGCTGGTATAAATATTATAACGAGATGGAAGTTGTGTTTAGAAGTCGCATCTCTGGCGAATTTAATTCGTCGAAATGGCAAATAATAATGGTAGATTTACACCATAATCATTTACCATGTTATGCGAGCGAAATTAGTTATAATTTCTTCGTATTCGACTTTATTAATCAAGATAGAATTTAAAAATTTGGTAGGAAATATGTAATATTGCTGTCAGATTTGGAGGCTCTCTTTTGCTTGTGAAGAACATAAGTGTGATAGATTATAATCGAAAAATAGGTATATAGTCTGCGCCGAGCTTTTTCGTACCTATATCTATTTGCCGAACTCTGTGACTTGACTATATTGAGCTCAGATCAATCCGGACTACGAAAGGATTGACAGCAAATATTTCTCATCAATGAATGTAAAATATATTCTCTTCACTGGTAGCAATATGTGCGCACATGATAATTTACAGTACTTTGTGTGATTGTCTGTTGACCTGTTTGGCTCTCGATTAATTTTCTCAATGAAGGTGAGAACTATCAGTATACAAGGTCATTGACCCAATTGCTAAGCAGAGATTAAGACCCATTTAGGAGTATTTTTCACTTTTTTTTGGCCATATCTCGCTTGGCGAGAGCAGCCGCCAAAAACGACTTCCAGATTTGTGTTTAGCGACCTCGAAAACCCCCATATCAATGCTCAACTGACAAATTTATTCCCTGAGCAGAAATCAAGAAATGCAAAGTTTTTGAACATTTTATGTTAAGAAAAATTTCGGTTCAATTGAAATAAATTAGCAAATTATCGAATTATCTGTCTCTAAACTATACTGAATGATGAAAAAAGTTTGGCTAAAAAAAGCAGTGCTTATTAGGACATTACATATTTCAAAATAATCTCCGGATAAAAATGAGCATCAGGTATACCAGTCATCAAATTGACCCAACACATGTGTAATTTATTCAATTTTTCACGCTGAATCCGAATCTGTGAACGGTTTTGCTCTCAAAGTCAAAAGTGTATCTGATACGATAAGAGGTAGTGCATTGAGAGAAATGGATAGTATTATAGACAGAATAGTAACTTTTCTCATCACAGTGGTGAAAATTACTATTTATTGTAAATATTCCAATATTTTTATTACGATTTAGTTTTTATTACTCATCTCAGATAACATATTATATATTTTAGTTATTAAATCTAGTTCACAGATTTTTATTTCTTTTTTATAATTTCTACTACAAATCTTAAATCATCCCATTTTTCCTATCCAAATTGTAAAAATTACAAGTTAAATTTTTCTTAGTGTAGAAGTCACTCATGAAGTACCATGTACAAAAGATAGTTTTTTTTTGCTAATAGCGAGGTTTGAAGCAAGTCGAAACACAAAATTTGGTGCAAAATTGTAGGATTGTCAGTTTTGACACAAGACACGTAAAAAAAAAATGCGACAGGTAGACTATAAAATATACGAGTATTGTGAAACATTTTTGTGACCCTACTTTGTTACAGGATTAAATTTTTTTTTTTTCATTTTTAGGTTGGTATAGTTAACGAGAGAAGAGAAGAGAAGTGAAAAAATCCAATAAAACCGCAGTATTAAGTTGGAAAAAATGAGATTGTTACTAATTAGTTTTTCGGTTATCATACGAAAAACGAAAAAAATAATAAGGCGGCTATAACGGCCGAGGTGCGCAGGAAATTAAGAAAATGAGACCTTAATTATGGTAGAAGAGAAGGTTTTTTGTCGCAAGATATTATATTATATTTAAAACGAACAAAGATAAGCTACTGGTTTTTGTGAAAGGGTATGTCTGTGCGGTAAATTTTATAATTAAATAACAATTATATATATTTCGAAGTTCGCAATAGCTAGAGTGGGTGAAGAAAAGATAAGAGAATGGTTATATGTTTTGCTTGAAAAAGAAAAGGGACACACCTAATCCTGAGATATTCACATTCCGCACCTCTCTCGAATATTTCGTACAGTTCATATAAAACCCTCACAGTTGATACAAATATCTATAATACCTTTCTTCTTTTTTTTCTACTTCGCATGGCATTTTCGAATACCTACATTTTGCGGTGATCACGTTCCATATCTAGATACGATCCTCAAGTCTTCGATTGTTTTTTTTTTGAACAACTTGCAAGAATGCAATTTTCGAACTTAAGACCAGCATCGTTATTTGATTACATTTCGATATTCAGCGCACATTCGCGCCCTAGCCTGGACAATTCTACCGCAAAGTACCCTTCGAGTGTGATGAGGACAGTTCGTGTTGCAAAAAAAGACCAAACAGCCACGACCTCTTAGATTTGTAAAAATAAAAATCTCGCCCTCACGAAAAATAGCGTATATAGTTTAATAACATTATCGTTTATACGTGTTTTCGAACTCGAAGAAAGAACATATGACCATTTTTTTTTTTTTTTGCCCGCACCCAGAAAAAAGTCGAACTCGCTTTCTGTGTTATAGGTACTCGTATCTATACGTGAGATCGAATAATATGCCCGCAGAATTTCATTTAATTTGAGGAAAGCAAAATAAAGAAAAAAAGTCCACAAGAAAATGGACCAGCACAGGATGATGGCGGCAAAAAAAGGATGAAAAAGCTCATTTAGGTCATTTGTTAAAAAGGATGCGAATCTCTATATATACATGTATACTCGTGTATATATACGCACGAACGAAACGAATCAGAGTCAAGCTTCTTCAGCTAAATTTTTTGTAGCTAAATTTTTTCCCTCTATGCTGTAAATTCGACAATTGAAAAATCTTTCAACGCGGTGAATATACTCGTAGTTTTGCTTCGAAGGACGAGAAAAAAAGAGGGACTGCACCTTATGGGATTGAGAGTTGGTTGCGTGCAAAAAGTTCTCTGAGACGCGACCATCGTCGAGCATATAACATCTTGGGTGTTGCATACCGAACTTCGACTGGACTGCTCGTAAATTACTTGATTTATGTGAATTGTTAATTTAATTTACTCGAAAGAGGCCGGTTAATAAATTTCAGACAAGTGCGTCCGAAAGGTTTTTGTGCGGTAAATTTTGTGTAAATTAGTTTGCGGTTTCACCAACAATGCTTCTTTTTTTTTTTTACAGATGAGAATTTTTTTTTTTGCGTCCCAGGAAGTGATGCAGAAAATAAAATTCGCAGAATTAATTAGACTGCGGAAGCTCGAGTTAGCGGTGTAGCCAGTAGAGTAAGATTTCGGAGGGGACGTGACTCTTACTTTTTACTGATGAATTGGAGTGCGAGAAAAAAGTGTAAACGAATAGGCAGGAGAATTGTCTGTGGGGGCGAAGATGTCGTGTCTAATGCACTCGGAGGCCCGTATGCAAAAAATTACCCTAAAGCGAAAGAAGTAAAGAATTCCTTGAGGAAAGAATGGTATGCTAAAAATTCCTTAAGTCAATTAAGGAGAAAAATTAAAGGAAATACTCGAAGTTGGTCAGCAGGTATACCCTGAAAGGAAAATTTGTGAACGTACCTTTAATGAAAGCCTTATGGTAATTTACTGCATATTGTAAAAATAATTCGCATTACATGTTAAAAAATTTAAACCTTTTCCTTAATCCAAGGGTGTAGCCATGGTATTCTGTTAAGGGTAGAGGCAAATGGAATTTGGTGGGAAGTTTGTAATTTGTTTTTAAATGCTTTTATTTAACTTAACTCAATCCGGAAAGCATATATAGAGCTTGAAGTCTGTATGACAAAGTGGAGTGCGCAGGAGAAAAAACTTGATACAGAATAAAGTTTTACTGAACTTCAGAATGGATATCTAGCATAGCTAGTTCTCGAGGTATACCTGAAAAACGTCAACTTTCAATACTTATAAGCCCTGCGGATGGACCTCTATACTGTAGCTATGAACTCAGATACGCAAGGAAATTATTTTTTATGCTGACAGTTTTATTATAAGATTCTTAATTTGTTCAATCCTGAGTTTTTCCCTTTTTTTTTTCTGACGTAACATTTATTATGAAACGTATCGCTATCATTAAACTACGAAAAAGTAAACTGCTCCAGCTTTACACCCAAAATCTACTGATCCACTTAAAATTTGTCCAAAACGTTTATCATGAAATTTTTGCACGTTTCTACGACTAAACAGTCGCTTCGCCTCTACCTCCATTTTGTCTCACTCATTTTTTTTTCGAAGACAGATGTGGATGAAGTCGAGCTTCATTCTGCGAGAAGTCAGCATATTTTCTGTCCGTGTTTCCATTTCAACACGCCATTGGCGGTGAGTGAATCGAAACGGAAAATTTTCTATTTTCATCGTGAGGGTGTTTTTTTTTTTTTTTTGAATTTACGTCGTCGTCGCTACTGGAAGGGAAAAAATACATTGAGTGGAGTGAAGGGAAGACTAGCATGAAAGTAAGCAAGTGGGTGAGAATTAAAGGAGTAAAAAAAAAAGTGAGGAAACACGTAGCTATTATTATGTATCGTCACTTTTTCACGACTATCAAGAAAGGAAAGTCTTCAAATCGAAATATAGAAAAAAAAAGTAAAGACAGCGCGATAAAATGACGACTTCACAGGAAAATGGCTGAAGGGAGAGAGAAAAAAGGACACTGGAAACCTGTCTCTGAGAAAAAAAATGCTCTTTCTTCTACGACTCTTCGGCAATTTATCTTAATGAGATTTACTTTTTTTCTCCCCTTTTATTATTTTGTTTCGTGTTTTCGTTTTTTACGTCCTTTATTTTAAAAATCGATCAGCAAAAGCAATGAAAAGCATTTTTTGGTTTGTTCGTACCAGTTTTCGTTAGCAGTACATTAAACAGTTCAAGAGGTGTCCTAATTTCTTCTACAAATCTAATTTGAACATATTATAATTAGCAGGCAATATACCCAGCTCATTCTAAACAACTATAAACAATCTTTTCCCTTATATTCAGAAAACTCAGCATGAAAGATATACTAAACTCTTAGCTGATTGAACGAGTGAGTGTGCTATCGAACTAAAACAAGGCATGTGACTACACGAATTGCGCTGGTTTTGTTTTATTAGGGCCACATTATGGAAGTATTGCTGCTCATTTTTGTCGAAATTAATTTTTTTCAGTTGTTTACTTCGTACCGAAACTTTTCGTTTTCAACTTTAAAATGTATTTTCTTATTGGGGGAAAAAACATTGAAATTTGTTTATTCGATTTCTTCTGATATGAGTAACCACTATAAATAGTTCTATAAAATACCATGCATTTCTATTTTATTCCTTCGGGGTCTTTGACTGATCAAGTCTTCAGCAGATTTGTTACAAATTGACAAACCTTCATTGTGTGGCAAACTTGCAGGTATATACCGATAAATCACATAATTTATAAGTTGTGTACAGAATGACCTCTCTTGCGAACAAAGTTTCTCTAGTAAATTCTTTTTCGAAGCTTCCTCTGCGATATATTCTACACTCGCTTCGGCTGAATCCTTGTTTGAAAGCTCGAAGACGAATATTCGGTTGCTACCTGAGTGGTGCAAAAGTTTTTGATCGAGTTCGAAAACGCTCGAAGTTGGGAGGATGATTAATGTGCTCTATTAAACCGCATCTCCTATATATTTCTGGCTGTCGCTTTTTGGACGAAGTGTCGCAAATAACTCTTGTCGAGTTAACTTTGATGCAATATAATGAACAGGCCACCTATAGTCGTAATTTGTAAAACACTCGGTTCCATGAAAAACATTTAAAAAACCAAGGAAAGAGTAAAAAAAAAAAAATAATTCAAATATGAAATGCATTTACTTGTACGCTGAATGAGCCACGCAGCTTGATGCACGAGTGAATTTTTTTTCTGCAACAATTTTACTACAGGCGAGAACATAATAATATGCTCTTCTTGTCGCTGCATAGCAGTAACTTTTTGTGTAAATTAATTTGATCGTTAATTTTAACCGACATCGCACGTTTAACGCTTTATTTATGGTCGACGTCGTGAAATAAGGGCTCAGACATGGCGCGGCTGCATCTTCTGGCAGATTTTAATCTGCTTGTGTAGCCTGTAAATTTATTCAAAACTGGGAGACGAAAAGTTCGTTTTCATGAGCTGTGAGGTTATTCTGCGGAGGTGTTGAAACGTTATAATTTACATGTATCACGAATGTGCACGAATGTAAAGGTGGGTCACATTCGTTCAGTCAGCTTATTTTAATTTGCCAATTTATGACTACAGAGAATATAGAGAACTAAAGTATTATCATTCGAATTGATGCGGAATCTATGATTATGAATAATCATAAAAGTTTTGAACCGTACGTATAATTATACCTAAAAATGAATAATTATTGACTCGCCCAACGCAATATAACCAGCCAACTGACATATTTTTAAAAATTGACTTTTTTGCGGATTATATTGTTATAGAGATGTTTTGGGCTCTCGTGAAACCCAAGAAAAGGTATTTCATAAAACTTGCAAGACACTTTTTGACAATATGAGACCCTTTTGTAGGTCTCACATGTCCATGAGCTGTATATGTGGTTCTTCTTACTCCCCCCCCCCCTCATTCCACAGACCATAAATCTGCATTTTTTGTTTGGGACTCACAAGTGCCCCAAATATTAATAATTGCATGTACACTATAGGTGGTTCACTCATTTCATTCTACTCCATGTAAACTGATGTATTGTGAATCTAACCAATGGCTCTGGGCTTCGTTACATAACCTAAGGAATCAACAATTCACCACCAAGCCATGTGAGGATGAAGATTTCATTTCTGAGTATTTATAAGGGGTGTCTCGCAAGTGTCATACTTTATCTCTAGGGTCTCACAAGTGACGTAAAATACGTACAATACATAAATAGGAATACACATATCGTTGTGCACAAAAAAAGTGATTCATATACGAGTACAAACTTTTAAATCTTTCTCATTTGAAGATTATAGCAAGTTCGAGCATGTTATAGGGCTATACAACCAGCCAAGTGCAACAATTTTATTTTCGTTTTGAAAGAAAATTCTTCTTGGATATTGTTATTTATATTATTAAATCAATTGATTTTTATATTCATAATGTAAATCGTTCCAAACATTTTGAACCAAATCTTTCGAACATTTGAAAATACGAATGTCAATTCGAGGCAACAACCAGCCAAGTTTTCAATATTCTCAAAAGCTTATTTCTTTTCAAATGTAAATACAATGATCTTGATTTTTTAGAAAAGTGTTTTGTACAAATAAACGAACATCCTCGCATCTAATTTTCAGCTTTCTATGCGTACGGTTTCGCCAAAGTTGTGCGGTTTGTTTTTTTCCGTATTGAAAATCGCAGTTGGAAGGTTGTTGCGTTGCGCTATTTAATTGTTACATTTGTCTCTATAATGTGCTGTTTCAAATAACGTATATAGTTATTGAAGAACTTCATAACAATAGCAGCTTAAAATATCATCAATCACGAGAAAATGCTGGAAACGATGTTTTTAAATACCGCTTCTGAACAATTAGTGTACAACCGAAATTGTCTCAAAGTTAGTATGCAGCAGAGCGTACTAATTTTTAATATTTTTTCTCAGAGTGTACCAAAATACAAAATGCTCCAGCTATTCGATAAATTGGCGTTACTGTGGAAAAAAATTTGATGCTTTTATGGCTATAAGGTCGCACTCTTTTCAGGATAACGTGATCACCCGAGCCACTTGACAGGATATTAGTTTACAACTTTTTGCTCGATTAGAAAAGCTGCTTTCTCATAAAACCCTCGCTTTAATCGTAATTTTACTCTGATTTTCTTTCAATTAAAGATTTCTCCTATGTACACCAATGAACGACTTTCTTCACCCGCGCTCAAAAACACGAAAATATATTGTCCATAACTGACGTGCTAGAAACCAGCACCGTCAAGTCAATTTCTTGGAATCCTGATCCTTTCTCAAATCGCACCCCCGTCCCCAATTTGCTTCCATTTCACGACTTATAAACATCTTGAAAAGCCTTTGCGGATTAAATTACCGGAAAAAGTGGCCGATAAGTTCGACAGCTTTTCTGCTTCGATTTTCATTTGCCCATCGCCCCATCGCCTCAGAGTGGTCGTTTAACGCAAGGAAAACATGTCACACGTAACATCGAGCTGATAATTAAAAACAAGAAGTGAAAGGCGCCGAAACCGCAACGAAAAAAGAAAGAAAAAAAAAAGAGGAAAAACCGAGAAAATGCCTTTACTGTCTTTCAGGAAGTGTATATAATTTTTCTTTTTTGCTTTTAACAAAGACGAATACCATCTCACTCGAATGAAGCTATTGTGTTTCGTCGTTAAGTGACCACGTAAGAGAGAAAGGGTGATGGGCAAGATGGAAGGGTGGTGAGGGGGGGAACAGATTAAGAGACAGACAGTACAATAATGCGAGAACGAGTGTGAGAGAGATGCAGCGATCAGACTGCGAGAATGAGGTAAAAGATTTTAGTTGATGAAATGAAAATACAAAGTAGAATTCTTTTTTTTTTTTTTCTTTTGGCCTTCCTCTTTTTCACTCAAATGCCCTCAAATGCCTACTTGCTTGTTGCCTTTAACGCAAGCTTTATTTTTTCTCACGTTGTGTAGGCTATGTTTCTACACTTCCACTCTTCCTCTCCGACTCATTTCTTTTTTTCTCATCTTCATTTTTTATGTTTTTTTTTTCAGGGAAGGATATAGCTTCTTCGACTAACGAAGCCACTTAACTACTTTTTATCGTTATATTTCTCCACCGTTTCTCGTTTGTTTTTTCCTCCATCCAAAAAACTTGTTTGTTAAGTGTGTGGGTATATTGCTGAGGAGATTTTTAAGATAGAAAGTTGAAGAATCAAATGATGAGTTTTCTAAGATCGTTATTGTTAGTTGATTATTATAGTTTATAATGAAATTATAAAATATTGTTATAATGTTTTCGTGAGCTCAAAAGCCTGAACAAATGCGTATTTTTGCTGGCAAAATACTGTTCCATAACTGGCTAGACGTGGTACTTTGCTGCAGAGGTTACAGTTGGAAAGTAACAGAGGAGATTAAAATTGCCTGCTGTCGAGATGGTCAGACAGATTTTTCAATGTCATTTCTCAATTCCTATTGAATAAAATTGATTTTCTCTGCAAGATTTACTATAAATAATCTACAATACTTGCTATAAATGTACATATAATAATATATTATATGTTAGAAATTGAATTATTTTCAACATGATTTTTCTGAATAGTGTAATAATTAATTTCCCTAGCTGGCAACACTGCCATGAAAAAGGGGATATTTAGATTCAGCTAAATTTTGTTGTTTTCTTTCCTTCACACTTCTCCTCATTCTTCATCATCATCACTTTTCGAGAACAATGGTGTTTACTTGTACCACTCTGTGACTGGTTCTCAGTTTGATTCATCTCGTTCCTCAACTTGATTCCTCTCGTTCCTGTTATTTTCTCAGTTCAGACAGTCAGTTCTCTTCCAACCGCGGATGGAGCAACATCAAATTTTTATTCTCTTCAATTTTTGCACCTTTGTGCAAGTATTTTCTAGTCATTATTTTTAGAATTGTGCATATTTTTCTGCAGTTGTGTTCCTCATTTAATTTCCTTTTCTGAATTAAAATTTTATTTTTGTTTTCCTAATTTTTATTTGTGTGAATCCTGATCGATTCCTTTACATAATTATTATGATAATTTTTTTAATTCAATTTTTTTTCTTTGTTCACAGGCATAACGATTTACCATGGAATTTAAAAAAATTTGTTCATAATCAACTGTATAAAGTAAACTTATCGATGGATCTCAGATTTGTGAAGCCATGGTCCGAAAGTAAATGGTCGCATACGGACCTGCAGCGAATGAAAGTCGGCATGGTTGGTGCTCAGGTAAGAGAAAGCCGATATTTGTTTTATTTTATTATTTATCGATTTTTTCCAATTCCTTGGATCTAGTACTTATAATGTTAAATTTAATTTTTGTCATCATGTTGTGTATTTGTTTTCTTTTTTAGTTTTGGTCAGCATTTGTACCATGCGAGACGCAATACAAAAATGCAGTTACTCTTACCCTAGAGCAAATAGATGTGATCAAAAGGTTCGTGAATATATATAAAGATGAGCTAGAATTTGTTACTTCTGCCGAAGGTAAGTCAGTTCTTATTAATTGTCAATTAACTGTAAGTTATTGCTTTACTGCCCCCTATAAAAAGCTTTTTCCATTTGGATTCGTATATTCAAAAGCTGAATGGCTCTTTTTACATAATTTATTAAGTGCTTGGGATGCAAAATCGTTTTCCTAAAGATCTTGACCATTTTTTTCTGGTATTTAATTAAATCTTAACCAGTGTAAAAGTATTATAGTACATATATATGTATCACCTCTAGAGGGGAACAATTTTTTTGCTTTTATCAATTCATTTGAGCATCAAATTCGTAGGCGGAAGACTTGGAAGGCTGGGATTGTCCCTGCTCCTGAAAAAAATCAAGCTAGCTTCCCCCAACCAGTTCAACGAAAATTAGCAACAGTTTGATCTACTTACGCTAAGCTCTGATGATTTTTTTTTTCATGTTTTTCCTTTTTTACTCGTCGTGTCGTCTTATCAGGGTCATTTTGCGTTTTTTTTTTTCAAGTGGTGAATTAACACTACCCGATGGGCAAAAAATGAGAAAATGATCCGGAAAATGAGAATTTTATCCGTTGTCAGTCCGTTTTTATTTTCGACCATCGGATCTGAAAATTTGCTGATATTTTTGTCATCCTCATTATTTTTCCAAATCCGTTTGTAAAACGGATTTCCTGATTATAATCAGTGATAATTTTTGGGCAATTTTTCTAAATCCGTTTGTAAAACGGTTTCACGGATTATAACCCGGGCCAATAAATATGATAAAACAGCCTTCACGGAAAATAATCCGGACTCATTTCCGGCAAGACTGATTACAATCCGTTCAAAATCCGTTTTAGAAGCCGGAAAACAGGAAAATTCCGGGTTATAATCCAGAAACGGATTATAACCCGGAATAAAACGGATCCGTTTTCAAAATATTTTGCCCATAGGGTAGAAATAGGTACCAGGTTTTACTCGATTACTAAAAGGACCAGGTGGTGTCATATCTCTAAATTTTGAGTGGTGTCGTATATGACACCACCTGGCACTTCTAGTGCTGAACAATTTTTAGCCTTCCCAAACACATCAGGCAAAGTCTGCCTACGATCTAATTGATCCCATCTGATTTGAATCGGTTATATACTCGTAAGTTTTCAGGGGTAGAGCGAAATAGTAGATGTTCTCTTACTCGTAGGAACAATTTTGAGCATGCAACTTTTGAATCTTATGCCACGACCACGTATATTGCATGAAGGAGTTTGAAACTCGTATTGCCGAAAATTAGCTCGTCGCACATCCTCTCCCTGAGGGAAGTTATTTCATAGGTTCTCCGGCTTTACACTACGAGTATACATGTTTCCTCATAATTTTTGGTATCCTACGAGAGCTTCTATTGAGAAAAAAAATTTTTCTACATCATACGATGGGTATTAAGAAGCCCCGTATATTTTATGAATGTCCCCTGCTTCGCCGATAACTTTCGAACATTATGTAAAGGTAAACTTCTCAAGAGACCAACGTCATATTTCTCCTTGGTTTTAACGACACAGGCTTTCACAATTTTCTTATAACTTCTTACCTCGCTGGGGTCTGTACTTAAGTGTGTACGTTAGTACGAGTAATTTCATAATGTATGTCGTTGAATTTTTTTTTCTGTTTTTTTTTTCTCCCCTGCTCGTAAAGTTTCCATCTTTTTTTCCACAATTTTCATAACCTTTATGTCGTTTTCTCTCGATGATAACAGGTGTACGGGAAGCGCACCGAAAAGGTCGTATAGCAAGTCTAATAGGCCTGGAAGGAGGACACTCGCTGGGGGACTCCTTAGGAGTTTTACGAATGTATTATGAGCTCGGTGTACGTTACCTAACTTTGACGCACAAGTGCGATACGCTGTGGTAAGTTGATTTATGAATTATTATGAACATTTTTTTAAATACCATTTTGGTAGATTGTCGATAGAAAAGCTGCTATAAATTTTAGCTCAGCTGTGTATAGGGTGGAGAGTAAGAATTTTTCAATTTTGAATAAAATTTTTGTCGACTGCTCTGAACATGATGCGTTAGATCAGAGTCGATATTCAGTATAAACTATTCGACTTCCCATAAAGCAGAGTTCGGAAGCTAGCTGAAAGCCGAAAGCTAAAAGCCGAAAGCCATTGATTTTTGAAGGAAAAACCGGTAAGCTGAAAGCCGAAAGCTTTATCAAAAAAGCTGAAAGCTGAAAGCAAAAGCCGTATTTTTATGGCTTTTATACGGCTTTTTAGCTTTTTACAAACAAAAAAAAAAAATCACAAATCACAAAAGTGAAGTGTAAACAGATAAATTAACCAAATAATTAATAAAAAATATTTTTAAAAATTTCCACCCAAATTTTCGAATTCAGCACAATATTTCCTGTGAAAAAGTATATTTTTGTGAAAAGCCAAAAGCCGAAAGCTAAAAGCCGAAAGCCATCAATTTTTGAAGGAAAAACCAGTAAGCCGAAAGCCAAAAGCTTTATCATAAAAGTCAAAAGTTGAAAGCCTAAGTTTTATTTTCAAGGTCAGAAGCTAAAAGCCGAAAGCTAAAGCCATATCTTACGGCTTCCGAACTCTGCCATAAAGTCGGTGAAAAATTTCGTAGTACAAAATCAGTTCTCGCCAAACTAATTCACCAGAGCGCGCAAGTATCTGCAAGGTGTATTGGGTTTGGGACGTAGTTGTGACGATAGCCGATGGACGGAACGTACGGAATGAGGAGAGGCGAGGGAAGAAAATAAAATAAAATTCCTCCCTTTCCTCGTTCGGTACGTTCCATCCCATCAGCTATTGTCACCAAACCCTCGAGCAGATACTTGCGTACTCTGGTGAATGAGTTTGCCGAGAACTGATTCTGTGCTACGTTTTTTGGCCAATTCGAATACTTTGCACTTTATACAACTGTGGGTTATACGATGACATTAATTCGATAAAAATAATCACCATTACAGTTTCTGTGGCTATCGTAGTACTTTCCAGATTCAGTCTATAAATACTCGGATTACTCACATTTTCTCAAGGCTTGGTATAACTGTCTCTTATGTATGTATGTGTTAAGCTGTACATATAGTATGTATTGAAGCCAAGAGGTGCATTTGTTGAGTACACAAAGAAGTAAAAGCAAATTATTCAATTACTTAATCCGTGTTTGTTGACCTGGTGGGAAGCACTGCAGCATATACATACTTAAACTCTTAACGAAGTGACACCCAGGTTATTCAGTGTCATTGTGGCACCCATGTATTTAAAATGTAAGTAAATCTCTTTGTGACCCACCGTAAGTAAATGCTATTGTGGCACCCATGTATGTAGAGTAGTGAATGTCATTATAGCACCCTGAGGCGTTGCCAAATATCTACCTTTCAGGGTGTCACAATGACATATTTTATTAATGCATATACATGAGTGCCACAATAGCATTTACTTTCAGCGGGTCACAAAAACATTTACTCAAATAAATTTGTAGCTAAGTAAAGGTGGCTCCAAACAAACCATAATGTGACGAAGTCACACTTCTAAGTACCTACATTAAATTTAATTTAAAAATTTGAAAAATACATATAAGATGAGGTTCAGTTTTGATTTATCTGATTTCATTTCAATTCCCATTTAGCCAGCCTGCGCAGTCACGAAAATTTAAATTCTCATTTAGCCAGCCTCCGCAGTTTTGAAAATTTAATTTCTCATTTAACCAGCCTCCACAGTTTCGAAAATTCAAATTCCCATTTAGCCAGGCTCTGCAGTCTCACAAAAATGCAAATTCCATTTAGTCAGCTTCCGCAGTCTAAGTACAGAGTACAGACTAAAGACTCATTTAAAAACTATATAGGTAATTAATATGATCAGTGAAAGAAAGAAAGCCAATATTTAATTAACCCTTTGGAAAATCTTATTTTGCATTGTTGTCATGTTTTGGGTGCCACTTTGTATCTTATTATCAATGGGTCACAAAGACATTTACTTTCAGCTTATGTATGTTTGTATGTAACACTCTCACACTCTGGTGGAACATACAGGGAACCCCCCAGTTTGTAGGATGAGTTTGGATGTCAATGTGACACCCGGGATAAAATGTGGATTTGCATCCCCCATGCCCCCTAGACCCCAAAACCACAAATTTTAACTAAAAACGTTGTGGCACCCAAATCCGGGTGTCACAAGAACATCCAATAAGCGAATTGGGGGTCACAATGACGCTTAACAAAAATATGTATAGTAGCACACTTTCAACAAGCTTGCATAAATCCTAGCATCATCGTGAGAATGAGCCCATAACGAATATATATTATAGGTATACTCGAGCCATTCGCCATCATTTGGAAACGTTCAGGAACAATTTTTGAATTGCAAATACCTCTAAATATTTTTTCGATTCGTGCGGAAATGTACGCTCCCACATCGACTTTTACCCTCATAACTTGACTTGTGTTTGTCGGGGAGAAGGTATATATCTTCAAGTTGCCTGCTGTACCTACATATTTTCAAAATGGCGATTAATTTGAAAACGACCCTTTCCGGCTCCCACCCTACAGGGTACCTTTTTCGGTATGTCTTCGCTGTACTCATGTATATATATATATATATATGGTAGCATAAATTAAAACTTGCGTTGAGTAAATAAAGAGCATGGGCTGCGGCGTGGAAGAGCCGAGTTTGGCGGTTGATTGTGGAGTCGGAAAACGGGGACAGGGAGGGCGGCGCGGGCGTCTCGCCGCAGATTGTAAATTACCAAAAAGTTAACCGCCGAAGCCTAATCTTTTTACAAGTTTGCAAGAACTTTTTGGTAAATCGCTAATACGATATTGTTTTCCGAGTTTCGACGTTGATTATAGGCCGTCGTGTTCTGTTCTCGGTGCGACGAATACCGCCAGTATGAGCGCCGCCGGGAGGGGCAGAGGGGGGGGGGAAATGGGTAGTAACTCGTGTCTAATCATTTGTTAATTGCTGCCTGGAATTGTCTACTGTGTAGCAGCCGCGTTCATCCGCGCAGCCTACCGCCGACTCATGAATAGTAATTACGGTGAAAGCGTAGCCGGGTTACACTTTCCTATACCCTTATGGAGCCTTTTGCGGCGGCCGGTTCACAATGCAGCCAAAACAAGGCTCTGGGAATTCGGTATAACGCTCGTATAGTCGAACTATAATGGCAACTTTTTGGGATGGAATGGTGGGCTTCTGTTTGATGGTTATATAGTTTTATGTTGGGCTATTCACTTGGCAATGCGGTGTGTTGGTGATGAGGGAATCGTTATAACGTAGCCGAATTTTTGCAATAATTTTTTCTTAAGGGTGCAGTCTACTTTTGCTTTTTTCTCGAGTGCTTCACGATTTATCATTTTTCCATCGAGTTTTGCTCCGAATTGAATCGATTCAGCTTTATAGATTTTTGATGAACTCGTCGTCTCTTTGAATTTTCACTTTACTCTGTAGAAGGAAATATAATATGTAACCAGAAAAAGTAACATGAGGCCCAGCGTATTGAAATTTCATCCGCCTTTTCCTTACCTTGGCGCACTTCTAAGATAGATACTCGTTGTAAAGGGGAAACGAAAAACTGCGAAAAATTGGCAAAACTAAGCTTCAGCCACTTACGTATTGCTGTAATGAGTGGTTATACGAAAACGCTGGAATGGAGAGCTATAAATCTGAACATTATTCATTTCTATACCGCCATTATTTTTAATAAGTTACTTAATCTGCATATTGCATACTTTGAAAAACCAAAGAAAAAAGGGGGGTTTATACCTTATCTAGAGCGGTTAATTACGTTAACAAAATCGTATTCCGCAATTAATTTCGTTGTGCCCAGTATTTTGAGACGTCTGCAAGAAGTATTTAAAAAAGAATAGAAGCATTTTCTCTCCTCTCTGTTGCTTTATATACTCGCGTATATTTAATTCGTTGAAATTTTTTCGACGTCTTTTTTTACTCTTTTAGAGTAAACGATAAATTAATAAAAGAACCAACGTGGTATAAAAAATTCAACCAGTAAAAATGTATGTACCTAGTTCAGAAAAAGGGGCGAAAAAAACAAAAAGCCCCCGAAACAGAGAAAAGATGGAAAATGAGAAGCTGGAATAAGTATGGTAAAAGAGAAAAACTCGTCCGTGGGAAACTGGAATCTTTTTTGTACCCGTTCTTTTTCTCTATATTTTCACTCTCTGTTCTGGAATATGAGGTGGAAAATTGTCGAGTTACAAGACGGTCGTGATTAATGATTTAATAACGGCTCTCTGTTGCTCAGTGCCGAAAAACACGGTGATCTTAAAGAGAGAAAAACGGGCGGGAAAAGTAGAATAGGGTGGATTGTGTGAAGGGGAAAGCAGTGCTCAGACAAATCGTACCAAATTGCCTGTTTATTTAAAACGAAAATGGATGAAACGGTTCGCATTTATTTCATTCAAATCTGGCGTAGGTACAGCTAAATAAAAGAAAAATAAATAAAACGACTAACTTCATTTTCATAAAAAGTAATTTTGTCTGCTCGAAGGTTTTTATTTTTCAGTTTTCTACATTCTGCGAGATTGTGAAATGTGTAGAAATACTTGTAGTAAATTTGAACTTGAATTAAGTTCTCAGGTCCAGACTCCAAAGATGCATCTAGAATGCTGGGTTCCAGTCCATTTTACCGAATCCGTTTTACCGACAGCCCATTTTCCAGCGTAACAATTCGCTGAAATTTTTTTCACAAGCCATTTTCTCGACACCTCTTCTCCTTATAATGGACTACTCCAAATAAATTGAATGGTTTGATTCTTGATGTAAGTAGGGAGCGAAGCAGGGGGTGGAGGTGGTATAGGATTATATGCAGGAAGGCGACCTGTAGGAAGTAAAAAAGAGGTGAAGTGGAGGTGTATGAAATGGGTTCAACCTTTTTTCACTCGAACATTGACAAACAGGTGTTTTTTGATAGTGTCGCTACGAAAATGTGCAGAAATGAGCTAAGCACGAGTATCCTGAGAGACCAGATTTTAGGTTAATTTTATACAGTTTTTATAGATCAAGCTGAATTTTCCATTTGAACGAATGTTAAGTTTCAAAAACTTTTTTCTTTTAATCCGAGTAAACATAGTTATTTTTCACTCACACTTACTCCTTACGTGTTCGGTTATCCCATCATCTCCTCTATATTTAACTTCTCTAAAACGGTTGAAACTTTAATAATTTTATAAAATATCGTATTTTCTTTTGAAATCCACATATATACCACAAAAGCACAAGTCGGCCAGAATGAAGCTAAGATATTATAGGTATATTCATTTTCCAAACCACCGTAATAAACCAGCGAAGAAAACAATAAAAACTTTTTCCTTCACAGATGCAGGTACTGTACGCTTCATATTTTATTGGTACCTGTACAGCAGAGAAGAGGGTAAATAAAATGGCTTCGTGAGAAAAAAACTAAAAGCAAAAACGCGAAAACCGAAATACGGGTATATCTATATGAAAAATGACAATAACGTGAAAACAAAAAATTATAGAAACTTACCCTTAAAAATTGGAAAATTTGAATAAACTACACCTGTGTTGGATCAATTTGATGACTGGTACCTGATGCTCATTTTTATCCGGAGATTATTTTGAAATATGCAATGTCCGAATGAATATACTTAGCTTTTTTTAGAAAAATTTTTTCATCATTCAGTAGCTTTGAGACAGATAATTCTATAATTTGCTAATATATTTCAAACACTTCGCATTTTCTGATTTCTGCTCAGGGAATAAATTTGTAAGTTGACCACTGGTATGGGGATTTTCGAGGTCGCTAAACACGAATCCGATAGCCATTTTTGGCGGCGACTCTCGCCCGGCGAGATATGACCAAAAAAAAAAAGTGAAAAATCCTCCTAAATGGGTCTAAATCGTGACGTAGAGCAAAACGGGCTGCAGATTAGGATTCAACGTGAAAAATTACATACTGTGCACATTTCTGTTGGAAAATTTTATAAAATCGCCAATGTTGGCCAAAATGGCAAGGTTCAAAAATTTTTTTTTGAGTTTAGCCTTGAAATGGGGGTTTTTGAGGTCGCTGAACACGAATCCGGTAGCCGTTTTTGGCGGTGACTCTCGCCCGGCGAGATATGGTTGGAAAAAAAAGTGAAAAATGCTCAAAAATGGGTCTAAATCGCGACGTAGAGTAAAATGTGTCGCAGATTCGGATTCAGCGTGAAAAATTGTTTTTTTTTCTCTCGTACATAAGTGGGACAGCTCATGAAAAAGGAACAACATGTACGTATGTTTTTTTTACGATTTCCATGACAAAAGAATAAAAAGTTCAGGTAGCGGGTAGCGTATCTAATATTCGACAGGCATTTCCATTTATGGTCGTTAAAAAAAAAAGAGCACTGTGAGTGTTTTGCTTTTCAACACGAGACAAATTTTATCAGCAGCGCTAAAAGAAGCTAATAAAACAGTTATTCCAGATAAGGTTGATGGGATTTAGCAAAAACATTTAACTCGGAGCGTGAAATAAAAAAGAAAACGAAGTGAAATTAGGATGGTTATTAAATTTTTTTCCTCCTCTAAAAGGGTTTCAAAGTCACAGTTCAGCTGTAGCGGAAAATTCTATTCCGAATATAACAAATTCTAATCTTCATAAATGGCACTTTCGGCGCTATAGATCTTGTAGAAGAAAATTATATTTTTCGTTGTGCCATATCTGTAATGGTTTTTCGGAGCACAGATGGTATTATACCTCTAGGGTGGTCGTAAATGATATGCAAACTGTTTATCGTTTGTTGGACCTCCTTCTGGTTCGTAAATTGTATTCTTGCTGCTTATGCTAAATCAAAAATGCCTTTTACGAAGTAGATTATCGGTACTCGTACTCGCATCGCTTGAAATCGTTGCGAATTTTGGTTCATATGAAAACCTCTTTTGAAAAAGGGAGGGGGAAGCTCAAAGTTCAGTAACTATAGTCGTATTCCATTATTCTAATCCTCTAAATGGAGAGATAAGCTATAGTAATGTCCTATGAAGTTAAGAGAATAATATTACTTACTGCTTATATGTATACTGGGTTTACTAGTTTGGGTTGGTAGGTCAGAATGAAAGAATAGAACTCGTAGATACAAATCAAAACTCTGAATACAATTTTTTGCCCAAATTTAAAATTGAAGTAGAGTGAATTATCAATGTTAAAATTATTTTCTTTTACATCATTAAACCTCGCTGACCGATGTGATTATGTTTTAAAGATTTCGACAGAAGCCTAAAAAATAAAAATACATCCACGATTCAATGTTATTTGTAAAATTTTACAAAATTTTTCAACTATTTATCGTAAATATTCGATAAATATTTCATAGAATGCGTAGTTTCAGATTTTATTGATTATCATTTTCACCAAAAATTTCTATTTAAAATTCAGTGAATATTATCAAGGAAGTGAAATTTGAGATTTTTCTGGAGATATTTCAGGGTAACTGAATATAGGTAGTATAGCTAAATATTATTTTCTTCCTCCGACATTGTTTTAATTTTAGCTATTGTTTGATATTTTCTAACATTTCCTAAATTCAATCAACTTACAAATATATTTTTCTTTCACTGTGGTGATGAATTGTGAATACTTTCTGGTCCATCCGTTTGTTTATTTTATAATTTTTTTTTTGTATGGAATTACATATTAAGATAACCAGAAATGTTTTCGTTTTCTCATTAATTTCATATTAAAAATACTTTTTCAATTAGAAACGAGAGAACTGCGAGAAAGAGTTTGCCTTAATTCTGCGTTATTCTGCCCAAAAATGGGACGGCCAGCACTTTGGAAAAAAACAGGTGGAATCCTACTTTTAATTTCGCTTCGTTTTGAATAATTCGCAAAGATGCAAATAAGAAACTATACTGGCAGCAATCTGTTGAGAAAGTTTTTTTTTTCTTTATTTTCCCCTTATTGTACATTCATCTCGTCCTTACTTTTTCTGAAGTCACCCACTTTCCCTTTCTTCTATTTATTTATTTTTTTCGAAACGCACCTGCGATTTTTAAATCGACGACAGATAGAGACCGCGAATGGAAAATTTTCAATATTATATTGAGCATCCGTGTGGGATTTTAGTGAAAATATTTGAGTCTTTGCCGTCGTTTTTCCTACGTGTTTTCACGATAAGTTTTCTTTTGTTGATGGGTTCGCCGCGAAAAATGCTAATAATATTGCGAAAATTTTCTGCGCTTTTGTATATGGCACTTCTTTATGCCGGCATGGCATTTATATCCGTGTCGTGTTCGCATTGAGGCTTTTTGTTCTACCTTCGTGGAAAAATATTTGGTGTACGAATAATGTACATAAGGTTCACCGTAGGCAGAATTCAAACTTTTATTGCGAAAAAAGCGTCACCGGCATCCATCCCATGCTTACATGATTTTCGAGGAATTCGCGTTCATCGAGTGGTAGGCTACATATTTCTTTTCGAGACGAGGGTAAAATTAAATCAGCACTTAAATGTAGATGCTGAACTTACTCTCTTATAAGATGAAAAAGTATTTTCATTGGCGAGAGTACAAAATTGAGAAGCTTTGGTACAAAATGAGTATAATATTAATTTAGTCATAAGGACGAAATTATATTTACATGAGCGAAAGTTCTTGCGTTGCAAAGTTCCAATAGAAAAGTAGTTTTTCCCACCCAGCATGATATAATTAAAAATGTATAAAATTGAAACTGAAAAAAAACAAATTGAGAAATTATTACTTGAGAGAGGATGCAGAATCGGTTTTTACCATACTTTTTTGGCTCTTTTCATGTTCGTTTTTCTCAGAGCCTATTATAGCTAGAGAGCTGAAATTTTAAAGGCTTCTTCACCCAACCTTAGACTACATTTGTATCCTGGGATATTGAAATGCAGTTGGAATTTGAAAAATTATAGCTACTTTTCGAGTCTATTCCCTTCATAAAAACGTTTTTTTGGACATGAAAAAGCATACAGCACCTATTGTGTTAAATAAAAAAGCCTGTGTCTGTAGAGTAAAACTGTGGGGGAAAAAAAAAATCGACCCAATCGGAGCAGTCAATCCTCAGAAAAAGGAACATGAGTGTAGAAAAAGTACGTTCTAAAAAAACAACACTTAAATTATAAGATAAATTTTCCCTTATTGTTGGAAATATAGCACAATTAATGAGAACTAGCCTGATAATGCGATTAATCTGCACATTTTTCAAATGATTAAGTTCCTAAACAGCCTTGATATGAATTTGGCTTAGTTTTGAATAGATGAGTATTGTACCTCTTTTTAAATACACGGATTTTAAAGAATTTCTTTCCCTACAATATCACAATTTTCAGACAGTAAAAAAAGAAATCAATGACAAATTATTATATGTACATAATTTTGAAGAGAAAATAATAAATAATCAAAAATGGTAGAAAACTCGAATTTGATTTTTTTCGACCAAAATAGATCTGCATCCTCCTTTATATGAAAAAATAATGAAATGAAAAAATTTATTTCGATCCATTTGGAATGAAGTCGTTGACGAATAGAATTATAGAATGGTAACATAGCTGTATGAAAAACAAAATCATATCTCAAACAACTTCCAGTGATTCAATGGAGCTCGAATCTTTTGTTTACATTTTCTACAATCAGATTCCACTAAAGAGATGCACTCAGATGGCGAGAAAAAAAATGCTACAATTTTTTTTTGAATTAGTTGAATTCCTATACGGCGACACTGGCTGGGATGAAAATAAAGGGTTTTCTGGAAGAATAAAATATGTACTTGAATTACGTAGATGAGCACTTAATCATGGGAGGAGTCCTCAGATTGGCGTTTATCTGCAGTCTTGGATGTTCCCTGCTTAGAATTTTGTGATTGAAACATGTATAGAAGTCAAGAGGTTCGAGTGACATTTTTATCACAAATAGAAATGTATAAAAAGGCACAATTTTGACGTTGGTAAAAGTGAGTTTTTGCGCATCTTTACATGTTGTTGAAAATTTCACTCACTTCTCTTGGCGTGTAGGCGCCTCAATGGTATGCATTATTGCTTATAAAAATACTCGAATTATCAATTGAAAGTACACAAGTACCCAACTGTCGTAATTTATTTACGTTCCAACCAGAAGGGGGAAAAAAGTCCTTTTCTCATTCATTTTCCTCATTTTACCAACGAAATCACCGCCCTCATCATTCACCCATTGACGTCAAAAAATATCCTCGAGAACACTTAAAAACAAATTACCTACCTAAAATAATTTCCCACGACTTATGAATTTTTTCCCTTTTCGCATCTAAAGAGCCAATTATTAAACAGTTAACCGCAACCCTTTTATTTTCTTTTTCAGCCCTTGGAAAATTGATTATTTTTTCTGACTTTAGTCTCGGGTGCTTTTTTTTTTTTCGCTTTGTTTAAATAAAATAAACCGACGAGTTAGTTAGGTCAAGTGGATTTTTTTTTTTGTTGATAAAACACATCATGTAAATTGAAAGAGCGAAAAATGAATATTTTTCCCCATTAATGAGATATTAGCTTTTTGCTAGACGAAAGAAAATTGAACGTTTTGCTTTTGTGGTAGATATATGTGCGGGTGTACGAATGAGAGTGAATCTTATGAGATAAGTTTGAAAAAATGTTGAAGACCTGTAGACTAGGAAAAACGAGAAGAAATTAACGACTCTAGAATAAGTAATTAGGGGGAAAAAATACTGACGTGGTTTATGACGTGCTCTAAAGAAGAAAGTTTTGTAGGAAAAAATGAAAGAGAAAAAAAAGTTTTTATACCAGTAACCTACTTTGCTTCGTACCATAAATTTGTAGTACGTTGAACTTCAAAAGATATATATTCGTATTTGAAGGGACGGGAGAAAGGAAAATGTCCACTAGAAAAATATAAAATTCATAAAATACGACAGACCTATTTTGTTGTCACATTTTCCTGCCTCTATATTTTTCTACATACAATTTCTGTATTTTTCTTTCAGTCTCTGTGTTGTCTATGCCTTCCGACATATTTTCTACGTTTAGACATTTCCTTGCCAAGATTTTTTTTTCATCTTTCATTTTTCTGTTCATCTGATAATAGTGACGCGAAAAGTAGAAACAAATTAAAATTTTTTGTTCTTCGTCTTTCGGAATTTTCGCTAGTAAAACGTAAACTTTTGAGTTATGAATTCGCTGTAGCACACTGATGAAATTGCTGGAAAGTACGTCTTCTGCCTTGCTGGAATAATTTTAGATACGCCATCAGCGCAGAGTGTCTGTCTGGCTGATTATTTGTCAGTTTAGAGTAGTCGTACAAACAAATAAATTAAAAATATTTGGACAGTGATATGGAGGAAGTCTCGCATTTTCTTTTATTTCAATTTATTTCACCTACCTACTTATTTTACTTTATTTTCTTCTATTTTATTTCATATTATTCTTTAATTTTTTACGCAAATAAAGTGAAATAAAATCGAGTAAAATAAAATTTAATAAAATAAAATAAAATAAAGTGAAATTAGTTTAAATAAAAGAGAAATGCGAGAACGTGTAATAAAAAAAAATTATAAAAATTTATAAACTAATATGCTGTAAAAGATAAATTCATCTCCTGCCTTCACGAAACATTCATTGAAAGCTACAACGCAGCTATTTGGAAAAGTGAGATCGAAGTTCCATTTCCTCGGCAGAAGTATGCTGTTTCTTGGAGAAAGTTTCTTTCATCTATGAAATTGATAAAACAACGATAGGAACATTTACTTTTGGAGGATATGGGTGGCAAAAAATTTTCGTGGAAACATTTTACTCGTTAATGGAATTTCACTCTTTGCCCTCTTCGTCAAATTTGCTGGGGTTATCAATTGGTTTTCTAGGAAATTTCTCATCGGCCAAGAATCTACATTTTCTTTTTCTGCCTTAAAGTCTCGAAAATATGGCTGATCGTGTGGAACAATTTTGAAGATAGGCCTGCCGTATTTAAAGCTTCGAAAATGTGGTCTACAAGTTGAGGTACAAATTGGGTGACAGAAAAAAAAATCACTATGTTAATTTTAATTTACTTTTATAACGGAGCGCAACTGCAATAGCTAGACGATTAGACTGAATGTTGACATTGAGGTTTAATTAATGCTAAAATCTTGACGACTCGGTTTTATCAAACGAGGAGCCGTTCGTTAATACGTCGTTTATGGTTATGCCCTTTGTGAGGGTGCGGCGGTGAGGAGGAAGCCGAAAATGTAATGTTCGCAGCACAACAATTGAAAACTCATCTGCTCGGTGGGCCCATTATTTGTGACAGAATTAACGAGTCGTGTCCGTCGTTATCTACCGTTCTTTCGAATAATAGAAAAGGATAATGACCGCTGATTTCTGTTCGTTTAATGGCTTTAACTGCCTTTAATTTCTGCCAATGCCCGTCAAAGGAGCCACCAGCGAACGAGCGAGCTTTTATGCGACTCTCTTTGTGCCAGAAATTACTCGTTAATCCACCAATTTGGCGAGTTTGAATGCATTTTTTTTTTCTATCGTACTGAGAGAAGAGCTAATTAAAAGCCGAACAGACATCTCATGAGCTTCCTTTGCATTTTTGCGTTCAGTTGGTGGTTATACCCGGGTTTTTATTTCAGTTTGATATCAAATTTGGTCATATACAGGGTGTCCAAGTTTGTGTTGGAAAGTTGGCATCGGCGAATAAAACTAGCTGAAATAAATTGAAACTCCTAATACCCACCAATTTTTGGCTGCACTTAAAATTGAAGGGAGTACAGTGTTATCAAGTCTTGAGAAATGCAGCTTTTTTTTTTCAAGCTTGTAAAAATAAATTCGTTCCAGATTGAGAACTTGTGTAACTCGAATGAAAATAATTTCATGCATAGCTTTTCAAAATAATGTCCCCTAAAATGAGTACTGAATCTTTTCCCACTTATGAGCATTGAAATCCTGCTATTAAGTTTGGATTTAGGTAAAAAGTTATGTGAGGAATTTTTATTTGTTTCGATGAGTTCCGTTCTTAAAGAGTGAAAAAAAAAAATTTGTTTAAAAAATAATGAAATCCTTATAAACTATAATGACTAAAAGATTTAGTATTTATGCAAATAAGTGAAACAATACTAAGAAAATAACTGAAAAATAAATAAAAGTGTGACTAAATAATTTGAAATAGTATCTATTAAAAAATAATCCTTATACGATAATGGTAAAATAGGATTTTCAATAAGTAATTTTAAGACGTAGTCATCTTTACGACAGGATAAGTGTTAGCTCTAAATATAGATTTTTTTTTTTAAATTTGAAAAAAACATTTTGTGAAAAGGAAAAATTTATTTAGCTCTAAATAGGTAGGTATAGTTTTTTTTTTTCAATTTGAAAAAAAAAAACAAAATTTAGTAAAGAAGAAAAATATATTTTCAAGTTAAACTAAAAAGAGATGAGTGAAAAGTTCAGCTAGTTTTATTCTCTTCCTTCGCAAAAAATCTGACTCAGCTTACTTTTTAAGGTTGGGCAGTTTTTTTTTTTTCATGTCCCATAAGCCTTCTTTATGTCATCTTCGTATCACATTTTTTATAACTTTCCATTTTCACTCTGTCAAAAACACTCGTAGCGAGTCGTGCAAATTTTATTTTCCATTTCTCACCTCGACGAGCAATATACGTATATAGTGTATACCTATGCACACAAGCTTCAGCACGTTCAACACCATCATCAGACCTCAACTCCAGTCAAAAGTTAAACTTTATTCGATAGAATTATTGATTTCATAGCATGTCATGGAACGAAAAGTTTTTTCTTCGCTGAAATTTTTTACTTTCACTGTGCGACCTTGTCACAATATTTAATTATAGCAGTTTTACATCGTCACTTTTTTCGCTTTTTATGACCGCGAAAGTTTATAACTTTGTTCGATATTAGGATTCAACAGGTAAAAAATTAGAAGGCTCTTGTCGATGGAATGGTTGTACACGTCAGTATCGAGGCATTTTCCGAATTTCAATAAAACTTTTAAGGATTGATTGATAGAACTTGAAATTTTTTTGATGAACTTCTCATATTCAACCACCTGCGTTATTTGAAATCCTTATAAGTACGAGTTATCAAGTAGGATTTGAAAATGAAAATTCGCTATTATCTAGTCATCATAGGGATAAAAAAATATAGTGCTCATATTCTGTTGTAAGAATCAAAAAAAATGTTACAAGCTGAAGTGTCGTATGAAAGTGGAAAAATTTTATCTCATGAAAATTATTTAAATGTATGCATGTTTGGTGCTCTTTGTGGCATTGAACTGAAGAACATAATTTCGCCTTGTTCAGGCACCGCATGATTTAGAGTACGATATGTAGCACCAATTTTAAAGGCGAGTAAATTTGATTTTTTAAATACAATCACTAAGTGTAATACTTTTTTTTTTTAAATAAATCAAAATATTGAAATTACAAAATTCATGCTCACTTGTTCAGCCCTTCTTTACACTGCATCGAAAATAGTAAATACATTTTATCTCTAAATTTGGACTTGGATCTATCTGGTTCTCAGGTTCAGGTATATCAAGTGATAGAAGTGTCAGGTTTCCTTTATTGTAAAAATGTCTACGTAGGGCTTTAATTTGCCAATTTATCGACGTTCTCTTTCATTTCAATACTCTGTTATCCTCCACAATATCATACGAATAATTCTATCAAAGAGATCACAGACTTTTTAAAATATCGTTCTAGCGAAAATGCCGTTTCTACCCAGAATGTTAACGAATAGCTGCATAATAGGTAGACTTGTGGGAAAAAATACTCCAAACTGTAAAACTACACAGAGCGTATAAATATAGTAAAAGCTGGTCAGCGAAAAAAGAACCATATCCAACAGGGGAAAAAAAATATATACCGACCTATATGTAATACAAAAAAAAAAAAAAGTTGTTATTTATTTTTCGTACAGCTAAAAGGCGGATTACTGGGTCGAATTTACGAAAAAAAAACAACAAAAATGTCAGTATAATTAAATTTTTGTTAAATAATTACGCTATGCGAGCAAAAGAGAAGATGTAAATACTTAAACTGAGTTTATTTATTGTGTAATATTACTCCTGGTTTTTTTTTTTTTGTTGGTGTTTTTGTATTATTATTATTTTATTTAAAAAAAATATATTCTACTTCGGTTTTGTTACAGGGCAAGCTGTTGTGTCGTTGGCAACAATCCCTCTTTGCTAAATGGTACTGGCAAAGTTCGTGGACTGACGTTATTTGGTCAGGTACAGTGTTACAATATTTTATTCCTACTTATAAATATGTTTGCTAGTCGTGGTTCAGTGGCCGAATGGATTCGAATTCCAGTTGAGATAGAGAACTTTTCTGCACAAATGACCTATGAAAATATTATACAAAAAATTGAATATTTAAATCAACGTTCCGCCAAGCCACACAAAACATGGAGTAAAATTAAGTTCCCTCGGTAATCAAAAATATTACAATTGGTTAGCGACGCTTATAGACTTGGTTCATTTTGTTATATTTGAAAATGCAACTGCAATATCCTAAAAATATGTTGCATGTGTTGAATGATATCGCTTATATAAAATATCTTTTTGAAGAAGGCCCCAGCAACATTATACGAAAATAAGAATTTCAACATTAATTTCAACAACAAAAAATGTTAGCTATTGAAGCTAACTTTTGTATTTTCGTGATAATATCATTCTTATTAGCTACTTTGAAAAAGTCGACCTTAGAAAACTCTTATCTGAAGAGAAAATTTGCTTTTAATTTCATCCCAAAATGTATTTTAAATAGGATATTGATAGAAATTACTTTTTTTTTTCTCGAAAATTTCCCATAAAAATATTGGCTAATATTATGTACAGATAACCTAAAGTGACAAACTGAAAGGGGGGGGAATCCTAAACTCACAGAAAAATGACTAATTTTGAACTAAAACAGGGTGGAAAAAAATATAAATCAGAAAAAAATGACTAACTTTGAACTACACAAAACAGGGTGGAAAAAAATATAACTTCGGTTTTTATGGGAGGTGGAGAGACTTGTTAGTTTCTATGCTTGTGAGACGTTTCTATTTTTTGAATGTGAAAATTATTGGAATAAAAGGAAAATGATCGGAACGATAGCAAATGCCGCAAAAAAAAATTAACATAACCTGCTAAATTGCAAAAAATTTCTGCTTCACCAAAGATTAGGATAGGAAATAAAGCGAAAAGAACTTATGGGAAATTACCTATTATTTTATTAATGTTGGTAGAAGCGAATAACTTGAGCGTATTATATATTATTTTGTGAGGGGATTAAAAAAAAGAGGGAGGAAAAAAGAAAGAAAGAGAGGGAAAAGTGAAAATAAATTAAGTTTTGGGGATTTGCGAGGGTAAAAAATTCTATCAGCTTTTTCGACTTCGTTATAACGTAGAATTTGTTACAAATTTTTTGTCCCTGATGAGGATCCCTCTAATTCTCTCTCTCTTGTTTTTTCGCCTGCATTATTCATTCGCATGTATGCGTTTACAACGGCCAAAAAAGTGGAAACATTTACGCCTCGAATCTTTTTTAATGAAGCCATTATATTTTCATATAAATACGATGCACAAGTTTCAACGGCTTCGACGCGGACCTACAATTTCGTCAAAATTGCTTCGAAAGCAGCGGGAGGTGGCCGAGGGCCTTATCGCTTAACGAAGGATAGCGAATTTAATTTTCGTCTAACGCGCGTCGATGCGATGGTGAAATTTTGCAGAGCTGAATTTTCAGCGCCTCCCTGCTGAACGTTTTATCTCGGCTGCTGCGGCAGTTCGACTAATATGCCCATTGCGGTTAGGCGTACCCATTTTGACAAAAATCGTCGTCAGTTACGAAAAATTATCTGCCACATTTGCGGGCAAAATAAATTTTCTCATTCCGAAAATACTTCAATTTAAACTTTTAGCCGCCACGCCGGAATCTGTCATGCATGCCCAAAAAATTCGCTGACGAGTGGGTGCGGGGGGGCGGAGATAAGAAATTTTTTATCGATCGCTAAAAAAAAAAAGATAAAGAGAAAAAAGGGTTATTTCTATCAAAATCCTGCTAACAAGACCCTCGATGAGACGATCTGAGGGGAGTAAAAAAATATCAGAACTTTGTACCTACCAATAAATCAAAAATTTGATTAGTTTTGGTACCTACGTAGGTTATATTTTTTGTCATTTTGTTGGTGTTTGAGGTGCGGGAATAGCAGATTTTCTCAGCTGTCATTAATAATTGTTGTACCTATTGGCTTGGGAAATTCCTTAAATATTGAAGCAGATGTGAGCTTCGTTCAGCATGAAAATTGAATAAATTACCCATAGGTATGTTGGGTCAATTAGATGACTGGTACCCGATGCTCATTTTCATCCGGTGATTATTTTGAAATATGTAATGTCCTAATCAGGACTGCTTTTTTTAACCAAATTTTTAGTAGTTGAGAGACAGATAATTCGATAATTTGCTAATATATTTCCATTGAACCAAAATTTCTCCTAATATAAAATATTCAAAAACTTTAAACTGCATTTCCTGATTTCTGCTCATGGAATGAATTTGTAAGTTGAGCTCTGATATGGGGGTTTTTGAGGTCGCTGAACGCGAATCCGGTAGCCGTTTTTGGCGGCGACTCTCGCCCGGCGAGATATGGCCAAAAAAAAAAGGTGAAAAATGCTCGTAAATGGGTCTAAATCGCGACGTAGAGCAAAGCGGGTGGCAGTTTTGGATTCGGCGTGAAAAATTGCAAGAATTACTAGAAATTCGAAAAAAAGAGCCAAAATTCCTAAAAATTTGATAAAAATCACTAGAATTTCTAAAAATCCGAAAAAAATCGTCAAAAATTTTCAATATCAAAAACAAAATCGGATTTTCAGAAATTTTGGCGATTTTTTCGGATTTTTAGGACTTTTGACTCTTTTTTTGGATTTTTCGAAATTCTGACTCTTTTTTCGGATTTCTAGAAACATTGGCAATTTTTTCCGAATTCCTCGAAATTTTAGCTCTTTTTTTCGGATTCTCAGGGATTTTGGCGCTTTTTTCCGGATTTTCATGAATTTTGGCTCTATTTTTTGGATTTTTAGAAATTCCGGCAGCTTTTTTCGAATTTCTGGGAAAAATTTGTGCCCCACCAAGAATTTTGCTTGCCCTACCTGACGAAGGCTTCGTGGTACGGGCCTGATATTACCCTATGAATATGCACAATCGACCCGTGGCTTTAATTCTAGAATTCTCGCTCAATTTCTTTGTGCACACCAAAACTAGGTATTTCGTACACAAACGGTCGAATAAAATGACATTTGCATCTATCGACGAGTTCTTAGTTTGTACTGCAATTTCTCTATTGGCTTCGTTCCCATTAGGATTTTAGAAAAAGTTTCCTAGCTCCATTACAAAGCGCTGGAAACGTTGATAAGTATAAGAAAATTATATTTTTCGATTCATTATATTCTTGCACATAACGCTGCTGCATTTCCGTTTCGTATTTTCGCAGTATTTTCGAGCACGTTATTAAAATCATAAACTGTTCGTAATAAAATGTGGTCGATGGAACGTTTTTATTTTGTCGTCTACACTCTTCTTTAAAATCTTTTAAGTAGGAATAGGAAGTTATTTTCAGGAAGGAGCGGTTGAGGGGGAATCGAATGGAAACTCTTCTTCTCCAGCCTGGGGCACGATCCGAAATCGTAAATTCTACACATTCCACGTAATTTGAAAATATAAATTTGCACATAAAAAATATGCTAAATAGGTCGCTGAGAGTATAGCGTTTCTTATGAATAAAATTTCCTGCCATCTACTGCTTTATAAGTTTTTTTTTCTTTTTAATACAGTGTGAAATCTTTGAGTTTTTTTTTTTATTTTTCATACGGCCGCCGTTTCTGATCATTTTTTCGTTTGAGGAATCGTGATTCGAATTCATTCCTGTCAACGACTTTTTGAAATCAAGGAAGCACGAATGTATAAAAAAAAAAAATTAGACTCCAGTTTTTAATACCTTTCCAGTTCTTGACAGCTGAAGTTTTACTGCCCTTTAACGTGTACTACGCTTGGATTTGATGAAAATAATTTTTTTCACAGCCTTTATGGAAGGGCTAAAAAATTTGATTTTTTCGAGAATCGACATTTTTTTACTGATTTTAAAAATCTATAATCAGATCATCTAGTAATTTTATAGTGGAATCGTATAAAATATTAGAAAAGCAGTGTAGGTACGAAAATATTGGTCAATAACAAAATTCCAAAATATCGCCACACAAGCACTCCGCAGACATCATAATTTTCTTCAATTAATTTCTTAACTTGAAAAGAAGGAGAAATTATTATTATTGCCCTCTTCAAAAGGAATTTTGGATTTCTTATATATGCCAACATATGCATTGGATGGAGGTTGCTGTGAGCTGTATTTTTTTTTTGTCACATGAATATGTCTTTTGGGAGGGGGAGGGGTTATTCCGAAAATTTGTTCGCTCACACGAAATTTTACCACGACGTCATCTCGCATCATCAATATCATGCACTTGCTGTAAATACTGTGTCACGATGATGACGTCATCAATAAATAACCTGTGATGACTTTTATCTACTTTTATCATTATATCCCTACACTAGTACTACTACTCCTCCTCGTCCTTCTCCTTACTATTCTTAGATAACTTTATCATTTGATGACGTCATCATCGAAAAAGTATTGATGTATCTGCCTGAAACTTGGGGCATTGTTATTTTGGTACCATTTTGTGACTGACACATCGATTATTTTCATTGCTTTTCACTACTTTTCACTATCAGCGGTTTGAATTTTTTTTTTTTCAAGCTGCGCAGTCAGAAGTCAGAACCCTTGAAACTAGTTTGTCGAGTAACATCGTGTTTATCAATTATTCTTCAGTGTTGAATATGCTATAGATAGGTGATAACATTCTTGCTCGTGCTCATCAAACTTCGTTTCATTTTATACAATTTTCTCTCGAGACTTGACTGCATATTTTTCTATCCAGTTCAATTTCAATAAGTTTTAGGTTGCATCTCCGTCGATTTTTTACACTTGCAGTGTACACATAAATACACGTAATTATTATTGCCAAAAATTTCAAATCAGTTAGTGCATAATTGAGTGACAAAAATGCGTTCACGTAAATTCCTTTTTTCAACCTACAGAAACCACACAATTAAGAGGTATTTGTGACTAAATTACTGTGTTTTTTTTTTCAATTTCAGGGCATTGTTCGTGAAATGAATCGACTCGGTATGTTGGTGGATCTAAGTCATACGTCAGTGCATACCATGGAAGACACGTTAAATATTACCAAAGCTCCTGTCATATTCTCGCACGCGTCTGCCTACGCCATTTGCAACTCCAACAGAAATGTTCCCGACCACATTCTGAAAAAGCTGGTAAGTATTTCTTGTTGCGTATGTAAAAAACTTTTATACCGTAACTTTATCCGGTACCTTGAATCTATTTTAGTCCTATTTGCCAGTTACTATATTATCGAAGCCATTGATCCGACTTTTTTCTGTAATTTAATATTTTCGACTCGATCCTTTATTGGTATTTCTTTCTACCCATTGCCGACTGCCTGTATTGCTTTTACTTTCTTTACGTCGAATATTTTTCTAAAAGAGCTGCTGCTGATAAATGAATAAGCTGAAACTGTGAGAACATATACCTCTATAATATAATGTAGGTATATAGACGCAACGATAAACTTGATGCCAAAAATTTGACATCCTTTATGTGTATCCGATTCGCAGGTACTTACCCTTTTTTCCTGCCTTTTTTATGTTTTGAGAAAATAAGTACGATAAAATTTTTATTTCTGTATCATGCAGCACTCAAACGAATTTCTCTGCATTGGAAATGCTTGATACCTTAATTTTTACTAAGGCGAGTAAAAAGTTTATGATCTTGAGGAAAAGCTCGAGAACAACGTACGCGCTTTATGATCATCATATTCGTTTTGAAATTTCATCATTTTTTTTCGAAATCAATGACTCGAAAAAATGGGAAAAAAGCCAAATTCACCTTTTTAGCACATCATTTTTTAGACGTTTTACGCATTACAAATGAACAGTGATACATTGCAAGAAAAGGATAAGTCCACTTTTTTCAAAAACTGAGTTCTTCAGAAGGTTCAATTGTATACGCCAAGCCCTGCTTTCAGTAAAAATATTACGTCACAAAATGTAACGTTCGTTGAGAAATTAGACTTATAAGTTGAGGTGCTTCATGAGAAGGCTATCTATGTGACATTAAAGTGCGGATTAAAGTGTTTTTTGCTCTCCTGGGAAATTTGAAAAAGTGGACTTACCCTCTTCTTTCAACTGTTCAGATAGGCCCTACTATGAATTATATTCTCGGATACGTTGTAATTTTATTTTTATCTACGTATTGTTTGTTGAAAATTTCAGCTGTTTCAGAAATTGGGGCGAGGGGAAATGTGCTGGACACTTCCTGAGAGGATCTTAGCACCTTCCTTCCTGCTCAAGTCTAACATAATTTTACCTATAAAAATCGAAAGAAAAACCGATTATAATGGCACGTCAAACTGCCAAGTCATTTTCTCTTTATGGTAGCATCGTGGCTAGGAAGAAGAAGAAGTTGCGCAGAATATCTGCGTTTTGTTATGAGAAAATCCCATAAACTATAGCTTCATTTAGAATTTCGAAATCTTATATGTGTATGTCGGGTATACACATAGTTATACTAACATTTCGTGCCGGTTCTTTTGTTATCACATTTGTGCGGAGAAGACCTAATAAAATACTAGGTACGGTATGCCGGTGAAAATGGCTGACGTAAAGGTGGGTAAATGCCAGAACTAAATGTGTGTGAAACTGAAGAAAAGCACGTAATCCTCGCATTAGACGTATTGAAAGTAATCGTCTTCTCGATATTAACTTTTCATGTTTTTGCTTTTTACGTCTTATGTGTTATTGCGCCGAGTAATAATTAATCAATACTGCTGGATACCGTTTCGACGTGTAGTATCTCTTCATTGTTTTGATCTCGCCCCCCCCCCCCCTCGTTATCGTTTTAAGAGTTTATCCTTTGACATTGGTCCATTTTGCTTCACGTGCGAAGGGTATTTTAAGAGCTTCCAGCGTTGGAATTCGGGTCCTACCTATCGTTACAGTCATTGAGACGATGGCGAAGGAGCGAGAACGGCTATACTTATAAAATAAGGACGAGAGATGCGAGAGGAAGTAAGACAGAGTACAGAAAGGATTTAGAGGGGAAAAAACGTCAACTTTCGACATTGGGCTGTAAATTATTGGTTTTTATTATGTTGGTTTTCTTATTGTTTCAGGCGCAAAATGGTGGTGTCGTTATGGTTACCTTCTACCCGTTCTTCATTAGCTGCGACAATGTATCAACTGTGGACCAAGTAATTGGTTAGTATCTTCTTTCTACCCGTACCTATACCTGTGCGCAAGTATATGGCAATTTTTTCAAATTAACCGATACCCGTAATGGTGTTGGAAAAGAAGTTCAGTGAAAACGAAATAACTGCAGTAGACGACGCGACGTTCCAGTATAATAAATTTTAATCTTAAAATTGTGTAAATCGTTGCTCGCGTCGTCGGTTATGCTGCTCCTAAGTACGACGTGGAGAAAGAGGAATGACAGAATTATATAAAGTAATAATTTTCTGGCCCATTATGATGATCTTTAATCGATGTTGTATTTTGCAGCTCATATTAACCACGTTCGTGATGTTGCTGGCGAAGATCATGTTGGCTTGGGTTCTGGATATGATGGTATCAACCAGTAAGTGATAATCTTATAATAATTAATTCGCGTATGTCTTTAAGTATTTCATTTTCCTTGGGTTGGCAAAAGGCTATATGTTAGGTTCGATTGGCTATAGCGAGACCCATGAACGATGATAGTCTTGAAGGTCATAATATGAATTAAGTATCTATACCATAATTGAATATATTCAGTTACAATCGGTCAGCGTCGACGCCCACGGTAAAGACCAGCTTTGTTCGATTAATTGAAGTTGAGCAGATTTTTCGGTTTATTTGGATGGATGATCGTCTCACTTATTTTACTCTACCCTCGTTCACCTATGTATATATTCAAGTTTACTTAATCTGGGGTTTTGTAGTTTGATTAGACTCGCTCGTTTTATGTGTATATAACTTCTGCTCCGTCTTGAGCACGTTTTCGCGTGGCAGAACTCGAGATGCTGCCATACGAAAGCCGCAAATTCCTGAACAAAAATTAACCAATTTAAGCAGTTTTCGGTTAGCAAGAATGCACGTGTATCGTTATAGTTTGTGCGATGGATTATGGCGACACATAACTGCTAAATTCTCGACAAACAAGGGTACGCGTAAGTTTTTCGAGCAACTGTTCGTCGAAGAAACAGAGAAATAAAGGTTAGAGACCCCGCAGACGAGGAAATGTGCGAGATCTCGACGGCGGTCGACGAAATTCCTCACTTTTCCACGTTATTTTGGCGAAACTCAAAGCGACGTGGTTTTATTAAAACAAAACGACGAACACGATCTACACTTTTTGCTTAACTTTATAAATATATGTAGCGACGAAAAGTGGAGAATCGTTCTGCTTCTGCATATCCATCGTTGCACCTTTTCTCTTTCGTTTTAATGCGGTTTACGAGGGGTGGGAAATTAACCCCTGAAAGTCGTCAGCATTCTTTATCGTTGAGCTAAACTTAACCAATGTTTGCTCTATTTTTTGTTTTTCTTAAAAAATCTTATCCAGCATGGTTTTAGTATTGTTTTATGTCAATTTTTTTTTTTTTGTTACATAAGTAAAATTTTTGACTCGTTTATTATTAAAATACAGATTTCTTGTTACCCTTACTAAAAATATTATGTAGGGTCAAAGAACCGAAAAACTTGTATTAGAGGATGTTGGAAGAAAGTGGAGAGTGTTGACTTTACTTATTGGATACAAAACGTTTTGGTAGAAAATTATTTGCCAACATGGTTGGTTCCATTAGCAATCTTTCGCGATTTGGCTTGCTCGATCAGTTCTTATCTGCTGATCTGATGATAGTATATTCAAAGTATAGTTGATATACGCGGAGATCTGACCACAAGCTTCCTTTATTCTTTAGAACATGCAATCTCACAAACAATAAAACTTGATCACTTATTGATTTTTAGAATACTCAGACGAAAGAAGAATAATGCTCGAGTACATATATTATAATATTATTATGACAATATTGATTATGATCTCGAGGGCAACTATTATTGTAAATTGGAAAGAAAAGACGTGCAGCTTTCATTCGTCAATCGATATAATATGGATAATATTTTTATTTTGAAAATATGACGAAACTATTCGAGCCGGGTCACACGATGATACGAGTGTCAATGAATAGGTGTGAATTAATGCATTTGTATTGTACTTTAGTTCTAATATCTGCATTTTTATTTTCTCATAAGAGTTCTGAAGGCATCTCTCGATTCTCATATACGGCCAAAATATTTTCCATTGTTAGGTCTAATATTCTGTCCCAGACGACTGAGGAAGAAAAAGCCGCGTGCGGGGTCACAACTAGAAAATAAAAATTGAAATTTCTAATGATTTCTATAAATTGCCTTAAATTTGAAATGTCTCTTTTCCAAATTCCAAAATCGCATTTGTAGTATAAAAAAAAAAAAGGAAGAGGAGGTTGTAAGATATTCTGATAAAATATAATTTCGCTTTTAAAAGGTGATTATTTTTTTTTTTTTGGGGGGGGGGGTGGGGGACTCGGAAGGTTCATTTTCCATCGTAGCATAGGGTTTATATTCAAGCATAACTATCCCACTTTGATTGAACGTGGTTCAGAATTTAGCTCGTCAAATGAAAAATTATCGTGAACTTTTCATATGAAAAACCATTTTTTATCAGGAATGAAATTCAAGGCTGTAGTTAGTTTTCAATGATCAATAATTGAAATTCGTTTGCTACTCTTTTTGCCGCACTTTCCTTTACTCATGTCTTTTTGGTTTTTTTTTTTTTTTTAATTAACTTACTTAATACTATTTCTTTTTGTAAAAAGGTTCTTTTGTTGGTGCTTTTAAAAAGTATTTTTAATAATATTATAGTTATCAGATTTGAGGTCTAATCACTTACCAACGTTATCTAAAGATAGTAGGGTATTATTTGGCTCTATTGGTTCTTTTTCCAGTACGTCGAGGCCTGCTCTTGCAATTTTCTTATTTTGTAGAGCTTCCACCAGAGCTTCCTCCTCGACTATGCCTGCAATAAGTGTCAAGAAAATTTCACCAAACTGTATAAACTTGAACTATGTGCATTTAATGTGGTAGACATATGGATTACTAGTATAACTTTTCTCCACGAAAAGTCGAAAACCCACCTCCCCGAGCTACATTAATTAATATGGCACTAGGTTTCATAGAATCAATTCGTGCTCGATTAATGAGATGATGTGTTTCTTCACTTAATTGAGCAGTAACGATAATGTAATCACTATTTTTGCATACGTCATCAACTGATCGCCATTCTGCTCCCATAGCATCCGCTGAAAAATAAGTATAATCAATACCAGGGTAAAGTTGGTTGTGCTCGAAAGTTTCGACAGAAAAGAGAAACCAGCTATTTCTATAATTCATCCTCGTAGCAGCTAAAGTTGTACCTCAATAATTTAAAATATTTTGGATGCAGTACTAAAAAATTGATTCCTCGTTTAAATTTATTTAGTTTTATCATCGTTTGATTTTTTCTCAGTTTTCACAACTTCTTAATACGTGTGAATCGAAAAAGAAGAATGTTTAATTTACAGACCCGTAGTCAGCAGAGGAGTTACATGACACAGTATGTGAACATAATTGTATTAGAGAATTATCCGGGCCATTCCAAACAGTTTTTCTTAGTTTTCTCTAAATCATTTTCTGAAATTATTTTTAATTCTCATACTCAACCCGGTTTCAAAACCGAATCATTGTAAGAATATGAGCGATATTATTTTTGAGAATGCGTTATTTACAAAAACCACGTGAAAAATTTACCTTCTGATTTTGGCTCTCTGCTGCTATAGAAACATTTTTTCGGTGAAAATGCTAGCAGTCGTTTCATGATTGCAGTTCCGATCTTACCACAACCTATAATGCCAATCGCAGAATTCCATATTGTGTAACGCTGGTTGTTGGCTAGTCGTTCATTCCAAAAATCAACATTTCTGTAAATTGAGTGAGAATACTCTTTTTTATTATTGTTCGTGAATTTTATATTGCAGCTACTTATACAGGGTGTTGCAAAATGATCGGCTACATTTGTTTCTTGAATTATACGCATAAGAAAAATGATAAGGACATGCGGTTGCTTCTAAATGAAACTTCATTCCTTAAGGTTACATATGAAATACCATCAGTAACGCACCCAGAAATTTTTCAAGGGAGGAGCTAAGGCATAAATTTATTCCCAAAAAAGTCCCAAAAAACTGAAAATCTTCTGTTCAGCTTTTTTTTTATGAAATTCAAGGCCTAAAGGGAAGGTTTCAGCTCCATATCCCTACTTTGGTGCGCTACTGACTATAATTTCACTTTCTTAGTGGTGCTAAGGTTCGGTTAACTGATCTGGTTCTACCGGCTTTTAACTGGGAACGGTTCAGTTTTTTTTTGCTCCGGATTTTGCTCCTCCGTTTTTCTTTGCTCCGGTTTTTTTTTCAGGTTAACCGGACTTTAACCGGTTAACCTGAAGTTGAAAATCCTATCGAGCTTCAAACACTGAATCAAACATTGAACTCAATTAAGAGCACAGTGGCTTCAAAGGAAGCTCGATAGAATTTCTGACGAACTTTAAATATAGTACTGAATAACAAAATTATGATTCTTCCAGTGATTTTTCGTTTCATAATCTACAGAATCCAAAAATATCCATCTCACATTTTCATAATTCTTCATTTATTTTATTATTATTATTCTGTCTCCCTCCGCGTGCATATACTTCTTTTGAACGCGAGAACAGACAAACAATCAAACCAATAGGGCTGAAATTTGCATCAGAGGTCAATCTCAGCTAGATCTAGATCTGATAGAAATTTCAAGTCAATCTGTTCAGCGGTTTAAGAGATATTAGTGAAAATGTAGTTAAAAATGGTGATTTTTAGGGGCTATATTTCTTTTGAATGAGAGAAGAGACAAACAACCGAACCAATAGGGCTGAAATTTGCACCAGAAGTAAATTTCAACGAGTTTTAGGTCTGATATAGGTTTCAAGTTAATCGGTTGTGTGGTTAAGGAGATATTAGCAAACATTTAGTCAAAAATCAATACTTTTGTTGTGGTTCATGACACCCCTGTACTATCAGTCAAAAACTTGCCTTTCTAGTGGGGCTTGCAGCGCTATAATTTCGGATTTTATGCGAAATTTTGAACATTCTGGTTGGTTGTTGCCTTGAGCAATTAATACACCTAAATACTCCACCAGGTAAGTAGATAGCTTTTTTGGATGTTAAAAGGGACAGTTAACTGGTTAAACTCCGGTTAACCTGAAAAAAAAAAACCGGAGCAAAAATAACCGGTGAAAAAAAACTCCGCTCCTTTTCAAACGGTTAAAAACTGTACCGGTTTTAAAAAAAAACTGAACCTTAACATCACTACTTTCTCATGTTGATCATTTTGCCTAACACGTTTCTGAAGGCGCAAAATCTAATTTTTTAACTTAGCTAAGCAGTGATTACATTATTTTGCAATTTCTTCCGCTAAATGCTACCAGTGATGGATAAAATTGACCGGGGAGGGGAATTTTGCACGTGTGGAATTCTTCGTGGCTGGTTAGCGCGAGGAGGTAAATTCCCTACCGGCTGAATACGTAAGAAATTAGTGGAAAAAATATGATTTTTGCTTAGCAAAATTTGAGAAATTGAGTTTTACGCCTTCGCAATTGTGCTAGGCAAAATGACCAACATGCGAGTGAAATTTCATTTCATATAAATAACCTTAAAGAATGAATTTTGATTTAAAACCAACCGCATGTCTCTATCTTTTGTCTTACGCATATAATTGGAAAAACAAATGTGGCCGGTCATTTTGCCGCACCCTGCACCAGATCTATCTTTCCATTCGTTATCTTCTATTCTTTACTGCGTTTTGGGGAAGTTCATGTTTTTAGCAGGTTTTCATTTGGAAATCGGTTTTTTTCTACTTACAACGCAACATATCGCACACCCTCTACAAAACTGCTACAACTCGCATAAATCGAGTTTTGAGTTAGTAGTGAAAAAATGGTCTATAAGGGTCCTACTTTGATCCCCCATATTCACCTTGGCGAAATTCCCCCCCCCCACACCCTTCCAGGACAGTTGTATCAGTTTACAATTTCAGAAATATGAGGCTATTCAATGGACAAAACTGCTACAACTCAACTTTTTCAAACAAACTGATAAAATTACTTGACAAAACTGATACAACTCAACATTACTCTACTAAACTGATACAATTTTCAGTTCTACAACCACGTCATTAATGAAACAACAACACTCAAATTATGAAAAAAACTGATATAACTGTACAAAACTGATACAACTCGACCATTTTCTTCATTATTGGCTGGACAAAAGGGATACAACTTGCATGGGGGCTATTTGTTGTCCACTGAAGAGAGAAATATTATCATATTCAGAAACTAGACCACAATACGAGTCTTTTGACTTTCAACAAACAAAATCCGTTGAAAATTCACTGATTACTGACAGTTTTAAAATTCAAAATTTCAAACAGCTCTCCTGAAAAAACGGTTTCTGCGAGTTGTAGCAGTTTTGTAGAGGGTGTGCGATATATTATGCTTTATGCTACGTAGATGTAGAAAAAACTAAGCAGCCGTTGAGCTTGTTTTTTCAATACATGGAGAGTAGGAAGTTACTCATCGACCCTTCTCATACATCTCTGTGGATTATTGTAAGAAAGTTTTGGCATTGAATATTCTTACTTTCGCAAAGCTAGATGGTCGTTGGCAATACGCCGTGCAGTTGCAAATAGCAATCCAATTGCATGTTCGGCTACAGTGACAGTCATCTCTGCTGGGGAATTTAAATAACCAATTCGTATCCCTTTGGCCTTCAAAGTTTTTACATCTAAATGATCATATCCGACTGAAGTGGTCACAATAACTCTCAGGTTTTCTCCTGTGAAACCAAATGAAAATTGTATATGTCCAATCGGACGAAAATATAAAAACCTAGGTACTACATATATCAATTGCATCAGGGCATAGGCAAAGTAAATGTAAATTTTATGACTACAGAAAATCACATATTTTCCCGCACCATTGAAGGGATGGCTGAATTTATTTGTTTGTTGCATTTGCTAAGGCAGTGGCGGATCCAGTGGCGAAGGGGGAAATCCCCCCCCAATCCAAAAAAATAGACCGATAATCTACAAAAAAATCAATTTTCTTGAACCCTTCCCCCTTTATGCTGAAAAAAACACAATCTCACCATTTTAGCATTTACCATGCTTTGAATAAATTTGGATTTCTCCCCCCCCGCCCAAAATGGAGCTCTGGATCCGCCACTGTGCTAAGGTGTTTGTATAATAAGTTATTATGTACATTTTCTTCGAAATTTAGGATAACTGGAGTGTTTTTACTTGGCATTCGTCACTTGAAATAATTCCTAAATTTGCTAAATAATGATTAGTTGGTATTTCAATTTGCTAGAGATACGATAAAACTTGATACGACTTCTGGAATCTGACATGATTTACCAGCTGCATCTATAATTTCGGAATCAATGATATTCGATGGTGTACATATTATTCCAAACACTCCTTTCACATTTGCTCTCATCTCTTCATGGCTTAGACATCTGCTGTGAGGCCAGTAGTGAACATCGAATCTGAAGGAAATATCCTTCGATAGAAAATAATTATGTATTGAAAATTTCAGTTTAATGGGTGCAAAATTGAGTGAGAAAAACGCATTCCCGTAAATGCATTTTTCACAAAAAATTGAAAATTTTGCTCGTCTTTCTGTTAGTTTTTGTAGGTAACAGTAAGGCGATGCGATGATAGTACATATTTAATATCATCAGTACTTGAATAGCTATCGTTTGATTGTTTTTTTGTTCTGCGCACTTATGTTTATTTTCGAAACTATGAAAAACATGAGGACGGTTTTCCTCATCCAAAGGTGGTTCAATAATGTACTCGTCAATGATCTGCAATGGGACAGGCATTATTTGCTACCTTGAAGTACTTACCCCATCACATCAAAATCAAATAATTATTACAGTACTCGTAATATTGAATTAATTTTGAATTGGGACATACTTTTCATCCAGTTTATTTGAACTGCTTTTCAGGTGATGTCCATGTTCTAGGGTCACGAACAGAGTTGGTTTTCCCATTATTAATGGCTGAAATTTATACAATTTTTTTTACATGTAACAGTTCCGTAGTTTCTAAATTTTAACATTTCTGGAAAGCTGTCGTGCTTTTATTAGTTTGGCCATACTAAAGTCATGTTGTCATTCTTATCGATTTAAACTATGGATTGAAGCATAGTTTTCATCAATATATTGAAATCAATGTTATCATCTATCATTTCATGAGTAACGTAAAAATGATGGGTACTTATTATTAATTCTACGCTATTCACAGAGCATGGAATTTTGACGTGTTAAGAGTAAGTCTGAAAAAAGTATCAATCAACTACCTACACAAAAAATAAACAAAATCACTACCTATCTCATTCCGCAAACTAACTTATGAGTGTATATTAAATCTATATTTACTACTTCGTGGGTCATCTTAATTAATTTCTGATTACTAATCAGATTGTGGTACAGGGGTGTATCCAGGGGGGCTCAGTCCCCCTGGCATCCTCGTTCGCCCCCCTTGCAAAATTATGCCCCCCTCTTCCTCCTAAACTTCGAAAAAAATGTTAAATAGGGGGCTTGAAAATTAACTGCCCCCCGAGAATCTTATATACCCCCCCTATCGGAACGCTCTGGCTACATCCCTGTTGTGGTAGCTAAAGTTTATTAATAATTCTATGAGAAAAAATTACAAAAATTAACAATGAAAATGTGAATATATTCAAGGTAGTTTTTAAAGTTGGATTTTTTTGTGTTTTATTATATTTATATCATTTAATTTGAAATATTTATTTTTGAAATTAAAAATTCATATAATTATACAAATACGCAGGTAGTATTCAAACTATAATTAAAAATCATCACCAGTGTCCACGATCTATATCATAAGCCTGCACATCCTAACAGTAAAATTACATATTACCCTTACTTACTTGGTTTAATTTCCGTGTAAATAGGACCGTATTCTGATTTGGTACGCACGTTACAACACACTAAAAAGTTTTTTAAATCATTCAGACATTACGAAAGTAGACAGATATTACTGTTTAGATTATGCGCAATAAGAGAGAAAAATATTAAAAAATTAGTACCGTGCGTAGACTAACTTGAAGACAATTCAGGTTTTATGTGAAAAATTAATATTACATGTAAAATATGTATAAATTAAATTTTAGTATTCAGCATACTATGATTTTAAAAAAAATATATATTTATCACTAATTTTCAATATTTTGTATTAATTTTCAATAATTTTTACAGATTCTTAAAAAAATGTATAGGAATTTTTCATACAACATCTGAATTGTCCTCAAATTTGTACGTAGGTATTGCAATTTAATATGCCGTTTTCTCTTAGTGCGTCGTCCACGGATTTACCTGAAACGTCTGGTGGTGTTGGAAGATATCGAGAGTTATTCCATCGCTCAAGTATTATTTATAGGTACTAACATGGCGCTGATCACGTATACGCCTGCATATTTGTTCTTTCAATCCTCTTAAAAAACTGTTGTAAGTAATGCCTGGGTACATATCGACTTGAATTTTTTGTTCGGCACCAGTAGACTAAGCAACTATCGAACACGTGAAGCACCAAGATGGGTACTTAATTCTCATTGAAGTACCTTTTAGTATACTTATATGTACTTACTTACTTCGTTGAAAAAAAATCGGTTAATTACATTTTATTTTATATAATTCAACTTGAATTAATCTGTCAACGTGTTTCTTATCTATTTTTAAAGTCGCTAATACAAAGCTGAAGGGTGAGGTGGAAGGACACGAAAAAGTGGAAACTGGGATGAGAAAATAATTATACGAAAAGCGTTTCGATCAAGAAAGAATTTAATAAAATTTATTAAATAAAATAAGATCGAACTAAAATGAAGAGGCTTCTCCGAAGATGAAAAACAACTGTTGCCTCCCCTTAGTTCCGCCACCGTCCGCAACAATATATGTACGCACGTAGCTATTGCGCAAGTTGCCGATGGGTTATAGGGTTTTAATAATTTGTATACTTTACCCCGCTACGTATTCCCTTTAAATTTAGTAACACGTACCCTCCCACGTATTCCCTTCAAATTTAGTAACACGTACCCCCCCACATATTCCCTTTTTAAATATTTTTGAATTTAGTAACACGTACCCCCCCACGTATTCCCTTTTCAAATATTTTTGAATTTAGTAACACGTACCCCCCCACGTATTCCCTTTTCAAGTATTTTCGAATTTAGTAACAAGTACCCCCCTACGTATTCCCTTCAAATTTAGTAACACGTACCCCCCCACATATTCCCTTTTTAAATATTTTTGAATTTAGTAACACGTACCCCCCCACGTATTCCCTTTTCAAATATTTTTGAATTTAGTAACACGTACCCCCCCACGTATTCCCTTTTCAAGTATTTTCGAATTTAGTAACAAGTACCCCCCTACGTATTCCCTTCAAATTTAGTAACACGTACCCCCCCACATATTCCCTTTTTAAATATTTTTGAATTTAGTAACACGTACCCCCCCACGTATTCCCTTTTTAAATATTTTTGAATTTAGTAACACGTACCCCACCACGTATTCCCTATTCAAATATTTTCGAATTTAGTAACACGTACCCCCCTACGTATTCCCTTTAAATTTAGTAACACGTACCCCCCCACGTATTCCCTTTTCAAATATTGGATTTAGTAACACGTACCCCCCCACGTGTTCCCTTTAAATTTAGTAACACGTACCCCCCCACGTGTTCCTTTTTCAAATATTTTCGAATTTGGTTCAGGTACCCCCCCACGTGTTCCCTTTAAATTTAGTAACACGTACCCCCCCACGTGTTCCTTTTTCAAATATTTTCGAATTTGGTTCAGGTACCCCCCCACGTGTTCCCTTTAAATTTAGTAACACGTACCCCCCCACGTATTCCCTTTTCAAATATTTTTGAATTTAGTAACACGTACTCCCCTACGTATTCCCTTTAAATTTAGAAACACGTACCCCCCCACGTGTTCCTTTTCAAATATTTTCGAATTTGGTTCAGGTACCCCCCCACGTGTTCCCTTTAAATTTAGTAACACGTACCCCCCTACGTATTCCCTTTAAATTTAGTAACACGTACCCCCCCAAATATTCCCTTTTTAAATATTTTTGAATTTAGTAACACGTACCCCCCCACGTATTCCCTTTTCAAATATTTTCGAATTTAGTAACACGTACCCCCCTACGTATTCCCTTTAAATTTAGTAACACGTACCCCCCCCCATATTCCCTTTTTAAATATTTTTGAATTTAGTAACACGTACCCCCCCACGTATTCCCTTTTCAAATATTTTTGAATTTAGTAAGACGTACCCCCCCACGTATTCCCTTTTCAAATATTTTCGAATTTAGTAACACGTACCCCCCCACGTATTCCCTTTTCAAATATTGAATTTAGTAACACGTACCCCCCACATATTCCCTTTTTAAATATTTTTGAAAAGGGAGTACGTGGGCGGGTACGTGTTACTAAATTTACAGGGAAAACGTGGGGGGGTACGTGTTACTAAATTCTAAAATATTTGAGAAGGGAATACGTGATGGGGTACGTGTTAGTAAATTTAAAGGGAATACGTAGGGGGGTACGTGTTACTGAATTCGAAAATATTTGAAAAGGGAACACGTGGGGGGGTGTTCCATTTTCGAAATTAGTTCACAGTACCCCCCACATGCTCCATTTTCGAAATTAGTTCACAGTACCCCCCCACATGCTCCATTTTCGAAATTAGTTCCAGTACCCCCCCACATGCTCCATTTTCAACTATTTTCGAATTTAGTTCATTTACCCCCCCTACAGGCTCCATTTTCAAATATTTTTGAATTTAGATGGGGGTTTTCGAGGTCGCTGAACCCGAATCCAATGTTCGATTTTGGCGGCAACTCTCTCCAAGTGAGATATTACCGAAAAAAAAAGACGAAAAATAGAGCATCGTTCTGCTTCTGCATATCCATCGTTGCACCTTTTCTTTTTCGCTTTAATGCGGTTTACGAGGGGTGGGAAATTAACCCCTGAAAGTCGTCAGCATTCTTTATCTTTGAGCTAAACTTAACCAATGTTTGCTCTATTTTTTGTTTTTCTTAAAAAATCTTATCCAGCATGGTTTTAGTATTGTTTTATGTCAATTTTTTTTTTTTGTTACATAAGTAAAATTTTTGACTCGTTTATTATTAAAATACAGATTTCTTGTTACCCTTACTAAAAATATTATGTAGGGTCAAAGAACCGAAAAACTTGTATTAGAGGATGTTGGAAGGAAGTGGAGAGTGTTGACTTTGCTTATTGGATACAAAACGTTTTGGTAGAAAATTATTTGCCAACATAGTTGGTTCCATTAGCAATCTTTCGCGATTTGGCTAGCCCTATCAGTTCTTATCTGCTGATCTGATGATAGTATATTCAAAGTATAGTTGATACACGCGGAGATCCGACCACAAGCTTCCTTTACTCTTTAGAACATGCAATCTCACAAACAATAAAATTTGATCACTTATTGATTTTTAGAATACTCAGACGAAAAAAGAATAATGCTCAAGTACATATATTATAATATTATTATGACAATATTGATTATGATCTCGAGGGCAACTATTATTGTAAATTGGAAAGAAATTTAGACGTGCAGCTTTCATTCGTCAATCGATATAATATGGATAATATTTTTATTTTGAAAATATGAGAAACTATTAGAGCCGGGTCACACGATGATACGAGTGTCAATGAATAGGTATGAATTAATGCATTTGTATTGTACTTTAGTTCTAATATCTGCATTTTTATTTTCTCATAAGAGTTCTGAAGGCATCTCTCGATTCTCATATACGGCCAAAATATTTTCCATTGTTAGGTCTAACATTCTGTCCCTGACGACTGAGGAAGAAAAAGCCGCGTGCGGGGTCACAACTAGAAAATAAAAATTGAAATTTCTAATGATTTCTATATATTGCCTTAAATTTGAAATGTCTCTTTTCCAAATTCCAAAATATCATTAGTAGTAAAAAAGGAAAGAAAGAAGAGGAGGTTATAAGATATTCTGATAGAATGCATCTACGAGTATGTATCGAAGTTGATGAATAATTTCGCTTTTAAAAGGTGATTATTTTTTTATTTTTTTTTTGGGGGGGGGGACTCGGAAGGTTCATTTTCCATCGGAGCATAGGGTTTATATTCAAACATAACTATCCCACTCTGATTGAACGTGGTTCAGAATTTAGCTCGTCAAATGAAAAAATATCGTGAACTGTTCATATAAAAAACCATTTTTTATCAGGAATGAAATTCAAGGCTGTAGTTAGTTTTCAATGATCAATAATTGAAATTCGTTTGCTACTCTTTTTGCCGCACTTTCCTTTACTCATGTCTTTTTGTTTTTTTTTTTTTTTTTTTTGAATTAACTTACTTAATACTATTTCACTTTGTAAAAAGGTTCTTTTGTTGGTGCTTTTAAAAAGTATTTTTTTAAACATTATAGTTATCAGATTTCAAGGTCTATTTACTCTACAGGTTAGCTCGATCGCCAGGCGCAAACTGGCGTGTGACGTCACCGCAGTACTTTTTTCCATTTAAGACGTGTAAATTTTTGAAAATTTTGACAAAAAAAAGTAATTACATATTCGAAATCTGCGTGAAAAAATAGGGGGGGGGGTCTTCATTAGAAATTTTTTTCCATCTCCCTTTTTTCTACAAAAAAAACTAATTTTAAAATAATACGAGTACGTGTGTATTTTAAATGGGACGCGTGAAAAAAAGTACTGCGGTGACGTAAGTGTGTTGAGGGTTGCGTTCGGATCGAGCAAACCTGTAGAGTAAAAAGACCTTGATCAGATTTGAGGTCTAATCACTTACCAACGTTATCTAAAGATAGTAGGGTATTATTTGGCTCTATTGGTTCTTTTTCCAATACGTCGAGGCCTGCTCCTGCAATTTTCTTATTTTGTAGAGCTTCCACGAGAGCTTCCTCCTCGACTATGCCTGGAATAAGTGTCAGAAAAATTTCACCAAACTGTATAAACTTGAACTATGTGCATTTAATGTGGTAGACATATGGATTACTAGTATAACTTTTCTCCATGAAAAGTCGAAAACCCACCTCCCCGAGCCACATTAATTAACATGGCACTAGGTTTCATAGAATCAATTCGTGCTCGATTAATGAGATGATGTGTTTCTTCACTTAAGTGAGCAGTAACGATAATGTAATCACTATTTTCGCATACGTCATCAACTGATCGCCATTCTGCTCCCATAGCATCCGCTGAAAAATAAGTATAATCAATTCCAGGGTAAAGTTGGTTGTGCTCGAAAGTTTCGACAGAAAAGAGAAACCAGCTATTTCTATAATTCATCCTCGTAGCAGCTAAAGTTGTACCTCAATAATTTAAAATATTTTGGATGCAGTACTATAAAATTGATACCTCGTTTAATTTTATTTAGTTTTATCAACGTTTGATTTTTTTCTCATTTTTCACAATTTCTTAATACGTGTGAATCGAAAAAGAAAAATGTATAATTTAGAGACCCATAGTCAGCAGAGGAGCTACATGACACAGTATGTAACCATAATTGTATGAGAGAATAATCATCCGGGCCATTCCAAACAGTTTTTCATGGTTTTCTCTAAATCATTTTCTGAAATTATCTTTCACTTATCTTTAATTCTTATACTTACCCCGGTTTCAAAACCGAATCATTGTAACAATATGAGCGATATTCTTTTTGAGAATGCGTTATTTACAAAAATCACGTGAAAAATTTACCTTCTGATTTTTGCTCTCTGCTGCTATAGAAACATTTTTTCGGTGAAAATGCTAGCAGTCGTTTCATGATTGCAGTTCCGATCTTACCACAACCTATAATGCCAATCGCAGAATTCCATATTGTGTAACGCTGGTTGTTGACTAGTCGTTCATTCCAAAAATCAACATTTCTGTAAATTGAGTGAGAATACTCTTTTTTATTATTGTTCGTGAATTTTATATTGCAGCTACTTATACCAGATCTATCTTTCCATTCGTTATCTTCTATTCTTTATAGCGTTTTGGGAAAGTTCATGTTTTTAGCAGGTTTTCATTTGGAAACCGGTTTTTTTCTACTCACAACGCAACGTATATTATGCTTTATGCTACGTAGACTTGGAAAAAATTAAGCACCCGTTGAGCTTGTTTTTTCAATACATGGAGAGTAGGAAGTTACTCATCGACCCTTCTCATACATCTCTGTGGATTATTGTAAGAAACTTTTGGCATTGAATATTCTTACTTTCTCAAAGCTAGATGGTCGTTGGCAATACGCCGTGCAGTTGCAAATAGCAATCCAATTGCATGTTCGGCTACAGTGACAGTCATCTCTGCTGGGGAATTTAAATGACCAATTCGTATCCCTTTGGCCTTCAAAGTTTTTACATCTAAATTATCATATCCGACTGAAGCGGTCGCAACGACTCTCAGGTTTTCTCCTGTGAAACCAAATGAAAATTGTATATGTCCACTGTGTCCAGTCGGACGAAAATATAACAACCTAGGTACTACATGTATCAATTGCATCAGGGCATAGGCAAAGTAAATGTAAATTTTATGACTACAGAAAATCACATATTTTCCCGCACCATTGAAGGGATGGCTGAATTTATTTGTTTGTTGCATTTGCTAAGGCAGTGGCGGATCCAGTGGCGAAGGGGGAAATCCCCCCCAATCCAAAAAAATAGACCGATAATCTACAAAAAAATCAATTTTCTTGAACCCTTCCCCCTTTATGCTGAAAAAAACACAATCTCACCATTTTAGCATTTACCATGCTTTGAATAAATTTGGATTTCTCCCCCCCCCCCCCGCCCAAAATGGAGCTCTGGATCCGCCACTGTGCTAAGGTGTTTGTATAATAAGTTATTATGTACATTTTCTTCGAAATTTAGGATAACTGGAGTGTTTTGACTTGGCATTCGTCACTTGAAATAATTCCTAAATTTGCTAAATAATGATTAGTATTTCAATTTGCTAGAGATAGGTACGATAAAACTTGATACGACTTCTGGAATCTGACATGATTTACCAGCTGCATCTATAATTTCGGAATCAATGATATTCGGTGGTCCACATATTATTCCAAACACTCCTTTCACATTTGCTCTCATCTCTTCATGGCTTGGACGTCTACTGTGAGGCCAGTAGTGAACATCGAATCTGAAGGAATTAGGAAATAATTTATTCGTATTACGTGGTAGCTCTAATAGATGTTAAAAACCGATGGGTTTAGTTCCAGCACGGTTTAACGAAGACATTTACGGTGATGCGCTTTTTGGCTTAATTTTTCGCCGATTTATGTATAATTTTCACAAATCTATTTCTACAGGGTGTCTTCCATTGATGGAATTTTGAAATTTCGCTTCACATTAATCTCAGGAAACTGTAAGAATTGTGTTTTTTTTCTGCTTGACGTAACTCATCGAACAAAATTGAAAATTAAAATTTTGCCAACAGAGCACTCTGGAGATATATCCTTCGATAGAAAATAATTATGTATTGAAAATTTCAGTTTAATGGGTGCAAAATTGAGTGAGAAAAACGCATTCCCGTAAATGCATTTTTCACAAAAAATTGAAAATTTTGCTCGTCTTTCTGTTAGTTTTTGTAGGTAACAGTAAGGCGATGCGATGATAGTACATATTTAGTATCATCAGTACTTGAATAGCTATCGTTTGAGGGTAGAAAGAAATATTAATGATTGTTTTTTTGCTCTGCGCACTTATGTTTATTTTCGAAACTATGAAAAACATGAGGACGATTTTCCTCATCCAAAGGTGGTTCAATAATGTACTCGACAATGATCTGCAATGGGACAGGCATTATTTGCCAACTTGAAGTACTTACCCCATCACATCAAATAATTATTATAGTACTCGTAATATTGAATTAATTTTGAATTGGGACATACTTTTCATCCAGTTTATTTGAACTGCTTTTCAGGTGATATCCATGTTCTAGGATCACGAACAGAGTTGGTTTTCCCATTATTAATGGCTGAAATTTATACAATTCTTTTTACATGTAACAGTTCCGTAGTTTCTAAATTTTAACATTTCTGGAAAGCTGTCGTGCTTTTATTAGTTTGGCCACACTAAAGTCATGTTGTCATTCTTATCGATTTAAACTATGGATTGAAGCATAGTTTTCATCAATATATTGAAATAAATGTGTCAACTATCATTTCATGAGTAACGTAAAAATGATGGGTACTTATTATTAATTCTACGCTATTCACAGAGCATGGAATTTTGACGTGTTTAGAGTAAGTCTGAAAAAAGTATCAATCAACTACCTACACAAAAAATAAACAAAATCACTACCTATCTCATTCCGCAAACTAACTTATGAGTGTATATTAAATCTATATTTACTACTTCGTGGGTCATCTTAATTAATTTCTGATTACTAATCAGATTGTGATACAGGGGTGTATCCAGGGGGGCTCAGTCCCCCTGGCATCCTCGTTCGCCCCCCTTGCAAAATTAGGCCCCCCTCTTCCTCCTAAACTTCGAAAAAAATGTTAAATAGGGGGCTTAAAAATTAACTGCCCCCCAAGAATCTTATTTACCCCCCCTATCGTAACGCTCTGGCTACATCCCTGTTGTGGTAGCTAAAGTTTATTAATAATTCTATGAGAAAAAGTTACAAAAATTAACAATGAAAATGTGAATGTAAGATTGCACTTTGACTTTTTGGTGAAACTCTAATTTGCAGAAATAATCAACACGATTCAACTGAGACAAAGTGTATTACACTAAAATAAATTGACAATTAAATCTTGACAACTGAAATTAGAAATTTCAGGAACATATATACGACTGCAAGTGCAATCCAAAAATCTATCTATCTTCTCTGATATCGAATACACGAATGAATGAGAGACAACAAAGTAGGTCAAGTTTAGCTAATTGAATGAGAGTGAAAATATGACGTCAGATTAGATATCGACGATGAACACAATAGATTGTTGATGCAGGATAAGACCAAAACATATTCACGTGCTTTTAACAAAGACAGAGAAACGATAATGAACCAAAAGCATGAAAATACAAAGTTGAATAAAATGACAGAAATGTAAGCTCTGTTCGGACGCTACCAGGCAACCTGTAATTACAGTTTTCCTGGTCTGTAAACTGGCCCAAGTACAGGCCAGGAAAATGAAAGCGTCCGAACAGCTTCCTGGCATATTCAACACTCTCTACCAAATTAACCAAGCAAAATTTTTTTCAAATATTTGTGAAGAATAAAAATATCTTACTCTTCTTTTCTAGAATGTACTAAAAATCGAACAAAGTAACGTCTTCAATGTTTCCCATAAATACAAAATACTTCCTTGCATATTTGATTATTAATTAACGAAATTAGTCAACTTTTTGATTTCATTCATAAAACCTTTGACAATAGTCAAAATACCTACACTGATAAGTGATGAAAATTTTCAAGATAAACGAATTTAAGGTGAAACAATTTTTCCTGGTCCGTTACCAGGACGTTTAAGCTCCTGGCGAATTATTACCAGGAACTGTTTCCTGTAACCTTCCTGCTAGCGTCCGAACAGACTAATTGTTTACCAGGAAAAGCGTCCGAACAGCTTCCTGGCATATTTCGACCAGTACTGGCCCAGGATTACCAGTCCTGGTAGCGTCCGAACAGAGCTGTAGCCATCATAAAATATGAGGCTCGAATTTGGTGAAATGAAGAGTAGAATATTTTACATGAATATACCTATTCAAGGTAGTTTTTAAAGTTGGATTTTTTTGTGTTTTATCATTTAATTTAAAATATTTATTTTTGAAATTAATACAAATACGCAGGTAGTATTCAAGCTATAATTAAAAATCATCACCAGTGTCCACGATCTATGTCATAAGCCTGCACATCCCTACAGTAAAATTACATATTACCCATACTTACTTGGTTTAATTTCCTTGTAGATAGGACCGTTTTCTGATTTGGTACGCACGTTACAACACACTAAAAATTTTTTAAAATCATTCAGACATTACGAAAGTAGGCGACAGATATTACTGTTTAGATTATGCGCAATAAGAGAGAAAAATATTAAAAAATTAGTACCGTGCGTAGACTAACTTGAAGACAATTCAGGTTTTATATGACAAATTAATATACATGTAAAATATGTATAAATTAAATTTTAGTATTCAGCATACTAAGATTTAAAAAAAAAAAAATATTTATCACTAATTTTCTATATTTTGTATTAATTTTCAATAATTTTTACAGATTCTTAAAAACATGTATAGGAATTTTTCATACAACATCTGAATTGTCCTCAAATTTGTACGTAGGTATTGCAATTTAATATGCCGTTTTCTCTTAGTGCGTCGTCCACGGATTTACCTGAAACGTCTGGTGGTGTTGGAAGATATCGAGAGTTATTCCTTCGCTCAAGTATTATTTATAGGTACTAACATGGCGCTTATCACGTATACGCCTGCATATTTGTTCTTGCAATCCTCTTAAAAAACTGTCATAAGTAATGCCTGGGTACATATCGACTTGAAGTTTTTGTTTTGCACCAGTCTGTCATAAGTAATGCCTGGGTACATATCGACTTGAAGTTTTTGTTTTGCACCAGTACACTAAGCAAATATCGAACACGTGATGCACCAAGATGGGTATTTAATTCTCATTGAAGTACCTTTTATAGTATACTTATATCCACTTACTTCCTTGAAAAAAATAGTTTAATTACATTGTATTTTATATAATTCAACTTGAATTAATCTGTCAACGTGTTTCTTATCTACTTTTAAAGTCGCTGATACAAAGCTGAAGGATGAGGTGGAAGGACACGAAAAAGAGGAAACTGGGATGAGAAAATAATTATACGAAAAGCGTTTAGATCAAGAAAGAATTTAATAAAATTGATTAAATAAAATAAGATCGAACTAAAATGAAGAGGCTTCTCCGAAGATGAAAAACAACTGTTGCCTCCCCTTAGTTCCGCCACCGTCCGCAACAATATATGTACGCACGTAGCTATTGCGCAAGTTGCCGATGGGTTATAGGGTTTTAATAATTTGTATACTTTCAATTAATACTCGTATTGTCAAAATCAAGTTTTTTGCTCATTCAATAAATTTAACGGTATTCATTTCTCTGTTCGCAGGACCACCAGTGGATTAGAAGATGTGTCTCATTTTCCAGAACTACTTAATACGTTAATTGTGAAACACAATTGGACTGAAACGCAAATGAAAAAATTAGTCGGATTAAATGTGTTACGAGTTTTGCAACAGGTCGAAAAGGTAAGATCTTTATTCTTTTTTTATATTTTTTCTTGTTTTACCTGCAGCTGCACTCTGTTCCACGGTAGAGAAGATCTACATCACTGGCAAGTTCTATGAACGCCGGTGAGTGGAGCTCATCATATTATGAAGTACGTTATAAAAAGTGTGTTCTCCTATAGAACAGCGAGTATAACGTATCTTCATTCTGTTGTACAGCCTGTGTTTCGTTCTCGAGTGTGGTGGTTTCTATACGTCGATATAAAAGCCTTTAAATACTTGTCCCAAAATATATGATAAGTTACCAAGTTTTGCAGGAAAAATGAAAACTATCGAATGTCAATACATCCTTACAGCTTATCCCTGAAAAGGGTAGCAACTTTTCTTTAAAAAATTGTTGTTTTTTTACGCCTTTTATTTTCATTCCTGCTTTTTTTTTCTTTCATTCTTGTAATGTAATGACGGATATGCGACCTTCTATGAGACTTTCTTCTTTTCAAATCTCGCTCATTGAAAATTTGAGGATCCACTTGGGTTAGTGTATTAATTAATTTTTTTGTTTCTATTTTGAATTTCAGATTCGAGACGAGTTAAAAGACATAATGCATCCGGACGAAGACACAATTCTCGCTCATTATTATTATAAAAACCTGCCAAATGATTGCGCTGTGCACAACTTATAGAAAAATCAATAATGTCAGTCAGCAGGCTGGAAGAGAAAAAAAAATTGGCGGCTACGAGTAATTTACGTAAATTCTTAAAATAGAAAATACGAAAAATTTTTTAAAAATCAAAATTTTATATATTTTGAACTTTTTGTGATAGAACATGTTACTTAGATAATTGTTGATGATTTCTCCTCTCTCGCCACCCCTTCTATTCATTTTTGTATATTTTTATTACCAATTAATTGTTTTAGAAATTTCTTTCTTCTTTCGTTACCGTATAAATTTCTTCGTTTTTTGTTTGTGTTTTTTGTTGAAGATTAGCTGTTTTTTTTTTTTTTAATTTTGTCGATGTTGAAAAAATAGATGTACGAGTCTGAGCGTTATAATATTTGTAAGTTTTGTGGTACCTATACCTATCTGTCTTTGTCATACTGCCGTTTAATTAATTTTTTTAATTGCTTTCATTTTCGGTACAAAGTGTTATGTAATTACATTATAAAGAATTGAATTTTTTTAATGGTGTTTTGTTGTAATATTTAGCGACTGTAGTCCTCACGTGTTACAAATGTCCAGTACTTTAGAGCATTATTTTACGCACATTGAAGACTCTTCGCTATTGAGATAGTCCAGATTCAAACAATTTTCTTATAAGGATTATAAGTTTATGTAATTTGGGTAAATAACAGACGTTTTCATTAACTTCTGAATGAATCGATATTTCATAATTTCATCAGCATTCTGCTACATTCATTATTACTGGTAGGGTATCACAAAAATGACAAGAAGTGCTTTAAAGACATTATACCTTTTGAAATGAGTCAGTAATTTAGAATGAAAAAATGAAAAATGGTCGAAAATGTACTTAAATGGCGACAAGGAGTAAAATAGGCTGCAGATTCGGATTCAGCGTGATGAACTAGATTCTGTGCATTCAAAATTTGGTGTTCTTCACTTAGTTTTTAGTCTCTCGTTTGTATCTTCATGTGATCCACTAAAATTTAGTACATTTTTGTTTCAGCTAAAAAGTGGGAAGCTGTTTTGGGTCCAGTCAACAGACCCGCTCGATATGCAGATTGACTCCGCGTATAACAACACACTTTTGCCCTTACACGAATGGAGTACCAATGTTCAAGATCCAGTCTAAAAACCATTTTCTCAAAAAATATTTCGTATCAGTCAAGATTTATTGTAATAATTATACATTCAAAACTTGTATTTGCCAATTTTTTCATCATAAATGTTGAACCTATCTGTATAAAATATTTATTTCTCTTTGAAAATGAATAAATAAAAATTTTACGTGAATATGACTCTAAAATTCTATCATTTACGAGCAAGCAATAGTAACTCACTGAAAAATTGGATGAAAAAAATGGAAATTTATGTTTTGTGTTGAAAAAATACGAATTTCGCTTAAAAGTTTTCAGATTTCAGCTGCCACCCCCCACATGCTCCATTTTCAAATATTTTCGAATTTAGTTCACGTACCCCCCCAAGTGTTCCCTTTCCAAATATTTTTGAATTTAGTAACACGTACCCCCCCACGTATTCCCTTTGGATTTAGTAACACGTACCCCCCCACGTATTCCCTTTTCAAATATTGAATTTAGTAACACGTACCCTCCCACGTATTCCCTTTAGATTTAGTAACACGTACCCCCCCACGTATTCCCTTTTCAAATATTGAATTTAGTAACACGTACCCCCCCACGTATTCCCTTTTCAAATATTGAATTTAGTAACACGTACCCTCCCACGTATTCCCTTTAGATTTAGTAACACGTACCCCCCCACGTATTCCCTTTTCAAATATTGAATTTAGTAACACGTACCCTCCCACGTATTCCCTTTTCAAATATTGAATTTAGTAACACGTACCCTCCCACGTATTCCCTTTGGATTTAGTAACACGTACCCCCTCACGTATTCCCTTTTCAAATATTGAATTTAGTAACACGTACCCCCCCACGTATTCCCTTTGGATTTAGTAACACGTACCCCCCCACGTATTCCCTTTTCAAATATTGAATTTAGTAACACGTACCCTCCCACGTATTCCCTTTAGATTTAGTAACACGTACCCCCCCACGTATTCCCTTTGGATTTAGTAACACGTACCCCCCCACGTATTCCCTTTTCAAATATTGAATTTGGGAACACGTACCCTCCGACGTATTCCCTTTAGATTTAGTAACACGTACCCCCCCACGTATTCCCTTTTCAAATATTGAATTTGGGAACACGTACCCTCCCACGTATTCCCTTTAGATTTAGTAACACGTACCCCCCCACGTATTCCCTTTTCAAATATTGAATTTAGTAACACGTACCCTCCCACGTATTCCCTTTAGATTTAGTAACACGTACCCCCCCACGTATTCCCTTTGGATTTAGTAACACGTACCCCCCCACGTATTCCCTTTTCAAATATTGAATTTGGGAACACGTACCCTCCGACGTATTCCCTTTAGATTTAGTAACACGTACCCCCCCACGTATTCCCTTTTCAAATATTGAATTTGGGAACACGTACCCTCCCACGTATTCCCTTTAGATTTAGTAACACGTACCCCCCCACGTATTCCCTTTTCAAATATTGAATTTAGTAACACGTACCCTCCCACGTATTCCCTTTAGATTTAGTAACACATACCCCCCCACGTATTCCCTTTTCAAATATTGAATTTAGTAACACGTACCCTCCCACGTATTCCCTTTGGATTTAGTAACACGTACCCCCTCACGTATTCCCTTTTCAAATATTGAATTTAGTAACACGTATCCCCCCACGTATTCCCTTTTCAAATATTGAATTTAGTAACACGTACCCTCCCACGTATTCCCTTTAGATTTAGTAACACGTACCCCCCCACGTATTCCCTTTTCAAATATTGAATTTAGTAACACGTACCCTCCCACGTATTCCCTTTTCAAATATTGAATTTAGTAACACGTACCCTCCCACGTATTCCCTTTGGATTTAGTAACACGTACCCCCTCACGTATTCCCTTTTCAAATATTGAATTTAGTAACACGTACCCCCCCACGTATTCCCTTTGGATTTAGTAACACGTACCCCCCCACGTATTCCCTTTTCAAATATTGAATTTAGTAACACGTACCCTCCCACGTATTCCCTTTAGATTTAGTAACACGTACCCCCCCACGTATTCCCTTTGGATTTAGTAACACGTACCCCCCCACGTATTCCCTTTTCAAATATTGAATTTGGGAACACGTACCCTCCGACGTATTCCCTTTAGATTTAGTAACACGTACCCCCCCACGTATTCCCTTTTCAAATATTGAATTTGGGAACACGTACCCTCCCACGTATTCCCTTTAGATTTAGTAACACGTACCCCCCCACGTATTCCCTTTTCAAATATTGAATTTAGTAACACGTACCCTCCCACGTATTCCCTTTAGATTTAGTAACACGTACCCCCCCACGTATTCCCTTTGGATTTAGTAACACGTACCCCCCCACGTATTCCCTTTTCAAATATTGAATTTGGGAACACGTACCCTCCGACGTATTCCCTTTAGATTTAGTAACACGTACCCCCCCACGTATTCCCTTTTCAAATATTGAATTTGGGAACACGTACCCTCCCACGTATTCCCTTTAGATTTAGTAACACGTACCCCCCCACGTATTCCCTTTTCAAATATTGAATTTAGTAACACGTACCCTCCCACGTATTCCCTTTAGATTTAGTAACACATACCCCCCCACGTATTCCCTTTTCAAATATTGAATTTAGTAACACGTACCCTCCCACGTATTCCCTTTGGATTTAGTAACACGTACCCCCTCACGTATTCCCTTTTCAAATATTGAATTTAGTAACACGTATCCCCCCACGTATTCCCTTTTCAAATATTGAATTTAGTAACACGTACCCTCCCACGTATTCCCTTTAGATTTAGTAACACGTACCCCCCCACGTATTCCCTTTGGATTTAGTAACACGTACCCCCCCACGTATTCCCTTTTCAAATATTGAATTTGGGAACACGTACCCTCCGACGTATTCCCTTTAGATTTAGTAACACGTACCCCCCCACGTATTCCCTTTTCAAATATTGAATTTAGTAACACGTACCCTCCCACGTATTCCCTTTAGATTTAGTAACACGTACCCCCCCACGTATTCCCTTTGGATTTAGTAACACGTACCCCCCCACGTATTCCCTTTTCAAATATTGAATTTAGTAACACGTACCCTCCCACGTATTCCCTTTAGATTTAGTAACACGTACCCCCCCACGTATTCCCTTTTCAAATATTGAATTTAGTAACACGTACCCCCCCACGTATTCCCTTTTCAAATATTGAATTTAGTAACACGTACCCTCCCACGTATTCCCTTTAGATTTAGTAACACGTACCCCCCCACGTATTCCCTTTTCAAATATTGAATTTAGTAACACGTACCCTCCCACGTATTCCCTTTTCAAATATTGAATTTAGTAACACGTACCCTCCCACGTATTCCCTTTGGATTTAGTAACACGTACCCCCTCACGTATTCCCTTTTCAAATATTGAATTTAGTAACACGTACCCCCCCACGTATTCCCTTTGGATTTAGTAACACGTACCCCCCCACGTATTCCCTTTTCAAATATTGAATTTAGTAACACGTACCCTCCCACGTATTCCCTTTAGATTTAGTAACACGTACCCCCCCACGTATTCCCTTTGGATTTAGTAACACGTACCCCCCCACGTATTCCCTTTTCAAATATTGAATTTGGGAACACGTACCCTCCGACGTATTCCCTTTAGATTTAGTAACACGTACCCCCCCACGTATTCCCTTTTCAAATATTGAATTTGGGAACACGTACCCTCCCACGTATTCCCTTTAGATTTAGTAACACGTACCCCCCCACGTATTCCCTTTTCAAATATTGAATTTAGTAACACGTACCCTCCCACGTATTCCCTTTAGATTTAGTAACACGTACCCCCCCACGTATTCCCTTTGGATTTAGTAACACGTACCCCCCCACGTATTCCCTTTTCAAATATTGAATTTGGGAACACGTACCCTCCGACGTATTCCCTTTAGATTTAGTAACACGTACCCCCCCACGTATTCCCTTTTCAAATATTGAATTTGGGAACACGTACCCTCCCACGTATTCCCTTTAGATTTAGTAACACGTACCCCCCCACGTATTCCCTTTTCAAATATTGAATTTAGTAACACGTACCCTCCCACGTATTCCCTTTAGATTTAGTAACACATACCCCCCCACGTATTCCCTTTTCAAATATTGAATTTAGTAACACGTACCCTCCCACGTATTCCCTTTGGATTTAGTAACACGTACCCCCTCACGTATTCCCTTTTCAAATATTGAATTTAGTAACACGTATCCCCCCACGTATTCCCTTTTCAAATATTGAATTTAGTAACACGTACCCTCCCACGTATTCCCTTTAGATTTAGTAACACGTACCCCCCCACGTATTCCCTTTGGATTTAGTAACACGTACCCCCCCACGTATTCCCTTTTCAAATATTGAATTTGGGAACACGTACCCTCCGACGTATTCCCTTTAGATTTAGTAACACGTACCCCCCCACGTATTCCCTTTTCAAATATTGAATTTAGTAACACGTACCCTCCCACGTATTCCCTTTAGATTTAGTAACACGTACCCCCCCACGTATTCCCTTTTCAAATATTGAATTTAGTAACACGTACCCCCCCACATATTCCCTTTTTAAATATTTTTGAAAAGGAATACGTGGGCGGGTACGTGTTACTAAATTTACAGTGAATACGTAGGGGGGTACGTGTTACTAAATTCTAAAATATTTGAGAAGGGAATACGTGGTGGGGTACGTGTTACTAAATTCGAAAATATTTGAAAAGGGAACACGTGGGGGGGGTGTTCCATTTTCGAAATTAGTTCACAGTACCCCCCCACATGCTCTATTTTCAAATATTTTTGAATTTAGATGGGGGTTTTCGAGGTCGCTGAACCCGAATCCAATGTTCGATTTTGGCGGCGACTCTCTCCAAGTGAGATATTGCCGAAAAAAAAAGAAAAATGGTCGAAAATGGACTTAAATTGCGATTTAGAGTAAAATGGGATGCAGATTCGGATTCGGTCAACATTAGGAATTCAGCCAACATTGGCTGGATTTCCTGGTATTAATTTTCAATGTCGGCTTGATTTCAAGCCAACGTTGGTTGCATATACAGCCAAAATACATTGTGAAATCTAGATAACCTTAGTTAGATGCATCTAAAATATGTCGCGAAATCCGATACAAACGCATGAAAAGTACTTGAGAACATGTATATTATATATTTTTTCGAATTAAATACATCATATGATAATAGAAAAAGAAGAAGGGAAAAGCGCGATGTATTAAACATGTTGATAATACTAATGCATACAATTTCTCGAATTCACTTTACATATTTATATATGCGGAAACTTGCACGAAATTTCATCAGTTTTATAGCGACAGTTCGTATTAAAAGTAAATTATAAATGTATATAATTTTTGATAACGTAAGCGATAGGTATTTTGTTAATTAAATCTTTCACGATAAACAACAATCAGTCTTAAAAAAAAAAAAAGAAAGAAAAAAAGGAGAGAAAAAACGACGAACGTAAAACTAATGTAAACAAATTTTCAATTTACCCCACTTCAAACAAATAAGCCGATAGAATTTTACAAATTTGAAAAGAAAAAAAATCATCACACGAAGATATTATAATAAGTACAATTTGACATGTAAAACGATTTTTTAGTCCACAATACGCGATCGAAACACTAAAAATTTTTTTAATTTTTTGTAAATTGAAGTTTTTTTTTTTCTTTTTTGTTTTCTTAACGTTATCGAATTTTACACAGAAAGCCCTTGTAGAAGCGACTAATTAATTTCTTGAACCGAAATACTCTTCTGATCGTGCAACAGCATTTATAATGTTTCGTCCATGTCAACCGGATCCAGCAATGATACGTCAGCAGGGGTTCCAGCACCTTCAACAGATGTCACTTCGATAGGTTGCTCAGATGGCGACAGTACACCACCTACAGAAAATACATTATTCTAATTAAAATGAATTCAAAACTGACTTCATGAACTAAGAGGAAAAGTGTTTTTGATTAGTCCACTTATCAGTAGGTATTTACAGCTCATTTTGGCAAAATTTCTATAATTCAGAAGTTTGCGCACATCGCGAAATTCGGTAAAAATGGTCACCTCATCACCCAAAGATAATATAGACTAAAAGTTTCCTCTCCCAAAACAATGTGAAAGGTTTTGCACAAAGTGATCAAAAAATAAGAAAATTGGGTCCACTATTGTAGCTGAGCACATACCTATGTCAGGAACTACGCTATGATTAATTAAAAGATCACTAGCTTCGCGAACTTGACTGTTGGCTCCTTTTGGATCGAGATCCGTGCCCCAACTAATGTACATTGACGTTAAATGATCATTTCCTAACTTCTTGTGAACCTATGAAACATAGAAAGATTAGATTAACGTTTCAAAAGAAGTGATTCTCGATAATTTGGGGGAACACATCCGCAATATTGCAAGTAACTTTTATTTTTTACAAAATGGCGCAGTAGCCATCCATAAAAATGCTCCTTCGTTTTTTCATTTCCCAAGTGCTTTCCACTTTTTGATCAATTGAAAAGCATTAAAAGGCAGTATTATAACAAATTTGAAAAATTAAAAAATAGCCAAGATAATGAGTTTCCATTCCCAAAATAATCTCGTAATGGGTACGCCGGCACTATTTTTGATATTTTGTGGTTTATTTGAAAAACTGTGAAAAAAAAAATTCATAGTTATTACGCAAAATATTTGATTTTATCGTGGCCTTTGAAGAGGTACATAAACGTGTCTATACTTCCGAAAAAATTCAAAATAACGGCCAGAAGGTTCTCTACGAATCAAGCAGAGATATCAACATATTTTTTGTAAATTCACCCAAACATTAATATGAAAATATTTTAAAAAATCACTCACTTTCGCAGTCAGATAAAATACTGAGGATTCTTTGGGCACGAGTCCTTGCAGCTCTTGTAATTCAGCCAATGCTTCCTGGTAGCGACCACTATTATAGTACAAGGAAGCTCGATGAAATTTACACACTGCACTTTTAGGATTAATCTGCAGCGCTTCGTTGAACGTATCCAGAGCTGTGTACGGTTTTTGCAAGGCGTTTTGGACCTGTTGTCGAGACAGAATAGATATAACACGATTAATAAATTATGCGAAAGAGTGTGTATTTAGAATACGAGTTAATCGAAAATCGAGGACAGAACTATGATCAGGTAAAACATTTCATATGTTCGAATACGTACCACACCGATAATACACATGATCACTGTACTCGTCGGATGTATTGCCAATGCCTTCTTAAAATGAATTTCTGCTAACTGATATTTTTCTTGCTTAATATAAATGCTTCCCAGACCATACCTAGAATAAGAATTTAAAAAAAAAAAAGAAAAAAAGAATGGAAGGTCAATCAAGAGTACCTAATGGAATAAAATAATTCGATTAATGAGTAAATGAAAATATGTAACAAATTTGACCAATCTGTAAGATAATAACGAGATCTCCAAAATTTTATAACATTTTGTAACTTTTTTTATTATGTTTTTCATTCAAACTGGCCAATAGCAAGTGTAGAAAAATCAAAAATTCAACATGCGAACGTACTTAACGAATTTTCTTTCTTCGATTTTAACGACTGGTTCACAAGTCAATGAAAATTATTACCTTTCATCAGGGATGCCGTGAAGGCATAATCTTGAGGAGCAACTTCACATTGAGAATTTTGGGGGGCCGATTTTTTTTTTTTTTAAGAAAAGAATTTTAAAGATGATCGAATACTAAAATTTTTTTTCGCGCACTAGGAGGGTTTTCATCATTTATAGTTGACCTGGAGGGGGACATTCCTCGTGAGCCTGGGGGGATCACAGCACCACTGAAATTACACATGTGTTGGGTCAATTTGATGACTGGTACCTGATGCTAATTATTATCCGCAGATTATTTTGAAATATGCAATGTCCGAATGAATACCGCTTTTTTTAGCCAAATTTTTTTCATCATTCAGTAGCTTAGAGACAGATAATTCGATAATTCGCTAATATATTTCAAACACTTTGCATTTTCTGATTTCTGCTCAGGGAATAAATTTGTCAGTTGAGCGCTGGTATGGGGGTTTTCGAGGTCGCTGAACACGAATCCGGTAGCCGTTTTTGGCGGTGACTCTCGCCAAGCGAGATATGACCAAAAGAAAAAAGTGAAAAATGCTCCAAAATGGGTCTAAATCGCGACGTAGAGCAGAACGGGCTGCAGATTCGGATTCAGCGTGAAAAATTAAATACTGTGCACATGTCTCCTAGAAAATTTCAAAAATCGTAAATTTTGGTAGAAATGAGAAGGTTAACCCCTTGGGGTTTTTTCGATTTTTTTTTCCAAAATTTTTTTTCGAGATTAACGTCGATATGGGGTTTTCGAAGTTGCTGAAAACGAATCTGGAGGCCATTTTTGGCGGCGACTCTCGCCAAGCGAGATATGGCCGAAAAAAAGTTACTCAAAAACATGAAAAGTGGTCCAAAATGGACTTGAATTGCGACGTAGAGTAAAATAGGCTGCAGATTCGGATTCAGCGTGAAAAACTACATACTGTACACATATCTCCTAAAAAATTTCAGAAATCTTCAATTTTGGTCAAAATGGCAAGGTTAACCCTTGGTTTTTTTTCAATTTTTTTTCCAAAAATTTTTTTCGAGATTAGAATCGATATCGGGATTTTCGATGTCGCTGAACACGAATCTGGAAGCCATTTTTGGCGACAGCTCTCGCCAAGCGTGATATGACCCAAAAAAAACCATTGTCTCGAAGGAAATGTGGCTTGCCATGAATCCGGCTCGACTGATTACCTAATAAATTTAAATAAATGAACAGATGAGGGCTCACCAAGCGTTATAATGTCTAGGATCCACTCGAATCGCGTGTCTAAAACAGGTTGCTGCCTTGTCCAGTTCTTCAGTTACGACGTACTCGTGTCCTAATAAAGTGTGAGCGTAAGCGAAATCGGGATCCAACTGCAAACGAAGAGAAAATTAAAAATAATTGAGTCAACAAAAAAATAAAATAAAAATAACCTCTCCTCGCTCACGTACTGGCACAGAATGGCCAGCCTCGAGAAACGTACAAAATCTTCCACTCGTACTTCCTATACCCTGCGTGCGTATTAAAAAAAAAAAAAAGGCAAAAAGAAAATGAAGAAAGAGCAATACACGTAATGAAGCCATAAAACTTAACCGACCTGAACAGCTCTTTCGAAAAATTTGATGGCTACGTCGTGTTCTTTATGCAACGATACGCAATTACCAGCAGCGCACCACGTCGACGGACTGTAACGATCACACTGAAGCAGGTCGTGCGCCAGAGCCGAAAGGTCTTTCTCCTTATGTAGGAACCACAACGCTGTACTATAGACCTCCATCATGGTATCTCGATACGGCTCTTTCTCGCGTACTTTTTCAAAGTATCTGCCGTACAACACACAAAAACATCCATTAAATGAAGCGAAATTATTTATATCAAACACTGAGACAAGAGAGAAGGTGGCAACGAAATTTTAACAATCATTTCTCATTTTTACCGACTGACTCGAAGATGTTACACATTTTATTTTTGAACCACTGAAATTAGAGCGGACTGTATAGTCCCTCCATCTTGTCTCATGGGAATCATCTTATTTGATCTGCTCCATGCTTCCCTTCTTGATGGAAGCAGTTTGGGATTTTTTTCACTATTTCTTATACGCCAACACATAATTTAAAAAAAAAAAACTGTAATCATCACTTCGATCAGCTTTCGACACTGGCAATGTTTCTGGTCAGTAGGAGGTAGCTACCATTCGAAAAAACATTAAAAATTGTGACATCGTTCATTTTTTTCGAAAGAGAGGTAAAATTTATCAATTGAAGCAGGTTATGGAAAACTAGTAATCAAAAGCTCAGATGGCTACGTAGTTGACTTCTAGGAGGATCTGCTATTGAACAAGATCTTAAAAATTTGTAGCAGAACTAATAATTGACAAATCATAAAAAATATTAACGACATATCTGGGATCTACAGATTATGGTTCACGCATCAAGGATTAAGATTCTTGAGAAATAAATTCAAACTGAAATCATTTTTCGCACCAGTTAAAGGGTTAATAGAGAAACCACTCTCCGACAGCAACGGAATGAAACGCAACATTTTACGATGACTTCATTGTTATTATTCTCATCATCAAAATTCAAAGAAGGTTGTTATTTCTTAAACGAAATCCAAAGCAACTTGATGAATTTATCTTGAAATGAATTCATTTTTATGCTTCTGCAATTCATGCCACCACTAAGGTGGTTTTTCGAATAAACTCTTCAATTAGAGCTCCATGATGGGCAATTCGATGAATAATTTTCAGATCTACTCGCGTAATCACCGCGAAGACAACAGTGCACTTCACTGCGTCACTGGTCAAAATATTTTGAAAAGAGCTCAAAGACCACACCTCTTCGAAACTGTAAATCAGAATTCATCAAAAATATCGGCAAACGACTCACCTAACAGCCTCCTTGTACTGGTGCAACTCGACATGAGCTTTACCACAGTACGACAGCACCAACGGTGTATTTTGTTGCGGCATCGGTAAATCTAGAAAACTTTCTATCGCTTTATTTAAATCGTAGTGAGCTAAATATAGGTACGCTTTGCCGAAATTTCCTAGAAGCGCCATTAGTCCTTCTGTAAATGCGTAAAATTGAGAAAAAATTAGTAAGAATTTACAACACAATAATTTCATATATTCAAATACGAATGTCCAACATTGGCTTCACGAAAAAGGGGACAGGAAGAAGTATCCCATATAAATAAGACGGATTAGGAGGAATTATTTTCAGAATAAAATTTAAACCATGTATACCATTAGGTCACACAAAAATAATACTCGAACAAAATTTGGATAACTAAATCTCACTAGGTGCAAATTTTGATAGAATTCTAGCAGGATTTCGATAGAGGTCAACGAAAAATCATCCATTCACTGGATAATTAAGAGTTTATTTCTTGAAATTAACGTGAAATGACAAACTGAAGACTGTGGGCAGTTTTCTTGTAAAAAGATGCTGATATTTTTTAACAATAATTCGAAAAATAAAGAATGTTCATTTAAAAAACGACCGTAGACCAAAATTTTCATAATCTTCTTTTTTTCCACTTAGTTAAAGGCAACACAAAATCACCAGCCCAAGTCCGAATCCTGCTAAGTGCCAAAAGAATTATCAATTAATCTTTTACGCTCAATAAATGATGTTCTGCTACCCGCTGAATGCTGATAGCTAAATCAGCCAAAAAATGGCAGCTTCTTTGGGCTAAATATCAGAAACTTTTGCACCATCAAGACTGATTTTTTTTTTATTCGCTAGCTTGCTCTCAAATTGATCCTATACAAGTCTTGTGAAAAATTTCTCCCACATAAGACATTTTCTCTCAAATTTAATTGAACAATGATACGCAAGAAGAGGTAAGTCCACGTTTACAAATTTTACAAGAGAGCTAAAAACCACTCTTATGTCACATAGATTTCTTGCGTAGCACTCTCAACTTTGAAGTCTATTTTCTCAGCGATTGTAGCATTTCGGGATGTAGAGCTTGATCTATACAATTCAACCTCGGAGCTGAATTTTTTTATAAAGTAGACTTACACCTTCTGGCATGTCACTGTTCAATTACATTTTATAAACACCACCAGTATACTGGGTGAGCTCAAATGAAACTTGAGACATTAGTCTGATTTTTTTTTTTTTGTCGTGAATTGTACATTTTCCATTTTCCAGAAAATGTATCTAGATAGTACATATTTCCAATACACCCGACCATCAGCGTACAATTTCTCAAAATACGTAAAGTACGAATGTCACCGCTTAACGACATCTGTCCCTCCACCCAGTGAGATTATAGAAATCATTCTGAAATGAGCCGTAAACTGTTGGAGCACTCGTGCGAGCAGTTGCAAATCGTGCCTCACGGTCGCAATACGTACCCATAGATTGTTTTTGTAAAGCTAAGACTTGATGAAAAGCGTTCTGCATGGTCAGGCCGCCGTCTGGCTCCAGGCCCAATTTATTCTTCTCATTCAGCTCGTTGAACGTGCTCTTGCTACTCTTCGACACTCGAATCGATTTCGTCTTACGCGACGGTGACTTGGGACTGGCGAATTTTGGACTTTTGCTATTCTCCTTCACATTATAATTATTATTGGTAACGATTCGCGAACTGCGGCGCACTGTTTGCAAGGGTGCCGGCGGCGGTATATTCGGCGTGTTGGTGACCAGAGTCGTGTTGCCCGACTGATTAAACACCACCGGTTTGGAGACTTGTAACGGAGTTACGGGTTCTTTGCGACCTGCGAAGACAGAAAAGAACATATAACTAAGATTTTATTTCTTCTTCACTTAAGCTGTAGTCAGTAAAGAAACGTACAAGACCTATGTTGGTTTAAAAACCATTTAAACAAACTAATAAGTTGTATTTTAAGTTCAACTGTGCGCAGAATATAGCAAATAAATCCCAACAATTGTTAAATGAGACCAAAGGGTATCTAAACATTTGATTTTTAAAATTCGATTGAAAACAATCACAATTTCATCTGGCAGTCTTTATTCACATTTTAAATGCTTTTATTCAACTACAACACGGAGCAGAAAGTAGACGTGACATAACGAAATGGAATGCGCAGGAGAAAAAAGTTGGATATTTGGACTTTGAAAACAGTAAACTGGAGTACGCATGAAGATAAAAGCATTTACCTTCGAATTTTTTTTATTTTACTTTATATTATTCGTTATCTTTTCAAACCCAAAACACACTAGAACAGAACTTGATATAAATTCATTCATCTATCCCGTGACAAACTGCATTATTAACATAACAAAAGTAACGCATCTATCTGCATTCAGCTATATATAACCTTCAGATTCAATTCGATGTAGCTGCATGAAGCCACTACTTTTTGTTACAGTTTTCAAGGTTCTTAAAACATATGCGAGCGAGAATAATAACGCACGTCAGCCCCATTTATCTGTAATTTTTACACATTTTTAAAAATTAGAAAATCATCCAAGGCATACGAACTACAAAATCCTATACTCCGCAATTAAAACGTCATGAAACCAAATTCTACATCGCCATTGTAAAATATACAACTTCTTTTCAAATTTTTAAATGCATAGCCAAGTTTTAATGTTCAAAGGTGACTACCGTAATTATCAATAAATAATATTATGATAAAAGGCGGAAGTTGAACAGGATTACAAATTACACGGAGGGCAGAGACCGAAGTTCTCATATTATAAGATAGTGAAGCGGTTCCAGTCCAACCAGACTTAAAATCAATCCGTGGAAATTCTTACTTTTTTTTACTGAACCTTATAATAAAAAATCCCGCATTAAATTTAAAGTGTGTCAATGTTAATGATGAGAACCCCGTCGATTTGAATTTCCCAAACAATTACCAATCATCGGGTTGAATTTATTTTGTAATTTTAAAGGATTTTTATAAGCTCTCCATTATTGTCCATTACTCTAATATGAAACTTTAATTAACACTTTTTCTAAATCCTGACTGGACAATGGAGTAAGGAGCTAAAACATTCTCATTTGGACTTCAACTTCAATTTATTGTGGCATCATCCAATGATTGATAAGAAAAATGCATTGGTCTTTTAATATAAAAGAAGAACATCGATAGACCTAACTGACTTTTGTAGGACAAGATGGTCTCTTTCTGAACAATATACCATTTATAAAACAGCAGCTAGTGTCCACAGCCACCACCAAAACTCGATCGAACTAGTATCTTATCAATGAGTAAATTACCTAACAGCTGTCGTTTGGCGATAATTTTCTGATCACTATTTTCTGTCAGCGTACCAGTCGGCGATATGACGTAACTTTCACTAGGACTCGTTTCTAACGGTAAAACACCAAAACTCGCCGTTAGCGGACTCAGACCGTATAAATTTCTGTATTTACTGGGCTTTGACGCGGCCGTCGGTCGCAGCAACGAGTACTGGCCTTCTTCTGGCGTGAATTGCCTAATCCCGCTCATCGAATTACAACTAATTATACCTAAAGTTTGGACTGGTGTACTACTGCAAAAAGTATAAGACGAAATTAACAAAATTATGAGATAGTTCACGACGGTTGAAATTTAAACGCGGAAAAAGTTATAGACTGGAAAACTCTGACAAATAATGATTTCCCAAGATTTCTAATGCATTTTCGCTGTAATCTGAATAACTTCGAATTACACAGAAAACAAAAGCTGGTCTCCAGAGAGAAGAGGTAAAATGTAGCTAACAGTGACTCATTTTTTTACAAAATAAAAATTTCGCAGAATTAACACGAACTATCGTTCCGTCTGTTTTTTACCGCCCAAAGAGAATGTTCTCCTAACATCACAGAGAAGGTAGTCACAATTTTCTTTTAGTTACAGCGTCTTTCAAACGTCAAATTTGTAGCTTGCACAACAGAACGAAAGTCATTGTACCACGTACCTGTTATTACTATTGAAAATAACATTTTCTACATGACCATTGTAGTTATTATAACCGGCATTAAAAGACTGGCAGTTCGGAGGCGTTTCTACTTGGCCAATTTGAAATATTTTCGACGGATCCGGTTTCTCGCCGTGATCACAAAGCTCTTTGAATGACTGCCATAAATAGGGGCAGACTTTTAACGATTTTCGTAACGCATCAGCACCTTTGGTCGTCCTCTCGGATTTGTAGTATATTCGTCCGATAATCTGCAAAACGAAAGCCGACTCTTCCCCGTATTCTTTCACCACATCTTCGACTGTCTGGAATCGTGAGGCATCACCGCCTGTCAAAACTAATTCTGCTTCAGGTATCCTGCGAACGACAGAAATTAACGTTAATACGAATACATCTAAGGTTAAACTGAGACTATGGCGTTACATAATCTGATATTAGAATTGTCTGTCTTGTATACAGACTGCCGAAAATTCAATGCTACATGACTGGCTGGCCTTTCTAATCAGAATGACTCGAGCGAACAGAATAGAATGCGTTTTGTTGTTAAATAGCAATATACAAGTTTTATAAAATTTCGACGGATATCAATTCAGGGCTACATTTGACTTAAATACAGTCGTAAAAATTTATCACATACTTTAAACATCGAACTTTAATAATTCGGCAAAGAACGCTCATGAGTAAATTTTCAAGACGTTATTAAAATACCTCGAGAGATTTTACATAAGATCAAGCCATTATAAGCGTTATTTTCCTTTCCTTTCGGACATTTTCGAGCGGAAAGCAGACTTCCACGAAAAAATCAGTTCTGATAAAGTTAAATTTAACAGTGCGGATTACAAGTTTCACATTGAAAATTTGAAAACAAGCAAATAAATAACAAAATTATCGACAATTGTCGAAAGTGAAAATAAGGCATTATTTCGACAAATGACACTCACATATGTGTATACAGCTCATTAATGATCGATTGATTCAATTTATCATACTCCAAATTTCACAAAATGAAGAACAATATAATTCAGAATAGAGATTACTATCTGGATAGCTCAGGTAGAATTTAAAATAATGCTCTGTCACATTTCAAACGGACCGAGAATACATTAAAAACTTGTTAACAGACAGAGAAAGTTAGTCGGTATAGTTAATAGTTTTCTTGCCATAGAAGAAGTAAGAGGTAAAATGTGAGGAAGATAATGATATTGCCGGCCCAAGTCCAAAAAAGATTATCACACAGGTTTTTGGCTGATTTATAATAAATAGGCCACAAAATATCATTGGAGCGCAAAAGCAGGTAACTTTTTTGGAGTTTGGCAGATTTTGGACTTTGATCGGCTGTATGATACATTAATGGCATTCTACGACAAAAGGGACTATTTTATAGACCTGTTGAAAATTGAATCAAGTCCATCGTATATGAGCGTTGCCCAAGGGGTTTCATCTGGTAAATTTTAGTCTGCAATTTAGTCCTGTTAACTTTTTTTTCAAAATAACTACTCATTATCCTTAAAATTAAAACTAAAAGTACTCAAAAAAACTAAAATGAATGTATTTTGTAAACTTTAACTGCATTTTTCTTAGGGTCAAAATTTTACACTTCAATCTTTCTCGATTTCAGCCACAGACTCAATATACTTATGTTACAAGGAGATAATACGAGTAAACAGAAGCAAGACCATAGTCCAATGTTCCAAACTGAGCTATCGATACGCCAAAATCTATCTCAAATTTTCTTCTATTTCAAGTAGAATTACTTAATCCCATAAAAGTAAAAGTAATATCCATTCAACAGACCGACGTTTGAAGGAGATGGAGATTATAAGTAAAAGTGTAGCAATCATAAGTCTCCAGATACGGTTATCAATGAAATTAGCTATGATGATGAAGAGGGTAAGAATGTCAATCGTACAGTTTTGAATACGAGATCTCCATAGTGAAAACAAAACGTTGAAACATATTTTACAATAAAATCATTGATTGTAACGAAATTCAACATATTATAGACATAATCTAAGAGAAAAAACTTGAGAATCTACGTCTAAATCTCACCTCAATTCTGAACATAATTCGGCAATGATATTTCTGCTTACAAGATAGTATATTCTTAAACCTTATCTTCTCAGTGGAAACTGAAATTTGTAATATACTCACTTCTCTAAGTCTACGCAGCATTTGGCCATAAGAAATTTACATTTTGAGGAATTCAGCTTTCGTGATCGCAACGCTGAATACGCTTGCATCTTCTTCCCAGCTCGATAGTAACATGTCGCTAATAGAAACAAAGTTTCATCCGAATCAACTGAAAAGGATGAAATACATTCGAATATGAGTACGATAGTATTGCAGCATCAATGTACAAATGGCATCTTCATTTCTTGGTATCGAAATCGAATAATTCTCAACCTTGACTGAAATAACTAATCATATTGCAAGTATAAATATTTATAGGAACATTCGACGATACGTTACCTTCTGCTCTTAATCGCTCAGCCAGAAATATAGCGTCAGCAAAGTCATAATGATTCAGGCAATTCCAAATGGCAGCCTACAAGCAAAAAATAAAACACTTTAGTACGTCAGAATTCATTTGAACGAGATATTCTACGAGTGAAAACGTAATGAATGAAAAGTAGACACAATTTTGAAGAAAATAAGGATGATTAAGTAGAATGAACGGAGGCAATGATTGCAAAAGCCATGGGAGTAACTCGATATGAAAGTGGAGTTTACCTGAACAGGTTCTTGGACTAGCATGTTACGAATTAAAACGTATGCACGAATATGAAGCTTACGTTCAACTTTTAAAAAGACAATTATAAAAACACATCTTTAAAGCTGATGAATAGAAGTTTTAGTAGGCTATGATAGTTTTGTTGTCGCCAGCAAGAACCTATCCCTTATCTACGACAAGGTTAAAACCAGATGACTAAATAACTTAAAATAAGTTTGGCGTATTTAAAATGAACGATTCATATTTTGAAAGAACGAAAAATAAAATAGTATCACATTTCAGATTCAATAAATTTAATAATTTTAAAAACTACTTCGATACGATTGAACAAAACAACACACATGAACAGATGAACACATCAAAAATTTTTTCATTACATTACTGAAAAATCAGTGCTGCCACATTTAGATATTTTAGAATAATTTTATCAATTTTAATTCAGTGATCGTAAGCAGCGCTGTCTTACGGGTACCATTGTGAAAAAAATTATTAAAGGAAGTCGGCAAGGCAAGAAGAAGAACGCAAGAAGTCGGACTCGGAATTATTAGTTCAATCCAAAATTCTAAATACTTGAATGAATGAGTAAACAATAATTGCAGAATCAACCATTCACAACAAAATACGTAATGTGTGTTTAATGCTTCTTTTCTGTTTTGTTGGGTATTTTGTTTCATTTGTAATGTAATAACATCAATTCAAAAAAATAGCTGCAGCCTTCACTGAAGTTTCGTGAAGGCGAAAGATGAATTCTCTTTTACAACATGAGATTATAAAAAGTATCCAAAAATGTTTCTTATAAAAACAAAACAATTCATCTTCAATAACTGTTTTAACTCTATGACGTCATCATCTGTGACGTCATCAAAGAATGACAAAATGTTATATATAGGTATGATGACGTCACCATCTGAGGTTACTATGTTCTATCTGGATATAATGACGTCATCATCTGTATTTACTATGTAATAAATATATATGATGACGTCATCAAGGAAGGGCAAAATGTTGTATCTAGGTATGATGACGTCACCATCTGTGGTTCCTATGTTCTATCTGGATATAATGACGTCATCATTCTTCTTCAATTCATCTTCAAAGAGTGTATGATGACGTCATCAACCGCTTTTTAACTGTGTGACGTCATCATCTGTGACGTCATCAAGGAAGGACAAGATGTTGTATCTAGGTATGATGACGTCACCATCTGCGGTTCCTATGTTCTATCTGGATATAATGACGTCATCATCAGTGTTTACTATGTAATAATTGGGTATGATGACGTCATCAAATACGAAAAAACGGGACATTATGTTATGGTGGGACAAATTTAAGGCCATTATGTTTGAAACAGGAACGCCCAGTACAAAAGAATTCATCTTCAATAAAAATAATACAAAATAAAACAATACAAATAAGGGTTTGATTTACAGGCTCGGTTATAATTTTCAAGCTTGTCTAAAAATACAGTTTTCACAGAATTATGATTTTAAAATCATTGGAAAACATTCACTACTGAATCGAGAAGTGCGAAAAAATTGTTCATTTCATTGCAACAACAATAGGCATCCAAAAGTCAAGAATTAAAGTAAATCAATAAAATCAAAACTAACCTTACTGATAACCCCAATGTCTACTGTCTAGTCTACAACATTTTCAACAAAATTAAAAATTCTGAAATCGGCTGGAAAAAAACCATGAAATTTTGAAATATTTTATACCATATAATAATATAATAAAAAGTACAGATGATCACAATCACACATGCTATTGAATGAATTTTCACACGCCACAAAATCAGACATTCGTAAATAACAACGCTGTGTGCTTCCATCCATGAATATACATTTTTTAACATTATTTTTTGAAACAGAACCATGAAAATTACAAAAAAATGGATTACATGCAGATATACCGACAGGAATTTCTCCCATCTTCAATTCTCTCAGCCACTGTGAACCAAAAAACGATGACATCGACACTCCTCACTTTACGCTACCAAATGCTGCATCACGACTGAGTTAACAAGGCCCGCTTGTGCGATAGTTTCTTCATTATTGACCAGTTCCTTACGCGGGAATGATGACAGCAGAATGTATCCTCGATCTCTAGAGGATGCACTTGAGCTGAACAATACTGTTAAGAAAAATATGAAAAAACTACAAATATCTGGTTAAAGTTATTACAACTAAATGTACTCCTTCGTATTTCATTTCTGACGTTTATATGCTAGATTTTGTTTTCATTCTGAATGGCAAGAACTTGAAGGTAACATGTAAGGTTTATTTTCTATTTATTATAAACATGACGAACTCAATTTACACAAGCAAATACTTTTTGTTTGTCACAATAGCTTGATGGCATTACTTGTTACTTTGAAGTGAAGCATGACAAAAATTACGATAAAACCTTATAATAAAAATGCATTTGCATCACAACTTACGAAAATTATTAATGTCTAATTTTAAATGACCTACAAGATATGAATATTGAAAAATAGCGGACGTAATAAGTGCTAAAGTGAGTCTGCATAATTCGTACTTACAGCTCATTAACAAAAACTCACTCTAATCCCCATAACGTTCAAATTTTTGATTTTATCGCATGACTAGATAGTAGGAATTATTGACACTATTCGACAACTGGCCCATTCACCTAAAGGATTAATTTTTGTTTTCATACCTAGATTGAATTCTTTCAACAGTTTCTAGAATTTAAAATCCTAAATTCAAATGATTCACAACCTTGAACTTTATATAAGTTTACATGTAAACATGCAAATAATTTACGTGAAAAGGATACGCATTAATGTATCGACGAATATCGTTGATTGTGTGATCATGATTAAAGGTGCCAACTAAACGAGAACCATCTGCTAATCTAATCTGAATATTGGTGGTCGGTCTGGAGTTATCAACTTCGACAGGATTTGGTTGAACAGCAGCGTCTTCACGAGACGAAGAATTATCACTGGCTGGAGACGGTGACGATAAGGTCGGTGTTACGCTATAAAAATTCAAAAGACAAAGAGAAATAAACAAAATGAACGATTTTACGCAAATAATATACGATAAGATTCGAAAGTTGCGCACCTGCCCAGTTTTTGTCCAGTGCCAGTGAATGAGGCAGATTTTGGAGAGGATCCGACGTATTCAGAATGACGAAAATCTTCTAAATTGAAACTTATCTCACGTCCTTCAGCCTGCATGATCAGTTCGTTGGGAATCTCGCTGAAAATAAAGTATACAAATGAATTTAATTCTGATAGAGAAATGGCACAACAAGCACAATGAAAACAAAAAAAAAAACATAATTTTGAGAAATAAATAAAACTGTAAATAAGCGGAGTCGGACAAAAGCACAAATTTTTGTGCTTTTGACCTGTCACATTTACGAAACGAATTTAACAGGACAAAAGCACAAATCCTTCAGAAGAGCCTAGAACAACCAATGGCCCTGAAAGTTATCACAAACATTTAAAAGCAGTGTTCTATCATTCCAAACTTTCAATACATACATTCATCGATGTCTTGAAAATTTTCCAAGCTGAGCAGTATATAAAAATGCAGACCAGAGGTGTTTTGAAGAAAAAGAGAAAACAATAAAACAAAATAGAGACGGCCATAGCAGCCTGGAAGGATTACAAAAGGCATCAAGATTTGACGACATATTTGAAAAAAATTTGTTTTAAATTTCAGCCAGCGATTTTATAATGTCTTTAGGATTTCTTGACTTCATTATAATTTTTTAATAATGTAAATTACAATTTTGTTCACTCGTATTTTCAATTCAACTAAAAATTTGTACTTTTGTCCGTATCAAAAGCACAAATACTGTTTCAAAGTCATTTGTGCTTTTGACCTGTGCAATTTGTGCTTTTGTCTAGGACATAAGCACAAATTTGTGCTCATGTCCTGCAGCATAAATAAGAACACGTTAGTACCTATCACAAAATTCTAAAATAAAAAAAAAAAAACAAGTTGATGAAATGAACGAAAAATCCTCATTCTCATATTTCATACCCATGTTTAATATGATGTAAAATTTCTTGACTCTTCGGATCTTCGTACGATCTAAGGGGTCCATCGTTCACGCTGAACCCATTTTTCCAAAATTTTAAAGTAATTTCAAACAACGAATTATCGTCTGTCTTCTTAGCAGCAACCGCTAAAAAAATATAATAGCAAGATCAATTATTAAGAAATAGAAAAACTAAGGAATTAGTATCTGGGTTTGAGAATCAGAATGATTAAATTTCACATTCTGAGATATTCGTAGTTGAAGTTTTCAAAATACACCCTCTTCCTTATTTTTGATACTTGAATTTCTTATCGAATTTGGGCACAGATAAAACGAAAATAATAAAATCAAACAATAAACTACTTCTAATACAGTTTCTGCTTTGTTTTTATTCCTCAGTTGGCAAAAATATCAGATTCACAGTTGCCTTCATTTTGAACGATTTTGACGCACGCTATCTTTTTCTCATCCTCAGATTACTAAGACAAATAGCGTAGTGCTATGTTTTCAAATCTTACACTAAAAACAGTAAGCCTACATGAATATAATAAAAATTGCTCTCCCTTTACCTTGGCTATCATCTGATGTTTCACCCAGTCTATATCCAGTACCACCGAACACAATAGGTTGACGACTTCGTGAGCTTGACGATTGAGGTTCTACCACTTCAGCTCCAAACCTGGAAAAATAAATCCAATACCCCCCGAATGATTTTTATAGCTAACAATAATCTACATATGCGTCGATGTATGTATACTTACGCTCGCACCGATCTAAACATGTCGGACACGATGTCAGCCCGACGACCTCGAGGCGGTCCAAGAACTTGCTGCCCACTATGTTCCGAGCCACCAGCATAAAATGCCTGTCCTTCCTCCTCTTCGGAACTTTCACCGGAATCTGGATCAGGTTTCAAGTTTGATAGCGTTCTCACGCTGGAAAAAAAATCATCAGTCAAATATATCGATAAACGAACAGTCATGAAACTGATAAAAAGACGATTACTGAAATCGTTCGGAGTAATGACTTGTGAAAAACAGTAATTTTAGATTTCAACTGAAAACTGGATATAACTGACTAATCCAGAAAACTTAATCAAGAAACATTATCAATGAAAAAATATACAGCAAAGAAATGGTATTCGAGGTAATAATTTAGAATACTGATACTCCACTGATAGTGGAATTCTCATCAAACGAACAGAAATCCATCTTTCGTGCTTTCAAAACTGTCGGCGGACTTTGATTAACTTGATAAACTGATGGATCTGCTATATAGCCACGAAGTAAAACTACAAGACTAAAATTTACAAACTAAGATTTATCTCTTCATTGTATGTACAAGAAGATACGGGATCGAGAACGAACAAAATATGATGCAAATCTGGTTAAATATTCACAACTAAGTTCTACGGGAACTAAACAAATGATAAAAGACATCTTACTTTCCAGTAGATTTGATCACAGATTTCTTTTCCGGTTTTTTAGGAGCTGAATTGGAGGATGGCTGACTAACAGTAGGTCTATCTTCACGACTACTAGATTCTTCGCTGGTTTCGCCATCTTTTAATTCATAAAAATTGAGCAACGCAACCTGAAACATGAACTTATCAGAAACTCCGAGGATCACGAGTACCTTCAACGAAATAAATATCACTCACATCTAGATCCCAGTTCGAACTCTCCATAAAAAAATTGGCTCGTTCTTCGCTGGCACCGGTGATGGCCACGAAATTAGCGAAAGCTTCATTATTTTTGTCACTCATTACAATTATTTCAATCAATTTGGTAGCAAATAACTTCGATTACTGTGATATAGAAACTTTGAAGAAGAAATTATAGTGAATAATAAAACTTAATACTATTCCATTCTGATTCTAGAAAAAGCAAAGCGATATAACTTGAAACTTGAAAGTGATTTGCAACATTCTAGTTCAAGAAATTTTTTTTTTTGGTTCGACAATGAAATAGTGTTGCTAGTTGTTACAAAGATTATTACTCTTCAGTCTTCATGCCTTTCTCATATTAAATGGCAACACTGATTAAATCATATGTTTTTACTTTTCTGTTATTCGTATTCCCCCACTGAACTCTATCGTCCTAACGTCACAACCCCAACTTCCCCCCTATCTTCAACACCTGTTCAACACACTTACACACTCAACAAGGAGAGGGAGAGACCTGGAGAGAGCTAAGAGATGTTTTGAATTTTGATTCGAATTCGAACTCGAAACACATGCACGTAGAAGTTGAAACTTGAAAGTATTAAAAATTGAAAAATCTGATGAAAATGGTGCGATTATTTGATTCACTGGGTACAAGATAATTTTTTCGTATTCTGTTTGTATAATATCCATGAACTTTCTATGAATAATGATGAATTTATTGAATGTGAATCATGGGAACAGAATAATATTCTTCTTTCACATTATTTTCTAGTTTCATTAATACAGAATATCGACCATGTTCCGGAATTCTCTTGCTGCAAAATTTATTTTATGTGTAAGTCCAGTTTTGGTGCAAACTTTCAAAAATTCATTAACAATTTCAGAGTCCGTCTGTGTCAACGCGCCGTAGCTTTTCGCTAAGACTGGCGTCTTCGAAAGTAAGAATCGACAGATAAAAATTGGTCAATTCAATTTCAAATCCTCGCAAAGTTTATTTAAAAAATAATTTTCGCATTTTATAAGCTTTTCTCACGCCATGAGAAGTGAGAACAAAAATGACAGGTATTGCGATTAACAACTTTGTGGCCACTAACCATTAAACAAATTAAAAAGGGCGTGTACAAGTGACATTGAGACCTCATATACAAAAATCAATATGAATCAGTTCTTCACATTTATATTGTACGATCAATTATTTTTTTTTTTCTTTTTTTAAATTTAACAGAAGTAACATTAAATAGTATTTACAAGTAGCAACGGGTATCGTATATAACAAAGTGATGTTTATGAACAAAGGATTAAAATCGTTAACATATCCATAATACTAAAGTTTACTTCACACTTAGCACATTTTATTTTACCAGTTTGAAAATTCATGGGTAATCTTACATAAATTCAATTTCTAAATTGATCTCCATTAGTTTAGACGCTAAAAAGCAATCCTATTTTATAGTCGAAGTGAATTTTCTGAAAAGCAAGAAAATTGAGTTCTAAAATAAATTTCATGCCTCAACCTTGGAGGCCGAAACTGGTTCAACCAAGATAGAAAAAAAAAACCCCGGCCACAACTTTAAAAAAGAAAATCTGCAACACAGCACCAGAAGCAATCAGCTGATTAATGGTTTCTACGATTAAATTAAAATACAAAACGAACAAGGATTTAAATTCAGCAAACAACAAATGAAATCCTCGAATACTATCAGAGTTCATTGATTTTTGTAGACACGTTTTTTCAAAACAGTCTCATTGCCATTCGTGGCTGACAGAACGAATATTTTATTAGACCAAACATCAAATAAAAAGTAAACTTTCTAGAACGTACAATAAAATGCATTTTTAGCTCTTCCAATAATTTGATTTCTTTTTAGAATACGGAAAAAATCGATAATATAATTTGCTGCCAATATCTTGTGAATGAAAGTATCGAAAGCAGAAAAAATTCTCTCCTTATGCATTAAATACGCATAAATGTTCACAAGAAAATAATAGTAATGTAGTCTAGCATAGTTTGATCAATTTCTAGTTATTTTTAATTTAATATTCCTCGAGTAAACTCAAATTTTTTTACTGGGCTTTACAAAAAAAAAAAAAAAGCAAATACTAAGAGTTACAAATTGTGTCAGTTACATGACATCCAGAAAAGGATTTTTCACTTCACTGAACAGAAGTAGTAAATTCCAAGCCTGCAGTCTGAATTAGCCAAGAAGTAGTATTTTGTATAAATTGTTCGACTAAATTGAAATAATTTTTTTTTAAATGAGAATTTGCTTTCATCTTTTGCTTCCAATGATCAACCAATCAACGTGAAGAAAAAGTGACTAAAAATAAAATTGCTTCGCACTGATTGGTAAATAAAAATTTAAAAAAAGGCAGCAATAGAGTACAAAAGCAACTTCTCATTGTAAACGAGGCTGTACTGTCTTTAGCTGAGAAAAATGTTTATCCTTACCGTGGAAAAAGCTATCTATTCTTTGATATTAACTGAAAAAAATAAGAAAACAAATAAAATAAAAATTCGTATTTTTATTTGACTTTATCCGAACTTAATTTTTTCTGTACTTCAGGCAGTCTTTGGAAATCATTGGTAAATTATTTTATCTAATGGGATACGTTTTTCTCTCTAACAAATGCATTCTGGCTGCAGGCTTGAAAAAAACTAGAAAACCAAACTGAGAAAAAATGTTTTTCGACAGGTAAATGAAAACTATAAAAAATACAAACTATTTATTCACAGGCTATAAACCAATAGAATAGCATTCCAAAGTAGAAGTCACACTATAGAGGAGCGAGGAGAACTATCTGTCTCGATAAAGCCCATTATGAATAATCCCTGAATGGGAGATGGGAGGCCATACTGATACAAAATAAACAATTGAAATTTGAGCAAACTTAAAATAGTAGAACATAAGTTAAACAATCTATCACAATGCATCCTAGCAACGTTATGCCCTATCCGAGACTACGATATTTCAGCATCATTTAATAAAACGTCAACTAAATAAAACTAAATAAAAGCAGAAATCTAGAAACGAGCATAAAAAATAAAAACAATCACAAGCCAATAAAAATCACAACAAAAAATTTTCATTTTTCTGACGATGAAACTAACGAAAACAACAACAGGGTTGAGTACCGAAGAAAATTATTATTTCAAGATGAAACGCTTATTTCGTATATCTTGGAAATATTTCCCATTTTTCCCAAAAGCAGACCCTCGAATTTTTGATCCTCACTTCGAACGTATTTTCAACATCTCAAACGAATTGCAGATAGACGAATTGAATGAACGAATTAACCGAGAGTTGATATATTCATGCAAACCAGATTATGCAAACCATATTATGCAAACCATATACGACAAGCAATTGCAGAGACTCATGCACCTGTTTAAAATCACAATAACATTCACCAATTCAACATGAAGCACAAGGAATACATAAAATTTCCATTGGAAAAGTCAACTCGTGATTATTTATATTCTTATCACATAATAAATAATTATGAGAAAGAATAAAATATACACACTGCAAAGTAGCTACCTTTTCATTTTCTTCACGACCTATCAAAACATCCAACAGCGATAGAAACTAACCCATAGGTCTTTTTACAACTCAGTTCACACCGAAGTAGGGTAAAGGCATGCTGTCTGTGACTTATTTGGGACCATTTTCTATAATAAAGATCTACATCTACATCTACATCTCAGAAGAATAACCCATTTATCCAATTTTTGCAGATAAATTGGATTACAATCCATGTTTAGTACTTCAGTCGTCATAAAATATCCGACCAAAACATTATGTAACTCTAGAAAAAGATGGCCAAGTATCACTTATCAGCACAAAAAGGAGCACGGAAGAGCGAATGTGAATAAAAATGAGAGTTGAACTGAAATGCTAGACTTGAAATTGATTTTTTTTTCTTCAGTACGAACGATAGTGTCCCATTAATTTATAAATTGATTTTTACTAACATTTTTCAACAAAATTTAAAATTCAAGTCATAAAGTAAATGGATAATAACGATACCCAATGATACGAGTACTTGACAGCAAATTACTGAAACATTAGATGGATAAATTATTCATTTTTCATGAGGTCTGGTTTATTTAAGGAGGGCATACAAATCCGTCTATATGGTATCACTTCCGCTAGTTCATACAATATTCTATCTTAATCGTAACAAAGAACCAATTTTTTTTACCTCGGTGTAACGTAATGATGGTGGCATCATAGCGCTGTCGAAAAATATGTACCTATTGATTCTGGGATCCGGCGCCTTCCTCCTAACTACGCATGAAGATGCAGTAAACGACTGCCACTATATTATATTAACGACTTGGTAACACAAGGAGAATACATACGAAATATAAAAATGTACTAATGTACATTAACAATCTTCGCCAGCCTAAAACGAAACTCCAGAAAACACTACTACTGTACAAGTAAAAAACTAACTACTTACAAAAAATTTTTAAATGTTAAAAATTTGCAAATATTTCGAATTATCAACGATCATTATCACAAATACAAGGAATAAATAGTTTTTTTTTTTAAATACACGTAATTGAAAGAAAAAAAAAAAAGAAGATATTTGTTCATACAAGCTGAATAAAATTTCCAAAGGGTACGGTATTTTTTTCAATTAAAAAAAAACAAAACAGTTACCACAAGAGCGTCATAATATTTTAGAAACAACTTAAAAATTACGTACCTAAGAAATTTCCACTTAAAATAATGAGAAACTGGGCAGAGAATGGGAGACTATATCGATATAAAAAAAAAAGTTACATTAAAATACACAACAATTGGGACTGAATGAGAATAAAATGACCGAAACAAGAGGAAAAAAAAAAATAGAGGAAGTATAATGTATATCATGTAGAAAAACTTGGATGGTAAGAAAAAAAATGTCATTCGAATAAAAAATATAAAATGTATCGGATGCTTTCAAAGTTGGTGTAAATTATCGTATTATATATGTAGTACAAAATAAACGCATACGCACGTGTTTTGATAAAATAACACACATTGGACATATAAAATAATTTTTTGCAATCTGCTATGACAAAGAATTACTTTGTTCGAGACACCGAACAATGATTATGTTTTCTTCTTTCTTTTTTCTTTTTTTTTTTTCCATCTTCAGCATCAATATCACAACACTGCTAGTGCGAATTGTAAAAAAAAAAATCAAAGTAACATGTAGTTATTGTAACAATAATAGCAGCAATTTATTAATTCAAATAATGAAGTGACTTTTTTTTATCAATCTCCTGGATGTTCAGGACACGAACGATTCACATCGAACCATTGATCTATACAACTGAAATCAGAAAGAAGAAAACCATTACGACTGAAGCGAGTCTAAAATAATAAAGAAAATTTTCATCAAAATGTTTCCTCTATTCTTTCCTACACGGTTCTCTTCCTGTACACCAGTCAGTTAGATGTAATCAGTTTTTCCATTTTTATAAATTTTATACACATAATTTATATTTCTTTTTTTTTTTAATTTCATCTGTAAGTATGTTTTTCTTGAAAGGGACCGATAGAATTGCCTACACGAACGAAGGTAGAGCTGAAAGCACGAAAGTTTTTCGTTTTATGAACAAATAATACTATTAAAGCAGATTCAAGGACCTTGACAGCTATATCTCCATTTTCCCTTCGATTATCTGGACTGATTTTTCGAAATCGATACTTATCAGGATTTTGAAAACTTGATAGAATGCTAGATATCATCTACGGACTCGAATAAACGTACATTACGACCCGAGGAGCTGAGTAATCCGAGTCCAAATTTAACGATACGGAGAATTTGGCAATTTTCGATGTAATTTACCATACACTTCCATCAGGTAGACTCAGTTTTTCAAAAGAACAACTCGTCATTTACAAAATTATATAGAACCTAAAACGAGGAAAAAGGGTGTAATTCGAACTGTGAATAACTCAAAACATTTTAGACTTGGATCACTCTGGTTCTCACGTCTATAAATAAATTACGAAATAAACGATCTTCCCAATACCCAAAACCCTTCGTAATTAATACGTAAAGTTTCTCAACAGATTCGTGACACACTTTTCCCTGCCCTTACTTTTTGACGAATTTTTAATAGATACGTGCAAAAACCATTTCAATTATTTTTGAACACGAAACATACACATGTAAGTTGAATATAAACCATAACGGAAAAATTACTCAATTTAAATGCGACTGTAGGATAGCTCAAAAGAAAACAAAAAAGAAAAACTGTCACACCCGAACTACCAATAGTAAATGGCACCAAAAATGCCGACCTAAAAGACACGCAAAATAATCGTAAATTATCCTTGAAGGAAAAAGAAGCGACGGATAAAATTTATGAAGGTATTATTATTATTATCATTATCATTATTATTATTATTATTATTCGTAATATGACGGAGCATTTCCACATTTTATTGGATTGACAATAGACCATTTTAAGCCCTATTATAAACGATGGTACAATCCACATACGCGTATATACTCAATATTAATTTTCATAAAGGCCTGTAATATGTCTGGATGACCTCAAAAAATAGTTTCTCAACGACTAACATAGAAAAAAATTGTCTGATATAGAAGCAGCCAAAAAAAAGGAAGGTGTAGTGAAATTTGAGAATTCGTTTTTGAACATCAACCATTCTCCTTCAGGCTGACGACATTTCAAGGGGTTAGAACCTTTATTCACATTGTACCAAGGTGACAAAGAGTCTTCTCATAGCAATATAAGTCAATTTCTCTTTTTTTTTTTCATTTCTCGATTTTTAAATAAAATTAATTGGACTACGTCATAACCAAGGACTTCCGACAAATCAATAAAACTTATTTTACAGAAGCGAATCCGACACATAAAAGGCTCATTCGGTAGGTTTACATTCAAAGCACATTATACATCCTGCATAGGTATGATAAAACTAATTTTCTATATCAGAGCATTCAACTCGACAAAATTCGAAAGAATAGAAAAGTATATACGACCCACACAAAATACGACAGAAAAAACCGTTTCTATTCTGCCTTGGAAATTGAAAACATCATCAAACGAATGGATATTCAGCAAATGAAAGAGAAATACCAAGATAAGCATGGAAATAGTTTTTTTTTTTCTCAAAAATAAACAGAATTCAGTTTTACTAGGCGAACTCAATGAACAGAAATTGAAAATAATTTTAAGAAAGGTAAAATTCTTCTAACCCCCTGTCATTGTTCACTTCAAAAGCAATTCTTGCTGTAGTCTAATTTTGGATCAGGTTTTGCGAGAAAAAAATCTATACCAGTTTCAGACAATTAAATTTATAGAGAATTTGTATTAAATCAGGTAAAATTTTTTCTTAGAAGTAAAGCTGCCCTTCATATCACATTTACTGATCAAAATTCATGCCATCAACTACGATCCAGTTCAACTTTTCAGATAAATAAAATTCGTTGCACATGAAAAAAATAACGACTTTGAATTCAAAGGAACTAGCTCAGCAGTCCACGCAGCAATCACAAAATTCAAAATAATATTCAATAAAAAATACTTTTTTTCTGATGGCTCCGCAAATATCCTACAAAAACTTTTGTATTGAAAGTTACATGTAGTTTACAGTCAAATTTCTTACCAAAATAATTTTAGAAATTTTATAACACCTTGGAATTTCGAAACGAAAGCACCCGAACTTTCTTATACTCGAATGTACCAAACCTTTAGAGAAAATCATAATTTTCAACAAAAAAAACCTACCGTAGCTGCTTTTAGGTCGTCTCGTAAATTACATTTTATTGATTTTTACATTACAGAAAACATTTTTGAACTACATACACGAATGGTTCGATAAGGGTGGCTGGCTACGACAAAATAAACACATATTTTATCTTTACTCGTTTCTTCAACGTATTTTGCAAAATTCTTTCACGAATTGAAAAACTTTCTATTTAAATAAAACACTGAATTTTACTTTTTTCACGTGGATAAAATTACTAACAATTGGTTCAATTTAGGAATAAAATTTTCCTATATTTTTTTCCGCCAATAATATATCGAACATAGGACAATCAGGAATTACTGAGGAGTGAAAGGATCGAGAAGAGGTTTCGGGCAGAAAAGCCAAATGATTCAAACTCAACAAAAAGCGACGAAAAAAATACGTATAAGGTTTGCGGAATATGTATTTCCACCAATACACAAAATTATCTTCAAAATAAATCTTTAAACGAGTTCGTCTTTCCAACATTTTTTTCCTCCAATCCAGCTCTTACCTGTTAGAAAATATTAAATTTGAAAAAAGTCTGGAATTCTAAAACGAACGTTCAAATTGCATATTGAAAAAATTCAATTTCATCCTTCAGAATTCTCGCATCTCATGTTATGTCAATAACTATTTTCGATTTCCAACAGTCGACCTTGATGTCGACTGCATTATATTTCACAAATCTTTGAACGTTCTCGTCAAACGAAGACGAAGATCTAAAATACAGTCAAATATTTATTTTTTTGACTTATATAATCACTGGTTCTCTGCACCGTTCTTGGAATAAGTGTTGAGAGCATTAATAAATTGCTAAAAAATAAAAATAGACAGAACGACTACATTTCTCTTTTTCACACGAAAATCCCAGTGATTAGTATTTTCCTCGCCAAAAATTAAAAACAATAAACGCACGAACCCGGAAAAAATAAACTTTCCTAAGTAACTCGACAAAAATTAGAGCTTCTGTAATACCGTTTTCCTTGAAAAGTAGCAGAATTACAAGAAAACTTGTAGAAATTATTTTTTGTCTTACAATAGTCTATCGCTAAGATTCTTTTCATAATTGCGCGAGAAAATCTGTCCAAAAATTATTAGCTTTTGAAAATTTCAAACTACAAAAGCAATTTACAGAAAATTTTACAGACGTATCCTTATACAGCCTATTTTATGCCTGCTTTTGAAGAAGTGATAAAATTTAGACAATGGTCGTTCTAAAATCTGCCTTTTAATTTCGGCTATTTTACAAAGAGTACTTTTCCAATGGTTATCAATTATTCAAATTGTTGTTCGATCAGCTACATCAAAATAAGTGGCGTACTTTCCAGCTGGCAAATTGTACTCCAACCTATCAAACTCAACCTTTTAGATCACTCAGGAGTAGACAACGAGACAACACTTGAAGAAAACGATCAAATTCCAAATTTACAGAAGCCTTATACACGCTACCCACAAATAAATATAACCCTTGGCCACGCTTCTACGATCAAATTACACTTTTCATTACGTTTTCACAGCCTAGAATAAAGATTTTTTTCCCTTTGCCACTTCTGAAGGTCTGAAATGCCATTTCAACACGACACGAAGAATACTTATCAGTGCTTCTTTCTGCTTTGGAATTTTATTCTCATTCTCATATTTTATAAACAAAAGTTGACTGATGGCATTTCGCCAAACAGCCACGAATTAAAAATGAATCACACTTCGAACTTCCAAGCGACGAAACGTGCTTTTATTTCTTTTCATCAAACGATTGTTAAAGAAGTAGCAAACCACAGAAGAATAAAAACAAAATGGTAAATTATTGACAGCCATTACGAACTATTTCGATGATGTCTCAAAAGAAAACTTGCATTCATACAAATATAATAACAATGGGTTTAGAAAAATCTGAGTTTCTGATTACTGGAGGCAAGCTTCTCAATTTGAAAAACACAAGAAAATTTTTATTGTGTCGAAAGAATCTCAAAACACGAATTCTTTCGCCAAATTTTCCCATCAATGAACGAAGATCAGAAAATTAGTCATTCATATTAACACTAGAAGTACCAGGTGGTGTCATATACGACAACACTCAAAATTTCGAGATGGACTTTTCAAAGAAGCAATATCTTGAGAACCCCTGACTAGTGTCATACGACGCCACCCGTTCCTTTGAGGTTACTCTTGTGGTGTCATATATGACACCACCTAGTCCTCTGAGTAAACGAGTAAAACCTGGTATTTCTAGTGTTGATGGGTAACGTTTTTGGCACATGTTTGAATAAGTTGTATGCATCAACCCAGTATTACTAATTTTACTAAAGGAAAAGTAGAAAACATGCGTTCGAGAAGTTAATAATACAATGTATTTGAAGCGGAAGAGACAAATAAATTACTCAAGCATGTTATTTGCTTCTTGATGTTGAAATTAAAAAAAAAAAGAAAAAAGAAATGAGTACTGCGATAAATTTATCAAATCATAAATACTATAAGAAAATATCCTACGAACAAAAGATGACATTTTCAGGCGAAATGTAGGAAAGGTTTCAGAAAAATCTCTGGAGAAAAAAAAAATTAATTAAGTTACTCTTATAAGGCTTTTCCGATTCTTTTCTAGCTTTGACAGAGACGATTTACGAGGTTTCGCTTAAATCGACTTATCTTTTCAATTAGAATCACCATAATTTTACGAACAGATAATAGAGCATTAATATTATGACCTTTATTCGATCATCCATTTTTTTCTTATGACAAAAATAGCTGCAGCCTTCACTGAAGTTTCGTGAAGGCGAAAGATGAATTCTCTTTTACAACAGGAGATTATAAAAAGTATCCAAAAATGTTTCTTATAAAAACAAAACAATTCATCTTCAATAACTGTTTTAACTCTATGACGTCATCATCTGTGACGTCATCAAAGAATGACAGAATGTTATATATATGTATGATGACGTCACCATCTGAGGTTACTACGTTCTATCTGGATATAATGACGTCATCATTCTTCTTCAATTCATCTTCAAAGAGTGTATGATGACGTCATCAACCGCTTTTTAACTGTGTGACGTCATCATCTGTGACGTCATCAAGGAAGGACAAGATGTTGTATCTAGGTATGATGACGTCACCATCTGCGGTTCCTATGTTCTATCTGGATATAATGACGTCATCATCTGTGTTTACTATGTAATAATTGGGTATGATGACGTCATCAAGTACAAACAAAATGGGACATTATGTTATGGTGGGACATTATGTTTGAAACAGGAAAACCCAGTACAAAAGAATTCATCTTCAAAATTCTTCTTCAATTCATCTTCAAAGAGTGTATGATGACGTCATCAACCACTTTTTAACATAGGAACCGCAGATGGTGACGTCATCATACCTAGATACAACATTTTGCCCTTCCTTGATGACGTCACAGATGATGACGTCACACAGTTAAAAAGCGGTTGATGACGTCATCTTTTGATGACGTCATCAAGGAAGGGCAAAATGTTGTATCTAGGTATGATGACGTCACCATCTGAGGTTCCTATGTTCTATCTGGATATAATGACGTCATCATTCTTCTTCAATTCATCTTCAAAGAGTGTATGATGACGTCATCAACCGCTTTTTAACTGTGTGACGTCATCATCTGTGACGTCATCAAGGAAGGACAAGATGTTGTATCTAGGTATGATGACGTCACCATCTGCGGTTCCTATGTTCTATCTGGATATAATGACGTCATCATCAGTGTTTACTATGTAATAATTGGGTATGATGACGTCATCAAATACGAAAAAATGGGACATTATGTTATGGTGGGACAAATTTAAGGCCATTATGTTTGAAACAGGAACGTCCAGTACAAAAGAATTCATCTTCAATACTATTAGGTTATTTTCGGCCAAAAATTAACTCACGATGTTATTTGACGACGAAAATTCCATATTTTGTAACTAACACGTAAGTCAAACACAAAATTTCAACAAAAAAAAATTGGCACAGCTAGCACACCTCAAATGGAAATGCATACAAACCAGCATTTCAATACATCACCCTATCACGCATCGTTCTTTTTCTTTCATCGAAATAATTCGTTAATACGCATTTACGACATTAGGAACATAAAAAATGGAAGACATTTTGGCTGCACGAAGGAAATTTACTTAAAATAAAGTAGAATTTGATGGCGCAATTTTCAACACCCATAATTACCGATCTTGATTACAAAATGTAGACCCACCATCCAGAAAGGCTAAGGTAAGGTAAGTGAAATTTGTGTTCAACAATTTAGTCTTGATTAAAACAGTTTTAGCATTTTACTTCCCAACTGGATACTAAGTTCTGGATAGCAGACACCGATTTCATTTAAAATATATAAAATGTCATCATTATGTTCTGAGTCAATTAATACACGAGGGCAGGAAATAAATATCAACTCTCCTCCCTCTTTCTACTCCCTCCCAAAATGTAAAGAAACAGTCTTCATTGCGGAAATGCAGAACAAACCTGTACTTTCATTTATATACGCAGCAATGAAAAATTCAATTGCTGAACCATCGAAACAGTGCTTTTAAAGAACGAATGTTGAGAAAAAAAATCCGCGACATACCTTTTATGATACACGCATAAACAGGGTAATCGGGCAATGGTGTCTCCTTGCTGGAGATCTTCTAAACATATGACGCATTCTCCTTTGTCAATCGTTAATACGTCCTCTGAAAAAAAGAACAAAAAAGAACAAAAATTAGTAGAAAACCGCCCACAAAATAAAAAGTTAGTTTCAAAACACCTTAATTATTACAAGAGATACTATATAAGTAGATATTGGAGGAGAACAAAATTGTCGAAGAATAATATTATAATGAAATATGAATTATTTCAAGGTTAAAATCATAGTTTAGCTAAGAAGGTGGTTAATATACCCGAAAATTCATTTTTTACATTCATCTTCGCAAATATTGATTAAAAAAAAATAATAATAATAATTATCTCAAATAGAATTTTCTATGAAAAAGATTTCATTGAAAATTTCTTCAACTTCCTTTATGGGCTTTACAAATTGTAAATAAAAAATTTATTTTAAAATAATTTCTAGATCAATTATTTTGATAGATATCTACATGAAGTTTCTTAAGTACCTTATAATGCACATCTGTGTCTCTAATGCCAACTCAATCGGATAAAAATAGCTCTTTCCGGAATTTACAAAAAATAGTCAACTTACGGTCTCCAGGACGGTAAACCAGATCTTAATAATGCGAGTTCAAAAGTTAACCCGCAAGGTCAATAATACAATCTTCAACTCAATTTATCGCTTGAACCTGCTTAGTCCAATTTGTCTCAAAAGTTTCAAAAAGTAGAAGAAAAAAGAAAAAAAAAAAGAGAGAAAGAGAAAAAGGTAGCATGAGCATTTTCTCAGTGGACCTATTGAGCTTGCTTTTCATCTCATCAGCCTCATATTTGATAAACGCAATACTTGTCTCTTTTACGGGACTGACGTCCTGTTCACAGACCCAACACACAAAAAAGATATCATCAGTAATCTGATTTTTTTTTTGCGTATTCGAGGGAGCAGTCTCTTAACAAGATTACTGCTAATACGTTTTTCCGTTCGAAATTTTTTTTTTCTAATTAAGTTAACTTTCATTACGGGTTCTCGTGTTCGAAAATAATAAAAAAAATTGAAAACACGAAAGAACTACGCATGCACATCTAGTGCGCCACGGCAATGAAATCGTCTCACAATCGGTAAATGGAAAGAAAATTTTATAAAATTCGTGCTGACAAGATTAAAGCAACCAAACGTAACTGAAAAAAGACTAAATGAGAGATCCGAATTTTGATATGGGATCTACAAAACTGGCAACTTTTTTCCTCAATTGAGAGCTTCAACTGTTTCATCTTCTTAATAGACGCTAAGTACCAGAACTTTTTTCATCTTCTAATCGATTAAAAAATTTCAGTATCAACCCAAAATCTGGAAGAGTAAAATTAGTTTAGCCAAAAACCAGTTTCGCACTTTGAATATTATTACAGGTATTGTGAATTGAGCCGAAATGAGACGCACAAAAACACGAGATGGATGGCTGACGAATGAATAATTAATTCGAACACGAAAGAACACTTGTTATTCTCTCTCTCTGCACAGTTGTCGACGAGCACTCATTTTTATTGGGCTTTCGTGTCAGTTGTCTTTTGTGTTGGATAAAAATAGCATTCGTCGACTTTGAGGACATTGTATAACAGAAAGACACTCCAAAACTTGGTAATTCAGTCTAAAATAATTCAAAGCGAAAGAAAAACAAAGGGAATAAAATGAGGCAAAAAAAAATTAGGTTTTGAAAAAAAAAGTTCTATTACAAAGTCTGAATAAATTTGAATTATTAATTTCACCTTTTAGTGGCCAACACGGAAATAAGAAACGACATCAAAAATTAAAAACACAAATGGAGCTGCAAAAAAAAAAAGAACCATTTTCTATAATAGAATCACAGCATGGTGAGATATTTACACTGAAAAGCTGACCGCAGAAATTATTTTAAGATAACAGGTATTTTATGGTTAGTTGCTGATGCTTTTGTGGTGAAGTGATGAATGAAAAAATTAATAAATGGGAACGGTTTCAAAAATACATTCAACTTTCCAGAGGTTTCCGAAACTCGAACAGCAAAGACCATTTATTCCCAACAAACCAGTTGAAATTTAATATAGCAATGTCAAAATCGAAATTTGAATTAGTTTTAAATCTTCGACTACGACGAAGCAGAAATATAGCAGTGAACTGATCTGAAAAAACTGGCTTTAGACGCTTCTTATTAAAATTAGATTTTCTAATAACTTACAAATATGCAAAAATTATCAACACAGTTCAAATATAATAAAATTTAAGGGACTTATTTCTACTCTGAATGCATCTTTAAATGAGCACAAGTACACAAAGTACCTATTGAATTTTATTATGAAAAGGACAAATGTATTTCAAAGTCATCATTTGTGCTGAAAGGACCTCATAATTCACCTTCATAGTCTAACCACTTTTCGAATAAAGCAGAGAACTTCTATGGCATCATCGAAAAAATATAATTCAGTAAAGCGGAGTCGAAAATATGAATTCTGCAACTTACCATTATAAGTCAGTCTAGGTTTGGTTAAACACATCACTAAATGGCACTCTACGTCGCCTGGTAACACAAATTTTGAACATACAGGACATTTTATACCTGTAAAAAAAAAAGAAGATAATTAAACTGGAAAGATTCAAATCGAGACAAAGTTAAATTCGATAATACGATGAAAATTTAATAGATAACATTTCCGAAGAATTTACATACTTGAAATAATAATTTTATTCAAGTTTTCTCATTCTAGGAACCGCTACTAAATTATTGTCATTAATTAAGGTAAGCAGAGAACGATATTCAAACATTTTAAAATCAATAAGCTATGATCATTTAACTTGGTCCAATCAAAAAGTATAATCTTCCGAGTGAACGAGGAGCGTGAAAGCAATCAAATAAGAAGAGCTTTACCCATTCAGTTACGTTCTTCTTGCTTCCCCTATAACGTACCAAATAGCCAATCATCCACTGCAATATAAGTAACGAAAATTGCGAAGTCAGGAGTAAATTTTAAAATATCCCTTGAGTAAAATTTATTTTAATAAAGACACACTGAAATTTTTCTCATACATGCAAATCGATAGTTACATTTCTCTTCGACTATATTATCACGTTGAACACCAAGCTCCCCTTTTCTCTCTCTTTTTTCTAGAATGTGCATTATCATGGAATACGCTCATAAATATTTAATACGCTCATTTGGTAGCGTAAAGATAAACTGATGTAATACATATTTGAGTTGATAAAATATTCACGAAAGATTACGACTTCATTAGTAAACGCAGAAGTTTTATATCCATTCGCAAATTGTAGCACACCTAAGAAGAGACAAACAACAAAAACATTTCACAATATCGAAGGAAATAATAATAGCTAAACGGACAAGAAATTAAAGGTGGACCTGAGAACCACAGTGATCCGAGTCCAATCTTGGTAATAAGGAGAATTTCGATACAGTTCACCAAGCGCTTTCATCTTGTGAACTTATAAGTGTTCCAAAGACCAAAATAACCTGCACTCATTATCCTTGAAATCAAAACCATAAGTATACCTAAAACAAAGGATATCTTCCACTTCCTCCTCATTTTAGGATATTTTTTTTCTTGTCAATTTTTCAATTTTTTCAAAACAAAATTTACATGCACATATTCTAATCGCAAACGCAGAACCCTAAACGTAAAAAACGAAATCGTGGTTCTAACTAAAAATTCAAGAAGAACTTTTCAAAAACAACTCTCCAAATCTACAAGTACAAAACCTTTAGAGCAGCGAAAAGCTTGCCATTACGTCGCGTCGTTAATTTATACCAAAATCGAACAAGAAAATAACGTCTTGTAAGTATGGTTGTCGAAACGAGGAAAAGAAAATATTTATTCGAAAATTTTTATCGAATACTCGCAAAGCTCCTAATGGAAGAGCATGCAGGAATAATGAAGGATTTCAGAACAAAACCAAGACTGAAAGTTTTAAAAAAAACTTTAGTAAAGCAGAAAGTCGAACTGTCTGCACATTCTTTTCGACGAAAAACGTCGAAGCTTATTTTCTGTTTTTCTTTTCTTTTTGTCTGTCTGCCTTCGTTTCGTTCTCTTCTTTTTTGTCATTTTATTTTTTTATACCCAAGTTATACGCATTATACAATTTCAACGTTTTAAAAAAAATTCGTCAGCTGGGTTAATTCAAAAATGGAATAAAATTTTCTGAAAGCAGTTCGTCGTTTTTATTGCGAGTCAAAATTTATTGTATGCGGTTCTTGCAATAGCTTTAAACGCCATCTGCAATAACATAAAACAATTCTTAGAGGGAATGGGAGTGAGATGTACAAAACCACGCTTCAAGTGAATGTAAAAATAAACATTCAGCCGCAGGGAATTCAATAACGTTGCTATCAAGCTCCACTGATTACCGACCATAGGATGGTGCATGAAATTTTTTTTTAAAAAAGAAAGAAAAGAAGAGAAAAACGTATGCTACAGCCCATGCATAAAGGATAGTAATACCAAAGAACCTGGAACTAACATGAATAGGTCAATTTGCGACTCGAAAAGCGATGATAACAGTTCTAAATCGTTTACACAGCTTGGTTTCTTAATATTAAGTCACACAAAGCTTCTCTAATTATACCTGTTAACTATCGATGTCGTTAGTCGAAAAATTAATTTCACTCTCCAAAGGTCACATGAAAGTGAATTCTCGCTTTTTACCAAAACTGTAGAAGATATTAACGTAAGATTGGTTATTGACCTTTACCTCTGAAAATGCATTAGAAACGAAAAATAATGCAATTAGGCGCATACAGGGAATCCCCGCACTGCCGTGTGAAAAGCTTTGTTTTGTTTCTAACACGAAGCGCATGCGAAGGTATCTCCATTTTTGATTAAAACTAATGTGAATAATGATTTGCAAGAAAGACATGATATGAGTCCGCTATTTCAAATTTAACAGGAGAGCCAAAAAACAATTTTCCCGTAAAATCCTATTACAATGGGCAAATCTGAGACCTACGGATGTGGGTTTTTAAGAGTGAAGGTCCAACCCTCGAGTAAGTGTATCCTAGCATTACTTTTGAGGCTGACATAATAAAATTAATAAAATTCCTAGCGCAACAAGTTCCGCGAGAAAAGAAGGGGGATTCCTTCGAAGCACGATATAGAATTTACTCGTAATTTCAAACCGCGATAACTCCAAAGTACTGAGCTGAACTGATTTAGTTCGAATTTTAAAGGGGTCAAACTTTCGCCAAGTCCCGCCAATTTTTGCAAAGTCCTGTCAACTTCATGTTCAAATTAGATTCATGAGTCGAATGGCTAAAGGAATACACCTAATCTTCATATTCCACGTTCTCTTTAATGCGCACGTTCACACCAAAATGTTCACACTCCTTGACAATCATCACGTCATATTACCAACAAGTTACTAACTAAGAATGATGATTATCTCATCAATAACAATTGTTACTGTGCCATTTGCTTTCGAAAGATTCTATTATTCATTAGCTGACCAACATCTCTCATTTTCACACGAGACCGATTAGTCAATCAATCTTATAATATAGTCTTCAGTTTCATCCGCTCAATTATGAATACTTAGGTGTAAAATTTAATTTATCTTCCTTTGGGCTAAACTTGAGCAAGCACACTTCGCAAACATTCTAGCCAATGTTCACTAGGTAGTTTCGTTCTTAATGTGTTAACCTGGTGCCAAATACGAGTAAATAAACTGGTGAGAGTTATTCCAAAAATACACAGCGCAAATCGATTAACGAATCAGGAAAGAACACTTACGAAGAGTTACGACGACTACCACATATCTTATGCACAATTCGCACCTATTTAAATACATTACTTTTCTTCAGTTCAATGTACCTACAGATGATGGTTAACCCATACGAGTACACAGGGTGAGCAAATTTTACATGCGACATAATTGACTACAAACCGGTACCCTATAATAGCAGCTTTGATAACGAATGAGAATTTCATCATAATTCTACCTAATTCTACCTTTATCAAATCCCTCCATCATTATCTAGGTGTTCCTTTTGATTCTGCATTTGCATCAGAACAGTGATGGGCAAGAAGGAGATAAGTCTTATTTTTTCGATAATTGAGTAGTTCAACGGTATAATTGTATGTATCGAGCCCTACCAACAGTAAAAATATCACATCTTTGAATATGGACAATGGAATGACTGAAGTAATAAGAATAACATTGAAAACGAACAAATCGACCGTTCCAACATTTTTTAAGCAGGATTTCGTAAACAAACTATTTAATGGATAGGAGGAGAGCTGTTTTCAAATCATGTGGGCTGAGATAGCGCTGTGATATAAGGTTAGGGTAGTTTTATTTTCTCTTTTCTGCCTCTTCCTTCTTGGTAACCACCCTGCTCTAACCTTTTTGTTTACAAAATCCTACTAACGGACGTTATAGAACGGGAATCCCAACAGTTTAGTTATTCCATACCTGAGGGGGGCTACTGTCCTCCTAGTCCCCCTCGACTGTACCGACCCTAGCAGCTATGGAAATTCCTAATCCATTTATGCAAGCCAGAGCCAATTTCCGAAAATGTCAATGGTTACAAATTTGAGAAACCGCGAAGAACCAACACAGGAAACTGAAAGAAAAAACTGAAACCCCTCGGAGAATATAGCATTCTACTTTTTAGCAAAGCTAAATCCATCATTCCAGACGGTTTTCAAAACATCGTAGCCATAGATGACGCAATGAAAATAGAGGCAGGATAGAATTTCTGCAGAATAGCTGTCATTTCGGTCTGTCTGTCTATCCCTAAGGAATTGTTCACGCAGCGCAGAACAGTTTTCGAAGTAACGAATATGTGAAAGAAAACTTGAGCATAAATTCGTCACGTATGAAATATTAACTGTCAAGACGAACAGCACATACGAGAACTATTTTCATAAACGTCCCAGGACTTCTTTTTGGTGGTTTCTACAGTCATAATGTAATCGTCTGCACTTGAATGGTAGGCCTCTTTCGGGTCGATGGTAACATAATCAAAAATGTATCTACATAATATAAGGACACTGATGTAAAAACTATGAGTTATGGCATAGTTGATACTAAATTGTTCACCAAGTACTTCAGTTAAGCAGTTATTGATCGAATACAAAATACTTCGCCTCAGTCGCCGCTGAAAAAAAAGTTATAACCTCGATCTGTATTCGATCCCAGTAATGGTTTGTCAGCCAAGGAGATTAGACTTGAATTCTTACATCGATTTAGTTGATCTAGGAGGCTCATGTCCTTTCCTTTTTCAACCAATGAAATATTCAATTCAAATTAATATTTTCAACGGCCCTCTAATTTTCATACATCACAAAGTTCCGGCAATGACATCACAATAAAATTAGAGCGTAAAAAGAAAATTTGTTCAAACGATAGTGAAGCAGGAAGAAAGAAGAATCAAAATACACGACAAAGTATATAGCGTTAATAAAATGTACAGGCAACGAATAAAACAGAAATAAAAAAAAGAACTATAATTCGAAAAATCAACACAAACCTCGAATTAAATGAGCGTTTGCATCCGCATTAAATCATTTCACAGAAATCATGAGAAGAAAACGAACATTAAAAACATGAAAGATGAAATCCCTTATAATTAATTTACATTTTGATAAAAGCTCCGAGATAGAGAAAAAAGTTCAAAAAAAGATTAACTGAGAATGAGCTCGTCTGACAATAACTAGCCAAGTTTTTATGCATTCATTAGAGAGCCAAATATGCAAGTTATTAAAAAATACAATTCGAGTATTTCATCGACAGCTATCTTTTTTTTCTCTCTTTTGCGATAATTTCTTTCAAAGGTCAACGACGTACCAATACTCCAAAATTTTCGCAAACTCGCTCACTCTTTTATAGCTATCATTTTTGTATACAGGAAATAAAAAAGGAAACTGCTGAATTTGCTGACAAAATTTCGGGTTCATGCTTATTGTAAAAAAAAAGGAAGATGAAATTGCTGATAGAGGATTTTTTTATTTTTCATACATTCATTTTTTTCAACAACAGTGTCGTAGTCTCGTTGTAAAGGGTAAATAAATGATGAATAAACGGACGGACAATCGGACATTAATAATTTAAAGTTACTTTTTCCCCAATAACAACGGTCTCGTGCAAGAAAATTATCCATATCAAAGTCAAGGTTCATGGGATCGAGTGACATTAAACGAATCGATTTTGTAAGAAACGATTATGACAGACGAAGCATAGATAAAAAAGAAAACACGATTGAAAATTTAAATTTTACACGGAGAAAATTATTTACCGATTTAAAATTTTATAAATGACTAGCGTGGCTCGAGGGGTCTACGCCCCCTCACCGCTCAAATTTTGCTTATTTCCGCCCAAATTTTGTTCAATCCCGCTCAAATTTCACTCAATTTTGCACAATCCCGCTCAAATTTCTCTCAAATGCTGCTTGATTCCACTCAATTCTACTCAAATTTTGCTCAATCCCGCACAAAGTCCGCTCATTCCTCTCAAAGTCCACTCAAATTTTGCGTTATCATGAAATGATTGTGTAGAAGTGTAGAATAGAATTCAGTTATCAAAAATATTTTCATCTAGCTGTGAAATCAAATCTCTAATCAAAAAGATTCACACATCATCACATTTCTGAGATTTCCCTCTTTCAAATGGGACCAAATTCAGCTTCCTACCTTCAGTAATAGCAGAGTAATTGCGAAATGAAAAATAATTGCGAGATGAAAAATGACTTGAAATGTAGCATGAAGTTCATCATTTTTATAGAATGTTTCAATCATTTACTGCGAAGTAAAAAAATTAAATGTATACATAAGAAAAGATTTCTGATAGTTTTTTCTTTCTAATGAGACCAAATTCAGCTTCCTACCTTCAGTAATAGCAGAGAAATCGCTAAATGCAAAATAATCGCGAGATGAAAAATAACATGAAAAGTAGCATGAAGTTCATCGTTTTGAAGAATGTTTAAATTATTTACAGGGAAGTAAGACATCAATTCGAAAAAGTGTAAGTAGGAAAAGATTTCTGATAGTTTTTTCTTTTTAATGAAACCAAATTCAGCTTTCTACGTTCAGTAAAAAGAAAGTAATCGCAAAAGTAAAAATAATTTGTGAACGAATTGCGAGTGTGGGAGGGACATCCGTTTATTGGATTTTATTATATAGATTATTATATAGATTATACAGATTATATAGATATTGAAGATGAATTCTTTTGTACTGGACGTTCCTGTTTCAAACATAATGGCCTTAAATTTGTCCCACCATAACATAATGTCCCATTTTTTCGTATTTGATGACGTCATCATACCCAATTATTACATAGTAAACACTGATGATGACGTCATTATATCCAGATAGAACATAGGAACCGCAGATGGTGACGTCATCATACCTAGATACAACATCTTGTCCTTCCTTGATGACGTCACAGATGATGACGTCACACAGTTAAAAAGCGGTTGATGACGTCATCATACACTCTTTGAAGATGAATTGAAGAAGAATGATGACGTCATTATATCCAGATAGAACATAGGAACCTCAGATGGTGACGTCATCATACCTAGATACAACATTTTGCCCTTCCTTGATGACGTCATCAAAAGATGACGTCATCAACCGCTTTTTAACTGTGTGACGTCATCATCTGTGACGTCATCAAGGAAGGGCAAAATGTTGTATCTAGGTATGATGACGTCACCATCTGCGGTTCCTATGTTAAAAAGTGGTTGATGACGTCATCATACACTCTTTGAAGATGAATTGAAGAAGAATTTTGAAGATGAATTCTTTTGTACTGGGTGTTCCTGTTTCAAACATAATGTCCCACCATAACATAATGTCCCATTTTGTTTGTACTTGATGACGTCATCATACCCAATTATTACATAGTAAACACAGATGATGACGTCATTATATCCAGATAGAACATAGGAACCGCAGATGGTGACGTCATCATACCTAGATACAACATCTTGTCCTTCCTTGATGACGTCACAGATGATGACGTCACACAGTTAAAAAGCGGTTGATGACGTCATCATACACTCTTTGAAGATGAATTGAAGAAGAATGATGACGTCATTATATCCAGATAGAACGTAGTAACCTCAGATGGTGACGTCATCATACATATATATAACATTCTGTCATTCTTTGATGACGTCACAGATGATGACGTCATAGAGTTAAAACAGTTATTGAAGATGAATTGTTTTGTTTTTATAAGAAACATTTTTGGATACTTTTTATAATCTCCTGTTGTAAAAGAGAATTCATCTTTCGCCTTCACGAAACTTCAGTGAAGGCTGCAGCTATTTTTATCATTTACAGTAAAATTAAATCTTTAATCAAAATGATTCATAGGTATATCATCATATTGAAGATGAATTCTTTTGTACTGGGCGTTCCTGTTTCAAACATAATGGCCTTAAATTTGTCCCACCATAACATAATGTCCCATTTTTTCGTATTTGATGACGTCATCATACCCAATTATTACATAGTAAACACTGATGATGACGTCATTATATCCAGATAGAACATAGGAACCGCAGATGGTGACGTCATCATACCTAGATACAACATCTTGTCCTTCCTTGATGACGTCACAGATGATGACGTCACACAGTTAAAAAGCGGTTGATGACGTCATCATACACTCTTTGAAGATGAATTGAAGAAGAATGATGACGTCATTATATCCAGATAAAACATAGGAACCGCAGATGGTGACGTCATCATACCTAGATACAACATTTTGTCCTTCCTTGATGACGTCATCAAAAGATGACGTCATCAACCGCTTTTTAACTGTGTGACGTCATCATCTGTGACGTCATCAAGGAAGGGCAAAATGTTGTATCTAGGTATGATGACGTCACCATCTGCGGTTCCTATGTTAAAAAGTGGTTGATGACGTCATCATACACTCTTTGAAGGTGAATTGAAGAAGAATTTTTTCTACAATTTTTGTCCTTCCTTGATGACGTCATCATATATATTTATTACATAGTAAATACAGATGATGACGTCATTATATCCAGATAGAACATAGTAACCTCAGATGGTGACGTCATCATACCTATATATAACATTTTGTCATTCTTTGATGACGTCACAGATGATGACGTCATAGAGTTAAAACAGTTATTGAAGATGAATTGTTTTGTTTTTATAAGAAACATTTTTGGATACTTTTTATAATCTCATGTTGTAAAAGAGAATTCATCTTTCGCCTTCACGAAACTTCAGTGAAGGCTGCAGCTATTTCTGAAATTTTCCTTTTCCTAATGAGACAAAATACAGCTTTTTACGTTACGTAGAAGCTAAGTAATCACAAAATTAAAAATAGCTGCAGCCTTCACTGAAGTTTCGTGAAGGCGAAAGATGAATTCTCTTTTACAACATGAGATTATAAAAAGTATCCAAAAATGTTTCTTATAAAAACAAAACAATTCATCTTCAATAACTGTTTTAACTCTATGACGTCATCATCTGTGACGTCATCAAAGAATGACAAAATGTTATATATAGGTATGATGACGTCACCATCTGAGGTTACTATGTTCTATCTGGATATAATGACGTCATCATCTGTATTTACTATGTAATAAATATATATGATGACGTCATCAAGGAAGGACAAAAATTGTAGAAAAAATTCTTCTTCAATTCACCTTCAAAGAGTGTATGATGACGTCATCAACCACTTTTTAACATAGGAACCGCAGATGGTGACGTCATCATACCTAGATACAACATTTTGCCCTTCCTTGATGACGTCACAGATGATGACGTCACACAGTTAAAAAGCGGTTGATGACGTCATCTTTTGATGACGTCATCAAGGAAGGGCAAAATGTTGTATCTAGGTATGATGACGTCACCATCTGAGGTTCCTATGTTCTATCTGGATATAATGACGTCATCATTCTTCTTCAATTCATCTTCAAAGAGTGTATGATGACGTCATCAACCGCTTTTTAACTGTGTGACGTCATCATCTGTGACGTCATCAAGGAAGGACAAGATGTTGTATCTAGGTATGATGACGTCACCATCTGCGGTTCCTATGTTCTATCTGGATATAATGACGTCATCATCAGTGTTTACTATGTAATAATTGGGTATGATGACGTCATCAAATACGAAAAAATGGGACATTATGTTATGGTGGGACAAATTTAAGGCCATTATGTTTGAAACAGGAACGCCCAGTACAAAAGAATTCATCTTCAATAATTTGTTTGCGAATTTAGAAAATGAGACCAACATTCGGACAGAGGATTTTATTACTACACCCCCTCTTGCCACGCTACTCCCTAGGACCTGCTATTTACAAACTTTTGTTGTAATTCACCTCTCATTCAGTTCATATTTTGCTCAATCGCACTCAAATTTTGCTCAATCCTGCTCACACCTTGCTCAATTTTGTTCAAGCCTGCTCAAATTTGGCTCAATCTTGCTCAAATTTTGCTCAATGCCCCTCAAATTTTACTCAATCCTGCTCAAACTTTGCTCAATTTTGCTCAATTTTGCTCAATTCACTTCAAATTTTGTTCCATCCCACTTAAATTTTGAGTTATCATAAAATGAATGAATGAAAATTGCTCCAATCTGCAATGTGTAGAAATGTAGAATAGAATTCATAGTTTTTGAAAATGTTTTCATCATTAGCAGTAAACTTGAACCTCTAATCAAAAAGATTTGTATATCATCATATTTCTGATATTTTCCTCTTTCTATTGAGACCAAATTCACCTTTCTACGTTAAGTTGAAGGCTTAAAGCAGAGTAATTGCGAAATGAAAATGCGTGAAATGTAACATAAAGTTCATAGTTTTTGTAGAATGTTTTAATCATCAACAGCAAAGTAAAACATTAATTCAAAAAAGTATATATAGAAATAGATTTTTGATATTTTCCTCTTTATAATGAGACCAAATTCAGCTTTTTACGGTAAGTAAAAGCAGAGTAATCGCAAAATAAAAAAAATAATCAAAAGTTCATCGTTTTTATAGAATGTTTTAATCATTAAGAGCGAAATAAAATTTTAATTCAAAAAAATGTACGTAGAAATAGATTTCTGTGAGTTTTTTCTTTCTAATGAGACCAAATTCAAAAATAATTTGTTTACAAATTTCGAGTATGAGAAACATCCGGATATTGCATTTTATTACGTAGATTCTGGTGACTGACGCATCGAAACCAAATACAAGTAAAACTGAATTTACCTAGCTAGGGCATTTGAAATGAGGAAGCTGCATAGCAGTTTCTGTATAATACATATAAAAACTACATCTAATTCGCGAATGATGAGCTCAACGCATCCAGTAGAGTAGTTATTCTAATCGATACACTTTGCCTCTCGTGCACAATGTAATTACGTCTAAAGCTCCAAACTCTTCAATGCAAGTGACTGCACTGCTCTCGTTACATGTTTCTCATACAATGCTGGAGTTATAAAATGAAAACAACTGACTTTTTCGAGATACAAAATGACAAAGATGGCTATGGAGTTATAACGATGCAACGCGAGTACCACCACAAAGAGAGCCACACTCCTTCAAGCCCTCTTCAACAAATTTTCTATGGCTCTTCGCTTCGTATGACTGCTATTCGAGTACAAATTAATTGATTTTCCACATCGTTTGTTCGGCATTTTTCACGCAGCATCGCTCAAAAAGCTTTTAACAAATTATTGTTACATGAGATGAATCAAAAAAAAAAAAAAAGAACTGGTTTACCAGGAAAACCTGCTAAAAATACTATCTACTCTTTTCATTTTTTCCTCCTTCAAGAAAATATCGAAACAACAAAAAAAAAAATTAAAGAGGTAAAAAATCCAACGAAGCTGAAGGAAGAATAATTAATTGATTCACATTATCAGAGAAGGACAATTTATTTAGAACAACAAATTGAAGAGTCTCTTTCTAAAGTGACATAAGTTTTCAACGAAAAGAGAAAAGCAAAAGAACTGCACTACATTTGTTAAACAACCAACAATGAAATTGATTGGATACCAAGCATACCTACATTCATTGAGAAAAAAATGAAGATTTATTTCTCTCCACAAATTATATTTTTAATCTACCTCATGTCTCTTTGAAAAACGATCCAATCGTTATTTAATGAGCTTATATTAAGACACTTCATCTAGCTTCTAGAGAAGCGGATGGGAAGCTAATTAATCAGATATTTATTTTGACGATCTGTACACCTTTCCAGTCAGGTAAAAACATGGATAGATTTTTTCTCACTCGTCATCTACCAAACTTCGTTGCATATATTTGAGGAAGTGAATGATTCATTTGTTTCAACAACTTCAAACTTCAAAGAAAAATATCTTCTAAATAAAATTTCATGACAAATAGACCATAATATCTATTTACACCGACAATACTTGAGAATTGAGAATCCGTTCTATCGCCAAAAAAAATGAAACCACCAGGAGGTTCATAATGACAAACTCGGAGTAGGATGAGAAGGTTAAACTCTTGAAAAAAAAAAGATCAAAATATTATAATTAATGAGGATATTTAACGAGAAACTTACTTTTAAGCAAAAATTAAGTAATCCAGAAAGTGAAAATATGAATTCCAAGTTTGGGATAACAGAAACTGGATAAAAAAGTCGGACAGAAGAAATATGAAATTAAAGAAATGAAAAACCTGCTAAAAATTGATCAAAAACGGGCATGCAAAAGTCGAAACTAAGAAAATTTTAACACGTAGTCAGCTTGTGAAAAAATATAGGCGAATGAGTCAATTTGGCGAACTTCACAACGAACATGAAGTCTCAATTCAAAATAATACAGTACAGTTCAAAAGAAATCTGCACTGACTACAGATACGTCATAAAATAAATACAATTCAGCATTTAAGATACTTTTTTTTTAAAAATATAAATTTATTACTTATTAAAATTTCAATTTTTCTCCCTTCTTTCTACTCGTATTTTCCATAAGCTTTCATTCAAGTCACACACTCACACTTTCAAATACCTTTCATTCGCCACAAACACTCGATAATGCTGCAGTCATTTTTAAATGAAGTGTGATAAAATTACTATAAAAATGGCAAAAATGCATTTGAATTCAACTTCAATGATTTTCTATCTCATCAGATGAATGATGGAACGAATTTCAATCTGTGATGCCATTACCTCAAGAATAATAGACATATTTTGATGATCCTTATTGAGCATTCTTGAGTGAATGTGGTTATTAGTCGACATTTCTTATGAAAAGAACACAGATGCTTTTAAAGCAATCTAGTAATCTAAAATCTACTGTCGATAATATTACAAGTAAAATTTTCGAAAAGTAATGAATATTGAATGTTTTTAAAACTTTCATCACATTTTTAAAGCCTAAAAGTATTAGAAATATAGATTCGGTGAAAAAAGCGCTGTTAAATTATACGCAAGTTGTGAAATGTGAAGAAAACGTAATTAGGGCGCGGGAAATAACAATAATAGTTTTTCGACCACCCGGTACCTCCTTCAAGCCGTACCTCAAATCAACACTTCCTCGAATGGTTCATTGTTAGATTTTCTATCAGCTCGAGTCAAGGTTATGCGATCCAAGTTCGATACAAAAACGACGTAGTCGAGTGAAAGTTGGCAATTTTTTTCTACAACATCGAATTAATTCGATTGATTCGACCAATCAAATACAGAACGTACGAAAAATAAAAAAAAATCCTGAACTGCCAAAAATAAGAAAAATAAAAAAAAACCTCGAAAAATATCCAATTTTCTCAAACATGTTTTCGACATAAAATTTCATTAATTCGCAGCTCGAAGAAAACGAAGCTTACATTTCATTTTAAATTATAGTACTAATAATGTTTACCGAATGCAAATTAAAATCAGCAGCCCCTGGACCATGGCACCATCATTATCAAATGATCAGGGATGCAATCTCTGCCCCTTAGATGATCAACTGCGCTAAAAAAATTTCAGCAGGTATCGTGGGTAATAAATCATAAACGAACGAGATTTAATAAGGATTATTATTCTCTATCGAGAAGGTGCGTAGAAGAATGATCATAAAATTTTATAGAAAGTAATAAAAAACTATTCAAAACAATTCGCCGGAACCATCGCTTATACGAGAAATCGAGGAAAAAAGGCCCGTAAAAAATTTCTTGGCTACTCATCTTGAAGAGGCATCATCTTTCAATTTTTTAAATTTTTCAGTCATCTGATAATCCCACTTGATGAAATTCAGAAAAGAGCTTATCCTTTTAATACTTTCAGCATGCCAGAGAGTGCCAGAATAAGTCAAAAATCAAATTTTTAAAGAAAATGGTTTTTTCAAGAATGAAAGAACTAGGTTGCTTGTGTGACTGTGGGTACTTACGGACTATTTTCAGCTTAGCATTAGTTTTGATATACAAGAAAGATTCGTGAAACACTAAAAGCTAGTCAAACCATTAGAGTTTTTTCAACTTGAAAACGTTCATTTTAAAACTATGATTTTTAACTTACACTGTTACTCCATGGCACTCGATAATTTCATTAGAGAGGCTCGGAAATAAGATGACGACAAATTTGAAATTCATTTTTTTTGTGACTGGATGACGAAAACTAGAAAATTTTTCAAAGTAGTAATTTTAGAAAATAAAAAACCAGAATTATCTACCTTTTCAAAATTTCTGGGTTCTATAAAAACCAATTACATTGTTCTACAATAGAGGGTAGGGGTCTGAAGTAAACTTGACACAATCATTCATCATTCTGTGCAAAACTAAGTCAAAATTTTCATATTATGCATTCACAGAAACGAGGAGAATTTTCTAAGGAGATATATGATCTCAACTGGAGAGTTGCAAAGTCATTTCACTGGTTTCGCAGATCTCTTCTTATAATGCATTACACACTCTTCACTCGTTCAAAAAACCTTCGATATAATTATGAGAATACTGTCAAGATCAAGTCTAAAGGAATAAATTACCCTCGTCTTCGATAAAATTCTACACAGCAATCACACAAAATATACAGTCAAGAACAGAAACCCAAAATTTTACACACGAAAGATGCAAGTAATCAAAACTGAAAAGGAGCTGAAAAAAAAAAAAAGAAGAAAAACAATGAAAATTCAGAATTGCGTCTGCAGCAGCAGCACCCTTTCCACAAAATCCAAGACACAAGAGAAATTTTGTCAACATTTCAGTCACGTGTCGAGTCGAAGAGCACGAAAAAGTTTAATTACCTATTGCTTTTCGACTTGACAGGAATTTCAAATAAAACTGTAAAATATTTCCATAATAAGCGAAGATCGATACCTCTCGAATTTGAAGGGCGTGAAACCTGGAGAGCTTGCCATAAATTGAATTCGAAAATGAATTAAACGTTTTTCGTGAAGGCGAGCAAAGTAAAATTTTGTTTTCATAGTCATATCGTCGTCTGAAAACGAAATCACCTTCGACTTTACTGCATCAGTCGCAAAACCGAAAATTTGCAAACAATAACGCAAGTTAACACAGTATTATTGATTCATACTTGTATTACTCAAGTTGAATTGGTAAAATCCTAACGTCTGTTGACAAAAAAAAAAATTATGGACACGGAGAATTATCGAGCAAAAAACACGATATTTGCAAAACAGAATAACTTTCAACGAACGAACGACAAAAAGTATCAAAAATAAAAATTTGGGAATTTCCTACCTATTTAAATTGAATTGAAAATGAAAACTAGAGAAAAACGCAACCTATACCTATTACATAGTAAAAACAGAACCAAATCTCATTAAAATAAAAAAGTTTGGATTCATTTTTACATTTGACAAAACAAGATAGGTACGTTTCTTTAATACGAGTATGACATGTCGTGTTTATACCCGAGCATCTAAAAATTAAATTTTAAAACTTCACATTAAAATCCATTTTTAACAAGTTCGAATGAAGATATAGTTTCTTTAATCAATATTAAACTAAATGAGTATTGAGTAGATATTTCTAGAACAGACGAATTTTCATTCGTGCAATGCAAAGCCTTGTACTGACTAAAAAATTCAATTATTTCACCACTAAAATTTTCCATTTCTTTATAAGAGATATTATTGGTACTCAAAGTTAATCAACGAAATCAATTATCACACTATACACACTACATGCGTCATACTTGACAACTTGATAACGACGAGTAAACCAAAATATTAACTAAGTTTCATCAAAAAAAAAAAAAAAAAAAAAAAAGTAAAATGAAAATTTCAAATTAAAAGCGACCTTGGGTCAGGTCAATCAGCAGTTTCACGTGCAAAAAAAGAGGAGGAACCTGAGTAGACAGAAAGACCGAAGACGTGAACATCATAAATGATAGTAATTTGCAATAATTTCATATTTAAAACGAATCTTTCTGCGTATTGGAACCAGTTAACCTTCTTTCCTGTATCTGCCATCACTTCATCCGAGTTGGGCGTGAAAACAAGAACAGCAACAATTTTCTTATCATTATGATTTTCTAACTGGCTTTAAATTACGCACAAAAAAAAAGAATAGTGATCGACAAGAAGAGACGTAACACCCTCAAATATGGACTGATAACAATGACTATGACACAACGAAAACAAAAATGTTCACATTGAAAACAGGTACGGACTACTGAGTGGAGAAGTGCAAAAACCACAGATCACAGATGAGCAAGGCTTCACTGAAACATTTCATAGAAGACGAATTAGCTGACATCGAATATACTGATTTAATACGAATTTGTCCTTCTATGAAGGTGACAGTATCTACAAAACTTTCGTTTTTAACAAGCGGAATAATAATTGATAACACAAAGAGTACAAGAAGATAATCAGTAACGCAGCTTCATTCTTCATATAATTTTTACTGAGTGAAGATATACCGACAGAAAATTTCAAACAGACGTGATGACAATAAAAAATATTTGACTCACGATGACTAGAAAAAACCATCTACGGAGGAAGGATAAAAAACAATTAAGTAGTAGATGACTAAAACTAAAAACATATTAGCTCAATTAATATCACACAAAAGGATTTCATTTAGCAAAATCGAGTTCTTACTTCCCCGAGAACAAATGAACTGTTGAGATTCGATCGGTGAAAACGACAGAACATGCTAGATGGTTGAGTAGAAACAAGTATACGTAATATGCTAGAAGTCGACGATCTACGATCTAATCATAGACTAGGTCCCGAGAATTTTCAAACACAATCCTGTGATTTATCATTCTACCAACCACCCACATTGATAGGTAATAAGAATGTGTTATACGTACCATTTAATGACCAAAAATGTGAAGGTAAAGATCGAGCTGAATAGACTCGACCAAGTCCAAGACTTAATCCGATATTAGCACCCAAGGGACTGTCGAGAGACTGATCATCTGCGGAATTACTCTCAGTTTCCAATGTTTCTATTTCACACTGTACATCACTGGAAGTGGGATTTCCTAAGGCTACGTTCTCATGACCGTCTGGTACACTCGATAGAGACCTGGCTCTTTGTCTATCAGATGAGCTGAGACTGGGTAGAGAACGAAGAATATTAAACCCGCTGCCTGCTACAACGTCCGAGGCACTTCCAGTCGAAAATGTCCTTTCTCGACCACTTGCATCTTCACCATTAGCTGTACTAGCTTTAGCACCCATCACACCGACGCAGAGGCGAATCGAATCAAAGAAGGATAGTATTAATAGAATAAAAACCAGAGAACCGGAGGCGAAAAAGAAACACTTTCCACTAAACTGAAAACTTCAATAACGATTAACATCGCACAGGTACAGCAACTAACCGCCTACCGTCAATGGCAGCCATATTGCACTAACTAAACTAAACTTTGAACTTGTACTATACTAACTTATGTCTAAAAACGCAACCAAACGGGGCACGCAAAAAAAAAAATGAAAAAAAAACTTGAACGCATTAATTATTCTTCGATAATATAATTGCCATAGATATTCAATTCAACGAAGATTTTTCTGACTGTCAGACTGATAGGTAGCGCTTCACAAGTCTGGATGCACTGATATTATGGGCTCACCGGCTCATAGTTTGCTCTACAGTTACATAGATTACCCAAGTTGTTTCTCCTCCGTTAAACTACCACAACGAAACATTGTCGAAAAAAAAATCAACACAACTCATCACTACAGGTTGCGCTGCAATCGTATCATTGATATTATTTCCCACAATTATTATGGCGGGAATAGGAAAATAAATGTTTGATTCACAATTTTCTCGATTTTTTCATGGTTTTTCAGTTTTTCTTCATTTTTTTTTTTTAATTTCTCATTAATAATGTCTTGTTGTGTTCCGTATTGCCTTTCATGGCAGACTACGAGCCGTAAGGCCAACAAAGAGAAGGGAAGTAAAAATCCTTCTCTTTTTTCCATGCCAAAGGTTAGCTATCTCATTCTCATTTCAACTGCTTAATTATTATTATTTTTGTAAAATAAAACGCGTTGTCAATAAAAATCTTAGGACCTGGAGATGCGACAAGTGTGGGAGAGAAATATGAGAAGGTTGGATCGGCCTCTCACAAATAAAGATCGTATTTGTGAGAGGCATTTTCAAGAAGAATTCATTCAGCGGTACTACGAAACGCGCCTTCCAAATGGCGACGTTTGTAAAATCGATCGGGGTAAACCTACTCTGACCGAGAACGCAGTGCCAACGATAATTCCAGGGGCACCCGCTCATTGTTCCAAAATTATCAAAACTCGAAAAAATCCAATGGAGAGAAAAATTCCCTTAAAACGAAAAAGAGAAGAAAGTAATCATCAGGCTTGGTTTATTATGGGAGTTTTTTTTTTGTTTTTGCTTTAACAAAAGACAAAAATTCGTAATACGAATTTACGAATTTTTGTATTTTGTTAAAGCAAAAACAAAATAAAAACTCCCATAATAAACCAATCTTTTTAGCCAGTAATCTGTAGAACTTTATTTACGTTTTGAAAAATATAATTTGGAAAAAAAGAAAAAATTTTACAATAACAATAAAAATTGCTAATTTGTTAGAAATAGATGAAGTACGAGTACAAGAGCCGGGACCATCTAACTATTCGAAAAAAACAAAACCTGAGCCCAGTATTGTGGATGACGTATCTGAGCTACCAGTTGAATTCACAAATTTAGTAGAATGTTTAAAAAAAAACTGTATACAACTACCCACAGATTGGATCTTCAATAATCTGTGTGACCGAAAATGTATTTTATTAATGGCCATAGAGGAAAATTTCAATATTAAAAAAAAAATAGTAATATTTGAAGACCTGACATTCAGAGTAAGACACATTTTATAGAATTTTTCCAACATCTCGAATGCAATTTATTCATTTATTTGTCGTCATATTGAAGGTATATTTGGGGAACGTGATCACAAACATTGAAGATTTCACCCACATAAAATCAACAACTGATGTGAATAAACTGTTGCAGATTGTTGCAGAATTGAAAGTCTGCTCAAATGCAATGAACCAGTGAGTAATAATTATGAGTTGGCTTAAAATTACGAATTTGTTGAAAATAAAGTGAAAAAATATTTCAAAGTTGGAGAAACTTTGAGAAATTTAATGTTTGCAATAAATGATTAGCTTTCACTCCCTTGGCATTTTCACCTCAAAATTTTTAATCAACCAATTAAATGCCAATGGACATACAAACTTCAAGCAACTCTAAAACTGGAAAAATATGTATGTGGAGATCTAAAGTTTTAATAGATTAATGTAGTTTCATGAATTCATTCATGTTTGCAAAAAATGAATTTTTGATTTTTTATGGACATAAATTGGCTACTTTTATTATAAGGGAACTCGTAAGTATAATTCAAATTTTCTTAGGCCTGGAACAAACAATGATAAATTTAAGTGCCACGGTTACGCAAACAAGATTGATTTATGTGCATCGTGTTCCTATGGTGCTAGAAAATTGAAGGTACGAGTAGAAGCCAAGATTTCAGTACAGAGAAAAAAGAAAAATTTGCAGCGACGGAAAACTTTTACAATTCTTCGTAAACAAAAAAATTATTTGCAACGAAAGGTTTTCAAAATTTTCATTACATTTGGGAATTCATGTTTGGGAATTTATGTTTGGGATTATATGTTTCATTGTTGTAATTTGTCAGTGCCTGTATTCTATGTGACAAAAATGGGTTATAATTCAGTTAAAATATGTTTACCTACTGTGGCAGCTTTAAAAAACCAATGTTCAAAACTATTACAGTAAGTATTAGTAGAAATATACTATCTCCTTCATTAGCATGTTATATGATATGTACCCTCTCGTAGATATTGCATGTAGGCTATAAGTGAAACATTTAAAGGTCTTGTAATTACATTAAGAAAGAAAATCCTATTCTCTTTTCTACCCGGATTATTCACCAATTCACTATAAAATGTAAGTAATAATTCTATAACTGATCTCTGATCCTTAAATTTTTTTCAAAATCAGTATTTTATAGCATTATTCAAAGCTTCATGTATTATTGTTGTTCTTAGAAACTGCTTCTGTAATATTTGGCATTTTAAACGTTTCTTTTTTTTATTAGCGACTGTTGGGAAATGTAAAGAGTATGTAGTTAGCGGTTTGTAAATTAGATTTTCTGAGAGCTACGACTTCTTAAAAATGCTACTTTTTTAATACATATTTTGTCAACTAATTCATTAATTTCTATTTCAGATTATTAGATTACAAGATTCCATAAAGGAAATCAAAAAAAAGTTTTCAACTAAAGAAAAGATTGGTATTTTGAAGGAACAAATCCAACACTTACCAGAAGCACAGCAAGAAAACATTTTGACATGTGTTAAGGCAGCAAAAACAACACCCAAAGGGATGCGCTATTCGCAAAAGTTTATATATCAATGTGTTTTGCTTAAAATTAAAAGCTTTAAAACATACCGTTTTTTACGACAAAGGAAAATATTGCCATTACCTTCTCCAGCAACGATACATCGTCATATGCGTAAACTTAAACCCTCATTTGGTTTTCAAAACCAAATTTTCAATACCATGAAAGTAAAATCTGAAGGAATGCGTTCGATAGAACGAAGAGGTAGGCATTTCAAAGAATTTTAAGGAAATGTTACTTATTTTTCAACTATTATGTACATTATTTGTTCTCATCTACTTTTTTCAGGAGTTTTGCTATTGGATGAAATGAAGTTATCTCCATCCGTACGATTTGATAAATCAGATTTAAAAATTTTAGGATTCGTGGATTTAGGCAAATATACTCCAGCGGATCAAGTGGGAGAACTGGGAGATCATGCTCTCGTAATTATGTTTCAACCCTTTGTGGGCAAATGGGTTCAAAGTCTTGCTTGCTTTCTCAGTCGAGGGGCAGCAAATGGTGTTGTATTGACTCAAATCATACTGGAGGCCATAATCTTATTGGGGAATGCCAATTTTTATGTTCATGGTATAACCACAGATGGAGCGACATGGAATCGGAGCATGTGGCGAAACTTTGGTGTTTCTGAAGCATCTCCTTCTACAACAAATCCTAGCGACGAAACAAAAAAGATTTATTTCTTCAGTGATTTTCCTCACTTAATGAAATGCCTATGGTGCTGGGTTATATCAAAAGACGAATTCACGGTAATTAATAGTTAATGAATTATCTGACCTTGAAAAGCGACTAAAAAAATTCAAGAAACAATTCAAAATTTTTAGCGACTGAATTTTTTTGCTTTTAATTTTACTGAAGGTTTACAGGTCAGATTTAAAAAAATGTAAAGCCTTTACTTTTTTGAAGTCTTACCAACTTTCAATTAACAAAAACTTGATTCTACAGACTCCAGACGGCATTGTCAAAAAACAGCATTGGGAAGTAGTGATAAAGGAGGACAGTAAACGCCAAATTAAAGCTCTTCCTCGCTTAAACAACAGTCACCTGCAACCGAAACAATATGAAAAGATGAATACAGCTAAGGCGTATCAAGTACTTATGAATAATTTATTATTAGGCCAGAATGAAAATTGGTTGGTTTGAAAAACAAAGTAAATCACTGATGGCATAAGATGGTAGGACCCTTGTTTTAACAATACTTTTTTTTCCAAGGATCCTAGTTCCAATTTTTGTTTTCAATATAAAAGAAAAATCATCGGGTTATGAATTTAATAGACTCCAAAGTCTTCAAACCTTACAAATTTGTTCCAAAATGAGATTTTATTCGTGCATTCTCTGATTCGTGCATTCACAGATTATACTTGCCATCACTGATCTTTTTTTTTCGTAAACCTCTCATCCTATCTAAATTAATAATATGTTCCATGTAGATGAATAAAAATTCAAATTATTTACAGTTTTTTAGTCGAGAAGTTGCGTCAGTCATGGAGCTCTACAGTATTCATACAAATTACATACCTGATGGCGAAAGTACACGCAAATTTATAACAAGAATGAGCGCATTAATTCATGCTTTCTCTTCAAGGACTCCAAAAGGTGCTCTCACAATGCAATGTCCTGAAAGAGACGTAAGTTCATATTATAAAACTATAATCTTGATTACAAAATTTCATACAGCATACACCATCATACATAATAAATGTATCTTACTTGGAACAATAAGCCATGAAGTTTGTTCTGTTCTTACATCTGATTTCAAGATTAAACAATGTTACTACAAAGTACTCGTGAGTAAAAGATTTAAAAAGAAAATTTTTTTCATTTTATTCAGGTCATAAAAGAATTTTTGGAATTTTTGAATCAAAGTAAGAATTTCATGACGCAGACAACATTGCATGGATTCAAAATAAGTTGCCAAGCCGCTTTACAACTGAGCGAAGATCTTATTAACAACTATGGTTTCTCTTACGTTATGACGGCAAGGCTGAATCAAGATAATCTAGAAGTTAGTACTATCAACTAAATTTGGAAAAAATTAAGCGCGAATGGGTAAAAAATAGAAATGAAGTTGCAGAGCTCACTGGTAGATGTAATGATTTAAATCTAATATAAATGCGAACCAAAGTCTACTGATAATGCATTCCATGTTTCCAATCAATTTCCTCGAATATTCTTTACTCTAACTATGCAAAAAGTATCCCAGAAAGAAAGTTTCGTTTCGATTATGATTATTTTTCAATTTTTAGCTGAATACTTCCTGTTACTTGTGAACCTAAGTAGTAAATGGCTCCCTTATGATTTTATTAGATTATACTTTTGGGTTCGTTCGTGTATTATAAAACTGTTTTCAATGGATAATTTTTCCAGAGATTTTTTGGAATGATACGAGCATCATGTGGCAACAGTGATCATCCGGATCCGACAATGTTTTTGCTGGTATTTCGTTTACTGTCGACATATTCACTCATTAAACCCACTCCGGGTTCTAATGTTACAGGAGAAGAGTTGTTTGAAACATTATTTAAAATCGAAGGGGAAAATTACGATAACTTACCAAATGCCAGTGAATCAGCAAAAGAAAAATGGACGGCCATGAAAAATCTCATTTTATCCAAGGGTGAAGTGATGGACGACTTTCATCAGTTAGAAACAGAATTTGAAGTAATTGACCTAGATGACAACTGTCTTCAATATTTGGCAGGATTTGCTGCAAGAAAAGCAGCAAATTTTAGTACATGCACAAACTGCAGGCAGATTATAGTTTCCGAAAATGCCAATCCTCTAAGTCTCATTGCTCTTCGAAATTACTACGATGTATTGCACATACCAAGTGATATCTTCTTTGCGCTCATCAACTCGATGGAGAAAATTATTAAAGAAGTAGTAGGCCCTGATGGAAGTCAACTGACGGCTGATACTTTTTTTTCCATTGCTGAAAGAATGGCAGAAGAAGAAAACATCGTTAAAGTTGGTTGTGAGGAACATGCAGATAATGTCACGCAAAGAACCATGGACTTCTACTTGGTAATGCGAATGAATTTCCTGTGTCAAGACCTGAATAAAAAATTCGTAAATAAGACCAAGCACCAGGAGCTTCGGAAAGTGGGGAAACTAGTGCAAGCCCCTAATCCCTCTTTAACTCGGAAATAAGGAACTGCCAATAATATAAGTGAGTAGTTTTTGAGTGTAAGTAAAAATGCATTTGAGGGAGTTAACTTTTATTGTCACTCAATTATGCACCAATTGATATAAAATGTTCGACAATACTATACTGTCAAAGGCAGGGTGCAGTTAAGCAGAATCTTGACACTTTGCTTCGAATAAATTTCAACTTACTGAACAAATTGACATTCCTTGGTATGAATTAAGTAACTCATTAACAAAATCCAAAAATTCCGCTTAGCAAGCACCCTGCAGACATCTTTTGAGGATAGATAAGTGAAAATTCCAGATCAATCCGAGCATAATTGAGAGACGGAAGTGCATCCTTGCAAGCGCATTTTTCCCAGGAAAAATAATTAATTCCGAATATTGTAATAACGTTTTGTTGAAAATGAAGATTTTACATTTCCTCGTCTATTCAAATATTATTTCACTATAAATTTCCTCATTTTCACCCTCATTTTTCAGAAATACTTGATCAAGAATTTGGAAACTACACCCTTCACTCACTGATACTACAATTTGTAAAATATTTGACGTTCTCTATATTTTCCGTAAGATTCGTAATTCATCACAGTTTTTGTATTTCTTTTATGATAATCATTATATAATACGATAAAATATAAAAAAAATAATTTTATTGCTCATCCTAGGTAAACTAATTGTTCTAATTTTATTTTCCAAACGTTATACTTTTTTCTAATAGGATGTGGTATTCGATCAAGAACATTACCATCCGCAAATATCATGTTCATAGTTTGTAATACGGTTTCACAACGCAAATGACTGCTCAATATTCTCAATATAAAACTAAAAACAATACAAACATTCGCAAGAATTAATTATGATAAAATAAAGAATAATTGTATACGATAAGACGAAGTTACGAAGTACTTACTTCATTGATCAAGTCATTAATCGCACTTTTCACTTTTTAACAGCAAGAGTAGACTTGAAAACACCAGGAATGAGTAACGTATTGAAAATTAAACATCAAACGCCAAATTTGAAGAATAATTTGAAAAATTATAAAATTTCTTCAAGAATTCATAAATTTTCTCGTACAACTGTATACAAATTATATGAAAAAGATGGAAAAGGATATCAATGATGCGATTGCAGCGCCCCTATAGTGATGAAAGTTGCTTACATTGAAGTTGGCTACAGATTTTTTGCAAGAGAAACAACTTGGGTAATCTATGTAACTGTAGTTTGCTCGTAGACGAAAAGTAAAAAAAAAAAATTACACAGAAAATATTTTCGAGCAAAATTCAAAATAGTTTAGGAAAAAATTTAATTTTAGAATTATTTTTATTTTTATTCATTATTCAATTAGCTATTATAGTATAGGAAAATCTCTTATCGCACTTTTTAGTAAACTTTTGTGGGTTATGTCTACCAGGAACAGTAATTTATAACTTCAAATAATGAAATAATGCTACTCCTAATAGATAAAATGGAGCGGAAAATCTACTTTTTTTCGAGTTATTGTCTTCACTACAATTACTCAATCCACGAAATGCTTGTAACATAGCATATACCTATAAACGTCATTAATTATGGGCAATACTAACTAATAAATAATAATATACTGGTAATACAAAAAAAAAGCTAATCCAAGAATTCGTTCAGGGGTCAAACGATGTACGAACTAAAAAGCTTCATTACTACACAAATTTTCAAGTAACAAGTTCTAATCTAACACAGGTAGGTGGCATGCGAGTCAGAACTGATGAAATATTCATAAGACTTGAGAACTTACAAATTACTGAGGTGGTTAGAAGGAGCGATCCTTCAGTTATTTTGCCAAGTCTCGTCTCCAATAGATCTCTAAGATCACACTCAGTTTCTCGCCTATTTACAACTGCTTCTTCCGAATGTTACCATTATTCGAGTTGAATTCAAATATTCTCGAAAAGGCTACCGCATGTTCATCATTTCTAGTATTCCATTCTCAATTTCGATTGAGATATCAAGTTTTTGAGTGGTTCACGACTCACCACTTTTTCGGTGAATTTGGCACCGAAAAATTTGGATACGTACTTTTGAACGTATTGTCTATGCCCGAATAAAGCCATTTTCTTGATTTTCTAAGTTTTAGAAAATTCATTTAGGGTAGTACCTACCAAAAAATAATTTTTCGTGGGTTCTGAAAAAGAGTGAAAAATAATAAAACTGATACGCAAATCCACAACACATGGTCAAAAAAGTTATCTACATTCAACGTTTTCATGCAGTTTCTTAGACATAGTCACGTAGACTATACAGTATATCCTCACTTAGCAACTGACATTCAAAGTGAAAAATATGTAAAAAATATGAAGTCAACAGAAATACATGTAACTATTTTATTATTTTCACTTCATTTCATATACAATATGAAAAAGACAATCTTACGTAACATTAGAGCAAGAGAATTTGAGCAATCGCCGTTACATATCGCCATCCATGAACTTGTCGTAAAACCGCTCGGCAAGGTAAAGTCGCTCTGAATAAGAATTAGCACAGCCGGCCATGTCCCAGGCTAATCGTCGCACGATTTGCTCTCCAGTTTCCTCAGGCTCAGAATTACCCGAAGTACTAGCGCCTCCATGATTGCCACCACGTGGTTGAGAAGATCCGCCAGATTTGCTGGGCTTTCCTGCTCCGCCGCTTTTGCTGGATTGAGAACCGGAACTATTTCCTTTATTCATCGTCTCGAAATAAAGAACTAAATTTCAGAAAATTGATTCGTAACAAAAACGCACCAAAAATGGATTTCTAATTAAATAGAACGTAATTTGCGAACTTCGAAAAACAAATGAAAAGACCCAAGTGAAACTATGAAGTAAAATGAACCGCAAAGAGGACAAACCGGACAAAAATGTGAAAAAATGGCGAATAAATGCTTACAGCTTACTTAACATGAAAATGAAAACTCGAAACGTGGTAAACAATGGTAAACAGACAACAGGAGCAGCGCAACAGCAACAACAGCGGCTGCGCCGGACTCGCTGCATCTGCGCAAAGAATCCAAGGTGGAAAGTAAGGGTGGAAAGTTTAAACTAGTTCAACTTTCACCCTCTTGAAATATATGACGTCATAGGATCAAGCAACGATGTGTAACGGGTGGCCGTAGGCTTGAGGGTGGTGCTATCTTCGCGATGGATGAATAAAAAAATTTTTTTTTAATTCAAAATTGAGCATTATTAAAAAAGAATTTTCATATCCTAGCTGTTGAAGAAGAAATTCAAATACTGGAGTGAAGGAATCTCTTACCCGTTCTGTTTTATAAAAGTTGAAACATGTTAATAAATAATAAGGGTGCATTTCACAAACGTGTAGAAGTGACAAACATTTTAAAATGCTCGAGCCATCAGATCAATAAGTTTCAGTAACACTTTACCAAAATTATTTCAGAATGAAAAACTGACTCCAAAACGAAATTTGAAGATAGGTTTACAAGTAATTTTGATGGGTTTCGAATTGACAATCTCAGAAAAACGAAATAACAAACTTGCATTGTTTAGTCCCTCATTATTCTGTACGTGAAGAGATTAATTGTGCTTAAACAAAAAAAAATTCTGTAGTTCGTGAAAAACTTTCAGTAAAGATATCCTGGTATTCTTATTCCAGCCAATCTTGTTCACAAGAATAATTACAATCAATATTATAAAATAGTAGACTTTCTCTTTTGACTAATCCTTAGTCCTAACCACAGAAAATTAATTCCAGTAAAGTGATGGGAACATGATCCGAGTGCAAGCCATATTTGTCAATTTTTCTCTCATTTGAATAAGACATTTTTTGAAGATCTTTTCCTACATTCTTGAAAAAAATAGTGGCACACCAACCGTTCTGTCCATTTTCAACATGAAAAGAATAATTAAATTTAAATCGAATACCTACCAACGGAGGATGTTGCTTACAGATAGAACTTGTTTGAAAAAAATTAAACTAAACAAAAAATTTAAAGAGTATATTCAAAGGGGAGAAGAAAAAAATATGTACACTATGTACAGAGTAAAAAGTTACATCACAAAAAACAAGACAAAATGAATAAATAATTATTTGAGAAAAAAAAAACCAAAAAAAAACGATAAATCATTTAGATATATTAGACAATGTTGGAGAACGCTCGAAAAAGGAACTTCATTTCTCAAAAAAACTTAAGGTAGGTACTAATATAAATGAACATAACGTAATTCCCAATTTTTAAGACTGCCCACAAATAAAGACATGAAACTTAGTAGTACCCCTAAAACCTTCCAAATAATATTCATATCAAGTAACGTCAACTGCAGTTTCTAGGTTTTGGTGATCAAAAGTCGTATAATGAAGCTACCGGGCTCGAAAAAAAAAAAACAAAAAAAAAAAAACGAAACATAAGTACTTGGACGAAGAGAACATTTGGTGTAATATGAAAAATCGCAGTCAGAACGCAAATAACGATCAGTCAATTAGTCGACTCAAATGTCAAAGTAGAAAAAAAAAACTAACCAATAGAATTTCAAACAAATTGAGTTTCGTATTCGAGTAGAATTTTCCAGTTTGGCAGTCGAGTTGAAATGACCAGTCGTCACGATCACAAAGTGAAACAGTTCATCACTGACGGAGAGAATAAGTAAGATTGTAAAACAAGCGAGTATAAAAAAGAGGGGTAGCGAAGAAAACCCGACCTGCAGTGACATTGAAAAAAAAGAATTGAATAAAAAAAATATACGAATACGTAGGTACTCAACAAATGCGACTAAATCTACTACATCTCCGATGCGTCCACAAAATAAAATAATAAGTAATCCGATGAAAATGGAGAAAAAAATCAGCGCCAATTCTGCGATATGACAAGAGATTCGAGTCACGCATCGCAGATTGTCGACTGTGTTATGGCTTCCGTTTTCGACGGAGAATCGTATCGGTGAATCTCAACGATCAGATTCTGCATCCGATACAGCATTCATCTCAATAACTGAACGGCGTTGAATTCGGTTTGTTTGGGCGCAGCCTCACAGAAATTTGGATTCGAAGAACACTGGGCTGTTAAAACATGGGGGTTGGGGAAAGCAAAAAAATAGCATGTAACGCAAACATAGAGCCTTCGCTGGACATGGGATATCTCGACGAAAGCTTGCCTTCCATCTGATGTTGAACGACGCGAAGTTGTACTAGAATTACTTTCGGCCTGACACGATCTGATAGCTGGGCAACACTCGACAGCAATGACCAGCAACATCGAAAGGCACTACCGAATAAAAAAAGGGGATGGGTGGGCTGCACAACCAAAAGATTTTCACACGAAATGAGCGACGATAAAAGATAGAGAAAACTGCATTCGACTGAATTCTGACGTTTCGCGAAATACACAATACACTGAGCGACGAAAAAATGTTTTTTTTTTCTTTTTCTTAAAGGGAAGTGATATGGCAGGAAATAATTTTCAAAAACACGGAAAACTGCAAATAAATACGGGGGAACTGATTTTAGAAAACGTAAAGTTTTTAACGGTAACATCAAACTGATTAATCTGGTAAAATGTCTCTAAAAACTTTTTCTTCTTCGAAGCGAGTTCCTTGAAGAGAGTTGAGAGCGCGAGACCCTTGCTCTGCTTTTGAAACGCCTTCGATGTTCGCAGTCGACGTCATTATGTAAGATCAGTATGGAATTCATCCAGACAGCTACAAACTGAACGACCTTTTCTACCACGACTACAACCATTCCATAATTAATTTCATTTCAGTTATCAATTCCTCTGTGAACTGAGTCTGCAGATTTCTTCATCTTCTCTATCTGACTTCAGTTTGCATACTATAAGCCATCATTGGTCAACTGGCTAACAAGCAACTCCGAGAACAGGCATCAGAACACGACAATCGCATCTGTACACAATCGATTTTAAATATTCCATACTCTCATATGAAGTGAAATTCAATGACAACCTGACTAATCACTGAAATATTCAAGTCGATGCTCACGTTCCAATTAAGCGAATGAGTTTCACTGTACAGGACATCTCACGATCGGTACATGAATGTGAGCCTGTACATACAAAATGAAAGGAATATCGTCACCTTACTACGGCTGACATAATTAATTTCTGGTCAGTAGAATTTTGGCTGATATAGCTGCAAGGGTCTCCATTTCTCTCGCGCTATCAAAAGATTCCACGACGCTGAAACCGCTGGACACTTCTTATTGAGCTGCACGAACTGGAACTGGTAATTTTGAGGTGCTGTTCTTGCATTCTATTTTTGTACATTCTTCGTCGACGAATATCATTTCCATTTCTTTAAGAAACGCGACACACAGCAAATCACTTTCAAAGCCCAATATTTGCGTTACATACGGAACCGGTAATGTGGGACGGAAACTACAACCAACAGATTACCAAGGTTAATACAATTTCGAACGCGACTTTCGCATTTCAAGAGTGGTAGCTGAAACTCAAAGCAAAGTATTAGTGTATCTAGATAGAAATGCGATCAACGTAAATAACAATAGCTGAAAAGAAATAATTATTTATGTTTCAAGCGTGAATAATGAATGGCATGCATTATGAGAGATAAAAAAAATAGATGGATGCCAAAAGATAGAAACAAGAAGAAAATTATTAAACCTGAAAAAAAAAATACGGCAAAAGAATAATGAAGAAAAATGGTTGAAATTGTTGGATGTAAATATCATACAAACAGACAAAACACAATACCCCAATGATAAAAAATGACGAATGAATTTTCCTGAGAATCGTTAATATTGAAAAATCGATTAAAACATAGAAAAACCACTACTTGAATTTTGGTTTCCAAAAAGCAACCTTCAACAACAAAGTAAATACCCACCCTTCAAAACTTCATAACAAAAAAATCAAAACTTGTAATTCAAAAGACAGATCAACAGGACGCACACCATGTCTATATAATAGGGAAACCTATTCACAGAATGACAAATATAAGTCAGATCAGTAAGAAATTCGATCACAAATTTCACAACTTTCGAACACCATGAATGATATAATTCATTATTATGTTGAAAAATTTCAGAAACAGTATTCGAATTTCAAACCGGTAGATTAGATTACCTATATTATAAAGATATTCCAAAGAACAAACTTATCAAGTTTCGATAGAATTCAGAAATATTATAAATCTTGAACAATACATTTTATGAGAACGCTAAACAAACAGGAAAAAACCCCAAAGAAAAGATAAATAAGATCATTGAAATAATAGAAAAGTAAAGACAAGGTAACCCAAATACTACGAGATAAAAGTAAAGGATTTCAAATTCAAAGATGAATAAAATAATACTGATTATAAGTGAAACTAATTGTACGACGGGAACAATAGAATTATATGAACAGAACAATGAAAATCCAGCGGGCGATTAATGATCCATCAAAAGCTAAACAATTTTTTTAATTACTAGACACATTTTTGAAGGTAACAAATCTAACAATAACTCCGTGGAAACCGATAAAAAACTAACTCTCAAACAACACGCTGATACAAGCTCAGAATTCGACATTGAAAAAAAAAGAAATACCGTCAAGCCTTATTTGAAGGCAACTTACCAAAGCGTCATTCACTAAGTCAAAGAAACAAAACGACTTTTACGCGCAACCCATTCCGATTATTAAATATTTAAGAACTCTCGTCACGAGTAAATTATTTTCCCTATGAATACGTACGCTTTTATCATCGAAGTGATGGCAGTTTTCCTTATTCTAGGAACGAATAGGTCTAAAAGATAGCCTGTCATACGAGGTGCTTCTTTATATAACTTAAAAAACATTTTGTAATTATTTACGATACAGGCCGTAGATATCTTTAGAGCGAAAGAGACACACGGATCCTGCCGCTCATCCGGAGTCAGTTCGACTATGGTTTTAGTAAGATCTGCATAAAACAAAAACATCGTTATTAGCAGAAAGCATAAATCAACTTGCAATAGGTAAAAAATCTTTCCACAAAAAATTACGGTGTCAAAAGTTCAGAGCATTCATTATAATTGAGAATATGAAAGTTGAGGATCGGGTTAGCAATACTGAGTAAACTCTATTAATTTAGTTTATAATGGTCTGTTACATCATTATAATTCTGATTTTAAAAAATTCTACAAGAATTTAGAAATGACGGAACCTTAGTAATTTCCAATGGCCCATGATCAACTCTTCTCTCGTAGAGTCTTAATTTGGGTACTATTTTTGACTGACTGAATTTCAAAAAATGTTGGAAGACACTTTTCCGATAGTAAATGCGATATGATTATCAAATAAATAAATAAGAAACACTCTTCAAAGTAAGCAAGAATGAAAACAAATTTGCAAGATTTCGATTGAACTGTGGAATATAGATGTTATGAACTTACCTATGGTATCCTTTGTGAAAATATAATATAAAATACGATAACATGTGAATTCGTTAGAATTATCGGACCATTCGTAATTTGTTTCCCGGTAAAGTAACTTTAGCTGAGACTGGCACTGGTTGAATTCATAATGGTCTCGTTTCTCCAAAGCTATACGCGCGTGAGTTTCATACACGTCGATGGTTAACTTGTCACGAATTCCTTGAACCTAAGAAGGAAAAGTTTACCACCTCTATTTTCTTGAACATACGAATGTTGATATAGAATATTTTGACGAATATTTACCGTAAGATCTTGTCTAATAGATTTTAGTTGTTCGCAAGCGTAATGGTAATCTTGATTACTTCGCCATCGGTCTTTTACCCTGGCTAGAGATACTCGCAGAACTTCTGGCGGTCGTATAGATGAAGCTTCCAACGCCTATTAGAATGGATATCAATTAAATTTATGCCAAATAGTAGCAACAGAACAAAAATTAATAGGGAAACTTTCCGACAGTTTTGATTATTATTATTCTATATGGATATGCTCTATCAAGTGTATTCATAAGTCAAAACAAGTGAATTTTCGTCAAAACGAATGCCAAGAGTTTTACACTGGAAGTTGTGATTATTGGTGATTTTTAGAAACCGTTACTCATACGGCAACAGTACATCATCCTAGAGGAATACTAAATTTTCAACCACGCAAACATTCTAATGTAGAACTGAGTATGTTAATTTTTGTAATTTACTAGAAAATAGTAATGACAGATGAGTGATAATTCACTTTCATGTATGACATATACGTGAATCACTACATTTTCCTCCTCCATATCACTATATTGCGACAAGTTTTAAGGCAATGTGGGCCATATAAAATTCAAATTGAAAACCCAATTCTTATCTACTTGTAACATCGAGTTATACTTAGGTTTAAAAAGTATCCGAGAATTACAACTTTTCATTCACAAAACTCGTCATCAATTTTCGCATTGTTCGAAGATGATTTCTTTATCCACTTTTCATAGTTTAAGGAAACTAGGAAAACTGCACACCCATAGGAAAAAATTGCCCTTTCCAACAGGTATAATCGAGATAAAAAATACGAACCGAAGTCAAACGCAGATACTGCTTTTCAATATCTTGACAGGTACCGATGATGTGTTCGGTGCTCGATTCTGGTATACGATCTTCTGAAACATTCAATGTTGAGTTCCAGACCAACGACATTTTCGATGATCCGGAACTCTTCGTGTCATCAAATGATTCATTCATTTTGTTCCCTAAACTAAAACGTGCGGCTCGCTTATCCATGGTTGCCTTATCCACGGGCGGAACACCATTCGAATATTCAGATACTGAATTGTTATTTTGGTAATGGTACTTTTTTGGTCTGAAGTATAAAGAAAGGTATGAAAATAATTACACGAAAACATTGACTAATGAATCACGTAAATAAGAACTGAACTTACGTATGAACGAACTTTTTATTTTTCTGCTTCGAAGGCGAATCAATCCGATCTTCTTCACGCTTACTGTTATACGTTGGCGATGATTTGAGCGGGATGAAATTTTCATCCTCTACGTCCTCCGATCTATTAATGGGAATAGAGATGTTAAAATATAAAAAAAAGATGCACCAGTTCTACTAATATTGATTGCTAAGTGATGGACTTACTTTCGTTTGTTCTTCTTATGCCACGACCCTTCTGTAAACGATTTACGAGAATAATTAGATGCTTCTGCGGACGCATCATTCAAATATTTCCATTTTTTAGTCGGTTGAAACTTTTGTTTCGGATGAGAATTAAAGCGATCATTTTTGAAAGGCGTAGGTTTGAAAACGGGCGTATCCGACATGTTACTAATTTCACTTTCCAACCTAAAACAAAAACCGAGACAGAAATAAGTTTCGCGAAAGAATAAAAGTATATGAGACTAATTGGAGAAATATTTGTCTGAACATGAGACAGAAAGTCGAAACGTATTTCTCAATAATCCGGACTTTTTTCGAGTGATTTTACCAACAAGAATTACATCGCGTAACTAACGATTAATACAATTGAGAAATGCGAAACCAAAAGATAAAATATTCGTAAGATATAGGTTCAAAAGTAAAACTTCTCCTTGGTTTTTATTTTTGAACAGATTACTAAAACGGGATGATGATTTCAAATTATAAACAATTTTAAACTTGAGACCGATTCATGCCAGTTACATGAGTATTACGATTTCCAAATTAAACAGTAGGCGAATAAATTGGACCATTTAAAAAACAATGCAACCAAAATGAAAGACAGAAAATATTAAGATGTTTTGGCTTAGTTCATCTTATTTGGTACTTTTTTAATAAATCAAAAGAAATACAGAATTCGACTCTCTACTTCGAGATTAACTCAACGTGAAATTCAATTACTTTTATCTTTCAGAAATAATCGAAACTTTTAAATGAAGTTTAAAACTATTAATAGAATTATCAAACCACGATTGTGGATCACAATATAATCTTGAAGATTCCGATATGCGTATATTGTGTACCAAAAAAACAATCGTTAACTATCTATACATGGCCAAGAAAATTTCGATTAACAAAATTAAGATGTTCAGTCAAATGAATAGTGAAATACGGATTAATAATCTCTGATCACAATATACATTTGAATACAGAGGAAGCGCAAAAGGCAGGTTTATGCTCCATAGAAACAGTTCAATCAGTAAAAATACATAATAAAAAAACCTCGGAGCATTAAAATCGATTAACCTATTGAATGACATGAACTGAAGAAAGGAAAATGTATAAATAAATAATCATCAGGAAAACTGAAATGTATTAAAAACATAAATTGGGTATTATCAAAGCGGGAAACAATAAAAGCTTTAGAACAAAAAATTTTTTTTCAACTTGAATCATGGTTGTCATAGCATATTCACAGCCATTGTAAGCCCGTAATTATCAATCAAAATTAAGAAAAAAAATCAACAATTCGAATATAATGTCTAGAAAGATGACAAGCAAATTACGATACCCTGTGAACATCTGTCTTTACGAAGGAGGCATAAGAAACTTTTGGTTCTCTCGAGCAAATATCACCTTTTCATTTCAAATTTGAAAAATGAAAAATTGAACTTACATGGGCAGAGGTTCGTTATCCCAGTCTTTCAACCACAACAGTTCGCTATTGGTGTCTTGCATGATTTTGGTTTTCAATTTTTTAGTAATCTGATCTTTCTCTTTGCTAGTAACACATTTTTGAAAACAACGATTAACGTAATTCCTAAAAGAATGAACAATATTGATGAAATGCAACACTACAACTTACGCACAAACAATATGACAAAATAAACTTACATCAACGACGCAGGCCATTCACTCATATCTAAAGACGACTGGGCTGTATTTATTTGGGCTAAATAATCATCATTTTGGGACTGGTTAGCGGAAGGGATGGACGACAAGTTTGCAGGTTCATCAACAGGTGATTTGCTAGGAACATGAGTAGGCTCAAATTTAACTTCTTCTTTTACTGGTGATGGGGTTTTATTTTGAGGAGTGGGGGAAACATTATTAGCAGTAAACAAAGGGGATGGGGCTAAAAGCGGCTTGGGAATAAATTTGGCGGGGGTAAATTTGATGGGCGTAGCTACAGTTGGAGGAGGTGTACACGTATTGTTGGCTAAATCTTCTGTTTTGACGGTTTCCTGTTGTTTTTTCAAAGCTTTCATCATTTTGTTCCGTCTACGCTTTTTTTGTTTGGCACTTAAACCGAAGAGTCCACCGTTCAAAGGAACTGGTGGAGGAATAGCTCCTTGATTTTTAATATTGAATTTCACAGCTGCTGAAACAAGAAGAAAGTGTTTAAAAATTTGATACTGAAAACACATTTAAAATTGCAAAACAAAAGAACCACTTTGTTGGTCAGACTGATGTTAGATAAATTTCTCGACACGAAAATATCAACGGTCAAGTCTTGAGGTACCAATATTACAAAATAAAAAATTTAAAAAACGGTATAGTAGTACAGATTCAAAGAAAAAAAAATTGAAACAAAAAACAGTCTATAAGAATTTAACACCAAGAAATGTACTGAAACTCGGAGTTCACATTCTATTAGTCATGATAGGACAGCTTTTCTCCCATCCAAAACTATTGAAAGCGAAAAACTTGATATATTCAATCCTCTTTTAGCAATTTCCTTTTCCCCCACCAATAGAAATTCGTAATAAATGGAGAAAACTGATCGACAACGTGGTGCGTTTTGGAATGTTGCAAATTCATAAAAAATTAGAAAAATGATTAATTACGCATGGGTAAAGGGGGTACAGTTGACGGCTCCGGAGGAGGTGGTGCTTTGGGTGGTGAACCAGGAGGGAGGGGAGGTAAGTCGTCTTTGATTTCGTTATTTGGAACAATTTCGCCATTTACTTCTTTTAAAGGTTCTTCGCTATTCTCTTTTTTCTCGTCAACCTTGTTCGTAGATCCTAATTTTCCTGTAACAATCGAAAATTAAACATCAAAATAAATCCAAATTTTCAAATTAATCAAGCACAATAACAAACTCTTACCACCAGGCAAAAAATTGCGCATGTACTGTTGCTGTTGTTGCATCAACACATTTTGATACATTTGTGGATTCATCATATTGTATTGATAATTCTAAAAGTAAAAAAAAAGAATCAACTCATATCCAACTACTCAATAATACGAACTAATGAAAGACAATACTCACGGGGTAAGGATTTTGATAATATTGTTGCATGGGGGATTGCCCTTGAGCGTTATAACTGAAAACAAACAAAATGCAAAAAATAAATAGACACAAATGAATAAATGTGAAGCAAAATCATTTTATTAAAATAAACAATCAACATTCAGAATTAATGCATAACTCAAAACGTAACACATACCCAACATTTGAGTACATCGAATAAAACGGATAAGATCCCCATGAAGAATTCCACGGATACCCAACGGTAGGTGAATTTTTATCTGACATTTTCTGTAAATAAATACGGAAGTGTAAATGAAATGGAAAAAATATCATCGCTATCATATTATATTACATAAGAAATGAAAGGGCATAATGGCAGCCAACGGAAACCATTGTTATGAATATGACTCACGCGAGGACACAAAATTTCAATCGATTTCATGAAATATGCTCAAAGTAATGATGTTGCAACACTAATCATGCTAATAAATAAATTAAGCGTATTAATAACTTACCTGAGCATTCTCTTGCATTTTGCACCTAAAAATTAAGGTGGAAGAACAGTTAAACTTCTACACAAGATGGAAGGATTTAGGTTAATACGTATAAAATGAAAACTGCACAACACGAATAATACACAACGAATTTTTTTAAGGTAATGTCATTAAAACATCTAAAAGAATCTTTTTTTATGAATTCTAGCTGAATACAAACCTATTTATAAATTAAATGAAGATAAATATACGATTAACGCCTTTCAGTTTCTAGTGCACAGCACAGCAATATTTAATTGTAATCCAGAAAAAATTAATTAGCAACTTTTGTTTTGGAGCTTTGTACTTGTACTACTTGTATACACAACACACTACACAGATCAAAAATGACGTCGAAACCAGTGGTCGAAATCGAAACTCGTCGAAATAAATCAATGTTGTCATTTAAAAAAATACAAATATCTCTTTTTCTTCCACGCGTTGCTTTAGCCTATATATAGCTAGCTTACCTCCGTTCTCCGCTCACCACGATCGTTTTTCGTTTCACATGACTCGTGACTAGGCACGAATCCGCCTCCGCACGGGCACGATTCAGATTTTTCCATTTCCTATCCTACTTCCTAGTTCCTAATCCTATATTGGTGGTTTGGTACCCGTGCCCCTACTTCCTACCAGATGAAAATTTTTGGTCTGTTTTCACTTTTCATGAACCAAGTTCAAAATAAACAGTGAACAACTAAACATCGTATAATTTGATTTTCAAAGCTATCAACAATTAGTTTGGTGAAATTTTGAAATATAATGCATTCTACAATATCAAATTAACATAAATTTCAACTTTCCCACCGCTCAAAATGAATAAAATTTATAATTTAACACTAGGAAAGCCAGGTTTTACTCGATTACTCAAAGGACCAGGTGGCGTCATATACGACACCACAAGAATAACCTCAAAAGACCAGCCGGTGGCGTCGTTTGTCACAAGTCAGGGCTCAGGGGTTCTTAAAATATTGGTCCTTTGAGAAATTCATCTCAAAATTTTGAGTGGCGTCGTATTTAACGCCACCTGGTACTTTTAGTTTCGTCGAAAATCATGCAGAGAGCGTTTCTTCCCCTCTTCGGCACTCTCAGTCCACACTTCTCTTCCTTTTTCTTACCCACTCATTCTGTTTCTGGACTCTCTATCTCTGTCTCCCTCTGAATTCTCCTCCTTCTACCCCTTATTTCATTCTTCTCGGCTTGACAATTGACCCCCATTATCTGCTTCTGCAGCAAGGAAAAAAATCGCGGTAAAGTGTGAGACGTTGCCCGTTGGTACGTTATGCAGTGCAGTAGTCAGTAGTGCCGTTCTGTAATGTTCAACTTGTAACTAGTAGAGATCATTTTACCTGTTGTAAACCCAGCCAGGTAAAAATTGGGTAAGTGTCTAATTTCATGTGAAACCGTTTTCCAGCACGTTTTATAGCTATTGATTGGGGTCAAATTCTCTATTTTTTAGTCATTCTCGGTTCTATCGTTTCTTGTGAAAACTTATTTTGCATCATGTTAGATTTGGATAAAAATAATCAAAACCTCCGATTGATGAGGAAACGTGGGAGTCGACGAGATGAAGTACTCAATACCTTCAATATTGGAGAAGTCAAAGAAGTAAGAGTGCTTTCTTTATTTTATCATGTTCAACTTCTCAATTCGTATTCTGCTTCTGGATATAGCAACTTCAGCTGTCTCCGGCCAAGTCTCTGACAAGCTGATATTTTACCTTGAATCTCATTTCTCAATTCTAATTCTGATACGTTTTCGATTAATTGGTAGGGATGCTATTTTTAAATGTGTTTATTCTCGTTTAAACGCTGGTAATTTCTTTTCAGGAATTAGTCGATTACGATTCGAACCTATCTCTTCTGATTCAGTCTCGAAAGTCAGTGGAGTTTCCCATTATCAAGAAATGGACATCACCCCGTCTCAGATCAGTCAGTTGTAATGTAAGTAAATAGTGAACAGAATTTTTCTTCGTACTGAATTAAAAATTTTTGACGATGCTTTTTCTTTTATTTCGTAGACGTTTCTTTTAGAGCTAATAATTCTATGATTTTAATTACAGAGAATGAATAAATCTGATGAGACCGATTCTACTAGCTGCAATAAGTCAATTTCACCAACTTCTCGAATCAAACACAAACTTCTGAATGTTTATGGAGAAATCGAAGGTATCCTTGGTATTTCTCATTTATTCGATAGGCTTACAAATTTTGAGAATACACGAGACAATCGAAGTTGTATCTGTTTGAAGAAAGCTTCAATTTCTCTAATGTACTCTGTAAAGTAGTTTCTATTCTTGAAATCTGATGTTTGACAAACAACGTTCATCTGATCCGTGAAATAATGGTAAGACTGTTTTTTTTTCTTCTTATAAACGAGTTTTTCTGTTAGAAATGGTGACCCCAAATTATGGTCATTTATGTTTACTACAGAAATCAAATTTTTTTCCTTTCAATTTTCTGTTTCAACCAATCAGTGTAGAGTAATGTTATTATAAGTTGGAATCAGGCTTGATAAGACTTTATATAGTATTACACAACTTGTGAATAGGAAATGCTGCACTGATTTTCTTTTTTTCGATTGTCTCCGCTAAGTTCGTTTTTTACTTTTTTGAAGACTTTTTATAAGTGTCGATTTTCTTTCCGAGTAGGGGTCAAGATTGGTGATTGGTGGAGCAGTAGGTTGGAATGTTCTGATGTAGGCGTACATAGACCTGCTTTTGCTAATATTCACGTTGGTCCAGATGGTGCTTACAGCATTGCTCTGACAGGCTGTTATGAGTATACCGACAAAGGAACACATTTTGAATATTCAGGTACGTTTGAAAACAAAACTACCTATTTATTCTTGACTCTAGATGTTAAAATCAAATTCAGTGGATTGTAGTGAATATTTTATGTGCACCAAGTTTTAGAGCTTGCTTCTTAGAAATGAGTGATGTATTTGTCAAATGATAGGTTGGTAGTTTAATGTGTAGCACTGAATCAAATTACAGGCTTGATCGCCATCCAAAAGTGTAGTGAATGTGTTTAGCTGGTGCTGGTTTTCTTCTATTCCTCATGTTTCTTACTCACTCTACGTGTAATGGTAGATATGCAAAGTATTTCATTTCTCCGAGTGAGCATCAATGAGCATGCGTAATAAGTCTTGCCTGCCTGCATAAAATGAGGAGAATAGTGAAATATATTTTGTGTGGTAATGGTCCCTTCTGGTAGTTTGCATTTATACCTTTTTAACCTGAAGGAAATATATGTATGCTCCTTTCTGATGTATAGTTTATGATAAATAGGATCTCAAAATGTAGTTTTGACAAATTTGTGAAAACCTTTATAGTCAAGTTTTTCATCTAAAGTCACAGTTGCCTGACAAATGAATAATTAATTATCAATTTGCAGGTTCTGGATGTCGTGATTTGCGAGGAAGCAAAGATACCAAGAAAAAACTTACTAGTTCTACTCAAACGAAAAATCCAGTTGTTAACTGTTATAACGCTTCTTTGATTAAAAATTTCGACACCGGTAACCCCATAAGAGTTATCAGAGGTTACAAATTGAATAGTAAATTTGCTCCCATTCGTGGCTACAGATATGATGGTAATTTCACTTTTCAAAAATTTTAGTTTAATTTATTTTGAACAACTTCTCGTATTATTACTTTCTATTTGGCTTAAAAAATTACGTCATTAATCGAAGAAAAAGAAATTATACTTCCATTACTCATTTTATACCTCGTAATCTATCGCCAGATTTAGGTGCAGTTCTATACATTCACAGATGGCTTGTTTATTGACTTTTCTCAGAATCAGTTTCACTCTTATTTTTTCAAATCCTCGATAGCTTCATTTCATAAGGTTGACTACAAGCTCTTAATTTTTTTTTCAAAGTATACCTAGTATTTCATTTCAATTTTCTTCTAGAACCTATTGTTCATTGTATGAATCTTCATGAAACTAGTAACTAAAATTTCGAAAGATTGAATTTTCATGACACCAATAGTAATACCCGCTCTTTGGGTGCGTTAATGAGAGAAAAAAGTAAATTTATATAATTGATAAATCTTCTATCTATACAAGTGTTAATCTGTTTCTTAAAAAAAAAAAGAAGAAAAAAAAATAGCTATTCAACTCGTAGCTTCACTAAAGCTTCATTTATGTATTTTTGCAGGTTTTTTCAATTTTTTTTTTTTTTCGTTTCGAACTACCATGTGCTAGATTTTATTTATGATCATTCATCCTATATTAAAATATTTTTACTTCAAAAAGTGGTTTTATACAGATTGAATTTTGTAATTTTTGTGGTGCTATATGTGACCTGGAAAAAGGAAAGGGGGTTAAGGTTCGAAAACAAACAATACGTAAAAACGCGTTCAAAGTTTGATCACTGCCAGTCGATCCATCAGAATCGAGAAAAAAAAAATTATTCTTCGAACCTTAACCCCCTTTCCTTTTTCCAGGTCACATATATTATTTCAGTTTTAGGGAAGGAGACTGATTTTAACCTCGGAGCGTGTTTTGATCAAGTACCCTGAAGGAATTATATGATTTAATATACAGTCTAAAATGGAACTAAATCCGCTTAGCAAATTAGATTCGGCAGCCCGAATAAAATTTTAGCATTATAATCATAAATAATTTACTTTATTACAGCCACAGTGCATTATTAGTCATTAAGCAAGTTTTATTTTTTCAGATTCTTATAGAGTGCGTCATTTTTTTTTACGAACCATCCAGTTATGTTCTTACTTTTCGTGCGTAATCTCGTCTGTGCAACGATACACTTGTCGTTATACAGAGCAAAAAATTACGAAGTCGACTACTCATTCATAATTAATGATATTTTCGTTGTCGTTTGTAACATATTGAGTTGACATTTCATCGTTTTTTTTCTTATTTCAAGGTTTATACACTGTCGGCAAGTTGTGGACGTGTAAAGGAGCATCGGGGCTTGTAATATTCAAATTCTTGATGATACGTTGTGAGAACCAACTGCCAGTTCCTTGGGAACCCGATTTCAACCTCTCGAAAAAGCACTCGATGAAGCAGTTGCCATTGGTAGCCGACAAAACAGCAACGGAAGACTCGGTCAGCCAGCACCAGTACGTAAATTCATTTTTTTCGTGCTTGGTTTTTGTTCAGAAATTTGAAGAATTTGTGGTTGGCTCTCATTTTCAGGGCGATGTCATCACACAGTGAAATTGTCGACGAAGAATCGATTAGAGAAAATAAATCGAAAGGCTACGCTGACGATAATAAGGAAAATAGCACTATTAATATTGCCGATAAATTGTTATCGTATGACAGTTTTACTGTCAGTAGTTTATTGTGTGCAGACGATTCGTTACCTAGAATCAATAAGCGAAAGTTACCTCGTAGAAGTAAAACGAAACAAAATTCAAAAAAGCTCTGTGAGCGTTCGGTTGAAAATGCCGAGAAGGAATGTACTGCTGTCACATTTAGTGAAGTAGGCGAACCGTCGGAATTGTTTCGAGGATTTAGTCCCGAGTTTTATCCCCGTAAAATCATTATTTTAGGATTTTTAATTCACGATATGCAAAGCAAGTTGACCGCAAATCAAGCAGTTTAGTTTATTCAGCTTTTGTTGTTATTCTGATTGTTGTTATGGAAAGTGTTTTTTCTAGTGTCTGTGTGATTGAGAGATTTTAAAATCAAAGAAGGTACATAGACGTGTATTGTGTGCGTTTGCTATGGTGGATAATTTTACAGAAATGTGTTCTATTCTTGTTACCAACGACTATCGAGTAAAGATGCTTATGAAAGAAAGATACAGGTTATCTCATTAAGTTTTACTTTTACGTACCTTTCCTCGTGGATAGGCTGTACCAAAGTCCACTCAAATCATTATAATAATATACCCCATTTTTCTGGGACAAAATTATTACGATTTTAATTTTGGTCATTGAATTCATTTTGGTATAGTCAAAAATTGCGTATCAGTTTCTGATTATGCTGCCGATGTATTTCTGATATTATTGTCGAACTGGTATTCCATTCCTGTTTTTAAAATACCCAAAAATGGTAAATTGGAAAACAGGTCAAGATAATTGATGTAATTTGGAGAATTGAAACACATTTTTTTAAAGTAACCCTGGCAGGACTGTGATCAATGAAAACATCGGATATCTTTTCTGATAATTTGTTTTCTAATTAATGTTTCTTTGTGTTCTTTTGTTCTGTTTTAGAATTTTTTAAATTACGTTTCTCAAAAGATCGTTTGACTTGATGGAATTATTTCTTATGTTCTTATTCTGTGTCTGCATATTTTTAACATACTGCGTCTCGGTGACTTCTGTTCGTATATCTAGTCAGATATTCAGCGCCCTAGAGGCTAGAGAACTTTCTCTTTTTTTTTTTTTTTTTGACCACCTTCGATTTGTGGTTTTGTTATTATAACCTCGTTGTCGAAAGTCGGAGATATTTCATTTTACATTGACTAGTGTGAGATATGCTGCAGAGGTAGAATCTAGAACTTTTATTTGTGTGAGACTGAAACGAAGGTTTTTTTTTTATAACTTCCCCCGCCATTTTCAAATTTTAGAATTTTCTTAACTCGATGTATTTTACTTATTTTAAAGTGCTTTAGTTCAACTGTGTTCGTATAAATGACGTTCCTAGGCATTCGTTTTGAAAAGGTGTTTTCGGTACTTGAAATAAATTTGGAATTTTCTGCTTATTTGAATTTAAAAGCAAAGGTGAGAGATATCTTGTGCAAAAATTGAACTTAAAATTGGTGAGATTTGTTCTTTTTATGGACGCCTGCCAACACAAAATGGTGTTGCGCGCATTATAAAGGACATCAATTCTAATATTTTTTTCTATCTTGCTCGTCGAGCGGGTATAGACATTGTCAACACAATCCGACCCTGATTGGCTGATACTCATCCAGTTCTCTTTTAAGGGCCAATATAGTTTGTGCTGTTGTTTGAATTGAATGAGGATTTTCAAGCGTGAATAAAATACTAATATGGTAATCGAATTCTTGGAACTTTTCTGCTCAATGTTTTCTTCGGCCAAACAAAATGTTTCGGACCTTTATTTTGTCAGCTGTCTATAACTGCTTGTTTGTAGAAAAATGATAGCTTCGAAGATGATGGTTAAGTGGTATTTTTAGTTGTAAATTCTAAGGTTTTCGGTCATTTGCTCTCAAATCAATCATACGGTTCTCGAATTCGTAATTGCACTAGTGAAGCATTTCTTTTGTAAATGTTTTTGTATTTGAAGAACTGCTTTATTTTTAAAAAAAATGAGATGCCTACTATTTGTCTTTTATTTTTACCAACTTTTGTCATCTTACTTTACAATTTTTTTTTCTTTTCGTACGGCTTAACATTAATGTGATGATGACTCTAAATACTAAAATAACGTATCACTACCTAATTACTAAATTAAAGAAAGAAAATAAATCCTATGAAAATAACGCCGCGTTACAAAAAATTGAGCGTATTTTCATTAGTTCCTAAATATTTCATGTGTTCTTATATTCTATTAAAATGACTTGAATTATGATGGGAATGTCAGTATTACGTAATAAAATGGCTATAAAATAAACTTTATTCTCTTCCTTTTGAGCTTTTATTGTTTTATACTTCAACATTTTACAATTAGTGTGTTGTAATCAAACATTGATTTTACTGACATTTATTCGAGGTTGATTTTGTTTTCGAAATTGGAAAAGTTTTGTGAAATCAGTTCCTCAAAGTTTTTCCCCAGTATTTTAAGATTGTATCAAATTATTCTGCTGATTTTTAAAAAATATATATGCGAAAAAGTTTTGAATTATGTAGTAAAAAACAGAACCATACTGTCCACATACCTCTCTATTTTTGTCGCACAACATGACAGCTTGCATCAGTAGTTCGTTTGTCAGGTGTTCAAAACATTGACAAATTTATTACGTTAAGATCAGTTCGCTGGTTAGAATCTGTCTGGTTTGCCATTTGATCACGTGATTTCTATTTGAAAAATAATATATTATCTTTAAAACTTTTGTTTGTTTAGTTTAAGAATCATTATTGAACCGAAGAATTCTGCGAAAATTAATAATTACTCATAAACCTTAAAATACCGTAACTTTTTGTCGCTAAAGAAAACAGCTTTTTATTTATTTATTTTTTATGATTATCTAAGGTTAGACATGGTGTATGCTATTCAGCTGCGAATTTGTATTATAAAATCTACCAGAATAGAAACATTAGAGCTTCTTTTTTTATTTTTCATTTTTGATTTTGATGAGAATGTGTGAAAAAAGTTGCCAGAATTATTGCTGATCTTTCGCCTTAGGCGCATGAGAGGAATCAGCCCGTAGAATTTTTTTGAAGAAACACTAATTATAGGTGTGATCCCCTATTCCCCTTCTAACCATGGCATTTTCTGATTGGGGCACAATGAATAGTGAATGTCAAACAAAATCTAACTTCATTATACCAAACGGTGAGGAATATATTATGTGTGTTCTCCAACTGGTGACACCATATTTTGAATGAATACGGATAATTTTTTTTAAATTAGCTTTTTATGACTGTAAACGCGTGTATTTATAATATTGCGGACTGAAACTAATTATAACCAGACAAATAATAAAGAAAACGAAACAATAATAAAAGAATACTTTTAATATTATTTGGAAGGGTGATTTTTTCATCGTTTCACTGACTGTTCTTGAAGGTTCCAAAAATTATGAAAATGATAGGTGATTTCAGTCATTTACTGAGTATAAGAAGAAAATTTTTGAGCTAGTATTTATCTTCTTAATTTATATTAGCTTTCGCTACCTAGTCTTCTTTTATAAATTTTTTTTGTGGCTAATTGCCAATACTTTTTTTTTTCAATGAAGAATTCTTTCAAGTATCTCATAATTTATCCACTGATAATTAAAATATACCCGTACCTATGTTATAAAAACGATTGAGGAAATATGGCAACTGTGCTCCAAAATTTTCTGCTTGCATTGATTTTTTTTTTGGCCGTTCATAAAAATTCTTGCAAATTTTGTCTATAAACACGTACACTCCCAGTCGCGTAAATGATGAGTGGAATTTGTTAATCTTTTTTTTTTTTTCAGTAGCAGGGTAGCCGTGAACTCTGCTTCCTGTTTCATGTTCTATTAGAACAATCATTTTCATTCAGTACGATGCATTTATGCTTTTCTGAATGCTAAACGTGTCTAAGTAATATGTTTGACGCATCGGAAACTCAAATTGATTAAGCAAAAACTTTTCCTGAGTAGACAGTCTGGAATTCTTTAATAATACGATTAATAAATAATTGCGAATCCAAAATACCGAGCTGAGAAAATTTAGACCATGTCTTGAAATTTTGGGAGTGAGAAGTCAGATTGGTAAAGTGACCGAATTTTCAAGATGTAATTCAAGAACAAGTCTGGTTTCTCTGATTTCAAACTTTTCATTAAAAAAAGAAAATGTTCAAAGCATTTATTTAAATTTAATTTTTCTAATTTGTAAAAATGAGTTTCCAAGGTAGATGTTCACAAAAAATTACGTATATTTAAAAAATAATCAATATCTTCTCAATCAACAGGGCCGGATTTAAGAATTTGGCGCCGGCGTAATCCTCGATCGAATTTTTAAGACTAAAAAATCTGAAATTAATTTTATTTGAAAAAAAAAATATCGTAACTCAAAAGTCAGTCATAACTGAAATCGTTCGAGCAGCTCAGAGAGCAGAGCAGGCTGGCAGGCAGGGAGTGTCAGTGACAGCCGGATTATGGAAGAGGAAGAAGGGCTTATGTTTTGATTCTGGTTCTCCAATCTATACGTTCCTGTGACGTCACACTCATCATCATCATCATTTTAGATTGAGAGAAGAAGCATGTGTGCGTGTGTGTATGCGTATTTCAGCGCTGAAAACACGCAGCAGACGAGTTCGGCTGAATCCAAACAATCCGCTAGAGAAGGGAAACGTGCAATGTTTTGACTCGTTTTTTTCTCATACTCAATACTCGGTCGGTTTTTCGTTATCACTGTGCCATTTTTCTTTTTCATTTCATTATTTCTGCTGTTTGAGATTGCATGTTGTTTCAGTTCAGTCAGTTCAGCTTTGAAGTTGCAGTGATATATTTCGTTTTACTGAAGAGCAGATGAGTGCTCCGGTTTGAAGCAGTGTATTATATTCTAAATTCGGTTTCGATTTGACAGTTGATCGTTTCAATTTAACGATTGACTCGTTCTTGTCTCTTCCGTGTTAAGTGTGTTGTGATTGAAGATGGATTCGTTACGAGAACAAGTGATGATCAATCAGTTTGTTTCGGCTGCCGGTTGTGCTAGAGACCAAGCTAAACAAATACTGCAGTCGACGCAGTGGCAGTTCGAGGTAACGTAAAATATTTTAGCATTTGTTTTGTAAACAATAAAGCTGCAGTCGCAGCGACAGCGTAGACAACAACAATCTCAAAATATAAACAAATAATATTATAGTTACCACTATGGTTACCACATTGTCCTCATTACTATTACCTACAAATAAATATTGGACCATTCGATCTGGTTATCCGGGGAAAAACTGTTCACCTGTATAACCTGGTTTGGCTGCTCTTAGTTTTTCGATCTGCTCCCTGTTCCCAAACTGCTCCGAGCATATTCCAAATAAACAGCTCTCTCTCTCTCTCTCTGCTCCTGGGTCTTGGTTTAGGCTCATTGTCAGATATGACAAGAGCCTTTTTTATTTGAAAACTTAGCTGCGTCTAATAATTATTTTGCCTTGAAAAACTACCTCAAAAATCAATATGTCATGGGCTACATTCATGAAATAAGATCATATTTGAGAGCAACAGAACTCATATTACTCATTAGTCACTTCTCGAGTTATAATGAAGTTCAAGTTGTGGGATCGTCCATAAAGCCTGGACACCGGCTCAAAACCTGCTAATTGTAAGTCACAACAAAAAATAATTTTGTTTTTTCGCTGATTTAGTAAGAATAGACTTCGATACATTATTTGCAGCAGGGGTGCCGTGAAGGCACAATCTTGAGAAGCAACTCCTCGTTGACGATTTTGGGGGAGCTGATTTTTTTCAGATTTAGAAAAGAATTTTTAAGATGATCGAATTCCCAAAATGTTTTCTCGCGCGGGGGGGGGTCGTTATCATTCCTACTTGACCTGAAGGGGGGCACTCCTCGTAATCACAGTACCCCTGATTTGCAGATGAATAAACTCCTTGAAAGTTGTAATTAAATCCTTCAACATAATATTTGATGTTTAGCTGCTGAACTTTGAAGTCGATGAAACCTAATCATGTTCTAGCCAATTGCTCCTTTGCTTTGATAACCTATTTAAAATTGTTATTACTCTTTCAATTAGTGAATTTTTTGTTTTAAACATCAACAAAATAATACAATTTTATAGTATCTACACATGTAACTGAGCAGGAAATAATCATTGGTGTTCATTTGGTCGAAGTATCTACAATATTTATACTTCTTCTTTTTTACTTTTTCTACTTTTTATTTATCTTAGATGCAGTTTTCACTCTATTGTCCGTTCTTGAAGATATTAAGAACTGATACGGGTATAGAAGATGTATTTTAGATGATTTAAATGCCCAAATTTTGAAAATAAGTATAAACAATGTTTCGGCCTCATGGACTCCGAACTCTGTTTTAAAATAGAAGCATAAAATAATCAATTACTATTCTATCACTATGTAGTCCCTTTCGTCCCTTCCATTTGAGAAACATCTAGCGCAAGAAGTTACGTACCCACCCTGAAATTTTGATTGAATACAATATGACTGAATATTCACAAAATCTTTCTGTGTCATAAGCAATCATCAACTCAAAAATAATTTTTCCTACCTTAGATGAGTTCATAGATCACATCACATGTATCTTAGTCACTAAATTTTGACTTTTCTCCCTTTGATTCTCAAGACCAAACTTAATATCATCAGTTGTATAAAAAATATGGACTCGAAGTAGCTTCAAGAGCCTCAGATGAATTTATTTCAAAATTCAACTCTGAGGATTTCTTTCAGCTTTGCGTAGATATACATCATGTAGTCACTCTTTTTTCTGTCCGAACTCCCAACAAGGCTATAATTGGAGCAAAATGGGCCCCCTCTTCACCATTCCAGGGGGCAAATGACTTGAAGGGGCAGTTTCCTCAACTCCCACTCTGGTTACAGCCCTGCCTATCAACAATCCCCTGTTTGCCATAAAGCAATTTCAGATCGTTTCAGTTAAAATCGAAGAAAGTAGAGATAATACAACGTATAATAATTTTGTGAAATTTTTCAATATTCGATTTAAAGGTTTTTTTTTCGTTGCTTAGGTACTTCTTGTTTCTTTTATCAACATTGAAAAAAAGCATCTCAATGTAATCATGCGATATCAAATTCGCGATTAAATGAATGGTATTAAATTTTCAAGTTCATGTGTGTGATTTCGCTGAAACCTAATTATAACACTCTTTATCACTGATTATGAATCGAACTTACTAATCATGCTAATGATGAATGATTCATTATTCTGTTCGTGTAATTGAAATTTCGGTTACCATTATACGAGTAAGCACCAAGGTAGACCTGAAATATCTACCTAGTATGTATTTTCTGTTCAAAGGTAACGACAGTAAAATGTGGAAATTTCCTGAAGTTTCTGTTTTGTATGTATCAATTACCCATAGAATGTATCTGTAGAAAAAATTATAGGACAATAAAGAGTTCAATTGAATACATTATGGGTCTACCAGGTATGTGCATTTGCTAAAAGTTGGAATAAAATTATCTGATTGTTAGTTCCTTTTAGAGGACTCTTTCAATTTCGTATACTTTGACTACCTACAAATATACAAAGTCAAATTGAACGAGTGTTGAACAAATGGCTTGGTTGAAAACATACGTCTGGGTATACGTTCGATATTCTCTTTTTGCAATTAAAAACAGTATTTTTTGTAGATTTTCTGTGTATTCAACGAGTAAAGAGATGCAACTCGTAGTTTGAAAATAATTAGTACAGTTTAATTCAAACCCTAAGTACAATAAATATATTTTACAAAGTTGTGACGATTTAGAAGTAGAAATTATCCCTACTTGTGGGTTTAGAAAAAAATGTTAGATACTGCAGTGGAGTTACTTTGATGCTCTTTATTTGACTTGGCTGTGAGTCAAGAATCGATATCGTTCATTAAATGCTGGTATAATGATGCCTTCGTGCGTTTATTTAGTTTTAAATGCAAGTTAAGCGCAGATAATTTTTTTTTTTTCAGATGTTATACATTTTTTTCACTCGGTCTTCCTCAAGTTAGCAGTAAAATAAAATGAAAATGGTTAAACCCTAAATTAATTTTACGTTTATTAAAATATTTAATTGCCATCTTTTACTGTTATGAAAACCAGTAAATGTAACAATGGCTTACCGATATAACCTAGATTAGAAACGCGTTTTTTCTTTGCTCATTTAAAAGTTCAGAAAGTTGTAAGCAAACTCGTGCAGCTGATCTATGAGCTGCTTACTCGAACAACTTCTCTTCTATGCTCGCACCATCCAGCTTACCAACATACTTTTTATTTAATGATTTTGTAAACCTGTTTTCAAATTGACAAAATAGAGAATATTTTTTCGGAATTCATCTTGCTTGACTGTGAAAGTGTAACTACACAAATACTATTCGTGTTTTTTTTTAAAGCGAAAAAAAAACAACGTGAATAAAATATCAGCGAATCAGGGCTTATTGAAAAATTCATACGAATCGTATTGATTATCTGAGAAAAGAAAATTTCGATTTACTTCACTTCGGATTATTCGTCGGATCTTTCCTCTCTAGACTCGGTTCTCATGCTTTCATTGTTTAGTTTGTTCAATATTTAACCGATAAAATTCTTGTTGAGTAAAAATAATCATCGTTGATTAAAATCATGTATCAGAAAAGCTCTCCCAAGCGTGATAAAAGAGTTTTTTCTCTTCGAATATGTCAAATTTTTCTTTCTGCTGTTGGAAAAAAATTTTTTTTCCGATTATTTTGGTTTTGAGCATTTCATGAAATGCCTGATGATTATATGCCCGTAAATATTTTATACGAACAATTTTCGAAAATTTCGCGTATTTATCATTAAAACTTCAGGTCACACCCTATCTTTAAATCCGCTGTCATTTGGGCTTTTTTATCCTCCTCACGAAGCATAGTAAATTTGAACCTCGCCTGCTCGTGGCTTAAATTTGGACATTGTTTTCTCTGCCTCCGATTATATAAGTGGACGTTTTGAAGTACTGATAAGCACGACGAGTATTATTTCAACGTTTTTGATAATATTCATTATGAAGTCGCAGTAACTACCTCTATTTGTTTTGTTTGAAAATAGAATAATATTGATTCGATTTTGGCTGTTGAAAATACCTGTATGTCGTATGTGCACCTGTGGAGTGAGAACAGTGAAATATGTCTCGGTACTGCCTTCGATTAATTTATTAATTTTTTGTATTTGGAAAGCTAAAGGCTTAATTTGGAAAATAATTATTAATCTCACGTATTTTCTTCCCGTGCGGGGCAAAAAATTTGAAATATGTACAATAAATGCTGACTGAAATCAACTTTGATAAGTATTATACCTGAAAAACATTTTCAAACAGAATTCTGGCTAAAATGATTTTTATGGAAAAATCCTCCAGCTTTATTAAGCCGAATATAGTTTATTATTGCATTTTTCGAATTAGAAATTACAATTTAAAATATGTATTTTTCCTTTGATTCAGTTTACTGTCGCACTACCCACATCCTCAGATTCTGAGCATTCAGAATGATCTCTGTTTCCATGCCAAACATTTTTTCCTTGGAGCTTTTCTTTGATGAGAAAATTTTCTTGCTTGTGGAAAAATGGCACGTCTTTCACAAATCGTATTTTCCTTGAGGTTACGTACTTTTTTTTCCCTCCTACATTGTTCTATGTTTGACGTCGTATGATAAATTTTTTCTGCTGCAACAATGGGATCTGAAGTGGATGGTTTTAATTTTTTTCTGAAATTTTGTGGGCTGGCACAAATGCGATAGCATCATTTAGTATGTGCAGTGTCCATTTATGAAGCGAGTGAAATAATTAATGAATTTCTACTACAGCTACGTGGGTCGTTCAAATGTGCGAATAAGAGACCTATAAATTTTTCAAACAATATGTTGCACTTATGGGTGAAGTAGGGACATGAGAACTTTTTAATTTCTATGGGTTCTTTTAATTAAATTACTAGGCAGTTACGGAATTTCGCGTCCAGAATTGCAAAATGTCAATTTGTTGTAAAATTTTCATCGCTTGAATTTTGTATGTGGTTCTGATTATTTAAAACTCTTTAGCAAATTGTAATTAGTTGCTATTATACAAATTTGTGCTTTTGCTTATTGAATTGCTTTGCATTATTTCCTCATTTCATTTCCCCGCATCAGCACTGCTTCAAATTTATGTCATTCTTCATTCTCACTTGTTGATACATATACGAGTATAAAATTCCATCAATGCATTGTTGAATTAAATTTAGTATGATAAATTTTGGATCCAGATTACCCTGCTGAATTAATTGGTTTGGTCTTATTTTTTATTCATTTATATATTTTTTTTTTTCAATTTTTTCAAACTTTTTCTCGGAAGAATCACCTTGTGTAGAATATAGGTAACTCTCAGGCTTATCCTTCCACCAAAGAAAGATTGTTACTTTTCCCTTTTATTAGATTAATTTTATTCTTCAGATTCTCTATATTTTCTTGTCTAAAAGTTTTGTGTTTTTTTCTTTTCCATGAATTCAAACTTTTTATTGGTCCCCATTTCCTTATTGCGTCGACACGTAGTCTGACAAAAAATGAGTAGGCAGTTCCGTTATCGATTCGTTTTGTCGGCCTCGAAAAAGGGAAGCATTACCAAAAAATTTACGAATTCGCGTGGTCTATTTGGTCTCGTTGTATTAGAAAATAGCTCGTCATCTTCGTTGCTTTTCGTCTGATTGATAATTTTTCAAAATCTCTATCGATAAAATGTAACAAAAGGTACAAAGATCGTCGTTTAAAGTTTTTACCTTTTGCCTATATTTTTTTAAATAAGTTAGACCTTGCATATTCTCTCTTTTAACGATGTGAATTCGCTCTCATCCGATTACCGAGAACCTTTCTCGAAGTAGAAAACTAAAAAGACATTATTGAGATGATTTTCATTATAAATAGATCGTCTCTTGTGGCACACTGTCGCCATCCATTTTATCGGTCGAATTCTTGGCTCACGAAAAAGGTAGACTGCAGTTCGTATAAAAGAATTGGCCAAGTGTAGAAAGGCTGCTGCAGGGAAAAAATAGCTTCGTTAAATGTCACCAAAGAATAATGGAATTATGAGAAAGTAGCGCAGAGGTTGTTTAGGTGTCTGAAACTGTTTCAGCAGTGCAATGCAAATACATCTGAGAACTTCTGCACTATCTACATCCATTGCAAACACTATATATTTTCAGATGTTGCTTTAAAGTGCTGCTAAACAAAAGAAAGAACTAGGTGCCAAGTAAAGATCATGGACTTGATCAGGTTTTTAGGGAAAAAAAACAATGTTGATTAAATGGCCCCGATCTTCATTTTTGGAGTTATTTTTGGTTGAGTTGAAACATTAAAATTTTTGTCACATCTTTGAATCAGACTTATTTTTATTTTCTCACGCAGGGTTTCTTACTTAATGTCAGTATGCATAGTACACTTACAGACAGTCATATTATGGAGATGGATCAAAATAGTTTTCAGAATTTTTTTCATAAACTAAAAATTGAAGAGACTGCCTCAGGAGTTCTTATATGAAAATTTCAACTTTCATAAAAATGATCTCGCTAACCTGACCCTAATGACGATGAAGGCATGTTATTAACCAGCTAATTAATTTTTGACTTGAGTGACTAAAGGTTTCAAGTTTCCCTTCCCTTCAGCATTCGGTGCATTCCTTTTCATCAAAAATAAATTTTATTTACTGTATCTTCTGCGTTTTGGACAGGGTTTCCAAAGGAATTTATATTTTCGGCTATTTTGAAGTGTAGCTCCTACTGTAAGATGTAGTCCCTTCTTTAACATATATCCGACAGTGATATTGTTGAATTCGGATTTGAACGAAATTCATGTTTCCACTTTGCCCATAATAACTAGACTGGTTGTAGATGCCATATTAGTTGTCAGTTAGCAAACCAACTAATGTACATAGTCCATATTCTGTTTATATGAACTCTCTGCCACAGTCTCATAGTCGATAAAAATGAACTTCCACTTTTTCGATAAGTAAAGTCTTCCGAATTATTTCGACGATCCTTCTACACCATGCGCCTGAAGTTCTTTTTCTCATTTTTTTTTTTTTTTTTAATTTCTTGGCGCCCACCTCTTTTCGTTTTTTTTTTTTTTTTTTTTTTTTTAATTAAATAATTAAATTTACGAGTACGTATATTGCCATCATGAGCATACATCGTATGTAATCGTATAACATTAGTATTTTAATCGCGAACGTCAAGATTATAATGTGTATGCATACAATGTATGTACTTGCGTAGGATCGTCTCGCATGTAAAAAAGCTTTTTGACATCAAGGTTACGCGAACGTACTTTTCGCGATTTGGCAACGTTGCATAATTTGAAACTTTTTCCTATCGCACATTTTTTTTTTTTTCGATACACTAACCGCCGCATCCGGTAATGCACATGAACTTATCTATGTAGGTTTCTTTTTTATTTGTTGTTTTTTTTTTTTCTCAGTCATGGTTTACTCGTGCAAATATGTAAATGTAAAAAAAAAAAGAATATTATATTTATTTTACATTTTCGCCTTCCTCTATCCTCCCTCCGCTTCGCCTTCTCTTTAATAGCCTAAAACATAAATTACCCTGCATTTATGGGCGTTTCATTTGCTATTTCTTATGACGCATACATTATTAAAGTAAAACAATGTTTCATAAAGTGTGGCATGGTTATTCCTTATCCCATGGGAAGTCAATTTTTTTTTTTTGGTGGACGCCATGTTACGTTTAACGTTTGTTTGGTTATTTATTGTTTTTGTTTTGTTTCTGTATTGTGTGTGTGTATGTGTGTGTGTGTTTGTCGATCACCACGTGTACCGGTAAAACGTGTTCGGTGTTCACGTGGGATGACTGTCTGCGGCTGACTTGGCACGGCTGTTTATGGCTGCTCTTTATACGTTTCTAATGTATTAATGGGCCGAGTTTTATTTCTTGCCACCATTTAGACGATTTAGGATTTAGTTTCGTATTTCGTTTAGGTATTGATGTGGGCCCCAGCAACAGTGACACTTTGAGGGAGGGCGCGGGCATAGAATCTTCGTTGTGGAAATGGAAATGGTTATTCTTAATATCTTGTAGTACTTTTTACTATTCTAGATAATATATTTTATTATTTTCATAGTTATTCCCGCTACGAACCTTGAATGGTCCATTTTTTTTCCCCGATTTAAATTGTCAATATTACTGCTGAAATTGTTTTCATTGTACTAGTGTTTCAAAGAACTCGACTCAGTGAGAGATCAATTTTTTCTCTCTAAAAATATTATTTTGAAAGAATTATTATACTGACGAAGGAGAAAAACGTTTTCTATATCAAAATGACCATATAGCTCTTGATATCTGTCTTGTCATTTGTTGAAAAAATATATAATTTTTTAGGGGAACTTGAAAGAAAGAGTAAATTATATATGAATATTGAATACAGATTTTTACATAATAATTATTATGTACATATTTGCAAAGTGACTCCCCTGACGTGAGTATTGTTTTGGTCTTATATCGATAATTAAAATGTGAATTATAATCTCAACACTAGAAGTACCAGGTGGTGTCGTGGTGTCATATACACCAACTGGTCCTTTGAGTAATCGAGTAAAACCTGATATTTCTAGTGTTTATGAAATTTGGAGAGAACGAAAGCGCCAACGTCATTGAGAGAATCGTTATGTCCTGTAGCCTGCTTTTTGTGTGGTGAATGTTTTTTCAGTTGAAAAAAAAAAAGGTCGTACGCACCGCATCGTTGAACAGGTTGGTCAAAGAACTTTATAAAAATGGCAGATACCTGTCGAAGTGTAATGAAATGGATACTGAAACAAGTTTTGATGAATTTCGGGTGTGTCTGGCCTGTTCTTAGTCGTAAAAAATTATTGTGGAGGTCGAATCTTACAACCATTGGCTTCCTCTCCCTCACCTCTTTTTTACGCCACCATTCAATTTGTAATTTTGCCTATAATATGAGTAAAACAAAAATTGTTGTTTCTTGAATTTTTCTCTAATTTTTTTCTGGTTCGGTGCACTGGGCTATATATTATATTCTGATGACGATTGAGCATTGAGCAATTTTTCATTCGTCTTTCTTGAAATTTTTCAAGTACAGTCTTCAGTAAAGTAGAAAAGTGTCCCTGTATTTTTTGAGAAACGCCATTATGCTGTATAGTACACTTTTCTATGATTTTCTTCTTCTTCTTTTTTTTTCAATTTTTCCGCTACATATTCTGTATCGTACCCACTGATCTATGGTTGATCCATTCTTTCTCAGCTGGAAGTCTTGAGTTCCATTTTTAAATTTTCTTTATTGGTATAATTAATTTTCTATTTTTTTTTCAACAAGATTTTAAATTTTATCTCACACATTTTACGAGTCCGTGCATTAATATCCATTCGTTACGCCCTGTCTGTGCAATTTTTTCAAAATTACATGCAGGTTAAATTAGCTGCGCTCAAGATTGTGTGAAGTTATCGTCATCATATCTACTGGCATTTCTAAAAGGTTTAAAGTGGTCGTATGCCACACCTTTCTTAGTGCTAATTCTTAATCAACTTTCGGAGCGAATTCGCACCTCAAACCAAAAAATATATTTTTTTTCAATAACGAATTTTTAAGCGTGAAAAATCACCCTAATGTCTAGTTTCGTGGCAATCTTTGAGGGATGAGGTATGTATCGTGAATGATAATATTAACTTATCGTTTTCTTGGCTGTGAAGTAGACGTTCATTATTTTATAATTGGCACGGTGTTCCGATGAAGTTGAAGAGCTGACAAAGTGTGCAGTTATGCCATGGAGCAATGTATGCATACAACTAAAATACCCTCGCAGACGCAGACGGACAGGAAAAAAAAATTGCATGCTCGCGAACCGGTACCGTATTTCCGTTCCAGTGGAAACCGGTTGTGGTAGATCAGACGAAATGGCAATTCATCCACAAGTTATTTTTTACTCCCTCGACGTCGTGCAGCCGTTTATCAGAAGCTGAAAATTTTTTACAATGTAATCGAATCCTCTTTGACGACGCGACGAAACTGGTAGACCAAGACCGCATCACAGACGGAGATATTTTGGTGGCGATAGCATAATTTTTCTGCGATAGCTAACCTTGTGATCGCACATTTTGCAAAAATGTGCAAATATGGAGTACGTACTCTAACTCTGATGAGATTGTTTTCAGCCCCGTCAGATTTAATGATGTTTGTTTTTCTTCAAAATGGATAACTCCTTCCATTTTATTGCCGTGAGAATTATGTGAGGAATATTGACTGCTGTAGTGGTTACTGGCTGAAATTAAGAATGCTATCTTAAAGTTATATTTTAATTGTAGACGCAATTAATTTTGTAGATAACAATGTAATTATCTAGTCGTGTCTTGTATATGACACCACTTCGATATTTTTAGTTTATGGACTATGTTCTGAAAAAGTCACCGAAAAAATCCGGTTACATCAGATTATAGAAAGTGTCGTCCTTGCTAAAAGAAATACATTTTTCGAAGAATTTCTGTTCTTAAATTTAATAATAGTGTGAATGGGAAATAGTTTGCTATAACCTTCCAACGTGCGAGAAGATGACATGTTACTGGCTGGGACGAAGTGACGCCGATTTGTGGCTTTTTTGTGGTATTAAGACATGCATTTCTATTTTAAAATTTTGGCAAAAAAAATCTGTCGACTATTTGCTTGAAAATTAAGTATAGCTTACGGAATGTACGAGAATGTACACTATAAATTATTAAGAGGCGCAGTTAGTCTTAATATTGTTCATTACCACTACCTTAAAATTTTTATCTCGATTTCCGCCTAGGATTCAGTCAACAATTAACAACATCCTGGTGAGAATATTTCCCAGTTGTGAAACATTAAAATTATATTTGAACATACTTTGACCTGAAGAGATAACTGTTGAGTAAAAAGGTTACACTGTAACTTCATTCTTCCATCCTCAGAAATAAAATTTATTCATAAAAGTGATTTTATTTTTTGCATGGTTTTTCCTAATTAATTTCTCGTATATTATCGAAATTATTTCTTGCTAACAACTGTTCTCTGCCCTTTTTCTGCCTTCTTTTGCGATTCTTTCAGCTGATAGAAAACTTTTTTATACTTAATTCCACGATTGGACAAGGTTGACAATGCAAATCTGCTATTATAAAAGAGCAAACGATTATAAGAACCAAAAATCGAAGTTTCCTTATTGCTCATTCAGCCTGCTCTTCTATTCTCTTGCACTAACCATAAAAATTTGATATATTCATAGCTAAATTAGTTTCTTCGTAAAATAATACAAATATTTTATTCATATTTTTATTTGTTTCAGACGGCGCTCAGTATATTCTTCCAAGAATCTGCTCTACCCGGTTATCCAGCCTCAGCCGCTGCTAATTTTGGTTTAGTAAGTTTACATTAATTAATTTTTCAGTCACACCAGCATTTAGCCAACTTGAATGTTTCAGAATGTTAATATACCAATAGGTCAAACTGTCTTGAAATCCAGTTTGTAGATTTGCTTCTGGTCTGATGGTGGAAAGTGCAGTGAAAGGGTTTATCGTCATGATTTTAGGACTGATAATTCATTCTCAGGTTTAATCGTTCATGATTGATGAAAAGTGGTCAGTCATAAATATGATTACGTATGTTTTAGGACTAGATACTAAATTCTTTTGCGTCCTAAGTATTGTACGTAACCAGTTTTGCAACATCAATTTTATTGTATTCAGTCATATACCTTTGTTTATGATTGATAATAATCGGACGTGATTTTTTTTCACCGGAATTCGGAAATGTATATAATATAGTAAAGCATTGAGAATTATGGTCCACACTAGCTATTTCAGCAATTTTTATTTTTTAATTCAATAAAAATAAAAATTAGAATGAAGGGGCAAAAAGTAGAAAAAATTCAAGAAAAGGAAAACTTTAGCTGATAAACCACAACACCGCAATAAACGTATTATTTCCATTTTTACCTTGATTTTTGTATTTCTGGTCTCCTCAACAGATACCATAGCTCTGTTCGGACGCTACCAGGACTGGTAATTTTGGGCCAGTACTGGTCGAAATATGCCAGGAAGCTGTTCGGACGCTTTTCCTGGTAAACAATTAGTCTGTTCGGACGCTACCAGGAAGGTTACAGGAAACAGTTCCTGGTAAAAATTCGCCAGGAGTTTAAACGTCCTGGTAACGGACCAGGAAAAATTGTTTCACCTTAAATTCGTTTATCTTGAAAATTTTCATTACTTATCAGTGTGGGTATTTTGACTATTGTCAAAGGTTTTATGAATGAAATCAAAAAGTTGACTAATTTCGTTAATTAATAATCAAATATGCAAGGAAGTATTTTGTATTTATGGGAAACATTGAAGACGTTACTTTGTTCGATTTTTAGTACATTCTAGAAAAGAAGAGTAAGATATTTTTATTCTTCACAAATATTTGAAAAAAATTTTGCTTGGTTAATTTGGTAGAGAGTGTTGAATTTGCCAGGAAGCTGTTCGGACGCTTTCATTTTCCTGGCCTGTACTTGGGCCAGTTTACAGACCAGGAAAACTGTAATTACAGGTTTCCTTGTAGCGTCCGAACAGAGCTAATATCTGCTTCATGAGCTTGTAAAATTTCCTTCATTCATTGTAAAAGCCCAAATCGTGTTTTGGAAAATTAATCTGTAAAGAGGCTAGTTTTAGAAAGTGATACGAACTTGTAATAACTTGGAAATTTCAACCCCGTCTTCGGTACCTAATCACCTTGAGCACTCTTACCCGTTTGCGACCAAGATAATTTAATCCAATAAAAAATGAAGCAGGATAGAGCGTATTATATTTTTTACGTTGACGAGGCGAGTTCGCAGTAGTACTTTCATAATATCGTTAATGTATATCGACCTGGTCTGTATACCATTGCGGTTTCAACAAATTTTATCTGTCAAGTTCAAGGTAAACGTTGTCCTCGAAGCTGTGGTTACAGCAGAGTAGTTGGGTTAGTGTATGTGTGTGTGCTCGTATCGGCGTAAAAATAAAAATTTGTACTCTACTGCGGAATGTGAGCTTTTAAGTGGGGTATTATATGGCACAGATGCTCATGTTACGTACTCAACTTTCGTAGAGAGTAATAGTGATAGTGTATTTCGAGGGGGAGGGAGAGAGATGCGCATAAGAAATTAATTTAAGAAATTTGCGCAGGTGTTCGTTTGTGCTGCGCATGAAAGTTTTCATAAAGGCGAGGGAGTGAAGTGGTGATGTATGAAAACGAGGGGAAAAAAATGAATGTAATTTTCATTCGTACATTGAGAATGGAAAAAATGTATTTTATTATTATAATCCCAAGCCGCTGTGTTTGGTTCAAATCTAAGTCGAACTAATAGTTTTCTCAGTTTTCTGTAGCATCCATTGTTGTGGCTGCTGCATTGCCGAATGAAAAGTCAATTTGAAATGAAGTGTGTTCGATATATTATCTTTTTCCACGGTTCTTTTTTTCTCCAGCTTTTGACCCTGTGATATTAGGCTGCGCCGCTTAAATTTTATGTTAATGAAAAATTGGACTGCAACAATATATTTCGCATCTCTGCATTGGCGTATTTTCATTAGCTTTTACTTGACACATATCGACTGCCTACTCGCACAAAATAGTCGATATGTTCATTCTTTTCGAAGGCTATATCAATGTCAACAGTGTCACATGTCATCTTAATTGTATCATCTGGGTTTAAGGTTATTTTGAAAGTGCTCGTGTTTCCTCCAAATTTATTAAAGTTGTGACTTTTTTCTCAAGAGGGATCACCTTGTCAGTCAACATTCTTTTGGGAAATCGCAAAGAACAAGGTTTGGGTCGTATAATACTACATTATTTTTATTTTTCAATAGAAGTCGATAGCGAGAACCCTCTATAATCAGAATCTATTGAGTGTTGGTGCGAAAGTATTCGAAAGATAAGGCCACCAACCATTTTTTTAAATAATAGAAAAAGGACAACGGGCTTCGCTTATTTGGTCTGTGGGTGGCTTGATGAAGTTTGTAAATTTACGAACATACGTGGTAAGGCTTTTTGTCAGAGCCGCTGAGAACCCTGATCATACCAGGTAAATTGAAATTTTGGCACTAATAAGAAGAGGTGAGTCAAAAATCTTATTTGGCAAACCATTAAAATCCTCCGGTTGCACCATGAAACGCCATATTGATAGATATGATGAGACGGTTTTAAGTTCTGTATGAATGCGGTAATAACTAATAATTCTAGTTTTCTCATTTTGAAAAACGTATAAAAACTTATAACAAATATTACTAATCAACGTCAGATTTGGATATTTTGTGCAAATCTCTGTTACATATCTGATAAACGTGTTGGGTCTTCCTTATGAAAGGATCAGGAAGATATGTCTTGTATTTATAAAGCTAACTGACGCAGTCTCTTTACTTTATTCGATGTAAATAGAGACAAGCTGCTGGACTGCATGACCAAGCCCTCCCACTCAAAATTCTGGTGAAAAAAATTCAGATAGTACAGAACGAACGAACTACTCGTGATAGAAGAAATTTCAATTCTGTAGAAAGAGGCATTGGGCCAGGGTCTGTGTCAAGGAAATTACCTTCTCCCGTGTGAAATAAACTTGCGAGCTTACGTTTTTTTTTCTCCCTTCCTTTTACGATATTTATTATTACTCGTATTTACGCCTTGAACAGTGTCAACGTTGAATAATTTTACGCTTTTTATTTATTTTTTCTAATTTTTATGTAATTTTTTTTTTGTCCGTTGTAACGTCAACTTTATGGTACGTCGTGGCTGTGAAAAAGGAAAATAAAATTTAATTAAATTGTCAAACATCATTCGTTTGAATAGGTGGTGCGAAATGGAGACATTTTTTCTTCAATATTTACTTTCGACGTTCGATATGACGTACTTATAATATGTATTTTGTGTTTTTTTTTTTCACCTTCGATGGAAAAACATACTTTAAAAAAATAGCGCATTTATAAACTTGGCTCCAGAGATGGAAGTTTCAGGGGAAATCTTTTATCAAAATTTTTCCAATTTGAAAGAAAAATGAAAATGGACCAAGTATAGAAACCTAGATTCGTATAATCTCATTTTCTTGTGAACCGTTCATTGTGAAGATAAATTCAGAGGGAACGTCTGAAAAAGCTATAATTTTTCTTGTGTTCTCAGAGCTACTGTGTGAAATCGTGTCTTCATGAGTTAACTAGTGAGAATATTTTTGTTTCCAGTTTGTTGTTCTGGACTTTATCTTGGATAGTTTAAAATTTTTCACTCGCTGTGAAAATTGTCCACTAAATTTATCTGCTGTTGCATTTTATCCGAAATTGTAGCTTTTTCAAATAGTCAGAACTCAGAAGCCTACAAGGTGAAAAAAAAGCTCTTGATAATTGAAAAAATATTGCGACTAGCATATACTTCTAACGACGCTGAACAATAAAATGAGATTATAACCGATTCCTGAAAGAAAAATTGTGACCAAAATGTTGTATGACTTTGTAATGAATGAAATTAAAAATTATGAGGATATTTTTACTCTCAGTTATTGTTTTCTTATGGCTGCGAGCCAAATTTCTCTTTATTCACCTTCAGTTGTTTTTGTTCAAATTCAGCATACCTAGAAATTCTTTGTTAGTATGAAGAATGTGAACAGAATTAATGAATTTATTATTTTTTTTTGTTATTTTTACTTGGGGTTTTATTTTTGTTTTTTCAAAAATTCAATTTCTCTGATGAAAGAAAACTTTTTTGATTTTATATTTTCATTTATTCGTAAGGTGAGGAGAAAATGTATGACTAAAAAACTTCTTTTTTTTTTTCCACTTTTCTAATCCGTATTAATGATGAACTACATTCATCATAGATTATGCATATAAAATTTGAAACTCGCGTATTCGAAACCGGGAATTTTGTTCCAGAATATTTCTCTGAATTTTTATTCGAATAGGAGACTTGCGTCGCATTTGCATAGTCTAATGATAAAAATTAGTGGATGTATGTGTAGGGTACCGTAGCGTATATTTTATTTTAATATTTACCTGTTTAATTGAAATCTTCATGCAACATTTTTTCTATAACTTTATCTTCGCGTTGTCACTGTTCGTAACTTCATTCCTTCGTATTTATCCTTACTTTTCAAAAAACCTGTTTTTAAGGTTATATTTCGTACCACGTAGAAAATTTCTAACACAGTGTATCCTTATAGTGATGAACTATTTATTTACGTTTACTATCATTTCTTTGCCTTAAATTCACTTACCACTTTTATGTCGCTATTTGAATTTATTATTCACTTCCTTACAAAACGCTGTGGAAAAAAAAATATTGCTAAAAATTTACAATTAAAAAAAAAAGTAAATCATACCCATAAAACAGACCTGTGCGTGGGTTTGATAAGAGGAGATTTTTGCAATGTTGGCCCATATAAATTTCATTCGTGTGACCTCGATGGTTGTTGCTTACGATAAGCTGCATAAATTCGAGTGTTATCAACGAGAAATGAAGTTTACCGAAGTGGTTTTTTCTAACACTTTTTTCCCAGTCATACGTGAACAATAAGTTGAAAAATAAATTTCATGAGGGTCGATAACTGAGTTATTGTCAATTGGCTTCATAGAGGTGAATTAGAAATTTTCAACATTTAATGCTCCAATAAATGAGCGAGTGATATCTGTTTTGGTTCTGCCCCAAGTTGGTTAGATGATTTTACTTGCAGCTACCTCTTAACTAGTTTTTTCTGTTTTTTTAATCACCATCTGAGAGGGTGGGACTTTTATCATAAAAAATGAGCAAATTAAATCTTAATGAAGAATTCTATAGAAAGATTGTGTGATAATAAAACAACTGTCTAGATAAATGTGATAATAAATTAAGATGAACTTGAAGCACTTCAAGGATAGGACAATTCTTACCACTAAAAAGATAGAAATGCAGAAAATAACTAAAATTTTTTTTCCGAGTTGAAATTTTATTTTATTTTTCAACTTTTTTTTATATTGAGTAGAAATTATTGGTACTTGACTTTTTTTGTAAAGAGGTTTTTAATTTTATGATATCAGTTTATTATGTCAATGTACATCTATTCGATGTTTCTATAGTTCATGAGAAATAAAATAGATACTCAGTAATTTTACTTGAAAAAATGTTCAATTTTTTTTTGTTACGATAGTAAAGGGTTAAAGTTTTATTTCCTATGACAAGATATAACATTATATTTTTAATTCAAAATAATAATGTTAATGAATCAATTGAAAAATACATATTTTGTTATACTTAGCTGTTATATTTCATTGAATTTAGGATCGAATGAAATAAAATAAAATTTATTTTTTCAGATGACACCGTGTAATACACCGGCGACTCCACCGAATTTTCCTGAAACCCTGATAGCCTTTTCAAGAATGTCGGCAAATGACCCTAAAACTAACTCTTCTTCCTCCAGTAAGTAATACATTATTTTCGTGTATTATTTTTTCCATCGTACCTTCTGCATTCCATCATAATGTTTGTACTTGGCAGCATATGTGAAGAAAGTAGAATTTTAATTAAGGACTGAATTTGGCGGGATGAAATTGTATCATAAAAACGTTATTATTAACTGTGTTCAGACTTTAGAGTTAGACTTTTCTTTCTGTCTGTATAAATATTTTATTGGCTATACCGCATATTTTTTTAATTTACAAATATTTTCAACGAAAACTAAAATAAGAGGTACCTACTGTGGAATATCTCAAATATTTTCGATAAGGAAAAAAAAAAATGCAAAAATACTTTTTATTCTATCTGGCGTTCTTCAATTCGGATTCTAATTGCATTATTTCTTTCTAATTCGCTGTCTGTACAGGTATGTTTTCTTCATCTCCTAAACAATGTTCACAACAACAGTTGCAGCAGCAGCAGCAGCAAAATGATACGCAGCCTTTGAGTCGGGTCGAATCACTGGAGGAGAAAATTCGTACTTCAGACGCTGCGTTCTCGAATAGATAAATGCGTGGTGGGGTAAAATTTTACAGATAGGTATTTTAGTGTTTATTTTGTAATGTACGAAAATTTACCATTTTTTCTGCTTTTTTTTCTGTTTTGTACCTAAAATGTTAATTATAATAATTTGAACTTTTCACCAAATAAGTTACTGTATTTTGAGAATTTTTTTTTCTTAATTTCTAATATTTTATACGCCAGAAGAGAGATGTTTTTTGTTATTACTGTTTTCTTTTTTCTTTCTATAACTGTAACTACTATGACTGACGTTGAAGTTGGCTAAAAAATATTTTAGGTTTGATTAAATTTGGAAATTCGGGACTAGATGAATAAAGAAGGAGGTGCTTATTATTTTAAGTTCTCTTGTAAGTTTAATTGTCCCATGCGAAGGTTTTCTCATTTTTTTTATTTTCTTTTTTCTTAATACATTATAAAAATGCTTGTAGCATTTTTTTTGTTTTTTTTATTTTGTCGGGAACTTTTTTCAACTAAAATTGCCTATAATTGGAAATTTTTAATGAAGATCGTTTTTTGTTTTGTTTCCCATTCGTGTACAAATATACGCAGTGAACTCGTTGAAGTATATTATTATATAGTCAAAGAATGAACTCCGCTGTCCGCTCTACGAAAATCATACATGAAGCGCCCCTGCATTTTTATTACTATAATATATAAGGCTATAATCTGTTGTAAAAAAAATGTAATTTCACGTGCGTGTATTTTTTACCAAATATTATTTTTTGTCGACTAATTGCAAATCGGTTGATTTAGGCTTTAAGGGAGTTTTACAAACGAGGGAAAGAAGGTCAGCAAAGAAGATAATGCTTTAACAAATTGATCTAAAAACGGAAAACATACTTTTGCCGATTTTGATCAAAACGTAATTCATCACTGATTTGGACTTTGAAGATGCAACTTTCCAGATTATAACAGAAAATTTCTTCCTCGTACGTTTCTACAGCAAGAAGATGAACGACTTGAAATCATCCCAACTTTCATTTTTAATCACCTTATTTTTCCAGGACTGTTATATCTAACACAAATTCCTCAGGGGATAAATTAAATTTCCGGGGGAGTAAAATAAATCTCTCCCGTCGTGAAGTGGCTTTGCTATTTTCCCTGGACTAAGGCCCTGTATTCTTTCAAGATATCAAGATAGTTGATTTTTGCATTTTCATTGCGTTATATCTATGGACATTTTCCTGACCGTATTCTTATGAACAGGTAAAAATCAAATTTTCTTTTCTTAAATTTAAGCATGCCAAATTAATAGGAAAGGAACCAGAAGAGTGCTCGTTTTTCACGTAGTAGACGTTTCTATTTTATTACTGCCGGAGTTAAATTGTAAATTAAGAAAAATTTTCACGTAAGCTAGAGGATGCTTCGGCCAATCAGACAACAGCAAGTGCTTGGCGGTAAATTAAAAAAAATATGTCCAATAAATCGATTTTATTGAAGGAATTCGCATGTAGGAGAAATGATCGTGCAGAGTGCAGTGCAGACGAATTTTATTACTATCGATTTTCTCTCCATCGATAGTTATCGATGTTTTCAAATGAACGCGTCCAGCGTTCTTATCAGTTATTCGTACGTCGTGCCTCGTGGTTAACTTCTTCCTAGTTCCTTAGTTCCTCGAAATTTCTAAATTCGTTTCAGTTTTATTTTTTTCAATGAAATTAATTATTATTTGAGTAGAAGAATGGTGATATTCACATTTTCAATCAAGTTGAGAAGTTTTGCTGACTTAATAGTTGAACCGATATTTGTACATTTTTTGCTTCGATGATATTCCAACATGTTCCTGTTCAAAACTATAATTTCAAAGGTGATGCTGGTATGAATTATTCAAATCTCAGGTTAGTAACTATGTATTTCGTTGATTTTGCCACAATCATTCTTCATCATGAAGCGAATATTCACTGTCTTTGAATTCACCGTTATCTCCGTCGTATTCCGATCTTCTAATTGCCAGTGGTACGATCAGTAAACCAATTGGTAATCGAACAAACATTTATGCTATTCTATCGATGGCTATATTTCCACGGTGCAATCGAAACAAATTGTTTATCCTCTATAATTTTCGTATACTCTTTCAGCGAAGCTACTAAGTCCAAATTTCTTTTCCGACCCCTACTTAGAAGCTATAATTGAAATTAGAATTTTTTAAAATAAAATCTTGCCGCTGGCGTACCATTAGCGAACGCCTGCACGATGGTTATAAAAACTCCATAAGGTTGTATGTATGAGTGCGTTTCAAAGAAATATAGAGGTATATTTCTTTGGTGCGTTTCTATTACCTTGTAAAAAAAACCAAAAAAAAAAAACGGGAGGAAATAAAATTCTGTGTGGTGTAATTTAAGGATAGTGATATTGTAATTTTATAGAAAAGAAATTTGATGTGTTACAAGAAAGTGTTTACAAGATGTTTGGTAAAAAAAAGTTTCTTCTTTGTTGGTTTCTTGGTGATTTGCTGGTCGCACGATTGGAAAGATTCAACAGTCTCACATGTATAGTGGGTTGAACGGCGTCAGGTCATCCTAAAATGGTGAAAATAGTTTAATTTTACTTATGTTACTTTTTGAAACATATAGTTATTTTAAACGAAAAAGTTTCAATTGAAATTAGTTGTATACCATCTCAGAAAACATAGATCGAATATTCCTTTCTAATTTTTCCTCTACATCGTCTGACAGACCCAGGTAATTGAGCGGAGTGTTATAAAGAATAGAGTACATCAAGTTTTCTTGAAGTTGGGGAGACAAGTAAGGCATTGCATTCCTGGCCATGTACATTAGTTCGTTATAATAGGATTGCATCGCTGAAGGTGTGATACTGGATGAAACTAACATTTCTGGGTATGTGACCTGAAATGTTCATGTTATGAAAATACACACCTTTGTTGTGCTAACATTTCAACTATTTGTTTGAGAAACTTACGTCTGGAGAGCGTTTTGTCAAAATTGGGTTGACCGCCTGGAATTGCAAACAATAAAGTAGTTAATATTATAATAATGGCTTTGAAATTTACGTGGAGATTTTTTCCTAATTTATGTGTACCTTAATTATTTCATGCTGTCCAGTTTCACACAGCGCTGGATATCTTACTCATGCGTTTTTTTTCATTAGTAGTCGTTTATTTTAAAGAAAATCTGGGTCCATTTATACTGTGCATATTTTTCGAAAATTTTTAAATACATAAGTACGGTACCATGATAACTCGGATAGCAAAGGTATCTCATAATTGCTTTGGAGGTACACATATTTCAAATCCCATGCCTCAAAAAAAAAGAGGGTTTTTTATTAAGTTTTTTTTTTTTTTAGAAAAATATTTCTCCCTTCCTCCCTGCTCAATTGCCATTGATGAGTCACTCGTCAGAAGTGTTAGAGCACTCATACTGCTTACTGCTCATACTACTCACCACTACTGTCGTAGAAGCAAATATCCTTTCATCTTATTTTCAATTTCAACTTTCCGAGGGATTCGTGAAGTGTACAACCCTCACCCAAAAGTGTGTGGTGTGCGAAAATTTTGATGGAGAGTAAATCAAACTGATATTCATCGATAGGTTTTGAGTATAAAAATATATTTTTGACGTTTGGAATTTTTTAATATCAATTTTATGTGGGAACGCCTTTATTTTATTTTGTACATCTCTACTGGCACCAAATACAGTCGGAGGGCGAGGGGTGTGCTTATTGGCATAGAAATTTCCGAAAATTTGCCTCTGACGACTTTTTTTATCCCCTCAACAACCTATCATGATCATTTTTTTCGGAGCAATTCTTTTTTTGTGGGTGAGATGAGAGACTTGCTGGCTTTTCTATGTATCTAGAACTTTCATTCTCGCACTTACCGGTAGTGAAGAGTATAACTGATTACAGTAAGCTGGGTAGTCCATATCATAAACCAAATCTCTCTGATTCATCTCATGTCGCACGGACTGAGCCACTTGGTCTACCATTGAGAGGGTGTAGTAATCATCGATTCCATACATGGTACCTTCGATGATGGCGGCCCATTGTTGCACGTCGCATGGTCGTAATCTGTTCGCACTGGCGATGGCATTTAACTGAGTCGAGGTTCCGTGGGTGAAACACGAAGACAAGTCACATGGACAGTGTAGATAGAATGGCGGATATTGTCCAAAGCCAGGGCAGAAACCACTGTATGGGTTGAATGGATACGGAATGTTTGGATTATGGATCGGGTTGGGAAGAGTTGGACTGGTGACGATCGGAACTGGCTCTGCATTCGTTGTCTGCTGAGAAGAAGTTAAATGTAGCCATTTTGGTAAGAGGATTGATCTTATTTGAAAATTAAGTGGACCATTTAAAGAGAAGATGAAGTTCCAGGGCAGCTATTTTTATGTGGTGGAAAATAGTTGACTCGTAACTACCTTTTATAATTCGTTCAAAATGAGAAATGCCGCTTTCTACCCACACAACAGTTTTCGATTTTAATGAACATGAGAATGTATCAAATTTTGGAACCTATATTATTGGCCTTTTTCAATTTTATAATTAAATTACCTCCAATAGAAAAATAATAGGTGATCGTTGAATGTACGATGACGTTCTTCTAATGAATTGTACCTTTCTATCTGAAGTACAATACTTATCCCACGTGTACGTAACAAATTGAAAAAACTTTCAAATGCTTTTTTGCCTTTTTTCGACATTGTGGTAATGTCAACTTTGAAAACTTAAATTTCCCTTTGTAAGCATTTTTGGTTGAATGAATGTAGTTTTTAGATTCTACAGACTTACTCGTTTGAGCTAAGCACAAACGGTGTTATTTGATAAAAATGTCTCACCTATCGTTATCCATGTTGGGGTCCCGAAACTTTGAGGAAAATGCGAGCTTTTTACTCGAATTGTTATTTTTTCTCGAATAATTTAGCATGGATACAGAATCTTTTACAAGTTTCTATATTTAAGACCGCCCAATTTGCGTCTTTGCTCAAATCAAGGAAGTTTGAATACTTTTAATATTGGAATGATTTTGTTGGTCCCCTTACCTGAGACAATAGAGCTACGAGAGTGGATACGAGCAGGAACAGAGCAGCCATTTTATACGTATGTGCAGCGCGTCAAATAGTAAGTCGTTGAAACTACTGACTTTCGACGCATAGAAAAAAAGAATTTATATATACGATTGAAATTTGAAGTATTTGCCCAATTGGTGGTGATGGTGATGGTGTCAGTCGTGCTTTTCATCATTTCGTTTTTTTTCTCTTTCGGTGTACGAAAATTTGCGAACATATTACCAGTGATGACAGCAAGTTCGACTTTTGTCATCTGGCGATCAAAACTGATGAATATCGAAAAACATTATTTTGTTTACTGAGCAAATTTTGCGTAAAACTTGATTCTGTAACGAATTACCTGTGTCTGTTGTTTACATCCTAACAAATATTGTTTTCGAAAACGGTAATAGGATTAGGTAGAGTTTTTGAAATTTGTAAACGACAAAAAATGTTGATTCGAGTATTATATTGAACTCTGGTCACCTCAGAACTAGTTTTCTCTTATTCAGTGGTTTCATTGCTCTTCACAATACAAATACATTCTAGCTCATATAATCATTACCAATAATCGTCAGTTTTATGAAAGTCCCAGATTATTTGATTGAGACTCTGATGTTTTATACAAATCAGATTTTTTTGAAAGATCCAAACAGAGGGCATCTCAAGCTCTTCGGAAGATTAAAAATGGTATACTCTCAATTTTAAAAATAGATTCGTACCAAACGAATATTAGCTGTGGTTCTTGGAAAAATTCTCGAGTCCTATCTAATAAAATTTCTAGAGGCTGCTCGTATTTCAACCTAATTCATTGACTTATACTCGAGAATATTAATGGATCCTTATATAACCGGATGTCACTGATGAAAAAGTTATGTGAGTGTCAGTTTTGATAATCTAAGAATGTAGCTTAATTTGCCTATTTTTCTTCAGTTAGGCAATTTTTGTCACTCATATGCAAGAAGTTGAAAGAATCGAAGCGACACATTTTTTGATCACGAATTTATTGCACACTATTTTCAAAAAACATATATAATTATTATAAAATTGTCATGGCTTTTTTCTTTACAGATTATGTTTTCAATTTTCTAAAAATATAAAATCTTTTCTTAATTTTAAAAAACAGTATAAGTAAATTATCGAGACATAAGTAGTTTTTGAGTATACAAATCAGGGAGAAAAAACAAAAATGGAAAAAAATGTCATAAATAAGAAGAAAAAAAATTAAGTAAAAAGTAAATAAAGACATCGTAACATTCACAGTTCTGTTGATCACGAAATTCGCATTATATTGGTAACATAATTGAATATTTATTTAAAAGGGTATACAAAAGAAAAATTATTAAAAAATATTATAATAATATGATGTAGGTACCTTCGTCAGGAGATTCCATGAAATCGAGCTAATTTGTTTACAATATTTAACAAAAAAATAAGGCAGTATTTATTACATAATGTACATGTAGGTACAAAATATTTATCTAGATTTTAATCTCAAGAGAGAACGATTTTTACTTTTGTTTAAATGAATAAGAAAAATAGTCATCAGTAGGCATAAATGAGTAAAAAAAGAAATTTACTCGAAGTCTTTCATCATTTGAAAGCCAAAATTATACTCCTATTTGGCAGTTAATAAATTAAATTTAAAAAAAGGAACACATATTATTTTAGGGTTTTTCTTTCTAGTTCTACCCAACTCATATTATTTCTGGACATATTTTGCAGACGAACTGAGTTCTTGTCGCTGTGATTGCTTTCGTCATGTTCGTAGGCTAGATTCTGATGCCCTTCGAAAATATCTTTTACACTGATCCCTGAAAAAGAATTAGTATTGTAAGAACTGAAATTATTTTGTGATGAAATAAATTATGGGTTTGGAATTTGTTATTTATGTTATTAAGAAAACAAAAAAATATTTTATTTCATCGTACAAAAACTTGATTTTCATCAGTCAGCTTCTTCATCTTAGTGTATACCTTCATCTTCCTGGAAAATATGATCCTGGTTAACCAATTTAGTAGACTCGAAGGTTTTTTTTTTTTCAACCCTTGACGAAAGGGCAGACGTTAAAATTTGCCACTTACAGCCTCTAATTCATCATTACGATTTTTGTCCCATTTTCCAAATGCTGTCGCCCTTTCTTTTTTGGGTCCTGATTGGTCCTGATAGTGACGACTTTGTGTAGAAATTTTTAGAATACCGTCTTGTAGACTTTGTATTAAAAACGGGAGAAAAGGGGAAAAGATTGGTTATCGTGGAAAACGCATACCTGCACTAGAAACTCTGTGGTTTCTGTTTACATTGTTTACAAAACCATTATTAGCACCCAGTGTTTGCATTTGTGATTTTCGTCGTTCATTCTGTAGAGATTTCCTTCGTACCTCCAGTGCCTCTCGAACTTCTCTTCGCATCGTCAGTTTTCTTCCCAGAACAGGAGTGCCTAAAATGATATAATTATCTCAATTCTCAGTTGAGTTCGTATATAGTTGATAACTTTTTAGCTATTCATAAAAATTAATTTCATATTTCAAAGGCAAACACACCATTCGTATATTATGCCGAGTAGACTGAAATGAGTAACTTTTAGTTAATTTCATTCCATAAAAAGTTTACTAAAACTTTATGCGAAGTCTTGAGACTTGGTTTGTATGAAATTTTGGTGCGAGAAATAAAACCGTATGGAAGAACGTATAATTACTCGTATAATGATTATTTATACTGTGTAATAGGTACTAGGTACCTCAGTAGTCAGTACTTTGTTCAATATTTTGTTCAATACTTGTGAAGGAATAATCCTGGTACTTGTAACCAACCTGCTGCGACGTTCTCTCCACTCTCCTCCATTTTCATTTGTAAAAATCGTTTTCTGAAGGCCACATCCAGTGTGCCAATGGTTCGTGTCTTGTGTCGTTGTTTCTCCAAATTGTAAATTGTTCGACGTTGACCTACACGATCTCGACTGGAGCCAGATCCATTTTCATAATCACCATTGATACCCTTGAGGCGCTGCAGTTGTCTGACTATTTCCACAGCTTGTTTGTCCAACAAATTAGGCGTTGAAAGGTCATCCTTCTACGAATGGATGCGAAGTAACCAGTTAGAACTTCATGGTTGACCCCACGATACTGGGGTAAAATTACCTTACTAAAAATTACTTACCTTCTTGCTGCAACAGTTTAACTCTGTGGATGCCAAAATGTGAGATATCGTTCCAAATCTATGGAAAATCATAGCCGTGAACTGAATGACGAGAATGAAGGCGAAGAAGAACACGAATACCAAACCAATTGGCTCTAATTGCAGATACTCTTTCGAGATGAGCACCTAGAAAGTGGTCGTACTATCAAAATACTGATACGGTCAATTATTTTAAAATAGTTTGCTTTAATATTACTATTTCAAAATGATAGATATTTGAATGACGATGGATATAGAAAAAAGAAAGAATATAAAGATCTGCATTCCCCTGGTAAATGTGTGAGTAGAAACATGAAATTTTATTTTTGAAAATGAGATATGATAGGTGCATGAAAAATGCGAGAAAAAGAAAATAGAATTACGAAGGCGACGATTATGCTATCTTTTGTGCGTGAATGAGTCGCTAGTTGCGTTATAGTATGTAGTACAAAATTGACGTTTATCTTTTGTGCGTGAATGAGTCGCTAGTTGCGTTATAGTATGTAGTATAAAATTGACGTTAGAATTTGCCCCCCCCCCCTCTCAAGATCGTCAGATATTTTAAATATGTTATATTATATATTTCTTCGACTCGACTGTTCGTGTATGAATTATGTGTTGACTGTGAGAATTTATATTATACAAAATTGATTTTTGTCCATGCTTCACCGAAAACATCGCGATAATGTACAGAGAAGAAAAGAAGTATATTTACACGCACACGTTAATCTAGTGCGGCAATTAATACAGATTTGGGAGAAATATTGACTAAAATGAAAATTAAAAAAAAACGTGGATCACATGCGGTTACATAACCAGCCGTGACAGTGCCAGGTCATGATGTGAGAACAATATTTTCCACTTTTTACCTCGTTAGTATACAAAGTATTTTATTCAATTTTTATCGTTTATGTCATGAAAAATTATAAGATGTCAGTCTGTCAGTTCTTTGCAACTTTCTTTCTCTATTAGTCTATTCCATTCAAGTGTATATAGTTAACCTATTACCCGTATTCTCAAGTCAATAGTAATTAAATTGGTTCATCAAGCCTGAAGCTATTGGCAAAATAAATTAAACGAATCGACTTCTTTCCCTATATTTTTCAGTGTTTGAGCAATAATGACTGACACCTTGGTCAAAACTTCCTCGTATCTTATTTTCTCAAAACAAACTGAACCAATTTTTTGGAATCCGTCGTAATAACTCTGATGAAGTCCTGATTGCAATAGAAAAAGGTTTATTTTAGTGAACTTAGAGTGTAGCCCACTTATTTTCTGTGGTCACTAATATTACTGTCATTGGACATTTTGCTCAGTCTTATCAGTCGACGATTAATTCCGTTTATTTGAGTTACCCAGTACTTCTTTTTTATCTAGTGTCATATTTATTAGGGCTTTTAAATTTTGAAACTGAATTAGTATATAAATCCTCAGAAAACTATTCGTATACTCTGTATACTAACCTTAAAAGTAGGAAATAAAAAACGTTAATAAATGCGTGTGCACAGAAACCACAACCATCTCGGAAACAGTATTTCAATATAGAGTATTACATATACGACATAATAATTTATAGAAGTTTGATTAGAATGAAAAAATAAACATTACTTCGTACCAGAGAGAACATCAAATCAGGTTTTTAATCACACGTATAATATAAAATAAAGTCGAACCGAAAATCCAATTACATTTTAGGTGCAATGTATGTGATTTTGTTATAAGTTTCCATTCCGCAGAGAGAAGAAAAAAAATGACATTTTTCTCGACTCCGGCCGGGTTAATCGTGTCCAAATAAAAGATGCAAAAATTTTTCCGGAAAAAAGATTTCATGCTGGGACCAGTATTTTGTGGTCTTTTTTATTTTTTTTTAATTTTTGAAAAATACCTCAGCGGTCTCTTCAATATAGGTGATATTTGTTCTCACACCTAAAGGCCAATTAACGTGTAGATCTGCTTTGTTGAGTTGTAACAAAAACACAACAAGTACGAATAAAGCGTTCATCATAAAGAAGGCGAACACGCATTTGTTGCGCAGATCAATTAGATCGGCTGCGATTCTAGCCTAAACACACATCAAGCACAACTAGGTCAGACGACCTGATAATAAAAATGTGAAACTACCAACGGCGAACCAGATGGATCAGCAGGTCAGACGAATGAACCTGTGGCTTGAGTGGTGCTGGTGTGATTGGCGATCAGAAGATGGGTGGCTCAGCACAGTTGTACCTTGCATCGAGAATGATTGAATATATATGAGTGCGATAGCTATAGACTGTGTGGTGTTGCAGAGGAGCAGTGAAGGCCTCCTCCTACTTCGGCGAAGGAAAGCGAAGAGAAAATATCGTCCAACGGCAGGGGTGCCGTGAAGGTACATTTTTGAGGAGCAAGTCCTCGGTGACGATGTTTTTTTGGGGAGGGGGGTGATTTTGTTTGTTAATTGAGAAAAGGATTTTAAAGATGATCGAATACCAAAAATTGTTCTCGCGCCCTGGGGGGTCATTCCTAGTTGACCTGGAGGGCGGAGCACTCCTCGTAAGCCTTGTGGATCATAGAACCCATGTCCAACGGAAAGGAAGAATGGTGAAAAGTTGGTGAGAGAATACCAAAAGCCTTTCTTGTATCGTTAAAATGCACTGCTGCTTTTAAATATTTTTCAGCAAGTGGGAGGGGTGGACTAGAATTGGTTCACATTATCTTCCCAGCAAGAGTAACTTATCCGATGATTTATTTAGTGTATTAGTAAGTTTCAAGGGATTCATCAGTTCCATATCATAGACCTACCTTTCTTAACCTCACAAATGGCCATTCTACGGGTATGAATTCTGTGACGAGACTGGCATTTACAAACAGTATCCAAAAATATGCTTCTTATTTTTTGGAGGAAAAAACTGTTTTTTCTCAAAATAGATGAATAATAAAATCTTCCTCCTAACTGCGAAAAAATTTTGCTATCAGAATGAACTTGCAAAATTAGATTCAAAGTATAGCTTAGCCGCAGAGCATATACCTTCTATAGTCTTATATAGAAGCATATAAGATGTGCTTCACTCCCCTTCGCCTTAGTGAGAGGGTGACTATTGTGTATGCGATCCTAAAATACCCCAAGGGGAGCCAGGGCTGTGGCACAGCGTTGATAGTTTCCGTTAAAAAAAGCATACCCACTTACCTCTTGTGTGGTCTCATCGTATGTGATATTAGTCTTAACTCCGAACGGCCATTTTATATGTAACATATCTTTATTGAGCTGTAGAAGAAATACTATAACAACGAATAAGGCGTTCAACATAAAAAATGAAAATACGCATCTGTCTCGTAAGTCTTTTAAATCCGCAGCGATCCTAGCCTAAAACAAAATTATATTGTGGCCGTATGCGATGATAAATCTGTGTGTGTGTTGGTCTTTGATAAATGTAGCCAGAATACTGTATTGGTCAAATGCAGTGAGTATGCTATGATGGAATGATACCGAATCTGGCTACAGTCTCAAAGTGGTTTTTTAGCAACAAAAGTTATATACTCTGGGATGCTTCTGTTACTGTAGTTTCTAAAAAAATTATTATTGGTCGACAGTTAGTGTCCTCTCTGCTTGGCAGGTCTGTAGAAGCTATACCAAAACTTGAATAGCAGAAAGTACGAGTATCAAGACTGAACAGAAAATTTAACCAAAATAATTGACGACGAATATAGAATTCCGAGTTTTCTGCTCTTCACAGACCTGCCTTTAAGAAAAGAACATTCTTCTCACTTGCATAATACCCTCACGAAATGAAATTTTGACAAATATAATTCAACAAAAGTTGCTCTCCAATCACCAGCTTCTGTGTAGTTAATGTACAAATATTATTAAGCTACTCGTATGTATTAAAATTCTAATCACCTGTTCAACTTTATCAGCGTCTATGGGGTACAGATATTTCTCAATAAGATCTTTCCAGAATTGGTTTTCATTTGGCGAAAGGAAAGCGACAGGTCCTTTTTTCAGTTCTTTGTCCTCGATCCAGTAAGGATTTATTTGATCATTTCGCTCAATTTTTGGTTCTATATGTTTTTGGCAGAAAAAAATTGTATTTTAATCGTGAGTTGAGGTTAAAAAAAACTGAATTAACATAATTTTATCTACCCAAAGAAGCCGTATCTTCACTTTCATTGTCTTCGTCCTCTTCTGAAATGTTATCCGGTACAACTACTGATCCGTTTGTCAGATGCGGAGCACTCACAGTTGATGGTGTTCGATGTTTCACATTTCCATGTCCGTCTAGTGCTCTGAAAATGAGAAAACATATGTCATTCCAGTCCCTCAATGTGATAGACTTGGGTAAAGAAACTCTCTAATTGGCTGAAATTTTTTCAAACTACATGTCAAAGTCAGTGATTCCTTTTCCTGTAAGCATCTTCTGAGAAAAGTTGAAATCGGTATTTCTTTAAAATTTAAGTGTTGTCAAAGAAAATAGTAAAAGTCAATCGTTCCCTTTGCAAAATCATTTCCCTATTACAATCAATTGAATGTTACATTCTCACCTCTCAATATTCTCCATTCGTTTACTCATGGAATCTAGTGACGAGGCAATACGCAGTATCTGTTCTCTCTCGTCGATGGGTTTTTGATGGGTGCAGAACATGCACTTGAATAAGCCTGCAAAGGACAGTTCCAGAGACCCCTCCTCATTATCTTCATTGGACATGTTATTTTGTAAAAACCCTAAGAGTGATTTTGATTTTGTTTTCCGTTTGTTCTCCTCCTCCAATTTCTTCTCAAGTTCCAGCTCCTACGAACAAGTGGAGATTACGATTAATAATATTATGAAATATTGTGGGAGGGTACCATACCAATAGTAATTGTCCAGATTTTTACCTTTTTCGTCTTCTTCACTTGCACTTCTCGAGTACCCCAGGTGACAATGTTCAAATTTATAATGGAATACAAAATCAGCAGCAAATACATGGAGGGAATAGAGAGCAGATAGATGCTGAAGAAAATGATGCAGGAAAATTCTTGAGGATGTAGCAGCGCAGCTATGAAGAAGGAGCTCAACATTGCTATCAAAAATATAGCCGATGGTGATCCAATTCCGTCCTCTCGTAATTGCAGCGCAGTACCCACAATTACAGCCATCATGATCAGTGCATAAATTGTTGACAAAATTTGAGCCACCAGTAGCTGAAAGATTAGAAAGTGTTTTATGGTAGGACCTATTGTGGGTACGCAGAAAGAAGAATCAAATACTCACCTGCACATTGCTTTTACATGTGAAACAGATAAACATAAAGGATAATATTGGAATGATATTGTAGTAGAAACTAGTCCAGTTGTCAATGTGGAATACTGCCACGAAAGCACCAACCAACATAAGAAATATGGTTCCAGGCCCAAGAATGGTGCCACCCATCAACATGAACTGCAAAATGAAAATATCATATTGAAATGAATGTTTTTTTTCCCGCCATGAACATAATAGAAGAAGTTAGATGAAAGTTGTTTGATATTTTTCTCGACCCCTTTTAATTTCATTGTTTCTGACTTACAAAGTCTGAAAACAAACAATGAGGGTCGTTTCTATTGGTTTTCATTTTTCACGTTTACCCAATTACTCGATTTTCCAACCGCATACATTTGCCCTATCTACTAGTCCAGCTCCAGAACTGTGATATATTTCTACTTGATTTCCTCAATATCTGCGACTATAATTTAGTTACCTTCAAAGTTTATTATACCTGGTAAATGATGTAAGGCAAAGAGATGTTGTCATTGATTTTTATGGTTCGTTTGTAGTCCATCAGCAAGTCCATAATATTGGCCATGGTCGATGGGACCCAGCGTCTTCTCTGGTTGTAGAATTCGTTGAAATTTTCTGGGCAGTGGGTGTAAGCATCGCTGGCTGCTGAATACTCGACTCGATAACCTCTTTGCAGCAGAAGTGTACATAGCCAACGATCCTCTCCTGCAATAATACAAAGTGTGATAATTAAATGCAGTTTTGTTGCGAGCCATGATTTCATATTGGTTACTGCATTTTTTTTTCATATCGACTGTTGTGTACCTTGATCGTATTGCACATAATGTCGAGCCTCCTGTGACTTGGTTGTGTACTTTCGCATCACATTATCGTCCATGAGAGCTTTACCACGAAAAAGAGAAAAGCAACCTGGACTACAGAGTACACAACCGATCATGTGTTCTGTTGCCTTTTGCAGCCAATGACCAATGGCGTATTCGAAAACTTGGTACCACGCCATGGGGCCTGTAATTATAATTCGCGTTCAGTCGTGTGCCTGATAAGTTATATAACTTTGGCCGATAAGCATGTGGTAGGGACTAAAGATAAATTACCTGATCCTACAGGATGAATACGACCACAAGCGGCTCCCAGATTTCGGTTCTTCTTCATCAAATCAATCAACAATTGCACAGCATTTGGTTGGAAATCGATATCACCGTCAAGAGTCAGTAGATAGGTGTTTTCTGCCATAACTTCTTTGCGCTCTACCGATATGGGTAGCTCCATTAGCCGGTGTCCCAACAGATAGTACATGTACATAATCTACAGAAAATGGTACAATTAAGTTGGCTTCACAAAAATTTCAGAAAAAGGAAATGTAAATTTCTTCTTTATCATGACTAACTTTGGTGTTAGTTTAATGGGCAGTCTCTGAAATTTCCTTTTTTTGTTGAATTTCATTGGGCACTGACCTCCATTTAATAGAAAAAGGACTACAATTTTTATTTTACAATTCTAATTGGTAAATCGATGAGATAATACTGGAATCTTTTCTGGATTATTCTTGCTTGTAGTTATTTCAAACTGTAATTTGAACTGTATTTTGTCAAAAACTATAAGCCTATGTTAGTACTCGTAGTTATGTAATTTTCACAAAAAAATATCATCTAATCTTTTGGTTAAATCTCACTCGTGCACATATGGTCTTTCCCTCAAAATAATTGCTCTTATTTTAGATTTTTGGATCTTGGCACATGAAGCCTTTATCTAGCAAAATAGCTTGGAAATTCTTTCCTTGAATCCAAACACGATTGGTAAAGCCTTATATTATGTTATCCATTACCTGACTCCATCGTTTTTTATGTCTTATTTTTGATTTGTCCTTGATATGCACGAACATTTTGGTTTTGCCTGGCAAAGTCCACACGAGTCTGCCACCATAAGGTGTTGGATATTTGATTGGCGGCCGTATTCTGATGTTCGTTTCGTGAACATGGCATGCAGCCTCATCAATAATGGAGACGAGCAATTTTACGAATCGATTGACCTGATTCCAATCGTCATTGACGTCACTGATTTCGAAACCATCATCCAAAAATATGTGGGCTATTTGAAAACAATTATGATATTATGAATCTTGATTATTAGACTAATAGTTTTCTTTCTACGAGTATATTTAAAAAGGTTTTCTGCTTTTCTTAAAAATTGGGACGAGAGAAATTTGAGTGTTAGTTAAACTTGACCTCCCATTAATTTGCATTCTTCAGCAAAGAAAAAAATTTTGATGGATAAATGAAGTCGTAAGAAAAGTCCCTTCCGGCAATTTTTGAATTACGTATTTTCTTGCTTAAAAACTTTATGATGCCAATGTTCTGTGCATTAGATTAGTGCGGCGATACTACATATTTGGCCGCTTACTTTCGAATTCGTAGTAGTCCGGGTCAACGACTCGTAAATATTTTTGAGCCACTCGTCTGGCACATTGATCCTCATCCATTCGTAGGATTGATTTCAGCATTTCCATCATCTCTTCTCGGGTCTCGTGCCACATGGTAGCGCATGCGTAAATTCTGGTTATTCCATCCGACTTTTTCACTGTTTTCGGTGTTGTACTACTGGCATCAGTGTGTATGGAAATTGTTTCATAATACTCGTCTGGATCTTTTTCCCTATCGACTAGCTCCTAAAAATTATTTTACAAAAGTATTTATATTAGTGGAATTATGTATGTACTTTGAAAATGCAAGTTTTTTCTTTGCATTTGGAAAATTTTCGTCTTAAGCTATATGTGTATTTTAAATGAACTGGGATTTTTTTCAGTCGTAAATATACATGTATTCCAAGTAACAAAAATCATTACCTCAGTTTTTACATCTTTCTCATCGTCACAACGACGATTGAGCCCCAAAGATTTGTCAATCAGTAATGAATCGTACATGGGTCGAACAAATAGTTTCTCTGTTGTTGCCAGTCTTTCGCATTTTGGAGTCCATATATGCAGTGTGACCCAGGTCTGTGACAGCAGCCACAGGAGCCATACCCATGCATACTGAAAATTGACCATATTATTAAAATCATAATCTATGGTAACTGAGTAATCTAAATTTATGTAATATTTTTATGCCAGTAGCTTGTATTTGTTACACCATTGCCAAATGAATGGTCAAAATTTCCTGAAAATCATGATATTCTTAGGTTTTAAAAGAAAAGTTTTTCAATTTTTCTCATATTATACTTAACTATTTCTTGCTACAGTCATTTCGCTCATTTCACTTACCTGTTTTGAAATGAAATCATTTAGGAAATAAACAGGGGGTGATTCGAAAAACAGGTAATCCAATATCGAGTTGTGGAAAAAACAAGGGTCCTCGTGTCGCAATCCACAGGCCGAAATTAATAATGACAGCGTCACTGGAATCGTAAGATTGACGGGGAAAGCATAACTGAATCCTTGAATCATGATTTTGCAAGCAAATTTACCTGTGTAAAAAAATAGGAAAGTGCTTTACACAAAACGTCTAATGTTTATACTAAAGCAGTTAGCTCTCTGTACTGTGGGATATCCGTTGTAGATGATATGGAAACTTGGGAATGGTATTCTATTGGCCTATGAATTAGAAGATTCATTCAATGAGGCACTGATTTAAACGTTGCGTTGTATGAAAAAAAAATTAGTCATTTCACTCCGTTTACTTTATATTGGATTTTGAAAACAAAATTAGTTCATGCCCTGAATGATCTGCAATAGCTTTTCCGCATGTAAAATTCAAATTCAGGATTAATAATTTTGCTCTTACAAATTCATGAGATAGGTACATATAAAATTGTCTATCTGGTATGTTATTGAGTGTAGCGAGTCTCTGATAGTGCATCATATTTATATGATTTACATTATACTCCTCTAAACGTGTATTCAATCTGAAGGAAAGCTGTAATTTTTCAAAATATTAGTTAAATAATCTGTTGAACTTACCAAAAATATAACACAGATAGGAACATGCTATTTGAGTGAACAACACATACAGAATGATGGTATGATTTGCATCGATTTCAGTAGCCTCCCCTGTTGGAATCACATCAGCCAGGTCAGGCAAAGAGAGTCCATTCGTAGTTTTTATCTAAGAACACAAATACCAACAAGATATTATTCTGACTTCCTCCATCTGTGAGTGACCTAATTCATAAACCATGAGCCAGGTTTGCATTACAGATTTTCATAAACATGTTAAATGTGTATGGCTGGGGCACTCACTCCAAGTGTGTTGATTTTAGAAATCTTTTCTTACTGTCGAAGCAAAGTAGGAACCACATGTATTTTGAGATTCAGTCAAAATTCGTATTTTTACTCGTATACGTATGTAGATAGGAGCAAACAATTTTGAATTTAGATTTTTATTTCATCTGTACCTTGAAAAATTTTCCTTCCTGGTGAAAATACTCTCTCAATTTATTCGCCTTGTCGTGTAAAAGAAAATATCTATAGTCTGTTCAAGTAACGTGTACAACAATTTCCTAAATCCTAGATATAAAAAAGCGTCGTCAATTTTTCCCAAGTTCACTTATCAACTATATGTTGCGAGTTGCATGCGTGTTATTTTTAATTGGAACAGATATAGCCAACATCTGTTGTTATTGACGAAATTTGAAACAATTAATACCTATGATCTAGTCCTTTTTCTCGATTCATATTCGGCTTTACATAAATCATTTCAAAACCAAAACTTACCTCAATAACTTTGATTTTATGTTCGGAGAAACCAGCTGAGAATAATGACAACAAATTGGCGGCATTGTCTCCTCTGTACACTGCGGCTAGTATCATGCAGCATAAAAAGCAGAATATTTTCCAAATTGAAATGAAAATGTAGGAGAAGTATCGAGTTCTTTTCAGTCTATCTTTGATCCTCCAAGCTGGTCTCAAAAAGCCTGTAAACCAACGTAACAAACAGCCCACAGTTTATTTGCGGCTACCTATTCAAACTAAACTTTCATTAGAATTTTCAATTGGCCTTACCAAATAAGGAGTGTTTGTTGACGTAGTTTTCCCAGTAACCGCAAGAGACTAGGAATAGGGTGACTGGGATGATGACCAACTCCGTCGGATTTTTGTCTTTTTCCAGCAATGGCCACATTACGAAACCGGTTGTCTGGGCGCCCAGTGCCACCACGTCCATGGCTATTTTGGCGTACAGTTCTGATTTCTCTGATCTATTTGTTAGTCCTCGAGTATTTCTTGAGGTTAGAGCTGTATGGGACAAAGAAGGTAGCGTTATGGAAAATCTCTTGTACTCGATTCGGTGCTTGACTGATGGAAAAAAAGCCTGCGGAGCTAGAGCACTTATTTGCATTTTTCTAAAGCAGGCGTTGCGTCTGACTTTTTAGGTTGACGTTCGTCAGTTTAGAGGAAGCTGAAATAGAATTTCGTGCTCCATAGTGCTGAAAATTTTCCACTCAGAATATTGTAACGAAATGTTTTGGAGATATGTGAAATTGTTAGCCGAAGCAAATTTCTCGAGGCCATGTTTGAAACTAGTAATTATATAGAAAGGTACCTATGTAAACCTCAAACGCTGGTATGTCTAAGCTATATTGCTCGAGCTGCTACAAATAATGGAGCTAATGAATCAGAATTGTGAGTTAGATTTTTGCTTCTGCTCCGCAGTCTTCCTTGAACATGTTCGTCATCATACTTACTTAGGAAAGCAGGAATAAAGCAAAGGCAGTTTGTGATCATGGCACCTTTAACAACATCTAGACTAGGAAGTACAATAAATACGAGAGAGGCGACGCCGACTATGTGCAGCGTCTCCATTCCGCATACGAATATGAAGTCTTTGAGGGGAGGCCGCCGCCAGGATTTGAATATACAAATCCTTAGAGAGCGAATGAGCGTGCCCACTTCGGGAACGCAGAAAGCGAAAAACAGACACCAAGTCCATGCCACCTGTTCTTCGGGTGGTAGTTTTACCACAAATTGTTTATCACGCTCTGAAAATGAGCATAAGTGGGTGATTAGCCGAAGTAAAGTTTGATATTGTATGTTGGAGTTTATAAGTAAAAGTTAATCGAAGTTCTGGAAGGTGAGGATTACAAATTTTATTCATAGAAAGTATGGAATTCTATTGTAACCAAAAATATCTCATATGTATCAGAAAAGTCTTAATCTCTTGATTTTTCGGAAGGAATAACCGAAGATTGTATTAACTTTTTCCAAGTGTATATCTTCAAGTGCACTTCCTATTATAAAAAATTCAATTTTAATTTCTTATAATATGACAAGATTTTCACCTATCTATTTTTCAAAGCTCAAACTCAGGTAACTGTCGGCATTCTCTCGCCTTTGTTTCTGTAACTCTAGTATGACATCTTTGCTCAACTTGGCTATTGTATGTGGCCTGATTATGGGGGCTATGGCATTTCCTTTTTTCGGTAAATGTCAGGATTGATAATTTTTTCAACTTGAGCTAATTTTAGCTACACATTTACATCGTATGATGAGCTACCCATCTTTAGTAATATTCCCAATTTTGTATATTTTCTTTGTGGAGTTGTAAGCCAAACCTTCTCCTTCCAAGTTCCTAGTTCGTTTACATTAACGCTTCAGAGGAATAATAAAGTGCTCACTAAGTAAATGCACTTACCTAAATCCTTATTACAGTATGGAATATATCGATTAGATTTGATCTGAGATGTCATGAGAAAGACACAGCATTTTGCTATTACACCACAGCCAAGAACGATTGCAAATGTTGCAACGTATATGAATATTTTCAGTACTTTCACTGTAAATTCTAGACATTTTTGACTTTCCATCGAGCCGCTGTCCCGTTTGGGTGGCAAATCTCGAAATACGTCCCATCCTTTGGTTTCTTGAACAGTGCGTTGGCTGTAATGAAAAGTAAAGAAAAAAGTTGAAATTTTCGTTTAATACATATATAGGTAATGTTGATGTCGATGAAGAGTGAACATTGGAAAGGTACGAGTTCTATGAGAATGGTATACGAAATTTCATTTCACGTTGTTGATGTTTTGGCAGAAATTGAGTGGAAAGACCAACATTCTTGTAGAATCACTCATTTATAAGATCCTTTCTCAGTGCTCTTTTATTCATGTTATGAAATTTCAGTTCATTGGATAATACGAGTGTATAGTTCTTTTAATAAGATACTTCTGCGTCACCTTTTGCTGATGGTTAATTCTTTCTTTGATGGAAGTGTACCTATATTCAAGCTTGACCTAAGTCCCACAACAGACATCCACTATTTTCCGTCGTATTATTATTAGGCTTGCGTGATCTTCATGTTGGAGCAGGTTCATTTATGTAGCTCTTATTCTGTGTGACCTTTTAATGTGTATATGTCTGACCACCAGTTGGTGCCTGGCGGGTAGCTTTTGAAACTGAACGACTATTACGTTATGTGCGATATTATTAGTGCCTCATTATTTCAATATTTTATTATATAGATTGTATAGTTGGAGTAATTTAGAGCCATTAGTTCTTTTTTACACGTTGAAGGTAAGATTGTATAGGCACCACATTTGGTCGCCATTTACTCTGCCAACGTTTGCGTTTATAACTTTCTCTGCTAAAAAGCATTATAACTATCATGACGAATTCCGAGAGCATACACGTACTGTAAATTTTTATCAATATTGTTGTTCCCATTTGCGAACTAGTCTGTATTGTGCTCACGTTGAATTATGAGATCGATCGGAGGAGGAGCGAGACAGACGGACGAAGGAACAGAGAACGGAGATGGAAAAGAAATGAGATCATTTTTTTTGTTCTCTCTTTCATCTGCACTATCTACATAGTAGAGTGATATTATCGACGTAAAGTAATGACATGAACTTCGAGAATGCAATTTACATTCGAGGACTAGTATACGGATTACGTAGGAGAAAAATCGACGAACCGTAGTGGACATAGGCCTTGCGGCGTATAATCATTAAATATTGTACACCGAAATTAGACGCTTAATCCTACGTCTTCGTTAAGTACATACATTTCCAAAAAATTAAACACTTCGTACTTTTGTCGAATTACTGACACGAGGTTTGACGAATATCCGAGTTTCTATTACGCAATTTGGTCACAGCAAAGATATATGGGTTACAACAATGCGAAAGTGGTGCCTGGAAGGAAGCAATTTGTCCGTATTGTGATCATACTTCTTCCATAGCACTTCATAAAAGTTGGAAATGTGAATCATTGAAAATATTGTGTTAAATACTTACGTACACGACTGCCTAGAAGTTTGAGATTATTGGAGCATTTGCCGGAGCATTTGCAATAATTGTAGCGTGCATCGAGGCAGAAAAAGAAGAAGAAAGGAAGTTAGGAAAGAAAAAAAAATTGAGTACCCAGTTTAAAAATGATGAATCATTGATATATTGAATGGCAGTATTTGCTCACAAGTTTTGTAGTATTCAAGTTTTTGACAATATTCAAGAAATTATTTATGAATAATGTTTTTAGTGGTGCATTATAGACAAAATCTTTTCGTATGAACTGTAGTACCGGAAATTTCGCTCGTTTTTCTTAGACTGACTTTGAGAGACGAGAGGGGGGCTATCCCGATGGGCAAAAAATGAGAAAATGATCCGGAAAATGAGAATTTTATCTGTTGTCAGTCCGTTTTTATTTTCGACCATCGGATCTGAAAATTTGCAGATATTTTTGTCATCTTGATTATTTTTCCAAATCCGTTTGTAAAACGGATTTCCTGATTATAATCAGTGATAATTTTTGGGCAATTTTTCTAAGTCCGTTTGTAAAACGGTTTCACGGATTATAACCCGGGCCAACAAATATCATAAAACAGCCTTCACGGAAAATAATCCGGACTCATTTCCGGCAAGACTGATTACAATCCGTTCGAAATCCGTTTTAGAAGCCGGAAAACAGGAAAATTCTGGGTTATAATCCAGAAACGGATTATAACCCGGAATAAAATGGATCCGTTTTCAAAATATTTTGCCCATAGGGATGCCTCGCACAGCTGACATTAGCTCCTCTCTCTAGTTGAGTAATTTGTACTAAACTTTGAGAGTTTGTTCATTTTACTCATCTGGTCGTTTTATCCGATGTCTTTTTAGAAGTTTTTCGACTAGTAAAAACAGTTTTTTGAATTTTTCTTTATTTTCCTATTTTTAGCCTGCCCCAAACGCATTCGAAGTTCACTTATGCCTTTTTCTATAACTTCAAGACCTCGTGTGGACCCAAGTAATTATAAGAACGACATTTTAAAAGTATTTTTCTGCCTGCTTAAAATATTTTTTCGTCTTTGCGAATATTTGCGAGTACACACGTAGTTTTGGAGGTTTATATAGCAATTGAATTCTTTTACAACCGGAAGAATAAGTTTACTATCCCATTGTTGCGTAGAATTAGTTTTTACCTGCGGAAGGACATTCAACTTGGCCGTAACTTCTCAATATGTACGTTTCAAAAATCAATCACTGCTCACTCTTTCAATTTATTTGACTCATCAACAATCCAAATCAACAGTTACCTCTTTCAAAGAGACTATTCTTTTATTTTTATTGTCTTTACGGTTACGATTTGAAATTCGTACGTTTGTATGAAAAAAAAAAAAAATGAAAAAACTGTTTAATGTGTGAGAGAAAACATTATAACATATCTACCTAATATTATGTTAGCGGAATGATGTCGTGATTGGTGGTCAAATTAGAATGGTATTTGTGCCACATGTACTCAAACTACTGCTAAATTGAATGTGGACAGTCATCTGTGATATGACTTCATAAGTAAGTGCTAATTTTTGAAGACAGTTTTGTTTAACCGGTTATACCCCCGTTAACGAAGTGTTTACCTACCTCTAAACTTGTGCTTGTATATGTGATCGTATGTAAACAATACTAGCACCTTTCCTTCTTCAGCTGAGTGAGAAAGAATGTGTGTCATCGAAGTACAGCCATGGCTGCTGGCATCGCTGAAACTTCTATACTAAACTCTTATGTACAACCTTAAATTTCGTCGCGAACTCGAAGAGACAAAACCAGACTGAATTCGTAATTCAGTAAAAACTTGTCTACCGTGTTTTGTTTGTCAACTATACAATGATTGGTAGCCAAGACGTTATATAATATTGAACCCTATTAAAACAAACCAAATACACGAGCAAATATTTTAACTAATCATCGTGACGAATACTATTGTTTGAAGAAAAAAAAATTCGTGAATCAAATGAAACTGTATAAATAGGAGTATATTTACTCTATATTTCCAAAGAAAGATTTTGAAGTCATATTATGAAAAATAATGCTTGTCAAGAAATGTTTCAATTTTTGGAAACCTGTCATAATTTTCATAGAAAGTCATGATTTTTCATTTACATAGTGCAAAATGTTATAAAAATTGAAGGAAAATTTTCGCTTTCTAAATTTTTACTCTCGAATAAGATAATATGCTTTTAATCTTTTTTTTTTACATGGACTTAATTATCTTTGCATTTGAACTTTTCAGTTTATTTATAGAAGTTTTGTATGGCGCCTTGAATCATAGAAGGTTGACATCCATCAGCATAGTAACTTTTAATAGATTTTCATAAACCTTTAGTATAACGCTTTCGTGCGATGGAGAGGATGGTTGATTAAATATGTTAATTCGTAGAATGCGTCACTCTTCCCTAAATTTTACATGCATAAAAGCTTGCAGAGTATCTTGATTCCATATTCACTTTCATTCGGTTGACGAATATAAATACATCGAAAAGTTCTTATTATTTCTGCGTGGCTTCTAAATTTTTCAAAGTCTATACGAAGCCTACTCTTTCCCAAAATGAAGACATATATAGCTGGCTGATGATTTTAAAAACCGAATAAAACACCAAAAAAGATAAAAAACACGAATAAATTTGCATAATCAGCCCATAAAAAATTTGTTGAGATAGAAAGATTTGGCGGGAACCTTGTACACATTCATCCATTTAAAGTTTTTTTCATCTTGATAACTTTCGAGGTTTTCGTACAATAATTAGTCGAAGAGCAGATTATTTTTTTTGTTTTCGTTTCGGATGAGCACCATTATATTTCGTATACAGATATATGAATATACATTCTATCTGTGGCTGGGACTATACGGTACAAATGCAGCCACTGTTTTCGTCTGCTGGAAGGAAAATTTAGTCTATCTTGCCATTAATTACAGGTCGACCTTAACATATTTCAATTGAATGCATAATATTATAAAATCTACACATTCCCAAATGACGTTCGTTACGATGAAGACGATATTTTTCACGCTATTAACAACATATCGTCGTTTAGATAGAATATTATGCTGGTTAGCTGGTACCATTGGTATTTTGATAACGTGACTGACGAATTTTCATCAGTTAACACGAATATGGTATGCGAAAATCAGAGTCAGTACGCATAAAAAAGCGAGAAAAAAGATAATATATATTATTTTCTCGTATAATAGATCATGTCCGAAACGGTTGGAGGGCTACGAGTTTGAGTACAATATATAAGACACTTATTCTATGCTTATCTTTTCCAGAATGAAGCTAGAAAGTAAATTCCAGAATTGAAATTCATCTGCCTCAGATAGGAAGTAATTATTGTCGTTGAGCATGATGAATTATCAATTTTTCTTTTGTTCTCGGTCTATATTTGTAGTAAGAGGAACCGTGAAGTCCTTGTGCTGGAGAGTAGAATTCAAGGACGTACTAATTTTTTAGCGCGTCTTCATTCATTTGTCTCCATAAAAATTTGAAAATTTGTGGAAACATTGAGAGCAGAGTTGAATGAAAAATAGCTGCAGCCTTCACTGAAGTTTCGTGAAGGCGAAAGATGAATTCTCTTTTACAACAAGAGATTATAAAAAGTATCCAAAAATGTTTCACATAAAAACAAAATTTTTTGAATATGAAGCGCATATAGGGACTTATAAATATCTCTTCATAATTCTTTCCTGAAAAATTTTACTTGGTTACTTTTCCAGTCTTATAAGTAAATGTCTAATGACGTCATCAGCATCATTTGAAATGTTATACCTAGTGTTCTATGTTATACATAGGTATGATGACGTCATCTACTCAGTTATAATATTGAGCTATAAAGAAATCTTATAAGTGTATGATGACGTCATCAACAGCTTTTTAACTGTTATAACTAAGTATAACATTGAGCAATATGTTATATGTAGGTATGATGACGTCATCATCTGCGTTTCCTATGTTGTACGTAGGTATAATGACGTCACCATCTGCGGATCCTATGTTATAAGTAGGTATGATGACGTCATCATAACATTGGACTATCACGGAAGGACAGGACATTATGTTTTGAAATTGACTAACGCCCAGTACAAAGAATTCATCTTCAATTCACTATCCACACTTACTCAACATGTGGATAATAACTGCTATTCAATTTACGTATAGCATTAATTGGGTACTTAATACTTATACATACAAGACTAATGAGTATGTTGCAATAATTTCACCTGTTTTAATTGTTTGGAGTTGACCTAAAGTCGTGCGAAAATGCCGAAGAATTACCTTATTTCCATCTGCTGGAGAATATGAATTATTTTAAATTACAATATTCAAGTTGAAAATAATTCAATTTTAGTTCTCGCAGAAGGATCGGGTGTCTCAGTTTAGTTTGGTCAAATCAGCAACGCCAGTACATAAATATATAAATTCTCGAAACAAATATAGATATCTTTTCACTGTCTAACTTTTTGCCTGAACTTAGGGCTATCATGGTTCGAATTTGAAAGAACTTAGTATGACATATGTATACCTGCATTTATTCTAAATGATCACCCTTCAGATTATTTATAAGAATGTTGAGAAGGTACAGGCTACAGACTCAACAAAATTTTCATTTCAACGTTTTGCTCCGTCTTCGAATTGCAGAAGCTACAATGGTTTAAGAATCATAATCTTCCTTTCCTAAATTCGCTTTCTAATTCACTCGAGTACCTATTTGAACAAGAAAATTGGTGATTTCTCAGTAAAACTTTGCCTCTAACCATGTTCGTTGGTATTTCGTTGTTTTCCCTCTTTGATTGCATCTCTTGCACACTTCAGAGACGAAATATTTTAGATTTTACGTAGACGTTAATCTCAGATTCCTAGACTACAGTTTATAATTAGGTTTATTAATCTTTTTCACCATTTCCTCGTCCGTTCTAGTTTTCAGATAGCCAGGTAGTGGGTATAATTAATGTTATTTCTGTCAACTCTTTTCGGTGGTCAATATTTCTGAATTTCCAGAACTAATCATCGGGCGACGATCAAGTATTTTATACTGTTCCTCACAGTCTGGAATTAAAGTTCATTGCCACTTTTCTAATAACTCATGCAATATCGTTTCTTATATAGGTACTCTGCTGAAAAAATAAAGATCCTTGACATGAAATGTGTAGTAAAATTTTGATGATATCATTGTTTTGTTTTGGAATGACGTAAAAAAAATCTTCCGCCAATGCGTCAGAAATTGCAAATATTTTATCGAAATAATTCGTTTAGGTACCGCGAGGTATCCTGGTTTTTTTATTCAATTTTTTGTTAATTTTCTTTTTTTTATTGCATATGTCCTGGTTAAATTCGAGTGAGATATTATTAAAATATCTTTCGGATTATTTCTATGTGATTTGAAAGAGATTTTTTTTTTAATGAAGCTGGAGTGCAGTGCATCAGAATGCATGCATTTCAGTGTTTTAAAGCAAAGCTTCTTGTCAATTGGTGAGCCTTTATATTTGAACTTTTTTTGTAGGTAGAAAAAAAAATTAGACTCACTTTATTAGTTTTTGATATTACTGTAAATTTATTGGATTGTAAAAAACTATAGCTATAATCTATTTTTATGATTTTTTAAAATCAAATACCTGCTTGATAATTTTTTTTGGCACATACCCTTAACATGTAAGATAGCTGCGTTAACTTTATAAGATAGAGCTTGTCTTTTTCAGTCATCCCATGCTGCGCCCACGAAAAAGTACTGGAAATTCATTAGATATTATTTTATAATACGACAGTCTCTAATTTTTAATTTTTTGACTTATGTCCAAAAGAAATTACGCACATTCAACCAAATCTTCATATCAAGTTTTAATATGCGGTATACCTTGTGGAAGAAAATTTTGTTTCGTGTGAAAAGTTAGTGAAAATACTTCAAAAATTTGTGTCTATTGCGGATTTTGAATTTACTATACGCTATAATTTTTTCATTTAGTTGCGAGGTGAATTATCAAGTTCTAGTTGATGCGCACCTACAGTACGCTAATTTTCAATATTTCTTTCTCAGTGCCCAGTGGTACCTATATTTAATATTTCAATAATTTATGTAAGTTTTTTTTTTCTCCAATGAGGCTGAAAAAACGAACACCCACAGTTTGTTTTACTACGTAAATGTACATCGTGACGAATTAAACAATTGATATTTTTATAAATTTCCGACAAGATATGAAAGATCGATAAGGTGAAAAGAAAAACTCTACTTTGTGAAAATGTCGGGAAAAAAGAAATAATTGAAGTATATTTTTTAATATTTTCACTGATCGTTGAACAAACACTATATTGATTAACGACGTGTATAATAATAACCCAAATAATCGATTCTTTGATTGAGTAGAAGAGGAAAGTGAGGTGGGTGACTAAATCCTAATAAGTTGCGCTAAACTGAATTTTTTGTATAACTTTTCACCAGTTTATAATGGACTACAATAAATGGCATGCAATAAGATTGTGTAAAAAAAAAAAAGTGCCTATCTCCGCTGATATTATTATCCTCGTGAACATGTATGAAAATATGTAATAATTCTAATTTTAATGCATGTCATTCTTGTCTCAGTTAAGTAGTCACCGACTAATCGGGTGGGCGAAAAATAGGACTTACACGATTTAAAAAAGTGTTCGTTTAAAAATTTCGTAACGTCGGATAAATGGCGATGAGATAGTAGAATTTTTATTGCTGGAACGCTGGACTTTTATCCGGCTGTCGACCAGCCACCCTAAAGTGAATGCAAATTCTTCGCCAAGGTCTTTATATGTATAAAAATATACTGCATTCGCTATTTGCAATGACCTTTTGTAAATCTCTCCCGATTTTTTTTTTTTTTTTACTTCTTTCTTCGTAATTTACTAGGCACCATAAGTATATGGATAGACGAGAAAAGAGCGGAAAAAAAAAGAACAGTAACTATAACAATGGTATTAATATTATTGATGTTGATCAATTTAAACAGTTATATATGCAATATATATAGATATACGAAGGGGAAAAATTACACGCATTTTGAAGATTAGATATAATATAATTTCGTAAAACGTTTTGCACGTGGATAAATGTTCTAATTTTTTCCCCCATCCATTAAACGTTTAGATTTTGCAACGATTAAACGAAAAAAATTTATGGATCATTGTATGGCCTGTGGGGATATATAGTGGATAGAGGCGGAGATTTAAAAAAAAAAATAGCTTCAAGGAAAGTACGTACCATTACGTAAGATTATCGACCGGTTTCGGATATCGTTACAATAATATTCGTGCTAAGTAATCTAATAATTTCGTTCTATTGTCTGAGAGAGTGTGAGTTGGTGCGCAGGCAGGATTCTGCATGATGCAGAAAAGTTATAAACTTGAGCACCATTTGTACTTTGGAGGACGTTGTTAATGGCTGTTGCCAACTGGAATTGTCTGGTCACCTGGGTAATGGACGTGCACAGCCAGGGAATTATGCGGTTTCGAATGGTTTTGAAATAATTTATACTTCGAGGTGAAGGAGTCATCGTGTCTGTATTGCTCGTTTTACGTCACCATTGTGACCGACTATGATAGCTCTGTTCGTTGATATGGTTTTGTGATTTTGGTATAAAATGTATTATTTTGGGCGATATGAAAAACCCGTAGGCTGCTATGTGTGGGTGGGTCGGTTTTGTGTTCCATTTTTAGATATGATTTAGTTTGGTTAAGAGCATCGTATCTCGCTTTGTGTTGGTTCGGAGATGGGCAAATTAGCCGGAGGAGTGACTGAAGTTTTGCGGTAAGGGAAGTCTTAACATTTGACTAATTTTTTCCACCCCACTTTTATCTTAATTTACCATTTCCTATACTTTTTCTTTGCAAGGTTATAGTTACTTCTTTCCATTATACTTATGAAAGTCTTATACAATAGAATAATTTACATATGTACCAATTATATATTTATCACTGCCCTATTTTTCCCAGATTCCAAAGGATGAAAAACCCCAAAGAATTTTCCTTTTCTTGGCATGAAATGACCTTGACGTTTACGAGGCTTCACTATAATACAAAGACTATTAAGCTTTTGTTTGCTTTTACTCGTTGCATTCTTTTTTTTTCTGCCTTATCGTCCTTAATGAAAGATTTTCAATCAAAATTTTGATGGTTTCTTTATTTTTTCTAATTTTCCATTAAACCAGCTCTCAAAAGTTCTTACGCTAACTCATTTACAAATATTGCTACTAACTATAGCAGGTAACTATCATCGGAAAAAGTGAATCATTTAGGTTTATGGCTACCTAAAATCGAATGGCAATAAATACTCAAAAGCAAAAAAAAAAAAACAACTTTCGAATGTAGCCTATTATTATATCTAAATGCAAGCCAGAGAAATAATTTATACAGTACCCTGAAGGCACATTTCGGGTTACCCGTGTTAACTGTTGCAAAAAGTTGAAAAAAAGAAGTACATAAAAACAAACGAGAAGTAGAATTTTAATTAAGTCACGCCTGCTTAAAATGTGTTTTATGCGTAAAATGTGCATTAAAAAAATTGAACGTTATGTACTTTCATTTGCAATGTGAATTAATGTTAACTTTTGATTAAGTATTTCTACATTGGTGGGTAATGTAGTGAGTATATTTATTTTTTCTATTGAATTCCCGTAGAATAGTTGTCAGCTTGATAATTGATAAATTTTTTTTTAAAACTAATACCCAAAATAAATTACTCGTATTAGATACCTTCGTTCCAGCTTATTTCAAGTTTTTTCTAATTCTGGAAAAATTAAGTATGAAAAACTATATTATACTGTTGGTATTGCAAACTGTCTTATAGAGATGTAATAATGTCACTATTCTCTGTATGAAAAACACTGGGCGTAAAAGCTGTCTTTTATCGTTGTTTTTATTAAAATAACAAAATTATGAAAAGATGAATGATTTGAAAATTAATTTTGTTTTAATTTTTATATAAAATTATTATTTTTTGAGTTTGTAATATTGCCAAAAATCTAGACATATTTAGACAACTTGACTATAAAATGAATAATTACAAATTCTGCAAATGTTACATTCGCCTGCAATGGGTGGCTACACCAATCAGAAGTATTATCTATTTTGTATGAAAAATGAAGTGCGTTTTCCAAAATACCAAGGAGTAGTGCAGTTTAAGCTCAGTAATGTATAACTACAAGAATTCTTTATACTCGTACAAATGAAAATAAAAGAGAGATATACGTGTATGTACATGTAGAGTCATGAAAAATTTCGTCACAATTTTTGAAACGTGAAAATAGAAGGCGATTTTCTTTCTTGTTCTTCTTTTTTGATAGTAACTAAGTAGTTTTTTTCTTTATCGAGTATTTTTATTTTCATTTTCGATGATGACAATACAGAAACTAAGTCGGGCGTTACAAAATATTTAATACGCTCGATGAATTTAGAGTTTTTTTTTTATTTTTCACTCGTTCCCTTTCTTTTCTCCTTCACTTTTTACGAAACATAAAGACTACCTTGTGGATGCTGAATGAGATGATGCAAAGGTAATTTGTGGATGAGTTTTGATGCTAGAGTAGACGATGTGCCGACATCGTGTCGAATCAAAGTTCTTTTGTATTGGGGTTATCCGAGTAGTGAACCAGAAATTAGTGCTCGAACTTCACGGAATGTATACAATAACTTTTTTGTTTGAAGGGAAGTAACCTGTGAGGGGGTGGTTCATTGAAAACCGAAAATGTGACAAAACATTTCTGAACGTCAAAATCGGATGTGATCCAAGTCCCAGTCTAGTGAAAGGGATTTTGACTACTTTAAATGGTAGTTCTCTCTGTACACTTGATCATTGTTGAGGTACCAATATAAATAGTCTCTCATTATCATTGTAATGAAAATCTTGAAATTACAGAGGTGTATTTTGAAAACTTCGGCTACGAATATCTAAAAACTTGAAATTTGGACTGGATCAATTTTCAGTATGCTATTAGTATTGAATAAAATGAAAATATATGTGAAATTTGGACTGAATCAATTTTCAGTGAGTATTGAATAAAATGAAAATATATGAAAATGCAAAAAAAAAAAAAAAGGTTTTGAGACATCCTTCCTTTATTATATTATTGTTTCATTTTTCTGAAATTAAAGTTTGTATAAACTTTGGAACTACACCTAATACGTGTAGGTATGAAATAGTTATAATTTAATTATGGAAAGTAAGGAAGAAGATGTTATTACTATCTGCGGACAGAGCTAGCAATTGTATTTTGTTTTTGGTTGCTGTCCTCTTTTTGATAGCCTGGTGTTTCCTCGCTCTCTTCGCCATCTACTGCATTTAATCACATAAACCGGTCACATTACAATAGAATATTAATTTTATGAACCGGTAAACGAAAGTACATTTTGTTCCACCTTCGTCTGTAAAAACTGTGGCCAACATATTTCGATGATTTAGAGATAGCGCTATGCGTGGCATAGGTAGAGGAAATTTTCGATTTAAATTTAAACTGGTATACAGAGACGACGACGACGACAATTTGGCGTTAACCTTGGAGCGGAATTTTTCGCTACCAAAATGGTTTTTAAATGTACAATAACGGACTGCTTTACTTCATTTTATCATTGTAATTTTTTCAATATACTTAATAAATCATTTTATCGCTGGTTGCGCATTGTCATGAACACGAAATTGTAATTATTGTGCGAATTTCTTTGAAGTGAAATTACATTTTTAGTCGTACCATTAAGTTATGATATGAATTAATAGAATGGGATATTGGAAGTTCATTGTTGGAAAGAATTCCATTATTGGTCTTTCTTTGATATTAGGTCTATCTGGAAAATAGAGAAGGATTTTAGATTCTGATTTCAGGATTTCAACAATTCTAAAAAAAGAAGTAAAAAGCAAATTGGTGATGTGTGGAACATATATATATTCAAGTTGTGGATTTATTACTTCGATCCCTGTTCTCTCCTGTGAGAAACTAGACTTGAGTCGTAGTGAGGTCAAAGCCTTAGCCCTTTTATTATTCACTCTTCTAGAGGAGGATTACTTGAATGGCCCAGACATTTATTTTTTCAACATAATCATGTATTGTAACATTGCTGGCCTCGACTTTGACTCTTTTCGAAAACTTACTTCAGGTCCTAAACTATGGAGAGACTACCCAATTATGTATGCATATCTTCCATGAAAATTTGAGAAAAACACTTTTGCTACCTCTTTCACTCCTCATCTAACTAAGAATTCAGTGTTACCACACCTTTTCAGGAAACGTTGAGTTTTGAAGGTTAAAAATATGTGTGGCTTAATTTTATCGTATAACGAGAAAGCCTAAATATGATTGTATGATTGTGCTTTTAATGAATTATACTGTCGAGTTTGAGAAGATAGATAAAGATTTTGTGAGAAATGTAGGATTGCCAAACAGAAATGCAATAAAACGAAAAACATAGGGAAAAAAAAGAAACCAGTTTAATTTTTCGACATTTTCGAAGTCGGCTTCCTAGACTTGGGTACGCATTGAATAAGCGGAATTTCGGGACTAGATCATTTTTTGTTTCCCATCAGCAGCATTATTGCGTAAGCTGAGAATATTGTTATTAGCTAAGATTATGAGTTGTACAAATTGTTTAAAAATTAATTTGAAATTCATGAAGACAGATATTGGAGTTTGAGAGAAGAAAAATAATGTAAAAGTGACTAAGTTGTACCATCGAAGGTAACGAATGGGTCACGGTGAATTAAGTTTGGAAGAATATGAAGACCTTGACATTTAATTTACTCGAGCTTTTCTTTTAGTTTTGAGTCTTCGATTAATTGGATTTGAGAATGAGTGCAGTGATAGATGTGACTTTCGAAGAACTGAGAATTATTCCATAGGTGGTGGAGCCAGATGCGGGGATTGGGAATGCTTGCATTAAGCGTGAATACAATTCTTACAGACGTTGATACCGTGAGACAAAGTTCGAAAATGTTGAATTCTGGTGCGTTGTGTTCAGTCCTTATCGAATTCATTCATTTTCTGCACTAATATATTATGTATGGACATATTTTTATTGGAGTTTCATTTCTGCACATTTATTTTCGCACAGTCTGGCCTCCAGCTATTTCAAGGCTTTGGCGTCGTTTTATGACAAATACGAGTAATTGAAACAAATAAATTTGAAGTAAAATTTTCATAAAAATCGACTAATCGAAAGCTTCATAGAATGTAGAAACCTTGAGAGTACCAGTATCGGATCACCATTTGAATATTTGTAGAGTAGTATATCGCTATAACTTCTCAAATAAGCATGTGTCTTGAAATAAACCATAGAATGATTCAAATGAAAAAATTTCAATTTTATCAAGTACTTACCTGTGTTCCTAATCGATTGAAAATAGTTGGCTTTTCCTCTGCAATATTCGAAAAATTCGAAATATTTGTATACGACTATTCAGTTCCCGTTGCCTTTTATAAAATATTCTCACCATTAAAATGCAAGGTTTTCCTTTCTTTCTCGTCTCATCGTCAGGCCACTGTAGCAAATTTGATAGTCATCAGACGCTAATATTTGTCGTTCGGACTAACCTCACCAAGGATTTTAGTGTGGCTGGTTGACGACTCTGTCTCATCATTTTTAGATGATGATATTTTTGTACCCACACCATTAGCGCGATAGAATTTCGATGGAAAAAACGAGATTATGTTTTAACTCCACCCAGCCCTCGATTTCGCCATCCACACGAAAGGAGAGAAAGAGAAGAAAAAGAGTTAATAAAAATAAAAAAACTGTATTTTTTACTTTCGTAAAAATTAACATTTAAACGCAATTACATAATTAAATATCGTTTTTACTTCTTTTGCTATAACTGTATTTTATCTCCAAGTGAGTTTTCGATTAAACTAAAAGGTAGCAGATTGAAAAAGGTTTTATGAGTTACTTTTTTTGTGCGAAGATTGATATCCGTTGATTCTAATTTGGCATCTGTTATTTCTAATTTGCCATAGTCTTTTTTTTCTTTTCTTGCAGAGTACTTAACCCTTGAATGTAATTTCAACGAGTATAAAATCATTGCTATTAATGAGACGAATTTGAAGGATTAATGTCAATAAGATTGCGTCATCCAAAATGGATAATGACCCATCTAGTACTTTGGGTAAAATAACCTCTCACCATCGGGTAAATAAATTTCCTTTGAAAACTTTAACTGCGAGTACCTCATAACTTGAAATTGAGACTCGAATCACTCTGGTTTTTAGGTACAGAACTACATATATTCTATTTATTTATGGATGTATGATTTACGTATCCCAGGGTGGGTATCATTTTATTTTTCCTACACCAATAAATGAAGGTGAAAGAAAAGCCTTGGAAAACACTCGAAATCGTACTCGTATTATGATGATAATTAGTCCAAACAGAATGTACGGTATACAGTATTAAAATATTCAGAGACAGCCTGAAGAAAGTTGTGTATACGCTGTTACGCTTTCTTGCTTCGTCGATATAATTATAAAATGCGAAGGTCACAAAAATTCGAATAAATTTTTCAAGAGCATCGAGAGAAGGAGGAAATAAGGCGTGGTATGTAAATTATACTCGTACCTACGTAAACGTATTAAGGTATTGTCATTCGATTAAAATGCAGACAGATTTGATCTATATTTTTTCTCAGTCACTCTTCTCTTTTTCTCCGCCACTGTGTCTCTCTCGTTTTGTATTTTTCTTCCACTTATATTACCTCACGAGGATCAAATTTAACCTAGATTCGAAACGTAATTTGTTCTGTTCGTATGAGCGGTGTGGTTATGGAACCAGTTTCTCGTTTATATGGACTCTGTATTAATCAATTTCAAGCAATCTTAGAATTTTGATACATCAAAGTTACAATATTTTGTTGTTTTTCACCTTTTTATTTTTTGCGGTTTCGATTCTCAAAAATTTGTAATTTTCTATTGATGACACGCTGGATTTGGGTAGTAAAGGTTGACGCGGTTATCTGGTCGAGTTGGCTAAGAAACAATTTATAGGTCAGAAATTAAGAAACGTTTCTTCTGTAGTCGGGAAATATGTATGTAGAAAAAGATAGATAGGAAGTGTCTTGCTGAGGCAGGTGAGATGTTTGGGTCAATATCCCTAACGCATTCGGTATTCATGACAAGACTAGCGTTCTCTATACCCGAAGGTGTACGTCTATAAAACCGACTCACAGCTTTGTAACGGGCAAGATATTTCATTCACTTCAGGCATCAAAAATATACTAGGTACTCATTTTTCATCGCTGCCTTACCATTCATGTGCACTGTGCAGACTGTTTATAGAGTTCTCAACGAATTCCGATCGTATAACGTTAATTAAAAAAATATTCATACAATAATCTGTTCTTACCATTTTAGTCTGTAGCTTCGTTATATTAGTTTAGACTTGGTGTAGATAACTGGATTTTATATCTCTTTGAAAAACTAGCTTATCCGAATAAAACTCATAATATCGCCTTTGAATATTAATTATAACGTATGTATATGAGATGTTTTTAATCCGTCTCGAATAGTAGTTTTAAAAATACCAAATTACCTATTCCAGAATTTGAGTTTTTCTTTTTTCTCAAGTGTTCAATTGACAAATAAAATAAGTACCCTAAATGAAAGAACCTGCCCTACAAATTTCCCTTTAAACACCTTTTTTTTTTGAGAACTTTTTTGAAAAATGCCAAAAGTGCAGAATTTGATTCAAATAGTTTTCAAACTTATAAATGTTAAAGTAATGTGATGGAATATGTGATAAGAGAAAACTAAGCAAGGAATATAAGTTCTGTATCCGTGGAAGAGGAATTTCTAAATTTCTAAGCTTTGTCGACTTAGAATAAATGAAATCGTTGTTATACCTACTTGGCAATAACATTTTTTACGCTGTAAAAATATTTTGGTGCTTGATGTTGCTCTGTCAGTTGTACGTAAACCAATCATTCACAATCTTCTTGTCATTAGCGATGAGATATTACGGCATTTATTAGCAATATTGTGACGACTTTATAGGTCTATATTTTATAGGGTTATAAAAGACACTATAGATATAATGAGGACCTTTTTCAAATAATCATTTTTTTTGCTGGTTCAAAGAAAAATATTTGATATTTCAATGCATGCAAATGAAAAGCGATATGTTATCTCGTTCAATACGGGCATTTAGTAAATGCTTCTAGTGTTTACACTCGTAGTTACTATAATTTTCTATTTACGTGTATGTTGACAGTCAACATAATTACATTAAGCACGAAACCCCTGAATGCATTTACGATTTATTGTTACTTAATGCAGACGTTTGCAAATGCAACATGCACTAATGTGATGTGTAAATATGGTGCACGTACGAGCAACCTTCGCCATTTTGCCTTTGGCACGAAATGTACTGTAATTTGACTCTATGCCTGGATGTATCCAAGCCACACCTGAACCTCTGCTTTGGAAGAAGGAAAATAGGAAATTCAGAACTCGCCCTCGCAATTATCAAACATCCGCCTTTCAACCAGATTTTTTTTATTACTGAATCACCAATTTGTGTCCTGGTTCATTCGTCTCGAGCACACGTATATATACTGTGTATGATATAATTATAAACTGAAAATTTCAAAATTATTCATTTTGCCACGTCATCTGCACGATCAATTGAATATTATTTTTACTTCAAGTTGGTATTTTCCGCAAACAAGACAAAATATTATCATATAATTATAAATTCAAAGAGGGAAATTTAGAAGCGAAAAACAAAAAATGAAACTTTATAATTTCACTCGGTGGGACGTAAAATTTATAATTATGATGTAAGAGCTTGGAATAATTAATTCCTTATGTCGTCGTATACAGGATGAGACCATTTCAACCTTGACCGTAAGATTTTTTGACTCACAAATGTGTCTTGAGAAGGCGACCCTGAAATGCTGCAATTGCATTTAGCCGAATCAGATTTATAGGATATGCGATGATCTGTGAAAAATTTCCTACACATGATCTGTTTCTGTGGATTGGCATTTCACAAGACTGCAGTGGGAATATATGAGAATGAATCTGCATGTGTATACGACTTTCGAAAGTGTTGGAACTGGTTGCTGCGTAGAATAATGGTCATTTTTTGACATTCGAGATGAGTTGATTCGACCTTGTCCTAGTCCACTTTGAAAAAGTGAAGAAAAAAAAAATTCAAAATCAAAATAACATTTGTAAGAAATGATTTGATGTAAAAGAGAGTCACAATCACGATTTTGAGCCGTATATAAACCAGTTCGTTTCCTCTTTCACTTTGCATGCAATCTCCTCTAACTGGTTCTCTTTTTTCGTCTGCATATAATACTCGTAGAATATATTATCATCGACTTGTCCTTCTTTGTGTTATTCATAATTTATGATATTTTTCACGATAAAATAATATATATTTTTCTTCGTTACTGGGCCTTTTTGGGGACTTAGAAAAGTCGGAGTAAGGTCTTGACGAGATGTTTTTCTCTTTTTCTCCTGATCTTACACTTCGTAACATTTAGTTGGTGGTATTTTCGTAAACAATATGAGTATTGGAATTCTTCAAAATGTTGACTGCAGTTATGGTTTTTAGTGAGATTATTGATGGCTTGTTTTTGAATTTCGAGTTTTCTAATCGGAATTAAAAAGTTTGCAATAGAACTATAGATAAGTCCAACTGTGATCGAAGTGTGATTTTCTTTGGGCTACATGAAAAATAATTGTCCAATATAGAAGATATGGCGTGGCTCAAACAATTTCTAAGAATGAAAAATTTCCAAGGAAGGAATTTATAATTTTTCAGTGCCAAAATGTAGCATCAGTAAACTGATTTCAATTTCAGAATTTTCAAACTAACTCCCTCAGTCTGATACTCTAGGATTGTCTCTGATAATCCTCTACCATTAACTTTCATTTTTAGTTTTGAAAGATGAGGTTAATATAATTTCTTGAATCTTGACTTTTCGCCTTGAACTACCTAGATGTACATTATGTACTCCTGGTGATCAGTGCTTTAATAGCTTATATTATGATTAAACTTCACTGCATGTTAGTCGCTGAAATGGTCGTGGTTTTCAATTTTGTACCGTACTATTTCTGTTTTGGCACTACCCCGGCATAACGTGAGTGTCCGGAAGGAAAACCAGCAAAAGAGTAACTAACTATATAAATATGATGCAATAAATTTTCAATTTTTTCTCCTCCACGTTGAGTGAATTCGTCTCTCATAATATAAACGTAACACTAATAAAAATAAACGGCACCTATAAGAATAGCCATTATTTCATCCAAATTTAAATATCAAAACAACAATAAAAATAAAAAAAATTCTTGAAAAAAACAAACAGCGTGGGTACCGTAATTACGTTCATAAATAATTTTCTCACACTTTCACTATTTTTTTAGTGTACGAATCGAACTCAAAACTTATCGACATTTCATATTTTCAACATTTTTCCTCATCAGTTTTGAGAGAAAAAAAAAATGTAACCTTAATATTCTGCTCTCACACCATAAAGATTTTAAAAGAGTAAATGAAAAGAGAATCTTCTGTCGCAAGAATAATGTCCGTGCATTGAATATTATACGTTAATCCAATTACAAAATCTTAATTACTTATTGATGGTGAAACTATATTTTCTGCGGAATTAATTGAGACAGAAATGGATTATCTAGTTTATAGACTTTCTTCGTGGGTGTCTAGTTGGTGCGTATAATGAGGAGGGTGGTTGGGATTGACCGATGATTAATTGAATTTATTTTCGCTTCAAGGTTTTGGATTTGGAGAATAAAGTCGTTCGTTATATTGATCGGTGTTACGTTAGAGGCATAATAATAATAATGCGTTTTTGTTGTTGATCAGTCGTTGATTACGTTCTTGGAATGTGATTGATACGTGTGAAAGCGATAAAATATGTGATCAAGGTGGCTGTGTCAACTGAAAGATATAGATGGAAATGGGAGGAGAGGAAGAATAGAAAGACGGTTAGAAAGAAAATAAAGTCATGATTATCGTCGAGAACGTAATTACTTTTTCCACTTTTGTCAATTGCCATTGCTAAAATGGTATAAGTCAAGCTCCATTTTTGGCATTTCCACTGTGGAAGTGCATTTATGAGGAACGTGCTATGTTTAATCATTTCCTAGTTTCAGTGAAAGATTCAATTGTGCATTATGTTGCTCACCATTTGGAGAGTATGTCTTCACGAAATCGAGAACTGAATACCAGTAAATTTTAGTTCATATATGGAGGAAATCACTTTATATCAATAATTACAGTCGAACTTTGTTGTATTTGTCAGTTGAAGAAGTTTTTGGTTTTCCTACCCATTTCCTCAAGCCAGCATTAGAAAATTGCCTCTATAAGTAGAAGCTATAACTTCCATTCAGTCGTGTTTTAAAAAAGAGATTTCTATTACTATAAATTTTAGCTTCTGTAATTTGAATCACCCATCAGTCTGCTAAATAGCCTTGATACAGAGAATAATACAATTAAGTACATAGTTTTTTCCTTTTTAATGTACCTATTAACATCTTTGTTTTCGTTACACGGGAGTAAATTCGGAAATTTAACACAAATTTGAAAATTAATTTTCTTGGTGGTTCGTTAATTATTTTCAATTTTCTAATTTTCGTCACTTACTGGATTATTTTAGTTATTTTTTATCAGCATTATTATATCATGAAAGACGTTAACACAGTATTATGATGTAACAGTGATTAACTGAAACTTGTGTCTTATTTGTATGGTGATCGATGAATAATGGCCTCTATAGCTCGAAGTTTATCATGATTTGCTGATCATATTTTTTTTCTTGTTCTTACACTTGCGTGTATTTTATCATAGAAACCGAATACTAAATTTCTACTTCTTTCAACCTTGACGCAAAAGCTCACTTTTGACTTTCCTGATTACCATCGCAGATTGTGTCGTTGAAGCCAGTTTGGAAACTTCTTTCTGAACGTTCAATTCACTGTATTTACCATATCATCAAAGAAAGAAGATCCTAAATGTGACTTCTGTTTTCCGGACTCGAGAGAATGTTGGACCCCTCCTACTTATCCCTACTAATAACATTTTCATCGTAGCTTTCGTAGCTCATCACCTGTAGGTTAAGCCGGCTACACACTATTCCATTTTTCCTGTTTCCATGTTTCGTGTTTCCTTGTTTCCCCCTGTTTCCATGATAGTGTGTAGACGTTTTTCGCCGATAAAAGTTTCGTGGAAACAAGCTGTTTCGTGTTTCGTCTGCTTTTTCGCCAAGAGCGGTTTTTGGACGAAACACAAAGCGTTTTTTGTTCCACATATAGTGTGGACCGTTTCGCCTTTATTTCGCCTTGTTTCGTCCTTTTTCACCCTGTTTCGCTGGTCTTTCTCCACTGGTTGACTTGAATACTTTCTTTTGGAATTGCATCTCAAGCCGGCATGAGGTGTTTTGTGCGACTTTGAAGCATTGAGAATACTCTCAACACCCTGAAAACCACATCCAGCAGTCAACACTCTGTTTCCTCAACTGAAAAGATGGAAAATGGTAATTGGTGAAACAGTATTGAAGAAACATGAAACAGAGTGAAACAAGAATAGTGTGGACAGCCCTGTTTCATCAATTTAGAGGAAACAGATTTTGGAAACAGTTGGAAACAAGGAAACAGCAAAACAGGAAAATGGAAACAGGAAAAATGGAATTGTGTGTAGCCGGCTTTAGTGGTATTTGCTTCTACAGTACATAATAATGGCATATTATACACCTGATATAAATCTCCTTAATGCCACTTATTTGAACACACTTCGTTCTGTGCAATTAACCTATTTTAACAATTTGTGGCCTGGTAAATTGCAGGAGCAGTGTCGCCGGGTTTGATGTAGGAAATAAGTGTAAGCACCCCTTATCGTGTAAGGAGACGAAATTATGTCACATATATGAATGGAATTAAAAAACGAAGCATTCGTCATGGTCACCTTTATAAAACTGTAGCAGACAGCTAATTTTAATTTTTTAAGGTTCATTCAAATGTATCATTTGTTTAGTATCTTCTGCGATCGCAACAATGGGTCCAGAAATTGGTTACACTATAGTTGTAGTGATAGTTTCACAAGCGTCATTTATGGTTTCGCCTTCTTTTCACTCGGCATTATTATCACTGTGTTTTTTCTGTATCTGTGGAACGCCAGTGCAGGGGAATGGCGGGCTGCGGTTGGCACGTACAAATGTATTACAAATACCGCAAAAACCAACAATGATTTTTCCCTTTTTTCTTTTCATTATAAACCAATTAACGAAGTGAGAAATGACGGAAACGAATCAATGCTGAACGCTTATTGACGAAAAATAATTTTATAACGCTAAGAATAGCAGGTATAGGTAGACTCATTGAAGAAAATAAAATTTTCCATCAACCCAAAAATAGCTTCGGATCCGGAAATCTCACGCAGTAATTTATAGGGGTGACCGGGGCCGCTGGGATTATTGGGGCAAATATGACCACTTGTGTATGTGAAACTGGAGTGAGCATTTTTGCAATGGATGTGTGAAAGAGTTGATACGGTCAGTACTTGGTGATTTTCATCTCAGTGGTTTCATCTGTAGAATATTTAACCCTGTATTTTCTCAAATTGCCATTTTTGTTGCTAAATTTTTAATTTAAAAAATTACCAGCGGAAAAAAAGTTTAGAGGAAAAAATGGCAAACTTTCTTGAATCAATTAAGGAGAAAAATTGAAGAAAATTTGTCAAGTACCTCTAATTAAAGGAAGTGTTTAAGGTAATTTTTTTGCGTACCGGCCTGAATGTTGGAATATTTTTTGCATAGCATTTTGTTTTTACGTTTCGACGTCTCCTTCTTTCGTTACAATCGTCCATCCCTTCTTACCCTTCTTCTCGTTTCCGTTTCACCAAAATAGTGGCTTCGAGACATTTTGCCGGCGCAAGCTTATACTTTAAGCAATACGTATTACTGTTTCGATCGTCGATTTGAATTTTCATCATCTGTGGTTGAGGTTACATCTTACGTATCTATCGATGCTGAGAATAATTTTGGTTTTCGGTTAGATAAAAATACGACGTGGTCTTTCCCTGGTTTTATTGCCGATACGATTAGGCGAAACAAAAGAAAACACGATGAACCAATATCAAAAGTAATTTACCTGCCACCGTAGATTTCCTGGTTCAATGGCGAACTTTCGTCCTCTTCGTCTGAATAATCCTTGTCACTATCTCGATGGTACATCATGGCGCCGTCAAGGGCGCCATGGCTAGGTCTTAAAGCCATTCTTCACCTGCAATGAAATTTCTAATTAATAATTATATACGTACGAAAGGCTTGCGCTTGAGATTTTTTCCTTTGTAATTTGGGTTCAATTTTCATTCTACTTTTTAGATGTTTGAGATGTTTGGGGAATAAATAGCATCCAACAAAAAAGGCATATGCGTGTTTAATATTTCATATAGGCGAGCGTTTTCAAAGCTACTGACTGTGTGACAGTCTTATGAAAAAGTTATTATTCTCAATTCTTGTGGATTGAACTATAATCCTTTTCAAAGTCCTTAAATGAAGTGCATTTTTATATTTGAACAGATTTTAAATATTGTATTTAAATATTATTTTTGAAATAATTTATTTGGAGCTAAGACTTTCATAAACCTGAATCAGCATCCCAAGTCTCTCCATCACTGCTTAATTTCAGTGTTTTTAGTATTTTCTCGTTTTTTGTTCTAAAAAGTTGTATAAAATTGATTTTTTTTTTTGTGTGGAACATCCAATTTCATCTCATCTCCGAAAACTATTTTTGGTCATAACGTAAAAAGTTTATTTAGTAAATCATAAAATTTCATATAGGTCTGCTGATCTTGTTTCGGATTTGTATAAATATTTATTTCTTGCTGCATTCCTTTGTCGTATTTCATTATTTTATTGAAGTGATTTATTTTTTTAAATAAATATTATTTCTTTATCTGTATAGTAAGGCTTCCAAAGTAAAGATTAATCTCATCAGATAAATATTGTGGGATTAATTTTTTCAGCTCGTGAAAAAAACGAAAAAAGAAAATAATTCTGTTTTCTGATCACGTAATCATCATCCATCACTATTCTTCAACCGTAAAAATGAACTTTCTTACGACATATATGTATATAGGCTGCTGTAGATGCGATTATATACTTTTTATAAATTCACGCATTTTCCAAGAAATCCACGAAAATGAAAGTTTTCTTATAAACGCGTACATGCAGTGATTCTAATAGATACAATGAGAGAGACTCGACGATATACGAATATTGGATAAAAACTGGTACAAAAAGAATATAATGTAGTAACATAAACGCTTGGATATTTGTGCCTTCAATTAAATTGACCAGAAAATGAAAACTTGCGAGAAAAAAACGAATAATTAATAGGATATTTCAAGTATAATACAAAACCAAAACCATGAAACGTACTTTCGATTGCTGGAATTATTTCCAGCCTTCCACGATCGACAAACTGGTTCGCACAAAACGCTGGACAAAGCGAATGATTTATGACGTTAATTGATCTTTGGCTTCTGTGTGTTATCGTCACACCAACGTGAGATTTAATTTGCTTTTAATACAATGGTCCACATAAGTGATATATATATATGTGTTGGTAACTTATCGTACAATTTTAACTTTTGATATAGCGTAGCTGAAAGAAAGACTCAATACGAATGGGGAGAGATCTAGATGTGTGGTCTGGGGAGTAGAATAAAAAAAATTATTTTTTGATTGACGCTACCGCGAATATATCACTGACAATCATTAAAACGAATTCATCCGCCATTTTCTAGACATTATATAGATGAACTGTGTATGTGTGATGATGTGGACCTTACGAAGACGAATACAGTACCTATATCTATGCTATTCTATCCATTATAGGATTGTTTTCTTGTGGCAGTAAGCTTTTTGTTGTCTGGGCATTGCAGAATAATTATTTTGCAAAAAAAAAAAAGTAGAAGAAGAATAACTGGTTGAGAAAAATAATAAAATAAGAATTCCACGACGGCGACGGCTCTCTGTGGCGGTGTTTTTAGAATGTGATTGTATCGAGAGGCTGTCTTCCTTCTTGCAGAGATAAATATTTCACCTAGGCATTGGGTAGAGAGACAGAGAGAGAGACAGAGAGGGGAAAGTGCACGTTTAATTTTTGCATCGCTGAAGTTACAAATTTTTATAGATATAATGGGTTAAAAAATGGTAATCTTCGAATGCATTCGAAATTCTTCGTGCTGGTCTTATACAGGGTGCTATATCGACTGCATATATTAACTTATTTGAGAAATTCACGTAAGCCACACTCTGGTAGATTTTACGATTCTATTTTTTTTTAGTTTTATTGAAGTACGGGTCTAATACAGTATATGGAGAGTGTATTAAAAATCTTACATAATGTTATGAAGAGGTTTTCACCAGAAATTTATTTGATTCGTAAAATTAAATTTTTAAAAATTTCTTATAATATCCCGAATTAATTACAAGAAGATTTTAAAATACCTTGAAAGATTTTTTTTATTCGTTAAATACGATATACCTCGTATAGTATAACTTCTGGACTAATATTTTCCTTAGTATTTTGATTTACGAGTAGCTAAAATTAAGAATTCACAAAGCGCATGTGATGACTGTATTCAAAAGGCTATAAGCATCGTCTATAATTTTTCATACTTGATATAAAATCTTTATAATATCTAATTTGTAGATAATACAAATCCACTGAGATCTTTTTCATATTTTAAAGACGGAAGATTGAAAACACAAAAAATTAATTTTATAGAACAATTTTAGTCTACTCTATTGGAATCAGTGGCGGATCCACGGGCGAGGGGGAGTTCCCCCCAAAATCCAAAAAAATAGACCGATAATCCACAATAAAATCAATTTTCTTGAACCGCCTCCCCCTTTATGCTGAGAAAAACACAATCTCACCATTTAGCATTTACCATGCTTTGAAAAAATTTGGATCCCCCCCCCCCCACCAAAATGGAGCTCTGGATCCGCCACTGATTGGCACTCGATTTGAAATGCATGAAAAAGTTATTTTTAGGAAATTTTCAACCTGTGTGAATTGGACTTGGACTTTTTCAAAGCCATTATGTAAGATTGCCTCGAAAATTAGACTGAAAAATGGGGGTGAAACTTTTTTTTTTTTAATTTTAACCTCTTTTTGCGCTTAAAAATGTCACCAATACCGTCGACTCTCGTATTTGATCAAATTTTTACTAAATTGGAATTTATTATTTCATAAATATGTATTTTGTTGAAGAAAGGTGTTAGTAAAAAAATGTTTTCAAAAATATGATTTTCAAATTTTCGACTGTTTTTGAGGATCATAAAAAGAAAAAAAAAGGGGTTAAATTCAAATATTAAATTCAAATATTAATACGGGATAACTAAAATTCGTTTTTCTCATAAACTATTGTACCTCTGAATCCGATTAGTATTTATTGTCATTGCTCGATTATAATTTACATCCAAAAATCTGAAATGTTTACACCCCTATTGAATGACAAAAATGTGTATAAATTATTGTGACGTCATACCTATGTATCTTATTCGAAACAAATAGCAATATTTTGTAAATCGGTTCTATTATAGCTCCCGCATTATCTATCTGCACGAGTACTATATAGCTCTCTGATTCCACCTTATATATGGGTATTATTATTTTATATCTAAAGAGCGATGCAGTACAATAAAAAACCATTTACTCTGCGTATTGATTTGGTGTGTACCCAGTCCGAGGTAGAACTTTTTTTCAACGCACTCGGACTATTAATAAGTTGATGAAGATTTTTTTTCTCTTGCTCATAGCTACGTTTTTTCACCTTCTTCTTTTTCACTCTACGTGTAACTAGTTATATGCTCTTGGAGTTCTATGACCGAATGCGATTCAAACAATAATAATTATTATTGGATAGGAATGGTGTACGATAGTAATAATATTGCGAATATTATACGTAACTTGATACTGGGTGCCACTTCTTCGTGGCCAGCCTCTTGTCAGACATTGGTGTAGAGATTCGAAAAAATACATGTATACGTTTTTCCTAGATACTATAGCTGTGGTCTAGGCTAATGAACTTGACGATGATGGAGGTGGGCTATGGAGGATGAACTTTCGTCCAGTAAATTTATGCGCTGGAAAATTTCGCATAGCTGCGAGATACTTTGGGTAATTGGTGCCCTTTGAAAATTGCGATGGGGCTGGTGTGGGAGAGAAGTACATATACAAGAACGAATGTGTAGGTTGTTTCTCATCGGTTTAATTCGTGCTCCATGTGTTGCTTTTTCGTTAACGAGATGGCTGAAATTAGAAATTTAATGAACGGTATCGTTGAAGTTGCTGGTACTCCGAGGAAGTTATCAAAATTTAATCCCCGAGGCAATTTCTTTCCATGATTCATAGTACATATTTAAAATTATATCGGAATAAAACAAGATTGGAAAAGTTTCAAGGGTAACCTTTTACTCGAAGCAGCGTATAAGAGGTCAGTTCTCTTTAAATTCTTCAGATTAAAGAACTAGGATTTCAACTGATTCCTAATATTATATTCTTTCATCTAATTGAATAATCACTCGATAAACTTTTTTTTAAGTCATGTAGAATTCAAGCTAAAATCTTTGTTGAATTAGTTGTGAGAAAAATTTTTTGTTATATCGACTGCGTGTATTACGAATAGAGCGAAACTGATTTTTTTAAAGCAGTGGGCCATACTGAAACCGAAAAAATTACAAAAATACAATTTGGTCAGTTGCTATTTTATTCGTATGTGGAAAATAGCCTGAAGATTGGCCTTTTATTTGCCTTAAATAAGAATTTACTCTCTGTTTTACGAGATTGCCTGGTATATTATTATCAAAATACATGTAATTTCGTTGATACATTGAGGGAAAAAAATTGAACTTTATAAAATGACAAAAATTGAAAATTGATAAAAACTATGAAGCATTAATGAAAAATAGTACAAATTTGTATGGCAAAAATTAAAATTGAGTATTGCATATATGTACTAAATTTTATTATAAACCTGAATTGTCCTAGGTTTTATGTACTGCATCTTTAAAATTATGCTGTAAGCAAATTTCTCTCAGTGTTGTCATTGCTTTTGTTTGTTTGTTTTTTTTAAATTAAACCTTAATGGTATAAGAATGTAACAAAACAAAACTCATCCAATTTCCTTATGCATTGAGTTTTATTTTTTCCTTTGGAAAACACTAGTTTGGCTCTATTTACGCAACACTGTCGATATTAATAAAATTAATAATTGGGTTGAGAAGTCCGTATTTTCAATATTCTTTGATTTGTGATACATAACTTGAATAAGTTGCATTTAAATTCTCCTGAAAAGAACTTTGAAATGAAATCATTCATGGAGTCTTGTCTTATGTCGTTAAGAAAAAAAAAACTTATTTTTGACGTAGTTCCAACAAATTCAACGAGGAAAAATAAAAAATTCGAATTAATTTCATTTTATACTTTCACCTTCTACCGTTAATTAACCTTCTTTTTCTCGCGCACACCGTTGTAAGTCATTCACTTCTAGTAAAAATGCCGAAAAATCACTTACATTCTTTTTTGACGGCTTTATGTAATTTTATTATATTTTTTAATGTAATTGACAGTTTTCATGCTCAAGAATTGGTATCTAAATTCATTTTGGTGAGTTTATTTATTTATTTATTTATTTATTTATTTTTTGGATTACGTAACAACCTGATGGTCCAACTTTTATCTGTCCCAATCGAAAATTTTCTTCATCAGGGACGCAGAATTCAAAGTTTACTTTGTAGATTGGTGGTTGTTCGCAGGTGAAAATTACATTTATAATTATTTTCTCATTCTCACTCTATTTCTTTGGTCACAGTCCAGCAGCTGTAACGATAGGAAGCTATACTGGCGAATAAATTTCACTTACCTAATAGATTTCCAAGATTTTTATCGAATTCAAAGAGAAAAAATTTTGAAATCGTTCAGAGAGTCTGCGATTAAAATGCTAATGGAGACGAGCATAAATTAATTGAAGAATCAAGGTTTTTCAACAATGTAATTTTGTTAGAAATGGAGCTCCATAAATTAGTTTTTTTTAAATAATGACTATATCAACTGACTGTCGAAGATGTAGAATTTTGGCTCGAATTCAGTATATTTTCCATATCTATTTTTTGCATTCAGTTTTAGCAAACTGGTAATGTTTCGAAAATATTGGTAACGTTAGTATAGATGGGGGCGAGGTACAAAATGTGAAATAGCAACTAACTTTTTCGATAGTTGATAAATATTGCTATTCATGTTTAAAATGCTATGGGTACGAGGAAATTGAACATTTTCAATCTCCTATTATTGGATGAGTTTCACTTAATTGTATTTCCATCCAAGTACTACCTCATGTATCAAAAAAGGAGTGAGTGTAAGGAGTTAATATATGGCTGTCTCGAAGCTCAAAAAGCAGAATCCAACTCCATGAAAACTATTTCAAACTGAATTCTTTCTCTTCATTCGAATCACCAATCCTGCATGAATCACTTTTTTTTGTGTACTGTATGTACGAGTACTTTATCTATCCTATCCGTATTTTTATGCAACGTTGTCACCAAAATAATCAAAAGTACATTATTACTATTCTGTTTGCGTATTTACTTGTATGAAATATACATTAAAGAAATGTATAGCTTTATCAAAGAAAACATATTTCGACCAAAATGCAGTCATGATTTTATTACGATTGCGTCGTGACATTCGTCTGGCGAATTACAAAGTTTTTTTTTGCTTTACCTACTCCGCCACTCTACCTTTTTCATTACTGAGCAGAAATGGCGAAACGATTAGCCTGTGGTGAAATGAGGACCTATTTCTATTTTTCAAGGGCGATGAAGATTGAAAATTTGGCACATTTACAAAGATTTACACGAATTTAAGAAATGTCATATACCAGCCTATGATATTAACTTTACCTCATTTCTTGTCCTAATGACCTTACCTTTTTAATTTAATAGAAAATTACCCATATACTCGGTTTTTTTTTCTTGTTTTTTTTTTGTTATTCTGAAGATACTATAATCTATAGTTTGCTAAAAGGATTATTGAATTAAAAGTAAGAGACGTGTACCTATACTTTATTAGGATAGTCCAAAAAGTGAGTAAACACGATTCCTTATTTGGGTGAAAAGTTTCAAGTTTGACGTGAAATTATAATTTGATTTGATTTTTGGCCATTTCGAGGCTTTATTTTTAATTTTTATTAATTCTAAGTTGTATCTGATATCCCTCCTGTGGCTCATAGACTTCTTTTTATTTACAGAAAAAGTGTTCTCAATGCATAATTTTCTTTGGCTTAAAATAGAATCTTAAACTCGGTATAAAACTATCTGATGTAGCACTTGTTATAAAATAGATGAATGGAGCTACACAAAAAATCAAATTGGAACTCTCTATATTTCTGTGCCTTGAAGACACTTATTTGAATGCTTCAGTTGCATTTTTCACATGATTGATTTGTGAGACATTGGATCTTCTTGAAAAGATGAGCTCGAATACTGGGAGTTTTCTTATTCGATGAATCTCATGCTGTCTACTTCCTACATCCCTGCCTCTCCTATCGTCATTAAAAAAAAGTGATGAACTCAACAATACGCATCACTCGTTTTGCTTGTCAAGTAATCACAGTTTTGCTCACCAGCTGTTTTAAGGTTTCTATAAATTGTCTCGGGAGTACAATCGAAATTAATCGTAACTCCGGTCTATGGATCTGAAAATACTAACGTCGAAGGTGGTTTTGTTAAAATGAGAATAAAAAGAAGTGTAATAAAAGAGGATGAGGTTCGTCATCCGATCCGAATAGATGTAAAGAAAATCGCCTACGAAAAGATGACAAGTAAATTTCTGACAAGGTCAGTGCTCTGTCTAAAACTGCTCGAAGTTACGTTAAATTCGCATTGTAGGTTAGTGTGCTTGAAAAATAAGTCGTTCTAGTGATCTGTGAGTAGTGAAGTTTATTGCTACTTATATTTGTGAAACTGAAGAAGCTGAACATCATTACGGATGATATATGAGGTGAAATTCAAATGGACTCATATTGCTTTGTATAGTAAAATTCTCGGAAGGAAGAAAAAAAAAAAGATCTGGATGAAAGCAGAAGTACTCAATCTTCTCCATGAGAAACAAATATAGTAGAAGACATGCCATAGTGAAAGTTAATGAACGAATTCTCATTGCGCAGCAATTTTTCATCGTGCACTTATTTTTTTTTCTTGGGTTGTAGATAAGCTCATTGAAAGAAAAAAATATTTTTTTCGTTATGGTCAGAGACTTACTAAAGTTGTTTCTAGTTATTAGTGGAGTTCCTGAAATGGTGGGTTACCAAATAATTAACCTAAAAAATTAAAGGTATCGAAGCCAGCTGTTACTGAAAATATATTAGATTTTTAAAGAGGTACCTATAATAAATTAACCGAAAATGTTTGGTTGTACTTATTATGGCTCTTGGATGATACTCATTTTCAAATTCCTTACGTATTAAAAATGTTGCCAGAATTGTGAGTGCAGTATCATACAAGTTTACTGGTAGAATGTAATGTGAGAAATTTATAATTGATTATGTGTTATTATTGTTGTATTATATTCTAGAAGACTTTAATTCCATGGATTCCAAAGGTTTTCTTCACTTCTCCGAATTCATCTCTCATAACTGATTTTGATATATTTTTGCAAGAGTGATTCCATATTACATGAAGTATTTGTTGAGAGACGAGTTACGTGACACTAAGAGAGGTGGTTAGTGTCCAATATCAGTTCTGATATGACACCAAAAGGGGAGGTACAAAGAAACATAGTTATAGTGTCCTTGGGTATTTCAAAAGTAGTTAGCATCTTTAGGTCCCTTATCAACTTTGACTTAACTCAAAAAAAGGTAGTTAGTGTCCAAATTCAGCTTTGATATGACTCAAAGAAAAGCAGATAGTGTATAATATTGACTGTAACATGACACGAAGAAATATGGTTAATGTGCTTTGATATTTTATTTGATAAAAAAGCTGATTAATATCTTTGGATATTTGTTATGATAGGTGCAGAGAGAGGAGGTTTGTGTCCAATATCAACTTTGATTAGATGTGAAGAAAACCATATTTAATTAAGGATGATTGGCCAATATGAGAAATTGAATATTCCAATTTTCTTTTCTACAATCAAATACCTGGTGTTTATCAACGTTAATTGATCTGAGTATGGGTTATTTTATCACAGTTACATGTTGGTTAAATTGCTGAATTGAATATGCAGTAACCCTCATTCACACGCCCCCATTGCAGTTAATTCTAAATTCCGTAGAAAAGAGGGGAGCCGTAGAAAATTTGAATAAATAATGAATTCCTTGCTTCATTTCGTAAAGACTGTCTTTTCTCCTTTAAATATTTTTGTCAATTTCTAAAAATTGGCTTTGAATTGTAACTCAAGAACTTAAATCAAAATTTTCATCTTCAAAGTTGACACTTGTAGAGGTTTTACTTTTATAATTATTATCTATATGAAAGTAAACTAGATTTGCTTACACGAATACTAATTCACGAATCAGCTGTTTATAAATTTCTTACAGCGGATATAATTGACGATTTTCTCGCCTACTTTTGGTCAATTATACCGAACTTTTAGTAAATTAAATTTTAAAAAAGTTGATATTTTCCAAGAGCTTTCTCCAAGATTTCGTGTGCAAATGAATCTCACCTTCAGTAGACGTGTTCCCAATTTGTCAGCCTGGAATCTCAATCATTTTCTTTTTCGGTCTCAATTGGTTTTGTTATATGATTCGCGCACATACACCCAAAATTGGAAAAAATAACACCGCACTTTACCGCATCGCTTCGGTATTTGAGGGAGTTGGACAAAAAAAAAAATGAATCAAAAATCGCGAAATTGATGGGCTATCGAAATTTTAATTTCCATAAAATTGCAAACATGACGGAACACGAACTATCACTGGTTCATCGGATGTCCAAACTGAGGCCAACGCTAATGCCAGTATTTCTCCAGCGTAATCTGAAATCCGGACTCGCCGTTTCCATTTGGAAACCAGTTTCTCCAACCATAGACAAAACGAATCTTAATGCGGCGAAGAAAGAGAGTAGAACCGAAGCGAGAGGAGAACGAGATGGTGGAACCAGCGAAAGAGACGTGCGGAGAGGCAGAGAGGACTTTGATCTGGGATTAGGCGAAGGTGTCGAGAAAGTAGTATGTACTATAAACAGTTGGTCTTCTAGACACTGACGTCATAAACAGGTTCGGGCTGAAGGTAGGCTAGGGACCGATCTGCCATCGACAACTATAGATTGCACTGATACTCTGAAAATCGATATTTTCCTCGCTTTTCACCCAAGCCCAAGGTCCTGCACCGATGCACATGCCAGCACGGTATCCCAAATTTTTCCTTTGTTTCTCGAAGCCAAGATCTTTCTAATGCCTTACTTTCAGCCTTCACCATTGTTGTTTTTTGTATTATACTTTTGAAGGAAAAGCTTAGTTGGCAGATCTAGAAATTAGCGAATGGGAAGGAGGTAGGGTTGGAATATTTTTCTTAAAACCTCTGAGGTCAATCAACTCTCTCCTAATTAAGATCACACATAAAATTTTTTCATAATGATTGGTTCAAGTAAAAGCAAAATCAAAAGTTAATTGTAAACCAAACTTGAGTGAGGTCCGTTAAAAGCCAAGAACCCCTTATGGACCCCAAAACAGAATTTTGAAATAAAATACTGAAAATTTTGGTTCAAGTAAAAGCAAAAGTAAACTGTAAACCCATCTTGAGGGAGGTCCGTTAGAGGCCAAGAGCCCCTGTGAAAATATTCTGGACCCCATAACAGAATTTTGAAATGAAATATTGAAAATTTTTGTGAGTCCTTGAAAAAAAGCTAATCACTTGACTGGAAACTGGTTGCTAAAATATGACTATTAGTAAGGATCAGTCACTGTCATAAAATGTGTCTGTGACTATTATACCTGTAGCTCAGTCGGGTATCTTGATTGCTTCCATCTGTTGAAAATTGGAAGTTATTTTCAACATTTTTTACTGAATAATATAATTTATTGTTTTCCCCAACTGGCTGCACTGCTTTGATAAAGGGAGAAAGTTGATTCTGCTGGAAAGTTGTTATTTTCTTTCTTTCATACTTATCTTCATTATTTTCTTCAATTATTTTTCGCTACTTCATTCTTTTGGTGAACAATTTTGTTTCTTTGTACCACCCTGTGACTGGCATATACCAGCTCTCTCATCAAATTTGAAAACTTCGTTTTTGATTAACTCACAGTCACGCTCAGAACTCTTCCACTCACGGATGGAGTAATGTCATTAATATTTTGCTCTTCAAATGTTTTATTTTGACGTGGACTGGATAACCATGTGTCTTTTGGCAGGGGATCAATCAAAAATTTTGTGCCCGTTACCCTGACGCTGGATGTTACAATGATGACGTAATTTCCTATTATTTCCCATTGTTTCCAATTATTTCCCATTATTTCCTATTTGTCTCGTTGGGTATGATTGTAGACAATTTTACGAATTTGATTAGCTCTCTGAAAATTTTCAGTTTCTTTGAGAATCAATTTATTGGTAAACTTGACTTTTTTATTGGTGAACATAATTTTTTTCATATTTTCATAGCAGCCAGTAAGAAAATGTGATAGATTTATATTAACGAGTAAGAAATGACTAGCAATACGTTGTCATGGAATATTGGATATCATTATGAGCATAACTGCGTATGAAAGTGAAAGGCAATGACAGTATCTAAATCAGATTTTGAGAAATATTTTATGGCCATTTTTTAACGCATTAGATTTCGTGGGCTCGATACAATCAACTTAACGTCATGTATTATGTAGGCAGACCTAATTAGTATCCTCTAAATTTTGTGTAGGTGTTGGAATTATGTATGACGTATGAAGTAACATTTTTGTGCGTGTATGGTAAATTATGCGCTTTTGATTGGAACTACTGAATTGAGAAAAATGTATAATTATATTATATTTTATTTCAGATCTGGATTCAAAAGTCGAGTGCTTCTGCCTTCATTAGCATCCGTCGGAGAATTGATTGTAGCCTCAACCTTTATCGCGGCAGCATCTCATACAGTGTTCGTATTTATGTTGAAAGGCCAGATGAACGAACTTTTTATCGGTACTAAAGTTATGGATTATTAGAACCGCTTTCGGATGTCGGAATAGAATGCACGCACATCGTCATAAAATGTAAAATATTCTACATTATCTGGCAGTCGATCTTGGTCAACTTGTACAGGTAAATCATGTTCATATTATACTGTATTTTAATGGTCAATGAGAAATCGTTACTTAGCATATTATACTGTATATATGTTATACAGTAGTAAAATGGTAGCATATAATAAATAAATATTTGCGTCGTTATAACCAAATGACTTTAATAAACTGATATTTGTTGGATTAATTCTGAAATCTTTAAAAAATCTTATCTTTTTTTCTTTAGGTTTACTGCACCTTTTTTTTTTTTTTTTTGAAAGTCAAAAATAAAAATCTAGTCCAATAAAATTGATTCGTTGTCCGGTATTCCCGCTGAAAAATGTCTGATATCTGTTACTGAGACTTCTTAAAAAAATTTTATGTCCTAATAAAGCTACTTTTGCGATAGTTTAATATTTCAACCAGCAGTAATTTTAATGGAATTTGAATTTGAGTAACTTTTTCTCAGACTGGTTGCTAGGAATATGTATAGCACTTGACCAACCCACAGTCATTAGCAGATACACCGTATGTTGTGCTGGGTAGAAGTTATTGATTTTTTTTTTTTCAACTTGTTTGAGTGTTGTCTGTCTATCTCTAAAAATGTTATTTTTATTCAATTCTTTATTTATGAGGTACTGTTGCTAGGGGTTAAAGTAATTTGATGGAGTGGTATAGCAATCGCTCATATTTTCAAGAATAATCTGCAATCTGCAACCGTATGTGCAAAAGTTGAAAGTTTCATGCTAGCAGGGATAGGTTCTATGTAGATAGCCGTGTGTGATCTGAATCCATTATAACTTCGAGTACCTTGTGATGAAATTTAATTTTTTTATTGCCAAAAAGGATTTGGTTTACCAAACTTATTAAATTCTGAAAAGTAGCCTTTTTTATATTGTATTCAAAATTACGAACTCATTGATCGAACGGTACCGCGCTTAGAGATCTGAGCAGAAAATGCATTTTTTTGGTCGCTTTCATCTCCAATGCGATGGTGGTACCTTTTTGAAGAAATCTTACGAAGGTACATTTAAAAACAGTCTAATTTAAATAGATTCTTTATTGTTCTCAAGTAACTTTATTTTTCGGTACAAAAAATTGGTTGATTTGGTGTCAAATGGAGAATATTATTGTTGGGTGTGACAATTCGTTGATTTCAGGTATGACCGGTGACGCGTTGTTAGTAGAAAGGATAGCTGATCCCATCCATCACTCTCGACTGGAAGAGAAAAAAAGTACGTTATAATGGTTAGCAAAGTCGCAGATAAAATAGTATAAAGATGCTTTCAAAACAGTGGATGAGAAGTGGAGAACTTACGGCCATGCCAAGGCTGTAGCGCATGTTGGTGGCGAGTCTGTTTGCCAAGACAGGATTTTGCGCTTGGCATTCGAGGGGCAGATAGGATTGCAGCTGGGAAACGATTTTGGAGTAGTTGTAGGGAGACAGTTCGGGCATCGAACGATTTACCATGGCATACATGTTTCTGTAGGCGTAGTCTTCTTTAGTGGAAAGTGGGGCTGCGAGTGGATCAACTGGTGCGATAGGTGTGTTGGGGGTCTGTAACAGTAACAGGAAATACGTTCAATAATTATGGCTATATCTGAAATTGAAAATGAAGGTTTCTGTAGTCGATGAAATTCCATTCTTCGGTAAAAGTTTTCAGTTGATAATATTATTATAATCACCCATTGGAAGTGAACAGTGGTGAATATGCAAGAAGGGGTTAAGTCCATTTTTTCAAACTTTACAAAAGAGCAAAAAAACACCATCTCAACTTTGTAGTCTATTTTCTCGGCGCCCTTTCCTTCAAGCTAGGTATATGCAAAAACTGATGAAGAATGTCAGTTTTAAATAATATCCAGCGAATCGTTTCGGATATGCACACTCAAGTATAATAACGCCTCTATCTGAGTCAAAGTCTCATATAGAAAATGGAAGTTTCATTTCGTACAGATACCTTAAAACAATAAGATGCTGTGTGCAGTTTTTATAATCTGGGAAATGTGAGAAAAAAAAATTATTAAATGCATAGTTTGACGATGAAACTGCTTTTGTCAATTTTGACGAAGACTAACTAATTGCCTCGAGGTCCAAGTTTTGCTAAATATATTCGCTTCAAAACTAGTACAGCATTTGAAAAATGCCTTTTTTTATCATTTTTGAATTATGAAAAACAGACATACTTGGCACTTTTTTTTACTTGAAAATATCGATGTAAATTTTCGTAGTGTCTTCATAAGCTGTAATAAATATTATTTCCCAAGCGTTAGTCAAAAATTGAAACGAAGAGCGAAATTCCCACTAAAGTCCAGTCAATATTTTTTTACCTAGTTTTTTTTTTTTTTTCAAATCAAATAATTTTATTTGCAGTTTGTGATGAAAGATGCGATTCTTAACATTTGCGTCGAGACCATTTTTCTCATTCTTAGGATGTGGGAGCGAGGAGACTCTGATTTTGACTTACCACGTCAGCGAGGGGATTGCAGTTGTTGAAGGGTGGCATATTAGGAATGCCCATAGCCATCATTTCTGATTTGTAAATGGATGCGAGATTTTCGTACAGGTCCATGTTGGTGTACGAGGGGCACATATTCTGAATGTGCAAGTACAATTGGGCGAGATCGCCTGGTCGAATTCCGTTAAGAGAAGCTAAGGTGCTCATTTGTTGGTACGTTGAAACGTCGAGGTAGCCAAACCATGGTATGTCGCAGCTAGTGTGGTAAGGCGCTATCGAAAGCATGTTTGTGTAGGCGCTCATGTCATATGGCATGGTGGTCTGGCCATTTGCTGCCTGCAATCAAAAACCGAAAGGTCGATCGTAAAAAACAGCCGAACTCATATTTTTTAATTTTTTCAAACACGCGGTTGTTTAATTCGAAGGTTGATATCGAGAACAGTCTGCATCTTTTCAAGCAAATCTTCTCTCTTCAAAATCAGTTTTAATAAAAACGTTTTTGAAATATTCAGGTATGAGCAGTTCTAAGAACCGAAATGATTTTAAAGTACAGTAACAGTTTTTTCAGCTTTTTGGTGTTGCTCCATCTATCTCATTTATACAAAAGCGTTACATGCGATTGAGTAATAAGTTACCCGGACTTTGAAAAATGTTATTTCAACCCGAATATAAATTATACGTTTAAAACCACCCTCCATTTTTTTTTCTTTAATAAGTAAGTATTTTTGCATTCTTATTTTTCCTGATTTTGAAATATAAGTCATTTGGTGCTAAATTAACTTACAAAAGTGCTGTGTTTTGTTATGTTAAGTGTACGTGTTCTCCTTTACAATGTACCGGGTGCACTTTAAATCCATTAATTAGGTAAATAGATTTTCGTATGCCCCAATAAATTGATATAACTATATGTTTACAGGTCGTGCTCGAAAAAGGACGCAACACGAACCGTATATGATTTTATTAAATAATTTGAAAAATGGACATTCATCCCCGCTCGACCACCCAGCTGCGAACACAAATAGCTGTAAGTTTACAAATATTGTGTAGGTATATTATAATATAGAAAATGTGTGTCAACCTGTAGTGCGAGAGCCGCTACGATAGCTGTGAAAAACGAAATCATCGCCATTTTTTTTGATTTTGCGCTGGCAACGGATAACAACGACTTTGGACGGCTTATTTTGGTATTCGCATTTTTATATGAGAATTTTTCTGTTGATTCAATTTGTGCGTTTTCGCCGGGATTTTGACAAATGATGTGCGAGGCACAGCAGAGCAAACGACGGTTGTTATTCCCCTCCTCTCCTTTTTAACGTTGTCACTATTTGCGATCGCATCTACATTGTTTGATCAGAAATGTTTGATGAAAATTATTTACGACAAATGTTTCGTCAAAATTTTTCGCAAAACTGATTGTTCGCATCTGTGTGACAAAATACATCTGCACGAGATGTGACTGCCCAAAAATTGACACCAGGCACGAGGAAAATGTAGCTTCGTCATTATTATTATTATGCTCTCGATTTCTGTGAATGGAATCGAAGGCATGCCGAGTAATTGTTGCAGAAAATAGCAGAAATTGGCTATGATTGGTTGATAGAGGGAGTTGGGTAGCTGCTTGTCTTGAGTAGAGTACATGCTGGTTGTGGTGATTTTACATTTATTCATCAAAGAAAGTAACATCATGAAGATGAATTTGGATGTTTCACTTGATTTTCCTTAACATTCGTTGCAAAGCTTCATCTTCCCCGAATTTTTGAGTAGATTTCCAATTTTAGCTTCTTGTGAAATTCAACAAGATACTGGTTTTATTTCAAACATTTTTCTCGGAGTTGTAATTTTCTAAGCATCTGACGGCGAAAAAAGTGGTTTTTGAAAAATTCACTCTACGGAGTCAGTAATTTGATATTTGACAATAATTAAGGGAGTAGTACTCCTTTTATGCGAGTTTTGCTGTATTTTTGCAAAAAGTCGAATTTTTCATCGATTGTCACCTGAGGATGTGTTGCCCCCAAAAACACTCTTCCTTCTCCTACAATTTGTTTTCTTGAATATATTTTCTTAAAACCATTACATTAGGACCTCAAGTAGATCTGAGAAACCTGTTTGAAAATTGAATTTCAAAGCTAGGGTTCGGAGACATGGAATGTTCATTAGAAATCAACGTGCAAAAAATTGACCAATGTCAGAGAAAAATAAAATTGTTTTTTTTGGGGGGTGGGGGGGTGGGGGTGCCAATTAAAAAAGCCACAATCAGTTGGAAAAATGTTTGAAAATATTAGAAAATGAGAGGGAAAATGGTTGAGCTGTGTTTTTCTTCTATATATTTTTATGCAGTAGCAAGGCTTTTGATCAGTTAGATGCAATACCCTTCTAGATTTATTTTAATAGAATGCCCTCTATAGTGACACAATAATTTATTTTTTCAATATTTCACCTTTCAACTTACAAATGTTTTTTTTTTCTTTTTTTTTCTTTTTTTTTTACAAATTAAAATAACTTTGATTGAAACAAACACTTTTTGTTGTAATTTTGATCTACATATCAATACTTGAAACAATGCTATAAAAGTCCGTGAAAACGTTACAAATAATTTTTTTTGCATTTTTGTCAAAAATTTTGAACAATTGACTTAACTTAATTTTTTTTTTTACGAAAAACTTCATTCGAGTATTCAAAAGGATTCTATGTTTATTTTTACGTCACTCTTGATAGGAGGATTTAAAAATGATATTAGAAAAAATAAAAAGACTTTCCTTTCCCTCTATTTTTTTTTCGCTCGCAATAATTTTAAATTTCATTCTTAAGAATTAATTTCTTCGTTGAGAATTTTTTTTGCAACAATATTAACCCGTTGGAGTTTACTTCTGATATGTAAAATAGAAGTTCCATTGACGTAAAAGCTTATCTGAGAAAAGTTTCTATTAATTTTTATTTGCCTTCGGCTCGTGTACGATGTAAGCCTTATAGTCCGCCTAGGCTTGTGTCATTCGCCCATTTGTCCAATATTCGACGTGAGTTTAGCTTGAATGGCAGATTTTACGGTTGACTCGATTCAATGGAAATTGTTTAAAAATCGTGTAATTCAGCGTACGCTGCAGGCCTGTGTACACAGCAGTGAGGTGTACATTGGCTCACGTAAATTACGGGTGTATAAATAACGTTGAACCTGGTCAGTTGTCTGTAAAAAAAAAAAATGATATACTCTCGCGCAGTTCCTTATTTCGTATTTACAATAATGACCCATTCGATCTACTTTGTTGTTAATTATTTTAAACAAGTTGCCTACCTACTCTTATTTCGCATTTCTTCCCAGTCACTCTCACATTTTTCGAAGTTGGAAATTATTATTTTCGTAGAATATATATATGTATCAGAATACGCAGCGGCGCAGGCCGACAGATCTGCATTTAAAATTGTAAAGTTTTTTATGTTTGCTCTCTCTGAGCATAATTCTCAGTAGTGTATCCCGTTTTTATTTTAGAGAATAATTTCAGTATTATAAGAAGAATTTTTTTTTTTTTTTCATTCTTTGCCATCAAAATATTTCACTTTTTCTTCCTTTCACTTTTCACCAACTACACTCGCTTCGAATTATGGCGCTGCTGTGTTCTGTCATGAAAAAAACCGTCGGCAACCTGTGGAAAATATTTACATTTTTTTGGGCCTTGAAAGAGTGTTTTTTTTTCTTTTTTTTTTGGTTAACGCAAGATGAATTCACAGTTGACTTACTTCGGGTGCTCGAAGTAACTGCATTCAGAGATGATATAGCTGCACCATTAGTTAATGAAGTCTCTATAATCAATGGCAGCTGGTTAACTTTATTTTTGATGAATAAAAAGTGATTGGTATGCATGAGGTCTCGAATTTGGATATACTTACTGGTTGGGCTCTTTATAGTTGCATAAGTAGCAGCAAAAATTTTGTTTCCATTGCTCTGTTTCTTTCGCCGAATTTTACTCTAAATCATTGCAAATTTTAAAAATTGCCCCATTGGAAGTAAGAATTTTATTTTTACTGTTTTGTTTCTTGCAGACATTTCCGTATCAAGTAAGACTAGGGTATACGATTTGGAATATTTGGTTTAAGTAGTATCCATCGGATTTTCTTGGCTAAATTTTCAAATAAATTTTTATTGTTACTTATCTATTCTATTCTATTTATTTATTTATTTATTTATTTATTTAAAGTGTGAGCTCTCCTATGACACAAAGCCACTTCATAGAAGGGTAATAGAAACAAAATAAATCTTTCAAAAAAAAAAAAAAGTATGTATGTACGTATATTCCATAAACAAAATATAATTGATATTATTCTTGATTTATTCAACTAATATTCAACTTATTAGGGCGAGGGGAAAACAAAACCCACACACGCATAAGTCAGGTTAGTGAGATCTTAGAAGCGTTTAAGTGTCACTAACCTAATTGTTTTTTTTTTAACATCGTTGAAGTACTCGTATTATTTCCTTCTGCCACGATTTGTGGAGCCGGGTGAGGTGGTAATTTGAATTAGAATTATTTTTTATGAGTGTAAAAATGTTTATAATTTCCTGTTCCTGTGTGCAGACTTGAAAATAACGTTATGAAAAATATCATGATTTTTCATTTGATGGGCATATATAACGGTTTAGTGCTCATCGGCAGAGGCATTGTTTATGTTACGGTGGGTGTCAGAAAAATATATTCAAAAACATTATTCCGACATTCACTGGGTGAATGTTGACCCAAAATTCTAAAATTAGTTTTTGAAATTTTACCGGAAAAATTTATCCTTAGTCTGAATTTTAGATTTTCCAACACGGATGAAAATACTTTTCTGAACTTGGATGGTAATACTTACTCGTATTTTTTGTTGAATTTTCTTGCATTTTCATAATTTTAACTATCCTTTCCTACAGGAGATTTTTTGTTTTTTAATAATTTTTATTTGTGAATGTCGACATTCATCAAATGCGGACTCTCACTGTACCATTTACATTCATAATTTCTGTACATCTGAATTCTTTACACTTGCAGTTTCTAATCGCGTATAAAAAATCCTTGATATTTTAAATTCATAATAACAAATCGTCCGTGCATGAAGGGTGTGTATTCAAAATGAAAAAGAATGTATGATGGAGTCATTAGAAAATTTATTCCAGATAATTCAATAATTAATGCAGAAAAAGTAAAATTGAAGAAATGTAAACGATGGCTCTACCACCTGGAAACTAATGTTCAAACTTTTATTTTTCCGTTGATACCCTGCGAAAGTGAACTGCGTGCAATTAAATAAGTTGTTCCTTCAGCTTTAAAAATCAGAGTAAATTTTTAATTTATTGAAAAAAAGTTACAACGCACTTAATTGCTAGGTACAGGTAGAAAATGGCGATGGTAACTCTTTTTGATGTGCAAAATATTTCGAATTCTGCTGACAAAAATGAAAATCTGTTGTTGAAAATTTGTTTAATGTTACAGTAAAATCATATTTTTTTTTTAGTACTATCGAATATAATTATAAACACAGATATGCGACGTCAATTTGTTGTATATTTTATTAAAAAACGTATTTTTTCCCCTTTTCAGATGCTGATTTAAATTCTTGATGTTTAAAATGCCATGCTCCAGGATGTAGCCGCCTGTTACAGAGAAGATGCAGCATTATAGCCTCGGAAGTTACGCGACATTTTTTAATAGAATATAGAATATAGAACGTTCATCAACTTACATAATTGAATGCCATGTATCGCATCGAGGTTGCTAAGGCAAAGTTGAGGTATTCGGCTCTACTCGTGTATTCCGACGTGACATTGTCGTAAATGCCTTTGTAAATGGAGCTGTAGGTGCTGTCACTCAGACGTGGAATTCGGGAATCCAAGGAGCCCAACATGTTGAGGTACGGACGCGGGTAATCGGCGGGTAAGTAATTGTACAGTTGGTTGATGTTCAGCTAAATAATATACAAACATAGACTCGTTAATTATAGCAGATCTCGCATGCAGCTAATATGACTTATGGCGGAGAGAAGGTATTTAAAAGCTCAACTTATAGATTGATGAAGGAAATCCAGATTTATGTGTGAAGTGATCCATATAAAATGGTATTTTATTTTTTTACATATACTTGTGTGGTTGTGGTAACATCTTTATGAAGTGTCACACCACCAAATGATGTCGTTGACTTTAATTTAGTGAGATTTTCGTTTTAAAATTGGCTTATTTTTCACCCTTATTCTGTCTCTTATAATAAACCTCTTCAACTTCCATTAACTGAAAATTGAACAATAAATTTTGTTTAAATTTTTAAAATTATACATTTAAAGGTATGGGGTATTAACGTGAGAAAATTGTTTTAATTGATTCGGTAGTCCTTGAGAAAAAACTTATTGTTTTAATTGATTCGGTAGTCCTTGAGAAAAAACTTCTTGTTTTTGAAAATGGCAATTCAAACGTGAAACTTGAATTTCAAAAGTAAGATTTTTAATATTATTATAAAAATTCAAGCTGTCATATCTTGGCCCCTTTTCTGCCGATTGAGATTTTTCACGCGAAGTGCTCAGAATATCTGCTTCTATCAAAAGCAATCGTCAGCTGAAACATAATTTCTCCAAAACCAAATTGAAGCAGCATTTCATAGATCTCATCACATACGAGTCATGTGCTGAAGAATTAATTCGACGAGGGTCTATTTTGAAATTTTCAAATTTGACGTAATTTTGGGAGAAATGAAAATGCAAATTAGTAAATTTATAACAGAGTTCGGAAGCCGTAAGATATGGCTTTAGCTTTCGGCTTTTAGCTTCTGACCTTGAAAATAAAACTTAGGCTTTCAACTTTCAACTTTTTACATATAAATTTTGGCTTTCGGCTTTCGCTTGTTTCAACTAAAATTTAATGGCTTTTGGCTTTTAGCTTTCGGCTTTCGGCTTTTCACAAAAATATACTTTTTTATTTTCTCTGTTTACACTTTACTTTTGTAATTTGTGATTTTTTTTTGTTGTAAAAAGCTAAATAAAAGCCATAAAAAATACGGCTTTTGCTTTCAGCTTTCGGCTTTTGGCTAGCTTCCGAACTCTGATTTATAATAATTCGAAGTTTTATTGCGTATGTCAACGTAGCGTTTTTATCAGTGAACTTCCACAGTATTTTATTCGTTTTGTCAAGCAACAAAGTATACATTGGTGTTAGTGTCGTGGTTATTCATTTTTTTTCTTTTCATTCTTTTTCTTTGATTTTTTTTTTCATTTATCCATTGACTAATGAATATTATGGATAAATAAAACTGATAAGATACGGATGTATTTACTGTTACTAACACAACCACACTAGGAAAGACATCACAAAATCACTAATGTCGAAGCTGATTGGTTCTTCGATTTGATATCTCATCCCCTCCCCCCCTTCAAACTATACTATGTTCAATATTTCAGAATTACGAAAGTCTCCGACTATAACCGCATTTGATAACAAAATCGAGTAGTACTTTTTTGTGTGTTTTATAGTGGATTAAAAAATGTAACTTATCCTTTTTAATTCTTTTTTAAATGTATTTTTTTCAACATTATTTCGGACTTCGCTTATGGCCTTAATGATTTTGTGAATAAATTTATTTTACAGATACCTCATCGATCAGAGGATGCCTGTAATTCTGCACGTAACCAAGCTGTTCGGCCTTCCAAGCTTCGGCTAAGGATCGGAGCATGGCCAGCTCGCTTTGGGGTGACAACGTCGGCATTGTATCGTGGATCAGACTGTACATGTTGAGGAGACTGGTAGGCGGGATGTTGTATTGGTACGCGTAGTTGGCCAATTGTCTGTTGATGTCGTAGTCGCTGAGCAGGTCAGGAGAGATAGTGTTACTGAATGCGCTGTAAAAGGGATAGGTCGTTTTGTATGCAGGTAAGCCTTGGTCGAAGTAGTTAGGAATGCCATTATAGTAAGCAGGAAGAGTGCCACCGGCGGCTGCCATTGCTGTTGCTACACCTGCTCCACTTGCCGCCGTTATCGTTGCAGTTTCGGTTGTGGTAGTTGTTTCCTTTACTACCGAGTGGCAGCAGTGGTCGACAACGCATGATACCTACGATAAATCAGGAAAGTCGTTTAAATGGTTTCTTGTGGAGTTGGTCTTGAATCGGAGCCACTCAGATTAACTTCCGAGTGGATGATTTTCAGAGTCTAATACTGCGGTGCGATTTTAGAATTTTTCTGCACGGCAGTGAATAAAATCGTTGGCTCAGTTACAAAACGTGCTAAGTCGCAAAACATTGAAAATTTGTTTTTTTTCTGATTTGGTTAACTGATAAATATGTGAACTAATTCCTTCTGAGCAACATTTCATAACTGCTTCATTCAATGAAACATAATCTATTTCCCTTTTGATAATCTGTTGAAAATCATTATCTTTCCTTCACTTTGTCCTTTCGTGGACAAAAATAGTTACATGGTCCCTCCAAATACATTTACATAGACGAGTATGAGAATGCTTTTTTTAGATATTTTGTTAGATTAACAAATGTTTAGGTAGCAGGTTTTGTATTTGTACAGACGAAATTATGTGTTATTAGGAATTACGAAAAGCAGAACTAGCGTGCTGTATCTACTAAGACTGGAGGTGACCTAAAATTTTACTGAAAAAGTATTATAGTTTGAAAGGTAGGTAGATTATTCAATTTTGCATTGAAGAAAGTTTTACTTAGTGAAGTGCCCAGAAGACGAAGTCTGCGTTAAATAAAAAATATAAAAAACTATGTATGGGTGAGGAGAGTTGAAATTCAAATTTTTTCAACTTTTCATCTACTATAATATTGTATTGAATGACGGATTCGATGGTCTAAAAATTGGTTTTGATATTGTTTTGACCAGAAATCTTCATTTAGAGAAAAAAGGCTTCAAAATTTGGGAAATAAAATTCTTTGAATTTCTGGTTTTATTTCAGGAAAGTTAGCATTTTCCAAAGAGAAATACGTGCCGACAGGAAATGTGATCATCCAATTTCTCTAACTGATGAGGTCTCTCATACGTGTTCTAAAATTTGATAGAATGGCAAGTTTTTCCTTAAGTTGTCGCCATCACCCCTTTCTCCCATACCCTGTAACCTATAATTTGCAGGTTTTGGTGACGTATATACATTATTTTTAGATGAATTTTTTATTTATTATTTTTTTTACCTGAGCAGTCAGGAATCCGACCAGAAAAACGATCGTCGCAAATTTTGTGAAAGCCATGTTCGTGAGTGAGTGTATGTGTCTTGGACAAGCGCAGACTTTTAGAAAAACGCAAGACTGCAACGTTAGCGAGTAATCATGTTTTTATAAACGTTTTTATACGTTCGATTGCGTTATTTGCACAGTACACTTGTCAATATGAAACAACGTATTGGTAAAAACGATTTGAAAAACATGATAATTTGTTCTTATTCGTTTTGATTGCACGTCAGAGATGTCATATGAGTATATATGCTCTTTGGCGGTGGTTAAATATTCGTTGACTGATGACTGATTTTTTTTTCCCTCCAATGATTTGTTTACCTGTTATCTATTCTTTTTCAGTTTCAGAATTCGAAAAATCACGTCAATAGGAAGAGTGCTGCCTAAAATTTTTCGTGAAGCTCGAAGCGATGTCAGTCTACGAATGCTTTTGCCCCATTTTGAGCGACTGGATCATTTTTATATGAAAATAGGTTAACACTTACTATGCACTAACTTGAGATTTGACTTGAAGTACGTTGATATAAATTATGAACTTTGATTATTTACAATTGCTCGAAGTGTCAGATTTTCTCAGATTTCGTGACTTATCTCCGTATGCAGCAACGTACCTATACTAAATGCGTGGACTTGGATTTCAAACTGAACGACTAAATGGTTTTAGGTGTCCCCAAAATCCGAGTAGAAGACCCAAATTACCGAAATATTCGAGAAAAAGAGCCAAAATACCGAAATATTCGAGAAAATAAGCAAAAATACCCAAATATTCGAGAAAAAGATCCACAATACAGAAATATTCGAGAAATAGAGCCGAAATACCCGAAAATCCTAGAAAAAGAACCTAAATGCCTACACGAGAATCTGAGAGAAAGAGCGAAATACCGAAATATTTGAATTTTTTCAATTTTTTTTCCAAAAATTTTTTTTGAGGTTAGGGCGGATTTGGGGGTTTCCGAAGTCGCTGAACCCGAATCCGACTTTCGATTTTGGCGCCGACTCTCGCCAAGCGAGATATGGCCAAAAAAAAAATGAAAAATGGTTCAAAATGGAATTAAATTGGGACGTAGAGTAAAATGGGCTGTTAATTCTGATTCAGCGTGGAAAATTACATACTGTACTTTCCAAATGTTGTATTATTCAGTTAGTTTTGAGTCTCTTATTCGTATTTCTGTGATCCACTAAATTTTGATAAATTCTTCTTGCAGATGAAATGATGAAAGCAGTTTCGCTCTGCGAGATATGGCGAAAAGAAAATGAAAAATGGTCGGAAATGGACTGAAATTGCGACGTAGAGCAAAATGGGCTGCATATTCGGATTCGGCGTGAAAAACTACATACTGTGCGTATGTCTCCTGGAAAATTTCAAAAATCGTCATTTTTTATAAAAATGGGAAGGTTAACCCCTTTGCATTTTCTCGATTTTTTTTCCAAAAATTTTTTTCGAGGTTAGCGCGGATATGGGGGTTTTTGAGGTCACTGAACCCGAATCCGACTTTCGATTTTGGCGCCGACTCTCGCCAAGCGAGATATGGCCAAAAAAAAAGAAAAATGGTCGAAAATTGGTCTAAATCGCAACGGAGAGTAAAAATGGCTGTAGATTCGGATTCAGTGTGATGAACTACATTCTGTGCATTCAAAATTTGGTGTTCTTCACTTAGTTTTTAGTCTTTCGTTTGTATCTTCATATGATCCACTAAAATTTAGTACATTTTTGTTTCAGCTGAAAAGTGGGAAGCTGTTTTGGGTCCAGTCAAAAGACAAGCTCCATATGCAAGATTGACTCGGCGTATAACAACGCTTTTGCCCCTACACGAATGGAGTGCCAATGTTCAAGATCCAGTCTAAAAACCATCTTCTCGAAAAATATTTCGTATCAGTCAAGATTTATTGTAATAATTATACATTCAAAACTTGTATTTACCAATTTTTTCCCCATACATGTGAAACCTATCTGTATAAAATATTTATTTTTCTTTGAAAATGAATAAATAAAAACTTTTCGTGAATATGACTAAAATTCTTTCATTTACGAGCAAGCAATAGTAACTCACTGAAAAATTGGATGAAAAAAATGAAAATTTATGTTATGTGTGGAAAATATACAAGAAACATACATGAATATGGAAAAAAATCGACCTCAGAACCCTCCATACTCATCTAGGAGGAAAGTTTGAGACTAAAATTTCGCTTTAAAGTTTTCAAATTTCAGTTGCAATAATTTATCGACTTCCTAAATATTTCCAATTTGATTTTAGGTCATTGGCTGGATTCCAGCTGTCTCAATTCTCACTCAGCTGTCTCATTTTTTGTCCAGCTGTCTAAATATTCGGCTGGATGTCTCAATTTTCGGGTGGATGTCTCATTTTTTGTCCAGCTATCTAAATTTTCGGCTGGATGTCTCAATTTTCGGCTGGATGTCTCATTTTTCGTCCAGCTGTCTCATTTTTCGGCTGGATGTCTCATTTTTTGTCCAGCTGTCTAAATTTTCGGCTGGATGTCTCATTTTTTGTCCAGCTGTCTAAATTTTCGGCTGGATGTCTCAATTTTCGGCTGGATGTGTCATTTTTCGGCTGGATGTCTCATTTTGTTTCCAGCTTTCTAAATTTTCGGCTGGATGTCTCAATTTTCGGCTGGATGTCTCATTTTTTGTCCTGCTGTCTAAATTTTTGGCTGGATGTCTCAATTTTCGGCTGGATGTCTCATTTTTTGTCCAGCTGTCTAAATTTTCGGCTGGATGTCTCATTTTCTTTCCAGCTTTCTAAATTTCGGCTGGATGTCTCAATTTTCGGCTGGAAGTCTCATTTTTTGTCCAGCTGTCTAAATTTTCGTCTGGATGTCTCATTTTTTGACCAGGTGTCTCAATTTTCGGCTGGATGTCTCATTTTTTTTCCAGCTTTCTAAATTTCGGCTGGATGTCTCAATTTTCGGCTGGAAGTCTCATTTTTTGTCCAGCTGTCTAAATTTTCGTCTGGATGTCTCATTTTTTGACCAGGTGTCTCAATTTTCGGCTGGATGTCTCATTTTTCAGCTGGATGTCTCATTTTTTTTCCAGCTTTCTAAATTTTCGGCTGGATGACTCATTTTTTGTCCAGCTGTCTAAATTCTCAGCTGGATGTCTCATTTTTTGTCCTGCTGTCTAAATTTTCGGCTGGATCTCTCAATTTTCGGCTGGATGTCTCATTTTTCGGCTGGATGTCTCATTTTTTGTCCAGCTGTCTAAATTTTTGGCTGGATGTCTCATTTTTTGTCCTGCTGTCTAAATTTTCGGCTGGATCTCTCAATTTTCGGCTGGATGTCTCATTTTTCGGCTGGATGTCTCATTTTTTGTCCAGCTGTCTAAATTTTTGGCTGGATGTCTCATTTTTTGTCCAGCTGTCTAAATTTTCGGCTGGATGTCTCATTTTTTGTCCAGCTGTCTCAATTTTCGGCTGGATTTCTCATTTTTCGGCTGGATGTCTCAATTTTTGTCTGGATGTCTCATTTTTTGTCCAGCTGTCTAAATTTTCGGCTGGATGTCTCATTTTTTGTCCAGCTGTCTCAATTTTCGGCTGGATTTCTCATTTTTCGGCTGGATGTCTCATTTTTTGTCCAGCTGTGTAAATTTTCGGCTGGATGTCTCAATTTTCGGCTGGATGTCTCATTTTTTGTCCAGCTGTCTAAATTTTCGGCTGGATGTCTCATTTTTTGTCCAGCTATTTAAATTTTCGGCTGGATGTCTCATTTTTCGGCTGGATGTCTCATTTTTCGGCTGGATGTCTCATTTTTCGTCCAGCTGTCTCAATTTTCGGCTGGATGTCTCATTTTTCGGCTGGATGACTCAATATTGAAAAAGAAATGAGACATCCTGCCGAAAATTTAGAAAGCTGGAAAAAAAATGAGACATCCGGCCGAAAAATGAGACATTCAGCCGAAAATTAAGACAGCAGGACAAAAAATGAGACATCCAGCCGAAAAATGAGACATCCAGCCGAAAATTGAGACATCCAGCCAAACATTTAGACAGCTGGAAAAAAAATGAGACATCAAGCCGAAAAATGACACATCCAGCCGAAAATTGAGACATCAAGCCGAAAATTGAGACATCCAGCCGAAAATTTAGACAGCTGGAAAAAAAATGAGACATCCAGCCGAAAAATGAGACATCCAGCCGAAAATTGAGACATCCAGCCAAAAATTTAGACAGCCGGACAAAAAATGAGACATCCAGACAAAAATTGAGACATCCAGCCGAAAATTTAGACAGCTGGACAAAAAATGAGACATCCAGCCGAAAATTGAGACATCCAGCCGAAAATTTAGACAGCTGGAAAAAAAATGAGACATCCAGCCGAAAAATGACACATCCAGCCGAAAATTGAGACATCCAGCCAAAAATTCAGACAGCCGGACAAAAAATGAGACATCCAGCCGAAAATTGAGACATCCAGCCGAAAATTGAGACATCCAGCCGAAAATTGAGACATTCAGCCGAAAATTCAGACAGCAGGACAAAGAATGAGACATCCAGCCGAAAAATGACACATCCAGCCGAAAATTGAGACATCCAGCCGAAAATTTAGAAAGCTGGAAACAAAATGAGACATCCAGCCGAAAAATGAGACATCCAGCCGAAAATTGAGACATCCAGCCGAAAATTTAGACAGCTGGACAGAAAATGAGACATCCAGCCGAAAATTTAGACAGCTGGACAAAAAATGAGACATCCAGCCGAAAATTGAGACATCCAGCCGAAAATTTAGACAGCAGGACAAAAAATGAGACATCCAGCCGAAAATTGAGACATCCAGCCGAAAATTTAGACAGCTGGACAAAAAATGAGACATCCAGCCGAAAAATGAGACAGCTGGACGAAAAATGAGACATCCAGCCGAAAATTGAGACATCCAGCCGAAAATTTAGACAGCATGAAAAAAAATGAGACATCCAGCCGAAAATTTAGAAAGCTGGAAAAAAAATGAGACATCCAGCCGAAAAATGAGACATCCAGCCGAAAATTTAGACAGCTGGACAAAAAATGAGACATCCAGCCGAAAAATGAGACATCCAGCCGAAAATTGAGACATCCAGCCGAAAATTTAGACAGCTGGACAAAAAATGAGACATCCAGCCGAAAATTGAGACATCCAGCCGAAAATTTATACAGCATGAAAAAAAATGAGACATCCAGCCGAAAATTTAGATAGCTGGAAAAAAAATGATACATCCAGCCGAAAAGTGAGACATCCAGCCGAAAATTGAGACATCCAGCCGAAAATTTAGACAGCTGGACAAAAAATGAGACATCCAGCCGAAAGTTGAGACATCCAGCCGAAAATTTAAAAAGCTGGAAAAAAAATGAGACATTCAGCCAAAAAATGAGACAGCTGGACGAAAAATGAGACATCCAGCCGAAAATTTAGACAGCAGGACAAAAAATGAGACATCCAGCCGAAAATTTAGAAAGCTGGAAAAAAAATGAGACATCCAGCCGAAAAATGAGACATCCAGCCGAAAATTTAGACAGCTGGACAAAAAATGAGACATCCAGCCGAAAAATGAGACATCCAGCCGAAAATTGAGACATCCAGCCGAAAATTTAGACAGCTGGACAAAAAATGAGACATCCAGCCGAAAATTGAGACATCCAGCCGAAAATTTATACAGCATGAAAAAAAATGAGACATCCAGCCGAAAATTTAGATAGCTGGACAAAAAATGAGACATCCAGCCGAAAATTTAGAAAGCTGGAAAAAAAATGATACATCCAGCCGAAAAGTGAGACATCCAGCCGAAAATTGAGACATCCAGCCGAAAATTTAGACAGCTGGACAAAAAATGAGACATCCAGCCGAAAGTTGAGACATCCAGCCGAAAATTTAAAAAGCTGGAAAAAAAATGAGACATTCAGCCAAAAAATGAGACATCCAGCCGAAAATTGAGACATCCAGCCGAAAATTTAGAAAGCTGGAAAAAAAATGAGACATCCAGCCGAAAAATGAGACAGCTGGACGAAAAATGAGACATCCAGCCGAAAATTTTGACAGCAGGACAAAAAATGAGACATCCAGCCGAAAATTGAGACATCCAGCCGAAAATTTAGAAAGCTGGAAAAAAAATGAGACATCCAGCCGAAAAATGAGACGTCCAGCCGAAAATTGAGACATCCCTTGTGTAAAGCCAGTTTATAATTGTCAATTTTCATCCTGCAGCTTATTTTCGGTCAATTTTATTATTTCAACAAAAATTTTTCAAAAATAACATTGTAAAAAAATGAAAAACGGTCGAAAATGGACTTAAATGGCGACGTAGAGTAAAATGGGCTGCAGATTCGGATTCAGGGTGAAAAATTATATACTGTTCACATATTTCCTGGAAAAATTCAAAAATCGTCAATTTTTGTGAAAATGAGAAGGTAGTTCCTCGGTGTTTTTTCGATTTTTTTCCAAAATTTTTTTTCGAGATTAGCGTCGATATGGGGGTTTTTGAAGTCGCTGAACCCGAATCCGAAGTTCGAATTTGGCGGCGGCTCTCGCCAAGCGAGATATGGCCAAAAAAAAATGAAAAATGGTCGAAAATGGTCGAAAATGGACTTTAATGGCGACGTAGAGTAAAATAGGCTGCAGATTCGGATTCAGCGTGATGAACTACATTCTGTGCATTCCAAATTTGGTGTTCTTTACTTAGTTTTGAGTCTCTTATTTGTATCTTTATGTGATCCACTAAAATTTAGTACATTTTTGTTTCAGCTGAAAAGTGGAAAGCTGTTTTGGGTCCAGTCAAAAGACACGCTCCATATGCAAGATTGACTCGGCGTATAACAACACTTTTGCCCCTACACGAATGGAGTACCAATGTTCAAGATCCAGTCTAAAAACTATCTTCTCGAAAAATATTTCGTATCAGTCAAGATTTATTGTAATAATTATACATTCAAAACTTGTATTTGCCAATTTTCTCCCCATACATGTGAAACCTATCTGTGTAAAATATTTATTTTTCTTTGAAAATGAATGAATAAAAACTAATCGTGAATATGACTAAAATTCTTTAATTTACGAGCAAGCAATAGTAACTCACTGAAAAATTGGATGAAAAAAATGAAAATTTATGTTTTGTGTTGAAAAAATACGAGAAATATTCGTTAATATGGAGGAAAATCAACCTCAGCGCCCTCCATACTCATCTATGGGAAAAGTTGGAGACTGATATTTCGCTTTAAAGTTTTCAGATTTCAGCTGCCATAATTTATCAACTTCTTGAATATTTCCAATTAGATTTTAGGTCGTTGGCTGGATTCCAGCTGTCTCAATTCTAACTCAGCTGTCTCAATTTTCGGCTGAATGTCTCAATTTTGGGCTGGATGTCTCATTTTTCGTCCTTCTGCTTCATTTTCCGTCCAGCTGTTTCAAATTTCGTCCAGCTGTGTCAGAATTAACGATTAGTTCACGTATCCCCCACGTTTTCTATTTTCAAATATTTTCGAATTTATTTCCAGTACACCCCCACATGCTTCATTTTCGAATTTAGTTCCAGTACCCCCCCCCCACATGCTCCATTTTCGAATTTAGCTCCAGTACCCCCCCACATGCTCCATTTTCGAATTTAGTTACAGTACCCCCCCACATGCTCCATTTTCGAATTTAGCTCCAGTACCCCCCCACATGCTCCATTTTCGAATTTAGCTCCAGTACCCCCCCACATGCTCCATTTTCGAATTTAGTTACAGTACCCCCCCCACATGCTCCATTTTCGAATTTAGTTACAGTACCCCCCCACATGCTCCATTTTCGAATTTAGCTCCAGTACCCCTCCACATGCTCCATTTTCGAATTTAGCTGCAGTACCCCCCCACATGCTCCATTTTCGAATTTAGTTACAGTACCCCCCCACATGCTCCATTTTCGAATTTAGTTACAGTACCCCTCCACATGCTCCATTTTCGAATTTAGCTCCAGTACCCCCCCACATGCTCCATTTTCGAATTTAGTTACAGTACCCCCCCACATGCTCCATTTTCGAATTCAGTTACAGTACCCCCCCACATGCTCCATTTTAGAATTTAGCTCCAGTACCCCCCCACATGCTCCATTTTCGAATTTAGTTACAGTACCCCCCCACATGCTCCATTTTCGAATTTAGTTACAGTACCCCTCCACATGCTCCATTTTCGAATTTAGCTCCAGTACCCCCCCACATGCTCCATTTTCGAATTTAGTTACAGTACCCCCCCCACATGCTCCATTTTCTAATTTAGCTCCAGTACCCCCCCACATGCTCCATTTTCGAATTTAGTTACAGTACCCTCCCATATGCTCCATTTTCGAATTTAGCTCCAGTACCCTCCACATGCTCCATTTTCGAATTTAGCTCCAGTACCCCCCCACATGCTCCATTTTCGAATTTAGTTACAGTACCCCCCCACATGCTCCATTTTCGAATTCAGTTACAGTACCCCCCCACATGCTCCATTTTCGAATTTAGCTCCAGTACCCCCCCACATGCTCCATTTTCGAATTTAGTTACAGTACCCCCCCACATGCTCCATTTTCGAATTTAGTTACAGTACCCCCCCCACATGCTCCATTTTCGAATTTAGTTACAGTACCCCCCCACATGCTCCATTTTCGAATTTAGCTCCAGTACCCCTCCACATGCTCCATTTTCGAATTTAGCTGCAGTACCCCCCCACATGCTCCATTTTCGAATTTAGTTACAGTACCCCCCCACATGCTCCATTTTCGAATTTAGTTACAGTACCCCCCCACATGCTCCATTTTCGAATTTAGTTACAGTACCCCCCCACATGCTCCATTTTCGAATTTAGTTACAGTACCCCTCCACATGCTCCATTTTCGAATTTAGCTCCAGTACCCCCCCACATGCTCCATTTTCGAATTTAGTTACAGTACCTCCCCACATGCTCCATTTTCGAATTCAGTTACAGTACCCCCCCACATGCTCCATTTTCGAATTTAGCTCCAGTACCCCCCCACATGCTCCATTTTCGAATTTAGTTACAGTACCCCCCCACATGCTCCATTTTCGAATTTAGCTCCAGTACCCCCCCACATGCTCCATTTTCGAATTTAGTTACAGTACCCCCCCACATGCTCCATTTTCGAATTTAGCTCCAGTACCCCCCCATATGCTCCATTTTCGAATTTAGCTCCAGTACCCTCCACATGCTCCATTTTCGAATTTAGCTCCAGTACCCCCCCACATGCTCCATTTTCGAATATTTTCGAAATTAGTTCCAATACGCCCCCACATGCATACATGAAAATGGAGCATGAGGGGGGGTACTGGAACTAAATTCGAAAATACTTGAAAATGGAGTACGTTGTGGGGTACACAGTATGTAGTTTTTCCCGCCGAATCCGAATCTGCAGCCTATTTTACTCTACGTCACCATTAAGTCCATTTTCGACCATTTTTCGTTTTTTTTGGCCATATCTTGCTGGGTAAGAGTCCCCGCCAAAAACTGCTTCCGGATCCGTGTTCAGTGACCTCAAAAACCCCCATTTATTTTTCAACAAGAAACATAAATTTTCATTTTTTTCATACAATTTTCCAGAGAGTTGCTGGCTCGTTAATCAAAGAATTTTATAGTATTACAACTGATGAAATATTACTATTTTTCGAAAATTTATTTCAATTCTTATAATTGAAGTCAGTCTACAAATGATAGTTTTATGTTACAATAGTACAACTATGAATCTTACATAAGTTTATACACGGATATCAAGGCAAAACAACAAGACAAAAATTAAAACAAAAACGCAAACAATTCTCGCCAACAATTTGCTATTATCTTAAAACATGTTTTTCACTTGAATTAAGGAACGCTCAATATAAACGGATAAAACTCTTAAACGCCATTATACAGAAGTAAATACATCGAATGCTTTCAGTTTCACAATCAACGAAGCCTGGTTCACAGTACCTTACTTTTGCTTTTGCTCCAATCAATCAACGTGAAAAATAAGTAATCAAAAATAAAATTTCTTCGTATGATTGGTTAAAGCAAAAACAAAAAGTACATTGAGAACCAAGCTTAAAAATGAAACAAAAACGAAAAAAAAAAAAAATACAAATTATGGCAACTGGGAAAAGTATTCTATAAAATACTTGAAGTAACTATACGTACACTTTTGTACACGAAAAGAAAAATTTATAAATATGGCCGCAAGCGTAAAAAGATACATGAAAATTTTCTACAAAAGAATATAAGTGTAAATATACGCTGCATTTTACGTACAAAAAGTTACAAATAGATACTTTAAAAAAGCAAAATAAAAAATAATTATGCCAAAATAAAAAAGAAAAAAAATTAAAAAGGAATGCTTTGTGGATTAGGAAAGAAAAAAAAAACAATTAAATACGAGTAGCAAAGTTCTTTGGAAAGATATGTAGAAGAAATTTGACACGATAATTATGATAAAAAAAATAAAAAAGTTATTAATTTATAACTAAAGTTCACAGGAATTTGTATTTTTCGAATAAGCACCTGGAATAGGTAGAATTATGTGAATAAACAAAAAGATCACTATATTTTATTGAGAGCAACCTCAAAATAATCGGTATCTCTGGCCAAAAAATTTTAATTCTATTAATAACAAAAAAAAAAAAAAAAGAAGAGTTCAAAATATATGAAAAAGAATTTGTTTTAGAAACTTGAAATGAGAGGTTCGAATTTCCAAGTAAAAAATGTCAAAGTAAAGCGAATGTTTGCTGAAATAAAGTATCTCATTTATAATCGAAAGGTTGAGCTGTAGGTAATATTCCATGGAACTAGTCGAATGAAAGTTACGAGTCTATAAGTAAATTCGTGGAAATTTAATAATTTTTCAAACTAAAGCAATGAAATAAACGTCAGAATAATGTTTATCTGCAGAAAATATGTAGTATCTTTAAAAAAATGCAAAAACAGCAGTTGAAATGTTTAAGAATAAAGGACAAATCCTAAATGATAATCAAGTCAAAATAAGATTGTCTTTCATCATTCGTATTATCCTATTTAAATATTCTATCTTTTAAATATTTAAAAGAAACTGGCAGCAAAAGTAAATTACATAATATGTGTTTAAAAAATCTACGTAATTCGTTCGTTGCTCAGTAAAATTATTATGGTTGCCCCCAAGAAAAACAAAAACAAATCAAGAATTTCATAACTTCAAAAACAGAAATAAAGAGACACAATAAAATAAAAATGGAACGAAAAAAAAAATTGGAAAAAAATTATTTTGTAGAATAAAATTATGGTAGCAAAATAAAAACGCTTTGAATAAATGCGAATTTTTCAAGTACTGAAGACGCTAAATATTGGAAAAATGAAAGAATTTCACCATCGCCATTGAGCAGCACGTATGGGCAGTGTTTTCAAGAAACTGATTTCTCAATTATTTTTTACGACAGGAATTAAAAAATTGGTATTTTTATGCTAATAACTCGATTGTCGGGAGCCATCCAACTTGATTATTTTTTTGTTATTCAATTTCTTGCACAAGGTGGTGACACTGGTTTCATGTAATCCTGTCTTTGAATTTGAAATTAGAAAAGGCTAATAAATTATACATTTCCCTAGCGTCATTTTCTAACACTTTATTTGTGTTTCAACATTCGATTTCAGTTACAGTGAATGTAACTTGAAGTTGAATAAAAAAGTTCAAACTTTGAAAAAACATTTTCTACAAATTTTTCGACGTTAACTTCATAAAGTCTCAGTTTTTTATTACTTTATTTCAATCTTAACCGTACCTAGACAATTAATTTAGTAGACAGTAGACACTACAGCTCAAGTAATAAATGGGATCTTCATTAAAAAAAAGAAAATTAGTTGAGCGAAATGGGAACAATGTTTAAAACGTTATTTCAACTCATGGAAAATATTTTCAGGCTTGGAAGTAAAGTGAAACAGCTCCCGAGTATCAGTATTTAAAATAATATCGCGTGGATAAAAACTAGAATTTTCGAATTTCCATTCAAAAGGATGATTCTAAATTCCGATCGAAATTCGGCTAGGTTACCAAATTTCATCGATTCGGCCCAAAATGTCAAGAATTTTGAATGAAATGGCGACGGTCCCATGAAGAACGAGAAAATCATGCATTAATATGGCACACAAACGATAATAATTTTTCATACATTTCAAGCGAAAAAAAAGTGAACATGTCTACGAGAAATACTGACGTAAACGTAATATCACAATCTTCTAGGGACACGTGAAATTCTCCACATTTTCTCGAAAAATTTTTTTTGTCAAAATTGCCAAACAAAAAATATATTAAAACATCGATATGTTACGTTCGGATAAATAAAAACAAACATATTATACGTATACGTAGTACGTACTTATATGAAGTAAAAACACGAAAAATAAATAAAGTCAAAAATTAGAAAAAAGAAAATAACATTACGCATATTTATTCGTTGATAAGTGTGGAAACCTGTACTTTCATTCTAAAATCGCAAAAATTCAAAATGCGATCGAAGACGTGCAAAAATACCACATCTTTTCAAGAGTTTATTAAAGATATCACAGATCGAAAAAAGTATTATTATTATTATTAATATTATAGAAGAGACGAATGAAAGGAAAAAAAAAAAAACAGAAAAAACGACCAGCGGCTCAGAATCAAAATTCACAGTAATGGCCGAATTCAAGAGCACTATTTTTACAACAGTATTAATAAAAATGTACGATTACCTTCCTAATCCAATAAAAATAAAATTGTAGACTTGCGTCTCAAAAAAATTACAGACACTTTTAAGATAAACTCTCACTGGGAAAAAATGTTTTCCTACAAAAATGTTATGAAATTTAAAATTTGCGAATTCTGTAATTAAAATTAAATACAAAGAAAGGAGGTTCATCGATATGGAAACTGACAATATTTAGGTATTTTCTAAAAATAAGGTCAATATAAATATTTTTCTTTTTAATTTTAAAGCTACACCAGAGTTCAAGTTAAAGATCTCACTGCCAACATGTGATTCAGGGCGATTTCACAATTTTTCTCAAAAACAAAAAAATTTAATGACCTCTTTGAAAATATTTTCTATTTTTATTACTTTTTTTTTTTTGGTTTCTATAAATTCCATTTCTTTGCACAGGAAAAGCAGTTATTTTTTTTTTAAATATTTTATTTTTTAAATAAAAAATCATTTTAATGAGATAAATAAACATTTTCCAAAGTTATCGGAGACTAATAAATGCAATAATTCCCGAATACAGTATTCGATTTTTCGCCTATTCTAAACCCAAACGCTAAAATAATTTTACTCAGATTTTTTTTACCATATTTGGGAAACAATTATTTAAATTCTTTAAAAATTCATTAGTCCGAGTAGGTAGAAATGTAAGACTGAATTTTTAGAATAAAGTCCAATTAAATCACTACCTCTTGTACATGAAAAAATCTGCCACCGTATCCACGTCTTAAACTCGGCCAAATTTTCTATTTCTGCACGAGAGAGTTTTGATTCTAAGCTACGCCTCTAACACTTGTTCAACCATTTACCCGACGAGAGTATATACGCTTCATGTCCATTATCCATAAAAGAAAGCTCACCACGAAGTTAAAAACGAAAAAACTTACTTTTTACAAAAAAAAAAAATTAAATCTCAAACGTCCGAATCGATTGTACGATGGCAGGTTTGGTATTCTGTACCTCCTTACGACTAAGCAGTCCGCGATAAATGCTAGCATATCGAGGTCTTTATTAGCACGATGAGCTCGTATTAACAAAATAAAATTGATAAAATTCGAAACACGATTAAAAAATTAAAGAAGAGCAGAGGAGTAAGTGCAAAAAAATACGACTAGTTTTAGAATGGAGGGTACAGACAAATCAAAAACGAAAGGGAAAAGAAAGGGATATTCTTAAGAGTAAATTTTGTTCTTTACTCAATTCCCATCTGAGTCGGTTCATGTTCGTCGACAGTCTCGAGTATGTGAGAGGAACAAATCAAATATTGTTACGATGAAAATCAAATGAAAACTATTTAGTCATGGTACTCAGACCAAATAAAACGACAGGTAAAGCAAATGAAAGGCAGCCCAGCATTGTACAACGTACACAAATACACCAAATTTTCGAGTGGGTACACAAATTTTTCGAATACGGCCGAGTATTCGGTTTGCAGCATTTTCAACATTTATCTAGACTCTAGAGCGAAAGCTCAATGGGTGCGTTTAGCAAGTTTCTAAACGCAGAAAGTTCGTCTCAGTGGGTGTAGTGGTCGAACGAACCCAAATATTCTAACGCTGACTGGTAGCAGAATTGGTATTGCTCCTGAAATAGCGAAAACAGAAATTAAAATCAAAAGCAAAACGAATTTTTAGTGGATATATTCGTCTACCTCATACATTGAGTTGTTGTTGACATTTTTTTTTTTTTTTTAGGAGGGCAGAGAGTTTATCAGCTTTGACTGTTTTTTTTTATTCAGGAATATGACATTAAATATTTTGAAAATTGTGAACGATTAAAAGGCAGATTCGAGAAAGAAATATTTTCTACTCTGACCACTATTTTATACCTTTCCAATTTCAGTGATAAAAATAATTTATACTAATAGAGAAAAGGTTTTTGCTTTTGAATAATAGCTTCAACGCGTGGTTTACCAAGATCCACATCATTTTGCAGGTTGTAAAATTTACATTCCATGGAAAAAGATGATTTTCCAAAAATTCTAATTTGATCGACATTATTAATAAAACATTCTCACCTCAGTCTGAACCATTGCTGGCCTTTGAGTGCGAAGTATTCTGACGGTCTGGAACAAATCCATAACTCCTTCGTACTGCATTCTCTCCAAAACTATGCTCAGTGTAATGAAAACACCAGTTCGACCAACGCCAGCGCTGTTAAGTTGAAGAGAAAAAATCATGTCAGTTCGATATTAAAAATTCAAATTCAAAATAATTAACGAGTTTGTTTCACAACAAAAACATGACGTATAGGGTACGAATTTCCATTCCTCACCTGCAATGCACCGTTATGGGCCCTTCTTGTCCGAACTGTTCCTTCGTCTTATGCACCTGGCCGATGAAGTCGATGAATCCGTCACCAGTCTTGGGCACTCCTTGCTCGGGCCATTCGTTAAACTGGAACTGCCTCAGCGTACGCGAGCTACCATCACGGGCATCCGTAATTTTGAACTCTCGCAGCACGTATAGTGGCATGTTGTACTCGGCAATGGGCTCCACCACCAGACAGTGATACCTAACAGAACGTTCCGAAGGCCAGTATTGATAGCATTTTTCCTGCAAATAATAAAAATAAAAAAAACGATATATTCACTCAAGTTCGACGCAATAATCCGTACAAATGAAAGAACGTTTTATCCACAAAGAATGAAATCGTTCGTCGTTTAACGGAATTATCAAAGTAGCCGCCAATGAGAACAGAAAACCATTGCGGTAGAATTTTTTTTTTGTTTTGTTTTCTATCAATAACAGAGATACGACTTACCCTTCCCATTTCTTTCAGTTTGGTTAACATGACGACGATGGTGGAGTTGTGCTCCCACAGCATGCGCCAGAAATCATCTGTCGTATCCTGCAGAGGACCTTGGGTGGCAATGTAGGCTCCACGTTGCCTGTACCCATCTATTAGACTAGCGTTTATGTAGTCGGAGCCTTCTATACCGCGTATCGGCGATAAGCATACCCTGGTACTTTCGATTGGCAGTATATGAACTAAACGGTTTTTGTGCTTGTTACACGGCAAGCTGGCTGATATAAAACGATTCGAATCGCATTTCATATTCGATAATTTCTGTTAAGAGAAGGGGGGAAAAAATGTATAAATAAAGGTTTGAGTTTGGTGAAAATATAGTAAACGCAATATTAGAAAAAAAAAAATATTACCAAGCTATAAGTAACCTATAATAATTAAAAAGCTATAAGTTGACAATCGCGGAATCAGCTTCTGAATGCCCACTTCAACATACAAACTACAGAGAAAAATGCTCGAAATCAAGTTCAAGTAATCGTTTGCGTACGGACAGTCATGCAAATGTGTTCGTTAACTGGTTAAAATGTTTTGGGAACTCAGTTCAATTCAATTTCGCGTTGAATTTGGAAAACTGATCGAAAAACCTCGACAATTTTTAGATTTTATTTATTTTGGAATAACTATTGTTTTTTTTGTTTTTTTTTGTTCACACTCTCAAGTATGACGTCATTTGGAACTGAATTAGTATTATTCTAGTGCAGCATGCCAACTTCTGCCTCGGTAGTTTCAACAGTTTCAAGATCAGACTCGCAAACTGCTTGAACTGAGGCCCAATGCGGTGACTCTCATGAGAAAAAAAAAATGACGATGCTCAGGAAAACTTACCTTATATTCTAAAGCTAAACCAGTAACTGTTTCACCATCTGGTATTTGTATTAAATTTTGAATATGCCCGTGTAAATTCCTAGCTGGCACTTCAGTCACGCCACAAATGACGTGCTCCAAAACGGCATCATGAATGAATATGTACTGATCCTCAGTCTGGAAAAAAATACAAAAATAGAAAAGATTAGAATTGGGAAGAAGAACGGAAGTGCAAGTCTGGAGTTTTTTTCTTGTTTTCCTTTTTTAAGAAAAGAAGGTAGGAGAGGGAAATGAAAGATAAAGATAAACTCTAAAAAAGGTAAATCTCTCATTTTTTCATGTTGAATTTTTTTTTATTTTTCGTTTAAAAAAAGCTTAAAAAGAGACTTCATACCTGAACCATGTAATTTCGCTGCGCCCTTAAGCAAGTCACATGCCCATAAATGTCGACAGATTTTTCGTACTTCAGTCGTTCGATCATCGCATCGATCACGATGAAGCAGCCAGTTCGTCCAACGCCTGCGCTGCAGTGCACCACAATGGGCCCAGCCTCGACTGGGTTCACATTTTTCACACGACGTAGAAACTGCAGAAACGGAGCTGGATGGTCCGGCACTCCATGATCTGGCCATGCGGTGAACTGTAACTGCTTGATCTCGCGCCTCTCACTATCCATGCCCTATAAAGTAAACAAAATTACTTATCAATTCGATCTACTAAGTCTTCGACCTCTGAAAATTAATTCGATAAGAACCGGTTGTACAGTGCTGGCTTCCGTGGCGTGGTACTGAATTAAATCCTTTTTAATCCCATTGACATGGGTGGGCTAAATCAAGAGCTAACTCGGAGCACTGTACGACTAGCCCTAAGACAATTTGTGAAGATGTAATCTTCATTTTAATACAGAGAAAGCATGAATCTAAATCACAAATCGCGATTCTTTAATCATATTTTACCTGATGACACAGGATTTGTAATTCACATATTGTATATGTGATGAGAATTTTGAAACCGAAAATCAATTATCAAAAAAAAAAAGTCAACTAAATTTTTTTTTTTTTTCAAATTGAGCGTACATTTACTTATCCCCAAGATTTTTTGTTCCAATGATTTGAAGACTTAATTTGTGATTTGAATCAGTTTTTTTTCTTCCACCGACTAGTAACTTGTGGCTCTATTTTACCGAAATGATACTTGATTCGAATCATATTGTCACTTTGTCACACCATATAATTCGTGATTTCAATCATTTTTTGCGGTTCGTATCTATTGCTGGTTTGGAATATTGGGCATGATAATTTTACCTTAACCGAGTAGCTTACTTTATTTATGTGAAACGTTCGTATGCAATAGGTGGCTAATTCTTGAACATCCGACAGAGTAACCGTTATGGAGCCGTACGTCTCAGTACCTCTGGAAGGCCAATACTGGTCGCACTTAATTCGTGTTCTTTCTTCGAGTTTAGTCATCATGACGATCGTAGCCGTCCTCACTTCCCAGCACATTTTCCAAAAATCGCCGAATGTTTCGATTAAAGGACCCTACGGCGGACAAAATAAAGATAGATTAGACATATCGATTAGATAATCTTTACGAGTAGGTACCTTATTCGTCGAATTCAAAGGGCATTTTCAACTTCGTTACATTTGAGGTACCTTACGTGTAATTACTACACGACAAATACTAGGATAATTTGTGTGTAATTACAAATAGGTACCACACACACAAGCAGCGCTTAAATTTCACAACTCATATTTTTACCATAAAAAAAAACCGAATTTTAGCAAAAATGTTTGATCAGAGGTAAACTTGAGAAAAATGTGTACCACCCAGTTGCACTACTTCGTCAGAACCACTTTCGATAACGATGTTCACCAAGATGCTGGGTGGTGTAAATCTGACTGAATGAAACTCACCTGTGTAGCAATATAAGCATTATGCTTTCGGTAACCGTCGCAATAGTTGGCATTTATGTAGTCGCCTCCCAACAGATCTTCGGTGTCTTGCAGCACCACTCGAGAATGATCGTAAGCGATCACATTGGCGTAACGATTTTTTCGCTTATTGACCTCCATACTCGAATGGTCCCACGTAAATTGCTGGCCAGGTTCGATAGACTGCAATAAATTATACATAAAATCTCAGTTAGATTCTTGCTTAAATAGTGACTCGGGATAATCATAAGCGATAAAAACGAATATAGAAGTATGAAAATCACAAAAGTAAAATCGATAAGGCTACTTTCTTAGCAAGAGTGGCAATCTTTAATTCCTTCACATGGTGGTACTAGATTATTAAAAAATTGAAATCAATCAAGGTGAATGCACAAAATCCACTCCTTTTCCTTATATCAATTATCCTACAGCCGGAGGGGACAAGACTTGTAATATGTTAGTCTAGCTAACTTATTTTGAAAAAATGACTATCCGACGAGATCAAATAATAAACTGAGCTTCTTATCAATATTAGATATTCGTCGACAAAAAAGTGGATAATACTGTTTCACTCTTCAGGACTCTCTCACTCCAAAAATGAGTGTACGTCAAAATACGGACCTCGTACTCTTGAGAAAACTTCAAATTATCGTTTGCTTTCAACATTTCAATATGCTGGGCCAGCATCGAAACTGGAATCGGCGGATGCGACACCATAGCCGGAGTTTGGTACATAAGTCGACGCATTTCCACAGGATCTGAAGGGGCGTGAGGAGGGGTCACCTCTTCGCTCATCAACGGACGGGTAACGGCGCACGGTTCACGATATTTTATCGGCTGCTTCCGTCTGAAAAATTAACAGAAAAAAAGGTTCAATACAAATTCGAATCACACGGATTGTTCAGCGACGGCAGGGGCAAATTTTAAATGGACCACAAATAACCTAAATGCTAAAATTTTTCACTATCTAAATCAAAACTCCTACCTCAGTCATTGAAATTCTCATTCGAAGTTTCTACTTAAAATTTGAATCAAATAGAATTTAAAAGTACGAGTTCTAAAAAAAAGTCAAGTCCAAAATAGCCTTTTTTTTTCATCTCGGGTTTATAAATTTTGGAGGAAATTCGAACACATAAAATGAAATCACAGTCAATACACGCGATGCAGAATCACAGAGTCATTCAACTCCGTTTAAAAAATAATACGTTTTATTAAATTTAATGGGGGGGGGGGGGGGAAATGAAACAAACTTCCACCATCGAGCCGAAAACGAACACTACATAAAAATGACTATCTCCTGTAAATCAAACGATCGGAAAATAAATGCTTCGCAACCCGTCAAATCGGGACACATTATTAGACATTCGCCAACGATATGGCGAAAAATTAAAAGTAAATTTCAACGTTCGAAGGGTAGACGAGCAATAAACGGCGACGGTCATTAATAGCCGGTTGGTAAATTTTTTTTTATTGAAGAATTTGTTTTTTTTTGGCGTTTTGCCTTTCTTAAGACGCAATATATTAACGAAAAAGGGTTCAATAATTTATACGGCCGTAATTAGGAATAAATTTATTCCCCCACAGACGAATACGATAGTTTCTAAATTTAGACGAAACCACGCCCGAACACGCAAACACCCATACACACCTTTCAACTTTTACCACGAGCTGAAAAAAGGTATACGAGTATTCTCTTCACTCAAACCCTCATCAAACAATTCTTGTAAAATTGATTGGCATACAAACTCAGTTAGCAGAAAATTTAAAAAGAAATTTCAATCTTTTTTGGATGCGAATTTTCTCATCGAAAAAATGACGAAGGACAGCTCCACTATGGTTCAATGTTGCAGTTTCAAGAAAATTTGGGCCAAGAATTAAAATTTACATCACCTGCAATAAATAATACAGCTAGGGAGAAAAAAATGAAATCTGGACCTGAAGCCCAGAAGAATCAATTATAAAATTCGTCTAGAAAAGACTTCAGGGAACGTTTTGACTTCAATCTACGAGTAGAAGAAAATGCTTCTGGACAAACAGTGAAAATTCTACACACGTTTCAAGTGATAGAGAATTTTCAGCTATCAACATTAAAGCCAAACCATACTGATGAAAAATGGTAGCAAGATTAACATGCATTACCTTTTCGTGATGAAGAAGAATACTAGCAGCACACAAAGAATGGCGGCAGCAATGATCGGACCAATCAGCCACAGCATCATACCCTGGTTAGGTGGTGCAATTTTACTAACTCCCGAGTCACTTTCGATGATATTCTTCGGATTCATTCGTTGAGGCACGTCTCCCGGAGGCGCATTGCGCATCTCCAACGATAATGGCTCTGAGAATGGACTCGATGTGAATAGATTCTAGGAAAAAGCAGACCCATTTTAAAATACGGCGTCTCAAATAGTTACTCGAGGTTTTTCATGCGGCAAACTTACTTTCAGCGAATCCACCACGGCACGCACAAAGATTCTGTACTTCGTTCCTTTGCGAAGCCTTCTGTTGGTAAATTCTTCGACAACTTTACCAGATCCCAGTTGATACGTGTAAGGCAAGCTGCGCAGGGGAAATTTCGCAGCTATGTACGGCTTATCGTCGTATACATCTTTGGTATAGTTGAGCAACTGTAGAAAAAATTAAGGATTAACGACTAAACCTGAATTTAAGAATGATTTCAAAGACAGCACTTACATCGTTCGTGGAGAACTGATCTGGATGCGTTATTTCTTTGGTTTCTAGCGTATCTGGCACGACGACCACATAGTAATAACTGATGGGACCAAATTCCTCTGATGCTTGCGGCAGTATCACCTGGAATCAATAACAAAATAATAAGATTAGTTTAAAAATTAATACTCATTTTGCTTCAATTTATTTCTCATTACTGTTATCAGTCTAACACTGTTCCTCTAAGATATTCACTATGTGCGTCAGACATACATATATATTTGCTACATTTTTGAAACAAATAACTTAATACGGTCATGTTTGAATTTAGTGCTCGTAGATAGAAAATTAACTAAGACCAGTGTCCTGTTACTACACAGCTACATAATAATACTTTGCAGCGACAGAAATAAAATATGACCCAGCTATTTTTGATTAGCACTACTATAATCGAGAAATACATAAGAAGTGAATTTACCGTAATCTCCTCTTCGTTGATGACACCGTAGAAGTCAGGTTTGACCATAGGTCTGGGAGCTGCCATCTGCGTTGTAACTGTGATACGAGTAGGAGGTCTGTACTCGGTATTTGCAGATTTTGCGGTTACATTGATATTGTACGTGGTAAACGGAGATAAATTAGAAATATGATACGAATCCGTATCAGGTGGCAGTATTTCGGTTTTTTTGGGCACTGGTTGCGATTGCGTTACACCTTGAGCATCGACGAACTCTTTATAAGCGTCGTATGAAATCTGAAAGGCGAATATGACCTTTTTAATACTGTACATTTTGACTAATATGGTAGTGCTCGAACATCGAATTAAAATACGAAAATAATATCTCGATAAACGTTTCGAAAAATCAAATAATTTACCTGATAATTGACCGGATTCAACTTTATCGGACGACTCCACGTCAAAGTCATACTATGCGTGGATACATCCTTGGCACGCAAGTCCAAAGGTACATCTTCAGGTTTCACCTTGACTGTAAATTTTTCGGACAAGCGACCCAAACCCTAGCAATAACACGTATGTAGTTGTAAATCAGCACCAAAATTTTAAAAAGAAATTGCGTTCAAGAACAAATAAAAAATACTTACGGCACTGGTGTTCGCTGCAACAGCTACAGCATATTGAGCATTCTTTTCCAAACTGACCAACTCCGCTGATTCTGTCAGCCCGACGATTTTCTTTTGCCACAAATCCAAATCTTCTACGGCGGTCATTGTGTAAAATAACTGAGAAGTAAACAAAAAGTGTCAATCAGAATTATTATTTACTAATGCATAATATACTATACTCGTAGTAATTACAGCAGTCTGCCGATTTGGAAAAATCAAATTGGTCAATTTGAAACGTAATTCAGATAAAACACTAATGCATTCAAGATCAGAAGCTTTTATATAGACGTTTTTATATGAACGGAAACGACAAGTAACATGGCATCGCGGTTTTTAAAAAGTAATAGTAAAAGAGTATAAATACGTACATGGTAACCATAAAGCTTGTGCCGCATCAGAGGAATTGGTTCCCACCAAACTTCGATACTCTGGTCCGAAGTGGCCATGGCTTTCAAACCCATTGGAGCACGAACCATTTCCTTCGAAGTCATGAAAGAGGTGTTTTCACTCCATGGACCAGATCCTTGTTTGGTGGCCGCACGTACAGTGTACACGTATTCGGTTCCTTCTTCCAGACCAGAAAATACCATCTGCGAAAAGAAAATAATGAAAATTGAGAAACACAAGCAACACTATAATGGAACGTAAAAATGCTATTAAGTATGAAAAACTAGTAATTGTATTACGTGACAAGGGTTCAAGATGAACTCTGTGAACTGAGCAGTTTAGTTTACATATTCTAAACTCCATGAGCATTTTAAACTACCTTTTTGTATCTTACCAACTACGGTTACATTCGTTACTTCAGTTATTTGAATCATCAATATAGTTATTGTTATGTGTATAAAATGTGCTGAATGCATTATTGAACAATAAACAGTGAAAATTAACCACTATAAAATACTAAAAACAGAATATTTGAAAAGAGCACAACTTGAAGCTAGAGGAGGAACAAGGTTAGAACAACAGAAAGGTGAATAAATCAACAGAATGACAACAAACCAATAGTTACTGAATAGCCAACGAAAAAATATTATTTTTCGAGGAAAAAAAAAGTATAATATTCTAAAAGCTTTGAAAATTGTTACATTGAATTCACTCAAAGTTGAGAGAATCCAATTCTTCAAAGAAATCAAACACGAACCTTGAAAATTCAACCCACCAACTAATTCAATTCAAAATCAAAAACATATAAGTACGTAAACTAAAAATGAGAATCAATATTAAATTCCACTTACGCGAGTAATTGTTGTATTTCTACGAAAAACGGTAGCTTGCTCGACTTTTTTATTGAACTGGATATCGTATCGAATTATCTGACCATTGCGATGTTTTCGTTCAGGCAGCGCCCATATCAGACACACTACATCTGGCGTTTGAAAACTGTTGGTCAAATTGGTCGGCGGTCCAGAAGGTGGCCCTTCGGGTGTCTCCAGATATGAGATAGCTTCTTGGCCAAATCCGATTTGATTTTGACCGGACACGCGGAATTCGTACACAACACCACGTTCTAAACAGATTTTTGAACAGATTATGAAATCTGCCTTGAAGTACCTATATATCTTGGGCACTGGTTATTTAGCTCAAAGAACGCCTCAACTTACAATACTGAGTTTTCATTAAAAACGAATAAAAAACAAATTAATCTTTCGAAATGACTACGCGCAGACTTATGATAGAATCTTTCTTTAAAAACAAAAAGTCAGGAACTAAATATTTATGGAAATTTTTTTCAATCAGTGCTCTTCGTAATGATTCTGCAATCTACAAATTGACCATTATTTAACAAATACATACATGTATAATATTCTAACTACGTACCCAGATTAGTCAGCAGGTAATGGTGAGCGGTTGATTTGAGGATGACGTCGATCAGTTGTTGATCCTTGATTCCGTATCGCAATTTATAGCCTTTCAGCTCACCGTACGTTTGCTGAGGTTTCGTCCATTCGACATCTAATTTTATGTCTTGAGCTTGCTGCGTCATTCTGCATAATATTTACGCGAGTACAAATAATTAATGTTTGCAGTTTATGCATTGAAGTAAACGTGTCGATTAAGAGCAAAAACAAACTTCAAATTGATGACAGGTTTAATTGGTACACCTCCGGGTGTTTTGATATACACTGGAGTACTTCGGTCGCCATCTCCTTTACGAGTGAGAGCAGCAACTTGAATTTGGTAATGAGTATCTGGTTGCAGATCAGTCACGTTGTACTCGAGAGCACCTTGAACGTCGTATCTCAGAGGTTCATTGAGAAAAGATACGCCCTGCAATATGAGAAAAATTAGCTCAAGTTTTAGCAAATCACTTTTACGTGATTAATGTATTTCAACATTTTTTTGATACTTGATTAAAAAACAACAAAAAATGATGAAAATTGAGAAATTAAAAAAAAAATCTGAAACTTTGCTCATTCTATTCAACTCAATAAAATAAGCTACTCGAACATAGTAACCATGAAAATGAATTTACAGCAGCAGAACTTTAGTGCCTGATTTCATTTCAATTTCTTTCAATAGAAAATCACAAAAAAGTACTCCAATAGGAAGTATAATATATGATTATTGAAAATACAGTACTTACATCTGCTTTCGTTTCCTGCACATGAATATGGTATTGACGAATAATTCCATGCCTGTCGTTTTCAGCTGGTGGCTTCCACTCAACGTGCAGGGTCGTCGAATTCACAGTCGTGACTTTCACGTCCGTTGGAGGTCCAGGAACTAAAAAAATCGCGCAGAGCCAACATTATCGAGCTGTCAGGTTAATATATTGACAAAATGAAAAGAAAAACATCGAAACATCGCAGAATGAATAATTATTAATCAAATTTTACGTACCGTATCAACGTCAACTACTACCATTGTATATTAAACCATACACCAAAAGAAATGTAGAAAATAGCATAAAAAAAGCATTGACACAGTGCAACGCAATATACATGTAATACTTTTTGAACGATTTTTTCCTATTTTTCTTTAGCAATCATTTGAGTTTTCACAAATTATATTCAACAGTCGAAAAGCATTCATGATTCATTGCACCGACCAAATGCATTCAAAAGAAAAGCACTTGAAAATAAAAACTAGATTCAAAGAAACAAACACAACTACAAAAAAGATTAAAAAATACAACTGATAAGAAGAAAATAAAAGATATTCTTTAAATTCCTTTTAATCATATAAATAAGATCCTTGGAGAAAAAAAATCAGCTAGTTCGAATGAAAACGTGCGCAAAAAAAAATGCACATGGAATAGACAGCTAAGTTATCAATTTTTTTTCTTCAAATTCTTCAGTCCATTCTGCAAGTACTGAAGACGAAAAAACTTGCCAGTCAGGAGAATTTGTCGATTTTAGAAGAACAAGCATGGAGGTGAATTGACACACAAAAAAAAAAAACGGGAAAAAGAAACTGTTCAAAAAACGCAAAAAACTTACGATCAAAATTCAAAAATAAAAATCGTAAAAAAATTATAAGTACCGTATGTGAAAAATTTAAAATAAGATGAGAAAAAAATATGTTCGTTGGTTCTAAAAACAGAAAAAATCTACCCACGACAACAAAAATGACACTACTTTCAAAAATCAAAATTCAAAAACTTGGAAAATAAAGAGGGAAAAAACACAAAAGAGACGATACACCTAGTTAAATTTTGAAAAATACTCACATGCAGCTGCGTAGAGGTAGCCCCAATCGAGAGTAAAATTATCGCGAGATAAACGCGAATGGTGGAAAAAAGAAAAAAAAAAGAAAAAATCAAAATCAAAAAAAAAAATATTCTCAAGAATCAAAACACAAAATCTGACGGATTTCTACCGTTTTGTTAAGAGGGAGCTAAGCAAAACTGAATATGAAAATTCAAAAATTCAAAAACATTTCACAGGGTAAAAACTTTCAAAAAAATGTCACAAAAATCAAAAATATTTATTCTTGGAAGAAGAGGAAGTCTCAGCCTACAGGCAATGTGCATTTTTAGTTAGCATGGTGCATTAATCTAGAGCTAAACACATGCCAATCAAAATGAAAAAAACAGTGCTCTGGGAATAGAAATTCTGGATAAAAGAGTTGAAAGATTCAAGTGTATTTTATTCTGTTATCCTGTAAGAAGAGAGTAATTATCGATGCGAATTTCTGGGTACCCATCAATGGAAATTTTCAACCTCATTTGGATTCATTCGAATTTTCCAGACTGAATCTAATTTATTGGAAAATGATGCTACACAAACTCGGCAAGATCTATATCGTTTTTCTCATCGTAAAAGTTAGTTTAAAATAAAAGAACAAGCACTGACGAGAGACATTGAAAAACATATTATATAGAAAAAAAATTTAAATATTAGTTGAAACCAGATTGTGGAATAAGTTGGCGAAATTGAATTCATCACACATTCGTATACTTATATCTCTACTTCACTTTTTTCGAAGATTAGAATGTTTTATTAGCTGAAAAAAATACACCGAAGAAAACGACACAAAAACATCAAAAACTCTTAACTGAATAAAATTAGTTTTTCCGAGTAGAATATGACTTTTGTAACTCTAAAGAGAAAAATTGAAAATGTAAAACAAAACAACGTGAAAAAAATTGATTAAATTTTGTCTTATTTCAAAATGGACATCTTGGGACGGAAATTATGGTCTATTGGTCCAACAATGAATTAATTAAATAATAAAACATAGAGATTTATAGTGTTGAGAAGGAGAAAACAATTATAAAAAAACTAGTAGCTTACACCACGCCAAAGACACTAAATTCGTACTCGTAGATAGCTCTTGACAAATATTTATCTTCCAAATCAAATCAAGGTTAAGATGAGAAAATCCGTGCCCCCCTTGACCCCTAAAGAAAATCAGAAGGAAAGCTATAATAGAAGAGAAAAACTTTAAAAAAGTCACATTCGGAGGCATTCCACAATCTGGTAATAATTACGTTTTTAGAAGAGCCCAAGATTTGCAGATTTGCGCCTCGAAGCACATCCTAACTCAATAATATAAAAGCTGGAAATTTACTTATATATAAGGACAGAACGAAGAAGAAAGATTACTCGTAATAATATTCCATAAACCATTCACCATTATGAAGAAATTTAAGAAAATAAATAAACCACTATCCCCAATTGTCAGCTTAGACATAGATATACGACACTCGAATTGCATATAACATGTGTATGCTAAATCAACTGCGTTATTTTAAATGCGTAAAAGAAGTAAAATAATTATGATAGATTATTCTGTTTTTTTTTTTAATCTATTTTTTTTCATTACATTCTTATCTATATCTTGATTAAAATATTTTTAAATTTTCTTCCGCAATACTCGTAGATTTTCTAGTTTTTTTTTTTTTTTTTGTTTTTGTTTTTAGTTTTTTTTTCATTTTTAATTAACTTATTGTTTTTCAATTTCACTTTTCAATTTTTTTTAAACTAAAAATTTTCTTTCGAATGTTTTATTTTTCATCTTTTTAGAAGAAATTATAGGAAATTTCTGTCTTTCGGGGGGAGAGGGGGTTCGTCGCAATTATTGAAAACATTTTTTGTATTTTTTATTTTTTCATAAGAAATCATAGGAAATTTCTGTCTTCCTGGGGGGAGAGGGGGCCCCTATCGCAATAATTGAGAAAATTTTTTCCATTCATATAATATGCAATTCGAGTATCACGCCTCAATCAAGCGCGTATTATCGATATCTGTCGACACTTATCGACACCTTATAGCCAAATAATTTGAATGAAAATAATAACGGCTTCGTACCATCTTCGAGAGTGCGTACGGTTTTGGGTTCCGAGATGGGCCCGTCGCCGACTGTCGTGCCGGCCAGAACCCACACCCTGTACTCGGTCCACTTTTGCAGCTCGTCCAGTCTTATTTCGGTCTGATTTTTCACAATGGCCACGTCCGCTTCCGAGTCCGACTTATTGGCCTCGACCTTAAATACCCTGTAGTACGTTATCTCTCCGTTCGTCCTGTTGGCGGGGGGCGGCTCCCAACTCATGTGTATGCTAGTGGGACCCTCCGCTACGGCGGTCACATTTTGAGGTGGCGCTCCGGGTACTACAAAGGGCGGTAATCATAGTGCAAAAAAAAGCGTTACAAAAAAATAAAAATAATAAAACGAAACAACAACAAAAAAAATCATGAATTCAAACGAAAAAAAAAAAAAGAAGGAATTAGCAAGTGGGACGGCCGGGTTATACAGGAGACGATTAGTAGGGCCATTAAATACGAGCAGAGAGGTAAAATGGTATCGATTAGCACAGAAACGTATCAAACTGAAAATGTATCAAGACATTAATAAAACAAATAGAAAAAAACGAAGATTAGTTAAGAATAGTGCTGGTGCATATTAAATTGAAAAATAAATTCTAATAAATTATCTACTAGAAGCCGACGGTACCAAATTGTACTACAAGTGGAGCGGAGAAAGATTTAAAGGTGCAATATTAATTTATTGTAAAATAAGGTGAATAGTAATCGCAGAAACACGTTTGACCACATATTGGGGCAATCGAGCAACGATACCACGTAGAATGGAGCGGGTGAAATAGGAGACGACCAATGACGCCGTACTAGCTCAGAATTATGATCGCTAATACAGACGTTGAAAAGATTAAATAATGGAAAATGTATTCGGCTACATCGAGAACGACCATGTAATTGCGATAAAAACCCATGTTATAAATTCAGTAAATGCGAATGTTACCCGGACATGGAAGATAATTGGCACGATAAGCGGGCAAATTGCAGCAGAGATCAGTAAAAGCGACAACAAACTCTTTTTTTTTTTTAAATAGATACCTATACATAATTATTATAATGAACAGCCACCAGCTAAACGAAGCAAAGGGCAACGTTATTTAATTAAAATAGTATTTCGCACTTGTATTTTCTCCTTTCCCCCTTACTACGATTTTCGATCTAGCCACGAAGAGAAGGTACAGCTCTAAATAAAAAGTCGAGAAAATATTCGAATTCTCAAGCACTGAGAACAATTTCGGATATTTGGCTCGCTGCTACTATATTATTTAGGTACTAAATTGAAGCGTTTCTATTCACCGTATTTGACAACAACGTAGGTAGGTACCGTCGACATAATATTAGAATTAGTAATTAATATACAGTGCTGTGCATCGTGAACATTTTAGATTAAACGCCGGTGCTCGAAGGTGAAGAAATACACCAAAAAAAATAATTAAAGTGCTGGGTGATTGTAACGAAATTCATTACTCCTACCTCGTTACCCGAAGTTTAGAAATGGAAAACGCAGTCATTATGCAACATTGTCGGTTAATTTTGCCCGAAATACGATTTGTGCGAGAAAAGAAAAAGTACGAATATAACGACAGACGAACCGTACGCATAGTAATTGTAAGGTCAATGGCGAATGAGATTCGTAATCGACATAATTACTGATACGGTCAGTGGTGCAAAAGTATACAAGATGTATTACCCAACAAACCTGACATATAAAATACACATAGAGCCTGGACAGTGCGCAGATAAGTAAGCCCTCCAACTCACCATATTGTTTTGTACGGACGGCGATGGGCGAGGTGGTTGCACCCTCACCCCTATGAGATCTGGCCGACAGCCAAATGTAGTACAGCGTATTCGGATATAACTCCTTGAGCGTGTAGCGTTCGATGGGTTGAATTTTCCTTTGGGTTTTCTCCTAAAGACGGAAAGAAAAATAAGTAAAACTAATGTCGTAATTATCGAAAGGTATACAAGTCAGCTCCTCTAATGAAAAAATCACATTGAATGTCAGCTCCATATGATGATATAAAAGTAGATATCGTACATTCAACTAATATAAGAAGAAAATAAATGACAAACCTTCGAATACGTGTCATTCCACATCAAATCATAACCCGTTATGCTTTCACCAGAATGAGAGGGTTTAGTCCATTCCAGCTTAATGTACGATTCGCCAACTTCGGTTGCACGTAAATCCCTGGGTTGACTAGGCACTGCAGATTAACAAAAAAAAATAAATGAATTAATTATAGTGAAAAACAAGTATAATGAGAATAGAGAGCCGAAGAAATAACATTTTAGCAATATACGAGGATGTCTCATCACAAAAAAAAAAAAATCCGTACAAATTAATGAGAAATCTGATAACGATTTTCAGCCAATATGAGATAAGATAAACAGAGACAATAAAAGGTTCTAGAACTGATAGAAATGTGGGTGGACTAAACTTAGAAATTGAAATAAAAGTACAAGAATATACGACCAAATCTACATCAAATGTACCAGGCGCGTATTGGGGGGGTCCATGGGGTCCGGACCCCCCTTGACCTTTAAGGAATTAATGAAAATGTTTTTAATTTTACGTTTCTTCAATTTTTTACGGGAGGGGGAGGGGGTGTGTGTCGTCATAATGATGGACCACCCCCCCTTGAGGTCAGTTGAGACTTTAGATAAGCGCCTGAAATGCACAGAACTCTTTATGAACATGAAAAACTTACCTCCTTGCTGCGTTTTAATGTGAACAGGTGCTGACAATGGACCAGCACCAACGCTGGTGAATGCCTGCACTCTAATGGTGTACATTGTGAACGGCGTTAAATCACTGATAGTCGTGAGCAAATTCGTATCAACAAATTGAGAATCCCACGAGGGCATCGGTAAATCGGGATTCGTAGTGTAGTAAACTTTGTAAGCCTGAAGATGAAGAAACAAAGGCAAATGATGATCGAATAACAAAAGCACAAAATCAAAAATGAGCAATGCAAAATTAATTAAAAAACTGTTTTACGTTTTTTATGACAAATCACAAAAAATTTGTTCTCATTCTCAAACATACCAAACGATTTTGCCCACGTTTCCGTTCTTTTTCATCGTTTTGTTACATTAATTTGATCGTTCCTTTTTTCCTGGCTTTTTTGTGGTCGATCTTTTTCCGTTCTTTTTTTTGGCTTTCACTTGTCATAAATTCAATTTTATCGAAATTCGCTAAAATTCGCCCATAGAGTTCTCTAAATTCGCACATCAACTTTTTTTAAATCGCATTGTTCGTATTGGACAAATATATCATGTGACCAATTTAAAATTATTTTTTCTGACTTTGCACTGCCCTTTTTTTTAGTCGATCTTTTTTTTTTGGTCGTTCTTTTCTTCTCTGAGGTCGATCTTTTCAAATAATTCAAAATTAAAAATGGGCATTTTCAAGATGAAATTATGCATTTCTTCAAATAGGTACGTTTTATTTAGTTTATCAGCTTGGGAAAAGCCACATTTTTCAAACAAAAACATCTTCTGAACTTTTTTTTTTTAAATATTCATCCTACAATTAAAATCATTTGAATCTTGAGAATGACCAGGGCTTACTTACCCTACTATTTCCCAGATTTCATTATATATGAGAATCTATGAAGACAATCTTATAGACTTATTAAACTATTTTTTTTTTTTTTTTTGCAAAATACTGGATACACGCTTATCCTGCAAATTCCAGTACGCCACTGCATTGCATCACATTTCCTTCAACCATTATCAAGCCAGGCGCGCATTGAGATCAAGCAATCGATCACATTGGACATTGCATAAAGCATTTTTCGCATAAGTATATAATTATAATACAATCCACAACACCCACTCGCAGCTACATATGCCCGAGTATAATATAATGAGTATGCAAATACCGTCGGCCCAGTTACACTGTCTTATCTGCACAATTTGAACAGCCATTATACACGAGTAAATAATGTACTCACGGTAACTTGTCCATTCGGCGACTCCGGTTCTTCCCACTGGATTACTATTGTGCTGAAGCTGAGGGGTCGTACTTGCACGTTTCTCGGCGCTGTTCCAGGTGCTGAAACGAATAAACGACGACGACAATATTAATCTCACGACACGGCCCACATATATCCATTATCATAATAATTCCAATTCACTCTGCACACACGCAGACCACAGCCAGCCACACAGATCATGCACAACATATTTTAGCTCGTGGTGTACACCACTAATCCACTATACAGCAAAAAGCGATACTTAATGGCACATTAAAAATGATTAAAACAAAATGAAACATGAAGAAGAGTGTAAAATATTATATTAATGTCGTTCAACGAAATTGCAGATGACGTGATGATAAATTCCAAATTAGAGACAATGAATGAATGAAAAAAAAAATTGTTGTTTAAAAAAAAAAACACTAAAGTTCGTTATTTAAATTAAACACATTCTTAGTACCGTCACTCAGCGAGTGAAAATTTTTCAATTAATTAAATTGCTGAAATTTTTAAAATACTGGAAAAATTTCTGACTTTCGCAATGCCATTCATTCCAGGTAAAATATACGTCGCAAGGGCGTACTGTTACTGTATTATAATCGTCTTCGTTAAAGGATTCAAATTCCTCATAAATGCAGAAAAAAAATTTCATTCAAATCAAAATTTTTGACACAACTTTTTACCTAAATTTAAAATTTGAAGGGGGTTAAAATGCTCACAAATATGAAAAATTCAGTACTTTAGCTAGCATTTATTCTGAAAATTTATAAGCGAAACTTTTTTTTTTTTCAACGTCAAGAATGTAGAAGTGAACTCCCACTCGGACCTTCTGCCTCAACTTGAAATTAAGAGAGCTATAATAACAGTCTTCTTTAGAACCAAGCTAGCCTGAATACGGAACTTCTCTAACTTGTGATTATTGCCAACCCTTCAATTTAAAGTTAGAAAAAAAAAGTCTGGTCGGTATTGATTAATCTTAATGGATTCTCTACTTTTATCTACCTGACATTTAAAAAATAATTTTAAGCATTTTCATAATACAGTTGGATGAGTAGTAGAACCATTCTAAAAATTCCTAAGAATTAAAACTGTTAACTTTAATTTTTTACACCACTCTGTTACACTTTCTCAAAACCTTCAATTTTCATCTTTTTCAAAAACGTATCTTACGGTCCAGAAAACAGTTGTTGTTCTTTTTACGAACAAAATTTCAGCTCAGAAAAAAACGTTTTTTCCATCCTAAGAACAAAAAGAGAAAATACGCCCGGCTCCTTTCATACACCCAATTTATTAATTAAAAATCGTCAATATGCTAATTAGCTAAATTAAAAACGAGCTGAACTATCTCTTGAATTTGCAACAATTTCACATAATACGAAAGAAATAAGAGTAAAATTTAAGTACAAAAAGAAAAAACAAACTCGGGATTTCGTTAGCTGCGAAGGAAGAGGTCCCTCCACCATTAAGTGCTTTCTTCAAGAAATAGACTTTTGAACGTAGCACGCGAAAAGTACAAATCACAAAAACACTCGCGTCTCCCAAATACGAGTAATAATAATATTATACACTTTTTTTTCTGACAGGATGAGGCGTGAGGTGCAGGTGCTACACGAGGATAGAGGGACAGATAAATTGTTTACTAATAAAATTACGTGCCTCGCATATACTCCACGCCGAAGGAATGGTCGTCGAATGGGTGTTGAAGGGTTCATAGCGCGGGGGGGCGGGGGAGAGGCTAGCTCGCTGGATTCGCGACGAAGTTTGCAGCTGACGGGGGCGCGGGGGGACTCGGAAGTAAACGTTAAATACCGTTAGGGCGCTGTACACAGTAGTGCTGCACACCGTGAAGGTACACAGCTTTATACTTTCTTTACGAAAACCAGCGAAGGAGATAAAAGTAACAACGTGATTCGTTATTTAAAGAGCGAACCGCCTTCGGCGACGTCGCTCCTCGACGAACGTAAAATTTATTAAAGATGCAGCGACTGGTGGATGTGGTGACTAGGGGGCAGCTTGCGGGGGTGGGGGTGGAAATGATGTTTACTATATTCACGCTAACGGATATAATAACCAGATGGCATGTACAGTCAGAAAGATATACCCCCGGTACATTGTTTTTGCATGTGGTAAACGTCCAGACGAAAATTTTGCCAAACGTATACAGTCATAACGCTCGCACAAAGGGTCGGTGATGTGGAAAAAATGCTGACAGTTTCGACCAAGAACACGCACACGTTCCTTCTTCATTTTAAATTTTTTTCGTTTTTGGTTTTTGATTGATGAGCAATATTCTCGCCGACCAAAAAAAAAAAAAAAAAAAAAGGAAAAAAAAGGTACTCTTTCTGTTTAACATATGTTTGCGTAGCATTATTACGCGTGCTTTTGCACAACTTGGGAGAGTGGGAGGGGGTTTCGTAGTACTCGAACGCGGAGAAAGCCAAAAACTAATACAAACGGGTGACTAAAATGAAATACGCGTGGACGTATAGATTATAAATTAAATTCAGTTTTAGATAGAGTCCTGCAGAAATCTTTGAAAAATATTGTGATTAGTTTCTTAGTACCTAGGTATTTCTCGCCGAGTTCAAGTTTTTCAATTTCTCAAGTGGGTCGGAGAGGGTAATAATGTTTTTCGACGGTATTTTCGAGCATTTCGATAAAAATGTAAATGAATGAGATAAAGTGGACCGATTTCAGTTTGTTTGTAAGTCAAATACTGAAAGAAGGTGCGCGGTACTTCGTCGAGAGTATGAGCAAACCATCTAACAGCAGACTCTCCGTGATCCAATTGAATCAGAAAATATTGATAAAATCAATGCTAAGAAACTGTCATAGGAGAATAGCAGACCTACTATAGAGGCTCTGAAGTTAGAATACTTTCTTCTCTCTAGTAGCTCTATATCTCGTTTCATTTGTGAGATAGTTTAGGTCTGCTGTTCTTCCATGAGTTTCATAAGTCTGTATGTATGGCTTCGTACTTATATAATTATTAAACACCACATAAACGCAAGCAACGAAGTTCTGGAAGCTAACTAAAATGTGACAGAATGTACTTAATATTATGTATAGCCAATTCAATAGCTCAGTTTTTCGAACTTAAAAAGCCAATCATACACAAATGAACCACAGATTTACAAACATGATAAAATATCGTAAATTTAACAATTCCTAAGGGGGAGAAAAAATTCTACAACCTCTTAAAATTTACCATCAAAAAGGCGGACAAAGAACAAGAATTAAAGCACATCCACACACATAAAACGGAATAATAATAAAAATAATAAAAATACCGATAGCGTAGAATAAACGAGGTAAAACCAGGTTAATTTATTTTAAAAAAAATTTGCGGTTCAGAAATTACGACGCCTTTGAAAAATTTATAACGAGCCAAAATAGAAGAGCTGGAAAAATGGGGTGGAAGGAGAGGAGAGAAAAGAAGAAGAAAAAAACCATTTTCGAATAGGTACACCATCAGAGAAAAAAGTCGTTAAAATTAATTTCGAAAAATTTATTTTTCTTCGGTCTATTTCTATTTTTTTTTTAATTTTATGTTTGCTTTAAAACCATTTCTTTTATCGACGATGGTGGTAAATCGTTCTCAATTACCAACGTTTTCATTTCGCTCGTTTATTCGGATAAAATGCATTTAAAAAAAGGAGAAGCAAACGCTGCGAAAAAAAAAAAAATGATACCCAACAATACAGATATGATGCTATCCAATAATCGTGAATCTACAGTCATGTTCGATTTAGCCATATGAGATCTAATACGAGTACTAGGTACTCGTACTTGACTGAAAACTGAAAATGTCCTGATTTGACACAATGAAAAGTAATATAGGGTGTTCGAAGATATAAAGGGGATTTTACACACGGCGAGTTTCACATTATCAAGAAAATATAAAATAATTTAGAAACGGAGAAACACAGAAGTTGGTAGCGTGGAAGAAATTCACAACAAAATTTTTTTGTAGTTTGGAGAGAGCAGTTTGGTGTTTGGTTTGATTACATACTCGAATCATAAAATACATATACCAATTGACTGTTTATAATAAAGGTTCTATAGCCCATAAAAATTTTCACTCATTTGTCTGATATCGAGAAAAATTTCATTCGTTGAATTAAACAATAATTTATTTATTACGATGAGTGGATGTAATCAAGAAATAAAATTATTTTTTGAAGAAAACCTTCTCTTCCGCCAACACCATCAGTTTAAAAATTTCAATTTCGCCATAATTTCCAATAAAGAGGGGGCTTCTTTAAGCGAGGGAGATGAAATTCGAGTAAAGTTTTTTTCATGAAAGCGTATCACTTTTGGGGCGTGGGAGCGGGAATCACAAAAAAACAATTTTCACCGTGTATAAGACTAAATGAAAGACCACCCTGATCATCATTTACGAAGTGATTGGATTTTTGGCTAAATCAAACACAACTCGCAAATACTAAATTATGAAAACCCAGCAAGCGATCCGAGTGAAATACGTGAAGACAAGACAATGTGGGTACAATAAATGAGGCGAATGTCACTTAAAATATTATATATGAATACTTACTGGAACCTCCAGAAAGAAAATCATAAGCTGTATCCATAAGTCCACGAATATAACAGAAGAAAAAAGAAGAAAAAAAAACATAATGCTATGTTAGAACACACAGAGTAAAGTAGAATTATTCTTATATGAGTAAACTTAATTCTTAAAATCATTCAGTTTTCGAAGGACTGCGAAAATTAATCGTGTATTTTATAAAGATCCATTTCATTATTTTCTATGATTACATTCGACTGACTTACCCAGCCAAACTCATTAGGCCCGGTCTAAACCCTTCACGCGATTGATTCTTCTCGTTTCGCTCCTGCAGTATCGACTCGATTTCGATTGTAGTAAGAACTCGTATTCAAAATTTCAGCACTTGAGAAGCCGAATCAAATTTCAAGTACAAAATGAAAAGCCTTCAACAGAAGACTCGAGTGGTCCCATTTCTGATCTTTTATAACTGAAATAGGCCATCATCGTTGAAATTTTCTAAACATTCCCAAGCAGAAAATTCGTAACCTTACCACGACTTTCAATGAAACGCTCAAAATGACGGGTCTGATTTCGAATGAAACGAAAATGTTTCGTAACTCCCACGTTCTCCACATTTTGTGAAATTTTCAAACCGAAAAAGGAATTTCAACTTAATCTCTTATTACCGGCGGCATAAACCTTGTTCTATACTTTTTTTTAAATACATTTTTTCGCTTTTTTTTTCCTGCAACATTGAGCAAGAATTATGGTTAACAAAAACCTAGTACCAACTACGATAGCAGAAACAATTTTGTGGTTCCTCTGCAAAACACTGAACTGCCATGGAAACTTGGTAAAAATCCTCGAAATATTCACCTCAGTATTCATAATTTGACTTTTTTCTATCTCAATATTTTCAATTAATTTTCCATTATTTTTGCCTCCTTCACATCTTTCGAGCCTGTAGAAGAGTTTTCAATCAGTTGCCCACACAAATTGTAAGACGAAGGTTACTTGAGGTTCAACTATAGCCCGTGGAAGGGGTCATTTTCAATCATACGAAGAAGGGATGTACGGATTCAGATTCGAATGAACAAAACTATAAATATTATTTTATTTTATGTATTTAGGTGCTACCACCTATAGTAAGTAAGTCGCATAAAAAATTTAGCAACTGAACAATAATACTGACTATGGGTAATCTACACTGTTGATTATGCGTAGCAGTTGAATGCAGTAAAAATAAGTTCTTTTTGAAAATTAACGTTTTTTCGATCATCGCGCTTCGTACATGCATAAAAAAACCCCTACAGGTATATTCACCATAGAAACGTAAATTACAAAATTATATTCCGCAGTCCTTCCAGCAACGATAACATATGATAAAAAAAAAAATAAATAAATAAATAATTCTAAACTGATTAATAAAAATATCATTCCGGTAAAAAAAAAAGTATATCTCGTATTGAATCAAAGAGACTAAAACGAATCTACTGGGTGCATCAAAAGCACACCGTGCAGCAAAATAACGAACTCAAATATTACAGTGCTGATTATGTTACTCGTTCGGTTACCATTCAAATCCTCAAAATACGTTCGTAAAAAAGCAATTGATACAAAATGCTGATTACAAAGAACTAAAAAAAGAAAAACTGTGGGAAAAAATAATAGATTCCACTCTTTTTACAAAATTTATACATTTTGAAAAAAGTCGCCAGAAAAGTGGTCACTAATACTGCTAAAGGTTGTATATATGTACTAATGACCATTCAATTCGAAAATAAAGCAGTAAAAGAAAATCAATTTCCAGTACCTACGTAGTGTATCATTCACACACAAAATCTACTCTCCATTCTGTTGCCGTTCGATTCAAAAAAAAAAAAAAATTACACTAAAAAATAGTGCAAGTGAAAAACAAAAAACAAATGTGCATATAAAAAATACAAAAAACAAAACATCTGTGCAAAACAGCAAAAATAATTACGTGCTAATAGAGAAATTCACAAACTTACTTAGTACTTCACAGAACGTCTCCCCAAAAATAAAAAATTATGGGAGCGTGCAAAACAAAAATATTATTCAAGGATTGTACGGAAATGAGAGCAAAAAATTGCATTTTCAAACAAATGCTTGGGAAAAAAGTCTTGGAATCTAGAATCTACTCAAAATATCTCAAATGCACTCGATTAAAGACTAAATTATTGACGAGTCAAAGAGAATTCATTTGATACATATAATACCATAGACAATCAATCATAAATCAACCTATGGAGTTGTTGAACATTTCCATTAGGAGATGTATCTTCGAGAAATTTCAAGTAGTACCCGAAGCATTTCATAGGTAGAGGTTGCTTGACTTTGAAAAATTTAGAAAGAAAAAGTGCAGCGGAAATTATATGAAAAAATCGCGTAGTCCAGGACATTATAACTTAAGGCCACGAGCAACAATGTCATCTCTTTCTTTTCACAAGTACATGTAAAATCTTTGCTTGAAACTTTCTGGTTTCCAAGTCCCTTTTTTCCTGGCCTTTCAAAAATCAAGTTCAGAACAAAACTAAGGTCGTAAAACGAAAATGGAATTTTTGGTAAAAATGCAAAAAACATGTACAGCTACTTCAAGGATTTTAAAAATGTATTTAACCGAACTTATAAATTGCCTTAGGGGATTCATTTGATGGTATCGAAAAGCTGCTCGAACCAGTTATTTTTACTGGTTTTACTTTTAGGATAAATATACCGGTATGTACTGTTTTAGAGACGGTATTTATTTTCAGCGCTGATCTCGTGTATATTGCTTTAAAAATAAACACCATATCGATGGTAACAATACGTTGAGTAAAAGAAGAAAATAATACGTGAAAAAACCGAGATACGAAAAATTCTCTTCGGAGTCTGCTATATACCGTACAGTGTATCTTTTTCAAATACAGACATTATCTAAAAAGATGTTTTCAACAAGCTTTTAATACCATTTCCTTATATGCTTTTTTTTCTCTCTCTTTCGCACTAAAAAGCTTTTACGCCGACGAAGAAATTTTCTTTTTACTTTTTTTCTTTTGTATTTTTTTCCCTACTCGATTTCGCAGACAATTTCGTTGCATTAAAGTAAGGAAATCCAAAAAAAAAGCATACGAGTTGCTTCGCATAAAGGATATTCTACTCTTGTCACTAGCGATGAAACTGATTGAGACGAGCCGAACTAACAAATTTTCGAGATTAGTCGAAGTAGCATTTTCTGAAATTGGAGAGCAGCCTACAGCCTGTGAATTTTTTCCTTCCATTTTTTCAAAGGGCTATGACGCGCACTCAAGTGTACGAAAATGCATTTTTTGGGATAGTAAAAAAGATATCAAACTGGCATTGGTTTGAAAATATAAATTTGAATAATGGTTTACTCATTTGTAATTTTAGAGTACACATCCAACATACTCACGAGTGTACGGTGTTCGCAGCTAATTTTTTAAACACAAAAATATTGTAAAAAATAAAATCAGTAAAATAGACCAAAAATTTCAAGCAAACTTTTGAAAATTTTAAATGATTCTGAGACGACAGCTAACGGTATACATTTTTTGAGAAGAAATTGGAATTTCAAATCACGTGTAAAAAAAAAAACTCCAACCACCAAAAGCAGCAACTCAATCATAATACTACCTATATGTAGTGTGAGTATAATATTTAACACCCTACACCACGATTGGAAGAGCTAGGTTATAAAATAAATGATTTGAATCGAATCAAATTAAGACTTAATTACAACCCAAAGTAGAGTTAGTTAGTAAATAACGTGTGCCAAGTAGATTCCAGAAAGTGCATATGTTTTATTGGCTTTCTATAAGCTGTAAAGGCGCCGACTTACAAAGTACTAGGAGAGCACTGCTTTCATTGAAAATAGTCTATCTTATCACTCTTATAATCTATTTTTGATAATACGCAGGGCCACTGTAATCTGCTCGGGGAAGATGTTTTTAAAAATAAAACTAATGATGAATATTTCTTTATTACGACCTAGAATAAGTAAAGCACGAACCACTCTCCCGTTCTACCACACAATGAGGCAAAGAGTGAAGGAATTTATTCTACTCTATTGAACAGTTTCCAATACAAATAAGATCGGTACACTGAAATCAGTAACTTGAGAAATAGGTGACCAAGTACACCACCAATTCACCTATACAGTTCCTACAAAAGAAAGGACTGACATTTCAGCGCATTTAAGGTCGCTCCACTGACACTGTATAAAATTCATTAGTAATTTTAATTCTTATTTTGTGAGACACAATTCGTAAAAGCGACACTTTATAAAACGATAAGTAGAGTACCCGTTTTTCACCTGTACCCTTAGTCTAATTTCGCCCCTGTATTCTTTTCAGTCGGCGCCTTTGTTGGGTTAAAATAATTAGATATTATTATTACTGGAACAAAAATAGAGATCGAGGATACGCAACATACCTGTCTCCACCGTGGTGACTGGGACTGCTGCAGAAGGTGGACCTCGACCAAGGTTGTTCACAGCAGTTACAAAGAATTCGTACTCGGTGAACGGACTCAGGTTGCGGACCGTGTAATAGAGGGTGATGATGCCGCTGATCTCGGTGAAGGCCTGCTGTGACGAGCGTGCCCTGTACTGCAGCACGTAGTACAGTATATCAGTGGGTGTCGGATGCGTCCACGAGACCTTCGCAGAAGTGGCGGTAACTTCGGAAATTTTCACATCAACTGGTGCAGCTGGTAAGGCTGAAACATACATATAATGGTAGCTTGGTAAATTGGATGAACGAGAACAGAAAATCTTGGAAAACTCGTTCGATGAAACTAAAAAAGTTATCGGGACGCTTTGTTTTCATTAAATAATAACTTTTAATAACGCATGGAACCATCGATAGTTTCAGTATCTAAATATTTCTCGATATCGACTATCGATTTTTAACTTCGTGTTAAATTTCCGAATTAACTCCCGTGTAACGAAAAGTGAAAACTGACGCGGTGAGCCCAGCCAGGAAAGCAAGTTTTTGAATAAGTGTGTAGCGTTTTGAAAGTCACAATTACCAAGTACAAAGGTGAAACTTCATTTCAAGGGTCAAGATAAAATTAAAACTGCTCCTCAGTGATCGGAGATGAGAATTTTACGAATAATATTTTCAGTGAACTTTATAAACGAGTAGAAATTGAAATAAAACTGTTTCTCGCGTATTAAAACTTATCATTCAATAATTCAATGTCTATTTTTGTAGTTTGGAAATTATGAAGAAAAAAAACCTATCTACGTTTTACGCCAATTTTCCCGAATCAAATAAAAATAAAAATTAGAGTTTTCATCAAAATCCTGGTACTTATTCCTCCTTCCCATGTCATCTCTACAATTTGATGCAAATATACACTAATTTAGCAACTTAAAACATTCGTATCAAGCAGTAAGACAAACTAATCGGATGAATTTTGATGAACTAATTATTACATCATTTGAATCATTATAATATAAAGACCTGCGAGAAAAAACTAAAAACAAACTTTTCCAAGAAAAGGGGAAAAGTGTACGTTTTTCACTTTGCAAAAATTGAAAAAGAAAAATGAATCGACAATTGAGCGTAACAAAAGACTCTCGATGCAAAAGAAAATAATTTTTTTTTTCATCGAAACAGGTGTAAACAGCCCGAAAAAAAATGTCAGAAATGTAAAGAGCAAAAAATAAGCCCAAAAGTAAAACTTTTTTTCATTTTTTTATGACAGTAAACAATTGAGAGGTCTTTTTTTGAACGTAGTAATTTTACAGAACGAGAGAGAGAAAAAAAAAAAGAAAGAACCCAGAAACAAGGAAAAAACCTTTGAAAAATATTTTTTTTTTTTCATCATGAATGATATTAACTTTAGATTGCTAACTTTTATAATAGGCTTGGTGAAACTTGTGAAAAACTTTCATTCGACCTATTAATTTGCGTTCTTTTCGAAGTGCTTTTTTTTATTAAAGGGCTGACAAATTCACAGGTAAGTCTCCGAAAATTACATTTATGATAATAAAATGAACCGCAACTCACAGTTAATTACCGCTAAAGGAACAATTATAAACGAAATATTGTTCAGTAAAAAGTGAACGTACCTATGTTATTTTATGGTAGCTGTGAAGCTTTATATTAGCAACTAATACGATTTATTTAAGTATCACTCATTCTCAAAAATGAACGCATTGTAGCTACAAAATCGACTTATCGAAGGATTGACCCTGAGAACGATCAATTTTCAAACGTTGAAATAGTGGAAAATATGAAAGCTATTTTGATTTAAATAAAGCTTGATTAGTTTTTTTACGCAGAAAAACACTTGGAGAAAAAAATTTAAATGAATACAACTCGAGTACCAAAATTTCCTCAAGCTCATCTGTAGCAGTTGATATTTAAACACAGCAAAAAGTTTCAAGTTTGACAAAGAACACCTGTTTACAGTTTTTCAATTCTCCTATACTTGTTTCTGATAGAAACTAAAAAATAATAATAATAATGAAACAAACTTTTAAATTCAGTTTTTTCGTTTCAGATTATTTTCTCGCTTTTTTAAGGATTCGTTAAACTAATACAAATTGCGAAAATATCAATGATCATTGAAAACCATTAAAAACAAAAGAGACATTTATTCCCTAAGTTCTCCTTTTCTTCGCATTTACGCCAAACTTTTCCTTCTAAATTTTTTTCAACCCTCCTCATTTTTTACCATCCTGAATAAAGAGTAAATCAACGTTAATAATTCATTCTCCAATTGCGTGCTCTTTATACACTACTTATCAGTATTCTGTAAGAAATTAATAACCCTACCAAAGTATAAACATATAAGAGAACGGTTAGAAACGGTTAGAAGTGAGTGTAAAAAAAAATCTTTCTTTGTCATCAAAAAGAAACGCACGCACCTTTTAAAATTCCAAATCAAAGAGCAAGGCAATAAACACCTACAACGAAATCCGTTCCAAGAATTAAGTAAAGCCACAGGGAAAGGTAAAGGAAGTACATGTTTACACGAAATATTAAGTGTTTTATAATTTACACACTAGAAAAATAAAAGTTTAATGATTACATGGAAAAATTACGGTAGGCGACCGAAATTCACATATTTTACCTCTCACGCACGACCAATGCATTCGCCTACGTCAAGCCATTCATCCTCAGACTATATGGTTATCCTTCAGAAGGCTGTAGTGTCCCAAGTCAAAAAAATCTCAGGGAACCCAAATCACAATTATGAAGATATCTGTACAAAATCCTTGAGCCTTATAGTACTGGACAGCCAGCAAGTTTGCTTTCAACGTGGCTTAATTCTGACTCAGTGACACTTGTAGGTGCGGACTGTGTGTGCTTAGTTCAAACAAAATTTAGATCAATTCTGGACGCACTTTGGTAGATTGCTTCCAGATTTGACTGTACCAATGACGTCACAATAACATGATTCTTATAGCCACCAGCTGATCCAAACGATTATGGACTTCTGCGCATGCACACTGGCAACATAGTCGATTAAGCCATAGTGACAATATCGTCTATCAGCCATCAGGAATAGTGCTCGCTGTTTAGAATTATTTGGCTAAAGGTAAGATCCATTTTTTGGAATTTTGAAAAATCCTGTTTAAAATACCCGCTTAACAAGATGCAATAAATATAAATCTTGAATAAATAGGGTACCTAATCAAAAATGTAAGGGGGAAAAATGTTTCAAAACATCCTGGACCCTTGCAAAATAATCTGAAAAATGTTGAATCAATAGGAGTAAAAATACAGATGTACTTAATTCAAGTTTCTGCAGAAGTACCCACTGCACAGAGACCTCAATGACCAGCATTAGAATAATTATAAAGCAGAATTAGAAACAAAGACTGGACCGGAGGTGAAAAAAGAATAGCATGACTTGAAATTCGAATGAAACTTTTCTCAATTGGACCAATTTTTATTTTTTTACGAGGTTTCCAATCGAAATCTAAAAGGAAAGAAAACCAAACAAACAACTGGATAGGTTCAACTTCATCAAACCAAAGAGTCTACAGACATTTGAAAAAAGATCAACAAAAAAATACAACACGAAGCCATCTCTATACAGTCATCTTGAACGAGATTAGCAAACAAATAACACCTATTCTCTAATGGTTGGTCATCCAGACGAGTAGCAAAAAAAAAAAAAAATAGAGTACCGTTGAGACTTCAAATTAGCATATCCCAACGAGATTTGTGCGAGTTGCACAGACACTTCGTGTCGCTCAACTTAAATTTGCAAATCGACATTTTACCTACGTTACATTTGACTCGTTCATTCGCAGACTTCATCTTCGGCACTCTTTTCCCTTTTCCACTGAGAATAAAAAAGTCTGTTCTCCGAAATGAAAAATACTAGAATCACACGCTTCAATGGCTGGCCACAAACATAATCAGACAAAAAAACATTCACATTCCACAAGAACGTGCAGATACGAGTCTCACTTATATATTTTAGCCGAATAAATTACGTCTATAAAGAGAGAATAAGTGTGTAATGCAAAAAAAAGTTTCAACACATATATCGAGCCTTCGAACTCGCGAACAGAATTTAGCGAAGCTACTTTTCGCTTTAGTAGCGCCAAAATTGAAGAGTGACTGTTTGGAATTGGAAAAATTTGTTTTCAGAATATAATTCATTCTCACCAAAATAGTAATCCCATTTTCGCTATAAAAATTTACAAAATATGTCATTTTTTCCGCTCAACTTACAATATCAAGTTTTCGTTGCTTACGCAAAATAAGAACAAAAACTGAGTGCCTATAATGATGAATTTCTTTTTAAAAATAAAACAGGATATGTGTATACTTACATTGGACTTTGACAACGGTAGTCGCGTTCACAGAGCCTAAAAAGCTGGCAGCGATGCATGTGTAATTCTCCGAAGTTTGAGCGTTCTTCACCTCCAAAATGTTTTTGCCAACCGGAAGCTGGTCTTCGGCAGAGATGTCGATTTTCGGCTCCTTCTGCCATTTAACGTACGGCATAGGTGAGCCTACGGCTACGCAGTTTATCATGAAATCGTCGCCCAGCTTCACCTCCATGTAGGGTGGCGGAGCTATCGAAAATTGAGGACGAACTCGTCTAACTGCGCGAGCAAAAAGAAAATAAAAATTAAACGCGACGTATTAGTAGACGGCGCTTTTGAATCACCGAATTAATAGAGCTGGTAAAAGAAGTCGAAGGTACGGGGAAGTTGGGCAGAATATTAAGTCAAATGCCTGAAGATTATTCGCTTTAACCGAAGTTGGCGTGTAGTTCTCTTTGACGATACAAAACTTTTCACCTTCTAATTTCGGTTTCGCAACAATTTTGTTGGATACGAAACGAAAGACAAAATTTAAATCATCGGTATAATGATCGAATGCTTAATTGCTTCGTCAAAAGATGCACACACGACGACACTTAGGTAAAATTGAAAGCACCCCTCCAGCGCGAAACAAAGGATGCAAATTGAGGAAGAGTTTGGACGTCGCTTCATCATATGATCCAAAATTATTTTGCATAATTTAATTGAAAAAACTGATAGCAATATAAAATCTTCAATATTAATAATTTCGTATCTTCAAATCACTGAGACGAGTCAAACAATATCTTAAAATCCTCTCTCATTCTATTTTTTAAAAAGTTGAAGAACAATTCAATCATCTGGTTTAATTCAAGAAAGAATGAAAATAAATGAATGAATGAAAATAAAAAAATTTAGAATCCGCGTAGTACATCACGTGGACGCCAACGAACTTGAAATATTTACGGCGAATTAGTTATGCAACGCGGTCGCAGAAGTGTATCGCTTGTAGTATTTACAACCAGCTGCGTACCAAATCGAGTAAAATGGAAAGTACGTACTACCCAAAACATGTACATAAACTCTCAGAAAACTAATAAATACTACGTACAAACGTACATGACGTAGGTGGTAATAATATCTTTAAAAGGAATTTTTTTATCGGTCTTCATTTTACTCAAGGCGATGAAAAAATACATTTTTGGAACAGCCTTTTCACGCGAAAAGTTGAAATAAAAATCTTCACCTCATATGGTTCTAAAAATAAACAACCAATATTACCTGAGAGTTTGGTGAGGAATTAAGGGGCGAAAAGAAGTAATCTGTAGGCTTTTTTTTTCTTCAAATTTTCAACTAGAATTTTAAACCCCATGAAAAAGAGGACTCCGATTGAATTTATACCGGGATTATAATCTCCAAAGGTTGGAAATTCTTTGGAGATGGAACAAAAAAAGGAACGACAGCAAAAAAATCATCCTTCAAGTACAAATTGAAAGGGCGAAGCAAAGCATTTCTAGAAGAAAAAAAAATGATGAACGTATAAAATAAACTACACGATGAAGAGTGAACTTCGTATTTTTCACCTTGAAATTAAAAATGAGCATTTTTTAAGAACATTTCACCCTTCTACTCCGCTCATAATCACACCATCAACAAGATCAAGCCTTTTTTTTGTAATATGTTTTTTTATTTTTAAACACGATTCTTAAAGGCGGCAAGTACTTACTTTGTACTCAATTTTCGAGAATTTATTCGAAATGAAAAAATTCAACCCCCGGAAAATAACATCTGATTTAAGATGAATAAAAGAGAAAATACGAGTATTATTTACTGAACACTCAAATCTACGAGTTTTAGGGGAATGCCTGAGGGCGTTTAAATCCCCTATCATCCTTAAGTGCGCCACTGATTTCAGTCAACATATACTCAATAGCCAGCGACATCTGAAAGTAGTGCAGAGCCAAACGTCTAAAATATTCAAGATCAATTTAAAAAAAAATTTTTGCTTCTTCTTTCAGTAACATTTTACACCCGTCGAAGATACTAGAAAAGTAATTACAATGAACTCGTATGCAGAAAAAAGAATAAATTGCGATGAAAAATAATAAACTAGGTACTGAAAAAAACCAACCCAAGTTACCGTCTATAATAAGAATAAGAATTCTGTTTTTTGCCTCTTTCAAATTTTCGACGATTGGGTAAAGGTAATTTCGAAAAGTTTGTCTATTTTCTATTTATTGGTTTATTGGAATAGAAAACGACTGTAATAACGTAAATTTTCTCATCTTTCCGTCTTACATATATTTTTTCTGAGGATCAACTTGAAACTTTTCCAGTAGTATTGACAGACCTCGTTGATTTTTTTTTTTTTTCGTTTTTAGAAGAAATTTCATTGAAAATATAAGGAACCCCTACAAGTTTACGTACGTACTCGTAGTTTCAAATGGAAGCTACATTTTACAAGTTTCTATTTCAAAAATTCACCTCGAATTCGAGCTTTATTCATCCACTGCACTCAAAAAAACTTGAGGACCAATTCATGTGCTCGCTGCATTATATATAGGTAGGTAATTATAATTATTCGTTCAGTCATTATTTAATTGATAAATGATATTGTATGCGAGCTCAAAGATCTTTAGTGGAAAAAAAGGAAAATAAATTGAATTTTACTAATGACATTTTTCTCAATCACAAAGGTTTGTTTTCGATTTTTAAATTATAATAGCTCCCTAACTTCTGTACAAATAAAAATGAATGTAATTTTTACTATTTTCTATTGGAATAACAGAGATAATTCAAGATTCATTGTACCCATTCTTAGCATTTGTAGTACTATTCTCAGCATTTGTAGAACTATTCTTACCATCTTAGATGATATATTTTAGTCTTACATGCACATGGTAATTTTTGTGGCAATTTCTACAATAAATCTTGAATTTTACCAGTTTCCTCATAAAAATGATATCATTTACAACCGAAATTTTTTTCAGTGTGCATTTTTTACCCTGGCTTTTGAGATATTAACATTCTCTCAAATTATAAAATCTAATTTTTGTCGTCTTAAAACTAGTAAAACGTGTTTTCTTTCAAGGGTCAACTCGAATTTTCTACAAACATTTCTATTAAAAAAAAAATGTCCTTTGTCAATTATATTCTTCCGTAGTATAGCAGCATAACGACCAAACCAATAAAAGAGGACCCTCTACCACAAACAACAATACCAAAACTTGACAAGTAACAGCATCGACACCCCTAACAATGGTTGCGATCGTAGGCTGCCCTTAGTCTTCATCGGCCCAATAATTGACGACCCCCAACAATAAGCGCAGCCCTGACAAAAAAAAAAATGGCAAAAGGGATCCACGAAAGAGGAAGAAAAGCGAGGGAAAAAATGTTCAATTCGTAACGTACAAAAATATCCGGCTGATAATTTTACGTCGATTTTCACGTATTGGGACGCGATACGATAAAATGTTACCAACAGGGTCATGGGATGGAATGAAGGGGCGCGGGGGCAGGCAGCAAAAGAAAAAGACAACATTCACTACAGGAAATAAACAACAAATTTTACGCCACTTTAGGCATTCGATAAACACGAACTTACATAGGGTTATTTTTTCCTCAATCCTCTTCTTCAACCCTCATCGGCGCAGTCTGCTCTTTCTTTTTTCTTGCAGTTCCACTTTCATTCTTTTCTTATTTTTTCTTCGAGGCAACCGTAAACGAAAATACGCCGTTCAACATCGTGTTTTTACGTTTGAAAAATGACACGAATGAACAAGCAAACCTTTTTATTCGTCTCTTTACTAGCAATCCTTTAATGAAAGGCACGGGGATACAGGTGGTTTTCACGTATAGAAATGAAAACGGAATAAGCGTAGCAGGACGAGATATGCGAGATGAAAAGGACAACAACACTTGAGCGACGTTACAAGTATTTCAGCAGTTTTGACTCTTGACTTTTTTTTTTTTTTTGGAACATGATTATAAATCTTTGGTAAGATAGAATGAGTGTATACTACAATATACAAACAAGAATTTGATGAAAGATGAGTGAAATTTATTTAGTTTAGACTAAAGCCACGAAAATACCCCTACAACCCTAAAATAAATAAATTTGTCGAATAATGGAAATCGGGGTGACTTCATTGACATATTTGCAGTTTTCTATGGAGATATCGATAAAGCGCGTTGAATTTAATTTTTTGATGAAGGAATTCTGGTGAAGATCATGGAGCAGAATGAAAAAAGCAAATTTCAATATACTCTTCAAGATTTGTAAAAAGTCAGCCTTGTCTATCCGACAGAATTGTTCTCCCAGCTATAGACGTGTACGAGTATAATACACTTTTAAGGTACCGCACATCTCAAAGCATTTATTTACCTACACCTACATTCAGTTACCTCGAGCTTTTCAATTAAATTACAGATGAGATATGACGTACGCACCTAATTTTATTCCGTTTCTCTTTCTGTCGAAGAATATATATATAACTTCATATTGACATAACTTAGAAATGTAGGATAAATACGGACTTTCAACGGATAAAGAAACGGCCAGCATTTATCAGTGGTAAATTGGCTACCTGCTAGAGGTGAACCGAGTTTTTCTTCTTACCAAAATACAGTGTAACACGTCGGTTTATAATAAATCCTCTTAGATTAGTAATACGTATACTTCACTATAACTGGGTTAAGAACTGAAAATTCTATTGATATTTCCCACAATCTTTCTGCCAAAACGCAAGCATTTTTGGAATGGAAAACACACCACACCTAACCCACGCTCAATTACCAACAAAAGACTAACCCAACCTTCGCAGTTTTACGTTTACACGACTCTCCACACACAAAGCGTGCTCCATAATCGTAAATTCAACTTTTTAGACGATAAATTAATCCGCCGTTTTAACGGCATTAAATCACAAAATACGATATGCGCGACGCACAAAGAGGTATTAAAACTAGTGGTATCTTTGAAAAAAAAAAAAAAACCACTTTTTTGCTACCACAAACTCCACGATGGCGGGCAAAAAGTTTTGCAGCAAGGTATGTTCGTGACGGTGCAACCAAAAACGAACAACCGACCGAGCGAATATTACAAAAAACAAAAAAAAAACTACAAAAGAATTAAAAAATAATAATAACAAATTTTATAGAAATGTCGACGGGGGCACTCTTTAAAACGGTAATCATCGTCCATTTTATACGTTTTCCTCAACCCCTCGACCGTCCTTTCCAAAGCACTTTCGAATACCGTTTGAACGTTTTATACGTTTCTTTTTCTAAATGCAACCCCCTAAGCCCGAGGTCTACCTGTCAACGTTTAATTTCACAGAACAAAAGAAACGAAAAATCCACCCCAGCTCGCCCGTTATCATCGTGGGTGCCGCGACATACTCTGAATTCTGATAGAAATGGTTGGAGGGAGAGGGGGATAAGTTTTCCTCTCGGTGAAATACGAGTATTATACATACATGTAGACGTACCTATACTTTCATTAGCATAAACGAAGAACAATCAAAACACAAAAGAAGAGATACAGTAAAAAAAAATGTAGCTGGTACAGAATAATAGGTAGATATAATATGTTCGATTTGGCGCGGATTCTGGAAACTGTTTCAAGACTATTTTTTCCACTTTTGGTTTTAGTTTCGAATAAGATTCTTAAAAAAAAATAACCAAAACAAAAATTCTTAGAACAATTTCTGTTCGTTAAGCCAAAACTTTTTCGAAACAAATCTAATGTAAACAAACCGAAAAACCATAAGAGAATCTCCTCTTTCTTTGTGAATTAAAATACAAACAGTAATCAGAAACCGATTTTGTTTTGGCAAAACGAACGTCCAAAATGAACACACTTGAATGTTTCAAACATTAACAATAAAATCATTTTCAGTTGGAATAGAAAGTGAAAACAAGTTATAGATTGTAAATCTATTGCTCACAATAAGGTGATCTAACATAATCTCAAAGATGAACTACCAAATTTTTCTGAACTGATATACGTATATTAACGCACAGCAGATATCTTCATTATTAGCTACACTAAAATATGACTCTTTTCTCACACAATTCGTAAGAATCTTTAGTGAGTGTAACTTTTCCAACAGAAATGCTACACTCGATCTGATAATAACGTCGTTATTCCATTGTTTTACCATTGGCAAGTCAAAAGAAAAAAAAAAACTAGAAAGAAAACACATCGATTTTTTGTTATTTTTGCGAGCGGGGTGTTTATTATTGTCTTTATTCACTTTTTATCACCCCCTCAGCCTTCTCACTTCTATTTCAGTCTTCCCTATTGGTCATTTATGATGGAAGAAAAGCAACACAAAACTCTTTCCTCTGCAGTCGATATCGAATTCAGAACAAATAAACGCGCCAACGATCGTCGGAAATTTGAATATCGTTCGCTAAAATTTAAAATAGAAGGAAAAAAATAAGACAAACTGAAAATGCGGAGCAAGAAGGAAACGGAAAGGAGTCTTACGTATACCATTCTATGGTCGCGAGGGGGATTGTTTATTTTTGAAAACGACCAATGCCTGCCTCCTCCCAACTTTTTGGAGCAAAATCGAACATCAGTATACAAAAGTTTTCCTTTTTTTTTAACGTTCATCTTTTTCTATTACTATTTTTGTTCCTTTTCTTCTTTTTTTTTCTTTGCTCCCAAAAACATCGTTTATAAGCATTTTTCTTAGCAGCTATATCGTACTACTGTTGATCTTTTGGCTTGTATATATTCTCTTCGCCCCTATTTCTTTTTCCCCCTTCGTATTCTATTGAACTACAAATAAACCAACTTGGCTATATTTCTCATAACCTCTCACCCATCAAAATTCTCAAACATATTTCGGAGGAACTTTGGAACTTGAGTGATGTGCGTATTCTCGCACAAACTTACAAAATACGTATTGTGTATAGCGTAACTGGAAGCGAAGAGAGTTAAACAATAAAATACCTATGATGTTATAAGAGATTTAAGTTCAATATTTATGTAGAACATATCCCAAAACCCACATTCTATTAAAAAACTCAAGTCATAAAAAATATTCTTATATAGTCCAAAATTAATATTGTTCTTGTAATAAAAACTGTTTTGAAATTTAAAATATGACGAATTTTCAATTATTTAAATGCTTTAAACCAAAATTTTCAAGAGTATGAAATTGTATATAGCACTTTTAAAATATAATAAATTAAGGTGTAATTTAAAACCCTTAATTTTTGAACCAAGCGAACTGGGATCGAAGTGATCAAAAATTTATTTGCACACAAGCTTAGACAGAGAAACACACTTTATCAAACAAAAACTTGTGTTTCGTATAATAAAAAACAGAGCCGAGCTAAAGAAGAAAAATGAGCAAAAAACATTTTATTCAAAAAAAAAAATCTGTTTTTCAATTTTGCGAATTATTCGTAGTCTTAACGTTAATTTATTCGTCATAATCGGATTTGAGAGACGAAATATTCGTCGAATGCGACCGAGTAAATAATTCATGAGCATTTTAGTCGTCACACGAAATTTTTTATTTGCCTTGTTTTTTCTCATTTTGGTTCTACTCTCTATTTTCACACCTAGTTTCAAAAGCGTACAATATTTATTTGTACAGCCTTGCTTCTGAACGAGCAAAATATAAAGCCGTCTGCTTTAATGGAAAAAGTAGGACTGTAGTCAAATTCGTACAATTTTTAGTCGGTACAGATAGGATATTATATGAGGAAGGAAAGTATGAAAACAAGACCTTACAGCTAACAGCTATTCACTAAAGCAACACTCACGCACTTATCAACAAAATCACGAAGAAATGCATAAAAATATCAAAATTTGTGACCTGACTGCGTTTTACATGTACAAGAAGAACTAAACTAAATATACATTTACATCAGATGGCGAGTGGTAAGTACGAGTCTAACTTTCTAAAAAAAATTTCTTAATCCTATTGAATTTGAAGAGTTTTCCAACGCTTGATACATAAGAATTTTATTAAACTATTATCCATCCACCGCGTCTATTAGATTAACTTTCACTTTAGACCCTGAATGGAAGAATCATGATACGTTCACTTTATAGAATTCTATAGCAAAAAGAGAAAAAAAAAATTCATATAGTAAATATTTACTCGTACATTTAACATTCTTGAAAATAAATCAATTAAGTCAATTTTTAATAAATATATCAACAGTCACCATTTTCTAACTGCCATCAAAAGATAATTTCATTTCTCCTTTTGCTTTCGCCCCACTTTGATCGTTCTTTGAGAAGTGGAAGTCGAGAATATCTAATTTTGTGAAAATGATCATTAGAATGACAGTTTTGCTGATTTAAAAAAAATTTAATTGATACTACAATGGTTAGCTTGACAATTTCATTTCTTTATTTTCCCGGCACACTTCACGCGAAAAATTTTTTAAAAAACTTGACTACTGACTTATCTCTTCAAAACCATGGATAGTCCTACATCTGATTCTTCCGCCAAGGTCTTCAAATTAAAGAATAGTGATAACAGACTCGACGACATTTCTTATGCTGATTATATCATTCTTATAGGATAATAAATCAATTTTATTTGACTTTATTTTATAAAATGCTTTTTGGAGGACCTTTTTACAAGTGCCTGGTTTCGAAAAACGATTTTTCAACAGGGTAATATACTCGTAGAATGTATACCCTCTCGCCTTCATATTTAGAGCACTTTTCGAATATACTGCGCACTCGCCTAAACACACAAATTGAATGGCATTTGACGATCGTCGAACAGGAAAAAGGTCTTTGCACAGTCGATAGCGAACGTGCATTTAAAAAAAAAAAAAAGGCCTTTACTTTCCATTCATACGACGCTTTTAGATGCTTAATTAACACGCGCATTCTCCCAAAATCAATCAACATCCGCCGTTCATGAATCCCATACATATATTACACAAGCTGTTTAATACGTATACGTATCAAATTACGATTAAACGGCAGCAGCAGCAACCAGCAAAAAAAAATATTATGCATGCATACGTATAATAAATGTACATGTACATATACGAGACATGTTAAAGCCTTTTTCCCCCCCTAATTTCTTCCTATACTCACCACAAAAATGGCAAGCGAACGAAGACTATAAAAAACTATACACTAAAAAAAATTTCCGCACAGTGTTGCCAGATTTAAAAGTGAACGTTTGTAAAGATGAGTGCATATTGGCTGCGAATGGGAGAGCAAATTCATGGGTTTTATGAAAATTTGTTTTTAAATTTACGACGGTGCGTAAATTTTGGTGTGGGATAGTAAGGATTGGATAAAAAGCCTGTAATAAGGTGTTGCTGAAAGGGTAGGGTCACATAAGCAAACTGTACTTTTAAGCAACTCAACCTTTGGAAGGTAACATGTTTCATTAATTTTCAAGGCAACAAAAATCAAATCATTTCATTGAAGGTAACAGAGCTCAAAAAGAATGTCGATGTCAGTTTTTTTTAGATTAATAGTATGCTAATGAGCTTATTTTCTTAAAGCTGCGAATCTTTTTAGATCAAAGATGGTTGTTAAAATTCATCATATTCTGGCAATAATTATAGGTACCGAATCGTTCGGCGTCATACCTAAAGAACGAGATATTGCGTTTTGCAATTTTCGGCTAAATGAAGAAATAAGAGCGGAGTGGAGGGGGTGGGAGATTTCACGAGCTCAAAAAAAGAAAGAAGAGTGTAAAGCTTCAAAAAAAAAAAAAGAAAAAAAGAAGATCGTTTTAGAACGCTATTTTAACGACTATCAAGGTGTAACCGTTGACGCAAATAACTTCTTCAATACCCTATAAATTTGCATTTATTACAATAAATTTTTCATCTCCTGTTTTTCTCTGTTTTTCGTTCGTTCGTCGCCGCATATTTGCTTTTCATTTTTTCCCCCTCGTTCTTTTCTTCAAACTCCAAAACAAGCACACGTAGAAGTATTCGCATAAGCATAAGGGGTAAGAAAATACGAGGGGCTGAACTTACTTTTAACGTACAGCGCGACGGGTAAAGAGTATGCAATCCCCACGGTATTCTCAGCAACGCATTCATAACTTCCTTGATCGCCTTCAACACTGTTCAAAATTTGCAATGTTCCTGAAAAAACAAAAAACAAAAAAAGATAGAATAGAAAAATGTCAAAAACATAGTGAATTACGACTTTCGGTATGAGGTAATTGCAGAAAATAAAGCATATTCAGACCTTTGGGGAGGGAATGATAAAGATGGAGCTGGGAGGAGTCAAAGATGGTGTAACGTGTTCAATTAAAAATAATTTTCAACACACTCGAAAAAGGTGGAATATGACACCAAACTGGATGAGTTTATTGCTATTTTAAAGTATCAACAAGAATCGATCAATTAGTAATCAGTGGGACAGTCGCAAGTGATAAGCATTTTAATGGCATCACACTAATATTTTGAAAATTTAGAAATTCATCTTTAAGGGCTATTTTTTTTTTTTTTTGCATCCATACTCGTACCTACGTAAAATTATACACATTACTGCAATGCACTCGGAAAATAAAATTGATAATTAAAGGGACCAAAACCTCGAAAAAATAAACGAAAACTTCATTTCAAATGCTCATATCTTCGGAATATCGAATTTACAAAACCGACCCTGAAGTTCATCTTTTCGCCACCAGATGTCAGCCACTTCGTTTTCAAATGCCCGATTGGATCAGAAATAAAAAATGAGATCTTAGGAAAAAGAATGTCAGGTCAAAGTAATTTCAAGAAAATGTCATGTCAGGAAAATGTGTTCAGGAAATTGAACCGGAACCGAGATAATTATCTTGTTGATAAGTTGGTCATTTTGATGTATAAATAAATGTCAGTTAATTTTTTGATTTGTTATATGTGACCGTGCCCGAAAGAAGGGACCTTATGGCTAAATTTTCGCATCGTCCGTATTTTTGGTGGCGGCCAAACGGGCGAGCTCTCGGCCGTTCAAAGCCGTTTTTCTTGAATCGTTTTTTTAAGCCATAAAGTCCCTTTCTTGGAGCACGGTCACATATGTACATTTATAATGTAAATAAATGGTGATCGTCATTTTTCCACTATATGGACGCGTATATACTTTATGTTGGCCTTCTCGACATCAGCTTGAGCTTGACCCAAAGTGTTATCCGAGATATCTTAATCCCCCTTCTCTCATCGCATTTGCCATTATATAATAATATAATGTTACTTCTCTATTTCAAATGAACATCAAAATCATAGTCCGATGGAAAAATTTCACCGCTGTGAGAAAAATCCATCAAGACATAATACAACGTTTCCTCGAATATCTCCGAAACAAAGCCCAGCTGATAATTTACATTCGAGAAAATTTCAGCACTACGCCTTCCGAGCCGACTCCAACCCTCCTCGCTGCTCTCAAATTTAATTACATCTTCTCAATTAAGACGACTCGAAACTACAAGCACATTATTGTCGAGCGAAGATCTCTCTTTCGCCCAGTTTCACGAAGGACGCCAAAAATTTAGTAACTTCGAGTTCATTAAATATAAATAATTAAGCAAATACTGTACCACTGTGTTTTCCAACTTCGTCGTCATAGTCGTTAAAATGTACGAACTTCTTCGGGTAGAAAACAAGTACCAGTTATTTAATAAAATGCGAGACAGAACGGCAGAAAAGAATTCTTTTATTATTTTTCGTCATTTTTATTCGCCAACTTTTTCGTACATAGTATAGTGTAGGCCAACAGCTTGCCTTTTTTAGTAAGTTGAATTTTTTTTTTTCTACATTTTCATTAACCTGACGCGTCAACAGCGGCAGCATAATTAAATTAATTTTTTTCGCACTAACTTATACCTAGCCTTCTCCCGTTTTTCTACCCTAATTTGGACCAATTTTGAGGCGTGTCCATTTTTTTTTCTTTTTTGGCGGGAACAAACCAAACGGACACCGCGCCATCTTCCAGGAAAATCGAATTTTTTATCCGAGAATTCTGACTGCTCCGGCATTTTTTCATTTTTCGCAGAATATAAGTCATAATTTAATTGCTTTTAAAAGTACCTACCTACCTGTAATTTTCGTTCTAGGTGGACAGTCTCTAATGGGAAAAGCTGGGATGAGGGTGAAGCAAAGCCGGGCAAGGAGAAAATTTATAATCGCATTAGTCGATTACTTAGTCCGAGAATAGCGAATTTATTTAACCAAGCAAAATGAGGAGTGGGGGAAAATTGTTTTTCCTCACATAAAACCACCTGATGCATAGAGTTTGAAAAATTTAAATGGCTTCTACATATATATTCAGCTAATATTACCTACTCGTGTATACTACGTGTAGATTTTTGAAACTCCTTCAATAAAAATGCCAACAAATTTCTGACGAAGGTTCAGTGTCGCAATTAGGTATAGCACAATATAAAATAACTTTCATAGTACAATACTGTAATTTTTCAAATGAAAAAAAAATTTTTTAGAGGTTGCATCATAATTTTGTCATAATTTAGAACACATTCTGCATAGAGCCTGGTTTATAATGAGAATATGTTTCGTTTTTCACTTTCATTGATAAACAAATCCGCGTAAACAAGAAGTAAGCAGTAAAAACTATAGCCTGCTTGGTTGACCAATAAAAGCCAGGCGCAAGAGATGTAGGTAGCCAGGTAGGTACGTGTATTGAAATTATAAATCAGGTTTTATTTGCCCAATAATATTATTGTTTAGATATCATACAAGGAGCTAGTGGTGCACCTGAGTGGGTCGGCAGCTCGGGACTGAAGCCCCCAGTTGTCGTATCGGCATTTTATTCATTCATTGGCCACAAATAGGCGGATATAATGTGTTAAAATTATACTCTCTATAGGAACCTTCATTTTACTTTTTTTTTTTACTTACCGTCAAATGGGGCGACTTTACACACTTTTTTCATGTTTTTCAACTTTGTCCTTTAATAACTCCTCCAATTTTTAAGCTACTGAAGTGAACTTGGTTTTAAAATTTTGGTCCAACATTTCTCAACACATTTGTAAAAAAAAGTTTGAATTTGTAGCCTTCCTTCTACTTTTTGTGATTTTTCAAAAAATTTATGTGAAGTCACCCCTCAATGGGACGACTTTACCCATCAATTTGTTATTGACGGGTTATTGATGGGTGGAAGGCAAAATTTAAGGATGTTTGTTCTGGGACATACGATTGAAAAGAAACTATAGTCAAGTACCAACTTCAATCGTGTGAAACCGAACTGAATATTTATAGTGCCTGTGGTTAAAAAGAAAAGATGAATAAGAAAAAGGAAGAAAACCATATAGCCGCTTAATTTTCTTGTTCTGTTACTAGGTGAAGTGAGATAGGGGCGGTGATATTTTTTTTCTTTTCCTCCTTCTACCTGCTTCGATCCAAATCGTATTTCGGTTTCAATTTTTGCCTGGCAATTTATTTATCGGGCTAAAACGAAGTAGGTAAAGTCGCCCCTTGAATGTAAAGTCACCCCGTTTGACGGTAATTCAATATTGTAATATCGCATTGAAGAAAGTACAATTATCTCTCTATATTATTATTATAAAATAAAAATACTGTATTGCATTAACTCGGGAGGCTCAAATATGGATTTATCACTAGTGTTTGCATATCAATTTTTTGCACAGTAAATACAATACGTAATAGGTATTAGGTTAATATTTTTTCGGAACCTGAAGGTTTTTAGCCTTTGGCCGGTGATAACATTCAAGAATGCGCAGTGTGCGCTCAAAATTCAAAACCCAACACAAACATTATTCTTTCGCAGAAGTAATAAAATAAAAGAATTTTGACAGTTATTTTCGAGTCAGATGATATATTCACGAAACGAAGATCGCGCTTGTTCAAGACTTTTTCCCAAGAAGTCCCCTTAACTGAGAGATACGAATTAGGGATGAATTTTCGATGAGCACCACAATAAACCTCGCGATTTAATCTCAACTTCAGTGATAACAAAACAAAAACCTTAAAAATTAATATTTATTTCATAAAAAAAGGTCTTTGATAGATACCTATCTCTCGATTTTTTTTTTCTTTTTAAACTCTTCGTCGAGGTTAATGGCCATCTTAGCATAAATATAATATAGGGAAAGGGTACGATGGTCCTTCGATTTTAAACGAATATAAAGAAAATGCAGAAGGATGGGGAAACGGAGGATGAGTTGAAACCAGGTGCACCGAATGATTTTTGGGTCAAAATCGAGCTTGTAGCGCCGATAAAATTGGTATTACGAATAAATTATGCGAACTTCTATAAAGGTTTATTATCGAAATATTTTTTTAATCGAAAGACTTCGGACGCCATTTTTTTTTTTTACTCCCCCACGAAGAATATCGTGCGTTTCGGTAAACTCTATACTCTTCCCAGTGCTGTTCTATTTTACTTCTTTTTTTTCTTTTTTTCGCCCTTAAATGGTAAAGCCTGGCCCCAGAAAAATTGAACAAAAAAATTAATTAAAAAAGTGCGGAAAAAGAAAAGTTGAATTTTTTTCTCGCTCTGCCAAGTTTAGACTATAAATAAATTATCTGCTGTACGCGAAGTATTAAAATGAGGTTTGATCGTGGATGAGCGGGTGGTGGAGTTTAACGAAAAGAAGGTAAGGATGAATTTGAAGAATTTGAGAAATGAAAAAATTAAAAATATTGTAAGCGTTTTGAAGCTGTATAAATCTTTCTTTCGCTCGCTTCGTTTTTTTTCTCTCTGCCATTTTTCCCCAAGAGTAAAAGCAAGAAAAAAAATGCTTCCGGCAGGGTTGGAAAACGAATCTATTTTAGACTCCACGAAAGAATTTATACGCTTCCAAATTTTTTCAATACACAGCTACGCAGTGTTTGCGTAATAACGCAATGTGTATTTGATTATAAACGGTGATTCCCAACAGATATACACCCAAGCTGGTACTATAGGCTACTTCAGTTCAATCCTCATAATTATAAGATTAAATAAATTCCAAGAAAACTGGAAACTTGAAAAATATTTCTGAGTATTTTTTTATTCTTTATGTTCTCACATTTTCTTTTATTTCAATTTATTTCACATTATTTTACTTTATTTTATTTCACGTTCTTACACTATCTTACACGCGTTCTCACACGTTCTTACAAATTCTAACATTAGAAAAAAAAAAAGCCATAGTTCATTATGACCAACAAAGTGGGATTTTCAGACCCTACATAGTAGCACAAATTTAAATTTAGATCACGGGACACTGATCCAGTATTATATTTTATAACCTACAAATTACATTTCTGATATGGGTTCTCATCAGACCGACTTCTGCGTCCAGCACTTCAGACGAGTCATATGTTAATGATGTTCTGTATTTGTATAAATTTTGCTGTCATATTTTCTACATAACATTTTCTCCAGTAAAGTAAAAAGTACACAGCAAACATCACTTTTGTCACCGCAATACTCGTCAAGTCCTTTACGCAAAAGCTTTTTCCCAAAGTATGGCCGAGTAAGTACTCGTCGTTGACAACTTCGTATAATGTCCACCAGTCGTTTTTCTTTCTCTTCCAGATATTTACTGAGAATTACTATAGCGAGAAAAAAAAAGAGTACTTTGAGGATCGAATTTCGCCAGTCGAAAAGTTCAGCAAACATCCTGTAACACGCTTGGCACTATTCGATTATCTACCAAGTTCTCAATTTTCTCTCACCATCTCTCTCTCTCTCACGCAGCTTGTTTCCCCTGTTATTTCGCTACTCATCCAACTAACTGGAGCAAAAAACGTCTTTTTTCAACGTAGATAACGTAATTCAATAAATAATATTCGTTCTCACACGAAAGATGCGCCAATTTTTCAAACAGTTTTTTCAAGAAGTATGGAAAAAAGAGGCAACAAAAAAGTAACCGGAAAATTCACGTGAGAACATATAGAGCAGACATCGAGGAGATTTCGTTTTTATATACCTACATTCTGAGTCTGTGCGCCTCTCTCTCTCTCTCTGCCATCTATCTTACTCTTCTGTTACTTTTACAACTGCTTTACCCATCCCATATACACAATTTCCTTCTTCTTCTTCTTTTTTTTTTCTTAATTTTTCCGCCTACTAACTTGGAACTTTCGTATTGCTTACTGTACAGCACTCGTAAATCTTGGAAAATACATATTCCTACACTTCTATCTTCAACTTTTCTATTCGTTTTTATACGTGAGTATCCCACGAATAATGGTGAGATATTAGAAATTACTTTTCGGGAAACTACCGACGACTCGAAACTTTTTCATACAGAAAGTATACAAGATAAGGACGGTTTCTCCCTTCTCTTTTCGCATCCTTCTCTCACTTTTTCACATTCCTATAAGCTCCTCGTCCCCCTTCAAGGCCCCTTTCACGAGACTCTTTTCTTCTGCGCTTCTGAGGCGATGGACGAACTTCTTATTCATTTTTACTTTTTTTCAAACTTCCAATGACTACCGACAAAAAACACATCGTAATACGTATACCTAAATTTTTTTTCCACTCCAGTGAGCTCACCGCGGCTAGAACTTTTCTAACATTCAAGTTTTTCACTTTGAACTGGAAACGTGAGTAGATAAAAAGCGGGAGTTACAGTAATGAAAGAAATGGAAAAGAGCAAAAACAAAAGAGTGTGGAGTAAAAGAAAAATCTTCGATATCATAAAGCTATCTAGGTCGTGTAGTGAGCAAAAAAAAAAAAAAAAAATACAAATAAAATGAAAACGTAAATTCGAATATTCAAAAACCTTGTACAGCATAAAATTTAATATTTTTCAACTTGGAATAAGTTTTTCGACGCTTTCTAGCGGCTGCTTCATTTTACCCCTTTCACTCGCTTCTGTTTCGACGACAAAAAACGAAAGAAGTTATTCGATTTGGCAAACGAAAAAACAAGCATAACTTTCGTTTTAAAATAAAAGAGTTCGTCTCGGTTTCAAAATGAAGACTAGTCTCCAAGTGCGAGTATATAATATTCAAGATCAGAAAAGATTATTAGCGCAACCCACTACATAAATGTGACCCGATCTATGAAAAGGGACCAAATATCAGCACAAATCATGTAGAATTCGTCGAGATGTTGGTAAAACTGTGTAGAGCACATACTCGTATATGTAGATGAACATTAAAATAAAGATCTTCAAAATGAAAGAAGCTAAATTTCCCAAGATAAGAGTAAGAAATCCACTGCTTCGAGAAAAATATATTTTTCCATTTTTTCCAACATTTTCAAACATTCATCTTCTCTCATTTTGCCCTAGAGAATTGAATTTCTATGAAAAATTTGTTCATCATAAAAAGCATCTTGCAGTGTTTCCAATCAGGAATTGACATTTTTCTTCCCCACTCAAAAAAAAAATTAACGCTTCTACTCGATCAGCTTACCTGTAGATCCGTTCTCCAAAAAAGAATATCGCTCATTATTGCTCAGATCTAACGGCAAAGAGTCACGAATCCACGAGATTTTTGGAGGTGGATCTCCAGTGGCAATGCAATTCAGAGCAGCTGTATGATCAACCTCGACAGCTTTACTCGAAGGCATTTCGGTAATATTAGGGAATCCAGGTGGAACCTTTTTATCTGCAATAATAAGAACAGAATGAAATTCGAAATTAATAACACGAATAATGACGCTGAAAAATTAATATTTGAAAAAAAAAAAAAAGACCGAAACCTTGGTGTAATAAATCTTGCTATACAAGGTTTCTTATGGCGTATTGAAGATTTTCCCATTATTCACCTCGCGAGATTTTAAAACGTTAACGCGTCTTCAAAATTAATTCTAACTTGAAAATTTTTTGGTTGTCAACGAACACGTAGATACTCGTACGTATTTTTTTTACGATGAGCTTTTGATACGCTCACGAAGAAAACGTTCACTGCAAAAGTTAAGAACATGTATTTCAAACGGACTACAAAATTTACGTAGCGTGCATGCGGTTTAGCCCATGAAAAATTCATTCTACCATTTGCGTACTCGAATCACGTTTTACTTGATTTTTCTCGCCTAGAAAACGCCATTTTCTAGACTTTGGCATTTACTTTCCTATTTAAATGCTGTAGCAGAAAGGAAAAATGCAGGGACGGGAGGAAAAAAAAGAAAAATGGTGAAGATAGACATTGTGTTTACGACCTATAACCATCGTAAAATTAACGACGTATTGAATTTTACGAAGAAAAAAAAAATCATAGCATCAGTTATGGAGGAATTTGAAAAGGCGAGGTTAGATTAAGAGAGGTTGAAGGCCTCTAAGAAAATCCTATTCCTACGCACAATTTTTTTCTAAATACTGGATTACTGGAATTTAATCTCTTGGCATGAGATAGGCTTTTGTAAAAATATGTTGACGGCAGTTGTGAATAGACATTCGACTGTTTATAATATACGTCGTACATGCGGACTGTGGAAGCTCGAATGCTCGAGTATAAATTTTTTGAGTTCCTAAGTACTAAATCTAAAAAAATTTTTATAGGGTAACGCGCATATTGCAAGCATCAATTCCTATGGAAATGGTTAAAATTCCCAACAACTGTTGTAAAATTGCTAGGAAACATTTTATTCTTCATGATGGTATTTCAAAGATTTCATTCGGTGCCCATTAGCCCGCATTGAAAAAAAGTTCACTATTGATTTTCACTATACTTCTAAGAGAAAACAAGGATAGTTGAAGATTCGTAGTCGAAATGGCTACAAAAATAGTACAAATATTATAATATCGTCGGTAGCCAGAACTCCTACGAGTTGAAAATTTTGAAAATCAAGTGTTTGGGTCAAGATAAATCCAATGAGCCCAAACTCATAAATTTTTTAAATTTCATCACGTAAGAGGTATTTAGCAGGCCACCGACGATATACTATCTACAATAAATCTCGATTTGTCTCCGTTTTCCCGAAGAAGAAAAAATTGTAAAAATTACAACTCATTTCTTTCAGCGCATCGTCAGAATTCGTAACTGCATTTGCCATTTGAGAACAGGGTCCAAATGTTGGCAAAATTAATTTTGAGAAAATAGGTAGAGCGTGAAGTATATACTCATACAGCCGACAATGGGTCCCCTTTCGCTTCTACTCGTTATTACTCAATTGCCGGCTGAAAAGATGAGCTTTCAGGTGCGGAAAATGAAAAAAATATACAGTTGAAGGAGGCATTTATAATCAAATTCTTTTCTTTTTTTTTTCAATTCCATCTTTACGACCACTTTTTGGTTTTTTGGTTCATCTTATGAGATTTTTTCATATTTTCTACTTCAAACTGAAAAATGTCAATCTTTGCGAATTTTTAAGACAGCAGAGCCTTGATTTTGTTCCCTTTTATATGATCATTCTGACGTTCCTCTACCCAATGTTGGCAATATCTCAAAACTCGAAGGGGTCGATATTTGGTCCCTTTCCCTTGATCTGGTCACAGATATTATCTTCATGACGTTCTTACCACTTTCTTCAGTCCATATATGTACTTTATAGTCGAAGGATACATATACCTATCTAAATTAAATTGCAAAGCAGTTATTATTCGTTAAATTGGAAAAATCTCTTCATCGGCGGATTTAAGGGGAGGAGGCGTGTCGAGAGTGAATGTGAAACTGTCACCCATCCAACTGAGCTACAGAGGGTGGATACCAACGCCGACCGATTATTGCTAAAAGCATTCAATTAATTCACGTTTTCTTCACGAGGGCCCTGATCTGCGTCAGTCATGCGAAAATTGGCAGAGATGAAGAGAAGAAAGAAAAATCCTGATGAATTTGGCAAAAAAAATTCAACTAACTTGGCCTCCAAGAAGAAAACGATATTCTACGATAGTTCGTCTATTATTTTTTCACAAGCTTATCAACTCTGTAATCATTGTTCAAAGTCTTATACATTCCACTAATAAAGCAAAGAAATTATCCGCACACACGGTACAAGACATTATAAAAATCGATTGACTGTTGCTCAAAATATATCAATCGCGTATTACGAGTATATAACTGATTTGCAGCATGCATCAAGCGTGTGAGTTTAAGATGATCAGGACAGAATATGAACTTTGAACTTTCTTTATATGATCATACACGAGTATTTATTCATCGGATAATTCAGATATACAGTAGAACATATAGACAGATCTTCAGACTATAATTCGGTCATTGCACCAAATCAGCTCAGTACATGCGACAAAGAAAAACAAGATTCACTCAATCCTCCGCGTCCAATGTAAACTTCTTCTTTTTTTACTCGCATCGTGGCCTTTCATCCCTATTATTTTCTTTACAGTGTTTTTTTTCTTCTCTTCACCTTTCTTATACCTCTCGCCATTTTTTCCCTTTTACTTCGAGACTTTTACACCGGCAGAAAATAAATCATTCGTTGTGGCTTACACATTCGAGTGGAAATACATTAACTTTCTCTTTCTATTTCAGGTAACAAATGTTGAAAAGGCGTAACCTACGCGTTGTCGTAGCTTTTTTTTTTTTCAAGTTTTTCCCTACTGTCTATATATACCCTCTTCCACACCCACCTTCGCCAACAAAAACATCTTTTAGTCGTCTTGTTCTTCCACTGCGAGGTTTCCACAGTTTATACCCGACAATCGTAGAACTTCTCGCTGCTCCTTTTGATAACTGCGAAAAGCTTAAATGGATAGTAATGTACGATAAGGATGAAGTCGCAAAGGAAAAGTTATTGCACGTACAAATAAGAAGAGACCAGGCTAAAGTTCTCACAAAATGCTCCATTCAACGATTTTAAGGAAGATTAAGAGCAAAGATGATCTTCATGATTGGATTCGAAATAACGAAAACCTAGAGCTCATGGTGAAGGAGAGTAGGACTTGCAATAAACACTTGTGTAGTTCCTAAACTCAAATTCTGCTGCTCTTTGCACTGCGGTACGTTTATTGGAAAATTTAGTGCCCTGTATGAAAAAAACTGGTGTTATTTTTGGATAACCATTAAATGTAGAAGGAACTATCATACTCGTAAATTGAACCCATTTGACTGTATATCTGTATTCTTATAATACAAAATCTTTCAGCGAATCGTGATTGAGCATGTAAAAATGTAAATTATGTAGCTATTGCAGCGAGAGGATAACATTTTATTTTCTCATAATTCAGACTTTCGTCACCACATAAAACGGATCTTGTATCAGACATATACAAATATAGCATTGCACCTGTGAAAAATTGAAAAAAGTTTCCAACATTTTCAACTGGATCAGTTTTATTATTTGTTCTATTATGGCATCACTGCTTAGATGGATGGAAAAAATTCGAATTTAGCTCAACTTGAATTATTCTCGTTCTGACATTACTTCTTCCAAGTTTTATTATCAGATTATTTGTTTATTATCTTCATTATTCATAAACGCAAGAAAGAAGAACAATGTTATTTACTATCCCTAAGGGCAAAATATTTTGAAAACGGATCCGTTTTATTCCGGGTTATAATCCGTTTCTGGATTATAACCCGGAATTTTCCTGTTTTCCGGCTTCTAAAACGGATTTCGAACGGATTGTAATCAGTCTTGCCGGAAATGAGTCCGGATTATTTTCCGTGAAGGCTGTTTTATCATATTTGTTGGCCCGGGTTATAATCCGTGAAACCGTTTTACAAACGGATTTAGAAAAATTGCCCAAAAATTATCACTGATTATAATCAGGAAATCCGTTTTACAAACGGATTTGGAAAAACAATCAAGATGACAAAAATATCTGCAAATTTTCAGATCCGATGGTCGAAAATAAAAACGGACTGACAACGGATAAAATTCTCATTTTCCGGATCATTTTCTCATTTTTTGCCCATCGGGATGTATACTATCCGGTGAGTGACACACCAACTCTTCCATCACCCATTTTTTTGGACTTTGTTTTCCATCTGTTCACTCTCACTTCCGGACTCTTCCAGTAGTTGGTGGAGAAATATCACAAGTTTTTGCTCTTCAATTTTTTTTTTTTTTTTTTGATTGGATTTAAACATTTTGCAGCTCTTTCTTGAATTTTGCCCTCTCTTTGATTAATTTTCCTAATTCCTTTCACTAATAGGATTTTCTTATTCATTTATTTCAATAAAATTTTTTCTTGCATTTTATGCGTTGAATCCTCATCAATTCCTTACAGGATCACTACAAACTAAATCTTTTTCTAATACAACGATGGATGCAACATCTTTTAATCAACTGAGTTACTGTAGGGCCTTTGCATGTACAATTCTGCTTGATCGTCTAAATCAGCTGATTACTTATCTGGAACCACATACATTTTTTTTTTTTCAACTAATACAACAGAATGCGCCCTGAATGAAACTTTAACTGCACATGCACAATGAATCATTTTGATACTCAAAAATGACCTAACTGACTGAGAATATACCGACCTCAAAAGTCATTGAATTAAACAAAAGTTCATAAAAAACACTCGCAATCCGAGTCTAGAGAAGCGAATTAATCTCCACCTTCGACCAAAGGTAGGGCGATAAAATATCGATATACGCTACCACCCACCTAGTAAATTATAGAAGGTCCAGATTTTAGAAAATATATGCCTTCCCCTCTCTGTATTGCGTAAAAACACACAAAAGTAGAAAAGCATTTATAAGATCTGAATAATAATGGCTTTTTCGAACGTTCAATATAATACACGAGAGTTGAGGGTAGGAGGGTGGCGTACGAATATTGGTATATCCACTTTTCTTTCGTCGACTGCTCGATTGCTGTGTTTTTCTTTCACCCTCCTCCCTTCCAACAGTTAGTCACTGTGGAAATGGCGATACGCCCCCTAATTTGCGCCCTGTTCTACCCGTATAAGCACCTTTTTTTTTTTCTTTCGTGGCCATTCCTGCACCGCGGATATTTTTCGCCGACGGACGTCGAATGATGAGCGACGGGGACCCGAAAGGGGAAGCCGGCTTTGGCGGCACAGGAGGAGAAAAAAAAGCCAGAATGAGAAAGGAAAAGAGATTCATCAACGAAGTAAATCTTAAAAAGCGGACATTATTCTTCGTCTGCGGACATTCATTCCGGCTGCAATCCGTTTCTCGCACCAGCCGACTATTAGCCCCCCACCCCAGCCCCCAGCACCTTTTTTTCGACTTTACTCCGATGTTAAATTATCGCCTTGGTCCGCCAAATTGTTCTTTATTTTTCTTACTCTTCCACTCCAGCATCCCCTGTCATACAGTTCCTTCGTTTTCCCCCCTTTGGTTCGTTTCTCTGTTTCGCTCTTCCTCGCAATTAGTCCTCGTCTTTGTTTTTCTTTATACGTGTACCTTACCTACAGGTCTTGTGACGACTTTTTGAAGATGCGAAAAAATAATAGAATCTTTTGAAGAAAAAAAAAAAAAAATCTGAAATAGTTGAAATTGTACATTTTTAAATGTCGGCGATTACTGTCCCACCAGTAACATTAATTCTGACAAAATGACGAGATTGTAAGAATTTTTAGAAAAATTTACCTCAATTTTTCCTTCGTATTTCCACAAGAATGCAAGGAGTGGGCGCCAAACTAAACTCTTTTCACTCGTTATAAATGATTACACTTACTTCATGGTCTTAGCTGAATGTAATAAGCAGCATTATAATAAACGAATTTTATATAAATTATTCACTTCTTGAATTCAACCCTTCAATAATGCACGACACAAACAAATACAAGAAACTTTGGGGGAAGGGCTTCTTTCATTCAAAAGACCATTTATTTTTTAATGAAAAAGAAAATAGAAACTTCGATTTTGTTAAAAACATCAGGACATGAACAGGGCATATAGGTTTCCAAAATTGAGGTTTGTCAGGATTATCAAATTAACCCTCCCCCTCAGTCACAATTTCTCTCTTTCTTTTAATTATCGTCAGCCCTTTCGCAAAATGAGATCATCTACAGCACCAATTTAATTGGTTGAAATACAAGGCTTACACCTTTATACGAGCATCTTCATTCATTTACATGTGAAGAATGTTCACCTGAGAAACAAGTTGAAGAAAGCTTTTCAAACCTGTACTATTGCCCGTATGTTTCAAATTCTCGGTGCGAGAATATTCAATACCAATATTTACAAAAAATAGCGAAACCCGGTAATCCGTTGGCCATAAATAAGAAATAAATTCCTTCGAAGGTGGTTATTAGTCGCTCGTTACTTTTACCTTTAATAATAGTAGGTTCTCTTTCTATTTGTTTGTAATGAAATAATAATTATCATCGTTTTCGAGTCATTCTAACGCTACTATGAAACGAGTATAATTATAGTTGGGCTAGAACCAAACGAAAGGATAGGAAAGCTCCGCATATAATTTCATTTCTAAGTCGCATTTTGAAACACGAAGGCGATCCTTTTTTCACCTTAGCTGCGGCTCGAGAATAATGTTTTGGTTGTCTAGTTGCAATAATCGCACGGGTGAATCTTTAATGCGCGAATGGTACTCTCATTTGAGGGGTGGTGACCTAAAAAAGCGAGTTGAACTCAATGGACGAAAAGTATAAAATCTTGAAAAACTCTACTCGCTCGCAAATTTCGAAGCTGTTTGTTAAGAAGCAGAATTTGACTTTCATTTGACTTCAGCTAACCAGAAAAGTTAATTTATTTAGATCTCTATATATCCTTCTCACTCTCGCCCCCTCAAAAAAAAAATTCATTTCATTCATTTCGAATTAAAAAATGAAGTGAAGTGTGGAATCGCTGTTCCGTAAAGACGAACTGAAATTTCATTTTACTTTGAACACGCCTAACGCTTTTTCCAGAGTGATAAATTCGTTATTTTCTAATAGAAATTTAAATCAGAAAACAAGACCCGAATCTTATTCGAATTAGTAAATCGCTCTTCCAAGTACTGCGCTCACAATATTCTTTCAATTTTTCAAATGTCACTTGAATAAAATTTTGGTTTTTTGAGTTGATATACTCACCGAGCTACAAAGATATGTTTCTATATGGTGTAGTCATCATACATCCCTTTTTGTTTTCATTTGACTAGATCACATATTAATACAGCAGTAATACCTGAACTTTTTACTCAAGGAGCTAAAATTAATGGCTCGGAGATACATCACCAAAAAATTAAACTCATTTTTACGAGAAACTCGTCTGCGTTTACAGACCAAATGGAGATATGACCTTTACAGGCTCAGCCATCAAAGTTAACAAGGATCAGTAAAAATTTTCAATTCATTCGCACCCGAAGAGATTTTTAAAACAGTACTTAATTGAAATATGTCTCTTACATGAATAATCCAAGAAAAATGTACCCAAAAATGGTAATTTGGATAGAGTTTCTTGTAAATTCGGATTAGATTATGATGTTCGAAGGTCAATAACAGCGAAAGTACATCAAACCTACAATCGGGTAAAATTGAAACGGTGCACACGAGAACACACCATCCAAATTTCAAGAAAATCTGTCTTTAGTTTCTCTGAAAAACATTCTGAAAGATTTAAAAGTACCTGGATTTTTCCCGACCACCATGTACCTACACTTGTTTGAAAACCTGCTTTTCTAGCGTGGTCTATTCAGCTAGTATGTTTTCATTTTTTTTCAGGGGAACGGGGTGTATAATAAAATAGACAATAATTTTGGTCGCTCAGCTGTTCAGATTAAATACAATTTAAACTACTCAGAGTCAGAAATGAGGTATATTCCCCTCAAGGAAGGAACCCTCTCGACCAAGTCCACCTAAAACTCGATTGAAAAATTATTCAACATTAAGGAAGTATATATTTGAAAAAAAAAGTTTCAAAAAAAGTCATTATTTTTTCTGGGGAAATACGGACAACCGAACAGAAGAATGTATAAGTATATACTCAAATAACGTAAGCCAAGATTTGTACTTCTCCCACACTTTCTATCACTACCTCCAGGGCATTTATAGAAGAAGTTTTCGCTTTACTTTTCACCCTCACTTTGTTTTTTCCTTCAAATTTTTATGACTTTTCTCGGCGAAACGCGCTACTTTAATATAACTTCTATTATTATTTTATTCGCCTTTACTGGACGGGTACTTTCGCACAATGCCATCAGTCATCATTGCGTTTTCGTTTCATATCTATATTATAAAGTGATAGTCGAGGTAATGGATTTGATGTACGAATATGAGGAGAAAGTCCACTGGCGAAGGTGGCGAAGGATGTTGGGCGAGGGGGAAGGGTATATTGAATCCTACAGCTGACCGCCATTAACCGGTAAAATGACAGACGTCTTAATGCCCTGCGGGATATACATGCACGTATATATATACGAGTATATATATAACTTTTCAAAGATTTCGTATCGCAAACCCCAAAGAGAAAATATCGTACAATTACGCGTTGAGAACGAGCAGCGAACAGAAAAACTGAGAGAATGCAGGGCGAAGGGTATAGCGGCGAGAGAAAATAGGAGAATTATATGTACGACAAGACGAAAAGGAAAATTCGAACATTTTACCAAAGGACACGATCACGTCAAGATGGATAATATGAATAAGCGTGCAACCATTGGTTGTGCATGTCTGACTGTTGTACAATCCTTTAATCCTTTTTCGCGTTATCCTCATCGAGATCATTTCGAGGATTTATCAACTTTTTCTTACTCCTTTCGACGATTAGGTGCTCATTTAGAATGTTCTCGATATTATACGCTGCTCGTATTTTGTGGTTGGCAAAATGAGTTATCATTGGCGTGAGAAGGAAAGTGAAAGGAATGGCGAGAGGGTTGGGATAGGAAGGGATGATAAAACTTTTCGACGCGGCAACATCTTTGTTTTATTGCAATTTGAATTCGAAAGTGTCACGGTAGGGGGAAATCGGTTATTATAAAAAGCTAACAACGTATATCAGAGAATACGGATATGTCAACATAGTGTGAAAATTTGCAAACTGAAACTTCAAAAAAGTGAAAATCCAATAGAAGAAATTGACATGTGATTCTATAAGAAGGTTGATATTCCAATCCCGGCTCAATATATCTTGCCAATCGGAGTTAAAGTAATTTTTTTATTTCAGTATTGTGAAGCACAACTGGTTCTACTTGATCCTTGTATTAAAAAGAATTTCTCAACCACCTCGACTATAAATCTCAAATTATCTCTGTTTTCCTGCCTAAAATAGTGAAACTGAAATTAATACTGACATTTTTTTCACAATGGAAAAGAATGTCAGTAAAAGTAGACTACACGATTAAATGTATAAATCTTGACGTTGAAAGATGGTCAAGGATATAAAAATTATTATTCTAATTCTTAATTCGATAAAAAAGGTTCAACTTCTCAGTAAATTACATATATAATTTTCAGAGATAAACAACGCAATTCATTGGATTTGCCTTGGTTTTAGATCATTTTATTTTTTTATTTTTTTATTTTCTAGAAACTTGACTTCGTTTACGCTCACCAGTGATTTGAATATAGCCTCTAGTCTATCATATAAAAGGACATAATTTAACTTTTAATGATTCGCTGTATTATGTTTGAAATTTCCCGGAAGTGTGTATACTAAATGACAGTGTTATTTTGCAAATTTTGAGTCTTGCAAATGGCAACATAATAATAACGTACTCATAAAAGCATTTGTTCAACTTTTTTCCTTTTTTTTTCGAACATTCTTACTTACATTCTCTCTTCATTTATTAACATCCTACAGCTCTTTCTTCCGCCTTCGTAATATCACTTTCAACAGCAATCATCAAATATTAATTTTTGCTGAAACCTTCTTACTTTACGATGAAAAAATTTTTTAATTTACTTTCCAATCGTTCATTTTTTTCGCCATAAATAAAATTATGGGGGGAAAATACGAAAATATTTTTTTTTTTCGCATAAATTTTTACGAGCTTATATTTCTTTGTTGAACTTGGAAATAATATTTTTCGAATATCGTGGTAGGTCCGCTGCTAAAATGAAATTTAAAAAATGATGATTAAAATAACATCGTAACCGCCCATATTGATCCTTTCAAAATCCAAAACCGTCGTCAAGGAATTACCAGTAAAAATAAATTTGCGTAATTAAAATATTTTGCCCAAGTTTCTTCCCTCTCGCTCATCGTCGGGTATCGAGAACCTAGGGGCTTTATCATCCATTTAAGAGACTCATAATGTTTTAAGGCCCACGAGTTTTCGAGAAGCCACCGAGAAGACGTTATTTGTTTGGAACGCAATTCGAAAGGGTTTCTTATTGAGACCTTACACTCGGAAGAGTTGCTGCTGTACATTCTTTCACTCTAAAAGGGGTTCGTCTTCAAATTCTCGTATTTTACAATCAATTTCCAAAGATTATTAAGTATTGTTTACTTTACCTTTGAGTACATTTATACTCATCACCGTTTCAACATTGAATATCTATATTGTTCAAATTGAAGCAAATCTTTTTCAAATTTGAGGCAAATAATTCGCATCGATTCTTCAAACAAAACCCGAGACTCGACGCAGGTGTAATAAATGAAAAATATCAAAAAATTCTGAGAACGTTTTTGAATTATGTGGCTTTTCTTAAAGAATTCTCATTAAAGTCGTAGTTCCAAAAATTCCACTCAACATTAGCGGCAAATGAAAGTATAAATTGATGAGTTACTAGTGTTTCAAAAGATACTTCCAAACATGCGATGATATCTCGTTTAAGAATATCCGAAGGTTGAAAATGAATTTCGTTTTTGATAAAACTCGCAAAACTGCCCTTTCAGAAAGGATATTTAGCATTGGGGAGCTCTGGGACCGACAACAGAGGGCGATCTTAAGGCTCGATGGATATCAAAAGATTCTTCGTGATTTCACACGAGGTTTTTACAATACATGTATTGCATAATGGTTGGTACACTGAGAGAAATGCCGATAGTATTAAGCGTATAATAATAAACAGAATATAGTAACACCAATCAAAAAAACAAATTGATTTAATAAGACCAAAAGACCCGTTGAAAAATAAAATGAAAGAATTGAAGCGAAAGTAACGAACCTTCGTCAAATATCAAAACTTAATCATGGCTGTCAGGACTAGCTTTCAAATATCGAAACATATCACGTTTGGCATGACTGTGTAGAAACCCTGAGAATATTTCTGATGAAAAATCAGGACCTTAACAGGACTATCGCAGTATTGTTTTCCCAGAATCATGGTCTATCAGGATTATTAGGACTTAATAGATATATTCGGTTAATAAAGTGAGAGAACTGCATAATGTATATAGCAATGGTCGCCACAATAGTCATATTATATGCTCTCTCATGAGAATTTAAAGCTAGGTACATATTTTCTCCAGAGCAACGATTACGTGTATGATTGTATATCCACCACCAACGAAATAATTCGTAGTATATTTGTCAAGCAAACGAATCCGGTAACCATGAAAAATGTATCATCGTTAAAACAAAGCAGTGTCTAAATTGGGGAGACCGCACAAAAAGTAGTAGTAACAACGAAAAAAAAAAAACTAGATAAACAATGCTAGTATAGGGTTACCAACAAGAGAAAGCTAATAAAAACCACTATATTTGCTGGTGGTAAAACCACACACATACTCATAAACACACCTATGTACGTATTTATAGGGTTCAAAAATCTAGTCCGTATAAAGGTTTTTCCAAAATAAGGTGCTCGGGATTAGCGTTACGACAGCTTCCACCGTCGGCTCGACTTTATTAATATTTAGCGTTGGTCATTGAAGGGTAAATTTCTTTGGACGCAGCAGGGGCTGCTTTTTTCTTCCTCGGCAGCTCGAATGTACGATAAAATGTGATTTCGGCCGGCGAAGCCAGCATAAGGTGGGAACGGGGCGAAAACGTTTTAAAGTAGGGTTTGAGAGTTTTCTACGTATACTTATATAACGACGCCATCAACCAGTAAACTGGACGAGAATTAATCATAAATCTACCCAAATAAAGGGTTCCTGTAATAAACCCACAAAAATTTCTGCTCTAAAGGTGAGCGCTTAAAATTGAATCCAAATTCGATTCCCGATGGAACAGTTATAATGAGTAGACTTTAAATTATGGTACGTAATTCTAGCGTGCCTGGTAAATAAAGGTGAGACCTGAAATTATTCAATTAAGTTGTAGTTTTTTTTTTTTTTTAAATATCGAAACGCATCAAGAGAAACGACTGGGTTTCACTTTCATTGATACAATATACGAGTAATTGAATAATTGGTTCATTATAACATACACAAACACACACAACTCAGCACAAAATCCACGATAAGATAAGACGTCATTCTGATGGATCTACAGACACCGCTTTTATTCGAAAGAAAAGAACTAAATTTTACTTTTCTTCGAAGAAAAACTACTTCTAGGGGCATTTCCTGAAACCAGCAGACGTTCCAACAGAAGAAAAAAAATTGTGCACCGTTTTTGGTATCATCATTCTAGCAACACACACACACAAAAAGAGGAAAAACTGCTAAAAAAATCTTTACACAGTCGTTTTGTCGTTGCCAAAAGAATAAGAGGAAGGAAAAAAGAAGAACTTCGAGAAAAAATTAATAGTTAAAAGCTTATAAACAGATGGGAAGGATGGCGAGGCGAAAAAAAAAGGTCAGGCACGAAAATTAAAATTAATGGCAGAAAGTTTAGTAAAAAGAGGCAACAAAATCAGTTTTCTTCTTTTTTGCTCCTTGCCATTCTGATATTTTTTTTACCTTCTTCCTCTGCTTTTATATCTTCACCTTCGCTCTATCTCAGACAGCCTCTCTCTTTCGTATTAAAGAACCACCCCTTCCCCCAACCGCTATTTATGTACCCCATATTCTGTTTTTCTCGAGCAAGCTTTATTGTGACCTAATGAAAAAGTTGGTTATATCCTGCATATCGACTCTGCAACTCCCTCTCGCAGAGAAATTTCCCCCCCCTCATACGGCATCATCTCTACTTTGTATTTTTTGTTTTTTATTTTCGCTGGCACTTCTCGTCCCATAAATTTGTGGATGCTCCATGCGCGCCGATCGTTAGACAACGTAAAAACGAGCTTCTCTCGAATGACGAGGAGGCTCCAGGTGTCCATGTCAAGGCGTAACAACTTTTTCCAGCTTACTTTTTCCGCCATGTCGGCCCATTACGTGTCAAAACAATCTGCTGGATTTGTTCATATTCGAACAAACGAGTACCTTTACCTACCCAGCAGAAAGAAAGCTCTACAGAAACATAATTTTTCAATTTTGAATTCGAAATACAAGTTTTCACAGGACTATTTTTTCAACAGTAGGTTCTATCAAAAATTAAATCGGCGCCAACTGGGCCCATTGGGTACGGCCCAAAATCAAACCGGAGCCAACTGAACGAATTAAGTGCCATCAAAAATTAGATTGGATCCCACTGAACTAATTGGGGGGCATCCAAATATACATTGGCGCCAACCGAAGTCATTGGTGCCATCCAAAATTAAATTGGCACCAACTGAACTAATTGCGGGGTCATCAAAAATTTAATTAGCGCCATATGAACCAATTAGTGCCATCGGAAATTAGGAAATTAAGTTGAGGCCAATAGAATAATTTGGTGCTATCGAAAATCAATTATTCCTTGTTTTATATGTCAGCTGTTTGAGACATCTAGTACTTTTCCATATTATGTAGATGAACATTTCAGAAAATCACACAATTTTTTGTTCATAACTATAATTTTAATAAACATTTGAAACTATCTCGCCGAATGACAACGTACGAGTCACCAAACGCGGATTATGCAACTCTCTCGCAGAGGCAACGAAATCTCAACGGTTTTATATCGTCATTACAAGACGATGACCGCAACCACGGCAGCCCCATTAAGTACAGAAAAACGAACGAGTGTAGCGGGTCGTGTCGTTAGCTTATAACCAAATTACAAGATACGACAGTATCAGCCGGCACATAGCTCTGCAGGGATGTATAAGTCTCATTAAGAAGAAGAAAAAAAAAAACGATTACCATAAGAAAAAGTTTACGGCTACGAAAGCAATAACTTCAACACAACGCCACATTTGCGCAGCATAAAATGAACTGAAAAAACCGTCATTATCTATGAGACTTTTTCTTCAGCCAGAAGGATGGGGGGAGAGCAAAAGAACACGCATTCCCAAACGTCAAGTATAATCTAATTATAAATGCGTAGGTACCCATTTAAAAAAAAAAGTCCAAGTCCAATTAGTATTATTCAAAAAACAAAAACAACAAACAAAAAACAAAAAGAAAAAATAACCAAAAGTTTTTACATTTGTCAAAAAATTACTTTCACTCGCGCCTCGAAGGAACACACGAGAATTTATACATTTGCAAATAGATTATTTTGCCAAGTTCAAAAGTTGGATAAGTTGAATTGAAAACTGCGCGGGCAAAAATGAAACCGACCAACTCGGCTGTACGAAAGTTTTCCATTCCGCGAGGGAGCACTCAAATTAATTAGGCGTTTCGCAAGATAAGGATCGAAAGTAATGATCAAACTAACATACAGAAATGGGGATGAAAATTACACAACGAGGTTTACCATGACATTATTGCTTTCATCTAACAACTACCCGCCGTGATAAACGCGTGAGGGGCGTTTTGAGAAAAAAGTATAATAATTTTTGAAATATTGTCAAACTCAAGGTTAAACGGTCTCAATATATTGATTAAATTTTGCAGATTGTGCGCTTCGGTTCTGCCAAAATGATTTCTGTTTCTCATTGAAGTTTATTCATTTGGAGAAGAGCGATTTTTTTTAATTTACACTATTTCCGTTCCCAGTAAAGATACAAAGAATACTCGATGCAACAGGTGTAGTAGATTTGACGAGGGACAACTTTCATGTTCAACTTTTTTTTTTTTGGAAAATTGTTAGTTGAAAAGTTATAAGCGAAACATTCATTTCGACCCCCTTTAATCCACTACTGGGAGTTGATCACACCTTGGGGAGGAGGTAGGAATTTTAGTAATACACAATATGTTGATTAGGAGTATAAAAGCTACTCACTGCCAAAAATCCTGTTCTCTTTGATTTTTTTCCTTCATATTTTCTATTTTCTTGGACTAAATAATAGCTTCCGAAGGCTTACTATTATTTCAGCTCTCTTTTTTAGGTAGTCAAACATTCACAGATCACTGAATTAATAGTACACCCATTCGAAACAAGCCTGGGTAGTGAAAATCACATGCATAGGGGTTGGTCTGCCAACGAACTATATTTTCATACGAGTCAATCAAGCGTCAAGGTTACAAACTAAAATGCTCAGGTTTACCCATCACCATTGTATGGGTAATGTGGTCTGCATGTTACAAATATACCGTATCAAGTATTCGATTTTGGCAAAAATTATCGAATCATACGGCCCGGCTCAAACCTAACGTAATCCACTCAGTGATACAAAAACACGAGGCTTATAATATTGAAACTTGCAAACTTCTTGTTTATCCCTGCATGACAACAGGGTTAAAGAAAAATCGATAAAATTGAAACATTTGAGAGAAATTTAGCTTTATGAAATGATAAATTATTCAAGTGCGAGGTATAACGAAGAAGTATACACGAGACTTCGATATCGTTCAAAAAATAGATAATATTAGGTTCACTTCTTTTGTATTTCTTTCCGTCTTCGAATCAACGAGCAGTCAAAATAACTTTGGTAAAACAACAATAATATTATCGACAAGTACATACAGTGAATTGGAACTTATATATAAAGGAGAGAAAGGAGCAAGAGTAGGTACGTTCTTTAATAATTTAGTAATGCGTATGGGGGGAGGGGGGTTGGATTTTCATGAAAATAACATAATTCAAGGATAGGGACATTCAGATTATTCGAGAACTGGTCTAAAATATCAACTTATTGTTCGTATCGATACACTATATAACACAAAAAGACTTCGACACCACCTAGGCTAACACACCACCACAGATACTTTGATATTCATGAATATTGCAACAATTTTTTTCAAGAAAACCTTGTAGAAGCTGCTAATGATAAATTTTTTGGAAATTAAACAATTCTAACAGGTAAATTATGAACTGTTCATCATTCAACTTGTATTTTAATTCACGTAAAATTTTTTCGAAGTCTTGAAAGTTACTAGTTTCAGTGAAAAATATACAAAAATCTTACGCAAGTGTTTCAAACAATGGTCCTTTAATGTAAAACAATCAATTGTTTCAGCATAATATACAGACTTCATATTATAGTACGAAGAGCCGAGAATTTAACTGGCAACTCTAACATACCTCACTAAGTAGTTTAAATACGCACTGCTACAAGCTATACACACTTCGTACAAAAATCATACGATTTTATTTTCAAGATTTATAAAATTATTCTTCCTATCTTTCACATATTTTCAGACATGAATGGAAAAATACCACTACCATTAAAGTAACATAAGGATCAGCGATTTCCTATCCGTTGTGCAAAAGAAAACTCAATTTGTGCGAAAACAAATTGTAGGCTCGTCATAGTCATATCGAGCTCACAGAAAGCAGAGTAGAAAAGGTTTTTTTTTTTTCAAATCGAAGTGAAAAAGTAGGAAAAAAATGAGAAAAACTCTCGCACCTGGCTAGAAAATAGAATTCAATTATCGAATAGTTGGTATATACGGTTACGGATGATATGGCTGAAAAAAAAATTGAATTCTTCGATGAGAATAACTTGTTCCTTCTCACATTTTCTTTAACATTCGCCAACCCTCTTCCATCAGCCCTCGCTTTGCAAGAATTGATGGCTAGGGACTAGAAAAGTGGATATAGCGATCATGGGCAAGAAGGATATCTGCCACGAAGAAAAAAAAAAAACCATGTAAAGGCAAAAAAAAAAAAAATGCATACCAACATTGGGTGGATGTGAAAATAATAATTATCGAATACCATTGAAATCCGATCGACATACATTGGAGAATTTCGAACGAAGTATTTTTATAAAAAAACGTAATACATTTTTTCTCCCCTATCAACTCCGCAGATTTTCAGCATTTATTCCTACATCTTTTTCTCCAGCGATCCCAGATGGATATAGTTTGTAAATAAAAACATCGAAGTTTGATTCGACGCGTACCCAGAAAGTGGTTTCATTTTCATTTATTTCATGTATTCCAATAGAATACAATTATTAATACATGCCCCGTGCCTATTAACCTGCGATAAAATAATTTCTAAAATGACTATTCCAAAAAATTAAAAAATAACAGAAAAAGTACCCAAATATTTTTACATTCAAAACCGACTGCAGTATACTTCAACCCCAGAATTTTACTCAATAGCTTGATGTTTTACAGGTTACCGTAGGTGAAGTTAAGTTATTCGATTTCATTTATTCGAGAATCATGTTAGCAATTTTCAGTCATATGATTAGAAAATACACCACCTCAGACTTTTCAACTTCGGTTAAAAAATTTTTTTAAATACTCGTAGTTGAATATCACATCATTGACTCGGCCATTGTGTACATAAACCCTTCGATTAATGAACTGATTCACAGTTCACACTCAAGATAAAATAATAATTCACAAGCAAAATTACTTACGGTTCATCAGCGTACTCGACTTACTATTAAATATTGAAATTTAACGAATTCACATACCTGAAACAAACAAAAAAGTAAAAATTAATAAACCTTTTACTTGGAGATCACTATAATGCATTATTAAAACTTATCAACTGAGAATTTGACATTTTTCCACGCGGCTGTCTTCAATTATTTTTGAATCGACCAATTGTATCTATAGTACAGCATTATATTATGCTGTTACAAATCGAATTCCTACTCCGTATAGTAACCATAATGGGTTGTCCATAAAGTGAGAAATCATACAGACCCAAGAGAAAAGAAATTAGTGAACCTATAGTGTGAAAACATCAACTGACATCGTATCTGCAAACTGATAATTTCGAGGTGTCTCCTTTCATCTCTTCGGTCCAGACAATCAAACTTCACCTTATCCATCCACCTGATTGTACCAAAAACTTGAAAATCAATTTACAAGTATTCGACGGTTCACCGTGCAAATTAATTAACACGATAATTACCGTCACTTTCAACGTCTCTACAAATTCGATCGACCACGAATAACCCTAACTATAGCAACACCTTCGACCCATTCACTTATTCAGCAAACTACCATACCTTTACCCTGCATTACAACGAGAGCCAATTCTCTATGACTCTCTTCCAGTCTTCATATTCTATCTATAAGCGTCCACTTTCTCAATTGACAACGATTCTCGGTGTCACCAGAGAATACAAATTATACAATCGAGTCTGAACAATCGACCACCCCTTCATTTCTCCAGCTGACCCCAACCCTTTCTTCCACGATCGCTATAATGAACGGGGGTGCGCGTTTATTAATGAAAATATTCAAATTTCACAACCCCCTGCCCCTACCACAGCCCCACAACCACGAGGAGACTTCGATAACTTCAAACGGCACTAACCGCCGTTTACGTTGCTGCTAATCCGATTATACATACGAAGCATACACAGTGAAACACAATGACTATAGCTACACCTTTATTACAACTTGCTGGGCGTTATTAATTAACTTTCTCCTGCTCTCTGTGTCAGGCACGAGGTAACCGCCGATCTGGCCAAGTTTTCTTCAAAGGCGACCGCCACCCCCAACTTGGAACTTTATACACGAGTGACGGGTGTAAAAGGCGACTTATATACCCAGTAAAATAGTACAACCCTTCATCTCACCCCTGAAGGTTGCTTTATCCCTAACAAAAAAAAAAAAAAGAAGAAGCAAAATGAACACGCACATAAAGAGCACCGCAGATTAGCAGATGCTGCGGCAACCAATTTAGGGTAGACCTCGAAACTTTTGGTCAGTCAAGATACACCGGCATAAGAAATAATACACGAATGAGAGGGACTGCCTCCTCGCTAATCGGTTAGTTATTTGTGCGGCACACAGTTTTTGGAAGTCATGCGAAATACCGAGAGTCGGATCCTTCGTCGTCCTATATTCCTCCTCCACTCCTCCTCCTTCTCCTCACTTCCAACTTATACGAACTTCCAAGCGAAAGAAGTTTAAACCGACTAAAATGGCTCCTATTTCTGAGTGAACTATACGGTGAAGGATGTACTTCGCCGAGTTTCCACTTTTTCCAGCGAACGCATTACGCCGTATTGAATAAAAAAATAAAATATGGACGCCCTAAAGAAGGGTGGAAAAATTGTATCGCAGTTAGTTTTGCTGGAAAAGCAGGTTTTCAACGGAACCACGTATAATACGATTTGCTTCATCATTTTTTAGTATTTTCTCAGTCGCCGATGAGTCGTATATATTTTCCAAAAATAATATAGAGAATAAAATGAAAACAGAAGGTCGAAAAAATGTCATTCGAGAAACAGACTAAGTCCAAAAGTCTTCCAATGCAAATATGTACTTTGAAAAATGTTTTGCACAATACATGCACGAAAAGTAAGGGAAAACATGCCAGTTTTTAGCGCAGAAACTAATATTTTTCTGTATTATTTTTATTCTCACTTGCTTTTTTGCATAGCTTCAAAAACTGACATGTTATATATAGTTTTTTGTCGCACTTTATTGATAATGTATTTTTAGGTGGTCAGATAATTCTATTGTTCATCTATATTGATAAACTATTTTGCACTACTTTTCCTGAGCTTTTCGACATAAAATTTCATTATAACACAGATTCGTACTTCATTTATTAAAATCTTGAATGAAATATTGAAACATTGTCTACTTTTATATTTCACATTTTGACTTTTCATAAAACTCAAGACTATTTTTACATATCAGTTGGGATTTCCAAACATTTTTAGAAAAATAGCCCACTTAAGGTTCTGTACATTGAAAACCTGCTCAAGTACATGACGAAAAAGTTTTGTTTCCAGGCTTGGAATAAACAACCGAAAATGTCGTAAATTAATAAAAAAAAAGGGTGTAAAAACTTGATGAATTTCAACGCACGAAAAGAGGCGGGGGAGAATGAAAAATGTTAATTGAACAACTTCGCAGTTAATTAGGTAATTGTTATGAGATTGCGTAATTCAATTTCGTAAAAAATTTCCAGACCGTGCACCCCTCATTTCAGCCCTTTTTAATTGGTCTGATTTACAAGTATTTCGGCTGGATTAATTTTAAATCGGGAATTTTTCCTCCCGTATTCTACTGTAACGTTTTTCATTAGTAGGGTAGTTGAGAAGATGGAAAAAATGAATTTTCCAATTAAGAGCAGACTCGACGAGACTGAAATTACTAATTTAGTCCCCATAAAATGCGACATTTTTAATGTAATAATCTCAGCCCAGAAAGATTTTCACTTAAGTCGAATCTCAACACCCAACCGACGGAGAATTTCGTTCGAAAATGTAATGATAATCCCTTATACAACATGTTCTGGGAAAATTATACTAATCTACGAGAATAATATTATATTTCACAAGAAGAGTCAATAATGAGTGTTTGCAAAATTAAGAGAAATTTTTGCCGAATACAAAACGAATAAAAACGTGATTCCCTGATCAAAATTATAGCTTATGAATTTTTGCAGCGTGAAAAATTGAATAAATTACACAAGTGTAGGGTCAATTTGATGACATATGGTACCTGATGCTGATTTTTATCCGATTATTTTGAAATATGCAGTGTCCGAATGAACACTGCTTTTTTTAGCCAAATTTTTTTCATCATCCAGTTGCTCAGAGACAGAAAATTCTATAATTTTCTGATATATTCCAATTGAAGCAAAATTTCTCCTAATATAATGTGCTCTATACATATCGTTTTACTGTAAAATTTATAATGAAAACTAAATGTCTTGTGCTCATATTACCATTAATTTTCAATAAATATGAATAAATAATCATAAGCTTTTTTTTTACCTTTATAAGGTAAAAAAATAAAAAAACTGATATCTCGAGGGAGGGACGTGCCATGCTTTGAATAGATGAGCCTCTAAAAATGACAATATCTGAAAATAAATACCGTACTAGTAGAAATTTTCTCCTATAAAATAAATAACTACGTACGTATACGAAGTAGTCAGGAAGATAGAGGAAGGTAGAGATGACCCTTGGGTGGCGGGGGGGAGGGGATACGCGTTAAATTCATACCCTCGCCTCGGTAGGTTACGAAGCTGAAGTTTTGGTTTTGTTTAATTTTTACGTTTTCCATTAAAATCGCCGGAAAATGTTATATTTTTGGCTTATAGGTTTTTGCACCCCACGGCAGAATGGCCGATAAATATAAAATAAATGCGACGGGCAGTTTTCCAATTTCCAATAAACGCTGACCCTGCGAAAATTGCGCACCTTATCTATTCGCCCTTCGGCCCTTTTTTCACTTTTCACGCAGATAGTATAACGCATTGTCGATCGCACAAGTTTGAAAAAGAGGGCGAAAAAAGGTTCGAAAAGTTATAGTCATTTTCTAAAAATAGTTGGCCAGTCAAATATAAGGACGCCTTGATTTTTTTTTTTTTTTTTTTGGTTTTCTAAGAATTTTCTTTTTTTGCCAGCATTTTATTCACCAGGACATGTGGAAGATGAAATGCGAAACGTCTTTGTAATAATTATGTATTAATATTCCATTAAAATTAAAATAAGACTGTTTCGTTAGTAAGTCTTTTCAAAAGTCGAGCTTGAATTGTTCCTCTTTTTCTATTTAAATTGTAAAAAATACTACCCATGAACTTGAATTTTTTTCAACTCAAATAATTTTAAATTAAGTATAAGTACATAGATTATGGCATTATTGAAAACGTCCAATGAGTCGTTCAAGAGTCCAGGAAGAGTCAAGGGGTGTAAGTAAAATTTCTTACAATATGTATGAAGAAAAAAAAAAAGTAATAATTATTATTTGACCTAAAATAATACGAGTACAAATACAAACCTAATGAAAGTGATGGGCAATATAGCTGCGAGTACGGAATAACTTTTTAGCAAATGAACTTTACTAGATGTATATTTCTGCCAATATGGATAGTTGGTAAGACGATTTTCAATGAGTCGATCAAGAGTTTCACTTTTACTTACGACGGTTCAAACGCAGACTTCTGCCTTCCATAATTTATATAGAAGTGAAAAAGATTTTTTCTGTTTCATCAGGAAATTTTTTGTTCATTCATAAAATACTTTCGATCACAAAATTTTCATCATTATAAACCTACTGATACAAGTACATCTCCAACTCCGCTAGGAATACAATCGATTCAAATATTTACTGCATATCGATTATTGGTCGTCTCTTCGGTTCAAGAGCTTTTCCTACGTCCAATTCGATAATTTATATAGAAGCCAGCGAGCTCGAATAAAGGAATAAAAACACGAAAGAAAAATAGAAGGGGTGAGTGGCCCAAGGAAACTCGACAAGATTTCTTTCTTTTTACCACCCTCTCCCGCGGAACGACGAATACGTACGCTCCCCTTTGTTTTGCAAAACGTTCGAAAAATGGCTGAGCAGCTTCTTAAATCATTTTTCGCACATTCCACGATGAACGTTCGCTCCCCACAGCGTCGACAGCAACAGGTTTTCGCACGCTCCTCTTCTTCGCCACCACATTCAAGAAGTGAAAATCGTCGTCTTCGTCAAAAGGACCAAAAGCACAGTAAATATCGTCTTCGCTATCACAAAACCCGAAGCCCCTTTTTCATCCTCCAGCTCAGCTGTCTCCGACGCTCCTTCTTTTTCGTGGTTTTATTAGAACCATATATTATTTTCCTCCACCCCCATTTCCGACACATAATATTTTGACTCTACTTTCTTTCTATGTACACGTTCTTGGCACCACGACGAGCTAGAATATTACGAGCTCCCCCCCCCATGAACCCCTCATCACTCTTCCACCTAATCATATATATCGCTCCATATACGTTCGAGAAGCAATGCCGTTACAGCTGCAAAAAGTAATTAAACGAAAAGGAGCTAATATAAAGCCAGTCGAGCCATCTCTCTGTCGCTACAGACGTTCCAACTTCCCTCAATTTTTCCCGCATAAAAACGGCGGGAGATTTAGCCAGAAAGCGTGATGCCAGACACGCTATACATACACTTTCATATATAAAATACTCGGCGAGGTGCAATAATGAAAACGTCTACCGTTTTGCAACGTAAAAATACAGCGCACATTCGTAGGCACACGGCGCAGTGAACAGACGAAAATTCCTTCCCTCCCCTCTTCGCCAGCAACATTTAAGAATATTCTAAAAAGTAATTTCACATTGCGAAACTTCAGCAGCCGAAAGACAGACAGAAGTCGAAACCCTCGAAACAAGAACCACAGGTTCATGTACGGCCAGAGGGCAATAAATTTTTTGCAAAGGCAATTCACGAATTTAGTACTTATGTGAATTTTCAACACAATTATTCAGGCATATTCTGGCAACCCTATCGAAGATATAGTAAAAAAATAAAACGAAAAATTTCTAACCCGCTTCCACTGCGAGACGTAACAGAAAAGCAGATATTTTCAAATATTAGGTATTTTTTCCGTTTTCAGCATCGAGTCTTCTACATGGTACCTAGATACGTAATACGAGGTTCCTTGAAAGAATGTGAACGAAACTAAAGCAACGAATTCTTTTGCTATGTATTTAAGCATAATATGAAATCTCAATAAGTGTGTAGCGAAAAAGAAGCGTATGACGAAAAAAATTAAATAAAATAGCAAATGTTACCATCTGGCTTTCATAAGAATATGTAAACAGTACGTATGTATGACTTTTTTCTTTTACATACAACTTTTCATTAAATTAAATTTTTTCGATATTGTTACTTACAATACATATAGAAGATATACCCCAATAAAAAAAAAATATTAATAACACAGGAATATTATGAGGCAATATTCCTTGACGTTTTTTCCATATCTTCATTTTCAAGGCTACCCGAACCAGAAGATAAGATAAAAAGATTATATGATAATTGAGATAAAATGCTTACGTTTTTATATGCATTGATTCTGTTTCATAATTTCATTACAAATTTTGATGAGCCATTACTCATTGAAATGTAAACAATACTGCCACAGTAGCACTATCAAAAGAGTGATTCACTGAAATGCGAATTCGAATGCTAGGTAGCGAGTTGAAGAAAAACCTACAAAAAATATGTCTTACGGAAAATGAGTCTTTTCATTCTTAGAAAAAACACAAATCGCCAAATTGTTGAAGCAAAATATAGAACCACTTCTTCGTCCTAATTGAGTACTGAATCAGCTGATCGAGCTAAATCAAGCAATCGCGAATGGAATATCATAATCAGCTGATCGGTTTCATGATCAATATTTTGGTCCAAGAATTATAGTGCTTTATAGCCACTGCGATAACTATATATCTAAATGGCTGAAATCGTAAAGATTATCTTCCCCAAAACAGCACTTCGGCGTAACATGATAGAAAATTGATAAAAATATTTTCAATAACCAAACACGCGCAGCACCTCATTTTGGCCACGTTAAATGGGCCAAAGCATATCAAAGTCTGAAGAGAAACGAGCGAAGACGTTCAATCAACGCCAAGTACCTTCCGCACCCTTTAGCCCCCTTCGTACCCAATCAACAAATTAGGTCAAATTTCTAAGTCATCTGTCAGCCTTTGCACTCACAAAAACGGACGAAGAACGTACGATTTTCGACACATAATTATACCAAATACCGAAAGCCACCGACTTAGACCGGATAACCCTTTAGTGATCATTCAAAAAGAAAAAAACAAAAAAGTACCTATCCACCACCACTATACGGACGTCCAGTCGCGCTTTTCACAAACAAAGCGCTCCAAGAACGGTTTATTATATATGCCCATCGTCGTCATTATTATCTTCATCATAACCGTTATGGTCAGACTATATATATATATACACCTGACTGTACGTAGAAACTGTATATATACATCTATTAAACGCAAAACGAAGAGAGTTTTGGCAAATTTTCTTCGAAACACACGCAAAGTGACCCGCACATAAATGCGGATAATTACCATAAAATTTACGCACGCTCCAAGAAAAGGGTTGAAACGGAAATCCCTGACGGCGGGCCATATTCTGTTACACGTACCTAAAATACGTTCGTTTGCCACCTTCTGCACATTTTATCCACCATTTTGACCAACCAAAAAACAAAAAGCGAAGAAAAAAAAAGTGGAAACTTGATATATTATTCTTATTAATATAACGAACCCAGTTTACCCTTATCATAACGAAGAACTAGACACACACACACACAAGACTTCCATGACCCCCACGCAACCCCTTTTCCACACACACACACACGTCTCTCGTACACGGATACACAGACACACCTACATTTATATATACGCCTTATTATTTATACAGAACCTGAAAAACGACTAGCCTTTGAACAAATGCCGAGTCGATTATAAAGGCATGCGAAAGACGGACGAGTGAAAAAAAAAAAAGAAAAAAAGCGGGGAAGACAGAAATAGAAGTATAAATATGTGGAGATGAAAAAGGAAATTAATTATAGCTTTTACTGCGGCATTTTATCAAAGGTGACGTGGAATAAAAAACCCTTCGATCGCGCACGTCAAAAATCAAAAGCTTTAATAAAATGAATCGACAGTTTTTGTTTCGAAAATGTTCGAAAACATTTGAAAGAAAAAAAGCCAGCTACGAGGTTATAACATTAGGATACTTCGAACTTATTTATTTTCATTTTAATTCTGAATTCTTTGATCTCAATTCGACTCACGACTCGAGTTTTTATAATTACGTATTATAGTTTATGAAATTTAATGCCGCGTCCACACCTGAACATTTTTTCGCCGAACACGGCGAACAAACATTTTTGCCCGGATGCAGAGAATTGTCCGAATTCTCAAAAAAAAATAAAAGAAGAACGAATTAATTCTTCATTTTTTTTTCTATTATAGTTCTTATGGAATCGTTGAAATTTTCGACGGACATTCGCTCTGTTCCCGTGGGGTTTTAAAAAAGTTCGGCGCGTTACATTCGGTGTGGACGCGGCATAACAGAATATGTCCTTTGTTTGCCATTTTCCGGCTGAAGTATAGGTATTTTGGACAGTGAACGAGGAAAAGAAGGTCGCCTTTCAGAGCAAGTTTCATCAGTCTACATTCTGTACACAAACTCGTATAGATGAAGGCTGATTTAAAATGAAGAATTGTTGATGTACTCGTATTTTACGTACTTCAAATTTCTCACATTTTCATTCCTAATTTTTCTCTGCTTGCTTCAATATTGCTTTAATTTTTGAGAATAAGAAAATACACCATATTTGCTGAATAATGGCGCAGGCTGGAGGCTTCTATAACTATCTTAGTAATGAATTAAAAAAAATAATTACATAAATTAATCGGTCTGGGGAAAAACGATTCAAACATTATACAGTGCCCATAAATTGGAGAGTATGCAAACTAAGTTACATTATATCATACGTGAATATACCTCGTGCTGCTCTACCTGCAGTTACAGAGTGGTGAACTCTTGGCGGAACACCCTGTATTTCACAGCGAGTAAAAAGTAGATTTCCAGATTTCATTTCTACAGTCGCTGTACCAAATTACAAGGAGTTCCACAATGCCTTTTAACCAATCACGTTTTTTTATCAGCTGTGATGGAAAATGAAAAAAGTGCGCTGCTATTTGTGCGCATTCTGCGCCGCTCCTTTCTAATTTGGAACACAGCACACTCGACATTCAGTCCGTATAAAAATTTCTCACACAAGAACTCTCATATTCTCCGATGAGAAAATTTCATTCCACTTAACGTGGAACCCCCTCTGTTAAGGATACTTACATTGAATTCCATTAAAAATGCAATCCATTTTCTGGAACTATGCAACATTCTACCACCCCTTCGCACCACTCTCCCAACCCTAGTGCATACTCAACACACCGAAAAGGCCTGCCTATACTCGTAAATAACGATTTCGTTTATGACCACATGTTAAATACGCCGAACTGCGAATGGATGTGCTGTCGGCAAGACAATGTTGCCCACACCCTTCCGTGCAACGAGAAAATTTCCATGCGTTTTAAAATCACCGGCCATTTATCGTGCGATCCACTTAGGCACATATATAGCTCACGGATATACTCGTATTATGCTGCGCATATTTTACTGCACGTACGTCGTCGAAAATTTCGTAAAAATGGACGGCTAACCGAATGCAATATACGTATTTTTCAATTAAAAAGCACGATCGTTGCACAATTTCGGCTCTAATCTAATTTTCCGCCATCGAGTATAACAATTTCTTCCACCACACTCCATCAATACCTCTTCCTCGCCGCCTCCCTACCAACCACCGCCACAATTCAAAATATATTTAGCATATTTTGTCGCATTCGATATTATAACCGCTGTACGAGTATATACGCGTGGTAATCGTAGAGTACTACCGGCCGAAGTAATGACTGGAGGGGCACCTCACAAGGGTAGCGGGCGGGGGTGAAAAAAATTGAGTTACCCTGACAGTTCAAAATAGCGCACCTATCAAAATGCTGAAAAACTGTATATATCGGCCACAAAGAGCGAATTTCGCCAATACAGCAATATGATTAAAGGATAAAAAGGGCTGGGGAAGGTGGGTGCGAATGACGAGGAAGGTGTAATATAACGGCGAGAAGGATGAAATAAAAACCAGCAGAGAAGAACAAGGAAAATTGGTTATACGATGCTATATATACTACCGAGTATATACGGTTGAATTACTCGCCTAGGAAGGAACGGTTGAAGGGGGAGGGGAGGGGGGGTAAAAACGGGGATTCGAAAAACGCAGTACCTTCGCTGACTATAGTTAACCATTTTTGCCGCAGTTAATACACACCTTCCGCGTCATTCCAGGTTAATTTTTTCTATATCCATGCGTTCGCGCTCCGCTTTTTTTTTCTTTCTAGTTCCCACTGTTTTCCCATTTTCGTTTTTCCATCGCTGCTGTTGTTTTTTTTTTGACAAAATGTCAATGCATAGACTAGCGTTGTATATTTCATTTTCATTTAAATAGAAAATACGTTTGGGTGTCTACGTCTCGTATAGGACACACTGAAACTCCCATAGCCAGGGAGCGGAAAACGAAAATGCTGACACTGGAAAGTTACAATTTTTTACATTTTCTATATGCAAAAATTAAATTATTGGACTGGACAAAAGAAAATTACGACTGATAGCAAATATTATGATGACAATTCCAAGACTTCAAAAATACAAATACGTATCGTACAATATCATTTTCAACTAATGTTTAGGGTATATTAGCATAACAATGTTGATGCTACAAACAAAATTTCTAACAACAGGTATTCAGAAAATTCAGTTGAAAATTTATTTTCATCAATAGGCAGAATTACTAAAAAAAAAATTTGAAATTTTGATTTTTAATCTTCTCACTTTATGTTATCTGGGCTATTGTTTAGAGTATAAAATTGAAACAGTCGGGTTTATTTGCATTCATCAAGTACGGGAACGTTATGAGAAACTCTCAGCTAACTTCATTTTCTTTCAAACAGTATAAACATCTCAGTCAATACCTTTGTGGGACTGATAAGAACCTAGCATGCTACTCGTCAAAGCCTTTTGACGCACTTTTCTAATTGGAATTTTGAATTTTCAATACAGGGCCAAAGTTTTAAAATACCTAATGTACTAATCGAGTTCGAAGAATATTCGCCCAAAATCGACATCATAAATACTCGTAATTGATTATTCCTAAAAATACCCTCAACTTTCAAACTACGTCACTCTCGCCAATGACGAAGAGAAGTTGAAACAGTTCAGGACCCACAAAACAGATGACGATGCGTGTCATTTGGTAAGCAGTATAAAATATGAACGCGGAAACTTTATCCAGTGAGACGAAAGGAAAGCAGCAGTTATATGCAGTACGGCTGATTAACCAAAATTAAGATATACCACATCGCAGGAAGTAATTAAAAAGGTGGCGCTGCTCATCATCGTCGATATATCATCAACCAGAACTCGGGCTGAATTCGGGCAAAAATTTCCGGCTCATAACGATATATGGAAGGGCGCGGATCACACAAACGGCGACACAAAATGGGCGACGGCGAAGGAAATCAACGCAGGACGGCAAGCAGATAAAACTTTATAGGGGGCAGGTGAATGAGAGAGGCAGAAAGGTTGGGGAACTTTGCATCCGCTCGAAAAGCTCGGCTAATTTTTCAATTTCTACAAATTACAGGCCAAATTAATGGCAGTCTCTTCGTATAATTGAACACGGAAATCACAGACACGAGTCTAAGTCGCCGAACACCGCATTCAGATAGGCATATCATCGTATTTAAAGTTTCGAGTTTGAAACGTATAATGAACACGAACCGAACGTTCTAAAAATACCTAAGTATAGTTGGCTAACTGAGACAGAGCGGAGTATTTCAAATACGAGTACATATAACCGGACGCAATCTTATACCACGTCTTATAAGAGATGACCAAGTCCATTTTTGGAAACAATAAATTCATCAGCTAACACAGCGAAAATCGAAAACATATTTCTAGACTATCGAATAACCAAAATCGAGGGGTCATTAAATGTGATATGATATGGAGTAACATAGAAGGAAAAAATCTGTATAACTCCGAAAAAAGTAACATATCACGTTTAGTACATTAATTTTCGAAGTGGCAAAGATCAAATCATTTCGTTGATGGTAACCATATAGATATGATGGTAACACATGTAACAAATTATACGCATAACGAATAAGCATAATATTCGTTCGAGGGTAAATTTTCACACACGTCCCCTCTAATGGATAGTTATGAATTAATTTTGGTAAGTATAGAACCACCTACCTATGTGAGATATTTTACACTAATGTTGAACAAGAATTAACGCGCGGATTTTGTTGATCATCGCATGTTAGTGGTATGGGTATATAATCTTCAACTTTCACACTGAATAGCATATATTATGTAATTGCATACTAAAAAAACGGACATAACAACGCGTCGTAGGTACACATTCTTTCATTAGACAGTCTACAGAATATCATAAGGATGGCAGACATGAGTACAATTTGTGAACTAATACGAGTATAGTGTATCTTCATTTGAAGCAGTCGATTTATATGAACATTAATACGAAAAAGCTAAGAAACCAAGAAATCCCTCGGTTATATAAGTTCACAAGCATTCGTACTGAGCTGAGAGTGCAGTCATTCATTTCAATAAATTGTAACAATGGCCATTAAGCTATTTTCAAGTGAGAAAAAATTTACTCTCAAAACGATCGTGCGCGATGAAACCAAAATGTTTTTCTTTTTTTTTTTTCGCTCACTTTTTGCACACGAAATTGCCACCTCAATTATTTCGTTCTTCGTTTTTCTACACTCGCGAAAGTAATGGTCGCGCAGCAATATGGCAGATTAATTGCCACTTTGTTCACTTTTGGGCTGCCATATTTTTTGCGCTTTTTAGGGGCCATCTTAATGGCAGAAAAATTCATACGCTTTTAGTCGCCTTCCAACAACACAAGTAACTTACGTCCACGTGAGCTCCTCCTGCACAGAGAGAAAGAGACAGAGAGAAAGAGAGAGAGACATTCTTCTTAATGGAGTGAACGAAAATATAGTACATACAACACTGCAGGTTTGAATTATGGCACGTATTCGCGCCCCTTCATTTTCGGCTTTAGTTTTACCGCACGAACGACCCTATTTAATGGGAGAATCGAGTGAAGAGGTGGTGAGAAAACCGAAGCCCAGAGAGTGGAGAGTCGATAAATAGCTGTTTATGTTTATTCCAAATTCTACGGAGGAAACGTATCCCCAAGCAGCAAACGCATGTTTCACCCTCCACACTACCTCACTCCATGAAACAAACATTTTGCTATCCACATATTACAACAAACGGACAATAAAATGATTAGGTTATTATTTTCAACTTTACATTTTACGTCCCGCAGTACTTTTCGTGAATTAGTACCGAAGCTAAATGGGTTTGGCCACTGAAAGTACGAGAATTTGATCAATCCAAGGATTGCGCTCTTCGATGGACTTTTCATTCGACAAATATGTAAAAAAAAATTTCGCTCCAACAATTTTTCTCTCTTATTCATAGTTCTCTAGATGAAGTTAATATCACAGAAATAAACCAAAAATTCGCACAGCTGTGGTTTTCTAGTGATGCAACTTTCAACCTAAGCTCATATCGTGGTGAAAAATATTTTTTAAAAAAACAACCCAACGGGCAAAATATTTTGAAAACGGATCCGTTTTATTCCGGCTTATAATCCGTTTCTGGATTATAACCCGGAATTTCCTGTTTTCCGGCTTCTAAAACGGATTTCGAACGGATTGTAATCAGTCTTGCCGGAAATGAGTCCGGATTATTTTCCGTTAAGGCTGTTTTATGATATTTGTTGGCCCGGGTTATAATCCGTGAAACCGTTTTACAAACGGATTTAGAAAAATTGCCCAAAAATTATCACTGATTATAATCAGGAAATCCGTTTTACAAACGGATTTGGAAAAATAATCAAGATAACAAAAATATCTGCAAATTTTCAGATCCGATGGTCGAAAATAAAAACGGATTGACAACGGATAAAATTCTCATTTTCCGGATCATTTTCTCATTTTTTGCCCATTGGGAAGTTCCTGTTCTCCAATTAAAAATTCCAAACAAGAAAATCCTTCCACTAGAAATGCCAAGTCCGAAAGAACAATACTGGCGTAGGATACTTTGCTCGAAACATTTTTTATTACGAGTACAAATTTTATTCGAGGATAATAATTATATTTAAATTTGGGAAAATTTGATTCAAATTTAAGCTTATAAGATGAAATATTGTGAACGTCCTAGTGAGCTAGTAAATTTCGACTAGCTTATGCGTATTATTACTGCAAAGTAGCTAAAGGTGTTGAAGAAATGAAGAATGAGCAACAAGTATGAAACATAGCCCACAGTCTATACTCTATAGTTTGAGGCAGGTTTCTCCGACTTTCATGTAGTCGTCAAATAAACTTGTTCGTTTCCAAAATTTTCTTTGAAATCGACATTACGCCTCAGTAATCAACTTTTAGGTGCGGTCTATCACCTCCCCCGTCAATTTTCACGCCGCCAACATTCTAACGCCTTTTTTCCAAACCAAAAAGAAAGCGAAAAAAACAACTGACATAACGCGCAATTATTTTTTGTTTTAATTAACTCCAGCGAAGGGTGGAACGATCGGAGTGAAAAAGGGGGTTGAAAAAAGGCCGACGACGTTGCTAAAAATGAGGAATAATATAATAATATGAGGAAAATCATTTTAAAAAAAAGAAAAGACCGCAAGAAAAAACAAAAAACAGAAAAAAACGTAGAAACGAAACGCCAAAAACGACTTTCGTAAAAAAAAAAAAAAAAAAAAAAACAGCCTGGGCGAATAAAATATGGAAAAACCAGAGAATAAAATTCGCTTTCAAAATAAGCGGGCTAAAAAAAAAAGAATAAACACAGGCAAACGGGCCGAGGTCTCTACTTAAAAGAAAATAAAAGAACGCGAAATATCGTAACGATGCAAAATACCAAAAAATATAAAAATAAAGAAATGAAAAAAAAAGAAAGAAAGAAAGAAAGAAAGAAGAAAACGGCAAAAGAACCTTCATATACGAGTAAAAGTCGAATAAGTACGTAAGCATGAGCCAATGTGTCGAGAAGCTGATCTCTGTGTCATGATAACTTTTATTTACATACCTCTTTGCAAAGGCACTTTTTTTTGTACCCCACTCTCTTTTTATGAGATACGCGCATTAAAGTGCGTTTTTTGTGTACCTACATTTCTGAAACCGCATGAGCAATAGCGCCTGTACGACATAAAATGCGTACCAAAGGCGTATAAATGTCTCGAAATTACGAAAGTAAAGTAAGCATTTGAAAAAAACTTCTGTGAAATAATAATAAGGTATTAAGATAACAGATAAATTAATTGAAGCGGTAAGAGGATTTAGAAGAACGCAAACGTCACTCCGATGACCCACGTATTTTTTTACTCGTGATAAGCTGAAAATGAAACTCCTATTGGTTACACAAATACCACACCCTCGAGGGTTTCGAAAGTGTAGTTCCAAAACTTGAAAAATTCGTTGGCAAGAATGAAGATGCACTGCTGGAAATGTAGAGCGACGCATACGTTATACAGCAAACAGAACGCTTTCAAATCTTCAACCTTCCCCCTCCCCCCCCCCACCGAGAGATTAGGAAGTTCAATATGACCACCTAAACAGTGTAACCGAACAAGTAACGTTCAGCTTTCGGTAGGGTCACTTTTCAAGCCAATATTCTGCCCAGGTAAGTGAGTCATATATGCGCAAGGGTATCAAAACTATTTTAAACGATGCAGCCGCAGTGTAAAATTTAAATGACCATTATTAATGAAAATCCGAAAACACTTGGTGGCGGAATTCGAAACCACGTTATAGGTTCAGGTGTTCACGGATAGGTACATACATTAGTTAATACGCTAATACTTATGTCGCTTTCCCCCATTCGATCGTAAATAGTTCCGTTTTTGAAGCCTTCGCGGGGTACTCGCGAATGCCAGTAATTTACAACTATATTTTTGTTTCAAGGGGTTCATTATGTATATAGCTTCACGTACTCGCCAGCAGAAATAAGTCCCATACCTGCACGCTTTAAAGATAATTATAATTACTGGAACGTGATGCACTCGTCTACGACGCGACGAGAGTATTTCTAATCGTAAATCGGTATCACGTAGCACCGATTTTCACCATCGCACCATGTCACATTCAACACCACCCTATATACCTTCTCTCTTCTAGCCACGTGGTCATTTCTCAAATCGCATGCCTACAATAAATACGAGTAATAGCTTATGGCAATATTATAAACACAACTCTATTATAATGATTCATTCTCGCATCAGCTATATATAGGTACGAAAATTTGTAAACCAAAATTGGTTCACGTCTTGGGTATAAATTAGCTGGTCAACTTTCAATAACCCGATCCATCAGACATTCAAGATGAGAAAAATAAACCTGCGACAATATCAACTCGCACAAATATTTATGGGAACAAGTAAAGGCAGGTACGTACTTTAAAAAGTGATATTCTAAAATAAAAAAACAATTTCGAGTAAGACTTTTTAAAATCTTTTGATACAATTAATGTATATTATATTTTAGAAAATTTTACGGCTCCTTCGTCAACAAAATTTCCCTCAACTCTCTTTACCACTACGAGGTTACATTATGAACGAAAATATGAATTTTTTTCCAACTCTGTATTTTATTTCTGACGATTTTTTACATTTTCATAATAATATCTTTAAGCAAAAACCTACCAATATAAATTTTATTTTTGTCATTTTTGGGCACTTGTTTAATTTCTTCAAAATTTTATTACAATTTACCATACCTGCGCACCCATTCCACCCGCGATGTCAGTTACTTTTCGTGAAACGGCGGAACTTTAAAAATTTCAAACTGGAAGGAATCGCGCGAATTGTAAAAATTTCAAGCCGGAGAGAATAATGGTCTTTAGAGCTAATACGGCGAAAAAGCGTAACATGCATATTAATATTTTATACCCAAAATTCACACGTAAAAAAATATAGAAAATTAATACAAGATATTGAAAATTAGTATAAATTAATTTATTAAAAATTAGTGTGCTGTTTATCAAAATTTAACATATTTATGCTAATTTTTTACATAAAACCTAAATAATTGTCCTCAAGTTATCAGTATGCAGCAGCATACTAAATTCGAATATTTTCTTCTCTGCTGAGAGCCATGCGATAAATACTTATAATCGAACAGTCAGATCTACCTAGATGATAAACTCGAAAATTGTACAGGAAGCCGTAATATTATTTAAACAGAAACTAGGAGACTCGAAAATCGCACGAAATCGAATGATGCATTTCCTAGATTTCAAACAGCTATACCTATATTTGAAGGTGAACGACCTGGCAACATGAGGATTTACAAAAATAACGGTTTCATAGAGCGTTTTTCTGCAGAATCTGGCGACAAACTAAAGAACTCCCCCGTCGCTATCACACAGCAAACATAATGACACTTTATACGCGAATAATAAAATTCAATTTTTTCGCCTTTTCACTGGCAAGCATTCCCATGCGAATCTGCAATCCGACAAAAAGAAACTAATGAAAAGGACGGGCCCAGAGGAGGACAAAGAAAGCATTTTCGCATTTTAACGACCCCGTTTCAGATGCGCTTTCATATAAAATTTCATTTTCGTAATGGCAATTTTATCGTCATCAAAATGTACTCCCTCGAATTTTACAGGCGCTCGATTAACTCCTGCAATAGCACAATAAAATCATCAATTTCCTATTTCCTCATCCAGTATTTGCCGGGGTGAACAATAGCCATATAAACGAGTACAAAAGAGTATATACGGCACAGAGGCCTTACGTTTTCTCAAATGACCAACCCGCATCCCACTCTTCTTCTGAAGCAAATCTATTCTTACTGCATTCACCTCATCGTCGCAGAACGTTTCTCATTAAACAGGTACGTCATTTTTTCCTCAACACAGAACTCTCCCCACCCACCCCGAGTCTCTCATTACTTCACAGGTCGTATATTCTACTCGATTATCATCCATTAGGACTTTTGCAAGAAAAAAATTCCTCTTAACGAATAACGAAATGTGGGAACAATTTGCTTTACTATTCCCCCTTCCATCTGCTTCTGCTGCACCTATGCAAGAATTAATTTTCAGTCTTTCTTCGTCTCTCCCCGTACCCTTGTCTACCCATCCTGCGACCATTTCTCCCAGCCAAAGTGCTGTGTGTATTTACGTACAGGGACATTCGCCGTGTGCCAACAAACGGAGAGACAAAATTTAGCAAAAAGCTAAACTGCGTTTAGTCGGTCGACGAAACTTTCTAACATTCCATCTCCCAAAAATGGCTGGACCTCGTAAAACCGCAAATTATTCGACGTGACCGCTCTCCAGGACGCAACCACTTTATCGCCAAAAAATTAACAGTCCGTTAACACGAAATCTTTTAGCAGTGCAGCGGTTGGAGTGGTTTAGAAAAGGTCTGCCAGTGATTTTTTTCCCACATTTCATTCGACGTTATATTAATCGAGATAAGCTTTTCTACAATTGTGGTAAGGCAGGGAAAATGGTCCCATTTTGTCGGTTATACAAATTTTTGAGCTATCGCCGATTTTCGAAACAAAGGTCAATCAACATTTTCAAAGGGAAAAACTTCAAACGGCTATATTTTGGTAGATTTCTAACGCAGAGAGTAGCGGAACAGTCTCATTTCGAAGGAAATTTCGTCTACTGTATCGACAAAGTGAAATCTTTATTCCTGTGTAACTACAACTCAAGTTTTCAGAAGGCAAAATGAGCTCACGAATAAGAATTTTGGAAATATATAACCATTTATATCATGACTGTAATAATTATACGTAGATTCCACATTTTGGTAGATTCTCTCCAGTAGCTTGGTCTATCAGATTCTGGGGAGAATGAACCTCCTTATATATTTCCACTAATTCTGCAGGCCGTATTAAGACATATTTTTTGATATATAAAATTGAAATACTTTTTAAGCCATATATAACTCATAACCAATTGCCGCATCGCGTATTCGAAATATTTCAGCTTGAAATTTTCGCATTCGCTATTGGAAGTGCTAAGTGCCAATTCTGTCATCATTTTCAGCATACTTTAAAAATCTGTTGGAATTTCAATTAATCGAGCGCTTTTTTACGATAAATTACACCAAAAATAAAATCAGCGATTCTTAAACCGATTTGTGCCAACTTTATAGAGTGATACAACATAAGACGTAAACCGAACTGTATTCTGCCAATTTTCATACAAAACTTGAGCAGAGTAAAACAACTTTTGGTATTTAAGTAAGGATACCTCTTCTTCCCTTCCAACCCACTGAATCGACTCACCATAAACTTTCAGCGCGAATATAATGAGCATAAAAACTTCTCTATAGCCGCGAAATTCCTCAACCTACCACTTTACACACAAAATCTGGACCTCGAGTATTAAATATTCCCGAATATACGTATTTTCACGCGAAAGTTTGCGCCCATTTTAACGACGTCAACCACTAGATTAATATGGCACCGACGGGATAAGCTGATGGCCGATATTTAATTAACGAAAACGAGAAACGTAAACAAAAGGAGAGAGGCTGACTTGACGTTCATTTATAATTTGCGAAGCTAAAAGCCAAAGTGACAACTTTTTTATGGGTCTACTTTTTTTTTTTTTTGTAGCAAACCCATACTTTCTCCTACATCAATAATGAAACGTCGAAATGCGACCAGAGTACAGAATATATTCGATTTTTACCCACTTTGTATTTTCCTAAACCAAATTTTTATACTTCGGCCGCTCAATCAGCCTCTATAACTCAAATGTCTCATCAAAACTCTACTAGATAGCTTTATTAATGCAAAGCATAAGAAACAAATATTACGTGTACAATTAAGTATTTTTTTCGAACACGTACCTCTATAACTCTAAGTTACTATTAACCTGGCCTCTACTCGTACATAACTTGAACCAGCAGCATAAGCCGGCAGCCTTTTCGTAACTCGAAGAAATGTTTTCTTCTCTATACAACTTCGTTTAATCGAGGTTTGATGGTACAGAACGTTTGTGTTCTCAAATGGAGTATTATAAGCCTTGATATAAATGAGAAAAACACTTGCTATGGTTCATGAGAAAGTGACATGACATTTCAAAATACCCAAAGTAAACGTCAGATATCTCTGTCTTTCCACTTACGCACATCTCAGTTTTATGAACTCAGTACCATTGTTCACGCAACAAACGCATAATCTGCGATATTTTCTACAAATTTGCAGCTCATCTGACATCACCCCTACCTTCGATGCTCCTATATTCACGGAAAGGGACGAAATAATTTATTTATACAGAATTCATCATGTAAAAGCATAGAACGACTCGAATCAAGATCTAATTTCCAAGAGCTAAGCAGCCTCTCGTAAGTACACGTAAGTCAAAGCAGAAGGGATAACTTCAAGGAAAAGTCCTTCCAGAATTACCAAAGCAGAAAATACGACGTCGAATCCGTCGAAACACGCTGCAGCAGGTCACTCATTATCGAATCACTTATATACAGGATTGACCGCACACGAACATCCGTTCGCTTGTTTACCCTTCATTAATCAAAGTAAAACCCTGACCGTCAATCCAGTTTTCATACGGATTACGATTTTAAATTGCATCTGACCACACGATGACGACGACAAAGTTGTTGCTCTCCGTACATCATCTCCTCGCCCCCCCCCCCCCCGAAATGAGATTCGTCGTACCATCAATTCGAGTCAAATAAATTCATTTCGTCTCTCCTTCGAACATGATCGATATACTCGGCTCTATGAAACTTACAACAGACCTATCTCAGCCAAAAGGTAGCATCAACTCAATTCTAGATACACATCAGTCGATCCAAAAGTTTGGTCGGGTATTCGGACATTGAATATAAGGTACTATGAATGGGAACTGAAGATGTAACTGAAAAACTTTACGAGGTTATATTAGAAATTTTTGAGAGTAGGCTCGATCGGCAGAAACTTTCCACTTGGCGCACGAAACTTAGACTTATTTCAATAATAAGTGGCAAAAAAGTATATTATATTACCTATTTATTTGCCGTCTAACGGCCAAGGCCCTTTAAAGGAGAGAAATACTAAATATTTAATAGAATATGTTCAATAACCACTGGAAAGGGTCCGAAAGTGCGTCGGTGCGTTTCAAATCTATAAGAAAATAGGCAACTAAGCCACACACAAGTAGGTCACTTCATATTCTACTTGATGATTTGATACGTATGTATTTCAAGTAACTTCAGTCAGGTAAAACTGAGCGTTGCATGATTTTCTATAAGTCATAATTATAGATAATTTTACGGTGTTTGGTATATTCAAAAAGCTTTTTCTTGCGAGAAACAGTGCTGGGGAATCTACATCTCCTAGCAAAGGATTCTTCTGTATGGCTACTGTTGCCACAATATTGAGTGGGTCGTGTATATATATACTAATATATGTGAACAGTGAGATATGTCACGTTTTCAAATTTTACAGGAGAGCAGAAAAAAACACTCGTATGTTACATATATATAGCCTTCTTACGTAGCACCTCAACTTTGAAATCTATTTTCTCAGCGATGATTTCATTTTGGGACATGATATTTTTACTGTATAAGTAGGGCTTGTTGTATACAACTGAGTCTTAGAAGAACAAAAATTTTTTCTTTTATTCGGGGCGCGGGGGGGAGGGCTTGCATGTCACTGTCCAAGTACCTACTTTGAAAAAAAAAAATTCAAAATGAAGGCCAAAACTGTTTTCTAAAAATCAAGTTGAAATATCATCATCGTTGTAGATTCTCCCGTACACCCCGATAGTTATACGTATAATAAACCTTCTCCAACTGACTACGTAGTTTTGGGCTTGAAGCAGCGAATAGCTAGAAATTTTGGAGACAACACTGAAAACTAAGCCAACGACTTACCTTCGATGACGGTGAGAGTGGCCTCAACGCTGACCGGATCGCCAACGCCATTCTCAGCGATGCACTCGTAGGTCGCATTGTCGCGTTGAAGGCGGACCGGCTCTATCTTCAGCAGCGAAATGCCGGGCTGGGTGAAATTCATCAGCTTGTATCTGGAGGCGTTCTCCGACACGCGTTTGCCATTCTTGCGCCAGTACAACGACGGATTCGGATCACCGCGAGCGGCGCAGTAGAAAGCAACCACACTGCCGTTCAGCACTTGCTGACTTTTCGGCTTCAACGTTATTTCGGGAGGATCTGTAACACGAAAACAGAGGAAATCCATCCATTAAAATCAACCTTCAAACGTAATCAATTTCGGATACGAGGAGGGCGTGCGAGGTCCAGTCAGGAGGTATGTCGAAAACAGAAATTAACCATTTCAGTGTGCCAATGCCGTTTGAGGAAATTCGCCACAGCACAATGTCACACGAAAATACAGAATTAAAATATTGCAGGATTAATTGGTTGCTTAGTAATTGAAAATTAAGAAAACGTATCCATCTTTATTTACAACACCTTAACAGCCGATAAATTCCAAAATTTTAACGCTTTATGTACGTGGTACTATAATATTGACCAGCAAAAGGATTTCTTAGCGTTCGTGGAAGCGAAATGGTTAAAGTTCACAACTTTAAACCAAATAGTAGGTATTGCGGATCGCCAACAATGCCAATTCCGAAGAATCGATATACTCAGTTACACTTGGTGATACGCATGCGCAGATGAATAAAAACGAATTTGATGTTAAATGCATTCTGTTAGATCATTTTAGAACAATCTCATCCAGTATGGTTCAAATACATATATACGTAGTTAAAGATGATGCGATTTCATTCAGCTGCGCATACCCACCCGCAATTGTGACTAAATAAATCAAGCAACGTTGATGTCACCGAAAGAATCTTCGAGAATAACCAACTTGAAAATCTTACAAATCTCACAAGTTCACAATGATTCCTATGACTCAAGTCCGAAACTCATTCTAACAATTTCTTCACAAATCTTCTCCATAAATATCATACAAGTACAATGGACACGCATTTATGAAAAAATAGGATCGCAATTATTTTTGAACTTCAGTTTCGACAACCTCCTGTTTGGACTTTGGACCAGCAAACCGGATTACAGTAAAATCTGAAAATTCGGAGCTCAAGGTGCTTGCCATAATCTTTATTATTATGAGCCTCACTCTAGACATATCACGTCGAACAAGCAGAATGTACGAAGGACAATTATGAAGCGTTTTCTGTCGACTTTTCGGCTCACTCTATAGCGACCTCTTCGAAGATCATCCGCCCTCATATCGTCGCCTTTCCTCAGTTTACCTCCTTCGTGGTATACGCTGGACCATCAATAATTAATTTCGCCTTTAATGCGTTCGGTATGCTTGCAGGAACAGGAAAAAAAGAGATCGTAAAAGCGAGTAAAAACCGTCATTTAGAATTTAAAACCGAACCCCACAGACACACGTATACGAGTAGATAACCACCCCACCCTCAGACGAGAACTCCCTCTGCCACCCTTAGAAATGTGCGTCTCGGCGAGAAATTTAATTTTGCACTTCATTGAATATTTAAAAAGTGGCTGCAAATTTTGCCATTAACCAACATTCCAGGGCAAAGAAACGGATCGTGTGACAGGGAAAAAGATTAAGGCGGAGAAAGCGACGAAGAGGGGGCGAAAAAATTCACGACAAAATGAAAAAAAAAATTGAGAAGGTAGGCAAATATAAAGAAACTTCTTCTTTTGCTCCTCTTCGAGTATGATATATAATGCTGAGGCTAAAATAACTGCGAGGAGCGGGCGAAAAAAAAAACACCCAAGGAAGTTAGGGGGTGGACAAAGTTCGAATACTTTATACTCGAAGATGGCGGCATAAAAAAGCTAGCCATACAGAAAAGGCATATTAGGTATAGGAAAAAAAAAAAAAAAAAAAAAAAAAAGAGTGAAACTAATGAACGAAAAACGGAAACAAAGATTAAAAAGTAAGTTTCTCGCAACTCGGTAATTAAACTTTTTTTTTTCTTTTCATTTCCAACCCTCTTCTTTTCCCTTACTCCCACAAAACTGCATATTTATCTAAAAAAAAAAAGAAAAAGTTCAAGCCTTCGATTTAAATCTGCTTGACGGTTATGCTTTTTCAAGCTTTTTTTTTCCTTCAACTCTTTGTATAGGAGGACCGGTGAGACGATCACCTTCGCGATAATTTTAATTCGACTTTAACGAGTTTAAAGGCGAAGCTTAAGGAAACGTTTTCTTTTCCTCATCTTAACTTCTTTGAAAATTAATTTTTCTTTCTCCTATTTTTTTTCCCTCTCTCTTTTTCGCAGCGTAGAAAATAAGGAATTTAACTTAAATAAATGCCACAAAAGCAATTGGGTAAAAGAGCAAAGTGGGAGAAAAAAGGGTATTAATGAACTCTCATTTAAATTAGTAATTTCCTACGCAAAGTGTTAAAAAATGGTGTCAATTTGCCGGCAAAAGAAAAAGTGTTTTGTTAGGACTCGCTTTGATGTAATCCGAAGCAGATCCTGAGGGCATGTATAGGAAAAATATTTACTATAGACGTTGTTTATTTTGAGTGTAAAAGTTATTTTGAAATTCAATTAACGACAAACTTCAAATAATATGGCCGTTGAAAAAAAAAAAAATCTGCTAAAAGAATTTTCCTTTAATTTTCTTTTGGAAATAGGTTCCAAGAGCTGAACTTTTTTCGGAACTGAGGTAAGAAATACGAAAAGTTTTGGATAATTTTACTAAAAAAAAAAATTGTCAATTTCTCATGAATTGGTTGGAACATTACTGAGTATCTGGAACTAAGGTTCATTCACAGAAAGAAATGAATAATAATGATTTTCACTATTATTTATTCGATAACGGGGACAACTCAATATTTATTGGGTAGATATTCTTAGTATTTGTAGAACTTTATTACCATCATTAGATAGTATACCTATATATTTAACTGGTTTGTGATAATTTCTACTATAAATCTTGAATTATCCCAGTTTTGTGAAAATTACTACCGAAAATGTTTTCAATGTTCCAAAAAAGAAGCATTCTACATATAAACGAATTAGTAAACGAAGTCATTACTCGTATTGACAGGCACAAAAAGTTCAATTCTCCTTCAAACACAGTTTCAAATCACTCAATATCAGCCGCGCAATTCATGACCAACTTCAGAGTGACCAGAAAATTCACAGAAAACTCTTCTGCTTCGTCCTAATTCTACTCGACATGAGACATTCACTCTTTACAAGTATCCCTGTACTTACGCGTTAAATACTGGATGAATGGGCCAGCTGTGGTATTAGACCCCGAAATATGACAACTAATGAATAAGCGTCCTGCGAATCAGGTGGATAAAATTGTCATTAATACCTTGCGCTGTCCACGCAAACCAACGTTTAGAGAACGAGAACCATAAAAAATAGTTCTACAAGTGGCTATCGTGTGGCTCGATATTCCTCGAAAAAATCCTTACTTTTTATTCGCTACTTCAAAAGCGGATCAGTTTCCAAGCCAAACTGACAAATGGACTGCTCCTCAGGGACACAGCTACCAAATCCGATGTTGCAGTAATAAGGAGATAACTATAATTTCATAGGATATCTTGATTTTTAAACGCATTAAATGATGAACTGATTGCATTTATTTTACTTGATGAACAACGATATATTATTTGCACTTTCATCAAGTTTATGTCCAACGAACTTTCAATAGTTCGTGCAAATGACTGGAAAGAAAAAGCACACTTCCATCTACTTTTTACCATTAAGAAAAGACTGAGTGGTTTGATTTGAAATAAAAACATGTCAACTCTTTGGTAACGTCACAAATTAATAATTTTTCCACCAAGTTCAATTCTGAAATATGCATGAATGCTGAGTGCACGCAGATTAAAATACTTATAAATGTCTTTTTTTGGATTTGGTTTCAATGAAAATTATTTTACGAACATCCTCTATCAAAAAAACATAACTGAAACGCCAACTGTTATAATTTTAACGTAATTTATAATAAATAATAATTATGAATTGGAAAGAAAAAAAAAAAAGAAGAAATAGTAGGAAAATGCTTTCTACAGTTTACGCTTTTCAAAGTCTGAGAATCCAACCTTTTTCACCTTCGCACAACAGTTTGTTATTGTCAAGTATACTTTCTGCTCCAGCTGTTGTAGTCGAATGAAAGCATTAAAAAGTATAATTGACAATTCTTTCAATTCTGTCGCCCTGACTGGTCACATGCTAACTCATTTTGATTCCTGTTTTCGATCATCTCAATTAAATAATTCCCCACCCCCCTCGAGTGACTGCATCATTAGTTTATCACACGTATAAATAAGATATGAAGAGGAGTCGAGATGATAACAAATAAAAATTCTAAAAATTTTCGTAAGAAGATCGTCACATGGAAAAAAATAAACAGCCCAAACACACTGATGAAAGTTCCAAAAACATAATTAGACCCTGTGAATTCCACTACTGCTGAGCACTGCGGAGAATAAATAACATAATCATGTTAAAATAAAATTCTTCAACAGTAGAACAACTAAGCTTCGGCAATACCTTCAACCCGTGCTATTTGAGTAACTATAATCATAACTCATAAGACAACATATTGTTTTACTAAATCTAGAAGAAAAAGTAAGAAACTCGAATTGTGAATAGTATTAACAAGCCCACAAATTTTTATTTCAAAATTTCCAAACGGCGGCGAGGATATTCGTTTTGAATACAACTCTCGACATCCTAGCCCAAACCAACAAAATTTATAACGAATATAATCGTTTGGCAGAAAAAGAGACCCCTATAGCGCATATACGAACGCCATTTCGTCACAGGTTCATAATCATTCTTCACCCTTTTTTTTCGCACCCTCGTTAGCAAAATTGTTATTGACAGGTAAAAAGTTTTTGGACCATTAACTTCGACATTTTTTATTAACTGATGACAGATTAAAACTTTATATAGCAAATATAGAGTTACCTTTGCCATTATTAAAAAAAAAAAAAGGAAGGGGCAAGATGCAGAAAAAAAAAATTAGACCTATATACGTTCAATAGGTATATCGACGAGAGGGTAAAAAAATTCAGGCTTACGCTGAAATTAATGAAAATCGAAGCATACTACGCACACATACACACACACACACACGCACTCAAAGTCAAATGATGAAATATCTGCCAGCTGTATTGGAACGATTTGGGGAATGGGGGGAAAAAACTTCTATATCATTAGCGTAATTGTTAAAACGAATACAGTGAGCAGGCTGCAGGGCCTTATTGACTGAAATTGTACCTACCCACCTATTCGCCGTCGCCGCCACCACCACCACCAGCCAAGTACAGTCGTCGCAAGTACAGGAAAAGTTTACAAAGGTGTGGTGGGGGGCTCTTCTCAACGGATTAAAAGATACCTTCCATGCGAAAAAGAGAGTAACTTTGTCATGTTGTTTGGCGATGGCTACTAATTATTTGAACAGGAGCTGGGCAAATTTTACGTTTTAACAAAAACTTTTACGACGAAAAGTGAATTCGCTGGGGTGTAGTAGTTTGTTCGAGTCGACTAAAATACACGATATGTATATACATAGTACCCCTCGCTTCCGCCCCACTCATTATGTACAGCGTGAAAAGCGAAAAAGTTAAATTAATTCCGACTTTATTCGTAATTGTGTACGAAAAGAAACGAGTCGATGGCATGCACACGATGTGCACGGACTGAACTACCCTCCAAAGTGCGAGTAAGAGGACGGGACGAGATAGGGCCACTTGCTGGCAGCAGCAATGAAATTTTCCAACTGCATAAAAATACGAAAAGTCGAAAAGTGCAAGAGTGAAGACGATGAAAGAAACTAAAATTGTCGAAAATCTTCAGAAGAAATGGCCAAACATTATATTTACGGAAAAGTTGGCCGAGTAAGTGATATCATGCAGCTTTTCTTTAAAAAAATTTTTTAATTCGATTCCTTGACAATGTGGAATTTGTCAAATTTGATGAGAAATATATAGATCAATCTTTCTCCTATTTATTATTCAGATTTCAGTCAAGCATCAAATTTTTCAAAATTGTTAGCATGATCTATACTATGTTTGAGTAAAGAGTTCCACGAGTCATAACACCCAATAATTAAGTTAGTCATTTCTAGCATGATAGACTATAGTACTCGTAATTTGTTTTCTTTCTCAATTTTCATGGTTTAGTAAGTTACTGCAATGCAGAGTTACTTATAGGTACGAGAACATATTATCAAAGACTCGACGTCAAACCAATTCGACTAGACGAACCTACAGTGCAGTGTATTTCAATAAGGCAAAACAAGATGAAGAGAATTTCTTGGAAACATTTTTCTTACCAAAATTATTTTCAATTCTTAAATCTGTTGCTTTTTTAATAGACGTAAAAAATTATAAGCCTTTCAAAAAAAATTGTGATCCGCTGAAATGTACAAAATACGGTCCTATAATAAAAAATCGGGCTTATACAAGAACTCTCCGGCCATAATCCGTCTTACGAATAATTTTATACATTTTTTGCGTATACTGCGTCAGTAGAACCTTTATATTACATTTTTGACGAATCTGACTGAGCTAGAAATTAGCGAATTAAAAATCAGCTATAAACATAGCATATTCATTTTTTTTTTTTCGTTCAATTCAAAATATAAAAATAGTATTTTGAGTTCGATGATTTTTTTTTCTTTCTAGAAGTATAACTCTCAGATGAAAAAATTCAAATACAAAAACGGAGGAGAAAAAAAGAAGGTGCTTCAATATATTATTTTTTAATAAAAAACATTCGTCCTTGTTCCCCCCTCAACGACCAACCCTACATTACCACTCACCACAATCTCATTTCTTTTGCTTTCACCCTGAATTTTAATTTCACCAAGTGGAATAGCTTCGAAATGTCAAGTCAAAAAAATAGCGTTTAAACGGGCACCATCTTTTTAAGCCCATCTGGCGCACAAATAGCATTTTAAAAGGCATTTTTTCCTCTTCGATTTTTTTTTTTATTTCACATTTTTCCCCCTTCACTGAAAATCTATTATTAAAATTGACCTCCTGACGTGAATTCCAGCAACCCAATCTCAAGAGTTTTTCTTGGTTCATGGCAAATATAATCTCAGAGACGCAAGGAATACCATATTGACAGGAGTTTATTTCTCTTTTGGAACCTGACTCTTTTTTTTCCCCAAATGAAATGTCAGGGAGAAATACTTTGAAGCTTCAAAAATTTGAGTTTACAGTTCACAGACCAATATTATTGGAACCACTTTGCTGTTGAACATATAGAACAAATTACACTTGGACGAAAAGAATATAGTAGGCTATATTTTTGTTTTTTAAAAACTGATTTTCATTTTGAATTTCTTTCAAGAAAATTTCCAGTAAAATCGTTGAAAATCACTTGAGCATTTTGTTTATCTGCCTGCCTCTATTCAAGATATCGATGTACAGGGTAGGGTATATTTAAAGTTCCACGCTGAAGAGTTGGCATTTATTTGTTTTCTTTAATACGAAAAGCTATTATTCAATATCACAACGGTAATTACGAGGTACAAGCAATACCATACGGTCAGATAAAATTATTCATAAAATACTTTCATTTAAACCAAATTTGAACTAATCTTCAAAATTGAATACCATAAATATAAAATCAAATTGCGTAACTCATACATTTTTGGGTTTACAGAATATGAGTTTTTTTCAATATAGGTTGGCCTTTTTTCCTTTATGCAACGAAAAAAAAAGACCAATTGTGCTCAAAAATATACTTAATGAAATTTTCGACGCTGGAAATGAAAAAAACAAAAATGAAAAGGTCGAGTCATTTGTAAAATATGTTACTTCTATTATGCCGATTTAAAACACGATAGCCAGTAGGTACCTATTTTTGAAAAAGAAAGCGTAAATTTTTTTGCTACCAAAATTTTCTTAGAAATGAAATCATCGTTTTGCATCGTTTGTTCCAAAAGTCGTAGCTTCGGGCCACCAACTGTGGTCGCCACCTTTTCACAGCTTCATATATATAAGTTATCCCTCGCCCAAAGCCAAAGAGATTATTTTCGACGTAGCATTCGTTGTCGACGACCCAATCGCAAAAACACTATTACCCAAAATTTATATTCTGAAATGAAATGGCGAATAATGCAGCCGGCTCCACAATAAAATATCTATGGGTTATATCTGCGCTCATCGTACTTTTAGCGTCCATACCAAAAGTCTACCTCCATATTATTATAATTTCGTGTAGGTCTAAATTCAGGTCCATAATAGCAGACAATATTCATGGCAGCTCTAGAAGCACTCCTCTCCATCGCGTTCTCCAAAAAAATACTACCCGTTATCGTTGGTCGTACTTTCGCCACCTCGATCGATAAAATAAACGTGTAATATTTCGTAGTAATATTTGCGCCACCCAGGGTTTGATTTATTGGAAAGTAGGTACACGCTGTAAAACGAATACATTTTCACCAAAAAGTGAGCGCACAAAATCTAGCTACGGCCCCCGCACCCCCTCTACAGCGTGCTTAAAAAAAAAGATAGGCTTATTCTCTCGACGGCTTGCTATTAATGGCAAAATTCCAACTGAGAATATCTTCCAGACGCAATCGCCGAATGAGTTAAATAGTGTTGCGCGAAAATCGACCATCGACCATCATCGGGTGAGCTTAAAAGTTTGCAATCGTTCCAAATGAAAATATTGCTCGATATAGTCATCTGCCACGTCGGGACAACAAGTTATTTCAAAATCACATTATTTTGGTTTTCTCATTGCGAAGGTAGGAGAGGGCCACACAGTAAAACACCAAATTTATATTGAACTACAATCTACGCATGACCAGCATACCAACTAGCAAGGCTAATTTCAAAGCGTCAAGATAATTCAGTTACATTTGAAGACGCGCATGTGCAATTGAATAAAAATCGAATGCACTCTATGGTGGATTATTGTATAATCAGCCATGAAGGCATCAGCTGATTTGGACGATTATACTGAAGTAAGTATAGATACGTCTTCATATTAGAAAAACCAGGTTTTACTCGATTACTCAGAGAACCAGGTGGCGTCATATAGGTATGACGCCACAAAAATAACCTAAAAGGACCAGGTGGCGTCGTATGACACAAGTTAGGGTTTCTCAAAATGTCAGTCCTTTAAGTAGTCCACCTCGAAATTTTGAGTGGCGTCTTATATGACGCCACCAGGTACTTCTAGTGTTAATTGTAATCAAGAGCGAGTATTACAAATGCTGCGATGATGGTGTAGGATTTCTTGTTCCGGCAATGGTGCATTATTTTTCGATATTTTCGCGTTTCATAATCCGTTAAACTAGTAACCGGAGTTTGTAGTACCGACCAACGAATTTCAAAGTTTGCCATTCCATAAGGTTGCCAAGTAAAACCTTTTTCTCATTTGGGCTGCTACCAACCATTGGTAAACATTTCTAGGTCGCTGCCGACGAAAATGAATTTTATGATCTCTAAAAAGCCACAAATACACAAATAAAATTTTTGAAAATTTCGAACGTACTAACTTTTTTTTTTTTTCCCCAGGTGACATAAAGAAGTAATTGTTGGAATACTCTTTCCATGAGATATACATGTAAGATTATCTGCGTCCCATACCTGTTCTCGAAAACTCAGACAAATCGGAGGTTTTCTATTGAAATCTGCTGAAAAGTAATCGTATACAAATCTCTTTACGCCTACTGCGGGATGACTATTACGAGTAATGAAACAATTGTATACATCTTTTGGCGGACAGACCATACCTCACTTTCAAATCATCTACACGAATGCAGTACTTACATTTATACACATATATATTACTCACAATGGATTCGCGGCTTTTCATTGGAACAAAAAGACCAGAGACTGAGGCGAGGATGAAAGTGTGACCATAGAGATTCAATACACAAAAGCAGTTCAAAAAGTTACATTATTCAAACACTTTTTCCTTCTACTTTTTTTCCCCTCGTTTTACTCGTATTTTTACCTCTATTTAACTGGCCTCGATGGTAATAAAATATACAAACATACACACCAAACAAAAACAAAACAGCCAAAAAAAAAAAAACTTTTGTTTTCTTTTCGCTTATAAACAGCTCGGAAAAGTGTTATGGCATTTTGTTTTCCTCCCTCGTTAATGGTGAAAAAATTTTACACGCTGGTTGGCGTCCAGCACGCCGTGGTCAACACCATAACACCATTTCATCTAAATTCTATGAATTCTGTGCACACTTTAAAGAAAAAAAAGCTTCTTACTCAAAGTAAAAAAAAAAGGGGGGGTTTAATTTGATGGGAGCAAATTTTTTTATTATTTTCAATGTACAAACGGTTCACTGGGTAACATGGCAAGGTGGAGGTAGTGTGCAGAATAGGAAAAAAAGGAATCTTTAATTTTTGTTCTTGTTGGTCAGGAAATAGCTGGTTGAATTAAAAGGCGATATAAAATTCGTAATTTAAAATAACTGTTCTACGTATATACGCACGCTGGAAGGACTCCAAAAAAGCAAAAGTAATTGGCAGGATTCAGGGAGGTCTATCTGTGGGAAAACGGTTTCCCGTATAGTAACGAATTCACAAAAATTATCCACCAGATTTCGCGAGGATGTAAAGAAAAACTTCCGAAGCGTACACAGCAATATCTACACTAAATTTGCCTCTTTAAGATCCACATCAAATTATCGCAACTTTTTTTCAGGTTGAAAAATTTCCGACAGTTTATGAGGAATGGTCGAAGAAAAATTCCATTTCAGAGAAGAAAAATTGAAAAATAAATTGGCAGAGATCAAGGCGTCAACCTTAATGTCAAACATCCGACCCAACTTTCCCAGCGAGAAAATTCCAAGACTGGATTCACTACAAACCCGAAACTATTGATCATCTTCTTTTCAGTATTCTGTTTCACCAGAAACGTACAATGAAACCTAAGCACCACCAAACAGTTTATTTGACACGAACACAATTACACCTATACATTCCACTTTACTAGAGATGATAGGTTGTAGGTATCAGGAAGGATAAGCCCTCATATGAAGAGTAAAGCCTGAATTTATTTCAAATAGGAGTCCTCCAGTTAACAAAAAAATTTAGAATAGAATAAAAAACACACGCTTTTCGTGTGAAATTACGAGTACAACAAAAATAGAAACCCGATCACGGATTAAATTTAAGCATATATTCGAATTTTTTGCTGCAGAGAAGGATGTTAAATACAAATTCATCGCAAATACGATTCAAAACCGAAAAACAGAATATTTCTGCAAAAAAAAAAAAAAAAAAAAGTCGGAAGATCAGATTCATCCGAATCGAACATTCACTATCGGCTTTCACTATACACAGTCTTTGAGAGATCGGTTTTCAAAGCACACGATCCTCTTTTTCGACTCGTGCAAATCCTCATCGAATTCAACCCACAAATCTTTCCCCTCTGCCTCTCCACGTCCATCTTTCGCACGAGGAACGTGTGCGAAACACAAAGGCGAAAGCAACAACTGCAGCAACAGCCGCTGCAAGAAGCATTTATAAATGTTATGCAGTCATTCCACCAAACTCGTTCAGACTGAACGTTTCACTCCTATTTCAACTTTTGATAGCTCCTGCTGAGCAACTCCACCGAGGGAGGGAGATGGCTTTTAAGGGTGCTTCTCTACGTGTAGAGAGCACGCCTCGGCTTACTGCTGAAATATTCAAAAACGAAGAGGCGAATAAATTCGCGTCAAATTTCGCGTCGGCAATATTTCCACGCCTAATCCCCCTAAGCCGGAGGGATCAGCAAATTTGGGCTAGGCGCGAACTTTCTTCCACAAAGGATTTTGGCGGGGAACGCCTTTCGAAAGCCGACAAACGTGCCCGACGAAGACGACTTAATTAAGAAAACTTAAACACCGCCAAACCACCGACGAAAGAGCCGAGACGAGGGCCAGAAAGGTGAAAAACGAAATAAAAACTCGCGAGCACTCCTAATATGCAAACCCCAAGAGTAGCAAAAAAGGGCCGCGGGAAAGTGATTTACGGGCCAACGGCGCAGTTTATACAGCTTCTGAAAGATAAGGTATATCTATGAACATAATATTAAAAAGTAAGTTCAAATTTCCGATTAAATTAAGCATTGTATTTCGAATACCATTGAGATCGATGGGCTATGAACTAACGCGCGTAATTTTTGGGGGGCTGGGGTTCTTTCATTTTGGGAATATGTTTTATGAACACTGTATCCCGATGGGCAAAAAATGAGAAAATGATCCGGAAAATGAGAATTTTATCCGTTGTCAGTCCGTTTTTATTTTCGACCATCGGATCTGAAAATTTGCAGTTATTTTTGTCATCTTGATTAATTTTCCAAATCCGTTTGTAAAACGGATTTCCTGATTATAATCAGTGATAATTTTTGGGCAATTTTTCTAAATCCGTTTGTAAAACGGTTTCACGGATTATAACCCGGGCTAACAAATATCATAAAACAGCCTTCACGGAAAATAGTCCAGACTCATTTCCGGCAAGACTGATTACAATCCGTTCGAAATCCGTTTTAGAAGCCGGAAAACAGGAAAATTCCGGGTTATAATCCAGAAACGGATTATAATCCGGAATAAAACGGATCCGTTTTCAAAATATTTTGCCCATAGGGTTACTTTAAATGAGGGATTCCGCATCTCTAAAAAAATTAATAAAAAGATGAACGTACAAGCTAATTTCTATAATTGGAAAAAAAGTTGGTACGGATATAAACATATATTATGTATGTATTTGGAATTAATTTTCGACAAAAAAGATCTCCAAGAAAATCTCACTTGAAGTTGAACTCGTACTTAGGCCAGTAATCAGAATCGCCATTCAAACCTTTCAGAAAAATTTCTATTTTCAAATTCGGATTTGACCTCTACATTTTTGGATTATGATTAGTGAAAAATAACGATATTAACCAAATTAGTAATTAAAAAACAAACAAACAACAAATAAATGAAAAAATAATAATAATAATTCAGCAAAAAACCCGAAGTCGAGTAATTTTCTGGTAGTCAAAAACAAATTTTTATTCAACAGAATCCATTATAATTTTCAAGATAAAGTTTCACAATTTTTTTTGTTGAAATTCATAACTTGGTATAACTATGACACGAACATTTTCAAAAAAATTTCTTGAAGATGCACCCTCTTAGAGTCGATACTTTTCACTAGAAAATTGGCATTGGCTGAGATGAATATAAAATTAATAGGAGGTTTTCTGTCGAAAACCTGCGAAAAAACTTGCTAAAAAAAAGAATTTCAGTCGTGAACTAACTATAAACGATAAAGGATTCAGTCTCAGGAACTTTCTAAACATTCCTAGCAACTTGAAAGTCAATTATATTTTCCTCATACGTATTGTCAATAACCTTTTCATGTGATGCACATTTCAAAGAAGAAAAAATGCCAAAAATTCGTCAAAAATATTGAAAAAATGAAACCGAAATATCAAAATTCAAATAAAATTACACAGAAAATAGGCCGCCAGTCACTTTATCGTTAGGATGAAACACCCTGCAGAGGTAAACCCTGCACAATCACAACTATAATCAAGCGTACATCCAAACTGTTTTCCTAAATGAATTCCTTATAGACTGCTTGCGAAGGTGTATCTCCGAACAACTACTCACATTTCCTCTAAATTTAAACACTTTTAAAGAATTATAAATCCTTCCTTGCTCGCAATTCGTCGATAATTCTAACAAACATCCGAGAGACTTGCCATCGTTTCCCGGCACCAAAAATACAATTTCATCAACATTCACTCGTAGTACAGGTGCAGGGGCCGTGTCTCGACAAGACGAAATGAAAACAAATTCCACAACTCCATCTTCCATATTGCGCAATTTTGGAGCACGCAGCTCGCAGTCGCCATAGCTCTGTTCGTCGTTGAGTTGAGAGGAACGCAATTCCCCAGCGAAATAATAGCCGTATTTCGGCGCATTATTTTTCGCAGCCCCTGCCGCCAGCAGACCGTCACCGCCACTCCGGCTCCGGTCCAGCCGGTGGCACCCGCTACGGCAGCTGCCACAGCCTTAACTCGCAAACCAAACATTCGTAATTTTCCGACGAATTACAGAAATTTTTACCCGCCACAACGTTTACATAAAAGTCCCGGAAGACGTGGCGGCGCGCAAAAAGTCAATATTTATCGAAAGAGCCCGCAACAAAAAAAAAAAAAAAAAAAAGTAACAATTTGATACCGCGAAAGCACACACAAATTGCGATAGGAAAAAACCCATCATCTATCGGGCCGAAATTTAAACTCTTTTTTTTTTCTCTCATCTATTGTACGAGTATTCTTGTTTTTTACTCTTCGTCTCACTTCGCAAAAATACGAACGAACGTTTTCTGGGCCGAAGGTAACTTCACGAACAACATAGAGTATTTATGTTGTTTCCCAGAAAAAAACAACCCTACATGTACAACATTATTCTAAGCCTGAGGCCTTATTGTTTGTACACCATACTGAAGGGATTTGTATCTCAAAATCGTTAAAATGATGAAGAAACTTTGAAGTACATATATATACTTCATTCCAGTTAAGAGTTCCATTCCATGACGTCACAAGATTCAACGAATGAGAAGAAAGTACAGTAAAACCTCGTTACTGTGCGATCCCAAGGGTCTGAGTGAAATTCGCACTAAATGCGGGATCGCACTATAAACGGGGAACCAAAAAAAAAACTTTCAGTTAAAAAAAAATCGGTTTTACATTGTGTGTAGAGAATTGCGTACGTACATATTAAAAGAAATCACTGAAAACGCGAATGAGACTAATCGTCTCTGCAGCACTTTTGTGATCAAATTTTTATAAAATCTCCAATTTATCAGAAATTGTTAAATTTTTACGTTTTCCGGCACTCATTATTCAAAAATTTACACGAATATCGATTCAAATTTCTCTCGCATAAGCTTGCACCCGCACTTTATGCGGGATACAGCTGCATTATATACGGACGATTTTGTGTACTATTGTATAGCCGAGGCCATGGGACTGGGCAAAAATCGTACTATATGCGGGATCGCACATTAAGCGAGCGCACAGTAACGAGGTTTTACCGTATTTTCGATTTAAACCGTGTTTCAACCAATCGCTTTCTTCAAATACTTGTGACGTCATGGAACTCTTAACAGGAGTAAAGTATAGGTACACGAGCTAATTAAAGTAAGGTCCAGTTCAAGGTACGTGTAACTGTATGCTTTCCGTCTCGATGAACTTCACATTGATAATAAGTAAAATTTAGAAAATTAGGGGGCTTTGCCCCTTGGCCGCTTCGCGGCCCAACCCCCCTCAAGGGTGCATAGAAAAAGAATTAACAATATCTTTTCTTCTCTTCTAAGTCTTTCTTTTGCCTTCATCCCCAACTATGTATATGTGTATCTGTTGTCTCACTCGTATTTGTAAAACCTTTCTTCCGCCAACGTTTACTATTACACATGAAAGGATGTGTGTATTTACTCACACTTGTCCGTTTCCAGGTTTCCCATTTTTTGCAACTACAGACACTTCACACTTGTCCATTTCCAGAAAGTAGTCGAGTGGGTTTTGATTTTATAATATAGAGAGATAATAAAAATTACTTTTCAACAAAAAATTTTTCAACCTTCCAGAGCAGGGCGTATGCGCAGGATTCCCCACTTTTCAGTGAAACTGATAATACACACTCATCGCTATCCGTTTCTCGATCACCCAGCTGTGGAATATTTTGATGGTCACCCCGCCAACACCTACCGCGGCACTGCCGGCAGCAGTGCGCTCATAATTTCAACAATTCTATACTTTTCAGGCAGCTTTCAGCGAGTCAGCCACCAAAACCGTATCCGCCGCTGACAAATTTCACGCCGAGCCGAGGTTTTAAAGAAAGTTATACTCGTCGGCCGAATTAAAATATCATACGGATGCGAATTCGCAGAGGCGAGGCCGCGGCGCGGCGGTGACTCGAAATTGGATTTCCACTTCTCGCCTAATTTATTTCGAGTACGATATGATTAGGTGTATTTTAATTCGTCGTAATTCGATTAAATTCGCATCAACGAAGTGCGCCAAAGCTCGGCTACACCAGTTTGGGTCGGAAATCGTTGTGTGGTCGGGAGAGTGCAGAAGAGGGTGTTGGAGGCTAGAGGGTACGGAATAGGGAAAATACGTATCCGCCGTGCACTCGACGTCGTCGATTACACTCCGTCCGTGTAAACCCCTCCGCGGCCTTTCGGCCTTTGGCTTTTCGCGCAGTACGTTTTCGATTTTAGTTATTTTATTTCGAATTTCAGGTACTCCGTATGCTCGCCGTTGTCACCGTTTTATCAACGCAGCCAGTCCATTATACAGCGAATACGAAATTGAGTTTTTACTTTTGTGAGAGCCCTTGGGGGGGTGGGGGAAGAAGGGGAGATCGTCAAATATAAAGAACGTCATAAATTATATGAATGCGAGATTGATTTTTTTCCCCACCCTGCCATCGCACTATATGTACATATACAAGCGGGCTGAATTCGGGATCGATTTGATTGAACGATGTCTCAAAACGTACACTTTCCACGCACGACTGAAAGGTCCTAGATTGCAAAAAATCGAAACAATAATTATATTTAATCGAAGTAAAAAATTAGGTCAGCAGGATAGAAAACGATTTGGATGACCGAATAAATAAAACGCTATCAAGTAATAGGGTGATGTGGTAGTACTGGGTTTATAATAATATGCCGAAGCAAATTATAGACATGACTATTCAGACATAATATGCAGCTAAAATATGGATATTATTTCACGTAATAGTTATCAATAATATTAGAATTTGAATGTGAATTGTCTCGACCCTCTCATCAATATAAGCAATTTCAATTGACACGTTCAATATTGAAGTAGAAAAATTAAATTTTCGCTTAGGCATATAACGAGCAATTGAAACATAGTTTCTATACAATTGACGAAAACAAAATAATACTCTCAAGCAGGATAAACGATGTTTTCAATTCTCAATTCACTATAATTCTATATGTCCAATACTTTCGGTCAATATGGACGAAAAAACTTGACCTTTATTCTTCACCGGACAGCGAAACACTTAGAACTCGTCATTTTTGCTGTACGATTCGTAGATGACGGATGTGATGAAGGAATAGAGGGGGGTTTGAATTTCGTTACCAAAGGGCCTTTTTTTTTTTTAATGTTCTCTATACTTATTTATCTAAGAAATTTTATAAATATTTTTTCGTGTGTATATATAATTTGTAACAACATTTAATAAAGTTTTCAAATTATATTTATAAGTAACCTGAGCGAAGATCAGGTCGTCCAGCTAGTTCTGAATAAAGTCTTCCTTTTAGCAAAAGGAAATTACTACATGCGAGGAGACAAAGCAAATGATTTCGATATACTTGTTCTGTGGTTAATTAGTGGTCTTAGGGTTTGGTTAACTGATCCGGTTCTATCGGTTTTTAACTGGGAACGGTTTGGTTTTTTTTTGCTCCGGATTTTGCTCCTCCGTTTTTATTTGCTCCGGTTTTTTCATCAGGTTAACCGGACTTTAACCGGTTAACCTGCAGATGAAAATCTTATCGAGCTGCAAACACTGAATCAAACACAAAACTTAATTAAGAGTTCAGTGGCTTCAAAGGAAGCTCGATAGAATTTCCAACAAACTTTAAATATAGTACTGAATAACAAAATTATAATTCTTCCAGGTGCTTTTCGTTTCATGATCTATAGAATCCCAAAATATCCATCTCGCATTTCCATAATTCTTTATTTATTATTTTATTATTATTATTCTGTCTCCTTCCGCGCGCATGTACTTCTTTTGAACGCAAGAACAGACAAAGGACCGAACCAATGGGGCTGAAATTTGCACCAGAGGTCAACCTCAGCCAGATCTAGGTCTGATATAAATTTCAAGTCAATCATATTAACAGTTGAGGAGATATTAGCAAAAATGTAGTTCAAAATGACGATTTTTAGGGGCTATATTTCTTTTGAACGAGAGAACAGACAAACGGCCGAACCAATAAGGCTGAAATTTGCACCAGAAGTAAATTTTGACGAGTTTCAGGTCTGATTAAAGTTTAAAGTTGATCGGTGTGCAGTTAAGGAGATATTAGCGAAAATTTAGTCAAAAATCAATGCTTTTGTTGCGGTTCATGACACCTCTGTACTATCAGTCGAAAACCTGCCTTTCTAGCGGGGCTTGCAGCGCTAAAATTTTAGATTTTACCAGAAATTTTGAACATTGTAGTTGGTTGTTGCCTTGAGCAATTAATACACCTAAATGCTCCACCAGGTATGTAGATAGCTTTTTTGGATGTTAAATAGGACAGTTAACCAAACTCCGGTTAACCTGAAATAAAAACCGGAGCAAAAAAAACTGGTGAAAAAAAATTCCGCTCCTTTTCAAACGGTTAAAAACTGTACCGGTTTTTGAAAAAAATTGAACCTTAACATCACTAGGTTAATGATAGGCCAATATGTACTCGGTGAGTCGTGAATACCTCCTCAAAAAGCTTCCAATCTGAATTTTTTCAAAATTACCGAAAACGCTGAGCCATCTGGTTTTGCTTTCTCAACAATGAGCTTGCCAGGCATTCGAAAATTCGCTCAACATAAACACTTTGTCGAAAGCTTATGATATAGGAACTCCGGCTGCGGTCCTTATAGCTATCTCCCCGAGGGTACATCGTCACTGCCTTCGTTCTTTGAATTCACAAATACAGTCCTACAAGAGAACATTCACTACTCCGCATTAGACGATTTCTTTCATGCATACCTCCATCAAATACATTTTACTTGAAAGCGTTGGAAAGCGTCTCAACGCTTTCACACTTTTCAAAATGCAGAACAAACAATTTTTTTTTGTCGGATCCCCAACACTCTTTAGCGTTTTTATCTCTGGCATCATAATAACGTCAACCAAGCGGAAAAATTTAACACTCAAATCGCGAGAAAAATCCAACACAGCGAGTAGAAAAACGACAAAAAAAAATCAAATACAGTCGAATTTTATATACCGAAGAAAAAATTCGAAAAAGAAGTCACAACACGCTAGTTCATTTCAAAATATGTATAGTTATAAGCTTTTTGCATTTTGTTTTTATTCATCGTTTTTCGCACCTTCCATATGCCGTCTGCATCAAGCTTTCGGCTTTTAATACAGCCGCTATAGTGTATGTACTATATATATACGTTCATATTCCTGCGAATGAAGAAAAATAAAAAAACCAGTAAAACGAAGTCGTTCTTTCGTCACAAAATGACGATCCTTTTAACGTTTGTCCGAATGAGAGAAAAAAGAAAGCGTCAAATGATCAAAGGGCGAAGTAAAATACATAAACACTCTTCTTTCTATGTGAGCTGGCCCGAAGAAAAAGTCGAGAAAAAGAAGGTACCTATAGACAGAAATGGATTTACATCGTGATCACACTGCGAACATTCAGCCAGAAAAGTCTAGACAATAGATTTGCAGCATGCTCCAGCTGACTGAGATAGGAAAAAAAAACAGGAAGTTGAAAAAAACAATTCTATGTGACAAATACGAAGCAATCTGAAAGTAGACATGAAATTATTTCAGCAATGCGAAGGAATTAAATTTCACAATCTGGATTTAAATTCATAACTGAAATGAAAAAAGCTATAATAAGTTATTTATTTTATGAGAAACACAGGATAAATCCTGAAATCGACATTAAAAGCATCGAGTGCTGAAGATGTCGAGTTGGTCAACATTTTTTTTTTTGTTGCTTGTAGTTTTTCATTATGCATACAAATTGTATTTTTATGATAAAATATTTAGATATTTTTGAAAACTTTGTTTTAGGTATACTACCCATACCTGCATTCACGGACCTTACCAGCTTAGTAAGGGACACTTAATTTTTCACTTACGTTTTGAGTGTTCCAAAGTTCACTTCAATAATGTTTGTCACCTCTGAAACGTGTTATATTTTATTTTCTTAAAATGAATCAACGTATCGATTTCGATAGTTATATTTTTCCTCAACTCTGTTTTTCTTTTCAATTTTTTTTTTTTTGAATAGTATGACTAGTACATACATGTATGTGAGGCGATCTGAAATACCATACACAAACCCGGGATTTTTTATTTCAATTTTTTGATTGTATTCGATAGAGGAGACAAATACGAGTATATCAACAAAAAAAATCATCCAAAAAGATCAATTAAACGCAGAGTTATAGAGTCTTTAGGTTTGAAAGCTGAAAAAGCTCATTTTGAGAAAATTGACTTCAAAGCTTCTTATAAAAAACTAGTTAAATTCCAACAAAGTAATGATCAACTTTTTTTTGTGAACCGAGCAGTGTGGGGGAGGGGGAGAGAACTGAAAAAACTGCACGAAGAATATTTTTGATTTTTTGTAATTATGTTGCCCAGCACCGGGTTTGTGCATGATTTCTTATTTTGCGTTGTTGTACCAACAATTCGACTGTATTCAGCGTAGAACACAAGTGCGGGTCTACCACATTCACAAAAATTTTGCTGGACAACCCCTCCATCCGTTCCTGTTAAAACTGAAAACTGACATTTTTGACCCCGCCAACTTCAGATTGCTGTATCTCGTTTTTTTGTTTTCCGGGTTCGTGTATGGTTTTTCAGATCGCATCACATATATTTTGCCAGTCATGTACATAAATTCCAATCGAGACGTATAATTGTTACTGCTTTTGGGTAATCAAGTGGAGGCTGAGCAGTTGTCAGGTAAGGGCTAAAGGTTAGGTGATATTTTCCTAAAATACTTATCGAAAATTTCTATAGGGAATGGTATTAAAATCTGTCTGATTAATTTTAGATAGATATTCTCACGCTTGGGCACGGCAGAGCCAATGTCCATCATAAAATTTCTCAAAAAAAAAAAAAAAAAAAATCAGGAAAATATTATGACTTTCGATAAGAGAATAATCTGCATCGCATATATATCAGAATTATAATAGACCTTTTCTACCAGTAAGATACGTTCCAATTCCTGATCTTTCCCCCTACCAACATTTTGTTCTACATTTACTCATTGCTCAAGACACGTTCCTTTCGTCGTCTATGTAAAGGCGACGTAAGTTGATTTTTGAGCTGTTAAAACGATTAGCGATGTTAACGCGTCGTTATTAATTTCCTTCTGTGTAACCTAACTGGCGCGCAGAAAAAAGTTGTAAGTTTTCAATTTAATATCCGCACGTCATTTTACACCCGTCCCTCCGCCCAACCGCCTCACCTCCACCGGGGTGTGGGTTAATCCGTCCAACTGTCGCAACTTTTTATCCTGTTACGAAGTCGTTGTCGTCTTTGCATTCAACCCCACCCCCACCTCGCCAGCCCTGCGCCCAGCACCACATTACAACACGACTAAGCTCCGGCTCACATTCACTGTCGTGCGCTCGCATAATACCCACGTTGTAGAAAATGGAAGAAACCAGAAATCCGCAAAAGTTATCACAATCACACACATAAGCAACAGTTCGCAGCTTGTTTGAAAGAATGGACACATTCTTGCCATTTGGCTAGCATATGTGCAGATTTGCGAAAGTTGAAAACGGAGGTCGGGCAAGTGACCACTAGAGACTCGACTGTTCACTGCTTTCGTCAGCGAACCAAAATTTCTATCTGACAGCATAGACGACATTAGAGGCAGAGAAAAACCAAAGAACATGGTAATCATATTAGCGCAAGAGTTGAAATGAAATCTAAATTCTCTAATTTCAAGACCCACAGGATCATATTCCCTCACTTCGCTGATACGACATTTTGAGAAAACTAATTTAGAATTGAATGCGGGCGGTCAACTAGAAATTTATCCTTCTCGGTTGTTTCATATACATTATAATTCACAGACACTTATCTGAAGTTAAAAGTGGTTTAATAAATGAGTTAGAGGAGGAGGAAAGGTTATAGGTATGAAAAAGTTTGGGGTCAACCTGCATCGAAATTGAGTCTAAATTAAACTGAAAATTGATTTCCACTAATAAGCTTCTTTATGTACCTTTTTCTCGGAGGGTATAACTGGGGAGCTGAAATTTTGAGCAACTTTACGCCTGGTCACAAGATAGATTTAAACACAGAGATCTTAAAATTCAGCTCAACACTAGAAAAATCAGGTTTTACTCGATTACTCAAAGGACCAGATGGCGTCATATACGACGCCACAAGAATAACCTCTAAAGACCAGGTGGTGTCGTGTGACACATTAAGTCGGAGTTTCTCAAAATATTGTTCCTTCGAGTAGTTCATCTAAAAATTTTAGTGGCAATATTGTTCCTTCGAATAGTTCATCTCAAAATTTTAGTGGCGTCGTATATGACGCCACCTGGTACTTCCAGTGTTAAGCTTGAAGAAGTTCATTCTTTTTCACAACATATTCGGCAGTGGATAAAAAATTATTTAGCACCTTCTAGAAGAACTAAGTAAAAAATAGCTGTGTCTGTTTGTAGACAACATTCTGTGTTGAAAAGAAATCGATCGAAGCAATTAATGCTAAAAAAGAAAAGAAAAATGAGTTTATTCACTCATCAAATACCTTCAATTCCAAATAAATCTCACACACCATATCCTCTATAATTTGCTCAATGTATTGATATCTCAATCCTCTAACCCAATTTTCCCCTGTGACTCTCCTTTCTATACTCAGTGCACTTCAGTTATATGGGTAGATATATCTAATATCAAGCTGGTGATGAAAAAAAAAATTCGATTATTTTGAGAAGTGATTTTTCAGTGAATTTCTAACAGTTAGAATAGGACGTCACCTCTTTATTTTACGTTTATTGCTACGTCTCAACATGCGAGCATAGTCTGGATTTAATGAAAATTCAGACAGTATTAGCAGTCCACACACACAATAAATGATACAACTTGAAGACACATACACACGTGCAGAAAAATGGTGGTCATAGGACGTTACGAAGAAAACTCATAACGCTGAAATGGTTTTTCGTTGATGTAAATACCAACTGACTGAAACAGATGAGAGGAAAGAAAATTGGATGCACGCGAGAACGCGGAAACGGCAGCCGGAAAATTTCGACGTGAACTTTTGCAGGCGCAGGCTGAAGGAAAAAATATCTAAAATGAACCGAGTTATGACTTTAATTTAATTTTACTTTCTCAGCTTTCTCTCTTACAACTCGCTCTTTCAAAAATATTTCAAAATAGGCTTATACACCGCTGATACTCTAGGAAAATAGATATTTTTCTCGTCTCCTCTCCACTTATTTCTTTTATTTTTTCTCTCTTTCTACAGTTGACTGAGCGAAGAGAAAAAGTGAACCGACAAAAGTATTGAGCAAGGAGGAAAAAGAGGAAGAAAAATCCAGAAAGTTATGTTTTGTATTTTCTTCAATTCCCGCATCCCTTTCCTTTTTTTTTCATTTTTAGAGACTTCACTGTTGCTGCGAAGCGGTTGCTGCGCAGTTGGATAAAAGTTACTTGTACAGTCGAGGTGGATTTATGATATTGCCTATGACATCCACGACATCACTCCCTTTATCCATTTAGAGACCTCGCATAATAAATTAAATCAACACTAAAAAAAACAAAAACAAATATATAATATGCATATTTTTAAGCCTTGAGCACGGAGAAAGTTGGACACACCGTGGCTGTCATTAGAAAAGGCTTTTCAAAAGAGTTTATCAAAGTTAATCAATCGTCGGTTGCAAATAGCACAGCAGACTTCCTCGAATGATAAATGGAGTTACAAGTTTACACGCACTCAGCACGACTCGGGTATACAAACCGGTGCTGCTAAGAGGTCAAGCCGAAAAATCTTCAAATCGCAACTTGTAAATCTTTTAATTTCTAGAAAAATTCTAAAAACTCGAAATTTTGAAAAAATCTGTAAAAATTATCTCAAAATTCCACATTTCAAGTTACGATTTATTTTTTCCGATAATTTGTTCTAGTAACAGAAAAAATTACGTAAAATAAGATCAAACTACTTTTTTCTTTTCTATTTTTCCAGTTGATATTTCATTTTTTGAGCTTTTTCATAAGATTTTCTGAAATACGCGAAAAATTCTAAAAATTTTGGTTCTCTTTCTTAGAATCCTAGGAGCATTTGAAAATCTTACGATTTTCAGATAAATTTCTAGACTTGACAATATACTGACATAAACTTGCAATTCTGTTATCATTTTCTCAACACTTTGACGCGAAATATACTATTTTTTAATCGGCCACAGATATAGGCAAACTGATTTCATTAAAATATTTTTAAGCCAAAAGACGACACCGATCTTCTAATTTAGCTGATGCGGCTATATACATAGCTATTAGCTAAGGAGAGCGTCGAACTTGGATTACCTGTAAAACGATATCCTTGACAGAGACGTAGTCGGAGGGCGATCGACAGGCGAAAGAATACCCACAAAAAATAAGGCTACGACCGTTACTACTTAAGTGATAACCACCACAAACTTCCTTTCACCATACTTCCAGACAACCATTACGATAAATATTTGAACAGCGGCGTGTCTTTTTACACACCAAAAAAAAACAAAGTTAATTTGATGTGCGATTCGTGTCAAGAGAAACTGCTTTTTTCGCGGTTAAAACCTTTCCTTTTTTTTTTTTTTATTCTTCAAACAATTTTACTCTTTTTCAGCTCTCTTTAAAACGCTGATCGATAAAGCCAGAAAAAAGTTTAGAAAAATTATTTCAAGAACAAACTATATAGGACGGATGCCGCAATTTCAGAAGATTCTACAAAACAAAATAAAAATCCAGAATGACACGCAGCTGTACAGTCTCATAAAAACGAACAAATTTTTTTCTCCAACATAATTGAAGATTTTAAAGACATGAAAAATATTCGTTTTTTAGGCAGAATAAAGGATTATCCAACAGTTCCGACAATCCGCCCATCGACGAAAAAGTATCTCTTTTTTAACCCACATTTAGGAAACACGTGAACATTTTTTGCAGCACATTTGTCAAAATTACTCGATCATGGACCACATTAAATTGCGTAAATTCTTACTCATCGAGAAAAAAAGGTATGTATTTCATTTTCGCAAACGCTAATCGTCCAATTACGTTATCTCTTTACATTAGCAAACAAAGGACCAGAACAGGTGGGTTGTAGGGCTGATTTCTGCAGTTCATCGGCACCGAAGTATAAGCACATGTTGATTTTAGACAGTATCGTTTTCCCGATTTATTTTTCTGCCCTTTTTGTTCTCGTCGCCAACTACCTCTCCCGCTCCGCACCCATTTTAGGGTGTATCATTTTACTTCATTTTTTGATGGGCAACGCAGGCGGCAGCAACAGCTGACGCCGTCGGGGAGCCATATAATTTTTTGATTGATTAGCAGACCGTCGATAATGAAGTGCTGAGCAGACGCGCGTGCTCAAGGTGGGTGTTCATTGCGTCAGTCTGACCGAACACGATTAAACAAAAGCTCCACTTTTTAGTCATCGAACTCATTCGGATTCGACCAGCGGAAAATGGCAAACACAATTCTCACAACGAAAAATATTCATTGGAAAAACGAGGCGAAAAAACACCTATACGAAGTCAAAAATTTGTGTTTTTAACAATGACATTCACAATTTTAATCACGAAATGAGATAAAAGAAAAGTTGACGTTGAGAGTATACTAACCTTGCCAGCCTCTACTAAAGTTCTGAGGCAACGGATCGCTGCGGGACCAGCAGAGCAAAAGAGAGCACAGCCCGCTCGGACCACGTTGGCAACTGATGAAATCAAAAATTGCCCAAAAAATTTTTAGTATAAAAAATTTTGCACTCCCCAAGTTTAATTTGCAGAAAACTAACTTGAATGAAAAAAGTTATAGTGAGCTGTGTGAATGGACCAAAGAAAGGTAAACACCGCAAAAAATAAGATTATATAATCCAAAGATATTGTAAATGACTGGAAATTTGCCTGCCCACGCGAATGTAGGAACTGCATAAATAAGAATACCACACAATTTTATGACAAGAATCGTCTTAAGTACCTATTCTCATACTCGTACTTTAAAAAACATTCAATTTTACTCTCAAACAGGCTTTTCGTAATTTTAAATTTCCTGGTTATCCGCGGAAGAATGTATAGAAGACGATGCCAAAGAGAAGGTACGTATTAGTAGGCAGTAAGTACCTCACGAAAATTAATATCTGATAGGGTCGAGACAACAAAAAACAAGTACAATATCCTTCATCACTGCTGTCGTGATACGCTTTTCATGCCATTCGCCGGATGATTATCAAACAAGAATGAAAAAAAGTGGAGAAGAAAAAAGATCAATTTTAAGAAATCAGACGCTGGTACGGTGAAAATACTTTGCGCACGAAACATTATAAAAGGTAAAATTTCATCTCCTTTTTCACTATAGTAAACTCTGTCGTAATTTTTCCTCTTTTTTTCCAACTTCTCTTGCCCGTCCGTGCTTCCCCCCCCCCTCCCCCTAAAAGGAAACTCGGCGCAATTACGGACTCAATTTTCAAGCGGTATCGAGCTCGCCAATTTTCCACCGACAATTACAGCGAAAACGATTGTGTCCGAGTTATCATGAAATGAGAGACAGAAAAAAAAAAGTAAGGAAAAATGTGGAGAAGAAAAGAGATCTAGAGATCAAGAGGGATGGAATAAGAAGGCGAGTGAATAGGGCATGCATGAGAAAAGGGGTGAAAATGAAAGAGAAAAAAAAACCGCGATAGAAAGATTATACCTTTAAAAACATTAACTCGGTATTTTGCAGCAGCAGAATTACACTGTTCGCGGTTAAATGAAATTTGATGTGGCGAGAACGTGGCGTAATAATCGCGTCTTAATCGAATTACTTAGCCAGCCAGTCAGCGGAGTGCGGATACGGAGGAGAGAATAGTCGAATACGAGGGTGAAAATTACTGAGATTTGTGAAGTCGCGACGAAGAGGAGGGATGTGGCGGGAGGTGAAGACGAGACGTTTCAAGCGTATTCATTTTAGTCAATAAACTGGGGTAACCCATCCATTGTATACGTTCGAATTTATAAGAAAATGGTGTGGTGACTAGACAGCAAGTACGACTACCAAAGACTCCAGAATCAACTGCAAGTCAGACGAGTTAGATGATAAGTTGTGAATAAAATCATAATGTAGCATAACATACAATGCATCGACTTGAGTTTTATACAGCGGAAGAGAAAGCTTGACCACCCCATGAGAGATCGACAAAACGGTAGGAAAAACGAAATGGTGAGGCGCATGTTTCGTTTGTGATTTGCAAACTTGCAAACCGTACTAGTGCTTTAAAAAAAAAAAAAAAAAAAAAAAAAACGAGTACCTGATTCTCATATTACCCGAAATCAAAACTGTTCAGAATCGAGGAAAACATTGTACCCGACTTTCAGGGCCGAGTGTACAATCAGAGCTTAGGTGGGGCTCAAACGAAAACCAGTTTCAACTTGAAAAATTAGGGTTTACAATGCGAGTTCAAAAGTTGAGGGAGACTTAAACCCGGTTCAAGTTAAGTGGAGTCTGATCGACACTTAAGGCAAATTCAACTAAAAGCTGAGAAGAATTCTATTGTATTAGCACAGGTTGGGTAGGCTGTACACTGCAAAGTTCAGTTTCTTTATCGATGTATATCTGGATTTTGCGCCGGTAGTTTGGGTTCACTGCGATACCGCACGACACAAAATAGACAACCACAGATGCGAATAATCAGAATTCCCACAATTTTGTTGCTTCATCAGCGATTTTGATGGTTTAGCTGAACCACCGTCTATTTTTGTTTGTACACTCTGGGTTGGGGGTACAATCAGAGCTTAAGCTTCCCCTCAACGGAACCAGGTTCAAACGATGAACCTCGGCTTAGGCATAAAGAGAGTGTACAAACAAAAATAGACTGTGGTTCAGCTAAACCATCATAATCGCTGACGCAGCAACAAAATAGTGGGAATTCTGATTATTCGCATCTGTGGTTGTCTATTTTGTGTCGTGCGGTAACGCAGTGAGTCCAAACTACCGGCGCAAAATCCAGATACATCGATAAAAAAATGGAACTTTGTAGTGTACAGTTTACCCAACCCGTGCGAATACAATACAATTCCTCTCGATTTTTAGCTGAACTCGCCTTAAGCGTCGATTGGACTCCACTCAACTTGAACCGGGTTTAAGTGGAGCTCAACTTTTGAACTCGCATTGTACACCCTAATTTTTCGAGTTGAACCTGGTTTTCGTTTGAGCCCCACTTAAGCTCTGATTGTACCCCCGGCCCTCTATATTTATGCCTAAGCCGAGGTTTGTCGTTTGAACTTGGTTTCGTTGAGGGGAAGTTTAAGTGATGATTGTACCACCGGCCCTCAGACTCGATTCTCAGAATTGAAATCTAGAATAGCGAGTTCTCGGAATCGATTTTTGAGTTGAAAAACTTGATTCAACTCTATTTTTGAGAATTGGGTACTCGATTTCAAAAATAAAATCCGACAGCACTAAACCATATTGTGCGTGAACGAGGTTTTACACGGTAAAAATGTACTTCAAGTGGTGTCTCAAAAAAAAAAAAAAAAAAAAAAAAACACACACCACTCTATCAATCATTTTTTCAACTGGAAATGAGAAAAATGAAATACAGCGGTAAAAACAGGAATTGAAAGATTATTTCAAGAATACTTATAGTCCAATTTAATAACTTTTTCAAAACCAACTACCGTCTGTCGAATTTAATTGCTGTCGCTTTCAACGTTGTTTTATGTGCAAGTAGATATAATGTGATTGGTATAATTACTATAATTACTTACAAACAAATTCAATAGTTTCAGCTATATTTGTCGGATACATTACGCGGACATGTCAGTTTTGCTTCATGTCCCCATGCATTCAGCTGATTCTAGATTCAAAATATCGATATAAACGCATTGAAAAATTATCTAGTTTTATCACCGACCCATACTAAATTACGATATCCTACATCTATTTTTTAATGAATTTTATATAATCTTACTATCAATATCTGACCCAGTAGTAATAGTTTTGAAAACGGCTCAAATTACACACTAGTGTAAGCATCTACTTCAAGTTTTGATTTTGAATAAAGTCAACCCACAAAATCCTTATTTTCAGAATCGAACTGTACAAACACTATACTTGAAGTTAACATCCATCAATAAGCCAACAATATAAGAATGCTGAAACAAATTTCTAATCTAAAACAAGAAAGAAACAAAAAAGAAGAAAACCTCACAACGAATATTTGATAAAGAGAGTAACGAAGCCAAACGTCTCCTACTTTTGCTTCCCTTTCTTCCTCGGTGCCACAATTTTGAACCCTCTGTTCCACTACATATTTTCATATAGAGTGGCGTTTTTTTTTTCTTTCGATTTCTCTTTTCAGCAAATCCCCCGAGTTTAATAAGCGAAGCTACGGAATTTTTTTTCTTCTCCAGCTATACTATTCGCCGATAGCAAAATACGAACTCCAAACAACTAGCAATAAGAGTTCCGCGTCGTTTTCAATGTACCCTATAACTTCTTTACAGATATATACCCAAATATTAGACGTAAAAAAAAAAGAAGAAGAAATTCGGAAGAGAAAACATTCAAAATGTGGTTCTGCAATGATCCAGTATATTGTAGGACTGAGTACATATTTTGTAAGTGGAAAGCAATATAATTTCAACATTACTCCAAAACTTTGTCTTCCTCCATTGTGAAATTTGAGTAACTTCACATTTTATTACAACAAACGTTCACAAAATAATTTTGCAGTTTCAAATAAAAAAGGTAGGTTATTTATTATAACACTAAATTATTGTATAATATTGAAGAAATATCGAAAAATGTAAGAAACTTCACACTTATAAAACCATGATCCTAGTTTATTGGTTCACTTTTGCATGATTTATTTGACTGTTAGATATAGCCCCTAACTATATTCGTTAGTTTGGACTACGACAAAATACTATTATTGTATTTAACTGCAATTTCGGATGAGAGAAAATTTATCCGAGTCCAAGGGGAAAATTTTTACCTTTTGAAAATTTTTAGGATTAACTAAATTTAATCAAGTTCTACCTCTATCTATCCCAATGAATCTCAGAAGGAGGGAGATAAAACTAATAATAGTCCACCTTGCACTGAGAAAAATAAATATGTAGTAATTTTTACCATTTTTTATTGGAAAACAGGGACAATTCGAAATTCATTACAGTAAAAAAAAAAATCGAAAACAAAAACAATGAAATGTCTTTTTGAATTGGGCAGGGTTTTCAAATTGTAACCATCACCTACGTAATACTTGAAAATTTTTGAAAATTTTTTCGAACTAATACGTACGTTTTATTTTGTTCTATTTCAAAAATTGTAAAAATTACCATTAAAATTTTTCCCAGTGTAGATATTCTATAATATTACCAACGTATTTTATAGGTAAAATGTTTAGGAACTTGAGTATATTTGTGACGAACGTTCAACATGAAGCAAGTGAAAATATTATTAATTCAATAATATGCTACTCATTTATAAAAATGAAATCATTCATTCTGTTCAAAAATCACACTTACTCAATCAACGAAAAGGCTTTCTCTTCCTTAGAATTTTTCAATATTACCTCATATGTAGCACGGTGGAAATTTGTACTTTGAGTTTTTCAAGATAACACACTCTAGTAGACAGCAAATTTACTTACCTGAAAAGAAAATGAACAAAAATATATTAAAATGGAGTTAACGAAACTTACGTATTTAGACAAACAAGAAATACACGCAATAGAAATGGTAATCCGTAACTATAGGCGCAGGGCTAATTTTTTAAGTCAGAAAAATTGCTAGCAAAAACCATCTCATCAATGATTCATGATGACGGAATAACTCGTTAGCAGTCAAATTTTTATCCTAATTGTAACACTTATATACGTTGAGCACGTGTGGAACAGTCGATGGCATTTTTCGAAAACTCTGTCACACGAGCGCGTAGTTGCAGCTGAAGAAGATAATTGGGTAAAAAAGGTTGTCGAAAAGCAGACGCTGAATATTGCCCAACAATTATTTCACGACGAGCAAAAATTTGCGAGTCCAACAGCAACAGCTGTACATATACGTATTAGGTATATCATGTTTTTTGTGAGATTCACCTCTCGTCCACCTCCGTGGAAACCACTGTGGCTATTTCTATCAGTTATCGGAGGGGCCGTATAAGTGTCTTGTCTTCCCAAGGCAACTGAAAAAATCGAACGAAAATTGGGCATAGAAAAGGAAGACCCATCAGCGAATGCGAAAGGAAAGTATAGACGATGCGGCAAAGAAAAGTGGAGGCGGAGGAAAAAACACTGAAAATGAATGGCTGCGGCTACTTTGTAGCAAAAATAACGAAAAACGTCTCGTCGTAAGATGGGATTTTTGGCTTACGGCGCAAACGACCGCGAAAAACAGGATAGGATTAGCTAACGCCTATTTTACCGGGTAAAACGTTGAAAAAAAGGATCACACATCGATTTTCTCGACCGCTATAAGCCTTTCAACAATCTAAAATTTTTGTCAGAATAAAAATCCTTACTGGAAAAAAAAAAAAAAAAAAAAGAAGAAGAAACGTACAAAATAGCAGATTAAGTATATTGAAAATCCGTCAAGAAGTGCGAAAATTCAAAAACAAAAAAAAGAAAAGGTAATTCATCTCTAATCCACTATTTTTTTATTTTTTTTTTTGGCAAGTTTCAATATCCATACTCGATCCTTAACTTGCTTAAGGCTGGTTTACACGGTGATAGTACTATCATGAAAGTACTCTGATGAACTCTCATGATAGTTCATGCTATCACCACTGTCGCGATAGTGTTAATTTACATTGAATTTGAGATGGGCGCAATTGATGTGATAGTTGCTGGTGATAAAAATGAATTTGCGTTTGTTTTCAGATGGATTTTTTTATGTTTTTATATAATTTATTAGTTTGTGAAACTGAAAATTTCTATAAATTATTTTTTTGTTTTTTATTTTTTTAATTTTATTGTTTAATTAATTAATTTTTTTGTTTTGTTTTTAATTTAAAGTTTTTTTTTCTTTTTGTTTTGGTGAGCATCAAATTCCATTTAAAACTACAGAAAAAACGCCAAAAACTAAAAAAAAAACTGTCCAAAACTTCATAAATACCAACAGAAATCAAGATCACTTGTGCTATTCTACTCTCATGCTATCATGCACGCGTGATAGTGTGAAAGTACTATCACACCGCTTGTGACAGTGCTTGATAGTGAATTTACACGATGATAGTAACATGATAGTTGCTATCATGACAGCAACTATCGTGATAGACTATCACCATGTAAACCAGCCTTTAGAAGAAATGACATGATTTCACGATAGTTTTGATCGAAATTTTGGGTTCGACAAGTTTTGAGCAGCAGGTTCTCGATAGAAAACCCTACTGGGCTACTGCGAAATCGTTTCAAAATCGAAATGAAGTTGACTGCTGCGTGCGAGATCAAATCTAGCCTCTGCCTGGGAATATAACCAGTAAAAGTCGAAAATCATATTTTTCAAAACACGTTTTTCTTCAAGGTTTGTAAATACACGAGGAAAATTTAAATTATCCCGTTGAAGAATATTAAAACGAATACACATAAACGGGTGGGATTTTTTCAAATATATGATCATTCAAGATTGATCAGAAACAATAGAAAACTAATATCAACTGCACAGAATGATTTCAAGCGAATTGTACACCAAGATAAAAAAAACAACGGCAGAAAAACCATTCAACCAAACCTAATGACAGGCCAAAAAAAGAGGGTCGATTGCGACTCAAAGTTCGTATTTCTCTCTTCTCTGGGTTTTAGACCGAAAGTTTTGTAGGTACTCTTCTTTCAAAATTTTTCTCCGTCAATGCATTCGGGGCAGGACTCGGGGAGAAAAAGGGCTCCGAATTTCGTATGTACCCACGTAAATCACTCTTCGACCGAAACACCAGACACCAAATGACACACGAGCGTTTACAGCATTTAGCTACGATGGTAGCGACTAATATAAATGATGCTGGTTCACAGTCGAGAACACATATAATCGAATGACTTCCATACCCATTCAGAGAAGGACTATATACTTTACTATCGACTTACCCATGGGATTCGAGCAAACGCAACAAACCAAATGACGTTATATTCGGTCAGCATAGGATTCGACTTAAAACGAACCCCCCCTCCCCTCCAACCCACCATGAATCAAACATGTCATATGACACATTCAAAAAATATTTATATTAGCTACGTGTATGAAAATTCATTTAAGAAGCTCTTGTTTACAACATAAGAAGAATTAAAGATGAGAGCCAGAAGTGAAAGTGGAAAAACAATAATCAATTATGACCTATTCCTTTCAAATGAAAGATAGTATAATCGTACTTTACTAGCGAAGCAAAAACGTATATAATACTGCAATTTTCCCAACTATTTAAGAAGAGAGGTTTTCGTCATGAGTAGGGATTGAATTTATATGAAAACGTATATTTTTTTGTAATTCACATGGAAGGGTGAGAGTCAGATAGTTTTTCGTTTCACGCCATTCTGATTAAAATAAGCCCAACTTGTTTTCACATATTTCGCATATTTGAGGTACCCATATTTGCATATTTCGACATATTTCACAAAAATTCATGCATATTTCACGAATTACTATTCTCATACTTTAATTTGTGATCTGATCTCTAATGTAGTCATGAATTGTGATGTTAGTACGAGTATTAAGATTTTATACCAAAATAACATTTTAAAATTAAGAATTACTCAATAAAATTGTTTTCTAGTTTCGTTCATTCAGAAATTGCATCTTGAATTATTAATTGGTATGAAGATCAAATTTATCTTTAGCTCAGTTAGCTGAGTAAAACGATACCAATATTGATATTTTGCATATTTTTCGCATATTTAAAAAAAAAAACATGCATATTTTTTTTTAAGCGCATATTTTCCACTTTTTAGAGCATATAAATCCGATCCCTAGTCATGAGGAAGCATAGAGTTAAATTTTTGATTTGCATCTTTTATGGCTAAAATTAACCATCAAAGTTACATCTACTTTGCGTATCAATGAAAGCTACAGATATTCAATCGAAAATAAAAATCCAATTCTATTCATCTAAAAGTTCATCATACAAGTTTTGCGCTTCTAGTAAAGCATAAATATCCTTCTTTTTGAGACTTTTAAAAGTAACCACAGACGAATAACATCTACATGGGATAACTGATATTTGAAGTAAAATGAATCTGAAATGCTTCACATTTTAGTCACAATTCGATTGATTTTAAATATTTCTCGTACATCATACCTATTGGATGTGTTCAGTGTTTACCTTCTATGAGACGGACGTACTGAATACATTTTCGAGCAGTAACCACGCAATTAGATATTCTAGAAAATATAATGTCTACGCCATTTTCGTTACAGAATAAGGCTGGTTAGTCTTCCATTTTGTCCTCTAAAAGTCAGCTGGGTACATACTTCTTACCCCGTCTTATATTTGAACCAGAAATCTCTTTATATACCATAAGCTGAAGAAAGGACGTAAACCTGAAGAAAGCACCAATCTATCTCCCCACCCCTGCCTCAATTATCCTCTCATTTTTCCCTACTCATATTTCCTCTCGAGAATGACAAAATATTAATAACCATAATAATACTCGTAATGATAATAATAATCGAGAAGGTGAAACGGGAAAAAAGAAGCAAAGTTTAAACTTCTTGTAAAGTTTGAACAGAGAAAAAAAGCGAACATAAGGAGCTTTTAATAGTTAGAAGTCGATGTTCAAAATAATTTATCGACACTTTAAAAGCGAAGAAGGGGAGAAAAAACTTTCCAATTTTCGTTCCCGCAGGAAAAAATAAGACGCGAGTAAAGGCGGGTGAAAAAACAGATAGGGCGGCGTATAATAATTTCAATAATGGCTTTTGCTGAAGTCTTCTGTAGAGGTATGTATATACAATACACCATCCATAATTTTCTCTCCCATCCTCTTTCACTTTTTTCTCTCTCATTTTTACACTTCATTTTCGCTTCTCTTCGGGGGGAAAAAAAAAAACAGCCAAGGTAGGTCTGCTAAAAAGTGAAAAACTTTTCACTTTATTAATAACGAAAACTAATATTTTTCATTGTATTAGCGTATTATCGAAAATGCCATTTTGCAAGTTGAACTTTCTTCAAACGGCCCTTATAAACGCCGTGTAATTAATATTTTAATTTATTCTTGATCCTTCGCACCCCTTCCTAGGTGGTCCGATTCCACTCTTTCAACACCTCTCCTCCAAAGGCACTCTATTCCATCGCTTGTCTCACTCCAAAGACACACCCTTTTATCATTTACACGATTAAATTGAAATTAAAAGTTTCACTTTTGACTTTTTTTCTGCTACACACTTTCTACCTCATCGTTGTCGCTTCGGGGTGAACCCACGTCGAATTAAATAAGTCTTTCTTCTCGTCAACAGTTCAAGTAATAGATTTTCTTAGTTTTCTTCTTTTTTCTTCGTCCACGCCACTCAACCGGAGTCAGTGTTTTTTCCCCCTCCGGTTCGATAATTTAAACGCAATTGGTACTAAATATTCACGAATATAGTGGTTTTTTTGCTCCCTAATTCCATATTTTATAAGATCAAATGTACGATTCCAGAAGTTATTTTTCAAATAAAAATTTTACAATCATATTATAGATTTGAACGCAGGTTTACCACAGAAAATTTTCATTGAATTTGGTGCAAATTTGGAATAGGTACATAAAAAACAGATATAAGTATGGGGCATGGCTATAGTTCTCTGTTTCATGATTCCAAATTCCAAAAATACCCATCAAAAAATTTCTTCCAAGTTTATAGAGTAAGTTTGGGATACGTAGGAAAAATGAAATTGAATTAACAACCAAAATTATTAATATTGCCGGATTCGGATTATCTATATTGCCGCTAACATATATTAATAATGTTACCGGCAAATCATATAATTCATGTATTTCATGAGATACCTATAGTGGTTTTAAGCAAATTATATAATTCATCAAATATTATGTAGCTCTATGCTATTTGTTCAAGAATTTCATGAAATACTTGGTGATGATTGGCCAAGTCACATACACACTTTACACGACTGATAAATCGCAATAGAAATATTTCTAAAAATATTCTTCTAAACTACAAAAGCAGATTTTGTATAGCTAATAAATTATTATAACACTCTGCGATATCTTTGATATCATCTCTTCTTCCAATTTCAGTAGCTACATTTTTTGTGAGTTTTTTCTACTGCTCGCCATTGTAATTGTCTAAGAAATAAAGCTCCAAGAAACACGAATAAAAAATAAATGAAGAACCTGCACACTCGGAGAAGTAGCGCACTTAGAAGTTCAAACACTGAAAAAGTCAACTCGAGCAAAATGAATTCAAAAATGTTTTAATTTGAAAAATCTACTTCCATTTAAAAATTTTCGATGGAGCAAACCCTTCTTGTTTTCTTCGCACAACAACCCAAACAATATTTTACCATTCTCTGTTCAAACTGTATCGAGTTCCTGGTAAACCCACCATTATACGTTTCTTTTCCAAGGAGTTTCATAATCTATTGCCCCATACAGACGGGTAACCTTCAAAAATTTATACGACCACATCAAGTTCAACGACTTCGAAGCTTTCGAAAAACGATGACGAAGCTCGTAGCCACGTCTTATCCTATTTCTCGTGCTCCCCCTGGCAATCTCATTCTGCTGTATGCCCGAGTCCGAAGCAATTTCTGTCTCGTCGAGTACAGCGATAAGCGATGGCGCTAATGAAACAGGAGGTTCTCTGTGGAAAGCGACGTAAAAAAAGAAGAAGAAGAAGAGGAAGAAAATTAAAGGCGAAAAAAAGCGCCAAAAGAAAAGACCGAAGGCAAAAAGGGACGAAGAACGGATTTACGAATAGTGCAAAATGGCGGCAGCGCCGCCACATTACACAGCGACGGTAATTAGAGAGAAGATCGTCTCTCGGCGGGCCACATTAAACTGTTGATTTTCTTCGTTTACTTTAAAATTTATCACAATAAATCTCGCGTGAGGAGTTGGCCAAGCTCGAAGGCGAAGGCTATGTGGATGCGCGAATATACAGCCAGCGAAGGAGCAGGTGACAGGAGCAGGAGCACAGCCGTACAAGGGGTAGATGAGCAGAAGATGACTATAATACATAGAGTCATAGTTGTATAGCTATTAAGAAAAAAAATAAAATAAACACCCAGACAATAAAAAAAGAAAGATCGGGGGGGGGGGGGGCAGAGAAAAGTGATGCAAGATGAAAAATCGAGTAAGCGAAAGGATAGGGACGGAGGGGACAAAAAAAGGCTACCGCACTTCGTATATAGGTATATACAAATGCTACCTACGAGTACTTTGGCTGCGCTGCAAAAGCGGTCGTCATCTCAAATTAAAATTAACGATATAAACCAGCTCGATCTTTTTTCGTCCCTCTTGGCACGTACTAATACGTTGCTGAATATTATGCTCCTGAGACCATAATAAAATAGTGTATTAAATCCCCTCCCATCGCCTATATAGTGTCGTTCCCCTCCTTATGGCTAAAATAACGGCGAAAGTGTCGCGAGAAGAATATTCCGTTATTATTTTTAACGCGATCTCAGCTCCTCTTTTTTTACCCGCCGCGTTTTATTTTTCATTTTACTCCATTTTTACTTTATCAACTTTTCCTTTAAATTACTTCGTCTTATTCTCATCAAAGGTTTCAGTCTCTATTTTCATTATTTTATTATCTGGATACACAAACAGTATATTAGAATGTAGATACTTCATTCGTGTTTCACAAATTAATTTTCTAAACATGGTCTTTTTAGTTGGAAAAAATAAAAATAAATAAGGACAGCTCTGCTCAGTACCGAATCAAACACAGCTCCATGCAAAAATTTCAATCATGAATATTATGATTTGATGGGTGATTTCACAAAAACTTTGAGATTTTGTACTAGCTAAATGTCTCATTAACTACAAAGACTAGATTCATTTTTCATCTTAGTACTCGTAATGACATTTTTCCACGTTATTCCGAGGTTTGCAATATTTTGCATCCCCCGCCTCATTGGTAAAAATCGACCCTAAATGGTCAAAATATCCTCCATATAACCCCATCGCTTACCAGCATGAGTGTAAAATCAACCCTAAGGGCCTGTATTACAAACACTGTTCACTAAACTCTGAACATTACCCATTTAACCAGTAACCAGTGTTTGTATTACCAACCCTTGAACGTCGAAATATCCTCGACAGAGATGGATATCTTAAACACTTTTTTCATATCAAGACACGATTCTACAAGCTGTATCACTCTGCCGGTTTTATCAATTTGTTGTACTCGAATGTTATATCTGTACTTGGTTATGTTGCATCTGCCAAAAAAAAACGGGTCATGATGTATTTAGGACTTATCAGGTTTTGGATTTGGACCGACGATACAATTAAAGTATTGTACTCGTAATCGATGACGAACAAACTTACACTAATAAAATTTTAGGAAGTGATTTCTACAATTTAAATGGGAAAACTAGGACAATGTAAGATCTGTGGCAGAAACTACAACTAAATTATATAATTTAAGATAGAAATAATATAAATTAGGAATTTGTTTTTAGGTAAATGCTTTCATCTTTATGTGCACTCCACTTTATTGTTTTCATACGTCTAAGAATCCAACTATTTTTTTCTCCCGCGCACTCCAGTTTGTTATACAAGGTCTATTTTCTGCTCCACGTCGTAGTTAAATGAATGCATTTACAAATTACTATACAAATATTAAGAATGTCTACAATAATCATTTTCATAACTGGGAAAATAAAAGGTTACTAGCTATGTTCGTAATTAGATACTCATAATTTCTCTCAGTGTAGTTCCTTTTGAGAGCCACATATCCATCACTAACAGCTGTACATGCCCCACTAAAATTTACATTTACACAACTGAAGTGAGTAAAATTTTCTAATCTGTATATAACTTTGAAGGTGTTTTAAATTCGTTCAATGAACGCTGAAAAAAAGTTTCCCAAAGTAAAAACATCGTTCTCAATATTCCAGAAACGTAACCTTGGGTCCATCGCGTGGCATCGGATGAAAAAAATTCAAGCTCGAAAAGCTACACCCTTTTGGCAGCAGTCTCAGAAACACGTCTGCCTCGATCGAATGTATATAGAAGCCTGCAGGGTTACTACTAAGTGTCGTCATTATACGTGAAATTATTTCCGAATACATAGGTAATGCCCGAAAATTTGGGGTTCAAACATTCTCACCTTCATTTTTCGCCCCCTTCGGCACCAACTCACACTCTCCTTCGGAGCACTCGTTCTCACTTTTAGCCTTTGCCCGTCTCGCTTTTCGCGCGCGCACACCCTCTGCGGGTCTCGTAAACACAACCCTCTCTAATAGCGCTGTTCTGGCTATCCGTCGTATTTAATTAGGAACCAAAAAAGGGTTACACGTGGTTCATATAATGGACTGCGGGTACGCATATAAGCCCCGGCAATAAGTTCAGCCGACGAGTTCGTTACTTCTCGACCGTGCGGGGCAGACTTATTTAGAAAATTTGATTCAACTTTAACGACCATTTTATATCCACCTATAGCATCCCCCTTCCCCTGACACGCCGCTGCTCTGCCATTCCAGCGTACCTTTGAACGTTTTAAAATACGTCAGCGAATTTTTTTTTCTCCCTCACCCGCTGCCGTTTTAGCTCTCAGTTTGGCTGATTTTCCGTCTCACTCGATCTTTATCTAGCAGCTTTTACAAGACAGCATTTTTCAACCACTCCTTACCTTTTCTGCTTTTTTGTTTTCGTTTCTTTTTCCACTCATTCTCGATAGGAATTAAAATCAACTGAAGCGTAATTTTCTTTTTTATTCAAATTCTTTCTCTCATTTTTTCGAAGATTTATTCCGCCTAATCAAAGACTTTTAAAGCACGTGTGGGAAAAAAAAAAAAAAAAAACATGAAAAATTTACGGTGAAAAAACTCCTAATCTACTTTGTTCTGATACGAAAATATTTTTCTGAGTGAGTTCAGCTTAATTTACCTTCTTGAATTTTTTGCAACCTTTTTTTTTTTTTTACAGTTAAATTGAGTAGAATTAAAAATTCTTCACGGTGTAATGGATATACCTATATTATACTACATACAAGAATGGCGTGAGTAAATATTATCAAAATTAGGAAGTTTCAAAGAAAAGAATTTTTCAAATTCAAAATTACTTGCTTTCAATTAAATCTTTATTTTGAAGACGAACTACCTATACTTTATGATTTCACTTCACAGTTGAAATGAAATCAAAGCCTCAATTTGACCATACAGCAAGTTTTTTATTCTGCAAGTAAAAATTTTTATAAATTAATCACGAGTATGTGTACCCAATTACCCATATTTGAAAATATATGTAATACAGCGAGTAGTATTAAAAATTTCAAAAGTCTTCACATATTGGAACAAAAACAAGGATAGCAGAAAAAAAAACAAAGGTACTTAGATTTGGATAAGAATGTCGTATTTTGAAAAGAATCACGAAATATGTTTTCAATTTACTCGATTATGATTGGTTGGTTTGTCGGTGATATTATTTGTAGAAGAATTATTTAGAAGAAGTAATAAATAATACTCAGAGAGCAAAGGATCAGCAGGATGGCAACATGAAAAAGAATATCTTATTATTATTAGCAACTGCAAGCTCAGCATTGTACCCGTAAGAGTACATCTAAAATTTTTGAAACCAACATTTCACTAGAATGAAAATACAATAGGGTAGGTTTAGAATCAAACTAAGTTCAAATAAAAAAAAAAAAAAAAAAAAAAAAAACAATAAAATGCAATTACAATGTACGATTTTTTTTTGTTGAAAAGATAGTTCAATTTTGAATATTGCTTGCCAGATATTATCTTTTAGTTCCCCAGAGATTTTTTCGTTCTTTTTCAATTCTATTTTCACTTGGTTACACATACTCAAGTTTTACCTCACCACAAATACAAAGTGGATAAACGATAAAATGGCAGAACTTGCGTTCAAACAAATCAACTTCGACATTCACGAAATAGATAGGCAGATGGGTGAAAACTATTCTACATGACTTTAGACTTGATGGTTATACAGTATATTGTGATTTTGCACGCAAGTCCCATGAGTTGAGGAAACTAATTCAGCAATGTTTATTCGAGCAATCGTAGTTGAACCATTCGAAATAAATGTATCGTCAATTTGTGAACATTCGCATAATAAAACAGAACAGGAAAAAACCAAATAGGTACTGTACCTAGTCTCAGTCTAATAGTACGTAAGTATTCGCCTTTCCATAAAATGAGCACATAAGAGGAAGACATGAAATTACTGACATTATGAACTTTCGATTACCCTTTCTTACTAGGTCAGCCATCAGAACATCAGAACATCAGCATCAAACTATCAAAAATTTTTCGAAAAGCTAAAATAATAAACCGCGTAAACATTTTACGCTAAATAAAATGGCATGCGTCGTATAAATTTATATACCCACAAAAAAATAATAACGGTGATAATAATAATAGTAAAAATAATAATGCCGATGGTTATAATAAAAAAAAAAAAGAAGTATACTATGAAAAATGGCTGCAGCATTCACATAAACTGTTAAAAAACGAACGTGAACCAGCAAAATGTATAAAAATAAAAAGGAAAATGCAATAGTGTAATTCAGCCCCGCGTATGTGAAATTCTGAACTACCCAAACCTCTCATACAAACATTCCTCGTTTCTTACTCGTCTTTTTTTCATTTTTCGGTAAAGAATATATATAAGGGAGAGTAAAGTAATTTCGAATGATTTTTTTTTTTCTACGAAAGAAGGATGCTACATAAAAGAGTTTGGTACCATTTTCTGTAGCGACATAAAAGAAAGATGTCAGAACCCAAGGCTATAAGGTGGTCACCCCGATATTTTGTGAAAGCAAAATAGAACAAAAAGGGGAAAAAAAGGAAAGAAAGAAGAAAATCTCCGTTCGCTTTTCACACTACATTTATTTTTCACCTTTACAGCAATGTGTTACTTCAACCGAGAAAAAAAAATTTTCGACATGAAAAAAAAATTATCATACACCGATGGACAACTCAGGCATGATCATGGTTGGGGTAGTATAATACCAAAACTCGGATAGGTACTCGGAAATTTTGAAAAAAATAAACCATACGAGTATAAAAAGTGTACGAAGAATGTTTCATCTACCTATAGAAAAAAATAAAAAAACCTTAATTTTCTAAGGAGTTTCTTAAACCAACTTTTGTTAGGTAAAACAATGTAAAAATCTACAGGAAATTCTACTGATGGTGATTACAATGGTACCTTCAAAAAGGTTACTCAGACTTCTAAGAATCGTGGCAACAGTGGCCCTAGTTCTTGAGCTTGGCATTTGAAATAAATTTATCATTTTACATAGAAAAACAAGTGCATTTTTCCATAATTACGAGTATTTTTATTGATTTTCAAACGAAACATTTTCAGAACATTGTTCCTAAAATTACCTTATTATAAATAATTAAAACGTACTCTCAATCCTTTTTTCACATTTTATTTTTCACTATACGGTGTCGTAACCATTCCCTTGACCAAAACAGTGCAACGACATGCAGGAAAATTTAAAGTACCCTTGCGAATTGAAACTCGTCTTTAGAATGAACAGGCGAAAAAAACACAGCAAATATACGTGCGCACAAAATCACATACATAGTATCGTCCATCTATTTCGAAATTAACGTCGGGATTCGTTAATTTTTTTCCACTTTTTCCGTGCTGCTCGTCTTTTGAAACCGAAAGTCGAAGATATAGTTTACCGAAAAATTCTCAAATCAATTTTACACTATCACGATAATCTCAAAGGAATAATTCGCCGCGTACTCGTAAAAAGTTAACAAAACTTTTTCCTCCAGCCGTCCATTTCCTTGGAATGGAATCTTATTTCTTTCGGCGCGTTTTTAATTTTCGCCGCCATTTTCATTCAGCTATACCTACTACATAAAAGATTTTGTAAGTCTTTGGGAAAAAAAAAAGAGAAAAAAAAGAGCCTGAAAGTTTTCGACGCGATAAATCATTTTTCATTTCGTTCCAGACGTCGATTAAAAGCAGCTGAATAAAAGACACGAACGAAAACCCGGCCCTTATCACCGAGTTCGTCGAATAATTAGAAAACTTTATCAACAGGTGGATGCAATAAAAATGAAGAATGAATGTTGGCGTTCTGAAGAAGAATTATGCTTTACGTCGAATTTCAATCGCTACTATGCTTTTACGGTAAGTGTTTCATAACGAAGCAAAAGAGGCCCTTTAAAAAAAATCTTCTATGCCAAAGAAATAAAAATCTAACTATACTTAAGACAACAAATTTTAAAATCATCAAAAAAGGTCTATTTTATTTGCACACACTGAAGGAGGGGGAAAAAGTGAAAATTAGGGGGCTGCATTCTCGTGGAGGGTATATATAGATGCGATTCGAGGAGAAAAATATATACAAACTCTCAATTCGTCTAAATAAGACCAACACAAAGTGAACAAGAATTCGTGAAGGATGAGCGGAGAGAGCAACATGAGCGTTTCTGGCTGGCTACCAAATTTCATAATTCGTTATTCATGTTTTACAAAAGGATCGATAATTTCTATACTGATAAGGCAGACTACCCCTATAACGCCTTTGTTTCCAAAATAAGCAAATATTTTGACTCGAATTCAGAAAATAAATATTTATAGAAAGGAATGGGAAATAATGTGTATATGTATCTGAAGACTTATTTTCTCAGCAGCTTAGAAAAAACTCTACCAAGTGTTAGCCACTGAACAAGAAATCATCCATTGGATTCAGATACTTAAGGTTGATCGGAGGGTCGTTGTTGTTATTGTTTTGGTCACGCAAGCCGGTGAGCCACTTTGAGACCCACTGGAGGCAGAGACCACAATCCCTAAGGTTGACATGAACACATTAGTGGTAATGTACGTGCAAGACACAGGAGTGACAGTGATCCTAATCCCCGAGTTTGGCATTTGAACAAAATCATTTTCTTATATGTAATTGTTATAATCCACGTACCAGCATGAACTAGAAATTGATGAAAACTAACTGAAGGACGAAAATTTCAAGTTTTAGCAATATAGCTTTTCCTACAGAATTTTACGCCGAATAATTCACGCCAATATTTTTATTGCAAATGAGACTTTTTTGTTACGTCGATATACTTATCGATATTAAAATTCAAAAACTTCGAAATTCTGGTATAACTCTTGCACCTTTCGTATGCTTGTGGCCAAGAACTATACATATGTGGATCCTTCGCCAGCAGTCATCTTCGAGATTCCGTTGCAAACGGTGTTAGAATTAGACAACATGAACGAGAAGAAAATAAATTCATTTCATCAAACAACATAAAGGGTATAGCACTTCATTCGAGAAGCAATTCAAAATACGTACACACAAAATTGAAACTTTTCCAACAAAGGTCTTTATTTCTCGTTCTTCGTTAATATTCTTCCTTGCTAAATGTTTATTTCTCCCCTTCTCAAACCCTCTTTCGTGCTTCCACCACCAGCAATACCATCAATTTCTCTACGAAAATCGTTTGGTCGGTTATTTAAACCGTAATCGAAATTCGAACTCGAATTAATTTATCACTTCATCCTCGAACAAAACGCTAAATTTTCTCCAATCGCCATTACTGCACGTACCTACTCGTCGCAATAACTGACTCCGAGTTAATTTTCAGCTTCGTTCCCAACGATTACGTTCCTCTTCCTTATCCTGCCTCAGTGAAAGATGTGTATTAGGTGTAATCATTATAAAAGCGTAAGAAGTAAAAACAAGCATCAAAAAAAAAATCCATTCTCAATCAAGTATTATCTACATAATACAAATAGGTCACCAGCTTGATTCCCTCTACAAAATTTGATGAAAAAAAAATGAAAACAAGATTGCGAGTATAAGATGTTCATATAGTGTACCACCCTCTCCCAATCCAAACCCTCCTCACTATAATAACTGTTCAAAATATTCGGCTGAAGGTTAATATGCACCAAATCAATGTCTGCTGCTTAACTCTGCTTCTATACAGACATAGCTGGCTACCAGTATATTGTACGAGCTAAACTACACTATCTCACTTGTATTTTAATACTTATGAATTAACTGTCATTCTTCTGATTTGTTTTATCAAGTTCTCTTGTGGTTAACCTTTGATGGATGTATGAACAGGGTGTGGCAAAATGACCGGACACATTTGTTTTCCCAATTATACGCGTAAGACAAAAGATAGAGACATGCGGTTGGTTTTAAATTAAAATTCATTCTTTAAGGTTACATATCAAATGAAATTTCAGTCGCATGTTGATCATTTTGCCCAGCACAATTGCGAAGGCGTAAAACTCAATTTTTTAAGACTTTGCTAAGCAATAATCATATTTTTCCCACTAATTTCTTACGTATTCAGCCGGTAGGAAATTTATCTCCTCGCGCTGACCATGAAAAATGCCACGCATGCAGAATTTCACTTCCCGGTCAATTTTATCCATCGCTGGTAGCATTTAGCGGAAGAAATTGCAAAATAATGTAACCATTGCTTAGCAAAGTTAAAAAATTGGATTTTACGCCTTCAGAAATGTGTTAGGCAAAATGGTCAATAAGAGAAAGTGAAATTGTATTCACTAGCGCACCAAAGTAGGGATATAGAGCTGAAGCCTTCCCTTTAGGCCTTGAATTTCATCAAAAAAAAGGCTGAATAGAAGATTTTCAGTTTTTTTGGGATTTTTTTGGGAATAAATTTATGCCTTAACTCCTCCCTTGAAAAATTTCTGGGTGCGTCACTGATTGTATTTCATACGTAACCTTAAGGAATGAAGTTTTATTTAGAGACAACCGCATGTCCTTATCTTTTTTCTCATGCGTATAATTCAAAAAACAAATGTAGTCGGTCATTTTGCAGCACCCTGTATGTATAAAAGGCCCACGGGAGAAGACATGGTGCGCATCCGTGATTTAGAGCATTAGCTCCAACAATAATACTCGTATCATTATTCATATTTTTTCAAAAAATGATAAAAAGATGATACAAATAAAAACAAATTAAAAAATGAATTGTTTCCCAAGGATATGATATTTTAATGGAACATTTCCTTCTCTACCGAAAAAGAAACACGATAATTCCGATTGGGTTCAATATACGAGCGTATGTGCCACCTCGAAGTATTAAGTAAAGAAAATACGTATATCAACGCGTGAAAGAAAACCAAACTACTGAATAGGAAAAGTGGAGTAACTAAACAGACACATCGCGTGGTTGATTTTGATAAATTAGCTTGTTGGTTTTTTTTGTTGGCATTCAGTCAACCTTCTTTTTTCTTGGTCTTCAAACGACACCACTTAACGAGGGTGACGACTGAAATACTTGAGCAATACTAAAAGGAAAAAAAAAAGACGGAAAAAATCAGAGAAAGTGATAATTAATAAGTAATTAGGGCAACTTTGTCTCGTAAAACTTTTGATAAATGACTTCAACTAGAGAAAAAAAATGGAAACTTTCGATTTACCGAACTTTTTTCTTTCGTTTTGACGAACTTACAGACCAAAGGCACAAATTGACGTGATTAGGATCGGTTAACGTCGTGTTTGCTGATATGGTAATGAGATTGTGAAAATTACCAAGAGAAATGAACGCATGTAATACAAGTATAAATACCTAGCTTTCTAATTCGAGAATGCCAAAATACATTTATCCTGGGCGATGAAATTCGTGATTACGAACGAAAATATTATTATATTACCTACAACTATTTATATGAGGTAGAGGAGAAAAAAGGGGTTAGCCGTATTAAGGAGAAGAGTTTGAATGAAAAAACAGCCGAATTTATCAATGTTTTGCCATCAAAGGCGATTTACTTTTCCATAAATTCTCGAAGACATAAAAGAACTGATGGAAGTACAGTGCATATATAAAATGCACTTGTAGTTCAGATGATTCAAATGCAGAAAAAAATAAAATAAAAATGAAGACGCATAAATTATGATACTTCTGAAAAATGGATGCGTTAATAACGTTATTTCATGCTCAATCGCATTTATTAAGATGTTGTAAAAGTTGTAAACATCTGTAGACGTGAAATCAATTAATCCTCAATCATGATGGAATTTTTGATAAAATCATCGAATATCACGAAGAAAAACCACATTATCAACCATATTCGACACAGAAGACAGATTTTTATTGCACATCGAGCAATCATAATCCTGACAGGAACATTGAACAAGAGAACCAAAAGTGGCAGAACAGATCAAATTTGCATGAATATGCGGCGACAATAATCATATAACTATGTGGGTAGTGGTTACCACCGCTCTCTATTAGTAAAACGAACCAAACGACGAATTCCACGAATTTACATCGTTTCAAAGGCTCTCGAGGTGCTACGGAAGCAACTGAAAGGTTGACGAGCGGAGGGATAAAGGGGCGAACGGCGATCAACGAATATTTTACACGTGAACTCGACATTAAAGGGACGAGAGGCTAAAGTACCTACAAATTTATGCGACTCGAAGTGGTGCTGCCGTACACCCAATGGAAACCACCACTAGTGTTCCACGAACATTAAGTAATGGCAGTCAGCAGATAAGCATTCTACCAAAGAAGTCGCGTCGGATTTCGTGTACAAGCCCGTCAACAACAACATTTCCTCTCAATCACCAAACAAATAAGGCCTCGGTTCGGTTACACATTTACACGCACGACTAACGAGAGTCGAACTATTCGCCATCAGGTTTCACTCTCAGGTATTTCTTACGGCAAAGTGCAAACAGTCTAGAGTCACGGTGAGCTTCCAGTGTCGCTTATCGATGTCGATTTTACCCGCTCACAAAGGGAAAATATTTCCTCAATTGTGTTCACTGACATAGCATAGAGTTCAAATAGAAAAAGCAAGAAAATTTTTAAAAACTCACTAAATTTCTAAAGGACTTCAATCGTCTATGACTCATTTAACAAAACTTGTACTAATCATATACTCGCTTTTGACCCTCGCTGGGTAATAATGTACACTACGAACAGACCTGCGGAAACTACTTTTCTCGATACATATGATGTTTTTGAATAGAATCAAGAGGACTGAAAAACATACCAACGCATTAAACCCCTCTCCTCTTACCAGGAATTCAGACTGATCAGAGGCGATGATTCTTCAATCAGTTAGACTGCAAGTTTATAAGCTCAACCGCTGACAAATTTCAATGAAAAATCTCCACAAAAAATCTCTTACAGATTTTTTTTTTAATCGCTAATTCTACTTGTGTGTAGACAATTCACGAAAGTACACTTGGCACGCCTTAATCTCTTGATACAACGGCCAAATCGTCAGGATCAAGGAGCTACAAACAGCAGCCTTCACTGCGAGTGGAAGGATTAAAATTCGGAGACAAAATGAGAGAAAAATTATGGCACGGTGTATAAAAGAAGCGTAGAGAGCTGTACTTGAAATTTAAAAATGATAAATGAGGGGGAAAATGCTAAAAATGCTGGCAAAGGAGATGGTGGCGGGGTGGTATTTAGGGCTGCGGGGAGAGTAATCCGAGTTAAAACGACGAAAGATGCACGGCGAATAACTCATTTATTCGTCACCAGCAATACGTATTCTTCTTCTGTGTGAAAGAGATGTTAATGAACTATACACTTCACAAGTTCGCGCCAATACAAAGCTAATTCTACGCCTGGAGGAGCTTATATATGCGCGCGGTAACTTGTCGATTCTCCACCACGTTCTCGAGGGCTACACACATATAGCCATCCCTTCGTATCTTCCCTCTCATCGGGTTTTACACTTATATGTCTCACCACCCAAGCCCGCTTCGACGCAAAGACATAATACCTCGCATTCGCCAACAATACCCTCATTTAGGAAACATTAAAAGAAATGCAATCGAATGCTGTACGTATAGAGGAACGCTTGAAATTGTGTAGTGCCAGCACTTCTCTATCTGTTACCCATCTAAAATGTTTACAAATATTCGTACGTTCCAAAAATATTCTTCAAGAGTTTACAAACGTGCTTTGAAAAGTGCCTATACAAATTAAAATGAGGCATATGAAGTATAGAGAACACGTAATTTGACCTATGAAATGGTACAAACACCCAAGAAAAACTATTAATGACCTGATTAGTATTTTTCAAGTGGACGAAAAAACTATTTTAGACTGAATTGTGGATGCTCTTCAAACCTAAAATGATGTGGAGGATAAAATATTAAACCCATTTAAGTAGTAACCAAGAGCAAGCAAAGATTAAACAGGTAGACTAATATTATTTTTAAATTATTATTCCCATATAAGTTCTATCTACAAGAAAATCGGAGGCTACCAATTTTTCTAAGAATCTGAGATTTTAGTTACATAGAAGTCAGCTAATTTTGTTTTTCAATTCAACTTTTTCATGATAAAATCTGAATTATTGGAGGGTCATATATCACCCTTTCAGACTTTTTTAGGCTCGAACAGAAAATAAACAAAGAAATGAGGAAACGGAAAATAGTATTAGTAAAAATAATTCGAATGAAAACCTTTAGAAAAAAAAGTGCTCAACCCCTCGACTTCTTAAAGAGAGTAGACGTTGCGTGACCTTTGGTAATAATTGAAATGATTTAACTACTCGTACTTTCTGTTCCACTATTAAATTCAACAGTTACTCATACTACCTTATTCCTCGTTTCTGTGGAATGTTTACAATTGTTGGTCAAATAAAAAGCGTTAGCTAACATGTTTTGGGTAAATGTAATGACTCGATAAAGCTAAGCAGCAAACTTCACAAATAGATGGCAAGCAACCAACCCCTCTTTTCCTGCTATCACAAAAACGCTAATCTTGATAGGGTTCAAAAATGATGCAACCATAATATACGTCCCTCTAATACAACAATTCAGATATTCCTCAGTCATACTAAAATTCGAGAAAGTTCACAAAGTTTGGAGCTCTAAAATATCTATTAAACGCATCTTTTTTTTTTTAAACGCCCCACCTCTCGTCTATTTGAAATTACTTCACCCGTCGAAGTGAACTGGAAAAAAATTATAAACCAACGTGAAACTAAATAAAATGTAATACACATAAATCAAATACAAATTTTTACCCATTTAAGCTAGCTATCAAGTTTTTTTCCAAAGCCGCCATGGCTCATGATACAGTTTTTCAAACATCTACGCGTAGATCCTATATTCGATGGTACCACTTCGAAAAAAAATATATTCACTTCGATTTGCTACTGTATACGAGTAAACGTTAACCTACATCAAATTGAAATACGAGTGACATATATCTGTGAAATACGGGTCCACTATATTATATACATACACGTATAAATGGAATATGATACCGAGGGGATGAAAAAGTCGATATTCCATACCTTAATTATCGCCGCCATCGCAGTAAATTGTCGAGCGAAGGGATGAAATCGTATAAACGCGTTATGTGGAATGCATTTTCACGCCTTTCTATCTCTACTACTTACCCCCACCAATATACAGGAAAAATAAATTCATAACCATCGTAAATATATATCTTTACAGTAAATCCTGTTATTCGACTATACAGATGCGGAACGGCGCAGTACAACAAAATATCAGTCGATTTAGTTGTGCTACAAAAGATCGATGCATATAATTATGATGAATTTAATGCTGTGGTCCAATAAACTTGGACAACTTATACCCATTTTTACAACAAAAAATTTAAAAATTATTCAGAGCTAGTATAGCTACCTACATAAAATGATGGGTCAAGTCGGAAAAATGATTTTCCAATTACTGCGATTGCTTTTGATAGAGAAGGATATTCTGTATATTGAAAAAAACACGCGCAATAGTTATAATTGAACTTAAAACTTTCGTTTTAAGATGAACGCATTTAGTAAGGAGCGAAAAACCTGCGAATAATTGAAAATTGAGAAAATAATGACGAAACGGGCCAAGTGAAACTGAAAACTTCCAAACCAGCATGAGAATACGGTTACAAATAACAAGCGCGGAAATTTGGAACTGAACGATGGATACAGAGATTCAACACAGAATTGAGCTGCGACAAGGGCGGAGGAGCGAGACAAAATATTTTGACACAAGTTAGCCGCAGCACCAGCTGTTTTCATGTCTTATAATTAGGTAAGACGACACTACGGCAGAATGAAGAATAGGGGTCGTTTACTTGGCGTAAAAAGTTTAAAGAGGAAACCATTCTTTTCCACCCAAGTGGAATTAGTAAAAACCAATATCTGATGGAAGCTGTATAAGAAGAAAGAACCGCAGTGACCAAATGAAACGTCGTCGAAAAAATAATTATCGAGTACTAGACACAAATAACCAGGAAAGGTACTGTGGCTGCCAATAAAAAACTATAGCGAACTTCATTGATTTTTTGCTTGTCAAAGAACGCAGTACGTTATGCAAGACGGGAATTTGAGTCCACCTTTTTCAAAAATTGATTTCTTTTTTTGAGATTTAATTGTATACCTACCTACTATACACACCGCAAGCCCTACTTACAGTAAAAATAGTATGTTATAAAATGCAACCATCGCTGAGAAAATAAGACTTAAAAGTTGTGATGCTGCTACATAAGAAGGCTATGTAATATTAAAGACTATTTTCGCTTTCCCGTAAAATTAGAAAAATGTAAACTTATTCCTTTCTTGCGCATATCACTGTTGAGAAATAATATGAAATACTGTAATATTTAGCAAACCACACATTAATATTCTGGAAAACGTTTTTTGACCTCTTTTTAATTCCACTATAAAAGCTCTACTCTCAAGAACAATATTTAAGCACGTGTTATTATATTATGCAGACGGGTGATTTCAGAACTGCCCAGGGAAAGAACATACACGGGGACTATGATTCGAAAATAATCAATAAATTCCAGACACTAAAAAAACAAACTTTCTATGATATAAAATTCAACGACACGGTGTACAGAGGTAACTTATAAATTTCTCACAGTTTTTATACCTATTTCAGAAAATACAAATTGATGATAATTGAAATATCTTGAATACTGAAAAAAGTTAATAGTTATTTTCGCTATTATTTTAGAAGAAAAATGGGACGGTTCAAAGATTGTAGTCGGAAGCACTTGATAAAAATACGAATAATATTACTATTTATTTTTTTCAGTGTATGTGGCTATCGATAAAAAAACTCTCCGTGAAATAAATTATTCATCTTGCGCGATTTAAAAAAATGAATACATTTGAGGAGCTTAGCAACAAATTCAAACAAGACGAGCCTCTTTAAAAAACTAATTTTCGCCGTCAATCCAGTTTTTTAAACTTATTTTCCTCAAAAATCACACAAAAAAAAATCAATTCCTATATCATATTTCTTTCTCAGCAATGCAAAATTCCTCTCGGCTGCTGACGCAAGACTATTCGAAAATCACAACCGCCTATTAAAAAACTCGAGGCGTACAATCTCGTAACAGAATATGCCATTTTCTTGGTACAGCACACCTTTAATGACAGCGGCCGACGAAAAACAGGACACCGAACATATCTGCGAAAATTACGCTAACGATATACCCCATTCAAAACTACGATGGACATATCGAAAAATGAATAGTAAGTTTTTTTTTTTTGCTGATACAGCTTCAGACGAAAGGGACGCGAGTCCGCCAGGTTGCTCATATCTCCGAACTTTCGTACGCACAAAATAAGAAAAAAGGGACTAGGAAAAAAAAAAGAGAGAAAAGAAAGAAAAGCCATTATATGCCGCATTAAAAACTCGCAACTATCCACCTTCTCCACTCTCTCGCATTCAACCCTCATCATCCTGAAGAAAGAAAAAAAATACACCATTTGGCTGTATGGAATATTGTATACGTATACGTACCTGTAACCATCTTGGAAAATATTTCGTTTCACCACCTTTTCCTCAATCTTTTTTTTTACGGGACCAGAGCGAGTGGAGGTGGTAAACTATTTTCATCCCCTAGCACGTATCACTATGATAAAAATATCAGACTCTTAAATGTGGGACGGTGTTTTTTTTTTCTTCTACCGCAGCTTCCTTATTCGTCTTTCTCCTAACCCACTTCCTTTATCCCGCAGCCACAAAAAACAGCCTCATAAATATTTCATCGGAAATTTAACGAGTTCGAATAACGACGCGACGGCTTATTCATTTCTTAATATTTCACCGACAACAATATACGCGATAAAAAACAATCGAAAAAAGAGGTATAGGTTTTTAAGTAAAAAACAACCACAGCCAAGCCAGTAGACGAAGTTAATTGCGTTTATCAATTAATGAATTCCAAGATAATTGGACGGGGGGTTTGGACGAGGAAATTTCGTACTGTACGCTAGGAGAACGCTACCCTGATCCATGTTATGAATTTGTAATATACAGGGTGTTCCGCCTTGAGTTCACCACCAGGCAACTGTAGGTGGAGCAACACAAGTTATATTCATGTATGTTAGTTTGCATACACTCGGTTGATAGGTGATGTATGATGCTTCATTTTGCCCCTTGACTCATATTCAGGTAATTATTTTTTTTAATTCATAAATTCATTACTATGACAGAAACCTTTAATTGGCGCTATTATTTAGCAAATCTGATACAGTATTTTAGTTTTGAAAACTGAGCAATCAAAACAAACGGAGAAAAATAATGAAATAAAGTTGCGGGAAGGGGTCGCTATAACGAAAATAGGGTCGAACTAACGACGTTAGTTATTGCAAAAAGATATACCCATTTTGTGAGAAAAAGCAAAAATATCTACAACTACTGGCAGAATACGCAGTGAGAGGAGAAAAAAGTTAAACCAACACACGTCATCCGACCATCTTCCTTTCAATATGTCACACTAACAAAGGATACCGAAACCTTTTTGCAAACGCATAAGCGGAAAATTGATTTAGCAAAAGCAGTCATGAATGAACGGGAAAGTTACCACTAAACTAGCGGAGGGGAGAAGAAAAAAGCATTTGAAAAGCTGTTATTTGAAAACGTGCCGTTCTTCCATCATTATTTGAGGTCAATTTGGAAATTCCGTAAAATTTTTGTAATATTATTTTCTCATCCTATTATAGATACGAGACATCATCAGAATACGAAATGATGTTAATATTCAAGCTCCTTTTTCGATTGGCATACCAGTAAATCCTTTTGATACACATATGGTTGTAAAATGGAGTAATTCACAAAATCGTTTTAATACTTTGGTTCAAAACTGTGTTATTCACTAACTACTAAGAAAAATAATAATAACGAACGCAAACGGCATATACTAACAATAGTTGAGGCGTATTTAGGTAAGCCAAAGGCGTCTAAGTAAAATAATTCACAACGAGAAAGTATGAATGAAAACTGGATTTTTTTGATGACTTAACCCCCATTATACAATGTTAACTCTTCAAATATACAATAAGAAAAAATTCCAGCGCAGCGAACTCCACTAGAAAAGCAGATTTTCGAATACCTACACATAGAACTACTGTGGTCCAAATGAATCGCATTTGAAGTTTGAACAGTTTTTGCAATTATGCAAAAAGGGTAAAAAATAAATGATCCTGTCGGAAATCTGAAAAATTACGTTTTAAAAACAAACCAATAAATTGGCTTGAAATTTACCTTAATTGGTTCAGTAGTACGTTCCGTACTCGAAGCTGTCAAAGTTTGAAAATCCATCAGAATTTGAAGGAATCCGTTCCTTGAAAAACTCATCAAAAATCATCGGATTTCGGTTACATTTTTGCTAATATCTAGAGAACCGCGATGTTATTGCCAACTCGGCAGGTTATGTACAATATGAAAAAAAAAAAAAAAATGGAAAAAAAAAGTATACCTATTGCGCTTCAATCTGACCGAGACTGCCTTCCAGTGCAAATTTCAGCCCTGTTTGTGCAGTAGCTTATCCTGGAGCGTGTGGAAAAGAAAAATCCACGTTCTTAAATCTTCAAAATGACCTCTACAAAACCAACGCACGAATCGACTTGAAATTTGAATGATAAAACTTTCTAGACTTCAGTTAATGTACAGTTTAAATTTCCCCTGGATCCATCGAGTTGTTTTGCTGTAATGAGCCTTTAAAATCAAAATTTACGATTTCGATACACTCCCGCCTGTCGCCCCCCCTCCAACAACACATGAATAAACAATCGATACACAGCTCCCCTTCCCTTGGCGCCATTTATGTCACCATCCTGATCTACCCACTTCAGCACTTACGAAGAGTCACTTGGCAATACTATAGCTGTTTGAAACCAAAATGCGAAGTAATTTGAATTGAAGTAGCTCTCTCACGTTACTCGGTAACTGGAAAGCAGTATTCTGTAGGTACAAACAGTCAACGTCTACCAGCGTCATCAATTTGTGCGGCATAAAAGAACGAATTTATCTCTTTCGTCTTGGGTTTCGTTTACAAAATCCATCAAATATTATTTTCTTTTTCTGCCTCTTTTCCTTCCTGAAATTCTTTTGTACACCTTATCCTTGTACTTCTCTCTCTCTCTGTCTCTCTCTCTCGCCGCCTTTCTGGTCCCCGCATTTTCTCACTCATTTATAGCTAGGTGTATGATTTTGCAGGTTTTGCTCGAGATCTGCTAACTCTCACTCTTATTCTCTTTCACTCTGTGGCCCCTCCACCTTCTCCTCACACTGTCAATTTCGCCTTCTCCATTTGCTCCATCTTCCTCGCTAGATTCGCCATTTTCCCTCGATTTTCATTCAGTTCTTTCCCCCTCCTGTAAATTCTGTTTGTTTTCTCCGTCCCTCCTACCCGTTTAAGTCGTTTTCAAAATTGCCATCTGCCTTATTTTTTCATCGCATTTGCGTACACAATATTTACCTATATATGCTTCTCTAAACCCTCACCCTCATCGACCCCCCTCCGCCCAAAACCTCACAACTACTGCTGTTCCACTTTTTCGTCTCGTTTGTCATCTCATCTGGAGCACTGAAGATCAACTCCTCTCCGAGACCCGCAATTTCGTCTCCCCGTCAGCCCTTCTCGACCGTCATATGCAAGGTTTAATACGGCGACACTTGAACCGCGCGCGCTCACTTCGTTAAGTTCTTCAGTGCGTCGAACTTCTCATCATCTGAGTTTCCGTAGGTGCATCACAAGAGTGCGCATAACGAAAGACGAAAGTCTGGCTAATGTTTCAGTGCGGTGAGATGATGCTCTTTTCGCATCGTATTACTGCAGCGAGACGTGAAGTCGCAGAAAAAAAGATGGGTACCTACCAAAAGACGTTGAAAACAGACACAGCAAGACGAGGAGGAAGCAGAACGATTCTCAAACGCAGTGATTCGTAAAATACGTTTAAATATTAATGGACAAGAGGATGTCGCCCACATGAGAGAACTGGCGGCTTGGGGGAAAGGAAAAGTGGCACTGTATCGTGACGAGACGAGATTTGATAAATATTAACGTGTCGTTGGTGACGTATACGTACGTATACTACTGTACTAAGGATATGAGGATGCAATAGCATCATCAAATATACTAACGCGGTATCTCTCAAAGAAAATCCATTTTAGTATACTATTCTACTCGCAAAATGTTTGCTGTCTGCGAGGAAAAGTGGAAAAATGCGAGCAGAAACTTCAGAATATTAACTTCGGTATAAGTATTCGCGCGGTCTCATTTCAAGATGAAAAATATTCGAAATTTTCCTTCTTACGTGAAACTGGAGCAACTTTGAAATCTGTATAGCATCGGAAAAAATGAAGTTCGCTCGAATAAGGCGAAATTCGTAGCACTGCATAGAAGAACGGGACTACAGAGAACCGAAGTCCACTATATGTTGGTACAATATGGTCAATTAATAAGTATTTCAAGATTCTGTAGTAAATAGCTCATTTTTAAAGTGACCTAGGCTCTATTAAGGCTAGAATGCTTTTGGGTTCGATAACTTGAATTCTGAGAGATCATCGATCCCATTTTGTTTCTATTAGCTTGGGGCCAAATTCATAGGTTCATCTAATATTTTTAAAATTGTTACACTTTCAGCAATCCGACGAGTAGCGAAGATTTTCATCTTTCACAGTAATATTAACAATGATAATACTCGTAATTTTGATTCATATTTTCATTAGGATGCTTAAGAAATGAACTTCAAACGCTTTTAACTTCATTCAACTTTACAAATAGTATGTCATAATGGGCACCATGAATATACAATTCAACGGCATTAAAAAAATCTTTTCCAATTCGCGATAGGAAAATAAAGGAACAAAGAACTCGACTCCATTAAAAATGAAAACATTATGATCTGAAAAAATGTTTGGAACCAACTCGATGACGTGATCTAAATATGGGGCACTATTTACATGAGACCAGTCTGTGAGACTGGAAGATATCCAGCCCAAAAGGAATAAAACGGTCAACCCGATTCTCAGCAGATAAATTGGTATAATAGACAACATTTATTCCAGCCAAACTAACAAATTTTACAAGAAAGAAAAACAACTTAGATCCAACTTAACTAACAATCAATAAGATACGGAGGAGGAAAAGTTAAGATTTTCCGTGACATTTTGACATGAAACACGTTCAAAGTGTTTATAGTTGCATAAAAGACGGAATACGTAGGTACATAGCTGCAGTCGAGACAGAATTTCGATATTAAGATACCCCAAATTAAGTAAGCCATACAAGCATTAAGCATATGGCAAAGATAATTAGGACAGCATCGCAGCATCTCCGAAGTGTGACGACAGAAATGCTTTGGGGAATAGCTATGAACGTGTTATTGCACGAGCAAAATGCAAATTTGAACCCACATAGTTTGCAGTCAATACGTGGACGTAGAATACAAACGTCTTCAGCACAATGAATTATATATCAATTAGGAGAAGAAAAATTGATTAATTTAATATATTCTAATGAAATCACTATTTCAAATCAGTAGATTCGCCCTATAATGTCATGATGAGAGATTAAAAGAATAATTATTAGCAAAAATAAGTTCTTTGAAATGTACAAGTAACTTAGCTATACTATTAAGAAGTTCATTTTGTACTTTTAAATTATTTAATGCACCTTTCTTTCCTCTGTTGTTTATTTATTTTTTTATTTAAAAAAAGGTTTTTCAACCAAATAGTAACAATTAAGTCTGGAATTCGGTTACAGACAAATTGTAACTAGTAAGGCAATTATTTTTATGTGCTAAAAACATGAAAATAAGCGTTTATAATAAGCGGTTAAAATCTAAAAAAAAAGCATTTATATGCGCTAAAAACCTGAAAAAAGCAGAAAAAAGCACTGTAAAACTGTACCGTTATGGGTATTAAAATGTATGTATTTTCAAAGCGCTAAGAACCTAAAATAAAAGAACAAAAAATCATTGAACATTAATTTTTTTCAAAAATACAAATTCATCGAATCATCGTCTTTAATTTTTCTTTCAACTTATGCTTTAAAATTTTTTTTCTTAAATCAAAAATTTCAATTTTTTTTCATTTTGTTGACTGATTTTTGCCGTTTTTTTCTCAAAAAAGCTGTAATAACCTGAAAAAAGCTCAAAATAAGCGCTATTTTGACGTTTTTTGGCTAAAATAAGTTGCCTCTACCATAAAGATTGTAAAATAATGGTAAAACAGGCATTTCGATATCAAGTAATATGAATCAGAATTTTGCTAATGTCACATTTACTGAATTTTTTAAATAAGCCTTGCCTTAAAATAAAAGAGAAATATTTTTCAGTCAAGGGCCAAGTGGAATAAATCGAGAATAACTTCTAATTGATAACCTTGCAAACTTATAATAACATTTACTCATTCGCTCGTGGAAAGTCAAGAGGTTTTTCTTTCACGGTTAGAATAGTTTCCACATTATATGACGGAGAATAACAAACAACACGTCCAAATATTTTGTCACCCTTGTCAGGCTTCTTACAGGCTGAAATTCGACACACGTTGCTCACGATTCAAGTAAATCAATTTCAGCTCTTTCTACTTCTACGTTAGGATTTTCATTTCGAATACACGCAGAACTTCGAGCCATCTTATTTTTCTAAACGAATATCATGCTTTAAAGTGAATTTGATAAGAATTTCTTTTGTAAATAAGTTTCAACTGAAACAATTCTTACCCAGCATTTTTACATTATAACCTGAATAAATCAAAAATACTTGGTGCTGAAAAAAAACTAAAGACGTGGGCAAGGTCAAACAAGGAGCTTTCAACTGTAAAGAAAGAAAGAAAAATATTGAAATTTGAAAAACTCGAGCTCGGATTAAGCGGTTTTCAAAGATTTTCTTGATGGAGAAAAAATGTCAAGTTCACTGACATATCGGAAAGGAAAACGAATTCAGTGCTGACTCAGATATTTGTCTTAGGAATTTGAAGAGAGTTATTTCCATGGGTTTTCCTAAAAATATTACAATCTACATAATACATATATTTTATTAATTACACTACCTATATATATTTTTCCCTTAATTAAGAAATGAAATCGTATTGGTCATCGGTTGTTGAAACTAAAAAAAAAGTGAACTAATAAACTGTGAAAATATTATAACCCTAAAAATTTCGAAAAAATATATTTGTACGTACATTTACCACTCAGTATTTGGGAAATATTTTTTCAACCGGAATATGAGAAAAATTTTGAGAATATAATTATTCTTCTTATGGACAAAAATTTTTGTTTTTAAATAAGCATATTTTAAGCAGATATTTTGAAATAGAAAAATTCAAAAAGTTGAAATATTTTAAATTTTAGAAATTTAAAAAAATTATTTTAGATGAATTTTATTCAAGAAAATAATATTTAAAAAATATTTGGAACACATTTCTGCTATTTCGAAAATGTTTTTCAGCGATTTTACAAAAAAAATAAAAATATACCTAAAACATAATATCAAAGATATTGAAACTATTTGGAATATAATGTTATTCTACTCCACAGACGATTTCATAACTATACCTACAGTTACATAGACGATGAAATTAAATTTTCAAAGCATTTCATACCAATGAAAGAAAAGAATAACTAGAAACTCAAATAAAAGTTGGATTCAAGATCATGACCATGGAGGTAATTAACTCAAATATTATACAGGATGGCCCCTTTGAGAATCTATTGACACTCAAATAATTCTTCCCCTACATAAGGCAATCTAAAAAAATTGGCAGCAGTTTTGTAGTCCAGGAAATCGTTGCATAATCATCACCACTAAATGGAACCATCGGTATTATTGAAAAATTGTAGTCTCTGATTGTCCTCTAATATAGTCGCACATGTACATGTATTATGATACATATGCTACCACCAACCACGACGATCGAAGTAGTTCTCATTCTCTAAAACGTTATGCGTGCATGCTTAAGATGAAGAAAATAAAAATCGGAAAACCGCTACTTACTTCCGCCAAACACTACGGACACCAACAAGAGGATGAAAATGGCGGGCAACATGGTGATATCGGATCGGCGATGGATCTCATGACCCACCAAACCGCACACCATTTCTCGCCACCTCTACCGGATCGCGTGATCGCACCTACAAACGATCACACAAATATTATAATCAATTGTGTCTTCCACTCGAAGCTATACCATTACCAAAATATTATAATTATCAAGGGGGCATAAGGTAAATAAAGGGTGGGGGTAGATTAACGGCGGGCCACGAAGGAGTGATTATAGAATTTCTAGTTTCGCTGTTTCGACCAGAGGCTCCATTTCCAGAGTGGACAAATCTGATGCACTCGTCAAGTAGCTGCCATATTTGTCGACAGAGCTATCAATAAGTGCGTCGGCTGCATCACATTACGTCGAATCTCCATCGACAGCACATTCACTCTGAGCACGGATCACGGAACAATAGTTCATTGAATTATTACATCAACAACGAAAGCAAAAAATAGTTACACCGGTATGTTACATTCACTAAGACCACAACAGAATTGATTAAAAATATCTAGGTATAATTATTTCGTTAAATGCAAAATACTGGGACAAATTTTGACCACTATCAAATACGCGATTTTGAAGATTATTCTCTCACAATGTCGACGTCACTTTTCAAGCATCACTTTCTTCGCAACTATCACAATTCTCCACTTACGCATTCGAAATAGAAACGCATACGTGCAGAAAAATAAGGCAAAGCTACTACGTTGGTCGTCCAACAATAAACACCGCACACCGACTGAAAAAGAAACTTTTGACGCTAGAATTGGTGGAGAGGCAGCACGACCGTTACTCGCACATGTCAAAAGGTGCACTTTCGCCATCCCATCCCCTCTCTCACACCCCTCATCTTATAAAACACGATAACGTACCGCCTTTCGCTCATTTCTAAACGATTATAATAAGTTTAAAAAAAAAAAAGCTTCTAATATTAATCATTTGGGTAAACAAAACTCTGATTAAAAAAAAGGGGGGGAAATAAAAGGCTACTGAATTACAAGTCTTAAGAAAATGTCCTCTTCTTTTTTTCGTCTATACTTTCTCGTTTTTGTTTACTTTTTTCACTTTTTTAGCTATACATTTTCCTGTTTCTATTTTTTTTTTCCAATATTTATTTTCATAACGTTTACAAGCAGCAGTGTGCTAGTCAACGAAAAAATGATATAAAGTTGACAATGATCCATCGTTATATTTTCAACAAAGGATATGGAAAATGAATAAAATACTTATAAAGGATGCGAGAAGGTAGAGTGGTGAGCGAAGAGCTAGTAGAGAAAATCAGTCGATGACCATAGATATTAATTGAAATATATGATAGGTCTATTTTTTTAAAAATAATATAGAGTCGCTTACATGAAATTCACAACCCGATGGGCAAAAAATGAGAAAATGATCCGGAAAATGAGAATTTTATCCGTCGTCAGTCCGTTTTTATTTTCGACCATCGGATCTGAAAATTTGCAGATATTTTTGTCATCTTGATTATTTTTCCAAATCCGTTTGTAAAACGGATTTCCTGATTATAATCAGTGATAATTTTTGGGCAATTTTTCTAAATCCGTTTGTAAAACGGTTTCACGGATTATAACCCGGGCCAACAAATATGTATGATAAAACAGCCTTCACGGAAAATAATCCGGACTTATTTTCGGCAAGACTGATTACAATCCGTTCGAAATCCGTTTTAGAAGCCGGAAAACAGGAAAATTCCGGGTTATAATCCAGAAACGGATTATAACCCGGAATAAAACGGATCCGTTTTCAAAATATTTTGCCCATAGGGAGGTTACTAATGGTACATACATATTACATGTATAAGTTATAAGGTTAGTCTTTATTTTGAAGTTTTGAATTCTTCACCTCCCGCCTGGCAGAATTATTCCATTTTAAGGAGAAAAAATTCTACAAAAATTTCAGTTCCCGCATGGGTTGAAAAAAGGGTGCCCTAAGGGCGTTGAAAATCCATAAATGCAAAAATTAGTATTATTCTTTTTTATAATCACCACTACCTAGGTACAAAGAAATATGTATTTTAGCCATTATAATTCACTAGGAACAACAATCCAGCGAGGTGATTAGAAAATAGGTCGGAGGATCTGAGAGAGTTGCTAAAAAATCACAATGTTTGTTGAATTGAAAAATGATTTGTTCATTATTATGAGTGGATGAAATCAAAAAATAAATTATGTTTTGAAGAAAGACTCGCCTGCTCCAACGCCTTCCCCCCCTGTCAGAAGAAACAATCCAAATTTGCCATAATTTTCAATAAAGGAGGGGCTACGAGGAGGATGAAACTCGAGTAGAATTTTTTTTTTTATGAAATGGAACAACTTTCGGGGTAGGGCGGCAACTGAATACAGACCACCTTAACATACGTGGAGTATATAAATAAGGTAGCACAATTGATAACTCAAAAACTTGAAAGCTTAAACAATTTTTCGTTTTCCTGTACTTTTTTCAAAACAGCCTGTAAAACTTGGCTTCTTTTACTTACATTTAAAGTACGTCCCTTGAACTTTGAAATGAAAAAATAAATAGAATTTTATTTCTAAAGACTTCCTGCAAGGAGAAAATATAAATTTATCAACCTCCAGCTCCGTAATTCGAGTTCGCAATGATACCAACTTTTCCAAGTTGAAAGACAAAAAACAAAAAAACTTTCAAGTTTGGAAACGAAAATTTCTGCATCAGCAGTTTATTTATGAAAAGTTAAAATTCTCGCCCAAAAAAATTTATGACCATCTGAAAAATGAATTGAAAGTTTTCCTCCGTTCAACACTGAAAAGAAACTCCTTGAGAAGATGCGAAATAATGCGGATAAATATAAAAATTATAATGTAGGTACAAATATATATTTTTGAAAGCAAGGCAAAGGGGTGAAGGAAGTTTTTAAGAGCTCGATCTTCTTTCCTTTGACAAAATTTTGTCACCGATTTCGGGTCGTCACCATTTGCATTAATTTCATTCTTCTTTCATTCATACTACGTATTTGCCTTTCTCGCTAAATTTTACATAACGCTCGCCTGGAAACACCTTTAATTTTTGGAAAACAAACGAAAAAAAAAAAAAAAAACGAAAAACAACAACGACAAAAACAGTCTTCATTTTCTGTTTCTATCTACCTCTTCGGGCTTTCGGATACGCAAGTCTTCAGCAAACGCGACTCGACGAAAGAATGCCACCCAATTTGCATATCCTTGCGCCGTAAATACGCGAGACGCTTATGTACGATCTCGACACACACTAATCCAAGGGTTAATAAATCACATATTCTTACTCCGTGAATACATATACGCGCATATTGCGCACATGCGAGATGTAAATTTGGTAACTTTTCACGTCTTTTGAAAATCTATCCGTTAAAAAACGAACAAAGAAATATTTTATAATTTTCCAAGGATCGATACAATGAACAAATGATTCAAATAAGACCCTTTTCACAAACTAGAATCCTGTGCGAGATAGTTATTGATAACAGGCAACATAAATTATACAAAAATTAGTTTATCAAGATGTACTCTCATTTTACTAGGTACCTTTCATTGTCATTAGCACAATCATGATATCAAAATACTTCCCAACGCACACCATCCAAAAGGTAAAGATAATTGAAAATGGTTGGTAGAAGTAATTAAATAAGGATAAGTAGCTATCCATGCACACAATACTCGCATTAGAAGACAGTTGAGAAAAATACAAAATTACGTACCTATACCGATCCTATCATTTTATTGGATGGCACTCTCACCAAAGATACACAAGAGACAAAATGTATGGTATTATTAATTATAAACAGAATAGTAACTTTTCTCATCACAGTTATGAAAATTACCATTCATTGTAAATGTGATGCGATCTGAGATACCATACACAAACCCGGGATTTTTTATTTCGATTTTTTGATTGTATTCGATAGAGGAGACAAATACGAGTATATTAAAAAAAATCATCCAAAAAGATCAATTAAACGCAGAGTTATAGTCTTTAGGTTTGAAAGCTGAAAAAGCTCATTTTGAGAAAATTGACTTAAAAATTTCTTTAAAAAAACTAGTTAAATTCCAACAAAGTAATGATAAACTTTTTTTTTGTGAACCGAGCAGTGTGGGGGAGGGGGAGAGAACTGAAAAAACTGCACGAAGAATATTTTTGATTTTTTGTAATTATGTTGCCCAGCACCGGGTTTGTGCATGATTTTTTATTTTGCGATGTTGTACAAAGAATTCGACTGTATTCAGCGCAGAACACACGTGCGGGTCTACCACATTCACAAAAATGTTGCTGGACAACCCCTCCTTCTGTTTCTGTTAAAATTGAAAACTGACATTTTTGAACCTATCCACTTCATATCGCTGTAACGTATTTTCAAGTTTCCCAGGTTTGCGTATGGTTTCTCAGATCGCATCACAAATATTCCAATATTTTTAGTATTTTTCACGATCTTAGATAACATATTTTACTATTTTGGTAGAAATTTTTGCGACAAATCTTGAACTGTCCCAATTTTCCTATCCAAATTGTAAAAATTACCACTGAAATTTTTCTCTATATACAAACTAATGCACTATACATTCGTGAAAACATCTGAGGAAACATACCGTACCGTGAAGGAGGTTAAAATAAATTTTTTTTTCAATTTTAATAAATTAACCAATTGGAACAATGCTATACTAACCTCTTCAACCTAAAAATTCACGTAGAAATCGCCTGTCAAAAGTTGAAAAATTGAAAAAGCATGAAGTTCAAGAGGTTTTTTTTTGTCCTTCATGCCATACACCTCTCACTGTAACTTTTTTTTTTTAGTCTTCCTGAGGCAACCATTCCGACATCCGTACGTTGAATGTTTTTCAGCGTATCCGAGACAAGTTTCCATCGAAATCCAAAAACTGATAATTATGACCTACCAAACCGTTTTCGGCTCAACTGGAAAAATGTTGTTTTTTCACCTTTGGGTATGTTTTCTCAGATTTCGTCATATTTACAGCGTTTATCAAGTACGTACTAAACGATGACACTGTCACACTGCACACTGGTGTGTCACGTTCGGATGGTGACCTTCGTTATTTGGTTACTTATTAATAGATATAAAAATAAAAAATTTGAAATCCAACGACAATAATAAAAAGATCTAACGCGCCCGACATCCAGTAATTCCGTGTCACGATTCATTAGAAAGACCGCCTTGGTGTGGCACCCCACCAAGAAAGTGCAAGTAAACGATCAACTCGATTGGATGTTGTAATAATATTTTCAGCACGAATGTGAGCTTTCAAGAAACACGAAAACGTTTGACCATCGTCCGCTACCGTGAACCTCACCAGTCTATCGAATCTTTATATGTGGTCGAACAAAATCGAAAATATACGAGCACAATACAGCAACGATCAGTGTTGGCGAGAATGGGGTGAGAGGTTATAGAACACAGAATTTTAAATGAAAAACGCCAACGATGGTAATTTTCTCGAAAATTACACTTAACAACTACAGCACGCGTTAAAGCATTGCAAATAAATCATATAATCCATATCGTACACAAATTTGTGCACTTAAGTTGTAGAAAAATATTCGCGTTTAACTGCCATTCACGAACTCTGTGCGCCTGGACTTCGAGAATTATATTTCACCTCGTGAACTACCTTCGATCAACTAACCCCAATCAAAAAGAAAAAAAAAATTACCGCACGAATTTACGACAGACAGATGGGCCGAGAGGCACCCGTGGATAACGGGAGGAACGAGAGGAGGCGGAATTTGAAATTATGAAACGTTTTTACAGATGTCGACGATCCCTTATACCAGCCCTGCCTTTTCACAAAAACAGCATTAACACGCGAATAAACTACCTCGTAGAATGAACTAACATATAATTATATTTCTTTTTTTTTTCCCCTTAAACTACTGCATTTTGCGATCAATTCATTATTACCAGCGATATACGCTGAAAATTTCAAACTTGGAATTTTTGGTGCTTCGAAAATTGATTTGTCGGAGGCTGTATATCTGTTTCCATCCTCTATACTGTGGCAATAAGTATAAGTACAAGTATAATTTCAATTACCCAAGTCGGAAATATAAAATACGCGGTTAATTGATTTAAAATTTTCCTCAACATTTTTAGAAGGCGAATCGAAAATCTCGAATGCGAATCCGCAGAAAAATCCTGGCTCTCGTAATTCGACGTACGAGTATATTATGATCCTCTTCAAATTCAAAAGGATAATTATATCATTAATTTAAATAAATTACCGAACAAAAATTTCAATTTATTCTTATACGTTTTTTACACCAGCACCTCGTCACCGACCAACACTCATTTCTCCTCTTCGATTATATAAATAGAATGAGCGGAGATTCGATTCCTTTCATTTTTTTCTTCATTTCTCGCATTTTGTCGAAACTGAAAGCCGAACCACAGAACCGCAAAAGTTTCCAACTATTCCACTAACTGCAGAACCAAAATAATTTCCTCAGCGACGCCGTACTCGGTTGAACCAAATATATAAAGTACAAAGAAAATTCGAAGAATCTTTCAAAGGGTACTAAAGGCTTACTATAGTTTATTAAATATCATTTCCAAAAACCACAAGGTGGATGTCGAAGTTTCCAGATCACAAGCATCCTAAACAAAAACCATACATTTGTTAGGAAAATTTCAGCATAGAAACACGCTGGATGCCGAAGCGGCCCATTAAATCCTTCTTCTTTTTTTTTTTTCGCGTCCACCCAAAAGGCCGCAGAAATATTTTCGACAAATTTTACTTCGAGTATATCATTCGCAGGCAAATATATTTCGAAAATGCTTGCATAAATAAGCAAGAAATTCGAATTCAAACCATTTGAGGGTGAAGAAACTATAATAGCTGCAGCCTTCACTGAAGTTTTGTGAAGGCGAAAGATGAATTCTCTTTTACAACAGGAGATTATAAAAAGTATCCAAAAATGTTTCTTATAAAAACAAAACAATTCATCTTCAATAACTGTTTTAACTCTATGACGTCATCATCTGTGACGTCATCAAAGAATGACAAAATGTTATATATAGGTATGATGACGTCACCATCTGAGGTTACTATGTTCTATCTGGATATAATGACGTCATCATCTGTATTTACTATGTAATAAATATATATGATGACGTCATCAAGGAAGGACAAAAATTGTAGAAAAAATTCTTCTTCAATTCATCTTCAAAGAGTGTATGATGACGTCATCAACCACTTTTTAACATAGGAACCGCAGATGGTGACGTCATCATACCTAGATACAACATTTTGCCCTTCCTTGATGACGTCACAGATGATGACGTCACACAGTTAAAAAGCGGTTGATGACGTCATCAAGGAAGGGCAAAATGTTGTATCTAGGTATGATGACGTCACCATCTGCGGTTCCTATGTTTTATCTGGATATAATGACGTCATCATTCTTCTTCAATTCATCTTCAAAGAGTGTATGATGACGTCATCAACCGCTTTTTAACTGTGTGACGTCATCATCTGTGACGTCATCAAGGAAGGACAAGATGTTGTATCTAGGTATGATGACGTCACCATCTGCGGTTCCTATGTTCTATCTGGATATAATGACGTCATCATCTGTGTTTACTACGTAATAATTGGGTATGATGACGTCATCAAGTACGAACAAAATGGGACATTATGCTATGGTGGGACAAATGTTAGGGGGGCATTATGTTTGAAACAGGAACGCCCAGTACAAAAGAATTCATCTTCAATACGCCAACGCAGCAAAACAAATCTACAATTCGATGGAAAATGTCTTGAAAAAACACATACCCATGATGCCTTATATATTATAATACACGAAAATAAGATAAACATGACGAAAAAAAGAGAAAAACTCAAGTTTCAATTCCTCTATCTTTCTTTTACTCCTCCCCATATTTTGAAAATCCGTATCAAATGTAATACGAAGCCAGAGCCAGAGAGCTTCGTCGAAATGATATTCGCCCCGCACGCAGCCTGCACTGAAGTCGAGGCGCATAGCACGAGTGGTCGCCGGAGGAGAGAGCGAATGCCGCATGAATATTCATTTTATTATAAATAAGTTTACGGTGTTTTAGTATTAGCCTTTAAAAAGATAAGAGTCACGTACAATGGGGCAGAAGAGGCGAGAGCAAACGTCGTTGTGTTGGAGAGCTGAAGAGCGACAGCAGCAGCAACAGCGGGGGCAGCAACATCAACCTTAAGAGGACGCGAAAAGAGGAAAGGATGCGTATAGCGCTATGGGTTAACGATGCCAGGCAGCGATATAAAAAGGCCGGAGAAAGTTGTACAGCCAGCAGAAAACGCATCCAGATGAGTAAAAGCACGAAGAGAGGAGAGAATACGGACAGGGTCAAGCAGGAAAATGAGGAGGTGGTACTCGGCAGGAGTTTTCGGCATAACGTGATATACCCAAGACCGTATAGTGGAGCACTGGCTTCATAGTCCATACAATAATACACCGGTAGGTATGCTAATTTAATTTCTTAACTTTCGCACTCATTTCACGTGTACTCTTCACTGCGAAACGCTCGCTGCTTTAAGTAGCTTTCATTTCGAATTTTTTTGAGATTCGATTTTTTTTTTCTTTTTTCAATTGCACTCTACTGCAGGAGAATTTAATTCCATTTTAACTTTTTGCGATTCACACTACAGTATATACGAGTAGTTAGTAAAATGTGAGAAAAAGAAATCTGATTTATCTGATCGTGATTTTTGAAATAGCTGCTTTTCGGATAGAATAGTTGTTCGCGTATTTATTAAATAAAATCTGTCAAAAGTAATGTGAACAAACGATAAAATATTTTTCGAAAATAAAAATATCGTTTTAAGAGGTTTTCCAAAAACAAAATTACTATTAGAATATTGCCATCATTAAAAAAGTTGGACTTATTAGTATGACTGCAGTTCTTCGTTTCATGACCTCAGGATTCTAAAAAATACCCATATTATCTCAAATTCATAGAACTGTATAAATAAATAAATAAGTTTATTACACATCTCTTTCCTCAACGATTACGGACGTAATACTGAACGGATCAAAATGAAACTTGAGACATACAAGTATGTTCAGCGAGTATAGAAGATGACACCCTTAAAATTCGAAGTTGATCAGTTCAATACTTTTAGAGTTATTGCGATTTGAAATATGAGAAAATTCTACGTCATGCTTTGAAGGAAAACCTAATCAATTTCACCATTCACATCTCGCACATCTCCAGCGTATCATCTGCTTCGACGCGACTGGAGCATGGATATGCCTTTTACTTCCAGCCAGAATACACGACAAACTACAAACTTCAGCGTATAGCGACGAGAAACGCGAGAAAATTACACGAAAAACGATCGCATTAATTAATCGTTCTCGCAGCGAACTCCAAAGTTAATTTGATTCCACTAAAAGGTCTCAAGTCACACTCGTCCCTCATCGTAGTTGGAGTACCTCCAAACTCTCGCCTCGAGTGGCGCTAAACGCGGCGTATACGGAAGCGAGAGAATGGACGACAAAAAACATTGGGAAAAAAAAAAAAGACAAAAAAAAATGACAACAACTACCGCCAAAAAGAAGCCAAAAAACATCATACTTTGCTTACAGCGTTATACGTATAATAGATTGAACAATGGTGACGGAGCACCGTTCCATTTTGCAGAACTATATGCAGCCGGTGCTCGGCGCGGCGAGGGCATAAGGTGGCCGACGAGGGGAGCGAAAATATTTTGGCACCCGGCGGAGGAGGGTTCGACGTTATTTTTGGCATTGCCGCAGCCGGGCCGCGGCGGATCCGCGGATGGCGAAGTGCCGCTGAAAGGATTTCGGGTTCGAGAGAGAATCGGGTAATTAGAATAACAATGGAGGCGAAAAGATGCTTTAATGCGGAATTTACGCTGCTGTTTTCGCCCGCGCTTCGCTGCGGCGCCCTCTCTCAAGATGAAGGGTGGGAAAAAAAACCAGGCAGGGGGTGCGGAAAAAAGCAGAAACGTCGACGACATTTCATTGTCTACGCGCGTCGCGTCGTCGTTTTTCTTGCCGACGCTCTCTGCTCTGCTCTGCTCTCGCTATGCTTATTTTAATTTCGCATCCGTTTCCCACTTCGGTTTTATAAGACAAAGTTATCCACTCTTTTAGCAGAGCTTTTTTCGCCCCCTCCTCTCCAGCCTCGGCCTATAAGATATACTCGTTTACACGCTATTCCGCGTAAGCTAAAAAAGCGTTTCGAAAAGCGTATTGTTTTGGCAATAACGGTATTCGCGATATACACTGTGGCACAGATTTCTGCTACCAGCCTATATATTATAGTGAAGCTATTGAACCCCATTGTAAAATGAAGTGAAAAAATTCAAATATTTAACAATTTCAGAAGACGAATAAATCAATATAATATAGTGCACTGAGAGAAATTCAAGTACATAGTAACTTTTGCAGCGAGTTTTACTACATTGGAGAAGAAAACAAGCACAATATTCAAGATTTGTAGAGAAAACTACAATAAAACTAGTGAAATATATCATTCATTTTTCTTAGTGTATCCAAAAGTTGATTTGAACCTTTCAAAATAAATGAGACAGCGAAAACTGCTCAATATCAATAAAACTTCATAATATTTAATCAGTTGCTGCGTTAACTTGCTTTAAATCATCACCACTGTTCTCATTTATCACTATACGTATACATGTAGTGTCAACATCAACAAAAATCGTTTCTTAATCTCTCCTTATGGCGCTTCATGGATATAAGCACATATAAAATGGGAATGTTCATTGTCTGCGTTTGTAGAATTTACGAAGTTTCTAGTTGGCAGATATCAGACTTATGCCGACAAGATCTATATAAATATAATATATACATATAGAGATGTTTTTGTCACTTGTGAGACCCAAAACAGATATTTCATAACATTTGCGAGACCCTTTTTGACAATGCGAGACCCGCCCTTTTGCGGGTCTCGCATGTCCATGAAGTGTATGTATAATTTTTTTTACTCCCCCCACTCCGCAGACTCCAAATCTGCATTTTTTGTCTGGGACTCGCAAGTGCCCCAAATATCATTTGTATGTACACTCGTGGTTCACTCATTTCATTTTACTCCCTATGGACTGTACTGTACACCTAACCAACAGCTGTGGGCTTCATTACATAGCCTAAGGCATCTACACATAGCCACCAAGCCATGTAAAAACGAAGGTTTCATATCTGAGTATTTATAAGGGGGGTCTCGCAAGTGTCATACTTTATCTTGGGTCTCACATGTGACGTAAAATAACAATATATATACGTAGGTGGTTCAAATATTAACCGGAAAAATTGAATACCATCAAGCAGAGGTTAGGCTCGGTGCAAATAGCAACTCCCTGTGTTAGAGACATTCTCCACCAACTACCCTGACTACATAAGTCTGCTCCGTCTTGAAAAAAACGGATCCGAAAACTTGGAGTGAACCAGAAGAAAATTATTTCGCTGCGCAACATTTTTTACTGCCTCACAACAACGCGCGACTGTATACAACTCAATACACGCACACATGTCCTTCCTAACTGATCAGCGAGAAGTTGGAACGCCCTCCCTACTCTCCCCAATCCGTTGGGAAAGACACGTGCGCGTGTGTTGCGTTATACATGGTTGCGCGTTGTAGTAAGGCAGTAAAAATGTTGTGCAGAGGAAAACTTAACCTCCATTACACTCAATATTCTCATAAACGTTTTTTTCAAGACGGAACGGATTTATGCCGTCAGGGTAGTGAGTGGAGAATGTATCTAACAGACTGTATTGCCATTCGCACCAAAATTCACCCCTGCTTGGCAATTTTTAATTTTTCCGGTTTATATTTGAACTACCCTCGTATTTCAAAATCAAGCTAATTTTTCTCCAACACCTCGCACCAGGGTTTACGCACAACTGACCTCAGCGTCCAGCCTTTGCCAAATTATACTTTGGGAATGACATAGTGAAGTTCCACATCCGGATCCTTATTACTCGCACAATTTCGCCGCAAAAAATATTCATTTTTCGAATCAATTCTGCCATATTTTTTTCATTTTACTCGTAGTTTCCATAAAGTCCACAACGATAAACGAAATATGTAACCTACCACCGGGTCTGCATTACTCGACACTTTTATTAAAGGCTGAAAGATGGTTTTTTCCAACTTTTTTCTTCCTTTTCTGCTGTCTTTCTCCCTTTCTCTCTCTCTTTCGCTGTGTTTTCTTTCATTTTTTGTTATATTTTTTCTCGTCATCTTTTCGCTCGTATTTTGGCCAGCTCTCATCCCTCCGCGCTCTTTCCAGCTTGGGGCACGGTTTTTGTCGCCGTTTTTACTTTTTGCCAACAAACAATGTATTATAGGTACATATATATATATTTATATATAGGAGAAAACCTACAGCTACGACCCAGATCGTAAAATAAATGAAAAATCAATTTGACCGAAAAACTCTACCCGACTGGCTGCAGATACTGCCGAAGAGGTGGAAAGAATTTTCGTCGAATATAACAAATTATGAAAGAAGGAAGACGAAAATTCTTTGGCTTTTTACGTACGCGCGCGGTGATATAGCTGTATATAAATTTACTGCGCCGAACTTATCGACTCGCTACGACCGCATTTAGCTTCGAGGATGAAAAAAAAAAATTCACATTCGAGAAAAACAGTGATCGAAACGGCGGTGGCGAGGGTAAACGGGGTCCAAGGGTGAAGTATATAAAAGAATTCATCACTAAAAGCGTTCCTCTATATACTGGTCTACGAATTATGGCATGGCAGCAACGTGCGAAGCGGGGGATGGATGATGGAAGGAAATTGGCGAAAAGAAGAAAAAAAACTTTCGCACACGATGTACAATATCCTGAGGCTGTATCGTTTGCCGTTGTCCAAACCTAAAAGCGTGCGAGTGTATGAACCTAATTCGTGAGTAGAGTGAAGGAAAAATGATGGGTAAAATGGGGGTACTGCGAACCGGAGAGAGGAGACGACCGACAGAAAATATTCAGCAATTGTTATTTTCAATTTTCCGCTACATACGACGAATGGCGGCGAGCACTATTACTGTGAAATTGCTAAACAAAAAATTGGATGAAGAAGAAAAATAGGAGAATAAAACGAAACCCTCAAAGTTATAATCTTACCACAAGGTGTACCAAACCCCTCAGTTTCAGCATAGGTTGCCTTCAAGGCCATTTGCCCATGCTTATCTAGAGGTACCCTTTTTAGGGGTCTGTAAAAATGTTGGTGCTTATCATTGGTACTCGTGAATGACGGAGGCTTTTGCCGCAGCCGACGCGTTGTCTCGTTCATAATTTGTCGTCTCTGCACCTTTATAACTTGATAAGCCTTTCACTTCGAACAAAATTTTGAAGAAATTTAGGAAATCCCTGAGGAATTCACGTTAGCTCAAACTCAACATTTTGTACAAAACCTGGGTCCTCTATGTAACCTGTATGTACAATGCAGCAATGAAATTTCAGTATTTATTGGCTGCCAAGCAACTGAAAATGAAGAATATTTTATTCATCTTCATTTTTACGAATGCTTAGCAGCCAATAAATACAGAAATTTAAATGACTTTAGAAGTTTTGGAAAAAATAATAATATGAAAATTTTTAATCGTTTGCTTCTTATTGATAGTTCTTTTCACGCCATAAGTCTTAAACTATGGAAATCGTTCGATGGGTTCAGCGTATTATGCAGTCTGTATGATAAACGACCCATGACATAGCTAATTCATTCTTGGGAAAAATTAACATCATGTGTTTAGGAAAGATACGCTGCTTATAATTATGATTAAAACGATAATACGAAAATTTAGAAATTAAAATACCCATAGTATTCTACATATTTTTACGGCCCAATTTTATAAAATAAATATTCTGTGAAAAATTATCACCACGAACTGGGAATTTTTTCGTACCCTCGCTCCAATCCTCTAAAATTTCCGTTTTACTTGGTCTACCACCCATAAAAGCTCGCAAAATACCAACATAATTTTTCAAAACGATTTTCGCATGCATTAAAATATAACATTGTTAATCATAATTAAGGAGACAACGGAGCGTAATACAAATTAACGTCAGCTAATAATGGAGAAGGGAAAAAAAATCCGGACATTCTCTATTCTTTACCTCCAGTCGGCTACCACCTTCATTCCTGCTGCCACCAAATCCCTCGACTATATTTAGTCTTTTCTTGGTGCATGAGAAAGGGTAAAATTAAAAGAAAAAAAAAAAAAAAAAAAGGAAAAACTCATTTGTTCATGTGAGCAATCGTTGTCATCCCAAAGGAATCCGGGAAATAAATACAGTGAAAATTACCCCCTTACCACCTCTCACCGACAAAAAAAGCTTGTTAAACGATTCTTACTTTTTTCATTACGAGCACACAAATAACTAAAGCTAATTTGTTTTCCATAATCGCTCTTTTATCTCTCGCTCCACCCTCGCTCCGTCTTTTTCTCTCGTTTAGTTTTTCCGACCTTTTTTTTTTAAAGGTTCATTTTTCCTGCGAAGACACTTCAGCGTCCGACTGTTCGTGCGCAGCAGCGATTCATTAATAATTCTTGTCATACATGTCGAGAGAAACGTATTTTTTTAATGATGCAGCAATTATGTAATACAAGCGCATTCTTTATCTGCGCGTAAAAATAACTCAAAACTTCGGCGCAACAGGACAAATGACGACGAGTGAAACACTGACAGCCCTTCTGTAACTTGAATCGTACAAATCAACATTCAAGATCCGTAAGTCGACTGCTTAGAATAAAAACCCGATAACCAGCATGAGCAAATTTTAGAATAACAGATTTTCAAACATTTCACATTTTATAACCCTAACAGAAAAAACATTTCTTCGTCAATATTATGTAAAATTCAATTTCAATACGAGTATTTTCACATCGAATAGACGGGAGGAAAGAGGTATTTGAGGTGATGTGAGTCGATTCTCAACGGCAAATCTATCGAACAAGGTAATCAATTTTGTTTTTCTGACAAGCACACACATCGTCTCAAATGAGCCATATATTCGGAACGATAACTCCAACAAAGTAGATTATTAAGCCGATATATGGACCTATACAACCACTCTAATTAACATCAATAAGGTATTATACGACATTGTACATAATCGACATCGACGACAAAGAGCGAAAACGATCGTGTACCTTTTAAAGGACCCCTTTTTCCGGGCTATAAATAATAAATTGAAACCGATCCTCGCCTTGCTCGCAACAAACTGAAGATCAAAGCGAAACAAGGGGTGAAATAAATTTGTTCTGCGTTTATTACCAAAAATCAACCTCGTCAAGTTCGCGCTGTTACAAACCATACTCAACTTTTTGGCGGCCGAAAAAAAAAGGAGCCAAAAAAGTAAAAAATTTCAACGATTTTCGTAAAATATATTGCTAAATCAGACAAAATAATGGTGAAAATTGTTTGAAAGCTAAAGCATAGTAATGAAAGAAGAAAAAATTGCAGCGGTGGTTATGTCGTCTAAGTAAGTATGTACTAATTGTAGATAGACACCTATAATTAATTGTTGGCACTAATGTTCTAAATCTTGGACACATACCACGTCGTCATCTATGGGCCTTATACGAGTATATAAGAGGGTTTTCCGAAAGTTTTCCGCCTCGAGTTCACTACCAAGCAACTGTAGATAGAGCAAAATGCGTTACATTTATTTATGACGGTTTATTGTCTATTTTCCGGTTGGTAGGGAGTTGAAATTATTTTTGATACTCGCGAGCAAAATTTCCCACTTTGACCCTTACTGGGGAAGATACCGTTTTCAGTATAGAATTCTTATGAAACGTACTATGACATTTTGGTCTGAATTTGCACACAATCATCAAGGTTATCAATTTGTTTTACGCAAAAATTGTCTATTTTTCTGGCTTAATTTCTCAGACAGTTTGCAAGTAGGAATAATTGTCTCAGAAGCTCACCGTCAAGGTACAATTATTTTGAAAATAATACAAGTTCTTTTGGCTAAGTCGATGGTAACTTTTCGATTAAAAGCACCTAATCTTGATGCTGAGAGGGGTGGAAGGCGAGAAACATGCACAAATCACCTTCATCACCATCCTCGACCATACTGAACTTTTGCAAATTGCGCAGTTGAAAAAACTTCAATTAGAATGCGAAATTAACGAAAACGTTGACCCTATATATCTATCATCGATAAACTTTCGTTCGACGTTTATAAAATTATACTTTTTCGTCGATAAAGGGGCGTTGATTCAAAATTAGCGTGAAAAAAGGACGAAAGAAAAACCCCAGGGAATGTGTACCGAAAACACCAGAACTTTCACGTATACGTTTGAACGAAAGAGAAAGAGAGAGAGAGAAAAGAATGTAAAATTCGAAATGATATTTTTCTTCAAAATTTGGTGGATGAAAACGCAAAAAAATTCCAAAAACTCACTATACGACTTCGCTCTGTTCAACGAGTAAAAAAATCTTCGTCGTCAAAAAAACGGAGCTGTAAGTGCGAAGAAAAAACTACCACCTTGGTAGGGGTACCAACAGAAAAATCAGTAGAGGGGGTTCGAAGAAATGTGGATGCCTGGAAAAATTCATTTGTTAAAATTTTCGTTCGCCATTTTTTCGTTCGGCAGCGCCTGAAGAAACGACAAGAAAAACGAGTGAGTCGAAAGGCGCAGGTGAGACGGGGATGAAAAAAAAAACCGTATTACAAATGACTGGAGGCGCGAGCGAAAAGAATTTTAACCTCTGGAAGATAAACAAGATTATGTCGCTAAAGCGAGACACGAATAGAAGGCTGGCGAGGGGGCGGGGAGGGTAACGCGATGTTTTCACGTGTTGTGGATCGGGGAACGAGAGAAAATCGTAGGGGCTGCGGGTAGGCCGGAGAGGGGCACGCAAAAAGGGTTGGTTTGGGTGTTCGTGAACGAAATGAGAAAATCTGCCGAAAAATAATAAACTCGTAACGACGTTTCCTCGTTATTTCCTGTATTTTCGCGAAGATAAACCGGGTACAGATTACGTTCATTTCGCCTTTCGTCCTCCCTATCATTTATGCTGCTGCTGTTATTGCTATACTCTAATCTTCAGGTAAGCAGATGAGAAATAAAAAATTTCAATAAATTCATATATTTTACGCATAAGACCGACAGACTTCGATTACGATATAATTTCAGTAAAATACTTGAATCCTAAATTGATTTTGTACCATCCTACATACATCCAGACTTTGTGAATGAATGTGCGAAAACGTCGATGAAAAGTTTTCCAGACACAGGTAACGTATCGAAAACCCACCATGCATATCTATTACAAAAACGAACAAACCATTTTCATATGACGACAAAGAAAAATTTCATCTAAAGCCAATAAGTGTGGAGAAGATTAGAAACCCAACATGAAGAAATATACGTAGGTATACGACTTGACAGTTCAATCCGAATCCAGTTTCCTAAAACCGATCTATTTACATTTTTCTCTAGTTTTACTCATATCTTACGTCTAGATTCATAGCAATGATACGATTTCATGTACGCACACGTGAAAAAATACAATGGAAAAGAAGGAATGGCACAGATCAGATTTCAAGAACGTCAGAAACGCATATACAAATCCATGTAAAACACACCTACACACGAGGTAGATAAGTATAATTCTAAAATGTCTAATAGATCATGTGTCATAGAGATTTTCTTATAACAAGCTGACAGAAAATTTTAGATTTGCGCGTTACATGAAAGAACAGATCGAAGACAGAGAAAAAATTTGATGAGATTGATTTACAAAATGAAAAATAAATCGGCAAAAATTCATGAAGAAATCAAAAACTGAATACGAGAAATGCAAAAACACACCTGGGGGTCAAGAAACTATAAAGCTTACAAAATAGCATTTTTTCGAGTTTACAACCTCATCGGTTGACTTGAAAGTACGTAAACAAATGAAACAGTTGTCGAGCTGAGTATTTTTAATTTCCAGGGAACCTACGATCTTTTGAGGATCACATTATCAATTAGAGTTGAAGAAAACCGAGTCATTCCAAGTTTCCTAATCAACACTTCCACAATTTTTAAATGTTTTCTGTTGATTAAGAAGTGTTATGTAATAATCTTGCATTGCTGTGGTACATAAGATATGATTTTTAGCAGGTTTTCCTGGAAAACCAGCTCTTTGCAGCCTATCTGATTGTCAGAGGTGGGGTCGGGGGTGTGGTCATTTTTCATTTCATGACCCAAAAATATGTTTCCCTCAAAAATTAGCGATTCGTATAACTTTATATATATATAGATGTATATATATATATATATATATATGTATGTATAAGATTTTTCTGGGGCTAATATTAGGAAAACTATCGAACCGAGTGTTACCAAATTTCAATCATATATTCTACATGATGAGACCTACCTTCCATTAAAATTTCAGCCCTATTGGTCAATTTGTTCTCAAGTTATGCGCAGTTAAAGGTTTTTTCTTGTACACACGGTTTCTCACGAACTACTGGACCAATAGGGTTGAAATTTTGATGGAGGGTAGGTCTTATAGTGAAGATGTGCTGAAAGAAATTTGGTGGCAATCGATTCAGTATTGGTCGAGTAATTGCTGATTTTGTGTAAAGAGAAAATGCCCAAATTGCGCATGTAGTGCTAATTGCCTAACGCAACGTTTTGAAGTGGAAAAAAATGACACGAATCGATTCTACTAACCCGTAAAAAGTAACAAGTGTAGAAAATTACACATAGGTAAGAATACATTTAAAAATTAATAGGTACTCATCCATTACGGGTAACATGTGTCAAAAATGGCACATGAGCATAATTGAAAATTTTTGAGTTGAAAAGTTTCCACACTTTCCACACAATCATGTTACCTTTGGTGAATAGTTTGAAAAAAACTTTGTTTTGGAAACCTTTGACAATTTTGATGGGGTGTAAGTTTTTACATATGATACTTTTATTAATTAAATGGCTCAATATATTTACTCTTGATTAATAAAACATGTCATATTTCAAGGGGTAAAAGAAAGAGCAGGTTTTCTAGGAAAACCTGCTAATAAAAAATACATCAATAAATAAATTTGAATGAATAGGAATAAATGAATGAATGAGTAATTGAGTGATTGAGTGATTGAGTGAATTAGTAAGTGAGTGAGTCAGTGAATGAGTGAGTCAGTGAATGAGTGAGTCAATGAGTCAGTGATTCGATGAGTGAGTAATTAATTTAATAAAAAATTAATAAAAAAATTGATAAAAGTAATGAAAAATGAAAGAGAAGGTTTTCTATGAAAACCAGCTAGTAAAAAATAAATAAATAAATAAATTTGAATGAATAGGAATAAATGAATGAATGAGTGAATGAGTAATTGAGTGATTGAGTAATTGAGTGATTGAGTGATTGAGTGAATTAGTAAGTGAGTGAGTCAGTGAATGAGTGAGTCAATGAGTCAGTGATTCGATGAGTGAGTAATTAATTTAATAAAAAATTAATAAAAAAATTGATAAAAGTAATGAAAAATGAAAGAGAAGGTTTTCTAGGAAAACCTGCTAGTAAAAAATAAATAAATAAATAAATTTGAATGAATAGGAATAAATGAATGAATGAGTGAATGAGTGAATAAGGTAATTAATTAACGTAATTCCCTAATAAAATAAATAAATAATATTAAAAAAAATTACAAATAAATAAATAAATAAAGAGTAAATAAATATGTAAATAAATGGGAATGAATGAATGAATGAATGAATGATTGGATGATTGAATGAATAAATAAATAAATTAATATATAAATATGAGTGAGTGAGTGAGTGAGTGAGTGAGTGAGTGAGTGAGTGAGTGAGTGAGTGAGTGAGTAAGTAAGTAAGTAAGTTAGTAGATAAATGAATATGATAATGTGAGTTGGGTATTTTTGGAATCTGGAGATCATGAAATGATTAAGTATGATGGTCTCGTGTCTATTTGTGAAAGTCATTATAAATTTAATTGAAAATATTTTCTGTCAAAAATCTGCTAAAAATGAGGGAAAAAAAATTGGAAAAAATGAGAAAAAATTGCAAAATATAGGAAAAGATGAAAAAATATGCAAAAATGGGAAAAAATAGGAAAAGAAAGTGGAAAATATTGAAAAAATCGAACAAATTGCAGAATTATATCAAATTAAAATGAAAACCTGCTTTTCTAGCGCAGGTTACTGCGGTAGAGTTTTTGTATCAGCATCCTCGCCAATTTTTTAGTATGGTGAAAATCGCAGAATGTCTGCAGGAAATAAGCGTACATACAGGCAACAAACGAAAGGTCGAGGCTTCAACGTGGTTTTAAATTTTTTTTTTTTCAACACGGACGGGAGCGGGTCTCGTGCAGAACAGTTTTTCAAAGAATACAATTCTCATGTGACAAACAAACGATTCATTTATGTTTCGTGAGAAATCAGGATTTATAAATTTGTCAGGACTCGTAGACACATCGCAGTTTAAATATAAAATAGCTTTTCACTCAAAAACAATTTTTCTCGGCCCACGCTTCTCCTTGAAGGCAAAGACATGAGTCATTCACCTCTAAAAGGACATTCCTCAAAAAAGAGCCAAACTTATTTCACTAGAAAAAAACAAAACAAAATAAATGTTACCATTTTTGGAGTTGGTGCCAAAAATATAAAAGTCGAAAAGGTATAACTGGCTAAAAGGATTATGAAAGGCGTATATTCCTTCCATAAAAAAATTTCTAATAAAAAGAAAAATTCGTACGGAGGGTACGAGATTAAAGAGAAAAAAATAAAGGAAAGAACGAAAATAAAGATCCAAAAAAAAAAAAAAAGAAAAACACATATGAATAAAAAAGAAAGGAGTTAGTTGCACGTTATAAGTGATTGGCCACGACAACATTACAGCATTTGCTTTTGACACCTGAGACTCGAAAAGGAAATTTTCTAAAAAAAAAAAAAAAAAAAACAACAGCAGAACAGTGAAGGGGAAAACGAGAGAAAAATAGGTTTGAAGTTCTTCTTTTCTACTATCAAGGGAAAACGCTGTAAGAAATAAACGAAGAAAAAGTGGAGGAAAAAAAAACAGCACCTCATTTTCTTAATATTACCTCAGAAACAATCCAAACTCTACCCCATCTCGTACCTATTTTCGTATTTTGTAACTTGACTTAGACAAAATGTACGTTTAAAAAAACTGAAAAATACCGCATATAGATGAGAATAACAAAAAAAAAAAAAAAAAACTCAACTAAGATAGTTTAGAGATGATAAGAAAAGTGGTTCTTTTAATCTTCGTTTTTTTTTCTTTCTTTTTAATACGCTACGGTATTTATTTTCTTTTCATACAGCTTGATTATCAAAATTAATTTTAAAAATGTTGATCTTTATCATCTACGCTAGTTTTCGTAAAGCCAAAAAGTACACGAGACGATATCGTTCAATTATTAATCTCATCAAACAAAGGCGGGATAAAAGCGCAAAGATCAGTCGCTAAAGGGATCCATCAAAATCAAAGAAGAGATTTTCTCATAGAATATCTTAGTATTCGTAATAAATTATTGTACACCCACTCCTCAAACAGGTAATTAGTGTTGTTCATGGAATATCCACGTAAAGTGGAATAATTGAATTAGAAAGTGATGTTTCATTAAGCTGATATAAGTACATTCTATTCTTGAACTACATTTTTTTAAATATAAAATTTGCAAATTGAGTTTGAAGGGTATCTTCGAACCTTGTAAATCAAACTAAGACCTTTTCTGGGGGGGAAAATTTTTTTTAGTATCACAGTGAATTTTTTATAATTTATTTTTGCCTCCCCTACGGTTTATTAAAATTGGGACTGACTATCGATTTGTTTTTGAGCCACTTCTTCAAGCCAAACATGCTGAAGGAACTTACGTACGCGTAGTAAGTTTTGTATTTCGTGCGTTCAAATATTTTCAAATAGAATTATGAAAGTGAGAAAATTTTTAGATTCTGAAAATTTAATAATAACCTTTTTATTTATTTTTATTAATCAAAAGAAAAAGTCCGAGAAAATCGACATATTATTTGGTAGTACCAATTTTGCATAACACCTCACACTCACTTTTGATGCGAGTTAACATCTTTATTTTCATTATACACGGTGTGAATTTAGAAATTTCAGTTGAAAGGATAAAATCGATGTGGATATCGATAACCGGCAGCAAAACGCAGATCGTTAATTTGATGCGCACGCCGTTATCAGCTGTCATCGAACGTTATTCTTATCAACAATTTTTCGCTATTAATTTTCTAGGTGGCACGTTTCTAATTTTCTTATTTTCATTACTGATTAATTTATTGTAGTTATTTTCTATGGGCGTATATTATTATGAATAGGGATCGGATTTATATGAAAACGCATATTTTTTTATAATTCACATGGAAGGGTGAGAGTCAGACAGTTTTTCGTTTCACGCCATTCTGATTAAAATAAGCCCAACTTGTTTTCACATATTTCGCATATTTGAAGTATATTTGCATATTTCTACATATTTCACAAAAATTCATGCATATTTCACAAGAATTTTGCATATTTTGACATATTTTGACCTATTTCACAAAAATTCATGCATATTTCACGAATTACTATTTTCATACTTTAATTTGTGATCTGATCTCTAATGTAGTCATGAATTGTGATGTTCGTATCAAGATTTTATACCAAAACGACATTTTAAAATTAAGAATTACTCAATAAAATTGTTTTCTTGTTTCGTTCATTCAGAAATTGTATCTTAAATTATTAATTGGTATGAAGGTCAAATTTAGCTTTAGCTCAGTTAGCTGAGTAAAACGATACCAATATTGATATTTTGCATATTTTTCGCATATTTAAAAAAAAAATCATGCATATTTTCGAAAAAAATATGCATACTTAAATCCTGAGCGCATATTATATGCGCATATTTTCCACTTTTTAGAGCATATAAATCCGATCCCTAATTATGAAAGATGCTTTAGCACATTTATGATGTATAACAGTGGTTAACTAAAACTTGCGTTCATTTCCACTGCTATCTCTCGAGCTATTCAGTTGCTCTTATAAGATCCTATATATCAACACTTTTTCGTGACATTTATACTAGAAAATTCTCTCGCACCATTTCTAGTAGCGCTATTTTTTGATTTTTTTTTTTTTTCGTTTTCTGAAAACGAGATAAGTTCATAACAGGCTCTATTTTCGCCCTTTCTACACCACTCCGACTGTCGTCGTGAAAAAAGTGGAGCTAAGCCGATTTCGCGGAGGCGCGCAGTCGAAGTGGAGGCAAGCCACTTTTGGCGGTATTTCTAGCGCACAAACGACGATTCTCTCCTCGGGTTTTACCTCTCTCTCTCTCTCTCTCTCTCTCTCTCTCTCTCACTCACTCCTGCTTCTCCGTCCTCTCTCCCTTTTGAGCACACGCAAGTATCGCAACGGAGGCTGAGGTCTCTCTAATTTCGTTTGGGCGTATTATTTACGCAGAACCTATGCAAATTATTTTACGCCTTTCGTCTCCGGTTAACCGATACGTAACGTATGAGCGACGGTGGCGTATCTTATTACCGGCTCCATTAACGCGTATATCTATACGGCGTACGTAGGATCGAAAAAGAAGCACCCCTCCTGCCCCTCCGACGGTGGTGCAAAAAAAAAAATTGAAGTTGAGAGCGAAAACGAACGCCGATATTACGACTCTTTTGCCGAGAAGGTCGGGTTTGACTTTCTGCGACGCCAAATGGAACGAATATAAAATATTCAAATTCTGTTGAAAATGCGAAAATATTTTCGATGCTCGGCGATGTATGAAAAACCGAAAGCCCAAGCTGAAAAGCCTCAAAAACCCATGAACGGCCGCCATTTTGTACAAGCTTTGCCGTTGCGGTTGTCGAAAAAGTTATAATTTTCGCGAAACTATACGGCGCCATGCCATCTACGTACATCCTACGAGTGTACAAATACATGAATAATGTACATACATGATGTATGTATACGATAGCAATCGTCGTTCATCATGATCATTATAAGCACTACACACCGATATACCTTAGAGAAATTTCAATACTCATAAAAAGTGAAATTATTGGGGTCTAGCTGCAGATGTAAAGTAAATTCTCAAACTCGGGATTTCATCATTCAATCTCAGGTCATATCGGTGGCTGAGAACCATAGAGTAATCCAAGTTCACATTTAGGGATAAGAAATTTTGATGATTTTCTTGCACCTTCATCCTGCGTGAAGTTGGTGTTTGAAAAATAATCATACTGAGAGAAATGAATATAGTATTAATTACAAAAAAGATATAGTTTCATCACAATGAAGAAAATTATTATTCATTCATAGTACTTTTTACCATCTTAGATAATACTCGTATATAATTTTAAAACCGCTGCCAACAGTCCCAATTGGCCCATTCAAATCGCAGAAATTACTCCGTAAATTTTTTTCAGCGCCCTCACAATCCTTGAAATGAAAACCATCAGAAGTAGGTACTCAAAACAATGAAAATATGGGCGTGGTTGGGAAACTTCTACTGCGTTTTGCTCAATACTAAAAATTTGCACTGGGATCACTCTGGCTCTCTACCACAGAGTGGGTACATTTTCACAACTCAGAAAATCAACTACATATTTTCATACAGCTCAACAAGAATTTCGAATAATGCACTCGAAATATTATTTCATAATTCTCTCTCTCTCTTTCATCATTTATATCTAATATTTTCTATACCTACAACCTTTTCAAGTAAATATTAATACAGCATATGGTATAATTATTTTTGAAAGGTATAACCTAGTCTTAGCGAATTGAGACACAAAACAATATTCCGTCAAAGCTTTATAATATTTTCTTAATTTCGACTAATGATCTTTCATCTCCTTACATAATGCATTGTTGGCTCCGATGAGAATCCAGGGTGCTCATAGCTAAAATAACATGGCAGAATCGGAATTCGAAGAAAATTCATCGCAGCAATAAAATATGGTTTTCAAAATTTGAACAACGCCAAAAAGCGCGAAGAATTCACTAAAGACGCGAATTTCACCGTTTGGTTCTAATCCAAAAGAGGCTGGCACATCAAAACTACAAAATGGTGGCAGAACGAACGCACCTTCTTTCTCTTTCCATCAGACTAATGAATAAAGAACAGAAAATGTTAAATTCGTTTTCGCATCGTCAATTGAATGGTTTGCTGAAGAATTATAGATTGTGGAGCATAGTACGAGTATATTATTATGTTTTGAAAAACGATGCTCTTTGGCAACGATGCAAACGAACGATCATTAACGTGGAAAAACGGTTTTCGCGACTGCGTAGCGCTGTCAACAAGTTGAAAAACTTTTTTCCTTCAGCTGAAGTACAGCTATTAATTGAAAATTTGGGTTTTACGCTTTCAGCAAGAATATAATAGGCAAAATAGTTGACATTCGAGTGAAATTTATAAAATCGAAGTGAAAAGATCGGCAAAAATGTTGCTACGCGTTGACTTATCATGTGAACAAACCGGCCAAAAGGAACTTACACAAATGGACTGCATAATTTTCCCTCCACGCTATTTTTACGCCAAGTCAGCTAAACCCACGTACTTATAACAAGAGTCAGCGGCAGGATGAAAAAAACCAGACAGAAAAAAGCATAGTACACAAACGGACCGAAAACGGACTCACAGTAAAAACGGAAAGAAAAAAAACAAAACAAAAGGAATATATATATATATATATATGCGCATGAAAATGTATGCAAATGATGATTAAAGCCCTCCAACGAATACACGGCCGCAAAAACAGCCTTTTATCTTAACGGAGGGCATTAAAAACTTACAGTTTTATAAATTCGGAAACTTCCCCATCTCCGCTGACTATCTGCTTTTTTGGACGAGAACCTGAGGTAAAGTCGTTTTTTTAATGGCACGTTTAAATAGCGTGTCTCTCTCCCTCCACCACTATCTCTTTTCGGCTTTGTTTTATCTTCCGAGACCCGTCAACCCTCGTTTACATAATAATTATTATTTTATTAACGAAAAACACTTCTAGAAACTCGCAACTCTCCACATTCAATTAGCTCGATTCCCTAAAACGTGCAATCTTCCATTTCTTTACATTATTTTCTCCACTTCGCATATAATCCGTGGTTCTCTTACTCAACCTCTTCTTCATCCCTTACAATGGATCGTCACAAAGGAACGTTAGCTAAGCTAATGAGAATGAATTTGGCTGATCCGTGCAAGTGACATATCACAATAGCACAGAAAAAAATTAGCACACTAACTGCAGGAAGACAAGTCCGTTTTATAATACGTACGAGTACACAAATAAATATTGTAATACCAACATTAAAACTTAATTCCCTCGCGCTGAATTTCAGATATACTTATATAGGTAGTTCAGATAAATAAAATTGAATTATTCCAGTTTTCCCTTTCAAATAGTAAAAATTACTAGGTATCCGAATTTTTTTTCAGTGAAAGCTGCTCGCAGCAAGCGACGCTTTGTCTGTCAAGTACAGCTGAAGTAAAAAGTGAAAGTTGTTGAAGGGTGATGGGGAGAGAACGAATTTTTGTACAACCGGCCCAAATTATTACTACCGACCGTATAATTCGGCCGCTTTCGAACGGCCGAAATAAATGCACGGTTATTAGTCTTCGCCATTCACATTAATGGTTTCAGACTAATACACCTTCGTGGGCTGGGATGGTCGTCTTCTCGCCGGCTCGTCCACTAATCCTCGACCAGCTGCGGCAGTGGGGTCAGCACGAGGTGACGGTAATTTGGTTGGTGACTCGACGCTCAAATACAGGGGTTGGATATTAGTCAGCGAAGGGACATAAGAAATGAGTTGAGCGGGGGGTGGGGGGGTGGTAGGGCCAGTTGATAAAGAAGAAAGAAAAAAAAGGAGATCGAAATTAATTCGAGCATAGCCCAACCGAGTCGAACTTGACTCGCAGTCGAATGCGGAAAGTTTTCACCGTGTAGAAAAATTATAACCGAGCGCTTTTCCTCGATCTTTTTTCATTTTTACAACCCCTACCCTCAGTCAACCGTCTCTCCCACCAGTATTCACTGATCCATCAACTTTTGATAGGGCGCTGGAGGGGGGTAGGGGGGGAGCGAAGCTCGATGTCTTCTCTCGCACGCTTATCCCAGAGCGAAGTTGTCAAACTATCGTCGTCGTCGCTTCTATTCTATAATTTGAGATCGTCGTCGAACTCCGGTGTAGAATATTGCGATTCAAATTGGCGCGGTTCACAGAGGATAGACGGACGATGCGAAAATATCGATGGTTGGGTGGGGCGTGGGGGCGCGCGTATAATGTTGCTGTAGAAAATGACGAGCGGGTGGCTGCGTATAACTTAACTTTCGACCATTTATCATTCGAGCTAATTAATGGACGTAAGCTTGGCTAACTGATCCTATACGACGGTTAGCCAAACAGTAAAACGCTTTTCAAAGACCAAAAGTGTCGGCTAGTGCAGCGTTTTGAAAACGAAAATGAAACTGGATAACCGGCTGAAGGTATATATGCTTAAGCGAGAACATCCGAGAAAACAATTTATAAATTTATACGTAATAATTCAAACGCCGGAAATCGAAGTCACATTGAAAAGCGATGATAATTTCGAGCATCATAGACTATTATTCTTTGCTTAGTGCCATCTACAGGTCACATACACTATAGTACGAAAATATAACAAGATTTAGTAAAAAGCGCCGTCTACAGGATAGTTTGTTGATCTAGAATCTGCGAAAACACCAAAAAAGAGATTTCATTCGAAATTCATTTCTCGCCTTTCACTATGCTCAGTTATAAGCGTGTGCGGGCGTTTCAAAAAACACTCATGCATGATGTAAGATTGTTTCAACGAATCCTTCAGTCTTCTCTTGAACTGTTTTTGAAACATTAGCTTAAATTATCAACATTTCGACTCAAATACAGCGGTGTTCTACTGAACGTATAGCACTGTTATTTACTTCTAACTTTCAATGTGGGTGAACGTGAAGTAAACTGAGTGAAAATAAGGGCAAGGCGGAAAAAAAAAATTGGTTCCCGCGAAAGTGTGTACATTTTTCACCGATACCGCCACTTTTTAAGCCAGTCTGATTTTACGATAATGGAGAAATTTAAAACGTTAGCAGTATAAAACAAATATTCCTCCCTCCGCTTCTCTTCTACTCCGCAGCTCTCACTTTCTTAACACTCTTGTCTAACCCCCTATTCCCCTCACTCACCCACACATTCTTCGAAGCCACGTCCCCTCTTTCTCCTTCGCCCCAAAAGGAAGAACATATTACCTTCGTTTTTCCAGCGATTTCCTTCTTCCTCCATCCGCCCCTTCACTCTATCGCTGCTCTCGGCTTCTTTATTCGCACTACCAAACCCTCCCCCTCCAGCCCTTCGATAAGCGCCCAACGTGAAGACAATTTTAACGTTTTCATCTTCGAAACAAATTGCCTGTTACTTAATGGCGTGAATAAAACTCTGGTAATACCTACGGAAGGCAGGCGGTTTTCTAATGTTTCCTTCGTCCTTTTTTTCCCCCTCGAAAAATTTCTTCATTTTGCCATTTTACTCGTGTTTCCTTTTTATTTTATTTTTCGAGGTGATTTTTTCTACTTTTCTTTTTTTTTTTAATTTTTCTGTTATACAATAAGCAGCAGATAAAGACGAAACAAAAATATTCAATCTGAGAGCCACCGGTGATCGGGTTAATCACAAGCTACCAACAATTAATCAAAGTGACTGATGTAGATGAGGGAAAGAACTGAAAAAAAGGAGATTTTCTGTTGAAATATTTTTTACTCTAAACTGAGGAAATTAATTTAAATGGTATTATTTTATACAATTCTTTTACTTTTAGGATTTTTTTCATTTTTTATACACCAATTGGTTTTTCGAAATCACACAAACGTTTAACATATTTCTAAAAAATTCCAATCTCAATGTTTGTCGAAATCAAAGTAAAGGTAATTGCATAAGACACACTCTCAAAGGGCGGTCCACTTTCTTGGAATACCCAGTCGCAGGTTTTCAACGGCTGGCAGACTTTTTTACCCTTCACAAGCGACATACGAGTACACATATAATAATTCAACTGCAGTTTCAGGCGAAACTTTCATTTCATTCCTCCATCATTTTCTCTTTTCAGCAAGTATGAACCCATTTCAAATTTTCAGCGTGTTATCCTATTTGTTATACAGCAGCTACCACATGAATGACGTCTGCTCACCAGGAATTATATGCAACTTTATTTCTTCATCCCTCCGCACTTCATTTTCTACCATGCAACTCTGCATCAACGAATATTTAATAACGGTCACCTGTTTTCGCATAAGTGCGGATAAAACTGAAAATTAATTCGAAAACTTATTCGAAAATTTTTTTCCCTCGTCATCTTGTTGAAGATAGAGGCAGAGAAAAAAATCCATTTTCAAGTGTTTTCAATTTCTTCGCTGCCTTTCATTTTAATCTTCTTTCCACAAACGACACCCTCCCACCAATCGGTCTCCTTCTTACAGAACCTCCCTCGTAAGATACTCCAAAGGTCCATTCTCATGCTTGCTGTACTCGTAACTTTCGCATTATCCATAATGTGCTGGAAAATGTAAAAAGTTTTTTCAATCAAGTTGTTATTTTTTTCAGCTACCTCACCGTCGCTCTCTTGTTTTTCGCAACTCCGGTACAATGACATCTTTATGAATTTCATTTTAATGACGACGAACAAAATGAACGCGAATCCGAATAGGGACGAAATTATTTCGCAAACATCTAGTGTAAATTGAAAAAAAAAAAATTGAAAACGCGCCCAAGTTTTTTCTTTTTACTGTAAAATATTCACGCATGAACCCATTGGAAGGTGTTTTTCAAAAATAAAGAAAACATTCACCTATCTTCAATTTTTTTTTTTTCAACTCGTTGGATATGTAATTCAAACCTTCAAAAGTTTCCGGTTAGCTTTTGCAACTGAAAAAATTTTAGGAGTGTTTCGAAAGAGTAAGATAAATTCAAATAAATTGTAGACCTTCAAACATATATGGAAGGAGAACAGTTAATCATATTAAAAAATTTGAGTGAGTTCTTTCGAGGGTTTCAATCAGACTGCAGTCATACAAAATACTGTAGTTATACTCGTACATGTTTAAACTCTTAACGAAGTGACACCCAGGTTATTCAGTGTCATTGTGGCACCCATGTATTTAAAATGTTAATAAATGTCTTTGTGACCCACCGTAAGTAAATGCTATCGTGGCACCCATGTATGTAGGTTAGTGAGTGTCATTATAGCACCCTGAGGCGTTGCCAAATATCTACCTTTCAGGGTGTCACAATGACATTTATTAATGCATATACATGGGTGCCACAAAAGCATTTACTTTCAGTGGGTCACAAATACATTTACTCAAATAAATTTGTAGCCTAGCTAAGTAAAGATGGCTCCAAACGTACCATAATGTGACGAAGTCACACTTCTAAGTACCTACACTGAAGTTAATTTAAAATACGAGTACATATAAGATCAGGTTCAGTTTTGATTCGCCTGATTTTATTTAAATTCCCATTTAGCCAGCCTGCGCAGTCACAAAAATTTAAATTCTCATTTAGCCAGCCTCCACAGTTTCAAAAATTCAAATTCCCATTTAGCCCGCTTCCACAGTCTTTAAAATTTAAATTCCCATTTAGCCAGTCTCCGCAATCTCAAAAATTTTATTTTCCCATTTAGCCAGCCTCCTCGTCCTCAGTCTCGATAATGCAAATTCCATTTAGCCAGCCTCCACAGTATTTAAAATTAAAATTCCCATTTAACCAGCCTTCGCAATCTCAAAAATTTTCTTTTCCCATTCAGCCAGCCTCCTCAGTCTTGAAAATATCGAGTGAGGCATTTAATAGAAGCTAAAAAAATTACCGAGTACAGAGTACAGACTAAAGACTCATTCAAAAACTACATAATTAATCTGATGAGTGAAAAAAAGCCAATATTTAATTAACCCTTTGCAAAATTTTATTTTGCATTGTTGTCATGTTTTGGGTGCCACATTGTATCTTATTATCAATGGGTCACAAAGACATTTACTTGCAGCTCATGTATGTTTGTATGTAACACTCCGCACTCTGGTGGAACATACAGGGAACCCCCCAGTATGTAGGATGAGTTTGGATGTCAATGTGACACCCGGGGTAAAATGTGGATTTGCATCCCCCATGCCCCCTAGACCCCAAAACCACTAATTTCAGCTAAAAACGTAGTGGCACCCAAATCCGGGTGCCACAAAGCAAAAATGGGTGCCACAAGAACATCCAATAAGGAAATTGGGGGGTCACAATAACGCTTAACAAAAATATATTTAGATGTACTCATACTGCTGCGTGCAAAAGACTGTACCTCCATTTTTCAAATTACACCTGTTTTTATAATTAAAAGGCGGAATTTCAAGCTATGTATTGTATATCAACATCAACACATTAGCGAAGCTCAGCACGTAAGTATTTAAAGAGTACAAAAAGGAAAGGTAATCAGATTGTGAACATTCCCCAATTAGGTACGCAAATTTTGGTTTAAATCTTCAACTTGAAAAACCAACGAATTAGTTCTTACAAAACCTAAATTATGACTTAGCCTTTCAGACGCCCGCCAAAGATTGAGAATTCTTTCAAAGGTTTCCATTCATCGAGACGTTCCTCACGAATTTCTCACGCGCGTATTTCTTTCGGACGCACATTTTTCTCAACAAAATAACACCTCAAGTCTGTGTTTCCTTTCAAATTCTTGATACGACAGATTTATACTTTTGTCGTTGATGCTGCCTGCTGCTCCTTTTCCATTCTTCTCCACTACCGGCGATCTCGGTTTATGACGAACGTCATTTGTCGAAGAAAAAAATGTTGACGGCTTTCCTTTTGCAAAAGCATAAATAAAAGGAATGTTGCATGTTTCCGAGACATCCATTTAAAACAAATGACTCCTTTTCATTTCCATGTTCCTTTTTCTTGTCGTCTGTCTCACTCTGTCTCTCATTTTTTTCCCTTTTTTGAAATCCTTTAAAACCACTCTGTTACCCTTACTCCTTAACTCATTTTTAAGAAGCTAAAAATACATTCATACAACGGATTTGTGTCGCGCAATTTGCTGATTTCGTTTCGGAGTTCACGGTTTCTAAAAACTTCCCATTCTAGTCACGTTTTCGCATTTTTTTTTTCCCTTTTTCAACTCACAGCCCCCTCGTTTTCTTCTTCCTCTATTTTCAGCTACCTATTTAATTTCGCGCGGTTTATTTTCGAGCGTTAATTTTTTTTATAGCTAACGCTTAGAAATGGTGTTGGTAATCATTTACTTTTTTTAATTTTTAAGAGATGCTACGCCGCTGCAGAGACGGTAGAATTTTTTTGAAAATTTGTTGGACCTTTTTTCAATTTGCATATTTTGTAATGGCAAAACGCGGAAAATTAATTGGAATCTTCATTTGGCGTGATCTGAAGTTGCATGATATTATACAAACGGAATTCAAAGTAATGCAGTGATAACTGAACTGTTTAGAAAAGATGAACTGATTGTTTAGCAATGATCACTTCATAGTTCGATAATGAAACCTTCACGCTGAATTTTTACTTCATTTTCCTAGTAGCACTAATTCCATGTTTACTCATTAGTTTTCATTTTTTGCAAATCACTCAAGTTGTCTCAAGACTGTCTATGTGTCTAAGGTTTTAATTGATTGCTTGCATTTTTTTATAGATATTTTATAAACTGCATGAAATTCGGAGGCATTTCAACACCAGAAATGCCACGTTTTACTCGATTACTCACAGGACCAGGTGGTGTCATATGACACCACAAGAGTAACCTCAAAGGACTAGGTGGCGTCGTATGACACAAGTCAGGGGTTCTCAAAATATTAGTCCTTTGAGAAGTCCGTCTCAAAATTTCGAGAGGTGTCGTATATGACACCATCTGGTACTTCTAGTGTTAATTTGAGGAATCACTTGAAAAATATACAAAGTTGTTCCCCCTACACCGAGTTTTACAACGCACTGTTTACTTTTAAAAATGTACTACTTTCAGACCAGAGGTGCTATGTAGCCCCAATCTTATGCAAAGGAGCCATCTCCCCTATCTACGAGTAAAATATATATCATATCAATCGCGCGACTGCGCTGAATAAAATCTTCGACGGAAATTACCTTCCTTTGCAGAATAATTTAGCTACGTTATGGACAGAATCCCAAATAGTCTCTGAATACACTGAAAATATCGAAATGGCCAATTATTGTGAAAAACCGAACGTGACGCGAATTGCGCTCGCAACTCCGCATCTGTTATATTGGCCTGTAGTCATATAACACGCTCACCAGTCGAAAATATTCGACAAGAAAACCATTTCCATATAAAACGGTCATAGAATCAAAAGGCCTACAAAAAACAGACGCCATTTACAACGACGAATGTATAGAACCTATACGCAGCTACGTATACAAACCATTATCAATAAAATACAAAACTGAATTAAATTTTCCACATTATATACTCCACAAATCGGGTACCCGAAAGCAGACCCAAGAGAAAAATACTAATATCACACGAGAAATATCTTCATTACGCCAAAAAAGAAAAAGAAAAAAGAAAAAAAAAAAGAAAATGTTGCGGTAAAGACGGAAGAGGAGGACAAGCAGAGAGAAAATAAGAAAATAAGGCAAGTTAGCACATTTCTAAGAACGTCAAGAAATCTAACAATACGGGGCCACAATGGCGAAGGGACGAGGGAAGTGATGAAAAAAATAGGCCTCTTTCGGCCGACATTTTTTTCCATTACACACGCCTGCGAAAATTTCGCTGGAAAACTATTTGCAAGGCTGAAAATCGTGTAAACGATTACTTTTTATTCGGTGGCTAAATGGAGCGTACAAATGCGGTAAATTTGTTGTTATGAATCTTAGCGCGGATGCCGTTTTTTTTTTAAGCCGCAATTCCAGCCTCCGTCATTTTCTTTTACGCCGCTTAATACACAGGCGTTTGAGAGAATTCGTCATTTTAGGCTGCGTTATCCGAAGCATAATATGTATTTGTAAAGGAGTAACGCAGTTTTGGGGCAACAATGAACTGAATACTTGTCGACTAGTATACATTCTCCTATAATATTTACGAAACGCAAACGGTGAATAGCGATAAGAAAAAAATAACACTGAAAACCAGCAGAAGAAAAAAGGCCATAACTAAAAACTGTAACACAAAATCTGAATACGCTCAAGAACATTATAAAACAGTTGGGCTCGTAGAAATACGCGGTACATTCATAAACGCCTTCAAAATCTTTCTTATATAATGGCCCATAGAACTTGAAAATGTTTTGGTAGGATCCGAGTGGGGTAAATTTTGCTTTTTAGTTGTGTATCCAGTCTATAAAAAGCCTTGTTACAAATTTTTCAACTCAAAACTTGACATATGGCTTTTTCCGTTTTTCTCAAAACCTGGGTGGATTCGATGAAGTATCAAATTTTTTTGGGTACGAAATCTGACCAAGTCTAATATCCAATAGTATACGTACTCGTATGTGGTTCTGAATAAAATGCTATTAAATTTAGTCTTTTTTTTTTTCGGTGACAAGATACTCGTACCAAAGAGAGAGGCATTATTACTCCTTCAGACTCCCCTTGGAACATCCCTGGTTTCATGAAGACACCTATGACTTACAAAAGGCTTATTTTCGGAACCGCCAACACTTCATCCTTCGTCACTACATGTACATATACTTTCTGTTGGGATTTCCTTGCCAACCTCCTTCCCTTCCGATTCCTTTCGCCCATATCGATATTCCCATATCGATATGTTCGCCGCTCTTCTTCATTCGTGTTATCTTACGACGACTGTCATGATGTTTCTTATAATATAATTAATATATTTCGTTCGTAATTGCTCTTTTATTGCTTATTTCATCATTATTTCGCCCTCTGGACTCAATACTTTCACGTAGTACGAATTACTCGGTTCACCGAATTCCGAAGAGATTGAATTCATCACGCAGCATTTTGCGGCCGCTCGAAAATGTGCGGAAAAATGCGATGCCTGTTGAACGTCGCCGTCAAATACAAGAAGAAGCCAACCCACCGCAACGTCAACCGAAATCCGTATTTCAACCAAGTGCTCAAAAACTTCTTCTCATTCCACCCTCAAAAAAATCTTTTTCACGAATCGGCTCAGTACATACAACCACAATACACTCGTCGGTGGTCCACAAGATTAAAGAAACGGAGAAGGGGATAGGAGCTAGATGGGTGGGGGGGGGGCAAAGTACGAGGAAACGAAAGACGAAAAAAATTTTAGACAACAAAATGAGTAAGAAGACGGTGACACCGACGGTAAATATAGTATGTGTAGGGAGAAAAAACCATGAAAGGAAAATAAAAAACGAAAAAGAAGAGCTCCGGCGAACGGCCAAAAGCACGTACAGCCGAGTCACGCACGCACCAAATTTCCATTTCCTCACGAGCGCCGCAGCACCTTATCGCAGACACGTTCGCGTTTTCGAGCCGCAAAATTCACCGTGCCCGCCGAAATTAGGCACATTTTGGTGTGCAAACGCGTATTTCTTCCGCCCATGTAAATGGCGACGCTTTGAAACTCCTCTTCGCCACCTAGCCGTGACCAAATAGAAGAAAATTTAACGTCCAATTAAACCTCCTTAACGAGGCGCCTCATCCGCGGCACGCTTCTCCTGCCCCGTTCACGGACATGCTGCCGCCGAAAAAAAATAAAATCAACGTTTTCACAAGATATGCAGCAGATCCGACTGCTTGATATCATATATCGCCATTCCTCTGATCTGTGGTAAACGAGGGAGAAGATTTAACAAGTATTTCAGAAAGAGAGTTAGTACCTACATATCATGAATTATTATTATACGTGAAGAGGATAAGTCTACTTTTTTTCTCGAAAATTGAGTTCTTCTTAGGCATTAATTGTGTACATACAGCCTAACGTACAGTAAGAATGTCAGGTCCCAAGATGCAACCATTACTGAGAAAACAGACTTCAAAGTTGTGGAGATTCATAAGAAGGGCATGAGACATGAACGTACGTTTCGTTGCGTTCCCGTAAAATTTGTAAGAGTGGACTTGTACAAAAAAAAAAGAAACGTCCCCAGTTTCTTCCCCTCAATTGATTGGCTTTCGCCACGAAGTCCAAATAAAAAAGCGTCAGCTCACTTGACGCAATCCAAGGCTTTCCGCTTTTCTCTTTTCTCTCTATTACACAATCCCATTATGACCACTAAATACCAATCACTGGCTTGGTTTTCCATTATGCAAAACACAGAAAAAAGCTTTCTATGGCATTCGTCGGCATTTTTTATCGTTCTGCGAATTTGTTTCCCTTCATTTACCCAGCTTACCATCAATCCTTTTTTTTTTTTTTCACTTTTACTCTTCATTCGACTCCAATCATTTTGTGCTTAGTTTTGCTTTTTGACGCTGGCACACGTAAACGACGGCGATGGCGACGAGAACAGGTACTCGAGTCCGAGGTAAACAATGACGCGCCCAAATAAAAGCCTTTTTGCCAGCCATTTGATGACCCGATCCTCTCCTACGAGCAGCTCTACTGTGATCCGTCGTTTCGAATTGCAAGCACGTAGCGATTAAATGCAAACACCAGAAGATAGCATCCGACTTTCTGTAACTTCGTTCTCATTTCCACTCTCTCGGTTGACTCCCCTCTCTCTTTCACACTGCCTGGCAATTTCTCTTTCCTGCACCAAATTCGTAATCTCTACCACCAACGAGCTAGCGCAGTTGCATCCGTGGAAATACCTTTCGAACTTTTACACTTTTACACACACGTCTGTCGAGTGGATAAGCAGAGGTAGGGTATAAAGGATATAGAGGTACTGAAAAAGTCTGCCACCATCGAGCAACCCCTTGTGAAAAAAGAATGAGAGGGTGTGTAAAATGTGTATACGTATATCTGTACGCGAGCAGACCCCTTGTATCCTCATCATATCGAGTTACTTCGTACCGAAAATGAAACACGAAAAGGTGATTATCAAATCTAACCTAAATACGAGTACATGTGGATACGAAAAATACAGCTTCTGCGGGACCATTTTTTTTTTTTCCAAAATACAGAATATTTAGACGCCGAAAGATTTTCATAAAATAACACACTGAATATTCATTTACACGCGTACACAATGCATATTTCACCTAAAAATGAACGTGACCGTAGAAAAAGGGATTTTTGGAATCTTGAGATCATGAAACTAATAACTATGAGAGGGTACCATGCCTATTCGTGAAAGTCGACCAAAACTAATACAAGGTTTATTGTCAAAAACTACTAAAAATGTTAAAAACTCTAATTAAAGTTTAAATCACCGTTATTGCAACCTAAAAAAATTAATGAACGAAATCCCCCATACCGTTAACTTGGCAACAATAAATGAAACTCAGCGGAGGTGCTTCACTTGACAACAATCAAAACATTGTCGACGATTTCCTAATAACGCTCAATCTTGCTAATAGCAGAGCACTAATTACAGTCCATGTACGTACAGTAGAAAAAAAAACAACAAAATCCTAACATAACATATATGTATCAGGAAACGATTTTATTTACACTACAATGTGTTAATTATTGTTCTTTTTTTTTCTTTTCTACTCGACGACACACACAAGTAAGTAACTAATAGGATCGAGAAACGAAAAAACTTCTTGTTCTCGGCTTTAGGTAATTAAAAAGTCATTTCAATTACCTCGGGAGGGGAGAAGATAACGATTTTTAAAAATATGTAGATAGAAAGCAATTACTGTATTAAAGAACCAACCCGTTTAAAAAAGAAAATAATTTTTTTTTTGTGTGATCGAAGAAAAACTCTAGCTGACCGAATTTGAAAGAAAATTCCAGAGAAAAGCAACAAAACGCGTCCTTTAACGCAATCTGAACGAATAAAATCAAAGCTCTGGTGAAAGCAACTTTCCACCAGAATTCAGTGGGGAAAATGAAAAACAACAATTTTCTGAAAAACAACATCGTCACGAAATCTGTGGAGCTTTTCTCGTAACTACTCGTAAACGATGAACATACAGATAGCGTTCTAACCGCAAAACAAAGGGAAAATGTAAGCTAACTGATAGGATAGTCCACAATCATTTTTCTACATTCATTAATCGTGGGTTTGCAGGAGCCACAACAAGAAAATATTTTTTTTCCACTCCGTATCTCATCTTATCAAGTACCTAATCAAACCAATTATTAATTTTCTAGCTAGTGGATTCGTATTTTCTAGAATTATTCAAGCATTATCGGTATTCTAAATAGGAGACGGGGCCTGAAGAAAAATATTTAGAATTTTCTTCTGTCGCAGAAATATTTCAAACAAACTATTAAAAGGTCTTTTAACACAAAAAAATTAAATGTGTTCTAACATGATATTATACTCGTAATTTTACGAGTAAATATGTTGATATTTCAAAATTATTTTTTATGCACGATCTCTCTACTTCTGCAGTTTTAGATAGTGCGCGACTGAAATTTTTTCTATTCATTATAACAAGGTTTCAATGATTAAACTGATTATTTTCATACTCTTCCCTTCAGTTCTTCGAAACGTGAATGGTTTATCAGCGGTTTATCAGCGATGCTTTTTTCCGTTGATTTTTAATATTTATAAATGGGGAATGATACAAAACTTATGCTTCGAAGAATCATCGACAGCATGAATAATATAGCAAAAATATTCAATTATAATAATTAAATAAATAACCATAAACCAGAATATAGGCAAATAAACTGAAGGCACAAAACCCTTTTGAAGAACAAACGAAAAATGAATAATTAACTTCACAGCATTCAGTATTAGAAACAGAAACAGCGAAACTAGAATATTTCTTAGTGTAAAAACCGAAGGAAAAACAATGGATTGTATTCGTGGGGTTAGAAATAATCACTGAGTAAGAACTGTTCTTATACATTCGAAAAGAATATAAAATGTAATGATAAATCGAATAAATTTATGTCCCCAAACAAAAATATTGGGAGCACAAACAGTTTAAGAATGACATTTTAGTATATATCATATTCGCTGAATGCTTTCAAATTCATGCTTGAGTCACAAGCTATAGAAAATGTATTGAAATAAAGTTTTACATGGATAAGCTGATTCTTATTTCAAGTTTGACCCGCTCGTTTACCTGTTTATTTCTCGTTATATAGGGAAGAGTTGACACAATTATTACTTTCTTTCGATTTTTTTTCCCCAAGATTTCAGAGCCAAAGTAGAAAACACTCTTCCACCTACGTCCATAGAGACATCTATCGTTTACGACAATATCTATCGGATGAGTCATGCAGAAATTCGTTTCCATAATTCTTGGAAATGGTTACCTAATCTCTTCGTGAAATTCAACACACACACACTTCTTCAAATAAAGACGATCCCAACTATTTACCGGCGATATTATAATTCTTAGTTCTTACTCAGTGATTCACTTCTTTCAACTTCATTATCGGGTTCATGTTCTCAATGAGCCAGCTTTCGGCAAATATTTTTTTATATTATGTACTTACAGGAACAGCCAGCCCGAAGAATATGCACTCGACGATAATTTTCAGCTCGTATTCACCGAAATTATTCAGCCAGATCATCCGATACTGTTCATTGGTTAGATTTCTGTAAAAAGAAGTAAAACGTTAACATAATTCACAGCTCAGGCGATTGGAAACCGAATTTATAGGCGCACAAACATATCATAATAGCCCACATAGGTTATCGCTTCAATTTTTGATACGACTTGATCTCAATACAGCATTGATAAACCCATAAAAGTAATTTTTCTTCTTTCAATAATTTACGAATAATTCTTCACCTTTGAACAGAATTCAACATACACTCGAGACAAGCCGATAAGGTATCAGGAAAAAATATTTAATAAAAAGCACCGAATCCATAACAGTCTGTCCTGATCAGACTACAAATCATAGCAAACCAACTATTTGGAATCGTCCTCTCAAACTAGTATGATTATAACATTCTTCACAAATACGATCAAGGCCTTCAGAAGCAAAAATCTGGTGACATTAGTGGTGTTTAAACTTCATCAAAGCTGATAAATACACAGAACTTGATTCGAGTCGTAAAAGCGAAGAAATAAGCATAAAATATAAGCATTTTATAATGTTAGCAAGGGTCAATAATGAACAAAAAAATTGTTAAATAATTATTTTAAATCAATAACAAGTATTAAATCTAAATAGAATTTTAGATCATAAGTTTGGAAACATAATTATGGTTATTCCTGTTTGGTTTCCGATCACCATAAAAATAAATCTGTTGATCTGTTTGAAAATTGAAAATTTTGATGATTTACCAACTATCAACAATATTCCTAAATAACTTACATCAAAAAATTGCCAAATTACACAATTAACTCGTTATATCATTAAATATCGTGAGTGGATATAGAAAAATATTCAAAGTATGTAAGAATAATTTATTCTGAAAAACATTTTAATAAAATATTTTAAATTCTGGGTTAATATTATGAGGATATTTATTGAGATCTCATTACCATCCTGGTAGCAATTTTATTTAAAATTTTGAAAATATTTCAACTTGATTATTTTAAAATCATCTCCAATGTAAATTCTCTTCAATAAAAAGTTCCTAAAAGGTTATTCTGCAACATTTCAAAATAATAAATTTGAAAATATTACGGGTGAAATATTTAGAAAAATTAAAAACTATGTTCTTTCAAAACAAAAATATTTCACCTATGGTACCTATCAATATTTTCAAAAACATTTTTATTAGCACTCCCAACTTTTAAGTATTTTGAAAACTACTTTAAACAAGAGGGTTTGCATTTTAAAATGAAATATCTTCTATTTAAAGATGTTTATCTGATGTTTTTTTCACACCTTTGTGGCACATTTGAATCAGTTTATGTTACAAATGTATTATATTCAACATCGATTAATTAACTCGAAAAAAATTATTATTATTATATTATCACTGAAATAGAACATCCCATTTCAGTTTGAAAATATTTTCAGCTATAAGAAATAAGGTACCGAATCTACTTTTCTCGAGTGTGACTTTTTGAGCTTTTGGCTGAATGGAAAGTGTTTTGGTCCACATGCAGTCCACTCTAGTAGGGTATTTTTAGTTTCCGGTACTGACCAAGAATATGATCATAAGGCACCTCCGCTGAGCAGTTTTGTTCTTATATGTACAAATAATATGCCAATACTATTATTTCCAGAATGGTTACAAATCATTTCATAATCAGTACTGTTTGTTTCGAGTACTGATCACGATGTACGATGATCAGTGGACACTGGACAGGGATTCTAGTGAGAAATAGGATTTAGACAATTCACATTCTACATTATCAAAGTACGGACTTTCATTAAGGTAAAATTCAACAACAGAAAATGATAGTAGCTATTCTCACGTACTTTCAAATCGATTCAAGTACCAGCTTGACATCTTCACGAGAATAACACACAAAAGTTGCACAAAACAAAAGTTACGAGTAAGTTAGAGCACCACACAAGCGCACACACACGAAAAACACTTATGAATTAGCACGAATTTAGAGATAATTTGCACGAATTAAGTAGAGAAACAAGTAGAAAAAGCTCGACATGAGTATAAAATGAAAAAGGATAACAAAATTAACCAAATAATAACAACAAATGACCGGCAGTGACGAAACGAAAATCGACGACTGAATGAAAATGTAACGAATTATTAATTTGAATTGAAAGAATCTGTAAAATTAGCATAACGTATTACTCTTTCTATACTAAACAAACTAAGTAATTTCGTCCGCGAAATTGACTAATAATTAATCGAACGATTTTCATTCACTCTATTTTACTTCCATTTTGCATCTCTGCAGAGAGAAAGCAGAGAAAATCTACTCCATGGAGGAATGAAATCTTACGCGTGCAACGCAAACGGCGGAATGAAAACAAACACGAACAGTGCTGCGACTGGTGCCAAAGTGTCCAACTACTTGACGAACGCGATACGTAACGCCAATCTACGCCAATCAACCATATTTTATTTTAATAATATTATATTTTTAATTTAATTTCAATCTTGAATTAAATTTTTCTTTTACATTACCATTACCAATAATCATTTTAAGAATGAAAAATAATTTTACCAATAATTTATCTTACTGAAAAATCGAATTTCATCGATGAAGAGAAAGTATATACGTTTTAGGAAACTGAAGACTGAAAAGTGAAGAAACAAAATATATCACAAAACCAAAAGCGAGCCAGATTCTTCAGACTTCTGTTTCTCTAAGAGCTCCACCTCAATTGTTTTTATCAATATTTAAATAGAAAAAAACAAAAAACAAAAAAAACTATCGTTTATAGTGCTTCTAAAGGCAAAAAATAATTTAATACTTAAACGAAAAATATTTAAACGGGAAAAAGTCATTTATAAAACTTTTTCGAATCTTCATTTTGTTTATTTTTCCTCATTCAGATCAGAGTGATGACTACTATCATCATTCTTTCTGCAAGAATTGAAACTTGGAAGTAATTAATAACTAATTTTAATCATCGACAAATCGAATTTTGTTCAGCTTTGAGTTTTGTCACGTTTTCAATTCTCCGCTGAGTAATATTATTTTGATATTTGAAAACACTCAATATCTGAAAAAAATGTCAGTGGCAATTTTCACAATTTGCGTAGGAAAACTGGGAAAGTTCGAGATTTGTAGCAGAAATGACTATTAGATTATTTACAATATTTGTAAATCGTCGGTGGTCTGATAAATACCTCATAAGTGATAAAATTTTAAAAAATTATGCGGTAGAGTTCATTGAATTTATCTTGAAAAGAGCAATTCAACAAACCAAAACACATGATTTTCAAAATTTTCAGCACATACGAGGTATTTAGCAGACCAACGACGAAATAGTAATTTTCACAACTGTGATGAGAAAAGTTACAGTATTTTTTTTTTATAATCAATATTCATTTCACTCAATGTACGCAATAAAAGAGAGTGAGCGAATTATAATAAGAGTAAGTTTGCAGAATAGTCTGTTGGTGAATGGTGAGTGAAGCAAATACACCAGTTATGAAAACTCTCTTCTCTGCAAATCATTTCTTACTATGCATGGACACGTTAATTAAGGAAAACGCCAAAGAAAGCGACTAAAAGTGATTGACACATTATTTATCTGCCTATTATCTCTGGATGAGAAAACAGAAAACAGTATTGTGAAATACATCACTCTACTTCAATTTTGTATTCTTAAATAATCCGCCTAAAGGCGACTAAAAATTTCCAGAAACATAAAAATCAGCACCACCGGAATTGGTGAATTGTTGATTACTTTTCAAGCTGAGGAATATCAAATTGGAAAACTATTCACCAATAGCTTCTGAGCATGGCGAATGCTATACCAGCTATTAAATTTACCACTGGCCCGATAGTTAAAAGTCAGCTCAAACGTTTTAGGAAATTGCTTTTTGAAATTAATTTCCAAACTAACGAAGCGATAATTCGAAATGGAAGCTGCGTGGTTTATTGACCTACTTTAGGAGTAATGTAGTAGCCGTTTTCGTGATCGACTGTCCTTTTCGTTTTCCAGCCTTTTACAATATTTTTCTTTTTTCTTAAAGAGGGGGGAGGCATGTCTCCTCCTGCCTGACCAACTATCTCATTTCATCGGTCGTCTTCTGTAGACGGCGTAGATGCCATCGAACAGTGCGAAGAGAGGGGGCACAGTTCACGCTGCAAAAAGAGAACTTATTTCGCCTAATTTCCCTCGAGTGAAAATGATATAAGCTAGAAAAGTATATCGGTTCTCATAATGGTACCGACGGTTTTTACAAAATCTAATTATTGTCTGAAATTGAGTTGGGTGAATTCAATTAAACGTCTGAATACAAACGCGATTGATCTCTCGTGAGAATTTCAAGCACCTACCATCCGTCTCTTGTTTTATTTTATGCATCAGTTTCGAGAGTCGGTATATAGCCGTATATGCTTAAGGCTTGGAATATAAATTTACCATTTTTATTTTTTATTGGATATTAATATATATTATGTTCATGTTTTTAAAAAAAAATATTCATTGAATTTTAGCCAGGTTTAATTTATTTTTTGTGCGTTAACGGTCCGTCAACTTCCTGACCAGGTCCGAAGCAAGGGGTGATTACGAGGAGCTGACTGCTGAGCCTCTCACTTTGATTATGTCGAGCCCCACCTTCAGGTATAGAAAATAAGAACGAGGTGGACGGAAGGAATGCGAGTAGCCAGTGGTATGCCCTGAATGAACCCAAGCTTACTTAATATCTAGATTAATCATATTATGATAATTACTTCCATCTTATAAACGTTACGGTGAATGCCCAACATTTGCTGGTGTGTAATATTATAGCATACAATATTCAACTTTCAGCTCTCATGTTTTATACTTGACTCTCAGATAGTGTTAATGTTTTATTAACAGAAGAGAAGAGATTTGCATCCACTTGATACTAGGGTAAAGGAGAATTATATTGTACACTTTAACTTGCCTCTCTTTTATTGCTAACTTTATATTGGCTGTTATAATAACGATAATGGCCAATAAACATGAATGTAAAGAATTTCGATCCTTTGCGATGCAGAGAGACGAGAGCGCGCGTGGAAAACATTAATGTTACTACATATTTACAAACAATAGGAAAAAATCTCAAGGGTTGAATTTTAATATAAGGCTGTAAAAATTCAGATCTTGAAGCTACCTGTATAATAAAATGAGCCATATAATTCAACTTTGATTAAGACTTACTAAAAAACACTTCGTTCAACGAGGAAAGAAAAAAGGAAAAAACATCATAAAATTTTCAAAGCTTTACAATTTTTCATAACTCATTTTCTCAGAAAATGACTGAATAGTACTCGTATTTAAGCGAGTTTAGCATGAAAATCATATTTTTTTTATCTACTTTATCCCCTAGCGGAGAAGGTTACATGATGAGGGGGCGAGACTTTTGGTAAACGATGTTATTTCATGTTATATATAGAGATAGTGCATACCAAATTTCAACTAGTTACAAATTTTTTCGACATAGAACTTCAATTTTCTTAGACCATATGGATTTTTCTGCAATTTGATTTTCAAAAAATGTACCTACGCGTGTATTTCATTCTCAAATTACTCTTCCCAAAAAAGCACGCCACTGTCATAACCACACATCTGATAAATCGATTTAAAAAACTCCAATACTTCATCAAATAAAATGCTACATTTTAACCAGAGTACTATTCCAGTATGTGGCAAACCTTTCATATACAATTCGCCTCCCCCGAAAGTACACAGACTAGATTAAAGGTAAAGCACGAGCATGGCTGCAAAAAAAAAAAAAAGTAAGGTAAATAAAATTATAATTTCTAACAAAAAACGAGCGTGTGAGAGAGAAAAAGAAGTGGTAGACAGGGTACAGAAAACACGTAGCTAGCCACATATTAGCGACGATAAAACAGGTAGGTAAATTATTTCCGAAGTGTTTTCATTCGCGAGGACGACAACCTATCCTTTCAGAAAGAGGGGTGAAATGCGACAGGACGTGTGAATTGCCCTTCCTCGTCCCAAAAGATAGCAGGCTGAAGGATAAAAGCACTGAAAGAGACGACAAAGTGCAGGAAAAAAAAGTAGCTTTCGTGTAAATGAGGTGAAAGAAGAAAAATAATATACATTTGAGTAGATAACGAAAAATACTGCCAAAAAAAAAAGAAGGAAAGAGGGTTGGTAAGGAGGAGGGGAGGTGGCATAAAAAAGCAGCTTTACAAGGTGCAGTACTCACATTTTTTCACAAATTTGTTCATAAAAATTGAGGCCGATCGCCGGCCTGTCAGTTTAATTGCGTTATTCGCACCTTACGCGCCCCTTGGTAATTTTCTACACCCCTCACCTTCTAGCCCCTTCGTTTCACATTAGTTTCGACTTCGATTTTTTCCTACCCGCCAAGTACGATGTTCACCTTATTCTATACGAAATGGCTTACCTAACCCAACCACCTTTACCTTCATTCTTATAAGTTGTCCCAAAGCTTTAGAACTTTCGAGGGTATACATTTACCGGGTATATGTGGGGAGGGGGGGGGGGTTGAAAAATTCTTCACGATCTTCACACATTTTTTTTTTTAATGAATTTCCCTCGCTTTCTTGAGGTTGTCATAGAAACACAATTGTGATTACCCATTTTAAACAGCTGTACGTTCTTCGGACCCAACATTACACCTTTATTTACAGCCGCTTTCAAAAGAACCTTTAACTTACGAGCTTGTAATGTCGTTAAAAGTGGTGTTCGATAAATTCTTTCCGGTTTCTTCAGTGGGCTATAGCTAACGAGGATTAATATTAAACTTGGGAAGGCATGAGTACTCGAGTTCACATTTTTTGACTGAAAATGACGTAATTGAGGAAGACGAAGATATGAATTCCGCACACTCTCAGTTAGCCAAAATCATGCAGAATTGACTAATCGGGGCGTTTGAATTTGGATGCGCCATTCCTCAAAGGACTAGGTGGCGTCATATATGACTTTCTCCGGTCTTTTGAGGTTCCTTTACTGATGAGTCGAATATGACGTCACCTGGTCCTTTGAGTAATCGAGTAAAACATGGGTATTTCTAGTGTTAAATACACATTGGGGAGAAATAACTATTCTTATAAAAAGGAAATTTTTTTTTCAATGCTGATAATAAAGTTAGCAGTTAAACACAGACGAAAAACTTTCAGTCAATTCAAAATAAACATCTTGTTGACGTTTCCATTTTATGCTACGAGCTTTCCAGATTCGATGCGTCGCTTCACAATAATATTTTTTGAAAACTAATCGCGAAGCTTCGACATTTCAGACTTGTCTTTTGATCATCGTATTTTTCATATTCTTTACTTCTTACTTTTTTCCTTTTTTTCTCTCTCACAGCATAAAAACGAAGAAAAAGTTTCTCGCGTGACTCTAAGTACTTCAAACGAAACTCCGCGCCATATTTAATTTTGTTAATGACTAGCTTTCTCATTTTCATTAACTGCTGTCGACTGACCAAATTATTTTAGCAAGAAGAAAACGTTAATCAAACATCGCTATATTTTTCATTTCGCTATCCTTCCAGCACCAGGGTAAGGGTTTGAACTTTCAAAGAGGGAGAAAAAAATATTCAAGCTTTTTCGAATCGATATATATATATATATATATATAGAGATGTTTTGGGCACATGTGAGACCCAAAACAGATATTTCATAACACTTGCGAGACCCTTTTTGACAATGCGAGACCCTTTTGCGGGTCTCGCATGTCCACGAGGTGTATGTCTAGTTTTTCTTACTCCCCCCACTCCGCAGACCCCAAATCTGCATTTTTTGTCTGGGACTCGCAAGTGCCTCAAATATCAATTGTATGTACACTCGTGGTTCCCTCATTTCATTTTACTCCCTACAAACTGTACTGTACACCTAGCCAACAGCTGTGGGCTTCATTACATAGCCTAAGGCATCTACAGATAGCCACCAAGCCATGTGAAGACGAAGGTTTCATTTGTGAGTACTTATAAGGGGGGTCTCGCAAGTGTCATACTTTATCTTGGGTCTCACATGTGACGTAAAATAACTATATATATATATATATATATATATATATAGTCCATTCGAAAACCTGCTTTTTTAGCGGGGCTTGTTGCGCTAGAATTTGTTTTTTTTTTTTTCTCGACGCTTAGATTCTGCAGCCTTTTCTTTTGGCGGCTTTTTTGTATTTTCGACGACCTTCTTTTCTTTATTCAGCGCTGGCTGCGGTTACGTCAAATTGCGCAAATTGCGTAAAGCGAAGCTCATAAATCGTCGAAACAATAGGAAAGCTGGTATGGAAATTAATTGCTCGGTTTTCATTATCATTATACCGTGCACGTCGCATTTCCGTTTCTATACGTGAACCGATAGCTATACGTACGCAAAATGGAAAACTCAAGCAGCCCAGGCAATCGTGAAAGGTTGGATATATATACATAGAACTCTATACGAACCCAATGTATATGCATGTATAGGCAGCTTAAACGGTTTTGTGCGATGCGAAACGATTTCAGCCATAAATCACGAACCTTTCGCCTACGAATTAACGAGAGTAGATAATATATCTACCTCGGTCTAATATATATATTGATGGTACACGACAACAAACCCACGACACACACTGTGTCCAGCCTTAAAATTATATGCTCCTCACAATCGCGTTAATTTGCCGCGACCGTATTCTGGCAGCTGTATATCGTCTGGGAAGGGTATATAGATAATATATAATTTGATTTTTATGACGACGCCACGCGAAAATAAACCGTAAAGGGTCCAGGGATGAACGTCCTTCTTCACGTCAAAGCGTCCATCAAAGTTGAAATGAAAGCAATAACTCTATTATGATACCAACTGGTTTAAATGGCACACGCACGGATTTATTTATTTAGCTGCTAAAGTAAATTTCATACACGAGCTCATGAATCTAATGTAATTTTTCTTCAAAACCTGATACAAAAGTAGTAATATATCTGCTTATCTTGAAACAATATAGATGCGTATATGTGGTTTCTCAAAGCAAATGGGACTCATCGATGAACTCATAAGTTCGTTAGCGTTGAAGGTAAGATTTTCAATGAGCCAAAAGATACGAGTATATCCACACATATGTTAATCAAAACAACGAAGAAAACTTTCAATCAATTTTTAGTGTTATACGTGCGAAAAACTAACCGAAATGACGAAAAGTTCTTTGACTCGCTTAAGGATGTAGTCTTGTCTTGCCTTTTTCGAGTGGTTCACGATTCACCATTTTTAGAAAGGTTTTTTTTTTTTTTTTGGACATGTTACGCTTAAACATACGTACATATTCTTTATGCCTGGACAAAGCCCTTTTTTCTTTTATTTCCTAAATTTTAGAGAATTTTTTGAAGGTATCAAAAAAAATTATTTTTTGGTGCTTTGAAAAAATATGGGAAAAAATGAAATCGAGTGCTTTTCTTCAAAAAAATTATTTTATCATGCTTCCTCTTTCTGGCAAAGAAAACCTCATCCTGGTATCTATTGTCATTGTAAAGATATTTACAAAAAAAAAAAAGTAGCAAAAATCCTCATATTTTTGTTATTTAATAGCATACAAATTTTCACGAATAGTCTATGAGAAGCTCAGAATCTGAACTAAGTTCACATTTGCCAAAAATCAAATTTTATTATGGATTTACAGAATTTAATATTCTGAATGGTGGAAGAAAACTTGGTTATTTATTTCGTCACAAATTTTACCTTAACAAATAGGAATGGAGTTTAAAGTGACGTAAGTAATTTTTTTTTATGGTCATAAAAATTACCATGTTGTGTCTGACAGTACTGCACATGTCATTTTTCATGTATGCTTCCACATTCTATAAAATACGGGCATTAAAAGTGAGAAAAAAGTAGTTTTCTTCAAAAAGGGCGTATCTAGGCACTCCCTTCAGCCAAATATTATTTCTACCCTTACCAAATAATCCATTCACTCATTAGCAATTCTTATAAAAGAGGAATGTAGCAATCAAACTCAAAAAATCGCTTGTTTCTAAGTCATTGTACAAGTAAAAAAAAAGTTATAGTTCATTGAATATTTCAAATGCATTTTTCTCAAAACGGAGTTTTTCGAGATATGCCCTTCTTGAACAAAAGCACTTAATTGAAGAAAAAAAAAGCTTCGTCAGTCATAAAAAATATGTTCAAGGACAATTCATATCCAAATTGAGCAAATTTGGTGAAAAACCTAGTGAAAAAATGGTAAATAAAAAGTGTACCTATACTTTTAAGCTAAAAACTCGAGAAAATTGTTGATTTGACTGCCAAAACGCAAATCCGCAACACATTGCCTATATTTTACCTATATTCAACAAAAACTAGAGTTCAAGTAATTTTCCTTCAAGTGGAGCGTGGAGGAGGGTCAATTTCAGGGAAGCCGACCATTTCACCGACTGATTTTTCGCCGACCGTTTCACCAAAAAATTTCACCGACCGGACATTTCACCGACGGTAGCCTTCACCGAGGGGGTAATTCACTGATAGTGAGTTTCACCGAGTAGTCTTTTCACCAAAGTACCCAAAAAAGTTGAATGTCCACTCACAACTTTCCTCAGACTCAATCGATTTGAGTGGTCAAAAGCTCAAATGAAAGGTCTTGATCCACTGAGTGTTCTTAGAGCAAAACAAATTCCTTACCTCAATTAGAACCTGAGATATTGACGTTTGAGTGGTGGAAAAGTTTGGAAAAAACATGAATTTTGAGTATAACTTGAGTAAGGTCAGAGTTGAGTGAATTCCAATGCGTGATGACATATTTACACATAAAGATCTTTCAAACACACAATCACGATCACCGAGTTGCCTTTCATACACCAGGCAATCGATAACTGATGTGAGATAAAAACAGATTCAATGAAAAAACCTGTCGGAGTCGACGAAACGTCCTAGACCCCAATTTCAGCTCTCGGGGGCAAAGTCCTTCGTCACACACGAAGTTCACCTATATAGTCATTGATAACCCTATGGGCAAAATATTTTGAAAACGGATCCGTTTTATTTCGGGTTATAATCCGTTTCTGGATTATAACCCGGAATTTTCCTGTTTTCCGGCTTCTAAAACGGATTTCGAACGGATTGTAATCAGTCTTGCCGGAAATGAGTCCGGATTATTTTCCGTAAAGGCTGTTTTATGATATTTGTTGGCCCGGGTTATAATCCGTGAAACCGTTTTACAAACGGATTCAGAAAAATTGCCCAAAAATTATCACTGATTATAATCAGGAAATCCGTTTTACAAACGGATTTGGAAAAATAATCAAGATGACAAAAATATCTGCAAATTTTCAGATCCGATGGTCGAAAATAAAAACGGACTGACAACGGATAAAATTCTCATTTTCCGGATCATTTTCTCATTTTTTGCCCATCGGGAAGCGTCAAAATTTTAGCCACACTTTAGTATAACTGAGCATAGGCAACTCCCACGAAATTCAATTTGCAGGCTGTCCATAGTTTACTATATTCGTAATTTCCGATTCCAACCAAGCTATCGGCTGTTTCGAACTACAAGCTACGCATACGTAACATTGATACTGGCCTTCTATCAGAAAAATTTTAGCTGTAGGTGGTCCATTACACTTCATAGTTTAAGCCTTCTCCAAACATTTACAGCCGAATTGCCCACTGTCCATTATACTTGATCATTCAGAGAACATACCTCATTCCAAAGTCTCAAACAGTGACCCAAATTTTCATTTCGCTTTCTTCAGGTAAGCCTACGTAGTTGGGTCGCATTCACGGCGAATGACATCGTCTTTCACTTCACTCCATCTGGAGAATCGAATCGCATTTAACGAATGCGAAAAACTTTTCTAATTTAATCGGGATCTATATACGCCCTTTCCGACCTCAGCCCTGCCTGCAACTCCTTCGAATCCTTCGACGTGCCACGAAAGAAGATGCCAAATTGTAAGCAATATTTCCCGACCAGGCCCACAAATCGCGAGGGCAGCTGAGGAGGAGAGCTATGAGCGACAGGAAACCCGGGGCAGGGTGAGCTATCCAGGAAAAGCGAAACGGAAAAAATTCGCTATCCGAGTATCAAATTTTAGTTTTTCCGCCAAGATATCGTTATTCCGCTCAGATTTCGCTTTTTTTATTTTCTGTGCTCTCCAATTCGAAACACAATTTACGTTTCCTCTTCGCCATCATTCGAGTCCATATTTTTCTTCTTCGAAAGTTACATTCTTATATGTGTGTGTACATATTATACACGTACGAAAGAGCAACGTATTGAGGGCCTGAAAAATTTACAAACTCGCGAGAAGACGCATTCGTGAGCTTTGAGTTACGACCGTTTATATAAATTTTTTTTTCCTCTTCACGTGTTCGCAATGTTCCACACGCTATAGGTAAGAAGGGCTTTGACCTTTTACTACCTCGCAACCTAGACCTCTGTATAGATAATATAGAAATTTTTTTTTAATGTAAGTCAATTTTCGTATTTTTTCATATAACTTACTGGGAGAAATATACCTATAACTTTTCGCATCACAGTGTTACAAAAATTACTATTTAATGAATAATATATTATGTAAATATTCTGATATTTGTAATACTTTTTTCGACTGTAGATTACATAACATCATATTACATGAGAAGAGATTTGGGTAATACTGCTAGATACAACGTGATAATTTTTATGATCATAGAAAATTGCTGATGTCATTTTCAAATCCATTCCTATTTCTTGAGGAAAAATTTGTGGCTACATGAAAAACCAAGTTTTCTACCATTCAGAATGCTCCATCAAAATCCATTAGAAAAGTTGATTTATGTCAAATGTGACCAAGTTTAGATTCTGAGCTTTTCATAGGTGCTCAATGTTATTTTATTTAATGTCATAATATGATAATGTCATTTAGTTCAGTTACAATAATGACACATTTTGAGTTAGGTTGCATCTTCATTTCAGCTAATAATATACTAATGTCATTTGATTTAGTGACTATAATGACACATTTTGAGTTATGTAGCATATTGCAGTAAAGTTTTAATGCAATAACGTCATAAGTCTGAATGATGAACTTTCAACTTGCATAAAACCAGTTTGACGATAGTTAAAATAAAAGTTTCTTTAGCATTATTTCAAACATACCTTAGTTCAATCAACTACCCAATAAATGGATCAGAAAAGTTTGTTTTTCTTCAATTTTTCATAAATTCAAACGTCAAAATTACTCTCCTGAAAAATTGCGAATTTTGAGTTGTGACTTTGTTGAATTATATGAGCGATAATATCTTGAATTGTCCCCGTTTTCCTATGAAAACTGTAAAAATTGCTACTGAAATGTATTTCAGTATACTACATCGAAAATTAAGAATTTGAATTACTAGCACAGCGGACAATAGTTTTCATCCATTAATTATGATCAAAAATTTAGAGATTTCCAGGAATATTTAAAATTAAATTTTTAAGTCAGTTCCGGTAAAACCCAAGTGGACCCATGTACTACTTTTTGATGATATTTCAGAATCAGAATCATTTTAATTTGTAAATAGGTAATACATTTTATAAATTACTACACTTGGACATACTCCCCACATGCGCACGTAATTCCTATTTCCTAGTCAAAAGATGAGACAGTCGCAACTTTAAAAACAATTAATTTTTTCGCACTTTATGCATTTTGAATTTCTTGCCTTCATTCATAAATTCTAGTACTATTCAATATACTCCTATATTAAGACTAAGATGTTAATTTTTGATTTCAACTTCTCAAATTCTAATTTTCATGCATAAAATATAAGAACGTGTAAAATTTAGAGACAACTTTTCTTCTCAGAGTACCCTTCTGGCTTCTTCCCTATCACTTCAATTTTTAGCCGTAATAAAAGAAATGTCATCTGAAACGATGTAGTAAACGTCAACTGACATTCATAAAAGTGGGAAAAGCAAAAATCTGCCAGCTGATAAGATCGTAATTTGAATTTCGTTTCCATGAAAATTCATCAAACGGAAAATTGGATGACGCGACAACGACGATAGCAAACTTGTATTTTTTATTATTATCATTTTTTAAATATATATAGCTACCAGGAAACTTTCGCTTTCGTTTTCCCGCTTTTCTTCTTGTTAATACAATTAGGTATGCAAAAGACGAGCCAAACATGAAACAACTATACCGGTAGCATTTTTCTTCTTTTAGGTAGGTACCTAACTAAAGTATATTTACAAAGCCACAAATTAGTGTAAATTTCGAGGGAATAAATACTTCCCTTTTCTTTACTTAATTAGACCGTTTCATTATCAAGAATTTCCCACTCGTCTTTCCTGTCTTTTTATTCCATTTTTTCCTCGGCGGTTGTCATTAAAAATGATATAATTCTCAAACAAAAAGCTGAGATAATGTTAACAATAGCAATCGCCGACAAATTGTGAGCATTTTTGAATTGCTCGTTTGTGGAAAAAAAAAAAAAAAGGAAAATAAGAGGCTTCCTGAAAATGAGCTGCAAGGCAGGCCTGAACTATCTAAGAATAAACAATAAAATATGAGACTTGGGTAGTATTTGAATTTTTCTCTAACATTTAAAAGTCCAATAGACTCCTACAGCGTAACGTTATTTTCTTTAATTTGATCAAGTTTTCATTTTTAGAAGAGCAAAATAGAACTGTATGGGTAGTTGTTACAACTTGAATTGCAACTATAAATAGCCAAAGAGCAAAAGACACAAAAGGCGACCACTGCTGTAAATTATTAATGTTACATAGGTAGGTGAAACGGGGGGCGAACCCGATTTGAGTCCCAAACCAGAATTTCTATCCGAGTTGAGACCCCTTTTTGCGGAGCTAATTAATATGTAATTCTGAGTTGAGTCCCAGTTTTGCTTAGCTAATTAATATGTAATTCCGAGTTGAGTCCCAGTTTGGTGGAGCTTATTCTCAAATATGTTTCTGACAATTTGCATGAAATTCAAATGAAGGGCAAAAAATTGCACAGTTACAACTGCCACCACAGACTCATAGAAACTAACAGTATCTTCACCTCCAGAAACGATGTAGGTAATATTTCTATCAAACCATAATTCGCCTGCCATAAACGACCATCAGAGTAAATATACGTTACTATATTTTTCTGATTAAAAAAAAATTTTTTTAATTTATGTAAAAAATTTCATTAAGACCTATGTGGGTGAGGTGTCTATTTTTCAGTAGAGGAGTTTTGTCTAAAAGCAGAACAAATTACTTCAACTATCTACCATCAGTTACTTATATCAGAAATATTGAATCTTTTCGAGTGAAAAATGGAGAAAAATTTTATATTACATCTTGAAAGGGATGGCCATATTGAGAGAGTACACCAGCTATCCATATAATAGTAATGACGTATTTGATTTCAAATAATTTTTCATACCAGAAATACATATCAGGTTCTCTATAAAAATGTATAGTATTTGAGATAACTTAATAAGAAAACGTTTTTTTTTTCCTGCAACATAACTATGATCGTTACAACCCTATGGGCAAAATATTTTGAAAACGGATCCGTTTTATTCCGGGTTATAATCCGTTTCTGGATTATAACCCGGAATTTTCCTGTTTTCCGGCTTCTAAAACGGATTTTGAACGGATTGTAATCAGTCTTGCCGGAAATGAGTCCGGATCATTTTCCGTGAAGGCTGTTTTATCATATTTGTTGGCCCGGGTTATAATCCGTGAAACCGTTTTACAAACGGATTTAGAAAAATTGCCCAAAAATTATCACTGATTATAATCAGGAAATCCGTTTTACAAACGGATTTGGAAAAATAATCAAGATGACAAAAATATCTGCAAATTTTCAGATCCGATGGTCGAAAATAAAAACGGACTGACAACGGATAAAATTCTCATTTTCCGGATCATTTTCTCATTTTTTGCCCATCGGGAATGTTTTTAATGCCCTCTTTTGGAAGGGATTAATGCATGCGAATAAGCTCCACCAAACTGGGACTCAACTCGGAATTACATACGAATTAGCTCCAAAAATACCCCCTGCTGTCAACTTTCTTATCTCCGCAAGTTTTGGGACTCAACTTGGAATTAAATATTAATTAGCTCAGCAAAACTGGGACTCAAATCGGAATTGCATACTAATTAGCCCCGCAAATACCCCCGTTGCCAGGGGCTCAACTCGCACAATATTTTCCTTCTAATTTCGTGACGGGACTCAACTCGGTTGCAGCCGAAACGGGAGCTCCTTACTCCTAAATATGTTGCGTAGATAGTTATGGTATAGAGTAGTGCGCAGGTCACGTTGTAGCGGTGAAAAGTCTCATTATTTTGAAATGAAGTCAAAATTTTCATTATTCGTCTTCAAATTAACTGCGCGCAAGTAAATGCTGAGTAGGGAAAAAATTCAAGTTTTTATGATTACATGTACTGGTGAGGGGCCAGATCATCGTATAAGGTTGCAAATAGTTAATAAAGTATCGTGTATATCGCACGAGGGTAAAATTGTGTCACTCGGCGTTTAAAAATCGATCAAATGAAAGCTAATTAGACGAACTTCAAGTAGAAGTAAATATAGCGTGCTGCACGAGCACTATATATATATATATACTCGTACATATTTACCACAAGGATAATTTCTTCTCCCTCCAACATTTCCTTTCGCTGATTACAACTTCATATGTAGCCACCTCTAACAAACCAAAGAAGAAGAACGGGGTAAAATAAATGTACTTATAGAGACAAAAAATAAGAAGACTATAACCCACGCGGATACGACTGGACTATAATGTCAAACACTTTTTTGCCAATGAAACTGTACCCTTAAGAATTTGATCGAGTATGTATTGTATAGATATAGAGGTAGTTTTTCCAAGACATTGAATTTGCCTATAGACAGATTTATGAGAGCCGTAGGGTCCCAGCATTCAGAAGAAAACTTTTCAACAAATTAATAGACACTCGTTTTACTGTTAGAAAAGTGTAATCACCATTATTGATAAGAACAGTAGTGGACGCATCTAGCATTTTGATGCAGAAAAACTTGGACATATTGCGTTCTGAAGCGTACAACAATTTGTGAAGGATTATTTGACGGCTAAGAAATGCAGATAAACGAAAAATAAGTTGATAAATGGATTCAGGTTGAATTTGTCATTACATAATACGAGTAATATACAGGAAAACATGATTACTCATTTGTCGTAATTTAATAGTAATTTTTAAAAAATTGAAAAATGAACAATAATATAATTTAAATGAGTGGAGGCCTTTTAGAACAAAAAAAAATTATTTTTCAATGCTTTCATTTAACATCGACAGGGAGCAGGAAAAAGACATATTTATACAACAAACTGGACTGAACTACGCGTGGGAGAAAAAAGTTAGATTCTTAGACTTTTGATAACAGAAAACTGAAGTGCGCATGAAGATAAAAGCATCCCCCACCCCAGAAAAAAAAAAGAAGTTTTATTCGTATTATTGGTTCTTCATGTATTCCTGTAAGAAAAACTAGAGTAGGGACTAAAAATAATTTTAAAATGCCAGGAAGTTGGAATTTTTTTGGGGGAATTTTGACTTTGCCTTGTGAATAAACAGGTCAAATTCTTCCTTGAATCAATGTTTCGGATACTGGATCCCTTTTTTCATGTCAGCTCCCAAGTGTACCCTACAGTGCAGACAATCGCATACGCATTTCATTTGAATTCGAAGCAGTTGCAATAATTGATTGCAAATAAATTTCTGTAAGTCTTTTAAAATGATTTTCTGGCCAAGCAATAAACTGCAAGAGACTTGCCATACATTAGCTATTAGACTGTAATATGGCAAAGAAAATACTACGCTAGAAAATTAATCGCGAAAAAAATTCGGTCGCCTTTTTGAGCGATTTTCAAAATTTAATTTCCGTCTTCTCGCAGAAAGCACCGCGACACGTCATTCAGCAGCCAGCAATGACATTTTCGCTCTCGGAATTTACTATAAGAGGTTACCAGAACCGAGAATCAGAAATGAGATCTCTTTAGCACCTAAAGCGTGGTACGTAAATTTTCCACAAAGGGACGCCCTCGTAGTTTAGGTTTGCGCCTTTTCTCTCTCTCTCTCTCTCTCTCTCTCTCTCTCTCTCTCTCTCTCTCGCTTTTTCTCACGTTATCGTACCATTTAAGCACCCTTCCCCCTGCAATTGTTCAGTATTTTTCACTTCTCTCTGGAAATGTCGTTAACCGTTTCAACGCATTATCTGATCGCCATTTATAGTATATAGCAATGAATGGAAAAAAAATTCGTTCGTTTTTCCAACGCTTCCTCCAGCCCCTTATCCCCTAAACCCATCATCCTCTTACCCTCGTCACCCCTTTCGTAGATATACGTAATTTCGTCGAAAAAACTCATTTTCTTCTCTCTGTCTTCGATGGGCTACAGCTCCGCGCGCTCGCCTCCCCCTACGAGTCCACCGCGTCCTCGTGCTCCCCGCACCCCGATTTTCAGTCTCCGGTAATATTTTTTAATCGTATTTCGAATTTCCACGCCAACGATGTCGTAAATTTTCTCGCCAACTTTTTCTTCTTTTTTTTTTTTTTTGCCCCACCAAAACGGGAGCATTTTTCACCGGCTCTCGCGTACATTTCGCCACTCGCTGGCGAGAGGGCGGCGAGTTCTCGTTCGACCTTTCACTCTGCTCTGTGTCACCCCCTTTCATCGTGTTTCACACTAATCCATTCTTTTGGCTGCACTTCACCGCGTTATACCTTTGTGCTAAATTTATTTTCCAACTGTACATAGGTATGTTGTATATATCTAATAGAAAACGCGAGAATTGGAAAAGGTGAAAACGTAATCCAGCACAGCAGTAGTATGGGATGATGAAGAAGGCGTCACTTACCAGAGTAGCTTACTGCTAAGTTTTTTTCATCCCATCTATCCCTCAAATTGACTCTATTTCGATACCCGCAATGAATAGAACACACCTGAAAGCGCACGGCAGCTGTGATACGTCACACGATTTGTACGTGGGACGAGTGTATTTTTATCTTCAGAATATTCCTTTCCACGGGGCAATTTACTCGTGCGAAGCAGAAAGATTGACATAGGCACGTGTGAAAATTGAGAAACTAAAATGATCCCTTATATTTGAACGCCTTGGCAACTTCGGCTACACTATACTCATGCACGACCTTCACATTAGAATCAAGTGAAAAAATTTCTTTCTCTGCAACCACCGCAAGGATTACTCAATATTTGAACGTACAGATACTGACTTATTTTTATAATTCGCTGGATTAGTTTTTCTTCTTCAGATAAGTTTATAAATCCGGCAACAACGTCCATTCTCAGAACCAGCAATTGTGTCCACGGCACTAATATTTACGAGTAAATGCAGTGGCGGCGACTTGGGTATTGCCCTGAAGCTCGGGCAACACCCGACAGAAAAAGAGCGAGGCCGAGCAACACCCGAAGAAAGGAATGATTTTGATACAGAAAAAGTATTTCTGCGAAAAAAAAACATATTTTAGTCTCATAAAAATAGTTTCATGCATAGAAGCCATACCTTCAAAAAATAAAATTATTCAAGTAAGCATATTATAGAGATCTATGAATCAGAATATGATTCTCAATTTTTTTGGCTACTGTCAAGACAAAGAATTGTGTTAGATGAAAATAATTAGAGATTGTGAGGAAAAAAAAGAAGTCTGAATAATTAGAATTGAAGAGTCTAATTTCAAAGGGCGCTAAGTGCAAAAATGAGAATTTTTAGAAAATGTGAAAAGTGTACATCTTCCAACCTATGAATCTTGAAAGGTTGGTTCCAATGCAGTTTTTTAAATTCACCCATTCCCAATAGTTTCCCAAAAACATATTTTTTTTAATCTCAATATTTTGTGGGAAAAAGTGGACTTTGAAAAAAAAAACATTGATCACTCGGCGCACTTCGAAACTTGAGATCATGATCATGCACTTAGTTCTCTTTGGAACAGAAATGTGAACTATAAGCGAATTTTGGCACAGATATCAGTATTGTGGAATATACTGAACTCTTGATTCATTTAGTGCATTTTGGAAACGTCTGAAAAATTGTCTTTGGCATTATAAATGCGCAGACTGCGCTTTAGAAAAGTTATATGCAACAGTCGACAAGGAACCACTTCGGTCTTAGAATTCGTTTTTTTGCACTAGGCGCATTGTGGAATCGGCTCTTCAATAATCATGTACATGGTTGTCGGGGGTGGGGGGCGCATGATGACTAAATTTATGCCATTATTTTCAGTAAATCTAACAAGCAATTCAGGGTTGTCCGCCTTTCATCCACCCCCTCCCCGTTTCCTCGATATAAAAAAGTACGTACTAGTATATCAGGGCAATACCTGAAAAAAGTTCAAGTTCGCCGCGCAGCTGCTTCAATGTGCATTGAAAATATTATAATTCACTGGCACGCTCAACATTTGGACTAGCCACTTAAAATTATATATTTATATAACGCTATATCGTACGTCTAGCTGCGCGGCCGAAGACGGTATTCGTTTGGTTCAGCCGTTAAGAACCAGAAAATGCCTTCGCTTATCTTCGAAATTTTCCTTATTTTCACAAAATACAATGCGGTTTCACGCTTATATACCGTACATACAATATATGTATACGTATATAAAGAGTCAGCCAACTCCTTCGCCTCTGCCCTTCCAAACGCTGCTGTTCGTCTCGCAAACGCCAATAAATAAGCGCAATGGCGCTTATTCAAGCGCGCCAGCGTCCATAAAAATTAATTAACTACCATTCTAAGCACCAATTTAAGCGCGAATAAAAGACGCTAAAAGCTCGCGCGTTTCGAGTTACTGTCGAGCACAGCACAAGCTGCGAAAAATGAAGGAGCTGTTATCAACTGCACATCCACACACATACACCTTATATAATATACACCCAGCACACACTTATGCCACCCCGTGTGCGGCGAGCACACAAACCATAAACATGTGGACCTTCCTTTGAAATGAGATATTAGAATTTTACAGTCGACATTCTTGGGTGTTGAAAGAACGACGACACTCGCTTTCTTTCAGACAAAACTTTTACCCAAAACAAAAGCCAACTCAGCTATTTTCGGGTACAGTCTATTCTCTCATCCACCCTGCGCAAAGCTTTTTCTGCATAAATATATAGGCGAATGCGAATAGTCGCGAAAGGGTTGCGGCGCATAGAAGCAGCGAGCAGAAAGGTTGGAGGATATGTCGTTTTCGTTATAAAAATAGAAATTAATATCTTATCCGAATACGCGTATATAAATACAAGCTGCTCGCTTTAGTCGAAGTACGTATATAGTGAACTCCTCCCCTCACTTCCTCCTCTACCGCCAAATATGTGCACTCGACATAAATGAGCAGCTCTTTTTAGAATTCTTTGGTCTGAAGTTATGCTTGTTGTATTTTGACCCATCGTCTTCTTTTAACCCTTTGAATATATAGACCTACCACCCGATGGGCAAAAAATGAGAAAATGATCCGGAAAATGAGAATTTTATCCGTTGTCAGTCCGTTTTTATTTTCGACCATCGGATCTGAAAATTTGCAGATATTTTTGTCATCTTGATTATTTTTCCAAATCCGTTTGTAAAACGGATTTCCTGATTATAATCAGTGATAATTTTTGGGCAATTTTTCTAAATCCGTTTGTAAAACGGTTTCACGGATTATAACCCGGGCCAACAAATATGATAAAACAGCCTTCACGGAAAATAATCCGGACTCATTTCCGGCAAGACTGATTACAATCCGTTCGAAATCCGTTTTAGAAGCCGGAAAACAGGAAAATTCCGGGTTATAATCCAGAAACGGATTATAACCCGGAATAAAACGGATCCGTTTTCAAAATATTTTGCCCATAGGGCAGTAACTATAACTACCATTTTTATACACTTACAATATACAGGGTGTTCCGCTCCTCCTTTTCTTAATGACGTACGCATGTACATGTTAGCAGACTCTACAAAATAAACATTTTTTTCCCAAGAATGGAGGAGGGTTATGTTTGATGATTTTTATTAGAAAAATTAGGATTTTCAATCTTTAGAAAAATTACAACTTCAGTCTAATCAGAAGAGCATATGAAAATAATGTTTAGACACTTATTCCATTAAAAAGTCCTCAGACCATCAAACTTATTTTACTTCTACGCTTCTTATATAACATTTTTCAACATTTTGTTTACTTCTCACTAGTGGGAATTTATTATTCACGTTCATCAATCAGCTATTACCAAACTTATTGACTGCAATCCTATGAGTTAGCTTTATCAAACCTTCTTTTTTTCTTTTTTTTTATAGACTACCATCAGTTTTTGATACACGCAATTAGTCAGAAATGAAGAAGAAAATGAGTGACGGTCTAAAAAAGATATTATACATAGAAACTTCCTCGTCTCATCCAATTATTTCTCACTGTGCTTTCAAGTTTTTATGGTGAATATTTTCAGCCTTCACCTCATTCTCTTACCCTTTTTGCGTACATCTCGAGCCATCCCATGCTTTCATATCTTTCTCTCATATCCATCATCGGAAATTTATTATCGTCGTCGAGTCATTTATTTATTTATTTATTTTTCATTTTTTGTGCTTTTGTCTAGTTCCAACGACGAGCTCAACGATGAATACAGAGGCCTTTATGTACATAAAGGCCTATGTGCGGTACAACGATCCGATACAGGTCTACACAATGACGTGTGAACGTAATTCATCCCCACTCTAATTCGCGTCTTCGAGCCGGTGATTTATGGATTCGATGAATAATAAGAAGAAATTTAATAAGCCGCCTGTTTTGGGCTAGGCAGTTTGCGGGTTACTACGAACGAAGGAAACCAATTCAACGAACCTTTTTGGAGCTGTAACCATTTGTGAAACTCATGTTTTATGTCCTGAATAGATTCAATATACCAGGATAGAAAAATTTGTATGGTTGTGGACCCAAAGCGCAATATACATCACCTCTATAGAGGGCTCAAATGTTAGATAAAATTGGTTCATATACAGTTCATCGTTACAATCAGCGTGAGACAAAACCCGAATCAAGAAACACAATAAAGTGATTGCGAATTAATAGTCAAATATTATTTATACACTTGTATAGATTCCGGTTTCTAACAAAACTTCGACATTATAATATACTTAGGGGAGGGTCGGGCAATGGGAACCACCGGGCAATAGGAACCACCTCCATTACTTCCCTGCTAACCGTCCAACAAAAACTGCAACATGCACGTTAATAGTGCTTCAAGTCCGCCACACTTTGAGGCAAAAAAATTTTCCATTACCTGATTTTTTTTTTTTGCATGAATAAACTCAATGCGTGTTAAAACAAAAAAATTCAAACCAAAATCATTTTTTACTGGCTATAGATGGAAATGCGCGCTACGTCTTGTTTTATTCCAGATTTTATCACTTTGTCACGTTGATTAAATGTTTTTTCATTTACTTTGTTTTAAACTTAATAACAATATAATTTTGCAGCCATCTATTTCCGGGCAATGGGAACCAATGATAAATTTGAATTCTGAATTTGTATTTTTGTAATTGCATACTGATGTGACCCACTGGAAAAATTATAGGTCACATCAGTGTCACAAAAGTCACATTTCTCCTCAACATGTGCGTCACATTGCAGAATGTTGCAGATTGGGAAGTTATTTCTGTCATAAAAACAGAAAATTAGACATGGTTCCTATTGCCCGGGCATTTTAGAAATATTTCAAAAAAGGAAGGCTTAGTAAAAAAAATTTCTCATATAGCCTGCTACTGTATATATGTTAATGGATGGAGGAGGGTTTTTTCTTTAAAATGAAACCAAATTCAGGTTTCTAAGTATAATAGTTGATGAAATACAAGATTAAAAAAAAATTGGTTCCCATTGCCCGACCCTCCCCTATGCGTATTTGCCTGGAAAAACAAATGTATCCTCATTCAAAATTTTTCTTAAAACTGCATTACTTGAAATTAAGAAACTAAATCCTACCGCTTTGAATTATTCTGAAAATATATTCGAATCTATAGGGCTAAAGTGGACGCGATTTGAGTTTTAATATAATGCGTTCATCTGTCTGCCTGCGAAAAGTTCGTAGAATTATCAAATTCTAAATTTCTGCAACTGATTTCAGTACGTACTCATAGTCTATTATATTGCTTTCAATCGTAGAAAAATTTCCACCAAAATAATATTTTGTTTCATGCGCTATATTTGTGTCAGTGGAAGCCAATTTTGGGCAACCTAAGACGAAAATTCGGCCAGATTTCAGCAAAAGCTTTATTTTCAAGAGGAAAATGTCGCTGGCAGAATCGCAGCTACAGTGGAATTAAATGATATGGGTAAGCGGTATAACATTCAATTCCTATATATATATATATATATATATAAGACGAGTTTTATAATAAAGAAGACGTATAAAATCGAAATAACTTTTTCCTACCTCGTTAGATGGGTATAAGCCTACCGTACTTATACTTTCTCATCAGCAGAATTTTCAGATAGCTAAGTAGACATTTAATAGATATTAAAAAGAAGCCGCAAATTCTACGTTAAAAAGCGGCTATTTATGGTAATTCCATTTTCATTTAGACATACCAGCAAGACTGCGACTGCAGCAAAATGAATTAAGATTAAAACAGTAACATGTATTTTCGGGTTCTTGTTTCAAATCTTATAATCATCAATTTTCTTCGGGAATACGAAGGTGAAAAAGAAATTCAAAATGGGGGAAAATTGATAATCAGTCCATTATCACCTCGTTTCTAAGCCGTGAAAATTGAGAAATATGGGTAGAAAATTCAAATTTTCAGCTAAGGACGCGGACTTTCATCTCGAAGAATAATTTTATAATAAAGGTACGTAGCTACTTGTAAGATTATATAAATATTCAGTTGAGGTACAAAATTTAATTAGAAAAAAACGAACGATGAGAGTATACGTACACATAATAATTATAATCATCAAATATTTGTTTATTTGTACCAGTGAATGATTTTTCTATCAGAGAAGAAAGGTCAGATTCACAATGTTATATTTCTTACTGCAGTCTTTATTGAAGCATTTTTGAATTTTTTTTTACCATTTTTCAAACTGGTACATTGCGTAGAAACTCCAAGAAGGGCAAAAAGGGACTGGTATTTAACATAAATACAACTGGAATGGTAAAAAAAAATAGATTTAGTAAACTGATATAGTGGGCATAAAAATTCAAGAACAGCAAGAAAGAGATTAAGATAGCTTTATAGGCGCTGTTCTCTGTTGGCAGTATTATACACTGCACAAACATCTCCTAAGGCATACTGAAAGTTCGAGTCTACCTCAATAATATATACCTATTCCAAACTTGATTTCAACATCAATTTTGCTCACATGTAAACTTCAAAATACGTTTTTCTCAAAAGTAAATTTTTTGCTTTTCTCTACTCATTTTTTCCACACTTCTTGTAAATTTTTTTTTGTTAGATGGCGACAAGCAAAAATAATTCATTCCCTTCAAATACATCGAACAAAGTCAACCTATATTCTTGAAGAAGAATTACGAATTTTCATGACTCATAGACACATTATAAATGATTTCATCCCGCTTGACATTTCGGCCAAAAGACAATATCTCTAAATGAGTTCCCAATATTTCTTTTTTTTATCAGCATGGACCGGGAAAAATATTTTACCTTCCTAATTTAACAGACAAGATTGGTATGAAGCGAAAATTTAGTTCTGATCTTTATACACTTTACTGACGACTCTCAATTTCTTTCTTTTCTTCAGCTGACATTTTATCTCTTTTCTCGCCAAGAAAGTTCGCTCGAAGTTTTGTCTCCAAACAAAGTCCAACTTTAGTGCTAGCCTTAGTAATCGATGAATAATCACGAGACGCGAAGGCATAGCTTTTTTTTTTTTTTTTCAAAGCAAAAACACGTTCGTACTCGGAAAGACAAAACTGGAGCGAAAACCGACTTCTAGGTCGATTAATTAGAATAATTTTTGCGCATTGCCGCCGTTTGTAAAAGGGCGGATACAATATTTTAATTACAGCGAATTAAAACGCTGCAAAAACTGTTATTGCTGGTTGAACGTTTCGTCGAGCTCCATGTCGTCAGCGGCGCCCCCCCCCCCAAAAAAAAAAAAAAATCGGTCCGAAATATGCTAGGAATTTTGTACTCGTTTTGTACCGCAAAAAAAATTTTGTACCGGCATCCTCAGAGAGTTATTCAAAGAAACGTTATGGGATGCTGGGGACATGCTAGCACCCCCACTTCAACCGATCAACTTGAAACTAGTCTCATTATTTTGTACCCATTTTGTACTGTTTTGTATTGACAAAATAACATTTTATACTGCTCCCCTACCTAGTCACGGATAGGGGACTGACTATCAAACTTGAGAAAATTGCACAAAAACGGTCTCATTATTTTGTACTCATTTTGTACCGTTTTGTACTGGCAAAATAACATTTTGTACTGCTCCCCTACCTATGCTCGGATAGGGGGCTGGCCTTCAAAAATGCTCCAAAATGGTCTCATCATTTTGTACTCATTTTGTACCGTTTTGTACTGGCAAAATAACATTTTGTACTGCTCCCCTACCTATGCTCGGATAGGTGACCTTCAAATTCCAAAAAAATGCTCCAAAATAGTCTCATCATTTTGTACTCATTTTGTACCGTTTTGGACTGGCTAAATAATATTTTGTACTGCTCCCCTACCCATTCACAGAGAGGGGGCTGACCTTCAAACTCCAGAAAAATGCTCAAAAATGGTCTCATTATGGAGCAGTATACAAAATGTTATTTTTCCAGAACAAAACGGTACAAAATGAAAACAAAATGATGAGACCATTTTGGAGCATTTTTCCAAAGTTTGAAGGTCGGCTTCCTATCTAAGACTAGGTAGGAGAGCAGTACAAAATGTTATTTTTCCAATACAAAACAGTACAAAATGAGTACAAAATGATGAGACCATTTTGGAGCATTTTTCCAAAGTTTGAAGGTTGGCCCCCTATCTAAGACTAGGTAGGAGAGCAGTACAAAATGTTATTTTTCCAATATAAAACAGTACAAAATGAGTGCAAAATGATGAGACCATTTTGGAGCATTTTTCCAAAGTTTGAAGGTCGGCCCCCTATCTAAGACTAGGTAGGCGAGCAGTACAAAATGTCATTTTGCCAGTACCAAACGGTACAAAATGAGTATAAAATAATGAGACCAGTTTGGAGTTACTTTGCTGCAGTACGGGTGCCAGCATGTCCCCGGCACCCCTTATCGATATTTTTAATAACTTGAAAGGAGGGGGCGGTACAAAATTTTTTAATAGCGGTACAAAACAGTACAAAACGGGTACAGAATAATGGAACTAGTTTCATGTTGATCGGTTGAAGTGGGGGTGCTAGCATGTTCCCAGCATCCCATAACGTTTCTTTGAATAACTCTCTGTGGATGCCGCTACAGAATTTTTCGTTGCGGTACAAAACAGTACAAAATGAGTACAAAATTCCCAGCGTATTTTGGACCATTTTGAGGTGATGGGGATGCTGACGACATGGAGCTGTTTTGTCGGCTTAATTGAAAATTATCGCTTTTCTTTGTTACTGAAAAAAGTAAAAAACGTAAAAAAAAAAAAAATAAAGGAATTTGTGATATGTACTTCAGCACTAGTCATCTAACCGAAGAGAAAATATTATTAAGTATGCATAATTATAAACAGTTTTCCTCGACAAACGCATGTTCTTCCGAGTAGAATAACAGCTTTTAATTTGGGTATTAATTTGACACTCCTGTCTGTTTATAATTGCATATTTTGGGTATTTTTATGAATTTTTAATGAAACGCGAACTGAACGTTCGACTCCCTAATTATATAGAGGGTAAATTGATCGAACTGTAAAGATGGACGTTTGTCTTATTAAAAATGTATGAATTGGATTTAAGTACTTTCCCGTCAATATAAATGGCACTCCACATCTACAGACGACTTCGATAAAGAATGTACAGGTAACATCACTTTCTTTTACAACAAAATAAATATCTACATAATGAAGAAAATCTTTCACCATATTATTGTACCCTGATTTTACAAATTAGACCAGCCGCTTTCATTAATACAATCTATTTTTCTTATTAACTGAGTATAAAAAACCGTTGAAATTTTGTAAAGTAAGATATGTAATTATTTTCTTGTTTTTCTCTCAAAAATTGTAATTTTTTTGAAAAAAATACCTGGGTTATAAAATATGCATCAAGTCTCTAGAAAAAAATTTCAAATTAATTTTCGATTGAACGGACCTCCACTCAATAGCAAGCATCTTCAACATCAAATTGGGCAAGGCTATTTGTTTTTGTTATTTTCTCAATAAATGTCATTTTTTTTTGAAACAATGTACTTTCAGTGATAAAATATTTAGTAAAAAAAATTCTTAAAATTTTTCTAATCAGAAGCACCGATATTTTGATGTTACTTTGGGAAATAAATTAAAAACAAAAAAATTGCATGATTAAGAAATTTTAAAATCCCAGTAAGTCGGTTTGAAAGCTAGACCACGTATTATGCAGATAACTATTTACCTCAGTCGTCATAATTATATTATATATCCGCAAATTTCAAGCTTGCAAAACCTCTACAAAACAACCTGCATAGTTGAAGATGAATTTAGTAAGCAGGAGTATTTTCTTTTCAACGTACTACGAGTATATACTTGTTTCTATCAATAAATTTTTTCAAATCAGGTAAATTTCAACAACTCGTAGAGCATAAATTAAAGCAAAATACTAAAAAAACAATTAAGGAACTCGCTTTCGTGTGTTTCCTTTGTCTTTTACCCGTACGAAATTCTCGCAAATTCATCGACACTTTAGGCCACACTGACATTTTATAAGACGTAATTTACTTATGAAGATACTCACAAATAATAGTAAACTGTGTCGTCCGTGAAAATATGTCTTATACAGTCATATCATTACAATTACGTACCTGAAACAGAACAAAAAAAAAAAACATAAGTTGAAGAATTTTTATAGAACTTTTAGGTACACGTAGGAGAATGAGAATCGTGTTATTTTCCCTAAGCGACAAATGAAAAATTTTTAGCCGCCCCCCTCCCCATCAAACAAAATCTACCTGTGATTCCTCTCGCTTTTAATTTTTCACTCGTGTGTAAAATCACACGCTTCACCGGAGAGATGCCTTTCAAAATACATAAATCCAAAAATGGACTTGCGTTACTTTTCCACCGAAGGTATACATGTATATATCTCAATGATAAGAATCAAATCGGTCGAAAAATAAAAAACAAAACGGAGAAACCTGACCTCAATCATTTCAGTGCCCACAGCTGTTACACATCTTTGAGTGTATTCCAAAATATGAAACCAAAAATGCGGCCTTGTCAGACTTACCTTCAAACGTTACACACTTGACAAGCCAATTTTAAGAGCAGCAGCACAAACCCTTCCCTTTCTCACAACCCCTTTGATACGCGTTCTCGTCATAAATTCGCTCGACGCCGCTAAAATAGAATTACTTCACGGCATCCCCATCCATATTAGTCTATACTCTCTTGGTTATATACTCTGCATCTCCTCTCTGCTGCTTTTAATACAGTCTAACCTCAAGTGCGTACTCGAAATTTAATTCTCGTCGTCACGAAGTATGAGAGTAACTTTTTTTTTTTTTTTTTTTGACAAATTACGCGCGTGACACGGCATAAGTCGAGAGAGTGTAGACAGTATACTTTTTTACAGCAGCAGCAAGGTATACCTGCAACACCGGCTGTATACAGACGCCGATGGAGCACACGTAAAAATAATCCTTTCGCCGAAGAGAAGGGCTGCTAAATGAAGGGAGAATGACGAAGAGAGCAGAATGTGGGACAGAGGCGCAGCGATAGAGAAGAAAGAATGCTTTTCGATTCCGGCATGAAAATTCTAATTACTTTTTATCTCTTTTCAGGTTAGCGCATCTTTTCACCCAAGTAAATTCTCAGTAATTACATTTTCAACGAGCCGATGTTGGAAAAAGATTTATCTTTTTGGATGAAAAACTGCTTAAATGCTTACAAGTACCTGTACGTTACCAACTCTTTTTAGCAGGTATTTTTTTTTTTTTTTTTTTAAAGCTTGTGCCAATTTATCACCAACCCCTCGCTGCCTCCTTCAACCGATTCATTTACTTTTTGTCTCTTATTCACCACCGAAGGTATGAAAATTGATATTTCGAACGAAGTGGAAGTTACAAAATTCCATGCTATATAGCCATTTCTGGCCGTTTTCTTCGTGTTTTAGCAGGTTTTAAAGATTTACATCCGAAATGACCACAAAGCTAGTAACATTATACTGTCTATGATTGTAAATAATACTACAAATACATAGGCTGATTCATAAATTTCCGCACTGCCTCCATATATCTCCGAAAAAAAGGTAAAAAGAAAAACTACCTGCACAGGCGTGTAGAGGAGAGTCTTTTATGTTAGTATACCAAATTTCAAGTCAATTGAACCATCCAAACACCTATAAGGTCTATGTATACTCAAGTCAATCAAAATTAGCCTACGGAAAAAAAATGAGGGGAAAAATTTTTCAAGACATACTGAAGCACAAATTTACAAATCAGCTCACTGTGAAATGTAAATCAGAGTTGGGAGAGGAAGAAAATATTGCCAGCCAGCAACACAGACAGCAAATTGTTTATTACATCACTATAAAGACTGTTTCTGGTTGTCCAGACGGCCAAATATGTTTAGTTGTGATGTGACCGCTCAAAAACTGCTTTTGCCACTCCAATACTTGCCTCCTGTACATGGAGCCTTCACCATATACTTTTTTTCATTTTCTTTTAATGCTGTATCCAAGTTTTACTAGGCAAAAATAAATGAAACAGTGCATGCCTCTGCTCCTGCTTCAAAGGAGAGGTGTGAAGGGAGAAATTTGCCTTTGACAAAATCATTTTTTTTCCATGGATTAAAAAAAAAAGATTTTTATAATTTACACTGTGCAAGTTAGAAATGAGCTGTCATCACAATTTTTTCACCACAAGTAGCCAATACATTGACAAAGTCAACCTTGTGTTTGTTGGCTCAATTTGCAGTGTTACCACTGCATCAAGGATTATTTCTCTGGGACCCTTTTTTCCATAGGCTAATTTTGTTGAGTTTTGGTACAGATTGACCGTAGAGGCGTCCGGATTGTCCGATTGAATTGAAATTTGGGTTACATATGCAAAACACTTCACCCTACACACCTATGCAGTTAGTTTTTTTTTTGGACTTCTTCCAGTGGATATATCGAGATAGTGCGGAAATTTATGAATCAGCCTATGTACTATAAGAATATCAACAATTAATCTTAATTTGTGCTGTTTTCCTATAAAAAATACAGTACATAATAAAAGTTACTACTCATTCATTTCTTTCAGTGAGAATAAAATACACAGGATCTCTCACCATGCAGCCGTTGGTTCAATTTTTTTTTAAAAGCAACCTTTGCGGGGTTAATTTTGACATTCAAAGGTTTTGAGCCTTGAATACAGTAATCCACCCAGTAAACTCGGTATCAATTTAATAAGCCTTCGCGTATAAAAATTGAAAACATAGAGCTATTACTAAAAGATGTTTTTTCCTTTATCTATATACATACACGTATACTTATCAACCATTTTTCCTTCTCACTTTATTTTTCCAATTATTCACTCCCAATTTTTCGATTCCACTCTCCACTTCTCCTGCAGAAATCTATAATGCGAAAAATTAATCAAAGTTAACCGCAATGTCTCGAAAATGTACGCCAAAGCTATCGTCGAAATGTTAATGCGTCGGCAACCTTTGACGATAATAAATGAAATCCGCCGATTTACACCCCCCCCTGCAGCCCATCGCCGTGGTGATGCTTCGGTTGCCGCGTTCTAATATACGAAGGCGTCCGCACTAAAAAGCGGGGGAAAAAAATATGGGTAAGAGAAAGTAATAATAAAAATAAGGCGCGAGACTACTAGAAACCTGGTAATAGGATACGAGAAAAGGAAATGGCGAGAACCAGGGTATGCTGAAGGGAAACGAATAGGTAGAGTAGAAAATGCTATAGGGGCTGTACCGAGGCACGGGAAAACGAATATTTTCTGGCTTTTAATCGTGACCTACATTCCTTTACACCCATTTTATTACGATAATCCCGTTAATTACGCGGGTAGGTAACGTAAATTACGTCTTGACGAGTGCAATTTCTCAGCAGTCGGGTCTTCGTCGCAGAATACGTGCGACAATTACGAAGATGGCGATGACATGCTCAAGATTGCGGATGCAACGGAGAAATTTTCGAATGAAAAAAAAAAAAAAAATGTCTGACATAAATATCAACGGGCTTTTGGAATTAGAAATTATACCAGAGACCCTTCCACCTCCGCACAGAAAACTGAACGAAGAATGCAAGATTCCAGTTTCTCGGATGACGTCAGGTTATACAACTCGTATGGCTGAAAGTGTTCTTGAACTATATTTTACATTAATACATAAATAATATCTTACGTCTCAGTTTGGAGCAGCTCGATGATTTTAGTCAAATATACTGGTTGATTTTAACACTAGAAGTACCAGGTGGTGTCATATACGACACCACTCAAAATTTTGAAATGGACTTCTCAAAGGACCAATATTTTGAGAACTCCTGACTTGTGTCATACGAAGCCACCTGGTCTTTTGAGGTTATTCTCGTGGTGTCATATATGTCACTACCTGGTCCTCTGAGTAATCGAGTAAAACCTGGTATTTCTAGTGTTAATTTTTCAAAAATGATGGAGAAAAGTGTTGGCACACGATCGTCTTCAAAATCAACTGTTCAATAGAATGTTAAGACTAGGTACGTACTACAAAATCACATTTTAGGGGGAAATAATTGAGATAGAAAGCTACTGCAGGTACCACGCTTGAATGATAAGCAATACCAAAATCTTAGTGATTTTGCTGACATTTTTTCAGCTTTTCAACTCTTAAGTACAGTTCTACTATACGTTGTCTATTATAGAGTTACGTATTAAGGGTGCAGTACACTACCTTTGGTATGATGTCAACATCGACGTCTAAAAAACTATTCGAAATCGTCGAATAAAGGCAAAATATAGGCAATGTCTTTGACACGCGTTTGTTGGGGATTTGCATTTTGACAGCTAAAATAACAATTTTCGCGAGTTTTCATCTCAAAAGCCTAACATTTACTATTTTTTTCGCCGAATTTTGCACCTAGGATATATTATTCTCGAACACCATTTTTCAAAGCTCCGAAAAAATGGTTTTTCGAGACTCTCAAAACATGCACTAAAATTCTGAAAATCCAGAAAAGAACTTCATCCGATAGCATATAGATAATATGTTGAAGAGAAACAAATCCAAAATTGAGCCAATTCGGCGCAAAACTCGGCGAAAGCCATCGAACACGAATTGCGTTTAGCTGGACTTAATCGATTATCCACATCGATTTTATCCATCGCAATGAAATTTCCAAATTTACCCCCCGCGTGTAACGAAAACAAAGATGTTAACGCGTTAACAACTGAGGAATAGTTTTGTATTAGGAAAGATCTTTGTGAATAAGAAAGATCATAAATTTACATATTATAAAAGACAGAGATGAAGAGTATATTATTTTCTTGAATTTTTCATATAAATTGGAAATTAATAAAAAATAGTGAAAAAACATTATGAGAGGTTGAAATTGAAACAAAATATAGGAGCAGGATCAGGACTGCCTATCAATTACTTTGTCGCTTCGCGCTTGCAGGTCATTTCAATACCACATAAAGCCATGTTAAAATTCCATCAAGAGGTATTGGTTCCCCATTTTTGGAGTGACGCAGTTTTTTTCTCCCAAAATACCTTTTCTTCCCCCCCCCCAACCGACTTATGTGTCATTTTCGAATAACACAGCTTCCATTAATAACCAATACTTTAGCCTTGAACAGACACCATATTGTTGAATTTTCTGTAATACAAAATAGTTCACATCCCTCTTATAGATGAAAACAGCCTTTCCTCATGACCTCGGCATCGAGCCCTGTCTTCTCAGTTGAAAGAGACGAGCAACACCCGTAACCATTATTTGTGCCGGTATTTCAAAGGTCACCTCGTCAACTTACCTTTTTACCCTCGTCATACGGAGAGAAATCCGAAGAATTTTTGATTCGAGAAATTCCCTGGAGTACAATTTTCGAGCCATGGGCAGCCGTCATTCATCAAACTTAGGAGTCAAGAGGGGCCGACACTTCGCGAAGCATAGAAAAGTTTTAATGAAATCGTTTTCGCACTTCTACACTCTGCGAACAATATAAACTCATACACTTCTGTATAGAAATACCTAATATACCTCGGCCAACAATGCACTGCTATAAAACGTAAACTTTTGCCAAAATTAATTTCTATTTCCGAGGCAGCGGTTACACTTTTCATTTTTTTCACGCGATTTATACCTCCTATAAAATGTTGGAAAAAAAAAAAAAACAGGTACGTTTTGGTTTTTTTTTTTGGGGTGTTGCTCAACTGTCTGAAACGCAAGATAAGGACTGGGAAAATAGGAATCTTTTCTACACCAAGCAATTGCAGGTAGAAAAATTGATCTTTTCCTCGGGTCAGGGCAAAACCAAATGGGGCTGCACTAGGAAAGAGCACAGAACCTAAATTTCGACCATTTTTAACGTGTCAGAAAAGAGCACAGATATTTAATGATAAAAGATAAGGAATGAGTACAGTGAAATGTAAGAAATGAGCACTACGTTAGACATCATTGTATTACTTCATCGCTGACGTCTGTTGTTTGCTGTCCGTGTGCGGTGTGATAATTAAAATGAATTTTGAAAAAACAGTTTCAAATAAAGGGCAAGATATGATCATTTTTCATAGTTTTAAATATAGAAAGTTTAGAGTTTTAGCCAATCAAAATATTACGTGGAGGTGTTCTAAAGCTACGTGTTATGCTATGTTAGAAACTAACAGCACTGCAACTGCAATATTGAAAACAACATCAGATCATAATCATGACGAGGTAAGTCGTACATTAATATTGAAATTCACATCGATATAATTTCCAAGACTAACTATTTAATGAAATTGCAGTGTTCGAATTCAAAATTGCAAAAAGATGCGGTTCGTAAGGTATGCAAGAAAAAAGCTGTAGAAGATCTGTGTGAAAAACCGAGTAAGCTGATTCGTACTGCGTTAATGTCGACTGAAAATACTACCGGTTTGGTCCCGTCTGATATCGTCAGCATACGACAATGTGTATACGAGCAGAGGCGTAAACTTCTACCAAGAATACCCAAGTGTCGGTCTGAAGCTCTCGAGCAGTTGAAAAAATCGTCTATTTTAACCAGCAGAGGTGAACAGTTTTGTTTCATCGAAGATGAAATTGTCATATTAACCTGCCAACAAAATCTGGACTTCCTTTCAGCGCACTGCGACACTCTACTGGCCGATGGAACTTTTTACGTAAGTCCACAACATTTTTACCAACTGTACACTATACATGCCTTCCACGACGATAGCTACATACAGCTGATATTTTGCGTTCTACCAAATAAAGAAACCTCATGTTACGAGAAAATGTGGTTGAAAGTGCTGTCTTTATGTAAGGGAAAGCTTTGCCCAAAATATCTTATTCTGGACTTCCAGAAAGCTGCACACGTAGCAGCAACTAAAGTATTTCCAAATGTCCAGATTAGAGGCTGTCGTTTCCATATCGGACAAAACTGGTTCAGACAATTGACAAATTGTGGACTCAGACCGGCTTATAATAGTAACAAGTCTGAAGTAGGCTCTTGGTTGAAGCTGTTCTTCGGTCTACCATTTTGCGATCCAGATGAAGTCTCTGATGCTTTCGTAGAAATAATAAACATCGCTCCCCGTGACGAAAGAGCACTCAAATTTGCCGATTATATTCTAGAAACTTATGTCATGGAAGGGTGTCCATACCCACCAGAGTTATGGGCTGAGAAGCCATCGTTGAACCCACGAACCAATAATGCACCAGAAAGCTTCCACCGGCATCTGAAATGTGAATTTTACTGCGCTCATCCTCACATTCACCTATTGATAGAAAAACTGAAACAATTTCAATCAGAAGTATATTTGAAGATTCAGAAAATGAAACCGAAACGTGTAACCAAGGCTGATAAACGTATTGAAAAAATTTTAAAGGCATTTAATGAGAAGTACGAAACCGATATTATTTTGTACCTCAGAGAAATTAAATATATATGTCAACCGTCTATATTGAAAAGTAAGAAACCGATATTATCTTGCACTTCAAATAAATGAAAAATATATGTTAACCCTCTACTGATTGTAAATATAGGTATTGACCTCAGGAAATCAATTTTATAATATTGTAAATCTTTTTTGAATCACATGACGGTAATATTGAAAATTGCAATAAATTTTGAATGTGCTCATTCCTTGCTTATTTTTGTGCTCTTTCCTGGACATTGTCGTTGTGCTCTTTTCTTCATTTTAATCTGTGCTCTTTTCTACCCGAATGTATGGGGGCTGTGCTCTTTTCTGTTTCACCGTCACCGCCAAATATTAGCTGGGAGGGAGCGAGGGGAGGGGGTACTCCTCCTAGCAAAGTCGTTTACCCCTAAGGAACGATTTCCTTCAAAAAAGGGAGTTTATTCACCCCTACGAGTATTTTGCCTGAGCTGCGGCTCTGTCTCAGATTTTATAATTCCGAATTCTTCAAGATCTAGCTTTTTATTTTTAGCGGTATAAAAATTAATTGATTGTAACTTCCATATAAAATTATGAATTTAGTGTAATAACTAACGTATGTACTTATATTATTTGTAGATGCTATTCCAGGACATATCGCAGTTTAGCTCAATCATTCAAATAAACAAATTTCAGATAATATTGAGGCAGTGCTGAGAAATTTGTGAAATTATTAATCGCAGATTCATCTACATTATAACAGAAAGAGTGATTTCCATTGTTTTTTACCCTTTTCCAAAACATTGCTGCTTCGATTTCTTAACAAGGTAAGCTTATACTATAGCCAGACGCTAGAGATTTTCAGCTTGGTTTGTTCATGTGATTTGTTTATGTTTCTAGATTACTACTGTGATAAGTATACATATATTCACTGTTTGGTTATCTACTTACGAAACGTTACATTTTTCAGCGATAAAATTTGACATAGTCAAGGTTACCACTCATTTCTACGTTGCACCAATAGAAATGTATTTAAAAAAGTGAAACTGAGAAAAAAATTCAATTAAAGTTGAATATATGGCTGACAGGGATGAAAAAAATATTTTTAATTAGAGAGAAAAAGATGTAGAAATTCAGTTAAAATATCACGAGACATTTTGTATGAAATTTGTTTCAACCCCTTTGCTAGACCATTATACTAAGCCTCGTTCTTCCTTAAAAACTAAATATATTGTTTTTCCACCATCACCACATCTCTTCGCTGTGATCTTGGCGAAATAACAATTTGCCATAATAGTTTCACACAGTTTGGTGACATCTGGGACTGCTGGTAAGACACCGAAAAACAGTTCAAACATTTCCAATAATGGAGAACATAACGAGCTTAAAGTCGTGTATAGTAGCAATTTTAAGCTCGCGAAGCACATGGTATATAGTTCGAAATTTTCGCTTCTTTTTAACGAGCACGTCTACGATTTAGCCGGCACATACTCGAATCGCTAATGTGCCAGATTTTAATTTCGGTTTAGGTGGTCGATTAATTTCTTCTCTTCTATCGCCTTTTGTCTTCTCCATATTATCGTTTTTACGCATCGTATTTACTCGTATTATACTCGAGAAAGTACTACGTGAAAACGAGAAACGCGATGCAAAAGCAAATTCATTTATTTGTTTTTGTTTTCCAGTTTCTTGTTTGATAAAGTAAATGGAGTTTGGCGAGCCAAGGAAGGCGAGATAGGAAAGGCTAAAGCCACCCTTAGATACTATTGATTTCGCAAACACAAATAAATCGCAAGTTTCAGTAATCGTACTGAACTAGGTAGGTACAATAATGCAGTGATGTAAATGCGAAAATTAACAACGATTAACGAACCACCAAGAAAATTAATCGAAAGATTGATAAGAACCGGCGTTCGATGACAAATGACAACGGCGCGCGCATCATCTATGTTTTGCCCAACATTCTCGATATCGACTATCGATTTTTAACTTCGTGTGGAATTCCCGAATTCACTCCCGTGTAACGAAAAATGAAAACTAAGACGATAACACATCAAAAAATTTTTAACTGATTCAAAACATTTTTCACCTTCACGCAGATTGTTTACAGAATTTTGGTTTTCCAGTGAGAAGTACATTCAAGATTCGGCCTCTTGTTTCGTAAATTCCTGGATATGCTATCACCAGAGACTCACTGCAGGTAGATATCAATTTTCAAGAGATATCGATGGTTCAGAGCAAAAGGGTATTAATTAGATTATTTTTTTTTTTTTTTTTTTTAAGCAAAGAAATTAATCTTCAATAATAGTTTGATGAAGATTATAGTTGGAATTCAAAATATTTTCTGACATTTGGTTCCTCACCAAAATGCCATGAACATATTAGGCACTTATATCGTAATAAAAGTAAAATTCAGAGTTGAATAATGTGAAATATTTCCATATTCGCATGTTTAGTCGAGGAAAATTTGGCTCTGCTAAGACCTTAATGGATATTACATCTTCCCACAGATCTACAACAATTCGACCATATAGTATACGTACTATACTATTTATAAAAGCTACTAGTACATGTTGAATAAGAACAGCTCGCCCACACACTTTCAATAGGTACTCGAGAAAATGTTCATGTTTATTGCAAAATTCTTCAGTGATATGTTTTTCCAATCCAAAAGTTGATCCGGGAAAAGAAAACAACTTCGGGCAACACCACCTCCTTTTTACTAAGACTTCTCCGAGTTTAAAAAGTTCTTCTACAATTTTCGCCGTTATCCACGCAGACACGTCATGCTGGGCAAATAAAATAAAAACTTGAGGTACAGTGCTGGTATGTAGTAAGTAGGTAAAAAAAAAAATATTTCTGCAGACGATTTGTATGCGAACCAGGTCTGATCATCGAGGTCGAATTCGAAAATAGACTTTAACGTGTAATTTACTCTCGTTTTCCATTTTTTTCCTCTTCAAGTATAATTCTGTTGAATATGAAAAATCAAATAAACTTTATACCATTCGCTTTCGCCCAAAACAAAATAAAATAAAATAAAAGAGAAAGAAACAAACGTTTACTGCCTACAGGATTTTCGCATCACATCCGAGCTAATCGTAAATTCAAAAAATAATATTGGAGCGACTGGCAGTACACCAGAGGTTATAGTTCTATGAATATCCACATTATACAATTTAGTAAATTGAGCATCACGCAGTTCATCCAAAAGCGGACTTATTTATATTTCATTTGTGGGAGTAATGTGTTCTAGAGTGTGTAATATACCTAAGTCCTTGTAGATACGTCTATAGGTGAACATAATTTATAAATAGATTACAATAAAAGACCTGTACTTCCGTTCTATTATAACTTGACCATTTCTGGACCACATAATCAGAGAGATCCATAAGTCCACTGATCAGAATATTATTATTGACTATTCTCTATGTAATTTACTACTCGTATCTATACTTTCATTCTGTGAACTCGGTGTTGCAAAAAAAAAAAAACACACATTGTCCTCAAAATGAAAACTATATACAAACCCGATGTGAAATGAACGCATTTTGATAGAACTTCAACTGTGTAGGTATATCACAAAACTTAAATTTGCGACTTAGATCATTCTAGTTCTCAGGGACAAATTTCATGTCCATATAAAAACCAACTAATGTACAAAATCTTCCACTCGGGAAACTATTTTTTTTTTTCCAGCCAAAAAGCTGCGGCTCTCTCGATATACTGCAGACAAAAGCCATAAAACTAACTCGCCCATTCTCGCGCGTGTCTTCTTCAGCTACCCTACGAGTAAAACTACAGCAAGTACAGAAGCAACCTTTACGTATAATAAGATTTGCCTATACTTGAACTTGTGAAAAAAGCCGATTGGATACGAGCCTTGAAAAATGCTGGTAAACTTTTTCATTCCCATCAGCTTTTATGTTTTCACTCGCGTCTCCTCTAGCTCTCCATTTTTCCTCCACCCTATCCATTGTCTTTATCTTTAATTCAACCCTTTTTATATTATTTATAAACTTTTTCTTCTCGTAATCCGATTCTGTAATTCGTCTGCAGAACGTCCTTACTTCTGCCAACTTTTCATCCCCTTCTTCGCTCCACTCGTGATTTTTTTTTCACTTTCAACTTTTCTTTTTCAAGCGACCGTTTTCATTGTTTTCGAGGGATTTTTCTGTACATTTTTTGTCTTTTCTAAAAGATAAGAAAAACGCGCGTATTGTAGCTGAGGTAATGGGAGGAAAAAGATGCAAAACCAAAAGAATAAGTTTTCTACATTTTAAAAATAAGCAGCCAGGAAAAAAGTTGATTTTTCTCCTCCGCCGTATGTGTAGGACTGGCGAAATCTCTGCTTTTTTTTTCTCTCACAGTCGTTTTTAAACAATTCAACGAGAAAATTTTTAATATTTCAAATCGGCTACTTTTCTCCTATTTTTCAGTTTCTTTTTCTTTTTTTATTTCATTGTACCTCGCGATAGTGGGTATAAAAAGTTTCAGTTCGACCTGACATGAATCCGGGGAGGCAAGGGTAAAGAGGCTGCCACTTTCAAACTCGCAAAACTTTAAACCAAATAGTCAATGCGGCAATTAAGAGAAATATAAAAAGATATGAAGTTATACGATTAAACATTTTGATTATATTTCTTTAGGGCCAGTATTACAAACATTGGTTACTAATTTAACAGACCGTTGTAACAGAAAGTTGATAAAACATTTTCTATTTTAATGGTCCGCGTTTAATCAGTAATCAAAGTTCGTAATCCCGGCCATAAATAAAATAAATTTCAAAAAGTCGTTTTTCTAATGAATCGCATTTTTTAGTTACCAACTTTGTGTATGACTAGCTCTAGAATAGAGGAAAACATTTTTGACCACAACTGCGGTGGAATACGGACTCAAGTTCGACGACTATATCTAAAAGGTGATTCTCTTCGTTAATGCTCGAATAAGATGAATGGACAGCAGCCACAGGAGCAGGCTCTCAAAATTGATATTTATGGAGTCTCCGTTTCTCGTTTCGCCGAAACAAAAGGCCGCCTAATTTAGCGTACAAAAAGGCCACCGAGAATTTGGGTTACCTTCGTGTTTTTCGATGTTGTAAAGCCACACGAGTCTACATTGCTCGCACACACACAGCTACACACTAAAGCAAATGAGAGGACACTGGAGCATTTAATTTGTTGGGGTTCGGAAAACTCGTTACCATTACCCGTCTCGTGTCTCTCACTTATCTCTTCGGGGGGTCGACTCTTCGCATCTTCGTCTGCCAAAAGCAACATTAAGCAGGTTTTGCCTTCGAGTAAAGCTCTCATCGTTTTGCCCTCGAGTCTTTAAAATGTATTGTTTTCAAACTTTCCACCTCGTCAATTTGGCACAATGGCAAATCTACTCTCATTAAGACGTGCAAACAAGACGTAGAAGAATTTCCGAGTAATTTATTTTCATTTTCCTTTTTTTATGAGCGAGGAGAATAGGATCTGGTTTTTTTTTTTTTTTACGAAAATAATAGTGGGCCAACACCTGTTATAGTGTATGAAATTTCAACAGTGTACTATCCTGCTTAAAGCAGATAGCTGTTATCGAGAAACCCAGCAACAAGTTTGTATACTCGTAAATGAAATATAGAACAAAGAGAAAATATCAGATACAAATTAGTTTGCTGAACACGCAGGCTGTGCTGTATATCGATTTTCATGATTTATGAGGAATGGAAAAATTAATTTCATTTCAATCGCGTTATATATTTGTACTTCAAAGACAATATTCTATTTGTTGATTCAAATCTCAGTCAATAGATTATTGTCTTTATCCGAGTCGACAAAACCAGTATATAATGATCAGAGTCTGATACGAGTTTTTCTTTCCACATTAAAAACTTATCGCATAATTTCTATCCGATTTTAAAGTAAATCGATGGATTCGTTGGGGTTAAGTACAAATTTTTCTTCTCGATTAATGTGAAATTGAATATCCAAATTTTGAAACAAATCTAAAAATCAAAACTTCAACATTTCAGCTGCTAAGTCACCTTAGTTAATCGAAAAAAGTTACCTATAATTTATTTTATATTACCTTTTCACTGAGCAGCACAGAAGGAAAATTTAGGATAAAATACTTTCCAACAGATCAAAATGCAAAACTTTTAAATTTTTACAACGTATATAATTTACTGAGACTGATTGTTCTCGTCAGTAACATTACATGACTACACAGTAGCAATTAAAATTTTCTGAAAAGCATTAATTTTTCGGAAGACTTGTGACGAAACCAATTTTCATTCCAATTTCTGGCTCACTCATAAATAATGTTGGCAAAATCTGCCTCGGTCATAGTCTTCCAAAATTTTGACCCACCTCCAAAACTAATTTCTTTTGTTTTTTTGTTTTGTTTTTTTTTTTTTTTTTTGCTCTCACAACATTCAAAATTTGGGTATTTGGTTTTTGCCTTTTCCACCATGAAACACGTCACATTGTCACACATCAAAAAACATAATTCATAACTTTATTTAATTTTTGTTCAACAAATTACACCAAACGCTTTAAAATTAACACGAATAATTAGGCTATACTGGAAAACATTGAAAAAAATTTTTAAAAGGCACATGCAAAGGCTGGGAACATGAAAAGAGAATTTGAATAGACGAATATACTTACTTATAAATGCGTACAGATAACTCACACTATAGTTGACATAAAACTGGAAATTTACTGCATAAACATAAAACAAATAATACTAGTTGAGTATTAATTTAAGAAGGTTAAAATAAGTGAATATTATCAGCATAATATAATGACTCGAGAATACGTATTCACGGTTGAATTGGTCCTCAATAAACGCCTCGTAATAAAAGAATTGTAACAACGCTGAGGAATATATTGATTGTGTACAAATGAAAATATATTGCTCTGCAAATAATAAATTATAGTTAGGCATAAAAAGTGAGAAAAAAAAATGTCTGTAGTGTTCAGTAAATATTAAAAGGAAAAAGGGGAGAATTGGTAAACCTTGTTGTAGTCATACTCGAACACCAACACCTTTATAACAGAAATATTCAATACCTCACTCTTTCTTTTTTTTTTTTATACAAACCCAAATCTGAGACAGAACCATTACAGGTCTATTAAATTCTGTTCGTTTAGGTAGATGGCAGGCTTACGTTTTCGTATAAAGCTAGCTGTTATTTTCTTTTACACATCACCAGTCAAACCTCTCTCTCTGATAAATCCAATCCTGATGTCATTGAGCGAGAAATTTGATTTAGTCCTAAACTGCTTTATGAAGGAATTTTATTCCTCAATTTGGGAGAAACGTCAGCCTGTGGAGAATAAATAACTGGGTCTCGAGTAGTTTCGTTGCAGACAGATTTTACAGTAGGTAATCAGTAGGTAGAGGTACCTAATTTCATCGCATTTGGGCTTTTTTCGACAAGCAGTTCGATTCAGACAATAATAATTTGCTGAGAGACTGATATACCATCGGTATTTTTGCCATTACACCGAACAGTCAAATAATGGTGTAGTGCGTTGAATAAAAGTTGTTTGAACATCAACGAAAGCTATAATGTTCAACTTACTCTTTGAAGGGATCAGACAACACGCTTGAAGGATGCGTATCTTCTTCAGGACTTCTAATAATTTTTTGTGTCGTGTATAAGGTGAACCCACAGAAAATAAATAAATCAACTAATGCAGACACCGCCAGTAAAGCACCACCCAGCACAGTTATCGTTCTGATATACAATGATCCTAAAATAGAAAGACCAATCAGCATTCGAGCAAACCATCGCTAAAATGAAAATCAGTATCTACACGTAGCATTATAAAAAAAGGGCTCCGCGCTTAGATCTCACAATCTGTCCAGCCAATTCGAACACACAATATACCTAGTGTCCAAATTGATATAAGGCCCAACCCGACGACAAGAGGAGTATCTATCTTCAAGAAAACATCACTGGGAGCACACACAACCACAGCAGATAGACTTCCAACAATACCGACGGTGTAACTGCAATGCACATCAAGATTAGCCCAATACTGCCAACTATCTATAGCAATAATTTTTATAAAATTATAAGATGACAAATTACTATATCTTACAAAGAAGCCTTCAAGAGGATTTCGTTTGCTATTATTCTGCTGAGAGGAGCAATCTGAACACCCACAAATGCGGAGTACAAAATCCAAGCAATATTCTTGTAACCAGCATGACCGGGACGGTACTCTACTTGCGAAGCTAACAACACTGTGCCCACGACAGTTATCAATATACCCTTTATGAAAATCATTGGATTATAGCATTAAAAACTGTTTCAAGAGTACTGTCCTATTAATTCAGCGTTTGAAACATAGAATTTCATTGAATATGTCTGCATTGCCAATTCAGTTAATAATTTCATATTTTATGTTTGCATTAGTGTGAACATAATTTCATACAATACTAATGTTCAATTACACCCGTCTGACGGAATTTCGCAGACTAATTGCTGCTAATTGGCATTTAAAAAAACAATTACATGGAAGTGGCTGACATCTGGTGACGAACGTACTGAACTATAGATTTGGGGTGCAAAAAAAGTTATTATTTTACGACTAATTCAGACAAAATGCAATGTTCAAAAATTGCAAATAACGTAAGTCTCACACCAAAATGATAATCAGCTCTTATCAATTTAATGCTGCATTTTTGATTTACCTTCAAACGACACAATTCTAAATAGACAAGACAGTTATAAAATCCAACTGACAACACGTTACGTTGCTTAGCCAAGGCGAGCAGGAAGCTGCCCTATAGGCAAAATATTTTGAAAACGGATCCGTTTCATTCCGGGTTATAATCCGTTTCTGGATTATAACCCGGAATTTTCATGTTTTCCGGCTTCTAAAACGGATTTCGAACGGATTGTAATCAGTCTTGCCGGAAATGAGTCCGGATTATTTTCCGTGAAGGCTGTTTTATCATATTTGTTGGCCCGGGTTATAATCCGTGAAACCGTTTTACAAACGGATTTAGAAAAATTGCCCAAAATTTATCACTGATTATAATCAGGAAATCCGTTTTACAAACGGATTTGGAAAAATAATCAAGATGACAAAAATATCTGCAAATTTTCAGATCCGATGGTCGAAAATAAAAACGGACTGACAACGGATAAAATTCTCATTTTTCGGATCATTTTCTCATTTTTTGCCCATCAGGTGTCCATCACCTCAGAAATTGTTCTCCTTTAGAATGGTAGGGTATAAGCGGGCCCATTTCGTTCGCCAAGGAATTTGATATTTGTCGCCAAAAATATTTTATTCCAGCAGAGACCTTGAAGGAGGGAGCCGAAGAAAACACTACATTGTGGAAAGATCTGCCAATTCAAAACTGAATCGCATTCCAAGTTATTTGACAACCGCCTTTCTCTCATCAGCTATAACTGTATTTATTTAGACAGTATTAGACAAACAGCAGTCAGCACTCAGCAACTCACCAAATACGAACTACGGACTAGCGCTATCAATAGAAGTAGTTTCGTGGAGCTCAATGCAGCACTAGCAGCCGTGATGACAATGGACAATCCAAAATAAAAGGAAATGTCATAAACCCGATCTCGAACATCTATAGGCAATAGTTGTTGATACCTGCAACAAGTACGAGCACGAGTAACTGTATTCACCATTTGTGAATCCATATTTCTGAAAATTACTTTTGAAAAATTCCCTTAATTGACTTACGACGATGTCACGACGGTTTCTTCATTACTTGGAGGTGAACCGGTTCCATAAAAACGTAGAGATCCCACACCAAAGATCGTTCCAATAACTTCCTTCCGACCAATTTTAAATGCTAGAAAATAATAAAATTGATGAAATAGGAGACTACCAATCAATCATGCAGTCAGCAGAGTTATAGTTGAGTGGGCTTGGAAAAATAAAAAATGAAAGTCGAAAAAAAAAGATAGACTCGATATAAGTATAGTACGTACGTACAATGACACTGATTTTTCCTACTTATGTGGAATAAGCTACTGCATATTTTACTCTATAAAGAGCTTTAAAAAAAAAGTGGCAGATATTCAATTTTTCATTCTTAACCCGTTTCAAGTAACTATTTTCATTTGGTTTTAAGATTTTTCAGTCTATTCATGAACTAAATAAGTCAACTATTCACTAAAATATATCCAACATTTTCCAGTAGAGTAACCATTTATAAGAATAATCTTGAGCTGATATGTGACGTTTATGGATCAAAATGAATCTATCTTGTGAGTCCAATTATCTTTCAAACAAATAATACATCAAATTCAAATACTGAAGATTGTCACTGTTCACCGAACACAAAATTTCATGTCTAAATTGGAACCGTTTTCTTTCTCTCTCTTTTCCTTTAAACCAGTCTCAATTTGTCTTTAATATCCATTTATATTGAAATCATAACTGCTTGAACCTGTTCTGGCCTCAACATAGTAACAAAAATAAAATAATTATTATGAAACATGAATTTTGAAAAATTAATTTTCTTCTTCATATAACTATATCAAATCAAGTACCTTCATATTTATTTGAAAGATGTTTGCTTTTCATGAAGATTTATTCTATACTAAAGTGAGAAAACGAATGTTCCATTGAATTTATAATTTTTAAAGACTGGCGAGGTTATGTGTCTACCTAAATGAAATATTCGATTACCAGAACTTGGGTTTTCCTCAATCTTGATACTTGACTATTTTAATTTCCTATATCTACTTTAAGTAAGACTTGATTACTGAGAACCTGCTGTTGAACTAGAGCAGCTGTACTTGCTATAGAAACAGAGAATTCAATGTCTACCACCGAGATAATTTTTTGTTAGAAAGACAAGCTCAATTATACAAGCCCACATAGCTAGAATTTACTGATTTCTGCAACTTACCTGTACTTCCATTTTGTTTTCTGTTTACTCGAACGAATGCTCGTCTCGAAGGAGGAACCGATCGCCAAGCTGATTTTCTATTTTGCTGAAAATACAGTCGTGAGTGTCGTCTTAGAAAAACGCCCCACGAACTTAGAGGAACTGGAAGTAAAGTACGACCGCACATACCGGATTGACAACAGCACAAGATCTTGAAGGCGATCATAATCACAATAATATACGAAAATGCTTTTTAAAAATGTTTCACTTTGAAAAAATCACAATAACTATTACACCGGAATATGAAAATATCAACTCGAGAATTCGGCAATGATTCTGATAAAATTAACACGATAATAAAAAAGAAGCAACACAAGAAAAACACGATCCACCAAACAACATTTCTTTCAAAGCTTCATATAGCACCTTATCTTTCCCTCAGTTCAATAATTTTGTCGTTTTCTGCTATACGAAAGCAGCTTATCTTGAAAACTGGAGATGCCAACCTATGCCTTTCTTGAAAATCCCACCGAAGACGATAAAAATCTCACTCACGCGTTTAAACGAAAAACGAGAATTTAATCGATCCATTGATTAATAATATTATTCTAAAATAAAAGAATTTTAATTTTTGGATACTTCAATGTTCAATTTATGCAAATGAAAGAAGTGTTTATATGCTTCGGCTATTTATTTCAGCAGAGCTTATACCTACTCTTGTTTTACAAAATGTTCATCTTTTACAATGGAAAATTTATAACTGTGCCATCCATACTTTTAGCAGGTTTTCACACGAAAACCAGCTACTGATTCTTACTCGCCATTATATTCGAAACCCTAAACCGAAATATCAAATGAAAAGCTTCCTTGTAATGAAGTTGATGACGAACGTAATAAATCTGTCAGCGAGATATAGTTTCAACATGGGTATATCGTACAGCAGGGGGAAAAAAACACAATGACACTATACATATAAACTAACGTCATACTATCGTACATATGTATAGTATAAACCAATCGATTTTAATTATCAGGACGGATTAGGCGTTTTCAAGGGGGGGTTTTTTCCAGATACACTGCAGACCAGTACCTCGAACATGTACGCGAGATGAGCTCCGGCTAAAAACGAAAATTGAAGCAGCCCACTCCCCCTCTTTCCCCCCCATCGCCGAGAGTAGTCATTTAGACCGTGTATATACGATAGGGCAAAACTATCATAAGAAAAAGCTCAAGTTTCGAACAAATTCCCCAGTGAACTTTGGCACACTCGGTGTAACAAAATAGATATGTACTCGTATTATACGCGTTCGTTAGCAATATAAGGTTTCTTTAATTAGTTTACAAGTTGAACTCTTTGAACACGAACAACAGAATTAACCTGTAGCTTCTCAAAATGCTTTCTTCTTTTTTTTTTCTTTTCTTATTTCGCCTAGGAGAGGGAAAAATGGAAAGATATTCTCAGACAAACTACGAGTATAATATAATATAAGCAAAACTGAAGACAGAAGTGCATCTAGATATTTTCCAAGTAAGAGGGACTGTATGAGTCTTAGAAATTCTATAAAAAATTATGGAAAAGATATTAATTTTTGGTTCAGTTTTTTTTTTTATGAATGATAACTATAGAGCCTTGACTATGAACCATTTACAGGGACATACGAGTATAGTTAAATATATTATTATCATATGTATGAGGATAATTATGTTAACGCACAGAATCTAAACACTCTGACAGTGATAATCTGAGACTCGATATTTTTTCTCCTGGTTGAAAATTTCAGGAATTTACTCGAGTACTTGAAGAAGTACCTATTGGAAAATGATTTCATGAAATACTGACTTAATTTCTCAACTAAAAAAAAAAATTATTTTATCGTCTTAATATCCAGTTATTGCAGTAAAAGAAGAGGAAAAAAATTGAAAATAAAGTCACAAAAAAATGGTCATTTCCGCAATTCCTACTTTTCGAATGAAATGCCGCCATTCTAACAACTGAGCTTATACTTGTGATTCCTGACGAAAAAACACTGCTGGAGAGCTACTAATGATTTGTTCAGTGTTTGACTGCAGAACTTGATTTATTCGATTTCAACAAATCGAATATACACCTACCTATGTCAAATTCAAATCTACCCTCGAGTGAGAAAATTGATGTTTGACTCGTCGGAAAGTGTAGAAACTAATTTTTCTCAGTTTTGGCATAAATATATATCGTGTATATATTGAGGAAAAATACCAAACTTGAGAATCAGATCGTCAAATTTAGTAATCGATTATAATTATATTTTCGACGCAGTTCACTATAGCCCATGATACTTCCACTCCATGAACTCATCAGCAGTCATGCAAAATCAACATTCAATGTCCTTATACATATAACGAAAATCAAATGTATCCAGTATAAAGGAAATAATGTATTTTGAAAAATTCTACTACGATTATCTCAAAACTCAAAATTTCAAACTTGCATCCTGTTCGATTTTCAGATCTATATCATCCAAGTTCAATGATATAAAAACAAAATTCGATTGGTGCTAGTTGACGAATAGATGATATCTCGCACAAAAACTAGAACCTAGACAACTTCGTGAAAAAGCCTTTCCGCCTCTCCGCCTTCGAACTCATCATTTTCCACTACTTTCTGTGCCACAAAGTAGTAAAGCCCTAAACGAAAACACGATAATCATTTTAAAAGGATAAATCACGTCGACTTCGCATTATTTTCTTCCCACAGCATCCGTTCCTTTCTTTCGGATTACCAAAGAAAGCCCAAAAAAAAAAAAGGCTTCATGGAGTATTGTGGTTTGACGAATTTTTTTTTCCTCAACAATTCCCATCTAATACTTTTTCTATTCTCGTATTCTTTTTTTAGGTATTGAAGAAGAGGAGGAGGATGAGGAGGAAAGAGGAGCTGCACACTTTGAAAAACCGTCTCTTTTATTTTCTTCTATATTATTTTTTATTTATTTCGATTTCTCTTCTATACAGTTTTCCATTTGGCTGGTGCAAAAGGGTGTAAAGTTTGTGTACACGTATATAAATGGTTAGACGTCTGTTTTACACAGCCTTTGTCGAGTATTTTTATCTCGAAAATTTCATCTTTACTCGCTTATTGTGTTAATTCAGATTAATGTAACAGACGAGGCACGAGATTCTTTTTTCACTCCCCTGCTCTTCCATTCATCCACGTTTTTTTTTTTTTTGTGATGAAAAGCACGCAAAAAAGGTTCGAAGAAAAGGAAAGTGAGTCCATTTTTTATCTGCAATTTTTCACCCCTTCGCTCATTTTTTCCCCCGCTCTAAACTGTTCGTTGAAAAGTGGAAAAGTATCTATATATATATACGCCGCGGAGAAGTGAAATACGACAAAAATTGAGCGAGGAGAGCATTTTGTTAGAACGCCCCCTTCTAGCGAAAAGGAAATCATTTCCTTTCGTTAATTAATTGGAGCACTCTTGTGAAACGTATCCGTGTCTAAGATTTCTGAAACTTGGCGTTTTTTTTTTGTTATCCTCTCTCCCTACCCTTAACACTTACTTCCCTCTCTTTTTATCCACACACGATATCAGTATACCCTTCAGTTACCCCGTTTCGTACGTAATATTTTACTCGCTAAAACAGCTATTTTTAATTTTCCAGCAACTGTCACACACTGCATTAACTCTGTTCGAAGGTAGGGGTGAAGTGATGAGGGGTAAGGTTTTTTGCCGAGTTGGCGAAGAAAATTTTGTGGATCATATACGTTTCGTTTTTTTTACTTCTGCAGCTCTACGTTTCGTCCTCGTCGTCTTGATGAATAGGACAACGCAAAGACTCTTGAGGAGGGAATTTTTGGCTTCATTATAAACTCAATGAAGAGCTATCGAAAAAAAAAGTCTAAATGCAAAAATTTATACTGGAAAAAAATGCAAAAGAAAATTTAAATGGCTGTTAAACCAATTAATGAACTAACCAGAATATGAAGAGTTATCTAAGTTATTCGCATCCCTCGTTCGGAGTAAAATCTTGATGCCAGCTAAGTATAAAAATTTTTCACAATTTTTGTGCATTAAGATTTAATAAAAGACATCTCGAGGCAAGAGTTGAAAAGGAAACACAAATACTGATCTTTCGTCTTATTTTTAGGTACCTATACTCTGACTCCTGAAAATTCCTAGCTTCTAATTTTTAGTGATGTTCATTTTACCATGAATTATAAAAAACTCGGCTAAGTTTTAATTAAATCTACTCGAACATATACAAATTTCTTTTGATGTAAGCCTTGCAAATTAGTAGCTTTAACGCGTAGAGAACATTTGCTCGTAAAAATCTTCCTTCTCTGTCAAATTGTGGTGATAATCAAGGTAATAATTCAGTCGAGCAATTACAATTCGTTCAAATGTCACCCAAATTTCAGCTACTTTGCACACTTCTGCGACCCATTTCCAGTCGTATGGATAAAAGCTTATTCGCTCTCACGTGGGAGTGTAATTCGTTTCTTTTCACTAACACTCCGGCTTCAAAATGAAGGGCATATAAAAAAAAGCTGCATACAACAACGCGTGTGCCTATTAGAAGAAACTAAAGCTGGAAGACTGGAGGGAAAAAAAAAAGGCGGATGGGAAGGGAATACAGCGCTCGAAGTGGTCTTCACTCAACGTTCCACTTTCAAAAATAATGAACTGAAAGAGATGCTTACTTTTTGGAAAAGAAGAAAAAAAAATACATAGGATACATAATGTATTGCCCGGTAGTTCCATTTTGAGAGATGCAGAGCAATTTATCAAGTGGGTTTTTGCTTACTGCGCACATCAACTTAATGTTACATTTCATACGAAATATGAAAAGCGTCTCCAAAGATGCCAGGTATGACGTGCTCTTTTTTTTTTCTACTGCTTCAATTTTTTGTTCTCTTCTCTTTGTTTTTATACTTACTTTTTTTTTTTTTTTTTTTCACTATTACTATTTTCTTTTTAGGTTTTGTATCACTTTATACCCCCTTCACAACATATCCGTAGTATAAAAGTTGTGAAATGTGTAAGAACCGACATTTTCACTTGTTTGTTGTTATCCGTTGTCGCATTCATTTTTTCCTCGTTCTTTTTTACGCATCGTAAAGGTTATTATCTGGCATTTACGATTTTTCAGAAACACTATCTTTTTCTTTTGTACATCTTCCTTTTATTTACGAAAAAATTCAGCCAATTTCGACGATGAAGCTGACACGATGAGAAGAAAAAAATATAGCATTCCATCAAACAATTGAGAGCGTATATTTCAGCCTGAGCTTTTGCCACATAATATTCTGAATTTTAATTCCGAATAATCAACTAAATTTTTTGGGGGCACAAAAGAACGTTATACTAATAATCGCAAAATAAAGAGTTTTTATAACTAAAATGTGATATACGTTCTTTCAAATTTATAGAGAAAAATAATAGAGAATCTATAAGAAATGTTCAAAAAGTAAGGCTTGCTTCTTATTTGATGTATTAACATCTTTGTTTTCGGTTATTGTTACACATCAGGAGCATCTAAATTCGAAAATTTAACACGAAGTTGAAAACGATAGTCGATATCGAGAATGCAATAAGCAAAACATAATGATGCGCGCGCCGCCGTCAATTGTCATCGACAATTCTTATCAATAATCTCTTGATCTCGAGGTTCGATAATAATCGTTTTCAATTCTCTAATTTTCATTACTGTATTAGTGCGATTATTTTTCACTTTTTATTCATTACATCATGAAAGATTTAACAATTATGATTAACTGAAACTTTCGTTTATTTTTCATCTTTACCGAGGCAACACTGCGTGAACCCAGTTGGTCTCATTACGTTTATATATGGTTGCATTTGCGCAGTAGACGCCTGTAGCCCAATAAATATAAGAGCATTCTTCAATAAATTGCAACCTAACACTGAATGCCGATGAAAAATCATATTATTATTTTTTTTGTTGAAAAAATACAAAAATCTGTCAACCATTTAAAAAAAATCTTGAAAAGAAAAAAAAGCAGTAAAAAAGAATGACTGCATTCGTGGAAAATCGAAAGAAAAATATGTCTGAGGGTGAAATTTGTGACCATTTTGACGGGTGTGGAAGCATCGGCAGTGTTGCTTCAGGATGAATAAAAAATGTCTTGGGAATTTATTTTTCCAACACTCTACCCATAAATCGACGCAACTCCTTTCACCATGTTTTGTTTGAATACGTATAACATATACAAGCTAATGATGAACAAAAAGAAGCCTTCAGCCATTTTATAGGTCTTCGTGAATTTAATTGAATATCTACTTACAGTTTACGAATTCGAATGTCGAAGTTAGAGATATGAGTGCTACATTCAGCCGAATCATACTCGAAAGTAAATCAACAACAAATAACGCCAGTTACCTGAAACAAACAAACAAACATTTTTGTTTTTAAATTACAATTTAAAAGAAAATCAAAATCAAACTTGCCAACATAAAAACAGGACTTTATTTCAGAAAAATTTTGAAGCTAAAAAGCCTCATTTCATGAACTAATTATATGTACTTGCTACTTGAAAAGCAATATCATGCTATGTATGGGCCACACGCATAGTAGGTACAAATTAATAAATTATGTATAATATGTTAGTAATTTATTAATTTAATTTCATAAGACTATTTTTATCGAGATTTCTCATCAAACTGAATGAACCAACAAATGAATTCGTCGAACTGATGACAAATCGTTTTGTATAAATTGTCGAACTCGAAACTTTCATTTTTCCGCTTCGTTAAATGACGATTTTCATTTCGCATTGAAGATACAGACAATAATCGACGCTCGTGTTCTCTAGAGCAGACGAGCGAGAATGAGGAGGAGGAGTTATTCCCACAGAAGTTCAACCTCCCTTATATCGAAATCTGGCACTGATTTTCTGGGCCAGCCATAGCGCGAAGAAATTTAATTCTCATTTTTCGAATAGACCCTCACTCTACCCGCCGTTACAGCGAACCGTGTTCCCTTCAGTCGAAATTAATTTCGAATTTACTGATTCGAAAAAATCGTCTTGCAGACTATACTGGTCTTCAAAACTACGGCCATCACAAAGGGATACTTTCTTCGAGCAAGCAGCATTTCGTCGCTGCTTCATGGCGAACAAAATCCTTTGTCGATGAAAACATATAGTTTTCTAAATAGTAGGTGTATTCCATCTAATGTAAATTTAATCCCGAACTGAGTCATTAGTAGTCCGTCCACTTTGAAAATATTGTACGTGCACAAAGAGAACAAATTCGTTGAGGTTTGATATTCTGGGTCGACAGTTCGACACTCACTCAGCAAAAACTTCTGAAATCTAGGAACAATTGTCGATACCTTATCGAAGAGAAAAAAAGCTACTTTTTTTAAATACTATTATCTACTATCGCAGCCCAAGGGGGCTATGCCCCCTCCAGACCCCCTGGTGCCAAAGGTCCTTTGCTCCAGAAATTTCGTTGTACGAATAATTCAGCTTTAGAATTGAAATTTTCAATACTTCATACCACATATTTTTCAAAACTTTCATATTTGCTCTTTATTTTCTGAAGAGTTGATGAAAATATAGACATTTTTCCATAGATCAAAAGAATTGCAAATTTTTCCTCTTTTAAGTGGTGCTTTTTTCTATCTTCTGCAGTTTCAGTAGAACTAAGAATTGTAATAAAATGCTTTTGTACTCATCAAGAGAAACGCCATTTCTTCTACTTTTTATTACTTTCAAGTTGAATTCTTCAATTTTCATAGAACTCAAGTAATTTTAAAAGAAATGACTGCACTTTTTATCATTTTTCTTTTTAAAAAAATTTTTTTGTCGTTAGTTTCCGACGAACATATAGGAGGGAATGAAAAATTTTTATACCTCGAGAAACGTTTCAATTGATTTTATAGGGCTGTTAAATGTAGGCATAAATTTAGAATTATTAAACTCTACTGATGGGGGCCAGTCTCTTTTTGCACTGCGCTATAGAGAACACAACGTGTATGTATAGTTCAACCCGAATTCCAAAGGCGTTCGTATAAATGCCCCACTTTTACTCCACACACTGAAAACAGATTACGAATAAATTAAAACTTTTTGATTGACCTAAGTTTTCGCTGCGAACTTAACAGCTGAAGGAAGGGCGGGGGGGGGGGGGGCGGGCGAGAAGAGAAAAATGAGGGTACTTAACATTCGACAAACGGCCACAAAATATACGTACAAGTGCACAGTATAGGAAATTCGTAAAGAAAACAATGAAAACAACCTCCAGTCGCTACCATTGTTGGCATTTTACCGCATGCTTTCTTTCCACTCGATGCCCTCACGTTATCTCAGCAAAGCAACCTTTGTAATCCTGTCAAACTTTCTCATTCCGTGGCAGATCCTCCACCTGCACCCTTCCCCACCCCCACGCCTGATATATACTTTTCACGATGCTTTCATAGCTTTGCTTTCTTGCTTCCCCAATCAACCCCCAGTCTGTCCTCCTCACTTCTTTCTCTCCCACTCTTTCAGCCCTACTTGCTGTCTCCCACCCAGTGTACATCCAACGTCTGATATAAAGTCTATTTATACGAGCAATTTCATTCCACGAAACTTTTTAAAATTCTATTGACCTAAATATTCGTCGTTACCCATACCAATCTTTTATAGAGCAGCTTTTGATTGAAGGCTAAAAAAGGCTTAGTACAAATCCCCCCGCTCTCATGGCAATAAACGAGAAAATAATGGACAACCGAAGAAATTTCTCCTCACAGATTTTCTACACCATATACAGGTTGTTAGTGTTTGGTAGCGGACCTAATCCCAAGTTTTTAATTCAACGCGTGTGGAGTGTGGACCAGGAAAATTAGTCTTAAAAATTGTAAAAGAAGAAGAAAGAATTAGAAAGTATGCGAGAATGTGTCGGAGATGGTCCACGGAGTATGAGCTTAAAAGCCAACGCCGCCACAGCTCCTGCGCTCCGCCCAGGAGGGGCTCAAAATATACGCAGGGCCATGTGATTAGCAATACTAGAATTATTAAAATAAAAGTAATATACCGCGTATAGACTGTGTCAATTATAAGAGTTTCATGACGTCACACATGCTTTAACGAATGAGAAGATAGTATTTTTGATTTCAACCACGTGTTTCAACCAATCGCTTTCTTCAGATCCTGGTGACGCCATGAAACTCTTAACTGGAACAGACTATAGATGTCTGCGACTGCATAGAAACCCTCCTCATTCTATACGTAAATTAGTGGAGAAATCTACTGAAAACTGAACGCTGATTCTGCATGAAAAATTCTTGCACATATATTACGAGTATATGTATACGTAGAGCACAGAAAGAAGCGCAATTTCAAGCCACATTTTTTCTTACTGCATCATTCAGTATTTTCAATTCGCCTTTCCACTCCAAAAAATCATTATAGTGGAAATTATATCGGATATTTCCTCGGGATAATAGAATGAAATATTATGGTTTTCTAAGCTAAGGCTATAGTTTAAAGTTAGCAGTTACCTTGGGGGATGACAAGAATGGCTGTAAATAGGGAGTACAGATGCAAGGGAATGTATACAGGGGATGGGTTCGGCACGTGGCTGCACCGAATCCCGAATGTGGTCAGAGAAATGCGAGAGCATCGAAATTGAATTAAAATTTCCAAAAGTAGAAAAGTGTATGGGCATTTGTACATTCGCGCGCTTTTGGGGCCGAATTCAGTTTACAAGAGAGTCGTAGTTGACAAGACGAATTACGTTCTCTCGTGAAGGTACCTACCCTAAATACGTTTATGTCGTACAGACGAGGGCACCATAAATTATTGGTTTTGATGTCGGGACTCGGGACGAATAAAATTGAATTCGGGCCCGTTTTCCTGCCAACTCAATTGCGGAATTTCAACTTTGTATACTGCAGCCGCATTGATGTTGATTCGCATATGTCTCTCTCAAGTTAACGAGCTCGCCAAAATCCACCGGCTCCGCCAGCGAATATATTGTATGTAAATATTTACGAAGGTATAACGGTGGCAATATTGGTTCATACGGTGGCGTGCAGCTTGTCACGTTCTGTATATGGCATTCTCTTCATCGGCGCTGACATGCCAAAGTGCTGCCACCAGCCATTAAATGTGAAAAGGCTGACTGAAAAACGGAATATCGAACCAATAAGGTTTGTGTCACTTTTTAAATGAAAGCCTCAAAGGCTACGCGAGAAACTATCAAGGACAAGGAAAAACAAATCAGAATAATCCAACACCGGTCAAGGGTTTTTTTTCTTTCTTTAAAGATGAATTCTTTTTTCTTTTTTTTTTTAGTAGACGTTTAGTCGAAATTTCGCGTGTCCGTGTGCGTTCAAGGTTATCGTATGATGACTGTCTGGACGAAGCTTTTCTTGCTCCCAAATTGTACTACAAAGTGAGCTACAAAGCGAACTACAAACTGAGCTACACAAAATGAGCCACAAATTAACCAACAAAGTGAGCTACAAAATGAGCCACAAAAAAAGGTACCAACTAAGATATAAAAAATGAGCTACAAATTGAATTCAGTACATACAAAACATGAAAATTTGTATGCTTCAAGTTTAATCTGGAAATGTTTTTTCTCAAGAAAAGTTAATGAGCCTTTTTTATATACATGTACGTAGGTGGTTCAAATATTAACCTGAAAAATTAAATACCATCAAGCAGAGGTTGGGCTCGGTGCAAATAGCAACTCCCTGCGTTAGAGACATTCTCCACCAACTACCCCAACAGCATGAGTCCGCTCCATTTTGAAAAAAACGGATCTGAAAACTTGGAGTGAACCAGAAGAAAATTATTTTGCTGCGCAACTTTTTTTACTGCCTCATCATGGTGGAAATAGACTGAGGTTGAGAACATGTTCGCAACACGATAAGAGTAACATTTACAAATGTTGCAAAAAACCGTTCACACCGGACTTATCGCGAACATGTAACGGCAAAATGAATTTCCTGATCCAATTTGAAGCGGATATCGTAGATGTTGTTGAAATGTTTCCCGCCAAAATTCCTTCGTTTCCAATACTATATTTAGTTCATTTCAAAAGATTGAAGTGTATTTCTTTTGCTTTGAATTTTTGTGTTTTTTTTTTTTAGGAAAGATCAGTTTTCTGTTATCAAATTTTATGTTGAAAAATAAAAAAATTGAAAAAATGAATACCTTGAATGTGAGTCAATTCCAATCTCCAATGTTTACTTTCTTCCGGTGCAAACCGTATATTTAAACATTGTTGGCGACATATGTTTTCGACACTGTTTTGAACAAAATTTGTGGATCCGATTTTTTCCATGTTCTCAACATTTTGTTGCGAATATTTAGTCTATTTCCACCGTCGGGCTTCCCCGGCCTCTTCAAATATTCAAGAAGGAAAAATTATTTCTATCACATACAGGGCCGGTTAGCAGCGTTGGGCGAAAAATGATTCAAGTATAGTAATGATTGACGATTAAAATTATAAATTAGTGATTTTGAGTTGTTGCCCAACTATCGAAGTAATGATATTAGATAGCATTGTGAAAATGTTTTGACTAGGTTACCTACTCGTATATTATAGGTAGTCCTTGGGAGGAAAAAGTCGAAACTTTAGCTATTAACTACTTTTCTAGTTTCTTTTTTCAAAAAGGAATGTCAAAAAATATATTCGTGAAAAAAAGAAGACTTTTCTCTGCAGAAAGTGTTAACACGAAATTAAAATTTTTTTTTACTTTTACCTCCATAAAAAGAAGCGTGTAGTTGCCATGCCAAATTGATGAATGATTCTTTAGTAAGTTTTTAACGTTCAACTTTACCGACTCAACTACTGGGAATGAGAAAAACTTTTTTTTACCTCTTCCCCTATTTGGTTTGTTCTCCTTTGGGACCAATTTCAGAAATTATACCCTACCACCAAACGGTTTTTGGTTTGAAATCTGCAAATATTTTGTTTTCTCGCGCTGTTAGATTCGGTCAAAGATTCTTCTTTTTCAGTTGAGAAAAAAGTCAAGGTGACTCTTCAACGTTTTTACGTATGCTGGGGAGATTGTTACTCATTTTTATGCTAAAAAAAAAAACTGAACCCAGATTGTTTCGCGTACTCTTTCTCAAAAAACAAGAAAAAAAAAGAGAAAAAAGTAATAACGTGCAGCAGTCTACCTGATATCCGAGGAATTATCTTCAGAAGTCTAATTTATGTGGTGGTTTTCGTATATCACACAGAAGGAACGTTCTTTATACAGAAAATATTTCAGTAATGTCGAGAATTTCGGTTCACGATTCACAAAGCCTCGGTTTCGTGTCCTTTTCAAAAAATGTGTCCGTTTGAAATTTCAACTAGAAGAGGTATTTCGTTAGCTATTTAGGGTACCTTTTTGCTAAGGCTGTGATTTTGTATTAAATAAATTTGCCTACTTCAGAATTTTTTTTTAATCTGACAATGTCTGTACTATGTTGGACAAAACTTAAATCCATCATTTCCAAGTAAATGGTAATGTAAGCATTTCATAGCTTCTAAGAGAAAATGTATTTTATTGCGGTGATGCACATTAGCGGATTAGTGGAACTAAATCAAAGGCTTCATTTCATCACATTATGTTGGAGGCAGTGTTGTTCCGTCAAATAAGTCAAGTTATTTTACTGTAATTTTACTGGTAAAATTACGTGAAATAACACACGTCAAAAAATTAATTATTTGACAGTTTTTTGACATTATTTCACGTCAAAAAATTATCAAAAAAGACAACAGGAAAAACTTAGGAATTCCTTAATTATTGCTCAATTATTTATTGAAAATTGCAGATTTTATATGGTTTATCTATCTCAGGGAAAAGAAAAACTTTTTTGGTTTATTTTGTAAATTCTAACATAAGCAAGATTATTATGTGGTCTTTGAATAATATTCTCTCAATTCTACATTTTCTAATTTTCTTCTGACAGCAGTTGGCTTTGAAAATAATAAAAATGAAATTGGAAATTTAAATAAATGTGCCTGCAAGACTTCAAGATTTGGATTTAGAAGTTGATTCATAATAGAAATTGATAATATGTCTTGTTTGTTTTTCTTTTTACTGATTAACATTGAAGCGAAGGAAATGTAAACAATAATTAAAGTACTTTGTAGTCATTAATTTGATCAATAAAATCAAGATATTCTCCATGTGAGCTTAGCGTCGAAATCAATTTTTTATTTTTTATTTGGAGTTTGGTTGTTGGGCCTTCTAACTAAAATAATTCAAAGTTTAAAATGAAAATGAATCATCCAAAACCAAACCAAACAAACTCGATGTATTACAAAACTCATGATGATAACAATAAATTCAGTTTTCACAATAAAATTATTATCTGACCTTTTTTGACATAATTTGACAGTAAAATTTTTTGACTGTAATTTTACGTTATTTGACGTTTTTTGACATGAAATGTCAAAAAAGTTATTTGACGCGTCAAGGAACAACACTGGTTGGAGGTGAATGCAGTCAAACGTAGTATCATACAATAACCCCAATTTAGATGTTGGAAATAGTCCATGGGCTGATTCTTCTTGAGTTTTTATAATGAATTCAAGGTTTTTTTCAAAAATTACTGCACGGATCGTTACATATTTTTTGATAGCACTAGTGCGAGTACCTATATATTATGCATAAAAACTTTTACCCCACCCAAAAGAGTTTTCTGCCCCACCGCTTGGGACAAAGATTTGTTTTTCGCTTTTTTCGCAATTAAACCCATAATATAGGTCTATAAAAAATTCCTTGGAATTGCGAAAAATTCATCAACTAGGTATTATTGAAAAGGGTTTCCATCAATGAACTGTAGAAAAAAAAAAATTATCTGGCACAATTCACATAGTAAAGAATTGAAGTACTACAAAAAAGAACGTTTTTGCCCTCTTTAATTCAATAACTAAGTATTTTTAGGATAGTTTACTATATTTTATGAAACTGACAATCTTGCAAGGATATCTTGCATCAAATTGATTTATAAACCCTCGACCATCTATTTATATACCATAAATTATATTAACCATCTCGCAGAAAACCAATTAGAAATAACTTCTATGCACTACTCGTACAATTTCGAAGGCAATTTTTCCTCAGTTTCACACACTATTCCACTGCGCTCATTTTCTTCGTATACTTTTTCCTCAAATATCTCAGCTGAAAAATACGCAGTTCGATAGCAAAAGCGTTCAAAGACTATCGAAACGAAATAATTTTTTTTTTTTTTGCAATCATGTCTAGTGGGATTCGAACTCACTGAAGCATCCAACAGCTGCGATTGAAAAAGAAGTGCTGCACTCGGTTAACGTTAAATAAACGCTCTTTTGGTCGCTGCTTTGAATTTTTCATCGCGGATGAATGCGCAGAAAGGAGCCCACAACACCAAATGCGCGCGTAAAAAATACCTACCGTGAAACGTTGAAATTCATATATTCCTGTACTTGTGAAAAATAAAGAGCCACAAATATAGAAAATAAAGCAGCGAAAGAAAAAATTGGTTTTATCTACGATATTTTGAAATGTAATTTGTACGCATACAAAAATCTCGCAATAGTTGGTACAGACTACAGACACACCTCGATGCTTATATGATTTACAATTTTTCGCCTCGCACAGAGAGAATTTTGCTCCGCATATATCAAAATAGATTAGGTGGGAAATCATTTACTCGATGAGAAAAATGCCAAATAGAATTCTGCAAACATTCTTTGTTATAGGTACTTTCTAGTGCGAAAAATTCATCAGAGACGAACCTGCCAACCGAAACAATAAAATGTAAATTCATCTTTCAACAGAATCAGAAATACATAATATAGTTCACACAAACTTGCATATCAACTCTCCGACATTCGACCTATAACAATCACAGTGGCAAAACTAGAATATGAACTTCGAATCAGCAACACATTTGTAAGCGAATACGTATACAGTTATACACAGCTCTTTTCATCGTCATACACGAAAGTTTGCAAAGACAGCAGAAAACTTTCATCCAAGAAACCGCAAGCTTCCTATCCGACGAAGTATATCACATATACCACATGACGAGTTCGTACTTCCAGATATAATCACCCTCCTCTATTTCCTTTCCCACCTTCCAATGAGAACAAAGTACAAACTTCGTCGAAATGCTGAAAACTCCTAAGGGCCACACGCATTCTGGTGCTAAACAAATTCATGAATAAGAATGGTATAATATAATGCTTTTCGGGGCACGCAAATCAGAGAACTAATATTTAACGATGAGCTCTTTCCTATTTCGTGTACATATATGTACATTGAAGTGATGATGTTCGACTTATATTGTATTGAAAATTTGACTTCGGTCAATTGAACTCATCAACACTAGAAGTACTAGGTGGCGTCATATACGACGCCACTCAAAATTTTGAGATGGATTTCTCAAAGGACCAATATTTTGAGAACCCCTGACTTGTGTCATACGACGCTATACCTGGTCTTTTGAGGTTATTCTTGTGGCGTCGTATATGACGCCACCTGGTCCTTTGAGTAATCGAGTAAAACCTGGTTTTTCTAATATTAATCCAACGAGGCCTTATATATTCACAGAATTTAGAAAACAATCCACCATTATAGTATAGCTGTAAGAAAAGAGTAGATGAATTTATTTCAAATGCCAAACTCAGCAATTAGCGTCACTGCTGGTAATGAGTCTGAAATCACTTACACACTCCTATAGGTGTGTTCATCTCAAACTAAGTTTGTTGTTTTACCACCAACGCGTCTTAATAGATGAATTTCATGTATGATGTTCCAATCAAAGTTTTAGCTAAACAATGTCACACTTTAAACATGGAAATTCACAAAAACAACCATAAAGTATTTTGAATATTACAGACAGCTAAATGACAGAAAAACTTCTTTTATGACATATCGCATTTAGAAATCCGACTAAAACCTTTGTATTAATATTAATCAAAAATAATAATATCCGGATGCGAGAAAATAGACTGGATAAATAAATATAGGATTCAGTGTGACAATTATTGCCGACGCATTCAATGACATGCACTAAAATTTGAGGTATGTACCAATATTCAAATCCAGTTATTTTTCCATGAGCTATAGAAACTAAAAACACGTAAGTCCTCAGAACTAAATTAAACTCACTGGGCAAAGCTTAGGAAAGTTTTTCTTTTCACTTATTTCTAGAAGCAAAAAAGAATTCATTCTTATTGCTAGCGGCAAGAAAAAATGCTAATGACTATTTCTCGAGAAAAAAAAAGTCTTGAAAAAAGACGCCAAATAAAAAGGCAGAGACTTTAGAAACGGAAGCGTAATGGTAAAGCAACCTCGATGAACAAAAAAAAAACAAGAGAATTTCAGTTCGAAAATACTTTTGAAGTCGAGGTGGATGATAGTAAACTCGAATAAGCAAAAAAAAAAACATGCAATGGCTGGGTATGAGTAGTGGTACATTTAGAAGGAAAGACTAGAATAGAAGAAAATGGAAAAATTTCTGCAGACCGTTGAAACGAGCCTTAAAAAGTTTGAATTGAATTAAAATTTTTTTAAGGTTCTTCCATTAACTTTAGCACCGTTTCTCAGTCAAATTCGCCAGACGTCCTCTCCCACCACGAGGCCATTCATTGCAGCATTACACAACCGACATTTTCTTTCCTTCATTTCTGCCCGAAACAATACAACAATTTTTCTTTTACTCACTTCCTCCATTTTCAGCAAACGATATACATACAAATATCTTGCTGCACCTATATATATTCTTCATTTCTATTATCTTCGCCTCGTCTTTTTCAAAAAGAGTGAATTTCTCGACTACCCGGCACGTTCTTATTTCTCATTCTTTTCTCTTGATTTCTGGTTCAACAGTTCCTCGGATATCGAATGTGACCGAGTTTTTTATTTCCCTCAGCCCCCCCCCCCCCCCCCCAACACTCTCAAAAACAGCCATCAAATTGAGAATGGAGAAGATAGAAACGGCTCGAGGAACGAGCGAAAAATAAAAATAAAGTTCTATACTCGTATTTAAATTGCATTCGTCGAAGAATTTATTGCGATCTCGTTTTACAGAATTCACGACGAAATAGGTTCGCTCGCCAGAGAGGAGCAAAAGAGAGACAGACGTATGAGGCACAGTTGGAGGAAAAGTGTGTGAGCGTGAAGGAGCCGCAGCGAGGTACTGAAGAAAGTCCGAGTGAATGAGAGAGTGAGACAAAGTAGGGCAGCTTTAAGAAGATGAGAGAAAACGACAGCAAGTGAGAAGTAGGCGCGAAGATGAAGGAGGGTGAGGTGGAGAAACCAAGAAAATGTGACCCTTATTGAAGGACAGAAAATACTTGAATCGCTCCCGACATTATAAGCACGTCACACGTGAATTATATCGAAACTGAGCCAGCACCATCCCTCAGTCCTCTTTCCATCGAATACGTATTTTCCAAAATTCCTCATTTTTCGCATGGCTATTTACCTTTGTCCATGGTTTTAATTTTCTAGCTGCGGGCAGTTAGAATTTCGACAACACTTTTGTACTTTTTTTTTTTGTCAACAGCTTTATAAAGCTCCTAAGAATTAGAGCAATTTGTAATTTGTTACATACAAATAAATGAAGCACCAAGTGTCAGGTCAGAGTTCTGCTGAAAGAGCTTTTTATATTTTACAATACAATTTATACGTTTTATCAGATATCTATAATTATGAGTTTCGAACAGATTTAAAAAAGCAATGTTTTTTTTTTCTGATGAGACAGGTGTGTATCATGGTTTTACCTAGAAAAGTTTGCCTGAATTCGACTTAGAACTGGCTGGATGTATTGAGTTTGTAAAGGAGTCTATAGACCTAACAGATTGGGTGAGTTTTCAGAATAATTGTTCGAAGACAGCAACTATATATTCTTCATACGCATGAACTGTCTTTAGCAAAAAGAAGCGGATATGTAAGTTAAGTTCAATTTGAATAATTTTAAGGGGTGAGTAAAACCAAATGATACCACCAAAGAAGTTCGAAAATTCGAATTTAGACCAATCCCTTTTTTTTTTTTAAGCAAAAGACTGATATTGCATAAGCACGATAATTATATCAACGATAAAATAAACATTTAAGGATAAAATAAAAACGTCACACACTTCCTTAAATCCACGTTTGGTCACCTTATTGCAGCTTGAAAATTGTTGAACAACATCTACATTGCCCATACAGATTTTACTATTACTACACACATCCAAAACATCTCACCTAGTCATCTACATAATAGTAAAAGGCACTGTTTTTAGGTTTCTCTTTCCTGTAGTAGTTTATGCGAGGTCGGTCAATAAAGATCATGTCGCAAAATATTGTCGGCAAACTCGGTCAGCTCGATCTTTAAAAAAAATTTCGTCAATTCAACTGTAAGCTGCCCATTTTTCCAATCTAAAATCCACGTTTCGAATTCTATATTGTAGCCGCATTACTTTTTACATATATAAGCTGAAACGGTGGCAAAAAATCCAGAGGACCGAAGACAAATCTATATTTTCTATTGTAGCCGTACAGAGCTATAGGGGCTGTATATTATATATTTTCCAAAACTAAAACTATTCTTTACGGTCCTGCAAGAATATAAAAAAAAAGCTGCACACCACTTAATATTCACACCATCAATCACTTAAAATTTTGGCAGCGCGACGTCTATTCATTCTAATCCATTGCTTTCTTCTCCTCAACTTCTTTGCTACGTGCGCTCGTTTCTAGATAAGAAAATGGCCCATTTTCTCAGCCGTACACCGAGAATATAAAATTCTAGCAGCAGTCGAAAACAACGAGTGGAAAAGAGATCTTCGATATGCTCGCAGTCGATACCGAGAGCCATTCAGGAGCTATTAAAAAAAAAACAAAAAAACAAGAGAGAAACGATAGAAGGGCTTTAAAATTTGTGGAACCCCATTATACCGTCCAAAAAATCGTACACAGATCTCAGATATTGTACTAAAAACAATCCCAAGGATATATAGGATCTTCCGAAGGGGGAAAAAGAACATTTTTTTCCACCATAATTACCTATCTGCGGCGAACGAAACGCAGACTTTAAAAATATAAAATCATATCACGCGTCAAATAATATCGGTTTAAGAATAAGAAAAATGCTCGCGAAATTATATTCTTTGTAGTACTTTCACGTATTAGCTTAAAAAAGTATATTGTGCAGTCTGGTTCGAAAAGAAAGGTCGAAGTCCTACGAGAGGAGAAAAAAAAAGGACTGGAAAATCCAAGCCGAAAAAAGCTCGGAATCCAAAATCTCGATGCGAAATCAGTGGCGCACACGTATTTTGAAGATCACTTGTGGGGGGGCCCTTTTCAGCAAAGAGGCCCCCACATAATTTTGTATACTTCTAATTTTTTTCAACTTATTTGGTAGTAAGGGGGGACCAAAATTCCCATCTGATGGGGCCCCTATAAATTGTGAAGCCCGGTGCGACCGCACCACTTGACCCCCTAGGTGGGCCCCACTAGACTAACCAGCAGTGTCAAATTAGACTAACCCAATGGCGCACAAGTATTTTGAAATTAGTGGTGCAAGATCAGTTGCTGTGGTAGATACACAAAATAGGTTGGTTTCTAGAATAACCCGTCAGAGTAACATTTCTTTCAATCAAATTTACAAAAAATTATGAAGAATCGTCCCTCCCAATCACTCAAACTTTAGTCATCTGCTGGAAGCCACTTGAATATAAATTAAATTATTTCTAATAAATAAATAAAGAAATAGACATGATTGAGCTCCTAATGCTTGGAGTAAAATTACAATAAAATCAAATTCATTCATATAAATACTCGTACGAGTAAATAGTAACCGATTAAAAAGGAGTAAAATTAAAATTAAGAGAAAAAAATCGACGACACCTTGAATGTCAAATGCAAACCAACTGAGATGGAGAAAAAAAGTTGATCTTTGCAATTTGGGAGAAAGGCGCTCGCTCACTCTTTCAGAGTTCGCTTGCTCGCACTCACTTCCCAGTTTCTTTCTCACTATACAAGATAAATGAAAATCTGTTTGGAAATTAGAATTCACAAACAGACGCGATTGTAATGCCTATAATTACATAACGGCTGAAAGCCATTTTGATTCTACGAATAAACTATAATAAAAGATTTGTTTATGCCTAAAACTTTGAGGTCTTGGATTTGGTTTTCAGCGGTGAGCGTTATTTTGTTTGGAAAATCGGAACAATTTGCAGGTTAATGTACTATAATATCTCACTATTTTCTTAATTCGTGAACTACTTATGTAGTGCTGAAAAAGAAACTGCGCGAGGCCAAATTTGTAAAAATATTCTCACTATAATAGGGTTTTGCACAAGATTTCAAATATTTGAAAGTCGCGGGTCAAGAAAACCCCGCGAAGCGCATCTCTCTATCTCAGTTAAGGGTTGAGAAAACAAATGTAGAAGGTTATGAAGACAGGGAGTTGAAGGGAAAAAAACCGGCTCATTTGATGATGATGACGGACCCCATTAGATATGCTGAATCCATTTTTCCTAAAACCAATATATCTCTGGGACATTCCCCCCAACAACTGGTTTAAAAAAAAATTTCTTAGCACCTCATTTTATTTTCGAGGAAAGAATATCGAGCCACTCTTCAGCATTAAATCACAAAAAAATGTGGAGTATAGTTGATGGTAAATTTAAATTACGATGTATACCTCTGCGCGAAGACAGGTTGTCAAAAATAAATCTATAATAAAATTATGTACTTTTGTCATTAGAACTTTTCTATTCCCTCGAAATAAGTGGTAAGGGTGGAAAGGTAGTTGTCAGCCCTATCAAAAGGGGTGTACGGTGGGGGTCATTTAAAAAAATATTTTTAGACAAATTCTTCATTGGAATTTATTCATCAACCACTTATAATAAACCAGTTTTGTTTGAAAATGGTATTTCATTACTTTTTTCTTTCAGCGACATTATCGGTATTAGGGAAAAATAAATGATGGAATATGTCCATCAGGTAAAATTATACATAGGGGACATGGATTCGGGAAAGTGTCCAAGAATCGAAAATTATTATTATGTATTTTAGACATTCTTAATAGGTATTTGTTGTATTTTTCACTATTTTAGATATGTTTCACAATTATTTTTATAGTAATTTTTGCTACAAATCTTGAATCGTCCATATTTTCCTACTCGAAAATTGTAAAAATTAGTGCTTAGATTTCTTTCAGTGAACTATTCGATCATAATTTGGCGCTGAGTGTAGCTGTGTCCCTATGGGCAAATTGAATCCGGAAATTGAGAAAAATGTATCCGAAAAATGAGACTTTTCCGTTTTCAAAACGGAGCCGGAAATTTGCAGAAATTTCCGTTATTTTGATTGGAAACGGACTAAAATCCGTCAAATTCACGGCACCCTTTCCCCTCCTGATTAGTCTCATTTTCCAGATTCTGTTTCCGGATCTGTAAATACTGATTAAAACGGATTACAGTTCGTTTCTATTTTAGAATATGATTTCCTGCTTTTGTTCCGTGAAACCGGAAACCGTTATTCCACCCAGTTTCACGGATTTTAGTCCGTAAATAAGTGAACCGTTTTAATATCCGGTTTTCCGGATTTTAATCAGTGAAAAATTAAACCATTTTTGAATTCCTAAAAAAAATATGAAATTATAAACGCATTGCAACTCGCAACTCATAAGGCCCAACAGATTTCTATTATTCAACAAAATTTTATACACGGCTCACACAGAGAAAGTTCAAATTGGTATGTCGATATCTTGGGAGAACCTTTTGAAGAGGGTCGCTATGTCAAACAGATAGATACACGACCAAAATCGTGCTGTTCTTCAGGCTTACCGGAAATTTTCTAAACGCATTAGCCAAGAGAAAACTGTTCATCGTGGTCTTATTTTAGGCATGTATACTATACATACAGTATATAGTGAGAATAATTTTCCACAAGAAGTACCTCCGACGTTAATTATTTCGGGTGTTTTTTCTCGTCACATCTGATATACGATGTTGTTGCTGTTGTTTATGTGGCCTAACGACAACGCTTGCGGCGGTACCCGATTTTCTGTCGGTTCTCTACGTGTAAAATAAATTAAATTCACTCCGTTCCCCATACCAATTCTGTTAAAATAATAGAGATGCGGAAGGTGGGCAAGCACGAGCGAGAGAAGAAAATGTAAGTGGTTGAGAGAAAAAAAGGGCACGAGAGAAGGGAAAAATTAAGGCGATATACGGTTGGCTCTATTATACAGTGGTTCAGACAGCATAGCCGACGTAATGTTGCCTTTTTTTTTTCTGGCGAGTGCGGGGTGGCGAAGTGGGTGGCTGTGAAAATGGAAAAACCGTCGAGAAAAAAACAAAGTCAGCCGAGAAAACGGACAGCCACAAAATGTCTAAAGGAGAGTTATACGAATGATGCGACGGGCTGTACGAGGAAGGGGTGCAGGGTTGAGTAGCAACTATATGTAGAGTTATCCGACAGCAAGAAAAACGAGCAACAACAAATTTGCTGGATTTTTTCCACGCCGCCCAACGTTATATGGTTACACGGTGGTAACGCGTACTTTACATTTTTCTCATTTCAAAGTCCTAACGCAAAAAAAAAAAATTCTAACTACTGCAAAAAAAGAGAAAAGGAATCCGACATAGAAATGTTTCTGCCTCGTCCCAAATTATCGATTTCTGTTTGCATCCGCCAACACAGAAGCTGAAAAATTTTGTCACACTTTTTTTTTCCAATTCAAATAATACGTAGGCTGATTCATAAATTTTCGCACTATCTCGATATATCCATAGGAAAAAGTCAAAAAAAAAAAACTAACTGCATAGGCGTAGGGTGAAGTGTTTTGCATATGTAACCCAAATTTCAATTCAATCGGACAGTCCGGACGCCTGTATGGTCAATCCATACCAAAGCTCAACAAAATTAGCCTATGGAAAAAAGGGCCCCAGAGAAGTAATCCTTGATGCAGCGGCAACACTGCAAATTGAACCAACAAACACAAGGTTGACTTTGTCAATGTATTGGCTACTTGTGGTGAAAAAATTGTGATGACAGCTCATTTCTAACATGCACAGTGTAAATTATAAAAATCTTTTTTTTCAATCCATGGAAAAAAAATTATTTTGTAATAAACAATTTGCTGTCTGTGTTGCTGGCTGGCAATATTTTCTTCCTCTCGCAACTCCGATTTACATTTCTGATTTCACAGTGAGCTGATTTGTAAATTTATGTTTCAGTATGTCTTGAAAAATTTTTTCCCTCACTTTTTTTCCGTAGGCTAATTTTGATTGACTTAAGTATACATAGACCTTAAAGGCGTTTGGATGGTTCAATTAACTTGAAATTTGGTATACTGACATAAAAAACTCTGCTCTACAGACCTGTGCAGGTAGTTTTTTTTTTTACTTTTTTTCGGAGATATATGGAGGCAGTGCGGAAATTTATGAATCAGCCTATGTATACTCGTAAGATATGAGCGCAAATTTTTAATTCGATAATTAATCTACTTTGTAATTTACGAATTTGGAACAGTGTAACCAGGTGTGAAGATTTATATTCGTATACGAGTAACTATAAAAGTATTTTCGGACTTGACAAAATTAAGAGAATTTTTAAATGCCTCATTTTCAAAAATATAATTTTATAATAAATCTAGAACATTGCCTGGTGCATCGCATCGGTGGATTTGTACATAAGCTTCTCAGTTCAGAATTTTTCGAAATCTTATTGAAACTGAGAAATATACTCATCTGAAAGGAGATAAGTTTAAATAGTTGTAGCCTTCACGAAGAGTCGTCAATGCGAAGCTGAATGCTCTTTTACATCAATTACATGTATTGAAGGTACATATATAAAAATGGTTCATGAACTTTTCTCAAGAAAAATATTTTCGAATCAAACTTGACTCATACAATTTTCATGTTTTACATAAAATACTGAATTCAATTTGTAAGCTCAATTTGTAGCTCAATTTGTAAACTCAAATTTCAATCTCAATTTGGGAGCAAAAAGAGCTTCGTCCTGACAGACGTCAGAACACACAAGGACACGCAAAAAATCGACTAAAAGTCTCGTTGATGACGTCATCATAGGATAACATTGGACACACACGGACAGCACACAAAATTTCGACCAAATGTCTATAATACATGTAAAAGGAATAATTCATCCTTAATAAATATTTTGTGGGTGAAAAAAAAAAGGCAGTGGGTTTACTAAAGGGTCTAAAAATATGCGCAAGATGATAAAATAGCATCCATTTTCAAAACACTTTATTCAAAAATAACCTACCTACCACCAAAATTGTTCCAAATTACGTATCAAGAAAAAAGGGCGAGTAAGCAAAAATTGAATCGTATATCTTCGTCAATCAATATTTCACAGCTTTAAGACACACTAAACATAAACCTACCGTCTTTCACCGTGTTTCCGAGTTATAAAAATCGAACGCCATGTGCTTAAATTCCGAAAATATGTCTACGTAAGCATGTTGTTACATAAAGAATAAGGACGTTACGACACGAAACATTTTTCAAGATTTATCATAAACCTCAGAAGACAGTTTCAGAAACGAGGCAACTATACGAATACGGAACACAAAACACGTACGATGGAAAAATAATTTCGTACCTAAACGATAAATTTTCTGAAAAGGGAATTTTTCTTTCTAAAGCTTGTGGAAGAAAAGTGAAAGAAATTCGACGGCTGGAATATTGAGAGTATTCGCCAGTCAACCCGAAAGTACGCCACCTGGTGGCGAAAGTAGTAAACAGAGGATATTGATGACGAAAAGGACGAAGTTTTACAATTTTGTATGGAATATTACATAAGTGAATATTTCATACAAAATTGTAAAACTTCATACTTTTCGTTATCAATGTTTACACCATGGTTTACACTTTCAGATTGGGAACTGTCACAGTCTCTGTAGGTGGGTTGACTGGCGAATAGACTTTATAAGAAATTTTTATGAAGAATTTCACAACTTTCTCAGTCCAGCTTTACTTAATAATAAGAAGCAAGGGCTTGGCAAATAATTGGCTAAGTAAACAACTATCCACAAAGCTATTCTGAGTTACATCCAGAAAATAGACTTTACTCATCTGAAGGGGCCAAGTTTACCTAATGCTGTGTGATGAAAACGGTTTTCACTCAAATTCTGAAACCTTTTACGAAACCCCTCTCTCCTGTGCTCTGTTTTATTTTTTCACAGGAAACGATTCCCTAACGTATAAATTAATTATTGTTAATAAAAAAAGTTGAGAAATAATATTATACAAAAAAAGTTAAGATATACATGTACGAGTAATGTCAACTTCCACACAGTTATGTACATGTTTTCAAGTTCACGTGCTAACTGTCCTATTTAATACTGTCTGTCGAAACTACAGTTGCATGTGCCCATAATATCGAGATGAGCTACTGTGAGTCTGATAAATATAATCTCAGAACAACTAGACTTGAGTATGTTACAATACAATTAACAAGAATTATTTCTTGGCCTTATATCTGTTTTTACAGCTCGCAGTATTAATATTTCCCGGTAACTCATAATTATACCTCAATAATTTTTATAGCAAGCGAATATAACACACAAGTAGGTAGCAACTATACGCAAATTAGTTCTCAGTCACTTCACAAAGAGATCAAGAATTTTGGTTCGATAGTGTAGTAAAACTTCAATTAGGTATGCTAACTGACTTCGTCTCATGAGATGACTAATATAACGCCAAGGCCAAGTTTATTACGACATACAGACAGTTAATGCAGAGCAGATCTGCACCCAAGGGTAGTGCCGAGAGCCTCCTTTACAACCAAGTCGAATCCACTTTCAGATATAAAAAATAATAGGGAGACGGAAAAGACGAAGAAAGGAACAGTTCCGGTGACAAAATCTTCCAGCTATGAGAGCCTGATTCAAAGAGAACGAATCTTTGGAATTGAAGAAAAAAAAAAAACAGAAAAACAAAAGACTGACAGGTCTTTGTCGGAGTAACTTACTCGGGCTTGTCGGCCCGATATTTTGACGACTAAAAAACTGAAAATACTACGCGGCAAACGACACACACACTACGTGTATAAGGATTACGAAGTTTTCGCAACTTCCAAAAAGCTTTTATAAATTATACCCAACGCGATAAATTTACCGCGTCGAGTCAAAGTTGAAGTTGTCTCATTCTTCAGCCGCGAGCGAAATGGTCGCGGAGAAACGGTGGTGGAGGAAAAGAAAGAAAGAAAAAAAATGGCGGCAAAAAGTCGACAGCTGTACGATTATGATTAATTAGCAATTTCCTAAGTTGAGAGAATGTGATTTTTTCCCAGTCTCGTTCATCAAACACGAATACTCGTATATGTACATACACCTTTGCACATGGTATAGCTATACAAACAGAAAATTCTTCCAACTATAAATTTGTACTAGTATTTGAAGCCGCTTTACTGTTACGGAAAAGCTCTACACGTCACTCCCGTAGTATAATATATTAAGTACATCGGTGGTCCGATAAATATCTCCTGTGTGCTGAAAATTTTGAAAATCCTGTGTTTGGGTTCGTTGGATTTGTCTTGAATAGAGGAATTCACCGAACCCAAACACATGATTTTCAAAATTTTCAGCACATATATATAGGAGGTACCTATTTATCGGACCACCGCGATGATAATAAATTGTACTTCTCAATTTTTTTCAAAGAAGAGCTTAAAAAGGCATAAATAAACTCGTGATGTTCGCAAAAACATTTTGTACCTAATTTTCTTTCTTTAGCCCCAGCTTGTTAATCTCATGGATGTATCATCTTGTCCTCTTACTCAGAATTAAGAAACCAGAAATGAAATTTTTATACACGGCAGATGACCATATATGTGGTATGCAAAAAGGGAATAAGTCCGCTTTTTGAAAAAAATTGAGTTGTATCTACTTTTCAATTTAGTATTGTATATGTTACGGTTGATGTGTATAATCCGGTAATTCTACAGAATCGCCTAGCGTTTTGGTGAATGTATGAAAAGAAGAAAAATTTCACACATTGACCGGTTATTCTATAGAATCGCCTGAATGTCTTGGGGAATGTATGTAGTCAGGACATTTTCATGGTAATACCTGTCTTAAAAGATGAGCAGACCAGTCTTACAACTGAGTATCATTTTGTGTGTTTGGTAGAGAGTCAGATCTATCTATACAGACTTTGAAGACCAAACATGAAATGGCATTACGAATCACCCTCTCTCCTCAATTCCCAAGGCTTTTCACCAGACTAGCTGGTAAAGGCATAATACATTTTCTCAAAGTATTACCAATTGTCCAAACTGTGAGTAAGTTTGTATTAATTTTGTAATAATATGCTATCTTATTAGTAGATTGAAAGTAAGCGATTACCAAGTGCAATGTTTATGGCACGAGGCAATCTCATTACTTTTCAAACTAATCGTGTATACTATTTTAATTTATTACAAACGGAACCGCCCTATTTTCGAGTTGGAAAACCAAAAATTATCATGATAAACAAATTAATCAACGGCAAACAGACATATAAAGGTGCGGAAAACAAAAAATCCCGCTTCTGATAATTTGCGGTTTTCCAACCCAAAAATAGGGCGGCCGTATGGTGGTATTTTCCGTACGTAATAAATTAAAATGCATTTTCTGGTATTTTTTTATACATTCACCAACCACCCTAGGTTATTCTATAGAATCACCGGTGAATGTATGAAATTTCATACATTCACCGAACTTAAAACAGTGTTACTGGTGATTCTATAGAATCACCAATTACACACATTAACCGTAACATATACACCAAGCCCTATACATACAGTAAAAATACTACGTCCCAAAATACTTAACCATCGCTGAGAAAATGGTCTTCGAAGGCTATATTTAATACAAAATTGTTTTCTCACTCTCCCGTATAGAATTTGAAAAAATGGTCTCATCCGCTCCTTGTGCATACATGTATTACTGTTGAGATGTATAGCTACTTCTATATATAGTTATCATCATTGAGCCGTCTTATAACATCGACGAAAGTGCGAAGTAAGAATGAAAGCAGCAGAAGAGTATGGGTATAAGGATGGTGTGAACTCACTAGTTGTAGAGCACAGAGCGTAGGTTGGAGAGTACATCTGAGGATGAAACAGTGGAAACCATATAAACGCGCATTTTCCGTAACAAACTTCTCGATTATAGTTTTACAACGAAACCTGCGATCCTACGCGAAAATTGCTTTTTATATGTCACCCATTTCAGACGGTGTCAAATATACCCATCCTCTCCCGTAGCAGCCACGGTCGTGTCAACTTCATATAGTTCACACTTCACATCCCACAGTCACTTATATATGTACGTATAGCTTTGTGTATTCTCGCCAAGTTCGAGCGCAAAGTGGAGCTTTTGCGGCATTTCGCACGCTGAATTTACTTTCACATGTCTTCGCGCGTATATACCAGCGGCGAGAGAGAGAGAGTGAGAGAGAGAGAGAGAGACAGAGAGAGAGGGAGGAGAAGATTGCAGTGAAAAAAGCTCGAAAAATTGAGACACGCCGAAAAAACATTAATGGAAGAAAGTATTCGTTGTCTAGCTGATGATAGAATAGACGTGTGTATAGGTACGTGCAGAATGACGCATTGAAGCGAAGAGATACGAAAGAAATGGCATTGTGTGTGTGCTGGGGAGCACGAGGAATTTGCATGTTCTCTTTGTCACGAGTCTGCCCAAAAAAAGATTACTCCTCACCCTTCCCAAGCCACCCCCCTGAAAAAAAAGAGAAAAATTTACTCGAATATTCATATCCCCAAGATGAAAAAGAAATAAAGCTAAAAGAATTATATTAAGCTAGTCGACTTTGAAAAAAAAAAAAAAAAAATGTTGAAGAATATAAATTTTCTGTTTAAAAAATTCTCAAAAATGTATAGGGGCAAATGAATATAGATCCTATATGAAGGCCACATATTATACGCAGACCTGTTTATATTGATAAGAATTGTCGTCAAGATAAGATAGTGAATTAGTATACCTACAATAAAGAACATTCCTGGGCTTTAGAATCAGACTAATCCAAATTTCAATTGTTTTGAGATATTCGTAGTCGAAGTTGTCAAAATATACATCTCGTCTTTCTCTTATATATTGAATACTTACGGTTTCATTTTAAAGATGATGAGCGGTTTTTTGGGACTCCGAGTTCACTTGCTACTCCTCTTATTTGTCCTCTCTCTCAACTTCCTTTATCGCCAAGTTAGAAAAATGAAGGGACGTGGACGAGCAAAAAATCTGCTAATCAATTTCTGCTCAAGTCTCTCATTAACAGAAACAACGGTTAGGATCAGTTTTCGAATATTCGACACGGGTTTAATTTTCAGCCGATAAAAGGGACAGAAAATCTATCACAAACAGAAAAAGGACCCTTTCATCTTTTCTTTAATTTAAACCGTGTATTTCTTTGTTAGGGCAGACACGTTTCAAGATAAAAGAAAAGCAAAATGAACGAAAAAAGAAAAAAAAAAAGCAACGGCGCTGTTATTTTGTTCGTACAAAAAAGCTAAGGCCAATATTTGTAGTAACTCGAATGAGCACATTATTTGGCTAAAAAAATTTGAAGAGTTCTAGTTCCATTCGAAAATTAATTTCACTCCCAGACTATTATATGTCTTAAATTTAGGTATAAAAGAAGCTTTCATCCGCAGCGAATCATTCAGGGGGTGAGCTTTTAAACATCTTCCCTGCAAAAAAGAATACAAGGCATTCATTTTAGCGAAAACTTGCATAGGAAATGAGCTATAGCTGAAATGTACAAAAAGTACAATACTAAAATGGACATAAAAAGCTCATTTTTGGGTAGCCAACAATTATTTTTAATACGTATCTGTAATACAATAGCAACATTCTCGAGTTAAACTCCAATGCTGAAAATAGCTCAAGTTTTTACGGCTAAATTATATCGATGCCTCAGCCCGTTGAGGTCATATTTAGACTCTTCCTCCAATTTTGCTCTATAAAGGGTGTAGTCTACCTTTACTTTTTTCGAGCGGTTCGCACATTACCATTTTTTTCCGCTGAGTTTTGCACTGAATTGGCTCAAGTTTGAAAATGTTACTCTTAGACATATTCTGTGGCCCTTTTTTGGATTTTTAAAATTGAGGGCATTTTTATAAGTGTCTCCAAAATGAAAAAAGGTGGAGAAAAAATGAAATTGAAAAAACCAGTTTCGTCCGGGCACACTGCACAAGAAATATGTTCAAAGATAATATACAAGTATTCAAAGGGCAAACAAATTTAGTGCAAAACTCAGTGAACAGAATCGTTGATGGTAAGTGTACTTTTGAGTTGAAAACTTGGTAACACTGTCATTTTGGCTGCCAAAACGCAACTCCGCAACACATGTGTCAAAAAAATTACCTATATTCTACATTTTCATGTAGTTCTTTAACCGTAGACGTTGACTTAATATAGCAAAGGTATAGATTACACTTTTCACTTTTTAAAAACAATATACTTTTCCTTACTTTCATCCAAAATAAATTTTTTCCTCACTGACAGCAGTCAATTATGATAAAGAATCCATACCAGTATCCAGTGGAAACTGAGATACTGATAAGCTACATTTCGAAAATTCTACGGACTTATTTGTTGCGGATACCTTCGATATGTTACAAAACACAGAGATGCATAAAAGCAAAGTAATTTTTCCTCAATTCTCTCGAATTGATGGAATTCCGTCACCATTCCACCGACAGGCAGATGGAATGGGTTCATAAAAAATTTTATACTCAAACGCTTTTCACTTTCAATACCCCACCTTTCTCATCTGATCGCGTGCTTATGCTCAATGAAATTTACCCACGTCAATTTAATCGACGATTTATACACACCTCTTTTTAGTTACACCTAAAGCTAAAGTAAAAGGAGCTTTTAAGGAGCGAAAAAGGCGGCCAAAACCTTCAATTCAAGTCGAAATCGTTTTTTTACGATTCTTGGTCGAAAGACGTGCAAGAGGAAAAGGTTGCTTAAGGGAAGTAGAAAAAAATTCCTCGCGTGCATTAAATAACTGTTTTTTTGAAGCTCGCCAAAAAAAAAAAAAAAAAAAAAAAAAAAAGTTAAAAGAAATTCTCTCGTGAATTCGATTATAGGAGAGGGGGCTATATATACGTGTCGCACAGCATACGAAAATAAGGACCGTTAAATATTTTAGGAATTCGCCGAGAAGCGGGAAATTTTGAAATTCCGCCTTCAGCCGTAGACAAAAATCTAGCCGAGGGTGTAGTAGCCACAAACGGGAGCCAACGAGCAAGCCTTCGAAACTTTGAAATTCGCACGAAATACGGGAGAGTAAAAATTATGTTTCGAAAGTGTGTCCGCAAGGGTAAAAATAATGTCCTTTGAGTCGGTTTTTTCTCGTGTTTTGATGCAAAATTATCCAAACACGATCGTGGGCGGGTCGGAGAAGAAGTTGAAAAGTTGAAAGGACCTCACTTCTGCATGCTCGAAAGTGACCTTTCGTTCGACTTTTAACACAATTTTTAAAACGTTCAATGGCACACAGCTTGCGACGTCATTATAATATTTTTGAAAGGGTGGTTTTTTTCTAATATACAATATAGTGCACCTTGCAATTTCTACAATAATATGAAGAAAATTGATGAATTCAGATAAACAGAGAAACGTCAGAAAGAGATTATTGTCTAGATGCGTTCGCATATATTAAAATGAAACAGTGATGAACTGAGAGTTGGAGTTTCTTTCTTGTTTAAAAGCCCATCGATCGATTCCCTTCGCCTCTTTATCCTAAATAAAACAATTTATACAACTTTCGTAAGAAAGCGGAAAATAAAAAAAATTGCCTATACATGCAACAATGCACTCTGTACCCCTTATAGCATAACTGATTACCATGCAGCTACATAATATATAACATTCGCTCAAGTTGACATAAAGTGGAATCGTTTATCCGGAGCGTGGAGCAAGCAGCGTACAGAAAAGGTATAGGAACTCGATTTGATTCTCAACTTTTGTCGCAACCGATACAGGATATACACATACATACAGTCTTTTGACGAGATGGTAAATGAAGGATAAAGAAAATAAAAAGGAAGACGAAAAAAAAGTAACCGAGAAAAATACACCAAAGAGAAAACCCGTAACGTGTCTTCGAGACAAATCTAAAGAATTTTCACGCTGCAATGGCTCGTACAAATGCATTTTATCGATCCTTCCATAAAGAGAAGGTTGAGGAGGAGGGTATAGAGTACATTGATTTTGCAATCCCATATCCAGAACCATAATTTAATCTTTGCTCGATGAAATCGAGAAAGTACACCTACGAGATACACTTTCTAGCCAGACATACCCGAATTCGATATGCGAAGGCGTATTTTTCTCGCGAGAAGATCGATTTCTCAACTGAAATGTGAATATTGCGTCGGAAAATTATAAGAAAAAGAAAATGAAGGAAACGTTGGTTGGAAATTCCGATGCTGCACAGTAATAGCGAATCAAATTATTTTAATTTGTGCGCTTTTTAGGTTACGTTATCATTTCTCCTTTTCAGCTTGACGTGTTTCATTTCATACATGCTGTAGACTTCCTCAAGAAGTATTCTGAAAAAATTATATACGAATAATACGCTGTCAATATCGCGTCGACTTCGCCTTCAGTTTTTTATCAACATTTCAGCCTTCCGCGTTGTCAACAAATCACGAGTCAGCAAGGATATGCAGTTGGGTGAGGAAAAAGTCAGTGTCAAACCTTCAATATACTCGATCAGTCAGTCTTGACTTTTCCCACATTAAGATATTGGTGTTGGTTTTTTTTTTTCTTTTCTTCTCTTTTTCTTCCTTCTTGTATCGAGACAATATTTATGTATACGGTTTGTATAAATTGTTTAAACTCGTATATTCTATTGACAAAACCTTTAGATAACTGAAATTTTAATTTAAGCCGATCCTATCGTTACCTCAGTCTCCCCTACACATACGTATCTGAAATGGTAGTTATTGTATCGAGTACAGAATACAGATTCAACATGTTTTCTCAAAAATCCAATATTAGGCCCTTACGGACGGTGGTCCTCAATTATCAGAAAGCCATTATCGGACCCTTTATTCGAATATCTATAAACTTGAAAGTGATCGCGGAGAAACGCAAGGTCGGGGTGAACCTTTGCAGCAGAAACGTAATTATCGAAATTGATCGCCTAGAAACCCGTTTTGCAGTAAAAAAATAATTTCTCCCTATTCGAAAGTTTATACGGAGCAGTGGGGAGAACTGAAACGACCTTTCTTTCCTCGACAGAGCAAAGTTACTAACTTTCGTCTCTTTCTTTGTGAGGGGATAAAGGATGTTTACCTTTAGCTACCTTGTATTTGTTGTCGAAGGAAAAACTGCAGAGGTAATGTTTGCATAGGGCTGTTTCGCTTTTTTCCTCTTACTTTTAGAGAAAAATACAGCCCAAAACGTTGAGGTAGCATTTGATATTGAAAGAAATTCGTTGGAAAAAAAAATTTCAACACCCGAGTAAACTGGCAGTGAGTTTGAAAAAAAAAATAAAAAAAAAGGTAAATAAATAATAGAAGAAACAACTTTGGTTGCAAAAACTTATTTCATTTATAAGTTATTTACCCAAGTTGATCTCAATTTATCAACTACGAAGGAAAAAAATATTGCTGAAAATTTTAACGAAGATTTAGACGTACCTGTTGGGAGAAAAAAAAGCAAAAACTTCACAGATTTTTACGAAATGTAAAGGCCATATGGTAACGCCTTATCGGATATCGCAAGAACCTAAGCCAAAATAACGATCACATTATATTTTGTGTCATATCAAAGTTGATATTGAACACTACCTATATTATAACCGAGGGCAAAGATTGAGTAAAAAAACTTTGATAAGGAAAAATTTTATCCACAAATATGGAGGCAAAAATTTTTGACGAGAAGGGGGCATTCAGGCAGTGGATATTCAAACAAACTTCGATTGAAGAGAAAATAGGTCTATAAAGAAACAAAATGGTGGCATAATAGGTACAAAGATACTGGGAACGTCACAATTTGTTTCTCCAAAGTTGGTCGTATGTACCAACAAAAATGAATTAATTATAGTGGCTACTAAGGAATTGTAAAATAAATGCAGATTCTTTATTTTACAATTATTGCTTGGCAGTCGATAAAACCATTCGAACGGGAAAATTGTGCTGAACGCGATGAAATGATTGAACAGTGTAGCCAATACACATATGTTAGAAACGAGTAAAATTCAATAAAATTGAAAAAAATTACCAAATGTGCCAAGTTACCCCCATCTACGGTACATAAATGAAATCATTCTTCATTACATTTTAAACAATAAGAAATCATACTAGGGTATCTAATCTTATTTTGAATAAAATTTTAAAATTAAAAAAAAAAAATTTAATCAAAATTTCAAGTAATTTTACCACAAAATTTTATAAATAAATTTTAAAGTTATCGAAATTAAAATCCAAAATATACTCGTAATTTAATAAACTAATTCTAAATTAATTTGTTTAACCGACATTGCTGCTTGAATTTTCCCCGTTTTCTCATAAAAATGGTAATAATTACTAATGAAATTATTTTCAGTGTCAGAACTGATGTCACGATTTTTCGCTATATTCAATCTGTAGTCTGTACTCTGTACCTGACGATGGTCAGCATATATAAAAAGAAATAGCAATAAACATAGATAAATACTCATAATCCTAATTCCATATCCAACACCCCACTTCTCGTAATGAAACTGTAAAAATTATTTCCATCTGCGAAAATGTGTGTAATTACTTTTTTCATCATCCTCTTTGTGACTATAATTGCACTTACGGTTAGTAGCTTGCTAAAATACAATACGGCAAATTAAGGTCGGTTGCGCAACGAGCATTTTCAAGTCGAAAACAAGTTTTCTTCAACTGACTTTAGAGAGCTGAAAGCGAGGCCTTTAATGCGGGTATACTTGAAGAGAAGTTCTCTTCCATCCCATATGCATCCTCCGCCACCCGTCGCCAAAATCCATTTAACCCCGTACTAATCTCCGCAATTTTCTTTATGCCCGTCTACGCTCGTTTGGCTTACCTAAAATTTTACCTCCAAAAACTTCGAAGCAATGAACTAAATTTTCTACAGCGAGCGGACAACTTCACTCAGACTCGATAAAATCATAGTTCCCACTAAGCCGATGCGTGAAAACGATATACTTTCGAACTCGCACTGTGTGAAAAGACTTTTGCGGCGAATTTGCTGCCTTTGACAAATTCGACGACATGAAATTTGTTTCGCCTTTACCGAGGAAAGCGACGAAGAAGGATGGTAATGTGAGGGAAGAAACTTCGGACCAAAAAGACGAGACCCCGCGTTTGGAAGAGCTATGTATTCATGGACCAGAAAGACAATTTTGTTCGCAACAATTTGGTTCGTAGGTTAACTGTCAGAACCTGGCTCGACATTTCAAGCAGTTTTTATGCAACAGTTTTAATGCAAAAATTTTGGAAGCACATTGTGGGTGGGTAGTAAAATTTGGAGAAATTGTGAAAAATATGAAAAAATCTCTACGAGGAAAGATGTCATTTTGAAACATATGTGATGCGATCTGAGAAACCATACACAAATGGGTCAAAAATTTCAGTTTTCTGTTTTAACAGAAACGGAAGGAGGGGTTGTCCAGCAACATTTTTGTGAATGTGGTAGACCCGCATGTGCGTTATACGCTGAATACAGTCGAATTGTTTGTAAAACATCGCAAAATAAGAAACCATACACAAACCCGGTGCTGAGCAACATAAATCAAAAATCAAAAATATTCTTCGTGCAGTTTTTTCAGTTCTCTCCCCCTCCCCCACACTGCACGGTTCACAAAAAAAAGTTTATCATTACTTTGTTGGAATTTAACAAGTTTTTTTAAAGAAACTTTGAAGTCAATTTTCTCAAAATTAGCTTTTTCAGCTTTCAAACATAAAGACGCTATAACTCGGCGTCTAATTGATCTTTTCGGATGATTTTTTTTTTAAATACTCGTATTTGTCTCCTCTATCGAATTAAGTCAAAAACTCAAAATCAAGAATCCCTGGTTTGTGTATGGTGTAGGGTTTTGGTGCGAAAATTCGTAAAACCGTTATACTCAGGCTATTCCAAGGTACTTTGATCTAGGTATAGCTACAAGTGCAAATCGTGCTACTTTCTATGTACTTCTCCTTCCCCCGCTCAATGTAGTTAATATGCGACTGCAGACGAAATGGTAAATGTGTAGTTGTGTACTTTATATATGCTACGTCAAAGATGGACTTGAAGAGGAGTGACAAAAAGGGAGTTATGCCCCTCCCCCCAGAACTGAAATAAGCCCTCCTACCAGAGAAAATCAAACTTGCTCCCCTTTTATCTCGAAGAAAACAATGAAAATTTTGATTTCTCCGCATCGAACTCATCTTGTAATTTTTCTCTCACTTGCAAGATAATTATTTAATTGAAAAATACCAAGCATAATTTTCAATTCATTATGACGTATATGTTTGATTTGACTGATATTAAATTAATTTATCATGAAGACTAGAAAAAGAAAAAAAGCTGTATAAAAAGTATTGAATTCACGTTTCTGCTAAGAAGGAGTGAAATTTATAAGCTATAACGCTTCTCAGGAATGTTTTGCCAAAAGCTGTTTAGTCGCTATAACACAAATAACCTCTGCCAAGGAGAAGCAAATCTTAAAAAAAAAAAAGAATATATATTGTCAGTTGATTTCTGGTAAAATGACAGAATGAAAAAGATAAGTTAGCCATCATTAATGTTAATATTTCTAATTATAAGCATTAATAACGATTCTGTACAGATATTATATTTGAACCTCAAATTTTATCTTACTTCTTTTCGTAGTTGGTATGGTTACCAGAAAATATTCTGAACGTTTGAAATTTATTTTCGATTTTGAATGGTCTTTGCCAAAGTGACAAAACCTGTGATTTTCTTTCGTGTCGAGGCTATAAAAATTATTAGAATGCCACCAAATATTCCCAAATCCACCTGTGCTTTCTGGTTGATAAGAAGATATAGCATTTTTAAAAAAATTATCAGGTAGACATTCAAGCATCTATCAGCATATATACAGTCATTCAGATGTACCCATCCTCTACTGCATCGTGACAATATTAATTAACATTTAATTGAAGATTAAATTATTTTCATTATTCAACAAAATATGGCGTCTCTCCGGTTCCAGAAACCGTTCTGTCGTAGAATATATCGCACATAAAATCTTTCCCAATCGCACTTCCATATACGCCTACGCAGGCATCCTCTAATTAAGTCATCAACGTCTCAATATATTCGACAAAGTTTCCAGCACAGTTAATCGATACACGCGATAATTCTTGACACGAATACAAGTTTCTGTCTCTCGTCGGCACAAAAACGCGCCACCGTAACCCATCAAAAAGTTGAAAGCGATAGACGATGAGTCTCCTCTGCTGTAAATAGCGAAACAAAAATTTTTGCAAACAGCTCGCTTCCATGCAAATACGGGCACAGCACAAGGCAGCCATCGCACGAAAGCTCAAACTTTCTTCTTCTTCCTCCCCTTCTCACCCCTTTCTTTCTTTTTTTTTTACTTTTTTTCTTTTTTTGGAAGCCAAAAGCAGCACCTCATCGTATCGACGTACGCACGCAAGCATAACTAGAAATGACAGCAGCGATTTTGTAAAGCATTTTGTTACCTTTATCCTTCCTCTCCTTCTGCACCACCTGCCAGTGGTCGCCTTCCAAATTTCTAGTACACCATATCCTAAAATACAGGTAAAAGCGATGATGGCGTTACAAACGCTTGCATCAGCCCACTAAAGATAAAAATCATCGACAAAGGTTTATACGAACGTACCTACGGTTTTTTTTTTTTTGCACCCCTAACCCCTGCCACCCTTTTTCCGTTTTCTCTCAATCTGCTACCGCGAATGTGGAAATCTTATACATGCACGATATGGTGGTGGTGGTGGTGTGGTGGTACCTCTACGCATCAAAAGGTTTTCATTTGATAAATATTCGCTCTCGTTGTTTTCTTTTTATTCAGTATAAATTTTTTTCCTTCTTTTTTGTTTTTCTTTGTGGTATTTAAGACTTTTGCATGTGTGCGTTCGTTCAACCCTTAGCACTGTTTATGCCCTCTGTACAGCCCTCGCCCCACCCGCACCCCACCATACTACAAAGAAATATAAAGTTTATACTGCGAAGCTCGCTTTTTATCTACCAGTCGCAGCACACCATCCAATTTCTTCGTCCGTCCGCACACCAACCGCGCACGGTGGATATATATATACACTTATTTTGAGGCGAGCAAACACTGAGGAAGCGGCGCGAGGGGGAGGTGGATTTTTTTAAATAAGAAAAGTGCGTTTAACCGAGAAACGAGTTTTGCGAAACCTCATCCTCGCGAGTATCTCTATGTGCTGTGGTATATAGCCTATACAATATACCAACGAATAAAGTTTCTTTCGCCTTTCTTCTCCATTCCTTTTTTTTTTTTTTTTTTCACTCTCCACAAGGGATGAGAGGGCCCGCGAATAAAGCTCCAGTAATTTATTCGGTTAGCTGTACGAAAATTGTTCGTACTTTTGCCATTTTATGAATTTGAAAACGGGGAGGGGGGGGAGAAACTGAAAGGAAATATAAGAAGAATGAACAGAGTGTGATAAATGTTGTATACTTCCTCGAAAATTTGTTTACGAGTTGGGGGTCTTCAACCTTTGAGTTCTTCTCCGAGATGTTGCATGAATTTATAAATTGACGAGTACTTAATCTGGAACTGAGAAGCGGAAAGATGCCAAACGAAATTAAGTGATTAGAAGATGATACGAGTACTATGTTGACAATTATTTTCGATACAGTTTACAGCATGTACTATATTGCATCCTATAATCTCATATCTGTATTGTAAAATGACAAATGAGAACCATATATAAGTACTCAATACGAGGGAAATCATGAGTGTAATGTTGATCCAGAAAAATGGGCAATTCTTCATGATATTTTTGAAAACATTCATAAGTTAAATATTTAAAATGTTGCCAATCAGAATAAACAATTGATAAAGTAACCAACGCCGAATTATCACATAAATCACTAATTATTTTGTAATCTTGGAGAAAAAAGGTGTCATATGACTTGAATTAGCAAAATTCTCCTTTTTCTCTTTTAAAAATAGCAGTTTCGTCGCATCCTATGAACTAACGTAACAATATATACAAAATGCAGTTATTACATAAATTGTGATATGTCACGAAAAAAGCGACCATCTCTGTTAAAAATAAAAGTAATCAAGCACATCCTGACTTTAGGAGCTGCAAAAGTAATAATTTTGTCCGTATATTCAATAGCACAAGAATAACACACACCTCGAAGTTGATGCTGAAATGGTTTTTACAATCCTTATACCTCCCACTCAAGAAACAAATACATTTCCAATGTTATAGAAAATGTATGTGACGATCAATTTGGATCAATCAAAGAGCTACATTCTGAACTGGCATTCGTACAAAAATACTGCTGTTCAAAAATAGCGGAAATGAAAAAAAAAATGGAAAGTCAACACTATGATAACTGCAATTTTTTTTTTGACTACTACATGTCCCGTATAAAATGCAACCCTAGTTAAATGCGTGCGCAACTTGGAAAAAATATAACGAGGCTGCGAATATTTTGTTGCATCTGACGTTAAATTAATACATTTTTGAAACAGACTTATGACTAAGCGCACATTTGATACATTACTACTCATATCTATATTATAAATTCACATTATAAATTTTTTTCACAGCAAAAGTCTGAATTGTCCCGAATATATTTTTATACTTTTTTGTATCGAAATGTTTAGCAAACTAGAAGAGTCATCATGACTAGCAAATTTCAATTAGGCACTAGTACGAGTATATTTGAGAAAATTTTCGTTCATAAGCGTTGCATTTTGTTGGAGGACATTATAGACCAGTACTTTGAATCCTTCTCCTCGAGTAGAAAAATAAAAACGAAAAGTTTCTGACCGAGGATATAGAAATCCGTTTCTAAAAAATCGAATGAACGCAGGGCCACAGCAGTGTAGATGGTATAGCGACGTTTCCCGATACGATAAACGGAAATGGAAAACCAAGAGAAGGTTGAGGGGATATATAATGACGAAACAGCGAACCAGAAAAAGCAAATTAGTTTATTCATTCGTTAAAATCGATTACTGTAGTGTTGAAATGCCGCTGGCATCCGCTTTTCCAACGCTGATTTCAGTCGAAATTGATAAATAGAAAATTGGGCGTAGCACAATGTTAGCTTTTATACGAGTATATTCATTCGCACCGCCGAAATTCAGTCGAAAATACTCGTATGACGAATTGCTGTTTTATAACCTCGTTCAAATGCTACATGTATGTATATCTACTTGTATGAAATTCAACAGGAAAATTTCATAGTCCTGGAAATTCATATAAGTAGCTATATACTCGTACTATATATACTCGTAGCAAAGAAAATGAAAATTTTTTAATGAAAAACCTTGTACCATTCAAATTTTATAACGCTTCGGGTTATATGCGGTGGCTTTCGGTGTGTATTCGTATTTGCCGTATCTACTCGAATCAAAGATAATAACTTCAAATGCGTGAATGAAATATCCCATATCTATTAAATAAAATAGGCAATAATAAATCAAAATATTTTGTAACTATATTGCAGCGCTTTATGGTATTGTTTTTGCCTTTTGGCAGTGGCGTCTGCTCTGCCAAATTCAAAAAAAAATTCATCAATCATTAATTAATAAGTTACTATTAAATAGGAAAACAGAATAGAAAAAGTAAAATGTAAACGAATTTTTAAAAAACGAAAAGAAATGAGAAGAGAATGCCACATAAATGCCCCTAAAAAAGAGAAAAAAACTGAAAAATTTTCCTTCCAGTAAGCTTGACTTGGTGAGTATTGTTGAATTGGTTGTTCATATTTTACAATAAACGCTTTGACATAACTGCAATGGGCAGAATTTATGTCCAGAGGAAAGAGTAGTTCTTGTGAATAGTAGCAGGGTGTTCAGTCAGTGCAAATGAACGTATGCGCACTTATATTCTTGCACACTTGTATTCTTGCGCTTCTTCTTTTTCTCCTTCCTTCAAAATTTTTGTTAACAGCTGAAGATCCTCTTCTGTTTTCAGTTTTGTATTTTCAATTTTTTCCCCTCAATTTTCATCATTTGGGGGTGGGGGTGGGGGTGGGGAAGAGGAGGAGAAGGAAGGGTTTGATTTTTGGAGTTGAACACCCAAAAAATACTACCACACGACGCCACTGCCTTTTGGTTTTACACAGCAAACAAACATACCGAACAACAATTTTCCACTTTATGGTGACGAACTGCGTACGTATTATCCGCTAACACAGTATAGCAGACCTTTTAGAGAGCACCCTGTATATGTAATATTACAAATTTCGGTTGCCCAAATATTACTACCGTCAGCTACTATACATATATACGACTCTTCAATAAATCACCACCAATAAAAGTCCTGAACGTAATCAATCAGTGGCGAACGGAACCGAAATGAGGCACGTTATAAAGCCCTATGCCTTCTCTCAGCCCTTCACATCGCACCATTAATAAAGTGCACCCCCTGCCCGCTGTCATCTATGGGCCTTAGACGCACGGCCTTTCGTGTGGCACACATCGTCGAGGGAGCTGCCACATTTGCGACCAGCGACGGCTGAAATTTTTGGAAACCTCGATTCGCGCCCAAAATCGTTATAGTTAAATATATTGTTTCGAAGGCGTGTGGGAAAAAGAGGACGTGCACAGGCTCTAGATACATATTATATTTTATACGTGTGAAAGCGGAGGCGTACTATAGATTGGTGGCAGGGAGCGAAGCGGGTAGAGGGGGTGGGGGTACTTCGAGCATGAAAGAAAGGCGTATATATAATACAAATTGGCTTGGAAAATAGTTACACCGAATATACTACAACGACCAAAGTTTTCGAACAATTAACAAGAAGCCAAGCACACGATAAATTTGTACCATTGGCTGGCGGTTAATCGACGTCGACATTTTCACTTTATACTCACGCAAAGCAAATACTCCCCCCCCCCACCGACCCACCCCACCGCCAGCTTGATGACCATATTTTCCATACCACCATCAATACACGTATATATACATATACGCCCCCTCCCCCTTTAAAATATTAATTATTTCATTAAGTGTTATATTGCCCGCGTTAAAACACGGTTTATCGGTATACGAATACACCTCTATACAGCCTCTCATCTGTAGATACGCAGGTCTGTCTATACTTTCGCAAATACATACCTACAGGTACGTCTATTGTAGTCACATAAAAGCAGGTAAAACGTTAATTTCGGTCATTTGTTACTCTACGAATGTATATAACTCTCCCCGCAGACAGATTCGCACTGTCGACTAGCTCGTTAATCAATATTAATTTATATTTGCACGATGATTTTAGCTACTATATATAAGCGCTGCTGCGCCTGTAACTATCGTACTATTCGGCAATTGATCAATCCGCATATTTCAAAAATAAAATCAAACTTTTTTTCAGTAACACGATAGCTGGCTCGGATGAAAATGTGTGATGCTCTATCTCAACTAAGGGCGTAAATACTGTACGTTTTCGCTGTCTTTTGCACCGCGAGTTGACTCAACCCGATGGGCAAAAGATGAGAAAATGATCCGGAAAATGAGAATTTTATCCGTTGTCAGTCTGTTTTTATTTTCGACCATCGGATCTGAAAATTTGCAGATATGTTTTTCATCTTGATTATTTTTCCAAATCCGTTTGTAAAACGGATTTCCTGATTATAATCAGTGATAATTTTCGGGCAATTTTTCTAAATCCGTTCGTAAAACGGTTTCACGGATTATAACCCGGGCCAACAAATATGATAAAACAGCCTTCACGGAAAATAATCCGGACTCATTTCCGGCAAGACTGATTACAATCCGTTTGAAATCCGTTTTAGAAGCCGGAAAACAGGAAAATTCCGGGTTATAATCCAGAAACGGATTATAACCCGGAATAAAACGGATCCGTTTTCAAAATATTTTGCCCATAGGGACACATAAGGATATTATGTTGCTCTTGAACATAATATTCTGTATGCCCCCGGACGAAGCCCTTATTTGAATTTTTAACATTGTAAGATGTTTGTTTGAAGGTCTTGAAAAAAAATTTTTGGGGGGGGGCTTCGAAAAAAAAAAAAAAAAGGAAAAATGAAATTCAAGAAAATACAGCTTCGTCTGAGCATAAAAAAAATGTTTAAGGACAGTATATCATTCGGGGAGCAAGACTCGGTGAAGAAGATTGTAATGGTATAAGTGTACTTTTGAGCATAAAACTCAGGAAAATTATCATTTTGGTTACTACAACGCAAATCCTCAGCACATTTGTCAAAAAAATTACCTATATTATTTAACATTTTCGAACAGTTTTTTTAGACATCGATGTTGACTTCATAGCAAAGGTAGTGGACACCCTCAAAAATTATTGTAAAAATCACAACAAAAATATAGCCCTATAGGTAGTTACAAGAATACAATATGCCAGTTGTAAAATCAAACCTGACATCAAACAAAGTTGAAATTCACTTCTATACTCGCAGCTATAGAAAAGGATCTTTTGGCCCTCGATTAATCATCTATCTCTCCATAATATATTACATGTATAAGAAAACGAATTTTTTTAAAAGTGCCATTCTCAGGACCAATAGAGTCACTGCTACTAGATGGTCTTGCACTCGCGTTACCACAGATCCGTTCATGTCAAAGTCAGGGATTGAGGTCTCCGCCAGCACCAATATATCTCTCCATGACTCACAGACCTGGGTAACCAAAAAGACCACAAATACAGAGACACTGGACAACCACTCATCACTGTTGCCAAGGAAATAATAACTGCCCTCTGGTAACCATAAACTTACCTTAAATAACTGATAAATCAGATTTCTAGGCAATACATAAAATATTATCTTCAAATGGTTATTTCATGAAATCAAAGCTACGTATGCTGCATGAGGTGTGTTAAAAAATCAAACTTCGAATAAGTAGAAAATTATTTCAAGTCATATTCGTGCATAAATTTCGAACATCTATACGCAGTTAATGTACTTACAAAAAAAGTAAAGGAAAATTGAGTTTGATGCGAGCTTCCAAGGAAAAACGTCTTCGCGGAAGTGGAACACAATTATTTATTCATAAAAAACTGTTTCAAGTTGGGGGGGGCGATTCAGGGGGCAAGGAGTAGAACGAAAATGAAATGAATTTTATTCGATTCACGTATATAAAACACGTGAAAATGAATGCGTTCATAATATGAGCTTTTGAGCGGAGGCTGATGGTGGAGGTGAAGATGTGGTCATCATTTTTAATGGCGAGAGGTCGTTGACGTGTATCTGAAAATGTAATCGAACTTTCAAACACGTACCAACATACGAGTATGTGCGACAAAATGCTGAACATCGCAAATAAGCAATAATAGTCTCCAAAAAATGGATTTAAAAACAGGCCACTGACAGGAGACTTATTCATACAGAATTTATTGCGAAATTCGAAAGAAAATGTCTCAAACATTTTTCAGTTCCTTTGTCTCGAAGGCTGAAAGGAAAGCGGGGAAATGCTCATACGCAGCTACTATACCAACTTGATGACAAATATCGGTACCATAAGACGCGCTCATCGATTTAATGACCCAAATCGGCATTTTCATACATACTCATTGCTCCAACTGGAAAAACATTCCAGCTAACTGCAAAATTTTCCAGCCATAATTCTTATCAATCTCAAATTTGCAAGGGGAGTATAAATCTATCTTTTTGGTTTTTCCATCGCAAATAAAATAACGCGTTTAGCAGATTTTAAAGATGCAAAATTATGCACCATTAAATCGTCAGAACTTTCTATTTTGAATTTCAAATGTCGATAGGTCCTCATCCACAGGCGACAAACACAAAAACATAGCAGAATTTATAATCGGAAACTTCGGCAGACAAGTCTGCGTGAGTGAATAAGACGGTTCGAATATTTTGACCGCAATCAGTTTCGTCTCATTGAAATGAGATGGCTTGCGGTGAGACGCGCAATTCACGATGTCAAAATATTTTCTATCGAAAAAGGGTTGCCTATAAGAAGATTTAGTAAATTTACAATTATAACTAGCATCACCAAAGAGCATCCGAGAGCACCCATCCAAGGAATTAGTTTGGGTGACTGGTAACCAATTTTAAATTTTAGTCGCCTTGTTATTCCTAAAAAAAACATTAATTCAATATAAGTGGAAAGAATTTTTTTCCTTTTGGCAGCTTCTTAGGTAGGCGAAATCAGAAAAGTAAGTAAATGGCAAAAAAAGTTGAACTTGAATAATATTATATTCTCAACCACAATAAGATCAGCGCGATGCTATAAAAAATGTTCACTTCGAATTTTTTGATGAGATCATTAAGGATTCCAATGTGCTGCAAAGATTGAACATTTTTAACAAGTATCAACAAAAAGCCAGTAGAGAAAAAAAATTAAAAAATACGGAAAAATTAACTTCAGCATCGATTTCATGGATGTCGACATTTTTTCCAATTTTTCTTGGCCCCTCTGGTTTCCCCTAAAAGAAAAACTAGTACCGTCACTGATTAAAGGGGCCTTTTCTCAAACGTAAACAGTGTTGCCTTTATAACTATAAATTAGTAAAATTCAAAACAATTCAACGTCATGCATGAACACACCATTGCTACAGCGTGAGTATGGAAGAGAAAAACCAATTAAACATTTGGGAACCATGCGTCTATCATTAGCATAAGGCAATCTTATTGCAGTCTAGTAATCAGTTATAAGCAACCTTTACATTTAAAATTTCAAAAAAAAAAACGATTTTTGTAAAGAAAAGGTATAGACAACTTTCTAATTAGAACATCCACTTTTTCTCTTCAAGACACAACATTATGGGATGGAGAGCTTTTAGGACATCCAATATTCAAGATCTGCGACTAAATCACTTCAATTAGATTGCATTTTACATTTAACGTACCTACCCCTTTGCTAGACGTTTATTTAACCTATTTGCACAAACGCAGCTGACAATACATGTCATAATTTTCGATGAATTTCAATCTTATCCCAACTTGGAAACACCAATTCATTTCCATGCTAACCCGAGTGGTCAGAGATTCATAGCAATCCTGCCACCAACACACATCTCCAAAATAACTGATTAAACTCAAACACGGAGAAGGTCCGAAACAAATTAAAACATGACCCCAGTCAACTTCGTGAATACCATCCTTTCTCGATTTCAAAATAAATGAGCCTTTTCTTCTAATTAACTAAATAATGAGAGTTAGCTAAATAATGAGAAAACCGAGCAGAATTTTTCGGGTGGGCCAGTTAAGCCGTTTTTCTTCTTGGCTATATAGCCGTATTTTTTAATGAAAAAGTCGGTTTTTTCTTTCTGTCCGCATGCAGTAAATTTCGCGTGTCAAATGCTATAGCTGCCCTGAATTTGCACGTGAAATCGTAATTCGCTTCTTTTTTCTTTTTTTTTCGCCAGCGAGCTAAAATATTTTTGTAAATTATTATTTTTTTGCTCAGTGCACGCGCGACTATAACCAAATTCTGCTGCTGCTTCTTCTTCCCCTTCAAGACATGTACCGTGCGAATTTTGCAGAATGAATTAAATTCTAAAATGTTTCGCCCAGAATTCCAACAATTTTGTTGCTATATATATTTGCATTTTACATGACTGCGTCCGACATTGGTATATCCGCATCGAGTACAAAGTATAAGCGAATGCAAAGTAATTACAAAATGGACAACGAAGGGAGCAGGGGCGGGCAGAAATCGTGGGCTAAAGGGATACTGCTGAGGACAGATCCCCATCTTTGTAGATGAATAATGAGGTCGCAGTGGAAGACACAGGGGTGGTACGTACATTATGGTGTTGAGATAGCATCTGCGACAAAAAATTTCGGTTTGAGGTGAAAAAGACGGACGATGAAATGAAAAATTCCAGTAGAGGCAACGTCTAATGGGCGAAATCTCACATCGCCACTCGTGAGTGCGAAAACTACAGTCCTAAAAAATATTATTACTGAATTTTTTGGCTGATTCAGCATTACCAGTTACGGGTAAAATCATCGAAGCGAAAAACAATTGAGTGGCAACTCAACTGGGACTTAGCAGGTTCTAGACTTAGACCGACGATACGCAAGAATCAGCTAAACCTTACATCAGACAGCAGTAAGCTACGAGTAAGCTACATGATAACATGACTGCATATAAAATTTGGAAAATTGTGGATACATAGTAGTCAATCATATCAGATCAAATATTCCTATCATTTGACGACATATAAGAATTGGAGTGACCCAAACCGTATTTTTCTACTTCTAAGAAAACACATGTTGCAATTCGAAAGTGAAATAAAAACTCAAGGAGAGAGCTGAGAAGTGTAAGGAACATTTAAAATTGCAAGTCACAGGTGACTGGGTAAAATTTGTTGAAAATTTCAAATTATGCGAACCTAACGAGGGACTTCGAAATATTCACAATCTGTAAAAAAAAAAAAATGAATGGACTTCTATTACTTATTTTGAAAGACTCCGAGTACCTATCATAATAAATAGAAAGAAATTTGAACAACTTATTTACGCTGCATCTGCAACATAGTCTTCCATACAGCCAGGTGTAGCACAGTGCCACCACAAAATTTCAAGCAATCCCCTATTCATTAATGGAGTATAAATAGATTACTAGTATCCTAGTATTAAAACTGTTATGTGAGTTTGAAGCATGTAAATTCGATTGGCAATACCGAAACATGGAAGAGTATCCCGATGGGCAAAAAATGAGAAAATGATCCGGAAAATTAGAATTTTATCCGTTGTCAGTCCGTTTTTATTTTCGACCATCGGATCTGAAAATTTGCAGATATTTTTGTCATCTTGATTATTTTTCCAAATCCGTTTGTAAAACGGATTTCCTGATTATAATCAGTGATAATTTTTGGGCAATTTTTCTAAATCCGTTTGTTAAACGGTTTCACGGATTATAACCCGAGCCAACAAATATCATAAAACAGCCTTCACGGAAAATAATCCGGACTCATTTCCGGCAAGACTGATTACAATCCGTTCGAAATCCGTTTTAGAAGCCGGAAAACAGGAAAATTCCGGGTTATAATCCAGAAACGGATTATAACCCGGAATAAAACGGATCCGTTTTCAAAATATTTTGCCCATAGGGATACTTTTGGTGTACGTGAAAAGCTTTTGAAAGAATTTATTCTCGTCATCAAAAATAAGGAGCTCCGACTTTTCGTTATATGATTGTACAAAAAACGCGCCTGAACCTTGACCTGAACATCTATAATCACCCTTTATAAAACATTGAGCTACACTAAAGAGCCAAAAAATCAGGACAAAATAGCCCAGTTAGTTTTTTTTTTTTTTTTTGCAGTATAAAAATGTGCCAACTCAGCTCTCAGTCAAATTGATTGGAAATGAAATTTTGTAACACAATGTACAGTAAGAACCGCAACTTTAAACTAATATCAACTTGAAATTTACATAATCTATATAGAGTAATTCTCAACGGAACATTTCGTCCCCTTCACAATTTTTTTTTCCCCCCAAAAGCAATTGAGTATACACGTATAGGTGGTAACATGTAAACTGCGTCATTCAGTAGTGTATAGCGGAAATTATTTAGTCAACTTTTCTGCAATTTACTTCCCTTTCATTCGAGTGGAGTCGACATATTTTTTCGTGCCAAACTATGCACCAGCACTCGTCGTAACAGGTTATTTTTATTTAATATTATTTCACGATGCCACTTTTCGTGTCACCCTCGTACCCTAGCATTAAATTGTGTACCACTCGACCCTCGACCCCAATCACTCGCGCCTTTAAAACGTATACTGTGAAAAATGGTGTCGTGAAATAAAATTCACGAAAATGAAGGTACTTTGTTATTTTTCGCTATTCTCCTTCAATTTGCTACCAACTTCATTCGTTCTCCATCGAACATTTCTAGTTTTTCTATCAATATTATAATGAGAAGGAAGAAAGAACTATACCTATATACTGCACTCAAGAGCAAGACCGAGACTTCGTCAAGTTTTCTCAGTTCTTTCATAGTGAACAAATGTTGTAAAAATTTTATTTTTCTCGATTTGCAACAGACCCTGAGTTTTGAATATTATGATTACTCGGTGCCAAATTGAGAAGAAAGTTAAAATTTTACAACACCGTAGAAAAATGAAAAGGTAAGTAATTTTCACTAGGTACTTTCTACAGCAAAAATGGAAAAATTCAACGACATAGGAAGACTTCGGATTGCCTTCCTAAAAACACCTCTGCATGCAAATCTATTTTACTGGGTTACATTCTAAATAAATGTGTCACCATTCAAATACTTATACCTATATCCTCTTCTCGATGCATCTGTTACGAAAGAAAAAGTATCGAGACAGATTTTTTGCAGTAAACTAAACGTTCTATACGATCCAAACCAATACAAGATGAGAAATAAACCACACAAATAACTATATCATCGCAATTTTTTTAAAACTTTAACGTTTCTCTGAAAAAAGGAAACTGAACGCAGACTGCGGAGGGATGAAATGAACATTTTTTGCTAAACACAGCTACTTCCCAGCGCACTCAATAAAAGCAGATAAGTTCAGAAAATTTTTATACGGATATAACAGAAGAAATAGCGGTAAGTTGCCAAGAAAGTGTTGCCTTTTTCTCCTTTCTCGCCTGTCTTTTGCTCTTTTTCTTTTTCATTTTTTCTTTTTTTTTTTCATTACTTCGATTCAAAAGCCGTTATTAAACTTCCTCCCGCGTCTGCACACCCGTCAGAAAAGAGGAGAGTAGAAAACAGCCTTTTCCCAACATTTTAGCTCCATTTTATCGATAACGCCTTATTGTGAATTTTAATGACGAAATTTTTGGAAATCGAGAAACAGCGTGTACGCTTTATTGGCTCTTATTTCGACGATAGAAGAATTTCAGACACGCTCGCTCTCCATCCCCAATCATTAAATTAGATATAATTATATTTTTCCGAATTCTCAACGAATCGCAAGCATGCTGAAACGAATTAGAGACGAAGGATGCTTGTGGAAATAGTATAATCTCGACTTCGTGGAGAAGAGCAGGGAAAAAAAAAACTGCGATGAAACAGAAAAAAAAAGAATCAAACTAAGGGGGGTGTTGGTTAAGGGCGATTAAAAAGTTTTGAAATTCCTTCAATAAATATAAATCCCAATAAAGACGGTGAATCGACCTCAACCGATATTCGTTTCATTTAGTGAAAAAGGTTTCGATTCAGTTTCACGAAGTCCTACCTACTCCATATAATGGAAAAATATATTTACACAGTATTTATAACTACATATGTATACGTCATATCTCAGCAAAAACGGTCTGCTTTGAACTAGGTTAGTGTTTTGCCCAAAAGAAAAAGTAACTGCTCTACTATAGAAATACCAATTTCACAATAGAAAAACTTCTGAGAAAAATCTGTATTATAACTCCATAATAATTAGCCGAAACCACACATCTGTAGCCGAAACTAACCAAGACGGGAGATATTTTGTCGTCCACTTTCCTAGTAAAATGAAATTGACGACGAACATTTTTATAAAATGCATACAACATACTTTCCCCAATCAAATTGTGCATCAATGAGTTCTGAACTAAAACACGTGATTTTTAAATAATGTCGTTGAACTTAAATGATTACACTTGGCGTTTTACAGGTTTAGTTTTCTTCGTGACTGGATTTATAGAATTCCTGTTTCAAAATGATAATGGATGACGAAGTGATTCTCGTATATACATGTATAGGTAATCCTCAACTAATGAGCCAAGTCTAATGAAAGCAAATAGCAATTTTCAGGGGGAAAAAAAAAAACAGTTCATTTTAAATCCCATTCAAATCCTCAAGACAATTTGGCCAACTTAACGATATAGTCGTATAGCTAGTTGAACGTATTTCATGAGTGTCGCCCAAAATAACTACTGCTCAGCTACATCTGCTGGAGCAGAATACGGGACACAAAAAAAAAGCCAACTTCGCATTTGGCGAAAAGAAACCCATTTTGGCGCGCCTCCCCAAATAAATTACTTCAAAAACGAACACTCCGATTACGAAACTTTACTCCAAAGTACAGTGATTAACATTCGCCATTACCATCGAAATAGTCCTCTCGCCTCTTCCTATCCTCTTTTTTATCGTCTTCGAAACGCATCTCGCTCGCCCATCTCCACCGCCGGGATATAATATTATGTACAGTACAACCGCAAAATGGACCCGAATCGTTCTACATCGATGATAACGTGGACCATCTACATAATATACACGTATACCTGTATAGTCCACACTAAAGGTGAGCCGCCTTATTATTTGTACAAACCCCACTCAAAACGAATGATAACCGTTTATCAGAGGGGAAGCTGCGGAGCGCAAAGGCGCGAGCAGGAGATATTCGCAACGTTCGCACGAATTCAGGTGTAAGTAAAACTACCCATCTACTTACTGCCTCATCTCTTGGCTTTCCCACTATCCACCAGCGAACTGGACGGCCATCAACAACTATTACAATCTCTGCTAGCTTCCACGCTTCACTACAACAATCTTCGAGGCACGAAAACTCGCTCGCTAGGTACCAAAATGTACAGGGTGTTCCGCTTCCAGCTCACCACCTGGTAATGACGAGCTACTCAGGATAACGATGAAGAGTCGCAATTCATAACGAGGGTAAGTGCCATTTTAACTGACAGGTGTTTCATTGCAAAAGTGTCCTGAATCTGCTTCACTAGATCTTATGGATTATCAGGGTCAGAAACATAATTTGTATGCACGTTTCGAATGGAAAATTTTATACCGATTCCAGTGGTGCCAACCGTAACTTAATTCTATCTCCAAAACTGACTCAGATAATGAGGTTTGAAGGTAAGATGTTGAAAAAACTTCTGCCACATGTTGGAAGAACTCGTCTCAAAATTAAGATACTATTTTTAAAACAAAAAAATTTATATGAGCACATGTGACCCGGAATGAGGGGGGAAAAACTCGGGGAAGATATTTGATATAAAAAAAATCATAATTGTCACATTATTCCCAATCCTGTAACTCATATTGATTGTTCTGAAAAATTTCGACACCAGTGTAAGAAAATTTGAATAACTTAGAAAAGGCATGAAATCCGCAAATAGATACTACTCTCTCATTTTGAGAGTGTGCAAGAATACATTTTTTTTTTTTTGTAAATTAGGTAAGCTGTCCTACTTGCACTTTTCCGCGTTGAACTCGTAATGAAACACCCTGAAATATGGGCTGTTGAAGAGCGAGATTGAGGAAAATACTTACGAGATGGGGAACAACAAATCTCGAACGAACTGTTTTGGGCACACAATAGACGATGGCTAAAATGAATAGCTTCGTTTACAGACTTCATTTTTCGTTAACAAAATTCGTTTCGAATCAAAAAAAAAAAAAAAAAAAAAAAAAAAACGAAGTGAAAAATACTGTTTTTACACCCACCCACCCCTCCCCCGCACGTATACGAATATCAATTTAACATAGTTTACGTGAAATCGATTGACGTTGGATTAGCTGGAAATTTGATTTAAACCGAAACAAATTTTTTTTTATAACTTTATTTTTTTCCTGCTATTTCTCCTCTTTTTTGTTGTTGTTTTTTTTTTTTGTAACTTGGTTTACTCGTACATTCTGCAAAGATCGAAACTGCGTATTATATTATACCTACTCGTACTCTATACATTAACTAATTTTTTGCTTTAAAGGCATCCGATAATTAGGCAAGCAGAAAAATCGAATAATTAACGTCAACGCGGTATTACGTAAAACCTTTACAAATAAATATCGAGGGAAAGTATACGCCCTGTAAAATCGATGTGCAAATTAGGGACGTTGTTCGTTTTTCTAAAGGCAGAACTGAGCGAAAAGCAATTATTTTTAATTTACTCCAGTTCCGGTTCGGGTTCCGGGCAATTTTAAACAAAATTTTACCGATTTCAATAACTATTACTGCAGATGTACTTTTCTGTCAGAGTATAGGTACATATTATCATTATATGACAGAAAATCTGGCAATTCAGATTAAACAAGGTGCTGAAAGAAATGAATAAGTATCAATTATAAACAGCTTACCAATAGAAAATTTTTCTCACCACAATTACGAAATTCATCATTTACTCGTATCGTAGACAATTCTTAGTATTTGTACTTATTTGTGCAGTACGGTTTACAATAGGTACCTTGGAAATTTAGATAATATATTTTACTATTTTTGTAGTACTTTCAGCTACAAATCTCGAATACTCCCTGTTTCCCCGTTCAAATAGTGAAAATAACTTTTCAAATTATACTTTTTCAGTGTAAAAACTGAGGATACAGTTTCTTGTCGCCAAATTTGGATATAGGGCCCTCAAATATACTCTCTCGATCCCACAATATTGGTATACCTACGCTATGTTTTCTCCAATGCACTCGAACACACTTTTTTGATTTTTAAACGTATATTTTCCAAAAGTCTCAAGCACTTCATTTTAGACGATTTTAAAAAATTCGTAAAAAACAAAGTTCCCAAAAGGGGAAAAGAAAGCTAGCAGTAATTTGAGACAAAACTTTGTACAAATGCTAGAAAATAAGAAAAAAAAAATCAACAAACAACGATTTTCTGCCTCGGGAATTAGGTATAACTTTTCAAATATGTTACGAACTTTACACGAAAGCAAATGAAAAAAATACTAACGTAAATTAAAGATACCCAGGGAGAAGAAATTCAGGTAAGTATATTATTTTCAGGACGTTTTCATTTTAGACGAATACATGACCACGATTCACAGCTATACGTGGCTTCAACTAACAATAGTATACGAATACTGTTAATCAACTTCCATTTGAGTTTCAAAACGAGAACGCAACACAGACGTCATCAAAATCCTCAGTCAGACTGGCTGTATTTATCGTTGGACCAAAAAAAAAATATATAAAAATACTCGTCGCCACGTTTCTTGCTCTCTTTCATTAATGATTTATAGGTACTAAGGCTCGTCGTGGGAACTCTAACGACAGTAACCGACCAAGCCGAATAAAAGATTTACCTGATATGAAAAGAATTTCCAACTTCCTTCGGTTATAATGGTCCTTACGATAATTTCGATGGATACACGAAATTGTCATAAGCAAAAGCAAAAAAACACGAAAAACACCAAGTAAACTTTATCAGCGTACGATGAAATTACACACTATTATACCTACACTGCACCGTTAGAAAGATTTCAATTCAAGCAAAAAAACCCACACTTCGACCGGCGAAACTAAATCTCAAAGGCATTCGGCTTTACCACAATAATGAGGACGTACGATCGAATATTATGTCACGTGTGTTAATAAAAATCGTACGAAAAATTTGGGACAGCGCCACGAGAGAGAACTCAACAACTCCGACGGACAGACCGGAATTACAATTTGTTCGAAGGAAAATAACCACCCTTCCTTGTACGGCCGTAGCGCGATTTTCTCCAAAGTTCGGAAAAACGTGTAACCACCCGCACAAACTTAAGGGGAAACCCTTCGACGCATGCGCACAACCGTCCTCCGCGGCACTCGAGCGTAATATGGTAAGGAAATCACGCTCTCATCTAAACAAATCAACATTTTTTCCCCCGTTTTTTTGAGTCTTCTTCAAAAATAAAAAATCGTCCCTCTTCATAGTATGTTTACTTTGCCTAGTGCCTACCTATTGCAACATTCTTTTTCGATTTCAGCCTTATTTTTTTTTTCTTTCTGGCCACCCCAATCTTGCGTTCTGATCTCGGAAAAAATTTACGACTTAGCATTTGAATGCCAGTGAACTGAGAAAATGAGCCTCATTTTTTCGAGCTCTTTTTTCGCTCCCTCTTTCGCTGAATTATTGTCAAGAGAGCGAATTCAAAAGGCTTTACGAAAAAATTCGATTTCACAACGGTATAAAAAGAAAATTTCAAGACCGTCTTTTTTGTTTTCGTAAAATATACTTCGTTCATTTTCGGCTTGATATTATCTTGAATCAAAAAATATTCGATTACTTACGGCACGTGGATGCAATGCGAGGGTAAGGTAACTATCAAGCATTTGATGGTTTTTCAAAACAATAGAGAGCACTCCATGACCAATTCGTAGATAGTTCATAATAATAAGCATGAACTTACCTGTCAAAAAAAGAAAAACAAAAAAAAATTAATAATATTTACACTACACACACTATCGAAGTCTGAAAGGCGCTTGGATTGGAAGGGGCTGAATACAAATTACTGAGGAAGTTGATGTAGCAACTGGCTTTAATCCGTTTGAAAGATTTGAAGTACCCGTAGAAAAATCAATTCGTGAGTTTATTTCACTTATAATGAATTTATGAGATACTTGTGACTTCATAGTTCATAATGTTGAACCAAACTGTTGAACGATTCAGTTCCTTCAGTTATACAAGAATGACGTGATTCATAATTGATTTTCTTGTCATTATAAACTACCGACACGAGCTTTTATTGGGCAGTACTATAGTAATTATGAACATACTTCGTTAGTAAACTTGATACATGCTGCACATGGAAAAAAATATGGAAGACAGGAGATAAGAGCTTTTTTTACCGTCTGTTATAGTTCAAGAAAAACAAAATTCACTTAACTTGTACGTTTTTGAGTTCTATTTCCGTTCAACTATGAGTCTCAGTTTCAACCTTCAGAACAGCCAATAACCAATACAATACAATGAAATTCTCAACTTTTTCAACTAATTCGAAAGCACACGTTCTCACCACATACCATCACAACACATTCGTTCGTAAAATCTACAATGAAAAGCAGAATCAGAAAAATAATAGTAAGGTAAGTCTCTCAAAATTCCTGAGTTTTTCTTGCTCGTAAAAATAAGATGATAGGTACTGAATTCAAACAGCCGAACAACTCGAAACTTGAGCCCTATACGTCGAATATTCTTTCAATATTCTTTAGCAAACATTATACCATAATAATTTTTCAATCATAATATCATAAATTAAGTGAAAACATATTTTTTAAAAGGTAATTTATTTACAAAACAGGATGTCATATAATTTACGAAGTTTCCATCGCAATCGTATCTTCAGTATGTTTACCCTTTCCTTTGCTAAGAGCCAATTCACGTCCTTTTGCTCTTCTTTCAAGAATTTTTTTTCTGTCTTTATCTAATTTTAATTTGACAATAACAGTCTGAAAAAAGAAAAAACAAAAAGAAAACAAAATCAAACAAAATTCCCGAGATTATGAAAAGCTTCAAAATATAAAATATTTTACCTTTGATGGATGAATACCAACAAAAACGGTTGTACCATTCGCCTTTTCTCGCTGAATACGTTCAATATATATGGCAAATTTCTTTCTGTACACTTGTACAACCTTACCAGTTTGTTGACCCTTATAATGACCTCGGATAACCTGCAAAGAAACCAAATTTGAGTTTAGGAAACATATCTCGACAAAAATGAAACAGCAACATATAGTACCGAAGAAAAAACGCAGCAAGTACAATAATAATTATTCAGATGCCAGGAAAAACTGAACGTATTATAACTAGATCATTTTCGGAACTACAATAGTACAATCACACTTTATAGGTACTTGAATACAAATTTATGAATTTCGAATGTATTTTTCAATCATTTTTTTTCTTCAATTCTGTGAGTGAAAATTTTGAATCGTCAACTCTTCAACAAGTTTCATCACAATTTATGAAACATTGAAAAACTGATCCAAGTAGAAGTCAACACTTACTGAATTAAACATCAAACAAAAACTAAAAACTATGATTCAAAATTAAGAATTCCGCACTCTTTTGTCCGGCATTGTTTCCAAAGAAGCAAAACATTCTTTTCCTGGCATTTTTTGATAAATACATTTATACGTAATAAGGTCAGAGCCATAATTTCAACAGACCAAATGAAATAGAATTTCAATTAACACAACAGAACTTGAGCCGAATTGGTAGCCATCCTATTCATCCACAAGATGTGAAATTTCGGCAGGAACCAATGCAACGAAGCGACAGTTGCATTAATCTAGTCAACTACCTCCGGTTCAGAGAATGGTTTTGTTCATCATTTAAAATATTTCACAAAAATTCAACGTAATCAGAGCCATAATTTCAACAGACCAAATGAAATAGAATTTCAATTAATACAACAGAACTCGAGCCGAATTGGTAGCCATCCTATTCATTCACAGGATGTGAAATTTCGGCAGGAACCAATGCAACGAAGCGACAGTTGCATTAATCTAGTCAACTACTTCCGGTTCAGAGAATGGTTTTGTTCATCATTTAAAATATTTCATAACAATTCAACGTAATCAGAGCCATAATTTCAACAGACCCAATGAAATAGAATTTCAATTAATACAACAGAACTCGAGCCGAATTGGTAGCCATCCTATTCATTCACAAGATGTGAAATTTCGGCAGGAACCAATGCAACGAAGCGACAGTTGCATTAATCTAGTCAACTACTTCCGGTTCAGAGAATGGTTTTGTTCATCATTTAAAATATTTCACAAAAATTCAACGTAATCAGAGCCATATTTTCAACAGACCCAATGAAATAGAATTTCAATTAATACAACAGAACTCGAGCCGAATTGGTAGCCATCCTATTCATTCACAAGATGTGAAATTTCGGCAGGAACCAATGCAACGAAGCGACAGTTGCATTAATCTAGTCAACTACTTCCGGTTCAGAGAATGGTTTTGTTCATCATTTAAAATATTTCACAAAAATTCAACGTAATCAGAGCCATATTTTCAGCAAACCGAACGAACAGCATTTCAATTGACACATACTACACACATAATAAATTGAAAACCATCCTATTCATCCGTTTGAAAACGGAATTTCGGCATGAATTCAATTCACTAAAGAGACGAATGTGCAAATCTAGTCAACTCCTGTTGGCTAAGAGAATGGTTTGGGTCATCATACACGTATGATAAAAATTAGCTTCAGTACAAATTACAAATATTCAAGGATTTGTTTAAAAAACAGACTTCCGTCAGTGATGATATTAAATGTCATATTTTACTGACACACAACAAAATATCTCAACATTATGACCAATTTTTGTTTCTAAAAAGCAATAAAATTCACTCGGCTGGATAATAAATGAAATTCAAAGCATTTATCCAAAAATGAGTGCAGCATTATTTTGCAGCTTGTGTCATCGCTGACCAGAGTCGTTTCCCAAACAAATCCTCTACCACCAAAATTATCTCAAATTCTGAGAAAAATTATACAAAACGTAAAGAACTTGAGGATTAAAACAGATGAATACAGTTAAAAAAAAGTAATATTACAAAAACAAATATTTGAGTTATAACATTCATACATGATTAACTCACATATCTTGAAAAGGGGTTTATATTCAGTATTATCTCATAGGTACCCAAATAATCAAGTATTTTATACAGAATTCTTTTATCAGAATTCAATAAACGTGAGACTTTCACACCTACAAACGAATAACTTGAGTTACAAACAACAAATCAGAGCCATATTTTCAGCGCACCTAGGCAGAATTTCGATTAGAAAGAGTGACTAGCAGAAGACGAATTACAGATCAATAGGCTGAACTCAATTCGAAGAACGCAACACTCGAGCTATTCTAGTCAACTGCCACAGGCTAAGAGAATGGTTTTTTTCATCATGATAAACCAATATGACAAGTCAAGTGTTGCTATGTTTTGCTCCATTCGATGAAATGATAAAAGTTTCAACTAACAAATAACAAAACGAGAGTTTTAACAAAGCTGAGTCAAAAAAATATAAATTTATAGCAAAATTTCAAGTCATTTTGGTATGATGACAGCTAAATTTCATTTTGTAGTACATGGAAGAGTCAGTGCAACACTTATCAGTCTTAATGCGAGCACAACATAGCATGGTTAGGGAGATACAACATCAGAATAAAAATACAATTGACTCGAAAAGATTGGAATTGAGAAACTTGAAATTTCGTGAATTCTCACCTGCACTTCATCGTCCTTTCTCACCGGCATTGATCGAACATTGTACTTCTGTCGCAGTTCCTTAGACAGAGGAGCCGACATTAGTCTTCGACGAATGTGCGACGGTGCGGTGAAATGTGCCTTTCTATTTTTACGCCTTGAAGCCGTCACGAATTTATTCAACTTCATATTGGTCGTTTCTTCTGAGAGTGCCTGATTCAAGAACAATTCGATCACATTTAAGACTGAATAGTACGAGAAGTTGAAGCGGAAGCATTGATAAAGTGAGAGTGATACTTACGGCGAATGTTTGAACGGGTTTCACAAAACGAAGAAACGAAAATAAATCACTTATTATCGAAAGAAATTGAACACGTTACACGATTCAATTCAAGAAAAAAAATGAAATTCGAAAAATAAATTTTTTCAAGCACGACGCACTGTTTATTTTGTTGGCATTTCGTTAGCGAATTTGTTTGTTTTTCGGAAAATTGTAAAGTCGTATATTACCTTTTTGGAGCAGGCGTTTACAGGAGATTGAGGAAAACGAAAGAAATGATCATGTATGACTGATTTGAGAGATGAGTATCGCAAATTCGCAACGTACAGACAGGGTGCCTGCGAGTTGCGACTGCGTAAGGTACAAATAACATAACAAAACACAATCGTATGGCAAAAGGCAAAAGCACATTATAAAGAACCTTTTACCGTTTCACTCATAAATCAGAGAAAATTAAAAAAGTAAAATACTATGTGGGTACTTTGCAGTTGATTTAAAAAAAAAAAAAAAAAAAAAAGACGAAAGCAAAGTACCATTGTAATCAAGATTTAGAATAAGCAAACACATGTATAAAACATTTTGAGTTCGAAAAAATATAGTGCAATCAATTTTTGGGACTTGATAGTGGAAGAGCCCTCCTGGACTTCGGCCACTAATGTGCTTGTTCAACTTCAAATTTCACTTATGCATTTTTTTTTCATTACATTTTTTAAATTAAAATAATGTTTTCTTGAATCACAAGATCTTCGGCAAGATTCTGAATATGTGTTCCAGTACATAGTCGTAGATGAACAGATTTTAGAATTTAGGCAATTTTTTATTTTCGATGATTCATTACAAATTGGTTTCATAAAAATTCAATTAGTTATACGTTATAGGTGATATTTCGGAGTTTTGTCAAAATTTCATACTATTTTATTACGCTTGTTTCTATTGGTAAAATAATAGTGACTTTTATTTTATTTTAAATATTAATTAGGTAATTAATTTTTTCCGTACAACGATATTATGAATTTATTATGGCTCGCTGAAATTTCTCGTTAGCTAAACTAAATTTCACATTAATTTTTTTTTCATTTCTTCACACTTGACACTCCTCAAGGAAAATGAATTTTGGGCAGCGAGCGTAGCGGAAATAATGGATTTCGAATAGAATCTAATCGGGATTGAGGGACTGGGCTGTTTTGGGGTATTGGATAGTAATTGAAATATTTTGTAAACATTCAATATTAATTTTTTTATAAAATATTTCGAATGTATTGCCTTCAATATTTTAGAAAATGTCCTACGACTTGACATACCGGTAAATATTATTCAATAATATTCGGAATACACACAACAAGATTATTTTAGGAATATTTTTGTTAAAAATGGTATTTGTTGTTGATTGAAAAGATATTCGAGAATATTTGAAAATAATTCAGATATTTTCGAAATTTATAAAACAGCTTCTCAAAGAGGTATTGAAATAAAACCAGGATACCTTTACTTACCCACGAAGAATTTCTCGGAGCATTTTGAGAAAATTTGCTATAAGATACCGACCCAATACGTAGCTATAATAATAGGTAGACCTTTCGAGTATTAATATTTTTCTTATGAGATATTTTCATTTTTCAACCGAAGTTAAAAATAGGAATCTTCTGTTTTTGAGATATAAAAGGGAACACTGATTTAAATAAACAAACAAGCAGTGAATGAAAAGAAAGATTTTCTCTCTCTCGCCTTCTCTCATTCTTGATTCTTCTATTCTGTTTTGGCATCTTCATCTTCACCTCTTTCGTTCTTATTCGTATTTGTAACTCTTGAATTAAAATTCTTGACTCATAAAAATTTTATGAGCAAGACGTCAATTGACCAACTGTTTCCTTGAAACACGAACCTCTCTCAAATATCTGAATGAAAGAATGCGAATGGAATTGGTAAGTTTTTACCATTTTATACTATCGTACTATCAACTATTAATTCGGGCCTCAATTCATATGCACTACTTTTTTAATGCAGTTCGTATAATGAGTTCAACCGAAGCCCTATTAAACTGTTGCAATAATTACATTCTCATCGATGTGGGAGCCAGTATCACGAACAAGAAATTCACCCGAGACGTCGATTCTGTAATTCAGAGAGCCAAAGATGCGGGTAAGTTTTTTCCCAATTAATTCACCTCAGAATTTCAATAAGAAACTTTTTTTCTATTTTTCTTACATGTATCTCATTTAACTTTGCTTCTTATTTCCAACAGGGCTACAAAAGATTATTGTACCAGCGTCATCGCTGAGGTCCAGCAAAGAAGCGTTGAGATTGGGCAAATTTCATCCTGGCACAGTGTATTCAACTGCTGGTAAATGACCCATTTTACTCACAACTATATGATACTTTTAATATCTTCGAATAATAAACACTAACTATAACATTTATAATGTACCAACTGTATGCCGTGTTTTATTTTATTAATTGCCACCGTATAGGAATACACCCTTTTGAAACGAAATCATGGGACGAATCACAAATGGAGGAACTCGAGAATATTCTTAAAGAACCAGAGTGTGTCGCTGTCGGCGAGTGTGGACTCGATTATACGAAAGACTTTTCTCCTCGAGATGTTCAGAGAATGGTGTTTGAGAGACAAGTGAGTATCGATTATTTGTTTTAAACTTCGAATAAAATATTGACACATCTCAGGCATTCTTAAGAAAGAAAGAAAAAAAAATTGAAAATGATGAGATGTGATAAAAATAAGATGGCCAAACTCACTTAATAAAAATAATAATTTATGAATATTTTTATTTTTGCAACTTGAGGCCTGTGTTTGACATAAAAAAGCCACACAAATTTTTTTTTTTTCTAACAGAGGGCTAAAATAAGGTGGTAAGAATTCAAAAATACAAAAAAGCGTCAGTCTCTATTTCGGATGCAAAATGAAATGAAAATTGGAGTTTTTCATAATCAATAATAAGCATAATTTCATCAACAGGCTCGTAATAGGAGGCCTTTGTTAGGTAAGGCAATTAAAATTTTTCGTAGGGCAAACAAAATGTATTTTTACATTTGGTAACATTTTAGATTGAATGAGGGGGGGGGGATTTGATAAAACCCCTTTTTTATGCGCAATTGTATTAGGAAAGGGAATTTTATTTTTGTTCTAATCGAAATTTTGGGACAGTAATTTTTACAATGAACCAGTTTTATAATGGAAAAAAAAATGCACTGAAATTTGGGCTACACCTCACGAAGTAGAAAATTAACTCGATTAGTAGAAAATTTTTTACATTCTTCATTTTGTGTGGACTTATGGGCAGATCGCATTGGCCTGCAAAATCAGGAAACCGTTGGTTTTACGCGAAAAAGGTGCTCATGAAGATATGATCGAGATTCTTAAGAAATACAAAGAAATGTTACCAACTCTAGTGATACACTCATTTATTGGCACCTCCGAAGAGGCAGCTTCTTATTTACAGTTGGACAATCTTTACATCGCTGTATCAGGTATTTGTTTTTAGGTTTTTTTTTCTACTCCAAAATTTTAAGGTCGGTGTTATATTTTGTTTTGGCTAAAAAATAAAATACGCACGTATGTTTTTTTTTATTAAATCAATTTTTGTTTTTCATTTATACCTTTTCATGTTAGATTGTGGGTGAAAGAGTGTACGAGAATTTAGAATTTGTACTTTGAAGCCCAAAGTGATAGAAAATAATTGGATTCTCAAAGTTTTTTACAGGCATACTTTAAATACGATCAAAACAACAAGCCAAAGGTTGTAATAAAGACAGCTAGAGTAGCATGGAAAATGAAAATTTTCAAATTCCGTACCACTTCCTACAATAGTTCCTCTGGCTCATTAACTGTTTTTTTTTGTCTCAAATACAGAATTTTTCTGCTCAGAGAGTAAAAAGTATTGTATTCAGATCTACCAAATTTAGCTCTTAACGACTTTCACGAAAAAGTTTTAAATTTCCTCTTGAACTAATGGATGCTTCATTCAATACTAAATTTAAAAAAGATGATTAATTAATTTTAACTCCATGCATCCCAAGGTATGATTTTTCGGACTTTGTGACTTATAATTTTCGTCTCTGCACTCTCAAAATAATTAAATTCATCTTCTTATCCTTTTCCACCCATGAAAATCGTTGTAGTTTTCCATAAATTTCAAATCGCTCGTATTCTTTATCCAATCAACTTTCGCTGCCGCGATAATGGTTGTGTTAATCAATTAACATAACATCGTTTATTATTTTCGTACCAAATGTAATGTTTGTTTTTCTCTTTGATTGCTTTCGTAGGATTTGTATGAAGGTAAATTTTCTTCAGTTTCTCTTTGTTCGTGTTGTACTGTACTCGATTTATTTACAAAATACTGTCGTATTGTACGTGGTTAAATTATTTTACAGGCTACATATGTAAAGATAACTCATCAAATGGACTTCAAAAACTGATAGAAACTGGCGTTCTTCCACTGAATAGATTACTGGTGGAAACGGATTCACCGTTTCTCTATCCGAATGCTCGATCTTCCAAATTAACAGATTCCATAAAAAGTACATTCACTGAGAGGTAAAATTCAATTCTCATTTCTCTCTGTAAAATTTACCCGCTGCAAAAAATTTTAGTCGCACGAAGGCACTCAAACGTTGCTGACAACTTTCAAAAAAATTCTATCAGTTCTTTCTGTCTCAGCCTCTCTCCCTAACCGAGTAATCACGAAATTGAAATAATTTGTTCACGAATTTAGAGTATGAGACAGACATCCGAACATTGAATGTTATTATATAGAAGATAGTCATCATTAGCAGTAAAATTAAATTTCTCATCAAAATGATTCATACATCATCATATTTCTGAGATTTTCCTCTTTCTAATGAGACTAAATTCAGCTTTTTACGTTACGTAGAAGCTGAGTAATCACGAAATGAAAAATAATTTGTTTCCAAATTTAGGGTATGGGACAGACATGCGGACATAGGATTTTATTTTATAGAAAATAATTATTGACATTGATATGTTTTTGGGCTGGAAGTCAGTAGGAAATTAGTTAAAGCCTTTTCTCACAGGCTGCTAAAATATTTACCAATACAGGATACCCAGAAAAAGCTCAAGTCCAAATTTGGCAGTAAGGAACTAGTGACTACTGTCACTTTAGTTTCCATCTACTTCCATTCTGAGCTTAGTATTGCAAAAAAACCACCGATAGTCCTTCAAATAAAAACCATCAAGAGTCAAGACCCAGGAAAAAGAATAAACTTTTTTTTCTAATTTCAACAGCAAATACAGTATCTCAAAACGGAAAATTTAGACTAGAATCCGTTTGGTTCTTAGGTCCAGAAGTATACTTCGAAACCGATCCTGTTCCTACACCATCAGTTTCTTGGGTCAAAAATTTTAACCTCTTTTTTTCTTTCTAATTCAGGTCAATTAAATTTTTGGAACGATATTGCACATTTCAACGCAACGAACCTTGCAGCTTACCCATAATTGTGGAAATGGTAGCAGGTTTGCTGAACAAACCAGCTGAGGAAGTTGCAATCGCTACAACACTTAATGCACTCAAAGTGTTTGGCCTTTCTTAAGACGCTGCAAATTACCAAAAAAAAAAAGTGCCATGAAGAGACCCTAACATTTGTATCAATGGTTATTCATTCAAATGTGATATAATTTGTTTTTGCTTAGATAGTTGATTTATAATTTTAAATTATTTATTTTATTTTTTTGTTATAACTTCTAGTTGATCGGTTTTCAAGTCGATGCTTAATATTTTCACGAAACATTTCATTAATAAAGACTTTGTATTCGCATATAATTAATGTAAGTATAAATTGTTGAGAACAATAATAATATTGTGATTTGTAGAAGAGACAGAAGTTCCTTTTCTTTTTCTTTTCATTAAAAAAAAAAAAGTACAATGTTTATAAATACAACAGTTTTTCAATTACACGATGATAAAGAAGTCACTATAATATAATGAGTTGAATATTTTGGGAAGATATCAATCTTACACGAAGTGAAACGATGTCCTCAATGAGGTTATTCAAATTATTCAACTCGGGTTATCTATCGCATTGACCGATACTCTAATCGGTCAACACGATCGATTACGTCGTGTTTTTAAAATTTATTTATATCGGAGTTCATTAGATTTCATTTGGCACAAACAAGGCGAATTGTAAAATTACTGAATCATTCGAAGGCATGCTTGGTGATGCTTACCTCACAACCAACAAGAGCTATACGTAGTGAAGATTGTAAAATATATTAATTCAGTAAATAACGTATGTCGATTTTATATCAACCTATCAACATTATTTATCAAAGAGAAAAAAATCTACGTATGCTCATTCGAGAACCTGAAGTTATATAATCGATAATACATAGATAGAAAATTCAAGGGAAATCTATAACAATATGAGAAAATAATTCTACATTATTTTTGATAAATTAGGTAGAACTATTTCGCTATTACAAGAACAGTACATATTGACCTCAGCAAATGTGACGTGTGTTTATCTGCTACCGAGCCAAAAATGGTCAACATTAAATTTAGACTGAAAATATGAAAATAAGAAAATGTATGTATTCTGTAGAATGGGAAAATAATCTGACTTTAACGCCGCGAGTTTAGAAAATATAACGATAGAGAATGTAAAATTGTCGACCATAAAAATGAATATGGACTGGCAAAAATTGAACATGTGACTAATGAAAGTAGGTACTTGAGCGAGAATAAATATATAAGAAAAGTTGTTGGCATCAATTTTAATGTATTTCTAATGGGCAATAATTTAAAATCTATTTATACGTATAATTCATTGGTAAAGTATTGAATCTCTTCTAAATAAATTTCGTTGCATTCGAGAATCATACACAAACTATTAAAGAATTGCCACAAGCATAGTATCATCATTATAACATGATCAAATGGATAGTATATTTTGCGATTCGAGCCATTTTAATGGTAAGAAAAAACACATAACACTGCCGTTACGATTTTTATTAGGTAGTTATGTGTAACAGTCTTTTACAATTTTTTAAATATAAAACAGATTTCACCGAAGAAATTAATTTTCTCTTCTTAATTTCTTTCCCCAAGTGACATCTAATCAAAATTAAGGGTTAATTTTTAGTACTTACCTGTTTTAGATTCAGTCATATTGTTGGACTGGAACAGCTGGTTTTGCACTACTTTTCCAAACTCTGGCCCGTGGTACTCCGCGTATTCATTATTACTACTACATTATATCACAATAAAAAAAAGAAAATGGCATTTTCATCCACGTATTACATCGAAATGTACACACTACAATATAAGAGAGAAAAAAAAAAAAAACTGTAGGTATGTATAAATACTGGAAAAAGATCATTAAAAAATTTCAAAATATAGAGAGTTTATCAGACAAATTTGGCCGGAAATAATTGCGGTATCTAACGAAGTAACTATATTATAGTTAATTTACACTTACGAATCGTATGAGAATTACCATTATTACTACTATAATAAAACAAACGTTTATAGTAAACTCGTTCGAAATAATAAATCATTAAAAAAAAAATTTTTTTTGTATAAAAAAGAAAAACTAAGTAGACACAATAAAAGTAAGGGAAAAAAATAAAATAAAAAAAAGTCGATTTTCATTCGAGAAGAATAAAAAGAGGCAGAAAGGCTGTTTTGTGAAAGAATAAAATTATATTATTACGATTCTTCTTCTTCTAAGTTTAAATTGTGTGGAATCCATTCATCAAGAAGTTAGTCTGATTATAAAAAACTAATTCCCCCCTCCCCACAAAAAAAAACAATTATTTTCAAAAAATCGGAATAAAAATGAGAAAGAATTAATTATTTTTCACACTAATACAAACATACCAGCAAAATGGAGGCTAAAAGTTTTAATCACGAGGTTTATTACGCTGACCTCCTAATACGATTTTACAAAATTGTAAAATTTTATAATTAAAAATATTCCTTCATTTAAACTTTTCCAAAGATCCTCGCGCTTTGCCAGAAAAATAATTATAATTCTAGTTTTACAAGTACCCAGCCATTTTCGAATTCAGTTTACACCAATTTTCAACTGGGTAAATATAATATTATGAAAATCATGAGAAAGATTTTTCTTATAATATTCCTAACATAATATAGGAACATGACAATAATACTTTCAAACTTAAGGAATTAAAAACAAAGAAGAAAAAAATTAGGTAACTACACGAAAAAAACAAGCGCAAAAAAGATCTTTGAATTTTCAGTGTCTTCAGAAACTACATAATGTATTGTAAGTTACCATCCGAAACGTTATAATATGTATAATTTCCGAATAATGATCTCGATCAGTTCGTTTGACTTGTATAATTGGTCAATTCGAACAAGTACGCTGCACTGATGGAACCATTGCGAAAAAAGATTTGCACCACCTACTAACATTTTATTAATCGAACTAATCGTGTCAAAAATTTGTACAAAACTTCCTTCGAAGCCACCAGCTAAATTTCGGCGGACATCTGTGAGTTAAACTCTGCCAGCCAAAATCACAACGTCTACGGGTCTCATAAAATCTTTTCTGGATTGTAAAATCGAAAAATTGTGAATGAACAGATCGGGATGGCACAAATGTAGAGTCTACATAAATTATGAATTTTCGAACACACGCTACAATGCCCTATAAAACTATTGGAAGATGTAAGTACGTACGTAGAAAACAGAGTAAAAACAAAATAAAAACAAAAAATCAACGACGACAGATTTAAGAATAATTGAGCAGAAAAAAAAAAAAAAGAAAAAAAAAGGTGAAAAAAATCGTGGATTGCGGGGCAGCCCCTCTGCCCATCAAACAGTCGTTTCACGATCGATTTCGATAGACTCGGCATGGTTTAGCTTCTGTCAGGAGGAGATTGTGGAGGTGGACTGGTCGTAGAGTGTCTCTTCGGTGGCGATGCGACGTGGACCCGACATCTCGTCGATGTAATGGCCGCCGCTGTACTGGAATCGCCTTATGGTGGCCACCAACACGAATATGGTCAGAATCAGAATTACAGCCAATATGGTTGACAATAGGAAGTAGTTGCGCATCACTTTGTATTTGAGGTCGCAGTGACTCTCCAGCTCATCGTAGCCGGAGGGGCAGTTTCGGTGGCCGTCGCACCACAAGCTCGAGTCGATGCAGGCGTTCAGCTCGGGGCAGTGAAAAGGGCAGTCGAAGGGTATAGGTGAGACGGAACCATTGAAGGCGGTGGTGGTGGTGGTGGTGGCGACACCGCCAACCGACGACGGCGACCAGGTAAGGTTGAAAGCCGGCTCCAGTCGCAGATGTAGAGGGGTGCGCGAGCGCGAAATTTCCATCCAGTTTAGCAACGCCGAGCCCGACTCCTTACCGACAAAACGCAGCAGAAAGCTGGGCGGTTTGTTGGAGATGGCTCGGTCGCCGCGACCTTTGGTGTGCCACTCTTCCGAGAAAATGTGAATTTCCTGCTGGCTGTCGTTTGGCGTACCGGGGCAGATCACGTGAAACAGTCTGAAATGTAAGTCGAAACAGTTGACAGCATGAAAAAATGCCGAAATGATGACGAGCGATGTACCTAAATTTCAGACAAAATGTAAACTACACGTGCATTTATACTGCCTAGGTATCATTATATGGTATCTCTGCACTCTGTTCAACTTGAGATTGCAAAAAACGGAATGTCAAATTCACATTCATCAACAATATAAGTAACGATCAGTGTGATAAGAAACAAGAAATTAAAATCGGCAGCACAACCATTTATTGTTGCTGAATGTGAACCAGTACTTTTTCTTCTTCCCGGAGCCCTGCAAACTGCAATCCGTTTTTTGCAATCTTATAACGTGAACAGAGTATAGACGGCCACAGGGTGATTTTAGTGCTATCCAGATATTTCAAGGCAGCTGGGGTAGTCAGATTTGAGGTAAAACCTCTCTCTGAGACCAAAATACTGTTCCAAATAACCAAAAATTGTAAGTCATTCAATACTTGATAATTTCATAATATTATTATGTTGTATCATCTACCCTATTACGTTAGTTAAAATGAAATGTCAAAAACATAAGACAGGCCCGATTAAGACAAAAAACAAAACAAATTATTCAGCCAAGGCAATTAATTTTTTTTTCAATTCCGATAGCATTACTTCATTTATGTAGGTACATGTACTAAGCAGATGAATTTGAACGCCCACTTCCTAAAATCAAACTTTAGTGTTTATACTCATTTGGATGGTGTATGGGACAGACATGCGGACATAGGCGTTTATTGTATAGAATAATTAGTGACATTGATATGTTTTTTGGCTGGAAGTCAGTAGGAAATTATAGTTAAAGCCGTTTTTCACGGGCTGCTAAAATATTTAGACAGGATAGCCAGAAAAATCGCAAGTCAAAATTTAGCAGTAAGGAACTAGTGACTACTGTCAATTTAGTTTCCATCTACTTCCATTCTGAGCCAAGTATTGCAAAAAAAAACACCATCCAAATGAGTAAACATCGTGTTCTCACCTCAAAGGCGATCCCGAATATAGGAGGATGCGATTCTTCGTGTGGCAGCGGACCTGCTCGTCGGCAGTCGGCTTCAGCGGCAGCACGTGGCCCCACGTCAGCACGAACAGACTGTGGTTTTCGCGCGCCTCCACCATCCACGGCAGCCCTTCGCAGTAGCTGTCGGTGCGCTTGTGCGCCGGAAACGTCATCTGTATCTCACCGCCGGAGCCGCGCACCCTCTGGCGCCGTGGACAGTCCGCCTTGCGCACCATGCGGAAACGGGCGTGAAAGTAAACGTCGTGGAAATCGTCGCCGGCATCCGAAAAGTACACCTGGAAGCGCAACTCGAGGACGCGCGCCACCGACTCGAGCACGTAGGCGCTGGCGCCCGCAGCGGCGCGCGCCAGAGTCGCGTTATCACAGAAGCACGAGCGCTGCACCTTGACGTCGCGCCACGGCAGCTCGGCGATCTCGAGCTGCGACTGGCGGGTCACGTTCTCGTCGCGGTGCGCGCACGTGAACTGGTCGCCGAGGTAGGCGTCGACGGCGCTCTGGCAGCCGGGCGCGGCGCCCGCGTCTGCGCTGCCGAACGACACGTTGTACAGCGTCAGCGAGATGCGCTCGCCGGCGTCCGCCTCGATGCGGTAGAGGCAGGCCAGGTGAGTGGCGCCGCCGCGCGCAAACATGAACACGTTGCGCGGCGAGCGCACGATTCCGCTTTGGGCGCCGCGGAACAGCCGGCTACAGGCGCCAAACTGGGCTCTTTCCTCGCGTTCGGCGCTCGTCCACGGCCGGCCGCCCAGCGACGTGTCTACAAACTCGTAGTGCACCAGAAAGCGAGACGGGTGGACGGTGGTGCCCGGTTTCGAGAAGTATTGCATAATGGCGCTGTTGCTGGGCGACACGTAGCTCTCGTCGGCACCGCAAGGCCGGGTCCAGCGGCTGTGGTTGCGCAACGCCGAGTGGTCGCAGATCTTGGGCCGGCTGCAGTGGTCACCCAGCATCTGGCCGCCGCCGTCCCAGATGCGCAGTCGCGTCGGACACGAGTCGCTGGCGGCGCCCGAGCGCAGCGCCTCGTGCCAGTAGCTGGCGATCGACAGCCACACGTGGTCGTCGGCGCGCCCCTGGAAGCGGTACGTGCAGGTCGTGTTCGGTGGCAACGTGTGGCGGGGGCTGGCGATGCTGCCGGAACGGTTTTTCGACTTGACAGCGACTCCGTTCTCAGTTTCGGATTCGGTCGCGTTGATTAGAAAGTCGCAACTGCGAACAGAAAAACGCGAGGGAAAAGGATTTTAAATTCGTCGATCCGTCTCGTTCGAGAATGTACAATATTTTTAGCGTGACGCGACGCATCCAGGAAATTTTCGGCACGGAGTGAAAAATGAATAAATCAATAGAAGAGAGCCGACAACAAGTATTTTTGTCTCACGGCCGTATCCTGAATGCGGCACTCAGTTTTTAAAAAGCAGCAAGCACTAACCTGTATGTTGAACTGTCGCGTGCAGAAGCTTTTTTATGTGCATCCGAAAGCAGGATATATAGGTGGATTATTTGATAGATAGGTATAATATACACTGGCACAGTTTATTTAATTATATTAAAATTGCAAGCAATATCGAACTAGTGCATCATGAAGTTTGAAAATTTTCTAAAGCGTTACAGATGCAAAAAAAAAAAAAAAAAGGAATAAAATGAAAATAAAAACACACAACAAAAAATTATAATGAAAAATAGTGCAATCCAGAATCACGTTTTTCATTGCAAGAGTGATTTTCACTCACAGCTCATTCAATTTGCTATATTGGTTAGTTTCGTAAATAACGCTCGTTCATTCGGTTTCAGTTACGTCACGCGTGTTCATTCCTTTTCATTTGAAATGGAGTATATAAGTAAGTAACAATTACGAGTACCATCACTTAGCACAGCATAAGAAGCTCAAGATACGAGTACTCGTATAAATCAGGAAAAACAAACACACATAAAATGCATAAAACTGGCAGTAGGTATGCAGCAAATCTGCGAAAAGCAAAGGTCGAAAGCCAGGCGCACGGTATCAAGGAAATTTCAAAAGTATTCTTCGGAATACGCTCATACGATAGGTTACAAGTACAAAGACTCAAAGAGAATAGATTTTTTAATGCTGAGCACTTGAGCAACACTTTGTCTTGAGTCGCGAGTATTGCTCAAGCATTAGAGCAATATATAGATAGATTACCGCCACCGGTGAGAGTAAGTAGTATTCAAAGTCAGGCTGAGTAACATCCCTTTAGTTCCTATAAATTCCACAGATATTTCAACTATTCTTCGGAACAAGAGGCGGGCGATATTCAAGAATTCACTCAATATGCACGAACAAAGAGTTCAACAGACTGTATAAATGAAAATTATAATTAGTTAACGTACTGCGAAATGAAAGGATTCAACAGTAAAATATAATCCGATTTATGTTGTCAAAAGACAACTCCTTTAATAATAAATTTTATCCAACACACTTTCGTCGCTGACTTTATGTACGTACCTGCATAGCATGGTTTTGTGAAAGGAAATGAAAAAAAGCTTTGCAACAGGTGGTAAAATATTGTCAACAAAAAGAAAAAAAGAAAAGAAAAAGTTGATTAAAAATGTAAAACGACGTTAAAAGAGAGCACTTTTGGAAAATATCATTCATGATTTCAAGTACGTAACTCAGGTAAGAATATTTTTAAAGCAGATTGAATTCCCTTCCCAAACCTCGCTGGAGCAATTTACTTTGAAACGTCAATTTACAGAGGGATCGCCAATTTCAAGGCACACCATTCAACGTGGAAAACGTTTACAGAGGATAGGTATAGTACCTAGTTATTCGATAAATGAAAGTTTAAAAAGATTGGCAACCGCAGACAAGAAAAAGCACAGATGTTCCCAATTTTAAACGAAAATCTATAAAATGAAAGTGGAGGGTATCAATGCTCGACTTCGGAATACGGAATGACTATGAACCCGGATAAAAAAAAAAAAACACCGTAGAAAAGCGAGGAAGGTAGATGTCAAATTTTCACAAAAAAAAAAAATAAAAAAAATACGGACTAATACGAAGACCAAAAAAAAAGGGGGGTTACATACCCATATTTCAATATTTCTTTGAAACCACTTACCCTTTAGGATGAAAAATTCCGTTGTGGGTAGAAGGAATGTAAAATTGGAGCGTACTCATACTCACAAACAATTGAACAGTTGAATAGTTGAATAATAAATAATATTATGTAAAACTAGTAGAGGTACTGCTGACGCGTATTGACTATATAGGTAAGGTAAAATTAATATTTCACACGTTTGCTCCAAAGAGAGGAGAAAAGATTGTAAAGTACTTTTCATTATTCATACTATACTGAGACAACTCGCGTAAAAATGTTCAATTTCTGTGAAGAAGAAAATAGCTATTTTCATTGCACATTTTCCATCTCTAATGAATGGAACCCTCAACTTCTCCTATATTCACTCTTCATCTCTACAAGGATAAAACGTAGAAAAGAAGACAGTGTTTTGACAATTTATAAAGCATAAATTAATAATAAAAATTATTCAATGAGAAGAATAAGGTCCTCACTAATGTATGCAATCATTGTGCCAATGTTGTACTCGCAATGCAAGCACACATACACACTTTCGAAGTTTGCATAGAGATGTACGAGTATTTTGTAACCAATGAATATACTTTTGTCGGAAAATTTCGAAAACCCACCTAATTTAAAATGCAGTAAAATTAGTTCTGGGAGTGGAATAACACACATAAACACGCGCCATTATTCACTCTGATTAGAGCCGGAATATGATTCCTCCATTGAACGAGTGAAAGTTGGTTAATTTTACTAAAGCTAAAATCTTCAAGTTGATGTATACTTTATCAAGTCTTTTACGCCCTAAAATCTGTAAATTACGCGAGATTAAAAACTAATGAGCATCAAGCAATATCTAAAAATATAATAATCTGATAGAAATAAGAATTTCTGCAGAAAAATATAGGTATACCTCATGACACTTGAATGAGAGTAACAAAGAAAATACTTTTTTTTTTTTTTAAATAAAAGAAGCTAAAAAAATCAAAAAATTCCATCTTTTTTGTTCTGGAATGCATATTATTATAAAAGCAAAAGTTGACATATTCGAATGCAAATGAAAGGGAGTAAATGTGACCTGTCAACTGTTAGAATATTCTGTAATAATAACAAGTACCGGTACTACTTTTTACATCCGCATGACGTACTAACGAACCAGCAAAAAAAAAGAGACACGCCATTTTCTCGCTGCTCTCTTTGTTGGCATTTTTCTACCTTCTCATCGTTCAATTTTCATAATTTGTGGGACATTTTCCTCCCACAAAGGCGACAAAAAAGTTCGTATTATTTTCAGAGGGTTGAAAAAAAAAAAAATTAAAACTGGCGAATCATTTTGAAAGATGGGGATTTTGGCCATCGCAAAAAGTGAAGCAAAAAGTTATAAAACATCAGGCGTCGTATGGCTGCTAAACATGAAAAAAAAAAAAAAAAAGAATCTGGAAAATTAGCTTTTTCAAAGGCTCCTACACGCTGATTTTCATACGCTGATATATGTACGTTAACTAAAAGAGGAAAACAGGGGGAAAAAAGTAGAATCCGAAAATTGAGAAAAAATTGGACGCTCTTCAGAGGGGAAAAAAAGGCCAGTTCTTGAAATCTTCGTTCTAGTTTTCAAATATAAGTTGACCCACATGATACCTTATATTAGAAAGAATGAAAATAAATAATATTATTCGTTTTTTCCAACTATACCTCGTTAATTGTTGGCTATGTCACTGGCGTCACTGCGCCGTATTGAAAAACTGGATCGAATAATTCTCAAGTCCAGAACAAAACCATCCCATCAAACTTTTTTCAAGTGTAAAAAACGAGATTTACTTCAGGCCCTTCAACGCAAGGTATCAATCATTTTATTTCAGTAGTACTTAAAACAGTTTTTCTTCTTTTTTTTTCCCTCTTCGTAATCGTAAATGTCCAAAATGATAGAGGTACTTAAAAAGTAATGTTCCACCAATTTAGCTATAAACACTAGCTCACTCTTTTTTATTTTTTTCAAACTTTCTCTTCTGCGCCTTTTACAGTTCTTAACGATGGAAGATAAACAGGTAAACTTTTTTTAAAGGACTAAAATATAGTGGATCCTTACTCTTTAGTGATACCTTCTATACGTATATGGATGTACCAACACATACACACGTAAAGACGACTTGTATCAGGTGAAAATTAAGTTCTCGAAGAAGTTCACGTAATATTTTTCTCTTCTTCTTCGACATTATAGTTCGAAGCTTTACAGAATTCAAACGGGGTGAGATAAGTACGTATAGTCTACTATATGTACAAGACATAGGTGTATCTATCCATCATACACTACGGAGGAAAAGGTTTCAATTAAATTCTGTTAACAGCGAAAATGAAAAATAAATGAATTTCAGAAACGTTCTCGCTACGCTTTAGACGTGCGGGTAAGCCAAATTAGAATTATCGCTATGCTCACCAGTGAATAGAATTAACCTCGAATCGATTATTAAGTACGGGCGGCTGAATGCTAAACGTAATTAATAATCCAAGAACTGCGCGAACTATAAGCATACAGTCGAAGGATTTACACAATGGAATATCTTTATAATAAAAATGAAGTTGCGCGGAGACTCAGTAAGCAAGGTTTTTCAACTCCCATATATATTCATTTATTTACACTCGTATGTGTTTATTTTGCCAAAAACTTATCCGTTCAGGGAGCCTGTCAGCTTAAAGATACACGATGTGAAGAGAGATTTGTGAATGCGTAGTGCCAATCCAATTTTACGAAGGATACAATTAAATGTGAAAATATTGAAATGATATTATGCTAAATACAAAAAGAAAAATTCAAATAATTTGCGATATTAATTAACCATCTAAGGAGATGACGCAGGCAAATATACCTACGTAGAAATGAATGCAATTAGTAAATCAAATAATTTTCACAAATTATAGCAAGGGCTCTACTAATAACAGATCACATGAGTGTATATTCACAGAGATTGTTCGGGTCATGAAACAATAATAACACACATTTCTCGACCTGCAAATAAATTATAATGCTGATATGAGTTCATATCAGTCCTCTTTCTCTTCAATATTTCAGTTTTAAGGGCTGACGACGTACAAAACTGCAAGTATAGGTGATGTACCGAAAGGTTATAACTATACTTAAAGCAGACGAAAGTTTGGTAACCGTTCTATTTATTAGCTCTGTAGAGTGTATATAGAGCTTATTATGTATTTATGTACGACACCTCTTTCTTACCACTTTCAACACTGAAAAACTATCAACAGATGACGCAACTCCTAATTTCCTTCAATTCTTTTTCTCTAATCTTGAAACTGTTATATTTTCCTCATTTCTCCACAAATATTACAGCTGTACAACAATAGACATACTTTGATTAATTTACTGAATTTGTTAATACTCCAAAATTATCATTCCGGTCTGAACTCATCACGAATCAGAGGGGGCCATTTACCGATACGATGCAATCAGTTACAAATGCTAGCATTGTGAAATTACAAAAATACTCGCAGCTAAGGACGAGGCGAAGCAAGCATGAATGCGATACCGCAAGTTATAGATCATCGATTAGCCAATACATTTTAAGCTCATTTTATAGCTTTATACGCAAGCTTTTAGATTAGATATACTTAGGTGAACTTATGAGAATAACTATACCGAGAACCAAAATTGAATTCTTACCTGGTACGATGTCTGGAGAAGTCGTACGAGTCCGAATCGGTGAACACCGTGTCCGCGTCTAGCTCGAATCCTTTCAGCAGCGAGTACGACTCCTTGGCCTGCAGCGGCACGTTGTTCGCCGACGAGTAAAAGGCGACCAGCATCTGCGGCCCGCGGCTCAGCACCGGCGGCAGCCATTCGCCGCCGCAGAACACGAACAGTACCGCATCGTCCGTCGTCAGTCCATCGTAGAAGACGATGCGGTCGCGTGACCCGTCGCAGCTATCCCACACGCGCAGCGCTGACTCCGTCCGATTCAGCTCGCCGTCTTCGACGCCGATTGCGCTGCCCGCCGACGAGCTGACTCCGGGGGCCGCTGCCGCCGCTGCGGACCGCTTCAGCCTAATTTTATGACGATTTGTCTGCTGCACCAGGATCATACCGTGCTTGCACTTGGGCACCGTTTTCTGGCGAATCTGATAGAGGCAGGTGACGTTGCGCGGATACAGTCCCGGATAGTTGGGCGACTGCACCTGGCACTTCTTGCGGTAGCACTCGTAGAAGTTACGGCTGCAATACGTGCCCGGAATGATTTCGCCGCGCTCGATGGGCGCCGCCGCACTACCGAAGCGGGTGCTCGCCTCGTCGCGGTTCACGAATTTGTAGCGCAGCCGGAACTCGAACGGCGTGCCGGCGAATCGGCCCGTGTAGAAGAGGCGGATGGTGAGGGTAACGGTGCTCGACTCGCTGAAATACAACGCCAATCCTATCGACTTGCCGCACCACGAGCCGCCGGTGAACGGTCGACCCAGCTCTAGAATCTGCATGTAGCCGTCTGGGCAGCCTTCTGTGGTCTGCGACTCGAGTCGGCCGACGTGGAAATTTTCAAAGCCCAGCTGAAACGAAAAAAGTAAATAAAAATCAAATTCGGAAGGTGAGAGAAGGGTTATAAATGAACATTCCTATAGAAATCTCTTTGGACTCCGCATTTCCTCGTCAATTCGAAATTTCTAGGAAGCAAAATTGGGGATACAGCAACTATCATAGAGTACAGCATTCATTCGCACCAAAAAATAATAAGCAGACGAGAAAATTCATTTTCGCACCCAATTTAGAAAAGAATTCTCCTCCATAAACACTCCATAAACATCAGTCAATAAACCAGAATTTCTCGAGGTCGCGAAAAATTCACGACATTTAGTGAATAAAAAAAATAAATAAAGTGAACGCAACAAACAAGATAGTAGGTATACAAGATTCAATTTCTTATTGTTTATTCGGCAATATACTTTTTTACAACTTAGCTCTTCAACAGCCCAAAGACCTTCGATTGGAGCACTGCAACTACACCTTTTTATCCAACTTTATGACCTGTCGAAGAAAATAAATTTGATTTTACAGAATTCCATTTCCCCCTCCCCCCTCCGCCCCACTGTCTATTTGAACCTTATTTAACCTCCTATAGTCGATGAAATTATCTCGAATTTTTTCTAGAAAACAAAATTTATTATAACCGTTCACCTATTTACACAACAGAATTCGATTCGTGCGAGAAAAGCAGAACAAATGCTTATTTTCTAACCGTCGATGCTCCGTAACTACAAGAGGGATGAAAATTAAATTTCTTCTCACACTTTCTCTCCACGAGCCTCGACACGCACCTAAAATTGATGACAAGATTGAATAAGTGGGATTTTCCTTTCGCCTTCTGCACGTTAGCCACTGCGACAGAAAACGTCAAATTATTTTATCTTTCGAAGCACTTCAGCTCCTCCTCCCCGCCCAAGAATCAGGTCAAGTGATATGAGTCTGTATGAAGTTTTCCCTCCTCACTTTTCTTTTTTTTCTTCTGTTACCACCATAAAATTGATTTTTTATTAGCCAACCTATCCAATTCTTTTCGGCTTCAATCCGTTTTTCTACTCGCAATGGCGGAAAATGTATATCCATCAATAATTATAATAGTCCTTGTAATTTTTCCTTCCTTTCATCGTCTGTGGAAAAACAACTTGAATAGGTGCTGAAATAAAATTTTTGAGAAGGACTCGGTATTAAAAAAGGTGATAAAAAGGCTCGGCAGCACTTCGACCTCTCATCTCTCTGACGCTCAATATTTTTACCAAGAATTCAAAATTGCTAAACCATAACACAGCGATCTATAGTGTGTCTATTAAAAAGAAAGGTAGAGAACGAAAACAAAGAAATTCGCACTCAAGTAATTCTCGAACTCAACCTTTCGCAATAGTAGATATTAGAGAAGGCAGAACATTTTGCTTTATTATTATTAAGATGATTTAAGAGGCAAACTTTTTCAAATCCTCTATCATTAGTATAGTACACAACCGAGGATTGCATAAACGATTAACGATCGAACTTAAATCCTTGGTCGGCGACTATTTCAAGGTTAAGGGTCACTATCAATGAATAACACTTTCCATACCCAAAGTACAAGCGAGGCAATAAATAGTTCGTAGCGAGAAGGAAAATAAAAGGATAAAAATAAAAAGAAACTACATATCTGAAAGCGAAAGCGTTACAATAAATAAGCTCGAAATTGCCGCCCATTAAATATTACCGAAATGCGGCGGAAGTAATCGAAATAATTTCCAGCAAACAACCGAAAACACAATAAGAATCGCATTTTTCTTTCAACGCGTAAAATTAATGTGGCGCACCTTCTACTTTAGGTTACTATAATAATGAATTTCCTTCGCAAACAAACTCTTATCTGTTTGATTTTCCTGAAGGAATGTACCTATAGGATTGGTCCAGAAATGTAGGAGAAAAGATAAAAAATAGAGCCATTGTAGAATGATGATTTTTTTTTTAATTTGGCCAACCGCTGAACACAAAATCGTTCTGTTGAAAATTTGATCTAAATCACCTTACTGAAACATTTTTTCAGTTGAGCTAGCCGTCATTTATATAAGTTCGCTTTATATAGCGAATGTACCTATATCTAGGAGGTGAGTAAGTTAACATCCAGTCAAGTTATATTTTTTTGTATTTTTTATCAAAATAAAGCACCGCATCTATCCCTCTCGATAAATGGCGAAAAAATGTAAAAATTCGTAATAAACAATATTCTCGTATTTATGGTTGGCTATATTATTATATACGCTGCAGGTACATGAAAAAATACTTTCAATAAAATTTTTTGCGACCCCGACCGGCTCGTTAAAACGTTTTCAGTACACAATTAAAAAATAACAATAGTCCTAGCTGTTGTTCTTTATGATCGAAGTTTTATTGTTGCGAGAATGTTCATTCCTATTTCATCTCTTTTCGGTTCTGTTTGTAATAATAATCGAAGATTTTAGTATGAAAAAAAAATTTGAATCAATTCAATTTAGGAAGAAAAACAAAGGCCTCATCACTTTCGCATTTTCTAAATAATTATATCATCTTTTGGATCCGAATTCACAGTGTGTCACTATGTCTACATGATTTCTCAATAGGTCTTCAATCTTTTTAAAAGGCATCTCTACTTTTATACGTCCATTATAATCCATTTTAAGGGAGATACTCTTGATTCTTAAAAATGATCATGTATAGAATCTAAATCTAGGTATTTTGGAGTTTCAAAAAATCTGCACAAATCGCCAAAGTAAGAAATGCCTTATTCGTAACATGACTAGAAGACAATGAATAACATTTTATGGAAGAGAACGCACGCATTAGGTGCAGTTCCATACAGAAATATTGTAAGTCGGTAATTATTAAAAATTCAACAAACGAACCTGTACAATATCTCCAAATTCGTGACCATTGGCAGTAAAAGTCAAATGGCATAAAAATGGCAGTTTTCTTTCCATAGGTTTTTGCAGAGTGATATAATAAGTACTTTTCACATCACCGTAGTAGGTTCTATTACAAACTGTAAAGAAACAAAAATTAAAATTTTAAACAAGAGTATAATATGTTCAAATACAAAAGCTCCTTGCAACAAATCCATTCACTCACACAGCTCAATTTTTTATTACATCCACCTGCGTGAACTGTTATTGCAAATCTATTGCTATTTGAACAAAATTATAGAAAACCCACAGTAATTATAAAATAAAATGTAATTGTGATTTCGTCATTTTATGGGAAATAATTTATTGTTACTCATTTTTTTAAACTTCATAATAATTGTTCGACTATTAAATAGGGATAACCTTAAATGACAAGCAGCGTTGTCATTGGTTGACTGCGAGAAAACAAAAGGTTTAGATGGAAAAATCAATATTTATGGAAGTAGTTAAGTGTGTTCTATTTTTTTTTCTACACAAGATTTTAGTAGATGAAAAATTGAATTTATTCAGTATTTTGGAGCATGTATTTGATGGAAAAATCAATTCAGGCGAGTATTGCAGAAGCGTGTTCAATTTTCAACACACAATTTTATTTGATGAAAAAATTAATATTTTGGAAGTGTTCAGGCGCGCGTGTAATTTTTTATACACGATTTTAATTTGCGGAAAATTAAATTTAGCCAATATTAAACAAGTTGACAATCATTACTACATCTTATATGTATAATTGTACATATAGTTGAAATAAACTTCGTCACCTTAGCCACGGTTTATGCAGAACAAATCACATACTGCACGAAGACGAATGCTAGAAGACCTTTTATGCACCACGCAAGTGCATCTATTTCCATTTATTACTGAAAACTATAGACAAGCGTTTAAAAAATTCGAATGGGTGAATGTACATAAAAAGACTTTGAAAAAGGTATATCTATTTCCTCTGAGAAGCCACGAAAATAGATCCTCGCAAAAAGCTTCAAAAACGAAGATCACATTATTTCAATTCAGGTGATAAAATATTATCATCTACCTACTATGCGTACAGGTACATCTACTGGTGGTAAACTAATTTATTTGGGAAAAGCTATTGCAAAAAATTCTGTTATAGTTTTTCTGTAGTACCTCATAAAGTGAAGATATAGACGGGGCAAAGAAACTTTTATTCCACGGAAGGGCGAGAATCTTCAAAAATTGCCTTCCTTCATATTTTCTACTTTCCTGAAAATTATAATACATTCACCCCGAGCTTTCATTTTCGTTGACGTGTCATATATATTGGCACCCTAAAAAGACATATCGAATATATATAATACAATTTCCGCAACTCATCTTCGTCGTCGCCCCTGCACTCGAACGGCACAAGCTCTCACCCGAGCACGGTCAGAATCACTTTTCAGCAAAAGCCAAAAGAAACATTTCACCATTTTAATTGGGACTTTAGCTTCGAATAGGCGAGTACAATTATCGCAATAATAGAACCAACGGCTGCTTCCGAGTCATTTTCAAAGGTTAAAAGGGAACCAATTTCGAGCATACCAAGCATCCACTTAACACCGCAATGGGTCGTAACAAAAATTATGGTTACTTGAGTGGAAAAAAAAAAAAAAGGGATACGAAATGAATACCAAAACAGTCTCGAGCATTGCACGAATGCTAAAACAATTTAATCGTCTCCGGGTTCTGTATAATATAGGTATAATATGTAGTACGGCCGTCCATGTAGCAAAATGAGTCCTTTTTGCAGACAAAAATAATCCCCATTCGAAGCACGAGCGACCAAAAGTTGACCGTACCACTTAATTTCCATTTGATGGAGGAAAAACGAAAAACATTTTTAAAAAAAAGTCTATGACGATTTTTACAAATTTTCAGCTCGTATACACTGTGCACAGACGAATAATACATATTATTATACATATATAATGTGTCTTTTTGCCAGCCGGGCAGCCACTAAACAAGGACGCAGACGACGAGACGCCTCTCTACATTTAGAGGGCTAAAAGTTTTTCATAATATACTATACGTACGTACACGATGGCGAGTACGAAGAGTTCAATGGTTGGAGGGGAAGGTGGGGGGTGGGGCTGGCTACGAAAATTACAAACGGACTCACCGGTGCAAAACCGCGGCTCATCCGACATATCGCCGCAGTCGTCGACTCCGTCGCAGTACTTATCCGGCGAGACGCACTTATTATTGCGACACACGAACTGTGATATACGGCAAGTGTACATTATGGCAGGCGTAAAAAATAACATCGCAAAACCCAGTATGCAGCATAAATATTTCATTCCTCGCAAATTCACTCCTGCAAAAAAAAAAAAAGAACACACAGTTAAAATACCCGCATATTATATCAATAAAAAATACAGACATATATCTCTTGAAAATAAATCTCATAATATATAATCTATAATGCACTGAGCAAAAAATTCCAACTAAATCCAACGTGGAAAATAATAGCATTATACAATTTTAGATGATATAGAAAAATTGTACTCCTGAAACTGAGAAAAAAAAGGTAGCTTCAGAGTTATCAGAGAATACTATTGAAGGTAATCATTCCGTACGATTAACACTATAGAAGGACCACGCACTGAAAGAAATTAATGGTAATTTTTTACAATTTTTTATAGGGAAACTGCGACAATTCAAGATTTATTATAGATTATTCTTAGTATTTGTGGTATATTTTTTACCATCTTGGATAATTTGTATCAAGTATACTACTTTTGAGGTAAATTCTACTATAAATCTTGAATTGTCTTAGTTTTCTCTTACAATTATTGATGAAAATTATTATTTCTTCAGTGCAGTCTGCAGTGGCGTCATATGCGACGCCAATTTAAATTTTCAAAGGAACTACTTGATGGACCAGGTGGCGTCACGTACGACACCATTTTCATGAGTCACCAAAATGAGTAGTTTTTCATTCAGTAAAAATTAACCCTGATATTCGAAATTCGAACAGCTGCATCATACAATCCATTGGGGGATAAGAGTTGCATAATGACTGTTGGTTTATTCTCATTCGATTATAGAAAATTGTGATAACTTCAATACCTGCTTGAAGTCACTATAGTGATTTAAGCAGCCTTGATTTGGGTCATACCTGACGTCACCTGGTCTGTTCAGTAGTCGAGTAAAAAATATTATGGTTTTACTAGTATACCCATCAAAAATTAATTTCAACATTGAAAATGTTCAATTTTTCATGTATATCGGGGGCACAAAACGCGATATGCAACGAGTTGATGGATCAAGAGTTATAGCGGCTTGAATTAATTTCAACCAGATATATTGATATACAAAAATCAGTGAAAAATATCGATATTTCGTGCTCCGATTTTGATAAGTCTGACAAAGAATTACGTGAAAACTGAAAATATTATTATGTTTGTGATACATCGATATGTGATATATGAGAAAATGTCGATACAGAAAATATTGAATAATATGATCATTGCTAAGCAAAGTTTTAAAAATTAAGGTTAATACGCCTTTAAGAATGTGTCGTCCAAATGGTCGATATCTAAGTGAAACTGTAATTAATAAGTCGCTGAATTTGCATACTAATGAAACTTATGCAAAATTCCATCCTATCAAAATCTATCTTAGAAAAAAAAAAAAAACTATGTTTAGGTCCAGTACACCTCAATTACTCTTTGGTCGAACAAAAGCTGTCACATTAAATTCACTTTCCAAACACACAATTCTCCATTATGCGAAAGAAGTTTCATGGAACATGCCAATCATGCACTCGGAAGAAAAAAAAGCACTCCGATCGAGCAGAGGCGAACGCGAAAAGGAGCTCAAGCACAGGAAAAATGCTTCAGAGTTGGAGCATAAAAATTATATCAAGTATAAGCAAAAAAGGCTTTGAGAGAAAGAAAAGCCACCGTGAAAAAAACGATTTCACAGAAACGAAGATGCAGATAAAGTTCGAGTGTTTACGCTAGATTAACGAAGGCATTTTCCCCCCTCTACTTTCATATTATACTCGCGTATATTATATACATACATCTATGTATACGTACAAGAAGGTCGTTTTTCTTCATTTTTTACTTCCTCGTGCTTTCTTTTTCTTTTTTTTTCATTTTTTACATTTGTTTATAATATTTCGTTTCCTCTCAAAGACTTAATTGTGAAGCACATATACCACACCCCCCCCCCAGGGGACGTCTATTTGGGTTCATGATCGAATATTATGTATAGAGACGTCAACTCGCATTTGGAGCAAAAATTATTCGACTGGAATTCCTATAAATATACGAGCCAAAAAAAAAAACGACTGAAAATGGCGGATTACTAGGTGAGAAAATACGCGAGGAAATTATGTATAATACATAATAATATTGTGAATTTATTTGACCAAAATAATCTTTACGAGGGGTGTGGCAGCGACGATAGTTGACCTACTTTCAATCAGGCGCCGAATCGTTCGCAGAATCTTTCAAATTTTTTTCTCTCTTTTTTTTTTTATTTTTCACCACCCTCCGTCTATACTGACCTAGTTTAGGGGGTTAGTTTATTTCGTTTTGCTTTTTCCCCCACTTGTCCCTCTCTGTTCTGCTCTTTCCGCTGTTTTCGTTGTTTTTTTGCACATTCCTCATCCGCCGGTAATTGTAAACGTATATGTATCTATTCATTTCGGTATTTTTGCCACTTATACCGATTCTCTCCGGTTTTCGGCAGGTTTTCGACAGAAAATCTACAATTAAATTTAGTCTGTGACTTTAACAAATAGGCACCAGACCATCATAGTTATTCGTTTCATGATCTCCAGATTCCGAAAATACATATCTCGCGTTTTTGTGTTTCTTTTTTCATTTTTTTTTTCTTTCTCCATATATTCTTTTGAACGCGAGAACAGACGAACGACGTAACCAATCGGGTTGAAATTTGCACCAGAGGTCAATCTCGACTAGATCTAGGTCTGATAGAAATTTCAAGTCGATCGGTTTGACGGTTCAGTAGATATTAGCAAAAGTGTAGCCAAAAATCTATGCATTTCTTTAGGGTTTATGACACCCTGTATACTACCAATCGAAAACCTGCTTTTCTAGCGGGGCTTGCTGCGGTGGAATTGTTTTGTTTTTCTTTTTGCTCCCTCCTCTGCACTCTTATTCGCTGTTCGAAGCTCACAACGACATTCTGGTGTGTTGATTTATTCACTTTTTCGACGGTCGCTTAATTAGGGTAAAGGTATGCGGAGATTTTTTTTCCTCCCTTTCTATTCTTATAAGTGAAAAAACGAGATTTTCATTTTCCACCATTTATAAATAGGTGCTGCAATGTCTCATACTTAGTTACCCACTAGGCCTTGTACGGAGTATTCATAGAATTTGCCAAAATGTAAACTTTTTACTTTTGTCCACATCTGTAAAAAAAAAATTGAACTATGTATTACAGTCTTCGACGTACTATAAGTACTTTATCACGATGTCAACCACAAAACAGAAATTAAAACTCAGGACTGCATCACGATGATGTTTGTTCTGATTTCATTGGGTTTGAGAGAGTAGGAGTAAAGAGAGGGCTACGGCATCAACCATCAGCAGCAATGTTAGCAAAAGCTGAATTTCTTTTTTGTAAGTGTAAAATACATTTTTATGACAATTAAATTACAGTAATTTCATCCCAGCAGCACATTCCAAAGAAAAATCCGTGTTTTACAAAATTCTGAAACTTTTTCCACACAAATAACTCAAAAATAGATTGATTTTGAAACTTGGATGGTATACATTCTCAAGTCTTGTATGAGGAACCTCTACGGATTCCAGCTCAATCGTTTCCATACTTTCTATACGTTATTATAACGCTTTAACGCACTAGAAAAACCAGGTTTTACTCGATTACTCAAAGGACCAGGTGGTGTCATATTTGACTCAACAGTAAAAGAACCTCAAAGGACCGGAGAATATCATATATGACACCACCTTGTCCTTTGAGGAATGGCGCATCCAAATTCAAATAGTGTCGTATACGACACCAGCATGGTCTTTCTAGTGTTAAAATATTGACAAATGAAATTCAATGAGGCATCGATGGACGTATAATAAGTGTTATCAATACTGATAATTCACTGGTATGTCACTTTAGCTGTTTTATACAATATTGTTTACTAATTATCTCCAACACAATACAATGCGAAATTTTCTACCACAGGATTCTCAAATTCAGCTAGTATAACATAATTATAGATACAATTTACTATCAAAAGTTCAACGATTTTAAAACATACATAAGAACTTGAAAATTCGCCACTTTTTCCAACTCTAAAATCCTTTACTGCTGTTTCTTTCACGGTGCTGCCAACTCATTAAATAAATAAAGCTGTAAGAATGAATCATTATGAAACTTTTGCAGTGCGTTTAATTAGTTTTTTTTTTTCATTTTCCGACGACTCGTCCGTTATCATTGTTAGCACCTATATAAGCCAGCAATGGCTATATATACCTTGGCAAAACTTTTGGACGAAAAAAAAAGTTGACTACAAGCATTCCTGGGTTACAATTTACAGTCGAAAAGGATTTAAAAAAAAAGTTATTCAAAAAGTTTGTAAAATTATGTGATTTTAGAAAGTTTAAAAGAGTAGCTATCGAATGGAAACGAGAGGGAGAAAAATGATGGAAAAAGGTTTGAAAGACTTTCAGTTTGATTTAATTACTGGAAAAGCTTGTTCAGCAAGTATCTCCGATTTGCGTTGGGGAATTTTTGTGCCCCCTTTCCCTCATCTAAAGAACTTCATGAAAGCCAACAAAACGTACATGTTGTTCGGACGGAAGACAATGTTTATCGTGAACGGAAAGCTCTAATGCAACTTTCCCAACTTCGCCCAAGTCCAACATTATCTCTTTAGTGAAACTTTTACTACAGTTGTTGGGTTTTACAATAATCGTACACAGTTTTTATTTTTATTTTTTTCACGACAACGGTTTATTTACGCGTGTACCCAATATTTATTTACAGTCATTTATTCGGTCAATCCTCTCTCATGACAGTACTGAGCCGACCTAAAATCACTAAATTTAAGAAGAATTGCTCGAGTAGCTTCTCTCTCTGACTATGGAGTAGAGGAGATGATTTCTGTTTTTCTTCTTTTTTTTGGTCATTTTTACAAAGGATACTAATATATCGATGGTGCAGGGCAAAAAAGTCGTACCTCCATTTTTTTGGGGGGATTTTGACATTGTGGTATCATATGGGATAGGTAATTTTACGCTATATCAATTAAAAAACAGAGTTTTCATCGCCAAATAATCCGTATTAAATAAATTGACTTTCAAAAACTGCCCCACATCTCACTCTTCCAATATTCACCGGGCAAAACTTCTAAGTGGGATGAAGATAAGAAGATACAGGATTTTTATGCATCGTGAAAATTTAAAAGGTACATAGATTTTTCATTCTAACTTCCCTTCCCTAAAATAGCGTCGTAGTAATGTATTCCATATAAGTAGTAAGTGGGGCACTTTAGGACACTTTCCGTTTGGTACCTGGGAGACGCCATATTAGGGTGGGGGTTGGACTCGAAAGACATTGGGTGAGTCTAAGGAGTGGGGGAAACCGGTTTTGGGGTTATTTTCCCTTTCCCCAGATTTTTGGAAAAATGGAGGACAATTGGCCTCTGTTTTTTTAACGTTTGCTGGCTGTCATTTCCAATACCTACAAGTTCGTCTATATACGACAAAACTTCACAAAAGGCGAGGGAGGGGGAGGGGGAGGGAGGGGGGGGGTAACACTCGGATGAGACTTGGGTTAGTGGGGAGGGGGAGGGGGAGGGGGTAGAGGGGGATGTGACCACACTCTTATAGTCACGATCTGGTCATTGTCTGATTTACATTAAAACGGTCAAAAACGACGGTTATTTTTGAATGAGCCAATCATAGCTTCTCGAATTCGCGCCAAAATCTAGAGGGTTAATTTACATTAAAACGGTCAAAAACGACGGTTATTTTTGAATGAGCCAATCATAGCTTCTCGAATTCGCGCCAAAGATCGAGCTGCTAAATGTGGCGATTTTGACCTTCAAAAAAACCGTTGATTTTCAAACGAACTAATACTTGCTACCTGATTTTTGGCTGGAAATCGTTACAAAGTCTCTCCAGGAGGTCTGGTAGAATAATAAATATAGTTCGTTATTTAGATGCAACATTTATTTAGTCGTACCTGAGAAACCCTTGAAATGTATACGTGCATAGACGAATTTAGTGCCAAGTTCTTCTCAAATTCAAACGAACCAATCGATCTGCTTTATTTTTGCCGCCTAAAATATAACTGCTAGGATTGGTTCGTTTGGATTTCAACGTTTTTAACGGTCGTTTTTGACCGTTAAAATGCAAATCAAGCTGCAGAATTCGTGCACCAAAAAGTGGCGATTTTGGCCTTGAAAAAATACGTTAATATGTGAATTCCAACCCCTAGTAAACGTCACTCAAGGTCTGGGTGGGTGGTGGGGGTTAGGGAGGGGAGGGGAGGGGGGTAACACTGGGACGAGACTTGGTGGGGGGAGGGGGAGGGGAGGGGGTGTGGAGGGGAGTGGGGTGTTTGGTAGGGTCAAAAGTAGCGGAAGGGATGAATCTATACCCCACACAGGTCTCGAGAGGCGTGTTCTATTCATTATCCTAGGAAGGTTTATAAATAAAGGAATCAGAGCCTAGAAACATCACTTGCGTTTAGATTCAGATACCTTACAGTGTTTTTAGCACTGCACTCGGACTTGCTGATATTTTCACTCAGTCTTTTCTCAGTTTAATGTGAAATATTATTATTACTCAGTTCTTATCCTGTTTTGTGAGTTATTGCTCAGTTTTACGACTTATTTTCACTTGGTTTCAACTCAGATTTTGTAATTTTTATACATCTACTGCGGATACTATATGAAGTAAGTACATACATACTTTCAGAAAATATTTAGAAAACGTGATTTCTAAACGTTGTATACCACTTCTTGAGAACAGAATATTTTGTAACGGTCCAATTTTTTTTTTCCAGTTTTGCGCATACATTGTTTCGAGTTCTGCGCAGACATTTGTTCTGGTGTCTTGAAGAAAAAGTATAAATAGAAGTGTAGTTAGAGCAGATCTTCAGTTGCTCTCAGGTGGAAGCTCTGCCTGGTTGCGCGTTGCTCTATGTTCTATACTTCGACTTCCTGAGAGTTATTGTGATATAATTTGATATATTTTTGTACAATTTTGCGTTACTATTGATACACTTCACGTTATATTTCAAAAACAACCATGTTTAATTCTATTGAGCAGGTTGTGTATGAGCTCATTAGAAGTGTGGATACGTATTCCTGTCTTGATAAAATGAAGGAGTTTTTCACACCAAATGTGGTGGAAGTTGCTAAAAATGAATATTTCAAGATAAAAAAAAATCAGTCAACTCGTTGGAATAATGCAATGAATTTTGGCTTGTATCTGCACGAAGACTTGCGTGAAATCGATGCTAACCAAAATTATTATGTAGAGTATAGAGGTGTGGTGTGTTTGGAAAAATCAACTAAATCTTGGCGTAATTTCAAACGCAAATACTGTTTCAAGTGTTGGAATGAATGTGAAATAAAATTCAAAGAACAGTGTGATGGAGTAAATGTACATATATGGGATGAGAAAAAAAAGAAAATACTAAAAAATATGAATGGTTCTGAGATAATTAAGTCTCCTAAGGATCATTTATGTTTCAAATGTTCAAAATTTACAGTAGTAGTCAGGCATTCCCAATTAATAGAAGATTGTGGATGTTACTTTTGTATTCAGTTGGATGACTATATATTTTAATATTTTTGTATTTAATAATTTATTTTAATAAAGATTAATTTCAATTATTTAATTTTATATTATCAGTTGGATTTTTTAAATATTTGTTGAGCGTAAAATACATGGTTTAGGACAACTACAAGAGGGTCCTAATAAATTTTTTTTTAATGTTGAGTTGTAAGAGGTTACAGGATTATAGGACAATCTGGGTAGAAAGGTAACTAGATTTTATGACAAAAAGTATAAATAAAAGTTGACTAAAGACAGAAAGCATATCACTAGACATGGCTAATATTGTTGCTAGTTTTGAATACTTTGATTACCGAGCACCTAATTCAACTAACCTCAATGATGAAAACGGACACTTTTCTGTTTCTATCTACAATGAGGATCTAATAACACACCCGCGTAGGATGTTGCTAGAATTGCGGGGTAAGATCTCTTTGAAAAAAGAGGATGGTAAGACAGCAGTTAGTCCAATTGATTTGTCAAAGCTGAAAGTTGCCACTTGCGGTTGGCTACATCTTTTTGAGCGTATTGACTACTATATTGGTGACAATAAGATTGATACAGTCCGCAAACCTGGAATAGTCTCACTCATGAAAGGGTTAGTATCTTTTGAAACTGATAAACAGTACTGCGATGCAGGTTGGAATTTTAATGTGGAGTTGGGAGAGAATACTCTAAATTCTAGCGGATTCTTCCAAGTTGTAATTCCTATGTCTACCATTTTAGGGTTTTTTGAGGATCACAAAAGCTACCTTTATCATATGTGTCAGAAAGTAGTCTTCTATAAGGCTGCCAATGCTGTAAATAACATTTTCCAATTAATTGGTGAATATGCTCCCTATAGTATCAAGATTGATTTGCAAGATGTGATACTGAAATTACCACATATAAAATTTAATTTGGAGCAAACCACCAAGGTGCGTAGTGAGATAGCAAAAAATAGTAAGTATGAGCTTCAATACCGCAGATGGTTTTACAATAATATCACACCCTCTTCAGGTGAAGATTTTACTTGGGATATTCCAGTAAGCTATGCAAAAACTAAGTACATCCTAATTGCCTTTCAAACAAACAGGATGAATAACTCAGCTGCAAATAGTTCGCAGTTTGACCTATGTAATTTAGAAAATTGTCAAGTCTTACTAAATAATAATGTTTATTACCCTCACGAGCCACTAAATATACACGTCAGTGAGTTTCGTTGTAGTGTGCTTTACTCCATGTACAAACGTTTCAAGGGTTCATACTACAGTAAAAATGAAAATCGGCTGCAGCCTCTGCTCAGTTACAATGATTTTTTGACTAAGACTCCTATGATTGTGATAGATTGCTCGCATCAACCATCTGTTCTAAAAGAATCATTAATCAATTTAAAAATTTTCTTTAGCTGGCGAACAGCCTTGCCTGCCCTAACTACAATTCACTGTGTGACCATTGTAGAAGATAAAGCAGTATACAACCCTCTCACCAACAACGTCTTTCACTCTTAGAAAACCTATAAATAAAAGTATTATTGGACAGAATTGTCAGTTGCTTTCCAACTGTCACGCTGGTCAGACGTATAATCATGGCTATCTTGGTGGTTGAGTTTCAAGCATACCCCATGCCTGATGAAACCTTTATTCTGAAAGAAGCAGCTATGGCTGACGTAGTCAGTAACCTGCAAAAGCAACTAATTGCTAAACCACCTTGCAGTTTTAACATGTTTAGTACATGGAACCGTCGCACTCTTAAATATGTTCAGAACAAAGTTCATGGTATTCCTTGGGATGCAGGGTACATTGAAATAGAATCTGTTGAGGAACAGATCAAAAAAGCAATACAAGAGGCTGATGTAGTTTATACTAAGGGAATACATAAAGTGAATTTTCTGCTAAATCTTACGGGAGCACCGGTTAACAAAATAGTTAATTTGGACAAATTCCCTTCCATTAGTAAGACAGTTGAAAGAAACCCCAACTTCCAATGTCAATACAACCACCCTCGTCATAACAAACTTAGGTGTGCCTTGGAGCAGGCTATCAGGTATAGGGATTTTTTGAGGGAAAATTATTATTTCAAAGTGTAGTTCATTAAACCTGTAAACTTATATAAGTAATGATGGTAAGGACTTCATGTTATAATAAACGGTTGCAAAAATGACTTTTCACATTTCCATAAATGACAACTCTTCAGAAATTTGGCGCGAGTATCCTGAAGGGATAAAATTTGATGTACCATATGAGGTGGGTTTAAAGAGTTTTGTAACATACAACAGCATTCGCAATGTGACAGAAAGAAATAACAAGGTAGTGTACCTTTATCTACCAGACAGAGAGAGTAAAAGTAAAGAGGTAGAGTTGAATACTACCATGACAAAAGGCACTGATCAAATTGAAGTTGTAAGTTTAGAACAGCAAAAACCTCGGACAACTAGAACTGGAAGGGCGGCACCTGCGTCACCATCTGTACCAGAACAAGTAAATATGATAGAGAATGAATTCACTTACGATATTGATATGGATGAAGAAACTGAAGAAATGGAAGAGGGTGTAGAGAAGAAAGTTAAAAAGAAATCCAGAAAGGTGCGCAAGTATCATTTTATAGAACCAGGGATTTATGAGGTTGAGGAACTGCTTGAAGAAATTCAGACAAATGTTCCAACCAATAGAAATATCAGCCTGACACTCAACAAAAGAACACTACGCGTGGATATGAAAGGTGATGTGGGTATAGACTTTTCAGGGCCTATTTCAATCGGTCCGGTGTTAGGTTTTGAGCGGACCCTGTATAAGGCAAATATCAATCACACTTCTACCCGGATGGTGGACATATTTCCTATAAATATGATACGTATTCGGTGCAATTTAGTAAAGAGCAACGTCTCTGACACTAAGCTCAACGACGATACTATCTTCGAGTTTCCCTTGAACGTAGCACGTGGTGAGAAAATAATAGAGAGACCTAACACAACAACATTTTACAAAGTAAATACAGATATTCTGCACGAGTTGCATTTGAAAATAGTTGATCAAGACAATCATTTAGTAGATTTCAGAGGTGAACGTATTAGTATTGTTTTAGAATTTAAAAATCAATATGAACAATATGAACGAACGTACAGTAGCTGAGTACCTACGAGTTGAGCGGGAGTTGAAACGTAAGTTTGAGGACATGAAATTTGGTCGTTTACAAAAAAACATACAGAGAACTGAAATGTTTGAGCCCTTACTTACTCCTATACAAGAAATCAATTCTAAGGTTGCAATAAACGCCAATAATAAAACAGCTGATCGAGAAGAAGAGATTGCTACACTTAAGCGTAAGTTTGACATCCAGGCTGGAATTGGTGATGACCAGTATGGTTTACATAATGTGAATGGACACCTTTTCATAGGTTGTAAGGAGGTTGAACTTTCAGGAGATTATTTGATTTTTAAAGACACGGGTAAAAAGTACAGACTTACAGAAGGTTTGTGGGAATTATTGACCAAACCTAAGCCTGAAGAAAAATTTGACAGTGGTGACCTGCAGCACTACAGTGAGATGGTTAAGGACACATACACATACAAACTACGCAATAACCCTGAAACAAACCGTGTAAAGTCAAACCGGGGTAGAAAGTACAAAGAAATTATCCAACCCATTATGTATAAATATAACTTAGGTAAGGGCAAACAGGACAGATTTGAAGGCGGAAGCCTAACAAAAACCATTACTTCCAAAAAGCATAATATCGAATACATTTACTGGAATAGTATTGACGAATTATTAGAAAGATTATACATTTTATACGGTGAATTAAAAGCTGGAAATAGCAATCCCCTAATCAGAAACGAAATTGTTAGTATTATTCAAGAATTCAAAGAAATATGAGTCAAGATTATAATTCTTTCAGGCAGAAAAAAACTACTAAATATTTACCAAAAACTGTTCAAATTGGTGGCGGGTTGATGAACTCTGTAATAGATAATTTACCCGTACCTCTACACTTACCAGGCTACAATTATGCAGGACCAGGCACTCCTCTTGACTTATATCTTGAAAAGGGTGTGAAACCTATCAATAAGTTGGATGAGGCTGCTATGAAACATGATATAGCTTATTCAAAAAATGCGTCTCTCGATAAACGTCATGAAGCAGATTATGAATTGCAGGAAGAAGCTTGGAAGAGATTCAAAGCTGATGACTCGAGTGTTGGCAAAAAGGCAAATGCCTGGTTGGTGACTACTGCTATGAAGGCCAAACGTGCAATTGGTGCAGGATTGTCAAAAAACCAATACATTGAGTACCCTGCTAATCTGGTTGAAGGTGATATAGAGAAGCTAAAGAATGCGGCAAAGTCCAAGAAAGGAGTAACTGTTTGGATGAAATACAACAGGACTAAAGAATCTATTGCTAACAACACTAGCATTCCTTTGACAATGAAACAAATCCGTAATGTGAAAACATCTCACTCTAAAAAACAAGATGTCAAGGTACGTCTCACAGCTGCTCAATTAGAAGCAATGGCTACAGTTGAAGGTGGGTTTTTACCAGCTTTACTGGCGGCGGCCCCAGCTATTGCTGCTGTGGGTTCATTAATTACCCAAGGAGTAAATGCTTACAACAATAAAAAAGCAAATGACAAGTTGGTAGAAGAGCGTAAAAGACACAACAAGGTTATGGAGGGTGCTGTTACAAGCAAGAGCACAGAGGGTGAAGGTATTTATATTCTCAAAAAACCTGTTAGTGGTAATGGTATGAGTAAGAAAAAAAAGAGAGTTAGTGGTAATGGATTGTATAAAGAGTTATTAAAAAAAAAAAAGTCCCTCTGACCAATTTTGACATAGTTGAGATGGCAAAAAGTATAAAAGTATCTCACTTTCGGGGTGTTTACATGAAAGACGGGTTACCCGCCAAACCTAAGCTGAACGAGCGTGCTGTTGTGAATTTAGATTCCTCTAGTGGAACAGGTACACATTGGGTTTGTTATAGTAAAAAAGGTGATAAAGTTGAATATTTTGATTCTTTTGGAGTCCAACCCCCTACCGAATTGATTAATTATTTTGGTAAAAATACCATAATATCTTATAATAGTGAACAAATTCAAAAAGTTAACCAAATAATTTGTGGTCATCTCTGCTTAGAATGGCTAAAAGATTTAGATTCAAAAGGAAAAAAAAAATTGAATCTGCAAGCCAGGTAAAACCCTGCAAACGGTGTAAAGTAGAAGGCTGCTGTGCCTTTGAGTGCAAAGGAGGTAAATGTTGCAACCTACTTTCAATGCTACGGTGTTGGCTTATGTAAATAGCTCACTGAAGCTTATTTGTATATATTGTGAATATTTTGAGGAAAAAAAAAAAAAAAAAAAAAAAAACATCCTAGTATGTCAAGTTTATTACAAAATTGTACAAAATCAAAATCAAAACACACAAAAATAAAAATGTACAGAAAACACAAACAATTACATGAAAATCTAGACATTAGGACAAAAATCATCTACAATATAGCTTGATTTATAAAATGCATCGCATTAAATGTTGCTTTGATAATAATTTTAGGCACACTGCCCTCCATGAAAGGCACATTGCCCTTCACGAAAGGCACACTGCCCTCCATGAAAGGCACATTGCCCTTCACGAAAGGCACACTGCCCTCCATGAAAGGCACATTGCCCTTCACGAAAGGCACACTGCCCTTCACGAAAGGCACACTGCCCTTCACGAAAGGCACACTGCCCTTCACGAAAGGCACACTGCCCTCCACAAAAGTTACACTACCCTTCATAATAAATATATGTTTTTTTCTAATGAGTTTTTTCAAGGGATAACTGGTCCACCTTCCTAACCCCAAAGTGAATCATTAATCGAAGGATTTCATCCAGAGGGTGCTGCTTGGTGGCTAACAGTCATTGCCTTTACTTTTCAAGTTGTGTTTTTTTGTTAATTCCTATTTCCTATTTCCTAGTTAAGGAATAACAATATGACATTGTTTGTATTTGAAAAATTATAAAAGTAATTCCCTAGAAGACATTTTCTGTATATCCAAAAATACTAAAAATTATGAGCATTAAAGTTATTAATTTTGATGAAGAGACTGAAACATCTGATCGTATTGTAAAAATGTTTCCCAATATTATGAGATGTGGAATCTTAGGACCAAGTGGATGTGGAAAGACTAATGTTTTGATGACAATTATATTACACCATGAACCTCTTTCTTCTATTTACTTGTGCTCCAGAACAGCCTTTCAAGATAAGTATTTGATGTTGGAAAAATTAGTTGAAAGTTATAATTCTAAAAATAAGAGAAAAATCAACTTTGTCAAATGTACCCCTGAAAATTTAATATTGCCTGAAGAAGTGGAGGAAGGATCTAGCGTAATTTTTGATGACGTGTTGACTGAAGAGCAGAGTATGATGGCTAATTTCTTTTTGAGAGGTAGACATAGAAAAATATCTTGTTTCTACCTATCTCAATCCTATACCAAAATTCCAAAAAAGTCTGGTATCAGGGAAAATTTCAACTATTTGATAATATTTCGTCAAGATAATGTAAATTTAAGACAACTGTACAATGAGTATGTCAGTGATGTTAATTTTCAACATTTTAGAAGTTTATGTAATAAGTGTTGGCGTATACCCTATGGATTCTTGGTGGTGGATACAGAAGAGGGGAGTTATAAACAAAAATTCGATCACATCATAAAATAACATCAATAATAACAATAAATTTCTAAACAAGAAAAAAACCATTCAGAATCTCAAAAACATAGAAAAATGACTAAAAATAAAATTCTGCAAAACTATTCCAAATATTTTGACAACTTAGTTTTCTTTCATAAAACCATAAGGAACAGTATCATAATTTTGTCTAATTATTCTTTTATCAAAACCGAATGAAAATCTCTTTTTAAGTACTTTGTTTACCAACTGTTTGGTTTCAGGGTCTCTAGTTATTTGGTTATCTGTTACAGTTACACATGGAATTTCAGAGTCTATTAATTTCTCCATAGCCTCACCGTTAATTTTCAATGCATTTTTATGGTGAAGAGTAAAACCTTTTACTTTGGTAACAGTTTTTCCTGTATTTGTTATGTAGTGGTAAGATTTAGGTCCAGTAGCTATCCACTTTTCTATGTATCCACCATCTAACTCATCAGTCCATTCTCCTAACATATCACCATGAGGAATCGTATTTTTTCCATTGTCTAAATAAACGATACTATCTGTATCGCAATACATGACGTATTTGTCAAGTCTGGAAAGCTGATCATAAAGTCTAAGTCTGGCATTAGCAGTTGTGTAGAGGGCTATGAAAATGTTGGTATTATAGTTATTTTTCACAAAGGTTTCTCTGTACTTATAGTTAACCTGAATCATTTCATCAGTTACGTACATAACATTGATATCTTGTAATTTTTCATCCAGTAAAATTTCATAGAACCTGTAAGCATCCGTCACAAACTCAGTTTGTGACATATTTTGTCTTTGACCAAATTTACCCCACAAAGAATTTAAACAAAGTTTTGCTACAGCTCTTTTTCCAGGGTTGGATACAATTTTGTCAATGTCCAGTTTAATTCCCATTTTTTCTTCAATATCTTTAGCATACTCCTCATTTGATGAGTAATTATGGGGGCTAGTTTCTAATTTTATTTTCATGAAATCACTTATGTAACCTTTCCATAAGTCTTTAGATTTTTCAAAGTCCCAGACCTCATACACATCTGTTACTTTATACCCCCTTTCAACAGCTTTGTTCACTTCAATAGTTGACCAAGTTCCGACAAACTGTCTTTCTTCATCCGTGTGATTACATACAGGTTGCTGATTTTCAGCACACTTTTTACATAGTGGAAACACTAATTTTTCTGCTTTATCCATTTTTACTCTCACAGGCAGCACAGGAATATACAAATTTTTAGGTGCCAAGACTTTACATTTTATCAAACCAAACCAGTGTTCATAGTGTTTAGCTGGTCTCAGAATTTTTCTAGGGTGACCAACAGGGTAATAATCGTAGTACATTACACTAGGGTATAGACTTACAACATCCGCGTATTTTCCTACCAACTCTTCTTCTTCTGTTAAATTCTTAATATCTTCCTCATTCTCTTCTTTTTCCTTTTTGGCATATTTCAATTGGAAAACCTCAGTGCGTCCTCCAAAGAGTGCATCACGAGGGTTCAGTGGCTCAATTATTTCCTTTTCCTTTTTCAATTTTTTATATTCCTTTGTTTTTATCCACTTACACTCCCACTCCTCTATTACCTTATAACCTGCATTCTCTAATTGTTTAGTTCTATCTTGGGTTTTTTGTAATAAGTCTTCAGCCGTTTCATGTTTGATGTTATTAATAAATTCTGAAGAGTAACATTTTGGGCAACCATGCCAGAAGCAACCGTGATATTGGTAAACTGTTTTACTATCATAATCAAAACCATCCACTCGCGCACCGCAAACATCAACTTCTCCACCATTCAATGCATGTCTAATATTGGTGTTCTCAAAAGACTCAAGCCATAATATAGATTGTTTGGAATACTTATCCTCAAAATCTTCTTCAACCACAGCAATAGTTTTTTCTTTCAGATAATTATGCCTATAAACTGCCATACATACTGAAGCAATAGTAACATACTGGAATGGATCAATATTTTCACATTCTAAAAACTGTTTTCTGAAATCAAGACATCCTCTTCTCAGAATATCTACGTCCGAATTACAGTATTCTACAATTTCTTTTTCCATTTCAAATACATATCCTTCTTCCACTTTTTTATTGTGCCACTCGATAAATTTATTTCTGTCACCTTCTTTCATAGTGTCATAGCAGTAATATTGTTTAGCAGGTATAGATCCAACATAATTTTCATTAACTTCAGTATTAAATAAATGGGGGAAATATCCTTTTTTAAACTCGTTCAAAGAAAAAGTTTTTGGGAAGGCACTCAAAGGTGCTGCTACAAAATTATGGCTATCAATAATTTTAAGTCCTAAAGTCTTAATTTCAAGCAACATCAATTTTGTCCCATTGTAAATAGTATGCGGTCTCAAAGTATTAACCACTAAGTACTGTAAAATAAAGTGCGCATCGTATCCTCGAGCATAATGGGCAATTGCGGTATAATTTTGATGTTTTCTATCAACAAGCCATTCGCAAAACTCTTCATTCGTTTTAAATGTAAATGTATTACCATTGAAATATTTAGCCACCACCAAGTTAGCCTTATGCACTCCAGTTTCCTGACGAGCCTCGTAATCAAAGAAAATATATTTTTCTGTGTATGTGCATTTTGGATTATCTTTAGTACTGCCTGGGGTACACCTCTTACATCCACATACATTTCCTTTAGGCACTTTTTTCAACATAAAACATTCATGCTTCTTTTTCTCTACTACTTCTTTGCAATTCATGCATAATGTAAAACCACATTTGTGCTTACTAAAATTAGATCTCTTTATAATTTTTGAACATTTTGGGCATTTGAATGAAGCTGCACACACACTAATACCATGGTCAAGTAAACACTCTTGATTAAAAGCATACCTGTTACAGACGTGGCAAAAAATCTTGTCCTTTTTATATTTTGGATGTTCAGCTTTCATACACATATTACACACTTGACCTACTGTTTTCTTGCATCTATGTTGGTCTTTATTTTGAAATACTTTATCACATTTTTCACAATAATATGAGGCTCCATAAAATGCACCCATTTTAGTAATCACATCATAATGGTTACCTTGTTTATATAAATAAAGTTTGGTTTTACACTCTTTCCTACCTTTATAAATTATATTATTGAAATTCTCAGCACATATTATCTTCACCTGAACCTTCAATAATTCCTCACACGATCTAATGTCATCTAACGTAAAGCCTTCCTCACAATATTCACCAATTTCTAAACATAGCTGCACAGCCAAATCAGTTTGTAAAGGCCGACCTTTTCTAATATATGTAATATCATTCACATTCAACTGTCTACCGAGTATGATGTTTGTATGGTAAGTTAGAGCAGTTATAATAGCCCGTGGGGCACAGAGATTGTCAGTATTATTTATTTGCAAAATACTTTTTTTAGTATGTCTATCTTTTTTCAAGTTAATAATTTTTCGTCTGGAAGCACCTCTTGGCATATTCACAACATGTACAGTAAATAGACAGTCTGTTAACACTACAGTTTCGTCAGATGTAACAATCTGCATAATTTTATCCTTCAACTTGGTCGTCATATCCTTACAACAATAACCTGTAGAAATGGGATTAAAAAATTTAGGATTCTCCACTAAAATACTCATCTTGTCACCAAACTTCCAATTAGTTTTATTTTTTGTGTACTCGATCATCTCATCTAAGGCTTTGGTTACTAAATCACATTGAGGTAATTTATGCAAATTTTTCTTAAAGTTAATTTTATAATCGATTATATGGTTGTTAAATTTTCGTATGAATCTTTTTCCTATTTCTCTAATTTGAATGTATTTCAATTCAACTTTATTTTTACTTGGTTGAATAACGTCATCATCAAAAGAAAATAATTCTTCAATTTTTGGTTCAGGTTCAAGTTGAGCAGTTTTCTTTCTTAATTGTGTATTCTGAATTTTATTTGACACTTTTTTGGTACCTGCTCCTACATAAATCTTTTGATCACAATAAATTTCAGAATGAAATGGGAAGATTTTACCCAATGCAGGAAAATCATTCGTTTCAATTTTGAAGAAGCTCTTCTTGAAAGGAAAAATATATCCTAATCGAGGTAAAAAATCAGCTTTCTTAAACACCTTTGTTTTGACTGCAGTTTTTTGTTTGGGAAAATAATAGCGAAACGGAAAGATATCTCCAAGTTTTACCTCCTTTGTTTTGACTGTAGTTTTTTGTTTGGGGAAATAATAGCGAAACGGAAAGATATCTCCAAGTTTTGCCTCCTTTGTTTTGACTACAGATTTTTGTTTTGGGAAATAGTCATCCTCAGAAGAGGAATCATTTACAGACAGATCTAAGTTGATAGATATCTTTTTCAAAACCAAGTCTAAATTTTGTTGGTTAATAACTAGTGGATTGTCAATTTCAGGTTCATTTTCAGATTCAGAAAGACTCAAATTAACCATCTTACATTTCTTAAAAATAGGACTTACAACAGGTTCATTTGATTCTACATATTCTCTACAAATACCATCACCACGAGTTAATTCTAATTTTTCACATTTATCATCAGAATTATCAAATGACAATTCTAAATCTTTTAACAATAATTCATAATTTACATTATTTACAATAGCAGTAGTTTCAATGGGAGGATCGATAACATTATTCAATTCTGGAATAGAAGCGGTCATTTCCGCCAACACTTCTTCAACTACTACATCAGACACAGCTCGAGTTGGAATAGCATCCGATTGAGCTGGTTGAGTTGGGGGAATGATTGGTATTGGCGATGGTTTGGGGAATTTTATGTTAACTAAAGTTTCAATGGTTGATTTTACAATTTGTTCATCATTATTATCTCCAAAAATCGTAAGAAGGTGAGCTTTAAGATCGTCGGCGTTTTTAAATTCCATTGTTTCAAATATAACGTGAAGTGTATCAATAGTAACGCAAAATTGTACAAAAATATATCAAATTATATCACAATAACTCTCAGGAAGTCAAAGTATAGAACATAGAGCAACGCGCAACCAGGCAGAGCTTCCACCTGAGAGCAACTGAAGATCTGCTCTAACTACACTTCTATTTATACTTTTTCTTCAAGACACCAGAACAAATGTCTGCGCAGAACTCGAAACAATGTATGCGCAAAACTGGAAAAAAAAAATTGGACCGTTACAAAATATTCTGTTCTCAAGAAGTGGTATACAACGTTTAGAAATCACGTTTTCTAAATATTTTCTGAAAGTATGTATGTACTTACTTCATATAGTATCCGCAGTAGATGTATAAAAATTACAAAATCTGAGTTGAAACCAAGTGAAAATAAGTCGTAAAACTGAGCAATAACTCACAAAACAGGATAAGAACTGAGTAATAATAATATTTCACATTAAACTGAGAAAAGACTGAGTGAAAATATCAGCAAGTCCGAGTGCAGTGCTAAAAACACTGTAAGGTATCTGAATCTAAACGCAAGTGATGTTTCTAGGCTCTGATTCCTTTATTTATAAACCTTCCTAGGATAATGAATAGAACACGCCTCTCGAGACCTGTGTGGGGTATAGATTCATCCCTTCCGCTACTTTTGACCCTACCAAACACCCCACTCCCCTCCACACCCCCTCCCCTCCCCCTCCCCCCACCAAGTCTCGTCCCAGTGTTACCCCCCTCCCCTCCCCTCCCTAACCCCCACCACCCACCCAGACCTTGAGTGACGTTTACTAGGGGTTGGAATTCACATATTAACGTATTTTTTCAAGGCCAAAATCGCCACTTTTTGGTGCACGAATTCTGCAGCTTGATTTGCATTTTAACGGTCAAAAACGACCGTTAAAAACGTTGAAATCCAAACGAACCAATCCTAGCAGTTATATTTTAGGCGGCAAAAATAAAGCAGATCGATTGGTTCGTTTGAATTTGAGAAGAACTTGGCACTAAATTCGTCTATGCACGTATACATTTCAAGGGTTTCTCAGGTACGACTAAATAAATGTTGCATCTAAATAACGAACTATATTTATTATTCTACCAGACCTCCTGGAGAGACTTTGTAACGATTTCCAGCCAAAAATCAGGTAGCAAGTATTAGTTCGTTTGAAAATCAACGGTTTTTTTGAAGGTCAAAATCGCCACATTTAGCAGCTCGATCTTTGGCGCGAATTCGAGAAGCTATGATTGGCTCATTCAAAAATAACCGTCGTTTTTGACCGTTTTAATGTAAATTAACCCTCTAGATTTTGGCGCGAATTCGAGAAGCTATGATTGGCTCATTCAAAAATAACCGTCGTTTTTGACCGTTTTAATGTAAATCAGACAATGACCAGATCGTGACTATAAGAGTGTGGTCACATCCCCCTCTACCCCCTCCCCCTCCCCCTCCCCACTAACCCAAGTCTCATCCGAGTGTTACCCCCCCCCCCTCCCTCCCCCTCCCCCTCCCTCGCCTTTTGTGAAGTTTTGTCGTATATAGACGAACTTGTAGGTATTGGAAATGACAGCCAGCAAACGTTAAAAAAACAGAGGCCAATTGTCCTCCATTTTTCCAAAAATCTGGGGAAAGGGAAAATAACCCCAAAACCGGTTTCCCCCACTCCTTAGACTCACCCAATGTCTTTCGAGTCCAACCCCCACCCTAATATGGCGTCTCCCAGGTACCAAACGGAAAGTGTCCTAAAGTGCCCCACTTACTACTCATATAGAAATTACCAAATTATCTTATTTAATTTATTCCATTCAGTAGCAGCACAAATTTTTTCTTCTCTCTTCCATTCGACGTACGTCATTCGCCAAAAATTGAAGACGCGCTTATCTTCCTAATAAAACGACCAAATGAGATAGATCTAGCGAGTTGAAATATGTACGGGAAAAAAAAAAAAAAAAAGGAAAAAGAGGAAGAAGTGAAAGAAATGGGTTGGATGCCATACAAACACACACAAAAAAAGGTGTTTTCTGATTTTTCCGGCAGAAATAAACTCCGGGGGCAAATAACTTTGACACCCGTCGATTCGTTCACCTATTTACTGCGACGGTTCTTCTTATAGGGAACACTTTATTCGCCTCTGAAAGTGAATTCTGCTCACCCCAACTCCCTTCCACCCCCTCAAAACAGTTAATCTACGTAAATCACCGTTCGAAAATACGAAAACGTTCTTCACTGGAGGAGCGAAAACGCTTTTTTTTTCCTTTTATTTGTAAAATAATCCATCAAAAAGAAAACACTATATTTTCTCTTTCTCCTCTTCATTTTCTTGTTTCGCTTTACCCGCTTCTTTTTCTTGGAGAAAACAATTTTAAATTCACGCCGCCATAGACCTTAATACATTCTTCTTCCAACACCCCCCCCCGTCCCCCTCCAATCGGCCTTATTTGAATAATTCAGCATTTTCTATCAGAATGTACCGTATTTTTATTTATTTATTTTTTCTTTAGTTACTTATATACTACTCGAAATTCTTCTCTTTTTCCAGCAGTTAGACGAAACGTTGTCGAGATTTTTTCTGGCGGCATCACCTATAAAAGACCCTCCATGTCGACGACTGTGGCTCTACGTTGCATCCAAATCGAATACAAAGTCGTCGGGGTAGGTATTTATTTTTGCGATTCGTTGATTCGACTCTATTTATTTTGTCGTCGAAAACGGAGAGGAGGACAGTTCATAAGCATCGCTAGAAAGATGGCGATTCGGAGAAGGTGAGGAACGGGGCAGGCAGCCATTCGCAAAAACACGAAGGTAACATTAGGACGGGACTGCTGCTGAGTTGGTGGAAAAAGAAGAATCGAATTCAACCGACGACGTAATTTTCTAGTCGAAAATAACGAATTAAGATGAACCGCTCTGGTGGAGGTAGGGTGGACAGCGAAGTCAAATCGTCCTACGACATTTTCATTAAGCCCTTGTCGTTCGGTCCATTTCGTTAATAGTTTTCGATTCGCAGTAAATGCCATTAACCTGTTTCCGTGGGAGGGGGCGGAGAAAGAGAGAGAGAGAGAAAGAGAGAGATAGAGAGAAAGAGAGAGATAGAGAGATAGAGAGAAAGAGAGAGAGAGAAAGTCACCGAAGTAGGAAAACTGATACAATTTCCAGCCAGCCGCGTCTCTTCTTTTTTTTTTGACCACACTACCGCTCAAAATACGGAGTTCAATTTTTTCAAAAATGCGCGGGTAAAGACGCGACGTGGGAGGGGTAATGAGCCTACGGAGACAAATTTTCCAAATCGTGGACCGTTTCCGGCACCGCAATTAATAAACATATGGCAAACGGAGGAGAATATGGAAGAAGGATGGAGGGCTTTGGCTATAGACAGGCTAAAAATAGGGAAATGTCGGAACTCCAGCACATATTCAAATAGTTGAAACTAATATACCCCCACGTAGTTGTAACTATAGTAAAAACACATTTCAATCAATTATTTCAATTCTTTCAAGATAAAATCGCCACGGGTCTCACTCGCCGTAAAAGAAAAGGTATTGGGGTAAGTAAGACGTGGGTATGAATATTTTTTTAATGTATTAAAATAAAAATCAACGCTTCAATTGTTCTGAAATTTTGGATACTGATAAAGGACGCTTGAGAGAAATTACCTTCAAAAATTCAGCGAATTTGAATAATAAATATGTAAGTATAGTTCTATAGGTTTAGAGTCAAATTTATGATTTTATGGGTCACACCCCCCCGGTTGACCTTAATTTGTTTTCATTCCAGCGATTTAAACACGTCAGAATATTATACATAGAGAAAGCTCAACAACAGCTAATTTTTAGATTTTTGATATCTATTATCTAGTTGCCAGTTGATATTTATCACAAGTTGAAAGTAGAGCATTTTAACAGAAAATTATTGAAATTTCAGCCTTTTTTTTCTAAAAATTCTAAAAACTAGCGAGGGTTAAGATATCCTTCCTCTATAATATCCCTAAAAGTTTAAATCAATAGGATCAAAACTTGTGCGACGTGATTTCAGAAGCCCGTGCGAAACCACATTTTTATGCATGGGGAACTATAATATACATACGTCATGTACACCCTTAACAGAAATCTCACAGCTCGATTAGGGTAATATTAACTCATCAGCAATACCGTTGTTTTAAATAAACTAAAAATTCCTACCGCATGTTATAACATTGCTTGAGTAATATGCAAATGTGACCGAAATCCTGTTCGCATAAATTTTCACACTCTAAGAGCTCCGAGAAAAGCTCTTTTCCGAAGTCGCGACACTAATGAGCTCGAACCTTTGCGAGTGCGAATAAGTGCACGAATTCACACTGCATCGCTGCATTCGTGCCGCTGCATTAAAAAGGTCTATATAGGTACACCGGTTCTGCTGCAACCAACGTACATAATTTGAATTCCAACGATAAGACACAGCCAAATTAATTTAGCCACGAAGTTCAGTATACGTATTATTGCCATACTCCTCGAATTCCTAATATTGTTTTTCTGGAGGGTGGGAGGGAAGAAGGGAGCGAGGGAGGAAGGGAAACTTAAGAAGTCAACATTTTTGAACGTAGGTACTTTCTCGCTGAACTAGTAGAAACAGCGAAATATTTTATTCCAACTTTCCGACGAGATGAAATGCTTTTTACATGGGGGCATTCGTCGCTCTGTTTTCGTTCTCATTATATAATTAGTTCGTGCCATGCGGATGTTGCAGCTTAATTAGGTTTATTTCGAGTCGCTAATTTCATTTCGTTCCTCTCCGTCTCGGCGGATCTCTTCATCGGCATCGCCCAAATACTTTGTTCAACTATAAAACCCGAATGAATTAGCGAGCGAAAACAGCAAAAAACAAGAAGAGAAGAGAGAAAAAAGTCAGAAAAAAAAAAGGATAAAAAAGTAGGAAAATATAGTGACGTATACGCGCCAAATTAGTCGGAAAAAAAAAGGATGCGTTTCAGAAGTTCTTATACCGAAATTCTCGTCGATTTTTTGGAACACTATAGGAGAATGGGGGGAAGGGTTACGCGTATGTGGGAAAGTGGAGCTTCATGACGTGGTGGTCACGTTGCAACTTCGCTTCGAAGGACGACTCGAGCTTTTCGTTTAATCTTCACCATCCCCTTCCCGAACCCAACCGTCACTGGAATGTAGCGAATGTATTTGCCAGTGTTTCGAGGCAGGTATACTAACCAATACCGTAACTGGCCGACCGGATTACAATGAGAGATTTGAAATTACTCGTATATTTGGTCTGTTTGGGTGCGTTGGGGCAGGTACCGTATATATTAATTTCGTTAACGCGAATTTGCGCGAATTGTTAAATTATATAAACCGTTGTAGCCGATTATACGCTTCGTTTGGGAGGATATAATGGTTTAAAATTCGGAGCAGTACCTATTTGGCTAAGGGTAAAGCATTATTTGTCCAATAGGTACACGAGGTGAAAGTAGAAAGCGATTCGAACATTATCGCCGAGGCCGAATTCAAGATTTCAAACAGGTGCTGCCCAAGTGGCGGGGGCTTTTTCCAATAACGTAGCAATGGGGGGCGGTGGGTATAAGGGCTGACAATTATGTTTGTATATGAGAATAAATACATTGTCCAGTTATTTGGAGTGTTTTTAAGTTGTTTTTTCACAGTTGAGAAGTATACGAGTAATAAATAAATAAAATTTCAAACCAATTGAGACAAGACTCATACAACTATTAAAAACGAATTCTATTGGCAAAGACCCATTCACTCAGATAGAAATTTTCCAACATTTTTAAATATCAATGTTGTAAAAGAGAATTCAGACGAGGCTTCGTGAAGGCCACAGCTATTTTGTTTCATATTTCTAATATAAGGGGTCTTCAGATAATACATTTGACAAATTCTCAGCTACATGTAAAATTAGTACAAAACTGAGCCAATTTATGAAGTAGATGAGCAGATGAGCAGATTGAGGAGGTAAATTAAAAAGTGCATCAGTTGTAAAAAATAAAAATCTTGAAAAAAAGGAGGAAAACGTACATCTTCCTCTCATAAAACTTTTATAGTGTATATTTAACAGCGCAGTTGTACTTTTATCCATTTCTTATGAGTTTGCAAAAAAAAAAAAGAAAAAAATTGAAACTCCTACAGTTTTAGGAAAAATTTGAAGGGGTCTACCGCATTTTCACACCCGATAATACTTTCATGTTTTGATAGACTGAGGGAAAAAATTAAATTTTCTTTATAAATGAAATATAAATATTACTTCGAAGATTTCCCAGTGAACTTATGAAGCGCATAGATATGTCTTTCGAATTGGGGGAAACATTTTTTTTTCATTTCTCAAGATATTCCCGACGTCTTCGGTCTCTGAACCTAAACGCTCGAGTGATGAAAAAGTTTTCATCTAAACGCAGCTAAAATAAATTTCTTTTTTTTTCTTAGCTCCGTATCAATTTTTCAATTAGTTGGGAAGTTATAAATTGTTTGAAGTGATAACTACATAAATTTTGATCGGAGTTTTGATAAATTTCTTTGTGCGAAAAGAAAATTAAATTTATCGACGCTACACTCGCTGCCAAAGTTTTCAGTTCTGACGTGGAGAAAATGTTGTGTTTCTTTCACATTTTTTGCAATATAAGCACTGTGTTTCTATATTCTCTCCGGTTTTTCTTTTTGTTTGAATTCATTTTTTGTTACCCTCAACTTCGAATTTGCGATCAAAAATCGTACTCGTATACCTTCGGTTTTGGCAAATGTTGTTCTTCAGGGAATTTTCCCTTTCCTCTGCTAAAACAAAAAGCGTATAATTACTTTAACCAAGTTCTAAAGAACCACCCGTAATCTTGATCGGGGGCTGCGAAAAGAGATGTTCGTTTATTTATAGGTTAATAAAATCGATTTTCGTATTTTTCATTATTTCCAAGGGAATATTGGTCGAAATAATATGGTTGCCGGCAACAAGTGTATTCTTGAAAAATTTCAACAACATCTCAGTGGCATTGTTTCATACCTACACAGACTTTATATACGAGGTTAGCGAACTGTAAACTTAGCTGAAAAGTTTTAACCAGCCGAAACGAATAGCGTTTTTCTTCATTTTCGATTCATCTAATTTCAGTAAGTATAACTATAATTCGCTCAGACTGAGTTCCTTTCCTTATGCTCTGAATGACTTCATCGGTGGGTGAATGAGTAAAAAGATTACGTAGGTCCCTATGAGCAAAATATTTTGAAAACGGATCCGTTTTATTCCGGGTTATAATCCGTTTCTGGATTATGACCCGGAATTTTCCTGTTTTCCGGCTTCTAAAACGGATTTCGAACGGATTGTAATCAGTCTTGCCGGAAATGAGTCCGGATTATTTTCCGTGAAGGCTGTTTTATCATATTTGTTGGCCCGGGTTATAATCCGTGAAACCGTTTTACAAACGGATTTAGAAAAATTGCCCAAAAATTATCACGGATTATAATATGGAAATCCGTTTTACAAACGGATTTGGAAAATTAATCAAGATGACAAAAACATCTGCAAATTTTCAGATCCGATGGTCGAAAATAAAAACAGACTGACAACGGATAAAATTCTCATTTTCCGGATCATTTTCTCATTTTTTGCCCATCGGGTGGTTTAACCCCATGTAAATTAGGCAGATATTAAATCTGATTTATGATAACAACTAACTAACAGTAGGTACATAATAAGTACCCAATACGATATTGTGGCAATGTTAGAATTTCCCACAGTGACCTAAATTGTAGTTGTACTGCAACAAGTTGAAAAATTTCCACACACTGAAAAAAATGTAGGAAGTAAATATTTACTATTTGAATGAGAAAATTGGGACCATTTAAGATTTCTAGCAGAAACTACGCAATGTACCTACTATAAAAACGGTAAAATATATTATCGAAGATAGTAGAAAGCATAACATGAACATTATAAGAATGTCTACAATAAATAATGATTTTCTTCATTGCGATAAGAAAATTTGCTATCCTAAATTTATAGTTAATAATACGAGTATATTCATTTCTCTAAGTGCAGTGCTGAAAATACGTATATGTTCCAGTCCTACCATTGGAACATATGTGGACCTTCATCATCAATTAGCAAATTCTATAATGCAGGGATTCCCTCGAGGCAGAATAAAAAATTTTCAAATTTGAAACTCAGTCCCTCCTTCAGCAAATTTCTGGGTGCGTTACCGTGTTGGTAGTAATCCTGTTTTTGTAAACTGAGATGGAGACTATAACCAAGTGACTCGAGATTCAAGAACATACAAATACAATATTGCTATGGAATAAAGGCATAAAAATATTTACTTTGAGAATTATAGAGAACACAGGCAAGCATGACTCCAAGGCGGTAAGCTGGATGTTTAAAATTTTCAACACAGCTTCCAGCATCAATCCTAAAAACACCACTCCTAAAAGTAGCAATTTTATAACTGAAGCAGAAGTGGCGCTTCGGCAACTAAATAATGAAATTTTGAAAACCGATGAAAATGTATTCTCAGAATTTTGCAGCCTTCATGAAACTTTCGTGGAAAAACAAAAAAAATATGGTACGAAAAAGTGAATTCTACAGCTGAATGGATTACACCAAAGTTGAAACTTGTATGCGAACGTGGGGGTAGAAATAATTATTCACAAAGAAAATATAATTCCGAGAATCTCACGTTCTCATATATAGTTCCAAGTAATATTTGCTCTCTACGTATACACACAATAAGCTATACACTGCACACCTCTAAACTGTACAATGGAACAAATACTTTTTTCCTCGGGGAGAAACTGGCTGGCGTACAAATTTCACTTATTTAGCTTCCTCTTTCAAGTCCTTATATACTGCCAAGAAAACCAATAAGCTAACCAAAAAGCTACCGTTAAAACGAGTTTCGACGAATTCTCTCGCGCTTCAAAGCGAAAAGGATTCGCCGTTATTACGGAATAAACGAGCTGCTCGCAGAATGCAAAATGCCCTCAACATAAAACGAAACGTTTTACCACTTGACACTTAATTAAGATCTTCATTCCGCATTACTGGCCCAACCTCGCCCTCTCACTCTCTCTCTCTCTCCCTGTTTGATTTCGTTTCTTCGTTATTTGGTCTTTCACAGAGTGATTCTCAAACAGACGTATTTCCTTGAGCAAACTCGCCTTCGTTGAATTGCGAGGCATTTAAATTTTCAATTTAAAACCAAAGAATCGAAAATGGCAGACGACTCAATAGATCCATTCGAGTGAGAAAATGAAAATTTTCTCTGATACCGGTTCGCCACTTTTGACACAACGAATGCCATTTCCACGCAGGTTACCTCCCAAGCTAATGTGCTAATAAATTATATTAGCATCGTCGGATTATTTCTTCCATCTCCGAAGGGGCCAACTTTATTAAATACTTTTTTGCCAAATACATTAAACAGTTTTTTACCTTTTCTAGCTCCATTTCGTCAGCAACCTTACACCCCGAAATCGGTCCAAAATATGCTAGGCATTTTGTACTCATTTTGTACCGTTTTGTACCGCAAAAAAACAATCGTCAAAGAGTTATTCAAAGAAATGTTATGGGCTGCTGGGGACATGCTAGCAACCCCACTTCAACCGATCAACTTGAAACTAGTTTCATTATTCTGTACCCGTTTTGTACTGTTTTGTACCGCTATTAGAAAATTTTGTACGCCCCCCTTTCAAGTTATTAAAAATATTGATGAGGTGTGCCGGAGACATGCTAGCACCCCCACTGCAACTAAATAACTCCAAACTGGTCTCATTATTTTGTACTCATTTTGTACCGTTTTGTACTAGCTAAATAACATTTTGTACTGCTCCCCTACCTAGTCTCGGATAGGGGGTTGACTATCAAACTTGAGAAAATTGCACAAAAACGGTCTCATTATTTTGTACTAATTTTGTACTGTTTTGTACTGGCTAAATAACATTTTGTAGTGTTCCCCTACCTATGGTCGGATAGGGGCTGACCTTCAAATTCCAAAAAAAACGCTCCAAAATAGTCTCATTATTTTGTACTCATTTTGTACCGTTTTGTACTAGCAAAATAACATTTTGTACTGCTCCCCTACCTAGTCTCGGATAGGGGCCTGACTATCAGACTTGAGAAAATTGCACAAAAACGGTCTCATTATTTTGTACTCATTTTGTACCGTTTTGTACTGGCTAAATAACATTTTGTACTGCTCCCCTACCTATGCTCGGATAGGGGCTGACCTTCAAATTCCAAAAAAACGCTTCAAAATAGTCTCATTATTTTGTACTCATTTTGTACCGTTTTGTACTGGCTAAATAACATTTTGTACTGCTCCCCTACCTAGTCTCGGATAGGGGGCTAACCTTCAAACTCGAGAAAATTTCTCCAAAACAATCTCATCATTTTGTACTCATTTTGTATCGTTTTGTACAGGTAAAATAACATTTTGTACTGCTCCCACCGATTGGGTGTAACCAAAAATTAATTTGGCGCCAACAGAACATATTTGGTACATCCAAAAATTAAAGTAAGACAAACTGTACCCATTTATGCTGTACAAACTGGAATTGGCACCAACTGGATCAATTGGTGCCCTCAGGAATTATTTTGACATTACTAGAACAAAGTGTGTCACCAAAACTTGAATTGGCATCAACAGAAGAAATGCCATCAAAAAGTTAACTGGTACCAACTAGAGCCATATTCTGCTGTCCAAAAAAAAATGGGCACCGATTGGAGATATTCAAAATCAATTTGGCAGTACAAAACGGTACAAAATGAATACAAAATAATATGAGACCATTTTGGAGCATTTTTCTGGAATTTGAAGATCAGTCCCCTATCCGAGCATAGGTAGTGGAGCAGTACAAAATGTTATTTTGCCAGTACAAAACGGTACAAAATGAGTACAAAATAATGAGACCGTTTTTGTGCAATTTTCTCAAGTTTGATAGTCAGTCCCCTATCCGTGACTAGGTAGGGAAGCACTCGGAGCAGTACAAAACAGTACAAAATGGGTACAAAATGATGAGACTAGTTTCAATTTGATCGGTTAAAGTAGGGGTGCTAGCATTTCTCCAGCACTCCATAACGTTTCTTTGAATAACTCTATGAGGATGTCTGTACAAAATTTTTTTGGCGGTACAAAACGGTACAAAATGAGTACAAAATTCCGAGCATATTTTTGACCGATTTTGGGGGGTGGGGTTGCTGACGACATGGAGCTACCCTTTCTCCACCCCCTCTAAAGAATTCCAATTTTTTCTGCGTGAGGCGTTTTCATTCTGAAGCGAGGTGAATCGAGGGTGAAAGTTGAACGGTCATCCATCCAACAGAGCAACAGAATATGGCTGCTTGACTTGAATTCTGCATTGATTAAAACTGGGACTTTAGACCCGCGCTGGCATCGTGGTCGACCGATATTACTAAGCATTCGATTATAATTCATATAAGCAGTGAATTATGCAAATCACATCATTTTTTCAACTCTCAAAGCCTCTTTTGAAAAAATTGATGTTTCATTTATATGCACGGGTCAATGTCCTATACCCATATCTATGGTCCTACCAAGGCATTTCACAAAATGCTCGGTGACCATCAGACACATCATGATATTCGTATGTACATTAATTGCTTGCTTTTTGACTTTAAATTGTAATAAAATTATTTGCGGTCAAGGTATTCTACACAACAGAAGCTGCAGGTTTTTGATAGCATATCAACCACAATGACACTCTAGGCAATCTTTGATATAATTAGAATAATTTAATTGGCTATTTCAGGGAAGATCTTTTCTTACATTTTGAGCAAATTTTGAGAGTTTTTTCTACAGCTGGATATTAAATATCTGTTCATCAAACACTGTTTCTTAGGAAATACACTGAGAAGTGTACTTTTCCATAACATTGCCTGTACAATTACATCTCTGATTATCGGCAAAAATAACATCATTTCATTAATTGCCAGATTCAAATTAAGCATTTCGATAAATATCTTGACTGTAAATTTGCTTTCAAGCATTTCATGAAATACCTGAATCTTAAGATTTGCCCATAACATACCTACACATTTCAACAAATATTACAGCTGGATAACTCCAGCTTGGTTTTTGGTACTTGATAATGTCTCTAGATTATATTATATACTCTTAGTCTCAACTCCATATCGACTAAAATAAGCTCTTCACCTATGCAACTCCCTGTCTAAATAGCTCCCCGCAGGGCAGGGTCTCGCGATAAAACAAGACGCTCCAACGGAATCTGAAATTCCTATCTCATCCAAAATAAATATACCATCGTCACTGCGACTGCGAACATATCGAGAACTTCGGGGAAATGCAAAATTACAGCCCACGTCGTCGCACCGATGACACGTTCAGCGCATCGCTCGTTTCTGCCACAAAATTTGACGAACGCTAACGAACTGAAATTTCGCGGTTATATACAGAGGTACGTATATGCGAACGCCAATCGTGGCAATTTAACCGACAGACATGCGAACATAACTCGTGGGAAACATTTTCGAGAAAAGTAATAATCTACCCAGCAGCTGGATGTAAAAGCTGCACAGCCTCACCCACAAATACATTTCTACATATTATACTAGCGGAGAGCAGGTAACATTAAGCCGCAAAACTTCTCAAATGTCATCCTCTCAGCATAGAAGGGAGGCAAACGAAAGCTACCCAATAATAGACGAAGAGCGTTTGGCGAGGACGTCGAAGTGGAGCACGCCGAGGAAGTGAAAAACAGCGGGCTGTAAGGACGGGCTATAGCAACACCAGCGAACGGGCTGCGGGGTGCAAGACCCAGAGCTCACATCTCTCACCCATAAATCATATGTATACCTAAACACGAATTAGGAAATTCGGAATTCCGTTCGCCGTCGTTGAGAAAATTTTTCGCACCAACAACTTCACCACTCTCCGGAGATGTAGTGACGGTCGAACCACCATACGCATCCTCACACTCCCGCTGGCGCCACCACCAACTTCAACCCCCTTGGCGCTTTATATTCATTCGCCGCTGCCTATACGAAGTATTTCCGTATTCGTGTCGTCACCTTCGACGACGTACCCAACGCAACCTCCCCAATATTACACTCGGCGTATCAATAAATCGGTAGAAGGCTCATTTAATACGGACACACACACAAACACACACACACACAAACACACACACACACACACACACACAAACTCACACACGCGCGCGCTAACTATATATACGTATGTTCTCTGGAGCATCTGATTTTTACGCGAGAACGCAATATTATATCGGAGGAAAAACTTCACCAACTCTCGCCTTAAATATCAACTTATTGGCCAATATGCGCAATCAGTATAAGAGATAGTAGCAACAAAGGTCGATGGTCGAGACGGCTTTTATTGGCATCCCTTGAAAAATACGTACTATCGACGAACATGGCGAAATTTCATCAAAGGCAGAAATGTATTTGACAGGTATATTCATCTCAGAAACCTGCGACCTCGCCCTTCAACTAACAATAACTGTGAGGGGCAATTTTTGGTTCGTGCAAGAGTGTACGTGCACCGTACCAGGAAAAACTTAATAAAAATGTATAAAAATAAAAAGATCGCGGTGCGAGGGCACAAATAATCATAATCTATTTTATTCATTTTTAGACATCAACTGCAGTTATTCAGCACACCCAATGAGTGGGGGAAAAAAAATAGATTACTGCGATCGAGCTTCCCAAAGAAAGAGAAAATAAAACTAGAACAGTCGCCCTTCTTAAAGTGACGATTGAATATGGGAAGGAGAAGAAGAAAAAAAAAGGAAGAGGTAGACAATGAAACAACAGTGGTGTAGCAGGTGGCGCTGAGCTAACGGAGTGGTCAACGAACAAATTAGCCCATACAAGAATTAAAATAAAAGCTCATAAAAAGGCTAACCAACTTCACCCCTGTGGGGAGGAGGGATGGAGCTTCCAGTTTGATTCCTAAAAAATGTTGAGAATTTTTCAGTTGTGTTGTATCAATTGAGAAAATCAAAGCTTGCCACCCCTGACCATATTAGCCATTCAATATTTTTCAAACAAGCAGCATATCGTCGGTGGTCTGATAAATATACCTTCAATGTGGGCCCACTGAAAATTTTGAAAATCATTTGTTTGGGCTCGTTGGATTTGTCTTGAATAGAGAAATTCAACAAACCCAAACACATGATTTTCAAAATGTTCAGCACATAAAAGGTATTTATCGGACCACCGACGATTTTATGAAACTTTCGCATTTTTCTCTCATACATAGTAAATACTAATGTAATGTAATAATGACAAAAATTCTGAGAGATGAAACAGTACAATAAAATTAATACGAGTACTGATAGGTAGTATTCTTGAACTCACACTGAATTTTTATAAAACTGTTTCACTCTAGCATATGAGTTCCCATATTAAACGTTTCAACAACACAAACATTTTTCACGAATAATGACGACTACAGCCTCCAGTGGCAGGCAACTCCTTTGAATTCATCTTTAAAAACTCGATGAGTTAGATCGAAAAAATAACATAACGACTACACACCACCGTTTTCCATTAAGTATTTTGTGCCGATAAAGTTTATGACATTCCAATTTGTGAACCAAAATAGGAGTAGATATCTATAATACCATCATGGAACCGCAAGGTAGAAAAGACCTTTGAATGGCTTTTGGGAGTTAAAACTGAGCGTATTTCGACGATTACATCGCCATTGGCCATTATAAATTGTTTCCGTTTACCATCGAAAATGGATCGAGGCAAACCTAAATGCAGCATACCTTACAATTCAAAAATGCTGGGTAAGCTTTTCAAGTGGTCCCCAAAGCGAGACGAAACGAGTACTTCGTGAAATAACCGAAAACGAGGACAGTATTTATACGTACATGTATACTTTCTGCGAGATCAAATTTTATGGTTGTCTTTTTTACCAAATGAAACACTGCCTATCTGGTACACCATTTGATACGTAGGCCATTTCAGTTCAATATTCTACTCTTGTTTCTAGAAAAAAATGTAAACGGCCACAGTAGAATTTCCATAAACTCGCAAACACCGATACCCCTCACCCTTCCGCTCGTAATTTTCATATAAAATACGCTCAAGAAAATTTTTCCACCGAAAAGAGAACGCATCAATCAAAATTTGAGATACGAGTATATGTTACGAGTATTATCATAAATGCCAAAGCTCCTTGTATAGCGTTAAAATGAAACTGAAGCGCATTTTCCACGTTGGCGTTTGCTTAGTTGCCTCCAGGTTCCCACCCCTTCTACCCACTAGCCTTTTTTTTTTTATGGAAGACTACCTCCGTATTTTTGGGATTGGCCTACAATCCATAAATTATGTAAAAGGTTATGTTACCAATTCGTGGAACCATTCGAGAATGAAAATAAAAATTGTCTGATCTACCTACTTGAATGATAAAATACACGAGTGGTATTCAAAATTTCAATTTTCAAGGGGCGTCTAATTGATAATTTTATTTCTTTAGCTCTTCAAAAAATTGATACCAGGTTCAACAGAAGAAAAAAAAAAAAAAAAATCGTGTAACAATACAAAATCTCACTACCGGTCTTTCTAATCTGTAAACGGAAGAAGACGCATTAGATTTTGTCAAGCAAATTTTGAACTAATAAAAGTATCAAATAAACAATCGCAACTGAGACTGACAATGGTGAATTGGTGGCATTTTAATGAATAAATAATGATTTCAAAATATTGGAGGATTGATTTTAAAAATGACAACAGGTAGTCCAGAATTTTTTCATCATTTTTGAATAATATAAATTAATAAGCAAGATTTTGTTTGAGACACTTTAACAGCCCATCATACATGTAGAATGCAGCTCTTTACATATTAAACCTAATTAGAAAATAAAATATAAATTACAACAAGCAACTGACATCCTCAGAAAAATTACAATCCAAGTCACATCCTTTACATTTCAGGAAAATTGATATTCAAGCTTCTAAGTGAAATAAAATTGAGTGGGGGGCTAGAAAAATAGAATTAACACGAGCGTGAGTCAAGTGGATGCCATACTTCGCATTTGTAGGATAAGTTATCGCATAAAAATTGAAAAAGTCGGAAGTGGTTAGTTTATTTTTTCTCTATGAACACAGATTCAAAATTTTTTACATGAAAATTGAAAATTGACTAGAACCACTACTATTCAGTCAACTACTTACATTCCAGCTCAAAAGGACTTGGTCATTGGAAAACAGATACAAATCTGAACTACATTTAAATAGAAAACACTTGAATTTGGACTTCATATTCAAGGGGCGACTTTACCCACTTCGTTTTAGCCCGATAAATAAATTGCCAGGCAAAAATTAAAACCGAAATACGATTTGGATAGAAGCAGGTAGAAGGACGAAAAGAAAAGAAAGATCGCCGCCCCTACCTCACTTCACCCAGTAACAGAACAAGAAAATTAAGTGGCGATATGGTTTTTTTCTTTTTTCTTATTCGTCTTTTCTTTTTAACCACAGGCACTCAAAATATTCAGTTCGGTTTCACACGGTTGAAGTTGGTACTTGACTAGTTTCTTTTCAATCGTATGTTCCAGTACAAACATCCTCAAATTTTGCCTTCCGCACCTATCAATAACCCATCAATAACCCGTCAATAACAAATTTATGGGTAAAGTCGCCCCATTGAGGGGTGACTTGAAACAAATTTTTTGAAAAATCATAAAAAATAGAAGGAAGGCTGCAAACTCAAACTGTTTTTTACAAATATGTTGAGAAATGTAGGACCAAAATTTCAAAACCAAATTCACTTCAGTTGCTTAAAAATTGGAGGAGTTATTAAAAGACAAAGTTGAAAAACATAAAAAAGTGTGGAAAGTTGCCCCATTCGACAGTACATACATGAACGTACATATTTGTTCAGATGCTGAATTTACATCTGTCCTCACACACTCAATCCATTCGGATGGACGCCAAAATTGTTTATGAATAAGTCAAATATATTTTATCACACGGCAAAGTAAACTTTTTCCAAAACAAGTGTCGTGATGTTTCTGGTTGGCAAGATATTCACCCGGGACAAGAAAATCAACGCTTTTGTAGAATCACCAATATGTAGCGCATCAATTTGTTCACTTTTACTACTTGACTATTGTATACCAAATTTGCAATACAACACTTTTGTAAAATCACCCATACGCAGTGTAACAATCTTTTCACTTTCATTACCTCACTATTGTGCACCAAATTTGCAAAACTGAATCATTGTGCGACGTGTCAATTAAAAAAGCACAAAAATATGGGGCTACAGATATGTGAATTTCATAAGTCAGTTGATGAACCATATACCCTATAAAATACAGGTACGTACAATACAACAGATATACTATTTTTATCGAGGCATTACTCAAAACCAAGTCTTTTAACAATACAGTCTTGATTACGGAACATAAATTTGAAAAATTAAAAATTGTATTTCTCCTAAATATGACATGCGGGCATTCTGAGAAACACATTCGTGATTTTGTGGTCGTGTCTGTACAAAGTTTATCGTCTTTCTCATTAATATGCTTCTTAAAATGACAACGAACCTTAGCATTTGGATAAGATTAATTATAATCCAGGCAGTTATTGGAATTATTACAGGTAATTATAAAATTTCAGTTATGCTCCACCAGATGCATAAAACATTTGACAGGGTAAAAACTTCATACAAGCACTGAATTGAAATTTGTGATTTTTGGCCACAATTTACTTTAATAACAAACTTAAGGATATAAAATATAGAATTACATTTTTGTACTGAATACATTTTGCACCTAAAATTAGCAGTCCGAGTAAAATCTTTGCGCATTAGTAAAAGCAGATATTCAATCTACTTGTACGTGATAAAATTTAATTGTGTGAATATATCTGTAACACTGGTTGTACTAAATTCACAGCGAATGAACTCCAATTATGGCGTTCTCAGTCTTTCTAGCGAGTTCTTCATTTTGATTCATTCGATTCATTTTGATAGACGTTTTATGACGTCCGGGTATTGTATATGTGGATTACTTTTTTACAGCTGAGCTGACTTACTCAAAAATCTCGAACAGTAATAGGTCTAGAAACTTTTTCATCACATATTTCCGATCCTTTGGATACAGGCCATAATTTCCTTATGATAAAACTTCGAATAATTTAGAATTTTTTGGACTTGACAACTCAGATATGATATGAGTTCTTACGAGTGTATAAATTTCAATCAAAGTAAGTTGTTTGAGGCGTTATTACGAGGTCTTCAGTAGTGTGAACTTTCTCATTCTAAGGTGGTTCTGAAGTCTACAGTTTACATTCTTGTTATAGCAACAGCTGTTCTGAGGTCTTGAATTTCAAAGTATTTTTTCCCCTGCATATTGTAAGTCGTAACTATTTTGCAGTCAACCAAAATGATCATCGAGATTTATTTTAAAGTACTGTCTCTTGAGGGTTTGGTTATATTTCATTATTCATTGGAATATGATGAGCGCCGCTTTTCAGACTAGCTCATTTTTCTAAAATCTGGTTCAAGAATTTATATTTTTTGGGCAGCTATATACGAAATTTTCACGTCAGTTTTAAGCTCTGCCCATCCCCTGTGGAGAACGGGAGAGTTGAATAGAATTATCAGAATAAGTGCTGTATTTAGGAATATGTTTTCTGGACTGCTAAATCCAAATTTGATATCTGTTTGAAGCTTCATCCCTTCCTTGTGAAGAAAATAGTACTATAAAAGAAATGAAGATCAAAAATAATATAGAGGGTATTTTTCAGTTGATAACTAATGAATCTAAATCGATTCCTAATTTACCAATAAATTGTAAATCAAATCTTTCAGATGTTTTATTTTATACAGTAGAACCAGAAAATCACTAGCGGAGCCGGAGAAATAAATTTGAATTTGGTATTACCGCATCACAATTCAAAATGAATTTTATTTAGGAATCTATTGATGACGTCAAATAACAACCTTCATTATTCATTCAATTTGGTCATTTGTTTGCAGTTGGAGTTCATTTGCTGGGAATTTAGTACAACCCCTGTAAGACATTGTGTACAGATTTTTAGCAGGTTTTCCACACAACACCTCCTATTAATTTTGGTCTGACTTTCACAATAGGACACGGGACCATCATAGTTTTTCGTTGCATGATATCCAGATTCCAAAAATACCCATTCTCGCATTTTGGTGTTTCTTTATTTATTTTCCATTCTCTCTCCGCGCGCATATATTTCTTTTGAACGCGAGAAAAGACAATGGGCCGAACAAATAGGGCTGAAATTCCCACCAGAGGTCAATCTCGATGAGATCTAGGTCTGATAGAAATTTCAAGTCGATTGGTTCGACTGTTTAGTAGATATTAGCAAAAATGTAGCCAAACTTTGATGCTTTGTAGAAACAACAGTACAAAAAATCTTAACTTGTCTTTAAACATTTTAGATGAATAAGAAGAGGGCGTTGAGGTATTAGCTAGGAAATATAGCATCATCAAACACTAGGGATAATCAGTTTTTGGAAAATTGAGAAAAAAAAACATATTATAGGCCCAAACAATCAGTTTTCAACTTTTTCAATAGAAATGTATAGTTCCAACCTACTACCTATAGTTATAGATGGTTATTTTTCTAAAAAATTAGTTTTTCAATTTTTTTTCAGCACGTGATTTATCACAATCTAAAGACTTGAAAGATGCCATCACGCAATTTTTCAAAAATTTTAAAGCTGCAAATAATGCGAGAGTTACATCATACTGGGTAAAAGAGAATGTTGCAAATGCGGAGGACCATTCATACAGCGGTGTTGCTGGTTTGGAATTTGAATATACAACGCCTAACTCTAGAAAGCCAAAGTTTGGTAAAGTTGTTTTGAAAATTCCATCTCTTGCTCCTGTGCCCCATGAAAAATTAAGCACATTCCAAGAAATATTTGATCGAGAAGTACACTTTTATAAAACAATACTTCCAAAACTATATCAATTGGGGCAATGTAAACCGTTTGCACCTCAACTGTATGCATTCACAGAAGCGAAGGCATTGGTTCTAGAAAACCTTAAAACTGACGGATTCAAACCTACTGACCACATAAATTTCTTAGATTTAGATGCATGTACGAAATGTCTAGAACTACTGGCTATGTATCATGCTCTTGGTTATAAATACCTCCAATCTGTGAATAAGAATGACCCAAACTGGTTACTGATAAAATTATCACCCATGGGTAAACCAAATATGAACATAATCAATGAATTTATTAGAATGGTAAATCCTTATTTGGTTCCGCAGTTATATGAGGAAATTCGACGATTGCAGAATAAATTACAAACTACTGAAGAATTCTCTAATCAAAATAGCTGCAGCCTTCACTGAAGTTTCGTGAAGGCGAAAGATGAATTCTCTTTTACAACAGGAGATTATAAAAAGTATCCAAAAATGTTTCTTATAAAAACAAAACAATTCATCTTCAATAACTGTTTTAACTCTATGACGTCATCATCTGTGACGTCATCAAAGAATGACAAAATGTTATATATATGTATGATGACGTCACCATCTGAGGTTACTATGTTCTATCTGGATATAATGACGTCATCATCTGTATTTACAATGTAATAAATATATATGATAACGTCATCAAGGAAGGACAAAAATTGTAGAAAAAATTCTTCTTCAATTCATCTTCAAAGAGTGTATGATGACGTCATCAACCACTTTTTAACATAGGAACCGCAGATGGTGACGTCATCATACCTAGATACAACATTTTGCCCTTCCTTGATGACGTCACAGATGATGACGTCACGCAGTTAAAACCGGTTGATGACGTCATCATTTGATGACGTCACAAAATTTTGTATCTAGGTATGATGACGTCACCATCTGCGGTTCCTATGTTCTATCTGGATATAATGACGTCATCATTCTTCTTCAATTCATCTTCAAAGAGTGTATGATGACGTCATCAACCACTTTTTAACTGTGTGACGTCATAATCTATGACGTCATCAAGGAAGGACAAAATGTTGTATGTCACCATCTGCGGTTCCTATGTTTTATCTGGATATAATGACGTCATCATCTGTGTTTACTATGTAATAATTAGGTATGATGACGTCATCATGCTATGGTGGAAATGATGACGTCATCAACCGCTTTTTAACTGTGTGACGTCATCATCTGTGACGTCAGAACAAAATGGGACATTATGTTATGGTGGGACAAATGTTAGAAGGGCATTATGTTTGAAACAGGAACGCCCAGTACAAAAGAATTCATCTTCAAAATTCTTCTTCAATTCATCTTCAAAGAGTGTATGATGACGTCATCAACCACTTTTTAACATAGGAACCGCAGATGGTGACGTCATCATACCTAGATACAACATTTTGCTCTTCCTTGATGACGTCACAGATGATGACGTCATCAAGGAAGGGCAAAATGTTGTATCTAGGTATGATGACGTCACCATCTGTGGTTCCTATGTTCTATCTGGATATAATGACGTCATCATTCTTCTTCAATTCATCTTCAAAGAGTGTATGATGATGTCATCAACCGCTTTTTAACTGTGTGACGTCATCATCTGTGACGTCATCAAGGAAGGACAAGATGTTGTATCTAGGTATGATGACGTCACCATCTGCGGTTCCTATGTTCTATCTGGATATAATGACGTCATCATCAGTGTTTACTATGTAATAATTGGGTATGATGACGTCATCAAATACGAAAAAATGGGACATTATGTTATGGTGGGACAAATTTAAGGCCATTATGTTTGAAACAGGAACGCCCAGTACAAAAGAATTCATCTTCAATAGAATAACTGTGCTCACACATGGGGATTTCCGAACAGGCAATATTTTCTTCAAATATGACAATTATAATCGAGTTTCTGAGGTTAAGGTAATAGACTGGCAATTTAGTAAAGAGAATAATCCTGTCATGGACTTAATAATTTTTTTCGTGCAGAACATTTCAATAGAAATGATGGAAGCTCACGGCATTGGATTGTTCTATTTTTATTTGGATAAACTGAACAATAATTTAGCTTCATTGAAGGCCAAGCGATCTTACAATATATATGAACTTGTCGAAAATATTGTTTATTATAGACGTTTTTTTTTCACTGTGATAGGTTGTCATTTTTCACATCAAATTAAACATGCTAGATCAAAAGGTGCAAAAGAAAACGTACCTTTATCAAGTGCAATAAAATGGTTGCATTATCTACACCAAATAGGAATTTTTTGATGATATGATCTTATGCTTGATTCACCAAGATATCGGAATCCTAGTTGATCACAATAAATACGAGTATTTGCCCATAATTTAAGCCGTACACATTAGTATTTTATAAAAGCTGCATAATTGTGACATTATGAAATGAAAGGAACCTCTTTGTTAATCGCCCAATAAGAAATGAGTAAAGTTTACCTGGTTGAAATCACAGAATTAATTTTTTTCATAAGATTGACCAAACGTTGCTGCCTCGAAAATTTGCAAAACTACGGCACTGAGAAGTTGGAAAATTCAAAAACTTCTTTTCAAAAAAAAATGACTTCAAATCAAAAGTTATCTATAATTTCTGTTTTACTTAATGTAATTGGTATACTCTACGCAGTACCTACATACCATTGGATTTCAATGGTCAAACTTGATATAATAGAAGTTTGGGGTGGAATAGTCAACTGGTTTGCCAGATTGGAATGGCCAATAACCTTTCATTTTGCAAACGTATGGTTTTTCTATCTGTTAAACCAAAATCTACAATCTTTATGCAAAATTTTCTCAAATGCAAGGAAAATTGCGCTAAAACTTGTTTAAAAGAATAAAATTATTGAGTTTTTTAGAGCAGTTTGAACCATTCATTCTGTAAAATCTTAGAATATCCGCATAAATTTATGTTTTTATTGTACCTACCGAATAAAATGAAATAAACGTATTTTCATTTTGACAAGTTTATTTTTATTGAACTGGCAGGCGGCAGCTTCATTGCTCAAATTAATAAAAATTACCAAGTACCTACCATAACGGTACATCTACCTGCAAGTAATTTTCAATTATTAAAGATGAATTCTTTGTACTTGACCCTTGGTCAAAATTTCGTCCGTCCGCAAGATTTTTTGTCCGTCCGTGATACTTCAATGTTATACCTAGGTATAACATTTTATACGCAGGTGATGACGTCATCATACCTAGGTATAACATTGGAAACCCAGACGATGACGTCATCGTACCTAGATATAAAACATATCAGACGCAAATGTCGACGTCATCATACCTAGGTATAACACAAGAAACCAAGATGATGACCTCATCATACTCAGGTATAACATGTGATACATGCTTGATGACATTTGTCCGTCCGTGATTGCTCTATTTTATACCTAGGTATAACATAGGACACCCACGTGATGACGTCATTTGGCCATCCATGATTCCTTAATGGTATATAACTAGACATAGTATTATTTTAGATGTAGGTGATGACGTCATCATACATAAGGAATAACAAAGGAGTCGCACATCATGACGTCATCATATTCAAAGAAATTTTTTAAAAGAAACATGAATAATTTCTATATACTCGTACTTATTACTGTCGGGAAAGAGAATTAATCTTTCGCCTTCACGAAACTTCAGTGAAGGCTGTAGCTATTTTATTTGATTGTTTTTAATAGAGTGAGGATGCTCATTCAATATATTATGCTTGCATAAAATAATTTGTAATGAAGCATCAAAATGCTGTAATATTGTTAAATAATATTACAACCATGGTCTTCTGAGTCTGACACAAAAACTGCCGATTCAGTAAGGTGAGAGCAGGGTGAATTGTTACAAAAGTTAGTTTCCAAGCATTTATTCAGCTCCTAACAAAGTTGAAAATTTAGGCGATGTGTTATTGACAAGATAAACAGGCAATTTCTTTGATTTTCTATGCCCGGACAAAGCTGGTTTTATCAATTTCATTTTTTCAAACTTTTTTTCAACCCTTCAAAAAATGCCCCATATGCATTTTACATGTACTGTTTTTGATTTTATTTTTTTTAGATACGTTCCTGCCGGAATTTTTACATGAAACTTCTACTAAATATAATTCTCAGATAGGATTACCCATATAACATATCTCAGTTTGGTAACCCTTGAAAATTATCATTTGTTTTTTTTGTTTGCATTTTTCATGGACTTAGAAGGTTTCAAAAAATCTGAAAAAATCTGATAAATATTACAGACCCTTATGTACAAGTTGGCGTTGGTTGCATTTCTCCGCATCAATTTGTTTTGGAGATTAAATTTTTTTGTAAAGGCTTTTAAATTTGTTATTTTCCTCCATATATCCGGGCTGGGGGGGGGGGGCAAATAGTATCTCAAAATTAATGTGACCCCAAGGTGTACCAAACCCACTGGTTTCAGCATAGGTTGCCGTCAGGGGCCATTTTTCCCGGCCTATCCTGAGGTACCCTTTAAAGAACATTGTTCTAAAAATTTGGTTCGACCCGCACCAAACAACCTAAAAGTTATTTTTATTTAAAAAAACTCCTAGAGGAGAATTGTGTGTTAATTATTATATTCATTTAACCGGAAAAATCTCCTCCAAAAGTGAGCTCATTGTTGATGCCAGTCTTGATTTCAAATCACTTGTGTCACGATGTCAAAAAAAAATTAGACTTGGAAGGAAGTGGGAAGAAATCGGAATTCACTCGATTAGAGAAACTTCGAGAAAAGTTGAAGAGAAAAATTACTTGAAATTTTTCAACCAACCAAACTTTTTAATACGCTCAGACTTGAGATTTAAGGATTTTTTTTCAACATTCATCTTATTTCTCTTGCCTTCCCTCATTTTTGCCAAAGTTTTTATCCCAATTAGCACTTCATTTGGCACATTTTTATCGAACGAATTTTACATTCGGATAGAAAAGCATTTTTACCCATCGATATGAAAATTAGTTGGGATGGTATCTACGCTAAAAAATAATAACAGTGCGAAGAAAAATAAAAAAATTATTAGTTACATTTAAACCTCATATTGAATTACCTACTTGATAGAAATCTCGCATTCTTCTTTTCCTAAACATGCAATACAGCATATCTCTTTCAAAGCAGATCATGATGATAATCCAACGCAGAAATCTACCTGATTCGAACAAAATTGGAATTCTAAATTTCGCAAATATATTCCCAGTTACATTTTCAAAACAGCAATATCTTGTTCGCCATAGAAAAACGAGAGGCAAAAAAAAAAAAAAATAGAAAAGTGAATAAAAATTGAGGGCTTCTTATATCGCCTCCATTCGAGCTTCAAAATCGAGAGAAAGAAAACCATAAGGTGCAGTCTAAGAAATATGGGCCGCTGCTACTCGCGGAATTCGTTTACATAATATTCCATTCAACATGAATATAAAGTGTCGTTTTCCCGTATTTTGATAAAAATATATTACAAACAAAATACTGGGAAAACACTTGGCGTTTCAAACAAGACCGAATTTTCACGAAGACCTATAAGTTACTTATACTCGTATAGTCATAAAAGAAAAATGAATGGTTACATAAAATGAAGCTGAAAATGGGAAAGAATAAATATAAGATGTACACCTCTCCATATTCAGCTCATTCAATGCAAACTAAAATTAATCTCTGAAGATTGAAAATTATCGTGATTTTCCCAGAAAAATTACATCAAATATAGCTAGAAAAATCGCCATCCAGATTTATAACATCAGTTCTTTAGTTGAACAACAAAAAACTTATTGTCAGCGTTGCTAATCTCAATTGTTAAAAATCCCTGCTTATTCAAGTAAAAAACAATCCATGGAGGTAAAAAAAAATCCCCGAACCTGTTTTTTTGTTGGAAAGTTGAATTTTAACCGCTAAAAAAAAATTACTCAATAGCCTGTAAGGGAATTTGAAACTACAAGGATATCTCTTATTCGAATAATAATTGCAAAACTGAGACAAAATCCTTAGAACTCCTAAAAATTCATAAAACGTCAAAAAACCCCCACAATTCTGAAAAATCCTTGAAATTCCTGAAATTCTCAAAAATCCCTGCTTTTATCCCCGACATTTTTCAAGTCAGTAAAAAATCCTTTGTTTCAGAGATGAATCCTTGTAGCTGGTATCACTGCTGTAGTTGTTCACTTATTTCAGCTAGCTATTTCTATGTTGCTCTATAAAATACTCAAGAGTACCTACCCAAAGGCCAAGGTGAAGAGATCACCGTCAATTTTAGAGAGAAAATTCTCAGCTTCAAGAATAGGAAGTAGAACACAGCAAGGTTGAATGAGCCAAAAGAGATTGAAACAATTTTACAATCTGTAAAAACTCGCAATGACCCTTGTCATGCAAAACTTTTTCATGATAATTAATATCTTTATTCCCTCTCTGTAAAAAAAGTTTTTAAAAAATCACTATTGGTTTTTCTGTGAAACCTCTTCACTCTCTATGTGTCTTCTCTCACATTTTATTCGCCATTCAAATCCATTCCTATGAAATTCAAACAAATTTATCAGATCTTTATGAACCAAATATATACTTATTAGGGAGTATGATCACTTATCACAATAATATATTGTCGAACAAATTAGTGAATTCTAGTTCAGATTTTCTTCGATCACAATAAGTTGAAATTCGAAGTTTCGACTTTCCTCAGCCAATGCCCAATTTCCCTACAATTTAAACATATTAATTCAAGACGAAGCTATTGAAATTGTGGCTGAATTTTCATCGCGACGAAAAACGGAAAAAGGAAAACGCGACAAGCGTTCGGATGCAACAATTTGACAACAACGTGCGCGACAATTTCGACAGTTATCTCGTGTTTTAGCACATTTACCCAACTTATACGAGTATACACGAGATGCACATCACACAGCACACTGAAAAACCATTAGGCGACCTTTAATGAGGATAAAACGACTCCATAAACGGAAAATTGAATCGACACCAAAAGCTACAAGTGCAGTGAAAGCGTGGTGTGAAAATTTTTCCCATTAGGAGTTTGCTGTTTCCTTTCACTTTTCAGACTCTTTGAAACATCCGATTATGCAACAAGCTATATATAGGTAGTACGTAGCATTCAACGTTTTGCTAACAAAGGAAAAGGAGTTTGATATTTTCATTTAAAATGCGGAGCGAGCAGGAAATTAGTAATTCCGATGAAAGTGGTTCATATCTCAAAGATCGTTCCACACATTTTAAATATTGCATAGAAACTCCAGTAGGTATAGCGGTTTTTATGAAATTATAATCAAAAACTTCCATTGCTCCTATCAATCCTACTTGGCAAATAGGCAATTTAGAGTCCAGTCCGGCTCTGCTATTGCATAGTAACTCCAGTAGGTATAGCGGTTTTTATGAAATTATAATCAAAAACTTCCATTGCTCCTATCAATCCTACTTGGCAAATAGGCAATTTAGAGTCCAGTCCGGCTCTGCTCACTCGCCTTGGAAATCTGTTAAGGCTGGTGTACCACAGGGCAGCGCATTGGGGCCCATTCTATACGTGCTATACACAGCGGACATCCCTGTCTCACCAGATGTATCCAATCTGGTGTTTACAGACGACACAGCCCTTCTGTCAACCTCGTCCAACCTAGAAACAGCAACCCTAGCGCTTCAGCAACACCTAGACCACATTTTTGAGTGGTCAGAGCAGTGCAAAATACGAGTCAACCCAACCAAATCTGCACACATCAACTTCACAATGCGTCACTCTGTCGACCTCCCACTCTTTGCCTGTGGAGACTGGAGAGAGAATTCCCACAAAATGGAAAGTAAAATACCTTGGACTGCATTTTGATCGCCATCTCACATGGTCCCATCACATTCGAGCCAAATACGACCTAATCCGCAAGAAGACCAAATCCTACCACTGACTGCTCGGTCGACGTTCTCCACCCTCAAGTGGAGAATAAGACACTGCTTTACCTTTCTGTGCTGAAGCCTATTTGGCTGTACGGACTCCAGCTGTGCTTCCATTAACAAAAGGTTGCGCATCTTTAAACTGAGCATTTTATACGCAAACTTGAAATTACATTTCAGTCAGTAGGTAATATGCGAAATAGAATTTATTTATTTACCAACAAATAAAAACAAAATTGATTAATCATAATGAAAATGTTCAAACAGTTCAAATTTTCTAATCTGTTTGAAAGATATTTTACTTCATAATATTATTACGAATGAGTCGACTTTTTTGCAAGTCTATCATCCTTCTTGTTATAACAGTCAAAGAATTCCATTCTCAGCTTGATTCCTTCCTTTTCAAGTTACAGCCTTTTCGGCCAATCGTTATCTAGGTAATCTATTTATGATTTTTCATTTGGTTAAAATGGTAGACTTATTGATTCAAAGAAAAAACAATAAATGAATTAAAAAACTTGGTAAAAATTTTGAATGACCTAAAAACTAACCCAACTCTTTATTTATCTACATTTTACCATTCTAATTAAAAAAGGTTTCCTCTCACTGCCAACAGAATTTCTGGGTCCTACTCATCTGTCACTTGAAATTTCATTGGAAATAAACTTTCGGCGTTTACCACAAATTCGAACCAAGTTAATTGAATTCGTCGAGCTCGCTGATCACAACCACGAAACGTGACATGTTTGCATGACATAAAATGCAACCTATAGGTACATAAAAGTAGAAATTCCAATCGAACCCTATCAAGATACCCACAATATGTGAGGCGGTCTAATCAGAAAAATAAATAAAAATTTTCCGTTTTTTCAATCGATCGACCCTTACTAACAATCTAGTTTAAACAAACGGGAAAAAACTGAAATTTTTTCCTTAGTCTACAATACTACGAGTAAAGGTAAATTCAAAGGATCCCGAAGAGAGGATATTTTCCAAATAATCTAGGAAAAAAATTCCCCTTTAAAGAAGAGGTAAAAAACATCAAGTCCGATACAAGAAAGCGGGTTTATCCACTTTACCTCTAAAAATCTACTGTGTAACTGATAATAACGCTGGGAAACGAATAGTGTGCAGCCTATCCATGCAGGAAAAAAGAAAAGCTCTTGGAAAAATACTAAAACCATTCGTGAATTTGGAAGAATGTGAAATTTTGACACGCTTTTTACAACTCAAAAGGTGCATTAGTTGAAAGTTTCCTTTCTTTTCGTTCTGTTTTGTTTTGTGTTTTTTTCCCTCCACTCCAACTCAATTTCTGACAGCTGAAAGAACACACAGAAGATACATTGATGTTGACAATCCCAAAAGCCATGTTTTATTAATATTCTAAGCGAACCGAATGATAATCGAAAATCGCGCAGAATACAACAAATCGAGAACGACGTCTTTCCTTCTACTTTTTTTCACCCCCTTCACTTGCTCATCCACTCCTCTCATCATTCTCGCGCACACATAAGCTTTTAGACGCTGCGATACATTTGGGCACGAATCTTGCGAGGAAAAATGAGCGTCAAAAACGCGGCTTTTAAAGTATAATCGAGCCCATCAAATTTCGAGCTCATCCAATTTAAAGACAGAATTTCCATTCGAGCCCAAGTCGATGATATTAGGTGGCAGGCGAATCCTCGCCATTACTCTTCGGCTACGGGATGTGTTTTTGAATTTCGAGCTGCAATTTATTCTTGTTTTTATATTCCGCAGACGCACGTAACACTGAAATGCGAATCCTCCACCGAAATGAAAGGTGAATTACTGAGGCGGAACGAATTTCTTGCCGGCTTTCTTCATTTCTCGAGATAAGGGCCTTTATTTATCTCACTACTCAGCAAGCTTCTTGCTAACTTTACCCAAAAAACGTGAAATCATTCAGGGTCTTATTTCGCACAAGTACTGAAAGGCTAACAATAGGAAGACGATACTTCAGGACAAAACGAACATCTTCATATGCCCAATGATAATGCAAATATTAAAATAGGCTATTCAAAAAATGAAACAAATTTTCTCAAGAAGGAAGTTATAGTACGAGTAGATTATACTTATGAGGTACACACACACACTTAATTAAATAATTTAAAAGTTAATCAAACAAATAATAAATTAAAATTCCAATTCCTCAATATTAAAAATACAAATTAAAATTCATGACTTCTTTATGCTTCGATATTACTTTTAAGCCTAATTAAATTTACGATTACTGAGCTCATGAGTTACTCGCTGACTGAGACATAAAAGTCTTCTTATTTCGTTCGAATCTATATCATCTATCACATCAATACTGAATAATCGAAATCTCTGAGCACCTATAAGGTGGCCAAAACATCTGTGAAATAACACAAACGCCATTTACAAAATAAACATTCACTTTTTCAGACATCCTCGCCCCACTTAGAAATTCTCAAATATGCAACTGCGCACAGATAACATTTTCTATTCTTACCCTATAAACTGATCTTTACGTATCTTCGGTAAAGGACGGTCAATTTCAAAATAGCTGCATTCCAAAATAATGCCAGTATTACTTCTAATGTATACAAATTTTTCTTTCGTGAGTATTCCATCCATTGAACTGATAAAATAGCCTTCAACAATTCAAATAATTTTATAAAAAAATAAAACAGGAACGTTAAAAATCAAAATCTTAAGGAATGGTTTACCTATACAAGAAAAGCTAAGTGACGCATTATACCAATATGAAATTTATTGAACAACGTAACAATACAGCGGCACACCCAAGGGCTAAAGAAGTTTAAGCTCGCCTAATGCATTCACAACGCAAGGAAAAAATAAGTTGATTTAAAACATTTTTCCGCAACGCCAAATGTGTTTATGGAATTTTCATCTTCAAATAGTGAATTTGCAGTTAAACCCTCCCCCTTCCTGCATCAGATTCTAGAAAATTTCTGGGTAAGCCACTGTACCGTATGTCTAACTATAAAATACAATATTTGGTCAGGTATGCTCCACCAGGCACATTGCAACATGAGATACAGGAAAATTTAACTCGCAATAAAAAGTTGAAACAACTGAATACACTAGCTACTCGTATTTTTAGATATTAAACTTAATTGGTTCCTCGTAAAAGGTAATTACATTTTCGATTTTCATTTCCTCAAGGCTAAAATTTCAATCACCAATAGTCAAATTTGCACACACTGTATATGTACTATACAAAACTATAATGTTATGTCAAACATGAAAAAGATAATTCTGAGACATATAAGTTCAACAGTCCAGCATAGTATATGAAAAATCACAACTTTCTGTTATAAATTCAGACCATATACCATAAGTGAAAAAATTTCTCACTATCTAAATCCTAAAAATGATCTCCTTCATCAATATAATTTTAACCGACAACTGGATGAGAAAAATTTCTAATTTTGAATGTTCCCAGCAGGTTACAAAGTTACGTAAATACAAATATTTCCACATTTTATCAACAACAGTATAGGAACTTCGGTTCCACAAAATTATTCGTCTGATTTAATCGGGGAGTTCGAACTTCTGGTGAAGCATATCCTGCACAAACTTTTCTTCATTAAGTATAATAAGAAGAAAATGTTACCAAGGACATTATAGACGACAAGAATTTTCGAATCTCGCAGTATGTGATTCCATCTTAAAATGTTGTCCACATGACCAACAAGATGAATGAAAGTCGGTGTATACTGAAAAATAGTAATTTCAGCAATTACTATAATAAGTAAAATAGGCAGGCCAAGTAGAAATTATTTCTATTATGATGTTTGGTTTAAAAAGTGTGCAAAATTTACAGGCGTCTCTGGTTCAGTTTTCACTTTCTTCACAATCGCTTGACTTTTTTGAGTCATTGGTACCATTTGTGTTTTGGAGGGTGTAGGAACGATTGCATTTTCGTTTTGTATGCTTGGTCTGCTTCTTTTAGCCCTTGTAACGGTTCCATTTTCATCACTTCGTTCAGAACAAAACTCTTCTTCTAAAACGTAACCGCGTATTCAAAATTCAACACACTGGCGTAAATAGATTACTCTCAATCATACTCGTAAATAACGTAGCATATATATTAATTACTTGACAAATTAGCAACCATATTCTGCACAGAGTCGTACTTCATTTTCAGTTCCTGTAAACTTCGTTTCTTAGTTCTGGCCCCCTGTGTCGAACTTTGAGGCTCTAAATTCTTCACTTCGGGAAAATATTCAGAAATACGTTTTTGAGTTATACAACTTCCACGAGTCGGTAAAGTCAATTCAAGTTCGTTAACAAAGTTCTTGCGAAAATTTTGCATAACAGAACTGTTATTTATTGGAAACACAACGTCTGCGGGAGGCATTGTCGAATATTCTCGATGGTATTGCGATATTTTGCTAGTGTTAGAAGAAGCTCTCCTGAATGAATACACAGTAAGCACAAAACAAAAAGTCAGAATTCATCGCCTATTTCGATCACATTTTGAGCAATATAATAATAAGGCATTTTCAATATTCATGCAAACATGCGGCTCAAGCACGCTAATGTTACTCACATCATTAATTGTTGATTGGGATCGTTTGAAATTTCAGAGTAGAAATTTGCTCGGAGTTGTTGGGCTGAAAATATAAATAATGATGGAGTTTATTTTTTCTATGAACCAGGCAAAAATTACTTATTGTTCCCTTACTTCTTGAATCTTTCGCCATCATTATCAGTGAGTCCAAAATTGAAATGAAATAACAAAGCGTTTCAACAAAAATTTCGTTAATAGAAGTATATTCACTTATAATCCCCAAAACGCCCAAGTATTCTTCCGCAATCAAGTTATGGTAGCCTAATTATTAGTTCAACAAATCTTATGGTATCTGAAATGAGAATACTTTCGTACATTACATTCATAAAAATGTATATATGATCGAAGAATATGCGTTGAGTAAATAAGATTAAAATTTTTCGAATTCTTCTGACTGAATCAGTCTCAAATTCTAAAATTATGATCGTCCAATTATTATTTTTTAGTTCCTCTCGAATTTAAGGAACAACTATAGGTATACACGTGTTATCCACACATACACTTCTAACTACTTCCAGATAGAATTAATAGATTAAGCTGCGATAACCATTCATTGCTAAAGATGATATGGGGAAAATTCACGCAAAAGACCCCACTACGTCACTCTCACATATTAATAAACCAGGTTTTGGCAGCGAATCGTCGTAGCAGCTAGAGGTAAAATGATTTCTGCAGCCAAAAGACGACAGAAAAACGATCCCGTATTGATTAGGAACTGAAATAAACACTAGAGAAAATAGGAGTAAGTGCATAAAATATACTCATTCCAACCAAAGTACGTGAGCGGATCCTTGAATAGCCTATTCCAAAGCATATGCAGACATGTGTTTCATAAAAATGTATTTTACGAAAAAAGACATGTCGGTGGTCGGTCTCAATAGCCGCCTCTATGAGCGAATGCTAAGGCCCAAAAGCCAAGATATATTCGAAAATCTCTTAAATCCAATCTCACCTCTAGCATAACATATTAGTGTACAATTCCGACCTACACACAATGTCCAATTAAAATTCCGCGAAGAAGAACGCTCGATGCAGAATATTAAACGTGTATTCATCATTCTCCGGGGAATTTGCCTTTTTTTTTTTTCATTTACCATTAGCTGCGAGGATAAATCGACCCCCTCATATTTGACGTATACAGCCGAGTATCTTTTTTTTTTTTTTTTTTGCTTTCAACCCCATTGATCCTGTAGTACGTACCATTTTTTGGCGGGTATACCCGGTATCACTCAATCTCATGCATCAGAGCTGAAACGACCTACAAAGAAATAAGGGTCACGAATACAGGAGAAAACGAGATCAGCAAACGAATGCGCGGGAAAACGTCCATTTCCTCCCACAGTGAGCGTACAATTCGATAATTGAAATTCGCTTAAAACGAGGGGCAGGGTAACGATTCGATATCGACGATTTGAAAAATAATGCGAGAAAAGTTTAACCTACAAACAGTAACAACCCTCCCCCACCTTTAACGACGGTTAATTACGCCAGTTGAGGGAGAGCCGTAAATTTTCTACGCGACAAGGTCGTTAAATATTTCTTCTTTTTTCCCCCTTTTTTTTTTGCCAAGCAATAATTCACATCGTCGAATTTTTTCCATTTTTTCATAATAAATACACTTTCAATCTATTCTGGCTATCTGGAAGATGAGTTTCATTTGGCCGAGTGGAAGCAGCTGGCTATATACGAGAAAGCTGTTCTTGTTCTCTGTAATGTATAACCAAAAAGTCGTACACCCTAAATCATAGGCGATGGATCTGGAAAGAGAAGGGTGTAGTTCTTTCCTCGTGAAAATTTTTTAAATGGTGACGCTATCGTTTACTACTTACTGAAGGGCGACGTGAATACTAGCGAACGGGGGTAAAATTTTAAAACAAGTTGAAACCGCAAGATTGATGGGATAAATACTAAAAAATTGAGTAAAATTGAAAAAATCAGAGAAAAAATAGAGAGCTGAAACTCAGAAGTAATTAAGAATAATTGCAATCAAAATAATTACACAAAATTAGCCCACTTGACAATAAAAACCTTACTACAATATTGTAGGAAGGATTAAAAGAATGAAAAAAATATGAAACATGCTAAAATAAGTATAAAATTATGTTTCATATCAAGGCGCATATATACGAGAGAAAATGGTGAAGAAGAAAACAGAAGGACAAAATAACTCCAGGACGGTGTGAGATAGGGTCAAGTTGTGGCCCCAATCTAAAATTTGCTTTTGCCCCCAACTCACTAGATGTTTCAACAGCGTGCTACTCTAAAACTGGTCTATTATATCAAATGAGCAGTAATTTAAACTTATTTCATGGGTGTTATACCGATCTTATATGTACTTCACCACGATAATGTTACCGCACCTACATCGTCTCTTACAGAACAGACGCTATAAGAAATTTATGAAATCTACGAATGCTCACTTATACGTCATTACAAAAGATAACTATGTACAAGCCCTTGGATGAGGTCCATTTCGCCGGCCCCCACCATTTGGAATTTTGACTCAAAATTTTGCACATTAATTGTGCTCAATTTGTGCTAATTTGTGCCGCAAATTGTAGAATTTGTGCAAGCCCCCTTCCAAAGATATTAGCAAAAAACCTTGGGTGGGGCTGAAGAAATGCTAGCCCCCACCATTCAGAATTTTTACCTGAAACTTTGCACACCAATTGTGCTCAATTTGTGCTAATTTGTGCCACCAATATTACAATTTGTGCTGCCCCCGAGCCCCCTCAATTTCAAATTTTTATCTGAAACTTGGCACACCAATTGTGCTCAATTTGTGCTAATTTGTGCTGCTAGTATTACAATTTGTGCTGCTCTCCTTAACAACTTCCAGCTCCCACAAGTTTTAGGCTCAGCCCCAATCATTCAGAATTTAGAACTGAAAACTGGCACATCAATTGTGCTCAATTTGTGCTAATTTGTGCTACTAATATTACAATTTGTGCTGCTCCCATTCACAAGATACAGCCCCTGCAATTTTGGGCTCAGCCCCTTCACTTGGCGTTTGGAACTGAAACTTTGCAAATCTTAAGCTATGTATGTGTAGGTGCAATCAAACAGAGGAATAGTATTAATAATTTATAGGAGGACAAAGAATCATTCTCTAACACTAGAAAAACCAGGTTTCACTAGATTACTCAAAGTAACAGGTGGCTTCATATATGACACCACAAGAATAACCTCAAAGGACTAGGTGGCATTGTATGACACAAGTCAGTGGTTCTCAAAATATTGGTTCTTGCAGAAGTCCATCTCAAAATTTCAAATGGCGTCATATATGACGCCACAACGCCACCTGGTACTTGTACTGTCACTTTGTGGGAGATTAGGCTTAGTAGCTACCATTTAATGGAATTGGTGCACTGATGTGCAAGTAATGCTTTTGGTGTAGTTATATAATGGGAGATTTACTATGAAAATATGAAAAAACTGATATTTTAATGCCAAAAAAATACCTTGTCCACCCTGAATTTCGGAAAAAAAGTTATATGGGTGTGATGTAGACTAAATAAGCTATCATCAGTGAAAATTTCAACTTGTAGACCACATAGGGTAAAAAGCTCCAAAATTTCCAACCAGAGTTACTGGAAAACTATTGGAGCTGGCACTGCAAAATTTTGGCGGTAGATAGAGCTCATAGAGGACTAACTATCATAAGAATTTCAAATCAAATGAACAATTATAAAAAAAGTTATGGGCAAAAAACCTTCAAAATGCAAAAAACACATTTTCACTCCCCAGGGGGTAACCAGTTGAGGTGGGGGGCTGAAATTTGGGCTGAATTAGTTTTTCATCATGGTCAACCTGACCCCCAAGTTTCAGGTCGAAATTTGAAAAAAAGTCATTTCACCTATCTCATCCTGCTAGACCCTTTAAGGTGAAAATTCTAAATGGTGGGAGCTGAGCCTAAAACTTGAGGGGGTTGTAACTTGTGAAGGGGAGCAGCACAAATTGTAATATTGGCGGCACAAATTAGCACAAATTGAGCACAATTGATATGCCAATTTTCAGTTCTAAATTCTGAATGATTGGGGCTGAGCCTGAAACTTGTGGGAGCTGGAAGTTGTTAAGGAGAGCAGCACAAATTGTAATAGTGGCAGCACAAATTAGCACAAATTGGTTCAGTTGAAAATTTCAAAATTGCAAAGTTTCAGTTCCAAACGCCAAGTGAAGGGGTTGAGCCCAAAATTGCAGGGGCTGTATCTTGTGAAGGAGAGCAGCACAAATTCCAATATTGGCAGCACAAATTAGCACAAATTGAGCACAATTGGTATGCTGAGTTTCAAGTGAAAATTCTGAATGGTGGGGGCTGTAACTTGTGAAGGGGAGCAGCACAAATTGTAATATTGGCGGCACGAATTAGCACAAATTGAGCACAATTGGTGTGCCAAGTTTCAGTTGAAAATTTCAAGTGTGCAAAGTTTCAGTTCCAAATATCAAGTGAAGTGGTTGAGCCCAAAATTGCAGGGGCTGTATTTTGTGTAGGAGAGCAGCACAAATTCTAATATTGGCAGCACAAATTAGCACTCATTGAGCACAATTAGTGTGCCAAGTTTCAGTTCTAAATTCTGAATGGTTGGGGCTAAGCCTAAAACTTGAGGGAGCTATAACTTGTGAAGGGGAGCAGCACAAATTGTAATATTGGCGGCACAAATTAGCACAAATTGAGCACAATTGGTGTGCCAAGTTTTAGTTGAAAATTTCAAGTGTGCAAAGTTTCAGTTCCAAACGCCAAGTGAAGGGGCTGAGCCCAAATGTGCAGGGGCTGTATCTTGTGAAGGGGAGCAGCACAAATTGTAATATTAGCAGCACAAATTAGCACAAATTGAGCACAATTGATGTGCCAATTTTCAGGTTAAAATTCTGAATGGTGGGGGCTGAGCCAAAAACTTGAGGGAGCTATGACTTGTGAAGGGGAGCAGCACAAATTGTAATATTGGCAGCACAAATTAGCACAAATTGAGCACAATTGGTGTGCCAAGTTTCAGATAAAAATTTGAAATTGAGGGGGCTTGGGGGCAGCACAAATTGTAATATTGGTGGCACAAATTAGCACAAATTGAGCACAATTGGTGTGCAAAGTTTCAGGTCAAAATTCTGAATGGTGGGGGCTAGCATTTCTTCAGCCCCACCCAAGGTTTTTTGCTAATATCTTTGGAAGGGGGCTTGCACAAATTCTACAATTTGCGGCACAAATTAGCACAAATTGAGCACAATTAATGTGCAAAATTTTGAGTCAAAATTCCAAATGGTGGGGGCCGGCGAAATGGACCTCCTAGGATGAGCAGCCCATCCTTTACTAGATTTTCCGTTATTAGTATAGTAGGTAGGTTCATAAAAATTATGTTATGAAAGCAGACAGAATAAAAAAATGAAGATAAAAGAGAAGAATTCTTACTGTTTAGAGGCAGATGAAAAGGAGCATTTTCATTCCTTTGTAATATTATGCTTCAGCCGTCGAATCGAGTAAGAAGTCAAAAGTTGCACACGGCAAAAGCAAGCCAAAGAGTACCGACGTGCACGGATTAAAATACGAGCAGATTTTCTTTCTGACTGGATTTTGAGAGCTACGTTTTTCCTGAAATTTACTTCGCGAATGCACAAAATAAACGTTGCTGGAGAAAATTTCAGGAAAGCATAAGGAAAAAATAAAAGATAAGGAAGAACTTGCAGAAAACAAAACGATAAAACAGCATCGACGAGGAATGGTAAAATAATCTTAACGAGGTTTTTTCCTTCTTTTTCAAAAGACTGATCTTTTTCTATTCTTTTTTACAGAAAGTTTCGCAGCTTTGTGCTGCATGCACTTTCTGAGTTTTTGCATTAGACACTACACACAGCGAAATCAAGTTGAAATATTTTCCTATAGTTAGTATTCAGAGAAAATTTTTTTTATTAGTCTTCAAGCATACATGATTCATATTTCATTCAAAAGCCCCGTTCTTCGCCATTTATCATATTATATATTTTTATATTCTGGTATCTCCATGAAAGGGCCCAGAGATACTAACTACAGGTCGTCGTTCAGTATTTTATCAGAAACTTGATTACACTTGATAGAGCGTTTACAAAATGATGTCAAATTATTTTTTACATTTCATTGGAGGGCGAAAAGTTTTACTTATTTAAAATGACTGGTGGCATAATTCGATACACGATGAATTTAGTGATATGTGATTGGCGAATAATAACTGTCCAAAAAGGTTCAATTGGAAGGTTCTATTGGATTGGTGAATGATCGTGTTTTCAACACTCCTCTCTTCCTCGAATATTTCAAATAGTACGAGTATATGTGGGAGGGGGAACTAACAAGACTAAAAGAATTGCAATCCAATTTTTCATCTACGAGTAGGTATATGCTTTGCATATACCGAGAAATTATTCAATTAAAAACATACTCATTCCCTCACTTCAAAATGCAGCGAAAGAACTCTACTTGCTGCAGATTTAAGCTGAAAATGCTGGAATTAAAAAACTAGATAAACCAGCAATTATTCATCAAATTCAAATAGGTAATTGCTTATAATAATACAACTCTAACAAATTATTTCAGTTATTTACAATCATAACGTTGAATAAAACCGTGATTAACTTTCAAGAAGTATCTACTTTCTTTTTGCCTAATCCAGTACGCTTTTATAGTACGCTCCCTTTGGCACCTGCCTGCAAAATTGTTTTAAACGAAAAAAAAAAAAAGGAAAAGGAAAAGTAAAACTTTTCGCTTCCTTAATAATTGATAAGCGAAAGCGACGTTACTTTTTGAATCATCGGAAACTTTTATTAAAATTAATGAAACCGCCTATTTCCGCCAACAAACCAAGCCGTTCATTAAATTCGCGAGCTATAATCGATTTGTGGAGAAGCGCGTGAAGCTTGAAATTAAATTTCTCACTTTTTTTCTAGGTAAGTATAAAAGAAAAAATGGAAACGGGAAATTTGTAATAGAACGAAAACAACCCAAATGATACAGACGTTTAAGTTTCGTTAGAATGGACGCATTTAAGCTGAGCAAAGGTTGCTATACTCATACTGCGGGAGGTGAAGGCTCCACAATTATGTGTGTGTGTAAGGAACAGAAAAAAGTTGAAATCATCAATCATTGGTAAGATAGGAATTTTGGTTTTCCACATCACCATCAGCTTTCGACTTTGGCTAATTGACGTAAATTAGACGGAAAAGTTACCGGTATAACAACCCAAAGTTTTCTAATGACCCATAATCTAATTCTTAAACGAATTTCTACATTCTCGCGTCTTTTCATTCTCCTTTCTGACAGAAGTCAAAATCAGACCAGAAATTAATATGATTATTTTACGGAAAACTTTTTCATCTTAAACGATAATACTTTTTTCAGAATGAAAGCTAAGATTTGTCAAAAGTCGTTGACGACTATAATATGTAGCTACTTATTGTAATAAAGATACAGAGGCTATGCATTCCAAAAAAAAAAAAAATTACCCATGTAGTTCGTAAAGCAAATATACTTGCTGAAACTTATAGCTTCCCTGTAAGTCGGTATATAGACTGTATACTTTTATAAATATATCAAATGGTTTAACTGAATTGACGAGCTTCAAAAAAGGTTGAGGATGTGGTTCAAAAATTTTTAAAACTCAGCACTTTAAGAAAATAAATATGTTGAAGCGGAAATCAAATCGAACAAAAATGTTTGAATTGGAGAGCAAATTATTGACTTGAGAAAACTGTAGCGGACAGCTTAACAAGAAATCCAAAGATAAAACCTATAATCTGGGAGCTATAAAATAAAATAGAAAATGAATTAATAAACCTTTCAAAGCATTACTTCGCCACTATAAAGGAAGGTACACCTAGCTTCGGATCTCCACATCTTTTCTTAGAAAAGAATTTTCGAATTCAGAAAATAAACTTTCTCACAATTATCAAGATTAATTTTCACTTTATCTGGCACGCCAGTGGCCGTATAAGAATTTCCAACACGAAATACGAAGGCTGTCCCAAAAGTATAATTTCGCACATTTTCTATTTCGGTCCCTGGTAACACTGGGGGAAACTGCAATTTTCAAGGAAAATATTTGGGTATGTTATCCGACTTTACCATGGAAATTTCAAGTCTCTATTCTTGAATTTCTTTGTTTCATATAAGTTTGAGTACCTATGTGCGAGGTGATGAATGTGAACCCATCGAGAGCACACTTTATTCACAACTAAATTTTTGATAACTGTACGGTAAAACTAAGCGTACACCCATCAAATTATCTATACTGTAGACTGGAGAGAAAAACTGAATTATTCTCCTTATCTCATTTCAGGAGGGCTGATCCATCATGCAAACTTTTACAAAACGAAGCCATTCGACAGTAGAGTCTTGAAATTTCCATGTTATGGTATAAAAATTATCTCCGCAATGTTACCAGGGGCCAAAATGAAAAATGCACGAAATTACTTTTGGTATGGCCTTCGCAAGTGTATCCCGGTGTAGCATAAACTTTTAAATCGCAGGTTATTCAAGTTAACAAAAGTAATTTCTGGCTCATTCTTTTTTACCCGCTGAACCTGTGAAAAACGAACCATACAAAACAGCTTCGAAATTTCCTAATCGAATGAAACGCATACAGATAATCAAGATCCATCGTGCTTCACACTTACAATTAGCCTTAAGCGATCAATGAAAATTATACAAAGTTTCTCCGCGCGAGACTTCATTTATAATAAGTACTGAACTTTTACTCTTGAAACCGAAAACTTTATACGAGGTGCTCATTAATACAACGAGCACTCGCATTCTTCGGCTGTAGAAGAATAGCGCGAAAGCTCGACTGCTCAAGTCAATTTTTCAGCGAAGCCGCTGCAATATAGTTCTTGGTGGTGAAGAAAAATAAAAGGAAAAATTCGCGACGGCGAAAAAAATCTGGAAAAGGAAAAAACATAGTTTTCGCCCTTTTATTCATTAGGAAACCGTGACACAACGTTCGTTCTTTTGTTAAAATTAAAGCACGTACGCTGGCGAAGTGTACGTCTCTGCCAACGGGGTAACTGAGGGTTAAAGTTCATTCTTTTTATTAAATCGTCTATTCTTATGAACGAACGCATTTTTCATACTTAGTCTTTCCTCTTGTCGTCGGCATGTTGGTGAAAATTTGCTATTTTTGCTCTCCCTGGCTTCTTCCTTTCGGTAACAAAACGGATAGAAGCCTAAATTCACATCCAACCGAACATAGTTTCGCATACATGCACTAGATATACAAATACATATTTCACGTACATTCATAATAATCTCGCTGGCACTCTGGCAGCCTACAGAGCTGCGGCGTAACTTTTCATTTACGAACCCGGTTCTACTCTCAAAGATTTTCAGCGGCTGAAACTCAGTATGATAAAAAATTCACGATTAAAACTAGAAGTACCAGGAAGCGTCATATACGACGCCTCTCAGAATTTTGAGATGGATTTCTCAAGGACCAATATTTTGAGAACCCCTGACTTGTGTCATACAACTCCACCTGGTCCTTTGAGTAATCGAGTAAAACCTACTTTTTCTAGTGTTAAATACTATCCGAAGCCTTATATATGAGCTTTACAACTTGGCATGATTGTATACCACTCAGCTCCAAAGTTGGTGCTTTATGTATCAATATAGGAGTATTTACAGTCAACATTCCTGACCCGAGAAAGAGTATGGCGCAGAGCATCACTCACTGATATCATCTTGAATGATTTTGAAAATTACCGACGCAATTCGATTTAAACCGGTCAGCTGCAAATTCAGTATTTTCTCAAACACAAAGTGCGCACATAAATAAGGACTATTATACGTGTTTGTAAGTAGGTAGTAGGTACGTATATCACACTGCACAAATATTTTATCCTCTATTTTCATCTCTCAAGACGAATTTTCCGCCTTCCATCAGTCAGTACCAGTCGTCTTTTCAAAAACGTCATCATTATTTGCCACTCAACCAGAAAAGCAAAGAAAGAAAAAGAAATAAAAAACTCATCCAAACGATAACATCTCGCAGAATTTCTCATCCTGTATTCGAAAAAAGCGCGCCAAACTTCCTACGTCCTCCGACACACACCCAGCAGCCTTCTCTAATCTCCGCTTTCAAACTTTGCTCATATAGCCTTTAAGTCGGTTATCATCGGCCGACATCCACGCTAACAGACACCCAAGCAGCTTCTCTGCAGCTACATATCGGCCTCGCAAAACTTCTCTCCCCACGCACTTCGCGGAGGCGCGTTTGCCTCCGCCTTAAATAAATTATAATGAAAAACAAATGATGTACATCGCTACAGAAGGCTAACATCACTGCACACATATTTAAGAACACGACGCCAAAAAACATGCTATAACGTAATATTACACGCAACAAACTGAAATTAAGACGTAGGCTTATATGTTACTAAATCCAGCGCCAGCTCCCACCCCCACTATTTACCATGATCAATGTATGTCTAGCAGTCTCCCAGTGAAAAGCGTGGCTCACGATGAAAATATTTTCTTCTCGATGACATTTACGTCTGAGGGAGCCTTCTTTTCTTCATCTGCACAGCCACCAGCAGCCCAGTCTTTTTCAGCCCCTTGCCCCTTCGCTACACCTCCTGTTTTAGAGAACGTCGCTTCATTTCCTCGACTCGGCTCGATTTTTCTGCCGCGTATTTGCCCGAAAATAAGGTCGCATTTGTACTTTTCACGTGCATGGAGTCGAGCAAATAAGTACGCGTCACGTTCAAAATTTAATTCCGACCAAAATAATTAATTAAGTTAATGATAAATTAGATCGTAATGAATGAGTGATGGGAATGGAAAGGAATGCTGTGCATAATAGACGAGGCGAACGAAGAACGGTATATCGGTTCGAAAGTTTCTCGGGTAATACGAGCTGTAATTAATCGGGTATCCTTTGAGATGATCGGATGCCTTTCAAGATATCGTCATCAAAAGGCTACAACGACTGTTCTAATTTCGACTATACAGTCAAAAATATCGATTAGGATGAGGCGTTCGAAAAAATTATTCGCTTCCGTATTAATTGACAAGATGACCCGCTGGTCAAAATTTGAATTATTGTTTAAGATATGCAGAAAAAATATGCGACAATGTACCTAACTATCGATACCATATAAAGCCAAAAAGTACTGCGTTCAGTTTTCATAACGCCTGATTCCAATGATAATTTAACATGAACAATTGAACATAGTGATATGCAAGACGGGGATAAGTATTTACACTGTTCCGAATTTCAAAGGAGAGTAAAAAACACTTTTACATGGTATCCTATTGCACCGAGCTAAGCTCGTACTTATGTTTGTGTGCATGAAGTCGAATGGCCAACCCTTGGGAAAACATTCTTACAATTTTGTGTTTCTATCTCACTTCTGGAGCTGGAGAAAAGAAGAATTTCATCTGAATGGACTTATCCTCTTCTTGCGTAGCAATTAAAATATCAAGTAGTGGAAAATTGAAAATGGTATAAGTCCAACATTTTAAAAACTCTGCAGAACCTGCGTGTACAGAATGAAGTACCTATCAAAGTCTTAGAAGCTATACCCAGGTCGTACACCACTGATAAGCGTAGAGTGTGCTAACACCAACTACACGATCGCTTATCACTGAAGTTATCACTACGCGAATGGACGTATCCTCTTCTTGCATAGCAATCCTACTTTGAAGTCTATTTTTTCTCGCCATGCACTCAAGACTTAAAACCCGAAGTCAATTCCAACTGGCATCAACCAAGCTTTTCTGCACTGGCAACGTTTCAACATGCTAAGTAATTTTATTTCATAAAACTGATTCCTCGCGTACACTCGTTAGTTAATACATAAACGCATCTCATTGTCAGCTCCAATAAAAATTTCTTTCCAAGTCGAGCGACTACGCGAAGTACCCATCAATCCATCATTCAACCTTCAGATTAGACTATAAATTGTTAAGAAGTTTTATTTTTTCACTTCATACATTCAGAGAAAAACTTATTAATAAAACACCCAGCTGTAGATAGGTAGTTTGGTACCGCCGGAAAAACCAAAGAAAAAAAAAACAGTGAAAATACGAAAAGGAAAAAACTCGAGTCATTTTGAAGTAATGCACTGTGAATAAAAAATTTATGGCGCTTAATCAACGATTTTTGCGGAAAACTTCTTCAAATTTTTTTTTCTTCTCCACAATGCTGGAATATTTGCTATTATAATATTCGTCGTGGCTACGATGCGAAAGAAGGTTATTCTCCCGTGTACCCGAGTACGAGTGTATTTTCAACGAATTTTTACATTTTTCTAATGAGATTAAGAAGGGAGGAAAACAAAAATGACGAGTATAAAGAGCGGGAAAAAAAGTCTTAGCGAGGAAATAACGATTTTGTAAAACGATTGCATTTCCGAGACTGCACGATAAGCAAATAAAAGGCGGTCGTGATTTACGTTTTTACAGCGTTTACTCAACGAGCGTGTGTAAATCGTAAAGTTACAGCAATTGATTATGTTGGATTTTTGAAACGGGAAAGTACCTATAATAATTTATGCGTACCTAATAGAAAGAGAAATGGATGATAATACATAATATTACGATTTGGGGAGGGAAAAATTGCAAATTTTATTTCATTCATTTTCTTCGCAGATACTCGACTTCGTAATGGTTGAAGGACCATCATTCCAAAGTAGAACAGAAAAAATTCTAGCCCAACGAGCTTCCCGAGAAAAACAGGTTTCTGATCAATCCCTATGATGAGGTTATTTTAGGACATTTCAATAAGTGCTGTTTTCTTTTCATTGACACCGAGTTGATACCTGCAGGTGTCTCCGTGTTGGTGTTGGGGTCAAGCTATGCCATCATCAAAGTAGAGGGAAAACCTCTCAGTACAAGAAAAAGTGCAAGTCAAACGGAACGAATTCAGTGATGTTCAGTGTTTATATTTGCTAACCCTAAATTTTTAATTAAATTGAATATTAGCTTTACCAACTTTGAACTGCTTTTTTAAAAGCCCGAAGTCAAGTTGAAATTCGAAATCATTCATTTCCCTGCTAAAACACTGAAATTTTAATGAGATCACCCATTATACTTGTATAAGTATTCAAAACTCACGTGTAGGTACTTCACGGGTAATCCGGCGCTAGACCTGCGTTTCAGGAATAGAACTTTTCCTTTTCAATAAGAATTAAAAATCGGAGCAAGAACAGGCTTTATGTCGGATCAAATAAGCTTCAGGCGATGGTAAAATATTACATCAGTCAATTTTCAAAATACTTTCGAGGAAAATTATTGTCTAAAGCTGACCCCCTACGATAAGCAATCGAAATAATACTTTTGGGTACAACAACTCTCAGAAGAAAATCCTGTATCCCGCGGTTCAACAGCCAATATTTTCCCATTTACAACCGCTCAGCAACACAAAAACTTGGCAAATTACTTTTTCCAAACGGTGAATTTCGACAGAAAATGTTGATTCAAATTGCATGTACATATTCGCGAAGAGTGAAGCGTATATTACATCTTCGCATTTCGACCCTTGAAAAGAACTAGAAAAAAGTGGTTCGTACTCCAAAGCGCGCGGATGACCGAGGGGGAGCATTAAATTTGTACTATTCCAGAACAATAAGAAATTTCACCGGGCACACTGGGTCAAAAATCGATTTTGTCAGCATTCTAACAAACGTAATTCGTTTTATAGATAGTAAGTTGCCAAGTTAGAGAGCGAAAAGGCGACGGAAAAAAATGAACAACTTTACGGAAAAACAAATAAAAATCCAACACCCCCTCTTCGACCGTTTCTTCTGCGCCAATATTCTTTCGTTACAAGATTGAAGAAAACTGATTTACAATCAAAAAGAATGGAGAAGAAAAGATTCACTTTTCTCAGCTTATGAAACATATACAGCACGTTTCAGCGGACGCGAGCGAAAATCATCTGATAGGATTTCTGTCAAAAAAGTTGAAATAAATTTTCACGATGCTGGCAATCAAAGCGATTTCAAAAATGTTTCCTCCAAATTCGGCGAGGAAAAAGAATAAACTGAATTCGAGGCAAGAAAAATTGATTCCACAAAAAGCGAGAAAGAGAGAGAAGTAGAAAAAACAAACGAAAAGGTACACATCTAATAGGCTCCACACTTTCGAAATAATTTTCCAATTTAGATAATTATCTGGGCGTGAATTATTCTTCAAGATAACCTTTTTCCTTTCGTCCGAATTTAAATCAACGTCATTCGTAATTTTAAAATGCCAAAAACAGACCCTCCTACGTGACCCCGCAGTACTTCGTCATAAATTTAGCACAATCATAACGAGTTTATAATTTTTATCAAACAGAATTTATCTAACGAGTATTAGGTGAAAATGACAACGATGTCACGTTTTTCTCAAAATTGAATTTGAAGGAAAAAAAAATTCGAAGGGAAGATCGAATATTCTTCTCAAGAAAAACGTTCTCGACTAAAATGAAAAATTGTGTGCGTGCGAATAAACAAATCAAGTAGATTGCAACTCTGGGTTTAAAAAACTTTTGACAGTTTTTTTTTTTCGTCTCCAAACTTTTTGAAAGAGTTGGAAATCTATTACGAGGTTCAAAGTAGTTAGAAAATATCATCTTATACTCATTTAACATCAATTAGGTACAGTATATTTTTTTATTCTGAAAAAAATTAATAAATTCAAGGGTAGAGTGGGAAGTTTCTCAGAAAGCATGCTGAAAAAAATCTAATTTACAAACAGAAGGTTTTACAAAATGCCTCATTCACTAAATATTCCAAACGGCTACAGTTACGTAGCTACCTACTTATAGGATTTTGAAATAAAAATAATCAATCATATTATACTTTGTCTAGGACACAGAGTGAATAAAAAAATGAAAACTTCGAAATACAGTGCAACATAAGGGTCCATAAAAATTATAATACCTACCTAATTTCTCAAATACATAATTTATCAAACGTCATATCTTCAGCACGATCATTTCGTTATAAATTACTTTTGCAGAAGTATAACTCTTCTCGTATCGCAAACCAATCTGAATCATTTTCAGCGAAGGGAGAAAAATTAAATTATAATTCGCTTATTTATCTTCCATTCTCTAAACCAATTCAGTCAGAAAAACAATTTCGTGAGATCGACTCGAGCCTTTTCCAGAATGTAAACTAAAATAAGAAGTGAAGTAAGTAAATAAAGAAAAAAAAAGGGTGAATACGGTGAAATTTCTACATTTCAATCTTTGAAAAGAAAGGAAGTACCTATATAGATTCATCTCGTACCAAACAAAAATACGCGTACGTCATCCTATTGTAAATTCTTGCTGATTATTGAAAAGAGCTGAGTTACAGTTGAAGGTGAGATGCGATATTCTTGAGAGGATTGAAAATTAGTAATGAGAAGGCAGACCCAGCAACTACCAATTTAAGTGAATAAAGTCTCAAGTATTTTCAACTTGTATTACCAGTGGGTTACTATGATAATTTCAGATTTTTTCGAATCTTGAAATCGTTGTCTTACTGAACTAAAGGTGCGACCACACGCGCGTCTCAAGCCGAGCCTTACACCCGAGCACACTCGTCGAGTATCCGAATAATACACGTAAAATTAGGTAAATTTACGAAATTTCAAAAAGCAACGGGTGTTACAAAATTTACTATGCTTTATTCGTGATACAATTCAAAAGAAAGTACAACAGGTAAGATAGTAGGAAGATTGAGTCAGTAGAACAGGTAAGATGTTAGGAAAAATTGGTCTTTAGAAATGAAATTGTCAATTTCAAATGAAAAATTTCAATAATACAAGCATATATTACGCTCTATTCAATACTATTTCAAAAACAGTCCTAAAAATTTAGAAGAAAGTAACTTTTTCAACCAAAGAAAGATTTTTTCGGTCCACTTATGACTTATGGTGCCTTTCTATAGATAGCATCACATTTTTCCGACAAGAATAAATTTATTCTTGTCCAATTCACGTAATCTATTGAGCAAAAAGAATGAAATATTTTGTTGCACAATAAGGTTATACCTGATTTTCGGAATCTAACTTTTTGTTTCATTAGTTTTTAACGTGACAGAAATCAAATCATTTCAGTAAAGATAACATAATATTAAATATATAGAAAAATTGCACAATGTTGAACAAGCATTGGCTCACATGTGTAATTTTTTACATACGTTACTCTTTATGGGTTAAAAAACAAACATTTTAAACGAAAATGGGCAGTCAGAAGTCAGAACTTCGGAAGAAAGGTTTTTGAATACAAGATATCACCTTAACCAACTCCTTTCTCAAGACTATAATGTCTTTTTTGTTTGTACATATGTATATAGTCATACATAACCAAACTCCAGAATGCATTTCAATAACTTTGAATATAATTATTTTTAAATTAATATTGGATAGTAAGGTTCAATTACTCGGTAATATCTTGATAGAACCAAAAGGAATATAGAACCCCTTATAATCAGAATTATACAGCCTGCGTCAACTAAAAACAAATAATAAGACCAAAAAAAAGCTATACCATTTCCAGGCTTACCTGAAAAGCTTTTAAAATTAAACACGTTTTTCTTTATCCGTCTGGACTGTTGATGCGATTACCGCCACATGAGCAAATAATTACGAAAAACCAAACACACCGGAAGAATTTTTGGATACTTCATAAACGTGGATAACAGCTCAAAGGAGGGGCGAAATTACGAACACAAGACGGACAGAAACCGAAAAATAAAATACACATGAAACGTGAAATTGACACAAAAACAGGACGAAGAAATAAATGGGTGAGTAGAAAAAAAAAACTTGCGAAAAAATTCGTAAACCAAAAATAGAAATTTACAAAAAAGATAGAAAGTAAAATGCACGACGATTCGCACCCTTTGAAAAGGACTATATGAACCCCTGTGTGTACGGTTTAGGGTTGTCGAGAGAAGGACGGCCAACCTTACGGTGAGAAAAGTAGGTCGGCGGCGACGTAAGTGTCAGCGAAACGGTGTTACTGCGCCTGCAAAAGCTACAAAAGCGTCTACTCAACACCACATCCCGTTTGAAAATGCGCCAACAGAGTGGATCACAAAAACACACGATGTGCCTTTTACCAGTTAATACGTGTACAGGGTGAAATGCCTCGAGCAAACCTCCTCGAAACAGATATTTGGTAACTTTATGATAGGTGTGATTTCATTTGCAAGCTCAGAAGGACAAGCAGAAATAGGAACAGTAAAATTATCGAACTGGAACTAAAACTGCCCATTTTCATGTCCATGGATTTAACAGATTTTCCAACTTGATAGAACTTTTTCTTACCTATATAATTTCACACGACAAAGAAAATGGCTTGCGGGTTTTCAAATGACGCATAACGCTTTGAGCTATGATCCTACATAGTTTTAAACTCTTCCAATTATATTTTGAAAGAAGGATGTCTCAAGATCTACTTATTTCAAAATGTTGAAAAATTGCCTGATATTTATAATAAGAGTAGGTACATCCTGTATAAAATTCAAAGTGAATTTTATTAACTCTTTTTTCAAATAAGCTGAATAATTTGAATCAACAGGATCATAACTCAGGACGAGACTTGAAATCCTTTGGAAATTCTTTGAGAAGAAAATTTGAAAAAAAAAAAGTTATTTAATTTCTATTTTCTGGTCCAAAACAGTAACAGACTAGAATACTCCGTGGAATGAATATTATTTTCACAACCAATCAATCGTAATCAAGTATAGCAGGTCACACGACCACACGTTTCATGCATTCTTTTTTGGAACAAAACAAGGGACAGAAATTTACACTCGCACAAAAATACCACTGAACATATAAAATATTGCTCATCAGTCATCATCCTAAAAATTAAAAACTCAGGACTTGGGTACTAATTATTAATATCCGATTAATATTTTGCAAGTTTGATACTTGAACAAACAGAAAACTGACTGTAAATAAGCTTCAACAGCACAGAGGCCATCTGACGCCATACGAATACGGAATATTTACGTACCAAACAATAGCAGCCTTCGATTCGATCACGTGAGACAATCCAAGATTGTGATTGGTGTTTCCGTTCTGAATTCGAGAAATTCTTTATTATCGAGTAAAATTAGCCAGAAAATTTAATAGACACGAGGTATCGAATTATTACAGAACATTGCTATTTTGCCACCATAAATTTGCTCGCAAAGAAGTAAGAACCAGAAGCAAGAAATTAGAAAAACTTGAAATGTACCCTATCCAAATAATGATTCTTCAGTTGTGTAAATTCTAAATTCTTCGACTTGATGACTTATGAAATACAAATTTAAATCCGTATGCTACGTTCTACAAATACTGACTAAGTGAAAATGTGGATTTTAAATTACTCACCAGACGACGACCCATTCACCATTCCAGGCAGTATTACCTCTGCTTATTGTTCAGTAGGAGCTGTGCATTGTACAACCGTGCGATCCTCGAACGACGCGATCAAATGGACAAAATCACACATAAAAAACCGAACCGGCAACGCCAGAATTTATGAAACCGAAAGACGAATACTATTAAATGATCATATTTAATGTCCAAGTTATTACCCGATCAACATCCAACAATCATGTAAATATGAAAATCACCATAAAAACGAACCACGAACAAATCCGAAACAATTTCACAAAATTTTAACACAAAAACTCAATAATCAAGAAAACCGAGGTGATCATTCAATACGTGAAACAGAATGACTAGCTTTATTCACTAACAATTTATTGTATTAGTCTAACAACCGAAGCAGATTACTACACACGAAATGAAAATAATATTTTAAATTCGTTAACATCAAAAATTACCTATTATTCACCAAAATTATAAAACACACAAGTTCAGAAAACCGATATCGACCACGACGCGACGACAACACACTACCGACTCACAAAAATGATGGAAAATTGCGAAATCCAACACAGAACTGCTCGAGACTCTGGACTTCGAATTGTTCATACACGAAGAAAATGGCGGCCATGTGCGGACAAAACTACTACGAACGAGAAGAAACGCTCGCAAATTTTTTTCGCTGCATGCAAAAAAAAAAAACGTCGAAGAACCGTATGGCACCAAAAACCAGTACACTGTGCTTTTCTTGCGAAACGAAATACGCATGCCAAGTCATCCGCAACGTCAGGATACGAGAAATGGCTGCAAAAAAGTAGAGGGGGGAGAGGTATTCGAAGAAGAAAACCGAAAAGAAAGACAACGAAAACCGAATTTCCAAAGGCTCTAACCGACGATTGAGTGAGTGTTGGTGCGTAATTGTGTCCGTGATAACCCAGTGTTACCATATCGAAATTTATTCGAAAGAAAAGAGCAGCTGTCCAGTAGTCCTGCCTGAGCAGCCCGCGTACTCTTTTGTAACTGATTAATTCTCGCGTCAGATATTCAAATTTTCGCATTAATTTATTTCGGATGGATAGAATTTTTACAAAATCAGTTGCTACCTACTTTGAAAATTTTGCTTTGAGAAAAGTAAATCAACTCGATCTGCGCATCGTCTACTGCGCATCAATCTCTTTACTTTTCTACATCCAAACTCCTAAGAGAACAAGCGTAATGCGGGTTGCGAGTACTGCGGACAGCGATTTTTTAAAAACTGAGTTTTGACGATTTCGAACAGATAAAACAATACAGCGCAATACAGTCCGTTGAATATTTTAGAGTATTGGAATGTACTTGGAAGCGAGAAATTTAAATTTGATTTTTTTTTGTTGAATTTTCGATGGGCCTCCTTAAAATAATAACCTGAGCTCGCCACTACACTTCAGCTGAAAAATGTATCTCTTTTTTTACTCCCAAGATTGAAATATTAACCCAACCACCTCTATTGGAAATTATTAAAGACAAGAAAAATTAATCAACATTTTTTTACATCAAATTCTCAAAACCCAACCAGAACATAAATAAAGAATCGACTTCAATAGACTGTCGAATGTTCACTAAATAATATTCAGAAATTCCTACATTGAATGAAAACAGCTCGAAAATTCTTCAGCGTGAGCCAGCAAGAATGATGATTGAAGAGACAGAAGAATTTTCATCTCAAAATTAATTTCATCTTGGTATTGGTTACGTGCTTCGTAGTTCGTGAAAATAACCCAAAATAAAAGAGGAGGCAAAAAAATGTCTTATAATGTTGGCCAAAAAACAGAGCACAATAAATCACGTGTAGTACCAAAATGAATTTCATAAATCGTCGGACATCATGAAACCATTAATTTTTAACCCTCTTCCTCAAACCGTATTTTATTTTATCGCTGGTTTTATTAATGACTAAACAGGGTAGGATTTCACTTACACACCAGACAGAGATAGAAAAAAACGAAAGAGAATAAAGGGATTTGAGAGAATAAGGATAAACATTTTGTTAGATTAGCACTGCAAGAGTATAAACCCTTACAGCAGCAATATTTCAAAGCCAAAAACTGAAATCGTATTTAAATTTGAAACATAAAATTTATAAACAGATTGGCTACAGACGATGAAATATTAGCATCGCTTTTCTTCAGAAAGGATATTGTAGAATTGCAGTCTGAAATAAAAAATTTCAAACTACCTATGTGATTCGTTTTTTTTTTATTTAAAAGTTATAACATGGTAAAATTTGGAAAAACGAAGGATAAAGTTAAGGTTTTACTGGCTAAAATATTATTTGAATTTTATGAAGATTCACCATCTCAGTCCAATACAATCAAGATTATTGTCATAAACTGAAGGCTGGGTTTTGAAAAGGGTCTAACATTTTTCCCCATCATTTGATTCATTTCTGAATATAAATTTTAACAAATTATGACGAAAATAGGATAGAGTTAAACGATAGATAAACTTTTAAACAATATTCTGCGACAGTTCTAATATGGTCAGTATAACCCAATAATCCTTCGTTGCAAAATATTTTATAGCTATATTTGAAAAAGTTATGAAATTGGACTACATTAATCATTCTGAAAATCAATCCAAATTCACTTTGAAAAAAATAATCAGAGTGTAAGCGTATAGTCTTCACAAAACCAGCCCATCAGTTCAAAAAAGTAAATTCTCTTTCAGCATCTACTACAGTGATTTGAATAAAATTGTACACTGAAAATATTTTTTTTACTATATTTTATTGCTTCTGCAATGGGACTACACAATTTTCAATGAATCCATAATCCATTTAACTGCTGTGTACGCGTGAAAGGGATAAAATTCCGTTTGTAAGTAGAAAATACGCCTCCTATTTTTCTTCGGCTAATCCTCAAAGCACCAAAAGTATATAAAGGAGAAATATTTTACTCGTCGGATTTTACTCACAAATTCTCTACAGATTTTGGAATTCATTTTTTATTACGTTAGCTGGTTGTAAAGGCAAAAAGTAACATCAAATGGAACAAGAAGAAAAAGAAATGAAATATACAGGTCTATATTCTTCTCGAGGGATGTAAAAAGGTAGGTATTATATTACCGTACCTATTAATCCCCTCGGTGAAAATAATCGCTCGTTTTCCTTTTTCTTTGGAAAATGAGGCATATATTTTGGGAGATGTAAGCGCGGCGTACGTGCAGTAAATTACATTCGGTAATTACGTTTGAAACCTATTGAATTAGCTGTGCTAAAAATCGAATATCTTTTATCTCGAATCATATAAAATTGAAAATATCGTCGAACCTTTTTCAGACAACAATAAGCGCACTTTTAAGGGAGGAGCTAAATCTCTTTATACCAGACACTTGTTGCACCACCGTCTTCCTTTAACTTGACTGTTAAATTTTTATAACAGTATCATTTTAATTTTTCTCAATTAAAGGGATTTCATAATTAATTTCAAGTTTGAAAGGGAATTAATGAAGGTGTTTCACCGATATAGACTTTCGTCAAAGATAAAATGCAGTGGGGACTATATACTGCAAATCTGAATAAAATTTGGAACAAATTGAAGATACTCGTAATTATAGCTTCAGCAGACTGACTGGGAGACGTTGAGTCTTGAACCTGCAACTGAACATAAAAAGACACGAAACTCTCTCCTTACAAGCTGGATACTAAACAAACAAAAAAACATTAAAATGATTTTTTTTCTTCCACAAAAAACTGTATCTTCTTAAGTGATAAAAACATTAATAATTTTTTTTCTTATTGCATAGCTTGTTTAAACAATTCTAAGTTAATTTCTTTCAAAAACTCCACCCTGTAAGCCAGCTGAAAGCAATAATTATGAGATGAAGAATTAGCAAGTATACAAATTTCATAATGTTGGTTACACGTATGTACATACAGAATTGACTAACATAACTTGGTATACCAATTTACAGATCTCCCGGATGGACGAAATATATTCTCATATATTTTCGACAAAAAAAAATTATTCAAAAACCACCAAAATATACTTAAGTTTCCGGCGTTTAGTAAGAGTAAAAGGCGCAGGTATTGTGGCCCAAAATTAGAAGAAAAAAAAATTGGGTAAATTCTGAAAAGGGGAAGCCAAAGAACAGACGAAAAAGACAAAAGAGAACAGTCTACACTCATGCCTCATTAAAATATGCTAAACTTTCCGTTTTCTCTTTCTAATAAAATTTTCTCGGCGTACGCTCTCCTCCAGCTAATTCCGAGGCAGACGAAAAACTGGCGTCGTTTTGAATTGTTGAGCGGGCGAGAGGGCTCCTGGAAATGAATTCGAAGAGAAACCAGCACCGCATCGTTACCACCGTATAACCTTAAGGGTGCGTTTTCACCTATTTACATTTATACAGACGTTAATAAAACGAGACGTCCTCCAGTATTCCTGCTCGAAGCCAACATCCGATGTACAAACTAGGAGGATAATTTTTAGTGCCACGATGGGAGGAGGCCGTAGAAAAGAAACCCCAAAATCATAAGGCACGAGCATTATCGATTTTGTGCACGACGAAAAATTATTCGTTCACCGCAAAAGGTTGAGCTCTACTGTTCCCCTGCAGTAATCAGTATAATCAAAATTCCGAATACATTGTCGAGCTCGTTAGTATAACAAACGCTTAAAAATATAGACTCTTATACCATAGCCTACAGTAACAACGCACTGGAAAGAAAAGTGGGTAAAGCTATATTTGGAGAATATGAATTTTAAACAGAAAAAACATCGAGGAACCGAGAAAATGAGCAGAAATTTTCGTTGGATCCATTTAAAATATCTCGAATAATGAAAATTCCACGGCAATTATGAAACACTAGGGTATTGAAAATGGATTGAAAAACTATTTTACTATTGGAATGGTGAATTATGTATGGGGACCGAGTTGAAGTAACACTCCAGCAGGCCCGTAGCAAGGATATTATTCAAGGGGGGGGGGCTCGCTTGATACTCACTGGAGGTTACTTCTCGCTCTCTTCTTCCTTCCCTTCCCTCGCCTTTATATTTTCCTCATCGAGAGCCTGTATATCATTTTTTGAGCACACTGTACGTCTAAGTTGAAATCTGAAATGCTTAACATTTTAAATACAGCGCACTAGCTCGTCGTTTCTCTTCCTAGTTCACACAAATTATTTCATAATCTAACTTCTGATTTTTAGATAAGTACACATCTGATAATGCTTTCGCTAGTAAATATTGAAAATCTCAACTCGAAGAAGCCTCGTTTTGATTATTCGCAATATTCTGCGGCAAAAAGCATTATGAAGAGATTATGAAAAATATTGGCGTCCTTTTTTTGTTTATATTTCACGTTTTAAAGAATAACAATGTGATTACAATCATAAAATAATTGGAAATACAAATAAACAATGACTGGTAGTACACTTAAACGATATAACAAAATACTGCAATGTACACACGCATAAAGGCTAAAGTACTTACGCATGCGTTTCGACCTCTGTAAAAGGAGTCAGTTATAGAGAATTTACTCGGTTTATTTCATTGTGAAAAAAGTGGGTATTTATAAAATATGTTATTACCGGTTGTGACGAGTAAAATCGAAAATTCAACCCGTTTCTAGTTCGCGATCACACTTTGAATATTGAAAAGACATGGAAAATAGAAATTCTTGTAGAGGTTGGTTAGTTGGTTATTGACAGTAGATAGTAAAATGTGGGTGTTAGGTTGAAAACTCGAATGAAATTTTACAAATATCGTAATCATAAAAAAAAACAAACGAGAAAGAGAAACTAGAAAATAACCACTCGAGTCAGTAGCACATCGTATAGACCAATTTTTCAGATGTTCGCAAAATTTGAGAAGGAGGATAGCAAAACTGCAAAAATTGTGGATTTTTTTCTGTTTTCGATTCGTTTTTATTTTCAACAAGTTTCAAATCCAACAGCAACACATTCCTTCCAACTCCGACAAAAAATACATAATTTATATGTAGAACATTTCCTTAACAATTCAGCCAGATGAAGAAATTTGTTGAGAAATCCAAAGTACGAATTTCTAATCCCCATCCGGCCCTCTCATTCAAAATAATCTTGAAGGGATACATCGGTAAGCGAGTTTCTTGAAGTGAAAACCGCACAGATATAACCGTCGGTAATAAAAAACATTTCAAATTCAATAAATAGCACCAATAACTTTACAGGCACGAAAACAAATAGCGTAAGCACTTTTGAAATCATACTAAACGTATAAAAATAACAGCCTTTTTCAGGAAATGCTGATTCGTCAAGATCGCGTTTAAATAAATAATTTTGAAAAATGGGAGGTGGCCATGGTAACATAAACATTATCGTAGGTAAGTAATATAAAAATTAGTCTACATATTTTTATACAAATTCTCTTATGACTTAATGAAATTTGAACTTGTAAGTAGAATACCAAAGAATGGATCTGTCAATATTTCTAATTAGGTCAATATTTAAAACGAATTCAACAGAAACCGAAAACCGAAGCCAAGCGTGCCAAGTAATGAACAAAAAAGTTTGGTAAGCTCATTTTCTGATATAATTGCCATAAATCTAACGGTATAATCGGGGGAAAAAATTGACAGAGATTAGCTTAAGTTTCAGAGATATGCTATTTTAGTTGAAGTGAAAAATTAACAAGTCCCTATTTATAATGTTAGTTTGAAAATTTCCATTTGCGTGTGAAATGTATAATTAAAATAATAAAAGAGTTTCAATTTTCTGATCTGTCAAACATTTCAGTTTGTACGGTCTTAGCTAAGTAATTTTTTTTTTTTTTCACCACTTTTCGAATACATAATATACTTTTACATCTCTATTTTGGGCAATGAAAATTCAATTTTTCAATAATAAAAGGTGATTTTGGAGAAAAAAAAAACCTTTATATTACAGTGATTCCTCAGATTGAAAATATTTCACTGTGAAAGAACTGAACGTAATCCATCGGACTCCCGCAACAACTGAGCAAGCCTTTTGTACTTGCCATTTAATTCATGATTTTCAGCGCTTCTGCCAAAGCCCCAAGGAAGAAAAAAAGTCTCGCCACTTGATCAGAAATGCAGACGAAGTTAATAAGTTTCAAAATTGTCGATATAGCGCCACATTCGGAGTAATTTTGAGTACAATAATTGAATGAGTTGATTAGCTGATACAATACAGCCAAATCGGGCGATCGCAGATGGAGTATCATTTTGAAATGGAATCAGCTAGTCAGTTATGATCAGTATTTTGCACCCAGAACTAGAGCTCTAGCCATGCACTGGTTAAAATCCGTACCATAGACTTCGTCTCACTGTCGACGTAAAAATCATCCCAAGTGGTGCGAACTCCCCTTTCCATTTGGCTCGCACAATATGCTATTCTTTTTTGAATTCTAGTCCACTCGAATTACTGAAGGGATTGCCTTTGGTAAGTTGAGAGGACAAGAAATTTTAAATTCGAAACAAAATCGTGATCACACTTAAGCCATCTCCATAAAATTAAAAAAAAAAAAATAATAATAATAAGAAGAAGAAGAAGAAGAAATATACCATTGTAAGCAATAATGGTAACTGAACGAGTAATAAGAAGAGAAGGAAAAGAAAAATAAGACGATTAAATTAGCTCACTAATTTTATAAGACAAAAGAAATTTCAACGAAATAAAACTCCTAAATTTTAAGAAGGAAAACTATCACATGTACAATCGTACCGACAAATATTGGAATAGCCAAAGTTGGTGGCTGTTTTTTTTTTTTCTTATTTGTTCGTGACGAATTTCACAAATATTCATATTAGCATCAAAATTTTGGCACAAATTCTAGAAATTTTGGATGTAAAAAAAAAAAAATAAGGAAAAAGTCTGCTGTCTCACTCGACAACTGGACCAGATTGCTTTCATTTTATTTTTTTCATTTTTGCCGTCCCAATCGCGCTGCTTTTTAACGGAATTTGCAAATTTTATTGCAGCTGGATACAACTAGCATCCTTTAAACGTTCTCAATTTAACGGATACGAATAAACTTAACGCATTGTAGAATTTCTTACTTCGCAGCTACGTAATACTGAAAACGGCCCCGATGCGCTGGAAAAATCGTCGCAGCACCGAACGTAATTCCGGCTTCAAGTCCAGGTACATGAGTTCGCATAGCAATGAGTATAAGCTGGATGTATGCAGCTTGAACTGTGAAAAACAAGGGTTCGCTCAAGAATTAATGATGAATTTAATGAAAATTCAGGCAAAATTGAAAACTCGAGTTTACCCGGGGAGGGGGCGGGGAGGCAGGGGAAGTTTTATGCAATAAAACTCACCTTGTCATTGGGCATTTTATAAATGCGTGTGATCATGAGCAACAACAAACAAGTCCACGCTTCCAGGTGCTCCTCTTGCTGCAGAGTCAAGAAACAAGTTAAAGCCTCTCTGCATACATTCGTCAGTTCGCTATGTATTTGCGTCCAGTCTTCGCTACGCGATTCGTCAGCGCTCATTTTGAACAGAATTCTAAGCGTGCACGCTAAACTCTGAGTCTCTTGTAACAATAATGTGGGTCTGCTTATGCCTAGGTTACCTGCAGACACGATACATTGAGAAAAAAAATCATTAAATACAACGAAATACGAGTGATAATTAACCAAAAATCGACATAGGATTGCGCACACGCACAGTTTCAAAATAACCTATATTTCGACTCCCTTCTCAACATTTCAAGATTTAACTCAAGATGGTATATGGAAAATGCTCTTTAATTGCTTAAAATCGAAAGTAAAATTCTTTGTGCGCATAAAATCACGTGGCAGCTAATACCTTCGTGTAAGTATACATTTTTATTTACATTTTTTGATGACAGAAGTTTGCAGCAGTTATATATGGATAAAGACGAGTTTTGAATTTCACAGAAAAAAGATATCTTGCAAGTAAATTGAATAAAAGAAATTACTTCATGACTAGTTTAATATCATACTAGGGTATACTATTGAACCATGAAACAACTGGCGAATCTTACTGGTTTTAGAATGTGCTTCATTTTCAGCATTATAGTCACGCGCAAATCGATGCGACTTCATGAGGCACTCGGTGAGCAAGAATAGCTGTTTCGTTTTCAAGTTTCTGTACATGCCCTGTTCTTCGCGTTGCTGATCGGCGAGATGAGTTTCTTGTTGGGAAATGTCAGCCTGATGAAGCGATGAAAAAAAGAAAAACTAATTCAGCTTCAAAGTGTAAACTCACATGGAGCGAAGCGAGTTACGAAAATCAAATAGAGATGCCCACCTGTGCCAAAGCAAGCGTTTCTTGATCTTCTTTCCGCGATGTAGCCGGATAGAAAACGATATTATCGATTGTCTGGATTAGTTCCAACTGAACGATGCATTTTATGCGAAGCGCAGAAGTTGAGGACTGTAAAAATGGTATCCAATAATATTAAATACTTGAAGGTAGCGAGCATTTTTAAAACTAGAGCGACTCCATCAAGGTTTTCGTTCGAATCGCTTAAATGAACGGATGGAAAACGTTGATAAAATATTATCGAGAAACTAACTTTTGAAGAAAAATCATCCAGTTTGGAACCAGAGATAACGCTGAGGTTACTTGAAATACTGCTCGAACGTTTCAGTCGTAATCGCGTTTTTTCGTCGTCCATGTTACCCTCATTTTCCTAGAAAAGCAAAGAATATAAAATCCTGTAGATCGTAATTTTCATGATCTGGCGTATGTACATTGATTTTTTATGAATCAATAAATCATACTGATATTTTTTCTTTTCATCTGAAAATACGAGAATGAGATCACTATATAAATCAAGAGACAAACTCACAGACCGGATAAATTTCTACAGTCATAGGTTAGATGAACTAACTTGAGGCTAAAGATATTTCCGTCATATAATTTAAATATTGAAGTTACGGTACCCCATCAGAATACATAAAATAACCTACTATGCTACAGACAATGCAATAGGAACTGATCCAACCGAAGATAGACAGAATGATATCACCGGCAAAGCATACTTACAGGAAGTGTTTCTGCGGAAATGGTATACAATTCATTTGGAATGGTACAGTCAAACATGTCACGAATACAATGGCACGTGCTGTCCCAAATTTCGTCGCTGAACTTCTGACCTCTTGAAATGACCAAATTTTCAAGACAGTTTGTACCTGATCGAGCTAACTGTTCGTTTGCTGCGAAAACAAAAATCTAGACGTTAAAACAAATCTGCATAAAATGACTTTAAAAATTTATTAATAAATGTAAAAAAATTGAAAAGGATTTCAAGTAAATTTGGTTCAAGTGAAGAAAGTTGAAAATCGTGGTTTACAAAACTATTTAATGTACCAACCCAGTTCAGTATCTCGAAGAAATTAATAACTATAATAAAGAAATAGTCGACTAAAAATCCATCTCGAATAAGAATCATGAAAAAGTTGTGAGGGGGGAATACCAACGAGCAAATTTTTGGATTATCTGAATGATAAAATTCAAAAAATTGGGCAAAAAATATAAACGTCGAGGCAAGGAAAGAGTGAAAATAACACGATTTTACTCGGTCCTCAGTTTCCTCGATTCAATATTAATTTCACCGAGGACAAAATTTAACCACACAATATGGAATTAGCTGTTTTGACGAACTTACATTGTAGAACGCACCAATGCAGTTGAGTATACAAATCAGATAGTAATATGGGACCGAGAATATCAAAATACTGAGTAAATACATCGACAATGGCATATAGAGCGTGGTTACATGTAGTAGTCATCCATTCTGCTTTCTGAAAATAACGGAGAGAATAAATGTGAGACGAGGGAAAATTAAACACAAACAAACACTGGCTATTCGTTTAAAAGCCTGTAATAACAGAAATTAAATGGAATTTTCTGTTGTAGTGAACGGTTAAACCAATGACCAAAGTTTGTAATATGTTATCCTTAACGGATTAATCATATGATCGTATACTTACTTCGGTTTGCACTTCTGGTAATTTCATATTATCGAATATTCGAAACAGTATATTAAATAAATCTTTCCACCAATACGTTTTGAACGCTTCGCCGTGGTTTTTAATCATCTCAAAAAGTACTGTTAACGCTCTCGTTCTGACATCCAATTTACAGCGACTAACGATGCAAGACAGCTCAAATAGTAAAGGAAACCAACCACGCACCCACGGTCTGTCTTCTTCGTTTACCGATATGTCGTCCACGCAGTGCTCGACAAATAGCTGCAAATATATTGGCAGAAATCACTGAGTTAATTTTTGGTATTGACGAAAGAATTCGAAACTTCTAAGGTCATTTACTTGTGGTTTCTCGTGCACGCAATCAGAACAAGTGCGAATCAGTCGAATCGCCTCCATACTCGTGTCTGGAAAACTGGAATTGCACGTGAACTCGGAAAGACACTTGACGGCGTCTTGAAACGAGTCGATCATTATTTGGAAATGCTGAGCGTATAGATTATCTGCAAGATAAAAGGAAAGGTTCAATCCTCTCGAACGTAGTTCGCCACAAACCAACTAGACGAACGTGTGAATACGAACTTATTATATGCTGCGTGGTGCGGAATGCCAGATCAACGATAGCCTCATCCTGATCCGAAGCAGCTTGGTGGAAAACGCTGAAAATATTCTTCCAACCAGATCGTATGTTGCGTGCCTGCGAGTTCACCATCTGAGCGATACACCGAACGACCATGTCACGAATTGTGGGCGATCTGCGAGGAAATGCATTCAAAATTGTAGTACGAAACTCGGAATTCCTTCGAGCCTCGAGAAAATCAACTGGACCGTACCTGTTCTTCTTCATTATGTGCTCGAAAGGACGCAAAAAATCTTTTTGAAATTTGAAATTCGAGAATTCGCCTTTTTCGATGAACTTCATCGATAATTGACGAAGCGAGTCGAGCGAAAACACGGCGATATCTTCGTTAGGACTACAGCCCACTTTGTTGAAATGCTCACCCAGCACTTGCCATATTCTGGACCACTGTAGTCGAATACGACCCATGTTGTAGTACGAAATTTCGACGATTTTTTGCAGACTGAACATGCGTGGGTGGTTGGTATTGCTGAGCTCGTCGAGAGACACCTTAAATAATAAATACAAGAAAAAGACTGCGTGAAATTTGATAGCATTGAAAACCAATTACATATTAATAAATAAATATTACAGACGGTTAGAAGAAGAACCTAACAAAACATAATAAGCGAAGAAAAATAAAGCATTCTCATATTCAAGTTTGTGCGTTCTACTCCTATCCGAAATAAATCGTGGGACGTTTTCAAAAGTATTTCCAATAAAACAGTTGACACGTAGATTTGTTTTCTGATAGGGGATATTTAATTCGAAATTTTTTGAAAGGAAGTATTTGGATGGTAAATTCATAATATATTTTTCTTTAAATCACTCGTCGAAGTTTAAAATATGGTTGCAAGGCAAGAGAAAAATACTTCCAGCTAACCTGACACAAAGCAGTCACGAAGTCAACAATCGCATCACCGTCCAGTCGGATGGAGCCTGTAAATATTCGATCAACAGCTACAACAACACTTTGACTACTGGTTTCTCCAATAGACTCTTTGACACTTGCTGTACGACAGATAAATCATTTAGAAATTTGATCAGAACAGTTCACGCTTCAAAAATTGGAGGTAAGTTAACTCACGATCTAAGGTAGATATATTGAGTTTTAAAGAAAGCGTTTCGATAGACGGATATGCTTTGGACAAGGATAGATGAGGACGTACTCCAGTGCCAACCATCTGGGCAAGATCCAACTGAGATATGCATTTCATGATGTCCAGCCAAGAGCTACCCAAGTAATTACCTGAAAATATGAAAATTTATACTAAATTTTGAGATTATCGTAATTACATCATCATTTAAGGTTCATCTTGAAAGTCAACAATAGTAAAGAAATAAATAATCGAAATTCTACAAAGTAAGATACAGCCAAGGAATTACTGTAATTATAATTAAAACCCAAGAACACTTTTTCCACTCGAAACTACACATTTTCGAGCTCATTTATTCTTACCATCAGTGTACGCTACAGTAATTAATGTCTTTATCGTCTCGATATTTTTCGCCTTCATCTCAATAATAGGCGAATTAGCCGTCAACAGTGTGAACCTGGCCAAAGCTTGAACATAGGCATCTCGTTCCAACTGAAAATCGTACAAAAAATAAAAAAATAAACCAATACTTCCGAAATTGATTTTTGCACGAAATAATCCGAATACTCACAGACATATGGAAAATACAAGCAATCCGAATTGCGCATCGAATACCTTCCAGGCACAAAGAAGCTACTTCTTGATCATCACAGTCTTGCAGCCCTACACTAAAAGCGGCCAAAAATGATGTCCATGCCATCTGAAAGTGAGAATCGGGTTTGAATTTTCAAGTCTACGCTGCACATGATTAATAACAATAATCTTGAAAAAGTTACTCACTTTGAACATGGGTCGGACGTGCTCCAAATGCTTTGCAGACGTGAATGGAGCTTGCACATGGCTGACCGATTCCATTAAATTTTTCGCGGTCGCTGAAATTGATTCCATTTCCATGTTCCACAACAGCTTCCTTCGTTTTTCATTAGCTATGACTGTAAAGAAAATTTTCATTACATAACACGTGATGAGTCAAATATACGCACTCAAATCAGAATAAAAAAAAAAATGGGATTCGAAATATTCATACTCAATTTAAATGAAATACGAGTAAATCAAACAATAAGTAAATAATTTCGCACTATTTTCTAGAACCAGAGTTGAGATCTTATTTTTCGGTACATTTATCATCTAGAATCTACTTCATAATCTAAGCCACAGCTATGACAATAGCACTACTTTTTGAAAAATATGAATAGCATTAAGCTCAAACAAGTACAATCATATATAGAAGTGTATTAATGAAGTGACCCTAGATACGTTAAATTTCGACCTCCTTAACTACGGATCCACGCCAGAGAACATGGAAGTAGTGACAAAACTTCGTAACATTATTTTTCAAGTACTATTTTTGACGTATTAAAATTTTCATTTTCACAAAATAATTAATTCTGAAATAGAGTGATGGAAAAAAAAAATACATCGATGGATGATAGTAAAACTTTGCTTGGAAAAAAAAAAGAGTAAGCCCAAAGATAAGGACATCTAATGAATAGTTGAGTCGTCATAAGATGTTAACGAACTGAATGTACTCGTATCAGTAATTTGTAATTCGAATTTCAAGTAAACTAAATACACAATCTTACTCTGTTTTCCAGGTTTATTGGTAGCTTTGATTTTAATTTCGTTGCCGGCTATTTCATCGTAAATCTGACTTAAATACTCTTCTGGCAGGTCCTGATTATCTGATATGCCGCGATTCAATTTTATGTATTGCTCTTTGGTCATCTTGTGCTTCACCTGCGGCGAATGCAAGTCCGTCGTCAGCATCATAATTGAAAAGGCGAGGACGTAAGCCGAATCCGCACTGGCAAACAGGCCATTTCTACGTGGAACAGACATGTATTCACAGATCAGCATATTGATGCGAAAATAATGATGAAACTAATTCGAATAAATTCACCGAAAATGAAATTATGCGCAATACCTTCAAAACTAATTCATCAGCATAATGATTTAGTCACATTCTACTCTAAAATGGCAAAAATAAAACTTCACGAAACCAACATAATACTCACTTCGGATTGCACTCGAAATAGCGACTAGCGAATTTCTCCATCAATCGATCTATTACCTGAGCCTCGCCAGGTAGTCTAAAACCGTCTAAAAACATTCGTAATGCAGAGACTAAATCACGTTGGGTGAAATCCAACTGATCAACATACGCGTACATGACCTAAAAAAAAAAATGAAAAGCAATGAAATACGATTTAGAATTTAAAAAAAAAAATTAAACTTTCATATAATTTTCAACCCTTTCATCAGTCTCGCCTATATATGCCTCATACAGAAAACTGAAACCATATCTAATTCTGCCTGAAAACCCATCTATTACCTCCAAGCTTAGGTCAAAAACGACCCAAAAAGACACCACGTGTTCGTAACTGACAAAACTGAGCGCAGCAGTATATTCTCTCTCTGCGCATGTAAGTACCATCTTCTTTATTCCACAGTGCTTACCTCTCGACTAAATTCACCGGGTTCTCCCAAAAAGTTTCCTATGGCCGCTTTGTCGAGTCGTTCTTCCGCATGCAACCATTCGGCAACTTCGCCAGGAGTCGAACGCAGTAGGTCGCGATCCTGTAGAAACTTGATGCCGTCTTTTGGCTTATTGTTAAATCTGAAATACGAATAGACGTCAGATACGGAGAACAATATAAAGCCCATCTTCGTGACTCAGGGGAGTACATACATAGAAATACCCTTTTCCATCACTTCCTTCTGATGCTTCAGCACTTGCAAATGATGCGGAGTATCGGGAGCCTCTTTATTACCCGAACTAATTGAATTTAGGCTACTGGCACTCCCATTAAACGATCGAAGGCTTTCACCGGGTGTTGAAATCGTCGTATCGGTGTTTTCATTCTCACGAACATTTTTCTCAGAACCTGCAATTAATCACAAACGGTATTTTAGAAGAAAAAAAAAAATTACAATTATTACAAAATGTTAATATTCAAATTTGTGGAAGAAGCTGCAAAAGTTTATGGGAATCAAATAAAAAGTAGATTAGCTTCCAGATTTAAAACCCCCATAGTAAACAGGAATTCATTTCTGAATACGCGATTTTTTAATATATTTTTTTCATTATTTAAAAAAACTGATAAAACAGAATTCAGGGCAAAGCTAATTTTTCATCTGACCTGAAATTCTCAAAACGACGGACTGGTCATAACACAGTGCACTAGGATCTATAATATTATCAACGAATTTGATTTGGTATTTGTTCCAAGGGACACGATTCAATGATGTGTGAACGTTATTGTTTTTGAGCACGTTGACAGTTCTTATGTAGTAGTATCAAATTCTTTGTATTTTCTGACTTACCAACTTTATTTACGACTAAACCCAAAACCTTGCCAAGTGCGAAGGCAGACATAGACAAAAATTGGTCGTCCAGTGCGATTAGTATGGGAGTACAGTTTGTGTTTTTCGTAAATACATTGTTTTAATACTGGGTAAACGAAACAGATGACATTAAGTTATAATACAGTGTCTTACCCAAATTGGTTTGCGAGTTAGGATTCACGTATAAATCCTTACTCCAGTCGACCATACACTTCAGCAGCGACACCAGACATTCGAGACCACGGATACGCATACATTTCTCTTGATTAAGGGTCGCACCCAATTCTACAGCTTGACGACCTTGAGCAATCTTAGATAAATCATTAACCAGCCTGCAAAAATAATCAAGCGAGGAATAGTTCGGTTCAAGAAAGCTATAATTATCTGAAAAACTCTCATTTAGGGCATGACAAGACTTCGAGTAGAAGTAAAGAATAGATTTTCCTAAACGTTTGGGTGAAAGTCCTGCAGAAAAGTAAACTGTTCGTACCTTTCGAAAAGATTAGCAGCTGCTAAATCACAGTCATAATTCACGTACATGTCGACGACACTCTGCGCATCAGCGCAGATCCGCGTCAGAGCTTGAATCACAATCCATTTATGCTCGAACGAGGAACTAGTCGTTTCCAGAATATTTAAAAATATTTCTTTAAAGAAAACCTGCAATATGATAACATTCGATCAGGTTTAACCACTCATCGCGGCGGCAAAAAATTACATTGTAATATAGTACATACTTCGATCTGTTTCTTCAAATGAATTTTGAAATGCGATAGCAAGGCCAAAAATATGGCCAAAGATAGTTCGAACACTTCAGGCACCGGAGAGACGCCGTTATTCGACAACGCCACGCATAGATGATGCTTGATGGCCAAAATGAATACCGGATTGGTTCGAAACACTGGGCCCGGATTTTGCAAAATTGATAGCAGCAGATGCAGACTCAGAATTTTAGAACGCAGTTCGTGGGATCTGTAGAATCAATATAAACACACGACCAGTTTAATTCTCAAATTATTATAAAATAATTAGAAACACGCTTAGTTTTCTGGACCTGACAACAAGGAGCTCAGTCCAAATTTTTAGTTTCGAAGCATTCGCAGTTGAAGGTTTCGAAACACACTAATTTTCCTAACATTGGGTCCTCGCGGTTTTCATTTCAAGTAGAAAGAATGGTTATGTTACAATACCAAGTTCATAGGATGGAAGTAAGAGGTAAACTAAGTCGAAAATCAATCAGTATTTCCTTCTCACTAAATTTGGACTGGATTCCTGGCTCTTTGAGAAGCGAAGAAATGAGATATTACGTTTTTTATTTTTATACATCTACCACTATCTCTAATCCCAAAAATATTAATGCAAAATACTTTATCAAAATCAATGTTCCTTTCGGCAATCGAAAACTATTTTTATTTGTTCTTTTTTATGAACTAATTGCTTAATTAATTAACAAACATTTTAAAAAATGATGGAAGAAAATTTTGAATTGAGAAAAAACATTTTTAAATTTCTCAGCTAGATAAGAAAAATAGTATAAAACAACACTAACTTGGGATCAGGTGAGCCTTCAGGTAACGGTTTCATCGATAATTTGCACAAAGCACGAAACACTAAAAACGCGTCTTTCTGAAGGATATTACTGAATCGAGCACCACCGCCTTTGCCATCGGTTTCGCTGCCTACCAAAAGGCTATCCTGTTAAAAAATTTTAAACGAAGTATTATAAGTCACAGTCTGTGTCACTGAAAAGTTGCTAGTGCTAATACTTTGCAGGTAAATGAAAAGCAATTTAAATTGAATTTAGGCAGACACAATATTCTTAATATCTCAATTTTTATGAACACTTTTTCAATGAACATTCTAATGAGAAGCTATTGAAAAAATTATCAAAATATTATGAATGAAGTATCAAACAAATTATGGTTTTATAGATAATAGTAATGTTTAGCTTGGAAATTTTAAAACACCAATATGCCTGTATTTTACGTACAGAATTGGTGGTTAGAATCATTTGGGAAAATATTTTAGATTTTATAAGAGATAAGCGAGATACAATAATAATTATACAGAATGAAATAACTTAATCGGCAGTAAAGTGCAACTCACTACTCAAGAGACAAAAAAATTTACCGGTTGACTAAATCGACCAGATTCGTTTGAAACGTCCGAAATGAATGAAACGCAACCATTTTCTAAAGGACCTGGTGATTCACATTCTACCAAAGTAGCTGGAAAAACGAAAATAAAAAATTAATATACATCACTGAAAGAAAAAAAAGTAGAAGAAAGTATTTAAAAATTGTTAATTTAGATTTTTCTAGCTCTCATACTTCTACAATAACACGACAGCTTTATTTAAAATATCAATTACCGACGTCATATTTTACAATAGGATGAAAAATTGTTCCCCTATTTCTTATGCGAAAACTTTGTAAAAAATTTTCGTACTTGCGAGTACTAAATTAACTATTGTTCTATCAACTAAGTAAGTAGAATTCTCAGCTTTCAAATTTTGCATCAAAATATATTAATTTTAGATCTACTGTAAAGTAGAACGTCATAGACTGGCAATACTCTTCAATACACCTTCCGATTTGTTTTTTAAATAATTCAGTAGTACATTTCTGTATAATTAGTACAAGTATTCAACTCATATCAGAATATTCTTATATGATTCAAATATTTTAAAGGGATTTCAACATTATATTTTACCTATTTTCTTATCATAAGTTTTGCACCTTTTTCAAAAAATCAAAAATTCTTCAAAAAGGAAAAAAAAACTGAATTAAATCCACAGCATAACATTTTTTCCGAAGAGTTGCGACAATTTTTATTTAATTCTAATTTCACAAATATGTGAAATTTTATCAATAGTGTTTATAATTAAAGCATAGATACATGTATTACCCTAGATCAGGGAATAAACGTAAGAACCGCAAATTCGAAATTCACTGGTGCTGGTTGTCATGTACTTACTGGCTTATTCATAATTTTTTCTAATACTTTTGCGACGATCTTTCGACCATGAACCTGAAGTAGTAGAATATGTCACAATATACAAAATATTTACGAATATTTGAGCGTAAATTGTCAAAGGAAGAGATAAATTAATTCTGCCTTTCCTCCCAACCCAATAAACAATTCAACGTTTTCAACAACTGGTAAACAAGTTAACGAGCTGATGCGCAGACACAACAATAGAATCTAGTTCAAATGCCACAGTCAATTCGAGCTTTCACGAAAAGGAGAGCAAAACGACTCACTTTGGACTACGGTGTCGATAATTGAATTTAACACTTCGCTGACGACATCGGAGGTGGACTCATTAGCGTCGTGTTCAGCCACGCTATTCGGAGTGACTGCGTTCTCCTTGTTTTCGTCTTCCACCTGCCACACGAAATGAGCATGAAAGCGAGTTTTCCAAGAGGAAATCCTGACAGAAGGATTCTTTTCTTACCACTTGGCTTTCCATTCGAGAAAATGTGACGTTTATCATTTGCGTTAGCGTTGCTCTCGCTGTGGTTTGGTTAATTAAGTTTTTGCTCGCCAGATATATGTTGTAACACGTTTTGATGGCCAATAGCACGGTGCCTTCGTGTACATCCACATGCTGACTAGTCATTACGGTTAAAACTGCCTAAAAGGAATAAAATAATCGCAAAAAATAAAACAAAAACTTTTGCTGGAGTGGAATAATTTTTCTCTAATCAAAACTCAATCGACACTATTCTAGCGTCAGGAGCATCTTTATGTTCCGAATATAGTTGGAAATTCGGAATACAAAAAAATGTTTTCAGTTTTGGGCAATGAATGGTATTACGTGTTTGAAATTTCGGTCAAACTTATAATGTCTTTCAATAACAGACAAAAATAAATAAAGCTTCGCTCTTCTTTATCGAATTTAATAATTGAATAAATAAATAAATACAGAAGTAACCCTCAAATTGAAAATTGTCGACATTAGCTCTATTTGCCTGTACTCACCAACACGATTCATAAAAGTGATCGTACTAGAAAAAATAAGGTATATAATGCATCGATTCTAAAACATACTTAGTTCCTCGTGCTTCACTTAACGGTGCAATAGAAAACTTGATGATCTCGTAAATAAAACATTAATATTTCCATAAGTAAAGTTATTTAAGTTTGAACGTGAAATACTTCAACTATTTGAATTAAATGAAAAATATATTAAAATGATTGGTAGGAATAATGAAAGGTAGTCTTTAGCATGGTCCTATTCGGTGAGTCATATCAATGAAGCAAAATTATAACGAGTAGTATATGTGATTGAAAAATTACCTTGATGACTTGTAACTGAACTCCTTCATCTGTTTGCGGCCCAGAAAAACAATCGCATATTGTTTCTACAATTTTGTCGATCAACAATTTCCCTGAACCATTAGGATCTTTGACGTTGCCAATTAAATGGCCATAAGCGATCAATTTCTGCCAACAAGAAAAATATTAAGATACGATATTTCAATTCTTTCATTGACGAAAGAAAAATGGAGGCGATAACTACTTTTTCATTCGACGATGATATATTTTGTGGAACAATATTAGTATACATATTTTGGCATCAAGGAACTATACGCAATGCGTCTATGAAAAAGGGAGGTTAGGGTTGAATACATAAAATGACGGTATTAGTATGGACTGACAACAATGCTACGTTTAGCTACGTGACTTTTATAATATGACAGGACAATTTTCTTTGTTTAGAAAGTAAATAAATAAAGTTGAGAATTTTCGAAGTATATTCACGGCGATGTTCGATATATGTATGAGTCATCAACTCGAAAATGTCTCATATAAACAACACGTATGATGATAAGCCAAATATGAGAAAAGGTGATTTTCGTGACGTAATTAACGGGATAGTTTCAAAATTCGACGTTTACAAATTTTAATTGATGGAATCATACACCTTGCTAATGAACGTTTCGTTTATCTTACCTGTAAACAATCTAGCGCCGTAATAACGATACGAGGAGATTTACTCTGACATGCCATTTCAAAAGTTTGAAAATACTGCTCGGCGATGATGGTCGTGGAACTATCCTTCGGTAGAGGCAAAGCTGATGAAGAGGAATCTTCAGTTTGCCCAACTCGCTTGATTTCATTCTGAATTTCATCTGCAAAATACATCGAACTAGAAACACTCAAAGGAAAAGTAAGTCAGTGACATATGGATAGTCCTACTGCTAAGATAGGTCATGACATTAAACTACATCTATCATCGCTTGAAACGATAATTCAAATTAAGCAAGAGCTGTATTTGGGCATGATTATGATAGAGCTGCAGGATGAAAATGATTTCGTTGATTTTCACTTACTCAACGATAATTCGCAAGTTCTTTTCAGCTGGCTGTGGTAGGACTTCTTGATATCTTTATCACTAAGGATTTTCTCAAGTGCTCGTATGATAAACATCTCTTTGTTGTTACTTCTTCTCATCGTACAAAAATATTCAAATCATTATACCTCAGTAATTGCACCGAAATAAACGAGAAAAAATGTAAGAAATTTAAAATCGGTCATTTTACGAGTTCGTTAGATTTTCTGAGCACAAATTTGAGACGAGTTGGTCAAATTCTCTCTGATAAAAAAATTTCCAACTCGTCGTCGTCGAAGTCGACTCGTACCTATCAAAATCTATCAGTGTTGTATCGAACATGACTTTATAAAATTTTACTTTGATTTTTTTTTTTCATTTCGGAGAGAGGAGAGTCAAGACTCAAGAGTCAAGACAAGAGTGTTATTCTTTAATTTCTTACGAATAAAATAAAATTCAATAAGCAATGAAAATATTGTTCGAACATAACAAACGCGTAATGATAAATTTATATTACGATATTTTATTTTCACTTAAATTTTAAAATTCAATTGAGATGAGTGATTTTACTTTCTGTTTCTAATTTTCTATCTGACTACACTGAGTGAAAAAGTAGTGTTTGCAGCACTTTGCAGCCTTGCAGGTGTTTGCGCAATGCGCAGTCAGCAGTATTTTTTTCATGTTTTGAAAATTTTCGAATTTTGCATAGCTTGTGCTTATCAATATCATATCATGTGTGATTACTGAAGTGAACGTAGCTAAACGTACCATTCATTTTCATGCTTTATTGCTTACTTTTAAATTAAAATTCTCAATTTGTGGTAACTTTTCGATTTAATGTAAATGTAAATCATCTCTCTACCCAATATAAGATTTGATTTCTCCCAGTTCTAAAGTTTTTCAGGATGGATCATCAGAAATTAATTCAGGATGATCGAGATTCGTATGGATCGACTGATTCAATGGAAGAACCTCCTATTCTCAACATCGAAGATCTAAGTAAAAATATCGAGAAAATCCAAATGAACTGTCGTTTCCTAGATAAAGCCTCGAATACAATTGGAACCACAACGAAAGATACTAAAGAATTACGAAGAAAAATGTGAGTACTGTCTACATATTACGTCGTAAAATATTTTTGTCTTTATTCCAACAGCTACGAGTATTTGTGTTTCTCCTCTATTTTACAGACTGTGTACGTTGTCAGAGTGTAAAACATTAATTGATGAAACCAATGTACAAATACAGCCACTTGTTTTAGCCAATTATAAGAGAGATACCTCCTTAAAATTGCAAGTCCAGAGGCTAAAAGACAATTTTTTGGAAGCTGGGTCTGCGTTTAATAAGTTACAGCAGGTAATAGAGTGAAGAAAGAGGCGCATACGCATTTCAATACTCACAAATTTCTTACCGTTACATGTTGAATGCCACTAGGTGCTCGTGATCAAGTTGAAAAGGAATCTACCTACGGAACCGTATCCTATAACTCATACTGAACATAGAAGTGTAGATTACTTGTACGACGACGATGAACAGGTCACATCGCAACAATCTTACCAAACAACGTTACAAGATCAAGAAGAAATAATTGAACGTGAAGATCGTATCCATCAAATTGAATGTTCTATTACAGATGTAAATGAAATGATGCATGATTTAGCAAATTTAACGCATTGCCAAGGAAATGCAGTTGGTAATGATGATGTATTTTGTAAACTTTATTTCTTCTTCCAGAGCTTATTTTATTGGAAAACGAATTTTTTTCTTAGATTCGATTGAAAACGCTGTTCAGACTGCCTACGATGATATGGAACGTGGTCGTAGAGAACTAGAGAAAGCTGCAGAACGTGTGGTTAGTTTCTTTTAGTTATTTTAAGTCATCATGCCGGTTACAAAAGCTTTTCTCCTGTTTTCAGAATTCAAGACTTCGTTTTCATTGTAAAACAATTTTTTTTTTCAATTCTTACGAAGCACCGATTATTCATTTTACAGTCTGATTTATATCTCAACTTCTAATTAATTGTTTGTCTTTATTTTTCCAGCAAACGGGATACAAAAACATAATTTGTTTGTTTGTCATGCTAATCGTCATTTCGGGTACGATGGCCGTCATGCTGTATTTTACGTTGAAACAAAACTAAGACCACCATTTTGATGATCATGTCGTCAGATTTGTTTTCATCTCGTTAACAAAATTTACCTGTATTGCTCTGCTGGTTTTTTGGAATGTGATTTTGGAAATATTTCTTAACGATTGGCATTTTCTTTTCTTTCTTATCTCATTGTTCATTTTATCATTTTACGGAAGTAATTACTCATGCTACGCTTTATGTTCTCATGTTACTATTTATTTTACCGTAAATGTAATGTTTTTAATAATTCATTTTTTTGTTTTATGTCTATATATTTCATAATTTACAGTTTTTTTTTTTTTAATTTGCACGTTTTTCGTGCAGAACTATTTTTGTAATAAAGTGTTACTTTTTATTGCTCTCGTTTGCATAATTTACTCACTTCTTAAGAAAAGTCAAGTGATGGAATGGAATAACTCGCTAGGAGCAAAAATTTAGTTTTGAAAAAAATATTCAGAAAAGATTGAATTAAAAATCGAATCTCATTTTAACTGTCAGCGATTAGAAAAATTGTGCACTCGGTAGATTTTTCCATGGTAGTGTAGATTGATATTCAGTAATTATAATTTCGCTCTCAGATTTTGGGTAAAAGAAAACTTAATTCTACATTTAAAACCTTCATTGAACAGAAATATTTGGTTAATGAGAACAACAGAATGTACCTCAGAATATTGTGCGACGTAGACTTCACTTTTGCAAAAAATGTAGATGTCTACACAGTTACTAACTTTCTGGGATGCATATTCTGAATTAACTCAAGTTTACTATGAACGAATTTGAAAACCTAATAATGAGATCGATATAAATGGAATTTCGTTACGACCAATGAATTCCAAACATAATTATATTGAGAAATTATGACACAAGAATATAGTTTCGTTCGAAATCACATTATTATTGTAATTTCATTTTATTTATTTTTTCAAATAAAACATCACACTCATCTTAAATTGTTAAGAAATATTCACGTCTACACATTTGAGATATTTTTCGCTCTATGGAATTTGACTAATTTACGAAACCGATGTCCCAAATTTATCGTCTCATCTTACCAAGTATGTCGCAGAGGCATTTAAAATCCTCTGAAAAGCACCTTTTTTTTTTTTTACTAATTATGGAATAGACAGTAGAGAAGACAAAGTCACCACATTCCAACTTTCAAACAAATAACGCCATGGGACAAACAAAAATAGTGCAATTTATACGATTAAAAAAATATTTTCAAGAAAATATCGTCTTGCAATGCTATTTACAAATTTACCCTCAAATATACGTACCTAGGTGCGCTAAAAATCATAATAACGAATTGCTTAAGAAATTCGTTTCCTTTTCGGAAACGTGAATATTGACGGAATTCAAATAACTAAAATATCGACTGGAACGCCGCTGACCAGATGCTTTACAACTTTCAATGCGAGCAATATCTCGTACGGCTGGCAGGTAATCACAATATTTCGATTCTTTATTGCTGGGCTTAGGAATAAAATTGCAGAAAACGTTGTCGACAATTTGCTTTATATCTTTGTTGATTCTGAAAATTATCAAAATAAAAATTAGAATTGAAGATTACATTGTTGTAAAAGAATAATGAAATAAAAATTTCAAGTTATATTGAACTCATGAAGCGACATTTCGTCTAATCCTGAATTCCAGGACCTCCGCAGATAGTTTTAACTCGACTGATAGGAGAGTGAACTCCTTAACACTAAGCCAAGAAAAAATTCGAAATAACCTGATTAGCTAACTTGAAGGTTTGATTCCACGTGTACCTCCAATTAAATTCAAAATTTCGATACTATCGATTCAAACTCTTCGGAATTATTTCAAAGGGAGCTCCAGTTGAAAATTCCTAATTGCATTTATTCTCTTTTTCCTCACTTGAGCTTGGAAATTTGAAATTTTTGGTACACGCTTGAAAAAGTAGTAGAATGGTTAGAATTTTGCTATCTACTTCAAAAAATTCGAATTCAAAAACTACTAAAAACCATCACTCATACGAATAGATTAATTTTATGACAAAAATAAAATAATTTTCTGTATAGTTACCTAATTTTACTATAATATTCTCTAAATGAAAACGATGAGTCTATATTGCAACTTTCACTGAAAATGTGTGTTTTAATGGAGTCTGCGATGTCGTCATTCAGTTGCGAACAATGCAAACTGTCAGAAGACTGGTCCATAGTTTCTTCGCAGGGGCAGGCTACAAACTGATTCTGGAATCACAAGTGTATGATCAAAAAATATAAACCTCATTAGCTGGGCAACGAATAGAAGAAAAAAATAATATTAACCGAATTTGTTGATTCAAAGTTTCCTAACATTGCTATTCGCTCGTATAAATTGGCCATCTGCTCGAGCGCTTTCACATTGGCTATTCTTTCACTTGTATTTTTCAAATCAACTTGAGCTTCTTCACACAGATCCTCAGACTTTTCAGGCACTGATTTCTCATCCTCATCGTCGTCATCACTGAAGAGTTTTATTGGTGTCGTCGTAATTTTGTCGGTCATGTGACGAGTCGATCTGATTTTACTTTTTTTAGTAATTCTTTTCCACCAACTGGTGTAAAATAATTGTTCATTGCTTAATGTCTGCAACAAAAAATCTAGATTATAGATACAGAATAGCATGAGCAAGGAATGAAATTCAATTGGACACAAGTCAAGTTATAGTATCTTAAAGCTGGAATTTTTCCCTAGAGTTGGAGCAAATACATCGTCAAATTACGGTTTCGATGGTCCAGAATGAAAAATTATCATCTACTTTTTTGCGTTTGTTTTTTTTTCTATTTTTTACTTTTCTCTATGACCAACCAGACATTCGACATTGTTCAAAATATTTTTACTAATTCACGTTTAGTTTCAATTAGTTTATCATACAGTATGCATGGAAAACATTGTTAAAATTTTTTTTTGCTCAAAAATAAAAATATGGATTAGATTTTTCACACTAGTCTATACTTTGGGTTTTCAAAATATGGAAGTACCTATGCTTTATCAATATTTATTTATATAGTTCCCAATTTTATTTAGTTCGCTTAGTGAAAAAATATAGTCGATTCTTATTGCTAAGGAATAACTAGGGTTGCTCAAACTTTTTGACGAATTATTCAGAAGCTGAATTCTCTCCTGACATAAAAAACAGACGACAATAGTTGAACGTATAAAAATTGTTTTGCTTTCATTTTCTTTTTTAATCGAGGGACTGGATTGAGTTTAGGCTTTTCATAATAGAATTCACTCTTGAGACGTATTGTTTACTTACAGATTGGTACTTGTTGGATGAGATCAACATTTGTAACTGCAGAAGACTCTTACGCAAATCTAAGCCCGCCACATGGAATAAATACATTAAAACTTCGTCAGACAGTCTAACTCCTTCATTAAGAGCTATTGATCGAAGCCATACATCTGGCAAGAGCACAAAGATGAATTTAATAATTTAAGACGTATTATGGTCGAAAAAAGTGTTAGTTTATTCTAATAAACTTACTTAAAAGTGACACAGTAGGATAAGCGAAAGTCAACACCAATGTTTGATTTTTGGTGTACTTTACTAAATGCGGATAGTTGAGATTATTAACAGTAAAAATGAAAGGTCGTTTCGAATGCAAAGTCAGTGAGCTAAGAGCGGTTAGAAACCCATCGTCGTAATTTTCAAAAAGAGTATCAGCCTGTATGAAAAAGACAAAAAATACTGATGAATAGTTTCGAGAGGTAGAAGTGGGTAATTTAGAGTACATTCGTAATGAAGGTAATAAAAGTATAGTACAACTTGGATTAGGGGTAAACAACAACAAAGGAATAAATACTCACGTCTTCGATTAATATTAATGACATAGTTTTTTTCTCTTCAGTCGAAGCTTTTTTTTTCTTCTTTGATTTCTTTACATCTAGAATATGCGAGAGAAAATTAATATGCCGCAGAAAATTCAAGAATTTTTTTCTAAAATAATGATCAAGTATTGAAGTATAATTACTTTTGTCAAAAATTGAAGACCGTTTTACTCGGTGAGATTGAGTTGCTTCTTGTAATTCGTCCAGTATACGTTTACCATTTCTATTCGAAGCAGCATTAACTTCAAGCACCTGGAAATACTCATTTATGAGAAAGAGACAATAAGAAATAAACGGCACCTGCACTAAGTGAAGGAAATTCGTCAAACAGGGTTGAAGACGAGGGGTGTGAGTATAAAGATGACTAACTCTTAGAAATTTGGAAAATAAAGATTCTTTTAGTTGATAGAGGGGAAGGGAGTGAGGTTCAGAAAATGTGGAGAAAAAATTATATTCATTACTTTTACTTTTTGGTGAAGTAAATGATTTTTTTTTTTTTGCAGTTTTTGGATACAAAAATCCTAGTTCCGCATTTAAAGATCAGACATATCGAGTATTTTCGACGGACTTTACCATGAATTTTCATCCTCCGAACTCGTATGTTACAAAATACCCCCTCAGTGTCTCTAAAAATGGAAACCATAATGACCTAAGATATTTGTATTTTGAAAACTTCACCTACTAAAGAAAAAATTTGGGTTTGAATCCTTATGGCTCACAGTGTAACGAATCATTCAAAAATGACTCATAATAGGGAAAAATCGAACTCTATAAAAATTTGGAAAAATGGCTGCCTCAACTAGTAGATAGCATGGAGACAACGTTTTCACGATTTTTTTCCTCTCCAACTCCTTTTAGCAGACGTAAAACGCGTTTAAAAATGGCAGTTGGGCATTTCCTCAGTTTTTTTGTGTTGATGCGCTTGCGTTGAATTTTTAATCTGCGGGTTATCTGTTTTGAATTCTATCTGAGACATAAGCACCCATCTTTGGTCAATTCGTTACACTGCGTGGCTTTCAGATTCATAACTATGCCTTGCAGACACCAACCTTGAATCCAAGCTCATTGGCTAACGTGTAAACAGCGCAAGTTTTACCACACCCTGGAGGACCAACGAGTAAAGCAACATTATTTCTGGTGTCCATACTGCAGCTACTATCATCCGAACCGACAAAATCGTCGCTACTGTCTCCATCGCTATCTGTTGGTAACAAAAAAAAAACGTGAAAAATTAATTCTCATAAAAATGTTGCAATTTTATTCTGCAACAGTAACGTGTTTCAATAATTAATAGATAGAAATGTGCTATAATTAAACAAAATAAAAAAACGAGTACCAGTAAATTTTCATAACGTGTATAAAAAATTACACATTTGCTCGCCATTTGTGATTTTTTTGTACTTAATATCAAAGTTTCAATGTCATAATGGGTAATTTTTGACACGCATTAGTGCATTACTGTTACAAAGTTAGAGAGACGATTTTTCGATTTCAGTCAATTTCAAGACGAAATATCAATAAATCCAAATTAGATTTCTTCTCTGTAATAAAATCATGATTCCAAAAAGCTCTCCAACGAGTTCGAGCTGCCATGTAAAATGTACTAGATATCCAAGTAGTCTATCTCAAATAGCTTACCCGATAATTTGATCCTTATTCGCTTATGTGATTCAATCCATTCTTTCAGTTTCAGTAAATTGGTCGAGTTTCCAATGAAATCCGAGTAGGTGGACGGTTTGTATTTCTCCGTCCAACATAAAGTTCCATTCTCCCGACCCACGTCTTTACTCAACTTCTTAACACTGGCAAACACATCACCAACATTTACATCAGGTTCCTAAAATAAACAAATAGTTCGAGTGTAAATATTGATGGGGGCAGGGGAGAGACCCTGGGCTATTCCATAGTAGATACTGCTACCAACAAAACACACCTGTTTTTTGAGCATCGCTATTTCTTCGGCCACGTTCAATTTCTCGCGGCGTGAACCTGTTTCAACCGGTTTTCGATGGCTAACTAACGCAACGAGGCTATCGAATTCGGGAATCAAGACTTCGTTATCAGTCCGTTTCTCGTTAAAACTTGTCACCTCTTCGAGATTCCATATCCAATTAGTTGGTTCTATCTGTTGCACGTGGTTGGGCTCAGGAAAACGATACTCTCGATAAATACTATCTTCGATCTCAGATCTGAAAACAAAATATAAGTTTTTGTAGTCTCATGTGAGCTGCTAGCTTAGGGATGAATTTCTAAAAGCAGAGTTTAGTGAGAAAAAATTTTCAAATTTTGGGGGATTTCAATGAAGTCTCATTAATTTATCAAGAATATCATAGATAAATAGTCAAAAAGGTCTGGTTTTAAACATTTTTCAGGAACTGCAATTTCAACACATTTATTGTTGACACGTCAGTTTTTTTTTCAATTAAAATTAGTAGACAACTTTTAAATAAACCTCCACTATTTCAGTCTTTGTACGTAATCGTTACGAAATATTTTTTCATTTGGCCCTAAGACTGATAAAAATCAAAAATTTCCTGATTTCTCTAGACAGTTTTCTCATTTTTCATAACTAAGGGCGTTTTTAAAAATATATAAATTCTAAAATTTGAATTTTAGGTTAAACATAGTGTTGACGATAAAAATGGAATTAACATTTTTTGTTAACGAGTTAGCAGCCTAGGATGAAAATTTGTATTTGCCCATTACGCAGCTTCAGTCTCAGGAAATAGGGCTTTTATTACAGACACTGGTTACCAATTCAAAGGTGTGTTAAAAACACTAACTTTACGATTAACTCTATGTTTAACTAATAACCAGTGTTTGTGATATCGACCCTCAATGAGCCTTGTCTTATGTCAATTTAAAAATAATCTTTCTAAAGTAACAAGTATCTAGAAGAAGTACCATGTAGCTTACTTTTTCTGCTCTTCCATTTGCTTTTTTATATTGTCGGGCACACCACTTTGCAAAAACTGTCGACGAGCTTCCGTGTTCTCCGGTTTTGGGGGCACCTTTTTTTGAGCTGGAGCTCTACAAAACAGTGGAGCTAGTTTTTCTGTCACAAGAATACAAATAATGTTAGCAAACCACGAAAAAAAAGTAGTCGATAAAAGTAAAAATAGTTTATTGACGATAAAAACAAGCGGAAAAAAATTTTTTTGATTCCTGAAAAAAACAGGAAAAAACGTTACGTTAAAAAAAAAAGAAACTTACGTTATCTTTTTGGAATAAAAAATGAAAAACAAAAAAAAGAAACACTTTTTTTTGCGTTACGAAAAACACACGAGTTAATGAAAAGACCGAATCAGAATTATTTGGACAAACAAACGGTTAATCGTCGCATTAACAAGAAAGGAGGATTACTTATGACTGGTTTGTCCTCGACGAAGCCAGCAGCTTTGGGAGAAGCGATGACTTCCGCGTCGACGTTCACCTTTGTAGGCGTTCTCTGCTCAACTCGTTTCAAAGATATGGTAAATTTCTTGTCGACGAAGTCAATGGCAGCCCTTATAGGAACTTTTTTTTCAGCAGCCTCGTCGGAAGCTTTAGCGGTCACACTCGGCTCAGCTCCGTTAGTGACAGCCTCTGAACTGATTTCTTTGGCAGCTTCAGCTGTTTTGGGAATGATTTCTTTCACACTACTGATGACTGTCTCCACAGTGACTTTTTTCACAGCCCCATCGAGGACCGTCTCCTGAGCGACTGCTTTTTCAGCTTCTTCAAAGCGGACCTCTGTAGTCAAACCCTTTTCGGCCACACCGGTGGAAGTCTCTACTGTGGGCTTCGTTTCAGCCATGTTACCGGAGGCATCTTGCAGCTTTTTGTCTTCTAAACACACAAAACGATGGAAGGGAATTAACAATTTTTACAAACACGTCTACGAGTCTTGATTTATTTATAATAGGGGCTAGTATTTCATGCTCTGAATCTGAACCACGAACTACTTTCCTCAACGGCAATTTTATTAAATCGAATTCTCCAAGCGAATTACGACTGCCTACATCGATCTTTCAAACACGTAATAAGTTTTAAACTCTAGAATAGTAAAATCAGAGATCAAAGTGAACATCATTACAAAGGAAATGAATTCAACTGGCGACCAGGAACTCGAACTTCCTTAAATACCAGTTCAGTGTGCATTTATCATCATCTTTACTCAACATAAACAGTTTACTTACTCGATTCAGACTTCCTTCGACGTCTTTGCAAATTGGTGCCAGAGACGAACTGCACCCTCATCTTCCACGGCAGCACCTTGGGCGGTGTAAAATTGTCGGACGACTCATCTTCATCAGTGCTGGACGTGATCTTAGGGTTGGACTTCTTAAAGGTGCTCGTATCCACAAAATCCGTATCAATTTCAATGATCTCATCCAAAGCCTTGTACTCCTCATCCAAAGCCTTGGAATTAGCTGAATCTGCTCGTACAATTTTCACAACCGGTAGTCGGACGTCGTCGATGCATGGGTGATTCGTCTTCGAGAACTTCGCCTCGCTTTCGCAATCGTCGGAGAGATTTCGTCGTACTTTTGGTGGCGAATGAATCATCGCCTCCACCTTAACAATTCGATGGCACTTGATCGGGCTATCGTTATCTTCCACACATGCAGGTTTCTTCTCCGCTTTGGAGAAGTATTTGAATAAATTATTGGCGTCCGATCGACGATTTATAGATGCCGCAGCGGGTTTGATCGGTTTCTTGTTCTCCTTGAATAATTTGGCCGACGAATCAGATTTCTCATCGTCCGAGGTGTCAGTTTCGGCGACACGAATGCGTTTTCGCTTCTTTTGACGTTTTTTGGTAGATTTCGTTTCAGACTCAACGTTATTAATGCCTTCATCTGGCTTTGAGATGTTCTTCAGAAGAACGTTTTTGAAGACACGAACATCCGCTTTCTTCGCAGGTGATACATTTTTCGGCACATCCACGTCAATCTGGGTTAGCATGACAGCAAGATTTGCATTTAACTGCGATTTTACTGCAGGCGAGATCGGTGATTTGCACTTTGACTTGGCAATGTTTTCTTCTGCCTCGCTTGCCGACTCAAGTTTTCGCTTTTCACAGCCTTTCTCACATGAGCCATTCGGTTGCTGACTCGCTTTCGAACTGCAAGATTTCGTAATAGCAGTTGTAACGGGCTCAGATTTTCTGGGAGTGGTGAAGTATGAAGTAATGTCTTTCATTGTTGACCTGCAAATGATATATGCCATTATAAGGCTTCAATGTAATACGGGTCAATTAATGGAATATCAATGATACTCGAATGACTATGCTTGTACAAAACCTGAAAATGATTCAAGTAACTTTGATTTTTACACTGACCTACTTATGAGCTTAAAATCAACCACGAACCATCCTTTAAATACAGAGAATACGAATGTTTGGGAGTTTTGAATGTTTCATACATTAATATCAATATTCAAAGAATAATTCATACGAATATAAACAGAAACTTACCGAGATGTTGAACTTGTATGCCCACTTGGACGAACAGCTACGTACATACTTTTACTTCAGAACATGAATTCCACTTCATAGCGATGCATTAATATTTGCCAGAATATGTATGGGTCGCAGGTCAATAAGACGACTGAAAAAATTTGAATGATTCTAGTGGATTTGGTAAATTAAAATTTTAAAATTAGTATAAAACACTCGAATGTAAATATGTAACACTTTAACAGAAAAGAGTTTGATAAATCGCCGTTTTTTAGAGGGAAAATTTTTGAGACGTTCAGATTTTTTCAAGACAAGGCGCAACCAAGGGCACAACAGTAAGCAATGAGATTGTTCATTGGTTAAAAAATATCTTATCAGCTATTCAACATTTTCATTGGCTATAATCAACGTGTATTCCAGAGCATGTATTGCGGGATAGTATCTTTTACATTTATTTATTTGATGCACCTTGGCGTCTTTCTCCTTGTCGTGGAACCATACTAGTTCCACGAGTTAGACAGAGAGCGCTATAATCGGTGGAACCGATATCGAGCCAAGCAGTAACGTTTTGTTCCAGATTTTTCCAAAGTTTAGAATTAAGTTCGGTTTTTTCATGAATATTTTAGTTTATATAGAATTTCGCGTTTTTAACTTTTATAACAGTACTCTTTTTTATATATCATGTATTAGATTTAATATTTTGTGAATACATTGAACTCTTGTGAACTTTCGTGTTATTTCGGTTAGGGAAATTGTGCGAGAGCCTAATTCGTGTGTATCCGAGACGTTCACAAAATGGTAGCAAAAATCGGAAGTGGGCGTTAGCCCTCGATACGATCCTCGACAGGTCCAAGTACGGTAAAAACTGGACGCCCAAGCCAGTAAAGTCGAACCATCGTCTCCACAATCTACAGAGCAGACCTCGGGTGAGTCCGATAGCCTCTTAGGCACCATCAGTAATACCCCCCCTAGTCCACCCCAGCTCAGCTCAGCCAGCAGCACCCCTATAATCCCCAGCGACAGCGCCCCGTCGGTCTGCTCTGCTCACGAATCAGCCACTGCTAACGAAGCCGCAGTAACCTTACTCTGCGGCGGCTGTGCCACACCCTTACATATCGTCGTATGCGAACCGTTGTTGTGCTCCGCCTGCGAACAGCACCAGACAGCTCCCGAAAAGAACCCTCAGCGCAGCTCAACCAGTACCACCCCTTCTACCAGCACTCAGAGCGCACAACGGCGATGTACAATCTGCAGTAAACCCCTCGAACCCAAACCCCAGCTCTGCTCAGCCTGCAGCTCCCCTAAGAAAACAGTTCAGCATCAGCAACAGTACCTGCAACAGACGAAAATGGAGAAATTAGAATCAGCAGTGAATCAGCTAAAAGCAGCGATGGACGAGGCGGAGGCCTACGTCGATAAAGCTGGTAAGTTGGCAGATGGTATTAATGTCCATAAAGAGTTTTTACAGTCGTGCGTTATGGATATCGACCGAATCGTAGCCACCGCGCTAAAGAAAAAGGAAGCAGTAGAATCACCACCAGAAGTCAGAGAAGCGGTGAATATGATTAAGCGTTTGACCATAGCGTTTCTAGAACAGCAGCATATCGAAAAACAGGCGGCAGACGCACAGAGAGAAAAGCAGCTACAGATGCAGTCAACAGAAGCCAAAGAAACGCAAATAGTAATCAGCAAAGCGCCGATACCACCGCTTCAGATACCCATTTTTAACGGTAATTCTATAGAATATAAGAATTTTATTACTATTTTCGATGATTCGGTCGATAAGAATCCAACGCTGCAACCTAGTCAGAAATTAGCATATTTGCAGCAATATGTAGCCGGAGATGCAAAAAGTCTGATTGGTCGAATACCAATTCAGGACGCGAATTATAAAGTAGCTAGAGAGATGTTACTAGAAAATTATGGAGGCGAAGAGAGAAATATATCTAGCCTTTTCGATCGCCTGAGAGAACTTAAGCCAGTAACCGATGAACCTTTTGAATTAAGAGACCTGCATAATGAAAGCGAAACGATTTTTCGCGTACTGAAAGAAGCAGGTCAGGATATCGATAAAAATACCTACGTCTATGACGAACTTCTTAAGAAATACCCTTTTACATTTCTAGTAGACGTAGTCGATAAAGAAGACATGGCTTTCTCAGAATTTAGAGAAAAATCAGGCAGACTGATCCGGCTACGAGTCAAACTGGCACAACGCACGGACAATATACCGCAGAAGTACAGAGCGCAGACGAGTAAACCAGCCGAAAAGTCACAGCAAAGCAGTTCAGTGTTTAGCAGTAAACAGTCACAGCCAACTCCCTTAATGTCAGCACAAGTCGGGGAAGCAGCCAACGCAGAAAAACAGCCTTTCCGCAGACCGCTACGCAGCTACGATAGACCAGCCCCAATCTGCTCCTTCTGTAATGATAGACATTACCCAGACGAGTGCACAAAGTATTCTACGATACAGCAGCGAATAGAGATCCTAAAAGATAGGTGCTTACAGTGCTTCAGAAAACTGCATCCGGAAACACCATGCCTCCGTGACCGCCCATGCTATTTCTGTCAGAGAACGGATCACCACCGCGCATTATGTCCATCCAAGTTTGGTAATGCAAACAGAACTATTCAGCTCACAGCACTCCAAACAGAAACTGGTAAAAAGAAAACAAAGCCAGGTAAATTTTTGACGCTCATGGCAGTAATAGAAAATCCAAGTAATGGTCACACAAGAGAGATTAGAGCCTGTATTGATCCAGCCAGCGACACCACAGTCCTGACACAGAAAGTAGCCGAAGAAATGGGCATCGAGATATTGGAAAATATCTACTCGTCTCCAAAGGGACTTGGTGGAACCCCATTACCAGCGACATCTAACGAAGAGTATCAGATTAAGATGCATGTCCTAAATGGACAACCGATACACTTACAGACTAGGCTGACGACAGCGATAGCACCAGACCTACGAGCACCAGATGTCCCAGAATTTAGAAGAAAGTTCCCCAAACATGATAATCTGGTCATACCTGAGACAGGACGCGGACGAGGTGTGGAGCTCCTCATCGGCACCGATATGTTGACTAGAATAGTAACGCTACAGAGAAGCGTCTACGTCAACGAAAATAATCAGCTACTGTCAACCAGAATGGGATACCTCATCCTACAGGGAGCAGATAGCGAACCTGAAATAGATGAAGATAGAGTAACGCTTCTCATAGAAAGAGATTCAGAAATTAAGCGGATGTGGGATCTCGATATAATCGGTCTCAAGTACGCGGAAGAGAAAGACTCGACGTTCGAGGAACGAGCCTTGAACGGATTCTATCGGACAATAGAATTTATACAGAAGCGTTACCAGGTACGGTGGCCATGGAGAAGCTTTCCACCCAACCTGCCGAACAACTTCACATTAGCACTCGGTAGATTGAAATCGCTGCACAGAAAACTCACCGAAAAGAAGGAACTATTGTCGGCCTATGATCGGATTATCCAGGAACAGATTCAAGAAGACATCGTCGAGGTGGTACCAGCGCACGAGAGAAAAACTTCGAAGCTCACTCATTACATCCCGCATCATGCAGTCGTCGACCTAGAAAAAACAACACCAGTTAGAATAGTCTACGACGCGTCATCGAAATTACGAGGGTATGATAGCCTGAATGACAGTATTCTGAAAGGGACGAAGTGGACGGAAGACCTCGTATCATCGTTACTGCGATTCAGAAAAGATAGATTTGCGGTAACAGCAGATATTAAACGTGCATTTCACCAGATACTAATACACCCTGACGAGAGAGACGTCATGAGATTTTTGTGGGTGAAAGACATAAATGCACCGTTAACCGAAGAAAATATTCAGGTGTTTCGTTTTAAGAGAATGGCATTCGGAGTCATAGCCAGCCCGTTCTTGCTCTATGCGGTGCTACAATACCATTTCACGAATAATCCTACAGAAGAAAATAAGATTTTGGCACAAGAAATGTACGCAGATAATTTAGTCGTATCATTGCCGCCCAACATCGACCCATTGAGATTTTATCAGAATACTAGAGAATCTTTCAATCAGATGTCGATGGATATGGGAAAGTGGGCGACAAACGACACGCGGCTAAAAGAGAAGATACCATCAGAACTTCAAATGCAAGAAGAGTCACCTATTACGCTCGGATTGAAATGGAATACGAGCACCGACCAGATAGCAATAAAGAGCTGTAAAACGGAACACCTGAAAGGCAGACCGAGAACTAAACGTATCGCCCTGAAAATTCTAGCATCACTCTTTGACCCACTTGGATGGGCCCTTCCAGTGTCAGTCAGAGCACGCATATTTCTGCGAAAGCTCTGGGATAGCGGCTACAAGTGGGATAAACCATTAGAAACCGATCTGGCGAATGAATGGACCGAGATACAGAATTCCATAAACTCAGCTACAGAAATTCGACTGGATAGAATGTATGCTAGAAATGGGCCAGATCTGTCGAGTAGTATAATCCAGCTTCATACCTTCGTTGACGCATCAGCCGAGGCTTACGCAGCGGTGACCTACATCAGAATCATCAGCGCAGAAAAACAATCAATCTCATTCGTCATGGCCAGAGCAAGATTATCACCAAAAAACCATCTCACCATACCCAGGCTGGAACTGATAGCAGCGGTGGCTGGAGCTCGGCTCATGGAGTACGTCGGTGGAAATCTGCACCTGCAACAAGAACACAAAACATTTCTTTGGAGCGATTCAAAATGCGTCATCGCCTGGATCAATACATTGAAGATACTTCCCTCAGTAGTACTACGTCAGGTACAAGAAATCAGATCCAAGCAGATCGACGAAATCAGATACGTTCCATCGCAGAAAAATCCAGCAGATATCGGGTCAAGAGGCTCAGACTACCAAACGTTGACGGAATCGATGTGGATAGGTGGTCCTGAATGGCTGATAAAAGAGTGCGACTGGCCGGAACATCAACCCATTTCTGAAACAGAAGAAGCAGTAATAGACGATAGAACTATTATGCTTTGTGAAAAAAGGGAGGTGAAATTCGAGATAGAACCGATGAAAGCTCCATTCGATATGCAGATACAGCGATTTTCAAGTCTTATGCCGCTACTGCAGAAAACAGCATATCGAATTTGGGTCCTCAACACAATCCTATGCGGTCCTCCTGAAAATGGGTTACAGAGAAGAGATGTAAAATTCATCAACACAGAGACAAAAATAGATTACGTAGCAGCAAAGAAGTTGTGGATTAGATGGGACCAAAGTCAAGCGTTTCCACAGCTGAGAATACTCAACAGAAAAGAATCAACTTCCTTCCAAAGTCTCAAAGTGTTTAAAGATGATGATGGAATTATCAGATACTTACCCAGACTCGAAAACTCGCAGTTACCAGAAGAAACCAAAACACCGATTCTGTTGGCAAAGAAGTCGCACCTGACAAAGCTCATCGTCATGGATCATCATCTGAAGAATATGCACGCAGGTACCTCGTACACTTTAGCAGCAGTTCGTCGATCATATCACCTGCCACAAGGTAGAAGAGAGATATTTAATATTCTTCACAGTTACTGCTCATGTTGTAAAAGACATGATGCACGCCCATATAAAGCACCACCGACTGCACCATTACCAAGCTTCCGTATTCAGCCAACGACGACACCGTTCAAAAACGTAGGTATAGACATTTTCGGACCCATCACAATAGTAAGTGATATTGATAAACTGAAAACCGAAAAGAGGTGGGTAATCATATTCACCTGTCTAGTCGTAAGAGCGGTACATATGGAAGTAATAGCTAAAATGGAAACTAATGAGATAATTTCAGGTATCCGTAGATACGTAGCTAGAAGAGGAGCTCCGAAATTGATCCTCACAGATAACGCGCCCCAATTTAAAGTACTCGATGGCGTGTTAGCAGATCTATGGAAGAAAGTAACGCAGTCGACTCAGGGTGCAAAATATTTCGCAGAAAGCGAAATAATCTGGAAATTTGTTCCACAATACGCACCCTGGATGGGCGGAGTGTACGAGAGATTGATCCAGAGCATTAAGAACGCATTTCATCGAACATACGGCGAAGTTAAACTTACCAGTATTCAGCTCATCACAGCAACCTGCGAAATAGAAGCAATCATGAACAGCCGCCCCATCACATACGTCGATCGAGAAGTAAACACACGGATTATCACTCCAAATCACTTTCTACGAGTGCAGTTTCCGGCAGTGTCAATTCAGACAGACGAGTCACAGCATACCAGACGTCCAGTCGTAACAGCTGTAAGAAAACATATCGTTACTCAGTGGAAAATAGCAGAAGAAAGACTGGATAAGTACTGGAGGTTATGGACGGACCACTACCTTCTAGCGTTACGAGAATCAAGTAACACCGTCGGTTCAAAGAGACCAACACTTAGACAGCCGAAAGAAGGTGAAGTAGTCTTGATGGTAGACCCAACTACGAGAAGAGGATTTTGGAGATCAGCAGTGATCGAGAAGCTGATCAGAAGCGGCGACAACGAAGTAAGATCCGCACAGATTCGAGTAGCCGGAGGTAACAGAATGATCCGTCCAGTAACCAAATTAGCTCCGTTTGAGATCGCAGAAGAGTATACGAAAGAAGACTTACCAGAAACTGTTTCTCCGTCGAGTTTTCGTAGGCCGGAGGACGGTGTCGACGAACATCAAAATGACACCGACGCACCATTGATTCAGCTCAGGTATGGAGGCTGCGAAGAAATTTGGTGAGTTAACGACGAAAGGGTTTTCCGTAAACACAATAACTCTTTCACGCCTTTTGGGCTTTTCCCTGTTGTGCGGAGTGTCGTGGAACCATACTAGTTCCACGAGTTAGACAGAGAGCGCTATAATCGGTGGAACCGATATCGAGCCAAGCAGTAACGTTTTGTTCCAGATTTTTCCAAAGTTTAGAATTAAGTTCGGTTTTTTCATGAATATTTTAGTTTATATAGAATTTCGCGTTTTTAACTTTTATAACAGTACTCTTTTTTATATATCATGTATTAGATTTAATATTTTGTGAATACATTGAACTCTTGTGAACTTTCGTGTTATTTCGGTTAGGGAAATTGTGCGAGAGCCTAATTCGTGTGTATCCGAGACGTTCACAAAACCTTGGCTTTCAAGAGACAAGGAACGTTGAGGATTTGATAAGAGAATGATAAAAAATTAAAAATAAATTGATCTTTTGGATGAAGGAGAAGACAAGAAAACTGAAAGACGAAAGACGAAGCAGTTCCAGGCAGTTTCTATCGTCCATAATTTCGTTCGTCTTTCTTTTTCTTTTTCTTTTAACGAAATACTGCTCTTGGTTCTTTAAAATTGTTATAATCCTCCAAGGTTTTTAAAGGGAACATAATGCTACTGTATTATCTACGTCATTTTCATAAACCAGAAATTTATGGTAAAGGATGTAAGTATCCACCTCGTATATATCTTCATTTCATTCAGTTTCTAAGAACAAATGCTTCGTAAGATTTCAAATATCATAACTCATGAGATGCTTTGAGGGATTTTGCAGCTGTAATCTTCGCCTTTTCGTTGTAAATACCGTTTCATTTTCGTTGTTTGATAACCTAACCTGTGAAATTGCAGATGCTGGATTAATCAAGCAGGGCTTATTCGAAGCACCCTTACCAACAGTTGCTTTGATGGCCCTACCTTTTCCATTTTTATTAACTCCTTACGTGTTCTGGAGATACGATAAATTGGATGGCGCCGGCAAACGTTATGTGAATCGATACACTAGTGAGTTATTATATCAGAAAGTAAAAAGGCACCTTCGTTATCTTTATAATCTCTATTTGTTCATTTGTAATTTCATTACAGTATTTAGACCGAATCATCCTCATCTGAAGTACTTCACGCATCATGTTGACCGAACTAAGGTTGCTAAGCCAGAGTGAACTACGCAGCAGTCTAGCATTATTGCAAATGTAAATTATTGTTTTTTTGATTAGTTATCAGTGTTATCACTTGAATACAGCTTCACACCTGTAATAAGCATTCCGCTGTTATTCTTCATTCCTTATTTCGTACTTTTACTTTTCAAAAGTAGATATTTTACGAATGCGATCTCATCTAAAGTCTCGCAGGAATTATGGATTTAAAGAATAATCATTCGCTTGAGGTTTCTTCTATAGGATCATTTGATTTTGATCGATTATTGCGAATGGAGGTCTTTCAAGTTTTGATCCACAATTTTCCGATATTAATTTTCTGAGTAGATTTTCACATCTCAAAAGCTTTTCTTCATGGACTGGGAAATTATTAGAACTTCTTCTAGAACCATTTCAAGTTCTCAATTTTGTATGGAAAAATCCGTATTATGCAGGTTTTCAGCATATACACTTCACCAAAAATTATATGGCTCAAACCAATTCAACTTGATGAAGGATAAGAGATACTTCTAGCGATTCCATTTGGTAAAATATTAGAATTTCGCTACAACTTCGAAAAAAATGGCATTTTGTCGCAAAAAATAACCCATGAATTAGAGGAGACGGGAATACATCCTTTAACAAAACTTAGCTGAAGTTTCACATAAATTACGAATAAAGCGCTTGTTACTTGAGAACAGTTGTCAAAGAGTCTATTACGAATTTTGTAGGTAATATCAAATAAACTTTTTGTGAAGAACTGAAGTGGCTCTTTATTGCCTCTAATCAAATAATTTTATTATGAATTTTTCATATAATTTCGATTTTCATTTTCCACAAATATTTTGTATTGATTTTGGAATTATTGGAACTGAACCCTTAAAAAAAGCCTAAAAGATGATAATAAAGAGCTACAGAACAGCGAGTAAAGGACTCGTAAATAAAATTTACCAGAAACAATTATGTAATTCAGCAATAGTTTTTTAGGGTGTTGAAAATACTGTGATTTCTCTCCTCCTGTTATCATTCAACTCAGATCATCAGTCTGTCACCTTACAATCAACATGCCCGAAAATTCACAACATGATCGAGAATTGATGTAAAAAAAAAAACAGCAATTTGAAAAAATTAAAGCGACTATATTTTTAAAAATACGTTAAACAAACCTACAACTCACGACGATTTCTTTTTTTTAATTAATCTCATAATTCGAGCTTCTTCGTCTTTATAAGGGTCTCTATTTTCTGAAAAAAAAAAAAAAGAGTTAATAATGAAAATAAATAAATAAATGAAAATTAATGAATAAAAGTATGTATAACAAGCAATAGCGATTCAAGAAGTGATCGAAATTTTCCAAACCAGGGCGAAACGATAATATACTTTAATTAGGATTCTCACCCACAATGAATATTATGAGACGAATAGTAATTTCAGTTGATTCATGAATCTATCGAAAGGACGCAAATGAACTTTGATAATTCTTTATTGAGACGCCACTAAACTATCAAATTTCGACACCCTGAGGTTTCATTACTCAGTTCAGTTTCTGTCCCACAATATTATACAACTTCGCAGTTAGAACAAGGACTTCCGATTCAACTTACCAAAAAGTGGTCGACAAATTTCGATATTTTCATACAACGAAGGAGATGCAGGTTCACCAAGATCCATGTGTAGTTTATGAGTTGGTATTTCACCTTCTTCTGCTATCCTGGCAACGTTTGTCATTTCATGGTTTATTTCAATGGGGACTTTTATCACATCTTCTACTGATTCACCTTTAATTTTCTTCTCTTCTTTTCGGATAAGCTGCAGACAATGTCGAGAATTAGTTCATCTGCGATAAAATCGTGGGAAAATGAACTGCAAACTTACATTGAGTAATGGTGGTAAGGGCACATAACGATCATAAATTCTCTCGTTTGGTTTACATTCCGCCAAACGTTTATACCACTCTGTTTCTTCATCTTTAGGTATGAGCCTAAAATCAGGTTTATAAGTGGCGGACACCGACTGAACTAACCTAGGGTACCGACGACCACGGAATACTCTTTCCGTCCAGATCATAACTCGACGCGTATTTAATTTCTGCGAACCATGACAAGAAGGATATATGTAGCAACGTAACGTAATGAAATACATAGAAAAATAACACGTCAACTTACGGGATCGGTGGTTTCGCGAATAGCCTCAGCTTCGACGTGGACGATCTTCTCGAAACAAGGCTCCGAATATCTCAAGTGCTCGGATCTGGTGATGAGTCGACCGACTCCATAATTCTTCAAATTTCCAACTATTTCCCATACAGTTTTGCCATACATAGAACTTGGCTTACCAACATACACAATTTTCGGCATGGTGATTTTGAAAGTTACTGATAGCTGCTGTTCGAAGTTTGTAGTTTGAATTGTAACTTAAGAATTTCTCATCTTACAACGATAAGAAGCAAAACTGTAAGATATTTCACATTGAAATAGGTAGAACAAACGGAAGAAATGAAGGCTGAACGAAAACGTGAAACATTACCGGTATACTATGCGTTTTGATTCCTTTATCTTCAATTCATTCGGGAGCTGTATCAAATATTATCGAGAAAGAGATGGTAAAGAAAATAATAGAAGATTCATTCAGTTCCTGACCAAGATAGAAAAAAAAAATCAAACGAGCAGAGGATTCTATAATTATTAATTAATAAATAAATTATTTAGCAATTCAGAAATCAAAATCAAAATTCAAAAGAATGAAAAAGAATCTGTAGTAAAAGTTTGATATCTCATATCAAAATCAGAGTTGAAATGATGATTCGGTTTGCTTGATATTCCAATTTTTTTACAGAGTATTTGTAATTTTGTATAGGGTAAAAAACAAGTAGTGTAATAACATTATCGATCGAACAAACGTATACAAAAATTATCACCTTATCAGATCGTGGAAGACAGAAATCCATCAGAAATCACAGAAGTCTCATTTCATTTTCATTTTAGGTATCTGCCCTTCGTCTCCCTTGCGCGATTAATCTTTAAAATTCCAACAAAAAAGATTTTTAATTTTATTCATCCCCTTTATGTTGTTTTACATTTATGTGAATTTAAGAATTACACACTCACTTATTTATTTCAGTAAATTCTAGAGTAAAGCGTTTCCTTCAAGGTAATTTTAAAGTCATTATGAATAATGCTAATGCCTTTTTTGTGTCGGGCAGAATTTTATGCTAATGATTGTATTTTCTAGGTACACGGATGTGATTACCCTCCTGTCTTGCCACTTGCTTCGTGAATTCAAAAATATGGAATCCTGATTCCTGATTTCTTTCAAAATCCAAACAGCTCAGCCCAACGCTCAGTTCTATCTCATTTCAGTTTTTGATGGAGTTTCTTCAATATCTTCTTTGTTGGTTCTATTCGTAATTTTTTACCTCATTTAAAGTTCGTCTCGGTTGATAAGTACGATGCCTGCTCGAAGAACGGCTTCCAGATCTGATTCACTTCACAATAAATTTGATAACGATCAAACATTTACAAAACGTCTGAGACTACCGTCCAAGCCCTCATCAATATCCGAAGTGTTCGTAATGGTAGCTTTAAATTTATGTAAACAAATCGTATTTTTTAGTCCACAATTAAGAATTTTAGTCTACTGTGTGTGCCTATTCGCTATATCGGGTATCGCCGATGTGTTGACTATGCCCAAATTTTTTTCCAGCGATTTTCTAAACCAATATTTCGTTAAACTGGGATGGTTTTGGACTCTGTTCGTATCGATTCCTTTCGTATTCATGACTAGCTATACATATTGCGCCGGTAAATCGCATTTATTGTGGAAACATTTTGCTCGACTGGCCATCGCAACCTTTTTTTGGTATTTTTGGGTCAACTTTTTCTTGTATTTTGAAAATATGACCGGACATTGTGTGGACAGAAAAGAACTGAAGTCGAAAATTGCCTGCATGAAAGCTGGTTCCCGATGGCGCGGTTTTGACTTATCTGGTCACGCATTTATCTTGATATATAGTAACTTGGTGCTGATCGAAGAGGCAAGACCAATTTTAGGTTGGGAAGGTATTGCAGATATAATCGAGAAAGAAGATCATTCCAGAGCCAATGACCTTAATACACATACACCATTGAGAGGATTCTCAGGTTCACAATTCGATGATTTGCGACTGTTTTATGAGAAGTTTCTGCCTTACGTTCGTTTGAATTTTGCTCTCATAGCTTGCCTGATCATTACCTGGGATTATATGTTACTCAGTACGATTATGTATTTCCATTCGATGCCAGAGAAATTACTCAGCGGACTCATTGCCATTTTCATATGGTTTATCACTTATGAAGGTGTATATAAATGGTTTGATTTGTTACCCGGTAAAGGAGCATTTGTCTATGTTCAACCTAAACCAGAAAATATTGCATTTAATCGAAGACAGAGTTTAAGTTGATTTCTTATTTATTAAGCGGTAATTAGCTCTCTGCATTTGTTTCAGACTATTGTATTTACTATTCGGTACTAGTAGGTCATAGGTGATGTGGGTTCGAACTTTTTCTAATTATAATTAACATTTTCAGTGCAATGTCGGTATTCGTTCGTCACGCTTTGTTGTGTATTAATTTCATTAATGTAAATTTGTTAAAAGGTTTTATGTTCTTCAGTTAATTTCGAATTTTGTTATTTTTTGAAATAAACTTCGTTTTCTTATTTCTTTCATATTTAATTACTGCATTTTTTAAAGCCTAATTTATTATTCATATTAGTTATAAATGGCCGCCTCAAACAATTATTAGAGTGAGTTGTACCACAGTGACTTAAGTCGTGTCCTTGACTTAAGTCCAGATTTAAGCCGCTGTGCGTGTTGTACAATACTGTTTTAAGACAAAATCAAGTATTAACTTTAATCCCCCGATTTTGGGGTTTTAAGTCCAGATTTAACTAAATTTTATCCCCTCCATAGCAAATGTTTGAATTTGAAACTTTTGGTTTGGAATTGAAATTGAAATTAATTTTGAATTACATATTATTCTAATTTGGTGACTGAAGAAAAAGTTGACTTTCTGTGTACACAGAATAGAGAGATTGCCTCAAAACTGTTTTCACCACCTCTGCCCACAGCTTTGAAACCTTCTCAAAGAATTAATAACACTATTCAACACAGAAAAATGTACTGAAATCAAACTATGTGATTCTTTAAGTATTTTTCACGCTGAATTCAATGGTGATCTTTATTTTTCTTCATCAGGTCCCAATCGAGAGTAATTTCGTTGTTTTTGTGCAAAATGATCAACATTAGTTATTTGGAAAAAAGGAAATATCATCATGAAAAAAACGCAACAAGTTCATAAAAGTGGGTTTATTTACTTTGTCAATGATTGAACTAACAATAGGAAACCTAATTTTATCCTTAATCTTCATTGTTTCGTTGTAATCAGCTATTCTAATACCTGAATACATTAAATGGTTGATGAAAACAGTGTTAACATAAATCCTATGATGATCTCAATGAAACAATTGATGATTACAACGAAACAATTGATGATTAAGAATAAAATAAGGTTTCCCACTGTTAATTCAATCATTGACGAAGTAAATAATCCCACTTTTATGAACTTGTAGCGTTTTTTTCATGATGATATTTCCTTTTTTCTAAATGACTAATGTTGATCATTTTGCACAAAAACAACGAAATTACTCGCGATTGGGACCTGATGAAGAAAAATGAAGATCACCATTGAATTCAGCGTGAAAAATACTTTAAGAATCACATAGTTTGATTTCAGTACATTTTAATGAGTTGAAAAATGTTGAGTAGTGTATAATGAGTTGAAAAATGTTGGTGATTTTTAGGAACCAGCTGATAATTTTATTGGTTAATTCATCCTCATGCATACTCATGGGTGGTTTAACTAAATCCGTGAGGTTGGTGAATTGTACAACACAAAAAATGTTAAACCAAGTTTAAGGTTAAATCTAGATTTAATTAAATCTAGCTTAAGTCACATAATTGTACAACTCACTCTTAATGTCTTGGGCATAAATTATTCTTAAATTACGTTCTTGTTTAGCTGTTGAGAATATTTTCTTCAGTCCGGTTGATTCGAATATTTTTTATTTTTGTCGAAACGCACTGTCTTCAATATGACAACACTGACTATGTTGTCAAAAACTCGAATGCTGATTGGTAGTTACTGTCAGAATTTCCCTTCTACTTCACTTCTTCGGCCTTCTACTTCTACTACACGAAACAAAACAAATGTGAATGCAATGTTCATTTTTATCGCTTCCTTATCCCCTTTCGTATTTGGTATTTCCACAAAATCACAAATTCCATTCCTATTCATTATTCAATTCAATTCAATTCAATTGTCATTCGTGGGTTAGTTCGTAATTCAGTTTCTCTACTCCATTTTGCTGTGTGTGCTGAATTGCTGTCTCGTAGAACATTGAAGACTGCATTCTAGTTTTGATTTCCAAGTATTCTAATTTCTAATTGCCATTTTCTGTTTTATTCTTCAACAACAAACAGTTTTCATTCGTAAGGTAAGCATCATATACTGCATTGCTACATTGATCTTTGTGTTGTTTACTCGTCTCCGCTTTGACTTTTTCGTATTATATTTGCTAATCGCGATAGAAGTACCGAGTATTTCTTCTTGTGATCTTTAGGCAAACGTGTTCATCTTAAATCCTGTGTGGGTATTGAAATCTTGAATTCATATTTTTGTGTTACTTTCACTTCAAGGGTTCACGTGTATACTAGTCTCGTTGAAACTCATGGTTTCCTAATCTTATTTACTTAATTTTCAGAATTTTTCGTTGAAATCGCTCAAAATGCCGAACATTAAGTTACAAAGTTGCGATAATGAGGTTTTCACCATCGACTACGAAGTAGCCAAATGCTCGACGACCATCAAAACCATGGTCGACGATTTGGGTTTAGAAGAAGGCGATGATGAGGTAGTTCCGTTACCAAATGTCAATTCATCAATTCTGCGCAAGGTCATTCAGTGGGCTACTTACCACAAGGATGATCCAGCTGTCCCCGAGGAAGAAGAAAACAAAGAGAAACGTACGGATGACATTTCTAGCTGGGATTCGGACTTCCTGAAAGTTGACCAGGGCACATTGTTCGAGCTGATTTTAGCAGCTAACTATTTGGACATCAAGGGATTGTTGGATGTGACGTGTAAAACGGTTGCCAACATGATCAAAGGTAAAACTCCCGAGGAAATACGTAAAACATTTAATATTAAGAACGATTTTACGCCCGAAGAAGAAGAACAAATTCGCCGAGAGAACGAATGGTGCGAAGATAAGTGAGAATTTTGCCTTTTAATTTAGTTTTGATCTTTTGTTCATTTTCATGTATTATTAAGTTATCGTATTGTTCTAAAAACTTGTAAATCTAAGTTATTTACGAATGCAGAATGTACGTGTTAGTAGGCGGTAATCGATTCGTTTCACATTATCAGGCGTCCATACGCATTTGTATAAATTTGTCGTACGTTTAAGATGAAAATGCATAAAACGTGATTTATCGATTTCTAAATTAATTACTGGTATTAAGCATTTCGTTTAGTACGTATTTCCAAATTCATTCTTTCGGTAATATTTGGGCAAATACTTATCGTTGGTGGCCTGCTGTGTGGAAAACGTTGAAAATGTGTTCGGGTTCGTTGAATTTTCTACTCAAGACAAATCCAAAGAGCCCAAACGCATGATTTTTAAAAATTTTATCATATAGGAGGTTTTCAGCAGGTCACCGACGTCATATAAATTCGGATCTTATTGTCCAAGTGTTTCTTTTTATTTGTAAGAGTTTGTTGATACGTTTATAAACGCTTTCAATTGGTTTCTTTCTTTTCATTTTCAACTCCCGACTCTTTTACATCAAGTAAAACTGGATTAGAACTACAATTCAGAATTTAGTGTATTGTGTTATCTGTTAGAGATACAATTTTCATCTTTATTGTGTTGAAAGAACTAATTTAAAAATATAGTTGTACAATTATCTCGAAAAAAAGGTCAACCTAACTTCTGATAAGCAAAATTTTCGATAAACAGTATCCGTCTTATTAATTTTATGAAGTTTAGGAATTATTTTCGTCGCCAAAATCAAAAATCACTGCAGAAATTCAATCAAGTATTAATCATGACCTTTGATGTGATTTTATAATTCTCGCGTGTACAAAGTTCAAAAGGCCCATATTTTCATTTCGATGATTCAACTTTTCGAGATAGTGTTTGGTTTTGACGCAACAGGGAAATTTTTATGAATAATCGTTAGGTTTGATGTGTTGATTTTACAGACTATTTTACGGCTTAATTTTTCATTAGCTGATAGTTAATCTTTTGGTATCACTCAAACTTTTTCATCAAAATAACTATTGAAAGTTGTAACCACGATGAGAAGTACCAAGAACCTGACCTAACGCATCTTGTGGATAAAACTTGGATTAACGTCGTATGATACGAAATTATTCGTGCAAAAAATTTTCCCAGACGAGAAAAACAAATTCCCCAAAAAAGTGATGAGCTCATTATTTTTGATAGAAATTTTTTAATCAACTTTCCATGACTGATCACTTATTCTTGTTTACATTTAGTAACAGTTTTAATCTTAAATGAATTTTCGCACGATTCAATTTACGAAAGAAGACTCAATCTGTACTAATGTAGGTCAATCTCCTTGACTGCATTTTTAGGGAAGGATTGCGACAAGTCTTTTCGTAGTATATTTAAATATAAATCGAATAATGTTTAGCATGGCTTATACTTGATAAATTATCCAATAATTGGCCACTTTCCAAATGATTCAATTAATTCAAACTTCTAAAATAATGGTACTTGATTAATTTTAGAAGTTCATGCCGAAATAGCTTAACTGTGCAACTTCCGCAAAACAGGATTATCATTGAATCATTCAATGTGTTTAACATCTGCCCCAACTTAAGCAGAATATTCAGTCCGCTTCAAGTATATCGCTGGCAAGTAATTGCATCAGAAATCAGTAAATAAAAGAGAGAATTTAAAATCTTTGTATAACTGGATAACTCGAAAAAAACGAAAACAAAGAGAATACTCGAGGTATGAATTTAATATTAATTATTTCACATTAATAAATAAGGAAAGAGGCGAAACGAAGTGAATGTAAATACCTAGGATGTAATCCAACCAGGACATTAATTTTTTAATTCAATAAGAAGTGTTAGCAGATTTTTGTTAATAGTATAAAAAAAATGGGACGAAAAAATAAGGTACAAAAAATTGCAAGCGTTAACAATGTCCTCGATCAGCAACACGTTTTCGTGGCGCAGCTCTGATAATATTGTCAACTCGTAAAATCATTTCAGCAGCTTCGGACGCCGACAACAGCATTTGCTGTTTCACTACGAATGACTCGGTGATACCCAACGTTTTCATACATCCAACACGGCCATTTTCCATATCTATAAACAAAGTGACGAAAGAAAAATAAATATTGGCCAACGATCGGAGGAATTTCTTTAAGCATAGGTGTAAGCAGACGAAATATCCGTGGGGATGTAAAACTTTATGTTGTTCTCAAGTTAAATAATAAACGCTACGAATATATGGCATTAAGTATTTTGAATATATTTTACTATTCTCGTTTAAAAAAATGAGATAGTAATCGAAGAGCAGTTTTCTAAATTACATATAATAATGTGATAAATCTAAAAAACTGATTCTTCGAAAGTAAAGAACTGTTGAACATTAGTCAGCGTTAATACTGCTTCACGAAATTGGGTTATAGCAAAATTAAACGTTCCTGCAGTGATGTTCGTTGAAATCAGTTCTACAAGTTGAACGAGTGAGAAGTAGGAAGGTAGGAAGTTTGAAAATTCAAAATTATGAAGTTAATCTCAATCCGCTTTGGAAAATATAGTTTTGATAACAGTGTTTAGAACTAATTGCGTTGACTTGATCAGATTTTGAAAAAACGAAAATTTCAGTTTCATTTTAAACGTCCATATAACTGGACTAGTTGCAAGTAAAACGTTGCAGGCTGCATTGAGACCCTACATTATTTATTTCTACGACGATACATGTTGGACTGATAACTCGGGGATACTTTGACAACTGACGATTATATGTATCTACACAAGGACGAGTAAAGGTCTTCAAGTTTCATCGCATCAGCAAGAAAGGTATTTTTCAAAAGCTTCTCTTCAATTCGAAAAAAAAATTCAAGTTTTAATGTCAAGAATAATACATCACCTAATCCACAAGTATTATTTCCACGTGTATGCTCTGCACGTAATTCACTAATTAGCTGAGCCGAATCATAACCGGCATTGTCGGCAATCGTAGTTGGCAGCATCTGCAAAGCGTAGGCGAATGACTCCATAGCCACAGCTTCTTTACCCGGGGTCTCCGCAGCTTTAGCGTTGACAGCACATGCCATCAGCATTTCGCTGCATCCTTTGTACAAAAAATGTCAACAACGTATTACAAGAACAACAAAACCAACTGTTATTTCTACGCGACATTCAACAAATGGTTTGTTTCGCTACAGAAAGGATGAGTAACAACAAACAGTGCACTCAAGATACTGGGAAATTCAAGATTTTTCTTGGAAGGGATTTATGCACTTCATTAAATTAGAAACTTGTGTCATATTTCTGAGACTTTTTTCTGTCTCACGAAAGACTAGCAAAACACATACTTGACTAACGTCTCTCCTTATTGAAAATTTTCTTACGAAAAATCACGTCACATTGCTCTTCATTTTAGTAAAATGAACAAGAATCATAAACAAAACGGATGCTACTAATGAATTGGTTTGCTATACGAAATCTCACCTCCACCAAAAACGATTTTCGTTTCACGAACGGTGGTTGCCAATACGCACAGAGCGTCGTGAAGCGAACGCTCAGCTTCGTCGATGATTTGCTGCGTCGCACCTCGAATCACAATAGAGCAGGCTTCTCCCAAAGGAACACCAGAGAAACGTAATAACGTATCCTCACCAATCATAAACTAAGAGTGAATTATTTCAAATATTAAGATGTATTAAAATGACAAGGAGACGAAATTGATACAAAAGAATCGTTTTCAGTACCTCTTCGATCAGATTACAGTGACCCAATCTAGCTTTCTCTGGCTCATCGAAAGTCGATAATATTTCACCACCTGTTACTAAAGCCAAGCGTTCGATTCCATCGAAATCTGCGTGTTCAATAGCCATAATATTGGCATCGGCGAATAATTGTTCAGGGTAGTTGTAAATCAACTGCCTGAAATGCAAGTGAAAATATGTCGATTTTAAATTTTAATGAAATTTATATGTAAATAAGAAGTACTACGAACAATGGCTTAAATATCTTTCTCCTCAAAATTTACGAATTACTCGAATATCTGAAGTAACTTCGAGAAATTTTAGAATAATTCAATTTCAATTTCGAGAAACATGATGAATTATAGACGTTTCATACGAAACAAGATTATAGGAGATTCGATATTTTATTCCATTTTCGAAGTAAATTTTACTTAGCAATACTTTATTCCTAGAACTCCTTAAATGCGTTGAACTGTCTATTACCTATTAATAAACACGTTACACTTGTGCTTCAAGATTTTATCGACTTTCTCTTTCATTTTTTCTTTTTCAGCTAATTCAATATCTGCAATCTTCGCCATGGAATCAACTTTCACTTTGGATCCGAATACTTTAATCTTATCGGTATCCATAGGCGTATTAGCGATTAATATACGAGCATTTTCAATTCTTCGGGGCTGATGTTGACCCACTTTTTTGTCCAGCAAAAATCCTATAAGTAAAACTCATCAGTTAAGACGAACATTCGTCAGAGAGCAATTAACCGATCGGACAGTAATGTAAGATCGCTAATCGTTACCTTCATCGAGGAATGAATCTTCAAGACAACCTCCTGTCTTCTTAATAATTTGAATCGCTGATAAATCACCAGAACCTTTCAAACGCAGAACAGCATCTACGGCGAGTTTAGTAAAGTGTTCTTTATGCTGCGATAGGATTTTAGAGCTTAACGTAGTTCGAGCAATATTCATCAAATCCTCCTTGAATTTCTCCGCATCAGCACTTGAAATAAAATAAAAGAAAAAATTAAAAATGATAGGCGAATTTATAGCATTCTTTGCCTTTCAAGTTGTACCTGTGATCTAGTGCGTTACGTAATAATGCCTCTTTAGCTAAATTCGTAGCACGTCTCCATCCAGCAATGATAGTTTGAGGGTGAATTTTTTGGGCTACCAATTTTTCAGCTTCTCGAAGCAATTCAGCAGCTACGAAAGAGTAAATAACATAAAGTGAGAGATTACGTGAACACGATTAACTGAATATATTTTCAGGCAGACCTACCAAAAACTGTGACGGACGTAGTGCCGTCACCGACTTCATCATCTTGGACACGCGACATATCGACTAAAATTTTAGCAGCAGGATTATCAACACCGATGGATTTCAAAATTGTCGCTCCATCGTTGGTTATTTCCACCTACCGAAATATTCAAAATATTAGCACAAATTGAAAACTAGATTAATAAGATCATGTAATCCACAGCCATGTACCTGTCCTTCATTGCGTCCCATTGAAACCAATATTTTATCCATTCCTTTAGGCCCAAGGGTGGTTTTCACAAGATCACCCACAGCAATGGCACCCACAAAACTCGATAAGCGAGCAGTTTCGGCTTTCTCTTCCTCTGCTTCTTGCTTGAGAACACGAACTGGATTTAGGGAAGTCTGTCACAGATGTTAAGGTAAATTAGATTTCCTCATTCAAACTTGTAAATTTTTTGGGCAAAAACAATTAGAACTTGTAGTAAATGTATGAAATACGTTAGTTGAATACATACCATGATTAATAAAGAAACGGATCGATCAAATTACAAAATTAAATGCAAAAATTTGGAAAGTCGGTCTGCGTAGACAATGAAATTTGAATGTCAGGTACAACTGCAAATGGAGATTTTCAAAGACAGAAATGAAAGTATCTCAAAGGGATGTACGTGGTTTTATGAAAACAATAAATAGCAATTAATATGTAAGGAAAAGTTGACAGAAACTAATAAATTAACACAGGAAATATTAGAACTTCATCTTTTTTTTCAAAATACTCATGTAGGTAGCGAAAAAATTAAAAAAGTAACTTTTCTTTTTTGTTGACTTTTACCGGTGGCTGGCTGCGACTGTTAACGGTGAACGTAAACATTAAAACCTGTACAAAAAAAACTACCGTCTTGTTCTGGATGTTTTTTTTTTGAGGTTCGGTCAGACTTTGGAGAATGTTTTTTTTCTACGCAAAATATTGGAAACAAATTTATTTTTCCTCGCCTTGTTTCTCACTTATGCTTATCAGCTTACTATCGTGAATCAACGTGGTTTGGTTCATAATTTATTTTGATATTTTCCTAATTTTTCAGTTTTATAGAGAATGTAGCAGTTTTATTTTATTCTTCGTCTTATTAAATTCGCTTATTTTAAATTATAAAATTTCTACATATTCGATTTCATTTGCCTCACCAGTTCCCACCGGAATGCATCCATGTATATATTAGTGAGTATTCGTTTATGTTCCTCACACAGTTTTTCAAGTTGTAATAATGTAGAAACTAGAAACTAATCTTCGTCGTTTTTAGGTCTTCTGGAAGAAAGCTAGCCAATTTCATTTCGTTGTTATTTGATTTAATCAACGCCAACCCAGCAGAACCAAGTTATTCGCTTGGTTTGAACTTTAATACTAGCAAACAGTGTAGTGAGTTTTTTCCTATTTCTCGTATTGTCTACTGTAAATTCTGAATTCTCTTTAGTTTTATTTCAGCCGTTGTTGTATTTTACATATATTTTAAAACTTGATCTCAAGTAGAGTGACTTCTCATCCTAAGTTCAATATTGAATATTAAGTAAATAGGAAAATAATTAATTTATAGTTTTCAGATTATATTGTTGAAATTGGGACGTGCGTAGAATGGAGTACATTACAGTAAATCCGCCGCTTGAGAAAAACAAAATGTACGTATCCAATCTCTATCATATTTATTATGAAAATACTGATTGCCCATATTGTAATTGTGAACAATAATTGGAAAAAGTTTAGGTACCGTATTATTACTGTTTCAGTTCAGAAATTTTTTGTAGTATGTATTTTGATATGAAAGTTCAAAAATTTACTAACTCAAAAGATTCTCGTTGATTTAAAAAGCAAAATGGACGTCATTTGAAGCTGTAAAATTCGCTTCTAAGAGGATATTGAATAGCAAAAATCATAGTTTTGTTGCAAATTTCGATATTAAATCCAGAAACATATGAATTCTGACTTTCTTTCGGCAAGAGACATGGTCTGATACTGACCTATTAATCACATCATAGTTAAAAATTGACTTTTTTCCAGTCTGTGCTGCCAGTGTGGAGTGCCAATAGAACCAAATGTTGCTAATATGTGTGTTGGGTGCATACGGACACAAGTGGATATCACTGAGAACATTCCAAAGCAAGTGACTATCCACTTCTGCCGAAACTGCGAAAGGTAATAAAGTAAATAAATAATTATTTAGTTTCAGTCATGCAAAACTTAATCACAGAATATCTCTTTTCCGAAAAATAGTGCTTCCATATCCAACAAATTCCTTCAATTCCTGTATCTTTTTTAATCAAGGGATAATCTCTTATTTTCATTCTTTATATTTTTGTTTTTTTTCTCTCTTAATGACAGATACTTTGAACCTCCAACCGAATGGATTTCTTGCACGTTGGAGTCTCGTGAATTACTCTCATTTTGTTTGAAACGTTTGAAAGGACTAAACGAAGTGAAACTTGTTGATGCTAGTTTTGTTTGGACTGAGCCTCACTCTAAACGAATAAAGGTAACCATTCTAATTATCGTATTTATATTCTATTTTTCATAATGAGCTCTTAACCCAGCTCATTCAAGTTTTCAGCCTTTGTAGAGTTCTGACAATTTAATTTTTCTATTCTTCAAAATAATTCTAAGGTTATAAATTTTCTATTTACCGTCCAAATTCAATTTTTTTAACCAGTATCTACGTGAAAAATCAGTAGAAAACCTGCGTGGGTTTAATAGGCTCCCCAAATTTCTGTACAAAAATTATGGTATTTTTATTTAATTCTGTTCTATTGAGCTTAAGTCCTTGTTTTATTTTATAATACTTCTTCTTTCTAGGTGAAATTAACCGTCCGTGCCGAAGTGATGGGTGGTGCTATTTTGCAACAAGTTTTCATCGTAGAATATACCATAGCAAATCAGATGTGTGATGACTGTCATCGATCTGAGGCTCAAGATTATTGGCGTGCATTGGTAATTTTTCTGTTTCTCTTACTAAAATCGTCAGCAAAGTTTGTTTTTATGGTGAAAAATTACTATCAATTCCCCTTATAAAATACATTGGAGTTCTAGTTTTCTAGTTAACTGACTAAAATTAAAAATCTTGAATTGTAAGTAGTATTTGTGTCTTCAACACTTGTTTTTTACGTCCTCTCTCAAAAAAAAGAAAAAAAAAACAAGTATTATAAGCCGTTTTGGATTTCTAAACATTAATTAATTTAACAAAGAATTGCAATAACTCCAATATAGTTTTTATGGAAAAGTGATGATAATCTTCCTCAAGTTCAAATGTAAAGAAACTTTATTATAAAATGCTAGGAACTCAAGATTTTGTTTTTTGAATAATATCGTCATAACGTGGAATATTGTAGGTTCAAGTTCGCCAGAAAGCAGAAAACAAAAAATCATTTTATTATTTGGAGCAGTTGATTTTGAAACACAAGGCTCATGAAAATACTATTGGAATAAAACCTATAGATGGTAAAGTTTCTAGAAATATTGAAATACGAGTATTTCGTGATTCTGAATTTACTTTAATAATGATTTAATGTTGTTTTAGGTGGTCTAGATTTTTATTACTCCACCGAAGCTCATGGTCGTAAAATGGTTGATTTCTTGAATTCCATATTGCCATGTAGACATCAACATTCAAAAAGGCTCATTTCCCATGATATCCACAGTAACATATACAATAACAAATATACTTATAGGTTCGAAATTGAAATTGATTTTAGTCTTCTTTATCCATTTCGAATTCATGAAAATTTTTGAAATTTATAATATTTTGTTCCTACAATTTTTCAGCGTGGAAATCGTTCCAATATCAAAAGATAGTATTGTATGCTTGTCGAAAAAAATGACCAATCAGCTTGGTAATATTAGCCCTTTTTGTATAGTAAACAGAGTTACCAGCACGATTCATCTTATTGATCCTAATTCTGCGCAAAGTAAGTCCCTATGATGCTTGTTTTTTTGATGGATGTATCAAGCCAGATTCCATTGAAAGTACGTCTTATACCATGTATTATTATCAACAACGAGAATGAAATGAGTTATTTATTTTAGGAGTAAGACCTACTCTATCGCTAAATCTGATAATTCTGGTAGTGTCCAAAAATTGGTTTTGAATTTGATTTTACGTGTATTATTTATTCGTTCCTTTTTTCAGTTGCTGAAGTATCCAGTTTAGTGTATTGGAGAGAACCGTTCAGTGCGATTTGTAATCCTAAATCACTTCACGAATACATTGTTATGGACGTCGAACCAATTCTAGATAAAGATCGAAAATATTTCCCTGGACAAGGAACTATTTCCAAAAAAGTAATTCTTCATTCTTGCATTTTTGCTCTTTTCCTCTTATTTTAATTGATCATAGAAACTGATAATTCCTCAATTTCCTTACAGCATGTTTTGGCTGATGTGTGGGTAGTAAAAGCTTCTAATCTTGGCATTGACGACAGTACTATTCATACCAGATCACATCTTGGGCATATATTGAAACCAGGAGATTCTGTTCTGGGGTATGTAATACTTTTGTTTCATCCAGTAAATTAATAATGTGTTATTAATTTGCTAATAAGTATTTATGTAATTTGGTTAGATATGCTATTGGAGATAGCAACATTAATGATGTACATTTTGAAAAATTATCTGCTGATTCTATACCCGATGTAATACTAGTGAAAAAGCACTACCCAGATCGAAAACGTCGTCGCAACTGGCAACTCAAGCATTTGAATGAGGATTTATTCCCTTACGAAGAAAACGACAGGTACAGCTGTTTACTCTGTTATATTTTGTGGAAATCTTTTTTTTCCTCCAAAAATTTATTTATAAAAAATTGATGCTTTTAGGGATTACAACGATTTTATGGATGACTTGGAAGAAGACAAAGAATTCAGACAGAATATTAATATTTATAAGAGTAAGAATGTAATACCGGTCGACACTGATGATATGGAAGACAGTGGAGCTCCTCATATTACTCTGGAGGAAATGTTGGATGATCTGGTCATCGACGATAATGAAAATGACGTAGAAATGGAGTAACGAATATTCCTCGAATTACTCAATTAATTTGAAGATGTTCGTTGCTTTTTTAAAGGAATAAAATGGAAGACAAACAGCACTATTTTTCGATTGAAAATTGAAAAATTTAAGACAATGTATGAATGCAAAATGAAAACCGGAAAACATTTAAATAAATGTTGAAATTCTTATTGTATCTTTTGAGTAACAATTTTATTACGATCTTAAATTTCCATAATTATCTCAGATTAATAACGTCGTTTGTTTAAAATGAATTCATCGAGTTGAAAAAATTTTTCGTTGGAGTACTTTCATTAATTTGATGGTCTAGAACTCTAGCTCTAGTCTACTATTTTTGCGTCGACATTATTAAACGTACGTTGAAGTTCTGCGAGCTCATGCTCATCCATAAGTTAGATAAATGGGTCTTCATAATCAAAACATTAAGCCCATATAGAAAAAAAAAACAAAATATTCTGGTCCATCCAAATTCCAAAATTAAAAAGAAATACAGAGACTATTCTCCAACTTGCTTACTGCTACGCCGGCTATACAGTTCTATATCAATTTCTTTTCTTTTTTATAATTTTTGATCTCATAACGATCGAGAAAAGAAAACCATTTTAAAAGTTAGGTTTCTTGTGAAATTCAGAAAATTTTTCTGAAAATATTGGAAAAAAGATAACTATCTATAACTATAGTAAATAGTCCCTCACGACCTTCGACCACTGTTCGAAACCCATGATTGTTACGTCATAGGCACACACTTATGCCACTATACACATACCAACACAAGACTACACAATGATAATACAATCAGTGAATGGATTCGTGAACGCTATGAATGAAAAGTGTGATGAGATACTCAGAAATTTGAAGTAGTTCTTGAATCTTGAAGTGTTTGGAAGAAAACTGGAATTTTTTAGTTTTTGTGTTTGATTTTTGTTCTCTAAACACTGCAGCAGTTACTTCGGACAAACGAAGAATAAAATGTCTTTTCTTCTGTAGTTCTTTTCAAGCTGTGAACTGTAATTTTTCTTAAAATGTTGAAATTTTAACCAAAATGCAAAATAAAAATTTCATATTTACTTTTTGTGGAAATGACCAATGAGTAAGCGTAAAGTAGATGATAATTCAAGCTCCAGTCCTTTAAAAAAAAAAACTTCTCATTCCAGTACCGCTGAAAACCAGAATGAAATACTTCCTGAAGTTTCCATCAACGATACGGAGGCTGCTCTTAATTTCATCAAGCAAACTTTGGCAGACAAAAAGAGAAAAGATTCTTTTCCGGCCGTAATTTTTGTCCATCAACTTTATGATGTTGTCAATAATAAGACAATCGTTAATCGACAATTGGTAAGTAAACAATCATAAAAAGTAAAATCCTAATGGGTAATGACAGTATGTATTTTTATACCTTATCTGTTCAAAATTCATTTCAGGAGACTCTACGAAATGAAAAGAAAATCGTTTTGATACACATGGGAAGCGATGAAAACATGAAGGTTGCAGTTTTTCTCAAAGATCTCAAAGATCACGTCTTACAGTACCGAAATGTCGGTGAGGCTTTGTTGTACAATAAATTCTTTGATAGAGTTTTAACCAATACCACCGATTATGGAATTTCTAGAAATGATCTACTAATTAAATTCAAATTTTCTGAAAAAGATGTTCGGTAAGAAAATATGCCCAAGAATATATGTAACTATATAAATCGGTTCTTCAATTTATATTGACAGTTATCAATTTTTTCAGAGCAATGGTGAATGCTGGACTGCTTATCCTCAGAGAAACCGGTATATTTTGGTTTTCATTTCCTTCTGCTGGGATATTTATGAGAAAAATAATCAAAGGGCGACAGGCTTTGATGAATTTAATTAGAAAACGCAAATTTCGGGAAATCCTCCAAATTGTACGATAATTAATCTTGGGTAGAATATTACCAACGAGTATTCGTTGACGAAAATTTTGATTTTAGGAACTCGAAAAAATACCAATGCGAAAGCAGTTGGAACTTCCAATAAGATATCACATTCATGATTTGGTTGGTGGAAATTTCGTGAAATGGTGAGTTTTATTTTTTTGATTTCAAGAATATACCTCTTAATTCATTCTTAAAATAATTCCATTTAATATAGCTTTCAGACTTCCTCTGGTCGTTTGCTGCAAAGTATTCGTTGAGTTTTGACGCTGTCAGTATTGCTATTTAAAAAATTTGTAGGCAAATAATTACTGTGATTTTCAAAATATATTATTATTAAACTCGAAACATTTTCCACAACTATTGCATAAATTGTTAAATATTAAAAAAATAGAAAAAACGATCTTACATATTAATTACATCCAACTCGATCACGGGGAATTAATCGAAGTTCGCTACCATGTTTCAAAAATATGTTACCAGCTGTATGTTGAGGATTGATACCAATACCATCGTTCGTGATGATTGCTGAGGTAGCAGGTGTCGTTTTGAACTCCTCGGCAGCAAATTTCAAAACAGCAGTGAAAGGAGTTTCTTCAGGTACATTGAAAACTTTAAATGGTAACTTTGGATCCGACGTTAATGTGATTTTAAATGTAACTTTCGTTCCACAAGGAGCGCTCATTTTTAAAATAAAGTTACAAAAATTGATTTTAAGGAATTTTACTATAAATTTACATGACACGTTTAGGTAGAAGTAGATTCGTAGTCGAAAATTATTTTCTACACTTGCAATTGGTAAAATATTCGTCTATATAGTCGAGTTGTCAAATTTTGATAAGATGACGATGACGCGTTTTCAAATTTTGATAAAAAAGAACAGACCACAGAGTTGAAAAAGAACTTTGGGTTTCAAAATTCTATAAAAGGTTACACTGAGTTTTTATCAATGAAACGTGTAGAATCATAGAATGAAATAAAACACATGCCATGCAACGGTTCACGATTATGCAATCCAAATGCAATGCAACTGGTTCAGTTCGTGTTCATAGATTATGATATATTAATTACCCGCTTTTTTCCAAGTACATATTTCCTAGTTCTTGAGATGAGTTTATTATGAGTAACGTTATTCGATAGTAAGATTAACTTCAATGCATTTACGCCATTATTGTGTTTGCAAACATGCTCAAAGCAGTATTGAATTCTGTGTCATCCTGGCTTAAGTCAGTCAGCTACTACAAACAAACTTGTTGCTTGGGTTTGCTAACATCTACAGTTTTCGTAGTTATATACTGTTCATGCACGAAGAACAAGAAACGACCAAAACCGGTTAGATATGTCAACGAAGTCATCTTCTTTGAAGATAACAACCGCTACCGCAATTTCGACAAACGTAATCATAGAAGCGTTGAAAATCTGAAGTGAGTATTTTTTATTATTTATTTTCAAACCTGCATACAAAAAAGTCGGCTAAAAAACTCAAGACTTCGAAATTTTGTTACAGACAGAGATTTCTTATTATCAGTTACAAGTTTTCGTACAGTTGCAAACTGAGGACTTGATTTCCAATTTAAATTTCCTGAAAGTATCCAAATTCTTGAATAGATGAAACTCTTTATTTTATTTAAGAATTTTTGTGTACTTACATCCAAAGGCTTATTCTGATTGAACTTTATGCATGATATCATAGTATATCCTTTGAAGAGTTTAATGACAAGTCGAGGGCTTTCACAATTCCGAGAAATTTTGTATTGAAGACTTGAAGTGTCTCATTTTAGACAGATTTAATGGAAAACTTCTACATAATGTTATTTCCCAGACTATGAGTAGAAAAATTCAGAATTTATGAAGCTGTAAGGATTTGAAGGTTTTGAAAGAAATTAAGCTTCTTATATTCTATCTCATAGATTAGTTTAAGACATTTAAAAAAAATTATTTCGACTGAAACACCTTGAAAAAGTACCTATTCAATGGATGAATCATCAGATTCTAATTTTTTTGGTAAATTTTTAGGAAATTAACTGACTACCTGGATTCCGCAAAAGTTTCATTGAATATTTGCGTATTTACTATTACTAGTCACAAACTTGGAGAAGTCATTTTGAAGAAATTCAGAGAAGGTGTGAATGTTCGAATAATCACCGATGATTCTATGGCCTATGGAGATGGTTCTCAAATTGCTAAATTTCGTAAAGAAGGTACTTTAGATCAAGATAATTTGGTAATTTGTGAATTGTCTTATTCTTCAGTGTTTTCAAGTCTTATGGTTTCTCGTGAACAGGTATTGTAGTTCGTGCAAGATGCTCAGAGTCTTTAATGCATCATAAATTTGCCATTGTGGACGACGAAATACTCATAAATGGCTCTTTCAACTGGACAGAGCAAGCAACTTTTGGTAATTGGGAAAATGTCATTATTACTTCAGTTCCAGTCAAAATGGTTGAAAGCTACGTTGATCACTTCAATAGCCTTTGGATCAAATTAAACACTGATTCGTGAAATTTCCTGCCACCTTACATATACATTTCTTATGTTTGTTTTCGTATTTCTAATTACGTCTGTATATTTTGTATATTATTAATTTAGATTTAATTTTTCATGGCTGAAGATATCATCGTTCAAATTTAATCAAAACGTGGAGATTATTTATTTAGTTTTTTACTCTTTTTTGTTACTTTTTATTTTCACGATATGTGATAGAATTTCCTTGTGGTTATCTGTTGTATTATTAAGCATAAGTCAGCTATATTTATTGAAACTCGTAGAATTACAGTCTTGAACCAAACTACGGAAGTTATTCGTATATAAAGAAGAATTTTATTTTTTGTTCTCATTAATTTATTAGTTTCTTTTTGCGCTTCATACAGTCGCGGCTGGGGAATATTGACTTTAGTTTCCCTGACAACAAGTCAACTTTATCTGCCTTGGGAGAAGAAGAACCATTACTTTCTTTAAAAAATTTTTTTCATTCATTTTTGGCATTTCGTTTTGCTGGATAATGCTGGAAATTTTGAGAATTAAACTATTTTTGACTTAATCTAGAGCAGTTTTCTCTGGTTGATGTTTTTTTTCTTGAATATTGGTCGTTATTTGACGTAAGTAAGATTCTCTTTGTATTGCGTGATCATTAATAACAATTTCGTATAATAAGTTGAATACTAAGTACCCAGACCCTGACTTTTTTCCTTTAATTACAAATACATTTCTACTTTGTTCATTTAACTTGCGTGTATTTCAATTCTTATGGCAAAACCTATAAAGCAAAGCTGAAAAGTATTATATTAATACGTTCTGCTAGAGGACAATAAAAAAGTTTTCAAAATATCTCTAGGGTGACACCCTTACTTTTCCTTATACTTTGTACACGGAATCTTATTTTGCATTGATGAATACAAAAGTTATAAAACTTTTTTTTACCTCAATTAAGAAAATAAAGTCAAGTGCGCGCACTTCATTTAGCCTTTGGTAACCTTTAAGTACTAATATTGTCATTTGATGCGAATGGCGTGTATTAAATACACTGGCACTAGCATTCCCTTTCTTGATGACAATTTTGAGGAACCCCTTTTCATGAAATAAGTCAGACAGTGTATCATTCAGGTTTTTTAATGTTTGAACATTAATTGTCGTGCTCGTTATTGTCAAATATTTTTTTGATTAAAACTCAAATTCTAACCAAAAATGTCTGACAAACCAAAACAGGTACTTGAAAAAATTCATTCTAAAATTTATAACACTAATAAATTTAACCAACGAATTCTCGTAGAATTTAGCTGCTGTTCGGAAAATGGCAGCGAAAAAAGGTGCCCAGATACAGTTCCAAATGGATGTAGCCACCGAAGAAGAATGGACCAAGCTATTGGAAAAACAAGGACTTATTGGTGAGCTTAAAAATTCTAGCATTTTCTCAAAAAAATTATAATACTTATGTTGTGAGGTCTGTTACATTGTTATTGTATTCTTTTAGTTGTAGACGTTTATTCAGACTGGTGTGGACCTTGCACTGCTATGGTATCTAGCTTGAAAAAACTAAAATTAGAAATTGGTTGCGATAATTTGCATTTTGCCGTAGTAAGAACTTGACAGAATAATTTATTCGTAAGTTGACTGAGACAAACCATTCTCATTAGCACTGAAAAATTCTCAGGTGAAATCGAGTGCAATCGAACAGCTGAAGCGATTTCGAAATAAGAGTGAACCAACATGGATATTGATTGCGGTAAAATATTTACTTCAATTTCAAAAAATAAAATGGAATCTCATTTTTTAAGAAAAAAGAACAACACTCATGATAGCTATGTGGGCATTTCCACTGCATGGACCTATTATACTCGTATTAATTCTGATTATGCGTTTTTTTTTTGTTTTTTTTTTTGCCGAAGTAATGATATTATTGCATAAAATTTATATTATTATTCTAAAAACGTAATCAGCCTTTACGTGCAAATACAAGTGTAACGATGGTCAAAGAATAATCGTAGGAAAGGAATGACTAATTCATGAATGATCTTGTTTTTTCTCGCAACACTCAAAATACGAAAATAGTCTTCCCAAAGGTCTTTCCGCTGTTCGTTTTGAAGAAGAGTTTTTTTTTCTTGTAGAATGGAAATTTGGTGAATGTTATGTTCGGAGTTGATGCTCCATCTCTGATTCAACTGGTCAAAGAAGAACTAGCAAAAGAGATTGAAGTTTTAGAGGGAAAAGCAGAACGAAAATCGGTCAGTGTATACTATAGTCTATCATAAATAAAAAAGGATGAGCAGTTAAACACGTGACTGAATACTCGAATGAACGAACGTTATTTGAACAACTAAACAAATAGTAATTGAGTAATTTGTCACGTGTTTATCCTTTTCTTATTTGTGAAAATTTGTGATTGTGACCGACTGTATTTTTCTGTATGACTGCATGGCATGTCTTTATGTCTTCATTCCTCATCCTCAATTCTCATAGTTTTCGCGCTAGTTCGGTCGGATTGTCGTGTTCCTTGTGTGTTTCGTGTTTGATGTGTCATCAAATTTTTGGACATTTGAAGTTTTTTATTTATTCAGAATTATTTTATTTCGTCGTTGAGATTAGATAATGTTACGTAGGCCAAATTATTCGATTCGATAACGCCTAATGTGTTCTCTTCATGTACTCAAGTTACCATTTGACGAGCTGACCGATGTTGAGAAACAACGAGAAGCTCTGATACAACAGAAGATTCAAGAAAAGCAGCAGGAGTATCAACAGAAATTAGGCAAGCTCTTGTAATATAGTAGCTCGTGTAGCTGAAAATCAGAAGCATCGTTCATTTCATTTCAGACTAACATCCTCTGATATCTCACTTACCTCTCTTTACAGCCGAAAAAATGAACGTGATTCGCGAGCGATCTTTACTCAAATTAGCCAAAATGTTACCCACTCATTCCTGTATCATTTATTTCCCTCATATGGTTGCTGCCGATGGGAGCTGTATCGTAGCTCAAAAAATGATGTATTTGAATGATTCCATATCAGCAACGGTGATCGACCAAATTCATGTTCAGATGAATGAAATTACCGTAAATCAGGTACATTGTACATTTATTTTATTTTCAGTTCAGTGATAATCAACTTTATAGTCTGAATGAAAATTTAAGATAAGTAAACCTTCTCTTTCGCAGGTGTTCTATAAATGCCCCGTTTTCAAAAACTTGAATGAAACCATGAAACATAGTTTATTGCAGAAACCTGTCTTAGTCACGTTACTGCAGACTGTCGCCAGTGATGATGTTCTGGAAATTATTTCTCCTCGAGCACCCCGAATGGATGGCGATTCTCTAACAGTCGAACAGAAATTAAGTAAAATAGTTTATGGCTGTGAAGATCCAGTGGACTACTCAGAAACTTCGTGAGAATTTGACCATTTGTGCCTTCTGTATAAATGATTATCAGGGGTCATTTTGAACTACATATTTCGTTTGTTATTTTGTAGGGTTGCTTTTGAATTCATTGTTTGCAATGAGAATGGAGATAAAATGGTTCCAATGTGGACGCCAACCAATCAGTTATCAAAAGCTGCTGCTATTGAAGTTCTGTTTCCTAGAAAAATCGAAGCCATTTGTTACATTCCTGAAGAGTTGCCCCCTCTTCAAGTAAATATAATAGTTTATTTAATTAATACATTTACTTTATACATCCCTCAAAATACTAGTTCGTCGTAATTTTTTTGCAGTTGATTATTATTTACGATGCAAGTAAAGTTATTGAGGTGATTGAAATTATAAAAGAACATCGGAAAGATGTTTACAGAATCGGATTTTTCGATAGTGTCGATCCCCAGAATGCTAAACTGATATGTAGAACATTTGAACAATTTAATGCATTACCTGAAGGACAAGCTAAGTTAGTATTTTCTATTATCATTATTAGTATCAATTTTTCATTTTATTTTGTTTGGAATGAGCAACAGTATACGAATTAATTTACTCATTCTATCAGGTAAAAAAATTCATCCTTCGATATGAAACAATATCCTGCAATTTCGTTTGCAAAAACGTAGTTAAGTAGGGGTCGAGGAGACTATAAACACATTCTTGTCTCTAACATAAAATTGGCTTGAAAAATAACACAAATAATTTTGAGAACTATTTTTCAACTTTTTTTCTATAATATTTCATATATTGTACGTTTAATTTCACCAATCGTTCAAGTTGTTTGGAGTAGTCGCGGCATATGGGAGCATTTTTATTAAATTTGTCTTTAATCTCTTTGTTATGAAACGAAAATCAAATATATCTTGGAATCGCAAAAAAGTTTATTCACCCGAACCTAAGAAAATTCATTTCTAGAACCAATTATAGTTGGCACATTTTATTGGATACCGCCCTTACGTTGTAGTTTTCAAATAAAATGGTCACTAAAAGCCTAATACTTTCTTATCTGTTACCCAGAAATGCAAAAATAGTGATTGCTCTCAAAAAAGGCGAAAACGACGACTTACTTCTAGAATTTTCTCAAATTATTCCACTGTACATTAGTGCAAATGAAAAGGTTGGCACTGAAGAAAGTGAACAATTTTTTCCTTTCGATTACAGCGACGATGAGGAAGAAATAATGGCAACAAGTGACCGAGGTACGATTTCCGATGAAGATAGAGAAAATATAAACATCGACAACGTCAGTGTGTAAGTAACCACGTGTTTTGATTGTTTGGTGTTGGTAGTTTTTCTTGTTCGAACTTGATATAACTGTTTTAAAGTGTTCCGGATATGGTGTAGTCTGCCTATATACTTTTTATGCGGTTTACGAATTTTCTTTTTACGAGCTCAGTTGTGAACCGATTTTGATGCAGTTAGGATATGTTACCTTTGAATGAACCCACTCCGTTCCACGTTTTAATTTATTTTTGAATTTCAATCTGAAAATGTCTTTTCAAGTCCATTTTAGCAGCTTGCAAAGTATATTGAAAAAGTATAGAAATTCAGTCCCTACAATTATTCAGTACCCACTTAGTTTAATGATTTATTCAGATTGGCAGCATCACACTCATTGACTATTAGATTTTATGTAAATCAAATCACAGTGAGTTTAGAATATTGAAAACGTTATAAATTACACCAAGACGTTACAGTGTCAACGACAGCTTTTTTGGTTGTTCGTTTTAATTGTAAATTCATAACGACGAGAGCCTGTTTTGAAAGAAAGGTTGTGTTTGCCTGCAACATTTCTTTGAATTTATCTTTATCTTTTTGTATTGCGTTGTTCATCAATGTCTCTGGATTTTCGTTACCTTCCACTTCTAAACCGGAAATAGTTACCTATCATGAAATAGGAAGAATTTTAGATTCATTGGGATAGGTACTTGAAATTATGGGCTTACTTTATTCCTATTTATTTAATCAGAAATCTTACCTCTACATTTTCAAAATTCGCATCAAATTTCAAGTCTTTAATTTCTACATTGCTTTCGTTTTCTTGAAATTTAACATCCAGCGACGCGCTGAAATTAGTGACTGTGATTCTGTAAAACAAATATGTATCTTGTATTTTATTAAGTAATTTTTCTCTTTTTTTTTTATTACATTTCTACAAACATCTGAGGAGGGAGAAAGGCATAAAAAAATCGTACCCCTTCAATTTCTTATAAAATAGGCATAGTTTACTTGAATCGACCAGATCCAGCTACTTTCTTCTTGTCGATTATTCCACCTAGAATGTATGATTCCGCCAAGTAAGCTGTTGGCCATAAAGTCTTGACTGTAATCGTTCCATCTGACAGTTTTGACACTACTTGTTCGATCTCAAATTCGTCGCATTTGTATAATTTGGCATCGTAAGAGAGTATATCTATTCTAAATAACAAAATCGAGACTGAGTATCATGTTGTGATTTCTTATGGCGTTGATTTTATCGCCTTTTTATGCGCGAATGTGAATTTATTTAATTGAAAACCTTGTCAAAGATAATGATGATTACCTACGTATATACTTTACGTATATACTTGGAAAAATTTGGCAACTTGTTTGTTGAATTCTTTAATGCATTGGTCACTCGGTTATCAATACGTCTTGAATAATTTTTTTATCTTCAGTTTATTGTTTGTTGAGTTTTCTTTATTTGTTTTTTTTACTCCCACAAAAAAAAAGTATAAAATAATTTGAAAATAGATCTAGATAGTGAATATTACGTTCAACTTACTCGATATTATTAACTCGCCACGATTCTATACTCCCTCCAGATACTGGTATTCCTCCGTCAGACGTTTGCATTTGCTTGAAAAATGTTCTTAAAAATGCCAGTCCTTTTCTAATGCACGTTACTAACTTGTCGTCATTCAGCATAGATGATAAAGAGGATTGAGTGGTACTCACTGTTTTATCTAAAAAGTTGAAATAAGTACTTGAACAAGAAGAAAAATATTATAATCCAAGACATTGTTATCAAATATTTCTTATTAACCTGCGAATGTAATGACACCTGATATCACATTTGAAATTTTCATTTGTGTATACTTTTATATATTACTCGTGGTATTAATGAATAATTTTAAAAAGAAGCATCAATTGCTTCACTGGAACATAATTATATTAGGAGATTACCTGTCACATTGGCCATATGAGATACACATAAAATTGCTGGCAGCTCTCTCACTGTAGATTTCTTGCAAAATTTTACGACGAGTGATACTAGAAAGTGTGTTATTTTATTATAAATTGCGCTTTCGTCCATGTTTGACATCTCTAGTGACACGTTTTATTTATGGGAGTATAATAGTTTAAATTACTATTTTATGAAAATGGATTTTCTCTTGAAAAATTATCGATGTATTATCAGTTTTTGACTTTTTCATGAAATAAATACAAACTTATCCATTCACACCATTAGTGGAAATAACCATTTAATTCTCGCCGGTATAGCAAAAACCTTTGTTCTTTTTTTCGGGTTATCTCGCGTATTGATGGGATTCACAATGACAGAAATTCAATCGAAAAAAAAGAAGTTAGAAATGGTGTTCTTATCAAGACCGAACTCCTGATCCTAATTTCATTGATTATCTTAGTGATGAATACTAATTTTAGACAATTGAAAGTAAATTGCCCTGTTTTTCCCGTAACATTCGAAGATTTTTTAATTTCATTCAATTTTTTTGCATCAGATAATAATATATTATTACTTTTATTATTCTCTGATTTAGTTTTTGGGCAACTATTTCTTTTTGCGAACAAGAATATTAGCCTATCTATTATCATGTTATTCGATAAAAAATTCTTTTTTTAACATTTTTATTATTATTATATCCAATATTTATCAGTTCCTTCTTTCTTACTCGAGCGTATTTAATGGTGATTTCTTTCCACCATGTCCTGATGCGCAGGTCATATGAAAATTTAAAACTTCGGTAACAATATAGAACATTATAGTTTATTTCATCAAAGTTTTCGCGAACCATAATAAAATCTTTATACGAATGAATGAAAGAATAAAACAGAACAGTAACATTATTACAATAAAGAAATTCGTCAAAAATATTTAATTTTTGGTTCTATTTCGTCTAAGACTAAAAAAATGATTAAAGAGAACGTACAATATGAAAAACATTTCACAATGAGCAAAATTTTTTAAATAAAAAATTGACGAATTCAGTGCAGTTATTAAAAAGTAAGACAGATTTTACACAGTAGAAGATCCATTCGATAGTAAAAAAGAAACACTTTAACAATTATAATATTTACAAATAAATAAAAAGTTTTTGCAAATTGTTTGGCAAATTTTTGGATAATTTATCCATTTCGAAAAGAATTAGCGTAAAGAATAGTGCTTAAAGTTATGCAAATGACGTGTTTATGGCTGTTAGGCGGATTTTCTTGATTGTTTTCCTTTCCAATGTATAGGTAGAGAAACAGAAACAAAAAACAACAGTAAAAAAATTAATAACTATACCTAAACTTCATTCTATGTCACTTTTATCAAAACTTTTTTTAAACTATTGCATATTTTATAAAAATCTTTACTTTTTGATATTTATTTGGTAACTGTTTAATTCAATTCAATTTGATATTGAGTCATAAGTATCAAGCTGAGTATTTTTATTATAATTATTTCACCTGCAACAATATTGCTCTACATTTTTTCTAGCATTCAAGTTTTTTAAAATTATAATCTGAAAATGGAAATTCCTTCCAAATTGAGGAATTATTTATTTTTGAGCTTTGTTTTTATAAATCTAACTTAGTTTCTATTCAGGAAAGAAGTTATCTTCCGGTCATCTATCAGACTGTAGAGTTGATTTTATTGAAATAAAATTCTTTATTTTTCGATTAGCGAAGAAAATGAAATTATTTTACTCTCCCTCCAAATCACTTCTTTGTCTTGATTTTTAAAATTTAAATCATTTTTTTCTCGCAAGTGGGTACCTCCTTAATCTAGTAGTTTTATACTATATTTAACCTATTACTGAAATGAGGGTACATAAAATTTTAGCACGGTACTATCTCGAAAGTACACGACTCAAAAATTGAGATCAACAGAAACATATAAAAAGCAATTGTTGAAATATTGCGGGATGAACCAAATCCGTACTCTAAAGAGGAGAAAATTAGGAACTATTGGGCCCTCAAATTAGGATTAAGTTAATGAAAAATAGGCTACATATGTCGTACCTACGAATAAATTAATGCCTTAAAGGTTAATTTTATAATTATACATATAGCAGCATATCATCAGTACTTGATATCACAGTTCTATGACGAAAATTACTTTCGCAATGTTACAAAGGTGCTTGGAAATGTGAAAAAAACTATTTTGGGCCTAGACCATGGGAAATGAAGTAACTGTGGTTGTGGTTGCTGTACTTTTTGAAAGAAAAGTGAAGTGAGTTATGACGTTGATAAATAAAAATATTGTATTTTAGAGTTGTTATATCCAAAATCTTTCTTTTTTTCTGTTTTATACCATATTTTCACCGCCCATCTTTTAAATTCAGGTCATAAATTGATTTCTCTTGTTTTTTTAGAAAAAAATTGAAGAGCTTTTTTCCAAAATCAAATAAGTTCAAAACGATGAAAAATCTTTCGAAATGGCCTTATATTTATGAAATTTTTGCCATTGCAAGACCCAATTTCCTCGTTCCCATCTTATAGGAGCTAAATCTTCAAGTTGAACGAGTGAGGAACTAGGAATTTGAAAATTAAAAATTGTAGATTTAGCTTGTTTTGAAAAAACGAAAAAAAATATTTTTTCGGACTTGATTTCATGTTGAAAAAATAAAATTACAGCTTCTCTACCGCGAAAATTGACTAGTTTGCAGATGGAAAGGTTATAGGCACACCAGCTTAATCGATGCCTCAGTACAGTCATTTACCGAAAAGTCCAAAAACGATGAAACTAGACGTAGCTGTTGATTTTTTGAAAAAAAGCCCTTTATTTTCTAACGCAGTAAATATCGCTGCTTGGCCTCAAGGAGATTGTCGTATTTCCATATTAATGTCGGATGGGATTTTTTCTCAAGAATATTACAAATAATTTAGGGGAAGTTATCTAAAATATTTTAAACCTGTAACGACTAGAAATTTTTCTATGAATAAATCTGAATCTAATAATGCGATATGTGCTGCTCTACCGATCAGCGAATTGGCAGTGTTTGGTAACACATGATGCACATCATAACGTACGAATGTCACGCTTGTTTTGTCGATGATTGGTTGTATTATATTGTGTATCATTTCTCTGTATGCAGCTCCTATAAAACAATTTTTTTTCCAAATTTAAAATGTCATGAATTAATTATTGAAAGTCTTGAAAGTTGAAAATTTGAACTGTAACTAAATCTTCAGATGAAATAATTTCGTTGGCTGTTTTGTTGAAAAATATTGCATCTTTTGCAATTACGGAGTATGGAGATTATTGAAATAACCTCTTTAGGGCATTGTATCCACCTAGTTTTGAAATTTCTTGAAAACTGGTACTCTTAGTACAATTGAGGAGCTCACTAGAAGAGGTAGGTGTGTGTGATGTGTATTTTGTGTGCTTAAAATGAATATTATTGTTTTTGGTCGAATGTCTTACCAGTTGTGGATGTGTCCTTGATCGCAGCCTTGCACAGTTCTATTCGTGCTGAGTGCAAAGGTACGTAACGATCTTGAGATGAACCAAATAGCAGCACATGTCGAAAGTGGCTCAAGTGACACTGCTGGCTCAGTCGATACAAAAACGTTTTTCGTATGTTTGGCGAGTCACGTAATGACAGCTGCAGAAGAGTCCCAGATTTTTTCAACTTTTGCATGAACCAAAGACCTGTGATCCAATTAGTGCTTATTACTTTCGAGTTTCTATCAGGTGCCTCACTGTCTAATGCCATATTATTTTACTCCTTTCATACTCACCCATATTAACCAATCCACTAGAATTGTACAAAGTTCCTAAATGCGGTCCAGACAGTGATAAAAATGTATGCAGTCTTGGCAGTAAATGTTTCATTTGAGGACGGGCAATGGCTGCCCGAATTATAATATTCCCTAATGAGTGACCAACGAAACTGATTTTGGTCGGATTCAAGTTGCACGATTCGATGTGATAGAGAATTTCTGAGACAAGTCGGTCAGTCATAGTTTCAAAATCTGAAAATGTATCACCCTGAAAAAAAAAAAAAAATTCATAAGTAAATGAATGCGAGTGTCAGATATGTGGGAAGAGTTATGTTATACTTTTTGACATCAGCCACTTTTTCCCCCTAAAGATTTGAATTTTCCGAAATACTACGTAAGCATAATTGCGAGTATACAATGCTAATAATTACGGTTATTTATCTTCGTCATATTTGTGCTTACATTATCACTTAAGCACAATTTATAAGGTCTTAAGAGATATCCAATTACCCTTTTTCTTTTCTATGCCGAACATTTTACCTCACATTCAGTGAGTTGTGGACCGATTGCCCACCCCTATAGTGGTTCTCTTTTATCGTTGTTTTTTAATAGCCCCGAAAAATAAATTGTGAGTTTTGAAAAAGGCCTTGTAAAATTTGAGCGGTACTTTCGATGAGGACGAGCTGTCCACAGCTCACTACATGGCCATCTCTCGCTAATTCATGTACCTCTCCGATCACATATTTTCATTTGCATATACTTTTTCATAGTTATTCTAATTAATTACTTGATTTCGTTCGGACATGAGGAATTCTAGATTAGCTCCAGGCAGACCTAGTTCGATGTATGCCTTCACTAGACGCAAATCTGCGGAATTACCATCCAACCCATGAACACATATTATTAGGTGTAATCCTTCTGGAGAAAATATTCTGTATTCGTCACTTATATGAAAATATGGTAACGTTGAGGCTAGTGTTGGAAAATCACTGAAATGAGAAACAGTTCATTAAAATAAAATTTTCACATACCTACCTATGACTGGAGAAGCGTTTTCAACACCTTTTTAAGGATGCCAATTATCAAATACAATATTTGCATTCAATTGTCATAACTTCAGTAAGTCAATATGAAAGTTGACAATGAGTATTTACTTTTGGCAAGTTCGCTAGTAGTCTATCACGAGTAAATAACGCTTACGTACCTGTACAATGTACCGTTGAAATTGATCTGTTGCTTGAATTCTTCTTTATATTTGAAGAAGTTTGAATTTTTCTCATAAACGTCTGTCAGACTGATTTTTTCATCAAATACGTCGTGTTCGATGAGGCTTTGATATCGATTCTTCGCTTCTGCTTTATCGTCAGTTTGTTCAGAATTATAGCTACAAGTAAAAATGGAGATTTATTTCATGTTCTTCCATTTTGATCTGTTCATGATGAACATAATATCGGATTTTTATTTAAAGATTATATTCCATCACAACCTAATTATAGTTATTACTGAGGCATCTGGTAATAATTGACATTAGCCCTGAAAAATATTTAATGTCCGAAAAACTCTCATAATATTTTCCTCATTTTTGTCCACCCCTCAAAAACAAGTATTACACTAATAGGTTGAAATGAGCAAGAAAAATTTATTCTGCTATGGGTTAGCATATTTGATATGTTAATTTCTAAATTTTCTAATGGATTGTTCGAATATCAACTTTCTTAAAGAAAGTGTTATAATCTCATCCTCGGATTTCCAAAAGGTTTTGTCTTTATTCGACTAGGAGCTTTGTTTGTGAAACCATAAAAAAAAAACTTCGAATTTGGGAAGATCAATAATTCGGTTTTGAGCAATTTGATAGAAAAATTTTTCTGATTCGAATGGTGCAAAGTGCAGCTTTTCTTCTTCGAAACTGGTCAGGATATTTATTATCAAACCTTATTTAATGCCTAGAAGGGGAGACAAATGCTTTTCTTTGAGGGTTTGCAGAGGAATCAAAATCATCTTTTGTTATAAACAATCGATATTTACTGTGTTGCACTTAGGAAAGTCGCTTCAATTTTCTTTACTATTTCCCTTTACAATAGCATATTAGGCATTTGGAAATGAGACAATGAGAGTGTCATAGTGAATGTTCCTTGTTAGCATGATACTATTTTGCATCGCATACATGATCCTATTTTAAAAATGAAAGACCCATTTACTATTTCATGTACAAAATCATTCACTCACCTCATGACAAAATCCATAATTTCTTTTTTAGATAGGCCACTTTCCTCGTTCAGTTGGCGATTGACTTCTCTGTTCTCCTGGACGCTCTCCATTACATAGTACAAAATATTATCGATTGGCTCTGGAGGATCACGGAATGCTTCTGGTGGTGGAGGAACATCGCAAAATTGGGTGGGAGGTAATAAATTCACCTTTTCGTAAGCATCTTGCTCGGTATCCGGCAGCGTATGAAATTTCCGACGAGGAATGTAGCGACGTGAGATCCTCTTAGGATCATTTCTGTCGATGTCACTTCTGATCACAGTCTTGCTTCTCGGATGCCAAGTGTTACCGTTGATATAACGTTCTTTTAATTCAGCATATGGCTGCTGATTTACTACCGGTTTTAGTGTGGTAAACATCGGTACCTCCTTTTCTGTCTGCTCTTTCGCATTCGCCCCTTCGCGAGTTGCTTTTTTGACAGCTTGTTGGTCTAGTTGTCTGATTTCTGCTGTTCGTAACTCCACATGTTGAGGATACACTTGTCTACTTTTGCTGCATTTCTGGTTACCCAGCCACGTGTCGGATCTGCGAACGTTGCTGGTGAACGTCGATTTCGGTACATTCTCTTTGTTGCATACAACGTCAGGTAATGGAGCTATTTCTGAGGGATGCCCTGTTAATTTTATGTTCGTCGGCATATTATGGTCACCGGGGCTGTTCGTGGATGATTTGGTCAGATCGAGATTGTTGACGTTGTTGCACAGGGATTCCATGACGCTGAGTTTGTGAGACTGATTCGTATTCAAGTCATTTCGCAAATTATTCTCCAGTGTTAGTGGCTTAGTATCTTTTTCTTTGGTCTCGTTCTGTCGTTGACTTTTTGATTGCTTTACTAATTGTTCCAGTTTCTCTTTCAGTATATCACAGCTTACAATTTTATTGATATTCTGTTTGTCCATTGCACAGCCTGAAATATAATTAGAAAAATTATTTTGACTGATATGGCATTACCTGGTATTAAAATATCGTTTGAACGCGAAAAATTGAGTAATAATTTTTTGGGACTTGAACTAATTAGACTCTACTTTCATATGGGCTTGACTGTATTTAAAAAAAATTTAATATAGTTACAGAATCTAGTTATTGTACAGTGCCAGTGCCGCTATAACTGAAAATTTTTTTGACCATTTGTTGGCTCTCAAATGTATAAAATCTTAATATTATGAACAGTTGGTTGACATCTTGGTGTTTTGTTACGCACTGAAAAAGTACCCCATAAATACCACTGTAATATTTTCAATTTCGTTTTCGTCAGCTTTCAGTCAAAACTGTTGTCTGATTTTATGGACAAAGGTGTTACAGGGGTATTTTTTCAGCAGTTTTTAGCTTTGAAATTACTATTCCTAGCAAATTATAAAGTTGAGAATATTTTTCTCGATTTTCTCAACAATTGTTTGCACTCTTTGGACCTACGCTGGTGATACATTAGACCTACGTGAGATGGTATTTCACTCTCAAAATAATGTTGAAGGTAGATAATATCAAATTTTTCGAGCGAAGTGACTTACCAGTCGGAGTGACTTGGTTCGTTGAACCCGCTGAAGATCGTCTGCTGGACACGTACCCGCTTTGTTCAGACATATTATCACTTTCTGAGAGCGATGAAGATGAAATAAGCTGGGATGCAGCCAGGAGCTTGCACCCGTGGCCATTGCTCGTGATATTTGGCATCGATTCGCTATTATTGAAGTTGAGCGAAGGCATCATGGCGAACTCTGGCATTGAACACATGCTTGAAGATCGCACCGCTCGACCTGTTACTTGGTCCAACTCCAAAGGAGTGCTTTGGCATTTTTCCGATAGTTTGGCTCCTACCGGTATAAAAGAGGAGCCACATGAATCGCTGGATGAATTGTCGGCACTGAGAGTGGCTCTGACGAGGGTTTTAGTGATTGTCGCATAAATGCACTGGTTTTTCGGTGAAGATTTTCTTGGACCCGGAGAAGTGTGGAAACCGTTTGTGTAAGATAGGTTCTCAGTGGTACTGCCATTAGCTGGAGCTATTTTTGAACGTCGTTCATCGTATGCGTTGTCCATGGTACTTTGCGAAGACTTGGTTCGAGTTTCGCATTCGGCCATCGACTTGTTCAATGTGTCTACGAAGTAGGCATCTACGTTTTCGAATTTACTGTTAATATTTTTCAGTTTTACAGCATTTGGTGTAGAATTTTGATGACTGCTAAAGCAATCCGGAGTGGTTTCTTCTGAATGCCACTCAACGTCAGTCAGGTATCCGGGTTTGCTCTCTTTCCCAGCAAATTTTCCATTGCATGTGTTGTTTTTGCCAGGTGATGTGTAATCAACGCACCTGAAAATATTGTAGATGTATTTAATGGATCTGAACGAATTTATGATTCCTTTTTGGTCTGCTGAAATCGATATAGCTTCGAAATTGTTTTTCATTTCAAGCAGACAACTTTAAACTAGGTTATCTTTAGTGGGTTATTTACTTCAAGTTGTCAAATTTCGGAGCAGGAAGTTATATGGGTACTACGAGTATGAAGACTGCTTACTAGATAACTGAATTAGACTTGAAAATTTAGGTTTTTTAATTGACTTAGATGAATAAATGAACTGGTGGGATTGTGCTGAACTAATCACTCGCCACATTGACCTGAGATGACTATAGTTAATAATTTTTTCAATTTTCGCCGTCACCCGTCTTCATTTGTTACTGTAAGACGGTACCTACCTTTCGAGTTTGTTGTGACTTCTTGCATTCCTCGGAATTGGTAGTGGTAACGTATTCACATAGCCTGGCACAATGGGGTACCCGTACATGTTTGTATTATCTGATATTTGACTTTTGAAAAATTCATTTTGTATTTGAGGTTTGTAATATGAGTATTGGCTGGGGTAGATTCGAGGATTACAGTAATTTGTTGGTGGATACGAAAACTGCAATGTTAATGCTTGGTCATGAGCAGATCCTCGAATTAAATGCTCCATTGATTTACTGTGCCGTGTGTGTGGCATAGTAGAATAAGCTGACTGCCCTGGTTTAAAATTGGATTTGCAGTCTTTTGAATCTGAAAGTAGAAGGCTTCTTATTGCTAATGATTGAGAATATCCGTGCGCGATAAACTCAGTGATTGAAATAAATTATAATACATATATACATATAGTTGGCTGTAGAAGAGTTCGAAAATCTGCCTTTCTGCAGTTTTATTACCTATAGATAAACTGAAGGAGATATTGTTTACCTGTATATGATTTATTTTCACATTTCTTGGCACTCTGAGTTCTTCGCTGTGATCGAGACTCGAGAATTTCTACGATACCACAGCTGCAGTCTTCTTGAGGTCCGATCACAGATTCTGATAGTTTAATGTCGTTTAATTTTATATCTGAAGCAGCACGAGTGTTGAGAAAGGAATCTACAGGTCAAAATGAAACATGCAAATAAAGGAGTCAAAAGTTTGTAAGATTGTTATGTGCGCTCGGCTCAGATATGAACCGGGGTAGTCGAGTTACCATTAATAATTTTACGTACCTATGACAAGTAATTTGAAGAAAAAAAAAGTTTTAGAGCCAGAAAAATCTGTCAGGGTTGAAAGATACGCTATATTGGGGACATTTCAACACATATTACACTCGGATAATGCAGGTATCGTCAGTGTGGCCTCGAGTCTGACTGTTTTTTTTTCTCCTGATTTTTTCATAAGACGTTGACTTTTTTATGTGAATTTTGAAAGAACGCTATTGAATTTCCTAGGTTTTTGTCTGAGTTTTGGTCCTAGCATAGATGTGGCTTTGGATTTTATCGCCAAATTTTTATCTTGCTCCTCAAGTTCAACTTGGTATAAATGTCCGTAGCTATAGTGAGTTTCTGCTCGTAGTATGTTAAGTTGTAATTATTTTATGTATTGTGTTGAAATTCTCATCTATAATTATTGCTTTTGCTACTTACCACTCCCAGCTTTTCGATTTCTGGGAATACTTCGTCTTCTAGCGAATTCAGCTATGTCTTCGTATTGGTCTTCAAAAATTATTGGTAGGGTATTGAGGTCTCCATCTAATTCTGGACAATAAACTGGTAATGGTGGTAATGATGTCCAGTATCGCGATCGACGAACTAGCTCAGACACAGTCAAATAATTTTGGTAATTTTGGTCGTAACAGCCAGCTGCAGACTGACGAGGATTGTCCAACACGAAAAATGCCTCAGCAAATCTTTTAACCTGTTGAAAGATTGAATTTTCTGTCAGGTACCTATAATTTATAGGTAAGTATATAAAAAATTTCAAATTCAGATAGTGAAGTACCCACTCGCAGTTGGTGATGCTGCTTGGCCAAATGTACATGAATGGCCTCCTTATTACTAAAAATATCTAAAAATTGTTGCCACAAGAGAATATTCTCAGCGCATAAGCGAGCGATCTCGTTGTTGGCTTTGGTAACAAATTCATCTAAACGATCGGATATCTGAAATTTGAGAAAAAATCCAATCAGTAATCCTCTGTTATACTAGAATTTTTCTGCGCATACTCGATGATATCTTAAACATTTAATTATAAATTCATATTAATTTTGTTACGACCCTGTTCCTTCTCAACTTCAACTACTTTTTATCTTCTTCTCTTTTATACTGGTGTTCCTATATTTTGATTTTTCAAATCTCATGCTTGAATCGTTTTCGTCTTTCTGGATGTAGCTATGCATTTTATTGAGGATTATTACTGTTACCTTTCACCCTTTTCTCGATTGCATAAGTTATAGGTTGCTGGTTTACGTAAGTGTAGGGGTGTTTAAATATTCGTTACCTCTAATATTCTTTTGAATCGATAAATAAAATTATAATATATTTTGGTCATAGAAGGTGAAGGAAAAACTGTACTGAAAACGTTTGAAGTAAACAAACATAACAGCTAACGTGTATTCAAGTTTTTGTCCTTGTTCTGTTTTTTACCAAATGGGTATATTACTCGTATTTTGAAATAATAGTACCTGGTGCCTGCGAAATATTTAATTTGAGAAAAATTTCCTATTGAAAAAGCTCTCTGTGAAACGCCAAAACTTACTAATTTTCCGGAATTATCACTTGATTTGCGAATATCTTGAACGTAATCCAAAGTATGGAACTTATGCCTCTGCCAAGGCGGTAACAATTTCGAATATTGGGCTATTGTCGTTCTTAGCGATTCATGTGAATTTATTAATAAGTTGCAAACGTCATTATGTATGCATTGTATATGATTTAGTTGCATTCCATTTGAGGTAACGCATTTCATGCTGGTTCCACTCTGGAAAATGAATTAAAATTTGAAAATAAATGAGGATAACTCGAAATAGAAAGAGGAAAACTTGAGGGAAAAAATTGATCATTATAGCTTTTCGAGAATAATATTTTTTTTTTCAAAGTTAAAATCTGTCAATGTTTGTCTCCCATTATTTAAAATATCAAGTGTGGTTTATACAACCATTGGTCCCTATACTTATTTTCCTCGTTATTCTGAGGAAAATGGGACTTAAAATTCTCCTTTAAATTTTATGCATCGAGTGTTCGTGTTTTAGCATTACTGTATGTCGTGATTACTATTTGCGATTTTGTGATAAGGAAAAATTAATCAATCCCCTAAGCAAGTTTCAATCGTAATGGCGATTTTATGGGAGCATTTGAAAAAAATATTGTAATAATATTATTACGAAGGGAAAATGTTGTTTTTAGTTCTCAAAAAAACGGAAATATTTTTTGTTTTTTATACGAAATTACGAAATTATTCTTACCACATTGTTTGAAAACATCGTATCCATAGTGGACTGTGGTAGCCATAAATTGAATTTTTGCGAGTTTCCTATCCATGGTTTATTACTTCTTGACGTACTGAAACATAAACCGAAAATAAAAATGAAAAAAAAAATTATCGTGAAAAATGAAGGGATGAATTTTTCTTACTTTTTTTCAACATAAAGAATGTTTCTAAAATTGTTTATTGTTGAAATTTATTTCTTCGTATACTGAAAAAGTTGGATTTTTATTGTTTTTATCGGGTTTCATAATTCATTATTAGTATTTATTGGTGTTCCGATCCCATTACCACTTGAAATATTTCATTATTATTGATCTACCTACTTTTACGTCCTACATCTCTTGCGTTTGTTTTGTTTTTATTTATCGGATTTATTTTAGGATGTCCAACAGGAGCATTTAAATGAATAGTTTTAGAGTCGATATTGAAAATTAAAAAAATGCACATTTTTAAACTTATGCCACCATTATATTACTTTTATTAGATGCATAACTCACGTGAGTAAGAATTGATCGTCATTTCTGTGTTGGTATATAGTTTTTTAAAAAGGGGATTGGCTGGTTTCAGTCTACCATAATTCTTTGAGTGTTTAAAGTTGAAACTCATTAAAAAAATCAATTCCAGAAGTTTGACTGCATGGATTTTTAATTCTGTGGTCTAGAAATGATCTTTACAGTGATTTTCATTTATGTCACTTTCATAATTTTTTATTCTGCAAATGATTATGAAAAAAATTGACAACTGCCCTTTTATATTAGAAAGAGAAAAAAAAGAAGATACATTATGTATGTGTATGGTTTATCAAGTACGAGTTTAACTTTGTTAACTGGTAATTTAGAAAAATCATCGATTTTTATGGTAGGTACACAAAAACTTATAAAATGTTTGGCGAATCTGGACGGTGGTTAATTTCCTGATGAAATAGGTGTACTTCGAGTCCTTTTTCATATGTTCGAATGTATTGTGCGAGGAAGAACGACAGAAAAACACCGAGAGTAACTCGGTTTGAAATTGAATATGAACAAAAGCTCGTCAAAAGGAAACGCGCCTGGTCTAACGACCCGGATACAACATTTTCAGCATTGTCATCGTTCACAACAAATGAGACGACCTATTTTACTTGCACGTGGAAATAGTATACTCGTATATCTGTGAAAATTTAATTAACGAACACGCACCGACAACGATTGGCGCCAGCCATAGACCCCCTCCCTCTGTTCGAAGGGTACCTGCCAAAAGCTTAATAACGTTATCGTTGCAGTTCGCAAAGAGCAACCTTTTCGATGTGTAAGGGCTGTGTAATGAGTTTATAAGCAGATTGTACATTTGCACAGTGAAAGAAAGCTACGGTGCTCGTCATAATTTTTGTTGCCTAGTAACTGGACGACGAAGCTGATCGAAGGGTGGCTCGTGCTGTCGGGCCCTTCGTCAGTAGCGATAGAGAGTTAATGAGCGCCAATAACGTGGACGTTGACCAACAGCCGGCAGTTGCGTTTGTGAGCATATTCGAGCAACCGTCGCAGGAGCAGGAGGAGCTAGAGCAGGAGGAGGAAGAGGATGCCGATGTCAGACCTTATCTGCGGATAGACGCTCGTGGCGACATTCGCCAGGGTTTCTGCAGCATCGCCGGAGGCGACTCCAACGAAGCGGTCACCCAGTTGCTGAGGCGTCGCACTATGGAGGATATCGTGCGGCGAAATTACGACAGACGTCGGAATTCCGAAACTGTGGCGTCGATGTGGTGAATGCTCCATCCTGAACTTGGTCAGAATCCGAAATGACTTACTCCGTAAGTCGACTGCTGCCCAAAAATTTGCCGAAAAACAGTGTACAACGTGCTTCCGACGATTCACTGTTGGGTGTCAACTACCGGTTGTGCAGTTGCAGGTTTATGGTTCTTCGATTCGTCGACAGTTGAGGGCAGTTTTGTCGAAATCAGAGACAATCGACTGCGTATCAATGGCCTAGCAACTTCTGTTTTGCTGTGGATCTGCAACTTGTTGACCATTGCAAAATCGTCTAACGTCTATCAAAGCATTAGTGTATTTTGCAGTACTTTTTTCACGCATGAACCATATGTTATGTTCGTAAATAATATCTGCGATCAAAAGTTTCGTCGGTCTTACTGTTTATTCGGACATGTTCGGATGGAACATGCGGGAAATCTTTCAATTTTGATAGGCCATCGTGGTAAAGACAACTCCTTTTAGGCTGAAGTTGTGTTTTTAGTGTTTCCTATAGATGCTCAAAATAGGTTAGTTTCGTTTTCCATTACCATTTTGCTACATGGTGAGAGTGTGTGTAGATAGAAATGTGAATTTTCATGTGAGTGGCTGTATGTGAAGCATTTATAAGGTTGCAGTATTCAGGAGTTACTTTGAGTATTTACCCTTGTGTATCCTTCCAAGTACTCATTCTTTTATTTTAAGCATACTTATCTGAATACATATCATTGGAAAGGGAAAAATGCTGAACTACCTAATTTAGATGTAAAAATATCCTATAGTTTATTATAATTTAGTGACTGATGAATGAACCCCTCTGTAACTTGTAATGTTGGAAATGGTTATAACTGATTATTGAGGAGAAAATAACGGAAATTATTTTTATTGCCTGACCATATCACTGATGTTGAGATGAAAATTGTCCTAAATTTTCGCAGCTTTCCCTTGATTCCATTTAAATATTATCATAAAAATGTAGGATTTTATGTCGAACCAAATGTTGGAGAGTGTTGAAAAAAATTTGACTTACTCATTTTTAATCGCCGCATGGTGAATGGGACATTGATAAAAATGTACATAAATTGCTTTTATATACCGTCGATTTAATCATTATTATTTTATTTGAAATACATGTATTATGAAGAAATGGAAAAATAACTTATGAAAACAATTTTTTACAAAATTCAATATTCTATTTACTCAATGTTATTCGGGCAGACTTTCATTAATTAGAATATTTCATTTTTTGTCTATGAAGATTTTTTTAGTCGATGATTTTCGTTAGGAGGGACATAAGTTTTCTCAAACGAATTGTTATGGTGCTGCGTAATTGAAAAATGTTTAATGTCGACATTAATTTACCTGATTTTAAATTCTCTGCATAATTATACTGATTTATGCATTTATTTGTTCTTCCTTCCCCTCCTAATATAAAATGGGAAACCGATTTGGAAATTTGGCCAAAAATTCTCCAGGCAGTACTTCGACGCCCTTCACATGTATAAATATAACGGTGCAAAAAATATGTAAACTTACCAACTCTGAACGTAATGCAGCAAGCCTTTCCTGGAAAAGAGAGAACAAAAAGTCAATTATTCATTTTGATTTCACAAATCTCGTGGTTAAGGATCGAGGACGACATATCGTCAGTTGTTCTTGATTAGGAAAAAGTAAGAGGTTATTTCATGTCTGTATTTTTGTAGTATGGCACGAGTGAATGGCGGACGATAGCGAAAAAGTTTCCGGTAATGAGGACTTATCAATTTTCACGGCACAACGTTATGCTTCCCACTTGACTTGGTTCGTTAGTGCGAATACGAAAGTCACTCCTCTTCACCTCTCTCCCTGCGCACGAATGAAAAAACGCCATAATCGTTTTTCTCCGCTGCGATAACAGATTTTTAATGCGTCATCTGTAGCTAATTTTGTGAAAAAAAGGAAACACCTATAGTCGGCTCACACAACGAGCTTTATGTAAATATTTTTTCACATTTTCCGAGGTTGAGAAAATTGAAATTCGCGAATCATTCGATCGATATACGAATTTTTCATGTGAAACTTTCATCGAGATTTCAGTTTAACCATTTTCTATTGCGTTTTTTTTTTTTTTTTTTTTTTCGAGCTCAAAATGAAAATAATGTTGTTTTTCTTCGTCGAATCGTTGGTGTTGCTAAATTTACATAATTATAAAATCGACGGCGCCATGAAACTTACGAATATAGGTTTAAATTCCCCAGTCGAAAGTTATTTAAGAGAGAAGAAAGCTGCCAAATGAAATTGAAATGAAAGTTTTGCTCCAAGAAAGTTCGTTCTTCCCAAAAATAATATTGCTAGTTTAATTCTCTGCCATAAAAATGTACCTATCAGGGCAAGGAGATTTCTTTAATCACCAAGTTATTACATTTTCTATGCTCAGAGGGTACATAAAATCTGGCATGAATGACATTTTCATTCCATAGAAATAGTGTTATCTGCAAATCCGTTTGCTTACTTGATATAAGGTTGATGTAATGCAATCAGGCTGGCGTGTATGGTAATCGTAATGGCACCTAGGTGAAAATAATCGAAAATCACTGGTAAATGATAATGTAAACCTTTCGCACAAGTGAATTGTAGCTGCAAAGTACGTGTAGACACGCATGTAATAGTGGTCTGCCGGCCGACGGCTAGATTTTGGTCAGTAAACCATAATTCGACGACCATTGAAAAATTCGCGTGATCTATAATTTCTTCGATCTGTGAAAACAAATATTATTTTGTTGAAAAAAAGTTGCGTACTGAAAACCTGAAAATTATAAATTTTTTTTGTGGCCCAGAGAGCATTTTTACCAAATTTTTTTCTAGAAAATCTGTTGTGGCGTAGGTCTACATAAGATATGAAGGTATTGTAAGCAGATCGTGATAACGTCATAATATACCGTTATAAGCTGGAAAGTCTATTAATATTTGTTTAACAGTTAAACAGTTGTGATAAAATTAAATACTCGTATGTTGTGTTATTAATACAAGATATTTTTATTTTGCAGGTACCTTAATGATTTGGAGGTGAACGAGCCGATTTCATGAAAACTTGACCAGCACGGTAAGTGAAATATTCCGTAATAATACGTATAGTTATGAAAAGTAGGATGTGCATTTTGCAATTAAGAACTTAATTCGCTGAGTATTTCTTTTTCCCTGTTCTACAGTCCTCCCGTAGATCTCGCTAATGCCTGTTTGTACTTTATTGATGGCTTTTATTCGTACCTCTGCAATATTATGCCAGTCTAGTTGGTACCTTATTTGCTTATAATTTTGTGGAATTATTTCTGTTCTACTTAATATGCCTCAATGAATTTAAGCCCCAACCAGAAACGGAAAGGTATTAAGAAAATCATTAGCAAAAATATAAATACGCCTAAAAATTAATTTTCAACATTGTTGACTTCCCATTTTCGAGCTCGGGCTGTCTTTCATTCTGTTAAAAACGTATCCGTTTCTTGATGTCATCCTTTCAAATAAGGTGTAGCAATGACGTCACAGTACACCCAACGTTCACTTTAATCAATGTCACTTTTTCTAATGGGCTGCTATTTTCAAAACTCCATTTTATATCGTCTGCATTATTAATATTTCCTTAAGAAATCGGCCAGATTAAAAACCGTTCCTGCGTACCCTTCTTGTTGACTTTTCAACAACTTAATGGACTCAATATTGAAAGAAAAAACAGTCCTTCAGTGTTGTTGTGTTGCCATCAATGTGGAGCATTCAAACGTTTAATTCGAAAACTTTTTGAAGAGCGTAACTTTCTTGATGAGCAGAAGCAATATTCTTTCAAAATGAGAACAAAAGTTCGAAATTGGGTCTCTCTTTCGTTTAAGAATGTTGTTTTTTTTTCTCTCGTTATTCTTCTTGGTATGTACCATGATACCTTTCACCCTTGACCTATTTATTAAACGTCATACACGAGGATATAAGGGCTATAGAACATGAAAGTATAATTGCTTTTGCAGTTTGCACACCACTGGTATATATGTTCCAGTTGAAAAGACCTTGGTAACGTCTAAGCTGTTGGTACAAACCTCTACGTCTTCATACTATAAAGTTGTCGATAGTATTCATTCATTGAGAAGATACAAAACTGCATTGAGGCAATGTGACTGAAATTCTGCCAAATTTTTGAATATTGAGCAAACACATGGTTGCGTATTCAGTTTGTGGAATATTCTTTTACATGTTCCCACCTCTTTTTTTTTCTTACTATCAAGTAACAATTTGCATCATAGTTACATTGCTCTCATTTTAAGGGTATGTTATTATCGGCTACCTCCTTGGAATATGATGACTGTGTGATTTTCTTTGAGCTACAACTTTCTCTAGATTATATGTAAATTTTAATGGACAATTGATACGATCTATTTGGTCAGTGTGAGAGTAATTCTATATACATATAATTGAAAAATGTGTATAAGATCGATGCACTATACTCTGTTCAACTTAAGAATGCCTAAAACGGATTGCAGTTTGCAGGGCTCCGGGGAGAGGAAAAGGTACTCGTTCACATTCAGCAACAATATTTGGCTACGCTTCCGATTTTACTTTCTTGTTTCTTATCACACATCCGATTTTTATATTGTTGATAAATGTGAATTTGACGTTCCGTTTTAGGCATTCTTAAGTTGAACAGAGTATAATAAAAACGGACTGGTGGAGAAGGTATAATATAAAATGAAGGAGTGAAATGATGAAGAATGAGAAGATTACAATTTTTCGACAATGGAGATATTGGCTCCTCTGATGCATTAATCATAACAGCTAGATATACGATATTATAGATTTTACAGCACTGTGTATCTGGTTATTTCGGAACCATTTGGTTTTACTAATATATATGGACGATGGGTATACCTTTGAAGCAATGCTTGCACATCCGAAAAAGTTCTCAAGTCACTCCATGCACTTATGCGCCATACAGAAACAACGTTGCTGGTAGTCCTGCTCTATGCGATTTTAAATACTCGTATTTTGGCTTCTGCTTGTACACTTTTGGTTATCGAGAGCTTTTGTTAGATAATTTTTTTGAAGAATTAATGCCTGACCTTTTGGATGTCCTAATTATTAGGTCTTTCAACCCCTTATAAAGCTGTTATTGAAGTAAAGTTCAACAAAGCGGTGTTCAGTTCCACTCTCAAATGAGGAAGACCTGGAGATGGAAAATAAGCTCTCTCAGTTCGAATTAACCGCGAGTATAATTGAAGTGGGATTTCGATGCCGGTCGCAAAGGCAAATATGGGGTTGCTTTCAAGATGCTAGGGTAAAGAGATGAAGGGAGTAGTGTTTGTGAAAATTAGTATTTCTGGAGTACGCTTACGGTCTTTTACCTTATTGCTGTCCACCAAGACGTGAGCTCGAAATAAAATCATATCGTTCAGAGTTATTTCTTCGTTGCGGTACAGAATACGAAATGTTCTGCTGATTCCAGCGTTTTCATCTACGCATGCGGGAAGTAAACCGTCTCTACCTTCAAAAACATAAGAAATAGGTGGATGAAAAAGGGAGAAGAAACACTTTACTTTCTATTACGATTAGGAAAACGTCTCGTCGAGGAAAAACGAAACGTGCACAAATTACATGTCCTTTGAGGGTAGATTAGATGACGGCCACGTCGATGCTTGTGGGCCATTTAGCAAATGGAAAAAAAAAAAGGTCAAGTACTGTAATTATGGTGTCTTGAATATGAGCGACGAAGTTCATTTGGAAATCGGAGGCTTTTATCTCACTGACCTGACTCAAGTGAATGAGTTTAGAATTGTAGCTGGGATGAAAATATAAATCGCAGTTTCTCGTCGACTTTTGTAAAAAGTTTTTCGAATAACAGAACAAAACTGTTATATGCGATATTATTTCTGCGATTTTCTATCGAATTATAACTGTATTACAAATGGGAAATCAATATTGTGCACGTACGCAGTAGTATATAGGTATATATGTAGACGAAAGTCAAAAGTCAATATTTGGAATATAATTTTGCTCGGGTAAATATGTTTTAAATCGGGAATAAGAAACTCGTTGTCCTATTTCTGAGCTTGTAGAATGCACAAGTTCAAAAATAAAGACGTATTTCAGTTTACTTTATTCGAAAGTTTTTGGCTTGAATGAAATTTATTCAGTTGACATAGCCTATATGTTCAGTTCAATGGGTATACAAGAAACTTGATGTATATTTCGAAGTTCGACTTCTCGTAATACTTTGAAGGAAACTTGCCTACATGGAATTTAATGTAAGCTCTGAAAGCACGAAGGCGTAAAAAAGTTGTATCAAAACTTGGACTGGATTTTAGTTTACATGGATCATATATTTTTATGGAAAAGTTTTTTCTTATTTCTGTTTCAAATATCTTCTAGTTTGGTACATAAAAGCTCCAGGTTAATTGGTTTCTTGAACTATATATATAATTGTTTGTACCATTCAAGTCGAGAAATTTGAATTGCCAATCAGCCCCAAATGAATTATAATTCCACAAATTTCTTCTTTTTGTTTTTAGACCAATATTTAGTCGGATATAACTATACTGATGTAATAATGCTTTTATCTTTATGCGCACTCCAGTTTACTGTTTTTTTGAAGTCTAAGAATCCAACTTTTTTCTCCTCCAGTTTGTTATACCAAGTCTACTTTCTGCTCCGTGTTGTAGTTAAATAGAAGCATTTAAAAAAATATTACACTATGTACAATAAACGATGTACTTACGATCGCATCGACGAATACTAGTTTCAATTTTAACAGATAATTTCGGTGACACTTTGAGCTCCACTCGAATTCTATAGAATCTGAAAATGAGGAAAAACGCATTACGTATCAATTCAGTGAAATAAAAAAGTGGAAATATTAATACTGAAAACGGAGTAAAAAATAAAAAATCAATAGACTGTTTTCACATTATTTTGTAGATACAAATGCGTTAAGATGCGAAACCGTGGGCTGAGTGCTGGGCTCTTGGTGCTTCACTTACGAGAATAAATATGATTTTGATTCAACGCCTATTTGGCATAATGGAAAAATATTTTGAGAAATGTTTTGTCGTAATTCGAAAAAATAAACTGACAGAATGATTAGTGACCAGATGAGCTTGATATTTAAATTCACACGTTATAAGAGATGATTTTTATGGATTAGGTACGCAAACTGGGTACGTGTATGTGTTAAGATCCGATGTAAAGGTACATATTAGATTTTTACTTTTTGCTTCTGGTGACGTAAACCTGTATGTATGAGTCCTTTACACCTTTGCTATATTTTCTATCAATCATATCAGGTTATTTTTAAATTCAACTCTTTTTTCTTTTTTTTTACTTCTCTCTAAAAATTTCTATGGCTTTTTTAGCGTTTTACATTCATTTAAGAATGTGCAAAGCCTTTGATTAGGGAGAAAAGGAGAACGTTTCAAATGAAAATCTTTTTAACTTTTTTTTTTTTTTTTTTCTATTATAACAGAGAGTACTTAGGTTTTCTCGTGTAAACCTTAGTTTCAATATATTTTCATCTTTTTCGATATTGCAAATTGCATACTTCAACTCACACGTCAGCTGCAGAACAGAAAAATGATTTATCAAAACTAAGGGGTGTACATTATCAAGAGTTATAATTTATTCTGAATCATTTGAATTTCAATATTTCTGCCGAATGATAAGTATTTTTCATTTTTGCTCTTTTAATGTTTAAGCCTATTTCCTTTTTTTCGCCATTTATTAAATGCAGCGCGTATTCTTGATTTTTGTATTTGGCTTTATTTTGTCCCCCATCATGTCACATTTCAGATTAATGATATCGTTTTCAGTTTCCAAAGATGTAGAAAGTACCATATTCTGCGTTTTTTCGATTACGGAAACTTCTTATAGACTGTTCTGTTCAACCGACAGACAAAATAATGTAAATTTGAAATTTCTCCGTCTCGTCGTTTATACCCGGTAGTTAAGATAAGAATTTCATCTCGTTCTTGAAATTTTCTCGTCTGCGAAAAAAGTTAACCAACTCCCAAAGAAGAATTTATATCAGAAAGTACTAAATCATTTCTTCTTTCGCTGAAAATAAAGGGTGTATAGACGAATCAATCTTCGAACTTTTCCATGGCTTGACGTTGAAAGAATTTTTATATCTTGTTTTTACTGGACTATTATATTCAGAGTGCAGACAAAAACATTTTGAAGAGGTTGCTCTCAAGTTATTATATTTCTCCCGCCAATTATATGAATATTCATAATAATAACGGATCGAATTCGTCATTGTTGAATTGCCCAGGGTATTAGGTATCTTATATTTTACTCGAGATTGATTGTCATAACCTTAACTTGATAACCGCGATTGGATTATTCACATTTTCTTCTATTTAGATATAATATATGTATTTACCGCAGAGCATTGTAAAGAATGAAAGGAAAACAGCTTTCTTGCGTCGAAAAATGAAAATTGCTCAAGTAAAAATATTGAAAACAGCGGTTCCGGTCCAAAACCCCGAATCCAATTTCCCGAATGGACTTTTCTATGAATAAGCTTTTCCCGAATCCGTTTTCGCGAATAGTACTTTCCCGAATTCAATTTCCCGTATAGCCTTTTCCCCGAATGTACCCTTGACAGCTAATGGGGCCCCCTCTTTCTTATGCAGCACCCCAAATGATTTTACCATGGAAATGGTAAATACGAGTATTTTGAAGGTACTGTACTGCACAATAATATCATGGCATAATCGGTTTCGCCTAATTGTAGGGAAGCACCATCCAGACTTGTATTCTGCTCTGCAAGAGCTCAGAAAGGAGCAAGCAGCAACAGAAGTTGCTCTTGAAGAGTTGAGCATAGGAAAGCGAATACATAACATGCCGAAAAAGAAATGGATAGATCTGCAAAATAGAATTCGGACGATAACCTCTCAGTACCATGAATATGTCGATAAGTTTGATTAGCTAAGGGCTGTGTCCCATAATGTCACTTTATAACTTGAAAAAATTAAAAACACTTTAAAAACCATCTGAAAAGTCCGTTCTTATTCATTCAGGGAAAAGCCATTTGGGAATTTGGATTCGAGAAATCGGGTGAGAACCGAAAACAGCAGATTCTTTACATTCTTTACACAAATTCTTTACACTTAGTAGAACAGAGAGAATTATAATGAAGAACAAGAAAATAACGGCCTTACGTGCGATTAATGGAAAACTATATTTTTATTGAAAAAAAAAAGGAATACCTTGTTAACAAATCAAACTAGTCAAGTTGGAAACTTACAAAGTACGAGTATAATCTTTGTACCTTATTATTCACTATAATTCAAAACACTGTCATATTCACTGCCTCAATTCTAAGACTTAACTTTTTTCAATTTTGTTCACAAACATGGCAAAACTGAAATACTATGATTTGTTTTCCCATTCTATTCCAATTTATGAAACTTCAATTTGAATAAATTGAGTTAATAAATCTGTAAGAAAAACAAATTTCCGACAATTCCAAGTCGAACGGAAAAAAGAAAATATGCTGAAAAGCGACGGATTTTCACTTTCGGTTCTTTCTTTTTTTTTCTGTAGAAAACTAAAAAATAATTGAAATTTTTTCCCCGAAACCTAGGTACCCGACTCCTTTTCAGTAATTTGTTTCGCATTTTGATGGTTCACTTCATTTCAAAGTTACACTCTTTTTTTTTTTTCGTTTTCTTGGAAAGAAAAACTACGATAGATGCGGTATATTGTCGCATTTTCCCTCCGCCTTGCCGTTATTTGAGCATTTGAGTTGAGCAAATACAGGATTATGGAATACAAATACACAGAGGAGAAGATATTATAGCTCTTTTGCTATTACGAATATTTCTTTTCTTTATTTGTCAAGATGCGAATGCTGAATGTTTCTCTCTCCCGCAAAAGTATATTGATTTTTTTTTTTATGAATGAGCTATGTGCTTCGTCAGTTTTTTCCATGTGAATTGCAAAGGAAAAGCGAAAAAAAAAGCTTTGAAGAAGCTAAAGATTAATCATGAAAAATGGTCGTCAAGTATAGCTGTCTGGTTTCTTTGACAAGAATTCTGTAATACGAATGTTTTCGAGTACGTATATCTGAGAAAGAAAGAAAAAGGAAAGCACCGGAACTGAATTTGTTTTTTCAATTTGAACATGATACTTGAAACGATATTGATGAAAATGGTGAGAAAATTAATCTAGAAATTCATCAAAAGAGGCATGGAAAGATATTTTATATTTCCCGTGTTGAAAAAATTGTTTCGTGATACAGCTGAGTGTAAAAGTGAATAGCCGCCGGCCCTTAATTTAATGAAAACAAAATTCGATACGATACTTAGCTCTTACTGGCAAATTTTGATTTTCCATTTTTCTAATTTTTGTTTATTACCTAATCGAGATGTTTATTTACCAGCGTTTGGTGTTTCCGCAGCAGTGCGCTTACTGACTTCCTTAAAATTACGTACTCATTTGGGAGATCTCGCATCCGAGCTATATGTTGAGACTTATAATGTGGCATACCCAAATTACTGAGTACAATGTGAATATCAGAGGTTATGCACAATGTATTGTTCATCTATTTAGAGAAGTGAACTTGGTTGCCTTTGAGGAGTCAAGCATCTAACACAAACAATTTGAGTCACTGAAGGAAAGTGTTGTTAAATGATTTTTATACGCGAAGTCCTGAATGCCAACTCAAATTTGAGGAATGTTCTTACTGTCCTAACTTACTTAGCTGAATTCTTTATTTTATAACATATTATATGAATTCATTTTCTTTCTGGTTAACTTGTTAACAATAAGAAGACGGAGCTATAGATACTGCTAAAAAATTTAATGTGTACTCGGCACGATATTTTTCGTTTTCTCGTGGTTGAGCAACAAAACCTGATCTTCACATAGTTTTATTTTTTCTTTTGGATAGGTACTGCTGGGAAATTTTCTCTGTTATTTTAATAGTTTTTCTCATTTCTTCTTCGTGCTGATTCTTTTATCAGCCTATAAAAATAATTTAAGACGAGATGAAAATCTCTACGGTGTACTTTCTCTCTTGGTAAGAATGCTTTCGGATATTTTAAGCTGTTTGAAAGAGAAAATTTATTGGGCACAAAGCGCATTTCTGTACTTTGCTCGAAAACTGAAAATTCATAAAATTTATAGACTAAGTGGGTTTCGTACTTTACAAGTTTTCTCGGTTATTCGTTTGGAAAAATTATTTTCTGTTATTCTTGAACATTTTTCCGAAAATAGTACCAACTATATTCTGAAGAGTTCAAGTTAAAGACTTGTAGAAACTTCGTCGCTGAAATATTTCAAACTCAAGTTGCGAGTAACTGAAGAGGAACCTTATGAAACTGGCAATATGGTTTGGCGTCAATGTAGCCTCAGAACTGAATAGTGAGTCAACTTAATTCTTCAGAAATTTTGATAGATTTTGTACAGAAAGGGCCGATTTATTGTTATTATTTAAGTTGGCTATAACTTCTGTTCGGTGAAGTTTTCTAATTTAAATTATCCAGAAGTTTTTTTAATTTGACAGAAAATATAGTTATGTTTTCTATGTTGGCAACATAAATACTTTAAATAAGGTGAATATCTAGATCGGGTTATAGCCATCGAAAACAAAGATGCTCTGATCCCCTTCACTCACGTTCGAGTCCATCCCTTAATATTTAAAAATCCCCTAAACTCCAAAAAAACTGAACAAAATCAATTTCCTGTACCTACAGAATTATCAATTGGGAATTTTTGCATGGGAATTTCTGATGTGAATTTTCTGTAGGGCATTCCTGCTATACGAGTAAAATTTTTGGTAACACACAATTTTCAATAAGGAATTTTTGCGTGGAAATTTCTATTGTGAATTTTCCACACTGAATTCTGGCTGTGGAATTTTCTATACTCGTACTTGAAGAATTTTCATCGAGCAATTTTTGCTTTGTAATTTTTAATACGAATTTTTAATCGGAAATGAAAGTGCAAAAACAATTATTTTGTGTCGTTAGATTATCTCAAAGCAGGCTGTGCCAACTCCGTGTTACAAAAAAAGTAATTTGTTTTTGTGTTCCTGGTTGCTATAAACTGGCAGTTATTAGATAACTTTGCCATATTGTTCTTCGACGTTTGTCTTGTTATTGTGGCAAAATTTTGGGAAAATGTTCGCGTAGTCTTTTATGAATTTACTTTTTTTGGGTAGAAATGTATAACGTGAAAATATTTATTTTATCGTTAGAGACGACCTTTTTCCTCGTCATGTAACAGTTATGTTTTCTGACCACAAATGCCTAAACGTCCATTTAGTTATAATCTCATTTCCTTTTTCGCCGGTGTTTTTTTCTTAATTTGACGACCGCTTCGATAATTTCTCTGCCGCTAACCCGAAATGTGAACGACATTTAAGTGTGTTCGAAGCGTTGACCGTATTTTTACGCCTTGTTTCGTTTATATGAGTTTTGCACTGCCATATTGTTCTAAAATTAGTGTCATCCTCTTTTTTCACATTCGCGCAAAGTTCAGGCCCATCATTTGGCACAAATTTGGTGAGTGTTTTTTATAACTTTTCCGCTAACGTTTGCGTTGGCAAAAGTCGCGCGTCGGTCTGTCGGTAAAATACCATTATTGGCCTGCTTTTTATTGCTGGAAAAGTTTTATCGTCACGAATATGCCTTTATAGTGTGGTCGGATGCTGCATATGGCGAGAAACTCTACAGAAGACGTAAGAGTGAACGCAGATTTCTTGAACTTACTAAATTCATATTTTGCGTCCGCGTCTTTGGCTAAAGAGGCGGACCTGATTTTCAACTTTTTTAAATACAGTATAAGATTTTTTCAATTTGTTAAAATTCTATTATATGAATGGAGGAAGAACTGAAAGTATATCTTTACACGTTTTGTGCACCTTGTGTTATCAGCATTGTTGAGGGCCTTTGTGGCACCACTGAATTTAAGTACATTATTGTGTGTTGCTCGAGTAACGCTTGATGAGTATAATGTAGCCATGTAGCCCATCGAACTGTAGCCCTAATTTCAGTGTTGCCGAATCATCAAAGTCTTATAATTTCTCCTCCCTTTCCTTTTTTCACTACTTATATTTTCATCTGACTAAAAACAAGTCTGGTTAGGTTGTATACAAATTATATAACACCAACAAAGTGACGCATGATCAATATTTTCAGGTAGATATTCCATTACACACTTCTTTCTTTAGCCAAATTCTTTTTATTATTAAATTTCTTGGAGACAGATGATGTGATAATTTGCAACCAATTTGAATTAAACTAAAATTTCTCATACTATAAAAAGTTGAAGATTTTGAATTTTTTCATCCTGAGATTATTTTGAAATATGCAATAGATACATGGCATGTAGATGGCGCCACGATGCAATATTTAAAATCCTTATGGGGAAACATTGTGGCACCAATTATTGGTGCCACAATAATGCAATAAACATAAGTGTATCTATGGAATGAGATGAAGAGTTCGAAGTTTGTTGAGCGAACCAAAAGTAAGCTTGACCAAATGGTGAGAGTAAACTTAGTTCGTGCACAGTGAGATATTTTTCATTCTTCGTATGCTTTGAAAACACTAAAAGTACAAAAACAATTTTTAATTACTTTCTTTAAGTATATACACTGATCGTCCTAACATACGTCGACGAGCCAATGATTTTTACCTCTCGCATTACTCATTTATAATTACAAAATGGTGGCCAATTCTCATTTTTGTTCTGAGGCCAAGACTAAGGAGTATTTGGTCCTTTTCCAGGCAGCTGCCTCTTCCTTTTTCTACGCCCTCGTTCATCTTGACAGTTGAATTTTCATCCTTCGATACAGCCTAATTTACGTAACAAATTACCATTTGATTTTGGCGTTGGTAGGGAAAGTTGAAGCATTTGTTGTGGCGGGTGAATCGTAAATCTGATTTATTCGAACAGAAGAATCGAAAATTCGGTGTTTCTCATTTTCCAACGCCCCTTCCCTCACCTCAATAGGTCCCTGGCTGAGTTTTCCATCTTTCGTTTGGTCGTTCAATCTCATCCGTCAGTGGATGGTTTTCCTGTCGGTGCGCAAACGAACATGAAGAATAAATGATTCGAAAAACGAAAATAAATTACTCGGCTTTAATGAGCTTTGTCCATGCCGAAGAACTTGTAGTTGAAAAGTTTTCAGCTAGATATAACGTTCACCGTCGATAAAAATACGATTATGACGGCTGATGAATGCGTATTAGCAGGTTTTTCACAATTCTATGAATTTTTCATCAGATTTCTGTAGCATTTGCTACTGACTCGTTATTTGTACGAAATAACTTTCTATGATCTGTCGTTATTTACTAGTAATATTTCATACTTAACATATGCCAGAGAAAATACTACCAGAAATATGACCTAGCCTGAAATATGTAAACGAGGTACCTGGGTAGATCCGAGTTAATCCGCTAAGGTATTGAAGCGGGTAGGAGTCTGTACTCAAAACTTTTGAGATTAACAAATCTTTGACTTGATTATAATTAGTTTCTAGCATACAATAGAGAGAAACAGTACTTTAATCAGAAAGAATATTTTTCTAAAGATTTTCAAGGTCAAAGTGATGTATGGATGAGATGAGGTGATTCAAGAGGATTCCACTTTTGAAACGGTGCTGATAGCCTACTTGAGAAAGAATGTTGTATGCTTTAGTGTGAAAGAATTTTACATATATTTGACATGTATCAGAGTTTTAATCAGACTTTTCTGTGGCAACAGCTAGCTGTTTTTATGAATGCTCTCTTGAAGTACATAAAAGAAGCTATAGTAAAATTTCTGATATTTCCCTTTCATTCCTCGAGATATAAAGTGAATCCAATATTTTGTTTAGTGCATCGAACTCTATTATTTAGTTTGTTTGGTGTGTAATTAAACACGCATTCCTGCAATATGAAAAATCAAGTTTTGACAAATTAAAACTCAATTAAAAGGAGAGAATAGTCGTATAGCTTCAAAGGGCTGTGAAATATTCCGCCAATTCTTATATTCAGCTGTGCATATCACGTACAAAGTTTGTTATAATAGAGAATGAGCTGTGTCATCATAAGTTGAAATTAATATAGTTGACTTTATTTTAAGTTGAAATTTGACGGAGTATCCAAAAATATGGTCCATACATTGGGTCATTCTACCTAAAAAATGTCACAAAGGAAAAAATCTCTGAAGGTACGGTCTATACCATTGAGAAAACATCACAAGATGAACACCCTATAACGTGCTATAAGTAGAAGATATGTAATTACATATCTACCATTCAAGCACACTCAACGAAGTCCCGTGAGCCTTCTTGTTCTCAACAAACAACAATATAGGCTTACTACTCATATTATGGCATTTTATTCATATTTGCTTATAAGAAAACCTTCTTTTTCGACGTAGTTGGGTCTCTGTATTGTTTTCCTTGGCACTTTTCTTCTGTTTGTTGATTTGAAAATAATGACAGGTGCGACGAGTGTTTTATCATGAATGGAAAAAAAAAAAAAAAAAAAAAAAGGATGAAGAAAATATAGGGCAACCTTTTCCCGCGCCACAAAAGTGTTTCGCTTTTTATTCATTTTTTTCTTGGCGTACTCATTCAATTTTTGCAGACAATTGGTCGCCCTGAGGAGAAAAATTGTATCTTTTTCATCTAGTTTTTCATTCGACGTACAGGACAGCAAGCGTTAAAAGGTCGTCGTGAGGTCGTGTCGGTGTGGGATGGGGAATTTGTGATCATCCGACCTTTGCGTCAATTTTTATTTGATTTATGCTACGAGTTTCACGTTTTCAGTGCGCAGCGCCCACTCGTTTTTTATTAATATTACATTTTAAAATGAAAGATCTTTTCCACGGCTTCTGTATACTTGTATTTTGATGGATTAAATTAATATTTACTCGATTCCAACCCAGCAGTGAAAAACGTCAGCAGTATAAAATAAGGCACCTACTTTATCTCAATATCGATGGAAAGTTGATCGGTGAGATATGACATGGCTGACGAAAATGACCCATTTTTAGCATCTCAAAGAAGAATACATAGGTGGGCTTTGTGAGACGATAGCTTCGATACAAACGCCGAGATTTGATTAACCTCGTTGAAGTCTGGAGAAAAATATTGATGAAATTAAATTACGAGTAGACAGACTTCGAAGCCAACTTTATGCCTTTGGGGATTAAATTTCGGCATCAATTAGAAATTGGTGGGCGGGGGGGGGGGGGGATCTCACATAAAATATAATTCCCTATTTTCCTTCTCATCTATGCAAGCAACTTTTCTCGCAGATGCTTATCAGAGAAAAGTGACATACTGCACTAAGGAAAGGGCGAAACATGATTTATGCATTAGCCAAACGTATTCAATACATTCTTAAAATTATAGTCGAACCTCTGTTATTCAAACTTGAAAGGAGAGATCAATATTGTAATTTGAATTATAGAGGTTATCGAATTATTGAAGTTCGAGTTATGGACGCTAAGCTGATGCAAAATTCGAGTTACAGAGGTTTTTAGAAAAATATACTCGTATTTCATCAAGTGGAAAAAAATTTTTTCCAAGATTTTTTACTGATTAGCACCCACTGTATCAATCATGTTGATGATTATTGATGAGCCACGTTGGCTAAAATCATTTTTAACCAAGTATGAGCAATTATTATGACATGATTAATCAAATTTAACTTTTGGTTCTCTACTTATCTCGAATTATTATAGAAGCCAAAAAAGTGTTCTAATTTAAGTTAACTTACAGAATTAACTATTTTGAAGAAAAATTGGAGTTATAGAGGGTATCATTTCGAGCTATCAAAGTATTAAAGATGAATTCTTTTTACTAGATGTTTAGTCAAAATTTGGTGTGTCCGTGAGTCCAATGTTATCGTATGATGACGTCATCTTATAGCTTAATGAGACTTTTAGTCGATTTTGTGTGTGTACTTGTGTGTCAAATGTTATTATATGATGACGTCTGTCCGGACGAAGCTGTTTTTGTTCCCAAATTGAGCTTACGACCTTACAAATAGAGCTTACAAGTTGAGATTACAAATTGAGCCTGCAAACTGAGTCGAAAAATTGAGCTACAAATTGAGCTATAAATTGAGCTTACAAAATGGAGCTTACAAATTAAGCAACAAATTGAACCAAACTGTATTTTTAAAACTTCAACTACAGACCTTTGTGACTCGACCGTTTTTATAGCTAAAGACTACCTGTTAGTGTCGTTTGATTCCTTATAACCCCTAGTATACATCGATGATGTTACTACCTACCAAATGAGCTCCTTATACATAGGGTACAACGCCACATGAATTGTAACTGATTTTTCCAAAACTGAAGTTTGATCACTTGATTCATTTTTTTAATTGCACAAGTTAGGCACCGCTTTTACCATCTTCACCTATTCTTATCTCATTTTTGATTAATACGAATTTATCACACTTACCCCCTCTGAAACAAGTCGATGTTGTAAAATTTATACAATTCAACAGCAAACTCGATGGTGGCTTGAAGTTCGCTCATCGTTTTCACCGTTCAGTCATAGACATATGAAATTGTTGTCAATAATTTACATGTTGGAAAATGTTTGCGTCTCGTTTAGCCACATGCTGCGGTCTTATTATCACTAAATTGTTGATGAGTGATTACTGTTTTCGAAGTCTTCGGCAGTAGTTGAAGAAATTTTATTGATTTTCTTTCGAAAGCACTGCGCGGCGAATATTACGGAATGAGAAAAAGCCGCCAGGTTAGTCGGTGGCACCACACACACAGGCACTACAACACCATCTAATTTTTTTGTCGGGCTGCTCGCACGAAAAGTTTTTTTTTTGTGGAAAAAATTTACACCAGTAGAAAAATGAAATACGAAATATTGATAAGCGATTTTAAGAGGACGCCCAAAATTTACGACTCGAAATGAAGCGCGCAAACAGTCGTCTGAAATTCGTTTTCCATTTTGCGCTCTCTACTCTCTAGTCCTTGTTTTGTGAGCCGTAGCCCACTTACGAAATGGGGGTTGAAAGGGAATCTAAAAAGGTTGTAGCAAGATGAGGGGTTGGTGTGCAAGGGCTGCCAGGGCAGAGAGAAGTTGATAATTGACGACGAAGAAGAGTTGAAACGCGCGAACGCAAAATTCTTAGGTACCGAAAATTCACGCAGTGTTGACAAATTCGTTGAGGCGAAAATAGTTAGGTACGAATATTGTGCGGCTGGATTTTAATTCTCAAGACTATTATGCCAATTGACTAATAGACTACAGTTCTAAGAATTTCAAACTCAGTATTTTTATAGAAATTGAAAATTTGCTGATTTGGAAATTTTAAATGAAATATCTTTATTTGAATAAAAGCCACGTCAAGCCACTGAAGAGCTTTATTTAAAAAAAAAAATTAGAAATATATTATATGTTAGCGTAATAGTGAATAATGATGATTTTTTAATAATTCCTGGTCGATTTAAAAAATGACGGCCATTTGAATGATTGAAAAATTTTATTAACTCTGGCAACTAGTTATAAATTTTGGCGCCATTTTGAATTATGACCAAACAATCCGGTCAGAATTTATTAAAAAATAAGTCAATCTGAAGAAAATGTCCGGAACCAATAGGCATTTCTAAGAAATGAAAAATAACCTCAGAAAATGTAAATTATAAAATTATATGTAGACTATCTAGAAATAAAATCAGATGTAAACTTAGTCATCATTATGTAGACTATCTAGACTATTTTAATAATACCTAGACGTTATTAAATTGTCACCACCCACCTCCCCTACCCCCACATTAAACAGACTAGGTAATCTACATATGACAATCTAATAAACTGTTCAAAATTGACTGCGACATACATAATCGATAATAACCGAATAGTCTACATCATATTGCATACTTGACACGATTCTCTATCTATTTTACATTTACTTTACATTTTCAAAATGACCGTTTGATGCGTGACATTTTTTGAATAATTTCTAGCCAAACCATATTGATAAAAAACGTATTCCCGCAACGAATGGGTATAATGTAAAACGGCGCCATTTTTCATTATTACTAATTTTGGCCAGTCAAAACCTATAAAATTTTACAATCATTCAAATGGCCGTCATTTTTTAAATCGACCAGGAATTATTAAAAACTCCTCATTATTCACTATTGCTAACATATGTTAATACATGTTTCTCATCTTTTAAGGTTTTACAAAATGGTCAAATGAGAAATCATCTTGTACTTTGAACATCCCCGTAGCTTTCTTTTTTTATGAGTCACGTCTTCCTTGAAAAATTTCTGAGTGCGCTACTGTTCCAATGTGGTGGATGGCTTCGAATGGCGAGGTTGGGTTGGTGGTTATCGAAATTAAAGACGATGATAAGATTACCTGCTCATTTTGCTTGAACTTGACTCGGATGAACGAAGTATTTGAGGTGACTGTCGAAGGAGGAGCATATTGTGTGTCGAATTCGTAGCCCAAATATTTGCTTCCATGGCCGAACAGGTCGGGTTGGCTGTTGATTAACGTTTTCAAAGCGAAATCGATTAATTTATCCATTTTAACAAACTGGTAAATTTTTATTTTCTATTTGCAAAAAGTGTAGAATAGGTGGAACCTTCGCATTTCAACTTAGCGTTGAAAACTTTCAATAGAATGTGACATTTTCACGTTATCTCATTTTTATTATGGTGGGTACTTCAACTTAGCATTGAAAACTTTCAATAGAATGTGACATTTTCACGTTATCTCATTTTTATTATGGTGGGTACTTCAACTTAGCATTGAAAACTTTCAATAGAATGTGACATTTTCACGTTATCTCATTTTTATTATGGTGGGTACTTCAACTTAGCATTGAAAACTTTCAATAGAATGTGACATTTTCACGTTATCTCATTTTTATTATGGTGGGTACGTGTTTTTCTTTTTGTATTTCATTTTTTTTTTTTTAAATGTTTTTTTTAGCAGGTTTTAATTTTGTAATGGGAATATCGATTAATAGGCAAAATCTATAATGCCGCGGCATTCTGAATTTTGCCTGCTTAAAAATTGCATTAAACCCCCCCCTATCCCCCCACCCCTCATATGGAAAAATTAAATTGAATTAATAACCCAAATTATTAATATTGCCGGATTATCTATATTGCCGCTAACATTTGTATTTTCTGAGTATGTTTGCTAAAGAAAGGCTAATAGGTTGCTCAATAGTAAATTATACGCATTGGCCACCTCACGGGGGAAAAAATATATAGTTTCCAACTGAGCTGGATATTCGGTGAATTGACGGAATTAGAGAAGATATTAAAAGTTTCCATAAATAACCTGAATTATGTATTTATTTTTGTACTGAAAATGACAAAATTCTCTCTTAAAGCTACAGAATAAGGTACAGTCACTGTTATAATTTGGTCTGACGATGAAATTCGATTGACCTAATCATAATATTTGTAAATATAACAGCATTTTATTCAAAGGAAAACTTCTGCTGGCTCATTAATGTGACATTGGTTGTTGTTTTTTTTTTACTTCATTAAATAAAATAAAAAACAAAAACAAAACAAAAAACGCAAAAACACTTGGAAGAGGTTGCTACCGAGGTCATATTATAACTTGTAACTGCAGTATCTGTTATTATTCTTCTGTTAAAACGATTATAATGCATTTGAAGAATGGCTCGAGTTTGACTATTTTCAACAAATTGGTTTCTTTAAAAGATACGCATACATAATATTTTAAACCAAAATTACAAAATTAAAACCTACGGTATATTTACAGTATTTACAAAGTACCTAACCATATTATTGATTTATGCTTTTCTCAACATTGCAAATGTCATCAATAAAAGGCTAATAAAAACTCAGTCGTCAACTTCAACTTGGTATAGGTACTTAAATAAACGGTAACAATTAGCTTCTATGAATAAATTTGGTAAAATTCATGCTGCCTTTACAGCTTATGAGACTGAAATCGTTTTTGTGCTATTCAGCGGCAGCACCCCTAAATCCGAAGCGCTATGCTAAAAATAATGTTTTAGAATAGCCATCGAGGAGAAAAATACTTTAGGGGAACTTTTGTGTACCCTGAAGGGTGGTTTTACGTTGGTCATGTTTCACAGACAAAGTATGTTTCGAATGAGCAGGGTGAGTCGTTCCATTTGAGTCCTTTTCCATCACGGTTCCATAGTTCTAGGCAATGCTCTTCTTCGCCGTTTTCATATTTGAAGTTATTTGGTTCACCTGCATTCCAGTTTGTAAATACTATTGGTCTTCCGCTGGACATCCAAAAGAAAGAACCCTCCTCCGCCAAATCGGTACCGCCTGTCCAAAAGTGTTCGTGACCGTAGCCTGAAATTTAATTAGTGTCATTTAGAGTACTATACATCATATGGTATACTAGCGACACCTATAACTATTTAGAATGTAGAATAGTTGGTCTAACCGTAGTCTGTGATATATTTTTCCAGTTTGTCATTCTCTTCTTGACTCGTAATACTGGCTAGGTGCATTCCATGGTATCTACAATACTGAGCTGCTCTATACCAGTTAGCCTGAAAGGAAGAAAAAAAAAAACAATGAAAATAATTATTTAGTTATGGAAAAGATTAGAAGTTCGCTTAATATTACAGAAAAACTTATTTTGGGCTCAGATACTCGTATTATCGATAATGGCTGTTTTTACTCGTAGATTGGGGAAATACTCACTGCACATACGGTAGAAAATGAGGAAAGGGGTTTGGTCTACTCATGTGAATAGAATATTTTTGTAAAATTTTGCAAATTTGGAGTTAACATGTTTTGGACTCAAGCTGGCGGTATGTTTGGTCGAAACTAGCATACTGAACTATAACTAAAACGAAGATATAGCTGCGTTAGTTTTCCATCTTTTGTAATCCTATAACAGAATATGCAGGTGGGACAAGGATGGAATCGTTTCGTATAAATTTTCGTTCTTTGGTTGTTTCTTTTTTAATGCCCAAAGCTCGTTCAGTTTGTTTGGTCAAAGCTTGAACACAGCCTCTCTTTCACACCGCAGTTGCAGTTAAATGAGTATTTATTTAGCTGTGGCAGGGTGCTCAGTTATGAATTGCAAAAGGTTTAATTTCACAATCATCAAACCTACTTTGAGGTGTTTTCAACTCCTTCTCCCTGAAAAGGGTTTTAGCTATGTGTATCACTTTATTGCTCCACTCATTCATTTGGAGGAGGCCTGATTCCGCGAGTGTAATGAGCAATGATGGGCATTGCGAAGATTACCGGAAAGGAAAATACATGGGAATTTCTAGTATTTTGACGACGGGGAAGATTTGTGTGTGTGCTTTGGGCTGTATTTTACTGGCGAATATTTGCCCTTTCGCGGCCAAATATTCATTATAGTGAGTACGCGGCTGAATGATATTCGTTTTAGAGAAGAAAACTTTCTCGATGAAATCTGTTGGATCTGTGCGCTCTCTTCGAAAACGTGAAATAGTAAAAGTTCTTAGAGGCTACCTTCTAACCTGAACTCTGAAGCCTGTCTAAGATGGACTCACCTAAAGGACTCGTAAAACAGACACAGTCTTGACAAACTGTAATTTAATTTGTCCACTTATCACGAAATTCCATGTAATCCATGCACGTAATTAGAGTGTTACGGTTACTTTTTGTTTTCCTGTTCTTATTCATACACCATTAAGACATAGGCTATTGCTATCTTCTCGGGTAAGCTACATGTAAATTATTGTTGTCTTTCAAAGTTAATTAAAATCTTCATTTTTTTTTTTATTGCTGGTCACAAAATGCGAGGAATGCGGTAGCTTATTCACTTGAGAATTCATACCAAGCAATGGCACTTAATTCCGTATAGATCGTGTAATCTTCAAAAACAACTTTCTCATTAGGAAAATATCTTACACCCGAATGCCCACACATTTCGATTGCATTGTCGGCATCACTTGTATGGTCAAAGATATAGAAATTGGAATGTCAATTAGATTTTCACGAGCCAGTTTACACGTACATTATGTTGCATTCTTACCGACGAGTAAATTTCCATTTCCATTTAGAAAACTTATTTTTCTCGTCCTGTTAAAATAACTTTGCGCGTTGACCCCCCCGGGTAGGCCTTTTTAATTCGGTGGCATTTTTTCCATCCGAAAAATTGGAAGGTATAATTATGAAACTAAAATGGAGAAACAGCGACCAAGAGGCGACAGCTGAGAGTGGAAAATTAAATCTCATATCGTAAAGAGAGGAACAACACTATTGTATAAATAAAGTACCTGGGCTATTTTTATTTTGTTGTTATGAAAATTTTCATACGGCTGGACGAAGATGGTAGGATATTCAGTTTAGAAGATAGACGTAGCTTTCACCTAAACTCGTGAAGGCAAAGGTGAATTCTTTTTCATTAATTGATATCTAAAATATATATGCTTCAATTTGAAAAAAAAACTTTGAAGACCTCTGAATCACCGATAAAATGTATTATAGTTTTTGTATTGAAACATAATTACTGACAAACCAAACATAATAATTAATTATGCTTGAACTGTATAAATCTCAGTTAGTTTTTATGAGGGGTATAAATACTGGAATTTATATTAACCTTAATAGTGTAATCAGCCTTGACTCGGCGAACTTGACCTTATTTTTTTGTGACTTTGACCTTTACCACATGGGTAAAATTTCAACTAAATAAACATCTCATACAAAAAATTCATCTTCAATATATATGTATTATTACTGCGAGAGGACTAAAATGATTCTTATGATACCTGAGTGAGCCATAAGTGAACTCAGCAAACACAAACCCTATATTGGTCTCTGTTTACAGTGATGCACTATAATAATTCTAGAATGCCCAAGAGTAACAGTATGAGTAAAAAATGATCACTTTTGAGATCCTGATACCTTAATTGGCTCTCTGTAGAATAATTTTGAAAAAATTCTCCATTATGTTAATATTGTGTTTTAAAATCTCAGTCATAAACTACCGGATATTAAACTGCCTTGTTTTTATAAACTTGAAAACGCGCTTTCCTGAAAATTTAAAAAATACGATTTTTCACTTATAGTTGTTACTCCTGGGCACTCTAGAATTGAATATGAGTAGGGCAGTGGCGCCCACGGCAGGGTCCAAGTGGGGCAGCCGCCCCACTTGATTTGGGATGGGTGGTCTGAAAGGAGTGAAGTAGGTAGGGAAAAACTGAGGAAAAATAGAATTTTTTCAAAAATAAAAATCGTCTTGCATCATAGGTGAAATAAGCTATTGATTTTAGGTTTTTAAGTCAAAATTGAGTGGTTAGTTTGAGATTTTGCCTCACTTTATTTAAAATACGTGGGTGCCATTGGAGTAGGGTGTTTTTATTTGGGTTTTTACCAATTCAGAGTGTGCTACTATCGAAGGTTGAAAGGTTGATGATTGATTCGCGATTTAAAATAGGAGAAATTTACAGATGGTCACGTGACTAGCGCACGTTGATATTGGAGCAATCAAAAGTATTTTAAAATTCAGTATTGCTCCAATAGTACGAATAGATATAGTTCTACGAGAAACCACCAGATATCAGCCACTTTGCGTGAAAATCCCAATTATGTGTGATGAAAATTCTTATATGACTTGCATGAATAAAACAGGACCTAATTTTTCATACTGATTCAAAATTTTTATATGGACGGTCACGTTTGCAGATCAAAACAAACAAAAAAAATACATGAGTCGAAAATAAAGATTTTCTCCACATTTCGTGATCTCGTAATTGCGGAATCCAAACGTTGTCGTGATGCGAATTATGATTTATGCGTATATTAGCTACTTTTGAATTTGAAATAATTTTACGCAAATCGCAAAAACGTATGCAAATTATGGAAAGTGGTACAGTTCTATCGAGCTAAGCTTGATGACAGAAATTCAAATGGATACTGCAGTGAACTTCCCTTCAACCATTTGTCGCGTGATATAGTTAGTAGGTATGCCTTATACTTTTTCTTATTTTCATTTTACATGAAAATGTACGCAAGCCTAACGGATTCTTGTCTTCTAAATTTGTATTACTTACAGCTTAATGGTAATTATATGCAATGAAATCGTTTCTTCTTGAGAACGTAATCTCATTTGCTTCTCTTTTTCTCTCGACTCGTTTAAATTTTTTGTCCGAAACAAGATATTTTTATTTCTGGAATTCATCAACGGAGTTTTGTGTGCTGTAGCTGTAACGTAACAGCCGAGCAACTTTTTTTGCATATGCTCAGTACATGTAATTTCTTCAGCTGTAGATACATATGTAGCTGGTTAAATTATTGGTTAGGAGTAAGACTAAGATTATGGATTTCGTCAGTGAATAAATTATTCAATTCTTATTTAAACATTTTGAGGAGAACAGAAAAATTTATAAGCAGTTTAGTGTTCTGCAGATTTACTTTGAAATTATTTTTTTGAAGAAGAACTTTTACAATAAAATGTTTCCTACTCCTAATCTTTTTGAATAATGGAATGTGGGCTTAGACTCGACAGAAATGGGAATTCTTTGCATCAATCTATGATGGTTTTGTAGGTAAAGTGTGAGAGTGTAAACTGTATAATTTGGCCGCTCCTGCTGTATTTTTATGATCTGATTCCAGGCTGCAGAGTGTATGAATAAGGTCAATTATAATGACCTTGATTTCGTATATTAGTGTAGTAGGATCGAGTGGAACTATTTCTTCGTAAAATATTATAAAGTATTAGGATTATCGGATATCCATCCACTACTTTTGTGCCTGGCTTTGCACTCTGTTCTCTTTACAACTCAGGCCCGTAGCTGGAAATCAGGCTTTTGATATATTGCCCCCCGAGCAAAGTAATGTACCTCCAAAGTAAATTTGTTTCTACTCATTGGAAGCATGATGAGAGGATTCCGTTTTGTTCCCTTGAAATTTTCGTTGTTACCTCCCTAATGTTTTGCCCCAGCTGCAGCCCCTACTAAAACTGCATTCAAATGGGAAAAACCGTTATTATAAATTATGACGTTTCCTTTGGCTCATTCAGTCATGTATTTTCGAAAGAATTTCTTGGTTTACCAATACCAATCTTTAATAATTAATTGAATACTGACTAATATCTATTACCTTGAAAAAAGTTCCTAAGTAATATCGCTTCTCGCCTGATTTGAGTAATGGCATTGTCCATCTGTTGAGTATATTTTCATCTCCGCAATTTGTACATTCACCTAGAAAAAATGGAGAAATGAATAATTTTAAGATTATTTATCTATTAAATATAGATCTATTTAGTTCAGCCGTTTACTGCCAATTTAATTTTTGATGGCACCAATAGCTCCAGTGAGGGGCAATTCAATTTTCAGTGGCACCCAATTGGTTCAGCTGACGTCATCTTTTTCTTTATGATGGCATCAGTGACTTCTGTTTGCAGTTGCACTAATTTAAATGGGTTCAGTTAGCACCAGATTAGTTTTGAATAGAACGAATGGCTCCAGTTAGTGCCAATGCAATTTTAGGTGGCACCCAATAGGAGTGACTTTGGTGGCATATATACCTATATCCAGTATGCTGCGTGTTTCTATTATTCCGCTGCACGTATTGACGATGAAATTGTAAAATGATTTCAGTGTTACTTCAGAGTTCAAAAGACATTCGCCTTGTATGTACATATTTACAAACATTCATTGGTAATTTACGTTCTTTCAGTTTTCAACCATAACGTGGCAATCGTTCGATGCAATATGTAATTTTTATGCTGGCAAAAAAGTGCCTTTAAATGTTTAAAAATGTGTTAATATAATGTTGCCCTTATACTGGCAAGTTGGTGGTTCGTTTTGAAGGTAGGCCAACTACAGTTTTATTAATTAATGTTCGAATTTCTCCAGTGAGTGTTAATTTTGAAAAGAGACCCAACGAAGAATAATAAAATTAACGATATAGGGTGCTGTTTCCCTTTTTTGTCTCGAACATTGTCAAGCATAACTCTTCATTACTGTGGGAATTTCGTCTATTATCGACTCCTATTTTATAATAAATATATTTTATGCATGTAATGAGCATTAAGAGCTCAAGGTAAACCGCCATCACACGTTCTAGTTACTGTCACAATAGAAACAAAACTATTCATTCATTTTGCTGCTTTCAATGTCTGATTAAATGAAAATAATATGCTCCACATGTAGATTTTTTTCTTTCTTCTGCATTTATTAAACAAAACATACAGGTTTAAATTAACTCTTCCCACCCACTTTTTTTTTTCAATACAAATTTTTGTATTATCTCGTCAATATTAGGGAGGAAAAATGTAAACCGTTCTGATGAAGAATGACAATACAGGATTAACTTATCCGTCGTCAACTGATTTTTTTTTATTTACCAATTATTTAATTAAATTTTTTTTCCACGTTTCCATTATCTCAAAAGGAATTTAATGAGATATAATCTAAAGGTAATCACATTTTTCACTCGTTTTTCCTTTCACTCTTTAGAACTAATTTTTTAGTTTTAGTATTACGGAAGAAGTTTAGTCTGCCTCATCTGAGATCATTATACTTTTTTGCCAGAATTTAGGGGTCCAGTCCAACCCTAACTCAATTTACGTTTATTCTATTTACGCCTCTTTTAGGAAAATCTTGAAAATCATGCTTTATTTTTGTTTGCCCGATGAAAAGCAATGGGTGGGAAGGGAACCAACTTCTCGGATCGAAAAATCTATTTTAATATCGTCTGTATTTCAGTTTCTCATTTCTTCACCGCTGTTTTGAATGCAGACGAAAATATTTCATATGTTGCGTATGTTTTGCAGTATTCATAAAACAGTGTTTCAAATTATTTACATACTTTCGTAAAAATATTGCATTACTGGTTGAAGGGTGTTTCAAAAGAATTGAAATAATTTTTTCTCCTTTTCTTTCAAATGAACGACGAGATTGAATGTCTTAGAAAGCTTAGCTGTTCAAGGTTTCAAATGAAATAATGTGTTAAACCTTGCTGCCAAGTGTAAGTTATCCGTAGCCCAGTGTACAGACCTGGGGTTTTAACAAATAGTTTTCCTTCGGGCTATGCGAAAGAAAACAATATCGGCTCGAGCTGACGTCGAAATAAATTTAAATCGAGATTTACCCTCCTCTTCGGCAATTTATTCTTGATGACTGTGAATCTTGTAATTTAATTTTGTTTTCATTAAAGCTGTGTGTTCACGAAATAGTGTAAAAAGGGTGCGGACAGATTTAAAAACGCTCCGAAGAAGATTAGCTTTTCAGAGTAACAGGTGGATAAAAAGCAGTAAAATTTAAAAATCGAAAAAAATAACCAGTAAATTTACTCGGTTTCTCTTCTCAAGTTTTGATATAGAAAATGTGTAACTTTTCATAAGCCAGGTTCGATTCGCCATATAGCTGAGTGTCAGAAGGTCGTTACTCTCAACACCCGAGTGTCAACTTAACCTGACTTGCTCGAGTCTGCAGAGTCAACTAAAATCAGAAAAAAACTATTTATATAAAAAGTTTTTTACCCTTAACTTTTACCAAGTCTCATCAAAAGATGGAATCTGAATGTGCAAGATTTGGGTTATAGTTGGTATAAGTACTGCAGAAGTCTAATTTTATACCGACTGACCAATGGGTATTAAAATCTATTGTTTTCCGATTCAGTGTACAACAAACGTTTGTCTTTGAGTTGATTATTTGAACTAACCGTGAGTTGTTTTAAGATTTGTAAACTGATTTACAATTTTAGTGATAGTTGTCTCTGTCTCTTATTATCAACTATTGGTATCTGATCTTAATACAAACAATGTATTTATCTGTTTTTTCAATTTGTTTTGCACTTGGTTGGTATACAAATAGCATAACAACAAACTGAGTGACCCAAAAATAATCAATTTCTCACCTCCGAAGGAGATATAAGTACTTACTGTTGCTTTGTCTATCAGGGAACTAACAAAAAAAAAAAAATTAGTTCTGTCATATTTCAATCAGAACAGCAGCGTAACTTTTTGAGAAATTGAATAAATCTACGTACGAGTACTAAGGCGTTGGCAAGATGCGAAAACCTTACCCCAAATTTCATACCCTACTCGTGAGTTAGAAGTTTTTGAGTTGTTGAATTCAAATTTACTATGAGATTCAAGATTTGTTCTCTTTTTGGCTAGAAATTGGATTTTAATAAAAGAATTTAAAAAGTTTTTAGGTAAATGCTTTCATCTTCATTAGCACTTCAGTTTACTGTTACTTGATACAATCGTACATTTTCTGCATTGCCAATACTAGATGGGAGTACAAAAAGTGACTGAAATTAAATAATAATGTAAACGTGTGACTTATTAATAAATACCTAATTTTCTCTTCATATTTTGGCTTTTAATTTAATCATTCATTTCGTGTAACAGATAACTGTTAGGTGGCCATTCTTGGATATATATGAATGAGAATGATAATAGAATGAAAGGAGAATGGCTGATACGAGTATGAAAACATTTATACGTGAAAATTAAATCTCAAACAACAATATTTTATTAAATACGTATTCGTCTCATTGGTGTCATTAACGGTTTTTAAATTTATGAGGAAGGTAGGTATACCGCCTGCATTGTTTGTCTTCTTATTTACACGGAGCAGCTGGTATTTAATTATTTTTTTTTGTCATCTTCCTATTAATTTTCTTTTAAATTTGTTTTCGACTCCGTTGAGCAAGTGAGGTATTTTTTTCTCCCTTTCGCTGCACCTCCAGCCAAAAAAAGTATATTAAAGTGTTCTTAATGGATGTAATATAAGTAATGCTTCTGCCAGAGAAAAGATTTATGACTCGAAATCTTCTGGTTATTCCTGAGAAAATTTTGATTTCGACATTAGCGAATTATGAAGAGCTTGTATAAGAGGAAGTTCGTGAGTGCCCTTTTTTTAAAATGTCAATTTGTACCTGTTTTGAAGACATGAATAGTATATGTTCTTCTGACGTCTCTGGCTGGCATTGTTCAATTCATATGCAGCAGTTCGGAAACTATCTAAGATGCTGAAAAATGACTATCTACGCGTTAAATAACTGTTCTTATAAGTCTCTTAATTTTTAAATAATTGGCAATTAGTTATAAACTTTTACAACTACTTTTTTTTTTTTTTCGCTGGTTCATAAATGTTGCAAAGTGATAATATTCACACCTATTTCTATTTACGCGTATACTACCTATAAAAAGTCGGGCTAGTATATGTGCAACTTTATAATTTTCTAACAGATTATCGAGATCGTGACTGTCTGAAGCGTGCTCCATAAATACCCGACAAAGTTATATAGCGAATTAAGAACATTCCTAAGGTCATTCGTTTCCGATAACTGAATTGGTCATCATTGAGAAAAAAAAAAAATACTGTACTATGCAAGCTTTAGAGAATGACCGTATTCCATTGGTACTTGTTGATCTGTTTAAATTTATGTGTAGTTATGAAAATGTTGTATTATTTTAGGGGTTCCCTTTCAAGGTTATTATATTAAATGAGATATAATTTTCTCTAAAAGCTAGAAAAATAGCTGTGTAGTCTACCGCGAAGCATCGTGAAAGCGGAGATAAATTATTCTCTTCAACACCAACGTATCTAAAAATGGTGATAAATTTTTCTTGACCTATAATGGTATAGATATACATTATAATATCGCTGACCTCCTTCCACCTCCTGTACCTGCTTGAAGATCTATTTTTTGCAGTTCATTTTACCAAACGATTAAAAATTTATTAAAACCGTGATTCTTGCGAACAAAGAATTCTGGTAACCAGCTATCCACTCTAACGCTATAATCCAGCAATAGTATCGTTCTTCGATGTATCCATTTTTGTAGTTTCTTTCGTCAACTTTTGAACCGCATAAATGGTCTTTTAAGTAGAGCAGACAGAGTTATGCTGAATTAAATAAAAAATAAAATAAAAGGGTTAAAAAATGGAGTCGATAATAGCGACAATAATGATTTCTGAATTATCATCCATAAAGTATACAATTATCGCGGTGCTGTGTATTGTGATTTAAAAATCAAGTATGGTAATTATAATAATGGTACACAGAATGAAGGGATTTTGTTGTGATTCCGTAAACTGTAATTTAATCGCGATTACATCAGTTATAGCGTAACAGCAGGTGAAATTTTCCTGCAATTTCTCACCTTCATTCGTCATTTTTCCTAACCTATTTTTATTTAATTCTTTCCACCTTTTTTTTTTTTCCTTATACCTAGGTATAGGTACTTTAAATTTTATTTTACGGGATTGTCTCCTTACTGGAGCGATGAGTTACGTTTTGAAATTATTTTTGATCGTATCATATTTCACTATGTTACGCACTTTCTCTTCATACACAGCCTAACGCTGCTAAATAAAGTATAGAACTTGAAAAATGGCTATGTTACATAAAAAGAACATTGTCGTCGAGAAGAGTTTACTTTTCTTTATGTTGTAGTGGTTGTCTTTTTCTCTTTTTTGTTCTTCGCCGCATCTTGTATTGCTGGTTCTAAGTTATATGGTATGCGTGAATTTTAATATATGCTCCCATGGCTTCTTGACATATGAATGTGTGTTGGATAAACACTTAATAAAGAGCATGCGCCCAGTGGCACAGTTTCGATTTCTGTTACTTGATTGTAAAAAACAAAAAATTGTACAACTTATGACAAATTGAAACAATATTTGTATTATAATTTTTGAAAAATAAATTTTGAAGTAAATGTTTTAACAGTTTCTAATTCAATATTAGAATTGAATTTTTTTTGGGGGGGACTGAGAAGCAACTGGGTTAGAAATGGGAAGTATTTAGCCACAATTAGAATGCAACTAACGAGTCATCTACAGACTTGAAGGCGGATAATACAAAAAAAGGGCATGTGTCATAAAACGATATTCTTAAATGAACAGTACAATACGCAAGAAGAGGATGAGTCTAATTTTTTCAAAAACTGAGTTCTTCTAAAGTTCAATTATATATGTTACCGTTAAAGTGTTACTATCGTTATTGCATGAAATAACTAGTTAATTTATAAATTAACAGCGAAACATTGTAAGTATGAAAATTTTTCACAGTCTACCTTGATAATGCATGAAATACCTAGTTATTCTATAAATTGATAAGATACGATTAGTTAAATCATGAAATGGACCATTTATAAAAAATTTCATCACAAAAGTATGGTTACAAGTGTAAACAAAACTTAATTTAAAAGGACTAGATGCAAAATTAGGGAAGACAACCCAAACACGTTATTTATTGCAACAGCTGTTACTTCTATGGCATTTAGAGTTACATTTTATTCTGTTCTTGATGCACAAACAACGCTTATTTATGCACTTTTGCATGCAGTGACATCTCACAAAGCCTTGACCATTACCTGTAGCTTGTGAGAAAGCCACTGATTGTAGCAAAATAGTGGTGGAGGTGATGGGTACTTCATCGAGCTGGACAAATTGTTTGTGGCTGAGAGCAAACTGGGAGCAATTGTACAGAGAGTTTATAATTCCTCACCTTGCATTTAAGAAACAAACACAAAAGTCTGATTGTCAAGATAAGATAGCCCAGCCTCGCAACCTATGAATTTGACTATTTTCACTTTTTGTATGTGTGTAAAAGAACACAGTTTTATTCTTATTTTGTATTTCTAATTGTTGGGAGGCTAGGCTATTTACAAACATCAACGGAACGCACTTAGTTTATGCATGAAATAACTAGTTCAAGTGTAAAAGTATTTTGATTACACACCTAGCCGTTAAAGCATGAATTAACTGGTGATTTCATACATTAACTAGAATTAATACTTTAACGGTAACATATACACCAAACTCTAGATACTTATTGTAAAAATATCTTGTTCCAAAATGCAACCATTGCTGAGAAAATGAGCTTCAAAGTTGAGGTGCTATGTAAGAAGGATATGTAACATAGAAAGTGTGTTCTTTTGCTTTCCAGTAAAATATCAAAAAGGCGCTTACCTTTTATCTACATTATTCCCTCATGGAAATTCGTTGATCATAATTTTGCATGTTATTGAAGAATGAAGGTTCTTATTGAATTAGCGATTTGGCTACTAAAATACCGAATATATGAAAAGATCGGTCTATTTACAAATAAAACACTTTGTTTTGGTTTGGCTCCAACTTATATAAAATGTGCTCCGATAATTTGTCGATACAATAAAAGTTGTTTTGTCCAGACTTATTGTTTAGTTTGTTTTTTGTTTAGTATTTTCATTCGTTACACTTTCAGCCACAGAGGCTGCCAGTGTGGTCCATAGGAAAAACATATTTTCATTTTTCGTGCATTGTTTTTGTTGATGATTCGGGTAAATTTTCATCAAAACAACTACATTCTTTATGTTCATTATTGTATAAATTGTATCTCGCATTTATCTAACCTCCTGTTATTACTTTCATCTTGTCTGTTGCAGTGTGTGTGCTTTTCGCGAAGAAAGTGCCTCGTTTTCGTTGGCTTTTTGCTGACAAGCCACTTTTGCCAGTTTTACTGAATCACTTGTTCCTGTTTATAGGTAAGTTTTCAATATCGACCCCGTCTTGTTAATTAGACCTATCTCTACGTAGAAGAAATAGAAACCTGAGAGCGTGTGCGTATGAAACAGCCGATATACATATATATGGCACCTAATTTACTTATTGCACGCGTACATGTCAAATTGAGACGTTGCTATTCTTATGGATCTTTTCATTGGAGAGAAAAAAAGACGGCTTGATTTTTTTGATGTTAGTCAAGTGACGGTCATGGGTATTGTTCAATGGCGGATTCATTAACTGAGGAATATTGGCTTATTATGGTGAAACGTCGAACAATATTAATTTTAAAATACTTGGATTTATCCTCTGAATAGATTAATAATGGTCATTAATAGACGATTCAGCCGACTTACTCCGTTGTTTTCTCGTATCGTCGAGTTATATTTACCGTTTCTCTTCGCTTTTTTCATTCAATATTAATTTTCAAGATTGAGTGGGTAAGTTACCTAAAATAAGAAAGAACTATAATACTCCATTCATTATGAAAACTTGCAGAAAATTGATGGCAGACTGTATAATACTTGAGGAAGAGGAATAGGTTGTGATTTACTATGTATAGTGAATAATCTAATATTTTTAGAACTTTTTACTATCTTAGAAAAACACATCTACTTATGACTATTTTTGTGGTAATTTCTGCAACAAATTTTGAACTGTCCTACTTTTCCTAGGCAAATTGTAAAAATTACTATTGAAATTTTTCTCAGTGGGTCAAAAGCGTCCAAACTATTTCATTGCAGTTTTATTGCTTTCTACCGAATAGTGTGTCAAAAAGTTTTTTTTTTGAAAACGAAACATGAGAAGTGTTTCACAAGTTTTCTAAGGATATTTCGGTCGTAGTAAAAATTAATTCGTTTTATTTTTCCTGAATGTTCTGAATTTAGGTATCTTGAAGATTTTATTAATTTATTGAGTTTGAATCGATTGCAAATTCCTATATTGAATTACGTTATTATCTGCACTGATAATCGATGATAATTTTCGAGATCTACGAATTTGATAAATAGTTTCATTCTTCCTATAGTCAATAACCAAGACTTCTTAACCTCCTGACTAATTTATTACGAGTACCAATGACTGGTTCCTGTAAACTTAATACATAGAAACGCTCACAACAGAATACCAGTACAGTGTTCAAACAATTTCCCAGCTATTTTGGGTCAGTATTACCAGTACTAGTAGCGTGTGAATACAGCTATAGTGTATATATTGTAGAACAGTTGAATGAATAATTAATGAAAGAGAAGTACGGAGCTGTATATTATCAATAAGTGCGACGAAAAAAAATAAACATACCAATATTTAGCACCATGTAAAAAAGAGTGTGTGAATAAAAATGATGGGGAAAAATACCAGTTTCTACCCGAAAAACTGACATGTTTTCCCGCACTTTACAAGCGCATGTGTTGTTAAAAAATGATTTCAATTTTTTATACCTATAGTAGGTATAAATTATTCTCTTCGGATATAACCCTTCATTGTGATAGGGAGTTATTTCTTCTCTCGCAGACAATAGGGCTGTATATTTTATGTATTTCACAAATCAATCTTTGCGAATGGTTTATGGTTTCTTTTTCATCGATTTCGGAAACTCTTTCGAATTTGCAGTCAATTCAAAGAAAGGGTAAAAAAATTAATTTGAAAGTTGTTTTGGCACCAACGTTGAATGTATTTTCTGTTATACTGACGCGACCTTCTATCCATTTTTAGCATGTTTTTTTAAATTACATAAAGTGAATTCTTTTCTGATGTCATCTTTAAACGACACATTCGATCTCATATAAGGTGACACAATATTCTTTTCCGCTGCCAATGTACAACCTTTAGCAGCCATAATTAACCTCTACCTTCGTATATGTTGCTGCGAATTCGCTTTCTCATGTGTCACATCTATCGATCGGTTTGTCAACTTCGTGTATAGTAGCCTATACCTAACTTATCTTTTTTTTTTTTCTCTTTGCGCACTTCTTTCTTTTGTACATAATCTCGTATTCCACAATTATGTTTGATTGATGAGGCTATTGTATTAGTTTCGATGGATAGATGCGTGCAATTAAACTGACCGTACAGCGGGTTAGCGGTTGTTTTCTGTCTGTGAAGGGGTGTGGAATTAACATTCGGTGCGAGAGACTATGTGTATAATATATATATAGTTGAAGGATCTTGTCATGTAGGATTAACCTCTCTACCTCCAGCAGATCCTATTGACTGGTTAAATAAGGTTAGCCTGTCAAATTTGTCGTGATGAAGGTGTTGGAAAATGTTCATTTACGAGGGCAATTCTGCATTTTTCGGATTTTCTCGACTTTCCTCTTTTAATTTCGCTCTCTTCTGTAATTTAGTGCTCAACATCTTTTCCAACCGCAGAATCGTAAATCTTGGCCACATCGACGAAGATACGAAATGTTAAGGCAGAAATGCGTTATCAAACGACAAATTTCTATTCTAACGAACGCTAAGACACGATCTGCGATAGGTTTTTTTTTTGGTGTTCCTATTTATTGCTGCACTACATCTTCCTACCACTTTCATGAGACAAATTTTTCTCATTTTTCCTCGTGTGCGGAGACATTTCAATTTTAGTATACTTTCGTGCCGGTGTAATAAAGCCACGGATGGCTTCAATACGTGTCGAACAATATTTGAAGCCCTGCTGACGATATCTACACTCTTCCTCCGTCTGTGGGGACTGGTCTCTCGCTCTTGGAATTGCTGTAAAAAATTAATCTCGAAGAATCGGAAGCTGCGGGACATTTTACGGCCAAAAATGTACGTAGGCTAATTTTATTGAAACAAAGTCTGGAAGGGCTTCCTAAACTCTGAGAGCCTTTGGAAGACAAAGTTTAGTGGGTAAACGTTTGTTGCGGCAATAAAAGCAATATACCTTTAGCTCGACAGAATTTCGGGAAGATTTTTAGCCCACATTTATTATAGTTCAGGTTATTGTTTTTAGTCTTGGTGACTTATTTCACGTTGATTTTAGTCGACGTGGTTTTGAGTCTATATAAATTTCAGTCCTAATCTAGCAGCTCTCGAGATACCCGTAAGTGTATTGGGTAGTCAGCCTCTTCGAAGTTAATTTATTCAAATCATATAAAGAACTCAAGGGAAATGATAGTTTTCTAATAAGCGTTTATATTAAATCTGAAATCTGATGATGCAACCGGAATAAAAGGTAGCCCTGCTCTACTGATGTGGTCTCTGAAGGAAATGAGCTATTCAAGTTGAATAAAAGAGTATAAAGAGTTGATAGATCTTACACAGTCTCCGGTTATACTCAGATAAAATTGTCAAGGAAACAAAAATATTTACGAGGGTAATTATGAAATTATTGAACGAAGATAAAGAGTAGCCTAGTTTTTACTTTTTCTTCACAAATCTTAAATTTTTTTGTTGGTAATAAAATACATAATTTATTTTAAAACTTTCACTAATTTAATTTTGTTTATGTGATTGAAAATTTTAAAGTAACTTAGTGAAGATTTTGTGGTTCAGTGAGGCCAGAGACTAGTCTCTCAGGGTAAGAATAGGGAGGTTGTGGTTCAACTATTCTTACCTTTTGTTAAAATTTGATTTTCTCGTTATGGTCAGAATTTTTCGCGCATCTTATTCTGTCTTAAATTTTTGGTTTTGGTGGTTCTATGAAAAAGGCGTTTATCTTTCTCAACAAACTCTACTTTTTTTTTCCCACTTCATGATCTTGCGAATTGATATTTTCTATTAGAAATTCAGTGATCTAAAATATTCATACCACTGCACAATGATTTGGAAATTCCACAGGTCTTAAATTTTGATATTGAAAAATTAATAACCTGATTTCAAATCTTTGACGACGTTAATGCTGTTGTTGTCTTCTGGTTTGTGTGAGGAGAATCTATGGCCATGAACACATAAATGACTAAAAAGTATCGTAATCACCACGATTTGATAACACAGTAATTTACCACATACGAACGAAGGTATTGATGCGAACCCGCTCGAGATCATAATTTTATATTCGGTAGATGTAAAATTTAGGTTTGAAATAAAAAATCAATAAAATTCGCGAACGCACCAAAAAACGCCTGAAAATCATGAAAAATATAATAATAATTGTCGCGCACCAAAAACTTTTCAACTCTGCTGGCGAGACGTCCTTGCACTTAAATTGCAACTATCGAGAATCCATCCCAAAGATGGATTCATATGTTGGTGTAGGTATGAAATTTTTTTCTCTCTCTGCCCGTGAAGTGAAAGCGTTCATTGGATGAACTCTGCAGAATTCAAGTCTTGTCGAGATCGAGACCGGTAATATTATATCTTCCTGCAAAAAGATTTTTTTCCCCAAGTGTTGAAATCGATAACTCGATAAGAGTTTAACCAATTTTTATTTTTATTGATTTTTTCTAACATTTTTTGTTATTCAGTTCGTACCGCTTAGCCTCGATTTTTGGTATCATGATCCGATTCGGCGTCTTTGTATGCAACTATAAACCATATTTAATTGCATGTTAATTGGTATACCTCGTAATTACGTCATTTACGCTCGTAGAATAAACAAATTGAGATATTTTATTGGTTTTAGAGAGATGAAAGACTGTTATTAAATAGAAACAAACAATTAGCTAGAGATTGAAACATTAGTATAGCCAAAACTAAACTGTTATTTGGAGAACCACTTAGACTAAAAATATAAAGTGGACTAAAAAATCTATCATTTTACTTAAATAGGTGTCGACTGTCGAATAAAATCAACGTGGATTAAACAGATATTCGTAGTCAAACGAGTATTTTAATTTAAGTATAGTTTTTAGTCCTGTTGATTTAGGATGTATTGTTTTGAGTATTATATGCTGATCTTCGAGGACGTAAGCGTGATTTTTCATCCATAAAAGAATATCATAACTTGGCTGATAAATCCACATAAAATTTGGGGATTTCAGAAAAAGGGAAGAGAGAGTGCTTAAACCTGGGTTACATATTACAAGGTATGAAAGCCAGCATTCTTGCTACTCTGCCTCCCACATTCTTATTACTCGTGTTATTGTTTGAAAATTGGTCTAATATTAATCTTCTGATACAACAAAACAACCAAGGACTATGTTTGTCTTTCACACTTCATCTTGAGTCTAACAACTGTTTTCATGGTAGTCTTGTTGGCATAGTTATGGGCTATGGAAGGTCGCTGGCTCAAACTCAGTTATGTCCACCAAGCCCTACTTACAGTGTAAATATCATGTCCCAAAATGCAATTGTCGTTGAGAAAATGGATTTCAAAGTTGAGAAGCTTCATAATAAAGCTGTGTAACATTGAAGTTTTTTTTTTTTGGCATTCCTGTAAAATTTGAAAAATGGATTCTTCTCCTTCCTGCGTATCACTGTTCAGATATTCTTTCATTCAGATTTTCAGAAATGGAGTGTTTAATCTCGAATGTAAAGCCTGAGTCCGCGATGATGAGAAAAAAGAAGGAAATGAAGATGAATAGTTCGTTGACCCTAGAATAGAATTTACATTTTTTCCGTTTTTTAAGCTTTCGAATTGTTATGACCCTATGAAATGACTATAGTTCAAGGATGACGATACAGACTGCGCATTTACCTACTGATTAGTTATATAGTTGTACGTTTACTTTGAATGTAACCTCACATTCCAAATTTTTCTGAAATTAATAAAACGTACGCGTTGAAATATTATCTGCATAGTGTAGAAAGCTCATATTTTCATTTCGAACTCATGCTGGCCTATTCGTTGATTAAGATTTTACCTCGACGTTGTAGAAAGGAAACTGACTTGGGTGTGATGGTGTCCATTTCATATGTTTGCATATACATAATGGATTGTGGTGGTTAAATTATTCAAGAACATTCTCATAAATATCGTTATCGACATCTTGTGTACTCTTCTTCGCTTCTGGTTTTGGTGCCAAGCTCGTGACTGACCATGCCTATAATATGCTTCGTCCAAAAAATTTCAATTTCATCATTTCGGTAAATATTTGCTCGTAATTTGAGGAGTAGCGGGCGTTTCTACGCTTTCATGTAATGGTTCGGTCAATGAAAATGCCCCCAGCTATTATAATAATTTTTGCTTAGGTTCTTTTTTACACCTTCCGGGAAGATGAGAGTTGGATTGGATCATCGTTGTGTGCCTTTTTCATAAAACGTATCCTCGTACATAACATATAGGTATACTTCACGAAATACGATGAACCTCGAAATAGCGAAAGTTTAACGTACCTATAAGGATTCAGTGTCAACTGTGTTTTTTTATAATCTTTAAATTGAAGTTTTATAATACCATAAATAGTGCTGCAGTAAAGAATATTAATTGGAGGTTCGTGAAAGTATCAAGCAGTCAAGGACAATATAACTTTTTACAAATTGGTGCATGCAAGATATCGACACTTTGAATCCATTGGGTTGGAGTTGAAAATGACTTTTCAGCTTGAAAATATTAAGTACAAGCTTTAAAGCTCGAAGTGGAAAAGCAAATGATACTCCGTATTTCAAACTGACCTATCGTTACCCAAATATTGACCTTGAAAGTTTTACTATTTTGAGTAAGATAGTAAATACCTCGGTAACCGTGGTCCTCCTCTACATCTAGCGAATTGCCAATCTCCGGCAGGTGATTATATTCTATTTCCAGTTCGTCATTCACCTCGGTTTTGGGTGATTTACTTTTGATATTTTGGGTTTGATTTATCTGTTTTTGTTGTATTTCCGTCCGCGGCAATAATCTCCGCTGCAATTGATGAGTGAGAATTTGCGGTGATAATTTAGCTTTCAGCACCTCACCTGCGCATAAGCATATTGGCCACAGTTAGAATTTTGATTGAATTTATTTGAAAGAAAAGGGAAAAATAAATAGTTAATAAAATGTTTATTAAGTTTTTTTTTTTTTTTAAGTTACCAGCACTGCTTTGCAGTGTTTTTATACCGTCATAGAATAAGTTGCAAAATGATTGATGATGTAAAATATTATGGCGTGTATGCATATGAGCAGGGGGCACGATAGCAAATATACAAAATACATTTATGTAGGTAATTCGGGAGGTTCATTCATTAATTATCATTTCTTCGTCATATAATACTCGTAGTAAAGCAAACCTTGCTCAAGGACTCATTTGATTCATTGAAGAATTTATTTTGTGTGATTGTCCCAACTCATTTTTCATGTTGATGGTCGAGAATTAAAATTTATCATCTGCATTTTTGCAAATTCATTATATTTTAATATTTTATCCTTTTTAAAATAAGCTTAAGGTTTTGCGAGTATGAAGAACCAAATATGTATTTGAAAATGTTTTTTAGTGAATTTCCCTTCAAGTGATGAAATAGCTGGCTAACCAAGTGAGTTGTGAACGGAAGGCAGGTGCAAAATAAAAATAATTTTATAAAAAATTGCTCTTCAGTGAAAGAATGTATGGGTATATCTTAAGGTACTTTGTAAGATTATCATTATTAATACAGTCCACAATGACTTTGTATTTATTTTTTTATTTTGCACCTTCTCATCCGAATGTACCTATTTTATTTCATTTTATTTCAATTTATTTAACTTTATTTTACTTTCTTTTATTTTATTTTATTTCATGTTATTTTTTTCATATTTTATTTTATTTCATACTCTTTAATTTTTTTCGAAGGTTAATAAAGTGAAATAAAATTGAATAAAATGAAATTATTTTGTACTCATTTTGAACCATTTAGTACTGTCCAAATGACATTTTTTACTGCGCCCCTACCTATGCTCAGATGGGGCTGACCTTTAAACTCCAGAAAAATGCTCCAAATTGGTCTCATCATTTTGTACTCATTTTGTACCGTTTTTTACTGGCAAAATGTCATTTTGTACTGCTCCCCTAGCTAGTCTTAGATATGGGGCCAACCTCTAAACTTCAGAAAAATGCTCCAAAATGGTCTCATTATTTTGTACTCATTTTGTACTGTTTTGTACTGTCCAAATGACATTCTGTATTGCTCCCCTACCTAGTCTTAGATAGGGGGCCAACCTCTAAACTTCGGAAAAATGCTCCAAAATGGTCTCACCATTTTGTACTCATTTTGTACCGTTTTGTACTGGCAAAATATTATTTTGTACTACTCCCCTAGCTAGTCTTAGATATGGGGCCAACCTCTAAATTTCGAAAAAATGCTCCGAAATGGTCTCATTATTTTGTACTCATTTTGTACTAATTTCTAATAGAAAAATAACATTTTGTACTGCTCCCATACCTATGCTCGGATAGGCAGCTGACCTTCAAACTCCAGAAAAATGCTCCACATCGGTCTCATCATTTTGTACTCATTTTGTACCGTTTTGTACTGGCAAAATATCATTTTGTACTGCTCCCCTACCTAGTCTTAGATAGGGGGCTGATCTTCAAACTTTGGAAAAATGCTCCAAAATGGTCTCATTATTTTGTACTCATTTTGTACTGTTTTGTACTGTTGAAATGAGATTCTGTATTGCTCCCCTACCTATGCTTGGATAAGGGGCTGACCTTCAAACTCAAGAAAAATACTCCAAATCGGTCTCATCATTTTGTACTCATTTTGTACCGTTTTGTACTGGCAAAATATCATTTTGTACTGCTCCCCTAGCTAGTTTTAAATAGGGGGCTGATCTTCAAACTTCGTAAAAATGCTCCACAATGGTCTCACCATTTTGTACTCATTTTGTACTGTTTTCTACTAGAAAAATAACATTTTGTACTGCTCCCATACCTATGCTCGGATAGTGGGCTGACCTTCAAACTCCAGAAAAATGCTCCAAATCGGTCTCATCTTTTTGTACTCATTTTGTACCGTTTTGTACTAAACGGTACAAAATGAGTACAAAATTCCCAGCATATTTTGGATCAATTTTGGAGTACTGGGGGTGCTAACGATATGGAGCTATTATTATCAACCCAACCTTTTTTTTAAGGTACCTATGATTACTCATAAACCCAAATAAACCTGTATTACTTTAAATATATCTCACATCTTTCGCCCTGCAATGTAATGTGATATTACCTCGGCCAAATTTGGTCGAGCTGGTTGGATGGCTCGACTGAATTCGGTTGAGCTACTCGTAGCTGGATGAGTCGACCAAATTTAGTCAAGCTGTTTGGTTTGCACGACAAATTCGGTTGAGCTGACTGACTGGCTCGAAAAATTTGGTCGACCTGGCTGGCTGGCTCAACGAATTCAGTCGAATTGAAACAATTTGTTATGAAAAAATGATTTTAATAATTATAAAGCAATTTACCACTCGACTACTAACTCCCTCTTTCTTTTCTTACTGCGCACACCATTCGCCCTAAGATAAATATTCAAGTCGGCATATTAATATAATTTCAGTCGGCCAATTCGGAAATTTTAGCTCTTTATCCTCCCCCCCCCAAAAAAAAAAAAAAAATGGTCGCTATTCGCCTTTGGTAGTATCAATTCGCAAAAAGTCCATTATTTGAATTTGTTTTTTATTAATTCGAGATTCGAGGCATCACCAAGATGTTTCATCATAATTTCACGCTAAATTACGTATTACATATCTTCAACAGAATTAGGTAATACCACCTTGAAAATATTTCCACATCAAACTTGGCAAAAGAGTGCTCTGCTGCACCTTCCTTGAAATTATATGGTGATATTTCCATACTAATAGCATGAAACGTTCCATCCTTACTTTTCTGACCATCACGACTGTTTTTAAGTCAATAAATTCTTACAATTTTACTTACAAAGCTCCTTCAGCTATTCTCATTCACACTCATTATTATTTTTTATTTTTGTTTGTTTGCAGATTAACCTATTGTCACCGAACTAACCTAATATGGACGAAAATGAACTCCAACGTTATAAAGCAGCCATCATGTCGCAGCTACAATTAGTCAAAGAGGTAGGTGGTTTACCGCATCCTAAATGTAGATTACATAAATTCGTAAAATATATGGGTATGTAACCGAAGATATACCTGTATCGAAACCTCTGTTCCGTCTGCACAACTCTACACTCTTTCGCACATCATTTAGGTATACGGCGAAATTTCGAAGAGCTGCGTGAAAAGCCCAACCCATTTATGGACAATTTATGGCTCTTAAAAGTTTGAGTTGTTTTGAAGCACAAGGCGAATTCCCATGAAGGTAAAATTCTTCGTGTTACAAAAAGTTCACTTCAAACTTGTACGTGCCTTGACTTGGTGGTTACGTGCACTTTGAGCTGAATTTGCAAGCCCCTCTGCACTGTCTTCCCTTTGATGCCTCTCCTTTCATTCGTCTCGTAGTAAAAAAAAGTGCGGAAAAAAATTGAAAGTTTGAAATGCAGAGATTAATTCATTTCTTTACTTTCGATGGTGATGTGGGACGATAAATAACTGCTTAACGCAGGTTTTTTAAATTCTTTTTTTGGATGCGCATCTATACTCACAACTTACTACCTGATTATACGTATCTTTGGTTTCAAAGAGCAGACCAATATGCAAAACTGGTTTTGAGAACGTCAGGTACAGTTGAGAACCAATATTTTTAAAGAAACGTAGCAATTATTACATTGTCATCTTAGCAGCAACTTGTCGCCTTAACATCGTTTCTAATTATGACTTCCATAAACGAAGATGACTAATCGCCGAGTTTAATTGCACGAATAAAAAAGCGATCGTATCTGTTATGCAATTTCATTTTTTGCCCCTCTATCAATAAATTCAACGAAAAAGTGGAACTTTGACGAATTTAAGGAATGTTTCGGGTTGTCGAATTTTTCGATGACAGGAGATGAAGTTGACAAATGAATGAGATGGATGAATGATAGCTGGATAATAAATATTTTGCTTTGGGCGAATTAAAAATTTCAACGTTGCAGTTTCACATGTGCGTGTAGTCCAGACAGGTTATGACAGCCGATATTTCATTTTATCCCGAACAGTGAAACACGTGCAGAGGTTGGATTTTTTTCATTCATAGATACAGAGAAGAAGTCCAAAAATTCTTGGCAAACCAAAATAGTCTGATAATTGAGAAGGTCTTGAAGAAGTAGTTGAGTCAGTATTTTGATATTTAGAGATAGATCTACAACCAGCCTCGGACTAGAAAGATAATTGAGATCACCCGAAGGGATTTCTTCCTAGTTTCAACATTTTTCGGAGATGTTATGATTTTTATAAAGGTGACCCTAAAAATTTCTGATATTTCATTGAAAAAAGTTTGAAAGTCATTCTGCTAGAAATTGAGTGAGCACACAAGTCCTTTTAGTCCATGATCATAATTTTTTACTTTGAATTTTTTTGTAATGCGTTATTTGATGAGGGAAAATTGTTGTTTTTTTTTTTTTTTTTCCTTTCAATTTGGAAACGAATTTGTAACTAGCTCTCTCTACTCCTCCCTGACCACATGGCGTTGACGAGTTACAAGTTCCATTTATAATATTCTGCATATTATATGCACACCTTGCAGTTGCAAATTCGAAAAATCAGGAAGATTGTAAATTCCTCCTCGACTCAGTTCTTGTTACTGACCCGATACTTTCCTCGGTAACATCTGAGCTAAAATTATATCTAAAATAGGTACGTGTACATTTCACTGGAATTAACTGACAAACACAATATTGAAAAATTTTTCTCTTAACTTTCTTTTGTAAAAATGGTCTCATTTTTAGTTGGTTATGTTCTTATCCATTTTGCTTTTACGTGGCCTTCCTTACCCGTTTCTTTTTTTTTTCTCACTTTTTTATTTGCGCGTACCTACTATTTTTAGTTTTACATTTTTCTCAACTAAATTAACGATATTCTTTGCACTCAGTCGAGCAGTTTATTTTTGCTGGAATTAACAACAAAGAGGCTCTGTATTTAAAATTACTCTAATTTTTCATACAGGCTTAATGAAACTTCCCTCCTACGAACATTTTTCCTCTTTTCACTTTTTGGTTAAAAACATAAACATTTTATAAAAAAAATCAACGGCGGAGAAATTATTTCATCCTTTGTTGCATTCATATTTAGAAGAACGTAGATACGTCGTATATTTTCCTGCATAAATGGTTGAAGCGAATGCGTGCCTTTTTCTGAAATATCTTTTTGTGGTTTTAACCCTCATTTCCCAGTAATTGTTTCAGTTTTAGTATGCTGTAGCCGTTATTAAAACGTTTGAACCATTAATCATATTTATGGCAAAGGAATAATAAATGAATTTTATATTCAAATCTTTCGTCTAGTAGTGGTCTGAATGAAAATGGCTGTAGATAATGATTATTATACAAATATCTATAGAGCAGATAAATATTATTTCAGTCTTTATGTCATTTTAAATTCGCAATTCATCTATAAAATAATTTCGAATCATAGTGCTGTGGATTGTGAGTGATCTTTGCTAGGGAACATAAAGAAGTGGATTTTGAAACTTGAGTCAGACAATCTTATTGATCTAGAACATGGTGGAAGATATTACATTACTATCTCAGAGTACATGCCAGAGTTAATTCTGTGTTTTATGAAATTTTATTCAGTGTTGTTTCTCAATTTTTACGAGTACCATAGTGAAAGTATATGCAGATGATGTACCTGTAGTTTCCAAAAATGAATAAAAAAATTTAATAGCTGTGAATTTACAATCACAAAACTCATAAATAAAATAATGTTTCGATCTCCCATCTTTTTGTAAGATAGTATTTTTTACATTATTAACGATTTTTTTTCTGCTCTTGATTTTTCTGCTTGGTTTTACACATCACGGCCATATTTAAAATTCTATTAGGTGCTTCGTCTTATTAGTTTACTATGTACATTGATTTCTCATTTTTTTCTTCATCTTTAAAACTAATAAAGAAGAATTATTGTGTTTCTTTGTCGAATCGATCAACAATATTTTGACCAAAATATCTGACGTATGTTTTAAATCGGGTTCCTTCTTTAGACCTTAGTTGAATTTTTAAAAGATTAATTTTGTTGGCTAGTACCTGAATTGTGTTTGAATAATTATCAGTACTATAGGAATAAAGTCACTAAATGTACCTATTCTGTATGATTATTTTTCTCCAAAATTTAAAATTACTTCCTACCATTCAAAACTGGAATATACATGTCATTAGGAAAACTTATCATTATAACTATCATTATATTTGCTCGGCCAAAAAAAAAAAGGGAAAAAGTTTCGGACCACAAATTTAATTACTTTATTAGTAAGCCCTCTCGGAAGCACGCTCAATAAAAAATGAAAATTGTTTCATTATCGTAACGTTTTAATGCTTACAAGTTACAAGATGGGCGTTTTACATTAAGGTAAAACAAGAAAAAGAAGAAACGCATACAAAAAACTTGTAGGATAATAATTTAATTACGTTTCGGAACATTTAGAAAACACTGGTCTGTCTGAAAATTAAAACAATCGTGGTTTCCGTCTTTGAAAAAGATGATAGGTCGGCCTGTATGGTTACTTTTTACTTTGAAAAATTAGTAAAAGAATGAGTAAAATGAAAATAAAATGCTAAAAAAAAAAAAAAATACTTAAACAGCTGATCTGATAAATATGGTAAACAGAAGCACCAGCGAAATTTAGTTTTACTTCTGTTTAAGTACAAAATAAGAATAAAATGTTTTCTATTGGAAACCTGCCAAAAATAAAAAAAAGTATTTTCAAGTATCTTACTTTAATACCTTATTCATTTATCTGATCTCTTCTTCTGAAGGTAGGTCCAAATATATATTTTTTCTCCCACTCTTCAAAGTTCCTCTTTAAGTATCTCTTTTTTATCCATATTATATCACGAATATTTTTCCATCACCCCTTATCCCAAAAGCTTCTATCTTATAATTTTTTTCTGGTTTTCTATGTAGTCGAAGTCTTGCATTCATAATACACTCTAAACATAAATTTTCGAAAATGGTTTTTTATTTTGTGTCCATACCTACGTACATGTATATTATTCGGATCTCAAGGAGGTACATATGGACATGAAATCATCGACTAACTATTCAACATGGTAGCAGTTCAAAATTGTTGATAAAAGACAATGGTGTGCATAAGTGAATTTTGAGTATCCTACTAATGTTTAAAAAACTTTGATGCTCTACACGAATAATATTTTCGCATTCAGCTTGAATTATAATTTTATATAGAGATAGGATGGGAAAAAAGTAAAAAGAGTTAAGGGTGTAGTTTCTTCATGTTGGAAAATGCATTTAAAGGAATGCACCGATTAATCTGAAATTTGCTGCAGTACGCTCTCCAAGGATATCTCCAGGGGCTCTTTGGTGTAATTTTGAAATTTTGCTTTTTTACTCTACATAAATAAAGCATCGCGAAGACCGATCTTTACACCTTGTGAAGGTTGAGATTTCGAAAACCACAACACCCTTAAGAAGTGTCCGAAGCGATTTGCTTCCTCCTTGTAAACATACTTTATTCGTGTAATTATCAGGTATTTTTTTGGTTGAAAATAATCTTAATAAATGCATCGGCAACCAATACTCGTGCCATCTTCGTATCAGGCATTTGTATTTATCGTCGATTATTAAGCTCGAAAATCTTATTCTGTTACTTAAGTTTATCGGTAAAAATTTTGGCAGTGAAAAGTACAATGCAGGAATTTCGTTTTATATCATAAATCTGACATGGCAGCGCTCCCTTCATTCTTGGCTCGCTGCAGCTGGTAGATGCGACCTTACAAAATCAGCCACCACGAACATTTCCTGCGGCGAGACCGTGTGTACCAATCCCGGATATGTCCTGAAGTCCACATTCCTGGTGACTCCTCTCATTGCAAATGCACTCAGCTGGCCAAATGTGTACGGTACTACGTTATCCGCGTTACCGTGACACTGCAGCACGTCGATATCGCGATTCGCGGTCACCTTGGACGGCTCGAAAAGCGTGCTTAAGGGTAGCCAGCAGGAGAGGGCCACAATACCGGCCAGTCGTTCGGGATAGGTCAGGCCGGCATGCAGGGCCAAAGCTCCTCCTTGTGAGAATCCACCGATAACGATGCGATTCGAGGGCACTCCTGCAGCAATCTCGTCCCGGATGAGCGAATGCACCAGCTCGGTGGCGTTCCAAATGCCGTGCACATCTTCCACCGCCGACAGATCCAGTCCGCGAATGTCGAACCAAGCTGGCATTCTAGCACCCTTGTTTATGGTCACCGGGATAGAGCTCGCAGTCGGACATACCAGTTTGATGTGCGCCTCCATAATGTTCTTCAGCGCTTTGGACCAGCGTTCGCCGGTGTCGCCGAGTCCGTGCAGGAACAAGAAAATGGCGTTTGTCGCATTTGAAGCAACTGCAACGTAACAACACATAACCACTGAACTAGTCATATTTAAACTGCCTGAAATTTGCGCTTAACAAAGAAATTGATGGGGAGTGATCGGTAACCCAATGAGCAAAAGGGCTACTTGGTATACTACAGAAGTCTAATATTATACTCATTGACGGTTTTAAAATCTATTACTTATCCGATTCAGTATACAACAAACGTTAGTGTTCGAGTTAATTAGCTGAACTACTACTAGTTGTTATAAGATTTGTGTACTGATTGATGGGTAGTGATAATTTTCTCTGTTTCTAATTATCAATTATTGGTATCTGATTCGAAGAATTAGGGAAGATTGTTTTCATCCTCGACTCAGTTCTTATTACTGACTTGAAATATCACTGTTCTCAAATTATTTCTAAAATACGTTATTTCTCTACTATACGAGTAGTCCTAGATGTACAATTCAATGGAACCGACGAACAAAAACAGTATTGAAGAATTTTTCTCTTCTCAACTTTTTCACCAGATTTCGAAATTTTCTGTAACTCAATTAAGGTATACCTTCTCACAACTTACTTAATTAGTTTTAAATTGATTTTGTTTATTTTCCTATCGAATCTCTCATCTTTATTTTGTATTCCGAATATTATTCTCGATATTTTTGTGAAGAATTTTTATCTTCTTTCATTATCTACATATCCTCTTCGTCTTCAGTGATATGATTTTAATCGAGGTCGTTGAATTTCGCATGCATCTGTTTGTAGGTAAGCATCCAATAATGGTCCAATCAATCCGAAATTGAATCAAAATCCTACGTATAAGTATTTTATAATTTTCAAGGCCGACCCAAACTCTAAATAACCCGACCGCCCAAACACCAATTTTATTAACGACATAATTTTGCATAATCCTCCCTAAACCGTAACGGAAGTGGATTACTGCGCCACAAAAAAAATTGTGTAAAAATGGTTCGATCGCGCATTTATGCAATCGTCCATAATAGAGACGACTTGAAGATGAAGAAATTTGAAACTTTCTTTTATTAGCCAGACGAACACGTAGCCGCTGCTGCTTAATAAGTTCCAATTAAAATCGAAATCACACAACTGGACTCAAATTAAAAACTGGGAGCATAGGTATTCCAAAAAAAAAAAAAACAACAAATTAATGAAACTAGTTTTTTGGTGTTTCGATTTAAAAAGTTCACTTTTATCGAAAAAATATTCGTCGTGCGTTTTCACACAAAAGATATGTGTACCTACATGTATGAACCGTATTATAACCTTTTGCTGAATCTATTACTACTTTTACTCGACTATCCAGCAACCGGTTGGACATTCGAAAAATTATACTTTCTATCATGGTTGCGGAAATCAGAATCGAAAATGAGTATTTGAACATTCACGGCTACCTTGAAACGAATTAATGAGCGAAATTCCTTCAAATTATTGTCTACGAGTCCCTGAGCAGAGAAGTTTGGCATAATTTTCTGTTGAATGTTTGGAGGGGTTTGCAGAAGAACTTGAATTTGGCTTGCGGATTCACTGGGTAGAGGTAGAAAGCGAGTAGAAGGAGAGGAAAGGTGGGAAGAAATTTTTTGTGTAAAGCAAAAATTATTTACTTACATATATTTAGCCTGTCCCAAAGAAGACAGCAAAAATCTGCCAATGAAAACAGTATACGAGAACAATATGTTATTTAAAATTGAATTAAGTCACATAAATCTTGCATACTTTACAGCCGAGTTATGTGTAAAGAGGATGTTGGTCTTGGACACTTTGACTGAGCGCTATTCAGTCAATATATTAGCGACTGTAAATATAATATAGGAGGCATGTGGGCTTATTATAACACAATAGCGAGAGACTTAGTGTAGCTTTTGCCAAAACCCATTGTGGAAACTAAATAGAGTACATAGAACCTGTCTTTTGATTCTCTTGAGGGAGTTCTTCCAGTTTTTTTTCTCATAAATATTGTAACCATTGAGTGTAAATTTTTTGAAGAAATTATAAGTTTGTATTTTGCCAAAATATGAAGATTTGCCCAGCGTTGAGCAATAAAGAAGCTATTTTAGATATAATTTCTTAAATGAAAAATTTTAGATCAGCTTTTTTTTTTTCAAGTAAATAAGCCCTGTGCATGAAGGAAATGGTGCTCCTGTAGATGGATTTCAGATTTCCTGTTCTAAAATGTAATAGGTAAAAAAGCAAAGACAATGACCCATTGTCTTTGGTAAAAGTAATAAGCTACTCAAACTTGAGGTATCGTGTCTTTTTTGGCTTTTGTGATTGTTTTAAAAAATAAATTGTATGTTTTTCGCAAAACTGCCTGTTGTCACAAATTATCGGTGGTTTGCAAAAATTTGTCTTCAAAAACTACTCGTATTTTTCACTCACATTTCTTTTTTCACACAAAACTCTACCATTTTACGTCGCAACTTCCACCGAATTTTCAAAAAAAAAAAAAGAAACTGGTTTTGCATTTGAACTTACCGGCTGCTGGTTCTGCATTCCTCTTGTGCGTTTTCCACTGCGACTGTTGCCAACATGTTTGCACTTGAAGAATCACCAAAAAAATTACAAACACTAAATTTAATCGATTAATGATACACTTCATGGTCGTTGGCGGAAATTTTTTATTTTGAAATCGAAATTCGCACGATTTAGGGACAAATTTAATTTGGTTATTTTTCACCACAATCACAAATTCGCGAAACTTATTTCACCATTTCACATTTTTGATGTAAATTTTTTTTATCGAAATTACGAATGCGAAAATTCGACTCAACACGAACCAGTTGTTACAATAATGACGAGAAAAAACGGCTTCAAATTACGTTACCTTTATGATGGAATTGTGAGTTTGCATTCAGCAGAGAGGCCACTTTCGTTATCAAGGCCCTTAATCCGTAACATTGAGATCTTGGGGGCGACTCCTTCCAGTTCCACTTGGCAAGAAATCGATATCGTCCACATGCGAGTGGTCGAGTAAACCTGTCTCTGGTGTTGTGCATCCATCTGGTTTTGCGTGCTGGTGAAAACTTTTACAGACTATACTTTTGGTTGACATTTTTTTCTTCGTAGGCTATAATTTCATTTTATTGTTATTTTTTTACCTCTGCGTAATAATACTCGTATAATATGTGTATGATGCGTGAGCGGTTTTATGAATTTTTGGCGTTTAGTGCCTTGTCGAAGTCTGGGACCAGTTTCTCCATTTGTTTAGGCTCCTCCTTGGCAACTCGGATGAATCAAAGCGATGGTGTAACAGTCATTTTACGTAAATTTAGATGACGATAGCCATGATGGAGGCTACTGAACTTATTTATTTGATTATTTTTCAGTTGGTTGAATCATGGTTTACTTATACTTGAATTGGTTTTGTTTGAATAGTTCGAGTAGTTGGTTAGGTTTGACTCGATAATTAAACTTTTTTGTATTATTGTCTTTGAAGTTTTAATAGAATATACTCAAATTCCTCATTCAATTTCTGAGTGCGCTACTCTTATATTATGTGATCTATGAAAAAGTTCCCAAGTCATCCAACAATTTTTTGAGAAACCTGAAAATTTTATTAAAATTAATTCAGCAGTTCTTGAGACAAAAAATTTCCGTTTTAAAAATGATAATGCAAACTTTAAACTTGATTTTCTCGAAGGTGGAATTTTTAAAATAAAAAATGTAAATTTTCATATCACTGTTAATTTTCTACTTGATGAGATTTTTTTTTGTACAATGCCCCCAAAATCTTCCTCTAATCATCTACTTGAAAATAATTTTTCCAACTGAAGGTATCGATTTTATAGACCATATCACGTAGAGAAAAATGAAAAAAATAAAAGTCAAAGCCGTTGCCAGGGCGAGCCCCACCATAAACAATTTTTTTCTACATCTTGGAGGATAATTTTTTTCCTTAAATGGTAGGGGAGGGGGTCCATTTGTCCCGTACTTCAAGTATTGTGCCCTTGTTATGGCCCTGGTATCAGGGGTTCGGTTCATGGAGCTCTAGCCGTCTCCAGAAAATTTGTCTAACTACATTAAAATGAAAAAAGTATCTCTCCACGTAATTTGTATTCCGTCATCGGTTTCAAATCTAGAATTTCATTCAACTTTTTTGAAGAGAAATATCATGACCAACTTTTTATGACGAAAAAAATTTGCAAAATGGTTTGCCCCCAGGGAGAATTGAACTCCCGACCCCTGGTTTACAAGACCAGTGCTCTAACCACTGAGCTATGGAGGCATTGACACAATTTGTTCGTTTTACTCGTCATCCACCTGTCCCCTTTTGTTTCTTATTTTTCTTATCATTTCATGTTATCAGTAATTTCATGTTCGAAGTGAAGTGAGCAAGCTTACCGGCATGACTGATTGGTCTTGTATTGTTGAATTTCTATTCACTTGAAATCTTTGCTTGATGTTGCATAATTTCTTGAAAAGTTCGTCAGTAATGTGTATTCGATCGTGTTCCTGAATTTAAATCTTGATTTATTCACAAACCAAGTATTTTGCGTTACTCAAACACGTCCTCATTTTTGTCTTCTAACCTCTCATCATGCCTCTCAATATTAAACAATTTTACGACTCAAACACTCACTCAGATAACGATTACCCAGGGTCTCGAAGAGCTTCTAGTACACCTGAAGAGAAACCCTGTCGAGCTTGTTCAGATTTCAAATCGTGGTTCAAAAGTAAATCCGTAGGTGAAAGATTTTATTTCCTTGTTAACACCATATAGCTAACTACATAAACTGTGTACGTCTGTGATCAAAACAGGTCAGCAGCATCTAACTCGATCTTCCATCCTCTGTTTCAGGACGAATCAAAGAAAAAGGAAGTGGAATGTCCGCTAAATAAAAGTGAACTTGGTATGTGATCTCAACCGTATCCTGTCTTGTAGATTCTTAATTTATCATTGATTGTAAACTTTGTTTCGATTAATGCAATGCCACTATAATGTTTCGTTTTTACAGGAAATCAAACATGGGGATTTCTTCACACCATGGCTGCTTATTTCCCTGACAAACCGTCAACAGATGACCAACGTGATATGGCTCAGTTTTTAAGACTATTCTCTAAATTTTATCCGTGCCCAACGTGTGCTCGTGATTTCACCAAATTGTAAGTAATATATTTTGCGATCTTCTAATCATTATTTTGGTGCTTGAACAAACGAGTATTTACATTGTTCAAGTATTCTCAACTTTTAAAAATAAGAAAAGAAATCATTATTCGTAAGCGATGAAAGAATAATAATATGTTATTCTCTGGAAAATCAATTTTCAATTCTTGATTAATTTTTCGCTAAAAAGGATGGCTCAGAGCGTAAAAGTCGTGCAAACTTCATAAATTCGTCCTGAAATAGTTTTCATGCCTTTGCAGCTTATGCCATTACTGACTTAGATTGTTTTTTAAACAAACTCTTCATTCGAATATTATAAAGATTTTCAAATGCGTAAAAATGTATCAGGAACAATTAAAATTCCATGTATTTTTTTTTTTTTTTCAAGGATTGAGAAAGAACCCCCTCGAACGAGCTCACAAACCGAATTGAAGCATTGGCTTTGTTGGGCACACAATCAAGTCAACAAGAAGCTAGGGAAACCAAAATTCGATTGTTCGAAGTTGGACGAACGCTGGAAGTACGGATGGAAAGACGGATCATGTGACGTATGAACCTTATAATTTATTTTTCATTCGAAATTTAGCACATAATACAGAAAAGGCTGAGCAATGTGCCGCTGTCACAAATAATGCTATTTTGTAAAATTTATGTGTCAACTTTTTACGATTGTAGGGACGAAAAACGTCGTTATAGTTTTGTATAAATACTGGATAATATAATAAGCGAACTAACACGTTGCGTTTGACTTGGAGGCTCTAATGACGATGACATGAGATTAAGTTGTGACTTTCAGCCGAGACTTACTTAAAAATGACGTGAACTGTTGAAAGGAATGAATTTGCAACGATAAGTAAAATGAAGGGTCATTTAATTTTGATTCATGTAGATACTAAAGATACTAGTAATTTGTTTTCGTTTTTTTTTTTTTTTTTTAATTGTTACCATCGATGTTTTTTCGGATTAACGTCAACGTTAATTCGTATATTTTTATGGATTTTACTATTTTAACTCGTTTTTTTTTTTTTTTTTAATCATCGATTGCGAAAATCTATTTATTTTCGAGTCTGATTCAAGAAACAGTTTCTTTTGTTATGGATGAAAATCGTTTGCCCTAATTATACTTTTACATTTTTTGTCATTTGTGTTTTTAATCTGTGGTGGTGGTTGTACATGTAATTATTTAGTTTTACAATTATTTTCAGTGCTTGGTACAATATTTGTGTGGAAGATATTCAGTAAAGACTCGGATTCGATTCGATTTGTGTGAGGTCTGGTCCCATTTTCGGAAAATAATCGAAATTCGTGTAAGTTGATTGATTTTGGTGATTCAACTAGTAATTTCCCAGTAAAATCGACCTAATTGTTTTGAAACGTAACTGTTCCTTTTAATACACTATTATTGATTCGTAACAAAATTATTGGTCTCTAAGCCCCTCCGTCTTGAACGAGATTAAGTTAACGCCATAAATGAACAGTATTTTGTAAAAAATGGATTAGTACAATCTTTGCACGTTTCACAGGAGTACTAGTAAAAATTTTGTTTATGATATCTTTATTGGTTTTAGATACCTCTTGAAATTATCTGAAAAATATTACTTGCCCCTTTTTTTGTTAAATTCTTTTCAAATACAAATGGTATGGAGATATAATTCGCAATCCGAGTCTTTCTGAAAGTATTTTCTGCTTAATTTATTTAATATTGCTGGGAGTAGAGTGTTGTATTATTAGATTCTGGAAAGTCATTTATGATTTAACCTAATTTTTATGTTTATTATTTTCCTCAACCCTCGCTCGCTCAAATTTACTGAGTCTGTTTCATTTTTCCCCGATATAGTGCAGCGATTAGTTTTTCTGTCATGTTGAAGAGATTTTTTAATTGAATTTTTCCTTAAAAATTGTTGAATCTTACTAGAAATTATATTCACTCATACCAAAGTAATTGAGTAACAATTTCTGTTTACTGTAAAGTTATTAAGTGATCAATAATTATTATTGAAATGACCGTGTTGCTCTCTGATATGAGTGTGTTTATGAATATGTCCAGCTTATTCCAATTCCTTCTATAATATAGTTTACTGCTCTTGAACAAATTTAAAATCATGAAAAATTTTAAATGATGACTTTCTAAATTTATTGCACGGTATAAGAGAACTTGTGGATGGTGAAATTAGCGACTGTTTTGCAAAAACTTTGTGCCTTTTCCCCCGTTTTTTTGGCAGATGTTTTTATCGTGGTTAAATGTACGTGAGCCTATTGTAAGAAAATCATGAAAAATTCTACATGTTTCAATCTTTTTTAAAAATATCGAAAAATATTATAAATGCTATTTATTGTAGTGTCCTCAAAAATCGGTATATTGCGTATGCTTGGTGATTACACGAAATGCACAAATATTTACTACTTTTCTCCCTTTTTGCAACTATCAGGAATATATCATCTTGTATAGTGGGTTCTGAAAAATCACATGTTCTCCATTCGAATATGACCTGCTTTCCAGCGTGTCTATCAGCTTTTTAATTGTATCTTCCATTTTTACTGGTGATTCAGCAAATGTTTGTAATAAAGTCCGTGTATCTTCATTCCAGCAATCATTTGCAAGTTCTCGTTGTAAGTCCGTTCTAACTGGACCTATGAAATGAACAGATTTACTTAATATCGCAAATTCGTGAAAAGTAAACTATGTGATTAAATCTGAGAAAACATACCTCAAGGTGAAAAAAAGTCAAAATTATTTTTTTTGCAAATTCTAATAGACCATTGAGTAACGAATCCAACCGGCCAAGATTTTACTTTCCAAATCAAAAATTCTTTGTGGCCCTTCAAAGTTGACAATTAGAAAAACGCAGTTGAAGTTTGAGAAGTTCTTTCGCCTTGTTTGCGATTTAGGTACTTCAAATATTTTCTTGCAGTTATTTTTATTAGCTATACTTACTTATGGGTAATAACCACCTTGAGGTAGGTTTTCTTACATTTCGTCACTTATGCTGCCCACCTGGTGCATAGTTCAGTACATTTAAATCAGGATTTTCTTGTGCCAGTACTTTGAAATACATTTCTCGACTTGATTTTCCCACGCAGTAATGCACCACTCCTTTGATTGGATGTATTGCAGCACTTGAAGATATATTTAAAATGCATCGTTCATTTTTGACAAATAATTTTAGAAAAGAAGAAGTCAGTGCTGTGACCGAAAATAAATTCATGGTCATGTACCTGAGGAATAAAAATTGAGTACAGTTTCAATTTAACTTGAGTCATCGACTATGAAGATGAATATTACTGTGGCGCAGGTCTGTCGAGTGTCTCAACAGAGCTCATAGGTCTAACAGTATAGGAAAAATTTAATTTTACTCGTTAAATTGTTGTACATCATCCATTTCGGATGCTCGGACATCAGTTAATATATAACCTGCATTGTGAACCAAAAAGTAAAGTTCGTAACGTTTGGCAGCCGCAGAGCTTCTTAATATTGTGTCGAATTCTTTTGAATCTGGTTTTCTCAAGTCTACGCTGTAAATCTGAAAGGAAGGAAAAGGATGAAACAAAGTCTGAAAGTAGACATTTAGTGAATTTTAACTAGACATTTGTAAACACTGTTTTTCCCCCCTACCAATATCAATGCTCATGTTTTATCTTGAAAATGATTGCTAGCTCCTTAGAAAGTAAGCTAATTCTAAATAATAATAGCTCTGTGTTTTTGCTATTGACATTTTTATGACATTTTCTTTGTGATGTTATGATACAAACCATCTCGTATGATGTTATTCCCTATGTAACGTTTTTAGCCGAAATGTGGTTCGGACAGTATTTTTGAATTTTTGTTCAAATTTTAGTTAGCAAAAATTGAATTCATCAATTTCATCTCAAATATCCCAGCTTAGGCCAAAATATGACTTACAGAAAGTACGACAGCAGTTGTGGACACAAATTTATGTGTTATTTCACGGGCCTTGTAAAATTTGATGTGATTACTCTCCTTTTACATAAGTTCTATATTTTGTGAAACTTTCTCAAGCTTGGGCCTTCTGCATTGATTTCCGCTCGAATAGAAATGGTATTCAAAACCGATCAGCTTTTGTAAGCTATAAAAAAGTCCTACGTTACCCACTGTGAGAATGTGTACATAAGGTTTATTATTTTGTTTTTGTAAAATTTAATGTTTACCTTCTTATCTTTCATTCTTTAAACTTATCTAAGTGAAAATACTGCATGAATACGGTACCTTTATATCCAGCTTGGGATTAGTGGCCAAAATTTCAGTTTTGGTTGCTTCCAGGTTTTGTAGGTTTCGTGCTAGCAGCACAAGAGTGGAATCGGACGTTACCAAGGTGCTAAATTGTGTGGCCAAATTTTTACCGATTCCACGGCTAGCACCAGTTATAACTAAGAAAGTAGAGCGATTCCAAAATGGGGCCGTTGTAGCCATGTTTATAATTACACTTGCCAACGTTTTAAAAAAACGATAACGTGCCGAAAAATTCGAAAGGTTTAGGTGGCCTGAATTATATTGTAGAAGCAGCAATAAATTATAAAACTAGCTTAACTTTTATGTATTTTACAATTTTAATGAAACCAAATTGCGATAATTTTTATGAAGAATATTTCACGAGTTTCGGTAGATTCAACTCTGCCACTCCCAGTCACAGACAGATAAAATCTAATTATTCGATGTAAATTGCTAATTTCGTTCATTTCATGTGCTTCGTTTCAAATCTCTTTGCTGTGAGATAACACAAAATTTTCGCAGTGTTTCTGTGGTAAAGTATTGTAGGTAAGTACACCTACATGACGATAATGTTACTTAGTTGAACGCTCTTTTACATCCAGCTTGGGATTAGTGGCCAAAATTTCAGTTTTGGTTGTTTCCAAGTTTTGTAGGTTTCGTGCTAGCAACACAAGAGTGGAATCTGACGTCACCAAGGTGCTAAATTGTATGGCCAAATTTTTACCGATTCCACGGCTAGCATCAGTTATAACTAAGAAAGTAGAGCGATTCCAAAATGGTGCCGTTGTAGCCATGTTTGAAATGTAATTGAGACTGTGAACCCTGAAAAAATGATGGATTAATGTCCCGAAAAAATTTCAATCCTTTTCGAAGGTGAGTTGATTGAAGACTGAACTACAAAACCGATTTCAGTGACAATTCTTTTACCCTACACAATATATGATATCTTTATGAAGAACTAATTTTGACAGGGGTGTAAAAATAATGGTCTTTTTAAAAATGAGATAGATAAGAACTTACAGGTTCGCTAAACGATGCCACTTTTATTCTCGTTTCGCTTATGCGTTAATTTATTTTTTTTTTCATCCAATATTTTTATCTACCTACTCAAATTTTTTTCATTGCTGTCGTCAAATTAAATCACCCACTTTGACAAAAAGTTTTTTTAAATATTTTCTTGTGGGTATTAACTGTCTAATACACTTCAAAAATTTTCTGATTTTCTGAAGAAACTTCAAATATAGTCAGTTTGCAAAAAACCTACCATTTTTGTTTTTCGACAGTTACGTTTTTAACCAACTTTCAGTCTTGAGACCTTAATTTCGACTGGTCTTTATCACTATATTGTAGTTTTACTTTTTAGTAGCCCATCTGTCAGCAAAAACTAGATAAAGTTCTAGGAAGAATCAAAGAACATGTTTTCTAAAATTTCATAAAATTTACCCATATGTACCGCTAAAAGTTACTGGTAACTAGTTGACTTGAGAAATGTTTTTACTCCTTTAACTAAAAACTCCCGAACTACCTACTCCATCATTTGAATTTTAGGAATTTTAATGACGACCATACGATACGAAATATTTCAATTCAACTCTATTTGCGATAAACTGTTGATTTCCGTTTATTTTTATACAATTTTTGACTAGATATAGCTATAATTCCTGTAACTAACCGGTTTTTCTTTATTGATGTAATTTTAATGAACGCAGGTCTGTCGATGGCTTTGCCTATCATTTTTAAATCTAGCGGATTTGCAATTTTCACACTAATTTTAGATTTTTTTAATGGATAATTTTACTTTCTTACTTTTTTTTTTTTTTAACACTATCTCTTCGCAATGTTTTTCTCTTTTTTGATTTTAAAATTATATATTTTATCATATTCCAGAAACATGTTCCAAAAAAAAAATGTTCAAGTTCGAAACTTTCCCTTAAGGTTGTTCTGTCGCCTTGACAAGTAATTGATTTTTCTTCATAATAATTCGAGTCCATCTTTTGGTCATTCATTATGATGAACTTTTTTTTTCTAGAACTTAGGTAAACAAGTGTCTACCCATGAGTTCCTGTCTAGCCATACTGTTGATGCAAAATATTGAAAATTCACCATTCCACGGATACCTCAACAGATGCTGTATTGAATATTTATGGGCATACAAATCAAAATACTCGTATGCAGTGCCATTTAAAAATAATGGAGTCTGTAGAAAATAAACAAAAAAGGGTACATGAAATCGAATTGATTTCATAGTTGAATGGCCTTGTAGAACACCTTCATACTTTTTGAGATGTAAGATAGCCGCTGAATACTGAGATTTGATAATTTCCCTAATTCTGCTGCCAATTTTTGGGCCTCCTCTGTCAGTTTCTTGAAAACTCACGTTATTATGTTGAAGAAAATACATATCTATAGTACTTTTTTTAGTAAAAATATTGAAATAATTCGAGAAATGAAAACTTGAAATAGGAACTTAGCTGGCAGAAATCAATAAAATTTTGAATCGCTCTGCATTTCGATACATTAAATGGAAATATCGAAATATCATCAAAAATTTGATATTTTTGCCATAAGTTTATTGTATTATTTTGTATCAGGTATTATGATGTTGCTCTAATTTTAAACAATTATTTTTCTATTTTTTTATTTTTTTATTATTGAACTTATTACCGTCCTATTATGATAAATTAATCCTAATTTTTGAAATTATTGTACCCTACGACCAAACATAGTGCATGGTCGAAAATTATACCCAAGTGTCGAGTCGGTATTATTTATAAACAAACCTAATAATTGAGCTTCTTATCTGATAAATAAAACCCATTTTTTTTATAAATAACTGAAGACGTCTCGTCAAAATCATTTCGAATAGAAAATGGAAAAAATTTTGGAATCAATATTAATGAAGTATGAAGAAGGAGTTTTTATTACAGTTCTCGTGAAATATATTGATGATAGTTGATACATAAAATGAGAATGAAATGTCTGGAATACGATAGAATTTCTGTAATTTCCCATAACTTTTTTTTTTAAATAATAAAATTCATCTTTTTTTTTTTCAAGCTCAAGAGAGATAAAGAATAGATTCGGAATACGCTGTCTTTATCCTACCCATTTTATTTTATTACTATCTCTTTTCAAATTAGTCACGATTTTCGTTCCATCTATTCATTATTTTATCGCGAGTGTTCGTTCCTGCCTTCTGCTTTCAGTCAGTCAATTGTAAATTCACAGTTCTGAGAGCTGTAAGATGTGAGTGAATCATAAGACACAATCAGAGTGAAACTTTTGGAGGTATGCGAGGCGAGGTTTTTAGCAGGTTTTTTAAAATTTGAATCTGCACCGCACCAGCCGCACAGTCCACTCAAGTAGGATGACGACAATGATGATGAGTTGACTCATATATACGTGCATGTTGATGTGGGCTCGAAACACTGTTGCCAGCTATGTTTCATGTTCCGCCAAGTTCCGCGTTTGTGATCGGCAACGTTGTTTCAAACGTTTTTGGTTGACCTTTTTTTTTTTTGTTTTTACTTTTTGGCTGTGTAGCTGATAAATTGAAGCAACTTCAAACAATCGTGTTCGTCGCGTTCGTATAACCGTCTTTCTCTTTTCAGTATTTTCATTTATGAAAAAGAAAATGTAATTCAGAGATGTAATGGCGACGTAAATGGAACTGGATTAGTTGACGATGAACGTAAGTACCGTCAAGTATCTATTGTTACTATAATTATTAGACACTCGTATAAAATCTTGTATGAAGTATTTGGCGCCAATTTTTCTACGAATACTTTACTATTCAAACTTGCTTTTCTTTATTTCATTGAATTTCTATCGAGTTCTTTCGTAAATGAAGCATCCTGCAGCCTTATTCATGTTTCCCATTTCTGGTTCGTTGTTTCATAATCATTCGACCCAATTCGCTTGTCAATTGATCGCAACCAATTATGTGCTTCTCCATACTTGATAAATTTCATTTCACAGATTTCTTTCTAAAGATTACGAATTTGGTGTCAGTATGGTATGTCTTATAGTCCAAATCATACATCCGATGTTACTTGAATTCTCAACTTATATTTCGTTGTTCAGAAAAATAAAGCGAACGATGATACGGGACGAACTCGTAAAAAAGCCAGAGTCGATAAACGTAAAAGTATACCCGAGGAGACGAACGATGAAAGCGATATATCGGACTGTGACAAATTCTCGGATGACGAGGAAGGAGGAATTCGTATCGACGATATTTACATTCCACCAGCTCCACCTCCAGTCTGTTCGTACGAAAGTACAGGACCTAGGCTCATAATCACACATATCGTTAATGAAAATTTCAAAAGTTACGCTGGTAAAGTCGTCGTTGGACCCTTCGATAAAGTAAATTTTATTCTGCTTTGGATAATTGTTAATTGCTCTTGAAATGGACTTTTCAACTTTTGGCGCCATTTTCAGAGTTTCTCCAGTATAGTCGGCCCCAATGGCAGCGGTAAAAGTAATGTCATCGATTCTATGTTGTTCGTCTTCGGCTACCGAGCGACAAAAATCCGATCGAAAAAAGTATCCGTCCTCATTCATAAGTCAGAGCGATTCCAAAATGTTTCCAGTTGTAAGGTGGAAGTGCATTTCGTGCAAATTGTCGATAAGGTGAATTTCGAGTTTTTTGAGTGAATGTAAATGTTTTATTCATGTCTAATTTGTATCTGTTTATCTTTGCAGGAGAATGGAGACTATGAAAAAATTTCGGGCTCAGAATTCCATATTTCACGAACAGCATTTCAGAATAGTTCGTCATTCTACGAGATCAATGACAAGCGAGTGCAATTCAAAGAAGTTGCACTGACCCTACGAAAACATGGAATTGACTTGATTCACAATCGCTTTTTAATTTTACAAGTGAGTTATGCTAAATAATTATCTACTATACTAGAGTTATAAATCATCGAAATATTTTGTTGATTCTGTAGTTTAGTTTGATTCATATCATCTCAGATTCAGTTCCAAATGTTTTAACTAACTTCTTCATCAAAATTGCCCCATAAAATGTTCATGGGAGACGTTGAAGAATTTTTTTTTAATTTTTTATTTTGATAATACTTTATTTTCAATTTTATTTTTCATTATTCCGATAATTCATTGAAGCGAAATACTTTGCTTGACAATTTTCACGTAAGACTTCGAAATAATAAAACAATAAACTGAAAGAAATTACGTCAACATCTAAGCTGCACATATTCGTTTGAATAACGTTCTAAAATAGGTTTTCTGAATATTCATTGCCAGCCCTCATCTTATTGCATTGCCAGGAAGTAGGGGTAGCCGGTTTTATTATTACTTTCAATATTTTATTTTCTCTCGATGTCTTTAATTCATTGAATGCTCTTTTACAGGGTGAAGTTGAGCAAATCGCTTTAATGAAACCGAAAGCTCAGCATCCTCATGAAACCGGCATGTTGGAATATTTAGAAGATATAATTGGTACCACTAGATATAAGGTTTGTTGAAAATGATTTATTGCGAAACTTGTTCCTAAAATATTCAGTTGCGTGTTCCTTTTTCCTTTTACTACATTCTTGTTGTGCGTAGGAACCCATTGAGAAACTGCAGGCTCGAATTGAAACATTGAATGAAGAACGACAGGAGAAGCTAAATCGATTGCGATTGGTCGAAAGCGAACGGGATGCATTGAAAGGACCCATGGAAGAAACTGTCAATTTTTTGAAAACTGAAAATCGTATCGCCCATTTGAAGAATAAAAGATTTCAGTTATTTTTGTAAGTTGACGCTTTCACTTATTTTTTTTTTGTTCATAATAGTTTTAATTGGAATTTTTTTCTTAATTACTTACAGACACCTTATCAACGGAGATATTATGAATAATGAGAAAGAAAAATCTGAAATCGTTCAAAATCTTGAGAAATTAGACGAAAAGCTTACAGAAATGTCAAATCAGAAAGGAGCTGAAAAAAGCGAAATGGATGCATTACATAAGTAAGTTATTTTACATCAAGATAATTATGAGTATTTCATCATCAGATTCAAAAGATTATGATGATAAAAATAGAGCAATTTAAATTGGTCCGCGATTAGTTGACTTTCCGAAACCAATTTTACTTCATTATAAAAGAAAAAAAATTCTAAATGTTTCTAAATTTCACTCATTAATTTTTTCGCTAAAAATTTCATCGGCGTTTCCGTCTTATTTAATGAATAAACGACCATTCTAGAAACACTTACTGAATGTTTTGAGGCAAAGCTTCTTTTGTTATAGTGGAATATAATATTCCAACAAATTTTAACCACATTGGCGTAACTAATTAGTTCATTAGTAAGTGCGAAGTGAGCCTTATTTCGTCCATGAAACCGGTTTCTCACGTTTTACTTTTTTTTTTTTAAATCGTCTTTCAGTTCGCAGGAGTACAGGAAATCGTAGAACAAAAAATGGAATATTTTTAATGGTAGTCGCAGACTCGGCTGCTCGTAAATCAGTTTTATGAACGTTAGTTATCAACTATAGATAAGGAACGTATTATTGGGTTCGTCGTGAATGCAGAACTTTGAGATTATTCACATTAAACTGAATTGTATAAGGTATAATTCATACTGGGTAGATTGGACGTTTTTCAATAGTTTTTTGTGACATGGATTCAATCTAGTCGAGTTATTTGTAAGAAAAATAAAGGAAACACTTTCGGTATTCACTGCCTTGCGAGTTAAACAAAGGATATTTCCATAATATATGGCGTGGTTGCAGAATTAACTGAAAGTTTTTATTTACCAACTACTTGCACGCTGTATTATGTAAGATAAAAAAAATTATTTAGGATATCTACACCTTGAATATTATTTAAAAAACCTTATAAATTGATTAGGAGAAACAAAGAAACATGAATGAGAGATTTTTTGACGTGACAACGTGGTACTGAATAAAGTCGATTAATGTTAGCTGAGCACAAACCAGTAAAATACACTTGTTTTTCTTTTTTACCAGACATTGAAAAAAATCATTCCTTTTTTAGAATATTATCTTATGAGGAAGATGTTGAAAGAAATTGATAGTTTTGATGTACTTTTCATTCAAGATACTATTGGAAAATTGAAAATTCAATTGCTTCGTGGCTTAGTAACCAAATAATTTTAATTAACTAATAAATTAAAGAATTTCCTTATTTTATCAGAAGTTTGTTTTATTCTGAAAATCTTCTAGAAGAAAATTCATATTTTCGAATAAGTAGTCGAGTCGAGTACTTTCTAAAACGTTTTTCATTTTATTTTCTCTAAAATTGAAATTTCAAACTCTACGAGTATTTTAAAACCCTTGCATTCGGATGCATAACACCATCCCTTCTAATTAAATTGTGTTTAATTCTTGAATTACTTTACGTTTAATTCTACAATAACGTTAAAATGTTCATTTTAGAGAACTGCAAAAGAAACTCAAAAGTTACGAAGAGATGAGTGAAATCAATAAGAACGCCGAAAAAAAGAATACTAGTCTTACCGAAGAACTAAATCAGTTGAAAAAGAATCGAAAAAAGACAGCTGATAGTCTTAAAAGCGAAGAAGACAAAGTAATTTTTTTTACTTGTTTAGGTAATTAATTGGTCATCTTCCTCTTTCCGTCAATCTGACTAATGTACTTATTTACAGCTAAGAAATTTATTGAAAGTGCCAGAGAAAAATCAAGCTCAAATAGCCGATCTAACAGAAGAAGAGAAAGTGTTGAACGAACGTCGAATCGAGGAAGAAGCCTCTTTCCAAAAAGTTATGTCCAGCCTCCAAAAAGAGACGAAAAGTTTCCAAGAAGAAAAAGATAAATTGCAAGCGGAGCAGATACAAGTAAAGAAGAAATACGATGATACTCGTTCGGCGGTAAGACTTATTTTTTAATCCTTCATATTATATTTTAGTCTTCTGTTAGGGGGAAAAAAAATATCTCACATTTTTTGACCAATTTTCTAATTTTCTTTACAACAGTTATTTTGCACTTCAGTGAAATTTGCAAAAATGAGACTTTTCCCCTTTCTGCTGAAGACTAGGTATTCAGATGTTTAAATTTTCCCCACTAATTTGCAAAATTTTTCATGTGTAGTTTGAACTCGCAAAGTCAGAACGTGATATTTATTTGAGTAACGAGCAGAACGAGAAAAATAAATTAGAACAGTTGCAAACGAAACTGGGAGAAGTTGTCGGATCATTAAATTCAAGAAAAAGGTATACTTCGTTTAGATCTGCTAAACTAAAAATTTCCTGTAATACTGAGTTCCTGTTAATTTTCTTGAACAATATCTCTCCTCCATTTGGTCTCTACTTTCGAAATTTGAAAAAATCTGTCACTTTCATTCACCTCATTTAATTACAAAAATCAAACTACAAGACACGAAAAAGAATTGAATCTGTCAAATGTGAACGTAAGTTTTATGATTTATAGCACTATAATCTAGTTTCATGACGTTTATATTTGTATTAGTGAAATATGCTGAATTGGATTAAATACCAAATATGATTTTTAAAAATCGAAGAAAACAAATTGATATTAATTTGTGGTAAGACTTGCAAACTTTAAATTCTAAGCTTTTAATTCTACGCACTCAAATTGTAGCAAACTAAGCTACATGTTTAAAGATATTTTCTATTTGTATTTTGGGAACATTTTATAAGTTGGAATTTCTTAAGCTTCTTTCCTTATTTATTCTCCAGGATGTCACTAGCCATTTCTTATTTTTCACTTTCAGCCGAATTATTTATTTATTTTGTAATACTAATTTACTTAATTTTTCCTCAGTGATCTTGAAAACCTGCAGGAAGAATTACCGCTAAAAGAACGAGAAATGCAAAAAGCCAGAGAGAGTTTAGATTCGACGAAAACACGAGCAACGACCATTACAGGCAATTTACGTAAATACCAGTCGCAGTTAGAGGAGAAAAAATACGCTATGAAGGCAAATCGATCTCATAATCGAGTTCTTGATTTTGTGATGCAGTTGAAAGCGAAAGGCAAAACTCCTGGAATATTTGGACGTTTAGTAAGTATAGCGTTTTTGTTTCGAATTTAATTGTGACAAACGCAAAACTTTTCAAACCGTTTAGAATAAGGTTTCCTTTCTCATTATACTCTCGTAATTTTTTTGGGGCTATTTTCTTCAAGCTCAATTTGAGCCTAATTCAGAACAGAATCACTAATTTTGCTGAGGTAATTCGTCAAGAATATATGATCGTGCCAGATTTTTCTTTGCAGTTTTTACTAACTTCGGTTATTTTGTTGCATATTCTGTTATTGACGAACTAAATTTTCCAATCGTCTTGCATTACAGGGTGATCTTGGGGCTGTCGATGAAAAATACGACGTCGCCGTATCGACGGCTTGTGGTCTTCTGGATTACGTCATAGGAGATACACCCGAAACGGTCAACTGCTGTGTAAAAGAGCTCAAGGAACACGATGTAGGGCGTTGCTTTTTCGGTGTACTCAGCAAATTCGAACACCTGCGACCCATGTGTAATCGCCGTGAAAAATAGTCAGTATTTTTGTCACGACTGATTGATGAGAACGTCGAATCTGTCGCTCACCTTTCTTTTCGTTGTTTTCTTTTTAGTCCAGAAAACGTGCCTCGCCTTTTCGATTTGATTCGCGTGAATGACGACCGAGTGAAAACCGCATTTTACTACGCCCTTCGTGAAACTTTGGTCGCCGAAAATCTTGAACAGGCCGTACGACTGGGTTATGGAACTTACGGCGGCAAGCGATATCGTGTGATCACTCTAGCAGGAGATCTTATCGAGCCACATGGTATATGGTCAAAATTTTACTAAGAAATTCCCCCAATTTTGGTTTCAGTTTACTATTTGTGTCGAACGTCTATGACGATAGTCTGTTCAACTGTGTGTCTTAAATTGTTATTTTATTCGAACTTTTCAGTTTATTGTTGGTAAAATCTTGCATGAGTAGCTTTTTTATTTTTAGGACGAGTAACATTGAAGTTAAAAAAGCTTAGAGAGAAAAATTCGAAAATTATTATCCCAGAAAGTTATAAATTTAATTTAAAATGAAACGGCAATTTTTACCCATATTTCTTTTAAAATATTCTCTAAACAATTTTTGATTTTTTTATAATATATGAGATAGCCATGTCTTATTTTACTAAGCTCTCGATATAAATTTTGCTTGGTATCTATGCCATTAAATTTCATTAAACACCCGATTGTTTTTTTCTGCAATCATAATTTTTACTCTTTCGAAAAATTTTATTTCCTTAATTTACGTTTTTTTTTTCTTCAAATCTCATCATTACACTTTTCTTCTTTTCTTCGTTTCAAATACTTATTTTGCTCTTATAGGAACCATGAGTGGTGGAGGTAAACAAAAGATGAGAGGCAGAATAGGTCGCACGGTGGCTGTAAATACAGACGATTCCACTACCGAAGAAGTCAGCGAACTGGAACGTACTGTCACTCGGCTGGAAGAAGAATTACACGAAGTGAGAGAACATGAGAGATCGTCCGAAGAAATTTTGGCTCGCTGCGCACCAGCTATTCAGTCCATGAAAATGAATATTAATAAGTTGACCATTGAAATCCTGGTTAGTATCCGCGTTTAAAATAAGATTTTGTTGATAAAATGTCGATGAGATAATTTTACGTTGAATTTATATTCTTTTAGGGCCTTTCGAAACAAGAACCCGAGTTGAAAAGTCAATTGGTTGCGCAAAAGCAAAAAGTAAAGGACTGCGCACCGAATCCGAAACGCGTCAAGGAATTGGAAGAGCGAGTTAAACGCACCGAAAAAGGTTGGTTTTGATTTTCTAGCCCCGTGCTCGAAGTTCGAATGTGAGTAACTTACGAGGTCAATTCGAATTTTTTGCAGATGCTAAAGAAGCGGAGGACAACGCGAAAACGATCGAAGAGAAAGTGGCGGTGGTGCATGCGAAAATTATGGAAATTACTCAGGGCAGAACTACGGAAGCCCAGAAAAAGTTGGATGAGGTGACGAAGTTATGGGAAACTACGAGAAGTCGAATTACCCAGCTGCAGGTGGCAATTAAAACATCTGAAAGGTTGGTTTCTTCGTTTATTCTCATAGAAATCGATCAAGAAAGCAGAATATTGTAATCATTTTAATTTCTAAAACTACTTTCTCACCTACCAACCCTACTCCCACCCCTCTTCAATAGGTTGATGATGCTATTTATCAACACGTATAAAATAACGGATTTATGTCGCTGTTTTTGACTTATCCATTTGACAATAAATTTTTCGGGAGTCCAGAATTTAGCGAAAAAAAAGTCTGCCGCTTCACCTGGATCCCCGTAGTTACTCCTCTGCCTACAGGACCTGAATTTTTTCATGTTTCAAAGCTTATTTTATCTTCATTACTTTTATTTTTATTTTTCTGATGAAAAACATTTTTGAGTCCGGTTGATGTCAAATCGAAATCTTCATTTTTAGAAATGCGAAAAAGGCCACCGAACGTATCGAAAACATGAAAACCGAACTCGAAGAAGCTGAAATACGGGAGCAGGAGATTCTCGAGGAAAAGGAAACATTAGACAAGGATTGTAAATTGTCGTCTGAAAGAGCTGCTCAATTGAAGGTGCTGTATTCAACGTCGTTGAGTCGAATTCTCTATTTCAACTACGTTTAACCGTATTTTAAAATTTTTTTACTTGCAGACAGAAATAGACGAAAAACAAAATCGCTATGACGTGCTTCAAGAAGAAAGAAAAAATTTCATGCAAGAAGTGAATAAAATTAAGGCCTCCAAGTTGAAAGAAGAACAGAAGCTAGAAATTGTTGAGAAGAAGATAAACGAAACGAAAAAAGATGTACCTGTTATTAATAGTAAGGTGAGTAATGAACTGTGGGACTGATGATGAGCCCCCGAAAACGGATTGATGTACTAAAATTAGTTTCCTGTGGAAGCTTATAATTGGGTCATTTGGCTCACCTTATATCCTCGATGCAGACCTGGAAAATGAGATTGAAAAGCTTTTTGTCAGGGTTATTGTAACCGATTGCTTCCAATCTGTGTTTCATCTTCTTAGTAACTCCTTTATCATCAGTCATTTCAAATTTAGATTATCGTTCCCCATTTTTCAAGTAAATTCACTTCGTTTCCGCTAGATACACGTAAGCTCATTTTAACGTTGACCGAATCGTTCGTTTTGAATTAGATTTTATTTTATTGCTCTCTTCTTTGAAAAATGCTGCTACATGTATTTGATACTTTCAGCTCGAGAAATTAACGCTGCATAAAGTACCTGTATTCCGTGAACCGGAAGACGACGAATCCGACAAAGAGAACGAAAACGAAGGAAGTAGTCAGCCGTCTCAATCGGAGAAGCAACCGGGCATCGATGATTTGACCGAATTAGAAAAATTCACCCCCGAGCAGTTAAAAGTCATGAGCTCTGATGAACTTGCTGCAATGTTGCAGAAAGAAGAGGAATTTCTGAAATCGCTCTCACCAAATCTTAATACGCTTCAAGATTACGAAAAGAAAGTAAGTTTCGTCAGAAATATATACTGGAAAAAAAAAATTATGAAAAACCCTTAACGAGAGTGGACATGTTTTTGGTTCGGTCGGTCGATTTTATGCGTTGGTTCCTTTTGCTGTACCCTTTTCGACTAGTAAATTTTCATTTCGTTCGTACAGACGCACCAGTTCATCGAACGTTCCAAAGAACTGAAACAGATCACCGAAAGGCGCAACTTATGCCGTCAGGGCTACGAAGAAGCGCGTAAGAATCGATTGCAGGAATTCATGAACAGTTTCAACATAATCTCCAACAAACTGAAAGAGTTGTACCAAATGTTGACCATGGGCGGAGACGCCGAACTAGATCTCAACGACAGTTTGGATCCGTTTACCGAAGGAATTAATTTCTGGTAACGTATTTTTTACTGTAGCCAAAAAAAAAAAATGTAACTAGCCTTTCTGCTAGGAGGATAATTTCAATAATATCGATTGTGTGTTTTATTCTGCAGCGTACGACCGCCGAAAAAGTCGTGGAAGAATATTACGAATCTGTCTGGTGGTGAGAAAACACTATCTTCGCTGGCATTGGTATTCGCGCTTCATTATTACAGACCGACGCCATTGTACGTCATGGACGAAATCGACGCTGCTCTGGATTTCAAAAATGTATCCATTGTTGGATACTATATCAAGGTAAGCATCCTTGTGAGTTGTTCAAAGTCGTTGAAATTCCTACCGAATCCTAATGATTTGTCCAAATTTGTACTGAATATTTTTAATTTATTCAAATTCCTCATAAATCCTTCTAATTTTTTCAAATATATTATGTTTCTAGAGGGTGATTTTTCGAGTAGAATATTCGGTGTGTGGGTTTTACGATCCTCTTCGTTATTTATTTTGAATTTAGGAAGTACTGTTAATTTACTCGACTTTTGAATTACGAGTGTATTCAATCACATCTTGTTGCACAAGATGGTACCGGTTTATTCAATACAGAAAGAATCGACATTAACATAGCAATTTTTTGAGTACTCTGATTTATCGAATCTAGCGAATACTCAATGAGTAGGACGTTCCTTAACGACTTGAGAAACGGTGTTTAAGAAGGTGCTAATTCAGTATCTTGACGGGTGTCGAAGAATTATGTGTGATTTTTTATTTGAAGTGAAATTTTGACCATCTTGTGTAGCGAAATAGAGATTTTCGATGGGTTAACGTTTTTATTTTCACCACGTGAGTTGATCGGTGGATGCCGAAATCGATTATTTCACCAAATTTTTTTCTCCTTAATGACAGTTATTCAATCTAAAAGTGCCATTCCAGGACACTCTATATTTTCACCTTGAATATTTCAGCTAATAATAAGTATAAGGCTTGTATGGAGTACGGACTGCTTCCTTTTGAGTGGCGATGAAAACATTAAAAAAAGTTTTGTACATGTTTTTATTGAACACAATCTGGGAGCAGAAATTGAAGTTTGTATGTGTAATACAAACTGGGGCGCGCAAGAGATAGAAGTTGAATTATTCGACTTTGAAAAAATGGAACTGGAATGCGTATAAAGATAGTAGCAATTACAAAAAAAAATGAAAAATTCAAATTAATTATGATTTTATAATGTTATTACTACAAATGCACTAACAGATTTATTTACGTTTGCAGGAAAGAACGAAAAATGCTCAGTTCATCGTCATATCGCTGAGAACAAATATGTTCGAACTGGCCAACATGTTGACCGGCATTTATAAAACGTATAACTGCACCAAAACTGTGACGATCAAACCAGACGATTTTTGTCAAAAATCTGTGAGTGAATTTTGAACGTTTTCAGTCTGACGCTTTTCATATGCAATGATCTCGGTATTTTTTATGCCTCCTTTTTTTCTTTTTCGTTGTTGTATTAATCGTAGTTTTTTGCTGTTAATCATTTTCATTTTCGTTATTTGTTTTTGTAACTTGAGTTTTTCCGTTTGATTTTTCATTAATCATCGCATCACTAACAAATTTTTCATAATGCAGAAAGTGCGTAACAGCTTCGAGATTTATTTGATTAATTTTTTCTTTGCATCATCATTTTATTCGTCTGTTTCATAACGTCGACTGTATTTAACGTACGATAAGAGTAACATAGCCGCTTCTGGGTTCGCACCTAAAACATTAATTCACATTGGTTACGTAATATCATAGGGAGTGGTGGTTCGGTCACAGCCATCTGAGAATGTGCCTCAGTTGCCGCAGCCACTGTCTAAAACCAACCAAAACGAAGAACGCCGGCGAAAAGTGACCAAACACCATCAACCGTTGCTGGACAAGCCGGCCAACCGTAACGTGGCCTCTTGCGGACGCGAATCGGACAAAGAGAATGAAAGTATCTCCAGCAGCCCTCATTATTCGTCCATCGATGAGGATTCGAACCAGAGCGAAGTGATTCGCGAAGCCGAAATGCTCGGCATGTGATCGTGCGCGCGTATTTATGGACCGATTGTTTTGTATAATTTGTATTTTGATGGTAATTTCTTCTTCGGCTGCGTGAGTGTTGTACATATAGTACTTTTGATGTTTAAGTATCTCGCAGTTCCGTATTTTCCTTAATTCGGTTCTAATTAACTTTTTGGATTATTATATTATTTAGGTTTTTTTTTTTTCCCTTCCATTAAATATTGTTCATAGGTCTAGAGTTTTATGTATGGGTATGGTCTTGAATATACCACGGAACCTTTGCTCATTGGTTCTATTTCTTTGAATACGTTACTAATCGTAATGAAGTTCAACAAGACTATTAGCAATGTATTTCTTCTTTTCAAATTACAAAAATTTTGATTTTTTAAATTACTTAATTAATTGAAGTATTTTGTATTTTCTAGTTGTAAAGAAAAAATACTCTGAAGTTGAGAACCCTGTTAATATTAAATTATTTGACCAACATTTTCTATTCCTGCAATGGGTCCGATGCTTTCTGGGGGGAGAGCTAGGCGGGACGATTTAAAAATTTAAATCGAAATTCCATAGGTTAACGAATGTTCAATTAGCGTTGTTCTAGCATCTCGGTACATCGATTTACTACTTCGCAATCGAAAAAGCTCAAGTAAATGCCTTGAGACATCTAGCCGACCGAAAGCATGAAGAAATGTGGCATCTGGCCGATTTTTCAAAGGATTCGTTCCAATAAGATCCTTTTATACAAAAAACAAAGGGTCATTCTTTTTTCGAGCCATAATAAAAGGTTCACTTTTCGAAACGCGAGTCGTCTACGGAATGTCGTTCGCAATGAAAATGGGGGAAAACAATGCCGTGGGCCCGTATTACATGAGGCAGTAATCTACATTTGTAATAACGGCCCTTACTAAATAAAAAAAATCACGAACATAAGACCCTTAGATCACTCCTACTCGCCTAGTAGAAATTATCAAAATCGCTCGTTTTTACCAAATACGAAACGAAGAATGAACATAAGACCCTTGGGTCACTCCTACTCGCCTAGTCGAAAATTTCAAAATTGCTCGTTTTTACCAACCGCGAAATCGAGATTGAACATAAGACCCTTAGATCACTCCTACTCGCCTAGTAGAAATTTTCAAAATCGCTCGTTTTTACCAAATACGAAACTGAGAATGAACATAAGACCCTTGGGTCACTCCTACTCGCCTAGTAGAAATTTTCAAAATCGCTCGTTTTGACCAAATGCGAAACTGAGAATGAACATGAGACCTCTCGATTACTCCTACTCGCCTAGTGAAACTTGACGAAAACGTCAATTTTGTGAAAATATATGAGCAAGTTCGAATTTTCCGAGGCATGCAGCTAACGAACTGGTAATGTTGGCAATTTATTATAATTATTGTTTCCAATTACCGCATTTATTTACCATCTTTTGATGAACTGGCAATAATATTAAGTCTTTTCATGAATCTACTTCTACAGTCAACATTCCCGAGAATAGACTTATCTCCAATCCTCGATAAATTATTTCTTCTCCAATCAAAAATAAGCTCAGCTGCACTAGAATTGTACAGAGTTGTAATTATCTCGCGGATGACAGACTTATCATTACTTGAAACACTGCGTACGGTGATCAATGAGTGTATTTATTTATTTAAAAAAATAAAACTGATGGATCCCCCAGCTTTTAGCAACGAGCAAGCACAACACTGTTACGAGCAGGAGATCAAACTGCTGGTAAAAAATAAAATTCTTTATTGTAAAAGTAAAATAAACAACAGTTTTACGAGATACATTCGGAATATTGGGAGGTTAGTTCACACTTTTCAACTCAACATCGAATACCAGAGAACTGTTCGGAGGAATAGACGGAGGAGATCCTTTGGCGCCGTATCTGTGAAAAAATTAAAAAAATGAAATATCAGCTCGCGACATAAATATCAACCGAAGACGGAGAAGATTTGAATACAGGAAGTACTTACGCCATCGCAGGCGGACACGTGATTCTACGCTTCGAACCAACTTTCATGCCATTCAACGCAACGTCCCAAGCTTTAATTACCTCTCCTCGACCTAATCTGAATTTGAAGCCTTGACCAGAGTTTGATTGATCAAATACACGATTATTATTTTTCAAGCGTCCAGTGTAGTACACAGCCACCTAGGTTCAAATAAAATCAAAACAATGCAAATTAATTAAAAAAAAAAAAAAAAAAAGAAATCAATATAATGAGATCTACTCATGAAAAAAGTGATCTGCTCTGCATTAAATCGTTTTGAATATCAACATAAATGGCAGAAGCTAAAAGTAAAAATATAATTTTTTTAATTAAACGTGTATTCAAATAAAGAGAAGTACAACATAATTATGAGCACTTTTTGCTGAAATACCACGAGCTTCTGAAGCAAAATGCTAAAATTTTAGGATCCGCATCGAAGTCAGTATAGACGTAAGCAGCGGTAGGTTTCAATTGTGAGAATCCACTAAACCAAAAACACGTCTAATTTATTATGTAGTTGAGAAGTTTTGTCGCACAACGCAGCAAACGCCATTTCGAAAAATTTTGAGTTTGGAATTATCGCTTATAGAATTTTTGGCACGGAATCGACTGGTACAATCAGATTGTCAAGAAAAACCTTATTATGAGCCCTCTGTAAGTCACTGAAAATCCATCTTGTTGCATAACGCAACAAATCCACAGCATTTGACGCAACAAAAAAAAAACGACAAATCCATTTTTACAGGCACATTTTTCAACAAAAGAGCTTTTGGGAAGTAAAAATACTCTTTTAACAATGAATTTAGTTAAAAATTCATAACAAGGTAAAAGGTTTCAAACATTTGAATTTTAGAAAACGGCGGATGCCTTTGGAATTAAAATTTTAGTGAATTTAAACTTATGTAGCTCTAATGATGTGTTATTAACTAACATACTCTTCTTTATTAATCAAAAAAATAGCTAAAAATAGTTTACATTAGCTTTCGTTTTTTGAAACATAAATTGGTCGTCATTTTGTTTCAAACGTTTTAAATTTCACGTTTTTTGTCACAGAATGAGCGAGATTTATGGTATTTAGTCACAAAATAAAAATATTGGTAGATTTCATTACAGAAAACAGGAAATTTATTGAACTTTGGGTCTAATTGGTTTGGATTTGATGGCTGCTACATTGACCCCGCAGGTTGAGCGGAAAAAAATTCAGATTATACTCATATAATATGGGAAGATTCATCAAACATGAAGATTGTCCACTAATCACTAAGAAACAATTTTTTGGCATTTTCTCAAAATTACATTCAAGGCGTTTGTTGCGTTTTGCGACTAAACCCCTCAGTTGCTGTACCTCTATTATAGTCTTACAGAATCAGAAACGCTAGACGTGACCTGTGCACCCTTCTCTTCCTTCCCACACGGACGAACTGTGGAGGCATGAGGATTACGAACGTTTTTTTTTTCCACAAAAGGATTAATTTCCAAATTCACTTAATGGAATATAATAACCATATTATGTAGAAGAAACTGTAGTTTGAGTGACTGCACCTTTTCGCAAAGTTGAGACCAAAATAATAGAAAATCTTTAAATAAAAACAATGCTCACCATTTTTCCGGGTTTGGCAACCGGGCCATTACCCGGTTTCAGTTCCTCGAACATCACTCCACCTTCCACAGTCTGTTTTTTCGGCGACTGCGACGTACCCGGCTCATTTGCCTTCGGAGTTTTCACTTCTGCTTTCGATTCATTTGCCTTCGGTGTTTTGACTTCTGCTTTTGACAAGCTCTTTTTTTGTGCTTTTTTCTCTGCCTTCGTTGACATTCCCTGCAAACAAGAAAAATATGAGAAACTCGAGCCAGATGACCAGAAATAGACATGAGAAATTTTTTTTTTCCCGAGTAAAATCCTCACGAAAACGTAATATTTCTCGAAGCTTTCATCAACAGTAAAACTATGAAATAACATGGAGTTAGAATGCCAAATAAAAATTAGCGAAAATGTCAAGAATAGTAAATCTTATTTCATAAAAGCGGGTAATACTTGGGAGGAAAATATACGAACTTCCGAGTATTACATTGCGTAGATAACAAATACTAATACTATCTGATCATTTTACAAACGCAGACATTAGTTACAAATGGGGCTGTAATTTGTCAATTGAAGTTCATGTTCCGAATTTTCAGTTCGCCGTTTACGGTACAAGCGTACCAAAATCTATAACGGAAGGTATTACCAAATTCTAACCAAAAAACTTAACAGCACAAGGATTTTTCTTACTCTCATTAAGTATTTTTTCCAAAATAAAATTAATACGTCATGATCATAATCGATTCTCGAGTATTCGCACAAAGCGATAACGAACTACAACTCGAGTTAATAGTAAAAATAACAAAAACAGCACAGATACACTGAGAAAATTAAATTATTACAGCTCGTCTGATTGTAGCACTCACTTAAGACCTGGCTGCAAATTTTGCACTCCTTCGAACAAAAGCCAAAAAGCTATAAAAATAATAATTTCCACATCTTCAAGTGTAGTTGCGAATAAAAAGGTTCTACAATACTATAAACTTCACAGAATGAATATGAGAAACTAAAATTATAAATCATAATTTGGTAATGGGACTGTCTTAACGGAAGTCTCCAAGTGGAGATAGAAAATGTAACGAACTGAAACCGAGACAGAAATGTTATTCACGTAAGATTTATGCCAGAAAAAATTTCGTTTTCGGGGTCCCAACAGTTGGTTCAATTAGAAATTTATTAAGTATCTCACTTACACAGTCAAACAACAGAATCTATGCTCACGCACTCCAAGCTTAGACGATCTAAACAGAGTAAAAACCTTCGAACCTTGCTAAAAATATGTGGAAGTGTTCAAACCTTTTAATTTTTTGATACCTAACGAAAAATCGAAGTTTCGAATACATAAAAGCGAGTAGCAATCTTACATTCGTTTGATTCTGCGAACTGGATTTATTCAATTTGTCAGGTTTTGCAGTACTACCAGGGGTTTTATCTTGTTTTTGAATTGGAACTGGTGTGTCCTTCTTAAATTTCGGTGTTAGTGGCGCTTCCTTCTTAAATTTCGGTGTTTGAGGAGATTTTTGAAATTCGTTTTTCTTCTTTTTCGCTAAAGTAGTATCAGCATCGCTATCCGATTCTTCGGCGTCAACACTGTCGTCCTCATCCGACTCGTCCTGATCGTCGTCATTTTCATCGTTATCGTCACTCAGGGAGAAGTCATTCAACTCACTATCGTCAAATTCATCTCCAGAGGTGTCTTCATCATCTGTACGTAAAACTGAATTAGTCTAACAAATACTTAAACGTCATTACTAATCAGAAGTTACAATATTTACCTTCAGAGAATTCAGCATCTTTCACTTTGGGTTTTTTTGACACAACGGCTGGACCGGTATTCAACTTCCTTTTTTCAGCAGAACCTTTCTTGGTCTGGTTTTTCAAATCAGCCATGAGATTATTTTTGAACTTCTCTATTCCAAAAATTATGAAAATTCATTAAAGAATAATGCGAGAAAAGAAAGTAAGAGAGAAGTGCATATTACATTCGATTAAAAATGACCGACATTGAATTTTACCATCAACTGTTTTTCGATTTTAGCAACACGGAACGAAAAAATTAAAATTCAACTAAAAGAACAAAATCACTTTTCTGAACGTAATAGCAAAATGTATTCATCAATTGCTATTTTACAGAAAAAAAAAAAAAAGAAAAAAACGGAATTATAATATTATGAATTCAGAGAAGGCCATTTCAATCCTTTGAATGAGAAAAATAAATAATCATGTTACGGAAATTAAATAAATTTTCGCCAAAATGATCCTAACAAAAGCTCATGATAATAAAAAAATTTCATGACGATGACGCTTGTCTTTACACTGAATTTACCCCCGAATTTGTTAATTCGACATTAGAAATTCATGTCACTCGCATGTTTTAAATATTGAACCAATTTCAATGTCGTTTTATGCTCTGTTCAATGTTTACACTCAATTAGATTAATACACAATCCCAAACACATACTTTAACCATTTTCATAAAATTTAGATTCAAATGTTTGAGCAAATATAAAATTATTATAACAAGCTAATTGAATTTGAACATTTTACCTATTGAATCTTCAACATCTTCATCACTCATTTCCGATTCTTCATTTGAAGAATCTTCATCTTCTTCGTCAGGGTCGGTATAACCTAAGCACAAAAAACATATTATTATGAAAAGAAACAGTACGAAGTGATGTGAATCAATAACCGTGGAAAATAAGCATGAACCCTCAATTTAGGAGCACCTTTTCAATCTCAACTTTTCGAAATAATCAACGATTCTTTGAGAAATTATTCAATGACAATTTTTCTTCGACTTTTTATATTGACTTCAAATATTCAATTTCGACAAAGCCACGATTCAATTCGGGGCAATAAAAGAGAAATTACAATTTTTTCATCATCTACATAAGACTGACGCGAATGTAATCGAACTTTCGAGTGAGGAAAAAAACTCAGTTTCAGGTTCACAATTACATTTCAATGTGTTAACATTATCATAAAAATGCGTATAACTACTCTTGAATACAACTAAAAATAATACTTCTAAAAACACATTACGTTACTACGTTCAACAATACTGAATAATAAATTCATTTTCGTACGCAAAATTCATCGACTAATACACAACTGTCGATGAACAATTGATTTCAATATTTCGGAATTGACCGTCCTAGTAAAGAGAAATATGTTAGAACATCACAAATAAGGAGATGCGCTACCAGGAGTAATGTAATGACCAAAATTTGAAAGACTCGAAGCTGATAACTAATTCGGATTCGAGTATCGAAATCCATGTTCGTGTTGAGAACGATTAAACTGAATACATTGGGTGAAAATAATACGGATTCGAGGAAGAAACTGACTTTAGAATCATTTCCTCTCGACTGATTCGAGTAAAGAAGCTACTCAAATACATGCGTACCTGTCAGATGAATAGTTGCTTTTCCAGTAGTCATAAACGTAAGTTCGGTTCCTTTCTCAAAATATAAGTCAAGGCTACTCTGAAGGCATTGGTTAGACAAATTACATATGATCAATTCCTCTCCATCTACTTCAACTTGTACAGGAAAAACACCAGCATCTGAAAACGAACGCAATCGACATTATTGACAATGTTCAACGTGCGGACATACACCGAATAAAAATGAACACACCACTTTTCCCCACAGTTTTGGTGTCAACAACAGCAGCTGACAGATGAAACGAATCACTCACTGTGGAAGAGTATTTTTTACCAGGTTGCAATACAAGACCTACAATAATCATAAATACACGAATGTGAAAAATATTAGTCTACCGGGAATTACATACGTTATACATTTGATAAACACGCCGAACTTACCCCAAAACATATTGATGTGAAATAATTAGAACTGAAAATAGAATAAAACAAAACAAATTGAAAATTGCGGTAGTCAATATGAAAATTAAAAATAAGATACAAGCACTTTAAAATTGCACGTGTTGCGACTTCTCCGAAGCGTTTTCGCCGCAATTCGGCTTCACAAATCATAAGTGAAAAGTACTTACCACGTTGACAATAAAACAAACTATAATAGAGAATGCACGATCCACGAGCTTATTAATCAAAAATTAAAATTGGCTGACCAAAATTACAAAATCTATAAAATAAAATTGTTAAATAATTCTTGAATTCACAATTCGCATGATTTTGATATTTCCTCTCAACTATTATAGTAGCACGAGACTCAGAAAAAAAAGAGAAACATCAAAAACGAGGTTGGAAACCAGGAAACGAAACATAATAGAAGTGGGGGAAGAATGACGAAACGAGACGAAAAGTTCAAAGTAAAGAAAGAGAAGGATGGAGAAAGAAGACCCAATGCTCGCTACTCGTAATAAGTTGTCCTTGTCTTTCCTTTTAATCTGTGCGTAACGCATGCGCAGTGAACTGGATACTTTCAATGGGATTTGCAGCAAGCGTAATGAGTGGAAGAGAGAAAAAATATTTTGCGCTTCGGCGCTATAATTTTTTCTCTGTCTTTCGCTTCGTCCCGTTCTTTAGCGGCGACGCTAACGCTCCTTTCACAATCAAAATTAAAAAAACATTTTCGATGAAAGCGACAAACAGTGTTGCCAACCTTCCCCCTTAGGCCTTAAAAAATGGTATTGAATTCCGCGCTTCGAGCAGATTTTTCATTTTTTGGGAATAAATTAAAAATACCCTGCGTAAAATTTATTGTCAGCCCCCTCGCAAATTTCTGGGAGCGTCTTAGGGTACGTTACTGATTTATGCATTGCTATTAAGGTCTTTCATTACAATAATTATTCTACCATGTTCGTGTCTATCAGCCAAGGATGTATCCAACCAGCACAACTAATTTTTTTATAATACGTACTGAAAAGACAGACTATATAATATTTTTATGATACATTATTTTGCAATTTATTAGTGTTTAAAATATATTTTTGAAATATTTTAAATGTTTAAAAAGGCTAGTCAAAATATTTTCAACCCAACTTACACATCCAACCTAATAATCTCTGTCAATGTTTTCAAATCAATTAAAAATATTGTGAAAATTTAAGTTTCATTAAAGACATTTTTTTAAACGCGAAAATATTACTGACAAAAATCCAAAATAATATCACAATGTTTGAAGACAACCTTTAGATAATATTGTGACAATATTGATTTATGTAATCCAGTATTGGGAATATTTCAAAATATTTCTGATATTTTCACAATACTTATATTTTCTGTTCCATAAAGACAGTTTCATCCGTATTTAAAAGGATACGTCTGTGGAATAATTGAAGAGTCCGATTCTATAAAGGGCTAAGTGTATTTTGGTGGTGGCAAATGACGCCTGTAAAACTGTGTAGCAAATGCAATGTCTTACAAAAATGGTATACGTTTTGCTGGTTTTCTCATGGTTTTGTCCGTGTAAAAGTTGCATTTGGCACCTTTTAAAATTAAGTCGTGGACGTATTTTTATTGGTTTTAGTTTGTTTTTGCTTGTTTTCAATTTTACACTTAGTACTTCTTGGAATCCGACTCTTCAATTATTTTTGTTGAAATTAAAAGGACAACAATTTCGTCACCGTAAATAATGCATTTACCTGACCTATTTGTAAATTTCGTTCAAAAACGAAAGAAACTACCAAACAGTAGCTCGAAATTTCCAAATACAAGTAAGCGTATGCTTTACTTATAATGTGTAAGTTCGAAACATGACGATCTCGATTATTCGAGAATATAACAAACGAAGGTAAAACAAAATAATCACAGTCCACGTACTCGAGTGGAAAACATAATTAGCATGGAAAATTAAACTCGTATGGTGAATACGAGCACATAAAATTATACAAAATTAACCATAGTTTTAATCCACAGATCCTCCTGATTAAAATTTTTTTTCTATTTAAAACGCTTCTTCTTTCGTTCTTTTTCCAATTTTGTTTTTCTGATGTCAGCAAGATCTTCCAAAATACCTGGACAAAACAAATAATTGGAAAATAATCATTAAAAGATGAGCAAAAACCATAAACACCATAAGAGAAGAGAAACTCTTTCATAACCATCTTCCTGAAAGGACTTGTCGTCGAGTGAGTATAGAATATGTACAAATTTGAACTAGAATAATATGTATGTGCTAATAATAAGACCAACGCATTTGTTTCAAGGCTAAAATTTTTCAAAAATGTATAACTCAGTAAATGAGAAATAGTAGCGAAAATTCATTTTGAAGTATACAGATGGGAAAATCCTGCATAAATTTAAGACTAAATTCTAATAGAATTGAAGCACGATGTAGCCTTAATACTGTAGCGTAAAATACTTTGGCTAATAGATTGAAGAGTATCCTCATATTATGAAGACGTTTACGTATTATAAAATTAATTTAGCCGTGTTTAAATTTGATTTTTTTCCCCCCGCAAAACTTCTTAGCTTACTAGCTCACCATATTTTGTGCTGATAAATTCTTCTTTTTGTAATTGTGAAAAGTTTGATTCCATGCATTCGTCATCATCATCGTCATATCTAGAATACCTGTAAGTAAATGGACAGCAAAAAAAAAAAACAATGTCATAATATAAAATTTGATAAGATGATATTTAGAAAAACCAATTGATTATTACTCACTTTGATCGGTCATAACCGAATATTTGACTTATTTGTGAAGAAATGTCGAAATTCGCTTCACTGTCGTCGATGAAATCATCCATTTCTGAATCGTATTCATCATCGGATTCGATCACGGGACCTGTAAATTCAAGAAAATTTATATCAGTTTGGCTTGGGTGCAAAACTTTGTGAGAATGGAATCTCATGACATTGATTGAAATCTGCTTTAACAATCTGCAAAAAAAAGTTTTATCGTACAAAAATATTGTACCAACACAACATTTGGATCACTCTGGAGAAAAAGCCTCCTCGAATTCTTACCTCACAATCGACCATCTTTATTAAAATCTCTATAACTCTTCATCGAGTTTTACATATGCCTCAAAATTATTTTTATTGAGATTTCGTTGCCCTTACGTTTTTTCATTAGAAGTGGCTTCTTTTTCTTTAGCGCCATATCAGGAGGCGGAAACTGTCGAACACCTTGCGATTTGGCAGTAAGTTCTCTCTTTGGATCACGTCGGACATCAGGAGGAGGGAACTGTCGCACTGTGGTCTCTGGTTTTGGCGGCCTGCTCGATTCCATTTTCTTGGCAGTTGAAGAGGGCATCTCCTTGAATTTTTCTGGCGGCTTCATACTTTTCGAACTCGCTCCATTTTCAGTGGACGGTTTGGTAGCTTTCGCCGGTAGGATGCCTTTCATTTGCAGCAGCCTTTGTTTCTGCTCTTTGGTCAGCTCGCCGGGACGTGGTAATGGTTTAGATTCGACGGCTGGCTTTGGCTTGGCTGCAAGAGGCAGCTGCTCTTTTGATTTCGAATGGCTTGGTAACTGTTTGGAGGCGGAATCGACGGACGATTTCGGTTTTTCGGAGCTCGATGTCACAGTCTTTACGTCGGTTTTTGGTCTGCTGGCGGAGTCAGCAGAACTTTTGGCCCCTCTGAGATCTGACTGCGGCCTTCTATCAGCGGCTCCCTTCGACGGTTCTTTGGAAGAGGCTGACGTCGACACGGAGCTGCTCGCCTTGTTGGCGGATTTCGTCTTCTCCTTGGACGAACCATCTTGTTTCCTCTTCAACGCTTCCATGAGCTTGGCGGCGGCTGCCGGCGATTCTCGCTGCAGAACTCGAGCTTTCTCGCGCAGGTACTCTTGCTTCTCCTTCTCGGTCATCGGTCGATCCGGCCGGTCAGCTTCGACCTTCTTCTCGATGACGATGGGCTCGTGTTGCTTTTGTTCGGCCAGCTTGAGCAGCGACTGGAAATCGATAGGCGGAGGTCCAGCGTTCTTCTTCGGTATGCGAAATTTGTTGTCTTTTTTGGTCGGCTCGTCGCCACCGGAGGAACGTTGCGATTTTGCTGGCTCCGGTGATGGCTCGTCGTCCGAGTGCTTGTCGTCCTCACCTCCGCCTTCACCTTTCGATTTTCGTTTGCGTTTTCGCGGCAGCAATTTTTCTTCTTCTTCGCGCTGGAGGGCGGCTTTTACACGGTCCTGAAAATGTGCGCAAATAAGTTAGTGAAACCGATGTTTACAAATTAATGTAACTTTATTAAATCCAACATTTTCTCCCACAGTTCGGACAGTGGCGCGGCTTAGTCATCAAATTTCATTTAAAAAAAAAGACTGAATAAAAAAATTTTCCACATGAAGTCTTTTGGGAATAAATTAAAGACACAGCATCTCCATTAGTATGTTTTTTAGTTGCGCCACTGAGTTCGGATGAAAAGTTAGATTAGTTTGAAAAATCTTACTTTCGTGCTCGAAATATCCGCACTGGATTTGGTCGACGACTGAGAAAACTTAGGTGCTTCTTGGGTAGTTTCGTGAGCGTATCGACTCAAAAGTCGATCGTATAATTCGGATGCATCTTTAGAAACGTAACCGTAATCGTCCTCATCAGGTTGTAATGGACCTACGAAAAATAATCACGCATATTCAAAGCTCTCAACCAACTGGCATCAATCTAACGAAAAAAAAAAAAAAAGAGAAAATGATATTTAAATTTGCACTCGATTTTAAAGAAAAATTTTACGTACTGAAAATGGTTAGAGATAGATAACGAGTTTACTAGCATACTGGCGTATAAGTATAAAAGTGTCTATACATAGGCTTAGTTTTCGAGTTTTACTTAGACCAGTTTTTCCAAAATATGGTTTAAAAAAATGGTTTTCAAAATTTTAATTGAATCTGATATAAAAATGTGTAATATTCAAAGAATTGTTTTATTGCAGTAGATACGGTTCAATTTTTCAGACCGTGACAAAAATAAGGATCTTTAGACAAAAATGATAATTGCTTTTTCTTGTTTAATTCGTATTTTTCACTTCACCTGGAAATATTTTTCGTATTTTTCCAAGCAGATGTAATGTGAACATAATTCTGTGGCTGAGAACCAGACTAACCTAAGTCCAACTTTAATAATAAGGAGATTTGGATGTAGCTTACATCGCATTTTCGTCCAGTCACCTCAAGAATTGCAAAATAAACCTTCATTATCCTTAAAATGAAAACTAGCAGTACTAAAAAATAAAAACCAATTGTGTTGTTCTCAAAACTACGATTTTAGACATGGCTGGATCTCGCTGGTTTTCAACCACAGAATATACTCTCATATGTATTCGTGTAAATTTTGTGAAATTCAATTTATTTACAAAGTTGAATGAATGAAAATAATCAAACCGTACCGGCAGCCGTAATTGCAGTATTTACATTATCAACCGCATCTTCTATCACTGATTTGTTTGCTGATTTGGTTCTTTTCAACATTGACTGAATACGTTTATTTGATTTCTTATCTTTGTTTCGCAAAACAAATAGTTCCTGTAAAATATTAATAGTGAATTATCATAATATAATCCAAGTTTTATAATTTATTTATTTCTATCACCAGACAGTAATGAAGGGTTTTTTCATATAAACGCGATATATCAGACTATTTTTGCCAAATCAACAATTTTTCATTTTTTGGAACTTAACAGGTTTTGTGCTTAGACGAGCGATATGTTTACCAGGACAAACACACAACGATTCACTGGAGTTGAATACAGCGAGTTAAACTTCTTCAAAAGCAAGAAGAGAGGTATTGTTGTACTCCACAACAGAAATATTTAATGAATGTAAGACCAATACTGTAAAGCATATAACCTTATTTATCATACAAAATGAATCGATAATATATTTAATATTGGAACAGCTTTTAAACGTGGCATTACGATCCAGAGAAAAATATCCAATTTGGAAAAACAAACGGAGACACTTTCTCCCTTCATGATAATTTTATACTCCTTTTTTATTGGTAATTTATAAATAAATGTTCATATTTTACGTGTTTCTTTCGTTCATCTTCTTCCTGTTTTTGTCGTTTTTCTTCTTCTTGACGAGCCAAAAATTTCTGAATATTGAGCGATAGTTTCTTCTCACGTTGCTCTTTCTTCGGAGGATCGAATGTGGTTTTGTAGTAACTTACAGGCTGTTTAAACAGAATATTATTCAATTATATGAAATATACACGACTAGGTTCCCAAAAATGATCAATCTAGAGAGATGAATTACCTGCTTCGAACTCTCCTTATTTCTCTGTGCTTTGTAAAGCACCGAACCAAAATCCATTTTTAACAATGATTTCAAGGATACGGTTTTCACGAGTACTCGATCACACTTGGGAGTTTGAATTTTGAAATTTATGTCCACGTCATGATCGTGCACCCTTCTCGGACATGGAAGAAATTCTTACCAGCCTTTTCAAAGGATAAAACAATACCTCAAATAATGAGATATTACAATGAAAACAATATTTGGTAACGAACTTCACTTCAACAATGGTTCTCTAAATACTACTCACGTTTTCATTCTGGATAAATGCAAGATTCTTCGAAATGTAGCACAAATTCTATTCTAGTCCACTCGAAAAAAATTTCTCCTCTCACAAGTTGTTATCATTGTTTAAGGCTGCTTATCAATTTTTACGTCATGGAAGGATGACATTAAAAACAACAAAATTGAAACTTGATCATTTCGTAATACATTCCATTGAAGTTTCGCCTTCACCCTTCACCAATCAAAATAATCAAATCGGCCTCTGCTGAATGGAATTTTTACTTTTTTCAAATTCGACCACTTTTTGGAACGCACACATTCCAATTCTACTAAGAATTCTACCAAACAATAAAATTTACGTTAGTCATTCGATTCAAACTCTTATAAAATACTGCCAAACATGAAAAATATGCCTTTTCTTTTTTGGTTTTTAATTCGACGAATAATTTTCATGTCATTTCAACTATAGAATTAATTATATTTACGTTCTGAATAACTGAAATTAATAAATTATTTTTGTCTAGTTTCAATAATTAAGTTGAACAAACATTAATAACATGGAAAGGAAAAACTGAGTACAATAATTTATATTACCTACCTATGTACAACCTCACTTTAACCGCATTGACTTTATTCGTACGTTGGAGAAAATGAAGAATAATTTCTTTAGAACTTTTGAATTTTGTGCGAAGAATGAGCGAATAAGAATCAAAAGACATTTTTTCATTCTCCTCTAAAACAAGAGAAACCAACTATCTTGAGGAAAATAAATTTCATTTGCTAGTACTGTTTTCAAAAAGAATTTCTGAAACATCACAAAGTAAAAATTGAAAAATTTTCCACAAATTATTCTCTAATAAAATATAATTATTGGAAAGCCGCCAACTTCGTAACTCAATTTGAATTTTCGCTTTGAACAGATCTCAACAGTTGCTGAATACAGTCATTGAATCTGAGAAACAGCATAAAAGAAATCAGTAAGCAATTTTCCTTTTTTTTTCTTCATAATTACCAAAATAAAAGAAAAACCTGCTAAATAGTAACCTGATGAAAAGTGAGAAAATAAGAACTGGTTCAGTCCGTAGACGCAGACCCATTCCCGCATTTTCGATCCATTTTTTCCTCATTTTATGCTTCTCAACGGAGATTTATCGTTCCAATAGGTGACCATATTTTTATCAGTAGATTAAATTCTCGTCCAGGAGTTGTCTACTTTAACCAGGTTTGTAAGTTCGACTTCAACCAATATCCTGGTAGAAAAATTAATCTTTAGCTTTTTCTCGAACATTATAAAGCATGATTTACAGAGTAAGAGTATTTTATTAGATTAAAATTGTCACGTGGTTGATATTCACGAATGTTATTCTACAGCATGGAGCACAGTTTTTGTAGTGTTTTTACGAACATTTTGATGATATTTTCCATTAGTTATAGTGTGTATTTTTTTTTCTCGAAATCCGTATTTAGTTCTTACGAAAAACTTGCCAACGGTGGGTAAAAATAAATGCCCTTAGATATGCCATGTTCCTGAATTTTTTCAAAATTTTCAGACTTTTTTCAAGAGCTCCCAAAACATTTTATAAGTACAACTTTGAAAAATGATTCCAAATAGAAATCTAAAATAAAATTTGTGGGAGCAAAGTGAGTATATTCAAGGGTAATAAATCCGAATTTTAATAAAATCGGTTCGAAATTCAGCTAATAAAATGGAAATATTAGATGTATTTGGACAGTATCATAAAAATCATGTTCTGTTATAAGAGGATCTATTTCAAATATTAGTAGATTTTTAAAACTTGTCAATGAAGTACAGTTAATTTTGAAGAAAGATTTGCACGAGTCGTCCTTTTAGCTTCAATTAAATAGTATTTCACATCTACTCAGATTTCATATAATAAAAATCAAGTAATATAAATAATTCAGGTATGTTATTAAATAAATATAAAGAGTATTATATTTACCATATTATTTCAGTAAGTTAGCAGATGACTTACAAAGTTCTGCGAGTTCTATAGTCGATCGAAGTAATCGTTAAAGAAATAATTACCACGCGCAGGTTGCTCGCAATGTTTTTCCAAACCTCGAGGTCGAGGAAGAAAATCCCATCTTCAGATCTCCGATTACAAAGTAGGTAATTGGTTTTCTTAGTCCTGTATGTTTGCAAGATGTACAAAAAAAAAATTTCCCCAGTATGTAGACCAAGTTCAACAGTACAATTGGATGAAGTTTCAATCAGCCGTAATACTTCTTTAGTGAGACCACATTTATTCGTTACAAAAATTAAAATTTACTCGAGTCCTACGATAACTACTCTTTTTGTATAATAATTCAATTCACGTAGTCCAATTATTTATTTTCAAAAATCAGAAGTTTCTGTTTCATGCTCATGGTGAAATCAGTAAAGTTGTCAAATTTTCAACATTACTCAACAGAAGTTAGGTTGACTGAATTTTTTCTACTTCTCATGTCACAACTTGATATTCTGTCAATTCAAACTGAGAATTCACAAAGAAAAATATTAACAAGTTATGGTCGGAAACACTCATCGTAAAGTACGTATTTTGGATGAGCTTCCTCTAAAGCAAACAATATTCAAAATATTTTTAATGCAGACAGGCATTGAAATTACCAGTTATCAAAGTTGATTCAGTTTTCATTATTATAAAACATCATTTTACGGTAAGAATTCGAATGATGAAATATTCTTTCAGTATTCTATCGTTTTGCTTTCAGTAATAATGTGAGTAATTACAAATCCACGGTTACCATAAAATTATCAGTTAGAACGTCAGAAAAATCTAATGATTACGTACCTTGAAAAAGGAAATACATTCATTAGTTACAGTACTTAAAATTTATTTCAAACTCAAATCTTTATAAAGAAGCTAACAAAGTATAGAACCTAAAAAGATTTCAAACCAAGAAAGCGGAGAGAAAAATTCTTAACATAATAATAATTCCAGTTTATATGGCTTTCAATTTAATATCTAAAGTAATAAAATTTAAGGAATCAATATTTTACGGAAAATTAATAAAATCTTTTAAGGATCTTTGATCATCAAAGAATGCATGCTATTATTGTATAACTAATTTTATAACTAATTATGTCAGAAACCTGGATGCAAAAAGCAACTAAAGCATTGAATTTTTTTCATCAAAATTCTAATTTCAGATTAAAGTTTGCTCCAAAATTAACTGGCACACTGTTATATTTTGAACATTGAATAATTATTCCTTCTCGCGTAAATATTCATTTCACGTGCGAATAAAAGACTAAAAGAAGAAATCTTTTTGTGAAATACACGTCTTGCAGGCCTCTATGAGAGAACACATACGCAAATACAAACGAGTAGCAACATCTCTCAACCCTAATCAATATCATTTTTCGGTTCGAAATGTATTACAATAACAATGCTTTCAAGACGTAGAGACGAAACTATCGTTTAATTTTTAAATAAAGTATGGAAGCAAATAAAAAAAAAACATCACAAAATTAGTAAATAAAAATTTGAAAAAACACTCCAACGTATTTCTTTCATTTTTTTTAAAATCATAGTATGAGTTGCAGTCAAGTTTTTAAATTTGGTCAAGTAAATTTTTTGGTAGCTTATAAAACTACAAAAGAACTTTAAAGTATGTCTTGCACCCAGGTCTCCAAATGTTTTTTACAGTTAGGAGATAACAGTCTCTTTTAACTTTATATTTCTTTTGACTTACGTCAATGAAAGTACGGTTACAAACGAGTCAAGTCTGTGAAATCATAAAAACTGAAATAAAATACATTTTTACCAGAAATGTACTACCTACCTAAAAAATTAACGTTAATATTAAATGTTTAATAAAATTAGTAAATAGTCGAGAGTCAAGTAAAGAACAGTAAACCAAAATTTCTCAATTGATTACTTTTTCTTACTTCGATCATAGAGCCAGTAAAACCGTATTTATACATTCTGTCGTTATTAAGAGTTCTGAGTTGTGTAGTACAAGTTAACAGCAGCGAAAAGAGACCATCATTTAGTAAGTCTGCATTCGGGAAACAAAAGTTTGTAACAAAAACAACATACTTCAGTACTTACGTAGGTACACGTTATGAGTCAAATTAGTTAATCGAGAAATTAATATGACCAATCGACTGGTGAAGCACTTACTCGTAAATTTCAGTTCCAACTCTTCTTACATATCGGTTTTAACTCGTTTTCGTTTCTGAGAGTTTTCGCCTTTTTTAGGATCGGCCTTCAGTACTTTGATACTTACGCCAGCGATCATTTTATCGTCAGTGGCCTACCGCAAAAAAAAAAATCATTAATTGATAGCGTTTAGGTCACCCGAGTGTGATTGCTGAAAACATCTCACTGTTAAATTTACTAAAACCTTAACAAAGCTGTCCTAAAACCAATGAATTTTTTTCATCAGTAAGAACCTTATTTCAGCAATCTTATACTTCTGATTTCTTCTATTCCCAGTTTCAATCGAGAAGATCAAAAGCGTAAAACCACACTGAACAGTAATATTGTTGAGTATGGATCGTAATTGTAATAAGTTCAATTGCTTCACTTGAACAATTTCTTAGTGCAGACGCACTTTGAAAATACAAACGTGACTGGCTAATTGAGAGGTTTCAGCAATACCTTCGCGATCGAAACCGACTATAAACTTTGCTTCAAGTCCACCGTCGGAATTCGCTTTGTATCCAGTTTTTAAATATGTATTACCTTTATGGCTTTATGGGCGGATTCAGCAGATGTAAAATACAAATAACCGTAATTCTTGCGTGCCATGACAGTAGCACCAGCGAAATTTCCAAAACGACAATAAATATCGTACAACGCTTCCATAGACGGGGCAGCTGGATGGCCTACGAAGAATAAACTGAAACAAAAATAAAAATTAAAAAAAAAATTATAAAAAAATATTTTGTAGAAAGCAGATACTTGCGTAGGAAGTAAGCCACTTACCGCATTCCGGTCTCTTCATCAAAGTCCGTTTTGGACAGAACAGGTTGCGTAGGCGGCACTGGAAAATCGCAGTACGGTGAATACGACGACCTCGAATCAGAGCTTGACGTTTTTAGATTCAGATTCTCTGTTTGAGCATAAATATGGAATTAGCAGCGATAAAATTCTCAGTTTTAATTATAAACTGCGGTGATTATAGAATTTACCCGTTGACAATCCGGCCGATTTCAACAGAGCGGTGGCATCAGTTAATGCCTTTGACAAAGCCGATAGCTTCTGATTCACTTCTTGACTCGAATCCGAATGAGACGGGGAATCCGAGCCATAATCCATTTGGTCGGCGCGATAGTCTCCTCGATAGTCGCGCTTTCCGCTGCTTCCAGAAGCACCAATGGAGCCGCTATAAGAGCCCCCACCGTACGAGCTCGTCGCTTCTCTACTTTGATAGGAATTGTTCGACGCGGTGTTCGGTCTTCTAAACGTTTAAAAAAATCGAAGTAGAAAGTACCTAGGTAATTTACTACGTTATCAAGTATTACATTTGCAGGAAGAGCATGTATTTTGATCGGAGGAAAATACTTATAATTGAAATACGCAATCGGAACTGCTAATTATGGCGTGTTTCATAAAAGCTACGCATTACTACAGTTACTCAAAAAGCCTCGTCATCTCAATTGACTTAAGAAAAAATGAATCGAGAATGCTAAAATAACATAGCTCTCAAGAATTGAAATTTCCTGAAAATATTAACGCGGTGAAGCGCGAATAATGGACTTTTTTGGTAACTGCTAAATGAAAAAAATGATATTGTTTTCTTCTTTTGTAAAACTTATTCTTGTTTAATTCAATTAGGGCGACAGGAGAGTTCAGAGACATTTTACCACTAAGATAATAAACTTAAACTACTTCTACGTACAACTGATGAAAATAGAAATATACGGTACAAGCGGCCAGAAACGTTTTACCAACACGAAGTTCAAAATATACGATTGCATTTTTAGACTAACTGAATATGACGAGGGCTCAGAACGAAGCCATAATTCCAATATCTCTTTAGCTTCGAAAGAAAATTTACACGTACAACACACTTACTTGACCACTTTCGACTCAACAGAAATGAACTCGCCGAGCGGATATTCCAAACCATGCAATTTATTCAAGGCGTATTCCGCAGATAACGTAGAATTATACGTGGCAACGACCTCTGAACGATACATCTGTAAAGCAAGACATTAATAAAGCAAATGAAAAAAGTCATTGGATCCGGTTTCAACACTCGATGCTTACATTTTGTGACACTATTTCAATGTCTCGCAAGCCAGGAGCGATATCAAACAAACGATAAATACAGTCTTTGCTCAGTTTAGCTGAAACGTGAGCAGTGAAAAAATCAGCCGTCGACTGTAAATCTGGAACTTAAGGACAAAAACAATACTGAAAATCGTCTGATAAATTCAAGCCAAGATCAAATGCAACGAAACGGAAATAGATTATCTTACTTTTATGCGGACCACGGATTCCATGATGATTCGAAGACGAACTTTGGCTATAATTTTCTTGATAGTGAGGATTTTTCTCCTTAGGGCGAGCGATAACAGCTTTGTAGCCTTCTTCGTTTTCACCTTCTTCGACTGCAGTAGCAGCTTCGGAAACTCTAAAAATAACATAAGTCTTATGAGAAACGAACATTTCCTCACAGTAGAATATGATTTTTCAATCCGAAGGGAATATTTTCTTACAGTGTAGTGTAATTTTTAAAAACTATACCTAAATTTCGACTTACTTGAGTTGCTTTTTCAACCCGCCACCCCTTCTGCAAGCCCAAATAAAGAGTAATTCAAATCTGCTTTTGAAGGAACCATTACCTCGTGTATGTAACGTAGCCGATGCCCTTACTCTCGTTCGTTTCTTTATTTCGCAATAGTTTCACAAACTGCACGTCGCCAAATTTCGAGAAATACAGTTTTATATCACTTTCATTCGCTGACTTCGGAACGATTACGAATAAACGTAAGTATCTCTCCGGATCCTCGTCAGCTCCTCTCGCTTCTCCTTTGCTGCAAAAGATTAAATCAAATATTACCGTTTCCATCCAGTAAACATAGTCTACTTTAATCGTGTTAGCAAGATTTACCTTTTAGCTATATAGACCTTGTACACACCGGTTCTATTCTTAATCGGCTGCTGGTTTAGATTCTCCATAGCCTTGGCAGCTTCGGACATTTTGGCGAATTTCACGTACGCGACGCCTTTAAAAGAATAAAACAGACAATGCAAATGACTGAACAATAAAATGGTGAATATCATTAGGTACGCAGACTCACCTTTCGGTTCACCGTTTGATCTGTCCTTAACGATGAAGATATCCTGAACATTTCCATACTGACTAAAATCCTCACGAATTTCCGCTTCGGTTACGGGATCTTTACGGTTGTACACGACAAACAAGCGAGAATACGGAGGATCGTCGGCCCCCGCATCTTTTCCCGGAGGATTAAGTACCATTTTGAATCGAATATATCACGTTTACAACTAATGAATTATCAAAATAAAGTTTGACCCGTTTTTTACGCACAAGAGCTCCAATGGAAATTGGAAACTTGAATAACGTGGAAACTGAGAAGTAAAATAAACTAAAACTAGAAATTAAAAATTGTACTAAAACTAAAAATTAAAAATTGAAGTTTTCAACCTGCTTCGCTTTTGAGTTACCGTTCGACTTCCACTTTCTCAACTCAAGTTTATTTTTCGACAATTTCCTTTTTGTTTTCGATCGATGGCCTTCGCAAGTTCGCACTTCGCAGCATTCTTCCTCTTCGCTCTCTTTTGTCTTCTGTTTTCTTTTCTTCCTCCAACCTCCAGTCCATACCAGTCCATACTCCATTCCTCGAGGAACGATTTTTCTATCACAGCACAGTCACAAATAAGAAGAAATAAACACGTGAATAATTACTCAATTTCCATTGGTTAATTGTTTAAATAACATTCGTTCATTCGAGCATTCAGTCACATGTTTGTCCATTCTTATTCGAAAAGACCGTGTATATATAACTGGTGTTCTTACTTCTTGAAAGACCCATTACGATTCACGACCACACGACTGATATTATTCTGATAAGGACAGATGAAGTTCTTGGATGGTTTGGAAAGAGTTGTGTTTGGTTCAGCCTCTGTAAGTGTAACATTTATGAGTTTGTCGTATACTTAATTTACCATTTTACTCAACTAATTCCAAGTGTGACACATTACGATATAAAAGTCACATTGAGGATCATTATAACAAAATAGATTTTGGTTCGGCTCTTTCAGCAGGTCCAAGAACTGAGTGGAATTCGAAGTCGGTAAGTCGTGTTTTAAAATTGATCTTTGACTGACCCAGGACTGACCATTTAAAAACACGCTTATCTTTTGTGTGAGGGCCTTTAAGTCATGTAAAAAATTAATTCTGAAAGGCTGTGAACTTCTACAGAATCACCTTTGACAGCTCGAAGGGACTCGAGGAAAAAGCAATATGTGAAGAAAAAAAAATTATACTTCTATGGCTCATCTTTCTAAGTCTCCTCATTAAATAATCGGTTTTTTTATGACACACCAGAACTTGATTTTCGGCTTTTACCCTTTTTGGAACTTACGTACATTTTTAATTGTTTTTAGCTGAATATTCGTACGCAACGTAGAAAGCGAATTAACTCGAAATGTACTTTTATAACAATTTTGTTTCAGCTAATCATATCAACTTTTTTATCACAAAATCAGAGGACATAAAAATGGAACCAGTCACCTTGCTATCTGAAATAAGCAGCAACGAAGCTCCGATTGTCGATCCTAAGCAACATTCTTTCTCTGAATTAGCTCTATCCGAAGGAGAGGCTACAAACGAAGACAGATGTGCATCGCATTCCGAAAATTTGTCTGATCCTTCCATCGCCTATTCTAAGCGACAGTTGAAGCGCCTCAAAAAAATTGAAAATCGTCAGAAAATGCGTGATGAATGGAAGTAAGTGTAGGAAACGTCAATAATATATAAAAACTACTTACTTTACGAGCCCATAACTCGTAAAGCTACTTCAAGAATATCTTGTTATTTGGAAAAATTCAACTTCTTTTCGTATTTTATTCTGTCGTTAAAATGTAACCGCATTCGTTTTTTAGCCCAACTTCCGGGTTTAATATAATTTATACCGGGTGTTCCGCTCCCAGTTCATTTCTTGGCAATGATATACTGAGGCAAATCAGGCAATTAAATTGAAGAATATGAATGGATGTGGGCAGGTTCTTGTAGCTGTACGCAATACGGATTCAGTAAAATAAAGTTGTTTTTCAAGTTTTCAGAGGGCTGAATTGAAAATTTTTTATTAGAAGAACTAGATACAAACAAAATTTTACTGTCTTCCCTTCTTTATTAATCAGTACAAGAAATGGTATTATTTTTAATAAATTCAGAACTCTCGTACTATTAATAATGATGTGATTCCTGATCTATATGTATCAAAAATAAAAATGTAGTTTTTTTTTTCTTCAAATAAAATCAAGAAACCTTGTGTAATTACGAACATTCCCGATCAAAGAGGATATCGTAGGATAAAGGTTAAAAAAGTGATTAAAAACCATGCAAGGGTTGAATTTTTATTATTTATTTATTTATTATTAAATTCCTTTTACCACTCTTAACAAATTTTTTTTGGGGGAAAGAACACTGGATCGTGGATTATTTTGTCATATGGCTTTGTTCATTATTTTCCAATGTTCTTCATAAAACACTACATTCAGAAAGCATGAAGAGCAATACCATTATAAAACTGCCAGAATGTAGATGCAATGCCCTCCAAGTGGAACACCCTGTATAAGGTTCACCTGTTATTAGTCTTTACATATTTTGTTGGGTATATGTACGAAAAACATGCTGAGAGCTGTCTGCATTTTAGATTACAACGCAAATTGCGGAACAAAGCACGCAAAACGCGAAACAAATTGGCCAAACTTGATTTGGAAAAAACAAAAATCACCCCCATGTCCAACAGTTCGCGAAAGTTTGCCGTTGTCATTGATTTTTCATACGATGAATTGATGAGTCCAAAGGTAAACGTTGATTGTTCATAGTTCCAATGTTATTCGTTTTGTTTGTTTCGTATGATATTCATTTTTCTTTTTTCACCCGTTACTCTGTCAATAATGTAGGATTTAGTCAAGTGCGGAAATCAAGTAGTTCGTTGTTATTCTGCCAACCGAAGATCGTCAAATCCTATGCAATTGCACTTCTGCAATTTTACTGGAAAAATCGAAGCTGAATTAGCCAAAAATAACGGATACAAGAAATGGGACGTACGTATAATAATTTATGCAAAACCAAAAATTCTTTCCGCCTCGCCGTCGGGAACTTATTTTTTGTTCTACAATTCTTTGTACAATTTTCAGATTCATTTCCATGAAAATAATTATTTGGACGTATTTGACGACAAATCTAAATTAGTGTACTTGACGAGTGAATCTAGAAACGTTTTAGACACGTTGGAAGAAGGAAAGATTTATATTATCGGAGGTTTAGTCGATCATAACGCTCATAAGGTTTGGAAAATTCATTTTACTCAATCTAAAAATGATTTAACGTGACTTGTACCAACTTTTACTTCTTTTTCAGGGTGTGAGTTACCGAAAGGCTGTGCACGAAGGTATCTCCCACGCGCAGTTACCTATTAAAAAGTATATTCAAATGAAATCTCGATCAGTGCTGACAATAAACCATGGTAAGCATAAGCACGCATAAGTTAAGAGTTCTGCATTATCTACACTGTCGCCCCTCAGTCTTTTGTCCCACTTGGATCTTATGGTTCCATTTTTCTCTAACATTTCATAAATTTTTAGAATCTCATGTTCGAAAAATAAGGAAGTTATCGTGGGAGATTCTAGCAATTTTCTTCGAATTCCCCTTTGTCCTTCGAGGCAAGGAGAAAAGGACAATTAGATATACGCCCCACTATCTTCAAATAATTCAAAAAAGTTGCTCGTATTTTTTCATTTTTTTATTTTTATCTTAGTTTTCGAAATACTTTTGAAAGTGTCGAATGGTGAATCATGGGCCCAAGCTTTACCCGGTGCCGTACCAGCTCGGTTTTTTGAGGCGGCGACTGTGAAAAATGATGAGCAGGAAAACGATGTAACTGAAACAGCCCCTGCAGAAAATCAAGATAGTGATACGGAAATGCATTCTGCGGATGAAACTAACTCCTGCAGCACACCAGTGGAATCGCCCGAGACGACCGAAAATATTTCAACCGAATGATTTTTAAATTAAGTGTCGTGTTTGAAACTTTGTGATAATTTTTCCTCGTACACTCGTTTTTCTTTTCCAGTTTTTTGTCGAGAATGTTCATGTGTTCGTTTTGTGTTTCAGATTGTTGAAAATCTGTCATTAAAGTCTTTCGTTTTTATAATTTTTTGCCTTCTTCATGTTAATAATATTTTGTTGCTCGAGTTTAAGGCTCACTAAAAATAACGAAAATATACGAGTTATTCTCGAATTACTCGAATTCAACCAAGTACTGTATAATTATTAACAAATGATGCATGTCTATGCATTATCCTGTGACTTAATTTTCTTGTTTTACTTGAATGAATCTGAAAAATCAACACATCAACAAGGTATCCTATAAAAAACGTCTACATTAATATTTGAATTAAATAAAAAAGTAAGTATAATAATACTGACATCCAACATAATATATAGAAAAATTAAGTTTGGATTTTTCAAATTTATTTATTTAAAAAATTTTAAAAGTTACAAATTTTTGAACATTTTTTTTTCCTAAACATATACACCAGATGAAAGATGGGAGAACGTTCCTGACAAATTAACTGGATTTCATCTATTATATATATTTATATAAAAAAAAAAAAAAAGAAAAGAAAAAGAGGAGAAACAATGTCTCACTAGGCACGAATTTACATGTTTTTATACATAATATTGGACTAAACTCCATTTTAGTCAGGTTTCATTTTTATTTCGCTGAGGAAGAAACAACGCCCGCTTTTCGAGAAAAGAAAAAAAAAGAAAAAAAAAAAACAAAACAAATGTTGCTAAATTTCAACTTACTCGTCAAAAATCCGAACATGTTGGCGAATTTTTCCCCAACAAAATACAAAAAGAAACTTATTTTTAAGAAAAAACTTACATTATCTGGTAATCTGACTTAAATGATCATATAACATAATAAATTAGAATAACAAATACATCGTTAATTCTAATAACAATTTTTTTTTTTTCCAATTTATGAGAGAAAAACATAAAAACTCAACAATATGATTTTTTCATTGTCCGAATTTTGTTAGAATTTACCGCGATGAAGAAGGAAATGAGAGGAACTTAATTACTTCTGACGACGATGTATCTTTTCAAGTTAAACCGTGATCTTCGTATTGTCCACAAGAAACACAAAAAAACAAAATGGGCTAATAAATATTCATAGAACAAAATAATTAAGCAAATGGCCGGTTAATGACTTTCGTTTCAACAAGTGGTTATAATGTAATAATTTCAACAAAATAGAAACAGAGAGAAAGGGAGGGAGAAAGAAATATAATAAATTAATAAACTGAACTAACACTACCCAATAAAGATCTGTAAGAGCGTACACGTGAAAGAGGTACGCACTCTTTTTTGCTTCGTTTGCTTTTTTTAGTTTTTTTAGTTTTTTTTTTTTTTTAAGGAACGTTCCAAGACTAGCGCCAGGGTAGTGCTGATAAAAACTAAACAACGTTAATCAATTCTGGAGTTTTCAGCCACTTTTTTTCGATTAAAATCATCCCAACGATGGAAAAGCACTCTCGTCGTCCATTTTGGGAGCGTTCTGACGAACAGTCGGTGGTCCACGGTTGCCTCCACCACGTCCAACATAACCTCCTTCGCGCGGCTCACGGGGCTCGCGAGGTTTACGCTGAAAATACGAGAATTTAATTAGACGTTACGCGATGGAAAATTCTAGAATTTTTCATTTTAGGTAAGAGGTCTTATGCCGGAGAAGGGGCGAGAGGTCGAAAGCAATGAATTTTCAATCAAAACTCACCCCGCAAAGACAAGAGGGTCAATTCTACGAATAGGATAGTCAGTATAGAGCGTTCAAAAATGACGTCAAATTAGTGCTCACATACACTACTGGTGGGCATTCATCTTTGAAATTTGAAATTAATTCACTATTAAAAGTACCCCTCAACTGCCCGCATAGGGACGAGTAGAGTGATTGGTGGATAACTCGATACAATATTACGAAGAATTTGGCGTTAGAAGATTGGTGAATGAATTCACGTTCACCAGCAAGATGTAGACAAAGAAACTCTCCACTCGAATCTCGGACCTAAATTCGTCCTCCGACTCGATACCATTATTTGCTATTTTCTGACAAATCGAAATAATAAAATATTCTTCGCTAACCCGGGACAGTTTTTTTTTGTTTTTGGCATTGCGAGAGATTGTATGTAGAAGTTCGTTCGTCCCCCCGAGGATTCACTTCAAGAATAGAACAATTCAACTTACAAATGAGCGCGTTTCACCGCTGTAGGTATTCTCATTGCGGTCCCGGTCACTGCGATCATTGCGGTCACGGTCATTGCGGTCAAACCGATCGCGGTTGCCACGATCGAAGCGATCGCGGTCGTTGCGATCACGATCGGAGCGATCAAAGCGTTCACGGTCGTTGCGATCGAAGCGATCACGGTCGTTGCGATCGAAGCGGTCACGGTCATTACGGTCACTACGGTCATTGCGCTCGCGGTCGTTGCCATCGGAACGATATTCGTTTCTGCCTCCTCTGTAGCCACCGCCGAATCTATTATTGCGAATAATTCTGCCGCCACGGCTACGACTGGATGACTCGCGAAAATGAACGCTGATATCGATGTGTTTTTGACGGCCAACACGTTGAACGTTTTCATTGCCAGCATTTTCCTGCATAAAAATAGGAAGGACGAGTTAATTATTTTCCACTTGACAAAAATGTATCGGTCGAATCATCAAAGAATACATGTATGTTGTAACTTGTAATACACGATTACGAAACTCGTCCACTAGGGACATTAACATTATTTACCTTTTCGTGTTCATGATGATTGCTCTTCTCATTATGTCGGTTCTGCGTTTCCAAAAACGCTTCATCCTTTTTCTTCTGCAGTTCGCGCATATTTTTCCATTGCGTCAAATCTTCACCTTCGCCGGCCTTGCGTAAATTGTATTGCGGCTTCTGCCGTTCGCCTTGCAGTTTTTTCCACTCGTCCAGAGTTAAATATTCTTTTTCTTCTTTCTTCTCGTCGGTAGCAGATGCATCAATTTCGGTTCCCTTATTTTCGTCGTCCTTCTGATTGTCTCTGTAAGTAAAAAAGAGTAAACATAAAGATTTTATAATAATATCAGATTATTCTAAATAATACCGAAAAAAATGTCACTCAAAGAATCAAGAATCAAAGTGGAACGAGTAAAATTCTGAGAAAGTTTATGATAAGCTAGAGTAAAAATTGAGTAAGAAAAGAGCAGACTTTCACAGCGAGATAAGCTTTCCACATTTAAAAATTTCGGACGCACCAAGCAGCATAGCTCGTCAACTCAACAGCAACTATAGTCTTGGTCAGGACAAATATGAAGTAATACTTACTGTGGAATATCATTATTCGTATTTTCAGTATTTTCTTCGCCCCAAGAGTCATTTTTAAACACATTGGAATCGTCTTTCCTAGAAAGAAAAATACAAAATTAATACACACAATCCTAGTTATAAAATAATTTTGATGCTTTTCATTTCAAAAATTTAATTCCGGTTATCAACTATGGAATTCTTGAATAAAGGTTTCAACAATGACTTTTTTTTTTTAAATGAAAAATACGGTCTGATTCACTATTAATTTTATTTTCATCATTTTTCGTAATTTTTGTACAGAAAAAAAAAAGAAGGTTTGATTAAAAAATATTCTCATTTTCAAACTTCGATCGAAAAACAACTATTTTCATAATCAAGCTTTTGGCTCTGCTTTATTTCCCTTTTCTTTATTGTATTCTTTTGGAAATACAAATTAAACAATTCTTAAAAATGGTCTACGCCAAAAAATGAACGATAACAGACATCAAACCAACAAATATCAAGCTACAGTCAGTCCAATGTACAGAAGTAAAGCACTTACTGTTCATTTTGTTGATCATTAGAGTACTCTTTTCGTCGGTCGGGTCCATTGAAATTGCGACGGCCCCCTCGACTTTCGCCCCGGAAGCGACCACCCCCTCGAGGTCGATAATCGCTGCCTGAGTTCGGACCATAGCCGTTCTCCCTCACGTTCCGATTCTCGTTATTTTGGTAGCGATTTGTAGAGCTGTCTCCAGCAGCACCGCCATCACCACCAGCATCGGTGTCATCCCAATTCTTTGCCCCCCAATCGTCGTCTTTGTTGCCACTGTTGCTGCTGTTATTGTTGTTGGTACTGTTGTAGTTGCTGTTGTTATTCCGCTTGTTATACTGATTGTTGTAGGGTCTGGACGATTGAGTTTGATCGCTGTTCTCGAATTTCCGTTCTCGAGGCGGTCTGCGTTCGTAATTTTTACGCGGCGGTCCGTTTTCGTTGAACGGCTTTGACGTTTCTTTTTCAGCAGCCACAACAGGTTCTGAGACGGTAGCAACAGGAGTATCCCAGGAGTCTTCTACGGCGGCGTCGCCTCCATTCTTGACGTTTCGCGACTTATCTTGGGATTCTTTATCTTTCCTGAAAACAAAAAAATAACACAGAAACATTGCTCATTAATTAATCAGATCTTCAAGCGGGTGTACCTTAGACTAGACACATATTCACAAAAGTAACAACGCCACTATGATTGTAAGTCGCTCGTCAATTTCCTCAACAGTTGCTACGAATTTTCAGCCTTCAACAACATTTATCAAACTTCCAACAACAAAAATAATCCGAACCAGTAGCTAACTCGACCTCTATGGATATTTAAAATGAAAGACGTTATGAAGCATTAGCATAGAGAAAAAGTAACACTGCACAATAACTGTGACTATAAACTACAACTTTCAAAAATACAGTATGCCCCAACTGGATTGATCACCAACACCTAAAACTGGAACAGCTCCTTAAAATAAAATATGAGATACTCGCACTCTTGAATCTTGATAAATTTAAATTTATGATTGAAAAGGTTACAATAGTGTCAGCTATTCAGCTCACTCAATTTTTTTTCGCAACTTCAATTTTAGAAAAGTTTGGTATAATTTAGGAATAAATTTTGAAATATCATCTCAAGTATTAGGATCAAGAAGTTTTTCGAGATGAATAATAGGTCGAATGAAATTTTTTTTTCAAGGGCACACTTTCACTTTTCTTACTTGGAAAAAATTCTAAGGCAATTTTTGACGTGTTAACATCTTCATCACTCTCACCCGGGACTAAATTCGGAAATTTCCCAAAACGGATGAAAAAACGAATTAAAAACGAAATAAACGTGCGGAACGCCGATGCGCAACTGCAAACGTGAATTAAATGATATTGTTCGTTTTTTCGGTGGCGGGAGGGAGGGGTGGTTTCCTTTGATTCGAATATACTTTTTGTAAAGATTGGAATTTACTCTGAAGTGATTGAAACCAAAGAGCAAATTATCATGACAAAAGACGATAAAAAAGTTAGATACAGTATCTTCCTCATATCATAAGATGTTAACACATTAATTGTAACAGTGCAACTGAAACTTGAGCTTGTTTTACATTCTTTATACTATTCAACTTTAATTGGTTTATTTTATTTCAATGACATGGACAACAAAATAATTTAAATAGAAGGAAACCTCAAGAAAATTTAATTATTTTCAATAATGACCAATTAAAAAAAAAAAATTATTACAGCCTTCCAGATTCAGTCACAGAGGTAAATACGATGTCGGAAATATACCACATGGACTAAAAGGAGAATAGAGCACTCGCGACAGAAATGAGAATTCGTAACTAAAAATATCAACGACGTGTTATAAACACATGTGTGAAGCAAAAATCATACAGCAGAGGGGTGGGCGATCTGTTAACAAGAAGTGCAATTTAATCTTACGCCCACAGGAGAAAAAACGGATAATATTTGTCGTATTCGAATGTTTGAATAATAATTTCAAAACGAAAAATAGCCATGCATGGAAGGATAAGAATTTAAAAAAAAAAAAAGTAAAATTCTGCATAATCTCACAGCGACTAAAGGAAAGAATGCTGCATGATTTCTGGTGAATTGGATTCATTAATTTACTCTTGATTTGTAATTCAAGAAAAGTCGACAATGACAAATAGCAACTTACGTCATGATAAGACAACGAAAGTGACTCTAATATTTATGTACTTCAGCTAATCATTTTTATTCTCCATTCTGCATCATAGTTGGGTACGTAAGAATGGTGAGGATAGGAAAAATTTAGAAAGAATAAAATTTTAGTGGGTGAGGTTCTTAATGTTATTTCTCAAGTAAATCTATTTTACTCAGCTTTAATTCTAGTATGAAACGACTTGAACAAATTAGTTTATTTCCCACACAAAATAAGTTCTCAGAGAAATTCTATTCACTCCCGCCCCCCTTTATACTGGATGAAATTGATACAACTTTCGTTCTGAGTAGACGAAACAAGCATCGATGGTCTCGAGTGAAAAAGCCCATTTTTGCACCTGTCACGTCATGTTAATCAAATAGAAGATTATGTACTATTCGCCGTGAATATTGAAAAACGTAAAACACGTCACTTCGACTAACTCATTTCGATCGCCATTATAATCTTCATGCATGACTAACATCGTTGAAAAAATTTTAGAAAAAAAATGTAAATCAAGTTTTTTCACTCCAGACTAGTTTGTCAAGTTGACTAATGAATAGTCTGGCAGTCTTCAAATAATTCAACTTCTTTCTGTAGGAACGGGTACGATTTATGATAAAACAATATTTGAATCGCAATATTTAATCAAGGGTTTTCACTCTTTGTTTTTCAAATTCGTTTACACTCCCTAATGTATGCTGATAATTATTAGACTTTCAAATAAATTCAAGTAATAATTGCAGTAGAATACTAATAATACATAATAATATTCTACAGAAAAATTGTTATTCAATTCATTTTTTGTAATTATTAGAGAAATTTAGATGACCATAAACCATAATATTCGTCATTCGAATTTCAAATACAAATCGTGAAAATGTTGTCAACATTCAAACAATTCGAATATCAGTAAACAGTCTACAACCGAAGAATCGTATACGAAAGCAGCAATTCCTAATTTACTACTTAAATCGGTTTTTACGCCGCTATTCATAATTATGTCATTTGAAGATGATGTCTTCTCAAATATTCAAGTTGTTTTTCCAATTATACAGTTTCAATGTATCACAAAAAGCAACAAATCAATATTACGAAACAAGGAAAATTCAAGATAATGAAAGTTCTGACCACATGAACATTTTAAAATAATCATGCGAGTATGAGAGGAAAGAATCATGACCACAGTGATAGCGTATCAGTTATCATTAATTCAGTGAATTTTCTTCTCTAATATCAATTATTGTAACTGGCAGTGGTTACTACTAAAATTTTTTGGTTACAGAAATACAAATGTAGAAAAATATGTTCTTTCAAAAACTTAAACGCGACTACCATTACGAGTTCTATTATGACTTTCATTCACTTCACAAGTATCATCGAGTCCGTGAGATTCAATAGGTGATTCTTGTTGGGGGAGTTACGGAGCATAAGCGTAAGAGTTAATTTCGTCCTAATACATAACAAAAAAATTCCGTTGCCCAAACATGGGAGCAGTCAGGCTATTATTGTGACTCCCAAGAGAAAATCTGCCAAATACCTTTTATAAGTAGTAAAATTCAAAATAATAGGTACATCTGTTTCGAAATAGAAGACCATAAGCCTTATTAATAAAGCTTAAAAATAGGTAACTGTAGTAATAGTTATCGTCCTTTCCCCATCTCCTCTTTGGTTCCTTTGTCACTTTTTTCACGTTTCATCAATTTTGTCAATGTTTTCAATTTCGAGAGGAAAAAAAAGTCACCTTTTCTGAGTTACATCTAACATGCTCTGCGCCGAAAAAGTTAACAGATAATTCAAGAACGAGAATAAACGTTCTGTAGTCACAAGATGAAAAATATACAAGCAGTAAGCTTATCAGTAATTCATATTGAAAGAGTTCAAACGCAAAGTGAAAAGATAAAAGAAAGTTTCAATTTTGTACAATTTTTCAGGTGGTTAAAAAAAACAAGGACTGCTAACAGATGATGAATCGAAAAATCTACCCGGATAAAATTACATTTTATTATATGATGAGGGAATGAACTGTTTTCTTTCAATAAAACGAAAATTCGTCCAAGGTGAAGGTCGCTTTCGATGCGATTAAATAGTCTATTCATTTAGTACATCTTCGTTTTGTTCAGCTCTACACTTGAAGAAAATAAATTATCTCATTTTGGGGAGTTAATCATAACGAAAATAGAAGTAAAAATTATACGAAAAATGTATCATCATTTAGACCCATGGGAGCTGGTGTTGGAGAGACAAAAACAAATAAATATGAATCAACGGCGACCATTACGAAATCGCTTTTCCAGTAATGGTAATGAAAATATTAAATACCTGGGCGTTACATCGTTTGATTTCTTCTCTTTCGGCTTCGGAGTTTCGGTTTTCTCTTCTTTTATTTCTGCACACAGAAAATATAAGTTTATTAGTACTCCAATGATAACAGAACATTTTTAACGATAAATTGTTACTAATTTCGAAGAACGTGTGATAATATGAGAGAGCAGTGGTTTACGATTCTCTTGTTTCACGAATTGAGATCGGGCTGGACAACCGGGACGTATCAAAAGATTTGAAAGCATTATCATATTACTGAATACATTATCAAAATGGGTGGCAACTATTCATAATGAATCGGATTTCTCACGGTAGCGAGGAGCAGGTGTTTCTGAATCGATTCATTCGTTTTCAGCATTACGTTTTAAAATAACTTGCACAATAACAATATAAAGGAAGTATACTAGAGCTATGGATTCAAGAAGTTATTTCAACGATTCTAACGCAATTCATAAATAGATACCAGAAATTTACGACGAATCTAACCTTTTTTGGGTGCGGGAACTTCGATAGTCTCAGGTTGGGGTTCGGGTTTCTCCAAAGCTTTGGCTTCTTCAGCTTTGCGGGCTTCTGCGTTCTCTTTCTTGATGGCCTTGTTCTTCTGACGGGTCTCCTTGGAGAGCTTCTTCTTGATGGCGGTCAGCGAATTCTCTCCTTCTTCCAGGAACAACGCGTATCGGTTTGCGATGCCTACGTCGTATTGGTTTTCCATGGCTGGTGAATTGGCTCTTGAATTAGACCTTGGTGCAACGATGAAATGTACGAAAGAATACGAATTTGACGTAAATTATACTCAGAATTTACGGAATCTCCACATGATTATCATTTTTCGTGGTGAGAAAATGGCGCCTTCAAAGAAAAGATGCGATAAAACGCGATCGAGTGTAAAAGCAAAGGAAATACTGCGAGGACATAAACACAGAAAAATTGGTAACTGTATTTAAGTGTAGCTAAACGGAAATCGTAATATTAGAAATATTACGGATATGGAAAAAAATTTTTAAAACAATATTAAATTACGCGAAAATTCGTATAAGTTAATCGGTCTACTGTGAATTCACAATGTGGTCTGCGCTAAGAAACTATGCGCACGCATTCACATCAATGAAAAGTACAACGATGTCGAGTATTGGAAGAGCTATCGACAGTGTAACATCGATTCATATCAGCACATAATTGAGATTTTCATCAGCATCTCTGGTGGCTTCATTTTCAACTAATCACAAAAGAGGATTTTATCATGTATTCAATTTTTGAGAGAAAAGAAAATATTTGATTTACAAATGAACGCAATAATTTATTATAATATCTGTACATTTAAACAAATATACTTAGAATAAGTTGATTATCAGAATTTGTGACAGAAACGAGAAAATATTTTTGAGATCACACATATCTGAATTCATAAAAAAACCGGCGAGGAAAAGTAGATCAAGCTCAACACCCTTTTCTCAGTTATCTTAGCAAATTAGACTCCTTGAATTTCATCTACTAAAACATCAGTTAATAAAATTGAAGGAATTGAGTCCTTATGACACCTAATATTTCTATTAAAAAATTTTTCACGTTAATTAATTTTCAGCAGTTTTTTTTTTAATCACTGGAATTTACAACTGAAAGTGCAGTAAAATGAATTTCAAAAAAGAACCTATACTAAGAAGGTATTAGTATAATATTACAAATTTTAGGGCCACTAATGAATAAATAATAGGGGCAGATTGTAGCAAGTCAGTCAACTGGAGAAAAGGCTTTAGAGGCTAAAGTTGTAACGAAAAATAATTCAAAATTGGAGTTGTTCGATTGGAAATTCAAAAATAGAGCTAAAGCAAAGTGCTTTAATCTGAGTCTATTTGCCATTTGGTTCTTGTCTCTCTTCCGATATTGAAGGAAATCTTCGAATACTAAAAACAAAGTTTTTTGATAGCGCCATGATCCACCCGATCTTTCAAATAATCCAAAAAACGAAAACCAAGTATGGTATAAAAACAAACAATAAACAATCCGGAGAAACGAAATCGATCAATAGAAAACAATAATTGAAAATTGACTAAATCGAATAAATGATAGAAGTAAAAAAATAATCAACAACTCAAAACGTCAACATCGTTCTTATTCGTACTTTGCATTCTCAAATTTCGAAATCACTGACCAAAGATATGAAATACTCAATTTCAATACAAGTCCATCAAATCACTTCCCACGACAATTTTTCTGCTCAGCAAACACATCATTTTACACTTTTCGTATACAATATATAAGTAGCTCGGTGGAATTACCGCACTTCTACACCAGAATGATTAGAACGAGTGGATTGATGTGAACAATGTATATACAGTTTTCCTTAATATTCTTACGTAACCAATTTTCATTCGATCACCACTCCTCTACAAGCCATTTAATTTAATTAAACTGGTAAAAAGGCGAGAGAGGCTATGATGTACACCTAAAGGATCACTTTAAGTGAACAATGCCGTTTTTAATACGACAACGTACTTTGTATAATGGTCGGTCGATTGAGAATAGGGTAGGAGACAAGCTGTTCTTGCTGAAGGCTAGCGGCCAGCGACGATCCGTCTTGAGGATGTGCTACTTGGGTCATCGTACAAACCGGTGGGATCTGCACTGGTGCCATGGAGACAGTTGCAATCGAAACAGGAGTGGCAGCTACTGCCGCTAAGCTGACCGGAACGGTGGCGACGCTCGCTGCGACCGTTCGAAGTACTTGAGATTGCTGCATATTAACTTGACCCTGGGGCAGTGTACCCGCATTTGTGATTGTGACAGCCGGGACCGTGACAGCTGTCAAACTGGCCGTCGTTTTTTCTCCCATACGCAAACGTGCATTCTGCTCCAACAAGAACTCATTCGTAGCTTGCAAGTCGCAGTTCTTTTTTGCAAGCTCGGATAAACGCTGACGCAGCATCTCGTTTTCACTTTCCAACACCTAAAATTAATGGAAATAGAGTATGAGGATCATTGACATAAGAAAAAAAAATGCAACTGAATGAGACAAAAGTTGCAAGAATAACATGGAAACCGAATTCCTGTTGCGTTTATTTTTCGCGGGCACAACTTTTGCACTCAAGTTCGACGGAGGCAAGAAAATGTAAGCTCTCGCAAACTGTTATATCAATCTCTCGCTTGAAATTTTGATCCGCCAACAAAATTTACAATCAGAATTTTATAGTTACCCATAATTTACGAGAATCGTTCGAATCACAATTTCTTGAACTCATCTCTGGACCATGGCTGTGAAGTCGACGACGTTTACATTCGCAACCACAATCGTCGTAGTCATTACTTCGACAATGTTTAATTTCATAAGTATTTTGACAGCAGTTTCGTTCCTCAACATTTCTGCTCATCATTTTCATCGGAGGTCTGTTATTCACTTTGTCCATTTCATATCTCTCCGCATCGGTCAAATGTCGGAATTTACATGGATCTCGTTTGCATTTTCCTACGAAATTGAAAAAAAAAAAGGTGAATTTTCTCACTCACCGAAAAAATTATCATATATTTTCACGATAAACAAACCTTTAGAATAATCTTTACACAGCGGTCCAGTTTCGTCTAAGCTATCGATTATTTTTCTGTACGCCTCATAGACGTGAGGTAACAGTTCTCCCGTTTTCTTATAGTAATCTTCGTCTTCGGCAGTGCAATGAATGAATTTGCAACCAATTCTGGAACAGCCGCCATTTTGAAAGTCATGACAGAATGCATAAACTTCTTGACCATCTTCTTTTTGAGGATGAAAATATCTGCCTGCATATTAAAAGAAATCGAGGTAAAGTTAGCATTGCTCCTAATTATAATTATGAGGTAGGTTTTAAAAATAATCAAAATCTAATTTCACAACTTTTTCGGAACAGTAGCAAAATATCCAGCTACGAACGCTTAAGTCGGTTATACAAGCTATGACTAATTAATTAATCATAAACTATCCTGGAGTATTGGCTGAAACTTAATTTCAGTTCAACGTGATCATATACGTCATAATTCAGCAGTTTGTGTAGAAAAATGACAGAAAAGACGTTTTAGACTGAGGTAGTTTTTAAAACCAACGTTTCCATTAGACTAGATATCTGACTTACATTGATCTCCACGTTTACAAAGACTACGAAGGAAATCACGACATATCACCAATTTTTCATAAGGTTTCTCTTCTGTTTGGGATTCAAATTTTCTACAAGCCGCCACGTTCATCCTTGGAATCAACATAGAAACTGATGTAAGTGAAACTACGATATTCTGTAACAAAACAACGAAAATTGTGACTGAGTATGAATAGAATCGATGAATGGAAACTGATGATAACGTAGAGTTTATGGCTCCAAAAACTACTTACCGGTCCAGTTTACAAAATTTCGCAGCAATTCATAGTGTTCTTCGATATTTTTTACTCAAGAATTTGAGCTACTTCGATTATCCAGCATAATAATAAAAATTAATAATACGTTCGTATTCAATTCATGTTTGAAAATGAAATTAGATATAGAAGTTGACAAAAAACGAAACAAAAAAAAAAAACAACACACTTCAAAAAACAACTGATAATATTGTTTTGATAAATTTTTCGCAAAACAAGAAATAAATCAAAAATATTTTTATTTTATTCGTACGAATTTTCTGCAGGAATTTCTTTGAGGAATTTCTTTTATTTAGGAATATGAAGTTTCTTTGATAGTTGAATATTATGTTTGACCATATTTTATTCACTTCCCGTTTCCATTAAAATACTTCACAGGCATTGATCGTAAGTACTCCATACATCACAATCAGAGAAGTAAAAGAATAGTTTCTACTTTCTTTCAACCATTTTCAAAGCATCTGTAGCCAGTGATTCACTGCGTCTTTGAATCACAATTTTCTCAGTAAAATGTCATCATCATTACTAATATGTAAGAAATTTCATTTCAGAACACTGTTTTTATTATCTGTTGATTACTTTTGTTTGGTTTCAGGTAGTTTTTAGTATTGGCTAATTACATCCTCATCAGTTATGAACGATGAAAAATGCTCTGTTGAAACTGAAGTAAATACCTCGAATCTTTCAATGGAACTTAAAACAATATCACATTCTCAATCTTGTTTCTTGGTTCTGGGAATCCTAACCAAGTACCATGATGAGAATAAAACCTCTCACGTTTTTTATTTTTGCAGGCTGAAAATTTGTACTTGAAGGGTGCTGAATTGGAAAGAAATAATAATTATTACGATGCAATCCGATATTATCGAAAAGCTTTGCAGTTGGTTCCCGATATAGAAAATAAAGTTGTGAAGAGTTCTAGTTTTAAGGATGGCAACAAATATATTGAAAATGACCAAGGTTCGTCAGTGAAGGTTATTTCTCTCAAAACGAATTTAGAGAACACGTACAGTAATAATTATTTTACAATTTCAGAGAATCAATACACTGATCACGAAACGGACGAAAATTCGGACGAGGAAGATGTTTACGATGGCAGCGAGCCATTGGAAGATCGATTCAACAGATTGGTTGGAAAATTTTCTAAAATATGTACACCTAATAAGCCTCAAAAGGTTTGAATTTTATCACTCATTTAAAATTGCTAATAAAAACCGCTGTGGTATTGCATATTATTCTTTAGTTTTCCTTGTTTTCGAAAAATATTTTCAACCATCTCTAAGGTCCTCGGGTATAATATTTTATGTGTTTATGTGCTTCAAAATTCGGTCAAAAATTGTATACTACGTGGCAAGAGAGTCAAGCAAGAGACACCTGAACTCGATTATCTTTTACTTTACTCAGTTGTCTCAAATAATGTTTTTTATAAAATGTTAATTGTACGAATTTTCTGTAGACGTTGCTTAGAATGCAGACGTATTATTAACACAGCGAGAATTATGTATTTTATTTTACTTCCTTGTGGATTTGTAAAATATTATCACCTCAAAAAAATATGTATTATCAAGTCTCTGTAGGAGTACATAATCATTTCTATTCACTCAAAGATCTTTTAATGAGCTGTTATTAAAATCCTAAAGGAAAAATAGTCTCGTAAAAAAAATTTTAAAAATTAAAAAATAAAAGTGAAAAATGACTAGTATAGATAAATCAGATTTACACGACTGTAACATTGGACAACAATTCGTACTTTTTTTTAAATTGGAAAACTTGAAGAAATGGACTCTAGTCATTTTTATCCGGTTCAAACTTTAAATAAGGGAAATATTAATTGATTTGATTTTGTAATTGAATAATCATCATTTTCAGACTCTTCATATAGCCGATTTGCCGCCAGAAGTTATAATGTACATACTAAGATGGGTTGTATCGGATGAGTTGGATCTACGTTCGTTAGAACAGTGTTCATTAATCTCTCGTGGATTTTATTTGTGTGCTCGTGATTCTTGTCTTTGGAAGTCTGCATGTATCAGGTCATTATCCCCTCTTCCTCCTCACCCCATAAGCATACCTCTAAAGACCTGGACAAAAAGTCCATGATCTTGGCAGACCAATATCGCATGGTTTAAAATTAAACTAAAATTTATTGAAACCGATACAAAACATGATAGGTTTTTAGACGTTCTTTTTATGGTTTTCCGGCAGAATGTGGAAGAATGAACAAATTATTCGCTCATTAAATTACGACTCTTGGCGAGACATGTATATAAATCACCCTCGAATTGGCACGAATGGCTGTTATATTGGCGAAACGAAATATTACAGACAAGGGGAACGATCCTTTCAGGATCAAAATTATAGACCTTTTCATTTGGTCGTCTATTACAGATATTTAAGGTAATTCCTCTCCTCACTAACAAGTATTTTACTTTTCACCATCAGAATATATTTCATGTTTCGAAATTGTTTACAGGTTTTTTGCAGATGGCACCGTTTTAATGGTGAATTCAACGGAAGTGCCCAATGTAATTGTGGGTCAACTGAGGAATAAAAGTGCTAAAAATGGAGCTCTATTTCGTGGCTGTTATAACATTGTGGATGACTTTATTTACCTAACTTTTAAGGTCAAGCGAACCCATCAGAATCTGAATCTAAAAAAGAAATTCATCAATCTTGTTTATAATATGGTAAATCTTTATCACATTTGCTGGGATTCTCTTCTTTTCATATCGTATTACTTTACACTTTTTGTCATATTTATTCCAGCAATTTCAAATTAAAAAATATAGAAAATATAATAGTAAGCTGATTTGGCAAAAATATACATGGTCTTGTCCAGACGAAACCAGTTACGAGGAGGATTTTGAAATTCAAGAATCCACTTTTCCACCGTTGAAATTTTCTCGTGTGAAAAGTTATACTATGGAATCTGAAGGACCACTACCATGAATTTGTATGCTAATATTATTTTAACAGATTGGATAAAAAAAAATTTGTAAAATATTTGCTGTGTCGTTCAGCCGAACATTATTGGTCATGTACAAAACAACCTTTGAGAATGAGAAAAGAAAATGAAAATCGCGACTATTGTGCTATGTGTTTTGAGTTCTTGGAGCACAGTGAGGCTCAAGTTATGAATTGTGTCCTATTAAGTTTGTTGGTACATCATTAGCTGTTAGTAACAAAAATTTTACTCGTTATAGTTTTTTTTTCTTCTAAATTTTTTATAAAAATAAATATGAATTCTATTATTCAAAACATTTTTGTTTATTTGACTTCGAAATTTAAATTAACTGACAAGTTGTCAAAATAAACTGTCTCAAGTGCTGTAGGTTTATAAAACACCGAATTATTGTCCCTTTTAGGATATTCGATTTGAATATTTTATGAAACATGGGTTCCTTAACTATGTCATTTTTACATCGCATTATAAATGAAATTACCTAATTGTTGGACTAAAGGCATTCTCAGAGGTTATAAATATGATTCAGTTACCTTTAATTTGTATAATACGTTTTTCGTATTCTTAGTTTCCAATCAAGTTATTGAATAATTTCTTTTTCGTTAATAAAATCATTATTAAGTAATTTTTCTTTCTCTTTGTTACATTGAAATCAGTAAAGAAAATGTTATGTACAGAGGTATTCGAATACTCGGATATTTTCCTCGTTTTGGTTATGACACAAGTAAGACTATGATTCCGAGTAGATTAAGTGACTTTTGAAGAAAATAAAAAATACATAGTGGGCGATGAAATACTTGCGAGAACAAAAATCACTCAATTTAAAGACTACAAGTAACTTGAATAAAAAATTTTTAATTTATTATCTTATAATTTGAATAATCTAGAAAATTTTAATGAAACATTTCTCGATTTATTTCTATTTCTTCATTCAGTCGCACTTCTATTTCTTCTATAATTTGTTTATTGGTAACTGAAAGATTGAAACTGACGTAAACCGGCTTTTTCAGTTTTTTACTGAGACGTTCTGCCATCGTTAGAGATGTTAAATCTGGAGATGCAGTTCCAAGAATTTTAGTAGTAATAGGATACGACGCATAGGGTGATTGAATACCATACGATAAATCAGAAAGAAGAGGGGTTTTCTGATCACCAATCCACAGGAAAATGGAATCTTTCATTTTTAGCAGCTGATATTTTATTTGCACATTCAAAATAGATTGTTCGAATTCGTGGCATCGAAACGACGATTCTTTGTACTCCAAAGTATCCATGATTATCAGATGATCCTTCTGAAAATTATGAAAACTATAATATACAAAGGTTGGCTTCAGTTTGATTTGACTGAGTTTACAGCATAAGCCATAAATAATGAAAATCAATAGCAAGGAAGAGTAAAGAAAATATATCTTTGATTCACGTACGATTCGGCTTCCAAGTGTACGCAGTCAAGATGAGAAATAGAAAAAGTAATTCGATCTGTTTCGTTAAATTTCACATTCAACTATCTTGAATGCTCGCCATTTCTTCAAACTTGCAAAAATAAAATAAAATCCAGTTGAACAGAACCTTCTTCGATGCTCTGGTCGTTACATGTTGATTGATAACGATTGATAAGAAGAAAGCGTGTTATTTTTTTCGTTTGCATTTTCACCCCGTTCCTCTCGTTCTCGTTTTCACAAAAATTCAGAAAAATTAAAGTCGGTAAAAAGTTAATATTGATTTGTAAATTTATAAAATTCTAATCAAATTTCAGGTAAGATAAGTTACTTATAATAGAGCACTGATTATTATTATCATTTTCGTAATAATTATTGCGTTGTTCATCAGGAACAAGTGCAAACGAATTCTTATTCAGTCGTTATCTGGTGTACTCTCGTCAAAAGTCAAGCAGAAAATATCCAATATGACTGACTTATATGGTTCTGAGAAAATGGGTGACAAAGAACTTCAAGAATTCTTGCTCATCGAAAAACAGAAAGCTCAGTTCAACGCTCAGGTATGTTATACGATATGACTACAATCACATGTGTTTTCATTTTATCACCTTCGAGCTAATACCTGCCAAGTTTACATCAGCCACAACCTCCGCTTCGAAATTATTACTTCAAAGTTTCTGTATGAGATTTAAAAAGATCGAATTATCACTAGAAATTGTGAGAATGAGAATGCCTAAAATTCTAATACTTAATTTGGGAATGTGAAGGAATTAGCAGGAAAATAGTAAGCACTATTTAGAAAGGAGCTCCAGACTTAATATTATTGTGAACGGTGTAGTCATACAGTGTATAATGCGAACAATATAATTCATTTCTTCCTCACTAAATGAAAACTTTTTTTCTTGTTTCAGATTCACGAATTTAACAGCGTTTGTTGGGATAAATGTATTGAAAAACCAAGCAACAAATTGGATAGCCGTACAGAATTGTGTTTAAGTAACTGCGTGAATAGATTCATTGATGTTTCGTTATTAATTACCAATCGATTTGCCAATATGTTACAAAAATCTACTGATGGATTACTATGATGTGAAAATTTTCGTTTCAATTCGATTTTAGTGTTCCTAGTAATTGTATCTACGTATCAGTGAACTGGAATATTGATTTTTGAACTATTTTTTGTAAAAGTTTATCAAAAAATGTAAATGTGATCGAACAAATTGGTCAAATAAAGACGCTTCCAACATTTCAAATACTTTTTCAGCTCCACGTAAGTTTTAGTAGCGTTCACTACATTAAAATTGTAACGTAGTCATACTAATATTGCAGTAATTGGCCACAAGTCAATTTCGATTATATTTTTGAAACTATTTTACAATGATGACTTCGCGTGCCTTTTTTTTGCTATTCGATAATACCTGTATAAGTGGTAAATAATCCTGTCCGATAATCAATTCTCTACTTAATATGCCGGGAAAATTTTTAAAACATATTTCCGGACATGTTCTCAAGGTATTAGTCCCCCAAAAAAAGCTCGTAACTTATTCATGGAATTCAAAAAATCAATTGAAATTTTGAAACATACGAAGAAAAAAAATCACCATTCTCTTTTTCTAAAAAAAAAAAAATGAAAGAAAACATGAGACAATTGAGACCTGAAGTATGCTCACGATGAAATTATTTTTTCAAAATCAACTAATCGTAATTGAGGAATTATAGACAAATGTTGGCCTAGTTCAAAACCTGCTGAATCTCAAGAAATAAAAAGAAAACTTGTTTTTTTTTCATTGATTTGGCTCCGTTCAGATACGTGATACGTCATTTTAGTAAGAAAAATTTTCCTAAGTTGAATTGACCTCATTAAAATGCCAATACAAACTAGTAAATGCGGATGTTTTTCGGCTGCTTGGTAAGATTTATGAATTTTGAGTGAAAACAAGATTTTGGACTTGAGTTGGCGAAGTTTTAATTTTTATGTTACTCCTTTCGAATGGACTAAACATTTTAAACTTCACAAATTTTCATGAAAGGCGGGTTTAGGCTATATAATAATATTATGAATAAAACCTAGTTACGTTTTTTTACATAGAAATGAAAACAGGCACATGCTGTGCACGATTTTCCACAACGTGGCTGACATCTGGACCTGTAGTGAAATATAATAATAATCATACAGCGCATACCAGGCATAAATGAAAACTTTTTTCATTTGATTAATCAAGGAATGTTGAAGTTGAGTTTCAGATTTCAGTTTTCTAACTCCTCCTTACATCTCGACTCTCACAATGTAAAAAAAAAAGACTGAAAAATGACTGAAAAACCACCAATATTCTGAGGGAGGTACTACGTAGGCCTATCTGTATCCATGGGCAACAGAGTGTCAGTGTAGAGGCCTATTTTGAACGTCAGAAATAGATACTAGGAGTAGGTAGTAGTTTGGTAGTAGTTAGTAGCCAGTAGGCAGTGCAGTAGGTAGTTATTCATGTGCTGTAGGATTGCTTATTTCATCATTTTCTCTGTGTATTCGACGTCATATCTGTATAAAAATATAGAAAAACAAACAAAGCTGAAAACTTTTTTCTGTTTTTTAATTTTTTTCTTGTTGTTGTTCATCTCCTTCCTCTCAACTTCTCTCATCCCGTTGTTTCTTGTTGGTTTCTTTCTTATCACCCTCATCTCTCAACTTTCTAAATTCTCATTATTCATCGTTAATTTTTTTTTTCAATTTCAAAAAAATGTTAAATTGTTGAGCTTCAGTTCTAAATGATGAGAAGTCGACATTCAACGTAGTACTGCGTGAATAAAAAACCATGAAAATTCTCATTCGATAATTAAACGTATGGTCTTATTCTGCCCTCAATATGGAAATTTTTCGCACAGAAAATTCGTATGTTCTCTTGTGTGGTGAAAGTAGCCTTTGGATCAATAAAAAATCTGGTGATCTCGAAATAAAACCAGGTAAAATAATATATTATACCGTGTCTATCAGATTTTTTATTACTTCTATTAATTTCTAAAATTTTATTCTCCAGCTTGGGAACTTGCCAATGGCCAAGATCCAGAATGTATGGGCATCTTTTTCGGCTTCATTGGCCGAATCAGAGGAACTGTTATTAAAGATTTGATTCTGCTGGTTAAAGAGAGTGTCCTAGTCGGTGAACTTCCATCTGGCCATCCTATTCATAAAATAAAATCCATTGCCATGTTAGATCCCACGGCAGAGGTGGTTTATACCTTCCTACTTCTAACCGCTGGCGCGTCTAGAATTTTATCGTAGTAAAAATAAATTCTCTGATTTCTTTGCAGGGCTTCCAAGATATTGGTTTAAGACCATGTTCGAAACATCACAGAGCAGCCTACGATCAATACGAGCAAAATATTAATAATTCAGCTATATCCAAGACCTGGAGCACGTTCAAAACTGCAGCCACCACCAACATTAAGTCTACCAGCCAAAGTAATGGATCTTCGCAGGTACATGTATTTCATGGTAAAAATATAATCCTCACACACTCCCATATGAAATTACAAAAAAAAAAGCACAACATTTTCGCGAAATGATTTATAAAACTTCAGGACTATCTGAATCAAATGCCAAGCTCAAGACTAGATTAAAACGAACAGGATAAATGTTGTAATACAGACCCAGTTTTGTTATACCATAACTATCACTGCTAAAAGAAGGCATATCAATCCTAGAACCAAGTATAGGTGACTCTTCATGCATAAATACACACCTAAACTACTCCTCCAATGAGTTCTAAAAGTGTCAAACTATTTCAAAACTTCGACTCTTCGAGATGCTGAACTGGACATTACAATACTAAGAGCAGAAAATTATTTAATAAAGACTGTTCCATGAACCAAATAGAGAGTGTAGCACTGAGTGTACGATGAAGAGGTGTGCACAAAGAATTTTGCCTCTCAAGGCAGTAAATTCCTCTCTGCATTTTTTCCTTCAAATTAATCACCTGTTTTTTAAAACTTTCTCAAAAAATGTCGAATGAGCAAAACTTTCTTACAAATAACACAAGCCAGTATAGTTTTAAAAATTTGTGGTTCCACGTTTAGCTTTCTGCTCAGTTGCAGAGTCAAACTCGAAAAGAGGTTCGTGAATGGGAAAAGTACCAGCGTCGGATTAAGGAGGAATTACATAGAATTTACACGGATACGGACTCGTTTTATTTTTGCCCGGCTGGTGGAGATATCACCAATTCTGTATACCGTCAGCATTTGTACTCGGAACAAAGAAAGGCGGATGCCAACTACGACTTAATCGATGTGATCGACGATCGATTCTTTTGGAACAAACACATGTTACAAGATGTCATTAACGTAGACTCACCCTTGGCCAAAGTTTGGGTCGTACCAGTTATTCAAGGTTACGTTGAAATAAGGCAGTGTAAAACGTTCTTTAAGGAAAACCAAAAATGCGAAGTACGTTGGTTAAATTTTTTTTCTCTCAAATTGTTCAGTTATAGGTTTTTTGGTTGCTAATAATCAATGGTTTTATATTCGCAGATTTTCACTTTGTACGTAATTAGTAGACGTAGCAGACATAGGGTTGGAACACGATACAAAAGAAGAGGGTTAAATGAACAGGGTCACTGTGCTAATTATGTGGAGAGCGAACAGATTCTACAATATAAATCTCATATCGTTAGTTTCGTCCAAGTTCGAGGCTCTATTCCACTGTTTTGGTCGCAGCAGGGGTACAAATACAGGCCACCTCCGCAGCTACATAAAAGTGAGTCTCATCTGGGAACTAAACAGAAAATTTACTTTTAACGGCTTTATTATATGATCTTTTTACTCTATTCCATCAGGCTATGAAGAGAATGAGGTGGCAATGGAAAAACATTTGAACGAAGAAATAGTAAAGTACGGACCCGTTGTAATTGTGAACTTGGTTGAACGTACTGGAAAAGAAGCTGTCATAGGAGATGCTTACACCGATCACATTTGTTCTTTCAATAGCGAACAGATAACTTATGTGACATTTGATTTGCATCATTATTGGTAAGTTACTACTGTATTTCCAATCTTGAAAATAATTTTTTTTTTTTTTTCATAAGTTGTTACAAGGGATATGGACGGGGGGCTGAACCTTTCAGAGGTCCAAAAATGATTTCATACACTTATACAAATACCACTCGCTACGATTTTCAATGTTACTTGCACCATTTTTCACCACAACGCTAAGGCGCATGCGTGTAACTACTGTATTTTTCACGATTTCGCCAGATTTCACTCCTCTCGCTCCAAATAATGTGAAATTTTCTCATTTCAAAAGTCCTACACTGCACTGCCAAGTGCTAACATTCTGCTGAGTATTACCATAGAATATTAAATAAGTTTATCACTTGAGTATTTTGGGTCCTTTTTCCATGCACTATTTTCTCACCAAATAGCTATTTTACAATAGCACCATTAACAAAGAAAACTCTGTTATTGTCTGAATAATAATTTTTTCATATTCTACAGTCTAAAACTTTGGCTGAAATTTCAGTGAAAAATTACAAACATTCCAAATTTTATGCTATTTATTGTAATACCTAACCTCCCATGCTTTATTTTTCTCGAATTAAAAAAATTTAATTAAGACGATAATATACGCAACACTTTCACACATGGATGAAAAAGGTTGCCTAGCTTGACGAAAAAAAAAAAAAACATCTAAAAGTAAAATTGACTTTCAAGACAAATCTAATAGTTCTAGATAGGTAAGTAATTTATGAGCAGGTTCCTCGCTGTGTCCAAATTCAGCTGATCAGCATTATGCATTAACGAAAAAGTAGCGTCAGAATAAAATTTTCACATTTTATTAATTACTTACTATAATAACGTCTAAATTAAATTTACCCATGCCTTAAACTTCGAACATTTTTTCACACATTATCTCAGTTTTCAAGTCATACTGATTTTTAAACTTTTCAAAATATTTGCTTTTCTCTCTAAAAAAAAAAAAGTCAATATTTAAGCATTTTTTCGCCCTTAGTATCCTACAATTTTTAGTGATACTGTATGAGAGAACCATTTTATTTGTCCTTGAAGAAATCATTATTAGTATAAAATAATTTTAGTACCTATATTTCATACTATTTTTTTTTTTTTAATTTATACTTCTATCTTTGCGCATTATACTCGATGATACGAAGCCTCGTGTCGTAGATTAAAATTTATGTTACAACAATACGTAAAGTAAGGATTACATTCTCAAAATGTATTGCCTCTTGATAACAAAGCAGGTTACCATCTACTTTGAGTAGTATGAGTGCTCACAATTGACCTTCAGCAGCTTTTTTAAATTCTATCATCAACTATAGCTTTAGGGTATATGAAAACCATTTTTTATGAACTCGATAACTTTTTTTTCTACTATTACCTAAGAATTTTGAGTACTGCCACTTAGAATTTTCTTTCCAAAAATAAATTTCTTCATTATAAATTTTATATCCGCTTTGCTATTACTATTTTTCCATCCATACCCTCTCTAGTCTCTCTAAGTCTATTCACTTTTATTAGCAAGGTAATTGGAGATCAAATAAAAATATAAGATCGTTCTTTTTCTTCTTATCACTAAGTTCATAAAAACCTTTGTTTTAGTCGTTATTTTTACTTATTATATTTTTTATTAATGCAGCCGAGGAATGAAATTTGAAAACGTACAACTGCTAATAGATGAAATGCAAGATGAAATATCACGAATGAACTACTGCTGGGTAGATAATCAGGGCCTCATTTCAAAACAAAATGGAGTATTCAGAGTGAATTGTATAGACTGTCTCGATAGAACAAATGTTGTTCAGGTAAAACAAAAAACTGTACTTTTTTTTTCGTCGCTTGGGAACAACCTTTTCACGTATTTCTCCCTTTTACTCTCATTTCTACTCTTGGTTTCCACAGACTTGTATCGCCAGAGAGGTGATGATGTCGCAGCTAATTAAATTGGGATTGATGTCACCCGAAACGCCTCATAATCTGTTATCGATAGCGCAGCAAATGTGGGCGAACAATGGCGATATTATCAGCAGACAGTACGCTGGTACAAATGCTCTGAAGGTGGGTATTACATAAAGCAAACATGCGAGTAATTTATATTGAAAAATGTCATCGTCATAGTCGGTGTTTTTCACCTCGTATTTGTACCCGCCTTCAGTCGTAAATTCTCATTTGAAATTTTCATGAGATTTTTATTGAATACGTATAATACGCCGATTCGGGACATTTACGCGAAGGAATTCCCACAAAATGCGAAATTCTCAAGGACTAGGTGTAGAGATTTTTCAATTTAACACGAGTTAAATACACACATATTACAAGACTTTGGCATTTTTTACCTCAAGTAATCAGAAATCGTATTTAAATCATTTTTACGAACCCATATTATCCTGCAAATCAGTTTATTGAAATAACCTCACCTTGATGGATGCTCGACTTAGAAATAGTTTTTCAATTTGCAGCTTCATTTTCATCAATAATTTTACTCAAATAATTTCTATTTTCATATTACATGTTTTAGGGTGATATCACTAGGACGGGTAATCGAAAAATAAGCGGACTCATGAAAGATGGGATGAACTCGGCGAATCGGTTTGTTTTAAATGTTTAATTTTTATTCCATTTCCACTCATGCCAGTGTTAGATTATAATGGAATACCCACTACTGTACCAGCAAAAAAAAAGAATCGAACAAAAAAATACTCGAGAGAAAAAATTATATTTTGAAGAGAATAGGGCAAAAATTAAGTAGGTACTTTTATTTCGGTATTTTTGTGTAGAAAAAGGTAAAATTTTGCTACTTCATCTCTCATCTTTTCGAATAGTTAAAATTGAATATTTCCTCTTGATTTCCTTTCATACGTTATCAGAAATGAGAAAAAAAAAATTAAAAAATATTCAAGAGAAAAAAAATGCAAATTTTGTGTCTTATTAATTCACAAGTAGCAGGTAGTTTGACAGTTTAACCCGACTATATCAGACTTTTTAACAACAAAAAATTGGACATGTGCATGCATAGTATCTATTTCAATTGTGTGTCATTTGTATGTTCAGTTACTTTCGAAATCATTTCGCCGACCACTATACGCAAACGTGTCTGGATTTAATGCAGGGCCAGTCTGTCGATTCCAAAAATTTACTTATTACGTTGGTAGACTCAGTAGCTTCACCTCTCATCTGTCAGTTTACTCCTATACTCCCCGTTACAGTTTCCAGTGAGCAGTTTGTGTTCAGCAATGAACTCCGTTTGACGGAATTTGTATTTTTAATTTCGAGGTTAGTGCGAATCGTCGCATGTAACGTTAACCTTTAGTGTTTTTTTGTCTATTTTAATTTTAACTATTTTTTTCCCCTTTCTGATACCTGTTTTTGCTGTTTCTATACCAATTGGCATCGCTTTTTGATTCTTGCTGAGCTACCAACGTAATTTATGAACAGCAAATAATAAAAAATGAAAAAAAAAAAAAATTCATTTCAACTGGTTAGATTTTCTTATTGCTTCTTTGCAAAAATTTGCTATTTATTAATGCACCACTTGTATAAAACTTTCTAATCCATAAAACTGGTACTAATTGAATTTTGAGTAAACTCAATTTCAAATATACGGAAACTTAATTCTAAATTTACTATTATCATTGTTTTTTCTTTGTTACTAAATTTGCTGCGCTGTTTAATTTGCTTATTTAAATATTTAGTCATTTTATACGAAACAATAATTGCATTTAACTCTGATTTCACATAATTCAAAAAATTAACTTCATCTTACTTTGCAACGTTAGTTCAGTATTTATGAAAACATAATCATCTGACTATACTATTAAATAATTTAATTTTCAAACAACTATGAGTAAATGAATTCATGTGCTATGGCTTTGTAATAATTATATGAAGCGAAAGTAACTTGAAGGGTATGAATTTTGTATACTACGTATATGTATACATATCTATTATTATCTCTATGTTCTTAAAAAATTTAAGTTGAAAGCATTCTTATTTAGAAAAAATAAAGAACCGTCAAATTAATCCCCCTGCTTCAACCTATTTCCTTTATAATTTTATGAAAATCCATTACTTTTCAATTTTAATACCGACCTTCCTAGAAATGAAAATTTTCAACAGATGAAATCGAAGTTTCAGTAGCCTTACCTCAATGCAGTTAATTAATTTCAAATCAAAATAATATTCATTTAGAAGTTTAGTCACAAGATTGCTATTTTTAAATGTTCGGAAGGTTTTTGTTTTTTCCGTCATAGGTATGTGCTCCGATATAATTTTCGAATTATTGAATTTTTATGCAAATATTTAATGAATTCTTGCAGGTATTACCTCAGCCGATTTAAAGACACAACTCGGCAAGCCACTCTCGATATAATGCTCGGTAATATTACTCACCAACCTATTTATTTCAAAGTTTTTCAATGTATTACGTTCATCTCTAGAGTTGATATACATACACCCATAATTATAATGCTTAATTTAGAGTAGACAATTATCAACTGGTTTTTAATTATTTATTTATTTAATGGTAGGAAATAAGCTAGATGAAACCGTAATACAGGCGAAAGACAGTAGTGATTCAGAAGATGAAAGTAACAGTCCCGTAAATGAAGAAGAGTCCCAATTGACAATCGAGCACATAAAACAAGTAATCGATGATATTAAAAAATTACTCATCGAGGATCCTAGTTCTATTATTGCTGCATGGGCATTATTGAGTACCAGTTGTCAGTGAGTGCTTTAAAATACTCAGAGATTTATTTTTTCGACTTTCTACAATTTTCACGAAGTTACATATTATTCTCTTTTATACTTGAATAGAAATGTGCATGACGCGCCTGCTAGTATGGAAATGGATACGGTACTGGTCCTGACTAATAGTTCCTGTTTTATAGCTGAGTAAGAATCGCTTTCAGTACATCCTTCAGAAATTCGAGTATCTACTTTAATTAAACGACAACTGTTTTGATTCCCATTTCTTTCAGTTACGATGGTGAACTCGACAAAGTGATGAAATTTCAAGAAATTCCTCTACGGAGTCTAAAGCTAATTGAAATCGTTATTTGTAATAATGGCACTAATTCGACGAATTCCAGTGCTGGTGGTCAGAAATCGTCGAGCCCGTCGAAAAGTCCCCTAAGTGCTCCAATATTATCGTTACACTATTGTCCTGATGAACAAAACCACAGTTTCGTATTGCAGCACAGCTTCAAGTCGACAAATTTACGATTTTTCAATAATATAGCAGTGGCCATAAAAAGTGACGAGGAAAAAATCGGTAAAATTCTTCACTTTCATTAAAAATTATGATTAGAAAGTTATGAGCGACCCTCAGTATATTCGCTGTGAAATGACTGTTGAAAGCTTGCTTTTAGGAAAATGCCAAATTTATACCTGCTTCCGCGCTCTTACAGAAACTTCTTCACCGTTTTTTGGGAGTGGTGCGAACTTCTGAAGAATTTTTCAGTTTGCTCTCTACAGATGTTGTATTATAATTTTGTCTATAACTTAGCTATTTTCCATTTCCAGAATCATTAAAGGCAATTGCTGAGACCATTCAAGTAGCCTACGAAGTCAGTGGACTGGGAGAATTAGAATTTATCACTCGAGTCGCTCAGCGAAAAACTTCTATATTGTTACCAGAAAACTTCAGAACATCTGATGTACAGTTTTCGTCTTTGAAGAATGTTGGTAAGAATTATTTGATTCGTTTTGAGATAATTTTCAGTGTACTGGATTCTGATCGTTGTAGACTGATTGGTTAAAAACCTCTGCTTTAAAAAAATAATTTCCACTGCTTTGTTTTTTCAAGTTGACATGACTTTTGAGCGTTACGCTCATTCTCTCCAAGACTAAAGTTTATGAAATGGCCCAAGCATCTTGTTGGTTCAAAATTTCAAATTTTCGAGTAAAACTCGATATTCGTCACATTTTCATAATTCTAATATTAATTCAAAGTACCTATTTCATTGTTTCCAGGTTCCAAAGCCTTATCAAATGTGTCACAGCAGTTCAGCAAATTCAATAAATTTGGACAAAGTTTCAAATTTAGTAAAAATAAGCCAAGAAACGTAAGCTAATTTTAAATTAATTTTTCACGTTTGAAAGTTGGTCTTAGTACAAGGCACTAATTATAAATTCTTTCGAGTAATCTAATCAAAATTACTAAACACGAAAAATCTGATTATTTGATGATTTTTTTGTCTTATAAATTTTCTAAAATGTGTCAAAATATTACCTCTGTGGGGCCCAGGTACAGTCGTTACTGCCCTTATACGTACATTATAAAATGACCTCCATCTCGCATTCATTCTTTTTTGACAACGCACCTTCTTAATTTTCAGAATGTTGAAAGTAGCACCGAGCACTCTGAAACTACTTCCTCTCAAGAAGCATTTCTTCCAACTGCTGGTATTGTCCTCAGTCAAACAAACATCGAGTCAGTGTTAAGAAAAGATGACTTAAGTGACAGTATTCTTCATAATCCGCAAATTACTGTCGATCAACCGACTGCAGCATCTGCTTTCACCGAACAGATCGAAATGAGTACCAAATTTGAAAAAAGTCATTCATCGGATCGAGTATGTGAACTAGCCAAGCCTTCCACCCAAATTGGACGCAGCACCTCGGACAAAAATCTATCTCTCAATTTCTCGGCAGCCCCAGTCGAAGAAAACGCTTTGCGCTCTCTAAAAAGTGGCTTCGCCAGTGCCACAAATGCCCTCGTCAGTCCCTCATCGCCACTGAGTAGGCTGGCCAAAGGAGTTCAGAATTTGAGCACGAATTTGGATCCACGCCGGCTGCGCAGTGGCGAACGTTCCCCCGAAGCTTTTCAAATTTGCGACAATACCAAAGTAAAAGAGAAATGGTTGACTACCGGCTGCCGCAGCAAGCTCATACCATTGTAGAAATCTCATAATACACGAAGAAAGAGTGAAGAAAGATACCAGTAATTTGATACGAATCTACCATGCATATTGCTCAGTGACAGTAGTTGTGCGCCAATTCTACTATTTCGTGATACGAGTTGAATCGGTAATTATAGTTGAAGGCACGTATTGTTCAACAATGTCTTCTCAAACATGTCGATACCATATTATTAGTTATTGTCAAGTTACATGGCCTAATTAAAAAAAAAAAAATACATGTAAAGGCTGGGTCGATTTGAAAACCCTTTCAGAGTCGTTTTTCTATCATAGTTTAAGAAAATTCAAAGAGTAAATTTCAAAAAGTTCAAGTTTTTTATGCTCGAATCTTCCAACGCGTACATTATGGGTACAGTTGAAGCTTTACGACATCCCCCCCCCCTCGCCACTTCTTTTGAAAGTATTATGTTTTATAATTCACTTAAATTTCATACCAATAAAATACGTCCTCCAAAATAAAATTTTTTGGGTTTCGCTTTTCCTAAGTTCATCAAATTTATTTTGTCAACGCTAACCCAAAAAGAACATAACCAATGTAAACTAAAAGAAGAAAAACTAATACTACTACCTAATGGCATTACAACCCTTCCAAATTTGTATTTTTCGACAACTATTTTAACAAGTAAACAAAATTACGAATGATGCTAAACAAATTACGAGATGTGTCCAAATTTTCTTGGATCACTCTTCCAGTGTAAATTTATTATGTTAGTCTTATACCAAAATAAGAATCTATATGTGACTACAGAGCCTAATTTCGGACTCGAATCCTTCTTCGTAGTTACCATATCAGTTATACGAATCTCTTTCCAGAGCTATCTGAATTATTCGAATTAATTGATCCAATTACGAAAATTAATTTATTCGTGTTTCTATCTTTATCGTAACTTAGTATTATTTGGTTTGTTTACCAATTTCCGTATGCACAATATTTATGATTTTTCTCAAAATCAATTTATATTTTGTGCAATAAGCACATCGTGTTTCTCACAAATGGGGCATTTTTTTTTTCTATTTACAATGTCACGTCAATAAGAAAAAATTATTTAACTATTTTTCTATCCTTTTCTCACCTTCAGTCAATTACTTTTTGTTGTGAAAAAATCAATATTTAGAGTTTGGTCCAATTTTTTCTCCCATTTCTTCAGCATAAATAATTTCTACACTCAGACTTATCGAATTTCCATCCGTATCTTCTTTTATAAAACATTATTCAGCTGGTCAGTTGTATTTTTACATGAATATCTTTTTGACGATAATATTACTGTTGTACCTTTAATCCTGTATGTTTTTTTTTTTTCTTTTGTTTCTTCGTATTTTGTCTAAATGTAATACGTTTTCCTTTTTGTGATCTATTTTTGTCCCGGACATACATTCTAGTCGGTTGTGATATATATTTTTCCTCCTCCCAAATATTGTTATGAACTTACACTCAGCTGTTTTCGTAGCGAGTTTATCGGTTTAAATTTAAGAAAAAAAAAAAATCTATCTCGTAGGAGAAATAATCGCCTTCAAATGGCTCATTCATTTTCCATTTATTCTGAAAACGTGAAATAGGTATACTCAATAGGAGTGAAAGTTGCTGACAATAATCTCGACATTAGTGTACCATTTTGTTTTCTACTCTAAATTACGTATATTACGCGATTGTTTTTATTTGACAGATACAGTATATTTATGTTTGGTGTAAGTTGGTCATTTTATGTTTTTGTATTGATTTGTCACAGTTCTGCATCATGATTTGAATCCTTACATTCCAACTGTCTTTTGAAAACAATTATTCTATCTATTCTATTTACTTACATTTATTTCAAGTATTTTTTGTTTGTTTTGAGGATTGATGTTATTTTATTTTCGTTGATTTTTTTTTCTTTTTGTACCATTTTACAGAATATAGTGGTATAATTATGTATGTGTTAAGTAGATTACCGCATGACCCAGTTTATGTTTCTCAATCTCAAACATGACATGTGCATAATGTTTTTCTAGTTATTCACTATGCACATTGTATTTTCTATAGTTTTGCAGTAAAGAGTGCTTTATAGATTATTCTGAGTTTTTCATTTCATTATTTATACTAACTGCATTATAAATAATTACAATATTTTCTTGCACTTCAATAAAAAAAGATTGAAAATCGTAAATGAATGGAAGAAAATCAAACGAAGGAGGAATTATCGTAAATGATTTTCATAATACTAATTAATGCACTACTAGTTCTTACCAACCCTTCTGAGGTATCCTCCATCTCCAGTTGTGGAAAGAAGAGGATCAAGAGTCATTCGGTCAAATAATTTTTCAGAAAAAAAAAAAATGTATACGACTTGAATTAATCCACATAAACTCGCAACTTTCATATTTAGCTCAGCTTTACACCTGTCACAAAATCAAGTGATAAGGTTCATCTAAGAAAGACTTATTTTCTTCAAAAATGCGACAAATTTTGTGATAAAAGGGTACTTCTCAGTAAAGTCGTGGCACTAAAATTAATTTTCAGAGGGCACGAAAATAAAATTCCAGACTCCTACCTCTTTCCTATTACCTTCCAAGGACAAAAATGGGTTTTCCGCTGGAAATTTTTTATAGGTTTTGGTAATTTTTCAAGAGGCCACTGATCCAAAACTTAGCTCACAATAATCATATAGTTTTTAAAAGTTGAAATGAATAGGTCTTTGATCGGATAGACTTCGTTTCATCATTCAATTGAAAAAATGAAAGAACTTGTTCGAAGTAGTCCTTGAATTTATTCAAATTAGGTATACTTAATTTCACTAGTTTTTGAAAGAATAAATTGCGAAAATTCCTAAAAATTTAATTAAAATTTTTTTTCGTGTGCGTTATAATCGAATCACCCTGTATAAGCTATTTATGGTCAAAGAGTTAATTTTAAAAACAATTTTTTCTAAGGCATATTTTACTAACAAGTTGACTTTCGCAGCAATTTTATTTTGCCCGGTAAATCTGAAAATTTTCCCACTCTGATGAAATTTTGTCAAAATGTTATTCAAGAGGTATCTTATCGATTCCCATCCAGTCCACGTGGCTGGACCTTCCGCCTACCTCAATTAGAAAAAAACTGGATGTTTCCGAATAATTTTGAAATGATAACTCCTTTGAGGAGATCTAGCCTTCCCTTCTACCATCGAAAAACAATATTAAAAAAAAAAAAAAGTTTTGAAGGAGTTGACTTCGACTTTTGCGGCTTCACTGGCTTCACTCCTTCAGCCTCTGCCCCTCTGCCCTCTGCCCCGAGTGCCCTCTCTTCTATATTATATATTTTTTTTTTTAGCTATTGAGCTATATCATGGTTCTCGAGATAATTTAAAGCAAATATTTGACGATTGTATAATTTTATTGAAAATTCGAAAGCTGTTCTCCCGATTTACGATAGTAAATTAGTGATAAGATAGATACGGTATTTATTCAACGGTCATCTAATTAACTAGAGACTCTTCGTTTACAACTGGTTGTTCATTATTCACATACCCGCTCAAAGCATACCCGATACACATTATGAAAATAAAAAATATCATCAATAGTGGTACCTATTAAACGAATTTCTACTGATTAATCGTTTCCCTTTCACACTACGTCACACTCTTGCGTCACATTCACATTCTGACTGATAAATTTTTCAATTATGTAAAGAGAGGTAGAGAACCTTACGAGGAAACAAGATTCGTTTGTCAGTTGCGTTCATCACGGGTCTATATAAATCTGCCAAAATGCTGTCGAGAGGCATCTCAAAAGTAGTAAGTTATTGATTTTGAGTTATTCTTGGTAGGCATTAATGTGATTAACCCATTTCCTGGTCTACAGAATTTCAAATGCCAACGGGTATGGAGCTCGACAGGGGCAGCAACCACTAAAATCTACATAGATGGAAAGGCAGTCGAATCAAAATCAAACGAATGGATCGATTTGCATAATCCAGCAACGAATGAGGTTGGCTATGCCGTCTGATGGAACAGAATAGTTTGACTTTTTCAACCAATAATCATCTTTCTTTCCTAGGTAGTTACTAAAGTACCAAAATGCACAACAGCCGAAATGGAAAATGCGGTAGCTTCTGCGAAAGAAGCTTACAAATCGTGGTCACGAACGACGCCATTGCATAGACAGAAAATTATGTTCAAGTATCGAAGCATAATTGAAAATAATTTGGTTCGTATTATCTATTACAGGTGTTTCTCAAAAAAAACAAAAAAAACACGCGACACTCTTATAACGAGTCCGTTTTTCAATATTCTATTGCAAAATCAAACCAACAACCTCTCGCGTCTGTTTTTCAGTCCATCAATTAATTCATTCAATGAGTAAATTTAAAAATAATAATGGATGATCAAAATAGGGTACTTTGAAATCTAGTTTCTACATTAAAACCGTCATTCTTACTTCATTATTCTATTAAAATATGCCATAAATTTGAAAGTGCATCTTCCTCATGTATAAATATAGCCACTTTATATTCGTCAGTTGTTGCAGTACGCTTCTATGAGAATAATATTCGTGGAATGATTTAATTCTGATTTCGAGTGATCAAAATTTTAAAGAGACATTCAAGAAAAAAGAAATACTTCATATAAAACCATACCATTTCCTACGAGTTGAGTTTTCTTAAAATCTTAATTTAAAAAGTTGATATCGCATATTTTCTGTGACTCACCTGCAACAAAAGAAATAACATTCATTATTAATACATAATAAAAGTGAGAAAATGAATGATATTTATATCATTGATATTAATTTTAAAATACTTTTAGTACACTTGCCACATAAAACTAATCTGTCGTGGCAGTTTGGTAAAATTTTGATTTTTTGAGAAATTCTTACATTACTGGCACCGGCACGTAAAAAACCGTTAGTCCAAAATTTAATGGAAAATGTCCATTGCAGAAAGAATTGGCCAAAAATATAACTACCGAGCAGGGCAAAACATTACCGGACGCCGAAGGAGACGTATTTCGTGGTTTACGTGAGTTTCTTTTCGTTTAATTTTCGGCAAGTTCCCTCCAGCCGAATGTCTATTGCCGCATATATTTAATATATGTGATCCTTATCGCTTTCAGAGGTGGTTGACCACTGTTGCAGTATCCCAAGTATGTTAATGGGTGAGACACTGTCTAATGTGGCCACCGATATGGATATTTACTCGTATCGAACACCTCTTGGAGTGACTGGTGGAATCGTACCCTTCAATTTCCCTGCTATGATACCACTGTGGATGTTTCCCGTTTCCATATCTTGCGGAAATACGTGTGTGATAAAGGTATGGTTACTGGAGAGCTGTAGTTTTAAATCTTGGTAATTTGAAGGATACACGAGTACATATACGTAGACTAATAATCTGAAATAATGGTTGTATTTAAAGCCATCCGAAAGGGACCCAGGAGCTTGTATGATGCTGGTGGAAATGCTTACAGAAGCAGGAGTACCTCCGGGAGTTGTGAACGTCATCCACGGTACTCACGATGCTGTGAACTTCATTTGTGATCATCCGGACATTAAGGCTGTGTCATTTGTTGGTTCAGATATAGCGGTGCGTATAAGTTATTTAAATAAGTATGTGAAAATGCCATGATACTTGCGAAAAATTTGGAAGGTCGCCACTTAAGGGTTGTATGAAGGAAAAACCGATAATTCAACTAATTACATATTTTGGACTTTCTTTAATAATTAGTTTTCCTTTTATATTTTCGATATGCAGGGCAAACACGTTTACGAACGAGCGTGCAAGAATGGCAAACGAGTGCAAAGTAATATGGGTGCCAAGAACCACGGCGTAGTCCTGGCAGACGCTAATAAGACTAAGGCCATCTCGCAAATCGCTGGAGCAGCGTTTGGAGCTGCTGGCCAACGTTGCATGGCTCTCAGCACGGTCATTTTGGTTGGCGAAACCAAAAACTGGCTACCACAAATCAAAGAACGAGCTCAACAACTGAAAGTTGGATATGGTAAGTATTCTACTTAGTGAAGGTGGAATTGGAAGAAATGGAAAAGAGGAAATACTAATACATGTATGTTTTTTAGGAGGCGATCCGAATGTAGACGTTGGTCCTGTGATATCACCTCAATCGAAAAAACGAATTTTGGAAATCGTACAGTCAGCCGTAGACGAAGGTGCTACTCTATACTTAGATGGTCGTAATGCAACGGTTGCTGGTTATGAGAAGGGTAATTTCATTGCCCCCACTATCATTACTGATGTGAAGGTACGTTTTGTAAAATGTAGTAAGCATTATGTTTGCAAATATGTAATCTACCAAAAATACCATCGCATTTCCAGTACAGTCAGTGTACTAACTGGTACCAGTAGCTTCAATGTTCTCTAGTCTGTTCAATAAGAAAGGACCTAATATTAAGCAATCACAAATTATAACCAAAGACACGATGGTATAAATCTAACCACTCGGATAAAAATTGACTAAAACAATAAATACCAATTTTTCGTGCTTATATCACATTTTCCAACCTTCAAACAATAAAATGAGAAATAATCATTTGCTAGTAAAAAAATTATTGTTGTACACTCGTGCTTTTCAATTCCTCAGAAGAGACAAGACTCAAAACGTTGGTTATTTTAAAACTGAGCTATACAAGCACACTTTTAACAGTCTTGACGTTATCTATTTATTCTGAGAGGGCACTTGAAAAATTTTTTACAAGTAATAATACCAACTACGAGTATATTACTCTCAAAATTAATGTAAAATAAAAACAACGATTTATTGCACTTTTTGTGTCTTTTTTTTTGTTACTATTTCACCAGATATTATTAGATTGGTAAGTACTTATATGAGCCAACAGAGTATGTTTAGAATTATTCTCAGATTATATATTCAATTGCATGGGCACATCCGCAAGTACAAAGCTGAGACTGAAATTTCCCTTACTGACGGACGAAAAATAGTTTGAATTACTGACCTGGGCAATCACTCTTTGCTCTGATGATCGAAATATTTTATAAAATCAGTTTTTTTTTTTTTAAATATGTTGAACATCTCTCTTCCTTTATTAATTTATGAAATGAAGCACCTAACAAAACTGTTTGTTATATTAGCCTCATATGCGTTGTTACAAAGAGGAAATTTTCGGCCCTGTTTTGGTGTGTTTGACAGCCAATACTCTGGATGAAGCCATTGACATCATAAACGCCAATCCGTACGGAAACGGTACTGCGCTGTTCACCAGTAATGGCGCCAGTGCTCGTCAATTTATTCATCAAGTCGACTGCGGACAGGTAAATTTTAAATTTTGAATAATTCATGAAAAGTTTGAGCTTTACGAAATTTCGTTTTAGGTTGGAATTAATGTGCCAATTCCCGTTCCCTTGTCGATGTTCTCGTTTACCGGTACGAGAGGCTCATTCCAAGGTGATCTACACTTCTTCGGAAAGCAGGTTAATATCCTTCGATATTACGTATATTTTTTCGATTAAGTACTGAATTTCAGGGATGCTTTATACTGAGAGCTTACATTCGTACATACGACCATAACTAAGTTATGTATGGACTTTGGTAGCATAATTTACCTCAATCGAGCAGAACTGGTGACAGTTAGTAAAGAGAAACTTCAGTTTAGTGTTTTTAGTTTTTTGGCATTTCTTTTATATAAATTATTTTTCCCAATCTTCAACTTCAAATAAGTATTTCTCGACGAAAACACTAGCTAGCAACGTCCTACTTGTTTTATTTCATTTTCAGTATCCCTAGACTGTCATAATGGACAATAAGGGCCAAATGGGACCTTTACCTATACAATACGTACTACGTATATTACTAGTCCAGTGATTGAGTCAAAAAAAATTAAGTCCACAATTTTTCACAAATCTGTTTACTAACTGAAAAATTTTTTGTTTGAAATAATTTTCAGGCAATCCAATTTTATACCGAAACCAAAACGATAACTGCCCAATGGAGTGCCGCGGATGCTTCAGGAAAAGGAGACGATGCCATTTCAATGCCCACAATGCGTTAAATTTTTTTTTTTATTACATTGATAAATCTGCAAAGTATGTTACCCATTTTAATTTATTTTTCTGTGATAATGGTTTTTACTCGGCATTTTTACGTATATAGAAAAAAAATTTTCCAAGAGAACTCTCAATGGTCTCTTCATTAAATCATTAAGTCATTCGGTAACATCGAGCATGTTTTTGGTTCGTGATAATCGTTATTTTTCATCGTTTCTTACTTTCATACGAGCTGTTTATTAAGGATTAGGGATTTAAATACTCCACTTACATTCTTACGTGGTCTCTTTTTATTCGTGATCGAATTATACTTTCAAAGAAAATGTACTTTCTATGTGCAGTGGTCTAATAATATACTATACTCTTATTTGTATTATTTACTTGTATTATTCATCATTATTACAACAAAGCATGATTCTTGTCAAGTTATTCCTACCTACATTCAAGTACACATCGACTAAATTAAAATTCATTTTATAAATTAATGATTAAATATGGACTATGGAGGACTTTTGATAAATGGCTAGTTTGAGGAGTACACCACTGATGGATCAATGTCTTATGTCACTCAAAAAATTAGTAAACTTGTGGGTTTTTAAGCATCGAGTTCAAAATCTTGTTTTTGACCTCATCACACTTTCGATTTCTCCGAAGTTTTTTCCTCGTCAGTACCACACATGCCATTTCCTAGCTGTGGACCCGGTTAAGCTCAGAAGCTGTCCTCAAAAAGTCAGCTGTTAAGTATTCTCTCTGTTTCCGTCAATGACGTCATTTTCAGATACTCGACTCGACAGACGTCATGTGTCATGTGACGACAAGATTGTACCTTGTTTTTCTTTGAATTTTTTTTATCGTGATTTTATGATAATTTTCCTCACTAAAAAAATGTAATTTTCCTGATCAATAATTAAATTTGTAGAAGATTGCAATTGATTTGTTCTAATTTTTTAAATTTTACTTTCTTATTTGCCTAACATACGAGAATGAATCAAAGATTTCAATGAGGACTGTGGTGTGCTGCACAATATGTCCGAATGATTGTTTCGTGCATTAGTTACAGTTACCCGAGGTGAGTAAAATCAGAAAATTATTTCACAAAAAATTGTACTTTCGAAACCGTATAAAGTAGAAGTGTTATACTACTCCATTTCAGCAAAAATGGCAGTATATGACCCCAAACCTTCCATGTACTTCAGTACAGGGAAAACATCAGTTTACCATTACAAAACTGAAAAACACATTTTGTAAATAACAATAATTTGATTTTGCAATGTTCAAGATGCTTGAATGTGAAAAACTTTCGTTCGTCGCTGAAATACTCGACATCAAATCTATTACAAGCAGGTGTACCTTTGAAGATTGAGAGAATTCTCAACTGAAAGTGATAATTTAAGAATTATTTGGGTGGAATCAAGTTTGACAATCAAAATTCAAATGTAAAATGTCGAACGTCAACAGGTAGGTAGACTTTGTAAAAAAATATTTTCAAGTATATTTCATGCAAAGTTTACAAGGTTTCCCCATTTGAAGAATATTTTTTAATTTTTGCAACAAAATATTCAATTTTTATGGACGTGTTCCTTTGTAAAAGTAAATAATTCAGTTATGTAAAGTTACTTAAGTTTAGAATGCCTGTAATAACTATATACCTAATTATATATATTTTATAGTATTGAAAGATGTGGTAATTTATTCCCCAAATATGCGGAATGAAAACGCATGAATTTCAGCAGGCATAGATATTTCTTAAAATTATACACTTTCACGAAAAATAGAAGACGAATCAAAATTTTGTAGATATAAAGCCTGCATAAAATTGCATGCTCTCAATAGCTGCTTGGCCTTTGTTGTTCGAATTAAAATATTGATCGTTTTTCAGAAACTGATGTCTCAACGCCCGAATGAGCGCAAAATGCCAAAAATGATCGTTAAATAGGTTGGGCAGCTTGGCACGATGCAAATATGTCTATACGATTATCGGATAAAGACAGAAAACTGGGACATCGTCGAGTCGACGATGAAGGTGAAACCACCTATAAGCGGATCACTTCAAATCAAATCATGGGCTCCATCCAGCTGGGTATCCAGTATGCCGTCGGTGGCCTGGCTTCCAAACCCGAACGAGATTTACTAATACAGGACTTCATGACTGTAGAGACAAAAGTGTTCACTTGTGATGGTGCCAACCTTACTCCCGCTCATCGATTTCCTCAGTTTTCATTCAAAATTTATGCGCCCATAGCGTTCAGGTAACTTGTATTTCATTGCACAATCTCCAGGGTTAATATTGGACGTAATGTGTGAAAAGAAAATTTTTTTATTCTGTCAACTGTACTATTGCTAATCGTAAAATTGCTAAGTGGAAAACTGAACCTTACTTTCTTATATGTTTTAAATCATTTTTTAACGCACAAGTAAAGAATTATGACGAATATGACTGACAACGAGTTGAACCAAAATCAGGCATCTAAAATGGACCCATTCTTTATTGCCCCTTTCGAAAAGAGGGCTGAAATGTCGTGGAGTTTAAGCGGAGCAATGGGGGCGGTGGAAAATATAATTCCTCATTCTGAGAATGGTGATGAAGTGAAATGCTTTCAGTCACTTTATAAATAAAAATCGCAGAAATGTCTGGTCTAAATTTTTCCCTTAATTACAGTAGCTAAAAAAAAAACAATAATTCTGTACTGGAACATAGAAACTGAAAACATACTAATAACCCATTCTTTCTTTATGTTTTTAAACGTATGACCTTTTCACCCTGAGCCATTAATTTTTCTTGTATAGCGTACTAGAGTACTCCGTCTGTTACACAACAATATTGTAAGACTATAATCAACTCTCTCATTTTTCTCACTCAGGTACTTTCGAGATGTTTTCGGCATCCAGCCGGAAGACTTCATGTTTTCCTTCTGCAACGCTCCCCTGCGTGAACTCTCGAACCCCGGTGCCAGCGGGTCCATATTCTACGTGACCGACGACGACGAGTTCGTCATCAAGACGGTCACCCACAAGGAGGCGGAATTTCTGCAAAAGTTGCTGCCCGGCTACTACATGAACATCGTGCAGAACCCGCGAACCTTGTTGCCAAAGTTTTTCGGCCTCTACTGCTACCACTGCAATTCGAAAAACATCCGCCTCGTCATCATGAACAACTTGTTCCCTTCGTGGATCGAGATCCACGAGAAGTTCGACCTGAAAGGGTCGACCTTCAAGAGACAAGCGTCGCCCGCGGAGCGCGATAAAGCACTGCCAACGTTCAAGGATCTCGATTTCATGGAGATGCACCAAAATGGCATCATCCTGACGCCGGACATGTACGACGCGCTATGCAAAACCATGGAACGAGACTGCCGAGTGCTGGAGAGTTTCAAAATCATGGATTACAGCCTGCTCATCGGCATACATATCCTGGCCAAGAGTTCGGAGGCCTGCGGCGAGGTGGTCGGCACCTCGAACGGGGTGACCGTCGTGCCGGACGTGGCCAGCACCTCATCCAAGAACAAGAAACGGCACCTCTACCACACTACGGTAATGGAGAGCATCGATAAGAGAGTGAGCAACCAGGATACCATTCGCAATTCGTCCGGCGGCATACCGGCCAAAAGCGACAAAGGCGAGCACGTAATCCTGTTTATCGGAATCATCGACGTGCTGCAAAGCTACAAACTAATGAAGAAAATCGAGCACACTGTCAAGTCGATGTTTTTCGATAGCGACACCATATCGGTGCACAGGCCGGATTTCTACGCCACTCGATTTCTGAATTTTATGACGAAAACCGTGTTTCATAAGAGCGACACTGGTAAGAAATTTCATTTTACATTAGACTAGCGTAGCCTGAGGGGGCTACGCCTCCTCTTGCCCCGCTAGTCCCAGGGACCTGTTATTTTAAAACTGTTATAAAAATTGCTGAGTAGCAAAAGGAGAATAGTAGAAGAAAAAATGAAATTGAGTAGTAAAAAAAAAAAAGTTAGAAAAGATGAGGAGAAATTAGGAAAATTGATGAAAAACGTAATGGAAATTTTAGAAAAATAGTTACTACACCATTCGATTCTGATGAAGCTGAAGATCTTTGAAAATTTTTTTTTATTGCAGGGCAAGTACCCACGACCAGTAGTCATAAAAATTCCGAAGGTGAGGAAGCTCTAAGCAATGAGACGGCGACACCCGATGGTACCTGAATGTATTGCTACTTATATGCTGGTATAAGTAGACTGAATATCGAAACCAAAGAGTTACCATTTTTTCTTTGTTCCGTTTATGTTTTTGTGTCGCTTGGTATAAATGACAAATCATGTTACTATCCAGAATTGCTTCGATTCGTAGTTCATTGTTTACTGAGATATTCCAGTCATTGGACGACAAATAAGCGGATTCTCTTTCGCTTTTAAGATTTTTGAATTTCTACTCGTTAATTGTATTCAGTGTGACAATTAAATTATACGCTAAGTGTGAAACTGATTTTTTATCCTATTCGTGTATTTCAGATTTTTTTCCCCGAGTAAAAAGCGACTTCTAAGAAAAATGAAATTCAAAGTGATGAAAAAATTGAAATATTTTCGGGTGCAAAAATAACCGAATTGAAACTGAAAGTGTGAACTATTCTCCGTTTCAGTCTCACGAAAGAAAGGACTGACGTCATTGATTGTAGCAGGCAGGGAGGTGGCCCCTCTTGCTTTTGGCCTACCGAAACGTCTATCAATACTGGATGACGTCAGTCCTTTCTTTCAGGAGTGAGACAGAGTACAGAGAAATAAAAAATTACTATAGAAACCAGTTTTCGTCTTTCGACCGATCGAATAAGTACCTATAATTGTTTACCACAAATTTAGGAATTATTTATCAATTCACTACTACTTTTTCCAGTTGAGAAGTTGATTTATTTCTCAATTTTTCAGTCCAAGTTCTTTAAAAAAAAAATACTTAAAAAGGAAAGAGCGGTGCAAATTTGTCTATACAGTAATACAGTTTTTACTTTTTATAAAAACCTGCTAAAAATTACGAAGAGCACGCGCAATGCGTGACATTTATTTTTAACGTGACGTAAAAATTTCTCGCGGGTTCATGGGTGCTCAAAATTCGGCATTCAAAAATGTGTTTCGAACCGAGAGTTGACTGATATGATAAGGATTCCAGACAGTTAAGACTTTAGAGTTCAGTGATTTTATTTTGGTGGCTCTAACAGGATCTCATGTCGTTTTGTGTAAATGTAATATTTCAGTTCAAGTACTGATTCTTCATTTTTTAAATTGTAATTATTTCTGCGAAATTAGTTTCACCAGATAATCACTTGATTCATTGTTCCTGAAGTTTCCAACCAGAATAATGACAGTGTTTTGTATCCTCTCTACGTCAACCTGATGAAGTGACAATTATATCCTCAAGTTATTGACGGAAACAATATGCTTTTCACTTTGGTAATTTATCAACAAAATAATTCTAATAACTTTTTCATCTCTTCTCTCCAAATTTTGACCCTTACTCTCACTCGTAAAATATTTTATCATTTTGTGACAGTCTGGTTTCCAGTCAAAAGATTACGTCATTCATTATGACTCATTTATTTCACCTATTTAGAAAAAAATATTTTTTTTTTTTCATGTACCATTTCATTCTACAATGGCAGTAATTCACTTCAACAGCAATGGAGGACTACAAATTTCTTTTCAAAGTCGTTTTGGTTGGTAACGCCGGCGTTGGCAAAACCTGTTTAGTTAGAAGATTCACTCAAGTAATTCGGCTGTTGCCGTTTATTCGGAAATTAATTACGACGTCATTACAAATGGAATGGCGAATATGTGTTTTTGGGTTACCTACTATAAAACACAAAATTATTATTTTTATTACAGGGGTTATTTCCTCCCGGGCAGGGAGCTACAATTGGGGTCGACTTCATGATCAAAACCATTGAAATAGATAATGAGAAAATTAAGGTAATGGAAATTATTCAACTAAAATATTTTCCTTCGCACATGCAGTTTATAATGTGTATCCATCCTATCTACCTCAAACACACGCATGTATTTTTATAGTTGCAAATTTGGGATACTGCAGGACAAGAACGATTTCGTTCCATTACTCAAAGTTACTATCGATCTGCTCACGCGTTGATACTCGTATATGATATTAGCTGCCAGCCCACATTCGACTGTCTGTCAGACTGGTTGAGAGAAATTGAAGAATATGCCAACAGTAAAGTTTTAAGAGTTTTAGTTGGTAAGCTGCTAAATACGATCACAAAAAATTAGTTTGTCACGAAATCTCCGTTTGCATCTCGTGAGTCCAAGTTAAGAACCTGAAGTCTAAATAAAAAAATACTAGATTTTTAGCGCTCAAGTAGTAATTTTTAAGGACTTGACAGTTTTTGAACCAGGCTCGTAAAACATAACGCAAGGCCTTTGTTGAGTAGGGTAATCGAAATATTTTCTTTTTTTTTTTCTTACATTCACTGGCCTTTTTCATAGGAGGAGGCGGGAGGGAAAGATTAACCCTTTAGGACTTGGGAGAAACCTGGCTGTGATAAATATAATTGTTACATTTATTCAACAGTGTAAGACTCTCATAAGTATAATAAAAGGGAGTAACTAACCTTGCAAAAAAAAACAAAAAAAAACAATACAAAACAAAAGCAAGAAATGGCAAATAAGGGAAAAGTTATTTTTATAATTTTCTGCTGAATAAGAGAGTAAAATGATTAGTTTGTCCAACAAAAGTATATTAATATTTAATTCATCTATATCAACCTCAGAAATATGCAACAAATAATATAAATTGTCTTTAATTTTTGACTACAATGAAAATTGTAGATTTTATATTGAAGTGAGATGAGAGTGAGACGAAAATTAAAATACAAATTTTCAACATACTACGTCTTCTGACTTCTAGTTCAGTATTTTCAAACCTTATTACAGCGAGTTGATACCAAAAAGTCTCATCTTCGAAAATCTAATACATCAACCTCCAAATCCTATTAAGTATTTCCTGAATAAAAAAAAAAAACTTTACTTGCCCCTGCCATTTTTAGGAAGTATTTCATTCAATCACACTAACAATAAGTATTTTTATTTTAAAGTACTGCTGGATACCTTACCCACTCATGATCTATCTTTCCTTGCTTTCCTCAATTTCGTACATAGACGTTTTATATTTTGCAGGTAATAAACTCGACCGAGAAGATCGTGAAATACCTACAGAAGTTGGTGAACAGTTTGCTCAAAGGCATAATATGTACTATCTAGAAACTTCCGCAAAAGAAGCCGAAAATGTCGAACGATTATTCATTCAAATTGCTGCCGAATTGATGGAGGTAATCCATATTTACATGCCATAGGTATATCGAATTTGCAAAAAAAATTCCTAACAAGTGTGACAATATTTACAGCAAGCTCGATGTAAAGAGCTACCAAGATACGATACAGGCACTGAAACTATCGACAAGAATGCAGCAACGATAAGGACACGTCCGTGTTGCAATAACTGAATTTTCTGCCTTGGAATTTAATTCGAGCAATTATGTGACCAGGGTCTACCGATACGCCAAACGAATCATTTATGAGTTTGTTTTATGTTTTTTTTTTTTTCTGCCTCTTACTCCTCTGTTCGAAATGTTTTCAGTTATAAAAATAAGTTGAATGAATCGGAGTAGACCTTCCGATTTTTAGTACATGGTATGACAAAATCTACTGATTTAAATATCGATGTTACATAGCTTTTCTTGCTTTTGAAGGGAAATCATGTGGCTTTGTACAACAGCCACTCTGGCAAGGTATCAGAAATCATAAGTCCCTATATGATCCATGACACTTTTTACAGGGCAGTACTAATTGTTCTGCTTGCGCTTGTAAGTCTGATTAATTATTTTCTTTCGCTTAAGGACGATGCGAACAAGGTTTTATTACTTAATCGAAAGGCATTCCATGAGGTCTAACACGTCGTTTTTGACTCTTCAGACTGTTTTCATACTTTGGCGAACCAAGAAATCGGATAGTGATCGGTTTTAGTTTTATACGTTCCTCAAATTCGTGTTGATTTTATGTACTTCATACGTATTATATTTTTTAAATTAATGCAATAATTAGTACCTTTTGCCTTTTCATTGCCAGCTGGCTATTCGCGGCGAAGTGAATTTTTATTAATTATTATTTAATACTTTGTAGTCTTACGTATGTTCCTACATTCAGTACTATTACAACGTGCAGGTTACCTTCATTCTCTAATGTGTCGCATACACTTAGTTAAAATACCCATATTATTGAGTATTTTTTGCAAGAGGTGGTATTTATTTTGTTGAGTATCTACTAAGTACATTTAATTAGAATTCCCTACTTAAAAAATACCTTTTGGTAAAAATTGACTCGTAGTAAAAATTGAAAAGAAAAAAAATAAAATAAAATAAAATACAACTTCTTGAAAAATATTTCCTTCACCCGAAACTGAACTCCTTAATAATAATTATTATAAAACCCGGTTTAATGTTGATATTTCATTTTATTTGAAAGGAGTATATAAAAGCACTTTCTCTAATGTTGGTGCTTTTCAATTTGGGTAATTAGTTTCGTTACTTGCGACTAATAAGTAATTTAGAAATCTCAATTCCTAATAATTTACTACCGTATTTGAGAAATGATAAATATTACAAAAGTGTTGCAGAAGCAAATCTTCACTGATTTTCTCTCATAATAAATGTCACTTCTTTGGGTCAAAAAAATTAGTCATGAAATCATCATTTTCTTTGATTGTACTGAAACTCAATCTTAGTTCGTTCAAATTTTGATTCATTTCTCTCCGAATTTCAGTGCATAAAATTAGTTAATCGTGAAGATAATTTTTTTGTTCAACCGACGCATGGAAGAAGATAACCTTTTTCGTTCTTAGTACTATTAATCATAGATCTCATCTCGTATGTAGAAATTGGAGAATAATGATGGAAGTTAGTTAAGGTGAATACGAACTCATTCCTTTAGAAAAATATAATTTTGTTTTTTTATTAAAAAGTACCCACATTCTAACACATATTTAAATGAACATGGTGTGTCTTGCATTAGAAAAAAAATTATGATATTTGAAATTGCAGACTGTCCAGTGTCCACATTTAAACATCGAAAAAGATCAAAGTATTAAAAAAAGTAATATTGTACTTAATTTTTTATTCGACACAATCATACGCTTTTATTTTTATCTTGTTGAATTTTTTGTAAATAGCCACGTCTGTACATTAATGTTTCTTGTTTCACCTAATTTTATTTTATTATTTGAAAAATAATAACTGAGTTAAGTTTTTATAATTAGCTTATTATTAAACACTAGCAATGTTACCATATTACAAAAGAAAAAAGTAAAAAAAAAAACAGGTTACTAATATTTTAGTTGACATATCACCTGCGTCTTTTTAATTTAATCTAGTGCAATATTCACATTCCAGAATAGTTTTGTTGTGATGTAGTATTTACGTCAATTTTCTTTATTGTAACATATTTTTGTCAATTATAAATTGGTTGACTGCTTATTTATTTTATTATTTTTTCAAAGATTCTATAAATACTGGACTACGTTATTTTCCTCACCCAATTTCCCAGCAAAAAAGTATTTCTACGGCCATTATAAAAAATGATAGCCCCAAAGTTATCAGCTTTAGAGGTTCTCCTTTCGGCCAAATTCGAGTTTTAATCTAATAATGAGCCTTCTAGGTTCCAGCTAGGCTTACAACTTCTGATTGTTTTAAAGAGCAAGAATTAGAGTTTTTTTTTAAAAATATGAATAAAATCATTAACGCATTAATTATCAAACTTGTAAAACCAAGTCGGGTGGCTTTTCGCATGCCAATTTTCGGTAGCCAGAGCAATAAAGCTTGCCAAATTTTTTGTAAAATCAGAAAAATAAAATACTCAGATCGCTAAACTGGAATTGGAACGAAAAGTTTTCAAATTTTACCCCACCCTGGGCCAGTACAGACAAGCTGAAAAATATCGACTCTCAGAATCGAACTATTTGTTTGTTTATCTTCTTTCTTTCAAAGCTGTTTCTTTCTTCTAGTTCTATTTTTAAAAATATTAGCCGACAAAATCAAATGCTATTTTTGGGTGAATTCGAATTTTCTTCATTTTAAATCGTTATAATTTTATATTCAAAATAAAAAATAAGTGCGTACCTATTTTACAATAAGTTAGTTTTTCGTACTTTCTTAATATGTAATTTCAATTAACCGAAGGCCAGAAATGTATCAAACTGTCGAAATTTCTCAGCTCTATTTTTAAATTTTTCGCCAGAAATTGACAAACTGGTTGAATAACCATGACCCTTCTTTCTTCGTGCTGATTGTGGAATTATCGACAGAATCATGAATACACCGAGCATATTATTCATGTTTTTATTCGGGAACATTATATTAAACACCCGAGTTGAATGCTCTGTGAATATGTTTCTGGATAAAGCAGAAGTCAGTCGACTCCTCGGTAAGCAGAAACAGTGCTTACATTCAATATTCTTTCACACTATTGCTTAAAAACTCATACCATAATACTATTTATAGGTCTTCCGTTTGAAATGTATTACATCAGAGCTGGAGTAATCAATCAACATGCCCTGGATGACCCACTGAACGTATCAGCAGCAATGAATATCATTCATTTCACCTGGGAAAGTCTTGACTCCTCCTTTCCGGTGGGTAATTTCGCGATTAGTATGGGTTCAATGTCGTAGAAATAATCATTTTATTTTCAGTAATAATCATATAGATACTAGGACAAGTGTTTTAGCGAGTAAAATTGGTAGATATTTCCAGAAATTGAAATACCATTTCATGAAATAATAAATTTTGTGGAAAAATAAAAATTTCCAGCATTTGTAAAGCTTACACAATAATATTGAGCTTAAACAGTCTTATACTGGCTGATTAAAGTTGTTAAAAAACTTTTTCATATTATCATTCCTAAATAATTTTGGAAACTAATTTTTTTTTCTACATCTATGTTTGAAGGTCCCTTATACCAGAGACATTGAAGTATCTGACAAAAAGGTGCTTTCCATATCGATGAATATCGCGGATAGTGGAACAATTTCACCAGTTCCTGAAACTGTAGTCATAGAATTTAATTGCAATGGAAATGATGCTGAAATTTTGGTGCATTTTAATTTTGTTCTATTTTTGGATCCAAAATCAAATACATCTACTCCCATCTCGTTTCACAGGCGGAAACTCTGTTCTTCAGGTAAAAAATCAAGATTTTTAAATATTGCATGGTCGTGTCCGATCACCAGTTCATTCGTGCTCTACCTTTTTCACTCCAGAATCTCAGAAAATGTCCTACGAACTTGATCAAGAAACGATTGCAAGTGAAGGATTTGATTCCTCTCAGTTAAGAGTGTTTTATGTCGTACTCTGTCTGGGTTGCTCATTAATCACGTTGTTGGTGGTTTGTTTTCTGGCCTATATTGTGAGCAGTAAGAAACAACGTCCGAATTCGTTACAGTAAGTTCTTTAGATGCTTGAAAATATGATGAAGTCTGAGTAGTTTGAGATACTCTCCAAAATTAGACTACGAGTATAATTCAACTGTTAGCTTTTTCGGATTAACCTTACAGAGGCACAGGCTAATTTATACAAAAGTGGCACAAATGGATCATTTTGACCGAACCTTAATTATGTTACCCTGGTAATCCTCGATGACTATATGGGTACAGAATCACCCCCCTCTCTATTTGGTGAGAATAGGCAACCGCATCAACATCTGGGCCATTTTGACCAACTTGTGTCACTAGAGGCTTAATAAAATCCTAAGCAGATAAAAATGGCTTTCTCGCTGAGGTGATAAAAAATTAGAATTAGTTACTAGCCTTCATATTTAGTACTAATTGATGAGAATTTCTCTAAATTACATACAACCAAAAATCAAAAAAGTACCAACATAATAACCAGCATTTAGACCAATATTTAAGAATGACGTAATCATTTTGCATCTATACGATTCAAATTTTTCTAACAATGTTCGCAAAAAAATAGTATTTCTCAAATTATCAAAGAATGCCCATACCAAAAAATATTGCAGCGATAACCATTCAAAAAATTTCCAATTTACAGTACTGAACAACAAATCCGTCTTAGTAGCGGCGAGCCTAAAAGTCATCCATACATAGGTACTGGTGTCGGTGTAAATAGTGGTACTTCAACTTCCTCGAATATGAGTCATAACAGTTCTAAAAGGAATAAAAATTACACTCCACTGGATAATCGATCATTAGATTTACTCGATCGTATTGCTGAGATTAGCATCGAAAGGTAGAATCACTTTTGACTCAAATTATTCGTCTTGAATAAATAATTTCTTGATAAATATTTTACGTAAATTTTAGGAAACGAGTCCGCTTACAAAAAGTAGAATTGGAAGGAACATTTGGTCGAGTTTTCAATGGAACGTACACAAAAGAAGATGGATCCGAAGAGAGTGTTCTGGTGAAGACTGTCATGGGTAAATTTTACATATTTTAAGCCACTACATGATTTCTTATAAAAAGTTCTTCAATGTAACGGAACTTCTCCAATATGAGAATATATGTACGTTAGAGGGATTCCAGACAATTTTTTTAAAAACATACTTGGAATTTGAAACAGCGTTAACATGATATCATAAAATTGCTGAAAAATCTAACTCTTACGTATTGTATTTATTCATTTCTTTTAGATTTTGCATGTTCCACTCAAATATCATTATTGCTGCGAGAAGGTTTAACTCTGTACGGACTTAAACATCGGAATATTATGTCGGTTTTGGGAGTTTCAATTGAAGACCATTCTGAACCTTTTGTCATTTATCTAAGAGAAGGCTACTCAAATCTGAAAAAGTAAGGTTCTTCGTAATTCTTTTAATCTTCATTAATTGGACTGGCGATTAGACCAATTTTGTATATCAGAACACTACGAGTATGACTAATTTCTGACAACAAATTTGTATCTTTCATAAGCTTTCCTAACATTTTGTGTTAAATCGCTCGAGTTACTTGTTCATTATCATTCATCTATGTTCCTTTTTTTTTCTTTTTTATTGCATCAAATTTTCTGGATTTTAATATAATTCTTCCATTATTTACCCTTTTACATTCTTTCAACCACACATACAATATTATTCGATAATTTTCAAACAGAAGTGAGCATTGTATAAATTATGTAATGAGATCTGTTACTTTTTCAATGAATTACTTGAATACTGGTGAAAACCCGCTTAGAACTACAGAAAGAAAGCCTACAATATAAAAACTAATTTTTTCAATTGACGAATTTTCTTCCGCTATAACTTTACTAATCATAATTTTTCGACTTTTTCCATTACAGATTCCTGCAAAAATGCAAGCTCTGTCCCGAAGGTATTGCTCATACTCTAACCACTCAAGAAGTCGTTCAAATTGCTTTGCAAATAATTTCAGGAGTTCAGTATATGCACAAGAAGAAGTTACTGCATAAAGACTTGGCAACGAGAAATTGTTTGTAAGTAACCTCTTCTCTCTTTTTATTTTTTTCAATTGCCATAGAATGAAAAGTATGGCAATGTACCTTACCACAAATCTCGATGGTATCCATTATGCTCCTTAACATGGTTTTCGATGGCTTCGTTCAAGAAGTTTTGGTTCGTTACGAATTGGGTTAACAAAAAAACATCACCCAAACAGTCTGATTCTATCGAGTCCATAATAACTTCATCGACGCAATTATCAAACGCAGTTTCGTTGCCGAAGTCTACAGAATTCGAGCGAAATGTAAAACCTCGCTGCGCTTCAAAGACCAGATCTGCAATCAAAGCCCCAGCTAGACGAAAATTCCGAGCGGATTTGAAAAAGACAAAGGCCCTCTTATCTTCGCCATCACTTGCATCTGCATCCACCCGACTCACTGCTTCATCGAGTGTTCTACAAAAGTCTTCTTTCGTAACGAAGAGGGCCAATGTAGCCAACAAAAAAGTGGGCGCTGTGACTGAAAAAGAGACCACGACTTCGAAAAAACAGACAGCAAAGAAGATGGGTGAGTTGGCAGCCGACGAAATACCCGCAAAATCAGGTGATTTTAAAAGCAAAGGCACCAAGAAAAAAACCAAAGCCAGAGAAACCGATGCAGATGAACCTGTGGCTGGCGAAGAAGAGATACGAGTGAAAATTACTCGCGACGATGAGAGAAATGACAGTGTGGGTGCGCCAGCCGAAGGTGTGACCGCTGAAACTTTGGCCGTCGGCGAAGACCACGCTCGCTATCAAAACTCTCAGACAGCTACAGAAGCAGCGAAACCAAAAATGAGTGATAACGAACAGACAGAAGCTGGCTCAGCTGCAGAAGCTGGCTCAGCTGCAGAAGCAGGTGAAGTACATTCGAGCGAAAAAACACCTAAACGTTCGGTAAGGCGAACTACAGATGAAGAGGAACCTGTGATTGGTGAAGAGGGAACTCCTGGAATGCACGAGAGACGGAAAAAGCGCACAAAAAGCGAGGATTCTGAAGCAGACAAATCTGTAAAAGGTGAGGATGCATATCCGTCCACGCACAGACCTAGAAGTCGCCCTACAAGGCCACGAAGGCTTCCAGAAACAACCACCGAAACTCCTTTCACGACCAAGAGTTCGTTTCTTAGCCCTCGACAGTCAGAGACACGAAAACCCTTCTCCAATCCGCTCACTTTCTCCACTAGCAGTTCCAGGTTCGACTCGTTGAATGAAATTGAACGTCACCACTCTCTAGCTCACGAGCAACATCTGCAAAGAGTATGGACTTCGGTAGATGCTCCGCTAATGAAAATGCTACAGACACCTTTGAAATATCCTGCCTACCTCAAGGATCCCCCCGAACTCGGATCTGCAGGCACGCTGACGTCTGAAATGCGCCGAGAGTTTGCTCAAAGAAAGATCGAAGCCATGAGGAGATCCTCGCTGGAGCTGATGAAAGATCCGGTGATGCTAGAAATTATGCAGTCGAAGACTAATAAATGTGAAATTCTACGCACTAAATACGCCAGAAAGGAGCCCATCGTATCGGCATTTTTCGAGCGGTATTTCGACCGTTTTCAGAGACCACCATTTAGAAATGTTCGTTCGATGCGAAAATGTATTTGACTTCTCTCGTTCCGATTGAATCTCTTTAAATTGGCAATAATATATTCTTCGACTGCATATTACACGCACTGATGAAGCTAGACAGCTAGTAAATTACCTAGTGGTTTTAAACATCACTCAAGTAGTATTGATAAAAATGGAGGGGTCATTACCTATATTTTTTTAAACTTTACTCGGTTACAAAAGGGAATTTGCATATTTGAGCATTAGCTCACGTGTTCCAAAATTATTTTAGACTTCCCAGCCAAGCACATCCTTTCAAACTTATATTCAAGTATTCTCGATACACTTCGGTTCATCTCACTATAATATAAAAAAACCAATAATTTTTTTTTTTTTTTTTTTTTGTTACAGAATTGATGGTTCGTTAAATGTGAAAATCAGTGATAATGCTCTTTCACGAGACTTGTTCCCAAATGATTACCACTGCCTGGGAGATAATGAAAACCGTCCGGTGAAATGGTTGTCGATTGAAAGTTTGATTTATAAAACGTTCTCCACTGCCTCTGATGTGGTTCGTATCTTAAAAATTGAATAGCTATATGGGTACTTTGGTACGAAAAAAAAAAAAAAAAACTAAAAACTGCTAGAAAATCTGAAAATTTCATTTTCTTTGTTCTGCGATCAGTGGGCTTTTGGTGTGACATTATGGGAACTTACTACATTGGCGCAGCAACCATACGTAGAAGTAGATCCTTTTGAAATTGAGCACTATTTAAAAGATGGATATCGATTATCACAACCAGTGAATTGTCCAGATGAACTGTAAGTATTACCATTTCTCCTCTTCCCTCACCTCAGCTGTTAAGCCCTACAGTTTATTTCCTATGTGGTTAGACTGCGAAAGAAAAATACTAATTCGAAAATGACCGATGACGTAATGTAAATACGAGTATATCTCTGCGGACTGTACCTCAAATAACCTACTTTCCTTCATTTCAGGTTTGCTGTAATGGCTTATTGTTGGGCAATGAGTCCAGACGAACGACCTACATTTTCTCAGCTGCTCACTTGTTTGCAAGATTTTCATAATCAACTTAACAAATATGTTTGAAGAAAAATTATTTTTTCTTGACGATGCATATTTTAAAAAACTAAGTCACCATTTTTCTAATGTGCCATACAGACAGACGAATTTTGTGCTGATATTTAAATCATCGGATTTGTTATAATTACGTTGTCTCGACTTTTTTTTTTTTCAAGCTGGAAGTTTCGTTTAATACAATCAACTTGCATTAGATTACCTGTATTATTCTCGTATACAAGTTGGTCTCTTCCATGAAACTTCCCTCCTACTGCATGGCGGAGCCAAATTTTTATCCGGTGTTATATTTTGTTATGAACTCAGTCATTAGTTCCTTTTATTTTATACTCTCAACTCCGTTTCAAATATTTTGGTGAGAGTATCACTCCTAACCATCCTTCTCATTTTATACCTTCACATTTGCAATTTCTTTTTATTTCTGTCCATTCGCATGCTGAATGTCTTTCGTTCTTTCCATCCGACGATACCCATCTTTCGTGTTCCATGCGACTAAAGTATACGAATTTTCAGTTTTTTTTTGTACGTCAATCTTTTACCCACTTTTTTTTTACTCCATTATTACTTTAATTTTATATTTTTGTGTGTGATTTTTTTGAGTGTGTGTTTTTAATACTCGTATTTTTAGCGTGTGTGTTTTTTTTTATACTTTTTTACAAATTTCTATTGTTAAAGGCCTGATATGGGTACCGTGTTTTTCTTTCGTTTTCTTTACTCATTAATTTTTGTACGATTATTTGTCCAATTAGAAATTTTTTGAATCACAATTTTCATTGGTGTTTTTGATGGATGGTTATTTACTTGTCGCGTGATACGAAAAAACCGAAAATTCTAACCTTTCAGAATAGTCTGGGGCAATTAGACAAAATAATATGCAATATTATAAATGCAAAAAATTCTGCAGAAAATATTTTTGCCCAGAAACATCAAGGACTATCTCCATAATCAACAGCCAAAAGTTCCTTAAAATACACCAGCTGCAGCCCTACAAAAGGGAGTCAAATGTATCTACATTTTTGGTTTTTGGACTATAAGTCGCAAATAATACGTTTTATGAAAAAATACTTCGAATAAATAATACTCCCTACCAAATTTACAACTTTTTTTTCGTATCTGTCCATCTGTCATAAGAACGAAGATAGAGAGCGTCAAAGATGGACGCTTATTTTGTAGTCAAAAAATGTTCTCACTGTACCAAGTTGAATAAGCCTATTTGTTTTTGCTGTTATTTCCTCGCCTTCAGACACAAAAAATTCTGTTCAATTAAATATCTTTCTCCTCATCCTCCCTTGCAATTTATCTTACCCTACTCTTTTCCTCACTTCCCACGAGCTCAATTTATGAAGTAAACTGCAACGGAAGGGTATTGGAAGAAGAGTATTCTAAAATCGAATCAAATCATACTGTTTAGGAAATGACAAGTTGTTACTTGTTACACTGATGAACACACCCCACGTGTCCACCACGGGGTGAGTGCGGAGACTACCACCGAGAGAATGATTATCTACTTCCAAGACTCGTAATAAATAATTAAATTACCAATATACCTTGCGAGTATTTTATTCGATCATTAATGAATAATGAGTAATAAGTAAAGAGTAAAGACTAATGACCTTTATAATGACTCATTCCATAACCATTAACCTCGCTATACCCAGCAATGCTGCCAGTGGCACGCTCTGCAACCCTTTTGTTGTACATTTTGCACATAATTAATTACCAAAAAAACAAGCCTTTCGACGGCGATGCTTGTTTTCGGTTCGCGTTTGCGTACTGGCAATTTTTATTTTAACCCGTTTGACTCTTCAAATCGCTGTCGCAAAAGGCTACTCGTGCCAATTTTTCAGTTGTTCGTTGTCTAATATGCGCTCTCAACATTCTTTCAATTCAATTTAGTCACTATATTTAATAAAAGCGTGCGTACAGTTCAAAAATCTTTACATTTGCACGTCCGGTAAGTATTTTAATTATCCACTTCTGTGTGAACCAGTCATACTTTTATCTCGCTGCTTAACTTTTCCTTTTATTTTGGTATATTTCGACGCAAGTAACGTGAAATACGAAAATCAATATCGTTTTTCGAAGGACACCTCTTTTTCTAATGCCAAATGCGAAGCATTTGAGGCAGCAAATCGGTACGCTGGTTTTCTGCAAATTTGGAAATTGCACTGTTATCAAAATTTTATTCGCCTCAGGCCCTCGCTTCCTAAAATTTCCATCTACTCTGAGCTTGGTCGTTCTGACCGATCTGGTCCATAAAATTTTACTCGTCTTGAAAATTTTCATTAAAATCGTGCCGGTCTACCCGGTGTTCCTCGTTCGAACTTTGAAGAGTGAATGCAACCTGTGCGGGGAACTATGCAGGACTACTCACAAGTCATAAAACTCGTACATACAATTATGGCCATTAGTATTGTTCTGCAGTCAGTAACACAGATATATTTCACTGATTTCGTTATTTTTATAATTTTTTTCGCCTTGACATGCTGTTTTAACACTAGAAAAACCAAGTTTTACTCGATTACTCAAAGGACCGGATGGCGTCATATACGACGCCACAAGAATAACCTCAAAAGACCAGGTGGCGTCGTATGACACAAGTCAGGGGTTCTCAAAATATTGGTCCTTTGAAAAATCCATCTCAAAATTTCGAGTGGCGTCGTATATGATGCCCCCTGGTACATCTAGCGTTAAGTCAAAAATTAATTTGAAGAGTACATCTGAGATTTAGTATAATTAATTTGAATGATGATAAACCTTGGAAAATGTTGAAATAGGAGTGACGGAGGACAAATTTAAAAATTTGACTTTTATTCATTTAGTAGTTCCCGATTGTAGTACAAAAGGAGACGGCTAAAATTTGACCTGAAAGAATTTCGCACCCTAAAATTTATATCCAGTGATGTATCATGCTAGAAAATCAGCCATTTTATACTTTCGTCATTTTTCAGCCTCATTTCAGGCACAAGTAGATAGCTCAAATTTTATCCGAAATTTTGATTTCGCATCCTCAGATATACATCTAATGATACATCTCACTTAATTAAACACAAAACAAAATTTCCTAGACACAAACCGTCATATTCGAACCACTGACATCTCTATCAACCGAAGTGGTGTTCTTAACATCTTGCTAGCTATCGAACGTCAACTTTAATTGAAGTCGCTAACCTTCATCTCCGAACTCAAACATTTTTCGCATTCGACACTGCCATAAAACGAAAAGTTGAAAATTTCCAACGCCAAAAAATTAAAATTGGACAAAAATAAATCGCTCACTGTCAAAATTTGAAGTCTACCACTAGGAGCTATGAAATTATATTTTTTCTCATTTTGTCCAGTTTTCTAGAGAAATTCTCATTAATTTCGAAAAACTTACCCACCACAACATAAATATTCCTCTGTCAATAAAATTTTGCCAATTAAAAAAAAAAAAATCAGTGGGTTATTATTTTCCCAGGACGTTACGGTCGTTTTGTCTAATATTATGATGATGCAACTTTTCATCTCGAGTGCGCCACTGCCTCTCTAAGTGACTGAAATTTTCATGCTAGGAAAGAGAAAATCTAAATTGGAATACCCACTGTAGAACTCGAACTTGAATATTTTCAGAACAACATATTTAAATATCACCCTTTTCTTTTGAAAAATTATTAATTATAACGTAAACTGAGGTTAAAATTTTCCAACTTTTTTTTGTTTGTATTTCGATACACTTGGCTGAGCATACCTGAATCTCAAGAGGTAGCAAAATTTAAGTCTTGATACGGGAATGATGTATAAATTCTTCTTAAGTAATTTTTAGTCACATTCTCTAGAGTGATTTCGTATCGTATGTTCCGTAATTCGGAAAGAGCACGTCCTATTCAACTGATTGAAGAAAAAAAAAAGTGCACACTATTCGAAATAATTGCATCTAATAATTACGAGGGCAGTTCAAATATGAACTGCAAAAATTGAAAATTGCCAAGCCGAGGTGAGCTTTGGTGCGAAATGTTTTTTAGACATAATAATATTATTCCACGCAAACAGCAAACTACCCTGACTGTATAAATCCGATCCCCGCCGTCTTTAAAAAAATGTAAAAAAAAGAAAAAAAAATCATTCCTCTGTACAACGTTCTCTGTACTGCCTCGATACAACGCCAAGTCGCCAACGCGGCGACGCGCGATCATATACACACAACTCAACACACGCACACATGTCTTTCCCAACTGATTGGTGGGAGAAGGGACGGGGAGAGGGTGTTGCAACTTCAACCCGGTCGCCCGTTGTGGCGACTGGCGAGGTATGTTACAGCGCAAAACGTAAACGTTGTGCAGAGGAAAATTTTTTCTTCGTTTCACTCCAATTCTCCGCGTCTTCGTAACCGTTTTTTCAAAACGGAACAGATTTATGCAGTCAGTGAGTCAGGTACTAGGCAGTTGGTTGAGGAGAATGTCTCTAAACACATGAAATTGCTATTTGCACCTAATCTGACCTCTGCTTGATAATTTCTAATTTTTCCGTTCAATATTTTTGAATCATCTACGTAGCATACTTCTCCCTTCGTCATCTACATTACTATCAAGCATTAATGAGGGAGGGGGAGGGGAAATCAGTTTAGACGAAGAAAGAAACAATTTAGGTACCAATTACCAACTGCGGATTACTACAGGGCTTCTTCGAATTTGTGAATCAGTTTGGTGCGCATGTTTGACTATAAAAGACATGGCTGTACTGTTCCACCAGATTTACAACTACGTCGAATTTAAATACTACAAAATATATTCAGACGTTTTCGTTGCCCTTTCATTTACAGAGCAATCGTCGACCAATTCATTATGGCCAACTTCGAAGACGAGCGCATCACAATCAGCGAAACAGTCATCAAAATCGAGCCAACAGACGATGGCGTGCCATTGACCATCGACAAAACCGGTGACTTTGTCACAGTTTTGGTTCCCGAGAACCCGCAGCCCAGCAGTCAGTTTGTCAGTGCCGACGTCAAACCAGTAGTGTGCGCCAAATGCGGCTCCGTCATCGATAAAGTAACCTTCCAGCCGAACGCCGGCGGCCTCATTCTCTGCCAGAAGTGTCAGACACCCAGCACCAGCACCGGTGGAAGCACTGCGTCCCAAGCGAAAAAAGTTCTCTTGAATGCGATCAGCAATGGCGAGACCACGCTGCCTTTTCGCTGTCACTACTGCAGCAAGATGTTCGACACCAAAGAACTCTTCTACAACCATATCCGCATCCACGCGGTCAAAAAATGCAACCCCTATCTGTGCGGCATGTGCGGCAAGAATTTCAAAGAGCTGCTGCAGTTCAAGAAGCATATCTGTGCCCGCAACGTGCTCAAGTGCTACAAATGCAACAAGCAGTTCGAGTCTATTTTTCGGCTTGAGAACCACTACTATATTCACACTAAATATAAGTGCGAGCAGTGCGGCAGGTGTTTGAGCTCGAAAACGGTGCTGGAGGAGCACAAACGGGTGCACACCAACGAGTATCCGTTCAAGTGCGAGATATGCTCGCGACAGTTTCGACAGAAGTCCAAATACAAAGGTCACGTCATCTCGTGCAAAGCCAATCAAACACCTTTGGTCTCGAAAAAGAACGGACAAGAAAACATCGACTTATAATGAGTGCTGAGCAATGAGCATTCGCAGCTTTCAAGAAGTGTTTATGTTATTGTCGAAGTGAAAATCTTACAGGGTGCATAGAGAATTCTTTTCAAATTAAATAAATTTTTTTTCCACAAAAATACTTCCAAATTACTTTGAAACTATAAGTTGAGTAGTGAAAAGTAAGAAGGGGATTTTGACCATTGTAGTTTTACATAAAGTGAATTTGTTGGTAATCTCCTTCTTGCTTTTCACTACTTCAATTATCTGTTCATCTTAACTGATTGTTGAGTTTTTCAAAAATATAAATAGGTACCAAAAAATTAAAAATGTCTGTGCACTCTGCTTTGGGTCGATTTTCTTTACGTACAACCTACTGTTATTTGTATGCCATTTAATTATTTTTATAAGATATTTTTTCGAGTCCAACATATTATTTCACGCGCATAATAATTAACCATTTTTGTTCGTTCTACGATTTTTTTCATAATTTTATAATTTGGTAGACATGTCGGTACGACTGATGAGCAAAAGAAAAAATCTCATAGAATTACTTGAATCAAGAAAAAAAATTCTCTGATTCAGAAAAGTCAAATTGAAAATTGATGAATCTTTAAAATAATAATGCAATAAAAACAGTTTTTCCCCAAAAATAAATTTTAAGAAAATACGTTTCATCAAATTCTAAGTCGGTAAATTGAATGAGTAATCGAACAAATCAGTATTGTGATGAATAGAACAAGTGAACATAAGATTATTTTTGTATCGTAAAACCTTTTCTCTTCCAGTTTTTCATTCCTCCCCTCAGCTTACCCAAAATGAATTACTTGATATTGCTATACTGTCTTTTTTTATTTCTAAGCTTGGACTCATATTCTTAAAAGTTGATTTACGTGCATTCTCTCTATTTTTCAATTTTCATTACTCAATATTTTTTACTTTTTTTTCAGTATTTTTAAGGTACCTAAACCTATACATACATGAATAAGCAAACATTTATCGAAGCTCTCTCAATTTTTTACTTTCTTGTCTGTGTATTGACTTTCTTTTTGTACCTAACTTAAGGATTACCTTTTATTAATTTGATACTATGTGCAATAAAGCGCCGTGGCTATCTAGTTAAATTCAATGTTGATTTTGACGAATACATTTGTTTTTTTCTCAAACTTGCATATTTTTCTGAACTTTGGCAAAATTTATAAAAATATAGCCCTGAACAATTAAATAGTCGCCTCATACAAATAGGATAAATTTGGAATTCAATTTTGAAAATACTCATAAGTGGTGAAAATTTATGTAATTTTGTACTGCCAAAAATTGTTACAATTCATTCTCATGGTTATCATCTTTTCCCACGTCAACAGTATTTTTTGACATTTTATAAGATTTTGCGCGTGTTATTTCGCTGATATAGTGGATATAGTAATCTTTAGTTCACCAACCGTAAACCTGAGTACAAAAAAATTGAAAATTATTTTGGTGTTTTGGACGAAAATCAAACTTTCTCATTCACTTGTTCGTCAATTATTTTGAATCAACGCAAAATTTAAGTCGAAATAACTAGCAAGTACCAACCAATTTCACAGGTAGACAACAGAAAAGGAACTATAGGAAGTTATGTAACCATGTTAAGTTCTGTCTATGTTTTATGACTGATGACTGATGAGTACTGTCATCCATTGACAAAATTCAAGTGAATTCGATAATATTCCTGTGTTTGAGTTCGGATATTAGTAAACAATTTGGATAGATAACGATAATAAAATTCACACGGGTATTAAATCGCTATTTTAGGAGAAACTGATCACAAAAAAGTGAAAAAAACTGAAATTATAGCAGATTTGAGCTCCTCTGGAAATATAAAATCGAAAATACACTCATCCTCATAATAGTATTATTTATTCGCATGCAATTTTATGTTTCAATTTTGGTTTCACTCTCAAGAAATTGGGCTAGGCTAAAATCAATATATTTCTTAGCTATAGAAAAGAAATCATACAGGATAACACGTTAACGATAGTTCACCCCCATGAAGTGGGTTCCCAATTCCAAAATTCAAAGTTCAAACCGGTTCAAACAAAGATTTAAAATCAAAACCGCATTATAATGTTTTAGTTTAGCCTACTAACACCACGTCAGACTTTGACGTCACAATCAGACAGAATTAGAGCAGTATACATTTTTCCACATATAACCAAACGTTTGCACACAAAGCCAATAAATTTCTAGCTAGTTGATAACAAATCTCGCCGACTTGGAACTTTTTCAGAAGTTGAAAAGCTTCAGACTTGTGAATTATTTCGATCATCAGATGGGATTTTCCTCAGTATTAATCGAGTTTTTCAGTCATTCCAGTCAACAGTACCTAACCTTTAAGATGTCAGTGGATTTGCAGTCGTCGTGTTGATGTTTCATTTCATTCTGTTCGGGTTATGCGGTCTTATCTCTCCTCAAAATGGTAAATTGGACGTACCTACTCCTTGTACTCCTCAATGTTGATTTAATTTTCGGAGTCGAACTCACCTTCGAATTATACGATAATGCCAAGGACTGTTTTTACGAGTTAATCGAAAAGAATACATCCGTAACTTTAGAATATCAGGTAATGAAAAGTGCTATAGTACTACGAGCAGCTTTATAGTTAGGTGGTAATACTTATATTATTGTCATATGATGCTTTCAGGTAGTCACTGGAGGCCAGTATGACGTTGACGTCATCATGCACGGGCCAAATGGCCACCCTTTATACCAGCAGCAGAAATCCCAGTTCGACAGTCACACATTTGTAGCCCCAGAGAGTGGGGCATACGCTGTTTGCTTCAGCAACGAATTCTCTACATTCTCTCACAAAGTCGTTTACATGGACTTCCAAGTGGGCGAAGAGAAACCATTGCCCAGCGTTGGTGAACACATCACCGTGATGACGCTAGTGAGTTGTGATACCTCCTGTTCTTATTTCAAGAAATTTAGGAAAAATTTGAACCATATCGTAATCGTGAAGGGGAAAAGTGGTGCATTCGAAAAAGTAGATTTGAAGGAAAACAAGTCTGAAATTATTACGGTGTTCCAAAAATGACGCCATCAAAGTTTGTTTACTTTCACCAGCTGGAAAATTATTATCATGTTTCCCACACAAAATTTATTGAAGTTTCTGTCTTTAAATAAATTAATTTAAAACTACACACATATTTAAATCTAAAAGTTCTGAATAGCATGTAGTACTTGTACTAACCTTGTACATTCTCTCACAAAAGTTACAATTTTATTACATACTATTCAGAACTATAAAACTTGAATTAATTTCCATTCTCTTAAAAATCAGAAATGCCAATGTATTTTGTATGGCAAACTGATGATAATTAACCTCGAGCACTGATTTCACATCAGTTTGATTGCGAACAAAATTGATAGATAATAGTACCATTGTAAGGTTGGTATGACTATGAGATACCTTTTCCTCTTCAAGCTACTATTCTGCCACAACACATAGAGTCAGACAAGTTCGTAACTAGGGCCAAATAGTGGAGGGGGCATGGTTTTGGCCGCGGATTCATTATTACTTTTTGGTTCGAATCCGAATAACGCATCCCAGTTTCATTGTGGATTCGTATCTGTACGATACGAATCCCTTCAAAAAATAGATACGTGGATTTAAATCCGACAAATCCGAATCTAGAATCCACGAATCATTTTATTTTTCCAATCATTCTGATTGGAGACCAAACAAATATTTGAAAGGGAGAAAAAATGAGAGTATCGCCATTCTAGATGGCTGTGGAGTGGAATCGGTGGTGGATTCGACGAATCATATCCATTGATTTTTTTGGATCCGAATCCATTCACCGAATCCAAAACTTTGAATTTGAATTATGGTCAACCGTGGGTGGTGGCAAATTAAATTTATAAATGATTGAATAGGCCCCCTACACCACATTATCCCGGGTGGAGAATTTCCCCTAGTGGGCAAATAACTTTGCTAGGGAGCAATGGCCGCCAACCCCCCTCCTGGATACAGCCCTGATAAAAGACCAGTGATGAAAAAAAAATGAATTTTGCGATCCATGTAAGAACTCGAAAACAAAGTCGATGTACTGCCCTTTTCTAATAAAATGAGAGCTTATAAGAATATACGTGCAGATATTTTTAATGTGAGATGGTATTCTATTTATAGATGGAGTCCTCTTCCTTGGACATTCACAAAAAATTGTCTATCGTCAATGATTTCCAAACTCATCATCGTCTTCGTGAGGCTACCAGTCGTAAAAGAGCAGAAGATCTGAATCAAACCGTATTTTGGTGGTGTTTCACCGAAACCTGTGTCATTTTGTTCACCATGATCGGGCAGGTACTAGTAGTGAGAAATTTCTTTAGTGACAACCGGTCAGTGCGTTCGGGTGGTCGAAAATTTTAGTCCGAATCAGTACACTTAAAAAAATAAATATTGAACAAGTTGGGAAGTTGCGCAGGAAAACAATATTTTCGTATACCTTCTAGGCAATGGACGAACGTTTCAACTTACTACGTTGATATGAATTTGTTTTCATATTCAAAACTGTTGGGGTTTTGACGACATTTACAGATTCATGTAGTTGAAAGAAGTATAGGGGGAATCAAGAATGCATTTATAAAAGTTTTTGTCGTATTTCAAGAATAATTTTTGTTTCGTGCGAGCTTAAAATCTGTAAAATCATTCCATCAGTATAATTTACATTGGAAGAAATTATTTTTTATAGGAAAACAGGTACAGTTCACAATTCAAGATTTATAGTAGATATTACTTATTGTTAGAATTCGTAGTACTTTTTACCATCTTAGATGGTACATTCGTATTTTACTAATTTTAAGGGAATTTCTAGGATAAATCTTGAATTGTCCCTGTTTTTTCATAAAAATAGTGAAAATTACAATCAAAATTCTTTTCAGTGCATGTATTTGTGTTTTCAAATTACTAATGAGTACAAAAATGACAGAGGGTTTTTTTTTAAAACGTTGTTTTGAGAACTTCAAGTTTCAGAATGATAGCTTTTGTAGTAGATAGTTTGGAAGAGAATATTTAGTTTCATTTCGCGTATAATGTAACTCAAAAGGATGTAAAAATCGGACCAAATAGTTTGAAGGGTACGAAGCAAAAAAGTAATGTTTTTCTCGTGTTTATAAGAACTTAATGTAAAGTGGTTTTCAATGGATTAATAAATGATAAATATTTAAAGAAGAAAATTTCAAGTACGTGTAGTACATTTTTCAAATTACCAAAAATTAAATATTTGATCTGCTTCCAACTGTAAATTTTACTTTTAGCAGGTTTTCATCCCTTCGAAAATCGAATTTTTCTTATCTGTGTGAGTATTACATCAAATAACTTGAAATGCAAGAAAAAAATAATAAAAATATGCCTCGAATTTCGTGGCATAAATTACAACCCATAACAGATGTCTGAACACAAAAATTGATAAAGGGAAAATATTAAAAATTTTCTTCTGCCATTTGTACTCTTCAACTAAAATAATTCAATATTTATTTACACTATTTTACGGGTTTTTCAACTTCATAACTCTAATATCTACTATCTCTTCGTCCGTCGTTCTCTGTATCCTTCTCGCCCCCATCCAGAATCATATACCTTCATCCAATGAAATCAGTTCCACACAGAAAACGTGCATATTTTTTTTCCTTCAAAATGGTAATATTCATTCTTACCATAAATCGGATTGTGCTAGGTATAGCCTTTGACTGATCATATTCTTTGTGTTTAAGCTAAAGTTAAGCTGCATGATTGTAATTTAAAATAAAATAGCTATCCTCAGTTTTAGTGTTCAATAATCGATTGCATGACACTCCCTACAAAAATGCTTCCTATATTTAATACTTTAAAGTTCTGCGCAGATTTTTGCGATCCCTTATGCGTCCTTTATCAAATCAGCTATGTTTTAGATCTCTTTTGTGTGGAAAAGAGAGGAATAGAATTATTTATTCTAATTTTCTTGATTTTTCTATTGTAAATTTTGTTGATTGTGTTACTTCACTATTGTCTAAATAAAATGTTTTTTTTTTCTTATTCTTATAATATATATTTTTTTCTATTTGATCAATTCTATACGTCTGTTTAATGAAAAATCTATTCTGAACTTCAGAATACAACAAATAACACAAAATTACACAAACTCATACCAGAACTAAAGGGCGAGAAAAAAACTGTAAATTTGCATTCAGGCTACACCCTATCATACAGTTTTCAATCGAACAAAATTTTGACAGTTTACGTAAATTAATGTAGCTCGGTAAAAGCTAGAGCAATTCAGAATATATGCAATTGAAAAGACCTTATAACTCCGAAACAGAAACAAATTGTTTTTGTCGAGAGTGAAAATTTTGGTACTAACCAGAGTGGTATACATAGAAGTCTTTCAAACTTCATACCAGCAGTGGGCTAACTAAGTAAAAAACCGATTGGGAACCTTCAAGATGTGACTACATTATACCATCATTTGAACAGATAAGGAAAAACTAAGTGATTATTTAGATCTCTCTACAAAGGCTGAAACATTATTTCAGTTCAGACCAATTCAATCATATTCATCAAAATATATTAGCTTGTATTCAAAAATGAGAGAAGAAAATACTGAACCATGATCGCCGATCATCTATTCAAGTATGTTGTTACTCAATTATTCTGAGTCATAGAGCAAAATACTTGGAGGGGGAACAAAATGGACCACTCTCCCCTGCCATTCCAGAGGGAAAATATTCTTTAGAGAAACAAATGACATACAGATGTTTCATTACTTCACCGAATCATTTCTAGGGGTGCTTGCAGATAGAGATATGATTGTATTCAGTATCTGCATTTCATTTCTCATCAAATCTCAACGAAAATGAAAACTAAGAAAAGAAATTTGTACTGCTACAGCGAAAAATTACTGAACTGCTGAAATTTGTATGCAAGCATATTGGGCAGACGAAATTAAGAATTCACGTTTTCGGATTGAGCCGAATTCCGCAACAAACATATATATCAAACTACAAAATATAGGTAACTTTTGAAAAAAATTCAAGTAGGTATACGGGTTTAAAATAGAATTTTAAATTTCTAATGAAGATTACTTGGGTTAAGGGGTAGAGGTAGCGTTGAAATTCGAAGTGTGTTTACGATCAATGTATGGTAAAAAAAAATTTTACCCGTGGAGATACAATTGCTACAGACTTCTCATATTGTAAACCAAAAGCGAGACAGGACGAATTGCTAAAATTCCAGCGGACAGTTGGGCATACCAAGCCACCTTCTTGTTAATTGCATTTTTCAGTAGTATAATATGACTCATAAACAAGATGAAATAGATACGAGAATTAATTGCGCCAAACCACCTCGGAAACATACGTACTGTATTCTAACACTAGAAAGTCCCAGATGAAAAGTCTACATATTCAACATTCATTATTACTTATGTCAGTTTTGAAAGGGATATAATCGGTAGAAAGTTTTGCATTAATAACCGTAGAACGCTGAAGAGAGAAATATTTCAGTCGCATTTAATTAAGAACAGATTATATTTAAAAAAATGATCATATACTCTCAGTGAAAAATCACAAAATAGCTCGATCTCTAAGATCCAAGTCCACGCACCTCAATGGAGTAAACTTACTATAACGAAGATAATAATTTCGGCTAAAACATGTAGGTGAGTTCCTCAGAGTATAATCTTACTTGCTGGAAGCAAGCTATGAATATTTTGAAGATGAACAGACAAAATTTAGGGGGGAATCTAATGAGGTAATATTTTCAAGGTAATCTTTATCCCAAGCAGAAAGAAAGGGGCGAATTTTTTGGAATCTGAAATGATTTTGCAAGTGATTATCATCATCGGCTGAAAAAAAAAAAAGTTCGCGAAAAAAGATACCAACTCTATAAATTAGGCAATTCTTTCCTCTTCCTGCATCCAATAATCTTATTGTTTTTTTTATCTTTCGAATTTCGCGGACAAAAATTCAGGCGAAATAAACAGGAACACGTACATAATTCAGAAAAATTAAATTTCAAAAAACAAAACAAAAAACAATTTTAAAATACACTCACCTTCCTGTCTTCAGAAGAAGCATCAACAAAATCACCACCGGCAGCATGGGCAGGATTGTAGCTCCAGACGAATGACACCACAAAAAACATTTAAAAAAGAAGGCTAGCACCTTTGAATTCAAAGAATAAAGAAATGAGTAACAAGGACGCAATTCATTGATTCAAAACTAGAGAAACTATGAAACTGACTACTGATAGATTTCTGAGAAGACCGAACAGAAGAGAAAAAACTGTAAACGCGAAAATCGAACAACGACACCACAAGATCTAGATGATCATTCAACACGACAATGACGAGAACAAATTCGAAACTCTACCTGAAATCTCGACGAAAAACGATCGATTTGCTTAATAATCAGACTACTATGAGACCGATAGAAATTTAATGGAAATACAAAATAAAAAAATGTTCACATTAAAAACTTTAAGCGCGAATGACGCGACGAGGTTGAGACTCGACAAGACAAGACTATCACGAGAACATTAAAAGTGGGAAGAGCTATAACGTGCAATGTGCATGGAACTTGGAAGGATTGAAAACGAATGAAGACGTTAAAAAAAAATTTCTGGGAGGAAGGGGTGAAGGAATGAGACACCAAAGAGGAGGGAGAAAAGACATCGGAACGACAAGACGATACTCACGGTACGAACGAAGTCCAAACCGCGTTAACGTGTACGAGAAAATCAGTGTTACCAGAATTTGTTCAACACATTTTTCTCGTATTTCTAATGGGAGGAAACTTGGGAAAGTAAAAGTGTACTTTCGTGAAAAAACAACCAAATCCCAAATAATATGATGGTTTCACGTTTATTGTAATGGGTGGAGTAATGATGAAAATATTTTCAAAAATTGTGAAATCTATTCTACTTTTCTGCACAACACTTCAGCACGGAGCAATTTTCATTGAGCGGGATCGGAGCAAAATTTGAGCGGAATTCAGCCAAATTTTAGGAGAATTGAACAAAATTTGAGCGGAGAGAGGATGTAGTCCCCTCGGACCACGCTAGTTATGTATGATATAGATTTCTGTATGAACAAAAAAAATAAATTGCTACATTAATCGCCTATCTCTAAAACTAACGGAGCTATCCTCATAAAAATAATAGATACGAGAAATTTTCAATCGAATTTTCATGAAATATCAATTGGTGGTGACCAACAAGTGTAAAATTAAATAATCCAATATCAAGGCAGCAAATCACTTATTAGTCTGAGAGAGTGAAATAATATTTTTCAAAAATTGAACTAGAGAGGAATAGTGATTATATAAGAAAAAAATATTTCTCAATTTCGAATTAATAAAGAAGAACAGACTCATCTCCCTAACACATTAATTATTTTTTCATTCGAATAAATTTTGAACCTTGAAAACAATTTGAAAATTCAACTTCTTGAAAAAGACTAAGAAAATATCTCTATACTCAAAACAATGATAGATTGATAGAAACTCAAGCAATCAAATTATTTGAAAAACACAAATTGATTACAATTATAATGAAAATTCAACAATAAAATATACATGGAAAAAAAAATTCGTAAAACTCGTAACAGTTCAACCATTCCCTTCCTCATCAGTATCATCACCACTGCCTGCACTGCTTCGTGTTCCATCAGATGCACTATCATCATTCATGCCAGCATCTGCATCTTCATTATTCTTATCTTCGATAGTAGCATTATCAGCATCTTTATTGGTGTTAAGAAATTCTTCCCACTTTTTCAGTCTCGCTTCTTCTTCCTCAGGCGTTTCTTGAATTCTGTAACACATTTAGGTTATCGAGCACTCCATTATCGGATTTCTTTGATGAACTTTGTCCCAAGCAACTTACTTATATCTGGTTTTACCATCCCACGTTTCAGCTGTAATCTTTCTTTGACTGAACCATCTGTTATTAAGTAACTGCACACAGGCATCTGCTGCTTCCGCATCCTTGAACCATATCTGGGCAACACCGTCAGGATGTTTCTGAACAACAAACGAGGTAGATTGTAACAGAGTAAAATATTTACGTCACCGAAGCATTTGAAAATTAATTTACTCACATCATATACGACTACTTTTTTCAAAGCTCCACATTTCGCACACTCCTCTTGTAAGTCTTGTCGGTATTCGAGTATCAGACTAAGATTTTGATCGAATAACTTCGGATCGAAAAGGTTTTTTAAAACGACAACTCGTTCATTTTTGGGGCGTTCACCTCGTAGTTTATCTGGCTGCCAAGCGAACAATCTACAAAATAAATTTTGGTTGGTTAAAATGATTGCTTCAGGGAGTCACAAAAAAATATAGCAGCCAACTTACTTTTCTTGCATCTTCTTAATTTTCTCCTTATCTTTTCGACGTTTCTTCTTTGGTTTCAAATTTGGATCGTATGATTGTCCCTTCATTGTGAATTGGGCTTTTTCAATTTTGATTTGATGGCCTCTAACGTCGTAACCATCAAGTAAATTCAAAGCAAGATCGACTGATTCTTTCTAGGAGAAAAAAAAATTTATGAAAAATATCGACGATTCAAAGGTTTAAGCCTAAATATCAAACGAATTTAAGGTTGAACCTGGTTCAAGCCTGAATCCAACTTGAACCAGTATTGTGCCTCGTGCCCTGAGACCAGACATTGAATAAATTATTATAATAATGAAAAATATGAAAACGAATTGTATACAGAAAATCAAAAAAACTTGAAAAATAAAAAATTATTATAAAAAAAAAAACAGGACAAAAAACTAGCTACATAAAATAAAAATGTTTTCATTAAAAAAAAAAAAAAAAAAAAGGTAATTTAAATTATCTGGTCATCAAAATTGATCGGACGAAAAAAAGTTTAATAATTCACAAAATTTTCTTCTATCAGGTGAATTAATTGAAAAATGTATTTCACCAGAATAACTCTTCATGCAATCTTCAATTTGTAATCACAAAAATAATTTAAGGGAACTATAAGGGCACAAAAAGTTTAAAATAATTACTTCTCTTTTACACGAATATATAATATCTAAATTACTCAAATACTACCTGGGTCTGGTCAGCTACTATTACAAGGCTGAAGTATAATTTCAATAATTCGGAATTCGACACACGATTGATAACTTTTTTCGCAAAATGAAGCACTAGGCTGATTACTTTTTCAACTGATCCAAAAAAAGAAGAAAACATTAAATCAAAAATATTACCTTTATGTAAGTACAAAGAGCATCGCCTTTTAGCTGTTTTGTCTCAGGATCAGAATATAATTTTATTTTCATTTTTCCCGTGTCAACATCCTTCATCACTAGACCACATTTCTGCATAATGTCGACGAATTCAGTCTCCGTAATATCTAACGGTAAATTAGTTACATAAACTTTCGTGTTGTGTTTGTCATCCAGTTCAAACCATTCTACAAAACAAAAATGAAATACAAAAGTCATCTATCATCTGATAATTGAAGGGTAATGGTTCGAGAAAAATAAGAAACAAAGCTTACTAGGAGGTTCTTCAGGTGCTTTTCTCTTTAAGGTTGGCTCTGGTTCTTCTGATTTCTTTGACACAGTATCTGGTAGTATTTGTGGAGGTTGTGCTAATGGTTTATCGTCTTTTTTATCTTCTGGTTGATTGAATCCGTAACTCATTTGATAGTAAGCGATGAAATCATCATCAATCTGAAAAATTTAAGCACAAAAATAATGCAAAGAATAAAATTAAAGAAAGTACATAGACTATGAAATTACTTTGGGAAACCAAGCACTTTTCTGCTTATCCCAGAAGTACTTGGTACCATCTGTGGCATCTGTATAAGTGTACGTATCGTCTTCGAAACCATAAACACCTTTACTCATATCCTGTTTCATGGGTTCGGGTTTCTCTGGCTCCTCATCCGAGTCTTCTTCTTCATCGTCGGATTTTTTAGATTTGGTAGCTTTTTTTAATGATTTTGTGACTAAATTTGGTATTTCTAGTTTACTTTTTTCGACCGAAACATTATTATCAACCGGTGTCTTTGGCTCGGACGCAGAATTGGTGGTTTCTGACTGACTTTTATCGACTGAAGAATGGCCACCATCTTGTTTTATCGACTCTTCAAGTGGATTTGTATTTACCAACTGACTTTTATCTACCCAAGAATTCTTTTCTAAATCCCAAATGTAAACAATGTCTGAAAAAAATCGTACCAAAATTTTAAAGAAAAGTAACTTCAATACTACTTTAATATAACATAGAAGTATTGGTTTTTACTCGATATTTTATCGGTGTACGTATATGTATTGCCATCAAATGAATAATTTTCATCCAAAGGATTCGCCGGTGCTTGTTTACTTCCATCATTTTCCATGGGTTTACTGGACTAAATACGGCTGATGAATATGAAATTACTTTTGAAACACACAGGTTGGATGAAAACCAAAACTAATTTATAGAGTGATTATTGGAGTATATTCACCGTTCACTGAAGTCTGGAAACTAGAGATGAAAACATGAAACTTAATTATTTTATATTTTCTAGTAGAAAAATTTCTTGTTGGGCAAACCGCGAAATTTTTCTCCGTTATATTTCGCAATTTTTACGAAGATCAATGAATGCGAAGGATGCGAAAGATGAAAGATAAACATTAGGCGGGTACGGGTTGTACTAATTTCACAGCGATTGAACTCAAATTATGGCGTTCTCGGTCTTCTTAGCGAGTTCTTCATTTCGATTCATTAGATTCATTTTGATAGACGTATTCTTCTGACACCTGTTATCAATTATCATATTTTGGCGTTGTCACCGTGGTCACACTGATCTAAAAATTTGAGTTGTCGAAAAGTCGGTTAATCTTCTGCGAATCATCTGTTCTGTTTCTTTCTACATTTCGAATCAAATCTTTTCTTGATATTTCGAATTGCGTGTAAGAATTAACATCAAGTCAAAATGTATGCACTGGCGTGTTTGTTGCTTAAGCGTCGCTTATTGTTCGTTCTCGTGTGAATTTTGTGGGAAATGAAGTTTGATAGTGAATTTTTAGTCAAAATCTTGAGAAAATAGTTATAGATAGTTTAATTTCATCGTTTAATAATGTGATCTCGATTAATGTGCTAATTTATTCCTCATATTTTCGTGATTCATCAAAAGTGATATCATGGTTAAGCCATAGGTGAAGCGTACTCGGTCTGTCGTGCGTGTTATCGTATCTTTTTTCATTTCGGTAATTATTTTCATTCAATTTTGCAACTCCTCGATAGTTGGGTCTGCACTTAATCTTTTTGGTGGTCTTAAATATCATCATACATTGCTAGTACATCGTAACAATGTTTAAGAAATTCGCTCAGCGTATGTTCAATTCTTTCTGAAACGATATTTGTGCACCATTCAGTTTTTAATTTCAACGTATTGCAATATTACATTGTAACAGCAAAATGATGAGTAATTTGACACAAAATTCGTCGCTTGGTTTTAAAATTGATACTGTTTTTGAGTGTTTTTTTTTTGTGAATTCTACCTTGGATACTGGTGGCGATTGAAACGCGGAATTCGGGTGGCGTTCAAGGATCTGCAGCCGAGATGACGTGTACTAGTGCTGAAAGAGGTAATTGCATTATCCGATTAATAATATTAAGATTGTCCATTTTATTTCGCTTTCTGCGATTTCTTGTACTACTGATCGATCGATGTCAACTAGGATCGTTAATAACGAGATATCATTTTCTTATTCTTGTCGATCACGTATGGGTATTTGATAAGATATTGAAATAACCAATTTTTCCACTTGCCACTTAAATGCTTCTTGGATCATTGGAATTTGTCATTCGATACTGTATACAAAAATACGAAAAACTTTTTTCTGATGCGATGAGCTTTACCCGAAGGTATGATTTCTTAGATTTTGTCACCCATATCCCCAAGTCTGGAATAAAAATTATGATAAATCAAATGAGTGCATTTCTCTTGTTTTGTGTTGGATGGAGAATTTTGTGTATTATGATGACATAGATTCCTTTATTTTGAATTTTTTGTATGGTGTCCGCGAAATTCGAAATTCGAAAAAGAACAATAAGACTATTAGATGCAGGAAGAGGAAATTAGAATTGCCTAATTTGTGGAGTTGGTATCTTTTTTCGCAAACTTTTTTTTTTCAGCCGATGATGATAATCACTTGCAAAATAATTTCAGATTCTCTACTTTCTTTTTATAAATTAATGCTTTTTTACTTTCGTTTTTCATGATGTAGGAAAAAAATGAAAATTTTGCGTTTTGACATTGTTAACTTTTTATTTTGGAAAGATATTTTCAAAAAGACAACAGTTGAATTTTCGCTATTCATATCCAAAACATTCGCCACATATGCTTTCTGCTTGGGATAAAGATTAAGGTGAAAATATTACCCCAAGAGATTCCCCCCTAAATTTTGTCTGTTCATCTTAAATGCGACTGAAATATTTCTAACTTCATGCAGCGTTCTACGGTTATTGGATTTTTTACCGCTACTAACTGGAATTGAATAAAATATTACTAGACCCAAAAAACGAAGCTAGGTACTATGGTTTTTGTAATGACAAAAGTGTAGAAATTTGTCTTTTTGATTTTTTTGAAGTCTATAGGTTTTTCCTCTTTTGAGATTTCGGGATGTTTTGTTTTAGATTTAGTCTCAATTTGCCAATTATTATTCTGATGAGGGGTGATATCCATTATTTGGTATCGAAGCTAGGTACTATGGTTTTTGTAATGACAAAAGTGTTGAAATTTGTCTTTTTGATTTTTTTGAAGTCTATAGGTTTTTCCTCTTTTGAGATTTCGGGATGTTTTGTTTTAGATTTAGTCTCAATTTGCCAATTATTATTCTGATGAGGGGTGATATCCATTATTTGGTATCGAAGCTAGGTACTATGGTTTTTGTAATGACAAAAGTGTAGAAATTTGTCTTTTTGATTTTTTTGAAGTCTATAGGTTTTTCCTCTTTTGAGATTTCGGGATGTTTTGTTTTAGATTTTGTCTCAATTTGCCAATTATTATTCTGATGAGGGGTGATATCCATTATTTGGTATTTTATCCAAAGATTTTATCGTGATGTTAATTAAAATTTTTCCGATTAAAATTCTACAGACCATCAACTTTTTTTTAGTGGGCAAAATCCAAATTTCTAACAGTAAAACCAGTTTTCGAGATTTTTTTTCATTTCGAAGGCCTTTTTTTGTGGCGTCGAAGCAGGGATTTTCAACAGTATGGGTTGGCAACGCTAAATAGTAACAATTAAATTGGCAGTGGGATGAGGGCGAGGGTTACAATATCAACTGGCTTAACTGGGGATTCAGATGAGGGTGAGGGTTACAATATCAACTGGATTAACTGGGGATTCAGGGCTGCCAACATTTGAAACTTGACTTTAAATCTCAATGAATTGAGTTCGAGCGTGTTCGATTGCTATACATTCCTCCTCTATATATATAAGAATCGCTAATGAGTCACTGGATTACTTAGCAAGGATAGAAATAATATTTGACTAAAGGGAGTGCCTAGATACGCCATTCTTGAAAAAAACTACTTTTTTCTCACTTTTAATGCTAGTAATTTATAGAATGTGGAAGTTATTAACCAAATATAAGAAAAATTACTTGGGCAATACTGCTAGATACAACATGGTAGTAGCATAAATGAATAATATTTTTGAATTTCTTCTGGAAAAGCACTCAATTCTTCTAGAGTAACCTCTAACAATATTATCAAGCTGATTTTTTTCATGTACATCTGTATGATGGTCTGCCATATATCTCACTGAAAAAATTTGTTAAGGTCGGAAATCTTTTTTTTGCATTATATGCCGTTGTACATAGAAATTCTCAATTTCACGCTCACCTGAAAAATTTGAAAAGGCTTATTTCAAATGAACGAAGTATGGCGTTAAGGTACTTGTATGAGAACTTGAAAGGATGGTTTCATTGGATTAGCGTTGGACAACTCTGGTAGCTCGCTTATTGTGGCATACTCTAAAAAAGAGTAGAAAAAAATCGAGCTCGGAGTCGACGAAAAAAGTACGTAGAATCATTAATTTAAACAAATATTTTTTGATATTGAGAGCAATCGTAGTGCAATTGCACGACTTATTCAAATACCAGCCACAAAATATTTTAGTGATAAATAGAAACCTGATCCTTTACAGCTGATTAACTTAGGAAATATAGCACAACATTTTAAGAAGCAGTGAATAACTAAAAGCTTCTCATCTCGTCATTGTGCTACCTGAGCAAGAAAAAAAAAACTCGTAGGTAGTACAGTTAGGAGTAATAAATACTCTACCTTTTACTTGACCTTTTTAGAAGTAGGTGTAAGTAATATAATTGGTTACTTATGAGGTTTTAAAATGTTTTCTAGACTATACGTACAAATAATTTCTATGAAAATTGAAAAACAAACAATTTCGACCTTCAGCTTACCTTGGGTAATTTTGAAAAACATTTTTTTTTTACCTAAAGGTATATTTTCTCAGATTTCGTCACATATGAATTTCAATTTTTTACAAACATTTTCTCGCTGAAGTCTCTTTTGGAGCTTGCATTAAGTGGTAAGTCTGCTGGCGCCACCATTAAGATATAAATTATCAGCCATAAAAGTGAACACTCTTGTGGTCACAGTTGACTTCAGATTGCTGGTTACTCGATGGAGGTATTGCAGGTAGGTGTTAGTAACCTAGTGGAACGTTTATTTCCTCTCACCTGTCCACCAGTTCGACTTTAATACTTTGTATAAAACATATTGCCCGATAATTGGTGTGTTTATATTTCATTGGTAAGTTCCTTTCCTTTTTTTTTTCTCTTTTTTGGTAAATTGCCAGCTCATTATTCGCACACCGCCTTCTTATTCCTTTTTTCCCTCCAACCGTTCTTATTCAATCGACAACAAATTATCGTTCGACGACACTTTCCTTTTTTTCACTCTCACACCACAAGTCACCTAAAAAAAAGATTAAATCTATCGATTTGAGTGAGGAGTACGTCTAGAACTCCATTGGTTTAGTACTTCCGTGCAACGAATCACCCACATACCTCTTGGGAGTTTTGGTTTTTGAAAAAATGGCGATTAGAAAGGCTTGGGGAACTTGTGAAATAGTGGTATTTTTTTGTTTTTGTTGAATAAATATGAAAGAAATGTTTACTCAAATTGATTTTTCATTGTTTTTAAATTTCTAATGGGGGTTTAAAAGCCTAGGAGTCTTAACATTTTAATTATACCCATAGATCTGAGTCTGAGAACCAGAGTGATCCGAGTTGAAATTTTGAGTTTTGATATATTCCTAGTTTCAAAATACACCCCTTTTTCCTATTTTTGGATACTTATGGTTACCATTTTCAACATAAAAGTGAACTCTGAGTTCTCAGGATGTAAGTCCTGTATTCTTGATTTTTATTAACTAGGTACATATTAAGAAAATATGTTTTCCACAGTCTAGGTACAAGTACTAGCAAATTATATTTTGAGTTGAAATTTAATCGCATTCCAAATTTTCAGTTTTGGAATATTTGTCATTGAAGTTTTCACCTTTCCCCTTGGTTTTGGTATTTCAGTTTTTAGATATTTGCAGTTGAAGTTCTCGCTTTTCCCTTTAGTTTTGGACGGTATTTACTATAGTTGCATTTCACGGACAACTAATGCGTTATTTTGGCACGCCAAGTTGATAAAATGAAAGGTTTGAAATTAAGATTTTTAGACTGTTTTTCACTCTCTAAACTTGAGAAAAGTTGAAAAATACTTTGCTGTTGGTGTCGATGAAACTAGAGACCAAAAAGAATTCAAACCGATAACCCCACCTTCTCTTTTCATCACCGTGATAAATATATTTACTCGATACTCATTGGCTGCCTCTATGCATTTCAATCGTTCTCCTCGCTGTTCGCTGCTTCCACCTTCATTATATTTTAAGTTGGTCGGAAGGAGAGAGTGGAGAATAGAGACTAGATGAGAGAGGGGCGGGGCGTATTGTCGTATTCACTTCTCCATTCTCAACGCAATTCAAGCATTTTCAAGTTTTAATAATAATAATTATTATTATATAAAACAGAAATATTTGGCTGCTTAAAAATGAACTGTAACAACTTTGTCATTGTGTTCTGCACTTTTTACAAATTTAATGTCACAAATGCAACACACATTTTCCATTTTTTTCTTTCTTTTTTTAAATTAACACACTTTAGATTGTGTTTTACACATTTCATTATTTCACTCAACCATTTTTCTGCAATTAGGCACACACATTTGATAATATTTTCATGCAGCCAAATATTTCTGTTTTATATATTGTTAACTTTTCCACGCTGAGAGAAATAACAATATTACTTTTTTCTATTGTATGATAGGCAAACTGGTACAATTCAAAATTGTAGAAGAAATTGCTTCATAAAAACAATAACTTGAAATACGCTATACAAAATGATTATTTTTGTCACCTCAATGAGAAAATTTACCATACTATAATATAGTATAAAGTAAAACTTATTCTCTTACATTTTGACAGAATCACAAAATAAATGGCCGATTTGACTTAAGGCTGCTACAATTTGTAAATATACACATCTCACTTGCTCATTTTGTTGAATGTTTTATTCCCATCTTCATAAACCTCTCAGTTTTTATCCAATCGCAAAATAGACATCAGATTTAGTTTCAGGTGGTTACTATTAGTAGATTTTCATATCCCATTTACTAATTTTGTGAAATTTTTACATTTCCCCCACTCCCACTCCCATAATTTTCAACCAGTTGCAAAATAGATAGTGTATTTGGATTTAGGGGGTTCATGTTAGTAGACTTACATACCCCACATGCATATTTTGTGAAATTTCATTTTTTTCTAAACCCCCAACCCCCTAATTTATCACCACATTGAAAAACTAATATTATCAGATTTGGATTCAAGAGGCGCGTATTAGTAGATTATTGGCTGTTTGTAATTCCAAGTATCGGTGCTGATTTTTATTGAAAGAAAATAGCTCATTTTGGTAAATCTGGGTTGATAATTATGTTATATCTCAATATATGATATGATGCCACCTATTGGTTCTGGTATTCACTTTAATACTTTTTGTTTCTTGAATATAAAAATATGTTGCCTGAGAAACCAGTTGTACTGATAGGAACTGAGTTAACTTATTTAAAGCCATTGAAAACCGTGGGTTAGAGAACTTAGAAATAAGTCTTAGTTGGAACACTGTACAGCTAACCCGAAGGTTAATAGAGAATAGACTAGAGGCTTGAAGGAAATAATATTTATGTACTTTATGTAAATTCTAATCGAATCATTTTGTTTTTTATTCCAGGTAGGTTCAGTTTGATGTGGAGCGCCGAGATTGGTATGTGATGCAATTTATACTTTTTTTTTTCACTTGAAAGAAAATCTGCATTTAACTGTGCTTAGGGCGTTATCACTGAAATAAGTGTAGATAAGATTTTAGTCGTAATTTTCATTTATTGAGGTATCCTATTAAAGCGGCTGATTCTCTTCTTGAATAAATATTGCCTAGGTCAGTAGTTAATATTGGGTCAATCTTGATAAATCATCAGTCACCATTAATTCGTTAAGACCAATTGTGGACTATGTCCAACAAGGAAAACCTTCGAAAAAAAACGCGTACAGGATTTTTTTCTGGTGGAAAGATGAATAATCGTCTGTATCAGTGCGTCAACATCAATTTGACAATGCCAATTGTAGACTAAATGAAAGATGAGTTTTTTGGGCCAAATAATATTTTGAAAAACACGACCAAGTATTATTTGGAAGTATCTTTTCAGCGCCCACAGCCTCTAGTTATGTTCAAGTTTTTTCCACTAGTAATTACAGCCTACTTTTATACCGAAGTATTTTTTCAGTCCGAACAAGCGATCGTTTTCTGAGAGGTCTTATTTTTTTAAAGCAATTATAGTCACTTAATGGCGACAGAAAATTACTTTCGCCAACTACTACCTAGTATGCTGAATTTTTCTTTTCCTGGGATTATAGCTGAAGTCGATGTATTTTGTCAGCAAATTATAGGCAACTGTTAAGCAAAAGTATTTCAATTTTTCAACTAATACCTACAGTCCATTAATTGTAAGGGAAAATTACATTCCGCAAGTTCAATATATTGTGCCAATTATTTCTTCTTAAGCAGTTACAGTCTAATATTACGCCAAAGAATTCTTTTTTTTTCTGAGTAATTACAGCCCCCATTATTATACTGAAGTATTCTTATTTCCAAGCAAACATGGCCTATTTGCTGTAGCAGAATATTACTTTCAGCAACTACAGCCACCTATGCAAATTTTTTTCATACAATCACAGCAACTTGTCCGCAGAATTTTTTTTCAGCAATTGAGAGCTATTTCTTATGCGAAAGTATTTTTATTTTTAAGTTGATATGGCCCATCGATTAGGTTTAGCAGATAATTATGTTTTGCAACTGCGCCCAAATATGCCATATTTTTATTTGTCAGCCAATATTGCCCAATGATTTTAGCGGAAAATGTCTTTCAGTCCACTTCTGCCTCGTAATAATATAACTCTCTGAATATTTTTCATTAATTTTTTTTCTCCTAATTTTTTCCTCCATTTTTTTTACATTTTTTCACTTTGAAATGTGTTTATGTGGCTCTTTTTTTTTTTTAAATGCTAGCCAGGGCGAACGCCCATGTCTAGCTACGGGCCTGTGACTATCCCTCGTAGTTTTAGAGTCAACCAGCACTGTATTTCCAACTCAAAACAGAATATAAGTCGTATACTTTTTCTAAATTGTATGGGAAAAGTGGGAAAATTCAATATTTTTAGCCAAAACTACTACATACATTGACAAATATAAAACAAAATAATTTAGTCAAAGCATCTTCTGACAGCTCATACATACATGTATGAAGGTACAATGATGGCATATTGATTCAAGTGATTGAGAAAAAAATTGAATCAACTTTCAGTTATAAAAATAAGGTTTTGGTGATTTATTGTTGCGTTTTGACATGTTGTTTACTAGATTTGTTACGTTTTGCCGCAAAACGTATTTTCAATGGCCTCAAAAGGCTTTGAGGAATGTTGTTTGTTGTGTTTTGCAGCAAAACTCCTCAGCTCTTAATTAGGCTCAAAATATGGTTTCCATCCTAGTTACAGGAGTAGGTATACCCGAGAACACCTAGTCCTAATGTTAAGAATGCAAATTGTTGGTGTCAGTTCAAGTGCTGCTTATATTGTAAACTAGTAAAGATACTTTTCTATCATCGCATGGTAATATCAGTGAGTGTCATCATCAGTGATTCATCTCCTTAATTTAGCTGTATACATATACCTATTAGGAGTTTTGTAGCATTTATATTTTTAGGAATTTCGAGACATGTATTTTCAGAGTTGACTAATACCCTTCTTTGACACTTACTTTATATTCACTTGAGTTGATAGTTCTTGAACAGTGTCTTATTCATGTTCATTGCACAAGGTGCAACACATCAGTTGGTTTTTTGAGATTGACTGAGAAAAACAGTGTATTAATAAGAGGTTGAGAATATGAGCCAAAGCTGAAAAATTGAGACCCAATCAAGTGTAAATCTTAATAATACAAAACTTGCAAAAATATGAAACACAATTGATTTGGTACACGTGAGAAAATGATTCACTCAGTGGACACTTTAAAACAACGTGTTATAGGTACTGAATGCACAGAGTATATTGAAAGAATTAAATCTAGCTATAATCACTTTTCTCGTCAAAAAATTCTATGATTACCAAAAACGAGTTAGTGATGCTATTGGGTAGTTTACCTACTATGCAAACTACATAATTCACTGAATCTTGAACAATAAATGTGGTTTTTGATATTTGTGAGAGAGACGGAAAGAGGAAAAGAAACTAATTTGTGTACCAGCATAGTCTGAGAGCTTTCACTGTCGACGTCAACATACACATGTACGTGGTATGTCGGTTGCGGCAACTTGCTACACTCTCGTGTGGTGCTCAGTTAGATTTAAATATCTTTAATCGCTTTGACCCCTCATCAATCCGCCCAAAAAAAGTGACATAATTATGATACATCGTTTTATATAATTATTATTATACCGAACCTTTGTTCGCCAAAAAGATGAAGTTGATTATACGACTTTATGGACAACGAGTTTTCTCTGTCTTGTTTTTTTTGTTTGTTTTTCCACTGTGTGCTCTGTTAATTATGTTTTTAGCAGGTTTTCGATAGAATATACCCTCTGCTAATGTTGGTCTGATTTTCACCAATAGGCACGGGACCCTCATACTCATAGTTATTTGTTTCATCTCAGAATTACAAAAAGTCTCGTCTCACATTTTCATAATATTTTATTCATTTATTTATTTGTGTACCTGCAGAGCAGTACTGCCAAGTGGTCACCTCGAAAAATCTTAAATTTCCAACAAAAATCCTGAAACTCCAAAAGCACATGCTAAGCACTCCACAAATTTTTATTTTGTGTGATTCTCGAGCACATGAGTGGTATCTGTAGTCAAAGTTTCAGACTTTCGGGCGAGTTTAGGCTTAATTGAGTCGAGTACAGAATCTCTTTCGAAGGCCGAGATATTAGTTTCATTTCCTGTTTCGAAGAGCGTTATTTATTTCAAATTTCAATTCTCCTTGTCCATGAACGGAGTACAGAGAAGTAGTCAACTGCTCGCAGTCGTATGCTGGTATGAAATTGGTTCGGGTGGAAGGAAAGGTGCCCTTCGTTTCGTTGCACGTTGTTCCGTAGTTGCGACTTGTGAGTGAGAGCTCGTATGAAAAAAAGATGGCTAATGCTGTCGTGTGTGAAGCGAACTCGATTTCTATTTTCTCGTAGCCTGCCCACTCCTGCCAGCCAGGAAAGAGCAGAGTACTTGTCGTTAAAAACGCATCGAAGCGAAGGACAGAGAAAGAATTACAGCGCGAAATACTTTTCTCTCTCTCACTCATTACACTTGCTGTAAACGCCTTTGAAGAGCATAGCACTACCTCACGTCGCATACGTCTGGCTGATTGTTCCTGAGGTCAGTTTTGGTAGAAAGAAGTGCTGTGTAAGATTCGGTATTGATTGGTTTTGTAGTTCGTTAGATACTGGCTAAAATATAGCAAAAGTATACGATAATTTTGGAGGAATGGATTTCTTCGAATTCTGATGATTTTTTTAACTTTGAAGACTTCGAAAAGGAAAAAATTCGAATTGATTGTGATGAGATCGATATTGTGGGCAAATAGAAGCTTTTAAAACGTACCAATCAAGTTTCAAGCCTATATATTGATTGGTTTATGTAAAAAGTGGTTTTGAAATTTTTATTTGGAACTCGCTGGATTACTCTTTTTGCAGTCCAAAAGCATTAAATTTTAATTCATCGTTAAGACCAAACCACAGTAGTTCAATTCAATAACTTGCTTTTCCAGACATTAGCTGTTGCTACGCTAGAATTCATAATTTTTTTCATTTAATTTTTGAAAAATGAAAAATTGAGGACATTATTTACCTCAAATTTTACGTATTATTTATTTTATCATAATATTATTATCTCTCTGCAAAAGTGCACTACAAAACGTTCGTGTCTAAAATACATCATGTGACCAGACCAGACCACAACTGAGGAATCACAAAATAAAAAATAATTTGTTTGCGAATTTCGAGTTGGCACTTGGGACAGACATCCGGACATTGGATTTTATTACTCGTAAATAGATATTTTCTAGGCCCCGAACAAGTCGTTTTTCTAACTTTTTTTCAAAAGTCCAAAAAGAAGTATTTTAGCAACCATTAAAAAAAGCCCTCTAATTTTTGAAACAAAAAAAAAGAAGCTTTGTCCGGGTCGTACAAAATTTATTTAAGGATAACATGTCCGAAGTTAAGCAATGGTGCAAAACTCAGTTTGAAAAATAACGAACTTGACGACCAATAAAAATTTCAAACTTGATTTTGTAGTACCGCGTCTGCATCACAATTCAAAACGAATTAGGAATGATGACAAATACATGTACAAACGTCGACAAAATCATCAGCTGTTGATGACGTCAAATAACCTTCATTTTCATTCGATTCGATTTGGTCGTTCATTCGCGGTTGGAGTTCAATCGCTGTGAATTTACCTGTTTTCTTTACGTCCCCACAGTGTGTGAGGCGCTAGAGAGCAAAATTGGTCAAAATTGATAAGAATTTCTTATTTATTACTATCCGAAGAATGTTCTTGTTCATTTCATGTGGTCTGTTGGTGTTTCAATAAAGAGTTAAGTAGAAAAACGAATGAAAATTGACAGATATTTTTTTGAATTAAATAATTCATGATTCTAAAGATCATTATTTTTTTCTTTCCGTTTCTTTAATTCAGTCGTCAAAGAATAAGAGGACGTCATCTGATATTCATCCAAATCACAAACCGGCTGATCATTTCTCAACAATCTCCACAGATTTACTTGACAGTAGAATCTGGAAACCCATAAATAAGTAATGTGTTACAAGGCTGACAATTGTCCAGGACAAAATATTATTTACTAATATTTTGTTAAGCTTATTGACAGTTGTTTTAAACAGTCTCAGCATCTATTTGGGTCATAATTTGATTTCTTGAACCAGTGAAGCTTTCTTCTAAGAGAGGCTTTATCAAGATATCCGCTAGCTGTTGCTTTGTGGATATTTTTACAGGGACTAATATACCAGTTTCAAAGTACTTTTTCATTTTAAGGTACTGTAATTCCATGAATTAAAGTCTACTTTTAATTGAGGTTTCTGCACAATTACGTATGGCAGCTGTATCATCTTCATACATTTTAGCAGGGTAATTTATTTTACGAAACGAGTCAGGGATAATTTTGTAAGTTAAACAAGCTAGAAATAATGCACTATGTGCACTATCACACATTGCTACAAATTCTGCCTCCTCAGGATCGGTGTTCTACTGTAATCGCATTACTGGACACTTGGGAGTCCAATGGGGTACAATGCCCAGGAGTGTATGAAATGTAACTCCTTGGCTCATAAATGTTAAGTTCTAACTATACACAGGCTGATCACTTTGGTCAATTGGTCATTCTTTCCTGGTCTGGTGGAATTGTACAGAAGAAGGCAGTTTTGATCTGATTCTTCAAGAAAAGGTCACTCACAAACTTCTTGAATTTTTTTCCTTCGTTCTGTCTTCGTCTCTGTGGAATCCATTATAACTACAAAAAAAGAAAATAACCATCAGTAAATGAATGAAACAAATTCGCATTTATAAATGCGATTCTTTGTGAATCTGCTGTCGTTTGTCAAGTGTTTTTGAAAATGCTGTTGGAGCTAGAAAGAAGGTAAAATGGTGGAGAGGTGGTTGATTGAGAGGGTGGCTGGAATAAAATTCTCCTGTAGGAAATGAATGACAAATTACAATTTTTGTTTCCAGACATAGATCAAATACTGTTCTATTGAAATAAAAACTTGATGAATTTTTTGGAAAAGAGCACGAGCGAAACTGGTTTTATTGCAAAACCCTTTTTGTTTTTTCCCTTTTCTTTTTCGCCCATGAAAAATAATTTTCTCATTCATAGTTGTATTAAGTATGCAAGAACCATATCGCACACCCTCTACAAAACTGCTACAACTCGCAAAAATCAAGTTTTGAGTTAGTAGTGAAAAAATGGTCTATAAGGGTCCTACTTTGATCCCCCATATTCATCTTGGTGAAATTCCACCCCCAGACCCCTCCAGGACAGTTGTATCAGTTTACAATTTCAGAAATATGCTGCTATTCAATGGACAAAACTGCTACAACTCAACTTTTTCAAACAAACTGATAAAATTACTTGACAAAACTGATACAACTCAACATTACTCTACTAAACTGATACAATTCGCAGTTCTACAACCACGTCATTAATGAAACGATAACACTCAAATTATGTATAAAACTGATATAACTGCACAAAACTGATACAACTCAACCATTTTCTTCATTATTGGCTGGACAAAAGGGATACAACTTGCATGGGAGCTATTTGTTGACCACTGAAGGGGAAAATATTATTACATTCAGATTGTAGGCCACAATACAAGTCTTTTGACGTTTCAACAAACAAAACCCGTTGAAAATTCACTGATTACTGACAGTTTTAAGATTCAAAATTTCGAACGGCTCTCCTGAAAAAACGGTTTTTGCGAGTTGTAGCAGTTTTGTAGAGGGTGTGCGATATAATAAATACTATACCTATAGCTATAGGATTGCTGTAGAGAATATTGCCCGGCGTTTTGTATTTCTATACACACAGTATGCTTATATCAGGCTCATGTATGCCCGCAGAGATATGAGTAGCTTCAACATATATACGTATAGTTATAGTATACCTAGTCAATAGATGAGAGAGTGAATTGAATAAATAAGAATGAGCGATGCTATTGTGGTGGTTGTGGTTGTGATGATGATGCTGTGGCCACAAAGCAGCAAATGCTTGTCTTTTTAAAAATTGTTTGCTGATGCGTTTGATGGAGTGTCGACAGAAGGCGCCGCCTGTGAACTGTAGGCGGATGCTGGGCGCCTTTCTCTCTTTGCTAGGCCCAAGTTGCGTAGTGCACTGGTGGTACGTCACATCATAGACGTGAGTATTTAGGAGTATTTAATCAAAAAAGAAGGGAAAAAAATGCAATTTTTTCCGCGTCCAGCCCTGATTTTTATCTGTCGTGGATTTTGCTCGAGGCGGCAGCTGCAGAGACAGCGATAGCACCAGTTGATTGGTGTCTAAGCTGTCTTTGACCTCGCGCTTTACAGTGGTACAGAGAATATTATTTTGAATGCCCAATTTAAAATACTGGAGAGAACAATCGAAAAATCCTGAAATTGCTGGTGGTATTCTTGAAAATACAGAATGTGTTGAGGGGTATATCACTTGATTGGAATTTTTCCACCAAGGATGACATCTCATAGATCCGATGCAATGAGCACATCAATGGCTCCGGGTATATTGAATGTCGGGTTGGCCAGGATTACATCATTAGAAATTTTCCAATCTTCTATTGGGGAGTATTGTGATGGGAGTTCCTTCACAATATTCTTGAGTAGGAGCACAGTAATCTTAGAACAGAAATTGGTGAAGTGTGCCAAAATTTCAATATTAGCTTCATTTACCTATTACAGATGTAATAATATTATCTATTTCAGTAATTGAGTAAGCGGAGGATCTGAAAGTGTAGTAACAACTTCCCTGAGGTTAGAGAGTAAAACAGACTATGGTCGGGGAACAAAAATGCCATTGAGATTATACCCACAATATACTCTTGCAGCAACAGCAGGAATTTAAATCTGTTTGTTATGTTTAATAATGCCCAAAGTGTTGATTATGTGTCGCAAGTGTCAAGTGAAGTGACACAACCGTTCTAGTTCACTTGGAAAATATGTCCACAGTCAAATAACTACAAAATAAAATTATTGTAGTCTAAACAAGCGTTTTTTGTAGGAGTATAAGATAATAGATTTCAACATTTTTAAATAGTTCACTCCGAATTCTTTTCATTTTGTTAAAATCGTTCCGAGTTGTTTTTCTAGCAGCTCATTAGACATTCACGCGAATTTGCAGAAAGCTTATATGAAAGGGGAGGTGAGAATTATTCAAAACAAATCACCATCGTGAAATTATTATTACATGCAAAACGTAAAATTCATGGCATTTGCAAAAAACTGAATAGAAAAATCAAATTTATTTAATTCGCTATTTTTTATAACTATCTCTGGTGAAAAATACTTACGTCATTACTAGTTCCAAATATAAATTAAAATTTCTATGTAATGTTTACTCTACTGGAATACAAAATATAGAAATGCGAACAAAAAACAAAAGAGAAACATAAATCTTACAGAACTTAATTACTATTATCACAATGTTATTAGAAAGAAGTTAATTACAACACAGTCCTCAGTCTCGCTGGGAAAGATATTCAAAAATGGAGTGAAGACTTTGGGGGCCCGAGAGTTAGAAGAATCAATTTTCACATTGAAAAAATATACATAAATTGCAGCAGAATTTTTCAAAATACTCGTATTTTTCTCACATTGCGTTCTTATGGTTTTCGACTTTTCACTTTGAAAGGACTATGAGTGCCATTTTGCGGTTCCTCGGATGTAAGTAGGTGTACACGGTTAGCTACGGGTATAACAAAAATAGTCTGTATCAGTAATTTTTGTTTTAGATCCCTCGGGTTCTCAGATCCAGAAATAATTGTAGTATTCAGCATAATACGTAAATATGCTGCAGTTTAGAAATTAAATGGATTTGGAAAAGATAATTAGTCAATAATGAAAATACTGATTACTGCCTCCTTAATTGTCACATCCGTGTTACGTCATGCACTTTCTTAATCGAAACAAGACTGTTCTACCAAGCATCTTGTTTTCCCTGTCTAAACAGATGGTCCCTCACTCACTAAATGTTTGTTTTTGTTTCTTTGCAAATTGCAACATGGAATATCCTCTATTTTCACCACTCTACCATTTCAAAAACGTCTCAATGGTTCCTTGTTTATTCTCACACAACCCTGAAAGAAGGATCCGCGAGTGAGACATAATATGTGTAAAACTTAGCATTCATGCATTCGCTACCCATCTCACTATCATTCACAATCCACCCTGCACTCTCCCTGCCGTCGCTTCTTTGAATTTTCTGCTAAAATCGTTAATTTCTTCAATTCACATTTCTCTATCTCATTCATGCGACAGCCCTAAAAACTGATCACTTCTTCAAACAGAGAGCACAGAATTACTCTTTATATCCTTTCAGCATTTGCCGCCCTCAAGAGTTTTGAGTACCGTCGAATGGAGCGACTTTACACACTCTTTTTATGTTTTTCAACTTTGTCCTTTAATAACTCCTCCAATTTTTGAGCTATTGAAGTGAATTTGGTTTTAAAATTTAGGTTCAACATTTCTCAACACAATTGTAAAAAAAAGTTTGAGTTTGCAGCCTTCCTTCTATTTTTTATGATTTTAAAAAAAATTTGTGTAAAGTCACTCTTCAATGGGGCAACTTTACCCATTAATTTGTTATTGATGGGCGGGGAGGCAAAATTTGAGGATGTTTGTACTCAGACATACGATTGAAAAGAAACTAGTCAAGTACCAACTTGAACCGTGTGAAACCGAACTGAATATTTTGAGTGTCTGTGGTTAAAAAAAAAAAGATCAAATAAGAAAAAGGAAAAAACCATATGGTCGCTTTATTTTCTTGTTCTGCTACTGGGTGAAGCAGAGGACTTCTATACCAATCAATTCCACCTTTCAGCAAACTCAATCAACGTCAGCTTCTTACAGCACCCAGGAAAATAAGCGATCGGGAAGAAACAAAGTTTGTACAGTCTTTGTCTCCTATTCACCATACATCATCACTAATCTCTTTCCCAAGAACTGTTTTCAAGCATTCAACAAACACACCACAACTCAATCCACAAAAACTAAATACGAAATACTCTCGACGACAAAACTCACTCGCGATCAAAAACGCATTAAAATGCCAACATTCTCCAAATAAATTGCCACACTAGTTTCGTTTGAAACTGCTCCAGCAGCGGAGGTCCGCAGAAGTCTAACCAGCTGATAAATTCAGCAGCTCATTAGCGAGTACAGGTTCACAGAGCGTCCATTATACGCAACTTTCTTGTTGACTCGCGATGAGCGCCGATCTGACAGTAACTATTTCTTTTTGGGAAGACATTCTAATAATATTGCAAGATGGTGCCGTTTCCAGCTTCTCCTGCAGACGTCCGTCAATATTCCTCGGTTTACTGCGGTCGCTCTGCATATGCTTCAACCGCTGCTGCGGTTGACAATTGTTCGTCTGTTTGGCTGACGAATCTCGAAGGTGCAAATTTGAGTAGTCTACGTCGCCATTGGTCTGTGAACAAAAAGTAGAAAGAATATTCCGAGGTTTAGATGGAGTCCAGTGTAGTATACCTTAATAGCAGTAAGACAAAAAATATAGCTTAAAGCTAGAAAAATTTTCTCTGCCTTCACCCGTCATTGAGGGTTGAAATATTCCTCCGGGCAACTGAAAAGATATATTCGTATGAACAAGGAGAAGCGTCTGAAATTTTAAATTTTCGTAAAATCATTAAATCGACTTCTACAGTTTCAAAAATTAGTGAGCCTTTCTCCATGTATACCAAAAAGCAAATATCTTACTTTGAATTAATTTGAACAACTTTTCTATAAACTATTCAGATTAATGATGAGAGTGGAGATAAAGTTACTGAGTACAAGTTATTCAACTCGTAAAGCCAAACATATGGGTGCCTCAAAAAGTCACAACTTTTGGTTTTTATTAGGCTGTAGAACGAACAAATATCTGCATTTTAACTTACACATTCGTATAAAATAAAAATGGGTCTACGATTTTATCACGAAAAGAAAAGTGAATTTTCAATTCAATATCATATGACCGTCTATTATTTCAAAATAAACTTCATATATAATACTGATAGAATCCACAATACAGCGTACCTAGTTCATTCGAGTTACAACATGTAAATGGCCTTTCAATCTTCGGTTTTACTTCAACCTATTTTTTCTTCGACCGAAGTATAAAAACCGCAGCATTAATTACAAAATTCAAAAATGAACCTCTTTTTTTTTTTTGCGAACGTCTGCTACATTATAAACCCTCTGAAGCGAAGTCAGTCGAGCGTAACAGAACCATAGAAGCTGCAAATTTGAAGCTACTCGTTCTCTTAAACAATGCTTATAGATCTTTCAAGATTCACCTTTTAACTAACAGTTAGCCAAATGCGAAGGGTTGAAATAAAAAATCTACGTATAGGTACGAGTACATCTAACCGTAGAAGTACCTACGTATTTATAAAAAGCCCCTAACGGTAGGAATTCTCTCGATTTTCCTTGCTTTTTTACTCTCCTCAATTTAATACTAATTCGAGAAGTATTTTATTTTCTTATCCCAGCACAATATACGGAAGTGTATATTGACTACGTTACTATCCACGTACATTCCAATTTTTTTTTTTTTTAGATCGTATATTAAACGATGTACGACCAAAGAGCTAAAAAAAGGTATACTATACGACGGGCAGCCTATTCTCTCTTCATCCCACAGCCGGCTTATCTATTCGTTTTCGAAGGTTGGTTTTTGTTTCGGTGGAATCTGCTAAGTCGGAAATTTAACACAAATCCACGTAGGTAAGGGTACGAATACAACACACATGAACACTTAGAGCGGATGCACACCCTCCTCCTTAATCCCTCAGGAATGTTAAAAGTCGGCACTTGGATGGAAAGCTATGCATTCGGAAAATGCGGCGGGGGCGGGGGGTTGAAAAGATTTTTTTACGAGAGAGCTTTTGTAGAATGCTGTAAAGGTAACCATAACGAACGGCTATTGTTCTTTTTCCAAGTTTGAGTCAATACACGGTGGTCAAGAATTTTTTCCCCCTTATATTTCAACATTTATTGGTAATATTTTACGAATAAGTTTCCATAAGCAACGAAACCCGCCACAATATATAATTTAAAGACAGATGAGCAAATTTTTCAGAAGTGAGTATTCTTTAAAAAAAAAAAAACTTCGGGGTTGAAAATTAAAATATACTCGTTGAAAGAAAATGAACAATCTTTCGCAAGAAGCTGTGAATTCCAATTTTTAAAATTTTTTTATAAGTACAAGAATAAAAAATCTTCATCGTTTCAGACACTTTTTAAAATTCCACAGAAATCCAACTCATCTGTTTTTAGCGAATGATTGTTCCACTGTATCTGAAACAACCCGACAAATTTTTTCGAAACCCCTAAATAAATCATTTTATCTTTTTCTTTTTTCGCACATTCATCAAGTAAAGGGTGTCTGGGAAACTTAATCTGGACCGGAGAGCTAGAATGATGCAAGTCTAGATTTCAACTTTTGAGATATTTGCAGTTGAAAATAAACAACACCCTTTTCTCTTATTTCAGGTATATTTACGGTTTTCATTTTGAAAGTAATGAATGAGTGTGTTTTAACTTTTAAAACACTGGTTCTTGGGTTCAGATATGAAAATTTTGTTTCCAAAATAAATTTCCAAATAAAAGGAAAACGGCAAATAAAATAATTTACTTGTCACGCAACGTAACCCAAATTTTGAATGCGTAGTATTCTCCCCCCCGCCGCCCCGCCCCACGGACCTAAAAATTCAAATCAACTTTCGAATTTGTGAAAAAGACAGAAACATTGTTTACAGAAGCCATGTAATACCAAGCTGCTTCTTATCAATATTTCATTTTTCCCCATTTTCTAAATAATTGGTTACAGTCCACAAAAAAAATATCATTCGGCAGCAACAGTACCTACTCGTAATTTTACGTACTTTTGATTCTATAGCAGGGTGAACGGTGAATATCTGTAGTACCTACATCTATTCGTCATTCATTTTGTATAAGTTACCTTCGTATTCACGTACGTATGTTTTTATTTTGTTGCGCCACATCTCTCACCACCTCGGCCAAAAATAATTAAAAAGTAATTTCTTTTTTTTTACCGATATAAATAATTTTGAACACCTTGTATACATTTTTTTATCGCACAGGGGCACAGGTCTTATTTACGGGTTTTCAGCAAAAAAAGGGATGACCGACGAAACAGGCTACGTAGAAAATGTATGAACAAAAAAAATAAAGAGCGAAAAAAAAATTTAAAAAACGATAGACCCTACATTATTTTATAAAGAAAGCTCAACTTCCCCGTAAATGCGTATCCTAAGGTTGGAAGACCGTAATTTTCAACTTACCGGCTTCTGGTTGACACGAGGGAATTTGTGCAGGTCGCCGTTTCTAGGCACCGAATTAGTCAACCGCCACACATCCACCTCGTCGTCGGTGGCAGTGGATGAGGGCGATGAGACGGATCTTCCTTCGTAAAACCTTTCAGTGGAGGAACATCGTTTGATGTCTGCATCCAAATGCATCGCTTCGTATTCGTCCTCTATGGAATTGAAAAGGATAAAATAAGATTAGTTAACTGACTATAGACATTTCGTTCATGAACTGAGAAAGTAGACGTCCGGACATGTAAAGAGAAAATAACATTTAGTAACAGTGAATTCTTCTCGAGTCTTTATAAATCGTTATTGTCAAGAAAATACCTGCTACGAGCCATTACCATATTTTCAGCGAAAGATGAAAATATATTTCAAAATAGAATTTTCAACAAAATCACGAATGAAAGATTTTTTGTGGCACATAAAAGGTATAATTATAGTACATATTTCATGTAGTTGAGTACGTGAGCTATAAGAATTTTATGATAAGAACTTAATTCCCGATGGGCAAAAAATGAGAAAATGATCCGGAGAATGAGAATTTTATCCGTTGTCAGTCCGTTTTTATTTTCGATCATCGGATCTGAAAATTTGCAGTTATTTTTGTCATCTTGATTAATTTTCCAAATCCGTTTGTAAAACGGATTTCCTGATTATAATCCGTGATAATTTTTGGGCAATTTTTCTAAATCCGTTTGTTAAACGGTTTCACGGATTATAACCCGCACCAACAAATATCATAAAACAGCCTTCACGGAAAATAATCCGGACTCATTTCCGGCAAGACTGATTACAATCCGTTCGAAATCCGTTTTAGAAGCCGGAAAACAGGAAAATTCCGGGTTATAATCCAGAAACGGATTATAACCCGGAATAAAACGGATCCGTTTTCAAAATATTTTGCCCACATGGTTGTAGCACTTCATATTGTGCACATGACAAAGTTTACCTATTTCTAGTGATTTTCACTTACCCTTCGTGCTCGGTATGATGTCAGGATTTTTGTCATCGTCCTCAGTCACATTCAGTTTTATAGTTTGCTCCAACATGGATAAGTCTTGTTTCATCGGGTTCGAATTACGACTAGTATTAAAAAAACGAGTTCCAAACACAGCATGCGCTCGAACAGCACCAACAATAACTAGTCCAGAAATGGAGCAAAATATGGTCATACCCACCAAGAAAACAGCGTAAGGGGTTAGATTCATCATCGTTGGTAAACCTGCAAAACAAATTAAAGTATCACTCAATCGCTAAATATTTAAGATTTATCTAGGACGCATATCTTGAAGAGCACATATAACAATTAAAACATTGAATGTAGTCTTATCGATAATTTATATGATAACATTTTGACTTGAAAAACATAATTCTCTCACTCCGACAGAATAAACACATTTTGAAAGATTTCCAATTACTTCGAGTCCGAGTTTCGGTTACATTTGTGGGGAGAGATGTGTCGAGACTGTTCGGATCGAGTTCAAAATAAAAGATGTCATTCTTAGGTTAAAGTTGTCAGTTATAACAATTTTTTGTAGAATTTGTTTAAACATAATTTTCTATGGGTGCTTCGCTAGTTTCGGTACTCGCTTATATTTTCAAATTTCAAGTCTCGTTCGCCAATAAAAAGCTTAAGCTTCTTATCTTTTCATTCGTTCGTCGGTGGGAGGCGAGTAGGAGGTTACTTTTCGTCTCGCACAAAGTTTCGCCAAGAATTTCTGTTGTTTTCGCATTGTTGCCAGTACTATAAACGGCTCGAGTACACTATTTTGTTCGAATAAATTTCGTGTCTTAAAAAGAATTTATATTAAACCGTTTAAAGAACGCAATAAATTTCGATGACAATAAACATTTTCCCATTAACGTAAAAAGATTTATAAAGTCTGGCATGTACGCGTATTGACTGTGCCGTGCACCGTGTGTGCTGGAGTTCGGCTGCTCTCATACAGCTTTGGTTTTTCATTAAACTCGTCTCCTGCATCCACCACACTCGGCAGTCTGCCACACGCTATTGGAAATATCATTATGGAGGATGAATGATGAAGCAACTACATATATACGTACGTATACGGTAGAACAAAAGTGCACGAATATTTACCCCTCCCGACTGCATGTACTGTACTTTTAAATCTTGCGAAAAATGCGCGCGACAACTAAAAACTATTAAAATTCAACTCTTTTTTTGTTTTCCTCCACCGACAGTCTGTATAAAATTCTGAACGCATACTTTCTTCCAAGTTCTAAACATAAGTTCGTCCAAGCGTTTTAGATTATGCAGCTCGAGGGGGTATGGAAAACGCGGCTACAGTTTTATGGCGTTTTATTCGCTTCTATAGTACCTATGTGTATACGGGAGAAAATGCGAAACGTCCATAAAGTATAATAACCCTCCTTCCTACCCGCCTTCGTTCATAAACGAAGTGCAGACGCGTCATTTCAAAGCTCGTTGAAGAACTCGGCAGATACCTAAATGCAGTCGTTTGAAAGAAACAACACACACACACCCACCCACCCACCCATCCACCCACACACATACACATTTTCTTCTTTGCCAAGTTTTCGGCGAATACCACGCTCTTTATTTTGCGAGACGAGAAATTTCCTCTGATGTTCGACGAAATTTTACGATCGTGCTGCGAATTTTCAATCGGATTAGAACAGAGGAAAAATTTCAGTGCCCTCCTAAAGACGAATAGGTTTACCGGATGGCGTGCGGTTCACGCCGCTTATCGAACATTCGCTCGTTTTTATGCTCGAAGTTCTTCGACATTCTTAAAACTTTTCTTCTTTTTACAACTTATGTGAAAGTTGTTTTTTTTTTTGCACAGAATTTGCGATGAAACCGCACAATAAATGCTTGAAAAATTTGCATCTTATACCACCCACACCGGGTATAGGTAGTAGGAGATGCCAAAGTATCAACTCAGCAGCTGTCATACAATGCGGCCCCTCAACAATGAACACGTGGAGGACATTGTACATCGGGTACCGTAAACCGGGGTGATTTTGTCTTATCTTTATTTTTCTCCATTCTGGCAACACTAAATGCCATGCACGACGCATAAGTTGAATAGATTTTAGAAGAGGGCTATTCATAAAATCGTCGATTCTCGTGCATTCTGATGCTTTTCCGCTCGAAGGGGACGACAATTCTTGGAAATTTAGAAAAATTTTCACTTTTCCCCCGATTTGAAGAACCAATTTATGTTCATCACGTGATATAATTCATATAGAGGATGATACTCACCAGTTCGTTTTTCTGCGGCATTAAGCGTTGACCCTTCGACTATGAGTGCTTGACTTCGTCCACGACCATTTTGCGCGTACAAATTCATAGTGAGTGTGGTACCGGGACTCAAATTATTGATATAAAATGAAGGTGTAGAAGCTGATGAGTTAGCCACCAAGATACCAGACTCTTCATTAACGGCATCCAGCACAAACAAAGAAGACTGTCCACCATCGAATCCTGGAATGCATTCCACACCCAGAGAATTGGTGGTTTGGTTCACTATGGTACAATTCTGAGGAGGATGAGGTCTGCCTAGAAGCATTTGTAATCAGAAAAAGAAATAGAAATTTAGTCTTAGGTGAATGAAGAAAACTATAACGCAGATACTAGTATATTCATTCCATATACAGCGCTAGAGTATTTTAAAATTGTATTCTGAAAAATTTGAGGCCTACCAGCAGGTATCAAATGAAAAATACAAGGCTCCGATTGTTCGCCGACTGCATTTTTCGCCGAGCACAATAGATATCCATAGTCCACCTCCAATACAGGTGTAATGTGTAAAATTGAAACATTTCGTTTGCGTTCGGATTTCCGATGTTTTTCGCCGTCAGAAACCTCTTCCGAATTATTGAATGACCAGCTGAAAGCGTCTGCAATCGGATACGCGTCTACTTCACACGATATGTGAGCATTTTCATTTTGAGCAAACCCGTATATCAGTTTTTGATTCGATTTGCAAATAGGTTTATCTGGAACACAAACAGAAAAAAAGAATAGATAGTTATATATGTTATTTTGGGTAGAAATCAGTTATAACTTGAAACACTTATATGATTATAAAGCATCTCTTCAGTTTGATATATGAGTACGCTCTAAATTCGGTACTCTCAGATCGAGCAATGATAGAAATCATACTTACACATCACACGAAGTTCGAGAGCATTACTCTCGTTGTCTCCTTCCACATTCGACGCAAAGCAAGTATAATTGCCACTTTGGTGTCGATTTACTGAATCCAATTTCAGGGTAGTACCGCTGACCAGCACTCCAGATTTGGGATCGTCTTGGACGATAAAACCCTGAAACATCAGAGCAAATGAAAATAACGTGATGCGCGTCTATCAATTGGGTAGTACCAAGCTTCTGAAAATTGTTTCAACTAGTAAAGAGTTGTTCACAAATTTCTAATAATTGGCCACCTTGAACCCGCTGGAGTTACAATTGTCAATAAACATAAAAATAAGCACTATTTTTCAATAAATGTTATACAGGAATATAGTTTGAAGACTACTAGATCAGAGAACTGTAAAAGTACCAATGCAGCTCAGCAGAATCAAAAACTATCAATAAAATTAAAAATTAGTTTTAGTTCACCAAATCCAATAGCATGAGTAAAAATTCAACTTACATTATGCTTCCAAATAATTTTATACGCTTTGGGATTCGCGTACACGTTACACAAGAAGAATACAGCATCTCCTTCTTCGATGTCATTGGGATTTAATAATTCTGGTCCGTATGATAATACAGGTACTGGTAAAACTATAAATGGCAGTATAATGATAAGCAGACACCAAGTTTGAAAGTATCAGAGGAAATGAAAAATATATTTGTTCTTACATGTGATATCTAAAATCCAAGTGTCTTCGTCGATGGCAGTTTTTATTTTTGGATTCATAGCTCTACACACTAACGTTTTATTGTGATCTTTAACCTCGGGTGTGAATATAAGAGTGGAGGTCGTGACATTGGCGTCGCTGGAAATCTAAACAAATGAAAAAAATTGCCTTAACTAGAAATGAAGGCTGCTCCATAAAATCGAGGGCACGAGGACAATTTTTTCATAATTTAGAAATTTTTCAATAGGGCTGATGCGGTTACATCTTACGTAATAAAAATAAAGTCTTCCTTTATTGAAGCGATGGGTTACCTACCCAAAAATGTTTCAAACGTGATAAATATTGTTTTACGATTTGAAATATGTCAACTTCATATTTTTCACAAAAATTTAAGACAATACATTCTTGGTAGGGAAAGGCTGCTGACTGCTAAGGCTGGAGACAATCGGAAAACCCTATCTCCAAGCTGTGATATGGAGTTCGATAAACTTGAAAAACGATATTCTCAATGTGTGGAGGAATCGATTCGACCGCAACGACGAAGGTATAGATAATATAAAGCGAATACGACTGTGGGCTGGGAACGAAGAAAGCGGTTGGAGAAGGAGGGCAAATGGTAACTAAAGGCCGATGTAAACTATACGATTAATCAAGCCGAAGCCGCAATTAAAGGTAAGTAATTACGATGGTTAGAGGGTTCATAACGGCGGCACAGACAGTATGCTAGCTATAGGGTGCACACACAAAAAAAAAGAAGTCGAAAAAAGGTAATACGGTGGCGATGGCAAACTGTTAATATCGAAATATGCCTTTATAATAGAAGCGACGATAGCGGGCTCGTGCCTGCAAAAATATATAATATAATACCCCATACTCTCGCACATTCGACGGCGTGGCAGAAAAAGGATAATGAGTTATGACGGGTAAAGGATTGCATTACAAAGGTCGCTTTCTCTTTATCTCTGATCTCGCACTCCTCCTCTTCATCCTCTCGCCCGCGCAATCTCATTCCATTTTTCTCTTCAATCGACTCGTCTCTAATTATTATACTTTATAATAACACACTTTTTGGACGGTGGCTCCACCAGCAAAGTATATACGAATACGAATGGTTAGGGGGCATAGGGTGGATCGTCGTCGAGGCGCACGCGAAATTTATGAAATTGAGAAACGTGCTCTCTGCACCTCTTCCCCTCCACAAAAAAACAACGGAAACTGCATTAATGAACTCGAAATTCGTCCGAACTTTAATTAATATTCAAACCGCTTTTAATTTAATTACGACCCTGCGGAATAACTTACGGCATTTTCACTTTTTTTTTTTCCTAAACACCCTCCATCCTGCCTTTCATTTTTACTAACACTTTCTCCTCTGTCCTCGCCTCTGCACTCACAAACACCCGCTAACCATCTTTCTTTTTTTTTTTAGGCTGCTAAGATTTAAAATATTCTCAGTTGGTCTTTATCTTTTTTTTTTGACGACGCGGAAGGGGAAGGAGGTAGAGTACGGAAATGTTGAAAATTTAAACAGAATGCCGGCAATGTATACGTATTAAAACATTATTAACGGGCGTACACTCACACACTGCGTTCTTGTATCAAGTTATGCATACAATTTACGTTGTTGAAAAAGTTTTCCAGCGAGAAAAGAGCGTTCAGAAGAGGGTTAGCTGAAAAAATTTGGAGGGGAAGGAGTTTAAACGCGAATAAAATTAACAAAGGCTGAGGAAGTATCAATAATTTGGAGCTATTTTTGCCTTTCAAGTATCTGCAATTAATATTCGGAGCCAGAGAAGGATGGATGAGGAGGTACAAAGAATACTTCAAATTTTAAATTAATAGTGTCACTGGAAATGAAAATTTTACATTTATTCGACTGCATAATATTGGGTGGGATTTAATTGCATAACAAAAAAGGGCAAATGCACGACAGGAATAGGCACTTTCACGACAAAACAAATCTTTCACAACAAAAAAGTATAGGTATTGCCCAAAAATATAATGCTTTCCATGACAAAAAAAAAATGTTTTGAACAACTGAAAAATGTAATGCATATCAAATTAAAAAAACACAACAATATAATACTTTGAACGTCAATTTACACTATTTAACGTCAACTTTGAAACGACAAATAAGAATATAAGAAGGACCAAATATAAGTAATGTTATTAGTAATAAGATTATTCTATGAGTAGAGCTTTTACTGCTTTTGTTGGTCTGCCTCTCTTACATTTTTGGCCCAGTGGCACTGATTTTGCTTCTGCATGTACGTGGACAAGTTTTAAGCAAATTTGCATCTCCAGAACATGCTTACAGGTTAAATGTTTTGAGAAATAGGGACAGCAGCATTTTGATTTCTCCAAAAATTTTGTATTCAGCATAATTTTCCAGCTACCATAGTAAATACGTTGAAATTCATCAAAGGTTTCCCACTTTCCCATAGTATCTTCATAAGTAGAAATGTCATCAGGAGTAATGTCCTTCTTGGATGAAGAAGGAGTAGGTTTAATTGTGAGAAAACCTTATCTTGTTGTTCCTATTCTTTTTCTTTATCATGTAAAACTATTTCTTGGTCGTGTTACATCTGGCGTGTGGTTTTATTTTAATAGTCACTCATTCAACCTAATTTGTCGTTCACTAGCTTGTTGTGTGTTTGTCTTTTTTTGTCAGGCAGTTGAATATTCCCCCATAATATTATACTGACTGACATTATTTGGAAACAGATAACTAAAATATTCTATAAGACTAAAATATCAACATTCCACTTGAATTTCACAAGTGATAAAAGTTACCTATGGCGAGTACATAAATCAACGTTGCGTATCCGTCCACAGGGTAAAATCTAAACGCAAGATGAGACTTACTTTATCTGTATAACTGATCAGCCGTTCATTATCTTTCCACCAAGTAATTTTTGCTGGTGGTCTTGAGCCAACAGCTTGACAAACTACTTCATATTTTCGATCTGCAGACAAGGGTTGATGACTGCTAAGAATGGACACACTAAGAGGACTCACTGAAATAAATTAAAAAACAATTAGAAAATATTAGACCAAATATAATTGTATGTAGAACTAACATACATTTATCGTATGTTTGTAATAGCAGTAGGTACTGAAAACAAAATCACAAACATAACTTAAATACTTATTAAAAACTAGAGATCAGATTACTCCGTGAAGCAGTCATATTGATACTTTGGGCATATATGAGATATTTATGGAGTTCAGTTCAAAAAATGTCAAACTTGTCAGACTCATTGCACAATTTATCAGTCAGGCAAAACAAAGTTATAATTAATACTGTACATACATTATAGGTGGATGTGTTTCTTAATCACCCGGAGTACCTTTCTTTTTTCCTACCTTTTTTGACACCTTTCAGGCATTAGGTTGGGCGATAGTTACAGTATTTATGCGAAATATTTTTTCGCTATTTATTTCCAAGGGGGTGGCGAGAAGAAAAAGAAAAGAAAAAATTAAGATGCATGGAAAGTGGAGCAGTAGAGAGTCTTATTAGTTTCACTCGACAATAAACTGCATTATAGAAACAAACTGGCGGACCTATTTTTGTTAATCACTGCGCACTAAATAAATACTGCGAGTTTTGCAGTTTACAAACTCATTGACCGCGACTTATTTAATCCACCGCCACCTACGGCATTTCTGCAGTTGGTTAAAATTTCCCTCGCGCGAACAACCTTTTTTGGGAGAATCGCTCGCAGGTATTACGATAATAATAATGATTTAAAAAAATACATTATGAAATTTTAATAAGAAAATAAAAAGATTGATTATAAAAACAACTAACTCAATAATTATAATAAACAATAACAACAACTACAACAAACAAATAATAGAATTATTAATCCCAGTGATACTCAAATATATTTTATATCAGCAACTATAATTATTGCCGTACCTACTAGAATCATAATCTTTTGATGAATTTTAACAATAAATGGAAATAAAATAAATATATCACTGCTCAGAATTATTTCTCGTTTGCTACACCCCCCCTGTATATATGTCTCCCCTCCTCTGTGCATGCTGTTTCAGTTACACTTGTCCCGGTATATTTTCACCTCTTTACCCCCTTTTTCGGAGTCGCATTTTCGTTTCTTATCCTTATTCTAGCCCACTTTGTCCCTTCTTTCACCTGCCCTTTCTCTCCCACCCATCCGCCCGTTTACCTTAGAAAAGCCGCATCATCCGCGGTGGGTACTGTTTGAAATTCAACAGTAGTTACAATTAATTTAGCGGCTAATGAATAAACTTTAACTCATTAATCAGATCTGCGAGTTGTTCAGAACCGCATTTTCCTCTTAATAAAAATGAAAATCACTTTAAAGGCTGAAGAAGAAAAGTTACTACGGTGGCGCAGCAGTAAGGAATACGGATGGCGGAATTGTAACGTACCGGGAGGGGGTTTGAGTTGGTTTTTCTTCCTTTTAGAGAAGGACTTCTATACAGTGAGAATACTTCGCTTTGTCTGTTGAAGACAAATCAGTTTTTGCGGTGGGTTTTGATCATTTTTCGGATCCGTTCTCTGTTGTTGTTAATTAGAGAATACTCATTGTTTGGAGGCCACATGAAAGAGCTTGTTGATGATCTGAAGCAGCGAGGTCGGTCTACCTTTCCACAATATTCCAAAACCCTCCTGAATAGTTGAAGATGTCATTTTCTGCTGAAAATCTTCAACCACAGTCTACATTCGGCTAGGGACGGCTTATAGTATTACCACAAGATGTAACAATATTTCACGTTGAAAAAGTTGTAAATGCTATTGTTAGTTTAGAAAAAATAACATAAACAAAAATTTAGATGGAAAATAATAAAGTGAGTGATGGTGTTGACACTAATCAGGTAGAAAAAATTAATTTTCCCCGTTCTTGAACGATTTTAAAGCTTTTGAATTTTTACCATAATTAGTTTTACCGGCCAAATTATATTACGTGCAGTTCGATTACCAACAAATTTAAGCATCTTACCCTCTAATGTATCCTGTGGGCGTCTATGGTTGTTTTTCTTTTAATTTTAATTTTCTAGCCTCTTTCAAAGGCCCTTTAAATAGGAATATTATTGCCGCAAATAAATTTATAAAAAGTTATTTTCGTTCTCCAAAATTGACAGCGGACAATAGGGCGAGGAATCAGTTGAAATTGTGCCCTCATGCCGAATTGTGTGTATGCGAGGGAACTGATAGACGATAGTACAGCAGCTATAAATGAGACGTATATACATTTAGAGACGGGAAAAAAGCAGTCCATTTGAACATAAAACAGGCTTTTTAGTTGGTGTAGGGAAATTATTAAATCAGAAAACGGCATTCGAGACGAACGTTGGGCGCACATTTTAATTAAACTAACATTCGGCCTTGTGCAACGCCATGCCGACCAATTAAAGCCGCGGAAAAGAGATAGCGTTAATTAAAAGCTGCCCTTTCTCTGCGCTGAGGGGTGCAGAGGAGACCAGGGGGTGAATGTGGATGGTAACAAATGTTCGACGTTTAGTAGGTGACGACGGCGGGGGCGAAGCCACCAATCACTTGGGAGATAGCGGAATATCGTACTTTATACACAGTTCCAGGTTGGAGGTAGATTTAGGCTTTAGCTGGTACTCGTACGAGGGTTGAATAGAATCGAGAATCAAATAATAATGATGTCGCCAAAAATGAAAATTGACTAAGTGGTCGCAGCTTGGATCCTAAAAGGTGTTTTTTTTTTGAGCAAAGCTAAAAAAAGTATCGGAGCTGTGCTGCGCTATGTGGTCGAGGTGGGTTGAGAAATGCGAGAAGACGACAGGGTCGAAGGTAGAAAAATGCTATGCGGTAACGTGTGCTGCAGAAAATCTCGAATAATGAATCGAATCGCGTTATTGTGGCTTTGCTCTCCCGTGCCTTTTGTGTGTTTGTCTGTGGTATCGGTCATGGGTGACCTCTACACCTATAGGAACGTACTCTGTGACAAAGGGTTGGCCGTACCGCATCGCATATTGTGTATAATTATTCCGGTGGTGAGGAATGAAAAAAATAATTTGCTGGATTTTTTCGATTGAGCTGTTGGTGCAGAAAGTTCGTCTGATTAAGGAGTATAATCCGTCGATAAAATCTGTTTTGAGAAATTCATTTGAGACGGTTTGATCGTCGAAAGTGAAAAAAAAATTAGCTCAGCCAAAACGTTTTCAAAAGCTTAGTAGCCTCAAATATAACCACGAGAGGGGGATAAATTTTAAACATTAATAGTGAGCTCAAGTTTCTTTTATGATTCATTGAGTTTTAACTATAGGACAGGTTACAATAAAATTCACTAGTATTATGCTTCTGTCTGTCGATTTATATTGAATCATATTTTTCGCTCAATCTTGTAGCCTGTAGAGGGTGCTGTGATAAATTGTCCCTGTATAAAGTTTACTCGGCTGTTCAAAATCACCTCGATTTACAATATTTCCTATTTTAGTTTCAATAATATGGCTCAGTTAATGAGCATTTTGTGAACTTCAGTAAGGTCTCTGGTTTCTATTAAATACATAGCGAATCACAAAACACTGAAAATAATAAAAGAATATCACGAATGCTTACACGGTGAGGTACGCAAAAATAATTTAAAGCAACAATAGGATTAAGGCTCAAGTACTGCTGTATTACTGAAATATTCTTATCGAATTTTCTTGTAATTGACCCCGAATGTATTAGTTGTACTCATAATGGCATGGATGTGTCTTATGGTTGGGGTTGAACCCAAAATTTTGTGCAACAAGACGATTGAGGGTTACGCGTTGGATGACATGTTATGCCAGATGTCACAGTGATGACATCATCAGGGGTATTAAAATATGTAAGTATGTATTTTTTTGGTCTTTGAACTAATGGCAATTTTTTAATTAAAAATTATGCAATGTTTCAATTCGGAAAATTTTCATGAAAAATGGTGTTTCTTTTTACATTCAACTTTTAAATAAAAAAATTAATCAAGTAAAATAAAAATTACTTACAATAAAGATCCAGCATTACAGAAGTTGCTAGGGGAACGCTGATATTGTTATTGGAAGCTTGACATGTAAACGATGCTTTGAGGTCTGATCTAGAGACTTTGGTCACGATTAATTGACTCTCAACAAATTTTTCATCCGTATTGATCGAATAAGTTGAATCGAGGAGTACTTCATTTCGCCACCATTTCACCTTTGGTACTGGAAGTCCTGGTATACAGTAGTGTATTTTGAAAAAATATAGACTGCTGATTGAAATTAAATGAACAAATTATTAAATGCCTTATGTGAACGAAATAATTTATCCTATATCCATCATCTATAACAAGTTTAGGGAGTGGACAGAACTTTGAGAAAAGGGTAAATAGTTTTCTTTATTGCAATAGAAATAAAAACCGGGTAAATGCTGAATCATTTTTCAGTAACACTGGTCTGACATTCTCCCCACACTATATACTCGTAATTTCATCAGTTTGTGTGTCACTCTAAAATTTTATGTCGGACCCTGTGTACCCATAGTTATAAATTAAGTACCCATATACTAATAATTCTAATTTTCCATTTATCCTTTATAAAATGTTATGCCAAACACATTATACGGCCGAATTATGACATTATAATTTATTGTTGAAGTTGTTCTCTCAGTTCTATCTAAACTGGAAGTAATGCAGACCTCTCTTTTAACACCCCCACTTTACGTATATTTATTTATTCTTTAATAGTCTCTTCTCAAGAGCTTGTTTGGTGAACGTAGTCTATCTTGAGGAAGGTCTTGATTAGTAAATCTCTCCGTTAGATTTTCCAGGCTGATATTTTCTCGTCAAATTTTTGCCACGCACACTTTTTGTAATGTGTTTTATACTCGTACATATAAACTCGCAGGTCTTCTCAGCGTATCCTCATTTTGCAATGAATATCCGCTGTACTAGTTAGCGGCGTCAATGAACTGCGAATGTATCGTATGAAATGAGCTCAAGCCCAAATCGAATTGGTTGAAGGTTCTCTTTTTTGGGGTTTTGACAAAGAAAAGGAACTAATCTCATTAGTACATTCGATCCCTTTTTATCTATAAGCTCTTAAAAGCTTATCTTTTTCAGAGAACTCATCACTTCCTTTTTTTTGCTTCGTCGACGTAACTTGAGTCTGCAATTCAATTTCCTAGAATTGTTGAAATAATTTGTGTCACTCAGCTCTTTTCCTCCCCTTCCTCCATCTCGCGAGGAGATATGTTTGAAAAAACGTTTGTTGACAGTGGAATGGAAAACATTTTTATTGCGTGTAGGTAGCAGTTTGTGAAATTCTTAAAGGTGTAGGCGTTAGAAATATGTAGAATAATTTTTTCGCTCATTTTTGATGCGGTATAGGTAGCCTGAATATGATCTAATTTCATCTGGAATGTCACTTTTAAAATCAAGAAAACATTTTTTTTCAAATATTTAAATTATAGATACATATTGTAGATGGCTTCACCCCCTAAACCGCCTTATTAGTGCTAGTCCTCCCTTCCGCCGACAGTAATTTTGAACTTTCAACTTCACCATCAGTAATTTCGATCGTATCACACCTCATTTACTTTCTTAATAAAAAGCAAATAAGTAGCTACAATAATTTCTATAATCCCAACTAGTCATTTACTGGAATAATAAGGGGCAACATATCGAAGGAAGTACATGAAACTTACTCGCTTATTAACATTTTTACTTTTCTTCCTTCCTTACCCTTTCTCCCTCAGCGTTCCGCCTCAATATGGCTTTGCTTTTGGCATTCGTCTTGCCGTATATTTATAAAAATATATAGGAAGCCTATATTTCGTGTCCTTGGGGAACGTATTTAACCCTGTAATATCTCGCTTTCGAAAGTCGAAATGCAAATAATGTACTTCTCGTGTCGGATCGTATTTTTTCCTCACTTTCATGGTATTAGTCCTACTGCAGTGTTTGGTTCTCATGGAAAGCAATAAAAACAAATGCTCTTTTTTCTTTAAATGCTTACATATTTCTTCTTCTTTTTTTTTTTGAACATATCCGTATCGTGGACATTATTTCTTTTTCTACCACACTCACTTTTCAAATTATTGCTCCTTTGACAATATTTTTAACGATGCCTCAGAGATGTGGATATTTAACTTGTCAGTTTGTGACATTTTATAGTTAGGTGGATGAAGTATTTATGTCATGGAGGTCGACTTCTTGTGGAAGCCGAAACATTCGGATAAGTTTGAAATCCCCATTTTCAAATGTAAAACTTTGAATACTTCCGTAGGAAATTCGAGGATTTGAATTCAAAAAAATAAACCTGAAATAGCCGATTATGCTTACTTATGTCTACAAAAGGCTATTTTTAGGTTAAGAAAAACGAAAAAACAAAAAAAATGAGTATGACTTCAACATAATATAGATATTATACTTTAAAGTATGAAAAAGTTGGGTAGCCTTATGCCACTAAAGCGGAATGCAATAAAAGCAGCAAAGTACACTTGAGGATAGTCCACTGAGGCTTTTATACTTGGTTTCTTTTTTATCCCTTTCATTTTCTTATACAAATTATATTATAAGCAGTGACTTTTTTTGTTTTGTTTGTCTGCCAAAAGAATTCATTCTTACCTCCGTAAACTCGACAAATAAATTTAACGTCGCTATTTTCTTCGTAAGGTCCTGCGATGCCGTTGGATGTCACTTTTCCACGTTGGTCGTAAATTAGAGGCTTTTCTGGCGGTTCTGAAAAGTCAAAATGAGAATAACTCGGAATGATATTTTAATAGGTATAAAATGTAATCGGATTGGAGTGCGTGTGTGTAGTTGAGTGTGGACTGAATAAGTCTACGAGAAACACTCTTCTATTTTCTTGGCGACCAGAATTCGACTTTACACTCGATTACAACAAAGTTCACTGAAAAATTTCGACTTTTAAGACCTGCACATACCAGGAATAATCGTGCGAATTCCATGAACCGTGCACATTGAAGAGTAAAATTGTAAGGTAAAAGTAATATTGAAAAAAAATTTCATATTCGATGAATATAATCAGCTCTCGAAAAAAAAATGAAACCTTTGAATTTATTTTGTCAGCTAGGACGCGTTTATCACAAATCATCGGTAAATTTTTTTCCAACAATATTCTTTAAATTCTTCAACACCTCCAGCTGTATGTACCTTGTACATTCTCTGCGAATATAATGTAAATACCAGTCTTCCGACACTTGAAAACTGTACCTGAAAACGGCTGTATCTACTGTTTAAGAAACGAAGGGGAAAAAAAATGTAAATAAATAAAGTGAATATAAGAAGGGCAAAACACGAATTTGGTCGGGAGTTAGCAGGAACGTTAATGAAATTCTTTTCGTATTTTCGCGAATGAGTAAGAATGAGCTCTAAATACGCCTTTTGCCAAAAAGACAACAAAATGAATTTTAGAGTAAGATGAATGTTGCCTACAATCGTTCAACTATATGTACGCTGTGTAGGTATAGAGTATACAAACCCGTCGGAAAAGTAAACAATGGAAGAAAAACAATAAACAAAAACTGTATATAGATGTCAGAGGAATTGCATTCCAAAAAAAACTTCAAGTAAAAGAAAAAAAAAGAGGCAAGTGGTACCTGTAAGAGTAAAAGGGATGAAGAAAAAAAAAAGCTACAGAAATACTTATACTTACTATTCTTACGTAAACGAAACACAATTCGAATGAGAATTGAATTCGTTTACACAAAAATAAACATTGAACAAAAAAAGTGCCATTCGCTACGATGCCATCACGGTTTTGAAAGTACATATAGCAAAAAAAAAAAAAGCTTTAAAAAGTTGAGAGTATTTGTTCCATTACATTTTACAAACGTCGATTAATATACGATTAAGCTTTTTTTTTTTTTTTAGATTTTTTTGTGCTACGCCTTCTATTCACTTTATAAGGGTTTTCAGTTTTCCTTTTTCCAACCGCGCTTTCTTCTCCTGTCTTCGTCTTTCTTCTGTTCTTGTTATTCGGATCTTCGTGGGCAAGACAAATTATTTTATGCTTCTGCATTTTCCCCCCCTTTTATGTCTTTACGGAATGTACCCAAACTCGTATGAGTGAGACATTTCTTCGTCATCTTTATGGCATATTTTGTTCTCAACACTTCGCCCTTCATGCTATTCATCGATCGTATATTGTCTTACTCGGAAGTAAAATAAGGTTTACGTTATGCTGGTTTTGTCACAGTTTTGTCCACCCGAAAGTTGTATTTAGCAACTTTTGGAATAGGATCATAGATGTATTCTCATTGATTCTAGTTTGTTTTTTGTCAGTTTTCAATTATTTAACACTTGGTTTTTTTTTGGAATCACTCATAATTCAAAATATTTGTGCCTTGAAAAAAAAAAAAATTCAATATTTTGGTACTCTTGGTATTGGTATATTTGAAGCACATGTTTACATTGTTCTTACAGAATGAAAAATAATATTTCTTTGTAAAGCTCCTCTGACCATCCGGTCTTGAGAGACGGCCTTACAGGAGTTCCAAAAGCTCAGATATGTTCCGCACGTACCTGGCTGACATTGCGAAATGCTATTTGTGCAAGTCAAAAACGTAAGGATAGAGAAAAAAATCTGCTAAAAAGAATAACTACCTGCTGAACGAGTTGAAAGTATATTATAGTTCTTTCGTCTTGTACCCCTTTCATTCTCTTTAGCTTCGAGAGTCGTTTGATTCTGCTTGGAAAACACTGAGCACGTATCAAAGTGTTTTATGTTGCATGACGACGAAAATTTTCTATATCCATACTTTTCCCCAACGTTACCAGACAAAATAGTTTCCGCATCCAGCTCCAGCATTTCTCGAGGTTCGACAGGAAACTGTTGTTGAATGTCGAAAATATAGGTATTTGATTTCTGTAGAGCGAGGAGAAGAAAAAGCTTTCTTTTGCGTGAGCTGTAAGTATAGTCTGATGCACAGGACTGAAATAATTTATTATCGAATTCTGTTCTCGATATTCCCAATGGTACTGAAGAGTCGCTCTAACTAGGGTACATATACTGCTAAGTTGATTTTCTGACTACGTGGACAATCTGTGCTAACTTACGTTATTCATAATTCCACCCAAAATTCACCTTATTTTATTGTCAATAAAAAACTAAACGTGATTTTAAAAAATGAATTATTCTACTCGTATATCGCTTTTTTGTTGAACTTTGACTCTGGTTTTTTTGGTCTTCAGATTTTGAAATAGGTATTGGAAAAAAATTGTCTATAAGCGATATCTGAAAATTTTTTTGCACCTGCTGAGAAAGACGAAAATCGAAACCTTTGTCATTACATTCTTTGACAGCACTCCTCAGTCCCTCTTAATTGTAAAAGAAAATCATATTTTCTGGCTCATCCAGTTTGACACCTTCGGCTGAAGCTCAGTTTACACATGCCTTTGCGTAACCCCATACGCCAGTAAAGAGATGGAAAATTAATTTTTAATAAGCTGTCGATTTTTTTGCTGTTATGTCAAATTCGGCTCGTCGTAAACTGCGTTAACTACCACTTTTTTCTAACGATGAATGGCTTTTACAATTTGCTTTTTCCCCTTTTTTTCTTTTTTTTTTGCATTCCATTCATCTGACGATCAAATAATGCTCTACCCTCTGTTATATATATACTAAGCTTTTTCTTCTTTTGTGTGTGTAATGTAAATCGAAATACGTACGAGTATCTTTACGGTGTTGGCGTGTACGTATGGTTTTCTCAAAAAGGTGTTACTATATATGTTTTTGACAGGTAATTAACTGCGGCAATGGCTGCAGTAGCAGAGCATTCTGTGCGATGAAGCTTTGTGTGAGCGGAGGGCTGGTGGTGGTTAATGGTTGCGTCGGTTTCGTACTTCGTCTACACAATATTATATTCTATAGACACTATTATGTGGCAGGAATATATATATGTGAGCTGCGCATTGTGTACAACTGTACTACGCCTATGAAAACGATATTAATTTTACAAGACAGAATAATATTATACAAAACGTTTAATTGAGTAGACTTGAATATTCGTCAGGCTACGATTCGGTTGGCGTGCGATGTGAAAGTTGGGACTAGGGGGTCGAGTAGGTGGTGAAATCCGACTAAGGTGCATTGAATTCGAAGCAGATCAGATTTTTCTTCGACTATAAGGTGCGTCTCTTAATATGTATCATTTCTCACAGCTGAAATCTCTTATCCTATCTATACCATCCTTCTGTACGTGTATCTGATGAGTGTCTAGCCTTAACTACGAGTATAATGAGACGATGATTCTTCAAAATACATAAATGAAAACAAAACACTTTGCAAAGACATAATGGTGGCTTCGCTATTTCGGGTATTCATAATTGCTAGTTTCTGCCGAACATAACTATTCTTGAGAATCGTCGTGTTTGTTTTCTGTTTAATCTCTTTACAAGACTGTGGGGGTCGGGGGAGCAGCTGCGAAAATGCTCGATCATTTCCTCTGTCCTCTAACCCATGCCCCAAACGGTTATGTTTTATCTACGCATAAACAAGTAGTCAACTTTGTACAAATAACAACACACTTACACACACACACACTCCATAGAATTGAGGGAGAAAAACAAATCGAATTGAAAGCAGCAATTGCATGGCGAAAATAAATTTTTGAGACAGTCATACCTAATTCATGAAGAATATCAAACATTTAATCAGATGCTAGTCATCTTTAAAAATAAAAATTTGTTCTTACCCTATGATTTCGAAATAATAGACTAATTATCATAAAAAAGCTACGCAATAGTTCGATATGCCTCTATCAAATAATATTTGACAGCAAACACTGAAGTCGATGGGCCGAATATAACGTTAAGACATTTGCTGATTTGCTTGGATAACCTGTTTTCAGTCAGCAGGTTTTGTATACTTAATGGACATATTATGCATAAGATGTTTAAAAAACCCTGTATCTTTAGACAAAACGTACGGTTGTTCATCCAACCTAAGAGCTTAAACTTGCAATTGCAGCTTCAAATTTGTTTTCTTCGAATCCAATAAACTACAGTTTAGTCCCACATAGAGTATTTTTTATGAGAAATTAAGTAGCACTCACCTATCACTTGCAGACGAACTTTATTATTTTTTGTTGGAGACCGTTGAAAATCCACACGACAGCGATAGAAGCTAGAGTCTGATAGTTTGACATCTTCGAGTATCAAAGATGCTGGATCTGGACTGGTTCGAAAAAATGCTCGATCTCCGATTACTGAATTGTTTTTCCAGTGTGTGCCCTCTTCCGATACTTTTCCTCGACGATCAAAACTGAAAGTAAAAATAAATACCTGAATGAATAGCTGGACAGGTGAATGTAAATAATAAAATAAAATAAAAACAGCTTTATTGCGCAACTTTCTCTACATGAACAAATACATAAATAAAATGAAAGACCAATAGAATAAAAAATAAAAAGTTTAGTAGTCCTCCGCGTCGTGTGTTGGGAGGGTAGCCCCCGATTCTCCCCGCCTGCCATTGTTGCTGTTGCGCTCTCACTTTTGGGCATAAGCCTCCCTCCTTTTCTTCCAATCTTTTTTGTCCAGGGTATACCTCCTCCAAAAAGGTCCTAGCTCCTTCCTGAGCTCGTCTTTCCAATGGGTATTGGGCCTCTCTACACTTTAGTTTGACCATAAGGTCTCCACCCTTCCACCCTTCACTCCCACCTCTGACTCCCCTGGCGCATGATATGGCCAGCGTAATTCCACTTTAGGTTCTTCACCACCACCCCAGTGTTTTTTGTTTTAGTTTTCTCCTTGATAGTAGCGTTCGCTATTCTATCAGTTTTCCTGAAACCTAACATACTACGTTGCATAGCCATTTGGGTGGATTTGAATCTTTGAATGTTCTTTTTAGTTGGTGCCCAGGTTTGAGCGCCAGTCACAACTTTGTCAGACTTCACTTTTGGTTTTTATCGGAATTTTGCTTTTGAAAATGCCTTTAAATCTCCAATAGTTATTCCAACCTCCGCTAATACTGTTTATGAAAGCTCTTTTTCCCTAGAGTGGCCAAATGAAACTATTTGACCCAGTTACTTAATTTCTGGCACCCACTCGATACTATCTCCACCTATGGTCACTTTTTGTTCTTTTCCATTTAAACAAGAGTTTGGTTTTGTTCATGTTGACACTCAGTCCTGCGTGTTTGCACACCTCAATTCATTTGTTGGGATTTTTGGTTAATTCGTCTAAATCACTTGCAATTAGTACGATGTCATCGGCAAATCTTAAATTGTTGAGTTAGGTGCCGTCGATTCTCATACCCCTATTCTCCCATTCCAGCTGGTGCATTGCTTCCTCCTGGGCGCAGTTAAACAGGTTCAGAGACAGGCGAATAAACTAATTATAATGACATAATTTACAGCTGACTATATATATAGGGTGGGGCAAAATGATCGGCTACATTTGTTTTTTGAATTATGCGTAAGAAAAAAGATAAGGACATGCGGTTGCTTCTAAATGAAACTTCATTCCTTAAGGTTACGTATGAAATACAATCAGTGACGCTCCCAGAAATTTTTCAAGGGAGGAGCTAAGGCATAAATTTATTCCCAAAAAAGTCCCGAAAAACTGAAAATCTTCTATTCAGCCTTTTTTTGATGAAATTCAAGGCCTAAAGGGAAGGTTTCAGCTCCATATCCCCTCTTGGTGCGCTACTGAATACAATTTCACTTTATCATGTTGATCATTTTGGGTTAAAATTTTGTAGAAAATATTCCGGTTAATCTTTTCAACGCTGGAAGGCTCTATTACGATCAGTACCTGAAGCCTTTATAAGGTGAGTGTCGAAATTGAAGAAATTTTGTTCTCAATTTTGATGATTAAAAAATTCGATTCCTCATTAATTAAATTGTTTTTAAAAAAAATAATTCAAATTAAAATATTTTTCGAGGGCATAAAATAATAGTATTTCACCACCCACTTTAAACCAACACTCAATTTTCCCGAAATCAAACTTAAAACAGTAAACAAAAAAAGGAAAGGAAGAAAAATGCGTTTATAAAAGCTAGAGGGTATTCAAGTACTTTCAACTTCCAAGATTAACCAAAGGAAAATCGAGGATTTTCGTAATTTTTTTTGTTCTTTTAATTGATGTAGGTATACTACAAAAACTATAAAAGACGATTCGAAAAATCTGAGAGGCGGAAAACTTTGTGTAAAGTATTCGGACTCCATGAAGTGAGAAGAAACGAGAGTTAAAAAATATTCTCGAGTATAACGACTAAAAAGAAGGAATAAAGAAAAAAATGGGGGAAAATGATGAAAGTAAAAACAATTGAGCTGACTTGCTCATTTTATCGTCGATTCTGAAATTAAAATTTCTTCTCATTTAACAAATTCAACGAATAAAGGGAAAAGGAACGTTGTGGGGCTGGGAGAAAATACAAAAATATCAACTTTTCTCTGGAAAAGTTATAATGAATGCGAGGGTTAATGCTTCCAAATATTGTGTAATGCTTAATAATAGGATAATTATTGTAGGATATCTATAGCATCCGCATGAAAAAGAGTTTACATTTCTACATAATATGAACGTTTGAATACAAGTACTTAGATGAGAAGAGAAGACAAAAAAAAATAAATGAACATAAATAAATCCATATTATAAAAAAAATAAGTATAGAAATAAATTAAATTAATGATTTTAAAAATCATAAATAAAAAAATTATTTTAATAATTATATTAAATAATCCCATAAGATTAAATAAACAAAAATAAGTCATATTCAATTTGTGACAAGAACAGACCCTCTGAAGGCATCCCCCTTCATTCGATTTTCGCCGAGGATAACGCAGGGCCACGGCCGGGGGCGGCAATGCCCCCAGCAATATTTGTCTACCCGGGAATTTATTTTGCACTCCAAGTATTTTCCTCGAGCTACGGTCCTATTTTAGTTGTTTTTAATAATTGAAAATCAATAATATTAATATTATGTACATTTAGATATGTAACAACCATCAAACTGAAACTTTATTTTACATCGTCTTTGCCTGCTGCTGTATAGACATATATACAGTAGTTTATTCTTGTGTGGTTAGTGAGAGGAAAAATGTATGCAATTTGACGAAAAATGAGGCACATAGTAATGGTCTATTGTAATATTTCAAAATAATAGGGTAAATGCCAAAAATGTTGGCAGTCCTGATTACCCTCCTCACTCACAGAAAAACATGATCAGTAATAATTTCTCTTCAACTTTTGTTTAAAATGTCTGTATCGGTCTCAGCCATTCATTTTGATAAGAACATCTGTCCTACATTTTGATTTTTTTTTTCTTCAACAGGGTTTGTTCAATTTTCTGGCAACTATACATATATATAGATTCTTCATTTCTGTACATTTCTACGAAGATTTCTACCTCCATTGTCATAATACTTGACAGAAGAAGAAAAATTCCGAGGCTGAGTTACACCTCTAGAAATGATTGCAGATTTTTTTGAGTTATTTATCTTTTGGAAAAAAGTAGTACACATTTTGGAATGGTAGGCGTCGATGATTATACTTTATAGGCATAGTAACTCAGGCGCAAAAGACATATTTATCTGGGAAATAAGCAATTTAAAATCGAATAGACGACGGAGAAGATATTCGTATTTTTGACGAATCAAGTTTTCTTCTTCTCCCTTTTGGTTTTACTGGTTTAGTGAATCCATTTATTGACTTGCGTTGGTACTGGTAGTAAGCAAAAAGTATACGAAAAGAGAGACAGACAGACAGACAGACAGACAGGAAAAAATGTACGTAGGTATCGATATTCATTTTCTGTTGGCAGATTTCCCATCGAAATCCTCCATTTTTTTTTTTGTTTATTTATTTTTTCTTTGGCTGGAGCAAAATGAGAAGGGCTCAAAACCAGATTAGTTCCGACAAAATGCGAAATTTTCTTTATGTAAACGAGAAAAAAGATTTGATTCGTTGTCATTGTGCGGTTGAGGTGAAAAAGATGGAAGCTTTATCGTCTTTCGTCTTCGTACGTGTAGCAATTGAAACTTTTTTTTTTTTCTGGGAAAATGTATATCGCAGCCTTTTCCGGTTTGCTTGCCCAAATATGTTTGTCAATTTTCAATATGACGGAAGCGTTGGCGTGGTTTTTTTTCGATTACCGACAGAAATTGAGGTGAAAATGAAATATTGATGCTGCAATATTTTAGCTTTCATTTCATGCACTTTTTTTTAAGTCGATAGCTTTTCTCGCGCGTTACTTGAAGAATCTTTGCGATATATATATAGGGTTTACAACATTTGCTCACAATTTCAACTTTTGTGCGTGATTCACTTTTTAATTTTTCATTTTTTTTTTTTTTGAATAGTCAAAACTTTTTAGGGTTCTTGTTTGATGGTTTCCAAACTGTCCACCACCGCTCTTTGGGGCCGCAATAAATTACGTGCGGAATTCTAAATCGCCGTCGAAATATATTAAATATATATTTTAGCTGTTCGTGTTTGAGCGTGCAGTTGCTTTCGGTGGCAGACGTCACAGGAAATTATAATGCTAACACGGATCGAGTGTACAACGTCGGCATTCGTTCTATGTCCTCCGATATCATGGCTAGTGGATGATTTACGTTGATGGGCACGTATGATGGGGCTTCATTTATCAGCAAGTGAAAATATGTATTTTCTCGTCGCTGTTGTGAAATGAAAGCTTGCCACATTTTTTATCCTGCGTGCTATTTTTTTCATACGCGAATCGCGGTCGCCGGACGTCAGCAGGAGTGCGAATAATTTGATTATTGTCTAGAAATTTCGAATTGCAATCTGTTTCCCAACGTGTGTTGATTTAACACTCCTAGATTTAGTGAACGACGTATCATTTTTCAATCTCTTGTGGAACACTACTTCTGGTGTATCCAAAATTGATCCGCGAGCATCGGTATTTTTTTCGCTCGTATATAGCTCTCATTGGCAGCAGGCTGACTGATAGTTATAAAAACAGGCTTCTGATTCGTGAGCAATATAAATGATTGTTCATCGTCCTCTGCTGAGATGATTGTTTTGTGTATAAATTAGGTTTATCCTTCTGGACTTGAATCTGGGCCTGTGTGTACCTATAGATGAAACCCTATAGCTGCCGTAAGTCCAGAAATTACATGTCCAAGATGTCTTGGAATGTAGACTAGATTAAAATTCATTTTATTACCAGCATTGAATTGCTGTTTCCTTGGTTGTATAGAATGTTGACTTAATCCATCTGCTGACTTACAGTCCTAAAGAGATGAATTGCTCTATTGTATTTGTCATTGAGTGGAATGAAAGACGTAAAAATGTTCAAGGTCTTGAAGTTCTCGCTCATTTAATACAACAACGTCACATCTCAAAATTATCAGTTTTTTTAAAAAGCTATACCATCTTAAAGCAGACATAAAAACAAAAATTTTCATATATTTAACTCCAAAATTATGATTTTTTGAGTTGTGATGTTGTTGAATTAAATGAGCGTTCTGAAAACTGATTAGTATAATATGATAGCCTACTCATTTAAATTTTTAGATTCTGTCTGCTTTTTTTTAAACTTTGGAATATAATATGTTCTGAAAATATTATATGTGATACTTTCACGCCTCGAAGTTTCCTTTTACTGGCAGCATTTGAATTTCGAATCATTGGGTGGTTTACGTTGACAATCAAAATTCATTTTTTGATTTCTTTTTTTTTTTTTTACAATTGGTGTGTGGGAAGTGAAATGCTTGTAAACATCTACATTGGTTGGTTTTTGAATTAGCATTATCGATGAACGTTGATGTTGTTTTTTCGTTTTTACAAAAACAGATTACTTTTTTCCATGCCAAAGTATGCTTTTAACTTAATTAGAATTCGCGTATGCTAATACCGTACCATGTTTTTTGTTGTTGTCGTTTGGAAAGTGGGAAAAAAAATTCTATTTTCCCGGAGCTTTTTCAGATGCGTTCAGTTTCACGCTCAAATTCGTGACATGGAAAAAAAAGAAAGGAAAAAGTGAAAAGAAAAAAGGTATATAGTAAATTGAAAGAGGAAGTTTATCACATGGTTCGGTTTCAAAATTATCTATAAAAAGTTCCTCGTTTGCATGAAAAAAATATAGAAATAAAGTAAAAATGGAGTAAACGAGGCATCTTTTCAAATAAAAATGAGATGCAGTCGACTAAAACTTGTGAAAAATTACTCAACGGCGCAACAGTGCAAAATGCATCGAATCGTTAAATGAAAAAGAATGAAATAGCTTCGAAAAAAGGGGGGGGGAAGTGGTGGTGTATTTCTAGAAATATTGATCAAATGTAGATGCTGTGTTTGGTTAATATTAAAGCTGTGTAATGAAGAATGGGGCAACTATATACATGTTTTTTAAAATACTAGTTACTGAGTAAATTTATTGTCAGTTTTGATACTTCAGCCAATCTGTTGTCAGTAGATTAGATAGGTTCATTTGGTACCGAATCATATTGTGAAAAAATATCTTTTTCCAAGAATTCCTCGGTGATTTGTTTGAAATTCAACTCCTTAGTTAGATTCATACCTATCAATATCTTCCTTTGGATGATGCTGATAGTTTTTGACCATACTGAACGACCTTGCAGAAACTGCATTTACTACAATTATTTTCTAAACTTTTGTCGATATCCACGTAGGAGCCAAATCTTTTGGGCAAACACTCAGATGAACGAATTTTATTGGAGCCAGAGCTGTACAACATAGACTAACGTTATCAACACCACAGTGTGTATAAATGGAATATTGAATAATAATAAAGTAATTCTCATTACTGAAAATTTGACATTAGCAAGAATCATGAGAACCAATTTTTATGTTATAAATATATTTTAAAAAAACACCAAAGCAGGAGAGGGTAGGTATTCATATAAGTTTCTACTACACAGGTTTTTTCTCACTTTTAACTTTCTTTATTTGCAGTCTGTAAACTCATATACTTATTACGCGATCGTATTACTAAACTATTTCATTCAATAAAATTGGAGGGAAAATATAGAGATGTGACCTCTACACACTATAAGCCACCGAATAGAATATGCTGCTTCATTTATTTGAAAAGGTCGTTATACTCGTATAAGCAGAGTATAATTGGTGATTTAAAACATTTTGTGTACTAAAAAAATGCATTTGCGCCCCCGTACCTATATTAGCTATTCAAATTTCGCGTTAATTTATTCGAAATTTTCCGCTGAATTGTCATAGTACGTAAATCTACATGCAACTGTACAAAACGATCCCATAATTTCGCAAAACTTAATTCAAATAAACGAACAAAAATAGCAGTAATGTTGAGCTAAGATAATCGTCTTTTTCCATCTGCCACGAATATACGTCCAGAACGGTATAGTAAGTTTTTGTTTCTCAGAAAATGAGGCAGCCATAACCACAACACACATACGTTGAGTGCGTCGTAAGTCACTCACTTTTGTGAAAATGCATTTAGGTTGATAACTCGCTGGGGAAACGTTCGCCATCGTCGAGCATTTTTTCGTATAAATATATGCAAATGTATAATATGGTTTACCCAGATCTGTGCCAAGATTTTTATTATTTTGGGTGCCTTTTCCAGCAAAATGCACATCACCTACCCCGAAATGCTGTCGTTACTGATTATCGCTATTTGTGCAAAATTCAAAAATTTGCATCGAGTGTAAGACTATTTTTTCACGTTAGCTTTCCACTCATCTGTGAGTTGAACGAACTGTATTTTTTGTGGATACGGAACCGAAAGAAAGAAAATAACAGTACTATATATTATCAGAAGCTATCTGGACCAGATGTTAAATAAATACACCAGATAAGTAATTGACTGAAAAATATGAAAATACATAGTTAGGTAATCTTACCTGTAAATGGCGTCCATTTCGTTTCGGTACCAAACAACGAGAATGGTGGAATCATTTTTGACTGGAGGTCGTATATTACACGGTAGATTAGCACTACCCTTAATTATTGCCTGAACTTCAATTGTTGGACCTGGAAATAATAGAAATAAAATAAAATTATATAATGCTTTATCATTTTTATTAATTAACAAGCAATCGTGAAAACACTAATATCTTCATTCGCGGTGGAAAAAAGTATCTCAATGTTTAGTACAGAGTAAAAGATGTATAAGCAACGAATATATTAGCAATGTAGAGAAGTTGCGTACCGTCACATTAATTAGCGGGGTTAAGCTCTTTTTCATTCAACATCTCAGGAAGAAAATTCTCCTAAATAGGATCAGAATTTCGAGGATAATATTTTTTCCTCTTTTGGGCGTTTGAGAAAGGGGCGGCATTTATGATGAAAAATATCTTACAATAAGGTCATTGAGGGTTTATATTCGAATCAGTTTCACTGTTTAAGTCACAGACAATTTTTCCCACCCAGAGCTTTTCAATTGCTATAAATAGGGGTAAGAGCGTTTTTACTCGTTTCTGAGTGTATGACTTCGCATAAAAAATTATTACAGTCTACAAAAAATGTGAGGAAAGCACTATACGTACCAGCAAGAAAATAACAAGCGCCAAGAACGGTGCAAAAAACGTTTTGCGATCCCATCATTTTTACTTTCATAGGCCAGAAATTTGAGGCAATCAGAAAAATTGCCATTTAAAAAGAAAAAGGGGAGAGAATGACGCAATTCACTGAACAATATTAGAGAATTTGACCGAAGAGACAGTTACAGATCCATACACGGGGAGACCAATAGCGATTGAATCATAAATACGTATATAATTTTAAGCAAAAAAATGTTTTTCTTCACCATTAGGGGCGACACTGCTCAAGTAAGGAAGAAATTTGCTTCTGGTAAAATTATTCACCTCTCACTCTTTTTTAACCCAATCTTCAATATTAGTCATTATATATTCTACCATCTGCCGTGCTGGAACACAGCAGTGCGTATTTTTGTGCATATCAACTATGAGGGAGAGACACCAGAGTTAAAGATACAGTAACTGATGAAAACAAAGGATTAATCTAGGGTTAAAAGTAAACTCTTAGGGGTACAAACCCACCTACTGATTATTATCATTATAATTATTATAATAATATGCTAACAATTATCTTTCGAGAAAAATATTTGTATCTACTTGGGAATGATTTCGCGGGCATTTATCTCACAACAACTGTAAATATAACTAAAATATTATTTTGAGATTAAATGGTTTTGCAAAGGGAACAGTCAATGTTTATCTATTTACCTATTGAAATGAAAGTAAATAAACACAGGTGGTTGCTCAACTCCAACCGCATATATCACAAATTTTAACCCGAATGTGTTTCGAAAATCGAGGAAAATGAAAAATAAACAAGTATGAAGGAAGACAAAGACGAAGAAAATAACGAACAGAAATGAAATTTTAAAATAAGATCGTACCTTTTTTTTTCAACTCTACAGGATATAAACTTGTAACGAGGATATGCAAAAAGATGAGAAAGGTTGTATCAGACTGGGTTACTACCTATTTTATTTTTGTTTACATTATATTAACTCAATTTACGAGAATCAGAAACTTGAGATATACTTGGTAAAGCTCTTTCACACTATCCTTCAGGAATAGAAATATTACACGAAACATGCAGTCTGCATTCTGCACTCAAGAGCAGCGCACAATGTCTATAAAATATTAGTCAGAGGTAGAAAACAAAATAATAAAGTAAATAGATCAATTTGAATTGATCCTGAAGACGTGAAAAAACTGAAGCCTGCATGATTATGACATACTAGCGTCTCTAAAAATACACAAAAATTCATAAAATACTTGTAATTAAAGTAAACTATATGTAAGTGTTTTCACGGGATTACAAATTAAATTTGCACTGAAATGACCTTGACACAATTAGATGCATTAATTGAACTTTAATAACAAACTAAACAGTGTAAGTACAAAAGTGAAATTGGAAATTCAAGAAAATAATTTGAGATGAAAACACCAAAATATATCTGAATGTCTATCTCAAGTAAACGCCAAAAAACGAATGACCAGAGTTCAAGTTCACAAATAAGAATGAGTAAAATGTGCACACAAGCGATAAGGCATGAATAAACGAAGTGAAAATGTAAATAACAACAAAGAGAATTCATCAGGTGAGAACATGATGATTTGATGATACTTCTTTTAAAAAGTAGACGAAAGGTGACCGTATATATGGTCATAAAAACGAGCAGATATTTAAAATGTACGATCTAAAGTGAGTGTGTTTTACATATACAAAACCCATAACAAAACCGATGTAAGTGCCATTTTTACGAAAAATGAGTTAGGAGGTGGAATATAGTATTATTTGCTAATCTGTGTTTCATATATACTCGTATAATCTCTGAAAATATTCAAAAAATTCACCGAAGTAACTTGAAAAAAATACTGAAGAATAAAATAAAATTCCACTCACACCAGTGCTCAATTAACAAATTTATTCTCTGATCAGAAATCAGGAAATCTGCAGAATGATTGACTGATCAGAGCGCCACCGACATGCACAATGTATGAATTTGGATAAAAAATTTCAGCTAGAACCCGTGAATTCTTACAAAGTGCTGTTATTTCTTTCATTAATTTTGTATTTCAACCCCATTTGTTCACTATGATTGAAAACTTTTCTCAATGCTAAGTACCAGTAGGTATTCATATATAGGACTTCTTAAACAGGCTGTTTTTAAATTGGTAAACCACGTAACTTGAAGATGAACACTTTTGGTACTAGTAGCGATTTGCTTTGAAATATGTTGAGTTGATAGCTGCTTTTTTGCGTATTAGTTCAGTATTTCACTAAAACTTTTCGATACCACGCACGTGGATTAGAGTTATCTTGAATCTCTTTCATCTGACTGTAAAAAAGTTGCACCGTTTCGACTGGCATGTGGCGTAAGTAGGAGTAGGCTATAAGACATCGTCACATCTTACGTTTACGATGCTATAAAGAGTTGAACGTGTTTTCCTCCTGCAGTGGGGATCGTTTTTCACATTTTCTGGCTCCGATTTCCGATTACCCCCCCGACCATCATTCTTCTCAACCCAAAATCGGTTCGGCAAAATTAATGGACTTTATACGTTTTGATACTTCCTCGTATGTTAGCTCGTTTTGTTTTGTTATTGTTTTCGCATTTGCAAACTTGACAAAACGATCATTCGAATTTTTTCCCCCATTACCTTCTATATATAGTATTTTGCAGTAATGTGTTTCACCATTGATTCAATAAGACTATCGACCTAACATAATTATGTAGGTATGTTAGTTCAAAATTTCATTATAATATGTTATTAATATATTATAAAAACAATGTACGTATTGTAGCTTACACGATATTTTATCCAATAAGAATTTTGAGAGTATGTATAGTTGGTTTTATGTGAATCACGATGGTGAAGTAGAAAATGATAAGAAGTCGCTACTCGCTAGGTTAGGTCATGAAATGAGAAATAGTCACAGTACAGAAAACTAGAGTTCAGATTTAGACTTCTGCTGCAAATAGCTTTTTTTTCTGAAAAGTGGAAACTTTTCACCAGTGAGGCAGGATGAAGTCCTGCTTCTTCATTTGTATTTTCCTGCTGACTGTGGAACCCTGCCACGTAATTACTCGTATTTCGTTTATCATAATTTTTTTTCTAAATACATGGTGTTTTATTGAAGGTTCTGATGGCCAAGCTTTCAGGTCTGTCACCTACATCTCCCCTATCCCGTTTTTAAATCCAACACCGACTCCCCGACGCGCAGTCATCTCGAGCGCGAAATTTCTATGGTGATTTACGAAGAGCGAATAAATGAAGCGCCGTCGAAATTGCGTGCAAATCAAAACTAAAAAGTACATAAATAAGTCGTCGCTGCTTAATGACACATTTAATTTCCCAGTATCGCCTCATTGCACATCTAACTGAGTAATAGTCGAAATTACGCCGCAAATTTTATCATTTTTCAGGATTAAGTGTAACTTTATAAAAGGCGCCGCAATTTCTTTTAAGGGTTCTTCGCCTCCTTTTTTTTTTCCCCACAGTCATTTTTTTTCCCTTTTTGCTGGCCTTTTTTGCTTCTTTTTGTACTGTTCCCCTTCCTTTTTTTTTTCTGGAAAATTTCTCATTTCAACATTTTTTCGTTTAATCGCATCGTTTTATTATCGCGTTTCTCGCGAAGATTTTTGCGAAAATTGCGCGTAGAAAGAATAATTATCATGAACGTATTTACTAAGTCTGGTTCTTCTTTTTCTGCCATTCTGGCCTACACTCTCTTTCTCTCTCTCACTCTCTCTCTTTCTCTCTCTCACATTGTTTTTATACCACAGCAGACCATTAAAATGTATTACAGGGCTAAAAGAGAAAAAAAGGGCTAAAGGGATATAGAAAACCGAAAAAAAAGGGGGGGGGCTCTAACGTTCAAGGAAATGGAGTCCTTAAATACATACTGACATATACACCGCGTATATAATTCTGGCTAAAGTGGTGTTTTTCCGAGAGAGCGTTTATTTTATTTTTTTTTTTCTTATTTTTTGTACGGAGCGAGTAAAATTACTCGGCAATCATCACTTTGTTCCGGAGCCATTAGGCGAGTATCCGGAATGAAGAACACGACCATTATGGTCTGCGGGTAATTATACACAAAAATTGTGTGACACATACAACTTGTTATCCCTTTTCCGCGGGCACCGTCTTATGGCCTTGTATACCGATGAGGGTTCAAAGTACGACTTTTATAAACGCTTTTCTACGGCTGGGGGTTGTGTTTTCGAAGTGCTGCTGGAAACACGGAGAAGGGGTGATAATTGCGAGAAATGACGGCGATGTTTATATGCAGTATACTGGGAAAATGGGCGAAATGGAAGGCGAAAAAAGAGGATCGTCGGAGCAGAATATTGAGACTTTTCATGGTTTCTAACAGGGTGGCGACGGCGGGGGCAGTTATCTAGCCTGATTACGATTTCATTCTTGATATTATGATTTTTTCGAAGTAACATTATTTTTTTGTGGATTTTTCACTTCCCTCAAAAACTTACGAGTAAATCTGAAGAAGTTGATGAAGTTTGCTCATGAAAATGTAAAGGCAGAAAAATTCTGAACGCATTACATGTATGTAAGCCTTTTACAGGGATTTAGAGATAATCGGTGAAAACTATTTCGTATCTTAAGGTGTACGGAATTAATTAGGCCTATCTGAAATAAGTCACTTTATATTAGCGACATGTTCAGGTTCTAGTAGAGGCTAAAATTAAAAAAATTGGGAGAAAAAAACTAGTATTTTTCAAGGTAAGATATTTATAACTAGAGACCGGATTCCTCGGCATTTGTCACTTTTGTTCCTGAAGGGGCGGAGGGTAATTTTTACATATGAGGACGAATCGGGGGGAATAGAACCCAGGAAAAAATTTTTATTTTGCCGAAAAATTCCAAAAATGAGAAAAATGCCAAAAATGGGGAAAATGCCAAAAATGGCAGATTTTGCTAATTTTCACCATTGCATAACGCATAAAATCATTGATAGTGAAAAATCACAAGCCTAATCATGCAAGCAAGAAAGTTAGTGACTGATATTGACTGTTCTCACTCTCATACATAACTGCACAATCCATACTGCATAATGATAAATTTTTATAAAAATGTATTTTTTTTATCTCTGAAATAGAATTTCATTACTTTTTTATTTTTTTGTTGCTTTTGAGGGGTTTTTGTAGGTTACTGCCAAATAATGCCAAAAATGAAGTTTTCAATGCCAATTTTTTCACTTTTCTGTGCTGAGGAATCCGGTCTCTATTTATAACCCTGATGAAAACGCAAGGAAAACTAATGTAAATGGCTAGGGATGCTGTGATATACTTGTTTTATGTGGGTTTTATTAGAAACACGAGTACCGAGAGTTGATAGGTCATCTAAATAGCTGTAAATTAACTCAAAATCACTCCTGCATGACTAGTTCTTTGCATGGACTATAATTATAATAATATAAAAAACTAAAGAAAAAATCTAAAAGTGTAAATTTACTATAATATTATTCTAAAAATTATTTTTTAATTATTAAAAGTTAGAATACGCCTATAGATATAAATCTTTTTTGAAGTATAAATTTTGAGGATCGCAGCTGATGAAGTTGAATTACGCAGGAGCTTTGCAGAGTATGTAGATGTGTGTGTCATCGCATGCGATTGATTTTTTAATATTGTTTGTGGAAATAACAATCCTGTATAATATAAAGGAAATGAGAAAATTTACTTATAACGAAGTCATAATTATACGGCCATATATAGTCGTTGGGAAAGAGAGAAAAAGGTGGCCAGGAAATTTTTTGCTCACATACTTGACCGTCGTCTGTTGAGAATTGCTCGTTTCGATGGTTTGATCCAGTATAATGAGTTGCGCTAAGTTTGTAAAAGAGAATTCTTTTTCCGTGGTACTCTCGAAGTCGAATATTTGCGACGTTGTCGTCGAGTGTTATAAAAGTTTTTCCTCGTCCTCGTTGGCCTATAGAACGCACGTTGTTATCATCATTTATCTACACCTTTGGTGACTTGAAGTGTTTGTCCGCCGTTCCTTGCGAGTTGGTTCTTGATGATGCGACGTTCAAATTAAGGTTATGGTCATTTTTCAGGACAAGGATTTCTGATTGTCAAACGATTTTGTCGCCATAGTTGGATAATCTCATTATAATTTGTAATTTAAATCTCTCTCACATAGTCTGTCATTAAGATAAAACCTAGGACACGAAATTTGAAAAATATCTCCCGAATAGTCTTTTGCAAAAAGCTAAGTCTCGTTTTATGACCGATTTCAAAGAACTTCTGAAAAGTGATTTTTATTATAATATTAAATTGTAGTATGTTGGTAGCTATTGGCACCCTAATTTTAATTTGACTATATAAAGTTGAAGTTCTTCATACGAAGGCTATAGACATAAAAAAGTTTTCTTGCTCTGCCTGTAAAATTTTAAAAAGTGGGACTGTCGTTTATATCCTATTTTAATTGGGTTGTAGAAAAATTGTTTTTTTACTGTCACAAAAACGTAATTACAGATTTTCTTGAAATTGCCGACGAAAAATTTGAATGCAGTTTCTTTCTTATAGTACATATATAGCGACTATGTGTGATCCGAAATTAAATTAATTCACGATCCAAAATTAGTATTCACCGTATCTCCAAATCGCCCTTAATGTTGTTTTTTTACTGCCTCCGCCATGGTTTTCTACGTTAAATCTTCATGCGGCATTAAATTTTTGCATAAATGTATTTTGAATGTACTTTTAAGCTTTTTTGTCGCTTAGGGTTGTGATAATGTAACTTTTTTCAAAAAAATGGAATAGCTATATTGCTTTGGCCGTTGGATTGCTTTTAATTGCATGCTTAGTCAAGATTGATTTTTAATTAAGTTTTCCATGTGGGGAGAGTCAGATATTTTTTTAATTTTTATCTTTTGGATGTTTTCATTTTGAAGGTTTCGTTTTGCTTGTTCTTGTTTTCAATTTTTTGAAATCGATATTTCATTTTGGAAAAGAATGAAAAAGGAGAAATTATCATCGGATAAGTAGGAAGATTTATGAACATTGATGAAACATCATAGGTGAACTGAGCTAGTGAGTACGGATGCGACGTGAATATGAGAATTCTGAAAGGAAGAAGAGCTAAATACGTTTCCCATCAAAATATAAAATGCCAAAAAATGTGTACCGTTCCAGTTTTAGAAAAATACCTTCCAATAGGGTAATTGTACAATGCGCTGGTGGATTGAGAATCATTTTATTCCCTATCCTTTGAACTTGTCATTTCTTACTTTCCAAAAATTATAATTTTTTTAAAGCTAGATTAGATATACCCGCCGGAGTGGGCGATAATTTTACGTAGGTACTGACTTCATTTGTAGGTTTAAAATTATTGTATAACTAATTGCCGCCAATGTATTTTCAAATATACGTATCCCATTAAGTTTCAGATTGAGCCATAAGTGAAAGGTGATTTAGATTTGAGTCATGGTGTTGTGATTTTAGCTCAACAATGACTCGCTAATCAACTCTTGATTATTCTTTTTTTTCCTTACTCGTCTCTGTAGATTGGCTTGACTGTTTTGCTACGTTTTTGTCATAATTGTCGGATATTTCCTTCAGCTTCTTTATTATAACAAAAAACATAATTTTCTTCCTTTTCTAATGAAAAAAATAAAAATAAACGTAAAAACTTTTCTTGTTTTATATCTTGATTATATTTCCTTTTATTTTTTTCCCCCATGGCGTTTTCTTTTTTTCTTGCTGCTCATTTTCCATTCGTTATACCCTTATTTGTTTCTCCTCCATAACATCTGCTTTTTTCCATCTCATTTTCTTACAAGTTCACCGTCTGCCCCTTTATTTTGCGAAAGCGCTTTTCTTCATTTCGTTTTTAGATAAGTTTATTACGTAATTTGAATTGTATTTGATGTTTCTCATAATTAATTGTTGAGGAGTTGGCACAATTTTTCAGACCTTCTCTTCGACGAAATCCACTCTCGGATCCGTTGAGATAAAAATGTGGTTAAGCGAGTTTTAGTAACCACAGACGGGCCCTTTTGTAGAAAATACCTATTTTAAAGGAATGTATTCGGAAAAGCTATTGACTTATAACCCTTTCGGTTTGGTATTTTGTTGATAAGATGAAAGTCGTTCTTACCTACCCTATCGTTTCTTAATTTTGTAGTTACGAGTATATACATAGGCTGATTCATAAATTTCCGCACTGCCTCTATATAATTGCAGGAAAAAGTCTAAAAAAAAAACCAATTGCATGGGCGTGTAGAGGGGAGTTATTTACATATGAATATCAAATTTGAAGTCAATCTAACCATCCGGACGCCCGTACGGTCCATTTGTCTAGAAGTAGAACAAAATTAGCCTACGGGAAAAAATAAGGAAAAAAATGTTCATTCCTACTGAATTAATATTTTTCTCTGTACAAACAACTGCAAAATATTTATCGGCGCTGTGATCTGGCGTTGAATAAGTTGAAGATCGTCAGCTAGCAACACTGGTATCGTCATTTTCATTTTTGCGTTCATATAGACTGTTACGAGTTGTCAGTGTGGACAGCAGTTGCAGTGCAACTGCTTGAAAACGTTCAAAACGTTTTTCCCATCAAAAAATTCCTATCGTCTCGCCTCCACCCTTCCTTTTGGTCACCGTATGCTTTTTTCATCATTTTTATATGTTCCGTCCTCATTTTACCAAGCAAAAAATAATTATTCCGCCTTTTGATGAATTTGTATTCCATACAGTAGGTTTTTTTTTCATTTATTGAAAAACAGAGAATTTTTCAAATTTACCCAGCACACGTTAAAAATGAGCAATCACCGTGATATTTGGACCAAAGGTAGCCTGTGTGTTAACGAAGATAGCCGAGGGTCTGTTTGCCCGATTTGCAGTGTTGCCTTTGCTTCAGCAATGATTTCTCTTTGGGTCTTTTCCCCGTAGGCTGATCTGGTTCTACTTCTACACAAATGGACCGTACGGGAGTCCGGATGGTTGGATTGACTTCAAATTTGGTATATATATGTAAAAAGCTCCCCTCTACACACCCAAGCAATTGTTTTTTTTTTTAGACTTATTCCTGCAATTATATAGGGACAGTGCGGAAATTTATGAATCAGCCTATGTAGGTATTGCAGTCTCTGTCATTATTCAAAGCTATTCATTACAGAAAGTTATAGTGTAATACACCCTTTCTGCCAGAAGACTTGTAAATTAATTTTACAAAAATGAACGTAAGCGTTGCTGATATTTTCCTTGTAATTATTATGCTGTTGAAGATGCCAATCTCAACCATTCACCAACTATGCAGGGAGTGAGGTAACTATGTCTATAGTTGGAGTTGCCCTTATCTTTGCTGATGTCCTTTCCATTTGATCACAAATAACGATTCGCTGTTCATTTGAATATACTGAACGCGACAACGTTTTGAGACACCCTGTATGTTTATTTTCTCTTCGGTTTCATAAATTATACTTTCTTTTCTTTTTTCTTAGGGTGCTTTTACCTAATGCCGCGCGTTTACTTTACTTTTTCCACAAAGGAACGCGGAGAAGGGCGGGCGGAAGATGAAGATTTCCCTCGGCTGTTGCCCATTGATCCCTTCACCGTTGTTTTGTTTCGCTTCGCCCTTGTGATTTCCATCCATTTAGACCCATTTTGACCCCCTCGTCATCTTCGCGACTTCACTTATCCGGTTAATATTATTTTAGGATTCCGGGCAGATTATGAATCTTCCTTTCGTCGAGATTATTTCGCGCTGTCTTCGCGCATTCGGGAAAACAAGTCCTCCGTTCAAACGTATTTTTTCGCCCTGCCCCCCCTACCCACGTCCTTTCTTGAAATTGTCAGGGATTGTTACTTCGAATGGGAAAAAATATAAGAAGCTTCGAGGTGGAAAAAAATAAATAATGAGCGAAGCAAAGCTTGATGAATACCCTGTTTGTGGTACATTTATTCTGTTAGTTTAATCAAGGTGTTTTTTGAATTTTATAATTTTTTATTCCCGCGTTGAGGTAAATCAGCGACGTTGTCTTTTATGCGGGTTTATAGCGAGAATGCGTATTGTGTAAAATGCTGGAGACACAGAGGATGATAGTGAACTTCTGAGTTCAGATGGATACCTGTAGTGACGTGCAGTTTTGTGAGGCGAGTATGAAATTAACAGCTATTCATGTAGGTAATATGCCATGCTAATAAGGCAGTTATACTTTATACGTGACTTCTATAATTACTTTACTGATGGAAAAGCGTTTTAATTGTATATAACTTGGGCTTATAATTTGAAAGTTGTACATATATGACTATGAACCCGGCTTATCACCCGAAATTCAAATTGAAACATTTTCATATATTTACTAATAGACGCTGAAAATATGCCAAAAATTGAACTCAAAGAAATGTCACATTTTTTTAGTATCACAAGATGAAAGTTTATATTATGAACTATTTAGGTCTACTATGAAATTTTAAATAATCTCCGAATAAACTTGAAAATTAAGTCCTTAATTATCCCTCAGAATACTGTACCTATGGACTGTGACTCGAGTGCAAGTACATAGCTTCCTTTTTTTTTGTTGAAATGTTGGTACAGCGAGTTAATTATAAGGATTTTCAATGCATTCTGTTGTGGTGTTCGAAATTTTTAGCATGGGTTATCAAATATACCTATTCGAATATTGACGTTTGGCTCTATTGCGTTTCTGTTCTTCGATGTTTCGACATTTTATGAATCTCCCTTCCTCCTCTCTTCCCCTTCTCCATTCTCGATGAAGGTATTACGAAACGATATTGAAAACGCGATAAAAATGCTGTAAACATTTGGATTGGGAGAGTGGAGCTATTTTTTCGTTTACGATGTTATACATTTTGCATGGAAAACTATGTAGCTTTGACTGAATGGGTAAATCGAATTTGGAATGTTCGGAAATGAAACGTTTCATATGCGGCTAGGTTCCTACCTTGGCCACGGTCTGCCTGTCGTTGGGTATAGAAAGCTTTTGAACCAAAATCTAATAATGAAAATGAAGGGTGGAAAAAGTACAGGGATAAGAATGTGAAAAAAGAAAAGCTTTTGTCGATAGCCTGCAGAATAGGCTCAAATTGTTAGTACCTTTTCCTGCACTCTTCTCCTGTGGGTGGGAGAAATATTCATCGTAGAATAATCGCATTCGATTTATAGGTCAATATTTGTGAAATCGCTCGAAAGAGTAATTCTCCCTTGAGATTTTGCTGTGTGATGTTGACTCCAGCTCATTTTTTCCTTTCAACCCAGCTAAGGTGAGATGGAAATTGCAAAAAAAGGAAAACGTTGAGAAATACGACTGCAAAAGAAAGGTGGAGAGGGGTTGCTACGATTTCCTTCTTGAACCCGTCATTGGGTTAGATGATGGTTTTGGTGAATAGGTATGTGATCCGAAAATGATGTGAAAGCGAAAATGTGGATGGGTCGACTTGTTTCGCACCCCCCCTCCGCCCGCCGTCATCCATTTACGCCGTAATATTTTTCGATTATATCAATGGTTGGTCGTTCGTATGCGAATTTTTCGTTCGTTTCCGCGGATATGTCGGTATAATTTTTTTAAAACCGACGGATTTTCTCGTTTTCACAAAAACGACATTCGTGAAAGCAAATCGAATTTCATTTTGATAAACGTTGTCAAGGGATTCGCAAAGGTACATACTCGCTCAAGTGTGCCTTGGCTGAGACCTGAAATAAGCTGATTATTTGCGAACGTGTTCAGAAGAGGCAGCTTAGGAAGCGAGGAGAACAGAAATCAATCTTTGTGGTTACTCGTGATTATTGTCGCCTCAGAAAAGAGATCGTATTTTTGGATTCAGTTAAACCGGGAAGAATCTGCTAATGGTACTTATTGTACGCGAGTTTTTCCCGTCCTACAAGAGTAGATTGGGTGAGAATTCGAAGAATGTTTCAAATGATGACTTTTGCTTTTTACTGTGTACGAATGAAAAATAAAATTGAGTTGAGTTTAACATTAATTACATAGGCAGCAAAAAATGATAAGACCTCAAATATTATGGATATTGTACGATTATGTCGCTGACATAATACACTTATAATATGTTTATTAACAAAAATAAGAAGACTTAAATTATCGGACTGAATTAATATTGAACATGATGAATTGAACAATCTGAAGCGCACGTACAAGTGATAATATTGGAAAAAGATGGAACGACGAAGCAAAAAAATGTACAGTGTTGCCAGAAAGAATGATATATCAATTTGCTGAAAAAAAACCTTCAAACCTTCGTCAGTGGCACATCATAAATGCATGCTTTTTGACCTTGATAAATCTTTTAATCCTGTAGTGGCACAAGTGGGCCAAATTGACCCACTTGCTGTTGAGCAGGGTAGTTATGTATCATCGTCGAGGACTACCAGGGTAAAGTAATTAAGGTTGGGTAAATATGGCCCATTTGCGCCACTTGTGTACAAACATACCAAACGTGGCTCTATTGCGGTTGTTCTTTCTCCATTCTTTTTTTTTTTAGCTTCCACTTGTCATAAATTCAATTTTATCGAAATTTGCCAAAATTCGCCCAGAGTTCTCCAAATTTGCAAATCAACTTTTTTAAATCGCATTGTTTGTATTGGAAAAAATACGAGTATATCACATGACCAATTTAAAATTAAATTTTGTCGATTTTTTTTCCATGTTCTTTTTTGGTTGATCTTTTTTTTGGTTGTTCTTTTCTCTGTTCTTTTTTTCTGTGAGGTTGATTTTTCCGGTGTCGGTGAGTTGCGGCTAGACACTGGAAATAGGGGTGAGTTGCGGTCCAGTTTTTCTTTCCCCCTGGGTGAGTTGCGGCCCAGGTTTTCTTTCCCCCTGGGTGAGTTGCGGCCCAGGTTTTCTTTCCCCCTGGGTGAGTTGCGGCCCAGTTTTTCTTTCCCTATGGGTGAGTTGCGGCCCAGTCAATGGCGGCCAACCTTCAGTCTATTAGCGTGACCCAGGAGACAACACAAGGAGGTTGACTGAGTAGTCTCCCAAAATGTGTGAAAATATTTCATCATAAACATAAAATTATTATCTAAAGCACTTTTCAAAACTCATGTCAAATAGTTCTGTAATTTAATCAAGGCTTTGGTAAAAACTTGAAACATAATATAAGTAAATTGTTTAAAAAAAAATTAGACGCTTGCATTTTTCATTTTTTAAAAATTCCGTTTCAAAAATCAATCGTATGAAGCAAAAATATTTCACACACTGACTGAAAACGAGACCAAAAGGCTAGTTTATCAACGTACTCAGATTATAAATTAAAAGATAAGAAAAAGGAGAGTGGACTATACAAATGCAGAGCTGGAAAAACCCATTGGCCGCAACTCACTCGCTTCTACAGAAAGTCTGGGCCGCAACTCACTCGCTTCTGCAGAAAGTCTGGGCCGCAACTCACTCCCGTCTGCAGAAAGTCTGGGCCGCAACTCACTTCGTAAAAAATGTTCAAAATCAATTTGGGCCGCAACTCACCTACAGCCGATTTTTCCATCGTTCCGTTCTGTGACTTTTTTTTTGGTCAATGAAGAGCGATTTTTTTGATCATTCTGTATGTTAGCTTGTGTATATGGCGCTGCCAACTTAATGAAGATTGGGTCAATATTACCCACTCGTGCCATTTCTGTATAAATAAGCTTGCGCCGCTGGAAGGTAGCTTTGTGTCTCATTCTACAAGCAGATATACAGCGAAACCGTGTTATAACGCTCCCGCCTATAATGCTGCGAATTCTGTTGGTCCCAGTCCCCAATTATTTTTTTCACATTTCCCTTGTAGCGTTTTCCCACTTATAAAACTTTTTTTGTCAGTCCCTTGAAGAGCGTTATAACGAGGTTTCACTGTAGTTGATGACGTAATTTTATTGTTTGCAGTTCAAAAATCAAAAAAATTTGCTATAAGATCTAATGGAATCGAATGAAAATATTTGCTCTGCTCCTATAGAGTATGGCATCTTTTTATCCTATCATCATTATTGCAGTTGTTTCCGAATCATTGATAGATATACTCATCCATTAAGCCAAGATAATACAATTGAAATCAACTAAAATACTAATGCTGGCTGATAAATCCCATCTACGAACGTACCAACCTAGCGCACTTTGTCGTAAGATCTGAATGGGTTTTATCCCAAATTAACACGTACGAATCTCTCGAGTCGCATACAGTTAATACATTTGAAACAGGGTCTGATGTTCCAAGAGTCGGTTCCTCGCCTGTTTTTCATACAGTTTTCTCTTCGCTTGTTGATACGTTACAGTTTTGTAATATTGTTCAGAAAAATACTCTATAAAAGTTAACCCGCTGTAGCGAATGCATTACCGGTATTATATTCACTCCGAAATTATCTCATTTCCGACAAAACTGTGCAGAGTGGATGACATATTTGACGACGTAAAAGCTTGTGAAATTCATGCTTCGAAACTTTGATTTTACCAACTCGTGGCAGGTTTTTGTTGCATCCTGAGCTCGTATAATACGATTTGTTGAAAGGATTTGATGTTTTGCCTCTCAGCAAGTAAAATGTTTCCGAGTAAATTGGGTGGATATATAGTTCTTGTTATTTTATAATGTGTGAGAAAATTCACGAATAAACTGGTCTCAGAAAGTGTTTGTAAAAAGCGCGTACATGATGTTCTTCAAATTAGGTGGCCCATCATATATGCATGATTTTTGGCCTTGATAAAGCTAAAAACCCTCTCTAGTGGCACAAGTGGGCTAAATTGACCCACGCGCTGTGCGCGAATATCAGTACGACTGCTTGATCTCACCAAATAAGTATATTTCAGTTAGTTCTCGCGTCTGATCATTCTCTGAGGATTTTTATTTTTTATTCGAGAGAGAATAGGTTGAAAAATGGTCATATTCTTGTATTTATTGACGGACTTTGACGTGCTCTGAACCTGAACCTCATCACTCGCATTTTTATTTCACAATTAGATAAGGTTTTAGAAAAAGTTCTGATACTACAATAGATTGAGAATGAAATATTACGGATTGGCAAAGGAGAGATATACTAAATTATATTGATGAATTTGACCGTAGCTTGCTGGATATTCAAGATGTATATTATATAATTATTCGACCAAAGATAATCTGGTTAACACTTTTTTTTGTTATCAAATCTTAACATTCATAGAAATTGCAGTCTATTTCAACGTTACTGCAGTGTCTCATTAACTTGAAAATATTATTATAAGATACCTATACGTAGTACCTAGGTAATTATTTGTTGTTTTGAAAGACGAGTGAAAAAAGAGCTAGTTACCTTACCAACCTTATTAAGTTTATCAAAACATATCTGCAGTTAATTGGATGAATCTACGAACGATACGAAAAGGTTATTCGTTAGAAAATTTGTTATCTCCTGACAGCTGTCCACGTCTTGAAGTTTGGCAAATTAGCTACCTGTTGAATATAAAATCTAAAATTTCATTCAACCGATGAAGATTTTCTTAATGTTAGTTGAAAACATGTAGTCGATTTAGATGCGTTTGGACGTGGTGATAATGAGAATTGTAGAAGTTATGAAAATGAATAAGTCCGATAATTTTACTGTCCTCAAAGTTGTTGTTGATAATGTGAGTATTTTTTATGTAAGCCCAGTATTTTCCTTGCGCATGTTCTTTCGTCATATTCAAAATTGTTTTGCAGATATATCCTTATATTTTCGTCGAAGATAAATACCCAGTTGCCATATCCGGATACATGAGTGAATTATGGGATATTGTAGAAAAAGCTCTTAATTTCAGGTGCGCAAAGCACTAAATCTTTTATTGTAGCATTGGCAGTGCTGGTTTTATGTTCCAACAATTTTCCCATTGTGTTATCAGGAATGAATTTGTGAAAGTGCCATTCAAATTGGGAAAAGAGCTCATTGCGAATGAATCTGTGGACGTAGGTCTAGTGCCAGTGGTGGTTACTTCTGCTGATGTAGATAAATTTGATTCCTCTGTACCTGTTGCTAAAGTCTGGTGGGTATTTTTGGTTGAATAAAAGTTTTTATTCAAATTTGGTACTCAGATATTTATTTACATTTGTAGGTACGAGTTGTATACTAAGAGAAATGGTGACGGTGCTACGTCTGGTTCGTATATTGAAACTTGGAGTACAAGTTTGTGGTTTGCATTCATACTGACCATTCTGACCCTCAGTATGCTGTTGTGGATCATGCTGAGAATACAGTATGTTTCCTGCTATGTGGGTCTCCCTTGAGCTCATCTTAAATTCATATTTCCACCCCATATAATCATTTATGAGTTCTTATCTATGGTTTAGCGATAGCGCCCTCCTATTATGCTCATAAAATAACTGATACCGAGTGAAGTGTTTGAAGTTCTTTTCTTTTGTTGTTTTTAATATTACCAAATTTAAACACTTATTCCCCGCCTCGTGGCTACAACTTTATTGAAAACACCGAACTGAAATAAAATGGAGGGGCGAACCATTCAAATATCTACATTATTTTTGTTGAATTGCCCCTTCTGTAAGTATTAGAAAAGCAACTTAATTGACCAAATTTGTGTCTAAATATTCAATAAAGATGTCACAAATAATGAACTTATTGCACTTCGGTAGGATTGGCAAGAAGTCTGGACCTTGGACTGTTCATACAATTCAAGTACCTAACATCTATTTATGATATTTCAACTTTCTAATAATTTTTCAAACCTCTATAGAGCTAAATGTAAGCCATGCATTCAAATAAAGAAAGTAAATTCATTGAGCTTGTCTGGCCAAAATAAATTAGAACACGAGGAGCAGCAGTCTTCATTACTGGAATCAGAGCCAACTTCACTATGGTCGTGTTTTTTAATTGTGCTTGGCACCATCACCAGTCAGGGTATCACACCTATTTGTATTCCTTAAGAATTTTAGGGATTGCACTTTTTATTCTTTCAAATTATTTTCATAATTCAGGATATAATGTCAACACTGAATCCACTTCATTACGGATAATCATGCTTGTTGTACTGTTCTTTGGCCTGCTAATGCTGAATGCTTATTCGGCTGTGCTAGTTTCTCGACTGGCTGTAGACAAGGCTGATATACTGTTTCCAACGCTGGAGTCTATCATCGAACGAAAAACGCATACTTTATGCATTCGCGAGTCGAGTTACGCTACCAGATTATTTAAAGTAAGGAGTTGACCCGATGGGCAAAAAATGAGAAAATGATCCGCAAAATGAGAATTTTATCCGTTGTCAGTCCGTTTTTATTTTCGATCATCGGATCTGAAATTTTGCAGTTATTTTTGTCATCTTGATTAATTTTCCAAATCCGTTTGTAAAACGGATTTCCTGATTATAATCCGTGATAATTTTTGGGCAATTTTTCTAAATCCGTTTGTTAAACGGTTTCACGGATTATAACCCGGACCAACAAATATCATAAAACAGCCTTCACGGAAAATAATCCGGACTCATTTCCGGCAAGACTGATTACAATCCGTTCGAAATCCGTTTTAGAAGCCGGAAAACAGGAAAATTCCGGGTTATAATCCAGAAACGGATTATAACCCGGAATAAAACGGATCCGTTTTCAAAATATTTTGCCCATAGGGGAGTGTATGTTGGTATTCAGCACTATCCACGTTTATGAATGCGACAACTTCATTGGGTTTATTCTTCAGGAGAACGAAAGTGACCCAGTGCTACTCCCTATGTGGCGGTCGATCATAAATCAACCTCCTTGTGAAAATACCACCACAGTCGATGACATTGCCAATGCACTGTGCGAAGATCGTACTGTTATCTTGGAAACGCCTCATATTATTGCGTCGATTGAGGAACAGAATCGGTGTGCCATCACTAGAATGCCTGGTCGTTATGTTACCTCGTATTTGTCCTTGTTGATGAGGAAGCATTTGAAGTTCAAAAATAAGATCAATATGTTGTAAGTTCGTATCCTTTCAGATAGATTGCTCAAAATGAAACCTGGTTACGAGTAACGTATCTTTGAGGAAAGCTTCATCGATAAACTTTGCCTCCCCTAAAATTCTCTCATCTAGTCCGTAGCAAAGATTCACTTTGACCAAACTAGTGGGAAAATATTTTGCTTGAAAATTGTCGTTGCTTTTTCCTTTCATAAGCATCCACGCAATGTTGATCAATTAAGTTATAATTTAGGCTATTTTTGATTATTAAAGTATCAGACTACACTACTTGAAATACTTTGTGCTCAGACTCCAGAAATTGTTGACCACTGGCATTATTGACTACACTCAAAAACGATGGCTGGCAAAACGATTTGTGCGGAAAAGGAATATTTCCAATTTGAAACCAGTTACAATCAATCACATCAAAGGTGTTCTGTGCGTCTATGCGATTGCTATTTTTATATCACTGTCTGCTCTATTTTTGGAAAAATTAATACACTGGAAAAAGCAAACCAAAACCGTCAATTTAGAATACCTGAATTAACCCGCAGATACTTGCAGATTACAAATTGGTACGTTTTTAGAATCTTCTGCAATTCGTAAAGCTTTTTACTCATAATCTCCAAGCAATATACGAGTTGAACAATTTTCATTCCTCTATTCTTGTAGGTGATGGACGTACCAAAATTTGATATAACAATTTAATAATATTACCTTAACTTGGAAACTCGATATTCTTGATGTGTTATAGCTTTGAGATTCATAGTGTGTTCTTTCTAATATAAATATTTCATGGCAAAAATTTGTTAAAGTTTATTTAATTTTGTTGGATTGATATTAAAACCGAATTTTTAAAATAAGACATCTACACATATACATGCGACTAATAACGAATTTCGTTATCTTCCAAGTTCTAATTCCTAATTTTTCTGTCAACTCTACATTTTTCTCCACCTTTCTTTCTTAAAAATTTGATACTATTCAAGAGTTATAATTTTAATGAAAATTTGCTTTTTATTCTTTGCTGTTAATCATCGTGGCTTCATATTTATTATCAAATTAAGCAAGGTTTAATTAATTCAGTTTGATATCTAGCGTCGATGAATGTTGACTGAAAAGTCCCCATCTTTCTCTTTTAATAACTATACTCACTTTTTAAGGCATCTCTGGTCGGCGCCGTTTTCCAAAGTTCTTTTTGGATAAGAAAGTTTATAATAAATCTGCCTGACTCGAGTGGAAAAAGTTTTTTGACACGGGTGCAATTTACTGAATAACGACTACGAAAAAGGCGTTTATGAAGTTTTTAATTAGTCTTCAGAACTTTCCGCTTTTACAACTTGTTCGAGGGAATGTAAGACGAGGTGGAATGAGTAGCAGGTTGCTGAAAGTTAGATATAACTGTTCTTGTACAGTACTTAATAAGTTTCTTTAAAAGCGTCGATCCATCAGTCGATTGCGGTTTGCTTGCGGCTGTTAATCAGAAGTTCTAAAAATGATTTTCATCGCCACAAGTCGATGACCTGCCATTTAAATGTAGATTGAGGTAAAATTTCATGAAAAACAACTACCCAAAATTCTCAAAACTGTCCGGTATAGGAAATGAATTTGGATCATCCATAGTTATATTTGAGACCCTGTATTCCAAAATTTAAGAAGCTATCGTCACGCCAAAATTGACCTTGAATTTTCTGTTAGTCTGAGTACCTAATATGGAAATCAACTTATAAGGAAATAAACTACGCAGATCTTGTTTTATAGACAAATGGTCCATAGGAGATTCTAAATAAGTGTTGAAGTTTTCAGGGATGATTATCAAAGTAACCAGCAGCGATTATGATGAAAATGTATCGATATCTCATTTTTGAATGTGGAGTCTCCCCTCGCTAAAAACATTTATCTAGGTACTGTATTTATGGACGTGAAACTCCGGAAACTTTCTTCAGGAGGTGTTCGTTTAAGTTGAGATTAAAATCTGTGTCTATTTGGGGTCGGGGGTACAATCAGAGCTTAAGCTTCCCCTCAACAAAACCAGGTTCAAACGGCAAACCTCGGCCTTGGCATAAAGAGAGTGTACAAACAAAAATAGACGGTGGTTCAGCCTAACCATCATAATTGCTGACGCTGCAACAAAATAGTGGGATTGTCTATTTTGTGTCGTGCGGTATCGCAGTGAGTCCAAACTACCAGTGCAAAATCCATATTTATCGATAAAAAAAAACCGGAACTTTGCAGTGTACAGTTTACCCAACCTGTGCGAATACAATAGAATTCCTCTCGGTTTTTAGTTGAACTTGCCTCAAGTGTCAATCAGACTCCACTTAAATTGAACCGGGTTTAAGTCTCCCTCAACTTTTGAACTCGCATTGTACACTATAATTTTTCAAGTTGAACCTGGTTTTCGTTTGAGCCACACTTAAGCTCTGATTGTACTCTCGGCCCTCGATAGATAATTTTGACGCGTCATTTGTCTTCATAAGACTATAGTGCAGGTGCATGAACGTTTCAGTTGAAAAGAAAAATGTGTTAGGCACCAATAAGAAACAAAATAATATAAAACCAGTTAAATAAACAAATTATCTTGAAAATAATTAAATAATAATTTAACTATTTACAACAAAAAAAATTAAGAAAATTTAAATAAAATTAACATAGTAGTAGAAAAACAAAAACAACATTATCTATATTCTAGATAGAATTAGTGAATTTCATTGTTAATCGTTTTGATTCGAGTTTAGCTACCTTACATCTCGCATACCTAACCTGATTGGGTGCAGTGTATGAAGTTTACCTAATATAGTCTATATTATATAGATCCAATATATTTATTCGCACCTGAATCGAAAAATTCTTGGGACAAAATCGTGTTTTGTCGCACACGCGAGTATTATGGCATGAGTAGGGACGTGTTACAGTGGCGTGCTAAGGGTATTGTGAGGCCTCAGCATGCTTTTACTTTGGGGCCCCTATTTTGCCCAAATTTTGCATATTTCAAGGAAAATTTTGCCTATTTCAAGGAAATTTTTCTATTTTTCCTAAAAAATGACTGAAAATTGTGAGATGAAATTTTGGGCCCTCAGCATGTTGCTGAGTGAAAGTGAACTTAGCACGCCACTGGACGTGTATTCGGCCATATATTGAGTTTATCAGCTGATATACTCGCGGAGACGAATGAAGCTGGCTTAAGCTGGCCAAATTGACCGATAATTTGGAAAAGTATATTATAGGGCAGGCGATAATTGTGGCCTACGTTTATGTGTTCTATATATTTTTTCCTTTTCGTCCTTTTTCGTATCCTACTCGTATATTCTCCACCGGACTCGGTCGCAGCGGCGATGATAAGTGGAATGTTGAGAAAAAAGGAAGAAAATTGAAAAGAAAATCGTCGGCCTCTCCATATATACCCCCATTGTGTCGTCGAGATTATTTTCATTATCGAGAGTTGATTGGGTATTGATGGTGAATGCGTGCAGAATACCGTACACGAGATGTCATAAATCGACGTCGATGTACTCTTTTTCGATGTGAAAAACGTGTGAGAGTAAGAAAGAGGAATTTATGGGAATAATAGAAGAAAATCGTATCGAAATAACTTGGAAAAGAATGATCCATTTTTTCGAAAAATTACCGTCCGTCCCAGCGTTTGTTGTCGAGAACGCAGAATTGTGTAACTGACGTTTGAAATTGGCAAAAATTTCTATAAGCACTCCAATTCGTGATTTTCATATATCCGACGCTTTTCAGCCAAAAATTTTTTTATTTTTTCAAATTTCTGAAAAAAATTTTCAGGTTTTGTACCATAGAAATAGTGTGGGTATAGAATAACGTGTGCGTGGGTGCATTACCAGTGCCGGATGAATAGCTTAGAGCACCGAAAAAATCTTCACGGTATATTTCTAAATTTTCTCTCAAGTTTTCTCAACTATTCGTGAAAAATTGGACCTTTCAAAGTTGATAACTTTTGATATGAGAACCTCGAATTTTTTTTCAATCTAAAATGATTTGAGTTTGCTGATGTCTAGTGGGCATCCAAAATCAAGTCTGCTGTTGATATGGCTTGCAAACATATTCATTCATACATTGGAAAAAAATTGCGAGTAATTGACTTGCGAGTGAATTTCCCTGTAACTTTTTCTGATCTTCGTGTATGGCTGTGGCATCAAAGAAGATAGGTACTTTGTACCTATTATTTTTTTTAATTCGGGCTTCAACCTAAAGCTTGCACTGCTAAATGCTATTGATAAGAAATACATGTATTTATGTATACTTCTTGTTCTGGAACATGACTTGATGCGGCTTAAAATTCTTGCAAACACTTATTCGGTTATGTTAACTTTGATTTCCAACTACCGCTGGTCAGGATGATATGAAAATGAGAATATAATATATATAAATGCTTGTTATTTTTCAAACAACTCTATGTAGCTGCAGAACACTAGGTATTTATAATGAATTAGTTGGTGGTATAAAATTTCTTTGTTCCTTCGTAGTCGTTTCGTTCGGTCCTATTCAAAAACCTTAATTACCAAAACTTGAATCGAGTTTCGATGCAGTTTGCGAAACTAAAATTTTGCTTTTATATCGCGTTGTAAATGAGTTTAACGAATCGTTAATGCACAACATTTGTGTCATTTTCAGCTTTTTGCCAAGTTGACAACGAAGGAGATGGGGGTCTGGGAAACGCATTACATTTACTTGGAGGGTTTACGCTTTGCGTTTCGTGTCTATACGTACAGAACGATTAGGGATATTTTTCTCTTTTTACTCGAGTCGAGTAATTTTGGTCGGAAATTTGAGAACCCTAAAATTTTGGTTTTTGATCTTCCCTATTTATCCAACTAACGGGGAACGGCACACACAAGATTTGAAGACTCTTTAACCATATACACATATACAGTATATTGAAAGCAATAAAAGTTCTGTAGATTTTAACAGCCTAATGGATTTTCTCTATGCTTGTGTACACCTTTACAAACGTTCGGGTAAACACCAAATATATATATGAATATGATCAGCCAAAAGAAAACAAAAAATTCGGTTTTCCCTATGTTCCTCTAAAGATGCTAGAGCGCGTATAACTATATTCATAGATCTCATATAAAACTTGTTGTAGTTATGAATATTGTTTAGATCAAAATATGGTTATATGTGAAGAGCTTGTCTGCGAAATGAACTATAAGGCAGTGAAGGTATAAGATGCCGTAATTAACTATGGATTCGAACATTTCGACACTAAGAAAAATTTCGGTGGTAAATTTTGAGATAATTCAAGATTTATAACGATAGTAACTTTTCTCATAACAGTGACAAAAATTATTATCATTTGTTGTAGACATACCCAATGTTTATAGTGTTTTTCACTATCTTAGTTAATATATTTTACCATGTTTGTATCGTGAAATATATCCCAGTTTTCCTATTTGAATTGTAGATAAAAATTACTAACTCGGTCCTAAATTTTTTTCAATGCAAATATTTCTATGAAAACCATATCCCAAACAGAATGAGCAGTGAAGGGAGGCAATCTGAAGAGAATTATAAATTAGTCTATTTGTGATTTTGTTTCATAATTATTATAAATTCACCCTAATTTTGTTCTCCGTTGAATTTTTAAACAGAGCTAATATAGAGCGTACCTATACCTTCCTAATTAATTTTTTCAGGTTAATATAAATGCATATTGTTTTCGAATTTTTATTTCATGACGGCATACCTAATATCGTATTGGGCCTATTGCTAGTTTTAGATTAACATTTTATTTTTCGTTGAGAGAAAAATAATCTTTAAATATGCAATTTATGCGGAACCCTATACGAATTTCGAGTAATGAAAATTATTTAAATTATTTGTATTTGTCTTTAATTTGAAATAGCATACCGAAAGAGAAGCACCACCCTTTACCTCTCTGCTCCACATATTCGGTCATCCACCCAAAATTGGTTTACGTATTCGAACCTTTCGATTTAAAGGATTTTCCTTCTACATTTTATATTGAGATTGATTTCAAAATTTCATCAGCTTTTCCTCATGCAGATATTAATATATACGAGTTTATTAGCATTTTTAGTAAGGGTTTTTTCTTCTCCCTTATTGTTTTTTTTTTTTTTTCTGCTTTCATTTGAGATAGTACTTTTTCCCCATTTTCTCAGCATTAATTTGGTGACGAGATGGTATAATTCGCCCCCAGAAAGAAAAAAAGCTACCACCATCTAGGTAAATGAAGGAATTTGGATCTCTCGAATGTTCTTTTTTCTCACAATCATTCCATTAACGAATAACATTGAAGAGAAAAAACATGATGACTCTCCCGCGGCTGTTAATGCTGGATTCAGTAAAAAATTTTCGCATAAATTATTGGAATAAAATTTGGTTTTTGTTAAGGTGTGATGGTAAAGTGCTACGACGAAATTCGGACACGATAATTCAGAGGATATACCAGTGAAATGTTGGTGAGAAAACGAATGAAAGGAAAAAAAAGTATAATGCGAATTCCTCACTACTCCCTTCAAGAGGTGCAGGGGCTGAATTGTGCCACAACAATACAAATGAAAACGTGTCTTGTTTTAGTTTTTTTTTTTTTTTTTTTTTCTTTACTTTTGAGGAATGAGTTTTTATTGACGAAATAAAAGAAAGTAGACGTTTTCGGTATTGTCAACAATTCACTCTATTTTTTGGCCCATCTCTTCGCTCAGCTTTCTTTTCATTCTTATCACTTCAAACTTGGAAGACCAAAACTGACTGGCTCATTTCATTTGGGGAAAAAACTGTGTAAAAAAACAGTAACAATGTGAAGAACTTTTCGAAATTCACAATAAATAAAGCGTCGATTTCTTCTTCAATTTTATTGTGCGGATTCGAGTGGTTTTCTTCCTCATTTTTCCTTCACCCATTTTTTTGACACTAGTCGCAAACCATTTGAAAGGATATTTCGCATCGAGGATGACAAAGTACGAACGTTTTCATCAAACTGTCTTCGCTCTGACACTTGACTGATTCGTTTAGAAATTTTTTATAGCCTGATAAGAATTTTTATCTTGCAAAGGTAAATGCGTGGATATGAAAAGTTCATTCTTAGAAAAAAAAACTTCAGTTACGTTAATCGTTGTTACATCTCGAATGTGTCAACACCTTTATATTATGATGTTCAAAAAACAGCTAAAATAACGATGAAAGTAACAAAATTGCTCGTTGGAGTTTGCTCATTGTTCGCGATTTGCATATTGATTGATTTTCACTTATCTATCCATCGATTTAATCAATTGGAAATTTCCAAATGCCTCCAAAGGAAAAACAAAGATGTTGACGCTTGAAGAATATATAGCTGGCAGGAGTGATGCACCGAAGGATGGTTGGGAGGGCAGAAACCACTCCTTAGGCTTATATCAAATTTTATTTAAAAATAATTAAATTAAAAAAAATTTCTGCACTGTGGGCGGGCGAATTTTCTATGCGATTTCTGGCTTTTTTGGTGATCAATTTCAAAATTCAGACTCAGTCTCGCATCTTGAAAAATGTTTGGTTATGCTATCGGCCTCCGACTGTTATAATTTTTATGTAGATATGACTCCTTTATAAGAAAAGGAATAGAGGAACATTAAAATCATATAATATAAAAAGGTCGTAAAACTGTTTTAGCTTTCACTAGATTATTACTACCTACTCGTATAACGTGATGGGTCGTTTTTTCCTGTTGCTCCAATTAAATTTGCTTTCATCCTCCATCATCCCCATTTTAAAAAGCTGTATATTTCGTGTCGACTCGTAAAATTACAATTATCGCCGAAATATTCGAACACCTGTTACGTTGTGCGTTGAAAACCGTAAGTATTTTCAACTTTCGAGCTGACGCGCTTCGGTTTTTACTGACTGCAGTACCTAAAAGGCTAAAAGTAAACAAACGCGACCTTTTGATGGAGTTAATAGTTGAACGCTGCTGCTTTCGGTGATAGGGGCGGCGATGACAGTTGACGATGAACTACTTCTCCGCTATAATTAAAACTTTGGCTAGAGAAACAAATTATAGTGCGCGTCCTTGGCTTCCGAACATCATAGCCCTTGAGTAACGAACATCAGGTATATACCTACCTCTTCAACATATAATATGTTCGAAAACTTCGCATTTCCTGATTTTCTGTTCAGGGAATAAATTTGAAAGTTGACCACGGGTATGAGGGTTTTCAAGGTCACTGAACTCGAATCCGGAAGCTGACCGATTTTGGCGGTGGCTCTCGCCCAGCGAGATATGGCAAAAAAAAAGAGGTGAAAAATGCTCCAAAATTTGTGAAAATTGTGACGTAGAGATAAACAGGCTGCAGATTCGGATTCATCGTGAAAAATTGAATAAATTAAAAATGTGTCGGGTCAATTTGATGACTGCGGGTACCTGATGCTGATTTTTATCCGGAGATTATGTTGAAATACCTATATGCAATGTCCGAATGAATACAGCTTTTTTTAGCCAAATTTTTTTGTGCAGTAGCACCGAGCCTGACAATTTAGGGGCCCCATCAGATGGGAATTTCGATCTCCCCTTACTACCAAACGAGTTGGAAAATTTGAAGTAAACAAAATTGTGAGTGGACCTCTATGCTGTGAAGGGTCTCACAAGTGATCTTGCACCACCTATTTCAAAATACGTGTGCGTCACTGATTCTGCCTGGAAGGGTGGGGGTTTCTTTGAGCGGAAAGTATTAACTGCATTGCAGACACTTGTAGTAGAGATAAATTTGGTATCCCTATGGGCAAAATATTTTGAAAACGGATCCGTTTTATTCCGGGTTATAATCCGTTTCCGGATTATAACCCGGAATTTTCCTGTTTTCCGGATTCTAAAACGGATTTCGAACGGATTGTAATCAGTCTTGCCGGAAATGAGTCTGGATTATTTTCCGTGAAGGCTGTTTTATCATATTTGTTGGCCCGGATTATAATCCGTGAAACCGTTTTACAAACGGATTTAGAAAAATTGCCCAAAAATTATCACTGATTATAATCAGGAAATCCGTTTTAGAAACGGATTTGGAAAAATAATCAAGATGACCAAAATATCTGCAAATTTTCAGATCCGATGGTCGAAAATAAAAACGGACTGACAACGGATAAAATTCTCATTTTCCGGATCATTTTCTCATTTTTTGCCCATCGGGATACGTCCATCACATTATTTTTGAATGAAAAAGTAGGTAAATAATCCGATAGATCCCTGCCAACTTCGACAATATATATCGTCCCTGTTCTTGTAAAACCGCGTAAGTCGAAAAAGTAAATTGTTGGGAAATTACTGTAAAAAATGTTTTAAAAATTCAATACGCGGTATTTGATCAAACTTTTGGGTTTTTAATTATAAGTAGGTGTATAGAGATCGAGTCTTTTCAAAATTTTTTTACCCCCTCCACTATATTTTAAAGGGAATTTTCCGACTTACGTGGTCCTTTTTTTTATTTTCTGTTCTTATCAAACGACTTGCGTGGTTTTCAAATATCAACTGTTTGAGTAATTGAGTGTTTTAGTTGAATTGAGCTTTACCACCGATTACCTCAGCTACATATTTTTTTTGGAGATTTTGGCATAGTAGCGCAGTTAATAAATTCATTTGTACAGTTTTCAAAATAATTGAATAAGAATAGTCAGTGACAAAAAACACGTAAACTATTCACAATTGAAAAAAATGCCTTATCAAATCTCACTAAAATAAACTAATAATAATTCACTCTTCACTTTCATTTCTGTAGTATTTATGTTTGAAAATTTCATTCACTTTAGAACGCCCTCATTCATAAGTAGTAGTACCTATAACATTTTCATCAACATACTCGTATTTGTTCTTAAAATAAGATTTTCTTATAGATTGAAAAATACCCCGACTTACAGACGTGTATTACTCGCTGAGGAGAATAAAAAATATGGCCCAGACTACAAGTGAAATTCACTGCCTCATTGTTCATTCAGAATGCGTGAGCTACGAAAAGACATAATACGTATGAACACTTCTCCCAGCATACACATATATACACGCTCGAGCCAAAAAAAAAAAAGAAAAAAAGGGGATGACTGAAGGGGAAAAACAAATTTTCAACAAAATTGAAAATGTAGCAAAATTTGTTTGTTGAAAATTTATGACGTCCGAAGTTGAGATAGACGATGAAAAAGTATTTTCACACAAAACGTGCCTGTTATAAAGCCTTAAGTCTAGTAATACACCTCTAAGACAGTATCCGCAATCCGGCGCGTAAATCTTGCTTAAAATTTCTCCTTTTGTTTCTGATTATACGTAATTTACTCGTGGTACTTTTTTTCTCTGCCGGGTTTCTCTGCGAAATCCCCACGTCATAACTTTGTCGATGATTTACGACCAAACCTTACCCTGAGTATTAAACGTTCACTTCATATATTTCGTCGACAACGAACGCCGAATGAATAAGGACGCAAGGAAGGATAAAAATAAAAGGGGTAGTTTATACGAATAAAAGTTTCAAAAATAACTAACTGAAAATATCCGCAGAAAACTAAATTTTTCGGTGAAATGTTACTTTGTAGCAGGTAAAGGGTTCCCGCATGTCAAATATGAAAGGGTGAATTAGAAATTAAATTTTCGAGCAACAGCCGTCAGCGGCAAAATAGATAATCCGGCAATATTAATAATTTTGGTTTTTTGTATGTTTTTTTATTGGTTTTACTAATGTTAATTCGATTTTATTTTTCCATACGAAGGGGGTGGGGGGCGGAGAGGGAGCTGCTTTAATGCAATTCTTAAGCAGGCATAATTCATAATGCCGTGGTATTATAGATTTTTCCTATCAATCGCATATATTAGTGTCTGTTTCAACAGATTAGACTATAGTCATAATTCGCAATAGAATTATAAGTCAGTAAAACATGCGAAGCGAATAAAAAAGACGCGCATAAACATGATTTGTTTCTATATTTTTTCTGAGTTTGATACTTTAATTGTTTGGTCATCACCCATTAGCTTAATTCTTTTCTCAGAATTACCAAACTATTTAGGTAGGTAAGTCTCATTTTCACATTACTTTTATGGTCAAGATTAACAGAAATGTCTTATTTTATCAATTCAGTAACCAACTATTTCCATAATATGATTTTCTTTTTCATTATTCTAGAATATATTACCTATCCGTAAAATTACTTCGGAGGACCTGCGTTTAAAATGTTTTTGGTGATTTTCTCACAAAAGCTTTATCCATAAAGTGGTTAGAAGGGATAATAGATTAAAACTACTTTGTACTTAAATTTGTAGGATAATATTAAATTGCTAGCCGACTCAAAAATTACTTTACCGGCAGTAATAATAGCTAGTAAAAAAAATGCTTACCTTGAGCTTTACTAAAGCTGGCATAAACCAAGGAGACAATTGCCATCGCCCAAAGGCAGAGTCGAAAATCTCTCATGGCCAATACTTGAATCGGGATGGCTTCACAAGCTGAAAAAAGAAACGCAAAGCACAGCATTATATTACAGAAATTGGAAACTATTCATAATATAGTTCATTAATAATATCTAACATAGAATCAGAAGCCAATAAAATTGCTTGATATCAGCACCAACAGAGATTAAACTATGAAACAGATACGAACAGTAATTTCATGAAGTAGCACCGAGCACCCGATGCCACAGATTTACCGTACATAATTTACATTACAACTGTCAAGAAGTACAGGGTGCGGCAAAATGACCACATTTGTTTTTCCAATTATATGTGTATGCGTAAGACGAAAGATAGAGACATGCGGTTGGTTTTAAATTAAAATTCATTCTTTAAAATTACATATGAAATGAAATTTCACTCGCATATTGATCATTTTGCCCAGCATGATTGCGGAGGCGTAAAACTCAATTTTTAAAGATTTTGCTAAGCAATAATCATATTTTTTCCACTAATTTCTTACGTATTCAGCCGGTAGGGAATTTACTTCCCTGCCCTAACCATGAAGAATGTCACACGTGCAGAATTCCCCGCCCCGGTCAATTTTATCCACCACTGGTAGCATTTAGCGGAAGAAATTGCAAAATAGTGTAACCATTGCTTGGCAAAGTTAAAAAATTTGATTTTATGACTTCAAAAATGAGTTATGCAAAATGGTCAACACGAGAAAGTGAAATTGTATTCAGTAGCGCACCAAAGTAGGGATAGGGAGCTGAAAACTTCCCTTTAGGCCTTGAATTTCATCAAAAAAAGGCTGAATAGAAGATTTTCAGTTTTTTGGGAATTTTTTGGGAATAAATTTATGCCTTAGCTCCTCCCTTGAAAAATTTCTGGGAGCGTCACTGATTGTATTTCATACGTAACCTTAAGGAATGAAGTTTTATTTAGAAGCAACCGCATGTCCTAATCTTTTGTCTTATGCGTATAATTCAAAAAACAAATGTAGCCGGTCATTTTGCCGCACCCTGTACATCTATTTGTTGTACTTGAGGAAGAAAAGAAAACTGAACCGAAGATCGAATAAAGCATTTCTCTGAGTGCTGGCCACGATGAGCTCAGACTACACATTATACGGTATTGACGCAAAATTATTCATTCGGTCTTCTACCTCAACTTGTCTGAACTAAGGTCTTTGAAAAGAGGCTACTTTGAATGTTTTGATTAAATACGCGAGAAAGTAGCAGAGAATATCAACTTACAATCAGAACACCAAATGTAAATTTACAACTGGAAATTCGACGCCATGTGCAACTTTCAAACTCGAAGTAAAAAAGAAAAATATTACGTTAATTTCATTTCCATTCGAGTGAATTTAAAAGATTAAAATCAAAATTGTCGTAGACAAATACAGGATATTAGAACCGATTTCACAAAGTTTCAGTCACCGAGAAAACGAGGTTTTCAGAAACACACACAATGACAAACATTGAAAAAAAAAAAATAATAATAAAAGACAAATCATCGAAAAACTGCTCAAATAATTTCACTCAAGTCAATAGTTTTACTAATTAAACGAATCATGATAAGTTGAAATTTTTCAAAACTAAATTCTGTTTTTCAACACGAAAAACGAACGCAAACGCTCACTTACAATTACTAACATGAAGATGAGACATTCACACCGAAAAGGCTAACAGAGACTGAAAACGTTACGTTAGTTTCGGTTGAAATGAAATGCAAAATGAACAAGTGGATACTGGATAGAAATCGTAGCACCGCCAACCGTCTCCAACAGTATATTTTCATTTTCACAAGAGCATGGAAGTCGAGACTTTTCGATGTGGTGGGGAGGAGTGGTAAATGTTTTTTCAGACGCATCAGAAAGACGATGCGCGCGCATATTTTCACTAGTTCACGATGGTTCTTCATCACGATCATGACACAAACGCAAGAATTATTTTATTTTACTAGATGTCCAACTTCATCATTTAAAAAAAAAAAGTCACATCCTTATAGCATTATCTAAATTTTTTATTTAAAAAAAATGTTAAAAAAAATTTGGTAACTGACCCCCTATCCCCCTTGAAACGGGCCTCCGCCACTTTGTCAACAACTCTTTCAACTCCTAAATCCGGCCCTGATTGTGACGTCATGGAACTCTTGACTGGAACAGACTATATGTATAAATTTGCTATTCAGTTATCAGCCCCTTTATTCCGTCGTCACGTGATATACAATTTCATTACTACTACGCCTTAGTTACGATGATTAGGGTTAGAAAGAGGCTAGAAAATTAAAATTTATAACTTTTTTAAAATATGAGATTTTATTACTTAAGTATATGAAAACCGATATATTTTTTGAATACGTCGTCAACCCAAATACCCTTTTTTTTTTTTTTTTTGGTTGCAAGAACAACCCTCAAAATATTTTGGTAATATTTTATATTTTCTCTCAAATTTTCTTTGTTTTTCCTATCTCTCAAAGTTATAAGAACTCGATAGAGTCGCGTTGAATATAATTGCATTGCATTTCTATGGACATTACGTATTTAAGGCGAATCAGTTATGCAACATCCAGTACTCATTTTCTCACGTGCAATTGACTCGATTTTATATTTCTCAAATCGGTGTTCAGCGACTAAATATGTGAGTCGACGAACGTAGTAAAAGAGTAATTTTAAATATATTTTTGGGAAAAAAAAAAAAATCAAACAAACAAGGAAATGTTTAAATAGAGCTCTGAATCAAAACTCACATTTGCCAAAAAAAAGAAATTAATACTATGGATTCTAGTACCGAATTTTACACCTGTTAAAACATTATTGATGAGTCATTCGTCAAAAATATTGTGTGTGGGCATTCTTAAAGTTGAAACACAAATTGAAGTTATGGACTAAAATCTCGATTAAAAGATTTTCATTTCCGAGGGTAGGTATATTATAATTTTTGTTGCTATATTTTTCAAAATGCTGCCATGTTGTCTCGACCATAATCTTTATTCCACTGCTATGACAATTCATTTTCCTAAAAAACCGACCGGCTTTTGCTCAAAAAGCAGGGCCGGATTTAGGTGGTGGACAGTGTCTACGGGCCTCCACCACTCGTCATAAAAAAGGAAAAGAAATTTTTCGTTTAAAAAAAAATGTTTAAAAAATTTGGTAACTGACCCCCTATCCCCCTTGAAAGGGGCCTCCACCACTTTGTCCACACCTCTTTCGACTCCTAAATACTACCTTCGTTCAATCAAATTATTGCAGCTATTTAAAAAACATTCATTGAGCAGAATAAATATTAAATTAACAATCTTAATAATACGGTTTTTAATAAACAATCAAACAAATCAATATGTCAAGTTCATATGTATTATTACTCGTACAATAATTAAACTTCAACTAAAATGCATCGCATTGCTACGATTTACTCAGGCGAGGGTTGCTAATACATTTGATTTCTTTTATTTTTCTTCACGCTTTGAAGAAAAGCTGACGCTTATTTTCGACCTGTAAAACGATGGCACGAACTTTTTAATGGTAAATAAATTTTATAATGCGAAACTGTATCATATCCATCAAAGAAGCTTGCCAACAAATTCAATAAATAGACTTTCGTGTTGTGGCAGAAGTTTTTAATTTGCGTCGCATCTGTCGAAAATCATTAAATGGATTTTCATTAAAACTTGGAAACTTCTTACGCGCTTATCAATATAAGCGTCGTACAATTTTTCGGAAGTGCATTTTTTTTCCCTTTTCGACTTCCTTCTTTCTCGTACACCTCATCTCTTCGGAGATGGGAAGACGTGTGGAAAATTGACTAACTGCAAGTACTTCTTGTATCATTTATTCTTCAATTTCATCCTCAGACCGATGTCAATCTCCTTGTCTCTAATATTAATTTCCCAAATGAAATATTCTCCATAATGTCCTAAATTAAATTAAAAAAAAAAAATCATCGTTGCGACAGAAACGAAAATGATGAGGATGAAGAAAGGTAGAAGCGGTGAGGGAAGAGAAGGTGATAGTTATGGTATTGGTTTAGGTTGAAGGTCCTTGAAGCAAAGGCTTTGGGTGGGGGGTGAATCCCCCTATACTTCTTAATAAAATTTTTAAAATCATTTTCAACTTGCAAAACAATTTTCAATTCTGTTTTTCTTATCAAATTGTTTTGTGGCAGGTTCGACTCTTCCATTATTGCGTGTGTTTTGATGGAATTCTGTTTCCTCCAGCCCTTTCTTACAATTAAACACAACAGCTGGAGTGATAAATGGCACCCTTATAGAATGCGTACGGTCTCACGAAATGCCTTCCTCAATAAGTAAATTTCAAATTGCTGCGGCAGGTTCCACTTTCTACCCGTTTCGGGACTTATACGGCGAGGGGGGAGAATTAAGTACGATGAAATATTGACAATAGTGAACAGAAAAATGTACATTACGGAAGCCTTTTGGAAAGGTTGCGGGTTTGCAAAATTCGAACACGAAGTGCTTTTTGGGACTAGGGATATCTGGTCGGAAGTAGGTACCTATATTTCAGGAATTATTAATAAAAGGAGGAGCGCGATGGCGCGTAATTATTATCATTATTTCGTGTGAGAAACGGAAAAAGGAAGTGTAATAATGTAGTTTTAAAATTAATTTACTAATTTACGAAGTTGTTAAGCTGGTAATTTTGAACTTTCCTCGTCGAAACGTCAAAAAGTTTTTCTTGAGTGTTTCGTTTTAGTATAGTTTTCGCCTCGGAGAAATGGCTTTTCTTTGGAAGGTTTCGTACTTGTATAGTTGTATACTATAATAGCTGTTTCTGTTTGTACTTATACTTGATACAATATTATTAAAATGCTATAACTAAATGAGAATAGTTTTGCTTCAGAAACATTTTATAAATGTGAATAAATTCATGTCGAATTCTCAGTGTGACCCCCCCCCCCCCTCCGAGTATAACTCAAGTATTTCAAAAGATGGCTCAGATATGAAAAATTATTAATTAATAAATACGAACATGTTTTTTGCAAAAAATGGACAAGTACAAATTTTGAAAACTCTTCAAATGTGTACATTCTTGAATAGGAAATAGTGCCACAGACGTGTAAAAAGTGACAAGTTTACACACAGTTTGATGCATGTGTTTTTTGTCTTTTTTTCTTAATGGAAATATGTGGCTCCATTCTTAGTAAGGCTGGAGATGAAGCAATCAAATGTTTAAACTGTTTTCGAAGGCATTATAACGTTCATCTAAGAATAAAATCGACAAACTTGTCAGGCTCCCGAAGGAAAATTTTCTATTGACAGCTCTTTTGGTGTAGGCCTATCCGCCAATATACGTAGTATGATGATTCGAAATACCCAGTTGACTATTTTGATTCTTGAAAAGTCTTACTCAGCCACGATATGCTAACTAAATACGTGTAATTTATTCTCGTATGCCTGTACTGATTTGAAGAGAATCTAGTTTGGTTTACACGAGTCTCTCGAGAAATGCTTTAATCAAATTATTTTTTATTTCTTGAAGACTGAAGAGCGTTGCCATACCAACTGAATGCAGAAAATGAAATCCCACAGAAAAAAAAAAGCTATCTGCGCTACAAAAAATTAGGTCATATTTATTCTTAGATTTTAAATTATTTTATAAATAATACGTCATTGTGATATGTAGATATTATTCAGGTTTAGTCTCGATATTTTTGTAAAAATTGAAAACTGGAGTTTTACAAAATACGGTTGTCTCACATCTGAAATATTTTTCGAACATATTCTGCATTTTGTACTATGTAGCTTTGATTCGAGAATTTTAAAATTAGAAATTAAAAATACTCGCGACTTGTCTGTGGTGACCAAGAAGGTGAATGAATGCTTTTAAAAGTCGCAAAATATCCAAAACTATACTTTCTTCATGTGTAACATATGCATCAAATTAACAATTTTTATGTCCTAAATTGACTATGAGTTATCTTGAAACACCTCTTGGACTATCTGAACCTACTAGCTAGTTGCTAAGAAAATACTGAGTTCTATAGGACAAAAGAGGTAAAATAAAAAGGAAAGAGTACTTTATCATCGAGGTTGAAAGAAAAAGAATCCTCAAAAAAAAAGAATAAGGCAAATGAACAGATAAGTAAAGATAAGTTCTGAAATTGTGTGGATAACTTTAAAGACAAAAGAATTAAACCTTGTAATGCAACAGATAACTGATGAAACAAAAGACGAAAACTGAAGATAACAGTTCACACAACAAAACTTTACTTTAAATGGAACTTCTGTAAAATAACTAAATTGATAAAATTTAACTTCTTTTGAATTCATTAAAACATAATGTCTTCATTCCATATCTCCTGGACGTTAACAAAAGAAAAAGGAAAAGGAATTAATTTGATATGGAAAATAAAATGAAAAGAAATAAAAAGAGTAAAAAGATTACTTTACGAAAATAAAGCCAGTATAGTACCTTCACATTGGAGGAGTCCTACCTTCAAATATAGACATTATAAGGTAAAAGAAGAGGTACACCTCTTCAGCGTTTACATGCAAAGATTCCTTTTGGTTCCGAAAGTCAAACACTCATACACCCATAAATCTTTCATTTACCTCGAATACAACTGAGTCTCAAACCGCATCCACTTATCCCATCACTAGAAAGCTTCATCTTAATGATGAATTTTAAAACCGAGTTGGCTTTGGCACAATAACACACACAACATCAAGCTAAACCAGCTCTTTATAGCCAGAAGACGAATCTTGAGGTGTTCTCGTCGTGGTTACGTGAACAATGCCTTTATTTGAAAAAAAAAAAAGCTCAATTTTATCGTGCCTCGAGCACAATACCAGCCCAAAATCGACAGCAGCGTATAAATCAACAAAAAAGTACAACCTGTCGAAATTAGCCCGCGCCATCGTTTATAGAAAATGGAAGAAAATAAAAAAGCAATAGCGGCACAATTACACTATATCGAACATCTCAATATGTCAATTTTAATTAAAAGTTGAATATTTTTTTTTATACCTTCTCAACGACGCCTTTCTGATCGCATAAGCCAAACATATAATTTACTTGTGTACGTTGGGTACGTTGGGCACAAACGCATATTATAGCTGATACACACCTTCGAGTAATTATGTATAAATCAAAAAAAAAAAAAAAAAAAAAATGAAGCTCGACCAAATAGAGACATACGAAAATCTCGTTAGCCCCCTAGGAGGAATACTGAGCCGGCTATAGATCAGCTTTTTTAATTCGATATTATAAAATACTGCTTAAAAAATGTATAAGAAACTAACAAGGTTTCTGTGACTGATTTCATTTGAATATGCATTTTCACTCAGACACATAGTCGATCGTCAATAGAAATCAGTTTTTTTCATGTGCAAGGCTTTGTCAAGTATAGTATTGCTGTTTTGAAAAAGGTAAAGGTACCTATTAATTATTAAAAATGAGTACAGCTATTTCTTCTGACACCCACTACACGTCTGATTATCTCTGATAGATCAGACATGCCATATCGCTGGCCCAAATCCAAAACCAGCTATGTCCTAGAAATTAGAAATTTGTTTTTTATTTGTTTATACGTTTATGTTCTCGCTACACGGGTGAATTCGAAATTTTAAATCGATTGTTAAATCGATGGGAAGAATCGAAAAAGTAATTGATCCGAGCCCGGGTTTCATGTTTTTATTTTCCTTATATTGGTGATTTTTAATTAGAATAGATGAGAATCGCGAAGTTATATCAACATATTGAAGATGAAATGAATGTAACCGCGATTTATTGAACCTTAAATTTAATTCACTGATTTGGCAAGTAATGACTTATTTTATCATTTTGGTGTGAAAAAAGTGTCGCATTCGCCTGAGGTAGATGCGAGTAGTTACATGCATATTCCTCGACACAAAACAAATTCTGTACTTCGCTGCCTCTTTTATTCAACTCTTGCGAGTCCACCTGAATTAAAACTGTCGTTTCTTATGTAAAATTTGACGCTGAATCCATTGTTACCATTGGCATCTCTCTAGCTTCCCAACTCGCTAAGCTATGGCAATTTTAAGTAACCTACCTCAATTATTTTTCTCTTTTCAACACCTGTATTATATTCTATTCTGAATTATTTGAATAAATTTGTAATATAAAATTACTCTACGCACTCCTAATTTAAAATTTAACAAGGACTCCATTGGTACCATCAGCGTCTCGCTGGCTTCAAAAATCGCTGAGATACATTACTTCGATCTTTCTGCAGCTTGGCAGCACTGAAATATGTTAATTTTCACCTTGAACATACTTTTCTTTTTGTCATGGTCACTTAATACTCACCCCTAAGACATTCTTTATCTTATTATAATACTCGCAGGTTGAGCTGTACATCCTAGGTTGCTCTATAAGTATCCATATTTTTTGACTCCATTCAAGTCCACCTGGTGTCTACAAGACTCCATTCATTTTTGCAGCTCTCATATGAATATCCATAGAGAAGAGAGCTGCGAATAATAGGGTAGGATTAATACTTTTTTTATCTCATTGCCATAGCTGGCAGGCTCACCTTATTTTAACGATATTACACGTTGAATATTATGTGGAGTCTTGTAGACCCCATAGGTGGACCTTTAAGGGTTAAGATAATTTTAAATATCGTGTGATGCGCTTAAAACTACAATAAACTCATTACCTGTTCAACGTATTAGCTACATATGCAACAGTTTCATTCCATTAATTTATAAGAAGCCATAATAAAAAAAAAAGGCACCCAAACTCGAACTGACGGTCGTTATAATGTCACGAATGATAACCTGGGGCCGCAGATATACCGACACACGTATACATAATTCACTCAGGTAAATTCAAATCGCTTGTTTTTTTTTCTTTAATTACCATCCTAACCTATCCTCCCTATCCACACCTAAGCAAGGCAAAAGGATACAACCAAAAAGCATTTAATTTTTAATCGAAAAATTAAACGAAGATGCGGTAAGTCATGCGACTGGGCGTTATAATTAATACGGACGAAAAAAAGTAAATTGATTTTTTGTGGTCAAGAAAATAGAAAGCTCGAGATCGATGAAATTATATAGGGAGATGCTATAGTCCTGATCAAAATGGCCATAATGAACGCGATAACCTTATGGCAGCTTCATTCGACTTCCATAAATAGTTTTTTAGGATAGGTACGAGTACATCTAACTTCAAAGAAAACGATTTGATACGGTAGTTCAATATTTTTTAAACACACAAACATGCCGGATAATAACAACGTATTCCCATTAAATAATTTACAAAAGAAATTGGTAGGTATTAATTTAATATGCGATGTCGTGCATTTCTCAGTGTGTGGTCGTCGAGCTTTTTGTCGTGTGCTCTCAAACAGGTATAGAAGACGAATTAGCATTAAGCTATAATAAATCTATCAGTTATATAGTCGCAGTCTGATGAATTGAAATCGAATTGAAAATAGAGCATTCTACAGGCCAGCTAAGTCCAATAAAATTTAATGATAAACCTTGTGAAGTATAAATATTGAATTCTCAAAAAAAAAAAAAAAAATGTATCATTTGCTATAAAATTAAGATGTAGGTATAGAAAGTTATTCAAGTAAACATTTTCATTTACCACCACAAGCAAATGTAAGGACTCCGTAAAGGTAGTCGTGTATTTTATGGCACATATTGTGGTACCCAAGATAAAGTATGACATTTGCGAGAAGCTCCCCGCTCCCCCTCCTCCTATCATATAAATACGTCGAAATAAAAAATGAGTGAGAAAGAGAAAAAATATTTCGCGATAATGGGTATATTTTATTCTTTCTCTGTCTTTCGCTCGCTGCGTCTTTAACGGCGAGTGCTCCTTTGGATTATGAAATTCAGTTCATTGACCGTTACTTGTCACTGACACTGTCAACTGTCAGCGTCCATTATCCAAAATAATCAGTCCAATTTTTTTCATTTAATTTTTAAAACGCAACAAACAAATGATTAATGAAAGAAAAATTAATTTCAGATAGTCAATACACTACGTACAGTATTTTATGGGCACTTCCATGGTAATGACATTATTTTCCTACATTCATTTTTAATTTTTGTTTTACCCGTGCTTTCAATCTCTCCGCTCATTTTCTTCGCCTCGCTGCGGTAAAGTGGTGGAGCCGTCTTTATTTAGGACTGAGTATAATTATGCATCAGAGGTAAGCGGGCCTTACTTTTTGAACATTCCTCGTATATGTTAAGAAAAAATTTTCTGAAGTTAATTATGGGTGCGATCTTAGCCAATGACAGAAAAGGGCGTCAGAACGACAACCATAGGAACTTTAACGACAATAAAATCATTACCCCGTCTGAATTATGCATGCCCAACACTAAAAGATATCAAACGACAAAAAAATTTATTGAACGACCAACAAAAAAATCCGCGACAAGTTATTATTTAAAACTACAACATAAGGCAATGAACGACAAATTTTTTATGTCAAAAATTAATTTCATAGTGACAAAATTGAATGTTTGAAAAAGATCAAATTTATTGCACAAGTAATGCTTACTTGACCTTCGATGGCTGACCCCTCTTTTGCTTTTGACAAAACGGAATACATTTTGCAGCCACCGGTGGATCCACCAATTTTAACCAAATCTTCATACCTAGCTCATGTTTGCAAAGTAGATGTTTCAAAAAAAAAGGGGGCAACTGCATTCACTTTGCAAAGTTTTCTTATCAATGACTATTTTCCATGTTCAGTAATGAATACGTCAAAATTCTTCAAATGTTAGCCAGTTGTTGATTGTTTCCTGGTACATTGATACAGTCTTAGAAAGTATCTCCTTACACAAAGTTGACTAATTGGCAAATTATGTAATGCAATTGGGTTTATCATTAGGAGCTTGTAGTACCTTTACAATTTTTATAGCCCACTGGTAAGTGGCAGTCCACTGTGCTAATGGGAGAGACTGAATTTCTACAAAATATATACAGTTGGGTGACATGGGATCTCGTGTCTTAGACCATTTAAAAACTAACTCATGGATGTTGTTGAGGAACTGGCCCGTTGGAAGTCTTTCTTTTGAGGTATGCTCATTTTTTATGACAGTTACAGCAATTAATCAAGATCAATTCAGTCATAAAACTAACAAAACTGCCAACTTTGGCAATGATGTGTAGTATTGTTGGGCATGATAATATTTAGGCGTGTTTTCTTCCCATTTCATTAATACAGTGGTCTGTAGTTTGTAAGTATTTTTCTGTCGTGCTCCATCTGTCCTGAAATTGTAGTATTTTTTGTCGTTTGTTCAACCTATTTTGTCGTGCAAAATAATACTTCCCTTTAATTATTAGGTAAGATATTTTTATACAATAACTTATTACTTAGATACAGTAGCGTACCTAGGGGATACTAGGGGGGCTGGAGCTCCCCCTTCGACCTCAAATTTAATTTAAAAAAAAAAAAGAATAAAATTGTTTTGCAAAATTTCTGTTTTTAGGGATAAATTACTCGTAACTCAGACCCTCTCTTAGTGAATTTCTGGGTGCGCCCCTACTTAGCTTAGATACTTCATTTCTTTAATACAAGACTTAATTTGGTTTTTGCAACTTTTTTGTATTAATCACTGGCATTGCTAGGTCATAGAAGTGCGTCAGCTTGAACGTTGTGAACCGAATTTGTCTTGAGTCGTATTTAGTTTGCTTTACATTTTCCTCGAAATTAATGTTAACAAATCAAAACGCCGTTGTCCGTGAAATACGAATGAAAAGGCAGTGGCCGGGTTGAGGAGGCAGCTATGAAAGAAAAAAAGTGTACTAATGGCAAAAGAAAGGCGCGTGCTGCAAATTGTTCGTCAAAAACTCAAAACAAATGTACATTATCCACGTTGGTGGAGAAAATTTTCAACGTTCCAGTTATTCTACTATCCATCATGCTGCTTGCACTCTCATCCAGTCAGTTGATAGGATAAGAGGTGGATTAAATTTTTGTGTATAATAAATAAAAACTTTCCATCAACGCGTAAAATGGCGGATCTAAAGGGGTCGCGTTTTCAGCATCGGCTAATTGAAATTTTTGAGCCATATTTTTCGTGAAAGGGGGTTATACCTACAGTGAAATTAAAAACCTCTCTGCAGCTCGTTTAATACGTTTGCTTATCTGTTACACGCGGGTTATTGGTCCGAGTGGAAAGGGTTTTAGTTAGTTAGCATAGAATGTATAGCTACGAGTAGGTATCCTAATATTAATGAATATGTCTCTTCGATGTTGCGAAGATTGCACGATTAAATAGCTGGTTGGAGGAGAGCTGCGGGGCTGTGCTCGATTATTGTCCGAATCAAAGTATAGGTACTCGAATATGAACAAGCAGTCTAATCAACGGCATTTAGGATAAATGTTCATTGACAAAATTAATTTCTTGAGGATAGATGTTTTGGTGGGATAAGGTAATCGCAACATGATCATGGTGGTCAGGGAGTTTGGGAAGTTAAAAATGATGAATATTATTGCCATGGTCGATGAAGATAATTATGTACAGATAAATACTTGACATTTTGTGAACCGATATTAATTGATTTCAAGCCGAGTACGTAAACATTTAGTTGGCTCCGATGAGGTCGCCGTTCCAGCAAAAATTTCCGCGGGTAGAGGGCAACTTATGAACATCGATTCATTTTATTCGTTTAGGAGTCGAATGTAAACATTTTTCAAAATCCGTCACTGGTCAAGATATTTGTAACGGAGTATATAGGAAGAAATAGCTGTAGATATGGTTTTCTGTCGAAAACCTGCAAAATACTAGAATCTCGCAAAGCACTCGTATGAACAGTGCTCATATGCAAGAATGGTATAAGTCCACTTTTTTCAAAAATTGAGTTCTTTCAAAGATCAATAATGGTCTACACCAATAAAAGACCTTCTTATAGTAAAAATATTTTGTCTCAATCGCTGAGAAAGTATACTTCAAAAGTGAGGAGTAACATGAGAAGGCTACCAATGTGACATATATAGGTAAAGTTAAAATTTGAAAAAGTGGCCTTATCACCTTCGAGCATATCACTGCTCGTATACTTTTTTTGAATTTCAAGTCTTGTTTTGTGAAATGTTATGTCAAAGGGGTCTTTCTAGCCCTTTGGATGCACCTCTGCCTTGAAGGCTGGTTGCGGTGTGAAAAACTATAGAATCAAAATTATGAAGGTACCTATTTGTACAAAGATTAAATAATTTATCATAATTATATTCGTCGATAATCGACGCGGATTGTGCTATGTGTAGAAATTTAAAATGGTGATGAAATTCAACCCAAAAGTAAACTAACTTATACCCGCAACAATCACCCCTGCGGGCAAAATCGTGCACAATTGAATTTGAATAAACGACAAAAGTTTTCCATTCGATTCACCCTCTCTGCAAAAATGCCACCTGCGTCCCCTTATTTTGGGCCACTAGAAGTGAATGTTTCTGTAAAACAGAGGCTCTATGAAAGGGTTTTTGGTACTGTGTCATACGAAAAGTGGATATCTCTTCCCTCCTCATTCGAAATTATCCTCAAACTTACATAAACGTCAAATTACGGTCGTTTTTAAGCAAAATATATTAGGGTCGGGTTACTCGCCCACGGTAATTTAAATAGATATCATCAATCAAACTTATTATTATGTATAAATTGTGATCGAGTTTAACTGAAGTGCGGAAAAAGGGGCAAAACTGTCGATTTTCAACTCCATTCTTCTAATCGACTGATTTTTTGCGACGAAAATGAACTATATAAGGAACTTTTTGTAGGTACGTATATCTCGAGGTTATTTCAGAGTAACAAAAAGCAAAAGTTTAAAATGCTTTCATGGGAAAAGTGACTGGAGGGATTCAGTTTGCGCATACGTACCTCGTCCAACGATGGTAGGAAATTTTCATTCATTTATTTTTCCATGAGTTTGGGTTGCTGAATTTTCAGTTATATTGTAACTTACCTGATTACTGAGATGACGACCATGCATTTGTTTGAACTTTTCTAATAGAATCATTAATGCCAATTGCCGAAGCCATAATCTATGGATGCATATTGGAAAATTTTAATATCTGTAGATTTATGTCCAACATGGCTCGATTCCCGTGACGCAAACCAAAATAAAAAGTTAGCTTTTTAAATTGAAGTTGAGGTCTGAGGCATCTCACTTTTACATCCAAGCTGACTTTTATCGTCTGATTCATGTTCACCCTTTATGGAGTAGAAATGGCATACCCTTGTTCAGCCTACTAACATAGAAAAATTCATTTAAGGAAGCTTTTCTTCCAAAAAGCCCAAAGAGGATGAATATCTGAACTATATAGACGCATTATAGAAACATTTTGGAATTATCGATGTAAGAAGCACCTAATTCAAGTCGAACGTTAATAAGTGGTTTGATTATTGTCGGCTTGAGGAATTTAAATTAGGTACCTCGGCTGGTAAGAAAGGCGTCAACACTGATTGATTTGATTTATGGTAAGTGAGATAAATTTTCGTTTACGTGAAACTAATCAAACCTGTCGATCTTTTGATGAAGTAAAAACCCAGCCATATACGTGCCTACGTACTTGAACGAACATGCAGGTGTGTGGGTTGATGGTATGAACCAGAGCAGAATTCCATGTGTGACGAGTATGTAAATATCAGTTTTGTGTCCTCGGATGATAGAAAGCCAGTGCAAATAGTCTCTCAATCACCAGATGAAATTTTCAAGGATGTCTTTCAAATTCAAGTTGGCATTTCCAATTTTTGTGTCTAAAACTTTAAAACGCTTTAGCAATTAAAAGAGGGGTGATTATAATAGCACAGCAAAAAAGAATGTTTGAACAGCAAATCAGTGAGCAGTAAAAAGGAATATGAGAACACTAAGAAAAGGTATGAAATGAACAGCAAATTCTGCACAGCAAAAAGAATTAGTGGAACATCAAAAGTAAAAATTTTTCAGCAGCAAAACAAGAATAAAATGAACAGTTAATGTTGAACAGCAATTAAATTTTTCTCACATCAAAAGTGTAAAAATATTTTTCATTTGTTTTGAAATTCAAATTTTTGAGGCTTTCCTCAAGCAACTGAAAAAACCCTTCTTTTCAACACATTGAATTACTACCTCAGGAGCTCAAAATGATGAGAAATTTGCAAATTTTTCCTTCAAAATTACATTCCACAACTCATTGGTATACTATACCCTCAATGGAATACAAAACCTATTCAATAAACAACTAAGCTGATAGCCCATGAAAATAATATTTTCGTCTTTGACTTTACTCCTTTATCAGTTTTTATTTTAGTCTAAACATGTTCGAAGTACTTCAGTATTTTATATGACATCGAGCAGTTTTGGGCGGCCAATAAAAAGTATCAGTTTGGGATTTGGGAGATTTGGGTTGATCATAATGATACTTCAAATTTGTTTTGTTCGTGTCCTTTTTTCTTAAAACATTGGACCTGCAAGCATTCACTGGGAATGCTCATTCGGCTCCTGCTTTGTGATGTGCCTCCTCAGGCCAAAAATGTGCCCTTAGGGCAGAAATGCAAGCTCAGGCGCCCGGCAGCAGCAAAGAAAGGACTTTTAGTGCAGTAATTTTTGTCATCAACAAATTTCTTTTTTTTTATAATTCGATCATTTTTATTTTAGAGGTTTGCTGCTGAATTGACGTATTTTGCTGCTTAATGAACGCATTTTGCTGTTCAACATTTTTTTTTACGGTTCTATTTATTATTTGCTGTGCAATCCTCAATTTGCTGTTCAATGTGCTTTTTTGCTGTGCATTCTTCTTTTTGCTGCGGGATTCTCATTTTGCTGTGATTAAATTTTTTCCACTGTTTTAACTATCTCTATTTGCTGTGCTCTAAAATCCAACCCTATTTTTAACCCCTACCGACTCATTCTGTCAAATCTTTGACTTGCACCTTTTCAATTCTAAGCTATGCATCAACATAATATATCCTTTCTTGTATAATATTGAAATAATGACACACATTCTACGAAAAGTCAATCGATATTTTTATTAGAATAAAATTTTCTATACTTAACCAATGTTTAAGATGTAACAGCTGGCCATCTTGAACCAGAAAAATTTTCACAAATGATACATAGCTATCTGGGAAAAACAAAAAGCTACAAATTTTTCACGTTGGGCTTATATTAAGAAAATCCCTGGTTTGTGTTCATTTTGATTTCTTAATTTTTTGTTAACAATTTCGAGTGCGTAGTTTAGAATTAAGAAATAAATGAACGAGAAAAATAAAAATCTTGAGGCTGTAAAAGTTCCACAAATCCAGCGAGTAGGAACTCAGTAAAGGTGCGTGTTTGTCAATATTAAAATTAAAACAAATGGTATGGGCGAAAAAAAAACAGTTTTACATATTATGTATAAAATTACGATTTTCCCCTGCAGAGCGACAAAAATGGGAGTCCATTAGGTGCCTACTCAGCGGAAAAAATACATAGTAAAAAAAAAATAGGTACGTAATGTAAGGTAACATTTATCGGTACTAGAGAAGAAATTAAACGTTAATACGACACAACTAAAGACTAGAACAATCAAAACAATAAAATATTAAAGAGAAAAGAAAAACGACGAAAGGTTTATACGTCTACGCTCACACTCGATGCGTATAATTCCTATAAAAAAAAGAAAAAAGAAAATAAGAAGATCTAACTATGAAAATGTTTTCGCATCTACTAACTTAAGAGGACTTAACAAACTGCAGTAACACGGGTCCCATTGACTAAGATGCCTGATGCAAGCAAGGCCCGATCTGCAAACTGTGACACAGATGTGACGAGACCCTCATTGAGGAGAAATGCTGCAATAACAACAAAATAACGCCTCCCTCGGCTTTTTTAGGGATTTGTGCATTTATTGGGGAAGAAGTATCAAATTTGAAGCTCCTTCCATCTAAATAAGCCACTGGTTGCATTTTGCAACGACAAATCACGATAGCGAAAACATAATACCAAAAATATTAAGATACAAATTAAATTTCCGTACAAATTCAGTTAACTCAAAATCGACGGCGATAGTGATGTTTACACAGTAAGGAAATTAAAGGAGAAAACAATAAAAACTGTCATGGATAGATAGAGCGAGGGAAGTGTTCAGTTAAATGCGTACCTCGAGTCGGATAAAAATATAGAATTAAACTCTTGTTTGAGAAAAAAAAACTTGGAACTTCATGTTATTAAATCGACCATATTTAGTAACGTTATCTAAAAGTAAACGATAAAACAGTTAAATAAAATAGGAGATTTTTGTTCAAGCTAGAATACCATTCAATAGCTCGAAAATTCTGTGATTAATAATCAACTCAGCTCAGAATGGCAATCCTAGCGTAATATTATAAGTAAATTGTAAAAAGATTAATCGGAACAAGAGCAAAATTAAATGTTATACAATTTGGAACTTCAAATGGAGGGCTTTGTACGCTTGAAACAAGCTTAATGAAATGATATTATGTGGTTACAAAAAATTAAATAATACTTGAAGAACGCAGAATGAAAAATCAATAAATCTGGGGAAAGGACAGAAAATACAATTGGCCATCTAATACAAAAAAATATTAAACTTACTTTCTCCATTAACAAGATTGAAAAATACTAACAATAAATGCCTCCTTAAATACCACACAGAATTCACTAAGAGTGGCACGTGATAGAAGTAGCAATATCAGTGGCAGAACGAATCAATAAAATATAGAAAATGGTTGATCATTGTTAGAACAAGTCATAATTTAAAACTTCTGAGAAACATTTAGAATGAAGCTTCAGGACAAATCTACATTATTATGTACACAAAAACAAGAATATTCTAGCAGGGAAAAATGAAACTATTGATTACAGAACTCAAATTTTAGAACCTCGCAGTAACATTTGGGTGAGTCAAGATTTTTGTCAAAGCATTAACAGCAACAAATAACTGAGTGACTTAAAATGAAATAATCATGGTACTTAAATATGCATAATCGCAATCAAGTTATTTTTGAGCTTTTTTTTTTTGTTTTGGTATGGATAATCAATTTTAGAATTCCCTAATTAATCCCCATGGAGTACGAAGATGTTGACACGTCAGAAAATGCTAATTATTTTACTTTTATCGTTCTTTCAGTCCCTTATTGAAACGTGAATTTACTTTACTGAAGAATACAAAAAGTTTTCAATTTAGTTGTGTGAAAAATATGATTTTGTGCTGACCATATGATCGACTATTACTATTTAATTATTCTGATAGCTCATTCTTTTCAAATATACAATATTTAGTTCAACGGCTTCATTTATCATTCAGATTAAAAATTTCCTAATTTACCCTAAATAAGGAACATCTTCACCAGACAAAGAAAAAAAACTTGTTCAGCCACAGAATATTTTCAGAAATTACTTAATTTTGATTTCTAATCTGAATAAAATTCAAAGAAAAACTGTACAAAAAGTTCTTCAAAACAAAAGCATAAGGACTATACTATTACATATTGCACTCCGTGACTATAGGATGAGAGCAAACAAGATTAGGTAAATTTTGTTCGATTGGCAAATAATCGAAGCCTCATCCGACAATGTGATTATCTCATCATTGTCATCAATAAAAAATTTATCCGATAAAGGTAAAAATAACGATATTAAAAATCATAGCAATAATGATGATAATAATACTAATTATAATTAATTATTTAAAATAATCAATAATCATAACAACGACGACGAAAATAAATAGAAAACAAAAAATAAATAAATAAACAACGCAACGAGCTATAATGAAAATTAAAAAAGCGACTAGTTAGTTAATTCGCCCAAATTCAAGCGATGGTGGTAAAAAATAAAAGAAGAAAAATTGCACACGAAAGATGAAGTAGGTAGGTAATAAAATAGAAAGGCAGCTTGGGAGCGGAAATAAATACACTCGGGAGGAAGAATGTAAATTGCGGTTGTGGCATGTCCTGGACGAAGAAGAACAAAAAACGTAAAACTAGTCGGGAGTGCCACCTAGCCCTTTTTTTTTTCCAAGTCCCGAGCACCCGTGGCATCCTCGGCTATTGGCCACCCCCCCCCCGTGTAATGCACCACATCAAAGGCCAAAACGGGTGATGCAGGGGGGAGGGGTGCGGGGTGGACCACGTGCAGGTCGCCTCCGCCCAGGTACTCGGCCCCTTTCTTTTGCGGGGATTTTTTGACATAAGGATTATGTGTACATAAATAATTGGGGAAAACTTATCGCGTGGGGGGAATTGAAAAGAAAAGGCAGCAAACAGGCGCCCCTCCCGTTGATCACCCACTGAGTCTACAAGGAGAATGCCACCTAACCCAGCGTCAGACTAAATGCCATTGGACAGCCTTCTTTCTTTCTTTCTTTTTTTTGAAGGTGTTTCTTTGAAAAAAATGTGTGCTGCATTGTGCGACTTAACAGGGATGAAAGAGAGAGAAGACGCGAACATCATATCCCAATTTCGAATGCCCTTCAGAATACAGTGGAACAAACAGAGTGAGAGAGACAGGAGGAAGTAATTAGACTACGTCGTTTTCTCTCAGACAGTAACCCACGAAGTGACAAAACGAGAAAAATTGGTACTGAGTTCAACAATACATCGAAAGTCTGTGATGTCTTATTTGTTTGGGTCGGCATAATGATAAAACTTAGACGGATTATAGTCAGTGTTGACGAAAGAAAATCCTTGAAATTCGTCTTGATTGATCGAACGAACCACGTCGGCAGGGATTGGCGTCAAAACTGGCTCTTCTTTCGTGAATTCGGCGTCGAAATTTAGCGCGTCTTTCTTATTTTTCTATTTTATTGAGAGAGTTGAGAAAAAAAAAACGAAGAAGAATTTCAGATAAGAACGCATTTTGAATCGGGTATGGAAATTTTCAAGATGTCCACAGGCCAGTATAGTCGTGAAAAATGATGACTTTTCATGACCTGTAGATACCCTGATCGTCTACATATAGGTCAGTAAAAATGAGAATACTAACGATTTTTGGTTTGAATGGAGGTTTAATTTTTCTCGCTTCCAACGCTTCCCAATCAATATCGCGGAAAAATGAATGTGATTGAATGGCATTTTCCATACCATGAGACGGTACAGAACCAAGTCGTTTACTCGGATTTTTTGTCATGAACTGGAAACGTAAACAGCAGTTTTAGTTGAAAGATGAACAGAACTGCGTGAAATGTGCCCTGATATCTTTTTTTTCTTTTCAATGTAGTGAGCAAATAAATGCGAAAATTAACTTGAAGGAGTGATTCTATAAAGATGAGACATAAGTCCTTCTACATATGTCATGAAGTTTGAGTGAACAGATAGTTGTTCTGACAGTAAGAAGTATGCGAGAGAAAATTGGGGTTGAAGTTTACAGCTTGATCAAAAATTTAGGAAAATAGTTGCGAAAATACAATGAACAGTGGTGAGTAAACTATAGATTCCTAAATAGTCTGCACTGATAAAATAATTTAAAATCTGAAAATTGATTTTCGAATCGCACCCTTATACTCGTTTAATGATAATGATCCTAAATCTCTTCGACGTGTACATTTTTTTTTTTAAAGCATTGGTAATATCAATGGTCAATATTTTAGCAACAGCGGAAGTTCAACTTGTGAAGGATGCAATAATAGTGCTATAACGAACCGATTAAGATACATTTTTTGAGTTCAAATTGAAATTCATAACAATAGAATAAAATCTTAAATTTAATCGGGCAAAATTCTCATTATTTTTACTGTAAGTTCTCATTAGAAATAATTTATTATTGCATTTAGAAGTTTTTTGAGATTCATTTTATTAACACGTGATAGTAATGAACGAAAATCAAGAGCAGTGCTACCAACGTAGAAGGTATAAGCAAGTAAGAGTTGAATGAAAACTTATAAGAGAGGTTATGTTCAAGTTAAAATATTGTAGGGAAGAAGAAATAATTGATAGGTTGATATTGTCGAGTAACCTAACAATCTATCAAAATAAGTTGGAATGAATAATTTTGATTTGATAGAAAATAGCATTGGTTTTATGGAGAATTAAATAATTTGTATTTTACATAAGTAACTTTAATCAAAAGTTAGAAAATTTTTTTCTCAAAAATAGACAGTCACTTACCCCTTTGAGGATGGAAACAGCCTCCTTACTGAGCCACACTGGATATAAGACGTCATCATGCAAAATTGCTTCGAACAGATCATCCTCGTTATCGGCTTCAAATGGTGGTTGACCGGCCATCATTTCATACATTAGCACACCCAAAGCCCACCAGTCAACACTTGCACCGTAATCAAGTTCTTGAAGAATCTGAAATTGATATATCGTAATTCAGTTTAAATAACCTGCAGAAAAATTAAGATAATATGGACAGCTAATTAGCTTCCACTAACCTCTGGAGCTATGTAGTCAGGCGTGCCACAAAATGTGCTGGTCGTTGCACCATCCTTGATGTTTTCTTTGCACATACCGAAGTCGGCTAACTTACAATGACCTTCGTTATCCAACAAAATATTATCTAGTTTCAAGTCTCTGTAAGCAATGAAGTAGAGAATGAGATAATTAAAAAGTTTTCCACCCACGTACTTGAATTACATTACTCTGAGTCTGAGAAAATATAAGGAACAATACCTGTAAATCACCCCATGTTTGTGCAAGAATTGTAACGCCAATGTCACTTCAGCCGCGTAGAATCTTGCTCTTGGCTCTTCGAATTTGCGGGCTCGTTGGATTTGGAACATCAGGTCACCTCCATTCACATACTCCATGACAAAAAATAATCTTTCCTAAAAACGAACAAGACAACATTAAGAGGTTAGTATGGGTATACAGCGAGATAAATGGTTGGGTGTTGATAATTACTTTGGTCTGGAAGGCTGAGTGCAGGGCAGTGAGAAATGGATGCTTAGCAGCGAGAGCCAGTATCCTTTTTTCAGTCATTGTACAATCGACATCATCATCTTGAATAATTATATCTTTTTTCAGCACCTATACATCCAATACATACGTGCGTTTTAAAATACAGTGAAACCTCGCGCTCTTCAAGGGACTGACAAAAAAAACGTGTTATAAGTGGGAAATGTGAAGAAAAAAAATTACAGCTTAGAAAAACAGGTGTATTCATCAGCTGCATATTTTTAATGGAAAAAATTACCTATTTTTGTTTGATTACAAGCAGATGGGCGCAAAATTACATTCTCTATTTGATTCATTTGTAAAAAAAAATTTCGGGTGGTGCATTAGGAAGGAAAGAAAAATAATTTATACCAAGAGAAGCGGCCAATTCATACTGTTTTAGGCCCACTTTTTTTAAAATTTCAATTTTATCATAAATTGAAAATGCTTTTCATTTTTTACTGGCCATTATGTTGCACGAAAAAAAAATCAAAAAATCAAGAAGAGAAATAAAAAGGCAGCTCTCGAAACTGTTATTTTTGGTGTACACTCAACAAACTACCACGGTCAACTAAAAGAATTCGAGTCCGATGATAATAAAAACCTGTCAGATAGATGAATGGAGACGTGATAAAAGATAAAAATGTCGAAAATCATGTTGAAAACTGTTTAGGAATTAGAGCGTTAAAATCAGGAAGTTTGAGCGTTATAATCAACCAGTTTTACACGTAATATTTTCTCTGGCAACTGGGACCAACAGAATTCAGCGTTATAGGCGGGATAGCGTTATAACGCGGTTTCACTGTAATAGATTACACGATTGATGATTACTTTTCAAACTGATCGTGTATACTATTTTAATTTATTACGAACGGAAACCGCCCTATTTTTGAGTTGGAAAACTGCAAATTATCAAGATGAACGAATTAATCAATGGCAAACAGAAATACACAGATGCGGAAAACAAAAAATCTCGCTGCGGAAAACAAAAATCCCGCTGCGGAAAACAAAAAATCCCGCTTCACGTTTATCTCGATAATTTGCGGTTTTCCATCTCGAAAATAGGGCGGTATGGTGGTATTTTCCATTTGCAATGAATTAAAATTAATTTCAGCTGCTATTTTGAAATGGATGTTATTAATGTAACTATAGGAATGTTATCTCTCACTAATTGTAAAATTCGATACCGTCAAACAACTTCTACAGATATTAGCTAAGTAGTTCTGTTTAATATTTTATTCCTACAGGTCTATTCAAGGTAGACGAAGTGTTCTTTGTAAATGCGTTTAGCGATTCTCAGCTCATGAATCAAATTTTATAAGCTGAGAACCGGGGTTAAGATGTAGAGTAGCCAAAGTTTTTCTTATTTGTATGAATCTCATTTACAACTGAACTGCTTTTGATAATCTACTCATCCAATTATTTTTACAATAATAAAATTTGAGAAATAGGTAAAACAAGAAGCACGAACGATTTTAAAAAACTCCATGAAAACGTACTTTAATTGCAAATACTTCGTCAGTTCCTCGTTTTTCAGCCAACATTACTTTGCCAAAGCTTCCTTTACCCAACACTTTGATGAAATGAAAATCTTCGAGGCCCATTTTCCGTTCAGACCCATTTGATCCACTCCGATTTGCTGCCCAAACAGAATTCATGCATACTAAAATTTGCAAAATATCAGTGAAATATAATGTCGAAATGAAAATACGGATTTGCTATCGAAACAAGAGATTTGGTTTTTATGAAAAAAAAAAAAAATTCAAAGATAACTTACCCTTATCAGTGTAATGAGATGATTTATCATCATCGCTCTTAAACTGCACAAGCATTGTATCATCTTCACAAGTACCGGGAGATGTGGTATTTGGTAAATTTGATGGAGGTCCTCCCACATTACTCGATCCCTATTCACAAATAACAAATATAATATCCACTTATATTCTTTGCTTCGATGTAAAAATCTTTGATTATTATGAAAAAAATCGAATACCGAGATTGTTTTTAAAAAAATGCAGAAAAACTTACTTTTGCCCCAACATTAGGTGATATACCAATCTGATCTAGAACCTGAGCCATCTGCCTCAGGTTGATACCACAATTATTAGCTACATTTTTCTGGCATCGTTTATGCACATTCATATTGCAAACTGCAAAATAACATTTATTCTTACATGATTGTAAAACCAATTGAGAGAAAAAAAAAAACGGTTTCATACCTTCGCATTGCAATCCTTGTTTAATTAGGCCGTACAATAATGATCCGCAATGGTCACAAAAAGTAAATCTCTTATAATTGTGAGATACAAATCGATGGGGCACGTTTACACTGAATCTTTGTGATTTGTTGTCGCATGACTGTAAAATTAAAATGGAAAATTGGTTTACTCGAGGATGGGGCATAAAAACTGAATGGTGTAATTTATGAGAATGGAAACTCCATTTACCTCGTCTTTCATACCGGGACATTTTGTCAAAACAGATCGGTGACAACGTTTGTGTACGACACAGGTGCAAACTGAAAAAACATTGAAATAAATTATGACTCGAATAAACGTCAAAAGACGAGAGGGTAGAAGAAATCAACTTCAAAGATTTAAAATTTACCTTGACATTGGTAACCCTGTTTACCTATACCCCTGTAACAGAATATTGTAGCGATTAGTTTAAATTTAAGAAAGACTACATTACGATTAAACAGGTTCCTACAGGTTAATCTATATAATATCTATATAATAAAATCTATATAATAAAATCCAATATCCGGATGTCCGTCACACACTCGAAATTTGAAAACAAATTATTTTTGATTTTGAGATTACTCTCCTTTTACTGAACGTAGAAAGCTGAATTTGGTCTAATTAGAAAAAAAAAACTATCATAAATCTTTTACTACGTACACTTTTTTGAATTGATGTCTTACTTCCCTGTAAATAATTGAAACATTCTACAAAACGATGGGCTTCATGCTACGTTTTACGCTATTTTATTTCGCTCTTAATGATTGAAAGATTCTATAAAAAACGATGAACTTCATGCTGACTTTTCATTTTGCGATTACTCTGCTTTTACTTAACGTAGAAAGCTGAATTTGGTGTCATTTGAAAGAAAAAACTTTCAGAAATCTATCACTGTATAAATCTTTTCGAACTACCGTTTTACTTCGTTGTTAATGATGAAAACATTCCACAAAAACGATGAACTTTATGCTACTTTCACGCTATTTTTCATTTTGCGATTACTCTACTTCTACTCAACGTAGAAAGCTGAATTTGTTCCCATTTGGAAGAGGGAAATCTCAGAAATGTGATGATGTATGAATCTTTTTGATTAGAAATTTGATTTCACAGCTAGATGAAAATATTTTTGACAACTGTGAATTCTATTCTACACTTCTACACGATCATTTCATGATAACGCAAAATTTGAGTGGACTGTGAGAGGAATGAGCGGAATTTGTGTGGGTTTGAGCAAAATTTGAGTGGAATCGAGCAAAATTTGAGTAGAATTGAGCGGAATCAAGCGGAATTTGAGAAAAATTTGAGCGGAATTGTGCAAAATTGAGTGAAATTTGAGCGGGATTGAACAAAAGTTGAGTGGGAATAAGCAAAATTTGAGCGGAGAGGGGGCGTAGACCCTTTGGGCCACGCTAGTATAAACGAAAATTTGAAACATTATTCAACTATTTTTATAGACAAACATTTTAATCGTCGTAATCAAAGGAATACGGTAATTAATTGAAAAACATTCTTTTTATTGAAACGGTGTCATAAAATTCATTTTTACGTCCCTAATGTCTACCTGGTTTGGAATGTCGAGAGGAAAATAAAATATACTGATAAAAAATAAATCTTGGCACATGAAACGAAAATAATAGATGATCAGCAGTTTACGAGTATAATGAAAAATGAGATTTTTTATAGAAGCCAACTCATTTTTAAGACCTATTTCATTGTAAAGTCAACCACAATAAGTCTACAGGTAACAAATTTATATTCATAGTCGCAGTCGTTATTTCACTCACTTACCAAATAAATTCGCGACAGTGAGAACAGAAGGTGGGCTGAGGCAAAAACGTTGCCATAAATTTGTGACCGTTGAACTGATGCACCCTTCGGCGCATCGCCCCTCGCCGGCGGTTGAATCCTTGGCGTTCTTTGAACTCCAAAGGCTTCTGATTCGAACTTTGTTCTGTGGCAAATGAATATTTTCAAATTAGTTTCGCCTAAATTTTCCATTGAGGACTGCGAGCCTTTTTAGTACCTACAGACACTTCATTGAAAGTAATTTACCCGCGAGTCAACTCACCTCTTAGCTTCTTCCCCAAATGATTATTGAATCGAGGGTTCATTCTCATAAAATATATTTTGTACACCATGATCCTCACTATATTATCTTATAAAATCTATACTCGTACATTCTTCTTCCAAAAAATTGAGATAGTGACTTCTTTACGTAGAAAAAAAAACTTGAATTTATAAATGGCCATCAAGTGAATAAGTGAACTGCCTTTTATGTGAAAGAGCCAGTTGATGAATAGTCCTCTATTGGTGAAAAGTGATTAGGTCTCAAGTGGAAATATTCGTCCGGAGAAAACATTAATTAAAATTCTAAATACCTCAGAAAAATTGTTCATCATAAAATGGGTCTTCCTCTTCCTAAAAACCATAAATTGACGATGAAAGGGTACTATGGTATATTATATTTAAAATGATGAAGATTTTTAAAAAAATATTTCACTCGCATTTTCAACACAATTACCCGAACATAACTACAAATTTTTCCCCTTTAAAATGTAAGTAACCGATGAGCAGCACATCTGGTGTACTTCTTATCAATCATTTTATTCACGTAATTCGAATTTTCCATAATTTCGAAGTAGTATTCAGAGGCCTTACTTGAAATCTGTGATAGTATTATCATTGGGTTTGAAAAAATTCCATATACCAGGGAATAAAAATGGGTCATGGTTAAAAAATTCCAGTTGATAAATTAGAAGTAAAATAATATAAGGTAGAGTGGGGTAATACCGATCGCAAAAAGCAAAACTGAAGGTTTTTCTTACTTTTTGACCCCTCAAAATTAATCAATCATACTAAATTTGGTACCATTCGACTCGGCCAACTCTCAGCTACAATTTCATGTTTTGAAAAACATAATCGATTAATATTTAGTTATTTACTCACCTTAAAAAACAAAATGGTGGAACAAAGTCAAGAGATTGGTATTGCCCCAAATTTGGGGTAATACCGATAGGACAGTTATTGGCCAAAATATGAGTGTAAGCTGAAATTTAATGCAATGAATTGAAAGAGCTCACATTTTTCTTCAACATTCTATTTTATTGGTTTAAATAGGTTGAAAATTAAGAAAGTTACACTTAATTTTCAAAACAATGTTTAAAAACAGTCAAATTTTATTGATGAAAATCTTTCTAGCTTAGATGGGCTATAGATACCCTTGTTGGTGGTTCTCTTATAAGTTCTGGCCTTCTGTGATGATAAATTTGAAAGATTTGATGAGTTTAATCAATGAAATTGAGAATAGGGTAGTTTCAATAGGTGTCGGTATTACCCCACCTTAAGTATCAGATTTGCCCCATGCATGAAAAATACAGACTTCAAATTGATTGGTATGAAAAAAAAAATTATTTTTGTGGCTAAATGACCATGGTACTTTCTTCTACTCTCAATTTGGTGCTACTCATCTAATTTTGGTTTGAATCCATTGATTAATTCTTTGTATAACACAGTTCTTACACAACCGTCATATTTTTGCAGCAAAGATTTTAACAAACCTAAACTTGAACACATCACAGATCAAAATTTGGAATCATCAACCAAAGTCTTTAATTTAAAACCAACCGTATGTCTCTATGTTTTGTCTTACGTATATAATTGGAAAAACAAATGTGGCCGGTCATTTTGCCGCACCCTGTATTAAATGGGAAAAGTAAAATCTGATCATAAAGAAATAAATTGCCGACAATTCAGCTGATTACAAAAATACTAGCTATAATGCTTTTCTTCAACGGTAAAAACTTGAGAGGTAGTCGTATAATTATTTAGAAAATCTAAACGCGCTTCGCCATAAAAATAATTGTATACATAAAATAAAAACTTCAGAGATTTATTTCGCAAAAGATGCTATACTGACTGAAAATAAAGTATTTCCTCTACCTTGAAATAATTTTCAAAGAAATAAAAAACAGCTTCAAAATTTGTTTTTCTCCTTGATATATTTTGAAGGTAGATAAAATATAAATTTTTTCAAATTTTCCAAATGATCTATCTTTAATAGCTGATAACGGTTTACTAAAAAATAAAAATTCAAAAAGTAATGAATGGAATACCGAATTCATAATAAAAATCTGTCTCTGAGAACCAGAGTGATCCTAGTCCAAAATTGTAGTTTTAAGGAAGACGCAGTTGAACTTTTCAAAATACCCTTATTTAGAGTACTACTGGTTTTCATTTCAAATATAATAATGAGAGGTTATTTTCAAACACTGAGGGCGTAATAAACTATGCAGTCAAAATCTTTTTGATGATAAATTTAGTCACATTAGGCATATTGGAGTGCTGAAATGAATGGAAAAAGAAACATACCTGGCGAATTCCATTGCAATTCGATTTTCAAATGCAACTTCCCCTGTGGTTCTAAATCGACCTGTAAAAAATATTTGAAATTTTTAAATCGGTGTTTCAAGTTACACTTGAAGGATTTAGCCCTGTTTCACACGGTGCTGGATATCGGGCAATATCGGCCGACTTTTTATCGGGTGAAATATTGGGACATGAGAATATATGGACGTTTTCACACGCGAATGATCCGACCCGATATCGGTGCTAGTTGTTTTGCTGTTGGGTTTCCCCTACGATAAACACCGATATCAGTCCGACAAATTGTCGGCCAAAGAGATAAGGGCTATGTATTTGTATGATTGCCTTCACACGATAGCCGATTATCGGCCGATAATCAATTCAATACCTGCTTTGGCTGTTGAATATTCGTCCGATAAAAATCGGGTGAAATCAATAAAAATTGGGTGAAATCGGCTCCGTGTGAACAGAATTTCATCCGATAATATTTCACCCGACAAAAAATCGGCCGATATAGCCCGACATCCGACACCGTGTGAAAAGAGGCTTATTTCAAGAACAAAAATAGTACATTTTTTAATCCATCATTTTCGAACACAACGTAATAGTGTTGGACTACAGTCCGTCACTTGGATTGCTATTTACGTCAACCAGTCTCTGAATACAACTAAAAGATACTTGTATAACAATAACCCAGTTTGAAGCGAAGGTTTTACAATTGTCTCATCTCAAAACAGTGGCGGATCCACGGGGGGCCAATCCAAAAAAAATAGACCGATAATCCACAAAAAAATCAATTTTCTTGCACCCCTCCCCCTTTATGCTGAAATAACAATCTCACCATTTTAGCATTTACCATGCTTTGAATAAATTTGGATTTCCCCTCCCCAAAATGGAGTTCTGGATCCGCCACTGCATGATGACTTGTGCCAATTGAATACTCTACGTACAGGATGTTAAATTTCAAGCGGATAATCATGATAAGTGACTAATATGGTAAACCAAAAAGTCACAGCTATAACATATTATCATATTACGAAGTAAAAACTATGTTTTACTTCTACAATAAAACCATTATTCGGGTTTACTAATACTTTCCAAATAATGAAATGCAAACACAGTTCTCAATTCATCAATTAGTCGCTCACAACCTAATTACAAGAATTTGAAAAAATAGTTTCCGTCAAAATAAAGTGACAGTCGAACTATATTCAAAATATTGATGCTTACCCAAAAGTCCGGAGATTCTTTATCTTTCTGCAGTAGATCTTCGAAATTGATGGTGCAATTGGCTACGAAATCGTCGGGTGGTATAGCTGCATCGTGAAAGACGGTTAGTTCTAGCTTCGAGGCTGAGTGGACTTCGTGGACAAAGCTTTCATTCCACACAGGGTCGAAAGTTTTTGGTTTGGTGGTCGACCGATCTAAATGCTGCTCATCGACATCAATGGTCACGTACGGATCGATAGGCTGGTCATCTAGCTTGCCGAAGATCACATTATGTCGTTTCTGGAAATCCGTTGGCCGTAACCCACAAGCTTCACATAATTTGATTTTGAGTGTACCTGTAAACATTTGGTGCTTCTCTACACCTACTGCTACGAAGTTGATCCACAATCACTCATTCCAGTGAGCGATGTTGAACTTATCACACATTTTTCAATAACATACAATTAACGTTAAATATAGTAAGAGCGAAGAACGAGATCAAAAAATTGATGAACGTCGACTTAGGACCACTATATCACATAATTTTTCACTCCGAGAACGCCAATCGTGTAAAATTATTCTAATGAAATATTTCCCCCAAGTTTACGCAAAGATTAGAGTCAATAAATTCCATAACTGCAAACGTTAAGATAAGGGAAGTAGCTAATTGAACGCGAACCAACTGAATTCAACATTTCCAACTCGAACAGACGTGTTTCATTGTGCACAAAATATTAAGGAATGGAAGAAACTTTGATGACGTCATTGGAGGTTGATAGAGTAGTGGAGCGCTAATCGAGTTGAAAGAGGTGTGCATGGAGGTGTGGACAAACCAGAGTTTGGAAGCTAGCCGAAAGCCGAAAGCTAAAAGCCGAAAGCCATTGATTTTTGAAGAAAAAACCGGTAAGCCAAAAGCCAAAAGCTTTATCAAAAAAGCCAAAAGCTGAAAGCAAAAGCCGTATTTTTATGGCATGGCTTTTATACGGCTTTTTAGGTTTTTACAACAAAAAAAAATCACAAATCAGCAAATCAGTGAAATGAAATCACAAAAGTAAAGTGTAAAGTGTAGAGTTTGGAAGCTAACCAAAAGCCAAAAGCCATCAATTTTTGAAGAAATAACTGGAAAGCCGAAAGCTTTATCATAAAAGCCAAAAGCTGAAAGCGTAAGTTTTATTTTCAAGGTCAGAAGCTAAAAGCCAAAAGCTAAAGCCATATCTTACAGCTTCCAAACTCTGGAACAAAGTGCTGGAGGCCCCTTTCAATGGTGAGAGGGGGTCAGTTACCAAATTTTTCAATCATTATTTTTTTAATGAAAAATTTATTTTATTTTTTTATGACGAGTGGTGGAGGCCCGTAGACACTGTCCACCACCTAAATCCGGGGCCTGCTTTTTGAGCAAAAGCCGGCCGGATTTTAGGGAAAATGCATTGTCGTAGCAGTGGAATAATTCGCTGAACACCAAGTTGAGAAATTTAAAATCGAGTCAGTTGCGCGTGAGAAAATGAGTACTGCATGTTGCATAACTGATTCGCCGTAAATACGTAAGATTCACTTTGAATATTATCTAGTATTTGGCAAATTTAGTAGACATGAATGTCTACTAATCTTGGTATATGGAACGAGCTTACTGTTGAAAAACGCCCGTAAACATATTCCAACGCATCGACTGTGATTCAGTAGCGGTGTTCGTAAAAACGGTACACTTGTAGTAAGCCGAAGGTCTCGTGATCGAATCCAGTTGGAGGCAAAAATTGAAAAATTTTTTTTTTAATTTTTTCGATTTGTTGGAGCATAATTTAGACTATAATGACATTTAGAACGATATGAATTATATCTAAAATATTTTTTCATGGTTTAGGGGGTGAAAAAGGTGAAAAATATTTCGAAACTTTTAACATCTAAAAAATTGATACTGAAGCTGATTTTCTTGTCATTTGTCAATAATTTATGATTGTTTCTGGGTAATGTTGGGTTCATTTCGAAAAATTTTTGCATGGGCCAGAATTTGTTACAAGTGCCCCGCCCCACAGATTTTTGTCTTCCTGAAATACGAATTTGGCCCACTTCTATGATAACTTCGTATAGAAAAAACTTGAAAAAATTTCAAGTCCAATTGAGGGGTTTGTTGAACGATCAACTTTCATTGAAGCATGCTACAAAAGCGTGAATTCAAAAAAAGCAATTATAGGCAGTCAAATGAATAACAATTTCAAGAGAAAACAAAACATTTATGTAATTAAATTCTCCTTCAAAATTAAAAAAAAAAAAAATTAACGGAAGATCGACTATTCACATTATTTCACAATAATTAAAACATATTGTTCATAGACGACAACAGGGAAATGAACTATACAGAACAAATGAAATGACCGTTAAAATCTTCTTAGTTACCCGTTAAAACAAAATACGTAGACGATTTGAAATGACAAATCGTACTTGATAAAACTCTGAACAAAATTTAATTCCAACCGAACGAAGATGTTGACAAAAAAATTAAACAATAACATATATATGCAGTTTCGTGCGAATGACGAGATATAAATTAACAGTCAAGACAAATGACTGTACACGAGTACAGTTTATAGATGACACAACTTATAAAAATTTGTGTTTTCAAGGAAAATAGTGAAAAAATAAATACGAATATAATATCATACAGTGAGAGCTCGTTGAAGTACAAGAAAAATAAATATTCAGCCATAATAATTATAATGTGTGAAGAAATGAAAAATAAATAAAAACGAAAAGATAAAATAGTAAAAAAAAAAAAAAAGGCTCGGGAGTATTGTCAAAGAAGTGTACTCGAATGTTAACTGAAGTGATCATGAGAAGTGAAAAGATTGAGAAAGCCAATGGTTCTGAAAGACAACTGTTTGAAAAGATACGCCAAGTTCAGTCTAGCTGTATCCGTAAATATTATGCTTCAATAATCTCAATTATTTACGCACAATCGGTGCTAGAAAATCGAAGCTAGTTACAATGAGGAAGGAACAAAAACGAAAGTCACATAAAAATTTTAAAAAATTACTGGACAAAAAAATCGTTCTAAGAACAAGTAAAATTAGGCCATGAGGAATTTACTTGAAGGTGTTTCATAAAAATTCTGAATCTTAATTTTTGTGCGTTTTCGAGAATCATAATTAGTAACTTGAGTATAGAATGATATTAAATAATTCGAATTCAAATGAAGGTGCTTAATTTTTACATTTTTAATAAGTTGAAAATCGAATGATATAAATTTTTTCATCTAAAAGAATAGATATAAGTACTTTTTTTAAATCGTGACACTGAAGAAATTATGAAAAAAAGTCTCGACAATTTTGTGAAATTTAAAATGTAGAATAATTGTAATAAATTTTAGGACCATAAATTCTGAACTTGAATTCAGAGGAATTTTTTGAACACACATTTATCAATTCATGTCTGGCAAGATGTAACATTGTTTTGATTAGAATTTTTAAAAAATAGCAGAAATTTTGTTGTTGAAATTTCTATCAAAAAATATTAAACCAGAGAATTCAACATTTTTTCTTCAACTCACTGGTAAAATGACCAAACAATACATTGATATGACGAAAACTTTCTAACTAATTGTCAAGTAGTCCGAAATTCTTCACCATTTGAAATCATAAAAAGGTTCGGATGTCAAATATACACCAGTACAGATGTATTTTCGAAATGCTCACGCACTAATGAATGGTTTAGTATAACCAAAACACTGCAATTTAGATGCAGATAACGAAATTTCCACCCATATACGTACAGTATTACAGATATACTTATGCGCAAAAATTAAGGAAGATGGTAACCGCATAGCTACGATATACATACAAAAGACACAAATGAATAAATAAAACATAACGAAACAGAAAAAATTGAAATTACACAAATACGATATCACCGTTATTGAACCCTTTGTACACGAACGAAAATAATAATACAAGTATCACAAAATTAAATAATAATATAAATAAAAATAAATTTTTCTAGGTAAAATGCTTTTATATTCATGCATAACTGACGCCTTAGAAGCATTCAAAAAATTGTCTAATAAAAGGTCCTTTACAATGTACTTTTTCTTTACCAGTCGAATGAAGTAATTTTAGTCTCGATTACTTTTTCTTCACGTTGACTATTGGTTGGAATAATAAAATTCGGAAGCTAAAAACAAAAACAGAAGTACATTGTAAACGGGTCATAACCAGAATCAAACAAATTATACTCTGTTCAACTAGTGCCTAAAACGGATTGCGGTTTGCAGGGCTCCGGGAAAAGGAAAAGGTACTCGTTCACATTCAGCAACAATAAATGGCTACGCTTCCGATTTTACTTTCTTGTTTCTTATCACACGGATCGATTTTTATATTGTTGCTAAATGTAAATTTGACGTTCCGTTTTAGGCACTCTGATGTTGAACAGAGTATATATAAAAATCATTACACCGAATCAAAGGAAAAGTCGAAAAAAAAAAAAAAAAAAGAATATACTACATAATATTTTCAACTAGAGAGCATACTTCCAAAACAGCTGTTCGTTTTGTCAAAATAACGCACCTTTGCTTTTTCCGATTTTCCTTTCATTTCATTCGTTGCCGAAAAACCTAATTTCATCGTTTAAACGAAACTAAAACCTAAAGGAATGACTAATATGTGTAGAAAAAAGATAAATATATTCATAAAAAAGACGAGAAAAAAAATTTCACAAGAATATCATAATACACGCCAAAATATTTGAAACTGATAAGGAGAAACCAGAATCCGTTTTTGAGAAACTACTGGAGTTGTTTCTCGTTTTTGAGAAACCAAACAGAAACCTAAAACCAGAAACCGGTTCCACTTTTGGCAAAACGAACACGAATAGATCCAAATCTGTGACAAAACGAACGCACAAAAGAGACAAAAATCACGCCTTTTGTCCGGCAGACAACAAGCTGGGAGTACCACAGACGGACTTTCGTAGATGTGTTTCAGGGGCTAAACATTTTTTATTCTCAAGAAGAAAAAAAATAAATATTTTCTCGAAAACCTAGTAATACGACCCTTGGTAAGCCGATCAAAGGAGTAAAAAGAATAAATAAATAAACAAATTATCCGAGCTTAGTAGAAAATATGAATTAAAATTTTGTTACTGTGGGCCTGAGCCTGATTTCAACTCTGGGGTGGCATATCCCTCCTGTCAACACCCTGAATTCTGCCTATGGGGAATACTTGTGCACCCTGTAACATGAACCAATTCTTTAGGAAGTGAAGGTGTTGGTGGTGAGGCACATACCTGGTTTTCATTGTAATTGAAAAAAAAAAACTCAACTTTTGTGTAATTCATCATTTTTTCCCTATTTTTTCTCTTTCTTTTCTAAACTTGGATCTCGAGAAAATTCAGACTTTCCAAGAAAATTTTTTCTTTCTTTTTTTTTTTTTTTATAAACTTTGACTTCAAATTCAATGACAAAAAAAAAAACGGACGATTTTCCTCAGTTTCTTTACATCTTCGTTAAAGCGATAACCCTATTCAACTTAAAAACTAATATCGAGAAACTTTTATCGACTCTTTCGGAAGGAAAAGATTTTCAATAAAATGTGTTCGCTGGTTCACTTTAAAAATTACTCATGATTATGGTTTTTCCACTTACGTTCAAAAATAAATTATTTTGGGATTTTACCACGATTCGATTCGTGTACTATTTAATTTTGAAGCAAATAATTATACAGTATGATCTGAAACGGAAGCATATTTGCAAGTTTTCATCGCTCGTAATCTAAAAAAAATAGAGCTGTTTGTTTTGCTTTCCATATTTTCTGAATTTCATAAACGCTGAATACTTCTGAAGTATATACCAAATATAAACAGTACACTAGCAGTTCTACTGTTACTCCCCAGTATGATAAATTTATTAAGGCGATAACATTCATTCTTGTAAATAAATATAAAGGTAAAGTTGGACCGAAGTATAGTTTTCTCAACTTTTTGAGAAATTCATTTTAAAACTAACAACGCCTTCATTTTTACAAAGCAACATTTTCCCCTTGAAACACTCTGAAATGACAGCAATATTAGAAGAACTCTATCAAATATCCTATCTTTTTTACCGTGGCTTCCATCCGTTTGTCCTGATTTCTGCATAACCCACTTCTCGTTGAAATGTCACTTTCACTCGAGAAAATTGGCCTAAAAGTTTGGCCACAGTGGGGTGCACAGTATTTTGAACGGCTCATAATACGCAAAAGCCTTCTGCCATCAAATCATGCCGGTGGTCGGACAAAAGTTGAATTCTTCGTACAGCTGCAGGTTGCCGGGTGACTTGGGAGATGAGCACGGGTAGAAGATGTTGTCCGAGTAGAAATGGGTACGATTGAGGATCGGCTCGGAGGTGGACCGATGCAGTTTGGGTAACGAGAAGAGTAAACTTTCGACGCTGCTTAAAATATGCCTGAACTGGGGCCGCTCGTCGCGGTTGTACTTTATGCAGTCCTCCATCATGCGCTGAAGCACTTTTGGCGTCTCGGGTGGAATTTTGCTGACGTCCGGCTTCAGGTAGCCGCGGCCCACCATAAACAGAATCTGATCCTTGCAGTTGATGTTCGTGTAGGGCAGCTGGCCAGAGAGCACCTCGTAGAGGACGATGCCGAAAGCGTAGACGTCCGACTGGAAGCTGTACGGATTCTCGTCCTTCATGCGGATCACCTCGGGCGCCATCCACAGTATGGAGCCGGATGGCTGGTGGTACTGCTGGCCGCCCGACCAGCGTGTCTTGACGGTGGCCAGGCCGAAGTCGCCGATTTTGACTACCATGTCGTTGAAGAAGATGTTGTTGCTCTTGAGGTCGCGATGGATGATGTTCTTGGCGTGCAGGTAGTCCATGCCCTGCGCAGTCTGACGGGTGATTTCGATGATGTGCTGCACGTCGAAGCGTTTCTCGTGTACGTGCAGGCACCGGTAGAGACTGCTGCCTTCGCACCACTGCGTCACAATGGCCAGGTTCGGCTTGCGGATGACACCCATGAAGAGCAGAATGTTGGCATGCCGCGTCTTGCGCAGCACCGCCACCTCGTTTTTGAAGGCCTGCAACTGCGCCGGTGTCGGGTCGGTCACGTTGAGCGTTTTGATGGCGACCGGGCCGTGCCACTGCGCTTTGTACACGGTGCCGAAGGAGCCAGAGCCGATGCGGCATTGGATTTCGACCTGGTTCGAGCGGATCTCCCAGTCCTCGATGGACTCTTGGGGCGCCGCCTCCTTGTGGCCCTTGCGGATGCTGCTGTTGGCGTTCTCGTCGGTGCTGCGGGCGCGCGGCCGCGGCCGCACCGCGTTGGTGGGCGACGCCTGGGCGCTTTGGCTGTGTGGAAAACGGCTGCTGTATGGCGCCGACACGCCAGCTGGCTGGAAGGTGGAACATTCGTCCATGGCTGCGGCCGCTGCCGCTGGGTCGTGCCCATTTAGGTTGACCGCATTGAAGCAGACGTTGGGCGTCGAGCTAGAGCGCTCGTTGTGGATCAGCCGATGGTGGCGATGGCGCTGCGTCATGTTGACGGTGATGGATGGGACAAGCAGAATGCCGGCCTGCGAGTTCTCGTAGTTTTGCGACAGCAGCCGCTGGTAGTAGGTGTCTGGGCAGCGGATCTGCTTGCAAACTACCGGAACGCCGGTTGCGCATCGCGGATGAAAGCGGTAGCCGCACGTACGGCAGTAGAAGCCTTGGAAGAGGAGCCGCCGGCAGCATTCGCAAAAGGCCAGCGAGAAGAAAGTCTTGCGGATGAAGTTGTGGGATATGCTGGTCGGTATGGGGAAGCGGTCGATGATGTCGACGCGGATCTCCTCCACCTTGAGTGCGGACACGTCTTCGTCCCAGTGGATCACCTCCTCGGTGCCATCCATGGCGTGGATGACGCACATTTCCGGTTCGAGGTTGCGCAGTCTGAGCGCTTTGTACAGGGCCGTCCGTAAGTTGGTACCTGCCGACAGAGAACATTCGAGTTGAACACTGATGCCAAATTCAGTACGACCTTGAGCAATACTTGGCGGATTTTTGGGTGGATATCAGACTGAATCCAATCTTTTATACCTATCCAAGAGTAGAGCACTGTATCATTTTTTTTTTTTTAATCCGTTGTAAGCTTGAGATTCTTAAATCTATTTAAAATGGAGACCGAATGCGGTCAAAGAATAATAATAAGGTTTTAAGTTATATTCAGCTTCAGCCAAAAATACTTTCTCATTCAGAAAAATTAAAAAATAACGTAATGCATTTTGATTTTTTTTTTTTTGGTTTCCAATTTTAAAAACATAAATTTACTGACGTGGGAAAAAAACAACAAAATCATGCTTGAGCTTTATTTATTCGTAATATTGTCATTTTTTGAATGTTTCTAGTCTAAAGTTTTTTATTTTTTTTAATGCTAAAAATTATTAGAAAGCCAAGCAAATTTTTCAGGACAGAGGAAAAATACTGAATAGAGGTGGGAAAGATTAAATAGGGATAATAATACTAGTTAAAATATACACGAAGTATCTTAGAATGTTGTCTCTCGTTTTGGCCCACAATCTTACGTTGAACGTAAATTTCACTCGGAGTTGAAAAGTTTTGAATTTAAATAATAAATTTTCATTATTTTTCACTCGTATTCGAAAAAATTAAAATTAAAGAGAATGAAATGTTAGGTGTTCCCTCGCCCGAAAAAACCAATTCGGACGGAAAAAAATTATTTACAATATTTTATTTCAAATATTGCTATTGCAAATTTATAATTATTCATAATAATTATATTTTTTTTTAGATGAATAAAACAGCCTGAGTCGTGGTCAATGGTAATATCTAAAATGTGCGTTTTAGTTTTCCATTTTCCTAGGAGCATAATATGACAAAAATGATTAACCAATGAAGGCAGTGCCAGTGGGTGTTTTCTACTTTATTCTTAGTTGGGTAGTTGGAAGTTACCCTGCCACCCAAAAAAAAAAATTACCTGTATGTAACGACGGGAAGGTCAGCTACCCTCAGATGAGAGAGAGCTTGGGGAGTTTCCCGTTGGATTTTTGAAATTCAATAATATTGACATTTCCCAATTGTTTCGCACCATGCACCAGCTGAGAAAATCAAAACTTACCACTCATGCAATAAAATATTTAGTAACGAAGGGTAAAATAATTGGTTCCACTGGCTAAAAAAATCGTCTCGAACTATGCTAGAATAATCAGTCTGAAGCTTTATTCTCGTCCAACTCGACTATGTTCGCCATCTGAATCAGGTATTTGCCAGTCAAACCTCTGAGAAAACATCCCCTAGTTATATTTAATATTGGGGGCAATACTTGGCTGAATTAATACAGTTTTCAGTATGTGGTATACAGATTTGTGAGACATCTTACCAGGTTTTACTTGAATGCTAGTTCTCTGCTTGTTGGGCAGATGCGCTCTGACGAACTTGGCGGCGCTCTTTTCGGTTTTTTTGGTCTCGCTCAGCTGCTGGCTAAGCTGCAGCTCCTTCTGCCGCAGCTCCTGCAGCTTGTACGAGAGCTCCTGCTGCTCGGAGATGAATAACGACGGCGGGTCTCTCAGGTCCGAGAATTTTGCCTTCAACGCTGAGAGATTGTTTTTGGTCACCTGTATAACGTTGCGGATGTTGAGTAATTCGTTTTGGATGAAACAGGAATCGTGGATATGTATGTCGTACGACATTTTGGCTGCGTGCACTCCAAGTCGAATTGCTCAGACGACATCAACTTGTAGGAGCGCACATGACAAAATAGAAAAACGAAGCTGGGTACAATCGTGTGCCCACTGCACAAGCTACAGAGCACAAGAAATCGTATGCTAAATAGTAGGGGCGCGAGAATTTGCCGAGGAGACCAACATTATTCGGGTGCACTTGTGGCCCACTAAATGCCAATAAATCGAATACATGGGTAAAATTCGAAATATTCGACCGATTTGATTACTTATCTTGCAAAATGCAACTAAATGAAAGAAAAGAAAGTTGCTTTCGTTCGGATTTTGGTACACGAACTGATGAGTGATAACGGAGGAGATCCGAGATGGAGATGGAGAGGATTGGAGAGGATAGAGATTGGAGATTACTGCGCTGCGCCATCTGTGCGAGCGTCGTGAAAAGAGCTTCGAGGAAAAGTCTGAACTCCATTTGCTAGGGGGACTTGAACTTTGACTTGCATGAAAATAAATCTAAGTAGGTACTTGAATAGGTTTTCAAACAAATACTTTTGTTTCATATCCGAAAAAAATCGCCGGACGAACTCGTGAAAGCCTCTATCCCCCAACCCAGATTTTTGAAAAGCTCACCTTCCTTCCGTCCATCCCAATTTAATAAAAAGCTTCGGTAATTCCGAAGTCATCGTCGAGAATGATAAAATAAAAATATCATCCTTTAACTGACAATAAGGAGTTAAGCCGAGTCTGTATCTCATTTTTTAGATCCAAAATTAAATAAGTTATCTACACTACCTATGAGAAAATCATCAAGATCACATAATTGTTTGTCAAGATTTTTTTTTTTTTTCATGAAAACAAAGTCTGCTTGTGTCACAGTGCGGAATTCGCTGCGAAATTTTTCATTTTACCTACCGTACCTTTAAAATATTCATTAACTGTTGATACTTTTATTCATATTAATAATTATTTTCTCGTTTGTTTCTTTTGTTACAGGTGAGTCGAAAAAGAAAGCTTCATTAATTTTTTATCGCGCCGATATAAACCTTAAACCCATGTCACAATGAAATCGTGAGTAGAATACATTTTTCTTATTGTAAAAAAAGTTGAGATTTCAAGGGTACCAGAAAAAATGTCTGTCGTAATTGTAACGATGAAAATAGAGTAGAATAGTATAGAATATATTTTTTAAGAAGAATTTTACATGTGAATGACCCCTCTCGTGCCCACATTGGGGCGAGTGAGGAGGCGATTTTCTTACACATTGACCTAACCTTCTTTGAATTTATTGCTCTATTATTTCCGACACAAAACTCAACATAATTATTTTCAATTCTCAGCTCCATTTTTACACTTAATTTTTTTTTTTTTGAGATCTCAACCAACTTTCAGGTAATGAAATAGCACTGGTCTATGTAAATTTATCGCATTTATGAAAGTTACTCTGGGCTAAAACATTTCCCTGCCTTAGGCCAAGCAACAGAACAGAGACAATTTCCACAATGGTAGCCCTTTGAGTATGTCGCACCTCAACGGAAAAAATGTGTCTCTTTTGAAATGAAAACGTTGCTAACGTTGAAACTACATAATTATAATATTATTCTTAAGTATCACAAATCAACATCATCAAAATTTAATTAGTCGAAATGAGTTTATTTGAGAAAAAAAAAATGAAAATAATTCTGGCTGAATTATTCAACACTATAACTTCGATTTCGTCCCCACGGGGGCGATATTAATGTATGCCTTCGGCAACGGGCACAGTCCTAGTGAGTTCTTAAATACTGTAACATCCTCGATTCGCGTTTCCTGTCGTGAGAGAGGGAAAAATTATTAACATTAACTTTAATTTCTAACTAAAATTTTGAATATTTTTCATTTTTACAAAGCATACCGCATCTTCAATATCTTTCGGTACTTCGGGATTTGTCACTTCGGATACGACGTGAATTGATAATTTGCGTCGTTTGCAGGAACATTTGTTTACCAATTCCTGAGTAAAAGAGGAGAAATGATGTTCGATTAAAATAAATTGAATTTTTCTGGCCAAACTCGAATTTGTAAGACGAAAAAATAGTTACCTCATAGAAGCTGAGTATATGATTTTTCTGCAGAGATCTGAGCTCTTTAACTTCTAATTCGACTCTGTCGAAATTGTAATGCCTGGAAGAAATCTCTTTCCAGAATCTGCCCGTTAGTTTCGATAGCTGCTTAGGTTTTTCTAATTTTTTCGTAGCCAAAGCCGTCTTATGAAGTTCAAATTCTTCGTCGGGCATATTTTCAATAAGTGTCTGAGTTGGAGCAAAAATATCAGAATTTATTTATCATCTCAACTCGGGGAATTCCCAGATTTTATTTTTATTTTTATTTTTTTTATTCGCAAGATAGCAGCAATTCTTAAATCTTCTTCCGAATAAATTCTGAAATAATCATTACCTTTACTGAATCAAGAAATTCTTCTACCCGCGAATTCAAATATATTGGATGCTTTTCAGATTGAACCAATACGATTAGGCCTTGGACGTTGCTAACTCGTCGAATTCCACTCATAACGATGTATCCCAGTTGTTCCTACATGGGGGGGGGGAAATTAAATAATTTAATAATGATCGCGAAAATTTCCTATGTAATTAAAGAGACCGAGGTAGTACCTGAGTGCGCAAAACATTGAAACACGGTTCTTGAATAATTTGAGCGAATAATTCAATAATTACATTATTGAAAGTCGATTCAAGACTGCATTGAAAGTAAACGCAGAGACACGAGCTGCTGTGATATTTATTGAAAACTTCATAAATATATTGGCTACCTGAAACACGAATAAAATTATATTCTTAAAAATCGAAAGGGACGATTTTGTTTGGAGAACAGAATATGTACTAGGATTATTAAAGAACAAACCGTTTTCTATTTTCACTTCACGACTAGGCAGTAACTGTTGAGGTAACAAACAGATGGCAGATTTGAAAGGTGCTTCAAAAATATCAACGATTTCCGCTAATTGCTGAAAATAATAAAAATGTGCAATTATTAGAATTTGTATGCTGTGGAAATTTTAGGGGAAAAAATGTCATTGAGGTGGTAGAGTAGGGGATGTGCAGAGGTTTTTTCGATCAGGGCAAAAAAAAAAAAATGTTTTGTCGATAAATCGCGTCTGTAATTTTTGAAGTTCTCAAAGAAAACAAACAAATTTTGGGTTGTTAATTATTTGGTCAAGTTCAAGAACTAAAACTGTCCCAAGACGACTATTCTGCTCGTTGTACTAAAATCTTGTTGATAGTTTGGAAAGTAAAAGAGTGATTTGGTTTCAACAAGGCGAGAGAATATTATTAAACTTAATTTATTCGAAGAGAAAAATTAATTCGTAAAGCTCTTGTCATCGATTAAATTATTGTTATGTGAAAGGTTTATAAAAATAAGGAGAGAAGGGGGTTGAGTGAGGAGCATCTTAGAGGAAGATAACTTTCGAACACGTACTTGTTTATTACAGTTTCCATGTATTAAACCCTGAATGTATGTGCGAGAGAACAAATCTGGTAAAAATTTCTCCATCTTGGGTAGTTCCAAAACTGAAGATAGAGAAAAATATCAAGACATGATTATAGCAAATCGATATTAATATAACGACAAACGAGTATAACTGAGTGAAAGGTTACGAAAAAAGTAAAAACGTCACTTACTATCGCAAGCACTCAGTAATTCCTGTTTACTCCAGCCACATTCGGTCAGTAAATAAGCTAAGAAGAAATTAGCATGTTGGTGCGGTTGCTCGGTTTCAAAATTTCTAAGATTACGTACAAACTGCGAATTCGGAAAAAAATTACATTATCCAACAACTATACAGAAATATGAAGGGAAAATTATTATAGACTTCGGAAGTTTTCTCACCATTTCTTTGATAATATCAAATCTTTTAGGGTCAATCTGGAAATCAGCCATTCTAGAAATGATTTTTTGCAAGAGAACTGGTAGTTTTTCGTTGAAACCCGACAATCCTAGCTGAAATATTGAAACACATAAATTTGAGTTAGATTACATTTGCCCTCAAGAAGAGAGCTTTAGCTCTGCCCCCATTTGTTAGTAAAAAATGACAGAATGTACTTGGAATCATTACTTTAATATTCAAATTTTCGAAAATTAAGCATTATTTTCATTTCATTTTTAAATTTTAAACGAAAAGCGTTATTCCAAAAGGCACAAGTTGATTAGAAAAAAAAAGGATAGTTTGTAGCGAATAATTTCTAATTAACTAACCAAACTAACCCAACAAAACCAACTAACCAGAATGTACCAAACAACCTAAAACCAACCAGTTCAACTAAACCAGTTAATTGATAAAATAAAATATGTACGTAATTTGTACCTGCTCAGGTCTTTGGAATTAAGTATTCGAGGGTAATATTTGATTAAAAATGTTCACACGAAATCTCAGGAGGGAAAATTACCATTTGGGCAATCTGATTCGGGGAAATGACAGAGAACCATACCCATACATAGTGACTCGGGCTCTGTCCAAAACTTCGATATTTTTTATAAAATTTTAACTTTTTTTTTTCAAATTCGAATTATTTATTTAGCACGTGCTCCTTTCTCAAATTTTTTCCTGTTCCGTCTACATCACTATTAGAATGCTCAACATTTTGATTTATTTTTATAAAGAATAAAGAAAAAATTGGAATGAACGAGGGACTCACAATAATTCCATTCTTGGTGTTAGTTATATCCCAACGTAGGCCAGCTAATTGCGCAGCATATGCGTACTCATTCAATGAATCCTTCAACAGGTGAACGAACATTGAAGTTAAATTGGCGTTTCCCGGATCCAAATAGGCGATAGGGCTGAAATAAAAAACAGTAAATTTCAAGTTGAAAAAAATCAGAAACTATTTTAACCATAAACAGATTCAATTCATTGCTCTGTTTTGGCATTTTTACCTGAATAACTCCAACTGCAGAACAAGTTTGGGTAGTTTGAATTCGTCGTCCTGTTTGAACCAAATTCTTGACAGTGAGGTCTCTTGAATAACATACGGATGTACGGGTGCCTGAAGTGAAGGTACAGTTTAGATCACATCAATGCCAGGGCTATTGGAAAACTTACTGGTGACAACAGGCCAACAGCGGGTCTTCGCTATTTAATATCGAATAAGCTTTCAAGTCAAAGTAACATACATTTTCGTCAATAGGATATAAGTTGAAATTTTCTGGAATAAATTCATTAGGTGGAGGCAGATGTAGCGCAGTAGACAATTCAATCTCGTTCCATTTCTGTAAAATCATATTAAATCACGTAACATCCAATAATGGCGTAGTTCAGCAAAAAAGGCTGAAGGCTATGAGTTTAAACATTTATCTGTCCACATAATTACCTCTAATAACTCATCTGGAATTTGTTCAACCGAAAACTTCGTTCCATACCATTTTTCAGTTTGGTCAGCCTTCTCCTCGAAAGACTTACTCACTACAACAAATCTGAAACAATTTAAAGAAACTATGATGCAAAATTTGTAAAAAAAAAAAAAAAAAAAATGACAGACAGATGGAAATCAAAAGTTACTTCATATTATCGGGTCTCAAATGCGACAGAAAATCGACGATAAGTTCTGGCTTCCACTCGTCAATTATGTAATTGGCTGATAGAATGTGCTTGAAAGGATAATCCTACAGATAGTGGAAAAATGAGGAATTAATAAAATTGTAACCTTTTGTCAGGTATTACTTAAATAATTTATGAAATGGGTTTTATACATACGTTCATAGCTGCAGACAATGTCGTAACGTACGAAACAGGTGACTCTTTATCCTTGAATAAGAATGACGTTTCTTCTAATTTTGAATTTTCATCAAAAATCCATTTCTGAACACCTTCCGATTTCAGTAATTTTATGTACTGCAATGAGAGAACGATTTGATTGTAGACAACTTTGAAAAGGGTGAAATCATTGGAGAGCCAATAACTAGTAATGCTGTCTGAGAAATCTCTTGTAAGGACTGACTCGTCGTTATAATATGTCTAGCTGAGTAAAAAAAAAAATGTCCAGAGGTAGGAGTAAGAGAGACTGAATTTATTGTACACTAAGTTGAAGAGAGACTACAAGAGAAGGAAGTCTGTTTTTTGTAGGTGATGACTGGTCAGAGAAAATAATTATCAGTGGCGGATCCAGAGCTCCATTTTGGGGGAATCCAAATTTTTTCAAAGCATGGTAAATGCTAAAATGGTGAGATTGTGTTGTTTTTTTCAGCATTCAGGGGGAGGGGTTCAAGAAAATTGATTTTTTTGTGGATTATGGGTCAATTTATTTTTTGATTTGACGGGGAATCCCCCCACCGTGGATCCGCCACTGATAATTATATGACTTGTAATAAATTAAATAGGTCTATTTTCCAGATATTAATGAAATATATCCACTTTAGTGTTCAGTAAAAGTGAAAAACAGGATAGGATGAGGATAGTGGAAAATTTAATAAGGAACCTATTTACTCCTATAATATAAATTTACCGGCTACTTTTGAAGATTACGAATTAAAAATAAGAAATAATGGTAAAACAGTTAAAGACCAAGTTGTCTGACAGAAAAAGTAACTCACTTGAAAGACCAAAGTAATAATTCCATCGACGCAGCCCAGAGCTTCTTCGGTTAGATCGACAGATATTGTGAAAAAGCCAAATCCAGGGGCGACATGATACAAACCGGCGCTTAAATTATTACACAAACCCAAGTCACGCAACACAGAATGTAAACTACCAGGACCTTCGTGACCAATCAGTTGACTTATGTAATGTTCAGGCTATAAATAAAACAGAATCGTACAACAGTATTTGTCTATTTGAACCCGACAAACGGAATGTGAAAGGGAAAACTTACAGCAGTTCTGTATTGGTGCACAATATCGGGAGCAGAAAAACTGATTTTCAATGAACGGATATCTTTTACAGGGACGACATAAAATCTGCGTTTAAGTTCGTCCGGACCAAAGGGATGCTCGTAGATCACCGGTTTAACTTGTTTATTTTTCACATCCCCAAACAGTTTCGATACAATTGTTTCTAGTTCGTCTAAAGTCTCTAATTGAAAAAAGAAAAAAAGAAGTAATAATTAATGTACCTATTCAACTGTAATCGAGGGATATCGAATATTTTCGTCAAATGAATACCTTTTCCCAATACGCTCAAACACATTATATTAGCAGAATACCAAGTATTATGGAAATTTAAAAGCTCTTCTCGGACGTTTATACCTTTAGATTGAGGAATAGTGTTTAATGTTTCTTTATTTCCTGAAATGCGAGTAAACAATGTACAAATATTGCTCAGTATTATGGCCAATGCGCTGTTAATTGGAGGGGAGAAAATGAGAAAAAGTTGAAACCTGTAGAAAAATGGTTATAAGGATGGTCAGCTTTGCTCATAGATTTTTCTAGTTGACGAATTCGCCACATATCGGACGGAATGTTTTTTTCGTGTTCGGAATTAACAGCATTCACTTCTCTCTGAGTGGCTGACTCTTCAAATAAAGGCTCGAGGAAGAACTGAGCGAATCTGAAATAAAGTGACACGTGCTGTGAATTTTTGAGAACAATTATAAACTCCGAAAAGGTGGAAAGAAAGTTGAGAATTTTCCGCAGAAAGAGAAGAAAAAGGGGTACCTATTACAATTTTAAGTTTGCAATACTAATGTTTACATTTTGACAGTAATCTGAAAGACGATTTGGGATTATTGGATTTGTTTTCTAAATATAGATTTCAGTTATGATTTCACCAATTGTATTGGGAACATTCAATAAAATAACTGCATGAAAGTTTCAAAAAGGAGAAAGCATTCAACAATAATATCACGTACTCGTATAATCATATTACCAAGACATTGTCATAGTTTTCAAGATAGTTCGATATTCTGAGGGAATATTTTTATTTTTCATTTAAAAATCAAAGAATTTTTGGGGGAAAGAATTTTAATAATTCAATTGAGGAAAAGTCTGAAATGACAAATTATATTATTATAAAATAAATAAAATACGAAAGTACTATTCCAAATTAAAAATTATTATTCTTTCCATGAGGTTTCTCTCTTAATTATTTAAAAGATGAATACTTCGAATTATTTTAATAGTCCGATACCATTAGTATTTTAATTCGGGAAATTTAATTTTCAAAATTTAATAATTTATTCTTGAAATTTACTTTCTTGAAAGTAAAAATCAGAAAATATTTGCACTCACCTGTCTAATCCTTCGGTCAGATGTTCGGGACCGATATCGAAGTAAAAATTAGTCTGATGTTCGGCGGTATAAGCATTCGTATGGCCAGCATGTTCAGAAACAAATTTATGGTAGTCATTTTCATCAGGATATTTTTTACTTCCCATAAATAACATATGCTCGAGAAAGTGAGCGAGTCCAGGTAACTCTTTAAAATCGTTTAATGCTCCTGAAAAAAAAAAAAAAAACCTTACATTAGATAGTTTCGGGGGGGGAGGGGGTGAATATAAAATTACCACCGAATAATTTTACTGACCAACGTTGACGGTCAAACTTGCAGCTGATTTATCCGTTGTTGGATCGCTGACTAACAGAGCCCTTAAGCCATTGCTTAGCTCTATGCCCCGATAAAGTCGTTGATCGTTTTTTCCTTTTTCAATATCTTCGAATCGTTTTATGCCAACGTTCGTCATTGTGGTATTGCAGGAGGTACTGTATCTGATAAATGAGTAAAAAAGTCAATAAAATTTTACTGGAAAAATTCACCTCAACATTTCACAAAACTGGTAAAAATATTGTACTATTAAAGACGGTACAAAAAAAAATGACTATAATAGAACTATACTTGAACCTCAAAACTCAACATACATGTGAACGTGTATTACAAGGATTAGTTATAACAACGACCCTACATCTAATATTTTTGCTCATCATTTTTAAAATCAGATCAACAAATTATGATGAGCGTGAGAAGCTTCAGAAACTCTCAATTCTCAAACAGTTATCATACAAAAGCAAGAATGTCTTGGGTAGTGTAGTTAGTGGAGGTGACTTGAAAAGTGCACTTCATAACATTATATCGAAAGCTATATTTCTGAAAAATATAATATCGCAGACTTACTTGCAGCAAACAGTAGAAAGTTGAAAAAACAAATTTATGTCTTTGGGTTTATGTTGAAACGTATGCGCATATTTGAGTAGAACTACTTTGCAGACATTAGCGCACATAGTTTTGCATCATTTTTCCAATGATTCATCGGGTCTTTTGTAAATAATACTTTACGACAAAGTTGATACTAATGAATCCCAATCCGATATATTTCTGCAAATTAAAAAATATGATCGATTTAATTTGAAAATATTGGACATACTCTGATAATAAACTGTCACTCTATGAAGATGAGCGATGTATAAAAGTGAAGGAACACAATCACAAACATACGGTTGATAGATTCACGATAATAACAATCTTTTACCCAGAAATGTATAAATTCCAAGCCCAAGCGAGCATCAATTTCGAAAATGAAGTAATTGTCCGGCGAGAACGAATGACAAACAAAGTTTTATGAAAATATAAAACTCCAAATATTTAAAAAGACGCTAAATTTGTAAATGTTTTCCTTTCTCTATATTTTCCAATGGATCAATAATTTTCTAATAATTTGTAACCATTTAGATTATACTCGCACAGTTTTCGAAAGGAAAGTGCTTGCCAACAATGAATTTGAAATTTCAACTCGAACTTTCTTTTTTTTTTTGCTTTTTTTTTTTATCAAAGAGGAAAGATTTGACTTGACGTGGACTTGATGAATGGCGAAAACCGACGAGTCATACGAGGTACAAAATTAATTAAAAGAACGAGAACAAAATAGATTTCTAATGAATGAAAAAAACAAATGATTTTCTCGGTTTCCCATCCTCTCCTATAAATAATCCAAAAAACAAATAAAATAATGTCCGAGGGATTGTAAACAAAAGAGAAATAATTAAATCGACTTCTGAAGCTTGGGTTATATAACTCGAGTTACCAGGAGTGCCTTTATGCTTTTTGCTTTTGTTAGTATTAATCAAGTCAATCAATAAATTGGAAAAATTTATCCAAGAGAAAAGGTCTAAAAACTACAGAAAATGATATTTGATTAAGACTCTAGAAGAAAGTATGATTTTGAAAATATTTCGCAATGTTCACATAATAGGTGCCTCTTGAAAATACCCGAATAATATTAATTTATTTGAAGACTACTGTGGAAGAGAAACTTTAAAAAAATAACGGGGTTGATTTGTTCAAATATAATGCTGCGAAAATATTTTCACAGTCTTCTAAAATTATGAGCTGCGTATGAATTATACTTCTGGCGCTTCTGGTTTTTAATATGTTGAAGTGTGAAAATTTAATTTTGGCGCAAGAAATGAAATTTTTCATTTTTTCTCGGGCTACAGCTTTTTATTATTTTTTTTAATTAACGAATAAAATAATACAGAAACTAATTTTGCAAGTGCAGGTTAAATTATTTTAGGGACATAATTCTTGCTGAGAAGGCATATTTTTCTTTATGACGAGAAATGTTTCCGAAAACTTTTGAAGAGTGAAAACTGTAAACATTTCTCGATCATTTTTAAGAAGTTAATATTGGTGTTAATTTTAAATTATTAGTTGGAAATATATATATTTTTTAAAAGTAATAACATCATGAATCAACTGGAGTTACCCTACCTACTATTCTAAAAGGAAATATTGGAATAAAATAAATATTTTTCGTGGTTTTTCTGCACCTAATGCTTTTGTGGAGTGATTCGAGACTTTCCATTGGGCATTGGCAAATTATTGAGCTTTTTTATTTGCTCTTCGTTCACTCTATTATCCTGCTTATGCCTACACTTCTGTCTTGGTCCTTTGGCAGTTGGCACCGTGTCTACCTGCTGGTTTTTCACGCTCGTGCCTTGAACTTGATGATTGTCTTTGGTAATTGCAAGAGCTAGGTGAAGCCGTAGCTTGGAGAATTGGAGTCAGTAGTGAGGACTCTGTTCACTTTGAGATTGCCAAAAATGAAGTTTAGTTTGCAAGGGCTCCGGTGAGAGGAAAAAGTACTCGTTCACATTCAACAACAATAAATGAATAATGATTGCCCTTCCGATTTTACTTTCTTTTTTTTGTATCACAATTCACTCACACTGATCGATACTGATTTTTAGTTGATGAATGTGAATTTGACGTTTCATTTTTAGTAATCTATAAAGCGAACAAGAGTGAAAAAAAAGTGAAGAAAAATTAAAAAAGATGTGCAAGTTTGGTCGGATTCGGAAGTCGGAACTCGGATCGAATCGAATTGAAATTTTTTACCTCTTGTTTGTGTGTATTGTAATATCGCGTAGGTGCCTCCGTCGTGTTACAATGCCCCAAATTACTTCGAAAGTTCGTAATGAAAACCGATAAGATTGATAACACAAGCAAGTTCCACATTTTCGATCACGACCATCCTGACGGCCCCTGCAGTGGTGTGGTGCGTGTTTTGCGTAAATCGAAGTGATTTTAACGTTTTGTTCGTTGATTTTTACGTTCAATAATGGCCAATTTGGATGATTTCTTCAAGAAAAAGGACAACAAGAAGACGAAAGGAAAAAAATTCGCCGTCAGCAATCCGTTATCGTTAACCTCCAAGGAGCCAGTGAAGAATGGGAAAGTGAAACAAGAAAAGCCCACGTCATATAATCCGTCTAACCTGCCAAACGAAAACGACCTATTCTCTAGTCAGGTAATTATGCGAATTCATTACGAATATTCGTACATTTAATACCGTAAACTGCGTCCATTCAAGTAGCGTAGAAGATGACGTTTGCATTTCGTCGAGTCCGTAGAATTCGTCTTCGCCGTCGAATTCCTTTCTCCAAAATGCTCGTGGTCGCTGCAACACGAAGAAATAATATTGTCAATTTATCATTCGAAAGTTACGTATAAATTGAATGGAGCTCGTTTGTTGGTGACGAACTGGCCATGTTTCGCTAATTGATTTCATTAGGTCGTTATCTAATCTAATCGTGAAATTGCAACAGCTATGACGTAGAATCAACAATCTTGTTCTTTATGAGAAATATAATTAAGTGGGCATGTATTATCGTCATTCCCCCGCACAAATGTGTAACCATTCGATCGTTTTCTTATTTTTCAGTACGGTGATGAATGGAAGGAATTCGTCGAGGAGGAGAAGAAAGACTATTCGGGATTGAAGATTCAGAATTTGCAGATAAACGACGAGGAAAACGAGAAACAGAAAGCGAAACAGGAGTCAGAGGAGGAAGTAGAGATCGACGATAACGGACAGACGGTCAAGAAAAAGCCGGCCGGTCCGTGGAAAAAAATTCAAGAGCAGAAAGTCGCCGAAGCACCTCCGCCAGGTACAATAAAAATAGGTCGACTCTCAAGTTCTGTTGATACGATCTGTATTTTTCTTGTGCTAATGATTTGCCATTCTATCTTTGACAGCTGAGGTTGAACCTCCTAAACCAGAAAAAGTCGAGCCTTCCACCTATGTGGCACCTTACTTACGTAAAATGAACAACGAGAAAACAAGTCGTACGTATAACCTTGACTGTACAATTGAGAAGCGCATAAAGGCAGTGGGCAGTTCTTTGATATTGTAATTTTTTACCAACATTGGTGTTCGAGATTCTAAATGTTACCCTTTAGAATGGTTAGCTCTCGAGGAAGGAAATTAATGAGTGATCGGTGAAACTGCAAAAAACCTTAACTACCAAGAATGAAATTTTAATAAAATGGTTCGTGTTTGATCGAATTTTTTATGACGAAACAGTGAAGTTTCATTGAAAATAAATTAATCTCATTTTAATAAATCGTTTAAGCTTTTTTGCTTCTTCACCAATCGTAACTGTGACGATATTATTTGTCAAATTACAGCCTTTTAGTTTAGAAAACAAAATTATCTATTGGTTTCAAAAACTTTGACCTTCGAGTGTTTCAAGAAAATTTGTTTTTTTGGCTTGATTTTAAGAGAATAGTTGACGCTTAAATACGTTGAAAACCTTTCACCATACGAGATGACAGAGAGTAAAAATTACTTTTAAACGTTGGAGACTGCAAAATCCTATTTATTTTTCTGAATAACCAAATTTGCGCTTGAATAGGGGTACATTTCGGTCGGCGTCATTCTCAAGGTCTACACATTTAACTTGATGTCACATTAATCTGAAATCATCTGGAAATCGTCTTTTTTTCAATAATTAATTTTTCAACTCATCGTGTATAACTACGAATGTTACAGCTTTTACAACGAGGTACTGTAATTTTTTTAGAATCAAGTGCGATTCTAAAAAATTAGGGAAAACGGAAAAAAGAAATATCGCTCCAGTGCCTTATGTATTTCTCAATTGTGTTTCTCCCGGTATCGTTATTTTCAAAAGATTTTATTCGAGTTAGAGATGAATTCTTATTCAGAGTGATAGTAATTGCTGAAAAATGTATTTTTTCACTGTCTACCTCTGCTCAAAGTGAACACATTATCTTTGAAAAAATCCGTTTACAATGTCTTGGAAGTAACACTTTCACAGTGTACGAAAGAATGTTTACTTGAAAAATAATATTTAACATTTTATTAAAGGTAATAAGAACGATTCTACTCGAGAGAAATTTCCAGCTCTCAGTTCGACGGTGCCAGGCAGTTCTAAGTAAGCTGATTTTTTTATCGCGAGATATTGCGTCTTTATTCATTTCGAGCACCGTTTATACGTACGTTATCTGTTTTCTAGGCCCAAAACAACAAAGTGATATAACAAGGCTGTTGAAATCTATGTTTCGATTTTGTAGTTTATAATCATAGTCATCGACTGAGCCTCGATTCCGACTAGATGATTAAAATTTTCATTTAAAATAATTTTGTAAATCTATCTGTATTAGAAATTTTTGTAATAATTGATGATGCGCGTTAAGTTTTCTCTTTGTATATTTTAAAAATTATCCCAACAATCTTTTAGAATTTACGTTTTGGTCATTCTTTTTTTTCTTTTTTTCTTTTTTTTTTTTCCGTAAATAATATAAATTTTATGTGTCCACCTTGAAAGATATTCAATCGTTCCGCATTGCAGCAGTAAAAAAACTTATTTATTCTCGTTTCTGCTGTGCCAATTATTCAGACCACTCATTTTTATTAAGTAATGTAATTTTGCTAATTCATTTTGTACGTCTCTATGTTTATTTTTTACAGTCTTCAAAAGTTTAAACGTTTTAGCTTCTTTTTTTTTCGCCCTTTCGTACCATAAAAATCACCCGTTTTATTTGATGTTGTACCTACTTTCCTTTACTTTTAATTTGCATGAAAAACTTCATGTTGTAGCTGTACAAAGTTCTTGCGATTAATGAAATTATTCTTGTTGGCTCGATTCTCGCGAGGTGCCAATTTATTTTACTCCATTACGTCTGGTAAACGTATTTTCACTCCTAAAGTTGTCGTGGAATCGCAAGAATATGGTGGATTTTATTCATCTTCATGAATACATCATCGCGAAAGCGTCAACAGATTTTCATTAACTCGCGTGATTCTCTAAACTGCTATTTTGTAGTCGTTCGTCGAATTGTAATTGTTTTTATTTTCGTTTATACATTTCAAGCGGATATGTAATTTATATGTAAGCTACGGCTGTTCAAATACCTAACGTTTTAAGTAATTACTTATTTTTATCGTTTATTTGGAGGTATATTTTGATTTATTCTTATTTTTTGTACTAAAAAATGTTCTTAATGCGGACCTTCTTTTGTTTTTTTCATTTCATTGTTTACTTTTCTATTGTGTTTGGAGCCAGTTACTATCTGCTAAATCAAAATAAATCCTTCAAAAATCACTGTCGTCAAATGATTTCAATTCGTATGTTGAAAAATTGAATAACGATTTCCAGAATGGAAGTTTCTTATATTTCCACCGCCGGTCATTTAATTGCGTCGCAAAAATATGTATAGATGAGAGTCTGAATTCTTCTTCCAAAGTGACTAACTCGACGAGATATTCGATGAAATGAGGGTAAAAAACTGAAGAATAACGATAATCAGCTTTGCTGGTTATTCATACTCGTCACTATTAACAGCTACACAAATTGGAATGCTTTTGAAGTGTAACCGAGAGTCTACAGCTTCAGTACTTAGAGCTCTTTGAATTACCTACCAAAAAAATGAATAGGGCCCGGAAAATTGGATTCAATCGATTTAAAGAGCTTTCAATCATCGATTGACAGTTACTGCCAAAGAATAGTGAATATATATTCACTATTCTTCGGCGGTACTGACTAATTCTATTTTCAAATCGTGACTATTATTTTGAATTTTCTATTCGTTTATTTATTTCATTTTATTGTCCCCTACAGTCAAACTTGACCAAATCAGGAGCTGACAGTAACACTGAACTATATCATTATGATTGAGCAATTATTGATGGATTAGGAACTTCGAAGTAAGAGATTAACGGGGCGAGGAGGACACAATTCTTGGGGAAGGAAAAAGAAACGAATTCTACGCAATGAATTGTTTTTAGCAACCCTTTCTAAAATTCATTTTTCAAGCCAGGCTTGGTGGAAGAGAATCCTCTCCTAGTGAGTTATTAATAATTAGGTTAAAGGCGAGCTATGTGAATAGAACAGACTCATTAGAGAGAAGCGAGTAAAGGATATCGAAGAAGTGCCATCATAATAACCACATGCAATAATATGCTGTATTAACAAAATACTTCGTTCATGAATATAATACCTACCTAAGTTGAGCATTTTACAGAACATCTAATTTAAATTTTAATGTAAGGAACGTCCACACTATATATTTTATACTCGGTGTAGGATCGAATCTGTAACTGTAATTATAATATTTTCCATTATTTCGATGAGCTATATCACATTCTACTGTGAGAGCAAAATGAATAAAAAACAATGTTCTCTCTGAATCAAATTTGATAAAGGCAGTTTGAAAATAGTTACTTCAAGTATTTTTTCAACATGATCCTACATCTATTTGTTTCTTCACAAAACCCAGCGTTCTTTTTATACCTAATGAATAAATAAGAAAAATTTTTCGCTTTCCAATAATTTGTTCAGCAGTCGAACAAATGGGTACGTGATTCTCATGTTAAAATAATCTGAAATGCCTAAATTTTATTATCATACGCCTAAAAATAATTACGACGAAATCAACTTGACTTCATCTTACGATTTACTAGCCGCTTACCAGACGATTAAACTGGAATATACTTATCAGTTCCCATTTACATAAATAATTATCGATTAAAATTCTTCCTGATTTTTCTCTAAATTACTATAATAGAATAAAAGTGTGACACAAAAATTAGTTATACATTTTTAATCGATACAATAAAACAACGCATGAAAGCTAGTCGTACAATTTCGCTTATGCTTATTACAAAAATGCATAGGTATTCAACCCATTATACGTGTAACTTCTAACTTGACAAAACGTTCAAAACATTAAAATAATAATTGAAATAATATTATGATTACAAATCAAAGTGATGAATATCTGTCTCATAAAAATTTCAAAATGATTATAAATTCCCTTTTTTTTTTTTTTTTTTATTGCGTTCGTCTTTTTTTTTATTTTTATTGCGTTCGTCTTTTTTTTTTATTGAGTTCGGCTTTTTTTTAATTTTTTATTGCGTTCATCTTTTTTTTTTTTTTTATTGCGTTCGTCTTCTTCTTTTTTTTTATTGCGTTCTTTTTCTTCTTCTTTTTCTCTCTTTTCGATCTCTTCGATTTCAGCCGGACTATAATCAGCTCGAGTAATTTCACAAATCTTAAAATCGAAATCTAATTCGTGTAAATTTTGTGCAAGCCTAACGAGTTCAATTTTTCCTATCGTGCTGTCAGTAAATTTAAACGCGTTAAGCTGATTGAAAATCATTTCAACGGTGTCTTCATTTTCGCCTTCAATTGAAAATTGTTCATACGTTTTGGAATAAAACTCTTTAGTCGGACGTTCATACTCATCGATGTCGTCGGACTCTTTCAATTTTTTGACAATATTTTCCGCAATGCGTTTTTCAGTCAATTTCAACATTTCAGAGAGAGGACCGTTTTTACGACCAGGAAGGTAGGCGTATACAAAAATAATCTTCCGTTTACGAAAAATATCGATAAATTTCTCTTTTCCAAGAGATTCTAATCGACTTCTTAGCTTTATCTCCCAATCCTTGGTGAAATTTGCCTTGGTGGCCTCGACCCATAACTCATCTAAAAATTTTGAGGGTTGGAATTTTAATGTAAGAGCACCACGAATCATTGCTGCAGAATTCAACAACTGAGAACATGCATCGCGAGTTGCCTGGCCAAATGTCTCTTTGACATGATACAGATATACCGTATCTTTATTGTATTTAAGAATATCACATGGTTCAATTTTCCTGGGTAAAATTTGATCGAACACTAAATACCCCTCATTCGATACTTCTGGTTCATCCCATACTTCTGTATTATCCCAATACGAACGACAGTAAACAGCTTCCGAATCCAGTTTATATTTACCTCCCGGGGGTTTATATCCTTTCCAAGGTTTAGGAAGCTGCCCTATATCATCGAGTTTTCTTATTAAGTGATGATTGAGCAATTCCTTAAAATCCTCACGCAATAAAGCCATATGGTTTGCTTCGATGATGTACCACATCTTTTTGATTTTGAAATGGGTATCTCCATTAAATTCGATTCGTGCTTCGATACAATCTATGATTGATTCTTCCTGCTCTTGCGAAGCTTGATCTATAAATTTGAGTTTGCCTTTTTGCAACGCTTCCTGAAATGCATCTATATCTTGGGCACCAATTATCTCTATAATTCTCTTTATAATTTTCTTCATTTCTGGAGGCTTTGATCCAATATTTTTATACACAGAAGAACCTATCTTTATTTCAAAGGAATTAGAATAGAGAAAGTCTTCGAGAATTTTATGTCGGATAACTCCAAGTGGTTCATTTTCATTTGTCCATTGAGAAAAAATTTTTTCCACCAACTGGTTATCCAATTCTTCCTTGGTTGAGGATGCTGGTTTCAGAAAATGTAAGAACTCAAATAAAGGATCGGGTGTTTGTTTGAGCAATTCCTTAAAATCCTCACGCAATAAAGCCATATGGTCTGCTTCGATGATGTACCACATCTTTTTGATTTTGAAATGGGTATTTCCTTCAAATTCGATTCGTGCTTCGATACAATCTATGATTGATTCTTCCTGCTCTTGCGAAGCTTGATCTATAAATTTGAGTTTGCCTTTTTGCAACGCTTCCTGAAATGCATCTATATCTTGGGCACCAATTATCTCTATAATTCTCTTTATAATTTTCTTCATTTCTGGAGGCTTTGATCCAATATTTTCATACTCAGAAGAACCTATCTTTATTTCAAAGGAATTAGAATAGAGAAAGTCTTCGAGAATTTTATGTCGGATAACTCCAAGTGGTTCATTTTCATTTGTCCATTGAGAAAAAATTTCTTCCACCAACTGGTTATCCAATTCTTCCTTGGTTGAGGATGCTGGTTTCAGAAAATGTAAGAACTCAAATAAAGGATCGGGTGTTTGTTTGAGCAATTCCTTAAAATCCTCACGCAATAAAGCCATATGGTCTGCTTCGATGATGTACCACATCTTTTTGATTTTGAAATAGGTATTTCCTTCAAATTCGATTCGTGCTTCGATACAATCTATGATTGATTCTTCCTGCTCTTGCGAAGCTTGATCTATAAATTTGAGTTTGCCTTCTTGCAACGCTTTCTGAAATACATCTATATCTTGGGCACCAATTATCTGTATAATTCTCTTTATAATTTTCTTCATTTTTGGAGGCTTTGATCCAATATTTTCATACTCAGAAGAACCTATTTTTATTTCAAAGGAATTAGAATAGAGAAAGTCTTCGAGATTTTTATGTCGGATATCTCCAAGTGGTTCATTTTTGTTTGTCCATTGAGAAATAATTTTTTCCACCAACTGGTTATCCAATTCTTCCTTGGTTGAGGATGCTGGTTTCAGAAAATGTAAGAACTCAAATAAAGGATCGGGTGTTTCTTGTTTTTCACTCTCTTTGTCTACGTAATCAGCAAGTAGGTCAAAAATTGCCAAATAGTTTTTCATAGAAAATCTTTTACCAATTCTTAAAATTCCTGCGGTGGTCGCTTTAATCCACCATCTATTTGTGGTCGCTTTAATCTGGCGTCTACTTGTAGTCGCTTTATTCTGACTTCTATGTTCCTCTGCAATCTTGTTGATTAAAATAAACAGAGAGGACTCATTTTTGATGTCGCATTTAAAATTTTCCACGAAATAATACAGATTTGAAGTTTTATACAATTGGTGTACCCCTGGATAGAGTATATCTTCTCGTGTATTTGGTCCAAAAAGACAGCGCCTCACAATTTGAGTAATTTTGCTAGGGTTCCCGATCTTCTCGGCAACTTTGATCCCAAAAGAATTGTCAACGTAACGCCGCACCACTTGCCATGCATTACCCGAGGTTAAGGCTATAATGCGCCTAGGTTGTTCTCGATAATAAAATAAAACATAATGTAACGTTATTGCTTTTTTTTGTTTTGCCTGCATTTCTAGTGAGATATTTGGAGTCACTCCTTTTTCAAAGCTATAAAATACTGACGAATAGCTTTCTTGAGAATAGTGATAGCTATCCATCTCGTAGTAGGTTTCCTTCTTCTTATTTTCGCTCTTCTCATTTTCGCTCTTCTCATTTTCGCTCTTCTTATTTTCACTCTTCTTTTTTTCACTCTTCTTTTTTTCACTCTTCTTTTTTTTCTCTTTGTCTATATTTGATAATCTGCGGTTAAATGTCTGTATGATTTCATTTATGCCTCGAAATAATTTATCCTCGGGGTCCGGGGTCTGAGTATTCGACAAATTTTCATCATCCAAAAATTTTTCTTCAAAAAATTGTCCAGCATGAGCATTAGACTCGTCATCATTCTCATCATCATGCTTGTTTTCCGTCGAATCTTCGTCGTCACTCAAATTTTCGTCGACAGTCAAATCTTCGTCTACAGTCGAATCTTCGGCAGCAGACAAATTTTCGGTGACTTCTGGGAGTCTATCGATCCACTGGATACTCAGTATCTGCACCTTCAGTTCTTTGTAAGAGTCCATTTTGCTGGAGCCTTGTTTCTGCGCCATTATGTTGGATTTTTCTTGATTTATAGGCTTTTCGGGTAGAGAAGATTATGGCAAAGAAACGATCTACACACCCTGTTTCGCAAGCAATAGAGTTGAGATAATATCAATGCTAATTATGATCTATGCCCTATGCAATTGTGCTAGAATATAGGATATAGGTTCACTTACTTGAGTTGAACAGTCAGTTGAAACCGTTTGAATAAATATTAAAAATGGAACACGAGAACATCCACCAGTCGTGATATAATCGGCATTCGGAAATTTTTGTTTATCGCAGTATCGCGGAAATGCGACTACGCGTTTGTTTTTAGCTTTTCGAATATTTCATTGAATTATGATGACGAAGTCAAACACACGCGATCGGATGCTGTAATAAAAAAAAAAAAAACGTTCACTTTCCCGCCACATGACTTTCTGTCTTCATGCACCGCGCCATGCACTTTGCAGCGGCATTGACCTTGCATTGCGTACATTCGGTCCCAAAAAAGAAAGAATAAATACGTGAATAAATATTCGAATGAACGAATGTACTTTGCACGACTAACCAATAGTAATCGAGTGATTAGTCATGTGTCTATCCTATCTTATTTGGGACAGACTTTAATTTAAAATGCAATGCATACCTTAATTACCTACTATATATTCAAACGTTGCCATCCAAATTGGGAATGTGAGACACCGATAAGAAAGCTAAACAGTGCCACGATGCGAAGTAGTCAACTACAAAAAAAATCTTAAATATTTTGAAAAATCTGTCACTTTTTTGGAAATTGAGGCTTTTTTTTTTGCAAGCAACGCAATATTATTTCATTTTTTTCAACATTATTAAGACTTTTTTTTTAGTTGTTGAAATAATGGAAGTCGCTCTGTATCTTTTGAGACCTAATTCATTATTTCATGACCAAAATTGAGCAAGTTATAAGGATTTAAACAAAAAATAATGGTCATTACAAGATCAAAAAATTGAAAATTTTTATAATTTGAAACAACGCAATAACTTCCAAAATCGTCAGCCCAAGTCCAAAATTTACGCATTCCCCAGTAGGTATTGTTTATTTTGTCTTTTTTCCCCTTCGTTTATTTTTGCTGCTAATTTTTCGATTTCTATCCGTTAATATATTTAAAAAATTCAATACAGCGTGCATGAAGTCAATAATTCAAGTTTTTGTGTTTGCTTAAGGGTTACGAGTTACGACTAAAACGTGTTCAAATAAAATTCCAGGGTTTACATAACCTAGATTTAGTTGCTTTGAAAGGGCAACAATACGATGTTTGTGTTATAGTCATTGTAACTCTATGGTTTCCAAGTTATTTGAATGATTTATTCGAAAAAATTGTAATAAATATCTTGTATTTGAGCCGGCATCTTTTTATCGTCTCGTATGTAATCGAGCTGAAATATTATACATATAATAATTATCCTGTTTAAAAAGTGAGAGATTGGTCAACCTCAACCCCCTCTTTACGGATTTTAAAATTTTCATGTATATCGTCACTGCACGTAAGATTTTTTGAGGGTAATGTATGCCCTGCACCCATTTTTTAACGTATGCCAGCCATGCGTATTTCATCATAATTTTGAAAATCTGATTAGCAATTTTTGTGATTTTTAAATTTATAATAATTTTGGTACAACTTAAGTAAATGAGTGCAGGATATAGATAGTTTTCCGTTTCGTGGTATCCAATAATTCAGATTCCAAGAGCGAGATGTACAATAATGGCTCAAGTATGGTTTAAACTTGAACCCGGTTCAATATCTAATCATCAAAAATCTATACTTTTGACGTCAACCGAATTTATGCTTGAAACTCACTTGAGCCAGTATCGTACATGTCGCCTCAAAAATACCCATCATACGATGTTATATAGTCATCTTTAAATTTATTAATTTTGTTATTCACAGAGAGAGTGTATATAATATTAAGATTCAACACTGAAAATAAATAACAGGCAATGTTTTAAGCCAACTCTACCAAAAAATGTATAGCCTACAACATTTTAAATTCGCTTTATGAGACTCGCCCAAAATAAATATCTTGAAAATTTAATTTTTTTTTTTGTTGATAAAACAGAATAAAAGAACAACACGAAAATTAGTTTCATATTTTCAATACAATGAAAACAAATTTTTAAAAAACAAGTTACATTTCAACTTGGAAAAATCACAACGAAACTGAAAATGATAGAAAAGCATACCGTCGAACGGGGTGACTTTACATTCAAGGGGCGACTTTACCCACTTCGTTTTAGCCCAATAAATAAATTGCCAGGCAAAAATTAAAACCAAAATACGATTTGGATCGAAGCAGGTAGAAGGAGGAAAAGAAAAAAAAGATCGCCACCCCTACCTCACTTCACCCAGTTACAGAACAAGAAAATAAAACGGCGATATGGTTTTTTTATTTTTCTTATTTGTCTTTTTTTTTTTTAACCACAAACACTCAAAATATTCAGTTCGGTTTCACACGGTTGAAGTTGGTACTTGACTAGTTTCTTTTCAATTGTATGTCTGAGTACAAACATCCTCAAATTTTGCCTCCCTACCCATCAATAACCCGTCAATAACAAATTGATGGGTAAAGTCGCCCCATTGAGGGGTGACTTTACACAAATTTTTTGAAAAATCATAAAAAATAGAAGGAAAGCTGTAAACTCAAACTTTTTCTTACAATTGTGTTGAGAAATGTTGGACCTAAATTTTAAAACTAAATTCACTTCAATAGCTTCAAAATTGAAGGAGTTATTAAAGGACAAAGTTGAAAAACATTAAAAAAGTGTGTAAAGTCGCCCCATTCGACGGTACTTAAATGTTAAAGTACCAGATTACGCGTAGCATGAGGAAAATTAAAAGAAAAACAGTAAAATAAAATACAGATCAAAATGGTAGACTTCTTCCAGGTAAAAAATAAAGTTTTTGCGATTAATGAAATTATTCTTGTTGGCTCGATTCTCGCGTTGTGCCAATTTATTTTACTCCATTACGTCTCGTAAACGTATTTTCACACCTAAAGTTCTCGTGGAATCGTAAGAATATGGTTGTACAGAATTTTAAGGGTTTGATATTTAAAGTTTAATTATTCTGTACATTCACATAAAGGGAGTCATCACCTTATTATTGAAGGTACGTGACTCTAGGCTTTTAACGTAATAATAATTCACACTTTACACAAATTTTAATTTTGGAGACAAGATAAGTACTCGTAGCTAGTACCTACAGTGAAAGAAATTAGACTAACTGTTACACTGAGTACATGACTTCTACTAACTTCTAAATTAATAGAAACCATGGAGGTAGAAACTGTGACGACTATATAAAGTGCTGTTATATAGGCTTCATTGCCCGGTTCCTATTGCCCGGAAATATATGGCTGCAAAATTAATTTGAAAACATTGGTTGAAACTAAGTTGATGAAAATCCTTTCTATTCATTCGACAGGCTGATAAAATTCTGAAGAAAATAAGATGCCACGCTTCAATTTGTTGAAAAATGACGCCATGTTGAAGTTTTTATCCTTTCAACGAAAAAACCAAGTGCGTCATAAATGTTTTCATTCGTGAAAAAAAAAATGTGCAACCGAAACTTATTTTGCGCAGTGTGGCGCACCTGTAAGGCTTTCAACGTGCAGCATCGACTGCATCGACAACTTCATAGAACAGTTAGCTGCGACGTAATCGAGCTGGTTCCTATTGCCCGGTGGTTCCCATTGCCCTACCTTCCCCTAAGCTACGGCTGTTCAAATACCTAATGCTTTAATTGTAATTACCCACTTATTTTTATCGTCTATTTGGAGGTATATTTTGATTTATTCTTATTTTTTGTACTGAAAAATGTTCTTAATGGGGACCTTCTTTTTTTTTGTTTTTCATTTCATTGTTTACTTTTCTATTTTGTTTGGAGCCAGTTACCATCTGCTAAATCAAAATAAATCCTTCAAAAATCACTGTCGTCAGATAATTTCAATCCGTATGTTGAAAGTGATACAAGCAGATAAATGCAAAACACAGATTCGATAGTCCGTTTCCATGTACTTATAATTTATTATTTGTGGAAAAATTGATTGGACTAATTTCGAGAGTAAACGTTCTAATAATGCGTAAATGTCACCTATATTATCTTCAAGACTCATACATGCAAGATGTAACGTTATTGCAGCATGCGAGCGATTCAAAATGGAAAAATCTGTGATTGGTAGAATATGAGAAAGATTGAGGAGGAGAATTGAACTCAAATTTCACATTATTACTGTAACATCTTTAATGGGTCAATAATTTTATGTTGGCCCATAATCGGGACATTTTCCAAGAGGTACCCCTTCCCATGCCTCTACGGGAAGCTCCACTTGGTCAAAGTGAGCTCAGCCCCACATAGTCCACTTGGGTAGTAGCCTATGTTGATATGATATTTAATTAAAAACAATTACTATAATACCTAAAGATGAAAATTCAAAAAAAAAAAAAAAGAACTGGCGCAGGTATTAGAGTTAGCTCATCAATTGGTGACTCGGAGCTAACTCTGAGTTGACGTACTGTACAACCGGCCTTTAAAATAGGATAACTATTCACTAGCTGGCGATTCAGTACTGTATTTAGTTCAAGGTTCTACCACCCTTTGTACATCATTCAAATAACTTTCGTTCATTCGAGTATTCAGTCGCAAGTTTATCCTTTTTAGGACAGCCTGTACTCATTATTGGCTCGAACCTGAAATTATAATATTTTCCATTACTATTTCGATGGTTTGGATTAAACAACCTTCATCACATTCTATTTTGAGAACAAAATGAATAAAAAACCATGTTCTCTGTGAATCAAAGGCAATAAAGGACAATATTAATTTGTAAAAGGTTATTAATTTGAGTGTTTTTTTTTTTTCAACATGATCCTACACCTATTAATTGTTTCTTCAAAAATCCCCACGTTCTAGTTACAATAATTCAATGAAGAAGATATTTCACTCTCCACATTGATAAATTGTTTAACCCAAATGGGTATGTGATTTTCATGTTGAAATAATCTGAAATGGCTAAATTTTTCTATCATAATGCCTAAAAATAATTACGACGAAATAAACTTGACTCTCCCTGGCGATTTACTATATAACTGGTAAACAGACGAATAAATTAGAATACTCATCCATTCACCCAATAATATTAATTATTAATTACAATTCTTCCTAATTTTTTTGTAAATAAGTAACCAAAATAAAATAAAAATGTGACCAAAAATTAGTTATAAATTTTTAATCGATACAATAAAACATAAAAAAATAAGTCATACAATTTCGCTTATGCAGCTATTACAAAAATGCATAGGTATTTAACATATATTACACGTGTAACTCGAAAAATCGTCCAAAAAAATAAAATAATAAATGAAATAATTAATTTTGATTACAAATTAAAATGACAGATGTCTTTTTTTTCATTTCAGTAGATGTAAAAAAAATTACAAAATAATTACGTTTTCTTGGTTTTTTTGTTTCTTACAGAGTCCGTTTGTTTTTTCTGGTTGGCTTCTTTTGACCTTTTTAACATCGGTCGGATTACGTAGTCGAGGAATTTCACAAATCTTAAACTCGAAATCTAATTCGCGTAAATTTTGGGCGAGCTGAACGAGCTCAATTTTTCCTAACGTGCTCTTAAAAAATCGACTTGCGTCTAATTGATTGAAAATTTTTTTGCTCTTTGTCTTTGTTTCGCCTTCAAGCGAAAACGTCTCCTTATCTGTTATGGAATAAAACTTTCCAGTCAAACGTCCACGCGAATCCATAAAGCCAGAATCTTTTAATTTGCGAATAATATCGTCCTCGAAGGGTTCGTCACTTAATTTCAACATTTCGGAGAAATATTTGTTCGTAGGACTAGGAAGATAGGCGTACACTAGAACAATATTCCGATTACGAAAAATATCGATAAATGCTTCTTTTTTTAGAGATATTAGTCTTTTTTGTAGCTCTATTCGCCATTTCTCTTGGCTGTTTCCCTCGGTGGCAGTTTTCCATAATTCATCTAAATAGTTTCCGGGTGGGAAATTCAATGCAAGACAACCTCGAACCATTTTCGCAGCGTTTAAAATCTGAGAACATGCAACGCGGGTATTCTGGCCAAATGTCTCTTTGACATGATACAGATATACCGTATTTTTATCGTATTTAAGAATATCACATGGTTCAATGTAGAGGGGTTCAATTTGATCGAACACTAAATACCCCTCATTTGGATTTTCTGGTTCATCCAAATAAGATTGACAGTAAAAAGCTTCCTTCTCCCCACTTTTGTATCCATTCCAAAGTTTATGAAGCTGCCATTTTCCTTTTTTCTTCATTAGGTGTTTTCTGAGTACGTTTTTGAAATCTTCGCACAACAGAGCTAAATGATCCGCTTCGAGGATGAACCACATCTTTTTGAGTTTGAAATGGGTATTTCCTTCAAATTCGATTCGTGCCTCTATACAGTCTATGATTGATTCTTCCTGCTCTTGCGAATCTCGACCTATAAATTTGAGTTTGCCTTTTTGCAACGCTTTCTGAAATGCATCTACATCTTGGGCACCAATTATCTGTATAATTTCCTCCATTTCTGGAGGCTTTGATCCAATATTTTTATACTCAGAAGAACCTATCTTTATTTCAAAGGAATTAGAAAAAAGAAAGTCATCGAGATTTCTATGTAGGATATCTCCAAGTGGTTCACTTTTTTCAGTCCATTGAGAAAAAATTTTTGCCGCCAACTGTTCGTCTAATTTTTTTTTGGATGAATACGCAGGTTTGAGAAAATGTAAAAACTCAAATAAAGGATCGGATATTTCTTGTTTAGCATCGACATTGTACGTTGGCTTTCCTTCCACGTATTTAGCAAGTAGGTCAAAAATAGCCAAATAGTTTTCTATAGAAAATTTTTTCACAATTCTCAAAATTCCTCTGGTGGTCGCTTGAATCAACCATCTATTTTTGGTCGCTTTATTCTGGCATTTACTTGTGGTCGCTTCAATCTGGCTTCGATTTTCCTCTTCAATCTGGCTGATTAAAAGAAACAGAGAAGACTCATTTTTGATGTCGCATTTAAAATTTTCCACGAGATAATACAGATTTGAAGTTTTATACAGTTGGTGTACACTTGGATGGAGTAAATCTTCTCGTGTATTTGGTCCAAAAAGACAGCGCCTAACAATTTGAGTAATTTTGTTAGGGTCAGCGACCTTCTCGGCAACTTTGATCGCAAAAGAATAGTCAATGTAAGGCCGCACCACTCGCCATGCATTACCCGAGGTCAAGGCTATAATGCGCCGGCTAGGTTGTTCTCGATAGTAAAATAAAAGATAATGAGACGTTTTTGCTTTTTTTGGTTTTGCCTGCGTTTCTCGTGAGATATTTGGAGTCACTGCATTTCTACAGCTATAAAATACTGACGAATAGCTTGTTTTAGAGTAGAGATAACCATACATCTTGTAGTAGGTTTCCTTCTTCTTATATTTACTCTTCTTATTTTTACTCTTCTTTTTTTTCTCTTCGTTAAATGTCTGTATGATTTTATCTATACCTCGAAATAAGTTATCCGCAGGTTCCGGGGACTGAGCATTAGACTCATCATTCTCATCATCATGTTTGTCTTCAGTCGAATCTTTGTCTTCAGTTGAATCTTCGTCGTCACTCGAATCTTTGTCGTCAGTCGAATCTTCGTCGTCACTCGAATCTTCGTCGTCAGTCGAATCTTCGTTGACAGTCGAATCTTCCACGACAGTCGAGTCCTTCTGATTAGAACAAACTTCGGCAGCAGACAAATTTTCGGTGACTATTGGAAGTCTATCGATCCACTGGATACTCATTATCTGCACCTTCAAAGCTTTGTCCAAGTCCATTTTGCTGGAGCCTTGTTTCTGCGCTATTATGTTGGATTTTTCTCGATTTATGGGCTTCGATTTTCGGGTACAGAAGATTATGGCAGAGAAACGATACACACCCTGTTCTGCAAGCAAAAGAGTTGAGATAATATCAACGCTAGGTATGATCTATGGGATGCAATTGTGATAGAATATAGGATATAGGTTCACTTACTTGAGTTGAACAGTCAGTTGAAACCGTTTGAATAAATATTAAAAATGGAACGCGAGAAGTCGTGGTGTGATCGGCATTCGGTAATTTTTGTTTATCGCTGTATCGCGGCAATGCGTTTGTTTGTAGCTTTTCGAATATTTTATTGAATTATGATGACTAAAAGTCAAACACATGCGATCGGATGCTGTAATAAAAAAGAAAAAAAACGTTCACTTTCCCGCCACATGACTTTTTGTCTCCATGCACCGCGCCGCGCACGTTGCAGCGCTGTCGAAGACAGTACTATTCGTCTCAAACTAGGTTTTGAAGGATTACCTTTGCTTGGAGGAGCCCGAAGGCTAAAATACGATTCCTGGCAAAAACTCAAGTCTTTAGAGCAACTTAAATGACAATTTTATTCTTAAAACATGAAAATTACGTGGTAAAAAAGGTTACAGGTTGTGTCGTATACTAACCACTAGAGTACACTAAAACTAGATACAAAGAAAACTTAAATATACGTTAAAAAAGCCCCACGGAGGGCCAAAAACCGGTTCTTAAGACTAGAAATTGTTTTATTTGGTTCTTCGGGTTCCATACCCGCGGCTGCACTGCTTCAGGCTGTTAGGGCGTGCTCTATCTGCTCTCCTTCTAGAATCGTGACTCCGTTCACGAATGCATTGCGTACATTCAGTCCCAGGTAAGAAAAGATAAACACGTGACTGAATATTCGAATGAACGAACGTACTTTGATCAATCAACCAATAGTAATCGAGTGATTAGTCGCTTGTTTATCCTTTCTTATTTGGGACAGACTTGAATATAAATTGCAATGCCTACTAAAGTCCAACGTTGCCACCCAAATTGGGAATGCGAGACACCGACAGGAGCCGGAGCCCGGGAGCGCTAAACAGTGCTGCTAAGTAGTCAACTACAAAAAATCGTTAATATCATAATTTTTGAAAAATCTGGGAAAATTCCACTTTTTTGGAAATAATTGAGGCTGTTTTTTGCGGGTAACGCAAAATTATTTCACTTTTTTCGATATTATTATGAAATAATGGAAGTCGTTCTGCATCTTTTCAGACCTAATTCATTATTTTATGACCAAAATTGAACAAGTTATAAGGATTTAAAACAAACAATAATGCTCATTACAAGATCAAAAATTGAAAATTTTTATAATTTGAAACAACGCAATAACTTCCAAAATCGTTAATCATCAGCCTCAGTCCAAAATTTACGCAGTCCCCAGTAGGTATTGTTTATTTTGTCTTTTTTTCTCCTTCGTTTATTTTTGCAGCTAATTTTTCGATTTCTATCCGTTAATATATTTAAAAAAATTCAATACAGTTATTTGAATGATCTTTTTATTCGAAAAAATTGTAATAAATATCTTGTATTTGGGCTGGCATCTTTTTGTCGTCTCGTATGTAGTCGAGCTGAAATATTATACATATAAATAACTATCCTGTTTAAACAGTGAGAGATTGGTCAACCTCAACCCCCTCTTTACGGATTTTAAAATTTTCATGTACATCGTCACTGCACGTAAGATTTTTTGAGGGTAATGTATGCCCTGCACTCGTTTTTTAACATGCGCCAGCCATGCGTATCTATTTCATCATAATTTTGAAAATCTGATTAGCAATTTTTGTGATTTTTAAATTTATAATAATTTTGGTACAACTTAAGTAAATGAGTGCAAGATATAGATAGTTTTCCGTTTCGTGGTATCCAATAATCCAGATTCCAAGAGCGAGATGTACAATAATGGCTCAAGTATGGTTTAAACTTGAACCCGGTTCAATATCTAATCATCAAAAATAAGGTCACCCGGGGTAAGTGAGAACGCAAAATTCACTAATTGCACTTTGATTCCTTATAACTCGAGAACAAATTGACTCAGTGCTCTCCAATTTTGTGGTCAGTTACTTGATACTCTTTATAATAAGTATGCTGAGTTACAGCCTCGTACCTTCTTTCAGTTTTTTTTTTTGATTTTTTAAAAAAGTTGAGTTTGTGTTCTCACTTTTCTGTAACACGGGGTAAGTGAGAACACTGGGTGGGGCAAGTGAGAACGCAAGGAACATTCTATATCGAACAACTGCAAAAATAATCTGGGGCAAGTGAAAACAATCAGTATTATATTGTCACCATTTTAGACCAATTTTTTTTTTTTTTACATCAAAATATCGGCAATATTGAAACATTATTGTATTCAAACAATTAATATTAAATTTTTACCATTTTAGACGATTTAAAAATTTTTTTTTTGCTTTTTCAAATTTACATATAAATTACAAGTTCTCACTTGCCCCGGTCTCACTTCCCCAGGCTCACATTTATTAAGGGAAATTGAGAACGCAACTGTATTTGTGTGATAAAAAACATTTTAAATCCCAAATCCACATATGTTGCATTTATTGGTACGTAAATGATGTACTTACTGTGTGAAATTCATATATTTCCTCAAACAAGTTGACTGAATTTGTAAATTTGCAAATTTGAAATAGATTTCAAACGTAATTTGATAACTCACAATTTTACTATCACAAAATAAAGTGTGTTATAACAACTGGATCGCGCATATATCATGCTAGTTGTTTGCATTGGGTTAGTTTCTAACACTTCTCATCGTTAGCGCTTCAATATATGTACGTTATTCGGCTGATTCGTACAGGGTTCTCACTTACCCCGGATTCTCACTTACCCCGGGTGACCTTATATGATTTTCAGGGGTGCTGTGAAGGCACAATCTTGAGAAGCAACTCGTTGACGATTTGAGGGGGGAGGATTTTTTCTCAAAATTATAAGATAATTTTAAAGATGATCGAATACCATAATTTTTTTGCGCACCGAGGGGTTTTTCATCATTCATAGCTGAACTCGAGGGGGTACTCCTCGTAAGCCTTGGGGGATCACAGCACCCCTGATACTTTTGACGTCAACCTGACTTATGCTTGAACCTCACTTGAGCCAGCATCATACATCTCGCCTCAAAAATACCTATCATACGATGTTATATAGTCATCATTTTTTTATTCACGTACATGTGTAGAGATTGTGGAGTGGGGATATATATAATATTAAGATCGGGAAATTCAACATTGAAAATAAATAACAGGCAAAGTTTTATGCCAACTCTACCATAAAAATGTATACCCAGTGTGTCGATGCAAAATACATTAATGTAACCTTGTAACTTACCAGATAAATTCAAGCTGGTCAATTTATTGTTTAACTGCATTCGTGTTTAGTCTTACGACTAGTCTTACAATTTTTATTCAGGAAGGAAACCTCTCAAGTCAAGTTGAACTCATTCAGCATTTTAAATTCGCTTTATAAGACTCGCCCAAAATAAATATCTTGAAAATTTAACCTTTTTTTCTTTGATAAAACAGAATAAAAGAACAACACAAAAATTAGTTTCATATTTTTAATACAATAAAAACAATTTTTTTAAAAACAAGTTACATTTCAACTTGGAAAAATCACAACGAAACTGAAAATGATAGAAAAGCGTACTTAAATGTTAAAGTACCAACTTACGCATATAACTGAGAAAAATTAAAAGAAAAACAGTAAAATCGAATACAGATCAAAATGGTAGACTTCTTCCTGGTAAAAAATGTTACGATAATCACAACTTATTAATAATTACGCATAAGTACATTTGGTATTAACTTGACGAACTTGTCGTCTGTGGAATACAGAATTAGTGAAATCAGTTAATTGTAATTTTAAAAAATTAATAAAATTTAACGAGAATCATGATCATAAATTATTAAATACATTGTACTGCCAAGGCAAGCTAATTAAATGCAAAAACTGGAAGTAACCTACTGTAGGGTAGGTACTTACGAATGTTTTGAAAAAAATATTGATTTTGTTACACTTTTGTAAATTCAAATAGTAATTTTTAAACAAATATTGGCCTCGTTTTTTATCTTTCATTTGCAATAAGGTTAATTTACATTTTCTTATTCAATTATAAAAAAATAATAATAATAATAATATGAGAACCCCTTTGACATCATTCATCAATAGAGAATATTGCACGAGATTACTATTTTATAATTTACACGAAATGTAAAAATGGTTAGGCAGTTTATTAAATTAAACGAGAAAATGTGCATATAAATGATGAAATTCAAAATTTGAGGTACATTCTATACCCCACCAATCAAACATTAAAATACTATAGCAAGAGATTAAACAAAAAATATAAATAAAAGCGCACAAAAAAGCTAGAAATAAGAGATTACTGTTTACAACTTTTCTTTTAGAAGTTTCATGATTTCATTTAATTTCTGTTCTGTACGTTTAGATGCATCTTCTACCATCTGAAGTCTATTATCAGCCCTTTTCGACGCACTCTCCAAGGTTATTAGTCGATTTTCATAAAGCTCTTGTAAATTTGTAATCGCTTGCGCCACTTCACGATGGCTCTGTTCGTCTACTTTAACAACTCGTTGAGATAATACTTCTTTGGCAGCTTTAATGGTGGTTTTATGAATACGCCACTCATTTACTCCGTAACAGTTACTCAAGCCATCCGAGTTTTCTCTCCTCAATTTCGTATTTTTCATTAGCACCTGATTATCTTGGTTCACCAACACACGTACTTCTCGATCTGGAAACAAGCTGGGGAACAAATTAATGCGATTGTAGAACATACGAAAATGTTTATTTCTGGCTGCAGAATTTCTTCTGACCGGTATACAGCAGCAACAACAAGCCAACCTGTCTAGAAAACCGAGATAAGGAAATGGGTCACTTATAGCCATTTTTTCAATGTACGTAATCAGTTTGGCTCGACATATGATACCGACTAATTCGGCATCTTTTCTAATGGCTTGCGTATCGCTCACCGCCAGACCATTGAGTAAATTGAACAATACGATGGATACCAGAAATATAAATAGTACAAATAACAAATGACTGGTGCCGATGTCATCGGCGAATGGAATATTCGATGCGTCGTATTCGCCAGTTATCATGACAGCCGATTTAAATATAGCCAGACCTGCAGTTTTGAAAAATCTAAAATCGGTGGTATCTTTGAAGAGCAAGTAAAAACTTATTGCAAATGCCAGTATAAGAACCGAATACCAGGCGAGAAATTTCAGAAAATTCAACGTAACCACTTTGAACATTTCCACGTAGGTGGACACTCGAGGATGACGGCCAATCAGCAACACTAATTCCATCCACGACAGGAAAATGGCTACAGCCGATAATTTGGCCCGGTTTTGGGTCAAATCAACTTCGCAGAGTAAAATTGTATAGGCTGTGATGATGAGAGCTATCTCGATCCAGTTTTCAAAACTCTTAATATATCGAAAGGCGGCAATAGAAAACTGAAAAAATTCTCTGAGAAGTAGAATACCGGTGAATAGAAGAGTCGAGCACCATAACCAAGAAGCATGTCTGGTAGTTTCCAGTTCAGTAGCTTGGGTGTTGTTATCCAGAGGCACGGTATCGTTTTGAGAGGCTACAATGGCGGTTATTGGTCCATAAATGTACAATATATAGGTGGTGAGTAGGGACCAGAAAATCAAGTAGAAAGCCAAGTTTATCCAGAAGTACATACGAATGGTGTACCATTTTAAATTCAAAAATGTGGTGAACAAAGGGTGTTTGAGTAGTGGTCTTAGCTCAGATATTTCACTTATAGCTACTAAAGGTTCGGTTTCCGAAACAATCTCGTATTTGTCCGCAATACCTGCACTTTCGGACGAGTATCCGGATTTTCGGTTTTTTGGTATGTACTGTTTAGGAGGTGCTAACAAATTGTACTTGAAGATTATCTCGTAATCTTCTTCTCCTAAAACTCGACCGTTGGTGGTTATACTTTCGTTAAGATAATTTTCCAACGTCTCGGGGCTCATAAATTTTACCGGCATTTCTCCGTTGAAATTCTTGTGCCCGATGTAGGCTCCGTTTTCCAGCAGCAGACGAATGATTTCACGATCGTCGGCTTTGAACGCGTAATGCAATACGGTATTGCCTTTTTTGTCTGGTAAATTTAAATCTAACTGACTGGACGAAACATTATTCAGCAAATAGTGCAGACATTTGTAAAAATCTCGCTTCCCACTGCCGCCGATTTCAGCTGACGGACCGTCTACTTCTCGGTGACAGGTCATTATTCCGTTTAAAACCGAATGCAGAGCGGTATTACCATCGACTGGATCGTAGTCGATGTTGCCAGTCTCTACTAATTTCTGTACGATATTATAATAGCCAGCAGAAGCGGCTATCATGAGCGGGGTTCGTCGCTCGTTGGGAGAGGTTTTATTAGGATCAGCGCCCAAATCTAATAATACTCTGACAAACGGCTCTAAGCCGAATTTGCACGAGTACTGCAGATAGGTACTTTCGCCATTGTCGTCGTCGAGATGGAATTTTTCGGCGTTCGCTTTGGTCACAAACGCTTTGTAATTCCGATTGTACAGCAACGAGTATAAACTCTGGTTCGATTTAGCAGGTTTGCCTAAATCTTTGAGTGGCAAATCAGGATATTTGCCGGAGATCATAGCTCTGCACGTTTGGTTGGTAAAATCTTTTATACTGTCTAGGTCGATATCGGAGTTATGGACGAGTAATTCGGTAATCTGACGGTTATTCTTACCGACAGCAATGTGAAGGGCAGTTTGATTTTTCTTATTGGTCTTATTTATTTCAACATCCGGATGCTTGAGGAGTAATTTGACGAAATCTTCTTTTTGTTGCTGGGTAGCTAGATGGAGGGCTGTGTCTCCAGCACGATCTGGTTGATTGATGTCGATATTGTGATGTTCTACCAATAGTTTCAGCGTATCAGAGTCAGCGTATAAAACTGCCAGATGGATAGGTGCTTTCTTCAAGATGGTATTTTGTAAATTGATATTAGCGCCGTATTTTAACAGAAGTTCCACAAATTTAAACTTATTCTTACTACTACACGCGATATCTAATAACGTCTTATTTTCTGGGTCTTCGTAAACGTAATTAACGTCGATACTCTTACCGAAATTTCTTTTTAAAATATTTTCAAATTCGTCTACACTTTCATTTTTCAACGAAATCAACAATGCTGTTTGCGGGCTCGTATAACACAGACTGTCTGTTCTCTGAAACGTATCCAACTTTGTCATCTCGGCAATGTAAGACAGCTAAAATATTAAATAACAAAATTATCGCAGGATGTGAGCTTGATAAGAGGTACGCAGTACGTTTATTTTAAAAATATTGTAATTCGTTACTAACTTAACTTACTCGGTAATTCAGTGATTCACCACCATTGTATCATGCATAAGCAACTTTTTCGCTGACAAAAATTACGACTCACCCAGCGTAGATATCTACAAAACAAAAAATTGTTTTAAAAATCACGAGATTATTTCGGAATTACCGTATTGCGTGGGATATTCGGGCGAATAATAATAAAATATTTTTTGATAACATTGAAAGTGCTTACAAGCTACAAGGCTGACCACCGAATTAATTTTCCCCTTCCATCTTTGCGACATGGGTGACGTGCGAATGGGAACTGGTAATAAAATTCATAAATATCAGAGTATAAAAAAATAATGATAATAAATTTAACGTGATTCAATGACAGCGAAAAAATACCTGGTTTTAATAATATTTTGAGAGATGATTCATTCGTGTCACCAGGCGATTAACCTGCAGAAGCAGCTACCTATGGAAGAATGTCGATTGCTATGGACGTGAAAACTGAAAACGGAAATTGAAAAATTCGTTGTTCAAATGAGAAAAGTTTTTGAAGATCAACTTTTCAATAGTTTTATCATTTTGGAAGGTACTTGATTTACTTCTGCGCGAAATTGGTTAGGCTCAAAATGACCTTGAACTTTGTTTCGTCTTTATATTGGTGTATGGCGGGGAAGGGGAGAGAAGGGAAGGGGAGGCTGTTCCTTCGCCCAATATCCCTTCTCCCTAATTTTTTTTTTTTTTTCACAAGGCAGGCATATCTTCCGGCTTCCACGTACTGTTTCGGAATAATGAGAGGCACTTACCTACTGCATAAATTTTTTTTTTTGCAGTACACCTTGAACTCGTCTTTTAAAAAACGCACTTATTACACTTTTTTTAAAGCATATTTTATACGCATGAATTACGCATGGGGTAATCGATTAATGCAGAAACTTTTTTCAAATGCAATAAGACTGAAGGTCATAAAACACGTTCTGGTAAAAAGAAAGAGAAACTAATTTCGGAAAGAGTATACACATTATAGTCTGTCCCAAATACGAAAAGATTAACACGTGACTGAAGTAAGTCTGGAGGAGTTCCCCTTCGCCCCCTCCCCCCTCCCGGCGAAATTGGTAGTACAAAATTGAAATAATTATACTGTGGACTCGATCGAGCTGAATTTTTAAAATGATTTTTATGATACATTTGTGGGAGGGTCTTCTACGTGTATCATTACAAAAAATTTTAAAAATGCCAAAAATCGAAGAAATAATTTCCGAATTTTTGAGTGCTTGACCCTGAAAATTCTTGTTTTGGCAGGTAAATTAGGACAGTTTCACCAATAGCACCGAAGTGCAGGGCATTAGTGATATTGTCTGAATTTTCTGTACAAAAAAATTTTTTAAATATTCATTCAATAAGACTGACAGCGAGTTGAAAATTCCTCGTTATAAAAATGAAATAAGATAAATGTTGAAATCCTTCAAATTAACGTACAGGCATCGTTGGGTACCGCCTACATTATATTATTATTGGTTTTTGAAACCGGCCTCATGCATCGTAGTCTCAATTTTTGCACATAAATTAACCGATGTATTGTTCGCAAATATATTATTACATAAAGATATTTCAGTTTCATTACAGCGGTAATATTTTTCTGAAGCATTTAAGTCAGTTCTCTATTGTGATATTAAAATACTCTCGCTGTACAAGATCCAAAGCAGTTTTATCTTAATCATAAGTAAGATAGAAAAAATACGAATTCTGTAAAATCCGAGTTTCTATATTCTAGTATAAGTTAGGTATACGTGATTTCACGCAAATAATTTAATTATCATTAGTGTATTTTATTTAGAGGTACGTTTTGTTTTCTTGGTCGTCTTCTTTTTCTTTTTCTTGGAATATGATCCTCCATCATCGTCGTCGTCGTCGTCATCGTCTTCACTTATTGAACCTCGTCTTTTGCTTTTCTTTCTCGTCTTTTTCGCTGGTTTAGAAACTTCTTCTTCATCTGCACTGAAATCTTCTATCGTATCGTCGATAGCCTGCAATAAAATTTACCAATTGAAAAATCAGTTCGTCGAGTAACCATTATGAGAAATGAGTGGAGTTTTTACTTTTAGCCATTCTTTTTCTGTTAAACTATCAGTATAGTCAACTTCTTTACGCGCTCTAGAACCTCGACCCATTCCAGTAACAGTGTCCTGTTCTTCGTCTGTCAACTTTTCGACCTGTGAAAGATTTTAAATAATTGATGAAGTTTGTAATTTATTAATTAGCGAGTCATTCATTATTTGGTACACGAAAGCCTGCATATACAATTTGATCTGTTTAGGATAGAACTGGTGTAAAGATACAGATATTCTAAAGGACTGTATACAGTACAAAATGGTAGCATAAAATTTTTTATTTTTCGACTTATGGCCAGCTTGATACGTGTATTATTCCAAAAGATCAATCAGACGTCAGAGTCATGTTTTTGAAGAAATGTACGAGTAAAAAAAAAAAAAAGAAAAAACCAGGTCAAACAAAATCATAATGTCAATATTTAGTTCAGTGTAATTTATACAGAATGTTTGTGAAGGGGGAGATAGAGAAACGATTACCTCATCATCATCTCGAACGAGCCACTCTGGTAGCTCGTCTTCCTCGACTAAACGTGATTTTGGGTTAGGGCAAGTTTGTTCTTCTTGAAGACGTTCAGCATCCATTTTTTGGAATGTTTCAAATTCGTTTTCGCTTCTGGCTATCATCTGGTTGATAGTTTCGTCGTCAGGAAGTTCATTTTCTTCCTGAAAAATTAGTTGAATTTGGAGGTTCAGAAATAGATTCAATTATCTTTCAAAATAAGTCGCAGTCAGATTTCAGCTTAGTACCCTTCCCAGAAATATGGCTAAAAATACATGATCATAAATTAGGTCAGTCGATTCGACTATCTATGGGTTACATCATCTTCTACAATTTTGATTTATGGAAATCCATATGTACTGTCGAGATTTCAACTAAGACCTGCCTTTGAGGCTAGAATATAACTACGAATAGCTAAAATCTCTGAAACAATATGTGCAGTTTTATGCGCATAACAATACAGCCAAAACGGAGCTTTGGTGATGAATTAGAGGATGGCCATTAGATCAGACACCCTGAAAAAATGTACATGGGACCAAACAGATTCGAGAATTCGGACTGATTGAGTTACTTTTTTCAATTTATTTAATATTTACCTCATCATCACCGTCCTGATGGAGAATGGTATGCAACATCTGTTGTCTCTCAGAACCAGTAGATTTTTGATTGAACATACCAGCTTGAATAACTTTTTCGTCCATGTTTAATTTATATTTAGCCGCGGCTAGAATTCGTTCTTCTACGGAATTAACAGTCATTAAACGCAAAACACGAACTTCATTTTGTTGACCAATACGATGAGCACGATCTTGCGCTTGTAAATCCTGCAATGCAGAACGATATTTGTGAGATGATACAATTACTTATGTGAAATATACTGTGCCAAATAATGAGTAGGCTTACCTGATGAGGATTCCAGTCAGAATCAAAAATAATGACCGTATCCGCCGCCTGTAGATTCAACCCTAAACCTCCAGCTCGAGTACTCAACAAGAATATGAAATACTCGCTATCTGGAGCATTGAATCGTTTCAACAAATCTCCACGGTCGTCTGCTTTCGTGGTACCATCCAATCGCAAGTACGAAAATCCTTTCCAATTGAAATAGTCTTCTAGAACCGTCATCAGCTGAGTCATTTGACAAAACAGCAACACCCGGTGATTCGAAACTTTTAATTTGGGTAATATTCGGTCGAGTAGTTCGAATTTTCCGGATACTCGAAAAAGATCGGGACTGAAAGAGAATAAAAAAAAAAAAAAAACGATTTTCAATTAGAACCAAAATTATTAGTCTAGGCAAATTAGGATATTGAAAAAAAAATCAAACAGTTGAGGAGGGTGTCTAGTAATGGAATTCAATTTTTACATACATTCTTAAAAATATCAAGTTTCGAATTTTCATGGACGAGGATTTTTTTGACTTGAAGAGGATTTTTTTTTTGAAACTAGTTTACGTCAAAAATGGTATCAGAAAAGAAAACTTCAACAGAGTAGAGTCATGAAATTCAACGGCGGAACTAGCCTTTTTTTTTTGGCGCGGGGGGGGGGGGGGGGGGAAGAAAAATTGGGGAAAAATGTGCAAAATCCAAAAAATTGATACTGAAGTTGATTTTCTGTTTCTGTTACGATAATTTTCTTTTTTTCATGGTTTTGAGTTTATTTTGGAAAAAATTTGGAGGGGCTAAAAAGAATGGAAAATTGAAAGAAAACTGTTCTCCTTCATTATCTTTGTTCTAGATCTACACATACTTTCGACAACGGAGAACTAACCCACGAAAATATAAAATGAAAAACCCGAAAGGATGATATCCTAAAACTTATTACTTGAAAATGATTAATTTCAACTTTTTTTCGAAATTCCGCCTCGAATCATAAGCCAAAATATATTTAGACTTTTTTCGAGCCATGAACAGGGACTCACTACTGCTCCTCGAAAGAGAAAAAATTTGACAAATTTTCCAAGAATTCAACTTTTCACCCTCCTTTCAGTTTAAATTGACTAGATTGAAACTTTTGTAGAAAAATACGTACCCAATTATAACACCGGATGATGCTTCGACGAAATCGCAGAATTTTTCTTCGATATGCGGAAATAGGAACGGGTGATTGCAAATCTTTCTCAGCTGAACGTACGTATTCATCAGAGCCTTAGCACCTCCTTTGCCTTGTTTTCCTTTCTCCGAGCCGTCGGTCAGTAGAACACCTTTACTTTGCATGTGTCTGTACAGCACTCGCTGCAATCCGGACATGTCACACTTGATGATGTACTCGACCTTGTCGGGTAACTGCGACTCGACTTCCTTCTTCAGACGTCGCAGCAAGAATGGACGCAGTACTTTGTGCAGACGTCGGATGATCAAAATGGTTTCCTCTTCGTTCAGTTCGACCTTTTCACCGGTGGTGGCAAACGGAGCGTTAAACCAGTCCTCGAAGGTGGAGCACGATTTGAAAATCGAAGGAAGCAGGAAGTTTAGTAGCGCCCACAATTCGGGCAGCTTATTCTGTAGCGGAGTGCCGGTGAGCAGCAGTCGATGAGGCACTTGGTAATGCGTGTTTAGCACCTGCGTCAGTTTGCAGTGGTCATTTTTCATACGGTGACCTTCGTCGATGATCATGTGTTTCCAGTGAATTTTACCCAACACCGACTTATCCTTTATGACGTACTCGTACGTGGTCAGCAGCACGTTGAAGTTAGTCGAACGAATTTGCTCTTGCAGTTTGCGTCTACTTGCTGGCGGCCCTTTGTACGCGACAATGAAAACAGAAGGAGCCCACTTCTCGAATTCCAACTTCCAATTGGACAGCGTCGACAGAGGGACGATAATCAAAAATGGTCCGTTCACTTTTTTCCTCTCCATAAGATAGGTGACCAGCCCGATAGTCTGTATGGTTTTTCCCAAACCCATTTCGTCGGCCAAAATTCCGTTTAAATTATTATTGTACAAGGATACCAGCCATTCCAGACCCTGAAAAATGGAGAAAAAAAATTTTTTGGTTGTAAATTATAGAATGTACCTGTACGAAGCAGCGTTCAATAGATGAAGGATTGTGAAACACGAGTCGGCTTCAGCAACTCTAGCGAGCACAGTGACGGATCCACGGGGGGGGGGGGGGGGTAAATAAAAAAAAAATAGACCGATAATCCACAAAAAATCAATTTTCTTGAACCCCTCCCCCTTTATGCTGAAAAAAACACAATCTCACCATTTTAGCATTTACAATGCTTTGAAAAAATTTGGATTACCCCCATCCCCCCCAAATGGAACTCTGGATCCGCCACTGAGCGAGCAAGGGCAGTTTAAGCATTTGATTTGACGCCCCCACAACCAGGAGTTTTATTTGCGCCCTCAAGTATTTTGCTCCAGCTACGGCCCTCACACAATAGACTATTCTAATAAAAGTAAATAAAATACCTTTATTTGATACTCTTTTAGCTTTCCATTGACCATAATGGATGCTTGTTCGGTTATACTTTCGTGGATGGTGTGAGCGATGCTGTAATAAGTATGCTCTTCGGACGAATTTTTGTATTCGTCGTCTTCAGTTTTCGCCTTAAGTATGACCTCTTTAACGTCGACATTCGCTGATTTATCATCGTCAGTTTTTTTCCGGCTACTGCCTTCTTCGTCGTCTTCGTCGTCGTCATCAGAGTCATCGTTGACTTCCCAACCAGGGTGTGATTCTAGCCAGGAATTAATTTGACTAGCTAAAGGAGCGTCCTCTCCTTTCAGTTTTTTACCCGTGGCAATTTCGACGACACAGACTGGCATATCGGATAATTGCGAATTATCGTCGTCATCTAGGTTGGATTTTGCGTCTCGACGTTTCTTTTTCATCATCTGAATAAATTTTAAGCAAACGAAATAGTTCAGTAATGAATTTAAAAAAATTCTAATTACTGTAATATAACTCATTTTTGACACGAATTTGAATACTGACAGGTTAATTGAAGTTTTAAAAAATATTTTCTAGAAAAAAAAATCAGGAAAATTAGAGAATTTTTTTTCAAATTGCTCCTGTTGAAGATAATGATATGAGTGACATTTTAATTATCTTCTAATTCTGAATTTCATTAAGTATAGAAATTGAAATATTTCCGAATCTAAGAAAGTCACTCGAGTGATAAGTTCCCATCATTCGGAAATACAAAAATTGGATTTATATGACACACTTTTTATTCAAAAAAAAAAAAAACAGGCTCAAGAGACCCACAAAAAATTACCGTTTTCTTTTTCTTTTCTTCTTCTTCTTGTTTCCTGCACTGCTCCACTTTGTGTTGCTTAACCATTTCCGTAAGTTTACTAATATACTCGTCGGTTTGAGAAAGTAATAAAGCCAGTCGTTTGTCTTTTTTCTGATCGATGAGCTTTCTATAAATTAAGAAATTCAGTATGAGCAATTTTTCATAGTGGACTACCGAAACATTGAAAAAACGCTGAAATAGCTAACCTGTAACCTTCTTCATCCTCGGCAATAAGTCTTCGCATACGTTCTTTTTCGATGCGTTCTTGCTCTTTTTTCTGCTCTCGTTCAGCATTTGCGTGATAGATGAGTACGGCTTTATTCAATCTGGCAATCCTTGCTTGATTGTTTTTATGATATTCTTTCAAATCTTTGCTGTGCTGCAGTACTGTATTCAAATATTCCTAAAAAGAAGAAAAAAATCAATTGATTCTTGATATGCAAACTCAAACAGCTTATAAAAAAGGAATGGGTTTCATTTTTTGAAATTTTAAAAAGTCCAAATAAAACCAATAAGAATATCACAAATGAAAAAATTTGTTTTTTTTCTCTGTAACACAGGCAAAAAATGGACTTTTTTTTTTTCCACGAAATACTAATGACAATGAAATAAAACGAACTTGATGCTTCTGTCTCTTTTTACGATCTGCCTCTAATTTCTTCTGCTTTTCTAGTTTCTCAGTAGCTCGAGCTTCTCGCAAGCCTTGACCTTTGGTACGTTTGTATGCTTTTATATTTACTGCAGTTTCCAATGTGGTTCCGCGTCTCGTACATGCCAAAACCTAAAAGAAATATGTATAAACACCGATAAACAATTTTTTTAATGCAATGAATGCTTGATATCAGCAATTTCAGAGGTGGAAGTAATAGGAGTTTCAAATCTTAGAGCTATTCAAGTTCTTATTTTGATCTCTTTGAACATATTTATTTACCTCAGCACGCAACTGCCGCTGGAAGTTTAATTCACGTAAGGAACGATACTCAATTTCTGCTTTAATCCTCAAATCCTCAGACATATTTGTAGGAAGATTGGATAATTCTTCCATTCGGTGGGCGATTCGAGCAGCAATTCTGCGAAATTCACAAGTTATTAATTTTTTGGTTGGCTATAGATAAACATTTTGTTTTCTTTTTTGCTTTGGTCGAATATAAAATTGGTCCAAGAAATGGTAGCAATACACACTTTAAAAAAAAAATTTTAAAAATGAAAAATATTTCAAATAAATTATGGTTTAAGATTTTGCTGAAATATGAAAGTTCCTATCGACTTTTTAGATGATTAAATTAGTATTTTTTTCTGACCTGTTTTCTCTTTCCTGTAAGATCAATAACGGATCTAAGCCACCAGGCTTTGGAACACTTGAAATTCGATTAATTTTTTGAGAAGTAGTTGGAGGAGCGGCAGGTGTTGGCGGCTGAGTCGGCGGTGGTACTTGAGGAGCTGCTTCACTTGTTGCAGGAGCCGGTTCAACGGCTTCTGGAATACAATTTACGTGAGCAGAGTGTGACAAAAAATAAGGTACTGTACAAGGAAATGGCATTGATTTTTCATTCCCAACCTGGTGGTTCTCCAAAGCGAGGTACCACATTTGTTGGAGGTACAGCGTCGAACTTCTTGCCCTGAATGGCCAAGGTGAGCTCGTTAGAAAGCGGCTGATTTCGAGCCAGCATTCTGTAGGCCATAATTTGAGCCCGAAGTTGATGCAGCTGATTCGCTGCAAATGCATGCCGACCGCTATTCATCTGAGGAGCGGTCGTTCCTTGAGGCTGAATCTGTGTACAGACAAACGTAAGGGTAAACCAGATGTGGTCGTCTAGAGAACTGAATAAGGTATAACTAGTAGCAAACGCATTACCTGACTATTTCCCTGTCGAGCTCGCAGCGCTAGTAACTGAGGATATCGAGGATCCTCTTGCATGCCTTTTGCTTCCATCGTATCGATAGCGCGCTGGAGTTCCACCTAAAAATATAAGCAATTCAATAACCGAGCATCAGTAACTTTTGAAGAGAAAAGAGAAGATACATTAGATTGAATTACTAACCATCGCATTGGGTGGAGGTTGAGGTGAATTATTAGCCATAACGCCGGGTGGTTGTTGAGGCACATTATTTGCCGGCGCATTATGCGGATACGGTTGAGTCGGAAGCATTGAGGATAGAGGAGCAAGGCATTCTGAACCGTTCATTAAAGTGGGCGATGGTTTTTGAGAAAGCATAATCGAATTATGAGAATACTGCGGCATGACTGGGGCTTGCGCAGGAATATTGGTAGATGGCGGCGGTGGAGCTATTGGGTAGGGAGCCTGTGGGGGTGGCATCGACAGCGGTGATGAAGCAGCCATGATCGATTGCGCTTCAATTATTCTACGGATGAAAAAACAAGAAATGAGTGACAATATGTACAAGACGAGAGCTGAAACAATTTTCTAACTTAAATTTTAAGGCATTAATAATTAATTTTTTCAACTAGTAATGAAGGAGTACCGAATTTGATAATTTATCATGAAATCTCAACTTTAAATACGAATAAAATTTCTGTGCGTATCACAAAGCGAGAAGTATAATTTATTATATGATTTCGGACAGTTAACCGAAAACAGTTTAATAATCAATACGATTAGCTCATAGTTCTGTTGAAGCTATATGAGACGAGTACTTCAATGAAGTTACTATAATATATAAATAAGAATACGTGCCTTTATTATAATCCATTCAACATCATTACCACTGAAATGGTACGAATGCTCGGTGCCAGTGCACAGATACTAGAAACACATTCCCCAAAAACGGATATCAATGCTTTTGAATACTGGCAACTCCAGTGGGTCACAAAATGGTCGATTGAAAAGTTTCGTTGAGCGAGAGAAATATTGTGACTCTGTATCTGAACAAAGAATAAGAAATGAGAATAAAATAATTACGAAAATAGGAAAATTAAAGCTTTTACGTTGAGTAATTTCTAATGGTTTGACACCTGACACCGACTAATAGAAAAATATTTCCTATCCGATTTTCGGGATCAATTTTAATAAGTTGGAAATGGTATACCTAATTTTCACTGACATCTGTTTTTTTTTTTTTTTACCAAAGAAATTGGTTCATCGAATTCGACATGTCACTGACAGGTTGAAAAAACAGATTTCAAGTTAATGGAGCAAAATCGTTAATAGTAAATTGTTAGCTACGCAAGAAAATTGGAAATACATTGACAGTGAATTTACCTGGATGCTTAATGCTAAATTTACTTACAAAATCAGGTGAATTTATTCTTCTAAAGACTTATATTGGCATAACAAACATGAAACAGGTCTCAATTCAGGTCAAAATACATTTGCAAGTTGCAAGCCCGATTAAATTTTGATTAGCTGTTTTGCGGTAATAGGCTCGTATCGTCATTTATAATTGTTGCATAAAAATAATTCATTTAGTTAATTTAAATAAAATTAATGGATCTGTATCACAAAATTACCGAAGAACTGAATAATTATTATTGAGAATAAATTCATTCTCGCTCTTACAAGAACTGAACGAAGAAATTTGTTATCTAAAGAGAGTGAAAGAGAGGGAGGGAGAAATCGAGCGAAAGAGTAAACGGTAAGAATATATCTTTATCCCACTCGGTTATGTACATCAACGTAACGCAAATACCGGTTTACGATACAGAGAGAAAAAAGAAAAGAAAAAAACAGCAAGATGTTATCCTTGTCCCACACACTACAGAGTACGGTTGTACACCGATTGGCATCACTTCACTTCGTTGTGCAGCGAAAAAGGCAGCGATCAGCCACAGCGAAGCAACGTTATGCCATGTTGCCGGATTTAGCTTGTCTGGCGGAGTGGGGTAGTGGTAGTGGTACCCTATACTTGTCTCACGAAAGAAAGGAGACAGAGTATTACTTTTTTTTTTTTACAAACGTTATAACTTTACTTCAGTGGTAACACTGTGTACAGTAACTTGATTCAGCGCCATTTTTTGAATTTTGATTTTGATGTTCATCATGCCGTATTTTCTTATCCTTAAAAAATGAGCGAGCATAGACTTGAAGAACGTCTTCTGCAACTGCTGAGCCTTCGTCATTTACGAAATACGAAATTCGCGAGTAGCGAAATTGACAAACGTCGTGCGAAAATGAGAATGTTTTGTCAGTTCGTTTCCACATTTCGGTACGGCAGTTCATCCGTTCGTGCTTCGTTGTTTTAAGTTGGTTATTCTTGAATTTGAGTTCTGAATTTATGCCATTTTCGATCATTTCGCATTCGCATTCAACTCGTGGTAGTTTTTCATTCGATTAAATTCATTCAAATGCGGGTTTTAAAGATGTGGAATCTTTCTTCAGTTCTTTTTCAACTGTGAATTGAGTTGTCTCACTCTTCCGAATGAGTATAGTATACAATCATGTGTTTGTGTTCGCCTCGTGATACGGTATATTCCATCAGAATTTGTCAGTGGTGCTCGCGTTTTCTCATTGCAATTTTACTTAATGCAATTTTTCTTGATAATTCTTGTATGCATGTTATTCGAATTCGAATAATAAAACATTTGTAATCTAGTGATCGTTAAAAACGTTTCTACGCTTTCTCGCCCGTGTCTCAATGTATGTAGTTACGATGATGCTTTTGTCTACTTCAGTGCTTCCATAATGTTCTCGATGGTATTCGCGTTAGTAACGTAATTTCTTATTAATAATTTTCAACATTTTGCATACATTCGTATAAAAGTTTTAGTTTCTAAAAGCCGTATGTGTATATGACGAAGATGTGTCTACAGCCTCTGTGTGTTTACCGTGTAGAGAGGAAGCAGTCTGGTTACAATCGCAAATCTGCTCATCAGGTGAGTTGTTTTTATTGTATTTTTGGTATATTTTTCGACGAGTGTTATAGATTTTTTTTATGTCTATATGTGATGATTCATCCTTCATTATGGGGTATTGTGCGATTAAATTAGCTAACCCATCTGTAAATTTGATAAGTACTGTTATTGCATCTCGTTTTCTTTGGTTAGCTGTGATAGTGAAAAAGACAAAACTGTGAAAAATAGGCAACCCATTCCTGTGATGAATTGCAAATACCCATACCACCACCAAGCCCACAGCAAGTTCCAGACTCATATTTTTATTATTATATCAGTACTCTATCGCGAAAAATTTCAGTACCACATTGAAATTTTTTTGCTCTATATGTCCGTTACACGAGTGTAGTCGAGTGAGATGAAGATAATTCACATTTTCCGTTTTTTGCAGTGTAGCAAAATAACACTTAGTTTGAAATGCCATTGCACTGATTGTGAGATAAGCGAGCTTATGTATAGGTGTGTAAGAGTGACTGTGACGGTCAGGCGTGTATCGAGACTGACCTCAAGGGGGGTCCATCATTATGACGACACCCCCCCCCCGTTAAAAAATTGGATAGTCGTCGGTATGCCACCTGCGCATTTGCAAAAAAAAAAGATCAAGGGGAGGGTCCGGACCCCGTAGACCCCCCCCCCCTAAATACGCGCCTGGTGACGGTCAATCCTAATAATATTTTGCTTGTATTTCACTTAAGGAGTTTAAGAGGGTAACTGCCAAAAGATATTTCAAATTGAAAGACTTATTTTGTCCAGGGGCCTACCGAGCCTTCTTCGAATGGGGGGGTGAGCATTGCAAAAATGCCGATTACATCTCAAACATTTGCCGAGTACAGTAATAATGGATAAAAAAAATTTTTCATCGTTGCTTGAGGATAGTATTTGGCGGCAAATTGGTGGCGGCTATCTCCCAATTTCTCAATTTGCCGACTGATGAAGATTTTGGAGGATTTTCCGACTTTCAAAACTGACTGGGGGGTGACTCACCCCCCTACCCTCCTCTCGGTAGGCCCCTGATTTTGTCACCTTCTTGCTTCTGGCCTATGAATTAAAAATGTGAGTAAGAAAGTAAAATATTGGATGAGTTTCAAGTTTGTAGAAATATCTATGATGTAGTACATGAGGAATAAAGAAACTTGAAATTCGCGTAGTTTAACATTCAAGTGGAAAATGAATAAAAAACACCACCCAAATTCAAAGTTCTTGACCTTTTTGAAACTCGAAGAGTATAATATTTTTGATTGACCAATTACACAAGAAATGGTAAAATTTATTTTCTTCTGAACCAACATTATGAAATAATATCAGAGCCTAGAAAATATACACGAGACTTTAGATATTTACAAATTTTTAGGTAAAAGACATGAAAAATTATATAACAAGGAAAAAAAGTACATCGAGTTAATATTATGAAAACTGCCGACTCGGCGAGAAAAATCAACAGATTTAAACAATAAACTTACTCACAAATGTACTTATAGAATTACCCCTTCACACTGGAAAGAAGAATTTTAAGATACCGTAATTTCAAAACTCCGTAATTTTTCGCTCTCATTGCATTCATTCGCGATGAAGAAGAACGTAAATACCAAGACATGCTAAAACAGCGTACTGTAACAAGAATTACATTTTTTTTTTTAAATTATAAAAGAATCGTCATATATTTTCATCCTAATATACCCTGGAAGTTGGAGTTTTCAGTTTTCCATCGTTTTGGTTTGTAATCGTTATAGTTTTGCATAGTTTTGGGTACATTCACTACTCATTTTATGAGCATCTTTTCATATTCAGTTTTTGTGGGTACACTGAATTTTATTTTTATTTGTTGCCGTTACAGAAAAAGATTTAGAAAATGAAATAACTTTCGAAACTAAAATATTTGTTCTCAGTTAGTTGTATTTTTTCTGAATTTTTCATGTCTCGGTTGAGTTTGCTTACATTTCGACTATTACGAGCTAAATACGAGTTTACAAAATTTGGGGTCAGAACTTTCTCAAGTTTGAAATTAACTAAGTCGCTGTGTTTATCAAAGATTTATTTAATTTTTTTTTTTTAAGAGAACGTATTCAAATATGTGATTATTACATCATTGTTTCTAGTCGACCTAATCAACATGGCAATATTTTCAAAGTCTCCGACTCTATGTTATTAATATTGACCTTGTGTAACCATCGAAATTGATAGGAACTAATTACTAAAATTTTTACAGCTGAAATAAAGGACCTATGCTTAGCAACTCTTCTCAAATTTATGGCCCTGAGTAACAACAGCCATCAAATTCAATGGAAAACCCAGTATGTTTACCATCTGTTCAAACAATTCAGAACTTTCTAAGTCTAAAATGATGATGTAGGTAGGGAGTATATCTTAGCATGTTAGGGAGTAACAGTATAAGTCAGAAATCATATTTTGAAAATAGATTTTTCAAGTTGAAAAAAATATTCGGTTATTTTTTTAAATTCAATTTCTTGTAAAATTCTGAAAATAGTCCCCAAGTTCCAACAACTATTCGAACAGCCTAATTTTGTTGAACATTGAAAAATCTTTTTCGTAAAAATATGATTTTTGACTTATACTCTACTTCATGGAACTAATCTTCCTGTATTATGAGAGACTGTTTTTATCAGTAAGTTTTGTCTGAAAATTTGTTCTCCATACCTTAACTTTGGGATATTCATTCATATATATGGTAACAAGTCCTATATGTGGTAGGAATCCTTGGGCGCGGCCTACGACATCGTCTTTGACTAGCCAGCGCTGACCAGGAGCATAAAGGCCTCGATCATCAACTCTGTTATTATCACCCTTGGTTAAAAATTTCACAGTACCATTGCTTCTAAATCGGTTAAACAAAGTAATTCGAGAAGGAAATTCAAATTAATAGCGTGTTCTGTGCGTATAATTTTGAAGTTTCATTTTTTGGCATTCGATCAGTAACAGTTGATCCCAACTGTTCATATAATCGTTCCAAAGGTATACCGAGATTAAATCAGTTTGAGAATAATTCTTACTTTTCATGAAGCGTTATCACCCTATGAACTATTGGAATATCTCGTCCTTCAATTTTGAACACCACTATATCTCCCGTGCGAATAGGATCTTCTTTATTATTTGTCAGAAATAACAGGTCTCCTCTGTGAAACGCTGGCTCCATACTTCCACTGTAATTCATTATAAATACTGCATGAAATAATTTGTCTTCAGCTAGCAACATTTTCAAAACAATGGACTAGTCTACCTTAAAACCACAACAATAGGGCTCTCGCTTCCAGTGACAACCATTAATCCTTTCCATAACATTAAAGCGGATGATACAATCATTCCGAAACTAAGAACTTGATAAATAAACTGAAAATCAAAAAGACCACGGTATTATATGGGTAGTTACAAGATAACTAATTATTTGATACATATATGTTAGCATTTTGTTCAATCAGAATTGATTTTCAACTTTTTCAAATACACGCTTATGGCGAGCAAATGTCCCACAGCGTTTTGATGCTTAAGCATTTTTTATATCACTATTCACTATTGCGATTCCAAAAACTATTTTATAAAGGAGACGATTCGAAAAATTTGTCAATTTTTAAGAAGGCGATCTAAAATGGTGAAATATTCTCATTGAAAGATGAAATTTCGTACCTGTCGTTTATTCATTCGTTTGACTTCATCAATTGTTCCTTGAATCATGGTGCTGGAAAGAATAGGCATCTCAAGTAGAAAAGTAGTTTGTGAAGTACTTTCGTTGATTTATTCTTCAACAACCAAAGTTTTCTGAAATAAGATTGGAAAAATGTTAGTAAGGCAGAAAAAAATACTTTTGTGTTAACGGGGGACTGAAGCCGGAGTGATATGGAAAAAGTGAATATTAAGGCAATAAAACTTTTAACCTCTTCAGGTGGAGGCAGGGGCATATTTTTTTTAGCTTATGCGTCTCAAGAGAGGACTAAAATCAGGTTTTTTCCCTATGAATACGTTGAATATTTTGGTTTTTAAATAAAAAATTGCTATTTTTCAAGTTGTCAAGAGACAAATTGAAAAAAATCGACGCAACAAAATGTGTTAATTTTCTAGCCAGAGGACCTCAAGTCCAAAATTCACTTGACGGTTATTCGCAGTTGAAGCTTAGTATAAAATTTACACTAATTTCTTTCATATTGAGCTCATATATGGTTTTCATCACGAGTATAAAAATAATGAGAGGTTATTCTGTCACATCAAGTGTGTAGAATAAAAGAACCAATGTTCTGGATTCTATGCAAACCAGTAATGCTACTTCTCGATTCTTCCGTATTGTGCAAATAGTTAATAGAAATTTAAAAATACCTATAGATATGTAATCAGTTGCGCATCATAGCTGTGTTACCGGTGCTCAAAAATTCACGTAATGCAATAGAAAGAGCCCTGTCCGGAGCTGGTATGTGTTTCTAAACATTATAAAGTAATTATTAAAAACATTTCAATTTAACTAAATCGAGATGTTATCGAATTTTCTCAATAGTCAAAACTACTTACCCGGCACCTCAAATCAACTGAATCGGGTTGATTGAGTCCATTCGCTGAGTTTTAAAGTGAACAATCTAGTAGCTGGCTAATTGTTGTGCGAGTGGAATATTGTCAGCAAATATCTGAATCGTGAAGTTACGATTCAAAGGTGAATAGTCAGTAAAATGCGAAAAATAAATGCTCTTTTAGTAGTACCTTTTGCGGTGTTTTTGTCGTCGTCATCATCTGGTTGAAAATAGGAAAATTTTCGATTTTCCGGGCGGAAAGGAGGAAAGCAGGAATTCACTCTGTGAGTGTGTGAAACTATGGATGGATGGGCAATTCACACAAAATGCTTCGTTCGTGTAAATTAAAACTAGAGTTGTAGAGTATACGAAAAATGAAAAATGCGGTTTTTCTGAAAGCCACGAGGTGTCGCTCATGGCGCTACTAATATTTTTTATAATTTTTTATTTTGGTTCACGATAAGTTGAGGTTTGCCTGCTTAAAGTTGAGGTCCAGTAACAAAATAAAACCAATTTTCGATTCTTTAGGAGTTCAAAAACCAAAAACCATGGGGTTATGTCATCGTTTTAGGGCCCAAAATATTTAGGTAGATACCTTTGTTGGCATCAGAAAATGAAGATACACGTAAGATGTGATTGATGATTTTCCCCATTGGTTTGGCTGTAACATCATTGTAACGTTTCAACTTGTGTTTCTCAATACGAAAAACTATATGTTTACATTTTAATGATTGGTCAAAAAGTATTTTTTATCCTTCTTTACGGAATTGGTCAAAAAGTATTTTTTATCCTTCTTTACGGAGGAGTTGATTTCTGATTTCTGTACTTGACTTCATTTTCAGCTTTTTTCCCCCCACTTACAGTCTACACAGGTGTGAAGGTGTGCTGCAATACTCTTACTGGCTCTCACTGTTGATTTGACTTCAACAGTTATTACCCATACCGACTTACACATGATTCGAAATTTTTTGACCAAAAAAATACACTTTCTAACGTATAACATTTATTACTTAAAACTAAGTTCTTCATACAAACAAGGCATGAATAAAAATTTTTCTAATATATAACGCAAATACAATGACTGAATACTACACCAAATGCCTGGAAGATAACAAAAGGTTGTAATAAAAGTTGAAAGAAAAGTAATAGCACGGAATGCTGGCTAATTGACTGGGACTTCGACTATCAGCCTCCATAGTTATTCTAAGAAAAAAATATAGTTATCCCTAATTTCGGGGTGTCTGGAGTTTGAAAATTTTTTCAAAGAAATACGATTAATTGTAATATAATATAACTGTTTCCTCTATCTCTCTTGGGATTAATTACGAAAAAGACCCCATCAAAGTAAAATTCATATTTTCCCTCCTTTTCTCGTTTTTCACTGTTCTTAAAAATTAGGTATATGGTTAATGACGTACAAAATGTTTGGCAAAAAATAATTTTTCAACAATAACTAGGGTCTTAATAACAAAAATTCAGAAGCTGACCCTGCTCGAATGTGTCGTTTTCTTTGATTAATTTTTTTTTAACGTATAACTGCCCCATAATATTTATATACAACATATGAAGCAAATAGACGAAAACGAGAAAGGGATCTAAAAATTAATTTAGCTTCGAGAAAAGGCTGCAAAAATTTCTTAAACTAATGGCAAAGAAATTGACGTCAAAGACGAAGGCAAGACTAGCACCCAGGTAGACAGACAAACCTAGCGGCTACCGTCCAGCATTTTACATATTATTAAAAATTGACGAGAAATTTTCATTGTCTAGGTTGAAACACATGAGTTATAATGCTATGTGAAAATGCAAACTAAATCTAAATTCGTCCCATATTCGTGCATGTGGCATTTTTATTTTGAGGTATGAAGGTGAAGAGACGAAGCGAGAGAGCCTGAGCTCTTTTTCAAATATAATTTTTTGTCCACTGATTTCAACCCAATCACCTAATGGTAACTATTTACTAAAGCTGACCGTAAAATCCTGCAATGTTATGTTCGCGGCAATATCGATTGATAGGCAAAATCTATACTGTTGCGCTATTATGAACTTTGCATGCTTGCAAATTGCATTAAAGCAGCTCCTCCCCCCCTCCCCGTCTCGTATGGAAAAATGAATCGAGTCAACATTTGTATAACTAGTAAAAATTGAAAATACCCCAAAATTATCGATATTGCCCGATTATCTATTTTGCCTCCAACGTATTGTTATGCATCCTTTAGTACAAGCGTTCTGAAACTATTAATTATTTGAAGTAATAATTAAGCGAGAGTATGTGACGATGTCATCATCAATGAGTTCGAGTGAAGAGTGAGAAATTAATTATACCGCAGTGTGATTTTACATTTTTTTCACATTCGTATTTCATATATTTTTTCCTTTCTCGATTTTATTTACTCGTCACTCGGTGTCATTGATCATGACATGGCGGTACAAACATGACATAATTATTATGTTGTGATCTATTCAAAACTGAATATCATCTGTATTCTTATTACGTATGTTTGAAGACAGTAACCGAGATTAATAAAATGACTATTACACTATGCATAAAATTTATGAAAATTAAAATGAACCCGACAGTCGAGAGCTCACCGCCAGCCCATTATGTAACCCACGTTTTAAATATTATACGTACGAAATCTAAGCTAGAAAGACACGAATAAGCGGCATAAGATCGTTAAAACAGAAAAAAAAAAGTATAACAATAGGTATCGATAAAATGAAGTAATAATAATTATGATTATTATTTATGTAGGTATATAAGAATCACAACAGCCACAAATTACGAAATCACACGACGACGTAAAAACGCGGTTGTGGTTTTTGAAACTCCGCATTCGAGCTCTAGTCGCTAAAGAACACGTTTAAACTGGATCAACGAAAAGGTTAGGGGTAAGGTAATACCGAGTCGTCGAATTTACTACATGGAAAGAGACATACTTGAAAGAATAAAATAGAAATTTTTTCAACTTGAGAAAAATATTTTTTGAATGGATAGCGCGGCTGGATTTAGCAAAAGCCATAAGATCTTACTCCTATAGTCTGTTCCAGTTAAGAGTTCCATGACGTCACAATGCTTCAACGAATGAGAAGAATGTATTTTTGTGTTTCATTCAACCAATCATTTTTTTAAGATCATTGTGACGTCATGGAACTCTTGAATGGAACAGACTATAGAGATGACAGTCCTCTCAATATGACGCACCGTAATTTATTGAGAGCATTTGTGCCATGTTCTGGGCTAGAATACCATAAGGACGCATAATAATGAATATTATTATAAAAATTAGTTTTGAGGAAAAAACGTTGAAAAATAATTTTTGAACAATTCAGTTAGAAATACATTCAAGGTGGGGACTTGAGAACTGTCTATTAGGAAAATATAATTTTGATTTTTCTTTTCAAATTTCAAAACTCAAGTGTGTAGACCTCCCAAATTTTAACAGTTTTCTGCTTGAAGAAATTGAAGTGCCCCTATGAACAGCTTTAAACTCGAGTAACTTATCAAGATTATTACAAAAATATAATTTTATTTGAAAAAGATATACGGTAGATTGCATCGAAACATGCGTTTAGTAATTTCATTTATTGTCTGTTTAGCTGCCATAAGTCATTATAATTTAGAGAAAAATTAAAATTCGGAGTAAAAAGTTTACTGAAGGAGCAAAAGTGAGCGTAGAATAAATGTATAAACAGCTTCTTCTTTTTCTGATGCGAATTGATATACATGTAAATCCTGCTCAGATACCCGTCATCAAATTCTCACCTCTCTCGCCACAACTGGTGAGACATCTTCACTAAACTCGACAAAATACGTGTTGCCAAGTTATGAGTTGTACGAGTGGTCCACAATTAGAAATTTGCAATTCCAAAAGTTGTTCGCCCTCAATGTGGTTTTAGTTATTCGCATCGTATTTCCGCGAGTTGAAACGCTCTAGCTCCGAATTCTAATTTCCCTAGCCTACTGAACACGTGCAATTTGAGAACGCTCGAGTTGTAGTGCCCCAGAAACATACGCTAAATCCAGCAGCGTTGACAAACGGAGCATTACCAGCATACTCAAGGCCAACAGCTTAATAGCGATAATAATGCGGCTTGAAGGGGCCGTTTTTGTTGAGGCCCAAATACTTGGCCTGGTCGTCGGTCAGCTCCGTGAGGTGGGCGTCGAAGGTGGGTAAATGCAGACTAGCCACAAACTCGTCCAGCTTCTTGGGTAACAGATAGACATCCGCCTTGTAACGGCCGCTGGGCGCGTTGAACATCTCGATGAGCGCAACGGCCTCGGTGGCCGCCGTTATGGAAACCACGAACGACGGCAGGCTGGAGCAGCTCATGTTGACCAGCCGCCCTTCGGCCAGCAGCACGATGCGTTTACCATCCGGCCAGATGACGTGCTCGACCTGCGACCGTACCCGCTCCCACATGAGCTCTGGCGTGCGCATGCTGGCCACGTCGATCTCGGTGTTGGAGTGGCCCATGTTGCAGAGGATGGCTCCGTTCTTCATGCGATCGATGTGCTCGCGGCAGATGACGTTCTTGTTGCCGGTGGCCGTAATCAAGATGTCCACGTCGCTGATCACTTCGTTCACCTTGACCACTTTGTAGCCGTCCATGCACGCCTGCAGTGCGCATATCGGGTCGATTTCGGTCACGTAGACGATACAGCCGAGCGCCTTCAGCGACTGGCAGCAGCCTTTGCCCACCTCGCCGTAGCCGCAAACCATCACCTGCACGAAAATATGACGTGTGAAAATTTTGTTGGAAAAACACGGTTTTTTTCGGTGTTAAATATCGACTGTGTCGTGCAAATAAGGCCAAACTGATTTTTCTTTCAAGGTATGTAGGGTCATGTTGAAACTGTTGAAATTACAAAAACACGGAAGGGCTAGTTTCCATTTTATATTATGGAAAATAGCCGGAAGATAGGCTCTTTTTGTCTCTTCGATAAGTGTTATTTTTATAAAAACATGAGAGGCCAAATTGTTTTTACTCTCTATTCTACGAAATTGCCAGATAAATTATTATCGCAATAATTTTGTGTATGTTGCTATTGTTTTCGTTTTTTCATGTTACCTAATTAGTGCGAGAATTTAACAACACGATAAAAATTATTCGATATCCTTCCAAGTACTGGGAATAATGCGTAGAATTTTAGAACTCCTGTTCGAAAAGTCACTTTGGTCTTATCTACCCAACACAGATGATATTTTTACTCAATAAACTGCCTTGACTGATATGATGCAGGGGACTAGTAACAATTTTTTGAGAACCGTTTTATTAATGGAGCGAATACATTTTTTTTCCCTTTTTCAAATCGGCAATCTAAAAATCGACCCGTTGAATAAAGTGGTATTTCATCAATTCCCATTCAATCCAAGTCGCTGTCTCAGTTTGGGAAAAAAGTTGAAGTATATTTTTCGAAACGTTTAATACAACTGACGAAATACTATTTTGTACTGCTGAACATCAAAACTTAAGGCTCTCAGGAATGCTAAAACAGTACCAAAGTACTCAGCTTATAACATATTAGCTTTATCAATTTGAGATTGCAGTCGCGAGTATCTCCATATTTCTCGGTAGAAAAAATAGTTTTTGCAGTGCAATCACAAATTAATATTATTTCTCTATGTGAAAAGACCCATCATTATTTTCGTCAAGCGCAGTATACCTGTTTGCCACCGAACATAACGTCCGTACAGCGTTTCAGGCTCTCGACTATGGATTCGCGACAGCTGTATAAATTATCAAACTTCGTCTTGGTGACGGAGTCGTTGACGTTCATTGCAGGCACTAGTAGCTTGCCCGCCCTGGAGAGTTGGTAGAGGCGGTGGACGCCGGTCACGCTCTCCTCGACAATACCCTTCAACGATTTGAAGATGGTCGGATACTTTTTGAGGGTGAGATGAGTGGCATCGCCACCGTCGTCCAGCAGAATGTTGGGCTGCCAGTCCGGCGCGTTCACGCACTTATCGATGCACCACCAGAAGTCCTCCTCGCTTTCGCCGCGCCACGCAAATATAGAGAAACCGGCTTCGGCCAGGGCAGCTGCCACTTCGTTTTGCGTCGAGTGGATATTGCAGGCTGTCCATCTGACCTGAAAAGTGGGTGATTATAATCTGCCCTGTATTTGAGTTCAGGATTTTTGATACAAATTAGTGTGCAGGGACCACTCTGAATAATACGTATATTTTGTCAACTCTTCAAGATCTACACCAGGTATCTTTTAGCCGCACTAGCTAAACGGATGCGATAAGGCAACCTCTTCTCCAACTTATACCACCCCAAGACCTACATTACGAGGGTGGTTCAAATATAAAGTGGAATTGTCGAAAATTGTCAGTCAGTTAGACTCGTTGCAAATGACAACACTATGAGCCGATGTCATCCGCTACCAACCACCCTGACTCCATGAATCTGTTCTGTTTTGAATGAATCGCATGCGAGATGGCTAGACCAAGAAAAAAAGTAAAAGAAGCTCATCAAATCCGCCGTGCAACGAAATGTATTGCCTCACTACAACGCGCAACCAATACACGCACACACATATGACCCTACGATGTTAGGCGAAGTTGAAACGCCCTCCCTTCTCTCCACTTTCAGAGTCGCCACGATTCCGTCTGTAAAAAAGTCATTAGGCGGGGTGCGGTTTCAGCGCGTTGTGGCGAAGCAAAACATTTTCGTTGTACAACGGATTCGGAATGAATGAGCTTCTGATTCACTTCTATTTTTCTCGCATGCGTTATATACATATTCAAAACGGAACCGATCTGAAGGATCAAGGCAATTTAATGATGGATCTCTTTGGCTCACCGTGTTACCATTTGGGGCGGACCTGGCCTCCACTTGCGGTTTTTCATTTTTCCGCTTTACATTTTAACCATGGCTGTGTCCAAAACAAAGTTTTACATCTTCATAATGAAAGAAAACCGTGTTTATTCCTTATTATTGGGACACACTGGAATAGAATAAAGTGTAGTCGAAAATATTATTTTGCATAAAAATTCTAATCGTTTGTAATAAAATAATGGTTGGTACGAGTACATGAAAATGAGTCGAAGGATGAAAAAAAACATTAACTAAGAGACGAAAAATCAGCAGAAACTGCGCGTAGTACAAATTACAATAACATTATGCAGTGAAGATGTACTGAACTACGACTAACAGACTAGCAATACTCTCACAAATGGATCACTGTTATAAACAAGTAGCTATTGAAAATTGAACTCCATGAACCTGTCTTATCATTGTACACATCGCTCGTGATCGTTTCACCGAAGTCATATTTTTTAACCTCTCCCCACTACCGTGATTATCATCATCAGAATGCAATGTACTCGAAACTAGTTTCAGTTTAATTTTTATAGAGTTAACCAAATATAAAAAGGGGGTCGTCCTTGATAATGAAAAATTGTAGAAACTTAAGATTTTACGACTGGCAACGATTTTCTTTCCACTTAAAATTTATAAAAATTGTACAAAATTATGGACGAATGGGTTCCAAAAATTCCAACAAAATTAATAATAGTAAACATTCAACGTAACACAGTTTTCTTTATAAGTAAGCCAGAAATGAAAGTTTATAACAAACGCTTAAATTTGGGTACAGCCATGTTTAAGGAGGGAAAGGCGAATGCAGTTCAGTAACACCTCGATCATTCCCGTAAAATAAAAAAAAATTGAAATTATATTTCGCAGCAAGAAGTTGGGCAAAATATTCTTCTTACGTAATCAACTTAGAATTGAGATGACAAACGTGGATAAATAGGAAAACCGGTTTTAATTCAGAGACTGAATGACAAAAAAATTAATCCACTAATCGCCTCGAGTAAAAAACGTACATTATAATACTGTCAAAATTAATCGAAACTAAAGTATCTCGCACGTTTACTTGGAAATTGAAAAAAATGTGAAAAATATTTTTGAGTGTATCCATGATGAACTTATTAACCATGGCGTGATCAAGTTTTATAATTTTTCAGAAGATGAAATTCTTTGAAAAAAAAATCGTAATGACTTACAGGTGGTATTTACGTTTATTATGAAAGAAACAAAGTGCGACTGCTGAGTGATTTTTGAGAATCATCAGAAAACACATAAATATTCACTTTTGAGGAATAATTTCTTGAAAACATCTCCAAGTTCATAATTGGTCTTAACGCATTTCCTTTTATATTTTCCCTTCGGCTTTTTAAATTTTTATTTTTAATTCGTAGATGGGGATGGAATTTGAAATAATAAAGAGGAAATAAAAAACTTAACATCGTACTTTGGCTCCTAATTCGGCTAACGTCTCAATTAATACTGCTGTCTGGGCGTTAACATGAGTGCAACCAACAATTTTGGCACCTTTCAGTGGCTTATCCTCAGCTGCTCGTTTGCGAAGAGCCATAATGCCAGGCATTTCCTGCTCGGCAATTTCGATCTCACGTCTACCGAATGCATGCAAATTTATATTCTTGATACAGAAGTCGGTAAATCCTGAAACCAATGTCTTTTCTTAGAAAATCAGATAGGTAATTGAGAGAGATTGATTTGCTTAAAAATCTCAACCTGAACATATTTTTTCTGTGCGTTTGTTAGGACAGGCTGGTTTTGTTGGCAAAATATTTTTATAAAAGGATAGTAATTATGTTCGTCATATTTAGATAAATACTGCCAATTCTATTTAGGTCTGTTTTGTGTGGATAATCCTTTCTACATACTGATGTTTGACGAATCACTCGTTCTAACTCTGATAAAGGGATCCATCCAAGATAAATTTTTATTTCTACCAATCGACGACATCTATAGAGGAATCTGGTTTATTCGGAAAATGGCTTAATTTTGCTTACCTGTAGTTGGGATTGATAGTCAAAGGCAGGAGGATTGAATAGACGAATTTTCTACATTCGTTATATCAAGTTCCAGGTCTTTACTGGGAATTTTTTTTTTTTAATTTCCAATTTTCAAGATTTTTTTCAAAAGCCACAATAATTCATTTATTGGCCTTTGAAAAATGGTTGGAAAAATAGAAGTTTGAAAAAAGGGCTTCATGGAAACTTGGGTTGTACATTCGAGATTGAGGCAGCACATTTGGTGACAATGGCCAGGAACTGAGACAATGAGAAGTAATATGCCAAATGACTCCCAGTGCACTCTTGAAGGAATTCCGTGATTTAGCAGAAAGATTATGCACATTGATATTTTCAAGAATATTCGGTTAGATGTCACATACCTTTCGAATTACGTTGTTCTTTATCTCTAGGAGATGTGTCACTTTCATCGGAGCTGCTTCCGGTGCAGGACGAGCTATAAGAATCAGTCGACGATGCTGATAACGAACGACTTCTGTATCGATTAGTTTTCTTCAAAACACCGGTTGGTTTTGGCTCGGGGAGATTTTCTCCCGATCCGGGATCTACACGAATTAAAATTTGGTTGTTAAATGCGAAAAGCTATATCATAAATTGGAATTCTGTACGATACTATAGTATTCGATCAGAGTATATTTGATTGCCAATAAGTACCTTTACACGCGATACCTTCGTTCATGTTGAATTCATAATTATTACTTATGGAGTCTTTGGTGTAACCGTTCATCGTACATACGAATTCATGGCTGAAAAAAATAAAACCTCATTAGTCTTTAACAATATTTGCATTTAAGAAAAAATCAGGAAGCACCAAAATTGTGATACTGTTTAATGGGGAGATAAGATTTCATATCTATAAGTGAGGGCATTGGTTTTGATCGAGTTCTTACAAATATCTACTCACTTTGAAACACATTCAATTCTTGTCGAATAGACTCTCCATGTTAAGGTAATTCAATCTGAAAATGATTCAGGTATACAGAACTAATGAAGAGCACTTCTGTTGGTTAACAGAGATCAAAATGAACATTATTCCGCCGACTGAAAATTATACTAACCAATAATAAAGTATGGGATGGGTCTTACGCTTGTCTTACGTAGCAAATTGACATGAAAGTTGAAATCCAATGTAGATGTGCAAAGAACACACGAAACAGAATACCAATTCGAACACGAAACACATACACACAAAATTTGAAGTGTGACTGTGTGTTTTCCCAGTATGTATTTATTTTCTGTTTGACTAGGGTGCAGGAGGTAAGGAGAGAGTGAGTGGAAGAACCAGTGGGTGGCCTACAGCGACCGCGAGTAGATCAGCAGACGGAAGAGAAGAGAGCTTTTTTTTTTGCTCGTAATAGATGATTTTTCAGTTTCAGTGATGCCGCATACAAAAAAAAAAGAAAGCGTCGATTTATTTGTACTTCATAATTCATTTGTCAGGTGCGATGTCCATGACACGAATGACAAATTACTAACGTTTGATCTCGCAATAACAAACAAGACAATAAGATCGAAATCTTGAGGGAAAACTGTAATTTTGAGAGAAGTGAGAGATTCAATTCAATAGGACATACTAGAAGTGGATTTGGAAAATAACTATTTCAAAAAACTGCTAAAACCATTTTTTCCCCATCAAAATTACAGAAGTGAGGGTTATTTACTCAGAAAACGTGAGAAGTGTCCACTTATGAACTGATTTATTAGAAAATTATAAAATTTGGTACTTTAGGTGTAATTTAAATATATGGAAACGATCTATCATTAATTATTTTTAGTGCCGATGAGAGCCTTGATTGGGTCCGGGGCAGAATGTAGACCCCCAGGAGGAGAGGAAACACAATAATTAAAATTAGTGTGCGTGCACGCTATGAAATATTTTTTTAAGTCATCAAGCCCCTGTGTACAGTTGAGGTTCGGAGCAGTTCGCCCCTTTCAAAGCGGGCATGATTGTTTTGTAGTTACTGAAAAAAAAAGGTCCATAAGGTTTTAGTGGGGGAAAAAAATGAAAGAAGTTCGTAAATTTTATAAAGGTAATATAACTTCTAGAATGCTTAATATTTTGTTAAAAACCAGTGTTATAAAAGTAGCATTATTGCTGAATAGTGTATTAAAAAAATGTTTAAAATCTCACCAAATTCATTACAACTTCAACACACTAAGTGACAAATTAATAATATTTTCACAAAAGACGAACGATCGGACGGCACAAACTACAAACATTTTTTATTTACGACTTAGAATTTAACGTAAAAAATAAAATAATATACATAGACTAGACATTGAATACATAATTCTTAGAAACAAAATAATATAATAATATAATGATTCTACCTTTAATACAACCATGTAAATACATTACTTATTGTATGCCTAATAATTAGTAATTATTTTCACTCACTAATGAATTAGAGTACTATTGTAGCTTGAAAAATGTTTTCCAGTTTTTTTTAAGCCACAAAATGAGAAATCGAATTAGTTATAATATTGACAAAATGAATTTGGTTTTTGTATTTTACTTTTCAACTAGACGTATTAATATGCGAGCTGCAGACTTTGGAAAAAAGAACAAAACAAAACAAAAAACAGTGAAACAAGAGAAGGATTACACTATAAGATTTTCTCATTTATTGTTTCCTCGAATTTCGTTAACTCATTTGGGAAAAATGCTTCTCAAATTAAATTAATGTAATTGAAGATACTAATAATTTATTTTCTTTTTTGCAGGTATGTACTTGAAAAACTGAATAGATTTAAAAGCTTCATTCACAATCTTATAATCATGGGTAAGTGAGACTTATTCTTCAGTAATGAATTGAATTTGGCCAAATATAATTTAAGTGACTCTCGTCTATGTCTGTAGAATTTGAAATGATTTAATTCTTTTCAAACATAGACCAGTGTATCAGGTAGCTCGGCTTGTTAATCTCACCAACGAGAGCAAATTCACCAGCAGGGGTGAAATTTTGCGATCCTACTTTTCTAGTCTTCCAACGCATGTGACTTGTCGCCTTACTACCGTCACTATCCTCTTCCCCTCCACCCAACTTTCAGTCAGTACCCCTGCTCTTTTCACCCCCAAGTTCCCGCTCCTCCGGCCCAACCATCCGCAACCGTTTCCACCCCCAAGTTCCCGCTCCTCTGGCTCCACCATCCGGAACCGTTTCCACCCTCCCTCCAAGTTCTCACTCATCCGGCATCACCATCCGCAACCAGTTCCACCCCGGACATTCCATCTGATATGTTTTCAAATAACTTTTTCACTTTTCCGATCTCTCTTGATACTCGTAATACACCCGACGACCCTTTCATCACGTTCCTATTCAATCCACCGCCACCACTCACACTGTTCGAAGACAGGTGTCTCTTTATTTGAACGAATATACGAGTAATTTACTTTCTTACTCAAAAAAATCAAATTTTTTCTGTGATCAAAAATCGTATTGTAGTAATACATTTTCGAATCAAAAATATTGTTTTCGCCACTTATTATTGGAAATTGGCAGCTACAAGAAATATTTAGCTCTTCAGAAATTTAACTAGGTGTTAGAAAAAATCAAAATAATTAGTAACTAATTTGAAAAAAAAAAAAAAAAAAAAAAAAGATCATCCTTATGTTCCTAATAAATGCTTAGAGGATTAGAATAAATAATTTCGGCAATGTTTGGCTAATGTAGGTTCATCAGGTGGTCATAGAAAATTTTATAATTATTTCAAATTTGAAACTAATTTTTGTTCGAAATAAGCTTCTTCATCAAGACAGTTATTATGAAATAATGAAATCTAAAAATTTTTGATAAACGTACACAAATTGAAGGGGAAAAAAATTTATTTACTTTTTCTTAGTAAGGGAAAAATAACTGTGACATTTTCATTCAATCTATAGTCTATACTCTGTACTGTTAGATAGATACATATCTACTTTTATTTTATATCTCTGTGAGGAATGAAAAAACGAATTAATTTAACTGTAACGTTAGAAATATTCAATTATTTTGTCCCAAGAAATGAATTTAGGAAAATGAATTGGGATAGTTTTCTCCAACAATAATATTTTGATATCGTAATAAAAATTATAAAGCTTTAGGAATAAAGGCTTATACTAACGTTTTTGAAAATTTCCGTTCATTTTCATGACGAAATGATTTCAAAAAATACCTATTTTGGGAAATTACTCGATTTTCTGACTGTACTTTGAAAAACTCGAAGATTTTGAAAAACTTCATCAGAATTGTAGGATGTAAGAAGCTCTCAGCAATAATGTGCAAACGAATCAAATAGGATTACACAAACAATTTAAGAATGACTGTTCTCATTAAATCTGTCTCTTAAATCGCATTTTCTTCCACATACAAATAACGAGATTTAATCAAACTTAATACTCATTTAAAGAGATTAAATATCGTCAAAAATGTTTTTAGATGGGAAAACTTCTCTTTGTGAAGGACTAGGCAGATTTAATTCATATCTATTCGTATACGATGATGAAGCACCTTCAAATGGCTCTGGAATAAGAAAGTAAATTATTCAAATACTTCGTTCTCAAATTGATACGTAAATTAAAAAAGACTATATATTACCTCGTCTGGATCGACGATTTGTCTGCTCAGTACGATAAGAACTACTTTCGGCGGCCTCATTTTTAGCTAAAAGTCCTTTTCGTAATCGTCTATCTTTTTCTGAAAGTGGCCCAAAGAAATGAAAATTATAATTTTTGAAAAGAGAACAGTCTAAAACAAAATGAAAATTATATAGACATCCCTTACATACCTGCAATAGCAAGCCTTTGACCCTCGGTTACTATGTCTTCAGTTATTTCATCATCTGCGAAGTACTGAGGAAATCCAATTATTGAAAGTAAGCGTGAGCCAACATTGAAGTATGTAGCAGTACTGATGATTATCATGACTATGGGGAAATAAATATTGAACCCATCGCTGATTATGGATATAACGTCCATATGACCCATTATCTGAAGAAAATGAGAAAAGACTGTTGAAATAATATGAGCAAACAAGTTAACATTATTTAAGTGAAGCTGGTATCGTAACCTAAATGAAATGGTCTCTGGGGCATTGAATCAAGGCTTGGTTGATAATATTCGCGATTTATATTTTTGAAAGTTGATCAAATAATTTTACCTGTGTATACTGTGTCTCCAAAATATGAGATTTAATTATATGACTATCCATATGAATCAATCCTAAAAAATTCAGGCATAAAGGTGGTGTCAATCGACTGATTAACCTAGAAATACAACAAAATTCATTAAAATAATTAGAATAAAATTAGTTCAAAAGTGTGAAATCACCCCTTTCAGCGAAAAATGACGTTTCTGAAGAGAGAGAAGGGGTGTGAAAAGGTTTATTGAATAGATTAACGCATTAAAATCGGCCCAGGCAAGGATTAGGTCCCAGGGGTATTTTATGATTGCCCGAGTGAAATTCTCACCCGCTTCGTACAATATTCTAGTCAATGAGCATGTTTTTCAAGTAGGTGTTTGAAATTAGTAAAAAAACTCCCCAATAATGTAAAATTTTCATTTTACTTACATCCCAGAAAATATTAGACTATTTTCATCTGTTTGATGGTCTGGAGCAAAATGATAATAATTGAAGATTCGAATTTTGAAAACTGTCGAATATGCGCAGTAACACAAATAAGCTAAGAAGAAGATGCAGAAAATCTGTAACGAAAAAACACATAGAATAAACACGCTAGAATGAGAATTACTTCTCAAAATTATTCTATTAGTCGCAATTAACTGACTATATAATGTGAAAGAGCACTAAAAATTTTAATTTTAGTCTCTCTCTACCGGAATGATAATCTAAAGGAACAAGTCAGCCTACTAGATATATATGTTGACTATCATTAACTTACATGTTTCTATTTCATACTAATTGGATTATTTTTTATTTACAACAAAAATTGAATCTGTTTACCTCAATCAAAACATAACTGTAACTGTACTTTGCACTTCTAATAATGAGAGCAAACACTGACAAAACTGGATCTTCCTTGAAGAAAAGTGCCTCTGACCACACTACTGCAGCAGATAACACAATCGATATTACCGAAAAGATCTTCATTGACAAAGGTTTGCTGATGCCATTCCAAAGATAATCTAATAGGAAAAATTGTAAATTGAAATTTCTACCTAGTTGAAATAATTATTTTTTTAATTACAAAATTCTTCGATTAAAACGCAACTGTCTACTTGGCTTTTAGTTTCAATACACATTATTTGAAAGTGGCGGGTGTGGTTGCTTATAAAAAAAATTAATAACTCACCAACGAAAAATAACTTGTATTTATCAGGCCATCGAAGAGGACCTTGGAATAGATACTCCTTATAACTATGAAATTCTTCTTTACGAACTGATACGATTTTCTGCAACTCGAAAACCCGGTCAAACTTTCTCTCCCTTTGAATGTGAGTTTTTTTGTAATTATGTATGGCAGATTTTAGCTGAAAATAAGAAGTATGATTAGTTTGATTGGCTACGAAAACCTTACACAGCTTGCTATGACCCAATGTTCAGAAACCTGTTTATGATATTGAACTAGTAGTTCCTTTGATAGTGGAGAAGTTGTTGAAGAGGAACCTGAAGTTCTGAGATTATCTTTTTGAAACTGCGTTGGTATAATACTACAAATGTTTTCCATGTAATATTTCAGAGGATCATTTTCTGATAGTCTGGACTCGGTGGTGTATATTCTCTACGAGAAGAAATCAATGTTATCGATTCGATAATAGAATATTGTTTGGCAAGTTGGCAAGTGTATGAAGTGAAAATAATGACAAACCTGTATTAAATTTTTAAGCTCAGCTTCAGCGTCATAAAAATCTGACGTCAACTTTGACACTTGAAAATAACTTCTCAGCAAACATAGCTGAGGATTGCCTAGCGTCCATAGTTTTCGAGGTACGTCCACCAGTGCGTAACCAAGAAGAATAATTAATAAAAACAAACCCCACGTGTTACTAGCTGATGAGGCGATGCCACGTAATTTAGACCTGGAAGCGCAGAAAATGATTTTTGAGGCAAATTGCTATAATTTGCTCCATAGGAGCAGCTGCAGTTAACCTCATACGTACCCGTCTAATGGAATGTTTGTGTTTAACAAAATATAAAATAAACAGACTAAGCATAAAAACAAATAAGATCCATAGTATAAAATGTTATCCTTGAGAGACGATTTTAATTTTTCGTAAAACGTAAAGTCACCAGCTCTCGCATAAGACTGCATTAATGGAAGCAGGATCCTGGAAATATAAAATAAGCGGGTATTAGTATTAAAAATGGGTCTCTTCGTATTCGTCAAGAATTTAGAACGAGAAATACTGTGGCAACAAGTTAAGATAAAATTTTACTAAAAGTAAAATTATTCCGGAGAGCATAGTTCGTTCCTCATTTCTCCTTACAATCCTACTTCAATTCTCACCATGTAAGAAACTGCGAGGTCCAATACACGATTCTCCAAAGTCGCTGGAAAACGCGATCTGGAATGTAGCTCCATGGCTCTTTACACGATGCAGGATCTCTAAACGATGTCTCATTCAGCGCTGTACTGACATTGCTTTGCAGACACTGGCGATATGCGGTCTGCAGAAAAAAAAAAAAAGACGTTGTTCGAGGAAATAGTAATTTCAAAGCTGCGAGAAAAGCGAGTGTTTTGTATTTTCTATAGATATATATTTTTATTATACTAGATTTATCCTGTACAAATTTTCTTGATGCATTTGTCTGCTTTTGCTTGTGGAGGAAAATGGTTATTAAAGTGGTACACCTTCTATTTTTGAAGATTGGGAGACGTGTTGAAAGTTGCCGAATTTTGCTCCTTGTTTCATTATTCTGTACCTCCTTCACCTTTCACGATAGAAAGATCCTGTTTTTTACTTTTTCCTCCACCGGCAGCCGCGAATATGTTTTGACCAAGAAAATTTCGTAAAGTTGGAAATGAAAAATTGATATGTATCTATGGTATTTTCTTACCGATGAAATATCTAGAGGTAGAACGAAAACTGTCAGCAAGGAGAAATACCACGATATGAGCACCACAAAAACGATCATCGCATTTTGACGTTTCCAGTCTCCATATCTGTGGAGTAACGCAGCCGTTAATGCGAACACCAGTATGATTTCTACCAATAATGAGAATACTTGAAACATGATTCAGTCTGTGGACAAAAAATATCAGATTAAAGAATGGTACTTGATAGCAAATTTCAAATTACTTTAGGGGTATGCTTTACCACGCAAAAAAAAAAAAAAGTAAAAAACATAAATTTTCCCGACTGATTTTTGCCTGAGTTTTCAACTGAGAGATACGATTTTTGAATATATAAAGAACTTACTTTCAATTTACATTTTCTGTTAGCTAAAATTAGCTATCAAAGTTACATCAACTTTGCGTGTTCGTAGAAGCCGTTGTTTAATTTTAAATAAAAATCTAATATCGTTTTATCCGACAGTTTGATAACAAAAATCATAAATTTCCAAAAAACAGTCGGAAAAATTCCCTCATTTTATGAAAAAATATTTTTCAATATCGTTTTATCGGACAGTTTGATAACAAAAATCATAAATTTCGTATTGGTTGAGCTAATTAAGAAGTTTAATTCATATTTTTCCATATTTCATCCTCAGAAGTTCTTCCCATGAGATATTCGTAAAGCCGAATTGTAGAGTTTGGGCGTCTAGTAAAGCATACCCTTAACACTAGAAAAACAATATTTTACTCGATTACTCAAAGGACCAGGTGGCGTCATATTCGATTCTACAGTAAAAGAACTTCAAAAGACCGGAGAATGTCATAATATATGACGCCACCTGGTCCTTTGAGGTGTGACACATCCAAATTCAAATGGCGTCGTATACGACACCATCTGGTCTTTTTAGAGTTAATAACCAGAATATGGTAGGGTTTCACCTTTAGTTGGTTCTTTGTGCTGTTTTCGCTTCCTTCAACGCCTTGTCCGAATCTTCTTGCAGTTTCTCCAGTCGTTCCAGGGTGAGAGACTTCAAAGGCATTAATTTTGGTTTGCAAAACACTAGTTGAGGAGATTCTTTGTGGTAAATTAAACCTACTTTAGGGACGTAATCTTTGAAAGCGCCGTCGCTTTCAGAGCTTGACATAATGCCACGTTATCCCAGAGTAAATACCATATTGGCATGTAGAATATGGGAAAAAATGATGGATTAATTTCGTAAATAGAAATTAAATAGAAAAATTTTTCGAAAAATACTGAAAAGAAATGACAAAACGTTAATATTTTTTTCCAATTTGCCAGTGGTTTGGGTACATTCTTACTGTGTATTTTTGCCTCTTATCTATTTTACATGAATTTTTATCAGTACTAAACACAAGGTCGATGACATCATGACATAACCACGACTCTGACGTAAAAAGACGAATGAGACGGAACCGACGGAACGGAATCGAACTGCGAAATCACTATACTCTGTTCAACTTAAGAATGCCTAAAACGGAACATCAAATTCACATTTATCAACAATGTAGAAATCGGATGTGTGATAAGAAACAAGAAATTAAAATCGGAAGTGTAGCCAAATATTGTTGCTGAATGTGAACGAGTACCTTTTCCTCTCCCCGGAGCCCTGCAAACTGCGTTCCGTTTTAGGCATTCTTAAGTTGAACAGAGTATATACCAATTACCATCATAGTCATCACCATTATTATTATTATTTTTTTTATTATATTTTTTGCAATAACCGTTATGAATTTTTAGCGAGGTCCTTGAAAATGCAGGCCAAAATTTTATTCTAACTATTAGTTACTATCCAAAGGAACAAATTGAAACTTCAGGTGTATTTCTATTCACTCCACAGCGTTACTAAAATATTTTATGGAATTCCCTAAAATGTGCAAATACAAAAACCCTCCACAACGTTGAGTTTATTTAACCTGGATGTAATAATTTTGCTACAGATATCAATAAATTTGAATGATGATTCTGTAAATGATCCATTCATCAAAAATTATAAGAATAGTGTTTATTTATAAAATAGGTACCTACGGAAAAAATTTTAATTATAATAAAAATTTCTTTCTTCTTTTCTCCTTTTCCTTCGTGTTAATAATTCGAAAACAATCATAATTAAAAAAAATCAATATTTAATAAATAAGTTTCAACCACTGGGAAAAAGTAATATAAATGCTCTGACAATGTCACGAGATCTGAAAAAAATTGATTAAATTATCGTTTGATTGTGGTCAACGCGGCCATGCCCTACGAAGAAGTATGTGGGATTTTAATTTTCAGTTTCACATAGTCCGGCCCAAAGCACTTTCCATCATTCTGTTATCTTCTAAAATCAGGGGGTTGAATACAGAAGCACCGATTCCTGGTTTCGTAACGAAAATCAAATTAGCGGTGTCCACTGTTGTTGGTATCTGACCCGCGTATGAAGCTTTCACAGACTTGACAAACTCTGCGACAGAATCTGCGGCCACTAAAGCTACTATACAGCCTCCCCATCTGACAACATACGAATCATTCTATTACATGATGTAAAATTTGAGATTCACATAGTGCCTTAAAATAACATTACATGTGTAGAGCAGACTCATTAGGACACTTTACATAACAACCGATCGAATATTTTCTGCCAGAAAGTTTAAATGATGGAGAATTGAATATAGCTATGAAGGATGAGAAAGATGGATAGAAAGTTTGAGGCTCTAGAAATTCATAATTCATTTACCCAGCACCGGTTAAACGTGCCCCAAATGCACCATTCATTGAACAAACAGCGACCAATCTGTCCAACGCAGCATGACTGCATTCGTAATAATTCTTTAAGCTAGTGTGGCTTTCGAACATCATACGTCCCAATTCCGGTAAAGACTTGGTAGTTTCACAGATTTTACAGAACATTTCTACCCGTAAAGCCTCTGCAGAGAACAGTAAAATAAAAGAATATTACTCCTGACTGCTCGATTGTTGAGTATAGAGACGATAATTTTCACCTCACCTCCGAAAACATGCAATGCCCGATCTTTAAGTTTGAATTCCTCGATAAATTTTGTATTTTTAGTGAGAAATTCATCCTCTAGTCGAGATTCGCTGATATCCAATATTTGGCAAACCTGAAGTAAAATAATGCAGCATTAATGTGCGTATCTAAATAGGACTGTAGTTGAGGGCCGAGGCACTCATCCAACTCATACTTTTAAAAACTTCAATACTTTTCTAAAAATAAAATATATGGCGAAGTAAGCGGTACTATATTTGAATTTATTATTAGCAGTTACTATATACTTTTATAAGTTGATAATTGGTGCCGCGTTATTACTCTTAATCTTGAAGAATTTGGGTTAAAAAAAAAATTATTTCACCAATTTTCGTTTCGTAATTCCCGTAGTTATTTGAACTGAAAGAGGTATTTCGTAAAATTATTTCTGTTATTTTTCGATACCATCCTTGAGTCGGAATTCACAAAAATTTACCCATTTTTCTTGTTTGAGAACACGGGAGACTTTTAGATGAATTATATTGTTATTTTTTCCTTATCTGAATAAAATTTTTTCATTTTCCAACCATAAATGGACTTCCACTAAGCAATAGGATTATAGATTTATGTTTGCATTTTAAAATAATAATTTTATTTACCTCATCTTTGGAATAGTAATTTCCGTGGAAAATTTCGGAAACTACTTGTAACATTTTCCCAAGATCGTACTTGAGACTATTTTGTACATCAGCTAGTTTTTTGTATTCATGCCACTGGTTCAGTCCTAATTTTTTAGCAATAATCTGGGGGAAAAAATATAAAAAAATGTAATCATAAAAATAATTCATCTGACTGGCATTCTATATGCATCGGAATGCCAGTGCGTAACAATGGTTTGGAGTGTTTTATTAGGAGTTAAGTTTGGACTCGTATTTCAAATACTAGTAAAATCCGTGTTCTCGTTAAAAACTACGTAATTTAATAATTTATGGACTTACCAAAGATGCCAGACGACATTCTACAACCCGTGCGTTGAAATCATTAGAAGCTGCTTTGTTTTTGGTCACCATACTTTGAGCGATGACGAAGACACCCTTTTGTGGTATGCTCACCTCCGTAAGTTTAAGAGGGTCGAAAGAAATTTTACTAGCAGTACCTGAACCGGGCAATAGTTTCATTAAAATTATCGAATAGAAAAATTTTTTATTCAGCAATTTTTAGACGAAATTTAATAACGAGAGGGCTTCTGCCTGCCTAGCCCCCCTTGGCTGCGCCACTGCTTGTACGAGTATCTTCTTTTTTACATACGTAGGTATTTTATGTTAATCTATAATAATTCAAGACAGGCACGTATAGGTACTGGAGGGAGGCAAATTCGGACCTATTTTCCCAGATCTAAAGAAAAAAGAATACAAAAATACAACAAAAAAAAGTCCGTATAATGGCTTTACGAGTATTTCATGCAAGGCAATGTAGCTATTATTTTGATTTCCTTTGTGAAGGCTTTGTTTGTCGATAACTATAAATGGAATTGAGAGTGCGTGTTTGTTGGAAGCATCTTGCCCTTACTAATAAAGTCTAATATTTCAATAAATACTTTCAATGTACGAAGTGAATTTGTTTCTTTTCATTTCGTACATCCAGATCTGCTGCTTAGGTAGTTATAAAAATTTTGGGGAGGGTTTTCACAATAACGGTCCACGTAAACTTCTACTTTTGAGCAATTTTTTCGGCGCTTATGGAAGCACTTTTACTAATCCTAATCCTTGATAGATAACTTCGGCTTCGAACCTTTTTTGGCATTAAAAATAATGGCCTGATCCATTCCACCACCTTCGGTTCCGATGTGCCGTTCGGCTTTGGCCGTAATTTCGGCCAGTTCCGTGTTCGAAAAATCAACCTGCAGGGCGAATGTGATTAGTTTCGAAACGAATCGCAGTCAATGGAAGTTGGTAGATGAGCTAGACGATATTGTTGAACTTTACGTTTAGGACAACACTCAGGGAGAGGGCGGCGGCGCAGACTAAAGCACTGGAACTCGACAGTCCGGACGCCGGCGGGATCGTTCCACAAATGTGGAAAATAAGTCCCTTGGACGGTTGAACGCGAGACGTTTCTAAAATCCCTTTGAATCCGCATAACACGTACTGGTACCAAGCCGGAGGTTTATTTGATTCGATTTCAATTCTAAATTTTAGAAAAGATAGAAGAAATTAATTCATTTGGAAATCTTGACCACATTAAAAATGTCGTAACGAGTGAGGACGAAGGAGAGGGAAAAAGAGTTTGCAATGAGATCAACGTTGGCCATCCCTTGAAAAATATCCTGCCTGAGGACCAGAAAACGCAACAGCGATGAATTGTTGATAGATTTTTTTTTTGCTTTAACAGTCTGGAAAGAATGTTTCCAGCACCCTTAGAAGCATTAGAAAATAGAAAATGATACTGCCAATGAAATATACCTACACAATTTTGTCCAGTTTACACGAGTAATCTGCGTATTTTTTGTTCTCAACGTTAGACATGGAGACATTCAGACTGTTATCGACTGATTTTACCGCAGCCAGTATACTCTGTTTGATGGCCATAGGGCAAACGCAATATCCATTATAATCGACATGCTCGCCAATCAGATTCACGCGACCAGGTACGCGTACAAAAAAGTCTGGCTGCAGTCCGTTATATTTTTCCACAAAGGAATCGTTTAATTTCTTGAAGCTACTCTTCAGCTCCTCATCGTCCGCTGATAGAGTTTTGAAAATTTGTGGCATTTTTTGAAACCTGGGAAACGAAGTTATTATTTTAGAACAGACTGACAAATAAATTCGGAAATGAGATATCTAAGAAAATTGTAGATAAGTAATAAAATAATAATAAAATGAACAACACGACACGAGCACTTGACATGAGTATAGAAAAAAAATTGTTTTCAAATGTACTTAACCAAGTTCAGTAGAGAATAAACATTTTCAAAAACTAGAGAAATTTTATGACTCCGGGATATTTTAATAAGAGAGAAAATAAAAGTAAAGATTTTTCTTCTTTTTTTTCTCTGTTGTACATATTTAGTTTCAGTTTTTGTAATTTTTTGTCTTGGCGATTAAAATCTATTTATAATAAAATCCACTGTCCGGATGTCTGTCCCACACTCGAAATTCGTAAACAAATTATTTTTCATCTCGTGATTACTCAGCTTTTACTTAACGTAGAAAGCTGAATTTGGTCTCATTAAAAAATGAAAATTTCGGAAATGAGATGATGTATAAATCATTTTGATTAGACATTTAATTTCACTGCTAATGTTGAAAACATTTTCGAAAACTGAATTCTATTCTACGTTTGTACACAACATTTCAGAATGGTGCAATCTTCATTAATTCATATCATAATAACGCAAAATTTGTGTAGAATTGGAGCGAGATTGAACAAAATTTGAGCAGAATTGAGCGAAATTTGAGCAGGGTTGGAGTGGACTTTAAGCAAAATTTGAGTAAAATTGAACGAAATTTGAGCGTAATTGAGCAAAATTTAGCGGATTGAGCGAAATTGAGCAAAATTTAGCGGATCGAGCGAAATTGAGCGAAATTTGAGTGGAATATGAGGGAAATCTGAGTGAAATTTGAGGGAAGAAACGAATTTTCGATAAGTTTTTTGGATTTTTCCGAAGTGGAAGAGTTTTTTATACCTCTAAACGACCGAAGCTTGTGACTTACCTCTTCAGATGTTTCACTATAACTAGTTAAAATGAGAGTACACAATGAAATGAACTGACTAATAATTTCCTCGTTGGATTTTATTCGTGTTACAAACGAGGCCAATCGTTAAAATTTTATTGAAGTTAGCATACCACCCAATTTCGTAATTTACTTAAGTTAATTAAGAATAAGAAAAAATATGTCGAAAAAAAATGGCCACGTATGGGCGAGTACGAAATTACGAGTGAAATATTATTTTCCAATACCTCAATGGATGATAGCAGAGTATCAGACATCTGTGAGATGTGGGTGAAACTAAACACCAAGTAGAGCCGGCGTAGTGAATTGTCATAGGGTACAGTTATTATAATTGTATTTACGAATTCATTGAATAATTTATACGTCTCTCATAAAAATGCACAAGAAAATTAAACAAATGCCAAAAATTATGGAAAATTTTTCAATTTTTTCCCCCGAAATGAAAGCGAGTCTTTCTCGTCTCTTTTAATAAATACGAATTAAAGAATCCCCTGGCCCAGATTCAGGAAATAATGTTTTCAGTCAAAGGTTATAAGGCAAAAACATTCAAACTTTTACGTAATCTGGCCGCTTCACTGCCATTTGGTACTAAACTGTGCGAGTGACTGTAAAATTCAACATTTCATTGTTATTATTTTCTAGAAACAATTGTTCCAATATCAAAGTGGGCTAACTTTTAAACAAACAACTGAAATGCTGGAACCGATAAGATGATATACCAAAAAGTGTCGTAATCAAAGTAAGAACATTTAACCTCTTCAATATTCTTCAACCTTGTAGATCCAAAAATCAACAATTAACACTAGAAAAACCAGGTTTTACTCGATTTCTCAAAGGACCAGGTGGCGTCATATACGACGCTACAAGAATAAACTCAAAGGACCATTAGGCGTCGTATGACACAAGTCAGGGGTTCTCAAAATATTGGTCCTTCGAAAAATTCATCTCAAAATTTTGAGTGGCGTCGTATATGACGCCACCTGGCACTTTTAATGTTAATTAATTAGGCAAGTGATTTGCTTCTTTTTGTTTTGTATTATTTATTGTGAAACTTGGTCGAAAAAGCTTACTTACTACAAGAACAGTTAAAAAGTGGGAAAAAATTAATGTATTGTCGATTACCTCAATGAATAATTTACAGCGTCAAAAAACTATCACTAACTTTGAATGTGGAATATGAAATTTGACAAAACTGAAAAAATACTAATAATCAGAGAACTAATACCATGAAATGGTTGACAAAAGAATGATTAAGACATGATCACAAAGATTTCAACAGCTTATTCTAACGTGTTATTCTTGTGTTAGCACCAGCAGTACAGTAAAATTTAAAATTCCGAGATAAATTTATACGAATACATGCACCCGAAGTAGGTAAAATACTTCAACCTTCGACCATACTTTGACATATTTTTCGAAAATGATACCATAATACACGTGATAGTAGATTAGAATTTTTCAAGTGAGTGTTACAGTATGATATTATGGTTGTAAAACTGAAATGTTGGTCGCTGATAAGAAGAGTACGAAGTCGAATATTCATTTCCTAGAATAGGAGCTGTTACCAATATTTTGATATAATATATTTATTTAAAATGATTTGCAAAGAATAATCATAATCCTTACTTTCAACTTCTGCAATTGTGGTTCAGAGGACAGAAATTTGAATAGTGTTGAATTACCATTAATGCTGTTCCTCGAAAAATTGGATTGTCCTCGAGTAAAATCAACAATTGAACGTGGATTTACATTTAAATTTCAATGTAATAACCCTTTATAAAAATGAAGGAAACTGGCCAAATAATTACCTGTGAAATATCAAACATGTGACAACAATTTGTTTACGTTTGATAACTGGTCGAGGTCGTTGACCTAGAAAGAGACGTTCCATACACAACGCCACAACGCTCACAATCAAGGCCAAGGCAATATAAAACCATTATTATAAAAAACAAAAACAGTTTAGCCTCCTCGACTGGGCCCAAATTAATTTGTGAGCGAAACTGTTACATTCACCAAAAAAAAAAAAAAAAAAAAAAAAAAAAAAAAACTAAATCCAAGTATTAGTTTTAAAGATTTAAGAATTGACCTTACTTACAGCCCTAAAATCAATAATCACTTCTAAAAGAAATATTTACATGGTTTCGGTAGGCTCCTTCCAAAATAAACTTCTTCATAAAAAAATAACAAGTTATTAATAAATTCACGAATAGTATTAAAAAAAAAGGATTGAAAAAACCCAGCAGAATAATGAATTTTTTCATTTTTACTACTCATTTATTTGAATAAGAAATTTGGCTTTAGCTCACAAAAATTAAGTGAAGAGTAACTTTTTCTCGATCATGCTTTTGACAAATTGGCTTTCGCGTTCGGCTTGATTTTGACCAAAAAGGCTGTCCTTTTAGTCGAAAAATCAATTATTTCGATTCTCCTTGTCAAGAGTCTCTTTTTCTCAAGACGTGTCACGTCGTTGGGTATAGGAAATTTTTCACACAACAATGGTCCTTGGGTCATCAATGTATTCAAAATATTAATTGAATCGATAAAATAAATCATAAAAAGCTCTATTTTTTATTCTCTATTTTATACCGTTTAAAAAATATCAGAGCATACTAATCCCGAACAAATACTTTCACCGCTACAAAAAAACTCGCAATTGTAAAAATAAAAACAACATAAAGTTGACAATAATTCAAATTTTTTCGCTTGAATTTAAGTAGGTAGTGGAAAAATTAACTGGCCACATTTTTAAAACGGAAACAACTCGCCATATCCGTTCAAATTAAAAAGATCCCTCAGCCAACCATTTTAGAATTTTGGGTGAATAATAGGTTATAATGCAGTCAGCTCCTGGAACAAATTATTTCGTACAATAGAAGAATACGCGTACAGCCTATCCGATTTTGAGAGTATTTTAATTCCAACTTACCAGCTCTTCGAATGCCAGTGAGACTTTCTTTTAAGGCGCTCTTCAATTCGAATACCCCGCTTTTAGCTCCGTGATAAAGCATAGCATATTCACCAGAAACCTTGGAAAAGAAATTAGGTACAAATGTACAATATATTATACTGGGAGGAATTCTATTTAAGCGTCTGAGGAAGTGATACTGTGATTGGTTTATGTGGTTTATTTAGATCCGATAACACAAAACAATTTTCTGTCATTTTTCTTGAAGTATTGTCTTTTTAATATTGTTTTCCGATCATTAATCACCCTACACAAATAATATTTTTGGCAGATTTTCCAATTATAAGAAATTATGTGTTCCGTTGATTTGCCATTTTGTCTGTCATAATTATTATTTTATAGCCATTCGGCCACTTATGGTAGACATTATACTGAACTTAGAAAAGATACATATATCTTTCTATCTAAAGGATTTAAAGGATTTAATGAAAATATTTCCAATCATCGAGACAATTTGTAGTCGCTTAATAAGTGGCTTGAGTAAGAGAAGGTGGAAGTGAGAGAGCTCATCGATTTACTCATAATATTTTCTTCAGTTTTAAATTTGCTCCTCTAAAACTGGCTAAACCGAAAAATATAACTGTCTCTTTCGAAAATCAGGACATCTAAAAAAGAGTGCTAAAGGCACTGTTGCATAATTTTTAACATTTTATCACTATAATGATGCATACCTGATATGCAAAAAGTGGAATTTCTGGATACTCCTCTTTTGTTTGTTTTATGATATCCAAGTAAGGCATCGCTGGTTTCACCATTAGCAAATCACAGCCTTCTCTGACATCCCTTTTCTATACGAATTGACAAAAGTGAATAATTTTAGTGACTGGGAAATTTTATTTGCGATGTTGTTGCTTTACTATACTTATGAGTAAGACCCATACCACGGCTGAAAGTGCAAGGCCTTTACTCCCGCAGGGTAATTGATAACAACGACGATCGCCGAATTTGGCACCCGAATCGGCAGCATCTCTAAAAGGCCCGTAAAAATTTGACTGGAACTTAGCGCTGTAGGACAGAACGCAAACTCTAGAGATGAGACCCAGCTCGGCTAACTGTGATTTTATTTCTTTTATTCTGCCATCCATCATGTCGGAAGGGGCTATTATATCTGCACCTGAGAATTTGAAATTGAAATCCCGCATTTAGGTGTTAGCGGTTGTGTATGGATTCACTGGGATCGATTTCAAATTCGATGAGGGATTACCTGCTTTCGCATAGGAGCAAGCGACCTCTGCTAGGCGTTTTCGGGAAGCTTTCGGTTCAATTATATTGTCAGCCGTTAATATTCCACAGTGCCCGTGCGAGGCGTATGGACAGAGACAAACCTTTTCAAAATCGAAAAAAATAAGCACGGAGTGTAACGAATTACAGAGTCGGTTCGAATTTTTAATTACGAGTATACACTCACATCACAGGCCACAGTCAGATTTGGAAACCAGGTCTTCAGCAATGGAATTACTCTTATTACCGGATTTTCGGGTGCATCAGCGAAGGATGCTATTTCATCCTAGAAACAATAATGATAGAAAGTTTGAATCGTTATTTTGATGCCCCATACAAAATTGTTCGTTTCGTATAGATTGAATATTGAAAGATTTATTTTTGCAAGTACTGTTTTATTTGACTGACAGCTACATTGAGATAAAATTGATCAGACAATTTTTAATACTTTGGGAATACACCCCTCTTTTATAGTATTAAAATATCTCCTCTGCTATTTTTCAAATCGTCTTTAATTTTCTCTCGCCCTCATCCCCTCCCCCTCCGCTGAAAAAATAATCTTTGGACCTAATAAAATGTTTTAAAACTCGAATTAATTTGGTTTTTCTTCAAAGGGTTATTCGTTATGTGTGTGCACATCTTTCCATTTCAACTTTTTACATAGCTTCGTCCGAAAGGGTGTATTTTCATCGTAAAAAATTATGAAACTTTTCGATTATTTATTGACTTGAAACACCCCCTTTTTCCTTAAAGAAAAACAATTTAACTTTAAATTTAATGACGACAAATTCTCAATCGAAAAATGAGTTTATTCAACCAACCATAAAATCACCAGAAATCTAATCATTCACCGTTAGTAATAGTCGTAATAGAGATAGATTTATTATAGTGAACTATTTTAAAACTCCATCTCATTTTGAACGAGAATGATATGCTAAGAATTCAAGATTGAATATTTCAAGACAAAATCTTGCTCATGCACTTATTGTTAGAAATGACAACCCAACACCATCATGAGAGTGAAAATTAGTTTAATTAATTCATCTGAAAAGTCAATGTAGGATTTGTAAACAGAATGCCTTTTAGAGTGAATAAGAAGAGTTCAAAACAACCACTGAGCATTATAACAAGTGAGAAAACACGCAATGCTTTCCAGAAATTGTGTAGAAAAGTTTGAGATTTAGGATTATTAGAACTGATGTATCTGACTAGTTTATTGAAAGAGCTTTTGAATAACTGCCAAATTGTCAGATACAACCTGACAATTTTTTCAATTCATTGAAAGAAAAAGCGACCAGGGTCAAATATTTTTTCTTGAATATTTGGGTCCAGCAACTAATTGTCGAAGGAGTTTTTTCCCCTTCAAAATTTGAATTATGATTGTTACATTTGCTTTCCACTGGGAATTTTGATTGATTTTGATGATTACATCTAGTGGATAAATTGTTAATGATAGGAGAGTTTTAATTTTTAATAAATGACTATCAAATTACCTATTAATTTTTTAAAGGTCAGTTCTACATTTAAATGAGTGTATTGGTATTTTTTGTATATTCTCAACCACTAAATCTCAATAAGGACCCTTTATCTATTTATTTATTTATTCATTTACGTCAACCCCACATTTGATTGGTTGAAACTGAAAATTATGTCCATTTGTTTGTACTTGGAATTTATAGAATTATAGCGATCAAGTGAGAGAAAAAATTCAATATCTTTGTTAGATAATATAGTTCAAATTGGCAAACGTTATTCTTGAATGTAGAAAATCAAAGAAAATTGTTTGTTTTTTTTTCAAAACAAACCCGTCATCGCTCGCGATTTTCCCTTACAGTATGGTGGACTATAAATTGAATTAGAAAATTATCTCTATTTGAATGTGTGTCAATCGTATTTCTCATTTCCATTGCCACAAATTACGAGTAAAAGATTATGCTGTTGTTTTTTTAAACAATGTTCAAGTTATTTGAATGTTTACCTGCGACGATTCGTTTTTGTTTTAAACAAACGAAGTAGTTTCCGAGTACCAAAGCATTATGTTATTTTGTTGTTAGTTGCAAAACAAGCAAAAGCCTTTTTTTATTCGTGTTCCATCTCGGAAATTTACTTTTTTGGACTTGTTGGTAACTCCGAATAACAACACCGATTGCAGTCCTAATTTTACGATAGGCTCCAGGAATTCTCGAATGCGGTTAACCCCAAACCGACATACTTCTGGAAGGCTAGAGATCTCTTCGATAGCATCATCAGATTCTCTGCAATAATCCAATTCCATTAAGTCGAACCTTATATCTCCACGTATATCAACCGGCAGGTTAATACTTACGAAATGAACAGAGGTAACATTAAGTTATGTGGGGATAGTTCAGTATTACTGCATTGCCATTTTCTCAGCGTATCGTTGAATATTTTACTGTGCAAAACATTCTCTGGAGCGATATCCATGACTCGGAGTTTTACGAAACTGGAAAACCGAATTCACAGATTCCCAAAAATAGACTGACGAAAATTGGGTCGAAGATTCGGAATTGGCGGTTAAATTTCCGATGTTGTTATAGCTTTTTCGAATTTTCTGGACAAGAAAATAAAGTGGATTCAATGAATATTTTAAATTGAAATGCAGTACCTAATCGTGAAATTTTTCCAGTTCATAGCTTACCTGCGTGACTTGAGAATTATCAAATTCTGTGAAGAGATTAAAACACTTCGTGTCACCAAGCACGTACGCTGATGAACTAATCATCGATCAATCGAATTATCTATTGAATAAATTTATTGATTACCTAATTAAAATTTTTAATTGGTTCAGGATTTTTTTCAAGCGAACCTTTACGGCTTCCAAGAGCCAGGCACAAATTTGTCGAGACTTGCAAAACAGTCGGAAAAAGTACGTTCGACGCACGTTTGAAATTGCACCTTTTGCGCAGCTTCAACACTTACCTGTAAAATTTGGGTGCTAATTCGAGAAAAACGCGCATTGTTATGGACGTTATGAATGGTTACGAGAATTTTATATACGAATAGATGCCCGACCTTCCAGGATGCTCAAGATGTTTGGCGAGTAGTTTGGCGCTGCATATTACCCCTTTCAATTTTCCCTTCCCGTCTAGTCGGTATCCAGAGTAGTTTGTTTACATTTTGCATTTGATTGAAGCGAAAGAAAAGAAAGGAAGTGATAGAGAAGATCGTTAAATTATCGTCATTATTACCTCTTTCCTCAATAAACAAATGTGCCTTTTTCGCGATTTTAACGTTCATGCTGTTTATTTTAACTTCGTTTTGAATGTGTCTCTCAAACGTGAACCATCAAGACTACCACGTAAATTCCTCAGACGAATCGCGATGTAAATTGTCATCCATGAGATACCCTCCAACAATGCGTATAAGCTGCTGCTGGGAAAGTTGACTTCCTGCGTGATCTACTTAGATCCATCGACATCGCAATGAATTTATTAGCCTCAAGCTGTCATCCGAGTTCATCCGGCGACCGATGTAAGCTTTCCAGAGAATGATTTAGTCTACTTTATATGCTGATCCTCCGCGAATCGCACTAAAAACCAGACTTACTGCTTTATATGGGGAGAATTTTGCTAAGAGAAAGATGAGTGGAAGAATCTTATTCGAAATAGAATTTCTGATAAGTGAATGAGCAGGGTTTCATGCTATTGGAATGGGATGTGCTTAGCATAATAATTGATGTTATGTTTGCTCTTAAGGTTATGATGAAAATGAACTAGTATTCTAGTAATATCGTTTCAATTAAGACACTTTTTCATGATAATAGGTGTTTATTAATTATTCCAGTCAGACAAGTATATTGCCACTTTTGAAAAAAATTATTTAATTGTGTTGGTACAACGAAAATAAATTTATTATACATACAAAATTTGGAATTCTCAGTGGCTGGTGGGTCAGTAGTATACAGTATACTCGAAAAGACTAAAGACTTCATTTATAAAAATAAAGGTTGTAATTTTATAATAGTATCAAATTTTAGACTTTTAGTGTAGATAGAGACGAAATGTTTTCAGTTATTTGGTTCAAACTATTTGAATATGCTGCAGTTCAGACTCCCGAGGAATTTCCTTTTCGAATATGATTTTGTTACATTCATCTTTCAAATTCAAATATTTCCTTACATCTTGGCTGGGTTTTGTGCGAAACCAAAGAAATTATTCGTGTAATATTTTACATTTACATGTATTTGAAAAATTCGTTGATACTTTCAGTTCTTTACGTGACCACTTGATTTTCACAATTTCCGCCCGCTGATTCGTGGAATGGAATGTGAATCGACGAGCAAAAAAATGGTCGCCACTCTGCAATCCCGCAAAGACGCGCTCGAGGCGAAGTTGCGCGAAAAGACACAAGAACTGAAAAAGTTATGCATCCAGGAGGCTGAGCTCACTGGCATTCTTCCACCAGAGACTCCTATCGAGCCCGGCGAAAGTCCGCCTGTCTTTCGCCGTAAAGTGGGCACCGCGTTCGCCTATCCGGAAAATCTGATCGACAAACTCAAGTCCAAAGAGGAAGAAACGGTCGCCAAGCTCGAGCTCGAGTGCAAAATACAGACGAGCATCGCCGAAGCGGCTCTTGGCCTGGCCAACGATGGCAACGCCAGTAAGTCGATCCGGCGCAAGCACCGACTAGAATACCAGCGCTCTCAGCGACGGTTGGCCGAGCTGGAGATGCGTCTCAGCGTACTGCGTCAGAGCCTGAAAAACGGTAGCCAGTATCAGCGCAAGAAGCCACGACCACCACTCACGGAGGCCGACTGTACCGATGGTGCGGAACTGGCCTCCGATGAGCTGGACAACCACTTCAAACACATGCACGCTGACGAACCCATGAGCCTGTCGTTCATCAACCGGGACGTGATACGCAACAGTCACTTCTACAACAGCTTCGGCAAGTCCTCACACAACTACCCGTCCTACGCACACCACCCAACCAGCGCCTACCCGCCGTCCAAAAGTAACAGCTGGAACCGCAACCAGCTGTACCGGCGCAGCGTCGGCCGCACTCACCAAAATTCTGGTAGCTATGACGACCACGCCAACTGGCTGGAGGACTCGAGTCTGTGGCGCAATACTGCGCCCGTTGGCTACTTCTCCAACCAGTGCTACACGACCTTGCCCAACGACGTGAACCGCGCCAAATCACGCTATGGTAGCCTGGATCGCCGTCATCGCACCGCTTCGCACAGCACCACCGGTGGCTCCGACTTGGACGGCATGTATCCAGCTGCGGCTGCGCTTCCTCCACCTTCGCGTGTAAGCCCCGCGCCTTCGTTGCAGCAGCGCTCCAGTCCTTACCACGACTCGAGTCGGCGCGGTTCCCAGAATTGCCTGCCATCGCCCACCGACTCGGCACTCGTCAATGCCGTCCTGCTGCCCAACCAGACGTACCCGGAGAACAGCCTGATGCGCACGCAGTCGCTGGGCAATGTCGAGCATCCGGCGCCGCCGCGCAAAAGCCTCGACACGCACTCGCTGCAGGAGAAGGTGCAGGAGAATTTTAGCTACAGCACGCTGGGTCGACGGACGCGCCAGAAAGAATGGCGGGAAACGTCGCTGGACGCGGACTCGTACGAGCAGCAACAGGCGCAGCAGCAGCTGGAACAACAGCAGGCGCAGCTTCAGCACCAGCTCCAGCAACAGCAGGTGCGGCTGCAGGAGGCGCAACTACAGCAACATCAGGCCCAACAACGTCGCAGCCAGACACCACCCCTGCATCCGCGAGCCCCTCCCAAGGTACCTGCAGCCGAGTCTCCAGTGCCGCAGCGCCAATTTGCGAGGCGCGGTGTGCAGAACACGCCGCCGCCGCTGCCGCCACCTCACAACGCGGTGCCCGCTTCACCACCGCCCATTGCCAGCAAGTCGCCCATCAAATCGCCCACTCTCATCGAATCGAGCGTGCCTTTTGAGTCGCCCAAGAACCACACGGTCGTCGAGGTGGGCAAATGGCAACCGTACCGTGAAGTAACCAAGCCTTTCGAAATGTCTGATTTCTACAAGTACAGCACCAAGTTCAGGAAGAACACCGAGTGATGGCTGTGAAAATGGAGGTAAAGAGGGAGAACAGTTATCGTTTTATTGTTCGTGGTTAACGAAATATTTTTCTATTTTCATTTTTGACGAGTGCGTAGATATTAGTTGATTGATAGTACCGTGATGATGGGTCAAGAAATGTCACATTCATTATATTTTGTGCATGGAAATGGAATATCTTGGAATATGCTCACCTATGTAGAGTCTCATTTTTCAGGAAGGGAGGGTGTCTTCGATACCTTTTCGGTTCGTCTATTCCTTTATTGCAAAAGGCTATTTCATTGATACTAGCTGATAGGTGAGGCAATAGTGTCGTTCACGATGCTACTGCTGTTGCAAAGAATTTACAAATAATTTAAAAAATTTTCAAGAGGGAATACATTAAAAAAGAAATAATTACTTATTTACAGAGTATTCTGTGAAGTGGGCTTTTCTTGTCTTTGCTGTGACCTCTCTCCATTGTTTGTATGGTCTCTTGATTGAGGGTCAGAGAAATTGAGTATCGAGTTGACCTTTAGGTGTCAAAACGCGTTACTGCACAAAATTCTATAATATTTCCAGCCAGTGGCGTGCTAAGGGTATTGTGAGGCCTCAGCATACTTTTACTTTGGGGCCCCTATTTTGCCCAAATTTTGCATATTTCAAGGAAATTTTTCTATTTTTCCTAAAAAATGACTGAAAATTGTGAAATGAAATTTTGGGCCCTCAGCATGTTGCTGAGTGAAAGTGAACTTAGCACGCCACTGTTTCCAGCTGCATCCTCGTGAACGCGATAATACTCTTCGAAGGCAACTGATGAACTTTCGTTATTTTTAAAGTTTTGTACTCAATGCTAAAGTGGTTCGCCTTTCTATCCCAGTGAGAATTTATTGTTCACTTAATCTGTGGCTGCGATTATAATTCCTTCACTCTATTTTGGTCTCCTCGATCTTATCTACGCGTTCTTCCCTCCTTGGTCTTTGGTTATTTTTAAGTAACGGTCAAAATTTCTCAAATACTAGAACTCGTGGTCGAAGAACAGAACCTGTTACTGTCGAAGCAGGCGGTTCTAAAAAATTTTCAAAAAAATGGTTCTGTGTGTATCAGTAAGAAAGTAGAATACCTAGTACGAATTTTTAAAGTTCTGCTCGGTCCATGTAGATATGCGCGAGCCAGTCTTGTAACGAAAAGTCAGTATTTATAAATCGATGCTCAATTCTACATTGTATTTGGCGTATTTTAATGATTTGACAATTTCACTGGGAAAAAAATAAGAGTCATGAATTTGGGCTTCATTGTAAAAATCCACATTATGAAAATATCCTTCGCCTGCAGCCATAGCGAAATATTCCAAAAAATCGTAACGAATATTTAAACTCAATAAACAGAATTCAATAAATGAAAATATAAATAAATAAAGATTACGTGGGTTCATTAAACTATTTTTCTGAAACGAAACAAAAATATTTTAGAACTTTCCAAGTTTTTTATTTTAATGTGCTATTATTTCTACGTATTAGTTATATTATTTTTATATTGTCAGATTTTTATTGAAATTATCATCGGTTTCATAGCTGTTTGGTGGCAACAGCATATTGTTCTCAGATCTTGACAAAAGTGGAATGTAATTTTCGAATGTGTATTATAATTTATTATTTAATTCACTAGTCAATTTATTCTCTTATCTCATCACTAGTTTTTAGATTTTTTCCCAGTATTATTTACGTTTATAATTTTTCAAGTTCTTTTATTCTTTCGGAGCTTCATCGCTGGTATAGTAAGATGATGACGACTATCTTTTTTTCAAGCTTAAAAGTGTGACTTAGTTTCCACCTCCTGAAAAGTTTTATTAATGATTTATATCCATTGGGTTATTCCAAAGTTATTTTTCAAGGCAAAAACCATTCCTTTTGTTATTCTTCTACATGACCGCGGAATATGTCAATTAGTTACATTCTTATCTCATTCCTTATTATTGTTAAACCGAATTTATTAAGTTTATTCTACATTTTGTTGATCAGTAAACAATTTTTTTTTTTGTTAATTCAAAGAGCTGTTATATTGCGGTGCAATGCAATTCAAGTGCCTTATTTGTGACAATAAATTTCTACATTCGACTTATATCGTCTGCATTGTATTTATATCAAAAGGTTGCCTTTTTTTTTTTTTTTTTGTTAATATACATTGTTACGACAATACTTAATAGTATGTATTTTAATAATTCTCACTTACTGTGTTTTGAAAATGACTTAATGTATGCTTCCATTCTCAGTGAACAATACTCTTTTTATATTGCTGTGTTACTACTTTCTTTTTTATGAATAATTTATACCGGTGATCTTTTTTTATTTATTAATTAAGAAACGGATATCTTTCTTTTTACTAGAATTGAACATTTTCTTGATATTTCCACGTTTTAGTGAAACATTCAAAGGACAAGGATAATGCATCTAATTTTCTGTCCCTAAATTAATTTAATTTATCGATACCAGTTATCTATCTTCATAAAAAGCAATGTATTTCAAATTAAAATTTTTGATTAACCAGCTATCTAAATCAAAATAAGTTTTTATTGCAGATTTTATGGTTTTTTTTATTTGTAAAGTAAATATTACATTTTGAAATTGCTTTGCGGAATACAATTTGTTTCAGTCCCTTTGTGAATGTTGTGAAATTTTTTTTTTGGAATTGGAAAAGGCGTTTTTTTTTTTAAGGCGTTGGGGAGAAAGAGTACTTGAATTTTTGTAAAATCTTTATATTTTAATTCGATGTCCTTGTTACGAATACTCAATTTAATACGGGCATAACATCATTCTCTTGCACCTGTTCTGTTCTATGAGTTGATTGTGTTATATCTCTCGTTCGTCATTCGAATGCGTCCAAAAGAAGTAATTCGAAGGGTATCCGTCACTTTCAGTAAAATATCAAATTATTTAGTTTTTCAAAATACTTTTTGTTTTATACAGTGTTTTTTTTTTAATAGCATGTAAATAAAACATGTCTCATTTTCATTTTGCTTTTCATTTACTCAGTCTCTAATGAAGAAGATTTTGTGTAAGATAAGAAAGTAAAATTTGTTGTCTGAAAAACTCAGTGCACCTCTGTAAAATAATAGTGACTGGGTGAAGTTAGAGGTTGACATGAAAGTATGTTCTGAGAAAAATACGAATACGTTATCAAAGTTTTCACTATTGAGTAACTTCTAATTAATAAGGAATGCGAAAATTAAATTGAGCAATGCCAAAGCCTGAGCCCGAGTTATAATTTCGTTTTTCGGATGATGAAAACGAATGAATCGTAACTCGAGAGTGGTTGACCATATTGCGAAGTAAATTATTTTTATCAATTTATTAAACCCGGGCGAAAAAATTTTCGTATAATTTCCTGCTAATTTTAAGTAGACTCGCTCAATTTTTTACGTTCTAATGTTCTAATGAAAATGATGAATAATTTTATTAGGAAAATTGACTTGATAGAAGTCAATCCTGGATCATATTCTTCAATAGAAAATGGAATAAGCTGAAAGAACATTTTCCTTCTTTTTTAAATTTTTTTTTCTCTTATAAAGGTAGATATGTAATGCGAAAGGAATGTTCTGCAAAAAGTACCTAATATCAAAGGCCCTGTTTAAAAAAAAAAAAAAAAAGTTCATCTATAAGTATAATATAGTTCATTATAATTTTCGAGAAAACGAAAGTTTTCATCAAGTTTTTTATTTTGATATTTTCGTACCTATTTACAATTAATTAAAGTACTCGTATCAATCCTTCATAAAATAAATTTTTCAGTTTATTGCTCGATGTAAATTAGTTGGTAATATCAAAAATGTTTTAGTTGCGAATGAACGTTCAGTTCAGAAAAATTAACACTAGAAATAAGTACCAGGTTTTACTCGATTACTCAAAGGACCAGATGGTGTCATATATGACATCACAAGAGTAACCTCTAAAGACCAGGTGGCGTCGTATAACACAAGTCGGGGGTTCTTTAAATATTGGTCCATCTCCTTTGAGAAGTCCATCTCAAAATTTCGAGTGGTGTCGTACATGACACCACCTAGTACTTCTAGTGTTAATATTACCTTCAGCGTCGATAAAAATGTGAAATTAAAATGAATTAGAAAAGTGGAAAAATCGGAAGAGCAGGTTTCTCATAAACTTAACCTAATTCAATACAGATATTTTCAATTTTTACGGATTATAAAAGCAAGAAATATTTGAAAAAATTATACTAGAATACGATTCTACTTCTTCTTTTTGTTGAAAAAAAAAATTTTAATCGGAAAAAATTTGTTCCCGTGCCGGGAATCGAACCCGGGCCTCCTGGGTGAAAGCCAGGTATCCTAGCCACTAGACCACACGGGAGATTGGGGGATGTAGGAAAAATTTTTAGTTTTGTATTTCGTTCTAGTCAATTTATGAATTTAATTTGAGTTTGAAAAATCTTTTTGAAATTGGAGATGATCTCCAGAACTTCAGTTTTCAGATTGTCTTTGCCTTGATTGGAGCGAATTTTGGGCTGAGACCAAGGAGCTTTTCCTTTGTGTTTATTTCTGGTGAGAAGGGGAGGAGAAGGCAAAGTCGGCAAAGATGACAAGCATTTTCTTCGAGAGAAAATTATTGATGTAATTACGAAATGCGAAGATGACAGTGCAAGTTTTTATTATTTTAGCATGTTTGCTGGAATTTTTATGCGTTGGGTTTGACTTTGACTGTAAACTATTAACAGCACAGTTTGGCTCAATAAAACCGCAACGTACGAAAGTAATGCTAGTGTTAAATAGCCACACATCAGCTGACGTCCTGACGAAATGTAATTCGGATTATTTCTTCATGCGAAGAAGTATACTGATAGTCAGCTGACTTGGGCACTTCATAACTGATTAACGCGAGTGGATTAAAGGAAAATGATCGTGCGTATTGCCGTATCAGAAATCAGAATAATATGCAGCAATTTGTCGACGGTAATTATCTGACTTTGACGTTTGTATATTTATCTCGTACTTAATTGAGGTTGAGGCACACTACAGTCTACTGTCACTCTGCACCAAAAAGTTAGTGAGCTGTCGTCTGCTGCATTCATCCCAGAGGTTTACGCATGCAGTTCCTCAAACGCTCAAACACAGTGTTGTTAATTTATCCACCTATTGGCCAATATGAACAACGAACTGAGATCACTGTTCGCCAAAGCCATTGAGTCAGTGCGGCCCGGATCGCTGATTCGATCCACAATGCGTCGCCATTCGCACTACCTCATCGTCAGAGACCGTTTCTTCGCCCTCAACCATAACTGTTACCTGATCGGCTTCGGCAAAGCGGTTCTTGCAATGGCGGACCAAGTGGTGCGAGTGGTGGGCGAGCATCTGCGGGAGGGCATACTCAGCGTTCCGCGTGGCAGCGCCAAAGCCACCCTCGGGCCAACGATTTCGATCGTCGAGGGAGCTGACAACAATCTGCCGGATGCGGACTCCTTCGAAGCGGCCTGCCGCATCGTGCAGCTGGCAAAACGCTGCTCTCGTGACGACCTTCTGCTGGTGCTGATCTCTGGTGGCGGTTCGGCTCTGCTGCCGTATCCGGTGCCGCCCGTCTCCCTGGCCGAGAAGATGGCGGTCATCAAAGCCGTGGCCGGAGCTGGCGCCGACATCCGCGAGTTAAACACCGTTCGCAAAGCCTTGTCTGAGGCGAAAGGTGGGAAGCTGGCGCTGTTGGCGCATCCGGCTCACGTCGTGTCCTTCATTCTGTCCGATGTGGTAGGAGATCCGTTGGACACCATTGCTAGCGGTCCAACGGTGCTACCTTACGTGTCTGCCCGGCCGGAGGCTCTGTCGGTGTTGAAGAAATACCAGCTGCTGGAGACAGTACCGCATAACGTGAAGCTGGTTCTGCTGCGTGAAGATTCCTGCGTGGCCATGGCGAAGACAGTACGTCCTGGCGTACACAATTTAATTATCGGCAATAATTCGACCTGTCTGACAGCAATGAAGGAGTTAGCGGATCAGTCGAACATGCAGTCCGTAGTGCTGACCAATCGGGTCGTCGGATTCGTGACGCAGGTCGCAGATGTCTACTCCGAGCTAATAGAATGCGTATGTTTTTACTTGCACGAAGGTGATCGAAACAATCTGCTCAGAACTCTTCAGCAATTGAAAATTAACCATTTGAACGTCCCATATGTCGACGACACTGTGGAAAAATTATGCGAATACTTCGAGTACCCGTCAAATACAGATTCTGAGTGCAAAACCCTGTTCCTCATTAGCGGAGGAGAGCCAACAGTACGAATAATGGGTCGTGGGAAGGGTGGCAGGAATCAAGAACTGAGTTTAAGAATGGCAGTGGCACTTCATCGACTGAAAGAACGTCATCAGTGGATGAACAAATTCGAAGTGCACTTCATGAGTGGTGGAACAGATGGCATTGACGGACCAACGGACGCAGCCGGCGCAATTGTGAACTCCAATACTATTGACCAAGCTGTTAGTGAGAATTTGAATGTCGAAACAGTGTTGAAAAATAATGACTCCTACACTTTCTTCTCTGAATTTGACGGAGGTAGTCATTTAATAAAAACTGGCCACACGGGGACCAACGTAATGGATGTACAAGTGATAGTCATTAGTTTAAAATGAAAATGTACCGAATTACCTGAATATTATAGTTACTGTCGATTTTTCCAATAAATTTTCCAATGATTTTTTTATTACAGATTCGCAGTTTTAATCCAATTGTCGACTCTTTATTTCATTGAATGAATTATGAATGTTTTTATTTTCGTACCCAGTAGTAAATGGGAAGAACCAAATCCCTTACCAGCTCAGCCAAACAAAAATATGGAAATGGAAAACTATGTGTATTTATTTTTTTAGAAAAAGGAAAACCAATTTAAGGTTACGTAGTTGAAAAAACCAACATGTTTTCTTGTTTTTCTCTATCTTTGGTTACAGAAGTCAAGATGACAAAATTGCGTAGTTATTCATTAAAAACTTACTCATTTTTTTTTTTATCTCTTTCCAATAGGGAAAATACTTTCTTTTCATTTTTCTAAGAAAAAATGAAAACACCGAATGAAATTGAAAAATTGTATTTCATGTTAAGACAAAGTGATGAAGAGACGATTTTTGATGATGCGATTGAAATTTTCACAGTTGTGAAATATTCTGTTATAATACACATATAGGTACCTCTTCGAGTAAAATGAGGAACGAAAGAAAATTTAATAAATCTCTCTAAAAACTCTACCCATTATGAAGAATAAAATTTCGAATAATTATGCGAAAATATCCTCACAAAATCGCCACTTTTTGGGAACAGTGTTGCTGGGAACTTCTGCATCGTAAAAGTAAACTGCAATGTACAAACTTAATTTACATGATTAATGAAATTCAGATTTTTCAACGCTAATGGAGGCAAACAAAATTTAAGATTAAGAAAAAGTTCAAAAGAGACTATACTTTGACTTGGTTCTCGAACACAAACAACAGAATAAAATTTCCAATTTTTATTGCATTCAATTGACATTTTTTTCGTTTTCAAACGAGTTTGATCATTCAAGATCAAATACTGCTGTATAAATTCAATTCCGCGTAATCGAATAAATTAAAAAATTAATTTATGTATAAATGCGCTTATATAAAAAAAATATACAGTACAAAATGAAAATGATATTTTTTTGGTTTCAAAATCGATTTGAAATTATTCAACAATTAAAAAAAAAAAAAAGACAAAAACATGGTACATAAAACGAAATGGTTACTTATAAATAAAACACAATGTAACAAAAAAATTAAAGACAAAACTACACAGGAACTTAAAAAACAAAAAAAAACGAAAGAATTATAGGAATTATATTACACCGTTTCATTACTAGATTTTCTAAGAATGTTGGCGAAACTGCTACCTTTGGCAGGAAGTTCGAAATGCCAGTCTGCAGGTGTGGTCTGTTCGGAGGTATGAAAACTATTGAAAGGCGATCTTGACCGTATGCCGAAAGTGGTAGGCCTTTTTTCAGGGTCTTCAGATAGCATCAGTTGTAATAATTCGTACTAAAAAAAAAAAAAAATTGAAGAACAAAATAATAAGTTTATCGGGGGTGAAAACTAATTTTTAAATAATTCATGCTCAATTACTTCTGACTGGTGTTTAGCGTGGAAATCTTGTGGGAATTTATTACTTCTTAAGTCAGTCAGCGCGCGATACCTTTCCATTTGAGTAGAAAATGGGGTCAATAACTCGAAAAGAATTATTCCCAAAGAGTAGATATCGACTTTGTAAGTATACTGTTTGCCAAGAACCTGTGAATAAAGTGAAAAAAGAAGAAAAAGGATTAATTTCAAGTAAATGTCGTGAGAGAGAAAAAAAACGTGGGTTTCATAAAATTGTTTCGCTTCAACTTACTTGTTCAGGACTCATATACAGTTCTGTGCCGACGTTCGCAGTATGAGTACCACCATTGACGGATTGCTTTTTCTGCTCAACGATGAGATCACGGTCTTCAACAATTTCAGTGACTAGACCAAAGTCACCCACCTTTATTTGTCCATCGGGTGAAAAGAATATGTTGGATGGCTGCAAAAGAAATGACAATAATTACACGATACGTTGCACATAAAGAGATTATAATTGTAGAGTACTATCTGAAAATGGTGGAATTGAAAATTTCGTTCTGACAGTTTAGAAGTACTATTTCAGGAAAATGGGGAAAATGCTGTTCAGATATTTATGCGTAAAATTTTCAAATTATTGGTATGAATGAGACTAAAAACTTTCGCCCACAAATAGTCTTCACCAGTTAAGAGTTCTATGACGTCACAATGCTTCAACGAATAAGTAAAAAGTATTTTTGATTTCACCAATCGCTTTCTGCAGATCCTTGTGACCACGCATGGAACTCTTAACTGGAACAGACTACAGTCTATACAAAAAGAGGTTTCAGTAGTCAAATCCAGTAATTCTTTTTACTCAAGTTAATGATAGCCCCGGACCACTGGCTTCATTTTGTCACTCTGGAGAAAAGTTTTGATTCACCCTGGTACTTACTTTGAGATCACGATGAATCAATCCTTGAAGGTGCACATATTCGACAGCCTGCACGATTTGATTGAACATTTGCAATAGTGACAACTGTTCGCGTACCAAATTATCACATAGCCATTCGCGAAGACTATTCTTCTGGCACAGCTGCATCTGAATGTATAAATACACTTTCGACGTCTTATTCGCCGATTTCTTATGACTGTTGGTAGTTCCACGCTGGTGCGAATGAGACGATTTCTCAATGGTGGTGGTTGTGTCGTATTTGTTTGATACGGCGGGGCAACTAGGCTGCGAACTCTCAAATACGACGAAGGAATCGCTGAGATCTCCAACTGAGTTGCTAGGGATATTAGTGATTCCTGTGTTAAGCGTATTTTGACGACTTAAACGCGACTGTGTAGAAGTAATACTGATTTCTGAAAGACATTCTGCTTCTGAACTCAGGTACTCATCCCTAAAAAAAAAAAAAAAAAAAAAACGATGATTAGTTCCGTCAAATAAGTCAAGTTATTTTACTGTAATTTTACGTAAAATTGCGTTAAATAACACACGTCAAAAAATTAATTATTTGACAGTTTTTTGACATTATTTCACGCCAAAAAATTATCAAAAAAGACAACAGGAAAAACTTAGGAATTCCTTAATTATTGCTCGATTATTTATTGAAAATTGCAGATTTTATATGCTTCATCTATCTCAAGGCAGAGAAAAACTTTTTTGGTTTATTTTGTAAATTCTAACATAAGCAAGATTATTATGTCGATGGTGACATACACAAATGGTATAAGTGCAAAAATCAAGTTTTTCAGGAAAGCAATTATAAAATTTCAGAAACTTTGAATTGAGGTGATGCTACTATTATTGCTTAAAATGACTTGAAATGTGGAGGGATGAGACTTGTCAACCCTTAGGAATATGAGAGTGTGAAAAAATAAAATTTAAGTTACTTCAATTGCATGCAACAGGTACACCTTTCAATTTGGAGCTCACTTACGACATTTGGCATGAACAATATTACACTTAGTTCATTAGTGCATTAGCTTTATGACACTTTGTATCTACCTTTTTTTCTTCTTTCTATAAAAGTACATGAAATGAACCAGTATTTTAAAATCAACTTGAGAGATCCGGATTATTTTAAACATTAATTCAGGGAAAGTCCACAAATATAGAAATACCATCATTTGCCAATGGTGGACACCTTAAGGTATTTTTTTCCTCAATTTTTTCATAGCTTGCTGAAAAATGCTTCAATTATTTTGCTTGATGCCTTGAATATTTGCCCTCACCTCCTTCTAAAAACTTCTCCTCTTCTGGCCCCCGCAACCCATACCCATATTACACCCTATCATTTTCCCCAACTATCTAAATTTTGTCTATGGCAGACATCACAATTTTCATTTTTCCAGTAGCAGACACACCAATGGCGGACACTTAGAAAAAATGCCTTTAATGTAGAAAAAAATGTGAATAATTGTTATTATATTTTTCAATTATGATGTTGACTAGGTAAGGGGCTTCACCCTCAGTCCATTCCGCGGCTCAACTCCCCTCCTCACATCCACTTATCGAGACTACTGGATAAAAAACAAATTGAAAACATTTTACCATTCACATTTGTGTAGATATATTCATTATTCAAATAATTAAATACACAAAAAAAAAACAAATCCAATTAAACTCAATGATGTCACAAGGCATGGCAGTCATCCTTTGGCTACATACCTTGGGCTTATTGTAAGTATAGGATTTATTCCAGCCTCAAGCTGTTCATAAAAGGAAGTGTCCGCCACTGGAAACCTTCAAACAGACTGAATTTTCCAATGACGGACACCCTCAAAAAACATTTGAAACAGATGAAATAATTCTAAAACTGTAAAATTCAATGTTTGTAATGGTTTAGGATCATTGATGGTTTGAAGGAACATTATTTAATAATCACAGGAATAGATAAATATCAGTTTTAAAAATGTTTACTATCTAATCTTTTTCTTTGCAATAATTACAAAATTGAATATTTTAATTGACAAAAACATAATTAATGGCCGAATAGTTCTATTGGATGGAGAAAATTTAACTGAGTGATTTAACGCATTACTATGGGTAACAGCTACCATGGGACATCATCAGTTTCATTATAAGTCGGTTTAAACACTAAATATACAAAAATGAAAAAGAAGATGACCGCCATTGGGTAGGTGTAAAAAATATTAAAATTTTTTTCCTTAATAAAAGATTCATCGGGGCGAATCTAGAATCTTGAGCTTTCTTTTTTCTCATTTTGTTCTTCAAATATACCAATGATGAGAAAATTTTTTTGATTATGTGCCATCATTTTCCAAAAATCCCATTAAGTAATTTTGTGGCTGAGGATTATAACAACAGAGACAGCTGCTGATAAAGTTGAACCATAACTCAGGCAAAAAAAAAAACACAAGTACACGAGATATCATGCCAATTGTATTAAGTGGCAGTATGTTTGTACGTAAGTGCATGCGCATGTCACGCCATCTGTAGTAAGTGCAGCCTGTGAATTCTTTTATAGTACTTACTACAAATGGCACGATAAAAATACTGTCCATATTCCTTACGACTTTTGTGTATTGGCCAATGGGGGTGGAAATATTAACTTTTAGGGTCTCTGCTCAATGCAGGCTGTTAGTCTGCATGCTTGTGGAACTTTTTACATATCTAACTCATTTTTGGCAATTTTGCACTTATACCATTTGTGTATGTCACCATCGATGTGGTCTTTGAATAATATTCTCTCAATTCTACAATTTCTAATTTTCTTCTGACAGCAGTTGGCTTTGAAAATAATAAAAATGAAATTGGAAATTTGAAATTTGAAATTTAAATAAATGTGCCTGCAAGACTTTAAGATTTGGATTTAGAAGTTGATTCATAATAGAAATTGATAATATGTCTTTTTTGTTTTTCTCTTTACTGATTAACATTGAAGCGAAGGAAATGTAAACAATAATTAAAGTACTTTGTAGTCATTAATTTGATCAATAAAATCGAGATATTCTCCATGTGAGCTTAGCGTCGAAATCAATTTTTTATTTTTTATTTGGAGTTTGGTTGTTGGGCCTTCTGACTAAAATAATTCAAAGTTTAAAATGAAAATGAATCATCCAAAACCAAACCAAACAAACTCGATGTATTACAAAACTCATGATGATAACAATAAATTCAGTTTTCACAATAAAATTATTATCTGACCTTTTTTGACATAATTTAACAGTAAAATTTTTTGACTGTAATTTTACGTTATTTGACGTTTTTTGACATGAAATGTCAAAAAAGTTATTTGACGCGTCAAGGAACAACACTGGTTGAAACAGTCTTAATGCTTTCAGCCTGATTTACCTACTTCGAGAATAATAATAATAATATGTATTTTGTATTTTACTTAATTTTTTTGCAATCAACCACAAAATGATTCTATTTCGACATACTATAAACTCACTTGGTTTTATTCTTCCAGTGTTTATCCTGCTCCTCTTGCCAGCCCGAAGGAGGACATTCTTGCCACGCCTGAAAATAGCGCACAATATGATGGTGTTCCAGTTTGGCTAATGCCTTCACTTCGCGCATCACACGTTCCCGAGCTTCTTCTCTGCAAATGGGTGAGTTTTTTTTTTTCAGAAATTATTATTCTTATATCTTAAGACGCTGTTTTTTTTTTTTTAATGAGACGGGGTGAGAATCGAAAATCTTACTTATTTGGTAACGTGATGCGTTTAATGGCGTAGTGACAGTCGTCGATTTTGTTTCTCGCTTGAAATACCACCCCAAATCCACCACGTCCCAAACAGTGAATTGGCTCGAAGTCTTCCAAGTATCTGGATCTAAAGTCTTTTACCTCGTACTCAGTCTGGCATATAACGCCGCTAATGCCGGAATCACGTCCGGAGGAAACTACCTCCAGAGACTCGGTTGGTCTCTCATTCCTCCATATTCTGGTTAACTGTATGAAGACGATACACGTGTTAGACGATTTTTGTGACGAATGGAAAACAACACTTTTATTATAAATGTATTATACGCGGACTGCCTTAAACATACTAACCTTCATTTTAAAATTTTCTATCGCACCAACAATCGTCCAATCTGGCGTGGGGAACAAACAGTGAATCACGTAACCCGTAACTAACAGCAAAATCAAGATTTCTTTCCTGCAAAGATCAATTGCGAGTTAGTTTTCGCTTTTAAAAAGTGAATAAAATTTTTACCGATTCAAAGGTCAATTCACTTACCAGCATGAGATGAAAAATGAACCGATCGCAGAGAAAAATGTTGAAAGACGTCCTTTCTTGGTTTGGCAGTCTCCATTTCCCTCGGCGCAGTACAGATAGTATCCCTCGCCTAGCAACCACAGTAAAAAAGTGTGAATTAGTTTCTGTTCGATATTTTGAACAACCACAAGAAAAGGGGATGGGCAAAATATTGTAAAAATGGATTTAAATCGGTGAAATCAGTAATCCAAAATCCTCCTCCAGGTCAAATAAAAATTAATCTCTTGAAAAAAAAAAAATTTTTTTAATTGATTTCAACTTATCTATTATGAAGAATTGACAATTAATAAATTCAAATTCTGCATGAAGAATTTTTTAGATACTTCTTATTCACTTATTTTTGATTCTTGTGGGGTAGATAATGAATAATGAATAGGCTAATAATAATAATAGTAATTATAATCATATCTCTAATAATAATAAGAATAATAATAGTAGTAATAAAAGCATTCGTACTATATTTAATTTTTTTTTTTTTCAATCTATTGAATAAGTTCTTTTGTTATTCAAGTCACGGGTAAATAGGGATTTTGAGTAATCTAACCGTCTTTCGTCATTATTCTCTTATTCGATTGAAAAACTGGGGGAACTCTGCTTCAATATGAAGATGATTACAGTTCACTCTTTCGTCATTCAGCCAAAAATCCTTTACTTAAATAATACATTTGACTGTCAAAAAGTATTCCTCAAACTTTGACAAAACAGACGTTTACATCACTGTTTTGAGTTGCCAAAATTCCACTTTTCAAAAAGTGAATAACTTTGGTAACTAATATACAGCCTTGAAAGTATTTTTTTTTTCAATCACATATCGTCGGTGGTCTGCTAAATATCCTCTATGAGTTGAAAATTTTGAAAATGATGTGTGTGGGTTTGCTGAATTTCTCTGATCAAGACAAATTCAGTAGTCCAAACACATGATTTTTTAGAATGTTACAACAGGAGGTATTTAGCAGGCCACCGATGATATGGCGTTTTTATGGAAAATATTTTACGGTGTGAAAATTGAAAGCCTATTTACATAACTCGTACGAGACTTGAACTCGACTTTAGCTTTCTTATCCAACTTCGTATTCGTCATGCGATTCTTTATTTTCAGCTTTTCTACTCAACCATTTAGGAGACACACCCTGTATGTTGAAAAGTGAAAGAAATAATAATGATTCTCCTCGCCCATGATGTCATGGTTCATTCAAATTTTCGTTTCTTCTAACTTTCTTAATTTTTCATTGGCTATTTATAGTCTTCTTCAAATATTTTAGTGAATAAAGGACTAATGAAGAAAAAGCGATATAGTCTGGAGTTGGACCAATGTTTCTTTTGGTTTTTTTGGAAATATAAGTACAGACAGAGTGCGTAAAGCCCAACAGGGTCAACGCCCTCCTGGCGGCGCTCTTTGCCTCCTTGGCAAAATTTTCAATTTTCCCCCCGTGTTTGAGAGAAAGAAAAAAATCCAATTTAACGATGTTTTTTACCCACAAAAAATTTTGCCTTCCCTGGTCTGCAGTTTGCTACACCCTCCCCCCCGGGATTTTACTGTGGCTACGGGCCTGGTAACGTAGCTCCCTTCGTCGTATTTATGTTTGATTTGGAAGAAAAGTGGCAGTTGGCAAGCTGCTGTCAACCAGTACCCAACAATGGTCATAGTCATCATTTGTACATATGTCACAGATTATGATGAACATTAAGGTTTATTTATGGTCATCTTTGTACTGTAGCTACTAGTGATACCATGGGCTCGGACTGAAGTAAGAAATTGTTATCATACCAATTGTAAGAAGGGAAAATACAGTCGGAATGATTGCTGATCTCAAATCTTTTTTCCATATCCTCAGTCAGTTCTACGAAAGCAATTCTGGGTCAAGGGGAGTGGTTTCTGGGAGATCAGTCAGGCATGCCTGTGGTGTTCGGAATAATTGTGGAATGGGTGCATCGCAATATACCCCTCCATCATCGATCCCAGTAAAATAAATATTCTTCCTTATTAGGATTTACAATTCTGTTATACGACCAGCCTATAGTTCATTTCAAGGGAGAAAATGTAAATAAACACCCTCACACGTCTAATGAACGAGCATTCGTGCATCAACTGTCATTGGTTCATCAATTTATAGAAATGTAGCATAATTCGCGATCGGTATGATGACCTTCCCCTCTCAATACCGCATACCCGATCAACTGTTTACATTTTCTCCTTTGAAAAGAACCATAATCATCTTACTTTAAAAATAATAAAAATTAATCCAATAGTAATTGTGGGGACAATACGAACTAGAATGTAAATTAACTAAGTACAGACGTAATATGTACGAGTACATATTGTCAGTGTCCGCCACAAGGCAGGATGCTGCTTCATGGTCATGAACCAAACCGGTTTCACATACTCGTAGATAGACGCAGTGCGTCTATCAAACATATAATAAAAACGTCAGTTTAACAACTATTTTGTATCTGTCTCTCATGGATGACTATTGACACCTGGATACTTATCTGTGTACAGAAAGTACCAGGTAACTATGGCTGTTCAGACGCAGCTATAACAATGTCTTAAAGGATATTTTCATTGGGAATATACCTAATTAGGTATTTATTGGTTCTACCAATAATTTACCTAAAGTAATATAATTAACAGCCAGAGGGCACTTAATAAAAGAGAAAGTTGGTTTTTCGACCCAACAGATAAGGAGACTCACGCCTCATACTATCATTATCATCATCATCATCATCATCATCATCATCATCATCATCGTAATCATCATCATACCATAATGCCAATTCTATTCATAACCTCTATATTCACCACTGTATCCACCCAGTAATTCTATTCATGTTTTTAGACGTTTTTACTACTCCCTCTTTTTCGAGATTCACCAAACATTTCTCAAAATAGCCGAGGCCATAGTCCATTCTGGATCATTATTAGTTCCGCCAATGAATATGTTTCAGGACCATTTGAATTTTCTAGTGCCCGAGTGAAAAAGTACGCGCTCAGTGTTTGTCCTTGCCTCCATAAAAATCCCATCATTTGCTGAGGTGATATCCACAACTAACACGATTTTATTTCAATAAAAAAATTGAAGTCTTCTGGTAGCCTAATCATTGGTATACTTTTTTTTTTTTCAAATTCAGCTTCTAAAACTATTTTTAAAACTCGAAGAAAATCTAGTAACTATCGAATGAATACATTTTCATCTAGACTCTTTTTGCAGCCACAAGAAAACTTACATACTTCAAGTTATCTCTGTCATATCGATCTTGCCTGCAAATATTAATAAAATTAATTAATAAGTAAATTGATATGATTAAAATCCATAATAGCTAAAAATCTGCTAAGTCGAACCTTCTGAATATATCAAGTATCAAGAGTTAAGGATTTTGGATTTTAGTTGAGAAAAAATCGCAAGTTTATCAATTAGGCAATTGAAAAAAGTGCGTACGAGCAAATAGAAGAAATGAAACTTCTGTAACGCTAAAATCGCTCGATTTTAGTTTTGAGTTCAAATTTTTCGACTGACTTAAATGAAAATACTGTAATATTTTGGGCCGATCATTTTTATTAAAAAAAGTGAAATTTTGCTGAGTGAATATAGAAATGACGGAACTATTAGAACACAGGTGCCATTATTCGAAGTACTGCGTATTAGGGCTAAGGAAGGCTAGTATTTGATTCGTTTCGAATTACGAGTGCATTCATTTGAACCAAAATTAAACTTACTCAGCTGGTGGAACGAGTAATTTCTAACAATAAAAATATGGACTGATCGTGAGAAAACTGATAGAAGGCAACGACAAAATGTAAAACAGATTAGTTTCGAAAATAATGTGAAACATCAAACATTGATAGTTTGTAAAATAATTTCATTTGGGTAGTCAAGTTAACTCGTTAACTACTCATCACATTTTGAATTGACGTTTGTAATACTATTATCAGGTTGAAGATCTATCAAATCTAAACTATCATATATAAATGGGTCCTACAACGTGTACATCATTATTAAATTAAAAAAAAAAATTAAAAAATCTGACATTCTTAATATCTTCCCTTCCATGCGCAACAGAAGTTTCACTTCAAAAATCTAAAACGCGATATAAAAATGATTTAAATCCAAAAATAGGAATTTAAAAAAAATTTACCAAGGGGTCTTTTATAGCCAAAGGGTATTCTTCAATAAGATAGGCAAAATTGCCCCCCTTGGGCCGAATCGGCCTATGAACCGTGGCAAGTCGTAAGTAACCTTATAATGAATTTTTGGGCTGAATTTTGGGCCCCACCTCGTCGCCTAACCCCTCAAATGCCAAAAAAAATGGTTTTTCAGGAAATATTTAATTATTCAGCGCTCCTATGACCAAATGGACTCAAATTCGTATGGATGCTGGTCCTTGGTATGGTAAATAAGGTAGAATTTTTTGGTTCCGGTTGTACAAATGTTTAGCTAAAAAATGCAACTGTGAAGTTTTTAAAGCCCAATTTGTGCACCCTTTTTCAGAGCTGCAGATCTGAAGAAAATATATGTCATGTATGACCCTTGTACACATAACATATATTTTTTGCAAATTTTTCAGAGTCCTGCGTCATCGTCATAAATTTAAAAAACTGAAATTTGGAGCATTTTTGTGTAAAAAAATCTGTCAGAAATGCTCCGAAATTACAGTTTTTTCAAATTTTGACGATGACGCAGGGTTCCAAAAAATCTGCAAAAAGTATACATTGTCTAAGGGTCATACATAACATATATATTTTTCAGATCTGCAACTCTAAAAAAGGTGGCCAAAATTGGGCTTTGAAAACTTGAAAGTTGTATTTCTTGGCTAAAAATTTGTGTAACTGGAATCAGAAAATTCTACCTTATTTATCATACTAAGGACCAGCATCCATCCAAATTTGAGCCCATTTGGTCACAGAAGCGCTGAGTAATTAAATATTTCCTGAAAAACCATCGTTTTGGCGTTCTAGTGGTTGGGCAAGGAGGTGGGGCGCAAAAACTTGGCCCAAAAATTTATTATAAGGTTACTTACGACTTGCCATGGTTCATAGGCCGATTCGGCTCGGGGGGAAATTTTGCCCATCTTATTGGAGAATACCCTTTAAGGGAAAGTGAACCGACCAATTTTTAAAATTAAATGAATGTAATTTTACTTGAAAAAAAAAAATGTATCAAATAAAAAAACATTAGTGCATTAAAATTACCCTTAACTAACTCGGAACCATATAACATAGCTAACGCAGTGGTGGAATTTCGTTCGCTTTCATCTGTGATTAGCGGAACGACATCCTGCTTATTTTCAAAATCTAAGAATAAAAAGATTATACATAGCTTTCAACTAAAAATAAAAAAGAACTGAAAGAAGCAAAAGAGAAGAATAAAAAAATAATGATAATAATGATAATCATAATTAATAACTATAAAAATATTAGTTAGAAAATGAAAGAAATGAAGTGATAAATATTATATGATGTAAAAATCATTTACCCGAAAATACTCTTTTAAAAAACTGATAATATTTTTACGAACGTTACCGAGAGCGTGTATTAGACGATATTTCTTCATGGAGAATCGAGCCTTTTCAAGTAGCAGTTGACTCTTGTGCAGAGGTTCACTTTCTTGAATATACAGCTGAGTGAAGAGAAAAAAAGTTCAATTATCTCTGGGACGAGAAATTTTAACAGTGCCTATGAAATTATGTATCAGTTTGGTGTAATTACTTGGTCATCGTGAATTCCTATGTACAGAGCTGGTTGTAAGGGTCTGTCTTTTCTGCTTGAATTCTCCCAAGGTTTAAATAGGTCGATCCATTCTAGATGACTTCCAACTAACGTCCAAGTATTTACAATTGGCGAATCAAACTGAACGGAGACAAAAGGATAAATGAATAAATAAAAATGTTTTCAAACTGCCGATAAAGAACCAATAGATGTGGGCAATTATTTGATAATTTTCGACATAAATCTAGACCTTGAAAGAGGAAGGGCTAGAAGAAAGTCCACGTGGATGAAACCGTATATATCAATATAAGAATTTTGAACAATTATTGAAGAAACAAAAGTATAATTTTCACCTATAACCAGTTTCCCAGGTGTTTTGAAACAGTCACAACAAAGGGTTTCTGGCGTCAACTCCCCAATTTGGTTCATGTTCCATTTATTGCTGTAGCATTGATGACTTCATTATAATTGGATTTTTTTCACTAAACTGATGAGAAGTTATCTTGGGCAGATTCTTCTAACCAGTTCCGCTTCCAGGGCAGGGTTATGCTTACAATATTAGAAGGAAAGTTGCTACTTACCTCATATTTCCATAACGTTTCTTCCGGCTTTGTTCGACGTGAAACAAATAGCAAGCCTTTCGGTACGACGGCTCTTACATAGAATTCTGTCGATTTTTTTGAATTCAAATTGCATTCGGGAATGGCGTTATGGGATACGGTGATGTTATGTAGTCCCACACTGTAATTCCATCTAAAGACAAGAAGCGCGTGAAAATTCAGACAGTATTGAGTAACTAATGCACGAATGTGTTCAGAGTTTGAGCTAATTTTCTTTTCACTGAGAGAGCTTGGAATTGAAGTTATTCTACTCTAACCACCTAACATGTTGTCACCCATATTTTCAATGCTAAAGTCAGAAATTTTGAAAAATGAGAACGAATAAAATGTGGATATCTACCTCTATTTTGTAAAAAGAAATAATACTTTTTTAATTTATTCGTTTATTTAAATGTTCCTCATGACAGAAGACTGTTTTCACAATCCTATCACTATTTTTCAAGTGAATATTTATTTAATTAGGTAGCGATCATGTAAGAAAATGGAAAATTTTTTGCGAAAATTCTAACGAAGGTCACTCGTCTAACAGAACCACTGTTACCACAAATTTGTATTTGAAATAAAAAGAAAAAAAATGTAAAACATGATAATAGCATCCATTTTAAAGTGATGTAAAAATTGTTTGTCATTCAACGTTTAATCTTTAACACGAATAGGGCGATGTAAGTTATAGAAAAAAAAAAAAAATTCGAAGACGTACCGAGTACCTAATTCTGAAATTCAGGTTTTTTAAAACGGAAAAAAAACCAATTTTATGACTATAATTTTTTCGAGTTTCTACATTGCGCTCGTGTATAATTCTTATCTTTATTTGCGTGCGAACATATTTTTAAAAATGGAGAGAAATTTTCTCAGTTATCTACCTAGGCTATTCTGTTTTTCCAAGTTTTCTACAATATCAAAGTGAATCTAATCAGTTTTCACTTTGATTTTTGTCTCGAGGCAGTATATTTGAATATCACGAAGATAGGAACACATAAAAATATTTAAAGTGAATGAGAAACTGAAACTTGAGAAGATTTTCAATCCAAAGGATAATTTATTTACCTTTCTGTTCTACTCGGCAACTCAATGGCTCGAACTTTTTGTGTTTCACGTCTGAGTATTATCATATCGGTATGAAGGTATGCATTTTCAGTCCAATTACTGCATTCATTCATCGAACATTCGTAATAAACGTGTCCGCTTTCAATGTCGATCGCATACGATCTGATTTCTTTACCACCTGTAAAACATTTAATAAAATAGGTACAGATAACACCAAAACGCTGGGCTGTCAAAAAATTTGAAAAGTTGTCAAAATATGGATAAGTTACGCTGAAGAGTTTTTTTGTTAAGATTACTATTTGAAAGTGTTCGTTTACGAGTGGGAAATTTTTTTCTTATTTAGCCTACTGCATTCGGAAGTAATCGACAATCGTGAAAAAATTGATGGGCGAGTGTTTAAGGTGCGACCACACACTCGTCTTAACCCAAGCCAAGTACCCGAGCATTGCAATTCAATAAATGCTCGGGTACTTGGCTCGGGTTAAGACGAGTGTATGGTCGCCTCTTTGGAAATATTACGAAATTGCTCGTAATGATAGGGTCTCTAGCCAGGAGGCTCTCCAAGATAAGTCATTTGCATTGCCCATCCCCAAGGGAAATGTTTCCCCAGACATTCGATTTGTCCCCCAGGCATTGCATTCTTCGCCCCTCTACTAAGTATTGTGCGAGATAATAATCTTACCAGAAATATCGACATCATCCCAGTAAGATCTAAGCAACGAGTCGGTATTCACAGGCATCGGTTCGATAGACTCGCCATCGAATTTGTAAAGACCTCCACTCAGTGATGGAATGATTCGAACGAGCTGCGATTTCTCCGACAGCTAAATCAAGCATACACACAAAGAATTCGTTTCACATTTTTTAATAGGAACTTCGTCGATGTCGGCATGCAAGTACAAACTAAATAACAGTAATAAAAATTCAAGAATACCTCCAAATGATGGATGGTTGAGGAGAGCAGAGGTCCTGGTTCTGTGGCCACCGACCATAGTTTCTCACCTTTGTCCAAAGTCAACGCAGTTACCTGGCCATCGAGGGTACTGACGAGCAGTAATCTGAAACATATCAATGAATATTAGGGACGAATGCAAAATTACTGCGTCAGAGATGACTGCAAAGACAAATAGTGGGAAAATGCATTCACTCACTTGCGATTACTGCGAAGTTCGTTACAGAATTCGATTACATCAGTGTTTTCAGAAACACTTAAACACACAACAAACGAATAAAAGAAGAAGAATAGTCCAACCAGTTTACTAAAGAACATTTTTCACCGACAAACGAACGTCAAATTGAATCATATTTTTGAAAATATTAAAACAATACCGAAATTCACGAATGATATTCACCTCGTCCCTTCGACGATTTAACTCGATTTTTATAGAGAACTCTTCCTTCAACTCAATTTTAGTAGTCAAGCACCACTACTACTACAACACAACTTGCCTAGATTCGGTACTCCACTCCGCTCCACACCATCAAAACCCCTACCACTACCAGGTGTACCAGTTCCACTGCCTTGCCCCTTGTGCCTTGCCTTTTCATTTACCTCGCCCTTCACCCATTCGCGCTCGTTTTGAGAATCATTAATGGTCAATGCTGTGCTAGGCGGTCAACGTTGGTAAAAAAAAGAAAGAATGATGGGTGGGAAGGAGGCAAGGATGCAGCCAAGTAGCCAGTTGGGTCGGTTGGTGTTTGTTTGAAAACGAGAGCTATTCGAAAAAGTTCCAACAAGCAAAGAACACGTATGAGAAAAGTATTTACAAATACCATCGCTAGGAGTGCTGGGTAAGAACGCCTCACTTTTTAGTGAGTTTAAAAATTCAAAATATTTTTAAATTTCTGTATCCAATCCATGTCTGTATTATAAAATTATTTAATTTTTACCCATTTTCCAAAATTCAAAAAATGATTTTAGGCATTTCAAAGTGCACATTGTGCAATTTTAGGTAAATTCATCGTATCGGTAAATTTTAAATCCTCCATTTTGATGGAAAATTATGTCAGATTATATAAAATAGTCAGAATAGTCTAAAAAAAAAAAAGAAAAAAGAAATTTTCATTGTTAGAATTCCTTTGAGAGTTTGACTTTCAGTACATAAAATATTTTTTTTTTTATGGAAAATTTTGTCACGAGTCATGACTGATGACATTACATAACAGAAATGCACCATGTCTTGTCAGTATATTTTTAATGTAAAAATATACTTGAGTGATTGCCACTACTAGTACAATTCAAAATAAAAATAACTGAGAATTCCAAATTTTTGTTGAAAATACTTAAAGTTTGCTAACTTTTGCTTCTGGGTCCTAACTCACAACTTTGATGGAAAAATAAAAGTATAAAATAGATAGTAAAATATTAAACACCAATAAAACATTCACATTATCTTTTAATATTCAAAACATTAAAAAACAATTTTTAACAAAATTCACAAAAACTATAATTCCAAAAAAAAAAAACAAAAAAAAAACATAATAACAATGAATCACAGAACATACAGAAAATTGCTAGAGAAATTCTACTGAAAATTGAAAATTAGAAAAATACTGCATCTATAACTCTGATCATTTTACTTGAATAAATTTATCGAACTTTGATTCTCGCAAATAATTTAATTAAAGCTTGTTCAATAAAAAATAACGATTTCAGTGATGATATAAGCTACAAAAAATTATGAAAAACAAAGTAGCTCGTTTTGAGACAAATACAATAAGTTTTGATAGCTTTCAATTTCATCAAATAAATAACCGTACAGGCGTTTTCACGTTTGTAAAATGAAAATTACCAATAAGATTCGATAGAAGAGTTTTAATCTGCTGAAAGATCGCGAAACAGTGGAGGTTTTGAATCAATTTTCGGTTGCTCTTTAATGGCATAAATTCTTTGTTTATTGCTCTTTACTTTTTTTCCACTTTCCATTTTTTTAATGGAATATCCCTTCCAACCGAAATTTTTATTTCCCTTATGAAGTATAGCAACAAATGCGATCGCTGGCTAAGGTTATTTAAATGCCATCACTGATTCAAGTTATTTTTTAAAAAAAACCTCAGGATTAATATTGGATAATGTTTTTGATTTTTTTAAATTGTTCGGTAATTACTGAAATACGATTTTAAATAAATTCGAGTCCTTCGTATTTTAAATTCGAAGAAACTTTGGTGTCTGGTAATAATATCTGCCCGTCGATAGTGAAGGCAGTGATGTAGGTTGCTGACGTTCCATTGAATTCTTCTGACTTCAGGGCAACAATAACGTTATCGTTTGTCTGAGGAATGAATTTGAAACTAGAAAATCCTCTAGTCGGAATCACGCTGCCCACATATCTCACCTGAAATCATTTTTATGGTTAAGAAAAAAAAAAGGGGAATGGTTGAAAATGAACAAATCCACGATCGTAGCTCACCGTTATCTCGGTAAAATTAGGATTGGCAATCAATAAAATATTAGTTCCACGATATTCGTCGGCAACTTCATCATAAGCTGATCTAGAGCTCCTCCTGGGCAAGAAAAACCATTTTTTGTGAATCGTACTCCATACTGCTGATTCGTGTATCATATAACCTAAGAGAAAATCAAAATGTCTATGAATCTGAGTTGAAAATAATCCGTCGTTGGTAAATCGATCTTCAGTAGGTACCTGGAAAATTAATATTTACGGCCCTTCGCAGAGCAAGATACTCGGACTCCCAGTCAACATGATTGACTTCACCAGTAGGAGAAATGACTTTAATCCACATCGGATTATGATTTTCATAAACGCCTCGATTTGTGGTCCACTCTTTGCCCATACTACCGACGTACAGGTGATCGTCTTTCACTGTAGCCCATTCTGCTTTGAATCCTGAAAACAATTTTCTTCGAATTATTAAAACGAGAAATTGAAAGAGGAAGAAATTACAAAATCATTCTAACCTTTAGCAGACTTTCCATCGCCATCGGTAAGGATTACCCAAGGAATTAATGAATTTTTCCAAATTTCATATACTATTCCGGTTCGATCGTCGAAAGTCAACAATCGTCCGTTAAAAACTATCAACTCGGACAGTTCTGCTCCTCTACCAGCGAGTGAATAAGAGGATATCAGAGTTTTAGGATTTTTACTCAGTTGCGCAGTTACAGTCTTATTATAAAAATTCCAGTTTAATGTACCAGTCAGGAAGTAACTTATCCAACTATTTCTTTTCGTTTTTGATCCGGTATCCAAGTCTGCTACTAATCCTATTGTGTACTCAAAATAGGGAAACGCAATTTTCGCCGAAGTAAGAGGATAGGTTCGATTGTAATAGGAATACTTTTTGTAATCGTTTAGCACTGCCATGTTACCGTTGTATTCATTGTAGGTGAATATTAAGGCGAATAAACCAAGAGCTGTTATGAGTGTTACAAATTTGACCTGAGAACGAATGGTACTATTGGAAATACGGTATGCTGGAGAGGAATTCAAAACTTGCCTCCAATCTCTGATAGTCATTCTGTAAATAGAGACAAAAGCAATTCACATTACGATAGCACAGAATACGTGTGAGCGCGGTAGTAAAGCATTCGCGAATCGAATCTCGGACTACATTCGAATGCAGGTGAGAAGGATTTAATCTGAATTCGACAGAAAAGCAAGACTTGAGACGAGTTGGCAATTTTTTTTTTCCTTTCCGGAGTGTTACTTCCATACGGGACCCAATGTAAAAAAAACTACGTTCAAGGTGGGCATGTCGTAAAAAATGATCAACGATTTGTGGAAAATATTTTCATTAGTCATTGGGGCTCCCGGACTTATTATTCCGGAACCGTTTTTCTGAATTCTGTTGTATCGAATAGCCTTTTTTCTGAATGCTCTACTCCGAAATTCCGAATGACAAGATGCAGAATGACGAAAAAAAAAAACAATTTTAATTAGCAAATCAAATGCCTTGGGTGGCAAAATGGACCCTTTTCCCCAACTCTCCCGGGGGAAAATTTTTCTTGGAGAGCAAATGACTTTACGTTAGGTATGACGTAGGAGGGGGGGCTATTGTTGGTGTGGTTTGGAAGTTTGAGTTATATGGAAATGTATGTATTTTTACAGGTAAAAATTTGATAAGCTAATAGTGTACCATTTTTAGAAAAAAAATTTCAAGTCTGGAGTATAGACTGAGAATATTTTTCTTATAATGAATAGTTGAAGGAATAAAATTAAATCCACTAACGAAGACTTTGATAATTCTAAATTGTATGAAATGATACCTAAAGCGTTTGGCTGTTTCGTAAACATCTGTTTTCTTGTATCTGTTTTTCAACATCTTGAATAATTGAAGGCTGGACCACGATAAGTATCATTTTTACTACCTGCAAATTCAAGTATTATGGAATGAAGAAGTACAAATTATTGTTAGGAAGTACTGTCTCGCAGAGTTTATCAAATATGACATGTCATTGACAGGTTGAGAAAAAATGATCTGGCAATTAGAATACGAAGCCATTGTTTTGCAAAGAAATAAGAGAAATCCAGTGAATTCTCAATCTTGACTTTTTACTTACCAAGTGAAATGAATTTATTCTTCCGAGAATAAGAATATTAATAGCATAGTTGAACGAAACAGGTTTCAGTGCAGGTTCAAATGCCTGTGCAGGTGTGATCAACTCCTCTCTTGTAATCCAGTGACGAAAGTGGAATGAAGTCTTGATAAATTTTGAGTGAAAATAGATGTACGAATCCAAAAAAATTACAGTTAAAAACTATGTGAATTAAGAAAGAGAATTTGAGATTTAATTATTTATTTTTTTGCGGAAAAGATTGAAGAGACGAATTCACAGTGGGTCAGAGTGAGAATTGTTATCATTCTCTTAAAAGTTATCACACCTCACAGCTCATCAAATCTCCCGGCCATGTTGCCAGTTTTTGCGGTTGTGTGACAGTGATCTTTAAATAACACGACTATTCAGCCAGTTCATTTTTGCGTCTTTCTTTGTAAAAAAAAAAAGTTCTGAAATCAGTTTTACTGAAAGTTCAAACGATTACTTCTTCCACTTTATTCTATCCGAAACAGACGACAGTAAAATGATTGGAATGAAATAATTGTATTTTTGCATTCTTCAATAAATTTTTCTTTTGGTACGTAGACCATGCCTAGTCCTACTTTCTATTAATTATTTCTGTGATTTCTGTGAATGGGTAACCTGGTTCACAATGGGAATAAAATTTTCTGTCTTTTGCTTTAAAATAAAACCCTTTTCATGGTAAACCGAGCTTAAACCAGGCCCAAGATTTTAAAGCTTACCAAAAACCAAGCAAAAGAAGAAAAATTGAAAAAAAAAAATTTCAAAGAAAAGGGGTGTGAGTGATATTGTGGCTGATATGGAGATAAATACCAAAATGAGTTGGATTAAAAATAAAAAACATTTATAAAAGAACAATTTCATCTAATTATTATTCATAAATCTAAAACAAAAACAGTCAACTTGAACATGAAATTAAAGAATAAAATTACACACCATAACTTATTATGTTGGAAGTAATTTTTACTCTACGACTTGGAGAACTTTTCAATCAGTACTTTTAACAAAATATTATTCTGTCTCATTAAATCTAGTTTCTCTTCTTCGATTTGGGCTATTTTCTGTTGAAACTGCGATTCCGATTTACGTAACAGTTTTAGTTCGTTCAGGATAGCGTAGTTTTCGGTGGAATACGAACTAGGGGACGAGTTCTGCACATTTGACTGGGGGAACTCCATCTGAGAGGCTTCAGACTCGGAATTGATGATAATGTTATCCACGCTCGCCTCTTCTACGCTGATAAATCTCATATCGATATCTTCGACATCGCCTACATTATCATCTTCATCATCGTCTTCCCAGTCAGTTTCTCCTGCAGGATCCGCCACAACAATTTTATGTTTAAGAAGTTCACGAACTTCTCTGCAAAAAAAAAAAAAATTAGTTAACATTACGGTAGGCCTACCTATTTGGCAAGTGAATGACTGATGCAGCATAAAAAATTTGACCAAAAAGAAAACTGACAATGAAAAATTATGAAATTTCCACTTTTTGCAGGGGACGTTAAAAATTAAGAAAAATTTTCGAGTGGTTTGCCTTTTATTTTTGTTACTAATGTCAAAAATTTCTCACTCCAAACCCCATGGTGTTGGCAGAGTTCGCCGAGGGCAACCAAAATCATACAAAAACCTTGGATATAAAGGGACTGTAATCATATCGCAGTGCTTAACTAAAACTCGCAGTTTTTCTGGTAATGACCTACAATTTTATTCAATTTTGCATGAAAATTCGGTTTTATATTTTATCGCCGGGGAAGTAAAGTGGAGGCTTTGAATTAAAGTAAGCTTAAATATGAGAACTTACGACTCGAACAAGAAAAACGAGCGTACGCCACAGCGTTTCTTCTCCATGTACTTTTTATAGGCTCGAATCAAAGTTCCATAACGATTTCTGGTTTGTCTCGCCGTAAAATCGTATCCACGGGAATTGACCTGATTCGTTATACACTGCCATATTTTACCTTTCGACCTGAACTTTCGCATTTTCTGTTGATTTTTCACTAAGCCCAAGTAGGCAGCTATAAAAATTTTTGTACTATCTGGATCCCATCGATTAAGATCGACAACAGGTTGCGAAGATACTGATGTGGAAAATTCTTTGTGGTCTGAGGAGTCGGAATTCACGAACTCGGTGTCTTCGAAAAAATTACTATTTTCAGAGAACAATTCGCCAATGTCACTTCCAAACAAAACGTTTTTCCTCTTTTCAATTAGGGCTTTGATTTCACTGCAAAAATTAAATAACGTATATCAAAGAAATGAATACCTAACAACAATTTTCAGTCTGTTGAAAAATTTTGGGGTAGATTTTCTATTAAGGTATAGGAACAGGATTTAGATTTTCGAATACGCTGAAAGTGTGAAGTGTAAGCCAGACCTTCCCTCAAATATCTGATTGAATGATGAAGTGATCTTACATAAATGCATCTAAAACGTTTCATCTGCACAAAATTACATACAGAGAATTTCTGAGATGAATAATTTACGAATGAATGGAAGTAGCAATTTCTGTTCGGGAAATTCTATATTATTCTGTCTGAGATATCCATGTCTGGGTTGGCTAGACAATCGCTCAACAAGCATACTATTTCTAAATCTAATGCGACCTTATATGAATTACTATTTCTCTCTATTCGAATTGATGGGAATGCGAATACTCACTCATCAAACAGAGACGAGATGCAATTATGTACTCTACTGGGTTCGGATATTCGCTTTTTGTACGATCTTTCGAGGGTAACCAAACGATTTTGAGCTTGCTTCGGATTCACAAGGTAGCCGTATTTACTCATCTCTTCGATTATATGAACCCATAGTTGATTCTTCGTTTTTAAATGCGACTTCTTTCCGAAATCTCGAATACCATCTTTGTATAAACTCAACAACAATCTCGTCGACGAATCGTCCCATTTGAATATACTCGTATCTGAAACAAAATTTCGATTGATTAATGAGTACTGCGCGCACAGGAACGGAACATCGCTTTACGTTGATTGACATTGATCCAAATCCAATAGAAACTACTCACCCGTTAGAATTGATTCTTTCTTGCATTCCACAATTTCTATCGACTCCATTGTTTAGAAACTCATCAGTGACTAGAATTGAAACAAAATTCAAAATAATTTGCTTTGGCGCCGAAATTGAAACTTTACTTTCCAGTTAGGTAAAGTAGCAAAAAATTTGATGCAAATTGCAGAATGATAGAAATCACCTTTTTGCGCACAGAATGTAATGCAAGCGTTGTAAGCGGGTTGTAAAGTTGTAGAGCAAGTTGTTACTGCACACGCTTGTGCTTCTCCTTGAGAGCAACAGTCCAAATTTAGTGAAGTGTGAACGATAATCACGGTTCAAACTGTACAAAGTAATTAAGCATAAAATGAGACGTAACGACGAAATAAATCAATAGTTGAAACGATAATGATGAATTATTACGAAAATTTCCTTCATAATTATTCAGATTTTACAAAAATCAAAATGGCAAAAGGTTGTAAAATTTTCGAAGCAAACAAACAAATTCGTAAGCAAATCCAGCATAATCGCGCTCGGAGCTAGATAAAATAAGTGTGCTGGTTCTTAGAATACGAATTAAGGAGCCCACGGATCGGCGGATGGTTTGGTGAGGCGAGGGCAGGGCATGACTCATGATAATGATCACATAAATTTCAGACTGCGGATCGGTGATCAGTGATCACACATAGAACAGTGTGCACACGACGCATTACAAAAATTTCGATTGTGTTTTACTTTTTATTTTACTTTACTAACCAGTCAATCTGGTAGAAATTTTTTTCACTTGGTTTTTTTTTTAATTATTCTATGTCGCCAATTTTTCAGTCAAATTTTAAATCTTGGATTTTCATTGAATAGTTTACGACTTATCTTCATACTAATAGTAATTGGCTAATTGCTATAACTTATCTTGACAAACTGTGTAGAATCAGCTGGGGAACGTTCAATTTTGGTTGTGCGCGCGTTTATGGTAGTGAGGATATTAGTCGCCTTCTGTCGCTGCGTTTTCAGTGGGTCGGTGAAGTCTCACTTACTTAGAGTGAGGATTGCAATCAATTGCAATACTGGCTTAGGTGGTGTTCGGTCTTGAGCCCGATTTAGCCTCAAAGTTTTCAACGTTAATTCCTCTCTTGTACCTGGTTTATATCATGTCTAAACTCCACTTGAGCCAGTGTCGTAATCCTCGCCTTTAGACTGCTTGTATAATACTCACTATAGTCCGAAGCCTCGAGGGGTCGTGAGATAATTAGCATAAATCAGTTTTTTTTTTCTAAAATTTGTCCATCAGTTATAGCTAACTTTTTCGCACTTTATAAAATACAACATAGAGCTATCAGCTGTGTAATGTTAGAATAATCAGAAGTTTACTGCGGAGCCCTTACGAATTCTTTACACTTTATGCGGTTTTTCTATTTTCATGATTCAAAATTATCATTTACTTAGACGGTTTTATGCGAGAAATTTCATTGAGCATTGACATTTGAGATACAGCCAGTTGGATAGGTGGCTGGATTTATAAACTTCTATACTGTAAATAGGTAATTAATTTTTTCGATCATTTATAATAATATACCCAAGTTATTTGTAATTATTTGATTATTTTGAAATTTTTTTTTCATTTTTTGTCGTTTCTCTAAATGAATAAGTATGCTACAATATTATTCATTGATGAAATCCACTAGCCTACGAATATTTTTTACACTTCAGGTTTTTTTTTTGTAAAAAAAGAAGCTTATTAAACTGAACATATAAATGAACTGGTGCATACCAAAACATCAACATTTTATGTAGTTATGATGAAAAAGAAAAAAAAATTAATATACTTAATTGAAAGAGTCATATCTTGAGTAGTTACATAAGCATGAGCTAAAGGTAACTAGAAAGTAGTAACTCTTAACTAACTAGGGGGAGCGGGACGACGGAAAATCTCATTGACATTGTACGAATAAATGATTGAAATAAGAACGATGGAATACGAAAAACATAATAGCTGTACTTAATGAGGACTACACATACACGTCCATCCAAAAAAAAAAAAAGAAAGAAAGAAAGAAAAACCTCGGAGAAATATTTTGAATTAATTACATACTAATAATACTTTTGTGAGAGACTTTAGGTGGAACAAACACGAATTATTCAAACTGCATGCACTTTATTGGCCAGTAAAAGTCGCAAAAAGTGGATCTAGGATCGTGGTCTAAAATCAGTCTATCATCAATTCGAAGTGGACAGATCCTTGTTTATCTTTTTGACGATAGTTGATATTTTTGGCCCAAGCTCGACATTCGATATTTATCAAAAGCCCAGCTAAAAAACAAACAAAAAGAACAGACATGCATGTTGATTGATTCATGAAAATACGATAAATTTAATGAGCAAATTCGATGAGATACTTACGTTTTGGTCTTTCTATATGTACAGCAACCAAAGGACTGAGATAACCTTCAGAATTTTCATATGGGAAGTAATAACCAGGAAAGCCTTGTTTTGGATAATAGCTAACAGGCCCGATAAATTCCGAATCAGCGGGACTTTCGCCTTTACAGGATACCCAAACAGTGTTCAGCTATAAGAAAAAAAATTTTAAAACTTTATAATAAATTGACTATCCGTATATTTTGATTTTTGTGAATGAGGAAGACTGTCTCGGGTAACATATACGAGTTCATAAAAACAATACGTACTTATAGCTAATTTTACTTTTTTTTAAAAGTTTTTTAGGAACAGTGAAAATTTTGGAGGCTTTTTAGTATGTATTTTTTCTAAATTGAAGTGAATATCATTATTTTTTAATTCTGGGCAAAGCACTTGTTCGCCAAAGTGACATCACACGATATAGGATTTTAGGTACTGGTAAACTTGACTGATGGAATCATATGGAAAAAAAAAAGTATATCCGATCAAAAAATGATACGAATTTCTCTTTTGAAGAGAATTTCAAAAAACTTATTAGCTTAGCCTGTCTCGATTTTGAAGACGTGCATCACAGAGTGTACGAGAATTAAAACAATAATTGGTTGAAAAAATAACAAAAAACCGAATTACCGCGTAGTTGATAAAATTTCAAAGGCCCATACGTCATTTTGTTTAGGAAATAGTGAGACTATAAATAAAAAAGAACCTATTTTTATTAGTATCATGACTGGTTATTATCGGAAATGTCAAATGCAGACCTCTCTTAGAGACCACCCTGTGTGGTCAATTGTGGTATGGTAATGTAAAATTAGGCTCGATTAGATCAGAAATGGACTAAAATACTTTGAAAAATTAACACTCAAATCAAAAACTAACCTCTAACCGTTTCGAACCGTCACCAGATGTTGCTAAATCACGAATGTGTTGTTTTAGTTGTTGTGGCATATCATGAGGTAAATCATTAGGATCCGTGTAGAATTGCGGTTTCCAACCGTATATCTGCAAGTGGATCGAATGCGAGTAACAAAATTAGATCGAAAAATATTGGTAGTCGAATATGAAAATAACGTATTGTCAGTATATACCTTATTCAGTTTCAAAATGATGCAAGGACTAGATCTATGATACATATAGGAGTTCTCTTCTGTGCATGGAGAAAGTAATTTCACATCAACGAAACAAACTTGACCAGGATTGGGTAGCTGATTGTAGTAACAGTTGAAAATATTCTGCCCTTGGCCCGGGGTTTGACCAGGTTTCTTGTACACTGGAGTATTTGGAAAAAACAATTGTCGAACGCATAAAATTAGAAACTTGCACAACTAAAGGCACGATGACAATAATATAATGCTATCATCAACCACCAAAAATTTTGTAAATTCTGCCTCATACCAGATGATAACAGACTCGATATAAATTGAAAAAAAAAAATTATTAAATGAATTCGGAAAATACCTACTTGCGCGATACAGATACCTAATACGATATGACTGACATATTTTTTTCTTTGTTCGGAAGAAAATGAAATTGAAAAATTGTCAAGTATACTTTTAGAACGTGTCTGAAAATTATACATTACAGTTTGTACACATGTTACAAACTGATTGAATACTTTCTTTAAAACTTCATGAAATGATTTGAAAGGACCAACCCATCAACTTTGTTACGGTACTATAACCAAATTGAGCTACGTGTAGGACTTGTTGCCTAATCGATTCGCCGTAAATACGAAGCGACTCTCGTTGCCTATACATGTACGAGTATAATGAAAACTTTTTTTTTTGTCCAACGTATTTATTTTGCAGTTTTCATTCACTTATTACCTTAAAGGATCAAGAATAATTTGAGGGTAGCTTAGCATCTATAAAATAAAATCCAATGTCCGTATCCGTATGTCTGTCCCATAATCGCAATTCGTAAACAAATTATTGTTCATTTCGTGATTACCCACCCAATGGGCAAAATATTTTGAAAACGGATCCGTTTTATTCCGGGTTACAATCCGTTTCTGGATTATAACCCGGAATTTTCCTGTTTTCCGGCTTCTAAAACTGATTTCGAACGGATTGTAATCAGTCTTGCCGGAAATGAGTCCGGATTATTTTCCGTGAAGGCTGTTTTATGATATTTGTTGGCCCGGGTTATAATCCGTGAAACCGTTTTACAAACGGATTTAGAAAAATTGCCCAAAAATTATCACTAATTATAATCAGGAAATCCGTTTTACAAACGGATTTGGAAAAATAATCAAGATGACAAAAATATCTGCAAATTTTCAGATCCGATGGTCGAAAATAAAAACGGACTGACAACGGATAAAATTCTCATTTTCCGGATCATTTTCTCATTTTTTGCCCATCGGGATATACTCTGCAGCTTCTATTTGACGTAGAAAGAGGAAAATCTCAGAAATATGATGATGTATAAATCTTTTTTATTAGAGATTTGATTTCACTGCTAATGATGAAAATATTTTTGAAAACTTTGAATTCTATTCCACACTTCTACACAACACTTTGGAACGGAGCAATTTTCATGCATTCGCATTATCATGATAACGTGGACTTTGAGAAGGATGAGCGGAATTTGAGTGAATTGAGCAAAATTTTAGCAAACTTGAGCAAAATTTGAGTGGACAATGAGGTAAATTTGAGCGAAGAGGGGGCGTAATCCCGTCGGGCCATGCTAATACGTAATAAAGTCTTACCATCAAGAAATTGAGTTAAACCGTCTACCCAGAAACGAAAGCTATTATTATTTTTTCCTTGGTACCAGATCAAAGAGCTCAACACATTACGCTCGCTAGATGGTAGAGGACGGAAGCCCAAACCTGTAAATAAATTTATTTGAAAATAATTTTTATCTATCGGAACATTTTCAATATTAACATATTATCGTATTTTTGAGGACATTCAACTGACTAAACACTTGCTCGAAGGATGTCATGCTTACTCAAGTAACTTACCCATAGTTGTGACCAACGAGAAGTGATGAGTTACGTAAAAACTTTAAAAAATTTGTAATACCTTTGAAAAATCATACATTTTTCCTTTGACTATGTAGGTATAATACATACAGTCAAAGCATTTTCCTTATAATTGGAATTTTAAACTTCGATATAAAAATTAATTTAGGATAATTTCTCGAACACTTCTGGGAAATTGTGAAATTAGATTTAAGCTATAACTAACTCACTTAATTTTTTTTTTAGTTTTTTTTTTTTTTTCTCTCATGCGTTGAATACCTACTTTCTTTATTTAAGAAGTATTTTTTCGTTTTTTACTTATTTTCAAGCCCAAATCAGCATCTCAAAAGAAAGTAGAGAGTAACATCTAAATGTACCTAGTATTAAAAATAGAATAACATTTGAAAAATTTTAGTACCGGGATTCGTCCCAATTAGCGACTCCGAGGTCAGATGGGTTGGCGTTCTAGGGTTGAGGGTGAGTGAGAAAAGCCACCATAAACTCAGTGACATAGCCGCCAAAACTGTATAAAATATCACGTAAAATAAGACAAAACGACCTGTAACAGATTAGAAAAAATTATATTAACCCCTTGAATTGATCGATGGGATGGCTAAAAATACTTTTTTTGGTTCGTGCTTACTTCAAAGTAAAAGTTTTTCAAAACAAAGTATAATGATTGATAAAAAGTATGAATGTTCTTCTAATTATAATTATTTCTTGCTATGGGAGCACATAATATTTCATGTTAAAGTTAGTCGGTGTGAATACTCGTAGGATTTGGTTTATCAGCCTCGAATTTGATGCGAAATCGTTTTATATAAAAGTTGTCATTATATATTACTGATCAATGCAATGTGAAGAAATTTATTTTTTATTTTTTTAATGAAAATACTATCTATAATCTCGTACATTTTTACCAGCTGGCTTACAATTGATTGAATCAGTGAATGAACTGCGAAGTAACTATGAAGCATCGATCTATTTGACTTGGAGTGAATGTACGAAAAGATGATCTATATCACTTTTATCGTTCATCACAAGCCAATATTTTTGTATTCAGAGAAATATTTCAATTAGATTTAACTACGAAAAATTCGGAGAACACGTGAATTTTTGTTTGGTTTTGTTCCTGTTTCGGTCTCGTTTGTGTTGTGACCCGTTTGTGTGCACATGTTTGGTGACTCGTGTTTTGAATTTTGACAGTGTAGCCACTAGCCGCACGTAACACTTGAAAATTGTGATTCCGCTTTTTAAAATGTAGTGGGGAGTCTGATAACGACGAGTGATAAATCAGATTCAATTATTCAAAAATTAACAAGAACAACTGCATGTAGTGCAAAGAAATAAGCAAGTAAGTATTTTCGTTTTCACTTTTCAGTGTTATATTTCTCTTGTAATCTGTTTTACGTATAATTACCGTGAAATTACACCAATAACACTGTGAAACCAAAAGAAAGAGAAGTGAAGACTGCGAGAAAAACCACAGAACACACAGTCCAAATCTCCCGGTAGAAAAGCTGCAGACTTCAATTTCAAGAAAGTCAAGCCTTTTGCGAAGAAGTAAATTGTTTAAAAAATAATGTTCATGATAATAATCGCATAACCGATGGCATTCAAGTGCACGCTTTTTGATTCAGGCGCTGTGAGATTTTGGCATTAAAAAGAATCGTGGCATTTTCCATCGATTTATTGGTTGATTAATCGTGATTTTCTGAGTATTGCTGCCCATGAAACGCTAGCATATACGTCCTATAATCCTGTTCGACAGTTTCCTATTCTAATATGGGTCGCCGAAAAAGTAAGAGAAAACCACCTCCAAAGCGAAAGGCCATCGAACCTTTGGATACACAATTCAACTGCCCATTCTGTAATCACGAGAAGTCATGCGAAGTGAAAATGTGAGTTAAACGGTAATTTGTCGCCGTTTATTCGTACCTCAACTCTCAAGTCATTCTAGTTTGTTCTTTTTTGATGTGTTGATATCTTCATTCTCATCATTACGTATATTACAAATTGTGGGAGGTTAATTTGAAAGTATTGAATTTAATTATTAAATTAAATTAGTTTATTTTCAAAGACCAAGGTTGAACTAAGTTGAGTTGTTAAAACATTGGAGTCAAAGCTATCGTTGCGAATACGACCTCAGTCTGTTTGGCAAATTATTTAAGAAATGAAGAAAAAAGCGTACTTATTTTTCAGCGGCTAGTTATTAGTTTGAAGTTGGAGTCGAATATTTGATTCTCAGCATTGATAAGTCTCTTTCGATATTATTTGCTTGAAAAATATTTTTCAAAGTAGGTATTGAAAGATATTAACACGAGGAAAATGCAATTGTGAAGTTCTGCAACTCGAATTTTTTTCTCACATTCTTTACTTTCCGCCGTATCTCATTTCTGCGTTCATTTTGCAGGGACAAAAGTCGAAATTCCGCTAGAATTACATGTACTGTATGTTTAGAAGATTATCAGACGACGATTAATTTTTTGTCGGAAGCAATCGACGTGTATAATGATTGGGTGGATGCTTGCGAAGCTGCTAATTAGAGATTGCCCAAATGCTGCGACCGCCGTTTCGTGAGCCTTCTGTCATTTTTGTTTCTCGATATTTTGCCTGTTTTTTTGTGCGTCTCGTGGAAGGACATATTTGCTTCGAGTCTGTAGCTTGTTAGCCAAGTTCGCCGTTTCTTTTTGATGCTCGAGCGGTCACATTCTGTTTTTAAGGAGATGTAAATTTTGGTTTTCGTTTTTTAATTTGACGGTATTCGATGTATCCTTCAGGACTTTTACGATCGTAACATAATAAATGTTTGTGTAAATATGGACGAATCTATTCTTCAACATCTTCGGTGGGTGGTAAGCCTATCTAAAAGCTCATGTACGAAGTGAAAAGTATTTTGTGCGTTTTGCATCGTACTACGACCCTTTTGAATTGAAGAACTGCAGGTAACCCAGTGTGTCGTGAAAGACCCTTCAGCTCTTGAAAGATGCTTGGTGACTTAAATTCTGGCTGTGCTTACGAATTTTTTGAACAATTATAAGCAAATTCGGAACGATGCAAAACTGTAATCGTCGAATCAACATACTTTCCAATTCTAACAATCCGCTCTCCTTCGTCGTGAAAATGGCGTTCTGAAAGAATCACCTCAGTTCCAGGTTTTCTCATCTTGACCGATAGACCACTATTTTGAAAATATCTAGACAATCTTATTTAAAAAATGAAAGATATTTATAAAATACCACTGTGCAAGCAATCAGTTATTCTGTTCATGACTTACCCCATCTTGCACCGTCCTTTCCAAAAACTTCTTTCTTCTCTGGATCGTACACTATTAATTTTAATTTTTCCCATTTAGTTAAATTTTTTCTTTTCAGTTCCAGCATATATAGCTGCGTAACATAATCCGGATCACTTTTTACACTCATGATGAATTTTATTCGAGTTTATCGAAAATGAATTTGAAAAAAATTCTTGTGACTCGAATAAAATTTAAAAAAATTTGTTGACAAAAGAATTAATATTTTTCGCCTGTTACAATTTGCACGTGGTGTATTTTGAACAGAGCTAAAAAAATGTAAAACTTTTTTCTAGCTAGTATCGAAGAAATTTTTCATTACGTTAGCGCAAAGATTGCAAAATTTATATGCATCGACTAGAAGACAGTTAATCGAGAAAGGTGTTTTAATTCATTTCACGATTTGCTAGTCGGCCGCAAACATTAAAAGCGTAGGACGAAGTACAGGATGTATCTATTATACATATACATATGCATACTTATATGATCCTGCATGTGCTTTATTCATGACCTTAGCTTCATAATTAACTGTTAGTGTAACAATTACATTTACTCTACGTGTTTGCGATTTAAAACGGGTACATACAGCGTATTTGCCGGATACATTTTATTCTCCGAAACGCTAAGTAACAAAAGTAGAAGAAGACCAAAAATTGAGAGAAAATTCAATGAATCCGGACTGAGCCAGTTTTTCGTACGTCTATTTTGTTAATCGCTTTTTTAAGCTCTCGGATACTGGTAAATTATTTGAATCGTTTAAGATTAATTTTGTCGAATCCGTGTAAAAGAGAGAGGGTTAATATTCGTGTCCTACATGAACAACGTATACGGTACCTACACTGAAAAAGGTTGTCAGTGATTGAGAATTTATCGTTTTATCATTTTACTGTCTGAAATTCCCGTAAGTTAATTTTGGTTTGATACTCAAGATATTCAATTTTCTTTAAGTTACACCCGAAGATTTTTTTCATTCTCTAAAATTTTTGTCTTTAATGAACTAGAAATTTTGTATGAAGTAATTATTATTTTTCAAAAACTTATCGTCAAAAATCTAAGGAAAATATCAAATTAATCGAAAAGTATTTAAATCAATACGACGTTTTTATGTTTTACTTGCAATCTAAAAATCAGTTTATAATTCATAAGCTTGGTAAACCTTTACAACGGGAATTTTCTTTTGTCTTTTGCTTTTGTTAATCAACGAATCAGTTCGAAGCCAATGCTATAGAAAAGAAATAGTACCAAATAGTGATCGACTGATCGTTTCACATTTATGAGTTTTCCTTCTCCTGTCTTTAGTCTCCCAAAAAGCGTAAAAAAATAGTTCACATAGGATGTATTTTGATGCCCATGTGGAGAACAAAATATTTCTATTTATTGGGAAGGTATTTGAGGTTTTTTTCTTGTGTACATAAAATATACGTAGGTGGTTCAAATATTAACCGGAAAAATTGAATACCATCAAGCAGAGGTTAGGCTCGGTGCAAATAGCAACTCCCTGTGTTAGAGACATTCACCACCAAATACCCTGACTACATAAGTCCGCTCCGTCTTGAAAAAAACGGATCCGAAAACTTGGAGTGAACCAGAAGAAAATTATTTCGCTGCGCAACATTTTTTACTGCCTCACAACAACGCGCGACCGTATACAACTCAATACACGCACACATGTCCTTCCTAACTGATCAGCGAGAAGTTGGAACGCCCTCCCTACTCTCCCCAATCCATTGGGAAAGACATGTGTGCGTGTGTTGCGTTATACATGGTCGCGCGTTGTAGTAAGGCAGTAAAAATGTTGTGCAGAGGAAAACTTAACCTCCATTACACTCAATATTCTCATAGACGTTTTTTTCAAGACGGAACGGATTTATGCCATCAGGGTAGTGAGTGGAGAATGTATCTAATAGACTGTATTGCCATTCGCACCAAAATTCACCTCTGCTTGGCAATTTTTAATTTTTCCGGTTTATATTTGAACTACCCTCGTATTTAATATTTTGAATGCTCTGATGGTCGAGTGATGAAGGGGAGACTGAATCGTTTTTTTTTTCTTTGCAGTGCCTGTTTTAGATAATTCCAATGATCGTAAAAAATGTTTGAAAATCTTTTTATTGAAAAACAAAACCATTTGAGTAACAATACGATGATGGCGCGATATGAATGATTTTAAAAATTAAAAAATATTGAATAGTTCTCCCTGGAATGACAGTATCTTGAAGGTACATAAAAATAGAACATTGTTTTTCCAATTAAGAGTAGGTTACTATTATAGTATATTTTAAATAAAATACGAGTAATCGTTATCAAAATTCCACGAGTAACTTTTCCAGTCGCAATGCATTTATAATTTTTCAAGCCCCCAGTACAAATAAATGAGCGCTAAATCTCTTATGGTTAGCAGATTTCCATCATTCGAATCTTGATCTTGTCCTCCATATCAATTACGGTCGTAAAAGTCAACCCGTCCACCATTTGGATAAGACCTACTTCCCAGAATGTCCGCCAGTTTTTGAACAGAATCTTCCATTTTAACAGTTGCCTTGTCGTTTAATAACGTTTTACTATTATTTTTCGACTCTTCGTGCCAACAATCGTCGGCAATGGTTCTGAACATGTCGGTATCGATTGGACCTATAAAATTCAACATTCAACTTAATCCCGTCACTCATCAAAAGTTTTTTTTTTTCAATTTTCCCCCCCAAAAAAAACTCACCTGGCGAGTAACTCAAAATATTCAATTCTGGATTCTCTGCTGCTAGGACTTTGAAGTACATCTCGCGACTAGCTTTCCCAACGCAGTAATGCACCACGCCTTTTCCGGGCTGCACAGCATACAGTGAAGTCAAGTTCACGATGCAGCGTTCATTTTGAGTGAATAATTTCAAAAAAGAAGCAGTCAATGCTGTAACTGAGTACAAATTTATTGTCATGTATCTGAAAAAAAAAGTGATGAATATTTTTACTGAAATTATTCAAAAATAATTGCCGAGTAAGAAAAGGCACTGGTCATTTGGTTTTTAGACAGGTAAATTTAAAGGGGAAGAAAAAAAAAGCTGCATTTCAAGTATAAGATCTCGCAATTTGATGTAAGATAAAAACCAAAAAAATTCAATAATTCAATACGATGAAAATGTTTTTTTTTTTCAGTATTAAGATTGTTCAAAATAACTTTTATAATAGAATTCAGAAAGTTCTAAAACTCAAATCTTACTCGTTGAATTGTTGGATATCATCCATTTTAGCTGCAGGAACGTTAGGTATTAGAGTACCCGCATTATGAACCAGAAAGTAAAGTTCATATTGTTTTCCAGCGGCAGAACTAGCGAGTAAGGCTTCGAACGCTTGGGAACTTGGTTTACTCAAGTCGAAACTGTGAATCTGAAATAAAAAATGGTTGTGAGTATGTAGAAATCACTAGAAACTGACGCTGTCAGGTTGTTTTCTTTTTTGCCAGTGTAGGGGGCATGTGAACCAGAGTAAATCAAGATTCAAATTTAGTGATAAGGGGAATTCGACTTTTTCCAGTGTAGTTTACCATGCGGTTTCATCCAGTGAACTCACATTTTCCAAAATACTCCATCTAGCTCTTTAAAATGAAAATCATAAAAGTATTCAAAGGAAGCGGAGTGTTAACTATAAAGTGAAGGCTGAAGGCCCAACGCCCCTAGTAGTCATTTAGAAAAATGAGGGCGAAATTTGAAATTTTACCAAGCGACGAATGTCCTAGTGGCAGCCTTATAGCTTTGACAGTACTTTGCCAAATTTTCTGATGAATTTATGCAGAATTGAGTCGCTGGAAAGTATTCCCACAAAAACACTTTCTCTACATCTTGACTCAATTCGAGTAGTTACACCACGTATTTGTGCGAGATATTCGTACTATCTAGTCTTACACTCGATATAGCTTAGCTCAATAGCTGACCCTACCTTCACGTCGACATTCGGATTAGCAGCCAAAACCTGCTTCCGCGTATCCTCCAGATCGGGTGACGATCGTGCCAGCAGTACGAGTGTCGAATTCGGTGCTACCAGGCTACCGAATTTGATGGCCAGGTTCCTGCCGATCCCACGACTAGCACCAGTGACCACAACGAAGGAGTGCCGATTCCAAAACGGAGCAGCAGTCGCCATTTCGAATTCAAGAAGAGGGGGACGGATGCTCAGGCGACGTTGCGGACAGACTGTCGTTTTTCAGCAGCTCGGCTAGCTCGCCGACGGTGACCGCTTGCTCCGGCTTGATCCACGAATGAATGAGCTTGGGCGTGACTGGCGCCTCCAAGTCTGCGTCCTGATTAATGTTCAGAGCTTCGCGCGACTCGGACGATATCAATCGGCGCATGTACGAGTCATGCGTGTCCTCGACTGCTCGCAGAAGCTCTCGTTTGCGATCCTTGTTACCTCTTTTTAGCTTGGCTAATTTTCCTTCTGCGGAATGCGAAAGAAACGGATTACCAACATGATTCAAGCTGGTTTCATTCAACGGTGAAATATACGAATGAAAATTTACCTAATGTGGCGAGATAATGTTCAGAATCATCCAACGGGACGATATTCTTCTTCGGCAGAAATTTGTCTTCGAATTCTAACCTCTCAGAAGATTCGTCGACGACTGTATTCAACCACGGATCGCCTCGACTAGCTTCGGATGCGTTCGACGACATATGAGGCGATGTAGTTACATAATACCCGAGCGAATGTTCTATCCGTGTTTATTGCTGTGGAATCCTACTGCGCGATTAATGCGAGAGAAAAATTTTTAATAACTTTAAAAATATGATAAGAACAAAAGGCGTTGACACGTCGTGAGATTGAGAGGTGATAAAACTGATAATAAAAGTAAATAAAAGCAGATGGATGTTTGAAATGAGAGTTGTAATGCCACAGGAAATTGTAACAGCGTAATGAAGGGGCATGTTCTGGCATGGTTCGCTGGTGCGGCGGAAGGGGGAGGTGAATTTAAGAGTTCGTCGATGTTCGAAGGAAGGGTTTAGTTGCAGTTGTATCTTGGTTTTATATTATAATTAAATTAATTAAAAACGACCCCAACGAGCTAACATTTTTTTCGTATTTTTGAACACGAAAAATTGACTTTACGATGAATACGACGATACAGCTTAAAATCTTGACCAAAATTAAGGTCCAGGCATTATAATCGTTTAAGGATATTTTCGACTATTTAAACTCAGCTTTATCCTTCCTTAAACCAAATATTTTGTTGTGATTCTCGAAAAAGTTGGAAAAATGCGTTTGCGAGTGGACCACCCTTTAATTTTTAATGACGAATGGAGTAAAAGAAAAAACGAAAGACATGTAAAAACACGAATATAAAACGAAATATGAAATTTGTTTACAGCTAATAAAATGAATTAGCCATATTTTCTCTTCGACTTTTATGATTCCCGTCAAGTATTTTTGTTTCTAGAAGAGAGAAGGTGTTTGAATTTTCTTCTATTTTCTACATCACTAATCGACGCTTTGTTTTTTTCAATTCAATCAGAATTTTCGTAGATTACTAACTACGAGTGTATGAACTGGGAAAAAATTTATTTCTGCTCAGTGGCGCCCAAGGTGGGGTCCAAGTGGGGCAGCCGCCCCACTTAATTTGGGGTGGGTGGTCTGAAAGGAGTGAAGTAGGTAGGGGAAAATTTAGGGAAAATAGAAGTTTTTCAAAAATATAACTCGTCTTGCATCATAGGTGAAATAATCTATTAACTTTATGCTTTTAAGTCAAAATTGGGTGGTTAGTTTGAGGTTTTGCCCCACTTTATTTAAAATACGTGGGCGCCACTGTTTCTGCTCAATTGGATCAAAGTTGCGACCTTCGTTCGGATAGAACAAAAATATTTACCTTTTAACTTTTAAAAAATAGATTCCCAGACGGAAGCAAGGAACTGAAGATTTGGATTTACTAATCATACTCTTACTGGAGGTACTTGTATCCTTTGAACTACTCAAACTCGTAATTTTTTCATTACGAACAGAACTTCAGAGTGACAAAGACAGAGACAAAAAAATACAATTTGACGTTATTTTTTTCTACTATACGAGTACAATACAAAAAGACTATGATGCATAAAATAAAACATTGAAATAAGAAAAAAAAAAATGTCAACATGGAATGTGCAAGTTTCCAAAATGAAAAAAATAATATAAAATAGTGAAGAATTTGGACGGAATTGAACAGTAACATTAATATAGTCAACATAAGTATAAAAATTTAAATCGACTTTCACTATACTCAAGACACTTGTAGCGTATAAAAATTACTGGCCATAGCTCGAGAATGTCTAATAGGTATACCTTAATATAATACGAAAAAATGGAAGAAATGAAATAATTTGTACAGAGAATAATAAAAATGGAGATGACAACTAGGTAGCTAGCTCTCTATTATTAAAAAAAAAAACAAACTGACAATAATACTGATCAAAATTGCAGCTTAGAGATTTGATTTATATCACATCTTGATGGCAACTTAAGATCGAATGTACTGAGAATGATGTCAACCAGCTGTAGCAGGTATCGAATAAAGTTTTTTTTTTTTTTTCTAAACATGAAAATGAAAGTGAAGAACACGAAAGGCAACCTCGACTAATAAACCCAATTGACGGGCACCCATTGATCTTGATTGGCCAAAGTTTCCAACACTTCGACAATCTGTAAAAACGTTTCATCCATGTCTTCGTTAACGATTACGGTGTCGATGTACTTTTCGTACATTCTTTGAAGACAACTACTTTCTTCTAACGTTTTCTTGAAGTCGTCGTCCTGGAAATTTTTATAATTTTTTAACAATTCTAGTTGACTATTCACGGAGCAAGTTATACACTCTAACGCTAATAACTCACTTCATACAAAGATGCCAAAGATTCCAACGTTTTGGCACGACGAGAACTATATCTGATCGAACTTTGCCTATCAAACTAAATAAAAAAGCAGAAACAATAAGCAAGCACACTCAAGCAAAATTAAAATAGGTTCAACAGGTATATAGTCGAAATAATTCATTCAACGGCTATAATACATTTAAAAAAAAAAAGCTAATGAACACATAACATATCATGCCACGTACGCATAATCCAACGTCAACTGACGGGCCCAAGATCAAAAAGTAAGAATTTAATTTTTGCTCGAACTATGATTTTAAAGAAACTTTTTTATTCGCTTGGATGGGAAACAAAAATGACCAACTATCTGACGTTTCGTCCAGAGCTAGGCTCGAAGAAACAATGTTCCAGTTGTATTTCTTTTTTTGCTTTTTATACTGAAGAAAGTACAAATTAAATTTACCAGCTTTCGATCCTGGACCTTTAAGTAATGTTGAGACTAGCAAAACATAATCTTGACTAAGAAAAGTTTTAGATCGAATTTCCACGTTTGGTCTTGACTTACGGTTAAAGTGCGACTGGAATATCCATTGCATCTACCGTAATCGTACAAAGTTTTTAGCTTTTCCATACCGGGAGCGGCGACGAATATAACATATGGCATGAATTCTGAAGAATTGTGTAAAATTTTCAGCGCCTAAAATTAAAAGACGGTAAAATATGAAGCGCTGAAAGAAATATTGACTGCGCGAAGGTGTTAGATGGTCGATTACTTACAGAAGGACTACAGTCTAGAACACACATTTTCCCTTCATTAATTACGTTTCTAATCGAATCCAAACTCGTTCCGTATAAGTTGCCATTGTGTTCTCCATATTCTATAAATTTGTGTTGTTTAATCTGTTTCTCCATGTCTTCTTGGTCCAAAAACCAATAATTCTTTCCATTGTCTTCGTATTCTCGTTGCGGACGAGATGTGACTACAGAGTGAAATGACAAAATAATTTACGTTATTTTTTTAAGCGATTATCTCAGAGAGAGGTAATTATAATCTGTGCGTAGGGGAGGGTCGGGCAATAGGAACCACCTTCATTACTTCCCTGATAACCGTCCGACAAAAACCGCAACACTGCGCGTTAATGGTGTTTCAGGTCCGCCACACTTTGCAGCAAAAAAAGTTTCCATTGCCCGTTTTTTATTTTTTTTTTGTAAGAATAAATTCGATGTATGAATGTTTAAATTTGTTAAAAGGAAAAAATTCAAACCAAAATCATTTTTCTACTGGCTATAGATGGAAATGCGCGTAACGTCTTGTTTTCTTCCAGATTTTATCACTTTGTCATGTTCCATTAAAATGTTTTTTCATTCACACTTCGTTTTAAACTTGATAACAATATAATTTTGCAGCCATCTATTTCCGGGCAATAGGAACCGGGCAATGGGAATCAATGATGAACTGGAATTATGAATTTGTGTTTTTGTAATTGCACACTGATACGATCCACTGGAAAAATTATAGGTCTCATCAGGGTCACAAAAGTCACATTTCTTCTCAACATGTGTGTCACATTGCAGATTGTTTCAGATTGGGAAGTTGTTTCTGTCATAAAAACAGAAAATTAGACATGGTTCCTATTGCCCGGGCATTTTAGAGACAGTTGAAAAAAAAAAAAAAAGGCTTAGAATATTCAATTTTTATAGTAAAAAAATGTCTTTTATAGTCTACTACTGTATGTTAATGGATAGAGGGTTTTTTATTTAAAATGAAACCAAATTCAGGTTTCCAAGTATAATACATGTAGTTGCTGAAATACAAGATTCGAAAAAAAAAATTGGTTCCTATTGCCCGACCCTCCCCTGTATTTTGTCGCCTGATGTGGTAATTGGTAGTTTTTTACGAAATCGGTGGACTGCCTTATAATGCAATATTTTTGAAACTTTCAAATTACCCGGTATAACACCAGCAAATTTATCAGGATTACTGTTTATCAAACGTCCCTTCAACGTTCTCCTTCCAACACCTTGGGGGCCAATTAGAGCTAAAGTACGTCGTTTGAACGGATGCATTTTGGTCACTTCTTCGTAGAAAAACAAATCAGCTTTGTCGAATTCGACGTTCGACTTGGACTGGTACATTTTTTTTCGCTTCCTCCGGGCAATCTGTAAGGAACAATTCTTTCTTGAATAAAATCTGTATTTAATTGATCTTTCAATAGTAGGTATAAGTATATTATTGGAAGAAAAAACGGCAAATCAAGATTCGAATCACGAATCGTATATCGGAGGATTGATTTAAATCGCGAATCACGAATCGCAAAAATATGATTCGTGATTCCCGATTCGGATTCGTACCCATTTACTGCTTGAATTTTTGTTGTATTTTTTTTTCTTATTAATTTTTCGACCACACGAGAAAACTCGTATTTACGGCGAACTGATTATGCAATTAGCCATACATTTGTTACGTTTCGGCCGCTGGAAAACTCGTATTTACGGCGAACTGATTATGCAATTAGCAGTACATTTCTCACGTTACGTTATTATGACAAAAACAACGACTACGAATTTTCGCAACTATTTCCATCATTTTTCCGTTTTAATAATTAACATTTTTACGTAATTACTTGAAAAAAAATTTAGTTGAAGAGTTGACGAAACGGAAAAGCAGAATATTCGTAAGCAAAGTCTAACGAATGCCTGCATGGTAACTAACACGAATAAATAATTTTGAAATTAAAAAAAATTCACTCAAGTATCGCGGACTGTTGGTCGGACTCCAAAACGAAGATCCTAAAAATCAATAGCTGACTGTTTTTCCGGATTGAAAAAACTTCCCACTCACACACCTGTCACTCGATCTCAAGTTGAGGTCAATGACCATAGATAGTCTTTCAGGCGGGAGGGGAAAATTTGGTACTCGTTACGATAGTATATTTTTTTGTCTGATCACCCGCATGTGCAAATGAAGTAGGCATTCTTACTCTAGTGCCACAAATGCCAATTTTATGGACAAAATCGGCCTCCGGCGGAACGTAAGCCTTACGCCTCTCCTCTAGATCCGGCGATGGTATTAATCCGATCTTGCTATCCTCTCCGACCTTCTTCGCTTGCCACCAAATTGGATCTTGCTGATCTACGATCTAGAAATAAATTTGATTAATGAAAGCATAAGCATATCCGAATGTACGAGGTGAATGAAAGAAATTCTTGAAATACCTGAAGGATATCGCCTGTTTTGAATTCCAAACCCAACTCCTGGCAAGGCAAAAGAGAATCCTCTTCCGGATTGTAGTTGAAAAGGGCTCGTACATAGTACTGCAATGCAGAAACTCAGCATTTTATAAAACTAATATATATCATGCGATATAAAGCTACAGGGAAGTTGAGCAATTAATTAAAACTAAAATGGTGAGCAAAAGTAAAGTAAAAATGGAATGGTTGGTCGTAAAGACAATCGTAGTCTTGAAATCTCAGTTCTTTCAAATTTTCTTGCTCGACGTCATGATTGTAGACCAGATCACTTTTACTATAGGTATTCTCTCTTTACCTTGAAAAACGGACGACAAATGTAAAGTAATATTTTGTAAAAAAAAATTCATGTTCTAAACTTTCTCGGTTGTCGTTGATAATATTAATGTTAATGTGAAATAAGAAGTACAATAGAAAATTTATGCTATTTCTTTTTGTATTCAAAAACTACCGAAGCCCAATGTTTGCTTTGCGTTTGTATAAAAAACTACCACGGAGCAATTATTTCAATTAAGAAATAAATTTTTTGGTAAATTAAATTCATCTTAAACCAAATCGTAAGTGGGGACTTTTTTCTAATTAGCATATAGTTCAAAAGTACTTTTAGTTCGTGTGCGAAAATTTTAATTTTCTATATAAAACAGCAGACAGTTTTTGATTTTCTGGATACTTGGTAAAATAGACTTCGATGACTTTTGCAAACAACCTTCCTAAAATTCCTCTCACTTGTTGCGGTTTAAGTATTTGATCGGAGTCGTTCTTGGAAGCGATTCGAAACTGCAGCGTCGATTCGCTATGAGAAACGATTTCCGTTAATTCTTCCGCAGACCCCACGTTTACGCCATTCACCTCCAGAATGACGTCTCCAGGATGCATAAGATTTTCCTCATCAATGGTGCTACCAGCCAACACTCGAGCCACGATTACGTTCCCATTTTGGTCCTGTTCCACCGTCAAACCCTATAAACAGAAATCGCGTAAAATTACGAATATTAAAATGTTGGCAAGATACGTTAGCAGAAAAAAAAATGTTGTAACTGTTACGTACCAAAGGAGTATTTGGCTGTTTAACGATGCCGACTACCTTGTACCGATGTGTCATAATGAGTTTCTGGTTTTATCGAATTCGCAAAATATAATAGATTAGGCGTGGCAACAGGCAGTTTGTATTGAACGAATATTCTTGAAGGATATTTGACTAAAATGGCTTGCAGCTTCAGAAAAACAAAAGACACTCGTACGATTTTAGTAAAGATAAATATTTTAAGCGTAGTATAATTTTGGTAATTGAAAATGGGCGAAGAGCAAAAGCTTAGCTGCATAATAACATTAAAGGGTTATTACCTTAAATCTGGAACATCAAACAAAGCTCTGGTAATGCATGAAGGTTTGCAGTATGCAGATGAAAAGAATAAATTGATTTGAAGCGAGCCTAATTTCCCAAATTCTGATAAACTTAATTCGAAGTTGAGTAAAGAATTTTATGGAATCGAAAATTATGGTTGTTCTGATGTTCTCTTTTCCTCTCCAAGTTTATCAATTTTGAAATTTTGTTTATTTACTTCAGTGTTGACATAATTATAAATGAGAAAATGTGTATCAACTTTTTGCGCAGCTCAACTTTGGTTGTTTTTTTGAGCTCTTGACTTGCAGTTGCAGTCTTGACTTTGTGAGCAGGTTGTCTGCATCAAACCAAAAAAGTTTCTTTTCGTCCACCTCGGCCTCAGCTGGAAACTTGCAGGATCTTGCACTTATAATTTTTCAAGCAGTTGTTGAATAATATTAATTTTAAAAATTGAAGTTATTCAACATTTCAACGTGGAAAAAGGTGCATAAACCCGAATACATCATCATCTCTCTACCAAGTTTACTCGGTAAGAACATTTCGTTGAATATTGATTTCCGGCGGATTATCTTGGCAGCGGGCATTCTCGTATGTCAAGTTCGCCAAGGTTTGTCGGTCGACTTGTTATAATATTTTGAACTGTTTTCATATTTCAGACTAATGGTTTGCACAATGGAGCAGCTATTCAAGAATATGGGTGTTTGGGTCGATAAGCCCGTTTACGAAGAAGCTGAAAGGCTGTATTACGAGAAACTAGCCAAAGTAGGTGACGTTGAATTGTCGTATTTTATTATTTTTATTCACTTCTTTTCACGTACCAATTTATGATGGAAAATAATGTTGATGGGTTTAGCAACCACCGAAGAAAGTTTCCCTCGCCGGAGAAGTGGCCAAAGCACGTGAACGCATAAAACAGTCTTTGGAAAACGTAAGAATTTCATGTTTCATTATTGACGCCGGTAATATGCGAACGTATTATATTTTTGAATTTTTTTTTTTCTTTTTTCTAGTTTGACGATTTGTCTTTATCGAAAAACTCTTACGATCCTGAAGTCCAGAGTAAAATTGATGCTGTCGAAGATAAAGTCACACTCCTTAGAAAAGGTTTAAATTTTTTTAGTTTAATTATTGAAACACTTTTTATTCATCTCAGGTGTTTGATTTGGAAATTCTGAACTTAATTATTCGTCAACGATAGTACTCGTATATCATTGAGGAATTTTTTTTTTTTTGAACAAAGAGGATAAATTGAAATCATATCTGATGAACGATGTTCTGTAAAAGTATGATCTATGAAATGTAACTGTTGGAAATTGAGCGCTCGAGTTTTTGTTCCAAAATGATAGATGCAACTGTTGACTCACCTGCATACTATACTGATTGCAGATTTCGATGAATTGAAGCGGTCATTTATTTCATTGGAAAAAGTAGTTAAACAGTTGGATGCGAAAATTTCTAAGTCATCTGGGAAACCGAATGATTCCTCCGCGAAACCCAGTTCTCAGCCAGCTAAAACCAAAGACGACGACGATGATGTCGATCTTTTCGGATCTGATTCTGAAGTACGTATGTGAAGAATGATATGTGCATTTTTTAATTTAGTTTCCTCATTTAAACCTACTACAGAACCACTAAGCTACTCTCGTTCAATTTCTTCAACTGGATTATTCTCTGATTTGCAGGGTGAAGATGAAGAAGCCGAAAGAATTAAGGAAGAAAGACTCGCTGCATATGCTGCCAAAAAGTCAAAAAGTGTGTGAGTTTATCCAACACTAGATAAAACAGTCTGAATCATGTGTTACAGTTGAAACGTATTATGTTGCAGAGCCTGTTCTGATCGCCAAGTCAAATATCATTCTGGATGTTAAACCTTGGGACGATGAAACTGACATGAAAGACTTGGAGAAGGCCGTCCGACAAGTCGAAATGGATGGTTTAGTGTGGGGTGCTTGTAAGTTGAAATTTGGCTTATGTTATGTTAGTTGCTCGTGGAATATATCACTATTATTCAGAATTTGAATTTTTCTCACTTAGCCAAATTGGTACCGCTGGCTTACGGTATTAAGAAATTACAAATATCGTGCGTTGTGGAAGATGAAAAAGTGTCCGTCGATGAACTCCAGGAAAAACTACAAGAAATTGAAGATTATGTAAGTAAAAATTCTGTTCCTTTTTCTTAAATATCTTGGCGCTCCTTGCTCTCAGCAAATTGTGTTTTCATAAAAAATGATGAATTGTCAAGGCGTTCAAGCGAAAACAAGGTGTATTTTCCTCTTATTTTTTTATAAACTCCAAAAATTAGCCGTATCATCAGTGCGAGCTCACTCAGTCTAACATGTAGTGTAAAAAAAAAAGATGAAATTTCAAAAATATTATGATAAATGGTTTTTTTCACTTCTTCAACTTTGACGAACTTGATGAATTTCTCGTTTTCTTTAAAATTTTTTGAATAAGGGAACATAGTTCTTATTTTCATCATTTACTAATAGTAATTTTCAAATCTTACATGTATTTATTTTTTAAAATTGGTGTATTGTTTAAAAAAGTTGGTATGTCGAGAAGAATGATCTGGCAACAAACTTTTTAAAATACGATTTAACTTTTCTACATTTCTTTTTCAGGTGCAAAGTGTTGATATTGCTGCGTTCAATAAAGTTTAATTCAACGATTTTCGAAAATGAGCGTTTTTACTGAAACTGTCATTTGATATCTATGTTACATCGTATTTAAAAACAAAAATTAAAGAAGTAAACCATTTTTATGAAAGTTGGAATTCTAATTTTTCAATATAAGGTACGGTCATAAATCTACCAGATATTGGACATACCCAGTATAAACCATGTCACTTCATCACAACAACCCAAGAGCCACATTTCAGTGTGTTGAGCTGTTATTTGATGTGTGACAATGGGATGAAGTGGGGTTCAGTAAATGAATTCTTCAACCTAACAATAACTTTCACGGTGATATTATAAACTCGGTACCTACTTGTAGTTTTTATTTTTCATTTCAATTTTTATTACATCCAACTTAGAAACGTAGAAGTTCAACTTCGAATAAATTTTTCAAAATGTTAATTAAACTTACTGACACAATAAAAATACATACGGACTTCGTATTTTTCTACCAAGTGTATAAAATATGAAAAATTTCGTCCACAGATTTGTGTCTACTTGTAAAACTTACCAAAGAACAATGTTTTATTACAACAGATTTTCTTGAAATGAAATTAAAAATGCAACATTACTTAACTTTATCGAAAAATGAACCTTACCAAAGAACAATGTTTTATTACAACAGATTTTCTTGAAATGAAATTAAAAATGCAACATTACTTAACTTTATCGAAAAATGAACAGTAGAGTTTTTACAAAATGCATTAAGTATACGAATTTAAGATAACAGATTGTAAAAAAAACCAATAATACAGTTAATGCGAATTCACAACATGGAACGTGATTTTATCGCTACGAACACTTTGAAAATGAAATTTTTACTATAAATTATCGGATAAGTAAGATTTTGATTATTTTAGTTCCCATCTTACGGATTTAAAAATGAATAATGTAATGGAAATTAGTATAAGTGAGACAATTTTTAAAATTATTCGATTAATTCAAGACAAATGCTAGAAGTTTTAACTGGGTCCAATTTTAGGAAGGAGCAAATTCAAAAAAAAATTTAAAACACCTATCGGTTACAATCATAGAGATTTTTCATCAATGCCATTTCAGCATGGGAGGAATAATTCACAGTATTTTATTTTATCAAGCTTGAATCAACTCGAACTCAAAAGGAGATTCTTCTTAAATTACGATACTACGAGTATATGAACATTTTTGATTACGAAATAGCAGTATGTCCAGTGCTGAGCTGTACATTTTATTTTTCTTAAAAATATTTATATTCAAGGATCGTGTGAGATTATGATAATAATAATTTTATTCCAGGTTGGGATTTTTATCACAGTGAAAAAATTCAAATTTATATCTGTAGACCATGAACTTGTAAAAAGTTAGAATTAATTTACATGGAGAAGTATGTAAAACTAAAATGTAGTTAGGAAAACGTCACTTCCAAAAAGACTAGCGTTCATCAAAAGAAACTTTTCAGTTTTTAGTGATTTGCAATTATGAAAAAACTGGAATAAACGATTTTATAGTTTGGTACCGAGGTTAGTGAGAGTAATTAGTAAGTTTGAAATTTAAAAAAAATTATGTAGGAAACTCGACTCATTTTAGAAAAATTGTGTAAAGAATTTTACTCTAACCAAGTATGAAAAAGAGATTATTAATCCATCTAGGTACTCGTAGTTTTTAATAATGTTAGGAGTATTTGGTACAGGTAATCGACGTGATAGTAAAAATGATGTAAAATAACTATCTTTTATATTGAAAGTTTATACAATGTAAATCGCCAGCCTAATAAGAGTCCATTCTTATGTGATCAGTGAAAAACCGTATCTCCATATTTTATTGAGACTAAGCGGGTTTTGGACTTAGGTCGGCGATATAATGGGAATGATGACCAGTAATTTGAAAAGACAACACAAAAATCATTCAAATATGACAAAAACTGCGGAAAAATTATTCTAATCTAAAATACTGGAAGTTGAGAAACTTTAATTTAATGAATAGAAAAAAATACCGATTTCTTTCTACCAGGTAACAATAGTAAAAGAGAAACTTTCAGTTGAATTATTCAAAAAATATATAACAAATAACAATAAAATAACAACAGCCATCTATCACACTGTAATAACAAATTTGTGCCATTAATTTTGGTGTTTGTATACTTGAAGATGAACGATACTCTGATTGACCGTTTCCAATGTACTTTTGCTTTTTTTTTCCCCAGGAGATAGCATGCGACAAAAGATAAAAGCAAAACCAACCGTTGAGAATTGGCCCGTTGGATCTCACTGGTTCAACAGTTAGAGCAAAAGACAAAAGAACATAGTGTACGGCCCTTTAGGTAAAATATAGAAATGTAGGGGAAACAGAACCATTAAAAGATACAAATTAATAACGAAGAAAAAAAAATTATTAACTCGGATCAAAATTTACGAAAAAACATAACTTTTTTTGTCACTATGGAGAGTAACATTTTTAAATGGAACGTGAGCGAAATATGCACGAAAAGTGAAAATCACTTCGGTAAAATAATTAATTTGTTTCCTATAATTAATTTGATTATGCATTCAAAATTTATAAAATGGAAAGTATCAAAAATAAGTAAAAAAGTGAATGAAACTCGATCAAAATTTTGGGAATTTCTGTGCTAGCATGATATTATTTTAATGAAAAGAAAAAAAAAAAAAAGGAAGGTAAACCATTTTGCCCACTGAATTTTAGAATGAAGGCTGCATCAAGTCGAGGAATGTCCATCCAAGTACTGAATGATGAATGCTTTGAAAATTACTATCAAATTTTTAACTGTGGAGTAGTTGATAACAGATTCATCATCATTTTTTGTATGCCACTCTCTTGGAAAAGGTACTGGAATAATATGTAATGCATCGACATCTGAAATCAAAAATAAACGGTGAAAATGAATTATCTGAAATATTTGAAGACAAATTAAATTGAGCTTCATAATAGGGTTGAATGTCAGAAAACATGAAATTTGGACTCGGACAACTTTAGTTCTCAGGTTCAAAGTTCAAAAAGTATTTCGTATAAAGTATAACTTGTCTTTTTTTTAGCTGATTCTCATTTCATTTCCCTCCGTGTTTTCTCTTTAATTGTAATGTCTATCAATATCACTGACATTTTAACTAACTCTGTGTTGTACCACCTCATTCTTACTCCCTCCTCTAAAATTGGAAGTATGTGCTGCCACGAGAGCTTGAATGAGCGTAATGAAAAATGTAAAATATATAAGATGTCCAAGAATTTTTTTAGCGTGCGTGTAGAACACCTCAAGTAACGAAAGCATGAGAAATGGATTTAGAAAATTTCCAGGAAGTTATTTGACATAATTTCACGTCGAATTACCACTAATGTTGTCTCATTATCCAGGGCAAACTTAATTTTTCATGACCTTATAAAAACCGATCACTTTAAAAATAGTTGAAAATTCAAAATTACTTTACTAAAGCCTGACTTAATTAAAACTCATTAGAAATTACTCCAACTGCTCTTTAATTGTTGCATGTTTTCGGATACTTATAAATCGGTTCCTCGGGCCACATGCGGTATAAATAGGTCACATATATTTACGCCAGATACTCCAGTAACGCGAGTACTTGATAATTATGTTCGAATATTTTATGTACAAAAATCTGAAACCACTACTCAAATTACGATACATATGTGATGCAGTAGGCATATTAGGAAGTAACTCGTAAACTCAACACTACAATTTCAAAAACTAATCTTCTTCTCGGCGAAAAAATTAATTACTCTTTACTTATAAAGCAAAGTAAGAATAATGAAAAAATTTCGAATAAATAAATTGATTAAAAAAGTCGATCAGTATAACAGTTATTGCTTTTACGAAGTTCATCATGTTTTTAGAACACAAAAGTAAAAAAATAATATCTGATTTCTTTTTTTTTTAAATGCTCAAAAGATGTAAGATGATTCGATGGAATTTCAAAATTCATACGATTAAATACCCTCACCCAAACTGGATAAAATGTAATAAAGACTAAGTAACATCCGTAATTTTAACTCACAAGACTCGATACATATTTGAATAAAGAGTATTTACCTGTATTATGTCGTTAGTGAATACAAAATGTGGAAATTTTAAAGTAAACATTACTATGTAAACTGAAGGCAAAAATCATAAATATTTGAAGGTCTGATAGTGCAGAGTAGGAAAATTTTATTTTCATGTGAAATCAAAACTAATCGTAAGAGGAAAAAAATATAAGCGAGGAAAAAATGAATGACGACAAACTTGCGCTGACCTTTTTCCACGAATGGAATATGATCGTCTTCTATGGTGGAATCGTACAGGGTTCGATCCAAAAAATATGTTGACCGCGAACGAGTATCAGCTTCGAGTAGATTTTTTGTTCGCAATCTTTTCTCGGTACTGACTAGTAATTTATGCCACCGATGAGTGGCCGGATACATACTATAAAATGTGGGAGCCGAAGTGCCCAAAAGATCCAATAAAATGAGCATGTCCTGGAGAAAAATGAAATTCAATTAATCGAATGAATGAATGAATAAAAATTTGTCGAAGAAAATAAAAGATAATCTGTGGTTGTAAAAAAAAGAACTATAATGGAGACGAAAGGTTGGTAACGAGAAAAGAATCAAATTAATCTGCTTCGAAGCAGGTGTTATGAAACGAAATTGAACATACGGGGTAAACTTCTAAATGTACAAATTGAATCGACTACTCACAAATTACGTCAAAGACACTACAAACCAGAGACTTATCCGAACTCCATTTTTTTTCCCGCCAAAAATTAATTTAAAAAAATTAACCAAATTAATTTATAAGCGTCACCTAGTGGTGAATAAAAACGATGTACGATTAAAAGAAAAAAAGTAACGCGCGTCATAAAATCTGACTGACTGTCGAGATATCGGAGAAACAACAAAATTATAGACAGAGAAGCATATTTTGTAAAATATATACGTCAAAAATATGCATAAGCCGAATATTGGCAAATAATGAAAGTCAAAACACCATACCATTCTTTCCAAATCATTGAACGACGCCGAATTAAAATTATACATTCTCGATTCCATCAAGCTGGCTAAGTGACGGGAGCCATAAAGCGAATCGGTTTTCGACCAATCAACAAATGCCTCTTCGCCATCGAAAAAAATTAATTTCAAACTAACCGACTGAAATAATAAAGAAAATTCTTAAAGCCATTAAGTAGAAGACACGCTTGACTAGAAAATTATAATACGAACAGATTTCATCTGAGATAGGGTACTGTTGAGCGATTTAGCCAAGTAAATGAGCATAGCACAAGGTACTGCCGAATCAGTGGCAGCAATGAACACAAAGTCGAATATTTTTGAATCATAATGACAAGCTAATACGAGAAAGCGAACAGCTTGCGGATTGTACGTAGCTATAATATTCGTGAATTGAAGAGTTCCCTGATTTGGGGTCTCATCGTAGAACGAATCCAATTCTGTGGTCCATTTAAGATTTTTGAATTCTCCTACTATGTACTGAAACAAGGGTACAACTTTACTACTATTTGACTAAAAAATTAAACAAAAAACAAACAAAAAAGACAATAATGGCACAAACGAAAAAGACCAATAACAATAATAGCTGCTCGCATTAAATTATGATTTTGGAATAATTGTGAATAAAAAATGAGAATTACCTGGGGTCTTGGGAAAGTGCAAAAGAAATCCTCATAAATAAGACCAAGATGAGATTAACGCTAGTTTTAAATCGCAGGTTAAATGTTGTCTCATTTATTCATTTCGATTGCTCAAATGTAGATTAAAATTCTTCTCATTTAAATAAGGGTTTCAAAAAATTAAATATAGGCAAGAAATATTAATTTTTTAAAATGCTCTTGAAACAGAAGATATGCACCAAAATGAGAAGTTGACGTCAGTACTAACCCATTTTGTATTTTCATTTTGTTAGAAATATGAGTATTCTCACAGCTCTTGCCTTCTGAGCATTTTTTTTTTTTTATTTTGGTCAAAGTTTGAAATAAAATGTTTTCAGACGTAAATAAACACAATGCAGGGATAAGAGAGGTCGGTCTCCTAAATATAAGTTCAACCACCAGAGGGAGAATTCATTTTTCTCTAAAAGGTGAAAGTGATGGAATTGCCAAGTAAAGAAGCAAAAGATAATCTACTGTCAGTTTTCTACTAAATTTTGGCACTGAACGAATAACATATTATTTTAATAGGCAATTTTGACTGTTGAAAAAAAGTGTTCAAAGGGCTGAATTGAGGGCAGTTTTTTAATTGAAATTTTTATTGTACAAACAGTGCTGGTGTATAGAAGGCTTACATTTCGAACTTCTTCGTGGGCAGCAGAACCAACGATTCTTTCTCTTAAAATTGGTTTCAATATCTTCTTGAACTCATCAATGGATATCGACTTGGCCACAGCAGCAAGATTTGCATCCGTTATCTGAGCAGGTACGTGATTTTTCTGGAAAATATTATCGAAAATACAAGGTTCAGTTAGAAAGGATAAACCGCGAAGAACGAACTCCTAGAAATACCACTTTTACTAATACTTACTTTTTCCACATCTAGGCGAAAAGCAGCTTGTGGTCGTGGCCTCTCGATGAAGGGTACGAGCATGAGCATTAAGAGAATGGCGAAAAGGGCAATAAAAGTTATTTTTCTTTTGAACATTTTATAATCCTCACAACTTGCCTTCGTCGATACTCGCTCACCTATGATGATGTTACTACGATTTTTGGAATAGCTGGCGAACGGTTTTCTGTTTGCTCTCCTGTTTTGATTCTTTATCATATTGTTATCACATTATTTTCAATTTTCAGGTGTGTGTAAACATGAAGCCGACATGAACAGGAACCACAGACAGGAGCACTTGGCTTTTAACATGATTGGCCGTCATTTTGCAGCAATCAGCTCAAAATGGACCAATCAGAATGGAGAAGCTCCATGAGGAACAACTCGAATGTCGAATCTGACGTCGACGTCACACAGTAGAGTGGTGAAAAAAGTTGATAATTGAATGGAAAAAGTTTTCTATTATCATGGTTTTTGCTTTGTTTTTGTTTTTGTCTCATTTTTCAGTTTTTCCGTGATCCATCTATGAAATTGTGTTAAATATTTCTTTTCCCTCATATCCGGGTTTGATTTTTATTTTGTACTTTCTAATTTCTGTCATAACGAGATTACGCATACGGTAACTCTGGTAAGTATTCAGTCACACATACACGCACGCTCTGAGAATAGTAATTATTAATTTATTTTAATTACCTATCTATCGATGCACGCATACGAGATTAGTTTGCTTTTGCTCATTATTTCATAAAAATATTATCCTTCATTTTATATTGATTTTTTTCTAATTACAGTCAGATCAATGCATTAATTATGGCTAGCATCTTGCCCTTTTCTGTTTCCTTCTTTCCGTGTTCGATTCTTGAAGTTTTGTGAATCGGTTTCACCAGTTCCTGTGATAGTTGCGACAAGAAACACCATCAGGTATTCTATCATCTGGTTGTATTTAAGAATCATGTAACTTCTACTTGTTCCTATTGATCATTAGTATTGTCAACCTGATCGCGAGAAAATCTTTTTATATTTGAATTATTCTTATAATTTTAGTACTGGTCTGACCAGTATCGAGTATTATTACTTTTAATAATTCTGGAAACTCGTCCTCATGCCACATTACCACTACTGTGTCATTTTCCATTCACTTATTTGTGTTTCAGCTGTTAATCGGTTCCAGATTTGCATAGAACGTCGAAGTGCTGCCTTGGCCTATTCGAGTCTACGTCTTGTTGAAACACCTTAACTGAAGCCCTAATTACTGTTGATGAGCTGAAATTAAACACGAATAATTTTATAGACCTCGATTTTAAGCGAGTAATTATTTTCAGTATCACATCAGACATTTCATTGACGAGACTTTTGGTATGCTCGCATTGAAAGTATCACTAAGTAATTGTCTCCTCTGATTTTTGCAGAATGTCTGAGCTAAATCCAAGCCTCTATCATCTTCAAAGCAGCCATCAATCTATAGCTTTCAGATTCTTCTCCGAATCTGTGAAGGAAATCGAAAGACAAATCAACAGTACTGCGAGCCTGAATTTCTTCACTACCGAACAAATTGATTTCATCGTACTGATTTGTGACCAATTCCATAAACTCGTTCAACTTCGTAGCAAAAGTAAACTCATTGATAACCTCCTCACGTACAATTTTCCCGAATTATTCAAACCCATCACTGAGAGCGAAGTTCCTGCGGCTAATGAGCCTGTCAATAATAAAACCGAAGAAGCTGTCGCCAAAAGACCAAAAAATAAGTTTAAATTCGTATGCGATGTCTGCGATGAAGAAGTAGATATTTTGAATAACGATCCTGATTACTCGATGAAACTACATGAGTCTTCACCTTATCATCTAGAAGTTGTATCGGTTCTGCGTAAAATTAAAGAATCCGAAGCATGTACCAGTTCGATGGGTAGTTCTGCAAATGAATCGACCGCTGTGCCTGCAATTAATAGTCTTCCCAAAGGTGTGGGCTCTGCACCAAAAAATGTGCCCAATAAAGATAAATTTGCTTCTCGAATAATCGTTTCTAATTCGAAAATCATTCAGTCATCAAAACAGTCTCCTGTATCCAGTCCGATTTCAGAAGCAGAAGAATCGTTTCAGCGGTTTTCCTGGATAAAGGCACAACATCAGGATAAATACCTACTGTGGCGGCACTCTCAATATTATTGCTGCCTGTGCGATGCGGATTTACCAACGCAGCACAATTTTGATGCACACATTCGTAGCTCTGCGCATAGAGCAAACGTAGCAGCGGAACGAAAGACTGCGACTCATAACGGAGTCGGAACCGGTTACGATAATCAGAGTGGCACAAGTGAAGTCAGATCCGCCTCGAGAAGTACTTCTAGTGATCATCAGAATGACCAAATAATCGTCAATAATAATGGAGTTCGATTTTGTACTCTATGCAACGTTCGTCTCCCTTCGGAAGCGAATGTTGTGTCGCACACCAACGGCATGCCCCATCGGACGAAATGTGAGATATTCCGGAAGACTTTCGATGCGCTAAACAAAGCTCTAAGTGATGTAACGTCTGCTGGAATTGCATCCTCGAGCACTTCGGCTGTCAGTATGAGATCAAATGCTGCGAAAAATGAAACTTCAAATGTAACTAATGATTTATTGGTTACGAGTAATGGGATACAGTATTGTAGTTTGTGTAACGTCAAGATACCGGGGAAGGCTCAGCAGGAAAGTCATTTTAACGGATCTTTACACAAGGTGCAGTTGAAAGCTACCAAACAATCGCCGAGTAAAGCATTCACCGATTTCATCATTTCTAATAAAGATGGTAAAGGACAGTGTATTTTGTGCAATGTTAAATTACCCGGAGAATCTCAGCTGAATGGTCATAAATACGGTAAAATGCACAAAATGAAACTGAAAGAGTATGAAGAGAAACAATTCTCTTCATAGAGTATCTCCTATTTTTGATGTCTTGATCCTAGAATACGTCGTGATATATTATAGTAATAATAATTATGAAGTATCATTATCAATATTGTCCTAAGTTTTATTTTGTTTCAATTTTTTTGCGTGCGAAAAAATGAAACGAACAAACTAAAAATATTTTTAATTATGTAATGTAAGCTCTCGAAAGTTTTGAAAATCATAAAAGGAACCCCTCGACTTTCAAATTGAATCGTAGAGGTACTTACTGGCTGTCTGCGAATGTTACGTCGTGCATCGATGTTTTGAATTCACCCATTTACTTTTTTCTTATTTTGCATAATGAAAAATGATAATCATGTCCATTTTTCTGTTTTATTTTATTATTATTATTAATTTTCTTTTTTTATTTTTGAATTACGTATTAAAAATGGCCAACCCGTTCGAAGCTGAAACTATACATGATTCATAAATTGTGTTGCTCTTCAAAAAGTGAAACTGAATTTTGCGCGTTCGAATTCGCTGATTCGTTTTTTCATCAACTATCAATTCGTATGTCTTTATATTTTTAATTAGATATTTTTTGCTTATTCATCACCTACCCTAGGTTTTTAGTATATTATGCATATCCACGTACGAGTTCGTCTTACAAATATTTTTCTGTGTTAATTCTTTCTTTTTTTCTGGATATTTTTCGATTTTCTGAATTAAATTTTGGAGTATTTCGTAAATGTTTTGAAATGTTCTCAAATTTACTAGTAAATAATGGGAAAAAACGGCGTTTTTGGTATTTTATCGTTTTCTAGACTAAAGCCTGTTTCGTTTGGAAAGAAACGTATGTCTTCGGTGGTTGCGGGAAGCAGTAGCAGATTTTGAAAACATTTTCCATTGGTAGCCAAAAAATAAGGTTTTTCTGGTTCAAGTTTCAGGGTGATGGAAACCCATGTTTTTATCCGCAAAAATATGAAGTTACGTTCAAGAGCTCTTCATTTTTTCCCATTTTTTTTGTACTATAACAAAGCTGTAATAACAGGACTTAGATAAATTTCTGAATAATTATAATAATGTGAGGAATTTTTTTAATCTGACCACCATTAGATTTTATAGCAGAAGCAGCCAATGATGAATATTGTGCTATTTTATCGTTCACAAAATCATTGATACTCGTATTATAATATTTTTCTCTTCTTTCCACGAGAACTCTTGCTTCGATTTAATAAAAATTAAGAATTAACTCAATATTATACGGATTTTAGGAATATATTTTTCAGTGCGTTCGAGTATGCTTGAATTAGTCAAATCTTCATAATATAATATTTACAATAAAAATAATAGGCTAATTCAAAATTCAAATTAATGGTAGGTAAATAATTAGGGCAAAAAATATACCTATTATTTACAATATAAAACATTATTAAAGAATATTATTTAAAATTCAGAGGCTACCAAGGGAACCACCAGAACCGTTCGACGCTAATCGCCCAATCTCGAAGTTAAAAGCCCCCTCATCACTTCAGTTCAAAACTGGCAAAATGAAAGAGTTTCGTATCGAACGAAACAAAAATAACCGTTTCCAGAAACTGTGTGTTTTAAAAAAGTCAGTTTTTGTGGCAAGGGGATGAAGGGGAACGAATAAGATGCGCTGTAATTTGTGCGCATTTTGAGCCGCCATGCTTGCATCCGCGGAGTTGAGCCGGCGACCCCCACCCCGCCGAATCCAAACTGAAACGATGTGCTGCGTGCGAACTACGACTGCGATAAGCATTTCTAAAGTGATTACAAACAAAGCAGTAATGAGTAAGCATTCGCAATTTTGTATTCCTGTTCTTTGGTTATTAAATTTTGAATAATATTAAAGTTGAATTAATGTTGTTGACTAAAATTCAGATAAACTGCTGAAATCTCAGATAGCATTAGCCGCATTGTGCTGAATATTTAGAATCGCTCTGGGACGCGCATCTGGACCGGATTCATCTTACGAAGAGGTAATATATATTTTATAATCATGTAATGCATTTCAATTCGAACACGAGTTCACTCAGTTTGGGAAAGATTGAAAATTTTGATGTTAGTCTTCTATTATCATGAAATTTGGCTAATTTATCTAATCAATGCGGTTATGTTTAGAATTCGAATAAGCTGCTGAAATTTTATCGAGATTAGTTCTATACTCAACAGACCGGCATTGGCCGCATTCTCCATGGTATAGGACTTCGAACTTTTCCGAGACTCGTATCCGAGGGCCTGGATTCATCGTTTAATCTGATTACGAAGAAAAGGTAATTTTATTCGTTTTTTCAATCCGTGTACGAGTTTCCTCTGGGAAAAACCGATTAATTTAAATGTTGATTTTTTATCGCAGAAAAATTTAGCTGACGTAATCAGCACGTTTCATGTCTTCATCGTTTTGAATTTTCGTTTCGCTTTATACGTTATTCGTGTCAGGAAAATTTATAATCGTCGTTTGTGCTTTTTGCAGGAACTGTCATGGCAGCTCTACTTAAATACGACGGTTTCCTGCCCCAACATGACGGCGATTCCGAATTTGCTCTTTATCGTGTGAATTTACCTGCTGAAGTCGGTAAGCCGCAAGTGGAGTGTATAGTTTTACTGGTAGACGTCAGTGGCTCAATGCATAATCAAATGAGTGATCTGAAAATAGCAATTTCATCTACGGTCGATATAATTCTTAATAGGGAAATCGCATCTCTTGATCAAATTGTATTGATCACATATCATTCGTCTTTTCAAGTTTATTCGAATTTCAAAGACTATGAACATTTTCAAACCATAGTTTCAAGCTTGACTGCTCTCGACCTGACATATTATTGTCATGCAATTGATGAATTAACCCGCTTGCTTCAAAAAAAGAAACGTGTCGTAGCAGTTATGTTTTCTGATGGAGAACCATCCGAAAATCGGTATATTCAGTCCATTGAAAAGCTGAAAATCGTCGCAAGCAATGAATCATTAGTGTTCCACTCCATTGGATTGAGTGTACATGATGACGCTGAACAAATTCTCCGAAGTTTGACTACCGTGGGTTCCACGGAAGGTTATTATCAGTCAATTTCTGGTAGCGGTTATTGGCAGTCTGTCAGTGGTGGAGAAATTGCAGCCGCGATGAATGTACTTGTCGACCATTTCAACTGCTTCGTCGAGGCGGTCATAAATGGTAAACGATCTCGACGTGGGTTTGTTGTCAATAATGAAGCAGATCATTTTGTTGCTCAGTTGGGAGATGAAGAAATGGCTCTTGAAGTGGTAAATGCTTCTTTCAGTCAAATGCTTGAAGAAAATTCGTTTGAAGCAATCCTTGATGCGATTCGTTTTCTGTTGGAATGTCACTTGAAAGATGAATCATCAACTTTCGATCGAGCGATAGCTATTACTGGCAATATTTCATCTTTAATTCGAGAAACGGAAAACAAATTGAAAATAGCTCAGAAAGAGAAGGCTGTCGAATTAGCTAATGAGAAGAAAGCGAAAATGGATTCCATCGTTACCGAGGCTGGCGCTAGCAAATTGAAACAGATGTCTGAAATTGTTTCCGAGCATAACAAGAAGGTTCAAAAGATGTTGGAAGAAGATTCTGCATTGCTTAGAAGTATTCATGAAATGAAAGAACTTTGCGCTCAGATTCAAGAAACTCTTCACAAAAATGATAATATTTCTGCTTCAGTGTCTGGCGAAGTAATGAGTGCTGTTTCCCAATTTAGAGACAATTCTATCGCACAAAAACGCCAACACATAGCTCGTTTCTCCAGTAAAGTCCGAGCAGAGAACGAAAAATTTCAAAATATCGACCAATTACTTCAAGACGAACTGGATCAGCTGGTCAAACTCGAACACATTGCTGTACCAAAATATTTTGAAAATTACTCCGATCCAATTACCCTCAATGATTTTCAAGATATTATGTTGCATAAATTTGGTATATTTATGCTATTGATCAACATTGAACGCCATGATTATGGAATAACTGCTCCACATAAAACTAAAATCATTCAGATTGGTGGCTACAGCTCCAGTGTACTCGATGTGATGATGAAGGATGGAGACAAATCTATACTATTTGATTTCCGGGGCATTGGATTCGGCAATGCGGCGGTACCTTTGTGGATAAGTGATTTGCACTGGAAAAAAGCTAAACACGTATTTGGCCCTTTTGTTGGTCATGCTGTCACAGGCAATGAGCTGGAGTATACGAACGTACAAGGAATGACTTTACTGGCACTCTTACTGATACACCTTCGAGGATTAGAGAGTACCGAATTTAATCAACAGCTCATTGAGATGGTTAGCCAAACTCTGAGTAAAATCGTCAATAAGAAGAAATGGATTGAAGTGGCAGATGAGATCTCTAATGCATTTGAAAATCTTAATGAAAATAAAATACCATCCGTGGAAGTCTTTTTGGTCTTTCAAGAATTCGTTGGTAATGAATTTCCCCATGATAAAGCGTTGCTTCTTTTAGTAGAGGAGTACAGACGTAAAAATGTGAAATACATTGAAGAAAATTTCGAGAAACTGAAAATTTCTGCCGAAGATAAGTGCAATTTGTTGATTCGTTTATTCCCGAAGGTTTTTGAACAATATTTGAGCGTTCCTACCAGCAGTATATCCATGTCTTTGAATAAAAAAAGCATGGAAAACTATTTCATGTCTTTATACAATGGTAAGAATGATTCCAAGTTATTGAAGTGGTTTGATACGTTTTCAAAGAAACTTGGTCCTTCATTAAGTAAGTTAGCGTCTGGTCTCGATAATAAGCAAAAAATTGCGATTGTGCTTTCTGTTCATAAATGTACTTGTTTCAAATGGGAAGCTATCGATGAGATTCCAGCTGGTTTAAGCCACGACAATAAATATCCAGACATATTGTTGAGTTGGTGTAAAAAAGCTAGAATCGAGAAAGAACAAAAATTACGAGCTCAGTGCAGTGAAAGTACATTGCTTCAAGTGCTGCAGACGAAGGATGAGACAGAAGCTGAAACCTTATTGAGAAAGATTAAACGAAATTCGCATACTTGGGCCGTTATGATGAAGATTTTACTCCTATCGAGTAAAATCGAACGGCCACCCAAACTCACAGTTGAAGAGTGGGAAAAGCATCGTGTAGAATTATTCAAGAAACAAATTGAATCGTTGTCAATTCCGTTGCATTTTCAGTTGCTTATGTTCTGCGTATTTGATTCATTCAAACCTGAAGATTGGATCTCTTCCAAGATGGTCTGGAGACCAAGTCTTCTTTTACGTCGTAGAATTAAAGCGATGTTCCCCGAAGCTCCATCAATTGAATGAATACGTTTAACTGTTATTTTACCTTTCCATTACTTTCAAGAGAAATGATTATATGTAAAGTCCCTATTTTTAGACTTTTTTCCAAGTTTTGAGATTTTTCTTATTTTTGGTATCATTAAGTAAGTAACTCGTAATTTGTTTCTATTAATTAATTTTCTTTCTTATTCTATTGAAGGATCAATCTTTATCAGTTAAATTCTCATTTTGGGTGCTCTAGTTGTAATTTTTTTTTCTCAACAAATTCTTCCTCTATAGTGAAAGAAATTTATGTGCTTATTTTTTAGTCATATATAAGACTGATGAGCTACAATAATTTTTTACATATGTAGGATTATTTTGAGGTCTGATTATTTTGTTAATTAAAATATGTAATTTTATCAAATCGGAACTTTTATTAGAGAAAAAAATAATGATTTTCAAAGGCTGAGTGGGGTGTGGAGGAGAGGAGATTGTGAAGTTGATGATTCTATTTTGAACTATTCTATATCATATTGAGTCGTTTCGTGTTATTTTCTGGCTGAAAGAATTTAAAATAATTCAAAAATCTAACCTCTGCAAAAAAAAATGTAAGAGAAACAATATTTCATTTAAATTGACTCTCTTGACACTCCTAAAATGACAGTAAATAATCTTGAATAAGAAAAAAATATGTGCCTCAAGGGTATGCTGAACTAGACGCCCGAACTAATAGAATGGGGGAATTTTCCCGACTGTTTTTTGGCTGAGTTTTTATCTAAGAGATAACGATTTTTGAATATGTTAAAGTTATTTGATGAACGTACGGATGTATAGAGTTAGATTTTTATTTAAAATTGAACAACGGCTTCTACGAATACGCAAAGTTAATGTAACTTTGATAACTAATTTTAGCGACCAGAAAATGTAAATTGAAAATTTAACTCTATACATCCGAAGTTCATTATTCTGTTTTTTACATTTTTTTTTCGCGTGGTAAAGCATACCCTTAGATTTTTATCATAAATCCAGGAAAAAAGTTAAAGTTAATTCTTTGCTTTACGAAAATGTGCTGTTATTTGAAAAGGAAAATATATACTCTCAAATACATATTTAAGTTTCCTATAATAATTTGAATATAAAACAGAGTTAATAGAAAAAATTGTAGAGGCCAAAAAATTATCATCTTTTATCAACAAGAAATGTAAATAATAGGCGTTAAAGAAAAGAGAAAGAAAAATTTTTTTCTAAGTTGAAAATTTGTGTTTGTTTTCTAAAAATAATACAAGTATTTGTGATGAATGATGATAGTGACAATTAAAATGTCATTATCTGACAAAAGCTAAGGTTTTCAAAACTTGGTAATAGGGCTAATTCTTTGTAAAAACATTATCATTTCTTAGAGAAGCAAGGCTATGAAACAATGTTCATGAATTTCGATGAAGAATGATGGATTCTTCTAATGTACGTTATGAAGTCTTTCCATTGTTGGAGAATTATTATTCTTGAAATTTTTAGGAGTAATTGGAATTTCATCGAATTCATTGTGAACCAGTCAGTCGTGTGGACGAAGCTGTTGCTAAACTTGATTCGTCACTGTTGATGAAAGGCGGATCGACTTCATTCAATTTTCCTGTGAACTTTTTCAAGTATGTATTTTGCACTGTCATTTCAAGCTGAATTCGTCAATAACCGATCCGATTTTAAAAGGCAGGATTTCGAAAAGAACTTACTAAAATGAAGTGGTTACAGATCTAAGACCCTTTACAACATAATGCGATTAGGATTGAGAATTTATGACATGTGCAATGCATTTTAAAATATTTTGATTGAATAAGCTAAAATGAAATCCAAATCTAGGTATTTACTTTTTATTCTTATGATTCATCTTTTTTTTTTTGTGGCGGGGAGGGAGATGACTGGATTTCTACGGTACGTGTGCGTCATCATAATCACTAATTTATTGAAAAAAAAAAAAAAAAAAACAGTAAGAGAATTCCGCACATTTCTTCCTATCTCTCGGCTGTTTAGCTAGGTTCTGTACCTATTTACCGTCATAAAATTTTTCTAATTTCGTTTTCGACCTGACTATATAGTTGAACTTTCATTTTTCTGAAAACAAAATGGTACTCCTTTCAATTTGTATTCGAATGTAATTTCCCAAAGCAAAAGCGATCAAATATCGATCAACTGTTCGAGACCCTGCATAGAACAAGAAGTCAGATTCGCCAATTTCTAATTTTCAAAGGTTTCATATATCATAAACGGTTTAGAGGTCAGTTCGAACCGATAATTTAGGTTTTGTAAAAATTATGCTGTAGTATTTTTTTTTTTTTTTAATTGGTGAAACGCCAAGCAAGCAAACCACGCTATGTCTTCTTCGTGCGTTTAAAATTACTAGTACCACATTTTTAGGGGAATTTTCTTGTTATTTCATTTGGTATGTATGATTGAAATGATTTACTTATCTTACTCGATAAGAGGACGATAAAAAAATAAACCGACCAACAACTTTATCATTATCAAGTAAATTTGTTATCTTCCACTTTCCACCCCTTTTATTGCTTTCACATTTTTCCAGATAGATTTATCGTGTTGCTAATCAGCATTCAGCGGAGATGGACAGTCCTGTTCAAATTTCACGTGAATTATCAAAAATTGATCTCAATCAATTGAAATTAGTTTTAAAAGGCGTAAATCTTATGGACTTGCATCTGCAGTACCGCGGAGAAGGCAATGAGAATTTGGTTTTCAGCCTGGCAGATGTTGGTATTATTTTATTCATTATGTTTTTCTGCTCCCTAGGCCACGATGAAATAGAAGAGAGAATCCTTCTGATACTGATTATTTCAAACTGAATATGGTTTGAAAATAATTGAGAAATTAGTATTGTGGAGAAATTTCCGTTTTTTTTTTTTTTTAATTTTTTTAAAATTAATGATTACGGATTGAGGATAGCCCAGCATTGCCTAGCTGCATAAAAAGCCAGAGAGATGAGTGTCATTTCTAATCTCTTTTAAGTCCATGAATATTTCTTATTATTTTCTTGACCACGTTTTGTCAACCAGAACCCTTGTCACATGTGCGTACACAAAATTATTTTTAGGGTGTCCTTGACGTAGCTGAAAGAGTTTATTTCTTTTCACAAAAATATACGTTCACTAATCGCAATTATTCTCATCAGACCCGATTATTTGTTTTCATTTGCAGATAAAATACGTCCTTCGCCTGCGTAAAAGTGCTGCAGCCGTCAGATTGGAAACCGAAAATGAGAACCTCAAACTATCATTTCTGTACCATTATTTTATTGTGCGCACATTTTTCGCCAATATCTTTTCTTTAGTACCTATAATCGTTGAAATTCCTATGGAAGAAATTAATTGGTTGAACGAATTCTTTTTGAAACAAAGACCCGGTACAGTTTATTCGCTCACTGAGTTCCGATTTCCGTACCACAATGTCTGTTTTATTTATTTTTTTTTTATATTTTTTTCTTCAAGATTTTCGCAAAGAAAAGCAATTATTTTACAACGTCGCCGAGGTCTATCCGGATTTGGCGTTTCTACCTCTTTTCCGAAATGTCGATGACCATAAATGTGCGGAGTTTCTATCAATGACGCCACATATTGACTTTCTAAAAACGCATTTGTCTGATGAGTACATAAGACATCGTAATTTTGTGTTCTCGTTGTTCACTAATCCTGCATTTCGAGACCAACAAGTGGCACTCAAGAATCCGTCGAATTTGGATACGCTGTGTGTCGAAATAAAACCGAAACAAGGATGGACTGCAGAAGCTGATCGACTTTCTGGAATTTGTCCATTTTGTCTCAACCAATACAAGAAAGTGAGTATGAAATCTGTTTGCATAAGAGATTTTCGAAGAACATGTAACATTTTGAGCTGTTCCAGTTGAGTAGTCAAACTGTTGATTCTAAATCTGGCTATTGTCCTTTGGATTTATTTTCTGGGTATGTATTTAGGTTTTAATTTTATATACTCCTTTTTTCCCCTCATAAACTTGAATAAATTAATTTTTATTTGATCTGTTGGCAGAGACTCGGAACGGATGCTTCGTGCTCTAAAAGAACTTATTAAATGTCCTCAAAACAATTTCAGAATATTTAAAGTAAATCACTTCTGTATTTTTTTTTTAATTCTCAATTTGGTAGTATTGTAGATTAACTCGAGTAATTTTTCATAGGATGGAAATCTAGTGTACAGTGAAAATGGCACCAGCGATTTAAATAGTATTCTGTGTGCTTGGTTTGACGACGAAGATGTAGAAAAGTAAGTACGTACGTATGTAATTTCAACAGTAAATGAATTTGACTTATTTTCAAGATGACATTTAATTTTTCTCTCTATTTGCAGGTCAATTAATAATTTTTGTTATTTACTAACAAAAATTCTTACTCACGAAATTCCAAGTGGAAACGAATCAATAACTTTTGTTTGTGATCCTCTCGAAAAGAGTGATAGAAATTTATCGACGCGTATCAATGTGGAGCTAATCGAACAAATTCTTACCATGTTGGAAACAAGATGTCGCCAAGAAACTTCTTGTTTACCAGATAACTCCATTTTGGGTCTTATCCTTCGCTTACAAAAAATAGACTCGGCTGGTCTTGATGCTGTTCGAAATTTTCATGCGTGAGTATTCTCTTTAGGAAAGAAAATTATTTAGCATCGAAGTATTTTATCAGAAATCTACTTTTCATCAGTTATATAAATTATTATTCTCTTTAAGTCACTCTAGTTTCGACTCTTTTTCGAGCATTGCAGAAAGGGTTTCACAGGAACCCAGGGGTCCTTTGAGATGAGATCAATATTTTTAATTTGGTTACAATTTAGTCATCTCGATAAGCGCGGAATTATATTGAAATTAGGGAAAAAAAAAGTTTTGATTCTTTTTTCGCCTTACGTTTTTAATTCTATTCTGTATCAGATGGCAATTTCTCTATAAAAAAAGTTTGTTATTTCGGAAACACGATTATGCTTATAATTTGGTATTGAACTAGGTTCTTCAACGTCTGTGCTAAGATTTCTTCAACAGTGTGATGCAGAAAAATAAATTAAAAAATTTATAACCATTCTGGAAGCGAATTTTGGTCGTAGAGTGTCTGGAAATTTAAAAAATTGAAATAATTAATCATGTTAACGAATATTTTTATGTCCAGTCATTACTGTTCACTCGAAACTAATGCGAAAATATCATATTTTGGTTTGAAATATTTTCTACTTGCTGGGTAAGTGGCCTGGATAAAAATAAATGTGGGATCACCTAAAAACGTGAAGGTAGAATTTTATATTTGGGACTGTTGACTTCTTGCCTTTTTTGATGGCTGTCCGTCCAGAGAAGAAAAATACGAATCTGAAAATCGTTTTTAATTCCGTCTCACTTTTTAGCCATCACGCCTCTGAATATGATTCCGATTATGGTTACGTGTATAATATTATTTCTCGAATTGAATCTCGAAGACCGTCGAAGATAATAAATCTGAATGTTCTGGAAGCATACCTGTTGTCAACCGCTGCCAAAGATTTATCCATTTTAATGTCGTTCAGACGAACTGCTGGGTGAGTTCAAAAAATAGGTACCGTACCTATCTATGTTATCCTTTAAGCGAGTTTTATACTTGCTTTTTGATTCGTATTTAATTTTTAGAAACGAAATTTCGTCCAACATTGTTGTACAAGATCATAGTGAGCGTCAATACGAGGCCTATGTTTCGGTCGTTGACGTTGGTCCAAAACCAATATCATGTTTGAAAAAGCACAAAAAACGTAACGAAAACGTTATAAATTCCTTCGTTGCTTATCATTGTGCGAGTTCAGCGAAAGAAAATAAAATTTGTTGAAAAATTAATTCACCGGTTGAATTAATGGTAAAACATGTAAGTTGATATAACCACGAAAGCTTAAGTCGGTTTTTATAATTTCCACCTCTTTGATCGACTAAAATGTATTTCCGCCATGAGAGCTTTGTTGATTAGGAAGTTCCCTTTATCTTGGCTAAATCGAAAGAGAATGAAATGTCCAGTAATCTTCATGTTTGGTGAGAAGAGAGGGGATTTGATAATTTTTAAAATACATTGCTGAGAATAGGATCCTGTAATATCGCTTCTTTACCCATGTCATTCTGACTTCTCATCCGGTTTGGGTTTGGCAAGACTCCATATTATGCGGTAATGAATATTGTTCAACTTAATCACTGGTCGTCTTGGGTGATCTTTGTTTCATACCAGATCATGAAGGTCGAAAAAATAGTCCATTGGCTGTTTTTTTTTTTTTTCTCGTGCACCCGCCGTGTATTTTCTTTTATGAAAATTCCTTTTTCATCAATTATTTCATTCAAAAGTTGAGAAACTATTGTAAAAAATTTATTTCTTATAATTGCCGAAGTTTTTAAAGTTCGTTTACAAAAAATTTCAGAAATCTTATACCTAAGTACATTTTAGAATCCGATTATCTTACTGCTTAAATTATCGCGAAAAATCCAAAATTATTGTCTATTGGAAATGTGTTCCAAAATTTTTATTCTACTGACGAATATTTTAAATGCATATATATTTGACATCGGCACAAAATACTCGAGTCAGTTTGGATTTGGAATTATTTGCCATCCACTAGTACGCGAAAGTTTTGATAAGTTGATTTTCGTTTTGAGAACTAACCATTGGTATTACTATCTTTTTTATTTTTAAGAACACACGATGCAAAAGTAAATTACATGAACTTTTTTGAAGGAAGATACATTTTTGCACTTTGAGAAAAAAACGATGTAAAAAATTGTATACGTTAAGAGCCTCTCGTGTTGAACGGACTGCTATAAATTTGGGAATGCTATCTCGAATTTTCAAAAAGACAAATTACATATTACAGAGAATCGGGAAAGCAGGAGTTATGTTCAAAGGTCAAGTAAACTTTTTGAGCCTTAAATTCGTCAGTAAAAATTATTTTCATCGTTCCCGAAGATTTAAATAATCCTCCACAGTGACAAAAAGCCGATAATCACTACCCCAGCAGAATCGGCCGATTTCGAGCCTTTCGAGAAAAAAGGGTAAAAGAAATCGGTTGGCAGTTTCACCTCGTAGGTAGGCGGCTCGGCAAAAATACGTAACGGAGGATTGGTGACATCGTAAAAATTCACAGATATCGATATTTTTAGTTTCACCCTCTTTTGTACACTTCGATCGAAAGTATTTCCCATCACTTTGACGCCAATGATACTCTGTTGCGGATCATCGTGTTCCCCAATTAGTGCATGCAACACCAAAATCTTCACAGAGGAGACGATGCCACTGCATGACTCATTTACGATACTTGCTGGAAGGTCGAAGACAAATGGAGTCCATTTGGTGATGTCCACGACGTCAGGATAGCCCAGTGAAGAGACGTAGACGTTTGAGATGTTGATGTGCTTTCCAAACATAATCCTGTAAATCTGGGAAGGGAAAGTAAAAAAAAACTGTAGTGTATTTTGTGAGGGAAAACTGAAAAAAATTATGTCCACAGTTTTTCCTCGCATGAGCCATGGACAAGAATACAGAGAGACGTATATTATTGGTAAAATTCATAACATCTGTTCTTATAACGTTTTTATAAATACGTTATCCCAACTCATGATTATTGCATTCATTCGTGTGTATCTTATCAAAGTACTTGAATGTTGAGGAGGTTCATCTAATAGAACATATCTGCTACTTATACTCATAAAACCCATGGATATTTTGATTTCGATTTTTGAAATTTCATGTTCTAAACTGAATTTCCTGCATATTTTCACACAGTTTTACCTCTTTTTAATTTATTAATTTGTTTCAAGTAAGAATAAGTATACTTGAAGAGACGCTTCTTGGACTATCGAGTTCATCCAATAAAATAGGTTAATCTTAATTTTGTGCGACTTATGTTCTTATATTCATCATCTACAGTATGTACAAACTGACATCAGTCTCGTACCACCTGACTTACCTCATTTTGGAAAATTTCACATTGCTCTACAGTTTTGATTTTTGGAACTGGCACCCAACAGTGGGCGTAAATGTTCTCGCGAAACAGAATATTGTTTCTTCGCATTTTTGAGCATTCGCCGTCGATTTTGGTCGCAAAATACGTGAACCAATGCCCCTTATTGAAACTCATTTCCATCGAATGGTCCGTCAGATTTTGTGTTCTTTTCTTGAAAATCGCGTGTCCAGTGATGACGGGTTTTCCCAAAATATAACCCGGGTGTCCGCTTAAGGCAAAGTGGTTAGCTTGACCCACCCACTGGTGAGTAAGATGAAATGCTATGGACCAGAGGAGGTCTGGGGCCAGCTCCACGGTGCCTAACTGCAGGTACAGTTCCACGGACTGAATGCCTTCGGTGCCGTTGTGAATTATTTTGTAATGGACGTCAGTTACTGCTCTTCTGCAGATACTTTTATCCGAAGATGGCGTCATAGTGACGTTGAATGGAGTGCACGTGTCGAAGTCGTGGTCTTCGCACACGAATGGTTTGATGGAAGCACAGTTGTGGGAGCAGTTCTGCTTAAAAAGCAAAGTTAGTTGTTAGAATACATCGAACGAATGTTTGTGAAACATATTTTTATTGGTATTCTTGTGCATGCAACTATGGAGAAGAGTGAGGCCGTTGTTTTTTTTAGTACCAATTTTTGTGGTGACTGAGAGGAGACTGAAGGTTTTGTGACGACCTTCTTTTCCGCGATAACTTGAGCATTGGTTCTAGAGACTCGTCTGTGAGGGCTGTAGAGACGACTAAGCCACGTGAATTATGAAATGATAGCATCAAGTTTATTTTAGACTCTGGTGCAAATCGTATATATATAAGAAAACTGAATTTGATGACGTCGTCAACATCTTCGAGCTAGATCTATGTGTTGAAAATAATATGGTCACACAAAATTGGGGACGTGAAAAAACTGTCTTTTCACCTCACAAACATAGTGTTGAAATTTAAAGCCTTATTATATCTTTAATGACTTGGAAGTATTTATGGTAGGTCTACGACATGGCACGAAAGCAACAATACCAACCAGTGGTGACGATAGATTCGTCAGGTTTGGATTCATTATAAAAGAAAAACTCGTAAAATATCGAGCGGCATTGAAAATTGAGTTCTTATCTTCGCATTCGAACTTGAGTTCATTGTTCACTCGATGTGTGCAAACTGCTTCTTGATTTTCAAGAAAACGAATAGGTTCTGTGTGGTCACAATCACGTGAAGTCAGTGTTGATTTCGGTAAGCCTGTGAAAAGAGTATTATTGGATTGTTTTCCGAATTCCAGCTAACAATTTTGGAGTTGAAAGTTTTCTATTGATTGCTTAGGGGTGCGAAAAAGCTTGAAAATGGGGGCATATGCTGTGCGTATATCTACGTATGTCCTACTTGGTTCATCATGGATACTCACGAAACTTTTCCAATTTCGAATCATTGGTCAAAATCCATAGAGGAGACCCTATAGCGTACACTTCTAGTTTCTTTGGCGGTTCATATTCGTCTGTCGTATCGTTGGGAAGACTTGGAAAAGACCAGCTGAACACATTTCGATTTTTTAAAAGCTTTTCAACCGTGACTGTTTCGAATGGTCCCTGTAAAGCCATATATGCATTAAGGGACCATAATTATGCTTGCATATAATTCAATATGGTGACCATACCAGTAGTCTACATGCCTATTGTAACAGACCATAAAAAATGTGGTTCTGAATCTTACTTGTTGTTTTGGGTAAAAATGACGACTGTACAGATTGTCTCTGACCACACATAAAAGTGGCGAATTCAGAATTTTAGACGGGCAAATCAAGTCTTCGGCAGATTTTTGTGATACATTGCATGCCTCGAAGATATCGCGATTCACGTACAAACAGTCTCGATCACAACAGCAATTCAGATCACAGCTACCTCTCTAAAATCGAATATCGATGAAAATGGTCAGTTGTTTTGTAGAACTCCTTTATTCTACGAATCAGAAATTTTCTAGAAGTCTATCGTGTTAGTCCTTTTATAAGAAAAATTGAAAAAAATTGTCCATTATTTACCTCCTATTAATTTTAACCAACACTGTGATTATCTAGGTCTGCATCATATTACCCTAATTTAAATATTATATTATGGGTGACTTCGAGTTTCCTTTGTTACATTTTCATTTATCTGCAATTTGAGTTTGTAAATTTTGGAAATGCCTACACTCGTAGTATATTATTAACATTGGTTATAACTGGCTTTATTGTTTACGTTTGGCAGAGAGATTACAAAATATATCCAAAAAAACTTGAAATTTATAATATACCTACTCGTCTTCCTCTCACTCTCCCCTCAAGAGCATAAAATTCTTTTTTTCGGCATTTTTTCGATGAAATTTGAGGCTTAAGGGGGGGGCTTCACTAGACCACCTTGGGTGTCCACCGGAAAGGACTGACGTCATCTTGCCTTTATAGATATTGGGGTATGCCAGTAGCCAGAGGGGGCTACTCTTCTGCATGCCTCAGTGACATCAGTCTTTTTTATCGTGAGACAGTGAATGGGTTTCGAATCAAACCGAAGGTATTAAATCCCAAACCACAGTGGAACCTTATTTAGGTTTACTTACGTTCAGATCACAGAAACAGTGCTCCTCTAATTGAATTTTAAATTTCGTATTCGTCGATTTTGTTTCGTTTTTCAATGTCGACCTATTGAGGGAGTCATTTGATTCATCTAGCTCTAAGTTGATGGTGTTATTCGTTTCATTGATACGATACACATTGACTGTGCTGCCATTCGACGTCGAACCATCAGATGTGTTGTACTTCCATTTCTCCGAGATATTCGCATTTTTCTCAGTCTGACTTTCCGGCTGGCTGCTGCTGGAGTTGCAAGAATTATCTAATTCGCAAACGTCACTGGTAGTGGTGCTGGTTGCCGGATTCTCTTCCGTAGGTGCGGCCGAAAATGCGAATTGAAAGCACAGAAAAAATGACAGCAAAGTCGTGCACTCCATGCTTGCTAGACCTAAATTTCGACTCCATATTTTTCGAAATTCCTCAAAATTACGCTGAACTCGAGGTGCACCACACCCATCGCCTCAGTTTGTAGTCCTGATCGATTGTCTCCGCTGTAAATAAAGTCGATAGATCTCAGTTGTATTCCCCCGCCCAAAAAATGTCTACGAAATTCTTCGTGAGCAGTGCCTGCAATTATAAAATTTTAATATGAAATTTTTATTTTTATTTTTTCAGATTCAAATGAATTGGAAAATATGTGGAAGGAAGTACCGACCTACTGGTCGCCATGTGTAACACTCCAGTTTATGAGTTCCAGGACTAGAAGGTATGTGACAAAATCCGTATCCATAAATTTCGCTTCTTCCAAATTTATCGAAATGGTATACTTGTACGTGAATTTTGGGCCACCCTGTAATACAAAATGCAGACAATGCAAATACCTCGTAAATCGGAATCCTTTAAAGATGAAGTAACGTCACTTTTTGCTTTCATTATAATGCTGACCCCGTAGAAGATAACGTGTTTCATTTGTTTTGAGGTGACGAAAAACGAAATCATTTTATTAGAAGTGGACCAGTGTAACAATAATACACTTCAGCAAATCTGTAAATGGTTCTCAAAACGAAGCATTTTTTTTTTTAAATCACTTCACTAAAGGTAAAATTACACACTTGCTCATATGTAATTTTTTCACACATATCTCCTTTGGTTGATAGGTATACATTGTAATTTTGGCAAGTATTGACGTAGACTATGTGTAAAAAAATGAGCGTATAAATTTTTACGCACGTTGGCTTTTAGGAGGTAAAAAAAGTTGGTAAAAGATGTTTTGTGTGGCGTGTGGGACTTGATAGTCACCCAATTTTTTACGCCCAAATGATGTTTTGATACCCGGCAATGCTTAGTAAACCGAAAAAAAAAACTAGGTGATCATTTTTCTGGGGCTTGTTCTGGACCTGGGACCAGCAATATACTTTGTTGTCAAAGCATATTTGATGTAAATCAATGACGTCATCGTGTTAGTCGATTGCAAATTTTTCGAAACTCAAAATAATATGGACTTCGATCCCTCTAGTTCTTAGGTATAGACTTATGCTAGACAAACCTTGTAAACCTTTGGTCGCGTAATGGACGTCCACTGGGTGACACCAGCATGTAAAATTTCCAGATACAGGATCGTCGATTTGAGTTTGGCCTTCCTTTACGCCAGAAATTAATTTCCAGCCGCCACCTTAAACAGTCGTAAATTATGGATGATTTTTTTTTTTTTTTCTAGTAGAAATCCTGAAACTGGTCTGTTATTAACAAATAATTTTTCATTGAGGTATACCTGCATGAATGCTCCACTTGCAGAATAAGCTTTTTTGAGGAAAATCACTTGCGCCCAAAATTTGTCCGATAATATAAACTTCTGCCATTTATAACGAATCATATTACAATTTTATGAACGAATATGTTTACGTGCGTTGCTATGGAGAATGACTCACTGTTGTGGGTCTAACGAGTCAGTTACTGAATACACACGGCTGACGGCTCCCCTCTACTGGCAGGTTTTTTAGTTATGGCATGACTACGGCGTTAAACCTGGAGTACCTGTATTTTCATTCTCTTGTTGGTTTGCGGTGAAAAAAATAGGGGGAAATGGAACTGGAAAAATGTTTTTTACCCACTTACTAAAAAACAAAAAAGTGGTAGAACGATCCCTTGCGAACATAGTGTAAAGGGATTTTTCGATTACGATTTTGTTCATTTTTCTCGACTCAGTGGAAATAATTTTCACTTATCAGCCAATTTTTATTTTTTATTGATCATTCGCTGAGTGATTTGTCTCCATTCTCATGTGGGTAATTTTGTTCTTCAAACCTTTCAGATTTTTTTACTTTTTAGTTCTTACTTCAGGCAAAATGACGATCGTAATAAAAAATAATTTCAATAAATTTTATTAGCTATGGTATAAAATAGAGTAACAGAAATTGTACAACTTTAACGACTAGAATTATTATTAAGTATAGAAGTACATATCTCAAACGAAAAATAAATTGTATAAAAACACAATTGAAACGAAAACATCCAAAAATGGAAAAACAAGGAAAAATTGAAAAAAAAAATCAACTTATAGCTGCCTCTGAATAAATGAAAGAAAGTATGAATAAGAGCTACAAAAACGTCTTAAATCGAAAAAATGCAATCAGCTGGGAAAATTCGAATTACAACCCGATGAATATCATTAAAAAATTCAAAAATAATAAATAAATGAAGAGGGGTTTCTGATTAATTTCTTATCAGCCACCATCACAAAATTTTTTGGAGAAAAAAAAACAGAAAAAAAAATACAACAAAAAAAAATGAAAGAATTGCCAATTAACTATACTTTGGTACTTATAGTCTAAAAATCAAAGAAAAAAAAAATTCACTCTTGGAAATAACTTATTCGACATCTCGACATCGATAATAAGCTCTAAGTCTTGCAAAAAAAAAAAAATTCATGAGCGCATTTTCTATAATTAATATACTTAGTAATTATTAGTAAAATTGAAGAAGAAAAAAAAACATTCATAAAAATTAGGTTTCAAAACACCAGTCACAAGGTAACTTGGGCATTTTAGAAGCTGGCCAGGGTAAATAGCCGAATGTTTTGAAGATGTAATAATCGTAAGATACTTTTCCAACCAATAAAACTAATACTATTACCTCACCGTAGATCACATAACGAATATAATCTTTCCATTCAGTCGATTTCGAGCACAAACCTTTTTGATGCATACTGATTACCTGCAAATGAGATGAATAAAAGTTAACGATCCTCGTCTAGTTATTAAGAGAAACCGTTTCAGTTGTATTCGTACTACTTTTCATTCAATTTTGCGAAGTAAAATAAAGCAGCTACTTTGCTAGCTCCTGGATTGTAAAGTATAAGTGAAAATTAGTTCCAAAATTTACTCTTGTTTTTAGTCAGTTTTCTTATTAAGTACCTAATTAGAAAATCAGTTTGAGGACGCAATCTGAGTTCGTATTTATTTTCAAGGACTTCTGTTTTGTGATCCATGAAATGATACACTGAGTTGAAAAAACTATTTTTCAGCTAATGAGTGCTTTTAATGGAGGTGACAATTTTCTCAATAGAAAACAAAACAATTAACAAAAAATCATTAGTTGATTGAAAATTCGTTGAGATGATTTGAATTTTTTTATTCGAGGCGTTCAGAAGCCATGGGTTGTAATTTGTAAGTGACATTCTTAATAGGATATAGGAATACTTACATACCTAACAGAAAGTTGACTGGTAAAAATAAATTTTTATACGCATCTACTTTTTCTTAACTCTATGAACTCAGCTTCTAAAGTGCCTCATTTAACAATCGAAATTTTGAAACAAGAGAAATTTTTCGATTACCTAAATTAATTTTAACACAATTTTAATACTCGCGCGTATGCCAAACCTTGAATATATGTGGCAAATTTCGGTGTGAAATTCATATTTTTACCCTTTTCGATGTACATAAATTAGAAAATCATTCGGGTAAAGAATAAAAGTAAAAAAACGTAAGGATACCATTTCTTGAAATTATTTTCTGTGGAATTTTTAAAACGTATTTCCACTCTTCTGCCAGCTGTCTAATCTTGAGCGCAAATTGCCTTAAAATTACTGGGAAAATTGCCAAAGTTACTTAGACCGATAAAAAAATAAACAAAGATGTTAACACGTCGATAAAAATAAGAAGAGTAAAGTACACAATGATGTAGAACTTACTCGCATTTTACTGCCTTCACAATCGGTGTAAATATCGCTATAATCTGGAACGTGGTCTTTATTAGCAAGTAACCACGACTGCGAATAAAAAAATTGATAAATCAGTGAAATTTCACATTCAGAATCGAATCAAATGGAAATATTTTGACGATTCGGCTCTTCTGACTTTTATTTAAAAATCAAGAACATTTCGTGAAATTAGAGAGCTTGTATGGAAATTCAAAACGAAATAGAACTTTTTTTCATCTACCTATTCGCCGTCTAAGAAAATTGAAGTAGGTAGCATGAGAGAAATTTAAAAGTCCAGTTCCAAAATGCTAAGTGCAAATTTCTTGAAAATGAGTTTTGTACACCATCTGATGGTAAAACTACTATCAAATTGTTTTCAACAATTCGGGCCTAGCAACACATTTTACTTTAGAATCTGGTAACAATGTTATTGCCAATTTATAATTTTTCTTTGAATCAGTTTTCAACTAATGAGGTCATACTCTATTCGCCCTGAATTTTATGTGGGTAGTTAGTGTACCCAATCTCGATTCGATTAATTCTCATCAATTATTATTGCCTCCGTCAAAATGGATGAAAGTGTATTGCCAGCCCAAGTCCAAAACCTATCAAGTCCCAGAAAGATTATCACCCATATATTGGTTTGATTTGACATGAATTAGAACATCGTTTGAGCATAAGAAATTGGTTCGTGAAAAAAGTTTGAAATTGATTAAGCTGACTTCTTACCTTCGTCTGAGACGCTGTTTGACAGTCGCATTTAAATTCATTTCCTGCCAGTAATATTCGAGTGCCTTGCAGGCGATCAAATGCATTCGACAGCATATAAATTGGAATCTACATTAAAGCCCAAAAAATAATACTAATTGAAAAATTATGTATGAATGAATTATTTCTTATTTGAGGCCATTTTCGGTCCAATTTTTCTACTTATAGAGAAATTTTCTTGGGAATAATAATAATATACTTACTTGATCAATTTTATTGTTTCTCAAAGTAAGATTTTGAAACTGGTAGAAAAACGTTGTACCTTCTAGATATTTGAAAGATGCAATTTTGTTATTATCAGCGTATAGCTCGCGAACAGTGCTGAATCTTTTATGACCAATACCTTCGAACGAAGCTATCTGAAAATGATGACATGAACTTTTTAAAATAATAATTAAGTACAGTTTTATTTTGTAACCCGCGATAAGAGAAAGTGGAAAACAAAGTTTTTCAAGTTATAAACTGGTCTCCATTTATAAATTCTAATTAAGAAGTACGATACGAAAAGTATTTACCATCCCCGTTTACGCCTTCTGACATTTACTTTTGACCTTTGAGGGAAAGAAAAATAATTTTTTTGCAATTAACCGTCTCTCTCTCTCTTCTCTCTCCTCCGCTCGTTCCCATTTTTTTGTACTACCTACTGTATAAATCTGATGACAACGTCCCCCCTCCCCTCTACTGCCTTCCACTCGTCTTATTCTTGAATTTAAAGAGCACTTGCTTTGCCGGAGCACTCTGTTCTTCAAACGTACATCATTATGAGAAATATCTAATAGTCTGGTTGCTGACGGTAATTTCTTCGGAAATGACGTCATTGACTGATTTGAGCAGTTGACCAGTGCGTGGTATTTTAGTAGTCCATGATCGCCGACATCCAGCGAATGGACTGAACATGTACAGTTGCGGGTATCAGTTATATTAGGACATGCTTCAAAAATCTGCAATAAAACACATTATTAATAATAGGTGTACCTATACCTATTTCAAGCGTCATCCACATGACACGACGAGGAATATTCCAAAATAAATTGAAATAATATAGTAGGTAGTTAACGTTGGTATGGAAAATGGAATTCACATACCTCTCTGACTTTATCTAAATGTTCCATATTCACATAAATTATCGAGTTGGTGAATATTTTGCTTTGAGGTGGCAAGCACGTCGTCGAATTTTTATTGTTGAAAACGAATATCATGGTTTTTTGCACGTCAGCCACAGTCAAGTTGATTAGATATTTACAAGAAAGTTGAGTGTTGCCTGAAAGAGAACATATTTTGTTCAATAAGTGCGCATAAAATGGGTTAAAGTAAAAATGAATTTGCAACTGCTGCGTTAATGTCCCTCTAAAGTAGCTGGCAAAATTTAGCGCCTCCTCTCTCCCCAGGAATTTGTGATGATGAGAAAATTGATGCATGTATTAATAATTTATCGAATGATTTTGAAAATCGAAATAAATCAACTTATAGGTCGGTATTTGTTTGATACCAACACTAAAAGGTATCTACATACATTTTGGTCCATTTTTCTTTGCCCCTGATTAAAATCGAAAAATATCTTATCACGAATAAAAACAGGTTCACATGGCTCGTACAATTGCTAGCCTTGCTTTTGGAATATGTAGTAAATGTTGTACTTGCCATTTAATACCTTATACTTTCTATCCTTGACCTGTAATATTAATGAACCGTACCTACTATAACAAGGCAGCTCATAGTACTGACCTGAAACATCCAATTTGAATCCCTTCAGTTCCTTAGAGAATTCAGGCAGCGTCGATATGTATGTATTGTTCGTGATGACGATATTCTTTAATCCCTTCAACTTCAACAAAATGAACGGATGCATTTCTATGATCATATTTTGCGATATATTCAAACACGTCAAAGAACTAGGCCCGTCGAAAGCTCCGCTGATGTGCGTCAGATTGCTGTTGGTTATGGAAAACGAAGCCAGTCTTTTAAGTCGGTCAAAAACTGATATTTCGAGTTTTTCCAATGACGAATCACGCATATGGAAACCCAAAATTAGATCAGCTTCAAAAAAATAAAAGAAACAGAAAATTAAAAACAGAGATCCGGTGTTGTTGAAAATAGACAGTCTTTTTTTTTTCCTCTACTAAGAGAAAACACATCAGACGAGCTTTGGGTAGAGTCTTAATCTCAGAGAAGTTAGCCAAAATAATTTTCATTATGGTTATGGGTTACGATACAACCGAAATATATGTAAGTAAATATTATTGGTTTTTGTTTTGGTTTTGGTTCTCAAACTTTTGGTTTTGATTTTTGTTTTCTGATGCTCTGGTTTTGGTTTTAGTTTTGGTTTTCCAATCATTTTGGTTTTGATTAAAGGAGTTTTTTAGCAGGTTTTGCTAGTAACATGTGAATTCTCTGGCGTAACTAGCTTTTTTTTTGTTGCCGGGGGAGAAGGTAGACCGCAGTCTAGGGTTGCCAACTTAGCCTGAGAAAAATACACACTACAATAATTTGGACCCTAAAAATTTTTGACTTGCCAAATTAATACTCGAGTGATTAGATTTTTTTTTCCTACTCGAAATGTTTTTGGAAGGGTTAAAAAATGTTTTCCTTGGGCCATGGTCCACCTCAACTCATCCTTTAGTTACGTTCCTGTATGAGTTAAAAGTTAAAACTAGCAAATATCAGTGTTGCCAGGTGAAAATGAAGAAATCGGGTAAAAATACTATAAAAAATTGTGCAGCGCATTCAGAAAAGGAATGCAAGGATACCATGAACGAGTTAAAATTTGATGAATTTGTCGTATTCGCTCGAAAGAATGCGTAGCTGCCTGCGGTGGCACCACCCCGAAGCGATAACATTTCACAAGGACTGCAATGAAGATGGGACACCCTGTATATGAATAAGACCCCGAAATCTGCACTTACGATTCAATACTTTCTTGTTGATGGACTGGACGAGTTCGCCCTCGCTGGTGACATTGCAGCAGAATATCTGTGCATGATCTTTGGATAGTTGGCATTTGCTTTCAGAATCGATTTCCGCGCAGCTGGCCGACGTTACCATGAAGCACGGTGGCTCCTCGGAGTCAGCATGGCATAGGGTGACCAGAAGCGACGTGCCAAGCAGCCAAGTGACGAGGGAGTGCCCCGGAGTTCGCATAATATCTGCAACAGATGATGCGGCCACGAAATGAAAAGTGTTCCAATTTCGTTGGCCAAAACGATCGTCAGTTTTCGCCCAAAGAGCCTACACGCCGAGCCGAGAAGGTCATTAGCAGACAAACAAATAGTTCGAAAGACGAGGCAAACAAATAAATTATGCGTGCTGTACAAACAGACCACCGTCGTGGGACGATCGTCATAAATTAGCTGGCCAGAAAGTGAGCCGAGCAAACGAACGGATATAACGACGGATGGATGAAGTGGTCGAAGAATTATGGAAAATTCTATTTTAAGCAGAATAACTTGCAATATTTTGAATTCACACGTGTAGCATGGAATGAGAAGCGCATAATAAATGATAGTCGATAGACTGACCTGATGTTGATGGTCGTTGTTGGTGAACCATAAAAGCTGAACATAATAGCTCCTCGACCGAATTGATTTTATTTTTACTGGGAGACTAGTAAAAATGATTATCATTTCAAAACGTCTCGGTGTTAAGTCAACAAATAATAGTTGGTATGGGTGAAGTTGGAATAACCCATAGCTGTATACACTGCGATTAAAATTTTCAAGTCGAAGAATAGTTTTATCGCATGCGTTATCACAGTTCACAAGTTCACAACAGCTGAACGTGTTTTCAAACAAACCAGTTGGGAATTGTATTTGATATTTGACTTATTATTGGCTGCTCTTTCCGTCTTTCGATCAGTCTCGTCAGGTCTATAATATTTTTTCTGATTTCGTGTGGTGTGTATGGACTATGGAGTGTAGACCAAGTAGGTAGACCTGAGGTAGACTAGTATGGCTTTTTAGGCGTAGATATTAACCACTAAGTATTCTCTTTCAGTCGTTTTTCTCACTTTAAAGTACGGAAATACTTAAGTGGAGAAGAAGGGCTCATGTCAGAAAATTATATTCTTCGTAATTATGTAAAATTTTATTTTAATTGTGAGGTAATTTAGAACGAAGAATATTTTATGTGATTATAGATGTCGGAATTATTGCCTAATACCTCTTAAAAGCGATTGGAGTTAAGGGTAGAGCTTCAGATTTTTTTTTCAGCCTTTAGTATAAGGGGCTTTTGAAGCCAAAAACAGTAAAGTTTCCGACTTTCAGCTGGCTTTGCAGCTTTGCTTTCAGGTATTTTCTTATGAATTTTCTTATTAGACCAACGCACTAATTTATAATGATGGAAATCGCCAAAGCCGTAAACTAAAGGCTGAAAATGAAACACAAAATTTTTTTAAGCTAAAATCTGAAGATGAAGTTAAATTTTTTGGTTTTTCTTTCAGCTTTTTTGTTTTTCTCTCCTATTTTATTTTTTTCACCTGCTACTTTCTATTTTTTTTTTGTTTTGCAAAATATGAAACCAAAATCTATTAGCTAAAATTTCTTTATTTTGACTTGGAACAGCTTAAAAAGTAAAAGCCAAAAATAAAAAATCTTGTAGCTCAATGCCTAAGTTGAATTTTCATTTTTTTGAAGGTTCTAAGCGTGAGCTGAAAACTGAAGTTTTAATTTTCAGCTTTGCAGCTCGGTGCTTGAAGCACGTTCATGCTGTTAGTTGAAAAAATATTTCTCAAACTTTAAAAATGTAGTTTTCTCAAAATCACACTTTTTCAACTTCGATGGGCCATATCCAATTTTTGGGTTATAGAGAGTTGAATCTTGGACTACTGGATTCGTTATTGTAGTAGTCCGTCAGAATTTTCAAAAAAAATCAATTTTGACCCCCTTTGCCTCGTGATTGGTTTATCTGATTTTGTCGCATATGTCTGAGCGCTCCTCAAAAATCATTGGATGCACTTCTAAGCTTCGGCTTCACGGATATATCGGAGCTTGAGCCGAAGAGGACCTTTTCGAGTTTATATATCTACCTAAGTATATCTATTGAAATGAAAATATTTTTCTAAAAATGGTTTAATTTTCCAATTTTTACAAAAGTTATTATCAAAAATGTTATTTTTACATTGGGCTTATGTTAGTGTTTTTTTGTTTTTCACCTCTCGTGTCACATTTGCGGGAGTAGGTCGAATGTCACTGATTGCATTGCTGTTCACATTGGTGTCGTTGCCCAGCGCTCGACATTTTATCGGATATGTGAGCATATTTCCACTATCCCATGTGTATAGTTCCTGAAAAATAGGAAAAACTCGATTAGTATTATTGTGAATTCTCGCAACTAATTGTGTGATAAAAGAATGAGCAGTTACGTTGTATTTATAATTGTAACTAATCATGGTTGTATTCACAAATGGATTGGTGAAAGCGATCTTCGAGTCATCGAGTAACTTGTCCGTAAACAAATCCAGTGCCAAACTGCAAAAATGAGATTTTCATTTAAAATGAGTATGGCTAAACTGGTATGTAGGTAAGACATGTTTTATTGGTCACTACATGATTTTTCATTAAGTTGTACAACAATTTTACTCATATAGATAATGGGTAAAAGAATTCTATAATTTGCTGTAGGATTTATATGTACTTGGAAACAGTAATTTGATTTCGGATCAAGTATGTTTAATTCAGCTGGGTAGAACTGGGTTCTTCATTTTTTTACCTTGTGATTTTTACGGAAATTAAAAAAAATAAAGTATTCTGTGGCTATGAAAAGCATTCAAACTTTTACATGCGGAACTTGATTTATGAGAAAACATGATTTCAGCCTACCTAATTTTGGTATCATATTGGGTGACGCTGTCGACGGCATATAGGATTCCACAAATTATGAACATGTCGCCAGCGTCTTGGTGCTTCACACTGATGTTCCAGGCTTTATCAATGCGAAGTTCTGGCAAAGTTGTATTTATTTTGGTCACCGCCGTGTTGTTGGTCTGGTGCAGAGCGCATACAGCCCATAGGCCATTCTCGTCGGACATAATATCGATGTGGTTGCGCTCGGTTTTGTACAAATAATTTTTCGGATTCGTGTCACAATATTCCAGTAGCAGTCCTTCGTCAGAGGGCGGCTCTCTCTCGAAATCGTATCGTATTACGTAAATACTGTCATTTCGTTTGGTTGCGTAATAGAAAGACCCGTTGTACATTATGTGATCGTTACCCTGCAACATAAACATTAATGTAGGTAAGCATAATTATTTTAAAATGTCAGTTATATCAAGTTTGATGCATTTGTAACACTTCCTACCATAGGGTGAAAATCTAAAAATAAGCTTTATGTGTACTAAATTTAGAAATTTTCCAATATGGACCACATATATAGCTATAATTATGTGGGCTAAATTCGGAAATTTTAGAAAACGGAACACAAATAACTATATGTGGTCCATCTTCAAAAATTTCTGAATTTAGTCCACATAAATATGTGGTTCATTTTCAAAAATTTCTAAATTGCACTCAAGCAAAAGTTTATTTAGTGTGCACTCTTTGTAAAATAATTTTTGAAAAACGATTTTATTTTGGAACCCTTGAAACAATTTTGCTGGTATGTAATTTTTTACACATGTTACCTGTGTTGAAGTAATATTTCATTGATTTTTGTCACTTCGAAACTTATGAAATACCTATTATGTTAATTTTCAAGAAGAGCTAATCAATATTTTAATCATTTTCGAACCAGTCTGTGGAAATATATCGGACCTCAGATTTTTTACCTCATCATAGATATACTTACTATGAATGGTTCTCTCAAAGGGTACGTTTTGAAAATTGTCTTGTTGGTAAAATCGTTCTTATTGATGAACTGGTGCAAACAATTGGTACAGTTTTCCACAGTCAGCCAGTAATTATCTCCCGAAACTATGGCTTTGTACGATTCTCGCATCCAAGCTCCATACATGCCAGGTATAGAATTATGGTACACAGGCTTACCGATCGTTTCCATCTCGCAATCTGTGTGAAAAAATTTGAGCATTTTTTAGAAACTTTACAACTAAACTACCTACGTAATTTAAATATATTTTTATAATACGCAGTTTTCAGAAGTGAGGTGGATTTAGTGGAAATTGTGCAGTGAGAGTGAAAATGACGCAAATTTTTTTGGTGTCCCGGAATTGTGTACATGATTTATAATACGAGTATAATGCACTTTGAGAATTAGTTATTTTAGCTATGTAATTGCATGCATACTGGTGGCCCACTATAAATTACTTGAAACTTTATTCGGTAACTGATAGCTTTGGTTTCCAGCTTTGGCAATTGGACTTATTTCCAAATCTCGGTATCCAAAACCGCAGACTTTACATACAGGGCAGTCTGGACATATTTTTCCATCGGCAGGGGGAGCAGGGTTACCAAATGTGATGCGATTTTTGTGGCAAATTTCGGTTACTTGTATTTCACTTCCAGGCTCATCTGAAATAATTTTTTTCATAAATAACTTCTTTTAGTTGCTCTTAACTCCGACTTATTTACTCATAGTCATAGTATCTTTATAATCTACAGTGTTGCCAACTTTTATATTAAAAAAATGTAAAAATACAGTAAAATCACACGTGTGACCTGAGACAGAAAAACACTCGGAAATGTTGAAAAACTAAATTGAATGGAAATTAGATGTACGTAAATACCTGTCACATTGATGTAACCTTTGGTAAAGCCTTCTTCATTTTTACCAATACAATAGTAGACGCCAAGTTCGTCTCTTGTAATGTTGGTTATGTTCAGTTCCAAAATAGTCTGAAACAATTTTTAATAAACGAAAAGCATTTGATAGTGGCACCAGAATGTTGAATTTGGCTTGAATTTTGATGAATCCTTTCAGTCTGATGTTGCCGTTGGAGTTGGAATCTTTTCAAAGAATAAAATTGGGATGGTTTTGGAGAGGGGTTCTAATGTATTGGGTTCATCAAGTTATGTATGAGTAGATTTTCCTGAACATTTTCAAAAAAGTTGAGACAATTATGAAGAATTTTGAATGGTGTACAATTTTTTACTTGAAGATTGAAATTGAGAAATCCAAGTCCTCAGTACTTATTGAAAAAATCTAACTTCGTTCCTTAAAATGTCAGCGCCTTTCAAGTTGGCACTGCATATTTATCCAGAAAAGTAAATTGGGGCAAGACGTCTGCATGGTAAATTTTTTTTCAAGACTTTTTTGCTTTAAGGGAGTCTAAGATGTGGTTAGCTAATCTTGATGCTTGTTTGATAGTGGCTTACAAGGTTGCTTCATTAATGAATGAGTGCCCAGTGGAATCGAGTCATTTGAGTGACACAAAATCATATGGGGCGTCTGGATTTTCTTGAAACAGAGGTCACTTACCTCGTATCTGTTGAAATTGTAATAACTGACATTGAATTTGTCAAACGATTCTTCATAAACGATTCCTCGACTGTCTTCCCAGTAGTACACACCGAAAGGGAAGGCTTCAAATTTGCATCGAAGTCGTGCGTATCCACCAAGAGTCACATTCAAAATAACGTTCTCAATTTCAATGTAAGGTGGAACTACAAGCATTTCCACAAAGTTGACAAATAATTCCTATTATCAACTTTGAAACGTCCAAATGTCTTCGGTTTACTTACATTTAACAACCAAAGAAACTGTTAAATTTGCTGAAGGTGGTATCCCGTTATTGGCTTCGCACATATAATCTCCCATATGTTTCCTACTTACATTCATAAAGTATATTATATCGTTCTGTATGTTGAAACCTAAAAGCACAAAAGCAGTTCAATCTATTGGCTGTTTTATTTTTTATCTGCATCGTGTAGACTATAAATTATAATAGATTATAGAACAAGTTTTAACATATCATGACTGAGTTCTACTCGCAATATTAAAGAAAAAAAAAATTAAAAAGTATAACATAAGAATTACTAGATATTCACTTCTTGAAAGCATTTTAGCTTCTTCAATAGTAACTTTTATTTACTTGAGTTATTTCTATTCATTGTGTCACTTTGTCGACCCATGCTGAACACCCTGTACAAACATTTACAGGGTCCCTATAAATATTTAATCGAAAAATCTCTTTGGAATTTGCCCTCATAATGCCCTCCGAAAAAGTCTGAGTTTCTTTCTATCGGTGACCTTTCTTCTTTTTTTTTTTTTGTCTAATGCCCTGGACTACTTTGGATTATGTCACTTCGATAAATTACAATTGGTTATACTTATACCTGTCCCCTAAAAATTTTTGGATTTTTCAATAGATTCGATAAAAAATAATTGAACCAGAGAAACGAAATATTCTTTATTCGAAATTTCGGTGCATAACATACCTTGCCATTGTCCTTGTTTGATAGGTTCATCGTTGTTATAACCAATTTTCTTCCACACGTTTGTCGGTTTTGGCTCACCAGTTGAGGAACATTTGAACTTGACATTGTCAAATTCCTTGACCACCTTATCGCGTTCGTAATAATTCGGTTCGGAGCCTGAAAATGCCCCATATAATTATTTTTATAATGTTGCAGAATTTTCGCTGGCTACCATTACGAATAAAATCACGCAGTTAGTTTAGAGGAATGGCAGTTCGTTTTTAATACCAACTATAGAAGGTGGAATCAGTAGTTTCTGCGTTCCATTGACTGAGCAGTTTTTGGCTGTGATACCCGGTGATCCTGGTATACCATCGATGCCCGGACTGCCTGGTTTTCCTTGTCTGCCTGGTAAGCCTGTATAAATAGTGTTCAAGCTTTATGCGAATACATTATTAAAGGAATATTTAAGAAAAAGCTTACGAGCTTACCAGTTGGTCCTTCGGGTCCAGCTGCACCTTTTTCTCCTTTATCTCCTTTCAGCCCTGTTTTGAAAAAAGTTGCAAAATTATTTTAGCGTCATTCTAGCTACTCGGTGTCAATAAAAAAAAAAAAAACACAAAATCACAGGTTGAGCTTATAATGGTTTTCAAATTATCCAGTCGAATAATGAGAAGAGAAGATACTTTAATTTTATCAAGATTTTTCATTAGAAACATCAAGACCTTTAGTTACCATTGACTCCATCTCGGCCAGGCATTCCTGGTATACCATCCATACCGCGTACACCATTTTTACCAGGTATACCATCTTTTCCATTGCGTCCGGGAATTCCATCTAGTCCTGGCTCTCCAGGAATTCCAGAGCGACCATTCAATCCGGGCCATCCTTGATAAGATATTATCATGAAATTGGTTGGCTAATGCATAGGCTCGTTGTTACTTTTTAGGTTATCGTGCTTACCCCGATCCCCTTTTTCCCCTCGATCGCCTTTCATACCCGGTGGACCTCGGGGACCTGTCGGACCTACCGCGCCTGCGAGTCCATTCGAACCGTCTTGGCCCATGCCACCCTTATCACCCTTTTCTCCCGTATCTCCTTTGATGCCTGGTTCACCTTTTTGGGTGGGGCAGTTCTGGTTGATGACCTTACATAATTCCAGCATTTGTTGACGCTGTTCAACCGAAATTATAAAATGCCTGTGTGAGAATTGGTCGGTTCTCATTACGTAATGAGAGTATTATTCGTTTTATTACTATTTGTGGGCTGCTAATACAACATGAATAGCCTGTTTGTTTTTTTTTTCTTGCTTGCTAAACAAAAAGTAAATGAAAAAAAAAAAAAAAACAGTAAAAATATTTTCGGCAATTCAGTCTGAATTTGCATCGATGTGACCATCATTGTTTGCATCAGGCGAATATTTTTCTTTTCATCTTGGATGTAATCGAAAAGAAAAAAAATTCAAAGTTCTTAAAATCAAAGTTCGTAATTCTTATAGTAATAACATGATTGGATCTTTAATAATTTTTTTATTATATTTTCTAATATCTTGGTCATGTTTCTCTTTTTTTTTTTACCAAAAAGTTTTCATAATTATTTATTTCTGCTGTACGAGTATACTGTAAACTTGATATATTTTTTGGTAACTTATGTCACGAGATAATGCATAGATATGTATTTTTTGTTATCCTCTATTCTCTAAAAAATCAATGGAAACGGGTATAAAAATTCTTAGCGTGATTAATTTTATTTCTAACGTCTGGTTGAAATCAGCAATGAGCAGAAACATTGCAAACTGAGATTTAAATTGTTGTCAGTAACAATTTAAGTTTTTGAGTGGTTTCATATTTTATTTATTAATCAAGTACTTTATTATCTATTTATTCGTTTATTTATTTTTCTTTATTATTTATTGATTTATTTATCTTTTTTTTCTATAGCCGTGTAAAAACGATTTTACCCTACTCTTTCAAGAGTTTCTACAGAAATCTAAAGAATTGCTTAGAATTTGAGCCCCCCGCTGTAGCATGGATCTTTAGGAATGATGACAGTAGGGAAGAGACTGGCCACTTACAAAAACTAATTCAACGGCTTTGAGAAAATCTGTCGTGTTTTTGTGGTGTAAAAAAGTCGTGAAAAATGATGAGAATGGCCTGTTTTTCATAATTCGAATAATTCTAAACCTAAGCTCCTCGTTTTGTCGATACGCCACAGAAGGTCAGCTCGCCTACGCTGATGGAATGTGCTGCGGATCAACTGCGGCTCACATTTTAGCCAGCCCCGAAACTTACCGGCACTCTCGAATAGTCATTTAGCCAAATCCACGCCTTATCCGTTAAATTCGGTTTCAGATTCATGATCTCGTCGACTATTTCTGCGGATCCGTTCTTGAGCGATGGTTCGCCCTCGGTCTCCATCATTTTCAAGCTGTTGTCACTGGGCAAAGGTCTGACGACGGAGTTGTCCTGGACGCTGGTATCCCTTCGTTTTCGAGACCGCGACTCGCAGCTTCGAACAAGTTGCCGCAGATCACGGTATTTGGCATCATATTTTCTGTCCAGCCTTGTGTAGTACTCGTAACCGGTGTAAATAGTTATTATTTGCGCCACAAATAACACGAGCACGAGCACATGCACCTTCCACGAGGAAGGTTTGCCACCTCCATCCGAAACACCATTCGGTGCATGAGTATGGCCACCCATTACTGTGCGGATGTCACATTCAACTCGGCCACTTCATCACACCACAAACGTTTTTGCGTCTCTCCAAGACGCCCGAATCATCATTTAATTTCATTTCCTAAACCGAAGCACAATACCCCCATCTTCTGCTCTTTATTTTTTTTTCTCTCTATTCGTATTTAATTTGGAACGCTTGGTTTAATTGAAAGTGTCAAAGAGTTTAACTGTTGGTAATTGAAAGCAGCGAATGCCAGTTGTTCGACGGGTACAAATCAGTCTCTTGTTTTAGCTGTGAATCGTTTAATTGGCGTCTCAATTAAGGAGCCAGAATTTTTTATTTGTGTAAATATAGAAATTTCTAATTATTATTTTTTTTCTGCACGCGCTTTACAATAAAGCTAAGTACCCAGTAGAAATTTTTCCGGCTGTCATATAGTTATGAGGTGCTGAAATTTTACGGAACGTTTCATGTGACTTGGAAGAAAAAATTTTACTTGTGTGAGGATTTTAAAATTCAGCTTGATTTGAGAAATCATTCCTTATTTTTCAAGCACCTATGAGTACTATGTCTAATATTTAGCGACATATTTGTCAGTTCTTGGATAAAAAAACATTCAGCGTTTTTTTAGCAGTGCCAAGTAGGTATAAGAAAGCCTGGGTCTATTTTGTAGCGGCGAACTGTGCTGAAAAATGAAGAAAAAAACTGAATGGCATCGTCGATAATGAAAATACGAAACATAAGCACTTACAAAAAATGTATTTTTTAAGACCATTTCGAAGTTAAAATACCAGAGTCGGTGAACTGCCAGATATTAAGTGAAAATGAAATTCAAAAATCTGCAAGGATAACTCTTTAAAAATCTCTATTTTTCTGGAATAAGTCACGTAAAATTCAGCGTATGGGGCAAGTAACGCAGAGCTGAAAAAATAATCACTTGTAAGTATGTAGGTATTGGTATCCACCTAATTTATAGTCAATTATTATATTTTTATTAAAGTGTGAACTATCTCAAATTAGATAAAACCTGACGGATGCGAACATAATTATCACCAATTTTTTCTCGGCTAATTCAACATTTTTTGGCCGGGTTACTGAAACATTTTTGTTGCGAATTCAGTAACGTAACGAAGGCCCAAAATATGGGCCATTAATTTTTTGGATGAGCCACTTGATGAATGGCATGTTTAGATTTTGTAGACTAAGTGCGAGGGAAAAGGAGTGCTGGTACCTAAGACATTTTGGCTGAGCCAGTCAACTTTTTTGGGAGGTCTTGGCCCAGCCGCCTCTGGTTACGTCTCTGTGCAGATTTTCGCCTGAGGCTAGCGATTAATTTTTGAAATCATCCTCTCTTTTCAATTCCATTAAGTAATTTATTACCCAAATTTGCTTTTGACTTCTGATTATTCAGCAAACTTGACTAAATAGATACTTGCATTGAAAAATCGAAAATGTTTGAAGTTGAAGTATTGTTGTGAGCATACACACTAAAAGTACTATTGGTTCAACGTTGAAGTACATGTAAAGAGCAAAAAGCAAAATGCCCTAATATTTTATTCCCATTTTAATTTAAACAAGTTCGTCGAATCATCAGGTGTGAATTGTGAATACTGAATACTGAATGCTCATTTCTCACTCCTTCTACCTCCCCTCCTACCTCCCCTCCTTTACCCTTGACGACAGGCATTGAATCCGAAATTCAAATTAGTAACTAAAAGGAGCCCTCGTCACGAAAGACACAGAAAGAAGAATAGCGCGGAATATTTTTTCTCTCTTCCACTCATTACACTTGGCCGTAAGCGTAAATCCCATTGAAGAGCATACAGTTCACTGCGCATGCGCTGCGCATAAAACGAAAAGAAAACGAAAAACAAGGACAACTTATTCGTCGCCTCGCAGCTCGCAGGTCTTTTTTATCTGTCTTTCTCTTTTTTATTTTTGTCCTGTTTTTGTCTTTTCGTCTCGTTTCGTTTCACGTTACGTTGTGTTACAAGTGCTCCTTCCAGTCCAGTTATTAAATTCAGTTCACTGGTGTCAGGTCGTGTCAGGACCAGGTTGACAAGTTCAGGTTTTTTGACAAAATTGTTCGTGTTGCGAAAAATTCAACTACTGCACTGCAACTATACTAGAAAAAAAAACCAGTTCCAGTCTCGAATTCCCGATACCGCATTATTCTGGTAATTTCTACATTAAATTACTATTACGCAATCATTAATTAGTTAATTCAATTATAGCTGAAGAACATCATTTCTAGATCCAAAATGCATGCTAATATTATCTGTTTTTAATTGTTTATTTTCTAATATTAACTCATTAATTTCTACAGACAACCCTGTTTAGTTACCGAACATTTATTTCAACGAGGCTTTGTTCGAAGTGTTGATTCGCTAAATTCTTCGAGCTACGTGAACGCCATTGTAAGTTTATTGAAGAATTCTACTCCTAATTATAGTCTTTGAATTTCATTCATTTTTTGATATGAATGACTATGAGATTGTTCGATGAAAACATCCTTCAATCCTCTAAAAAAGTACATCATTTCTCCGTATGTGAATATTGCAAATTATCTATTCTCACATTACTCGTTACATTTATGCCGTTCATAAATGAGGAAATGAGCTAATCTATTTGTTGCTACAAGATAAGATAAAGGATTTCTAAAATGACAGTAATTAGATTAGTAGTTTTTCCGACATTCTTTTCTGAAAGTTTTCATCATTGTCGGTACATTTCTTTCAATCAACATTCAATTTTTTCTACATTCCATTTCAAGCTTCTTAAATCTAGTGTGAAAATTCTAGACGCTCTGATGATATAGCAATTAATACTGCTTTCGAATCAAAGTCTTCATGAATAATTCATTAGGTATCGCATAACTAAACTGTACTGTTTTTAATTAGAAGTAAAGTTCTATGTGATTGATAATTTCCTCGTTAAATTTTGTTGAAGAACTTTAACTTCATTTTTTAATATTAACAAGTTTTTTTTTTGTCTTAACCATCGCACAAAGGTATTCCAACCGACGTAGTTATCAGAAAAATGATTTGTTTTTGAGAAAACTTAATATTTTGAGATTTGCAGCCTTTTAATCTTGACGATCAGAAGTTTTGTACAGTGAAAATGAAAGGAGAAGATCAGAAGATTAATCGTGTGTAATAAAATATATATATTTTTTTTGTTTGGTGTTGATATGAATCGTTTTGTATCTTCTTGCTGTAGGTATGCCCGAAGCAGAAAGTAGAAATCCCTGCAGTCAATAATTAAATTAATTGTTTTTCTTAGTTCGTAATAATCTGATAAATTGTTTTTTTTTCTTCATAGAAAAATGGCTGAACTAAGATTCGATGGTAGAGTAGTTATTGTAACCGGTGCTGGTGCAGGTATGTTGGAATTTTTTAATAACCTTGGTTGAATTTGATGGTTTGTATTATTTAATAACTGAATTTATTTCGGCAGGTTTGGGCAGAGCGTATGCTTTGCTGTTTGCGGCTAGAGGTGCTTCTGTTGTTGTAAATGATTTGGGCAGTGGCAAAGCTGGAGATGGTACTAGCACTAAGGCAGCCGACACTGTTGTTCAAGAAATTAAAGCAAAAGGTGTGTATATTATTGGGAGGGCTATGATGAGGTAGTTGTCTTATTTTGATAATGTTGCCTCTTAAACCTTCGTTTATGTTCAACTTGTTCTCTTCACGCCTGATATCGTTTGGTTTTTTTTTGTTGTTCATTCATTACAGGTGGAATCGCTGCACCAGATTACAATTCTGTCGTTGATGGTGAAAAAATCGTACAGACAGCATTAGACAATTTTGGTCGTATCGATGTGGTTGTTAACAATGCTGGTATTTTACGAGATAGATCGTTTGCTCGTATCAGTAACAATGACTGGGGTAAGCTGAACTAAGCATTAGTCACTATTCATATGTATTTAGGTATTATTGTGAATTGTTCTGACCAATGTCTGTTGAATAGATATCATCCACGATGTGCATCTGAAAGGAGCTTTCAAAGTAACTCAAGCAGCCTGGCCTCATTTTCGTAAACAAAATTACGGACGTGTCATTGTCACTTCTTCAAATGCTGGTATACTCGGTAACTTTGGCCAAGCGAACTACAGGTTTGTCTTGAAATATGCCCTTTTCAGTAGTGGGTAATGTGCCAATTGCGATCTTAAATCTCGAGTTTACTTTGGTACAGTGCTGCAAAAATGGGTTTAGTTGGTTTGAGCAATACGTTAGCCATTGAAGGTCGAAAGAACAACATTCATTCTAATGTGATAGTTCCAACAGCTGCTTCTAGACTAACTGAAGGAATTCTTCCTCCGGGTAATAAATTTTTGCGAATATGTATTTTTTAAGCTTTTTCACCTTGTCTAATTCAGTTCGCACTCTGATGCAGATTTATTCAATGAACTAAAGCCAGAATTGATAGCTCCCGTGGTTGTATGGCTGTGTCATGAATCGTGTGAGGAAAATGGTTCTATTATTGATTCATCTGCTGGATACGCGGCCAAAGGTGAGCTGAATGAAAACTTGAAATTTTGCGTGATGATTATTTATAAAAAATATGTTGGCTGTAATTTCAGTACAAATTTTTCGCGGAAGTGGTACGCTGCTCAGGCAAAAGATTACTGACTCCTTCACCCCGGAGGATGTGCGAGACAAATGGTCCAAAGTTACTGATATGACAAATCCAACTCCATCTGGTAGCATTGAGGTGAGACCCATTCTTTGCTTATTGAGAAACATACATCGAAATACCTGTAGATAATTTGAGTGATTAACTCGGTTCTTCCACGAAATATGTCAGAAAAGAAATTTTTGAATCGATAGAATATTCTTTGATAAAAAACAAAAACCATTCGCTTTTAAAAAATAAAATAAAAAAGTTTGATGAAATTTTCTCTGATTTACCAGTCTTATATGTTTTGCCATTAATTACTATTGTGATTTTGGTAGTTCGTAAATTCTGTCACAACCAGTTTTTTTGTATCTGGCTATTTTTTTTTTCAACAGGAAGTTGAAAAAATTTCGTAAATATGAGCTTTCTAAGAATTTTGTAATTCTTAAATTTTAACAAGCTTGCTTATATTTTTTGGTCAGTCAACCTTTGTTCATCGAAGGAAAAAAAAGATTTATAATTATGTACTCGAATAGGAAAAAGTATACGTACAATACCTCAAATTAGAGACTGAATCGGATTTGCTTTGAATAAAAATATTTTCCTATTTATCTACTATTAATCTTTTTATATTTACTTTAACCTAAATGCAACACTTAGTTGCTTCAGAAAAAATTTCTCTTCATTTTATCTCTGTAGAATATTATTTTCCTTACTCTCCTTTTATCTTCAAGGTAAAATATTTCCCAGTACTTTTATTTGAAGTCGTTTCTCTTTTATTTTTATTAAATGTTTCAAACACGGTGAATAAATTTCCCCTCTCTTTTTCAGGAATCTACGTTTGCATTGATGTCTCAGTTGGATCTTCTGAAAAGTGGTGCACCAAGTTCCTCAGAAGTACGTAGTGTACATTTACTCAGAATGTTTGAACAAAAAAAAATTCTTCGTTTACAATTAAAATCGACAAAATACGAATGAGATGTATAACACTATTCTTGCTGTGATTAGTCAAGTAATTTCATGTTATTGGAACGTCGAAAAATCTTCGAGAAAGGGGAAAGTCGTAAAAATTTTGTAATAACACTCGAAAAAGAATGCATGACGTATCTATTTTCGATTTATTTGATAAACGTGCTTTCTCATCTTTTTAAATTACGATACTCTTGAAGTGAAAATATTCGTAGTATTTTTGAGGGAACATTGAACATTATTACTCTTGAATAGGTTGCGCTTCTGTGTTGATAATATTTTTAAATACGCAAAAGGTGGGTGATTAATTTCGTCGCTCATCTGTGTACAGGAAATGAAAATGTAGGTCAAATTTAGATTACGATAGTATTAAAATAAAATTCTCCCGGTTCCTGTAGTATTATCAAATTTTTTAAATAATCGCAGTTGAATGAAGAATATTTCTTAATATTAATTTTTCAAGTATGTAATAAAATACACGTGTCTCTCAAGCGCTCTTCCGAGTTTATATTTTCTACGTCGAGTCACTTCATGAATTGAAAAATTTCAAGGTTTATCATTCCTTCACTGCAATATACTGATTTTTTTTTTCAAATATTTTTAGAAAAGCTTCAACAAATTTAAAATTAATGTAATTTTTCATCTTCAGTGAAAATCCTTTTTTTTAAATATTTTCATTTTATTCGAACATAATATTCATTTTCAAATTGGTTTCTCAGAACTGTACAGTGGTGTCTACTGATTTTCTAAAATCCATTTATTTTTCATACATTTTTAATAACCCTATTTAATTTTGGCGTTTCTTTTTCAGGCTGCCGATGAATTTTCGTATGGTTTTAAAGAGGCCATTTTATACGCCATTGGAAGTGAGTATTGTTCGCGTACGCAAACTCGTACTTTATACACGTTGTAATGAGGTTATGTTTTTTGTACCAGTTGGAAGCAGTGTATCCGTTACCAGCGATTTGAAATACCTGTTTGAGTCGCACGAGAATTTCTCCCTGTTTCCGACATTCGCTATTATTCCGGCCACCATCGCCATACTTTCTTCCGATCACATTGCTAAAGCCATTCCAAATAAGAATTTTGACTTGTCCCAAGTAATTAATACTGTTTCACTAAGTCAAGAAATTTTGAAAAATTTTTTTTTTCAACCACGGTCATTAAAATTTTTTACGTTTTTATGTTGTCATCGAAAGGTACTACATGGTGAGCAATATCTGGAAATTTTGAGCCCTCTTTCCACAGAAAGCAAGTTGAAAACCGAATTGACCGTCGTCGATGTTGTAGATAAGGGCAAAGGCGCTGTGGTAGTCGTTGATGGTATGGCATTCAATTTCTACTAACAGTTACGATTTTTATTTATAATGATTTATTTTTTATCGAGAGTAATTTCGGTCAATTTAATGTATAATTTTCGTGGTGTAAGTCTGGAACTGTGGTCGATTTATACAAAAATATTAATTATTATTTTTCTTATGTATCAAACTTTTATTGCAGCTTACACGTATGATTCAAGCGGAGAAAAGGTCGCTTACAATCAGCTAGCCGCTTTTGTCGTCGGAGCGGGTAACTTTGGTGGGCCTAAGCAATCGAACAAAATAAAGGAATTCCAAAATCCTCCTGCGCGCTCTCCCGATCATTCCTTCGTGGATAAAACGCTCATTGATCAGGTACTTGAAATATACTTTGGTTATGTTCATTTCGTACAAAAAAATAACGCCGCGATCACTCATTCTGGGAGGTATCAGCAATGGTCATGAGAATATTCCAGATGGAAATTAAAAAAATTGATGAAAACTGTTAGAACAAACAGGCTGACCATTATCTGGATTTTAAAGAATTTATATTAGTATCTAGTATTCGTATTAGCACATAATTATAAGTAGATATGAAAACCCACTCATTTTTTTAGGATTATAAGATTCTTTTTAGTTTTTAAATTTAAAATCTCTGAAAATTAATAAATTGCGTAGTCAATTTAGTGGAAATTATTTCTGAAAGTCAGCATTTTTGATAAAAAGCTTCTAGTCTTAGATTGAATGTCTCTTCGTTTTTTAAAACGACAAGTAGCTAATGAACAAAATAGTGTCATTTTTTAATTTTTTTTCTTCTTCGCAGGCCGCAATTTATCGTCTGTCCGGTGATCTTAATCCGTTGCATATTGATCCGAATTTCTCCATTCTTGCCGGCCATAAGATACCAATCTTGCATGGATTGTGCTCCTTGGGATATGCAGTGAGAAGTGTTCTGTATAAGTACGCTGATAACGATCCGTCATTATTCAAAGCTGTTAAGGTACGTGTTTCGATTTACTAAATTGTGGTATCAGTTTCAGCTTTCAGAATATCCACTGGTACCCTACTATCGAATTCTCTCGTTTTTCTTATTTTAATGTTTCTCCTCTGATGATCTTAATATTGCATATATTTTGTGAATCAGAAATCGTACTTTTTATTGGGCTGGAAAATATTTGTGCTTTGATGAAATTTTTTGCATAAGCAGTGCGCGAAGCATTTAAAAAAATCAAAGACATTGAAATTTTTCAGTAAAAAAATTAATATAACAATATTTCGAAGAATTCCACTACCGATTCAAAGCTTTCATTTATTTCATCATCGTCCTTCGTACTTTATCGCTCCTGATTTTTTTCTAGGATTAATTTTATTCAACATGGTTTTGCATTGCATGATTCTTGATGAAGAATGAAAATTCTGGCGTACTACATTTTCTTTTAATCGTTTTTTTTTTTTAATTAATTAAATTTTTTCTGCGAATTCTTCTCTTCTAGATTTAAATTTTAAAATTTTGACCGATTCCATGCAGGTACGTTTTGCCAAGCCCGTAATTCCTGGTCAAACGTTGAAAACCGATATGTGGAAAGTAGGTTCTAGAATCTTTTTCCAAACGTCTGTTGTGGAGACGAAGCAGGCTGTATTGACGGGTGAGTGGGTATATAAGTGTGACAAACGCGGCGCAATAAAACTGTCGATTCAGTTTCAGTTTTTATACGGTTGCCAGTTTGGTAATGCTTGAGAATAAATTTGAGAATTAATGACGCCTTCATTACCGCCATTTTGAATATATAATTCGGAAAGAAAATGAATTCGTGAATGACTAATGAGTACACGGTGTACCTAGGTAGTCTTTCGTGAACTTGAAATTGTGTTGGAGTAACTTCCTTGAAATTTTTTCCCCAGATTTATTCAGTTTTTTCTCATTGAGTGGTCTCAGTATCATCGAGTTCGCGTGTATTTAATTTAATTTCTTGTTATTTCGCTAATCATGGCAGGAGGATACGTAGACTTGCACTCTGTACAAGAGTCATCGGCCAAGTTGCAGTTGAATCGAATTAATGCTGAAGAATTATCGAGTGATTTGGTGTTCGCTGGTATGCTAGATCGTGTGAAATCCGATCCGTCTTTGCTGAAAAAGATCAACGGTGTTTTCTTGTACAATATCACCAAGGACGGAAAAGTGGTATCCACGTGGAGTAAGTTGAAACAGTTTTTCGCATTACCAAAATACTCGTACCTATGCGTGACGTGTCGCAAGGAAAATGGCCGATGCGTTAAAACACAATCTTTTTAAAGGAGCTATTCAAAATACTTGTCACCGAGGGGAATATCAATACGTATTATATAACTTCAAATAGTAATTGACTCACAGTCAGATGTATTTTCTCAGTACGAGTATTGATGCTATTTGACGTTGCTTCAAGATTCGATTTTTTTTTTTTTTGATTACGCCATTTGAAAGAACGTACATCTTCAGTGGTTGAAACCGGCCGAAAAATTAAAATCGGTTCGTTTTATGCAAAGATATCGTAGCTTTTTTTTGTGACACGTTACATAATACATATCTAATTTGAAACTGTTAACAACAAAAAAAAAAAAAAACGACCGTCGAACTGGTAACTATGGTGCTTGTAATACTGGCCATTAACTTTGAAATTTATTGTTGCAGCTGCTGATCTGAAAACTGGAGAAATTTACAAAGGTAACGCAAAAAAGGGTACCAAGGTCGATACAACAATCACTATCGATGATTCGGATATGGTTGACTTGGTAAGTTCTTGCCCAATAATATTACATATATTTATCGATGATTTGCTAAGGACTAGTAGTTTCTTATACGCGTCATCATTTCATTGCTGTTCTAGGCTCTCGGAAAATTAAATCCGCAGCTTGCGTTTGTAAAGGGTAAGCTAAAATTGAAGGGAAATATACTGTTGGCGCAGAAATTGAAATCTCTCTCTGTCGAGCCGAAATTGTGATCAAGTTACCATAATGTAAAAGTCATAGTGTTATTTTTACTCAGTTTTTTTCTTCTCTGTACTCTTTTTATGTGCTCGTTATTAATATGTCGGTTTTATTTTCTATTCGTTTTTTGCATATTTTTATGGTTATTTGTTAGTATTTTTACGGGTGGGGTCGAGTTTAATAAATTTTAAACTTAATTTTTTTTTTGTTCATGTTTTTATGCTCATAAATATTGATCAGATTGAGAAAAAATGTTATTTTTCCACGTTTTCGATGTTACGGGGAGATCCTAGATTGCGCTGGAACGATCCCGTGGGCCTGAGCTATTGGAGGAGAAACATAAAATGATGATACCGTCGGCCATATTCCAAAATCTGCTAAGTGAGAATACATAAATTTTACAATTTAGGTAGCCAAGAAAATGTATAGCTGCCGTTTTAGCAGTTTTCTGTTAAATGTTTATTTGAAAGGGTTAATTCAATTTTTTCGAGGCTTTTCTCTACTAAAATAATGTATCTGAGTCTGTTCTTGCCAAATCTGTGAAAAAAGTGTTGATTTTTTTTTTGGAACTTGACTGATTTTGGACTTTGGCCGGCAATATGTCGTATTATAATGTGTTCAAGTGAGTGTAAAAACTTTTCTTATTAAATGTAACCTAATCTCAATAGGCAAGAAGCTCAATTCGACATAATTTGTGGATTGTGCGTTGAATACATATTGAATATTTGTTACAAAAATTAATTTGATTTGTGTATTCGAAGGCTAAAGTTTCTTCAACTATCGACATTTTTGAAATTTGTAGCCAAAGTAAAATTGTAGACCTAGTATTACAGATATTCATTACTCATGTTAGGCTTATCGGTTTTGTTAATTAATGATTAGTACATCTAATTTCTCTCTTAGCTGTTTTTTCAGTAGGTATTTCAACACTTGGAACTGAATGAAGATTATTAGACGGAAAAATCAACTTTGATAGCGGCTTCATTACCTGAGTAATAATGTAATTTCTTATTTTTTGGTTGAATTCCGATTTATGATTTTAAAATTTAAACTCATGGATTCGTGTTTTACAAAAAGCGGATTATTGTGGTTTTTGTCTTATTTTAAAACGTGTCCCAAACCAATGGAAATATGATTTTTTTCTTTTGAATTCCCGTAAAATTTTTGAAAATCAGACTTGTCTCATTCATTTGTTTGTTTATTCTTACAGGACAACTGTGAATGAACTAATAACATGAAGATTCATGACGAAGAAGGATAATCAAAATGAGCCTGATGAATTGACAGGAGCTCTCATTAGAAATCAACGCGAAATGAAGTCCCTGTTTCGGAGGTGAGAAGAGGTTTAGTATAGGTATTAATTTTTAAGAATATTATTCGGTCGATTTTAACAAATTTTTATTTTAACTGCCTTGTTGAAGTATCTCAGTAAAATTTCTCCTAGAGAAAATGATTCATGGCTGAACAAGTCCAAAACCTGCTGAGTCCGCAAAAATCAGAATCGAATATTATATTTTTGAATATCCTACGTGTTGAAAAGATTTTTAAAAAAATGAAAATGAAGTCATTTTCTATTTCATCAAGTGTTATTCAGTTTACTTTAAACCCTTTGTTTGTATGTAGATGGAATCTAAAATTTGGTACATTTTTGTTGCAGATGAAATGATGAAAGCGGTTTTGCCGGGGTTTACTTCAAATTTGAGTATACACTTTCCAGTTGCCTTTGGGAACCTAATGGCGGATGGAAGATAGGTAATTATTTGTGTAGCTTTATAATTTAATTTTTTTTTCCTCATTACTGTCGCATTCTTTCATAATCCGTATGTAAAGGCAGTCTCTAAAAATCGTCAATTTTTGTAAAAATGAGCTTGGTGGTTTTACCCTTCGATCTTTTGGAGAATGTAAATATTTTCATTGATATATTTTTAATCGCCATTATAACATCCATCGTACAGTATGTTGGAAATCGCACTTTATGTAAGACCATTATTCCATTTTGATTTTATTTCTTTAAATTTTCTTGTTGCAGAATTGAATGTTTTATTGTTGATGTATCAATACTGAAGTTGAATCGGCGCGCGTATGGCATTATGAGTTGTGGCGCAGTCCCTCTACCAGTTATCGGAATTCAGTCAATATTCTTCCTGAATTTAGAAAATGAGACTCGAAATCGTTGATTGAAATTTATCTGGATCATATAATCCTCGATGGTGAGTAATTATTGACAGAATTTTCTTAATCTGTGACGATGTAGACTCTTTAATCATTTCTAAACCTAAAAATTCGGACGATCCTAATCAAAAATTGGTGATGCAGACATTTTTTCAGTATTAAATTTAGTTTACCTTCCTGTGAACAGCATGTTTGAAAGTATACCACTCATTAACCTTGAAGTGAAATCCCGAAGGGCTCATAACAAGGTGAGTAGGTGAAATTTCTACTGTGAATTTTTTTCGAAATTACGATTTTGGTCTTGTGGATCACTTCAGGTCTCAGTAACAGATAGGCTGACATTTTTCATCATTTAAAAACGGTTTACCAATTGCTCTATGTTGAAAGATACTAGTAAACACGATTTTTGGTGCAATCACTCATTCGTATTTGAGAATTATATTTTTGATTATTCAACGTGTTTAAAGAAAAAAAAAAAATTAGAACAGTCATTTTCTATTTCATCAAGTGTTATTCAGTTTGCTTTTAACCCTTTGTTTGTATGTAGAAGACATCTGGAATTTGGTACATTTTTGTTGCAGCTGAAATGATGGAAGCGGTTGTGCTGGGGTTTACTTCAAATTTGAGTATACACTTTCCAGTTGCTTTTGGGAACATAATAGCCGGGTGGAAGATAGGTAATTATTTGTGTAGCTTCATAATTTAATTTTTTTTTTTCCTCATTACTGTCGCATTCTTTCATAATCCATGTGTAAAGCCAGTTTATAATTGTCAATTTTCATCCTGCAGCTTATTTTTGGTCAATTTTATTATTTCAATAAAAATTTTTCGAAAATAGCATTGTAAAAAAATGAAAAATGGTCGAAAATGGACTTAAATGGCGACGTAGAGTAAAATGGGCTGCAGATTCGGATTCAGCGTGAAAAATTACATACTGTGCACATATTTTCTGGAAAAATTCAAAAATCGCAATTTTTGTAAAAATGGGAAGGTTTAACCCCTTGGTGTATTTTCAATTTTTTTTCCAAAATTTTTTTTAGAGATTAGCGTCGATATGGGGGTTTTTGAGGTCGCTGAACCCGAATCCGAAGTTCGATTTTGGCGGCGGCTCTCGCCAAGCGAGATTTGGCGAAAAAAAACATGAAAAATGGTCGTAAATTGATCTAAATCGCGACGTAGAGTAAAAATGGCTGCAGATTCGGATTCAGCGTGATGAACTACATTCTGTGCATTCAAAATTTTGTGTTCTTCACTTAGTTTTTAGTCTCTTATTTGTATCTTTATGTGATCCACTAAAATTTAGTCCTTTTTTGTTTCAGCTGCAAAGTGGGAAGCTGTTTTGGGTCCAGTCAAAAGACTCGCTCGATATGCACGATTGACTCCGCGTATAACAACACACTTTTGCCCCTACACGAATGGAGTACCAATGTTCAAGATCCAGTCTAAAAACCATTTTCTCAAAAAATATTTCGTATCAGTCAAGATTTATCGTAATAATTATACATTCAAAACTTGTATTTGCCAATTTTTTCCCCATACATGTGAAACCTATCTGTATAAAATATTTATTTTATAAATAAAAACTTTTCGTGAATATGACTAAAATTCTTTCATTTACGAGCAAGCAATAGTAACTCACTGAAAAATTGGATGAAAAATATGAGAATTTATGTTTTGTGTGCAAACAATACGAGAAATATTCGCCAATATGGAAGAAAATCGACCTCAGCGCCCTCAATACTCATATATGAGAAAAGTCGGAGACTGATATTTCGCTTTAAAGTTATCAAATTTCAGCTGCCATAATTTATCAACTTCCTGAATATTTCCAATCAGATTTTAGGTCGTTGGCTGGATTCCAGCTATCTCAATTCTCACTCAGCTGTCTCAATTTTTGTCCAGTTGTCTCAATTTTCGGCTGGATGTCTCATTTTCTGTCCAGCTGTCTCGGAATTTACAATTAGTTCACGTATCCCCCACGTTTTCTATTTTCAAATATTTTCTAATTTAGTTCCTGTACCCCCCCACATGCTCCATTTTCAAATTTAGTTCCAGTAACACCCACATGCTCCATTTTCGAATTTAGTTCCAGTACCCCCCCACATGCTCCATTTTCGAATTTAGCTCCAGTACCCCCCCACATGCTCCATTTTCGAATTTAGTTCCAGTACCCCCCCACATGCTCCATTTTCGAATTTAGCTCCAGTACCCCCCCACATGCTCCATTTTCAAATTTAGTTCCAGTAACACCCACATGCTCCATTTTCGAATTTAGTTCCAGTACCCCCCCACATGCTCCATTTTCGAATTTAGCTCCAGTACCCCCCCACATGCTCCATTTTCGAATTTAGTTCCAGTACCCCCCCACATGCTCCATTTTCGAATTTAGTTCCAGTACCCCCCCACATGCTCCATTTTCGAATTTAGCTCCAGTACCCCCCCACATGCTCCATTTTCAAATTTAGTTCCAGTAACACCCACATGCTCCATTTTCGAATTTAGTTCCAGTACCCCCCCACATGCTCCATTTTCGAATTTAGCTCCAGTACCCCCCCACATGCTCCATTTTCGAATTTAGTTCCAGTACCCCCCCACATGCTCCATTTTCGAATTTAGCTCCAGTACCCCCCCACATGCTCCATTTTCAAATATTTTGTAATTTAGTTCACGTACCCCCCCACGTATTCCCTTTTCAAATATCGAATTTAGTAAGACGTACCCCCCCACGTATTCCCTTTTCAAATATCGAATTTAGTAACACGTACCCCCCCACGTATTCCCTTTTCAAATATCGAATTTTGTAAGACGTACCCCCCCACGTATTCCCTTTTCGAATATCGAATTTAGTAACACGTACCCCCCCACGTGTTCCCTTTTCAAATATTGAATTTAGTAACACGTACCCCCCTACGTATTCCCTTTTCGAATATCGAATTTAGTAACACGTACCCCCCCACGTGTTCCCTTTTCAAATATTGAATTTAGTAACACGTACCCCCCCTACGTATTCCCTTTTCGAATATCGAATTTAGTAACACGTACCCCCCTACGTATTCCCTTTAAACTTAGTAACACGTACCCCCCCACGTATTCCCTTTTCAAATATAGAATTTAGTAACACGTACCCCCCCACGTATTCCCTTTTCAAATATCGAATTCAGTAACACGTACCCCCCCACGTATTCCCTTTAAATTTAGTAACACGTGGGGGGACATGTGATTTAAATTCAAACATATTTGAAAAGGGAACACGTGGGGGGGTACGTGTTACTAAGTTTAAAGGGAATACGTAGGGGGGTACGTGTTACTAAATTCGATATTCGAAAAGGGAATACGTAGGGGGGTACGTGTTACTAAATTCAATATTTGAAAAGGGAACACGTGGGGGGGTACGTGTTACTAAATTCGATATTCGAAAAGGGAATACGTGGGGGGGTACGTCTTACAAAATTCGATATTTGAAAAGGGAATACGTGGGGGGGTACGTGTTACTAAATTCGATATTTGAAAAGGGAATACGTGGGGGGGTACGTCTTACTAAATTCGATATTTGAAAAGGGAATACGTGGGGGGGTACGTGTTACTAAGTTTAAAGGGAATACGTAGGGGGGTACGTGTTACTGAATTCGATATTTGAAAAGGGAACACGTGGGGGGGTACGTGTTACTAAGTTTAAAGGGAATACGTAGGGGGGTACGTGTTACTAAATTCAATATTTGAAAAGGGAACACGTGGGGGGGTACGTGTTACTAAATTCGATATTCGAAAAGGGAACACGTGGGGGGGTACGTGTTACTAAGTTTAAAGGGAATACGTAGGGGGGTACGTGTTACTAAATTCAATATTTGAAAAGGGAACCCGTGGGGGGGTACGTCTTACTAAATTCGATATTTGAAAAGGGAATACGTGGGGGGGTACGTGTTACTAAGTTTTGAGACGCCCGGGCAATGAGGTTGCTTATACTCAATATTTATTTAATAAAAAAAAATTTATAAAAAAAGTTTCTAATTTTAAATATTTCGGATTTTAAATACGCGAGCCACACTCCAACAAAATGATAGATCTCACCTCGATACTCTTGAAAACATCACCAAACCGATTTATAAAGAAGCCATACCTAACTTACCTACCTAAAATGGAATTTCCTATTCCATGTTCAATTCAAAAAAATAACCCATAAAGAATTAGATTACACATACTTCAAAACAAAAAGAAATATTTAATCATTTTCAATATAAATAAACACGATACAATTTAAACAACAAAAAAAAATCATAACTTCACTTTCTAAAAAAAATCATAGTTTCTTCTTTTTTCGATCTTAGTTTAGACAGGATTAGATTCAACCTTAACTCTCTAAAAGTTCAACCACACTTCTCTGGAAACTCTATCGTAAGTAAGTGGCGAGCCTCGTTTCGATCTACTCCACTCTCCAATTCTTTGACTCCGCCCACTTATTTCAAAATATCTCGATGATACTAGAAACTTCTAGAAAATCTTTGCTTCATATTCGATCTTAGTTTATCAATACAATATTTACTTTGATTTTTGTAAAATTACCGAAAATTTTAATTCTATGCATTACGAAAAACTCATACGCAAGTAAGGCATCCCATAGCCCCCCAAAATTTTCGAAATTTTACTTACTTTCTAAAAAAAATTTACATCAATTAAAATTTACATAATGTTTACTTATTTTTAAGTTTTTCTTCCATCTTCTCTTCATTTAGGCGTAGTTTTTGCAACAGTATCATCAGATCCATCTCGGCAATATTCTCACGATCTACTAAAAAGATTGATTCGGATATCTCTTTTAATTCTTCTTTGATTTCTGTTCTTTTCTTTCTTGCTTCAATTAGAAGATGTAATCTTGCTTCTAATATCTCGATATGTTTTTTTACTCGATCTTTTTCAGCTGATTTTTGATTGTGTTCTTCAATAAGTTCAACTTTATTAAAGAGTCTAAATTTACTTTTGATTAGTTTCTCGGCTAAGATCAAGGTAGTCGCCGAAAAGCTTTCTAGGTTCTCATGAGATAATAAATATTCCAGACTATCTTTCAATTTAACTGTGTCCACTGATTCCGCTGAACTCTCGAATTCATCAGATGCTTTAACTTCCTCTGATCTCCAATCCATGAAATCAGAGAAGTTAAATTCTGCTTCACTATTTTTCTCGATTTTATACTCTATTTTGGGATCAGATGGCAAGTTTGGATTTGAATAATAACAAAATTTATTTTCTTCTTTTTTTTTTTATTTTTGGTTTTGCTTTTATTTTTCTCTCTCGGTTCTATTTTAATATTCACAGGCGTGTTCCACATTTAAGATATAAAATAAAATAGTAATAATAAAAAATTTAAAAGATTTGTGGATATCGACTTAAGAGAGTTAAATTCTCGATTAGATCTTATCTCTGTCCTTTCCAAAGTACTTCGACACACTAAAAGTTTTAAACTAATTCTTCTGCTCTCAATTCGGTTTCTCGAATGGTTCTTTAAGATTTTGGGTGATCGAATTTCATTTCACAGAGAACTTGCTATTATCATTCGAACGTAACCATACAATGTGTTTTATCATGTCAATTTCGATAATATGTTGATAACCAAAGCTTCATCCTGGTTGGACTCAATCTAGGGAAAAATGTGGGGGTCTCGATTCTTCACTTATAGCGTAACCTTTAAATAATATTTTCTCGATTCCTTTTTGATTTATAAAGTTACTGGATATTTCTTCATCTGCTTGATTTAGGTTAAAGGTTTTCTCGCTCACTTTAACAACTGTAAAAGTGATGGATGAATTTAATTCTCTTTCTTCTTTCGGACTTAACCATTTGACAGCTTGGCACCCAATGCAATAATAAGGAAAATCCAGATTAATATGACATAATTTTGACTTTTGGTTTGCTGAATTTAACTTCATCCAGATTACGATACCTCTTCTTATTCTTCTCAAAACATCCTATTCTTCTCAAAACACCCATAGCCTTTTTGCTTAACGGAATATGCGAAGAGATTGGTGGTGCAATGAAAGATGATTCTTGCTGATTTTTTTATTTTTTATTTTTTTTTTATTACAGGCACGATTTCTTGATTATCATTTACCATTTCTTCCTGCTCGATAACTTTTGATTTGATCTTACTGTTTAGTTGTAATCTTAAGTCTCTCTTCTTTTTGACTCTGTCCTTTTTCCACCTACCGTCTTCTTCTTCCACAGATTCAAATGATGACGATAATGATGATGAAGATTTTTTTTTTTTTTTTTTTTTTTTTTTCGATTCCTTATATTACTTTTTTTTTTTTTTTTTTTTTTTTTTTTATTTCTAGACTCGTCTTTATCTATTTTACTCGATGATCCTGCACTCTTATTTTCTGAAGCAGCCCTTTCCTTGATTAATCTCTCATATTCCACGTGAATTTTTTGACATTTTAATTCATTAAGAATGATTAGTCGTGTTTTGATTCTATCTGTATATGTTTTGGATGTATTAAACATATCTGTGGCATTTTTCAGATGGGAGGTTATTTCTTCTTCTTCATGTTGCTCAATCGATTATTTTCTTAAGTTCTGAAATCGATTTATGGTAGAATTTTATTTCAGCGTTCTTCTCGATTTCTTCATCTGTAAAATTCGCTTGTGGTAACAGTTCTGGGAAATTTGGTTTCAAAAACTGGTGAAAGTTTGATGGGATTTTGATTTTAGTCTTCGCTTTACGATTTAGATTTTCTACTTTCTCGGTTGACATGCTGAATTCCAGCAAAGATCCTTAAGGAATATTTTATCCAAAAATATAAATTAATTATCATGAATAACATTGGATTGGTTCTCAAATGAAAAGCTAAGATGAACAATACAAAATTTATCAAAAAGATTAACATCTCCGTCATGAATAATTTTTCAAAATCTCTTTCTGCAGGAACGAACCTAAACACAATAGTACCGATATCTTTTTGTTTTCAGAAGTGTAACTTTTTCGTTGAAACGTGTGTCTTCTTTTCGGATTTCTTACTAGTCCATAGATAAGGATTTTTCAACTCGATTGATAATTTGTAACATAACAATAGCATTCATCTTACAAAAGATTATAATCAATTTTACTTCATCAAACTTTTATTTTTCAAGTTTCAACGAATTTCACGATTACTTTTAATAATAAAGAAAAATATTTATTCTTCATTTATTTCAAAGGGGATATTTACCGAAGTTCCATTATTTCTTATACGTAGCACTTGATTTTTAATATCTACGCTCATTATAAATTCTCTACAGAAGATATCTCTTAGTTAAATTCGATTTTTATTGAATTTATGTCCTTGGTAACGATTTTCGAGGACAAAGGTGTTAATTTGGATTTTTAAGAAGTCTACCTCTGGGGGCGTATACATTGCGAAGTTCACAGCTCGTTTAACCTCTATAACTGCAAACGTCTCCTTATCCAAGCATGTCAAATACGGTCCTAATGGTTTTTCAAATTTATCGATCTTACAATATTTTTCAGGAATTTCTGAGATTATTCCTTCTCCGATAGCATTTGTTAGTTTTTCACAATACGATACGGATTAATGTTCATTTTTATTTTGATATTTCTATTTAGATTCAACAAAATTTGAGTAGCTCGATCGTTAAAAGGTCCTTGAGTAATTTCTCTCAATCTAGGCATTTTGACACACTTTTTCCCATCGATTTCACTATCTCGATGATCGATTCCTAAATCTGCACTTAACTGTTTTATTTTGGTTAATAAACTATAATAATACCTTAGGATGCAACTCTCATCTCTAATAGCTTGTTGTAGCATTTCAGTACCTTCTTTATGTGCTTGGTTAATATACAGGATTTTGGCTCGATAGATGTCATAGATGTTTTTCTTTTCATCTTTAGTCGCTTGATGCATCCAGATGTAAAATTCATTTGCATAAGATGACGACAGGTCTGATCCCTAACTGCAGAATTTCGGTTTGATAGGATTGAACATTAATTTATATTTTTCATTTATGGATTTATCTGAGATTTTTCGGATTTTAGAGAGCTATTTCTAGAATGGAAAAGTCCTTATTTAATCAAATTTCAGATAGGTTTCAACGATTTTATTTAAAGATTGATTTTTGATCTTACCAATTTAGTCCGTTTAAAAACTTCAGTGTCTCCTAAATTCTCTATTTCTTTTCTTAAATTGGTAACAGTGTGACCAGTTGTTCTAATTTTCTTATAGTTTATTAAATTTTTTGCGTCACTTGTTTCTTTTTATTTATGCTCGATTTTGAGCTTTAATTCATGACCATTCTCAGGTTCATCATCGTTAGATTACATTTACTGGTTCTTTAAGGTTCGATATTTATATCTTTGCAAATTCAACTTCTTAGTTGATGAGATTTAGTCGCATTTCAGACATTCAAGTTTACTTTTCGATTTATTTGCTGGTTATTTCGAAGTCAAACTATAATCTTGAGAGATTTTAACTATAAGTTTTAATGAAATATAATTTAGGATTTATTTATTATGCCTCAAGATCGGAATCTAGCTTAATATTTCTTAGTCTTTCTAGTCATCTCGTGATATTTTATTTTATTTCTAGTTGATTTTACTATTTTTAGATTTTAGGTTTATTTCAAGCAGGTCTTTTCTTGTTATCATTTGATTAGTTTTGGATTTTCATTTTATTTCGATTTATTCTCATTGTTCTCTTCGCACAATTTTTCATTCTTTTTAATATTCTTTTCAAATACTACCTCGATTAATTACATTCTTTGAGACATCAGTAGCTGATATTTCTTGAGGTTTTCTTTCAGGTTCGATAATATTTATTTTTAGATTTTTCGATTTGAGAAGTTTAAATTGGATAATTCTTTTGTATTCTTAATTTCATTTCGAAGTTTACTAGGCCACTTGGATAGGTTCTTAGTTCACTTGTCCCCAGGATACTTATAGGTTTTTCTAGAAATTCAGATTCTTCTGTTTGAGTTGATTTTTCAGAAAGATTTGACTGATTTTGTTATTTTGATTCTAATTTCTTTAGCATGGTTGCTCTTAATCTGAGTTTTCTAAAGCTTTCGTATGAGAGTTCTAAATCTCTCTCGATTTCGATTGTCTTTTAGTTTGTTCACCTACTTCCATTATGCTATTTCGTTTCTCAAGTGCTACTAATGAATTTATTAGTTTATCCGGAGATGAATACCAGCTCGGTTCACTCATAATTGCCATATGAAGGGGAAGCTTCTTTTTGATTATATGGATTCGATTTGCAGGTGTTTCTTGACACTGTTCCAATTTTGCATTTATATACGCGATATATTGAGATACGATTGAGAACTTTGTGCTTTCCATTGTCATCTTTCGAATTTCTAGAATTCTTCGCTTGCGTTCTGATTTGGACCATGCTACTTTCAAAAACCAATTTTTCAATTCTTCATAGTTCGAATTTCTAGGCATTGTTTGACACCTTGGAAATAGTTCGATTTTAAATAGTTTTCTAAAATAACTCGCTTTTTGGACTGTATCAGTTATTGAGTCAGTGACGCTTTCAAACTCATCGATAAACGCAGGTGTTGCTCTTTCATCATCAAATTTCCATGGTTTTATTTTACCTGGATCCATAGATTGAAAACATGGGCTTTGTTTACTCATTCGATTAAGTGCATTTATTAGGCTATCGGTAACCAAGCTCATTTCTGATTTAACTGGTGAAATATGTTCTCGATTGATATTACTTTCTGGTTGAAAATTTTCATCATCTCGATTATTATCGGCATTTTCTTGATTGTTTGGATTATTTCCAAATTGTTCATCATCGTTTTCATCAAATTCATCGTCAGAAGATTCTGTTTCTGAGTCTTCTTTGTTAAGAACTGATTCTTGTATGGACTCTCTTTCCCTTTTTAAATCTGCAAATGTTCTTTCTTTTTCATTCTTCAACTCTGTAATTCCAGATTCAGAAGCTGCTCGATTAGGTGTTGTAAATATATTTTCATTATTTTGATTTATTATTTCATGTGCTGATAGAGGAGCATGTTTTTCTAGGTCGGTAACCATACTATTCATAATACTCCCAGTAGGTGTTTGCGTAGGAATTGGTGGATAATTTGATATTTGTTGATTTCTTTTCTCGATTTGGATATTTTTATCTTTGATAATTGATTTCTTATTTTCTTTAAAACACGTATCGTGTCTAGTTTTAGGAACATTCCCTTTTATTGACGACTGATTTCTTGAAGGATGTTTATTCAGTGAAGTTTTTACACTTGAAGGGCTTAAATTTCTTTTAACAATATTCTCGATATTTGTATTTTGAGTAGTTCCTTGTTCTATTTTTGGAGTCCAGTTATCATAAGGATTGTTAGTCTCGATTATATTTTTTGGAGGATTTTGATTTTTAATTAAACATTCTTTTTGCATCATCGCTTCTTTAAACTCCAAGAAATCTTGCTTTTGTTCTCTTCTCATTTGTAAAGTCTCAGCTTTTAAAGATTCGATTAAGCTCGCCATTGAAGTTTGTAGATTTTCATATTGTAAGTGATTCCAAACAGCCATCAATTTGGGGTCCAGCTCTTGAATTTCTGTAATGCTCGTTTTTCTGATTAAATATTTATAATTCTCGATTTCATCAATTAAGCTCGAATATTTAGCTTTTTCTTCTATAGTCATTTGCCCCATTGGTTTATGCATTTCTTTCAGTTTCTTATTTTTCTCAAAGAATTTCGTTACTATTGTTTCGAATTCATGATCTTTGGGTGTTGATTTAGGTGGATTAGATTTCGCTGGAGAAGGACTCGATTTCTTTTCTTTATCTCCTGATTTAATTGGATCTTCTGATTTCAACGTTTCAGGCATATTTCAGATTTATCGATTAAAATTAATAATAAAGAATTTCAAGATAGGATTCTATCAGTTAGATTTAATAGTATGATTAAAACTATATAATTATTTAATTTTCACGATATTAACGATTTATTTGGATTTACAAGTTTTAACTCTATAATTTTTTACTATTTTTGAACTCTAAACAAAATTACTCTTGATACTCTAAACAAATACAATTTATACTCTTGAAGACTAGGTAGGTAAGTAGGTGGTCTTCTTCTATCGATTAGGTTACTAGGAATGGGAATGAGGAAGAATTTTTAGGATGGGTTATTGATCTATCTATACTCTGTTTGATAGGTATCAAACTTGATCCTAGGTTTATCGCCGTTGAAAAGCAATGAGTACTAGACAACTCGATTACGGTCGCCAGATTATTTTAAAGATTCGAAATAATCAAACTATAGATACTCTAATTTCGATTAGCTAAGTCGAAATTTATTAACTCGTAGTTACGTCTCGCAGACACTCTTGATACCGGGTTCTGGCGCTCTTACACAGCCAACTTACAGTATTTCAATAATCTCGAATGTGACTCGGTATGGGAGGGAAGATCTTAGTAAAAAAAAATTTAAAACAAAAATTCACTGATCTTAATTTTGAAACGATAAAAAAAAAGATATAACGATTGGGAAAGATTTTGAACGGATAAATTTTGATTACAGATTCGTATCACAGAATACTCGATAAGATTTCTCAAATATCGGTATCCTGTCACGGTCGCCAAATAGCTCTTAAAATAAGCCGGAAACAAAACACTTGCCTAACTGAATAAATATGAGACGCCCGGGCAATGAGGTTGCTTATACTCAATATTTATTTAATAAAAAAAAATTTATAAAAAAAGTTTCTAATTTTAAATATTTCGGATTTTAAATACGCGAGCCACACTCCAACAAAATGATAGATCTCACCTCGATACTCTTGAAAACATCACCAAACCGATTTATAAAGAAGCCATACCTAACTTACCTACCTAAAATGGAATTTCCTATTCCATGTTCAATTCAAAAAAATAACCCATAAAGAATTAGATTACACATACTTCAAAACAAAAAGAAATATTTAATCATTTTCAATATAAATAAACACGATACAATTTAAACAACAAAAAAAAATCATAACTTCACTTTCTAAAAAAAATCATAGTTTCTTCTTTTTTCGATCTTAGTTTAGACAGGATTAGATTCAACCTTAACTCTCTAAAAGTTCAACCACACTTCTCTGGAAACTCTATCGTAAGTAAGTGGCGAGCCTCGTTTCGATCTACTCCACTCTCCAATTCTTTGACTCCGCCCACTTATTTCAAAATATCTCGATGATACTAGAAACTTCTAGAAAATCTTTGCTTCATATTCGATCTTAGTTTATCAATACAATATTTACTTTGATTTTTGTAAAATTACCGAAAATTTTAATTCTATGCATTACGAAAAACTCATACGCAAGTAAGGCATCCCAGTTTAAAGGGAATACGTAGGGGGGTACGTGTTACTAAATTCGATATTTGAAAAGGGAACACGTGGGGGGGTACGTGTTACTAAATTCGATATTCGAAAAGGGAAAACGTGGGGGGGTACGTGTTACTAAATTCGATATTTGAAAAGGGAATACGTGGGGGGGTACGTGAACTAAATTACAAAATATTTGAAAATGGAGCATGTGGGGGGGTACTGGAGCTAAATTCGAAAATGGAGCATGTGGGGGGGGTACTGGAACTAAATTCGAAAATGGAGCATGTGGGGGGGTACTGGAGCTAAATTCGAAAATGGAGCATGTGGGGGGGTACTGGAACTAAATTCGAAAATGGAGCATGTGGGTGTTACTGGAACTAAATTTGAAAATGGAGCATGTGGGGGGGTACTGGAGCTAAATTCGAAAATGGAGCATGTGGGGGGGTACTGGAACTAAATTCGAAAATGGAGCATGTGGGGGGGTACTGGAACTAAATTCGAAAATGGAGCATGTGGGGGGGTACTGGAACTAAATTCGAAAATGGAGCATGTGGGTGTTACTGGAACTAAATTTGAAAATGGAGCATGTGGGGGGGTACTGGAGCTAAATTCGAAAATGGAGCATGTGGGGGGGTACTGGAACTAAATTCGAAAATGGAGCATGTGGGGGGGTACTGGAGCTAAATTCGAAAATGGAGCATGTGGGGGGGTACTGGAACTAAATTCGAAAATGGAGCATGTGGGTGTTACTGGAACTAAATTTGAAAATGGAGCATGTGGGGGGGTACAGGAACTAAATTAGAAAATATTTGAAAATAGAAAACGTGGGGGATACGTGAACTAATTGTAAATTCCGAGACAGCTGGACAGAAAATGAGACATCCAGCCGAAAATTGAGACAACTGGACAAAAATTGAGACAGCTGAGTGAGAATTGAGATAGCTGGAATCCAGCCAACGACCTAAAATCTGATTGGAAATATTCAGGAAGTTGATAAATTATGGCAGCTGAAATTTGATAACTTTAAAGCGAAATATCAGTCTCCGACTTTTCTCATATATGAGTATTGAGGGCGCTGAGGTCGATTTTCTTCCATATTGGCGAATATTTCTCGTATTGTTTGCACACAAAACATAAATTCTCATATTTTTCATCCAATTTTTCAGTGAGTTACTATTGCTTGCTCGTAAATGAAAGAATTTTAGTCATATTCACGAAAAGTTTTTATTTATAAAATAAATATTTTATACAGATAGGTTTCACATGTATGGGGAAAAAATTGGCAAATACAAGTTTTGAATGTATAATTATTACGATAAATCTTGACTGATACGAAATATTTTTTGAGAAAATGGTTTTTAGACTGGATCTTGAACATTGGTACTCCATTCGTGTAGGGGCAAAAGTGTGTTGTTATACGCGGAGTCAATCGTGCATATCGAGCGAGTCTTTTGACTGGACCCAAAACAGCTTCCCACTTTGCAGCTGAAACAAAAAAGGACTAAATTTTAGTGGATCACATAAAGATACAAATAAGAGACTAAACACTAAGTGAAGAACACAAAATTTTGAATGCACAGAATGTAGTTCATCACGCTGAATCCGAATCTGCAGCCATTTTTACTCTACGTCGCGATTTAGATCAATTTACGACCATTTTTCATGTTTTTTTTCGCCAAATCTCGCTTGGCGAGAGCCGCCGCCAAAATCGAACTTCGGATTCGGGTTCAGCGACCTCAAAAACCCCCATATCGACGCTAATCTCTAAAAAAAATTTTGGAAAAAAAATTGAAAATACACCAAGGGGTTAAACCTTCCCATTTTTACAAAAATTGCGATTTTTGAATTTTTCCAGAAAATATGTGCACAGTATGTAATTTTTCACGCTGAATCCGAATCTGCAGCCCATTTTACTCTACGTCGCCATTTAAGTCCATTTTCGACCATTTTTCATTTTTTTACAATGCTATTTTCGAAAAATTTTTATTGAAATAATAAAATTGACCAAAAATAAGCTGCAGGATGAAAATTGACAATTATAAACTGGCTTTACACATGGATTATGAAAGAATGCGACAGTAATGAGGAAAAAAAAAAATTAAATTATGAAGCTACACAAATAATTACCTATCTTCCACCCGGCTATTATGTTCCCAAAAGCAACTGGAAAGTGTATACTCAAATTTGAAGTAAACCCCAGCACAACCGCTTCCATCATTTCAGCTGCAACAAAAATGTACCAAATTCCAGATGTCTTCTACATACAAACAAAGGGTTAAAAGCAAACTGAATAACACTTGATGAAATAGAAAATGACTGTTCTAATTTTTTTTTTTTCTTTAAACACGTTGAATAATCAAAAATATAATTCTCAAATACGAATGAGTGATTGCACCAAAAATCGTGTTTACTAGTATCTTTCAACATAGAGCAATTGGTAAACCGTTTTTAAATGATGAAAAATGTCAGCCTATCTGTTACTGAGACCTGAAGTGATCCACAAGACCAAAATCGTAATTTCGAAAAAAATTCACAGTAGAAATTTCACCTACTCACCTTGTTATGAGCCCTTCGGGATTTCACTTCAAGGTTAATGAGTGGTATACTTTCAAACATGCTGTTCACAGGAAGGTAAACTAAATTTAATACTGAAAAAATGTCTGCATCACCAATTTTTGATTAGGATCGTCCGAATTTTTAGGTTTAGAAATGATTAAAGAGTCTACATCGTCACAGATTAAGAAAATTCTGTCAATAATTACTCACCATCGAGGATTATATGATCCAGATAAATTTCAATCAACGATTTCGAGTCTCATTTTCTAAATTCAGGAAGAATATTGACTGAATTCCGATAACTGGTAGAGGGACTGCGCCACAACTCATAATGCCATACGCGCGCCGATTCAACTTCAGTATTGATACATCAACAATAAAACATTCAATTCTGCAACAAGAAAATTTAAAGAAATAAAATCAAAATGGAATAATGGTCTTACATAAAGTGCGATTTCCAACATACTGTACGATGGATGTTATAATGGCGATTAAAAATATATCAATGAAAATATTTACATTCTCCAAAAGATCGAAGGGTAAAACCACCAAGCTCATTTTTACAAAAATTGACGATTTTTAGAGACTGCCTTTACATACGGATTATGAAAGAATGCGACAGTAATGAGGAAAAAAAAATTAAATTATAAAGCTACACAAATAATTACCTATCTTCCATCCGCCATTAGGTTCCCAAAGGCAACTGGAAAGTGTATACTCAAATTTGAAGTAAACCCCAGCAAAACCGCTTTCATCATTTCATCTGCAACAAAAATGTACCAAATTTTAGATTCCATCTACATACAAACAAAGGGTTTAAAGTAAACTGAATAACACTTGATGAAATAGAAAATGACTTCATTTTCATTTTTTTTAAAATCTTTTCAACACGTAGGATATTCAAAAATATAATATTCGATTCTGATTTTTGCGGACTCAGCAGGTTTTGGACTTGTTCAGCCATGAATCATTTTCTCTAGGAGAAATTTTACTGAGATACTTCAACAAGGCAGTTAAAATAAAAATTTGTTAAAATCGACCGAATAATATTCTTAAAAATTAATACCTATACTAAACCTCTTCTCACCTCCGAAACAGGGACTTCATTTCGCGTTGATTTCTAATGAGAGCTCCTGTCAATTCATCAGGCTCATTTTGATTATCCTTCTTCGTCATGAATCTTCATGTTATTAGTTCATTCACAGTTGTCCTGTAAGAATAAACAAACAAATGAATGAGACAAGTCTGATTTTCAAAAATTTTACGGGAATTCAAAAGAAAAAAATCATATTTCCATTGGTTTGGGACACGTTTTAAAATGAGACAAAAACCACAATAATCCGCTTTTTGTAAAACACGAATCCATGAGTTTAAAATTTAAAATCATAAATCGGAATTCAACCAAAAAATAAGAAATTACATTATTACTCAGGTAATTAAGCCGCTATCAAAGTTGATTTTTCCGTCTAATAATCTTCATTCAGTTCCAAGTGTTGAAATACCTACTGAAAAAACAGCTAAGAGAGAAATTAGATGTACTAATCATTAATTAACAAAACCGATAAGCCTAACATGAGTAATGAATATCTGTAATACTAGGTCTACAATTTTACTTTGGCTACAAATTTCAAAAATGTCGATAGTTGAAGAAACTTTAGCCTTCGAATACACAAATCAAATTAATTTTTGTAACAAATATTCAATATGTATTCAACGCACAATGCACAAATTATGTCGAATTGAGCTTCTTGCCCATTGAGATTAGGTTACATTTAATAAGAAAAGTTTTTACACTCACTTGAACACATTATAATACGACATATTGCCGGCCAAAGTCCGAAATCAGTCACGTTCCAAAAAAAAAATCAACACTTTTTTTACAGATTTGGCAAGAATAGACTCAGATACATTATTTTAGTAGAGAAAAGCCTCGAAAAAATTGAATTAACCCTTTCAAATAAACATTTAACAGAAAACTGCTAAAACGGCATCTATACATTTTCTTGGCTACCTATATTGTAAAATGTATGTATTCTCACTTAGCAGATTTTGGAATATGGCCGACGGTATCATCATTTTATGTTTCTCCTCCAACATACTGTACGATGGATGTTATAATGGCGATTAAAAATATATCAATGAAAATATTCACATTCTCCTAAAGATCAAAAGTTTTGAAAAGGATAAGGAAATATGCAATAAACTGCAAGAAAGTTCACAAGACTCTTCATTCTAGACCATTGAAATGTTGTATTCAACAAGTTGTCTCAAATATTGAACTGCACAATGCTCACTTTTCTGGAATGAAATTCATATTTGAAATTCTGTAAAAAAATTAAATAAAAAATCAATTAGTAAGAACGAAAGTAATGAGGGGAGATAAAGGGTAAGAAATTTCAGGAAGTGAGTACGTAAAAACGTACAAGTAGTAATAAAAATATGCAAACCTAAATGGGAAATAAAAACACGGACGAGTAACTTTAAAACCAAAACATGCATCCTCATCTGAAAGAATGAAAGAAGCAACTGAAAAATAATCCAGATACAAGTTCACCATGGGTTAAAATTTACGCCTTACTATCACGTGATTAGATCACTTAGTTTTGAAAAAAAGAGATCTGAGACGAATTAAAATAAAAATAAAACGTATAAAATAAAATTTTAACCATCGGCGATCAGTTTAAAACTATGAAAAGTAATTAATATCTGGATTAAATTTTCGAAATTCGAATAAACTTAAATATTCTTTAGTTCAAGAATTTCCCACCCCTTGCTCGCCAGCCGCATTTGAACAGGTTGTGTGAATTCAACATAAGGTATAGGGGAATCATAGTTCTAGTTATAATTAAATAATTGAACCATTTTCCACAACTGAGAATGCATACCAATTTTTTATGGCCAAGTTTACAATAGGAATTTGCTTTTGACTTGTGCTTTCTCAAATCGTCCAATCAACAAGAAGCAATTTTATAACTTCTTCACTCCGATTCGTCGATCAATAAAAACAGAAGGAACGACAAAAATAAATTACTTTTGTAAACCAGGCTCAGATAATAAAACAAACCAAGACTAATACAACAAAACTTACAAAAGTAAAGAAAATTATAATCTTACTTACTTATTCTTATTTTCTCAGTGCCAAATAATATTTGCTAACAGTAAGTTTTCTATAAAATGAACAAAATGAAATAAGCTATAGAGCTCATAATTCAGTTACTCAATGCAACATAAAACGTATAAGAATTGTTTCTATATTAGATAACTGTTTAAAACTGTGTGACAGTTCATTGCACTCTACCATTATAACTCTCGACTTTTACAAAAGCCTGGTTCATAATGTACTTTTACTCCGATTGATTGAACCAATCAGTGAAAAAAAAAAGAACCTAATCAAAAATAATATTGCTTCATTTGATTGATAAAAGCAAAAGACAAAAAGCAAACGTACATTGTGGAACCAGGCTTTGAGGATCGAGTTCTTCTAATCAAAAAGTCTCTTTGTTTGTCGACAGATAATAACAATTCTCGTAAGTCATAAATTTATTTCAAGCAATAAAAAAAGAGAAAAAAACAACCGTAAATTTTGTCAAGAACGATAAAAAAATTTACCAGATGATTAATGTAAAGTTAAACAGCGAAGGGAAAATAAACCTAAAATGAAAAGGGTAAACGATTTCGAGAAGAAAATATACGATCCGAAATGTCGTTTCAAATTCGTCTAATCGTATCATTTCTCCGTTTTATATCGGCTCGAAAGCGTCATTAATTTAGCAGAAATGATCGTTACACGAACGAAACTGACGTCACCGATCGTCCAGCGTTACCAGCAACACAAATTCGAGGGAATACAAATTTCTGATAACCACCAACCAACTTTTCGTGAACCAAAAAAAAAAAATTTTCTACGTTGGATCGATTTCGGCTACGAACTCGAAAAGTAAATTTTACTGATTTCCCGATTTCGTTAGGTCACTCAGAATGGAAAGAGAAAAAAAAAGAAGAAAATACACGTACCGCGTTTAGCTGTTTCGACATCGATTCCGAGAGAAAAACTCGACACCCTCGTACAAAATAAGAAGAACAATATAAGGCCCATTTCAATGGAACTGGGCGAAACTATCACTGCTGGTTAACAGTTTCTGAGACAGAGTAGAAAATTTCGTCATTTTTCGTGACTATTTTTAGTTGAAACTTGAAACTAAAATATAAAAGGGAAAAGTAGAATCAAAAAATAATAATAATAATAATAATAATAATAACAACAATAACAGTATTGAGTTTATGAACTACCACTTTAGTTCAATTAAGAAAATATTTCAAGCTGTACCTGCACTCAATTCCAGAACTGAGTACAAATCGATGATTCAGAAAATTTTTCTTGTATTGCTATAGTTCCTTTTTTAAATTTTGCCTCTTTACGATTAACCAGCAGTTGATAGTCACTAAGTTACAAGGACGTAATTTTAAACAGTATTTAAGTACAAATAAATATTACCTAATTCAATGGCGGTCTAATATACAGCACCATATCCCACACGAACGTTTACGTATACAAAATGTTAACAAATTAAACGAAAAGATTGAATAAAATTCGACGAATTCGAATGCCTCGACTCCGACCGGTAGAAAAATGCGAAAATTTACGTGGACAAACGAAATACTGATGAGAATATCGTTAAAACTACAGTGTCGTGATAGTTAATCAAAATGAAAACTTGTTATAATATAAACTGATTCTATCAACAGCCACTCAAAATCTAGCCCGAGGTTGAAAATATTGCTGAAAAATTTGTATGCAGTTTCAAATAATTATGCAGATTAATTACTGAATTTAAATGAAATGATAACGTCTTCTTCTACGTAATAAGTCTTCGAGATATCAATTCGGTGGAAATTAAGATTAACGATGATTTTAAATTAAATGTTGCAAGATTTCGTATTTTATTCAAGGTTATGAGACATAAAATTGAAAAAAAAAAAAATCAACCAACATATAATTATTTTGAATACATCCGACCATCAGAAAAACCGGAAAACGCTGAGGGTCATTTACACTTAACACCAAGAAGTAGGAAAAGAAACACAGTCATGAACCAAATTGGTTTTTGTTCGGAATAGAGAGCACTTTACGTAACGAACCTCAGAGCGAAAAGGTGCTATGCGCATTTTTCATAATTTGAAAGATAAAAAAAAAAATTTACTCATTATCCTAACGATAATATTGCATTCATTAATTCGAACCTCGAGACAACTAGTTATCTAATCTAAATTTATAAAAACAGCATTAACACTAAAATAATGTATGCGAGCATTTTTCTCCCTTACCTTCAAATTGAACACGGCTCCTTTTTTACGTCAAAGCATCGATATTAAAATTGACCGAAGTTCTTGAAAACTTCTTCTCCTTCACGCATGGAAATTTATCAGAATATAGAAAATTAGCGAAACCAGAGATTAAAAAAAAAAAAAGAAATGCTGTTAGCCAAAAAAATAAAAATAATAAATATAATAAAAAACCAACCCCAGGCTGTAGATTGCGCAACTGCGGATAGAACCAACCGAAACCCCCGGTTTATGTACAACTCGCGACGGCTGCTCGACGCACACGCTGCTTTTCTATCGGACCCAAGTAGCCCACGAATTCACTTAATCAATCCTTTCTTGCGGTACGCCTCGCGCATCAGCGACTTAAGGTAGCGCACCTCGCGGTTCACTTCCTCCAGCTGCTTCTTCAGCTCGACGTTCTGCTCCAGCACCTGGTTTTCCTCCAGCTTGATTTCTTCCACCTCGGCCTTCTTCTTCAGACGGTATCGCGTGGCCGCGTTCTTATTCTGCTCCTTCTTGCGCAGACGTCGCTCCTCGACGCCCGGCTTCGAGTACGGCTTGCCGACTCGCCGCCGAGACGCAGCGGCGACGCCCTCGCTGGCGCGCTCGACGATGGGGCCGTTGTTGTTGTTGTTGCTCCTCGATGCGATGTGGTCGCTGTTGTTGTTGTGTTCGTTGTTGCTGTTGCCCCCCATCGGGAGCTGCTGCGCTTCCACGCACGACGACGACGTCCAGTCCGCATCGTCGACTCCGCCTTCGGAGGTCGCGTACGGACTGGCGCTGCTGTAGTCGTCCGAGTAGGCGCTCGGCGAACCGCACGACAGCTCCTCGGCCAGGGTGGATGCCGGCGAGACGGCGAACGCCTCGCCGACGGTCGGCGCCATCATCAAACGTTCCAGGGCTTCGGGCTCGAATCCCTCCAGCATCTTGAGGATCTCCTCGTCGCGCGGACTGTCCGGAGGCGTCAGCGTTTCGCGTTTCAACCATTCTGCGTTGAAGGGGGCGGAGGCGGGCGGCGACTGGGTCGGCGGGTCGAAGTATTCGTGTTTCACGTTCGGCTGGGCGACGACGTCGCCGCTGTACAGGAGGCGGCCGGCAGCAGCGTGGCCGACCGTCGTCGCTGGCGGATGGGGTTGCGCCAGCGGCACCGCAGGCGGCGGCGAGTTCGCGTGCTCGGGCGGCGGCGAGTACAGCAGCGGCGACCGAATCGAGTCGTAAACGTTCGCAGGTGATGTGGACGGATACTGCTGCCCCGGTTGAGGGTAGCCGGCCGCGTCGTTGTAGTGGCCGGCCGAAAGGGCGTAGGCCTGCGTCGCCGAAGGTTTCACATCATCTGTTTTGTACGGAAATGGCGGACTGGGCGAGCTTTCGAAGAACGAAATGTCGACTGGTTTTTCATTGGAGAACCAGTCGAAGGGCTCCGATTCTAGAAAGCGAAAAGAAACAGAGGCGTTAGCGATTATATTGATGATAACTGATCGGGCGAACGTAAAACGAGGGTGACTGGGTGAGGATGCAAGGATACGAAAACAGAAGCACGTCTAGTAGTCTATATTCTCATTTAGTGAGATTCTTCACTTTACCGTAGCTACTGGCATGGGTCACATGAATCAACGTTGCAGGGGCGAAACTAGCTTTTTTCAAAGGACAGGTTTGCCAATGAAAACTGTGAGTTTTAACTCCACCAACAACACAACACTACTGTGCAAAGGCAAATGTGGAGGGCGAACGCTGAGAGAAATAAAAAATCCAGAATGCCACGATGCGAAGTGTAAAATTCTGTACCAGAAGCCATAATTATTTCAATTCTTTTTTTTTTTTTTTGATGGAAAATTAGCCTTTCGATTCTGAGCTCTTCAAATGTTATTTTAACAAAATTGTAACTGCTTACAGAATATTCAATCAAAACTAGAAAAAAACAAAACGAACAAATAGAAAAATTTCGTCCGAAAAAATCTATCGGGCGTACATAACGAATCCCTTCACTCGTCAGTAATATTAAAATTACCTTGTTGCTACCTTCATCCGTTTTTCTCCAGGACAAATAACATTTTTCTCACTCTCTAAGCCGTCACAAAATTAAGAATAAAATACAAGTGACGAAAAATACCATCCCACGCTACTGATTGTCGATAGCCTGAAGGCAGCTGGGTAGGAGGGAGACAACACGCCCCACAGTGGCATTTTGAGCCCCTTCCCCCGGCAAAATGTACACTTTTTACTCAATTTTACAAACAGAAAACATGCCCATTAAACGATGTTTTTCGTTAGAAAAAAAAATTTTGCACTCCATGGCCTGCAGTTTACCCTTCCCGTGGGATTTTACTCTGGCGACGAGCCTGGTCACTGTCGGTTTTTTTGAAAATTTTTGCCAATAATAATTTTTTTCAAGCAGGGTTTATACGCGCCGTTCAAGTTTTCACAAAGCCGAAAACGAATTCCCTAAAAAGTTGAATCAGTGGAACGCAATGCTGCTGTTTATACGTTCACTGAACTTTTTCACATTCCCAAAGCCGGTTTCACAAATCCAAAAAATTGGATTAATCCAACTTTTGTGGAAAAGGATAATAGAAAGAGTATAAAACATGTTTTCACTCTGTGATAAGAAATGTTTGTTTTTTCTCTTCTATGTATTGCTTCATGTTTGAAAATTTTTTTAAATGTTTTAATGCACAGTCTCATACCAATGAATTTTAATGAACAGTATAAACAGCACGATTTCATTTCGATAATAAGGGACTTTGTTTTCGGTTTAGGGAAAACTTTGACGGCGCGTATAAACCCCGATTCAAGACGCATCCTGAACGCATCAATCAGGAATTCCCCGCGGTACGTGTTAAGCATCAACACCCTGCGCAATGCTAGAAAGTATATAAATGAATAAAGAGCTCGAAACACCGCATATCCCATTAAAATTGAAAAAAAAATAAACACACCTCGAATCTGAAACGGATAAGAATATTAGGTAACCTGTTGAATGATTCCAACTGTGTAGAAAATTATCGATCGAGATAAATGTGAGATATTCGCCATAATTAACAATAGTATGAGTGATACGCGACCGTTGAAACGGACAGAAAAATTATCAATTCATCACCAAAATGTAGAGGTGCAGAAAGGGTAATTCAAATATTTACCATCAGCTCAAATAATAAATTATTTAAAGCGTGTATCATTGCGTAAAATTAATAATCAAGTACAGTATACTAATATTGACATCCGAAAAAAACAAAAAACTGGAATCTCACAACTGTCTGGGTGCTTGCAAGATAAAAATATTATACATAACCTTTACAAAGCCCCTTGACCCAATAAAAGCCATTAAAAACACGCGTCCGAGTGCGATAACCATAATGCTCGACGCTTTTAGCCGTCGTCACTCCTCAACTGCTAGCCAGCCCGAGCTCAGCATCGTAAATCATATTTTTCATTTAAAAACATTTTTTCGCAGTATCAGGAGACAGGGTAAAGCTCAATTGGGTAAAATTTATCGACCACTAGAAAGAATTTCTAATTGATTAAAATTCGGTTCTCAATGAGACGGCGGCAACCATTTACCGTCGTATTATAGATACAACTAAATCGATGTTCACTGAGGAAAAAATTAAATATGTTTTATTTCCATCAATAAATTCAAAGAATTAATTAGTAAATTCATCAATTTTCAATAAATCTTCGATTCAAAAAAACAGTTAATTCATCGTTTTCATTTCTTGCCAATAGATATTGCGAGCATTGTAATAAAAAAAAAAAAACACAAACCTAGCGCAATGAGCCCCGCTAGAAAAGCAGGTTTTCGATTGATGAACCACACCAATTTTCTGTTTTAGTATTCTTTAAAAGCGACAATGGCTGCTGGGAAAATATACAGTCGAAAAATTTTTCGAATAATAGTGGGGAACAGTTCTCCCAATTTTTCAAACAAAAAAAACAAAAAATCCGTCAGAATCCGTTCCTTCGAAAAGTAAAAAAAAATTCATCATCTTTCGACAACATTTTTACTAATATAGAACCGCAAAACCGAACGTCATGAAATTTCTATCAGACCTAAATCTCATCGAGATTGACCTCTGGTGCAAATTTCAGCTCCATTGGTTCAGCGGTTCATCCTGGAACGAGTGAAAATAAAAAAATATACGTTTTTCAACATTCAAAATGACTTTTCTTCAAAACTAAAAAACTAACGAACGGATTGACTTGCAATTTGGATGGTAAACTACCAAAGCTTCAATTAATGTTTAGTGAAAATTTCAGTTCGATTCGAAAGGTGGTTTTGCTGAAATTAGCTTTCAAAGTTGAAATTTACAATTTACCCACACACCCCTTCATAACATAAATAAAGACCAAAATGCGAGATGGGTATTTTTGGAATCCAAAAATCATGAAACGAATAACTACGCATGCCGAACGTTTTCTATCAAAAACCTACTCAAAAAAAAAAAAAACTGCTACTCGCAATGAGGTCTTTTGAAAGTGAACTGACAAAAATATACTGCTTTAGTATCAGTTTACACGAATTACTTGGTTGGATAAATATGGGAATTATTTATGATGAAAGGTAATCTCTCTCATTCGTATGTAGTTTGATAATAATGCTGTTAATTAACACTAATAAAAAGACAAATATTATCTTTCAAAAAGAGTTCCGACACTAACAACAAGTTGAATTAATTTTACGACCGAGTAAAATCAACGTTCAACAGCTCAAGTCTTGACAAACGTATTCGGTGTTGATTCCACCTAGTCATCACAATTCGTAACCGTTAACCGTTTGGTCATGTGGGTTATTTAGTGGAGAAGTGAATGTTTCATTTTTTCATATCCTAATAAATAAATACAAAAAGTAGGTAGCTGTTTTCGATTTATCAACTCCAAATCAAATCTGTCCAAACAAATGTTTGATGCTCCAATTTTTTTTTTTTTGTAAATATGTTGCTCTCTTGCCTACAATCTGAGTTTCATCTACTGGGTTAAATTAACAAACAAATAAATAATTAAATAAATTACAACACATTCAGATCGATTTCCTTCAAAACCAGATGATTTTCCATTTTCCTTGGCTTTTATCAGAATACTGAATTTGGGCAGAACGCTAATCAATAAAAAACTCGAAAAGGTCATTACTGAACTTCTAAATTTAACCCACCAGAAATACAAACATTGACCAGGAACAAATTAAAACAACATAAATCAAATATCGTTAGAAGTTGATTGGCATGAACAGTCAAAAATTTTACAAATGAAAAAGAATAAAATCATCCATCTAATCTCTTTCACACTTTTATTATTATTTATTCCCACAATAAATACTGTAAATTTATCGATCACGTTTTATTAAGTTATACTCGAGTATTTTCATATTTCATCATATTTTTCAATTTAATTACATATATTCAATTTTCAATACTGCTTTTACGGCGTTGAATTCTCTTCCTATTACTTTTCTCCTACTCATTATTCAAATGATTTTCTATTTTTTTGTTTTGAATTTAATTTCATTATTTTTCAATATTAATTTTCTCTCTCGTGTCACAATAAAAATGTATTAGGAACGAATGTCGTTCGAATCATAAAAGATTAAAACTTTATGTACCTATTTTGAATCAACAAAAACAGAAAAAAGTTTATTCTAATCAAGATTTAAACAAACAGTAAGTCATTGAAAGTGACGTGTGCAAAGATTACTTTCAACGTTATGTTTACAAAATTAATGTCTAAAATCATTTCGAAGGCTGATAATCTCATTTTATATCGAGACAGGAAGAACCAAACTATACATAAAACAGTGGGGCCAACTATCATTAAAAATCAGAATGTCGAGTTTTAGTGGCTACTGATTTGAGAGAACCATGAAACCCAGCAGAAATTTAAATTTCGAATCGGGAAATTTCGCGGAGCGAATGATACAAATGAATTTTTCATAACGTGTCGCAGACGCCTTCTATTTTTAATTAGAGAACGAATGGCAATCAGTCAAGACCACAAATTAATTTTTTAATATTGATATAATCACGACTTCTCGCCTTCATCATTATTTTACGATACACGCATAATTATTAAAAGGATAGGAAGATAACCATTCGATTTATATAAACTAATATTTATTTTTACACAATTACGCTTTTTCATTTGAAAAGGTCAAAGTTCATAGAAATTGTATCTGTTTCGCAAATAAGTGAACAGTTTTCGGCAATTAAAAACGCAGGGTGAGAATTAAACGGCACATTCATGAACAATCATTGAAAAATTTATTTTTCGTATAGTATCCACAATTTTTTCGTACTTCAAAGTTGAAAATATTTCAAGCCAAACATTTCCCCATTTTTCATAATTGAATATCAAGGTAATTAAAAAGAATCGAATCGATACAATATCACCTTGGTGCTTAAAGGGCAAAAGTCGACTTTGGACTCTCCGCAGAAACCTGAGTATCAATAGAATTGAGAGCTACAAGCCACCATTCTTGATAAATATTGTGAATTTTTCGTATCTCCGAGAAGCGAAAGTTGTTTTTTTCCCTCTTTGGTGGCTTGATAATCAAAAAAAGTCAGGGTGAATTTTCAATAATAAAGCTCAATTATGTTTAATTAATAATATTTACAGAACACAGGGAGCGATAAAAGACGATACTGAAGAGACCATGGAAGTATAGAACACGTTCAAGTTCATTATATAAAAACTGAATAATATGCTCTAAATTCGTAACTCCTCCATACAATGAATGCTCTCGAATTAGGAAAAAAAAGTCCCAGACCTTATTTTCGTACATTATAAAATTCAAGGATGCAAATTAATATCATGTTATCGGCTGCAACTACTGAAATCAACTGTCTGTGAGAAATAAATCATTAGTCATCATAAGCTTATCATTCATTGATTCGCACCCAAGATACAAAGAACGCGGAGTATGCCCTTACACACGTGTTACTCAATACTCTGTTAATATTGGGATTTTATCAATCAAGTCATCATTCCTCAAAAATTTATTCCGGTATTTCATATTTGTAAAATATACTCTCGTCATATTTAATCAATAGCTGCATTATGAAAAACAAAAAATTAAAATAATGAGAATCAGGAAATTCAGAGAAGCAAAACCTGGGCGCGGGTCACAGTTAGCTCATTACGCGATTTACATTTTAGTTAACTTTTTCGAATATGTCCATTGATCCAACCATCGACTGAAAATAATATTCGAGTATACCCCGTAACGAAAACAAAGATGTAAACACATCAAACAGATTATCGACAGTGACATTTTTTCAAATAACTGATTAAATAGCTTTCTAAATTGCGTAATTCATTTACCTAATAACTCAAACGGGTGGCCAACGAGGTTATTATCTACTGTATTTTCATTTTCGCAAAATATTCACCAGATGTCATGATTTTTTTTCAAGTGCACTCCATGCTACCTTCTAAACGACAATCTGATTGATAATCTAATGAATCTCAAGTAACTTCAAAGCTCAACTGACAGCATGGTTGGTTTATAAAATCGACAGCATTTTATACACGCGCTTTTCTTTCTGGTTTTACACGTCAAAACATTATTTTCCAAGAATAAAAGAATACGTTTTGGTACTTTTAAAAATAGCACCAGCAATAGACTAAATTAATATAAAAATAAGTCAAAGGATATTATCGCAGGAAATTTCTAAACAACATTCATTTAAATTAAATAGAATATGAAATTTTAACACAAATTTCTTACTTCAGAAAATTTTGTCGAACTTGTAAGGCTGACTATTTTAGTATAAGGTTCATTATAGAATTGTTTATTATTTCAAAAAAAATTAACCTGCACAGATAATTAAATACATTTTGTAGAATGATAATGATCCCAATAGTCTATTTACATAGCACTGCATTATACTTTACATTGTACACATCAAAAATTATTTTGATGCTGAATAACCAACCTTAATTGACAGTTACTCAGAACAATTTCATAATAGGTACACAAATACTATCATTGAACTGCATGTCAATTTTCATTACTCATTTTTTATTCGAATATTCATTAGATTATATCTTTAACAAAACTCACGCAGTAAGTACGATCAATTTTTTAGAAGAAATATTAATTTATTCGACCCCTCAAAAGATACTCAAGAGGCTATTATCCAACAAGTAATCTACACGCTGCAACTATAGGACACGAGACCAAGCGCTAATTTTGAATACGTCCTTTGATTCATTTAATTTTTTCTTATACAGCACCGAGTCAAGCGCATGGAATCGGAAGTGAATAGGGATTTATCAGACTAGTTTGTAAGGGCTGCCTCAGTAAAGTACTTACTTATTTCCCAAAATTGATTATAATAGCTTAACATAGTCTAAATGGCCGGTTTTTACTCCAAGAATTAAATAAATATGAATTACGTTAAGAGTGAAATTATAAAGATCAAACGAAGGATGACGTGTTTATAACCTTCGTTTCACTAATTTCTGTGAATTAACAATAATATCCCTTATCCACGTGATATGGTAATCGAATTTCATTGTATACACACAAAAATACACAAAGACATAATATTTAACACGAATTTCCTTTAAGATCGTAATTATCACAACGAACTAGAGATCGTCGAAAATTAATAGCATAATAGTCGCACAACACAAGACAGAGAACTGATCGATTTTTCTCATTTTTTCAATTCATTAGCAGTCAGTGAAAACCAACTCCTTATCTTAACAGTGGAAGAAAAAAAAGTAATGATAAAAGGGTCAAAGGTGAGCTAATGATGGGTTAGATACGAAGTGCAACGGATATGTCGATCGAAGTAAAAACTTTCCAAGTACAAAAACTTATAAAGAATTTGGTAATTGATCGCCATATTCTGACAATACACGTTTTTCACTACACGAAAATCTTAAGAATAAAACATACATGCTGAAATTAACGATTAAATGAAATTTTTGGTATAAAGCTTACCCTGGTGTTGAGGTACATTGAAGTGGTCCAAAAGTTTATCTGCTAATTCGGTACGAGAGAATCCATCGATGTCGGAGATTATAAGCCCGGTGTCGAGATGTTCAGGCGAAAACGGCGGCAATGACTCCAGCGAAATGATCGCCGAGGGCCATTCGAGTGTCAGTTCCATTTTTCTGGTATGCAGATTGATTTGTAGATCCTAACGAATAAAGCTGGTTCGAGGAAAGGGGTTGTGATTTTGAAGTCGACGAAGCGACTGAGAAATTGCTTGAAAATGCCATGATGGCTCTGAAACAGAATACATGAAGAATTAGATTTGCAGAAATCAAACTATTCGCGAAACAATCAGAACAATGATCGTTCTACATTATTCGACCTACATGGAAGTTATTTTAATCTTAAACAGGAAGTTATTGAAACGACTAAGAAATTTCATCCTAAGAAGAATATACATATAATTTTTCTTGAACTTGTGAGCATGAGTTCCTGAAAAGAGTCTCGATGAACGCGTAAAGAGCAGCAAGCAAGGAAATTTAGGTCTAACTTATAATAAGTATCTTTCATCAAATAATGCAAATAATTTTACTTACCCCATTTTAACAAACTTAAATACGCTTGCCGCAGGCGGCGGGGGCTACTTTAAGCCACTAGATATCCATAACTATCGTTAAATTGACACGGAAACTTATAAAAAAACTTATTTAAATCTTCAACTAATCACCATCTTTGTATGAGTAAAGTTATTTTTGGCAGCATTCCACTTTCTCTTTGAATTACGATTCTGCGAAATTCCAACAGTGATGTTCTATAAAGTATTATAAATATTCTCGTAGTAGTTTTTTCTCATTTTTTTTCATCCCCATATTGGTTGCACTGAAATAAAACAAAAATGAAAATGAAGCGTCAGTCCTATGTGTCGAAACTCGAAAGCCAAATAAAAATAATAATAATTTCTTTTCAGTTTTCCGAATCTTCTTGATGACGTAATGTGTATTTTTTGAATTTCGTTTTACTTAGGCGGTTTTTTAAATTTATTTATTAGTTTCAAATTTCAACTTTCAACTTTCAAGTTTAAGGTTGACTTAATTGTTTTTTTTCGTCTATAATAAAAAGCGAAAGAAAATGTTCACTAATCAAATTGATAAAATTTCATAATAATGTTGTAGTTCGTACTTCGTAGCCCGTAGGTACGAAAAACAAAATACATGTGGATTATGAAAGGCCGATTGTAGATATTTCAAATTTTAAAGCGTTTTCAAGCAAAATTTATTCTAATAAATGAAGTTGAAATTCATAATATTACACTCAAGAATGAAAAAATCTGGGTCATTAGATTTTACTGAATACTTACCCTAAAATGATTGAATATTCGGCTTTTCAGCACTCCTAAATTAATTTTTTTTTTTCGGAAAGGGTAACGTGAATACAAAATTACAAACACAATCTTCAGTAGTAGAACGAAATTGTTATAAAAACGTATACAAAAATTCAATCGAGTCTAGTAAGTTTATGGTAAAATAAAATTAAGAAAAATTTCATTGAGATAGTATGAGAGGGGCCAATAAAAGTGTTTCCTCAACTGCTCATCAATTTAGCTTCGTTCAAAACCTTGAGAAATAAAATGGTTTACTTCATTTTAGTAGGTAGATAATTAAACAAATGAATATATTTCATTTAAAAAAAACACTCCACCCCTCGACATTGGGTAAAAAATTAGTTACAAAATTCGCTGAATTGTTCTATCAACAATTAAAAATTAAAAAAAGAAGTAACTTGATCGAGTTTCTCCAAGTTGGTACCGCAATTTTTACGAGGCGGATATTAAAATTTGAGAAATAAAGGAAAAATGCAAAATTCCATTGCACAATACCAGTGCGACTATCACAAGAAAACAAAAAACGAAATAACAAACGTAACGACTATCAACAAAACATGAAGATCATCAGTTAAAAATGACATATTTTTCATCAAAAATCGTAAATCGGTAATGGATGGCCTTCACTGTTCATAACGTACTTGTCCACATCCACACGGCGTGGATTCGAATCAAATAGCAAAAATAGGTATTTCAAAGTTTCACTCATAAAAAACGACTCCATATAATCACGAGGTCTGGTGTCGTCAGGATCGAGAACATTTCCGATGGACGTATAACCATTTTCCACTTTTGAATAACGTTCGATGGCCTGAACAAAAATGTATCGCAAAATTAAGCAGGTTATCTAAAATCCTTCGAAAAATAGATTTTATTTTTGTTCTAAGAACCATATTACGTCACCTCGAACACGTCCCAACCCCATTTCTGATAAGTATTATTTCCAGTAATTTGATACATAGCCCATAAACTTTCTATAAACTCTGGCCGAAGTAGGTTATGCGTATCTTGTTGGTGTATGTACATATCAGGACCAGTTGAATCCTGTGAATATAATATCAGAACGTGGTTTAATTATGTACAGTCTAAAGAGGAAACAGTCAAGTCGTTCACCTTTCAGAGGTCAGAAAAATACAATTAATGGATGAGGAAACAATATAAGAATGATTAAGCTCAGAAATTTTGTGTATCAACCAAAGGAATTTATGCCTCAAAGTTACCTCATTCTTAACAAAGTACAGCGTATGATTCGGTGTGTTTCTCACACCACAGTAAATTTTTTTAAATACTCAAAAATATGAACAAAAACTCTTGTTACGTCCCTTAGTAGCTTTTCACTAAAAACTATCGAATTAGAACCAGCAGAGCTTTAAGAAAAAATAACATTCTTATGTCAATATGTCATACGATAAAGAATACGTAAGTCTATTAATAACGAGGAATAAAAAAAAGAGACTAACTTCATTATAATTGAAGTATGCGATTTCCGGAGCCAAATGGGTCGGCTGGTCTGCGTACATATGATAACAAGTTTCCATTAACTGTTCAGCTAAACGCATATGTTTTTCAGGCATTCCATTATGAACTCCAAGAGCCAGTGTACCTGGCAAGTAGCAGGTCAAATGATCCTGAAATAGCACACATTATTCATTATTCGTCCAAATAAAACAGCGATACAAATAATTATATACTTACCATTTTTGGAGAAAACAATCTCGTTTTTGCTTTCAATTCGCCGATAAACGTGAATTTTTTCCGCGGAGTTGTTTTCACTAGCCTTGTGGTGATACCCTCTATTGCTTCGATGTAATCGTTTTTCAAACTAAAAATTCAAGGAAATTAGTAACTATGCACTTAATCAAACTGGACTAACAATTAAACACACGAAAAAAAAGTATATAAATTGTAAATGGAGCGTATCCGTATGGAAAGACTAACGCGAGACGACTGACGGTCAACCTATCAACTGAGTGACTGACACCGCCTGACACCGAAAATAAAAGGAGCCAAAATTCGAAGCGGATCAACAAAAAACAAAAACATCCGAAACGCCGGAACTTTCCCGAGGGAAGGGGGGCGATGAAAAACGAAAACGATCGATATAAATCGATAAAATTAAAATTCTTAACCAAAATGGGTGATTTTACATGGCCAGCGAAATTTGCGGTGCAGTGAACAAACATCACCACACAGAGTCATTTGTGCGGTGCACTGCACCACATGGAAAATAGAAAAAAAATGTTTTCAATTTTACACAATGCTCTTTTCAACTTTCACAACCAATATTAAAAATGTTTACTTTTTAATTTTATTTTATTTTGATGGGGCAAAATTTGGCCCCACACGGGAAAAAGACAAGATGCCGGCCACGATAATTTAGGAACAAACTAATTGTGAAGTTACTGAGGAAAAGTTGACAATAACATCCACTTATGCAGCCAATTTCTTGAATACTATAGATAATGAAAAATGCTAAAATTTCGAAGTCGATCAAAATGGACGAGACTGATCAAAAAAAAAAAACTCCTCCGTTTAAAAATTAAATAATTCTTCAACTTACAAGTCAATGGTTTTGCCCGTTTGCAACCATTGTTTCAGTAAGTACTCGTAATAACTGTCGCCTCTAGCACCAATTTTAATTTCCGAATCTGAATTGAACTGACCAGTATTCGGATTAATGAATATAGGAACTAAACCATCTTCCTTTGGCAGTCGATGTACATGTTCGCTTACGTCAAAAGCTACTTGCTATGAAAAAATAAATAATAAGGAAAATTAATTACCACAGAAAGTTACGAAAACAGTACGAATCTTCATTACATCCTTACTAGGCTAAATTAAAATTCCCCGCCATTAATCAATTCCTTCATAAAATTTCAAGCTTCTCAAAACTGGAGCTTTCAATCGTCTTATTTTATATAACAAAAATTTCGATTTTACAACGGAAGATAAATTAATTTATACTTACTTCGAATTTAGGATTTTTTGTACAACGTGATAAGTCACGAAATTCTAACTGTAACGTGGTAACTTCCGAAGTACTCGAATCCGGACTCCATTTCGGTACGTGAGCAATGCGAGAAACTAAATTAATATCGGAAAACGGAATACTGGTAGGAGACTTTGTAAAACAGGGTAGCAACCTTTCGCCTAAGTCAGCCTGCCATCATAAGAAAAACAATTATAACTAGAAGAGTAGATCACATCAGCTCGGTACAGTCTTGAATCGAAATAGAGAAAAAAATATACCGCTTTTTCTAAAAATAAGCTGTCGCCAGAAAAATGATACGCAGATAAAAGTCCACCGAGGATTCGGATAGTTACTTCAAATAAATTAACGTCGCCAGAATAACGATCGAAAGTAAAAGCGTTTTCGATCCAATCACGCGCTTCTTTGAATTCTGAAGAAAAAAAAATCATTATTCCATTATTCTAAAAATAGGACAAGCAATCATAAAAATACGAATTTCTAGTGAAAATTGCACGAGTGGATTTTTATAATTTTTCAGAAGAGAGAAAATTATCATCAGAAAATATAGGAGTTAATACTGCGGAGTAAATATGCTACCAAATGTATATACAAATTACTTATGTATTTCAAGGAGGAATATCCACGTAGATACGAAATTTCAAAACGGGTATCATTTTGTAGAATTCTTTTTCGACTGGCATAAGTAATTTTTCAAGAAATGTCCGCCAAAGATTTAAAGAAACCGAAAAGTTTTCTACAGGAATCTAAAACTAAAAAATGTGAATAAATAAAATTACCAGACTTCATGTCCATCATGTACAAGGTATCCAAAGAGTCGACTAGAGTGAGGGCTAAATGAAACCAGTCTTGATATTGCTTACTAATGGGTTTCAAATGATCGTGGCCCCAAGCGTACTTCTTATAGCCATTCCAAGCCCGTTTAGCAGCATTTACAACAGCTCGCTGGCGAACAGTAAATTTATCTAAAGTATTGGAGATGGGTTTCTCCAAATTTATATTCAGACTAGGCAATTCATCTTTAGCAGCTTTCTCTTTTTGCAAAATCACACTTTCGTCAATACTGACAATTTTTTCATCATTGCTGCTCTGTAAGTAAATGAACAAAAGAATTAGAATGATGTATACGGGCATCAAAGAATTTAGTATTCAGAGAAATGAAAAACATGTTTACAAGTAAGATATTTTAAAGTTGGAATTCTATTTTGGTTCATCATAGAAAATTGATATTTCTTAGGATGAACCAAAACTAAGTCAAAATTGGAGAATTTTTATTGGAAATCTTCACTCAGATTTCATGAAAAATTACTTAATTTAAATTAGCATTAGAATAGTTGGAAGGTGAAAAATAAGAGCATACTTTTGCAGAAACAGGTTTCTGAGCTTGAGCCTGTTGATCCAAGACTTCTTCTTCTGCTACATTTTCTAGAGCACGTTGTGAATTGAAAATCACAGTATAAAATCCAAATAAAATAACGACGAAAATGAAAGTTAAAATCAGATTCTTCTGTAATCTTGAGAGCTGTCGCCAATACTAAAACATTCCCAATATAATATGATTAAAAAGTACTTAAATCTAAGAGAATAGGTACTTACAAGATACAAATCACAAAATTTATACGAAAGGATCAAGAAACAATTACGAAAAAATATCAGACTCGAGTGGATGCTCTCGAGTTGGTGCTCTCGAGTTTATGTCAATATTTTATCAATAAACGCGCTACTGCCAAACAAAGACTTACTCTTCTCAAACTTTTACGATGGGAGACATTGTGCTGCAATACTGGTATTCGACTTATATTCTCCAAATTCAGCGTAACATATTGTTTTTTCATCATTCGTTAGACTCAGTCTTGTCCTCTGAAGAATGTAAGCTATGCGAATTAATTAATACGTGTCAACTGACTATGGTTTCGTTGAGCTACTGTCAAATATATTGAACCATATTAAAAATAACAAACGTGAGGATATGATCGAATCGATAGTAAAAATTGTGAATATCAAAAATCACACTGGTAATACCATGATGCTACCAATATTAGTTGTATGAACTCCAATATGATCTCACTGAAAACTGTTTCGGTAGTGTTTACATAAAAAAGAATACAATGTGGACGAAATAATTTAAATTAGTAAAGAAACAGGTTTAAATTCTTTTTCAAACAGTAAAATCTTAAAAATTAAAATGAAAAATGAAAAAGTTTCTTCTTCCTCACTGATAACGTTGATTTGTGTTATCAATAATGTTAATGTAAACAAAGCTCTCTACTTTTGACCTACTCATCTTGTCATTCACCCACGCTCTCCCTACCGTCACCGAAGTTTTCCAAGCGATTTCCCAAAAGTTCTTTTATTCTGCCGATAATACTCAATACTGTAGTACAGGCGCCCAGAAAATCTCCAATAAACAATATTGTTGTTTTTGTTTAATTATTCTGTTTCTGTTTTGAAATTTCCAATCAGGAACTTGATTCCTGATTAACATCCTCTGATCCACTCGTAGCGGTGATTTTGGTTTGGTAAAATCATTTTCAATCAAAATACATACGTACTAAAAGTCTAAAATATACATTCAAAGATCAAACCAGCAGTAGTTACATAGTTGGACTCAGCCTTCCACAATTCGATACCAGCTATCACAGCTTCATCAGTGAAGAAAGACAATTGTTTTTTTAGCTTTTTTAAAAATTCACCATCTTAAGGTAGCGTCAAAATTCTCTTGGTGGCTCTTTGTAATATTGCATTATTGCACCATATTTAAAATGCTATAAAAAGGATTGATAATATAGAAAACATGAGGTACGCATTATTAAATTATAGTTCAAAATACTGTCCAAATACAAGGAAATATTTGTCTAGGGCAACAGTGAAGTCAGTAAAAATAATTCGGAAGAGAACTGAGGTAGTCTCTTTTCTACAAAAAAATATTTTTCAATGCTATACATAAAAAAAAAAGCTTTCAACAGATAGAAAAATACTATCGGCTTGTTTTTAGGTGAAGTTTTCCCCCTTTGTCGTCGATTTAAAATTCAACACCGGGTGAGTAAATTCCCACATTTTTGAAGTCGAGTTCTACAAAAAAATACAAAACTAAAAAAAAACAAAAAACAAAAAAACAATCAGAAAAAAGAAATCCATGAAACTGTATTCTCACTGCATAAAATTGCTCTAGTGGTTTCAACACTTGAAACTGTTTTTATGCTAAATAGCACATTTTACTTAATGCACTTTTGTGGATACGTTTTCAAGACTTTGGATTATAAGCCAACTCAGTACATAGGTAAAAAAAATCATATATCTTTACTACATCTTTGTTCATTTTACTCTTCATTTCTGCGCTAAATTCTACTCCTGTTCAAAATCATTCATTTGTTTTAGATATAAATACTCAATTATAGCGATAAAAAAATTTATGAATGATTTCATTTAAATTAAACCTTATTGAAACAATATATTCATCAAAAATATATATATAAAAACAATTTTTACGTTTTATAAATTAACGTTTGAAAAAACGAAGGAAAAAATTATACTGGGGAAAAAAGAAAACTGAAAACGTGTAACTTGGAAAGTGAATTATCGAATGAATTCCTTACTTTATCACTTTTTGTCGCTTTTATCATTTGTTAGAACCAAGTTTAAAATTTGGAATACCGAGTTGTAGCGTTGAATTATCGAACGATGTTCGACTTTCTGAAACGAGATCTACTTCGAACATGTTTTTTTTTTTTAATGTTTTATTGCACCGCTCATCAGCCATAATGAATGAGTGAAATTAATCATTTCAATTATGGAGTTTCTCGATAAACGAACACAGCGACGCGACCTTATTTTGTCGCAGTAATTTAAAAACAGAAGGAACTTAAATATTATTTACGACTTTGTAGAGTGTTTGATAACCAGTCCATAGCTTCATCTAAGCCCTCTCCTTTTTTAGCCGACGTTTTAAAAATCTGAAATGTACGATTCCTTAATGTATCTAATCCTAGTGATTGATGTACCTCCGATAAGCTCATGCATCCTTCGATATCCTGTTTATTGGCCAAGACTAGCAGTATAGCTGATTCTAATTCTTCTTCCTGAAAATAAATCAAAAACAAAAATATTTTTTACTGTAGATCAACAGAAGGAAGTATTCAAAATTAACCCGGCGAGCATTTAAAAATCACCACAAAACTTCAACATGGCAACTCGACCATAAAGAGAAGAAATTTTCAGAAATTTAGTGCGTGAGTACTACACTGCTTTCGCTTTTTCACCACATTCAAAGTCATTTACGGTTATACAGGGTGTCCATGAAAAATTAATTAATACTTGGCAGCGAGACAATAAAAAAAATGTTATGCGTCAAAATTGCAGATCTCCGATGGGAGCAAATTTTGGAATTGTATAAATTTTTTCATAGAATCTATAGTGAAACATAACAGCGACACACAAAAAATTACTCATAATGGTCAGTAGGGTTTGTTTTGAAAAGAAAATTTTGGAAATGGTAGAACAAAAAAAGCAATAATAATTTACAAAATGAATTCTCATGATCCAAGTGAACTGAAATTTTTTTCTGTAGGTTTCTATTACATTCTATTCTAGACACATTTCATTACAAAATTTCATTCAAATGCGAATGAAAATCTTTTAACTGACTTGAAAAAATTGCTTAATTGACATCAATAATAACATTTTCTCACTCCTGCATAGCGCATAGAAGAAATATACAATTTTTGCAATGAAATTTGTCACGTACCATGGCTAATCTTGTTTCGATTTAAATGCTCAATGTAGATCTTGAACTAAGTCAGTAATTAAGCATTAGTCACAATACACTTTATAAATGAAACAAAAAAATGAATTAAATTTAGGAAGTTGGTAGTTTTGGAGTCGACGCATTACGAAACGAAAAACTATCCTCGCTTCAAGAATATTGTCCGTGAGAGAACTAATATTAATACTGAATTAAAAAAAAACTACATGGTGCTGAGTTTTTCAAGACGTGATACGAAATCACTTGAAAATCTTACTCGTAACATGTGGAATAGTTCTTCTTTGGATATGCCGATTCTGTCTTTGTCTGCGGAGTCGACAACGTAAATTATAGCGTCTGTATTGGAATAGTAACACCTCCAATAAGGCCTGCGAACAAAAGCAAAGAATGATTCGCTTCGTGATTACCATCATTTCTTTCAATAACGATGGTAAAATTTACAGTTACATAGTAAAATTCTATTTTCCTACCTTATGCTGGTTTGTCCTCCCAGATCCCATACTTGGAATTTTAAATTTTTGTACGTAACTTGTTCAACATTGAATCCTATGGTTGGTATGGTCGTTACAACCTCTCCAACTTGCAATCTGTATAAAATGGTAGTTTTGCCGGCACCATCTAATCCCAAAATTAGAATACGTAATTCACGGCTACCCAAGAATCCTTTGAAATAGCTCAATAAGCCACCTGATATGAGAAACAGTAGACACATTTCAATGTACAGTAAGTTGAAGAGAATCAGCTGGAGTCAGTAAACATAAGAATGATAGATACAGGATAGGAAACGGAACTACGTTGATGAGTTTCGAAAAACATGATTGAGTAATCGGACATTCCGAATAAAATTTATGAAGAAGATAACAATCAGAAAAAAATGAAAACGAAATATCATGAGAGAATAATGTAAATTGAATATGCAGAAGCACGAACTTACCCATGTTGGATACCGCAAGATAATGGCTTCTCCTTTCCAACTACAAGAGAATATTCAATTTAAGATGACTTGAAATGTTTCTAATTATTATTAGATTGATTTGTAAATATTTGCTTAGCATTAAATAACAAAAACTACACCGAATAACGAAATAATTAATGCTCAAATTCGCAATTTACTTGGTTTCCATTTTCAAAATTGTTGTTTCGTTGGCTGGCTGATTAGTCACTCCACTCCAAATGATAAGAGGAAAAGTAATGTGAGTAACGTGACACACGTGAACTACATAAAAATCACTAAAAAAGAACTGAATCATACGGAAACGAAAAAATAATGTTGAACTTGGACTGTGTATGACTATGTGAAAAAAAAAAAATGTTGACAGAAAATAGAAATACTGCACTGGAGAGTGGAGACTAGTGGAGACTGTCAAGAGACGAGATCGAAAAGCAGTCTTGTGAACTTGGAAACGTTCACTAGGTTCGAATCGATTTTCGAAGCCTGGACAGTCCTATGGTTAAAAGTTAAGGGGAACTCATTGTATTTTTTTTTCTCTACCAACCAGTCCGAAACAAAAAAGAAAAAAAAAAGAAGCAGAAAATACATTTTCAGAAGAGAATATAAATCCTTTTATTCTCTTAATCGTTAAGATAATGGAGCTTGCATTTCAAATTTTCAATTTTTTTTTATCGTCAAAAATAGATGAATAAGCTGATATCGTATGTTAGAATATAATGCATAAACTATTTCGAACAATTATAAAAACAACAATAATGAATTGCTGAACGAAGTGAAATATGATTCGACGAGATACGAAATTCATATTATCTTCAAAAATATTTGAAAAAAATCACAGCGAAATAGATACTCATTAAAAAATCAATTAAGCCAAATAGTGGGTCTCTCATACCTTCAAGAAAAAGACGTAACCTCCCTAGAAGATTAAATAAAAAATCAGAAAATTAAATTACTATGATGTAGGTATAAATGTAGACATTAACAATAGAAAATCACATAGAAAAACCAACTCTTTAACGGACGATTTGAAAATAGAACTTGTTTTCAAAATAAAATTAAATTCAAAAAAATATCAACCAATAGGTACAAGAGGCACGATAAGTAATATTGTAACAATAACATATCAGTCACTTGTTTCTTTCAGGTGATCCGATAATTTTCTGTAACATAATACGAGTAGATATATTAGAAGAAATAATAACTGTTAATATGCTTCTTTTGTCAGCATGTTTTATGTGAAAGAGTAAAACTATTCATGATACTGTTTGGAAGGTTTCTTATAAAAAATGACGGTCGAAAATTTTTAATTTTCTTTTCATCTCAATTTTCTCATAGGATAGGTAAACCGTATAGTTTCATCAAGTTTTACTGTTCGCAAATCTTTCAACTCGAAAAATTTTGAATTTCTCTCAGAAACACTAGTTTAATATTTTGAACTTGGTTTTTGAGCTGTACTTAACTAAATGAGATTTGCGAACTACCCAATCGTAACCAAGTAACTGACTATTTACATCGCATGACTTTTCTAGAAACGAATAAGCTCACAGACCAGATTCTTGGTCTTTGTTGGCAAATTTTAAAAGTAAAATGACAATTTAAATCTTAGCTGTCCGGAATAAAATAATATTTTGATCTCGAGATGTAAGCATCACGCGACAAAAGAAACAGGACAAGTACATAGATAACATAACTGTGAGTAATGGAAACTTACTCGAGGACGATATGACTGGGCATCTTCACGAATTTTTTTCCACACCAACTTCATGCAAGCCAGCGCATCCTCTTTACTGTCATGACCGAACTCTGAAACCATAAAATACAATCAGATATCGTCGATAGTAGCAAATTCACAAAGAAATTTTATAAAAAAAGGTACCGCTTTCTTGAATCAAAAATTGAACTTCGCGAGACGAAATGAACTTTAACGCAAACTTCCGCTCAGGGGCATCTCTGTGCGGATACATCACACTAGTATCAACGATATTGTAATGTAATATCTACAAATAAACGCACGTGAATTATTTTTACAACTAAATATTAAGAGTAAAAGTCGAAAATTAAGGTGAAACTCAACAAGGAATTTTGCTTCAAGTTTGAAACGAAGGTCTTGATTTTTGGATTCATTATAAAATTACAGGGTTCAGGTGGATACATTTACCTAAATCGCAAATGTGAGCTCAGGAAAAAGTAGCCAGGCACGAAGTACCTCGTCAGTACCAGAAACCTTATTCCTCAGAATAAGGAAAGAAAAAAAAATACAACTTCCAGAAGGTGTATCTTTCTAGATCCAAAGCCATACAATTTGACCAAATCTCACCTTCAACGCTTTCAAATCATTTTCCAAGCTGTGACCTATTAATATGGTATCTTTGAAAATAAACTGTAACAAATCTTGACGAACTTCTTCGAGCGTTTTCGTCACGTGACGCAATTTCTCTTTTGTTATACCACTGAACCTGCAGACAGAAAAATGAATTTTAGTATTCTGTTGCTTTTTTTTTTTTTTTCTTTCTTTTTTATAGAAATAAACCAATTTGTCAATAACTTACTTGGTGCAGTAATCTAAAATTTTATTTCGTGGTTTCACTAATTTATCGTAAACGGTGCTACAGTCTGGTCCAATGATTGTAACTCGCGTTAATTCGGGGCCGACGGTGGTGAAACACATTTCACAGTCCAACGAGTAAAAAGTTTTGGATGTTTCGCCAGGAGGTGCTTCTCGCGTTTCCAGAAAATTTTCCATACAATCGTCGTCTGTCCTGTCAAGCGTGTGATATTCGGCCGTTACGCATCCTGATTCGCTGAGGCTTTTGTTACAACATGGGTAAAATAGTTCATGTCTCGCTGCAAATTGAAATTTAACATTTTCAAGCTGACATTTATAATAATTAACAGTGGAGGATCTAGGATTTTGACTTTTTTTTTTTTGCAATCAAACAGGAAAAGTAAAAGGATACTAAAAGGTAAAAGAAAATTTTGCAACTTGAAGTTGTGGGAGGAATGATACAGAATAAGCTAATAATAAATTTGGGATCACCAGAAGATATCACACTGTCCTTTTTCTTGGATCAACGAAAAGAGAAATAATTACTTCGCCCAGGCTCTTTTCGTGGTCTGAGTTGATGAAATTTACATCCTGAACTTGGTGTTACAGGAATTCCGGTCTCCGGATCCACTTCAAACAAGTCTTTGCACTGCAGACAGTAAAAACGATCACCACTGCGTTTACTCGTTAAGGGTTTGTAATGAATGGCTTTGGTGGAAATTCTACAACAGCCAGGTCGCGCTGTGATGCCCAAAGGAAATCCGTTGATTTCTAATTGCTCGTAGGTAAGCAAATGTTTGCTCAGAAGATCATAAGTGGCGAATCCTGCACGAGAAAAGTAAAATTTCTATACTTTCTAGCAGATTAAAATCCGGAAAGTACTTAGTTATGAATGAAATACTAACCATTAATTTCGGTAGGAAATTCAGTATTTTTTTCTGTAACAAAAAGTACACAATTTTTCTTTTATAATAAAAAATAATATAGCCCAACTGAGATATTCTTAGATGAATTAAAAATATTAATAGTTGTATTCGATTCTCAAGAGAAAGAAAATCAAAAAAAAAAAAATACAAAATCGTTTTTTTTCAAAATTTTTAAATTGAGTTAAACAAACTATTCAGAGTCTATATTTCTCCACTTTGTTGGTTATCTTCCAAATCAGCAGCAACTGATAAAAATGAAAATAATCATCAAAATAATAATTCAGTTAGCTAGCGCCCCAATGAATTCGTTTTTTCCAATTTTCATTTTTTCGAAATTGCTTAAAATGAGGTTTGTCGAGCCCTTGAAAGAGGCCTTCAAAACTTGAAAGGAAGAAAAAACAAAATTCATGAGAGCATAGGAGGCTTATTCAAGCGTAAGATATCCAAATTCTACAAAAATCGGTTCAGAATTCAGCTCGTAAAAACTTGAAAACTGCGTATAAAAACTTAGATAAGTACACTACACCCTTGAATATAAGCTTATGAAAATTAGAAAAATAAATTTCAAAATTTGTTTCCAGCCCGAGCTGAAATCAATTATTTAGTTCCAATGAAGCCAAGTATGTACTTAAAATTAGGCAGACAACATACCAATAATAAATATAATTAATAATATTTTAGACTAATTTTTGTACACTGAATACTACTCGAAAGCACACTTACGGATAAGGCTAGCTGAGTCTGCTTTGGTAATGCGATGAATGGCCATTGCTAAAGAGTTCAAGTAAATTTTTGTTATCGTTACTCTTTCATGGATACTTTTTTCTTCTTTCAATGCCTGAGGCATAAAAGAAAAATTAATGGGAATGCTAGAAACGGTTTTACAGATAATTAGGCAAAGCTTACAAGTTCGCTAGCTAAATCCGGAGGCACTTTTCTCGCAAATGCATTATACAAACGATCTAAGCCACTCTGACGAGTTGGTAAAGGAATGTTATTGTTATTTTTATACGAATCTATCACAGGTCGATTACTGGAAGCAGTTATAGGAACATCCTAAAACCCAAAAATAATTTTTTATAATTATGAAGAAATGAATGCAAAATTGTAGATTAACCTGTTATTACCACAAGAACAACATATATTTTTCATCACTTTTTACTTTAAAGAACAAAATAAAAAAAACTATTTTAAAGCGTGATTATCAATTGGAAGAACGTGAACTTCTAAAATATGTGTACGTGAGTACAAAAACTGAGAACGTTAATTACGTGTACCTGGGACATAAGAATTTACAGTTTTGTATTCATTAAATAAAATAATCGATAATTTTGATTCCAAATATTGGAATGCGGAAATCTAAAATTCTCAAAATAAATTTCAAAAATTCAATTAACCTACTCTCAAGTATAAACCAGAACCTTTTACAACTAAGTAATCTAAAGCAACTTTACAAATAAAAAAAATAAACTTCGAGATGAAAAATTGTTACTTACTTTAGGTTTAGGTGGTTCGCTGGGTACATGCGCTAATCGGCTGGAGCCTTTAGCTATAGTCTGAGCCATTGTTTTAGGTGGAGCTACAGGCGGTTTACTGGGTTGTAACAAATTATTTTTGATACGCTCTTTTGCTTTGAGCAGTAATGCCACGTTGGGAACATGAGCTATGCGAATACGGTCGTCTGAAAATAAACATTAAAAAGTAACGACAAATTATTCAGGAACTGTTATTTGATAACTTCAGTGAATTACACTTAAGAATTTGATAATACGAACTCGCAAGCTGATTTGACGCTGATTCTGCTGCTGATGCTTCTGAAGCTTTCTTTGCTTGTTGCATTCGATGAAACAATACCTAGTAACAACCAAAACGATTTTTACCCGTTGATATTCAGTCTAGCTAGACGTTAAGGATGAATACAGTCAGAATTAAAAACTCACTTCAGTTGGCGATGGTACATTCTTCTTCGTGATGTGTTTTCGCTGAGTTAAATAACTCGTTTCTCCGGTTACATGAGAAACTCTTTTTTTGTTGGCCGTTGATGGATACTTGTCTATGAACTCATCAGAGTCATTTTTATCCTAAGCAAATTAAAATAAAAACTGATATTAGCAAGAATTATCTGTAAGCAGGAGGTACTCATTTCAATATTACAGTTTTCCAAGCAAAAATAGAAATAAATAACGAGATCGAGAGAATGCGGGAAATAATATAATCCCCCTAAAATTTTGAAGGCAAAGATAGTGCAAAAAATCTTAAATCAACCGTTTAAAAAAAATTTGAGTCACGTTAAAAGAACTGTCAAAGACTTTCCCAGCAAAAATACTTGGATAAACGTTAGGTACTAATCCGAAGTGTTTCGCAAATAAATAATTTACAAAACATTAAGGCAACATTATTGTGAGATGGAGCAAATAATGAATCATACTTCGGAATTATCATCCCCAGATTGAGCATCGTTCCTTGAAAAATCTTCTCTATCCGAATCAGCATCTGATACCGTAAGTCCAGGAATATTGTCCAAGCCATCTGAAAAACGTAAAAAAAAACAATAAATATACATGAATCAAAAATGCTAAAATACAATAAAAATGGTGACTCAAGTAAATTCATAAACGTTTCTATTGAAATAAATAAATGACTCATCTATACTTGGTGTAATGGAAGCTTATAATCGGCCAGTTAATTCAAAAACCAAGAGAACAGTAACTTTCACTAACACAAATATATTGCACATAGAATTAAAAAAAAAAAAAATGAAAATTCTTGTTTCCTACAATTTATTTCACCCTTCAAGAAATGTTTCTGATTTTCCCTCAAAATACAACTTTTTGTGGCATACGAGAATGAGCAGTGCATGTACTAACCAGAATCGTCACTTTCTTCACTCATAGAACTGTCAACATTAATAATTTCATTGGGCATCGGCTTTTTAGTATCGCTAACACTTTTCAATGATATAGAACTTTCGCTTTTGAACTTTTTCGACTCGATACTGTTGTCCTTGTCATCTGATGAACGTTTTTTCACCTTCGCCTCGTGGATGCTGGAGGAACGCCGCCTGCTCGCTGGCTTTTCACGTTCCTCGTCACTCGAGTCGTCAGCACTTTGGCTTTTTTCGCGATTTTTCTTCTTATGACTTTCAACCGACGATCTTGATGATCGGTGCTCGCTTCGCGAATGCTTCGAATGCTTGTCGGAAGAGCTGCGCTTCGATTCCTCGGACCGTTTTCGACTGTTACTCGACGATTTTGATTCCTTCGACCTATGACTACTACTTTCGGAGCTACTGTATTTCTTGCTGTCGCCATGACGATGAGAGGTATGGGCACTACTTCGGATAGAATGAGAACTGGAATGGGAGCTGGGATGAGAGCTCGACTGGGTTTGACACTGAGCGTGTTTCATTTCGGGACGAGGTGTTGCGCTTCTCTCGCTACTCGGCAGTTCGCTGTCGGCCATCGGAATGCCAAGCGAAATTATTTCCTTAGTGATGTCGAACAAACCAGCTTCGATCTTTCGCAGAGGCGTGTCGGTGAGCGAAGGACTAGAGCCGAGCGCCACGGTCTGCACGGATTTCTCCTCTCTTTTGGCATTGCATTTGGTCATGGCACACTGCAACAAGTTATGGCACTCGATACAGTTTTTTACGTGGTCGCAGGCGCCGACTAATGGTAAACAGCAGGTTAGCGAAACGTTTTGCGAGTGCAGTTGCCGTAATTTCTCGAAATTGAATTCCGGGTTGAGCTTTTCAATGAGATAATTCAACAGAGGCTCTAGAAGATTGAATATTTCCGTACCGTAAACCTTGCAGGCGTCACATAGGTCAAAGAATTGATCGATGTTAGAGCAAATTGTATTTTTAAAAACGTTTTTCAAACGGTTTTGTTCGGCGATTGAAGCAGCAGTCAAAATCGCGGAATCTAAAACAAAATTACACATCCAATTATCCATCACATTTCCCAACGGGGGCCAGACAATTTTGGAAAGAAAAAAAGGAAAAATAAACATGAACACGTTAATTTTTGTCCATTTCAAATGGATCATAAATATTATTATTTATTAGTTTTTTTTAATTTTTTATTTTGGCTAATACAGAAAATATTATTTATAAGTTTTTTTTTTTTTGGCCAATACAGAAAATATACAATTTTTAAATTCAGCACTATCGGAGTAATGATCAACTGACGTGTTTGGTTTTGAGAACTCTTTCTATAGTTTATAACATTTTTTTCAATCATTTTAAAACACAAATCAACGAACACGATCGAGTTGTATTAAAGCAAAGCATGAAACAGTATTCTAGGATAATTTGAGAATACTTTCAGCAAGACTAATTTAATTTTATCCTTAATTATTACTCATTACATATTTTCTAGCTACTATATATAGAATACAAACTTGTGGTCAAACGCTCAAGATGGTTGTTTTGTTCAGATTTAACATCTCTTGCGGTGATTGAAACTGAACTGGTCACTTCTAGATTTGGAAAATAAAACGAAGAAATAGATGATTATTTCCTTGAAAAGCGTATCACATAAAATTAAACTCACTAATAATTAAAAATCATAACAGAAAATATAATTTAGATAAAAATCATTTCATCAAAAGAAGAACTTATCTGCGTCTGCATGAGAATGAATAAAACAAACTCCCAAACTTTTGGATTGATGGATTTTTTTTCAATTCTCATAAGAAACAAACTAAGAATATAGAAAAATTAGATTCCATAAAACCCAATTTACATACCGAAAACCACTAAATTTATCGCTGAACGAAAAAAAAAAAAACCAATTGTTACGTACATTGTTTCATCAACCCATGTTAATAATAAGAGGAATTTGGAATTTTTGATGAAAATGTATGTTAAAGAAAACAGTGGAATCGATTCGACTCTCGAGTTACGACCAAGTTGGTGAAAAAAAAATCTATAACAACAGTTAAAATGAAAAACGAAGATTAATTGAGGTTCAAGATTACTATCTCTAATTTTTTTGAAAATCAGAAAAATGTAAGCGGTTTACAGACCAAGTTTTTGAATACTTTTTAGATACTTTCAGAATTACAACGTTTTTCAATATTTTGAGCAAGGTTGAATATATCTACTACTATAGAAAGATTTTTTCCTTTCTGATGAAAATACCCACATTTTTTCAGTTTAATCCCAAATCTATATATTATATTATATTACACAAAATACTTTATTAATTAATTTTCATTCATCAACTACTTACCGCTATTAATTGCTTGTACGGATTTTGGATTAATTCGAGGCTTCGCCGGCGGTGGAGCTGGCTGACCAAATGATGACGATGTGGATGAGATTGAAGCGCTATTCGTGCACGCACTGAGCGCTTGCGTTGAAATTTGACTAGCAGCTGTTGTGTCTTGAGAAGCAAAATTCAATTTAGACTCGTTTTCATTGTCATAACCCATATCCGTAGGTTCGCATTTAAAAGGTCGCGTTTCTCCTAAGGCATAGAAAGTAAAAATTAAGCACAAAGCAAGTCACGACCCAGGACTTACATTATTGAAAATTGGCAAATGCATACCAGAACCAAAAAGTTGCGGATTCAGAAGTTCCATTTGATTAAGAATACTGTCTGAAAAATTAAAATGACGGAACTCATTATCGACATCGACCAAGAATTCAAGCGATGAACACAAATCAACTTACCGACTTCGGCATTATCTTCGGAACCGGAACTATCAGAACCATAGTCCTCTTGCTTGACTGAAAAAAATCATACAAGCTTCAGCCTGAATACGAACACCAACTTAACCAGATAAGTGATATAAAACTTACCTCTAATACTATCATGTATCACAGGTTGAGTTAATATTTCATCTGAAAAAAGAATCAATAACACTTAAGAAAAGGATTCATAATTACCGTCTAAAAAACAAGACTTGATTACGTTGCCTGAGTTCCACAATGTAATATGCACAAAAAAGTAATTTCCGAAAAAAAACAAATGGAAACATTTACAATATGTGTATTACTTTTTTTCATGTTATTCGTCATAAGTTATGACAAAAAGTGTAATTAATGAGCCACAAAAAAAGTATACAAATCGGATTTTCAAAACTTTTGCAAAAACATCATAAAATCTAAGTACTGATAAATAACTGAAAATTATAACGTACTCATGTCGACAGCCGCAGTCTCTTTGGCAGGAACATTCTTAATCACTAAAACGAGGAACATTTATGATGAAAATGAGCTATAACAATTAATTTATTGGTACTATGGAGAATACATACGAGTCGAAAGTTTTTTCGGCTGCACTGAGCGACGAGGATTGAATTCTTTTTTATCTGTAAATAAAAACAATGTACCGAATTTGCAGGAGCGCACCTTGGTAATTATCAGAATAATTATATACTCAAGCAGCTACTCACCGATTTTTTCCAAACAAGAAATTATAATATGCCGTTTTTCTAGCGTATTACGATTACTTTGGTCTGGAAACATAATTTAGAATACTGAATAGAAAAAATTGAATTTTAGATACTTAGCGTAATTCTGAAGATGTTTCAGTCTTGAAAGAAAGAGTAAGCCAATATAAAAATTCAATCGTGAAGAGGAAATGGTGCCACAAATTCAAGCAATAAATTTAAATAGATTCAGAAAATACCTAAAGTGTAGAAAATTACAAAAATAAATTTTTACAGTTCAAACTTCATTTTGACTCAAATTACAATTTCAAGTTAAGACACTGAATACCGCAGAGAATTATATTAAACTCAAAATAAAAAATACGGTGTACTCGTATAGTATGATTTACAATGAGTTTTAATTTCTCCTTCTAATTCCAAAAGAGAAAAAGGCTCAACAGTTGAATACTATATTACCGTAGAGGAAGTTACAGTCGTCCAAATCACTACCCTTTATTCATTGTATCAGATGAGGGAACAAGAGAAAATAATTCTTCAGGAAATTCGAAAAGCTATGAATGAATATAAAAACTAGAATCGACAATAAGTAAAATACAGTATCGATTTGAAAAAGGTTACCAAAAACATATTATAAACTCCTCGATTAATTTTTGATGTTTTGATCGAATTTTATCAAGAACTGAGAATTTGAAATGAGACTTACCAGAATCAGAATTTCTTTTGGCATTTTCTTCTAAGAATTGTTTCAAAGGCCCTTCATCTACAATCAAATACAAAAAAGAAACGTCAATACATTTGAGAAAGCAACAATTAATCAAGAAAAAAATGAATAAAATTCAGTTACCTAAAGGAGTGTCATCATCTTGCTCAGTAAGATTTATCAAATCACAAGCATTTTCATCTGAAAATTAATCTAAAAATTAACAAAACTTCAATAATTATCTCTCATTATACTGAACATGGGTATAAATTACCAGAGGAATCAGTCGATTGCAAAAATTCGAAGGTATCTTTGGAAGCAGTTTCGGGTAATCGGAAATCATCTAAAATCGTTAATACATACAAGATAATCAAGTTTCTTTCAAATGAAATATCAACATCTAACATAGTACCAAGACTACCAACCAATGAGACTGGAATGATTTGGAAATATTTTCTTTAGAAGATTGTTGAAACTTTTTTCTGCAAGTGAATAAAAAATGTAAGATTTACAGAAGATCGATTACGAATACGTAAGTAATTGTGGTTCTACCTTGAAGTGTTTCATTCGATTCGTTAATCACTTTGTGAAAGGTTTCTTCATCTGAAAATCAAACAAAATTTATAGCATAATATGGAACGAGTTCAAAGTTCAAGTAGTCAAAAAAACCAACCTATTCTTAAATGTTTGCATATTTGGTCTTTCAAAGCTAACAACTGATTATTTTCCCCAGACTTTTCAGTAGTACCTACAACATGACAAGAGAACAATTAAATCAAGTAGGTAATAAATTGAAATAGAAATTCAATAAGAAAACACCGAAGAGAAACTCACTTTTAACATGTCTGAAATGACAGTATATTCGTTTGCAATCACCTTCCAAGTGAAAGGGACAATGAAGCGACTTGAAGTGGCCAGTGGAGGGGAACATTTTCAATCACCAAAAAAGCGAAATCAAATACAAAACTTGAGTGTCAATCTGTAATGGAAAGAGCAATTTCATATATCATAATGCAAGGTATCAGTGAACTATTTTCAACAGCTTTCGAAAGTAAAAATACCAACCAATCTTCAGCAGCATTTTACAATCCGGGTAGGAGCATGGTAATGAGTAATCACATTACACAAAGAACAACATACATTGATTGTTCCTCAATTTATGAAGCAATTTTTCCAGGCGGAAGCGAGTGAATGGCTGAAGGTTAGTTTTACCGGGAACTAAATGAAAAAAAAAAAGTCTTTGATTCACGTTCACTAATTGGAAATTTTTTTCATATTTTATCGAAATACATTTAATCGTCATAATTATTTTAATTTTACTTACACGTTTCTTTTATCCGACAAAATCAATTATTCAATTTTGCGACTGGTAACTGGTTTCTCACGATGCGAAATAGCAAAAGCATCCAGAAAACATAACAGAAATAGAAAGGAAAATCCAATCTTTAACAAGTATCCACGATCCTCATTCAACATCCTTTTATCTGCACTCGGCAGATTATTGTAAACATGCACAACCATTCCATTCGCACAAGCGCACAACCTGCAGGCAAAAATCATTGCAAAAGAAATCTAATCCAGAAGTTGTTACGAAGATCTATAGAGAGCGCTGAAATAAATTCGATATCAAAAATTAAAAATTAATTTTAATATTTTTAATATTAGACTTCAGTTCCTTTTATAATTTATATTTTTTACTATCAATTCAATACACATTTCAGTTCCAATTGGGTAAATGTTTATTTGCCTACATAAACAATTTTTATTCGACAGATTTTATAGAAGATCCAACTCAAAAAAAAGGTTTTAAATTATGACGTGACGTAATTCATTTAAATATTTTTTGAGAAAATCTCGGCAAATAACTTCCACAACTTTGTTGAGTATAAATTTCTTTCAAAATAACAATCCGTAATTCGACTTTTGGAAGAACAAGGCCTCCAAAATTCAACAAAATCGTATCGAATTTTATACGTGAACTGTAGACGAGTTTATTTTATATTGTTTCGTCTAACTGGCTAGAACATGATTAAACCAAAAAAAAATAGAACGTTCTTTTAAAATCTGGAGCTGTGAATTTAAACACATTCATTGCGGCTTCTTTCTGATAATTAAGTTATTTTCAGTGGAAGAAGAATGTTTTAAAAACCTTACAATTAATAATAGTGAGGAATAATATTTCAAATTTTCAACACAATTCGGCAATAATGCAGTACCATGTGGATTCCCAAGTAATTATTATTTGTAGGGAAAAAGATTTTCTTTGCCACTCAAACAATATAGTTTAGTACTGACACTTCGTAACTCCAAATCGAAAGCAAATATATAGTTTACAATGAAAAAAGCTTACTTTTTGTATACCTGCAGAATTACCGACCTTTCTCACATCATTAATAATTATTAGTTATTCTAATAAAACAAAATAAAAATACACAGTAAAACCCAAACATTCTTTCGCAAAACAAATAAATAAGTTGCACAAAAATCTCATGAATGAAAAACTGGTACAACTATCAACTAATACACGATTATGGCCATTATCGTCGCTCGATTTTTTTAAAGAAAATATAACAATCGTGAAATGCGCTTCTTTACATTGAAAAGAAAAATTCAATTATAAATCAATTTTTCAAAATGGAGTAGATTCAACATTTTAGCGTAGGATTTGAGGGAAAAAAGAATTACAGAAAACAATGGTGTAAGATCATGTTTTCACGACAGTTATATCAGATGAGATATTTACACAGAAATTATGATTATAAAATATAAATTTCAAACTTCTGAAACAGATAACCAGGATAAATTTTAGCATTATAGTTTTGGTAAGACCAATGAATTTAGTTGAGACATTTTCAGTTTTAATAAGTTCGAAGGAGGTATAAATGAAGTAGGCACGAGTCATTTGGTTTCGTTGTTGGGCAAGAAAAAATATAAGTGAATAGAAATTAATTCTTATTTTTGTCGCAGCAAACGATTTTTAAAATCTGATTAATTACATTAATATGAAAAAATCAGCCCTGTGATTAATAAATGAGAAAAATATTTTTAAAAATGTATAAAAAAACAATACCATTAAGAATTAGTTACTGCAGACGTAATAAGCATTTTCACACAAGTCAAACTGAAATTATTAAGTACTGATGAAATGTAAACCGGGAGGAAATAGGTAAAAGGAAGGAGGTTGAATAGTTGACCTTTTGAAAATAAATAAATAATTAAACTTAATTAATTCAACATAAATACTAGACTACAAATAAACAAAAACACAAGGGTAGGAAAAAAATAATTGTTTCAAACAAAATGATACTAACTAATGATAAAATGATATGACAAGGGTGAGCTTTCGAGAATCAGCAATATCATCTTCAGTTTCTCAAACTCCGTGATATAGGATATGCTTAATCAGTTAACACAGATACGAGGCCAAGAAAAGACTTACAGATAAAAAGATCACAAAGTTGAATAAATATTTAACGTATCACCATCCAAAATAATATTATTTAAGCCAATTTTAAAAATCGTATTTTTGTTACACGTACTGGAGGGAAAACTAAATACTACATTTATGCAAAATACAATGCTCATATAAAGAAGGACTAGGATGTGCACTGTACGCAGATAAACTGCACACTGCATGATAGTATTGAGAGAAACTATCAAAAATTGAATTAATTATGCACTTGTCGAGGTGAGTATTATATGTTTATTCGGTATCTTCTCAATTCAGTTTTTGGAGTGGATGTCCAAAAGTGGTGAAGGCGAATCAAAAATTTTTTCATTACGACAATAAATTCATACACAGCAAATATTAATGCTGACTAATGCTCACCTTCAACGAAATAATAACAAATACTGTACAATAAGGTAATTGGAAATGACATTAAGTTTATGCCACATAAAATTTCAGACATGGATTTTTAAATGAATCATTATTTTTGAAAAAAATGCTGTTTCAGGCTCTTTGATGGCTCTTTAAAGACCATAAAATATGACATTAAAATGAAAACTCTAATTTAAAAAATTTTAGTTTGTAGATGAAAATATAAAATCTATAAAACTTAATAATTCTTTGCAAATGATTAAAAAAAAACGAGTGTCAAAACTATTTAAAAAAAAAAATTATTTTTTACCATGAAAATGTCACGATAAGAGCTCTTTATTTTTACATTGACGTGAAAAAAAAAAAAAAATTGAAAAAAACACCCGATGGAGGAGGAATCTGGCAAGAAGAAGTCTATCTTTTTAAAATTGGCACCGATACAAGAATGAAAAGATGATTTACGTACAAGTATTAAGCTAATAGTATTTTGTATAATTTTGATTCTCCCTTAATAATAATTAAAACACCCAGCCAACATAGACACATAAAATGAATAATAAAATATGCAACCAAAAACAAAAAGAAAACACGAATTTTCAACAATAGGAATAAGGGTTTCCCTTAAGTAGAGTAGTACACACATATACCTTTAACACCATGAGTATACGTAATATTTTGATAATTATTCATTATGACGATTTACACTCAGTCATGTGCTACGAACGCTCCAAAATAGTGATGGCATCATTTGGTGAAGCGTAATGAGCGGATAAATCTCCATTGGTACCTGAAAATGGAAATTATACACAAATAATGCAAATAAAATCAAAAGATAGAACTACGAGGGACAAATTTAGTTGCGTCACATAATCTTTAAAAAGGACTGACGAAAGGGCTCCGAGAAATATCTAACAAGTTATTTTATTGGAAAGACTGAATTTATTCTTCTTTTTTCCTTACCAAAAAATTATTAAAATGTATTCGTACAATCTAGTTCCACATTGCTGCGAATAATATGAGCACCAAATCTTCTAAAATATTTTTAGTATATCGAGGATGAAATATTTTCAATAGTTCCAATATAGAAGAATAAATTTAAAAAAACATAACATTAAAGACCGTATGAAAGATTTTCTACGTACCCCTTCGAGTATTGGGACTTGGAGTAGGTTTCAAAGTACGCTGCAGTATATGATGTACGACAGCTGCTAACGCACACGTATAAGCTAATGATCCAAACAAAACGGAGCCTCCATATTTGTGATAAATAATACCACCTATTAGTCCGCCCAACGAAACTCCTGAAAAATCATTATAGAAATGTGTTACAAGTGTTACATTTTTTTTTCTTTTTCATACACAAAAAATGGTCTTCGTTCGAATACCCACCTAAACCATCGAACATAGCACCAAACAAGCCTTGCACCGTAGATTCTGTACCCGGGATTGTGATTAAGCTAGAATAAGTTGCGATTAGCACGTAGCACATGCTAAATGTAAATCCGCTAATCAGCTCTACTGGAAGAACCCATACAGGAGCAGGAAGATTTGAATAGGAGAACATTCTTAAAGCGCAGGCGATTAGGACAATTGTCATGGTATGAATATAGCCGCAAAACTTGATTATTTTTCCTGAAATCAAAAATATCATTTAATTTGAAGAAGTTCATTTTGCTTTAGAACAGATCTGCGGAACGTAAAAAGTTTCTTCGAAATTCATTTTGAAAAATTTCGTAAATATTTTGGTACTAAAATAAGAACTGTGGAGCATTCAACTCAAAAATAATTCGTTAAATTTAATTCAAATATTTTAATAATACCGTACCAGCTATTAAGAAAAATGGTAACTCTCCAATCACAGTGGTGAAAAGTGAATCCAAGCCTTGTAACGTTTTACTCCACTGTAAATCTTCTGGTTCTGAAATATCTTCCAGATGCCTGTAAATAAAAAAATTATAACTCAACATTTTAAACAGTCTTTGGAACTGATTTGAAGAAAGAAAAGTAACTTACCAGAATAAAAATTGCCAAGAAACCCCCATCAGGATACCAGTCAAGATACACCAAGCGGTAAATATTACTGTTCTAAAATTATAAAATAGTACTCTTACATCTTCGAAAACTGTAATCGAAATAACTTTTTGTTGTACCTGAAAACATAAAAACTCATTAACCAACTCGAGGCATACATTAGCACCAACAATGAGATTGAAAGACCTACTTTCATTTGGTAAACAATGTACAGATCAATGCTGAGTGCGATACAGCCAATGTAGTATAAAATTCGATAATTTTTGTCACTGGCATCTCCGCTGAACCAGTCAACCAGAGAACCACAACTCAAAGTCATCAAACCCCAACCTAGGGCACCGAACATTCTCTGCACACCAAATTTTTCTGGTTCGTTTCCTATGATATGAAAAAATTTAATGCAAATTGTCGTAAAATTTTCAGAATAATTGAGTTACCCGTATTAATTTTTACGCATTTTTGCTACTGTAAAGATGAAGATATAGGAACAATTGAAATTAAAATAAAATGTTTTCAAAGATTTACCATGATTTCCATTTCACAAGTTTTACGCTACGAGTTTAAGATTAAATTTAATGGAATGAAATCAATTTTCATTTTTAAAGGAATATGAAGAACTGCAAGGGTCTTGCTCTAATATAAAGACAAAAAAATTTGACTACTCAAATTATTTGTCAGAATGAAAAAAATAGAAATAAATGAGTTGGAGAGTATTTTCATGTTTACCTCAAGTAAATAGGATTGTAGTGGTTCATCAAACACAATCAGATTATGAAATACGAGCATCTCATAAAATGAAGTAAAAAAAGAATTATAAACAAATTTTTCGCAGAATAAGCTTCTACAGTATCTAAACCCCATGATAAAAAAACGTACGTACTGAAGTATAAGAATGAACACATAAAGGACCTTACTTCGGCTATTGTTTAAACAAGAGGGTAATTTTCAATATCAAACTCAAATTTCTCTAGTGATATTATTCAGTCGGAATAAATAACTTTTTTCGAATTTACAAACTAATTACCTAATATATCAAAACAAATAGTGTCCGATAAGCTGCAGGTTAATGCCATGCCACACCAAATCAAAGCATACAGTAGAAACAGGAACCAAAAATCAACCTTGGCAAAATCGTCAACCATTGATTGCTGTTCGCCAAGAACGCTTGCTAAGCGGCTGTTATCACACTTGATCATACAAGTGGAATTGAAATACTTTTTACAGTATGGAATGATGGTCTTAGGCAATCCCTCAATTTGAACTTCGTGGATTTGGGCGTTAATGCAAGAACCAATCTACAAATAACAACGCAAAAATATGATTATTTTACGCAATTAGAGAAGGGGGTGGGGCGAGGAAGTGAAGTGGGCCTGTCTGTCCATCGAGGTCATCAAGTCGAAGTCAAGCGAATTAAATTCGCCATTATACTTATAGGACATGAATTTTCAAGTGGATATTGATATAATTTGGGGATGAAAAAGAACTGTGTATGTATAATTTATAAAACAGCGTGCAGCTGAAATAAGTTAATTTGGTCACGAATCAAGATTATATTACCGTATGGATGTGGATATGAGGCAAAAAAGCAGTAAATCGAAGACGGTCGAGATTTCTGAACTGATGAGTCACTGTTCCATGGGAACTAGGCGATGGTAGATGAGAGACACCATTTTTACTGCTACTGTTAGCGCCATGATTGCGATCAGAGTCCGAACATCGAGATTCGACATGCCAGGTGAAGCACGTTTCGTTATTGAACCCAGTCGATATGTGACAGTCAAGCTACAAGATATAGATAAACATAAATACTTCTTTCGTAACCAGCTCATTTCCAGGCAGTAAACAAAAAAATCTGAATACTTCACAACGGATGGTAGCCTTCGGATCACTATTCATGTACGCGTCAATACGTCCGCCAGCAACCATGTCATTGCACGAATTAATATGTGATAAATCGTGGCACAGTAAATAAGCCTTTTTCGCAGGAGATACGGTAGGAATAAATATCATGATGAAGGAACATAAAAGGCATACAAGTATGGCAAGGAAGAAACATAGTCTGCGCAATTTGCATTTGTCCGCTAAAGCACCGCACAAAATCTTTGCAACCAGACCCAATAATGGAAAACATGTGTACATAAATCCTACGGTTACAGCCGAATATCCAATCTGTTTGGCAATAGTTGAGCCAAATGTGATGGATGACGCGATACCTGCAACAAACAATGAGGTAAAGTTTTAGTAAAAATATTACAGCTTATCTCAGAATTAGTATTCTTACTAAAGATGTCAAAAAATAACACCAAACTACAATTTAATACATTGGCAACTATTTCAGGCTGAACGAAATTCTGAGGAATAAATAAAAAAAGATTCTTTAAAATTTACAATACTACTATAATATTATATTCTCACCAATTTGCAGGAAATAAAAAACGTAAAACAATTTGAAGGAGGAGTAATAAGTTATTCGGGTCGACCCACCCAACAATCCTAGGGGGTTAGAAATCGTGGGCTAATATTTTTTTTCCATTGTTTTTTCGCTCATTTGACTGGACTAGAACCTAACAATTCAAACGAAATATTTTGTAAATTATTCGTGACATTTAAAAAGTTTGTCAAATTATTATCAAAGTTTTATAATAATTTTCAAAGAATTAAATTGGTAAAAATATTATTTTGAAAATCGATTTTTTCATCTTATCGAATTTCAATCTCCTGACGAAAAATAGGAAAAGAAAAAAATCTGATTATGACTGTTTTTTACAAGGGACTTTACAATTGAGACTCAAGGAGGAAAAAAGAAGATCAGAACAATAAATTTAATAATATGTATAAGCAATACAGACCTGCATTAAATACGAAATAATGAGCTTTGATCAAAATGAACTTTCGATTTATAGTCCATGGCGAACTTGTGTCCTTTATTACTGAATCCATTGAAGCTAAATATTCATGTATTTATTTTGTTCATTGAATAATTTTTGGATCTAATTCTGAAATTATAAATAATCACGTTGATTCACAACAGCAGGAAAACGAGTTAACAAATAATTAATAAATAAAATATAATATTTTGAAAAATATGTAATCTTCATCACGCAAGTCAATAGAAAATATTTCCTATCGAAGAATACATGAAATAAGAGTGAAATGCCAATATTGACCGACAGTCACTGTTCAAGTGTACTTTTGTAGTGTTACGTTAAGAAAATTAAAATAACATAAAGAAAAATTTTTAATTGTTAAGAAACACTTTGGAATAGTGAACTAACTCTAACTCTCTGACTAGAACATTTCTGTTTTTCATAATGGATTTGGACGTGTTGGGAAAATAAAGATGTGTGGATAAGGAAAAATATAATCAACAGGTTTTGAAATGGAAAGTGGAAAAAATATAAAAATGTAGAAGGGGACGCGATTTATGGAAAAAATTATGCAGAAGAGATTAGTAATAAAAACAAAAAAATATATTTATAGGTTGAAACAATAAGGTGGACGTCGATAGCGTTAACAGTAGCATTGCACCTTCAGATTTTAAAGCTATAGAAACATTTAAAACGTTATAAGGAGAATAATAAATTGAATAAAATGCAGCAGGAAGTACCTTCCTGAACATAATCTATAAAAATAGCGGAAAATTAGATAATTTTTTTCGAAATGGACTGTGTATGAGTTTGAAATTTATAATACTATCAAAATATTTAATAAATATTTTACAGCAAAAAGTGTTATATTTTTTTACAATGTGTTGTTAAGGGTATACTTTTAATTATTGGAATCTTAAGAAAATACTCATCTGGTAGTTTTGAAACACGGAAAATAACATCCTATAGAAATACAAGTTACACGGTACTTTACTTTATTCAAAAAGATTGAAGCTGTGCATTTAAAAGAGTCAAATTTTTGATACTTAAAATCGCCAATAATTAAGGCTAAAAATGGTAACATCAAAGAATCATACTGCATTTGTAATGCATTCGTATTATTATATCCTCTGATTTTGTCATTGAGAGATTTATTTCATACGTTCTAGATACATATTCGAATGAAAGAATTAATAAAAAGCAATGGTAATTTAGATAAAGGAGAGAAAAATGAATATGAGAGCAATTGATTCGGGCACTGTGTAATAAAAAGAAGATAAAAAGAGGTCAAAGACCATAGAACTACTGATAAGATGAATAGAAGAATTAAGTAGAATAGAACGATGACATGGGTTTGATAATTAATAGAAAGGTGAGGAAATTTCACAAATAAGTTGGCAATTTGTAAGCATTTACTTTCTTGATTACTTTATTTTCTGATAATGATAGGAAGATCTGGGTCAAGATAAAAATCAGGAACTTTGTTCTAAATCAAAATAAGCTAGGCACAATTGAACATAACTAATTTAGCATGTTTAGCATGAAAGAATATCAAATGCACTCCATGAAGAATAACAAATTGGCCGATTATGAACTTACCACATCAAGTTCCAAGGCATAGAATGTACGTAAAACACAGTTGATCTCAAGCTCCACATGAATTCAATAATTTAGAGAACACAAACACGGTAAAACACGCTTCTCGTAGAGGCAAACTTGGCATGTTATCTGGAAATGATAAAAGTGCACATTTCATTAGTAATTATTTTTTTAGGATCATAAGTCGAAACGAAAATATGAACTCATAAAGCGTTATTTACATCTTAATAGGAGCCGAGAGAATATTCCAAACTCGAAGGAAATCGTTCTCAGCCTTGCAAAAATTAAATTAAAAGAAAACAAATTTTGGGGATTAAGGAATTAAAGAAATGAGAAGGGGAAGATATTAGAAGTCGACTTTCATATCATGAACTAAAATACTTGTTTACCTATTTATCATGTTGGTGAGCAAGAGAGCGAAGTGTAAAATTATCAATAAGACGTCCTAATGATATCGATAGATTTTTCGAAAGTTTTTTATCTGCGAATTGAGTGGACGAATGGAACGATTTAGCGAAAGTCAGTTTAGCGTTTATGGTTACACGCAACATTAGAATCAGTTGAAATTTACGGAAATAATGTGGTGAGATTTGAGGTGGAATTGGAATGGAATATTGTATGTCGGTGTCAAAAATTAGTAACGACAAAATAGTATCGATGAACTATCGATAGTTTCTAAGCTTTTCGGATTCGGCAGTACCGTAGGGCGCGCATTTCTATTCACGGAATTTTCCATGAAATGAAAATATGCATACATGGGATGAAAATACAACTACCTGAACAATGAATGTTTATTTAAAATCATCTTGTTTACTGATAGCGTGTGTGGATAAATAAAAAATTAAGATTTCAGGGACTAGGGTACATCATATTATTCAATACAAATTGCCCTACTCAATCAATTCAAAATCTGTATTATTTTTAACCGTTCAAACAATTTTAGTTTATCAATTCTGAATGAACAGGGAAAGTATTTAAAAGTCTATACGTGCCATCGTCCTTTTTTTGTGATTACCATATTGTCTAATTTTCGAGAAAGTAGATCTATCAAGTTCCATAGAAAAACAAAATTTTTATAGTTGGGAGTAAAAGGTCAAAAATTAAAATTCAGAAACCTATTTACTGTTAGGTCTATTCTTACATTTGTTATTATAATGCTTTGAATAGAATCGATACCCAGAAAAAATTTTTACATTTCTTTATTTTGATTGAAAGACGGGTTCACTTATGAAAGAAGCCTGTAATCTGCTTTACAACTTAACAAGAGTACAACTTACGCATTTTAAAGAAAATCGAGAAAAATTGTAACTATTTTTTTCCAGACTAATATTTCCCCCCGGTGAAATATTCTCCGATATACTTCTAACATTTGAATTTTTAAATAATTATCGCAGAAAAAATTTATTTGAAAAAAAGAAACACAGAGAAACAAACGTAAAAATCTAAAAAAATGAATGAACTCAACTTTTCATTGATGATGATTCTCGTTTGAATTATCATCCGTGTTTCCTGAATACTTGGCATTTTTTCTTATCACATCGTTGAAACCTTCTCTGTTGCGAGCAATTTCGATGGCATAAAATTGAATTTTAGGAGCTATAGTAGTGTTTTCTGGAGTATAATCTCCATCACATTGTAAACGAAGCAGTGTGGCAAAATTGTAGTTCTCCAATTTCAATTTATATGTTTCACAAAAATTTCTCCAAACCTAAAAGTAGAAAAAAAAAAATTATACTGAAAATATAAACATAGTAAAAGAAATTGTTAACATTCATAAAGTTCTATGAAACATAACACCTGGGTCTAAACAATTTTTTAAAACAGAAAATCAATGCTTTAGATTTAAAAATAAATGCAAAAATGATGAAGGATTTTAAAGGTAGAAAATAAATATGTTGTAGAAAAATTTTCAAACGAAAAGAAAAATTGAATATTAGAAAATGTAGACATGCGAAAATAATTTTAAATTATTAAAATATAAAGTGGAAGTTTTGATCGAAGTATAACTATTTGCACCAACATGTCTAAAATTGTGTTTTCTCAATGAAACGAAACGTTCAGAATTTTTACCTCTTTTTGAGAAGGGCTTTTTATTTCATCTTCACTGATGATGTCAACTTTCATATCAGGAAATTGCTCACGAAAATGCCTGTAAATTTCATCGTCAATTGGAGTTAATCGTAAAAATTTGGTGTCCACTGAGGAAATCAACTACGAAATTACAAACAGAAACCATAATAATGAAAAATGAGCGAATAAATAATGAATTAAATAAAAGTCAAAATTATACAAAATAATTTACGTTGAAATGAATTTCTGCGTGTTCGTAAGCATTTTGGGCCCATAACTGTTCTAACCTCGGCTAAAACACAATAAATCTGTAATAATTACCTATACATTGATAAATTTTTAACGATAAAAATTATTTTACTCACATCATTTCCATACGCATCTGCTGATTGTGAGAGAGCTTGGCATCCAGCTAACATGCCATCGGCTGACTGAAATAGGAGAAAAAAAACTTTAAGTTACTAATACAAGAAGTACACACAATACATATCCAACTTGATAGCTTATTTTTTATTCTTTTACACATAAAAAAATGAAGAACCTTCTCAGGCAAACATAATTTTGATCTTGTGTTGATTTCCTTCTCCGATTTTTTTGAATTTAGATTTCAAAGCAGAGTAAAACTTCAATTACAAAAGAAGAGCTAAAAAGTGAAATGTAGTAGTCGACATGTTGCTCAGCAAAGCCAAGCTACAAAACTGAGTTGTCGCAGGAGCAACTCGATGCTTTATAAAAGATGATAATGTGAACGGTCCAAATACTTTGATACATTTGGAGCAACGTCTTATCAGGTTTCACTCAAATAAAGCTTCCTTCAAATTTGTAAAGCTTCAAATCTATCAATTAAAAAATGACATAATTTCATATAAATCCACCAGATTGGAGGACTCGTATCAATGTACTAAGAAGAATCTTCTGACAGAGTTATTACGACTAAAAACAGATTTGAGAACAGTCATTTCTGTGAGATCTACAAGCCAAAACTGAATTAACAGAATAGTAATTCTCAGAAAAATGAAGCAGTTAAACTAATATAAAAGAGTATTTCGGAGGAGATTCTTACCATATTACTCGAAAACGCAACCATTTCATCAGATATTTCAGTAGTGAAGTTTGTATTTAAATGCGATCAATCAAAGTACGATGAACTGATCACTGATGACACATCCACTTGTAATCTGAGGATTTGAAATCTACAATAAGTTCTTCGCTGACAAAGTAATAACAGTAAGCATTATACTATTCTCAAATACAAGATACGATTTTTCAACACGAGCGAATTGAAGTCTTCTTAACTTTCTTCTCAAGTCTCAGCTCAAAATTCGAATTTCGACGACGAAAATATTTTGAAAGGAATGAATGAATGATAAAAATTTTCGATCCACGAGGTAAACTAACGAAAAAGAGAAACATAAAACATGTGACCAATTACTCGATTACAATTGGTCAGTTACTCAGTTTAGCAAAATAAAAGACACGTCTTTAACAAAATTCCGTTTGCAAATTCAATTGTCATTCATGTGTGCACGTGTTTCTTTGATAGTTTTTGTGAAATGCTAAAATATTATATTCCTGGTAAATACCCAATTGTAATAGAGAATCATTTTTGACTTTCTGAACAAAAAGAAAAAAAAAATTCTATATTGTAGCATAAATTATCTCAAATGAATATAAAATTAAAATCACGAACAAGTAAAAATATCGAATTGACCAAACATTATAATAGGTATTTCACTTTCTCAAAGTATAAAATAGAAAAATTCATTAATTCACTATTGAAAAGTATATGAGGTGGGATAAGTTAACATTTAATTAATACGTATCACATCAAATGAAAAATAAATACGGTGCAGTTATAAGAATAAAATGTGAGAAGAACTCTAGTTCAAATTAAATTAAATTCATTTAATTCCTCTTTGGCTTTTCGCATTCTCGTCTCCGACAAGGCAGTCAGCCATAGGTCTTCGGCATTTTTAGTATACGGTAAGGGAGTCGGCAATTCCTCTTCGACATTCTGTGTAACCGGCAAGATAGTCGGTAGTTTTGGTCTACGTGAATGAGGCAGAAGGTCATTTAACTGGCCGATCACATCGTCATTTAGACCTAAACCAGTTCTAATGTACCACGAAAAATAAACTGTGGGATCTTCTTCATTCACAAATTGAAGCAGGAGCAAAGTCTTCTTATCCTCCTGTCAAAATATTGAAATAAAAAAATTTTCTAATTAGAAATTATAATAATAAAAAATTACAACTCGAATTTTTTCATCACTGAGCTACTCACGGATGATCGTGAATTTTTTGCAAACAGCGAAGGAATCTCTAAGTTTTACGGTTTTAATCTCGCATATGAATAAATAAGCAAGGTTTTATATTTTTCCAGCATTTTAAAAGGTTATTTGAGTTAAAGCACTATAAGATCTAAGTGTAATATCTTGTAGGTAAAAAGATTGGAATACGAGAAAAATCTCGTTAAATTTTATGACTGAAATTACAATTGAAATCTTACCACTCCCCACTAATAATGAGAAAAATAAACATTCTTTCTCAAAGACCGAAAAAATAAAATTCAAGAATGTGTTGATCAAAATAAGAAAAAATGTACGAATTAACGAAAATAATAAACTTACAGCACGGGCTAAATTAGCTAATTTCATTTCGAGCTCAACAATAATGAAGGGCTCTCGTTTCTTTGTTTCAGAATCCGACCGGCTATCTTCTTCTGCTTTAAGAATTAACATTGAGCTTTTAGTGAATGCGAAACCGGGTAATAAAAACCTTTTCCATTGTTCTAAAAATTGAGAAGAAAATTCTATTAATGAAAGTTATAAGGTAAAGACGCAACAAACTTACTTTATTTCAAATTTACTAAGACGTGCAATTTTATTGAATTGAGTACTGAAAAGTCACCTACCTATTACCAAATAGTCGAAAGCTATTTTGTATAAGTATGGGACTTAATGTACCTAAAATAGTTCGCTAAGCAAATAAAGCAGGTATCACTCATAGAAAAATGTTTCAGCGGTTCATTTCAAGAGAGAGGTGTAAAATTAAATACTCGTACATACATTTGATAGTGCAAAAATCTAGACTAATAATTTTTTATATTCATAATTCGTTTCAACAAGTAAACATACTGCAATTTACAGTCATTGTAACAGTATACTATAGTATTTAGAAATGTCTATTCTGAGAAGTACTACGATCGTAAACCTAAATCAGGCATAATTGAAGCTCAAACAGGGATATACATCCCTCCTTTTGGAGAGCCGAGTTTTAGAGACAGTCAAGCGTAAACTGAGTTGTTATTAGTGAAGAAATTTGTCTACTGAATTACTGGTAACTGCATTTCACTGTAAGGATAACTAAACTAACTGGTTCAAGTACTATCAGGCCAAAAAGATGACTTGTGACAGCGTTTCGGAATTTTCAGGCACCCTACCACGATCATAATGACGAGTTACAAAAATAAACATACTCAAATAAAAGTTAACTACGAACAACATACCATTATTTTTGTAAATAACTATCAACTCGGAAATGGTGAAATATTCAATATTTTCATTAAGCTGCGATACAGAAGGCCTATCCTCTGCGAGTAGTACATCGTTAATTTTATTCGATGGAAGGATTTCTGAATCTAAAAAAAAAAAAAATGCATAATACGCAATTTTTTCAAGAATTAAAATGAATTTTGATAAACGTACTTTTCATGAATATCAAAAAATTAGCGGTTCGTCTCCGGTCATGAAGCAACAGCAGATACGAGAAGTTATTATGGCCAGGTGGTTTTTGTTGATCCGGATCAACGCATTCGATTGATACTCCCTGATTAAACAAAACTGCCTCCATAGATTTTACGTTTTCCAAACTAATATTCTCGTATCTATCTAACCACAGGTGCCTGAAAACAACAAAAAAAAAAAGAATTAACGAATTAAAAGTACCCACTTTTTTCTTGAACTGAAAAACGATTGAATAAAAAATGTATTTTTTATTCACCGAACAAATTTAGTTATGAGATGTATCTATTGGCAACGACAAGAAGTACCATACTTGAATTTGGAAAATGCTATAAATTTCTGTAATTCCCTCATTACAAAGAAATTTATTATACACAATTGAAATTGGAAGCCAAAATTTGTGTTTTACTGAAAAACTATTTTTTTGGACGTACGATAAGTGGAGCACAGACTCCCCTAATCTGGCTTCCAAGAAACTTTAAAATTGAGTGCGGAAAAAACCGAAAAATTTATGGAACACTTAGTACATGAATGATAATTTACTGAACACGAGTAGTGAGAGAATCTTTATTGAAGGGGAGAATTTTTTTCTCTCAAAGTACCTGTATTTTACAATGTGAAAAAACGTGTCAAAATTGGCTGTAATTCTTGTGAGAGAGCAAAATTGTACAATAAAGACGACTGAAAAAGTAATTTGGACTTACCCTACATTTTTGTCGATAATTTTCAAAATGTACAATCTCTTTCGAGTAAATATAAAAACCCCAGGAAATGTCTGGTTAGAAGTACTTTTCATGACCATATCAGCCTAGAAATAAAAGATTCAATAAACATGCTGCATTGTGTCAAAAAAATCAACAAAAAAAAATCCATTCAACTCACTCTGATAAAAGAATGCACATCTTCTTCGGGAGGTATGAATTCTCTCAAATAATACTGCATACGAGGATCCAAGTATGAAAAATGGCGGTAGGTATATCCGCATACAAATAGAGGTTCTTCTAAATCCACAAAACCTCTTTGGCGCGAAGGCGATCGTATGATTTTCGAACCGAATGACTGAAGTAAATCTGAAAATCAACACTAAAAATAGTACTCTTTCGAATTGAACTCGTCTTCATGATTTGCTGAATGAAAGAAATTAGCTTTTCAGCTATTCAATTAAATATTAAAAAGTAACCTACGTCTGATAAATGCACATGGAGAACACATCTTGACAAATAGAGGATTATTATTTTGAATAAACACGTTTCAAGAATGACAATTAAATTTTTTCAGTGTTTCATTAAACTAAAAATTACACAAAAATGACCGAAACTCGGCGAAAAAGTATTATTTCACTACTCGCACACGCATCATCAACTAACTAAACGAGAAGAACTAGATGATTTAACATTTCTTATCTGCGTCAAATTGGTACCTGAATAACCACCCTCGTTCAAGTTTCAACAATGCACTATAATCAAGAGTAAAATCTATACTTTATCTCTACATGTAGTAACACAAACAAACAGGTACAAGTTTATTTCGACAGTAAGGGAACCGATAATCGTTTTATATTATCCTCATTCTCAGTCGTATTTTTTAGAAGTCATCATTCCAAAATAGATTTACTTTTGGTCTAGAGAAAAGAACGTACGATACTTACAGTTTGTACAAGTGAATATTCCAGATAACGTGTTGAATCAATACTTTGTTCTCAGTTATGACAACATTTTTTCGGTCTGGTTCATTTGCCTTGATTAACGAAAATAACATCATCCATTTCTATCCATGCTATAGTTGATTACTCAGCACATTGCAGTTACCTTCCTATAATCAATCAAATCACATAAAAAATACATTAATTAAAATTACTAACAAAATCAGCTTCTGAAATAGTTATCGAATAAACGGTCATTACAAATTATGGCTGTATGCACAATTTTTTCAACTCATCATCGAACAAATAAATTATTTCCAAACAAAAAGAAAAAACAAAATAATCTTTTATTGTCGCTTAAATTATTTTAAATGAACGTAAAATTAAAATCGTGAACAAATAAAAAAAAATATTAAAATAAACAAACATCACAATTTTTCATTTAGACTATAAACTAGATATATTTACTATGAAAAAGTATAAGGCGGAAAAAGTAAACATTTAATTGATAAATATCACATTAAAGAGAAAAAAAATGGTTCAATAAAAAAATAATAGTGTAAGAGCAACGCTATTTCTTACAAAATTAGAGCTGAAAAATGAGAGTGTCTCTCTGTAGACCTAATGGTAAAAGTGAATTATCATCTAATTTGCATTTCGATTTCGTGTAACCGGCAGATTTAGTTTATAATGAGGACTCCAAAGTGCATTTAACTGGCTGACTGCATAGTCATTCAGACCTAAACCAGTTTTAATATGCCAATAATATTCGATATCATTTCTTTCGTCAACGAACTGCAGTACTAACGCGGTCCTTTTGTCTTCCTGTCAATACACAACGAAACGGAAAAATTAAGTAATCATAAATTCTGATTAGAAAATAATAATGATCAAAGAGTAAAAATGAATTGATGCTGAATCTTTTTTTCCCTAAAGAGTAACTATTAAGAAAAAAATTTTCATGAATTCTTCTCAACTAAAGAGGATTTTCTGTTGTTTGTATTTTCATCTTTTGAGTACAAAAAAATTTTTTTATAACCTTCTACTCGATTTTCATATGAAGACTTTCCCTGGTCTCTGATCATTCTTCAAAATAATATACCTATTCCAATAAAAAAAGAGCAAGTTGAAACTTAAGTTTCGAGTATTTTTTTGTCCACAAAATGTATAATGAGTTGACTGAGACTACCTCAAGTTGATGAAAGCAAGATTTGATTCAGATTATTAATTTCAGGTTGAAGTACCTTCAATGATCAACAACTTCAAGACACGAAACTTTTTTTTTGCCAAAATTTTACTTTGTAACAAAAATACTGATTGAATAGATTTGCAAATTGTTTTATTTTATTCGTTGAACACTATTCTGCCTTTATAAATAGTCAATAATTTTTTGATGTCCAACTTTATTTGTATTTCATATTTTCAAATATTCATAAATATGTCAGCGAGATATGATCCCCCTCTTTCAAATTCACTGGATTTAACCTCAGCGATTCATAAATTTCTTTTTAATGCTGAAAACATCTTATGTTCAACGACAAAGATGATTATTAATACAAGAATAGCATTTTGAGCATCCGTTAAAATTTCCCCTTTTATTTTTTTTTTTTACCTACTCGAGTAACTCAAATCTTTATTCAAACACTAATTTCTTAGAAAGTACGAGTATTTGCAAAAAAGAAACGCAATTTCAAGACTCAAGTCTATCAACTATTAACAAAACAATCACACGGACAATTTCCTCAGGATGAATTAGTACGAGTATCAAAGAATGCAACTAATATGCTCGTAAATCATGAATATAGGATGTACCGAATGAAAAATATGAAAAAAATTGAAACAAAAATACTTACAGCACTAACAAGATCGACTAATTTCATTTCATGTTCAATAGTGAGATCATTATCGTGTTTCTCTGATGTTTCATAATCCAACCAATCGACTTCATTTTTAAGAATTAACAATAAACTTTCTGTGAATGCAAAACCGACTAACGAATGTTTCTTCCACTCTTCTAAAAAAAATACATATCGAAAAGAAAATTCAATTAAAAAATCAATCAAGCAAGTTCTTTTCTATGTAAAAAATTAGATGACAGATGCACACTCAAATTAGAGCAAAAAAAAAAAAACTTGTACATAGCGAGTTTGGATTAAATCAACCAATTATCGAACAGTAGCTCACGCTTTTCTGAACAAAAGGTTGAGGTCTTATGTTTCCTGTGCAAAGGTATCCAGGTTTCTGAGATTTAAATTCATAATGCATAATGCTACAGAACTAGCAATTCTCTGGGAAGCACTGCAGTTGCAAACGTAGTATCAGGCCTATTCTAAACTCACCCAGGTGTACTACAGTCATCCCTACTTCTGGTTGATTTCATCACCAAAATCATCAGTATCTCAAGAAAAAATACTAATGCGAGTATTTTGGAATTTTGAGAGAATCTAATATGATGAAAAGTTACACCCAAATAATAATTTATCATTTTAAGTCAGCTGCAAATATTAACTTACCATTATTTTTGTAAATAATTATTAATTCGGACATGATAAAATATCTAATACTTTCGTCAAGCTGCGGCAAAATAGGGACATTATCTTTTTTGAGATCAGCTATTGTGTTTGAGGGAAAGATTTCCGATTCTAAAAAAAAAAAAGAGAAAAATCAAGAATTTATTGGGTGCGATGTTTTCGGTCAACGAAATCAATTCTGATGAACGTACTTTTCATAAACGATAGAAAATTAGCGGTTCTCTGATGATCATGGAGCAGTAGCAGGTACTTGAATCGTCTACGGTTAGATGGTTGGCTAACATATTCGATAGATACGGCTTGATTACAATAAACTCCCTCAATACATTTCACCATATCCAAATTAACATTCTCGTATTTCTCCAACCATGCGTTGGGATCACTGAAAAATGAAGAGAACAAATATTATTTTATTCCCTACTTGACACTGGTTTAAAAAATCGATAGGTACTCAATTTTATAAAATTTATACCACCAAGAAAAAACATTTTACTTCAGTTTTCTCATTAAGAGAAGGAAAAAATTTTGAAACAATAAAATAAAACGTATTAGAATTTAAAAATGTTTTTATCCATTCGTTGGTCCTGATATCGGTTATAACAGTGAAGCTTCTATATTCGACAACCACCACTAGTTTCAATCGACCAAACTATGCAATCGTAACTGCTAATCGAGTAATTTGCACTCACCCTCTTTCTTCTTTGGTTATTTTCATAATGTACATTGTATTGGAAGAAAACACAAAAAATCCTGGGAAGGTTACGTCAGAAGTAATATCTTTCATGATCATATCAGCCTGTGAATAGAAAATTTACAAAAATTCTATAATAACAAGAAAAAAAGTCTGAAATTATTTACGTTTCATCCGATTCACTCACTCTGACAAAAGCGCAAATATCCTCGACGGTGGGAATGAATTTGTCCCACAAGTAAAGTTTAATACGAGGATCGACGTGTGAAAAATCGCTGTAAGAATATTCGTAAATGCTTAGAGGGCCATCATCACGCCCTGTGTTGCGCGGAGACGCTGATAAAATTTTCATACTGACAGAATGAATCACATCTGAAAACAAAAAACAAAGATATTTTTTCAACTAAATTTGACTACAAAAGTTACCGAATGGAAAACATGACTTTTCATTAAGCCAATCAAACATTTAAAGGTGGCCTACATGTGAGGAACTCGCTGCATGGAAAACACATTCCGACTAATAGAGAATCTGCTATTGAATTATTTAAAAAGTATACACACTTATGACAGTTAAATTTTTTTAAAGTCTTCGATCGATGCAAAATCGGCCAAAATTCAACGAAGAAGTATCACTTAGCTTCACAAATTCATTAAAAAAGAATCAAAGAACTATAACTACTCTCGTTCAAGTTCCAACAACAGAGTGCAGTTAGATAGACAAGAATCGACTAGTCTGGAATTGGTGGGATGTGGGTTTTTCCACGTGTTTGGTACTTATTTTATACAATAATTATTTTTCAATTCACTTCGCAGTTCGCACGCGTTCCAACATTTTCACCCCCCCTCCAATTGGAAGTTCAACTGTTCGCCACTAGACGTCAGTTTCTTTGCTTTTAAATGCCAGTATAATAATATTATTATTTTTCTCACTTTAATTACGAATATGATCAACTAAATTGCCTATCAACGAAAATAAATCCCTCACCTTTATAATAATTTACCACAATATTGTTTTAAAAATACGAGCTAAAGTGTCGAAAAAACTTAAATTTCTCTCGACAGTGCTACTCGTAAGATCGCATCTTAAAAATTCTATAAATTAACATGGTACGAGTAACATAATATGCTATTCAAGAAATGAAAATAATTAGCAAATACAGCGAATTCAAAGTGCAGATTAGCTGCTTTTATAAACAAACGATGTTTACAGTCTGGAATTGTAAATACACGTGACAACGAGGGTCGAGTTTTCATAACTCATTTCTTTTGTTGCAAAGACCTTGACATTTAATGACACAATATATAGTCTGATCTTCAGTCGTACACTCGCCTCAACAGACGATCCATGTTGAAAGAGCAAATTACAAAACACATTGCGACCATAATCAAACCTCGTAATTTAATTTTTTTTTTTTCCACACAGAAGAGCTTGCCTAGCACAATAACAAGCATTTTTCAAATGACAAATAATGAAGGAAATCAAGGAGGAAACATGATACTAAAGCATTCTTAAATTTTTCGAGTGTCATACGCAGTAAGATGATTACTAACTCCATTTTCTCGCTTGTTTGCGGACAGATTTATTGATAAATAGAAGTCCAATCTTTCGGACGTTTGGTTTTACACGTGATGAGCACGAGGTCATTGACTTAATATTATTTAGCTTATGTACGGTACATTAAATTAGGAGGTACATATTAAATTCTCGTACAAGATTTATATGAGTGGTCATATGGGTACACAGACAGCGAGACAGAAATTCTTTTGCGATAACAGAAATGACTGAAATGGGTTCAATTATATTGGGAAAACTGAATATTAGTGGCATGAAGTGTCTAAAATTAGAAATAGAGTTATACAAGTTCATTCTAATGAGTGAATTTTAGGTTGAAAAACTGATGTAATCAAGATGAACGACTTATTACGCTCAGTTTGGTTATCTTACCGTGTAGTATGATAGAGATATAGAGAGCAGATATGAAAATCTATTTTTGGCCAAATCTTTCTTCACCAATTTTTCCCAAAACCTGATACATCGAACTTCGGTTTATAGGGTTTTCAAGTGATGAATTTTTCGATCGACTCATTTTTTTTACTGTAAATACAGTCTCATCAGAGCACTCAATCAATTTCTATATTAGTTGATAGGTACACCACACTGAAATTCGTTTATCAAGGCAACACAAACTTGCACCAAATTGAATCTTTACATCAACTTTTCTCACTAGAATATTATTTCCCTGATTCGGTTTGAGCTTTTAAATACCAGGAAACGTACACAGAACAAAATTACGCATTAATGATAGGTAAAAGTATGATTTTAATACAAAAACTGAGTGAATTACAATAACCATCATTAAACTCTTCAAAAAACCGATGGGAAGAGCAAACGAGTCATGAGAGGAATAATTTTTTGAATCATATTGCTTCACAGCCTGTGTTATATAACGTAAAAATTAGTTGAGCCTTTCGGTCGCATCGTTCGTCGAATCGACCATAAAACTGAAAGGAGTTTTAAAATCGAAAGACTCGGTCGTCGCAGACTCGGTATACGCTTTGGGCAGCGAGGAATTATCGTCAGTACCCAAATATAAGCTGTTCGCAAACAGAGCCGCGTCTAATTTCGACAATTTATTGTTTAATTCGTCAAAGAAATTCTCGATTTTATCTCGAATATCAACTGTAAATAAGCAATCGGAAAAAAAAAATGTAGAGCTATAGTTGCTGATTCGCTGATGGAAATTTACTAGAAATATCGATGAAACCGAAATATACGAAACAAAATGATACTCTGAGCAACTTCGAATATTTATAGATGAAGAGTTAATGATGGTTTAGTCACAAAACATTTATAATCGAGTAAAAATAGGACAAATAGGTGATTGCACAGGGAAAATAGCGCATGACGTATTTACACTATCAGCGAGCAAACATTTAGGCTAATATTTCCCACACAGAAATATTTCTTATGCGACCGTTAAGTCGCGAACACTAAGAATAAAGAGGCGAATCGGTAAAATTTAGTAACCACACTTTCTGCCTGAAAAACACTATCTTTAAGCAGAATAATCGTCTACTGTTTCATTTCACCTAATATCAGTTATTCTCGACCAACTCCACTTTGGCTATTGTCGACGCTCATCATGTAAAACAAAAACTTATGTGACTTTCAGTTCCACTCCTTTTCATGGTTATACTCGGTCCACAAAAACGTTTAAAATATAACTTCAGATGCTCTTCGCTAAATTACGAATCAAAAAAACTCTCAATTTCCTCAATACTAGAATTTTAAACCAATTTTTTCTATTCCATGTATCAAACCTTTATTCTCTTAATAATTTGTACGAAATATAATACTCGCTGCTTTTTTTCTGAAATGGAATGATATACATTTCCAACCATTCTTCACACTTATATCAGTATAATCCAAGATGACTGCCCAAATTAAAGAATGAAATAAAATAATAATAATAATATACATGCGAAAAAGAAAAGCCTTCGATGACATGGTCTTATCCACATAAGGCACAAAGTAAAAGTAAAAATAGTTCGGGAAAATTCGTAAACTTTCAGAAACTGGCCTTTCTTAATTTCATACATTTGATTAGTTTTGATTTCAAAATCATATTTCCTTTCATCGTTTTTAACAGAAACAAGAGCGAGTAAAAATGTTTTGGTCATAGTTTATACTTTATTCATTTATATATATATATTTTTTTGTCGCACAAATAAATGGTAAAATTTTATTCTATTATTTCAATTGGTAGAAGAAAACCAAAGTGTAAATTATAAAGTACGAGTACAAGTTGGGGCAACATACTGTTTTTTTCCCCTAATTTTCAAATTTTGTCGTTCATTTATTTTGAAATTCAATTTTATTTTTAATGTAATTTCAACATTTTAATCATATTATAACGTGTATCAAATACTTCGTATCAATGTTATTATCGCATTCGTATTTTACTTTATAAGCAGTAGCGCATCCAAAAATTTTTCAGTGGAGGGGATGACTTTAAAATTTTTTAACAAGACAGAAATTTCATTAAAAATTCGCTCGAAACGCGGAAAATCGTTCAAATTCTCTTTTTTTCTGATAAAATTCAACACCTGGAGAAGATTTCAGCTCTCCTAGACCATTTCTGAATGGGTCACTGACTTGAAGCTATACTTAAATCTAATTCTGTAGAACTGACTACTCGCCGTACTTTCATCATATTTTGTTCAACATTTGCAGATTATTAAAATAAAACATTCTTTCAAAAGTAATTCGTTTTGCGTAAGTCGATAAAGTGTCATAAGTTGAATCAATCTTTAAAAAAAACTCTAACTTTTGATTTTTTGTTGAGCAGTCAGTTTCGTGTGAAAGTAAGAGAATATTTTGGCATTGAATTTAATAAATTGCGTTTTAAGGGCAGCGTCTAATTTATATATTCGTGTTTGAAGCGTAGTCTCGTCACCCTTTCGCATTAAAATATGATATGAACTCTGGAAATCGAGTGGCAAACTCACATTCAAGCAAAAGTTGTGAGTCAATCAAAAGCACAGTTCATGCATCAAAAGAAAACATAAAATTCTTTGGAATGGTGCTGAGCGGAACAAAATGACAATGAACCGTATTAACTTCGAATCACCATGAACCTTATGATTCATATAAATCCCACCTTTTTGACACAAAATTTTCAGACAAAATTACTCAGTATTTTTAGGGTCTTCAGCTTCTAGCTGAATTGCCGGATTGGATAGACCCTTTGTCACTCGATTAATAAAAACAACCATTGAAACATGCAAAAACTGTAAGTTAGCTATTCTCCACGCAGAGCTATATAATGTCTAAAACTATAATCATTTGAATTAAATTACCTCCTAATACGCCGGAGAGGTCCAATTTCAACTTCGAATCTCGCCTTTTCAAAATATCAATGCCCTTGGTGTTTTTCTTAGGCGACGATCCTGAAACAGAGTCTCGTCTTTCTTTATTGACGATGCCCTTGATGCTTCTCTTGGGTGACGTTCCCGTCAATGAGTCTCGCCTTTCCATATTTGTGATGCTTTTGATGCTCCTCCTGGGCGACGTTCCCAAAATGGACTCCTCTTGCAGCACTTCGTCGAGGGTACTTTGTGAGACACGATGAGGTCCACGAGAGTGCGTTTGATTATTCAGTTCATAGGATGTACAGATGCTATCCGTCATAGAACCTACAAGGTAAAATAGGTAAAACCGATATAATTACAACAAAATACGTAAACAGAGCGGCTGCAAGATGATATATCATACCGGATGAGCTGCTTTCAGTCAAAATATAATTATTTGAGTTATTTGTAGACGCTGGAGTCTCTATAGGAGCGGGTTTGTCGACAATTTTCAGTACGGTTTTCATATTATCGCTGGAAGTGAGAACAAAAACATAAGAGGAATTCATGCCTGGAAATCAGTTTCACTTTTTAAAATGTCCCCAAAGCATACCTGCCATGAATTTCGAGCACTTCTATCGAACTTTGGCTAGGATTGCTCATGATTTCTATGTCACTTTCGTGGTTATTTCCGTGCGGGTCGTTCATGGTACTCATGTCATTGTTTTGGTCTAAAGAAGCAGCTGATCCTGTTTCAAAAATTGAGAATACTAGTCAACGTGAAAAATATTGTTCTTTAAAATGCGATAACAATACGAACCGATACTAGATGAGGACGGAGACTGTGTGACTTTCCCATTTTTGGAAGACAACGGCGATTGTTTTGGAAGAGGAGCAGCAACATCTGCCACAGTCGATTTCGGCTGTATCGAGGACTCGTCTTCTTCGATAACCGCAACACTGCCACAGGTTGAGCATTTGTACTCGAGCTCGCGTTCGATGAAACCTTTGAATGGAATTCGTGAAAGATTAGATGTTATAATGTGAAAATCAAGACAGTATTTAGGGTTCAGGGTAACTTGATAGAAGAAAATTTTTTTCTAAGGCATAAACGTAAAATTGGCAGTATTTTATCAGTATGATTGCCTGTAGATACTTAACATATTAAATTAGTGATTAGTTCACCACACAGGGTTACTTAATCATAGACAAACGGTCGCCCCCACCCCCGTTCCCTCTATAACATTTATATAACATCCAATTCGAAGCATATTACCTTGTTTTCGCAGACGTATTTCCACACAAAAGTAGGCTCCACATTTCATACAGTGCATTAATTTTGAGTTGTATTCTTCCAATGATTTCTTATCTAGTTCTTGCTGAATGCGACTAATAAGTTTCTAAACATAAAATTGAATACGTTCAAGTTATGAATATGAAATTCAAATGAGGTTGAATAACGATTTTACTTTAGCGAAACGCTACAGAAAATGTGAAAAACCGAAAAACAATCAATCTTAAACTGGCTAAGAAATACCAAAAAAAAATTGTTTATCGACTCGAAGAAACTATTTTTCGGACTTGAAGAAGGTAACTATCAATTTAAATTTTTTATATAAAGATAAGTATGATTCATAATTTATAACCGAGTCCATAGAATAAGTTACCAGAATCGAAAATTCTCTTGAAAATTTAAATTCCAGAAAAAAAAAACACACATTAAAGTAAGTTAGACGAATTGGAAATAATTTAAAAAATATTCAAACCAGTACAGATTTAAAAACATGTTTTCCCAATTTAGTTCGCAGTGAATAAAATAAAATATTACTTGTGCGTCCGCATACTCCATTTTGTATTTTCGTGTTCTGTCACTGCGTCGTGGAACATCGAAATGTAAAGACACAATGAAAGGCTCCGAAGAAATTTTTACGTACCTTTGAATCTGATCAATTCTCCACTTCATTATAATTTTATTATTTTTCTTGTTTCTTTCTTTTAATTCGCTGAAACAGAAAATATGTTTAGTTTCATATTCCTTTCAACTGCCAAAGAATGATAATTTTCACTTACGTTTCAGTCAGTGACAAAAAAATGCGTTCTTCACTGTCGTCGGATATTCTTTCTACAAGCCATAAATCGTCCGTTCCGTAATTTTCTTCTGCGAGGCAAAATTTCAATTAATTTATAACATACAAGCGAAGCGTAACCAAAAAGCAATCACAGTAATTACCGGAATCAGTTTCGTCACTGCTACTACTACTTGCCGTTTCATAAACTGAGAAATTCGGCTCAGTTTCACACGTTTCAGCGGTCGTTTCAGTTTCTAGTTCAGTTGATACTTGTTCCATGAACGATTCCTTCTCTTTAACCGAGTTATTGAAAATAATCTGAAAGAGAGCAAATATAAATAACAGAGAAATTACACGCAGTTCATTTTAAAATGAAGGCATTTAGATACATACGACTTACATTAGTTATGCTGGCAGAAGATTCGGAATTGAAAATATGGGAAATCGGAACACCTTCTACAAATGAAGGTGTTTGGGAGGGTGGAGTACCGATATTCATCAGATTTTGCACAGCAGATGCAGAAGTTCCATGTAGCCAACCTTCTTCGCCATACTTTGAGCGAAGGAATTCGATTTCTTTCTTGAATTCAAGGTGGCCGCCGTCTTCTACTTCTACGTTTAACGGGAAACATAATTGTAAACGAAATAATTCACGGAGGAAACGTTTTGAAAACAGTACGAACCGACGCATTTACCTTGGTGAGCGACAGGAGTGGAGCAAGCATATCCTCTCTCATTATTATCATCCACGGATACATTATCTTTGATAATTGCTTTGCGAACTGTTTTACGAGAATTTTTTGGCCTGACAATGGGCTGATTAATGTCAATAGAACCAGTGTCTGAAAAAAAAAAAAAATGAAAAAAAAACAGACACAAAATCATTTGTTTAATTTTCAAACTGATAGTATTATGTAGATATAAGATAATTTCAAATCTTCGGTGGGCATTAAAATTTCATTAATTTTAAGACTAAAAACAATTTTTTTTCTAACTAAGGAATCCTAAATCATGAAAAAATTTATAATAAAATGGGAATTAAAATCAATTGTAATCACACAATGTAACTGGATGATTGAATTAGTCATTACTCAAGTAGTAATGACTAATAATTTATCAGTTAGTTTTAAGTCATAATCAGTACCGATGATTGAAATTTCCATTGAATCGGCAATTACCCATACAGTCATGATTTAGTAATGCCCCTCTTTGCCGCAAACCAATAATTAGAGATATTCAATAGAAAACTTCAAAGTCTTTTTTTCTTAGTACAGTTTTCCAGCCATTCTATTACAAAAATGCCTTTTAAAAATTCTGAATCCGCTTGTTTCACATCAATATTTTAAAAACATACGCCCGATGGAGTAACAATAAGTTAATGATTGGCTTTCATACCATCATTTGAGTAAGAAGAGGTCGAAGGTGTTCGTAATCGACGAGTGAATTTATTAATAACTTCACGAGAGCAACGCCTAATAAATTGTTTCTCTGACGCTAGCAACGGATGGCCATCTAGCAGGAACTGTGAGGAAAGTAAAAGTAAATTAGTAAACGAATGAATCATGGGGTGTGTCATAAAAATACAGGCTGGTCAAAAGTTAAACAACTACTTGAATAAAGGAAAGTTTCCTGAAAACCTTTTCCAGCACTGCAACAAAATATTGTAAATTTGATTTTTTTCGAAACTTCTAGAAAATATATATACGGTACTCAATATTTCTGAATTTTTTTAGTTATCATCAGAATCAATTGTCTGGGTATAAGAAAGTTTTTATTCAAAATTTGGATCATCTTCTTTTCCCCTTACAAACTGATGAATAAAAAAAAATCAACAATGTGATGGATGAAATTTTTCATTGGTTTGTTGAAATCCTAAATAAATCGATTAAGTTCATTTTTCTTACAAAAATGCTTATACAGCTTACTTCTTGGTCAATATAAATAATTGACGTTGAAAAAAAAAATTGTCTATTACGATGCTTTTTGAACTTTTTCAGTGAATTTGAGAAAAATATCAATTTTGAATCCATTTTCATTTCATCAATTTTTATAAAGATCTATTAGAATTGGTTCACAAGCCTGTCTTGACTAACAGCAGAACAAATTATGCATGTACTTAATTCTTTTTCAGACAGACTTCTATCATAATTTCTGATAAGAAAAAAAATTCATAATGACTAGAAATTAACGCTTACAAGAAATTTCCAGGGCCATCTACAATAGGAACTTACATATTGATCCAATACATTTTCGTGGAGATATCCACAGGTGAAAGATCTGTGCATGCGATCATAAGAAAGGGGATTTCTGGACAAATTTAAGGAGATCAGCGATGGAAGATCGGCCAATGGTAACAAATTCACATGTTCAGCCAGACAGTTTCCCGATAAATCGCATTCTTGAAGATTTTTTAATTCTGTAATGCCTGAAAAGATAGAAAAGCGATAAAGCACCGATAATATTAGATCATAATAATAAATTTGTTTACGTGCGCTGATATTACACGATTTTGAAAGCATGCCAACGTACTCTCCCATAAGAGGAACAATCATTCGACGCATCGTTGGCACATTTCGAGATTAGTAAAATTTTGGAAGGGCGAAATGCGAATATACCGTTCAAAATCATACATTAAATTACACGTAAAACTAATTTCACAAATAATTACAGTAAACAACGTATAGAAGATTCGTGAAAACGTAAATAAGAAATTGTAACGAGATTTAATGGGACTGAAAACGAATGAATACAAACAGGAAAAAAATGTAGCTACTCAGACCTCAATTTAACCTCTATGGAATTAGGATAATGTCATAAACAGCTAAACGTGTCTCACAAAGGTAGAAGCTGAATAAATGGACCATAAATTTTTTTTTTTTAAATTAAGATTCAATTTTGTTATAAATTAATGTAATGAAAAATTGTCTATCAAAAATTTGAATTACAATACAACATTTAAAAAAAATATAATAAACATAAGCCGCCCAAAAAATCGTTGTCTAGAATTTTGGTGGAAAAAAAAATTATCTCGTTCCGAATTCAATGAATTAATTAATTATCCATAGACTCGCCAATTTCATGAATGAATATAATAATTTGATCTTTCATCCACCCCTCTCATTACCTGGCCACATTAAGGAATTCGATGTTCTTTTACTTTCTTTTCTATGCGTAAATTTTCAGTTTACATAATAGCATAATCAGATTAGTGAAAACATGATTTTTGTTATTAGAAATAGGTTCGAAGGTCTCTATACTATTTCCAAATATACGAATATAATATTTTGAGAGATTCTAGGGCACTATCACTGTAGGAGAGATGTAAAAAACCAATTTGACACGAAATTTTATCATTAGGACAAATAGTTTTATTTATCTCAACGACCATGAAAAAATGATAATTTTATTTTCTCCCTCACAGAAGTTGAGAATCATTAAAATCAATTTTCCGGAACAAAATCAGATAATTCAATTTGAACAATTTCACCCATATTATTTCAAATTTTTATATTTGAGAGCGATGTATCGAAGCTGATGTTTATAAATGAAATTTTGCCAATTCAGTTCAAATTTTTCACAATTCACACCATCGGAAAAGACTTTTGATATGTGATATCTAAAGCTAAGACCTTCGCAAACCTGATAAATCAATAAATCTTTACTTAATTCTCTAAAATAAAAATGATCACCTAAAATTAGAAAAAATTAGTCTTATTCAAATTTTACCTAAGAAGATTTGAAAATTTGAGAATAGAATAGAAAGAACTTCAGATCAAAAATAAAACTTTCTCGACACATATAAAAATGTTGGAAAAATTAGACTAATTCATTTTCGGCAAAAAATTGTTCAACAATAAAGAGAAAAATATTGGAACAGTGATTCGCAAGAAGGGGTAAGTCCATTTTTTTCGGGAACAGAGATCTTCCACAGTCTAATTTTTTTACCATAGATCATACATTTGGTTTTTGATATAATGGACCATTATAACAGAAATTTCCATAGAATTTCTATTAGAACGGTCTATTAAATGATTAACCAATGTTTGTATTCTCTGGCCCTAGTCATTAATAAAAAACGGCCTTGAAAATTCTTACGTAAAGAAAAACAATCCCTCGAATCTCGACACCTTCTATTTTAACAAAAAAGTTACAGCAACCAACCTACGTTTTCATCAAGATATTAGGAAAAGAAAGAATTTAAACACATTTTTGAATTAAATGATTGCATTATAATTGATCAACATAATTATGATCATAAAAGGAGAGGACAAATATTTTTCCAGAAAGTCGAAAGAAAATTTATAAAAATTTCAGAAAAGCAAATAAACGGGATGAATTTGTAACTAGACTTAATGTTCAGTGTAAGTATTCTCAATTACTCCAATTAGACTCTTTTTGTAGGATAAAAATTTGGCTCTGTAGCAGAATCATACAATTTTCTGCTTTAAAGTAGGTAGTTAACAAACTAATATTCATACCATATTCTCACACCAGACTCATTAAGGGGATAAATATTCACACATTCAAGCTTATTTTTAATGAACAAAATTAAAAAGGAAATAACGAAAGCAAAAAAGCAAGAATTAAAAAATGCTAACCTGATAGATCAGAGATGTGATTAGAACTCAGCAGCAGTGTTTTCAACTCGAGTAGATTGAAAGATGGTATTTCTGTCAACCGATTATAGCTGGCATTCAGGTACGTCAAGTTTCTCAGACACGTCAAAGGACGTAAATCAGATAAGTGATTGTAGCTAATATCCAAATATTGTAACCATGGTGTGTAAATGAAGGATTGGTCTATTGACTGAATATCGTTTCTAGATAGTATAGCGTGTTTTAATTTATTCCAAATATTACTTTCCGAATCCGGACTCAATAATAGATCGCCAACATTATCGATGGAACGAATGCATACGACCATTTCCAGATGATCGCGTAGAAATTTCAAATTTTTTACATGTTTTACGTTGAATTTATATAATTCTAGATACTTTAAATTACTAAAATCGGCTATATCAACGTTAAAATCGTGACTAGATGCGGTATTGCTTATTTTTAACTTAGGAGTCTTTTTAACAAAATCGTATAAAAACATTAATTCATTTTTTTTTGCATACTTATTGATTAGATCAGCGTTTGTAAGTGATGAGACATATATGTCCTCTTTTAGCTTATCTAAAATAACATTTATTTGTTTCAATATTTGGGGGGTAACTGAAAATTTTGTGTGTCCACTGATGACGGGACCTCCATTATTAAGTAAAAATTTGACTAACGTTTTTATTTCTGGCGGGGTGATAATTTCTTCCATTTGTTACGGGTCTGCAACAGAAAATTGATACGCGAGAACATTAACAGACGTATAAAAACGGATAATTTAAAGTTCCAAAAATTTAATTACTGAAGCTAACGAGTAACTTCATAATGCAGGTTCTAAAAAAATTGTCTAACTTAGATCCAAGGGGTAAATAGATAAGTTGGGTAAAATTTACCAATCAATGGGATATTTTGATGTACCTAGTTCAATTCAATCAAGCTTATATTTTTTACTGAGTAGAACTGAAATGTTTCGGGTCAAGTAAACCAAAATTATGATGAATATTAATTTCAAAGAACGCAATAACGAGAAAATAAAGGCAGGAAAATTAAATCAATCACTCACTTGAAAGGATTAACAAGAAATTACAAATGTTGGATTGAATTCCATTTAACGTCGACTACACGGTGCACGATTGAGTCACGACAGACGAAGATTTTCGCAGTATAATTTCAAATTTTTAACTTTGTTAAATTACACCTTACAATAAATCGCAAATGGCAGACGAACAAAAGAACACTAGTTTAATTCTTTTTTTAAATGAAGAATGATTTTTTGATTCGCAAAAAAGTGAGATTAGGGAAAGGGCAAAGGATAAATAAACATAGAAAACAATAGACTTTGCCAGATTTTGCAAAGTAGGCAGTAGCTCAACTGTGTACAGCGTCCTCTGTGAATTAAATCAGCAATGAAATGATCATCGAAATGTGAACCGTTGCACTTCAACCTATCTGTTTATATAATCTCTGACTTGATTTGTGACAATTTTTTTAATATCGCAGATAGCTTTGTTTTGAATATTTTGTAACAATTTGATTAAAAAATTGCATTTGAATTGCATACAACTTGTTTCATTTCAAATTAATTTAGGCGATTTAATGACTGAACATTTCCAGAATTAGTACCAATAGCAATGTGCGTTTGTGTAAATTCATCACCCAGTAATTACGAAAAATTTCAATTCCTTTTCTTCAGTGAAAGAATTTGTGATTGATGAACAGCTAAACTGTCAATCTACTCGGCCTCTTTCTGTACTACTTCACCCATTTATGTTTCTCTTTCAATTTGTTAATTCCTTCAGTATTAGTAATTTTGTACCATTGGTTATCTGCGTCGAGCGTTTGGTCATTTCAGAAATGCGACGAATACAAGTGTTCTCGAGGAAGTGATACCTTTGTCATTGGGTCACTTTGAAGGTTCGTATTCATATTATTATCAATTTTCCTTTACATCTTAGTAAAATTCTGCTCAGCTGAGTTTGTACTTCAGTTTTCGATACTTCCCTTTTGCTAAATCTCATTGTTCGAATGTTTTAGGGTTCAGTGTTATGCATTAAAATTATGAAGAAATTCCAAGCACAGCTATCATGGATGAAACCGAGAATAAGATTTACCTTTCGAATTCATTATTTGGGAATCAGAAACCCCAAATAACTCTATCGCCTGTCCGTTTGCAAAAAATCAAAGGTATTTTTCATTACTCTCCGTCCCCTTTCTCCATTTTTCATTCTGAAATCAGAAATGAAATTTTCCAGATTTTGCAATATAACTTTGTTTGTTTACAGTTGGAAAAGATTCCATCAATGATGAAATATTCGACTGCGAAAAAAATTCGTACAATTACGGAGGAGTTTCATGGAGTGTTTCCAAAGAGCAGACCGTTGAGCCCGTACGCCCTGTGCATTATTCACACACACACTCGAAGAAAGTTACCAAGCACGCACTGCTACAGCAAGCCAAGAGGAGAAAGAAAAACACCAAAATTGCCGCGGGTTCTTCCGCATCCACACCTCAATTCTCTCAAGCTTCTCGAGGCAGTAAGTACTTGTACTCTCGATGCTATTTGTAACAGAATAACTTGCATCCAACTAATTACCCCGAATTTCTTGATTCTTTTCAGTTACGGAAGAAGAATCCGACTATCCGATTAGGGTGCCAACAGTGATCGAAGTTTTGTTGGCAATTCCTGGTCTCAATATGAAGAGGAAAAGAAGCAATAAGAAATTATCAACCGCTGCTCAATTAGAACAAACCAAAGAAGGATGTATCGATTTAGAAACACCAGATTCGATCCTAGTTCAAACAAACCTACGTGATCTACTCAATGAACATGCTTTTTCCTCACTACCGCAACTTTATCAGCAGAAACTGATTCAGCTGTTGCCAAATGTAGATAGAATGCCGGTCAATACATCCACTGAAAGCATTTTCAAGTGAGTAAAACGTAATATTTGCGTCAATTTATAATTTTTCCTCACATTTCTATTTCATCTTACTGTAGCCAAAAAGTGTATGCTATGGCATCGACACAAAATTTCCCAGTTTAATAGCTTTCAAGTTCTGTCATGCGAATCTACCAAAAAAATTTCGTGACCCATCTTTTAAATGTCGTAAAATTCTAATTATTTTGAAAGTGCGATCGTTGAAAATTATTCCTTGCTTAAATAAATTTCACAAAATTTTGGATTTACATGAAACAAAACCCATGAATTGAAAGTATTCCTTCTATGACTTTCAAATCAGCTGTTTTCATTTTGAACGAAGTCAAATGAAATTTGTTACTGCTGTTTGCTTCAATTCTATTTCCACACGGATGAAATTCGATATTTTATTATAAAATATGTTTGTTATAGATTGAGTCCATCCGGATTAAATAATGAATTTTTCAAAAGTGCCTGTTCGGAGTGGAGAGACCGACTAGCGGATGGAGAGTTCACTCCGGAAAATCAACAAAAACAAAAATCAGAAGCCGAAAAAGAGAAAAACAAGCTTGATCCTTGGAAGGTATGTAAATTTATCTGGCATACTTCCGCAATTCGAATTCATTAGCCTTCAACAGACCTACTGCTCTTTTTCCTAATAATATTGAATTTCTTGTAAGAATAGTTTAACGATTTGGTATTGAAAACTAAAAAGCATATTAACCCTGACAACCAGTTTTAATTTTACTGTTTGTAAAAAGTATACGTTTATTGTTTGCTGAATGATGAGAACTACAACCCTTTATCTACAACTTATTATTTCATATTCTCTTGAATAAATTTGCATCGTATTCATTATTCATGCACATTGTAACAACCACCTTTTCCATAGTTGGTTATTATACCCATCATTAACACATGTTGAACTTGTCAACCGTACACGAAGTCATTTGAAAAACACTTACACAAGGAGAGCATGCCTACCTTGTTTGTACAGGTGTACGATACCTATTGTTTCTTACTTTCAAACGGACCTGTTGAAAAAAATCATTGCAACGCGTTTAAACTTACTTCGAAAAATATATTATGTAAAGTGTGCTCGGTTCCTGCTTGGTGGTATAGTTTTGTTACTAATTCTTATCATGCTTTTTATTTAGATAAAGCATTTCGAACCTATTTGGGGTGATTCGTCGAGCTGTTTTCAAAATATTTCTTCAATATCCGTCAAAGAATTTTCAAATTCGAAATCATCGACTACGAAAACGACGACTGTTAAACGACCACCTTCTCCAGTGTTGAGGAATAGAACAGTAGGAGCCGTGACCAGATCAGTGTCGATGTACCATGAGAAACGAGAAGCTGAAGAATCAGTTTATAACATACCGAAAAAAATCAAACTTGGTAAATTAATAATAATTGTATTAATTTGTTGAACTCTTCCGTTAATTTTTGGAAACAGAATTTTGAAATTTATAATATCTGTAAATGTATATTCGATTTGAATTTTTTTTTTATTGGAAAACAATCGTTTTTAATTTTTTATGCGTTTCAGCTTTATCTCTAAATATTGGAAGTCATTTCGAAAAATACAATTTTAGCTATCCCGAAGTATTTGTTGAGTATTTCTAGTTAATGTATCTGACAAAATCTGTATTCTTGTAGGTACCGCAGTGGGCAGCAATTATCTAAGCAGTAGATCCATAGGTACCAAAGTCACTATTCAGAAGAAAAAGCCTCGTCTAGATAAACCATTAGTAGTGAAACCGATAGACGATTCGACCGAAAGTAAACCTGGCCACGGAGAACCATTATTAAAAACAGTTGAGCTGAATTCGAACCTAGGAAGACAGCTACCCTGTGAAATTAAGGCCGCTCAAAATTTATTTGATTCTAATGACATGTTGGCCGACGAAGTGCTAGAAGTAGAAGAAATTATTACACCCGTCTTAGAATTGCTGCCACCAGTTGTTTCGCCTCAGACGGTTATTGTCGAAGAAGAATCGTCAATCAATCCTGCCTCACCAATAGCTGATGAATATAATCAACCTGTTCCAGGGTCTATTTTCGTTAATTCAGACTCAGCGACTGAGACGTTGAAGTCTGAAAATGAACATCTGACTATGGACACTGAAAGTGAAACTGAAATTTTGGGGAGCATTGCTCAATCTCAAGTTACAGAAGCTGATAATGAGATTTGCTCGCCGGAAATAGAAAACGTTCTCCTCAAAGTAGTTGATGAAAGTGAAACTCAGCATCTAAAAGCTAAAGATGAATGTCAGATTCAAGTTGAAAACAAAGTTCAAGACGAGAATGGAGAATGTGAGACTCAGATTATGGAAACTGTAGAAGCTGTGAACAAGACTGAAAGCCTCGAAGAATCAATTATTGTGATGCACGAAGAAAATAATGGTTTGGTAATTGAAGAAATCACTAAAGAATTTACAATCGAAGAACAAATAGAAGAAATCATTCCTGAAAACAGCGAAGAGAACATCAATACGGTTGATGGTGAAATAGAAATTCGTACCAAAAGTGACATTTTACACGGTGTGAACGTCACAAATGTCAGAAATAATGAGAATTCTTGTGAACATGGCTTCAAAGTAGTCGAAGATGAGGCAACAGCACCGGTAGAGGTAGATGAAAGTCTGTTAGAATCGATTAATATTGAAAAAATGATAAGGGAAGAAGAAGATGCCCAGTGGCAGGGTCATGGAGATAATCGGGTGGAGACCAGCCTTCTATCTGCTTGGGATGTCGTTGATTCGGATAGCGAAAAACTGCTAGCCGAGGTGAATTTAAGTAACGTTGAAGAGTCGATTGTTGAGCTTAAGCGAGAGAAACCGAAGAAGACCAGAGAATATGTCGAAGATGAAATGAATAACTTGGTGTTGGAGGAAGTGAATGAGGAGATCAATGCGGCAAACCAGCCAGGAACGGTTGTTGAAGTTTATCCGATGGAACCAAATAATGTTGAAGACGTGTCTACCAGCAGGCTTACTGAGCAAATGGATACTGGCAATTTAAGAGATAACGATAAAATCGTGAAACCGGTTAGTGAAAATCCACAAAATGTCGAGACGGAGAGATTAGAGGCATTAGCTGTCGCATCGAATAGCGAAAAATTATTCCTAGAAGATCCGATCAGCATTGAGAAGATCATCAACGATGGAGAAGAAACGTGGGACAAGAACCGAGAAGAGCAAGTTCAAGCAGCCATATTGGCAGCTGCCTTGAGTGTAGTTGATTCTAGCGCCGAGAAGTTACTGACCGAAGCTGCCCTCGAAGGGGTTAGTAATTATTAATCTCGTACAAAATTAAGCAAGTTTCATTGTCCTTATTTCTAGGTGAAATGATTTTATTTCTGACTTTGCATGTAATTCACAGGAAAATGAAGTTTCTGTTATTCCCATGCAAGAAGAATTAGAAGTCCGTTTAGAAGAGAGCAGTTTGCCTGCTCCTGAATGGATTGATTATGACGGAAAATCGTCGAGTGGGTTGTCTGCTGATGGTGAAAAGAGTTCATCGAAAATCATTCCGTATCCTAGCGGGCATGTGAAACTAGAATTAGAAGGTACGTGTTTCACTTGGCCAGAAAAAATGAATAACAAACTTATTGAGAAAAATCTGTCACGTTTTATCGCATTTTTCACGAGACTAGTGGGGGTAGAAATGATGAAAAATATTTGCATAAATTATTCATTCATTTTAGGAACACTCACTTTCGACTCTTAGTATGCAAATTTTAAATTACGAGTATAAAACAAAAAAAAGAAAAGAAAATTATGAGTAAATGAATAATTTTAAAAAAATTAAATAATGATAGTAAATGGGCAACGATTTGAAGGGTTTTCACTTCATTTCATGAACTCGTTCTTACAATAATACTTTTGGCTCTCTTGTTTGTTAAAATCGCTTCGGAAAGTTAAAATAAAAAATAATGAAATAATCAAGTTGAAATAAATTTCATTTTCTTATTAAGGGAGGAATATTCCCATGACTTTCTGAGGACTTAGGATCGAATATCGATATTTCGCTAAATGCATTTCTATTTGCAGTGACTCTGATTCCGGAAGTAGACAATCAAGTGAGCAGCTCTGGCGACGGTGGTACGTGCGGGACGAGTAAGTCGTTGACAGCCAAGAATGCGCCGATTGCGCCCAGCACTGTGATTCCGCCGACCACCATCGTCTGTTTGCCCACGACCAACTCGTTGGTGCCCCCTCCCCCTCCTTCGACGCAATTAGTTACCAGTCAGGCTGTGTCCTCGAGCGCTCTTCCGTATATCGCTCTAACCACGAGTACGCCTGTCAGGGCCGTCCTTACGAAGAATCAAGTCAAGGTACTTGCTTGTCGACCTCTTGGTGACTTTAGCTTTTGTCATTTCTATAGCTCGTACGTTTTTCGTTCGCAGTCGAGTGGACGAGGGGGTCGTAATCAGTCGAACAAGCCACCGCCAGGGGCTGTCAACTTGGAGCGAAGTTATCAAATTTGTCAGGCTGTGATACAAAATAGTCCTAATCGCGATCAGCTCAAATACCATATGAAACCGCCGCCATCGCTACTCGTTGGCGATAATGAGAAGCACACCAAAGTTTCGTAAGTGCCCAGAATTACAGATAAGTAGAGCTGGGATAAATAATATGCAAGTTTTGAAGGCTAAATATGCCACTTTTCATGCTTTTTTAAAAATATTTCTTTTTACAAAATAATTACGCAAATTAAATATGGGTGACCGTGCCCCGAGAAAGGGACCTTATGGCTAAAAAAAAAAAGAAAAAGAAAAACTTGGGTATCATTTTGCAGGTATTTTCTTGTTGCACCTCAATCTCACATAAGTTTAGTTTTTTTTATTTTTTAGGTAATTTTCTCGTGATTTTAGAAATCATATTAATTAGGAAAATAAATCAAATGCTTGCAACACTGGTCCAGTGTTACTAGATCAGTAAAAAAAAAACTTTTCTCCAATTTTCGAGTTCAAAAATACGAAAAAAAAAAAGACAAAAGATGTAAAATATGCAAAAAATGGGTGAAATATGCAAATTTTTGAGGAAATATCCTAAAAAAATGAACAATTTTTTTTTTAAATTGCATTTCTTTTTAAAATTTGCGAAATATGCAAAATAAAAAAGGGCTCATTTTACAAGGAATTTTCTGAAACGAAAAACGTACTGGAATACATGTATGCAAGTGAGAAGTACCAGAAAAAACGTGCATTTGCATTAAAATCCTAGCCCTACAATTAAGGCTGAAAGTTTTGCCTCAAAGGAAGCAAATGTTTGTTAAAAAACGGTTTGATTTTTTCATTTTCAGATCCTCTGGTCGTGGTGGACACGCCAGATCATCGGCCAAGAGTTATAATCCGTCAGCAGTTCAGAATTCGATGCTGATAAAGCACGTATTTACCTCATCCCAAGGGATACCCGTTACCATGGCCGTTCTACCTCCGTCTAATGCAGAGGTATTAAACTTAGTCCGAATTCAGATTTAAATGGGCATTAGACCCTACCAAATTACAAGTCCCTCATTCATATCAAACTGAACCATTACAAAAAAAAAGCTTATAAATAGTGGGGAGCTTTTACATATCCATCACCTCGTAATTTGGCAAAATAAAATAAAGTGAGAGGAGGGAGGAAGTTCTCGGTTCTCTCCAGTTTATTCAATGCTACTGGATGGGAATAAAACCTTGATAAGGTAGATTTTATGTTTTTACGCGCGTGAAAAAGACGAATAATATTTTTCATTCTTTTGTACAGCTAACCACAAGTCAGATGGGTCAATACCTGCTGGTGCAGAGATCCGGATTGAGCAATGGTGGCCGACGGTCGAACAGTGCGCCGCCGACCAACCAAAAAAGTGGCCCGTACGGTGCCGCTGGTCGCGGACGACCTGCCAGTATCGGTATGCAGCAGCAGCCGCATCCGCAGCAATCGTCCGAATCGCAGCCAGCGATGCGTTCGCTGCTGACGAATCCGAACGCGCAGACCTACTACCCGGTGCAGCAGCCGTACGGCTTGGTGGCCAGAATGAACAGCGACTGCACGTGCAGCCGCAAGGCGATGATAATTTGCAAAAAGTGTGGCGCATTTTGCCACGACGACTGCGTCGAGCCGTACAAAATGTGCGTCAACTGTCGATAATGGTCAAACCGGGTGTAATTTAATGGATAAGACTCATTTTACCTAGAGCGTCTGCGCTCCGTTGCTAGCGCTTATGCGCAGTCAGTCGATGTTGTCGTTGCGGGTCTCTGACACGAGGTTTTTTTTTTTTCAATTTTTAGTTTCTTTGTTAAACAGTGAAACTGGGAATTATAATTTGAATGTCGTGCGAATTATTCGGTGTGGGTAAATTTTCCATGTCTGTATGATTTTGTGAGTTATTTGTCGTATTTATGGTGCTCTAAAAATTTGTGTTCAATTATGACTAATGAGAAGTAGACAATTTTCATTTAATGCACTGTATGATTTTCAAATCACAAATATTTGTTTTGTTTTTATTTGAACATTGAAAAAAAGTTTCTTCAACTTATTTTGAAATTTACAAAAATATTATGAACTTTACGAAACATGATTTGATCACTTCGATAGAGAAAAGGAGTCGATTTTTTTTTTCTCATTTATTTATTAATTATTACCGATTTTATGGTACCAGTAATTTTGTTTGTTTTTTGAGGGGATGTTCAATTTTTTTTCTTTTTTTAGCAGGTTCTTGAAGAAAAACAGCTCTTTTGAAAATTATATTTATTTTGATTAATTTTTTGTCAATGATTACTTTACCCCCTCAAAAGTATGTAAAAAAAGAGCAAATATTACTTGCTCTTAATAATGAAATAGTCAGTTGGTTTTTACTTTATTTTCGTCTTTGATATCCGTATCAAGGTAATAACTGACAGAATTTAATTTCAAGTGGTATTTAATTTATATTATTTCTTACCACAAAATATGATTAACAGACTCGAGAAGATTTTTTATTCCATCTTAAATCAATCTTAATTTTTTCAAATTTCAAAACCATCATTATTATGAATTTGAACTTTCATTTTCTTGAAAAACAATCGTAGTTCAATCGTACTATCCATTAATCTAATTATTATTACTACTGAAAATGCGAATGACCAAAGTCGTATTGTCTATGATAAGTGTTCAATCTCTGTATAGAATGCTACTTTACTGCTTGAAATTAAAGAAAAAAGTTATCTTTATTCAAGTGTTCAGCTTAGCTGTAAAATTTGCATCCGAGTTACCTTGAAAATCAGAGGAAATTGTTCCATTTGGAGGAATTTTCTTGATTAATTTTCATAAAAATATTAATTTTTGATTCTCTAATTTGCAATCTATGCTAAAGAAATTCAATAGGCCAAGATGGATTATTTCCTGTATTTAATTTTTTTATCAAAATAGTTTTTTAATACATGATTACAGGATCTAAGAAATGAATTGTTCTTCCTGAGTAATTTGATTGGTCTTACTTAAAATTAATATACTTTCATTTTTCAATTCTCACATTTAATTCAACTTTTTATACATGTCTAGCATTTTTTTACTGTTTTAATTGCGATTCGTTTATCTTCCATTTTTTCGTATTCATACTTTTTCATTTATTTATAATCATCGTAAAATTTTAATTGTTTTTTCATTTTTAGGTTCCTAAAAGTTTTTTGCATTTGTATTTTTTTATTTTGGCCCTTTTCCGGTTTTTTAAGATTTAAATTCACTATAAGTGTGTATATTTTATTTATTTTTTCACATTCTTTTCTCCACTTGGAGAAGTTTTATTGTACATAATGGGTATAATTTTTTCATTTTACCTCGAATCAATGTTTGTAAAATTTGTTTTATGAATTTTCCTAAGTCTGTGAATGATCTGATTGTGAATTAAAGTTATTTTTTAGATTTTCTGTGAGCAATGTGAAAATGTTATCGATATAATCGATCGATGTAATAATAACGATCGTATTTTTTAATTAATTATTTTCTAAACTATTTTTCGTAAAGTTTATTAAATGAAAGAGCAGGTTTCTGAAAATTACATAACTATTTTGTTATTTACGTACTTTCAAAATAAAGTATTACGCAAGTATAAAATATTATTTCTTGTATTATTAGAGTCATTGTGGAGTAGTTTTGTAAGTAAGGATGCTTGGAGCGTGAAGTTGTATTCTGACGTGAATATAATGAGACTATCAAATTTTCAGTTTTCTTCATTTTTTTCGATTGGAAAATTTCAATTTCTTTTGAAATTGAAAGTAGAAAAAGTGATATTGCTCCTGCTAGAATGGATATTATTGTGGAGTTACATCATAATATGTAATTGGTACCTAGTAAATAAGGCAGGAAAAAAGTTACTTTTCTATCATTTTTATTGAGTCAAGTATTTTTCGGTTACGTGGTTTCAAATATTTAAAGGAATGTAACGAAAAAAAGATACATGCAGTTCTACTAGTCATAGTTCGATTACACCCGGGCCAATATTGTGCAACTAGTTCAAAGTAGAAAAAAATTTAATTGGGTCGAAGTTTTTTCGATTTATGAAAAAGACTAGTTCAGTAGCAGGACATAATAAACTCTGTTCAAAATCGGAAAGAGGAAACCAATGTCACATTACTTTTCCAATAGGGTCTCAAGTCTTTCCCACTCATTTTAAAAATTAATATGTCAAAAGGAAAAAAATTTCAATAGTGCTGTAAGTACTTCATTCTTACTACAGCCACTTTCTTCAAGTTTAATTGGGGAACAACAGGATGACATGAACATGCTAAATATTTTTGAGGCGAATAAAATAATGCTTCTACTTACGTAACTGGTATTACTAGTCCAACTGCCAGAATAATAATAAGAACGTGGTGCTGAGTGCGATATTGAGAAAGGTACCGATAATGCCAAGGGAGCTCATCTGAAATAAAGAAAACAGAAAAACAATCTATTCAGTTTAATGGTGAAAATTTGTTCTTCCGTATGCAGAAGTAAGACTTGATGGTCTATCCAAAGACTCTCTCCTCCACCATTCATAATTTCTTTCCGCAAGAATCTATCGATCCGAGCAGAGGAAATCGCGGTCTCCAGTTATAGTTTTCGCGAGGCAAAATTGAAATTTACAGAGAAATTTGGATGATTATACAATAAAAAAAACGAAAGTTTCTAAAATAGTGGACATTTTTGACATGTCAACCACCATCATGCAAACAATGTTCGCGAAGCCACTGTTTCCCCAAAAAAACTCAATATTTGGGGTTTAGCAGAGCTCTGCAAAGAATTTTAAAATGGTTGAATATTAAAGTGAAAATAATCTCGAGGTCTGATAAAAATTATAACGTAGAGAAGAACAAAAAATTTCATACCTGCATAATACTTTATTTTAAATGAAAAATAACGAATAAGGACTGTCATAAATAGATAAATAAATAAAAATTGCACTTTCATTTTTTAAATTTTACGAATCATAAATATTTAAAAATGATAAAAAATTCAATAATAGTTAAATCGACTCAACACATAATTAATTTTTTTTTTTTTGAGTCATCAAAAAACAAAAATTAATTATAATTCACGATCAGATCATTCACAAACGTAGGTAGCAAATAGATAGAAGAAAATTAACGAAAAAAAATGGATTTTAGGTGAAGTACAAAATTATATTTAATGTATGTACACATTATGGAACTATCCAAATGTATCTAGGGTCATCATTTTAAGCCCAGTTTAAAATGGGATTACGACGTATTTTGTCGTTTGTTTCCTGCTTATCCTTAAACTTGAATGAAACATTCTGAAAATATACAAGTAAAAGGAGCACATATCATTGGTTTAATTTCAAAAGCAAAAGACAAAATACGTCTGCCATTATAAACCAAAGCTTCCTTAAATAAATAAAAAGACTACACATACGGTTTAAACTTGAAGGGACGAAATGAAAAAATAGTAAAAATAAAAACTTTCAGGAACCTAAAAAAGTAGTAACAATTAAAATTTGTAGGCAAACCTACTCGAAATTAAAAATAAATTGATGAAAATTCAATAAATAATACGTAAACGTAAAAGAAACAAATCCAATTATGAAACGTAAAACAATAAAAATATTTGCAATTAAAATTAAAAACAGAATTTCGAAAGTATTCGAGTAAATGAATCTAATGATTAAGCAACGTTAGAAAAACGAAAATATTTTGGTTAAACGGCAATACACCAACGTCTAATATTATCATTAAAAACAATGGTTAAAATTAATATTATAGATTTTTTTAAGAATGATAAAAAAAAAATAACGACCTAAGAATCTCCTGTTGTGGTCGAAGTTTAAAGCAATTGCTTCCCACGAAAAATTGAGATACAAATAAATTTTGTATTATAGCTTAATGTATTTTAGATAAAATTCAGCAGGAGCTTAAAATATAAATGAAAAATAATTAAAGCTAAGAAATAATTGTTCTCATTATCATTAACATTTTTAGTCAAGATTGCACTGTAAAATGAAAATTTTCATCATTGTGACTAAAATTATTCTTGTTTTGATGATTAAAATGAAACATTAAAGAAGTTTTTTTTTTTTTACTGGTAACTAATATATTTTTCACAGCTAAGCTGCAAATACTTGGATAGTTAAGAGAACTTTCTCCTTTGTTCTGAGAAAAATAATTCGAATAGGTACCTCATAAATGAGATAAAGGTGAACCTACAACGTTTAATAATAAGACTTTGGTAGTTTTAAGTTTTTTTTTTAAAGCGAATAGAATAATAACGCGTAGCACGATTGAAATTCAAGAGCATATTTTAAGAAAAACTGTAAGTTATTGGTACACTTTTTAACCCTGACAGTTTAACCCACCGTGTGTCCGTGTACATACGAAACTTATTTGTTTTTTTTTGTCACATCACGACAGAGTACCTATATGTATTCATTTTATAAGTAAAAAAATAAACAATTTGTTCTTGTAACAATACAAAATAATTCAAAATGGTCTCTATGTCATTAGGATGTATACGTTACTAAAATTGTAATTATTATCAAAGGCAGGAAAAAAAGCCAATAAAATAAGAAAAATATTTTTGCATTATATAAGAGATTAAATAATACGATTGTCAGGATAAAAAATTGATTATAACTGAGAACCTCATCGAGGAGCATATTGAGCTGTACAATATCAATTTGTGTATTGATAATAAACTAATAATACACAGAGACGAGATCACGATTTTGAGACACTCTTCACCAACGGCAAATACGACTTGACAATAGCACGCATTCCACAGCTTATCAGGTATCGGGTGACGTACAAAAAGCTACTGCTTACATGATACACGCCCGGTTCAACATTTCTCACTCACTAACACTGCAAAGGCATCACTGACGAAAGATAAGTAGCTTTAGGACACGACTACAAACATTTGCTCCACTTTTCAGTAGTTTGTGAATTAAGTAAGTCTAGTGTATGACTCCAGTATTTCTATCTTTCTTTATGAACCGAAGTACCAAAGTATTGTAGGTTCAGAATTAAAAATTCTCCTTTTTTTCCTCCAAAAATGTAAGATGAATCTAATCAAAGTTTGAAAACAGAAAATTCAGCAAACTAAGATATCTGGCGACTTGCTTTTCTCTCCTCCGCCTCCCATAACGAGAATGCGGAAAATTTTAAACAGAAATTAACGTAAATCAAAATACTAAACAAAAAAAAAAGAGTAAAAGAGTAATCCGTGCATTAAAAAATAATAAACAATAGCGGTAACTTGAAGCTTACAAAATAAGAGCCAACTTCCGTCTGTTCATTTCTGAACGAAAAGACCAAAACAACTTCTTCAGCACGTAAATACTCATACAGACTCTTTTTTTTGGAAGTACGAGTAGAATTAAAACATTCGACGATGACTAAGAGAAGAAAACGAATTGGGATTTGAAAATTCAGTAATTTACCAAGCAGCAGCTCCTATCCGAGTAAAAATAGCATTTTCACATTTCACCACTACCTTCTTATTACTTTTCTTTTTTTTTTTCATTAAAACGCAAGTATTCAGAGAACGACACATTCATAACACACAATCGCACATACGACGAAAATTCACCAAATTAAACCGCAAGTAAGACTTTCAAAAAGGGTCTGTTCAACCAACGTAATGATAAATTAAGGAAACTTAAGAGAGTGAAAACCTGTTCACGTCGTATTTACAGGTACATCCGACATCTGCGAAAACTACATCAGCCGACTGCGTAAGCATCTTCAGAATTTTCGACGACACCACAATGCCTGCAAAGGCACACTCATAAAATCCAACAAGATCAAAAATACACGCTCACCTTTGGCTCACCGACAGTTAACGCACATTTTATACGGCTCGATGCAGTCGTCGTGGCAAAATGCGCCACACTTTTTGCAAATTACCATCGCCTTTCGGCTGCAAGAGCAACCACTGTTGACCCGCGTCACCAAACCGTATTGTTGCGATGCTGCGTAGATGGTCTGAGATTCGGACGGTTGCTGCAGTTGCTGAATACCGACGCTGGCGGGTCGCTCTTGACCACTGGTATCGTGGGTGCCACTCTTCTGATTGGTCGGAGGTGCGCTGTTCGACCGTCGAATACCACTGCTTAAATCAGATCTCTGCATCAGCAGGTACTGACCCATCTGACTTTTAGTCAGCTGAAAAGAAAGAAGTAAATAGGTATATCAAAATTGTTCGATTTAATGGTAATTAATACAAACTGCGTGGTACCTCTGCATTTGATGGAGGTAAAACTGCCATGGTAACAGGTATTCCTTGGGATGAGGTAAACACGTGCTTGATCAGCATAGAATTCTGTGCCGGTGATACACTGTAACTCTTTGCCGATGATTTCGCTTGCCCACTGCAACTTAAAGATCTGAAAATACAGAATAATCGTCAAAATCAACACGAATACGTTTTTCATCGAAGCTGAGCGCGTCGTTGCCTTCCTACAAACCCTTACACTTACTGAGCTTTGGAATACTCTTTACCACGTCCCTTCAATGGAGCAGGTGGTTTTAGTTGAAATTTCAGCTGATTGCGGTTGGGACTATTTTGAATCACAGCTTGACAGATTTGATAACTTCGCTCTAAGTTGACAACCCCCGGCGGTGCCTTGTTCGATTGATTACGACTTACTCGTCCATTCGACTGCAAATGAAAAACGAATAGGTGAAATCAAAACCTACGAAGTTATTGCTTTTTCGGGGGAAGGAGGCTCATCAGGAGCGCGAACATAATTGCTTTCTTAGACTGATTATACGCATGCATAGAGAATACACAATAATTTTTACTTTTTGGCCATTTTCTTCTCTTTTATTATTATAAAATAAACGTTAAATTTTTTTTTCCAACGTTGAAATACTAGTAATAATCCAAGGAAAACGTTTTTAAGCAACATATACATACATTCTTTTCTCATTAATTTCATCTGTAATCATTTTTAGGATGAACACGAATCCGGAAGTCGTTTTTGGGGAGATTCTCGCCCAGCGAGATATGGGCGGAAAAAGTGAAAAATGCTCAAAAATGGGTCTAAATCAAGACGTACAGTAAAAAGGGCTGCAGATTCGGATCCAGCGTGAAAAATTACATACTGTGCACCTGTCTCCTGGAAAATTTTAAAAATCGTCAATTTTGACGAAAAATTTCTTCTATAATTATGTTCAAAAACTTTGCATTTCCTGATTTCTGCTCAGGGAATAAATTTGTAAGTTGAGCACTGGTATGGAGGTTTTCGAGGTCGCTGAACACGAATCCGGAAGCCGTTTTTGGCGTCGGCTCTCGCCAAAAATATATTCCTACTCCTAAATGTGTCTAAATCGCGACGTAGTCGCCGAAGAATTACCTTCTCTATTTTTTTCGAATTTCATTTTTCAACAGTCACCAGAAAGGTTGGTCAGTACATACCTTAACACCATTCTTGGTCAGGACAGCCCTGACAGGTGTACTTGTTGTCAGAGCGATGTATGGAAGAGCACTCGAGGACACAGCCTGACTGGTAACTAATTGCGTCGAAGGAGGGGGAGGAGGCACCGTGGAATTGGTTGTAGGCAGACAGACGATAGTGGTCGGCGGAATCACAGTACTGGGCGCAATTGGAGCATTCTTGACTGCCAAAGATTTGCTCGACGTGCACGAATCAGCGTCGCCAGAACTGGTCACCCGATTGTCTACTTCTGGTATCAGAGTCACTGAAAGTTTTTAATGAAAGAACAATGAATTTGTTGCAAAATAATTAAAGGTCGTTCATTTTTTTTAGAAGAAATATGAAAAATTATTTCATAAGAATAACCCAAGTCATCAACTTCAACAATGGGCACAATATGAAAGAGTAATCAGCGATAGTTTAAAATGATTTTAGCCCAAACAACCAAACTTCAGTCTTTTTGCTCAAAATTTCAACTTTTTCGGTTTTCAAGAAAATTTTCAGAATGCACCAAAATTGTCTACATAACCAATCCTTCAATACGGTACGGCTATCTTATAGATATGACAAAAATGTCTACCTTCTAATTCGAGTTTCACATGCCCACTAGGATACGGAACGGTTTTCGAAATATTCGTTTCCCTGTTGACAGACAAGCTACTTCCAGATTTTCCGTCAAAATCAACCCATTCTGGCACTGGGAAACAGCTTTCTTCTAGACGAATTTCTAATTCTTCTCGCATCGGAATCACAGAAACTTCAGCTTCCTAAAAAGTATAAAACAGCGTCACAAAGCAAATACGAATGATTATTACAACTGGGGGAAAAATGAAAATCGAAATAGAAAGTTGCAACAAAATAACTACCAACCCTTTCGAGAACGGCTTCTGTGAGTAGCTTATCGGTACTAGAACCCACTACACTTATCGCAGCCGCTAGTATAGCTGCTTGAACTTGTTCATCTCGCCTTTCGCCCCATGATTCTTCGCCGTCGCTGATCATCTTTTCAAAGCTAATTGAATCTTCTAGAAACAGTTCCTCATCATTCGAGGTAACAGTCACTGGTTCTGCTTTCTCCACGTTACCACTTGGTGGATTTTCATGGTTTTGTTCAACATTTTCGTCTCCATCAGCAAAACAGCCATCATTTAATTGCTCAGACGGATTACTAGAAGATGAATTTTCAGCATTTTCTACCGTTTCTTGTTCTGTTAGACAGACTTTCCCAAAAATTATCGACTTATTTTCTACACTAATCTCATCAATCTCTTTCTGAAACTCCGAGGTGTTTATTTCAGCTTCCACTTTCTCGTTGGCTTTCACATCCTCCTCAAGTTCGGGTTCTTCAACAAGAGTCTCTTCGATGTTACTTAAATTCATTTCAGCTAAGAGTTTCTCGCCATCCGAATCGACGGCATCCCAAGCAGATAGAATGTTAGTCTCTATCTGATCGTCTTCGTAATTTTCCCTTTGGGCAGCCTCTTCTTCCTTTATCATTTTTTCAATATTAATTGATTCCAATAGCTCTTCTTCTACGACTGTCGTATAGCTGTTCACTTTTTCAGATGTATTTCTATTCGAATTCTCATATTTGTCGACATTTGAAATGTTCACATCATAGACAACGTTGTTTTCTGCATCAACTTCCATTTCATTTTCTATCCCATCAACATTTTCTCTGCAGCTTTTTGGAATAATTGGTTCTATTTGTTTTTGAACGTTTAATTCTTGAATTATTTCTTCTCGAACCGATCTATCGCCGTCTTGCTGTATTCCAGCAGTGATTTCTTCTTTAAGTTGAGTCATGTCAGGCTCTATAATTTCCATTTTAACAGGAGCAATATCACTTTTTCTACTTTCAGTTTCAACCGTGTAATCGACTTTTACAATTTCAGATTCATTTTGGCTTTCAGGAGATCGAATTTTACCTTCATCGATGTGTTTATGGGTGTCACCATCAAATTTTTGTTTGTGAATCACATTATTAACCTCTGTGGGCTGAGTTATCGTTCTATTTGAATCCGTAGAAAAAGTTGCTGAAATGAACTGATCGCTGTTGACGTCAGTGACCGGCGAGGCATATGATGGCTTTCCAACGACTATAGTATGAGGAGAAGTAACTGCTGGCATGAATTTCGAGATAGATGCTACATTTTCGTCTGCTATTGCCAACACTTCAGCTGAATCCTCGGCGGATACGGTTTCCTCAGGCAGTTGTGTTTCTACGTTTGCCTCCAGTTTAACTGTTTTCAATAATGGCTCTGCGTGACTAGATTCAGTTTCAGTCGAGTCATTAACAGCTTCCACTTCTAAAGGATTATCCAGGCGAGGTCGTTTCTCGTGGGTCTGAGCTTTAGTTACTGTCGAAGTGAGAGCAGGTTTTGTCGTCAGATAATTGTTGCTTAACGTGGTACCTGCAAAAATACAATAAAACAACTAAAATTTTTGACTACGTTACACGGTTAGTGGGACAGGTTCAGTATTTCTGGTTAATTTTTTTCGCCTCATTTTGAGAAACCACATTACCGAGTTTAATTTTCTTGGTCCTATCTTGGCCTAATTCTTCGGCTTCTCGTTTCTCATGGTACATCGATACTGATCTGGTAACGGCTCCAACTGTTCGGTTCCTCAACAATGGAGAAGGTGGTCGCTTAATTGTAGTCATTTTCGTAGTCGATGACTTCGGACTATGAAATTCTTTCGTGCATGAAGAAGCAATATTCGGCAATACATTCGCATTATCACCCCATATAGGTTCAAAATGTTTTATCTGAAGAAAAACACGATAATTGGAAATTTTTGGTCGAAAACACGAGTACGCATTTAAAAAAGCAGATAAGATACGATCGTTGAGCAAAGAAAGACTACACTTTGGAGTTTAACGCGTTTGTATAATCAACTTAAGGCAAGTTGGCATGAAAATACGAGACAATACACCTGTACAAACAACATACAGGCAAAAATTTTTTCATGGCTTATCTGTGTCAAGTGTATACTTATGACTGAGAAGTTACACACGTTTTGAATAGTAATTCAATAGTCGATAATTAAAAAGGCTTAGTTATTAAGACGTGCATATGTAATGAACTGAACATAATTTCATTTTAGAGAAACAAAACTTTGAGTTTGTCACCAACCAGCGTACATATAGCTCAATATTTAGTAGTTCAATAATAAAACTGAAGGTATTAACGAATTTTTCATCCATTTTTCTCATTTCATATCCAAATGAAAGCATTTTAAACTTCGTTCAAAGAAAATCATTTAAAATAAGAAGTATATCGAATTTCCGACAGAGATTTGTGAATATTTTCTTAAATTAATAAAATCAAAATAGGTTCGGCAAAATTGTGAACTTTACCGATCGAATATACAAACCTTCCAGGGATCAAGTTTGTTTCTCTCTCTCTCTGCTTCCAACTTTCTTTTTTGTTGATTCTCCGGTGTAAACTCTCCATCACTCAATCGGTCTCTCCATTCCGAACAGGCACTTTTGAAAAATTCATTATTTAATCCGGAATGGCTCAATCTATAAAGAAAAATATTAAATTAAAATTCCATTAAAATGAATTAATATATGAAATACAAAAAAAGCTGCTATGCAACTCAGCCAAGATCAACACAGGATAGCTGCAAGAAGAATGCATACCCAAAAGATAACAACAAGAAAGTCCCTAACTGAACAAGTATCATTATTCGCTCACTTGTAAATGCTTTCTGCGGGTGCATTGACTAATATTCTATCGACACTTGGCAACAATTGAATCAGTTTTTGCTGATACAGCTGCGGTAATGAAGAAAAGGCTTGTTCGTTCAGTAAATCGCGAAGATTTGTTTGAACGAGAATCGAATCCGGAGTTTCTAGATCGATACATCCTTCTTTGGTTTGTTCTAACTGAGCGGCGGTAGATAGTTTCTTATTGCTTCTCTTCCTCTTCATATTGAGACCGGGAATCGCCAGTAAAAGTTCGATCACTGTTGGCACTCTAATCCGATAATCGGATTCTTCTCCTGCAGCTGTAAAAATCAACAAATTCGAGCTCATTAACTGAACAAGAGTTAGGTACTTGGCTACAAATGATATTTTGAAAATACCAGCACTTACTGCTTTGAGATGTCTGAGAGAAATGAGGAGGAACGAGAGGGGATGTACCCGCAGCAATTTTGGTGTTTTTCTTCCTCCTCTTAGCTTGTTGTAGCAGCGCGTGCTTGATAACTTTCTTCGAGTGTGTGTGTGAATAATGCACAGGGCGTACGGGCTCAACGGTCTGCTCTTTGGAAACACTCCACGAAACTCCTCCGTAATTGTACGAATTTTTGTCGCTGTCGAATATTTCATCATTGATGGAGGCTTTTCCAACTGAAAAAAAAAACGAAATAGCATCGCAATCAGATTTATTTATAATTTTTCAAAGTAGACGATTAGGTCAATAGACGAAGACTACCTTTGATTTTCTGCAGCCGAACGGGCGATAGTGTTATTTGAGGCTTCTGTTTCCCAAATAATGAATTAGTAAGAAATATCTTATCCTCGCTCTCAGCCATGATAAGTATTCTTGAAATTTCTTCATTATTTTACAGCATATCACCGAACCCTGTAACATTCATAATAGTGAGGTCGAAGGATGATAAATGGAGATGTGAAATACGGTAAAATAGCAACTAAAATTCAGTGCATATTCAGCCAAATAAATTAACTGAAAAAACTAAACAAATTATTGAAATGAAATAATGTAAGTGAAATTTGGCAAATACGAACCTACAAAGTGACCCAGTGACAAGGGTATTACTTTTTCAGGAACGACCGCACTCTTTGATTTCGATGGAATATAATCACAAAAATTATCGAAAGAAATAGTCGACTGAACGATAATACTGCATAAATTCGTAAATTAAAACTTATAATAGAAGCATAAATTGGCGTAATAATGGGTAAAGCAGAGTAGATCAATAATTAAGTCATTAATCAATTATTGTGATAGCAAATTGCGTTTATCTCAGCCCAGAATGAACTTCAAAAAATTTTTACTTCTTCGATAATTTTTAAAATAGCATACACGAAAAATGAAGATGGTAATTAACAGTAGGAAATTAAAAGTCAATTTCAGCATTCAATTCATCTATTATACTTGAGATTTGAAGTGAATTCTTCAAATTCCTCAAAATCAGAAACATGAACGATAAAATTCAAAAATCAAAACAAAAAAATTTTCAAAAATCCTTTGGAACGAAAGAAAAGTAGATGTCCAAGGTCAACCTTAGAAATATTTTCATTATAGATTTTATTTCATAGAGAGCGTTAAGGTGTTGTACATCGAGCTCCTTGAGAATAAAATAAAAAATTGGATTAAAAAATAAAAATGAAAAACTATAAAACTGCATGATGCAGCTCTCAATTAAAATAATTATTTTCAGAAGATCAAAGGTAAAACAATAATACGAATTTTTAGAAAATGCATCATTCAAATTTTTAGTTTACGAACTCGAATATGAATTTGTATTCCAAATTTTTTCAGACAAGTAATTTTGAATTTAAATTGATAAAAATGTTTCGATCAGGGCTGATGGCTGATAATATGAATTTCACAGTTTTATTTTCGGAAAAGAACGATTCATGAATCACGATTGAGTGGAAAATTTTCAATAAAAATACAAAGAACATTAGAATCAAGGTTTTAGAAAATAGAACATGAAGATGTATCTGAATGAATGACTTCTAATTGATTAATGATGATTTTTTTTCGGTCTTTTCAATTATAAAAAAATAAGACCTCTCAATTTAGAAGGTAGAGGGAAGTGGAATTGCAAGTGAAAAACAAAATTAGATCAACAAGAATTGATTTGAAGGATAAATTCATTTTCTGTAGAATTTCATGAAACTGTAAGTCCAAAATTTCGGTAGTGAAACACTATAATTATAGCCGAGTTTTGAAACAAATGAAAATTTAAAGAGAAGTTTGTCCTCTTCCCTCTTCTGTTTGGAATTAAATTCTTCTACCGTAATGACACTGGGGCAGTAATACGTGTTCTATTTTTCATTCCTCGTAAAGAAAATCCTAAATGGAACACGCGTTTTTTCTACACGTCATTCTCCACAGTGAGGTCTTCGAACTTCGAAAACACTTATTTCACTACAATCGGATTTGAATTTCACCATGATGAACACTAGTGTGGAATAAACCAATCTTTCTGTAAAATTTACAACCACACACTTAAAATAATTCAAAAATTCATGAAAGAATTTCCTCAAAAAAAGTTGAATAGGATCTCTTCATTTCCATTAAAAGCCAACTAATCATCAGACGAAGTCCAACACGTGAACGAGAAACCACACAAACTGTAACAACTAACAGGCATAAACATTGAATAATTTTTTATTAGAAAATACATCGGGATCTCTTGTAGTTTAATCATCGCTCTTTTTGTTGTCAGTTTTACCACCACGAATTCTACCAGTTCGCCTGGCAGCAATAAGACCAACCTGAAAGAATTAACACACTTTTAGTAATGTTCTTCGTACTTAACTAAATGCCACAAAAAATCAAAAATCACAGAAAACAACAATTACCTTTCTACCAGCAGGCGTGCCTCGTTTGACTGTCGACGCTTTACCTATGTGCTGATGGTTACCACCACCGTGAGGATGCTCGACAGGATTCATAGCAACACCACGAACTTTAGGCCAGCTATTACGTTTCGCCTTGTACTTGAAATATGCTCGTCCAGCTTTCAGGATTGGTTTGTCAATACGACCGCCTCCAGCTACAATACCTAAATTACGAAAGAAAAAAAAAGATGAGAATAAACACCATCCAGACAGACAGAATGACTCATAAATCGGACAACTCTACTTACCAACCATAGCTCGGTTATTTGAAGGAATAACTTTTTTGGCACCCGATGGTAATTTAACTCGGGTACGTTTGGAATCAGGATTATGAGCGATGACAGTGGCGTAGTTTCCAGAAGCTCTAGCTAATCGGCCACGATCCCCAGTTTTCTCTTCTAAATTGCAGATAATGCTTCCTTCGGGCATGGTGCCAACTGGCATAACATTACCGATTTGAAGGGTGGCTGAAAAAAATATAAACCCAAAAAGTTAAGGAGGCGGATGGACTAAAATGCAACACATTCTCTCATTAAAATCAAAACAATTGTTTGATTTCACCGATGTGCAATATCTTTAGAAAAATCTTTCCAAGATATAGAAAGTCTTAGCAGTAAGGATATTTCTATTCGATTAGAAATAGAACTCAGTTCTCCAGTGTTTGAGGTTGAATAGTCACTAAATTTTTAAAAATCCTTCAACGTAACAAAACCTTTTGAAATTGATAAATTATTTTAATGCTCACGATGTAAAGGGATGGTTTAGCACACATCAAGTTTTCAACAAGATTATTATTCATGTACTTCATGAGATGGAACAGCAAAATAATTCATTCATATTCATATTAAATATAAATGCCTTCATCAATAGAATTACTTCCGATTTTATTTATGTTCTTAGTGAAGCACACTCTCGAGCGAAAATGAATAAGGAAAAATAAACTATTATATTAATTCGATTTTCCAGAAGGCTGATTACAAGTATCCTCCATGTACGTCTTCACATGGAATTAACAAAATGAAATCGTAACCCAAATGGCAAACTGAACCTCAGTGAGTAAATGGCTTCATTAGAAATATCAGATTTCAAATGTCTTAAACATCATTGGTTCAATGTATACCGATCTAATCAAATTAAATACCAACCTTTTTTGCCGCAGTATAAGAATTGTCCCGTGTACATTCCCTCTGGAGCAATAAATAACTCTTTTCTAGTTTTGTAACGATATGGATCCTTGAAATGCACGATTGCCAATGGCGCTCCTCTACCTGGGTCGTGAATTATATCCTAAGAATGAGAAATTAATAAAATAAATGAGATAAGAAACAGAGTACAAGCAAAACTAATTCAGAACGTAGCAATTATAACACTTCATCATTACCTTCACAACACCTTTTATGTAACCATGTCGTTCGGCGTAATCGAGACATCGTAATTTAGGGGCTCCTTTTCGGTGTTTGGTGTGTGAACGAAACACACTTCCTGCTCCTTTACGCTGAGCACGTATAACTCGACCCATGTTAAACTAAAATGAAAAGAAGAAATATTTAATAGCGAGATTATTTCAAAAAGATTGAGGTTAGGCATGGCCACTGCGGCTCAGGAAAACGTCGACTTATGTTAGCTGCAGTAGTGTTAGACAAATGAAATTACTTTCACCTTCGAACGGAAGCAATTAAAGTACTTTAATTTAGGAGAATGTAAATCATACTTACGGTTGGAAATACTTAAAAATAAAAAGAAATTCGTGAAAACGAAATTTATTTTACACCGAATCAAAACTAAACGTACACATGAGTATCACTGCCACTGCCAGCTACGGCAACTTCAAATGGAAGAATTTTTTTGGCATTTATCGGTACTCCGTCAGCGGCTCTTCAGCGTCCAATCGAATGGCTGACATCTTGCGGATTTTTCTACAACTATAGAAACATGACGTAGAAACTTTTGTCAAGGTCGTGTCAAGCTCAAGGGATGGGTTTGGATAAAATTTGGGTACCACTGGAAAACAAAACATCGCGTATCTCCATCTCCATCTCGATCGTACTCGCATTCTCGTATCAAAAAAGCAAAGCAACGAGCATACCCAGTGTCTACTCGATCCGATCGCACTTCTTTAATTTAATAATTAATATTTTTGAGTATTTTCGCCTTTTCGAGTCGTTTCAAATTTTCACAAACAAGATCTCCCTGATCTCAACTAAAAATTTCATCTAGTCTTTTTTTAATGAGTGTTCTCTTTGCCGATTTTTTGCTTTGTTTTCACGTTTAAAGTTTTTAGATCGATTGGCTCGTTCCATTTGACGCTGCTGCTATCAGGTACAATAAAATTTTCGTGCATACTGTTTGAAGTTCTGTTATCCGTATGTAGAAGCACAGAGAAGCCCTTTGTACATTCAGTCTGTCATCCTCAAAATTTGTCGTAGACGATGATGAAAAATCATCATTGCTTACAATTTTCGAAGCACAAACCACAATCGTTTACTGTCATGCCCAAAACTTCTGCAAGTCCATAATTTTTTATTCCATTTTTTTCAGACTTGATCGCTCCATACCGTGTTCGGTATACAGCAATATGACAGGCTCTCCAGTAGTTCTCAATGCTACCGTCAAACATACTGCTTCGGTAAAAAGAATAGTTCTCAAATTTTTTCCCCAAAAGTATAATTTCTTTGTTTCTAATTGGTTTTGCCTTCGTTGCAGATAATCTTTCTTCACGGACTCGGCGATACTGGGTAAATTATAATGTTTTATCTAATATTGGGGAATGTTGTACCCCAAGTTCATGTATCTTAGAACCAATAACAATTCTACAAAATTTCTGATGGAGATTCTAAATGCTTCCCTCAGGATAGACAACTCTGAATGTGAATTAAATTGTTATGTTATAAAATAAATAGCAGATATTTTACAAGCTAAGTACTGTAGTTCAGATTTTATGGATCTATTACAACCTGAAAGTTCAATAAAAATTACTTTAGGGTTTAGGAACATTTTCAAAAAAGAAAAATTATTTTTAGTATTTTCTGTAAAATAATTTTGACTGAAATATTCCTCATACTCTCGAAACAACAATAGTATATGAAGTTTCGTGGATAAATTTATGTATCGTTGTTTAATAAAATTGTTTGGCAAGATGAAAAAGTATAAAATTTCCTACATTTACTTGACTTAAGTGTGGTACCGTACCGTAAAATTTAAGGTTTTCTTATTAAGTTGAAACCGAACGTTATTCAATTTTACTTTTTTAGTCTGTTTTATTCTCTTTATAAAATAATAATTCGCAATTTATACCGACAAATTTTGGGTATGCCTTTCCTCTAATCGAATTTTGTTTGTATTTAATAATTCAATAGGTGGTATGAATGTTGAGTTATTGGTTTAAAATGGTGGTATGATAAAAAAATTAAAAAAAAGTTCGTGGTACGAAAAATTATTAAAATGTGATTGAAATTTGCCCTTTGTACTTCTCATTTACTTGGCGGCCAAAAATTAGTTTCTCTTGGATTATCGGGGAAAAAATCAATGAACAAATTAATAAATAAATTAATGATCACGTAAAATGTGAAGGATTTATATGAGATCAAACTAACAATGGGTAAACTTTAGTAACTTTAGTTGCAGGTTTTCAAATAAAAGTCAACTAATTCTCATTCAAGTAACCAATCAACGTAGATGAAAAAATACATGCAATAAAAATGAAAGATTTGATAAATAGACGCCTGCCAGAGGTCGCTAGCTTAAAAATTAGGTTAAACCTTCTTTCTCCTATATTCAATTTACAGACCTGATTTTCGTTGGCATAAAGAAATTTAATTTTAGTAATAAGAATTGTTTCAATATTTTGCCCCAATTATATAATGGTTTCATTTCTTTTGCATTGTGTTTAGGCATGGTTGGTCCAGTGCTTTGTCTGCTGCTCGACTACCACATATCAAGGTTATCTGTCCAACAGCGTGAGTTTATTTAATTTTCTTATATAACTACTATACTTGTACTCTATGGACACAAATTTAAATTCAACTATCAATGCCTCAATGTAGAAACATCTAATCCGTAAAATCTTCCTTTTATGATACCGAGATGTAAAGCTTCTTAATTTTTCGTTTAAAATTTCTACCTTAAAATATTTACCCAGTAACTGATTTTAATTAATTGTAATTTTACTAATAGTATCACTTTTTTCTTCAACTTATTCATAAATGACTACCTTTATTGTTTGATATTCCAATTTTTTTTTAATGATCAATTTATTAATCTCTTATCTCAGTAACTTCTTGGAAAAAGAAAATGAAATTTAATTTTTCGCTTCGAATATTATTGAATTTTCTTGCCCTCAAATGAAGAAAAAAACAATAAGCTTTGGAAATATTAATTCAGACTTTATTTTGATTTGGACTGCTAATTTGCAAATTTATACCAAGTATTGCTTTAGTATTGACTAATAAGTCTTATTTCATAAATACTAAATACAGTAAAGAACTGCAACGATTGAGAAATTCATTCTATTTTTCTTAGTTTATTGTTTGTCTATGACGTCCTTCGAAAACTTTTTTATTTTTTTGGTAAACCGAAATCTAGGGGTTATCTGGAAGCAATATCAAGTTTGATGAATTGAAGAAAAATAATCATTGAAAATTATTTCTTTTTGTCAGTTTGAAAAAAGCCTGGCTACATATTATATGGAATTCCTTTACTTTGAGCTGTATTTTACAAAATTTTCAACAGAAATCTGTAAACATTTCAGGAATACGATACCCGTGTCGCTTAATAATGGTTTCAAAATGCCCGCCTGGTTCGACATAAAGGGTTTAGATATATCGGCTGCCGAGGATGTGGAGGGAATTAAAAAAGCTACAACGTACGTTCACAGCCTCATCGAGAAAGAAATCAGCGAGGGCATTCCGTCCGAACGTATCATGATTGGCGGTTTCAGTCAGGGTGGTGCTTTAGCCATTCACAGCGCTTTGACGTTTCCAAAAAAGCTGGCCGGAATTATTGCCTTATCCTGCTGGTTACCCATGAGTAAAGCTTTTAATCCAGTAAGTCGATGACGTGAATTCAGGTGGCAATCTTTATCCTTAGATCATCTAAAACTCGTCAGTGATATTGAAAAATTTTCAAACCGAGAAAAAAATTGTGTGGATACATAGAGGAATATTCTCACTAAGAACAGTGACATGAATATATCTTTTGCCTGACGGTCAGTCCAAAATTCTGTCCAACGAGGCCAGATGTTACGAAATTCATAGATAAATGTGTATGAATGAGGAGAGAGAGAGCTGGAACTCAACTAAGTTAAAAGTACCAAGGTGAATTTAACACAGTTTATTATATCAGACGGTTAGTTAGCCACATTTTCACGACTCAAACTTAGCTGTATTTAAGAAAATTATTATATTGCATTCAGACAATACTCGATGGTCTAAACTCTCATACTATATTTTTAAAATTCTTTCAGGACTCAGAAATATTTCCTCGTAGTCTGTATTTTCCCTATTTTCTATTTTTACAGTCTTTGGTGCCGGCGAACAAAGATATCCACATTATTCAGTGCCACGGAGACTGCGATCCTATCGTTTCTTACAGTTTTGGTCAGTTGACAGCCTCCGTATTGAAAAACGTAACGAAAAATCTAGCCTTTAAAACGTACAATGGCATGATGCATTCCTCATCTGATGAAGTAAGTTCCTTGATGAAGTATCATAAAAATATGAAAATTATGTAACTATTCATAACTGGACCAGAGTCTTAAAATGGTTTTTTAGCAGGTTTTCTCTTGAATTTAAATTCAAAAAGTGCTTATGTGGTGTGTAATTGAATACTGTGTGGTGTGTCAGTCATAGTGTGTAAATTAGATACCTCACACGGTTCGAGAAATAATATTTTATTATCTTTAAATTGAAATTTCTAGTGATAATATGAGCGAAATGAGTGAAACTTTTACTACTAATATCTTGAAAATAAAATTTTGGACTAGGATCTTTCTGATCCTTAAATTCAAAAATGTTTCGTCGAATCTTCTCCAACATAAGTGCTCCTTTTTCTACTAATTTACGTTTCTCTTTTTCTCCCCTAGGAAATGATCGACATGAAGAACTTCATTAGCGCCCGGTTACCTTCTGTTTAAGATTATCGAGTCGAGTATCAGCTTATCATTTACGAATATTTTTTTTTAGAATCCTTTCTCAGCGAGAGAAAACTTAACGAACTTCTTAAAACTAAAATACTTGAAAATTACTATTAGATCTAAAATGTTAAGGTGTTATGATCGTATTAACGGATCAAAAACAAACGTTTTTCGTGATAAATTCCCATTCAAATGCGTAGTCATTAAAATAATGACTTGAATTTCGTATACAGTAATAGGTGTTTAACTCATTTTTTTTTTTCACTTTCCATTTCTTTAGTAAGTGTACGTTTCGTCACTTTTTTTGTTTGCTCATTTATTTATTTTAATACATGATAAGTACGTTGAGGGTGTTAAGAATTTGTTCAAAATTACGAGAAAAATTTGCTTCTGAATTTGAATTAATTATTGTGATATGAATTTTAATTGACGGGCGTCATAAAAATGTAAAATTATGTTTTAGTAAGTTTTTGTCCTTTATATCTTAAGTCTAGTTTATTTTTTTAGTCTATAAGACTCGATTGAAACGACTGGAGCCTGTTAATTTTTGTGGTGTAGATAAAGCATATCGTATAGTATGAAGACATGCTGATTAAAGTAGCTATGGGCGGAGAAAAAACTTTTTTTAAAAATATTTTCAAATAGTACAATAACCTATATTGCATTTGACCAAATTTTGTGATTTCACTGATATCTGTAAAATTTAAAATTACAGGAACAGTGTTAAGCGCCTTCAAAAAAAAAATTTAAAACATCCTTTTCAAAATGGCGAAATTTTCCAAATGCGTTATTTAATATTTCTTATGCAGTTTGCTTCCATTTTCACAATACTATGTTGAAAAATATTACTATTTGCATTAGTGGGTCTTCATTCATATTTGCCAGTGGTGTATAAAAATGTATTATTTATACGAACTCTTCTATTTCGCTTTCGTAAACAAATTCATTCACAATTCACATTCGTTGACAGATGAAAAAGTTGAAAAGGAAAAATATTTATTAAGAACTCCTTCGTAGGATGTAACTCATGTATTGGATTAAATTTTTTTTAGATATTGTGGTCACATTTTATGTCATTACTTAGAAAATATGTTTATTATTATTTCAAATTTGAACATTAATGTATAGAAGCAATAATTCTAGTGTAGATGTTCTTTGTAAATTTATTCACGTATACAAATAAAAATTTGAATAATATTTTTTCTAGTTAAGATTTCAAATAGATTTTAGAAAGTTCTAAGGTAACGATTTCGTTTTCTGTATGAAGAAATTTTGGTTGTCTTCCCATCAACATGAAAGCGCATACATTGTATAATGGGCCAAGTGCTTAAAACAAAATTCTGCAGAAGAGCAAAAACAATTATTCTATTCCACATTGGATAACCTACACTTGAACAAAATAAGACGTGGAGTAGAAAATTCCCAACTATTTGAAACATGGTACAAAAAAACAAACCTGCAAAAAAGGTTTGAAGGTGAAAAATGGTATTTTCTGGCAGGCGAAAAATCAGAGGAAACAAACTTTGTGAGATTTGAGTTTAGCATCAGATTATTTTTCTTCACGCTCTGAGAGACATTCGGCAATTCACTTCTCCTCCAGATCAAATTCTTTGGTACAAAATGTAGAATCCAATTTTTATGCTGCTTCATCACAGGTACTTCAAAATACAATAGAGATCAGTTTTGGCTTAAATGTGTAGTGAGGAAGGAGGATTTTGGAATGGTATTTGGAAGTCCCATGTTAATCTTCTTCAGTTGCTTCCAATTACTTATTGTAAAAAAAGCTTTTATTTTTCAGAACCATTACTTTCTATACAATTATCTGACGTCAGAATTGTTAGTTCCATAGCTCTGACCTCTGAACCATATTTAACTGCGTGAAAAGATGGTTAGAGGATAGGCAACGGTATGTAGACCTACAAGTGAAAGTTGACCATTCGCCAAATTCACCTATGAGAGGTGACCTTGATGACGTATTCATTCATGAATATTCGTCTGTGTATCTGTGTACGTCAGTTCTCAACTGGTTTCTTGCATTCTGTTTTTTTTTTTTTTTTTTTTTCGTATTCGTTGTACGCCTCTACTTCTGGGTTGAGAGCCCATCTCGTCTCGTCTTCAATTCTCCAGTTGTTGGAGTGTTTCGCACGTGAAATGTACGACCAAAGAAGCATCGTTCTCATCCGTTTATTTGATGCTTCCTTTAAAATTTCCGCCGCTCAATAGAAAGTGCCACTTTAATAATGCAAACTAAATCACGTCCAGTAAATAAGCTATTCGAGAGCTTGAGATGAAACTTTCAACAAAATTGACAACCTGGGCCAACTAAATCGCCTAATGAAGTTCACATTTCGTTGGTTCGTCTGCTTTTCCCTCGGCTGTGGATTCACGCTAATAGCTGTCGAATTTTTCCAATTGAACTCCATTCGCTATGAAAGTTCACCCACCGTCCAACATTTTCAAGCATCCAACTGCAAACAACCGATATATGTTGTCTACGGTCACGACGTGAGTGCAATATTATTGGTGAAATAATTTTTTTTTACCAAATGAAAATTATTGACATCCATAATACGAGTGACTTGAATTTTCAGCAGAACTAGTACAGTCGAATAAAAATTTTCTGAAACTGTCAAAATTACTTTCTAAAATTGCGCCAAAAAATACTCTCCTTTCGCACCATTTAGATTTTCTTTAGAATTTGTTTTATAAGATTTTTAAAATGGTACCGTACTGAAAATAATTTATTGATCAATTTTTTATGAGGCAAAAACTAACAACAGATCATGGGTCAGTGGACCTAATCGGATTTACTGAGTGCCCCCTCCGTCCCAAAAAATTGAAATTCAACCCATCAGAAAAAATAAACTTTTTTCGAAGAGCTTGGAGAAAGGGTTAAGAAAATCTGATGAATTCGGATGGAAAAATTTTAGGAGATAGAAGAAAAAGTCTGCTTATATGGACTCACTTGGGGCAGAAGCCATTGACTTCGCCTCAGAATTTTCAAAAAATAGGGAAAGCTGAAACGTAAGTTACCTATTTTGAATTCTTTCTGAACTTCTAACTTTCCCAAAATCATTTCTGTTTTTTTGTTCTTAACGGGCAATAAATACTCTTTATAAAAAATCGGACTATAAGACGTACCAGCTGATCTATTTCTCCAATATAAATTCACGACTATTTCAAATTGAAAAAAAATAAAAATTCAACAGTTCCTAGCTTCAAATTGTAAAACATTTTTTTGAATCCAAAATTGTGTTAAATATGTCGGTGCATGACTACACACCAGGCATGAAGCAGGCTATTTAAACACAACTAATTATGATTTTTGATTTAGATCGAAACTGGATATTTGAAACACGTGTTCGAAACTTTTGAGGCTTTTGGATTTGTTCGAGGCAGCCTAAATTCTTCAACATGGGACGTTATGTGGGCTCACGATTACCCCTTCAAGGAGCTGAAGTCAAAAGTTAAAAATCTAACAGAACACCAAAAAGTATGATTTTAGAACCCACTAATAGCTGCAGTAAGCAGAGGAGTAATATATTAGACATTTTAAACACATTTTCATTTTTTTGGAAATTGTAGGTAAATCATTTTCCTGGCACCGGATACATAACGAATAAGTTAGACTTAGCTAAAACTCATTCACCGTTTATACCAAAAGCATTTGAAATGCCAAAGCAAAAAGAAGAGCTGCTTAAATACGTGGGTAACTGATGGAGAAAGTTGAGCTTTCACTAATGCAATGGGTTTTGTCTCAAGATCTAATAATTTTTTTTTAGGTTGCCAAAAATCCTGATAAAATGTTTGTGCAGAAGAATAACGAACACCGAGGAATTCGGATTGAGAAATTTGAAAACATGAATTTAACAAAAGAAGGAACTTTCATTCAAGAATTTATTCATCCACCTATGTTGATTGATGGGCACAAATTTGATATTGGTGTTTACACTATCATCACCTCAGTGGAACCTTTGCGACTGTATATTTATAATGGAGATATTTTGTTCAGGTAGATTTTGGTCTCAGTTTTAGCAGGACACAGCTAAGGTTCACCTAATTATTGTGCACTATCTTGCTTGTTGGGGAAACTTTTGAAATTAATTTCAATATTTTGTAAAAAAAAAAACAAGATTTTTGACTTTTTGCAAAATTATTCGCATAGAAGTTGGGGGGCTCAAATTTTTTACGAAGCAAAAAAATGGATTTATCAATTTATAAAAAACAATTATTCACGCTGTAAACCAATATTTTAAAAATATTGGGAATATTATGTTAGACACACAGGTCTGGTAACAAAAAAGAAGTTATATCTAAACTATTGGTTAACGTGATTTTATAATGGAGGGTTAGTGATAAAGAGCTCAACAAATAGAAATATTGCCTTGAACCACACACAAAAAAAAGAGTTGGTTTTCTGTAAAAACCTGCTAAAAAAAATACACATCCAACTTTAAAAATAGTATAACGAATTGGAAACATATTAAATCAACATTACACATAAAAACGAACACAAAAAATGAATAACAAAAAAAAGTAACACCATTTTCGGAATAGCATTATTGAATATTTCCATTATTTTTCTACCAGATTTTGCCCAGTCAAGTATCACCCTTTCGATAGGGACAATCATGATAAATACGTCGTGGGTAACGATTATCTACCTCTATGGGAAGTACCCTCCTTGAGAAAGTATTTCAATGAAGGTGGCTACTCCATGAAGGAAACATTCGACGCGTATGTGAGATCTTTGGGTAAGTTTGTTGTTGGCCTTATAAGTTCAGTTTAACGAAGTTACTATATTTTTCACTTTATAATTATAGGAAAGAACCCGTCATTAATGTGGGCCAAGCTAGAAGAAGCTATTCGTTCAGTTGTACTATTGAAAGAGCCATTTATCGTTCGGTTATTAAAGAATTACTCATCCAAACGTAACTTTTTTGAAATGGTTCGATTTGACTTTGCATTGGACGAGAACATGAATGTGTTTATAATGGAAGTAAGGATTTCATTTAAAATAAGGTGCATCTTCACAAAAATTGATGTTACCTGACTAACTCAATCTTTAAAACCCACTAAAACTGACGCAAATCAATGAAAGGCACAATTTGGTATTGAAGCAAATTAATATTTTGATTACCTTAATAATCTAAAGGTACGTACATAGCAGCTGAACCAGTGTGGTTCCCAATGTGAATTTTTTTAGAGAAATCCACTAGAAACTGGGGTAACTAAAAATGCCAAAAGCTGTTAAATCTTATTTTAGATAACAATAATTCATAAAAGGAGAGAGGAGAGAAAATCTTTCAGTGCTAAAAAGTGACAAAGATTAAAGTTACTCTATAGAAAGAAACAACAGAAAAGAACGGTCAACCTCGAAAAGAAATATACCTACTTAAATTAATTTAAAAAAAAAGTTTTTAGAAAAATGCTTTCATTTTCATGCGAATTCCAGTTTACTGTTTTAAAAGTTACAAAATCCTAGTTTTTCTCCAGCGAACTCTAGTTTGTTATAAAAAGTCTACTTTCTGCTCGATCTCGTAGTTAAATCAAAGCATTTAAAATAAGTTTACACGATGGTACTCTGAAGGATCAGAGTAGCTATTTGCCAAATTTTTCATGAAAAACAAAAATAAAATAGAAAAAAAAAAGTCAGATCAAAAGACAGAAAACGAAACTTCAATTCTAAGACAATTAATTTCCATAATTTACGTTTTATTTTATTCAGAGCATACGCAAATGTATTGTTCTTCCCATTTTTATTGGAATTAAATTCGTCATTTCTTCTCCACGCAGGCGAATATGTCACCGAATCTATCATCGGCACATTTTCCTCCCAATAAATTAATCTATTATCAAGTGCTGTACAATTTATTTTCTCTCGTTGGACTTGGTCGATATACCAGGTAACTTGAAAAAAAAAAACCTATTCGACACGTTTTTTACTGAACTGTTCAGCATAATTTACCCTCGACTTTTATAGACATTTGCAAGAAAATATGGAGGTAAGTATGAAAAATTTAATGGTGTACCCGGATAAATGCAGCAGTGATGCATGCACGACTTGTTACCCGAGTCAGTGCCAATTATGCTCAAAATGTCTCAGCCAAGAGGCTATACATTATTTGAAGGCAACTTACATCGAGCACAGAAATCGACAGGACTGCAAACGAATTTTCCCACCCCCTGTATCTGATGTTAGTAAAACATTATCTAAATTTAATTGTTTCAACCGAAATCTATCCTTCCTAATAGTAATTGTTCATTTTTAGATGCATTTTGAGAACCAGTCAGCAACGCATTACTCGCCAGATAATTTATTATTAACCCTATGGTTCAAAGGTAAATGTGAGCTCGATAAAGACTGGTGCTGATGGTGAATGGTGGAAGTCCTGATATGAAATTAATTGATTCTCAAACGAGCTAAATAATTAGAATTGGAAAAAATAAAACTTATAAATACCATAATGGCTTTCAATAATTCTTTTCCAGTTCTTGAATTAGTTACGGACGATTTCTTTAAATGAGAATAATGCTATTTGATTACAGTGACGTGTTACCAAGGCTATGCCAGTTAATTTTTTCCAAAAAAATTGTATTCCATGCTTTATGCAAATTATAAATAAAATTGATTTTTCATTCTGACGAATTCTGCTTGTCGATTTATTTTAACCCTCACCACTTTCTTCGCCTAGGGTGGGTTGTCAAGTAGAAAATATGGATGAGCCGAGAGAGATGGAAGCTGATGGATTAAAACGCAGAGAACCAAGCTCGAAAAGCATAATTAAACAGGTACCAACTTTCACTTCAACAATAAATAACTAAAATACTATTTTTTTAAAACTACGAAACAATTCAGTCGGTGAGGGGTACAGGACAGTAACAAAGAGAGTTTTACGCCCAACTTACCGTCCTTTAAAATTTGTTAGCAACACAGAAGGTAATATCACAGCAGAGAATGAATAACAATTAATTTCTAATTGTCATTCGGGTAAAAAATGGAAACAGCCGGGTCCTCACACTCGCAGGTCACCAAAATATCCTGAAACTTTTCGATTAACTGAACGAGTTGTGAGCGACGGATGTTTTCTAAATACATGATCTCCTCGAGGTGACTGGTACCTTGCAGATAGCCTTGTTTCAGCAGCCTAATCAACAAATGAAAATCCTCGGGACTGGAAGTAGCCGGAATTTTAAGCAGCGCTCCTTTTTCGTCCTCCGACAGACCCGAAATGAAATCTTCTTCGATGACGAATTCGTCGATTTTGTCACCCTCATCCACCAACGACATATTCAGCCAGCTATTTAGCTCCGTTTGGAAAGTGGTCATCGGCGATTTCACAAAATCCTCGCTGACCACGGAGCTAAGATCACTGTCGCTGGGCGCCTTCAAACTATAAGAGTCCCCGTCCGAACCATTTTGACCGAAGTTAGCGTTCATGCTTTGGTAACGGCTGTGAGAAATATTCGGTATTTCCTGAAAACGAAAAAAAAAAAAAAAAAGAAAATTAAAGTTGGAAAAAAAAACTGACGAGCCAACAAAAGTGGAAAATTTTAACAAACTATAAATATTGTGAATTTTGTTTCTTCATTTTTCATGGTAGAACTGGAAAAAGATACGACTCAGATTCGCCTTAATTTTTTTTCCACGGAATTAGCGATTTGGTTGGAGTACTTACTTCGAAATGCATCATTCCTTTTTTCGTGGGCATGAAATATACGTAAGTATGCAACTGCATTAGAAGCCTGTGACGAAGCATCCAAGCAACCATTTGCACCAACACAGCTTGTTCTTCCGAATGAGTGAGAGGATTTAATTTGTGCAACATGGTCGAAGGCAACGAAAATTCGTGCATCAGCTGAAAACCATCAAAATAAAGGTAAAAATCAATTTTCGATGCTGATTAGGTTGGCAGTTTTAGACTATATAGTACTGGACTGCCAGCAGTAGGATAACAATTGAAAGCCACTCACCTCGAGTAAATTATAGCCAGGGAACTTGGCGTTAAACTTTTCTTTCAAAGAAGAATCAGAAGAAATCACAGCGCCCGGAGCAATAACGTAAATATTAGACTCGCACAACGGGTAAATAACCATAGCATAACCCCAATTCAGAAAATGGCCAATTATATTGTAAACCTAGAATATAAAATAACACCTGTATACAAAATACCCTGTTGAAGAAGAAACTTTTCCATAGGAGACATTCTGTTCGGACCCAGATCGCATTGAAAGCAAATTATTTGGTTCCAAAGAGTTTCCTTTTGCGCAGGTTCAACTATAACGCGTTTAATTAACTCAATTTAACAAAAAAACGAGGCAGTTATCAAAATTACCTGAGCAATAGTTAAATCCGAGTCAGCAGAAATCATCTGAAAATTTTTCAGCGGACTATATACTTTTAAGAATCGAGTCAACGAGGGACTTGAGTCAGGAGGCAAAGAATTCAACAAAGTGAGTATATCCTCGAGCAACAATATTCCGTGATACGGTTTCAAGTTCTGTAAACATCTGGTAATTGAAGAATGGAATCAGAATGTATGCCTTTTATTTTGGGTGCGCCACATATTCCTTATTACTTGTCTATTTCTTCCGGTCCTATAGAAAAATTAGGAATATGAACGGAATGCGCTTTTTGAGTCAGACAAAAACTGACTTCGATCCAGTTATTGAGTCGAAAATGCACAATCCCACTGGAGCACAAGTTCTCGTAAATAAACTTCATGTTTCTGGCCAAAGAACACCGGTTGAGGATCGTATCAAATGAACTCTGATCGTTATCGTTTCCTTCATCTAGTCTACAAAAAAAAAAACAACAATGAAGTCACAGTACGGAATAAAAAATACAGTACCTACTATTCTAACAGAATCATTAATTACAATGCTTCATTTGAAAACTGATCAAAATTTCTTTCAGGAGAGTCAAAAGTTCAGAGAATTGAGGTAAAATTGATTCAAGTTTTTGATACCATCGTTGCACGGAAAACTTCCAAGTTGTAAAAAAAGATCGAGTAACTAGGAACTATAATGATATTAGAATGACTTTTGGAAAAAACGTTAAAAAATAGAATTGTCAAGACAAAGTAGTGGCGACACTATTGATATGCCATCAGTTGCTAAAAATTTCAACTTTCAACTTACTTGGTCGAATCCAAGTCATGAGCCTCCATCATCATTTTCATTTCCTTCCCAAAGTAGCCGCATCGTTTCTCTTCGTGCTTGATGGCGATGCCCAAACGCTTACTCAGCTCGTAATAACTTTTCACCACCGAGTAATCGGCCGAAGCTTTCAAGACGAACACAAAATGGATTAGAATACTAGACGGACCATCCGGTTTCTTCTTCGAATTGGAGCCCGAATATTGCTGGATGTTAGCCGGATGTCCGACGAATCGCATGTTATTCACCTTCAGCTCAAATTTGTGGCCATAAAATTTGGATTTGACGGCGAATAGGGTAGACAAGAGGTCGTCGGAGAATTCGGTCAATTCGCTGCCATTGTTCTTCATCGAATTCGTCTGGTAAAGAGGGTCTTCGGTGATGTGTAAACTATAAGGCGTTTGACGAACGTACTTCTTACCCGTTTCGGCTTCACTTTTGCTCACAAATGGGTAACGAAATAGGAGTCTATGCCCTTTACTGTCGCTCTTCACCAGCAAAATGCCGACCGGATTGATATCCATAATAATATAAGCTGTTATGCCGCACTGATTGGATTCGGTTCATAAATAAATCAAGTAAGGACGTTACTACGCTACGTCATATGAACAGAAACACAATTTTCTCACTGTTTAATTATTAAATTAATTCTAACGAACTTACAGATTCTAATTTGAAAGTAAAACTAGAAGTAGGCTAGATACATATTTTTTTTTAACTTTTGAGTTTGACCAAGCTTTTGACCAGTCCATAATAATTGATAACATCTTGATAAAATGATTCGAATCGAATGAGCCCATTTGATTTTGCCGAGGCCGAAGGAATTCAAAGAAATCGTTCAATCACTGGATTCGTTCGTTCATTCGTTGATAAGAATAAGATTTGTGCAACTCGTCAAAAACAGTGCGAACGTAAGCATTGATAATTTTAATTTGAGTGAAACACAGATGAACTATCTTCAAAGCCAGCCTCAAAATTGAATAAAGTAGTTAATTTTTTGTTAATTGTTAATTGTTATTCTCCTTTCCTTCGTTTTTTACTTTTTGGGTAATGTCTTACTTTCATATTGGTTATCAGTGTCATATCATTAGTACTATCAGTACTTGTGATTATTCGTAAAAATAATATGAAATTGGTGAAAAAGGAGTACGTATTAAAAACCTCAATTCTCAGAATATTATCTATCATCTCTGTGTATGACCACGGGTCATCTTTTCAATCGAGTCTCATCTTCACGAATTTTTACCACAAAATGATCCTTCATTCAGCCTCAAATTATACGAACTTTCTCTCTTTCTAGTACTCATGGCGGAAGAAGACAATTCCAACGCATATTCTTCGAGTGGTTCATCAGGACATGATTTTTGTCTGCTGTCCGAAGACGATATTGCAGGTGCAGGTGACCTGGCCACTGAATCCCAAGATGCTTCTCAAAAACACAGTCCACATCAATCAGCTTCTTCAGCAGCAGAATCTTCCAGATTGTTTGGCATGTCGGCTCCCGTTGATGTCGAGGCCATCAAGCAAAAAGCGGAAGTATGCTTTCGTTACGTCAACGTTAGATTTTTGTTTTGTGTAACACGATTATCTTGTAATTCGAAATATGTATACCCAGGAACTCGCAAAATCATTGCACAAAGCCCTTGATACTGTCAGCAAAAGAGCTAGTAGCACCAGTAGTCTCGAAAACATTGAAGTTCGTGATGATTTGAAACAGCATCGCGAAAGGTCCCTCTATGTCGAACAAAAGCTAAAAGAAGACAGGTGAGTTCGATCTTCGATACGGTTTATCCTGTATAATCTCATTTTGATACAGCAAAATTAAACGTCAAGAATTCTAGGGCAATGGAATAGAAAAGCAAGTTTTCGTTTTTCACTTTCCGAACTTGAAAGTCTTTAGTTTCCTGTACTCCTAGGATTTATTCTAAACAAAATTTTTCTTATAGGAAATTATTTGAAGAGTCGAAAAAACGCAGTGAAGCAGTTTTTGATAAAGTTCAGTCGGTCAAACGTATACAAGAGAGCATCAGTGAAAATGTTAAAGAATTAAATCGAAAAGTAATTTGTTTATTGTAATGTCTGCGAAGTCTTAATTTTTTTAAATTAATTTGTTTATTGTAGTGTTGTTGAAGTCTTTATTGTTTACCTTAATTCATATTTTTCTAGGACACGGACGATACCCATTCCTTGAAGTTGAAAATTCTAAGCTTGGAAGATACGGTGTCCCGTTTGCAAGTACGTTTTAACGTTCTTAAAGTGTTTTTTCTCTATTTCTATCTTCCTTTCTTATATAGAATTTTCAGTTTCATTTCTCCGTTTATTTTTTCTAAGTAAATCAACTTTTTCAGGAATCTTTGAGCAATAAAAATCGTATAATTTCTGAGAAAAATGAACAGATTCGAAGTCTGAATCAGTCCGTTTCGGATACCCATGATGCGTATATGCACTCTTTAGAACAATCTGAATTGGAAATAGATCGTGTGAAAAATGAATATAAGAAAAAGATTGAAGAAGTTACTAGCTCGAAAGAAGAACTATGTAATCGATTGCAGCTAGTTCGTAAAAAGTAAGTTCAGTATAATCTTACTACTTGTACCTTTTTCCCCTGGAAATTAAAATTTTATCGATTTTGCAGTTATTTAATTGTGGAAAATGACTTGAAATTGTCGGACTTTGCCCGAAGTCGATTGGTGAATAGAAATGCCGAACTTCAAGAAAAAATTATAGCTTTGGAAAAAGATAATGAAAAGCTGTCTGCGAAGCTCAATGATGAAGTGTGTATATTTAAAGTTAAATTAATGAATACCTCTTGCAGTTCTGTAGAAAATATTTTTAATCCGGTCTTTTTTATGTTTGACAGAGTGGTCGTGTTCAGCCGTCTAAAGATTCACGAGGTTTGCATTTTTACAAGTCCGATTTATTATATAAGTGTTTGATACGTCTTTTTTGATCATCTAGAAAACGAATTTTTATGTTTCTCAAATTATGAGCACGTTTAAAAACTTTAATATAGGTCGTAGATATGAAGGATGTGTTTCTTATATTTTTGATATTATAGATCGAAAAATTGTTCTCATGACGAAAAGAATGAAAATAAAAAAAAATGTAAAAAAGAAGAAAAAAATTTTTTTAAATATAAATTGAAGTACCTTTGAATGTTTGGCTGAGATACTTATAAATTATCTGAGAGTCCGTGTATTCGTTATTTTGATTTGTTCTCTCACATTATGGTCAATGATAATATTTTTTCAACACTTTAAAAAATGGGATGATCCGAATATTTTTTCAACATTTTAAAAAATACGATGATCCGAATAAATAAAATCTGCAAAAATTAAGACTTGCTCCCATTTTTCTAAAAACTGTTCGTGCGTAAAAATTACACTGAAATTTTCAAATTTGCCCGCCCCCCACTTGATTTTGGATTCCAAAATTAAAATCTTTGCCTGTGGCAGGTTTGTTATTTTTTAAGAAATCAATTTCATAATATTCTACGACAAAAACTCGAGTCAAGAACTTGATATTTATTTATTTAATCACTTTTTATTCTGTTAATCAACTTCCCAGTTCTGACCACACACTCGTAACATGAAATGTATTTTTGCATCATTCGTAATCATTCTTTTGAACGGTTACAATTAATTCATCGATTAAGAACTATTTTATTGTAAGGTGGTGGCGGAAGCTAATTTTCATCGAATCTTTCATTACGATTTACATTCCTAAAAACTGTCATTTAATTATTTATTTTGTTCGTATCTAATAAATGACTGGTTTCCTCTTTATAGTTGATATTATTGACGATATACGACCAAAAATAGAAAATCTCATCATTATCACGAACGAATTCAGCACTTTCTTAGCCGATGACCTCAGTGATACAGAAGAACTGAATATGGATGACGATGACGTATGTCAAGCAGTGGATTCCGTCGGTGATAAACTTGAAGCTGCCTTCTTCACCATGCGTGATAAAATCTCTTCCGTACCGAAATTGCAATCAAAATTAGACAAAATGAGCCAGGAACTTCAACATATGGATTCACTTATGCATCAGAAAGAACAACAAATTGTCAACTTGCAGCAACAGATATCTGCTACGCAGACGAAACTGGACGACAAAATACGAGAGAATGCTCAACTGCGCGAAAGTATTCGCGATAATGAGTCCTGGCAGAGAGTTTCACAAAATCAAGAAATTCCAAGCCAGCATAGTAATCGTGACAGTGATTCGACCGAAGCACAAGTACAGCTTGAGCAGCTGAGTCAAGAATGTTTGCAACTAAATGTAGAATTAGAATCCAAGTCGAATCAAATTCAAATGCTCAGCTCGAATATTGATAGCCTAAATGAAACCGTCCAAAATTTGCGGCACGAACGCCAACAATTGTGCCAAGAAATACGTGAAAAATCCAGTGAATGCGAAAATATGAAGCTTTCCCACAAAGAAGTCTGCGACGAGCTGGAATCTTTAAAACAAGAATCTTCGGAACAATTTCAACGAATGTCGGAGGAATATCAGCGGCTTCAACAAACCTGCCGTGAATTACAATTAAAGTGTGATTACTTGGACGAGGAGTTGCAAATAAGTGTCGAACAGGTGCAAAAATCGAGAGCACATCATTCGGACGAACAGCTGGAGAAAGAAGACAATGATTTTGTTGTACTGCAAACCAGAGACTGCGACGAAGAAGATAGCCTTAAACGTCAGTGTACGCATTTGAAGGATGAAAATGAGAAGCTCATCGCTAGCATGAAAACAATGAGTGAAAAGGCAATTGAATATGAGAATGAACGATTCACTCTGCAGAAATATGTAAATGAGTGCAATCGCCTTCAGGACCTGGTCAAAAGACTGAGCCAAGAATTAGAAGCTACCAAAAAGCATTTATATCAAACCAGTGTAGAATCTAGAGAAACAGAAGACGACAAAAATGACGAAATTGAGAGCTTACAAGAGGAAATGGCAAAACTAGAACAGCAGCTCAGCAATGTTTGGAACCAGCTACACGAAGAAAAGACCCGTAACCATCATCTAAGTGAGCAGCTTGGCAGTTACGAAAAAGCAAATGCCTCAATCAGCCAGCAAATGCAGCAGCAAAATGCAGAATTAGAATTTTTGCGCCAATCTAATGCAGAACGGGCCCAAAAACTTCAATCGTTCGAAGACAGCAGTAACTCTGGTGAGGTAGTTGCGCTTCAGGAACAAAATCTTCAATTGCAGAAAATGCTGGATTTCGCTCAACAAGAACACCAAGCCACGAAGAATGAACTGGAAGCAGCACAAACCTCACTGGCGCAACTTCGGACTGTTGTCAGCGAATTGGAGCATTTAAAGAGCCAAAATCTTGATTTGCAAGACGAAATGTCAAAACTTTTACAGAAATACCAATCTGTAGCAGACTCGTTCGAAGAAACATCCGATTTACTAGCCAAAAAAGATGATGAATTGAGCACAGTGACTGCTGAAGCAAAACGTTCTTTCCGAGAGTTGCATGAAACTCAAACTGCCTTGAATGAAGCTCAGAGTGACTTGAAGTTTGCGAAAAATGAACTAGAAACGATCAGTAAGTACCTTGAAAACACTCGGATGGAAGCTAATGAGACTCTGGAGCAATTAAAAGCTGCCCAAAATGAGCTACAAACTGTGACAGAACGCTTACATGAATCCGAAAAATCAGTGCAGGATATGATTGAGAAATATAATCATGGCGTTGCATCCTACCAAAAAAATATCGCCATTTTAGAACATGAAAATGCTGCATTAAGACAGCAGTGTGAAACATATCGTATCAGTTATGGAAACCTGCAAACTTACGTGAGCCAAATTGTCAGTGCGGCTTCAAGGACTTCTGACGACGCCATCAACATTGTACATAGATTGCAATCGCAGTGGCCCTCACCAAAACCTGTTGTTGATGCAGAAATGCAGTGCAGTGCTAATTTAGAAGCAGATGTACGAATGGAGGCAGAAACTTACGAGCTCCTGCTCAAGGATAGGGGAGAAGAATTGAATGCTTTGAAAAGTCGCTACGAGGAAGTGAAAAGAGAATTGCTTCAAAAAGATGACGAGTGCGATGCTGAGATTAGTCGGTATGGCAATTTAGTGGCTGATCTGAGAAATGAATTATCACTGGCTGAAGAACGTTTGGCTTCAGCTCAGCGCGCCTTGAGTCAGAAAAGTGAGGACTTACAAATGCTAACACAAGAATTCGAACATCGACTTGAGTCCTCCGAAGCTGGCTATGCGAACCAACTTCAGGATTGCCAATACCAGATCGAGCAACTGGAGAAGAAACTTCATGAAAGCAGAAAACCAGAGGTACTAGAAGCCAGTGTGCAAGTTTCTCCTACTCAGGCACCCGAAATGAGTCAACTTTTTTCAGACAAACAGGATTCGAGCTTTGCAGATGTTGAATTGGATACAAATAAAGAATTTTTTGGCACTCACGATGATCGACTAAAAGAGGATGGTTCGGGTCTAACCGAAATTGAGCCTGGTTCCGAAAAAGAAGGTCCTGGACTGATGAAATATTTTGGTTATTACAAAGAGAAAATGAAAGGTTTGACAGAGATGCTGATTCCCGAAGAACAAACTGAAGATTACAGCAACTGGATTCTACCGGACCAACCTATAGCCAAACGCCAGTTCATACCAGAAGATGCATCTGCACCCTTGGTGACGGAGATGGTTCAACATTCAGCACCTCCTTCCCCTCGACTATCAGTTTCTGATATTCTGGACAAACTACAAAAAGCAATTGCTGCTCAAATGAATGATGGTGGCTGGGATGTGGAAGAAGATGCTGAATGGATTTGCACTCAGTTGCAGCTGAATGACTCCGAATTCGTTAATACTGCATTCAAATTTGTCGACTTGTTTGACATTGTTGTTCAGTACTATTCCAGTCTTCCAGCAACCGATGCAGTCTTGGAGAAATTCAGTAGTATAGCCAACATAATAAAACCACCATCGACTACTTCGAACCTGCCAATAGCACCTGAGTTGTCTGAAACATTCGTCACCAAAGTTGTCGACACTTCCAAAGAGACCATCGAACAGATGGTTACATTGGCCACACTTTTGGAGAATGAAAATAAGCACCTCGTTGACGCGCTCATCTTCTTTGAGGAAACAATGGCCAGCGTTCGTCCGCCCGAAGATTTACATTTCCAGTCTGTAATAGAATACTGGCGCAGTCGCGTCACCATTGATGATGACGTCATCGATCGAGTTTGCGAGGAATATGATATTGTGCCGGCCAAGTTTCTACCCGGCGATCAACTTGTACAGTGGAAGGAGCAAATGGCCAGATGTATCGAAGTTATATTAACGCCTCCACCTGCGCCAGTTTTATCTGCTCCAGTAGTAGTGGAAGCGGTATGCCCAATTCCAGTCGCCGAAAATTTGCAGTTGTTGAAGAAAAAAGTGCACAAATTAATTTGCGATTTGCACTACGTGTATAAAGACGAAGAGACCGTCAACCCTGCGGATTTCTTCGCCCAAATAGAAGACCTTAACTGCGCGATTGAAGCAACTGCAAAAATGGCCTTAAGTAAGGACATACTCGGCGAACCAGCTGCGATACCTTCTCATCGATTGCCGGAAGAACAACACGAATACGGCCACGAAGACGATCATATTGAAGAGGAACATGATCATCACGAGCATTCTTCTCACCATCATTCTCACGACCATTCGTCTCACCATCATGATCACGAGCTACCTGAACATTCAGAATCAACTCAAGGACCCGATCAACGTGATACAGTGGCTGATTTGAAATCGCTGTTAGCAGAGAGTAATAAGAAAATTGATAGCTTGGTAAAAGATTTAATGGAGGTGAAAAGTTCAAGAGAATACAACGAAGTTCGACAACTGCATACAAAACTAGATGAAACACTGTACCAGTTACATTTGCGAGATGTGCATGTGGTTGAGCTGACTCGTGAATTAACTCAGGTAATAATTAAAAGTAACTTAAATTAATTAAAGAATTTCTCGAACAAAGTTGATATATTTATTAAAAACTAAGTTTGTTAGGTTTTTAAAATTTTTTCTATTTTTAAGAAAAAGGCCTAAGAATTAAAACTTTTTTTTTTAGGACATTGACTGTTTCTTAAGAATTATTTTTATGCTATAATATGATATAGCAGTTGATTCTTTTTCAAAAAAAAAAAATTCTCGTACCCTTCGAAATAACATTTTTCAATTTAATTTCAAAAAAATAAAAAATTGAAGACATTTATTTTACCTCAAACTTTTCACATTCTTATTAATTATTTTTCTCTGCTAGCTTCGATTGCTCTGATTTTTGGAACTAAAAAACTACATCATATGTGCCAAATAATGGGACAAACCGGGGTTTTTTAACTGGTTTAGTTTTGAATCTACGAGTTAAAAAATAAAAATTACCTGAATTGGTCTGGTGGAGAAAATAATATGAATATGTAATTCGTGTTGCTCTAACTGCAGTTGCTCGGTGGTGAACACGCGAGGCGTAACACCCTGTATATTAGAGGAGTAGATTCTGCAGTCATTAGTCGTTTCAAATTTGATTTGGGTGGAGTAGAAAATAAATTATAAAACTAGTCTCGAGGGTCGTTTTAATCTGGAATAATATTAGAATCTAGTTGCATAAAATTCTGTATAATATTTCGCTAAAGATATTATTTTGTTACTCAACACAATCTATTGACATTTTTTCTACAGTTATTGGCCGAAAGAGATTCATTGCAGCTGAAGTTGTCGAATATCATTAGACAGAATGAACAGTTGCGAGAAATTGCTGTTTCCAATTCGGCTTCTGGCTCTATAATGCAGCTTCCAGATTTGGAAAACAAGTACGATCTTTTGTTTTAGACGTGTGCAACGTTCGATTATACTAAACATTTATTTGACAAAACTGTTCCCCATTATCACAGATTGGAAGAACTGCAAGGAGTAAATTACATGAAAGATCCTCGAATTTCCGAAGCCTCAAAAAAGTATCATGCGACTGGAATGCAGTTATACCACGAAGAGCAAAGAAGTAAGTTTCATAGTTTTTCAGTAATTATTGCAAATAAGTCGCCATAATTTTAAAATACTTTTACAGTCGTAATATTTTCTGCTATATTTTCACTTAATTAAAAAAAAAAATTGAGTATAAGTACATTCAAGCTACTAGTTTGAAAATTGACTAAAATTCTAAGAAGAATCTCATATTATTCCGAATTAAAGGCTGGTTGAGCAGCATAGAAAAGCTCACATTTTCCCCAAATTTCATTCAGTAGTATGACTAAGAGCTGTGCATGGCACGTTTACAATAAAAATGAATTACGAAATAAAATAATTAGATTAGGATGAATTTGATTCGGGTCAAAATAAGGAAATACAGTTATGTATTTCCGATACCTGTAGAATGGGGGTTACCAAAATTCAGTAGAAGAAAAAGTTGACTAATTGTCAGCATAACTACAGGAGAAGAAAAATGATTTCATTATTGTAGTTGCGAAACCTCAATGCGAAAAAGCTAATACTTCATCACGTTTGTCTTTTTTCATTTACAGGTAAAGAAGAAGCTTCAACCTCCATCGTTCCCTCAATTTTAAAATGGTTTACGGGCGATACCGAAAACTAAGTAATGATTAATAATTGATACCATTTTTTGTTATACCTGCTCTGTATTTTGTTTTGTTAGAATAATAAAAAGTTTTACGTGAATAATAAATTTTCAACTTCCTCGGAAATCAAAGAACCAAGCCCACTGCCGAAATTTTGATATTACGAATTTCATTTTTTGATTTAATATTGCAAAAAAAAAAAATGGTTGAATTACTAGACACCCAAATTATTAAGTAAAGAAAATTTTTTCAAATTTCTAAAAGAATATCTTATTCCTACTTTAATAATTTTAAAGCATAATTTGTTTGATTACTGATTAGGTATTCGATTTTTTTAGATACTTGTGAGATATTGTTGCAGATTTTCCTGTATTTATATGAATTTGAATTGCGACTTCATATTAAATGGCTCTCGTCAGGTATTACTATGAAAAAAAAAAGAAGCAATTAATGGAAAATGATGTATAGGTGCTGAGTGCCTTCAATGACAAGAATAAAGCGATCTAACTTTCCTATTCAGTTATTCGTTAATTATTTTGGTTTCGAATGACTGGCTAGTTTTACCTGTTCTTTTACATATACATACATACAACCAGCAGTGGAAAATATGGTACAAATTTAAAATAAGAAAAATGGGTCTGTAAAAAAAGAAAAAAAAAAGAAGAAAAATGCTGAAGGCGTAACAATGTAAAAATACGAATAATATGCTTATACTAAAACTGAATTTATGGTAGATTTGAGTTCCCCTGGAATTATAAAATCGAACTTGAAAATAATATAATTTATTCGGGTGGAATTTTGTGTTTCACTCAAAAGAAATTGGTTAAAATCAATATTTAGAAAAGAAATTATCACGGATAACACGTTAACCATAGTTCACCCCCATAAAGAGGGTTTCCATTTCCGAAATTCCATCAAAACCGTACTTGCAATGCCGGACACCTTGTATCCACCTACTGACAGTGACACGTCAGATAAAATTTAAGCACCGGTACATTTTTCCACATATAAACCAAGCGTTCGTGATCAAAAATTTTCAAGTTGCATGCAAGGAAAAGCAGGTTTCCGATTATAGCTCTTGTTGGGAGCATTTTTATTTAACCAAAAAAAATCTCATTTTCATGATGGCTTAATGCTTAGAAAAAAATTGTTCGGAACTATTTTTAGAGCCTTTACAAGTCGCTTAAACCATAAACCCCCAAATTTCATTCAAATGTCAATTCAATCGGATAAAAACTGCATCATCATGCTCGAAAGCAAAGTTTCAGGTCCTTCGTGGACCTTTCTGACCGCTCAGCTTCAAAGACGAATCTTTAGGATGGACCTGTTTCAAACTTACATCGTATTTTCATCAGACTTGGTTCCATAAAATTATATTTACTTACTATGAAATAAAGATGAAAATTACGAAATGGAAATTACTGAATTCTTCTCGTAAAATACAATATTGATCATTCATCAAATATCGAAAACAAGAATTTTAAAATCATCTTCTCCCCTCCCATTAACCTGGTCACCTTGGTTCATACGAGAGGATTGAAATGATTCGTGTTTTCAATAAATTGCTCCAAGTTTAAAAGCTTCAGGTTTCATGCATTCTCTCTTTTAATTTTTTTATTTTCGAACATTTATTTAAAAATCTAAACAGTCAACTAAATTTTCAGAAATAATCGTGAAAGAAAAAGAATCAATACGTTCTTTTTTTTTTGTAAAATACAATAACTATCGACTATTGACAATACTCGAATTTAGAGAAAACCACCAACATTTTACCGAAGTAATGACTATTTATACGAGATGGCTCAGTATATCTCCGTATATTCGTAAAGACGATTACGAATTAAATTATCATGCTGTATATTTTATTTGTTCCAAGTCTTAAGAACTAGGTAACCGTTTTAAAGGGAGCAACTAGGATTTAATGCCTTTTGAAAGGACTGATTTTCAAACTAATTTACAAGTAGCTAAACTCCAACTTTTTTATTTTCATTTTCAAAGTAATTGTTCAAAAGATTTTTCATAAAAACAAAAAAAAACAAAACTTGATCGGATAAGACGGTGGTTATGATCACAATTTTCAAAAAATTCGAAAATGCTCTACATTCTTCGATATTAAAACACAAACTGTAGCCAACAATTTAATAATGTAATTTATATACATGGATAAAAAATTATTTTCATATTGTACTGTTGTTTAAACAAAATATTATTTTTTCCAATAATTATCCAATAAGAGAACTCGAATTGGAAAAATATTTCGGGCCTGCTAATACACAGGGGAAACATATAAAAATAACTTTAGCCACCGATTAATGGCCTTCTCCGGCTTTACCAGAAATTCGCTTAAACTCGCTCATATTTGTGGTAGCCAATGGTAAACCTAAAATAACCAGTTTATCTATACGAGTGATCTCTTCGTCAGCCTGGTTATCCTTCACGAAAATCTGCAGATTCTGTACGTTCTGAAATTTCACATAACGTAAATTGATCGGATCACCTTCCAGGTCTTTGGGCGTTAGCTCGAGCTCCTGGGTCGGAATATTGCTGGTGGCAGCGTCGAAGTCGATTGTCGTCGGTAAATTGCAGAATAATTTGATGGTTTTGGGGCCGCTAGTGGCGGGTGCTTTGATTCGCAACGAATGTACCTTCACAGCCTGCGTGAATGCGTACGACAAAATAAGCTGAGGATCGCAATCTGACTCCAAATAACTGTTCGGCGTTTCGAGGAACGCGCTCAGCGAGTGATCGTCGGCGTCGTTCAAAGCTTCGCATTGACCTTTCTGGATAAAAGTGGCCAGATTCATAACACCGGGCACGCAGCTGTCATCGTCGTCGCCGTCGGCTGAATCGGTCGAACCGTAGTACTGTTTCACTTTCGCCTCCAGGGCCTGCGGATCGGCTCCTTGGATTCGATCCAGCTTGGATTTATTACGGTAGAATACGAACGTGGGCATCGCTGAGACGCCCTGCGAGGCGGCTGTCTCCTTGCACAGATCGACGTCCACTTTCATGAACGTTGCTCGACTGTACTTACGCGACAGTTCCTCGAAAATCGGCGCTATCCGTCTGCAAGGACCGCACCAACTGGCGGTGAAATCTACGACTACCAATTTCACTCCCTGGTTGTTCATCTCTTGCAGGAAATTGGCATCATCTTTGATCACAATCAAAGGCATCGTTTGGCTTACGATCGTACGTTTTAGAAAGAACTATAATGAGAAAATAAATTTCACTAGATTTTGAAAACAACAGAAAGGAATTTCTTATTCGTAAGAAAAACAAGAACAATATGGAAAATTCGTGATCAAAACACAAACGTGAGTTGACGATTTTCAAAATATTCTTATCAGTGTCGGTGTTGTTTATTTACGTCAGTTTACGTCTATACGTCACTAATTCCTTCACTTCTTTTTCATCTGCCATGACTGTTCAAGCTACAAGTCAACTGCCGAAGAAAGATAAAAGATAAATATTTTTGATTTTTTTTTTTTCAAATAAATTCAAAAATATTCATTCATTTAATTTATTTCTCATTTTGAAAACTCCAATATTTCGATAACACTGACGTTGAGTTACTGTCATACTGTCAAACTTTCAAGTAGCGTTAAGTACTGAGCGTAAGTTGAACGTAAGTTTCTTTCATGCCTTGTATAAGTCAATTGCTGACTGTATTTCGGTAAAATTGAAATGAGCATAAACCGGGTAGGAGATTGATTCTTCAATTTGGTGTACGATCATTAGTATGATTAATTTCTTAGTCTAAGATTTTCATGTACATACATACGTTCTTTTATCATGTTTGCAGGTATCAGAGTTCATCTGTCGAAGGTTATAATTGTGGGTACAATTTTCGATTTTGTTCTTGTTCTCTCAACAGTATTATATACAATGGATGACGATCTTTTGTGGAATGATCTGATGAATTTGCCCGCAGATCCTCCCGTAAAAAGAGATATTTGCTCACTTTGCAAGTAACTAGTCGTTAATAATGATTTGATTCAGGATGAAGGAAAGGCACAGTAACTTAATTTAGATTATTTACCTGAATTTTGGTAAAATACAAATCAAGCACAAGTAATATTCAATAAATAGAGAAAACATCGAAAAAGTGAATTCTTTCTTAAGAATAGTTGTTTCAAAAAAGCCAAGTTAAAGAAAAATGACTAGAAAGATGGAGTTGAAAATACCCAGTTCTGCTTTTAAAAAACTTTTTTTTTGTTGAAAATAATAAATGTGAGAGTAATCACGGCTTCTTCACACGGTTTTGATTTTTTGAAATTGAATAATTATTTGTTGATAGTGAAGCTTATGAAATATTATATTCTAATTTACGTAATAAATCTCTTATACCAATTTCGAATGCTTTCTTTAACAACTCATTCACTTTCCTCGCTCTTATTTTTAATAACTCATATAATTGCATTGCTAAGTTTTGTCTGATGTCGGCCAACTATTTCATACCTTTCCTTTAATTCGCATCAAAATATTTTATCAGTAAGCACTATGAACGAGTGTTGAATCCACTGTCTTATTTTACGATTTCAGAAGACCAGTGGTTGTATGCTTCTGCGACCAATTGCCATCGGAACGATTGAATCCTGTATGTAAAATTGTTCTCTTACAGCATCCAGCTGAAGAGAAACGTCCCCTGCACACTGCTACCATACTGTCATTAGCATTAACCAGCGATAAGTTCATTATTTTCAGAGGCACGAAATTCCCTCAAAGCAAGTATGTCACTCAAGTTGAAAGTTTACAGAGCTGAGTTCAAGAAGAGCTCACAAATTAAGTCAATATTTTGATGTTCCGAGAGTCTTAAGTATCTACCCTTTTTTTTATTGAGATTTTGAGATTTTTCTCACGGCATTATTTCAATTTCAATCGATCTCTCTTCATGGCGAGTAAAAAAAAAAAAACTATGGAAAAAAATCAACCAGTTTTGTCTTGATTGAGAAGCATTTGAGTAAGTGAAAAAACAGTTCGTAAATCATATTTAGTGGTCAGTGCTGAATAAATGCCAGTACAAAAAAATGTTATTAAATTTCTCTTTGAACTCGGCTCAGCAAGTATTTTCAGAACAAATCAACTTTTATTATTAAAAACGAATTATTTTGCTTTAGACATTCCGGATTGCATGCTATTCTCAACTCTCCTGATACTGTGCTCGTATACCCAACTTCGGAGGCTGTCGACTTGAACGAATTGCCAAAAGTAACCGACAGTTCTTCTCTTCGATACAATCTCGTTCTCATCGACGGCACTTGGCCTCAAGCAAAAACTATTTACAACAAATCGAAAGCTCTTCATTCGCTGAAGCAGGTAAGATTTATATGAAGCGAATCATGTGTAGTGGGTATTTGATTTGAAAACAAAAGGAATTATTATATCAACACCCAAGTGCTTTTTAATTTACTATAGAAAGAGGAAAATACGACTTACCCATGTCTTGAAAATACGGTTCTCAGTATATTTGATTTTGACTGCATCTAAAAAAAAAAAAAAAAAGATTATTATTGATAAACCAATTAAGTAGCTATTATTAATTGTTCAAGGGAAAAGAACTTATTGAACTTATTGAACTGAAATTACCATTAACTAGATAATTACAATATTGAGTGACTCATATTCTGATAGTCTAGCACAAAAAAAGTTCGTCTTAATTTTTGCAGTCAACAACTTCGAATATTTATTTTCATTTTCATTAACAGCGCATATTCTTGAAGAGCGTGCCACGTATTCAATTTTTGATGGAGTATCGATAATAATTGAGATATTGAATTTATAGGTAAAAATAAGCACTCCTCGTGGTAGCGAGTTCACCATTCGAACCCAGCCAACCGATAATTGCCTTTCGACCTTAGAAACGGCAGCCGAAGCTCTGGCAGTGCTGGAAAATAAACCGACTGTGAAACACGACCTTTTACGTCCGTTATCTACGATGTGTTCCTTTCAATTCAGTTATGGCGCTGTGGTCCACGAAAGTAAAGAATGTCGACTGAAGAATCATACGTATCCGAAGTTGATTGGAAAACGACTGAGAAAGTTGTTGGAGAACACGAGCACAGATCGATCGTACTTTACCGAAATTGTAGAAAATCATAATTTAGTGTTAAATAAAAGTTAAATACAAAACCTTCAGTTGTTGAGTGTTGATAATTTTTATTTCCCGCCCAAAGCATAACAAGCTAATTAGCTTTAACTCTCTTCTTTTACTTTTTCAGCAAGTAATTTTAGGATAGACTGTATACTTGATACGTTTTTAATCTTTCGTACGAATCTATCAATTAAGCTGACAATACAAATTATAAGCACATATTCGTTATTTAATAGTTGGAAACATTATGGAGGAAAAAAATGAGGGTCACGGGTAAGACTGAATAATTTTAACTTGTTGAACAGAATTAGAGTAAAGGGCTTTAAGATCTGTGGGATCCCACAAAAAATGGACAAAGTCTGTGATACTTTTGGTAGCGGTTATGTACATTCCTTCACTTTTTTTCATTTTCCTTAATTTCCTAAATTGAAATTACCATTGCCTACATAAGTTCGGAAAGCAGGAAACTCCATCCCTTCAGAAATATTCAAAAAAAGGATAAAGTTGATCATGAAAGTACTCGTTGAGAAAAGTAAAAAGTATTTTTTAACTGATTCTAATTCCTACTCGCATGATATTTTACTCTCATCACTGCGAGCTCAAAATTCTTTGAATTTTTCCTCAGTGGTTGAACACCTATTCGTATAAGATTAGTTTTCACGTAAAAGAAGTTGGTTCTGTCATTAATATGCGATTAATTTTAAAAAATTGGAAAAACGTTTCTGCAGGATTTGAATTTTATTAGAAATTTTTTTTCAAACAAGAAGATTCTCATTTTTTAATTTCTCATATTTTTTCATAGTTCGTAGGCATCGCAGGTCTGAAAGCAGATAGATAAATGAGAGCAAATGAGAGAGTGAGAGAAAAAAAAAATAAAAGTCATGTCTAAACCGGTTCTTTACAGTCGTGGAAGCAAATACGTGTACCTGGTAGGTTGATCTACATAACGAGGATCACGGGTAGACTATGCCTCAAGGTACACCAATTCTCTTCACAAATAAGAATGCTCACTTCAAAATGAATCGTTCCTATAGGCAACAGGTTGATAAGAAACGAGACCGCTAGTCGTCGTATGTGGCAAAAATACTAGTGAATTTTTTCAGTTTCTTTATAATTAATTCTCGATGCAGTTCTGAATTTCAGTCCATCTTAATACTACGTCTAGTAAGTATTTCATTGCTATTTCTAAATTAATTTAAAATGATCCGATACCGGAGGGCACTTGTCTACTCTATTCTTGTTATCCGCACAATCCGCAAGTAAATAACAAACGTCTAGTTGATAATGAGATACATAGAACCATTGTAAAGACGAAATACCTAAACTATTTGAGAAAAAATATATCCCCTGAATTTTATATTCGTTTTTTTTAAGTATAAAATTTCGAGACAATTAGCCTCACACATGGAAGAGAGAAAAACGGTTCCTCGAATTGAGAGCAAAATTAACCGTGGGTCATTACTTAAAATATTTTGGCCACCGAGATAATAACATTGTGATAATATTTCAAAAAATACCTTCCTATCAAGTCATTTAATGAATTTTACGAGGCCGATGAGGTTTCACACTAATGTACCAGTGATAGGTAAAATATTAAAATCAAACAAGTAAAAAATATAATAAATTGAGGTCAAAATGTACCTATAATTTCTTTACGTTATAAAAAAAAAATTATTACGTCTCAATATTTCAAACTTTTAATACCTACCTGTACTATTTTTAAACTAAAACGAAAATTACTAGCATTTATTGGTAAACTTGTAAATAAGTAAGTTGAAAAAATTTTTAGAAAATTAGATATTCGTAGGACATAACCCGAGACAGATTGACAAAAAAGTATTATTACAGATGAACAGACACGAGTATACTTAATCAATTTTCTAGTATTTTGCAAAATTTTATAGGTATTTTTATTTCAGCTCATCATGTCCCAAATCTTGAATGTTACCAAACGGTCAATCCGTAATCGTGTTCTAAATGACTATGAAGATTTAGATCGAGGCAAGGATTTGGGTGTAAAAAGAAACGAAGCCTATGGAGAGTGTTACGAGTCCTTAGGAAGTGTTTCACAAGAACTGGAGATGAATTCAGTTTCAGTAGTTCCTGATGGTATTGTATTTATATCGTGTTCACAATGATTTTATAATTAGATCAAAAATTTTACCAACAAATAGTGCCAAAATATCGAAGAACTAATAGCTTAAATTTTACAAAAAAAAAAAAAAATAATAAAAAATTGAATTAAATATAAGTATTCCAAATTTGCAGACACATTCACTGTTTCTCAAGCAGTTAACGCTTTCGGATTTGGCAAGTTTCAAGCTAAACTGTCTTTATTCACTGGACTTTGTTGGATGGCCGATAGTATGGAAATGACAATTTTAAGTATTTTGTCTCTGGCTTTACACTGCGAATGGAGGATATCACGATATCAACAAGCACTAGTCACTACGGTTAGTTCAATTATACCCATATTTCGGGTACGACGTGAAATCGGACACTAAAAAAATATAACACTTCAACATTTTTTCCAGGTCGTTTTCATGGGCATGATGTTAAGTTCCACATTTTGGGGCTTTCTCAGCGATCGATTCGGCAGAAAACAGGCAAGAAAGTTCGATTCAATACGACTGTATTTTTGGCGTACCTATTATTTAATCGGTGAAGTGGTTCGACACTTCTTCACTACTGTCTCCGAATTTAACAAATTCAAATTCAGTTCTTTGTAACATTAAGTCCCATGACAGAAGTCTGGGAGGCAGGGATGTAGCCAGAGCGTTCCGATGGGGAGGGGGGGGTCAAATAAAATTCTGAATATCACACGAAGGCCAAAATTTTCCCAAAGGGATAAATTTTGCTAGGGGGCGAACGAGGATGCCAGAGGGGCTGAGCCCCCCCTGGCTACACCCCTGTTGGGAGGAATTGTCCCATGAATTATTTGCACGTACAGATTTTTTGTTAAAATGAATTCATATTTTTCACGGCGATAGCTGGAGAGATGGAAAAGCCTGTATCACAAAATTCATCTTCTTTTTAAAGGTGCCACTTTTTCATCATATCTCCAGTCCAAGTTTTAAAACCTTTCAAGTCCAAAAACATTTTCACTCAGTTTCTGGTTAATTTAGCATTGCTAAACACTATATTACTTGGGCACAAGAAATTTGGTGATGATTGTTTTGGGACTTGGCAGTTTGTGGACTTGGGCCGGTAATATTAATTAAAAGAATCAGAGATTCAATATTGTTCATTCTCTTTTCATCAAGTATTCATTATTAAAATTCATTTTAAAATTTCTCCAATAATTTTATACCTGCAAGCTGTGGTGTGAGAAGGTTTATCAATAATAATTACTATAACGAATGTACAGAAAAATGCAAATAATTCTAAGGTCAAAACTTTTTTTTTTGACTCATAAAATAAGTTTTTTCTCACTCTAATGTTGGGAGAAAGATTTCGTAAGTTTTCATACTTAATAATGTAAAATAATAATTCCTTCAATTTACATTTTATTATTCAGGCTCTGACTCTCTGCTCCGTTCTCCTTTTTTACTACGCTATACTGAGTTCGGTTGCACCAAACTACCTGTGGGTGTTACTATTACGAGGTTTAGTTGGATTTGCCATTGGCTGTGGTCCTCAATCGTGAGTATAGATGAATATTATGGTAAAATAATCAACTAATACGAACTCTGCTCACACGCTCTTTTACACTTCCAGAGTGACTTTATACGCAGAATTTTTGCCTTCGAAGCAGAGGGCAAAATGTGTTGTCCTGTTGGATGTAAGAATTTCTCTCTGTTATTTTACTCGAGCCACTCTTTCATCGAACATTTTTTTTCCTTTCACATATTTTATTTTCAGTGTTTTTGGGCATTCGGAGCATGTTTAGAAGTTCTACTAGCATTGATTATAATGCCAACCCTTGGCTGGAGGTGGCTGTTAGCTATATCCACGGCTCCTTTGCTAGCTTTTGCTTGCATTTGTCCGGTAAATTTAACTATAAGTGTGCACATATTTCTTTTTAAAGAACTGGAAACGGCTTAAGCCATGTCACAAAACAGTATCTGTAACTGAAATGTGCTCTTTGTAGAACAAAATAGAATTATCATATAAGGTTTAGGAATTCAAAATAGTAAAATTCAAGAATTTCCAGACTTTTTAAGCACAATTTCTGAGCTCAATATTTGAATTTTTTGATAATTACGAGACAGGATGGATAAAGAGCCAACAGTGAATTATAAACAGCGGATAAATGTTTCTGGCTAAAAGTCTTAACATTTTTTCAAAAGTTATCTCCAGGAAACTATAGTTTTGATTACTTTAGGTCTTTTAAACTAAAACATAAAATTTAAAAAAAGAAAGATTTTAAAATCATTTCTCAACTTGAATTCTCATTAGTGGTTACCAGAGAGTGCTCGCTATCAAGTAGCCAGTGGTCAATCAGAAAAGGCATTAGAAACACTGAAACGTGTGGCTACTGAGAATAATAAGCCCATGTTGCTGGGACGTTTGGTAGTCGATGACACAGTAATCACTGGACGTGGACGTTTTAAGGACTTGCTTATACCACAATTGCGATTAACCTCCATTCTGTTATGGTTTATTTGGTCCGTTATTTATTAATCAATTAAAAAAAAAATTTTATTGATTTTTTTCAATCTCTATAAATAAGATACTGACTACAGGACGGGCTGTGCATTCTGCTACTATGGTGTCGTTTTAATGACGACCGAATTATTCGAGGCTTCAGAAACGTGCTCCCGAACTGAAGGTATTTTTCAACCGGTAGAATCGTGCTCAGCTGACTGTAGAAAGCTCAATACCCAAGATTACATGGATTTATTGTGGACAACATTAGCTGAATTTCCAGGTATTTGGAAAGGTCTGGTGCCATACAAGTAGTGACAGTCGACTAAAAATAATTCCAATATTTACAGGAATTTTCGCTACCCTTTTTGTAATCGAACGATTTGGTCGCAAAAAGACGATGGCTCTACAATTTTTGATTTTCGCCGCTAGTGTATGTTTACTTTTCATTTGCTTCAAGAAGTAAGTAGAAAATACAAAACCCAGAATATTTTTCAAAACGTTCGAAAAATAGATTTTTGTTATACACGAGTATTGATAGAGAAAGTAAAAAAAAAAAATGATTGAAAGTTAGGAATTTCTTTCAAGTGTGCTTTAACAGGTGAACAATTTGAACATTTATTTGTTTCTGAAGTTGATCAACCAGCACTCATATTATTTCAAGCGATTGCTTCAATTTTAATGCTTTAATTCTTGTTCCAGCCGAATCGTTTTAACGCTAATTTTATTCATCGCTCGTGGCATCATTGCTGGTGTTTTTCAAGCAGCGTATGTCTATACTCCAGAGGTAGAAAAAACCAAAAAATCCGTTCTATTTTAGAGAGAAATTATTTTCAAATAATACGAATATTCAAATTTTTTTGTTCATCTCCAGGTTTATCCCACTCAATTAAGAGCCATTGGCGTTGGCGCCTGCAGTACCATGGCCAGATTTGGCGCTATGATGACGCCATATATAGCACAAGTATGATTTATAATTTCAAATTAATAGTTAATATAAAAATCAACAACTTTTATACACGTGCCTAGATCCTTTTTCGACTCAATAAATCACGATAAAATAATTTTTTAGATTAGAAGAAGTAAGTACAATAATGTGGAGAAATTTTTTCATTTTAACTTTCAAGACTGAATAAAATAAAATTTTTCACGAAAGAAAAAAGATAAGGTACCTATTTATCTTCATATACCATCAAGTGGCAGGTGAAACGAACAGATGATATTATTTCATCAGTGAATTTTTCTTACACTCATTAAACCAGTATTTTTTTCTTCGTTAATAAAAACTATAGCTACTTGCAAAAAGTATTCGTCAATATTATTTTCAGGAGTAGATGAAATATAAATGGTTCATTAGAAAAATTTGTCATTTATCAGATTATTACATAACCACCGGTTTTATGAAAAACAATAATTTTTCAACAGGTTTTGATGAAATCGTCGTTAGTTTTAGCGATGTCAATTTACAGCAGCGTCGCTGTCCTCGCTGCAGTTTGTTGTTTTCTCCTTCCAGTTGAAACCAAAGGAAAGGAAATGAAGGAGGGGCTGTCTAGAAAATAATTTATACTTTCAATAAACAATTTAAAAAAAAAACAACTTTTGTATCTGCGATGCAACCCGAGAGAATGTACTCTTATGCAGGTAAATGAATGCATTTTCTTAGAAACGAAGAAAATGTGATTTTAATTTAAAATTTATGGAAATTTATAATTTTTCGATAGAACTGAACTCGATAGTAATGTGTATAATGTACTATAACTCAACATTTACCAACAAAATATAGCTCTTGGGCAACTTAAACATACACACACTTTCATAATCTCGAGAAACAAATCTGAAGTACCCAATAATCTACCTACTTAATAATGTTGACAAGTATTATTTATTTTTAAAATGTATAATTAATAATTTATTGTAACTGTGATTATTATTTTCTACTTTTGATACCAAAGATTCAATTTTGTTGTAATAAATGATTGTCAATATTCTAGAATTGTTTTTTTTTTTTGTTCGGCTCAAATTACACTAATTTTTACTTTTTTACCAAATATATGCGATAACTCGAAAGCAAAGATTTCCTCAGGTTACTGAAGTTTTCGAATTATAGAAATTTGAATTATAGAGACCGGTTTATTTAAAACTTGCCCCGTAAGACAGGACATCTTTTCGTAACTTCAATAAGGGTCACAAGTCGCAAATAAGGGTGAGCTCATTTTGTGAGCCCATTCTGTCACTCAGTTTGTAGCTTGACTCGTAGCTCAATTTGTAGACCATATTTACATGTACCAAGTTTTGGAGCAAAAAATCCAATTTTTGATTTATTTTGCTTTAATGGTATACACGTACGTATATATGTACTCTGTTCCAAAAAAGAAATATAAAATACAAGACATAGACCAGCTACTCAATTATAATTCATCAAAATATGCCATTTTATTCATATTACTGGTGTATTAATCATCGGTTTCATATTTCTCATGGAAATAGAGTACTTTTTTTTTTTTTCAACTGTAATCAAAATGTGAGACTGAAATATTGTACTAGGTACTTGGCATTTGAAGTTAAAAAATTGAAATATTTATTCCGCTAAACCCTTATATTCCTACGTAAGGGTACATAATATATAATTGAAGTTATTGGAAGGTAACTTCAAACTTGCTCCCACAATGATATGACGGCAGCGAGTATAACTAACGGTACAAAAATATTAGCCACACATCGATGAATGTTGGAAACTAATTAATTCAGAATTTATCGTTGGAAAATGTTTAACATTCATCAAACATAAACTTTCCTTTTCCGCATTACAACACTTTCCGTACATACCTTCCATCATCCATGTAACGAAAATATTTACCCATCTCGATAGCGAAAATGGTTAGGTAGCTATAGCTATAAAGATGTATGCGATGTTGTTGTCTTCAATTAAAATTAAAAGGATGCTGCGCCATTGAATGAGTACGAGTAAATTCGTGAACCGCATATTTCGTCAAGAATTAACCACGTGCGAGTGCAGCTCCAAAAGTGAAAGAAAAATAGAGGGATACTGCAGAGGTTAGATCCAAAAGATATGAAGTCTCGAAAGAAAACCATAGGGGAGAGGCGGCGGTTCGAGCAGCAAAAGAGTACAAGATTGTAAAACGTGGGCTACATTTTGAAAAAGTATAATTTATTTTTGGAATTTCTTAAAACATAAGGCGCCACACAGCATAGTCGGATAAGGGGCAACTGTTAGTAGATCAGCGTTACCAACCCAAATTGTTTAAAATCCCCGCTTTGAGCTAAAAAAACTAAAATCCGTGGGGGGGGTAAAAACTCCAAAAAACTGGTTTTTTGTTGTAAATTTGGATTTTAGCCCCCGTACAAAAAAAAAAGGTAACGGTCTGGTAGAATTTTAATTGGAAAAATTTAAAACACAAGGATAAAATACCAAATAATATCATCTACATTATCTGAATAATAATTTGAGAATTAAGACAAAATCCTTAAAACTCTCAAAAAACACCCTAAAATATCAAAAAATTCCTAAAATTTCAAAAAATGCCTTAAATTTCAAAAACTCCTAGGTTTTGTCGCCGAAATTTTTCAAGACCATAAAAAATCCGTGGTTTCCGGGATTAATCCCTGCAGTTGGCTTTCCTGTGTTAGATGTTCCCCATTTGAGTAACACGACTATAACATTGACAATAATAGAGAGAATCTGTAATTCAGTGCAGTCAAAAGTTCAAAAAACGAAATTTTTTCCACAGCCAGAATTGATTCGATCGAGCTGATTTTTTTTAAATGTACCTACATTTTGTGACATTGAAACACATTGTGACCAAAAATAAAAAATTTATGCTCAGCTTCTCAAACAGTCGGGAAAATGTCACTATTTTATAGGTTTTTTGCTTCGTTAAGGAATAATGATGAAACTAACACACATAAAATGCTTAATCCAATTAGTAAGCTCAATTTGCAGGCTCAATTTGTAGCTCAATTGGGGAGCTAAAAACAGCTTCGTCCGGACAGACGTCATCATTGGACACGCACAAAATCGACTAAAAGTCTCATTAAGCTCATATATGATGACGCCTTCAAACTTACATATGCTTGATGACGTCATCAAGCTTATACACGATGACATCATCATACGATAACATTGGACACACACAGAGACATAAAATTTCGACTAAACGTCTAGTAAAAAGAATTTATCTTTAATACAGAGTTTCAGTACTCATGAGCTACCCCCCTCCCACAAAAAATACCGTACATGGCATATTAGAGTAAAATATTATAAATTAGCGAGATGTACACTAAATGTATAATTTTCCACATAAAGAATTATCCTGTAGTTAGTGAATAGCACCCTAATTTTTAATTCAATTAATTTTTCCATCGAGGAAGGATCCGGTATATTAAATATTATCAAAAATATGAGATCCACCTTTGTACGCAAAATTTCCGGCTATCCACGCGAGGTAAAACGCTGCAAACTTAGCTTAGTATTCTCTCCATTCCAAAGGGAATACCGGCACAGAAAAGGAGACCAGTCAAGATGCTGTTTAATGCGAAAATACAACATATACGAATTCGGCTAGCTGTACTTAGGACCAACTTTACGCCTTTAATACGTTCTTAATTTCGCCAAATGTACGCTAAATTTACTTCGCACATGGGAGAAAAAGCGTTTCACAAGTTCGCGTTATTCTTGCCGAAATTCTAACATCATCAAACTTTCACGCCAACAGTAGCTTTACCCCGGGTATAAACGAGCCTAAAGTATATCACAATTAATCTCGTGTATATATATACACCAACTTCTTACAGTGTTGTCGACAAAATAAGCTGTAAAGTGAGGTAATTTTTCAAAATTATGTCAAAAATAATGAAGAAAAAAAAAGAAAAAAATTCCGCTGCGAAAATCTTATCGAAAAACCAAACGAGAGCAATCTCCCTTCTCCGCGCATCCCTCCGGTTATCGTTACTTGAAAAATAACTTATTTAATAAAATCGGTTAGGTATTTCTCAATTTCCTTGTTGATATCAATTTTTCACGTCGCTAATCCGCATAATTTCTTTTCATAATAATATTTCTGATTGAATTCGTGCACAAAAAAAAAAAAAAAAGCTAACAGGTGGTTATGGTTATAGTCTACGTTGTGTACATATAGTCAAGAATCAATTTTTTTCTCCTTTCCAACAACCCCCATTGCCATACACTTTCTTACGTTTCTAAAAGAAAGAAAAAAAAAAAAAGAAAGAAACTTTATTCGTTCTTTTTTTTTTCTTCTTCTTCTTACTACGATCTCATCGCCTTCCCTACCAGTAGTTTCTCTACAATCGTGGCTAATTTACTTCTAATTCATTAACTCCTACTTTAGTTAGAAAATTTTGATTTATTCTCTCGCGTTTCGTGTCTTATTCTCCTCTTCGTATACAAAAAAGTATATTACGTACCTACTTCATTTCTCCATTTTTTTTTTTTTTTTTTTTTTGAATGCGTACCTACTTAACTTACCGTTTTTATAACTTTTTTTTTTTTCAGATGAAAGTTTCATTTTCTTCGAGTATTTTTTCCACATTTTTTTTGCCCTTTTAAAAAATTTTTCCCTTCTAGCAGCAGAAAAGTGAAAAACGTTGAGTAAAATTAGATTGGCTGCTATATATAAAAAAAGTATAATTTTACTCGTCCAAAACAATTCCTTCATAAACGACTGGTGGAGGGAGTGAGACGAAGGGTTAAAGATGTTAATTTTCGTTTATCCATGGTACCCCGGCAGAACATTAAGTTATGAGCGGGGTTGAGAATTTTAAAGGCTAATAAAACGGAAAAAGGTAACGCCACGTATATAAAATGTAATACACAAAAGAAACAATTATGAAAATGAAAAGTATTTGCAATACTTCCTCTCTGTTACTATAGTATAGCATGGACAGGTAATTATTTTTGGGGAATATTTAATGGCACGACGAAAATAATAGTTTTGAATGGTAAATTTTATTGGCAAAATAATCTTAACGCACGGCAAATTTATTTTATTTAACTGATTTCTCTTGCACGACTATTTGGGTTAAAATAACGGGAAAAATATTCAAGGGGGAACAGGAAAAAAATTAATTGACAGACTATTTAAAACTTTAATTTTTGTGTCCGATGGATATGAAAATTTGAGGGTTGTACACAGTTTTTCACAACTTCATCAACCATGTCATACCCAATGACTGAAAAACTGCTTTCCACATTCTTAGCGAAGGAAGGAGAGTGGGAAACGTTTGATGATTTTCAAAAATATAACTATGGCTTGTGGATCATCACCTTCAACAAAAATGACATAAAAGACTCCCACTGTACTTGCCCATATTTCCTGAAAAATGCTAGCTGCAAGCACACTTTGGGTATGCTAATTTGCCTGAAGTTAGTTGCTCCACCCCCCAGAGCCAAAACTGTCCCATTGGGCCAAAAACGCAAACAAAGACATCCCACAAAAGCAAAACAAACTTTATTGATCAATTAATTATTTTTTATTGTGACTAAATATTTTTTATATGTGAACTTTGACGCAAGTGTACCGTGGCTCAAGATTCTTTTGACGTGAAGAAATAGCTGGTTTCATAAATTAATTTCCCATTCATTATTTTATTTGTCGTTTAAGTTTTTTTTTGACGTGCAAAACATTCTTATCATGTAAAAGAATTTTTTTTCCTGTTTGATTTTTTTTCAGCTTGTGAAATTTTTAAATTGCCGTGTAAAAAAATTCCTGGTCCGTTGAAAACTTTAATTTCCCGTGATTTTGACCTATTTTCGTCGTGCTAATAAATGGTACCCATTATTTTTCGACAGGACTAATTCGGTTGCAAAATTAGAACTTGTTGAATGATAAATTTCATAAATTTAAGCAGTCCCAGTTGGATTCATTAAATCTGACACCCTAAATACGCCACTCTCTACTATATACTGGATTCATGGAATGGTACCAAAAACCTGACAATTTTCAAAGAATATATCCATCGTTTTGTAAATTGCTGGCCTTCAAGTTATTCGTGGTTCAATTGCTAGAAATATACGTCTAGCAGCTTGTCGCCAGTCACAGTAATTATCTATAGTTCTAAATCTATGAACAGGAACCACAGCACACAATGTTTTTCTTATCACTCGAACGCGAAGAATGTTTCACAATTTGATTTATACGAAAATTATAACCTATAATGTAAGGCGAAATGGTGGATTGTGGAAGATGAAATCAAGGCTGAAATTCAAAGAGGAAAAATTGGTTATCGTCGATACCAGCACAAGAGAGGGTCGACAATTCGATAAATAAGTGCCGAAAAATATACGTCAACCTCCAAGACTTTTTTGTCTTTTTTTTTTTTTTTGGTTGTTTTGTTCAATCAGACCAGCAGGATTTTATCAGTTTAGCGAAATAGCTGTGCCCCCCCTTTGCCCTTCCAAAAAATGGGCAAAACCTGTCCGAGCGTGGAGAGATTTATTTGGCTCGCTTATTTTCTCATTATATAGTTTTACACCCTTTGTTCCATCGCCGGTTGTTGACTGCTATTGTTTATCGGTTTTCATTTTTAACACACAGTTTTTCTGTTTTTTCCTCTTCTATTTTTCTCCCTCAAACACAAAAGGGGCCAAAAGGAAAAATTAAGAGAGAAAAAAATTATTGACCGGAAAATTTAGGGAGAATAGGTACTAGTTTCAGATAGAATGATAGGTGGAAAACGAGAAAATATTTTGAAAAGGAAAAAAAAAAAACAGTGCAACGAGGGTACGAACCCAGTGAATAGGGAAAATGACTCGATTCTGCTGGGAAAAAAAAAGACAGTACTCCAAAATGCCTACAAAAAATTGATTGATTTTTACGAAATTTCAGCATATTTATCGTAAAAAATCACCTTACGGATGTAGTTTCAAAATTTTTAGGAACTCAAATTCCGCAAAAATGAAAGTAAGTATTATATTCGTCGATATACTCTAAAAAGTAGAGCAAGTGTTGTCGCACCCTTGTCCCTTTCTCTATAAAATTTTGAGGAGTTTGACTCACGTAGGATAGAAATTTGCGGAGTGATTTGAAAGTCCGTGAAATCCTATTTTCCAAGTTTTGGATAGATTTTTTTTATTTTACATTGAAAAATTTACATCAAAGTGACTATTTACCATAAAAATAAGTATAATAGCATCGGGCCAAGTGAGGGAGGAAGGGGTCACCCGATGGGCAAAAAATGAGAAAATGATCCGGAAAATGAGAATTTTATCCGTTGTCAGTCCGTTTTTATTTTCGACCATCGGATCTGAAAATTTGCAGATATTTTTGTTATCTTGATTATTTTTCCAAATCCGTTTGTAAAACGGATTTCCTGATTATAATCAGTGATAATTTTTGGGCAATTTTTCTAAATCCGTTTGTAAAACGGTTTCACGGATTATAACCCGGGCCAACAAATATGATAGAACAGCCTTCACGGAAAATAATCCGGACTCATTTCCGGCAAGACTGATTACAATCCGTTCAAAATCCGTTTTAGAAGCCAGAAAACAGAAAAATTCCGGGTTATAATCCAGAAACGGATTATAACCCGGAATAAAACGAATCCGTTTTCAAAATGTTTTGCCCATAGGGCAGTTTCATGTCGCATAATGCCCGATTACACAAAATTACGTCCTTCTAAAGTATAAAATTAGGAGCCTACCTATACAGTTGAAGAATGAATATATGGGTATTGATTTTCCTCCGATTTTTTTGTTTTGTTTCCCGTTTTTTCCCCTATCTTGTTTGAGGAAGTTGATGGAAACGTATACTGCAATACAAACTTTTTAGTTTCTCTTTTTATTCGAAGTGAATAGCAAAGTTTCGAAACTGTTGGGACGTTTTTAAACGTCGCGCTACCATAAATCGGAGCTTAATTTATGGCGCAAACTATTTTAATGAATAATGATTTCTGCAATACATCGTGGGAAATGCTTTTACAAAAAACTGGAAAGACACGTATCGCATAATTAAAGACGTAAATTTTAAATCGTTAATAACTTTTACCAACTTTTCCGTGGAAAGGCTATTATAGTCTATAGATATATACCTACGTCAGAAATTGGTAGACGTCGAACTGTACCTATAGCTGTGCAGTGCTGCCAGAATTGTTGTTGCCTTCAGTTTTCTGATTTTACCACTCCTAGCACCTATCTGGTTCGAAACATAAGTACAGCCGATGAAGTTGATTTACTTTTTTAGGAGGGTGTTGGTGGGAGGGTTACATTAATATAATATACTCGTATCAGCTATTTCGCTCTTTTTCAATTCGGAATATGAAAATTACAAATAAATTTTTCTTAGAGTTATTTCCCTATGGGCAAAATATTTTGAAAACGGATCCGTTTTATTCCGGGTTATAATCCGTTTCTGGATTATAACCCGGAATTTTCCTGTTTTCCGGCTTTTAAAACGGATTTCGAACGGATTGTAATCAGTCTTGCCGGAAATGAGTCCGGATTATTTTCCGTGAAGGCTGTTTTATCATATTTGTTGGCCCGGGTTATAATCCGTGAAACCGTTTTACAAACGGATTTAGAAAAATTGCCCAAAAATTATAACTGATTATAATCAGGAAATCCGTTTTACAAACGGATGTGGAAAAATAATCAAGATGACAAAAATATCTGCAAATCTTCAGATCCGATGGTCGAAAATAAAAACGGACTGACAACGGATAAAATTCTCATTTTCCGGATCATTTTCTCATTTTTTGCCCATCGGGTTATTTCTCATCAAGTCATTAATGAAATCAACATCGATAAACCATAATAAATATAGCACGCGTGGCTTTAGCCAGCAAAAAACTGCCACAGTCTATTTTTCAATCGATTAGATACAATCTTCATTCGTACCGGCTTGTAACTCTCAAAATATAAACATTTTTTGAATCGAGTTTCTCGTAATTTACTAACAAAAATTAGCTACTTAAATGAAAAATTCCTTCTTATTTAATTGAAAAAATGTCTCGTAAAATAATTTGGAGAATTTTTCACATGAAGATTAGGATTAAAAAAAAAGATGAATGCTAAAAAGAGATACGATAAATTAAGCCGAAAAAAACCCATTATTTCTCAAAAATAAAAGAAGGATGAACTCGCATACCTTATTTCCATACCTTTCACTTACTTCTTCACCTCTTCTTTACTCAGAGATATTTTTTCTCCATTTATAGCTGATCTCAGCCTGCAGCCTATATAGCCGAAATGTGAAGTAATATTTTAACCCGGAGAAATATTTTTGATGAAAATCATCCAGCCAAAAGAGAAAAAAAAAATTGCCAGATATATTTCGGCTGGGTCCAAAATATGGAAAGTAGGCACCAAAAAATTAATAAAGCAGAAATCGGCTGAAAATTATTTGCCAAGGCCTTCGTTCAGTGTTCGTAAAATCCACCCTAATCGAAATTTATTATTCCACGAGAAAAAATTCAACTTCATCAAAAGGCCATTTATTTGTTTGAAGAAAAAAAAAAAAGTCGCAGAAAGAAAACAGCTCCTTCATATTTTTTTTTTCTTTCTTTTCGGGCAGGTAATTTATTAATGTTTGAAAGTTGGAGTAAAGTTAAAAAATTCAATTTTCACGAAAGTACGAAGATACTGCACTCTTTTTTGTCATTTATTAGACTAAAATAATGGAGCCTCGAGAAAAGAGGATTCCATTTATTTTTTTTAGCACCTCGCTTTATATGGAACTAAGAATACGAGAAATAACTACGTGATAAAAACAAGTTCTAGGATTTCTCTTTTCAAATTAGCAAAAAAAAAAACACAACAGTCATACTTCTTTTTTTTGACAGAGGTAGCCAGGTATAGATGAAGGAAAGGGACTTTGCCACATTTCAACGTTAAAAACAATCAATTTTAGGGATTTACACTTTTTTCACACTCTTTTTCCACATTCTGTTCGTTGTTTGTACGTTCATATGCAAAAACTTAACGAGGATATGTTGTTTTCGAATTCACGACAGCACTTTGTACTTAATTATCAAACGGATTTCCAGCAGAGACGAGTTTCTTTTGAAGGATGAAAGAAAGGTGGGATGCGGATCGTCGAAAGGTTCATTTGAGGTTTTTCCGGCTGGAAATTCGGTGTGAATTAAAAGAATATACTTTTCCAAAAGTAAATACGAGTAATTATACATATCAGATGACCGTGCACGGAAAATACATCATGGGGTTAAATTAATAAGTGTTAGAATGTTAGCAATGGATTGGGCGATCTTGTACAAGAGACTCACAAAATATACATAAGTATTTCATTGCCTTTAAGCCGGGGGAGAACTGAGGCATAATTAACCTAAAAAATTTAAGTGGAACCCTTTAAAAAAGTTGAAATGAAAACATAATAAAACAAAGGAGAAACTTGACTCTAATTATATTATAAGATGCATAAATCAAAAACGGGCTGAGGATTGAATAAAATATTTTAAAAAAAATTGAATATTCATTTAGGTGTCTTGAACAAATCAAATGAGACTATCTGCAAGTCAGTTGGAGATATTCCAGCTAGATCAAGATTTTAAAGTTGTAAAAATAAAAAATCTTCTCTTAAATATAAAAAGACTTTTGCATTTTTGACAGATAAAATTTACTTTAGTATTTAGGTATATTCTAAACTAAATATTGCGTCAGTCAGCATGCAGGTAATTTCATTCACCTCATCAAATTTTCAGAGTCTACTCAGTTCCACAGTCTAACTGCACCAAACATGCAGAATAAATTCATGGTATCGATTTTTAATTTGATTTTTCCATGGAATATATAAGTACCCAGTATGGTTTTTATTTTGAAGTTTGGAATTTTTTACCTCCCATCCTCCAGAATATGGTTCTAGTTAATGTATAAAAAAAAATTCATAAAAATTTCAGCCTCGCCCCGTGGTTGAAAAAAGTGGTGTCTCAATGCGGTTGAAAAATTAAAATTATTTCACACTATAATCGGCATTGCATAGAAAATACGTATTTTCTTCTTCAACTTACAACTACAAGCCAGTGAGGCGATTAGAAAATATAGGACGAAAGGCCATACCTCGCAATAGGATCAACCCCAGCCCAAAATGGCTAACAGATTCGTGTTTAGCGACCTCAAAAACCCCCATGCCAGTAGTCTAAACTCGAAAAATTTTTTCCTCAAAGAAATTTGAAAAAATATCGAAGGGTTACTTGCATACGTTTTCGTCCATAAACTTAGCCATTATTTAGAGCCCACAAGCTTACATTTACGCGGCAGCGTTAGACACTTTTGAACTTCGTGGTTTGAAACCAACTCCTGCTGCCAATAAACCTTGGAATAAAAATGGCCAAAATTTCTGCACACAAACAGAGGCCACAGACCATTCCGAGAAAGAATGATTAACGGCTACCGGAATTTATCGAGCCATTTCACCGATGAATTTCGAGCATCCGTAGTCGCAGCAATGTACGAAAGAAGATATCGCTTTCAAAATGTTTATGTACACTCTTCCATAGTCTTGCTCGCCATTTCACCTTATCTGACCCAACGCACCCACGAGCTATTTATACTGCGTCTAGCACCGTCTTCAGGACCACTTTTTAATACTCCACTTAACCTTCGTGCTCTTTTAATAATTGGAAAGATACGAGAACCTCCGGCTAAGGACCGGATGCTGACCAAATGAAGAAAGAAAAAAAAGAATAGAGAACAAGGATTGAAGGGCTTGAATGGAATTGGTGAGGCCATTTCTATACGGTAGAGTGCGCGAAGAACGCTGTCTTGTCGAATTTTTTTCTTCCAAACCAACATTCCTATTCGTCAATTTATAAAAGAATTAGTTGAAAAATTAGTTTCATAGAAAAGTGTCAGTGATAAAATAGCTAACTAACAAGGAAAGTACGTCAAGTGTAACTCGCCAACTAGAACGCAACCCTGCATAACTTGTGCGCCTCGGCGGTTGCATCTATCTAGTAGCGTGTTTTTTCCCAACGGCCCCTTTAAGTGGAGTTACGAGGGAAACGGTATTTTCCAATATGAATTTTCATGTACTAAGGGAGACTATGGTTTTGACCTAAAATATGTGTCTCAAAATTCGATTTTATCAAGAAAGTGATGAGAGTACTTTTTTAATTATAATGAAAAGTACGTAAAAATTGGAAAAACATTTTTGAACAATTTTTAAAATTCCACCTATTATTATTTTTACATGAGAAATAGAGGAAAAGGTTTGAAACAAAAAATATTCCTCTTTAAATTTACTATAAAAAAGTATTCTATCACTTTCTTAGTAAAATCTAATTTTACACAACATATTTAGGTCACAACCATAGTCTCTCTCAATACATAAAAATTCATATTTGAAAATACCCTTTCCCCAGTAACTCCTCTTAAAGGGGCCATTGGGGAAAAAACGCTACACAGGGTAGATACAACCGCCGAGGTGTACAAGTTATGCAGGGTTGCGTTCTAGTTGGTGAGTTACACTTGACGTACTTTCCTTGTAAGTATACTCCTTTGAACACACGTACTGACACGAATATTCAATGAAAAAAGATGAGTTAGCCAAACGCAACTTACAATTTATCAAAATTAATTTTATTTCTACGTCAGCCAGATAGCATGCAAGAAATTAACTGTTGGTAAATTTTATATCTATGATGGAGTATTTCGAGGCACATTCGCAAAAGTTACACACACTTTTTGAAAAAACGGTGTTTGTAGAGACTGACTCTTCTAACTCTTTTCACCTTTTTAAACTGAGAGTAAAGAAAAGTATTCATTTATAAACAGAACCGTAACTTCTCTCATCACAGTTATGAAAATGACTACTTATTGCAAATATTATAAATATTTGTAGTACTTTTTACTATTTTTAGATAATAGATATACAACTTTTTTCGAAGTAAATTCTGCCACAAATATTCGACTGTCCCTGTTTTCTTATTCAAACTGTAAAAATTACCACTGAAATTATTTCAGAGCAGTCGTCTAGATAGGTAGTAAATTCTAATAGGAGAGCTGAGCTCAAAAAAGTGGCCAAGTTTTTCAGTATAATATAGTAATTTCTCGACTTAATCTCAATCTACTCATTCAACTATCATACACAGGAAAACTTGTAAAATGGTTTTCTAATTCACTCAACCCTCACAGCTCGTACTAGAAAATCTAGTAGAATAGATAGCCACAAATACAGTACGATATAAAAACGACAAAAAGAAAAATATTTTCAACGTCAAATCGGCGAGAACAATGGTAGTGCTGGTAGCTTTGCCTGTAATCGACACTCTGGTTAGAAACCAGCACTTCCAAAATAGCAGCTCGTCACGTAAAATGAGGAAAACGCTTGATGTATCTCCGTAACAACACGCAGCCATCGACCACAAAACATAGCTATTCCGCACAAAATTTTTTAAAAAGCGTTTAAAACAGCCATTTCATCGCTCAAAACACTCACCCCTCCACCATTTACCCCTTAACCCTCCTTGCTATAGAGCTCACTCTTTCACCCACAACTCGACATACTACACCACATTCGTGCCCTTTGTAATTTTTATTCGCTCGCTTACTGCTTGTTTTGGCTAGGTAGGTACTTTTTTAAATTTATTTTTTATTTTTTATTTTTGTTTTTACCCTCCTTGCCACTAGTATTTTCATCCAATTTCGCTAGAATTAAACGATTTATATTGTTCAAAAGCAAACGACCAAAAATTGGTCGCGAGGGAAAAAAAAATTACCAACAAATCTCTAGTCAGGCGAAATGCGTTCGACTATAGGTTCGATAAAGCGAGTGTAAAAGCAGGGCCGAGGCGGAGGAAGTAAAATTTCCTGTTCCACTGGCCAATACGAAACCATTGGCCGGTATATAATTTTTATAAATCAAATTTCGAACAAATTTTTCGGCAGAATAACTGCAAAACGTGCGAGAAGAAGGTGAAGGAAATAGGTTCATATTTCTAATTGGGTTATATTTAATTATTTCGAGTGATTCGAAAAAATTTAATGAAAAATATATATCTATACTTGCGCTAAGATGATATAGAAGCAAAAACTGAAGTACCTCAAAGAAAGAATTGAGCCATAAAAACGCTATATTCAACTGTAATTCCATAAAGGATACAATTTTTCATAGAATTATAGGAAAAAAACTGAGACGAAAATTGAAGATTTCGTCAAATGAGAGCCCTATATGGATGCATATCTTTTGACAATAAAACGCCTAAAACTGGTTGATTTATAGCTGTGACATAAGGCCTTTTCAAGAGTTCAAATTCAAATCATTTTATCATAAAAATCATAATTTCTCATATTATTATGGAAAATATTACGGTATTTGTACCTTTCTTTAGATGGCATCACATATTGAATCAATAAAATATAGATACTCAATGAATAAAAGTCATTTATATGTTGCACTCGAAGAAAAAATATAAAATTTAATATGCGGTTTAACTCATAATGCGGTTACCGATATTTAGCAACATATTATATAAAAATGATTACTGAAGCTTCCCTATGGGCAAAATATTTTGAAAACGGATCCGTTTTATTCCGGGTTACAATCCGTTTCTGGATTATAACCCGGAATTTTCCTGTTTTCCGGCTTCTAAAACGGATTTCGAACGGATTGTAATCAGTCTTGCCGGAAATGAGTCCGGATTATTTTCCGTGAATGCTGGTTTATCATATTTGTTGGCCCGGGTTATAATCCGTGAAACCGTTTTACAAACGGATTTAGAAAAATTGCCCAAAAATTATCACTGATTATAATCAGGAAATCCGTTTTACAAACGGATTTGGAAAAATAATCAAGATGACAAAAATATCTGCAAATTTTCAGATCCGATGGTCGAAAATAAAAACGGACTGACAACGGATAAAATTCTTATTTTCCGGATCATTTTCTCATTTTTTGCCCATCGGGATCCTCTTTTCAATGAGACCGGAAAATTACTCTCGTACTTATTTCTAACTTATATAACCACAGACACAGGCCGTAGCTAGGAAAATACCAAAATGCTTAGGGGGACAAAATGGACCCTCCTTCTCCGCCGCTACAGAGCAAAAATTATTTCTCAGAGAAGCAAACGACTTTGCCCGAAGGCTTTGCGCCCAGCCCTTCTTGGCTTCGGCCACATATAGGAAATTGTGTCACTCCAAATATCTTTGCGCCCAGCCCTTCTTGGCTTCGGCCACATATAGGAAATTGTGTCACTCCAAATATGCTTGGACCTCCTTAGCGAGTCCAACATTTTTTGTGTTTGCAGATTAGGAATGTGCAGCGCTTAAAGTTAGAAATTTCACTTACCTCAAGACTGGTGCAGCTTTATCGGTCCTTGATTTCGGTTTTTGTCCGTTACGGCTATTGATCGACCCAAAATTGACTGTCCACACACACACACATAACCGATTGGTGCTGAAAAACAAGGGAAACATAACAAATTACACCGTGTAGACGCGTAAGCCTGCCTCGACCCCGCGTCCCCAGAGAAAACCGAAAGGCAAACCCAAGACGAAAAAATGCCCTCAAAAGGAAGTGCGCGTATATACGTCTAGCAAATAAAACGAAAAGACAGATTCCCGTATAATCGAGTCGATGCGCAATTAATCATTTTTCGAAAAATAGGGGCTGGGGGTGCGAGAAAAACGAATTAACAACGCGGCCCGCGAAAACGGCAATGATAATGTAAATAGTTTCCTTTTTGAGAGCAGCGTCTTGTAAATGTTGCCTTTGTTTTTGATGATTGTCACAATTAACATTCCGCCACGATCGCATTCATTATACGGGCGCGAATATGAAAAAGAAGCAGCCGGGCTATTTATCATTTGGCAGCCCGGCATTCCACCCCTCCTCCTTCTGCTCGCCCTGGCGTTCACCCTCGCTCGAAGAAGGCCGAAGAACGCAAGAAATATATACGTATAACGAAAGGCTCCCTCTGGGCGGCGGGCTTCCCCTTTTCTGCATTCGCGTGCTGCCACCGAAGAACATTTCTTTGGTTGCCACCAAAATATGGGGTACCGCGAAATTCGAGAAAACGATTTTCTCTAGCAGTTCTGCGTGCGAATTTCGCATCACGCAGACATGACTGACGGCTCCCCCTTTCCCACGGGACAAACGCATCAGACCTTTGTCTTTACCTTCGTGTATTTTAGCATTTCAAACGAGTCCGCCACAATAGGCTGCTGTTATTTCTTCGGAGACAGAAAGGGGGGCTCAGCGTGCAGGGGGTCGAGATACTGTATATAGCATTTTGTTTGTCATCGTCGGTGATAACCCGCAAGAGCCAGCTAGCTACCTATGCGTTGCAAAATCATGTATCTTGAAGGAACATGAGGACGTGATATGACAACGTGACATCCTCTCGTCAGAGACGAATTCGTGAAATGGGCGAAACATAATTAACGCATAAAGCTTTCCATATTTTCGCCACGGACTCGACTGTGTGTGCCGGCTGTGGACAAAAATCCTCCCCTGCCACTATGTAATGGTGGTAACGAATGGATGATGAGCGAGGCAGCTGGCAATTTAATTCGTTTTCGTACTCGCTATAACCACTCTCGAGGTCTGATGACAGAGAGAATTTATGCAGAGAATTGTGTATTTTGAAGTATAATTTGCAAAAGTGACAATGAGATGGAAGGTTGGCGACGACAGCAAGACGCACGGGTCAGTCTGCCATCTCGCCAAAATATAAGGAAAATATTTTCTGGCTGACGGACATGAATTAATCTTCGCAGTGGAAATTAAAATTTTAATACTTTACTGAAGACTCGCATATATATATATGTATATAGGAAGGTATACTAGAAAAGCGTTAGGAGAAAATAGAATAAATCTAAATTGCTACACATTTTTCTGTTAACTTTATTAAAAGCCTAAAGTATTTCAGTTAAAAAAGGGTTCCTCTTATTTTTGTTTTGATTTATAGACAAACCAAAATAAAATTTTAAAAAACTGTTCAACTTTTCCCAACCAAAATTTTTCAAAGCCGAAATATAAAGTGTAGGAATACTTACCAAAACGAAATTATTATTAAATATTCAGTTTGCCAGGACAAGAAAAGGCGTGAGCGAAGTTTGCAAGTAGGAAAACTCGAACCTATAGTTTTGTGTTGCTCAAGCTTTTATATAATATTTACTCGTATTTCCAAAAATATTCTACGTTTAATGTTCAAAATATTATAAAAATACTTGAAACAGCAAATTCTTATACGTATTTACACAAACGAAGGGAAATTTTGCTAGATCAGACCCAAAAAATTACTTTCAAGGTTTGACTATACGATTAAATTTTCGTTTTCGAGTTATTAAAATATTTTCGGTGAAGAAAATTAAAATAAATTATGGTTTCGCGAAAAGTTTTTCACGGCTACATTACGTCGAAAAGTTTTGAAAATTTTATTAAGCTACTCGCGGGGAAATGAGCTGAAAATTGGGAAAGCAAAATTTCATGACTCCATTCCTTATACCTCTATCACAGACGAAAGGGTTGCGGGGAAAATGTTGCTGTAAGCCAAGGTGGATCAAGATTATCAACTCGAATCTAGGTACATATTTTTTGCAAATTTTTAGAAGTGCAAAAAAGCTTCCTTCATGTCATTTATCTATTATTTAAAAACACTTTAAAATTAGTCAAAAAATGTGACGTATCCACCTTTTGCAAAAAAATGTTTATTCACAGGAAACCTGAGATTTTATAACTCTGTGATTTGATTTTTCTGTCCTTTCACGTATGCTTCAAAAAAATTCTGTCTGGGGTGACATAAAATCACAAAAATTATAGCTAAAGCAAAATTTGAGGAAGAAATGCAGAGAATAATACGCGCCTCCAGCTTTTTTTTCAGTGGGTGATCGTGGGAGTTCAGGAGAAATAGATCGAGAAAATAGAAGTGCAATAATTTCGATTTCTTAAATGTACAGGGTGCGGCAAAATGACCGGACACATTTGTTTTAGTGGTGTTAAGGTTCGGTTAACTGATCCGGTTCTACCGGTTTTTAACCGGGAACGGTTCGGTTTTTATTGCTCCGTTTTTTTTTTCAGGTTAACCGGACTTTAACCGGTTAACCTGCCCTATTAAAAAAAAAAAATAATAATACACATAAATGCTACACCAGGTACGGAGATGGTTGTCTTTTGTTGTTAAATGGGACGGTAACCGGTTAAACTCCGGTTAACCTGAAAGAAAAAAAGAACCGGAGCAAGAAAAACCGGTAAAAAAAAACTCCGGTTCTTTTCAAACGGTTAAAAACTGCTCCGGTTTTTAAAAAAACTGAACCTTAACATCACTAATTTGTTTTTCCAATCATATGCGTAAGACAAAAGATAGAGACATGCGGTTGGTTTTAAATTAAAATTCATTCTTTAAGGTTACATATGAAATGAAATTTCACTCGCATGTTGATCATTTTGCCCAGCACAATTGCGAAGGCGTAAAACTCAATTTTTCAAGACTTTGCTAAGCAATAATCATATTTTTTCCACTAATTTCTTACGTATTCAGCCGGTAGGGAATTCACCTCCCTACCCTAACCATGAAGAATGCCACACGTGCAGAATTCCCCTCCCCGGTCAATTTTATCCAATACTGGTAGCATTTAGCAGAAGAAATTGCAAAATAATGTAACTATTGCTTAGCAAAGTTGAAAAGTTGGATTTACGCCTTCAAAAATGTGTTAGGCAAAATGGTCAACATGAGAAAGTGAAATTGTATTCAGTAGCGCACCAAAGTAGGGATATGGAGCTGAAACCTTCCCTTTAGGCCTTGAATTTCATCAAAAAAAGGCTGAATAGAAGATTTTCATTTTTTTGGGACTTTTTTGGGAATAAATTTAAGCCTTAGCTCCTCCCTTGAAAAATTTCTGGGTGCGTCACTGATTGTATTTCATACATAACTTTAAGGAATGAAGTTTTATTTAGAAGCAACCGCATGTCCTTATCTTTTTTCTTATGCGTATAATTCAAAAAACAAATGTAGCCGGTCATTTTGCCGCACCCTATACTACCCCTCCAATGCACCCACTTACTATTTTTTATCAGCAAATTTCTATGTTGCGTAGTAATATTCATCAAAATAATGGTATTGTGATTTATTTTTCCCCAGTGTCACTGTTTTCAGTTACTAAAGAAAAAAATTTTTGGTGGTCCAGAATTTTTCTGTGATGTCAATGTTTTCGTCTGGACTTGCATTATTTATGCTATTGTTCCTTACATCAACTATAATATAATAAACACGAGTCAATAATTGGTGATTTTTCTTACTATAGAAGATGATAAAAATTACGAGTAAAAGAAAAAAAAAAGAAAAAAACATGGAAAATATAAATAAGATTTCTAAAATGTTGAAAGTAGATTCATCCCTTTCTCACAAAGCACAAGGTTTTTGCACTCTGTGTGTTTTCTTCAATTACTGACGTAGGTGCTACTTTCTTCAACACCACACTCGTCCCAAACCAGCAGAATGCTAGCAGGTATATTGGATTCTGTAGAAAGTACATTCAGACGCGTGTTGAAGGGTCCACCATTCTTTCCGACCCTTATACGCATATTTCTAGCTTTTATTTATTTTTTATTTTATTTCGAATTTCTCTCCTCACAGGCACGTTCCTCCCCTCACTGACGCCAAGCAAGGAAAAACGCAATCTGTCGACGATATTTTTAAATACCATTTTCTCTCTCCCCATTTTCGTATCACCAAACCGTAGTGTATCTGTTTTCAGTTTGAGAGTTTGTGTTTCACCACTCATTCGGTGCACTCCATGAACTGATCGGTCGGTGGCAGGCGATGAATTTCGTAAAATTTCTCTCTTTCGCGCGTAAAAAGATTTCGTTCGGAAAAATGTGAAAATTACTTCGAAACGTTTACGTGTAAAGAGTCAAAATTTTAAATAAGTTTTCTCTCGAAAGTGATTTCCCATTCGAGTGTTCCTAGTGTTTAAAACATTTTTTTTTTCTTGAATTTATTGTTATCAACATTTCAGTGTGTGTGTGCGCATACATGTGCAGTAAAAGTGTTTAGGTGAATATTTTTAGAGTAAGTAATAAATATTCGGTGTGATTATGGTGGGTCAGGAGATGCTGTCGAGAACAAGGAGCATATCCGGTCCAAATGGACCCAGCTTTCTGTGGCTAATTTTTGTGGTCGCTCAGCCAGTGATCGTAATCGCACAAGGTAAGTCCTTCGTATAAATATACGAGTATAAATAAAATATTTTAATTTTCAAATAATTTCACCTGCATTATATTCATGGAGTCGAAAAATATTCATCTCGTGAATCACTACGCGTAAGGCGAAAGACAGTGTGTACCAAAAAGAGGTTTTTCAAAAAAAAAAGCTTTTTAATCAACTTGTAATTTGTCATTTTCGTGGGTCAGTTCGAGGTTATGAATCCTGTATAAAAACCAAAAGTTTTTAAAATTATCAAAGAAAATTAGAGATTGAAAAGAAATGTATGGATTACTCATAGACTCAAATTCAGCTTTGCATCCGCATTTTAATACTCATGGTGAACAGTTTTTTGAGTTGATCTAGACATTATGAGTAATTAATGCGAACCAATTGAAAAACGAACAAAAAATACAAAATTGTCAAATGTCAAATTTGAAATATAGAATAGATATCTACACACTAGTTTCTCTCTTCAAGTTGACGAAATGACCTTTCATTCATCCCACAACCCACAGTCATACCATACCAACTTTTTCTTTCCCTAACGAAAAACACGAACACAATTTCACCGTCTGAAATGAGATATTTATTTTGGAATTGAAATGTATACTACGGATATACCTCTTCGAAATCACATTTCCCATAACAGCATAATTTTTTCAGAAATACAACTAGATATATATCCTGTCTAATCCGAATTCGATTTCCGATAGCACATAATTTAGAATTCTGAAAAAAATGTCATCAGTTTGGTAGCGTCTTAGCGTCTAATTCGAAATTCAGCATTCCTAAAAATAAGAGGCACTCTAATTCACATTCTATACGCTTTTTGCACTATTTTCGACAAGCAATCGAAATTCTCTCAGAATATTGACAGTTAACAGGAAAACTTTCGAGACACTTCACATGAGACTCGGATACAGTCGTCAAAATAGGAGACGAAATGACGAAGGAGAAGAGAGTGGTGGTGTAACGAAATTGCCATTTTTGTTGACACAAACTTTTCCCTCATCCTTCAATAATTTTCATCCCTGCGATCTCTTCTTTTAATTTTCGTCTTCTTTTTCGCCCTTTAATACGAATGAAGAAGCAAGATTTTTAATCCGCTTACCGCAAAATGACAAGTATCTTCTTTCTAAACAAAATAAAATTGTTTTTCCTTCGTGCTTTATAATTTAATAAGTTAGTATATGGGACCAGTTTGTTTTAAAAGCGTTGTTGAACAAGACACTTATTGCAGTGTTTAACTAAAGGAACGGAGCTGGAACTGGTCCACCTTCAACACTAAAATATCAAATATAGTGCGACGGAATACTTCGGTATATTTTAGGTAAAGTAATTCTTATCTTATATAGCTCTGATAGATATCTGATTTTTTGGATGCGAATAAAATCGAGAAAGTTTTAAAATTGAATGGTATTTGGCCCATTTGATTACACTGGTTCAACTTTCGATGCAAAAGCAAAAGACAAAAATCAGCACTGATTACATTTTTACTGTGAGATTGAATTATGCAGATTCGGATGCAGGGAAGATACTTGAGTTTTATGCAATACTTTTCCTACAGCTGATTAAGCCCGAGTATTAATTATTGTTAAGAAAAATCATTTTTGTTTCCAGCACTTATCCTTTTACTAGGTCTGTTTAATTGGAACCAATCTTTCTGATACTCGGCCTTAAGCTATATGGGTACAGACCACAGACACATACACTCGGAGAAAAAATATTAAAAATTAGCATACTGACTTAAGAGACAGTTCAGGTTTTACCTAGGTATGTGAAAAATTAATACAAAATAATTTAAGTATATAAAATTTTAATATTCAGCACACTAATTTTCAACATATTAATCCTAATTTTCAATATTATTTTTACTATTTCTTAACAAAGGGTCTAAACAACCAAAAACGGCCCTTGATCCAATTGGGCTAATTTTTACGCCAAAATATCGATCTTTATGTAACAAAAATACTACGCAAAGTTTTAAACTTCTACCTCTCCCCTATGCGGAGCTGTAAGTCATTTTATGCAAAATATTGAGAAAATTCGATCTCATTTTAAAGTTAACCAAACTTTTTGGAACTTGGGTCGGTGATGGATCCGTATAAGGTCTATCCACAAAAATAACTTGAACATTTTTGCTCCATTCCTTCGTAATTGAATTTACTTTGGAAATTTTGAATGACCAAATATACACTTTCGGACACTTTGATAACATAGCCAAAACGCCAAGACATATAATTTGAGCCATATCATCACAGAAGTCAAGCTTTTATGAATTTTTCTAGTTACCCGCCGAGAAGACACGCTCATAAAACAGCCGTCGCGTGCTTCAACGTCATATCCGAAAAAAAACGTTTCTGCCAAATTGGAAAAAATAGCATCGTCTTTTCATAACCCAAAGCTCATCGATAACCAAACAAACGAAACAAAAAAAAAATTAATCTCTTAAAACCTCGCGTACAATTCTCAAGGGCGACTATAGGAATAGCTTTCAAGAGAAAACTTAGTATACTCTGCTCTTTTCCATCCTCATGCAACAATTTCTTGCACGAATTTCTCCTGCTCCAGATAAGACGTACAGATAAATTAAGGTTCTGGCTTAGCAGGGTGAATTTTGCCAAACACCATTTCCACGCCTTTGACCTTTACGATTTTCAGGTAAAATGTCCTCAAGTCGCAGTTGAAAGGCGGGCGGCGGTAGAGAAAATTTTCAAGTTGCCGCAAAGGCTGTAGGCATAAGGAGACAAGCACCTGCACCGAATGGTTTGAGGAAACTAAAAAATCCAATTACGAATTCGACGTGAGAATGGTAGAATTGATACGAAGCAGGCCACTCAGATAACTATTTTTTGGGAATTACTTTATACCTAGGAAAGGACCAATCGTCAATAAAAAAATCATCAGCATCAAATTCCAAAGTATTTTCTTCAGTTAGCTGTTTCAGAATGGTACCTATACGTAAAAAGAGACAGCAGCAGCGTCAGAAATTATACCAACGAAGATTCTATTTATTGGAAGCTGTTTAATACTGCTTACTTTCGAAATGCGTGTTAGGGTACATTTTAAACGGCTCATTCAGTCCTATCGAAACCTGCACCTTCCCTATGGGCAAAATATTTTGAAAACGGATCCGTTTTATTCCGGGTTATAATCCGTTTCTGGATTATAACCCGGAATTTTCCTGTTTTCCGGCTTTTAAAACGGATTTCGAACGGATTGTAATCAGTCTTGCCGGAAATGAGTCCGGATTATTGTCCGTGAAGGCTGTTTTTTGATATTTGTTGGCCCGAGTTATAATCCGTGAAACCGTTTTACAAACGGATTTAGAAAAATCGCCCAAAAATTATCACTGATTATAATCAGGAAGTCCGTTTTACAAACGGATTTGGAAAAATAATCAAGATGACAAAAATATCTGCAAATTTTCAGATCTGATGGTCGAAAATAGAAACGGACTGACAACGGATAAAATTCTCATTTTCCGGATCATTTTCTCATTTTTTGCCCATCGGGTTGTGTATAGGACTTAGTATATTACTAACAGATGATTGCTAAAAATCTATACCTATACACAGTTGTTTTCAACACTAGGAAAATCTATAAAAATCCGAAGCTTATGGCCAAATTGGAATAACGAGACCAGACGCGGAGACGCCGAAAATGCCCCCTAAAATCCAATTCTGGAGCAGAGTGATCCTATGGTATAAAAATTACCTGAGAAAGTCACCTCCATATAAGCACTGAAGCGAGCGATTGGCAGAGGAGGGTGACTCTGCGCTGAAAATAATTGACTTAGTTTTCATTTAATCCCTTTTATATACCTTGACGTCATCCATTTTATAATTCAAAGAACTGACAATTACGGAGGGAGGTGGGGTCATTCACCTTTAACCATTCTTGAAAAATTCCCAAATATTGACTTTCGAAAAAATTATCTTGATTTTAGGAAAAGGCATAATATTATACTTATCACCACCGTGTCGTGGTAAATGAAAATGAAATTTATAAAATTGGTATTTAATGTCCATTTCTAGGTTAGGTACCACAAAATGATAATTTGCGTCACGCATGTTCAACCTTTTTCACGGAAAATTTTTACAAGCCTGTCATAAAAAATGTCAAATTAAGCGATCGTGTTACGCTATAAAATTTTTTTTTTAAATTACGGCGAGTATAACCACATCATTTAATACTTTAACGCATTAAGCCTGATGAAAAAAAATTCTTCATTCCGGTGCACATTCAACCGTTAAATCGTCCATCGACAAATTAAAATAAATGTAAAGTTCACCGAGTCTATATACTTTTTTGCACGAAAAAGGTTATCGAACTTGAAATCCCCATACATCGTCCAGATCATTAATTTTCATATCGAATGTTGGTTTCATTTAACGGGAGACGTAATGAGACAGTTGCTCGACTTATTGGATGTACCGAAATTAAGTAGAAATGGGAGGGAATTATAAAAATTAGAAGTAGAACATGAAAGTTTGAAATATCAGGCATCAGCAGGCAATTCAAAAGTCGTATTTGCTGAAGTGCAAGCTTCAAAATCTTCTGCACAGATAAGAAAAAAATAATCAAGAATTCAGTAAGACGCATAAAATTTCTGCATAGTTTTTCAAATTTCGACATTGTTTAAATAATTTTACGAGTTAGAAATAAGATAACGAAAAATCAAAAGTATCTCGATTTCCATAAAAACCCAACAGAATTACAGCATCGGAACTTATTTTCTCTTATTAATTTACATATAGTCCAGCACTCTTTCGATCGAATAAAGACGCGACACAGCCGATGGGGTAGCAGTTGAATATCGCACTCCATAAAGGGACATATAGTAAATGAAAAAGTCGGCACTCGAGTATTCAAAATCCAAAAATCCGAGCTGAGGAGGTCAAGTCTGTCGCTAATCCTCTAATCATTTCTTGTCTTTCCTACCCTCCCCCCCTCTTCAGTGCGCTCGTAATTAATAATTATTTTATAAACACTGAATAAGTAAAAACAATGGGCACTTAAGGGAATGCGCACTCCTAGCTTCTCTAATCTCTTCACCATACAGTCCCCTATTCCACCGTAAATTCAGCCACTTTGTCCGAACTTTCATTAGCCGGCAAACGAATTGTTAATGTCTTTTTTTCCCGTCTCTCTCGCTCCCTCCTCTTTTCGACATTTGGCTGAAACTTTAAATTCGCTTTGCAAAACAAAGGAAAGCAAACCCTTCCGAATGATTCGACCAACTTTCGATACAATTGGTCACAGAAACTTTTCACAAGCGAGACACATCTCTTATAAAGAGTAGGTATAGGACCCCTAATAAGTCATTTAGAATGGGTTTTATACAATAAAAAGAAAAAAAAAAAGAAAAAAAAGAAGGGGTACAAAAAAAAAAGAAAAATAGTCACCAACATTGTTTTTCTCAATCACCCTTCCAATACGTTCCACCGAAGTCATAACTTTTAAACTTGAAAAATTCCAACCTAAACCCTCATCGAACTTCTCCACGAACGTCATTCCAACGGTAAACTTTGCCAAACCTTCGGCAAGTAAAACGACACTATAAAGTTGGCTAATTGTTTTTCACACGACAGAGAAGCGGGCGAAATAATGTCCATTTACAGCCCATTGTCTGTCGTAAAAAATTTTCTCCCCGTTTACAGCTACCTGGCTAATTTTGCCGAGGACAATACCTATCGAAAGTATAAGATTTTATTGTTTTTCACGCAGCTATTATGAGTTTTTATTGAGCTAAGGGATATTTTTAAAATTATGCAACGCGCCTTTTAGCTGTAGGGTGGATTTTCTCCCGCGCCCATTCGTCACAGCTGATTTTAATGGAGGCACTTAGAAGCTATAAGGTGAAAAAGTGATAATACAGTATTTGAGGAAACAAAAATTAAATATCTACTTATAAAAGGTTTCTTCAACGTCAACTTTCCATTCTAGTGCATATATCTATCTCTATTATGAGCCACTATGAGCGCCACAATGATAATGGTGTGAGGAACAATCATAAAAGATTCCACATAAATATGTTTTATATGGTTTATTTAATGTGGTGGTATGATATAACTACTCGTATATAGAATGATGTATAACTATTGCTCAGCTCAAAGTATTTAAAATTCAAGTTTTTAACCTTTGAGAATACGCGAGGCAAATTGGTCGTCATCATTCAAGTAGAATAATATTTGAAATAATCCGCATAGCCTATGTCAGAAAATCCCATGTCCGGATGTCTATCCCATACTCGAAATTCGTAAGCAAATTATTTTTCATTTCGTGATTACTCAGCTTCTACTTAACCGTAGAAAGCTGAATTTGGTCTCATCAGAAAAAAAGGAAAATCTCAGAATTATGATGATGTATAAATCTTTTCGATTAGAGTATTCGATTTCACTGCTAATGAGGAAAACATTTTCGAAAACTGTGAATTTTATTCTAAAATTCTACACAGCATTTCAGAACGGAGAAATATTTTCATTCATTCATTTTATGATAACGCAAAATTTGAGCGGAATTAAGCATAATTTGAGCGGGATTACAATGGGATTTGAGCAAATTTTGAGCAAACCGGAGTTTGAGTAAAATTGAGCAAAATTTGAGCTGAATTGAGCAAAATTTGAGAGGAATTGGAGTGTAATTTGAGCAAGATTTGAGCAAAATTTAAGCGGAATTGAGGAAAATTAAAGCAGAGTTGAGCAAAATTTGAGCAAAATTGAAGGAAATTGAGCAAAATTTGAGCGGAAAAGGGGGCGTAGCCCTCTCGGGGCACGCTAGTATTGCATATTATGCAACCTTAAATAATGAATTTTAATTTAAAACCAGTCGCATACGAGTATATTATGTGTATCTTTTTTTTACGCGAATAATTGAAAAATTAAATGTTTCCAGTCACCAGCTGTAGTACCGCAGATAATTATTTGGCACTTGTTTTCGATAGGTACGGAGGGTCTCATAACCGTGAAAGTGAAATTTATAATTTTCAATCACAGTATTGCTTTAGGTCAATAAACAAGCAATGACTTTCTAAACGCACTTCATAATTGTGGTCTTCTTTCTTTGTCCTGAATCAGTATTTACAGTACATCAGTTAGAAGGGACAGGTTCCTATCTAATTCATAAATTATTTCGATTCAAGTGGTTCTTAATTCGTACTCTTGATTTTCGGAACATCTGAAAAATGACCCGAAACTCACCCATACCAGAAAACCACTGCTTAACGCCGCCGTTCAGAACGAACATACGCATTTACTGTACATGGATGCAGTGCATGTAACAGACTTCTACTCGGATTACGTTATCCGTAGCACTATATACGAGTATGTATATGCAGTAAAACGTCCAAAATCAACGCCACTTTGTCCACACTATAATCTCTGCCCACGTTTTTCAGCCACTTTTCAGCGGTCATTTGCAGAGGTCCTACTTTATAAAACTTATACATATATAGGTATACCCAACTGGAACGCGTTATAAAGGTGTACACGAAGCCAAAAACAGAAAAAGCTCCCCCCCCCAAAAAAAAAAAAAGAAGAAGTAAGGATACTAAGTTATACGTATATATATACATATATAAAAAAAAAAAGGAAACCTCGGCCATACCGTATAATAGGTCGTATCGCCACATCCATGTCCTGCAGTTTTTACGGGTGACTAAATTTTAAATTCGTCCTTCTTGTTTCGGTTTTCCGGTCTTCCCGTCCAATCGGCCAACAAATGCGTCATATGGCGGCACCAAAAATGAGGGTACCGTTAGTCGTATATAGCTTACCTACAAAATGTTTATACGAGTGCACATGAGCATTTTATATAACGTAGGTAGCTATATATAGCTATACGGCTAACGTACAGCATTCACGTATATAACACAGAAAGCCCCTACTGTACACACCACCCCCATACGTGGTCGTAGCCTACTATATACCATCCGTCGTGCAGCAAATGATCCGAGAATATTCAAATTGAACTTTCACCCCTTCACCTCGCCTTACCAATCAGGGGTTTTGCAGCTTTTCCATCTCCACTGGGCAGCAGCAGCAGATATAAAACGGTATAGGTGAACTCGAAAGTAGAAAAATTGTACCCCATAGGATGAGGAGTGAGAGTCAAAGGGCGAAGTGGTGAAAAAAATTGTAAACCAGTAGCCGAGGCTAGTTCTAGACTGTTTTTAGCAGGTTTTCGAGCGAAAACCTTCTATTGATTTTGTTCTGACTTCCACAAACAGGTATGGGACTCGCACATAATATGTTATTCGTTTCATGATCTCAGGCAGAGTTGAATAACGTACAAGTTATTCGACTTGGCCAAAAAACGTACTACATAAACGAGTCTCGCCAAACTGATTCACTAGAGTGCGCGAGTATCTGCAGGAGGTGTTGTGGCGATAGCTGATGGACAGAATGCATCGAACGAGGTAAGGAGAGGAATTTCTTATCTTTTTTCAACTTTCCTCGTTCAGTATGTTCCATCCATCGGCTATCGTCACAAAACATCCTGTAGATACTTGCGCTCTCTGGTGAATTGGTTTGGCAAAATTCATTTTGGTGCTAAAACATTTTACACAGGCTTTAAGGGCACAGTCAAATTTCTCGTTCTTTATACAACTCTGATCTTAGGATTCCAAAAATACCCGTCTGGCATTTTCATATTTCTTTCTTTCTTTATTTATGTATGTTGGGGAGGGGGGGAGGGGTGTAAATCATAAATTCCAATTTTCAAGGCTAATTGCAGGGAAACGACAAAACGAATTGAGCTGAAATTCGAACTGTAAATGAACCGAAGTGCTTAGAGTTTACCATCCTAATTTCAAGTCAATTCTTGGTTAGTTTGGTAGAAAACTAATTTTGAAGGTTGAAAAATGTACGAGATAGGAAGAACTACAGAACCAGTATGGCTGAAATCAGCACCAGAGATGAATCTCAACGAGATTGAAGACTGATATAAATTCCATAAGGATCAGTTTTGGAGTTATCTATCGATATTATTAAAAATGTACCTAGCTAAAAACCGATGATTTTCTGACAGCTTTTAGAACAAATGGATTCCTTCGAGTTCTGATAGTTTTTTTCAGCTTTGGATGGCTTCTAATAAGACAAATATTTGACCGATTGAGCTGAAATTGCTACGGTGTGCAAACAGAAGTTTTTTCAAGCCAGTCTGTTCGTTGATTTTTGTAAAAAGTGATTTTGAAGGGTCTAAATAGAAATTCATTTTTTAATCTAATTTTCGGATAATCCTAAACTATGAACTTTTAATGGTACATGAGACTCCTGATACTGACAGTTTTATTCGAAAACCTGCTTTTCTAGCGGGGCTTGCAGCGTTAGAATTTTTTTGGTAGGTGCTTTCTATATAAACGACATATATGGAGGGAGGGTAGGTTTTTATATACCTATACATTTTTCCATCATCGAATATCGTTTTCGCCGGCAGAAGAAATCATTTTTACGACTTTTTATACTCAAGCGTGTAATTTTGTTTTCCGTGTCGTTTTTCTTCTCGCAAGGTTTTTCCTCTATACTTTCTTCTTATTTTTTTTTTTCTACCGCCACTATAGGTAGTATATTCTTTCAGTTTGTGTAAACCAATGGCCGTTTCATTCTTGGCGTGAAATTAGTAATTCCTTTAAAAAAGATTGATTATTTGAAAAAAAAAGTTTTTTCACCCCATTTTCTCTACTCTCTATCTTCGTTCTACTTCCATCCTCCACCTTTGTCCGATGTAATTTATTTTGCGCCTGCAGAATTGTCGCGTCCGCGAATCAGAAAACTTTTCTTTTTTCCATCTTACCCTCTTTTCTTTTTTTTTTTTCTATATTTATTCTGTTGTTGTGATGCCGTTAATTCCGGCATTCGAGAAAATAGCGCGGTAATCGAATAAAAGTTGTCGTTTATCGTTAAACTGCCGATAAAGATTCAATGGAATCGGTGGAGGTGGTTAAAAGGTAGAGGGGGGTAACCTAAGTGTTCGAGGTTAATTAACCGATAAAGTGAGTGTTTTTTCCCCGAAGTTTCTCGAGTTCATTGTGCTTTTCAAAAGTATTGCGCCAGATTTTTCTTCTACCTCCTACCACCCTTTTTAAACTCATTTTCTCCATCAGTTTGTTCAGACGAAAGCTAAACGAGGTCATTAGGTTTTAGATTGCCAAGCATTCCAATTCGGGACGTAGGACACTTTTTTTCACTCCGTATAGGGATTAACGATTCGAGATCTAAGGTTGGGGTTGTGAGTGCGAGGTTAAATAAATGGTATTCTTAAAATGTATATTCCAGTTACTCTGAGAAATGAAGCCTTAGGTTGAGGGAATTCTCTCTATTCGACAAGACGTGTTCGTTCGCCAAGCAGTTAGATTTCTTCTTTCAGATTTCTTATCACGGCCAGCAGCAGGCTGTTTCAGCACTTACATTCCTCCTATTGGCCCAGAAGAAGATGCACCCAAGATAGAATGACAGAATTTTCCCTTCCCAGCAATGTTGAGCCCACATTTAGTCTTTTTTCTCGCACAGAACTCTTTTACTCCAATAATCAACGATTTTTTAATACGTTTAAATTATGATTATTACTGAAAAACAGAAACTCCGATGTATTTTAAAAAGTGAACTGATAATAATTTTCGTCATTTGCCACCAGATGAAACGTAAACAAAGCTTGTGTGACGTCATTTTCGAATGGCTCTACAGCCCATCATGCAATTTATCCTTCCCCATATTGCAACATATCAACATTCTTGTAGCGTCCACCAATTCTCTTAACACAACTGCGCTAAGCCGAAAATTGAAATATCGACTCTCTGAATTCGGAGTTGTGGATTCTCAGAGAATGGAACAATTAATGAAGTCTCTCGATGAAAGAAAGCCTGAATGCGTTATTTACTCGTAGATACTTCTCGCACTTGCTTAAGTAATCGAACATAACAAACGAGCTAAATTACAACTTAATCGATATCCATGTCAGACCAGTGTCATTCGTACGCATCGGTTGGGTTCTTTAGAGGACACAAATCGCATGATGTAATTTTCTGTTTGCTCGTTATTAGCGAACCGTAAACGGTGTAACAATTTCTCGTCGTCGAAATTGACACCTGATGCGTTTACCCTCGTTTCTCGCATCCACAAATACACCTCGCGTCTCTCGTATCTACGTACGGCTCTTCAATAGGGATATACAATTTCGATTGAAACTGCATCGTCTTACGCAAATCTCGCCGGACGCACGTAATACGATTCCTGCTCATATAGCCAACCCTGCACACAGCTCTGCAGGGCCACCTCTTGTATGCACAATTCATTCCACAAAACGGAGGAAGTGTGCGGCTTATAGAAGTACTATACTAAATAGACTCGCTTGTTTTCAATAAACAGAGCAGCGGTATTATCACGTAAGTACCCCTCGGTGCCCCCCGTTCTCCATCGACTCAGATACATAATAACGATGGCTGGGTGGCGGGGTGCGGGGGCAAGGTTGCGGCGGTAATTTATGCCATCGGAATCGTTTTCCGAACGATGATTAACATATTGGGTATACCGGTATTTCGAAATTCCGTATGAGAGCCGCTAAACAAAAGCAACTACAAAAGCCATTTTGATACGACTGGATTAACACATACATATATATATATATATATACGCGCATACATGATAGTGCAGCCGCAGCAGCGAGAGTGAAGCAGTGAATATAAGGTGCGATAGTACAGCATCTCTCACATTATTAATGCTCGCTCTCGCGGTTTAATTTTCGAATACGTAGGTACGCGACCCCTTGGCGTATGAACTTAATAAATTTGTCGTAGCTAGGTACTTAATAATATAGGTACGTATTTTTCGAATAGACGATGAGCTACCACTAAACCAGACTGTGGAGAACTCTACTTATATTAGTCGAGAGTGAATTTTTCAGAGGTAATTAGCCATAAGGAGCAGAGGTAATAAGAAAGGCGTTAGTTTGTCGAGTTGACGTCTTCCATTATATTTGAAAACAAAAAGCACACCAGCGATGGCCATAAACGGTTCCAAGGACGGATAGAGAGAAGACATTTCCACGGGTACATAAAAGTGGGAATTAGAATTTGCAAAAGCGCTCAGGGCAGCACCGTAGCCAGGTGGGCGGCATTGCTCCTCAGGTACGGTTATATTGACCTGACGGGGAAAAATATTCTCCTCGAATGGCGATGAGAGATCTACGAGTATTTTGTCCCTTTAGAAAATTCAAGTCGTGCATCTTTCCAAAAAGTCGACAAATCAAAAAAAGTGATTTTAAGATACACAAAAACTGTTACCCTTCTCGACTATTTCGATAATCCGGCGAAACTTAGCAGATCTATAGTTGTGGGTTTATGTAATTCACCCCTCAACTATTAATTTTAATTACAAGTCAACAGGTTTCTGAAATGAAAGTTTTCCATTACTTAAGGCGTTTCGAATAGAGTGTAAAAATGTTGGAAATAATTGTAGGCACTCGTAAATGATGGAAGCTTTTGCTGAAGCCAACGTTGCCTTGTTCATATAATATTTCCTCTCTGCATCTACACGTCTCATCTTTTTCACTGCCAATGGCGTTTTAGAAAATTTTTAAAACTGAGAAATTTACGAAATTTACGATAGCTAAACGTCGCGTAAAATGTAGCATTGAAATTTCAGTATTTTTATTGGCTGCTAAGCAAATAAAAACGAAGAATTATTTATCTTTATTTACAAATGCTTAGCAGCTAATAAATACCGAAATTTCAATGACTTAAGGGCGTTTCAGATAATATGGAATGTTTTTCTCTCTTTCCACCCAAAAATGTCTCAAAATACGGAAATTTTACTTAATGAATTAGGTATAATCGAATGCTAAGAGATGAGTAAGCTTAGTAATCGGTTGGCGTACCAATAGCCATAATATATTCAAATAGCAGAATTTTCAACCTCAAAAAACCTCGTTTGAAAAATATAATTTTTGACTTATTCTTATTGTTACTCCCTCACATACTAAATATAATACTTATTAGTCTACATAAATAATTTCTTGCAGAATTTTCCGTTACAAAAGCCGTTTTTCAAACTTGTAAAAAATACTGAAAAACAAAAATCCCACGTAGTTTTCTACAGGATGACTACTTACATATGTGTACAGGGTGCGGCAAAATGACCGGCTACATTTTTTTTATAAGAAAAAAGATAAGGACATGCGGTTGCTTCTAAATAAAACTTCATTCCTTAAGGTTACGTATGAAATACAATCAGTGACGCACCCAGAAATTTTTCAAGGAAGGAGCTAAGGCATAAGTTTACTCAAAAAAAAATCCCAAAAAACTTAAAATCTTCTATTCAGCCTTTTTTTGATGAAATTCAAGACTTAAAGGGAAGGTTTCAGCTCCATATTCCTACTTTGGTGCGCTACTGAATACAATTTAATTTTCTCATGTTGACCATTTTGCCTAACACATTTCTGAAGGCGTAAAATCCAATTTTTTAACTTTGCTAAGTAATGGTTACATTATTTTGCAATTTCTTCCGCTAAATGCTACCAGTGATGGATAAAATTGACCGAGGAGGGGAATTCTGCACGTGTGGCATTCTTCATGGTTAGCGCAAGGAGGTAAATTCCCTATCGGCTGAATATGTAAGAAATTAGGGGAAAAAATATGATTATGCTTAGAAAAGTCTTAAAAAATTGAGTTTTACGCATTCGCAATTGTGTTAAGCAAAATGATCAACATGCGACTGAAATTTAATTTCATATGTAACCTTAAAGAATGAATTTTAATTTAAAACCAACCGCATGTCTCTATCTTATTGTCTTACGCAAATAATTGGAAAAACAAATGCGGCCGGTCATTTTGCCGCACCCTGTACAATGTGTACAAGTAAGTATAGTATCATGTGTGAATATTGGTATTCCTAGTTGTACCCGATACGGCTACACCAACACCAAAGATTTACGCTATCCGCCGATTCATTTCGTAGCATCCAAAAATCACAGAAAAATGTCGTCGAGCCGTACGAAAAAGAAGATTAAGAAAGAAAACTTTGAAATAATTTTCGCCCGAAAAGCTCGTGTTTATACTGAATTACTCGTAAAAACGAATGTCTTCACTGCTTCGTGCCATAAATTTTCCACATCCATTACCTCAAGCTGCTGCTTCCCCGTTCTAAATGTTTCCTTTTTTCTCTCTCCCTCACACTTTTCTTTAATACCTGGTTAATTTTAATGAGTGAACGATGGAGTGGTTCAACCCGTTAAGGGAGTCAAAAGTACAGGAAACTCTAGACACGAATTCAAAGAATTCGCCATTTGCCACGGCGAATATTTCTTGCCAGAAAGCATTCTGCTTCGGCTGCGAAAGGTGAAAAGTAAGAAGAAGCATACGAAAAAGATCTGTATAGCTCCGGGTCTCTCCATATTTCTCTACTTTTGATAATGCCAGGGTGTAAAGTACTCGACGATCAAATTAAGAACATCGTATAATTCTTATACAGCAACTATATATATATACGCATCCTGCAGTGCGCGAAGAAATTTATAATATAGGTAGTCTATATATGTAAGTAGATGGATATAGGTATACCATAAGATGGCTTCGACGAAAACGGTCCTGAAATTCGGGGCGTAGATAACGAATTTAATTTTCTCTCTTTCTCACCAATTTATGAGTTTCAAATCTACTTTAATTTCTTCCTTACGGCCTGCTGCTAACGTAACTGTGCGCCATTAACTCGCATCTTTCAGAATAGTCGCTGCGTAATGCGTATATATACATACACCTCCAAGACGTATGAATCAAGTCTTAAAAAATTTTCCAGCTTTTCGTGCTTCCTCCTACCTGCACCGACAGCCAAAATGAGATGAATGGATTATACGGGCTAGACGGGATAGCAGTTCAGAATTAAGACACACGCTACATCTATAATATGCGATGATTAAGCTTTATGTGCATTAACACTTTTGTAGAAGAGATTACCTCATGGTTGTTGTTGTTTATGTATATGCTTCCAAAAACTTTGCACTCAACCGAATGTTTAGCATTCCAACAGCTACTATACGACTTTGTTAAGTATAAAAACCGACGAATTTTGTCCACAGATTGTACCCCAAGTTTTGAAGCGAAAGCTACGAATTTTTAGATACGTTTCACATCTTGATTGTATAGGTTTTCTATTCTTTTATAAAATATAATACTTCGAAATTGTTTTCCAACACAATACTTTTTTTTTTCACGTTATTTCATGATTTTTCAGTTTTATCTCTCAAATCCTACTGATCCAGATTATATACAGGAACGTTTGGTGAAACTTCAAAACTCAAAAGAAGGGTAAAAAAAAAACATGATCATGATTTTCACGAAGGAAACTTGAATAAAAATAATATCTAACTTCACATCAAATGAAAATAAATCAGACTTGAATACGCATTTCCCAATTTTTCGGAAAACACAGAAAAAGGTTATACCCATGCAGACAGTGGGCATAACCATGGGTAGCATATCGGTTCTGAAATAAAATTGCCAACAGCATACAAGCGTCAACTTTCCTTCATGACAGTCTTTATCATAGCACTAAAATTTTAGCAGCCTATTTCACTGATGGCCTAGGTGACGATAGATATACTCTGAATAAAATTTGCAAAAAATTAGTAAAGTTTGCGATGCACGACTATAGGGAGAGCAAAAATTAAATTGGGTAATGAAAGCAAAAGAGAAGTTGCGTTTTTTACGTCCAACTTTATAAAAACTTTCATTACTCTTGAGAAGCACCTCATTATCTTTAATTTCTTCGCTAAATGCAACAATTCAAAAGTTTTACATCAAATTCAAAAGTATATCTATGTTAAATTTGTTTTACGAACATCGAACGCTAATAAATTCAAGTGCCCGGTTAATTACGAGTACTGCAATATAATTTCTTTTACAGTTGAGAGAAAGTTGAAAAGAGAAAAATAACATTCATTCTCAACTTTTTTTTTTTTCCTTTCTTTTAACAAGTTCCGAAGTTAACATAAAAATTTTGAAATTTTCTTCCACGTTTAAATTCCCGCAGTAATTGTTTTTCAAGTCGGTTAGGTTTTTTTCCTTCTCATTCTCGTTCTTAAAATTCGTGAACAATAAAAAAACCTAAAAAAAAAAAGGAATAGGAAGGAAGGAAACAAGTGGGGGTGAAAAAAGGTTGCCAACGTTTCCTTCCATTCTTGTTTTTTCTCCATTTGAAATCCGGTCGTAATACATTTTTAGAAATTTTAATTGGAAACATGGTGCCCTGAAAAAAAAAAAAAAAAAAAAAAAAAAAAACAGACTGAGAAAAAGTAGAAAAAAATTACTCGGCAAACTTTTTTCAATTTTTTTCTTTTTTCTTTCTCCAAGAAAAACCGTACAAACATGGATGGTTTTATATAAAAGAAAAGCATTTGATTGAAGATTTTGCCTTACTATAAAAGAGAGAGCTATATTAAAATTCACGCACGAAACGAATTTCATCGAATTTTTAATACGTCTCTTTTTTTTTTTTTATTTCACTTTTTCTCTTCTAAAAGTTTCTTTTTTCTCTTCTTTAAACTTATACTTTAGTTATAAAAGAGCATTTATTTGAGTTTTTGCATAATTAGAGAAATCGTTAAATTTACGTCGCAATTTTTTTTTTTATTTTAGTTTTTCTTTCATTTTCTTCTCTGCAGTCACACAGTCTGGTTTTAAATACGATACTCGTGCCTAGAAAAAAAATTAGACTTATTTAGAAAAGTTTTTCCACTTTCTTTTGCCTCTATACTCTCTTCTTCGTTTTATCAGTAATTTAATAACATGTAAATTTTCAAAATCAAATTTTGACGAGGAACGCGAACACGTGTTTATATTTTATTTATTTTACTGATCGTAATCTTGAATATATTCTGCGTGTTCAAAATTTGCCAAACACAAACACGTGAAATGATTTTTTCGTAACTTTCCTTTTTTCTCGGTTTTTCAAGAAAAAGAAAAACACACTCCGCGCAGTCGCGCATAATTCGCTGAAATTTATTTTACGAATTTCAAAGTTTTTATGGGCTAATCAACATATCGGAAGCCTAAACAGATTTCTAGAGTGCGTCAGCCCTCAGCCAAAGAGCGACGTAAAACACGTCATGGAATCATCAAGTGAATATGAGTATTAAAGTGAATATCAGAAAAAGACGATAATTTACTCATCAACAAAATAACAAATTTCGAGTAGTTCCGATGATTTATCATGATTTCTGCATACCAAAAGAGATATAGAAGTGCTAACTTCTACTACTAGAACTTTCAGATAAAGAATTTTCGTATTTCTCTTTTTCTAGGCAAATATATTTTTTGGGACAGTTTGGGCCTCCTCAGGAATTGATGTATTGTGGCTCTTTTGGTGGATTTCTAGAAGTTGATAGAAAAACGAAAAACAAACGAAAAAGGTGAAAAGTTAAAGAATTTAAAAAAGTGGCGAATAAATGAATTATTATAAGGCAGCTTTCAATGCTATATTCTTCCTGACTCCATTATATACTTAATACATAAGCGATAAAATGCAGTAACTGTAAACACAAAGCTGAATGTAGGAAATTATAATATAGTTGTCGACTTCATCTTTCATTTTTCAGAATTAACGCAAGCCAAGTTAGGCGGTCAACCCCCCTTCAACCCCTTAATCTGACTAAGTATGAACGTATATAGAGTGCCTACCCTCGAATCGTTTAAATCTATCAAAACTTTTCCGCGGCAGAGCGAAATGGAAAGCTTAATTCGAAAGAGAATATTAGCGTCCAATTAATTCCGAAGAACGGTTGCAAAATGGGTAAATGAAATTTCAAATTTTTCCCAAAGTTCGAGAAATTCGGCGAAATTTAATATAAAGTACCGAAAATTAAGAGAAGTTTATAACGCTGTCGTTTCTTATACGAAGGTAGTTAATATACTGGCACTAAAAAAATGACCCCCAACTACCCTCTTCTGAGAGTGTGCAACACGTGTTCAACGTCACTGCAGGCAAAGCAAAGCATGAAATTTACATTTTCGCCAAAATACTCAACCCCGGTACGATGGGGGGAAAAGGCGAGAAACCAGGAGAGCAATGATGAAACCAAAATCAAATTGATGATGATGGGCCACGCGGAACTAAATTTATACGAATAAAATGACTTCGAGGCTTCGAAAAAGTAAGTAAATACGATAAAGAAAAGTTAACTTTCGCAGCGTATTCAAGAAGGTAAATTTAAAGTTAGGTATTCAACCTTTCGTACAGATTGTTTGGTTTCATAAAATAAGATTGGTTCGTGCTAATTATTATTATTATTCAACCTATACCTGAAGGCACAATCAAACGAAGTGTTATCCCTACTCCATTTTCCCTACAATAGAAAATCCTAATGTAATAAATGAATTGCCTAAAAAGCACAACTAGAAGAAAAAGGAAAGACGCGCATTTATAAATTCATATTATACGATAAATTCTTAAGATATTTCAGTTAACTGTTGGAGGTTTGATACAGGGAGGCTGTAGGGTGAATATGTTCTTGAAATTCCAGCCATTTTTTCTTTGGGGATGATCTCACTTTTTTCCCCATTGCGAGTTCCGCTACACAGGCCTCCACATATATGTCTGTTCCTTTTGAAATTCGACAAGGGCACTCAACAAAGTGGGATGATGTTTCCTCACCACAAGGTAAAAACGGTTGGGCCAACCCTCACTACAGTTATTGGTCTTGTGAGACTTTATGAGGGCAGCTTTGTAGTGGTTCTAGAGTGATAGTGGGTATTGAGGTGGGATTGCAGCTCTTCAACCTCGTCCATAGACTGCCATTACTGCATTGCATGGCAATAAACTTATTTCATGGTCAATTGGGGATAAAAGCATTAGCGATTTTGTCCATCAAGGATTTTATCCATTAGGGAAATATCTTAGGACTTTTGGCATTAGGGAAAATGGATTAGGAATAAAAGAATCAGGGATTTTGTCTATTAGGGAAAATGTCTTTAGGGAAACTGGATTAGGGAATGTGTCCGGGAATCGAACGTTACAGAGTGCTGAAACCAGTTTTACAGTGTTTCTTTATTTACATCTCAATGGTGGACAGTTACTATAATTTGAAATATCTCGATAGCGAATTCAAGATGTAAAACTAGGTGACTGCCCTTTTGGCTTAAATTTTTGACCAAAATTAGCTCTTCCCACTGGTAAGTCGTCTGAAAAATACTAAAATTTGAAGAAAAAAAATGTTGGCTGCCTTCTGACCAAATCCTGTATTTGTTTCAAAATCAATCGACATAGTTCTATTATTTCAGCTCAATCTGAATAACTTGAGATACTTGACAATAATAAATTATAGAGCATTCAACTTAGATTATTTTTCTTTTTTTTTTATAAGTAAAAAAACTTTCATAATCTCCGCAGCGGAAAGACTAGAATTTTCATATGGTTTCAAAAATTAATTTTTCGCCGTATTTTTATACCGCCGCGCCCCAATTTAAATCGTCAAAAGACCCAACGAAAGTCGCGTAGCGAGTACCAAACAAGCACAGAGATAGAGACGGAACGAGTAGAATTTACTCCAAAAGCGAACTCGAGAGTGGAAGATACGGAAAGGACAAATTCTAAATTATGTACCGCCAATTAAGATAAGCGTTTGTGCGAAGATAGAAACGTACTGTGTGTAAAAGGGATAAAACAACGATCTCGTTATTTTATATTTTCAATTGCACACAGAGAAGCGACGAAAATAACCCAATTGCAATTTTCTGTATACGAAATGGAAAATAGGTACCCTGGTTCCGGAATCTGACTGGGGGAGGGGGAGGAGGATAAAGTATAATGGTGTGCTGTGTGTCGCTAATCGAACCCAGATCGATGAATTGAGTCTTTCAACTCTCATTTTGAGTGCAGCACCGACCGTATATACACGATTCGACGAGAAATAGAAATTTAAATGAATCTTTCGGTCTAATTAAGCGAATTTTTCTATTGAAAATGAAGTCAGGAAAAAGCGAAAAAAAAAAAGAGGAGAAAATCGACTTTCTTCTCTATTTCGGAATATTGGCGTCTTGATGACGGAGCGGAATGACGGGCAGGGGTTTGAAATGGAGACGAACGCGTAAAGCGTTTTTTTAATACCCATCTATAATCGAATCTCTCTATAATACATATAAAATCAAAATCTGCTAGTCTTCTTTAAAAATAGAAAATACGCTCCATATATACTTAGTGGGTAAGTGGTTCAACGTGGATTTGTCATTTTCGAGATTCGTCATACAGCGTTCCAAAATTTCACCAGCCAAAAAATCACATTACTAAAAATTTAGATACGCTCGCGCCACTACGATGAATTGTTGGGGTGGCTATTAAAAATTCAAAATTGCGGGGCCGGATTGCAAAATGTGCGCAGAGCAAAAAACCGAGCTTTGAGATAATCCTACGATCTGGTAGCCAAAGTGCAGACTGCATAGGTCCTTCATTGGCTAATGCAAAAATACTCGTAACTTACCCAAAACGCGATATGCGCATCTCTATTGAACCGGTGAGATGCTAATCGACTCGATTCACTTCACAGGAAATGAACAAAAAAAAAAAAAACTGTTACAGTTTGGTATGGTGGTAAGATATTTTGCTTCACTGAATATGGTTGGACAACTCTACTACCAACCCGATGGGCAAAAAATGAGAAAATGATCCGTAAAATGAGAATTTTATCCGTTGTCAGTCCGTTTTTATTTTCGACCATCGGATCTGAAAATTTGCAGATATTCTTGTCATCTTGATTAGTTTTCCAAATCCGTTTGTAAAACGGATTTCCTGATTATAATCAGTGATAATTTTTGGGCAATTTTTCTAAATCCGTTGGTAAAACGGTTTCACGGATTATAACCCGGGCCGACAAATATGATAAAACAGCATTCACGGAAAATAATCCGGACTCATTTCCGGCAAGACTGATTACAATCCGTTCGAAATCCGTTTTAGAAGCCGGAAAACATGAAAATTCCGGGTTATAATCCAGAAACGGATTGTAACCCGGAATAAAACGGATCCGTTTTCAAAATATTTTGCCCATAGGGAAAGTGGGCCCTTCAGTTCCTATTCATAAGTTTTCAAACTTGGTGCTTCTGTTGAGTCTTACATTATTCATTTAAAAAAATTCTAGCGCAGCAAGCCCCGCCAGATAAGCAGGTTTTCGATTGGTAGTATACAGGGTGTCATGAACCCTAAGAAAAGCATCGTTTTTGGCGACATTTTTGCTAATATCTTTTGAACCGCTAATTCGATCGACTTGAAATTTCTATCAGACCTAGATCTGGTCAAGATTGACCTTTGGTGCAAATTTCAGCCTTATTGGTTCGGCCGTTCGTCTGTTCTCGCGTTCGAAAGAATGGATGGCGTAAGAAACAAAAAATAAATAAAGAAACGGTAAAATGCGAGATGGGTATTTTTGGAATCTGGAGATCATGAAACGAATAACTATGATGGTCTGGCGCCTATTTGTGAAACTCAAACCAAAATGAATAGGAGGTTTTCTGTCGAGAACCTGCTAAAAATGTGAATCGGGGTTTGATAGCACCCAAAATAAGAATAGATACGAGGGTAGTTCAAATATAAACCGGAAAAATTGAATATTGCCAAGCAGAGGTGAATTTTGGTGCGAATGGCAATACAGTCTATTAGATACATTCTCCACTCACTACCCTGACGGCATAAATCAGTTCCGTCTTGAAAAAAAAGTCTACGAGAATATGGAGTGTAATGGAGGTCAAGTTTTCCTCTGCACAACATTTTTACTGAGGACATGTGTGCGTGTATTAAGTTGCATACGGTCGTGCGTTGTTGTGAGGCAGTAAAAAATGTTGCGCAGTGAAATAATTTTCTTCTGGTTCACTCCAAGTTTTCGGATCCGTTTTTTTCAAGACGGAGCGGACTTGTGTAGTCAGGGTAGTTGGTGGAGAATGTCTCCAACACAGGGAGTTGCTATTTGCACCGAGCCTAAATTTTGCTTGATGGTATTCAATTTTTACAATATTTGAACCACCTACGTAGTAAAATAATAATAATGCTGGAGAAGCTAAATGCTGAAAGTACACATTAATAAACCTGTTTTCTCAAAAATTGATTTCGTTCTTCGAACAGTAAAATTTTCAAAGGCGAATATAAATTTTCTTTCTCGTCCCCCAAAACGAGTTTCGAAAACGCAATTATACTCGTACAATATAAAGCTCGAGAAAAGAGGAAGATTTTCGAATGGTAAATACCTACCTACAAACAATAAAAGAGAATCCGGAATTGATTTTTTAGTAGCTGTTTATTACTAGAAAACAAAATACGACGTATGTTGAATGTGTTTAAACGAGAGTTTTAAAGGCTCATTTTACGAGTTCCGAACCGTCGCGTCGTCACAATCGTTGGGTTTTATTCGTTTTTACAGAACCACCCACCCATATTCTGGGGTGTCGAATGTGTATGAACGACAAAGGAAATAAGTACGACAAAGAAAACTTTTACGAGTATCATTCATTAAATTTATGGGATACTCGTTACGGCACCGTTCTGATTGATTTCAAAATAGCTTCAACTCCCTCCGATATATTCAGAGGGTGAGACCATCAAATGAATACTTTTTTTGGCCCTTTCGCCTAATTATTCGAAAGCCTTTTTCTCAAAAGTAGCGTAAGAGAGGCGGTAATAAACAAAAATTAATTTCAAGTCCAATATCAAAATCTTGTTGTTCTACATTCTCGAACATTATAGTCTTACTCGTACATTAAAATACGAATTCATACTTAAAAGTCTTTTTAATTCACTTTAGACATCGAAGTTAATTGGTTACGAACAGCTAAATACGATATGAGCGCAAAAATAAGCCAGTTCTTTTCGATTTTAGTTATTGATTTTACATGAATAATTTAATTTTTGGCCCTTGACTCATTGTACAGTTTGGTACTTGAAACAATGATATTGTACTTCAGATACAACTGTACGAGTACCTTGTAAATATGTACTCAAGCGTGAAGGTTTTCAAAGTACTGCAATATCTGAAAGTCTGGTACATCAAGACAATTTTGAAAAGTTCAAGTGAAAATAATTATACAGGGAAAACGCCAGGCAGAAAAATAAAAAGAATGATGTCTAATTTTTATAATACGCTTCTCTCCATAAATTATTTCTCAACCTTCGGTGAAGTTCTACCAGCTATGGGTCACACAATTATTCAAAAATTTTAAGCAGAGCTTAGAGCTTATATGGTTAGACACTAAAGTACATAAAACTGCTAACTTTCGCAACTATCCAACATACGAAAGCTTCACCAGTTGACAGCGAGTATTGTAAAAACAAAATTAAACCTCATAATGAGTATCCCTCCTCCAAAATTAATATCCATCCGTCAACGCGTTCACGAATGCTAAAAAAACGCCAACATCGCACTCGCCACAGTGGGGCTTGATAGGGGGCTGGCTTCAGAGCACAAACGATCGGCCGGAATTAGGCTACTTTACTCGACATCATTTTTGGAGACCTCGACCGAACACAATTTGTCAAAAGTATACACCTCAAATGTCAACATTTAAAATTAATGAGTGACAACAGCGCGTCGCTTCGTCCCACCTCCACCCACCAAACCGCCTCACTGTCGCCCCCTAACCACGACACCCCGTAATGAAGTTTAAATACGACCCTCCGAGTGCGCAGCCCCTCCGATCGTCTTCTCCAAAGTTGCTCGTTATTCGGCACTTCTCGGCTTCGCTATTCCGACGGGTATTTTTTGTTTGAGTAAGGCGCCAAGGTACGCGAACGCGGTGGATATAATATTGTAGGTAACATACATACACACCATACAGGAGTTGTGTGTAATGGCAAAATAGGCACAGAGATGTGAGGGGGAAGCACACAAGAGAAGACGGAGACGTCGAAACGGAGACACACAGTGCAGGCGTAGCGAAAAAGAACGACAAACGAGCTCTTGTCTTTGACCCCTGACCCCCCAACCCCTCCGCATCACCCAAATGAGAAAACGGCAAACGTAGAAAAGTGCCGAAAGGGAGAAAAAAGACATTTTTCAGGCAGTGGCAGCATAAGGGGGTCTGGAGAGACGGGCTGTACTCAAATAACGACAAAAGTTACTCCTCGCTCCCCCTCCTCCTGAAGGTTGGTACGAGCGACTTTACTTTTTGTGAGGAGGATGAATGACTATGTGAATGAAATATTTTGTTCATCTGAAACTATAGAGCGGATAAGAGAGAAGGAAAACAGAAACATTTTCTGTAATAATGTTACGTAGGTAGGTACTACATAATATTTATTCGCTACAAAGTCTGGCACTCCTAAGTCTACCGAAGGCATTGTCGACGAATACAAAATTTATTGAATACAATGCAAACTGCATTTTAACACTACAAAAATTGAAAGATTTTGTTAGAAATATATAATATGATCTTATTGACTTATTCTCAGTATAGTTAACTAGATTCGATATCAATTATCCATCGCAAATAACAAAAATGTCCCAGACATGAACTCTCAGCTCTTCAATAGAATCTGCGTTGATTTTTGCATCATATTTAATCGTAATAACTTCTTGAATACCGTAAGTCAAGGTGTCTTTAGAATCGAGTGGTGACGTTACCGAACCCTAATTTTATACAATTCCAAAACGACTCAGCAGTAAGAATAGAAATGTATACTAAATTAAAAATTCTTTCGGTTATGATGAAATTGAATAACTTTTTCATGCATTTGAGATGACTCCTTTTTTTTTATTTATGAACAGTCTCACTCTCTAGGGGGACTTGGCTTACTTTTTTTAAATCAATTTTTCTCTCCCTCTCTCTCTCTTAAAGACTTTCTTATTCCCAGATAGAATTCTCGAACATGATACAATTATTAGTTTTTCAATATCACTATTAGACAGCTGGCTGGTCAAAGTTGAGAAATAGCAAAGATATCAACAAAATCAGTCCGGTATAAGGAATGGAAAAATTTGTTAACCATGACCTCTTCTTAAAAGACACGTATTCTATTTGTTTCTAAAAAACAAACCTATTCAAATATTTTAAGCCGACTAATTCTATTTCGCAAAAGCAATACCGTTGCTTTCATGACTCTGATACCCTAAAAACGTCATTAAAAGACACGTATTCTATTTGTTTCTAAAAAACAAACCTATTCAAATATTTTAAGCCGACTAATTCTATTTCGCAAAAGCAATACCGTTGCTTTCATGACTCTGATACCCTAAAAACGTCATTAAAAGACACGCGTATTCTATTTGTTTAAAAAAAAAAAAAAACTATTCAAATATTTTTAGCCGACTAATAAATTATGAAAATGATAAAGGCTCTGCCGATAATTAAATTCAAATACGCCAAACAGTAAAAAATACGAAATATAAGACATTTCTTGCAAAGTCACATTCACAGACACGAAACAAAATGAAACCTGTAATTTCATTATACCTAAACATATAATTAATTATACCGTAGAAGAGAGTGGAAATTAATCTTGATGGGAATATCGGAATTATGCTTTTAAAACGTTTCGTTCGAATTCGAATTACGAAGAATTTGCAATCATGATAAAAAAACCACACATAATTATGATCTTTTCGCTAACTATAAGTAATATAGAAGAGAAGATGCTACAGAAACTAATATTTTCGTGTTTTCGCTAGAGAAAAATACGAACGCGAATAGACTATACCTATACATATTTCGCATCCCTTCACGAAGACTGAACGTGAGAGCAGCGAGTAAAATTAATGAGTTAATTAGGAACAAACCGACGTTGCGTAAATTTTGCAAATTCAGGTAACTATACATTCGACGCTTAATTCGCCCTCTCGCCACAAACACAAAAAAATTTACAGGCACGCCATCAGTGCTTCGAATACGGAACGCCTGTAGCTTCGCGAATCAAAGTGAGAAGTACGAGTTGTAGTTTGATTAACAAGTTGCTGAAAAGAAGACGCAGCCACATGCAAAAGAAGCCTGCAACTTTGACAAAGTTTCACTTGTACATATCTTACAAATGCAAACTGCCACTAAATAACTTCTCAAAAAACAACTTTTTGCCTCAGAATTGTGTAGCTATAACTCGCTTGCTCGAAACAGTGAGGCTAATTTGAATATGTTCTTCAAAAAAACATAATATGCATGAGACACAGAAAACAAATTCTCGGTAGTAATTTTTACTGCCTATATTATTTATAAAATAAACCCGGTACAGTTTGAGATTTATAGTGGATATAAGATGGGTATTTTTGGAGTCCTGAGATTATGAAACGAAAAACTGTGAGGATCCCATCCCTATTTGTGAAAGTCACAGTCACACCAAAATTAACCGAAGGTTTTTCGTTAAAAACCTACTAAAAATAGAAGAAGTACCACAAAGCTTATTTGAGAAAAACGACTTCATAGATCGATAATATATTATTTATATTTTTTAAAGGTATTTTATGCCACCATGCAGCCAAAATGGGTACGAAGATATGTATGTTTGAAATCCTCCGGTCAAGGCGAATATAATAATGAGAGGAGTGTTGAGAGGTACTGAGGGGCGGGACAGCGGCTGGCCCCCGTTTAAGCAGCAGACAGTCAATCGAACATTTTCCTGTTATTTCACAATAATAATGTGTGTTGCTATCTGTTGAGTACATTTTGCACAAACACTCAATAGATTCAGTCAGTAGAGAATGTTGTACTTACAATTAAAGCAGCGGGTAGATTTAAAACCACAAACGTCGTATATTGAAGATGAATTCTTTTTACTAGACCCTTAGGTAGCCAAAAATTTTGTGTCCTGTGATTCCTCAATGTTCTGATGACGTCATCATACAATGTATAACATTTTGTAGACGCAGATGACGTCATAATACCTAGGTATAACATTTTAGACGCCACTAAATGATGACGTCATCATACGTAGGTATAAAATTTCACAATCATGGAGATAAACATTCCGAATTAAGAATTATGACGAGAATGATGACGTCATCATACTGTGTATAACATTTTGTAGAAGCAAATAATGACGTTACAATACCTAGTTATAACATTTGAGACGCAAGGAAATAATGACGTCATCATACTCATTTCTTTTTAAATTTATGAGAAAAATATATAAGTACCTATCCGCTTCATATCCCGATGGGCAAAAAATGAGAAAATGATCCGGAAAATGAGAATTTTATCCGTTGTCAGTCCGTTTTTATTTTCGACCATCGATCTGAAAATTTGCAGATATTTTTGTCATCTTGATTATTTTTTCAAATCCGTTTGTAAAACGGATTTCCTGATTATAATCAGTGATAATTTTTGGGCAATTTTTCTAAATCCGTTTGTAAAACGGTTTCACGGATTATAACCCGGGCCAACAAATATGATAAAACAGCCTTCACGGAAAATAATCCAAACTCATTTCCAGCAAGACTGATTACAATCCGTTCGAAATCCGTTTTAGAAGCCGGAAAACAAGAAAATTCCGGGTTATAATCCAGAAACGGATTATAACCCGGAATAAAACGGATCCGTTTTCAAAATATTTTGCCCATAGGGATACGTATTCAAAGAAATTTGTTTTGTAAAGAAACAATTATGGATACTTTTTATAAACTACTACTGTAAAAGAGATTTCATCGTGAAGGCTGTAGCTATTTTATATTCGTATTGATTAACCCATTACCAACAAATTTTTATAACGCTATTCTAACATTTATCTAACAGCTCACCTACCAACCAATTTCCATTTTTGTGAACGGTTTCATATATGCAACTCAATTTCCCATTTAACGGAGGCGAGGAGGCGAGTAAAATATAAACTTGGGAAAGAAACAGCAAAAACCCTCTATATGTAAGCGAAAAGGTGATATCAAAAAACGTACGTATAGTTGAAAAAAAAAAAAGGCAACATACTCGCTGCTGGAAATAGAGAAACCGTCATTCAAACGCAGGCTTCACAGACACCACCATCTCAACAACCTTTCAAGTACAATGTAAATACATTTTACAACTCACTTTTTTCATTTTTTTCTTCTTCATTTTTTTTTATCACCAACTTTTGCTAGACATTTTCTGTGTTATAGAAAACGGCAGGCAGGTACCAACAGTATGTACCTACAGTTGAAAATGGAAAAACATAAATAGAAAAAGGGGGTAGAAAGAAAAACCTATACGCTAAAAATTTGAGAAACGAGACAGAGTGAAATTTTGTTGTCACAAATGTCTGTTTCATCTATCATGAAATGCGTTTGGAATATAATGAATACCGTGAAACAAAGTGCAACAATCCGACAAATAAAGAAAACTCTAATGATAAAAACGTTACAAACTATAACACAGACATTGATAAGAAGAAATTTAAAACGTTTTAGTACTAATGAACCTAAGCACTCTTTTGTCGAATGAGAAATTCGAGCAAGGTTCAGTGAACCTTTGAAAGCTTCTTAGAAACTCGAGCAATGAGAACAGAAATTAGCTTGCAATGTAAAAAGTTAAATTCTTGGTAGTTCTGTTAATCAAATTACTTAATAGTTCATATAAAATACAACACTTATGGGTGGAGGGGGTTACATTATATTTTAACCATAATTTTAAAATAGCTACGGGCTTCTGACGTCACAGATATAACAAACTCCTATATAATAGATATGCCTAATTTAACTGTTACTATGAAATAAATACTATTCATGTGAAATGTTAATCGTCTTACAAATGAGGCGCTTGAATTTCCAGGGATGTTATGACATTCATCAATTATTTATATAATTAATTTAGTCATATTGTTTCTTTTAGCGACATGGTCAGTCATTGCATGTAATAATTATGCTACGTTTTGAAAGAGTACACAAAAAGCATCGACATCAAGGTCATATAGCTATGTACGTAAAATATTGGGAAGCAAATAAAATTCATTTTGGTAAAATGAACCCTCTTTTTGGCCTTTAATCGTATGGTACTGGACAGCCATAGCAAACCGAATTTCAAATAGTCAATATGGCAAAGTGTCTAAGTGGCTGTTGGGAGTGTGCATGCTCAATTGCACGCGGTTCAATTTCGGACCCACTTTAGCGACTCTGGTAGATTGTTTCCAGAATCAACCAATCCACCGAGTCACAATAATTCATCAAACCATCAGCTGATTTGAACAATTATGAGTTTCTGCGCATGTGCAATCCAAACTACACTATAAATTGCTACAGCGATTTTGACAGCATCGATCTACAAGGTAGGGATAGTTTGCTGGTTGTCCAGCACTATATAATTATGTGTATCAGGGAGACATCCACCAACCCCTATGTGATCACGAGGGAGGTAAAAAGCATGTAAAAATGTTGCAAAGCGTCTAATAAATATTTCGAATATTTTCCCAAAAGGCAGATTTTGCAAAGGTCTACAGCTACCCTTCAGCTTCCAATCCGCAATACAACGAAATATTCTGAAATTGTACTAAAAACCTCTATAAGAAACAGAATTTAATTAGCTCATTTTTCAAACTCATTTTATTTTCTTTTAACAAAGGAAAAATTTTACCATTTGATCCGAATTACAGCGCGTGCTCTTCACGTAACATTAAAAAGTATCATGAAAAAGCTCGCGCGTTTTCAAACCGAACTCTTTGATGATTGAATGATAAGGAAACACTTCTCCAACTTTTAAATAGCTACTTACATTTTTTTTTCCGTCCCAATTTGCGAGGAGGAAGGAAAAAAATTTCGAATTGAATGAAAGTGTTTATAATGAGACCATTTTGACAGCGGGTACCGCGATTATCGAAAATCACTATAAAAGGGGTTATACAGGAGCAGGGGATGCTGGGGGAAGGCTTTCCAACGTCGAAAATGTAACGGAGCTACGAGAAATGTGTGGCTTTAAGCGGTAGGACGAGATAGAAAAAGGGTGGATTTTTATTAGAAATATACTACCTATATTTTTCGCAGGTGATGAGATAAGGGTCGAGCGACAAGTATCGGATTTCTTTTTTCCGCAAAGGTATACAGTTAGGATAAAAAATGAGGTCGAAAGGTAGAGGAGTGGAGAAAGGCGAAATGATATGGCAATATCGAGAGAGAATTTTTTGAAAATATCTTTCGCTGTATTACACATTCGTTCTTACATATACACATATATGTATGTACATGTGGATGCTGGCGATAAGTCAAAAAGTAGATAGAAATTGGCTATTCGCACGAAAAGAGAAAAAAAAAGGTTGAATCATCGGCGACAAATACACCTCTAAAACCAACTCTTTTTCTCTCGTCTTTATAGTTTCCTCATAATACTTCACCTTGAATTGGTCTTATATTCGTACAAAAGGGTATCACGAGGGTTTTATGGACCTACATACTATTGACCTTTATACAAAGACGGAAATTGATTGATTTTAATTGAAATTGAAGACATTGGTCTTGAATATTGAAAACAGACGTGTCATCGAAAGGCGTAAATTATTCTTCAGAAAATGAATATATGGTTTTTGTACGCTAAATTGAAATGGCTACTAGACTAAATAATGAGTTTTTGAATAATGAAAAATACAAAAGCAAAGTAAACAAATTATAGTTATACTGGGCTATAAAGAATGGGGAATATTAAATTGCACACAATAAAAAAGAGGTTTGCACGGAATAAATATGAACAGAATTTTAAATGAAAATCACGAAATATAAAATCAAAATCGCATAATAACGTACTCACACAATATTTATTTTTATCAACACAAAGTTTAAACCTTGCATGAGTATCGGCCCTGCATAGTCATGCACACTTCCTCTATCAATATGAACTGCAGCCTACCAGTGGGTGGCTTGTAAGACATCAGTGTTGCAACAAGAAACTGGCAATTGCACTCAATATTTCACATCTTCCTCGCAATCTCGGACCGAAATAAATACCAAAATTTTGAAAAATTTAATCAAGGAGAGGGCAAATGGAAGTCGTTTCAAGCTTTCAAAGAATGGTGGATGGCAATTTGGAAGATTGAAGTCTACTCTGATTGAAATCTACTCTGCTAGCTGTACATGTACTTGCCCATTTTTTGTATAAAAAAATAAATGTAAACACACTGTGAGCATTTTAATTAAGTGGAAAGATGTCACAGTACCAGATGAAGTTAAAACCATCCCCTTAATTTATTTACTAGTTAGACTATGTTGAGTAGAATGAACTCACACTTCTATATCCAATTTCAAATCTAAATGGATTTTCAGAAAGTAATTCAATAAAATCAATGGATTTTGATATTTTCATTGGTAAACGTAATTTTGTGGTACAGTCAGAGATATACCCATATATGTAAAATAATAGCATGGTAATAAATTATTATCCATTATTCATTATCGAAAAATAAAATCGATAATAATATTACAATAATTAACAAAACAGGTAGATATTTGTTACACAACTTATGTCAGGAGAAAAAAAAAGAAATCGAATAAAAACGGAAAATAGCAAAAATTCAATGAGTAAAAACTAAAAATCCTGCAAACTCAACCACATCGATATAAAATCGATTTACGTAACTGACCAAGAATGAACATTGAAAGACAATGGAAAACCATTAGTGTATGTAAATAAAAAATTCAAATTAATTTGTGAACCTATTATTTACGTTATAAGTTGGTACCCAACTTTTTCCCTTTTGTTGATTTTGTAGATAGCTCTGGAAAGAAAAAATAATTTATCGTGTAAATATTTCAGTTGGTATATTTTTCCACTATTAACTGTTTTTCATGTTGTTCAACTGGCTTTTTTTTTTTTTTTATTAACCAAAAGAAAAAATGCGGTCACATCTACCATGTAGGCAGTGTGAGCAAATAGGACTGCAGTCTGAATAAAATCCTTGTAATATTTTGAGTTATATCTTGCTCTTTGATCAGAAATTTTTGCAGGATTAGATTTCTACTTTTCAATTTGTATTGCATACACGTATATTGCTGTATAACCGCGGTACAACTTCAAATTTTACATTCGAATAAAACAGAATACAAATCCGAAAATCACTTTTCGATTCATATTTTGAGGTACGATTCCTAAGTAAAATTAGTTCATATTTTATTTGCAGACTAAATCGATGTATGTATCTTGAAGCAAAAATGAGCCAAGTCTATTTTTCATAATTTAAGAGAGATAAACAAAAATTAATTTCATTTCGTGCATTTTTCCAAAGGGTCTAGCAGGATAAGATAGGTGAAATGACCTTTTTCGAATTTCGACCTGAAACTTGGGGGTCAGGTTGACCATGATGAAAAACTAATTCAGCCCAAATTTCAGCCCCCTACCTCAACTGGTTGCCCCCTGGGGAGTGAAAATGTGTTTTGGCCATTTTGAAGGTTTTTTGCCTATAACTTTTTTCATGATTGTTTATGTGATTTGAAATTTTCATAGTAGTTAGTCCTCTATGAGCTCTATCTACCAGCAAAATTTCGCGGTTCCAGCTCCAGTAGTTTTCCAGTAACTCCAGCTGGAAATTTTGGAGCTTTTTACCCTATGGAGTCTACAAGTTGAAATTTTCACTGATGATAGCTTATCTAGTCTACATTACACCCATATAATTTGTTTTCCAAAATTCAGGGTGGACAAGGTAGTTTTTTTGCATTGAAATATCAGTTTTTTCATATTTTCATAGTAAATCTCCCATTATATGACTAAACCAAAGGCATTACTTGCACATCAGTGCACCAATTCCACTAAATGGTAGCTACTAAGCCTAATATCCCACAAAGTGACGGTACAAGTACCAGGTGGCGTCATGGCGTCATATATGACGCCATTTGAAATTTTGAGATGGACTTCTCCAAGGACCAATATTTTGAGAACCACTGACTTGTGTCATACAATGCCACCTGGCCCTTTGAGGTTATTCTTGTGGTGTCATATATGACGCCATCTGTTACTTTGAGTAATCTAGTGAAACCTGGTTTTTCTAGTGTTAGAGAATGATTCTTTGTCCTCCTATAAGTTATTAATACTATTCCTCTGTTTGATTGCACCTACATAGCTTAAGATATCTCAATATGCTATTTTTTAAATCTTGTTTGGCCCATCCGAAAAATTTTTCTGGTTACTAGGGTGGTCCTTATTTATAGAAGTGAAAAAAAAATTTTTTGCAATTTCTGCTCCTAGCCTCCAGATTTGTTCCATTTCATGAAAAATAAATTCCATTAAAATTTCAGCCCCCTAGCTGGAAATTAAAGGGTGACTTAAGGGGGTTGAAAATTCATATATGCAAATACTGGCATTATTTCACATTATCATCTATATCACATAAAAATAGACAGAAATGAAAATAATGAAAATATTGTGAATAATTTTGAAAGGAAAGACTTACTTTGCCTCAACTTACCCCCCCCCCCATTCATCCGTTGACATCCAAGTATTATAGTTTTCAAAACCACCCCTCATGAGTAGAGAATATACCTACTTATTACAGAATTTACTCAATATTTTCATTATTTTCATTTCTGCCATTCATAATGAGAAAAACATTTTTTTGACAAAAAGACATATTATAGTGATTTTTTAGTTATCTCAAGGGTAGGTCCAAACCCTCTCAAATCCCACAGATCTATTTTCTATGCATCTCACTTCATTTTACTAATAAGTTGAAGGAGAAAATGCATGTTTTATGTCTATTTCAATGTGATATAGATGATAATGTGAAATAATGCCAGTATTTGCATATATGAATTTTCAACCCCCTTAAGTCACCCTTTAATTTCCAGCTAGGGGGCTGAAATTTTAATGGAATTTATTTTTCATGAAATGGAACAAATCTGGAGGCTGGGAGCAGAAATTGCAAAAAATTTTTTTTTCACTTCTATAAATAAGGACCACCCTAGTAACCAGAAAAATTTTTCGGATGGGCCAAACAAGATTTAAAAAATAGCATATTGAGATATCTTAAGCTATGTAGGTGCAATCAAACAGAGGAATAGTATTAATAACTTATAGGAGGACAAAGAATCATTCTCTAACACTAGAAAAACCAGGTTTCACTAGATTACTCAAAGTAACAGATGGCGTCATATATGACACCACAAGAATAACCTCAAAGGGCCAGGTGGCATTGTATGACACAAGTCAGTGGTTCTCAAAATATTGGTCCTTGGAGAAGTCCATCTCAAAATTTCAAATGGCGTCATATATGACGCCATGACGCCACCTGGTACTTGTACTGTCACTTTGTGGGATATTAGGCTTAGTAGCTACCATTTAGTGGAATTGGTGCACTGATGTGCAAGTAATGCCTTTGGTTTAGTCATATAATGGGAGATTTACTATGAAAATATGAAAAAACTGATATTTCAATGCAAAAAAACTACCTTGTCCACCCTGAATTTTGGAAAACAAATTATATGGGTGTAATGTAGACTAGATAAGCTATCATCAGTGAAAATTTCAACTTGTAGACTCCATAGGGTAAAAAGCTCCAAAATTTCCAGCTGGAGTTACTGGAAAACTACTGGAGCTGGAACCGCGAAATTTTGCTGGTAGATAGAGCTCATAGAGGACTAACTACTATGAAAATTTCAAATCACATAAACAATCATGAAAAAAGTTATAGGCAAAAAACCTTCAAAATGGCCAAAACACATTTTCACTCCCCAGGGGGCAACCAGTTGAGGTGGGGGGCTGAAATTTGGGCTGAATTAGTTTTTCATCATGGTCAACCTGACCCCCAAGTTTCAGGTCGAAATTCGAAAAAGGTCATTTCACCTATCTTATCCTGCTAGACCCTTTACAGCTTCGTATTTTCCCAAATGTAATATTGGATTAGCTGACAAGGATTTCACGTCAACCTAAAGCAAACCCTTCGTAAAGCACACGTATAGGCAGTGGCGGATCCAGAGCTCTATTTGGGGGGGGGGGAATCCAAATTTTTTCAAAGCATGGTAAATGCTAAAATGATGAGATTGTGGTTTTTCCAGCATAAAGGGGGAGGGGTTCAAGAAAATTGATTTTTTTGTGGATTATCGGTCTATTTTTTTTTTGAATAGGGGGGAAATTCCCCCTTCCTCCCCTTAGATCCGCCATTGCATATAAGTGGTGAAACAATATACTCCAGAGTCCAGAATCCAGAATAAGAAGGTATACTTATTACCCCACTGACCCAAATGTACTCTCATCTTACTTTGGGTAGATAGTTAAAATTATGAATATTTTTTGCCGCATCTAGTCTACTCTAGAAAACATTGAAATTTAATGTAGACAAAGAAATAAAGGTGAAAAAACGTTTATTAACGACTCAACTCGATAAAACGCAACGTCGAGAAGAGAGATTCGGTGACAACGTATTCACGGCGAATGAGTTATGCAATTTTAAAGACAAGAGATTCACGTGCTGAACAAAAACAGACCATGAGGCGGAAGGTAGAGGAGTTAATATGAACCAAATAATATTCTCGTACGATGCAATAATTTGCGAGAAGGCTGCCGACTGATACGCGCGCGTGGCTGATTTTTTATATTATTTTTTCATACTAGAGGCAGAACTGAGGGGCGGACAGGAGGGGTGGCTAAAGCCCCCAGGAAATATAAATGAATTAATGGAATGCTTATCGGTTGGCGTTAGTATACCAGGCGTGAAGCAGCAGTTTTATTTCATTATAATTAACGATAAGCACCTATTTCTCTGGCTCTGTTTGGATCAGTGACCATTTCACTTTCTATCTCAACACCCCCCTCCCGAAAAATTCTGAAAGCTTAGACATTGTCCCCAAAAATACCAATAATTATATCCTTTTAGAATTAATTTTTTGTATGTTTCTGTCAGATTTTTTCTGCCCACCCTGGTCTCCTCCCCACCTCCCCAAAAAAACTCGTGCTATGACTACAGTAACAATTCATGAGTGTAGAGTTTTAGATGAAAAACTATACCATGGAGAGTTTTTTTTTTGCTACTATGTCAATTCCCTGTATCCATACATTTTGGAAATACTTCTGAGTAATAGCAATTGTTACTAAAATATGATATATATATAGTGCTGCAAACCGAATGGTGATACATTTTTGAATTCAAATTTTTAAAATGTCAAATCGGACACCTATCTGAAAATAATCATGATTGAAGCAGAAGTTTCGTAGGCACCTATTTGTAGAATGGGGATCAAACTCGGTATGAATACATAGAAAATATCGAGTTGAAAAAGTTTTCTCTTCCTTATTCTTCAATTGTTTGCACTTTTAAAACTATAAACGATACTGCTTTTCACCCTTAAAAGGGTCTATCTCTTAAGCAAACTTTTTTTTTTTGGCTTTTTATGATTTATAGCATTGTTCAAAAAATTCTTTTCTACAATCGTAAAACCTTAAATGTGGGAAACAAAAAGAAAAAAAATAAATAAAGAGGCAACCAACTTCTTCTACACAGGCTTCGATATCGCTTTCTTCCCAAATTCAATTATTCAATTTAATTTTAAAATCATTCTTCGAATCAACTTTTTTTTTCTTTTTTCAAATTTTATCAACTTTCTTTCGGTTTATTCTATTCTACGTTGGCTTCCTAGCAGCGGTATAATAACGCCTGTTAAATGAGTGAAAGAAACAAAAGAGGAGCTGAGGGGAAAAAAGGAAATGGGGTGAAAGAGAGAGGAGAAGAAAAACGAAAAAGAAAACTTTTCTGATGTATTTTTCACCGACTTCAATCTGCCCATTTTATTTATCGCTCAGTCACGAGGAAATTTTTGTGGAACAGTACCAATGTGGCTTGTTATTTGTAATTTCGTTTCCTGCCTTTCGTATATATTTTGATATGGTCTCCAGCAAAACGTAATGGCCTTTTTATTACGTTACGGATTTTTTTTTTTGCCCTAGACGTGTAATTTTGTTGTTCTCTCGATACGAACATATCCTCCCCCTTCCTTCTAATCCTATTCTCCATCACTGCCCCTAATTTTTGCACCCCATTCTCGACTCCATTCTAGCTCGACAAGGGAAGCAAAAAAAAAAGTCATACACACGAGCAGTAAACAAGTTGCTAATTGTCGAAAACTGATTTGTTCGCTAGAGAAATCCACTAGCCCTCTACTCATAGATTGGCAGCTGGCGCCCTTCAAACTGTTGAGTGGCATTTTAGCTGGTGGAAATGTACAAAATTACCATTCTATAACGAGCGATTATTCGCTGGAATTTTATAGAGCAGTTGGTTTACTTTTAATTTGATGGCAAGCCTGTTCATCGGACGTAAAAGTTTCTGCGGAAAAAAAGCCCTTTGGAAAACTTTTTAAAAATTTTGATTTTTTTCATTCATCTAATACATATTTTATAGACTTTTATAATTGCTCGTAACCAGAGACTCATAAACCAGTCCTAACATTATGGTAAAATATTTTCAGAATGTAAAAAGTATTTTACTGTTATTGAATTCAGACTCCAAAAAATCCAAACTTATATATTTTCATGATTCATGAAGTACAAAATTGAATTTATTTATCGAATTTCCAAAGACTTTTGAGAATATGAGAATGATATTAAAACTTAGTACATTTAAATAATGGGATTTCTGACGGATTTTCAACCAGAACGAACATCATGACATTCGCTTTGCTGCTTTTGATAGTTTTCAAAGAAAAAATTGTTTTCAAACTTCAAAAAAATATATTCTATCCGACCGCGACGTAAAAGTAAAAAAATCTAAAACGTCATCGACGTTTTTAGCCGTATGACAGACTTCATTGAAATATTTGAATTTTCAAAACGCTGGCGGAATATTTTTTACTTTATTGGTGTTCAAAAAACGCGGGCTAGGGGAAAGTGAAAAGAAAGCCGGACTAAAAGTCAAGAAAAAAAAAAAACAGAATTATACAAATGGCTTGATATTCAAATTACTTGATTTTAAATTAGCCTGTTGCAAAAGATTCGTTTAAAAATCGTTAAAAAGGGTTGCATGAAAATAATTCGTGTACTTTGTAATAAGAGCGGCAAGCAGGACGAGGTCGGCTGAAAAAAAGTAAATTTTTCCTCCATTGTCGATGAAATTCGAAGATTAATAATGGCCGAGCACTAAGCGGTTATTGAAAGTTTAACAGTACTAATTTTCGACTTCGTAGTTTCGTCTCTATCAAATCATGCAATCGCACCAATGAGCGAATGAATTTTCATTTTTCCTACATTTTTTCCACCAACATTCACGAAATTATACGGTCCGAATTCGGTTAAAAATTAAGTTACATTCGACGTCCACAGCCAGAATTATTATGAATGAAGGAAAAGTTGCACCGAAACGCTAGAATTTTTATATTATTCTTAACGCTCACACAATGCATCATCATCAAGGTATGTAGCTACTGCATAATTTATAAATAATGAAACCATAATTGCAATCATGTTAAAATACTTCTCCGCCATCACACAACACAAAACAATGCCCTATGGGCAAAATATTTTGAAAACGAATCCGTTTTATTCCGGGTTATAATCCGTTTCTGGATTATAACCCGGAATTTTCCTATTTTCCGGCTTCTAAAACGGATTTCGAACGGATTGTAATCAGTCTTGCCGGAAATGAGTCCGGATTATTTTCCGTGAAGGCTGTTTTATCATATTTGTTGGCCCGGGTTATAATCCGTGAAACCGTTTTACAAACGGATTTAGAAAAATTGCCCAAAAATCATCACTGATTATAATCAGGAAATCCGTTTTACAAACGGATTTGAAAAAATAATCAAGATGACAAAAATATCTGCAAATTTTCAGATCCGATGGTCGAAAATAAAAACGGACTGACAACGGATAAAATTCTCATTTTCCGGATCATTTTCTCATTTTTTGCCCATCGGGTGTATGTACTTAAAAATTCGAGGTTTTTTTTAGAACAATTATTCTCCAATCAGTTAAATATAATTCTGATGCTCCAATATTAATTTATTCATGGTACTTCTGTTTTCAGGTAAAACTCAATTATTAAGAAGTATTCATTATTTAGACCGTATAAATGTGAAATCTGGAACTATACGATGACTAAAAATGAGGCAACCAAATGATTGTTTTCAAATTGAAATGGTAAGACTAAAATTTTTTTCAACTGGTAAAGTATTTAATACATTTATAGATATAGGTTATATATTTATGAGAATAACGTGAAGTCAATGAGCAACATAAATGAAACGTAATTGGTTTCAAGATATAGACGAGGGCAATAATTGCACAAGTTATTTGTTAACAACCTGACAGGATCCTTGCTTATTATCACTGTTTCATTACTGTCAACTGCGATATACAAGTATATATAGTGTTGAGGACTTGGAGATAGTTCTTTAATAAACTTATATACGCGAGATTCAGTATTATTTTTTAATTATTTCATCACCTTAATAAATCTACTGGACCATTAACTCCCATCCAACAATTCTCATATACATCCCCTCTTCAAAAGTATTTTATAAGTATCTCGCACAATGTTACTCTTGACTATATAAATATCATTCATCTGCACATTATATATTGACAAATATCATCATCGTGTTGAGAAACTGAATGAAAAAAAAAAGATTTCTTATTATATAGTGACCGCAACTTCAGTATTTCAAGTTTTTTTTTTTTCTTTTCCGTGCACAAATACTCTCAAGCGCCATTGTTAGTAATGTTATTCGGAGAATTCTTATCAGTCATACACACGTTCATTCGTCGTCCACCATTTTCCAAACTTTTCGCGCTTCGAAAAGGAACCTCCATCAATGTCTCCAGGAAAAAAAAAAATTCATTATAAACTACGAGCGAGCACTTCGAAATAGTTTCCGGCCACCCTATAGTACACGCGAACAAAACATACTTCAGCCAACGCAGTTTGCTTTAATTTAGAGGAAAAGTGTCGGAAAAGGTTATCGTGATCGATGATATTAAAAGTAAACACCAGCCAAGACCGTGTCAATAGTATGAGAAAACAGTACACTCACATTTTTCCCCACTAATTCAACTCGGTAACTCATTTTGACAAAATATACCTGCACCTCGATTAATCGTACGACATTTTTTCACGCCAATTGGCCATATATACTGTTCTTATTTCTAATTCAACCTGTTTCGAATTTACTTTACTTTCTGAATTTAAAAAATTAAGAGAAAAATGAGACATATATATTTCCTTCCGCTTCAAAAGTATGTTTTATTGTTCATCTTATCGCTGTTTTAAAAAATCTCATAATATATGATCTAAGTACATGTACAGTACATGCATTTATGATATTGAATATGTTTCTTCATGAAAATATAGCTTATTATAATAATGGAAATATATTACTACAGATATATGAAGGTGGTGAGGTTGGTAGTGACAACAGATCAGCTCACTTTTGAAGCTTTAACGTACTAACACTAGGAGGAGACTATTTCCATCGCATTCAGCCGAACTATATGCAGTGCGTTCAACTTAAGAATGACAAAAAAAATTATCATTTTCGTGATAACAACCAACAAATTCAAAGTTAGGAGCAAGGCAAAGTAACAAAGGAGGCTGGGCGGTTCGATAAGAGAAATGATGATTTTTGTCATCAAATGTGGTTATATGGTCAGAAAATTAAGTCATTCTTTAGCTGAACAGAGTAAAAACAAATTTTGTGCCTCCACTGTGGACCATTTTTATTTTACACTATAGTTTGAATATGTTCGACGTAAATAATCAACCCTCTAAAAATGCAAGGCTAGGGAAGTGATTATGGTTTTCATGTTTCAAGAGCTATAATATAAAGAAAGCAGAGAGGAGGTGAAAGAAGCACAGACTTTAGACTACCTTCTATCTCTTAGAAAATTTGATCTTTGTCGAGTCATTCATTTGTTCTAGTTTCATTTCTGTCTGCTGGGAAATAAATATATTCACGTTACAGGCGAAAAATAACGGATTATGAATCTAATATACAAATTCTGTGAAATAAAAAACACCGAGTTTTTCGTACGAAGAAAAAAAAAATGAAACGTTGTGGATATTTTTTGGCGTCATAAAACGACCCGACATCCATTATTTTTCGTCAGCCAGCTATAGCTATAGCTACCTGATGCAAGAAGAAAATTAGGTTCAAGGTAGGTACCGATTTCGGAGCTGCATGTATTTTTTATTTTTATAAATAGACAACGTCAGACGTCGGAAAAGCTTTGAAACAAATATCGAATTTGTTTTAATTCGGTTAGACAGAATCGAACCAGAATGACGTAATGGAGATTTGTTTCTTTCTAAAAGGGTTTCTTTCTTTCTTTCTTTTTCCTTTTTATTTTCTTTTGCACTTGGTATGGGGACTGTATATTAAGACCAGAATGATTGTTTATTGGACAGTTTAGACATTTGACCATGAGACGGAGTCTTCGAAAATAAGTTCAAATTGGCGTCATGATTTTTTTTAATCTCGACCTTATTTGTTCCTTATCGTATAATATAATAATGTCACTTTTTGAATAAGAGTTTCCAATGAAATTCGGCTACTACTGGTAAATCGATTGAAACAGAAATAAAATAAAATTTTACATTTTGTACAGACGCAAAGAATATAGATATAAAGTGGAGGTGAAGAGGGAGGCTAAAAAAATAGTATACAGGGTGTCCATTTCAATAAAATTGTTTTTTTAAATATGAACTTTTCGAATAGACCACGTGTAATTTTGAAACTGCTTTTCAACTGAAAGTAGATGAATTCTAAACAGTCTGCGAACGATTACTATCAGCTGCTCAGCATTCATATACACACTTACTTTGTGAACCAGAATTACGTGGCTGGTCAAGTAACCATTCCTAATTACGAGTATTTAGCCACTTATTTTCCAGGAGAGGGTTAATAAACTCCTAAACGAGCCATAGAGTGGAGAAGTAAATTTCAGACACTGCGAAAGTAACCATTAACAGCACCGCACTTTCACGTTAACTAATTACTCAAACAGCAGCAAAAAATATTTACTGTGTAAGTATTCATCGGTTAGAGGGAGGAAAAATCCCCCCCCCCCAAAAAAAAAAAATCAGTGCCTATTTTTCGAGAAATATTTTTTGCTCGCTTCCTTCCACTCACCAACCTCTCACTCGTTCTCTCACCACAGCTCTGCCGTCGACGAAAACCGTTTCCCAATTTTTTCCTCACCGTATATAGACGCCCGCTAATGCAAAACCGAATTTTGTTTACCCAAATCCCAACAGATATGCGGGTTTTCGAGGTTTTTGATCCCCACGTGCACCACATATCAAAGCAAAATTTCCAGCAAATCATCCGAAAAACGGGGCTGCTACGGGTGTGAGGAAGAGAAAAGGTGAATGAAAAACAGACGCGACAATGTTTCCCCGTTTTTCTGTTTTTTTTTTGTTTTTTTTTAAGCATTCCCACAGTTGAAAGACTCGAAACTTTCATCGCCGGCTGCAGGCAGGTAAGCTTTGAGGTACCTGTGCGCGAAATACGGCGGATGCTGTGAGCCAGACAAAGATAAACAAACGCAGACAGATATACGTATACACATTCTTGCTACTATGGTAGGTATAGAGAGAAAAAGCCACCTAAAACTGGGTCGATTAACATAAAGCTCGCGTATAATTGAAAACGAAAATTTCACGTGACGTACGAAAAATATGCTCGATTTTCAGCACCCCCGCCCCCTTGGGACACCCTATCTTTATGCAACAATTCGCCTCGATCTCACTACACACATACACCCGCACCCACCCATCCATCCATCCATCCAACTATTCGCCCCCCCCCTCACCCAAAAAAAAAGGCAACCGTAAGATTAAATAAATCCCCGGATTTCGCGAGTTTTAATTCGCTATGCAAAATATGAACTCATAAGTTGGAAAAAAAATCATCCCCTCGCCACCTGCCACCCTTTTCACCATCGCCACCAATATGTATGCTAATATTTTGCCCTAAATATGACCGTTCGTGTATTTTATAATAAATGAAAATGAATAATTTAATAACATACCGACACACGAATGTAGACAGAGTGAACTTGAAGGGGGAGTAGGAAAAAAAAAAAAAACTGTAATTCGGTTATGAAACGCATTTCTCATAGTGAGCCAAAAAAACAACGGGAAAAAAGTAAAAAAAAAAAAAAAAAGTCGACGCATTATCCGATTTTATAATAAAACTTTTATATGCGCCGTACAAATATTACACAGTCTATATATAGGTATGAAAGTATTCCGATAGAGAAACAAGGGTGAAGGAAAACAGCACGAAAGGTGTAGGGGGCAGAGGGAGGGGTAAAAAGAGATTTTCAACAGCTTTTTAACAAGCCCTGTAAATGCTCGGCATGAAAAACGAAGAAACAAACGCTCGTTAAATTACGAATATATTTACGCCATTTTAAGGAACATCAGCCCTTTCTTCTGTTTCTTTTAGACCACCCCTTGCCCCCACACATAACGAATGAGTGAATTTTCGTTTTTTAAGCTTTTGCAAAACGAATAAAATACGCATAGGGTAGGCGAAAAGTGAAAGTTAGAAGGGGGAAAAAGGCCCAAAAAAAAAAACTATACTATCATTTTCTCCTTACCCTTCGTCTTCATATTTTTTTTTTTTTTTCTATCGTCGAAGTCTTGGCTTTTAACACCGATTACAACACAACCTGCTGGATATAACGAATGATAAATGGATTCGTTTTTAACGGCGGGTATTCCCTAAAAAGAAGAACGAGCTTGAAATATCGTCTACTTGCCGCCCAAAGAATAAAATCAAGAAGAAAAAAAAAAAAAGTGAAGCTTTAGAGCACGCGAAGCAATGTAACCGATTATTTCTTTACTTTTTCTTTCCCATTTCCGCTTTCTCTTCGATTCAGCCGTATCATAGATATTAGATTTCATTTCTCGTGGGCCAATTTCTTAAATGATAAATTTATTATCGAAATTAGGCTCGATCTATTGAATTCGATAATCATTTTATTTCCTCGATCAACGTATTACCTAATCACTCCTTCCAATATTTAGGTAAATTTTACTGATCAGCTCGCAAGCTCCTATTTTGTGTGTTGGAACCGAATGCATGTTTATGAAAAGAGCAGTTAAAAGATAAATACATAATTTTGAATGCATGAGAAATTGCTACAAGACAGTTGAAAAAAAAAGAAAAACTATATTAGGTAGGGGTAAGTAGGTATACTTTAATAAGTAAAAAAAAATCCCTGGAGAAAATGAGTATGGGCCTTTTCTAACATAAAGTTGACAACTGCAGAATTTCGATTAAGTATGTGACTTTAGAATGAAGCGATGACTTACCCAATTTTCATTTTTCTATTTGCTGGCAACACTGGATGATGTGGAAACATATTGGGATGACATAAAACGGAATAGAATGATGGAGTAATGAATAAACAATTATGAGGAATAACAAAAAATACGATGAAAATATAATTCAAGCATTCAAATAGAAAAAAAATCATAGGAAAAGTCACCCTAAACCCACGTTTCTCAAAATTATGCACGTTAGAGAAATGTTAGCAGGAATTAAAACCATATAAAATTTATCTTGAAAGCCGACGCTTCAACGGTGAAAATAAGTCCAAAAAATTCTTCTGAGGTAGTTAGTTGATTTTCTATGAATCTTATTTTCGTAAAATAGTTTTTAGCTTATTTCTAATGAATTTCAAAGTGCAAAAGTTATCATTTCCGACAAAGAAAATCTTACATAATGACCGTATAAATTAATTTTCTAACTTTGTTTATTCATATAGGTACTCTTTAATCCTAGGCGCCTTTATCCCAATACATTTCAATATCATTCAGTGTTGTCTGAAGCAATAAAAATAAAAATCAGCAAAGTCACCACGGTTTTACTGATATTGTAAATGCATGTTCCTCGCTTGCCCCTCAATCCACCACCAGTGATCAAGTTGGATCTTTTTAGTTCTTATTTATACGTAAATTACCATCTCTAGCAAGTCTAGCATCACTTGAAAAATTGCTTTCTTCTCCTCGACTCCAATCGCTATGTACAATGTAAATTAAAAAAAAAAAAAGTTAAAATTAGCATTAAGTGGTACGAGTATCATACGGATTCCTGTGAGTCACTCATATATCAGCGCAGAAAAGCTCATTCACACGGATCCACGCTAAATGTTTCTTTTGTCTTTCTACAATTATTGCTTCTCCAGCTTCAGAAACATTCCACGGCCATGTTCGACTAATTTACAACCAGCAACGACGAACCATCCCTTATTCCACGTTTCAGCAGTTCGTTCTTCTATTCAAAGTTTTTCTTTTCATTTTCTATTTCTCGTCACTTTTCCCTTCATTTACTTAGCTCCTTTATAACAAATATTCACAATTCATTTCACATTCTCTATACCTGCTATAGTTCGGTATCCTTTCTCTCTACGCGCCAAAATTATTGTAAAATATTATCCCCTTCAAATCGTCTCGAATATAAATCGTCTGACTCGATACATATATTTTTTTTTTTTGCAACAATGTTTCATTTACTTCTACTCTATTGTATTATATACGTTTATTACACACATCGAAAAATAACACAACGTCATTTTCGTCATATAATAAGAGGAGGAAGAGGCACACATTCCCATTTTTCAGTTTTTTTATATTATATTTTCTGATGATACACTCCACTAGCTCCAGTAACCGCGTTCAGCAGATTTTCATTTTCTCCATTTCCAGTTATTACGGAAAATAATCCATTGTCGTGCCGAAGAAAAATATATATGTATTTGTATCCTCATCTATATCGTCCTCTATTGTTGCAGTAGCAACAACAAAAATGTATTTTTCCAAATCGCGTAAATGTGTTAGTAGATAAGACGGCGACGGGTATACCCAACTGTACATGTAGAAAACTACAGCAGAGAGATACAGAAAAATACCATTTCATAAAAATGAAAAGTCTTTCTTCATACTCTCAATTTCCCAGTTGTTAGTAAATTTTTTTACATCTAAAATTTTCATTTCGGTATCGATAAATATTCCTACACCTTTTTTATTCTCTGCATATCTCTTTACCATGCCAAGTATCTCTCCTTCAACTACGAGTGACTTATTTCTTGAATATTTTTCACATTTTGGTTGAGCATAAGTCAGTTGTTTTAAGAAGTACCTAGGAATTTGGTATGGCAATTTAAAGAATGAAAAAGGTTATTATGTTCAAAAAACATTCAGTATTCTGGAGATTTGAGATTTTTATTTGAAAAAATTGAGTATGAATCCCTATGAGCAAAATATTTTGAAAACGGATCCGTTTTATTCCGGGTTATAATCCAAACCCGGAATTTTCCTGTTTTCCGGCTTCTAAAACGGATTTCGAACGGATTGTAATCAGTCTTGCCGGAAATGAGTCCGGATTATTTTCCGTAAAGGCTGTTTTATGATATTTGTTGGCCCGGGTTATAATCCGTGAAACCGTTTAACAAACGGATTTAGAAAAATTGCTCAAAAATTATCACTGATTATAATCAGGAAATCCGTTTTACAAACGGATTTGGAAAAATAATCAAGATGACAAAAATATCTGCAAATTTTCAGATCCGATGGTCGCAAATAAAAACGGACTGACAACGGATAAAATTCTCATTTTCCGGATCATTTTCTCATTTTTTGCCCATCGGGAATTAGTTTCGAATAATTTTCCAAGTTTCATTAACCCTTTATGACCCGGCATAGGTTCTGGGGGTAATTGAGTAAATTCTTACCCATAATTATGTACAAGTATCGATAACAAAAATTACCGAAAATAAACTCCAATTATTTTTTATAGGATTGCCTATGTAAGAAATTGAGTCAAAAATAATATTAATAACTTTTTTTTTCTTATTTCGGTTTTTTAAACAGTATCAGGTAATTTTCATTCGGAAAGAAATGCCTTACTTCTAATTTGATTTACCAGCTGACAAATGATATTTTTGTACACATAAATATACCCAGTGGCGTCACCTGGTAGTATTTTTTGGGTGTTCAACTCTGAGGTTCAACTTCAAAAATCAAACCCTTACTTCTCCTCCTCTTCCCCCCTTCCCATCTCCTGAAAAATGTGATAAAAATTGGGGAAAAATAGAAAATACAAAACTGAAAAGAGAAGAGGATCTTCAGCTATTGACAAAAATTTTCGAGGAAGGAGAAAAAGAAGAACCGCAAGAATACAAGTGCCTTCTCATTTCTTTTTTTTTTTTAATTTTACTTCTTCCATTCTGTTTTCTTATTTAATAGTAACTTATTAATTAATGATTATTTAATAAGTAATGATTTTTTTTTTTTAATTAGGTTGGGTGTGCAGTGAACCCCTTGCACACCCACAGCAGACGCCACTGATAGACCTATTATACAAAAAGATTCGTGCTAAAACCACATTTAAAAAACAAGTTCAATTTTATTTCAAAGTGAACAAGAAAATATGTTTCAATGTTCTTTGAGAGTTGAAATCCAGCATAAATGATATACTCGTATACAGTACCTATTTTTTGATATCTAACATTCATGAATCCAACGGTGATGTATTATAGTTTTTTATAATTACCTACAAGCTCACACGTGTAGATATGTTAAGATGGAAGAGACAGACTGATCTCGCAGATCTGACACATTACTAACAACGACTGCTCAGATAATATTGAATAAATACTTCAATAAAACCGAATAAAAAATTCTCAATTATTTTCCAAAACAATTACTATCCTTTCGTTGACGCTACTATTGCTCTTTTCGAAGCTATTCCTGTTTGAATTATAGGTACTTTTCAAGTTCGAAGATGAAAATAAAAATTACTATAAAGGAACCTCGTAAATTTTTGGTTTAGTATAACTTTTAGAGTCGAAAAGGGAAAGAATAACACCCACGTACTTACCTTCGATTTTAAACAAAAACCAAATCCTCGTGTCCTATATCAGTTCAGCAGCTAACTGCGAAAAGATGTTGAAAAATTTACTAAACGTTCTCCACCCTTTTTCCTCCTTACCATTACACTTTTTTTTTTTTTTCAACTTGACGAAAGCCAAGAAAGGAGGATAAATAGGAAGGAAAAAGGAAGATAATCTTTTTTTTCTCTCAGAAAAAGCTCTGGCAACGTTCGTTATCAAAATTAAAAAATGGCCACAGGCTGAGGCCAGTTTCGAAAAAACAAGCCATAAAAGATAGACTATTTTATAATATCCTGCAGAACAGCGGCGAAGGGACGAACGGAGGGGGCGAGTAGATGAGCAAACTCGAGGATACTGAATTTCAGATTTTCTCTCCAAAAACGAAAAACTACACTACCGTTTCTCTCTAAAAGAGTAAGAAGACGTGTTCTGAATTAATATTAAATTTTCCGCATATACATTCGGATACCTACGTGAGCTTATTCACAATATCTAACAATTTCATATTAGGTTTAAGAAAACGGCTACAAATAACCTTTTCGTGAGTTTTTTCCTATCCTTCTTTTTTCCACTTTTTTTTTTTTTTCCTGTTCATCCCATACTCTCCTCATTCAGCTATGTACACGCTTTTTTCTTAAAATGAGCATTTTTTTCCTCACCTCATTCTTCCTCGTTCTCCATGCATTGAGTACGAATTGTCCAAACTCGACGAAGGCATCACAAAAAAAAAAAAGAGGGAAAAAAGGTTGTGAGATAGAACAAGGAAGAAAAAAAAAAAGACTATCGAGAGAGTTTTTACTTAGTCAGAAAATTTCTTTTTATTAAACTTTTATAGTTTTTCAAACTTTTTAGCAACACTTCTCAACCACGTTCAAAGTGTTCTCTTCAATTTTTTTTTTCTGTTCGCTGAAAAGGAAAAATACGAGAAGATGAGATTATTTTCATTTTTATATTGAAAACCAACGGACCGATGGTTAAATACAGGTCCTGTGTAAAACAAGTTTTCATTGCCTTTTTCCCCGCTCTCCCCCGCATCCTTTCTTTTCCTTCGTCCTTCATGGCCTCACTCATTTTTCGATCTTTATACAAAACTACTTCTATCATCATTTTGTAAAAGCACACCCCGGCAAGAAGATGTGAATTTATTCAACGATGAAGAAAGCTGAAGTGAAAAAAAAATCCAACAGTTTGGTAACGAGAGAGAGAGACGAAGGTGGAATGGAATGAGAAGCATGCGGAGTTTTTAGAGAAAAGTTGGTATGCGAAAGTTTATATAGAAACGTTTATTTCGAATTGCTGGAGTTTCAAACACCTGGATGCGAGGGAAAAAGTGTGAATGATATAGTGATGGGTAGTTTTGCGTCAGGAGTGATTAAATGCCAGTCTTCTATGGGGCGAGGTGAAGAGGTTCAAGTGTTTGTGAAAAACAGATAATGAGGTACGGAGGGAGGGCAAATGATAACGTCTGCAAAAAGCTACAGGCCCGCGTACAAAATCGGTATACTAAATTTTCCAGTTCAGTTCAACACTTTTCCAAGCCTTTTGATGATGAATGTCAACTTCCTTTCGAATTTCTGAAAGGGTCTGGCAGGATAAGATACCCAAAATGGCCCTTAAACCGATTGGGCTCGTTTGTGTGTCAAAATGTCGACCTTGATGTAAAAACATTTTTTGCAAAGTTTTGGACCCCTACCTCCTCCCTACATGGAGCTGGAGCCTATTTTATGCGAAATCTTTGAAAAATTCCTGCTCCATGTTCAAAGAACCAAATTTTTTCAAACTTGGGTCAATGATAGGTACCTATAGGGCCTATCCATAGAAAAAAAATTTTTTTTTTTGCTTCATTTTTTCATGGCTAAATTCACTTTTGAAATTTTTAATGCCCAAAATGACCCCTTTGCTGAGGACCGTCCACTTTCTGACTACCCTTAAAAAGTAGGTATTTTTATCTAGTATTATATGTCACCACCCTTGATACCAAAATCGATGTCCCGAGGGATCAAAAATAGCCATAAGTAGCTAAAAACAGCTATTTTTATAGGTATTGTCACTATAAGAAAGTAGGGAAACCAAAATTTTTTGTAAAATAGCTCTAGGCCATTGTGTAAAACTACTACCCTTCATATCACCCCTCTTTGTTCCCACAGCAAAGCCATAAGGGTGAAAAAGGTATTGCAAATGACCATTTGCAACTATGTTCCAATTATTTATTTTTAAAAAACCCTTTTCCTTCAAAATAAGTTCAAGATTATGAGTTTGCATCAGTTAACCCTATATTGCTACCCTTGGGTCTAATTTTGATGCCAGTAGGGGCCAAAAACAACCATAAAGAGCTCAAATCATACTTGTTCACAGGTATTTCTCCATAGAAAATTGTGAAAATTGGATAACAAATTGTAACATATTATTTTATTATTTTTAACCCATATTACACCTCTCAGTTCCTTCTGCAATGACACCAAGATCATAAAATAACCATAAATAAGCATTGTTGACAGCTTTACAGTGAATTTGTGTATCAAAACTGATGAATCATATTTTAATTATTTTTGTCATTAATAGACTATGTGTTGTTCTATCTAATTGAATAATTGAAGTATAAATCAAACAAATTATTGTGAATGTGGTTTCTTCTGTGATTGTTGTGATGTGAATTGCATTGGAAAGGTTTACATTAAAGTCAAGTATGTATACTATTGGTACATCTTATTTTTACTGGAAGAATTTAGAGCTGATCAGGTAAGTATTTTAGTTAATTGCCCACTCAAGCCCAAACTAAGTCCTAAAATTAGTATGACCTTTGCTTAGGCTCATTAGGATGGTCCTTATTTATATAGAAAAAACAGTTTTTTGCAATTTCTGCTCCCACCTCCCAGATTTTTTCCAAAATCTGGGAGGTGGGAGCAGAAATTGCAAAAAACTGTTTTTTCTATATAAATAAGGACCATCCTAATGAGCCTAAGCAAAGGTCATACTAATTTTAGGACTTAGTTTGGGCTTGAGTGGGCAATTAACTAAAATACTTACCTGATCAGCTCTAAATTCTTCCAGTAAAAATAAGATGTACCAATAGTATACATACTTGACTTTAATGTAAACCTTTCCAATGCAATTCACATCACAACAATCACAGAAGAAACCACATTCACAATAATTTGTTTGATTTATACTTCAATTATTCAATTAGATAGAACAACACATAGTCTATTAATGACAAAAATAATTAAAATATGATTCATCAGTTTTGATACACAAATTCACTGTAAAGCTGTCAACAATGCTTATTTATGGTTATTTTATGATCTTGGTGTCATTGCAGAAGGAACTGAGAGGTGTAATATGGGTTAAAAATAATAAAATAATATGTTACAATTTGTTATCCAATTTTCACAATTTTCTATGGAGAAATACCTGTGAACAAGTATGATTTGAGCTCTTTATGGTTGTTTTTGGCCCCTACTGGCATCAAAATTAGACCCAAGGGTAGCAATATAGGGTTAACTGATGCAAACTCATAATCTTGAACTTATTTTGAAGGAAAAGGGTTTTTTAAAAATAAATAATTGGAACATAGTTGCAAATGGTCATTTGCAATACCTTTTTCACCCTTATGGCTTTGCTGTGGGAACAAAGAGGGGTGATATGAAGGGTAGTAGTTTTACACAATGGCCTAGAGCTATTTTACAAAAAATTTTGGTTTCCCTACTTTCTTATAGTGACAATACCTATAAAAATAGCTGTTTTTAGCTACTTATGGCTATTTTTGATCCCTCGGGACATCGATTTTGGTATCAAGGGTGGTGACATATAATACTAGATAAAAATACCTACTTTTTAAGGGTAGTCAGAAAGTGGACGGTCCTCAGCAAAGGGGTCATTTTGGGCATTAAAAATTTCAAAAGTGAATTTAGCCATGAAAAAATGAAGCAAAAAAAAAAATTTTTTTTCTATGGATAGGCCCTATAGGTACCTATCATTGACCCAAGTTTGAAAAAATTTGGTTCTTTGAACATGGAGCAGGAATTTTTCAAAGATTTCGCATAAAATAGGCTCCAGCTCCATGTAGGGAGGAGGTAGGGGTCCAAAACTTTGCAAAAAATGTTTTTACATCAAGGTCGACATTTTGACACACAAACGAGCCCAATCGGTTTAAGGGCCATTTTGGGTATCTTATCCTGCCAGACCCTTTCGTCTTTTTTTACAATTTGAAAGGGATTGTAGTAGAAACTACCGCAAAAATGGTAAAATACATTATTTAAGATATGTAAAAAGTATACCATACAAACGTAAAGAATGTCGACAAATCAATAATAATTTTCTTCACTATGATGAGAAAGTTACTATACATATTGTGTTTGTACTCGTAATTAATATCCGTACAAATAATTTATACTATGTGGATTTTGAGTTTTTTGGCCACAACAAAGTAGGTGGTTTATTTTTTTGATACCAAGTATTTTACGCGCAGAACAACAAGGAAATTTGACAGATCTAATTCGAGCTTTTTACAAAAATTTAAGTACTCATAATATTTTATAATCTTCCATTCTCGAATCGAGAACAAATTCAAAACAAACGCAATAGACCAGAATATTTGTTTTCGAAATTTTTGCAGAGAGAAAAAATTAACTTTTGAGGGGGTGGAGAAAGTTTTGGCCGCATTAAAAATTTTCCAAGAGTAAAAAAACGGAATGGAAAAATTTTCTGAGACATTCCCTGCGATATCGATAGCCAAAATGTGAAGGAGTATCGACGAAAAACAGCTTAAAATTAAATTACGAGTATATGACATACCATTTTATGAGTACGTACATACTAATGAAGATGCGGATATCAAAGAAGGTCCTAAGTAAAATTAGATTTTTTATTGAAATCCATCAATTTCATAATCTGAGGCCTTTCTTCTTGCTACAGAGTCATCACTTGGCCCATTATCTCAAGACTTCATGAAACTACAGAATTTTTTAATGGTTGAGTCAACTCTGTTCTTTTAGTTTTCCCTATTTTTTTCAATACTAATTGTGGGGACAATGTGAACTACTAAGCTAGACAGCTAAATAGAGAAACAAAATGTTGTGTCCGCCACAAGGCAGGATTACTGCGTCACAGTCGTGAACCAAACGGTTCTGCACACTCACTGATAAACACTGTGTGTTTATTCAGTATATATGCAAAACACAAATTACTGTGATGTAGCTGTGCTTGTTACCCACAGATGAATATTGTCACCTGGGTGCTTATTAGTGTAACCAGTTACCCTAATAAGCTATGGCTGTTCAGACGCAGCTATACCAATGTCTAAAAGGATATTTTAATTGGAAATATACCTATTTAGGTATTTATTGGTCCTACCAATAATTTACCTAAAGTGGTAACCTTTCCGACGTGAAATAAACTTGGAGTCAGATTAAGTTGGGTAGACTATACGAGCCCCTATAGCCCCAGTGGAAACACTGAACGGAAGAGTAGTGAAATATTTTACTTGTAAAATTTTCCTACTAAGGTGCAAGCCTCTTCGGAGAAGATCCACCTAATGCAAAAGGAGTTGAAATATACTTCCAAATAGAATTTAAAAAATTCTAAGTTCAATTTACTCGAGACTCGAGTGCAAATAAACTTTGCAAAACTGAATAAAAATTCAGAATAAATTCAGAAGTTCAATACCTGAATAATTTTGCAAAATAAAACTCTGTAAACTGAATAATAATTCAGAATAATTTCAGAAGTCCATACCTGAAAATTTTTACAAGAGTAAAATCTCGAAATAAATTGTAACACACAATTTTAAAATCTTGAATGTCTGGTACACCTAAAAGTGTATTTCCAGAAGACTCAGATTTAGAATTGGATAATACTGATTTTATAAGTCTCAACGAAACAGTAAATGAAAGTGGTGACACTCAAATAGAAAACACTGGAAATCCACAAATTCTAAGACAGAATTTGTCTCTCAGTTTTCTAAACAACACTTCTCTAGTGCATTCACCTGGAATAACTCCAACAAGTGCAGAGCCAAGTTTAATTGTCACAGAAGAAGACAATTTAGTGCTTGAAAAGATGAACATAACTTTGCCCACATTCACTCCAGAGAAAATAGAGGTATGGTTGAAAGTAGTAAAAGCCAAATTAAAGGCTTGCGGAGTAAAGGATGAAGACCTTTTTAAGAAAATCCGCACTGACATACCCATCGAAATTGTAGAAAGAATTCCAGATATCTGTGAACCCACAGCTGCGAATGACAATTTTGAATGGTTTTCCACACAGCTAAGAGCTGTGTATGGCAGAACCAAGGAGCAGAATATAAGGGAATTGCTCACAAAGTTAGAGTTAGACGAACAGGGCCCCAAAAGGCTCATGGAGCGCATGATTGAAAAGGCAGGTACAGAGTTAACGCCTTTAATCATTGCTGACCTTTTCAGGCATGCTTTGCCAAAAGAGTTATCCAGGCTAATTATATCACTGGAGAGTGACACTGAAGTGAAAACCATGGACGATTTGAAAAAGCTCGCTGATAAAGCTGAGAAAATTTTCAATTTCGAAAAGGACATTACAAGTCCGAAAAAAAGAGTAGCTGCAGTATCCTTCACAAAAAAGGAAAGCACTCAGTACAATCCGCCTCAAAATGAAATACAAACATTAAAAAAAGAGATCAACGATTTAAAGAGCACCGTTGGAAATCTCAAGAAACAATTTGAGCGGTTTTCGTTGGGAATGGGCAATTTTCCGAACCCTGGCGCCCAAAATAATTTTGGAAATTTTCAAAACCAAAATGATGGCGGAAACAGAGGTCAAAATAGTCGAAATAGGAGTAGGTCAGCAGGCAGAAGCCGCAGAGCAACCTCACCCTATCAGAAAATAGACTACTCAAAACCGGAAAATCAAGGTAAATGCAAATTTCATATTTTATATGGAGACAATGCATTTCACTGTACAGCACCTTGTGTAGACAGTAATAAACCACTTGCCCCAAAGCCACAAAATAAGAATCAGTCAAACTAAAGTGCGGGGCCATAATGGCGGCTAATGACCTCGCATGCAAGTACTCTCGACGACTGTTCATCAAAGACCATGATTCACAAATTTGGTTTTTGATTGATACAGGCTCCGATGTATCACTAATTCCTGCTACTAACTCAGAGTTCTCCAAAGAACCATTGAGACACCTATATGCAGCGAATGGTACACCGATAAGAGTTTTCGGAGAGAAATTAGTTGAATTTAATATTGGAATCAGAAGAAGCTTAAGATGGGTTATGCAAGTTACAGATGTTGAAACAGCAATTTTAGGAGCTGATTTCTTAGAGCATTTCGATCTTAGTCCTGATTTAAAAAGAAAATGTCTAATAGATAATGAGACTGGAATTAAAGTCACAGGTTTTGTCAAAATGACTCCTCTACCAGAAGTTAAGACCATTAAAGAAGAAAATGAATGGATTAAAATAATTAGAGAATTTCCTGGTATAGAAATTTCCACTACAGAAAAGAAGTCTAAATATAAAACAGAAGTTACTCATGTTTTAGAGACACCACCAAATTGTAGACCAGTTAAAGCTAGAGCTAGAAGGCTAACACCTGAAAAACTACAGGCAGCCAAATTAGCTATTTATAAAATGATAGCGGATGGCGAAATGAGGCCCAGCAAAAGCGAATGGTCATCACCTATTCACATGGTTATGAAAAGTGATAACACATGGAGAATAACAGGTGATTTTAGAGCACTAAATGCAATTTGCAAAAGTGATAGCTACCCAGTACCAAACATCATGGACTTTAACCAAACCATGAAAGGTAGCACCATATTTTCTAAAGTGGATTTGAATAGAGCATATTGGCAAATTCCAATGAACGAGGAAGATATAAAAAAGACAGCTGTTATTACTCCATTTGGGCTCTTTGAATCAATGAAAATGCCAAATGGACTTAAGACTTCAGCACAAACCTTCCAACGTTTCATAGACAGCCTTTTAAGAGGACTAGATTTTGTTTATGCCTACATAGATGACATCTGTATATTTTCTGAAAATAAAGAACAGCATAAACATCACCTTCGCCAACTTTTAGCAAAATTAGATGAAGCTGGACTTACAATCAATGTTGCTAAAAGCGAATTTGGCAAGGACAATGTAGACTTTTTGGGATATAACATAAGCCAAGGTGGCATTTCACCTAAAAGTAAAAAAGTGCAAGCCATCTTGGACTACCCACCTCCTAAGGACATGCATGGACTTAGAAGATTTTTGGGTATGACGAATTTTTATCGTAGATGTATACCCCAAGCTGCAGACACCATGGCAGTGCTTTATGATATGACTAAAGGGAGTAAAAAGAAAGACAAAACCCCTATATCATTCAATGAAGAGCAGTTAAAAGCTTTTGAAGAAACAAAAGCAAAACTAGCTAATGCAGCAATGATAGCTCACCCTGATGAAAATTTAAATGTAATTCTAGCCACTGATGCTTCAGACTTCGCTATTGGAGCGACACTGTATCAGATTAGTGGAGAGAGCCGTCAACCCTTGGGATTCTTCTCAAGGAGACTAAGTACTGCTGAGACTAAGTATAGCACTTATGATCGGGAGTTACTAGCTATATTTGCTGGAATTCGGTATTTCAAACATATGCTTGAAGGAAGGGTATTCTCTGTGTATACTGACCACCGTCCTATCACATATGCATTCAAGCAAGGCAGTGACCATGCTTCACCGAGGCAAATAAGGCAGCTGGATTATATTGGCCAGTTTACTACTGACATTCGATACATTAAAGGCGAAGACAATGAGTCTGCAGACGCCCTCAGTCGAATTGATCAGATTAGTGTAAAACCAATACTACCTTATGAGGAAATAGCACAGGCGCAGTTAAAATGTGAAGAACTGCAAAGCCTGCTGCAAAATAAACAAACTTCATTAAAATTTGAGATGAGAAAAATTCCAGATAGTGATGTACTGCTTTGTTGTGATGTTAGCACTCAACACACAAGACCATTTATTCCTAAAGAATTTAGAATAATGGCCATGAAAAGTGTACATGACCTCTCTCATCCAGGCCCTAAAAACACTGTCAAATTAATGACTAGTAGGTTTGTGTGGCCAAAAATTAAAAGTGAAGTATTTAACTGGGCAAAAGCATGCCATGGTTGCCAACTTTCCAAAATTGGAAAACGCACCAAAACTCCTATTGGCAACTTTAAACCCACACAACGTTTTAAACATGTACATGTAGACATAGTAGGCCCTTTGCCCATGTCACATGGAAAGAAATATTTGATGACAATGATTGACAGAGCTACAAGATGGCCTGAAGCTGTCCCTATGGATGATATTAGTGCAGAAAGTGTTACTAGAATTTTATACCATACTTGGGTAGCTCGTTTTGGTGTCCCAGAAAATATTACCACCGATCAGGGGAGACAATTTGAGAGTAGACTGTTTTCGCAGCTAGCGAAATTTATTGGTGCAAAAAAGAACACCACCACCGCCTACCATCCGCAGAGCAATGGAAAAGTAGAAAGGTGGCACAGAGCTCTCAAAGCATCCATCATGGCTGCAGATGTTACAAATTGGGTTGACGCACTTCCAACAATTTTGTTGGGATTGAGGTCCTCAGTACAGACAGACTCAGGCTACAGTGCTGCTCAGCTAGCACTTGGCGAAGAACTAAGATTGCCTGGTGATTTCTTTAACAAAGTTGAAGACTATACAGCAGATGAAATAATTTTCAATATTAGAAAAATAGCCAACAAATTTGTTGCGCAACCTGCTCACCATGGTACGCCACCTGTATTCGTGTCGAAACATCTAAAAACTGCAGAATTTGTCTATGTACAGATAGACACCCCTCGAACTGGCTTCCAAAAGCCATATAGTGGTCCATATAAAGTATTGGAAAGATTTGAAAAGACAGTCAAAATCAAAATATTCGAAAATGAGCGAATAGTAAGTTGGGACAGATGCAAACCTGCTTTTATGGTGAAAGAAAATATTAGTATAAACTTTCCCTCTAAAATAACCATACCTGTCAACATTGCTCAAAGCACAGAAAATTCAGTAACTCAAGACGTTGATCTGCCTTCAAACGCAGCGAATACGCAACCCATCATACGTCTACTGCCTGACAGAGACGATGAACCGGTTAGAATAAGACGAAACATCTCGTTTGACAACAATGATGACGTCAGAACGTTTGAAAGGCATGAGCCACCATCTAGAGTGAGTCATAATGTACGACCATCAAGAAAGAGTGTGCACGAATCAACTAAAGATAAGAACCGAGAGAGTTACAATCTCCGTTCATCTAGAAAGAGAGAACGATTGGAGCAAAGAGCTACAGAAACGGTTCAAGTTCCTTCAACCTCTACGTCCACAGACAAATCGACCCCTAGTGAAGTCTCGACCCCCATACTCAAAAAGTATGGCATCCAAGTTAAAAGGAAAGATCGAGTACAAACTAGAAGTCAAACTAAAAAAGAGGCAAATAAAAAATAAAAATCAGAAAAGTCTTATAGACACAAAAAAATATTTTTGAAAAGTTCATGAAAATGAACCCATTATTGAACTTACTGATGAAGTAAAATTCTCAGTAAAATTTTCTAAGTCCAGAAAAGTTCATAATGGTAAATAATAAAACGAACATTTTACTAAGTCAAGTAAATTTATGTAAGTACTCTGTATACTTCATAAAATTACAACACAATATAAAATCATTTCTCGAAGTTATAAATCTTAAACTTCGATGTCAAAATGAATAATTTCTCAAAGTTATAAAAATTAAACTTTGATGAAAACATAAAATTTTGCCCCTCAAAAAAAGGAGAAGTCAAAATTCAAAGTCAATCTTCTCAAAAGAGTAAGTGACGAATACAACAAAATAAAATAAATAAAACCTCTTCAAAAACGAGTGTATAAAATTGAGTCAAAAGACCAAGTCAAAATTATAAAAATCTCCTTCTAAAAAAGTGAAGTCGAGTCATGAGTAAACTGTATAGGCTTATACAGTTGAAAGTGTGTTTTCTAAAAGAATGTTCGGACTACCAGAGACAATAGCCACTCAGGAGAAACCTAATTGGTTCACTGGGGGGGGCTACTGTGGGGACAATGTGAACTACTAAGCTAGACAGCTAAATAGAGAAACAAAATGTTGTGTCCGCCACAAGGCAGGATTACTGCGTCACAGTCGTGAACCAAACGGTTCTGCACACTCACTGATAAACACTGTGTGTTTATTCAGTATATATGCAAAACACAAATTACTGTGATGTAGCTGTGCTTGTTACCCACAGATGAATATTGTCACCTGGGTGCTTATTAGTGTAACCAGTTACCCTAATAAGCTATGGCTGTTCAGACGCAGCTATACCAATGTCTAAAAGGATATTTTAATTGGAAATATACCTATTTAGGTATTTATTGGTCCTACCAATAATTTACCTAAACTAATTATAATTACGAAAAATATTTTTATCATGCTTTTCAAGGATTTAGATATTATATTTTCCAGTCGTTAATTTTTTTATAATTTACTGAATTTCTAATATTTTCCAATAGCGGGGGGCACAATTCTGATAATTTTTTTTTCAAATTTATTTGGCCATAACTTATATTAGTTGTCAATTTTTAAATTAAGAAAGTTTTATTCTACTTTATACACACTAAATATATAATATTGTGTTTCTGTTTATGGTTTGATCGTGAGAAATTCAAAACCACAATTGACATTTTTCCAAAGGAGCTCAAAGTCATTCAACTCAAATGGATATGCAAAAAGGTTCTGTACAGGGTTTTTGCTAAATTGAAATAAATTCTCTGCTACAGATATTAAATTTGCGACACAAAGTTCATTGGATAGTCAATAGACAGCGCAAAAATAATGATACCCTCTGAGAGCTCAAACTCACGCACCTGCAACGAAACAAAATCTTGAAACGTTATTATCTGAAAAGGCTATTTTCCGACTTGGACCTTTCTTCGATATTCGTTGTCACATAATCGATCAATTTTCCTTTTAGTTCAACTCTGAGCTCATTGACATGTCACAAATCTTGTTTTATATCACTATATTTTACTGTATGCGGCTTCAGAGCATTAAAAGTTAGGAACTCCTCCATAATTAGAATTGAACTCGCGATGATTCTCTCCTCTTTCGTTTCGTCCTCCATCAATTCCACAAAAGTCAGTATATCCTAACACCTACAGGCATCACTTCTTCAAGCGCAGCCTAACAAGCAAATTTCTGCTCGAACTTTTTTCTTTCGAAGCAACAGCTCGTCAGTCACAATAGGAGAAGATTTTCAAATTAAATTGTCTCAAGTGCGCAGATTCACGTACATTGTTCGAGCATTCAGAGTTGGTCGACATTAGTATTTCCCTTGAGCAGCAATGCCTCTTTTCGCTCTCCCCGCCGTCGTCTTGTGCAGCCCAAACTATTCGCTCGAAAGTTTCGACCAAGTTTTTCGCTTAAAAATACTGTACAAACGAAGCTCGTCTAGACCCAATTTACTTTTCTTCTAGCTTCTTCAGTCGAGAGCAGACGAATGTATTCAGAGCCCAGCAAAACGCATTTCGCCTTCCAACCCAGCTATATCCTCTTACTATATATACAGGACTGCTAAAACAAATTTCAAACAAAATTCTGTAAATTTCGTCCGACAAACGACCTTCGCGAAGGTTTACCAAAATTATCAGTCCAGCTACAGCCTCGCCTTCGAGCTACTCGGACGAATATTTCGACCTTTACGTAATCTTCGCCGTAGTTATACACGCACTAATTCGAAGGCCGCACTACCACAACCCGACTCACCCTCTCCATAACCACCATTGAATCTGACGGACGAATGCGCAGAAAGGTGGAAGTGGTGGCGAGTTGGCAGCTTGGTGGTTACAAGTTTGAAAGAGGAAGTGGGCCCAAAGGTGGGACACGCGGGGTGAAGGAGCGATGCTCGTGCAGGATTTTGATTTAACCTGAAATCTGTTCACTTTCAGAGAAGCCGACGTTTAATTTAATTTCGCCATAGCGTAGTTAGGGTCTTAGCACCTTACGAACGTATACACGCTGGTCTGCCCCTCTGTCCACCTTGAACCCGGGTTAGACTAACCCAAAAACTTATGACAGCCACACCGATACGCGATTACAAATAGCCATTATGAATTAAGCCCAACTTTCGGAAGCCCATACGCAGTAGACGTTGAGGTGAGCCTATATCTGTCAGCCAGGGTGAATAAGTGGCCGGACCGTCGAACAACGACTAAAGGGATTTGGTTGTCATCGTCGGTAGATTACACAGAACAGCAGTCGAGCGAGAGAGTACGACGAGCCTTGGAAAAGAAACTTGCAAAATAACTCCCAGTTAGAAAACTTCGAGGTAAATGCGTGGCCAGTCTTACAGAGTATCAACCAAGATCACTTTCAGTTGCTTATTTTTTGACAAACGGATCAAGTCTGATATAGCCATACTTATTAGGGTGGTCTTTATTTTGAAGTTACGAAATTTTTGCCGCTCTCATTCTGCACAATGGTTTTAATTCATGAAAAGAAAAAAATGTAATGAAAATTTCAGCTCTGAAAGATGAAAAAAATTGGTGCCTCAGGGGTGGTTGAAAATCTGTACACGTAAAAATTAGCATTACTTTATTTCATAACCAGCGTTGCATAGAAATATACATTCTCTCTTTCAACTTCTAGGTACTACAACTCAGTGAGATGATTAGAAAATAGGTCGAAAAAATTCTATCATAAAATGATTCCATTAATACGTGTCAAGCTTTAATAGAATGAGGTTATTTGAAATTTTAAAATGAGATCAGAGAAAAAACGTGCAACATAATGCAAGAACAAAAAATCTGAAATAATTGATGATCTAAAAGTTATTTCATTACTTTTTCAAATTTGAGAAATTTAGAAAATAGAATCCTCATTCTTTCATAGCAAATGAGTCGATCATTTATCACAATACAATAATGGATCACAATAACCAACACTATAGAAAATCATCACGTCTATTTACTTTTATTAGTACTAATGTGAATCAATTGTTTTTCTTTTTTACCAGTTTAAAGCTAAAATATTTGATATTTCAATGAAAAAATAAATTTCAAACTTTTCCAATAGTTGAAAAAAAAAGTACGAGTACATACCTATGCTTTTATATCTCGATATTTCATTTTTTTTTTTTTTTTTTTCAAAAAATCCGAAGCTTTAAAAATAATTAAATACCAGTAACCAATTGAAATTTATGAATACTATTTCGAAGAAAAAAAATTCCATCAAGCCTATATGTATATTCGTGCGACCATTAATCTAGCAGGATAATTGCTTAACAGATCGTGAAAATGTGCTTTTCCCAAATTTTATAGCTCTCCTCGGCGTTGGTACAGAGAAATTTACGTAAAAAGTACCTTGCAATAAACGCATCCCATAAATACTCCACAGCTAACTGCGTTCAAAATTACAACCAACATTCATTATTGTGGAACTGAATAAGAAGTCGAAACAGAAAAACAATCGAGTCGGCCTCAATAAGACAATTAATCTTAATGCTGTAAATTATTGATTTTGTAATGAAGATGCGAACTAATATGGATAGTATCGTAAACTCAATCAAACAGGGAGTCGGTTAACATGGTTCAAGATAGGAAGGGTCATATTTTTAGATACTCGTAAGCAGTGTTGTTCCTTGACGCGTCAAATAACTTTTTTGACATTTCATGTCAAAAAACGTCAAATAACGTAAAATTACAGTGAAAAAATTTTACTGTCAAATTATGGCAAAAAACGTCAGATAATAATTTTATTGTGAAAACTGAATTTATTGTTATCATTATGAGTTTTGTAATACATCGAGTTTGTTTGGTTTGGTTTTGGATGATTCATTTTCATTTTAAACTTTGAATTATTTTAGTTAGAAGGCCCAACAACCAAACTCCAAATAAAAAATAAAAAATTGATTTCGACGCTAAGCTCACATGGAGAATATCTTGATTTTATTGATCAAATTAATGACTACAAAGTATACTTTAATTATTGTTTACATTTCCTTCGCTTCAATGTTAATCAGTAAAAAGAAAAACAAACAAGACATATTATCAATTTCTATTATGAACCAACTTCTAAATCCTAATCTTAAAGTCTTGCAGGCACATTTATTTAAATTTCAAATTTCAAATTTCCAATTTCATTTTTATTAGTTTCAAAGCCAACTGCTGTCGGAAAAAAATTAGAAAATGTAAAAATGAGAGAATATTATTCAAAGACCACATAATAATCTTGCTTATGTTAGAATTTACAAAATAAACTGAAAAAGTTTTTCTTTGCCCTGAGAAAGATAGAGCATATAAAATCTGCAATTTTCAATCAATACTCGAGCAATAATTAAGGAATTCCTAAGTTTTTCCTGTTGTCTCTTTTGATAGTTTTTTGACATGAAAGACTTATTTGACGGAACAACACTGCTCGTAAGTATCTTTTTTCTTTCATGTAATTCATCAAGAACAGTAAGTTTACAGAATATTTTTCCTAAAATCTACAGATAAAATTCCTTAAACTTGACAAAATCGTATTCGTGGCCAGAAAAAGAACCAATTATATTTTTCTCCAATACGCCACTTGAAGATATTTTGTTGAAGAAAAAAAAAAACTGTAGGCTTTGACAAGGTCAGTTCGAAGTAGACAGAAAGGGTCAAGGGTAAAGCTTGCAGAATAGATACGTATAGATTTCCAATAATACGAATACTACCTATACGAAATTTCATCGCCGTTTTCTGCTCTGAAACTTCTCTTTTCTCGAACATTTGAAAATTTTTCCAACGGCAATTTTCAAAGAATTAATCAAAACTTACGACTAACAATTTATTTCGTTTCCTCGAATAATTTCTATCATTCTGATATGAAAATTTTCAGTACATAAATCCCTTCGGAGAACCGAATGTATAATTATGAGAAAGATCTGAAAATGAATTTTCGGATTTTCATTCAAATATGAATACATTTTGGCTGACTTCGAGGTAGTACACGCACACACTGATGAAAATAGATGCTCGCGTACCTATATTTTTTTCAACTTGTTGAATGAATTCAATTAGGGATTTTTTTTCAACAGAACTAAATGACCATTCGATGTAAAAAATAAAAAAATAGGAAAAAACCATCAAGTTAATTGTTTACAACACTGTACACGAGTATACTTTATAAGTTTTAGGGTAAAATGAAGAAAAAAAGAGGTTTATTTTTTCCACAACTCCAGTTTCAAAACTCGTTCTCAAAACCATCACTTTGGCCTTTGGCAAGATTAGCGGTTTTATCTTCCAGACTTACGTGGGAGCACAAAATTGAAAAACAAATATTACTAAGAGCTAGGTGACGATTTTTTTTTTCAAATTAGCAAATATTTCCACGACCCTATACACTTTTATTAATATTTCAATTTTCTCAGGAAAAAAGTGGTAGCCGAATGAAGGATCTACACCCACAGGTAATTTTCTACTCGCCTACATGTGAAAAAAAAAGATACAAGCTACAACATCGAAGATGATATTATCTGCCTTTAGCTTGTTTTGTTTCAAATATTACAGAAGCCTTTTTTGGCGAGCCATCCAAAAGTAATTAGAATTTTCTACCTCCAAAAAAAAGAAAATACTTCACGTACCAAATAAATTAATAAACGGGTAAGTAAAAAAACTGATGAAATTCTAGTACATTGTAAATATTTTCTAAAAGTTGATAAATTTCTGTTTACAATAAAAGAACCTATAGTGGGCTTATAAACCATGAAGGTGGCAGTAGAAACGAGAAAAATGCGCGGTAGGAACGAAAAATGAAAAAATCAAGACTATATTTCGTGCAAGTGTTATTGCATGAAAGCAAGAAAATGAAGAAACCAATATGAAAATATCACAAAGACCAAATATTTAAACACTTGCACTCATATTAGTAGACCTTATCATCATTTGATTCGATCATATTAAAAATGTTAATATGGTAAGAATATTTAAATTTTGACCCATTTTGGTGCATTAAAATCCGAGTCACGTACCTACGTCATGAGTCTATAATATATAAAGAATCAGTTTCGAAACTTTGGAAAACTAATGAGAACTTTTTAAACCTTAGAAACGAAATCCGCATGTTTTTCAACAATAGGTAGAGTGATCTCGAAGACTAGGATTTGTGCTACTGATATTGAGTCTCATCGTAAGACTCAACAATCTGCAGGGTAACACACATTATCATAAATATTCAAGTTAAATACACTATAGTACTCACCAGCGCACCGTTCAAATAACAGTAACTGCCGGGTTGTAATCAGAACTTGTCTGAAGTAGCCATCACATAAAAGTATTCGTCTTCACTCAGATATATTTGACAATCACTACGACTTCGAGATATTTACTCTGCCACTGCTAAATCTCCATAAAATATTCCTCGCTTGCTTTTGATGGTAAGACAGATTTATTTCAAGTTCCATGTTCGAGGATCGAAGTTATTGTTACTAGTGAAGCTGGCATTCATATCACTTCGAGTATATTCATATTCTATCCGAGGGTCAAGGTCTCTCAAGTCTCAGCAGTAATGTGTCTCAACATATCCCCACGAACTGGTAAACCAAGCGACTGTGAACAGTGAATTGTATTCACTCACCATCGTTGAAAAAACTAGACTGATAATCCGAACTTGCCTCAAGTACCCATCATACCAGATTTCCAGGCAAAAAATAAAACATCCCCTTTCAATATCCACGAATAAAAACATCTTTTGTCGAGTATAACCAAGCATTTGGGTAAGTATACACTACAGACCTTTTCTTTTCAATTTTTTAAAGATGAATATTCTTTTTATACACTGTTCGAGTTAAGAGTTCCATGACGTCACAATTGAAAATGAATGAGGACACGTGTTCATGCGAAGTGGCGTACACGATGACCTCGATGTTGAATTTATAAATTTTTTCTCGATTTCATGACTTTGACGTATAATGACCTACGTACATCTATTACAACATCGATTTTGAAGATCAAGGTCAACAAGCAAAGGAGTACAAATTCTAAAAATATCAATCACCTTACTGTTGAAAATGAATTATTTATTATGAAGACATTTAGTCAAAAATAATTGATTGATATTTTAAAACATATAAATAACGTAAAATAGAATTCATTTTCGCCATCACTAGGCTTGGTGAAGTTTGATTATTGCTTCACCAAAAAGTTAAATTCACTGATAAGGGATGAAATCTATTTGTCCTCTCGTATAACTAACGATCAAAAGAATTTTATTCAACAATGGCACTACACGAACGATACTTTATTCGTGACAAAGTATAGAAATGTTCAGGTGAGACACTATAAGATACGAGATAATAGCGTAGCGATTTGGAGCCGACACAGGTAGAAGTGGAGGGTTAAGAAAATAAATGGATAATGGAGGTAAGGACTGTCGAATCGAATGAAATTACAACCAGCGAACAGATAAACGTAGGTAAAAATAATGTTCGACCCTGACTCGGGAATGGCCTGTAGACAGCGCGGCATCAGAGAATATCTTCACGAATGTTGCCCCCAGAGAAGAAGGAAATGAAATATACGAGTACGAGTACCAGCCCACACACACATTCTCGCAAAACATACGTACATTAGCCTCACGTCCACACTCACACACACACACACACACACACACACACACACACGAGCGAAAAGCTAGAATTGAAAACTACGAGAGCATAACTTGAGAATATTCGGTTTTTAAGGTACAACTTCCAAAGTTACAGAGACTTTACAGTCGAGTGTACGGAGAGGAAACGTACGAAGAAACAATTTTATGAGAAAATTGTAAATCCGTTTAACGGATGCGTGGGGAAAAAAGAAGAAGTAACGGTACTTCTCCCTTTCATGCTTCGACGACGACATCGTAAAATTTGATTTGAAAATAACTAGGCTACCCATCGCATGTGCTGCTATACATATTATTCTGCTCACGATACGCGCCCTATTTTTTTATATTTTTTTTTTATATTGATACGGGCTGGTCGAAAATTGCAAATTCATCCACGCCTATAACCAAGCTATATATTATATGGTATACCTACATGGCAAAAATTTCGCTTTTTGGAAGACTGCTATCTCCTCACAAATCGAGATTATATATCGATACCTAAAGAGATGTCCAAAATTTTCAAAATTGAGGTCATCAAGATGGCCACTCGATATTTTTTGAACCCCGCTTTCAGCATCTCACGACCAAGAGAGATCCGCGTTTGATTAGAGTTTCGCCGTTTGCGGAGTCACCAAAGTAATTTCGAGAAAAAAATTGGGGCAACGAAGAAAAAATTAGGCGTCCAAAAAATTGCTGGGAGGGAGGGTAGAAGGAATGAATTTGATAATTTTTAAGGAAGATTTCTATCAATTATTTTGTTAATATAACTTATAATAAGTGATAAAGTTGATTATTTTCCAATTATTTCAATCTTCTGCTATAAAAAGAAAGAATATCATTTGGGAGAAAATGATTATATAGCATAATGTTGAAGTTCGTTAGAAAAAATTACGAGTTTTGTCATACGAATTTCATCCCATTGTAAGTTATTTTTCTAAAATTAGTTGATATAAAAACATAGATATATTCACTATCAGGGCGTTTAAATCCATCATTTGAGCTATAAAATCAGCCCTTGAATGGAATTTTTAATTTTCGGATGAAAATCTTTCTGTCGTGAGAAAATAGAGTTACGCGTTCTTCTTAATTGTAAAAATATATACTACCTAAATTTTTTTCAGTCACCTGAGTAGAATTCGTGAGAAACGCGTCGGGTCAACGAAAATCCATTCTTTTTTGACAAAATGATTCTTCGCCAAATAACCGGTGCACCTCGTCCATTGACTCATCAGTAGCCCCCCCCCCCCACCGGCGCAAGAAGTTCAGGGGTTGACACCGAACCGCAATTAATAAACGCGGAACGTGTTGCGAGCATAATTTGAGGATCCGTATTACCTTATCAAAGTGAGATTACGTGTAGAAAAATTTACGAGCCATAATAGAGAAGTTGGAAAAGAGGGTTGCAAAGGCAGCCACCGCTGCAGCATCGCTTAGATGTACAGCGAAAAGGGAATAGCACGAGTTGTAGGGGTGGAATAGAGCAAGGGGGGCTAACAACCCACATAATGAAGGCAATGAACGAATTACGATCAGTTAAAACATTTATGGGAGACGCTGGCGGAGGAGGTCACACATAAAAGCCGCATGGCATACACCTATATTCTCGGCTCGACAGTATTATATTATGTGAATCGTAAGCGCATCGTCTGCCGTCGCCCCATTATACGTCCAATATTATTACTGTATTTCCATTTTGCACACTTTTGCTCCATTTTGAAAGAATTTCCAAGAGCAACGATGAAGGGGAGAAAATGGAAATGGGCACGAATAAAAAACCCCCCCTGAGATGCGATAAAAGCACGACTTTTAATGCATAAGTGCCAGATTTTTGCTTCATTTTTTTTAGTAGCGCATATAAATTGCATTAAATTCTTATAAATCCGTACATAGGTATATCGTCTGATTCTCGGCGTTCAACAGACTGAATTCGCTCAAAGATATTCGAAGGTACAACTGTGGGGGATGAAAAATTATTAGAAGAGCAATTGGCTGCGTAAATTATATATAGAGCAGCCACTTTCTATTTCTACGCTTTGTATACGATAGAGCAACATAACGGCGCACCTAGAAATGGTTCGAGGGAGAGGGACTGAATACAGAATTTATTATATTACGAGTACAAGCTACAAATTCCGCGAAACATCTGCCAAAGCTTGAACGTATTTTTCAATTTAGTTTTTTTTTGGGGGGGGTGGAATAAAAAGAAAATGGTCCTTTAGACCCTATAGTTTGCCCCATAAGGGCTAAGTACTAGAGATAAAAGAAAGTCTATAAACCATGATATGTGTCAGTGCATAGAAAAAGGTCCCACTTGGTCGATCTTAGTTTCCAAGATATAGCGATTTTTCATCACCAAGGTCAAACTTGACGAATTTCGGGTTTTCGTTGATTCGGATAGACAGGGGTGCTGTGATCCCCCAAGGCTTACGAGGAGTGCCCCCCTCCAAATCAAACAGGAATGATGACAACCCTATTCCCCCAAGGGCGCGAGAAAAAATTTTTGGTATTCGATTATCTTCAAAATTCTTTTCTAAATTTGAAAAAAAAATGGGCCCCCCCAGAATCGTCAACGAGGAGTTGTTCCTCAAAATCATGCCTTCACGGCACCCCTGCGGATAGAGTAAATGCTCCTCTTTCGAACGAAACTAGCCGCGAGTTTCCCCGATGCTAGCAACCGTTCAAACGCGCGTTTTTCTCAAAACTTACTTTTTTGATATTTCAACTTTGAATGCTCATATCTCGGCCTAGAGAGCTGGTTCTGGTCTCATTTTAAAGGTAATTTTATCTAGTATGAGGATCTGGTCGTAACTCCATACCGACAAAGTAGGATTTTTTTCTATGCACTGACACATATATGCATTTTTGAACCTCATTGATTTGGCTATTGTATATAAAATACTTACTATATTATTATATCTACCATTCGAGTTCCCTTAATATTAGAATTAAATATACATTTTAGTCAACGAAGAATGTGAAAACACTGAGAACGCAAACTTCTATATGGCGGCTGCCTTGCTCGAGTTTTCCTGAATGAATAGTAAAATGACAGTATATGGGGGGCATCTATATATGCTTCTGGGTAAAGGAAGATTCTCATACGATGGAGTAAAACGGGTAGGGGTACAGGTTAGCAACGGCTTAAAATTAACCAATTTAAGTCTAATGCACACGTTGTCGAAAAGGGTTATACGTACCTCATAATTCGGTTAATTGGTCTCCGTCTGAACGTTTTCCGCTCTCCTATAGTATTATGGTAACGGCGTTCTCCAGCGCAGCTCTTTCATGGTCTCTCCGACACCAGAGCACTGCAACTCCTTCCTCCATTACTCCCGCTGGGAACGCTCGTCGAAATTTTTAAGGGGGCTCGTGCGGTATCCATTATACAAAATGGAATCCACGATGGGTAATATAAAGTCCCCGCGTCTGAAAACAAACGAAAACGTTGAATGACTCAATGAACGTTAAATTTAATATATTTTCCTTCGTTTCCGCGAAGAAATTTTCAAGATTTTCTTGTCGACTGTTCTTTTCATTTTTAATGATCTTCCAAACAAGCCAAGAATTTTTTCCAAACAGCACGTCGACTACCAGGAAACTGGTTCAATTTTTTGGGGAGCAGACTTAAAGACAATAAGCGAATACTTTTTCCATTATTCGGCTGTATATCGAATAGTAAATATTAAGTTAAGGAATGCGGATAAGAAGGCGAATGTATGCGGTCCCAGCTTTATGAATATTACGAGTATTCAACTTTCAATTGCCAAGCAGTCACCAAACCCAGTTATACATTGCAAAGTCCACCAGTAATATCAGTAAACAGAATTCATCGATGCGAATAAATCTATAATAGCTGAACCCAGGCAATAGGAATCAGAAGTTTGTTCTTGGTTCCTGGGAATAACTCAATTATTTATTCATATATTTAAAATGCGCAATGCGCCTCCAACGGCCGAATAATATGTCTGGACTAAATCATCCAAGTCAGAAAATATTTTAAATTTGTCCGACTATATATAACCACAGAACACGTTTTTCAAATAGTTAAGATGAACGAACCTTTCTCCGAACAATAAATATTATTTTCACGAAGCACAATAGGCTTAATTCCAAAAGATATGTTTTCACGACTAAAAGGCATTAATATCGTACCCAAAATTTTACTTATCGAAATTTCCATCGGCACGCAATTTTAATCGTAGAAATTCTTCCATTTTAGGCTTGCGTTTAGAGCCGATAAGAAAATTTTGATAATTCCTTTCGCAGTTATTCGACGACGGGCATTTTACAGCAATTTAAAAAAACTACTTCAATGTGAAATCGTTTTCCCTTTTGCCAATGTAGTTGGTAATGTAGGTACCCAATTGTGTTCTTGAAAGTCGTGTCAAACTTTTATCAATAAACACGTACTGCAGGGCTTCGGGCAAGATGAAATCACTATTGGATGGAGCGTAACAATAATTTGACTTTTAATTTTTCTAAAGCTTTCTATAAGGTGTGCGTCGACTTTATAGGAAACAGAAATTTTATCTTCGTGTGGCTAAATTGTTCTAGATATCTTTTAGAGCATGTTCAAAAATTTTTAATTACTCGAATAATCGGAAATTAGCTCGATTTTGGGGAGCAAAACAAGAAACTTAACTCTTAGGAATGTATACTTTTGCAAAACTAATACCAACTTGTATTCTTATTTTATGCAATGCCATAGCATTTATATATAAGGAACAATTTGGTAGATTCAAAGGAGAAAAAGAAATAAAGAGAAGAGGCGATTAACATTATACTTTTATTCGAAAGATGGAAAATTTTTTCCCCAGCTTCACTTTCAAAGAAAATTCAATGGGGTAGCATATAAATGGGTTTTTGAAGTTCAAACTTCAAATTACTTTTACTGCTATAGACAGTTGTTCAAAAGTTTGTAATACTGGTGAATAATATTTTCATTTGTGGCTTTCAGCTGCTCAATTAGTTAATCAAATTTTGCTTTCGGCCTTTTAGAAAATTTCGAGCTCTCAATCAAACAACGAAATTTTGGCAGGAAAATATGTAGAGGGAATTTAAGTAAAATATTTTTCTAGTCTTCCGAGGGTGCAGGAAATATATTATGATGAATCAATCAAATACTTGGAAATTAAAAGCATATAGCGTTGGTATACCACGTGTGCAGCTGCAATTTTGTTCAGCTAATAAATGTTAATGTAACCCTTTCTTTGGCTCCGTTTAGATAGGTGACTGTTTCTCTTTCACTCTCATCAGAGAGGTGGTTGAACCATCGAAGGCGATAGTTATTGTTTTCTTCGATAAATTATTCGATTTTTCCTTTATAATTTGTATCCTCTAAAAATTTTGTCAGCTTTCTGTGTCATACATTTCTATATTCTCGTATTATCTCAATTATCTTTTTTCTATAGTTTTCAATTACTATCTACCCTTTACATCCTGTTTTACAGCCACAAAACTTTTATGGGGGTTATAGGATGAAAATAACTCGACGCTCGCCAAAATTTTTTCCCGAACAATTGGCCTTCTGAATTTCAGTTCTACAACCTGTGCTCTGGTTTAGGGACTTGAAATCAATGCCAAGCTCGATTTTCAAAACCGTATAAATTCTTCTACTCAATTTAGAATTTAAATTTTCGGCAACAATTTTCAAATTTCAGCACCAAAAAGAACAATATAGGAAAAAACGTAATAAGTAGACTGCCATTTACTTTCTCAACCAAGTTCAGCGTCGTTTCAACAATTTTAACCGCCGAAAGTATATTTAAAATGTGGATTATGCTAAAGCTACGAGGCGGTTTTAACGACCAAATCTGTTGTGGGGAAATAAAATCACGAAGAATGAGCGTAGGTGCCGAATAAACAAAGAAAGAAATCGGCGAAGATATTAAAATTTCCTACATAGGTCATAAATATAAAATATTACCCTCGTAAATTACTGTATCCTAAAACGGTAGCGTTGATTTTTTTTTTCATTTCTTATTTTTAATGTCGGATTTACAGTTTACACATTTCCCGCAATTTAGTAACTCATATATACTCGTATTAACTATAAAACAACTTGCTCTGTGATGGGGTGTCACCACTAATAGGAAAAAAAAACAGAGAAAGGAAAGCCCGATTTTAAAAAAATTCATTAATTTCATCTATTGAAGGGTTATTTGATTTTTAATCAAGTGAAAAAAGAAAGCTGAAAATATAGATAAATCAAATCCTCACTCTAAGCAATCGATTTTCTTATTTTTTTCATCGAAATGTACCCTTCCATTACCAACTGAGACTTCAAGTTCGAATTTTCCACTCATCGATTCAAACTTTACAGAATACTTTCAATTTTTAATAACTCAGTTTGTTCAATATTTCCAACAATCAGCGTGGAATCTTCAGCAGCTTGATTTTCTGGCTGTTTTTCAAATTCTAATGTAATAGGAGTTTTTCCATCCAAACCCTTCGATCCGCGGGTAGCAAGTTGGGTGGTGCAATGCATTTGTGCTACCTAAAATTGTTTTTCACCCTCCAAGAAAATTGAATCAAGGCTAACTAATTTCACCCTCGAGGGAAGGAGGAGGATTAAGAGCTTTCCGTTTGATTCTTAAAAAAGTATTACAAATTTTTCAACTGTATCGCACCACCGGAGAAAATCAAAACTTATCATCCTTGCTGGTATAAAAAGCTATAGTCTTACAAATTCTCAAAATACCCTCAAGAATTTGAATCATAAGACTGACATTTCTCTCAATATAATAAGACGTCGATTTTTAAAATCAAACAGTTCTTAAAAAGTAGCATCTAATTTCCAACAGGCGAGCAAAAGCACATGCTTTTCTCGCATGAACACATATCTCAATCAATGAAATCATGTAAGTTGACTGTAGTCAACGTGTTCACAGATACTTCTCGCTATTTGCCACTGCACCGTACAAAACTAATCCAATTATAATATCAATCTAAAAAGAAAACTATGACATTTACACACATTACATTCGTTGATAGTTTCATTTCAAAATAAAAGCCTTAAAGGCTATACACTGTTTTCGGTGTTTCACAAACAGACCAAAATATAGGTATAGTCTATATAGCTAGAGCTACTTGAAAATATTTTCGTCGACTTACACAATAATGGTTATTAATTTTCGTGTAGCTCTTTCAAGTGTAACAATATGGTACTACATTTGCTCCATTCCCTTGCTCGACAGTGTGTGAGTCGTACAGGGATGACCATTCTTTCGGCGCGAATATTTCGTGTAACTGTATACATTCTGTATATATACACATATATATATACGTCGAGAGTAAACTATACTAAAATGTACTTATCTTCAGTAAATAGGCAAACCATTGCCATTTGCAACTCTCTGTAAAGAGTGAACGCGAAACTTAATTATCAAAACGTTTTCATCCTTTAAGAAAAGTATGTACAAGCAGCTATAGCAGCAGCCGCAGCTAAGGTCTTGCTTCTGCTTGGCAAAATAATATATAAACGAAGAAAGAATACGCTAACTTTACGTTTTGTCTCGTCCTCGCCGTAATTTAGTTGTAGAATTCGGTAAATTAAACGTTCGTTATTGAATTAAACCCCTTGATGCGGATTCTCGTCGAAAGACATAAGACGAAAACGGGCAGGGAGTAAATGGGTGGTGAAAGGGGAGGCTACCTTCCCTATGGGCAAAATATTTTGAAAACGGATCCGTTTTATTGCGGGTTATAATCCGTTTCTGGATTATAACCCGGAATTTTCCTGTTTTCCGGCTTCTAAAACGGATTGTAATCAGTCTTGCCGGAAATGAGTCCGGATTATTTTCCGTGAAAGCTGTTTTATCATATTTGTTGGCCCGGGTTATAATCCGTGAAACCGTTTTACAAACGGATTTAGAAAAATTGCCCAAAAATTATCACTGATTATAATCAGGAAATCCGTTTTACAAACGGATTTGGAAAATTAATCAAGATGACAAAAATAACTGCAAATTTTCAGATCCGATGATCGAAAATAAAAACGGACTGACAACGGATAAAATTCTGATTTTACGGATCATTTTCTCATTTTTTGCCCATCGGGTTGTTGATAGAAGTTTTGATTGCTGCTGACGATACCGCAGGTGTATAATTTCTATGCTGCTGTTTCGAAAGATTGAAGCCCTGCAGCAGCTGTCAAAAAATTTTCATCTAATTACGTCGTTGACCCAGACCGCTGGCTATGGGCTTTTATTAGGCGTTATTTCTGACAAGGATAACTTCACTTTCTCCTGGGTGCTTCATTTATTTTTCCTTTTGATCTTAAAAGCTGCAATTAATAGAATATGATGGAAACGAGTTGGAATATAAATTTAAAATTTTCGTCGGAAATTGAGACTTTCAAAATTTAAAAATGTTGAGTTGAAGAAACTGGAGCGAGAAGGAACAATTTTCTATGGAAAGCTTCAAGGCATCATTAAAATGTTATTCAGATCTGAGAAACTGCCATAATTATTTGGTAAGAGTAAACACTTCTTTTTCAACAAAACAAAAAATAAAAAAATAAAATAAAGCAAAGACTTTAAATGAATTTATGATAATATTATAAAATCAAAATATTAGACCTTTGTATTTTGGTTGAGGTCAGTTTTCTACTAAGTGCGTACAGAGCTCATATAATTATAATTCTGGGCTTCATAGAGAGCAATAAATAGAAATCTGTATTACTTTAAATGGGAAAGAAAGGTCCTTCAAGAATTATGACATTCTTGAAATTTGCAGACAGTACTTCTTTCTCACCACCAAACCTATCTTAGATATGAATTTATTGTATTATTTCTGTCGATAAATCTGGAGTTGTCGCTGTTTTCCTATCCGAAATGATGAAAATTAAAGTTCTTTACAGAAATGAAACGCAATATAATGAATTTCACGGCGCTCTACCTTCTCTAAATGAATGCTAAACTATGGGTATAGCTAAAGATATTTACAAAGCACAATTTCTAAAAATATCTGTCGCTGAGGCTTTTGTCGAAAATCAAATACTAAAACTCATAACCTATAAGCACTCGCAGCTCCAGTACAACCTCCAACCTCGAATGTCGAATTTCGAAATTTCGAAGTAACCCAGCGAAAGCGGTCCCTGCGTAAATTAATGAATTTGACTGTGTTTCAACAAATCTCGTTTCTGGTACTGATGAGAACGAGGCTTCGATAAATAAACGAGAGCAAACAGAAGCCAACCGAGAAAAAACATCGTTCAACTTTCCACGTTGTTACTGTCGACCACAAAAATACAATATTCATAAAGTTACCCACCCTTTACCCCTTTTCATCCATCTCATAAAAACCCTTCTTTCGTCGCTCAGCGGCCACATGGAAGAAACACCGTCCACAGCTGCTTTTGAAAAGCCAAATATTGTATTTCTATACTTGCGAAATGATTTGACAGACAAGCCAGACGTTCGACAGGCAAAAATATATGCGCTCACACACCGCTTTATACGTGGAAATATATAATGTGTATCCCATAATCTGTGCAAAAAGCTTATTAAAAATACATACACACACAAGTGAAACCCTCCCCTTCTCCCCCCTCCGCCGCACGGGACGACGAACGTGAATGACGATCGTGTAATTTCTTCCACGGTTATGAGGTAACATGTGTGCTAAATTTTAATAACGTGGTTCTTCTGTCATTTGACGATTCGAAAAGGGGTAAAAATTTTTACAGGTGCTGTGGCGGTTGACGACTACACATTTTCGCCTCTACACACAGGACCTTGGTTGGGGTTCGAGTTATTGTTTTCAATTTCAAAGGTACGGTGTTCGAAATAGTAATCAGGAATGGATCTGAAAATTTGTTATGTGAGAAAGGAGCCAGCTTGGTTTTTAAAAATGAAAAAAAATTGAAATTGAAATTTAATTTTTCCGAATTTATATGTCTTGAACGTACGTGTGATTCCACTTCTGTTTTCTGAAAGCAAAATAAAACGACTCACAGTCTCACACCTACGATATTTGCAAAGAAACACTCCCTCCTATAGTCACTAAAAAGTAAGTCTGTAAAATTCGTAACATTTAAAAAAAGTAGAAATATGCTCCTCCTTTACAGACCTCATCATGATCATATTTTCTAAAAAAACGTTGAACGCAAAAGATCGGCAAATTTTAGGGAAATGTTTCACTTCATTGGCTTACATTCAACATTTATTCGTAATATCGAGTTGGAGAGAAAAAAGTTGTTCAAACAAAAAGTGTTCTTGGTTTGTTTTGCTACATCGAATGCTACTGTACCCACTTCAGCGACTTCGCTGGAAAAGTTGCGAATACCAAACTCAAAAAAACGAACTATAGATGAATGTACAAAAAATACTTTTTTTTTTGTGCTCCATCCAATTTTTATCAAAACGATTTTTCTCCTTTTATTTTATATGAGAGGGACGGGAAGGAAGTATATGTTCTAAAATCACCTGTGTTAATGATGAAACGATCAATAACTTCAATAGTTCACTTAAATAACTAAAACGAAAATACGTACTAAATACTAATACGAGGATATCGACACGGACACCCGGTATAAATATTTTGTACATGATTTTCCTTTCTACTTTTGCTAAATGGAACAAATGGAAAAGTTGATAAACCACGGTCGAAAATTAACCCGGTGACAGACGACAAAATAAATGGCAAAGGCGGTAAAAACACCCAATTCCCTTCCGCTGAATAATTTAATCCTTGATTGGTTAAAAAAAAAAAAAAGCGGTAATTTTTCATACTTATGACAACTGATAAGTTACGGATTGAAAAACGAGGAGAAGAGATGCGCAGATTATGCAGATGAACAACCCTCCGTCCCAAGTTAAGGACTGGGCGACAAATGTAAACGTATCTAATTAAAAAGTTATGAAATTTGTTAATTAATGATAGAGCTGAGATATATTTTGTGATTATAGCGTAGAAAAATTCAGGTTCGCATGTAAAGGAGTATAACGAACCAGAATAGAAAAAGAAAATTTGAAAATCATCCATAAAAAATAATGAAGATAAGACCTGCTAAAATTATTAAATTATATTTGAGGCTCTTAAAGAGTAAAGCGTGTGTGGAAAAATGTAAACCAAATGTTCAATCAAAAATATACCTAAGGTCAATTAAGCACAGTAGCTGGCGAATCATAGTAAATTCAGGCACTTGGAAGCCAATGGCATAAGGTGTAAGCGACATTTTTAACCAAATGGAAATATTTGAAAAAATAGGAAGCTTACAGTGGCACTATAGGTAAAAACGATTTTTAATAAATTTTCCATTCTGTAAAAATTTCACTAACACCAGTTGACTTTGAAGTGCCTCTATATAAAGACTAAGGTAGCAATGGGAATTATATTCTATTCCATTAGCATATTCTAATCATAATATTATAAGAACCTATAATACTTACATATTGACTACACATTATGTGGAATCCTCAAAGGCACACCATATTTAATTTTCATTTTTTATTGAAGTACCTATAATGTACTTATGGTGCAAATAATATGAAATCTTACATCATTCTGTAAAATGTTTTTTTAGTTTCAAATGTAGAGATAAGTTTTGAAAACTCACCCCTTTTCCTTATTTTTAGTATTTAGTCATTTTAAGGATAATAAGGGATTTTTTTTGAAACACCAAGGTCGCAGAATATGTAAGTGCGCAGTAAACTACATCGACAGTAGTCAAAATCTCCTTATCACCAACTTTGGACTTAGATCACTTTGGTTCTCAGGGCCGAAATTTTCAGTTGAATCATTTTTTCAAAGCGAAAATTAGGTAAGTTATTTTGCGGAGAAAATGATTGAAGAACTTAATTTTTAAAAATTTCTCACTTTGGATCTCGACACTATAAAGAAATGTTTCTTATACACTTCAGAACAGAATTCTTCATACAGAATCCACCATTTTATGTCAAAAGGTAACGTTGAACATTGGTTGTATCTCTTCGAGCTCCACCCAAGCTGACGAATGACATTATTTTTCTTTGTTTTTACATCAAGGTGGTTTTGGGCATTGACCTCTTTCTTTGGATTACGTCAAAAAAGACGATACGAACCACCATCCTCTTTATATCATTTCAAAGCTGATATGATTTCCATAGTAACTCACTATACTCAAAAAACAGAGACACTTCAAACGCTTATTTATAAAAAATCTGGCTCGTTCATCCAGCGTCCATTCTATGTGCACCCTACCTCAAAGAACCCCATTATATTTGGATCACATCACGGTTCTTACAATTTTTGAGCGGAAATTCTTATGGCATTCTGACACTCTCAGCATAACATGTCGTCACGAACGCGCAATAATGCCAAGCTGACACTGGGTAACGTTGAAATGCAGTTCACAATTCAACAAGTTTCTCGCATACGAGCTCCACAAACGTCAATTACTCCAATGGCTGCCGGATATTTCGCTGTTAATCCTTTTTCCTCGGCGAAGAAGGGGGCATGTAAGAGCCATTATCCGAGACAAGCGAAAGAAACATCTATTAAATTTAATTTACAGCTGTTTTTGGCGTAACAAAAACATGGAAAAACTGATGACGATGGGAAAACTTTACCAACAGCTATGTGTTGGTATATGGAGGTCTTACATGTATACCCTGTACGTGGAATTAAATTACAGGATAAAGTTTTTTAGTCACGCACTTCTTAGCGCGAATCGAAAATGATTTTCACGCGAGCAATTCGCTAATTATTTACAACCATGCTGATGGTACCTGTAGGTATTCATAAATTTTATCAATTTCACACTCAGAATTTCCTATAAGTCTACCGACGCGACGATCTCCTCGAAAAGTGTGAAAGTACCCTGGAAAATTTCACAGGAATGAGGAACCAACCATGATTTGATGCAGCGATGTATCCAGAGTGTTTTGATAGGGGGGCAAATAAGATTCTTGAGGGGGCAATTTTGTCAAATAAAATTTTTTGATGGGCCAAATTCTGAATACCACACGGAGGCCAAAATTTTTCCAAGGGGGGCAAATTTTGCTAGGGGGGCGAACGAGGATGTCAGGGGGGCTCAGCCCCCCTGGCTATGCCCCTGAATTGACAATAGGTGCGCGTATTTTGAGTTGGTATTTTGAATAGAATAATTTCGCCTCAAGAAAATTTCCTAAAGGTTACCGCATCCACTATAGCGAGAACTATAGTTTCATTACACGAACATATAACTTTTCCACGCAGCCTTCATAGAAGTTCGGGTGTTTAAATTCAAAAAAAAAAAACCATAGCTGGCGACCCCTTGCCGATTCATTCTTCATAAAACCCACACCTACCAAGAGAGATCAATGTCTCCAGCGAACTACTCACATCTTGCTCGACATTTCGCCTCCATTTACTGCACACCTACGGACATGAAACGAAAACCGCAAAATAAATCTTTCATTCTAGGATTTGGGAAGACACTGCAATGATGCCTGTATACAATGTGCGGATAATCTCCGAGTAGATATTCGAAAATTTTTGACAAAAGATGAAACCCTACTTTCACACCTACTCTAAATATACGCGTACAGCGGAAAAAATTCATGTCGGTTGAACGACTGAAAATAGCTCAAGTAAAAAACAATCCAGCTTGTTAAAAAAAAAAAAAAACAACCTAAAAAACTTCCAACCCTAAGAAAATACAACCTGTCGATCGAACCCCCGAGGATATTTATATTTATTTTTGGTATAACTCGTACGCCCATGACTGCGCGAAATCCCTTAAGAATTTTACACACACTCCATCTATTCAATTTAATAGGAGGCTGAAAAAAAAACACCTTTAAACCAAGATTATGAGACACATCTTGGCGGTACGGTATACAATTAATTGATGTATTATACGTCGTTTTGTAGGATTTCTATATACGTACCCCGCAAATACCGGCTATACGTTTCATTTCTAGGATATTTTAAAGCAATATTGTATTTTCTTTTCTTTTTTGTTTTTGTTTTTTTGTTCGAAAGGGGGAAAATGCGATAATCCCGGTCGATTTGGGCGTGCTTTTCTTTTTTACACCCTTGCGATAGTCGAACGTAAAAACCGAAAGTAATGGTTCACCTTTTCGCTATAGTAGCAGCAAAAAGTCACCCCCGTCGACGAGGGAATCGAAATTAAGATGAACGGTGTGCTGCTATATAAGTAACCGTTTTACACTGGGGAGGTATGCTTATATACAGGGTGTCCTGAAAACTATATAGTAAAAACCTCGAAAACGTGTAATATTATGAATTACATATTGACAAAGCTTGTCCGAATTTTTCTGAGATAATGATTCAGAAAATTTCGAAAAGTTAAATTAATTCCATTGTATTTATAATACTGAATCGGCAGCACAATATTTACTACACAGACAATACTTGTAAACGTAGATGCCACGTGTCACAGGTTTCCAATAAGTCGATTCTAAAAACAAACCTCAATGAGCTAACAAATTTGAGCCATAACTAAACAGCGAGCTAAAAAGAACTATACAGATCGCCGATTCATTCAACTTGAGCTAAACTTTCTAGTTCCGATTCGAGGCACGGGTCAGAATAATGCAACTGGCTCAAATATTCGAGTCTCTATACAAGTCCTTTAGACTAATAAATATTATACGACTCACGAACGAGAAAATATATAACATTTTACCACCCAAATTTGGCTGGAGCAAGCAAAAATTCCAAAAAGCTAACTGAAATCCTACGGAACACTCCCCTTCCTCACCTGACAAGCTGATTTGAGTGATTGAAAAGCGACGAGGAAAGGGATCGGGCAAGTAGCTTTATCATGTTGATAGTGCACAGACAAGAGAGTAATAGCCCGAGGATATAGAGTAAAAAATAGTCTGACCTAGAGCAAAATTACTAAAATTCGAATTATTAGCAATATGTAAGAAGCCACGAACCGGTTTAAAAAATTAGTCTAGGTGCTTCGAGTATTAGGTACCCTTTTATAGAGCCATCATAATGTTCGGCCACCTTGAAACGGTTATGCTCAGTTGAGAGTCAACAACAGTACTGAAATTAAGACAATAATAGCACTCGCTGCACAGATTTTTATTAATTGCTTCGAATATAAAATCAAAAGAGCATGCAACTACATATTACTCGTATGTCACCCAAATCTCAGCTCATATTCACATTTTCTGAAAAGTTTTTCATCAAAGCTGAGCACCCTGTATAAAATAGAAACTGTACTTGTGAAAGTACAGCGACTATATAGGAAAAGCGAGTAAAGAAAACCACTACAGCTTCGCTACATCGAGAAAATGTGAAAAGCGAAAAAGAAAATTGCGCTAGAAAGGAACACGGAGAAATTGTGGCTGTATAGACGTGTACGATTCCAAATGCCACAAACAGAGTAAAGAATAAATTGGAAGATTCTCGTGTTAATTAGAAGCATGACTAAAAAAAGGATGCGCCTTTAATTTCCTGTTTCTCATTTTGAGCGAATCATCACCTCATCTCGCCTCCCAGTCAAGTATGAATTGAAAAATTATTCCAACGATGTGGTTCGCGTTCCACCATACAGTTCACGGCTGCATGCAAAACAACAAAGGAAATATGATTTGCCAAATTCCAACGCTGCACAGTCAACTGATATTTTCAAAAGAACGGGCAAAAAATTCCGACCACTCTGATTAAAAAAGGACAATAGACCTAATATAATACAGGTCTTGTCCTGGACTTCTATTCCTTCAATATACTTCGAACGTTTGAAAATTACAAGAGGTCAAACTATATTGACGAAAGAAAATATTTATACATAATACTAGATATTGTGATCTTTTTAAAAACCTGAACAATTACAACATGCGTGTGATTACAGTCCATATCTATGACTGTTGCAGTTATTTTAAATATGTTTATAATTGTCAACTTTTCACCCTTTTTCGTGTAATGCACTAATTCTCGACAAATGAACAGAGATTAAAAACAATGTTTTTGACACGCAAATAATAAAATATTATTTTTAGTATCTGAAAACTAACAAAAAAACTAATTAAGATTTTTGTTTGCAGGTAAGAACTTCAATTTGTATTGCTACGATATTATAAAGACAAATATGAAACGAATCAACTTCAGCACTGCATAGAAATGTGAGTAAGACGTTCAAATTGATAATTCATAGCAATAATTTTACTCAATACTCAATCTTAGATCTATACTATGACAGAAATGCATCGATTACATTGAGGAGCTGATTCAATATAAGTTATAAATGTAATTCTCACAAGTATAAAATTAAATCAAAGTTGACAAACTAATCGAAACTATTCGAGCTAGGAGTAAGACCAAATGGACGATATTCGTCTTGCTATAAGTTCTAGAAATTTTGAAGGGTAATCGTACTCGTAGATATATCCAATGTGGTACCAAAACTCTTAGAAAAACGACATTATAACATGGAAAGCTTCGAAGTGTCCGACTACACTACACAATAATTACATTTAGAATGTTTTTCCTCGACGATACGCAACAAGTTGGATTAAAAAAACATTTCACAAATGGAAAAAGTAGAATTAGTTCCCTCGAGAAATGGTATCCCGTTTCCTCACATTATGTAATACGATAGATTATATGAGACCCAGGGAAAATGCAACGCAAACAGCAAATACAGCTTATCCGCTTTTCAGAGGCTGACGACGAGTATAAGAAAAACACCCAATAGCCTATACATGTTCTAAATAGGAATCTACTATGGCAAAATTAACCCACGAGTGAAAATAGAGCGAGGAAGGTATCTTTTTGTATTTCTTTTGAGATTTCTAACGACGCAGGTACAGAACCTGAGGGGAAACTGAAAGACTGTGTAGGGAAAATGAAAAAATTGCAGATATATATGTTTCATGATACGATAGTGCAATATGCTTACTCACTTTCTACGATGAGCGAAACGCGAAAGTTGTTTCAACAGAAATAGACCTTTTGTTTTTAATAAGAAAGCAAAATGTACGGATTTTGACGTTGATATTGAATGAAGGAGATGAAAAATTATTTTTGTTCTCAATTTCCCAAGTATAATTAGGTATTCAGCTGTAAGACAATTACTTGAATTCAATTATTTTTGGAAAAAATTAACAATTTAGTTTATCTGGATTTCAGTAATACGAAACTTCGTTAGTATGAATATTCAGTACGCTAATCTAATAATATTATCAATATATCTTCCTCGACAACAGACATTTGTCTTTTTTTTTTGTGATTCGGAGAGTTACGTCATAGTAGCTATACGATTGAATCTCAACTCACTCTTATATACCTAACGACTCAATTAAATGCAATAGATAAGACTTAAGTTTAGACTCACATACGAAATATGCGATACCCAGACAGTTTTCCCAAGTATATTTTTCCCTAATGGATATTTTCTTTAATCTTTTTCCCCTAATACCAAAATGTCGAACTGACTGTTTCACTAAAAAAAAAAAGTAATGAAAAACTATTTTGGAACAAAACTGGTTTATTATAAGTGTTGATGAGTGAACCAATGAAGTATTTGCTAAAAAATATTTGAAAACAAATAATCTCCAACCTAAATTCTCTTCTGATAAAACTTGCAACTTTCTCCTTGCCCTTACCTTTTATTTTTGGGGAATGGAAACGGTCTGATTTTCATTAGAAGACTATTAAAATGGTGAAAGTAAATTTGTTTTTGTCAGTCTGTCCTTGCACGGAGAACTATATACTCGACGACATTTTTTAATGATTATACGAGTATATATTCACTTCTCAAAAATAATGAAATGCTAAGCAATTTTCACGACCAGTGGTTCGCGAAAAAAAATTACGAAAAATGTCCATTGGGAATATTGATTTTAGGGAAAATGGATATTAGGCATGATGGAATTGGGGGAAAAAATTAGGGAAAATGAGTGGGAACCGAAATATGCACTAGATGCAGACAATATTTTACGAGCTACTCTATCATGTAGAGCAGCTAAAGAAATTTTTGACGATTCCAGTCTCCGTTATATCTAACCAGCTGACTTTAAACTGCTCCAAAGAATTTTTTCTAGCTGAAGACAGAAATATCACAGCTCGTTTGAAAGCCCGTAATTACCTATATTCACTTTTGGGACAAATGAAACCAAAGGGTGCAGACCTTTTCGTCGATTGATTTTTCACCAACCGACATTTCACCGACAAATTTGATCGAGTGGACATTTCACCGATATGACCAGTTCAACGAGGGGGTGATTCACCGGTAGCCATTTTCACCGAGTGGTCATTTCACCGAACTGCCCAAAAAACCTTCTATTTTATTTGTTTTTTAATTTATTTACTAATTAAACTATCACATATTTCGCCACATGACATCTGGCAGTCAAAAAGGGTTAGAAAAAGTTTGTTTTGATTAAAATATGAAATAAAAATAGAGAAATAACCGGTTCGGTGAACTGCTTATTGGTGAATAGGCCGGTCGGTGAAAAGTATGCGGTGAACTGTCTGTCGATGTAAAACCCGTCGACGAAACGTCCTAAACCCGAAACCAAAATCCACTCGAGGTCCGTCGAATTTTGGATGCTCAAAATTAAGTGCTACCCTACTGAGCACGCCATACAAGTCAGGGTGGAATGCAGAATTTTCCAATAGGGTAGTGCCACTCTAACCTCGCACTTCACCGTCCTTCGCCACTTTCCTTACCGACTTGATAAAATAAATGTTCGTTAAAATGCAGGCTCAACCATTGCCGAGAGTCGAACCACCAATGCCATACCTAACTAATCCAGAAACTGTGCGAATTTTAAACGCTAACATTAAATTTACATGTTGTTAAGCCTTTTACGTCCCGCCATCTATCTACTCGATTGTTAAAATAAATCGTTTTCGAGCCTCCCACCGCCTCCTCCCACCGCCATAATTAACGATTGCGTCGAAAACAAGCAGATAAAACAACATCCCACCCATAAAAAAAAGGACCCAGGCATCAAACCGACCATAGTCATCCATACCCAGCCTAAAACCACTTTCGGTACCCCACATAGATTCGACAAATACACCTTACATGCGGACACGCTGCATATATAGTAAATATACACAACACGGTAGTAAACCCACAGCGGCGGCACCCATTTGCATATCTTTTAGTTTTCTAATTAAGACCAGCCGGCGAATCGGTCGAATTTATTTCTTCATCGGTAGACCCATCTCCCCAAATACATACTCTGTTCACATATTCGGCAAGAAAATGGTTAACGTAAATATTTACAAACAGTCATTTCCGCCGCGTTATCAGTTTGTTTACGTTTTGATTCGTTAATAATATTATTTTGAAAAGCTCTTTTCTCACCCTCGTCGCTTATATAACCTTTATAAGTACCCTTCTCCCTCACTCGGTCATTCACACTAAAACGGCTACACTTTATACGAACGAATATGCAGCCTCAGCCTCATAATACTCTGCAGTCTCCGCATTCTCGTACGAATTGTGTACAGCACTTTTCGCGAAACTGCCCGTTACAATTTTCAAAATTTGGTTTCGGACGATAGTAACGGCGGAAAGGGGAAGGCGCCAGATAATTCGATGGGAAACGAATTGGAAATTCCGCTTTTTGGCGAAGCGACGAGTCCGCAGGAGTACGGTATTTAAAGCGAGTTGGAGAGGGGAGTGGAGTATGAGCTTCGTCTGTTCTGCATCCGAGAATGAGCGTAAACCGAATATGAAATGTGGGTGGGGAAGGGGGACTTGCAGGAAGTTGAAATAAAACGAAAACATTCCCAAAATTTTGATTTTTAGCAGCTTTCTAAAATTCCTATTAAAATAAGATGACAAACGAGAACAATCATCTCTCACGAAGTTGAACAATCATCATGCTCGATAAAGAGGCGAGTAAAAAAAGGTGAGAAGTTGTCGATTTAATGACTGAGATAGCGCGTGAAATTTCCCGTATCAGAACATTTTACGAAAGGGCAAAAATCTGAATTTGTGATAGGTACCGTAAATGAGGGTAACTTGGCACACTTTTTCAGCATTTTCCAACTTCATCACTCTCTATTTCCCACACGGCAAATCACAATCTGTACTTCAAATATATCAAAATGTGCGTTGAAGGCTCTACTTTTCAACTACGAGTATATGCTCTCAAAAATTAGATCCATCAATTCTAAGTGCAAAAATACCCCCTCTCTCGTAAATGTGCCAAGTTACCGCAAAACGGCTAACTTGGCACACAATATATTTTTAATGCAACATATTTGGTAAAATTATGAAAATCAATAATAAATTTTCTTTCAACAATAAAATATTATGGGAGCTGGTTAATACTTTAAGAGGGTATTTATATCTTTGCTCAGTTTATTTGTTAACAGAATCACTGGCGATTCTATAGAATCGACTAGCGTTTTGGTGATTGTATGAAAAGAAGAAAAATTTCACACATTGACCGGTTATTCTATAGAATCGCCTGTATTTCTTGGGGAATGTATGTAGTCAGGACATTTTCATGGTAATACCTGTCTTAAAAGATAAGCAGACGAGTCTTACAACTGAGTATCATTTTGTGTGTTTGGTAGAGAGTCAGATCTATCTATACAGACTTTGAAGTCTGAACATAAAATGACATTACCTATCACCCTCTCTCCTCTATTCCCAAGGGTTTTCACCAGACTAGCTTGTAAAGGCATAATACATTTTTTCTCAAAGTTTTACCAATTCTCCAAACTGTGAGTAAGTTTGTATTAAATAGACTGTTGGGTAACGATTATCCAACAATTTGATGAAATTCTAGCATAGATATTGTCTCGTACGACGCTATAGATTTTTTCTATCCGTACCGGTGTTTTTTGCGCATAGCCTCGCCGTTTACACTAACGAAAAGCGTTCACAGAAAATTCGAATAAGGTAAAGGATTAGAGGGGAAAGTTTATGTATCTTTAAGGCGTTCAAACTTTGGATATAACACAAAGTCGTTGAAGTCGATGAAGAGGGTTTAGCTATATTCTATTTAAAGGAATTTTGGAATTACATTCGTTAGCTACTCTTACGATATACCTTCCCATATCCGCTGCTGGCACATCCTTTTCAATGCGAACGCTATTTTACATTTAAATGAGGAGTGATTGAATTCTGCGACAGAAAGATATTCGCCAAGAAATTCGGAAACGTACCCATTTCCCTACATGTCGTTCGCGGAAACAGAGAAACTGCAGCAGGAAAAGGGATGCTGAAAACAAAAATATGCTGGTATACCTCTAATATCTAAATAAGTATCATCCCTTTTGCAACCCGTTTAGAAATGAAACGCATCCTTCCTGACATGCGAGTACCTAAATTTTCTGTTACACAACGTTTTTCTAAACTACATAATATTTAGAAATGAAACGAGAGAATTTTGATTAAAAGTTGAGTCGAAGTAGAAAGAAAATTTCAATTTTAGAAATGTTGATAAGTTACACAAAAATTGGTTCGAAAGTGAGCTATATGGAATACTGTATATAGAATAACCTATGTAATTCGAGGTATATATATGTTTCAGTCAATTTTTGCCTTAGTAGGGGACATTAAACTAATATAAATGTAAATACATTTTTGAATATTTTTGAAAAAAATTTCAGTTGACTACTCCTAACTAAACCATCTTATCGCCTTTCAAACGTTTTTGGGGAAAATATTTACTTATAGTATGAAGCAAGAATTGAAAATTTATGCTAGAAATCATACAGCAAGTCTAGAAGAAAAAAAGTTATCGAGCTGTTCGCGCGTATAGCTCTTGAGAAAGCGGTTTTAACCCCTCCACCTCCTCCCTACGACACATTGGTTACATCACCAAAATTTTTATTTGACAAATTAAATACCTCCGCTAGTAAAATTTCGGCTATCCATAAATTTTTGCACCCTCGCAAGAAAGGCATGTTCGATCGTAAAGTATACAAATACAGCGAAACACATCAACTATAACGTGTACACTGGTGCTCCTCTCCAGCCATCATCCCACTTGCAGCTAGCCACAACCGACCAAAACCGAAAAAAAAAAAATTATATCGCCGCCACAACAACGCAAACATAAACTACAACCCCCTTCTCCCCAAAGGTTACACAATACGGACGCTGCGAGTCGGTGAAATTTCAATTCGAGGCCCACGACAGCAAAAAAGGGACGTTTCTCCAGCGCCTGCCGAAAAATACGTTTCAACTTAATGGTTTACAACGAGGCAATCCTATTATTGTCGTGTTGAGGGGATTACAGCTGTGATATCAAAATTTGTCACTTCACCGAATAACTTAATTAAAACGACAATTGAACAGTTGTAGAACATACACAGAACGCCGTGTTTAAAAACGAGTGAATATGGGAAATCTCTCTTCGCTGCCCCGATTTTTGGGGTTCAACCCTTTTACCTTTTTTTTTTTTTTCATGCGAATATTGCGGACACACTGTGGCACCGGCGATGGTCCAGCAGCATAAAAAAGGATTATAAACACCCCATCTGTTTGTTTGCATATATACGAGCACAAAGGTGCCTTTAAAATTTTGACAGCCGAATACCATTTGATTAAGTCTTGTAGTTCTTCGAATGAGGAAGAAAACTACCGACCACTTAGGTCACAGGTGACAGCTGTGGTATGAGGTATTAAGGCGTATCGTGGTTAGAGTAATAAACGTGCACCTTTTGGCCAGACACAAAAATGTCAATCTGGAAGGCGTAACAAATATAGAATATTTTTTCTGGCAGCCATTTCCGAGATTGTAGCATTTTTTTGAGGCTAGAATGATATTAAGCAGACGCAAAGGACAGGTGTACTATAAAAACCTTTAGTTTCTCCATATCGAATTGAGGCGCTTAGAAGCCAAGGAGTGTAACATTTCCAACAAAACGAAGAAATCCCCATAAATAGAAAACTGACACTGGTAAGACTAAACAAATAAGAATCAGTTTTTTAGTATAGGCCTAATGAAATTTTTTCAACACATCGTATTTACACCCTTGGAAATGCCTCAATTGGAAGAAAAAATTCCCATCAGAGTGCATAAGTGCAGAAAATTCAAAAATCTCTCAGTGCCACTAATACAAATTTCAAGATAATAATGAAAAAAAAAAAGATTCTATAAAATGCACTGGAAGAAATCGGTAGTATAAACATAGACTGATTTTTACTGCTTTCCCCCGCAGGGACAAATACATAGGGAAAAAGATTATTTTGTCTATTCAACAAACCTCTTCACACCCATCCTATTATATACATTTAAAAAGTTAATTTTCTCTGGATGGGGCAGTTTCACTTCTGAGGGAGCGATCCCTCTGAGCCACCCCGTATATCCATCTATGAATACGAGTACAGAAAACTTGACTTGTAATATTTTCGATAATTTAAAACGATATGGAAATGAGTACCGAGTAAGAAATAGTTACTTTAGATAGTAGGTCAGAAATCCGTGTAACTGAATTAAGCAAGTAAATGATAACCCAACTGATAATCAGTCATCTAAAATCGATTATCAATGTTCTTAAAATACTTAATAATGTAAGGTCAAGTTTTTTATTCAAAATGAATGACACGAACAGCAACTTGAATTCGCATCAGCTTTCTATGATTTAGCCATCAGTAAAACCATGAAAATATACCAAACAGAAACTCGGAAGAAAGAATAACGACACATCATTCATTAAATCGAAAGTCAACTTTCTCCCCCATTATAATAACAATTTACCCTCGACAAACCATTTCTTACCTCATTTTCTTCACTTCTCTGCCACATTAAATGTAGGCAACGTTTTTCTCCTATGTTCAACTTTAGGGGAACAAGTGTAACAAAAAAAAAAAAAAAAAAAGTTAAAAGGGGATAGGAAAAACGTGCATATGTTAGGCAGTTTATGCAGACAAATTTTCCAATATTGCGAAAGCTTTTTGACAAAAGAAAAGCAATATTGGTAATGACGTCTCGTTATAAGTTCACAATGGTACCACCCTGACCATAAAGAAGGGAGCGCAAAAAAAAAAGAAAAAAAGGCAAAACTTATAGGCTGGCATACACGAGCGTACATCCGAGTCAACGTCCAACGTACAACACACAGAGGGCGTGGGGGAAATGCCCCCAGTCATAAAAGCATTCTATAAAATTTATTCGAAAATGGATAGTAGTACGATATGAAAATTGAATCGGCAAAAAAATAGAAAAAAAAACGCAAGTTCTTCACCACGATCACTTTTTTTTGGGACACAAATTACTAGAGCACGTAAAAATTTTTCAATCGTTTATGTCTCATGCAAACAAATTTTTTACTCGTCCAACCTTTGCACAATACAAGTACGTCACGAAATGAAAAAAAAAAAAAAATTATTGAAAAAGAACGTCAATTTATTCGTAAATTTAGATGGAAAATTTAGACGGACAAATTTTTACAATATTCAATCGAATATAAAGTAAATTAAACTTTTCCCTTTTTTTTTTTTTCAAACCCTATTGTTGAAAATAAAAAATACGAACTAACCAATATAGTTTTCCATTTTTTTTTTTAAAGATACATTTTTCCAACAAAATTGATTCAAATTTTTCTTTTCTACTTCTTCCTCCTCCCTCGTTCTTATTTTTTTGCCTACACCCTTATGCCAGCTTCTTCAGCTCCTAGAATTTTGCCCTTTTTCTGCAGTCAACGATGACTGCAGGAAAAAAAATTCAATTCCATAATTTCTTTTGATGGTTTTCTATAAAAGTCAACGCGCTTCTTTTCGACTTCACCCATTTCGACTTCACCCATTTGTACTTTTACTCTCTTTGGCTCACTTCTTAAGAGTTTCGGTCTGTTTCTTTCGACTCTGCGCCAAGTCGTACAGTCGAATTTCCATTAAGAAAATTGAATTCTGACTTACTGCTTTTCTTTTCCTCTCATTTTTATTTTCTTCAACCTGTGTGATGTTTGACGTAAATATTTTTTCAAACGATATAAATTCGTCGAATTTACAAACCGACCTAAATGATTAACCAAGGGAGGCGGCAAAAAATAGCAGATAAAGAAATTTGGTTACTTTTGATGAATGTTTATTTGCAAATTTTTTTCTTTTTTTTTTTCAAACACTTTCTTCTTTTTATACTTCCTCCCATCTCACCCACTGAACGTATTGCAAAAAAAAAGACCAGCCAATTTCAAATCGATTTACTTTTCTATAAAATTTATTCTGACGACGCATAAGTTGGTTGGTTTGAATATTTATAATCAGCCTCGGTGCCGAGCATTTTATTTAATCAGTTAAAATCTTCCGGTTAAATTTAATGCCAGACGCGGCTAAGGAAAATAAAGAAGAGCAACGAAATTAAACGTAGAACGGTGGGAAAGAGTAAAAAAGTAAATTTTCCATGGAAACGATTACGCTTACTTCTGAATATATAATTACTTGTGACAATTAAAAAGAAGGACAAGAGAGCAGAACTTTCAAAGCTGAACAGTGTCACGATACAGATCGACGAGTGCAGAAAAGTGTGAAATGGAAGGAATTGTCCTAGCTCGAAAAGACGTCAGATCTATTGAGGAGATCCAGGAAAGCCTGAGGCCTCAGAGCACTATAACGAAAATAGAGTAAGTATTTTACAAACGCTAAGGGTTGAAAGTGAATTATGAACTTCATTCAGACCCTCCGGTTCAACCAAGTTCTGTTGAAAAAGACTTATTCAAGCAGTACTAATTTATGTAGTAACTAATGGAAACTTAAGAGAGTTATTAGCAGAATAAGAAACCAAACAGCCAATTTACAAACAAAAAAATAATGCAAGAACTCATCATATGGTACAGAAAGTCACAGAATACTGCTGGATGAGTGGTTGAATAAGTTAATTCTATCGAAATTGATTTAAATAACGTTTCTATCTTCATGTATGACAGGGAAAACACGAGTTTCATTACAGCTTAACTCGACCAGACGTCGAGCTTTTTGTTTTTATTTCAAGAAAATATGACGAACTAAGTATCCACATACTTCGTGATCCAAGAATAGACCCTCACTTTTAACCGAATCTAGTCAAACTAGAGACGCCCGACCGCACACCCAACATTTAGGGTAATAATGATTTTTTTTTTACGTAAAATGTTTATGTATACCAAAGCATTCTACTATTTAAGTTTGTAGCGACGACTTCAGGATATAAAATTTACCAGGGTTGAAGGATTAACTTTACCAGTCGTAAAATACAAATTAACACGATTCTGAAAGCTTCGAGACATCTCCCTCGCCTTTAAAAGTATGTTTCCAGAATGAAATGACTTAGTACTAAAGCTGCTTAAAATATTTTACCTTTTTCCAACCTTTTTTTTTTTTCAACTTTCGTGCCTTGCAAAAAAAAAAATAAATATCATCTACATAAAAACTTATTTTACTTCGAGAAAAATCGTAAAAATTTCGAATTTTTATTTTAGGTCGCAAAAAATTGTACTTGGTAATAAGCTCTTCTCATTCTTCTTCTTTATTCCTTTCTTCACTTACTATAAACTTACAGTATTACAGCTCTTCGTACAGACGATGTCATTTAAAGTAGCAGCAGTTGTTTCTTTTAATTCATTTTCGTCAGTTCACTATTCAGCCAGCAAATGAAAAGTGTATTTTGTGTTACACTTTTATACATAGAGAAGAAGAAAAATGAGTGACTTGACTGAAATAAAAAAAAAAAACTTTTTCCAACAAAAGGAAAGAAACACAAAATAACGTAAACGTTTAAGAAAATTCAAGCAAAATAAGAAAAAAAAGAAAAAGAACGTAATCGCGTTTAATTTCTTTTATTAAGTCGTAAGTTATTTTATTTTAAATTGGGTTTGGTGCGGCAGCAGCAGCGGCACTCTATCCTTACGTATTTTGGGGAGCTTATAACTAATTCCGTGGAAAACGCAAATCTCGACTTTCAGGGGGATTTTATCGCTTCATCTTATTAGACTTTATATCGCCACATTTCTTCATGAACAAATTTAGTTTGCGACGATCGTTTAAAACTTTCCAACGTAAGTTTTGAACTTAAGTACCCGCCGTATTGGAATAATTTTTTCCTTATTTTTCTACTCCCCCATCCCCATTTCTCCCCTTTTGCGCTGTTTCATTTTTCTTGTTCGTGAACATATACTCCATTCCTTGTCGTGTCTCTTTCATCATATTATCTGTGATTGCAAATTTTTACTGGAAAGAAAAAAATTGAGGGATAACCGCCGTAAAAAATGCAGACAGAATTTCTCCTTCTTCTTTTTAAAAGAAATCCGAATAAGTTAATAACGTCTGAGACTAAAAATTGAAGAGAAAATACTGATTAAATTTAGAAAAATTGGACACGGGAAAAATCGCCAGACTTAAGTTTTGCTTAGAAGCAGATCAAGTCGCATACAGTGCATGTGACCCGATTATTTCTCAAACTAACTATTTGTGAGACAAACAGATTCTTGAAAGTAGTTATAGTTATTTTATGACAGCAATTTGTACTCGTAATATAGAAAACTCTGGCCCAACAATATATTTTGAAGTTAAATTGCTATAAGTACCTATACTGACGTAAGTTTGAACAAAATCTCATAAAAACAATGCACTTTCTGAGGGAAAACAAATTTTACACTCAAAGTTGATTACTTTTTTTCAAATCCCTTTGGCAATGAAAAAAATTTGTATTTATCAGCCGAGCAGCAATATTTCTGTCAGCTTCAACAACGCTTTGTAAATCTAATTACCCAGAAAATCTACTTATTCGATGAGAAAAAAGTATAGAACATTTTTTTGGTGCATGTTTCCATCTAAAGCGCAAAGAATGGCAGGAGAAAACAAATTCATCTCCAGGCACCCGACAAAAGTTCCAAGTGCTAACTCGTTTTTCAAAATTAACGAAATAACTTTTGGGTACCTAATCACACAGAGAACGTTGAATAATAAGGTGGATAAGGGGAAAAGTGGGTGGAAAGTTAACTCAAACTACACAATATATATGTATACCTTGTCCACGAAGTTTGTTCGCAATAAATTTAAACGATTTCAAAAAAAAAAAAAAAAAAAACAAACAAACAAAAAACAGGAAAAAACATTTTAAAATTTTCAACAACTGCACCCAAAGGAAATGAAAAAAGATGAAAACCTAAGACCTTTTGCCAGGAGCAAAAGTTTTGGCCGGTGATATCATCGCGGTTAACCATCTTCTCTTTTCACGAAAACTCGACCAGAATAATTTTATTATCACACAACAAAAATAAACATCAGCTGGAAAAATCGCGAATAGAAGCATCTCGTACTATACAAAGTTGAAGCGAAAGCTGCACTTTTTCTGTTTTAGCCAGTTACAATATTTACACGCACGTTTCGAAAAAAAAAAGAAAAAAAAAAGATAACGAGCGAAGTAAAAATCTCCTCATGCTCCATTAACACTCAGGGGGGCAGTACTCGTAAACGTTATCCACATATGGCGGCTATATATGGCTATAATGCATGCTTACATATTATGCTTTCTTTTCTACTATTCAAACGTTGAAATTTTATGGAATGACTTTCTTAAAGCAAATATATCTTATCGGGTTGAGGTTTAAATAGGAGAAAGATATGCATAGAATAATTCTGAGAGGGTTGTAATGGCAAATAAGTGAGTTTGAAAAGAAGTACGGAGCTGGGAGCAATGCTTTTGAGGTAGTTCTCAGAAAAACTGATTATTTACCAAGAATATTTTCGCTTAAAAAAGTCACTTTTTTACCGAAAAAAAAAAAAATCGGAGTGGGTCAAATTTTATTCATATCCACCCAAACGAATTTTGCATATTTAGCTCAACTCATTTTCACCAGGGGGTATAGCATAGCATTTTCTTAATATGTATTCTAAATGTTCTGTCCTATTCTTGTAGGACAGGATGGTACTTGATCAAACCTATGAAAAAAATTTTCCATAGAATTTTTCAACTTATAGCCTCATAGCCTCATAATTGAAATATTCAGTTTTTCTAAGAATTACGTCCATTCACTATGGGAAAAAATTACCAATAACAATGCCTTTTTCACACGCACGCGCCCGCAACCCGCTTATATCACGAATTTGGCCTGGTCCCTAGACATTCCCATAAGAAATGTATTTAAAAAAAAACCTTATATCACGATAAAAACCCGTATATAACACGTTTTATCGTGAAAAAACCTTCAAGCTGATGTCCAAGTACCATCGCGAAATGAAGCCTTTAGAGGCAATTTCTGTTCTTCGTCGATTTATTTTTGCTTTTCCCAATACTTCGTTATATTTTGAACCAAAATTTAAATGGACTTGAACATTTTATCATGCTTAATAAATCAAAAAATGCCCGACAGTCTGAAATTACAGATTTTCTTCAATAAATTATACGTAAATTTGTTTCTTCTTTATATTTAGTTAAAACCCGCTTATAACACAAATTTACATCAGTCCCTTGAATCGCGTTGTAACGAGGTTTTACTGTACTTGAACGTTTGAGTAAAATAATACTTAAAACTAGGTTTAAATAGTTACTCCTCGGGACGAAGCTACTTTAAACAGACCTATTTAGTTACAAAGTTTCGAGTTTTTCCAACACCGTATAGCTTTAAATCTGTATCGATGAACAGAAGTACGTCTGAAAAGAGAAACCCTCATTCTACAACATATACATGGTTGAATTTTTTCTCTTACATTTCACTTTCTATTCAATCTCATCGCGGCCTTTGCGAGAACGGCCCAAACTACTTAACGCAACTTTGATCTACTCGAGTAAAAACATCACGAATCTCTTCGCCAAACACGAGTACCCACACACGCCTCAATAACTTAAAGGGTCAACGAAGCTGTATAAATTATGGTCATTTCATCGCCTCTACGAACATCGTCCTTACGTATCTCGAACACAGAAAATGGCTTGAAAAAAAAAGTAAGAAGAGAAGAATGTCGGATATTTATTCGACAAACTGCACTTCTAACCGAACACCAATCCGCTTGTACCGATTCGCTTTTGGATAACTTTACTCCCAAAAATTAGATGAAAAAAATTAAATAAAATTAAAGAAAGGACCAAGCCGACATAAAATAGGCATACTTATAAGTACTCGAGTGGAATCAATTTCCAGGATTTTCACTTTTAACGCAGCGAATTACTCGTATTTTTTGCTCTTATGGTAGGTATATACCTATTATTTATTGGAAATTAAATAATATAAAACATTAAAAAATACGTTGGTTCTACTCGGACGACATTTGCGATAACCCTATAGAATAAAAGCTCTTTATTTCCAGTTCCATTTTACTGCAGTTTTGAGCTGCACCCCTATGGGCAAAATATTTTTAAAACGAATCCGTTTCTGGATTATAACCCGGAATTTTCCTGTTTTCCGGCTTCCAAAACGGATTTCGAACGGATTGTAATCAGTCTTGCCGGAAATGAGTCCGGATTATTTTCCGTTAAGGCTGTTCTATCATATTTGTTGGCCCGGGTTATAATCCGTGAAACCATTTTACAAACGAATTTAGAAAAATTGCCGAAAAATTATCACTGATCATAATCAGGAAATCCGTTTCACAAACGGATTTGGAAAAATAATCAAGATGACAAAAATATCTGCAAATTTTCAGATCCGATGGTCGAAAATAAAACGGACTGACAACGGATAAAATTCTCATTTTCCGGATAATTTTCTCATTTTTTGTCCATCGGGACCTCATTCGCCTTTTTCCTCAACTATACGTAGAAGCGATCCAACGTCTCTCCATTAGCACCTATATGTTCACCTAGCCGATAATTCCTTCTTTTTTTTTTTTCTGAACCGGTCAAAGGAAGTTTCAAGCTCCAGCTTTTAGCCTCTTCTCGCATTATATAATTAATCGCGGCTTTTATCGAAATTTCGCCTTTGCATTACGTGTTGGCCGCACTTAAGAAGTTTATAACGACGATTTGCGGGCTAAGGATTAGAGAAATGTGTGTCAGGATCGCGTGCTCACGGTAATAATTCCCGTCCGAATATTGTTTCGAGCACTTTCGAGAAAAGAAAAATTAAGAGAAAATGAAGGTGAAAAAAAAAAAAAAGGGTTATAAACGCCTAAAATGAAAGGTAAAAAAAAAAAGAAGGAATAAAACTGGTAAAACTAAAAAAAAAAAAGAAAAAAAAGGAGACGATGAAAAAATACCACTAACCTGGCGATAAATTATTATTTAAAGTCTGGGGTGTCTATAGCGAATAATTACCTGCGCTGCTAGAGAGAGAAAAAAGTGAGCAGAGCGAGTATACAACGAGGGGTTAAAAGAATTCGAGTCGATTCGGAAAAAAGATAAAAATCTAAATGAAAGGTGCGGTACTGCTGTGAATTCTAAAGTAGGTACATATAACGACGCTTTCTCCATTCTTTTTATCTCAGTCACGCATTTCCCAACGACAGAGATCGAAATCCCAAAGAATAGTTTAATCTCTTAGATAATGAATTTATTTCGTATTTTCGATATAAAAGAAGAAAAGCTTTTCTTCCCAACTCAGCCGCGCACTCCCCGCTCAACAACAATTCCACTACATTTTTGACTTCGTTCTATAATCTGCACGCGCTTTTCCTCCGAGATAGAGGAAAACGTATCTATTTTCGAGTCGTCTACGTCCTGGTTATTTGTTTTCTCGACGTCATCGGCTAATTAATTTGCGAATGGCCACAATCGAAAAAGCGTTTGATCTTTGAGAAAAATAATAATTAGCCGGCTATATTTTCGAACTGAATAAAAGCTCTCATAGCTGACATAAACACGAAAGAAAAGCACGTCGGCATGATCTATGGTCGACTCGATAACCGAGGCTGAAGGTATTTTTGGGAACAGTATTACAGCCTGTGGCTGAGGGCTTATAAATTTTGATTTTTCGGTCAAGGCTAATGCAAAGAATCAAATTTTATTCATTAAAATACCCCTCTGGGACGATTTATAATTACGGTAAAGTGAGTGCGTAAATAAAAAAGTTCGACGTGGCAATCGTGGAACCTTTTCACGTTGATGGTATCTACAAAAAATTCTGCAATTATTTCTTCACTAAAATTAGAATATGGTTGAAAAGTTACCAGCTATGTAATTTTGATCTAAACTGTCATTAAGAAGGAATATAGCTGTATTCATTGTTATAATGCATTTTACTTAGCACTCCATGGCTAGGGATTTGTTGGCTACTTGGCTACTAAAGCACAAGTTTTCCTCCGAAATATGTATATTCCATAATACGCACACATGAGCCTTATTTCTTCCAACTCTTTCACTAACGTGGTCACCTAATTTAATCCAAGATTGAAAAAAAAAACTCGTATTTGAGTTTCTAATGGTTTAAGAAAGTAAACAAACAAAAAAGTGGATAAAAAAGGAGCAAACCAATAAGTGACAGAAAAAAATAAGACATTTCCAGTGCAAAGAAGTGCTCTTGATAGAAGACGAAGAAAAGTTATTGCTTTTTATGCCGATTGTTTTATCGTATTTCATTTCTTTCTTTTTTCCCACTTATTTTTTTTTTTTTATCCTCTGGGTAAATTCATTTTCTTCGCATCATTTTCTTTCAGTTTATTTTTTTTCCCCGCCTTTTTTTCTCTCCTGACAATTGGTTTGGTTGTGTCGAAAATTTCAATTTTTTTTTCTTTTTAATTTTGTTTGCAGTTTTCACGCTATACCTCCTATATTGGAATGTATATATAGTATTTATATATATATACGTCATACAACTTCTGTACCTTTGTTTCTATAGCCTACCTTTTTCTTATTCTTTTTATCTCGTCTTTCCCTCACCCAGTGTGCAACTCCTTCATTCTTTTTTACACGGATGCTGCTGAAATCGTTGACTCGAAAAAATGAGCTCTAATTTTCCGTTCGTGATTTACATTTATAAGTATTTTCGTGCAACGTTTATAGTTATGTTTTATAGCATCTGCTGCGCGCTTCTTTCTTCTAATACTCTCAGCGTCTTTATTTATATTTTATTTATTCGAAGATTTGAACATTTTTTATTGCGCCCTATTTGCTTATTTTTTCGATTATTTTCTCAACTTCGTCCTCGTCGTTTAGCCCCTCCCCAATTTTTCCTAACCCTCATTCTGTATCTCTGTCGTTATTCCAAGCAGCAGTCGAATAAAGCGATTATACGATTACGTGGCTCTGAATAATGATCTAGGCTCGTTGAAAACGCGATTTTTCTCTCTCACATTCCGCAAGTAAACATAGAATCACGATTTGCACAAAATCGCGCGGAATGTTGCGCATTACAAGAGTAGTCTAGAATGTAACTTTTTCATTTTCACCCCTCTGCATGTAGTCATAGTATGGCTTAATCAGGGGAATCAGATCGGGCAGATGGCTTTTCCGAGTCAGCTCATTTTTTCACAAAACAGTCCAAAATGAATAAATCGTACTCACTTATATATTGGCATGATTACTTTACAGATAAAAAAAAAACATTTCAGTGACATATAACTGAATCCAGCAGAGCAAAATTCATGACAATAATACATTAATTTTATCATAAGAATATTAAAATAACTGACATATGCTGTTGCTGAAAGTTTCAAATGATAGGTTGCAGACCTTTGTCTATAGTTTTTTCACTAAAATTTATATATTACGTCATAAGTCCCAAACTAAAATTTATATAATAAAAATAAATGCCTAGTAGTCATTTTTTTTCAAATTAAAGCTTTCATCGTAAGGTTGAAGTTTTTCAAAGAATCGCTAAAACAACAATAAAGTCTTACATCTGTACTTTTATTTCATTTAAATAACTGCTTACTTTTTGGTAAGAGATTAGCCGACTTTTTTGAATTGAATTTTATAATATTTGGGAGTGGGTGGCGAGTTGAAGAAGGTATTGTGAGTCAGTCAATGTAATATTTGGAAAACAGAGGACACTTTCAGTTTAATGAGCAAACCCCTGCTTACGGTTTTTTCTTTCAGTCTGGAGATTATACTCGTACTCGTATTATGAAAATAAAATTCCAGCAATTCACTCTCACTGCATTCTCCAAATCGGTTTAAAACACCCAGCCTCATTAAAAGATGAAAATATACGAACAAAATGTTGCGCCCTGCAAACCGAGATTAAAAGCGAAAAAAATCGAAAAATTGGAGGAATACGAGTAAATTCTTATTCAGAAAGAGTAAACAAATATGCCGGCGCTTTAGTCGAACAGAATCTCGAGAATCAGCCGCATTTCGGATACCAATTTCAATAGATCTCTGAAGCGAAGACGCGTAGACTTGCTAGTTTTCTTAATTAGCGGCACAATATTCGATTAGAATGCTGGAATATTTTATTCGCTTCAAGTTCGAAGTTTAATTATGACAAGGCGTAGGAGGGAGTGTTTCGACAATTTGGCAGAAGTTTTGGGAGCGCAGCGAAAATAAGATGCTAGGGCGCACTACGAGGGAACGTCGTGCTCTACGTACGGCTGAAGTACCTTCACAAATTTCGAGCAAAAGCCAACCCAAGACGAGGGATTCTATATACAGACGAACGATAAGGTTGAGGTCGTTGGAAACCGTTATAATCCTTTCGCCGGCGCTGCCGAGCAAAGAAAACAAAAGAGCAAAAATTCTGATCTCATATTCTGGGTAATGTTAGATTAAGCAAATGAAGCGGGTCTAATGAATGTTATAATGGAAATCTGTACACGAAAGTAGTAAAATTTCGTGTATCAGCAACTAGCAATTTACTTTTTCAGCGCAGCAAGAGCTGCCGAATTATGCAAAATTTAGGTACCGTCTATTTTTGGTCTTTCGGGCACTTCATGCAAAATAGGAGATATAAATGCATATATATGAGTGTGAAATTGTACCATAAAGTGAGCGCCATGTATACATTTTTTGATGTGTTAACGTCTTCATTCTCATTACACGCGTTAAATTCGGAAATGTTAAATTTAATGTGGAGGTGTACACATATATTATACATATTTATGCGCGCGTCGTTATCAGTTGTCATCAAACTGGTTTTAATCAATAATTTCTAGATACATTTTCTTGGTATTTCGTAAATCGTTTTTGAATTTTCCGTAATTTTCTAACCCTATGGGCAAAATATTTTGAAAACGGATCCGTTTTATTCCGGGTTATAATCCGTTTCTGGATTATAACCCGGAATTTTCCTGTTTCCCGGCTTCTCAAACGGATTTCAAACGGATTGTAATCAGTCTTGCCGGAAATGAGTCCGGATTATTTTCCGTGAAGGCTGTTTTATCATATTTGTTGGCTCAGGTTATAATCCGTGAAACCGTTTTACAAACGGATTTAGAAAAATTTCCCAAAAATTATCACTGATTATAATCAGGAAATCCGTTTTACAAACGGATTTGGAAAAATAATCAAGATGACAAAAATATCAGCAAATTTTCAGATCCGATGGTCGAAAATAAAAACGGACTGACAACGGATAAAATTCTCATTTTCCGGATCATTTTCTCATTTTTTGCCCATCGGGAATTTTCATTATTATAGATATGACAGTATAGATATAATACATTATCATGAGCGATGTTTATTTACTAAAAGATGTAACAGCGATAAACTGAAAAATTTAATTTTTATTTTCTTTCATTTCGGTGAAATACAAAAATATGATCTCAACCTCAAACAGTAAAATAGGTCCATACACTCAATCAAGAACCTCATTTCAGGGTGCATAAAAGCTAGTCAAGATATTGCAGTTCAAGTTGGGAAGTGAAAAATATGAAAATTTTTGATCAACTATTACGTACAAGAGTCCGCAGGAGGTTAAAACAATTATTCAGCGTACAATGAAGAAATACAGTCAACTCACGATAATTTGAAGTTCAGGGGACCTAACAAAAAATTCATTTTACAGAGGTTTTCGAAGTAAAAAGGTTTCAAATTAAAGAGTGATTTGCAAAAAAATTCAAAGTAAGGAGGTTTTAATTTTCAAATAATGTATGAATGAAAATTATTTTACATTAAAAAAATCTGTTATCTTTTTTGACTCAATGACGTCAGTGCTGCCCTATCGAATTTTCAACATGAACGTAGGCTCACAAGATAAGATACGCACACTTTGAGCTCGTAAAAACATGTCAAATTCATATTATAGAGGTTATCCATCGAGAATCTTCAAAATATAGAGTGTCTGTACGAGGTTAGAAAATTTCATTTTAGGGAACCAAAATACATGCATTTTTTTCAAACAATCGAGTTTTTCTCAAGGGGCGAGCATATTCCTTCAATTTATAGAGTTTTTCAATTTATAGAGGTTCAAATTATCGAGAGTTTACTGTATTATCTGATGCTAAACTATGAAATTCAATAATATTTGATACCTCTTCTCAGATTTGTCGCCTCGCTGAAAATTTCACCATTCAAACCAAAATTTCCTTAGTAGTTAATAGGGAAACAAAATAGTTTTGGATTACATATATTTTGCTCCAGGGCGTGGTCCACGTGATGACAGATAAAACGATTCTTTTGCATTCATTAAAAAAATTTGCTTTTGACATTTGACTAATAAATATCTCCGGTTTTGCACTTCTAATATTCAAAGTTTAAATTCGAAACATTTATTTACCAGCCGAAACCGCGTTTCTATTCGACACCTTTTGCATCACTTCACTCTACACTCATCCATATGAAAGCATCTTTGACCTTATATACTGTGCAGCTAAAGCATGTAATTACGAGTTAAGATGAAAGTTTACGACATTAGGTGCACAGTATAATTATGTGGAATGCTTACTTCGTTATGAATTAATCAACATACTCGTACATATACAAGAATAGACAGTAAACGATGCATTTATAAATTAATTCGAACTTTGCTCTCTTCTCGACTAACAAGCTTTCTTCACACTTTGAACAGACGCCATCTCCAACCTTTGGCCTCATAAGATTACTTTTCAGTTCAGCTTCTACGTACTCGTATTTCTTTTTTCTGCATCCAAACACGCACTTTAAAGCCACGCCAACGTTGTGCACAAGCACACATCAGCTCTCTTCATGAAGCAGCAACCACGAAATCGCGCTCGCATTTGTTGAATGGCTCATCACTTTAGTCGTTCACCAAACATTTATTCCTGTCATGTTTATCATCGCAGGTATATCTTCTCCTTTCGCATAATAAATTACCTTTAAAAAGGGACCCAAGCTTTGTTTTTTTTACCTCCACCCTCTTTTCACGTCACCTACTATTAAATGTCAACCTTAATACACTGACATCATATTTGTAAGACATTAACTGATGTATTTTTTTGTTTCCTTTTTTTGTTTCGCTTTCCTGGATTACTTCCCCCGCCCCTCTCTCTCCGCCAGTCATTGATATAGAAAAAGTAATCTGTCGTAGAAGGAACAATGACGAATTATGGCTACGCGCGTACACCAAAGAAAGTGAGAAAGGGAACGTCGAAAAAAAAATTGAGAGAATTATACGAGTGAATGATGGGTGATACTCAACTCGAAAAGATTTATGATACAGACAAAGAACGTTATACCAACGATATATGGGTACTTACTATCTTTTGCAGCTGAGAATGGGGCCAAAAAAAAAAAAAAGACTTCACCCTTATCAACCTGTTAAGGGGTGATATTAAAACTTTTTGTATAAATTATCAACATTTACTTAGCAGCATATTTACCTATCCCGTTTTTATTATTTTTTACTTGTTTCACTTTTTGCACCCCTTTTTACCACACCATTTTCACGTAATTCATCATTCACGCAAGGAGGTTTTCCACAAGTTTGCCTTTCAGAGGGCACACGCTCGCCTGGGCAAGGTGAAAGTGAAAACTTTTTTTCTTGCTTTTTTATTTTTTTAATCCGCGAAGACATTAATTAGAAAATGAAGGCAAATGCGGGGGCTTTGGTGGGGCCAAACGGGCGAGGCGGGGTTAGGGATTAAAACAGTGTCCACGGGATACGAGCCGGGTTTAATTATTATTTCAAAAAGCTGAAGTATTCGGGTCAACATGATTCTGTTTACCTAGAGTGTGAAAAGGAGGTTATGGTTTTCTGATGGAGTTAAATATTGCGCTTATGGTAACACTGCGATAACGTAATTATACTAAAATTATTACTCAACTTGTCAGATTCGGTTGGGTGAATCGGCGATATAACGTGATGGTGTAGTATAAGCAAAGCAGACCGATTAACGTATGAGAAAATTTATCGATTGTAACTGAACTTAGTTTTTCAATAAAGGAACTTTAATTCAACATCAGAATGTATTTTGTCTCATCTTTCAAGTCTCAACATTAAAAAGCAAAGATGATTAAAACTATGCATCTCTGATATTGTGCGAAATGACAACAGTTGGAAAAGAAAGAATTAATTGATTTCAATAACCTTGAAAAAAGTATCACAAAATATGAACTGAAAAAGCAAGTGTTATGCTTATCGCCTGGTTCAATGAAATAACGAATAGATAATATTCCTATGGCCCTCATAACCAGAGTGATCCAAGTCCGAATTTAGTGATAAGAAAATTTGAACTGTTTTTCGATGTATATAGTCCAATCATTATCTTCAAAATTGAAATAATAAGTATTGGACCTTGTATGAGAGTCTCTCTATCCTCTCTCTCTGTCCGAAAAGAAATCAGGTCCATATGTATAGGAGATATGTAACCGTCTGGGTTTATCAACGGTCCAGTTGATTTTTGATCTCCCTCAATTTTGGGCCACTCTTCAACAAGGAATAATAAAAATAACGAAATCAGAATGAAAGATGAAACTAATAAAATAGGTAAGGAAAAGCTTACGACGCGAGAAGTCCAAAATTTACTTTTTCCAAAAGCGTCCGGAAAGACCATCATTAAATTTTCACAACACGAATACAACACGATAGAACGCATTTACATTAAGACTGGATTAAAATGAAATTAAATGCGAATGGTTCGATTAACCAGGATACCCTGAGGGCTTTCGAAGCCACCACATGCTAACTTGCCAAAAAAAAAAAACAACAACATACGAACGTAAGCTGTACAGATTATACATACACTGAATTGAATCGACCACAACACCAATTCGTAGAATTCCAAAATGAATACTCTATCTGAAATACACGCAGTGAAAAGCCATCTTTTGTATCTTGAAGCCAGACAGCGTAATGCAAGAAAGGCAAATTAAAGTAGATGCATGCAGAAACCGAGTTCATTCGAGCCTCCAATGAACGCATGCTGATTACACGTTTGTCGTCTTCAATTTCCATGGCAGCCAATTTCAGAGGAAGTTCGACTTTTAAGTAATGAACTCATTCAGATTTGTAATCATTGTGCCACCATTTCCCATTTACCCAATTACCAGAAAAACCACATGACGCGGCTAGTCGAAATCCATGCTTGAAAACACTATTCGAATAAACGGGTGAGTGATAATTAATTGACACACCAAGGAGGATTCACTCACCCTAGGACCCCCGAATGTTTTAAAATTTGCTCATGCTAAGCAAATTTAAAGGCTGTTCATTTGCAGTGTAAAAATATATGTACAAGCGGTATTCAATTAATTTAAGATCCGGTACTTTTTTTCTTCCTTCATAAGGCAACACTGGCGCCCCGTTAAATATTTAAATAAAGTTTATCGTGGAATTTCACTTTCTTCATTCTAGATAACTTTCTAAAAGAGTATAAGAGTACCAAATTGGTTTATCTAAGATTATCATAGAATATAAGCTCAAGTCAAGTACTTCACGAATGTATGAAAGATAAAATAGAATACAAAAACTAACGTGCGCTTAAAAAAAGTACCCATCTTAAAAGCAAAGGGTACGCACACACTGACACATTGAAGTTCAAACTCTTATTATACTCTGACGGTGACATTCAAAATACGTTTCGTCGAGGGTTGTGGCCGCAGGACCATTGTCTGCAAATTAACAATAAAATAAGCGACGACAGTGCTGAAACCCTTTATCACCCACCTCCTCCTTAACCCCAACACATTATGATACGATACAATGGTAATACCGAAGGTGGTTGAATTGTCACCTTTTCTTTGGTACCCTAAAACAATGCCAGCCGTTTACGTTCAAATAGGAAAAAAAAAGAGTGAGAGGAAATAAAGGAGTAAAAAAGAAAGGAACGAAAAAAAAAAATAATAGCAGCAAAAAAGAAGAAAAAAAAAAGGTCAAAATATGTAGAGTGTAACTTTTGCCACCCTAACCTCATTCCCTGCCGCCAAACCATACTTCCTATCCGTCCTCCCTAAACCAATGAACGAATACCGCCCTTACTTTTTGATTGTACGTATACTTGGTTCATGAGCACACACATACACAGTCATATCCCTCCCTCAGAGCAAAATGAGCAACTTGCTTCGCACACACGCTACATTGCCTGCGTCAAGTATTTACGACGAGCACAGAGAATCTCCAGGTTCTCGCACACGATGGAGGAAATTATTCAAATTAAGAAGCTTTACTACATTATCCGGGGTGTAATATTTTAACGCAGCCAGCTTAAACGGAAAATTATCAACCCCTTCCCCATCTTTTGTTCGATTACCAGCGTTTAAACGAACAGCACTCGGCGTTCCGTTTCCAGTAGCTGGCATCCGTGCACTTTTCACTTTTTCCCCATAATATATAGGTACCTATTTTGTTTTTTTTTTCTTTTCTGTTTGCCTTTTCCGTCTCATTTCTTCATCGACATTCTACATGAATGCGTAACCGAGTTTAACGAATCGTAAGGACTTGCCAGACAAATTCTCTCATACTTCCACGTGCTGACTGTTCAACTTCGTCCGTAACTGATATCGAGCCGAAAGGGTTGCTTTTAGCAGATAGGTACCTGTTCGCTTAGGGAGATCGATGTTTGTAAGGTTTATGAAAAAAAAAAAAGTCACAAACAAAAATGATTTACTTTTTTTTGTGTAAGATCTATATTTTGTTTCCGCTACTCTCGAATAAAATAGCTTCGTGTCGTTGGTGAGGTCTCAGTTTGATTAAATAATCAAATAAATAAACAGAACACTAAATAAATAAACTTAACTATAATAACTTGGGAAAGTGGGTTGTCCGAAATTCAAAAAGAAAATCAAAAAAATGCTTATCAAAAATGTTTGAAATTCATTTCCAATGTTATACTGTCTCGAAGGATATTAGCTTACAACAGAAATTAGAAATCCTACACAAAGAGGTTACTGGAGAGCATTTGCAACAAAAATTTTGTATCCAAATGTTGGCATAAATATCGTGGACATAATTTTCTGAATGCGAAAAAAAAAACGGGAATTGGCTGCTAGATACATTCGGTGTAAATTGTTTTTCACACTCTCGCCACGATGACTGATACAGATTATGAACGAGGGATGCCAAAAAAAAAAGTCGCCGATCCCCAGCATTGACCCTCTTAATTGCTCGCAAAAGGCGTAGCAAAATGCCATAAATAAAGCTTTTATTCTCGCGGCCGTCTCTAACCACTCTCTATAACATCCTTCATATTCTTATCCCATATTATACACAGTATAATTCCACCTACATTTTACTGGCGAAGAATGACTTTTACATGCACAAAAGTTTTTTCAAAGCCGCAAGAAGGGAGTTAAAAAATTATGAACGAGAAAAACGAGAGGCCCACGTCGTTCCCCATTTGGGATGTAAAGCGTCTGGCTGGATTTTGAGGGGGCAATTCCTCTGAGAGTGAAAGACAGAGAGCCACGTTTTGGCCGCGAAGGAAATGTTTTTATCGAATAAACAGTGTGGTGGTTTCCTAGCTCCTCTCCACCCCTTCAATCCTTCATATAATCAAAAGGCACCCCCTGGAGTAGTATCTATATATCCGCGGCATATTCGCTTTTAAATACGCTCAGCTATAGGGGACACCCTTTTCTTTTTGACATCTCAATGTAAGTATCTTCCCCCCAGAAACACATCTGCCCCCACAGAAGCAGTAGCAAACCTTCACAGCGTATTGTATATTTCGCAAAAAAAAAAAATAAAAATAAACGTACCTACATACCGGTTTGTCTGCCACAGGAAAAAGTTTTTCCCTTTGTTTTTCAATACCAAAATTTTATCCTTCCTCAGCCGTAATCTCTCCTTTATTTAGTTCGTACTTCATCATCGTCGACATCCTAAACCGATTACGAAAGTCAAAATAATAGTTACGTAAATATGCGGATTAGTTATCGTTTGTCGTTTTCCTAAGACGAAGTTCCGATTTTTTTTCCCTCTTATTGTGCGCGAGCTGGTTAAGGCAAAAAGGGACGAAAGCTGGAAAAAGGGTCATAAGAGTGGTTAGAAGATTTCGAGTTAACCAACTATATACCTTCCGATGGGACGGACGTGGGGGACCGGGAAGGCGGGGTGAAATGTAAAACACGAGCTCCGGTGAGGAAGAGCTTTAAGGGAGGGGGCGGGGTTGAGGATAGTGCGAGAGAGCGCGGTTTCTCGTTGACAATGGTATTACACCGAAATTGGGCGATTAAATTGATTTAAAGTAAACTTTTGCGGATAGAAATTCACGATTGCGAGGGACGGGGGTGGAGGAGAACGAAACACGGTGTTTTACGAGTATTGCCCGATATAGTAGAGCAAGTATTTATTTCGCATATAGCGCTCCGATGCATACTGTAGGTATATATATAGCTTGTAGACTGTGTACACTTTCCAAGCCGTAGAACATCCACTAAGTCAACTTCGTTCGCCAGACCCGCAGTATCTGCAAGGTGAAGGAGGAACGGGGTGAGAGTTTAAAGTTGTAAAATGTTGTGAATTGTTTCGCAAAATGCGTCGAAAACTTGAAACGATTTAATGAAAATTCTCGAATCCGAGAGCCTACCAAAACCAATGCGAGAAAACGGAAATGCAAACAGCACTATGGGAAAGGTAGATATTTGAACAAAACTACTGGAATTAAAAATGTTGATTCAAACAAGTTGGATATGGGTAGATGGGTAAACACATATACTATAGCAGAAATCGCAGCAGAACGAAAGCTTCAAGGCAAAAAATTATCTACACTGAAAGAAAAGAACATAATATACTATAGTAATATTTACTACTTTTTATAGGAGAACAGGGACAATTCAAGTTTTAGGGTAGATATTCTCAGCAAGATATGTACTCGTAGTATATTTTACTATTTTTGTAGACTTCAGAAATGAATAATTTAGTATTAATTACAAACAAGATGGTAATTTTTCTTATCATAGCAGCGAAGAAAATTATCATTCAAACAGCTGTATACATTTTTAATGTTTATATAATTATTACTTTCTTCTATCAAATCTTGAATTGCCCCAGTTATCCCATTCAAATTGTAAGAATTACTACTTAAATTTTTTCAGTGCATTTAAAATATCATGGAACTTTCTTTTCTTTATGAAATAATACGGTATGCTAGGTAATATCAATCTGCGAAGAAAGCAGACTGAGTAATGACCGCATTAATTAAGGAATATTTGCGTCCACAAAGAGTGGATCTCCTATGAGCTTATAGTCTCTTCAAAGGGGCCCCGAAGAAAAACCGGTTTTTCATGGCGTGCCTAATAATTTATTTCCCATGTTGAGGGTCTAATCGCTGCTCCCGGAGGCCCTGATAATATTGTGTAACTGTGAAGGATATACGTATTCTACGTAGTTCATAACATGAAAATGATTTATTGATTTGTCCGTGAAGCAGTGAATGCAAGACGAGAGGATGAAACGAAAGTTGATCGAATTAAGGACTCTGGAGTATTCAACAAATTTCAACATCTACGAAGACTCGCATCCTTTTGAGCACAGTCGCCAGAAATTTGAGGCACACGAAAAATGTACGTTTCACTCATTTCGAAATGAAAAAAGAAAGAAAAAAGAAACTCATAGGGATAGGAAATTCCCTCGAGACCGCTTAATTTATGGCCGCCGCCGGAAAAAAACGTAGGAGAGATTAATTTTGAGATGCAGAAGAGGGGGTGGGGGGTGGGCGCAATATTTGTAAGAAGACGTCAACGTTAGGATCCGACCATAATCTCACGGGAATCGGCTGGCTTTCTGCATGTTCTGCAAAAAGGTTGTGATGTGCCGACGCTGTACCGCGCAAATTGAATGCAGACAGTCGAGACATTAACAAGTATATAGGGCTGAGAATATGCCGAATTCAGCGCTCAGCATTGGTGAAATAAAATGATGGAGAAATGCGGAGGCTTGACAGGGTTGAATTGGAGCTGCTGAACGAAAAATTTACACGAGTTACGACTTACTACCTACAATGAGTCATCAATATATTAAATAAAGAAATCAATAGTCATTTCTAAACCTACATATAGAAATGAAATCCCTTCAAGTTGATGAAAAGTGACAAATCTTCTGGCCCAGAATCTCACTAACGTTTTATTAAATTTTTAAAGAGAACAAAATAATTGTTCATAAGTGTCATTGAAAAGTTACGAAATCTGTTTTTAACAACATAGCTGAGTTTTCAGCACTGAATTCTCAATGACTACTTATTCCTATCATTTTATCAGTTACAACCACATCTAACCCTCCTTCATACATTAGCAGGGTTTTCAAAAATGAATAGGTACTGGGACAAAATACTCATATCTAGGTTTATTCATCGTAAGTCACTATTTGTGGTTAAAAGTGAGACAAGTAAGTTATTATTTCAACAAAATTCCAGATTCCATCTATATTCTGACATACACTCTCCCAAAGACTGACAAGAGAACGAGAATGAGATAAATGAAACGACTAGACTGAATTTTTCCTCTATATACCCATTCAACTTTGCTAGGAGCACATAAGCTAAAAATATTTTTTTTTTTTTTTCTAACAGGAGTATTTGCAAGTCAAAACTTGAGCTATTTGTATTGCTTTTGACATATTGCAATGATTTTCAGAAAATAAAATAAGTTGAAAATCTAAAAATATTCCAAAAACTAGATTTTTTTAACCAGTAACCTTGCAAATTTTGTTTTTAAATACAGCTAATTTTTATCTTTTTACTGTTACGCACACAGGAATATAGAAGTAATCCTCAGCGCTCACTGAAATACTCTATATATCACCAGCGAATGTCCTCTTCCAAACCGTGCATGAAGCGATAGAACTTCAAAACCTTCATATAAATTCCACATTTGAATCAATCATAAACGTCATCGACGTCGTCGTCCAAATCCAATTTATAATACTGACCACGAAAAGAACCGCCCATTAACAAGAGACTGTTATTTTCTACCTCACATCCTGTCAAAAATGTCCTAAAACGACATATACCTCAATAACGCCTTTCAATATTCTGTAATATTTTACATTGTTTTTTTTTCTTCGTTTTATTCGTATTTGATCCATTTTCACTATACCTACCTCGTTATTAACAAAGAAAAAAAAAAAGGAAAAAAAAATCTGACAACTCGAGAAATCCTTTAAGTCGAACGAATTTTCACGCAGCAAGTTATTTTTCAACGCTCGCCCCAAGTCTATATACATTTTATACGCGTTATTATTTACAGGGCAAGTTCCTGCTCCCTTCCCCTCCGACAACAACAAAAAATATAAATAAAATATCCGACATAAATAATGTATATAAAATTTTCTACATCGAAGAAAGTCGAGACGAGAAAATAAACACAGACTAGACTTTTCGATATCTGAAAGTGAATTTCCACAACATCCCCACATCCCCCCTCCGTCAAGGCACTTCTCCATGCGGGGTGATTTATGTATTTTTACACGCCTTGGACAGTCGACTTTTTTTTTTCTTCTACGCGCTTAAAAAAAAAGGAGAGCCTTCCTATAAAAATGTCTTTCTTTTTCCAGCGCCTTTCACTCATCGCCCTTCTTTTGACGAACAAAAATATTATAAAAATTTGACGAAAGTAGCACAAAGAGAGGGTAACAGAACACCATCATACGCTCAATATTGATTGCCAAGTATACGCAAAGGCTTCAAACTTTAAAATAAACTTACCAATTTTTAGTGCCGTCGAAGGCAGCAAAAAATCTATTCAAAAAAGGCCGAGTCGAGAATGGATTGGGCGGTGCGGTGAACAACTAATTGTTAATTTAACAGATACGGAAAATTTTATGTGAAAATCAGCATCCCAAGTAGAAAGACTTCCTTATACACGAAGTCAAAGCAGTAATCCGTAAAAGTGCTTGAAAACTGGAAACGAAATTGTTCGTCTAAAAAGGCTGTAATCTCCATACACGTTAAGCCCCGAAAAACACTGAGAAAGTAAAATTATATTTTATATGAAAAATGTTGCTCTTCCTACATTTTAAGGATGAAGGGGAAGGGGTGTAAAATATTAGGTTCAACGTCAAATTATCAACATACCCAATATAATTATATTTTTTGTCTTTAACCTAGTTCAAGTTTAAACCCCCTTTAAGCCAGTGCCCCCTCCTTAACCACCAGGTATTCTATACTAATCTTCAATAACGGACAGACAATTTACTTTTTCGGCCCGCCTCCCATGAGACAATAAGTAGCCCCATAATATTTAGCCTTTAAAAAATTTGTTTTTGTTGGTCCTCTTCTATTCGTATTTAATAAATTTTATGGCTTGTGGTCACTCAAAAGGGGTCCTTTCAAACGTAATATAATTTTTATCCGATTTAACTTATACAAAATCTAGTATTACAACTGCAGGAAATTTTAAGATGGTCGCATATCCTTTTTCTGCGACTGAATGGATATATCACATAAGCACATACACAAAGATATATAAGAGCTAATAAATTTTCCAACGACCAACAATGAAAAACAAATATGCTAAAACGATCCATTAGTAAGTTTACACAAACCTGCACAGAATCCATCAATATATTATTTACTATTTATGGGGTATAGTTTTGTGGCGAAAAGAGAATCGAAAGAAACTTTCATATTTTTCCAAACGTATGAAAAAAATACGACTTCAACGTAAGGTGCTTTATCTTATTTTTTCACTAAAGATTTTTCTTCTTCTCTTTTTTATACCAGTATTTCCTTCGAAAGTTTTTTCAAAGTTATCAAATTTTGCGTCTTTTTCTTCTTCTTTTCGACAATACACTGCTCCCCTTGGGTCCTTCATATTTTTTTTCATGAAGAAAGTCTGCACGTTATTCAATTTTAATTTTCAACGGGAAAAAGATATATATAAAACGAACAATAAAAGTAAGAATTGTAATTTTTCTACGTCTTCATTTTAGTTTTATTTTACCAGTCGAAGTGGAACTTATTGATTACTTTTCGAGTTTAGCTATTGATCATGTCGACCAAAGTCAAGTAGACAAACGAGCTAGAAAGAAGACGAAATATTTGTAAATAGTTGAGAAACATCTTGTCTAGTTACAGGGTCAAAATGGTATGTTAGTGCTTATATTCGTTGAGACCAAGCGAAAATCAAAGTAAGTACCTACCTATCTACTTCCACAAAATTATATCAGTAAATATAGAAGCAACCCGTACCTAAATACTGCTTTCATTTTTAGCCAGAGAAAATTCTATGAACTTTTAATAAAGACGGCTGAAAAATCAGAATTTCACAACGGCATGAATAAAAAAGGTTTTTCGTTTCTGAAGTAATGAGAGGTACATACAAATAATCAGGGCCAATTTTTTGAAAATGTCCTTTGGAAAAAATTCAAGTTCATATTTTGAAATATTATTTTTGAAAAGAAACAGCTGAGAAGAGACAGTTTGGCATTTTGTTATAAAATATACACGACGCATACAACTAAAAAGGATATTATACATCCTTAAAATTCAGACCGAAAAATGTAAAAAATAAGAATAGCTATATGACCTGGATCGAATTCATAGCGCCATTCCTACACCTAAAGCATCAGGGTTTCCAAAATTTCAGCTCCCACGCCAAATTTATCTATGACTTGGAAAAAACGATGCAAATTTTTTGGTCTCAAGTTGGGAGAGAAGAACTTGAATCCAATGGCTATGCCACCAGAAAATACCTCCACCATTTATGCGAAACACTTTTAAAATCTTGAATTTTCCCTGGGCTACAACCATTTCAAAATTGAAAAGAAACTGCCCTTTAGTCGACCTAGATTTATCGAAACGACTAATACCCTCATAAACTGGAACCGATGGAGTAAGCATTTTTTCTCTGCGCTGTCATTTACATAAATCTTTCCCCACTTCACTACGGACAAGATGGAACTAATCGCCTACTCTGTATAGAAGAAAAAAAACAACAATTTTCAACGGTCACAAGACTCCTGTCCTTCAAACATGCGTTCGAAGAACTTGTAGGGCGCCATGAGCACAAAAGCCTTCTCCACACCACCACATGAAAAAAAAAGCTCAATTCAAACGTCGTTGCGCTCAAATTCACACCAACTATACATTGTATGAAAAACAAATTATTCGGAATTAATAAGGTCTCCGTCATCCTTGACGATAATTTTCCAAACAAAAATTTCGAATTTGGTATCCATCGCCAAGGTGATACCTTACCCCTTTAGCTAGCGATGGTTTATGAACCGTGAACTCGGTCGGAGGTATCCATTCGTTAAACTACCTCTAAATGAGTAGAAAGAGATAACCACTAAGAGAAGAGCGGATGAGGGTGAGAGAAACCGAAAGTAATAGTAATAAATAAAAAAACCTAAAAAAAAATAAAAAATAAGCCAGTACGTCCATAAAGAATCAATCGTTAAATCACCTCCACCCCACGTAACAGACGTTCTACCGATGCATTATTTATAAGGATATTTATATTTATTAAAGGACATTTTACATTAACGTGCTCGTGTGCCCGGGTAAACGGCTGTTATTAATCTTGTCACATAAACCGACATTTAAATTAAAACACCTGGACGCATCTACCGGAGAATTCCACAGGACACACGTTTCCCTCCATCTCGCTTTCATGTGCACATATTAAATTGGCTGTAGTTGGTTTGTCCTCGTGCACAGCTTATTATGAGTACTCCCCCTCGTCCACTTCGCTTACCTCCTTGGTCTCTTTGGGGTTTGTGACTGAATTGCACCACATTTCAAAGGTATCCCAGGTGAGCCTTAGCGAAGGTATTAAATTAAAATTTTTAACCCATAACGCTTTTTTTTTTTTTTTACCCATCCACGCCTTTGTTTCCTTTCCTCTAATAACGCCTGGTGAAAAATGAATCCAAAATAAAGTGAACATTGTAATTTTTTATTTTTTCATCGTCTCCACCGGGATTAAACGAGATGTGATTTTTTTTTCTTCTGCGCACCCTAACTTAGATGAAAGCGTTTCAAATTGGATTTTGGGTGAAAAATTTACTTAATCCGTAAAGAAAGAGAGAAAAGGCGCTAAACATGCGAAAAAAAATTCCCGCCAAACTATATACGCTAGCAGTTAGTTTAGAAACGAAAAAATTGTATAAAGCAAATCAAACACACAATTTCCATAACACATCCCTCACAAGTCGAGAATTGAGAGAAAAAACTGGAGCAGTGGCAACGGCTTATCAAATATTTTCCCTCACTTGTCAAATAAATCGGTAAATGCTAAAACATTAGCAAATCCGATAAGAAGAAAAAACCTTGATAACTTAACAGGAAACATTAGTTATCTGAATTTATGGATCTTTGAAATTATTCAGAACAAAAAGTATCCGAACCCAGATCGTAGATATTGAACGAAAAAAAAACAACCGCCCAGGGTTTGATGCTTAGATGATTTAAAGTATAATATACAAACGTAATATAATAATCTACATCGAATTAAAGTTTTTGAACAAGTCAATCCATAATGTAACCAAGACCATCCAAAAATACGCTGAATATACCTCTATAAATATCTTCAATAACTACCATAACAATTTTTTTTTCTATGATCTGAGAAAGTAACCTTTAAAAGTTAAGAAATCACAGAAATATTATCTTCAAAATAATTTTACATGATTTTTTACCCGTAACAAAAATTAAATTAGCAAAATATTACTTCTGTCGTTAAATCCATTTCACACCAAAAAAAAAAAAAAGCCTATACCTATTCCAATATTATAAAGAATATGAATGATATTTCGTAAAAGGTAGCTCAAAAAGAAGCAATTCATAAATCCATAATATTACAAGATTATATTAAAAATTTATACTTGATACTGTAGTTAAAAATTGTCACCATTTTAAATTGAAACCTCATTCTACAAACTGAGACTTTTGGCTGAAATATATCATCTTATCGTTTCAGTGATCAAATAAGTGCAATAAAAAATTGAAATAAAAAAAAAAAGTAATTATAATAACCGAACCTCTCAGAGCAATATTGTAGATTAACGTATTCTTAGGAAAAAAAATTTGTAAAAATTATGTTTTCTTTAAGAAAATTGTTTTTCCCAATCGTGGAATTCAGTCAACACCATTAAGTATAATAATAAAATTATCTGTAAAATTAATTTTATTAAAATTACTTGGGACGTAAATAACACCATCATTTTAGTTAGTAGAATTTTTCTGTAAACTTTTTTCTAAATTTTTCATTCTTGTCAAATTAAAATAAACAGACGACTGTAACTTAAAAAGTTGTGGACCGAGAGCTTGGGGAAGCAAAACAATATAAGTGTCTCAAAACTTTCACCCAAATGTTTCTGAAATTCTTGGCATTTGAGGACCGAAAATAAAATTTTAGATTACTTTTTTGTTTCTGATTTTATTTTAAGAGAACATTGACGCCTGGATAAAGTGACTGGAGCATTCTGAAAATTTGAATAAAAATTATCGATCTTTACTACGTGGGCGGGTTTCTGTTTTTTGCTGAATTTAAATTGAGTAGACAAAATGGCATGTGTGGGTCGGCGTCTGTTAGCCAGACAAATTTTTCAACCCCCATTATTCATGTGAAAATTAACATAATAGTAGACCTGTCATCCAATTTTCTCTCGTATCATTAATAACTATCACATATTCTAATTGGCGGAATTCTCTTAATTAAATTACAGAAATGAGGATAAAGCACAATGACAAATGGCGATTTATGAAGCTGCCATAATTTTCAGAAAATTGGAATTCATTATTCACAATGTTACATTCAAAAGAAAAATACAGTATGTTGGCATAAAATATAGATAGCCAAACTTTAATTTAGTAGATTTGATTTTTCACTCAACAGATCAAAAGTTATGGAACGACGAAAATCTCCAGGTTTACCAGATAAACAATAAAAATTTACGATTTTTTTCACAGCCTCGGATGATTTCATAATACGAAAGAAATGAAACTGTTGGCAGAGGAAGGAAAGTCTGATCACGTAATGCTAGTACCCTGGCAGTTGATTATTTTATACTCATAACTAGCTGAATCCAATACGAAATTCCATTACCACTGTAAAGCACAGACTCGACCGAATCAAGTTCTCTTACTCAGCATCAAATTTCAAATTCCAACTACAGCTCATTAAATGCAAATATCCTCTCGCCCAAAAAAAAAAAAAGTTCAAGAAAATTTGAAAACTTTCATTTGATTTTTGCAGATTCGTCCATCTTCCTCTCACTCCAAAATTGGACTACGTTTTAAATTTCTCAACTTTGGCACCAGTTTATTTATGAGTTTAATGTTGCCAATGTTTGCCATAAAAAGTTTTTTTAAAAAATTTTTTACTATCCAACATCAAAGTGGATGAAAAAAAATTGAATAAGGAGCGAGTTCGCCTCTAGAAAACGTGACGCTGCTGTCAAAAAACTCGTCACATTTTTCCCTTCGTTTTTCCACTGTTTATACTTAAAAAGAGAAAAGAAAAAAAATCAACAAAAAAGGTGAGAAAATTTCTAATTTAAACGAGAAGTTTATTTGATAAACTTTTCTCCACCCTCCTAACTGTTTTTTGCCATCCGTCCTCTCTCTTTTCACCCTCTTTTTTTCTTTAATATATCGTCGTGAAAGTGGCGGATAGATACAATTTTGGCACGAGGATGATAACGAAGTATATTAGCGAAAAGCTTTAAAGCCAAAACGGTAAGCTTAAAAAGAATTGTGTTCCTAAATGCGGTAAGACAAAAGAAAGACAGTAAGGTAGACTCTAAAATGAAAAAATAAAAAATAAAAAAAAAAGAAGCGAAAGAAAAATGGGGATCAAAAAAAGAGGAAGGAAAAGGAGGGAAACAAGCCGGAAAAATGTGCGAACAACGAGATTTTCTCCATTTTTTTTTTGTTTTACTTTTTTTACTTCAGCTCAACGAAAAATTGGGCGAGTATATGAAATTTGTGCGCGTGTATGTGATAAATGACATCTCGTAAACATCTCCCTCATCTACAGTTTACTTTTATTTTATTTCCAAAGGGGAAAAAAGAAGAAATGGTGGTGCTTTCTGGTAGACAAGGAGGGGGCCCCAAAGAAAAAAGAATTTGTCGGTTCGTGATATGTATAAATAAGGCTAAAAACGAAATAAATAAATGGAAAAAAAAAAAAAAAAAAAAACAGACAAAAAACAAAAAGCTTGGTCAAAGTTTTTCGCTTCGCAAAGCTCCCCAATCTGTTTAAAACAGTTTTCACAAGCCACTTAATTTGTTGTTGCTGCTGCAGCTGCAGCTGCTACACCAACCACTAAGAACACTCGACGTAGTAGCCTACAAAACGAATTAATTAAAGAAGAAAATAAAAGAGTTTGCAAGGAGGAGCGAGAGAGACAAACGCAAGAGTAAATGAATTATTCAGCCCTCGAAAAAGGCAATTTTGTAATTTTTTTTCAACTGCCTACCCCCTTCTATCCTCTGTCCTCAAATTGACCATGGTTGTACTCTAGCGTATATTTACGAGCTTGTCCAGCCAAGTAAAAAATACGTTGAAGATTAATTGAGGGAAATAACGGATAGCTGAGTAGGAAGGTCTGTGAAAAAATGCGCATGAAAATTGATAACAAAAAGTATTTCTTTTGAAAATTAATTTGGTTCATATAAGTACTGGAAGCCAAAACCTTTTCTTGCTTACTCAATGAAAAGAAAAAATGAAGACTTCCTTTACTGCTCTCAAAAATATTATGAGTTAATTTTTAACATTTTACGTAAAGTATATTATCACACAATTCTGACATAAGTTTGCCAATAACTGCAGAGTTATGCAACCCGTCATATTTCGATGTTCGGTCGCTTGCATAACTTCCCACCAGCAGAGAATAATTTGACGAAAATTAATTACAAAATCGTGGCAAAATACATGTTCATACTTTATCATCAGAAGTATCTCAATTAATACGTATATTAATATTGCTAAGTTCTAATAGAGTACATACGCTTAACTAAAAATCCCCAATAAAACCCCTTTGATCATTTTTTTTTGGGCAAAATAGTCTAGATCCACCTCTAATACAAAAATATTCAAATTTAAAGCATAATAATTCCTTGGATTATAAGTTTAGACAATAATTTATGAAAATGGTAATACTTTGTCTCGATAAGTTTTATCGACGTCGGCCAGACTAGAGCACCCTGTATACTTGAATGAAAGAGTCCAGATAAATTGATTCCCAATTTCTTTACTAAATTCTTTCTTTTCCTAGCTGCAATCTTTTTTAGTAGCTATGTGTCCACGCCTAATCTCGAAGATACAGCCTCATCCGCACGTCGTTGAAAAAATAAAATTTTCTTCTCTGACTCCGGCCCCACCCCACGTGCTCAAAATGGGGGCTAGAAACAGAATAACAGGACATTTTGCTCGCCTTTAGTACACAAAAAAGTCGTCATTTTCGCCTTTACGAACCTCCAGAGAGCGAATTTATTGTATTTTTTATGAAGTTTTCTAATTAATTGCGACGATTCTTTTTTAACAGTGGAATTCTCTTTTACAACTCTCGAACAATATTACTTTAACGTCGAACAAAATGGTACTTCTCTTCCGCCCGGTTTATTTGCGTTCCAAGCAGTTACCTCATTTTAATGTTTGCATTATAAAATCACTGGCCCCCAGAAGTTTATTTTATCGAAATGTGTAACTTGGGGCGCAAATTAAGCAGCTCGTTTTGAATTCATAAGCAGGCTCGAGAGCAGTTACCAGCAGGGAAGAAAAACACTTCAAAAATGAAACAAATCTGTCTCAGCCCCTCTTTTTTCAGTAAATTTTTGTGATAATGAAGAAGTGGTAGCGAGGATATTCTTGAAAAAATAGATAGAATTTAATGAACAACTGTGTTTAATTATACGATAACAACGTGGTACTCGAATTTAAGGGTGTGTGCTCCACTTTACAAGAAAAAAAAAACAGCTTTATCGACAGATTATGCCAAGAGTTTTACATCGAATCGTGGTTTTTAGATACGGTATCTATTAAACATATATATAAATATAATTTATTACTCCTAATAAATGCCTTCAATACTTACAATCATAAGTATACCACATATATCACATGCAATGCAAGTTTGGTACGATTGAGTTGAAACTTGGGTCACAGATAGGTGTCATAGAATATACATAATATAATGGGTTTCAAGTTGGAAAAAAAAACAAAAAAAAAACATCGAAACGTCAATTTTTATCGATTTTGTTTCTTAATTGTGTGACATACCTTAAGTAAATAAGAATTTAATTTATAGAGAATTTAATTTCACGTATGTTTTGAATCGATAAGCCGGGAATACACTTTGCGCTATTTCGCATTTCGCGTTTCACATTTCGCCATTTCATCCTTTTTCGCGAAAAGTGTGTTGGCATTTTTTCGCGAAAAATTTTTTCACGAAAAAGGGTGAAAAAGATTTTTTCACATTTCGTCATGTTTTTCGCCTTGAGCGGTTTTTGGACGAAATCAAAAGAAAATTTCGGCGAAAAAAGTATTTAAACAAGGAGAATACATGAAGCAGGGTGAAAATGTGAAAAGTGTGTACAGCTTTTTCATGAAAAACAGTGAAAACGTGAAATAGCTGCGAAAAAGGATGAAATGGCGAAATGTAAAATGTGAAATGCGAAATAGCGCAAAGTGTATTCCCGGCTATACTTTTTTTTTCTGAAATCAATATTTGAAAAAATATACGCGAAAAACTGAATTTTGAGGTACATGAACCACTCTAAGTAAACTTCAAAGAGGGGTGAAAGTGGAAACTTTTAGTATGTAATTCGGGGCGAACCACCCAACAATTTTAGGGAGTTTGAGAATCGTCTGCTAATTTTTTTTGTTTCATTTGACAGAACTAAAAAGAATTTCTTTATTTTTTGTTGCAGGTAAGCCGAGCTATTTGACGAAGTTTCTCGTTAAAACACTCGAATAACAAATCGGATGCCTAAATCAGCATGTTTCATACTTCAGGTACACCAGATATAAATTAATAGATCATAGATACAAACAATAGATGCTAATAACACTCTTCGAAGATCTCTCAAAGGCTCTTTGTAACATTATTCTAATAACTTAGCTTCCATAAAATTCTTTCGACCTAGAACATTCTTAAATTATATATTTTCAGCCTCTCATACAAACCAAACGAAAAACTTATCGTCATCAATCTTCAAATTATCATTTTTGAATTCTAACTCTAATAACTCTTACTGAACTGAATTTTTTTTTAAAATCATAATCTGTTAAAGGTAAAATGTTTCTGTAAAAAGTCAAAGCCCAAATAAACGACTTCAAAAAAAAAACACTAAATTGAAGACGCTTAGCTATTATTTGTTTGATACGTTCATTAAGTAGATACTGCTGAAGTTAGTGAAAGATACCGAAAAATCGATTCTGTTGGATTATTTAAAGATAATTTTTTACCCAAAAGTTTTTTTTTTCGTAAAAATTAATTTAGCCGAAAATATTTTAATTGACTTTTCGAAAGCCCGTTATCAGCATTTGTAACGTTTTTGTAAATGCATCTAAGATTAAATAAATCAATACATAAAAATGGAAATAGATTGATAAATAAAAGAACAATTCTTTGATCCAACCGATTTATCATTGAAAAATGTGCCCACCATATTTCTTTTTCTGCTCTTTTTCTTTTCGTTTTTTTCCAATAAAATCGACAAAATATGCTCAAGTAAAGGACATTTTGTTAATTAAAGATGAAAAAAACGAATAAATAAATTGGATGAAATAAATCACCAATACAATGACCAATTCTAACATAGAACAGAGTAGGTATAAAGAGAAGGGTTTCCAAATTTCAACATTTTCACCAAAGAAAGTGGCACGACTTCTTTACAATGGTTGATAAATATTGCATGAAATAGTTTGTCATTCGAAAGGTCATTACATTCTGAATAAATAACACATCATTCGTAACGTGACAAGGAAAAATAAATTTTTCCTAAAAACTTACTCCTCGAATCCTGCCAGCGAGGAAAATCGAGAAATAGAGGAGCAAAGAAGGAAAAGAACTGATTGCAATAAATAATACACATATAAGCTATACATAAACCAAACTTGAATCGAATTTCAGTTCTAAATGAAGAGCGTTAACTTTCGAATACTAACTAAAAGTTATACTGAAAAACATTTCAGTATAGTAATTTTTATAACTTGAATGAGAAAACAGGGACGATTCAAGATTTGTAGCAGAAAGGAATACGAAAATATTAGAAGATATCTAAAAGTACAACAAATATTAAGAATGTCCGCAATAAATGAATATTATCATAAATTTGACGAAAAAAAATGCCGTTCTGTTTATAATTAGTACTTTTTATTTCCCTCAAGGCAATGTTTAAAAAAAAAAAGTAAACCCCACATCAAACATAATTCTTTCCATCAAACACTGACTCTTAATTTTCCTTCGAGAAAATATTCATACTCAATTAGTAAAAATTTACAAATCTCCAAGAAACTGACACCTAAAATCTTCCTACAAAATTATTGAATACAGTTAATTACATTCGTAATGAAAAATAACAATGCACGCTCAACTTCGAGTCATCAGAATAATATTAATTTAAAATAGTTGAGAAAATTTCATTCTTAGAAGAAGTGGTTTCCATAATCCCAAGTACGAGAAACACCAAACCACAAGAATTTAAGGGTAAACTCTTATCCAGAGAATGAAACATAGAAAAACCTCACACAACTTGCATACACAATATTATATGACACACCACAATACAAAAAATAAGAAATTGCAGTATAAACGTTTAACTCTTTTTCTTCCATTTTGTATTTACGATCCTCAGCGAACTTATTTTTTTCGTTTTGTTAAATATTCTCTTTTACAGTTTACCTATTTTTTTCTTTTCCATTTCCCCATGTCTATGTATTTCATTTTTTGCTACATTTTTTTTCTTTTTCAAATCTGATGGTTCTCTAAGCTGCATACACAGCAGAGAGAAAGCTTTTCGCGAGAAACAGAGGAAAATAACGGTTTTTTTCCAATGAAAAAACTTTTATGCATTTTATTCGGGTACAAAAGAAGAAAATTGATTTTTGAGAATTATATTAAGAAAACGGGAGTTTCTTTTTTTTATAAAAAAAAAAACATTCTTATTTCATTATTATATTATTTAAAATTTCAGAATATCAGTAAGAATATGCATTGAAATCTGGAAAGTTAGGTGCTTGAAACTCCTATGGGAGCAGTAAATAACATCTGACCATGACCAAATCCGAGAGAATAAACCTTAAAGGGAAGGAAGTTAACATTTTTCGCCTCTTGCATGCAAAGTATTCACCGGTGAATCAATATTGGTCCAAGAATGGTCGAAAAACCACATCTTTAATTTAAAAATTTGTAGCTGTAGAGATTTTTGAAACTAAAGAATGAAAAAATTTTGGTTTTCAACTTCAGTCATCCATTACTATGATTGAAATACTGCTATTGTCAACTTAGATGAAATCTAAAATCAATTGTCTCGAAACCCAAGTTTATTGAAGCGGTAGATATTACTACCATTTCTTATTACACATCTCACGAAATTGTTCAAAATGGACAGAGTACTTCTTTGCTTGATTTTAGCTTTTAATGGTATCCTTGTAAATATGAGTAAGTCAAAGCAGTCGAAGTACACTTTTGCTGGATGCATCGACCTTTAGTTTAGCAAATAGTATTATCATTACACTCCTTGAAACTACTCCGAAGCATGAAAATATGGACCTAGACTACACGCCATGATCGAGTATACTCTCTCACACATTAGATGCGTTGATGATAAGTACGGGTGGCACTTACTGGGTACAATAATTAACATTTTACCACAAAAATGTAGAACGAGTGAAACGAACTATACTGGTAAATACTCATATCAACTTCAAAGAGATGACAGAAATGCATAAGAAATTCGAGTTAGAAATATGCCACGAGCAGATTAGATCATACTTGCCACTTTCTTAATTCTGTTCCCAATGATACATTTTAAAATCGAGTCAACGAGGTATATCTGCAAGCTATACCCAGCCGAACCAGATAATCACAAATGAATAACGTAACTCAAATTTGTAATGACTCACCAGAGATAGCTGATACATGGAATTTGGAAGACCACCATCAAAAACGCAGAAAGACACTAACACTTTTTCGACATGTCAAAAACAGAGCGATTAATTAATCATTATGTGACAATATTATGAACACTTCAAAAAAAGAGTAACTGTAGATAGTGAATAAACCGTAAACGACACCATCAAAATGATTTACCGAAGAATAGTTTTCAATTTGAATTCACTAAAATTAACACCGATTACGCCAGAGACTTTAAACAAAGCAAATCAAACGCGAAACCAAAAATTAACGATCATCAACTCATTAATACGAAGAAAATGAATTATTTCGAATAATAACTCTCCGAAATGCGAATCTGAAATTAAACATGGAATCCAAAATTTCTGAAGGATCAAGATGACTGAAGTCTTTAGTTTGGGTCGTGATCTTCGCACAATCATCATGCAGATGATTTGCAATTTTACCTCATTTTTCAATACTTTTTTTTATTCTTTTCCTCTCCTTCATGTTTTAAATGACAAGTTGAATGTTTCTTAGCGCTAGCTGCAATGCAACTCCAAATACAAACATATCTCGCATTGCAGTGTCGCCAAATGAACTGCAAAAAATGTTATGACATGAGAATATAAAAAAATTTTGTTTTCAATGAAAAATACAAACTGAAAAGTTGAAATTATCCTGAAATATCTTTGATTTTCGTTTCTTTTCCATTTTCATACAATTTCTTCAACAAAATTCATTATAAATGACGCCCTTCTATTTTTGAGTGGATGAAAGGGTTTCGGTCGTATTTTCAATACTTGATTTTGGCTTGTAGTCGTATATTTGAGACAGTAGCGTAACCAGGAATAAATTTTTGGGTGGGCCAAGCGAGGGCCATCAATTTTCAAGGTGGGCTGGCCCATAATCATCAACTCCCCACAACCCCCCCCCCCGCAAAAATTTCCCCTGGAAAAATTCCACTTTTAAAAATATATTTTTCCTGTAACATTTGTAGGATTTTAATTTTTTAATTAGGTACTGAAATTTTTTATGCACATTATCAGCAAAATTTTGTCATGATGGAGTAGCATTTCTCCAGTTTTATTCGATCTTTTCGGCGCTTAAAAAAAACTCGATTGTGTTCAGTAACTACAAATGTATTTACAAAATATTTCAACTGGATAATGCAGACTTTTTGGCAAGAGGTGAAACACAAAAACACATTGATATCAAGTGTCGATGAAACTGAAAATCTTCCATTAATTTCATTGAAAAGTATATATTTGTACAAGGAGCTTAAGTATTGTCTTCGGATAGAGGCACAGCTTTGGCAAAACACGAAACATAAGAATGCGGCCAAAATCATTAATTTTAATCATTCGGCAGGCTGGTGGGAAGAAAGTTGAAACTCTTGCAGAATTGCTTTGTAATGTAAAAGGGGAAAAACGACGAAACGATTGAGTTGCATTTAAATAACTTAATTTCAAATCGTTGTTATTTTAGTCGTGTCTTTCAATTTTGAACCATTCCTATTCGAAGCTTTTCTTTAATTTTTTCTTCTTTCTTCTTGCATATAATTATCGAAATTTGTTGGTTTTCCTTGACTGTTTTTTTTTGCCCCAACAGTGATGATGAAGGAAATTTCAATATTATTATGAATGAAAAGTATTGAATAATTTTCTTCAGGTAGTTCGAAGAATAACTTATAATGAATGAGCTACAGAACAATATTAAGACATCTCACGTTTCCCTATATTTGCTCAGTGTGATTCCAAGGAAAAAACTATTCAAAATCAGCTTTTGTATTACTTAATTCCGACTTTTACTTTAAAAACTACTTTGTTTAGTTTTTTCCTGGTTCTGGGCATTGATAGCTATCACATGTTTTTATTATAATGAAAAAATAAAATCGTTGAAAATAATTGGAATCAACCTTCATCTAGATGGCTTGATCATACCTCTTATTTGTTTATAAAAAAAAGTACCTAAAAAACCATTTTACCATAGACAAATTCATCATAACCTTCATTCGTTTATTCAAAGTATTGAGGCATCTACATTCTTGAATAAATAAATGTCGCCCACCTATCTTTGCTCTTTGATTATTGCATTCATATTCTCTTTTCTTTGCTGAAAACAAAATGAAACGTGCGACTTGGGAACCAGATTTCTCCCAATATTTGAATTAGGAATTTAATAAAAAACATACTTATAGAATACACAAGTAAAAAATGAATAACTGTCTGACATTTGATGAATTTATTTTAAATATTATAAAACTAAGTTTATTTTGATATTTCTATCAATACAGTTGTCACTGAGAGAAAATAATTTCATTTTATATTATCCCTTGTTCATATAATAGCGTTTGTGGTCTACAAATTCGACTGACCTCTCCTGTGAAATTTATTTTCATGTAGATCAAAAGCTTGTAGATAATATGAAACCAAAAATGACGTGCATATATTACTGACTTTTGACATTAAAATTCAATAGCTGACCTAATATTATCCTTAGTCTTTTTTATCATGGCTTGTTGATTTATGATTGGCAATTCACAAATGAGTTTCCTCCTCGGGCGCTCAAATATGTGTATTGACCAGAATAAGAAGCAAATGAGAAACCTGGCGTTAATGACGGTTGCGCTGAATTTCCGGAGCCACGATTGCCTCCAAAGAAGTTGGTTTGTGGTTGGTATAGACCACCAGATAATCCAGCGCCAAAACTTGGCGGTGACTGATTGGAACCTGTAGATGAAGAATCTGGTTGTATTTGAGCAGACGTAGATACAAACTGATTGTCAAATGGTGCGTAGGGGGGGCTTATATAAAATGAAAATGACTGAGGAAGAAGTTTGTCAGATTCTTGATATGGGTTTAGTAACTGATATTTATAAGGAGTACCTTGTCCTTGGTTATTGTCGGTACTTGTTGGCATTTGCGGTTGTAAATTTCCTTGAGCTGATGCTCCAGCTATTGGAGTTTGTGCTGTTGCTGATGCTCCAAGTGATCGAGTTGCGGGACTTTGTGTTTGACCAGGTTGCTGACCCGTATTGTTATTAGTTCCCTGTGGCTGTTGTTGCTGTGGAACATTTCCTGTTGAGTTTTGCATAGCTGGCAGGTTTCCTATTGTTTGAAAATAACTGGGTGATACGCCCAAGGAAAGTAATTCCTGCTGGTAATCAGCCATGCTGGGCTGATTACTTGATCCTCCAGATCCATTACATTGGCTGCAGTATTGAGTTGAAAGATAAGTATTGGGTTGGAGTCCCACGTCAGTACAAATGCAAACTGCACTTTCGTTTTGTATGGTTTCAATTTCCATTGTGGAGACAAAAGAGGTATAATCTCGAGTTTTTGCGTATCTATAGAAAAATATATTTTTTAAATGTAGGTATAGGTACTGCGTATTAGGTATCCCTTGAATAAATTGGAAGAAGTTAACAAAAATAATTTTCCTCTGTCACCTTATGAGAATGTGATATTACCCATATGTTTACAAAGATAAACAGACAGGTAATGCATTGTCTCAAACCTACTTCATCATGCGTCCTTCCTCAATGAATTTTAATTCATCTATCTTTAATTCCCAATGCCCCACTTTCTGTTTTTCCTCCTAGTTTGATTGATTCAAAAACCATTGTTTCATTACGTTGATTATTTTGAAGAAAACAATTTTTCTCCATTGATATTTATTTAAAAAAAAAAATTACTTCCGAGGTTGTTGATTTTACAGAAAAATAAATTATTCGTAACTCACTGTATGATGTTTGAGTAATCTGTTCTGCTAACATAGTAAAACGCACCCCATAAGTTTTCGTAACTGGAAGTTGATGACAATATCACATTCAAGTCCTGGAATAAAAATAATAAAATCGTTTATAACTGAGGATGCAGATTAACCAGCAAAGCAAACCTAACCTCCCCCCCTCTTGAATCTGAAATTATTTTTGTAATGAAACCTCTTGATGAGCTAATTTTTATTGCTCTTTTCAAATTAATTTGTGGGTTAGCGAATGAGACTATTGTGTGTTTCAAATAAGAAATGGGTGACGTCTCAAGGCTTCAATAAATGAGGAAAAAGTATTTTTGATTTCGACAAATGACTTTCTTCAAATCCTTATGACGTCACGCACTTCTTATTCGGGACAGACTTCAGCTCTGATCATTTTTTAATAAACTAGTGAGTTATTCTTGAAAACTCACAATTAATCTTGCAGCTCCAACTCTGTATGCAGAAGAAGCAACTTGTTGCATTCTGTCTACGAACATTAATTCGCTCATTGTAAAGAAACAGAACATTCCATTTGGTATCTCTAAAGCTTGATTTGGCATTATATCATTTTGCTGACCAGTTGTATCCACAGCCAATGTATAGTTTATGAGTAAAATCCACACATACGATGTTAATAACAACATATTTTTGTAGCTCTCAAAAAAAAAAACAGAAGATAAAATTTACTATGAGAGTTCTTTTTTTTACGATTGAAATGGGTAAATTTGAACTAGGTACTGAGAAAAATTTCCGAATTATATGAAATGGTTTGCTTCAACCAGGTACAAAATTCATTCGCTAATAACTAATTTTTTACATTTCGATTTTTCCACGTAGATTTTAATTGTTGAGTTTTCGTGGTTCCCATGTCACCTGTGTAAATACAAACATAATTTTGAAAACGTAATCCTACCCAATTATGCACTGCGGGTTTTATTTGCGAGTTAGTTTCAAATTTTTTTTCGTTTACATTCTATGATGAAAGTTGAAAATGTTGATACAACTTGCGTCGCTATTCTTGAAAAATGTTACTTCTTAACACTAGAAATACCAGGTTTTACTTGATTACTCAAAGGACCAGGTGGTTTCATATATGACACCACAAGAGTAACCTCAAAGGACAAAGTGGCGTCGTATGACACAAGTCAGGGGTTCTCAAAATATTGGTCCTTTGAAAAGTCCATCTCAAAATTTTAATTGGTGTCGTATATGACACCACCTGGTACTTCTAGTGTTTATAAACGAAAAAAAAACTATGTAGTTATAAGTTGACCGAAAAGAATTTTGTAGATGAGTAAAGTCACCCCATTCTACTAACCACTCTTTTTCAGGGAGATATAATGGTTTCGAAACACCGAACATTTATCATCTGGACTTTATTATACTGATCTCATACAGTGTACGTTCAAACTTATTCTAGTTCAAATTCATGAATTTTTATCAATAGGCCTAAGTATAACTTTTATTTAAATGATTCTCATATAGATAATGAAAATATCATCAGATGAAGTGAAGGAAATTCTAAGCTTATACCTATGCCAGCCCCTGTGGACCATAAGCCATCTGTATGTAGGTATAAGAAATGTTGGTTAAAAACTTGGGGTAAGATGGAGAGATGTTCTGTGGTAAAATTCGAATGCTTTTAAAAAATAGATAGGCTGTGTAGCGAAGGAGCTAGGGAAGAAAACATTTATTATTATTTTATTATTTTGGAAAGCCAAAAAAAAGTGTCCACTCGATTCCAGTAGATCAGCGTTTTGTATATTTTAAAAATTAATCGTAATTACGACGCTGCATCATTTTCTCGATGATTTACAACGTTATTACTATCTTCTTCTACACAATTCAACAAGCATATTTTTTCGATTCATTATAATTCTCTTGGAAGGTCTTTTTTTCCTTTGCAATTTTTTTCTCTGGACTTTTGCTTATTTCTTTACGACTTAGATAGGTGCTGAGGATATCTTTATGTAGTGCCAACGTAATGTTTAATTGTTGTGAAGTTATAAGGTCATTAACATTATACTCGTATGCAGTATGTCCCATAAAAAAACGCAACCCTAAGTAAATGCATCAAAATGTTTGTATCCGATTTAATCACCAAATTCCGAGTATCCCCCAGAAACACGGAATTATTATGCACAAGTCAAAAACTCAAACGTTGAAATAGAATTAAGTTAATGCTATTTGCGAATAAACTAGAGCATTATCTTGGGGCCAAAACTTGTTACTAAAAGAAAATATCAACTGATATTTGTGGCGCTGCTCGTTAACACACGATCGTAGCTATAACATATTTACAACTATCGAAAAATAACCAACTTTTTAAACCGATAATAGAAAACAAGTTTTTGAATATAAGTTGAGCGACGAGCTTCTATAAAACCTCTCATGCACAAACCGAGAAGCGAATACCTGTATATCTTTCTCATAGTATAAAAACTTCGCCAAAATAATCAGCTTTAGCCAGAGTCAACTCTTGTGTAGTCTTCGATTATGAAGGAGCGGAAGTAAAAACTTCTGAAACCATTGACTAAACTCTTAAAAAGTGCATTTATATGTGCGTTGAAAAAGCGTGTAACTTTCATATTCTCTTGTCGCAGGTACTTCACTTTTTCTTCTCACATTTATAGTGTCTTTCTATATTTATATATGCAACGTCTTATACCCATTCATAATGTCTTCCCCTAATCGTATTTCGTCTTTTGCCATTTCTAAACTTTGGCACAACATGTGCAGCTGATAAAAATGAAAGTTTGAAAATGGCTTCTAATATTTTTAGCGTACTTTTTAATGACATTTTGGCGTCGTCGCATAAAAGAAGATATAAATAGGTGTATGTATCCGTATTTATTGTGGCGGAAGGGGGAAGGGTTTACAATCAATTTTATAGCCAAAATAAAACGTAGGTATAGGTATCTACTAATTCTCAAACTAAGAAAATATCTTTTGGCGTTCGTTGAACTCGAACCCAGCATTTTGGATTATGAATACTTCTCTTAAAGGTGCAGTGTCAAGAAGATTATGCAATTTAGGATCCACGTCTTGGAAGTGTTTGAAAAAATTCATTGTGCCATTTAAGTTCTGAGAAAGACTTGTTGGGCTGACCAGAAAATTGGAATCTATTTTGGATAAATTCTAATGATTTCTGCTCTATCATTTGCATAAGATGGGTGCATTATTTTGTAACCGATTGAAGGAATCAGCTGACTCGTGTTTTGTATTAATTACCATCTTCCCAGTTCTCTCCGTCAGTTTTTATTATTCTACTTTCGTATATTCGAACCGTTATGTCCGTTTAATATTTTGACAAATGTTTTCATTTTTGAATTGCAATATGCGCCTTGACCTACCTATTATTTTATCCTGCCTGTATATTTTATCTTACCTGCAGATACCTATTTTAAATTTATCTGTAAATTATTAAGTCAACAGTTTAGAAAAATTCAATTTTCTAATGAGTATTTACCTAAAGTATTATTTAAAGTTCAGTTATTGTATGAACAACTATTGTTTTCAATACCAAACAGTTTGTTAGTTAAAATACCTAACTACTATAATTGTCAGTGCACTCATTAGAGAAAAATATTTAGCGAATAGAGCAAGTTTTTGTAGCATTCTCGATTGGTATGGATGACATGATCATTGCTTTCATTTCTGTTTCCTCGGTTTACCCAGGGATCAGAAGAAAATATGAGAATACGTTTTCAAGTGTTTTTTTCTGCTTTGTTTGTTTTACTGTCGATACTTTTCCGAGTTCGACGTGAAATAGATTTTCATGTTTTCGACGTTTGTTCCAAAAAGTGTTTGCATTTCCGAAACTTCTTTGTCTCAGATGTATCTGTTATCTTTATTTTCCGATGGCTTTCATAAAAGATTTTGTATTCGTGATTGTCTGGATGATCCATCCAATTTCATATCCTCTGACAGAGAAAAATTTTCTTCTGTTTGTTTCAAACTGCGTGGCATTTGAACAATGCAGGAATAAGGTATAAGCTGCTTGAATATTTTTAATAATTGGGTGGCTCTAACTCTTAGTTGATTACAGCCATGTGAAAATGTTGCCAGAAGTAATAGGTAATGGCTGTTGTTAGGAAAATATTTTATTGATTAGTAGAAAACAGATCTTTGTTTACGATTGACGATATTAATTACTGATACGGATTGAAACCACGATAATCCAAAGAATAAAAAATGAAAGAATAATGCGGGGTGGGGGGGGCGGTGGTCCAACACTACAGAAATTTGTGTTAATAGCTAAGAAATCATTACCACAACGCGCATGGCTTCGAATTTCAAAATTGAGGTAGAAAATCTACCCAATATGCGGTTGATTTGTTTTTGTTTTCTCTAAACTTTATTTCAGTTTTCTTTCATTTTTTTTTCAGCCACTTATTTTCGATATACGAGTATAGATTTTTCTTACTTCCATTTCACCAGTTTGTTGGTTGTTTTTTCTTCTCTTTTTTTTTTACCTCATTAGAGAAATCCGATGGCTGCGCAAATGTTGGCATTTAATGCCTTCGCCAGTGTTGGGCGAGTGTAGCAGAGTTTGCAACTGCGACGTGTACGCGAATTTGGCGACGATTTATGAAATTACACTTAAATCGCGTGTAAAAGTGTTTTGCCAGTTAGCGAAGTCGAGCGAAATAACCACCGCACGTTTGGCCTTTTCCATTTAATCTCTTTCAGAAGTCCATAATATTGGGTTGAGAGCTCAAGACTGGCGTCTAATCGTGTATGAGGCTAGACTAGATTCTGTAAATAGGGTTCTGAGTACAATTTATGGCGTGGGATGTCTGCAAAATGAGAAGAAGAAGCGATTTCGAATATCTCGAATCATTTAGTTCCGTGACTGTGGTGTTATTACTTTTGAGTAAGTCACTATACTTACATTACAAGTAGGTAGGAATTATCGTTCCTTGAATGTGCCAAGTAGCCTATTCGCATTTGCAGCGATTTTAGACGAACAAAGCTCGTAAATATTGTGTGATAAAGATCTACTCATTTCTCTTATGATGAGGAGCTAAAGTTCTTGCCTAAGTGTTTTTGGTTTCTCGAGTGAAGACATCCAATCAAAGGAAAGCAGGTGCAGGTAGAACTTCGTTGAATGTATTTTTGTGGTGTATAATTTCACGTGTGTAAAAAATCAGATAAATAGTACGTCAGTACTTTCCACAAATAATATCAACCTTACCTATCCTTTAAAAGTAATATGATTCAACAATATGTCACTGAATTGAAGCTTGAATAATAGTCTGCTCGATAACATGCAACTGTCAACGAAGAAAACTGATTACCCTGTCAACCACCGAAGTTTCCTTTGAGAATTTTTCTTATATGTACTAATTTCAAAAAACAAGTCTCATACAAAACTTCTACACTCAGTTTTTTTTTTTTTTTTTTTTTGAAAATGAAACATTGCGGTGGCATTGAATTTACCCCCATTCATAAAACACTACGTCATTAAATGATGACTTCTGCCCCTACCTTCTGTCTAGAACTCAGTTCTTTCTCTTTTTTTGAATAAGTTTATTCTTATGCTAGAAAAAATTTTAGTTACCATTCAAAATGATTTTAGTATTCTATGTTGAGTAAGAAGAATCTTCGCTTGATAGTCTACGACTGCTTTATGCTTGGCGTGTATCCAGTGGCGGATCCAGAACTCCATTTTGGGGGAGGGGGATCTGAATTTTCTCAAAGCATGGTAAATGCTAAATTGGTGAGATTGTTTTTTTTTCAGCATAAAGCGGAAGGGGTTCAAGAAAATTGATTTTTTTCTGAATTATCGGTATATTTGTTTTGGATTGGGGGGGGGGGAGATTTCCCGCTTTTCCTCCCCCGTGGATCCGCCACTGCGTGTATCATATAAACAGAATATATTTTTGGGAAAATGTAATAAATGCTGCTAAGAGACTCCACAATTAGGTGAAGAGGAATGGGTGATATTATGTTTCCTATAGACCATATACTAATTGAAAGTTTATCAAAATCTAATGTATTTGCCCATCGTTGTACAGGATAAATTATTCGATTAAACTAAGCTTAACATGATTTGTTTTTTCTCCTGAAAATTGGTCTCAAAATTTCCATTATTCATCCCTCCCCCCCCCCCAAAAAAAAAAAAGAAGAAAAAGGATGATTTATCTTGCAGTCGGTGTTTCAATTCTTGGACCATTAATATTGTACACCTCTGAATGTGGTTGTCCAAAATCCATAGAACCGCAGGCTACCATTGGTCTGTTGAAATGGTTCAATAATTTATGAAATGATGTAAACTGTAAACAGTAGAATCACTTATTGAACCTTAATTCAATTTAAATTTTCGTTTTGAAGTTTATGAAATGAAGATTTGGTAATTAACCTGTTGGGTAGAGATTCTTGGACTTTGTTCTAATGGTCTAACTATAACTGTTGCATAATTATAGGCTGGTTCATTTTCGTATACATCAAAAGAGAATAAGCCGCGGTATGTGTAGTAATTGAAAAAATTTGAAAATATATTTTTGTACCACAATGTAATCCATTTCGAAATCAAAACTCTGGAACCGGGGTTTTTCACTTTCTTCAAGTATGGTTCAAACAGCGAGAACAAAGTGTTATTCAATCCTGTCTAAATACACGAGAGTCAAAGGTATTAGATTCGCATTTTTAATTTGATTTTAATCCGTCGTTGACTGAACCTGGCTTTGTGTTTATTTTTTTAAATGCAGTAAATGTGGAAACTTAGTATCTGAGAAGATTATTATTAAGAATTTCGAATGACTTAATCATTTAACCCGAGTATTATATAAGTAAAATGTTAATCACGGGACGGAAATGACACCTCTTAGTTTATAAACTGTCATTAACTCAACAGTCAAAAGAGATACTGCATCTTAAAGAATCGATGAAACTCTTCTTTAAGATTCTTGAATTTCTCTACTCCAAGGAAAATTAGAGAGTTTCATAAAAAGTTTTATAACTTGTTCATGAACTATACCTACTTCGAAACAGGGTTAGACCTCTGGTACCGAAATTTTGATTTTTTTTTTTCAATGAGTTGATTTTCTTTATTTTGATTATTCCTTTCGTGTATCCAATCTTATTGTAGCAACCAATACAGAGACAAAATGTTGCATCAAGATTGTTCTCTGATAAGTTCAGAAACTTTGTATTAGCAAATAAATGATTGAATATGTAATGTTACCGTTACTTTCACCGATTCTCTAATAATTAAAATGCCATCCATTTTTTGACCAGCTATTGGAAATGAACCGTATTTAGCATTGTAGAAAAATGAGTCTACACAAACGGGTGTCCTATATGGAAATCGATACATTTCAATTTAACTAATAACCTCAAAAATGTTTGCAAAATTCTTTACAAAACGAACCCTTTTCCATTAACTGAGATTCCACTAGTTCCTGTAACACTGCTGTTGTAGTTCATTTTTACATAATACAGCTTGTAGATATTATGCAAAAGAGGGCCTCCAGATACAGTAGTTCTTCCAGTGATCAGATTTGCACACACTGCAACTGTATGTACAACGTGGGGAAAGTAAAATTCAGTTTACGTACGGCCAAATAAATAAATAAATTATCACAATTATTTCGCTATAAGTCCTAACTCACGTGCGTCATCCCTGTTTTCTAAGAATTCTGTTTCAAAGAGGCCATATTGCGCCTTCAACGGTGGAAATAATGCATTAATTAAATATCTCGTATCAATATTGAATTTTGCCACGGACACTAAATGAACAAAAATTTCATAAAAAATTAATTTCGATTTAGAAAACTCGGCATAAAATGTTTAGCTGTAGGCTTCTTATTCCGATATTTTTATCTGATATTGGAAGTAGTACCCCGCGTGTCATGTAGGTCTACCGTATTTGATGGGCATAATAGAATGGCATTAATTGCTGAAAATCAATTCCATTTGATATGACTCAGATTTTTCTGGTTATATAAGAAAACCATTATGACTCTCAAATTAATTACATTGCAAGTTCTTCTACTCTTTTGAGAAATTTAAGAAATCAGCTGTTCCTATTATTTAGTATTCACCGCCACAAAATTCAGAGATATCAGCTTAAAAGTTCAAGTTTAAACTGTCAGAAAATTGAAGAATAGAAGTTTGACCTGAAGTCATATTCCGACTAATTTTATTCGTTAGTCTTCTATTCGAATTTAACCAAATTTCCATTAGAACTCCGATCTACTTATTTCATTTTTTAAAATGATAATTCGTTTTCAAACAGGGGTGTAGCCGAGGGGGGCCAGAGGAGGCTCAGCCCCTCCTGGCATTATCTTTCGCCTCCCTAGTAAAATTTGCCCCCTGGGGAACACCCCCCTCTCCCTCCTATACTTCGAAAAGAAATGTTAAATAAGGGGCTTGAAAATATGAACTGCTCCCCCTAAGAATCTTCTTTGTCATCCCTAACAGAACACTCTTGCTACATCCCTGTTTTTAAAGCAAGAGTTATAGTGACTAAACTAATAGATATTTACCGGTTGGTTGATGGATATCGCTTTTCTTACTCTAAAACTAGATCTATCAATTAATAAATTTTTCAAAAAGATATTTGACACCCTTTACTAACAAAATTACAGTATCGTATACTTACTAAAACATCTGGCATTCTGAAAGTAAATAATGAAAATATGTGCCAACAGTAGTCCAGCAGAAAATGACTTCATCTTTGATCTCGTTCATCAGAAGAACCTCATGTGTCATAATACGATAGTTTATCGTAGAAAACCTGTTAACAAATTAAATTTACTCATTTAGTTGCTACATTACAATGTTCTGCCTATCTAATTCGCTAGTCATAAATAAAACTCTGCTTTAAGGTAAACTAAAAAATTGAGCATATTTTCATAGTTCAGCTGTTATAATTCCTATCCTTTTTGGCGTTATAATAAAGTTATAACTAAAATATGAAACCCGCATTAAAAAGAATAACTACTCACAGTCTGTATTTTCTGCTCCCTCTCCTGCAAATTTCAACTTTTTAGAAATAAGATTTTATAACTGAGAGAAACAAAACGAAGTGAAGAAAAAAGGTGGAAATATTTCGCCTACATTTAGCTTTTGAAGTTGAGTTGTAAAAATAAAATATTTTTTATTATCGGAGAATAAAAAAGACGAAAATTGGTCTGAAAGAATGCACCGCTATTTTCGATAATATTGAGTTAGTTTGTATGTGCAATGAAGCAGTTGACACCATGTCGAACAAAGTTTCAGTATTTTGAAGAAGAGTAGATTATAGGAGGTAATTACTTATCAGTTTGTCAATGGTTTAAACAGATAAGACAGAATAAAGAGTAAGACGATGGAGATGCGTCATAAACTATCAGTTTTCAATCATTTATGGATTTAAATTATTTGAAAATTCTAATTTTGATAATTTTTCAGATTAAAAAATTACTTTCTTCCATTTAATGTCGCTCCTTAAATATTGATAGAAATCTGCGATGAGTAGCCACCATATCAGATTTGAAGGTAATTATAGGGAGAATATTTTCTTTCACACATTACCACAACTTGCTTGTAGATTTTTGCATCATAACTAATCCATAGTCTTGTGTAAGGAGAAATTCCTTAGGGTTTGAAAAAAATTTTTTTTACAGGTGCCTTACAATATTCAAGTTTTGAACCAGCGGGGTATGGTTCTGTACAGGACTTCTTCTACGAGGAGCTTAGGAGCTCCGAAAACAAAGAATGTTGACCTTACCGAAATCTTATAATATGATGATTGAGCTTATTGCTCTAAAGGTTTTATTCTGTCACTTTTTTTCAATCATACGAAAAGTTACTTATTGCAATACTTTTTTAGTTCACTGACACTGTTTTTATCTATAAGTACCTACTTGTTCTTCCATTTCACTAGTCCCCTCTCCTCGTCCACCAAGCTTTTTGTTACTTTCTACTCCGACCTTTCCTTTTGATTTTCTTCTTTTTTTTTTTTTTATTCGAATTTTAAACTTGGATTCCCTCACTGTGGGCGTTTATTTTCATTTTTAATGATGAAATTCAATTTCGCCTTTGTATGACCACCCGTCCCAGTCGAGTGTTTTAATTAGTCCCATTGAAAACAAGATAGTTGGCTGTAATTGGCGTTCAAAATAACCGATATCGTTTTTCAGTTTGTCCTCGTGATGAGAGTTCAATAATTTGGGCCTTGACGGCTGTTGAAAGCCGTCGGACCTACGCAGCTATTTTTTGCCTGTTGTGGAGCTTTGAAACTAACATAATATTATGTACATCGAAAATCTATAATTAGTGCCCGAAAATCTATAATTAGTGCTCGTTTATAATTTTAACATCCGAGCTAAGTAATCTGCTCGGTTATCGATATTTTAATTTTAATTATGAGAATGTCACTATAATTAAGGGAGGGTTAAAAATGAAAAGTATCTAATCAGAGTAAAACGTCCAGGTGCTAATAATTTTTGGCGAATGCATACGAACAGTGCTACATGCAAGATGATAAATGCACTTTAGAAAATTTTTCATAAAAGGAAAAAACGCTCCCATGCCTTAAGCCCTTCTCATGTAGCACCTCAACTTGAAATTTTTTTTTCTGAGTGATGGTTGCATTTGGGGATATAATATTTTTATTGTAATTAGGACTCGATGTATACTAATAAACCCTAAAGAAACTCAGTCTTCGAAAAATGTGGACTTATCCCCTACTTGCCATTTTGGTGGATAAATCTTTCAACAAAAAATATTCTACTTAAATTTTTCACAAATTTTACTCGTTTAATTATTTTCTTCATCATTTATTAGGATAGAACTGGAGAGTTTCAAAGACAAGCACCTTTTTCAACCGTATAAATAGACAAATTATCAGACATATTGAATTAGATTTGCAAAAATTTTGAAAAAAGTGCTTACCTCAGAAACTCATTACTTTGATTCGTGTTGAAGAGAAAAATGATGGAAATTTGTAGAAAATTTTGATAAACATTTTTTGTTTGAAGATTTATTTTTCATTAAAATTTAGCATCAGTATATTACGTGAGCTATATAATTTGATTCAGTATATTGCAAAATAAATATTGCCAAGATTTTTCGAAAATGACGGACTTCGGAATTTGATATTGGCATACAAAATTATAATAGTATACGTAGCTCACTATTGAAACTTGTTATGTGTTGCGTACATGTTGCTGCAGTTGAAAATATTAACCTTGGATGCTAAATGACTAGTTTTCTATTCTTATCATTTTGACAGTTCGTGCAGTGTAGGTGTGATTTTACCATTTATCGACTCCGCAGTATTTTCCTTTGAAATACATTACGCTTTACCATTGTCCAAATAAATGACATCGAACTTGACAAATTCACTGTCCATTGCTGGCTAACGTGTTATGTCGTCAGCTCCTACTGCCATTGAGAAGCACTCCACCTGGTGCTTATTATCACCCACTATTCTGAAGCCTCGCACTAACGTACACGAGGTTGTTTATTGACCAATCAGACTGATAAAAGTATTTAAAAAAAAACTGTCACGCACAGTAGGCGAAGTTGAACTTTTAGTGAGAAAGTAAACTCAATTGTGAATGTTGAACAGAATTTTTCGAAAAATTTTTGGTGATTTTGTGACTATAAAAATATGTTTGTAGTTTTCTACGCCATCATTGTGCTGCTGACAGGAGTCATCTTGGGTGACACTATCATCAAAGATAATCCAGCCGAGTTCAAAGCCACTGCAACCGATGGCAATGGAAAGAAGATACCAGTGTCTGGTGCAATGGACACCATTCAGGTATTCGACATTCGTCCATTTGGTGAAAATTATACAGATCCTGGTCTCAATATTGACATTAATGTCACTCCGTTGAATGACAGTGAGGAAGGTGGCCAAATCCATTCACCTGCAGCCACCACTAACCCAAATCCAAATTATAGCCAGGTCACCTCCACATTTACTCTACCATCTGACTACAGCAAGATTGATAATATCATGCCACCTACGGCTAGTTTTGACAATGAAGCAATATCACCTTTCCCAGCTCAGAGCAAAACTGAACAGAACTTTGCAAATCCAGCTATGATGGCCGCCAGTCCTCATCAAGCAAGTGCTGCTGGAATCACCCCAATGCCTGGTCATTGGAACAAACCATTTCCTCCATCCTCATATTCAAATGCTATCCCAAATGAAAATTTATCGACAACGCCTGTACCTCCCATTGATACAAACCCTTTTCTAACAGCATCTAATCCTTTTGCTCCTGGCTTCAGTCAGAATTTAAATCCTTCTTCAACCAATTCGTTCAGCTCTGGAGTTGGTCAGAACTCATTTAGCCAATTCCCCTTCGGTGGTTTCCCAACTTCTGGAAATTCTTCCATTTTCCCAGCTGATCAGAATGTAAATCAATTTAACCTGTCCAATGCTACAAATATACCCGCGGAAAATCCTTTCAATATTTCTTCCCCGCATCCGTTTCAACCTTTCAATAACCCTTTTGCTTCAATTTTCGGTCAGAATACAAATCCATTCAACGTTTTCAATCCTGCGAACACACCCTTTGCCCCAAGTTTCTTTAATTTCCCTACTGCAAATCCCTCTCCACCAACAAACAACCCCTTTGCTCCTGCTGATAAAAATGCTAACCCTTTTGGATCTTTTCCAGCAAATCCATTCAACTTCACAAATAATTTTGCAAATTTTGCTGAAAATCCATTCAAACCTGTAGCCAAACCTCCAGTAGGAAATCCCTTCAATCCATTCACTCCAACATCAACTCAAAATATTCTACCTCTTGGCGGATCTCTCTTCAACAAGGAAAATCTATTCCCAACCGGAGGTTTTCCAACACTGACCAGCCCTAATCCATTCTTACCAAACTTTGGTGGTGTTGGTAAACCACTTTTTGGAGGAAAACCTAACAGAGTAGTTGGCCCAAATCCTGATGAGGGTAATATAGCAATTGTACCTCGTTCTGCTGATGACTACAATGAAACAGTATCTTCCACTGATCATAAGTCTGACGGTTTACTCAGTAAGCTGTTCAACTTGTTAGGATCCAATAAAAGTTCATTGGATTCTAAAAATGTAGATTACGACTCTCAAATGTTTCCTGATATTAATAACTCTGTGCCTGTTGATTATTCAGATATGATGGCTGCACCACCTGGTAGCCCCGTGAATACTGATTTTATAAGCCCCCTTATCTACAAAGCTTACTTTGATCCCACTATGTGGAATAAGTTCACCAACATTACAGACTTTGACGATTCAAAAAGTCTAGGAAATGCTAATAATCCATTTGCCGCCTTCAATCCATCAGCCTCACCTCTGGCCTTCATGCGGAATGTAAATCCTTGGAATCCAGGCAACGTTAACAATCCATGGAACGCGAATAACTTTAATCAAGCTCTGCTGAATTTGACCTCACTGATTAAAACTCCAACCTCGGATTTCGGTGCTGGCTTCAACTTCCCATCATTTGCAGCAGGTAGTCAATCTCCTTGGAATTTCAACACTTCTACTCTCGGCTTACTGGAGACCTTCCACAATGATAGCAGTCCAGAATTTAACATTTCCAGTGTTTTACAAAACATGAACGCTAGTTCACTGCCACCTGTAGCTTTTACAGGCAGTGGCTTTGCAAATTCAACCAACAGCCAGCTACCAATGCTTCAGATGCCTCAGCTAAATTTAGGAGCAGAATTAGCAGGAGCTATTAACATTTCTGATTTGATGAAAAACGTTGGTGAGAGTATACGTCTTCTCACTGGGAACTCTACCAGTCAGGCTTTGTTACTGAAATCATTGAGCGGTGGTGAAAACACGGTAAACTGGCCGCCAGCTGCGTTGTCACACAATTCACCAAAGCTAGCCCCAGTACCATTACCATCTCCAGCTGCTGCTTTTGGCACTGCAGATGAACCAGATACCCGTAAACTTCCTGATGTACATAAATATGTAGAAGAGCTCTCAATACCTCAACCTAAAAAAGCATCGCCCATTGAAGTCGAGACCATTTCCGCTGACGAAAAAAATGAGTACTATGGAGATGATCCTAAAGTTGGTGAAAACTACGAAACCACAACTGAGGCTGAGTCAGTGAATGCAACTCCCCAGAATGGAGCTATAGTCTTATTGTCATCGTGGATGATGGTGATTGGAATTGTTGTAGGAGTTGTTGCTCAGAAATTGTGTAATTGATTGTCGTATTTTGTAAGTATATTTTATCGTGGATTTTTGTTAGTACTAGTATGTAAGTAAAATACAGGAAAGAAGCCAGAAATCATGGAGGTGAAGGAGATTCTCAATTCAACTCTAATTTGTTGAACTGAAGTGCAGTATTTTGAGTGGAGAAATAGGCGCTACTTGATTTTATTTCACAGCAAGAGATTAATGTGTAGTATTCATCATGTTGTTTTAACAATACAATAAGAATGACATTTTGGGGATGTATTAATTTCTCTCCTGAGGTAAACTGTCCTAGAGGAGTGTGGAAAAGATTTTATGAGTATTATCTGGAAACATAAAATCACCAATCTCATCTGATGGAATAAAATTGATTTGATTTTTTTCTCAATCTCAGTATTCAGTGCCCACTCTTCCACAACACCATGCGTGATAACAATAGATCTATTTGAGATTATTATTCTAATTCCTTGATAGATTTTTTTTTCTAACAGCGACCTTTGATAATTCAAAAGTAGTTGAATTTTTTCACAAATTCTAAAATTAGGCTTATCAATTTTTCATCTTTTATTTGCAGATAACATTCAGTTTCAGCCAATATGTTGTGAGTTAAAATAAAATATTGCTGTAAGAATGTGGTATATTTTGTTCGAAAACATGAATGAATTTTCAATGCAGTATGGGAAACGAATATATTTTACTGGAGTCAGTGTGCCTATAACTTTTCTTTTCCACTTTGATATAACTCTTTCATAACTTATTTTTTAATGCTGATATTATTATGTATGAATTTATTTACTGCTAATACACGTTCCTGAAATTATTATGTTTTATAAGCGATAATTTTATAAAAATATTATTTTGAAAATAAAAGTATTTTTTATAAGAGTTCCCAGAAAAAAATTGAGATTCGAGTGCTTGAAAGCAGCCATCCACCTGATTGGAACCAAGAACTGTTGTTCTGTTCAGAGCAAAGAAAAAAATAGTTGACTTGGTGAGTCAATGAAACAGGAATGGAAACACAATTCGTTCAGTTAATGTAAATTAATTGGAATGAAAAGTTAGAGTATCCCTTTACATCATTATATTTCAAAGAGAAGGTACCATTAGGTATTCAAAATAAATTGGAAAAAATCAGAATTCTGTGGCGGATTCCAGTGATTCTCACTCAATTCTCGATGGGCTTTCCCCATTTAACAACGTGTGAGATCAAACTCGCACCCTGCTTGTTGCCCTTGAGAGTTGAAAAATGAGAGGGGGACAAAAGGTCTTGTGAGTATTTTGGGCATACACTCGTATTCAGCTTTGAGAGAATATGGAGAGAAAAGAAATATCCGACAAAAAACACGTTATTTCTTGTTAACCTTCTTCTAAATGAGATTTTTCTGCCTTTTCGAGCTGCAAAAGTATCTTTTACTTGGGATACTTTTTTTGTATTGCGGTTTTCCTTTTTTGTCCCTAAAAAAAAAAAAAAAAAACTTTCAACTTATATAAGTTCTCCTGTATTTGTGTGTGCTCGGTTTTCTTATCTTTATTTCAAGGAAAATAATATTTTTTTGAAAATCTTTTCGCACACGTACGTCGCTCTAATAATATGTATTTTCCTTATTTTTATTTAAATTGGGAATGAAGTTTCATTCTGTGTTCATTCTTATCTTGTCCAGTGAGAATATAGATTGTTTTCGTCTATTGTTCAATGTAGAAATAAAATGGAAGAATTTAGAAGATTCTCCTTTGAATCAAATTTATTATTAAAAAATATAACAAAATTAATTTCAGACTACCTATGATCATGTATAGAAATTTTATTTTTATTCACTACGTACTGAAAGTATCTTTTATGGCGATTGTAAAAAGAGCGAATTTAATGACCCTCCGAGAGATATCTGCTAGATTAGGGGTTCACATCGATGTAAAAAGAGCGAATGAAAAGTAAGCCAGTTTGCACAGGACATGTAAAAAGAGCGAACCTACTTTTTTTCTCCTAAATTTTGATATGTAAATAGAGCGAACCTGCTTTTTTCCCTCAATTTCAAGTTTGTCAGTTTGTGGTCTTATCTTTGTATTGCTGTGTAAAAACCTGCACTCATGTTTTGTCTTCGAATTTCTCATTTTGTACTCTCATCTATCAGTATTTTGATGTTTGTCTTAGAGAGAAGTTAAATGCTTTTTCAGCTAAGTTTTATGCCTAGAATCAATTTTCTTTTTAATACTTCTCATCTTAAATTTGCCTCACTATTACAGTCATACCTGTTAATTATATTGCTTTTTACTCTTTCTTATATTATGCCATGTAAACGTTATACTTGCATCCACAATTTCAACTTTTTAGAACAAAATAACTAATTTCTGCAAATGTTGTTTGCTCTTTTTACATACCTCTCAAATTATCAAGTTTAAAGTGTTTGCTCTTTTTACATACCTCTCAAATTACTAAGTGTAAAGTGTTCGCTCTTTTTACATCGTACCTGACCCATGTTCCCCAAGGTTTTCGGTCTTTTTACATCATACTCGACCCTCTTTCGGAATTTTTCGCTCTTTTTACTGCCGCCCATGCTATAGACAGTCAAAATTTTTCAATCCTGGTAGTAGTGGTTGCAACTATATCTCTTAATATTGAAGGGGAGAAATATACTGAAAACCTGCTTATTTTTCTGTGTATTGGCTCGTAGTTTGACATTAATTGCATTCTGCAGAAATTGATGCAATTCGTTAGATATTCCTAATCAAATAAATTATTCATGTTGTGAATCGAGTTTACAAATTTTCAACTAAGTATATAACTTCGCTTCACTAAAACTTCCAGATTAAGAAACCATTTTCTTCGTAGATACCTTAGTGGCGATTTCATTTTTTATGAGCACGTGATGTAATTTATTTATTTTATTGTTTCCCTATCGCTGCTTTTCACTCAAACTCCCGTCTTTTCCCTCTTGGAATGAGTGGCTGATGGAAATGTGTATTCATAGAATAACGAGTTGAGGAAACTTTTCGCATTTCTTTCACCCATCGGCATCATCTGCATTCTACGATGTATTATGGTTTAACTTGGGAGAGCTATAAAAAATTCATTTTTCGCCCTTTAAAAGTTATTGGTTTGGGACATTCTACGACTGTATACAATTTCGAGTAGTCAGTGATGTACATGAATAGACTATCGTTTGTTTTATTTTTCATTAACCATCTATTTGACAGTGCAGGTGTATAAATTAATTGAAAAGGTTACTGGGTCAGTATTTACTAGGCCTACTAGGTTGGGAGCGCGAGGAGCTGCTGCTATTTTTGTGTATAGCTGAATGAGGGAATCACGATCAGTTTTGGTAATAGAAATTTTCTTATTCAGTAAAAAAGGGGTTCGAGGAGAAGAAAATAGGTACGAAAGTTAATTACCTAGAATGTATAGGGGATAATGTAGTTGGAAATTATAGGCTCCTAGCCCCGCCCCCCGCGTTACATCAACGAGGTTGAAAAAACATAATTTTTGAAAAATCTTTCAAGTCAGAAAAGAAATGCTGGACTGGATTAAAAGTGTTGCAAATGTGCTATAAGTGAAATCTGGAAAATTGTTCTATTTTTAAACAATGGTACGAAGAATTTGAACTCAAAAGCTGAATTAAAAATATTTCTCTTACAATTTATACCTACCAATCAATTGATTTTTTTCAAATTACTCTTACATTTGAAATTGAAAAATTCCAGGAGTAGTTGTAAGTGGTAATACAGATCACCAATAAAAAACAATGTGATAAATTTTTTGCTTTTATGTACTTTCCTCTTGCGAATGCTGTGGTTCGAATCGAACTAGTAACTTGGTTCCTACTTTATTTTATCGAACCCAGAAGCCTTCTCATACTGTTTTATCGTGCGTATATGTGTATGTTGAGTCTAATGTGTGAATGTATGATTTTGAATCGCTATAATTGTCGTAAATTCAAGTGTTACGTAAATTCTAAGCCTGAAATCTTTGCTACAGTCGCGTTTAAATTATAATTCTGTTTAAAGAATATCCCTCAGCCAGGACTGTGTATATTTACACAGCTACCCTATACTTCCTCGCCATTCTTTTTTATACTCCTATTACGTTTCCAGTAGACCTTTCTCCATTCTAAATAAAATACCCATCCTGTGGCGATTAAAGCTGGCGGTCTTTTTGTTAAATAAGACCATTTTAAGTGGTTTTCCCAGGCGAGATTAGAAAGGAAAAACTTATCCGACGTTGAAGAAACGCATACCAGTCGTCCTCCTCCTTCCTTGCAGCACCCAGATCAGCGTGAAACAAAATCCTGTACTGCTGGTATGTCGTTAAGCCCTTCTTTGTCGTCAATTTTTTCACCCCTTCGTCCTCGAATGACGCTGATCCTGCCGCAAAAATACGTGAAAATTATTCCAGTTCTGCCGGCTTTTGCAATTTATTTTCGATGAATAAATACAGAGGAACAAGAGAATAGAAGAAAAAAAGGGCGAAATGTTGTTATATTATGGATTTAGTAGAACGGAAGATTTAGCCTCTGACTGAAGAAATATAAGAATAAGTTGGCAATAGTTTACTTTGGAGTGCACTTTTCAAGTTTTAGTCTGAACTAGATCGAGAACTATATAAGTGTAAGAAGAATAAAATTAGAAACCATATTATAGAAACCATAAATTTGATTTGCTATGAATTTTTGGTTGATGAGAAATTTAATACTGTATTTTTACGTACTGTTACTGCTTTCCTCTCTCCCACCTTCCCAAAAAAAATCTCACAAATTAAATTATGTAAAATAATATTGTCTTGTGGAAAAGTGAAGAAAATTTTTTTTTTGAATAGTCCTAATTTTAAATGCAGTTTAATGGCTCGCGTGAAATTTAAGCGGAATGACAAAAAAATGTAATATCGACCCGCGAAGTGGAAAGTCGATTGCCATAATGTTTAGATTGCTCGTCTACAACACTGTCATTCCTTCGCTATGTCTTCACATAAAGCACTACTTTTCTATTAACTTCATACAAAAACTTACTTTCTGCAAGTTTGTGAGTGTTTTGTACCACTAGCATTCACATGCCGAGTTAATTTCCTCGAATAAACTGGAAAGAAAGATATTTGTGAGATCCTAACAATTGTACGGTAGGTGAGAAGCTCGCTCTAATGAAAATTCAGTACAATATGAAAATTTTTTACCATTTGAAAATGAAAATAAAATTGACGAAAATATGGGGAAAATGAGAATCGTTTCTATTGTCAGCCTTTTTATCGAGGAGAAAAAATAAAAATTTTCCAGCCTTTCGCATGATCGTAATATCATTGTAAGATAATTGATTTTACCTTATTTTCCTCTTTTCATTTGGTCACATTTTTTTTTTTTTTCATAACACCATTTTCGAGCATTTTCATCTTTCCTTCACAGACCTCATTAACTGCTGTACTATAGTTCTCTTACTCTTTTATTGAAAGAGTTGGTATTTCTTTGTATATCGTTTTGGAACGTTTTTAATGCCGTAGGTACCATGAATATTAGAATAAATTTCAAGGTTTTTGAATATTTTTTTTCTCTAAAGCATTTCATCTTATTTTATTCATTTAATTTGAAAATCTTGTCTACGTAAGGCAGATAAACTGGTACATTACGAGGTAATATACAGTATATCTATCGTCTTTCCCAACTGTCAGTTGAAAAAATAAGAAACTTTCCACGTTTCACTTATGTACTCACCACAACACTAATGTCATTTGACAAACATATAGATCTGTACCTTAATTCAAAAAGGGCCAATATCATTTTTTGGCGATTTTGAGTTAGATACATCACTGGAATGAGAAGAATAAGCTCTTTCAGATGGGACTATAAGACAAAAGTCATATCTTGATCCATTCGCCAGATATAGTGAAAAATACAAAAGGGCCAATGTCAGTAGCTTAATTCAAAAAGGGCCAATGTCGACATTGAAGCTAAATTTTTTTCTTCAAAAACGTATAGAAAGAAGAAGAATAAAGAAATTTAAAGGTTCAAGTTGGAAAACAATACCATCAAAACTCATTTTTTACTGAATTAATAAAAAAACACAAATACTTCAACCGCAATTTTCTCAAAACTGCATTTTTTGACATTGGCCCTTTTTGAATTAAGGTACAGAGATATAAATTATAGGAGAATATGTTATACCATCATATCGGGGTCAGTGGCGGATCCAGAAGTCCATTTCGGGGGGGGGGGGAGGAATCCAAATTTGTTCAAAGCATGGTAAATACTAAAATGGTGAGATTGTGTTTTTTCAAGCATAAAGGAGGAGGGGTTCAAGAAAATTGATTTTTTTGTGGATTATCGGTCTTTTTTTTTTATTTGGGGGGGAAACCAACCCATGGATCCGCCACTAATCGGGGTGGGGTTTTTGTGAAGGAATTGATGGAATGCTTGGCATTAATTGGTCGGCATTAAACTAGGTGTGAAGGCGTACTCTGTGATGATGTTAAAATCGCGATATCGATATTTTGGCTCAAAACGATTGCTTTCCTGAGGATAACTCAAATCGACCATTTTTAAGTGTGATACTTGAATGGATATTGATTTGAGGGTACTGAATCCGTATTTTAGATCAAATTTCAGCTACCATCAATAAAGGTAGTGCTGTGCTGACTATACTGACTAAATATGAGAATTACTAGGCAATTGAAAGTCCACGTGCTAACTTCCTTTCCCCCCAACCGTCCTTCAGTGTACTCGTAGTACCGCTATTGCAGAAAAACGTTGCTGCCATGCATTCATAAGATATTGTCAAGTGTCAACATTTCCCTTGGAAATCGGAATTACCCTTATTGACGGTACCTATTTCCTATATATGCGGCTGAAATGTGATTGATAAATGACTGAAATAGAAATGATTTATTTTTAAGAATGATGAAGCTGCTACACTTGTGAAAGTAATCAGAAAATGCGTTTTCTTCTTGTACTAGTATTTCCGCCTTTATTTGATCAATCAGTCTGAAATTTTGAATTGGTACATCAGAAGACAATCTTGCTGCATAGTATACATGTATGCTGTAATATTAAAAGTCAACTAGATAGGTTTAAATTTGATCTTGCCACCAGTTCTTTCAAAATGGTTTTTTTTCTTCTTCTTTTAATATTACTCAGCTTTGGTGAAAATTCAAAATTGGATACTCCTGATCTTGAAATTCTACCCGTATGAAATACGAGTACATATGTAATTACGAGTATAAGAATTCAATTGACTATGAGTAGAGGAATTTAGTCGACCACCGTGTGCTTTTTGTGAAAATAAAGGGCTGAACGAGAATCCCTGAACAATACTATTCAAATTTATTCGCCGAAACACACCCTGTTAACGAAGTTAAACATAAGGAATAAATTAATATTAAAAACTTTTTTTCCCTTCTCTGTTTCGTTTAGCTTTTTCCGGACGTGGCCGTGGTTGGGACGAGAAAGTTGCAAAATAATTTTCCTCATAGACGCGAGTTTAGAAAAACTTATTTTTTTGCGCAATCAGCTTAATTTTACGAAAATGAAAAAGTGGTGAATAAAAAAATAAAAGTAAAAAAAGGTCGTTCGAAAAGAAAATGAAACACGAAGTGCAGAATATTTAATTATAAAAATTGCGATACTTGTTCTGGTTTTTTTGTTTTTTTTTATCATCTTTCAGTTGTATCGAAACAACACGAAAAAAAGCTGGGGAAAAATTTGTAATCGTCCGTAAATTAACTTACGAAGAATTTTAATCGAATATCTGTACAAAAATGGCGGAGGTTTTCGTGGGAAGAAATAAAAATTAGTCGGCAAACTTGATTTATAGGGGGTTACGGTTGAGAGAGGGGAGGGACTAGGGAGTGAGTAGTTGACTACGATTAACAAAGAGTTAGGGGCTGTAAAGTATGATAGGATTAGAGGGTGGGGGAGGTGCGATGGAAAAGTGAAAAACTAAGTTGGTTGAAAGAATTATTTTTTTTAATACGCTGTAGTACGGCAGCACTTTTCAATTTTTTTTTTTTTTTCAAGAAAACGATTTAGATAAGTGGTGAAAAAAGAAGTTGAAAGAAGAAAAAAAATGAAAAGAAAGTCGAAGTGAATAATGTAAGATTCGTTGTTAATTTTGAAATAACAAGTGTACTTGGTATGAAAAAAGGAGGCTTATCAGGTCCTTGTTATCTTGAAGAATATCTGAAGAAGGTTTTTTTTTTCCGTTTTGCTACGTGCAGAGAACATCGTTTAAAGTAATTACCAGTGAATGGAAAAAGGCTGAAGAAAAGATGGGAGGCAAAAAAAAGAAAGAAAGAAAGAAATGAAAAAGAAGAGAAAATCAAATCATGAACAGAAAAAGAACATCGAGAAATAAGAAAGTTCCGTCTATTCAAGAGTCTGTGACGAGAATGGAAGAAACACTTTATGACCTCGTGTTAAGGGATGAAAACTTTGAGATTGCTCGCATTTAAAATTGTTCTATACAAAACGGCCTGTCCCATCTTGTGAAGATGTTTTTCAAGTTTCTTAATTTTTTCTTTCAAGTCTTGATCTTAACGTTGCTGATAAGTGAGAAGATTTCTTTCTGCTTTTTATTTTATTTTAAATATGTTTGTTAATGATTCGATTATTTTATTCGTGGTGAAGTCATTTGAATTCTCATTCTTCTTAATAATACTTATATTGTTGCGGTAATGAGTGGATTGTATTTTAAATCAAAGATGAGACGATCAAATAACATAGCAAAAGTTCAGAAATAGCAACATCGAACTGACTAAAAACCAACTCAATTTTATTGCACAGTAAAATTTATACGTATAGATTTCCAATTGCTTGCTAAAGATTTCTGTTGGAGATGAATGATTAGATTCGATTGCTGGATGATAATTTCAGATTCAAATTGCTTACAAGAATATAGTGATGACTTTTTTCTTAGATTAAATTTTTCCTCTTTCGCATAAGTACCTAATTTCCTGTGTTATTGATGACTTCTTTTTATTATTTTCGAGTTCAATATTTATCATTTTGTATTTATTTGTTTCGTTATTTGTTTCTTACTTGCACGACATACGTTGCTAATGACCGCACTAACCCTAATCTGTAATCCATGCCTAATACCTTACCTCCATGATCGCAGATTGTTTATGTCTTCAGTTTTGCGAATCACACTGTATGGTATTCCATTTTCTAGAAAAATCTTTTCGTATTTCCTCTTATTTTTCATTCGTTACATTTTTATTCAGTCGAAAAAAAGGAAAGGTTATATCATCATGTTATACCCCGCTTGTTATCTATTGACGGTGTGTGTTTCGATTTGTAAAATCGTTAAAAAATTTATTTTCGAAATTTCATAAATATTTTATGAGCAACCCCTTCTTCATTTTTCTCCTCCCCAGTGACGCTTTCATCGTCGTGGTGGAATTTTTTGTATCAGATATTCTTTCGAATTTTTCCTTCGATCTTCGAGAAATGTTACATTAAATTGTTTTTTTTTTTGTCGATGTCAACGTTGAAATATGAATCTATAAAAAAAGAAGGAACTGAAATGTTCATCACTAAAAATTTCATAAAATTCATCCCATACCAGCAAGTCGCAGTATACATGCCAGCCATCACCGCGTTTCAAATTTATAAATATTCTCCCCCACTATCCTCCCTCTGCCTTCATTCTTTAAATTTACATAAGTAGAAAATACGCAATTCCAGAAAAAGATAGATTAAACTATAACTTCATCATTTTGAGAATTTCAATTTTCTTGCACGAGAATGTAGCAGATATAGGTAGGTACTCGTATGATGTCTTTGGCTGCAGGTTTCTGTTTTTAAAAATAATTTGTTTTTTATCTCTACTATTTAACTTTCTCTCGTCCCATTTTGCATGTTAGTTGTCACAATTTCTTGATATCGATTATTGAAACGCCTGTTTTTTTCTAAGTTTGTAGCGCATAGATGAAAAGCGAAATAGGTACAGTGACTTTGCGGAACATCAGAGAACTGTTTTTTACTCTCATGAAAATGTTGCGATTTTTTTGATACGAAAAAGTAGGTACTTTATAAAAATAAAAATCAGAAGAGTCAAAATGCTGGTTATTCCTTTTTCATTTTCCACCGTTCGATTTATTTTCTGCGCTGAATACTTTCAATGATTGCCTCATTTTTTCATCTTGCAGCATCCATTATTGTGACTAAAATATTATAATATTAATTTAAAAAACTCAATTCTCATTCTCATGGAAAAGAAAAATGTATTTGACAGCTATCTTAGACTGACAGGATTAAATTTTAGAAAGCGGTCAAAGTTTATTAATATGTAGTGACGAATTCACTACCAAGTCTATCGCAAAACTGAATTTTATTTAGGAAATGTCGACAAATTCAAAATCAATCTCGAGTTCTTTCATCTTTTCTGGCTTATTTTCTTTACTGTCATTTCTCTTTGCGAATTTTCGATTTTCATGTTAATTATTTATTCTTCGGTTTAGTTTTTTGACAAAAAGAAATTAAGAGAGATAGCGGGGTGAGCAACCGAGAGAGAGAGAAAGAGTGAGAGAGAGTGAGAGAGAGAGTGAGAGAGCGAGAGAAAGAGTGAGAGAAAGAGAAGAGAATTTTCAACAGTTGTGCGGAAGAAAAATTGAAAACGTGAAGAAGAAAAATATATTGGGCCCTGATCGTGACAAATTTATTTAAGCATAATTCGAGCTGATTTTCGTAGGGCATTTCATCTTTTGGGAATTTCTGAGCTCCATGACCTACTTGGAAGCCGATTTTTCTAAATTAACTTGGGAGATTTAGAATGCCTTTATAATTTCGTTATTTACATGTTCAAATATATCGATTGAGGCTACTACGTCCCTTTGCAGCAAAAACGTTAAGGAGGGGCTCTCTTATTCTTTACAAAATGTAAAAACCATACCAGGTAAAGTTCACTTCCATGAACGAGTATTGAAAGCTGCTCATCTCTTCACCCGAGTACGCTTTTGAATTCGCTCAAAAATATCATCTAGCTTATTACAGATTCACTCAAGATATTTTGGAAATTTGCGTGTCCTTGTGGTAGGTGGGAGTGATTGATTAATGCGTGATGGGTGTATCTTTGAATATTTGTAGTTATGAAATGCATTCTAATAAGGATTCAGTACCGTTTAATTTTTAACCCCCTTCAAACTTAGTCCAAGTCTGGTGATTATATTCCCAAAATTTTCTAATGACCAACTGATTTAGAGAACACCCTGTATGTTCGATGGCGGTGTGAAACGTGCGGGTAAGAAAGAGAGTGAGTATTCTGTAAGAGGTCAAAAAAGGAATGGAGAACACGTTTTGTCCAAATCACTCCATAATTACGTGGGTATTAAAAAAAAAAAGGGGGGGTAGGTTTTGTGCGTGTTTCCAAAGTCAGCCCCCCGAGTACACGCACCCATAATGAAGATAATGAAAAAGTATAATGGAAATTCTGAAAATTCTTGTTTAAGCATTTGCTCTCAAAAACAGTTTTAATTTAAATTTTTTCCTTTTCCCCCTGCCCAACTTTTTTTCCGTTTCATGTATTTCCTCCTCACGCCTGCCCTATGGGCGGTGAAGAAATAATCGTCGGACCTCAAATGCGCATTGTGTTCGGTACAAACCGATTGAGGAAACTGAAGTGAACAACGAATAAAAAAGCAGAGAGAACTTGTACAAACAAAATTTTTCTCGAATTACAACGCGATTTTCGAGCGAATGAAAAAAAATGTGCTTACCTACATCGCGATTGAGGTTAACATCATTTTTCTCCCCACAGCAGATTTTTTGCCAAGGAAAGAAGTATAACGAACTAGTAAAGGTGTGCGGCGAAGTACTTCATGAAAATGGTTCAAAGTTTGTTGCGAGTATGAGAGGAGAAAATATACCAGAGAGAGTGTACATAGAAGAAAAGACAAAGAGCCGAATTAGAAAAAAAAAAAAAAAAAAAAAAACAGAAGGAAAAAGGAAAAAGTCAGAAAACAAGCGGAACAGGGGTAAAGTGGAGAGAAGTGGATATTGAAATAAAATGTACGGAGGAGTGTGGTAGTTGGTGGAAGTTTTTAATTATTAACGGCGTTTAAAGAGTTGTAAAAAGTATCGTTTGAATAATTAATAATGATGAAACGATACGGACACTTAGGGGGCTACAGATAAATTATGACGTCACGGCGAACAAAAGTGAACAAAATGAAAAAAACATGGGTCGTGTAAAGCTGCACTTGAGGGTAGTTGTGCAAAGTTGAAAAAAAAAAAAAAATACGAGTAAAATCTCGTATTGGGGCCAACAATTACCAACATTGAGCTTACGTGGATGGTGAGGGGGGGTGGAGCGGGGCGATGGTGTGTCGGGAAAGGCGGCGTTTTTCACGCGAATTTCCCTAATTATTTTCTTTTCACCCTGGGGAGTAAAAGAAGGGGAAGTGCCTTTTTGTTTGATCGTGTGACAAAAAGTGAGGATATCTACTTCTTGGTTCTCTGCCGCATGCTAAGATAACTAACATCCCTTAATAACGTTCTAAAGATGTGTGATAACCTACCGGCTGAGTCAGTATTTGATATTGATACCGTAACACCAAAAAGTAAATTATGTTGGAATGGGTGAAGGAGCACTTCGCATGTTCCATCGTGTAAAAGGTCACTCGTCTCAATATTAAAGTAAAATATATGTATGCATGAAGGTAAAATAAATATAACAGTATAGAACCACCAATGAGAGTATATTAAAGGAGCTCGTCACAAAAGAAGTATTAAGTAGGTACAAAACTTGAAAGTTAGAGTCTTTTATAATCGTGTTCTGGGCGCTCAGTAGTTGGTCTTTTGGTAGCCACGTATTGTTGAGTTACAAGCAGAGTTACGCAGGTGGATATTTGTGTGAGACAAACAGTGAATTCCAACAAATTATTTATAATTTTATGCATTTCTTTGGAAGTAATAGCTTTGTTCGGACGCTACCAGGCAACCTGTAAGTACAGTTTTCCTGGTCTGTAAACTGGCCCAAGTACAGGCCAGGAAAATGAAAGCGTACGAACAATTTTCTGACAGATTCAACACTCTCTACCAAATTAACCAAGCAAAATTTTTTTCAAATATTTGTGAAGAATAAAAATATCTTACTCTTCTTTTCTAGAATGTACTAAAAATCAAAGAAAGTAACGTCTTCAATGTTTCCCATAAATACAAAATACTTCCTTGCATATTTGATTATTAATTAACAAAATTAGTCAACTCCTTGATTTCATTCATAAAACTTTTGACAATAGTCAAAATACCTACACTGATAAGTGATGAAAATTTTCAAGATAAACGAATTAAAGGTGAAACAATTTTTCCTGGTCCGTTACCAGGATGTTTAAGCTCCTGGCGAATTATTACCAGGAACTGTTTCCTGTAACCTTCCTGCTAGCGCCCGAATAGACTAATTGTTTACCAGGAAAAGCGTCCGAACAGCTTCCTGGCATATTTCGCCCAGTACTGGCCCAGGATTACCAGTCCTGGTAGCGTCCGAACAAAGCTAATACTGCTTGAATCAAGTTGTATCTCATGAAAATTGATTACAGTCTTCATTCAAGTTGAGAAAAGCGCCCTGGCGCTAGTTACTGGCCTGGTTGTTGAGTTCATTTTGTTCGAAAATTTACAGTTCTTTGATTAAGATTTAAGCTCTCTTCTACATCTCCATCAATAGCAATACTATAATTTTCATCATCATGAAGCTTGTCGGTTTTTTTTTTCACATGGGCTCTCGTTTTATGAATCATTTGACATCGAGGTTAACTTTACCTTAAACATTGCTTGACTCATTCATGTATTTGTGACGCTAACTCAGTATAATATAATCGTACGGAAAGGTCTAAAATGTCAGTATTCGGGTCATTTTTTTTTTTTTCATTCATCTCAGACGTACAAAAAAAGACTACATACAAACTTCGACTACGTGTAGAAAAATAAGACGAATACGGAAACAACAACGCTGCAGTAATTTGAGAAAGTATCATTACACTAATTAAGGGTTAACTTTATGTTAACCCTTTGATTTAGGAACGCTTTTAATATTTATTTTAATGAATAATGGCTACGAAAACGGTGACTGCTGTGTGGTGGTTGTGGCAGTGTCAAATATGAGGTACGATTGTTGTGGACCGGGGAGGGGGAGGGGGTTAGTGGAGAATAGTCGAAACGTTCATTTTACACGCGAACGAAATATTCTCCGGCGAGTCACGGGTCAATTGCGCTCCCCACCTGTGGCGCACCCCTCGTTTACCTCTGTTATTATTATTTTTTGTCCCCAATTACCCTGTGCTTCCAATTTTCTTTAGAAATGTGCTTTTTTGCTTTTGGGCTGGAAGTGGAAACGAGTTAGCCGTTGAGGGGAAAAATTTACGATTCACGGTTGTGCAGCAAATATTATAATATATTTGACCTACTCGCCTTTTGATGTAATTTTTTTTCTTGGCATTTTTCGTGTACGCGAGAGACTCTTCTCCGCAATGGCATTCCGTGCATGTTTCAAAGTAATTTATCGTCGACGTTGGCGAGTATTTTATCGTTAATCGCGTGGTAAAATTATTGTTAAAAATGAAATAATAAAAATATGATATAGGGCTTAAACCCTTGCCAGTGCATTTATTTTTTTATCAGTTCAACTTGTTTCATTTTCTCGTACGTGTATCGTTAATACGAGTTACAAGACAGATTCACTAGGAGATGTACGAAACAGAAACATAATTTGAAAATCCCATTTTGAGGCTTGTGAAAGTGAAGCAGGTATTAATCCATGAAACCACGGATTTTTTTACTGTCTTAAAAAATATCAGGGATGAAACCAGGGATTTATGTGATTTCAGGGTTTTTTTTTGTTGTTTTAGGGAATTTAAAAAAAATCAATTTTTGATTTTTATTTTAAGGATTTCGTCTCAATTTCTCAATTATCATTCAAATAAGAGATGATATTATTTTGTATTTTTTATCCTTGTAGTTTCGAATTTTTCCTATTGAGAATTCTACAGATCATTTTTTAGTGGCTAAAACCCAAATTTTCAATGAAAAAACTAGTTTCGAGGATTTTTTTTCCTCTCCAAAGAATTATTTTTTGGCTCGAAGCAGGGATTTTTAACATTTTGGATTGGCAAAGCTGCTGCAAGGTAACAGCTTTATCGCTTCAGTTCATGTTGCTATACATTCGTGATTTAAGATAGCACACAGGCAAACACGTAAGATTCACTTTACGCGCGCAGCAAATGAGATTTTCAAATGCTGCCAGTCAAAAAGTAATAGGTATATCGACTGGTAATTAAGAAGATTTTTCTGGTGTTGATGTAAGCGCTGAAAAAAGGAACTGAAATAATATCGGATGTGTTGTGCAATATAAGGGTCAATAATGAAACTATTAAAATTATAAAAATGCAAAAGGGCTTATCTCCATATTTTATATGGAAAGTAGACTGAAGATCGGCCGATGAATCAATAATCATATTTTTCAGAAAATGGTTTTTGAGGTCAAAACAATGATGCAATTGTGAATGTCATTTATTCAGATTTCATCGTCAATGACTAAAATATCAAGGTGTTTTCCAAACACTGAGGATTTCAAGTTCTAATTTTTGAAACTATCCCAGGGTTCTGATAAATAAAGTTTTAATATTTCTCAAAAAAAAAAAATCAAAAAATCAAAATTTTCGAAGAAAATGAAAATTGTTATGTTCCTTGGGGAAAATATTAATTATTAAGAAAAAGCAAGTAGAGGTCTGTGTGGCGTAGTGGTAGAGTGCTCAGCCTTGCGATTATAAAGTTCTGGGTTTGAGACTCATCACCGAGACAGCCTGACCCACCTACCAAAATCTGGCAAGGGACCAACTTGAGTGCTCTGTGCATGACTAAGAAGTTGTGCATCTGAGACTCTCCAATCACCCCCGCACAATCCCCTACCGCAAGTTCCACCTCACCTACCAAACCTACAGTTTCAAACCCCAACCATCCGCCCAAGACGCGAAAGACCTCTGATGTCATAACAAATCTTCAAATAAACCATAGTAAAAAAAACAAACACGTTGCTAGCACTTATTTAGAAAGAGGTAACACGTTTGTTTTTTTTCAACGTGACGAAGTATGTTCATCATGTTGAACTGGTGCATGCATAATGTCGGCATGTTGGGTTTCCAACTCACAGACATAACTGCTGAGAATTTCAAATTCGAGCTTGTTTATCTTGCGCCCTCGTTGCCCACGTTGTGGGCATTCTGCCAGTCGATCGAATCGCCGCGCCTTTTATAATGGAAAAGTCTCAAGCGGCGATTTCTCTTCATTTGGAGAACGGTTCCACTCGCCGGACACTTCCGGCTTTTGTTTTCGCAGCATTACCCGACTGCAGCTCCTATCTAGGAAATTTTCTTCCATTGTTGTTCGTGTGTTGACGAATGTTTCCTTTGACTTGGCAGAGAGAAAGGGGTTCGCGTGTATCCCAAGAGGGGACGAGTGAAATTTTGGGTTATACGTATACACATGGAGATGGGTCTCCATTTCGTGTGCGGCCTTCCTTGGAGAGTAAATGAGACGATGAAAACAAACTTTATTACGTACAAAATGTTTGTATGTGGCTTTTACAGTAATACGCTGCGTGAAAACTGTGCAGATTCTTGATAGGGAAGCACATTTCAGTAATTTAAAGCGTATAGGTGCTAAGTCCATTTCTAATGAGTTACGAGGAAAATAGAAATGTGAGGCTAACGTACTTGCAATGAGTTAATGACTAACTCAGGAAGCAAGTCCGGTGGAAGAGACCCGAGTCCCTGAACTCAACATGAACACATCTGACCCTACTCCCTGAGCTTGGATCTTATAAAAATTTGTTATTCTTACACTTTGTAAATATTGATCAAAGTTGATTTGTTTTTGTTTTATTTGCTCAAGTATTATTTGATTTTTCTCGCGAGTTTCTTCAAGAGAGCAAGACTGCGAAAACTTCCATTCTCTTTTCGAACCTCTTGTTATAAAATATTGATGAAATAGAAAATACTTGGGCACCGAGACCTGTTTATAAAAAGTTGATTATAAAGCTACATATTTTATCTAAATTATCATTCAAATATGTTTGCTTTGGGCCAGCACGTTCTTCATATTCCCTCCTGTATAGTAGCCTTCGTGTATCAGGGTTGGCAGCATTCTCTAATACATCTTCATGCATACCTTATTATATTAGGTATCGGATCTTATTTTGCATTTTTTCTCTTGGTTATTCAGTATCTAGGGCTTTCCTCGCACCCCTCACCTCGGAATTATGTCTTCACTTTTTTTCCAACTAACATTCCACGAATGTCGATCGCATATTTTCATATTATTTTATAATAATGTCTCCGAATATGGACTTATCTTTTTCTGTCTCTTACGGATAAATTTTCACTCAACTTGAGATACTTTAACATGGAATATTGTTTTTTAGCAGAACAGTATATGGTATTTAAGCTTTTGGTGGGAAAAAAAAGTGTATAAAGCTTCAAATTGTTTCTCTTTTGCACTTTTTCATCAACGTATTTTCCTACCCATCAGTTATATTCTATCCTTTTTTTCACACAACTCGCGTTGTAGAGGTATTTTCATACCAATTCAATTCGCGTTTGAAAATATTTTCAGAGAGTACAGCTGTTTTTTCGCGGATTTATATTTATTTCCCTGCAGCAACTTTATTTTTTATTTTAACGAGAACAAAATAAACAGTTGAAAAATGTACTCTTATCTCCGCTCACTGGAATGTTTATTATTCTAGAGTAAATATCATTTTAGCAGTATTTCCCATCGCAAACGAAGCAAACTATGTATAAATAGCCGCAAAACTTTTGAATACGAATCGATATTTCGCCCTCGTACTATGACTCTGCGGTTTTCTCTCTCACTTTCCTTTCATCTTTATCGAATTTTGTTTTTATTTCATTTACAATATATCCACTCCCTTCTTCGTGACCTGATTAACGCTGCAAAAGGTTAATTTATAAATTAGTTTTCTCTCTTTTCAACTATCTCCATGAAACTTATTTTCTCCTGGTCTCTACAAAGTTGAGGCTAGTCTATGGAGGCCAGTGAGTGAACCAAAAACAAAAAATTCGGCTGCTCATTCCCACATACATACATTAAAAGAATTCCTGAGTATCTCACTAAAGATACTTATGTATGTTGATCCAAGCTCTACCAGATCTATTATTAATTTGAATGTGTTAATGAAATGGACTGAACTTGAGTAACTATATTTTTTCTTCATGATTACGTATCAATTCTACATAATATCAAAATTTCTCTCATCGTGTGTATCTATAAGCACTCATAAACGATCCTATGAATAAAGTTTTGATTTTTCCAAAGGATACAATACTGAAAAAGTAATCAATTACTCTCGTATAGCTGGATGATCTCTCCTCTTTCCCCCATAGTCCTTTTTTGAGTTTCCCAAGAAGTGCAGAATTTTCTTCAGAAGTGCATATTTATACCTTTGCTCCCCCAATTTGATGGCCTTGGAGTGAATCGATGTATTCGACTCTGATATTTTCCTAATTTTGTTGGATATCCAAGGTGCCTGTACGGAGCTATGGTCTCCCAGCAGTCATCACTGTGAATTTAGGAGGTTATAATTGAGAAACCGCATGCTTACATTTGTAATTACGATATTAATTTAACCTATGTACATAGTACTTCCTCCACCACCCACGTAGTGCCTTCGCTTTTTTTCTTCTTTCGTTTTGCCAATTAACAAACTTGATGATCCAGTCAAGTATGTGCGTGGTGGTTAAACAATATTTTGTGCCTCCCCCGAAAATTGTCGTTTTAAATGCTCCCATTGCGTGCTTTTTCTCTCTCAAACGTACACGCTCCCTCTTTCTTGATCTTTCGCTTACAGCCACACTGGTGCAGAAATCCCTTCCAATTATGAGGATACGTTTGTTTATAGTAACTGTGAAGTATGATTTTTGCAAGTCTATTGAATTTTGATAAAATAGTGATTTCATTCTGTTCAAGTACTGTACCATTATTTTCAAAGTAAATCGAGCTACTTGAATATTTTCAGTTTTTTTTTTCTTCCATGTTTTTATTTGAAAGTGTTTCTAATTTTGTTCTGTTATCTGTTCGAGAAGCCGAAAATATAAGTAAGTACCTATAATCAATACTTTGTATACATTTTTCGTGAGTCCCGTATTTCATTTTCAGTTTAAGAAAAAATATTATTTTCATTTCACTTGTAATTGATCGGTTCATTCAGTATTTTGTTCCTGCTATATGGTATTGACATAAAAGCAAAAACCAGTCTTTGGAAGTTCATGTCTCTTTACCCAACCATTGAATTTTGGAATCTTTTGCTTCATTTCACCAGTGGCGCCCACCTAGGGGGTCAAGTGGTGCGGTCGCACCGGGCCTCACAATTTATGTGCTCCATCAGATGGGAATTTTGACCGCCCTTTACTACCAAATATGTTGAAAAACATTGAAGTGAACAAAATTATGAGGGGTCTGTTCACTGAAAAGGGCCTCACAAGTGGCCTTGCACCACCTATTTCAAAATACGTGTGCGCCACTGCATTTCACTCAAATATTATTCCGCGATTTCCTGCACATTTATTTTGAGTGACCTTGATTTTTTTGGAGGTTTTGCCTTATCAGGTCTTATACGTAGAATGAACATGAAATAGCTCATTTCTATCAAATAACCATCGTTCAGTGGTACTTATTGAAAATATCAATAATTTTTCTCATTCAGAGCCAGCAAAATCATGCGAGGAACGTTGAAATGATTTTGGTTGTCGTTGTGTTGGCATTCACAAGCGCGATTGGGGCCATCGACTTGAGTGCTCATCCACCTTGTGTTTTCAATCCGCTATGCACCTGTTCCAGATCCGACAGTAACTTGGGGGATGTAACTTGTCAGGGTGTTCCTCTGGCGAAGCTACCTTCGTATCTGAACCGGTCCAAAATTAATAGTCTGCGATTGAGTAATAACGGATTGAAGAAAATCGATTCTCACTTTTTGTCTGGCACAGGTAAAAAGTGTTGGAGCTGATTCGTATTTTCGGACTACCATTTTTTTCTGATGAAATGGTCTCCGCAAACCTTGCAGATAGGCATGTCGAATCGGCAATTTTCCACTTGCGTCCCAAACATACCATTTTAGCACAGTTGCGTCCGATAAAAAAGCTAATAAATGGTAGAATTGCGTCCGATGAAAAAGCAAATAAATGGTTTAATTGCGTCCTTGTAAATAAAAAAATAATCACTTGATAAGATTAATAACATTTTTTTTTGGTGCATTTGTGTTGATAGTAATATCACTAGAAATACCAGGTTTCACTCAATTACTCAAAGGACCAGCTGGTGTCATATATGACACCACAAGATTAAACTCAAAGGAGCAGGTGGCGTCATATGACACACGTCAGGGGTTCTCAAAATATTAGTCCTTTGAGAAGTTCATCTCAAAATTTTGAATGGTGTCATATATGACACCACCTGGTACTTGTGATATGAAACGCTGAGTTATTAACATCTCGAATTCATATCTTCAGTGCGTGATGGAATGTTAATTTGATGGGTGAATACGAAATCATTATCAAAATGTAGCAGCTTATTTAGCGGCAATTTTCCACTTGCAGAATAATACTCACTTGATAAGATGAATAAAATTTTTTTTATACTTAGTTAAATCAAAATAAATCAAAATTTTGGTCAATTTTTCTGGACTGAGGGGCCATGAATAGCAGATGGAACTCGTACATGTGAAACAAGTTTGTGCCGGACGGAATCGACACATCTTCTTTTCATTTAGAATCGGACGCAATGCAGACATCTAAATTTTCCCGCGGACGCAACTGGGCACTAGCCGTCAAATCAATTCTACTGGTTAAACGGACTCGGTACCTTGTTGCCAGTTAGTAGCTTACCATTCATATACTGAAAATGGAATGTTGCCCTTGTAGTCAGTTATGAAATTATGGCATAAAAAGTAACCGAACCACCTCCTTGCGGTAATTACAGCGAAAGTGGAGTTAAAAGTTGGATTTTTGTGAAAAAAGTGGACTTTACTTAGTAATTCTGAGACTTTAATGGGACTCTATTTGTGGTTTCTGTATAACTGAAAAAATTAATGCAATGCATGTAATAGAAAATTCCCAACACTTTCATCAAACGGTGCATGTGCATTGGAACTGAGAGATTTAGTTGCTAGCAATACAATACTCGATGACTTCCAAGTGTGGCGTTAATATAATTATGACGTTCCTGGATAATTTTTCATGCTTTTTCGACACCTATAAATTACTGAAAACTAATTTTGCACACTTTCCATTATTTTTAAATCTACAAATTGCAGGTTTGCATATGTTGAAAATTAGTGGAAACTCGTTGTATGATGTTGAGATAGATGCCTTGAATGGATTGGAAAACTCGCTACGCGATTTGGAATTGAGTTATACCGAATTAATTCGTGTTCCTTCGCCTGCTTTTAATGGCTTACAAAGATTACAAATTTTAAATTTGTCCGGTAAGTGAGCTAGTAGCCGTATCCAAACTTGATGAAGCATAAATAGAAAAAAATTGGTTTCAATTTGTTTTCACGAGTTACTTCGTATACGTACTCTCAAGAGTATATTTTATCGCAGGAAATGATATTGTCGATGTTTCTCGTGAAAATTGGCTTCACGTTGGCAACACGTTGGAAGTGCTGATTCTGCGAGACAATGCAATAAAATATGTACCAGCTGGCGCTTTTGAGAAGCTGATAAAGCTGAAAATTTTGGATCTTTCCGCCAATACGTTAATTGAAATAGACGCTGATGCCTTCTTGTCAGACTCTGCATCCAGTTTGACACATTTGTATTTGGCTGATAATCAGTTACGATACATTCCCTACGTGCAGCTGCGAACCTCAAGGTACGCATCATAGTACCTATCTAGCAATAGATAAGGTTTTGCATTCTCCTAGGTCACTACACTTTTCCATGGTCACAAGTCGAGTTTTTTTTTTTGACAAATATGTGGAAATAATGATGAAAATAATGTAAAAAAAAGTTTTTGTTGAATTTGGTCTCTCAAAATTAGACCTCTCAATGTCTAATTCAAGTGAAAATGTCATTGAGTTGGTGATGCAAACTCAAACTGAGTTTAGAAATTCGCACACATTGTTCTGTACTTTCTGGGTTTTCACTCATGGAGTCACAATTTAAACATGATCTCTTATAAAACTTGAAAAATTAGTGGATTACTCGTTTTTCATCACGTTCTTTAAATGCTGCAGAGATAATCTGGGGAGAATTAGAAACACTGATTATTTGGCAACATTGCAGTAAAGTTGAAGGTCACTTTATTGCGAGTAATACGTAATTTCACCCTGGTTACTCCTTTATAGAGCTTTGAAAACGTTGGATTTGGATTATAATTTCATTGACAACGTGGATGCTGTGCCTGACTCGTTGGCTGGTATTTCTATTGACTCAAAACTCTTACTGCAGTCATTGCGTCTCCGCTATAACACTATACGCAGTTTGAGCGCTAGTCACTTTCGACGATTTTCCATTATCGACAGTGTGGATTTGGCTGGCAACCCAATTTCAAACATACAGGTAGGCATTCTGCAAGGACACGACCATATACTTCACGAGCTTCAATTATACTCAGCCTTTCAGCTGTCTCCTATTATGTCAACGGTCGATGATCTGGAGCAAAAAGATGTTAGTTACGGTTTTTTTAAAAGTAAAAATGAATCTTGAATCGAATATTTACTATGCCCACTGTTTCATGAAGATTATAATGGTAATTGAAAATGATATAAGGTCACCCGGGGTAAGTGAGAACACAAAATTCACTAATTGCACTTTGATTTCTTATAACTCGAGAACAAATTGACTCAGTGCTCTCAAATTTTGTGGTCAGTTACTTGACACTCTTTATAATAAGTATGCTGAGTTACAGCCTCGTACCTTCTTTCAGTTTTTTTTTTTGATTTTTTAAAAAAGTTGAGTTTGTGTTCTCACTTTTCTGTAACACGGGGTAAGTGAGAACACCGGATGGGGCAAGTGAGAACGCAAGGAACATTCTATATTGAACAACTGCAAAAATAATCTGGGGCAAGTGAAAACAATTAGTATTAAATTGTCACTATTTTAGACCTTTTTTTTTTTTTTACATCAAAATGTCGGCAATATTAAAACATTATTGTATTCAAACAATTAATATTAAATTTTCACCATTTTAGACGATTAAAAAAATTTTTTTTTGCTTTTTCAAATTTGCATATAAATTTCAAGTTCTCACTTGCCCCGGTCTCACTTTCCCAGGGTCACATTTATTAAGGGAAATTGAGAACGCAACTGTATTTGTGTGATAAAAAACATTTTAAATCCCAAATCCACATATGTTGCATTTATTGGTACGTAAATGATGTACTTACTGTGTGAAATTCATATATTTCCTCAAACAAGTTGACTGAATTTGTAAATTTGCCAATTTGAAATAAATTTCAAACGTAATTTGATAACTCACAATTTTACTATGACAAAATAAAGTGTGTTATAACAACTGGATCGCGCATATCTCATGTTAGTTGTTTGCATTGGGTTAGTTTCTAACACTTCTCATATGTAGCGCTTCAATATATTCGACTGATTCGTACAGGGTTCTCACTTACCCCGGATTCTCACTTACCCCGGGTGACCTTACTCAAAGTGTACTCAACATTTTCAAATTTTTGGTTCTTCACAAAATCGTATGTTTTTGGACTAAATATAGGTACTCGTAAATTTTAAATAATTCCAGAAGCGCCATTTGTCTTTGGGTCATGAATTTCTTCGGACGTTATGTTCAGCCCGCTTCTTTAATTAGTCATAAAGCAAATGTAAGCTTCCTATAATACTTCTTGGGTTTCTGGTTAATTTGTCTTTCGGTCTGCAGTTTGGAACATTCGAGCAAATGCGCGTACGTTATTTATCCTTAGCCAATTGCGATCTAAGCAAATTGGACGTGCGAATGCTGCGTGGACTGGAAGAAATATTGGTCAGTCTTGACTTATCTGGCAACAATTTAGGCTCTTTGGATTCGAATCTATTCAGTCGCTTCATCGCACTGCGCGAGTTGAAGACTTTGGGCAACTCGTTTAACGCCTTTTCCATACCAGATTCTAATAGCGGAGGCAATCTGTTGAGACTAGAAGTGGGCGGAGGAGCGGATCTGGATGGGCAGATTTTGTTGCGAGATATTAGCAGGTTTGTTTTTGTGACCTCTCAACACACGATAGACGTTAGATCAATGATGAGTATAGAATGTATAATTTTGCAAGTATAAAAGAATAGTGCAGCATTATCAGGTGTCTATCCATCTTTGTCTTGTGTTTGGTAGGATTTATATAATGATAACTGAATTTCAGCTGGTTTTCACTTGAAAACTTGCTTATTAATTTTTTTGACTACAGTGTGCGCATTTTTGTCAGGCGTGAGGTATATGATTTATACAAAAACTTAGCCTTGGGAAGAAAAATAAAATTATAGATCTAGTCTTTGCATTGTGCCTTATCTCCTGCACACGATGCTTGCTCGATCAAATTTGTTTCAGACTCGAAGCAATTGACTTTACTATAAAGGCTAATGCTTGCACGGCCTTGAATTTAATTTCAAAAAAGGGGAGGCGAAGGAAAGTGCTATTAGCTCAACCCATTTTCTTCGTTAATTTACGATTTTTCTTTTTGCCAACATCCATTCAATTCTTTAACTTTGAACAGGATTAAAAGTTTAATCAGTATCACGATTTCTAATGTGGAAATTCCTTTCACTGCTCCACATCAATTTGTCGGATATGGGTTTGGAGTTGAGGAGTTGAGTATATCAAAGGCAAGAATGAAATCGATACATGCTCGCGCCTTTATTCATGTGCGAGGCCTCAAGTTGTTGGACTTATCTAATAATGAACTCCACGAAATCGACGAAAATGCTTTTACCGAGGTACCCTTTCAAGCTTTTGTTTACTGTTATTCGCTTCATCTGTTTCGATTTCTGTGGCACTGTGCAGTGCATTAATAATGGCTACCAAATCAATACCTGATCTAATGTACGTATTATGTCTCCCAGATTGGTCATTCTTTGAACACATTACGTTTAAGCCATGCATTTGCTAACGATGTGAAAATTGTGCCGCATTTACCAATGAAACGTTTGATTAGCCTCAAGTTACTCGACATCAGTTTCAATTCTTTTGAAGAACTACCATTTACGTCTTTCCATTCTATGTACAATCTAGAGAGTGTTCGAATTCACGACTGCCAAATTAAAGATTTGAAACTGGGGACTTTCCAGGTATGAATTAATCCCGAAATACTATACTTTCACTTTGGTACACATGTAAAGATATTGTGAAGCCACTTTATTGGATCTTGAGTTGGCCTAAATATGTTTTTCAACATTTCTCATCTTGAGTAATCGAAATGTTTTGGCACTGAGATTGAGTTCCATTTTTATTTTAGAGTGATGTACATATTCATCTGAAGGAAATAACGTTCTCATACAATCAACTAAGTATAATGAAAAGTTTCACTTTTACCGATTTACCCGAGTTGCGATACTTGAATTTGGAAGAAAATTCACTAAGAACCATCGAGACACGAGCTTTTAATAATCTAAACAAGTTACGTTGGCTGTATTTACGTGGAAATCGGTTAGAAACGATCGAGCTGGAAGCATTTTCAAATCTTCCCGAGTTGGAGTTGGTGGATCTGGCCTTTAATAATTTAAAAAAATTTGAACTGATAGCATTAGATGAAGTAAGTGAATGATATTGTTTGTAATAGACCCACCTCAAGTCTGTTGTAGACTATAATGCCAATTATTGAAGACATAACTGGTTTTTGGTGAAAATAGCCATTTGAAGTATTCGAGTTTCTATGTATTCTATAATTTAAATGAATTCTTCCCGAACATAGAGGAATATAAGTTGATTTTCATTTCCCCACCCCCTCAAGATGCAGTATCATTTTATTATAAAAATCCATTTTTACTCTATTTTCCTTTTTGCAGATGGTTGGTTCGTCGACATTCTTAAATTTAAATTTGAGTTTCAATGAAATTCGCCAATTGTCGACTAATTACATGGATAATGAATCAGAAGTGCCCAGTCTGAATATTAAAGTGAGTTTGAAGTCGGGCAAGATTTTTACTGAACCGATGAGGGGTAGGAGAGCGAGAGTCTCGAAAATTTTTTGTTAGTATAGTTGAAATGACTTAGCTTTGATGTGCTGGATGCGGGTTAGGTGTTAACTCTGAAAGAAAATCAAAACTGTTTATGGCATTTCAGACTTTGGACTTGTCTGGTAATCAAATAATGGATATATGCAAGGATTATTTTGTTCCTATTGAGAATACTCTGACCAACCTATATTTGTCTCGTAATCGTTTGACAAACACTAGTCGAGCTGTGTTTGGAAGTTTGTCGCAGCTGCAGTGGCTCGACCTTTCTTTCAACAAAATTAACCGGGTAGACCCCGACACAATGAGAGAAACTGACGAAATACAAGTACGTAATTTGCAGATAACTGTTATCCAATGAACCCATTAACATACAGGGTGTTCTACTCGAGTTCACCAACAAGCAACCATAGACAGAGCAACGCGAGTTACATTCATGTATGATCGTTTGCATTCTCTTTGGTTGACAGGGGCTGTATAGTGTTTGAATTTCTTTTTCTCTCAGACCGATTCAGGTAATTATTTTCAAAAATTCATTTAGTCATTATTATGATAGAAACCTCCAGTTTGCGTTATTATTTTAAAATATGATGTAGTGTATTAGTATTTAAAATTAGATAAAAAAACTACATCATATTTGCTATACTCGTATAGTGGCGCAAACCGGAGTTTTTCAACTATCATAGTTTTTATTTTTTAAGTTGGCCTGGGGAAAAATAATTTTAACCCCTGTCAACCAGAGAGTAGGCAAATCATTTGCTTAGTGGTAAATTCTAGACGGAACACTCGTATTCCTCCCAGATTTCTGTTGAGCAGCTGTGTATATTCTGGAGTAATTCCAAAGGAAAAGTATTTTCTAATGAAACACTATTTCCCACCTCCTTTACAGATATTAAATTTAAGAAGCAACAATTTGTACGATTTGCCACCGAATTTGTTCCACGGTATGAAAAATTTGAGGCTGATCGATTTGTCGGACAATAAGCTAAATTTTCTCTCCGAATATTCGTTTCGAGAAGATTCGCTAGAGGTAGTTTGGTTGGCACAAAACCGTTTTGTACGAATTCCTTTTAAATCGTTTTCGTCCATGGTAGCGGCATCCTTGCGAGAACTCGACTTATCTTTCAATTCCATCGACTCGTTGTACTCGCCGGAGTTCCGGTCCGCAGCTATTTTTAAGGTATGTAAAGGACAAGGTATACATTCATGTAGAATAGATTGAAGTTATAGTTCAAATTCGGGTGACGCGAGTACTCTTGAAAAAGATGTGCACCCTTTCTTTTGTTGAGTGCTGGTCTGAGAAGCGACCCTATTGAAGCACGTGGAATTTGTTGCAGTCATTGACCCATATGAACGTATCATCGAATAAAATCTCTCGCTTGGATAGTCAAATTCTTATCGAGTTACCTTATCTTTTGAGTTTGGATCTGAGTCACAATCGCCCTCTCCAATTCGTCGAGCAGCATCCGACTTTCGATCGCTTCGAAGAAAATTTACGCTGCTTGAGCCTGCGCAACACGTCGTTAACTTACGTAAGGCCGAGTGGTAAACACGAATTTTTCAACTATTTTTCTCGCTCAACTTTTGGCTACTGAAATTTCTTTCTTCTTTCTTTGGTACGAGTATAGTGTAATTAGGTTAAATTTGTCACCTTAGGTACCGCATTTACCTTTTCAAAAGTTGACTGTTTTGCTACTGGCCGACAATAATTTAACTAACATATTGCCAGAAGCGGTTGCTAATCTTACATCCGTTCGGGTTTTGGACCTCAGTCGTAATAACTTCACTTCTATACCGGTCGCCATTTTATCGATGAAGAATTTAAAACATTTGAATCTTTCGAGTAATTATATTCGTACTTTAGTTAACAACAGTATTCTTGGTGGCTTAGAAGAGTTGCGCGAATTGGACATTAGCTATTTACCACTTCGAGTGTTCGAGGTGAGATCTTTTTTTTTCTTCAAAACTCATATTGTGTATTTATCCTGCAACCATCCCCCTAGTATTTACAGTGCATTTGAGAAAAGTGAAGTCAGTCAGCTGCTTCCCTTGGCTTCATTTGTGATAACAAAAATCTGTCAAATGTGATCTTTGGTTCATCCTTATCTGAAAACTGAATTATTGATGCATTTGAGCGTCTGATCATAAAGTAAATGGATAACCATATTTGCAGGAAAAACATGAGACCTCTACCTCTGATCCAAAAAATGGTCAGATACTACCTACTATCTGCTGATAGGGGTCTGAGTGGGGTAGTGGTAGAGTGCTCAGCCTTGCGATTGAAAGGTACTAGGTTCGAGACTCATCACCGACACAACCTGACCCACCATCAGAGATCTGGCGGGGGACCGACTTGAGTGCTCAGCGCATGCCTGAAAAGTTGTGCGTCCGAGACTCTCCAATCACCCCCGTACCATCCTTATCACGAGTTCCATTTCAACCACACACCAGTGTTGTTCCGTCAAATAAGTCAAGTTATTTTACGGTAATTTTACTGGTAAAATTACTTAAAATAACACACGTCAAAAAATTAATTATTTGACAGTTTTTCGACATTATTTCACGTCAAAAAATTATCAAAAAAGACAACAGGAAAAACTTAGGAATTCCTTAATTATTGCTCGATTATTTATTGAAAATTGCAGATTTTATATGCTTTATCTATCTCAGGGCAAAGAAAAACTTTTTTGGTTTATTTTGTAAATTCTAACATAAGCAAGATTATTATGTGGTCTTTGAATAATATTCTCTCAATTCTACATTTTCTAATTTTCTTCTGACAGCAGTTGGCTTTGAAAATAATAAAAATGAAATTGGAAATTTGAAATTTGAAATTTAAATAAATGTGCCTGCAAGACTTTAAGATTAGGATTTAGAAGTTGGTTCATAATAGAAATTAATAATATGTCTTGTTTGTTTTTCTTTTTACTGATTAACATTGAAGCGAAGGAAATGTAAACAATAATTAAAGTACTTCGTAGTCATTAATTTGATCAATAAAATCAAGATATTCTCCATGTGAGCTTAGCGTCGAAATCAATTTTTTATTTTTTATTTGGAGTTTGGTTGTTGGGCCTTCTGACTAAAATAATTCAAAGTTTAAAATGAAAATGAATCATCCAAAACCAAACCAAACAAACTCGATGTATTACAAAACTCATGATGATAACAATAAATTCAGTTTTCACAATAAAATTATTATCTGACCTTTTTTGACATAATTTGACAGTAAAATTTTTTGACTGTAATTTTACGTTATTTGACGTTTTTTGACATGAAATGTCAAAAAAGTTATTTGACGCGTCAAGGAACAACACTGCCACACACCTACAGTTCCAAACCCCAACCATCCATCCAAGACGTGAAAGACCTATGATGTCATAACACGTCTTTAAATAAAACATTTCATTCATTATTATATCTGCTGATTGGTTTATTTCATCTGGAATCAATGTAAATATCGCCTACTCTCTTTTTTTATTAATCTTTGAGTGCACAGGTATGGGAAGAGGCAACTTTTGAGTTATTACTTCCAAGTTTCAAAATAGACTATCGGAGCCTCTTTTTCGCATAAAGAAAACACGAACAATTTGGTATCCAGTACTTAATGATCTCATGTCCTCACATACTACCCACACTCTCAATGATTTTCAAATTTTTCCTGCATTTCTTAGTTCATAATTTGGCTTCATTTTAGACTGGCGCTCTGGGTAGACTAACTTCATTGCGTACGCTGCACGCGAGTACGTACTCCGAGATACATAATTTTAAATTTTCTAAAATATTGGCGAAAAATCGTTGCCTACGAAGTTTGCATATCCACGTAAGTAAGGCTTGACTTGAATATTCAGTCGTCGACTTTGGCTTTCGGTCTTACTGTCGGCCATGCGAGCTCAAAGTCTCGAGAGAAAGATAACCCTTTTTATTTGTTTGATAATCATAATTCTGATTGAAAGTAAATTTTTTATACTTCCGAACGTAGGTCAGCGGCAAAACGTTAGATGAGGAAATGGAAGGACACTTCTCAAAAAGTGTGCGAGAAATCTTCGTTTACGGATCACAGCTGGAACGTGTCAGCGATCATATATTATCAGTATGAAATTACTATATCTACTATATTTCAATATCCATTCAGACCTTAATGTTTTTCACCCAAACAGAGTTATATATAGGCCCCTCTTATGTAAGGACTTATAGTCTGAAAGGAAAATTTGAAGGTGTATTTATAAGGATTCGGCACGCATGCATTTTGTTGGCGAAGAATATTTTTTAATCGTCTATTTGGAATTTGCAGTACCTACGAGTATATTAATTGTTCTGCACAATCAAAAGGGTGATCTTTTCATTTTCTCACATGATGGTAAACATGCGAACTGAAAAAATCTTTGCATCAATCCGCTTACTTGGTAAATATTCACCCAAACACAAACACGTGTAAGAGAGGGAGAATTTGGCTGAACTATCTAGGTCCATTTCAAGTTCGCATTGCCCTCTACCTCCATATGCACTTGTAAATATTGCCTTTACCTCACTGCATATAGACGTACATATAAGTGTAGAGCGAGAGACCCCACTCATACTGTACATCTCTATAGTCTATGCAGACCTTATCTAATTGCTACCGCACTGATTCCTTAAGGGCTTCTCCTCGCCTCAGTTTTCGTTGACTCTTTTCGGAACCAATTTGGAAAGTTTACCCAACGACGTATTCCGAAATGCAGACCTTCGACTGAAGAATATCACAGTTGATGTTCGAAACAACGCTTTGAAGTACTTATCTAATCCATCGACCGGCCTTTCTCCCGGTTCATTTGGTCAAACTTTTCTCGTGAGTTTGAAAATTTCTCGAAATCTGTGGACTTGCCGATGCGACATCGGGTAAGAGGCAGATTCTATTCTATAACTTCCTTTTGGCTTAGAAGCCAACAACACACTCGTACCTTGAGCGAATGGATTCCACATGACTGTTTGGTATATAATTATTGCAGGTGGGTTGAAACTTGGAGTCGAGTCAGACGTCAAATTTTCTGTCGTCATTCTGATCTAGCATCCGATAAATCTCATCACGAATGTCTTCAAGTCAGCGATGATTTGAGAATGACTCGATGCGACGCAGGAAAATCGTTGTTAGAAACAATGCACTTCGATTTAGAATGTCAGTGGAGTGGAAGTTCGTCGATTTTCAAATTGAACCGTTTACATATTTTATTTATTGTGATTTTTTTAATCATTTTCTCACCTGCCGTCACAGTGTAGCCCACCTATTTTTAATTAGCTAATTTTTTTTTTCATTTGACAAGAGCTACGAGGAGTAAGTATAAGACAATAAACTATTTTCGACTGAAAAATTATTTATTTTTTGGGGTCGATATTTATCGCCACAAAAATACGTAATTTTAAGCATTGAAACCTTATTTTGCACAACTTAACGACCGTTGAATGAAATTGTGCATACCCTATCTTAAGTGCTTGAAGGCTAAAGGGTGTGACATTTTTGACAAAATGAAGTAAGCATCAAGCTGGGTTTTACCAACGCCAACTTTACATTTCCACGCTTATCTCTATAATCATTTCCCATATACCCCTGCTAAACCTTCCATCCTTTGATTAAATAATTGTACTGAATCTTGAATGTGTGAGGAAAAAATTAGCAAGAGGTATGTGAGTCATAATTACAGCATCACAAGTAATATCCTGCTACTTGTGTAACGCGTCACAAAAACTTATAGGTACAACCACAATATTGGGTGCCTGCTTTTGTTTAACGAACTATACGAGTACGTAGTGATTTTCATCTCATATAATCTATAAATTGCCATTATTGTGATCCAAGAGAATCTACATTTAAATTATTATTCGTAGACTTTGAAAATGACATTAAACCCCCCCCCCAAAAAAAAAAAATATATTTTTTTAAATTAAAAATTTTTTTCAATTATTTCTGCCTCCCTTTTCCAACGAACAGAAGTGACGACTGTCACTAATTCGCAGATAAAATATTTTAAAGAAGGTAATGTGCATGCAGAGACTGACGGCTGGTGATGAAAAATGTTTCAAATTTATTGCAGCATTAACTCTGCAGGTGTACAGAACCTCAATTATCAATTACATCTATTACGAATTTTCGAAGACTTTAAAATTCGCATTGAATGACGTATCTATTCTATCCCAATTATTGATTATCTGTGATTTTGGCTTTCCCAAGAAAAAACAGGAAAAATCTATCTTTGCTTAGCAAAGATACTTATAATAGCTTTTCGCTTTTATAACATGGCAGTCAAACCTTTAGTACTTTAATAATCTACGCACATGCAGTGGCAGATCCAAGGGGGGAACCCCCACCAATTCAAAAAAAATAGACCGATAATCCACAAAAAAATCAATTTTCTTGAACCCCTCCCCCTTTAAGCTGAAAAAAACACTAGCTATCTCACCATTTTAGCATTTAACATGCTTTGAAAAAATTTGGATTTCCCCCTCCCCCAAAATGGAGCTCTAGATCCGCCACTGCGCACATGTTAACCCAATCCACTGTTGAATTTTATGATGTGCCACTAACTATGCGTAGCAATTCATTTTTGGAACATTCGCTGATATTACTGCTTCTTCGTTTGTTTCAAGGGCCCATTTTGCAAGTGAATGCAGTGCTGAAGGAAAGTGCTTTTTTACCATGCGATATCAGCCCTGTTAAGGGAGATGATTCGGCTACGCTCGTTTTGTGGTACAAGAACACCGTCGAGAATCCTGTATACAGGTAAGGAATTTATTTTCTGGCTAAGTCAATAAACTGCCGAATTAATAAGTATTTTGTTGTTTTTATGGTGCTCTCTCTGCGGTAGTCACGGTTGGAAAGTATGTACGAGGCGAATCGCATAGCTGGGGAATTGGGGAGGGGAAAAAACGAACAAAAAGAAAAGAACAACATTGAAAACGGGATAATCAAAAGGAAACTTTTTCAATGAAATATTTCGAAGCACTTTTCGTTAAAATTTTAATAATCTTGAGCCGAAATCCTTTTGATTTATTTAACGCTTAAAAGCTTTTTCATGCCCACTGCGCATTTTCAATGGCAACCTCAGAAATTCCGTTTCACCCTTCGTCCCTCTTCTGCCTTAATTTTTAAAACGACGGTATTTAGGTACAGTTTTTCGAATTCTCGCATCGTTTTTCTGTGTCGGTTTATTTTTCATTCGGGCTTATTTACTTTCAACTTTTTTAAAGGTAATTTGTACGTTAATTATATTTAGTATTGGGTGAAATTATTGAAATTAAGTTTCTTTCTTGGTTGTTCGCATTCGCCTTTCTCGGTTACTTTGTTCGCGGGTAAAAAGGGCACATGAAAACTGTAAATTTTATTTGGCAGACAGAAGGTTGTATATTTTTTGTATTTCTTTCGATTTCATTCTACTTATAAAATATTGTGTATTAGTAAAGAAAAATTTCAACTTTGTGGAATTTTTGTGAAGGTGGTTTTATTGTCTTGATGAATTTCTCGAGGTCAATGTCAGTATCATCATCGAAGTAATTTCTTCTTATTAAATTTTTAAAAATAAAGATCTATAGATGTGATTTTACCATGCTCAAAAGTCGTTTGTAATTATTTCACAAATACATTGAGAGTTTATTGGCTCATTGATCTGCAGTTCAAACTCAGTGCTCAAAATTGTTGTGCGAATTAAGCTTTTGAAAATCATGCATTCATACTATCACCAAAGCTGAATGAGAAATGAAAAAAGGCTTGCCGATTCCTGAGAGCCACTTTCAACCCTTTTGAAATGTCTGATAGGTTGCTTCGTTAGCTTTGGTGAAAATTTTGTCTTTTAATTATTTGATAGAAAACTTACCTCCCTATATCAAGTTTTGAATGAAAGGTAAAATTCAAAAAGCTGGAAAAATCTATATCGGCGAAAAAATAAGTCACCTCTTGACATTGAAAGTCCCTCCTCTGGATGACGTAAAACCATTTAATTACTTGTAATTAGTACGATGCTAAATAGGTTTCAACGTTAACTTGTCTTATTTGTCGACCTTTTGTGTCAAGTTATATGTAATTTCAACTTTGAACTCGACTTCCGGTTCGTTTAAAAAAAGAAAATGAATTAAAGGGAACTTCAGCACACATAAAAGAGAATCTCTTTATAAACTGAAATATGTTTTTAAATTGATAGGTTGGTTTTTCTGTGTGCTCGTGTACTTTTTTATTCATTATGGAAACGATGAAAGTAAAAGAAACGGAGCAAGCAGGGATTTGAGGGGGAAAGTCGTGTTTCTGTTGTAAGTCAAAGCAACAAAAAATGTGACGAGATTGAAGCAGGGGAAAGGCTGTAATTTTGGAATTTGTCTCCAACCGTACATGGAGACAAAGGCAGTTATATAACGTTGAAAATTGAGAGGGTTATGTCTGCTTTTTAGCTTTCCCCTTGATTGACATTGAGAGGAATAAATTTACAATTTTATTCGCATAAGATCATCGAGTGCAAAAGTCCAAATGTTTACAGTTTTTCTATGTCGCCAAAGGTTATATGACTTTTTTTTTTTTTTTTTTTTTGGATAAACGCCTTAAGACTCGCCATGGGCAAAGTATGCTGGTATAAATTATATTGATGAATGATGTGAATCAGAGTGATCATGGCGAAAAATTTCGCAAATAATTTACATCGGTTTTCACCAACCTTTGCATATAAGATGAAATCATCATCATTATTTTATTTCTTATATGTGCATATGGCAACCAGATGGAGACACTTTCATTGAGCAGTCGCAAGTAGGTACTGATGAAAGCCTTCGAAAACTAATTTGGCTAGACTTATCCCCTTCTTGCATTTCACTGTTCAATATTGAAAAAACAATGTGTAATTTTTCACACACATTACCCTGCTGAGGAATTATTTAATTGTCCAAATGACATTTTTATGGTAGTTATTACTACGTTTTGAAATTATTTTTCGTCGACTGCTAATTAAGTATCTATGTCTACTCGGGTAATCCTTATATTTATAGAAGGAAAAATTTTTTTTTTTGCAATTTCTGCTCCCACCCCCAGATTTGTTCCATTTCATGAAAAAAAATTCCATAAAAATTTCAGCCTTCTAGGTTGAAATTAAGTGGTGCCTCGAGGGGGTTGAAAATTCATATATACAAATACTGGCATTATTTCACATTTTCATCTGTATCACGTAGAAATAAACAAAAACATCCATTTTCTTCTTCAACTTATTAGTAAAATGAAGTGCGATGCATAGAAAATAGATCTGCGGGATTTGAGGGGGTTTGGACCTACCCTCAACATAACCAAAAAATTACTATAATACTTATGTCTTTTTGTCAAAAAAATGTTTTTCTTATTATGAATGGAAGAAATGAAAATATTGTGAATAATCTTGAAAAATAAATTAGAATAAAACACATATTTCTTATCAAGAATTGGTTTTGTACTACTAATTTCATATAGTTCTCAAGTTTTAAGACAAATCGATACAAAACAAATTCTTGGTAAGAAACATGTGTTCTATTCTAGGGTAATTTATCTTTATTACATTATCTGCTTACAGCTTATCAACAGTTTAGCCAAAATAGGAAGAACAAAAAGTAAGTTCTGTAATAAGTATATTCTCTACTCATGAGGGCTGGTTTTGAAAACTATAATACTAGGATGTCAACGGATGAATGGAAGGGGGCGGGGGTTAGTTGAGGCAAAGGAAGTCTTTCTTTTCAAGATTATTCACAATATTTTCATTTCTTCCATTCATAATAAGAAAAACTTTTTTATGACAAAAAGACATATTATAGTGATTTTTTGGTTATCTTCAGGGTAGGTTCAAACCCCCTCAAATCCCGCAGATCTATTTTCTATGCGTCACACTTCATTTTACTATTAAGTTGAAGGAGAAAATACAGGTTTTTGTCTATTTCTATGTGATAATGTGAAACAATGCAAGTATTTGCATATGTGAATTTTCAACCCCTTGAGGCACCACTTAATTTCAACCTAGGGGGCTGAAATTTTTATGGAATTTTTTTTTCATGAAATGAAACAAATCTGGGGGGTGGGAGGTGAAAAATTCCAAACTTTGAAAGTAAGGACCACCCTGAGGTCTACATTACGTTACATGACTCGAATTCACAAATTATGGTTGTAACTTTTTATTGTATTTACTTTCTTTCCCTTTGGTCTACAACATGTATAGGTCCACGGATATGTGGTATCTAATAACGTATGCACACTCCGTTTTTAATGAAGTACCATACTCGCTGTTTTACTCGCATCACGCCAAGCAAAGCTATCAAACACTCCTCCAAATGGATATATTAGCTCGATGGTTTCCGCCTTTTCTCGATATCGACCGTCCGAGCATTTTCCCTTCAAACTTCTCATTCAGCAAGATTTGATTTTTTACGCACCTCGCCCCTGCTCCAGCTGGCCAATCCTCTATGTATACGTTTTCATAGCCTTACATTTTTCGGTTTAATAGAAAAAGTTTTTCCGAGGGAATTTTCAACCACCCTGTATAAAATAAATAACGTCGACAGCATTGGAATTAATTTGCGCTCGAAATCGAATGTCTTTATCACGCCCATTCGGTTTGAAAATTTTCACAATAGAAAAATTATCTCAGCAGAAAACTGAACCCACGGTGTTAGTGGTGGATAGCGAAAGCGCAGAGGGGAGTGAAAGGAAACGTGAAATAGGTTCAAAAATTTGTAGTTTTACAAAGAGCGGAAAAAAAAAAAAGGAAAAGGAAAATTGATATGGAATAATGAACATCTCGATATTTTCACGAAATTAAAAAAAAAAAAAAAAAAAAAAAGAAGTAATTGTGTAGTTTCATTTTCGTTTAAACAAACTTTCCTACTTAAAATTCATGACTTTTTAATTAGATTCATGCGCGAACTCGTGAGAACTGTATAACTTTCTCATTTACCTACCCTCGTTGAAGTTTCTATAAATGATGTTAGGGTACATATAGCTTTGTTAGATGATAGGGTCAGGTGGATATTAATGTTGCGTTGTTGAATGTAAAATTTTGTTTTTTCAGGCATCTAAGAATTTTTCGCAAAGATTAGGTTGAGTCGTGTACGTGCATTATGTGGAGTTGAAATTCTAATGCGTCCCAATACCAGTGAGACGATCAAAATTACATCTTTTAGTTATAGGTTATGCAGAGAGAATGTGAGCAGCAGTTGAATTTTAAGGAGTAAAAAATTTATATTTGAAGCTGTAGGGCATTCTACTTATTATGATTCAAGTCGTATTCTGAATCACTAATAATTCTGTTAATCTTTCTGTCGAGTTCACATAATTTATTTGTGCTTATTTGTAAAAAAGTAGATATGTGTGTTTCAAATAGATACGTATGTACATAACTTACATAATCGCGATTGCTTACATTGGCATTTGTGTGAGTAACTACATGATAAGGCAAAATGACTGTCTAAATTTGTGTTCTTAATTATATGCGTAAGAAAAAATATGGGGACATGCACTTGAGGAAGTATGACGAATCTCGCTTAAATATCGATTATTTGCCTCTTACATTCTTAAAGAATGTAACACCCAACTTTTGAAGACTTTGCTAAGCAATGGTCGTATTATTTTGCAATTTTTTTTTACTTTATACACCCCAAAATTGACAGGGGAGAAAAGCCTCGTATTTCCAACAGTCCTCTTTTTTCAAGTAAAAGTAAGTATAATTCTTCCAAATTTATTATTCTTTCTCTTCTACGGAGTTGTGTTTTATACTACCGGTTTGAATGAATTTGTTTTTTTTTACATTGGCAAGTTTCACTTCTGATGTACTTCAGTTTCTTCGTCGTGGGTAGGGTGAATTTTTAGGGATTTATGAGTTTTTTGCCAAAAAAAAAAAACAAAATTCCGCTCGAGCCAAAATTATTCAACTGGATGAATACCACTGAATATACAGGCGGAGAAAATGAAAAAATACTTTCTCTCGAAAAAGCCGGGATGTATCAGGATGAAATTAATTTTTTTAGAGCATATTTAGAATTTCTTAAGAATCCAGAAATATAAAACGGCTCAAAAATTTCATAATATTCCATTTTTTTCCCTCGTTTTTTCTAAGAATTTGTTGAGATATGTTTATAAAAGTTGGATATATTATTCGGCAATCCGACTTTTCTCTCGTCAGTCGAATAATTTGGCGGTGGAATTTTGATCTTTAAATTCTCAATATTTAACGTTACTATTTTTTTCTCTCCAGATTTGTGGATGCGATTTAAATTTTTGTTTTCTCTTTGAAACTTATGAATCTCATCTAGTTGTGTTCAATATATACTCCATGATCCACTAGAAAGCAGTGGAACTGAAGTATAGACATAGCTTATTTCTACGATGGCCTTTGCAAATATAGATTCGAATTTCTCCTCCCCCCCCCCCCCCAAGCGTCGACCTACGTCCGTGAGGCGTCTCCGTTATTTTGCGTACCTGCGAACGAATTCACGCTTATTTTCCCATTTCCGTCGCTGCTTGGGAATCGTATTTCATAATATTCATTTCCGTCAACGTTATTTTAGGGGTAGCTAATGCTAAATAAAGGCCTCATTAATGCTGTAGGAGGGGTGAAGGGGTCGTTAAACCGCCCTTCAAAATTTTTTTTTCGCGCGTTATTATCGGCAAATATAAAATAATTTACAACGAACGTGACTCACACATTCAATGGCTGGCGAGGGGGGCGGGGCGGGGTTCGACGTAAAATAGGTATGTACCGTATATAATATCGTAAATATATACATGTATAGTGTAGGTAGGTGGGTAACGTATAATATAAGGTAAAAATGGCAAAGGCGAAATGTAGGTACTCGGTTATATACACGACGGCGTCGTAAAACCAGCTTTTTAATAGTCGTCTGGTGTAATATTTGTTTCAATTATTTTAAAGAATGGTAGAAAATGAGAATGAAATTATGCTGGCCTGAATTTCATTGTACAACTGAATACGGCGTTAAAGGAACGATAAATAGTTGGCTTTTTTCACCCTTTCTTTCCTCTTTTCTCTGTTTTTTTTTTTGTCCCCCTTTCATTTATTCTCTTTTTATATATTTTTTTATTTTTTACATAAATTGCCGTTACTGTATACGTTGAGACCGTCCTTGCCTCTCTTCTAAGGATTTTTGTCCCTATAAGAATATTCGAGAGTTTTTCGCCTTTAAAAATGCAGAGGGATAGGAATGTCACAATTTGAATGAAAATAAAGGCGGTTGGAGGAAAACGTCTGTACGACTTTAAATAGTTTTTGCAATTTTTTCTACGTCTTCTTATAGGTAGAGGCCTTTGAAGGAATGTTTGGAAAATGAATTCTGTCATCCACCTTTTTGGTCCGTTGATTTTGCAGCGTGCAGCAGGAAAAAAATTTAAAAATTTCTGATCTAGATTTCTAATTCTAGATTAAAGTTGAAAATAATTTGCGAAGAGTGAAAAAATTTTTGTATATTATTATCAAACTGTGTATAGGTACAGCATATTATATAAAGCCCACGGGGTTACTTTTTTCCCAGCTTTTTGCATTCTTTCGTTTAATTTTATTCCGTTGGTCTTTTTATGTAGCTGGCACCGAATTGCGTTCGCTGCTGAAAAAATATTTTTCTACCAACTGTAATCTTTTTTTATTATATAATACACGTACATACGTATTCGCCGCACTCCTCCACGTCAAAAATTGTTGGAAATGCGGTGCGTTTTATGTAAATCCTATCGGAGGTCTTTTGAATGTATATAGATTTTTGTTTGTGTTTTCTCGGCTGTAGTGCAGTTTATTTTACAGTGTGCTTTCTAAATCGGAAATATGTTATCTTTTTTGTTTTTTCCATTTGTGGTCAGAGAGTTTAGAAAATTCTGTCCTAACCATCGATGTTGTTAGTATGAAGAGAATCGTAATTTAAGTTCGGTGAATCGTAAGAATATAATATTTGATTGCGATTTGAATTTTGTATTTTCTTGGGCTTTTACAGTATGTTGATATGAATAACCAAAAAACCTGAAAAATGTGCAACTTGTCCGAAGAAACGTATAAGTTCACAGAAATAAGGCATTTTATATTGTGACCTTATTCTATTCTTCTTTCACATTAGTCGATGTACTTATGACGTCTCAACAAAAAGCCTCATATCTTCAGGGAAAATGGATTAGGGATAATAGAATTAGGGATTTTGTCCATTAGGGAAAATGTCTTTAGGGAAACTGGATTAGGGAAAGTGTCCGAGAATCTATTTTGAAAATGTTGTCAGCTGTTGGAAACTCTGGACATATTATCAGTCTCTCGCTATTTGACTATATGTAATAATGGACTGGTTTCAGCTTCAAGTCCAACTCTATTCAGCAGTGTATAGCCTCGCTGAAGCCGTATTTTGGTCGCAATGCCGATGCCTCAGATTTCGCTCGAATTTTCTGTCACTCCTCCGTACCTCCCCGACTAGGTGGCTTCGTTGAAATGTTAATAGATTCCATCAAATGACGATTGTCTTAGGGAATGAACTCATTTCTTAATATCTTTTTTAAACGTCATCATCAGCATGATGGATGAAATTTGATTCCACTTCCTCTTCTGGCAGCCTCCTTCATTTAGAACGTAGCATTTTTCAGAGTTATACGCAGGAATAAAGTAATTTCGAAGCAATTCGCGGTAATGTGGTGCGAGGAAGGGTTCTTCTTTCTTATATATACTCGTAATTCCCTCTTCACTCAACATTTAGTGCGTCTCGTTTTCCTTTCCGCCATTCCGTTAAAATACTCGGGGGAGTAGAATTTTAATTTAGCGAAAATTCTTTTCTTCTTGCTCAGCAGCTGTTTCAACTCCTCTTCTTTTTTTTTTGTTTTTAATCCATTAAGATGGGTCAGTTGTCACGTGTTTTTCTCATTCCAAAAGTAATAGCTCAAATGTGTGGTCGTGTTTCGAAGCGAGAAATTTTATAATTGTCATGGATATAGACGCATGAATTGATTGATGCTGATATAATGTATCAACTTTTTTAGAAGTTTCTTTATTTTTATTAGGGTAAAATTATTTTGGAGAAGATAATATGAGGCTCGATATTTAATGAACGGGCAAATTGTTGAAAGATAGAGAAGTTAGGTACTAAAACTGGTGGAAGTATCCTGTTTCGCTCACACTCACTTTATCAAGTGGATACTGGAGATGTTTTCTTTCTGCTCCCAATCCCGACCCCGCATGTCACTCGATATCCATGTACGATTGTGAAATTATATTCTTATTTATTTTATACCTTTATGTCAAATTACGTGATACACAATGGCTGACCAACTTTTTTGTAACTAGAAATAGTCATTCAAAGTCTGAAAATGAAAGTTGAAAAAAACAAATTAAATTAATAAAATTGCTTGGATCAGCAACGAATACCATGGCTTGCAGAATAGGATAGATGAGGGTTACAAGGCTGGAAGTACGATCTGTATTCGTTTACATTTTATATCCCTCGAACTGTATCAATTTTACAGAATTTTCTCGATTAACTTACAAATCATGAAGACATTAAATCTTCATTTTGCGTTCTTTCCTTTTCTTACGTCTCTTACCCTTCCCTGTTTCCATTTCCTCTATGTTCGTTCTACCTTCTGCTTTTTTTTTTCTCTTTACATTTAAAAATCGTTCGCAAACAGTGACAGATGTTTCGAAAGCGAGAAAAAAAAAAGAAGAAAAATTTTCGTGTAACTATAAAGACTTCGACGAGAAGGAAAGAAAAAGTTGAAGGAAAATAAGGAATGGTTGAGGGAAGAGTCGAGTGGGAGAAGGAATTCTACCGAATTCCTTCGGTAATGATAATCACGTAGTATCGTTATATTATTGTTTTCCAAGCAGATTAGGGGGATATATGTGCAGGGAGATGGGTGAGGAGTGAGGCTGGTGAAAGGGAAAAGGTTGGAGTAAGAAATATAATGCGAGAGAATGGGGGTAAAAAAGGACGTCGAAACGTCGTCGAGGAACTTTAAATGCAGCTATTTCGATCGCAAACATCGTTATCTTCACTTTCTTGTCTCTTTTTTCTTGCACGTTTTTCAAGCAATTGTTTCAATTTGAAGTAAATGAGACAAAGAGAAACGATTTTGGCTTAATAATAGATCAGAATGGGTATGAGATGATAATTTTAATCCGTTCCTTGAATTTTTTTTTTTGTAACTCGCTCAGCTTGGTTTTACCACCCCTCTCCATCACAACTTACATTTTCTATGGTAATTCAAGGTGTCTAAAAAGATCGTGAAAAGCCATGATTTTGCGTCAAAAAAGTGTATAATCTATTTCATTCACATTCAAGATAGCCCGGGAACATTAGTTTAAAAAACGCTCTTACCCACAATAAAATACCTACAAGCTGAAAACTTGGTTATGGGGAATTTTGATAGGAACCTTTTTGGAAGAGAATTGAAAGTTGAACATTTTTTGTCTGAGGTAATTTAGTGATTTAAGCCATAGAACTGGTTACCTATATTTAAGATAAACTGGTTTGGGAACACAAACTCCACAATTAGGGGATGTTTTGCCAATCAGATTTTTGGAGACTTTTAATATGTTATAGAGGACCATGAATACTACCCATAACCAAGGTTAAACCCTAATGTTCCTGGGCTAAGAAGCGAAAGTTGGAATATTGAAAAGTGCGAGTAATGCCACATTTTGAATTAGCCAAAGTATAGGTCTAATAGATGATCATAATAATTCCTACTCGTACTTATTATCTGCTGAGATCATGTTATTAATTAATTATGCTTTGGTCTTTGAAGATTTTCTAGGACACTGAAAAAAATTGTATTGGTAATTTTCAATATTTTGGGTAGCAAAAGAAAGACTATCCAAAAATTTATCGAGAAATTACAACAAAATTTGTAAAATAGACTATCTGAAGGTAGTATAAAAAAACTACACACGTGTTATTTAAAAAAGTGGAAATTACTGCGCATTTTTCTCAGTTCTGTAGTGGGCAAGAATACTAAAAGCCATTTCTGGAAGTGTTAAAATTATTGATCCTCTTTTAAGCAAAAAAAGGATTCGCTTAAAAGTGTAATTTCAACAAAAGTTCGCTAACTGGATAAATTACCTCAATAATTCCTTTCAAAAAGACGTGAAATAAAAATAAAGGGAAATTTATCAGAATTCTGTTTCCTCACCTCCCATCTTATTAAAAAGGACTCTAAAAAAATGAATGCGAAAAAAAAAAATTAAATTTGGAAAATATTGGTGTCCGTTTTCAAAATGACTTTCTTCGCTATTTTTTTTTTCTCAAAACTATGCCAATGAAGTTTTCGTCATTCTTTCGCAGCATACAAAAATAACGACGACAATAATAGTTGCTGCTGGCGAGAAATATTTTATCCCAAACCAGATTTTTTCTTTCTTTTTTTTCATTCATTTTTTCTTGAAACCTGGAATTAATAACTCTTGAGGGCGCAATTGTGAAGCTTCGTTAACAAGTTTTTTTTTTTTTTCGACAACCTTTTTTTAGGGCTTCTTCCCCATTTTTCTTTTTTCGCCGAAGTTTCCAATGTTTTTTTTTTTTTAATAAACAAAATGTTGACGCCTTCGAAAAAAGGCGTTGGGTTTTTTATAAAGAAAGAAAAAAAAAAGGTCGAATGAAAATGAATGAAAAAGGAGTATTCGACGATTACTTACAGTAAATATGGCTCTTTAAAGAAAATTGACATGTTTACTAACGAGAATTGTATTGGGAATGATACGTATATAGGCATATAGTCGCCTTCTTTTTTTTTCCCCGACTTTACTTGTGCTAAAGAAGTTGAGGGAAATGATTATACTCGTAAATAAAATAAAAGCAGGTATAAAAATCAACCCCCTGTAAAGTTTTTTTTGCAGCACTCCCTCGAGAGCTTCATACCCTAAAAAAGATGAAACGTGAGATTTTTTTCTCTTTATTTTTTCACCTTTCCCAAAACTTTCGAATTTTTTGTTTTCAGTTTATTTGTATGTACCTACTCGCTCTCTATTCGAATAGAAATTGGGGAGTTATGCCTTTCAGGGATTTTAAAATTCATTCCATTAAAAATGGAAGTTCGATGTTAGTTTCTTTTGCCCAAGAAATTGGGACTTCATTAAAATTTCACCCCGGCTGAAGGGAAAATATCGGCCGATAATGGAACTACACATAGGTACATATGTCTTCCTTGGCCTGGTCTATGACCTTCATATCCACCAATAAGGGGTGGAGTTTTGTAAATTTTTCAAAGGCGAAAAGAAAAGTAAACGAAGAATAATCGTTAACCTTGTGTTCTCGATTTTATGTCGGTTTTAGTGTACTCGCAACGTTCTATTTACGATATGTCGGTCGCATTTTGTATCGGAACAAGAGAGAAAAAAAATTCAACTTAGACTTTTGAGAACTGAGGTCGCTTTTTCTGAATATTATTGAGATTTTAACAAATGCTCCCTTGGAGAAATTATCAAAACCGCTAAAAATTTTGCAAGTTAGAAGCGGGAATTTCGCCTCATTGAATAAGAAGTGTCGATAAAATTGACCGAGCATGCCTTTGAAGTCTACAGTCACTGATCAGCAGCCACAGGTGGGCATCACTATTGATAAGTTCATTCTATTTGTAAAATAAGTGCGACCCTTCAACTTTTAAAGTTTGAGATGAAATTCAAAACAACAGTTAAAGAACTCGAAACTCAGTTGTAAAGAACTTTTCTCCTTTTCATCTCATCAAAAAGAACGCACAAATCTTGTTATCCAAGATAAATGGAATTAAAAACGAAAGGTGAAATAAAGAAACAAATGTTAAATGAGAACTCGGAACCTAGACCGCAGAACTTACTCGTCGAGTGAGTTCTAAAGTGCAAAACTCGAACAGAACTCAAATTCTTGGGTCTGAGTTCTAGTGGCAAAAAAAGACAGCTAACTTAAAAAACTATTTCCGCATTTTTTCAAATAGAACAGCCATTTCGAGAACTTTTTTTGAAAAAGTTTTGAAAGTGCGGAATTATTTTTTTTTTTTTACAAATAGAATGAAGCTAGCATGAGGTAATATTTTTGGTATTTTTGACAGTATATTCTAACAATGTTTTACGTTTGTGAGATGTGGTTTATTTTCAGTAGTTCTGTATTTGTCCACCGTGGTAAGGAACTTTTTTTTTTATTGGAAAATGTTCTTTAATTTTTTCAGTTTCGATAAACGGAAAGGTATTCTGGAGAGCAAATCACATTGGCAAGACGATGTCATTTTCAAAGGTCGTGCCTATTTCACCATCATGTCCATGCCTACTGGACTGGCATTACAAAATGTCGAGGAGAAAGATGCCGGATACTACAGATGTCGAGTGGATTTCAACCATTCACCGACCAAGAATCAGAAGTTACATTTAAACGTCATTGGTAAGAATTGATTGTATTTTATTCATCTTATACTTTCGAATTGACGTAGCCCAAGGCAGTCAATTTATTGCCTGCAGACAGTGTGATTGAAAACAGTATCTACATGCGCAAGAGCCATAAATTCAAAAATTGAAAATATGTATTCTGCCATGGGTTCGATACTGTCACAAAGATGAGTGAATAGAGGTAATGAAATTTGGCATTTTAGTGCTGATAGAAAAGCAGAATTTTTAATGTTTTCCTCCAAACCACCTTAATAATTCAACATCCTGCGTGAGAATTCATTTTTTCGCTAAGCCTGCAGCAATGCGATAGTACAGTGTTGTGTTGTTTAGCCAAAAAAAATGAAAAATAAAAATAAGTGAAATGCGACTGTGGCTATGTACGAATATGATTGTGGCTTGGCAGACGAACAAACAACCCTCCATAATGGTATACGATATGCTTAAAAAAATATAAATGTGGTAGAATAGTTTACATTGGAAATGAAAATTGCGAAAGGCGGCGAGGAGGACGTCGGGTAAAAAAAAAAGAAGAAGATAACTGTAAAAAATTGACGTGGAACAATTTTTGAAAGGTTTTTTTCTCTTAATTTTCTATTGATGTTGGTCGTCAGTGTTCATTTTGTATCCATTATGTCAAGTCTATATATTCAACTTTTACAAGCTTCATACGTCGATTTTGACGTTTTATATTGGGGTGCAAATTGGTAAGGGGAAAAATGCATGTTTACGAATAATACGGATACAAACATAATTCTGTTATCGGATTACGATAAATGAAATAGATTTAACATATTTGTGCCAAATTTTTATCCTAAATGTGATAATCAAAATTTATCCAGTTTGTTTAATTTACCGAGCAAAGGATAGGTTTTTTTCAGTAACAGTCTTCTGCGAAAAGGGGCTGAGTAGCATCTTTTTGAGATGTCTAAAACCAATGAAGTTGTTACTGTTGAAGTTCTTTTTGTATTCATGTTAATTTTGCAAAGGCATCCCTATGGTCAAAATATTTTGAAAACGGATACGTTTTATTCCGGCTTATAATCCGTTTTTGGATTATAACCCGGAATTTTCCTGTTTTCCGGCTTTTAAAACGGATTTCGAACGGATTGTAATCAGTCTTGCCGGAAATGAGTCCAGATTATTTTCCGTGAAGGCTGTTTTATCATATTTGTTGGTCCGGGTTATAATCCGTGAAACCGTTTTACAAACGGATTCAGAAAAATTGCCCAAAAATTATCACCGATTATAATCAGGAAATCCGTTTTACAAACGGATTTGGAAAAATAATCAAGATGACAAAAATATCTGCAAATTTTCAGATCCGATGGTCGAAAATAAAAACGGACTGAAAACGGATAAAATTCTCATTTTCCGGATCATTTTCTCATTTTTTGCCCATCGGGATATGTAATGAAATTTCTTTTCTCATGGACATAGTATTTTTTTGCTATTGAAGTATATAGATTTCAAAATTTGGCCAAAGTCTGAAAAACTCGATTCATTGATAAATTTACGAGCCTCTCAACAAAGCTAAGTGTTCTACACCCTTATATTCTGTTCAACTTAAGAATGCCTAAAACGGAACGCAGTTTGCAGGGCTCCGGGGAGAGGAAAAGGTATTCGTTCACATTCAGCAACAATATTTGTCTACACTTTCGATTTTAATTCCTTGTTTCTTATCACACATCCGATTTTTATATTGTTGATAAATGTGAATTTGACGTTCCGTTTTAGGCATTCTTAAGTTGAACAGAGTATAACTTGTGTCTGTTAGAGTGGGGTATTGACGTCTTCATTCCACTCATATGCGAACTACTCGCAGAATATTAAAATTATTCTGAAACTACTATAGAGGAAACCGTTTTTGCAATTTTCATTTTCCAACCTGTCAGCTTTTACAACAGTATTCAGCTGAAAAATATTTATCGCCTTTATTCCTAGAAGATTATTAGAGCATATCTATTCATATGGCGGATGATCAACATTTTAGTGATGATTCGGTAAAGTTCTCTTCGCAGCTCTTATTATGTAATACCCATAGATGAAGTATAAAAGCAAGGCTCCTTCATTTCAAGTTGATGCCTGTACTTCGAACACATCAACATAATATTCAAGATTCGACTGTACAACAGAAGCAGTTTTCCTATCTTATTTTATTTTGGAAAACGATTTGCCCGTCCTTTTCCCCTTCGTCGAAATGTGCTAAAATATTTACCGTGCTTGGCTGTATGGTACTGAATACCTCGTGCTATTGGCATCGTATGCTATGTGTGCATATATTCTGTATCTAAGCTCTGTTATGCACAACCTCTGAATACACGACCGCAGATTGGAAGGCGAGTGCTGCGGTGAATGGGATTTTATAAGCCGAGAAAATTTTCAAACGCTGCTGCCGATGTTTATTTAATCGAATGCCACTGTAAACAAGATTCTTTGCCATGGCTGGATGGTTTAAGGGGGCGGGGGAGGGGAAGACATGGTAGGAGAAAGAGGTGTAGATGGAATGGAGCAGGAAAAACTGAAGCTTTACACTCTCTGCAGTATACGAACGTTGTGAAATGATTCGGATTTAAAGAAGTCGAGTAAAATTCCCACGTGTAATGTTATCACCATTTATATTATGTATATACGCGATGCTGCGAATGGGAAGAGCAAATACTCGACTATAAAATACCGTTTTTCGCGGATACAGATCTGTACTCGGTGTTAGATACCCATCGTGTTATACCTTTGCCACCGTTTAAACTGCATTCACCACTATTTCGTTTAATACTCTTCGGCACGTACATATACATATAGAAGATGAACGGCGATTTTAACAACTTTTTACATAGTTATACATATGAGTATTGTCGACGAGAGGAGAGCTTTTTCGTAGATATAGAGCTAATCGTTCGCATATTAGCAGCCATCCAGTTATGATGCACGCATGTGCTATTTTTTCTCAGAGGCAATTATTGTGTTAGGCAGGCGTCAAAGTAAAGTCTTACTTTTCATATTGTTTCGAGCCTTATCGGTGAGGTACATAGTTCCAATTTGCACACAGTATGCCAAGAGAAGGGGCGGATCTAAGGGGGGAAATCCCCCCGAATCTAAAAAAATAGATCGATAATCCACAAAAAAATCAATTTTCTTGAACCCCTCCCCCATTATACTGAAAAAAACACTATCTCACCATTTTAGCATTTACCATGCTTTGAAAAAATTTGGATCCCCCCCCCAAATGGAGCTCTGGATCCGCCACTAGGCAAGAGCTCAAGTTCTTTGAAAGCCACTCCATAAAAACCAAATTTATAAACTCATTCATTTTTCATCACTCAGCCTCCTTAGAACTAGATAAACGGAGTTGAAAATATTTTGACTGAAATTCTTAACCATTTGCCGTACGGTATAGGAGAAACGGTGTTCTAGCGAGAAAAAAAAAACTGTTCTAATTGAGAGACAAAAATTTAGAAGAGAGAGTAAAAATTGATGAATTTTACGTACGTCATCATTAAGTGCAGTATACTCTTTGTACTCTAAAAATGAAGTTTTACAAGCCATTACTCGAAGTTTCGTCAATATTCGACCTTCAAACTGCAGTATCTGAATTAGTTTTGGAGACAGAGAGTTTCGGTTTGGACCTTTAGAATCTTTGCTTGAAACTTTCTACAACCTAAAATCATTTGACGTCAATTTTTCCCCATAGGTTTAGAACTTTCCAAGTCGCTGAGAAAAATTATCTCCGATATTTTTGCTCTACTGATGTTTTTGTTATGTTGGCATAAATCACCTAGTCAAACAAAATCAACCGAAAAATGTAAAAGTACCAATTGATTTTCTTGGCACTTGGCAATTTCAAAATTAACCTACGATCGGTGGTTTATTCAATTGTTGATTAACTGCGGGAAGGGTTTCTGACTGCAATGGTTGAGTTCCGGCTAACTTTGTATGGATAGAAAGTTGCCATCTTCGTTTTTTTTTACCTATTCACATTTAACCTGTGTGTGGAGTGTGAACTGTGAACTGTGAAGTGCTCATTGAAAATGTCTTAGACTCGTGCCTCTGTCAGAGTTCGTAGTAAATACCTTATTGTTGCGAGAAAACAGTGTATTTCCAAAAGGCGTTGATAACACCTAAATGAGATGCGAATACGAGCACGAAGGGAAAAAAGTGAAGAAGGAAAAAAAAATGAAAATAAAGGGGGAAAACGAGTCGAGAATTTGAGGAAAAACTTTCACGTTTGTCGGTGAGAATTCTAATTTTACAGGTGCCGAGTGTAATGAGATTTCACTATTGTGTTGTATATATATACGGTTTTTGCGAAGACGTTTCTCTTTTTCTTGTGCTGGCTGTCTCACTCTCTCTCTCTCTCTCTCGCTGTGCCTTATACTCGTTCAGTCACTCAGTGGTGTATATATACTTTCCGTCTGCAGCTGTCTTCGTTGGTTGTTGGTTGGTTTTTCGCTAAGTAATTGTTTTTCCGCAACGAACTCTCGAGCTTATTGTCATCGTTGTGTTACCCCCTAAGCTTCTTCGCCTCCTAGCTCGCTCAATTTTGGTATGTTACCTTGCACTGAACCCAGCCCCCAACTCCATCGTGAACGCTTTACCAACTGCAAAAATGAGGACAAAGTCGACAATTGGAGTCGGCATACGAAATTTTCTGATTGAGGGAGATGCACGTGGAGCGGGGCACGTTCCCGTATTTCACAGGTCTTTCACAAATGAAATTGCGTGAAATTTTTGTGGTTTTCAGAAACTTCATATATTCGACTCTTAATGCTGATTTCAAACGTGATATTGGCTTGTCGCTTGTTCCGCGTTGGTATTTTACAATAACAGTTTGGAAAGAGTAGAATTCAAATTATAAGTTGGCAGTGTTTTTGTTTCAACTTGGAATGTTTTAAATAACAGATAGGTACAAAATTTTGCCTTTGAAGACCATATACTAAGTAAAGAATAGGCCGTAGGAGAGATCCTACATATAAATTAACTTCTTCAGACTAAGCGATAAGAAAATATACTTTTCCCAGCTGTGAACGAAGAAATCAAGCGTCAACTTTTTTATGCGACATAAATGAACTGGTTTTTTGAACTCTACGGCTGAAACATGGCTCTGTACTCGCAAGTTGAATGTTGTTAATGAGAGTGTTGTCAAGATAAAGTCAGGAGTCAATTTGATGACTGGTACCTGATGCTGATTTTTATACGGAGATTATTTTGAAATATGCAATGTCCTAATGAACGCTGCTTTTTTTAGCCAAATTTTTTTCATCATTAGGTAGCTTAGAGAGTGATAATTCGATAATTTGCTAATATATTTCGATCGAACAAAAATTTCTCCTAATATAATATATAAATCCCTCAATTGTGTTACAAAAAAAAGCTATCAGAAGCCTAGCAGGTATAAGGATGGGTGGCGGCACTGCTGCTCGGTTCAAAAAGTTGGAAATCCTAAATTTAGATAAAATCTACAAGCACAGTGCAGCCTGCTACGTGCATAAACGCAAGAGAAAGTTTAGCGTGCAACAATGTCCAAGAGTTGGATTAAGGATGGGGGACGTTGCTGCCTGGGTGCCTAGATGGCGTAAAACCCACTCTAGACTGCAGGGAGCATATAGCGCTCCCCTATTCTATAATGGTCTCCCTGCGCCTCTCAGGGAGACTGTTGGCATGAAATGCTTCAGCAGAGACCTAAAAGAGTAAATTTGGATGATGGATGACCAAAGGGACACAGAGGGGCGGGCCGCAGGCAGGGATGATTGGGCGCACATACTGCTGGCAGTGTGCGAGGGTCGGCTGGCCCTGTGTGGGGCCTACCATTTGGTGCCCATGCTCAGCCACGGCAAAGACATACCGAGCCTATATGCCCTCAATACACTACAGTAGCCTGGTGCTGGCATCCTTTTTCTTCCCCCTGCACTGTTACGCAGCGCCATTCTGTCATCGTGCCATTGTTCGTGGTTCTGTCTTCTCTTCCTGTTTTGTTTGTTATTAAAAATTCTCTTTTATCTTTCTTATCTTCATTCATTGGAGTTATACTTTTTATTTCATTCTACTTTAAAAAACTGGCGGATTTGTTATTGTTTTGGCTTAATTTCTTTCTATATTTTTGTTTTGTTTTCTTTTTTGAGTTGTTTTGGTTTCGTACCTACTATTGTTAAATTTATTCATTTTTAGTTTTTGTTTTTGTTCTTGTTTCTTTTTTTTAATTGAAGCTGACGAGAGCGATATTTCAATTTAATGTAAACTTTTCTTTTTTGTTTTTGTTTTATCCTTTGTTTTTTCCCCTTGCAATCACCCCCCCTCGAGGGGCACGCAAGGGTTAAATGATCGTGGAAAACCTTTAGAATTAAAAAATAAATTTGAAATTTGAAATATGTTCAAAAATTTTGAATTTCCTGATTTCTGCTTATTCTATCGTTCATAAAAATTTAAAGATTTTATTTTTTGTTGTACCCGATGAGATCTTGTAGTACGGTCATAGAATCAGACTTCGGTTTTAAACTGGCAAACTTGAAAAAAAAAAAAAAAGAAGAGTTAGAGAAATTTTTATAATTATCTTGTTTTTGAAAAAATCGTTCTTTTGAATTTACTCACCTGTTGCATGGCTGAGAAAATAGTATACTCTATACTCATCAGGCATACACTTGAGAATGGAATTTATGTTGCATGAGTAATTTTTCTCTCAATTTGGAATGTAGTATATCGTGTTGTAGAATGCCAACCTGCACGTTCATGTTAGCAACGTCTTCTTTCAACGTTGACAAGGCTTTTTTGATGTTTATTAAAGGAGCTAAAAATGTGATTGAAATTGAATATCCATTAATATGTCGACTGTTTATTCATTTCAGACTTATCTTATATATTATTAGGGAACTTACTTCCATCTGTCATAACTGTGCCACGTTCTTCCATTTCTTGTTTCACGGAGTCCAGTTCTTCGCTAATTTTCGTTAATTTTCTTTGTTTTTCAACTACTCCTCCATTTACTTCCCGAAATCGAGCATTAATTTTCGATAACTGTTCCTGCAGCAAGATTAAGGTGCATTGAAAAAATTTTAGTTTGATTTTACGCTCGCAGATACAAGGGTAGAGCCTAGGGCGCATCATGAAGTAGAAGAAAGGTACTCGTATTTGCTACAGAAAACACAAAATCTTACAGTTCATAAAAAACTACCCTTATCCATAGCCTTCTTCCAATTCACTCATTACTCAGTTACTGTCTTTCGATCAAGCCTAAAATATTCCATTTAATGAGAAATTTGATTCAGTGCAAAATGTAGAAAATGAAATGTAGTCATCATGTTGAATTAAAATAAATCCATCTCCAAAAAGTTTAGGAATAATTCTTTGTAATGAAAATGGTTGAATGAAAAACATATGTACCTGCACAGCTCTGTATTCGATCAGAAGCGGATCTAAATTTGTATTCAGGAATTTTTCTCGACTATTAATTTTGTCCATTGTTTCCATGATATTGTTTGTGAGTTTGTTCAATTGAACTCCGACTGTCTTCATCGATTCGCCAATTGTGCTTCTATACTGTTTGATTTGATCAATATGACTTCGCCAGTCTTTATTATCTATAAAATAAAATCGAGTAAGTATGAAAAGTTCGAAAGAAAATTTAAAAAGTTGGTGTATCGATTAAAAGTCGTGTCAGTGTAGAGAAGACCAAGTTTAGAATTGCTGAGAAAGGAGACTGCAGTAATTATGTACTAATTTCCTACACTTGAAAACATATACATATGCAGGTTGCCTAAATTACCTGTCTGAATCGTCAGTTTCAAGGATGGCATAACTCTCTCCATTTCTAGTTGCCATTCTTCATTAGTGATTTTCGATTGCAAAGTTTCGTCTGGTTTGTGAAACTGAAAATTTAACTGCAAAAGGACAAAAATTAGTTTGACGAGTTACTTTGTTTCTATAGTGCTGAAAGAGTACCAGGATCGAAATTTTGAAAATTATCGCTAGTCTGAGTTCAAAACCTGTCTAGTCCTGAAATAATCATTTGCACCACTTTTTTTGGCTGATTAGCATGACCAAATATCATTTGAGCACGAAAAAAAGTGTATTTTTTTTGGACTTGGCAGGTTTTATACGCGGGCCAGCTATGTAAAGGCCATTGCTCCCATCAGCTGCTATCGTGTACCTGGACAAATTATCTGCTTCGTCAGGTGCAGAATAACTAAAGGTTATAATATTTACCTTATTCAAATCATTAACATTTAAAAATACATCTTCGTCGTCTTCCGTATCATGATCTTCAGCAGCCATTTCTTCTTCAATTCTTTCCAATAATAGCTCTGAATCATCTTCGGCCACAATTTCTTCATCGTTCGCTTCAACTGGAGTCACAGGTCTATGAAATAATTTATTTGGACATTAGAAAATCGTCAAGCCTGACAAAAATATAGGTTCAGACAAGTATGGATACGTACTTCAAATAAGAAAATTCCATTTTTTGGAGAACTTTGTCGCATAAGTTATTTAGCAATAGTATGACGAATTTTCCAAAACCCTGTTTGAGTTTATTTGGTGGAAAGTCGACGAAAATACCCTGCAGGAAGAAAGTATAAAGAATAGATTAATACGAGAGTTGTAATTTTTAGAAACGAGTTTTTCACTTAAAATATTGTAGGTACTCGACAAATACCAAATCACGAGCAGCGTTTAAAATGGAGGCGATAGTCGAATTAGGATCGTCGTATTCTTGTGGAAATTCCATTTGCATTCCACATTTTCTGATTAGCCAAGTGGAAAGTGACGAAAACACGAAGAACTGCTCCCCTGAATTGGTTTGTAAGGCGAAGTAATGCCTGGTGGGAATAAAAATTTATCTACCGTACATCTACGTAGTTTTTTTCCTCGTGCAGTTACGCCTAATGACGATACACTATTGAGCTTACCTGTTAATGGGCCGAAGTTTGTGTGGTTTAATAAAGTCGTTTTCATGATTTAGTAATTTTAATTTATCAAAGAGTTCTTCCATCTGAATAAACGGATGAAACGTATTTTGATTGCTTCGGTCTTCGTCATTAGCAGAATTTTTAGCCGATGCTAACTCCAAGTCATTGGCTTCCATAATTACGAAGGTCAAAAGAAAACTTTTGAGAGAATATTCTCTCAAGTTACAATTTTTGGTCAAAATTTCAAATTCCAGAATCGTCTTGAGTATTTAGTTCAAGGGAAACTGGTGCGCTGTAAATATGAAAATTCAATCAGTTAGATGGACTAAAGCTTAGAGGTTCAGTCCTGTCACATTATTTCAAAATGACGTCTGAATTTTTTTTGCTCATGAAATCATATTATTCTAAATTCGAGAATGAGTGCAATCAAATGAGCCAAGAAAACAATGTTGAATTAAAAGAAAAAAAGTCAACATGAACCTTTCGGTTATTGAGGGTATCCCCCTAACACATACTACACGTCTCTAAGTAGGAATTTTTATTGGGCAGCCAATGTCAGCTCAATTAGATTAAAATTGCACTTGTGATCGTCTTATTAGTCATCGGACGAATTTTCTCAGCTTTGTGGGATTTCTGTATACCTTAAAGACAAATTTCTGGACAGATTGACTTGAAACTTGCATGATTCGCCTTGAAACACTTACTTTGACACTCTATGTAGTAGGTAGTTTAAAAATAAGTTCTCAGGAAGATTCGTGATTGCTGGTTGAAGAGGAGCGAACATAATATTATGTCACTGACAAGTGATCTAAGAAATTAGTATTTTGATTTTCTATGTTCTAAAATGCTTTTAGAACTCTGAGCCCAGTTTAGAATATCATTTCTAAAAATATAAAATTTTGAATGGAATTGTCAACGTATTTAAATCAACAGAACAGGTTCAAAAGTGTCAACTGTCTGTATGTATTGGGAAACAAAAACAGTTGAATAATTTTATATTTAATTATAAATAACTAAAAAAATTATTCGACCGTATATATTCGAACAGCAAATACTAGTAGTATTAGTAATAAGTAATTAAATACATTGTTGAACATTTTCACTGATCAGTCTTTCCATTCAAATGCGAAGAGCTTTTCTATTTTGTATCGTCATCCTGCAAATGATGAAAATAAATAATTTTTAAAATCAATCCTTTGATAAGTAAAGAAAATTTTTACTCAAATTATGAGATTGTGCAACAAACTTTTCAAACAGATGTAATCGTGAAGAAAATGCGTCTTTCAAATTATTGATATCAATTAAATAGACTGCCATTAGAAGCTCGACAGCAATACATATACTCCTTGAAAACAATTATCTGTGCTTACAAGTTATGACAGAAGGACTGCACTCGTGAAAAGGTTCGAAAAAAAAATGTGCTCTAACAAAAAGCCATTTGGTATCTAGCTCAGAAGCTGTATAGCTATTTCGTTTTGAATACAAATCGGTACATCTCATTCTACAGTTATTCATATTCTCAGCAATGAAAGTCAAGCGAATGAATTATCGTTGCACTACTGCAGAGCAATAATTGAATAATATTCACCATTTCAAGATGCATTCTTTCGAAAATCTGTAATCACTGTCATAACTGATTGCAATAGTGAAGCAGCATTTTCACTGCCAGAGCGAATGTTGAAAATTATTCCAGCTTCGAGAATGAAATATTCCACGTCAGATATAGTCTCTTTGATGGCATTACCACTCTGTGACGAAGTAATGCACTTGTTAGCCAGTTGAGCCAGTCTAGTGCGTTCAGAACCGAATGAATCTTCCAAGTCGAATAACTCTAATGCTGGCACAGGGAGGTCGCGAAACGATGGTGGAAATACCTACATATGATCGAGTGTAAACTTTAGCTGCTGGTGGACGTATTTCAGTTACTATAATTTCACAAGCTGTATCAGATACACCACTCACTGCTGGCTGAAGAGGTGGTAACGGAGAATTGAACTGCGGAGGAATCAGCCGCAGGGATTCGTGTCTTATTTTCAGGGCCTCGTATGCTTCTAAAACTTTTGGCACACACTTCATATTCAGTGAATATAATTTTTGATTGAACATGTGGGTGTAATCCGAGTACATAAGGTTGTCATCCGTAGATTCTTGAAGACATCCTCGAACATTGTCGGCCAATATTGTGGTATCAGGTGCCATCACATAATCCAGCAACTACATTAATACCGTAATGTGTAGGAAACTATGGAGACTACACACGTGACCGAGTGCGAGATAACGTTATTAGTATCCATTTGACCAAAGTATTGTGTGCATTTATGGAAATTTATTTATTTTCACTTTTTCTGCATTAGAATAAGCAGAAATACATTCCTAAGCTTACAAGTATAATTAGAAGACTAAAAACTGTAGTCTGAAATACAAAATTTAATTTAAAGAAAAAGTCAAATTGAAGACACATATTATGAATAATTCCTCGGCCGAATGGAATATGGACACCATAAATATTATCTCGCGCTCGGCCACAAATAAACTGTCCGCATACATTCAGAAGAAGAGAAACTTGATTAACGTACTTCAGGATCTTCAGCATCTACATTGTTTAAAAATACTTTATCTGATGTTAGAAAAGTGAAAATCATTTCTCGAAGTTTTTCATTTTTCTCACTCGATAAATATTTATCCGAAAACATATGACCAGAGCCCAGGACAACAATTTTACCACAATGAATGCCTGTAAATTGGTAAAACTGGTTTTATTGTGTAGACAAAATGATGGTATACCATACTTGAGATCCTCTGCTCTTCTAAACTGAGTACCTTTTTATACTAATTTATAAAAATGTTCTTAAATCAGTAAAGGTATGTTTTAAATGCGAGCAAACGTATCATTGTGAGAGTAGAGCAATACAACGTCTATCAAATCTATACAGATTTGGATAACAGTGTGACCATCATGTGAAGGTATAGATTAGAAGTGTTTCAGCTGACCTAAAGAAGCGCAAATACGAGTACGAAGAAACCTATTCCTATATAAGTCCAATCTTACCTTTATGTGGAGTAGAGTAAAAAGCGCATACTGGCCGACAAACAGGAAATGCAACAGAGCCGCTCGACAAAATTGGAATAGCAGGCTTAACGACATTAATGGTAGCTCCAAACGGATAGACGAGCATGAATGACCTACGAATAGAAAACTGTGTGCAATACATTGCTTATACGAAAACGATTTAATGGATTCCGACCCAATCTGCAAACTGTGACACATATGTGGAGGAGAAATGTGACATAGATGTGACAAAAATTCAAGCAATCAGGAAGCAGTGGCACTTTTGTGACACTGATATGATTCCATTTTTCTCCGGTGGAAAAAGTATAGGTCACATCAGTGTCACTGCTTCCTGATTGGTTGAATTTTCGCCACATCTATGTCACATTTCTCCTCCACATTTGTGTCACACTGCAGATCGAGATGGTAAAAATATAGTTGAGCATATGTACTTGTCGTAGTCTACACTAGAATCATCGGTGAGAAATTTATTGACGCCACCGTTGACAATGCCATCAGAGAGTAAACACTCTTTGGGGTGAAAATATTTGTAATATTGAGTTCTAATAACGCAATCTGCCATCGACAAAGTACAAATTTAGTATGTGCAGAGTACATATTATAGATGCGAATATTTGAAGTTGACTCGATGCCATACCATTATTGATCATCATGCCGTATTCTTCTAGCAAGAAATTAACATTGGTGTGAAAAAATTTTTCTCCACCTTCGCCTAAAGCTACCAACAACGAGCCACCACGCTCGATATATTCTCTGATATGATTAAATTCATCATCTGTGAAAGGAGCACGAGGACCAGCCAAAACAAATACCGAGATATCGGTTAGGACCTTAGAAGTGACCTCTTCTTTGTTACTGTCAATGACCGAAAGATAGAAGAACAAGTTATTACATGAGAAATGTGACATGGAAATTGAAATTCCATCATAAGTACGAGTACAAATGATACAGAAAATGAATGCATACTTGAGTACAGTAAAGTTTCCTTTCAATTTCCTGGCCAGCGTTTTGTAATTATCGCTAATCCTGAATAATTCATTTTTAGATACGTCAAATAAAACACTACGTTTGTCATTCATATTTCAAACAGTGAGGTAACTTGCGAGTTCCCAGCATTTATAATCAAATATATTCCCAAGATGAGCCAGTTAAAGTATTTTGAGAATTTATCAATTGCGACATTCTTCAAAATTATTTCAACCTAGTAGAAAGAAATTAAAAGTAAATAGTTAATGAAGTGGATCGAAAATACTAGCAATTATCTGTACCACTTACAGATTGAGGTAAAACATTTTCTTATTAGATTGAAATAATAAATTGGGTAGGACTATTATCATTATTATAGGTAGGTAGTAGGTACTAATAAATTCAATTAATTTAGTCTATTGTAATGACTTGGTACATATAAGTAAGTTGTACCTGGTGGCCAATTTATTTGTAAGTCTAAAACCTGCTAACTGAAATTTTGTAAGTTTTACAAAACAATTCTAAATGTCTATAAGACATGTTCGGAAATACCATAATTAATTAATCAATTTTATGGGTGACCTCTCCGAGGTCACAAAGTCACTTTACTGGAGGTTAGCGGAACAAAATATTTCAAACACAAGTAAAACAATGAGAAGAAGCCATTATGGTCTTTGTAGGAAAGAATCCCACAAATCTATAGAAAAACGAGACGAGGGAAAATTAGAAACCACACATGAAAAACAAGTATTCCGAAAAAGGTGAAATTGCTAATGAATTCCTCCTTTCATCGAGCTTTGAAAACAAAATTGTGCGACAGAGCTGAAATTGAGTGGAATGGTTGGAATGGCGCAAAATGAAAAATACTTCGATATTGAACTTGTGACTTTGCTTTGTGGGAAAAATTAAAATAGTTATTGCGTGCTTTCGAAAGCACAGATCAATCTGTCCAGAAATTTGGCTGTAGAAGCATTGCAACATTGTCATCCAATTATTTGATATGTTCTTTAAAAAAAAGTCTTTAAATTTAAAAACAAACGCAGAATGCTGTAACCAGTTTAGATAGAGAAGGTTAAACACTACTTCTCTACAATAGTTGCCTAAACGATTCAGGCAGTTGTTTTAACTCTGAACCAATTTTTGTATCTCTAGGTTGAAGGAACCCTAATTTTCTCATGACTTTTGTGCACTTCAATCACCAAGGGTGCTCTGATTCTTCTTCACATCACTGATGATCCCCTCCTGAATATTCCAAAATCTTTCCCCTCCTATCAAAAAATTTTTGGATTGCTATTTGAAATAGGACTCTTTTTCAATCATGAGAATTCACTTACCTGAATTCTTGTGATGTAGAGAAATACAATTAACTACCAGTTCGATCACTGTCGCCTTGTTATCAATGAAAACTTTTAAATTATGTATCGACAAGTACATAATAATACATTATAGCACTTATTAATAAATTGAGAACTTGGAAACTGCTGTTAGTGGTTCATATTGCACAAAATAAAACGAGAGTAGATTTAGTCAAATGTTGAATGAAAGTGAATTGTACCTTTGTTTATTATTTGGTTCACATAGCAACATCACCATGGGGTTAAGGCTCCCTATTGATATAAATTGGTGCGGGTTGGGGTGGTTTTATGCGTACGATTTTTCTTTCGGATAGTAAAACCTCTAATTTTTGCTATCTGGTTGGTATCACTGAGCTCACTAATCGACAGGCGACATCGGTTTTTCATAATATTATCTAAAATAAAATTGTTTTTCTTTAGTCTATTTTTGTAAGCATAAACCATTATAAGAATTATTGATACGAGAGTAGAAACCGTTATTCAGATATTTAACTTAAACGCAGAAAAATAGCTGCAGCCTTCACTGAAGTTTCGTGAAGGCGAAAGATGAATTCTCTTTTACAACAAGAGATTATAAAAAATATCCAAAAATGTTTCTTATAAAAACAAAATTGTTTGAATATGAAGCGCCTAGGGACTTATAAATATTTCTTCATAATTCTTTCCAGAAAAATTTTACTTGGTTACTTTTTCAATCTTATAAGTAAAGGTATAATGACGTCATCAACATCTTTTGAAATGTTATAACTAGTGTTCTATGTCATACATAGGTATGATGACGTCATCTACTCAGTTATAACATTGAGCTATAAATAAATCTTATAAGTGTATGATGACGTCATCAACAGCTTTTTAACTGTTATAACTAAGTACATATAACATTGAGCAATATGTTATAACTAGGTATGATGACGTCACCATCTGCGGTTCTTATGTTATACGTAGATATGACGTCATCATCTACGGTTCTTATATTATACATAGGTATGATGACGTCATCATTTGCAGCAATGTGATGACGTGGGTCTCCTATGTTATATCTGGGTATGATGACATCATCATAACATTGGACTATCACGGAAGGACAAAAACTGGCGGACATTATGTTTTTGGGCGGACATTAGGTTTTGGGCGGACATTATGTTTTGATTGACTAACGCCCAATACAAAGAATTCATCTTCAATAATGAAACCATTTTGGAGCATTTTTCTGAAGTTTAAAGGTGGGCCCCCTATACGAGACTAAGTAGGGGACCAGTACAAAATGTTATTTTGCCAGTACAAAACGGTACAAAATGAGTACAAAATGATAAGACCATTTTGGATCATTTTTCTGGAGTTTGAAGGTCAACACCCTATACGAGACTAAGTAGGGGACCAGTACAAAATGTTATTTTGCCAGTACAAAACGGTACAAAATGATGAGACCATTTTGGATCATTTTTCTGGAGTTTGAAGGTCAACCCCCTATACGAGACTAAGTAGGGGACCAGTACAAAATGTTATTTTGCCAGTACAAAACGGTACAAAATGATGAGACCATTTTGGATCATTTTTCCGGAGTTTGAAGGTCAACCCCCTATACGAGACTAAGTAGGGGACCAGTACAAAATGTTATTTTCCCAGTACAAAATGGTACAAAATGAGTACAAAATAATGATACCATTTTGGAGCATTTTTCTGGAGTTTGAAGGTCAGCCTCATATCTGAGCATAGGTAAGGAACCAGTACAAAATGTTATTTTGCCAGTACAAAACGGTATAAAATGAGTACAAAATAATGAGACTATTTTGGAGCATTTTTCTGGATTTTGAAGGTCAGCCCCCTAACTGAGCGTAGGTGGGGGAGCAGTACAAAATAATGAGACCATTTTGGAGCATTTTTCTGTAGTTTAAAGGTGGGCCCTCTATCTATGACTAGGTAAGGGAGCAGTACAAAATGTTTTTTTGCCAGTACAAAACGGTACAAAATGAGTACAAAATAATGAGACCATTATGGAGTATTTTTCTGGAGTTTGAAGGTCAGCCCCATATCTGAGCATAGGGCCAAGTACAAAATGTTATTTTGCCTGTACAAAACAGTACAAAGTGAGTACAAAATGATGAGACCATTTTGGATCATATTTCTGGAGTTTGAAGGTCAACCACCTGTCCAAGACTAAGTAGGAGAGCAGTACAAAATAGTTATTTTGAAAGTACAAAACGGTACAAAATGAGTACAAAATAATGAGACCATTTTGGAGCATTTTTCTATAGTTTAAAGGTGGACCCCCTATCTATGACTGAATAAGGGAGTAGTACAAAATGTTATTTTGCCAGTACAAAACGGTACAAAATGAGTACGAAATGATGAGACCATTTTGGATCATATTTCTGGAGTTTGAAGGTCAACTCCCTATCTGAGACTAAGTGGGGGAGCAGTACAAAACAGCCTTCACTGAAGTTTTGTCAAGGTGAAAGATGAATTCTCTTTTACAACAGGAAATTATAAAAAGTATCCCAAAATGTTTCTTTTAAAAATAAAATTGTTTGAATATGAAGCGCATAGGGACTTATTAATATTTCTCATAAGTTTATGAAGAAAATTAGTATGTGTTCCATGTTATAGGTACCTATGATGACGTCATCAGCTGAGGTATAATATTGAACTATAACAGAATTAAGTGTATGATGACGTCATCATTTGCATCAGTATGATGACGTCATCGTACCCATTTATATTGTATAAACTGTAGATGATGACGTCAGCATTTATACGTAGCGTAGGTATGATGACGTCATCCTAACATTGGACGCTGAATGAAGAAATATTAACAATGCTTCTGCCAAATAGTCAGACTCTAATGTTCTCTTTCTTGGTTACAGCTGTAGGATGGTTAGAGGTCCTTATTTTTGGATACTTATCTTTTGATTCCTGATAATCTTGATTTTGTATTATAAATTTAAAAGAAATTTTGGAAAATTATTACTTTTCTCCTTTCCTAGAATAAAATTGTAACTTTTTACTTGAGAGATTGTGACTTCCTGACCGCTGCTATACACCTATTAGAAAACCTGCTTTTCCTAGGAAAGCTCCCAATCTGATATTTCTTTTTGTCCTCTCACAGGTTGAAGTAAAAATCGAAATTCAAAGGCCGACTCATGTCCGTTTATGTGGCATCTTAAAACGCCATCGTAAATGTAAAAATAATTTCCTCTACAGCGGGTACTTTTTCTTCCGCTCGCGCCCCCCGCCATTCGCCCTTTGAGTAGATGAAGAAAATGAAGATACGAGAGTATGCGGCAGTGTAAGATGAACTGTTTACACGGTTGGTATGTGTGGCGTGCGAAATCAATTAAATGAAGACACAAGGTTCGTAGAGGGAGAGAGAAAAGAGAGTTTAAACGTCAGGGGATGAAGAAGTGGAGCAAGGAGAGAGCGTAAAAAAAAAGGGAAAACTTTTAGTTTCGCCCCTATGTTAAACGTGGTCATAAATACGTGATAAAAATCTAAAACGGTAGCTTGTATCTCGTTTTTAATTTTTCACACATCATAATAACGACGCTAAAAACGTGTGATATGTGATGTGTGAAGGGTACAGTGAAGGGGGCTGCTAAAAGAAATGTTATAAATAAAGCTATGGGGGAAGTCCACGCCACGAAGCCTCATTGTGGCTAACGATAGGTTAATTTAGTTTCTTTGATTGTGACGGCAACATTTCTTGATTTTTTTATTAGTGTTTCTCTATAGTGTGGCGCATGACTTGGGGGCGTGATGGGGCAGCTTTGATAAGCCTCTGCTCCGGGTAATAGTAAACACGGGAGATTAAAGTAGTGGTATAGAGTAATGAGTTGTTGATTTATACACTTTTGTCTATCAAAAAGAGGATGCATCTAGTTAGAAAGTTCTATCTGCCATGCTGAGGAATTTGATAATTCGCAGTTTTCCAGTAAGCCTTATAAAGCCGAGCAGCTACTCGATGTTTTGAATAGCATACTTGAAAATTAGTTTTCATTTCCATTTTTTTCCTTTTCATTTATAATTATTATAATGGAAGAGAATTTCAAGAGTTTTCTAATGATAGCCGCGAATGCCCGTCCATATAACAAAAATCGAACTTGCTGCGACTCCTGATTGGCGCAATGGGGTTCTACTCAGCACAATAGTATTTTATAAAATGAAAAGATTAACTTGTTTCATTAGTTCAGAATTTAAAATCATTTTATTAAAAGCAAAATGGGTAAAAAGTTACGCATCAGAAAGCTTGTCGGAGACTCCGCATCGATAACAAAAACGTCGACACATTAAAAAATGAATTCGGCCGAAAATTTAAGATGAAACTCTCCTCAACGCCTATTTTGCTAATTAGCTCTGCTTCCTCAAGTTCAGTAAATACGAAAGTTATTCGAAAGCCAGTCCGTAGTACTTGTTATCAATTTTTTGGAACATATATATTCGTAGTAGTAAGCCACAGCATAATTCGACGTGATCCTACAGCAACCCTTTCCCCTTCGCCCCCCCTCCCCAATCATGTGTGTTGTTTATTTTGCATATTGAATATTCGTCGACCTCGAAAATAGATTTTTTTTTTTTGTTTGCTCCTTTCTCGTGTAGTGCCTCCAGGCGAACCAAGTGTATACGACGAGAATGGCAATAACTTGGTTCAGGGAACAAGTCGAGCTTACGAAGAAGGAGCCACGATGACGTTGAAATGCGTTTCACGAGGAGGTAAATAAAATTTATTTTCATCTTTATTTTCGTCGATGCTTTTTCTCGCTTGATCCCATTTGCTTACCGCCCCATACCTTTACTTGGAGCAGGTATACGAATATTTTTCCGTTTCCAAATTCACAATTTTAGCAGGTTTTCGATAGAAAACCTTTCAATTAATTTTGGTCTAACTTTCACAAATAGATAGGCATGGGACCTTCACGGTTATTCGTTTCATGATCCAAAGATTCCAAAAATACTCATCTCGCATTTTGTATTTCTTTCTTTATATTTTGATACGTTTTTCAAGGAGCAAATTCCTTCGAATTCTAACGAATTGAGAAAACTTTGCCCAACAGTTTCCCGAATTTGAAACAAACATTTTTTGGTTGTACTCGTATTTACCAGCAGCCATTTAGAAAATAGTCGTTGGGGAAATAATTTTTGGTGAATTTTTACTTTCATCCCTATACGTTTCACAAAATCCTAAAACATAAAATTTATATTATGGTTCACGACACTCCTCTGTACTATCAATCGAAAACCTGCGCTCTTCTAGCTGGGCTTGCTGCGCTACAATTTTTTATTTTTTATTTATTCGTCAAAGAACATCGAAAATAGTAGCTAACCTTGTCCCTGTTTTTCATTTTATTTACTTTTTTGTTTGTTTAAGTTATATGTGCTTTCATTTCCTCATACTACCTTTATTATCGAATATGGTCTAGTTTTGGAAATGGAGAGTAATCTCTATCGAAATGCTGACAAACTGGCCGATGTGTGTCAACGAATGTTGCTGCTAAATTTACGACCAGTCTGGAATATTTTTTATTGGAGCAGGAGGGGGAGAAGGGACATTACAACAAAAAAAGTTACACATTTTTAGGGATGTTGGAAATTTGCTGTTTTTTTTTTTTTTTCTTTAGGCGATAGTTTTTCCAGCGAAAAGTTATTCGGTTACGTGCCTTTTTGGAGGAAAAATACATCTGGCAAAAAAAAAAAAGAAAAAAAAAAGGGAAAAAAAGAAAACAATTTGAAATCTGATTTTTACACTGTTCACGAATCTATTTTTTTGCTGGCTGTATTTTCTTTTCATTCTGTTTTTTATTTTCATTATCAAGCTTGTAACTTTTTTTTTTTCTTTTCAATGCCCAGTTTTTCCCATTCTTCTTTTTTTCAGCTATAACTTACTCTTTTGTCTCAATACCAGTAAATAACATTTCGCCCGGCTGGTTTACGTGGTTAATCCCGAAAGAGTAATTTACTAACTTGTAGAACGAAGTAAGCCCCTCCATTCTCTATTCTCTCGCCACTATCTTGGCGAAGGAAAATGAGAAAAAACTGTCTACAGATGAAGGAAAAATGTATGACAACTTTTGGTCCCAGATTTGGCGCGTGGAAGAAACGAAAGTAACTTATTTTCTCGAAGCCATTATAACGGTGAAACAAGAAAGCTGCGAGGGCACGAATACTATAAAACTGTAGGGATCTAAAATTGGACAGTTGAATCGTGGCCTCTGTCAAAAAAATGGACACCTAGCTGCATTGTGTGTTGTAGAAAAAATTATATGAATTCCTTTTTTTTTCTTTTTTTTTCGTGTTCGACCTCACAGTTTCAGACATAATACATTTCACATCATTGACGTCTAGTTATATTATTATGAATTTATGGACGTGGCGAGCAAAAATGTGAATCTGGAGAGTGTAGATATGCAGGAAGGGGATAAGTCCACTTTTTCAAATGTCATAGGAGAGAGAAAAAAAAAAAACATTTAACGTCACTTAGCCGACTTATGTAGCTTCTCAACTTTGAAATCTATTCTCTCAGCAATGGTTGCATTTAGTAGGACTCAATTTGTTGAAAAAGTGCGGATTTATCCTCTTTTAGCGTATCTCTATTGAGTTTAAAAGATTAAAACCGTGATAATTGTAGAAAATATAAATCTAAATTGAGAAATTTAGAATAGAATAATATTTTGAACAAGTATAACTTGAAGCTAGACCAATAAATTCACTTTAAAAACTTTATACTTTGCTCACATTTGTAGGGCGTCCTAGGCCACAGCTCCAGTGGTGGCACGAAGGAACATTACTGGAGTCTCACAGTACGGCCCTGCCCAATGACGTGGATCCAGACGCATCCAGCGCCGTGATTACAGTTACCAATTTGAATAGATCTCATTTTCATACGACCTACTCGTGCCAAGCCTTTAACAACAATGTCACAGCTCCAGCAGCCAGATCCGTTGTAGTGAATATGTTCCGTGAGTGCCTACGTTTACTTTTCTATAAGTACTAAATTTTTTCCCCTTTCTGATTTTTTTCAAGAAATTTGAAGATAGTGGGAAAATTTATTTAGAGGTCTGGTGAAAACAGATTTGTATTTATATCGTTTCTATATCCTAACTTAATGTTTCTGACGTGTACGAGTATATTTTTTGTGGTTAAAAGGGAGAGTATTCAAACCCCATACCATGTCTTATCTACTTGATGACGACTCTTCCATTTCGTATAATTACACGTTAAGTTCATTACAACGGTTGGGTATAAATATCATGCAACCATATGATGAGGTTTTGTTTTTATTGCATCAATACTTTCACCTCTCTGTTCGCCATTTCAGAATCAATGCCCCTTTCGATCCTTAATAATTTTTAATTGTCGTCGTGTAGTTGGCAGCTATTTTGCGGAAACTGGGAACGATACGCTACAAGTTTACTTTCGACATTTACTCCGAGCGTTTTCTTAATTAATCATTTTCCGCTGCAACAAAAGGTGCTACAAAAGCATTCGAGACTAATTTCTGCTTCACTTCTTACGACGTTTAGAACATTTTCTTGCTACTCTTCGTCATTTTCTTAAAGAGTGAAATATGATGCGTGTGCATATTATATGCTATAGGTCCGCATGTTAGCGAGAAATACGTAGAGAAGGAGCTGAATTAAGTGAAGAGTGTTGTTGACAATCAGCCTGCTTATAGTTTCGCTTAATAGCTGCTCAAGTTTAGAAGGTTACAGAGGTTTGCACGCTCAAGTAGCGCTTCAATGGAAGGCGCGTATCAAATAAAGGCCTCTGTCAAAAAATTGCATATTCTCGGATATTTGCATTCGAATTCTGAATTAAATAATAATTTCATTCGATTACACTCTGAGGGGGTATTTATATTTTTGCCCAATCTGTGGGCTATTAAAAAAGCTGTATCTCATGAATGTAGTATTTGCAAAAATAGATTTACAACGATTTGAGTGAAATTCTACATAGTGCCTTTTTGCATGTCTTGACTTGATTGACTTGAAGCAGTTTTAGAAAAATTCAAAAAATATGATGAAACCCCATAAACAAAATTATAATTCACAATATTATGTATATCTATAGAATCTATAGATTATGAAACTGACGGATTTGAAAAAAATGCTATATTTGACTATATCCACCTCCAGTTCAATCTGGTACTTGCTGGTATAAAAATAGACTATTGACTGACAAGGGGTAAAAAGGTAGCAGAATTTTAGTACGAGTATATCTGTATTCTTGGTGAAGATTTGCTCCAGACCTACCGTCATTTGCCAATGGCGGACACCTTCCCAATAGCGGTCACCTTCTTTTTCATTTTTGTATATTTAGTGTTTAAATCGACTTATAATGATTCTGATGATGTCACATGGTAGCTGTTACCCATGGTAATGCGTTGAATCACTCAACTAAATTTTTGCTCCATCCAATAGAAATATTTGGCCATTAATTATGTTCTTGTCAATTAAAATATTCAATTTCGTAATTATTGCAAAGAAAAAGATTAGATAGTAAACATTTTTAAAACTGATAATTATCTATTCCTGTGATTATTAAATAATGTTCCTTCAAAGCATCAATGATCCTAAACCATTACAAACATTGAATTTTACAGTTTCAGAATTATTTCATCTGTTTCAAACGTTTTTTTGAGGGTGTCCGCCATTGGAAAATTCAGTCTGTTTGAAGGTTTCCAGTGGCGGACACTTGCTTTTATGCACAACTTGAGGCTGGAATAAATCCTATACCTACTATAAACCCAAGGTATGAAGCCAAAGGATGACAGCCATGCCTTGTGACATCATTGAGTTTAATTGGATTTGTTTTTTTTTTGTTCATTTAATTATTTGAAAAATGAATATATCTACACAAATGTGCATGGTAAAATGTTTTCAATTTGTTTTTTATCCAGTTGTCTCTATAAGTGGATGTGTGGAGGGGAGTTGAGCCCCGGAATGGACAGAGGGTGAAGCCCCTTACTAGTCAACATCATAATTGAAAAATATAATAACAATTATTCACGTTTTTCTCTACATAACAAATATTTTTCTAGGTGTCCGCCATTGGTGTGTCTGCTACTGGAAAAATGAAAATTTTGATGTCCGCCATAGGCAAAATTTAGATAGTTGGGAAAAATGATAGGGTGTAATATGTGTATGGGTTACGGGGGCCAAAAGGGGAGAAGTTTTTAGAAGAAGGTGGGGGCAAATATTCAAGGCATCAAGCAAAATAATTGAAGCATTTTTCAGCAAGCTATGAAAAAATTAAGGAAAAAAATGCCTTAAGGTGTCCGCCATTGGCAAATGACGGTATTTGACAATTACTACGTCTTCACAACTTCAGTCAGTATAGATGAGTAATAATTCAACTCGAACGGAAAACAAGAAAATTGATAAGTCATAAAAATATGGCGATTGATTCCTTCAATTTTCGGGTATTCAGCTCCGGATACTCGGAGACACGTGAAAATTTTAGTCGGGCCTGCAGAACGTGCTTAGCTTTGCGTGGCATATTTACGACTTTTTAATAGACGTGTATACACTTGCTATATTGTAGCGAGAGGGGAATTCTCGAGTGGCTTCTTAATTATTCTGCTCAACATTTTTGATACCTATATTGAAAATAATTGGTAATCTTCAGGCTCCTGCAGTACATTAAAAAATGAGAAACGTGCGTAGAAATTATTCTTAATTTAATATATGGACCGTAGTACATTTAGTATGTCCAACCGGTGGTGGTATCATATTAACATTCTGAGCCAATGAATGTCACAATGGAATCTCTCTTTTTGCATTGTTCTTGCTTGATTGACGGATAGCTGCCTTTGTATCAATTTTAATTGTTCTCCAAAATTTGTTTGGTACTTTTTTCATTGTTTTTCTTTTGTATGTTGTTTGCAGTGGCTCCCCTAGACGTGTTGATGACGAGCAACGCGAGCATGGACGAACGATTTAGTGCTGAGCGCACATACACGGTCGAGTGTCGAGCTATCGGATCCGTGCCACCGGCGAAAATCACGTGGTGGAAAAACGATCAACTTGTTGATGATTTGCCTGCGATTGTAAGTTTGTGTCAAAGTTCGCCTTACCAAAATCGCAGTTTCAGTTATCAAGCTATGAGGATAATTGAAATTGATGTTGGAGGTCGTGTTTTACTGTAGAAATGTATGGAAGTTCGATCATCTCACTAGTCATCTTGTATGGTGCTGATTTAGTGAAGTTATAAGTCGAGCTGATATTAATCAACGATCGTTGAACTTTCCACTTCTGCATGTAATGAGTCTCATTTAGTGTATCTGATTGTTGAATAATTTGACTTTTTTACAGGAAACTTTTGTAGAAAATGCTTCCATATCAGTATTGACTTTTGTTCCTACCAGAGAGGATAATGGAGTATTTTTGAAGTGCTCCGCCACCAATCCTAATGTGAAAGTATGGAGGAAAGAAGCGTCGATAAAGCTGAATGTCGAATGTGAGTATTCTGGTTGACAAAATTTTCTGTTGAACCAGCCTTAGGCTGGTCTTATTTGCTCATGTAGAACGGTCAAATCAATTATATTTTATAATAATGTTGGAAATGCTTCATCCCAATTTTGTACAGTTAAGTACTACGGGGTGTTCTATGGTGTCTCGACAAAAATTAATTAATTGTGTACTAATGATTTAAGAATGCATAAAACGTGCTCCAATGCTTACGCATTCATTAGACGTTTTTGATTTTACCACATTTCAACCAGCCTATTGTATTTTTTTTATTCCCATTCTTGTATGACTTTTTCATCGCCATCGTCGTCTGTTTTATAATTGATTCGATTGCCTATTCTGGTATCTCGGTCTGTTGTGGTGCGGAAACAATAATTACCGCGTCCTCCGCGATGAATCGATAATATTAACGTGGTCGCCTTCTAATGAACTCGCATATCTTCATCGAATTTTCATCATCCCTTTTCGCAGATGCTCCTGACGTGAGCTTGGTTTTGGGACCAGAACTGAAGGCGGACGACATCAAAGAGGACCAAGACGTGTATTTTAATTGCGACGTCGACGCGAATCCGCCAATTTACAAACTAGTATGGAAGCATAATGTGAGTATTTATTATTTTATTAATTATATTTTCAGTCTGGGAAAACGATAAATAATATAAGGAGGGTTCTATTTCGGTTTAAAGTGCTACTTTTGAAAGCAAATCATTGGTTCGGCTGTAGAGGAAAATTTTCATTTCACTGTACTCACATATCGATATTAACCACACAGTAAGGAATTCTAAACAAGCTGAGTTTGTAGTGCTAATTAGCACTACAAAGTCAGTTAGCACTACAAAGTCAGCTTGTTTAGAATTCCTTACTGAGTGGTTAATATCGATATGTGAGTACACTCCTCTACCCCTGTGGGTGCCAAAGGGTTAAGGGGCAAATGAATTAGCTCGATGACCTCTCAGATTGACTACCTACACCTTTAGAAAAAAAAAAGGAATCGTAAATCACGTAGATAATTCGATTGTAAAACTTAAAATAATATATTTACATCGGTTACGTGTGCTTGCATAATGGCCATACATGTATATGTGGATAATGTATTCCAAACTCCCTAATTACTCATAATCCGGTATTACCTGTCTATGATATAAAGTCAAGTCTGAAGGAAGTTTGACGTGTCGAGAACTCAGAGAGTACTCTTGAGGAAGAGTACAAATTTTTCCAGATATAGGTACTATAATAATACATGTGATCTCCTCCAGTAAAACATATTCTAATAGTACAGGATGATCCAAATGAAATGCAACCAGAATCTGGTTGTAATTTAATTTTTTGTGCGCTTCATTTGGATCCTCTGTACTGAAGATTTGGGCCACCGAATGTTATGCTCAAAGAAAAATATTTCTAACAAGTGTATTTAAATTTACTTTTCACTGATCTAGCAAGAATGGTCTCTGGCACTTCAGTAGTACGGAAACAAAAACCCAAAAAGCTGAATTAGCCCATTCAAAATTACGAGTATACTTGATTTAAAAAAAAGCCTGAAGGCCAGAGGACATGATCGATGCATGTTCTTCAGCTTTTTTTGTAAATTTTACAAACTTGATGGTGTAGTAAAATTTACGAATTTGGAGGTAGCAGGTTTTGCATTTGGGAATTTGGCCGCTATCACTGTTGAGGTCAGAGGCCCGGTGCGACCGTACCACTAAACCCCCTAGGTGGGCGCCACGGTTTGGGCCGTTATCACTATTGAGGTCTTGTTCTCGCCAAATATGCGTTACCTATAATGATGATATTTCCCTTTTCTTCGACTTGAAAATTTGTTACGTTTTTGAGGGTAAGGTTGCCGGGGGAGGTTAAGTATTCGCCCTTCGAGGCGAGATCGTTGACACGCGATTCGATTAATTCCGAAAGGGACAAATATTGAAAGGAAAATTGGCACTTATACGTGCGCTGACGATGACGACGTGTTTTTACAGGGCGTCGACATCCAGCAGAATGTGAAGAATGAGATCAGGGTTAACGGAAAGTCGTTGGTATTGAGAAGTGTGAAAAAGGAATCGATGGGGAATTACAGTTGTGTGGCGTCGAACGTCGAAGGCGATAAAAAAAGTAATTCTGTGGAGTTACGCGTTTCGTGTAAGTATTATTATCTCCGCGTACGTATAGCGTATAAGTACTCGTTCGCCCAGGGCATGTTGCTCGCAAATCGCATCTTCGGTCCCTTGTTGATCTTCGGTACAAAGCCTTCAACCACGTCCCCTTAGCTGGTATACTTGATGGATTATTGTGGCTTGAGAAGTTCGCTTGTGCGTAGGTATAGACTATTACTTTTCACATAAAATCTAGGTGCTTTGCGGTAAAGGCTCAAAGAACGGTATAACCGTCTCTCCTCGATGGTTACTAGGTCCTCCATCTCGGAGCGGGTATTACTTTATCATAATTGGAGAAAAGTATAGTAACACGTTTCGAAGGAGTAAACAACATTTTATTTCAGCAAGCCAAAACCATTATACATTGATCCTTCGAGATGAGATATTCCTCTATTTTTATCATGAAACATATAGGAATTTTAGTTTCAACGTGGTTTCGCCGTGAGCTTGAAAAACGCGTTCTTCACCTTCTCCATTGTAAAAAATGTACCGTAACATCATTTTTCAACACACTCTTGAAGAGCCAAGATAATGAGGAATTCTGTTTTCTCGAAGGACGCTCTAAGTTAAGTTTCAAATACGCATTAATTTTAAGTAGGTACCTTCATAAACTATTATGAAGGAGGAATATTAGTCTCATAATAATTCATCATGATGTTTCTCAATTCTGTTTGTTTTTATATTATTATTTCATTGACAATTCAAATGTAATGCCATAGGTAGCTCTGTTTTATTCTTCAGAGCGTCCAAGTGCCCTTACTGTGCAGTGTGCAGGCAATTTTCTTCTCATCGTTATTTCCTTATTTTTCGGCTTGCTTTTTTGCAGATAAACCTGTCTGTAAGCCTAATCAAAAGCTCGTTTATGGAGCTGCTCGAGATGAAAATATTCAAGTGGTTTGCGAAGTGGACTCGAATCCGGAGCCGGATACCTTCAAATGGTCTTTCAATCATTCTCAACAACCAATACCAGATAAATACTACAGTCGTGTGGACAAGCGGCGTGGTATCTCCATATTGACGTTTACGCCGAAGTCAGAAATGGATTTCGGATATTTAACGTGCTCGGCTACCAACCAAGTGGGATCTCAAGTGTTACCTTGCCACTTTCAAGTCATTCCTGCAGGTGAATAATATTGTTTAACTCGCTTACAATAAGTAATTGCTTTCGGACCCCGTAATGCCTTGCCATTTGTCTTTTTCGTTCATAAATGAACATGGTGTTGGTAATTTCGACCCTTCAGTTGCTTAAACCTTCCATGATAATCCATACGTCAATTTCACAAAAAGTGTATAACATCTAATATTAATTTTGCACATCATGAAGGAGGTAGAGGGGTGGGTTCGATACTGACTTTAGTGAGGTTCCAGACAATAATAGATGTTGGGTATCTCAAGTTGAATCTGGTTTATGTTTAAGCCCCCCCCCCCCTTCAAGCTAGTATTGTACCGCCATCCCATGATGACAGAACGCATCCTTTTTTGGTTTTATTTTTCCTCAGCTTTCTAGAATTTTCCACTGCCTCTATAATATTAATTTTTTCGTCGCCTGCTTTTTTTTTCGCCTTTAAATTGATCTTCACGAGTCCCTCGCTAAAATGTGAAATGGATCCAGGTGTTTCAAAAAAATAAGGTTAAAAATACGACTGAAGATGGGGGACAACAAAAAAAGGAAAAAAAAAGGAGAGAATGTTTAAAAGGCATGCATCGTAAGAAGAAAAGTTTTACTACTACCTTGGGAAATTTAATTTTTCTCGTTTCCACTCTATTTTATGAGATATGCCCGTCAGAAGCAAGATAGGTCTAGTCGATATTTTACGCATTACAAGGAAGTAAGTTTTTTCCCTCCTTGCGAATTCTGTAAGTCTCTATTAGAGACAAATTCCTTCGGCTGAAGCATCTACAAAGTTTAGCGTTTGGAAAAACCAAATACCAACAGTATTTTGCCCATAAAGATTTTTATCGAAGTTGACTGGTACGAATGTCCAACTTGATACTGCCAAACTTTTCTCGTAAATAGCGAATTTCATTTATAATTTTATTCCGTTGTTCGTAAAATTGAAAAAAATTTAACGAGAAGTTGTATTTTGGTTAATTTTGAAGGATCCAAATAACGTTACGATGATACGATCCAAGTTTTATTTCCCATAGTTCTGTAAATCCCGAATAATCTTGTTGCGAGTTTTCTCTTGAATTGTGTGGAAAAAAAAAAAAAAAAAAAGACTAAGAGGAGTAAGCTCCACGACGTTAGCTTCTGCACTTTTTCATTCGCATTTCCAGTGGTTCAGTATCAATATAATAACCACACATACAAATGAAATTGACACTGAAATGCGCGACAACATATTCATAAATTACGACGAGCTCGACTGAAAGTTTAATAATTTTTCTATCCACAAAAAACACGCATTGGAAAAACACCCTCCGTGTGTTTCTCGAATTTCATGTAAAGTACAGAGAAATTTCCCTTCAATTTCATCTCCTCAGTGAATTGCCCTTCATTACATTCTTAAGTAGCCGCATGGTCGGGCGAATTAAGGGTGCTAACGTTTTTGGGACACCAAGAGGAAAGAAATCAAATCAGAAAATGCTGCAGTAGGAATAAAATGAGAAGGCTTCATATGCAACAAAAATTTTGTCGTTTTTATTTTTGGATCAGAATTTGCACTCATTGATTGAAATATTCCTCCACTCATGAAGTAAATACTTACTAGTTTTATTTCAATTAGATTCCTGTTTTTTTTTTTCAATAGAGTAAGTGAAATTATATTATGACACTCTCCTGGTATAAGAAGAAGTTGATTTGTGGAATCATCAATTTTTGCGATAGAACCTTTAAATTTGAATCAAATTAAAATGAAAATTTGACCCTCCTAACTGATAAAAAGTTATACGAAAGGCTGCGGCATAGAACGGTTGTTCTCGAAATTTAATATTACGTACCTATATTTCCGTTTACGAGTTGAAATTTGATTTTACTCGAAATTTTTTTTCTTTGCTTACCTCCTGCTCAAATATATAGCTGCCCCGTATTCGCCGCACAATTGCACAATTGGCAACGTGACGACTGTCTCGTTGGAGGTGCGCTGCAGGGAGGGCTTCGACGGCGGGCTGGAGCAAAGCTTTTGGCTGGAGGTGATAAATTCGACGACCGGAAGCGTCGTGCTGAACGTATCCTCGCAGGAGCCGTATTTTAAGCTGAGCAAGCTGGCGCCCGGCAATAGCGTCCAAGTGAAAGTTTACGCGGCCAACGTGAAAGGACGCAGTCAGCCGTTCGAATTAGAAGGCTCGACCCTGAAAGCGGAGAAACACACAGGTAATGTACCTCGAAATTCGTATACATGGATGTTTTACAAACCTCATCCTTTTCCATTCTTTTTTTGTCCATCTCCTTTGCTTCTTTTTTTTTCTGGTTCATTTTTGAGTCCCATTTCTACCCCTTCGAGTTACTTCTTTTATTTTTTGCTAAGGTACTTTTGCTCTTTCTTGGTTGGCTGGAAAATATATCTACGTTTTTCAGTTTTCCCTTTTGACTCGTTGTCGGTGTATGTCGTCGTTGCTGCGAAACCTTATGTCCTTTTTTTTTTCTTCGGTCCCTTTTTACCTATATATATATATATTCCTCTCTCATTGGCTTCATTCTTTTGTGAATTCTTGCTTTCTTTTATTGCAATGGTTTGTCGAGTTAGGCAGCGAAAATAAGGGTAAAGAATGTCGTAAAAATTTTTCCATACAGGTAGGATGGTTTGAGGAGGGAAGGAAAGTGTAGAAGAAATGCACACACACAGATACACGCAGTAGAAGGGAGAATAAATTGGCGAGTGAAGACGAACTGGCTGAACGTTTACGGTGGCTTTTTGCACGAAACTGTAGAAATTACATCGGTTTTAATTGTCTTTTCGTGTAATAGTCGCAAGTTATTTTGGGTGGCCGACGACGAGGACGACCGAATTGGAACTTATCGATTTTTAGAAGAAATGAGCCGAATGAAGAGGATACTGAACTATAATCTTTTTGTAAAAGTTTTGCACGAACATCATAATATTAGATGCGGTTTGAAAGCAAAGGAACCGCAGAAATAACCAGCTTTTCGTACGTTCTGGGGTGATGCAATGCAGTGATTTCAGAAAATATGATATGTATATGCACAAGCTACCAAAAATGTTTTTGTATCGCATCTCTTGAGCCATCCTATAAAAACCTCCGGTTGAAAACTAAGTGCACTAAAAACTTTCCAAATGAAAATATCGCGAAGAAATAAATTCCACATAAAGACTTCATGTAGGCTAGGTCTGTCATCCACCCAAGTTTCATTACTTCTCATGTTGATAACAGAACCGTGACTAAAAAATTCGAACTTATTTTTATCCCACATCTTACAGAAAAGGATACCTGGGCCGCCCAAACTGGGCCAAAAATTATCTCGAACGTTCCTCTTAAATGTCTTTAGAAAAAATTGAAGGTTTTTGAAATTTGTCTGGGGCCCATTTCTTGATGGGCTGTATATATTATGTTCTTGAATCAAAACATCAAGCGACCTCTTTCTCAACAGAATCGTTTTGAAATTTTCACGCTGTACGAATTGGAACACAGCTAGTATTTCGAGTTCTCTATAGTCTGTTGTTCCTGAGGTTTATTGCCCTTTTTTTTTTCTTCAGTTTTTTTCTTTGTTTCTATACCCACTCACATTGTATGAAAACGTTACATTGAAGCCTGTCCGGTTTCCGAAATGCGAATGGACACATTCAAAAAAGGAGCTGGTTTTTTCAGGCACATAATTGATCGATATAATTTAAAGGAACGTATTTGATGGCTCGTGTGTCACGATTGTCGTTATAGTTCACTGACGCACAGTGTAAAGAAATTGACATTTCTTCTTCTGCCTTCCTGTTCTCTCGTTACTACACTCTGTGTCGACTTCGTTGTAAATAAAAATTGATAGATGATGATTTCCCTTTTTCGGGCGAATGAGACACACTCTTTATAAATTCGTCGGAGTATATCTATTTTCGATGGTAAATGATGGTATAATTCAACTACCTTCACATTTTTGTTATTATTTAAAGATTTTTTTTTAAATCTTTCTTTCAATGCGTCGTGCCTATTCTACATTTTAGCTGTTATTCATAATTAATTTCGTCGGATGTAAATTATGCGGCGATCTATTTTGTTGGCAGATAAATGTAAATTAATATCTTTCAGGCATCCTAATGATTTTCATTTTCTTAATACCATATAATGAGAAAATTTGTAATATTTTGCTGAGTAATATGTATGACTTTTTGATCAGTTCGGATTTTGGGAATAATCTTCTCATAATGTTTGAAGAGATGAGTTAATTGAAAAAAATTGGAGAATTTGATGAAATTGAATAGAATTGAAAACAATTAGAAAAAAACTTGGAGAATTGCGTGGAATGAATTGGAATAAATTATAGAATCGGATAAAATTGAAAAAAATGAAAATTCTGATAAAATTTGAAAAAATTGAATAAAATTGAAAAGTTTGGAGAATAATTGGATATAGGTAATTGAATAAAATTGGGAAAAAATTGGATACCTCCTTCCAGTTATCTTCCGGTCTTCAATTTTGGCTTAGAAAGATTCCGTATTTTAAAATAATACATTTTTAATTTCTCAGTGTGATTTATATTAGGTAAGTATATTTTTCATTTTCTCTTTGCAGGTCCTCAGAATGCGTTCGTAACGCCACTGCTGGGCATCGCCGGGTGCGTTTCCGTATTACTAATTGTGTTGATTTTGGGGCTGTGTTTGACGAAATGCACCGCAGCTTCGCTGCGTAAATCGACGCGTAGACCCACGTCGCTGTGCATTAAGGAGAAGGCGACGCATGCCTCCTTACTGGAGAACCATGAACGCGATGAAAAGGATCCGGACTTGATACCGGTGAAAAAAAGTACGCACTTCAACCCTGTTCCTTTTGCAGAAAAATAAAGAAGTCCTTTGTCCCCATGAACGTATTTATGTTTACAATATGCGAGAGACTGGAAGAATGCAATTTACAAATAATTTGTGCAGCAGTCCTGGGTATTTGCATCAGCAAGTCCTATTTCTCATTTTAAATGTGCGGCTTTTGTACGATTGTGCAGCTAATTATTCTTTGCGCATCCGGAGGAAAAGAGAATTACTAATTAATCGAAACCCAGAAGTGATAATCCTCATACTTATGACATTTGGAGGGGGTGTTAAAATTCTTTCGAAAGCGTATCTAAAGGAAAATCGCGGGGAGGAGGGCTTTGTTGTCGTTGAAATATTTTATACATAAGTATGTTCATGAAAGTTGGAGTTATTTTCTTGTTTTGAGCAATTTCTGCGACTTTTAAATAATAATTGCAAAAGAGAGGGTCTATTCTATGAGTTAGAAAAATTCTTTGTATCGGCTCGTCAGTACCATGTAAATTATTATTTTATTAAATAAAAATAAAAAGCTCAATGTAGTCCATTCAAAATTTATCCTTCAACTGAAAAATATTAAAGATTTATTTAACCTGTAGTAGTAAGTATCTGTTATGACTTTTTTTGATGCTAGTAACTTGATTAATTTAAAATCCTCGATATGATATTTATCTGTGCAGTATAGTTTATTTCTGTTTGGTTTTGTATTATGTTGCCCTGTCAGTGAATATAGATTTTTAGTTCAGTTTGAAATTCCGAAAAAAGACCATACCAAAAACTTCTGATTATTGATACTGTTAAGCTAATTCAGATTTGGAAAATTCGCTTAATGAGGACGATGAAGTAAATTAATTTTCATACTCAATATTATGTTTCTAGGTACTGGTTATCAAGTTTTAAGAACCGACTCTCATATGGATGAAGACATAACCAAAAGTATGACGTTACCAGCATCGAGTATCCAGCTCAGGGTCTCAGATGAAACTGATTTAGTAGGTTATGTTTTTTCACAAATTCGTTTATGACTTCTACCTGTGCATAATATATGACGCTCATTCGAAGTGTTTGATCAAGTGTTCCATTTTGTCTCTTTTTTGACGAATAAGATTTTCAATCTCATATTGCCGGCTGAAGTCTCAAACTTGCTACTTGTCAACAAAAAAAAAAGTCATCCATTTTTTGGCTGAATCAACATTAGTTGGCCCCAAAACATAATTTTGGCGCAAAAAAATGGATTGTCAATATTTTGGGACTTACACTTAGCAGGTTTTGGACTTGAACCGGCGATATGTGTTTGCTTGAGTATCAATTGGTCAGAATAACATGTTTATTGTTTGAAGCGAGGGTAAATAGTAGTATATATTTGGTCACAGTTTTTTTCCTCAAAATTTATTTTTTTAGCCAGATCGTAAGTCTATAATTTGTTAAAAAATTCTTCGTCTATTCTTCTGGCTGATGTCCTAAAGTATGCTCAATGAAATAGAAAATTTTTGGTTCACACAGTTTTTTTAATCGTTTTTTTTTTTGCAGGTGTCAGATGATGAACAACTTAGTTTTATCGATCGTTCAGAAAAATTGCAGACTTCGTCGTCGGTTAAAGATAATATTTCCTACGTGAACGGTGACAATACTTGACAATTAATCGATTATTCCAATAAACTGGACACCGTCGTATCGCAATTTAAAATTCCTTTGTCTCATCGTGAAATTGTCACCGTACAGTCGTCGATTATTAATCAACAAGAAAGTCGAGTATGATCTTAGTTATGTCTATTTTCAATTCATTTTTTTTCTACATTGTTTTCGTTTCCAATTTCCATTCCAGTGAGTATATTAATTAAACATTTTTCCACCATTATTTGTAATGAAAAAATTTCTTTACTTTTGAATAACGACAATATCTAGATTATTGTGTACATATTTTGTAAAGAAAAAAAAAACTTGTATTTTTCTTCCTTAAATATTTTGTTCTCTTTCTTTTTTTAATGTCGTGAAATCGTGTCTTTTTCGTTTTTTTTTCTTCATTTCTATTCTGAAGGGAATGGATGTACCCATGAGACTGAAAATTTATGTTTATGAATTATTGAATTTTTTTTTTTCATATTTCTTGCGATTCTTATTAAATCTGGAAAATAAAACATTTTGCGGTATAATCTTGTACAAAGTTCAAGTAAAACAAAATTTTTAAAAACTTCAACAATTGTACTTATTTATTTTTTTCACCATGAAAATTTTGTATTTTTATTCGTTTTCTGAATTAGTAGTATGAATTTGGTTATCCTAATTCCGCAACGTTGTTTTATGTTTTGTTTTGTTCGTTTGTTTTTTTTTTTTCTTTTGGTAACGAGTGTGACAAAGGTGTATTTCTCTTCAGATGTTTGGAATGTACGTCTATGTTTTCTTTCCTCTACCATAGTTCTGCTCATCATTTAAATGTAAATATCGTTATTTTTTTCTCTTTTGGTTTTAACATTCAGTCAAAAATGTGGCACGGAAAGTAAACAGAAAAGGATGAATGAAAGTGTAAAAAGCGACAGTAAAAAAATAAAATAAGAAAACTGAACTGTGTCCATGTTCAGATTACGGTACCTTAATTTATGGTTAAAGGATCCAATCGCTCACAATAAAAAATTAGATGACCAGATGTTGATAATTTTATAAAGCTGCGAGTTGTAGAGTGAAGCATCAAGCTTCGAAACACCTCACTTTCGAAACAATTCGTTTCTGATGGATTTCAAAATAGAAATTTTAGAGCAAATTTTGCACTTCTCGGATAATCACTCGTCAATGAGCCGTTCACCAATTTAATTTCACTTTCGCAGAATAATAAAAGTTACCTTGAAGGACTATATGGCAAAGACACACCAAATGAGGGGCCAATATTTTTTTGATCTCGTATCTTCTCAAATTCTAACTATATAGTTCACATGCGACGATTATAACATACCTCTGAATAAGTTATTTTGAATCGATAGACGATATAATAGGGTAGTTGAATTTGTTTGCACTTTGGTACATCGTGGCTTTTATTTCTAACCAATCATCTTCAACTAATTCTTCAACTTGAATCTGTGAAAACATACTTTTGGGGGAGGTAGATCTCATTCCAAAACGACACATACTAAGTTGTTGGGTTAAAATTTTCATGGAAAATAACTGGTAGAAAACCTACTTACAATTATATTAACTATCACAGACGGTAGCTATAAGCCAATAACACCGTTCACACCGTGTTTTAGAAGAGTGAAGTAAAATTCACTTCTTCAGATGACATCCAATTTCTGTCTTTCTCCCTCATACAGCATTGTAAGAAAAATTATAGCGCAGCGAACCTCGCTAAAAAAAAACAGGTTTTCAAATAGAACTCCAGGGGTGTCATGGTTTAGGATTTTCTGACGATCAATTACATGCTTCTAGAATATATTATCATAACTTATACAAGAAGCTCTGCTGACATTAACTGAAAGTCGCGTACTATTTCACGCTTGACACAGAAAATAAACAGGATAGGTAGAATTATTTTTTTACAAATAATTCTTTCATCTTGGAAAAAGAAAAATCAAGACAAAACTGACACGATCAAGAGTAGAGGGAAAATCAAATGACTAAACGTCATACTCAATTGTTTGTATGCAATAATTATTCAACTATTTTAGTTTCGAAAAAAAAATTTTTTTAGAGATTTCTCCAACCCATTTAACCAGAAAATTGCACTTAGCTCTTCTTTTAAGACAAAAATAAGCAAAAACGTCCATCATCAGGGCTTTGATTACACACCAGCAAAATTATTATAGATTCCAAAACAAACATTTTTTCCAATTACTTCATTATGACGTCAGTCAGAAGTGTAAAATATTACGTATCTTCGGTGGTCTCAAAAATTTTGAAAATCATGTGTTTGGTTTCGTTGAATTTCTCTATTCAAGTGACTTGAAAGCCCGCTAGAGTCCTTTTCAGAAGAAGAACACAGTAATTACACTATTATGGCCTTAATTCAAATATTATTAAGGTAACTTAAACCAAAATTCTGTCAACTTCATATCTTTGGGTTTTTTTTAGTTAAACGTCTTACACTGATCTGTAGATTATGGAACTACACCAACAAATAATAATAATATTTCTTCAACAAATCCTGTGACTAATATTGATATACCTGATGACAATGACATGCCAACTGATATGCCCAATATCGATAGTCTATATCATATTGAAAAAGGAAAAAGAAATTGGATCGGAGAATTTTCATAATCTCACTAACATATACACCTATACTAATTGAGAAATATCGAGATGGTTTTGACATTGGAAATGTTTCAACTTTCCAGTCAGTTTTTGTGGTATAGGCGAGAGGTTAAATGCTAAAAGTGACCACAATTAAGATGGGGATGCAACAAACATTATTAGAATGATGCGTCTTCTTTTTGATTCATTATTAACATATTAATGTCGATGACATGTTGACATTTTAATAAGTAATAATAATGCCACTTATGGGCAACTGCGAGTTTTATCAATAATATTAATACCATTAAGTAAATTCAATTGGAGCACTTTTTTCCTTCATTTGGAGTACATGTGCAACATAGGTGGGTAAATGGGCTACTACGAGTTTCATCAATTTATACTCGTACCATAAATAAATTAAGTTGGAGCACTTTTTTCCTTTATTTGGAGTACATGTGCAACATAGGGGGGTAAATGGGCTACTGCGAGTTTCATGAATTAATACCATAAGTAAATTCAATTGGAGGACTTTTTTCCTTTATTTGGAGTACATGTGCAACATAGGTGGGTAAATGGGTAAATGGGGTACAGCGAGTTTCATCAATTTATACTCATACCATAAGTAAATTAAATTGGAGCACTTTTTTCCTTTATTTGGAGTACATGAGCAACATAGGGGGGTAAATGTGTACATGGGTAAATGGGCTACTACGAGTTTCATCAATTTATACTCTTACCATAAATAAATTAAGTTGGAGCACTTTTTTCATTTATTTGGAGTACATGTGCAACATAGGGGGGTAAATGGGCTACTGCGAGTTTCATGAATTAATACCATAAGTAAATTCAATTGGAGGACTTTTTTCCTTTATTTGGAGTACATGTGCAACATAGGTGGGTAAATGGGTAAATGGGGTACAGCGAGTTTCATCAATTTATACTCATACCATAAGTAAATTAAATTGGAGCACTTTTTTCCTTTATTTGGAGTACATGAGCAACATAGGGGGGTAAATGTGTACATGGGCTACCGCGAGTTTCATAAATTAATACCATAAGTAAATTCAATTAGAGCACTTTTTTCCTTTATTTGGAATAAATGTGCAACATAGGTGGGTAAATGGGTTAAAGCGAGTTTTATCAATAATATTAATACCATTAAGTAAATTCAATCTGAGCACTTTTTTCCTTCATTTGGAGTACATGTGCAACATAGGTGGGTAAAACGGTAAATGGGCTACTGCGAGTTTTATCATTAATATTAATACCATTAAGTAAATTCAATCTGAGCACTTCTTCCATCATTTGGAGTACATGTGCAACATAGGTGGGTAAATGGGTAAATGGGTAAATGGGCTACTGCGAGTTTCATCAATTTATACTGGTACCATAAATAAATTAAGTTGGAGCACTTTTTTCCTTTATTTGGAGTACATGTGCAACATAGGGGGGTAAATGTGTAAATGGGGTACAGCGAGTTTCATCAATTTATACTCATACCATAAGTAAATTAAATTGGAGCACTTTTTTCCTTTATTTGGAGTACATGAGCCACACAGGGGGGTAAATGTGTAAATGGGCTACCGCGAGTTTCATCAATTAATACCATAAGTAAATTCAATTAGAGCACTTTTTTCCTTTATTTGGAGTAAATGTGCAACATAGGTGGGTAAATGGGTTAAAGCGAGTTTTATCAATAATATTAATACCATTAAGTAAATTCAATCTGAGCACTTCTTCCATCATTTGGAGTACATGTGCAACATAGGTGGGTAAATGGGTAAATGGGTAAATGGGTAAATGGGCTACTGCGAGTTTCATCAATTTATACTCATACCATGAGTAAATTAAGTTGGAGCACTTTTTTCCTTTATTTGGAGTACATGTGCAACATAGGGGGTAAATGGGTAAATGGGGTACAGCGAGTTTCATCAATTTATACTCATACCATAAGTAAATTAAATTGGAGCACTTTTTTCCTTTATTTGGAGTAAATTTGCAACATAGATGGGTAAATGTGTAAATGGGCTACCGCGAGTTTCATCAATTAATACCATTGAGTAAATTCAATTGGAGCACTTTTTTCCTTTATTTGGACTAAATGTGCAATATAGGTGGGTAAATGTAACAAGAAATTTAATTCATTGTTTGTTGCAGGCTCATTCATCCGTCAAAAAAGTTTTCCTCATAGGTTTGGTAAAACTGCGTAGTGAAAACTACTTATTATGCGTTGAAAAATTAATCGACGCCATCGAATCTGACAAAGATGAAAACCTGATACCTTTTTTCTCAAGTAAAACTTGAATATAAGATCACAATCTAAACTAAACCTCTACTCGTCCAAGTTCTGCGTCTATGCTGCTTTGCAATTTCATCATTCGAATGAAAACGCCTCGTAAGTCAGTAAATGATTCACTTCAAATAATTAAAAAATTCTCTGACATGGCAAATAAACACTTATTGTAAAGCTAAGAAAGAAAACTTGAACTGAGAAGGTAATTTCAATCAATTTTCAATAATTCATCACTTTTTCAAATTTTCTCAACATTTTCACTACATTATTGCCGTACTCAAAATTTAATGAATGCGCGGGGATACAGGAGGAGGGGGTTAACAAAACGCTCACTCATTCTCAAAAAAGTATTATAAATTCTTGGGCTACTGCACGTGAGATAAACAAAATATGCCAACCGGCCACATTCAAGAGCACTAGTTCACTTTTCTTATAAGAACATTAGCATCAACATCCTCAAGCTGTTGTGTGACAAGCCCATATGCAATTCAATTATATTGAATTTAATTTATATCCGACTGATTAGTATCAAAGTAATATACACATAGCAGGTGTTGGAAATTAACCTCAATCTTAACTCAGCTACACACAAGCCTTCCCCAATATAATTAAATCTAGTCTTGGTACTTCAAAAACGTTCACTCATCCATTTTCTAGGTTAGTGCTACTCTCGGGACAACGGCAGCATGCGCCTTCGATAAGTTGGAATTTAACGGACCTGTTTGTACATGAATATTTTAACAAAACGGAAAAGCTCATGTAAAGGGGTGAAATTTTTCACATTTCTAGGCAAACGAGAGAATTTATGGCTCCATGTTGATGCTACTCGTACTTATGCCGGAAGCTCGTTTATTTGCCCAGAATTTTGTAAATGGTTGCGAGGTGTTTACTATGTCAGTTCATTAGCGTTCAATCCGATTAAATGGCTAATGGTCAATTTCGATTGCACAGCAAGGTGGTAATTATGAACGCAAAACTCTAATTTCAATTAGAAGGCACGAATAAACAATATTTTAACTCAAGTTTTCAATGGGTTCTTCCAGAAATCATGAGAAACATTCGACACATTTGAAAAAAAAAAAATAGTAATCAACCCCAGTAAAATTTCAAATACTGGAAGATATTCCCTTTTAAAGGTCGAGAATTTAGTTCAAAACTTTCGTTTTTCATTTATTCCTTTTTATGAAACTAAGTACCAATTCATAATTTACAGGGTGCAAAATTGTGGTGATACAGATGATAATGTGAAATAATGCCAGTATTGCATATATGAATTTTCAACCCCCTTGAGGCACCACTTAATTTCAACCTAAGGGGCTGAAATTTTTTTTTCATTAAATGGAACAAATCTGGGGGGGTGGGAGCAGAAATTGCAAAAAGATATTTTCCATTCTATAAATAAGGACCACCCTAATGATGCTACATTTTTTTCTCATTTTTTTACAGGTCACGGAATTGATAACATATTATGTAATGCCGGTTGGGCCATTACACAAAATATTAGAGAATAAATTTTAAGATAAAACTGAGTGTCATCTTGGTTTTGTTTGACAGCAGCAATGGCAAATTCCACTCGTTAAACATTTCGAGCCCTGAAACTATGGTTTGTAATTCAGAGTTTTGGTATCACAGGATTACAGAAAGATATTTGCGAGGTAAAACCATTTCTAAAAACTTGAAAAAGCCAGAGAATAACCTGCGATTGTAGATAATACGAGTAAGAATGCATTTCAGAGAATGAAAACCTGCTAAGAAAGTTACTCATCTTCAAAAAAAGAGAATAAGAGGTTTAGTTCCGAACTGTTACATTTCAATCGACGGTTATCACTCCTCACTCCATTAATATTACCGATAATTCTTCAAATAAAATGAGCCAATCTATTTCTCATTCACTTCAAGAAAAGAAAATAATGTGTTACGGTATTCTGATTATTAGGGTGTTAAGCGAGCGCAGAAATTTGAATCTTTGGTGAGAAGCGATTCACGATTTTTGGTCCCTGCCACGTGGCATTTAGGACGGGTGGTCTTTGGTCTTCGTCGGGGAAATCATATCATTGAAAGGCTATTGAAACGATTGAACACTCGGGGAAACATACACTGTGTTCCAGCATCTTTTAAAGGTGAATAATTTAAAAAATGCCTGAATAGGTTTTATAATTCAGACGTGAAGCTGGTCAGTGATTGCATATCAAAGAAGAGTCTGCATGATAAACCCACAATCAACCATTCTGATTAACACCATTAGGTCACAAAGTGATTTTCTATTCATGAATTTTTAGACAAAATATACGTCACTCGTTTTACTGTGACGTCACAATATACTACTGATGAAGATATCATGCAAGACTGGAACGAGATCAGAGAAGCGGCGACGATTATATTATCAGAATACGATGCTGCAACATCTATAATCACCCCTACCCCTGGTGATAAGATCCCAGGTAACTTTATGAAAGAATCAATAAAGAACACTGAAAGCTGTTGAATGGCTAACTTATCCAAATCAGCTTAGCCCACGAACAGCATCTCTCTTTGTTCGCAAGTCATGATGAACTTTTTTTTTATCTATAATGGGTGAACAATTTTTTCATCCCGCTTTCAGTCAGTCATTCTTTTTCATTAAAGGAAGAGTAAAAATTACATACCATCACAGAAGACTACACTGTTTCAATCGTTTGTTCTTTCCCACTAATAGAGGAAAAAATTGGCAACATTTGGCACCAGCTTACTATTATCGAAAACTCAGAAGGGCAATATATCATCTGGAAATGACATTTCTTCTCGTGCAACGTAACAGTATCAGATCTTCCCTTGAAAGCGCAACCGATTAATTTATAACAACATATTCGCAACTTTGTATTCCCTCTAACAGCTGAAGCTAAAGTAACAAAAACGACAAAACATCACCTTTTAGTTGGGAACATCGTTCACCTATGCTTCTCTTGAATTTACAATCAATATCAAATTCAAAATGACACATACCTGACGTACACTCAAATTCGAAGACGCGACTTGATCGGACACTTTCTTTGACTTTGTCGTTTGATTGCAAATCGCTTTTTCTCAATCGGCTGGAATGAAAATTTTCACATATTCACGCACAACGTTCTCTCTGACACCATTTTAATCAGAAGACTCGCAAATGATCTTCGATCGATGCCATGTTTCCTAATTTGAAAAGAAAAACGAAGGAATAAAATACGTTCCCATTTAATGAAAAAATTACAGCTGAAAACGTATGATGGACTGATGACGTAATTAAAAGAAAAAAGCATTCACATAGAGCAATCTATCATGAGAAGACATCGCTGATTAACTATAAGCTTCAATATGCATTTGAATTTCAAAACAGGCCAAGTTCCAAATAAAATTCATCTTGAATTTGGTGTGAATAGAAATTACTTTTTCATCGTAGGGCCCAAATTCCACAACAACGAAAATTGAAAAAAACTCAATACGACGTTACCTTTTCGTAAATCAGTCCAGAAGCATCGCGGGTTTGACAACGGGCATCATTTTTGGACACCAAAGTGGTTGATCGCATTTTCATAACTTCATCGTTTTTGTTACAAATTTCGCCATTGACGGAGCCATTAGTGATTTCTGCTCCACGAGTAACCTTTGAGATGCCTGGAGCAGCTTTATTCGTGACCTGAGGCGGCGATGCATCGAGAACTGCTCGCTACTCAAGGTTGACGAATTCTTCTGGTCTCTCTGAGAAAATTCCGACGGGTTCAACTGAGGTTCGGATTCTGCCAACTCAAATCCACAGAGTCTTGGTCCACACTTTCCATACCCAAAAAATTGGCGATATCGTCGGCTAAGCTACGAGTATCTGCCTCTGAAGCGCATTCAACTCTGAAATCGGTAATGAGAGTTATAATCATTAAAGCATTTTAAACCAGCCGACGTCACTTCACATCGATTCAAATGACTTACTCAACGTTCATACTCGTACTTTCATCGTCAGTGGCAGGAAAATTAAGACAATAATCCGGTACCTAGTTCATTTTCCTGATACGATTGCACCGCTGAAGGAGAGAACTGAACTCTGCAATAATACCATCAAGACAACGTTCGTAAAAAGCTACTTTACTCTTAAAGAATTAAAACTGAATTAATCATTTAAAAGAGCTATTCGCAAAAGACAATATTTCAATTTTTCTATTTGTCAAGGTTCTTCTTGGTAAGCATCGCGGACATAAGTTGGGGAAAAAAAGAATCGTACGTTTTCATTTCCAACATGTTAGAAAAAAGCACAGAACAGTGATGTACCCGGAAATTTACCAAGGGAGAGGCTGTTTCCACAAAAAAAAAGTTAAAAATCCAAGCGGAAAAAATTTTTAATTCAGTTTGTTTCCTCTATCTGAATGAAATAAGAAGCCTTTTCAATTCAGTTTGTTTCCTCTATCTGGATGAAATAAGCCGAAACAGAAAATTTCAGCCCCCTGCTCATCTCCGACGGGAGCACTACTGGCAATCACAAATCCGTCGATACCAGATAGAGGAAAAGAATGAGCATCGAAATCACCTCTACGTATTCGAAAATTTATAGAAGCAAATATGAACAATTTTAGAGAAACTGAAAACTGTAACTGGGCAAAATGGATATCATGGCGAGAAATATATTAAATCTTAAACATAAGAAAACATCGCCAAGCAAGTTCTACCTATTGGGGTAAACCGGCTGTACTGAGTCTGGGTTCCATGACACAGACTCATTCAACACTCGCGTTTAATTATGGCACATTTGGCAGTAAGTTTGAAGAACATTCCCAAGAAGGCAGTTTGGAATAATAATTGTCATGCATGCTGTAATAAGAATTTTGATTCTCAATCCATAAAAATGATTGACACGGCTGACGATAATACGAACTGGCGCTGTATGACGGGTAATTCATATTATTGCAATCAGAATAACTTTGTGAAGAATCCTAAACAAAACAAAAAATTTCAAGTAATTTCACTGACATAAATTAGAATGTGAAATTATTCACACAATCAACAAAGAGCTATAAACGATCGGGGGGTTTTCCGAGGTTAAAAATAGTTTGGCTCCAACTATATTTTTTTATTCGTCTTTTAATATAGCCAAGAAAATGGGCGAGTTGAAACTAAAATAACAAGGAATTAAAAAAATAAAAATAAATACTTTATGAAATACTGAAAGTATGTTAGAAAAACTACCTCGAACAATAAATGTAACAGCATGAGAAAGAATTAAATTTAGGACAAGTCTGTTAAGTTTGATAGCATCGTATTTCATTCAATTAACAGGATAATGGCCTTTCTTGAATTCAGAAATAAAGATTGGCGTTGGCGATAAGATAGATCTCCAAATGGAAATATTACGTTGTGCTGTCAAAATAGAGCATGCAAAATGACTGGCTAAAATTATTTTCCCAACGAATCCCTCTCATTTATTCGAGAAATTTCAAAGATAATAATGAAAACTAAATAGTTCATTTTTTCAACGTTTTTTGGAGAATCTCATTTTATAATTTACTGTACAATATCATGAACTTTGAAAATCATTTTCAACGAACTTCACGCCACAGAATAAGAAAAACTAAAAAGAGGATAAGTTTCCGACTGAAAATACCCTAAATATGATTCACAGAAAATCTCAATGAGTAAATAAAATACTTGGCAGGAGTATCACTTGTAGGGAAAGAAACGAGTTCAATTTCCCTCTTCAAATTATAAAATTATTGAAAATAATGGGGTAAATATACAACGGGCAAAATGAAAAAAATTAACTTTCAAAAATTGGGAGAAAAATGTCCCAAAAGGTCTAAAGAGCATGATTTCACATGTCCGATTCGAAACAGAACCAGTAATAGATGGGAAATCGAAAATACGAGTACATAAAACTGCATGAAAATGAAGTTTCCACCAGAGCAAAATACAGCATGAGTTTGAATTGAAAAGAACAAACGCTCAGATAGAAAAATGTGATCACTAAAGGTACATAAATTATTCTAAATCAAACACAAAATACCTTTGCTCCAAGACCATTATATGACATCATGGGGTAGACGATGACATGTAATTCGAAGGATACACCCTGCTAACAGTGTAGTCATATTCAGAGCCATACTGGCTAGTACTATCCATGTAAGCTGAATGTGGCCTTGCATAAAATCGATTGACCAAGTTACTTTGAACGACATTAAAACTGCTTCCCAGATTCGAGTTCACATACTGATTATAGGGCACAAAATTCTACACAAATCGTTAAAAAACACTAAGCCACGAGAATCCACAACGGCATCAAAAGCAAACATGAAATTTCATCTTACCTTCGCGCCACCAGACGTCGAATCCACATTAGCATCGCTGCCGTCGTTCAGACAATGATTATCCTTGGGTTTAGGTCTTGGTCGAGCGGTTGTCAATTTCGGCTTCTTCCTTTTAGCTCTAGTTGACTACACTTCATTCAGCACACTGGAGAATCTCATTTTTCTCGTAATACGCTTTTATAGCCTTCACTAAAATTTCACGCTGCAAACATGGATGAATCATACATTTAGAAACACGAGATCGAGGACGAATATAAAATTTTTGCATGAAATTAGATCGTCATAAATTTCAAGACTAACCTTCATATTAGCCGGGACACGGCATGACTTTGCAATTGCCTGCAACTCCTTGTACGTGCGATTAAACAGATCAACAGACACAGATATTTTGAAGATGCAGAAATACTAAACTGGAGAAGCTCAGTAAATAGACAATTGAAACGTCCAAGTATTTGAAAACTACGCGATTTCAAAATTGCAACAATTAAAGATGGACAAAAACTATCGAAGAACAAAAGGCAGCATCAAACAGAAGCTTATTGAAAATGTCGACACGAGACATGCTACATAAAAGCCGATTTGAAAGAACTTATCAACTAAGTAAATCAACTGCCAATTTAAATAAAAGATAAAATTTTAAAAGGAACACGCTATCGCAAAAACGATAAAATTCCACGAACCGGTGAAAAAATAAGGCGCTTAAAAGAAAAAGGCTAGCACGAATTACATCAGAGACCGCCATGTTGGTTAACAATCGAAAGACGAAGACTGACGAAGACCATACGAAAATAGACGAAAACACGAAAACAGATGACGAAATTGAAGATAGAAAACCAAAGAAAGTGAAGACGAAGAAAAACAAAAAAACACTGTCCTCGAAATCAGTGTTGCTAACAGAATAAGTGGAATGAAAAAAAAGTAATTTGAAAGAAATTGAATCAAAAGGTCTCTGACAGATGTAGTCAGCTAAGAACTTTTTACATAGTTCATCTTGTTGATAAATTTCTTATTTTGTGACTGTGAAAGCGAAACCATGTCTTCGGGTGAAAAAAAAATTAAAAATGTGATTTTCGGTGTTTACAAAAAAGGTAAGCACTGAAAATCGCCTTTAAAATATTTTTTCACCCGAAGACATGGTTTCGCTTTCACAGTCACGTTTGTAGAAAATAAGAAAAAATTATGTCATTCGACATCGTTCCAAACCAAACCCTAATTTTTATGGGGAAACTAAGGGGATAACGGATAAGGGAAATGAAAAATCAACCATGTCACGTTATAGAGCGCAAAATTCTGCAGCCCACGTTACCAGCAGAGTTGCTAAAAATTTCATTAAATCCCTTGAACTCCTGGAAAATTGCAAAATATACTACTACAATATTTTAAGAAACCCTGACTTGTGTCATATATGACACCACCTGGTCCATTGAGGTTACTCTTGAAGTGGTGTATGACACCACCTGGTCCTTTGAGTAATCGAGTAAAACCTGATCCTTCTAGTGTCAAGGCCATAAGGCGAAGAAAAATTCACGACGTAAATCAGTCGACTCGGTTTTTAATACCTTCCAGTCGTTTGCAAAACAGCGTTGCAGCGAGATCGAGAAAGAGAAAGAGCAGAAAAAAAAGAGAAAGAAGATCTACGGTGCAGAAAAAGCGCTGAAAGAGGATTAAACGTCGCCAATCGAGGAGATGGTGGGGCAAGCACGCATCCCTTCCACCAGCCATCACAAGTTGGAACGTACACTACTGTGGTCTGTATGTACCACCACCAGTCCGTACCTCGTCATAGTATTTCGTATTCGTAGTCGACATTTTTTTCGTCCGTACAAAATTACGTTATTTCATCGTTTGGTCGAGTCGAGACGTATTTGAATTCTGAATCTTCGCATCGTTGTTGTCGCCAGTTATTACTTTCCTCTTGCATTTTTTAATTTTAAGAAGAGAATTTCGTCGAATTTTTGATTTGTTTTTCGTAACGTTTTATTCAACCTTTGTTCTTTGTGCAGTAGTACCCGGTTGAAGACAAAACAGCGGTCTAGGAATCTCTAAATTATCAGGTAATATCACACGTATTTCAAACAGTTCTTGCTGCAATTCATCCAATTCCAAAATGTTAGAATGAAAATTTCTTTTGTGTTGTAATTTGAAAATTGTTGTGTCTGAGCTCTGTTCGGAGAGTGATTTTGCTGTGCTTCTATTTTTATTATTGCTGGTAAGTGCTTTCTCGTTAAAATTGGATTGGATGATTAACCATGGTTTATAGTTTACAGAAAGATGAAAAGCACAGAACTCCTAAATCTAGACTCATTCTTACATTTTCATATAAGATTGATAACCTTTCAATTTCAATAGTTTTACGTAATTTGATTTTATATTAATTGTTGCTGGAGAGCTTTAATGTTTGGTAACCTTTATTCTTTATTATTTTCGCGTGGTACTTTCCAAAAGAAGTTGAGTGTTAGCAAACGAATTTTCTCTCGGGGAGAAACAATCGTTCGTACCTGGTTGACTTCACGAAAATGGTAATATTAAGGTAATATTGTAACTAAATTTTTAGAGAACATTCTTCATTATTCAGTATATTATATTGTCGAAGAATATTTTTAATTTCAATTACAATATTGATGGTGGATATCATGAAAAGGTGCGTGAAAATTAACGTTTGAACTTTTTTTTTTTCAATTATAAGATAATGTGGGAGTTGAACTACACCTCCAGACGGTATTAATATTTTTGCGAGGTTTATTAGCTATTCAATAAACTATGAGTTGTAAGTACATACAATACCTGTAGAAATAGATTTATAGCGATTTGAGTAAAGTCCTTCACAAGCCCGCCCCTTTTTGGATGTTAATTATTTTGAGTTGAATGTCAGTTTATCCAGTTCGGAAAAATTTAAACAGTGGTTTTGAATTTATTATAACCGAAAATCATTAACAGGATCACGATGCACTAAAGATGTAAAATATTAATGTTTTTGGTATTGGTGATTAATTGTCTTCGACTTCGCTTCATATTGGTTTCGATAACAATTTTAACACTTTCAGTTTTGTTCATAGAAATGAGTTGCTCGTCTTCTACTGGTTGGAATACACCTTCTGTTCTTCCTTTGGGAATGAAATTCACAGATCTAAAAACAAGAGACGCGAGAAATATATCAGATTCCTTTGTCGATTTTCGAAACGAAACTGTGTCCGAGGTTGATTATCTCGATCTTAGTGATTCATTGTTGCGCTTTTCATCCAAGTGAGTTCACTATGAGTTGATATTGGTACAGTAGAATTTTCCCAATTTTCTTAACCAATATGTACAGTGAAAGTGACTACGGATGATACATTTTTTAGTGTCTATAATGAACAAAAGTGAGAAGCAGTGCTATCACCAGCGAGTGTGAGTTGAATGAAAGCTTATAATCATAGTGATAGTAGCATTTGATATAAAAATGATGTTCGTATTGATATAATAATCTCATATTTTGCTGGTTGATCTGATAATGAGGGAAAATAGGGACTTGTATCTATCATGGCCGACATCTTGCCTTTTCTTCGTGTGGTGCAGACTAATATTTTGTTTTTCCGAAAATCCAATAGGTTACTTTTTCTTATCGTGCTCTAAAGGTCCAAAAAGAGGGGGAGGGGGAAATTTGATTTCTCTGTGGTGCAGTCTGAGCACTGCACTACACTTGATACCGGCCGTGATATGTATCATACTGCAGATCGACGTGATGCGATTCATGACCTATAATTTGCAAAATGATTGAGTTATTCGTTTTTAGAGAAGCCCAGAAAAACAGACTAAATGAAAACGAGGAACCTCAAATAAAATCGAATTTATTGTCTACTGAAAATTCGATCGGTTCAATCAATCCTAGAGCGTCGAGAATTAAAGAATTCGTCAAGAAGTACAATATCAACTTGAGCCAAAAACTGACGCAAAAAACGCCCTTGTTAGTATTCTTTTTTGAATTTTATATCTACGTAGATTTTTTCGTTCTTATTCGGAATTATTTTTGTTTATTTTCAAAACTGATGGATTTCTGCAAATGCGGAGTTGAATGTTAGATTTTTGTCGAAACTGCGTCAGACTTGTTTTTATACCTGCTGCTTTGAATTTGCAGAAGTAACTGTAAGGCTTTATGGGGAAACCGGAAAACTTTGTGTTCGAATCGAAACAAGATGCTCCATTATTATAATTTATTGAGAGGACCGAAGGAAGAAGATGAAGTGCATGCAGATATTGTTAAATTTAGACGTTATTACAATCATCGTCCGTGCGTCTCCCCGTCAGCCCTAAAACGCGAAGCAAATTTTGATTTTCAACCAATATTCAATTTACCACCGAGTCCCGAGGAGCCTAAAAGTTTACCACTTCAGAGAATTCAGTCGCCAGTGCATGAAGAGTATGAGTCGTGTTATTTTACACCTGTAGCTAGTTTAGAAGATTGTGCGGACTGCGAAAATAAAATTTCGCCTCGAAATGGCGAACAGAGACGTGTATATGTTAGAGGAGATGGTCCTACCATCGATGATCTTATAAAATTTAACAATAGTTTGCCAGATAAAGCAACACCTCAGAAGAAGCTATCTCCACAGTACTTTCAACCCTTGCCTTACTCGCTTAGGATGAGCTGTTTAGTAGCCGGCCCTGATATCAGGGCTGACAGTGTGACGTATTCGCATTTTTCAGATTTACGTGGTACAAATCAGCAATTGTTAAATTTGCCCGAAAATAATTTTTCTGCTGAATGTGAAACTTCTGCAAGTAATAGTTGTGACGACGCAGAGATAGAGTTCGAAGAGAGTTCAATATCTGGCAAGTTTTCCCAGGCTGTAGATAAGAAGTTGGATTCTGTTGACATAGGCAATTCGGTAAATGATAATCCTACTTTTGACCAGTCCTCTTCCTCGCTTGATTCGATCACGGAAGAGATTTCATTTTCGCCGGACGAGAACTTTATTATAGACGAATCCCAGACTACTGGTTTGAATATGAGAGTTGTAGAGACATCGCCGTATAAAATATTTACTGACAGTTCGCGTTCCTCTTCTCTTTTCTCAGACTATTGTAATGAAAATTAACCTCATTTCTCTTCACGTTGAAAAATGTCAACAATACAGAATTTTCATTGATATTTCTGGTGAAAGTCTTCCTAAAAACACTATGTATAAGAACTATATGTAGGTATTTTGAATTTAATCGAAATACGAGTAGAAAAAACCAAAAACCCGTTTTTCTAAACCTTGTTGTATTATGTATGCTTATGCAGTCGTTTTTCAAAATTTTCGCATTCGAATTCCATCGCAATGGCATTCATAAATTTCTTTGCTTTAAGTATATTATTTGTTGCTATAAAGCTTCAATGAATCGGGAATAAAGTTTTGTATGCTAGCTTGGTTTCTAATTGAGCCTGAATTATCTGTCTGCATTTCGTGCAGCTCATTTTTCGTGTCAGCCAGATTGTCCTTAGTTGGTAAATAATCCTGGAGTGTTTTCGTGTTTCATTTATCAGATCATTTGTCACAAATTGACCATTATCTCAGGAAAAAACTTACTGATAGAGACAAATTTGCTGTACCAGAAATATCGTAAGCCCTCTCTCAAGGGTTTATAGCTGCGGGCTTGCATCATCTTGATCATCGGACTTTTTAACTCTGGTGAAGGTTCTAATTTTTGCTTCCATTCGAAAGTCTTAATATCGTTTTCGGGCTGTGTATCTTCTTATTTTTTATGCATTTTGCGCTGTAAGATTGAAACAAACTCGGGGATTTCATTTAATGCCCCCTCAAAAAAAAGATAGGAATGCGCCACTATTTTTGTAAGAAATGCGAAGTTGCGTACAGGAAAAAAGCGGTAATGAGTATGGCTTCAATAGGGATGCGCACTAATAGTTCTTTTCACCTGAATTCTTGGTAAGTTATAAGGAAAAGTAAATAAGTATAAATGCAGTTTTGAGGAAGCAAACTTGATTTATAAAAATAATCTTTTTTGAAGGCACATCTCTGAACTCTCTGAACTTGAAATTTTCATAAATTATGCACTCGCTAGTGCGATTTGTGACTGTTTTAAAGTTTTTAATAGAAATTTAAAATGGTCAAGAAACCCAAGGAGCATTCAATTTTAGAAAATGTAGACAAATTTCATCTCGTGTTGAAATTTTTTTGCCACTTTTTTCTGTCCTGTTGCGTTCGTTCATCAGTCGCGAGTTCGTGAAAACGTGGTGTGATTTTTCGTTCAGCAAATTGGATTTTGGAAGTACGAGTATAATAAATTTTGGTATTAGTATAAAAGTTGTGGAAGATCATGCTTGGATTTTGAAGTTGGAGAAACTCTAGTTGGACATATTTTCCTTTACATATTTCGAAAGCTGAAATTGTTGCATCAAAGGTATGTCAGTATTTTGTAATAATTGAGGTATTTCTGGAAGATGATGAAATATTTCTCTTTTTTATCCTGTAATTTTGAAAATCATGTTGCAAATTACGAGTATTTTGTTGGGTGGATGAATTGAATAAGTATTAGTTTTTTTTCATTATTTGGTCCCAACATTTTTACTTCTCTTTCCTATATACCCTTTACATGATTGAGTTCTTTACTTTCTTGATTTTGATAGTTTTAATTCTTTCGATTCTTTGCTCATGTGAAAGTAATGATGTTTGAACAAAATTACTCCTCATTCAGAAAAATGCCATCATCAAACATGACTTTGCGTCATGGCCGGTGACTTTTGTTTTCCCTGTGTGTAGCAGAGTTCCCCTGATGACTGATCTCCTTCACTCACTAACTACAATCTCCTCCTTCTCCTCCCCCCCCCCGGAAATACAAATTGAAATAAACACTCATCTACTCGGGAGAAAATGAAAATTTATACTTACTCGTAATTTGTGAAGTAAGTTTTCTGGCAACGTTTTCCTTTTTCGACTTTTTTCTGTGTGTAGCAATGAGATACATAAAATTTTCCCTTTTTAACGACTTTTTTCAGTGTGTAACGACGCTACACACTGAATTTTTCGTGTGTAGAAGTTTATGCTCCCGCTACACACCGTACGCCGGCCATGCTTTACGTCTTCTTGTAAATAAGCATTTCTTGTTCCGAAGGTCCTTGGTTTCTTCATTTCCGTGGCTTTTCGTCCACCTTATGGATTCAATAAAGAAATGGTTTAGGGATGCTTTGTAGTTGACGTGTTGTGCAAACGGATGCCCTAATTTAATGTGAAAATGCCAAAACGGAAATAGAGGCTAGAAAATGAAGGGTACCTGATTTTCTGAAATTGAATAAAATTTTTTAGCTCAAGTTTTTTGAAAGTTTGGAGTAATATGTGAGGTTTGCGAGAGTTAACTATTTTGCAATGAGTATAGTCGCAAAAAGGGCATCATCTTGGTAAAAATTAAATTAAAGAAAAATGTGAATAGGAGGTACCATATTTATCTCGACTTGAGCTTGGCCCCATAATCTATTTCATAATTCCTTGATGTTCCGCAATTCAATTATTGGCTTTTTATCTGAATTTTTCGTGTGTCTAAGTAAAAATATTGCGCATTTTTCTCGTATTTTCTTGTTGACCTTTCTTCGACTTTGTTCGATTCTTGGAGGTTGGATTAGCTAGCCACTGTTTCGTTTCTGCATGATGATGATGATGTTGATGTTCAAAATAGAAATTGACCAATCAGAAACTTGAAAATTACGAGCCACGCGAATACTAATCCTACTCTCGTTGAAGTTTCACTAAGTGCGCATGCGCGAACTCGAAACGTAAACCAGTTTCCAGTAGGATTGGTTTTCTCTTCCTAATTCAGAATGGTGATTGGCGACATTTGGAAATTAAGTTTCTAGAATTGAAAATTATATTTAGTTTTTAAAAATTGAGATATACATTCTGTAAAAGTTGAGAGAAAATTTGAAGACAAGATCATTGATCTGAAAATTTAAGGAAATAACTGCTGTTACTAAAATTGCATTATATTACCGTAGAATGCTTTGTGTTTCGTTTCGTTGCCTCCCCTCCTCATTCCATAACAACTGGATCGACCCGGGAAAGATATATCTTGGAACTTGGAGGCCAGTCAAAATTTCCTTTGAGGACGCCTTCGTTTAATGATTTTAATGATATGCGAATTACCTGTTAGAACTATTGGTGGGTACAAGAGTTTGAAGAAGAGAAAGAAAATTTAAAAACTTCATTATTTTCATTCCAGTTTGAAAGAACAGTGTTTTCTGTGTGTGTACACACTAAACACATAATCACCCCTCAGTATAATGTTCATAAAATCTGATTGAAATTTCTCAGCTCAAGTAGATAAATGATAATTTTATGAGGACATGACATTTTTTCATGGATATGTCCCCGCGCGGTTGCGGGTATATAGGTTGAATTGGGTTAGCCTCTTCAGTTGATTCGAAGAGTTTGCGAGTTTGATTAGATTGTTTTCTGGGAAATCAACATTAAATGCCTGTTGAGAATATGCGTTTGGTTTTTCACTATCGGATGATTTTAAATAGGTAGTCTTTCTGTGAGTTTCTGTTGTATGTATTATTCTTGAGTGAGTGGGAAATCGGGATCTTTTACAGCATTTTGATCTGTATTAACATTGAAACATGTCATTTCTCTACACATGTTTGGAATATACGTCTATGTTTTCAGTGCACCATAAAGCTCGTCCCGAAAGTCAGATTATAGAAAATATAGAAGAACTGAAGCTATGAAAGTGTGAAAAAGGTACCGTATGTTTTTTTCTGAAATGAATTATTCAAAGCTTCCATGCCATTGTTGAAAAAAATTCTCAACTCAAAAATAATACTTTTTCTAGTCAAAATGACACCAATAACCAGTGCTAAAAATCTTCTCATTTTTTGGTTCAAAAATATCACATCTTGGGTTTCTTTTTATTTGTTAAAGTGAATTCTAGCGTCCAAGCATTACTCTCCCTCCCCAGCATACAGGAAATATAAAGAAATCTCTGGTAAAATGACAAAATTTGAATATAATTCATTAATAAATGGAATAATATTTATAACAATATTTTGTAAAAGAAATACAAAAAATATTCTATCGAATGCCAGAAGTAAACATGATTAAAATCGAAACGGACGGAAAAAAAAAAATAATCACTAAATAACGTAGGTACGAGTACATTCAAGTACACAATATAAAAACAATAACATTTAGAATTGTAAACAATCATAAAAATGGAATTCAAAAGAATAATATCATATGAAAGGTACAAAAGTGTTGCATTAACTATTGAAACGTCAAAATTTTCTCACAAAAATGAAATACTAAAGTACCCATAATAAATAAAATGAAATGATGAATATCTGATTATGTACTTTAGGTCATAATCGATGGTTCAGAGCAAAAACGTCATTTGCCTTTCGGATTTTCTTTCTTATTTTTCCTTATGTCTTTTGACATTGATAGTACCTATCATAGTTTTCTTGGAAACCAGAACTTGAAGAAAATTGAAAATAATTTGACTGATATATTTTTTTGTTTTGATTCAATCCTGGACTTGAGAACCAGAAGGATCCAAATTCTTTGTTTTCGATTCGTCCTTTTATAGTCCTTAAAATATAAACCATCAGTACTTACTACTTACTTGGCAGATGAGAGTATCTTGAAAACTTGAACTACGAATAGCTCACAGTGAAAATGTGGACTTAGATCCGTCTAGTTCTGAAGGATTAGGATTATGGTTCGAGTTATCGTTTAACGAGGTTTATTGTATGAAAAGGCAAATATTCAATTTAACTAGAATGAATTTTGATTGTCCAAGGAGATTCTGTATTTTTACGTACTTAATGAAAATTGTTGAATTATAAAAAACCAAGGTTCATCCAGCAGAATGATCAACTTACACAGTCAGAATAATATTGCAACAAATCTTCAAATGAATAAGAACCATTATTCATCCGAATCGAAGATATGGATTTAAACAAGGTTTCTGGACACATATTTTCTGGCAGTTTCGTCAGGTATTGAGCACTACGAAGGAAATCCATTTTGAGCAACTCATTTTTTGACAAATTCATAATTCCTGTAAAGTAAATTTTCATTAGAAGGTCATAGTAAGAAGGACACACGAGAATCAACAGATCGAGGTAATTTAAAGAATTCTGAACGAATATTGGGTTGACAGTGTTGAAAAATATGGAGCGTTGCTTGAGACGCCAAGAAATTAATTTCAAATTTGAAAAAAAAAATTTCTTGACAAATGTAAAATGTATTTTATATGGAGGAAAAATTCACGTTACTAATAGATAATGCAGAAAATGAAATTACCAAGTGCTGCTCGAAATATGAATACTTCTCCGTCTCTAACAATGAGGTCCCATATACGACACGCTAAGTCTAGATTCATAGATTTAGAAAACAGAGTATAAATCCAGTCAACGAGATAAAGATCGGGCGTTAATGATGTTTCGGTAACGTGTTTGTATAAATCATAAATGTTGACCCGAAGAAGATCGGTAAAAGTTGAGTAATAGACTCTCATCTGAAAACATTACACCTTTGTTAGCAAGAAATTGAAAAAAATCTTACATCAATTAATCAGAGGGAAGAAAGAGCAATCAAAAATGAAATCGCTATTTATTGATTGGTCGATGAAAGGAGAAATTAAAAGACGAAAGCAAATTTCCATTGTACACCAAGCTTTAGTGGAACTCAAGTTTTTCAAATGAGTATAATTAATTAGAAAAAATACCTTCCGCACGTCTAACGAGTAGAATGCTTTATGGCACGGTTTATTTAATAGATTGGCAAAACAAACGAACGCATCTATTTCCTCCATATTTAATAATAACACAGCTGCAATGAAAGACATGCCTTGCACGTAGCCTATTTCTGGCTGATAACACACGTACGCACCCAACAAACTGTGAAGTACGTCGTAATATGGACCACCCTGCACAATACATAAATTCATAAATGAAATTTTTTTCCGTTCTTCTCAATATGTACATTAATTTATATTATTGTACTATCTACACTCACTTGCTGGAATATGCACAGGTGAGGGAATGTACGACTAATATCGAGTCTTATTAATTCGACGCTATGTTCATAGCTTTCATTCATTTGCGAAAAGTCTTTCGAACCGGTTTTCAAAATTTGTTTTGATCTGAAAAATATACATTCGAGTTAGAAAAAATTTATAAGAGATCTTGAGAACTTGAATTATATTTTTTACTCACTTATGCACGCATTCAATGTATCTTTCTTTGGTAATATTCAATTTATTACCCACAGACAGTGACCATACCTTCCCCCGGACGCGAGGAGGTAAACCATTCCACCAAAGGTTTTGAGTCTTCTTAGAATTTTTTCTATAAGTAATCGAAAAAGTAGATTCAGTGTAACATCAATGGTCTGAATTTCACCCAACAGATTTCTCAACTTACAACTGGTTCCAATTAGGAAGTATTTCATTCAACCAAGCTTGAGTTGCTAAATTTTGACGCTCTTCCTCCTTAAGACGCTCCTCATATTTTTTCTGTCGAAGAATTTCTTTTTGACGTTCTGCAACGTTGAAAAAATTAATTAAAAATGAAATAGAAGCTGCTGATGTACCTACGGTTCATGGTACTCGTAAGTACCTTTTTTCTTTCGAATTTCCACCATTTTTTCGTACTCTTTTTGGTGTTTCATCTGCTCGCTCACTGGTTTAGGTGGCAAATTATCAGGCCTTTGAAGTTGAATCAGATGTGAGCTGCTCATCACCTTATTCTGGTAATCGACAAACTTCGGAATTTTACAAACTACCGCATTCACATCGGAATTAAAACTACTGCTGTCACTCTGTAAATGAAGATTTCAGTTGAGGAGTACAAATGACTGAGGAAAATTTGAACACGTGTGATTGAGTTTGATTAGAATGAAGTTTGAGAGACATTATTCTCGGATCCTCGGGTGGTAGTTGAAGCTTCAGTATTAGTTTCAACCAATACTACCCGATTTTATTTTTTCTTACTGAATTTTCTGTAATTATTTTTGACAAAGTTAATAAAATAGACAACGGTCGTTCTTGAAACCAACCCTCTCTTCGCCAAAATGCAAATACAGCTTTTTGCTCGATACCATAAAATTATTTCAAAATAGGAACCCTTTTACTAAAAACAAGCTCAAGTTGAGAATGAAATACAAATAATTACCTCATTTAGAGTATTAAATGAGCTCACAGAACTTCGAGTGTCACTGTATGCTACATTATTCGATGAACATTCTTTTTCGGAGGACACTTTGCTCAGTTTCCAACTGAAAATTCAAACAATGATCATGTATAAATGATATTCTAACAGAGCGAGTAAATAAGAATTGAAATTAACATACACTTTTTCTCCCCCTCTCTTTCATACTCAATCAGGGCCGGATTTAGGAGTTGAAAGAGGTGTGAACAAAGTTGTGGAGGCCCGTTTTTAGGGGTACAGGGGGTCAGTTACCAAATTTTTTAAACATTTTTTTTAAATGAAAAATTTAGATAATGCTGTAATTATTGCTTTTTTTTTATGACGAGTGGTGGAGGCCTTTTGTTGGTGGAGGGCCGGGGACACTGGCCACACTGTCCACACTCTAAATTCGGCCCTGCACTCAATGATATTCCTACACTCAAAATTAAGGATGAGGGGTACTAACTTTTTCAAAATATGAATAATTCCCAGTTTACTTTCATCGATATTGCTTTCACTCAAAGACGAATATGATATTATTTCTCTGCCAGGACCATCCTGTTCGTCAATTCCATTAATATTTTTCAAATCATTGTCAACGATGCCATTGTTGCCGAGCCGATAGTCGATATTTTTCTTCAATTTTTTGTCATATTCTTGCAAATGATGATTTCGTTTTTGATTATTGAGCCCTCTATTGAGATTAGAGTTTTCGGAAGAAATAGTGGCGAAATTATGATTGATGAATCGCTGAACACCGACTGCATTTTCAAAATTTAAATTCACTTCGGAAACGGCTCTTTCCGCACGTATCCTACGGATCAGATGGGATACTTTGCGTTTCCGCGAGTATTTTTGTCTCTTGGGCCAGGTTTGATAGTTGGCATTTTTAATACATTTTGGCTCGGGACTCGGTTTAACGTCGCTAATGTAAGTTCGATAGGAGTTTACCAGTAGTCCATTCATATCAGCGAATCTATAAATAACGGTCAAGTGGTGAAATATAAGGTCTGTTATCGTCTGACATTGTTCACGATGTATAATCTACGAGTCTTATCTATTGATTAACTTCTTACCACAGCCCATGAGTGAGATCCGTAGTTGGTCAGCGATGAAGCGAAGACAAAGGAGACGACATCGGTGTGAATTCAAATCGAATAATTTCAATACGTTAAAGAGGAACGTGAAAATTCAGGGAATAGGTAAATAGGTATAAATGAAGATAGTGAAGATAGGAGTAAAAGACCTGAAAGATACTATTGATAAAATCCAATTTAAGAATGATAATAATAATTGATCGTGTTGATGCCTGGATAGGTGGGTGAGATGAGGAAGTAAACTTACGGTCAATATTGATAACAAAGTTGAATGAATTGTGACCCAGATGTGACGTGAGAACAGCGACAAAGGGACCAAATATTGGCAAAGTTGATTTTGGACTGGGATAAAAAAAATTATAAGGAAAATGAGAAAAATTCGAGAAAACGTCAAAAAATGGCTAAAAAATCAGGTTTTTTGGTAATGGGCTGTCCAGATTTCGCCAATTTTTGCTGGAAACTCGGCTGTTTTCGAGATATTTGACTTTAAAAAAATCTTGGCAGGTGTCGAGATCGATCAACTCTGATTTATCATAATATAGTGACCCGTGCTGTCGGTTACAGTTGTTCTTAGCAGGTTTCCACTTACTACAACCTTAGAATTTTGAAACGTTGTCTTCTACAATTCACATGTGATGTATCATTCGCAGATTTTACTTTTGGTTTTACAAGAGTACTAGTTTTACCTTTCTCAATGTGGTTTCTTTTCACACAGAAAAATGGCATCAATACGTTTAGTATCGTTTTAAATCGAGTTTTCTGGAACAATTTACTCTTGATTTTCAATATCACGAGCAAAGAAATTGATGATGTTAATAAACAAATATGGAGACCGTTGGCAATAATACCGTTCTCGAAAGTTGAAAAAGAAAAAAAAAAGAGCAGAAGAAAACAAAAAATTAAAGTTTGTAATCAAGTAATAAAAAAAAAAAATTGAAAATGTAAAAATTGAAATAGGTACAAAAGTAATGATTCAACATTAAAAATGATTTCTTAAAAATACACTTTCACTAATACATTTATAATTCGTTCACACACCTTTTGTTTTATGTCACAGATAATTGTAGGTTTCCTCTTGGTGTCATCAATGTTAAGAGCAAACCAAAACGCAATGCCAACACTTCGAGTGGTTGTTTTTGTAAAATTGCAAAATTGTGACGTGCCAGGAACCTATTTACTTAAATTCCAAAAAAATTGGTGGAATGTAATGATTCTGCTTTTCAACGGCAAATTATACTAGGAAAATTACAAACTTCATATTACCCTGAAATTTCAATTGCAATTTTATTATAAAATTGTTTATGCCTCCCGATCCAATTGCGGTAACATTACCGAAGTGAGAGTGAGAGAGAGAGAGAGAGAGGGAGAGAGAGAGAGAGATCCAATCACCAAAATGATTTTGCTGTAATCAGTGAATTCCTTAGTTATGATTTTCGAAATGAAGCTTTTGAATGGTCTGAGCACTTGACTACTTTTCTTAGGTTTTGATGCTTAAATAGTTTTCTTTAAGACACGTCACAATGGGCAATTCGCAGCATAAAGTTATTTCAAGACATTTAAACGAATAATTAGGTGTTGATGGTACTTCGGACCAAACTAGATCCTCTGGACGGAATTTCTTTAGCTTGTGAATGAGCTACGACAATTGACAGACACTGAACCCATTCTTCGGCATTTTTACCTCGTTTTGGTTTCAGTATGAGTGACTGGTCTCCGGTGAATATCTCAAACGCTTTTGGAATATTGCGTGCCCCACGGCATACTTTCACGCTTCTAATTTGATGCACCTCAATGGGCGTCATTTCTTTATCGTCTTTCTGAAATTTTAATTAACACTCATGAGTTGGCGAAGAAAGAAGAGTTGATAGTAGAAAAGTGCTGAGAGGAGGTGCATTAGTATTAAGAGAAAGTTTATTAAGTGGAAATTCCCCACTCTGTCTTTGATTGTTATACATTTTCATGAGACAGAAAAAAGTCAAATTTGTGATGTGATTTATGAAAAAATACCTCGGGCGAGTAAAAAATTTTCTGAAAACTGATAAAAAATGATCATCAAGTCGAAACTTACATTTTCTTTTTACATTCCTTTGACAACATTCTGATGCAGTTTCTCAGTACCAAATGATGTCATAGTCGTTATTTCAAGATAAATTCAAAAAAAATTTACACGATAAATTTAGAATCGTGTTTAGGTATAATAACATAGGAAAATTTCAAAATCGATTCGGAAGTTTTTGAGAATAAGTTTTTCATGTTTATTCAAACTTCAAACTCGCCTTTCTCAAAAATGGGATTTTTTTTTAGTATAAACAACAAATTGTCACATGTCAGTCAATTTTCAACTGACTGGGAAATTTTTATTTTTTTGGTACTCGTAAAATGTTGAGAATACATTCATTTATCGAAAGCAATCATCAGCTAAAAAACACTTTTTCGACTTGAGAAACTATTTTAAAGATAAAATCCCATTTTTCAATATACTTCCATCGTAGTCATTCCAACAAAAATGGATCCCAAGACCCAAAAATATAGGTCGAGTCACTTACCGATTCTTTATACGATAAATGTGCTCCAGAGAGCGTGAAGTAACGAGTCTTCCACCGTTTGAATAATTTCCATCGGCCCTTCTTCTCTTTGAGTTGCCCTTCGATGACCGGCTGACTGTCCTGCAGGAAGCCGATCGCCCTTTCGGGATGATTGCACAAGAAACAGCACCACAAATTCATGCCAGCACCGCCGTACTCGAATATGTCGCAAAACCCGCTGCGTCGTAATTCATTCAGCAAAATCTCGTGGTCCTATAATCGATCGATCATTAGCGACGCAGGAGTCTTTTTGGGGGCGGGCGGGGGGCAGGCGGGTGGGAAAAACTATGGAATTTGTTTTTTTTTACTCGCCTTAACACATGGGAATGCGGACGTGACGAGCGTCAGGAATGTACGATTCTCACACTTGAGGATGTCCCAGCAGTTTTTCAACGAAGTAACCGACGCGTGCCTCGAACTGAGCGCCGAGGAGGAGCGAGCTTGAAGGGCCAAGAACATCAAATGAATCCAAATTCGGGGGTGACGCGTTTTCATGGTGAAAAAGGTGCGATTATATAGACAATGTTCGCCACGTCCTTGGCAGGCGAAATGCAGCTTCACCAATTTCTTGGCACGTCTTTCTGTACAACATTAATCAAACAAGAAAATGTACTTGACCATCAAGGCTGTACCTACTTTGATATTTCCTTTTGGTATTTATTGCTTCCATGCTTTTTTTTTTTTTGAAACGCTCGTAAAAATTACGTCTTCAGGGCATTTACCCCTCCGACCCTTTTCCTAGTATTTCGTGTCTCTCGCAACTTGTAATTTCAGTTACCCGGTCACTTCGCTCGTATTCAAAATTTTAGGACCGCGTGCAGTTTGCAAAAAAAAAATTATGAAATTGTTTCAGATTCTTCTGATGAGTGGAAAGCTTCCATATAAGTTTTCATTAAATGTAACTTCATCATTTACCTTTGAAAGAGATTTTATAGATGCGAGTTGTGGAGCAGTTCTTACATTATTATGCAAAAGAAAAATGAGTGTCAAGTATTTACCTTCAACAGTGCATTTGGCTGGAGGCGGTATATGCGCTGATACATTTTCCATGTACGCCTTAATGGTGTCTAAATGTTTTTCGCAGAAATGTTGAATTGTGTCTCGCATAGGGTACGGTTCAAAAACGCTGATTCTCTGAAAATAACGAATATATTGAACTAATGACAGATAGAAAGTAGAAAATATAGGGTCTGGAAGTATTTCAAAAAGAATAATATACAGTTGAATCATGATGATTACTGGCTGAGTTGAAGCGTTACCAGAGTTATCAGATTATGAGAAGAAGAAAAAAAAAGGTCTTATTTCACGTATTTCATTCATCCACTTTTTTTCATTGTACTGGTACATATTAATACTGGTGGTTTAGAATACTACAGAATATGGTTTAAGTAAAGCACCTGCTCCCCGATGATACAAATATCATAATTATAGACTGTATGCGGTCCCGAGAGTTATTTACCAACATTTTCGGCCAAAACGTCAACAAATTTTTAATTTCCCAAGAATATTTTTCCAGTAATATAAATGCAAGAAGGAGATAAATCAGTTTTCTTCTAAAGTTAAGTTCCTCAAAGGTTCAATAGTATACACCGAGCCCGACTCGCAATAAAAATTTTATGTCCCTAAATACCTCCATCGCGCTGAGAATATGGACTTCAAAGTTAAGGTGCTTCATAATGAAGGCTAAAAGTGACGTGGAAATTTTTTTTGGTTCGCTTGTAAAATTTGGAAAAGTGGACTTGTCCTCTACTAGCATAGCACAGTTCGTATGTTCACTTCTTTCTTCCTAAATTGAAAAAAAACATTTACCTGTGATATAGACGGCGTGGACGATTTATTATTGATTATCGTTACAGTAGTGCTGTTAGGTTTTCGAGGAATGATAATATTAGTGGACGGAATATTTTCAGTAGCTTCCAAGCTGCCTGTAAACCAACCGCAAAATAGAAAATATTAATCATTTTATTAGAAGTACCTACCAGAGTTTTCATAAACCAGTTATGTATTTCACGCCAAAATACGTTGCTCTTGTCATTAATTTATGCAAATTTTCTGACAATCGACTTCGTATTTCATTTCCTATCACTTTACCTGACATCGACTGCATGTTGCCAATACTGGACTGATTGGTGGAGGGAAGAATCAGCGACTGATTTAACGGCGAATTGCTTTGGGTATTTAATAATCTCGTGGCTGTGTCATTTTGCAAATGATAACCTTAAAAAAAAAACAAAAATTCGATATTCAATGGTCTTATATTGTAGCTCTAAGTTTGAAAAATGCAATTTATCTTGATTACACGATTACTCACTGGATGAATCGTGCGATGACTGCACCGAACAGTATGTGGGTATGGAATGTCTTGGATTAGCAGATGAATTCACGATGCCATCGTCGCGTAGTGCACAAGCGCTCCCACTGTAAATTAGCCAAACGAAAGAGAGAGTGTAATAAGGATTTTCCCATACTAATTCAGTCTATTCGTGCGAAAAATTCCTATTTTTTTGCTATCGACGTGGTTTTTAATATTCTTTTTCAATAAAGGAGGGGGGGATGCTCGAGCCAAAATGTTATTAACACCAATTGAAAAACTCATAATCTTATTGGTCTGATATATTTTCAATTTCAGCTTGAAACCAATTTTTTGTCTTGAAAGGCATTGCGGTTGGTGTGACGGCTTGGTTAAACATACAAGCGCAGTGCATTAGTTTTCATCTTTTGAAGTTTTGTAATTTAACACAAGTAGTACCAGGTGACTCAAAATTTTGAGATGGACTACTCAATGGAACAATTTTGTGAGAAACCCGCACTAGTGTCATACGACGCCACCTAGTCTTTAGAGGTTATTCTTGTGACGTCGTATATGACGCCACCTGGTCCTTCGAGTAATCGAGTAAAACCTGGTTTTTCTAGTGTTAAATTTTCTTCTTGAACATGGAATGAATTGGTCTGACTTATTCTTCTTTCCAAGCAAGTAATGATTTTTGGTCTCCTCATTCTTCCAATTTTTATGGAAAAAATTGGTACAGAATACTCACAAGATACTTTTCGTGGGACTATTCTCTCGCGTGGTGACAGTGATACCGCCGAAATAAATTCTACTGGATGGAGCAGCGTTTACAGTATACTGATGCGCGTATCCATTTGAAGTAATTGTACGAGTTATGTGTGACTGTACCACGGGTATATTCTGTTGCTGACAGTTGAGCTGATTTGAGCTCAATTTGGTCATGCTTTTATGCAGTCCAGCTGTGGAGCCAATTTTCGTATTGCTAACTGCAGAAACCGAACATGAAATATTCAATTATAAAGAACGAGTATTGTCCAAGGAGCCTGGGCCCTTTTGTCTCCTTTACCCTAGTAATCTATATCACTCGCTTAATTCTATCTAAACATGTATATGTACGTGAGGTGAATCTAATTACTCTATTGGCTGGCATATTCAATGCGACCGAGGAAAAATGTGCTGAATAGTGATTATGTTGTAACTTTTACTGATGAATGGAGGACAGATCTTATGTTTGAACGGTTTTATTGCGAAAATTGCCAAGACAAAAAATATTGAGGAAGAGTGGCTCACCGTTATTGAGTTTCGTCATACTGCGATGGGCAGCAGGTGAATGGAGGCGACCAGTGCTGCGACTGTCGCCGATCAATCGCAATCGAGGAGTAATCACGACTCGATTTACTTCTTGGCGATTGAGCCACGGTTCATCGAAACCTCTGAAACATAAGAGTAAATAGTTATTCTAAAAAATCTGTACAACGGTGCTGTCTGATAATTTGAAGTTTTTCACAAGGTATTTTATGCTCTCCTAACGGTTTCTTACAGATTTTTATAAAATCCTTCGATTATGTTCAACTCAAAAGCCCATGATATTAGGTTAGAGCTTCGTTTACAAATTATATAAACTGGGAATTGAAGAAAAATGTCAACCCCGATGTCTTCTCTTTTTGGGGCCCAAGAGAAAATAGCACAAGATTTCAATTTAATATGATTTTTGGAACCGGATATTTCTTGTGACTTACCCGCTATGAATAATTTGGGTCGGATGAATCGCTGACAAAGGCCTCGACGACCCAGTCTGATTGACTTTCTCTGGCACCTCGCCATTAACCTTTACTATTGTAACACCGTTCATTGTCTGATTCACAGAACTACAACAAAAATGCCTATTTAATACACAATGATGAACCAGTTATTTGCATCGAATTGAAAACTGCAAGTGATTTTGTATTTTAGTTGTACTTAACTCAAAGTTTTCAACACTAGAAAGACCAGGTGGTGTCGTAGACGACGCCATTTGAATTTGGCTGCGTCATTCCTCAAAAGACCAGGTGGCGTCATACATGACATATTCTTCAGTCTTTTGAGGTTCTTTTACTATTGAGTCGAATATGACGCCACCTGGTCTTCCGAGTAATTGAGTAAAACCAGGTTTTTCAAGTGTTGAAGTGCACACGAAGATTAGTAACATTAGATTATCATAGTGTAGCGAAATAATTGGTATGAAATGGAATTTTATGAGAGCTACAAGGAGCTGGTTTGGTACCCAGTACTTGCGAACCTTTGAAACCAAAACACCAATTTTTGGCAGTTCATAAGTTTTACTTCTACAAGGTATATTTATACCTGTTTTGTTCGATATTGGCCACCGTTTTATTCATCATTTCGTTACTTTTGTTTCGACTACACTGCCACACTTCAGCCAACATCTTATCGGTGCACAGCACAGGATAACTGGAGCAGAGTTGAGTTGCTTCCCGTAATAACATACCCTGACTTCCCCGATCCACTTTCGGCAAATACTCGAGAACGAAGTTCAGTGCATCTTGAGCTTTGTCCTATAAAAAAAAAAAAGAAAAAAGAAAAAAGACTTTACTGTCAGTATAACTTTCAGATAGTAACTGAATACATAAACGGAGGATAATAAAAATAAATAAATATTTGAACTATACCTAACAATAAACGTTCAACTTACTTTACTCAGTTTACCAATAGCTGCCAGTACTTGCATGGCCAAACAAACTATATTTGGCTGACTATTGGCAGCATTTTTAATTTTTGGAATAGAGTCGACCAGCAATTGCGGACATTTTTCCGCCAAATTCAGAAATACTTGTAAGGTTGCTGAGGCAGTAGATGATGTAGCTAGATACTCACACAGCTGCGGTAAACTTGCCTCCAAAAGCTATTTCAACAACATTTTATTAAATGACGAGTTAATGACAGTCATGTAAACGGTTTAGAAGGAAACAATTTACCATCGGCATATTGTTCGAAATCTGAGCGAATAAATGCAGCAGTGCGAGTTTCTCAGTGAGATCGCAAGATGGAAGTAGTGAGACCAATGCCATAGCGTGGTCGTGAATTTGTTCTTTCGTTTCTTCGTAAATTTGTGGCAGAGCACGACACAAAGGGTAGTTGCCTGAAGAGAAATTCAAAACTATTAGAAGAGCTTTATCCTAGTATCGAAATGGTAGAAATTTTTGAATCATTTCCTGATAAGTACCCGATGGGCAAAAAATGAGAAAATGATCCGGAAAAGAATTTTATCCGTTGTCAGTCCGTTTTTATTTTCGACCATCGGATCTGAAAATTTGCAGATATTTTTGTCATCTTGATTATTTTTCCAAATCCGTTTGTAAAACGGATTTCCTGATTATAATAATCAGTGATAATTTTTGGGCAATTTTTCTAAATCCGTTTGTAAAACGGTTTCACGGATTATAACCCGGGCCAACAAATATCATAAAACAGCCTTCACGGAAAATAATCCGGACTCATTTCCGGCAAGACTGATTACAATCCGTTCAAAATCCGTTTTAGAAGCCGGAAAACAGGAAAATTCCGGGTTATAATCCAGAAATGGATTATAACCCGGAATAAAACGGATCCGCTTTCAAAATATTTTGCCCATAGGGTAAGAAGAAAAGAACACGACTCTGAATGAAATTTGAATACGTATAATCCAGTTTTTAAAAAAATTCATAAGTAACTTGATAATTCGCCACGAATTTGGTCACGTACAGAAAATTTATCGTTAAAATGACTCGTAACACGGAATGCAGTGTTTGATTTTTAACACGAATTACAATCACGTGCATCAATAGCTAGGTCAACTACCTTCGAACTGATTTTAAAGGAGACTAATCACACTGCACCGAATTTATAATAATCACGATAGACTTAGTACCTGAAATAACGGAATCAATTATCAGCTGAATATGTTTAGCCAGTAATGGAGCATTGTGTACAGCAGCAAGAGACAAATATGACGCCATATTACGAGACAGTTCCTTGTTTCCCTTATGCAAAAATTTTACAGCCACGGGTAAAACTCTTTTCATCACATTTTTCTTGTTATAGTTCTGAAAAAAATTAATAAGTGTAATTATTAGCGATATAAATATTTTAAAAATCTTGATAACGTCATGATCAGGTGCAATGGGCAATTACCAGAAAAATACAAGAAATTATATCCGACGAAATTTTTGCATGAGGAGGATCGTCACCAGTTGTCGAAGGTTTTAAATTGTGATTCAAACAGGATTCCAATAGTGAAACCATTGCCTCTGCATGCTGCTCGATCGTGTCAGTTTCCCTGAGAAATATGAAACATTGTGAGGGTCTATTTGGAAAATTGAAATTGGTTTCCAAGAATTTTAGATTTACCTAACAGCAGACGTAACGCGTGTAATACAAATCTCAACTACGCTCTGGTCATTATCGTTACCTACGTAGTCAGGTGAACTAGTTATTTCACAGATGGTGTTTAAAACTTCGGTCAAGTCATTGACGATAGCTTCATCAGATACTGAAAACAAATCTCCCGCCTGACGCAGACGAATGAAAGTTATAGATATATTTGAAACAGTATAAACATATTATGACTTAAATCATGAGAGACTTACTTTTGACAAATCTTTTTTGCTCAGAACTTGTGTGAATAGCTCGTGCATTGTTGAAAGTGAATGAATGCTAAAAACAAGAAGTTATATTGAAAAAATTGCACGTTTTACTGGTCGCTGAGAGCTTGAGTTTGACAATGAGGAAAAATGTATTAATTTCTAATTCTTTTGTATAATTTTATAGATTGCATATTTCGACTTCACGTCGCAAGGGGTTACTTGCGGTTGGCAAAAATATTTAATTGGCGTACACAAAACTTTACTGGATGTATTTTTCTAAGGAGCAAATTTTCTTTCTCCCGTATTTTCGGATATAATAGTAAATATAATACGTTCGTCCGATATCTGAGGGTTTCGAATAAGAATTTCTGACCAACAGAAACACCAGTCTTGACTCTCAAGGCCTGGTTTTTTATAGGAATACCATAAGTTTTATTTCCATTCTTAACCCTCTATAGTGGCACAAGTGGGTAAAAATGGCCCAGATGTTGATGCGGTTGTCTATTCTCACCAAATAGGGAGGGGCGAAATTCTGTATAATCATCGAGGACTAACCAGGGTAACGTAATTAAGGTTGGGTCAAAATGTGCCACTTGCGTATAAATTAGCTTGTGCCGCTGGAGGGTTAATGGATATTTTTTCATTGTTCAAGAAAAACGAGACATATTCCCATTTGTAAACCAGACTCTATCTGACGTTCTTTATCCACGTTCATGTATGGATTTTACTAAAGAAAAGTAATGTGAAAAGAGCTGTTTCAGACAGGAAATATAACGTAAGAATAATTCTTGACATTTTTTTTTCTCATAACAATCTTGCCACAAAGATACAGTAATCAGCCGAAATAAAATGAAAACTAAAAAAAAGTCGCTAGTCTTCATGATAGAAATTTGAGGGAGTCTAATAAATCCGAATGAGTATTGGTGGCAATAACATTGACAAGTTCATAGGAGAATGTGAGATGATGCACGAGTTTGTTTGTACATTTAATTCTTGTGTCACTAACCCGAGGCAGCGCGCGCCATGGAAACTTTCCTCACGTCTCATATCTTGGCGTGTGAAGAAAAATTTCACGGCGCGCCACCGAAGTTGAATGGTTTGAAGAAAGTTTCCGTGGCGCGCCATCACGTGTAAGGTGACGTGCCACGGAAACTTTGTTCACGGCAAAAAATTTTCGCGAGCAATGGCGGGTTTAACACTAGAAAAGCCAAGTTTTACTCGATTACTCAAAGGACCAGGTGGCGTCATATACGACGCCACAAGAATAATCTCTAAGGAGCAGGTGGCGTCGTATGACACAAGTCAGGGGTTCTCAAAATATTGGCCCTTTGAAAAATCCATCTCAACATTTTGAGTGGCGTCGCACATGACGCCATCTCGTATTTCTAGTGTTAAAGCTAGGTTATAGTGAGAGTATTATCTTTTGCTTTTGTTTCTCAAGTTGAACTAGTGATATTGAATGTGTACGCTCACAATTGCTCTCAATAAATATTTTCTCGTATGAAATTTTCCAAGGTTTTATGAAACAATAGACAAGACTTGATACCATTTTAAACCGAGCATAACAAATAAAATCAATTTCTTCCTTATCTTTAACGGTAAATATTTACCTGTTTCAGGAAGAGGAGATATTCGACTGAGAATTCAACAAAATAGACAATAAAAGAGCTTGAGAAATCGAACTCAGCTGAAGGCAGTCATTTCAGATATTGATTAAAGATTTCTTGGTGCGGAAAATGTTGCGAATTAGAGCGTTGACCCAACTGTTCCGCTAAAGCTTTCGAGTTTGTTGCAATTCTCCTGGGTATTTATATTCCATTGAAATGCATGCTGCCTTAATGTAGCATCTCGTATTTCATTGTTAGAGCATTGCACTAGTTGATACGTACGTCGTCGGAGTCTGAAAGTATAAAACTATGTTAAATAGAAATATTAGGGAGGGCTTAAATTGAGACAAAATAGGGAAAACCGTTATCATACCTGACGAACATTTTTCAATATATTCATTTCGAATTGAACTAATAGTTCAATAGACCGAATTTCAGGAATTAATTAATTCTACTTATTATTCGTACAATTTCAAAACATGGAAGTTGAGCAGAGACGAACTGCTTGATGAAAATTAAAAATTAGTCAATCAAGAGTTCGAAACACGAATGAGAACTAGTGAACTACTGAGAAGTAAAAAGATAGGAAACATAGAAGAAAATTTTTTTCGTATATATGATTGGAAAGAGGAAATTAAGAGAGAAAACATGAAAACGGCTGATGACGTCATAACTTCAGGCAAGAAGCTTTGTTCCTACATGAGATTCATGAACATTTTTTTCATTAAATGATCTTCCAGCTTCTACTTAACCTAGAAAGCTGAATTTGGTCTCTTTAAAAATAAGAAAATCTCAGGAATTTGTTTATATTAAAAATCTCTTTATGTAGACATTCTTTTTCATTGCTAATAGGGTGTTGTAGGAGAAACCTCAGTAAATTATTAAAAATACAATTTTTTTATTTTAGAAATGGGGACCAAAAACTAAAAAATACCAATGATTCAGGATAATTTTTTGAAAATTTCGTTGTAATAAAATTTCAAAAAATACATTATTCAGAAAATATAATACGAATTGAAAGGAAATCCTGATGAATTGATGCGTAGACTGCTGGACTATGTTCGTGGAAATTTCTGTTTGCCTAATCGTGACGTCATCGAGCCTGTTTCATCTTTTTTTTCAAAGCTATTCGATCTTGGGATGGTTCTGGCTGGGTGCGTCTATAAAAAAAAAAATGTGAGATGCTATGGGAAAACCCACCTTCGGGTGAAAAACAAAATTTCTCAGAAAAGCCATGTAAGTGAAAAGTCAGGATTAAAAAAAAATTTTCTTTGGTGAAATTGGTACACTAAAGCTTCCTCTATACAATACTATTAGAAAAAAAAATCCGAATTTTTAATGTGATAATTATTTTTATTTTTCTGGTTGCCTATAGGCAAAAATGTAGAAGATTGAAATTTTGTACAACAGATTTCCACGAAAAGTGACTCTTGAATGTGCTCGACGGGTGTTCTTATCCTTAAATTCGGATTCCTCATGAAATTTCATTTCAAAATCTCGTATTTTGACTTCACTAGTAGGGCCAAGAATCAATTATTGATGAGACGATAAATACTGCTCAAATTTTGAAGCGCTTTTCAAGCGTTTTTCTATTCTGGCATTTTCGTTTTTCTATTCTGGCATTTTCGTTTCTTCTTCTTCCACGCGCCAACTGTTATTTCTCAGCGGTTATTCGTTCTACCGGCGCGCGGGCGGTGGTTTTTTACTGCTTCTGCATGACGTCACCAATTCAATTCGCATAAAAATTAAAAAACCGATTTTCCTGATCTTCACCCTGAGGTGGGTTTTCCCAAAGCGCCTCACAAATATGGAAATGGATGAGTGGGCGAAACAGTCATGGCAGACTGAAGTATAAGATCACGAAGGTTGTTTTCCATGTGACGGTATTCTGAATGAGTGAAAGAAGTAGAAAGAAGTTATCAAAATACAAGAATGAAAAATATCCTATTTTGAAATTTGTGAGATTGACTGACTCATGATTTGTAGCTCCGGGAGTTCGCGGGTTCGTAGAATTTTTAAAATTTTTGGTTGCAATTCGAAGGAAAGAGGTACATTGTATTATTTAACTTTTGAATTTTTGATGATTCCAGTCATAAAGATTCTAGTCGCATTCATTTTTTGATGAAATGAAATAATGTCGAAACGAACTCAGCCGGTTAGAAGCACACTTCCTTCTTGTGCCCCAGTTCTGTATCTCTTCAACAGTTTAACCCGAAGAAAAGAAGAATTTAAGCCTCGAGAGAGTAAGCTTATAAGATGGTATAGTTGTGGTCCTACAGTCTACGATGCTGCTCATATGGGACATGCCAGGTAAGATCCACGTCATTAATTTTATGATCGCTGAGCAGTTTCATCATTGTGTTTTTTTTGCAGATCTTACATATCGTTCGATATTCTTCGACGAATTCTGTCCGAATATTTTGGTTACGACGTGAAGTATGTTATGAATATCACCGACATCGACGACAAAATTATAAAACGAGCTCGACAGAATTATTTATTCCAAAAGTATCTCGAAGAAGAGCATTCTAATGATGAAATTTTGTCAAATGTCCGAGTCATCGCCGAAAAATTGGCAGAAACAATCGAAGGCACTCAGGACAACGATAAAAAGGGAATGTTTATGAAATTGCATGCAGATGTTCTGAACGTACTGTCAGTGTTGGAGAAGGAAACAAAACCCAGTGAGAAAAAAACTGATATTAAGAAAGTAAGTTGAAATCTTGATATTATGTCGATTTGTTGTGACGTTTCTATTGAAAAATGACTATTTTTTAATTCGATGGCGCAGTGCAAAAAAGTCGCATCTCCATTTTATTAAATTTATCAGGAGAGCAAAAAGAAAGTTGACATTTGCTAAGTTTTTTTATGCAATCGAATAATGTATTTTTGAATTTTATTTTTGCTGTTGAAACTTGGTAGTATATATTTTATATCAGACGATAGAGCTTGAAATTTCCTTTCGAATAATACCGAAATGTCGAAGTAGGGTAAAATGGACATATGATTTTTTTTGCACTGTGCCAATCGAATTATTAATTAGCTTATCTTTAAGTTGAAGTCAAACAAAAGCGGACTAAGTCATATTAAGCATCAGTTCTGCCAGTATTATAATATGGATTAATGATCAATTGTGAATTTTTTTTTTTCCAGTTATTGTCTGAAGTTAAAGATTCTTACTCTGAATTCCTCGATTCAAAATATGGTTCTAATATCAACGACAACTCCATATTCACTGCTTTACCTAGGCATTGGGAAAATGAATTTCACGAGGATATGCATTCTTTGAATGTAAGCTTTCATAATTATTTTAGCTGGCAAACATTATAATCCATACTTTTCAGGTGGAGTTCTGATTATTATACTTTTTTTTTTTCACTACAACTTTTTATCTAAAAAAATGATCTTTTCATTATTGCGGAGGCATGTAAACTCATATTGAACTTCAGCATGACCCACTCATACAGTCTGTATATTTTTAAAGTTTCGTTTGTGACAAATTTTTGGTTTGAAGATTTTAGATCCAAGCGTACTCACTAGAGTTAGCGAATATGTACCAGAAATTATCGAATACATTCAGAAAATAATTGTTAATGGCCTCGCTTACGAATCCAATGGATCTGTTTATTTTGATGTTGGCGCTTTTGATGCGAAACCAAATCATTTTTATGCCAAACTTGTTCCTGAAGCTTACGGTGATACCAAATCGTTGCAAGAAGGTGAAGGTAAGTCTAACATGAAAGATTTGGGGTTTTATAAATTTAATTTTCATATGTCTGTACAAGTTTCTTCTGTATAGGTGATTTGTTCACCGATGTGACGGAGAAAAAGTCAGTCAATGACTTCGCATTGTGGAAAGCATCGAAGAGTGGAGAACCCTGGTGGGATTCGCCGTGGGGTAAAGGTCGACCAGGATGGCATATTGAATGTTCTGTAATGGCTTCTGCGATATTGGGAGAAACATTGGATATTCACACTGGTGGAGTGGATTTAAAATTTCCTCATCACGATAATGAACTGGCACAGGCTGAGGTATGAAGAAAAAAACCGAGAATATAGTCCTCGGATTTAACCTGCGTCATATTCTTTAATTTGGGATGTCATCTAAGAAAAAGAATTCAAAAGTGGGAAAAAATGTTTCTGTCTGGCTAATGAAAATCTTGTCTATAAAATTGTGCATAGTTTTATAATTTGGCACCGTATACGTGACATATCGAAATTTGGGAGGCGTCAGTTATCTGGTGATTTATGAAAGTGCTCAAGATTAGCATGAAATCAGATTTTTATTCATTGTATGGTGAAATAAGTTTTACTTCCATTTTTCCAGTTTTTTTTTTTCAAACTTGATTTGTGTCATTTTGATAAAATACTTTCGAACTTGACAATTTTTAATATTTCAGGCTTATTATGATAACGATTGTTGGGTTCGGTATTTCTTACACTCTGGTCACCTGACTATCGCCGGTTGCAAAATGTCAAAGTCGCTGAAAAATTTCATTACCATTAAAGATGCGTTGAAAAAGTACACTGCCCGTCAACTTAGATTTGCTTTTCTGCTTCACAAGTGGAATGATACCTTGGACTACAGTGAGAACACGATGGAAATGGCTATCACTTACGAGAAGTTGCTGAACGTAAATGATTTACTTTTTCGTAATTGAGTACTTCTAAAAGCCCATGCTGAAATTAGATATTGTTGAAAATTATGCAGGAATATTTTCTCAATACTAAAGATTTAGTCAAGAAACTGAATACGCAAGAAAAGTCGGTTAGTCTAAGCAAGTGGACAGATGCAGAGTTGAAATTAGATCAACATTTTTGCAATATGCAAAAGAACGTACATATTGCACTTTGTGGTACGTATGAGCAGTCAGTGCCGCTGTACTTGGCTAAAACTGTCCAAATGTTATAAATTGGGGTTTCCATTTCCGCATTAGTATAGGCCAAATTTTGAGAAAACAACGCTGAAAATGAATTAGTTAACGAATTTTGTAATCACTACGAAGATTGTGTGGACTTTGAGCCTTCTCCCTCGCTGTGTTCTCTCTAATTTTCAAATAACTCCCAAAACTACTTTTTTTTTTTTTTTTACAAAAATTTGAGACTTGGGAAGATGAATATTAAAACTGAATTTTAGGATTCAATATAATTATGCACTTGATGAAAAGACAGTTTTACTGTGTCAGGAGCACCTGAAAAAAATACTGGATGTAAAAGTTTTATGCCAATTTTTGTTTTTTCAAATGTCTTTTTTTTTTGCTCATTAAACTGAACTATTTCACTTTTCAAAGTTATGAAAAAGTCATCATGTATTGTAAAGATTTTCACAATTTGTTGTGGTATTTCTTGGAACAACGGTATAAATCTGAATTCCCATTGTGGTCCCTACGTATGGCTTTCTCGTCAACCTCCAAATTTCCTCATTGAGATTCATTAAGAATTTACCAAGTAACCTCTACTTCTAGAAGAGCTAACTGTAAACGAGTTCTGCAATGGAGCGTTATAAAACTTTCAAAGACCTGAATTAGTTGGTTCAAAAATAAATTTGAACTGCGAGAAGCTGTTTCATTCTCATGCCACGTATATATTTAATTGTTTCTGCTTCAGATAATATTGATACGAGAACAGCACTGGATGCAATCAGAGAATGTATTAGCTTCTGTAACGTTTACGTTAAAGATCGTGGTATCGATTCCCTGAATCTCATCCTGTTACGTGATGTTGCATCTTACATCATTGAATTGATGCAAATCTTTGGTGTTATTCCTCGTACCAAGCCGACAGGATTTCCTATATCCTCCGATAATACAGCAGCAAATGTGAGCGTTGAAAATCATTTCGCATTAAATTTCTTAAATTTTTTACTCATTTCAATTTATTTTTGTTTTTTCTTAGTTGGAAGATATTCTTTCTCCTTACTTGACAGTATTTGCCGAATTCAGACACGCAGTCCGTCAAGAGGCTCGTGAATGTAAAGCATTTAATATACTTAAAGAATGTGATAAAGTTAGAGATGATACTCTTCCTAATCTGGGTGTGCGTCTCGAAGATCAAGAAGGTAATATTCAAATAATTTTCAACATTTTTTGTATTTTGTTTGTTACATTGTACACATTCGTAATTCGCATAATCCAACTTAAGGTCGCTGTGCAACCATCAAACTAGTAGATAAGGATACGTTATTGCGAGAACGAGAAGAGAAACTGAGAATAGAACGTAAAAAAGCCGAGGAGAAAGAGAAAAGGTTGGCGCAGTTAGCTGAAAAGGAAGCTCAACGTAAAATACCTCCGACAGAGATGTTCAAAAAAGAAACAGACAAATATTCTAAATTTGATGATAAGGTTGGTGTACTTTTAGCTACTCACAATTAGTTGAATATTATTGATCGTTGGGTTGAATTTCCTTCGTCAGCAATTGATGTTGTCAGGTTTATCCTGCAAGTAGGACAATTTGTTTCTCCAATACTGATTTATCCTCTTTATCACTTTGAATAAATTGGGGGGAAAAAAAATGTGAAAAATGATTTTTCAAATCATCGTTCTATAGATTTTCTCTTCGCAAAATATAATTTTTTTTTTAAACGTTTCAGGGATTACCAACCCATGATACTGAGGGTAAAGAACTAAGCAAAGGACTAGTTAAAAAACTTCAAAAACTACAACTGCAGCAAGAAAAAAAATATACCGAATATTTGAACTCCGTTAAATAGAATATGATTCTTAACAGGTTTATTTCATATTTTCTTTGATTTTATTACTTTGTTCGTTCATTTTTTGATATTGAACCTCGATCACGATTACATGTTCATGTTTCTCCGGGTTTCTCATCTCTTTTCTTCTCATTTTTCATTTTGGTCATTCATTTATTTATTCACTCATTCATTCATCTGTTCTATCTATCGACACAAAAGTGTATTCTTATTTCTGTACGTTGATGTTTATTGAAATTGAATTATTTGGGTTCAATGGTGCGGCCACCCTCTCGTCTCAACTCGAGCCAAGTACACGTGAATTAACTACGAGTAATTTGCTAAGCAATTGAAAGAAATTAGATAAATTTACATTTTACATTTACGTGTATTATTTGGGTACTTGGCTCATCAGTACTTTGGTCAAGACGATAGTGTGGCCTTACCCTTATATGAAAACAACTTTCGCATTTTGCCCGGTAGCCGAATTGCGTCTCGCGAGATCGATACGATACTAAACTAATGGACGAAATTCAGCCAGACATCTCCATTACATTGGCATTCGGTTGGTAAAAATTGAATGGTGAGCGAAATGATGCGGTAAGGCCGGCAACTGGTATTGAAATGAGCTTCTCGAAGGACACGTGCTTTTGGGCCTCGTCTTTGTGAAATCAATATTACAAAGGTAAAGTTGCATCCTCTTTAGTGTTTACTGTTATTCGAATCGAAGCCTGACTCCGACTGACTACTCATTTCCGATGCGCTGGTATTGTCTACTTGTTCTAAATAAGAACGTTTCTCCTTTACCTTGTACTCCGTAACTAGGATAGTCAAATTATTTATTGTTATTTCACGAGCTTGAGCAGAACTGCGATCTACATTTCTCAATTTGGAACTGTAACAAAAATAAATGAGAAATTACTGAATTTACGAATCAGGATCCAAGTCTGATATTTAGTCTTGGGATAGTCGTTGATGAAGTTTTAAAAATACACTATATTCTCTTTATATTGGGTACTTGAGGTTTCATTGTGAGTACACTAAGGATGGTGACTATTCTATAAAACGAGTTCATAAGATCTACATCGAATCTAATCAATGAGTTCTTATTACTAAATATGGAATGGACTGTTTTTGTTCTAAGGTCAATAGGTATCTGAGTGAAAGGAAGAATTAACTTACGGTCGCCAAGACTTCTTGAATTTCTTTTTACGCTTATTATCAGGTTGTTCTCTCGATTCATCCTCCTTTCTGGCAGTTTTAACAGACGAGGCACCATATTGTGAGTTAGTGTGCTGCGTTGCAAGTTGTAAATTCACTTTTGGTTTTCTGAAATTGGTAAAACCAAATTAAGTTGTCAAATAAATTAGTAGTGCATGAATTGAGATTGAGAGGTTGTTACCTTGTTGATGTTCCTTTGCGAACGTCACACATCAAACATTTGAACGCTTCTGGTGCATTTTGGTAGGTGCAAACGCTGCATTCCCAATTTAGTTCTTCGAAAACCTTACTTTGCTTCTTGCTCCGGCTGAAATTAGAATATTTCGGGAAAATTAACAAAAATTACAGCAAGACCTGATTGGAGAGACTATAATATTGAAAACATACTTCATTTCGAACTGTATTCGTCCATGTAGATTTTTCTATAATGAAAGAGAGAATGAATACGATTCATTTACGGTGAAAAAACCAAAAGAGACAAATTTCATGAAACCATAAAATAGAAAAACGATAAAATTATGAATATGAACTGCTGACTGCTGAGTTAGCATAGATAAGCTCTCTGAGACTGAATTTTTTTCCATAGATGATATTTAATATACTAGATGCTCATCTTTTCATAATTATCTTCTCATTTATACTCTGTATACTGTGTACACTCTGTACAAAATTTTCGTGACGAAACTACTCTGCGTGAGGCGGAAAATGGTTACCCCTCGTATTTTTGTGGACAGGGAAGCGTGTTGAAGATTGCCTAAATCTTTCTCCTTGCCGTCTCAATACAACAATGTTTAAAAAGGTTCAGCTTTTAGTATTTTCCGCCAGGAGCAGCCGCATAAAATGTTTCGTCACGGAAATTTCGTCCAGTTGGACATCTATCTAGTATCTAGTACAAGAAATAATACATCTATGACGTAGACTGTAGAAGCTCGTACACCTAAATGCATACTATTGAGTATTGCCAACAGTAATTTCCATACAAAATGGAAATTAAATTATTCCGAGCAGCAACAGTTGTGAAATTTTCAGGAAAGATTCTGTTTTTACGAATGAGTGAGGATTTCATTCAGTGAGCGTTAATAGTAATTAAAATGCTACTCTTCTTCAAAGTCTACAGCCGAAGCAAATTATAAGACTTTCAAAATCGAATTTGAACTGGTTTTGTTTGCGCCCTACAAAAATTAAATTTTAAGGCGGGATTGGCACGTACCCTTATGATTTCCTTTCATCTGAACCAAAGAATCTTTCGATGAGAAGTGCGAGAGAAATTATTTTTTGTACTTCTTCCAAGTCAACATCCATCCTATATAAAGTTAATTTAAATTTTGATTTTTGCGCCCATGGATCTCTTTCCTTCACTTACCAAATGTGAAGAGAAAATAGTAGAAATAAATTCCTCCTTTTTGAAATTTTCTCTGCAGTCCTGTTGAAAATAAGAACTACAAAGATATTTTTTTACTAGCAATTCTTCATCTCCAAAAATATTTTCATCGTTCAAGAGAAATATTTTCTCGTATCATTTTCTCACTTTCTACATAATTATTGAGAAATTTATTATTTTCTCCGAAACCATTCTCAGTCTATGACTGTTCAAAATCAAAATTTTTTGTAGAAAATTTTGTTTATTACGTAATATATAAAACAATATAAAATTGATAACAGAAACAACATTCTTTGGGAAAAAAGATAGTAAAATATAGATGATAAACAATGTAAAAATTATTTACACGTACAAAAAATAACTACGAGCGACTCACAAATTTTTATCAAGCTATTCTCGAACATAAACGAAGTAATAGTGCTCATCAATGACTATGACTACTCAATAAACTACATAATTGAAGGTCTGTTCTTTTGGGCGACCCTATAAAATGTTATTCATTTAGAAGTCTGCTGAAAAAAGTTTCTAGTCGGTAGAATCAAAACTTTTCTTCCCATTGTCGAAACCCTTGGTATTTTCATCCCTCCTCTACATGTACACCGAGGTAAACGAAAACATTCGAAAATTAATTTATGAGAAATTCGTCAACGTTCGTTCATTTTTCTTTAATTTTGAACCAGTTCACTAACACTTGGAGAACTAGCTACCATTCATCACTAGAGGTCAAATGTAAAAAAGTAAAGTTGAATTTTTATCCCCAAAAGTAAGAAAATGAATATCGCCGGCCCAAATTCAAAATCTGCTGGGGACAGAATAATCCCTCATTTTTTTTCTTTTCGAATGATGTAGTGAATTATCAAGCCTCAAAACATCATGTGATCGCAAAGAATGGGTTATAACTTTTTCAGATTTATAAGATTTTATACTAAGGCTGGCGATATATTCCTGCGATGAACAGGAACCAAATACGAACAGCGTATTTACCACTAAATTAAACTCTTTTTTGCTTTTCTGAAAAATGTTCTCTAGTGTACTGAAAATGATTACTTGTTTCAGATCAGGTCTGAGATGAATACAGCTCAGTACAGCCCACCTGAACAGCTCTTCGAGTGAGTAAGGAGAAAAATATTATTCATAAAAATAGAAAGCGAAGTTGAGCTATTGGATGAGTCTGAAAAGAAATGAAATAATTCGGGATTCCGGCTGGAGTTGTCGAATGAGTCACACTCGAGTGTATGATGGTGATGGATGAATACACAGGTAATTTCAATAGTAACGTATGACAATTTGAATGAAAAAATTTTGTTCGACGGGAATGCAACGATACGTAAGGGAAAAAATTGATGAGATTCAAAACGATGGCCGGTGGGATTGAATAACGTAATCATATAAACGATAATAGATGCTTGGACAAAAATCAAGTAAATTAAATATAACACGAAACGTCCATTTCCAATTGTCGTTGAATGAACTGAGGTCAGGTTGATGTGACTCCCTTTCTGGCAACCAATAAATTCAATTTCGGGTGCTTACGAATATAGTCGACGGCTTTTTTGTGAGTCACCATCGTGAAATCATATCCGTTACACTGTAAATGCAAAAAAACTGAGCTCAATAATTCATTCAAGTACATCGGGTATATATTATATTTTGGTAACATTTTGTTTCGTAGTATTAGTTGGATTCCATTTTAAGTAGTACTGATCAAAATAAAATGGATAAGAGAGAGGGAAATTGCATTTTTTAATAGAGTGCATTTTGAAAGGCATGGGATGCATGCTCAATTTAATTAAATTTAAAAATCGTTACTTTTGAAAACTACAGCAGGTTACCTGATAACTTACTTGTAATATTTTGTCGTGTGTTCTTAAACCTGACTTAGCAGCTGGACTTCCTTCGTGGACTTCAGTGACATATATCCCCTGAAAAATTAATGTATGAAGAATTCGGCATCAAATTAGCTTAGACACGATACGTGAGTGCCACTATCACTTACGTTGTCTTCGTAACCCTGAGGACTTTTTCGATAATCCTGATCAATACCGCCGCCAATCTTGAATCCACATTTCAGAACTTCTCTGCCTTCGTTATCCAGTCCGGGTTCCTTTTGTAGTGTAATAGGGATCTAAATTTTTCGAAAGAAACATTAGCATCTATATGAGACTCGAGAGTTTAAAATCAGTAGTTGCTGAAGATTTGATGGAACAATAATTGATCAGATATTGCCCGATACGGCTATTGGATTTCAAGCTAAATAAAAATTAGTTGACGTGGGCATTTTGAATTTTATTCGACTTAATATTCCGGTATAACAGTCCGGATGAAAACTTACGCTAAGACAAGCCATAGCTGTACCCGCTTGGTGTTGAAATGCCATTTTTGCACACATGATAATAGTTGATGGGGAGACACAGTTCGACGAAAAGAAGCTCCTAAAAGGAAAAACGATTGGGATGTAAAATTTTATGTGAATATTAAACTAAGCGATTTCACATTCGATCGAGAAATAACAAGCACGGATAGTAAATAATTATTTTAGTCGATGAAACGAAATTGATGTTGCAAAAATTCTCAGATGCTGATTCATCAAAATAAATTCTAGATAATATAAGATCGATTTTTACTGGCGCACTCTGGTAAAGAAACCGAGAAAAACAGAACCCATCGGCCAGCGCAATCAGGAAATCTCAAATCTGTGATAATTATTGCTCTTAATGTATAATAATTTGTGCTGTCTTAATTTAATTTTTTCCATTTTGAAGTAAAATTAGTTTGTTGGAAAATTCCTTTTTTTCGAGCGATGAAAATTCTAACAAACAGAAATGTGGACGTCTCTTCTTTTACGAGATAAAAGAATTCTTGGCTAGTTGTTTTTTCGAAAAAAAGAGAAAAAAATAGGAAATAATTTTATTATTTTCCAGATCATGTCTTAATTTCTTGTACTTTTTGTTGGTGGTGTACATGCACAATGTTGAGTGTACAGCTACTGGGGGCGGCAGAAAAATTGTCACACCGTAGTGTTAGAATTTTTTCTGTAGTATTATGTAATTCTGTAACTATGTAGGTAAGAAGATGAGTATTTTGAGGGTAAGATTTTCGTACTTATAAGTGGGAGAAAAAAGCCCACTCTGCTGAGTTGTGGAAGATGATTACTGTCGTAAGAGAAATTATGGCCCATGTTTTTTCGAAGAAGCAAAAATAGTAAAATAAATTGAAAATTGATCAATTTATTTTATTGATCGTTACTATGACGCACCTCATTTCCCTCACGAGTTGCAAGTTGCGACTTGTCGCAACGAAGGGTCGCGTTGTCGAGATTTGTTTTGCTGTTTCCGAAGTTCCATATTTTTATTAGCGGCATGGCGGGCATGATCGGATCGAGCAGTCAACTTTTCAAATAAGGCATTTTTGTTTCACTACAGGCTTATTAAAAATGTTGCCTCTTGGTTTTACATCTTTCACGATTTTAAAAGGGTATTTGATTTGACCCTTTGAATTGTTGAGCATGCGGGAAAAAAATAGTTGAGAAGATGAATAAATAATGAGATTTCTTAATTTTGCCGCTTTTAGAGCATGCAAGCTAATAAAAGAAAGAGAGAGAAACCAGGTTTTGTTTTCTCATTTTGACCATTTTTGATTTTGTGTGTTACTTATAAAGAATGGCCTCGAAAATCTCAACATTCGTTACAAAAGCCCAGAAATCATACCGTCAAGTGTGGAAAATCGAAATTTATCTTCTTTCTTTTTATTTATTGTTTGTTACCGATTACTGAAAGGCAAATGCAACGTTCAATGAAAAATATTTCCTCCTCATGAATTGAGCTGACTAGTAGATGTTTTTGAAGTTGAAAAATCAAAAAATTGAATTTTGAGAACAAAAGCTTGGAAATTTAACGGTTGAAACCATCCATTTTTCTGTAAATTAATTTTAAAAATTCGGCCTCTCGCAGAAAGTGGAAAATTCTACCATCTACTTTTTTGATTAGTAATCACTCGGACTTATGGATTAGAGAATCTCCATATTTCCTAAAGGTTTAAAGAATCTATACCTGAGCTAGAAGAACAGAAAATTGAATTCAGGAATAATATCTACATTTCAGTGATTTCACTTTACTCTTTTGGAACGAGATGTTAACCATAAAATTGGCAAATAAGTTCGAAAATGTCCTTAAAACCGTGTACTACTAGTTTCCGAAGAAACGAAAAATTATATTCTCGACCACTTATTTCGGATTTTTGGATAATTTTTACTAAGCAATTTTTCAACTGTTGCTTTCGAAATTTGAGAAAAAGGAAACTGTTTTAGAATTGCTACGTACATAATTACACCAATTCAATTCTCCTCTGTCTGTTAAAATTATTAATTTTTAAATTCTGTCTTCGTTTAATTATAGAAATGCAAGGCGAAAGTTCGCATTCCATAGGAAGAGTGTGTAAACTGCACAAAATATTATGATCCTAATAATTATACGTAAATTCAAGATTACAGAGTGTCTCCATAATATAATTTCGTTTCATAGAAAAATAAAAAAAAACACGCATCTTAAATCAAAAATATTCAAGTCCCTTATTATTTTCGTTATCGGATTTCAACTTTTCGGTTGCTGTATAGCGCTCCTATCGGTACCTTGCAAGCCCCATGATTTTTAACAATTCGGGTTGGCAACGCTGGATAAACTCATTTTATTTCGCTCGACTACGTTCTTGGACTACGTTTTCCAGTTTTATTCCTTTTTTTTTCGTCCGCTTTTTTCTATTTGTCATTGTATTTGCCATGGCGATCGGCCGGTCTTGAGATGCAACACGTTGTCGCGATTTGTTTTCGAATTTTGATATCTTTATTATTAGTTCTGTAATAATTTCCTTCCGCGTTAATCGTAATTCGATTCAGAATCTGTGTTGTTCGTTTCTACCTTAAATCTCATCGAATAATCTAATTGAATCACTTTGTTTCTCAACTAGACATGTGCGGTTTTTGTCTTGCTAATGGAATTACCCACTTACGTTTTGTTCGCGATATGATCAGATCGGGCATTTAACTTTCCAGTAAGAAGCAAGTTTTAAGTGTATTTCGAAGATCATTTAATATACTATTGAACTCGTGAAGATCGATTGTGAGAATCCGGAGCATCAGATATTTTCATTTTACGATTGCTGCAGTGATCCAGGGACATCGGATGCGGTTGGTGAGTAAATTTCTTTGAATTGATTGATTACTGATGCCCAAGAGTAATGTAATTGTGACTAAAGGTTTCAAATTCAGGATTTTTGTTAACAAGTCCGATACTGATTACTGATGCCCGAGAGTAATGTGATTGTGACTAAAGGCTTCAAATTTAGGATGTTTGCTATCGAGTCCGATACGATGTTAATGAAAATTTTTCCTAAAATTACTGAGCGAATCTCCCAGACTTTTTTCTAGCTGAGCTTTTATCGAAAAGATACGATTTCTTGATATGTTATACTTAGTTATATGATCAACTCGCGGATGTGTAGTGTTAGATTTTTATTTAAAATTAAACAACGGCTTCTACGGATACGCGAAGTTGATGGAACTTTGGTAGCTGATTTTAGCTACTAGTAAATGTAAATTGAACCAGTCGAGGAAAATTTATGTCTCTACACTTTTTTTTCGCGTGGTGAAGTATATGTCCTTAAAGTATTCGGTCATTTCTTAATGAAGCCTTATTTTTCAATAAATAAAGAATTCTCTCTTGTGTCATATCAATTGCTCTGCATTGAAAATCAAATTAGGTACGTGATACTGATTCTTTTCAGTTGTTGTGATATGAGTATAATGGCTAGCCTTTTAAATATTGAAATAATTTTTACTGCATAGATGTATATTTCCGGTGTTGAATGTATTATTTCGTAGCATGAATGTCGCTGATTATTTAATGAAAAATGGACTCCCTATTCTAATTAGATCAATAAGTAATTGAAAAGCTTTAAATTTTTCAAACTGATTTTCAACGAATTTCCCTAGAAATTGAGTGCACTGTGACGTCAGACAGCCTGAATATCGAGTTGAGAAAATTTTTTTTCGTTTATTGTATGTACTCGTGTCTTTGGCTGTCGTTGCATTAGTTTTTCTAGGAAGGCAGAAAAACGGATTTTGTCTTTTTTTCCCTGACATAGTATGTTCCAATCTGACGTTAACTATCTCCACTTATTTTCAAGTTACAAATTTGAACCAATTTTGAAAGGAACAAAATTTTTTTGTCTTCCGAAAAAAAGGTTTAAAAATGAGAATTTGAAGAAAGGTTCTGTAAGAATTCATAGGGTACAGTTGATGTCATCGTAGCTAACTTGGTCCCTGGTGATTGCAAACCCTTCGAAAAAGCGTTACAAATTTTTTGTTGCACGTGAAATTAGTATAAAACGATCTTTGCATCTGATATTACGAAAATTTATATTCATCTTCATTTGATTCCCTCGGTCTACCGAAATTCAAATGCAGTCAAATCAGCCCTCTGCCACTTTTATTTGGTATGTAACACTTAGTTGATTTTGAGGCAATAAGCCTCTCACCACGCCCTCGCTGATTGAGATAATGTTAGACTTTCAGAAAGATGCTCACAATTTGTATTCAGAAGATCTTTCACGAGTCTACAATAAAAATTTGATTACGTGTATTGGATATTATTTTAGGATAATTTTTTATTCTACAATTTTCTGGAAACCAGTTCTGTCTCGAATTTCATATTAGAATGACCTCAAACACCTCGCTATGCTAACATCAATATCACCTTCGTAGAATAATGATAAATCGACGAATAAGCCGGGTTAATGCTCCTGTGTTGGATGTACTTTCATATAATATTCACACCCACGTTTGACTTGTGCATTTTGTTTATCTGTAATTTCACGTTTGAACGTTGATAGGCAAGTTCGGATTTCATACTACATTGTGTTATTATGATGAAGATAGACGTTTGTGAATTTTGGAAAATTGGTTCTTACTTTTCAACATTAATTTCTGCGTTGAATTTTTGACAATCTATTGTTAGTAAAAGTATATACTGTACTGTCCGCTTAGACGTTTGTGAATTTTGGAAAATTGGTTCTTACTTTTCAACATTAATTTCTGCGTTGAATTTTTGACAATCTATTGTTAGTAAAAGTATATACTGTACTGTCCGCTTTTTCTTCATATGCCCTTATTCCCCTGTACAATCGGTTACTTATATTTTTCAATCTCTTGAAATTTGTCTTTTGCTGATGGTATACATTTTCTGGTTACTATATCATCGGGCCCGCATGCGCCTTATTAGCATGTCAAGATGACGATTTCTTATATTTTGGTTCCAATTTGGAATATTTTATGTAAGTATACTTGATTGACTGTTAATGAAAAATATATGTGTCATAATTGTATGGTTGGCGAGAGATGTTAAATTATCAGTTTAGGAGAAAATAAAAGTGTACAAATTAGCATTGTACTACGAATGTTGATTTATTGAATAACTCTACCTAATCGGAGGAAGAATGAAATCGTAAAAAATATATTTACTTTCATCAGCTGATCAGTGTCGAAGAAATTATGCCAGCGAGAGAAGAAGCTGACTAACTCGAGAGAGTGTTTTATTCGTAGCCCTAACCTCCTTCCATCACACCTTATACCCCATTAATATCACAGAATGAAAAATTTTCGCAGTGTGAAACCCAATTCGCCAAACTTCCACTTTCGTATGATTAATTGTACTTACTTAGTGTACAAAGAATGAAAAAAAAAAAAAGGGCCAAAAGAAAAATCATATAGAGGAAAAGAAAAAAGTTAAGTGGTTAGGGTAAGTCGAGAGGTGGAGGAATCGTATGCTGCAGTTCAGGAAATATACGAATAAGTTGAACAATAAATCGCGTCGCCTAATTAACGACGATTACGAATGGTTGAAAAAGATTTTGTCGAAATGCGTAAAGAATAACGATGGTGGTGTTTCCAAAGAGAAGAAAGCATGCGTTCCGAAATGGTTGAGGGGGAACTTTCGTATTACTTTGGTTAAGCTAAGGGCTGAAGGGGGTTGTTGAACGAGCTTTCAGTTCGCCGGTTCATGTGTCTTTGACGGGACGTGTATTCGTCGTTTCCAGTTTTTTTTTCTTCAAAAGTTACGTGCGACAGTTAAAATTTAGCCCTCGATAAAATATTTTCCCAATTTTGAAAATGTGTGATTTTCTATCAATTATCAAATTTTTTGGCATTATCTGAAATTCTTTCATGTGAAGTGCTTATTATATAAAAATTGAATTTTAAAAATTGGAGTGGAGTGATTTGAGTGTGTTCTGTTTGGTACGACGAGTGCTGCAAGTGTATTCTGTCGACGAAGCAGTAGTGCCTGCTATGTCCAGTTGAAAACTGATAAAAAGTATGTATTCTGCATATATTTTGAGGAAATGCATTTTTTCAATTTTTGCTTAACTATGCTTTGAGCATATTTTTCCAAAAATTTACATAATTTGCTCACTGCGTCGATAATTTGCACAGTTTACAACTTTTTTCTCTTTTCTCCTTTTGTTGAACTCAGAAGTTATGGAAAAAATTTTCTAAAATAGCTACTTGATTTGAGTTACCTTAACTAAGTGTTTATTTGATTTTTTTCTCTTTTTTATCAATAAAATTTTTGAAAACTACCTAAAAAATGAGGGTAGTATGAGATCGAGGTGCAGCTCGAAAATACCTGCAAAATGATGCGGTATCGAATTTGCATAATTCCATACATATTTAGCCTTTTGTATGTATTTTTTCCTGTATATTTGCAATGCATAAAATGGCCTTAAAAAATATAATATTTTACATGTAGCCTTAGCTCATGTCATTATTTTCATATTTTGGACGTTGCATGGAAACAGGTCCTGCTATTGCCGCTGTAAGAAAATTTTGAGAAAAAATAAACGAAGCAAAATGTTCAAATCGAGAAAATTTAGTATTTGATGAATTATTATTTGAAAATGGAAATTCGTGAATTTCTTAGTCGAGGATTTTATATTTGGGATGCATCAGTGCACTACTGTGATTGTGCATGATTTTTGTAGAATGCTGATGCCTTGAAAATATGAAAACATCCATTAACATTTTGGCCGATGTATCAAAAAACGAAAATCGAAGTATCAAGTATCAACCGTGTAAAATTCGCGATGAGTATTTTTATTTTCCACTTAATATTTATTATTGTCCCAAGCTTTTGGGTGTGGAGGGGGGAGAGGAGAGGGTAAGCATGTCGGAAATCAGATTTAAAAAAATGAAAATATTCATTTTATTGTAGTAAAAAGGCGCGACCAATACAATAAGTACCTAGTGGTGTCCCAGAAATCAAGAATTTTCTCACGTCTCCGTTAGTTTTGCAAAAATCAGAATCATCCCATTGTATGACTGTCTGTTTGAAAAACAACCCTCATCAATAACGATATGACCTTCAAACGTAAGAGTAAAAAAATTTTTTGGTACTTCATAATATTGAATAGCCTCATATTTCATTTTGCAGATGAAGCCCAGTGGACCTTATTGTAATATTCATTCGAAAATGAATTTTGGTGATAAGGTCTTGGGATGGAAAATATATTTTGTTTCAATCTCGTAAAATGTAGCAATATTCTAGTTTGTTCCAAACGTGAACTTGGACTTGAATATTATTATTTTTCAGATGTTATTTTTTACATGCTTGCGGGTAAAAAAAAAGGCTTTGTACTGAAATAATTATTGTGAAGCAAACTATAATATTCGTCATTGAAAATTTCGCGTGGTGGATAATTATGTACTTCGATTTTTGTTATCTTTCCATGTTTTCGCTCGCTCACACTACAGGTACACAACTGCAATCATTACACACAAAAACGTGTGACGCGTACACACTACACACACATGCAACTAAAATTCTCAATCTGGCAACGCCGAGGTTTTTTTTTCGTTGGAAGCATTTAAGCATTCAATGTGATTTTTACTGTTTTAGCCCTGCAATTGCAAAAGCTCAACGTAAACTAGTGAATTTTTGTCAGCAGAGGTCGACAGTGACTAAATTCGTTTGTTACAGAAAATTATGAAACATAATATTGAATACTGTTTCACGTTTCTTTTTTGTTTTTTCAAACGGAGTGAGTAGGAGTGTAGTTTTAACAATGAGATGTGAAGCGAACGCTGAACAGTTCTCAGAACTCCAGACCAACTTCTAAATTTCGGTTTGTGGTTATGTGGCTCGGCAGTGGCTGAGCGCATTATCGTGGTCTTTTGGATCGTGTTGTGTTTCAATTTCAAGTTACTTGAAAATCGAATTTTAAAGGCTACTAACGAAGAATGCGTTCAATTTTGCGTCGATTAGTTCGTGTTTTTTTTTTCAAAACGACTGCAGTTCATTCTACTCAACATTGTTTCTCGTTTCTCTGAAAATTACTCGTGAGTTTGAGGTTCAAGTTTGGTTCGCCAATCGCCATTAATCTGATTCTCAGTCTCGTACACAATTTTGAAGATCTACTAACAAAATTAAATTATCGTATCAGATGAACTGCCGTATATGGCTACACTGATGAAAACGGTTGTTTTTTTTTTGCTCCGTTGAGATGATGATTTCTTTACGTTGAATCGGAAATAATGAAATTGCGAGATAGATTGTGAAAAGACTGGATAAAATTGAAATTTTGCACCCATTGCCCTATTCTCCACTGACAACCGTATGATTATTGAAAAAAAAATTTAAGAGGGAAAATGTCAGATGTTCGGTTATTTCCTTCGACTTTCGTGCGCCTGCCTTTTGGTATGTGTTGTTTTGGCTGCTCATGCGCGGGCTGCAGCGTCTAGTCTCCCAGTCGCCCACCATATATGTGTGTGTGCGTGTGTGTGTGTGTGTGCGTGCGTGGCGAGTGGCGACAGCGTGCGATTTCATGCTCACATCTCATTTCCACGGATATGAGTAGGTTCGTTGTGTGCGTGTGTTTGTGTGTAACTGCTGAACAGAATTTGGTTGCCAGTCAGCTCTTTGTTCGAGACTTCAAAATTTTACTTGCATGCGTTGCAAGCGGCCGTACCACTACTACTACGACGACGACTAGTCGCCATTTTGATTTTTGTTGGTTTGGCAGTTCGCAGTAAGCGTTACCAATTTTTCGTTGCGTCGCTCGTCAATCGTCTTCGACTGTCGTGTTCTTGTTTCGTTGTTTCATTTCATAATATTCCTAATTCATCTTTTCGAGTAATGATGAAAAATCAAAATTAATTCTCTAAGCTTCTGTTGCGTACTTGTTTTATTTTTAGTAGTTCTTCAAAATTCAAATTGGTACAGCTTACAAACGTATTCGTAACCATTGCGTTGTTCGTTGCACGTCTGTTCTTTTCTTTTGTGATTGTGTGCACCTTCTTATATTATTTTCAACCTTCTTAGTCCTCGTTATTGTGTAATTGTGGTCCTTATCTTTTCATTTTGTGATGCTAAGTAATGTGAAGTGCGAACACCCACCAAACGAACCAGTTACGGAGAGGCCAGCTGCCATACCCTTATTCTCTTCGTTTGATACATCCTGATTATTTCTAATTTGTTCCTGAGGTATGTACAATATACATGTATTCTTAATATTTGAATAACAATTACGTACATGAGGGTAAATTTTCACTTCTACGTGAAGGAATTCATTAATTATTGTTGACATTCTTCATGTTTGTAGTACTTGATTTGCTATCTTCGATATTTTTCAATTTATGTAGTAGTTTCTGCCTCAAGTGAATCCCAGTTTTCCCACTTAAATTATTGAAAGTACCTACTGCCTGAATTTTTTTCAACTTATTTCCATTTGAATCAATATTATTCGTGTAATTTGTGAATAGAGGAAACATATTGATCGTGGCATATTCACAGTCCATGTAATGCTCATTTTATCTAGAAAACTGGAACCATTCAAATGAATTCAGTATAAATTGACTATCTTGTGAATTTATGAATGAATAATTTCTTGATCTCTTCATCGATAACCTCCAACGCATTCGCATTGGTATTGTCTCTGCTGTATGAATTGTCCGTGCGTTTTTTGCGTATATATGTATGTGCAAGCTCGAAGGAAATTCTATTATGAGGGATTGTGATGATAGCTAGCTTTGTTCGATTTGTCACGATCACAAAAATAGACCTGGGTTCGACTTTGGTTCACCGTGGAATCGTTTTCAGCATTCGATTTGCTGTGTGTGTATCCTAGTTCGTTATTAGATTTGACTTGGATTATTTCATGAGATGATACTCGGAATAATGAAATTTTACCTGACTGGGTTTGGGTTTAGTTGAAGAGTTGTTTACACCAGTTGATTTCCGTTTTTTAATTTTCTATTACGTTTCCAAATCACAATAATTACCCTTTGTCATCAACTTATACGTAGATGCGTCAAGCTTGTTTTTTTCGCTTTATAAGAAATTTCAAATGTTTAATTTCCCAAGAAGAAATCGAGACTGGAAAGTGGTTTTTTATGGTTGTTGTTTTTATCTGCTTTTTTCGAGGCAATGTTGAATTTTTTTGTATTTCACTGCAAAATATGGAGGTGAGTGAAAGTAAATTGAAACAAAATTTGTAATCTTCAACAGCGAGCACACAGAAAGGTAATAACATTTGTTTTGTGTGTATGTACAAATCTTATTATTTTAGAAAATGAAATCAAAACAATGGAAAGAAAATCGAAAACGCCAAATATCGTATGTACAGACTCCAGTCGCGGATTTGATAAAGCGCATCGCGAATACGCGAATGGTTTTTTGATTTATTTGCGATGGGAAAACGCGATTCATTTTTTTTGCGAAGAAATGAGAAAAAAAGTTCGAAAAATGAGCGAAAAAAAGCAAATTGAAAATTTCGTTTGTCCTTGGGCTTCAAAAAATGGATAGAGAAAGAACAAAATCTTGATTTACCTTGAGGGAAAACTTGACAAGAAGGATTTTTGTAAGCTTTCTTGTTTTTGTCAGGTAGATTGTAAAGTTGCTGCTTTTGCAGATTGAGCTCTGGTGAATTTTCTTTTTCTTACACTCGTCTGATGAAAGATAGTGCGGATTGGCCTGGGAAGTTCCGGAAAATTTTACCCTCTTGAAAACCTGCTTATTTTTTTCTTACATTGTGTATTCTAAAAGCCCGCTCCGAAAATTGTAAGAACTTTTTTCATTCTAAACTACGGACCTAAGAGTTGAGAACTCCTTTTAATGTTTCTGAAATGCTTCTATTATTTTGATTCACAATTAGTTTGATTTTATGACCCGCATGGACATATTGTCATCCTAGTCTCGGTCGTCTGCATCATCCTCATGTTGGAATTTTTGAACTGTTGTCTGAATAAGTTGAGATTGATTGACCTTAATATTGTATAACATTGAATGATGAATCCATTATTAAGCAATTATTTCACGAGATTTGAAAATGATGTACCTATTCGTACCTAAAAAGCATTAACTTCTGCTTCTTTATTGTTCGGCGAAAGACACAAAGGATAGTGTTCAGGTTGAAGCTAGTTTCAAATTCATGTTTTTTTGGTGGGAATTATTTTTTGGAAAACTTGCTCATTCATATTTTTAGCTGACCGAGTTCTTCATCGACGCCCGTTCCTTCTCTTGAGGATAGTGATTGCCAGTGACGTGCTTAGACCAACATCTTTGGGGGGAGGGGGGAGTTTCATAAAGCCAAAATACTCCATTTTTTTCTCTCACCACCACAGCAGGGTTGCAAGGTAGGCTGCTAAATTTCCAAAAAAGTAGGATGTCAATACAGTAGTTAACACTGCAAGAAAGAGTTGAAAAAAGAATGATTTAACCGCGCGTAAATAATTTTTTGATTTTTTTTTTTAATTTCAATATGAAATCTGAAGATTGAATCATTTTATGCGGACTTGAAGCGTTTTTCATTTATGTGAAGAAAGTAGAAATGATATTAAATTTTCCCCTACTCGACTCGCTAGAAAGAGTGATTCGTCTCGTAATAAATTATTTATTAACCGCTCGACGAATTATCGTGAATTTTCTTTACTAGTGGCTCTGCTGTAGTTCATCTTTTGGGATTTTTGCAATAAGTTTCGCTTTAGATTTGATCGACAAAATGAATAATAACGAAAAAGACGTTTCTGCGGATCAGCAAGAGCCTGTCATCCAAGAGATTGCTACGCAGAACGAAGATGAATCGTCGCCTGATAAAACGACAATCACCTCTAGTTTGCAAGCGGGTATAAACTATTGTCAAAATATGGCCGATCAGATGATGGAGGAAATCAGAAGTCTGCAAGAGAAATATGACTCTACCCGGCAAACGAATCGAGTGTTGAAGCAAAATCTGGTCGACTTGGAGAATGAGAAGCAGAGGTTGATTGCTGATTTCCAAGAGGATTTTCGTAAATTTGACTCTCTCAATAGCTCGTACGTGTATTTTAATTTCTGTATGATTGATGAGTGCGATTGTTTTGTTGAAAATATCTCATTTTTCAAATCAGTGTGAAAGGATTGGAAGATGAAATTCTATGTTTAAAACAATTTTTGGACCCATCCATGAAGATGGAAGAAGATATTACTCAGACTAGAATCGAGGAATTGAAAATTCGCAGTTCTGTTCTTCAAGCTCCTCTCGAAGAACAGGAAATGAAGTTTCAAAAAATTGAATCGTCTATTTCGGATCTCATGAATGATTTGAAAAAGACAAGTAAGATTAGCCCTCCATTTTTTCCTATTTTTAGTTATGTACTAATTTTCATCATATCTATACAATAAGCTCGTGTCGTTTTTGTTGAAATTATTTAGTACTCTCGTTTGTTATGAATGTTGTTTGTATGACTAGAAATTTTCATAGGTTCCTTGAAAATATTTTTCTTGTAACTGACGAATTCAATTCCTTATTAGTGAGCGACTTGAGATCATTCTCACGGGTTGAGATACAAACAACAGTTAGTAAAATTTGAAAAAATTACCTGTTGAATATCCCTGAAAACTATCTTGTTTATTATGTACATCTCGTAATCAGTTTCCCCACTCTCTTTGGGCAGTTCAATGGTGAATTGGCAAGCTTATTGTGATAAGTCATGAGAAAATGTACGTTGAGAGCCTTATTCTTGCATGGAGATTTTTTTTTTATGATTACCAATGTCATGTCAGTAGTATGAGCCTCATATTACTCGTGTCAGTTTCTAATCAATGATTATAAATTTTCTCAATTTATTCTGAAAACAGCTTGGTATTTTTTTTTTTTTAATGAGCGTTCCGAGTCAAAGGAGCGAAAAAGGAAACCTCTTCCTCGTCCTTGAAAATCTTGAATGAGAACTATTGACAATAGTTTTGGGCAGCATGACTGCATCCATTGAATTGGTTCATTTAGAATATTTCAATTGAAATAATTTCATTGTAAGATACTCGTACTTGAATTGTTCTTTTCATATTTGTAGTGAACAAAGTTGAAGCGTTTGAAGCTGAGATGGAAATTTTCAAAAGTATTGAAAATCAGCTGAAGTCGTATATTGATAATTTAGATGTTAAAATCAGTGACCTAACTTTGATCGAAGATTTTATTGGAAATAAGGAAGAGTTAGAAAAGATAATTAATTCCACGGAAGAAGAATGTGCAGCACAAGCAACTAGTGCTCTAGCAAAGAGGAATGAAATGCCCTTGCAGGTAGTGCTGCCTCGTAGTATTTCGTGCTTTTTCGACCCCTTTTTTCAAACTTTATTTTTGATAATGTACGTTACAGATTAAACTGGAATTAGATGAATTACGTGCTCGGGTTATATTACAGAAAAATAAAATCAGAAGTGAATTTTTAGTCCAACAAAATATACTGGACGATCTAAAAATGAAGTGCGTTCATTACTGCCTAAAATAGATACTACTCGTATTGTGTTACATCGAGTATCTTCATATTTAAAGCTTGAGTGAGAGTGAGAGTCTATTACGTGTTTTTCTTTTTGCGTAGAACTGTTGATAAACTAAATCAAGCTGCTGAATTATATCGCGAAATAAAGACAGAAGAAGACGCTATACAAAATTTAGAAAACTTGATAGACTCGATGCAAAACGAGCTGCGTAGTTTAGAAAACCAGTTGCTTCCTTTGGAACAAGTGATTATCCAAAATCACTATCTGTGTACTCCGTGTATTCTTTTTGCACCTTCTTTTTGATCTAACGCCTTCACTTTGTAGGAAAAAACTGAGGTTCAAGAAGTTGCGAGTAGTCTTCTGCAAGAAATCCAATCTTTGAAAGAAGAACAATGTTCTCATACTGAAGAGAGAGAAAATCTTCAGCAAAACTTGGTACAATTGAAGCTGAAAGAGGAAACTGTGCAGAAAAATCTTGAGGTTTTGAAAGATAGGAAGGACCTAAATCAGAAGTAAGAGGCCATGTAATCGGCAACTAAATTACCTTCAGTGTTTCTTTCTTCCTAATAGTATTAGAATTTTTTTCCCCTTCACTTCATTAATTTATTTTTTTCATTCGATTTTTTCTTGTTCTTGTTTTGTCTTCGTGAGTTGATGGCTGTGTGAGTAGAAGTTGAAAGTGATGGAAAATTTTGTATGAATTTTTGTTTCATTTTAGATTGACTGAAATTCTATTATTAAAAGATACAAGTCAGGTTGAAAATGAACGACTTGGTGAGGAGAAACGACTACTACTCTTGAAGAAAGAAAATTTGGATAGTGAAAATGCGAATTTAATTCGTGAAATCTCAGCAGAAAAACAACGTTTTTCCGAATTGCAGAAAATTTTGCAGAAAAATGATTCTTCATCAGTTCCGAATAATGAAAACGTATGCGACTTTTGCATTTACTATCTTTCAAAAATGAGTATGGAATTAGGCGACGATTTCAAAATACATTATGGGCCAAATCCAATTTTATGGAATGTTTTCTAAGTTGACTGTCTGACTTGTTAAAAGTGAATATGTCGGTTTTCAACTCTTATGAATCTAACTATAACTTTTTCAGAGCTAATGTCGTCCACATTTTCGATGGAATGTCGATTTTGCGTTAATGATTTTTCGTGCAGGTTCAAATTCTGTGCTACCCACTAAAAATGAACTTGAGTGTAATGAGCGGGGGAACTTGAACGCCTTGATTGAAAGTTGCTCTTTGTCCTGGTTTTCAATTTTATTTTGTATTGGTTTTTGCAGTTGAAAGTATGTATAGATTAACACTACATAGTGTGTCTCCAAATACCAGCGCCCATTCTGTTTCTAAAAGAATGTAAGAAAGTGAGATAAGCTGAATGTATCAAAGCCATTTCTTTCAAATCACTGCTTATTCTTGAACCATAATGTTCATGTGTTTTTGATTGTAGAATATTTTTCTGTCTGCTTCCAAGTTACTTAATTGATCGTTCAAAATTACAAAATTAATGTTGGTGGCACAAAGTGTATTCTGAATTTTTCGACTTTGAATACTCGGAATAATTTAGTTCTACATAAATATTACTTTAAAAATTGAATGTCAATCTCACAGGAATCCGAGTTTATAGACAAACTGCGATTCATAAAAACAGAAGAAAGTTCTTTGGTTGAGCTCAAAGAAGCCGAGTTTGATAATATGACCGATAAATTTAAGGAAATTTTGGCCAACTATACCGATCTAGAATCTTCATTTTCTGAAGCGCAGGAAATGAATGACCTAACTGCCGAGGAAATTCGTTCTAAACAAAAAATGTTGAAGATGATTACTCAAGATAATGAAGTAAGATTTTGACTGGCTTAGACTATGTGGATAGCCTAATTTGACTTGAAATTTGCAGAATTTTTGTAAAAGTTTGAAAATTCACATCGTTACAGTTCTTCAAAAGTTCAATTCAACGAATCAAGCAGAATGTTTATAATGGTACTTACATAACTATGCAAGAATTGAATAAAAGATATAACTTGATGGTGAATGGAAAAAATGTAGAAACTGAGAGAGTAGATAAGTTGAAGCAGGAAATCGCGAATCTGAAATCACGGCTGGTAGTGTTTTTATTAATTCGATAATTACGTACTTTGAAATTGTTCGTTCTGGTCATCAGTATTTTTGAAATTATCTCTCACTCATTTCAGCTTTCGAAGAAGGAGTCTTCACGAGATGGTATATCTGATAGTTTGGCCACTGAAAACGATTTCTTATCGAAAAGCAAGAAATCCAAAAAATGAAGTACTCTCTCCTGCTTAATTTTAGAGAAGTAAATGTTTTCAGTTTGTGGGGTGAATTAGTTTTTTTTTTAATTTTTTATTTTCAAAAATAGTGTTGGGTAACATTTGGGTATTGAGTTGTTACAGACAATAATTTCTCGGTGTCGCATTAATTTATAGTATTTGTTATGATGTGAAGAAAAGCTAGTTTGCATGCTGTTTGATCAGTAGCAACAAATTTAGAGGTTATTATTTTCAAGCTGCGAGGGTCGTTTTCCGTTGTTTTATGTTTTTATGAACCTTCTCTGCACTGAAATATTTTGTCACTCAATATAATTATTGTTCAAAATGAATAATTCGAAAAAATCTTATTTTCAACTTGAACGCGCTTTTAAAAAGTTGAAAAACAGTATTTGTCGAAGGTTAATTACATGTAATAGAATGCGAGTATTTTTGTATTTGAAAATTGAAGTCTGCGAACTGATATGTCTCATTTCGAGGCCTTTACGTCATGATAATTGCGGTTATATATATTTTTTGAATCGAATCCATTTTCCTCTTATTATTCAAAAACGTACAAGTATGTGTATTATTCTCTGGGATATTATGTGTGACTCCGCATTGAACACCCTGTAGATAACTAATTTTCTTCGGTAATAGGTAGACTGTTTCGATGGCTGGAGAGTGACCGAGGAAAAGAGCTGTATAAGAGATTTGTTTTGAATTTAAGCTATTGCTGAGACTAATTCTCGTATCTTACTACCGAAGTCATGAATAATTTAGGCGCGTAAGGGGTTTTACAAATTCAATTAAAACAAACTTCGGTCCATGAAATTATTTTGGAATCCGAACTTTTTTTCTTCCCCTCTCCTTGCTCCGTTCCCTTCATAGATGTTTGTTTCCTGTGACGCGACGCTGGCGTTGAGGAGGTAATCTAAAAAAGCTTCCGTGTTAACCGCGAAGTGGAAAGAAAAAAAACCTAAGTCGACAAAAAGAGGGGTCGGAGTTGTGAAAAAAGTTTCTTTCTACCGCGTTGACATGGTTTTCAAATAGGTACGTACTCGTAATTTTTGGGTAGAAGGGTCCGAGTAAGAACGACGAACTTATTCCACTCTCGAAAACCCATCGCTTCCCCCTCGTGTTTCCCCCCCTCGAAAAACATAACAAACGGAATTTGGAAACTATAGGCTAAAACTGCCGTAATGGAATTTTGCGGTTTTCTAAAAACTGATAAAACCTGCGACGAGTACGGTTGACGCCGGCTGTGCACCGTGTAGGCTACGTACGACGCTCCGCGCAGATGGATGGAGACTCGCTTTTCGTCCTCTTTTTTTTTTTTTTTTTTGTTTCTGCTGTTGGGAACGCTGGTAATGAAAGGTTGGTTTTTTCTACTCTGGCTGGAACTACATGATATTTATCAATATTCGCGGAACAGTTCATTCCACCATACCTGGATTAAATTAACGCTAGAAATACCAGGTTTTATTCGGTTACTCGAAGGACCAGGTGGTTTCATATATGACACCACAAGAGTAACCTCAAAGGACAGGGTGGCGTCGTATGACCCAAGTTAGGGGTTCTCAAAGTATTGGTCCTTGGGAAGTCCATCTCAAAATTTTAAGTGGTGTCGTATATGACACCACCTGGTACTTCTAGTGTTGACTCGAAGTTGTACAACGCCTCCATGCTTGTAAACAGATGTCAGAAAAAAAGGCCAGTATTCTTTTCAAAATAATCGGAAGTGTTTGAATCGATATGATCAAAATCCAAGACATGATTCGTAAGCCCATGTAAGGTTTTTGGAAGAAAATTTTATCGAAAATAGTCTGTTATTCCTTTCCTAACGTTTTTCCCAATAAATAGAGTGTTGTAATTATGGGTATATGACGTGTTGAATCAAAATATCGTATCACTAACTTTTCTTTATTGCGTTTCTGTATTTTCTCGAAATTTGAGTTGGTGAATTCTTGAACTGTACCCTTGAGGCGCATTCCGCTTCAAGACTTTTTAGATCCCCTACGTTTTTCTAAGAAAGCCTTTTTTTTCCCCCTCATCTTAAACCGTCGAATTCGCCATTATACCTTCGCATTGTCACGGGGTTCATTTTTTACTTGCGTGACTGTGAGCTATGGGCTCCGTCATATCAACATCTAGCCTCTAGATGAGGATTGTGTTGACGTTTTTTCTATTCTCTTTTGTGACGATATTCCCGCGATTCATTTTGCAGTCATTTTCGAAAGCGATTCGAGGGTAAAGCGAGAGGGTAATTTTGGATTGAAAATAAAAATGAAAAAAAAAAAAGAAAAAAAGATGGCAGCATTACTCGTTTTATTGGCAATATATGTATTTTTTTCTTTTCGCATTCGCTCATGAAAGCGTAGATACGTGGAGGGGTTGAAAAGTCTCAGCTCACACTCCCTTTCATTTTGCACACACACAAAAAAAAAAGTAGAATCTAGTGGATGCGGTGGTTGGCTTTGCATCGGTAGGTATCGAAAACGCATTACCACTCATGTAATATTCACGATGAGCTGTCTGACTGACGCTTTAGCTGGATTACACGTTGTGTGCCTTCATTGAGAAGTCTGTACGCGGTAGCAGAAATACTAATCTATTACATTCTTTGCTCGCCTCGGAGGTTTTTTTTTTCCACCCTCTTCCAGAGAGTGTCTTCCTCTTCAGATCTATCGCTCTTTTTCCTCAAACTTTTACCTGCCTTCTGTTTAACCAGCCTTGTTATTTTTTTTTCTGGCTACGACGAAGTAGCCTTCTTCATGAACGTCGTCGATGGATGGGGTTTGGTTAGGTTAAGGGTGTAAAAAAGGCTGCCAACTAGAATGAACTTACCGTCGACTTTTATTCATGACGAAGCTTTCTTAGAGATATACGAGTTACGAGGCAATTGAACGTCATTTTTATCTAAATCCTTTTTAAAGGCTTTCGGCTTTTTTTTTTTATAGTGAACTTGTTACGTTCGGTATATGTATGGTCTTTCTTTTCGTTTACCGTTTTCTTACTCGCCTCGAAAGGACGAGAAAAGAATAATCAGGTACAGAATGGAGTTGATCGTTATTGATTGATGTAATTTTTACGTAAGTGGATATGGGAGCTTTTCCCTGGGTAGATGATCAAGTGTCGACCGAAATGAATCGTCCAAGAAAGAGATCATGGCCATTCGCTTTATATCTAACCAAAATCAGTAAAATTCTCCTCTTTCAGATTAGTTTCATTTTTTAAGTGATTTTAGAAATAGTATCAGTTAGGAAGAGAATAATACAAGTATAAATTGAAAGAAGTTTTTAAACACGTTTTTGTTTTCTTCTTGTGCCAGTTTACTGTTTTCGAAGTCTGAGAATCCCAACTTTTTTCTCCCGCGGTCCAGTTTGTCATATTACGAGTATGTACGAGCATATTTCAGTGAATCAAAATTATTATTATTTTTTTATTTTATTATTACATTCAAAGGGTTGGTTTTAAGAATGACCACGCAGAATTTTTTTTGTTGAGTCAACTTGATTGATTTGAATAATTATCATGTAGCCTGCGTGAGATTATTTATTCAATAACACTATTACGAAAAATTGAGAAAACGTGTTTTTTTGTCCCTACGTAACCTTTTATTCGGTGTTTTATCAACTTTCGGTTCATAGAACGGGGCGACCTTTCTCACTTTTTTAATGTTCTTCAACTTTGACCGTCTGTAAGTCGGCTGATTTTAAAATTTTGGGAATGAATGTGAATTTACAATTTTGGTCAAACATTTTCGAACTTATAAAAAGAATTCAAGTTACGAGTATTTTTTCCATTTTTCAAGACTGCGAAAGATTTTTTTTTTGAGGTTGTATAAACGCACTACCAAATGATGGATGATTGATTGTTCAGTATACCCAGTATTTAAAGCTAGAACGGAGTGAAGAGATTTTCAAATGCTTTTATGTAACTATACGACGTGGAGTAGAAAATAGACTTGATAAATAACAAACTTGAGTATGCGAGAGAAAGAAGTTGGATTCTTCGACTTTGAAAACAGTAAACTGGAGTGCGCGTGAAAAGTATTCACCTTGGAATTTAAAAAAATTTATTTTATGTTAATTTATTTATTATTACTTTTACTGTGGAAAACTATATGCGGAGCGGAGCATAAGTATTATTAATATGCCAATGCAGTTCTTTTTGGAGAGGGTTAAAATTTTTGTGATTGAAGTTCAGTCGTCTGCTCTCGGATTGTCTGGAGATATGTCTCAAAGCCTGGGGCCTCGGTAAGAAAAATGAAATTTTATACAGAGCATTTATGAGAAAAGCCACCGAAAATAGCAGAAAACTGAAAAATTTTCTCGTCTCTTTGATTGAAGAGTCAGATTTTAAAGAGTGCTATCACTGCTAAGTGTATTCTCAGCAGAGCCGTTAAAAATTCGAAATTCATTTTGTTCTTTCGAGATGTGGGTTTTTCATTTCGGTTTCTTGTTGATTGTGATCGAGTTGGCTTTGAATTGCATTTCGTCTACGAGCGATGCTCTCCCTCTCTAATTCTAACTGTCGTTCTTTCTCTGACATTGCTGGATCTATATTTTGTCGATTTAATAGGTCTGATTCGTATCATCACATTGCCCCCCCCCCCCCAGAATCGGATAGGGGTAGTTTTTGTTCCTATTTGTAAATCGTTTCTATACATTGACAGGATAACTAAAGTTGAGAAAGAATGGTGAATAATATCGTTTGCCTCAAACAATAAAAAATAATTACGTACCAATTTTTGTTCAACTGTACGTAGTTAGTTATACATATGTTATACTTAGAGTAGGAAAGGCGCCGTAAGTGCCAAGGAAATCGAATTACGAGTATAATATAGAAAATTTTGTCAGATTCTAGTGTATAGCAAGGTGTTCTAAATACGAGCCCATCCAACGCGGAACCAAGTCATTCTAAGTGTCGATGCTAAAATACAATTTTAGTTTTCTGCCCTCTCCCAATTTCATTTTTTACTTCGCCTTTATTATTATTATTTTCTTTATTCTGTTTTTCGTCTATTTGATTTTTTTCATCGTATTCCCCTCGCTCACGTTTATGTGTAACAAAAAGGTGAGCCACGGTTTTCTGCTCTGCCCTTTCTATTATTTCATTTTCTCTTTTCGTTCTTTTTACTTTCATTTTGCGCAACATAACCGACGAAGAGTCGGGCGAAGCGCAAAATGTTGAAAATGAATGAATGGAAAAAAAAAAAAAAAAGTACTTATAGAAGAAAAAAAGAGTCGGAAAATTTACGACATTAATCTCGAGAAGATTTAGGACGTTCTGGCTGAGCCGATGCCTCATCCTTGCAAAAATAGTAAATCAAATCAGACGTTATTGTTGTTGTTAGACCTTTTACGGAGCGATTTCTATTTTTTGTGTGAGGCATTTGGATGGTGGAGCAGTGGGAGCAGTGGAATTGTACCGGTGAGACAACGAGCATGGAGGAGTGGAAATGCTGGAGGGAAAGGTTATTAACGTTTCCAACTGAGAGAGAGGTGAGGTTTAGTCGATACTTTTGGCTTATTTCATTCACTTTTCATTTTTGGTGAAACGAAGTTTTGCTAAGAATGTGCTGCTCTAGATCAGTGAATGTCTGCTGTTGAGCGGAAGATTTCGAATCACCACCTACGTAGATGATTGAAATAGTCGTGGTCCTGTGTACCTTTGAATTTATTTTCTCCTTATGATATTATTAATTTATCGATGAATTATTACAAGTATTTGGAAGGTGAAATTTGAAACAGAAGTAGCCCACAAATTCTGATGTTTTTCTCCGGATCAATATATTTTATTCCTATAATTATTGTCTGAATTTTAATAATTTTTCCATGGTCATCTGTATCTGTGAACGAGGTCCTTATCAAATTTCATGAAGTTTTCATTATGCGTTTCAAAACGTAGCTTCTGCTACTCTAGTACTATTATCAGGAGGTCCGTGTGAGTTGAGAAGCTTTTTCTTTTTAATGACAGAATATGCGTACTGAAATGCGATTAAATAAGAGTAGAAATCGATGAGTTAGTAGAATTTTTCCTAAAATAGGTATACGACCTAACTTGTGTGCGCCAATAAAGTACTTCTGTTCACGAATAGGTATAGCGATTTAATAATCGGGTTGCCACTATAAAAATACTGTGTTTTTGCCCTTTTCCACAAGTCTTGAAGTTTCTTTGTGAAAACATTTTTTTTTTCTCTTTCCATTTTTTATTTTTTATTTTTTATTGTTGAGCAGAAAAGGCTAAAGCTAAACAGAATGGAAAAAAAAAATCTATACGGTAATAATTAGCTTTCTTCCTCTCTTCCACTTGGTGACCTTTTTAAAGAAAGAATTTCATGTTTGACGATGTAGCGTATTTTTTGTGTACGCCGCATGAGGAATAGATTTTTGCCTCACCCGCTCCTGGCCGCCTTCACTTTGCCCAAATTCAACCCTCTTTGCGCGGGGACACACGCAAACGATATAATAATGGTCACGCGTTTTCATTTTTGTAGGTAAGTACTCCGTGTTACCGCTGAGAAATTTTGTGAATTCTCACTATGGTTTGGCATTAGTTATATAATTCGAGGCATAAGTTGACTGCTGAAAGTGTCCGTTCTACTACATCAGAATGTGGAGAATCGACGGTGTTAATTTCGCTCACACTTCGTGGCCTTGTAGATTTCAGCTAGTATACCGCCCGCTCGCCTTTATCAAAGGTCTCGTGCACATTCTTACCCGATATTCTTCAGCTCGAATGATATTCGCTGTTGGTTATTATGCTATTATTCCATAATATTATAATATTCGTTTTACGAACTCCAAACTGGGCTGCACTGTATGTCGCCCGCGTGACTGGACATTGTTAATATTTTATGCGGAGTAAACGGGGCTGGCTGGTATTATCAAATCTTGGTTGGTCATAATATCTAGGTTTTTCGTTTGTTCGTGTTTACCTTTGGGAAAAATGAAAGGTTGTAATGAAAACGATTGGTGCCGGCTGTATTAATTATTCCGGCGGCAGTAGCATTTTAAATGGAAACGATATACGGTATTTATTTGTAAGCAATATATGACTGTATAGACGTAAATTCTTTGGTGTAAAAATTAATTTTAGGATTTCAAGGAGAGTGCTTGACTTGATTTTGGTGTGAAATAGAAGTTGATGAGAATTTAGATCGCAGAGGAATGGTTGAGGGCTTGTGTCTGTTTCTACCATTATTACGAGTATATCAGAATGCCTATATTATTTCTGGAATTTTATCGCTTATTCGAAAATTATTGTCAACAATTAGGTACATGAGCCAAAGGTGATTGATCATTTTTCAAACTCTATAATGATTGAAAGTGTTGTTGATGAATATTTGGTGCACGCACGTATAGAGCGAAGATGTAGTTTTTTACCTTACTTTGAAAGATTTCACTTTTCGTCCTTCTTGCGTTTGATATGAAAAGCTTTTCAAATTCTGAACTTTGATAAAACAACGTTTTATTATTATCGTGTGTTACAAACGCCAAATTAGAATAGTTTACCCATGAACTTCAATGATTTAGTACCCTCTACAGGAAATATCACATTACCTTCATCGTCTGTGTACTCAGAGTATACGATTTCATTGTACAACTTGAATCCGGCTTTTTCTGCCAATTTCTGTGATTCAGTTCTAGTGAACATTATCATCGTTCCTTTTAGACCGTATGCTTCGCCGATTTTAGTCAACGTGTGCAAAATATTCAATGCTATGCCTAGACGTCTGTATTCTGGAGCAACGCAGATTCCCCATTCGTGTAGGTAGAGGTCACTGCCCAAAATTTCAAAAGGATTGTGATTTCGTCGAATATCCATGTAAATTTTTCTCTTTTTATTTAACGCTTCCGCTGGTATCTGGAAACCCGAAATACAACCTTTTTTTTAAATGGAATGGCACTACGTTTATTTTTACAAAACATCAATAATTCGGGGAAACTGGGATATTCGAAATGAGTTTTTATAATCCTAATGAAGCAACAAAAAGCGACTAGTGGCAGACGATAATTATTTTTTAGGCATTGTGACAAGTAATATCAATCCCCCATACATTTATTTTCTGAGAAACGGGTAGTTAAGTTACGAATAAAAAGCTGGTACAGTACATTGTACCCATATTCTACTCGAGAGGAACTTGGAGGAGTTTGACCTGGTGGCTGACTCCTTAACTAAATGGCTGTGGTCAGTTTTTTTCATCAAGTGAAACGATTTGTTGTTAGTTGTTATGTGTCTGTGGAGGGGACTAATGATGTTGATGCTCCCCTCTGGCATTCCATGGGTGCGTTCGGAATGATCACCAATTATAACATCACCACCATTTTACCAAAAATTATATATTCCCTAAGTTTTGGATCTTTTATTGCTTAGATGTTTTATTTTGATAACGTACCTAGCTACGTTTGTTGGATTATATTTGGAAATTGGTTTTGTTTTTCCTTACCTCTGGTAGTTCAGGATCGTCCTTAGATGCCACTGAAAGTAATTGTAAACCGACTATTTCCGGGTTTGGAGAATCATCATCCATAACTGCTATAATGCTTATGTTCTGAGCTATCATTTGAGTCAATAAGTATTGGTAAATCATCAACGAAATCTCATCTTCTAAGATTTTGGATGTACTGCAAGCGATATAAGAAGTAGAAAAGTGCGAATTCTTTATTCAATCAAGTAACGTAAAATGAGGGGTAACTATATTGTTGAGGAGACGTAATTTTTATGACCATTGGAACTCCCAATGAAAAAAATAAATAAGTTGAAAATGGGGTGTCTATCGGTACAGTCCAGTATTTGGTTTGGATAATTTTTATTTATTGATTATTTAATATTGATATCCCGTTCTGCGGCCAAGAAAAGAATAAAAAAATGATTAAATCGGGAACACAGTATGAGGTGTAGGGGAACTAATAACCCAATCAGTGATTGAGTATGCTGGAGAGGGGTTGGGGATCGGGATAATCATTTCAGAACCTGAATTCTGACTTAGCGAATGATGAATGTTAGTTATATGACTTACACACTTAGTGGTTCCTCCGGAAAGTAGTACTTCATAAGAAAGTCAATCGCTTCACCAGTTCTCTCTTCAGTCAGATCTTCGATTCGAATTTTATAAACTCTTCCATCTTTTGATTTCGTCTCGAACCGGTGCCAAGTAGTTGGAAATTTGATATCAGCCGGTCGTTTCCACGTAGTTGTGATTTCGGGTAAACCCTCCATCACGAATCGCCTCCTTGAGCTGAAATACTTGTGAAACTGACAAACACGAACACCTCGTCTTAATTCGATTTGGATATTAATTGGAACGATGAAAAGATACCGCTGTAAATTATACTCACCTATAGCTTTTGAACGATACACGAGTTCGTTCGACCTTCACCATATTTAATCATAACTGATAATTAGTATCATATCAACCGGTGTATGTTCACTATCACAAAACATTTGTAACTGAAGCAAACGTTCGTAGAATAAATTCGTGTTCAAAATCTTTATACTATTCCATTTAATGATATTCATGTACTCGCAAAATGTGTTTGCATCTTCTCGGCTCACTCATATGATAATTTTCTTATTCGGTACACGATGTGTGGTTCTAACTGCAGCTGAGGCAGAGCATTCAAACTTAGAACCCCTGAATTTTTAAACGACATCTAATAGTTGGAAGGTCAGTCGATGAGAATTTTCGTTTAGAAAAATACTTCGTCAAGAACGTGTAATATTTCATGTCAGGTTGAAAAATACTTCCGTCAGAAATTTGTACTATTTCAATGTCTGAAGTGAGAAACTTTGTTGAGAGCTTTGACCACCTTTTTTTACTGTATAAAATGAAAATATTTAAATGTTGAATGATATTTTTCATCTATTCTGTATGATGATGAAAATTGAAAATGAATGTTTTATGCAGCATTTACATGTATGTATTGTCTAAAGAACAGTACTTTTCGAAGTTCTGTTTAAGGAGTGAGTGCGGGGTTTGGCGGACAGGAAATATGCGGGGACTATTTGTGATGCGTTAGCATCTTCATTTCGGTAAAAATGGCGTATGTATGTAAAATATAATGTTCTCCATGTCATTTCTGCTCTGGGGGGGACCGTGTATAGTTGAAGTTGATATGCTAATTCCCCCCCCCCATATTGACTGGACTAACAGACCTTTTCCATACTTTGTCTTGTGTTTCATTTAATAAAGTTGATGCCATTGCTGAAGTGCTCCTTTTGTCTTTACTTGGCCAGAAAAAGTGACACAACTACCCTAATGATTTTCATCAATATCTCATTTTCCACTTTTCTTCGTCGGAGCAAATTGCAAGCTCGGGTAAATACGAATGTTCTGACTTTATATCCATTCGTGGCAATCGTAAGATAATCGTGTCCCCCCCCCTCTTCGAGGAATGTACTCGTACTTAATGAAAAGTTCCATTCGAACCGATTGTCCTCGCGCTTCGAAGCAGTCCCTTTGTTCGACGATTTAATTTTGTGAAAGTAAAAAGGTTTCCACTCGAACGCAGACGACTTCTTCAGCCCTCGCCCGACCCCGTCCCTGACCCTCTCCGCTCGAATGTTTCGAATCTTATAAATTTTTAAAATCCAATTTCTTTAATTTACCTGTCCTGCATTTCTTTTGTTTCTGCGCACGATTAAGCAAATATTTGAGCGTTAATTTCACGCATTTAGAATCGACGATAACGTTAACCGGAAACGCCTTTCTAAATTGAAAAATTGAACTTGGTGTCGATGGCAAGGGGTGAAAAAAAGTTGAGCTCAGCGTTCGCGCGCTTTCCTCTTTTTATTCGAGTTATGGAGTCGAAGTATGTACTTGAGAAAATTCAATTAGAAAGATTCGACGAAATGGAATGACCATAATTATCGATCAATGTGATGGGACACGAAAAATGAATAATAAAAATAGAAAGATCGCGAGCATAGTCAATGTACACATATGTTGTTATATGTAAACTTGTACCTATTTCTTTCCCTCGAGCTTTTCAAACTAGAATTTTTTTTTGGGTGTCATGAACAGTACCTAAGTACATGAATTCGATTTCGAACGAACCCCATGAGCGCGCATGTAGGATTAACATTTTTCAATGGCCGGTATTTGCCATACTGCAAATCTCGAAAGTGAAAAGTCATGAAGACATGTTTAGCAAATTCAATTTTCTAAACTATTCTCATATATAAACGTACGACTTCAAAAACAGTATACTGAAGAGCGGATACTTATAATATGAAGATGAACATACTCGTATTTACCTACCTAAAATAAAAAATGGTTGTTTATATTATTAAGGAGTTGATTGCAATACCTAGTTCTTTCAGTATTGAAAAGTTTTCGTCTTTCCCGAGCTTTTGTATAAGTATAACTTTTGAAAATGTTTTTTGGAAGTATTTTTCCATTGTTGCGTTCAATTAATTTATTCGATAATACGTAGAAAGATACGTAAGTCGTCTTTGTGTTCAATTTGACGACAAGAAATTTCTTCGTACTCGCTACTATACCTTTATATGAACTTGAAAAGGGATTTATACGTTATTTTGAAATTTTTTCCTCCTTAATGGAAAATGTCTTCGAATAAGGTCATCCATTTCGCGTTTTTTGTTTTCAACTTACATCTAACAATTCTAAGTTGATCCTTTATTATGTGAGACAAGGAACGTGGAGTATAAATGAAAATGAATGAAAAAAAAAAACATCTCGACCTTGTATACGTACACGATACCGAAATTCATAACTGCGATGCTATCGACGATATAGCGTATAAGCGAATGACAAAGCCAGAAAAAAGGTGAGCGTGAAAAAAATTGAATATATACTTGAATTAGAGGTCAGATTATATGAGCGTATTGTTATCTGGAATTTTCTACATCCACTTGACCAACTGACGATGAGGAACAAGTGACCACTTAGCCCCGTGTGTATACCGAACAGTTTTTCTTTGCCTTCCCGTTTACGTTCTTTTGGTGCGGTCCTGAATGTTCTTTCAATATTGCATTCGCTCATTTTGTGCCTTTAATATTCACCCTCTCCTCTAATACTCGTATGTATCCTTCGCTCTTTCGGTTTCTCACAAACTCATTTTACGTTACTTCTAAAAGAAGCAGATCGTGAACTGTTTGTTGCTCTTGACTTTTTTAATAAGTTAATCCAGCGAATAGTACATTTTGCTGGATATTGGCTAACAACACCCCGAAGCAGCTCTCATAAGGTCATCAAGGACATTTTTTTATTGTCGAGATGACTTGGTGGTAGCCAACATTGAGGAAGTGGTTTGAGAGTCTCCTTAGTAGTATTTAAATCTACATTATTATTAACAGGCTCATTATGTAGTACACATCTAGATCACTTGGTCTATGGACCGACCCAATGAAAATTCCGGACTTATGGTCTGGAGTTTGGTGGAATTTTGTCTGATTGGGCAAAATAATTATTTGATCAGTCAACACAAATTGTTGGGTTATTTTCAACCATGATATTGTATTGATGTGGCACGAGCCTCTGAAAAATATTATTTGAAATATTTGCATATTATTATGAAATAATTGCCATATTTGTTGTACAATGAAAATTGTAAACATTTATAATATTGATATGACCATTAGATTGCTCTATATTATTTAAAAGAGCTCTATAAGATACTGTGGGTACGTGAGTAGGAGGTGGTAGCTCACACAGACTTATTGTAGTTTCCTACGCCAGGCGAGAGGTGGCCTTGCTCCTCGATCTGAGCTATCATCGTTTCGAGAGCTGTTAAGGTTTCAGCATCCAAGTGTTGATTAAGTGGGAGTTTATAGTTGAGCGAAGAGATCATAGCATAGCAGCGCGATACAACATAGGCAGGAGGGTCGGTGGGGAGGACTCGAGTAGAGTAGAGCGAAGAGAATGTCATTGCCTATTGTTTTTTCTCGCTTCGCTTCTTTGCTCTGATGAAATTACTGAATGTTTATAATTATTTAGTTCTTATCAGTGATTGATATATATATATTTTCTTTCATTTTTTCAGCGTGAATCGCTACTCCTAGCTCCTCCACTATAAACATTTATTTTGATCATCGAATTTTACGCGCTGCTCTTTACGCTACGCTCTGCTCTCTTCGCTCCACTATAAACTCACACTAAGAGTATTCAAAACGAATTCAAGAGGGTGGTTTTTCATGATGATTTGTATGCTTGAAAGTGCTAATTTTCGGTGAATTTCGGGGTTTAACCTGAGGTATAAATGAGGAGACATATAGCGAGGTAGTTCTCTCTGGCTTACCAAACGTCAACGTAGGTACGAGAGTCCTTTTTTTCTACGTAATACCACACTCCTCCCTCCCCCCCACAAACCATCTAATCTTAATTGCGAAATATAAACTACGCACAAAAATAATTTGTGCTACATCGAAGCTCAAGAATGCGTTCGCTCCTTCATACGAGTTGCTGCATGCATGGCGTAAGTTCCAAAGTTACATACGAGTATATGTATAACTACCCTCAACCCCGTCCTTCCACCACGCAGTCACTTTGAAAAATAACAACCCGATAATGGGCGAGGCGAAGCGGTGGTGAAAGCACATCGCAAACGCGAATAGGTTAGGACAGGCGGATATGTGCCGACGCATACACAAATTGTTATAAAATATGTACATACGTGGATATGTGTACACGCGTACCACTCGCGCACAAGCTTATATAATTTCAATTTTCTCAACCTAATTGCGTGCCGAAGGTTATGTATTCAGCCCTTTCTTCCCCCCCGTTTTCGAAATATTAATTGAAAAATTTCGACGCGCGAGACGGCGACTAGGGGAGTAATTGCGTGGAACCGACTGTTTTACCGTGTTGAAAATTGGTTTAACGTTTTAGGAATACGTCGCGTCGTGTTGAGAAAAGTACAAACAACGATGACTTCGAGGAAATGTTCGCCAGAACTCCGGGTTACTATTTGTGATGAAGCAGCCCATACAATGTGGGGTATCATGTAACTTTCCAAAAGTTTTTTAACATTGAAAGACTGATTCTCAGATGTCAATCAGAGTTTCACTGATTCTCACTCGTCCCGAATCTTGAGATTGGCTGTTGATAGCTTGTTTGCACTTCTTATAATGGGTCGTATCATTTTCACACGCTCTTTTGTTCCACTCTAATCATTTCTTTTACAAATCGGCCTACTTGCTGAAAAGCCAAAGACATGAATTATACGTGTTACTCGTACATAATATAACAAACTGGAGTGTGCGGGAGAAAAAAGTTGGATTCTCTCCGACTTGGAAAACAGTAAACCGGCACATGAAGAAAAAATAACTTACCTAAACACTTTTTCCAATAATTTATATTATTCTCTTCCAAATTGATACTATTTTTAAAATCACGTGGAAAATGAAACTAATCTGGCCGTATTGGTGAATTTTAGCATAATGTGCCATAAGATGCATTTTGGTCCGCATATTTTGCACGAAAAAACCCAAAAAGTGACGTATGTGGCCTTCAAAACTTGTATATTCATCTATTATAGTCCTGATCACGATATATTCGAGGGTTTCAAAGTGACCACTGTTCATCTTTCGCCACTATTTGAAAATCTCGACGTTCATTTTTTCACGATTTAGATTTGTTCTAATAGGTTATCTTCTAACTGTTGAATTTTTGGTTTTTCATCTTGGGCTTTTAGAAAGGCATTCATATCTTTACATGGAATGGGATCTGTCCTTTGGAAAAGATCGACATAAGTTTGTTCCCAACCCGCAGATAGTAATAGTTGGAAGAATTTGCGCAAATGCTATTTACGTATAATATCTAGAAATTATTCCTGTTATGCATAATTTTTTCTGATTTCGGTTCGATATTATATAGCGAATGCTCTTGATTGATCTCTCTCTTAGACGATTCATTTGGGTCGACACTTGATCATCTATCCAGGGAAAAGCCCCCATATCCACTCACGTAAAAATTACATCAATCAATAACGATCATCAACTCCATTCTGTATCTGATTATTCTTTTCTCGTCTTTTCGAGGCGAAAAATGAAAATACAACTGAAGACGAAAAAGAAGACCCATACCGAACGTAACAAGTTCACTATAAAAAAAAAAAAAAGTAGAAAGCCTTTAAAATTTTCATTACTTCGATGCTCCCGCACATTTTTCGTCGCAAATCTGTAACATACTTTAACCCAGCTTCTTTCAATGAAGGTCGAATGAAAATTTCGATTACTGATCAAGTATATATATACTCCTGCCAGATTACAGACATGTATGTATCGGCGTCTCCCTTGTACATCCTCGCAAGGTTACGCGCAGCATTTTCTCCGTTTTGCTGCTGACCCCCTCATTCCCTGTTCAGCCTTTGAAAATCTGACTCCGCACCGCCGATTTATCGTTTGGCAGAAATCCGCGTGCATTAATATCGGCTAATTGCGACGTCTAAATGAGGCGGATTTCAAGCCCTTTGGGGTGGGTGGGTGGGAGGAGTACAAGCTTTCTGTGTGTTTATTTATTATATGCCTGGTATATATATATATATATATATATATATATACACACACAGTTTATCCTAGTACCTATATTAGTCGCAGAATAAGGTCCCAAGGCAACAGTCGCTCGGTGTTTTTCGTGATCAAAGAAGAAGACTGCGAGTATCTAACATATTATTTTTTTTTTTAAAGTGCGTGTCTCGCGCCCGTGTATTTCGAATAGCGTTTCATATTTTATTATGAAACAGCTTCAGCAAAAAACAATTTTTTTGCCTCCGCCCTTCCGCACCCAGACGCTGCTGCCTTCTCGTAATCCACAATATTACAAATACGCGCCGCCGTTCTTACACACAACGCTTAAAGACCTCTTTCTCTTTTTCTTTTTTTCTTTTTTTTTTTCATAATCTATAACCGATGTCAATATTTTATGTGAAAGGTATAGTGAGGGCGCAAAAAACAACTTTTTTCTCCTTTTCTGAATTTATTATTTTTACAAAAATGATGGTCGGTTCGTTTGAAGGAGAGTGGAGGAGAAAAAAATAAATTCTAAAATGGTAGAAAACGCGTGGCGGGAGTGAGGAGAAAACGAACCGAGAAAATATTTCGAAAACGTAAAAAAAGGTAATTCAAAAGAGTCCTTATTTATACGTATATGAATCTACGTACGGCTATACGGAATGATGGAAATTTACAAAAAACGGGGGTGTAGAATACAGAGTGGGTGCGATAAAGAGAGAGAGAGAGCGAGTGAGAACGAGAGAATGGGAGATGGAGAAAATGAAAACACATATAATATGTAGAAAGATTTTGAAAGACAGAAAATGCAATAAAAGATATACGTATTGTCGTTTGATGTTGGGAGGAAGGACATGAGGAGAGTTGGAAAAATGAACTAGATCTGTATATTATTGCTTGGCTTGTTGGATACAAATCTACTCGTCGCATGTCAGAACTCGCGGAAGAATGTTTCAATTTTGTTGATGTTTTTCATTATTCCTCGCGCTTTTGGTCATCTAGTAAGACGAAATTGTGATTTTGCCTTACCCTCTGGAGAATGTGCTCGTGTATATTTACTCGAACGTGGTACCTATTTTAAATTCTTCGGAATGAGCATGTCAGCTTATGCGTATACCCTAGTTCGACTTGTTATAATATTATTATGTTATATGTTGAAACAATTTACACATTTTGGTTCAGAACTCGTGGCATATTGGGTAGTGAAAAAGTTTCAATTTATTTTATATACTCGTATTATTACAATTTGTTCATCTTCAACTTCATTCAAATAGGAAACTAAATGAGGAATATCTCAAACTTCTGTTTGTCTTTGGCTAAATAGGAAGTATAATTATTGAAAAATATTCCGGATTGAAATATATGTTTTTGGTGAAGCAGACCCCTCAGTCAAGACTTGAGGCGTTGCTGTTATTGAATTGAATAAACGTTTTATATTTGGTGGCTGCTTTGAGATCCGTCGTATTAGTTATCAGTAGAAATAGTTGACGCTGACATTATTATTAACAGTCTCATTATGATTATGTAGTACATCTACATACATCACTTTGTCTATAGACTGACCCAATGGAAATTCCCGAATTATTGTCTGGAGTTTCTGGAATTTTGTCTGAATGGGCAAAATTATTTGATTGGTCAACACAAATTGTTGGGTTCTTTTCAACCATGATATTGTGTTGATGTGGCACGAGCCTCCGAAAAATAGTATTTAAAATATTTTCATATTATAAAATAATTGCCATATTTGTTGTACAATGAAAATTATGAACATTTATATTTATAGCTTTGGTCGGACGCTACCAGGCAACCTGTAATTACAGTTTTCCTGGTCTGTAAACTGGCCCAGTAAAAATGAAACAGGTAGAAAGCGTCCGAACGTTTTCCTGGTAGTCTTAACGCACTCTACAGAAAAACCTTCGAATATCGAAATAATTGGAAAAACTTTGAGGCTGGCTTGGATCTTGTTCTACAAATCCAAAAATTTTATCAGCTGCTTGCAAACGAATGAATTATTTTATTTCATCCGTTTGGCCGGCTTTTGTATTTGTAGATTTCTTTTCAAAGTAATTAGAATTTTCTGATGAAGGTAGGAAAATGGTCTAATGAAATAGGAATTGGAATATAGAAAACATTACATTTGTTTTTCCAGAATACCATTTCTTACATGCAAGTGTCTGTGAAATTTTGCTATTACGAAGTTCAAAATTACGGTATATTTAGCTCGACAGGGCTCGAATAAATAATGGTAGGATGATTGTAAATCAATACCATACCAAAATATTTTTTTGGGAGTTTCGATGGTAAATTGATTTTTAGATTAACAATTCGACAACTTACACACTATCCATAATCCAGCTTGAAAATAAAATGTCATTTGGCACGTTCTTCACTGTATTCAAACTAAAAATAACTAGTTGTCCTTAACCAATGTCATTCAACTAATTTTCCTAATAATAATTTGCATAGAAAGATGAGAAAACAAAATACACGCGAAAGAAGCAGAAACTCTGTATTTGTATAACCAGATAATGCATTAATCGTAAGATAAGATGTTGGTCAACTAATTATACGAAACATAGACCTTACAGTCCACAGCTGTAACCAGGTTATTGATTGAAACGTAAATTAAAAGTCATGGGTAGTTCATAAAGTCGAAATATGCTGAAAGAACGAATTGCAATGACTACCCAATTCCCATTGTAAGCATTTCCAATTTAATTTAACGTCCTGATTAGGGTGCGTAAGTGTGATGTATAATGGTTCAACGTTAGCGCCCCTATTGGCGCTACCCAAACGTTCTACATAGAGCCTTGGCTCTATGTTTATCTGTATATGTAAACTTGAGCTCTCGTAGCTTTTTATCATACTCTAATAATAACTTTTCATCATTCTCATGCTTTATGTTACACTAATTCAGTTAATATAATGTTTCTCATTCATCCTCATTTTACTAATTTAATATAATCATATTCAGCATTATTATCATTCCACAGTAAGAAATACTACTCATTTGTCCAAACAAATCGTTGGGTTAATTCTAATTTTTTTCATCCGTAGTACGCGTCTTTGGTTTTGTTTTGCAATATTTTAATATTGAGTGGTATTTTCGTACTCTTTCCAAAACCTATATTGAATAAGGTTTTTTGTATACGAAAGTGTCTGACGAATTCTTCTTCGCTGTAGGCTGATACGACTTCCTCAAAGTAATTGATGATGGAATTACGTGGAATTTCAAGGAAATATGCCTTACATATCTGGGCAATAATTTCATCTGCATCGTCGATGTCACAACTACTATTCGACTAAAAACTAATTTGACCGCCATGGCACAAACTTGTGGTCGAAACGACCAACTTTATTATTTCTTTTTATTTGAATTCATTTTTAAATAGTAATTCAAATTTAATTTTCGAATTCAATCAAATTTGAAAATTCACAAGTGATAAAAGTAGTGAAATAAATTTTAAAATTTGAGAATTTAAGGTGAAACAATTTTTCCTGGTCCGTTACCAGGACGTTTAAGCTCCTGGTGAATTATAACCAGGAACTGTTTCCTGTAACCTTCCTGCTAGCGCTCGAACTGATAAATTATTGTTTACCAGAAAAAGCGTTCGAACAGTTTTCTGGCATATTTCGCCCAGTACTGGACCAAGATTACCAGTCCTGGTAGCGTCCGAACAAAGATTTTATGACCATTAGATTGCTCTATATTATTTTAAAGAGCTCTATATAATAAGATACTGTGTGTACGTTAGCAGGCGGTGGTAGCTGACCGAGACTTATATTTTGAGTTATATTATCGGGAAAATTGACGGGCTCATTAAATTAATAGATAACCAATTATAACAGCAGATACAATGCAGAAACATTGAGATTACAATATTACGAATTAATAATATATTATTGACGAAAATGAAACAGCGTTTAGGTACAAGAGGGTTGTTTTTGATCATGATTTGTATGCTTGTAAGTGCAAATTTTTGGTGAATTCCGGACCTGTCGCATTTGATCCTCGACCCTATGGGCAAAATATTTTGAAAACGGATCCGTTCTATTCCTGTTTTCCGGCTTCTAAAACGGATTTCGAACGGATTGTAATCAGTCTTGCCGGAAATGAGTCCGGATTATTTAACCGTGAAGGCTGTTTTATCATATTTGTCGGCCCGGGTTATAATCCGTGAAACCGTTTTACCAACGGATTTAGAAAAATTTGCCCAAAAATTATCACTGATTATAATCAGGAAATCCGTTTTACAAACGGATTTGGAAAAATAATCAAGATGACAAAAATATCTGCAAATTTTCAGATCCGATGGTCGAAAATAAAAAACGGACTGACAACGAATAAAATTCTCATTTTTTGTCCATCGGGGAGTTACTCAATTCTGCCTACTCAAGGTTACATTGACAGGAACTGAGTCGAAAAACAATAACCAAAAATGTCACCTACATGCGGAGTAGATTTTCCAGCAAATCGAACAGCTCCGCAAATACTCGCAAGTAGACCTACATGTACACATATAGGTAATTAATTCATCGATTTGGCTGACGCTGAAAGACGTACGTCAAATAAATTACGAGTGGCGCGCTGAAAACGAAGAAAATGCGGTTATCGGTTATATTCGGGCGTCTAATTCGAGCTTAAAGCTCGAAAAGTTGTGGCTCACACACAAACACACACACACACACCCACACACCTTTACGTCGTCGTCATGTTTACTTTTCTATCACCGTCATATAATGTCGACGGCGAGCGGCAGCATAATGTATTCGACTTTAAAAGCGCAAAATTGCCACATGCCGTTCTTTATAAACCATCACCCTCCTCCGCCGAAGTCAGCCACCTGACCTCCACAGATTCCATCTTACGACCTCCTTCTCGCCCAGTCTCATTTTGCTCGGCAATTGAATAAGCTTAACCGAGTGTTGCGAAAGGGCTGTTAATTCGAGCTTTATTCGCCCATCTCCTTATCGAAATTCGATGCTCTCTACGCTCATCGTACCGCTGATTTTTTTTTTTCAAATGAAACGTTTTCTTTTCATATTAGCGTCACCAACGTATACATATTAAATCCGACGTTCATTGGAATGAGCAAAATCAAGGCGAGATAAGTATAGGTAGATCTACGTATAAACTATGGGTTGAAATACGGTAGACATCGTAATTGAATGCTACTATGTTGTAAATATCATTGTGGCACCAAAAGGAGTTCATGTTTTGGCAACATCAAATGAGTTTTTTTATTTTATTATTTATTTATTCGATACGAAATATGATGAAGAATAAAGTTTTATCTGATTTCAGAATTGAAATCAGCCTGCATAATTTTTGCGTTTTCCAAAACTTATTTTTCTGGGTTTTATTCATACATCGAATTTGTTTTCCCGCTGTGCTCGCTCTGGACAAATGTGATTCAAATAATGAGAAATGAGGGTATTTTTTTCTTCCTTATTTTTTAAAACCTTGTTTTGGATACTTAGCTTATGTAAGTATGTTTATAATACAGGGTGCGGCAAAATGACCGGCTGCATTTGTTTTTTGAATTATACGCATAAGAAAAAAAAAATGAGGACATGCGGTTGCTTCTAAATAAAACTTCAGTCCTTAAGGTTACGTATGAAATACAATCAGTGACGCACCCAGAAATTTTTCAAGGAAGGAGCTGAGGCATAGATTTATTTCCAAAAAAGTCCTAAAAAACTGAAAATCATCTATTCAGTCTTTTTTTGATGAAATTAAAGGCCTAAAGGGAAGGTTTCAGCTCCATATCCCTACTTTCGTGCACCACTGAATACAATTTAACTTTCTCATGTTGACCATTTTGCCTAACACATTTCTGAAGGCGTAAAATCCAATTTTTTAACTTTGCTAAGCAATGGTTACATTATTTTGCAATTTCTCCCGCTAAATGCTACCAGTAATGGATAAAATTGACCGGTGAGGGGAATTCTGCACGTGTGGCATTTTTCATGGTTAGCGCGAGGAGGTAAATTCCCTACCAGCTGAATACGTAAGAAATTAGTGGAAAAAATATGATTATTGCTTAGCAAAGTCGTAATAAATTGAGTTTTACGCTTTCGCAATTGTGCTAGGCAAAATGATCAACATGCGAGTGAAATTTCATTTCATAAATGTAACCTTAAAGAATGAATTTTAATTTAAAACCAACCGCATGTCTTTATCTTTTGTCTTACGCATATAATTGGAAAAACAAATGTGGCCGGTCATTTTGCCGCACCCTGTACATACATAATTATATTAATTTATATATTCATTTATTTATGGGCGAAGGGAGGAGTTGCGGGATTATTTCCTCGTAGCTATTATGCATAGCTTCAGGTGTGAAAGGTGGTTTAACGAATGGGGCTGTTTCTAATTGTGCTTCTTTTCGTTTTAAAGAGGCTGCATCCTTTCGAAAGGCCACCATCGCTCGACTTGTGCATGTCTTAAATGTTCTACTGTTTCCAGTTTAATATTTACATCTGGAAACAGTGGAGGGAAATCATCCGTTGACAATTTTATTAATTAATCCATCATCTTCAGACACGGAAAAAATTTGAAATTTTAAAATTTATGAAATACTCTAACAAAATTCAGAACTGAATGGATGGAGTGGTGATAGGGTGATTAAAGTAAAACTTTCACGTCTTATTATTTGAATAGGAATAATTATTGGAAAGTTGTTGGAGGGATGTAGGTTTGGATGTGTGTTTCGTCATAATCATTGATTGTCTTGAATCAGGTGTGTTGCATTTTCCGAGGAATTGTGAGTGTTTGAAGTATGTACTTACAATAACTGGTCATCGTCTGTAATACTTGTCCAAACCAAGTAGGATCTGACAGTTGAAGAAAATCCTCAGAAGGCTACAGTGATGATTTTTTTTTTCCTTCTCGCCATAGCCGTTTTGAACATTGGTAAAAGTGTTGGCGGTGACGACTGGTGGTAGTGTCGATGAAGGCTGAAGTTGTTTTCCCTTTCTATTTTTAATTTTCATTTTTTTTTTTAGCTGGGGTGATGTCTGAATATCGAAAAATATCGCTGTCAAAGTCTGTAGATTTCAAATTTAATAATGCGAATTCGAATTCTGTCCCACCTGCCACCTTCCGAGAGCACACTCGATGCTGCCCTTATTTGTTACGACTTTCGATTTTTTTTTTTTCCCGTGTGTTGGACGCGACGAGAGGGAAGAGTGTAAATCGCTTAGTTTGACAAAATTTTCTCTAACGTTCGACAATAAAATTGCGAGGAAGTTTTCTTTTTACTATTTTTCTGTGTGTTGTTCGCTGACAAGACTTTGGCTGTTTTTTTCCCTACTTTATTCCCTCGTCTCCATCTTTGACATTTCTGTCATAAAACGTTGCGTATCGAGAAAAAGACGCGAACAAATTACTAAATTGTTTGAGAAAAGGAGGTGGGAGGGGCGTACTTGTCGACGTCAAGAAAATCAAAACATTTTGACGAGAGAACTAGTAAATCTAATCGATTTTGTGTCTGGAATGATTTTATTCACGTTACACTCTCGCTATCAGCACAAAGGGATGTGCAAAAGTGAAGAAAAAACGTACAAAGAACTCCGCTCACCCCGCCAAAGTGTTTCAGCTTCAGTTATTTCGAGCCTTTAAAAAAGTTGTCAGATAAATAAATTATATAAAAGGAAAAGTAAATATTTTACGAGCGGTTGTACGAGTACGTATATATGTGGGGGTATCCGAAGTTAAAATACCTATGCGAATAAACATGAGGTTTAGGCCCGCCCTATTTTGTTTTTCGCCGCATAATTGCTCTGCAAATTTGGTGTGCATGAATTTTTTATGTGACGTGAATGGCGAAGCTCGGGTTCAGCTGCTGTATTCGACGACGTGTATGTGTGTGTTTTCTTAGGGTACATTCAAGAGTCGCAGCATGTGCGTAAATGTCAAGAATTACGTACCTGTAATGCCTTGCAGGTGTTGTTCGTAGGCCGATTGAAGCGTGGGCAGTTGATAGAAATGGTGTGTATCCTTAATCTAGTACTTCCTTCTCACTGTATTTGAGCAAGTGTAGTTTACCTCTGTAGTATCTTATATACGTATGAAAAATTCACAATATTTATTTGTAACTTTTAAGGTATCGATAACTTTGACATCATTGGTCTAGTATCAGTTTTCATGAGCTGGACACGAATCCGCCAATTTGGCCGATTCCCATTGGCTTTGAGGACTTGTCCCCTCAATAACGTTCATCAAGCAATCTGCTCCAAAGAAAATTCTTACTTCAGAATCTTGGAACTACGTATTATTGAATAAGTGATTTGATGAATTATTAACCTCAGTACTTCAACTTGCAAAGGCTGAGTAATTTTGGCCGATGAAAAGAATAACTAGAAATCAGTTCAAAATGAATTTTGTCCGAGATGATTTTAGTCCTCTTCTAGACTCGGTAGTGTGGTATTGACTCGAACAAATATTTATTTATTTCAAAATATTATGTCGTCACTTTATTTTGTAACTTTTCAATTCCGTACTCAGTTTGAGCGACATCAGAATGTTTCCAAGAGCCATTCGATTTGAAATAAACTTCTTTCTCTATCTACGTGCATCACAAATTGCATATGCGATTCGCCGTGAATATGTCCATACTACATTATACGTTCCCTTTATGTTGGTATAATATTGTGTTACGGTCGTTGAAGAAGTTGAAGGTTTATCAGTAAGCAAAATACCAATATTTTCATCAGCCTTCTCTTAAAGTCGGAAAGGTAGGATGAAATAAAGTTAGCAAGGTGATATTCGAAAGAAAAGTTTTCATTCGGGTGTATCGGATTTATGGACATGAAAAGAGATGATATATTAACCTTGAATAAGGAAAATTTCGACACTTTGTATTCTTTACACGAGAAATTAAGAATGTATATGACGAAAACAGTATTCTTGGGTACACGTCTTGATTTTCTAATATACTCGTATAGTCCATTCCAAATGAGAAACGCCGTTGGCAATCCGCATTACACGAATTTCATCCAATCACAGCACAAATATAAGAGACGAAGACATAAAGAGAATTTTGCGAATGTGGTTCGCGTTGATATTGATAAGGAAAACGTTAACAGTTATCAAAATTCTTAAAATCGAGTTGGAATAGGAATGGGTCATCTTCATCGTCTGATGGAGAAAATTCGATGATTAATTGCTCTACTAAATCTTCACACAGCTGATCTGATTGCCACATTCGTGGTTCAACTGCTGTCGCTATGTGATTACAACAGTTGAACCATTTCTGGTCAGTAACTTGTCCTATGGCTTGAGCAAGAATGTTTCTGGTTGCCTCAATTGTGGCGGAGGTATTGTGGCGAGTTACATAATTCTTTACATCGGCCCAGATCAATTCGATAGGGTTAAGTTCACAATGATAGGGTGGAAGTCGTAAAACTATATGGCCTGAATCAAGTGCCATCTCATCCACTACATATTGTTCTTGAATATGCAAGTTCTTGACAAACAATAACAATTCGGGTTTTAAGTAATCTTTCTCCTGGACTATGATGTCATGCGTAGCCAACCACTGAACTATGTCAGCTTTCTTAGTTGCAGTTGTGGGTGTTTTTACTACACGTCTGCTATGATATGGTGCATTATCCATTACAATGACGGAATTAGGATCGAGAAGCGGTAATATTTGGCTGAACCATTGTTCGAAAAAAGATGAATCCATCTCCTCATGATAATCCACAGTTTTGCGAGACTGAAAAGTATATAATCCGCCATCCACAAAACCATTTTTACTGCCAATATGAACTATTATGAAACGCTGGCCCTTATTTAGTTGCTGAAATCCACATGACAATCTTCTAGCCTTGGCTTCTCTGGCAGAAGTAACTGTGGTATCCCTCCAAGCATAGTTGGCAGAATGACCACAGTTTAGCCATGTTTCATCTAGATAATATAGCGTTCTGCCTTCTTGACGATATCTTCGAACATCACAGAGAAAAGACCTCCGCCAGGCAATTATGTCACTCCGTTCTATCAACATTGATTCACGTTTTACCCTACCAAATTTGAATCCAAGTTTGAGAAGTATTCTACAGAAAAAAAAAAACCACACATGCCCCGACAATGTAATAGGTATATTTTGTTGTAATATCAGCTACAAATCTGGAATCATCCCGTTTTTCATAATTAAGTTTTCAAAATTTCCACCTAAGTTTTTTCCACATCAATTATTTACCTATATAATGACGTTCTGGATACATTAGGAAGTGTTTCATCCGTTGTAATTTCTCCCAATATGCTGTTTAAAGATGGTAATTTTTTTGCTAAATAGAAGTCGTGTACTTATTGTCGAATTTTTGATTTTGTCATCTCGTCCATTGAATTAAACTGGGCATAACTCGTTGACTTTTGTCTGTTCGGAGATTTTACACAACCATTACTCATATATTCTCTTATAGTAGCTGTTATACTCCTAAACCCAATACCAGTTTCTCGACGAATTTCAGATGAAATCTATGATATTGAACAGAATTTAATAATCTTAACAATTTACAAATTTCATCGTTGGAAATTATTCATTTTTAAAATCTCTGCTCTTCGTGTTCGTAGAAAAGTGATTTTATTTTTTTTAATTTTCATCTTTTGTAAATTGACATGAATAAATTTTGATTCGTTACCTGAGCAACCGAAGCAATTGGTTTTTCGGCGCTTTTTGTTTTATACAGATTAATTATAACCTCCTTTTCTTTTTTGCTAATTGGCATTCCCTTCTTATGTGAATGAACTGGCGAAAACTGCTCATTCATTTTTAAGCAATAAAGTAATTAAAACAATTTTTTTTATTTTATAAATTTAAAATTTTATTTAACTCATCGAAATTGTAGAGGATCAGAAAAAAATCAATTCGCCGACTTTTATCATTTTCATTTGTGATAAGAAGTCAACGCAAATCAACGAACGTAAAATTTTTTCAAGTGGACGCACCTTGTTGCGCCTTCGAAAAAACGGCGTTTCTCATTTGGAATGGACTATACTTCCTTCCACCTACTTCCACCATATAGCTGCTTTCTTTGGGCTTCACAAAAAATATGATATTTTTTTGATAATGATAATAATGATAAATGAAATGAGCGTCTTCATGAGCTACGTGCTTGGGCCTTTGTGGAAGAATGCTAGGAAAACACTGTGATATTGAATTCATTACGTAGAATTTTCTCTCTTCTATTGACTACAATCACGTTTTTTTTTCTCCTATTGCAAACAAGATGGAGCAATATTTTATTCCTCAGAGACACATACTTCAGAAACATGACAAAAATTCGTAAAAATAAAAACAATCACGAGCACCAAGAAATTACATGAACTTTATCCGAAAAAATTTATAAATAACATTTTTGACAAGCTCGCATTTCCATTGAAGCCAAGTATAAATAAAACAAACTGATCCCCGGAAAGATCACACTGCATAAAGCATAACTTGAAGATAAAGTATAGGGAAAAATTGCAGAAATAATTTTAAACTATAAATCACAGAGATAATCAATGAATAAAAAAAATATAAAAGTAAAAAAGGAAAAACATTTGTAGAATACTTCGTCATGAAAGGAATAAAATTTTACCTTTAGAAAGTTTTGAAAATTTTAAAACAACTTCAAAATTGGTTATACAAATGCAAGGCATAAAAGAACTAATAAATGGACGGAATAAATGCATCATCATGGCACAAAAATTGCCAAAATGCAGATTCAAAACAGCTCATCAAAAGTTCTAATGAAACGAATAAAAAATAGGAAGAATAGGAAGGAATGACATAATTTTCTTAAGCCATTAAAACATACGTATCCAGAGATTATAGAAAATTATTACTTATCTACACTAAATTTCATTTACAAAATTAATCTAACATTGTACATACTTTTTAAATTATTAATATAAATATTGATCGTACACTTACTGGGGAGAAGTAAAATATCTACAGAATAATATACTGATGAATATTCATTGCGACATGTTAGTTCATTAAAAAAAAAAAACATGGTTTGTTTAGTAATTTCGAAGTAAACAGCAGTAAACAGATTTTTAATTCGGCACGTCTCAAGGGAATTCATGCGAAATTCTAATAAGTGCCTTTAATAGATCAAAATTTCACCAATACAAGAGATGCTGTTATTTGGTCACTTGAATTTCATTTTCAACAAATTAATTTACGTTGATTTTTTTCCTAATTGTAACTAGGAAGGTAGGGCGTCCAAATCGAAGTCTGTAATTGAAGTTAGATTTCTGACGAAAAAAAAAAACTCACTAAAGGAAAGGAACAATATCAAAACTGAACCGAAAGTTAGTGCATACTTCCAAATTATGTAGGAAGTTGAAATTAAAAGAAGAAAAAAATAGAAAAAATTATAGGTCATTTATAGAAAACCTGCTGAAAAAGTTTTGGAATGAAAAAATCAATGCACTTTGAAGGAACAAAAAAAGTTCAAACGAAGTAGAATAATAAGATAACTTCAGAGTTGAGTCGTGATAACAGTCTTACGAATCACACTCAAAGTGGTAGGAGTTTTCCTCTTATTTGCAGCAGAACTGTCAACACTGTCACTCACAAGCCATGGTGAAATATGATTCAACGATGAAACGTTTTCACTCTACAAAATAATTTATAAAATTAAAACTAATGTAAAAATTTTTAAAAATGCAGAGGACACAACGGATACGTACTTTGTTGTTGTGTAATCTGTGCCGAAGACAAACGAAACATAAATAAATAATTCGATTAAATCAGTTGGAAATATAAATAACTGGTAATCACTTACCGAAAAACGAAAGTATGTTCTTGTTCTCTTCCTTGGTCATCATCTTCAACAATAACTAACGTCAGTTTTTTCTCTTTGAAATCCAATTTACTTATTTTTGGCCTGTTAAGACGATGAATATTATAAATCCGGTGCATGTTATATAATAAGAGGGAATAAGCTTTGGACGCTCAACTAAAAAACTGACATTTTTGAAAGAGGTGAAAAGTTACATGCAGTTTGTTAATTTTCAAGATTGAAAGATGCGATTAATTTTTGAAGTCATTATTTTACGATTGAGATAATTTTTTACATTCGAATTTTTAAGCAAACTAATTCCTCAACAATTCATAATTTGAAATAAAAGGAAGTCCCTGAAAAGGATAACTTTACAGCTTACCAAAAAAATAATCCGATTTTCTGCGTCCCTTCGAAAACCAATATTCCTGTAGGTGTTAAACCGAGAGAGTATTCACATCCATCTTTGCCCTACGTTCACAAACACATATGAATAATAACACATCATTTTCACAACCAAATGATGGAATATATCAGGATCTGTGCTCACCAAAACAGTATGATTATCGACGCCATACATTTCCAACCATTTGGCTTTATTCAAATAATTCATTTCGGCTTGAGCTGGTGTCATACCACTGAGTGGAGAATAAAGATACGTCAAAATCATGGAATCAAATTAATGCCATAACAATTTAGATTATAAATAGGTACCGATATTTCTTAAATTCTTCAAATATTTGAATTTCCAATTCTTCTGTCTGGTCGGGAACAAATCGGAATTCTGAGATACCAGCGAGAGTGTGATTTTCTTCATCAAAACCCCCCAATTCAGCTGTAAAGTTGAAATTATTTAAAATATATGACTCAAATAATACAAGTTGCAAAAAATTATTTTTTTGTCTCGTAATAATGGGTTTCAGTCAAGTGAAAAAAAATATAAGAAAAACATTTTTAACCCGAGAAATAATTTCAATTTTACTAATGGATTTTCATGTTAATATTAATTTCTTTTGATCAAAATCTGTACGTTGATAAAATGAAAAATTCACAAAAAAAAAAAACTGAACATTGCTAAAATGTAAAAAGAATGTGTGAATCATTAGTATTCGCAGAACAATTGAATGATTCGAAGACAATGAATAGAATATGTTGGATTGGGTCGTCTGGACTCACAAATAGACAATCCAATATACTCCAAAAGAAATAAGGGCTACATATTAGACTGAATAAGAACTTTATTTAAAAGCCACACCCTGGCATAAAATCTTAAACGGTTGAACCTTACTGTACCTAGCTACCAGATAGGACGAGTCTCTCTCAGAGAACACTGCGCTGGCTCACCAGCTACTCCCTGTTATATAGTCCCATGGAGCTAGAAAGAGCCCTCACAGCTCTTTACTAAACAAAGTCGTAAACCCTTTAGTTTATTGACTTGTTTACTCCAAAATACCCAACGCAAGACGACTCTTGCTGTGGCTGATGCAATACTAAGCGGTACGAGGCTTATTCTTACATCAACCACATTCCGTTGGCCACACAGCTACGCACCAAAGGTTCATGAACTCTGCTTCACTCTTTCAGAGGGTTGTAGTGTTCATTTGCCTTACTCCTTGTACATAGTGTATTACCACGTAGGTATATTGACTCTCACCAGTCGTCCAATTCCAACACTCCCTCCTCAATATCCTAGTGATGGGCATAATCGATTATTTGGAATTAATCGATTACTCGAGTAGCATGTCCAATTAATCGATTTTTCCGATTAATCGTGACATCAAGTAATCGATTAATCGATTAATCGTATAAAAATTCAAATTTTTTTCAACAATGTTTTTTGGTGCTTTTCTAAAGCGATGTACCGATAGGAGCGCTAACAGCAGCCAAAAATTTAGTTTTACCCTGATTTATTTTTACAAATCACCGATAGGAGCGCTAATAGCAGCCAAGATTCATGCTACTATTAGCGCTCCTATCGGTGATTTTTAAAAACCAATCAAGGTGAAACTGTTTCAACTGAATTTTGGCTGCTGTTAGCGCTCCTATCGGACTTTTGAAGGGTAAATTGGCCAATAAGACCCTAGATTTACCAAAAAAAAACCTCAATTTAGGGATAAAACCAAAACAATTGGCAACCTTGCGATTAATCGATTTTTGAGAGATTAATCGATTATCTTTCGATTAATCGGGCAAACAAAAATAATCGATTATTCCGATTAATTTTTGGCGATTAATCGATTAATATTCGCCCATCACTACAATATCCGGAGTGGAATCGAATCAGGATATCTCACATCCAAGTAAGGCTCAAATATAAGTTTACAAATTATTCAAGTCTCACAACTTGACTTAGTGTTTTTATCAAAATATTATTTTAAAACTTAATCAGTCATTTTGGAGAAAGTTTACAAAAACTCCAAAACTCACGTAATATATCTGGAGAAAATCTCACTCTAAAACTCCAGTTCTCACTCTAGAGAAAGTCTCACTATTAAACTCTAGATCTCACTATAATGGAGAAAATCTCAATTTGAAAACTCCATTAAATTTTCATGGAGAAAATCGCACCCGAATAAAAACTCCATGTATAGCCACTTAAGTGCTATTCCATATTGGAGAAACCGTCTTCCATAGGAAAACTCCAATCTCGACGTTTCACCACTCTTCGTCGAATCATCTGGAGAAAAGTTTATTAAAAACTCCAGTCGAACCGCCCTGTTTGAAAAGTATTGGAGAAAAACATGTGTAAAAACTCCAAAATGTTGCAGAGGAAACACTTGGCAGTGAATAACTCCAGCATCTAGAACTCGAGAGGATTATATTAGTTTCTTAGCATTGTATATTTGCATACATAAATGAAATGATTTCTATTTATGAAGAAAGACTCTCATTGTTCACTCACTTTAGAGAAAATCTCATTTTGAGACAAAACTCTAATTTTCAGAGAAAAGATCCTACTCATAGGTAAAAACTCTGAAAACTCACTGTTCATGACACACTAAATCAAGAGGAAAACTTTGTTTTTGTACAAAGAAAACTCTTGTGTGACGTCTCACTCAGTCTTGAGAGGAAAAACTTTCTGACATTGTGAAAGTAAAAACTCTCTAGATTTCTCACTCAATCTTTTAAGAGGAAAACATTTCATTTTGTTGAAATGAAAAACTCTTTTACTCACTTCAATGTAGAGAAACTCATTTTGAGGAAAACTCTACAACGGAGAAGACCTTTGAGGTAAAACTCCGTATTATTGGGAAACCCACTAAGTCCCAATACTCACCTCACCGTGTAAAATTATACTCACCAAAATTTTACGTATCATCGGAAAACTTCGAAAAACTGATGCTCACCATTTACAACTTTACTTACCGAAGTTGTACTCATGTTGGGAAAAACTTGAGAAACCCAACGTTTGTAGCTTGCTGAAAAGTAACTTAAGACTTTTACTATATCAACGGTGTTGATATTTTCAGCTACAGATTGAGAAAAGCTTCGAAGGCATTAAAAACTCAATCAGTTTTATGTTATGTTTAACGAACGTGCCTTTTATCCCGGACTTAGTCCATTTTGTAATCAAAGGATATACAAACGAAAACAAAACTTATATTATAAACTCACGTATAAAATCAGTCTTTCAGAAAACATAAACTTAAAAATATATATACAGCCTTCAAAAAGTTATAAAACGATTCCGCCCCACCAGTCGGCGAATCAATTTTTGAAGGTGGGGGACCGCAGCGGCGTCGCACCTCTGCCGAGACCAGTCGTTCCTCCTACAATACTATTTACATGTCTTCTGTAACAAAATTCCACACACAACGGAATTAGTTTTGTTTTACGGGATGTCGGCAATAATATTCGTTAACCCATAAATCAACTTAAATGATTTATATTCACAGCCCAGAAGGTCAAAGACCTGTATTGATTGACTTTATATCATAACCAATTTAATTTGATCCACTTATCATTGACCTACTTTTAAATCGTCTAGTTTGACGATAAAATGTCTAGTTTGACAATAATTTTGTCTAATTTGACAAAATTCTTCTATCTGTATAGTGCTAATTTTTAATTACAGTAAGCTAAGACATAATAACCTATCGAGTGGCTATTCAAAACTATATGTAAGTTTTATATGTGTTCAACCAACAGATTATCCGTTTTATACGAATTGTTTTTAAGTTCTATTTTTAAGTCTAATTTTAATGCAGCTAATTACCTCACTTTTAATTTTTCTCACTTTGAAAATAAATATGTCTCACAGGTATTTATTTCAAAAATGAAAGTATCTTTTTTACTTTCATTATTAATGTTAGTACTTACCGTTAACATTAATTTCTCACTGATGCGTCTCACTGTGCATTTATTCTCACTGATAAAGCGATCTAACTTATTAATAAGTTTATCAGATAAAGTTCAGTGAACTTTCTCTGTATACCTTATGACCAGTATTAAATTGTAATAGGTACAATTTAAATTACCAAGCCTGTTGGTAGCATTAGTATAAATAAATTATGTGTAGTTACCAGAACTAACTCTATCTAGTCATTAATTTAAGGTATTTATAAGTCGCTTAATTTTAAGTGGATCAATGTGGATTCAAATTATTTTCCAAGTGGGCCCTCACTATCTCACCTTCGGTTGCACTTCCTTTGGCCCCTCACTTTGGGTCTCACTCCCCCTCACCCTCACTTTGGTATTTCCCGATATAAATTTTTCAAATTTCTCTGACTCGAAGTCAACTTTTGGCGAAATCAGAGGGTTGTAGTGTTCATTTGCCTTACTCCTTGTACATAGTGTATTACAACGTAGGTATATTGACTCTCACCAGTCGTCCAATTCCAACAGAATACATGACCTGAAATTATTCACGATCAAAATTAAACATTTTAGCAATGGATTTACCAATCAGTCAAGAAAGAATAAGACTTTATGACTCAAACCACATAAAAAGGAGATAATTGAAATGCATAAGCAAATTTTCATCCCAAGTATTTAAAATGAAAATTTAATAATTACACTGAAGGGCGAGGGCAGCCAACTCGATGGTAACATTTTCAGGGCATTCTAATCTGCCATCCAAAATATCTTGTCTCAGCTGTAGAAAGAACTGGTAACGAGTTAATTCTTCGCGTAAAAGATTTGGTTCTGACGAATAAAATTTGACTTTCAGCCGTAATGTGTAAGGTGGTCCAACTGTAAATAAATAAATAAATAAATAAATAAATATTATGCGAAAGTGCATGACAATCAATAATTTTAGGCAAACAAAGAGGAAGATCTTACTTTTAACTTGCTTCTTGATGGGTTTTGTTGGATCCAACCAATGCTAAACAACATAGTAAATAAACAGTAGTCAGAGAAAAAAAAAGAGACTTTAATCACCAACAGAGATTTTACCTGTACATTATTGGAATCTGTGTATTGCAAGCCGAAATAATCTTTCTCTATCAAATCCAAAGAATAGAAAACTTGTTTGTACAAGTCATTTCCAGCAGCTTTTTTCTGAAATACGTGATACAGAATGTGAGATATTAGTTTATGTGAAAAATGTAAGTAAAATAATGAAGTAGAGTCATATTTTCGATACATGGAGTATAACGAGAAGGCATATACTTACGGGCAAATCTACCGATACCATCTAAAAGAATTACTTTACACTGGATTGAGTGTTTATTAGTCGAGTAAGATCTGCAGTTACTCTTGACATGATTCAATAACTTTTGATTGGGTGTTCTCTTACTAAAGAACCCAAGCATCATTCTTTAGGTTGAAGATAATGAATTACATTCCTGACTTGGCTTGATAAATTATATTGTAGCACTGTGCAGTTAAACCTGCAATCAATCGGTCAGCATTAACAGAAATTTTATGAAAACAAAATCAATTAAGAAAAACTGGCATTCTTAGAAATTACATACTCGGTACTCAGAGCAGATAAAGATTGATGAGGTTCAAGTAGAACACAGTCACGATCTAAAATCCAAGTTGAGAAAAGATAAAATGTGAAAAATTACAAATAAGAACTTCATGAAATCTACCAATAAATTACAAATGACTCAAGTTTAATAAGCAAAATTGAAATAAATTCATTTAAAAAATAATTGGAATCACGAAAGAGAAGAGTAGAACAAAATTAGAGAATTAGGTAGGTATAGTCCATTCCAAATGAGAAACGCCGTTGGCAATCCGCATTACACGAATTTCATCCAATCACAGCACAAATATAAGAGACGAAGACATAAAGAGAATTTTGCGAATGTGGTTCGCGTTGATATTGATAAGGAAAACGTTAACAGTTATCAAAATTCTTAAAATCGAGTTGGAATAGGAATGGGTCATCTTCATCGTCTGATGGAGAAAATTCGATGATTAATTGCTCTACTAAATCTTCACACAGCTGATCTGATTGCCACATTCGTGGTTCAACTGCTGTCGCTATGTGATTACAACAGTTGAACCATTTCTGGTCAGTAACTTGTCCTATGGCTTGAGCAAGAATGTTTCTGGTTGCCTCAATTGTGGCGGAGGTATTGTGGCGAGTTACATAATTCTTTACATCGGCCCAGATCAATTCGATAGGGTTAAGTTCACAATGATAGGGTGGAAGTCGTAAAACTATATGGCCTGAATCAAGTGCCATCTCATCCACTACATATCGTTCTTGAATATGCAAGTTCTTGACAAACAATAACAATTCGGGTTTTAAGTAATCTTTCTCCTGGACTATGATGTCATGCGTAGCCAACCACTGAACTATGTCAGCTTTCTTAGTTGCAGTTGTGGGTGTTTTTACTACACGTCTGCTATGATATGGTGCATTATCCATTACAATGACGGAATTAGGATCGAGAAGCGGTAATATTTGGCTGAACCATTGTTCGAAAAAAGATGAATCCATCTCCTCATGATAATCCACAGTTTTGCGAGACTGAAAAGTATATAATCCGCCATCCACAAAACCATTTTTACTGCCAATATGAACTATTATGAAACGCTGGCCCTTATTTAGTTGCTGAAATCCACATGACAATCTTCTAGCCTTGGCTTCTCTGGCAGAAGTAACTGTGGTATCCCTCCAAGCATAGTTGGCAGAATGACCACAGTTTAGCCATGTTTCATCTAGATAATATAGCGTTCTGCCTTCTTGACGATATCTTCGAACATCACGGAGAAAAGACCTCCGCCAGGCAATTATGTCACTCCGTTCTATCAACATTGATTCACGTTTTACCCTACCAAATTTGAATCCAAGTTTGAGAAGTATTCTACAGAAAAAAAAAAACCACACATGCCCCGACAATGTAATAGGTATATTTTGTTGTAATATCAGCTACAAATCTGGAATCATCCCGTTTTTCATAATTAAGTTTTCAAAATTTCCACCTAAGTTTTTTCCACATCAATTATTTACCTATATAATGACGTTCTGGATACATTAGGAAGTGTTTCATCCGTTGTAATTTCTCCCAATATGCTGTTTAAAGATGGTAATTTTTTTGCTAAATAGAAGTCGTGTACTTATTGTCGAATTTTTGATTTTGTCATCTCGTCCATTGAATTAAACTGGGCATAACTCGTTGACTTTTGTCTGTTCGGAGATTTTACACAACCATTACTCATATATTCTCTTATAGTAGCTGTTATACTCCTAAACCCAATACCAGTTTCTCGACGAATTTCAGATGAAATCTATGATATTGAACAGAATTTAATAATCTTAACAATTTACAAATTTCATCGTTGGAAATTATTCATTTTTAAAATCTCTGCTCTTCGTGTTCGTAGAAAAGTGATTTTATTTTTTTTAATTTTCATCTTTTGTAAATTGACATGAATAAATTTTGATTCGTTACCTGAGCAACCGAAGCAATTGGTTTTTCGGCGCTTTTTGTTTTATACAGATTAATTATAACCTCCTTTTCTTTTTTGCTAATTGGCATTCCCTTCTTATGTGAATGAACTGGCGAAAACTGCTCATTCATTTTTAAGCAATAAAGTAATTAAAACAATTTTTTTTATTTTATAAATTTAAAATTTTATTTAACTCATCGAAATTGTAGAGGATCAGAAAAAAATCAATTCGCCGACTTTTATCATTTTCATTTGTGATAAGAAGTCAACGCAAATCAACGAACGTAAAATTTTTTCAAGTGGACGCACCTTGTTGCGCCTTCGAAAAAACGGCGTTTCTCATTTGGAATGGACTATACATTACATATTCGTACGTACTTCCTCAGTCGACACGACAAAAATCTGAAAATCACAATCATCAGTCAGAGGCATGTCTACCTTATTTTTTGATTCTGTGTAAGGTGGTATGAGGAATTTGTGGTTTCTAGGCAGCTTTACCATGGCATAACCATTGATTACCACTAATATGAACCACCTTTTTAAGACTTTCTGCAGGATATTTTTGTGGTCTGGAATTAAAAGTTTTTTTTTTTTTTATTTGGCCATTATTATTGCGAATTATGACTTTATCGTTTTTTCATAAAAACAATTGTAACTATGTCATAAATTAATTGATACACTTACCGAATTGATTTTTCCCATATTTTACAACCAAATATTTATTTAATTCGTTAGAAATATTTCGAACATGAGTGGCGTTTCGAAAATTCTTCTCTCGAGAATTAGTATACAGGTATGAAATATTGCATTTTCGAATATCAGCTCACTATTTGTATGGCATTAGCTATAGTTAGAGAAATTCCAACTTAGTGAAATCATTCGTTACGCTCGCAGAAAATCGAGAATTTTCACACCCATAAGCACATTCAAATATTCTATTAGCTGAAAATCAAAAAATGTATTTACTTGAATAATTCCTCCGCTGCAAGTACAGGTATATTGTACGTAATTAATTTCGAAAATTTGCTCATGTAACTTGGTGGAAATCGGCAAGTCTAATGGTTATATTGAATGTAACCCATCTGTGAACCCGTCTCCTCCTCTCATAGTTATATTTGATCCATCCCTCTACCTGTATCAGATTATCGCAGGGTACACATGCACACCAACTCACGTCATCGTGTCAAAAATGGTCTGGCTGCCAAGTACAAAATGTTATACATTATCCAATTAAATAGTTTTGTGGCAGTCGTTTAAAAGTTCGGTGTTTTCTGATGTTGAAGCACACGCGATGCTTATTCAATTTTACATTGTGGTAGGATATTTCAACTTTCACTTTATCCTGTTGACTCTCTCTCGTTTCTTTACTCCTAATTTTTTTTCGCTCTTACGTTATTTAAAAAAAATTTTTTTTTGTTTGCTCTTATGTTATATTTTCGTTTGCGAAAAAGTGTAAATGATACGAATTTATATTATTCGAAAACGGCTGTTTTTTAGCGCTTTCGTCTTTTCACGAAACGTTCGGACGAGTAATGAAATGATCGTTTTAGGTAAATATTGCGATCGAATGTGTGGAAAGGACCGAAAATATCTGCTCCCACATAGGTGAACGGAGGCGGGTGTAAGTTCCCCTCAGCGATTGAGGAATTGCGGAGATTTTGACTTCATCAACGTCGGCTTGATTCTCCTCTTCCATTAAATTTATTTCCTCGATCTCGATTGGTTCTGGGTTTTCCGCATCTTCATTTACTTCATTATTCATTTCGATCTCTTCAGTTTGTGTTGTATTGTCTATATAATGAACTAGAAGTTCATCTTGTAGATCTTCCTTTGAGCTAGATTGATGATTATTGCCTGGAGGTTCATTTCACCGTGACAATGGGCGGTCATTTCCGCCGCTACACCAGCTAGTTGTGAAACTAATATGTTTTCTTTTTCTTTCTTTTTTTTTGCCGATTAAAACAGGTGAAAATTACAGTCTACATGGAGAGAATTATGAGGATGTGAAAAACAGAGAACATGACTGTACTCTTTCAACTAGAGCAGAAACGGTCCCTTTAAATATTCATAAACTACCTGTATGGTCGATTTCGAGGTGTGCAAAATTTCAAGTTCACATTCTGCCATGGTTTTTCATACTACATAATATAAGGATTCCAAGAATACCCGCCCCATATTGCAAACTTACATACATATATTATGTAATTGATCCCCTTGATCTAGTTACTTATTTATACTTTTATTTTATCATGCTGGAAAACCTACTTTTCTAACTGCATCAAACTTTTTTAATGGTCGTATTATTAGAAAGTCCCAAATTTTTAGAAGTGATCATATTCTGTCAAATATTTACGACTTGAGAATAAAACTTGCTGAAACTTGGTACTATACATACTGATGAAACATTTTCACTATTTCAATGGCATCTATTGCTGACATAATGATTATTTATTACTTTCCGTTTTCTTTCGTCCATTTTTTCTTTAAAATTTGAATTCTACAAATTCAGCGAGAAAATTGAAAATTCACTGCGATAAATGATAATTTTGAATATGATACCAAGTTCAAACACGTGGGTCATGTCAAAAGTACTTGTCTCCACTATCACAGATTCGTACAGGCGATTAAAATTTTCTTCTATGAAAATTTGTGTGCTAAAATTCTTATTTTTAGTGTATTCTGGACTAAATGAACTTGGAGAATCACAACAGGAGTTGTTATTTGATGTGGAGTAATACATATTTATTTTATGACATAATTATTATGAACAATTGAAGGAAGAAAAAAGAAAAACAAATATTATGCATAATACAAGTATTCCCCGTGATTTAGAATTGCTGAAATTTTCCTCTGGAGCTGCTAATTATTCTCATACTGTGACTTTATTAATGCATCGAGCAGACAGTTTGCTTGCTCGGAATAGACGGTAGAACTTTGAAAATTTGCAAATGAGCGAACTCGTGAGTGAAAGCTTAAGTACTTCGTACATAGAATCAGAAATGATCTATTTTTCTCCGGTAATCTTATTTTCCCAACAGATCTAGGGGTGGGGAGACGATGAAGGCTACCGGCTAATTACTCCCTGCTGAACATCCAAATCTCTACAATGATTAATCCAATAATTACGATAATCAAAACCAGTACAACGTACTCTGTGTTGAAGTCGGTTCTAGGTCTGCGTGGCTTCTCCAGCCTCGGCACTAATATACGAAAAATACGCATATTGTCCTTCTCCATTGTGAAACGGTTGTTCGAGTAGTCGTAGAAGCGGCTGCTCGCGATCCAAAGAAATCCATCCTCGTCGACATCCATCGAGCTTATCCAGTGGCACAGCAACTTACTCTTGACAATCACTTGTGACGAATAATTAAATCCGCCGCTACTCTCACGCCATTGGGCTGCTGATTTTTCGTCAATCACGTTGAAGTACAGGTAGCCCTTCGTGTCTGAAATGAGCTTAGAACTTCGCGAGTTCGAGCCCAGATCGATGACTAGGTCAGAAATATCCGCCTTGGTGGTTGCGAAGACTGATGTGTTCACATAAAGCAAATCGCTGCTGTCGGCTGTTGAGAAATACAGCCGATTGTGGTCGGTGTTGAGCGAAATGGACACGAACTCGAGCAGGATGTGAGAGGGTATACGGTTAATGTTGGTGGAGCTGTCATCGGGGTTGAGTTGCTCGCAGGTGAACCGTTCGAAGGTGCCCGTCGCTGCATCGTAGACAATGAAGCCAGAACTGAAATAATTCGAGTCTGCGATATATACTCGCTGACGATCGCTGTCTAGCGCCATTGTTGTAATCACACTGCTATTCCACAACACCGTCGGAGGAATGGTCACGTATTTGACGACTGTGTTCGTCTGCAGGTCGAAAATGACCAGCTTGGGTGGGCACACAGTTCGGTTGACGACCAACTCCTCCACAACGCCCGAGTCCAGCACCCACAGCTGGCTCTGGGCGTCCACGTCTATAGTATGGGCACTCTGAAGCGAGTAACAGTCTTCGAATGTTTGCATTGACCATGAGGGATATGGCTGAAGTGGTGGGGAGGTGTGCGAGATGCTGGAGTTGGGTGGTAGTCGGGCGAGGGTGGCAGGTACTCCGGGTTTCCAGCGCGGTACGGTGACGAATGTCGTCGTCTTCCATATTTTGATGTCGCGAATGTAGCAGTTCTGAGGCACATATTTTGACTCGCTGATGAACTGGCTGCGGCTCTCCGTCGACGGCCATTCGTAGTCGATAACGTTCCATTTGAAGACCAAGGTCAGGTTACTATCTGTGTCGCCTTGGCTGGAGGCGTATTTCAAGCCGCCAACCAAAACTAGTAACAACAACATTATCGCTAGTATTTTTAAAATCTATTCTAATTCGCGAATTCACACTGTCACTTGTTTCGGGCACTGTTGTGAAGAGCATTTCAGTTTTATGCGTGTACTCATTGTAAGACAATACAGAAAATGACGGAGAAAGATGTTAATTACCGTAAGTTCGCCTGTTGATGTCATTTGTTTTTAGGAAGAGACGAAATGGAACGCATGAGCTAAGAAAAAAGGATGGCACGATGAAAATAAATTATGGTGATACGTTCATGACAGGTTACTCTTGATTTAATATGCAAATGTTTTAGTCCGAGCCTGTCAAGGTAACTTCAGCTAACGAGTAACTAAATTGGATTTGGTTGTGATTTCGAATAACAATAATGGCTGGGGAGGGTGGAAAGAGAAAAAACGGAAGAAAAAAAGCGCGAGTATACTGGTATGAAGGCGGCGAGTATTATTCGAATTTCAATTACTAAGAGAGTACTTATGATCACACTATTATTCAGAAAAGTTAGCTTTGCTAAAAAATATATATACAGTGAAAACCGCTTATAACGAAAATGAAGGGACTGAAGGTTTTTTTTGTTATAAGCGGTTGTTCGTTTTATCCGATGTATCGGATAAAACAAACTTCTCGTAATAACCGATTACAACAAACTTCTAGTAATAACCGATTATAACAAACTATTCGTTCTAAGCAGTTATTACGAGAAGTTCTTGTTTACCTACAAAAATGAAGACACACCTATGTGGAGTATTTGGACCAAAAGACAGATTTTATTCACTGAGTATTCAAAATTTTGTCTCTATTTTTCCAAATTGTGGAAATTGTTGAGGCCAAAGTCTTCCACTCTTTGGATAACTCACCATTTTTTACACCCGACTGAATTTTAGAAATAATTTGACGTTTTTCTTCAGTAGAAAAAGCAAGGCGCAACATTTTTATCTCGATGCAGGCAAAAATATAATTTAATTCGTTAAAACAGGGGGAAAAGTGTTCGTAATATCAGGTATTTCGCTATAAAAGGATTCGTTATATCCAGTTTTTTTTAACATAGGGTTAATGGGAATTCAGCTGGGACTTTTGATTTTATTCGTTATAACAGATATTTCGTTTTATCCGGTTTCGTTATAAGTGATTTCCACTGTATATATATATCACATTGGCATTCAGTCACACTTCGTCAACTTTGAGTCTTGAAAGTCTCGACTATATGAGTAAGATGTGTGGAAAATTACTGAGGGCCGAGTGTATACAATCAGAGCTTGGGGCTTGAATATAAACCAGGTTCAACTTGGAAAATTAAGTTGTACGAATCGAGTTCAAAAGTTAAGGGGGGCTTGAACCCGGTTCATGTTGAGTCGAGTCTGTGGCATGTTTACAACCTCTGGTAATGATAGACAATACACATGAGCGGGCGGTGGTTCATTGCCTTCCTGTGGCTGCTGGGGCCGAGCCCCACAATGTAAAAAACAGCTGAAAAATTGCTAAAAACCAGGAGAAACTAACGAACTTCAATGTATTTCAAACGTGAAGTGATGAGAAAGTCAGCTAATATAAGGAAAGAACTCTAGCGATGATGATGATTGAATAGAGTAAATCTAAACGAAATATATACGTAGTTCGAATGTTTCCCCCCCCACACCACCATCTCATCCGACTTGGGCGCACCAGCTAACGAAATGATGTTTGGCCTCTGTGTCTCAGCCTCACTGTGGCCCTTATTCTGGCAAAAACTATTCATCGTTGCATCCCTTTATCAGTGCCATGATTGAACACGATTCGCATGCCGTATAAACACATCAATTAACTGCGTCGTAACATTTTTCTTGTTCAGTGCCACTTCCTACCGTACCTCAGCGCCCCCTTCGTTTCTATTTGTTTTCAAATTTATTCGCTATTACACACTATTCGAAAGCGGAGAAAAAGGAAAACAATCTAGAGGGATGAGTTACAGATGAATAAAGAGAAAAAAAAAAAAATCCAAACTGGAAAATCGACAGAAAATAAAATGTATTTACCCCCCTCCCCCATACCATACCAACGAAGAGAGGAATCGTATCTAAACGAAATTTAGGTTCGCGTAAAACTATTCGTCTCCAGCTTCAACCTTTTTTTTTTTTTTGCCCGTTTATTTTGCTCTATGTCTCTCCATCTATCTCACTGTGTTTACCATCCAGCCGATCATGAAACCGACATTTTTATCAACATGAAAGGATTTTCTTTTCCATTTTTCACAATACCGTTTTACTTTCGTCTTCATCCTCATTTTTCTCGTACGGATTATTTAATCAAGGGTATTTTTCATTTAAACTCCTCCCGCCCTTCGTGTCTGTACTACTTTTTTTTTCTTCGCTGTGCTTTTTACTCCCCTCCTTTTTTTTTTCCTTCTGCTGGCTCGCGCCTCGTCTTCAGTGTGGCATTCGTGCCGTAGAATTGTACTCGGCAAAGGCCAACAGGGAACTAATTTGGCCGACATTTATTTATGTAATCTCTCAAGAGGGGGCGGATTTGTACACGATTTTAAGCGGACGACGACGGGGAAAACGTTCTTTTGAATTTACCACTTATCTGTACATTCGCCTACCCTCATCCCTTCCGCATCCTCCGATCACTTTCCTCGTCATCCTTCGCTCGTCGCGTCTAGCTTATCCGTTTGCTTTCCTTTTTTTTTTTTTTTCATGCTCTATTTTTTTTATTTCGTCTGTTTTTACTCTCGCCACGCTGCCCCTTCCTTCCGCCACTTCCCTATGTATTATATTCAAATATCCTTGTTGCGAAAGATGATATCCGTGTTGCAAAAGAAAATTCTATTTTCATCTTGCGTCATGAGATTGAAGCGATGAAGCTACTAATAAAAAAAGTTCAGATAAATGGTTCAATTTTTTCAACAAAAACAGAATTTCATATAAAGTCATATAATTAAATACTTTTTTTTTTTGTTGAAATTATATGAGAAAGTTGTATAGTGCGAGTATATTCTCTCTTTCGCACGCCTTCATACCTTGGCCATTTGGCTTACGTCAAGAAGGCGAGGGCGAAAGGTTTATTGTTGGCGCCTTTGCTGGGGCCAAGCTCCACAATATTAAGGGCATAATATCATTTTATCAAATTTGGTACTTTTTATAAATGTGCAATTGTCGTTGCATTTCCATTGCAAGTATCCAAATTTATTCCAATTAGTAAATAATTTTTATCTCTTACCACATAATCATAATCATAATATTTTTGAAAACTAATTGTCTTCGAAGCATTTTTAGCAGCCTTATTTATTTTTGATTCAAAGAGGAAGTGAGAGCTTTATCCTTTGATCGACTCAACAATAAATCAAATATTTTGTGCTTTTTCTTGATTCTATTAGTTGGGTTTCTATTTTAGACTCTACTGTCTGCGTTGATGCTTCATTAGTTTCCTATGGTCGGTCTGTGTTATTGCATCTTGATATGTTTTTGTGGGGATTTATTCCGCACGATTCCTTTTTGGTATTTTTACATTGGGTAACATTTTTTTCCTGCGTTCAACTTTCTTCAACAGTTCTGGTCCTGCTCCTGGAAGTTCAAGTTTTACCCACAAATGGGCACCATCTACGTGATACTGCAGTCTTCACGCTGACAAGTGTTGCTAATTTCATAGATTGCATGAGTCGAGTAGTGCAATTTCTTCTTTGACGGATTGTAAAAGGTCATCATCAACTATGAGTTTTTGAACGGATGTTTTTACATTTTCCGATATCGTCTCATCAACCATGATTTGTTTCATGAAAGGAATATTCCTCTGATATCTTGATTAAAAAGTACAACTTTTTAGTTCTTCGGTGACATCGATTAAAAATATTACACAACAGCAGAGCAAAAGAAAAAACAGCTAAAAAACAAAAAAAAAAAAAAAAAAAAAAAACTGAGAAGGAACAGTTAATTAAACTTCCGAATATTTCGAGAGAGAAATGAAATTATCCTCGAAGGAAATTAGAGACGAAAACCCTATTTCGGACACGATATTTACGAAGATACCATTTGCAATACGGTGTTATTTAGGTGTCTGCTAGCTCTTTATGCGTTTTCTCTCTTTCTCTAGTTTTTGCCACTCCCTTCTCTTGACGACAATTTCGTTCTCCGAAAGTTGGAAAGAAAATTATTTCAAAATGTTTTCGAGTGTGTTACACGATAGCGGTAATCGAAATTTTAATTTTTCAGTTCTGCTTTTGTTAGCTCTATATGCTCATTGCTATCCCTTTACATAATATATTGGTCAATATTATGACCAAAGTGTGACATAAAGCGTTACTGTAACTATAGGAGCTCGCATGGTCAGTATTATAATTATCATATCTTATGAGAGAAGTATTTTTCCTTTCAAACAAAACCGAAGTCAAATCTTCTAACAAACAAGAAAGAACTATAGTTATCATTGCCCGACCCTCCCTTACCTGCCTTTGTGAGACTTGGAAAATAGACGCGCTTTTATAGTTACGAATTAAATTGATATCCCTCAGTTTGTTGTGCACATCTAGTGCCGGTATAATCTCACCTCGCTCGACATCGATGTGAGTGTGCTCCTTTTCTATCGAATACAATATTGTATTGTCGATTTTCCAATCTTTTCATCGTCGCGTCGGTTTTCCGTGGAAATACTCGTAGGTGGTGTAGCCGCTCTGTTTCATGCTTTTGGCGGCAGTTTATTTACAATTCGACATCATTCAGTCACTACGTTGTTGTATTATGTACATGTATATTGTATATGTATACTATATGTATGTTTGTTGCTGGTATATGTAGGTACCTTTGTTAGGTGGGTGTGGATTCTATGCTACCTGCTACGCGCGGCGCGAGGGGGTCGACAGGGGGAAACACAAATTTGAATTACATTGATAATCTGACGCTCGCGTGCCCCCTCGTGTTCTGGTGTGTGCGAATTTATTTACATAACTCCGCTCGATTTTGCGAGTGTGTTCGTGTGCTTTCAATAAAGAAAATGGTTTTTCCCATTCGTATTATATGTGTGCCAAAGAAATCAAAGCCACGTTGATTGACCTCGTTTTCTATGCGCTTATTATTTTCCAAATCGAAGTGCGGTTCGGTGGTATGCGGCGTGCACGGGGTTTCAGCTTTTGAAAATACTGCGGTGCTGAAAATAGTTTAGTCTGTGTATATTTAATTTCGGCTGAGCTCATTCGTCAGGCAGCCCGAATGATATGAGAACATTTTCAGCTCCGTGTTTTCTGCGTGAATCGTAGACGACGAAGCCAGTCGCTTTTACGACTGAAATTTGCATCATAGTCGGGTCGTATTCCTTATCCTGGCATATGTGCCAAGATACCTTTGACATTCATTTCATACTTCCCCACTTACGTGTTGCTATACAGTCGAATAGATTGTTGTTTTTACACGAAATATTGACGATGATCACCCCCTTGCGATTTGACCCGATGATCTCATTTTCTTGTGGAACTTCCATAAGTATGTGGCGCAGCAGATAAGTAGGAATCGGTTGCTCAGGTTCAACTAGAGCTCTAGGAGCTCCACGTCGTTGAACTGGTATTTTGATATTCGGAAGAGTCGGGGAAATATCGATTTAGGACTTTTTTATTTTCAAATTAATTTCGAGGGCGATTAAGGTAAATGATTCTTAATCCTCGCTTCGTACCTGGTAATTTTACTCCGGATCTCTTGCGTTGCGCAATTAATTCGTTCGATTTAAGCTGGTTTAGCCACAAATATGTCTTATATCTTACTCGTCATTCATTTCATACTTCCGCCCTCACGTGTTGCTATATGTGATCTGGTCTGGGACTTACGTGTCAAAAAACCTTTTTCCACTTTTTTGGTGATTCGGATAGTGTGTACACTGCTCTTTCTCATGGTGAGAATCGGAAAGTCCTTACTTGATTCAAAGTTCCACAAAAATGTACAGACAGACAAGTACACTTTCGAAAACACAGTGCTTTTTGCAGAAATTTGAGAAACAGAAACATACATACGCTGGAAATATGTATTCAACACGAAATTAAAGGTACAAGATATAAATTAAGTAGTTCTTGTACTCCCTCCTCTTCGTCGTCGCTTTTTTTTGGGGGCCGTTTTTACATGGTGGTTGTGCAGCGAATAGATTGTTATTTTTACACGAAATATTGACGATGATCGCCCCCTTGCGATTTGACCCGAACTTTTAGCCGAAATGAAGTTTTGAGCCACTTCGACAGCTCCCACAATTGTAATAAAATTATCCACGAAAGCGTGACAACGTCGTAATTTTTTCGAGCGACGACGATAGACTTTCAATAACTTCGACGGATGAAAAAGAGAAAATTCTGAAGAAGAAAGGGCGAAAACTAAGGAGAAAAGAAGTGAATCCTACGGAATTGCAAAAATGTAAAAACTCGTATGTTTCACGTACTTATCGATGTACCGGCTGCAATAACGATAAACTTCCTGACGTCTTTATCCATTCCCAACAATCGCAAAGAACGGTGTGACTCCGGAATACAGAAACGACTTTCTATCCAATTTTCATCTCCGTAGACTTTTTCGCTCACATCCAAATTTTATTCTTCCACCTAATCTGAAGTTGTTCTTTGTCTCACCCTTTTTTTTTCTCCTCTCCTCTCTTTTACCAAAGAATCGACGGTATCGAGGTAACTAATAATTTACTCCCAACGATACCCTCCAACACCTCGAAAGGAAATAACAAAAACGAGTAGAATAGTTGGATTTGTATTTCAAGTTTGTCGATGCATGTACCGATAGTATTGAAAGGATGAAACTCAACGATGGTCATACATATGGAGGTAGTAAAATATCTGCTGAAGATAAGGGAAAGTAAGTGGAAACGTTGAAATCGAGATTTTTTTTCGAGGTGAATATTCGAGAAGTTTTACGGTAGCACGATATCTCATCTCTCACCCCTTATGAAGAATTTAATGTCGTGGAATTCACACGAAAGTAAATTGAATATTTTCGCAGAACACGTAAATTAATAGATCACATGTGTGAATAACCATCATTCGCATTTTTCTCATATTTATTAATATCGTGTTTATTCAGAGAGAACACAACCATCGAGTTGATCATTTTATTACAAACTAAACTATCATTGTTCAAGAGCTTCTTTTACAAAATCAAAATCAAGTATAGGTAATGGCTGAGTTGCCAAGTCTAAGATACTACAATTTCTCCCTAATTAAGGAAATTCAATCTTCGATTCAAAATTGAAAAACTAAAAAATTCATCTTAAGCCTAGACAAAATTACAAAATGATTGTTGCACGGAGCAGAAAGGGTATTAGATATATTACAGACAAAAATTATATTTTCTTAGCTAATTTGACTGCAAGTCACGATTATAAAATCAAGTCACAAATGGTAAAAAAAGTGTAATCATTATTGAACTTGGTACAAAAAATTATACGCGCAATTCCACGTAGAAATTCGATAGCGGTGCCTGTCTTGGGCTACACTGGCCCAATTTGGGCCGGCTGCCCTCGTCAGCTCGTCTAGCCATTTTATGGCTGGTCGTCTCGGTTTTCTTTTCTTATTTTTGAGGACCCAACTGGTGGCTCTCACATTCCATTTCTCTTTAAATGCAAATACGAGTATAATACCCTATGGGCAAAATATTTGGAAAACGGATCCGTTTTATTCCGGGTTATAATCCGTTTCTGGATTATAACCCGGAATTTTCCTGTTTTCCGGCTTCTAAAACGGATTTCGAACGAATTGTATCAGTCTTGCCGGAAATGAGTCCGGATTATTTTCCGTGAAGGCTGTTTTATGATATTTGTTGGCCCGGGTTATAATCCGTGAAACCGTTTTACAAACGGATTTAGAAAAATTGCCCAAAAATTATCACTGATTATAATCAGGAAATCGGTTTTACAAACGGATTTGGAAAAATAATCAAGATGACAAAAATATCTGCAAATTTTCAGATCCGATGGTCGAAAATGAAAACGGATTGACAACGGATAAAATTCTCATTTTCCGGATCATTTTCTCATTTTTTGCCCATCGGGTTAGATATTATCTAGAAGGTGCATTATCGCCACAACCAGGGCCGGCGAACATCCAGGTGCCACAGGTGCACTTGCACCTGGTGAAAAATTCCTCATAATGAAATTTTTTTCTAACCCCTCCTCATTTTCCCCCTCCCCCTTATCAATAGACCAATTTCCCCTTATGAAAATTTGAGTTTGCACCTGGTGGGAAAATAGAAAAGTGCCGGCCCTAGCCACAATCAATTTGAACGTGTCGATGAATTGTCGGACGACAAACAGTCATCACATCATTCTACCTACTTGACTCGGCAAATTTTTTATATTTTTTTAATTTATAGCTTTGGATATAAGTAGCAATTAAATGTTTGTGAAATACTTAGTAGCCTAAGTAAGCCTCCGCCTAACCTGCCCACCGTCTCCCAGCCTAATCCCACAGCATGGTTCTCATCATCGAATTATGTGTGTTTCCTGTAAACGTTCCACTTATGGTTTTTTTATATATTTTTTTGTCAAGGACCACATTTGGCACCCATACGTTGAGACATCAGGAACTAACTATTTACAACTTTCAAAGACTTTTGTTTCCATCTGAATCTGCATTACACATATACATATTCAAAGGCAAAATGAAAATTTCGACTAAGCAAAGAACATATGCAGAAAAAAGATGGAAGCTCTTTTTTATGGCAGCCCAAATAATCTGAATAAACGAGCGCAAAAAAGGTCGTGCAGAAGGATAGTAAAATGCAGTCGTAAAATTTTCTTATTGATCGGAAAAAATTTCTCTCACAGCATGCAAATGCCGAAGCCACAAAAGAAGCTCTCCCGCAAAATGCGTTGAATTACTTTTTTTTTTTTTTTTACGAGTAGCAAAATCTGTACTTTTTTTTTTAAACGTTCTTCACTACATTCAGACGACTATATGCTCCATACAGTTGACTCTTTATGGACATCGACCGTCGTTCCAACGAGCCATCACCGTCCTTTTCCGCATCGTTGAATGTATTTTCCCCATTTCTTCAACTTCGATTCCCTCGATTGTTTAAGTTACCGACGGCTTCTCTTGGATTAATGAAGGCAAGGGGTGCAATCTTTAGTGTTATCAGTATTATGACCACCTGAAGCTACGCGTAATTGGACTTGGCGGGGTTGAGGAAAACTGATGAAAAATCTTGAGAAAAATGTGCGAGAATATACGAGTCGTCTTAGAGGATCGTATCACACTCGGAATGTTTCAAACCCAGGCAACATTGACCAGAGTTCAAATTGATGGTGCGTTATAAGTACTGTAGCTATAACTGGTGAATATTTCAAGATTGAATCGTTTGAAGGACTTGAAGACAAGTGGGCTTACAAAGAAGGTGGTTGGAATCTTGAGAAAAGTGTTGGAAAGAAACCAATCATGATACTGTAATATTCTTACAATACAGTAAAACTTCGTTATAACGCTATTCAGGGGACCAGAAGAAAATAGCGTTATAAGGGGGAAAGCGTTAAAAGCGGGAAATTAAAAAAAAAGCCAGCCTTTTTAAAACAATTTTGTACAGTTTTGACAGAAACATCTTGCCAAGATGCTGTAATATAATGCAAAGCATCTAAGACATTTAGGGGTTTGGCTAACTCAGGGTGATCAGTTTCGTTTATATAACGTTGAACTAGGTGCTGACGATATCTATGTTTTGTTACCTTAATTATACCTTGATCTAGTGGCTGCGTACAACTGGTTGTGTTTGCTGGTAAGAATTCAAGCTGCACATTACTCAAGGAAACATCTTTTGGGTGGGCAGGGCAGTTATCTATGATGAGTAGAATTTTCCAATTTTTTTGAGCCATTTTATAGTTCAGTTCTCATAACCATGTACCAAAACAATCACCTGTCATCCAGGCCTTACGCTGGGCACCATATTCGCAAGGTAATTGCTTGACATTTTTAAAACACCAAGGTTTGATTGATTTGCCAATAACAAAAGGGGGCAACTTTGAAAATACATTGTTGAAACTTGCTGAGAATTGAGCGTAATAGGCGGGAATGAATAGCGTTATATCAGTACCATTTTACATGATAAATAGGTTCTGGGGACTGGGACTATGGGAAATCAGCGATATAAACGGGATAGCGTTATAAGCGTGAGCGTTATAACGAAGTTTTACTATATATGTTTCAATTAGGTCAGTCAAATTGCAACCTTTTAATCGTTGCATTGTACTCATTGGAAAGAGAATTTAATGACGAGTATTTTATTTTATTTCATCTTTTTGATGAAACTCCATAGTTTTTTTTTTTTTTTTTTGAAAAAATAGGATAAAACATTGAAAAATCCCAGTTTGACTTTTTTTTTCCTGTTTTTTCGTAGTGAAACGGAGACAAGGAATTATTGATGATGACTTTTCATCTGGTCTCGATGCATTTTCATTTTCACCACTTGTTTCGAGACTCGCACCGAGTAAATGTCGGGTACTTCTTCGGCCATTGTTTCGAACGGCTCTTTCCATTTGGGCTGGAAACCCGCATGAAATTTTTGACCAGCGTTTGAAAGTGCGTGTGCTAGGACTAGGACCCGCTCTTTTACCTCAAAGTGCGAAGGGGCCGCTTTTTGGATTTGGCTTTTTTGCCCAATAGCCTAGCTCTGGTTTTCTTGTGCTCTGTGCCTGGTTTCAATCGGCAAAGTGTGGTCAGCTGATTGGCACATTTCTCGGTGTGCTTCCAGATAGGGGCGATATTTTTCTATGGCCCTAACCAGCGCGTAGCACTCTTGTTTGTTGGAGTGCCATTTGGCTTCTGATTCTGAAAACTCGGCGCTTGCGAAGGAAATGATGCGCCGAGTATCCGCCTCCTGGTACAGTGCTTGCGTCTCAATAGTTGATGCTGTATGCTCTGTATTACACACTTTCTACAATCTTTGTGAAGTTATAGATTTCTACATGGCAGGACTATGGAACTACACTAGTCGTCACCGCTGCCCTAGATCCCGTTGCCTTCGATACCACTTCTATTATGAATTTAATCTTTCTGCTGCATATATTGCTCCTCATTGTAAGGGCTTGAAATGACTGTTCCTAATTCAGCTATTCTTGGTGCTAATTTAGATGACTCTAATTGAACGATTGTCGGTGTTTATTCAGAAATGATTTGTCCATTTGACTTGAGGTTTTTTCTCCGTATCACCGTGTGTTCGGTTCCGTGTCAGACGGAATGAATCTTCGATAATAATATGAAAAATATGAATATTACGGTGCGCGAAATTTTATTCAAAGTTTTGCGTCGTCGAATAAAACGTTGATGAGATAGATGACAAAAATTTTGCAGTACTTGAAACTGAAGTGCCTTTCTCCTCGCCACGGTTTCCCAGTCAGCATATTTATCGATTAGAGTAGGTACGAAGAGTAAATATTTTGATTAAGTTAGTTTACTGAGGTGTTTGTGTGTGTGTGTGTGTGTGTATGTAAGTGTGTTTTTTCTACTCTCGCTCTAGAGCTTATAGACTTGGTACGCCTTTATTATTCGAGAATGCTTCTGGCTTCTCGATTATCGCACATATAGACTTTGTTTGAAGATTTTCTTCCTTTTCTTCCTCGCGATTCGTATGGGGTTGGAGAAGAAGTCGTGTACACACATATGTGTATATATATATATATGAGCAGCAGCGAGTGCACGAATGTGTGAGGCGAGGCGAGAAGAAGAGGAGGGCTTTCATTTCACAAAACGTCTCGCCGAGATGAAGTAAGTTTGTTGTTCGCCTCTAGTCGTACCACTTGTGTGCGCAGCAGTCTATACACCCGAAATCCGGTGCTAGACTCATACGTATAATATAGGTATATATTTTATTGTGTTTATTAACGTAAATCGAGCGAAAATTCGCCAAGTGCATATACATATTTATTCCGCTTTTATATCTCGCGTGCAATTGCAGCCTGATGCTGTTTTTCATGCTTCCCTTTCTTTGCTTTCCATCTTCTGCGAAGTCTTTGCCAGCTTACTTTCTCTTTTTTGTTTTGTCTTTGTTTGTGAAACGAAGGAAAGCTTAATTCATTTTGAGACCCTGGTGAAACCTTCATTGATTCGTGATAGGGTGGAAAGGCAGTTTGAAAGATTTTAAGGTCATTGCAGCATGAGCTGCGGGGGAGAGGTATTAGTCAATAGACTAATCTACTCGAATTAGGCGCTCACCAAATCGTAATTTCATTTTGAATGAAAATTCATCGAAATTAAGAAACATAAATTTCCGTTTTTTATGGGAGCAGCCACCGATCCAGCTTCTGGATATTGCTGTACTCGTAGAATGTGACGAGCTCTCACTGGAGTGAACTGTGCACATGCTTTTTTTGTAAATGCATATTTTCGACCTTTTCTACGTCATGACGTGTGTGTATACACGTCCACAGATTTGGCTTAATATAAATTGAGAAAAGTGTTAGTGAGTCACGATTAAGCCCTCCTGCCACTTTACTACTCCTCTTGTCACCTACTAAGCGTGTTACATGTTCAACGAAGAATAACTTCGGTGTCTGAACATTTTATACTTCCCCTCCCCCCCCTCCATCATCGTAGTACTGAATAGTTTATAATAAGTAATAACAGAAGAAAAAAAAGAAAGCAACGAAAACAATATCTTCGAGAAAGAAAAATTTCTCGGTTACACAAACACTTCTCAAACACTTCCAAATGTCATTTTGTTTGCCAACGTTTTCCAATTGTTGTCAAATACTGAAATTGTCTGCGAATGGAGCACTTATATTATAATTTAAGGTAGGTACCGTCGCAATACTTATAATTGCACAGCTTGACGTTTCAACCAAGTTTTCCATTTTCATCCAATTCCTTTTTCGTCTTTATTATTTTTTTTTTTTTCATTTTTTTTTTTCATTTCGTAGTTACACGCTTCTCGTTTTTCTTCTTTCGCTGTTTTTCTTCCGCCAGAACGAAAGACGAAAAAAATTTCTCTAGTCTAGCTCAGAAAAAAAAATGAAAATAAAAAGTCTCTTCTCGTTTTTTCACCCCTGCGATAAAATGTTTATTCTTCTTTTTTGGCTGTTAATGAGGAAGCCAATACTCAGATCCTCTGTAATTATACGGAAACTCGCAGAGGGGAGAGGGAGCAGGAATACAGTTCTTTGTTTTTCAAGTAACGAACTTTTCCACACAACTATAATTAAATCTCACTCTCGTCTGGCGTGGAAAATGATGCCGAAACGCCTTTGTGGCCTTTTATTCATACCGAATGTTATTAATTTTCTCGTACTACCATCTTTTCAATAATTAAGGAGCGCAGCAACTCATTAATAAGAAACGCGAAAGGCGGTACGGTTTTCGATGCGAATTGAACTAGTTATCGTTAAATATTCAAAACTTCTTCTGGCGTACGTTTTACTTCACCGAGACAGTCTCGAATCTTTTTGAACTAAGAGTTTTTGTTTGTATCATTGTCTTGAGTTAGAATCACGGCTGGCTCTGAGAAAATCATATAAAATCTTATGATTGTAACTCCACTTTTATTGCACTATCAGAATTACTGATGTCTATAGTGGAACTTCGATTAAGTTTTCCGACTCGTTAGGGACCGATTCAACTTAATGTAGCGGAGTGTTATCCTCTTGAGTTGGTGCTACCTCGCACATCCTTCTTCGAATCATCACCTGGGTAAATGTGAAATACAGAAACATCTTAGACCTTGTCACTAATTTAATGAAGCACGGAAAATGGAAAAATTTTTAGTTGTATTATATTTATTTATTTATTTTTTTATTATTATTTTTTCTTTATTTTTGTGTCTGGATTGCCTTCAAGGCAAACTGTTGAAATAGTCTTTTAGAAATGACGACTGTTGAGTCATTCAAAATAATAAGAAACAAAATAGAATCAAGTTTATCCGTTTTTAAGTGATGCATATTAAGTTTATAGGAAAACGATACGTTACGTTTGGTAGCTCATCAACAAAATAATTTGATCAAATATACCCGCTTTATTTTGCATAAATTTCACTCGAATGTCGCGAGATGGAAAAAAAAGCAGAAAATATTTTTTCGCAGTGCACCTACAGCATAATAGACAGCGGAAAAAAAAAAGTAGGAATTCTAAATATTCGACAGCGAATTTTTATTTAGAATGGTATCCACAAAGCGTTAATTTCTACGCTTGATTCAAATTTTTTTTCCACAATTCTGGTTTTTCTAGTTTTACCTCTCTCGTCGCGGGCATTTTTCCGTAACGATCGACCGTAAAATTGTAAAAAAAAAAAAAAGGCCATTTAGGAGACCTTTGTTGAACGAACATAAGTTATCATATCAGTTTCTCCTGTATTTTTGTCTCTACTGATCTGCCCAGTCTGTATATAAACATTTTTTTCATTCATCTCATTTAGACATCTGTATAATTCGTATTTTCATTTCATTTACATCCAGCGCAGCAGATATCCTTTTTTTAGTCCTCGGTGTATTATAATTAGGCTTGGGTGTATTTTGTGAGCAGTTCCAATAATAACTTCACGATCTTGGTCGTGATTTTTTAGATACAGTTGTCATTAACTTTCTGATACCCTGAGTCATAGTTTGGCCGATTCTTATTCGGAAACCTTTTTCAGAATCGATTCTATATAGTTTGAACGGCTACTCATTAAGTGGGTGTAAGAGTGATGAGATTAGCGAAATTTATTTTAGCCGATTCTTCTTTTCTGTCATCAACCTCTTCCTTCACTTCATTCGACACCAACCCCAAATGCTGGTCCGCTAAGTTTTGATCGATCGTTATTTTGATTGTGGCATTTTATCTACTTTTTCCACGTGTTCTTCCCCAAGGAATCGCCGAATTTCCTGTTGAACGGGGTCAGGATCAAACAGATTTTCCTATTTGAAGCGTTGATATGGAAAACAGTGTATGTTACAAATTTTCACACCTCGTTTTACCCGATGGGCAAGAAATGAGAAAATGATCCGGAAAATGAGAATTTTATCCGTTGTTGGTCCGTTTTTATTTTCGACTATGATCGGATCTGAAAATTTGCAAATATTTTTGTCATCTTGATTATTTTTCCAAATCCGTTTGTAAAACGGATTTCCTGATTATAATCAGTGATAATTTTTGGGCAATTTTTCTAAATCCGTTTGTAAAACGGTTTCACGGATTATAACCCGGGCCAACAAATATGATAAAACAGCCTTCACGGACAATAATCCGGACTCATTTCCGGCAAGACTGATTACAGTCCGTTCGAAATCCGTTTTAGAAGCCGGAAAACAGGAAAATTCCGGGTTATAATCCAGAAACGGGTTATAACCCGGAATAAAACGGATCCGTTTTCAAAATATTTTGCCCATAGGGTATTGGCTTATCCTATAGAAGTTGCTTTTGCCAATCCATTGGCAATAACCATTCAGATTGGAAATTTGTGTAAGTGATTCAAATGAGCCTGGAAGATAGCGCTTAGTGTATGTTGAGACAGGAGAGGATCCATTTTTTTCGTTTCCAGAAAAATTTGGTTTTTGTAACATACACGCGTTTTCCTTGTCATTCATTTATAAAACATTATTATTAATAGGTATAAGAATCGTTTGTCATAATAATACGCGAACCGGTATTTTCATGTACGTACTGAAATGTGAACTGCACCTGCATAAATGCGTTTATCATGAAATCTGTTTATAATCGATGTTTATTTCTCTGTTATCGCACTCGTATTACTTTTTACTTCGGCTCGAACATATCTCACGAGCCGCTGCCGGGTTCTGCATATAAAATGACCTTACTCTCAGTCAGTTTTCTCATTCGAATCCGCATGTTCGTTATGCTTTCGATCGATATCCATTCTTGTTTTGGTTCAATCCTCCAACGGGTTCAATCGCCTTCCGTGAATGATATTCGAGTTGTTTATTCATTTTTAACTGTGAGTTAATATGTTTTTTCCATTTTTCGTTTTTATTTTATATTTTCCACATTTCACCCATATATCGAGTAGGTATGGTTTACTTTTTCTTCATTTTTTTTTTCTTTCTTTTTTACCGTATGCTCGAGAAGTTCGAGGCTTGATTTTTTTCTACAGAGTATGATAATAGATAATATGCTATCTGCGCGTTCACCAAACTCATACGTATCTTTACTTATCATGCCTTATTGTTGTCTGATTGCGAGATATTCGTTACCTGGCTACAAAACTGCGCAGCTTGTTCAGCTGAAGGCTTTAATATAATTATATTTGTATTTGTGCGATTCTTTTGTTGTGATTTTCAAACTTTTATTTTTCTTATATCATGACAGCGTGTCTGTCATTTATCGGCAGAATTGAATAATTTCTGTACCGATTAGTACAATTTTAATCGGGACGTTTTGAAATTTCTGGGAGAAATTATACTAATTACAAGAATAATAAAATATTCGATAGGTAGAGGTATAGTTAGCGACGTTGAGAAATAGTAGAAGTAGCTGTTCTACAAATATCAAGAATATCGTCTAATAAATCTCGATTAAAATTTGCTGTTTAATTGAAAATAACGGGAACTATAGGTACTATACTCATTTCTCATCTCTGTGTATAGTTGAATCCAAGTATCAATTTTTGGCACAAAGCAACGTTACAGTGCTTGCGAGTAATTTTCTTACTCTTCAGATTTGGCCCTGGGTTTTAGATAGGTATAGTTGAAATTTGCCTCAAGCAGTGAAAAGAGAGAAATTTGTTTTACTCGTACGTATAGCATAAACCTATAAGTACAAAATTTCCTCAAAATTACTGTCTTGAAAATTAATTCTCGAACAAGCTTCAGAATTTTTGAACGCGCTGTAATAGCATTTGTCGTATTCATACTCGTACCTACGTATAATATAAATTAATACTCGTAATATTAAATACCCACGAGCAAAATTATAGTTTAAATTTTATATTTAGTTTTAACCATAATATTGTATTATTTTATCTTGATTTTTGAAAATATTTCGGAGCTCGGCTCTGTCCTTGAAATAATTAATTTGTAACGCGGTGATTTGTTGGACTATAGTGAATGAGATGTTGGTCATAATTCTGAAGAATATTTGATGCTCGTTAACGAATCTGATTGCTACGATTTTTCTTGATTATGCCAAATAGTTTGCAGTGAGTATGCTCAATTATTCCTGTATAATGTAGTTTTAAAATGCGATTCTCAATGATGAGTACGAAAGTTGGCATCGTAAATTGATTGGGTGGGTGTCGGGTATAGATTTTTAGCCGACATTCTTAGGTTATTTGTTATAGCTAGACGGTATCTTTTTACAGTCTCGAATAGTATATTCTACTATTGTTGTAATAATTTCTACATACATTTTAAATCTTCGCTTTACTCCAATCTAATCTCAAATTGTGAAAATTACTACCGATTTTTTTTCACCGTCATCATGACAAAATCTGACAAACCAACCATACGAATATAATGCACTTTTTGTGAAATAATTGTGAAATTTGGAATGCTACCAAGTTTCAATTAAATAATTTATGGACTTATCTCGGACTTACGATTTTTTTATCATAATGAGAATATGTCCTCACAAAAATCGGATGCTTAAATACCGTAAAATATCCATTCTAAAGCTCGGCTTATAATGTAAGTTATCTTTCGTATTTTTTTTTGTATTGATCAACCAATGAGAAAGAAGAGAAATTAATAATCGAAAAATATAATTTTCTCGTTGATTTAAGAGAGAAAGAAAATCAGATAGAAGAAAATTCGTATGTGGTAGCCAGTAGGTAAACCAGACTAGAGGAGCTACTAATGCTTACAGTATCTGTGATTTTATTTTTCTTTATAGGAACGCAGTCGACTATGAAATCTAACACAAGGCGGACACTTATGAAAGCGGTCTGCCTGGTTTCGCTAACCTTTCAAAATGCAGCCTTTGTACAGATCTACAAGTACTCGCGCATTGGCCTGCCAGAAAATCTGTATATAGCCTCGACAGCAGTCTGTATCGGCGAGGCTATTAAAGTAGTTTTCAGTTTCTTTCTGATGGTCACATTTGAGAAATCATTGCAGGATATATGCGATTTCTTTTACGAATCGGTCGTCACGAACCCGTTGGATACACTTCGCATGTGTGTTCCTGCTGTAGTCTACGTTCTGGTGACAAATCTGGTGCTGATATCCGGCGCTAATTTGGATGTCATCACGTTTCAAATAATTAGTCAGCTGAAAATACCGGCTACAGTGTTCTTCGCCATCTTATTTTTAAGAAGCAGTTTCCGCCTGCTCCAGTATTTGTCGATATTAATCCTGATGACCGGTGCGGTCCTCGTGCAGTTGACAGACATCGAGGATGTGGTCCCGAACGCGATCCACCACGAGAGTTTAGTTACCACGAAACTGATGCTGTCTGATAAGACTCTGGGCATTGTTACCGGACTAGCTGCCTGCGTGCTCTCTGGCTTTGCCGGCGTGTACTTCGAGAAAATACTGAAAGCGTACAACTCTACAGTGTGGTCGAGAAATTTGCAGTTGAGCATTTTATCGATACCGCCAGCGTTGATTGCCAGCTTTGCGAAAGATTGGCGTGAAATTCGAGATAAAGGATTTTTTTACGGATACAATAACGTCGTATGGATTGTTATCTTCCTGCAAGCTTTTGGCGGACTGATAGTAGCATTGTCGGTGAAACTGGCAGATAATGTGTCCAAGAGCTACGCAACTTCCTGTTCCATCATTGTGGCTGGTGCGAGTTCCAGTTTTATATTTCATTACACATTCAATTCCCAATTTTTGGGTGGTGCTGCTCTAGTTATACTCTCGGTGCCACTGTATGCGATAACCTTTGGCGAAGTGAAAGTCGAATCAGTCAAATTGGAAGCCGACGACGAAGAATGTTTTATATAGATTTCAGCCTTATATTTCCTCGTTTATCTGTGGTAAAGCATTTCATTTTACCTCCTTCACGTCGCGCAGATTAGTCTCTAATGTGCAATGTGTATGCAGCAAGAGAAAATCCAGCTAATGTACTGAAAATCCAGCTACTGTACTAAAAAGTATCAGCTGCCTGCCTTATCATTTTCAAATATCGTCTCAATAGAAATAATGTCCCTGACTTGGTACATCGAAGGAGGTAATAAAAATAGCAGTTTCTAAAAGATACGTAAAAACTGAAATTTTATTCTACAAGCTATTTTGTACCAGCGGTTGTGACATTTTTCAAACGAAAATATCTACAAATTCATCAGAATGAAAATGCCCCTATTCAAAGGGGTGAAAACTTGTCGCTAGAAGTATCTAATGAGCAAAAAAACTTCCAATAAAACGTCAGCAGAAGGTCATTATTATGTTACATTTATTTTCACAATGTTTTTTATTAGTACAGTCATATTAAAACGTTTTTGAATTTTTTTCAACCATTATCTGGATTGGTACGTAGCACAATGGCAAAAAGGGCATTTTGTGGATTGGTATTTGGCATTAAAACTCCAAAAACAACAAAAAGAGGATTTAGATATAACTTCATATATTGCTCTCTGTGTTAGTTGTATTATACCCTGCGCACACTTTTTCTCGAGCATGGTTTGCAGAAATAAAGTAGTTGAGAATTTCTTGGAAATGTTTTTATGAAGAGAAAAAAATAAATGAACAGAAATACTCTTTAAATGACGAAGTAAGATCCAATAATCTGTAGTAAGTAATATTGTTATTTTTCTTTTTATAGATTTCTTTGTTTGAGAAAAGGAAACAAAGAAAACACTCGTAATTCCGAGTTCATAATTCTTTTTATAAAATTGGATCTATACGTCAAATCTAATTCAAGTCACATTTTCTTCGTCTTGGCTATATTTTTGTTTTTTTGTTTTTTGTTTTTGTGTTTTTATAATCTTAAGGAACGTTGGAAAAGTGAATTCGTTTTATTCAAAGTTCAATGACAGAATTACTCCAAATGAGTACGTACTTGCTCTTCTCATAAAAATTTAGTATTTTTAAAAAGATTACGTTGCTTGCTAAGTGGCAACTTTATAGATGGTTTTCAGTTTGATGTTTGAGGTTTTTTTTCTTCGAATGATTTAATAAGCAATAATAATCGTGATGATTGTACCATTGAATCTCAATTTTTGTTCTGTTGAATATTTATTTCCAGTCATGTTCGTATTTTATAATAAATGGTTTGTAATATAAGCAATTGGTTCTGGTTTATGAGTTGCATATGTATATTTATGAGTCAGTTTAAAGTCGGTTATTTTTATTTTATTAATGTTTTAGTTAATGTCTCAAATTCTCATATACCTACTGATGTCTTAAATTCTCACACAAAATTCGGCTGCGTGTCTCAAATTCAAATTTACTTATTGGTTATATGTGCCAGTACATCCAGCCAATTGGCCAGATTTCCCAAAACGAATTATTCTGTTGGCTAGATGTCTGATTTTTCGAAAAATTAGAAGCTGGACTTAAAATTATGCACGCGAAAAAAAATCAGCTTTCTCGAATCATTAGATATGTCTGTAGAAGAAATTTCATTTTCAAACTTTGCGTAGAACTAAGGATTTTCTGAAAATCAAAAATTTTTCCAGGGTAACTTACAACAATCTTATCAAGCTGAATTTTTTGCACGTCCATTCGTAGGATGGTCTGCCACTCACGACTGAAAAGATTTCCCAAAGTTGGATTTTTTCCCATAATATGGTACATATATGCAAATTTTCAACTTGACCCATATACGAAAAATTTCAACAGGTTTATTTCTGATAAACGAAATATGGGGGTTAGGGTACATGGGTGAGGATATAATTTACGAGGGGGTTTTTTTTGGTTCTGGTGGTTCTCTTGTTAATTAGAACCAGAAGGCTGAGATGAGAGATGCGGTAAAATGTTCAATGTCGAGCATGTGGACTGTGTCGGCGTACAATTGGTTTTACAAGGAAATGAACAAAGCAGCAAATAATGAGTGAAAACTAAAGGAGGGTATATTTTATGTGTAATATTTTATTTACACTCTTGAATGAAGAAATAATAACTACAATCGATGATTTTGTGGAGAGGACTTTTCTTCGCTGTCGCTAACTATCGTTTGGAATGCAATGGGCTCCGTTTCTGATGGGTTACTCTGAACGTCTTTTACCAGTTTGGCCATGTTCAGTAGTTGCGATCGTGACTGTGTTGCGGTTACCGAGGGAATCTCCAAATTTTTCATGAGCCCGTACAGAGAAGCAGATGATTTTCAATGTACGAGGGCTGTTCAGAAAGTATAACTTTCCCTATGCTGGGAAAAATTTTTAAAAATGCTTCAAAAATTCTGAAATTTGTATTATATCTCAAGGCTTATATTTATTTCTCAACATAGTCACCCATTAGGTTCAAACACTTATCGTATCGTAAAACTAATTTTTCTGTTCCTTGAATGTAAAAATTGCCGTCCAAATTTCGCAAGAATTCCAAAACTGCACTCTTCACCTCTTCGTCAGTTTTGAATTTTTTTTCCGCCAGGAAGGATATGAGTGCAGGGAAAAAGTGAAAATCTTGAGGTGCAAGGTCTGGAGAATAAGGTGGATGCATAAATGCCTTCCTAATGAATGACTGCAACAAATCAGTCGTCGTTTTCGCAGTGTAAGGTCGGGCATTGTCGTGGAAAAGTGTCACACCACTCGTCAAAAAACCAAGCTGTTCATTTTTTTAAGAGGTCCGTAATTTTTTTAACGTCTCGCAGTATGAGTCGACATGAATTGTGGTACCTTTCGTCATGAACTCGACCTACCTAACACCTTGGGCATCCTAGCAAACAGTATAGCCATAACTTCACCAACTGATGGTTGCATTTTGAATTTTTTCGATGTTGGGAGCCCTTTCTCTTGCTAAACTTCTGACTGCAATTTCGTTTCCGCTTTGCTAAAAATAAGAATTATTGCCTCGACAACGTTTCATCGACTCGTGACAGGACATCTCCTGCACTATTTTTCTGCATTGTTCAAAGGGCATTCGGTTTTCTTGTGAGATGTCAACTCTTGTGACTTTGGTCGTGGTCACTGTTTGACCATCTTGATAGTTGGCTGTTGAGTCTGCATTTCTAGACTCGTACCATTCTTTATATTATTGGGATGAAAGGCCAATTTTATTATTATTGTATTTAGTAGAGTAGTTGAAATTTTTATGAATATGTATCTTGGTTAAGGTTGTCCTTCGCAACCACCACAACCACCGTGCTTGAATTTATGCATTTCGAAAATACTCGTAGCAGCATCATTGCCTTAACTACGTTTCATTTACTCTTGACAAGACATCGAGGGCATTTATTTTTCTGCGTTGTTCGAAGGGTTTTTGGTTTTCTTTTGAGATGTCAACCCTTTTTACCTTTGGTCGTGGTCACTGTCTGACCATTTCGATTGTTGACTGCTAAGTCTACGTTTCCACACTCGTACAAGTCCTTATATTGGTATGAAAGACCAATTTTATTATTATATTCAATAGAGTAGTTGGAATTTTCATGAGTATTTTGGTTAAGGTGTCGTCCTTCGCAACCACTACAACCACCGTGCTTGAATTAATGCATTTCGAAAATGGCAGCATCATTGCTTCAACAACGTTTTATCGACTCTCTACAAGACATATTCACTATTTATTTTTCTGCATTGTTCAAAGGTTACGTCTTGTATGTACGAGTATGTGTAATATTACGCGCCGTAGCATATTTTTACTTGAAGATTCCCACCAACTTTTTACGTTATCAAAATGAAAAACCGTATATCTTGAGAAACAGTTATGCATTTTCCTCCTTAAATACTGATCATTCAGTAGGTACTCGCAATCATTAATTCTCTGGATAATTTTTCAAATTCGACCGAATATTTTTTTAACCTTCTATCTTCGAGATGTAAACCTCGAATTTTGTTGGCAATTGATCACTCCGTTTCTCCTCCTACTCCCCCTCCAGGGGTGGTGAAGTAAATTTTTTTGACGTGGTGCTCAATTATATTTCAGCCCCCCTCCCCCTATCTTGTAAAAATCCACAATATTTTTGAACCACCCCCCCCCCCAAAAAAAAAAGGAAAAACCCTACACGTCGTTTTTCATAGCATTCTCCCACTTTCCATCTGAAGACAAAGAAGAACACTTATTTTATGAAAGAAATAAGAATGTTATTATTATTCTAATTTCTATTTTACAATAGCAAATGTTGCCATTCTGAGATGATTTTTTTAAATCCATGTATTTATTATATCGTTTAAATCTAATGTTGCTGTGATTTTCTTATGCAAATGTGAAAGTGCATAATTATTCGAACTTTTGGTCGATCGGTTAATTTTGGCATGGTGCTGAGCACCACCCAAATTTTTTGGTGTGGTGCTCGAGCCGGCGAGCACCAAATGGATCGCCGCCCCTGCCTCGCCTCCGACCCTATAAAAAATTTAATTGTATTTGAATCTACATTATATCGTGTGCTTCTGAGTCTTGTGAGACAAAACCCACTTTTCGCTAGTGTTTTTTGTCAAACGTTTTTGTCAGAGTCCACTATTATTATGAATGTATGTACACTTTTTACAACGTGCTAACGGTACGCAATAATGTCACGTTTGAAATAAATAAAAAAAAAGAAAAAAAAAAGAACCACTTGCAATAAAGTCGGTAAGTGTGTAAATGAGTGCTTCGTTTACTGATTTGACCTTGCCCTCCGCACGCCGCGTCCACTATTAATTTTTCATATGCTCGGTAATGGGCGGTTAATTTTATTTCTGTCTTCTTGTGAGATGGTACTCGTTCGAGTGAATTATCTTGTGTTCGTTCGTTCGTTATCGTTTGATGTAGTTACCATTTATCAGATGTGTTTGCACGAAAGTGTTGAAAAATTTTAATCAAGTTTTCGAAAATCACTTCGTTTCTCTTCATCGTCAATTCGAGAACTAGTAGAGCGAAAGCTATTGTAGTTTTTCAACAATAATTTGAGGCTAATTATGGCAGCCGAGAACGCGAATAATTCGAATTGCTTCTGCAGTGTGCAGGATTTTGAAAATTACGCGTATAAAACTTTACCTCGATCGGTTTTGGATTACTATCGGAGCGGTGCGTGCAGTCAGCAAACACTCAGGAATAATCAAGAATCATTTACGAAGTAATGGTTACCGTTTCTTTGATTGTGAAGTGTTTTGAATGAGGGCCATTTTACGTGGTTCTCCTTGAAGAATGATTTCAATTCTTTCTTTTTCTCCATCACAATGGTTTTAATTACAGTCGAACCTCAATAATTTGAACTTCGATAAGTTGAAGATTTTTCTGTGCCACATTTTCATAAGATCCCAAATAAAAAACATAGGACTGCGATAACTCGAAGTGGAAACTTCCGGAACTCGAAATTTTCTTCAAACCTGTTGCCTCTGTAACTCGAGTTGGAGCACTTTTTTGGTTTTTATAATTCGATAGTAAAAAATAAAATCGAAAAATTTTTCAACACCAAGAAATTGTTAATATTTTTGTCAAAATCAATTTTGTCGATCGCATTAGAAATCTAGCACGGTAATTACCTGCTCCTATGAAAAATCTAAACGAATTACTTAAAATTGGATCATTATATTGATCGATATCGTCATCGCCCACGATGTCTCTTTTAAAATTTGACGTGCGATCAAGAAACAATGATCTCGCTGAAATAAAGGATTCAGAATTACAAAAACATAAATCATTATCACATAAGAAATAAATAAATTAATATAAGAAAAAATTTTTTTAACGCTTTTATTTAATAGTTAAAAACGTTGAAAATGCAATAAAAAGTTGAAAATAATATTTTATTTCCAATAAAAGAAAGAGGGAATATGCCTATTGAATATTGGAAAAAGACGTAGGGTTTTCTGCGGATTCTGTCTGAAAAAAGATAGACGAAACAAAAGCTGACGATCTTCAAAGTCAAATGTTCATTCATTCAGTCCGATACTTTTAATTTATATTATATTTTCTTTTCCTTCTTCTATTTTGTTTTGACGAGAGAACAGGAAGACGGAAGATACGTGCTACATTCCTGCTACCTACTTACAACAAAAGCCGATGAAATTTTGAACTCCCTCTCATCCACCTTTTTTTTTTTTTGCCCTATTGTTGTCTTATTTGTCTCATTTTGATCTACAAAAATGGAAACTCGATCCAAGAATTCTATAGAGAGGAGGGGTAGCAATTGTTTTCAGTCGTAGGAGGCGCAATTTTGATCTGATTGAGCTGATTAATGGATAATATTGCATTGTCATGCGTAAACTATCATCTTGTAAAATTTCATCAATATAGGATGATTACAAGTCACCTAAATTGAGGTTACACGATTTGAGGACATCAATGAAGCAAGTGAAGTTAAATAAAAGAGTGTAATAATAATAATTTAAAAAAAAAATTGAAAAATGAGTGTATGACTCATAATTTTGAATTATTAGTCATAATCATTGCTCATACATAGTTGCGAATAATTTTAGCCCACGTAGTTCATCATTCTAATCAACAATTATGAAAGATATATGTGTGCTCGTATGTGAAAAATTTGAATAAAATTCTGTTTCTACCAAATGAAATATTTTTCTATAAACCTCGGAACTCGAATTTATTATAATATTATTAGCTAAGCCTTCGTAATTCGAATAAATTGATCTTTCCTTTCAAGTTCGAATTATATAGGTTTGACTGTATTACCATTCCTTGCAATCTCATTCGAAAGTGATGGGAGTTTTGAAATCGGATGTGGCACTTCATTTTTTTTACATTTTCAGCATTCACTGCTAACTTGGCAAACTTCAGACTAATTTATCATTTTAGGCTTCGCATTCGTCCGAGGTGTTTACGAGATGTAACGTTACGAGACACTAAAACCAAAGTTTTGGGTATGGATTTTGACATTCCTATTGGCGTTTCGCCTTCGGCCATGCAAAAAATGGCGCATCCTGATGGTGAAATTGGAAATGCTCGAGGTAAAAATAAAAGTTTCGAGAACAGCTCTTGTCGTTGCTAATTTAAAATGGAAATATTCCATGTTCCAACCTCGGAGCCCACCTGTGGGTTGGCTTGAGATGCTCGCGCGGTTACCAAATTTTTTAGCTTCAAATAAAAAATTATTGCCCGCATTTGAGAAAATCCAAGTTCCATAGTGAAGAATTTCTTGTCTTAGTATATTATTATATTTCTTGCAAATAAAAACTGAAATTGAAGGGCAAGTAGTAGATGTTTGGGATGTACCCATCATTCTCGCATGTTGACTACTTCAATATAGTCGAATTATAAAAGTTTTATTTAAAAAGCTAATATTTTGTTGACCTTTGAAAGCCTTAGTTATGATTATGGAACTATCTTATCTTAGCATCAGATATTTTTTCTTTCATTTCGCAAGATGCATTTCTTTATAGCAGTTTCAATACTGTGTTCTATGAACCCTATGCAGCATTGAGGGGAGGCGGATATATCTTTCTTCAACCTGAAAAATACTATCAAATTTTGATATTGTATTTAAATTAATTTATCCTTCAATTTTCAACTAGCTGCTGGCTCAGTTGGAGCTGTCTACATTTTATCCACATTGAGTACCACTAGTCTCGAAGAAGTTGCTCGAGGGGCCCCAAATACTGTAAAATGGTTTCAATTGTATATTTACAAAGATAGGTAAATATAGCGACGAAATTTTTTGTGCTATGGTGGAGGCCTCAGAATGTTGAGATTTCAGTTTCTATATATACTTGTTTTGCAGAAAGGAAACCGAAAAACTGGTTAAAAGAGCCGAAAGTGCAGGATATAAAGCTTTGGTTTTGACCGTCGATGCAAATGTTTTCGGATTGCGTTACGCAGATGCGAGAAACGCGTTCCAAATGCCTTCTCACTTGAAGTATCTATCAAAACTATTGTCATTTTCATTGGCTATCGTTGTCGACGTGGGTAATATCATGTAGGATGCAATTTGTTACGAATTGTGCTTTTGCTCAGGTTTGGTAATTTCGGCGATTTGAAATCTAAATTCTTGGACCGTAGCAACGGATCTGGCTTGAAAGCCTACATCGATTTAATGTTTGACGAAGGAATACAGTGGAAGGATGTCAAATGGCTGAAAACGTAAATGCTATTTTGTTGAAATTTTCATTTCATCCGCAGTTCGTGAGTAAATATTACTTGGAATAGGTGGAGGAGGAGGGACTGGAAGTCGTGAGCTTCCCGGGCTTGTAAGCCTTTTTTATAGTTCAGTATGGGTCGGATTCATCTGGAGCTTAATATCTTCGTAGAAAACTTCCTCTCCCTTCCCTCATATGGAGTATTTAAAACTATTGCGAATGAAAACTACACCTACTTCTGATCGTTTGTACGCTGAGATAACCTCGCCAGTGTACGAATGTTGGAAGTCGAAATTATTTCGAATTCTATATTATTCTGAATTGGAAATGATTATTTTCTGCGTAATAATTTTATCGCGCAGAAAGTAAGAAGAAATAAATCCGGTTTGTAGAATATGAGGCACCGATTTAAATTATTTCATCAGACTGCGAAATTTTCATTGTAACTTCTCGTCTTATCGTGCGTCGATCAGTTCTTCCGCGAAGTTGCCTCTCACCCTGCACTTCGAATTGTCTTGTCGACTTTGTTCGCAAGAACTATATACCTATTTTTTACAAAACTGAAAACGAAAATTGACGAATCATTTCTGACCTTCTCGCATTTAATGACTTCTTCATAATTTATAGAATTACTAAGCTACCAATTATCGTCAAAGGTGTGCTAATAGCCGAAGACGCGTTGACAGCTATCGAGCACGGCGCTGTCGGTATTATGGTTTCTAATCACGGCGGACGACAATTGGATACGGCTCCTTCTTCGGTATGGGTTGTTGCTAAACCACCGATTCTTTTCTTTAATTCATTTGTACGTCATAAGTGCGCATTATATATCTTCAGATCGAAGCCCTACCCGAAATTGTGAAAGCCGTCGATGGTCGTGTGGACGTGTACTTAGACGGAGGGGTGAGATATGGCACAGACGTATTTAAGGCACTGGCACTGGGTGCAAAAATGGTAAAATTGCTTTTCAGCATGAGTTACCCATAGTTTCGTTTCCCAGCCACGTTCGACTCGTCGATGATGCCATATTTCGTTCTTATGTGTATAGGTGTTCATTGGTCGTCCAGCTTTATGGGGTTTGGCCCACAGTGGCGAAGAGGGCGTCAAAAAAGTGCTGCAAATTTTGATTAACGAGCTGAAAAACACGATGGGGTTGGTCGGTACGTGACAATTGGTTTTTATTTTCGTACTAACGTGGCCCGAGGGGGGTCATGTCTCCTTTGGTCCTTTTCTACACCTCTGGGATTCACCGCGTGTAAAACACAATAAAATTTAATCGTTTGAACCATCAGAAAAGTGCCACCCTCGTCTCAATCCCGCTTTCGATGACAAAATACGAAACAGAAATCAGCGCTGGAAGCACAGGATGATGCGTGTATTCGGGGCGCGGGGCGCAGGAAACGTGGGTTGGGTTTTTTCGGGAGATGGAACGTCATTGTGTGAGTTGAAGCGAATGATACAGTCAGATCCTGTACACGTACACTTCTCCGGTGTTTGCACCAAACTCGTCATAATACGCTAAATATGCGGGATGCTTGCGACGAAAATAGTATACAAGTACAAAGCCGAAACCAACGAGATGGTGCGAGAGAAGAAAAGTCAAATGCCAAGAGTACTTCATGCAGCGATTCCACATATTTGCCTTTCGTCAACAACCGCACGCATACGCCAGCTATCCCCAATGCCGCGAAAATCATCGAGACGCTGAACGCGTACACAAGTGCTTTAAAGCAGAAAAAGATTCTCAAAATGGGTGTGCGTAGGTGCGTTCAACTTCTCTCGGGTGTGTGCCTACTTTGTATTTACTCGATGCTCGTCAAAAAGACACGAAACTCTCTTGTCTGGCGAATATATGGGTAGAGAGAGTACTTCAATTTGACAAATTCAAATTCAGCGACAAAAGCTGCCTGACATTATTGGAGTCGCAAAAATGTCGGTGAGTGGAGAAGCAGACGTGAAAGGCATAGTTCGACTGGTGGAGAGTGAGTTTGGGGGCTTCTTTTAAAAACGATTACACGTACAACTGCGTGAAGAGCAATTATTCATTGAACGGCCTCTGTTCCAAAATCAGCTTCTCAGAAATAGCGACAATGGGAGAAGAATAGAAAAGTGATGATATAATTGGGATCAAAAATTGGTGTCGGATGAGATTCAATGCTCCTAATTCGCATTTTTTATACTTATTTGACTCCCTCGTGCTAACAGGTGACATCCAGGTTAAGAATAATGGTGAAACGCGTTTCATTTGATTAAACCCTCCAGATTATCCACGCGTACATTTTAATTGATCTCAGGGGTATACTCGTATAATGAAAAATTCGCTTTTTGCGAAACCACTGTCTAATTGGTCTTCATTGTATTCGTCCTTATGGGTTCTGCGTTTATTTCTACAGGTTGTAATAAACTGGCGGACATGGAGAAAGACATGGTTGTGCATAAATCTTTCTATCATAAGTTATAATGTGAGGATAAATCCGGACTTACCGATATTTGTGTATTCGAATCGACTGATCGTAATTGGAGCAATTCAAATGACGTATGCGTTACCAGTTCTATATTTATGGAATTTATGGCTATATGGGTAACTGTTTGGCTGAAATGTAGCTATATACAGTGGCGCCCACGTATCTCAAACGAAACGGGGCAAAGCATCAAACCACCCACCCACCGACCTTCTTTGTTTTTTGCGTGCACCCCCTGCCTATATACCCCCCCCCCCCCCGTGATTTGACTATCATATGAAAAATAGAACTTGTCAGAGTAAGTAAATGAAATAAATTTATTGGTGCCCTGAGAAAAATTTGCATAGTTACTAGCTTATATTATGCAGTGCACTAAATCAAAAACAATAAAATTTGGTATAAATAGGATTTATGAAATATCAAATTTTAGTATTATACTAGCGAGGCCCGAGGGAGCTACACCCTCTCTTGCCCAGCTAATCCCTGGGACTTATTATTTTTTAATTCACCTTAAAAGTTGAAATTTTTATATCAGTTATATCTAGAATTTCACTACTTATTTTTCTATAAGATAAACCCAAGTTTTTTCTTCATTTTCTGAAGAGGTGATGAAAATACAGATAACTTTTTGTATTTGAAAATATTGCAAATTTTTCCTCTTCTGAATAGTTTCAAGTTCTACTTTACAAGTGAAATAAAATTCAAGTAATGAAGTAAAGTACCTACTAATAAGTGCTTTTCATATCTTGAAAATTTCATCATATTTTTTGCCTTAAAATAGTTTTTTATATCTTCTGCAGTTTCTGAGGAATGAAATATGATGAAAAAATATTTTATATTCACTCACATTCTCTCACATTCACATAGGTATATTCGAAAATTGCTCCGTTCCAAAATGTTGTGTAGAAGTGTAGAGTAGAATTCACGGTTTTCAAAAATGTTTTCATCATTAGTAGTGAAATTAGATCTCTAATCAAAATGATTCATACATCATCATATTTCTGAGATTTTCCTCTTTCTAATGAGACCAAATTCAGCTCTCTACGTTTTTTTTTTTAGAAACTGAGTAATCATGAAGTTGAAAATAATTTGTTTGGGAATTTAGAGTATGAGACAGACATCCGGACATTGGATTTTATGATAGAATTATATAGATTATATATAGATGTTTTCATCAGTCACCTACAGTAAAATTAAATTTTATATCAAAATGATTCATACATCATCATATTTTTGAGATTTTCCTTTTCCTAGTGAGATCAAATTCAGCTTTTTACGTTACGTAGAAGCTGAGTAATCACGAAATTAAAAATAATTTGTTTGCCAATTTAGAATATGAGACAGAAATCCGGATATTGGATTTTATTATATAGATACTAACCCTTATCATTTTTATTAATTAGAAATCTTTGCTAAGCAATTCTTTGCAATTTTTTTCTTCAGGCAGTGTAAAGGACTAAAGGTCGAGCCGCAAACACACAGCAGTTTGCAGGTGTTGTTTTTCTTTCCCTTTTTTTTTTTTTTTTTCCCCCATTTAGGTACTCATTACCGAGTTCTTAGAAATCTACAGACTAAGGTGTTGAGTATAGGGGGTTAACTATACAGCCTATTTACCCAAAGGCTTACAATTGATAGTAACTTATTTCACTTATGATTCAAGAGAATTTTTATTTTTTTTAAATTTCCATTTTTCCTTAATTTTTTCCCTACCAACATCACTCCTTTCAGACCACCCACCCCAAATCAAGTGGGGCGGCCGCCCCACTTGGACCCCACCGTGGGCGCCACTGGCTATATATCTTTTCTCGCGTTGATTTTTTCGTAGGTAGCTAATTAATATCCAAGAGAGTGACTCGATCATTTTCGAATGACCACAGTTTTGTATTCGGTATGTGCCGATCACTTCTATAAATCTTATATTTTTTTGAATACCAGCCCCCATCTACATATGTACTTTTACTTGTGCCCGTGATTTTATAAATATATTTTGTTACGACCTTAGTAACTCAAATTTTTGAAATCGAGCCCTTCGCATCTGCTCTGTAGTTGGATTTTTTCTTAAGACGATAGCCTGACTGTGTGGCGTAGCTTATCGATACACCTCCTTTAAGCGTTATGTATGTAATTCTACATCGGTGAAAAGCCTTTGAAATTTCGACACATAAGTACCTACTTCACTGGAAAAGGTTGATAAATACGAACTTTGAAATGAATAAATAAATTCTGTTTCGGTTCAAATTTCAAATTCAGTCAAGTTTATCAGCAGCACCTGTGGGCAAAAAATCAGTTTCACCCATCAGTCTCAAATTGAGATGTGAGTCACAAAATAATAAGAAACGAAATTAGAACCTGAGTTGCCATAAGTTTCATAAGTTAATTTTCATAGTAGGGGAGGGTCGGGCAATAGGAACCAATTTTTTTTCTAATCTTGTATTTCAGCAACTATTGTACTTAGAAACCTGAATTTGGTTTCATTTTAAAGAAAAAACCCTCCTCTTTCCATCTACATACAGTAGTAGGCTATACGAGACTTTTTTTACTATGAAAATTTAATATTCTAACCCTTCCTATTTTGAACTATTTCTAAAATGCCCGGGCAATAGGAACCATTGTTTGTTACGAATGTGTATTTCAGGAACTATTATACTTAGAAACCTAAATTTGATTTCATTTTAAAGAAAAAACCCTCCTCTATCCATTAACATACAGTAGTAGGCTATACAAGATATTTTTTCACTCTGAAAATTGAATATTCTCAGCCTTCCTTTTTTGAACTATTTCTAAAATGCCCGGACAATAGGAACCATGTTTAATTTTCTGTTTTTATGACAGAAATAACTTCCCAATCTGCAAAAATCTGCAATGTGACGCACATGTTGAGGAGAAATGTGACTTTTGTGACACTGATGTGACCTATAATTTTTCCAGTGGGTCACATCAGTGTGCAATTACAAAAATACAAATTCATAATTCAAATTAATCATTGGTTCCCATTGCCCGGAAATAGATGGCTGCAAAATTATATTGTTATCAAGTTTAAAACAAAGTAAATGAAAAAACATTTAATCAACATGGCAAAGTGATAAAATCTGGAATAAAACAAGAAGTAGCGCGCATTTCCATCTATAGCCAGTAAAAAATGATTTTGGTTTGAATTTTTTCGTTTTAACGAATTCAACATACACATATCGAGTTCATTCATACAAAAAAAAAAAATCGGGCCACGAAAACTTTTTTTGCTGCAAAGTGTGGTGGACCTGAAGCACTATTAACGCGCAGTATTGCGGTTTTTGTTGGACAGTTAGTAGGGAAGTAATGGAGGTGGTTCCTATTGCCCAGTGGTTCCCATTGCCCGACCCTCCCCTATCGAAGTTCAAATTTCAAATTTTGCTATCAGGAGAAATTGCCATTAATTTGAAAGTAACGTTTTAAAAAGATTTCAAATGTACTCAATTTATGTGTCATTTCAGCCTCAAAGATTTTGGCACCACAGCAAGCTAAAACGATGCAGTTACAGTTTGGGTTCTCTAGAATTGTGACGGATGGTAATCAAATTAATTGAGATGAGAGAATAGCAATCACACACGAATTAATATCGAGTCCTTTTTATTGAGTACCTAAAATACCTATGATTTGTATGTTTGAAAGATCAGAATGTGTATACTCTATTCCCTATAGTCCTTTTTGAAAAGTTTTGAAAGAATAAGCAAATAGCAATTTCATTTTCATTCATTTCATCAGTAATTCGGTATCAATCACACAGCATTATCTTTATTTTGCTTATAGATATTCTACATTTATTACAGTTCGATATGTGATCTGATTATTAATACATCAAATAATTTTTACTTCTAATTAAGTGCACTGCATTATCAATATTTTGTTAGCGTTGATAAATATAATTATAGAGAGCATCGAAGTAGTTTCTCAGTGGAGATAGCATGGTATCGCACTGTATTCAGTATAAATCATCCATTCTTTTTCTTGAGCTGAGAATGGTTCGATTCTTTTATCATCGCAACCTTTTCTACAACAATATAGCATAGATAAGACCTCTATTATTTATTTACAAATGCAGATATATTGTCAACATGAATCTAGTACTTTATACTTGGGGCTAATGTGACATGTAGGAGAGAGCAAATGAAAGAAAATTTTCAATATTCGTTCTATCCGAAGAATTGGAAATGTTCGCATTTTCAGGTATATCTGAAAAACAAGAAAACACTCGTATGTTTCATGACTGATGAACTTGTTTTTCAAGTTGGTATTATTCAGTTCCCAAGAGAAAAATACCAAATATTTTATTAGACCAATGTAACGCTTCATTTTGAAACTGAAATACAATTTTACCGCAGTACTGCCAAAGTGCTAGTTGCTTTAATAGAACGTGAAAGCATCGATTCCACGCCTTGCTCACTCTGCGGTCTACTTACCTTATTCCGCCGAAGCCAGGTCTACTATAGAACCTAGAATAATTGAACTCACCAAACAGATTGATGATTGTGCCGGCCTTGCTTTTAAACAGCGAAAAAGTACTTCGTATCTCTGAGAAAATTGTTTCCAAGACACCAACAGTAGACGACAATCCCTGTTTTTCCTTCTCCACTAACTCCTTTTTTCCATCTAATTCCATTTTTAATGATTCAAAAGACTCGTTTCGCTCGCTCCCAGAAAGATTACTGCAATGTTTCTGATCTTCGAAAGATTTGGTCAGTATGCGCACTTCATCCTGTAAACTTTCCACCTATCGAACGAGAAAGAAAATGTCATGTGTTGAACTGTGTCGATGGTCTGACAAACATTCAACTAAGAAGTTGACTTTTGAAGTCAGAATCGAAGAAATATTGAATGAAAGAGTACCTATACTTGTAAGTGCAAAGTGCCATTTTTTTTTCCTCAATGGTTTTGTTTGCAAGCAAGAAAATCATCTTTTTGACATTCAATACTGAAAATGTCATTGGTTATCCCAACTCACCTCATTATGTATCTCATTAACATAGTTGAATAAAGCAAAGTTTTCTTCTTCTTGTTTGACAAATAGGGCCGGCAATCTGTCAGTGTTTGGTTCTTCGCAAAATTCCTTGATTTGTGCCAAAATACGATCGTGTTTTGAAATATAACTCTCCACGTTCGCTATGGTTTCACGTTTTTTCTCTATTTGCCTTCTCTCCACGTCGACCAAAATTCGTTTTTGTCCTAACGTGAGAAATGAAAATTTTACGACGAGAGAAATTGGAAAAATATATTTTAGCATTTTATATCGAAGAATTTTTCAGAATCATAGTTTTGTTTTTGAGCATTCATTTTATATTTGAATTAATTGTTATGTGATGGATTATTTTTTGCACACTATTCTATAATGTTTGGTTTTATTGTTTGCTTTCCCTTGAAACAATAGTGTAATGCCTTTACCTTGGTAAAATCTATCTACTATTTTCATGCCTCAAGAATTGAATTAGCTGGTCTGGAGGTTGATGACTTTTCAAAAGGTTAGATTTATTTATTGAAATGGATGCTAGTGTAAATTTTTAGTGTTCCAACATTAGTACTGGCTATGTAAGAGTCCGCTTTAGCCTTATGGGTTGATTTTTTCCCAATTTGGCCTCGTTGTGGCCGTAAAAAAAGTAAGTTCAAGTTCAAATTAATTATAATATAAAAATTCAATCGTCTGGGTCCCATTTTCAATGAGAACATATTTTTACATACGAGTACATGTATTCTGGATTAACTTCGATGTGTTATGAAACGATTTTGTAAAGCATGGCGTAGAGAAGGATTGTTACGGGGTATTTTTAAAATTTTTTTATTTAGCATTACTATCGATTCGAAAAGAGTATGAAATATGCTATCCTAGATAGGTATATTTTGAATTTTTAGCTCATTTTTGTAAAATATAAACATTCAGCCACTTTTGGCGCCAAGCTCGTCAACTGTCCGTGTACCCGGTATTTTAACTTATTGAAATTTATTTTCACCTTTTATGCTAATGAATTCTTTCAATTCTCTCAAATGATCGATTTGTTGATGGAGTTCGCTCATTTTATGTTTTTGAGCAACAGTTTGCTGGTACTCTTTACTCATGGCTTGTTTCAATTTGCTATCAGCTTCGTCCCTTCGAGCAGGAAAAAAAGCACCAAGTAAAAAAAAATTAATGCAATTGATTGAATTTTCGGCAACTCGTCTAACTTTACCTTTGCTCACACGCTGAGGTCGCTTTTTCGATCAACATCATCAACTTCTTTTTATCCGAATTCAATTTCATGACTAATTTTTTGTAATCATCGTGAAATTTTGCCCTGTCTTTGAGAAGAGCATTTACTTCTTGCCTTGTGGCAGTATTTTCGGAAAGGACTGTGTCGTATTTCACCATTTCCTGCAGGAAATGTTCTTTTATGTATGCATTTGGATTATTTCGAAAAATTCAAGTTGAGCAAGCAGCACTAGCAAAGCAGGTTTTCGTGTGAAACTGCTGTGGTCTTGATGGTGGAAAATGAAAGTACGATTATGAGTTTTTCTGTTTGTGTAAAATAAGTGAGATCGTGACTTCATTCATGTTCTGTGCCTTCAAATATACTTTTTTCTAAAACCCAACCAACAAATTGGCTTGAAACTGGAATGGTTTATTTCAGAAGCTTCTACTTGCACACCTTGTCGATTTCAGCTCGGTTCAGTACTTGACCTATTAGAAGCCTTTTGAATTGAGAAATCCATCATAATAATTTGAGGAAATCCATGCCTATTTGTGAAAGTCAGATCCTAATCAATAGCTTTGTTTTTTTTTCAAAAATCTGTTAAAATTGCATCTAGCTCACGAAGAATGATTATTTACTCACATGGTACAATTTATTTTGTAACAACTCAACTTGCTTCTCAGTTCTTCCCACATTCGCATCAACCTGTATCGCTTTACCGTCTCCGTAGTACGAAATCACTTTACTTTCTCCTTCGAGAGCTCGAATTTTTCTTTCCAATTTGGAAATTACATCTTTTTTGCTTTTCATGAGAAACAAATACTTTTCGTAAGTCTTCAGCAATTCTCTGTACGATTTTTCCCATCGGCAGGTGAGTTCTGGTGCACTCGTAGGTCTACTTGTGCTTAATTTGACCAGCAAATTGTTTTCTTCGTTACTCAGAATGGCAATAATTTTTCTGCAAGGCAAAAGATGCAGGCTCTCAGATGCAAAGTGGTAGTATGCGCGTTTCGAATGAGGACAATATTGAGATGAATTTTGGAAAAAATGAAAATGCTGTAACCTTTGTTTATTAATGAAGCCTTTGATTTCGCTTGCATAGGAGTTTTCGTCGCCCTCCATAATCCGATACTGTCGTTGTAGTTTTTTTAGTTCCATCAGTGAGATTTGAAGGAGTTCTTTATCGTCTTGGACCAGTTTTCGAGCCATGTTCTCGAGAAAAAGCTGAAATGTGTGCACAAAAACGTAATCTGTGAAGTTGAGAGCTGCTACTAATGATCGAGTCCACTCGGGAATGAAGTGAATTTGAGCATAATTATTTTCACTACTTTTAAACTGAGCTGTACCTCCCCTCTTTTTGGTCAACACTTTGACTACATCAAATTAGAAATTCTCAATACGAAGGCAGTAGAAAATACTTTCAAATTATTGTCAATGTATATAAAATTCAAGAATAGAGATGTACTCAATATACTCATAGTGCTAAGAAATAAATTATTTAAGATAGTAAAATGAATAAAAGCGATGGGGGGGGGGGAGGGTAGCGGGAATCAAATATTTTTTATTATTCCATATCACTTCCCTTTCTTGAAAGCAAAAAAAAAAAGTTTGGAAAAACTTCATATACGAGCGGGGCTAGAGCACGATGTATTTTCCATTTTGAGTCATGCTTTGACATACGAGTAGAGCAAAAGAAAATTATTTCAAGTGTTTCTGTATAGGGTTATCCTTGTTACATTTTTCCATTTTTAAAGTATATCTTTCTTTTCTAAAGGCTGTTTGTCCTTAATTTACAACCGAGGAATAATTGGGGTTCACTAACTTTTATGTGCAGAAACTTTTGAAGCAACCTCTTCGCAAGTGCATAAAATACAGTTTAATATTTTATCACCGAAAATACTTGATCTAAATCAGAAGTTCATTACCTGCTTAAATTCGATTTCCGTTGACAAAAATAAACTTTTAGAGACGAAAATTTCACCAACACCAGAACCGAGTACCGCGAATTAGCGCCTAACTCATTTCAGTGTGCGTTTATTAAACGTTTCACATTTACCACCTTACTTCGCCATAGCAACTTGGTTTAAATAAGAAAATCGAATGCGCCGAGCCGAAAAACAACTCTTCATGTCAGGGTCTGTTCGCTATCCACCATTTCAATTGAGATTGGTATAGTCAAAAAAACATAATAAATTGATTCGAGGAAGAAGTTGAAAAACGCCACATTTTACGGTAAAGGAATTTATATTTTTTATAATGTACCAACATAGGTATTTATAAAGCTAAACAGGAACTTCCAAACACAAAATAAGAATATAATTAATCGAAAACGTATTAAGACATAATATCAAAAAAATAAAATAAAGTAAAGTCATCTTTGAAAAAATAATAACCGTTTTCTCCCGGATTGGAATATCTGCGAAGACTATAGAAGTGATAAAACTAAACACATTGGATTTGAAAGTTGGCTAATTCTGAATTGAGGAGGGCAGTATCGCTTTTTTTTTTGTGCCCCGTTTTAACCGCGTATTTTGTGACGAAATCGGCGAAAACCTACCCCTCAAGGTGAAATACGAAACTCAGTCGAGTCAAAAACAAGTTGAAAGGTCAAAATTATTGATTTGTGGATTTTGATAGAAACTTGTTTCTCTCAACCCGAAGAAAATACTTCATGTCGGAATGTTCATCTTATAATGTCTCTAAAAAAGGGGGGTAACAGAGAGAGGTGGTCTTTTATTCTTGATAGTGGAATGTGGGTGGGTGGGGGGAATCGTTTTGATCAAGTTTTTAGTAGGTATTTCAATTTTGACAAGAGCCGTATTTTCATCATGATTTTCGTGTATTGACTCGTATTACCCTCAGAACAGCCTTAGATGAAGACCAAAATTCACAGGGTACCTACTCGTAAAATTTCGAACCCGAATCCATTTTGTTGGAGTTGGTGCTGGCAAATGAAAACGTTGAACTGCTCGTTGAGTTGATCAGAAATCACGAATATAGTTAAGTTGTGAGGGTCGAGTCTGATGGTATCAGTTTTGATTTAATTTGTGCGCCCCCTCCCCCTTACCCATGAAACTCGGAACGTCGAGGCTTTTGCGCTAACGCGTCGAAGAGAAGAGAAAGTATCTCAAAGTGAGTGAGGAAAGCAGCAGGTGATTTCTGAGAGTAGGTACGAAGGTTGCTGCAGCTTTAATGAGAATTGGTGGACGGGTATGTAAGGTGGACGTTGCACGTGCGTTGATCACGTAGTCTTCCTCGAAGTAATGAAATAATCGGCTATGCAGCTGGATCCGTCGGCGGGGAACGCTCGTCCCACTTTGGATTCGGTTCGTTTGCCGATTGCCTTGCAAATGAATTTGGCAGCGTGCAATAGCAATCTCAAATCGACGTTCGTCTCGATACCCATACCTTCGAGCATGTAAACGAGATCTTCAGTGGCCACGTTACCTGATGCTCCCCTCGCGTAGGGGCAGCCCCCTAAACCAGCGACCGATGCGTCGACAACGCTTATGCCAGTCTGAAATACAAAATTCTCGGTGAAATATCCGTATCCCAAGTACGTTTTGCTTTAATGTGAAAGTGTTTTCGAAGAGATTTTTTCCAGTCATTTCCCCGCGCGTATCTCGATCTGTTCGAGTGGACAGTAGCCGAAAAATACTCATCCCAGTTTCTTCCTTCAAATACCTCATTCCCAAGTAAACAAAAATCTGAAGAGCGAATCTGTTCGCAAGGATGTTTTTTTTTTCAATTTTGTTCACGAGATACGTATGTCTTGCTACAGAATTTCAGTATTTACAGCCCCCAGAAATTGATTTGAAGCAAAATATCGAAATTCCACGTTCATATTACATGAAAATACCACTTTTCTTGAGAATACTGGGGGAGGAATTTCAGTCAGGTGGTTTGGGGGGGTTCAAGTAAAGTCTTTCTGGAACTTTTTTTTTTTTTTCAATCATCAACTAGAAACTTGATTTCTTCGAACTGTCACTTTTGTAGAAAAATGTGCGATAGGCACTTGGCAAAATGTGCCAATTTTACCCAATTTAACCATTTTATCCACACTGGTGGTCTTTGGAGGGGTTTTGAATTTCTACATATAACCAGTGCGAGGGTTTCGAATTGTCTCCATAGTCAGGCACTTTGAATAATTGATGAAAACACATACCTCGAGTGCGATGAGAATATTTGGTAACGCCTGCCCGTACGTATCGTGACAGTGAACAGCAAGTCTTTCAGTTGGGACTTTGCGAATAACTTCGTCGAGAACAGCACGCATTGTGCCCGGGGTACCCACACCAATCGTATCACCCAGTGAAATTTCATAGCATCCCATATCGTACAGTTCACCTACTACCTGCGTATATACTCGTACATATCATAAACTGTTCAAATGGTACTCCAAAACGAAGAAAAATTCGGATGCCTTTCGCAAAATTAATTTAGCTTGGTTTCTTTTCACTTCACTTTTTTTTTTTACCTTCAATTTATTTATAACTACAAAAAAAAAAAAAACTTATTTTGCCCTACGATTAATTTCTATTGACGCCTTACTTCTCGCCAATTACAGAAAAGATACAATCATGTTCCATTTCCCCATCAGTAATTTTGTTGCGTTTTTTTTTTTTTTTTTTTTTTTTTTTTTATCAAGTTGGTTTTTCCAAACGGCTGAACTCTCTCATTGAATTTGAAAACTTTTGTTACCATTTTATGCAAATAGTTTTATACTAAAATTTCGAAGTAAGATTATTTTTTCTGGTCAAGTAATGGTTAATTATTAATAATATTTTTGGGACCAATTCAAATTTCCACATAAATTTTTTTTTTTCCTCTCACATTTTCTATTGCAGAATTGCAAATACCAGTTTCAACATACTCGTAATTCCTGTCTGAGTCTCTGATTCTGACATCCTATTCCTGGTTACAATTACGTACAATTGAAACACACAATTTTTGTGACGTATTAGTGGTAAAACCTCAACATACCTTTGATACTTGCTGCGGCGACACTAGACCTTCATAAGGGCAGCCACAGATGCAGGATACATAACCCCTAACTTTGATGTTATTATCCAGTGCACAGTCGATCACGTTTCTGTATCTAGACATGCTCTCGTTAATACTACAATTTATATTACGTTTACTGAAAGACTCCGAGGCAGATGCGAAAACTGCTACTTCTTTTACTCCAGCTGCCATCTACATGAAAAAAGTCATACATTGAACTTGACTAAAACAAAAATTAAGAACATATCTATACCAGAGAACTACAGGGAGATCTATTGAGTTGGTGTTCTGAAGTGACTTCTCTTTGCTTTCAAAGTGAGAACCATCAAGCCCCAATTAAATATGAGTACAATGCACCAAGTACTACGTGACATGTTGTGAATTTCAACAAAAAATTTGGAACTTGGGAACTGCTGAGACACTTCGATGAAAACATCGCTTCTGGTTCTCCAGAAATCTATCTTACTACCGAATAATTCTATTAGCAAAATTAGAAAAAACTCCAATAAATTACTCAGTGAGCTGATGTCCACTGGTATTACTGTTCCTTCTCTAACTCTGTGAGCTAAGGTACCTACACTGTGTGTGTTGTAATCTCTGTTCAGGCATTTTTAAGGAGTAAGGACTTTAATACCATCTGCAGTCAGTACAGTTGAAAGAAATAAAAATGATGAAATATATGGGTGGGGGGGGGGAATAATGATCCTTATACTCTACATAAGAGGAAAGGAGTGCATAATATTGGAAATTTCAACTTCGATTATCTTTAAAATGAAAATTTGAACTTTTGATTCTTCTGGCACGCAGAGACTTGTGAATGTACGAGTATGATCTAAATGAGAGTTAGCTTTGGAATTGTTTGATTTACTACCCTTTCTCTTCCTCGCGCCCCACCTCCCCCCCGCTTTATAAATATTCCTCTGGCTAAAGTTTTGAATTTTGAAAGTTGAGATGCAGAAAATAGACTCTAGTAGAATTATTGTGTGTCATAATTCGTGTTTTGAAGGATTTTTCATTCAAATTGTGATTTTTCAACTGAATGCATCATGTGATATGCATCAGCACATGATAAACGTTCGAAAACAGTCAAATTATTTTTCCGTCAACTTACAGCCGCATCTAATCCTTTTAGATTTGGAACCAAAACGGGATAAGAAATGCCTTCGTATTCGTCGATACCTCGCACAACTTCCGAGTGGTCAGCCATCTGTGGAATCCATTTTGGGGAGACAAAGCTGCAAATGAGTTGAAAGTATTTGTGTGAATGAACATAATATGAGTTCTGTGTATGCGGGATATTATCCTCGTAAAGTTTCTGTATGAAAACTGTGTTAGTCTTGGTGTAAATAACAGAAACTGTTGAGCAAAATTTAGAAAATCATTTTCCCAATTTCTCCAGAAACACAAAAAAATAGTCGCAGATTGATGATACAAAATAACGATGTTACTTAGTATTGTTATTTGTACTATTTAAATAGGAGATGGTGAAGAGGAAAGCATTTTCTTCTAAAAATAGCTGCTAGGTACGATGAAAATTTGGGTTTACTCATCCGAAAGAACAGGCAATCGTATATTCAAATTATACTATACGATGTACTCGGAGAAAATATTTTGGGATTGGTTTTTGGTGAAGGTTCTACTGTGAGTGAAAAAGATTTAATCTTCACGAAAGTGGCTTCTTGCGTAATCCGCATCTGATAAGGATGAGCCAGTAAATTCAGTATGACGGTAGTGGATAATTGTTACTGATAAAGTACATTGAATTACGAAATATTGTTGAATTTATTTTTAAAATTACGTTACATTCGCATTCGTATCAATATTTTTACTTCAACTTATTTTCCTTATCCAAGGCAAAAGACACAGCTCTGCCAATATGTAATTAGCTCTTTCGAAGTTATTTTATACATGCAGAAATGCTCAAAATATCGTGATTTTTGGGGAGAAAAATTTGGCACTAATGAAAAGGACAAAATAATCCGAAACTTTCTCTGATTTTGGGTGTTCTGCTTATCTCCATATTGAAAGCTAAAGGTACAAGAAACAAATTAAGGAAGCAGAATTTTGTTCAATTCTCAGCCACGTTTTTCATCTCCTCCCAACCCAATTCGCCCCCCTCCCCCAAATAAAAAGGACGTGTGAGAATATAAAGTGTGAGGAGTGTGTATGATTTTCTGTTAGCGAGAGAAATTGTTGTTTACTCGGTTTCAAATGCTGTAAAAACCACAAGTTTTCATCAGGAAGGATAAGCATTTTCAAAAGTGAGATGCAGTTGGAAAAAAATTTCACTTTTGGCTCAGTAAGGAGAGAGCTGTGCGGCGTATCCCAACTAAAACTTTTGTTTCGAAAAAACAAAAATCTTTCATCTTAATTTTGAGTCTTCAATATTTTGGAATTTCGATTCACAAAATTTAGTATAAATCTCATACATCGCGATTAATAGGATTTTAACAGTTTAATCTAGTTTGAAAAATTGTTCGAAACCTCGAACTCGGGTCGGTCACCTACCTAGTGATTTCGATACTCTGAAGGCCAGTCTTGGACAGCATATTTATAAAATCGATTTTCACCTGGGTGGGCACAATCGTGGTTTCATTTTGCAGACCATCGCGAGGTCCAACTTCAACAATTCTCACTTTTTCCGGATATTTCGAATTACCTAAACAGCTGACCTAGAAAAATTATGGTTCAATCCTAGAAACTGTGTCGTTGCTCTTGAGCTTATTTTCCGAAGCTGAATTTTTTTTCAGGATCATTTTTCATTTCACTTCAGTTTTTCGAAACAGTTGAGGGAGGACAAAGAATCGATTTTTGCCATGCTTTTTGGGCTTTTTCATGCTCACTTTTCTTGGATCTTTTTGTAGGTCGAGAGCTGAAATTTTGAAGTTTGCTTCACCCAACCCTAGAGTAAATTTCAATTCTGGGAATTTGAAATACAGTTTGAACTTGAAAAATTATAATCATTTTTCGAATATTCCCTAGGAAAAAAAAAAGTGTTTTCAGAAGATAGAAAAACACACAGCGCCCTCTAATTGTACTAAGAAAAAAAGCCCGGGTTTGTTTGTAGAGTACAAATGTGGGAAAGTAATATTGAAAATTTTCTGCCCCATTAGTGCTGTCAATTCTCAGAAAAATTGAAGGTTGCGTCTTTTTTTTTTTAGAAACAGCCTTTTTCTTCACTCGTTATAGTTATGAGATAAATTTTCACTTATTGCTCAAAATGTAGCACAATTAATGAAAACCAGCCTGATGTTGAGGTTTACCAGCATTTAAAAGAAATACCTTCAGTTTTTAAATGGCAATGATATGAAATTTTAGCTTTATTTCGAACAGCTGAGTATTTTATCCTCTTTTCTTCAATAATTGGACTCTGAAAAATTCACGACTTCCAGGCATTAAGACTGTGAAAAATCTAATTATTTTTTTTTTTTTTCACAGAAAAATATCTTTGTCCTCCCTTAATGGATAAACTAATGAATTTATACTAATTATGTAATTTAGACGATGAAAAGCGTTTTTTCTTCTCATGAATATGACATTAGATTATGTCGTATACGTATTTAATTGAGGGTAGAATTTATTCTCTTCCAGGTAACGTTGGCAAAATGAGAAAATTTAAATTGTTAGGTAAGTCGATTCTCGTACCTACTTACATAACTGAACACGAAATCATGTAAAAAACATTTCGTCAATCGATACCACTTCCGCCTCGAAAAATATACGCAAGTCAGTCGAAAATAATGAAACAAAATCTTGGCGTTAGCAATAAAAAGAAATGTGATGTGATCTATGGAAACGTACCACAAGTTGGCCAACAAGTTTTTCATTAATAAGCGAAAAATAATTTTCAGAACAGAAAACGAAAATATCATATATTCCATTGTCAACATTTTGGTGAATTTTCACATCACCAAATTATGGTAGTATATTTTCGTTGTTTTTTTTTTTTGGTAAATTTCGCACAAAATTGCCCTATTTTCTGGAATTTCCTTTCTTTTTTAATGACCTTTCAACTGTTGTAATTCAAAAACTACCTGATAAATTTTGTCAAAATAATGCAGGTTACATTTATAGGATCATACATTCTATAACATTTATGACAAATTCACTAAAATCAATTCAGCAGTTCTTGAGGAAAAACATGGTGCTTTTAGAAAGTGTGATTCAAAGTTGATTTTCTCAAGAATAGGATTTTCATATTGAAAAATTTGAACTGTAATATCTCAGTCAATTTTCAACAGATTGAGAAGATCTTTCTTGCTAATGTCTCACAGAACCTTCCTCTATCAAAGGCAATCACCAGCTGTGTAATAAAATTTTGCACCCGAGATACCATTTTTTCATGGATCACATCACAAACAATAATCCAAGTCAAGTGGGTACATAATTATCTAATTTACGGAAGGGAAATGAATGTAAAAATATAGTTAAGTATTGTATGAAAGAACCAACGTACCGATTGTGTTTCATAAGGCATAGATGTTTCGCGGATTTGATCAAAAGATCAGAATGTACTCGTTTATAGAATCGTAGAACTGACACTGTCTCCACTACTATTTGAATTTAAATTATCTTCTCATTTTTTGAAAAATTTTATTTATTTACTAAATAAAACTTACAGAAACATTTCGCAACTGACTCTGTCTGAAAATTGCATTCATTTGGCTAAAAATAGTGGCTCGACACAGTAACGAAATTAGCACCATTTTATTTTTCACAACTTGATTTAAATAAAAAATTGGAATGACGAGAAAAAATTGAAAAACAAAAATACAAAACAACAACCAACAGAAAAGCAAACGGGGGAACAAACAAAGCAAGTTCTAGCTTTTATACTCGCTGATATAGTGTGAACGTTTTCAATGGGGCGATGAGAAATTAAAATCTAATTAGCATCGGCGAATGCATAAACATTACGAATATCAAAGCGTTAGTTGGTATTAAGTAATCGTATAATTATCATATTTCGTCTCATTAAAATTTTTGAAAACGAATGAGAAAATGTAGAGTTCACTTCAGCAGAGAAATACACGATCAAACGAAACCATAGTTATTCTTATCAATGATAACTTGGAAACCTAGACTTAGCTCCGACTTATACGCTGTGCACATGCGCCGTGTTTGTTATTTTCTCATACCACCGAGGGGCCGGGAGGAAGGGAGTTGATTCAACCCGACCGGAATTATTATATTTTTTCCTCCTTTTTCTACACGCTGGCACGTAGTATAGAAACTCTAAATACGACAAAAAGGTGATTTCTCACTTTTCACTACTCAATTGAACCGTCTGTGTGAGATCGAGTACGTAGTTGAAGTTTCATTTTTTTTGAGATTCCACTAAACCCCTCGTTGAGAAAAGATCATCATCCCCCCTATGAATAAATGCTAAAATGAGTTGGCATTTTTCATAATTTCATTTAGCCCTGGAATTGTGTACCTATACTCTTACGGATATAGTGTATTGAATCATCTACTGACTGTATCAGCTCTTCCACTTGGGCAAGTTTACAAATTTCATAACCAATTCATCACGTATTGGCGTTGGAGTAATTTTGAACAAGGTGTGATAAAATATGTATCTGAAAGGTGAATTGGAATAATGTGACTTTGGTTTGGTACTGAGCAGCGCTTCGTTGAATTGCTCATACAGGCGTTTGTCATCAATTCTCTGCACTTGGGGTATGTTGAAACTGGTCAGATAAGAGTTGTACTCGAGGAAATAATTTTGGTATCGTTCCCATTCCTTGGGGGACATTTCATACTTCATTTTTTTGGCGTACTTCTTTTGATTGGCCATAATATGAGTCGTTGTGAAGAATGAGCCTGAAACACAAGTATGCCAGAATCTACAGTATCAGCTTTGAATCAGTTTTAGTTGACTAGTCTGTAGCCATGAACTTGCTATTTGAAATGGGAGTTCCATATGAAGATGGCCCAGTGTGCGAGGAGCATATCTTTTGAGAATAAATGTTGGAAGAGGTTTGGCAGTATTTGAGATTCTCAATATTTTGGCTGCTGTGGACTAGAGAGAAATTCAAGTTTGATGAAGAAAAAGGGTGATGTGATTGAAAAGTGGATGGAAATTTCATAAATGATCGAAAAAGTAAAACCCGAGTGATAATTAAGATATTACTCTCTGAGCCCCTAATGAACATCTCGATTGTCACATTGGCTTGGCGTAAGTGTTGATTGTAACAAAATATTTTTTTCCAGCAGACCCGAGTTGAATCCCAAACCAGAATTTCTATCTGAGTCCCTGTCCCTGTTTTGCGGAGCTAATTAATATGTAATTCTGAGTTGAGTCCCAAAACTTGCGGAGATAAGAAAGTTGACAGCAGTGGGTGTTTGCGGAGCTAAGTAGTACGTAATTACTGTTTTTTTTTTTTTTTAATTTTTTTGGGTCCAACATTTTAGCGTAGGTTTCACATTGTATCTCCAAAATGTTTTCAAGAAACACAAAAATATTAGGATGAGCAGAGTAGAAGTCAGAGTTGAAGTGAGAGTGAAATGCTTCCCAGGGATTTGTAGTACGTGCGATTGAACTGGAGTACTAAATTGACGGACTGATTTGTATTAGATATATGTACGTATCTGAGTGGTGGAAGCTCAAAATGCATTATTCTGTCCTTCTTATCAAGAAAGATAAGGTGGCTGGTTTCATTATTGAAACGTTTTAAACAAAATCTCTATTTGTGCAATAACTTGTTTGGCATTTCCCACTTGAAAACATATTTGAGAATAAGCTCCACCAAACTGGAACTCAACTCGGAATTACATACTAATTAGCTCAGCAAAACTGGGACTCAATTTGGAATTGCATACTAAGTAGCCCCGCAAATACCCCCTGTTTCCAGGGACTCAACTTGGACAACATTTTACTTCTTATTTCGTGACAGGACTCAACTCGGTTGCAGCCTTTTTTCTCCTTATTACTGCTTAAAGTTCATTGTGGAAAGCTGTGAAGGCACATGCAAAGTGTTTTACAATTTGTGCAGACATCATTTGTGAGATTTGAGTTTTCATGATTCGTTATTCTCTTGTATCTTTAGAGAGTTTGATTTATACCTGGAATGAGAGAAATGACAGGTATTTCAAATTTTTTCATTTCAATTCTCAGTGCATCTGACCAAGTGAGAAGCCCTGCCTTCGATGCTGCATAAACAGATACTCCTGGTAATGCCTGCATGGAGCAGTGGCTGGTGATATTTATGACACGACCTTGAGGAAAAAAAAAGTTTTAGAAGTATATTTTCAGCCTTGAATGAAAATGACTGTTTACATTTATTTACTTGATAAATAGTTTCAAGTTTTTGTGCAGTTCAGTTCAGAGTGCGCACGCATCAGCAATTTTTGTGGCTTTTGGAAAATGGAAGTCATTTTACTGCTCATTCTTTTTTGTGAGGGTGAAATAGGGGATAGATAGTATTTTATTAAACGTGAATCTGAATTGAATATCATGTATTACCTTTGTTGTTCACAATCATGGGGAGAAACGCCTTGGTGACTCTTATTGCTCCAACGAGGTTTACATCTATTTGCTGCTGGATCAAATCTTCAGTTTGCCAAGCAAATTCACCAAATACCATGACACCAGCATTATTCACTAGAGCTTTTAGTGCTGAAAATAAAAAGTGAGCCTGAATGAACTATCATCCAATTTGAAAAAAGGTATGCACAAGGAGATTTTGTTGCCCTGATTCCTTGATTTTGTTTAACTTTGAGTGAGATGGTGTGGTAAAAATATACTCACCCAAATTTTTGTCATCTGATAGAATTCTTTCGATCTTGGTCAGTGCATTTTGAACACTTTCAGTCTCACGCACATCCATTTGTATGACATGCACCTTGCGTTGTTCATGATGCAGCTGAAGCAGATGCTGAGCTCCAAAACTGTCAGAATTGAGGCACGCTGCAAATACGGACACTCCTAGCTCTACGCAGTGGCAAGCCAATGAATAACCAACTCCCGAATCGCATCCAGTTATCAGTACTGCATGATTGGAGTTGGGTTTTATTGATTTTACCGACTGGTTTATTATGTGAAAAACTAACAACACAATCGCGATAATACTCATTGAAATTGAAACAAATATCGTAAACATGATAATCCTTTTTTTCACACAATTCAGGCTTTGACAATGAAAATAATTCAGTTCGATTAATTCAGTTATTGGAATGTATAAAGGAGGGAATTTTGATTGCGAGTGAACGAGTTAAATTTTTTTGTACCTGTACGAATGATCAGTGGTTTGCTGGTTTTCAGTTCGTAATTTTTTCTCTACTGATAATTTTTATCTATATGACGTGCGCATTTAGTTGAAATTAACCCGTAAAAACGACTGGTAAAAACGACTGAATCGTATGCAAGCGATGATGAAAGATGAATGATACCACAAACTACGAAGTGACTGTCAGAAATCAGAATTACTGAACTAGACGGAGGGGTAGAAATCCTGTCTTGAACCAGTTTATAGGCGTGGGAGGAGTACGAACTAACAAGGAATGTACGTCAAATGTAAATTGCCAACTAGAACGCTAACCTGCATAACTTGTGCGCCACGGCGGTTAGTATCTATCCAAGTAGCGTGTATTTTCCCAATGGCCCCTTTGAGTGAAGTTACGGGGAAAAGGGTATTTTCCAATATGGATTTTATGTATTGAGAGAGACTATGGTTTTGACCTAAATATGTGGTGTAAAATTAGATTTCATAAAGAAAGTAATAAAGAGTACTTTTTTGTAGTAAATTGAAAGAGGAATTTTTTTTGTTTTGAACATTTTCCTCTATTTCTCATATAGAAAAAACTGCAGGCAGAATTTGAGAAATTTGAATAAATTACACATGTGTTGGGTCAATTTGATGACTGGTACCTGATGCTGATTTTTATCCGGGGATTATTCTGACATATGCAATGTCCTGATGAACACTGCATTTTTAAGCCAAAATTCTTTTATCATTCGATAGCTTAGAAAGAGATAATTCGATAATTTGCTATGGAACCAAAATTTCTCCTAATATAATATGATCAAAAACTTGGCATTTCCTGATTGCTGCTCAGCGAATAGATTTGTAAGCTTAGCACTGGTATGGGGGTTTTCGAGATCGCTGAACACGAATCCGGTAGCCGTTTTTGGTGGCTACTCTTGTCCGGCGAGATATGGCGAAATAGAAAAGTGAAAAATTTTTCAAAATGAGTCTAAATTGTGACGTAGAGCAAAACGGGCTGCAGATTCGAATTCAGCGTGAAAAATAATTGTTGAAATTTTTGTCAAATTTTTACGTACTTTTCGAACGAGTATTAATAATATGGTGTTGATATTAAATTAAAAAAAAAAAATGACGAAAACGTTTTAATAGTAAATCATTAATGGAATAACTTTTGTTTCAAACAATTTTCTCTATTTCCCATACAAACAATATTATGTCTATGCAAAGGTCTGAAAGATTTTATATATTTTCTATCACTTCTTTGTACATTTTTTACATGTTGCTCGAAATCAATTCCTATAAAAAAATGATGGAAATTTTTTGTATTCCTCTTTGAATTTACAAATAAGTTGTACGTAATTATATTATTTTTTTTAAATTCAATTTTAACCATAATTAGGTATAATATAATGAAAAGTACGTGAAAATTTGAAAACAAATTTTGAAAAATTTTTCAAATTCTACCTACTCGCGTGATTTTTTCTACATGAGAAATAGAGGAAAATGTTTGAAACAAAAATATATTCATTTTTCAATTTATTTTTAAAAAAAAGTACTCATCACTTTCTTGATAAAATCGAATTTTGGACCACATATTTCGGACAAAACCATAGTTTCTCTCGATTCATAAAAATCTTATTAGAAAATACCCTTTGCCTCGTAACTTCACTTGTAGGGGCCATTGGGGAAAAAAAAACACTTTACTGGGTAGATGCAACCGCCAAGGCGCACAAGTTATACCTATGCAGGGTTGTGTTCTAGTTGGCGAGTTACACCTGAACCTGACGTATTTTCCTTATAAGAATAGAGCCAGAAAATAATGAGACTACAAAGTAAATGTAAAACGTATGACGTGTTTCCGAAAGTACTTCGTTGGTCATGTTGATCTCTCTTCTGTATCTCGACTGTCGAATTTGGCCTCTGTTCGATACCTCTGTGTCTCTCTCTTTCCACCCCTCCTTCCAAAAATGAAATTGAAGATACGAAGGATATCTAAGACGCGAAAGAAGGCGGCGAGCGTAATTAAAAACTTATTTTCATAATCCGACAGCAGTTCGTTGGCTGATTAATTTTTGGGTCATAATTCACCGGCGTCCGTTTCAAAAAGTTTCTGCTATCGAGTTCGTTTTGCTGCGGCACTCGTTTCGCAAATTAAAGGATATACAGTTTTGGGAAAGAGTTTACCAGCAGCGGTGGTGTAATATTCAGCGCGTATGACTTGCGGAGGGAAGCTAGGTGCGCTTAAAGGGGAGGGGGCAGTGTGTTCGGTCGAAGAAGTTGGTCGACTGGTGATCGGGTGGTGGTGAGAAGAGGAATTTCAGTTGATGAGGGGGTGAGAAAGTCGAAAGGGGACGACGAACCGAATTTTATGAGATAACGTATAATTATACTAAGTATTCATTGCTTAGACACTTCGGTTCATTTTGGACCATGGTGTACCGCACGCAGCTGATTCGAAGAGAGCTGTGCCAGTGTGTGGTTCTCTGTAATCCGTATTCGGGCTGTGCACGGATTCTGAAGAAATCTTGCACCGTACTTCTCGTATTTCGCCAATTTCGCAGCCTTTACAAATGCCAGAATAGCGCCCTTCGTCTCGCATCTTCGTACGCGTCCTTGTCTCTTTCCGTGTTTTTTTTTTTCTCTTCCTCTGCAGTCGTCTCTTTTCTTTTTCGTCTTCCTATCCATCCGTTAGATAATAACTTTTTCAATTAGTCAAAAACTTTTTTCATTATTATTAAAGAGTTGTGTTTCACATAAAGAACGAACTGCTTCGGCGAAACGCTGCTGCTGCTGCCGCCGTCGCCCCTGCCGCTATTCGATAAATCATTTTCTTTGGGATTTTGCTACAAAATGTTATCTTGTTTGTGCACGAAACGATGAGGCTAGTGGGAGAAAAAATGACTGCAGGCTGAGAGACGGGTAAAGAAGGCGAAGAAATAAATTGGGACCGAAGTCTTGGGAGATGAAAAACGGATAGACAATCAGCACATGCAAATTACAAACAAATCGAGAAAAATTAAGATGGATATTGAAGACGACATCTCTCTATTAGTTTTCTTCGTTCATTGTATTATTTTGTATTAATCGAATGGAATTTTTTGTCGTTTATTGGGAACAGTTTGTTTACCAATTTTGTAGTACTGATCTATTCGTTTGTGATTCATTCAAAGATACCTACCTATTTCGATTTAATGTATTGTTGCTTCGGATAAAATGAGGGATATCGTGATTGGTAATTTTATTGTTGTAAAATATGGAGAGGAACTCGTATGAAAAAACAATGAAGCCAAAAACTATTTGCGGAAACGAGTTATGGTTTAGAAGAAACTAGTTTTTTTTTATATGTATATGGCTCATTAGTACCAATCAGAGTTCGGAAGCCGTAAGATATGGGTTTAGCTTTCGGCTTTTAGCTTCTGACCTTGAAAATAAAACTTCAGCTTTCGGCTTTTATGATAAAGCTTTTGGCTTTCGGCTTACCAGTTTTTCCTTGAAAAATCTATGGCTTTTGGCTTTTAGCTTTTGGCTTTTGGCTAGCTTTCAAACTCTGCACTTTACACTTTACTTTTGAGATTTCATTTCACTGATTTGCTGATTTGTGATTTTTTTTTTTGTAAAAACCTAAAAAGCCGTATAAAAGCCATAAAAATACGGCTTTTGCTTTCAGCTTTTGGCTTTTTTGATACAGCTTTCGGCTTTCAGCTTACCGGTTTTTTCTTCAAAAATCAATGGCTTTCAGCTTTTAGCTTTCGGCTTTCGGCTTTCGGCTAGCTTCCGAACTCTGGTACCAATAAATTTATATTGATCATCGTTTTGAATCGAGTTTTCTTGGTTTTTACACTATATTAAAGTTTCGAATGTTCTAACGCTAGTTGTACGGATCGGATCTTATTCAAAAACTTATCTTCATTATGTTATATTATATCGTTGGAAAAATGCGTTATATATTACTACATGAATTATCATTTATTATTGTGGCACAATATCGAGGTCACTAAAATTTTGAGATACATTCCCAAACATGAGATATATTAATAGGTATTCATAATATTGGTGCAAGCGCAGGGTTATTGGTATACTGACTGGGACGAGCAACTGGGTGATGCATTGTACATGTATATGAGCCGTACCTATTCATTAGTTCAGTAGTGAAAGTAAAGTCCACAAATTATGAGACAAATGGACGGCCTTTCTTCGATTTTTGCCATCAATTTTATAACCCAAGATAACATTTAGTGACGAAATTACTACCCATGTGACTGGTCTAATAATATACGCGTCCCAATAATGTATTACCTTTGTTCGACGTTAGGATTTGGGATTGAAAATGCAAAAATTCTCGTTTCTGGCACGTGTCGATGGTCGGCATTATAGGGAACGAAGGAAATGAGCGGAAGCTAAATTGAAAATTGGTCGACGATGTGCCAATGATCTACTATAGGAAATCTACCTCCTTGGTGGGAATACGTAAACAATGCACGCGTAAGGTACTGATAAATGATTACCCCCTTGACTTCCTCCCCTAGGTCCATTCCTAGCCCACTTCTTCGTTCATCGTCTTCGCGTGACCCGTTACCCAAGCGAAGGATGAAAAGTGAAATTACCAAATCGTCAACAATAAACGAACGCATCGAACTGATCACGAAACGATATTTTTGTGTAAATACCTGCATGATAAATGGTGAAAGCATAATAAAATAGGCCCGTACTCGTGAAATTATACGGATAGGCTTATTGCACGCGATTCGCCGAGGGGGGGAGGGTAGGCGCTGGCAGCGTACAATAGGTGTTCATCGTGGTGATGGTATAACTTTTCCTTTGAAGGGGTGCATTGTGGAAGTTGTGGGTATAGCAACCGGATGAAGAATACCTCGCTTGTATTCGTCATCTTTTGAATACAGCCGGGTTGTACAAAAATTCGTAATAAATATTTTTTAATTGTTCCAAGTGAACTTTCCACAAGTCTACATTGATTATAGGTATGTATTTTGAGATCACTGAGTGAGATTAACTTATTTCCTATCTTAGTTTAATACGAGATTTTTGCATTAAAAAATTACAAGCCATGATGAAGTCACTCTCAAGATACTGAATTGAAAACTTGATTTAAAGAAAAAATTCAACGATTAACCACCATTCGAAAAGGAAAATTATTAACAATTGATTGGTCAGGATTGTAGAAGAATTTCTAATAAATAATTTTACTTCAAATTAACTTATTATTTTATTAGATTTCTCTCCATAACCAGATGAAATTTTTATTTTTTCGCGGTAAATTTTACAAGTTTTATATTTTCATCCCTTAGTCTTACTACCCCATTTCCCAAAAATCTCCCCTAGGAGGCAGTTGAATGGATTAGGAGATGAAGGATCACCCTGTTTTTTCCCCCCTATTAATCTCAAACTTTTCCCCTGAATTTTCTTGTTTTACTCCCTTCCCGTCACCTCGTCACACCTAGTTGTTGTACGTCTTCTTCAAAATATTGATAACTTTTTCTGTAATTTCTTGCCGGAACTTAGTTTTAATTTTATTTTGGACGAAAAAAGTCGAACTATGATTATATTTTTTGGATTAAATTAAGAACACTTGAGTAATAAATAATGTGTTTGCTCGTACATAAAAAACCGATACATTTAGAAACACGACTCCATGAAAAGGTGAATAAATTTCAGTACTGATGGGATTCATTCCGGATATTGATTTTGACAGTGTTGATGATGAACTTTGGTAACTTCAATTTGCCTTTGAAATATGTCTCCAAATGTATCGCTATTATCACAGATATTTCTTCATAATCTTGGTGTTCATTTCACTTAACTTGGAAAAATTGGCCAGCATTTGGTCCATTGGCGGCATTATCATCTGCAGCTCCAACAACTGAATGAAAATATAGAAATTAGTTCATTGTTAAAAGCAATAGATTACCATGTTAGTCTGACTTTCTTGTCGTAGTTTCAAATTTCCAAGTTATTGTTTGATATTTTTTAAGGACAGGACTCTATTCAGAAATATCAGATCCGAACAAGGAAAGTGGGAGATTTGATCGTAAAATGCAAAAATTCTATGTACAAATTGAGCAAAGTGAGATAAATTTTGATAATTTGACGTTTCTTGTTTGTGTGTGGAATTGAGCGAGTGAGAGGAATTGAATGCTTTGGAAGATGAAGTACTTTTTAGCTCTTACTTTAATCCCCTTTCTATCTATAAAGAAGAGAGTCAACTTCGAAATAAGAGCTACAACCAGTCCTTTGATATAGTTCAATATTCAATTTAGATAAAATGAACTGGTACATGTAAGCTTATCGAGAGTAAGTTATTTTGCAAAATCTTCCATTTCTACAAACCTGATCGTCCTCTGGCTGCGGCGGGTGGAACAAAACCGAATCTTGAAACTCCTGGTTGAACTCCGCTTGTCTCCGATGGTCCTGCTGGACTTTGAGGAAATCTTACTGGCCCTAGTGATAAGAGCATAAGACATACAGAAAAAATAATGAGATTTGGAGGTTTTCTACTAGATCTTGTCTTATTCTGAGTTATTATTTTTTACACACCAAACAACATTACTCTTATATGTATGTTACGGATAAAGATGTAAATTTAATTTTTATGTCAATAACTGGTGAATAACATTATTGGCCAAGATGATTATAATTCACGTTAATAACCAGCTAAGAACATTAATGTACAAGCGATGTGGACAATCTTGTCAAATGATAATTAAAACTTGAAAGTTAATAATGCAATACATAAGGACTACTTGTTCTTACACAATAAGCCACTATGACATTTAGAATTTCATAAGTGATTAAGTGCTTTGCACCTGCACCGTCCACTCATGCATCCTGACTTACAGTTACACCTTTTATATCCTTGGGACCCTGTGATGCTGTTATGACCTGCAACTTCTCTAATAGTGATTTCAGTGTCACCTGCTGATGCTATGACATCTTCCACATCCAGCAAGGCATCCCTTGTTATATTCCTTCATTGCCTATGCGTTATTGACCAGCATTCATTCTACTTGACGTCATTCACCAGCTAGGAACGTTATTTGTTGCATTTCATATTACTCGTTTACGTTACTTTCCACCTCACAGGTTAATATCAGTCATTAGCTGGTCATTAACGTCTTTTGTCATGTTTACATCTTTAGCCGTAACATGTATATGGAAAATAAACCTGCCTCTCGTAATTTCTGACTGGGTCATTCTTAAAAACACACAAATTCTGACAAGAGGGGTCACTTCAGTTGCTTGAAATATGCAGCTAATATGTCAGTTTTTCCCCCCATGAAATGTAAAATGCCAAATTACCTGTATCTTCTCTCGGGTCTCGAGCTGCATTATTTGATGGCCCTGATTGCTGTAGTTCGTCGAAGAACAAAGGAAATTTGTCAAATTGACCCAAAGCTTTTCCAAACAGCAACATTGAGCACGAAATTGCTACCTATAAAAGCGATTCGATAAAATTATATCCTGTGGAAAACGTCCATGGAAAACCAGTATTTTTATACGAATTTTCAATACCAAAAATTGTCTTACGTAAATAGGAGTTGAATTTCTTTCTGTAGTTGCAATAAATTTTATAAAATGTGAAAACATCACAGTTTGCTTATACTGGAAGGCATAATTCCCTGAAAATTTTTATGGTCATGTTTGCCACTGGTGTCACAGCAGTCTCTCATGTCTTGAAAATTGAAGATAGTTTTTTTGCATTTCAAAGGTTTTGTATGCATTTATTTTGATTTTTCAAATTGTTCGTTTTTTTTTTCAAAGCCTATAGACGTGTGCAGCGAGTAGACTGTTTTCGTGTTTTCATGCATTTGTTTATATTTTTCCTATGTTTAATATATATTTTTGTGTGTGTGTGTGTATGTGTGTGTGTGATTGAGCGAAGGTACATTATGAGAGAAGACTCAAACGATCCTAATCTTACTTTTGGCGTACAGAACTTGGAACTATTGAGTCTTTCCTCAGTTATCTAGTCTTGAGAAATGCCCGCCCCTATCATAAATTAAGTCTTATTAGTAAAAGAATGAATGCAATTTGAATAAGTGAAAGGCTGGTATTTTTGAGAATCTGAAATTTATAAGAAATACTCATGTATACTCGCGTAGGTTTATGAGGGTAATTCTAATATGAGATTTTATGGAAAATAAACTAATAAAATTTTCCCATTCAAGGTGCCCTCCTATGTATTATGAAAGGTTTCCCAGAAATAATTTGAAAATTTTTCTCGTTTTGAAAATTCATAGGTGTGTTATTTGCCTCATGTTCACAAATTACATTTTGGAAAATGTCATCAGAACTCACCTGCCTGTATACTGTATTTATCCATAATTTACGATTTACAAAAACAATTACTTTTCAATATACATATACAAACATCAAATAGATGAGTTGACTTACCAAAGCAAATTTTATGAAGTTCATGTTGATATTGCAACTGGCAGCAATGAAAAAATCGGATGTATATAGTCACTAGTGTAACACTGTTAATCTTATTTCACGCAGTTAGTTAGTGCACAGAATAAAACCACTGATGTTGAAAAAATATTTATAAGTAGGTTATATATGTATAGTATGCCCCTGTAATGAAGCTCAAAGCTTCGAAATAACTTCACTTAGAGTGTTGAGAAAACGTCGAACATGTAACTATATTTAAGTAAAACTCATTATTTGTGAACAGAAGAGGAGAGAGCAGATGAAGTGTGAACTTTTCAAGAGTATAGTATATTATGATGGCTGAGCTATTGCATACATGTTTATACTCGACGAAAAGAATTAGCTGGCTGCCTAAGCAGGTAGGAAGGAAGAAAAAAAATTGCAGGAAATACAGATTTTCACGGTCACATTTGGTTCGCAAGGCATAATTGGCGAAGAATGAGAAAGAAGATGGAAAACAATCTTGCCTAAACTGCATTAAAGATGAAATAATAAACAACTTGAGAGGGCACGACATAAAGCCAGGTCTGTATTGATAAGATGGTCGAAGGTTTCTATCTTTGACCATGAATGCATCCACATACTGCTGTGAAATCCAAACAATGTCCACCGCGTGGCTTGTGCGTGACGTCAGAGTTGTTTCAGAAACGATCTTATTTGCCGAGATTTTGTATACCTGCAAAATAAGGTTTTGAAAAGGTTCATTGTTTTTGAGTTGTTAATTATCATCTTTACCTGTCTGTTCCTCATATGGCCCAAAGTATAGATACCTCTAAGAATTTTTCCACTCCTTCAGCCTATTTTATATGTACTTTAAATGAAATTTGTTATGGACATTGTTAATCATTAATTCGATGAAGTGAGTACGAAATTAGCCGCAAGTCTTGCATCCGCTTCCGTACTCTTCCAGTATCCCGATGTCCTTGAAGAATTAAACGTGTGACTTGCTGAGGAAAAATACAGTTCAAATACAATTATGGGTGTATTATTTGTAGAGAGAAAATGAAGCCCCAGTCCTATACCCTTTTGATTTGTAAAACATTTTCGAAGTTTACTGTCAATATCTTTTGAGTAGCTAGATAGAAAGAACATGACCGTTTATCATTTCTTGTACAGCTGGAACTCGTAATTAGACATGCATATCAATTTTTCATCAAGTTCATAGTTTGTGTAGTCTATAATTATGCAGGTACTTCGGGACTTGTCGAATTATTATATACCTTGGGTTGGCCAATTAGATCTTATCCATAGATGAAGGCGATAGAAAACAGGGGGGGGGGGAATTATGAAGTAATTGACAGATAATTTTTTTCGGTTTGCTGTGCATGCTGGACAAGTTCATTTTGCTCGTTCAACTTGAAAAGTGTGTGACCTTCACAGTGAACTCTGTGTTGTCTAGTTCGAAACCTTGTATACCGCAACCGAAACAAATTCCGAAAAAAAAAAAAAACACTCAGAAACATGATACATATTATGCGAAAGAGAAATACAAAAAGCGTCGTCTCCAGTGTGAAAAATGTTAAGAAACTAGAATTTAAAGCTGAATATTTCTGACCGACGTAATTAAGTGATTTGAGCCATAATACTGGTTATATTTGCGAAAAACTGGTTTGGGAACACATAATCCACAGTTGGGGGGTGTTCCGCCACTCAGATTTTTGGAGACTTGAATTTTGATTCGTTATAGAGGACCATGAATACGGCCCATAACCAAATTTTCAGCTTGTAGGTAGCGATTTTATTGGGGGGGTTGAACCCTAATGTTCCTGGGCTAAGAAGCATCGACTAAATAATCGAGCGAAAGAAATTGAAATCCGCATCTACATACGTACTTCAGCTTTTTTTTTTTTTTTTTTTTTTTGAAAACTGGAATTCATCGAAATGCTCAGGAAAGAGCACGCTCTTTTACTCCACTAATCTAGAGCTCAAAATCATCTTTCTCCGTACGTGGTAACCAATCATTCACAATTAGTTCAGAAGTTAAGTGATTATGATATCCTCTTTCCGTTTTTTTTTTTTAAATTATTACTGAAATTTACACAGCACCCTATTTGTCTGTAATGCTCTCACACAGTTTTCACCCTGAACATACACCCCAGACGATAGATTTGGCTATCATGTGTAGTACCTACGTGGTTTACTCGTCTGAAATGGTAACACTAACAAAAAGAAATAATATCACTGACGAATCAGGGGCATTGCTGAACTGTAATACGAGCGTACACGTAAGCTTTGCATTTGTCGTCGACATTAATAAAGTAACATTCGTAGAAGAAACAACAGTGATAATAACAGTAACAATAACACTACAATCCAAGAAACGAAGCAATATCAACCCGAGAGGAATACGAACATTCTCAACTTTTTCTCATTATATAGATACCGTTTTCCTTGATATAAACAGAACCTTTTCAGATTTTTTCACTTTCATTTTTTCCAAGAATTTAATATTTTTTAATTCATCGTTTACATCAAACAAGAGCCTTTTATACGAATTTTACAGCGTCAACGAAGCTGAAAATAAGAAACAGAAAAAACTTTTTCTTATTTGAATTTCGAAAAAGTTAATAATAAATTCACTTTTTATTTGTTCGCAGCTACATTTCACGTAATGACAAAAGACGACCTTATTAACAAAAATATTCTGCCCACTTTTTTCTCAACAGAACGAGGGTAAATTACGCCGTAGGGCAGCAAAACACGTCTGAAATTCAGAATTAACAAACGTTTCTGCTGTTTTCTTATTCTCTTGAATAGCCTTTTTTTATTTATTATTTTCCATCGAGTATTGAAATCAGCCCATCATAAATTTTCAACTCTTGACTACGCGTATACGTTTTATATTACCTATTTAGAAATATTCCAGTCAATGGAAGTTGAGAAAAGCAAATTTTCTCAATGTGAAAACTGATTAAAATGAAATTTATAATTATAACTAATTTCTTAGCTACTTATATTACGAGTATAATTTTTTTAAAAAAAACAACAGAATGCACACACGATGAAAAAATATGCTACCCTAGGGCTCCAAGTGAAAAATGAAAATTTTCAACATTAATTCAATATTGTTAACTGTTGTCTCGGTCTGAATACATTCCATTATGAAGCGGCGTAGTGAGCAATGAATCTGGCAGAGGGATCTTTCACATCAGTCCACTTGGGCATCCAATACTTGGGCACTAATTTAGCTGCTTGACCCGGATAATGTTTCTCAAATACTTTTCTGTAATTTGTGAATGAAACGGGTTTAGTATTGAATATCTTAGGTTGTAATTTTCACTTTCCTGATTCCAAGAAATACATTCGAGGTTAATTTTGTCCGCTATTAGTCCTTGAGTGACATTTTATATTTTTCGTCGACTTACTGCGATTTGAATAGTTGAAAGATGCTTCATAAGATAACAGCCCAAATATGTAATATCGAATTTATAAGTTTCACGAGGTATGCAGCTAATGCACTCAGTTTTCAAATGTCAGTCCCACTCGACAGAAATTTGAAAAAAATTTACATCAAGCGCCAAAATCTTTTTCTACCGCTTTTTTTTTTTAAGATCGGTGTGTATTCAGAAGGTACCTTTAGCCCCTTGATTCTTCGCCTTGAGTATACCCTACTTGCAGTAAATATTCTCAGTTTGCTTACCTGTAATAATAAGACTCTTTCGTAACAGGAGTGAGATGAGGATAATCGATAGATGCATTTGCAAGTTCTTCATCAGACACCTTATCCTCGACCCAGTCTTGCACCATATTAAATAGAGATCGTTTAGCATGAGCAACGCCATCACTAGAACCCAAATATAATGAAAAGAGAATTATTTGTCAAATTCAAGTTAGACATTTGATTTTCATTGTTCGGGTTTGACAAGTATTTGACATCAAAAATCAAGCAAACACACCATGGTATATAATTGCACACCTTTACTACAAACACCCACCGCAAAGTTGAAGGTGCCAACTTGGCATTGACTGGCAAAAATTGCGCTTGCTGTTAGTTTCCAAAATGAATCTAACATTTTCTCTATTTTGGGAAACTTACCTAAATGCCTCCTTATGTCTCCATAATATATTCTTTGGTAGTAGATTGCAATCATCAAAAGCTGCTCTGATCAAATATTTTTCCATGTTACCATCTCGAGGGCATCGAATTTCAGTTGGTAAATTGAGAAAATAATTTGTGAACTGTTGATCGAGGAATGGTACCCTCAGTTCTAAACTGTAACATTATTATGATGGCATAACAAGTTCATCGCCTCATTATTATTAAAACACAGTGCTATATTTTGAAATTACCAGTGCGCAGCTGTCGTTCTATCAGCTCTCAAACCATCATACAGATAGATTTCAGAGAGTAATCTACGACTGTCAGCGCTGCCTTCCTCTGGTGTTGGAGCATTCTTAAAGTAAATATATCCCTGAGCAACTTCATCAGCTCCTTCACCACTGAATATTACGGTTGTGTTGGTATTCTCCTTTATAAACTTGGCAATCAGAAACATGCCTGCAAAATGCATGAACCTCCTCGTAGTTTACTTAATTATTGCTCTAATCTATCCAACTTTGAGCTGATTGAATCACCCGAATTATTCTTAATTTCGTTATATATACGTATCTATGTGCTCTGTTTCTCAAGTGGTGCTATAGAAGTGCTACCTGAAGGGTGATTGAAATACTATATTTTTAAACACACACTCACCCCACCCCATACTGTGAATAGTGAGTAAATTTACGGTTTAGTTACTATAAAGCAAGTCAAGTTTTTCATTCTTCAAAAATATGTTCTTCCTGTGGCAATCATTCAACAAAACCAAAAAAGTTCCAAAAATATTATCGACTGTAAGAATTATTACTCGTGGTTTTGGCTCGCTAATAATATTATCACTCGTGTTTTAATTTAGATCGACCAAAAATATTATTACTAATATTTCTGGCTGATAAGGCATTGAGCCTAACAAAAAGGTGATAAATTTTACAGGTACTTGGAACTTGAGGCAGTGATACATTATACGAGTAAAAATAACTTACAAATTGAAGCTCGAATAGTTGTAATATCACAAGTTTCCAAGGTGTAAATCACATCATCCAAAACCGTGATAATGTCATTTTCTGTGAACATGACCTCATAATGCTCGGAACCGATGAATTTAGCAACTTCTCGAGCAGCTACCAAGTCGGGACTGTCTTCACCCAAGCCTACTGAAAATGACTTGAAAAAAAAAGAAAAAGATCCGCACTTTTAGTTGAGTTGGAGGGCTGTGTACTCGTATAGTGGGTAGTATGGTTTATATATTATATTTTTGTGTAAAGTAAAATGTGTCACGTAAGGAGGGCTGGTATATTCATTATCCACAATAATCATAGTTTCCTCTCATTATCCTTTCGCTTAGATAAAGGTTTTTCGTAGAGCCATCAAATTCCGACATGAATGGACCTACATTTTTCAATAATTATACGAAAAAATGTGAGAAAACCTGCCTCTGGGTGGAGGAAAAAATTTTCAGCAGAGTTGGAAACAAGTTGGATGGTCAAACTTGTCACGATTGGATTTTGATAACTTGTTCGTCATACACTGAAGAGCACTTTGCAAAAAAAAAAAGAAATAAGTATAGGGGCATTGCGAATTGAGAGGAAAACTTCTGAAATCTGAAAAACATTTTTCTCAAACGCGCTATTTTCCATTTTTCAACTTCGATTAGTCATATTTCAGCAAATTTGTGAGTGAGAGAGTTAAATCGTGAACTGTTGGATTCATTATTTAAAAGTAATAGTCAATCAGTTTTTACTTCCTCTTTCTCAGATTTTGTCCCATGTACACATGAAAGGTTGTGTTTAAGAAGTGGTCACATGTTGATTTAGTCATTTTACGTATAAATTAAAAGGTCTCATTTCAAATTATGAATTGAAATATTTCACGTCTTAATATTAGTGCATATTTTGCTGTTCCTCAGACATGAAATTCATAAGCCCATGATATAAAATTTTCGCCTACTTGAACTTTATACGGTAATTTTTTCTCCCTGGACAATTTCACCAATAATGCAGAAATCAAGCTGGAATCCAGCCCTCCTGATAGCAGGCATCCGATTCGACGATTAGACATCAAACGTTTTTCAACTGCCGCAGTCAGTAGATTGCGAATATTGGCAGAGATATCGTCTGTTAGAACTGAAAATTGGGATGATTTCATTTGTTAATTACAATTTTCGAAAGTTACATTGAGGTTATATTATTAATTACATTACATAATATCAAAGAACACCGAATATCAGACTTTCACTTGATTCTTGCTTTTTCATCATTACAGTTATCTGCAAAGTTTATGTTAAGCTTGTTAATCATATCTTGACCTAAGACAGATACTTTTTTGTGAAGCCCCGGGCTCAGTCGTGGTTCGTTTAACCTTGACTTTCCATAATCATCGTGATTTTTCAACATTTTACTCTTTTCAAATGATTCGGCATTACAAAAGCTAAAATATTCGTACCTATATCCGACTAATCGTATAGCTATCGTGATAATATTCACAGTAACTTCATCAGGTTTCTTAGCAGGATAAGGGTTATGGGTTAAAAATTACAACAGTTCTCGCAATTACTTAGTGGTTTTCTAGTTTGGCTTTTCTGCCAAAATTGAGCTTTTTTCTCCATTACATCTTTTCATTCTAAATCAAAGCCACATAATCAATGAAACAGTGAAGGCAGAACTCTTCAAGGGCGTTTGAACCATATTATTGAATTTAATTATTCCATTAAACATTAGCTAAAGAATTTAAATCAGTTTTTTCGAGTTAATAATTCTGATTTCGAGTATTGATCAAAACTTCGGTAACACCCATAAGCAGATAGTTGTTGAACTTCAATCTGCCCATCCATCAATTCCAATCCCTCTTCGTGTATTTTAAATTCTTACAAACATTTCCACTTACCGTCATAACTGATCCACGGTTTGAAGAAAGGCCGCATTCCCATTTGATAAAAACGTTTTTCCTCGATTAATTGTGCTCGACCATTTTCGGTCAACTGATATTTAGCCACGGAGGCTGGAGAAAATTGTTCTATGTACCACTTCGTACCATTCAAGTTCTTGGTCAGATCGATTAATCCTGTAATGTTCCAAAGGGGAGGAAATTAAGGAAGTTAATCAACTTTGAAGGGTATATATGAATACGAATTCAATGAAAATAAAGATAGAGATGGGATGCACCTTTTGCTTCAGATGCAATCCCAATAATTCCTTCACTGGTTACCAGTCTGAATATGGGTCTAACTCCGTAAGGGTCCCTAGCAATATAAAAACATTGTGTTTCCAAATCAACCAGACAAAATGCGAAAACACCATCCAATTGCTGGGCACATTTTTCGATTCCGAATTTATGATACAGGTGAATGACGCACTCAACATCTGAACCGGTTTCGTATTTCAGATCATATTCTTTTCCCAACTAAAAAATCAGGAATAATTAGCTTATCATGTACTCGTAGAGAAAATACAGTTGATTTGCTTGGAAAAAATTGAAAAATAATTTGAATTAGAAGAAGAAAAAAATTGGACTTATTTTTCCCATGAGAGCATCTATCCTGAAGACACTCGAAGTTGACGATTTCTATTTTTGTCAGCTTGAGACATTTCAAAGTTTTTACTCCTACACTTAGTCTATTCAATTTTACATTCTCTCTCTGCCATTTTCTCTTTATTACGGATCGAGTTTCAGGCTGCTTGTCTGGCCAAAAAAGTTTCTTGCTTCTTAGCTCCAGTTAGTATTATTTATTTGACAACTCGGGTGTACATACGAGTATATAATATGCTATACTTTTCACATTGCTTTGCTTTTTCAAGTCAAATTTTATTACCTCAGTATATTTGAGCTTTGGCCTACCACACTCTCAAATGATGCATTTGTTTCTTCTCAATTATTGCCGTAACTTACATCGTGTAATAGTGTAAATTATTGCACTTGAAGATATATTTTTACTGATGTACTCGATAATATTTTGAAAATAGACTCGGTCAAAGTTAATTAATTTGAAAAAAAAAAAAAGATTATGATATTTCTTTCTATTTCATACTCTACCTCTTTGAAATTATATAATTCGCCATTGCATAAGAGTAGCGTGTTCGGATATTGATAAATGCGCAACGGTTGAATTCCAAACGGTGTGCTTACAATGGACAATCGATGAAATCCCAGGAAGGCATTCTGTCAGCAAAAATTATCTGTTAGAATATGCATATTTCTTCTTTTTTGTCTCTTCTTTTTTTCATTTTAATTTTTTTTATTCAATATACAAATATATAAGTAGTTAATAATGAGACATCATTAATACCTGCTTGGACACTGGTGTACGTTTATACTATTTACTGACGTTGTAGAATGAAAAAATGGTTCTTCGAATACTTTTAGGATTGTAGAAAAATAATATGCAGGAGAAATGAGAAAACGAACTTAGTTGACAAAATGAGCTGAAATTGATGTAGCTCAAGGGCCTACAATGTTTTACATTAGTCAGGTAGTTTTGAATCGTTAACTTGAATTTTCTCAAAAAATATATTTACAAAATCGACTTATTTTCACCCAACTGTCGTTTACATTTTCCGAGTAATTGATTTCACGTTAAAACCAAAATATTAACAATAACTTGAAAGAGTGAAAGAAAGAAACCTGGTATTCAAGCCATATCTGCAGAAAAAACTCATGTACGAGAACATATGTTAGCGTAATAATGAATAATGAGGAGTTTTTAATAATTCCTGGTCGATTTAAAAATGACGGCCATTTGAATGATTGAAAAATTTTATAGGTTTTAACTGGCCAAAATTAGTAACAATGAAAAATGGCGCCGTTTTACATTATACCCATTCGTTGCGGGAATACATTTTTTATCAATATGGTTTGGCTAGAAATTATTCAAAAAATGTCACGCATCAAACGGTCATTTTGAAAATGTAAAGTAAATGTAAAATAGATATAGAATCGCGTCAAGTATGCAATATGATGTAGACTATTCGGTTATTATCGATTATGTATGTCGCAGTCAATTTTGAACAGTTTATTAGATTGTCATATGTAGATTACCTAGTCTGTTTAATGTGGGGGTATGGGAGGTGGGTGGTGACAATTTAATAACGTCTAGGTATTATTAAAATAGTCTAGATAGTCTACATAATGATGACTAAGTTTACATCCGATTTTATTTCTAGATAGTCTATATATAATTTTATAATTTACATTTTCTGAGGTTATTTTTCATTTTTTAGAAATGCCTATTGGTTCCGGACATTTTCTTCAGATTGACTTATTTTTTAATAAATTCTGACCGGATCGTTTGGTCATAATTCAAAATGGCGTCAAAATTTATAACTAGTTGCCACAGTTAATAAAATTTTTCAATCATTCAAATGGCCGTCATTTTTTAAATCAACCCGGAATTATTAAAAAATCCTCATTATTCACTATTACACTAACACATGTTAGTGACCCGCCAAGCGGAAAGGGACCACAAGTAGGAAGACAAAATTTTACGCTTGACGCAAAAATGTGAGATCAGGTCAAAATTAACGAAAATTGTTTTATGGCGGTTTCTAGTGGTGAAACATATAACCTTGCCTGTTCCAAAGGTAGAAAGTCGAACTCGGCTCGGAAGTGGGGTAAAACTGCCTTGAAACAGCTGGAAAATGTTTTTGATTTTCTCGATTTTCCAACTGTTTTATGGGAGGGGGGAGGGTGTATCGTCATAATGATGGACCTTCCCTCCTTGAGGTCAGTCTAGATACGCCCCTGTACCCTCGAGCTTATTGGGTTCAATGAAGATGTAAATTATACTTGAAAAAAATTAAATTCAGTAAATTTTGTTTGATTTTCTTTAAACCCCTTTTTTTCAAAATACAATTTTTCTTAAATTAAAGTTCAAACAGTCATAATACTATGAATTTTATAGGTACTGGCGTTGTTCTGGTTTCATATTAATGGGAATTCGTCCTACTTTCTAAAATGGCCGTAAAATTAAAATTTCCTACTTGTGGTCCCTTTCCGCTTGGCGGGTCATATAATATATTGGTTCTGATATTGTGATGCAGCTTCCAATAGCCCAAAGATTTTCTCTGTTCCATAAGTAAATTCATTCCAAAAAGTTGATATTTCTCATGCTTCGAAGACTTTTCAAAGGGATAAAAATGGTCAACTATTTCAAAATTTTCTCTATACTGTGGGATAAAATTTACAGTACATTTGTGGAAATTATAGACTTACCGGTAATGCATTTTCTCTCTGAAATCGTGTCGCATCTGGGCCACGGTGCCTTAATTTACCAAAAGCACACTCGCATTTCGTCACATCTGCATTTTCTATGCCAAACACGGCCCAAATTCCGCACATGACTACTCTTATAAACCAGACACGAGTAATACTTCTGAACCGCACGAAATTTCAGCCAACGTGGAAACATAAAAGCACTCGTCCCAAGGCCATAAGCGAAATATGAAAACTGTTATCAATAAATGGTAAATTTTTTTACGTACAGAGAATGCGGTAACTCGTTAGACATCGTTTCAGACGCATTCATTCAGCCAATTAGCAGATAAGGCACCCGCTGTGGTAGTGGTAAAAGCATGATTCAGTCTTCTGCTCATACTTTTTTTTTTTTTTGCCCTATCTTATTTCACATTTTCCATCGTCTGCCACCATAATTAATATTTCTGCGTTAATGGCATTCGGACCTTTTTCTTTCAAGTTCAATATCTAATTGTTTGGTTTCAATGAATGATGATTTGAATGAATCTATTATTTCCATTTTATATAGCGCACGGCTTCTGTCAAATGATAATTACTCGAATATTGAACTTGGAAACAAAAAAGAAAAGACCACTGTAGGATATTTCAGAAATGAATATTCAACTGAGTTCGCATTCCATTTACCCAAATTCGACTCGATTTTCAAAATTTCCCCCTTTTCCCCCCATCTGGATGACTGAACAAAAAAAACTGATATTCTTAACCGGGGTTAATATCGTGCCAACCAGAAAAATTACAGAATTTTCTTACATTTTGAATGTTGAGTACATATTACTATTATTATTCTGCTTGATCCATTTCCGTACTTGAGAAGTATTCTGAGCATTTTCTTATAAGCGTAAATTATTTTCTAATTGGTCAATATGTCTTTTACCTGGCTATCTCATACTATGTTTTCAATGATCTCGAAGTGCTTAGAGCGAGAGTGGTGTTGGAATATGATTCTCTACACTTTGAATAACACATCGACACTATTGAAAATAACTTCACTTTTTCAGAATGGGTGGTAGCCATTTTTAAAACTCGTCTCAACAATTTTTGTTTTTGTTTTTTGACCAAGCCCTTATTCAGCCAGCAAAAAAGGAGTCTTGTGATGAAGTTGAAAACCCCCCCCCCAAAAAAAAAAAAAAAAATGGCTTACAGATCGTGAGTAATTGTAACCCTCACGTTCTCCATAGGGTATAATGCCTCATCAATTTTAAATATTTGGATTTTACCGCCAAAATTTTTGGTAAAAAACAATATTAGTCATGCACATTGTCCCTTGTCCCAGCTATTTCGAAAATATATTAGACTTCTGTGTCAAAATAAACTTCAGTAAAAATAAACTATATGTGCGCACGATTTTCCACCAATAATCAGGTACAGAATTTCTGATTCAATTTGAAAAATCAATTATACTCGCATTAAAATAAGTTTAAACATTTGATAGGTATTTATTAACAATATAAATTGATGAAATCGATGGTATTCCACTCGTCAATAAGCGTTCGGATAACTATTTCCTGCGTTATATGTCTATTTTGAACAGATTTTATATCAAAATGGTTTCATGATTCATGTGGTTCTTTGGTACATTCTGATACAGTAACTCAGTAGGACTAGCCAAAAATAAATTCGTACCACTGTAAGATACAGAGAAACAAAATAAAAAAAACTTTATTTGGAGACTCGATCAATTTTCTGGCAAATTGATGATAATATTCATCCAGTCATTTAAGAGTGAGAATGTCTCCCTATTATATTCAATTACTGTTTTCTCGTGTTTTTCACTCTCCCTAACTTTCAGGATGAAACTTGGTGGTGGGTAAATTACCGCATGTACTTGTCTCCAACTGTATTCAGTCAGTTTTGACCGTATGCAAAATTAAATGAATGAAAATTAGTGTTGATGGAAGTTACTGGCTGATTCTCATTTCGATACTCTTGAAGCTTAAGACTTCGAATTTCAAGGAGGGGGATATTGTTGAAAAGTTCTTGATAATAATATGATACTTTCCACCAAAGAAGGTATTCTCATAGAATGAAATAATAGTATACTTAGTTGAATACTTACAAGAGACAATGAATTCTATGGGAGCGTGAATAGCTAATCCAAAAACAACACACCATAAGATTCTGACGTATGAAAAGAAAATATTGACACTAATTTCATAAATTAAAAACGGTATCATGAGACCCGGAACTTCCTGAAATAAAAATTTACGAATGAATTGAGGGAAACTAGTGTGGAACAAGAAGCTGAATTTAGGAAATTGAGATTGTAACAAAAAGAAAATAAAGGCAACTTACGAATGAGGTCTGAGTTCAAGGTATACCTGGAAGATGATTGAGTGAAGAGAATCAGAGGATAAATTATGAATTAAAAATTTAGTAGCATACAATCCCAGTGCTATCTCCTCGTAACGTGCATCGTTCTCAAACCTCTTAAGTCGTCATCGTCCAAATATCTCCAGATTATTTTTCAACTCCACTAAGAAATTCAAATATACTTACTAATAAAACTCCGAAAAACGCCAGTAAATTTATACCAACTGCAGCTATTGAAGCCCATAGAAATTCGCGAAGACAGGCTGTACATAAAAATCATGTGAAAATATGAAATACAGTGAAAACCACTTATAACGAAAATGAAGGGACTGAAGGTTTTTTTTCGTTATAAGCGGTTGTTCGTTTTATCCGATGTATCGGATAAAACGAACTTCTCGTAATAACCGATTACAACAAACTTCTAGTAATAACCGATTATAACAAACTATTCGTTCTAAGCAGTTATTACGAGAAGTTCTTGTTTACCTACAAAAATGAAGACACACCTATGTAGAGTATTTGGACCAAAAGACAGATTTTATTCACTGAGTGTTCAAAATTTTGTCTCTAGTCTTCCACTCTTTGGATAACTCACCATTTTTTACACCCGATTGAATTTTAGAAATAATTTGACGTTTTTCTTCAGTAGAAAAAGCATGGCGCAACATTTTTATCTCAATGCAGGCAAAAATATAATTTAATTCGTTAAAACAGGGGGAAAAGTGTTCGTAATATCAGGTATTTTTCTATAAAAGGATTCGTTATATCCAGTTTGTTTTAACATAGGGTTAATGGGAATTCAGCCGGGACTTTTGATTTTATTCGTTATAACAGATATTTCGTTTTATCCGGTTTCGTTATAAGTGATTTCCACTGTATTCGTAATTTAGTATTAAAAAATTAATGTACGATAGTTCGACGAAGATGATGAAACTACAATTTGTGAACATTATAAAATTTTCCTGAGACTAGACGAGTACAATCGTAATTTTGTACTTCTTCAGACCAAAAAATTGTTTCCCAAAATCAATCAAAACACTTGTAGAGAAACCTAACAACAATCTTCCATAATTTTCATGAAATTTATGGAATATTGAAGCCAACCATTCAGTGAGAAGAAGAAACAGTACTATTCAAGGTCACTGCCCATTTTTTTTGATTATGTCCACCAGTTTTAAAACCTAAAATTTGATTGTCAGAATCAACGTACTCCTACTTATCAAAGAAATTGGACGTGCTCATTAACTGTAACCCAATAAAGGAATAGCTCCGAATACATAGAATAATGTTCGAATACTCACAAGTAATGAAAATGAATACGACATAATAATTCCATGTACGACTGAAAAAGTACTCGACAGTTAGCATTTTCCGAGGCTTGGCCATGAACAAGGCATCACCTATGGTGTAAGCACTGACACATGTGAATACAGTTGTCTAGAAATCACCACACAATGACACTCGAATTCAACTTTGAAATATCAATAATTGATTATAATTACTCCAAAATGTAGACATTTTGCCAAAATTACCAGAATCGAAATCAGATAGATGAGCATTATTATTGGGCATCCTTTCTGCAATGGCATGCCACCAAGACAGTAGCGAAATGGAAATGGCATCTATTCGCCGCAACCATCAATAGTACAGTACTTGATGTGCACAAATTCCCACACCAGGGCAATCAACTCGGCAATAATTATCGTTCAACTTCCTCACCTGCCTCCAGTTCATTATACGACTACATGTGTACAAACGGAAGAATGTGTTTACAACAACTACCTGAAAAAGCCATTTATCCTTATTTCGTATGCACTTAGTGACAGGTATTCAACTAGAAGTACGATACTCCGAATTTTCACAATGGAAGAGCAGGCGAGGAAGGCGAAATATGGAAAGAAGGAGCGATATTACCCCTAAAATATATTAGCCAGTTTCGAATTGTAGAGGTGACTTTCTTTATGGAGTTCAAAAAAAGTCGAATTATTCAACGAACGGAATAAAATTCCCACTCAAAAAATTCTATGCGCTCACAGATGACCATGTAGTGTTGATGAATTGAATCACTCAGTCATCATATCGCACACCCTCAACAAAACTGCTACAACTCGCAAAAATCGAGTTTTGAGTTAGTAGTGAAAAAATGGTCTATAAGGGTCCTACTTTTATCCCCCATATTCACCTTGGCGAAATTCCACCCCCAGACCCCTCCAGGACAGTTGTATCAGTTTACAATTTCAGAAATATGAGGCTATTCAATGGACAAAACTGCTACAACTCAACTTTTTCAAACAAACTGATAAAATTACTTGACAAAACTGATACAACTCAACATTACTCTACTAAACTGATACAATTTGCAGTTCTACAACCACATCATTATTGAAACAACAACACTCAAATTATGTACAAAACTGATATAACTGTACAAAACTGATACAACTCGACCATTTTCTTCATTATTGGCTGGACAAAAGGGATACAACTTGCATGGGGGCTATTTGTTGACCACTTAAGTGAGAAATATTATCATATTCAGAAACTAGACCACAATACGAGTCTTTTGACGTTTCAACAAACAAAATCCGTGGAAAATTCACTGATTACTGACAGTTTTAAAATTCAAAATTTCAAACAGCTCTCTTGAAAAAACGGTTTTTGCGAGTTGTAGCAGTTTTGTAGAGGGTGTGCGATATGTACCTCCCGATGGGCAAAAAATGAGAAAATGATCAGGAAAATGAGAATTTTATCCATTGTCAGTCCGTTTTTATTTTTGACCATCGGATCTGAAAATTTGCAGATATTCTTGTCATCTTGATTATTTTTCCAAATCGGTTTGTAAAACGGATTTCCTGATTATAATCAGTGATAATTTTTGGGAAATTTTTCTAAATCCGTTTGTAAAACGGTTTCACAGATTATAACCCGGGCCAACAAATATGATAAAACAGCCTTCACGGAAAATAATCTGGACTCATTTCCGGCAAGACTGATTACAATCCGTTCGAAATCCGTTTTAGAAGCCGGAAAACAGGAAAATTCCGGGTTATAATCCAGAAACGGATTATAACCCGGAATAAAACGGATCCGTTTTCAAAATATTTTGCCCATAGGGCTATATGGTTTTTGTTCGATTTTATTTTTTTATAATGCACCCTGTAGCAGGCTAGCTCTGCTAGCAATATTTGATAAAATCTGAATCTGAAACACTTGAATGATATACGTAAGTGAAATTATAATTAACAACTTTACATTCATTTGAAAACCAAAGTTCAAATGAGTAATAATAAAACAGTCAACTAAACAAGACAGTACAACTTATTACCAAGGAGAGATATTTAAGTACCGTCGAACGGGGTGACTTTACATTCAAGGGGCGACTTTTCCCACTTCGTTTTAGCCCAATAAATAAATTGCCAGGCAAAAATTAAAACCGAAATACGATTTGGATCGAAGCAGGTAGAAGCTGAGGATAAGAAAAAAAAAGATTGCCGCCCCTACCTCACTTCACCCAGTAACAGAACAAGAAAATGAAGCGGTGATATGGTTTTTTCCTTTTTCTTATTCGTCTTTTTTTTTTAACCACAAACACTCAAAATATTCAGTTTGGTTTCATACGGTTAAAGTTGGTACTTGACTAGTTTCTTCTCAATCGTATGTCTGAGTACAAACATCCTCAAATTTTGCCTCCCCACCCATCAATAACCCGTCAATAACAAATTGATGGGTAAAGTCGCCCCATTGAGGGGTGACTTTACACAAATTTTTTGAAAAATCATAAAAAATAGAAGGAAGGTTGCAAAATCAAACTTTTTTTTACAATTGTGTTGAGAAATGTTAGACCTAAATTTTAAAACCAAATTCATTTCATTAGCTTCAAAATTGGAGGAGTTATTAAAGGACAAAGTTGAAAAACATAAAAAAAGTGTGTAAAGTCGCCCCATTTGACGGTAGTTATTTATATTTTGATAAATATAAAAATTTTGCGGTATTCTGTATGAGCCGTTATTTTTATTATTAAATTCGGGGATTTTACTCGAGAATATCGTCGAATTTTTTTAATATCATTTTGGTCTAGGAAGGAATCCATGGTCCTGTGAACCACGTCATATAATTTTATAATAAGTATATACGAATCTGGGCTATGGCGTTAGCCTTTGCCCCCTCGTTAGTCGTTTGTAACCCATTCGGCGGATATAGCCCCTCAAAAGATTACCGACGTCGCGTCGGGTTTAATGTAGCCACCTCCCCCCCCCCCCCGTCTGGTTTGTTAGTGATAATCTGGCTATAACTCGCCAAGAATACATTTTCTATGCAAAATGCTTGAAAATAATTTTCACATAAACTTTCATTCACATGTAATTTTTTAATGTTTCAAGATAAGACTATAATTAAAATGAAAGTTTTCCTAAATAATGCGAAATTCATACTCGTATTTTACAGGTCAGCACAGGGAAAATGTTTCTTATCGTTTGTAAAAAAAAATAACGAATCTAATTGGGTATACATATTTATCTAAAGCATTCTGCAGTTTGATCAGTATATGCTCGTTTATTTTCAAGCTTGAGGAGCATTTTCTATCAGATACTTATATAGTTTTGCACTAGAACCAGAACGTTGGTTTTCTAGTTTCTTGATCAGTCGCTCATTCTCGTGGCATACGATTTGATGGTCGCGCATCAACAAATCTCGCGAATGGAATAAGTCGAAGTTCTCTTTTCGCAAAGCTTCGTTATCTGCTGCGTAGTGCTTGATGAGGTCGACCAGCTCGATAGGACTCATTTGGCTCAACTTTTCTACGTTCACGGGTTTGAGTGTTGTTAATTTTCCATACGTTTCTGAGAGGGGGCGAAAATCAGCTCGTAAATAATAAGGTGCGAAATATTAATTTATGGCTACCGACTGATGAGCTTTGCATACCTGACGATTTCTTTGCATTTCCCACCAAGCAATTGTTCATGTTTAGGGCTGTTCGTAAATGTTCGTTTTCTTTTTGCAAGGCTTCAATCTCTCTTTTTAGTGATACGATTAGTGTTTCTCGTGGATCCTGTGGAGAGAAGAAGGTTTTTATCGGTGCTTTTCGATTTAAGTAGGAAAGAACGATTTGAGGGAGGTCGAAGAATCTGCGTGTTCACGCTTCTTCGTGTTCCTTTCTCTTCTCAATTACAGCTAGAGAGCTGAAGTTTTGAGGGTCGTTTTATCCAACTTTAAGATAGATTTTAAGGCTAAGGGTATGCTGAAGTTTTGAAATAAATTTTGTATTTGAAATTTTTTTTTTTGGTGGTATGCCTGATTAAAAACACTTCTCTGAGAAGAAAAAAGCTTGATTGCTTCCTAAACAAGCTAAGCAAGAAAGCTCTCGTGTTCGTTAGAAGAGTGTGAGTGTATGAACAAATTTTGAAGAAATCAACCAGATTGGAGCAGTCACTCCTCAGGAATGAAAAATACTATGAAAACAGCCTCCAAGTTTGAAGATTAATTGCAGCAGTCGTTTTTAAAAATATGTAGCGCAATAAATGAGAACCAGCCTGATGATAATGCGATTAATTTGCATCTTTTGCAAATACCGACAGTTTCTAAATTGTGTTAATTTCAAATTGGCTTTATTTTGAACAGCCAATGATTGTTGTTGTTGTTGTTGTTTTTTTTTTATTATTTATTTATTTATTTATTTTTTGCCCTACTTAACAGTTTTGGGATACGTCTAGAAAATGAAATTAATTGTACTTATTACATCATTTTGTAGAGTGAAGATTGAAAAATAATTAACAGGAAAAATATGAAATTTGGTTTTTTCGAGCGAAATAGATCTTTGTGGCCTCCCTTAAGTCCTGTATATCATAGTTACAAATTATACTTACCATAACTATAATCGGTTTAGTTCTTATTTTTTTTGCTCTGGCCGCGTACCTCAAGGTGTTGAGAGTCTCACACACATTAGAGGATGCTGGCGAAATACAGGCTATCTGAAATTAGTAGTTAGCATTTTAAATTTGTGGTTAGCTGTAAAAAATGGAAATTTTCCGTCTGTTCAGATCTCACTATTGATTTTTATCGCCCATCGATGACGGTGAAAATTAATATAAGCAGTCTGAAGAGACGTAATTGGTTTAGTAGGTATTTCAATTTGCTGTTCTGAATTTGGGTCTCAATATGTACATAATTTTCGGTAAAAACTGGTAATAGAAAAAAACTGCAAAGTCGTGGTATAACATCGAAACTTTGACCAAATCAATGAGATTCTCGATAGATTTTCCTTGCACTTCTTTGAAATGTTGCTGTTTTATTACAAGGATCTGGTTTTGAAAATTTGATTTGGTTTCAAGGCGAGAAAAGTAATGGTTATCAGTATGTTGGTATGTTTGCTTTTTGGGTGACTGCTTAGTGAATTTTGAGTAAACGAACTGAGATTGGAAATAAAAAAGTAGGACATTAGAACCTTGTAAATTTGAACAATATACTTGATCCGCCGTAAAAGAGGAAGAAATCCTACTTTTTGGGGTCCACCTTCAGATATATTTACCATTAAGGTCACTCCACTGCCAGCTAAACTGTCGGCTAATAATTTCGTCAGTTTGCTGTCCCGATATGGTATGTGGCCCGTCCTCTTCTTTGGATCACTTAACGACGATATGCAATAACCTGTAAAATAATCAGTAAGAATAATAATACATATTGCGAATGTATATTTTAAATCCAAATTTTGGGCCCCTCGTAAAATGAGAATCACCGCAGAATATGAACAGAAATTCTCCTTTTACCTAGCACCATGAGACTTTTGTTTATATTATTCGCTTCTGTCAACGTTTTCCCACTACTTTTGGTTTTCTTCGACATTTCGCTGCCAGCTAAGTCGACAAAGTTGATTTTTCCTTGCTTCGTTATGAACACATCTGACGAGTCGCTCATCTGAAAAGAAGAAAGAAGTGTCAGATAGATTTCAGAATATCTGTTTTCATACTCAACAAAATATTTTGTCTCCAATTTTTTCGGTTTTCTTTAAGTGAGATGTTGCAGTCTTGTCATGATGGAAGAGTGGGAAAATATTGAAGGAGGAGCTCGACTCGAAATAATTTTGAGTAGGTACATTGATGAAAGAATTGGAGCTATAGAGCTTCTCAGTTTTACTTTATAGACATGGTAACTTTTTTGAATACTCCCAAAGGTCCAACAGAGTTAGAATTTTTTTAGGGGTGATTTCTTATACCGGATCAAGGAGTACAACCTTTTATTTTGCTACTAGTACCTGTTGCTCCGATGTAATATGCACAGTTAGAATTGTATGACTTCTTCCAGAACAGTCATTTAGATTGTGTGAACCAACTGATCGATTTTTCATACCTGGATGTTATCAAAATGATAAATAATAATGAAGTACAGTGGGTAATTCTCGAGTAAGAATTTTTTAAAAATTGTTTTAATCCTTACCCTCTTCTAAAACCGCTTGCAAATCGTCCAGTTGTTCGCAGTCGACAGTGAACAAATTCTCGACGAAAAAACTTCTCGTCTTTTTCGACCAACGCACTGAAAGCGATGTTCTATTGCCAGGATTGAGAAGGTCTATTACCTGAATGATGAATAAAATTTTAGCCGTATATTTTCAAACATTCCTGTAAAATATCTGTTCTTATTTTTTACTTGAGTGAAGTCAACTTCTCCCACGCACCTCCACTACATGGCAGCCCATGGCAGATATCTATACTCGAGATTTTTTTCTTACCTTTTCGTTATAAATTTCTAGAAAAGAAGCTTTCAGTACGAAATGGACGTCCGTTCGGTCTCGTAACTGTTGGAAAAGGTGCAGGAATGATCGGTATACTAGACCATGATCTGGTGAAAACGGATCCATCTTTTTTCTCACAAACTGTCGAAAATAATTTCAAAGTTCGAAATTAATTACCGATACGCTTCCCTGTTCTTCATTTTTTTCCTTTAATACTACTTATAATTTTTTTATTTCTTGCGAGAAAGTGAAAAATATTTGGGTTTTGAGTGAACCCAAATCTTGGCATTTTTTTCTTCTTCTCTCGGTACAAGTTGTGCAGAGGAGCAGTTGTGTGTGTAATTGTAATACAGTGAAACCTCGTTATAACGCTCTTCAAGGGACTGACAAAAAAAACGTGTTATAAGCGGGAAATGTGAAAAAAAGAATTACAGCTTAGAAAAACATGTGTATTCATCAGCTACATATTTTTAATGAAAAAAATGATCTATTTTTGTTTGATTACAAGCAGATGGGCGCAGAATTACATTCTCTATCTGATTCATTTGTAAAAAAATTTCGGGTGGTGCATTAGGAAGGAAAGGCCAATAATTTCGTAAAGTGGTTGAAGAATTTCAAAGGTGGAGGTTCTGAAACACTCTCTTCTTCATCATCACTCGATTCATGTTTTTCTTCGCCTGTTGCTATCATCTGGCAGTAGTTGTCAATGATTTGCTCTATACTCTCTTCCTCTGATGTCGGAAGATTATCATCCACACACAGGTAATCGTCAGTATTGATGTCATGACCCCCTTAGTCTTCAAAAGTAGGTCCTTCATCCTCATCAAGCAAAGAGTCATTTTTAATGAAGCCAGCTTTTTGAAGCAATTTTGAATAGTCTCACATGAAACATCTTGCCAAGATGCACTCATGTAATGTAAAGCATCCAAAATATTAGTGTTGGAAGCAGGAAGTTTTTCACTAGTACAAAAAGTAAGAGCGATTTTCAGTTTTTCAGTTGAAGAACAGAAGAAAGCATTGATTATTTGTTCTTGAAAATCTTAAAATAATGAAAAAAAAATAACATCTTGAAATACGAAACAATATCATAAAGCAAAATAATTACTGATTAATGTTCCATCGAAGAAGCAAAATATCCTCAATACGAGCACTACTTAAATTAAAACGCAAGTCACTCAAAATAAAATTTAGATGAGAGAAAAGTCTCTCCACCATTGTTAGCATTGCGGGCACGCTAAGCAAAATATTCATAACTTTGAATAATTTTGGGTGATATTTGACCCAAAAATATCAGTTAATACGTAGGTGGTTCAAATATTAACCGGAAAAATTAAATACCATCAAGCAGAGGTTAGGCTCGGTGAAAATAGCAACTCCCTGTGTTAAAGACATTCTCCACCAACTACCCTGACTGCGTAAGTCCGCTCCGTCTTGAAAAAAATGGATCCAAAAACTTGGAGTGAACCAGAGGAAAATTATTTCGCTGCGCAACATTTTTACTGCCTCACAACAACGCGCGACCGCATACAACTCAATACACGCACACATGTCCTTCCTAACTGATCAGCGAGAAGTTAGAACGCCCTCCCTACTCTCCCCGATCTGTTGGGAAAGACATGTGTGCGTGTGTTGCGTTATACATGGTTGCGCGTTGTAGTAAGGCAGTAAAAATGTTGTGCAAAGGAAAACTTAACTTCCATTTCACTCAATATTCTCGTAGACGTTTTTTTCAAGACGGAACGGATTTATGCCATCAGGGTAGTAAGTGGAGAATGTATCTAACAGACTATATTGCCATTCGCACCAAAATTCACCTCTGCTTGGCAATTTTCAATTTTTCCGCTTTATATTTGAACTACCCTCGTACATTGAAATTTTCCCGCTCTTTTTCTGTGTTGAGTTCCACAGAAAATGATCCTGCCATAAAATCACATAATAATTCTTGCTTAATATTTCTCACTATTCCACTGTCGTCTTCTACTCCCATGATTTTCTAAATCAAAGCGTTTGTAACGATATATTTATTTATAGGTTACGTTTTTTTGTTACGTTACTGTGAAGGGGATACCGTTACAGTAACATTATGGAAAATAGTTTCAATACCGAAATAACGTAACGTTTTCCATCCCTGGCTGCTCCTTCTCAGTGAAATAACTTTGAAGAGTTGCCTTTGATAAGGGAGGGAAATGGGGGAGTTATATCATCACTAGTGCAGTCTGCATGAGTGGTTGACTATGTGAGACTCTCTATTGATTGTGATTGAGAGTATGCTATCTGGCACTCACCATTCCTGGAGGGCCGGTCAAAGTGTGAGTTTTGCCACTGCCAGTTTGTCCGTAACAGAAACACGTAGTGTTGAAACCTTCTACCGCCATACTGACCAACTTCTTAATGCCACTATAATTGAACACATCGTTTTGACTCGCCTTCGGCTCAAAAACCACGTTGAACGAGAACAGCTTGGATTTTGGTCCATTCTCGCTGGAAAATGTATTTAGTCCTTCCAGCTAATCGAAGATACAAAAAAAATTATGATGCAGTTTTCATGAAATTATACTTGACCCGTGAAGAATAAAAAACCACGAGACTACTTACTAGTATTTGACCACTTCCCGGAAATTTTACAACATTTTGATTCTTGGCTTCTAACTCTTTCGTATTCATCGGCCGAACTCTGTTAACCGAAACGAAATTGGACTTAGACTGAATTTAGACACTGTCTTATTTTAGGAATTGACAGCGTTATTTGAAATCCTCGCAGTGAGTTTTTGATATGAGTGAGATAATACAATATACTTGAGTAAATAATGAAGGAGAGGGCTCTACTGATGAGCATTTGCGTTAGGTGCCCCTCCCCTAATTTCATATAAATTACTTGAAATGATGAATAAGTTGATGCTCGAATATTGAGGAGATAAGTGTACCTATATGTTTTCATGCGTTTTTATAATTTACCACTTCCTTAATACACCATTTTACTTTCCAGCTAAATTATTTATTATGATTTATTATGATCGTTATGAAATTTGAAAAAGTATGAGTTTTTGATTTTTTTCAAATTTCAGACTCGACAGTTACTTTCCCTTTTGAGATGAGATATGGTTTTTCAGCATAGATATCACTATACAACATGGGTGGCAAGTTTTGATTTTGCTCAGCTGGGGCATGATGCAAAAGAATTGAAACATTTTCAACATTTCTTCAAAAATCAAACGGAAAGCTCCTACTCCTTTTCCGCTAAGGGTTATAGTCCTCCGCTGTTTTTCAATTTTCTCATGTGATGTAAAAAATTTTTGGTTAGTGCGCGTGCGCCATTTGCCACGTATGCAACCCGAGAATGCTGTTTTACATCCAATACCCATTTAGTATCAATCAGCCTCGAACCGTTTTTTGGCCAGGAGACGTGCTTTTTTCTTTGACGTTTGAAAATGTGATCGAAAGTCCACTTGAGTCAGAAAAAGTGCAATAGATCAGGACTTTAATGCATCAATTATGGCTAACTGATTTTTGAAATTTACGAGTATTCTTCTTCATGTGGAAAGGGCCGATGTGTTACATAGGTGGCTTCAGTGATTTTATATACCTATTTTATTTTAATTGAATTCGAGAAAAATTCAGTCGAGTTTGATGGAACAACATGTGGCTGAATGCGATTTGAGACTTGGTAATATTCTACCTACTTCAACATAGGTCGTAGAAATGGCCATTGTTTTGACTTATTAGGATTTCACATAATGCTGTCGATATTCCATTTACCGAACCACAACGTTGATTCCATCGCCGTCAGTTTCAGTTTCCAATTTTGGTAAACTGCTGGCCGATCCGAACTGATCTAACTTACTGCAGGATCCGATGGAGAAGATTGACCTGCGGAATTGAATTAAGGGTTTTCAAAGGGTTTCGCGAAATCGATTTGTGACTTGTGTGAATTAGTAAAAGGGTGCGTAAATCTTGATTTTACTTACTCGCTACTGCCACCCGTTTTCGAAGCCAAGCTGAATCTTCTCTGTGTGGTCGAATTTTTTCTGGCCATGTCGTTTTGCAAATCATATTAAGTGCTTTGTCCGATGAACGAGTGGTGCGAATGCTCGTCGATGCGAATAATTTCAAAGGACGCGATTCTTCGCAGTGGTACTAAAAACATCTGAAAAATGTTTTGTTCAGTATATTCAGCCGTTTGAACAGACACTCCAGGTCGAACTTTTTGCACATACTGCGGGCATTATTATCGAAAAATATTATGTATATCGCTTCGTCAAAGTAATGTCCTCCACCACCTTACCTTGTCCGTGCTGAAAAGTCAGGTAAGCCGAAGTTACCTACTACCCTCCATAGGCAGTCATTAAATATCCTTCGATAGCGACCTGTCAATGTCATCAATTACTGAATTTTTAACGAGTACGTGTTTATTATTCATGGGGAAAGCACGGGCCCCATTCACTACTCTTGTTTATCAGTTTTAATGGAAAAGTACAATTTACTTTCCTTTGTGTGTCTGTGTACTTAGTGTGGTGTCTTGCGTGTTTCAAATTAGGTTAAAGTATTTGGCTTCGGTTTGGGGAATGAATGGATTTTTTTTTTTTTCGGGAATGGAGGGCAATAGAGTATCACTTTTGTGTGTGTTCAGGGTCTAGTTTTTATTGTTTCAGAATATCCTTCGATATTCTGCGTGTAACTTTTGGTTCATTTCGGTGGACCTTGTTTAGGTCTTCGTGACCTGCCCATCATTATAGTCTCACGAGAGTGTCGCAAGAGACTTGATGATATCTGAGATTAGATGCTGGCATCACTTGATTATGAGTACCTTGAAAAGATTATATTGATCTTGATAATGCGACAAAAAATGCTTGGTAAATGAGAGCTACTCGTATTTGATGAGGTACAATGTTTTTTTTCTGGAATAACAGAAAATCTGGATTATTTGGCTGCAGATTGAGCGGCGCTGGTATGTGTAATACTTTACGTGAGTTGCCTTCAGTGTTGTTCCGTCAAATAACACACGTCAAAAAATTAATTATTTGACAGTTTTTTGACATTATTTCACGTCAAAAAATTATCAAAAAAGACAACAGGAAAAACTTAGGAATTCCTTAATTATTGCTCGATTATTTATTGAAGATTGCAGATTTTATATGCTTTATCTACCTCAGGGCAAAGAAAAACTTTTTTGGTTCATTTTGTAAATTCTAACATAAGCAAGATTATTATAAAGTCTTTGAATAATATTCTCTCAATTCTACATTTTCTAATTTTCTTCTGACAGCAGTTAGCTTTGAAAATAATAAAAATGAAATTGGAAATTTTAAATTTGAAATTTAAATAAATGTGCCTGCAAGACTTTAAGATTTGGATTTAGAAGTTGATTCATAATAGAAATTGGTAATATGTCTTGTTTCTTTTTCATTTTACTGATTAACATTGAAGCGAAGGAAATGTAAACAATAATTAAAGTACTTCGTAGTCATTAATTTGATCAATAAAATCAAGATATTCTCCATGTGAGCTTAGCGTCGAAATCAATTTTTTATTTTTTATTTGGAGTTTGGTTATTGGGCCTTCTGACTAAAATAATTCAAAGTTTAAAATGAAAATGAATCATCCAAAACCAAACCAAACAAACTCGATGTATTACAAAACTCATGATGATAACAATAAATTCAGTTTTCACAATAAAATTATTATCTGACCTTTTTTGACATAATTTGACAGTAAACTTTTTTGACTGTAATCTTACGTTATTTGACGTTTTTTGACATGAAATGTCTAAAAAGTTATTTGACGCGTCAAGGAACAACACTGCCTTCAACTGAAGAAAATGAGCTTTTGTAATTTCATACACACATTACCCTTTTAGAGGCAGAGGGTTTTGTTCATGTAAATTCAGTGTCACAAGTAGTTCATCAAAATTTAAAGTCACAAGTACGAGTAAATCATTAGTTTATTTTGAAAATGATGCATAATTTAATGGACCTCTGAATTAATGGTTCATGCGAGACGGGTGCCAGATTCTCCTTTTTTGCATGAAATGTTTTTCGGTTTCGCTATTGGCCACCTGAAGACCCACTGGCCCTGGGTCCCTCAGGCTCATTGGGTAAATAAGGTGCTGTAAAAATCTAAAAACATAATGCCATTTCAATAATTTTTCTCACTTTTTCGTAAAAAATATTTCGACTGAACTAACTTGTACCTGTAGTTTCTTTGAAAAATGATGTGATTTGATAAAATGTTTTTAATGAAAAATGAGAAGTTGATTCCGTTCGTTAATTTTATTCGCCCGCAGAAAAAGATTTCTAATTTTTTCGCGAACACAATATTCGAATAGTGAAATGAGTATGGTGTATATGTAACTCATTTGGTGGATCGAATAGCGATCGTAGAATATTTTTTATTTTTCTTCAAATTTACCATAGCAACTTTGTACTCGTACAATATCAAGCCATCAATCAATATAGGCTGCCTTCCTCGCAGACGGACGAACGACCTGTCAAGCACTCATTTTAATATTGTCGTAGGTGACTCGCATATCTAGATGCCAGACTGGGGCAAACACGTGATCTTTTTATTTATTTCCGCAAAAAAGCCAGCCTCGATGTAATTAATATCGAATAAGACCGAGATGACTTTTTCATGACTTGGAATCATGCGTAGCCAAATGAATTTTGGGGATAAGCAGTTTTGGTTAATGTTGGCTGTGGGAATTTTAGTGAAGAATTGATGAAATCATGAGGTAGGTTGATGGCTTACGTATTTTGGTTTTGCGAGGCTAAATGAGGTGTTACCTCCGTATGGCCTCAGTTGGTATGAAATAATTGAGACGTTCGATTTCAAAAAGTGCTAAGTGTATTTCGCTGGTGAGAAATGATGCCTGTAAACATATTTCATGCAATTTATCGTACGAACACGGTATGCGTTTTGCTGGTTTAGACATAGTTTCGTCCACCCTAGAGTTGCATTTAGCACCTGGTGAAATCAAGTCGTAGTTGTATTTTAAGTGTGGTTTCTGTTTCTTTTTTGTGTGTTTTCAATTTTACACTTAGCTCTTCTTGTGAATCGTACTCTTCAATTATTACACGACGTACTTGTATATTGAGAAATTTTTTTTAATTTATAAATTCGCTTCATATCCTAGTCCTTACTGCCTCCTTATTAATTTTCGACATATTTTTTCATGCCTTGACCCGATCAACGGTGAAATCACAATAGAATGAGTACAGCGCACCAAGTTTAATTATTGCTCTGTTAGGAATTGTGATGTACGCAAGTATTAAGAAAAAAATAATTTATTTATGATTTTAAACACATGAACAAGGGTAAAATTATTTGAAAGCTCGAAGATTATTGAGAGGTAGAGGATTCAAAGCAAACAATTACTGTGTCGCGAGGTTGTTAGATCTAAATTTGATGTTCCATTTTTTGATATCTTGGAATAAACTGAGTATAACCATTTGACATTAGTCCCATCCTCCACCGCTACCACATTCATCTGACTCTCCACAAGAACAGTCATCGGTTTCGCCGCAGTCATTGCCACCACCTTTGTCTTTCTTGCTGCATTTTTCCTTGGTGATGTAATACACCACAAAGCCAAGTCCGATTATTAATAAGATTACTAAATTAATGATAGCGAAAAGTAATAAATACGTGATCCATTTAAATTGCAGCAGACAGGTGTCGGGCTCTTTCGATTCTTCTTTTTCTTCTGTGACAGTTGCATTAGCGCCAGTACCGTCTTCAGATAGAGGCTTAGTTTCTAGTTTTTGTCTTTTGCTTTTGCTCGACAGGGGAAGAGGTTTGCCTTGACTTTCATTTTTGAAGTTGTCCTGGCCGAAAGCTAAATTTGATATTAGTGGTTGTGAATCTGACTTTCGAAGTTCTGGTGTTGTGTGACGAACGGAGGAGCTGTCATTGGTGTATCCTCTAACCTGGAAATTTCGATTCCAGTGTTGATCTGACTGATTGAAGCCGAGGATGCCTAAGGTCCATAGAATCCAGAATGCTATTATCAGTTGAGGACTTGAACTGCTTGAGAGGAACATGGTTGGGACTGAAAATACCTGAAAAGTAACGAAGAAAGTGTGATATATTGAAGTGATGAAGAAAAAGTTTGTATATCATCTGAACAAACCATCTCGTAATTCTTACGGCTTCGCATCAAGTCATGAATTAGAGGAGCGTTATAGAAATGAGAATTTTATTTTTCTCATCTGTTTCTGATGTTTTGGAATTGTGAATAGTTTTTACGAGCTCGTCATCATTCTTTAAAAGTACATTACTATTAATTTATAAAATATCCTTATTTCCTTGTTTCTGTCATCTAAGGATTGTACTGGGAATACTCGGATTATTTGTAACTTATTAATTTCCTTGGTTTATTTTATAAGTCAAAAGAACAGATATTGTCATCTTGGAGCAAACCGGTGCTAGATCTATTTCTTATAGTCAGTCAGAAATTGGGAGAAAAAAATAAATTGTACATACGTTACTTTAGTAAGAAATACTGAGTTGGGTTTGTAATTTTGAACCGAACATTCGTCCCTTGAGATTCAAGTCGACAAATACAATATTTCGTTGAGGAAAGTATAATGAATTTGTATAAAATGAAATGTTTTTTTTTTTGTCTATTTTAAATTATGGATAATAGTCGTCCCTTGTTTACTTTGAGATTTCGATGTAGGTATTTTTTTTTGTCTATTTTAAATTATGGATAATTGTTGTCTCTTTTTTCCTTTGAGATTTCGATGTATGTAAATAGGGATGCTTTGGAATATATTCCTCGTTTCGCATGAAGAATACATGGAAATTTTATGTGAAAATGACGTTTGAATTGAGAGAAAGTGTGAGATGTCATAATTCGACCAAAACTTTTCGTTCTACATAAAGTAGAATATTATCTCAAGGCCTGAGCCTGAAATAATATTGAAGTACCCAATAAGTTGAGAATGACGTACTCATTATTTCTTTGGTGAAAAATGAACTTGAACTACCCAATCTTATTCATACACGGAATTGATAATTTTGCTAATTTTTTTCTTACAAAATACTCACGGTAAAATTCACATCATATTGTCATCTACAAGCAAGTGCACAGTTCATCGTTGAATTTCTAGTGGTTATACATTTCAAAAATAATGAAAATCGATGTTTTGGGGAAAAAATTGACACACCGAATAGTATTTCTCGAGTGTTTCCATCTGGAGTATAATTAGTTGCAGAAAAACTGATGCAATATTCACAAATTGAATTTCCTCATTGTAATAATATTTTTAAATAAAAAAGAATGAATTGAACATCAAAATAATAATATTTGCTCGATTTAGCCAGTGAAAGTTTATATTTACAAAATTCTGGTGATTGTTGAAATTTCAGAGTAATTACAAGTATAAACAATTTTATTAGTATATTTTAATGAAATAACTTGTGTTTTCGAATGATTACTTTTTGAAAAGTATTTTGATTTGTTTGATGAAAAATTCATTAGGTCGCCCTTTATTAATGAGATTGTTCAAGCCTGCTGTTCTTTTATGAGATTTTCTAAAACATATGGAAATAATAGAAGATGTAGTTTTATGGCTGTGTGAAATTACAATAGGTAAATTCTTCTTCAACTTTTGAAAGCAAAGCCTTACGAATGAAAGAAGTTCCATTGGTAGATGGGTGAGTGAGGGAGTACTTTGTCTCGAGTAAAATGTTCGTTTCAATCGTGGTCATCTTTAAAAACATCCCCTACTTCGCCTCATCTACATCTACTGTACTTTTTTCCCCATTATCAAACTTCAAAAAAGGTTGAAGTATGCGACTAATCACCAGATTGCGACTGATTTATTTTGCAAATGCCTTGCTGTTTCTAGTATTTGATGAGGCATACAACTAATTTAATGTTTTCAACTATTAGAGTTGAACCATTTGATGAACATATTTTGGTTGAAATGCTTATTTGCAGAATATTTTTTTTTGGGTGGGGGAGTGAATATGAAGGGGAAAAAAGGCAGATGTGAGTTTGAACGTCGATATCAATATTTCTGTTGGAAATTCCGTACAGAATGAGTCAAAGATGAAGCAGAAAGGTATGAAATTGTGTGATATTGCGTTACAATATTGGTTTATGGATGTAAACTGCATTATATAGAATCGACTTATGAAATCATGAAAATTTCTTTTTCATTGAAGAGAAATTTCATTGCGGAATGCGTTAGGAATTATCGTTTTTCGTTAAGGAATTTCGACTCCACCCTTCGTTTTAAGGGCAAATTCAGGGGTCGAGAAGTGGAAAAAATGAAAAACGGTTAAATTCTTTACCAGAATCCGCAATGAAAAAATAAAAGATTTCTATTCCAATTATGATTTGTTCCAATTAAGAGTTTTATGACGTCATAAGTATTTGAAAAAAGCGATTTGTAAGATATGATTCTGAATTGTGACATTCTCTCACGTTAATCCCTATGTGACATCACGTACATCTTGAACGAATAATTTCATACAGTGACGTAGGTAATTGAAAACAGAATTAAATGGTTACCAAAAAAAAAAAATAAATAAAAAAAATAACGCCGAACTGTTAATGTTGAAAATTTTGAATTTCTTTGGTCTCAGTCGTAACGGTCAGAAAAAGACGCTAAAAATCCTAAGTATGGCCCCATTCTCGTGTGTAGTAAATAGTTGATTCTTTTTTGTCCCCCCTTCTTTTTTTTCCTTTTTTTTTCTTTCAATTATTGTGAAGTGGAAATTATTTAGTAATTTTGATTCCTCGAGTGTCGATGTGAAACAGTAAACGAAAGATTTGGATTACGTTCGATGCTATTGAAAATTTTTGTGAACTGCAAAACAGGTTCGTACGTTTTTGAGTTCGTTAGAAAAACAGTAGCCGCCATAATTGGTTCTGTTGATAAGGGAACCTCTATTAAATAATCATCATTTTATCACTTTTTATCTCGAGTATCTTGGAGGGAAAATGAGTCGGTATTATGTTGAACAAAAACACTGCGATAATAACTGGGAGGGCCTGGAGATTATCCTTATGGGAAAAAACTTGAAGATTCAACTGAACCGCAATAGGTTCCTATGTGCTCACTGCTCAAGATTTGAAGCTTTTTTTCGTTCACTATCGCTTCGATCATGTAAGTTACATGAGCCCGAAACGATAAGTATTTGAAAAAGTATCTGAGAATGATGCATAATTTTTCACCCTAGTGAAATATTTTTTTGCTGAATGTTTTTGTTTGGAAAAATGCCCCAGTTATTGACAGGAATTTTAATATTTTTTTTCTTTGTTTGAATGTAATCTGCGTCTGCAGAGTGTAAACCTATTTCGAATCATTTTATTTTCATTTCGACGTGGGTTCTTGGTTCCTGTTTGTTGGTTCTTATAGTCTGCGACATTTTCACCCTATTTGTTAGTGTATTTAATTATAGACATAACTGGAAATTTTTCAAAATAGTCCGCCCATTCTCTTTTCTGTTTATCGTTAATATCCTGCAACATGATAACAATTTTTCCGATCTTTTAGAAATATGAGTGTATTAATAAACTGAAAGAAATTTTCAATTTGAATATAATCTTACTAAGTAGGTACGTAAACGATTCAAAAAAACAGAACTGCCTCTTCCATCTATTCTTGAATATAACCAAATGGAATAGAGAAATCTTATAAGTCGTTCTGAAAATTTTCTTACTGAAATAAATTTTGATAGTAAATTTTGCTATCTGTATGAGAAAGCGGGGACGATTCAAGCTTTGAAGTAAAAATTACCACAAAAGTAGTAGAATATGCTATCTGTCTTATAGATTTAAATAGTTATGAGACTTGATATACGAAATAATATGTACTTATCTTATTAGATATTCAGTGAATTCGAAGTGAGAAAAAGAAAAGATATTAACCCTATCTTCTTATCTATTTCTATTCGATAAAATTTAAAAATGCTTTCAACTTGACCTCTGCTTGCCTGCTATCATGAAAAATGTTTTCCACGAACCACAAAGTGCATGTTTTATTGACTTCTGAGATGATACTGTACTTCAAAAACATCGTTACGTTATGCATTTGATGAAATTTTTCAGCTGACGATATCAAAAATATTCGTGAGGTTCGTCTCAAGTGTTTTATTCTGCGTATAGTCCGTTGTTCCAGTTGAAGAGTTCCATATAACGTCATAATTCACAAGGATCTGAAGAAAGCGATTGGTTTAAATCAAAAATACCATATCAGTATTTTGGGTTCATATTTCTTTTCGTATTTTTGTTGGTTTTGGAAATTGCCTTTTTTTCGTGATTTTTTTCATTCAACTTTGATTCCTTTTGAGGGTTTCTGTAAGTATTTTATTTTTATTTAACTTCAGAATGCAGAGGTGTGATTATAGTATGATAGTTTTATAAAAAGAAAGGTATACATAAATGTGCCTTTCGGATTGAGGGTATTTATGGGCTTTCATTGTCCACGTCCGAATAATTGTATGGAGTATTTCCCTTGATTTTTCAAAATAACCTCTTCTGCCCTCAAATAATTAAAGAGCCAGTGACTAAATATTATACTTTCATGATGAAAAACACATGTTCAGCAGGTTTCATTATCCATACGGGAGAAAATAAATTGTACACAAAAACGTGTAATTTGCACACCTATGTAATCTGCACACAATACATGGTCTGTCAAAAAAATTCCCGGATAGTTAATCTAACCGACGATGTGATGACACTGAAGTGACACTAACGGTTGTGGCATGTTCGTACATTGGTCAGCTCATTGTGTGCAAAGTTTCAGATTAATTGGTTTAGCCACTCAGTTTCAAACGCATGGACTAATACTGCAGGGTAAAGTCGTATGCCGATTTTTTAAGAAAACAAAAATTAAACATAATTTTTGATAGAACTTTTAACCAACTAAATTAGGGGAGACGAATTCCAAAATTATATAAATGTCAAGTCAAATATGTGGTTAGGTTACACTTGCACAATCAGCTTCGTATAAGTTGTTGGGACTAATCAGGGAGAGGCGGGAATCAGTGAAAAATAATGCACGGAAAAAAAGGCTACAAAAAACACTCACACACACACACACACACACACACACACACACACACACACTCATTACAAAATATAGTCGATCCTCTGAATGTGAAACTTCATATGCGACTGTGCAATCGAACCCCAACCGTCGGCGTTACGTCAGTGCTGCCAAATTGCAATTTTAATTTTTTTGTCCGCAAATTGTTTTCCTCAACACCATTTTTAACTGATTTCCGCCCTTCACTGAACCCTCCTACCCACTTGTACGATGCTGACTGAGACAGTATAGCTTCACCACATTATCTGACTCAACATTTTTCGAATTTTCGCATTCATCTTTCTCATGCCAGTCAAAAATTTGATGGTCGTTTTAATTTTTTCTTTAAACTGCCATGCACGTTTACACTGAATTATAATTCCATGCATTTGCAATATAATGACTGAACCGATCAAGGTGAAAATTCACACATAATGAGGCATGAGCTGACGAGTGTATAATCACACCCCAATAGTCCGCTTTGCCTCAGTGTTGCCATATCGCTGGTTTAATTTTCTGTCCGGGAACTTTTTTGACATACCATGTAAGAAGAAGAGTAATTTGCACACGTATGTAATTAGCACACAAATAATGCAGATGTAAATTGCACACGCATTAAGAAATGAAGGAACGAAATGGGCACATGTAAATTGCACACACGTAAAAAAAGGAAGGAACGAGATTGCAAATTGCACAACAAAAAATTGTACTCTAAATTCCCCAGACTTAAGGGTGTAGTTTCTTTGAAATTTTGCTCCAATTGTTTCTTATAGAGCATTAAAAACTTGACATTTTTCAGCATTTTATAACTCAAGAACTAATCCTCGAATGAGCTGACTAGAAGTATTTTCCAACTATATTTTGCCAAAGTTTCAAATCAGTCAGTTCAGCACTATAAATGACTAAGGATTAAGATTTAAGGCATAAATAAATTCCCAATACATACGTGTCCAGAATACCTTCTCGCCCAGAGGGCGCACTTCACGTACGTGTGCACTTCACCCAAATAATTTAGTAACGTGTGTGCAATTTACATGCGCCCATCCATACTCTGCTGAAATACTAATTTCTGATTGGTCAAAACTTGACCACGCTGAAGTAATGGGCTATAAAATATTTTTCAGAAACATAATCGGATGCGAAAATTAGAATTCGCCTCGTTTGATTTCTCTTTTCTAATTTCTACTTTCTAGACAATGCTGTGATACACCCTAAGATTTTTTTTTCTTTTGGCACTATACAGGAACACTTCGGCCTTCGATTGAAACTATTTATTTCTCACTCCTCTTACTGAGTTTTGACGTGTAATGATGGTGGAGAGTTTTCTTTTTTGTTTATGTCTGGAGTGAACAAATTTTTCCTAATGAATATTGTGGAGCACTTATGTTTGAGAAAAATTGCAATTTCGTATGAAATATTCGATATATTTGAATGGAGGCGATAACGAAGCCACTTCAGCGCTTATTCGGTTTTAAGAAATTTACAGAAACATTCATTGCAGACTTTTTGATTTTGATTTTTAAAATTTTCTCAGTGAAAAATGTATTTGTGCTTTCTAGTCTTCGATTTCTCAGTTTCGCACCAGTTTCATTGAAAAAATATTTTTGTAAGATGCTTGTGCAGCTGCCATATTTGATGAAAATATTTATATTCGAAGTACAGTGGTCAGGTAGCGATGCAACGGGTAATTTTGAAAAATGTCTTGGGAGGTGTCCTTTTCGAACAATTGAAGTGAAAAAAAATAAAATAAAATTCTTCGTCACGAAGTTGAAAAAGAAAAACATTATGTAGAAACTGAAACTTATTTTTACTTCTTTTTTATAAATTTATTCAGTAGGTACATTCCTTTTTTCCTTTGAAAAAACAGCTCGCCAATATACTTGCTCTAATTAGATTTCTATTTCTGCTGCACATGATGTCAGTTAACTAATTATTTTATCATACAGACTATATAGTGACTAGATACTTAGAATATAAAGCTTCATTATTATTAACTATTATTACCTATTATTAATAAAATTGTTTCAAAAAAGAAAAAATTAAGAAGAAAAATCATTTTGGAAGCAGTGACAGATATTAATCTCCCCCAAAGCAATTTTTACGAAATAAGTGAAAAAGAACTTCTCTTTCAAGTAAAAAAATACTGTTTCATTTGAGCAGTTGTAAATTTTTCAAACCTGCCCGGAACTTATATTATTATTTTATTACGAATGATTCTTCTGAAGGGCAGGATGCGCATTACGAATATTTTTCGTGATCCGAGGCCAATCAAGGTACTGCTTTTGGCGCGTCATTCAATAATAATGATATAACTAGTAAAGCTACGAATGCCAAAAGGAAGCCAACATGTTGTTCGATCAATGAAATAATAGCATCTCTTTTACTCGTACTCAAACTGTGCTCCAGCATGTTCTGCATTTCTGGAATCTGGAAATGGAAACAAATTTCAGTCAAGGATGCCAACGGCAGGTATTTTCTGCTATCTTGAAAAATTGAAGGGATTTTTAGGAATTTCATGGATTTTTTTAAATGTTTTGGTGCTTTTTTTGAAGATTTAAAGGATTTTGTCTTAATTTTCTCCTTATTTTTCAAATAAGAGATGATTTTTTATCTTCGTGTTTTTAATTTTTTCAATTGAAATTCTACTTTTTAATTTTTTTATTTATTTTATATTTGATGGCTAAAATCTGAATTTTCAACGAAACGAAAAAACCGGTTTTAAGGATTTTTTTCTTTTTTTAGCTCGAAGTGGGGATGTTAACAATGTGGGTTGGCGACGCTGATTTCAGTCGCTCATTTTGAAATACCGTCGAATGGGGTGACTTTACACACTTTTTTCATGTTTTTCAACTTTGTCCTTTAATAACTCCTCCAATTTTTAAGCTATTGAAGTGAATTTGGTTTTAAAATTTAGGTCTAACATTTCTCAACACAATTGTAAAAAAAAGTTTGAGTTTGTAGCCTTCCTTCTATTTTTTATGATTTTTCAAAAAATTTGTGTAAAGTCAACCCTCAGTGGGGCGACTTTACCCATCAATTTGTTATTGACGGGTTATTGATGGGTGGGGAGGCAAAATTTGAGGATGTTTGTACTCAGAAATACGATTGAAAAGAAACTAGTCAAGTACAAACTTGAACCGTGTGAAACTGAACTGAATATTTTGAGTGTCTGTGGTTAAAAAAAAAGACGAATAAGAAAAAGGAAAAAACCATATCACCGCTTTATTTTCTTGTTCTGTTACTGGGTGAAGTGAGGTAGGGGCGGCGATCTTTTTTTTATTTTCTTCCTTCTACCTGCTTCGATCCAAATCGTATTTCGGTTTTAATTTTTGCCTGGCAATTTATTTATTGGGCTAAAACGAAGTGGGTAAAGTCGCCCCTTGAATGTAAAGTCACACCCCGTTCGACGGGTTTTCTTTTTCGAAGAACTTCATTCTTACTTAATTACCTACACATACTTTCAACTTGAAAATATAATAATATTATGTACTCGTATAAATAGGAATTGAAATTTTTTTGTTCATTAGCTAACATTGCTATGTTGGCTATTTATGGGTTTCTAGCTGGGAAAAAATAATATTCATAGTGCTCAAAATCGTAGTCCATTTTCTATTGAGCTTTCGTCAGCTCAATGGTGATCTGAAATCCATTTCAGTAATGAAAACTAGTGGTCTTGAGATACGATTTTTTCGCCCCGAAATTCTCGAAAATTCTATACTTGAAACTAAGGTAAAATACTCGGTGGTTTTGAATGAAACAGACTTCATGTCAATGCTGGTTACAAACTTTAAATGTCTAATAACTATTTAGATGAAAAACTATCTTATCTAGCTAGTTCCTATTAATTTTGCTACATTTTCGTAAATAAGTGACAATTTAATGTTCTAACTTTTACTGTATGTTTCTATACTCATATTCCTTGTTCTTCGGATATACTGAATTTTTCTTCTGCTGTGAAAAAGGTTGTTGAAAGAGCACCCTCAGAAAATGTGGAATTTGAAATTTTTATTCGAGAAAAAGTGAACAATTTTTTTTAAATTTTTACCTTCCTCATGCTCACGTATGGGGAAGTGAGGAGGATGACTATAATTTTTCGAATTGAAACTGAATTTGGGAGGACACTTCTTGTTTTGAAATTATTTCAAGATCACGTGACGACTCTTTCTTTTTTAAGATGCTACATGCACTCGCATAATTATTGGACGGAAAAGCACGATAATAACTTTATCAAACACCCCTCAAACAGTACTTCTGTACATTGAAATTATTGAAGAATTAATGTTTTCCCCCGAGTAATTTGATGGCCTTGATATTTGAGAGTTGAATTTGCATATCATCATGGTTGAACTTTGTTTTTTTCTTTCTTTTATTTTTGCTGCTGCATTCGTTTTTTATACTTACTTAATTGAAAAAAGTATAGATGAATGGATGAAACTAAATTTACGAATGAATTAGGTTAGCTATCTAGTGGGAAAGATTTTTCGCTGGAACTGACCTGCTATCAATTTTCTATACATTTCTTATACTCGTACTTAGTTTGGTAATGCAAAGAAAAAATATTTTTCGAAACTTCGTCACACTCACCATATTTGACAATGCTATGTACAAGAAGAGACCACTGGCCAAAGAGAATATATATTTGGACCAGTTTAAATTTCCCAGCGCAATCCCAATAATAATGCCCAGGAAGCAGGCGCAGGATGTGATGTAGTTCCAAAATAGAACTCGTTTCATGGAAATACCGCTTTGAAAGACAATGGCAAAATCCCCTGTAACATGAGGCATCAGATTAATGTTGAGGTTTTGAATGTTGGTTACATTGGTCTGTTGGAATGTTGTGGTGTGGTATTCGAATGATGGAATGATGCGAGGGCTACTTACCTAACTTATGCGTGTACTCTTCGAATGAAATAGCAGTTGTCAGCTTCAAACCTGTTGACATGAGATATGCATAACCGGCACCAATTGATATTCCATCCATGAAATTATTCATGAAATCACCCGCCAGGATGATAATTGCCAATTTACTCAGTTTAGCTTTTTCATTCAGCTGTAAACTTTGAAAACTACAGCGTCGCTGGCTTATCTGTAACATTCCATGTTCAAACAGTTAGTTAAGTAGTTGAGTACTTTATGGTGTAGTGAATAAGTATCGAGTATTTTCTAGCTCATCAGTTGAAGGAACTTCGAATCCTCACGCCCAATTTGTGAAGGCTGAAATAGCATTTTTGGAGTCAATACACCCCTCGAGGAAGACCCAGTCATGAATTGAGTACTTCTCTGCTCTCTTCCCCATTCGACAAATATTATGTACCTACTCGTAGTTATTTTTCAAAATTTATTCTCAATTTCATTTTGAGACTATAAAAATGAGTTTTATGGAAGTAATTTTTCCGATGAAATTCTATCGTCTCTTGATATTGATTTTATTATTTTCTCTTTATTTTAAGTCGTTCTAAGTAAGTAAATTGGTTGCTGGAATAAATGAATGAAGAAATAAATAAATACTTACAAGGGCAGGAGGAACTTTCAACTCGTTCTCGGTGGTGGATGTAGCTGTCGTCGAATTTAAGCTTAAATTTAGTTTTGATTTGAAAATATCACCCTGATTTGTAGGAGGGAATAGAGGGTGAGTGGCTTCCACATCGGTTAGGGGTAGCGATGGTCCGCCATTTCGAGATTTTTGATGATTATCAGATTTTTTTGCCGGTACCTTACTGGTATTCTCTACACGTTGTTCATTCTGAAACATAAAACATAATTTTTTTCATCAGAAATTTGCTTCGACCTCTCCGTTGGGTACTACTAGCTTTTCTGTTTATATTATCTCATGCTGCTAAACTTCGATGTTGGAATTTGTAAGTGGAGCTCACCTGAATTGTTACCTTTCGCAAAATGATGGAAAAATTCTGTACGATTAAAATGAACCACACTCCAGCCATTGAAAACACTGAAATATGCAAGTAGTTTGGAGACAGCAACCATAGTTCATAAGCCTGTAAGGAGGAATGAACGGATGAATTTTTCAATGCACGTAGAATGAGATGTAAAATGTAGAATAAGTAGAATACCGAATGAGGTGAAATTATTTCTTTACATACTTATTATTATTCTCCTTATTTTACATAATATAGTACATATTTTTCATGCCAAATACTTGCTCTAATTTACTTATTCTACGTGAAGAATAACGGCGTAAATTTGGCATAATTTTTTACATTCCATATCTAGTTTTTCGAATTCACCCTGTAATTTGAATATCGTCATCGTCTTACCTCTGGTATAAGTTGACACAGAGAAGAGGTGATCAATGATCCGCAGCTGAGACCAACCAGCACATTCATTACATGATTCTGATAGGCACCATTGAGTAGTGGTAACAGTAGATATCCCCATAATCCGGATAAACTGATGAAAAATGCTGAACCAACAGAATATGTCCACACTGTGAAAATAAAAATTGAGTCTGTAGATAAATTGATTTTTCACCATATAATGTCACTTGAGTTGCACTTGTACAGTGGTGCATTAAGGGTGTAAGTGATTAATGATGACTTCAAACGTATCTGAACTTTGCACTTCGATAGTGTAGAGTTCAGCAATGTGGTCTGGAGCATAAAAGTGTTATCTACATATTTGCAGTTTTTTTTAAACATTTTTGGTTTTTCTCCCTTGAATGTGAAAAGTTTCATTCTATGTAATGAGATGCACCGTGTCGTTGCACTCTGATCGCCTTTTAAAAGAGGGCACAGATACACTAAACAGTTTTTGTGCATCTGTGATCGTTAGTCGTACCTTGTAAATGAGAGAGTCGCCCATGTTGATTAGGATCTATTTCTGGTACTGGCAGTGAAGGTGAAGCTGATGGCAGCCCTTGGGCTCTACTTTCTTCATTGTCACTGGAGACCATCGAACCGCATTTTACGCCCGCATTTATTTCGCGAAATGTGCACTGTCAACAATTAATATTTTTTGTTTATACCGTAATGAGGATTATTTTCGTTGAATTTGCTGAAATCTCAGTTGAAATTGATCCTTGAAAAAGGAAGGTTTCATGAGGGCCCTTTGAGTAATAATTGAAATAAATTGAGTTACCAGTTTTTGAACAAAACAAAAAGTGAGTTGTTGGTGTATTGTACTCGTTGACCTTTTGAGCGGGTGAAATCTGAATTGTGGTTTCGGCTTGGTAAAAGCCAAAATTCTAGTCCCTAAGAGGATGGAAATTGTGCCAGTTTTGTATTGAAGCCATTGTATTAATCAAATATGAAAAAATCTCGAGTTTATCGAACACGTAAATTCAACTTTTTGGTAAAATGTAAAAAATCTTGAGTTTATCGAACATGTAACTTCAACTTTTTGGTGAAACGTATCAAACGTTGACGTATCAACACTGTAAGTACCAGGTGGCATCATATACGACGCCTCTCAAAATTTTGACATGGAAGGAACAATTTTTGAGACGTCCAGACTTATGTCATACGACGCCACCTGGTCCTTTGAGTAATCGAGTAAAACCTGGTTTTTCAAGTGTTGAACCGAGAACTCGTGGAACAATTTTGGGAAATTTTCCATTCTATGAGAATGTTAATCCATTTCATTGAAACAGAAAGTGGATGACGAATATCTCCTTTGGTTGTCTTTGGCCCGTATTTACGGAGATTGGTAAAAATGTTGAATTTCTATCAATATCGCAAAATTTGTGTTTTCAGTTGAGCGTGTACCCTTATCAATGTGTGTAGAAAGTCAAAATCCACATGTCTTAATTCTGTGTGTACCACTTACTGATCTTGGTTCCCCGTATTTTCTAAGTCACTTGAGGTTTTTGGGCCCTTGAAATAGGTTTAGAAACACTTCTGCCGTAAGAAATGAGAAAAGTATCAAGTTTTATGTACTAATTGTTTGGTAATGCGATAAATAGCTTCAAAATTTTAATTTTATAACGACTTGAAGATGAAGTGTGTTTTCGTACCCCCTCTCACTGTTGGGATTGAAAATTAAAATGGAGATTCACCCTGCTGAACCCTGCCAACTACACAATGTGGCCAGTCTCATGAGTTGAAAACGCAAAAAAGTTTGTTTTTCCTCTGAAACCTGATCAACTGATCATCACATGCGTGTAACAATTGAATATGAGATGATTTAAATACTTATTTGTTACATTGTACCATAAATTAAAGTCCACATAATTGCTAAAACGCTGTAAGCGGTAAAAGATGTGAACAAATGTACTTATGTAAATTCAAGAAAAACACTGTTAAGTTTATATCAAATTGTGTGTCGGTATGTTCAAATAAAAAAAAAAAACTACGAGGATGAAAACTAACGGCGTCACGCCCAATTATGAAAGTTTATTTACATCATAGATAGTGGCCAGAATATCGTAATAGCTATAAAATAGGTAGCTGATAAAATTCTCGACAACAAATGTGCCGTAAAAACGAACGACGATAGAGAAAAATGTAACTACACAACGATTTTGTTGTTGTTTTTTTTTTTTTAATCGAAAAGTAGTGAGAAAGAGAGATGATACGAGAACGAAAATATTGCGACAAGTTTGCAAAATGTCGCATAATAATGTAATATCGAGAGATGGTACTCGAGGACTACTTACATTGGTCGAGGATCGATTGATGGGCGCTGCCTGCGCAATTTCTTGGTGGCTGAAGCTGGAAGCGGAATTTGCCTGGTAGGCCAAGAAGATGAATAGAATTCGTATCGTTCGCATTTTGCTGCTCCCATGGACGGCACTTTTGATGTGGTGCAAGTGGCCCCAAAATACAGGAAAGACAATACGAGACCAGGCGAGATGTGTAACACACAAAAACATAATAATATATTGCTATAATGTGTGTACTGCTTGTTCACTCTGACGTCTTATCAGCTTTTTTTTTATTTTTCTTATTCTTCTTTTTTTTTTTTTTTTAATTTTCTTCCTACCGTAGTACAATATTATACATATTCGATTCGGCTGTGTACAGGTTTTAAGCGCTTATCTTGAAGGTTGCGATAAGAGAGAACGGCGGTTTTAATGAAGTAATTATGAAAAGTAAGAAAAAGACAGACGTTATAATGTACTCGAGAATAACCGCGTATAATCAAGTGGCTACTGTCATTCAGTCGGCCAGATAACAATACCCGAAGATAGCTTCACAATAACAAAGGAAAAATTTTACAAGCATAATTATTATTACATTTTGATCGAATTTTTGAGCGCTTGTTTGGATAAAATGAAGATACTGAACGCGAAATGTTCGGTTGTCACCGTAATACTGGTTTGATAATTATGATTGGAAATAAAATCGTTTCGAGTGTTGAGATGTACATATACATACGAGCACCCAGAGTCATAGACCTCGGTTAGTCGACTGAATAAGTGGTGGTTCAGTAGCGAGTCGATAGGTGGTGATATTATGTAAGTACCTGCGCAATACTTTTTTTTTTTTCAACATAACCAATCCGAAGAGAAGACTTCCTGTAAATCATACCTATGAAGAGGCGTTGAGCCTTTGATTTTACTTTCGGTATTGTGTTTCAGTCTGTTCTACAAGTTGTAATCATTTATTTTTCATTCAAAACTGGGATGATCGGTTTTCTTCTCTCGTTCTATTCGTTTTCGTTATTCTCTTTTGAGGGTTTGCGTGTAAGTATTTTACTTATTCGAATTTAAGCGAGGACAAAGATGATCTATTTTGATGAAGAAAAAAAAAAAAGGAAAATTAAAGTTCACTGATTTTTGATCATTTCCTGTACAAAATGCCTTTTTTTTTTTTTCGTGTTGAAATTGTGATTTTGTAGAGCAAGAAATTTTTTTAATCTAATTTGAAAAAAAAATGAAAATACTCAATTGTTGATTGAGCCAAATTCATAATTATCAACACCATTCAGAAACTATATTCATTTGAAGAAGATGTTCTCATTACCTAATTTAGCTATATTTTCAACAATTAGTGAAATATTCGGTCTGGTTAGTCGAGGGTTGTTATTTTTTTGACATACTTTTTCTGCACTCATTTTTTCATTCTTGATAAATGACCGGTTAAATTTGGTTGATTTTTTTTTTTCCATTTTGTCCACACAGATATATTCTACATACACCAACTATTTAGTTGAGCTTGTTTGGGAGGCGCTAGAAATTTTTTTATCTGTGAAGTTTCTTTTAAAAAACAAACTACAAAAAATCACAATTATTTTTCAAATTCTCCTGCTGGATTCTAAAACCCTGATGTTGAAATTTATCTCGAGGTTGGATGTAAGTCCCTCAAAATATCAACTCTCTAGCTATATATTGGACTCTTGAGATATATTTGAAGAAGCATAACAGTGCACGGTGAAAGAAACGATTCTTTGTCCTCCTTTAATTTAATTTATTTTGTAATTATTCTCGAGTGTGGTTCGAAATGTTTGTGGATCCCTGCTTTGAGACCTTATTTTTGACGAGTGACTCTCGTCTGTTGTAATTTTGGGAGTCGGGAATAAAAAAATTTTTTCTGGAAAGAAGAAAAACCCTAATAAAAAGCTGGCTTACATTTTCGTTGAAGTGCGGAGGAGGGTTCAAATTTGCCCCTCCGGTGGAAAATGAAATCACAAATAATTTTAGAAAAAATTTTGAATGAAACAGAAGACAATTTGAGCCTGTTTCAGCGCTTTTGTTTTGATTAAAAACAAGTGATTGAATTGTTTGCGTTTGGTAGAAGTTTTGTAAGTACGTATTTGAATGGGGTGCTATATTTTTTACATAGTTGAAAAAAAAATTGACGTTCAATTACTTCTAGTTGAAGCAAGTAATACATGTTGCTCGGTGTCGAAACTACCCGATGGGCAAAAAATGAGAAAATGATCCGGAAAATGAGAATTTTATCCGTTGTCAGTCCGTTTTTATTTTCAACCATCGGATCTGAAAATTTGCAGATATTTTTGTTATCTTGATTATTTTTCCAAATCCGTTTGTAAAACGGATTTCCTGATTATAATCAGTGATAATTTTTGGGCAATTTTTCTAAATCCGTTTATAAAACGGTTTCACGGATTATAACTCGGGCCAACAAATATGATAAAACAGCCTTCACGGAAAATAATCTGGACTCATTTCCGGCAAGACTGATTACAATCCGTTCAAAATCCGTTTTAGAAGCCGGAAAACAGGAAAATTCCGGGTTATAATCTAGAAACGGATTATAACCCGGAATAAAACGGATCCGTTTTCAAAATATTTTGCCCATAGGGTAGAGGGTTGAAATCTGAAATAATACTCGTTAGAATTTACTATTGTGTTCAGTGGCGTCACCTGGCAGTATTTTATGGGTGTTCAACTTTGAGGTTCAACTACAAAAATCAAACCCTTCCTTCTCCTCCTCTTCCTCCCCCCTCCCATCACCTGAAAAAAGTAATAAAAATTGGGGAAAAATAGAAAATTACCAAACTGAAAAGAAAATTGAGGATCTTCAGCTGTTAAAAAAAATTTTGGAGGAAGGAGAAAAAGAAGAAACGCAAGAATACAAGTGCCTTCTCCTTTCTTTGTTATTTTTAATTTTTTTTTTAATTTTACTTTTTCCATTCTATTTTCTTATTTGATAGTAACTTATTAATTAATGATTGATTAATGAGTAGAGACCGGATTCCTCGGCACAGAAAAGTGAAAAAATTGGCATTGAAAACTTCATTTTTGGCATTATTTGGCAGTAACCTACAAAAACCCCTCAAAAGCAACAAAAAAGTAAAAAAGTAATGAAATTCTATTTCAGAGACAAAAAAAAATACATTTTTATAAAAATTTATCACTATGCGGTATGAATTGTGCAGTTATGTATGAGAGTGAGAGCTGTCAATATCAGTCGCTAACTACTTTTTTCTCATTTTTGGCATTTTTTGGCAAAATAAAAATTTTTTCCTGGGTTCTATTCCCCCCGATTCGTGCTCATATGTAAAAATTACCCTCCCGCCCCTTCAGGAACAAAAGTAACAAATGCCGAGGAATCCGCCCTATGGGCAAAATATTTTGAAAACGGATCCGTTTTATTCCGGGTTATAATCCGTTTCTGGATTATAACCCGGAATTTTCCTGTTTTCCGGCTTCTAAAACGGATTTCGAACGGATTGTAATCAGTCTTGCCGGAAATGAGTCCGGATTATTTTCCGTGAAGGCTGTTTTATCATATTTGTTGGCCCGGGTTATAATCCGTGAAACCGTTTTACAAACGGATTTAGAAAAATTGCCCAAAAATTATCACCGATTATAATCAGGAAATCCATTTTACAAACGGATTTGGAGAAATAATCAAGATGATAAAAATATCTGCAAATTTTCAGATCCGATGGTCGAAAATAAAAACGGACTGACAACAGATAAAATTCTCATTTTCCGGATCATTTTCTCATTTTTTGCCCATCGGGCGGGTCTCTATTAATGAGTAATGAATTTTATTTTTTTTTAATTTGATTGGGTGTGCAGTGAACACCTTGCACACCCACAGCAGACGCCACTGATTGTGTTCAATCAGTTCATCATAATTTTGGCATCATTACACCTATTCTCATGTAAAATGAAACATTTTGAGAAAAAGAAATGTGCTTTTTTTTTTTTTTTTGCCATAATATAAACATCACAAAGTACAAAGAACAACAAAGCAAGAAACTCACATAATATTACGTGAGTTTATGTATCTATTCAACTAATTAATTTCAGCTTGATCACTGTCGAAGCGGCCTTGTTATTGAGTGTTGAAGTTGTGATTCACGATTTGCGTACATCACCTGCTCTCCTTCTTCCCCCACGCCCTCCCCACTTCCATACATACGTAAATCGTAAATGTGATACAAATCAATTCTGGTCTTTCTTGTTTGCGATCAATGTTCTCATCCGCAGATTTGATTTCTCAGATTGCATGGCGAGTAAATAATAATCAAGCGCAGAAAAAACAAAAAACAAAAAATCAAAACAAAAACCTAACAGCCGTTGTTTTGGTTGTAATTGCTTTTATGTCGTGAGGTGTGCAGTGTGTGCCGCACCACAGTTCTTGATCATTTTTATTATTATGATATTTCAAAGAAAATGAGTGAATTTGCAGACTGAAATGAATAATATATTTTGAAAAAGAATGAAAAACAACAAAGCACGAGTAAATAATTTTGGTGTAATTATTTTGAATATACGTATAGGTGCCGTATTTGCCGACCAAATCTAGAAGTTGATAAGTCCCCCATAAATCTTTTTTTAATTTTTCCTAACCAAATCTAAGATAGTTAGATCTTGAATGATATTTGTCCCTTTCGGCTGGAAGGGTTTGGAGAGCTGAGCGAAGAAGCGAATTCCTCAGAGGGGCGAAACCCCCCTTAAAATGAATTGGAAAATGGAAAAAAGTCACTCGTAAATTTATTCCAATAACATTATCGTTCACTGTACGACAAAATCGTAGATATAAACTCACGGTTCGAAGTCATAAAAACATTTTTCCCGAGACACTTTTTCCTGAAGAGGGGGTTGGAATTTTGGTTGAAAGATAGAACATAGTATTACGTTATATTGTGTGCCTACCTGTTTTTGATATTCTGTAACTCTTTCTAGCTCGACATGTGTTGAAATTTACGTTTAGGAAGAGTAATTTTACATAAGGCATTGTATAAAACTATTCGGATCTTTCGAGAAGGAAGGTATTCGTTGCCAATAATGGTACACCAATTAATTGATGATGTTGAATGTAATTTGTAATGAATATTGTATATTATAGTAGTTTTAATGTGAATTTTTTTTCTCCGGTTTCAGGTGAGTCTTATCGAACCTGTTTACGTTTGATTTTCGTCTGTTGTAATCGATAATGAAGATGGTACAGGGAAGAACAGTTGGTTGAATTTTCAAGGGTAAGCGAACAATTTAGCTGTATGGAATTTTCATGCAAAATTACTGCGTGGAAATAATTTTGCTTATACAGGGTGTTCAACGGTCGTGTCTAAGTCTTACCGTTGTCCCAAAAATGTGTATTTTTTGAAGACCTATGCAAGTCGTGATTTTTAATACCTCCTCCCCCCACTCCACCCGCGTACCTACTCTAATTTTCTATAGCAATGATTATGGGATAAATAACTTTCAGAGGTCGAAGTCAGAGGCGCACCCAAGGTGGGAATTACATTGGCTGGCGCTTCGTCAAGCATTTGGTTTTATTTAAAAAAAAATTTTTGAATTTGAAAAAGTTTTCGCCCTCAGCGCGAATTTCTTATCGAGATTTCGTTTTTGTGATGAATTTTTAGTCACACCCGATTTTTTTTCCATGAAATAAAACGTCTTTAAATGGAGCCCTTTCGGGGCGACCTATGGAATTTGCTGGGTACTTTTTAAGCGCCTCTGAATTCTGAAATGATTTATTATTCTTGTAAAAATTTGTGTTGAGTGTGATTTTTCATGACAAAATAACCATGCCTTAAGAATTTTACGATGAATTTGTCGCAAGTCACCTTTTCCTTTTCTTAAATTATGTTAGACACCTTGTTATAGCTTCAATTCAATTGGTAGCTTTATTGGATGCTGATAATAATATTGTTTTACACTTCACAACTAACCGCTTCCATGCAAAGTAATCCGTTGGTTTGATTTGAGAATATGGTTGATTTTGTAATATTTAGCCATGCTTTCGAACTCAACTGCGATTCATAATTCATTTAATCCATACTTTGGGTATGATTCAAAATAGGCACCCTAAATGTATTTCTATTGAAATTATGTATGAAATGTCGAAATGTTTGTTACTAATCAATTTGATTTCAACGCACAGAAAGTTGATAATATAAATTCCCCACTCTTGAAAATTTGGTGGATTGAGGGAGTTGGACTAAAATCGGCCACCTAACAATTCGGTAACTTATTAACTTTTAAGAACGTTGGTAACCGTGAACTATTTTTCGTGAAAGTTGCTGGTGACTTGTTAACCAGTAGTTTGCAACGCATTTGATGTGAATATTTTAAGAGCTTCTGTTTTACTTGCTGCCTGACACCATGAACGACGTATTTTATTCAGCTGAAAGATAGCTCTAGTATAGTGTCGGATTCTTGAAGAGAGTTTATAATATGCGTACGAAAATAATGATTGCATGTGTTATTTAAATTGTACTCAGCTGCTACTCATTATCGGTATCGAAAGTACTCTACAAAAAAAATTTGACCAAGCAGTTGAATTGGATACGCATCAATCTCACTGAATAATTAAAAATAATAATTTCGTTGGTCCTTATCAGTACATATACATGTAACATGTTTTACACCTTTTAGTAAAATTGGTATACTTATTCCATGAATATGTTCCAAAATGTTGATTTTAAATTTCTTTCACCTTGTTCTTTCTTTCACTGATGTTTGAAAATTGGCTGCTAATCTCCTAATTTTAAATACCATTCTCTTTTTTTCTCTGTCATTGTTCTGGCACGATATTCACCGAATGTTTATCGATTCTGCGCATATTTTCCTAGGCAGATCAAATGAAACGAGCTGAAAAAAGACTTTGAGGTGTTTTACTGGTTTCGCACAATTTTTTTTTTTTTTCATTTTCAAGGGTGGAAATAGGAAAATGCGCCGATTTTTTGCAGGCTGCGATTGCCAGCAGGAAACGATCATTGTCGAATCAGGAAAGGCAAATGCATTTTTTAATATATCGACGTTCAAGGTTACAGTAATTTTTTAGGCTAACTGCATCAAATGGTGATGGCTATTCTCACCTTTCTTTATAGGATTGACTGGGGTAGTGCTGGAGGGGATCAGCCTTATTCAAAAGACTGAAGATTATTATAAATTGATAACATTTTTCCTGTATTATTTTCTTTAATAATCGTTTGTCGTCGTGTTCATCAAATTCCGTAGCACCTATCCTGTTTTTTTCTGTATTCCGATTTTTTTGACAGCGTTATGAAGAATTACGGACTATATATTGTGTTAAAAATCCTGCCCCGAATTGTGGCGTTGAATTTTGTGCCTCGCGATCGGTGAGAACGGTGTGACTATGGTCACCCTGAAAGACGAACTCAACGGCCTCAAAGCGGACTTCCTGTCGCTGCAAAACTTTCTCAAAGAGAAAATCACCAGCATCGAGTTCAAAATCAACGACATCGAGAACAAGATGTGCGTCGAGTACTCCTCCAGAAACGAAATCGCCAGCGGCGCAGCCATCGTCCAGGAGCTGGACAACCAGACGCGCAACATAATCGAGGAGTTGATGTGGGAGAGCACGCTGTCGCAGAGCGCGCTGCGCGTGCGCGAACTGTTCCGGGATTCGAACTCCCGCGAGAAATTCCTCAGGTGCTGCCTGGAGCTGGTCCTCGAGAAGGACGAACAGTATCGCAAAATGGCGGGCACGTTGTTCGGCCACCTGATTAGCCAGAACATCATCAACCAGACGAACGTGTTCAATTCGCTGTCGCCAGTGCTGCTGGTCATCGAGAACTCGAATAACTACGACACGAAAATGTGGCGCAACCTGACCGAAATACTGTTGCCCATGATTATGGACAGTCACATTAAGCTGCTGCAGGTGCAGCGCAAAGCGCAGACCATCCTCAAGCAGGAGTACTATCGCGAGTTTCTCGACCACCTATGCTGCGCCGTCGAGTCAAGTCGCAAGCATAAATTCAAGCACAAGTCGGCGGGAGCGCCGACGCCGCTGGCGCAGTCCACAACGTTTGCGGTGCCGGCGGCGGTCGGCGGTGCAGCGGCGTGCGACAAACGCGACTTCAACATGGAGCTGGCGGAAGAGTGCGCCGGCGACCTGCAGAATCTGTACGACATCGAGAGCATGTCGAAGTTCAAACCGTGCTTCGACAACTTACCGCTGGATGAGCCACACCCGCCCGCCAAGTACGACGTCGAACGATTGGTCGACAATTTGGCGCCGAACAACGTGGACGACGCGGTCAGACAACTGAAGCAGGTCGAGATGGCCGAGCTAAAAACGGCCATCGAGGACCTGATCGACCACGGCGTGCAGAAGGAGCCGGAGCAACGGCTGCTCATCGGCTCGGTGCTGGCCGGCGCAGTTGGCGCTAAGGTGTTCGACAGTAAACTGGTGGTGTGCGCGTTCTGCAAGTGCATTTTCAAATTGCAGCGTCTGATCGTCAACCAGAATACGCGCGTGCCGACTTGCGCCGCCTTCATTGACATGCTGTTGCCGTTGTTCGGCGAGCGCCACCTGAAATTCGGGCAGCTGTCGGCGGTCGCGTCGATGGCGCTGCCGGAGGAGACGAAAACGATTTTCTTGTGGTTCATGGAGCGCGCCCTCAACGAGAAGGGTCTGAGCGAAACGGCGACGACTATGCAGCCGAGCGCTGTCACCGCCAAGCTAATGAAACGAATGCGCAAGTTCATGGGCAAGTCGGCGGCGCAACCTACCGACGACGAGCAAGACGAGATCGGAGACGTGCCGACCGTCAGCGACAGAAAGGCGGTGGCTGCGCCGGCGGCTGTTGCGCCAAGAGGCCGCGTTTCGCCGATGCGGAGCGAAAGGCGCGAACCGATGAAAGCGTACGCGGCGCCAGCGCCTGCGCAACCGTCAGTCGTGTCGGCGCCGCCGAAGCACGAACCCGACGCGAACGTCGAAGAGCAGTCGGAGCACGATAAGTTCCTGAATTTGAAGCGCCAGAAGCTGCTGAAGGAGCGCATCGAGAACGCCGGCGATAAATTAGACATTAAGATCGAAGATCTGCTCAGCGATCCGAACAAGAAGTTGCAAGATGGCGACCTGGGCGGCGACCCGCAGTTGCGGCCGGACGGCCCGAAAGCGGAGGTCGAGCAGGCGCCCGCGAAGCAACCCGAGAATTTGCCGTCCAGCGCCATCAAGGAGAAGATGCAGGAAATTATCGAGCACCTGATGGAGACGGGAAATATGGAGGAATGCGTGTCGACCGTCAAGGAAACGTTCAACGAGTAAGTTGATAAATGATAACCTCCATCGAGGGGGCCCAAATGAGTGGGAGGCGTTAGTGGCGCTAAACGGCGGTAACGTGGGTGAAAAATTACGCATTCATATTATCTTCTGTAACATGTGTAGAAAATGATTCATGTGTACTTTGTGTAGAGAATGACTCGTGATCATTATTGAAAATTTGGCAATCTCTACGCGTGTTCCCTCGAATAATTTTTTTTTTTCTGAAAAATTTTGAAAAATCATTTGTTAGGGAACCTCAAACAATATTTTGCTGGTGCGTAATTTTTTACACATGTTGCTTCCTTGTCAAAATATAACTCGGTATCCCAATTAGGAAACTATGCTGAAGTCAGATCTCATAGCTTCGTCTGTTCTGGTAGTGGGAGTTATTTAACGTATCTAATTGCAAAATTCTAATTTTCAAATAATACTCTCGGTAGTTCTTGAGGTGTGAAAAGAAAGCATAATATGAGCGACGTGAAATTTTTTCCAAGTTTCTGTAAATAGTTGGAAAATACATTGCTAACAGAGCTCTATAAAATGGTTTCCAGTTCCCAAATTGTGGAGAAGGTTTGTGGCCCAAGATTTCGTACTGTTTGAAAATTCTGGGTTTTTAAAATTTATTTTATTGACATTTACGACAGTATTTTTTGTATGGCTACATTCAACTTTGTTTCGGCTGCTAAAAAACGCTGTCTGTAAATTTTTAATACGCCACTGAATTGCTTTCAAAATGAAATTTGAATTTGAGAACTACGCTTAACATAGTAAGAAAATTTTATTAACCCTCCAAGAAATGACTATTCTCATGAATGCATAATATTGCGCTCTAAATTTTTCTTAAACTATTGAATATGACGGGTCATTTTGGTCTTGTACCTGGTTTTACAATGTTGGGTCTTACATCAAATCAAGGCTGGCTTCGGTAGTCACTGCAAACTTGCCATGAGTAGGTAATAATGTGCATAATACGAGTACCTTTTCTCATGATTACTTGATACGCTAACGGGGCTGAACCCATTTCAGAAAAGTAGATAAAACAGTCGTAAAACATGCCATTGTTTAGTATTTTGCAACTATCAAGTGTAGTATTTGGCTTTCGAAAAAATGATTCGGTTAATTAATTAATAGTAATTGAATATGATTCGAAGAAATGAAAACAAGCAATTAATAGCTCGACAAAAAACAATTTTTGTTGAGCCGTGTAATGATACAGAGCTAGTAGACTTTTGCGAAGCATAGAAAACAATCGTTCATTGTCAATAGGTCAGGTTCCAGAGCAGGAATTGAGGTCAAGGTTAAGCAAGATGAATCAAAATATGTAATGTTTACATAAGTTTGAATATTATTTGTTGTGTTGAAATTCTCTCTTCCAAAAGAAAATTTTTCATTTTATCGATTTTTCATGGAAAAATGAGCTTTTGTGTGGTCTTCAAACAAAAGATAGAGCTCGACACATTGCCTCGTGGTTTGTGATTACACAACATTTATGCTTGTAATAATGTGGACTACACATTGTACAACAAATGTACGGTTAAATAAGTTCGAGTCATTTTGCTTTCTTTGATTAGTTCGGAAGGAATTTCCCTTCTCTTTCAAATGGGTTGTTTTGTGATTGACAATTCCATTCCTACCATGACATTGAATTTGTTTTGTTTTGTTTCCCTGCAACACTCTTGACGGTCCTTAAAATGGTACTACTTCATCGTTTTCCGTATTTAAGAGGCGTTTACTCGTTCGTTCTAGTCATTCTTCAAAATATATTGTATTCTCATCTCAGAAGTCGACATTTTACAAAATTTTTTCAACTTTTTTTTAAATGAAAAATTTAGATAATGCTATAAAATTATTGCTCACTGCACGATCACTTCAAGGAAAAGATACATAGGTTGTTGAATTGTCGTGGAATGATGGGAATTTTTCAAAAAATAGAACTGTATTCTTGTATTTATTGCTCTAAAAGTCAAGTTTTTTTTTTGGCAATATTACCCAAAAAGTCTTGACTTTTTTTTTCACATTAAATTTCAATTTATTAGAGTGGAAGGGAGCAAACGCTCACACGTATCAATGTACGCAGATAAAAAAGGATAGATGAGGGCAAAGGAAAAATCGTAGGAAAAGGAAAACGGATAATAGAAATATGAGATTTCAAAAGAGAAAGATAAGAAAATTTGTGGATACCTCGGGGTCCGGAAACCAAAATGCAGATTCCATGATTTAGTATTTAGTATACTCGAGCGATGGTCCAGCCCGCTGGCTATTGACAATTGGACACGAGCGATTTTGATTTAGTAAATTTTAGTCTACTCGAAGATTGGGTCCAACCTGACCTATTGACAATTGAACTCGAGCGATTGTACTTCGTTCATGTGGCTCTAGTTGACGCGAGATATCGACCGTGTGCAAGACTGGATTGTTATTCGCATTGTCTGTTGCAGGTGTCAAACTGACCTCGTGTTCAAAGCAGCTTTCGAGTACACTAAAGATAAGTCGTCCGAGTACCGAGTGCAGAGTGGCAGACTGGTTAGCGAGGCGTTCAAACACGACCCGCGCAGAATCGGGGCCCAAATTATGAACACCATATCGCTGGAGTTGGGCGATTTCGTCGACGTCCCCGAACTGTGGAATGGCATGGCCGAAATTATCTGCCCGCCCATGTTAAATGGACTGATACGGTTCGTCGACCTCAAACTGCTGCCCAAATATTTTTTGCACACGAATCACTGCGCCTCGCTGCTGTTGGCCTTGTTCAAGCAGATTATGCAGCAGAGCAGCGTCGAATGGCTGGAGGAGAATTGGAAAAAATCCAAACTCGAGCTGTCCATATTTTTGCCGCTCGGCAGTATTTACAAATTCGTTACGGATAACAAACTCGAGTTCTTGGTGAAAGACGAACAGATGGCGCAGTACAAAGAGAATGCTACCTAGACGCGCGCGCGCGTTGAAAATGCGGAAAAATTTCAGCAGAATTTTGTTACCCTGCAAAACCAGCAGCACTCGGTCGTTAGATATTGTCGTGGATCAAAATTCAACCTGTCGTTCCTAAAATCGTTGACACAGTTTTACTCTGATTCCCACTGCCTTTCCCAACTTTTTCTTGTGTATTATTATTTTTTTTTTAAAATAAGACCTTCGTTTGAAATGTGATAAAAATACAGAGAGTAGCGAATTAGGTTCCTATAAATACAGTTTAGTGTTTAAGTTTACTGTACAAAGTAGGAGTAGTCAAATTAACGAATAAAAATTGAATGTGTTGAAAATATTTCCATTCAGTTCTGCAGATCGATCATGAAGATGATATGCCAGCTGAAGGAGGTTTGGAAGATCGTAAATTGTTGGGCTTCTGTGTATAATGTGAAATTACAGGAAATTTGTTATCAATCAGGATGTAAGACTCCCCCGAGTACATTTAAGAATTAGAAAAAGTTTCTGAAACTAGTCGATGCGGTTTCTTGAGAATGCTGTATTTAAGATTCTAAAAATACAAGATCAAATGCTCATACGGAAATGGTCGATCAGTAACCAACCCGTAAATTGGTCGATCAGTAACCAACCCGTAAATTGGTCGATGCTCAGCACGACGTTCGAATGGTTTCACTTGATGTTTATGGCGCCTATCGATCGAATTGGTGTTTTGAATTATACACGATTGGGTCATTTACTGAAGTAACAAAACCAGTATTCACTACGAAATAAGCCAAATATTTGCAAACCAATGAAGCGACGTTTCTAATAATATTATTCGTATTTGCAGGTTATATAATTAGTAGTAGTAGAGTGAAAAAAAAAACTAGGTGGACTAATATGCGATGGTCATAATTCAAGAGCTAAATGCGACCACGTTTTTGTTATTGTGCAGTAAGTGAGAAAAGCAGATTAGTATTTTTTTTTATTATTTTTTTTACACTCATAGCGTCTGCGAAAAGGAAATGAAAATAGTAATCCTTTCGAAGGGGGAGGGGGAGACTGAAACCTGGCGAAAAATATAATGTATTATAGCTGATACAATTACAAGTTTTTAAAAATCTGGTCGCATAGGGTATTAGTAGTTTGTTTTCATTTTTTTTTTTGTTTGTACTTAATACTTTTATGTTTTGTTTCTTTTTGCAATCCTGCAGCGCACATTTCAAAAGTATAATTACGCTGTGACTTGTGAACTGCAGTTAAAAGCTCAATTTATCGTCTTGAAAACCGTACTTTTTTCTACCTTTTCTTTCTCCTTACCTTCTTTTTTGGGACAGGAAGGGGTGGGGAGGAGGGTCTGGTTCTTTACGGTTCTTAACTGGGTTGTTGAGACCGCAATTTTTCATTTTTATTACGAGGTAATAACTTGCTGCTTTCGATTTGTGTGTATTATACACATAGGGTGGAGGGTAGGTTTTTCCGCACAATATTTAGGAAACGCTCGATTCAGGTGTTAGCTCTTACCTACCCCTAGTGATACGGTTGTGTTCGAAGAGAAAAAGTTGCCTTGTTGTGAAAATTTTGAATGAAATGATCTTGAGATAGACGATAAAATAATAATATGCTAGTCCGTTTTTGTTTGTGGCTATGCCAATCCGTTGAGTTTAATCGATATGATTTAGCGTTGTATAATTATTTTGCTGCGGGTCGAAATATACAGACGCGTATTCACCTTACTCGTATATCTGGATGTACATTTTTGTGAGAGAAAGCAGAGGCACATTCTTGAATGTTGACCGAAAAAGTGTCGTGTGAGGGCAACTTGATAGAAATCATCTTAGTCGCCAGCAGCCACCTTATCTATAAATATTGGTGAAAGGTCATTCCAGAAACTGACCCTTACCTCCTCCCCCACCCCACCACCACCACGTATTACTTGATCATTGATACATCCTATAGCTGTTGGTAGTAATTACTTGTTTTTATTCGTTCAAATATTTTTTTTAAACCTTGAAAAATATGATGAATGATCATCAAAATCAAATTATGGAACTTAATTTGACCCGCATTCCCGTCGCCCTTTCTGTGCGTACTTGACATTCAGCCAACTGTTGAGAAGCTCGTGTACCTACTACTTCTTCATACCTGAACCATTGCTTACTATGTATCATGAATCATTGAGCAATATAATGTAATTACGAAGTGTCGGCCTATGAACTATGAACTTATATGCAATCTCGTTTCCGAGTATACATTGTAAAATTGATAAACAATTTTAATTTTGTGATAATCTTTGGCTCTTAATTTTTCATAAAAAGTAGAGATGATTGCAACATTCGAACACGTTTAACACGGATATGCTTTCGATTAGGTACCTATACTTAACAATGATATTCGTGGTATCTCTTATTGTCTAGATAAAAAAGTTCACGTTTTGATACGAATGACTTTTTCGAAACTAAGTTCACGTTCTGATATGAATGACTTTCTCGCGTATTTATATTTGTGTTAAAATCTAATATAATTTTTAGCTGTTGAAAATGGTTTGGATTCGTGGAATGGAAAAATGAATTTTTCTCGTTCTTGGATTGCAATTTCTTACGCGATATCAAGAATTGAACTGTATACCTACCTTCTTGAATGCATCTCAATCTGTCGTTTAAATAGATGGTTTGGCTGCAATGGAACTGTTTCCCCCCCTCTATTATGAGATTGTATTTTATTGATGAAATGTGTAGGATGTTCATTATCAGAGGGCTCGAGGTGTGGAAAAAGGAACGTTACAATTTCAATTTTTTCAATAATTGATTGATTTTAGTGTATTAATACTTCTCAGTGTTCACCGGATCATATTATGTAGATGTTGATTCTTTATTATTTCAATCATGTACTTACGTATAAAAAATCTGTTAGTCCGCAAAGGAAGAAATGAAGGGAAAGTCTGCCTCAGTCGAAGGTGCAAGAATATCAGAGCGTATCTTACTTCTCTTGTACAAATAATTTTCTTTCATCCTTCGTACCTTTTCCTCATCATTTTATTCCAATGAAATTGGCAAGAATTATCTGACGATGGCTTTCCATGTGGTGATTGCTCAGTATTAACTTGCTGGATGCTGAACTTTATCGAGTATAGATGATTCCGCATAAAAACTCCGACCCAGTTCTATCATCTCCCGAGTATAGTCAGGAGTGTGACCATCAGGGACGAGGAACGCGGTTACCTTGAAGGGATCTCCTCCCTTATGATATTGTTTTTATACAGTGCTGATACTCGTAGTTGCGCCATTATCAAACTTTCAAGTGAAGAAAACAACGCACGTGTCAGTTTCACTATTACATTTCAATGTGTTGACATCATCATAATAATGCGCATACCTACTCGTGAATACAACTCAAAAAATCTCCCAAGAGAAAGAACATTCAAAAACTAAAGAAGTGGAAAATAAAAAACTTTTACTTAAAGTGAGGCAGGAACTTGACAAAAAAAAAATCATTATGAGTAAAAATAACTAAAAATAACAATTATCGGTTCAATGACCTAAAATGAGGCAGAAACTTGAACAAAAAAAAAAAAATCTTCTTTGGGAAATTACAACGATCGGTTCTAAACAAGTTTCATTAGAACATCGGTTATACAGTTGTTGGTTAAATCGTCTTGCCAGTCAAAGTGGTCTTGTAATATGCCTGTTTGATCAAGCTGGTCCTGTAATTCTTGAGAGGCGGTGCGTGAACGGATCCCGACGACATCGTACAAAATGCGCTTATCGATCTACAGAAAATAGAAATCATCGATTCTAATATTTGATTTTGCAAGTAATTCCAGCAGCTTGGATACCCGGGCGTTTGTTGTTTTGGAAAGAATAGCTATTACCGTTTTGCATGGTGATAATCTAAGTTCTGACCAGGAGTCTGCCATTTCAACAATTCAGGATGACTGAAGACATTGATCGGATCTTCTGACTCGGGCGCTATCAAGCATTCGTAAAGTTCTATGTTCTTACATATGCTTAATACGGTGCCGGACAAATAGCTTCCGGCGACTCGCCTCCAGAAAATTTGCCTCAGGGACTTTTTGCCTCCAGAATAAATCGCCTCCCAAAAATTTTTTCAACTAATTTAAAAAAAAATGTTTACAATTCTAATGTACTGAGAGAAATATGACGTCTCCAGTTCATAAAATTCAATAGCGCACAACTACAGGAAACAGCCTTCACCCCCACTTGCCCCCTCTCCCTAATCACCATCCCTATCAAATAGCGCACAACTAAAGGAAACAGCCCCCCCATTTGCCCCCGCCCCCTAATCACCATCCCTATCAAATAGTGCATAACTACAGGAAACAGCCGCCCCACTTGCCAGCCCATATCACCGTCCCTCTCAAATAGCGCACATCTAAAGGAAACAGCCCCCTCCCAATTTGCCCCCCAAATCACCATCCCTATCTTCACAATTTTTTTTCCGAAGGCGAATTGGTCTGGTGGCGAATCGCCGAAGGCGAGTTGGCCGAAAAGGCGAATAGTCCGTTCCGCTGCTTAATATAAGTATAAGGGACACGAATTCATCCTCTTTCTGTTTCTGAAAACAAAACAAAACAACTACTGAAGATACCATTACAATTGTGAGTTATGTCAATAATCGTAAATGAAATTCGTTCACACATGGCGAATGTCGAATTTTAAGCTCAATAGCATAGAAATAATATTGATATGAGTGCAAGAATCAGTCTCGTTTCATTAACTCCTCAAATTCATCTTCCGTTGCACCATAAAATTCATCGAGTTCTTCATTATCAAATATCAAAGAACTGGTGAGATTGTTCAGTGACGACAGACCTCGACATTTGATAGCAGTGACGCCTGTGAACACTGCCGCCGAGCATAAAGGATGGTGTTTTAACTACTTTTGGGCAACCATATCACAGTAAAATCTTATAAATACTAGTTAAATGTTGACCTGCTTTAAAAATTGCCTGGCAACAAATTTTGTCGAATTCGACTATTGATAGAAAAACAGGTTTTTTCTTCGTAGCAACGTGCACAATCTAGTAAAAATCGAAGACCGTTGTGGGTTTCTGCATCACTTTCATCGCGATATTTTTTTTAGTCGATCCATTTCTTAAAAGCTTCAATACGTCCTAACGCGAGATGGGCAGGCATCGAAACAGAAGAGGGTTGAGGAGGAAGAAAGATGTGTGTATAGTCGGAATGCTGTGGGAAACTTTTATAATAACAGAAATTTCCCTCAAAGCTATCGGAGGAAAAGTCACGGAAACTATTTTAATAGGGAAGCTCGTCCGAACGGATACTCTCGTGCAAACATATATTTTATTTTTATCGAAGGCAGGTACATACATAAAAAACAGAGAGAGAGAGAGAGAGAGAGACGAGCAGAAAAAACAAGCAATAGTGGAGGGAGCAACGTGGGATGTCGATTTCAGTATTTTGCTGTGTGCCAGCTACAGCAGCGTAGCAGTGGTGGGCCTCAGGGGCACAGGTGGACATCGACGAAAGAAGCACTACTTTTGCGGGTCCTCCAACTTTTCGCGCGTTGCTCTCGTCGTTTCTTTTTCCATCTTTGTCTTTTTCATTTCCTTCCTCACTTGCCCTGTGAAGTTCACGATTATGTGAAAGGCCGAAAAGTTCTTTTAATTTTGAAGGCAGGCCGACCACAGGATGTGTGCGTTACTCATTTGCTCGTTCAGAAGTTGCTTCCTTACGACCTACTGCACCTTTCTGGATGCGGTCATTCTGTAATATGGGTTTGTGTAGACGTGCTTATCATAATATTGGGATACAGCACCCGTATACTTGAGTGTGTTTTTAGGGCGCGGAGAATGGATATCCGTTACAATTTGTGTAATAAATGTGCGCCGAAAAGCCCAAGTCGTCCATTTTTATTCGCAACCGAATGCGTGAAATATGTGTGGTATTTCCTGGCCGAGTGTGTTTTGTGCTGCTGTGGATGCATACGGCCGAAGTTCGGCAAATATTGCGAATTGGAATTCAGTGTTTGTCTTATACTTTTCTACCGTTCAATATCGAATGAAAAGGTATAGGATACGAATATATAATAGGAAATGGAGCTTGGCTTTAATGTTCTTGCAGCCATTCGTTATTTGTGTGTGCGATGAAAGAAATTGCGCCATATTTGATGGAACTGAAGATTGTGTTGCTCCTAGAGTACCTCTGGCTGTATGGTACGCTCCGTTTATAATATAAATCTTGAACGAATATAAATTATTCACTATACGAATATGTAAAGACTCGAAGGTCCTATAAAAGCTTGGATATGATAGAAAATGTCGATTGAAGATGCACAGTATTTAATGCTGACAGTGCCGGATCCAAGAGGGGCGGAAAGGCGGAAATTTCTCCTTCCCCCTAATCCAAAAAAAAAAAATACCGGTAATCAATCAAAAAAAAAACAATTTTCTTGAACCCCTCCCCCTTTATGCTGAAAAAATACAATCTCACCATTTTAGCATTTACCATGCTTTGAGAAAATTTGGACCCCCCCATGCTACAAATGGAGCTCTGGATCCGCCACTGAATGCTGAACGTTTAATTTAATTTCTGTCGAGAAACATTTACAATACAGACGAATTCTCGTCTTCACGCTGAACGTAGTGCGAACAATAAAAAGACCTTAAAAGCTATTATTTATGGACGACATGAGAATTTGAAAAAGGGACGAGGAAATTAATTTTTTGTATGCGGGCTACGATAACTTACAATAAATACACAACAATTTTAAAGCACCACCGTGTCAATGATTGAATATAGTGATGCTGTAATTTGTGCTGCTACTAGCGCTCCCAAGTAGATTGTACAGTTTCCCAATTACATCATCTAATTTTCTAACCCTTTTTGAAATCGCTCAAATGCGCCCCCGTATCCGTATGATATTGCAATCGAGAATCGCCAATTCTCGGACGATAGTCCTTGGCCATATAGCTTCGAGATTTTCACTAAATTTTCGTTTCTCGGCTGGCTGGAGTAACGGTATAAGGAAGGAAGGAGGAGGGAATGTGCACTCTTCACCTTATAATTAGCGTTCATTATCGTCCTTCAGACTGGAAGCACATCGTTGACGTACAAAGGGTATAAAATGGTCGTATAATGGTATGCCAATCCATTCCTTCACGTCAGCTCCCTCCCCTCCGCAGCTCCCATCGTAGTCTGTGGCTCTCATCGACGTTACCAATTAATAACGGACTTAGCTCGTTGACATCGACGATTTCCACACATTTGACCATTGTGTCGTCGTTAGTTTATAAGCGTTAGTTAAAGGGTTATGAGCGAACGGGGGATGCGGACGAACGAGTTAACGAGTATAGAAAAAAGTTTTTTTTTTTTTTTTTGTGTATAAAGTTGGACTTTTATATTTCTCGCTGCGCCGTTTTTGCTCGGCGATGTGGAAAAATGGCGAGGGGTTAAGGTACTGGGTGAAAAATTATTGACGATACGTGTCGTTTTCGACGATAAGAATACAGACAATAGCGGGAGTGCAGTTTATTAAACTTTACTATGGACGCTGGTTTATTACTTTTTGAAGCCCTTCTTTTATTTTTTCAAAATGTATTTGATTTTCTTACATGTAGAGAAAAGGTAGCCTATTATTAATTGAAAAAAAAAATGGAAAAAAAAGTGTAATAATATTTACTGTTACTTCTAGAAGTCATCGTATCGATCTAAACAAGATTTAGATGCCGTATGTGTCAAAATGAACTGAAATATGGGTAGAATTTATGCTCTCTCTGTTAGTGAATGAGAGATAGGTTTATGCCACCCTGCAGTGTTCTCAGAGTGAGGTGTGATCGCTTCTTTTTTCCAGCAATTTTTAATTATAATCAAAACGCAGAGCGAATATTACCAAATTGAAATGAAAAAGCCTTGCAATATAAGTGAAACCATATTATAGCTTTGGTATTCGATTGCTCGTTTAATGTGAAATAAATTAACTTGAACTTTTGGTATTTACAAAACCCACAATTTGGTCGATGCAAATGAATATTTTCTGCCAGAGTGGATATCTGTATATCATGTTCCACTTTTCCTTGAGCTTTCACCGAGCAACCCCCCCCCTCTCATGTTTAATGCTAAAATAGTTCTTATAATTCGAATGGCATTTTAATTTAATGATTATTTTTTTTTATACGGACATTGTGTTTTTTATGACTTCATTGACTGCATGAAACGTATTCAGTACCTGCCTATTTTGAAATTTTCTTAATAATTCACATTTTTTGTTTACAAAAATTCTTTCGTAACGATTATTGAATTTGCTCAGAGGGTTTTTCACGTTTTTCCTAATGTAATATTATAGCCACTCGTACTATTTCTCGAATTCATTCATTTCCTATTTCACCATTTTTTTCCCCCTCGGTCTTGCGATTTGGTAAGATTTTCCACCTCACCAATCAAGGTTTATTTTCGAAGTAATATTTGTAAACTAACCTTGATGGTACTTCCAGTTTGGGAACTTTTTTTCAAACAGGGAAATGTTTGATGGCTGGCGGTGAAGTTGAAATGTATTTTCTGCTCGCATTGTGAAAAAGACGATCAAATAGTGAAAAGTTGTTGGTGTTGTTTCTTTGGCTCTAAGTTGATAGATTTATTTCTTCCTCAAAAGTGAGTACCTACAAATTCGTCGATTAATACCGAGACTTCTTAACTCTGATAATTTCATTGATTTTATTATATTTTATCGAAAAAAAAAAAAAAGAAGTGGAAATTCTTTAAAAATTATCGAATATTTGTAAAGTTTTGATGATAGCTTTCTGGCTGATTTTGGTCATTATTTTTATCATGAAAAATGTACGATTATGATATTAAACAGTATCTCCTGAACTAATTTAGCTACGTACTTTTGTATAGAATTCGATTTTATTTTCTTTGAGCCGTCAAATTTTGTTTATGTAGATGGAATTATTTTAAAATTTGAATTTTGAAGGTTTCAAAAGGCTGAAGAAAGATTTCAAGTCGGAACAAAGATCTTCTTGGTGGTGGAGGAAGGGAATTCAGAAAAAACTCTTCATAAGCTTATTTATGACTGAAATATTAGTTTTATGATTAATAGGTAACTTCAGTGTAGAAAATTCATATCTACCCCAGTCTCACTGCCCATTCATTCGTTCAATTTGATAAAAAATAAGGCACTGATCCCACTCTTAAATGCTATCAGTGCCATGTAACCAGTAATTCCACATCCCCATCGCGAATTTACATGGCTTGGAGACACTTGGATATTAATGCCATTGATTTCAGTAATTTCCTCTGCCATCTGAAGTAGTGATTTATGAACCAAATTATGGAAATATTGAATACGCAAGGTAAAAAGGAAACAAGAAAGAAATGTGTGATTGTATGTTTATCTGTTTTGGGCACATCGAATCTGTATCACTTTGTTTCGACCATTCCCAAGTAAATTTAACTACGATGAAAGCAAAAAGTATTGACAGTTTTGACAGTTTGCCCTCACTTAATATTCTTGATTGAAAATGCTTAATGGTAGGAAGTTATTCTCACACTGGATTTGAAAAAAATGAAATAAAAATAAAATGTTACCTCATTCGCGTGTGAAACTGTCGAATGTTCAAATCTGGATTTAGGGCTCGTGTTGACGTGATTTGTTATATCGAAAGTATGCTATAAAAAATGTTAACACCAACAATGAAAGTTGAGATGAATTCCAAAATTGAAGAGCAGAAAATATTGCAACTCGTTCGGTTCTCCTAAACAACTAGTAGTGGTCGGCATTTTAGAATACATAATCCGAGTAAAAAAAGTCTTATATAGCTCCAAAAAAAAAATAAAAATACTTTCAGGTTTTGAAGCTTCATTCGATTACAGAAAACGTAGGAGCTAAAGTGGTGGCAAAATCTGACGAAAAATAGAACGGCGATCATTAACCAAAACTTATTTAGCCCTCTCTATTCAAAATTATTTCAATCGAAATTTCGAGCAATCAAAGTCGCAAAAAAATATTAGGCGCCGCTGATTTTCACCAAAATTAAATTATAATTCCGCCTTAATTTTGTACAGATTGCGAGAACAGAGAGAGAAACGAAAAATAGAACAGTGTGCCACTGTGTTTCTCTTAATTGCTAGCCACACACCACAAAGTATTCCACCGCAGCGCGCCGCCAAATCTCGCCGATCGTGTGCGCAGCCAGGCCTCCTCATGTCCACAAACCGCGGCCGCCATTCGTTTAATGCCAACAGCCAGCGAATACAGGCATGAACCGTACGGCATTCCGTGTCACTGCTACGTGAGACGTCGCATTAATCGGTCGCTCGGCCGAAAATCGTGTCTGCGCAAGGCGAAAGAATCGCAACACTGCTCCAGCGAGCCACAGCCACCGAAGCCACCGAAGACGGTCACTTTTGACCCGGTGCTACGGATTCGCAGCTACAGAAGTCCGTTCAGGTGCGACGACTACCACAAACCGCTGCCCGACGCCGAAGAGGAGGAGCCAATCAGAAGCCACGAATTTAATCATCGGCCAGCAGATCCCACGTTTGCGCGCCAACATGAGCCGCTGTCGGTGGGTGCTGCGCCGGCTGGACAACTGTCTCCGGTTCTGAGCCCGAAGACGAATTTCAACTGGGCGCTATGCGATAAGATAACATCGTTTTTCGGCTTCCAGAAGGTTACCACCAGTACATACGACCAGGTGACCAGTTCTGGCCGTCGCCAGAAATCATGTTCTAATCGCGGTGGTGGTGGTGGCGGTGGCGCTGTAAACTTGTCGAAACAGTTGACCGATCTCGAGCGCAAAGTTAGAAACGGCCATCGACAATGCTCTGTCGATAGTAGTGCCAGCACTGATAACTCGAAGCCTCTGGTTGATGAGAACAACAACAGCAACAACGACGACGACGACGACGAGGATTTTTCGCAAGTGCTTAGCGAGAGCTCGACGATGGACCGCGGTCGGAGAGAGGAGCACATTTACGGGAATCGAGGATGTCCCGCCGGCACGGCCTGCAAATACGCGATCAGGCCGCGCGAGCGAACGCCGCCACGGCGGGGCCGGCCTGAGGAGCGGGCCGGCGTGAGCCGCATCCGGGAGGCGGTGGTCGGAGCCGGCCGCAAGAGCCGCTCCTCGTCCTCCAGCTGGGAGTACGGTAACTTCGCAGGGCGCAAGCCGACGGACTCCAGTAGCGACAGCAGCTCGCAGTATGCGCCCAAAGGCGGCTCGTCGGCGTCACCGTACCAAGTGAGCGGCTGCGACTTCGGCGCCAGAGGGGCGGCGCTAGACTGCTGCAGCGAAGGCGGCTGCTGCCCGCCGGCCTACGAGCCGCACTCGACGATGCCGCCGATGAGCACCTTCCAGTGCCCGTCGGTGCGCGACGACAGCAGCGCCGCGGGCGCCTCGATGGCGGCGCAGCCGAGCCAAGACGGCGACGACCGGACGACCGAGAAGTCGGACGAGTACATTTACGAGTCGCCGGACAACCGCAACAATCGCGAGTACGAGTACGTGCCGGTCAAGTCGAGTCTGCGCCGGCGCACCGAGTCGGAGAATCTGGACAGCTGTCTGACGGTGCCGGCGTTCGAGGGCGGCGCCGGATGCGGCAACGTGTACGGAGGCGGCGGCGGCGCCTTCGTCAAGCACAAGACGGAGAGCGACCTGTCGGTGGAGGCCGGCAGCCCGGAGAAGGCGGGCGGCCATCATGCGCGCGTCGACGTGCTGATGACGCCGCAGTCGGCGCCCGACCTGCAGGCCATCATGTGCAGCCCGTACGACATCAAGTTCCTGAACGAGTGCGTCAAGGCGTACGTGCGCAGCGCCGGCGACAGCGAGCTGGAGATCGACATTTTGGCCAAGATCCAGACGATCGAGGGCACCGAAAGGGCGCCGCTGAATCGCAGGCTGGGCGGCACCAGCTCTGCCTGCGCCGGCCGCAAGAGTCCGGTCGTCGACGATATTTTCAAGATGACGCCGGTGGCGCTCTTCTGGACCGGTTGCGCCTTCCTCATCGCGTTGATTTATATAATTTTGTTTTCGTGCGGAAAGGATCACGAGGAGGAGAAGTGAGTGAGTGGGCGAGGCGGTGTTCGTGCGCAGTTGCTGGACGCGGCCGGCGGAATACTTTGAACCGAACGACGTCGGTTTTCGAGGCGCCGGTAGTTTTTCAATAATTTTTTTTCCCATCCCAGCCTTTGTTTTGGTTTTTTGACTGGCGGAATCGAGATATTTCTAATGTCCTCTTAGTGGAATTTAGTGACTTGGATTTTTCACGCATTCGATTATAGTTTTTTCACCTCCTTTTCTTCGTTCTCCTCTTTTTATAAGCTTTTTGCTCTCCTCCATAATAGGATACGTTAATGATAGTTTTTGTTTATAGTCGATCATGCTCAGTCCCGTTTGTTTTGTTATAATATTTACCTATTTAGTGACTCTTCGCTTGTAAATAGAAATTTACCTACTCATTTTAAATTCGAGCGTTACGAATAAATTTAATATTTTTTATCATAACGACGGAATCATGATTTTTGTTTTGTATAATATTCTGAAAGAGCAGTATCTTTATTAGGGAATATTCTAACGAATTCGAATAATTTGGTGCGCATAGAAAATGCGAAAAAAAAAGGAGCACAAGAAACAGTAAGAAGGAACGCGACTCACTAAATTTTGTCTGTATAGCACCTGTGGGCAGAACTATATCCAATATTTACCCATCAGTCCTATGAATTAGGGTGTGACCACAAGTTAATGAGATTCCGAAAATTGCCGTAAAATTTTTTTCAAAATAATGTAAATTAGAATTATTTTGAAAAGTGCAAAATTTCATGAAATGTTTCATAATTTGAATTTCTTAAGCAATTTTGAAAAGGAATTCGCCATAATATATGAGAATGAAAAAAGTTACTCAAATGCAACAATTAATGTAAAATATAACTCCAGTTTCACCCATTTTATTCTCGAATATTCTTGCACAGCAGAAAGCAAGAATAATCGAGATTATTGCACAGCAGCAAGCAAGAATAATCGAGAGTTTGGGTTCTCCAAAACACTTTCAGATTGTTATTTGTTGATTTAAATTAACAAATGAATCGGCCATTTTGTAAGATCGCCGATGTTTAAAATACTAAATGTATTTTCAACACCCCCCTCCCCCGGACACAGTCATCATTTAGTCTTTAGGTTACGTATTTCATATGTGCCTGCAAGACTTTAAGATAAGGATTTAGAAATTGGTTCATAATAGAAATTGATAATACGAGTATGTCTTGTTTGTTTTTCTTTTTATTGATTAACATTGAAGAGAAGGAAATGTAAACAATAATTAAAGTACTTTGTAGTCATTAATTTGATCAATAAAATCAAGATATTCTCCATGTGAGCTTAGCATCGAAATCTTTTTTTTTTTTAATTTGGAGTTTGGTTGTTGGGCCTTCTGACTAAAATAATCCAAAGTTTAAAATGAAAATGAATCATCCAAAACCAAAGTAAACAAACTCGATGTATTAGCTTTGTTTGGACGCTACCAGGCAACCTGTGAGTACAGTTTTCCTGGTCTGTAAACTGGCCCAAGTACAGGCCAGGTAAATGAAAGCGTTCGAACAATTTTCTGGCACATTCAACACTCTCTACCAAATTGACCAAGCAAAATTTTTTTCAAATATTTGTGAAGAATAAAAATATCTTACTCTTCTTTTCTAGAATGTACTAAGAATCAAACAAAGTAACGTCTTCAGTGTTTCCCATAAATACAAAATAACTCCTTGCATATTTGATTATTAATTAACAAAATTAGTCAACTCTTTGATTTCATTCATAAAACTTTTGACAATAGTCAAAATACCTACTCTGATAAGTGATGAAAATTTTCAAGATAAACGAATTAAAGGTGAAACAATTTTTCCTGGTCCATTACCAGGATGTTTAAGCTCCTAGCAAATTATAACCAGGAACTGTTTCCTGTAACCTTCCTGCTAGCGCTCGAACAGACTCGAACAGACAAATTATTGTTTACCAGAAAAAGCGTCCGAACAGTTTTCTGGCTTATTTCGCCCAGAACTGGCCCAGGATTACCAGTTCTGGTAGCGTCCGAACAAAGCTATTACAAAAGACCTAAATATTGAAAAAGTATAAAAAATTATATTGAAATAAAACATTGACACAGAAAGTCAAGTTGAAATAGTTTGAAAAAAAAACAACAAAAGAGCAAATATGATGATGAAAAATTTCAGATGTAATAGTAATATTCTTTTAAGCATCATTTACAGAAACTGCCCCTTCAATATTATCAGTTTAGCTGCCTTTGGGCTGCCCCATTATACTTGATTTTTGATCATTCAAGTCAACGAGTAAATTAATAGATCTGGTGAAGTTTTTAAAAACCAATAATATCACTTCATAAGGATAACAATAAATTCAGTTTTCACAATAAAATTATTATCTGACGTTTTTTGACATAATTTGACAGTAAAATTTTTTGACTGTAATTTTACGTTATTTGACGTTTTTTGACATGAAATGTCAAAAAAGTTATTTGATGCGTCAAGGAACAACACTGATGGTTAATACAATATATATACGTACATGTATGCTTAGAGTAGGTAATAATTTCACCTTAAAGTAAACTTGATGAGTTTTTCGTGCGTATGCGATGCCCCCCGCCCCCCTTACAAGCCCACGATTATCAATTCTGACACTCGACAGTCGGTCGCCTTTTCAACTTCAAAGCGGCAAAATCAGTTTAATTAACGTGAAATAAGTACCCTTCCTGCCTGTTCATCTGTTCATCAGCCTCTTTGATTTAAATTAATCGTTCGTCTTCTCCACTTCATCCTGCCTTTATCGAATTCCATTCTCGAAGGTCGATATTCTTGTTTACTTTATAGGCAACGTCTCAATTTTTTTTTTTTTTTTTGAAAGACAGCCCCCGCCCACCTCCGCGGAAATCTTTAAACGACTTCGTTTGCGAGTTTTCTCGACTCGACGAAGAATGAAATCCGCATTATCGCTGCGGAGCTTTCGTATTCTCAGCGTCACCGTTTCCTTACACAATCTCTCCCCCCAAATCTTACCCCCTCGTCTTCGGCAACCCTCCCTAATCATCTCATCTTATTGCCCTAGTCCTACGGACACACGATTGTACTTTTTGCTGTTCTCCGCTATTTTTGTGTTTTTTTTTTGTGTTTTTTTTTTTTTTTTGCTTCAAATCTTTTATTACATTTTATTTTTTCCACCTCATCCCTCGCCCACGCCACCTATCTACCAATTTGCTCTCCTCTCTCACACCGGCTCTGGTTTTTCTCATCCCACAACGATACTGCGCTCTCTACTTGATTTATTAGCGGGTATTCCGAGAGAACTTTTCCAATTTGTTACATCGGATTTATTCTACTTCGCCTGCCCCCACCCCCCCTTCCCTCGCCGTCCGAATGCTACACTCCAAAATTCCACCTCGTTGCTACATCAAAAAACTTCCGCAATCGACGTATTATTTACACTCAAGTTGCGGTACTGTTCGGCCGACGACGACGACGACTCTTCTCGAATATTTTTGTACGAATTCGCGCGACCGAATGTCCTTTTTTTTTTTTCACGAATGATTTCAGTCGACGAGGTGTGAGGAAGGGGGTAAAAAGTGAAAAGTGCTCGACAACGAAGCAGCGAACCGGAGACGTGTAGAGCCCAACAGTGGAGACGGTTTCACGCGGGAAAAAAGCGAATGTTACGTATGTGAGGGGTTGAAGAGGAGGAGAGGAAGTTCTCCCTGTGTGACTGGATTTTCTCCAGTACTCTCGGCATCGATAACATACCGCCACACTTGCCTCGGAGACTGGACGATTAATCGCTTCGATAATTTTCTGATATTTTTTTCACCCTCCGACGCACCGTGAGGATTCTCAAGTATCGTCAGGGACTGCGAATTTTCGAACACAGTTAGCCAAGACAGGGCTTATGCGCGAGTAAATTTTACTATATTTACTGGTGCAGAATGTACCGCGTTCACGTGGGCGACTTTTCGCTTGTGCGGAGGCATTTTGGCTATTCAAAAGCATCAACTTGTCCCACATTCTTCAAACGTGTAATAAAATATGGAACTTATATTTTTTTGGTAAATCACGCATTGATTTCATTGAGGTGGCTATTATTTCTTTCTTGTTGGCATCAACAGTAAAACTATGTCCAATGTGCTCCATGTTCTTATATTAATCAATTAATGTTCCTTTCATGGTTATGATGATAGAATATAAATGTTTGATATTTATGTTATTTTTTGGGATCTAATTGAATACGTTCTTTTTTTTTTTTTCTGTTTTCATTATTTGTGAAAATGAAAATTCTAACAATAATATGGGGATTTACGTTGTTTTTATGAATCTACGCGTATGTCACTGTCAGTTCTGATCTGCAATTTTGTAAATTTTTTTGCTTAAAAGTGGAAAAAATCGTCGTGCTTTTTTTTTTCTCACCTACGCATATATTTATTGATACTTAATCGTAATTTAGGAACGGGTTACTCATTGGTTCGCCTTTACTAATTCATCAACTAACATATTGCTCGATCCGTTGAGAATAATCCTAATAATATTCTGTGATATTGTGGTGGTATCAAAATAGTTATTAGTGCTTGTTATTTTGGGATGTGCGTTTTCTCATTTGGATTAGTATCTTATCACTAGAGACCAGATTTTTTGGCACTGAGAAATCAAAATTTGGCGCAAAACAAGGCAAATTTGACTTTATTCGGCAAAAACATTTGAAAATCAAAAACAAACATTAAATCATAAAGAAATTTTAAAACAAAGGCGTTTTTGTCATTTTTTACAAAAATATCTCATAATTCCATCGTTGCTTGCAGAATGAATTGCTTCCATGATTTGCAGGCCAAGATTCTTTGTGAACACATCTGTACTTTTTCTTGCTAAAATTTTCCCTCGAGCACCTGGAATTATACTCATTTTCTGACAAATATCATCAATAATTTCAATTAGAGCATGTAGTTCTAATTTGGCAGTTTTCGTCGTTTAACATATATTTCGGCATTTATTTAGGTTTTGGCAATTTTTGGCAAAATAAAATTTTTTTCCCAGGCCCCTGCTACCCCATAACGTATTTCTTTTTCATTTCTGATCTTCTGCCTCTAAAGAAACTCGTTACCTATTGTCGTTGCAGCTCTGTAATTTCTCGAGATAATCACTTTGGATTACGACCTGTCTGTTCTGACATTGGTTCTGTCGCAGTATTTCATCATGACTGATCTGAGGCTGAAGTTTTCATCCAAGTGTTTCAATGGTTTTCAAAAAATCTATTCACATTACAGGTTTGCTTGACCTTTTTCGAAACATTTTTGTGAATAATCTGTTGTTTGTTTCCGAGTTTGCAGCTTTCACCCTCGGTGCGATTAATGCGCCAGAATTATTATGTTTTAATAACCCTAAAGTTCATACACCCTTCCAAACCAGATTAAAAAGACAGGTTTTGTGACCGTTCCAAGTACACTCGAGTCGAACTCTCAAACGATTTCCTCGACCGAAATGAAACGTGAAAGGTCACAACAGTTCTGGTATACTCGTAAAATAAAGCACGAAAAACCCGAATTCAATAGTACCAAATAAAAATCTCGAAAAAACGTTACTGCTTAGCTCCACGACGACCAGTTCCACCAAAAACCCGGGAAAACCGTCCTTCGAAGTTCATCATGATGTTTCCTATATTACTGTAAATATGATCGCCGCACAAACTAACTGTTGATTAATCACCTCTTTCGATAAATTTAAAAGGCGCCACTCTGACTTCCAGCAATCTTCTAGACTGATTGGCTGTTGAAATATTCGAGAATGAAGTACCATTCACCTTGGCCATCCAAGTGTCCAAATTTTCTTACTGGGTTATTACTAATGAGTACATTGCAATTCTTTAAATTGCTATTCAAAGCTTGGTCTCTCTTTCTGCTTATCATTTTCTTTTTTTTATTTATTTTATAGTAAAGTGACAAATTGTGAAATGCAGTTTGCCATTTATCTTCCATTGGAATGTGAGCAATATCCGTTACCGGTATTATATTTTTTATCTGGTCTGGGCTTCGACCATATCGACTTTATCGAAAAATCGGGAGCTCAGAAGGCTGCGGCCCAACAGTCCGTCATTTTAGTGGCTCCGGATAGTAGTCCTCGTGAGTATCACGTGCTGTCTTATTGGTTTTTAAGTGCTCTGTGTATCTACAAACAAATTGATCAGAGAAAATTTCCTAATATGTAGTTTTTGAAGATTTTCGAAAATATTCCGAAGCAAAAGCACGAGAACTAATTCGAAACAGACGTAGGACAATAATTGAATGAACGATAGAATTAATCTAGCGCATGCGCTTTAGTCGGTGAATTTTTTTCAGGTTGTGCCTTAGTGAAATCATGGTGTGGATATAATAATCTCCTTTGGAAAAACAAAACAAAAAAAAAAAACTTACGTTGTCGAAACGAATGAGGGTTCCTCTTTTGCTGATCTTGTCGTATTTGGGGATTAGCGACTCCCTTTGGACACAGAATTTAAAAGGTGCGCCCATGGTTCGAACATTGTTGACGACGCATCGACTTTGAAATTTGTTGACGACACATCGACTTTGAAATTTCTATTTGCCAAAAATGTTATAAGTGGGTAAAAAGATATCCTCGTGGCTACTTGGTAAAATTAACGAATTGGTACTATCGCCCGCAAGTTTCCCTTAATGCAATGTAAAGAATATAGATACTTGAGCTATTTTGCATATATTAGGACATTAGGTGAAATGATTCATATGTATACGATCTGAGAAACCATACACAAACCCGGGAAACTTGAAAACGCATTACAGCGATATGAAGTGTGTGGGGTAAAAAATGTCAGTTTTCAGTTTGAACAGAAACGGATGGAGGGCTTGTCCAGCAACATTTTTGTAAATGTGGTAGACCCGCCACGTGTGTTCTACGCTGAATACAGTCGAATTGTTTGTACAAAATTGCAAAATAAGAAATCATGCACAAACCCGGTGCTAGACAACATATAATTACAAAAAATCAAAAATATTCTTCGTGCAGTTTTTTCAGTTCTCTCCACCTCCCCCACACTGTTCGGTTCACAAAAAAAAGTTTATCATTGCTTTGTTGGAATTTAACTAGTTTTTTTAAAGAAATGTTGAAGTTGATTTTCTCAAAATGAGCTTTTTCAGCTTTCAAATGGAAAGACGCTATAACTCGGCGTCTAATTTATCTTTTTGGATTTTTTTTTTTTTTAATACTCGTATTTGTCTCCTCTATCGAGTAAAATCAAAAACTCAAAATCAAGAATCCCGGGTTTGTGTATGGTATCTCAGATCGCATCACATATACTGACCTTCCGGATATTATGATGGATTGAAGCCATCAAATAAGCTACTGATTATTTTTACCCTCAGGCAATACAAATATACCTAACGAGAATGGCGAGTGGAATTTTGGGATAAAAGCTTCCTATTATATAAATGCTACTCAGCCACCTTGGAGTAACCATTACAAAATGTTCTCGTATATCACAGAAGAATTGCCAAAAATCATCGATGACAATTTTTCAACATTGCCTGGTGAACGTGGTATAATGGGATTCAGGTGATTTTTCCACTGTTGTCTTTTCATGTGATTTTTTTTTAACCAAAATTGGCAACTGTCTCTGGATAGAAGGTCCGCGCAATGTATTTTGTGTTATTTGGAAATATGTCGCGGAAGTATTAGGTAGTTTTTCTTCGGAACAATCTTCAAGTTGAAGTGGTGTCAGTTCTTGAACCATTCGAAATTAGGAAAACATAATATGTACATATAAGTATACGGTTATTTTGAAGAGTAACCTTTTTTTTCTACTTTATTCATAGTGTTGGTGGACACGGGGCATTCTTGAGTGCATTTAAGAATCCATGCTTGTATAGAAGTTTGTCAACTTTGGCCCCGGTTTGCGACATTTTGAAAGCCCCTCATTCAGCCCACGCTTTAGAATTGTATTTAGGACCACAATATGACTCGAACTGGGATGAATGGTCTGCCATCAATCTCGCCAGTTGTTACGAAGGACCTCCACTGCACATACTCATAGATCAGGTAATTGGCTTTCTTTTGAACAAACTCTGGCTTCTGTCCATTATTTCTCAATTACATGCATGAAATGAGAGTGATCTTCCAAATGAGCCTAATATTTTTGTGGTAATAGGTAAATGCTGAAGGGGGCGAACTACTCGTATAAGAATCTAATATAAAATTATTTTCGTCAAAAATTACTCCACGTTTTCAACTCTCTCTTGTAATAAGTTTTCTGACGACGCGACGTCCGGTTTCCCAGCCAATTGTCTAATTTCATTGCTTTTTATCGGTTCAATTTTCTGACAGGCAAAAACTAAAATCAGTTTTTGTGCACCCTATTAGTTTGACAATAGAAATTTGCGCATGACTTATAATTGGAAGCATTTTGATCGACAGGGTTCAGCTGACAAATATCTAAAAGCTCACCTTTTCACAAAGGAATTCATGGAGGCTTGTGAGAAATCTGGTATTGAAATAGACTACAATTTGCGAGACGGATTTGGTCACAATTATTATTTCATCAAGTCATTCATTGAGGATCACGTGGCGTATCACGCTCGAATTTTGCACCGTTTCCAAATGAAAAACAGCAAATTTTGAGTAAGGCTGCCATTACAGCGCTGTTTTTCGAACGATGCAATAAAGTTACTTATCTATAGTTTCATGTTTTCATATCTGTTCATACATCAACTATCATACCATTCGTTTGTTATCTTAATTTTATTTTAGAGACCTTCAGTATGCTGAGGTAATTTTTATGAATATTGATACAGAATATTCACATCTTATTCTTCATGATGGGACTAGAGCAGTGCTGGTTTCCTAAAATACGCAATTAGTAGCCAAATCATTATTTCTCTGCATCAAAATAAGTTATGTATGTGAGAATATTTTTTTTTGTATTAGGCTCTGAGCACACAGCTCACAGGGGTGGTGAAGTAAATTTTTTTGGCGTGGTGCTCAATTATATTTCAGCCCCCCTCCCCCTACCTTGTAAAAATCTACACGGTATTTTTGAACCACCCCCCCCCCCAAAAAAAAAAAAAAAAAACCCTACACGTTGTTTTTCATAGAATTCTCCCACTTTCCATCTAAAGACAAAGAAGCACACTTATTTTATAAAAGAAAAGAATTTTATTATTATTCTAATTTCTATTTTACAATAGAACATGTTGCCATTCTGAGATGATTTCTTTTTATCTATGTATTTATTATATCATTTAAATCTAATGTTGCCGTGATTGTTTTATGCACATGTAAGAGTGCATAATTATTCAAATGTTTGGTCGATCGGTTAATTTTGGCGTGGTGCTGAGCACCACCCAAATTTTTTGGTGTGGTGCTCGAGCCCGCAAGCATCAAATGGATCGCCGCCCCTGACAGCTCATGCTGAAACTTTCGGTACGAAAGACTGTAGTCTTATGATATTTTCTAGCATTTTTTACTTTAAAAAAAAAAGAGGAAAAAATACGTTTTAAGAGCTTGTGCTCTTGAAAGTACGCATCTGTTTGGTTTTTTCGTAAAAAATACGACTAAACCGCATTATGAACAGAAAAGGCTCACGAATATTATTTAAAATGACGTCTTTATGTTCTGCACAACTTTCAGTTTTCGTAGAGTGCCTGCGATTATTAAAGTGTGAAAAAAGATGCCCCTTGAACGCAGCAGTCTGAGCTACGGTGGGTGAGGAAAATTCTGCTGTCAAAGTGTTTATTCTTGACAAGTGTCGTATATGTTGCTCGTTCGTGTCGAGGCAACCTTTGAAGAAGATTAGCATTGAAAAAGTGTCATTATTTGTCGTCCATAAAAGTCTGAAAAATTGGGAGCAGGAGAACCATAATAATAATATACAATCGACGAGTTCTCGTGAAACTTGTGTCATTTGAGACGATTAATTTTTTGTTTTTCAGCCGAATGTCATTTCAGATTATTAAAAAATGTAGAAACAGTCAACTCTTCTGATTTGCTTTCAGGATGGTGGTCAGGTTATAACTTTCTGAGTGAATCGCATTTTTTATTTTTTATTTTTTACAATATGGGTCAATAAATGTGACTATTCTTAGCGCAGTGGTATTTGTAGTATTGGTTTGAAGCCTGTATCCAGTTGCAAAACTCTAGTACCTAATCCAATAAAATTTATCTCATTTTCCTGTTAGAAAACTTTTTAAATATTATACTTAGGACTGCAAAATATGGGCTAAAAAAGCGACAAGGGTAATCCACAATGGCCATCCTTTCGTTGGATTTGAGAGCATCTTTTTTTCTTTATTTCTACTGATTACAATAATTTCATCCAACTTGTATCTTATTCTCGGTGGATTTAAGGTTGTCCTTTTACGAACGACTTGAATCGTCATAGTGGAATGTTCGTTTCAAGCTCCCCAGTGAAATAATGTCACTTTATAAGCCAGATCTACAAAAAAAAAATCAAAGCTTTTTCTCGTTTGTTTGTTTTTTCCGCTTGTTTACAAACACACAATGAATTATTTTCCCAATATAAAAAAAAAGTTTCACTTAGATCCGAGGCCATTATAGGAAATTTAAATTACACGACAAGAAAACTGAGAAGCTAGCGTGGTGACCCATGTGCGTCTACAAAAATTCAACAAGACATGAGTGAAAAAATGGAAACAAAAACAGTCGCTCAGGAATAGCATTTCAACATCTTACGAGTTCTTTCTATCAAATCTTGTCTTAGTGAAGAGATATGCCCTCGTTATATCAACTACGATAGACAGCTTTCGTGGTGACGTCACAACCTTAAAAATCAATGTTGCTCTTGGTCGACTTTTCATTGTTCACATTTTTATCGAAAAAGTGATGACTTTGTATCGAAATGTGAACATTTGGCAAATGAGTTTGAAGTCTTGAAGATTTTTCAACGTAATGGATTAATTTTTCTGAACACATCTTTACGAATTTTAAAACTTGCGTGGGTGCGGTGAAATGCTCCATATTATAGAATCTTTGTCTCCTGTATTTTATTAATTTGACGAGTTGGTGGGAACAGATAAATGAATCAGCATGTTGATCTGATATTTAATGCCTATATTTTTTTCAACACGACTAATGAATGAAAATTGATTCTTGAGATTGTGGGCTCAGTAATCATCTTTTAGATTATCGAGGGTTGTGTCTGATTTATTCGCATTGCATAGTTATGTGTAAAATTTGAAACAACTTAATTTTATCCTCTATTATTACTATGAGTTGTAGAAAAAACAAATACTGACTACCCACTCAAAAAATCAACAAAAACGGTTTGGTTTCAACAAAAAAAAAAAAAAAAAAAAACATGAATAAATAAATAAAGTGAAAAAATAAAACTGTGACTACAAATACAAAAAAAGAAGGGAAAAAGAGACTGGAAATTAGAATTGTTGATAAATCTCGCCAGAAAACAAATATCAATGTTACCAGTTCGTTAGGGATGAAAATTTATTTGCTTTCATTCGCGTTGTTTCGGTGTTTGAAGACTGCGTGTGTCAGGGCGAGGCTAATTTCCGGTTTTCATTCAACTTTAAAATTGGTTGAATGTGTTTTCTCTTGGTTGAATGTGTTTTGTCGTCACGATTGTGTAGGTAGGCACTTTTTAATTAAAGCAACGTTCTTCGACGTTTTATTAAAAAGAAATTTTCTCCCCAAAAACGTATAATATACTCGTACTTGTAGTCGGCTTCTGGCTGTTTTGCTTTCACTGCAGGTAATTATAAGTCCCGCTCGCCGACCCTCGCGTGTTATGAATGGCCCCTTTTTGTCGCATTCTGGTTACCGAAACCAGGATGCGGTTGGCCATATTTCTTGCAAGATTTTGCTAAAATTTTTCGTCTGTATGATAATACACGTAGAATACACGTAGCTTCATTTTAGGTCTGTCGCCTGCAAAGTATGTGTACGAGTATACTCGGTTCCAAAAAAAAAATTCTTGATATTTTGTTTGCTGTGAACTTGGTTCTCTTTGATTTTCCAAGTCCTAACACATTTTCTGATATTGTTGCTTTTTTTGTTTGTCTCCATTTCTTGAATTTATCATAATAGTTATTTCGTTATACGCAGTGAAACCTCTTAACAACGGACACCTTGGGACTGGAGAAAATGTCGCTAATTGGAGGTGTCCGCTCAGAGGGAGTGTCCGCTAAATAGAGTTTATTTAAAGTTTTGTCATTTTATTTAACAAAAAAAAAAAGTTGAACTTGGAAAACAGTAAGTATATAAGCACATAATAGGACATATGAAAATTATTTAAAAAATGACATAATTGTCGTTTGCCCACTCCGCTAGAGCTCGAACACTTAAATTTTTCATCTTCATGAACTTTTAAAACTTCAATTTTATCTCGTTTAGAACTCATTTTCACAATACACTGAAGCGATAACACCGAATGAACAAGCTATGACATCCCTATACTTTCATTCAGGCTTAGAATAGATGTGTCTTATCTTACTTTTTTCCTTTTTTTTTCTTCATTTTTACGCATTTACAGTATTTGAGTGGCAAAATTTTTGTCCGTTTAATAGAATGTCCGCCTATCAGAGGTTACAATGTATTTTTGCCATAACACTGCACGGGACCAAGATTTTTGTCCGTTTATTGGGGGTGTCCGCTTGATGGAGTGTCTGTTAAGGGAGGTTTTACTGTAATTATTTTCCTTTTTTCCTGTGAACTAAAGAATGCTCCCAAAATCATTTGACTGGAAATAAATCAACGATGTGTGTGGTATGTGAGCATACAGTACTGATCGAAGCAGAAGTGAGAATTTTTCGGAGAAGAAGCGATGTGTTTTCTTTCTTTCTTTCTTTCTTTCTTTTTTTTTTTTTTTTTTTTTTTCGAATGGTCAGACTACTCCGAATGATGGCATTGCTGAATGAGAATCAAAGGCAATGATCTCGAGGAAGATTTTTATTTGGTAAAATATTCATGCTTTTTACTTCACACATCATCAAAGGTTTTATCAAAAATAAATGATACCTGGGGAAGATGTTATTTCCATCACTAATGTAAGTCCCTGAAATCTCACAAGCATCGCTTCAAATTCAGTTTCATTCACATTTCTAATAATGATTTCGCGTATCACTTTTATTTTTGAATTGACATAGCAAAAAAAAAAAAATAACGAGTTCTTTCGTGTTCCTCGTTAAGAACAGATTTTCAGTATTACAAAAAGAAGAAATACGTTAGTAATTCATCTGCGTATCTAAAACATTTACCAAAAGCAAAAGAAAGAAAGAAAGAAAAAAAAAAGATGAAACAATACGAGGAAGGAAAAAAGGAAATAAGTATAGGAATGTAATGGTGTACTTGTTTTTTTTTTTTGTTTTTTTTGTTTTTTTTGTGAGCTTAAATTGAAACAATATTGTCGAGAAGCTTTTTACGAAGTTACGCACTCCTTTATGCCAAAGCAACGTTCAAGTTTTCAAAGCAGATATTGTATTTTCACAGAATGGCTTATTGCAGCTATGAGACCAGCCATCATTGGGGTTGAGAGACTCATCCACTTGTTTTCCCTTTCCATCTTCAGCTCCTCGCCTTTACCACTGTGTATCTGCCGCCATATCTGACTGTCTCTGCAGCTTCGGTGGAAGTGAAATGAAACAATGGACAGTATTGTTTACGTTTTCTCTTGAAATACTTCTAAATGTTTTGCTTTTCTCTTTACATTCCTTTTCATCTCACTCTTGCGCTCTTCAGATGCCTTTTTCTTTTTTCACTTTCTCACTTTCCTTTTTTTCTACTCTGTCCCGAATTCTCTTCCTTTTTCCTCTCTGGTTTTTTCTCCTATTTTTCCCCATTTTTTTTTTTGTTTTCTAATATCTTCTTATTTCTACTTGGTTCTTTGTTTTTTCAGCTTTTCTTCTTCTTCCCCCCCCCCCCAACTTACGATTCTTTTTATCGACAAATTGGCCGAATTTAAAGAGAAAAGAAGCTTATTGCTAGTGGGGAGAAAAGAAAGAGAAACAAAGATATCATTTTTCAAATAAATTGTTTCCTCGATCGGACCTATCACGGAAAATACTTTAGGGATTTTATTCTCGTGTAACGGTATATTGTTGGTATCCTTACCTCTCTCCTCGTTTGTGTTTCTCCTTTTTTCCTTTTGTCTTTTATATATATTTTAGAAAATAATGATTCTTTAACCGGCTTGTGTCCGATGCTTCATCATATTATTCGGCAGCTGTTGTCGTACTATCTGAAGCAATTTAGGAGCTAAACAGGAAAACCCGACTGAAAGAATGGCAGCAGCTATACTTGAGGTAGAGTATGAAAATGGGTTGTAGACACGAAAATGAATCGTAGGTATTATTTATGACCAGAGTACAGTGTTGAGATGATCAAGACGATGTTTCTGAAGGACTCCATACGCTATAGAGTGGTGGTGGTGGTGGTGGTGGCGGTACGTTATAATTGATATCGTTTCCTTATGCTTGTATTCAAACTGGAGCGTTTTGTGGAATATGTGGTCACAGGGTGGTAGTGGTAAACCAGAGTTCTGTGGTCGTCTGAAAAATTTCACAACGGACCACAAAACTGCTCTAGATTTTTGAACGATTTTTTCAAGTTGTTGTGGCAATTTGATATGTCCTACGGGCAAAATTGATCAGTTTAGAAGCAGTGGCGCACTCGAAAAAGGTTAGAGGCTGAAGCTACCAGAAAAAGTAATAAAAACTTCTAACTCGAAATTAACAAAATTACAAAAAGAAATACAAAGAAAGCCAAACAAACTTAAATACGAGTATAAAATAAGCAAATAATTATTATAACCCTAATGAATACGAACAATTCCATACATCAACTGAAACCCCATTAATTGAAAGTGAATTCTATTCACAAAAGCTTATGAGCAAGACATTTTATGCTTTTTGGCTGATTTTCCATGGCATATTATTCTGTCTTTTAGAAAGATTTCTTAGACTCTAATTTCAAACGAATTTCAATCCTCTATAGGTTTGAAAAGAAGTGGTTCCTCAAAGGCGTAACATTATACGAGCAAATTAATATTTGTAAATGTCATTCGAAACGCATGCATGCCGTTGAAAGCTATTCGAATGAGAATGTAACCTTCTCCTAGAGAAATTAAGTTGAAAATTATCATTATTTTACTTCATCCCACATGTTGACCATGGGGTCCACGGATCCAGGAAAACTGCTGAAGCCTGGCATCCCCTCTACTGCAAGCATCAAGATTTTGAAAACTTATTATTATATTATGCTGTAACTTTGCAGACATTTCAAAATGTCCAAAGCACTTCGCAAATATCAAATATTAGTTCATTGTCATACATCCGTCATCATAGTATAAATCACAAAAACTCACTTTGATCTGTGATTCTGAAGTGAAATTATTTATTTTGATGGATTATATAATAATAAAATAACGATATGTAGTAAAACGATACATCGCTATTCTTTTTATACTCATACTTGTGTTGAAAAAAGGTGAATACAGCTAAAATTCACAAGGACTATCTACTTTGAACAAAATCAACTTGAACTATAGCTCTTCGAAATTTCATCATCTTTAATAGGGAAGCAAACTTATTATACAAACGAGAAAATACCAGCGCTAATCGAAAAAATTTTTTTAAGACAGTGAAGCTCGCAATTTCAATCTCGTAGATAGGCTGCGTAATATAAGAATTGAAATTTATCTCCACTTAAACAAATTTTCACGCGGTTTAGGAGGCAAAGTTGGCATTAAAAAAAAGTAGACAGAAAAGGAGGTTACAAGAAAGTGGTGTAGACACGCCGTTGAAAAGAAGCTGCATTTGAGCTCATTATCTGCCAGCTTTTTCTCTCTCATATTTTGCCCCCGATATCTTTCCTTTCTTGATGCCATTCGCTTCCACAGAATTTTTTTTTTTTGCCCTTCATTCTTCTTTCACCTCTGCCGCGCTCACCTTCAAAATATCCTTTTCACTATAGTTGAGCATAAAAAGTGGGTAATTGATAGCATCGTCTTCCGTTTATTCAAACCTTTTTCGCTTTTTCATTCGTTTTTCTCATCTCGTTTAGTAAAATCGTTTATTTTTGTTCTTGAGAATCTCGGTTGCAAATAAAATGAATTTTGGCGTCGATGAATTCGATTTTTTTCCTCCGCTACTCTTGTAGTTTTCCTCATTTCCTCGGGTGACGGATTAAAGTCACCAGAAGGAGCAAAAACATTATGGCCGCACTTGATTGGTCAATTACGCTGGAAAAGTTCATTTGAGTGAAATATGACGCGTCCAACATTTCGTGTGATGAATTTTTAAAATAAATTCATCCTTTTTTTGTTTTTGACTTTGTGGCTTTTATTGTAAAAGGTTGCTGGCAACGGTTCGTCTGAATGTTTTCAAATTCATGTCTGCTTTGGTATGAACATTCATGTGTTCTAAGAATGCAAATAATGTCATTGCCATGTCAATCGCGTGGCTAATTGAACGTAGAATTTTAAATTCACCTATCTCCGAGTAAGCATGAATTGCTTTTATCTCGGCTAGAATGATCAGAATTTCGAAGAAGCCACAACTGGGGTTTTATTTCAAATAAATCAATTGATTGTGGATACTTCTCCAGACACCAAGTTGGTTACCTGACTGTCGGGTAGATCTATTTTATGTAAACAATTGCCAAACTGTCACATATTCAGTAACTAAACTGTCTAGTAGTAATAATATTGCATCACCTGAATACGCCTTTATATTACAAGTTGAATTCAGACGGCTTAGAGAGAAAAAAAAAAAAAAAAAAACAAGAAAGAAATTTCAAAATTGTATCTAGGTAGAGATACTTCTTTCAGCACGCACAAAAATAAGGTAATCTTCTTTTGTCACTTTATTGAACATCCTCTATCGAGCTCTTGAAAAAATTTATTTGCATCTTGAAATTGGACGACGACAAAAAAGGGCATAGAGGAATTTAAAACCTCGACTTTCAGAAATGGACGACGAGCGACTATATTTGTGAAGGCTAATTTTACGGCATCCATTTTTCCCGTGGAAGTTCATCCGGGCGAGAGATATCTTCGAAGGGTTTCTCTATTTACGCGTCGTCTTTTCATTTTCACATACATATAGGCCAACTGATGAAAACACAACCAACCCGACGAGAAACTTCGATTCAAACGAGAGCCACCACATATAACACAAAAGATACGTAGAAGGGAAAGCTTGACTAAAAGTTGAGCTTACGAATTACTCGAGTGGTGGAGGGAAAGGGCGAAAAAAAGGGGCACTTTATAATTTAACAACCCTTAATACTTGAGCGTTCTAAATTGAAACACTTTTTTTTTTTTTTTTTCCTTCCCCCAATTAACTTCGTTACAAAATGAGAGCGAAGAGTCTCGGCAGTAGGAGGGAGAAAGAGGTGAAGATGCTAAATGTTGGTCACTTTACGCCTTCGGTCGACGTCGTCCAGATGGCACTAACCTCTCACCACCTCATCTCTGTGACCACACACCGAAGGCTGGACAGTAAATGAAATACCTACAAGAAACAACAACGGCGATGTTAGGGACAGCTAAAATGGTTCCCTTATGCTTTTTACGCTTTTAATTAAAAAAAGGTCATCTACGAACGGACCTTCTGCAGATAATTAAGAACAGTAAAACAATGCCTCAATTCAACCAGCTTCAACATCCGGAATTTTATTTGGTAGTCATTTGGGTAAATAAAAGTTGACAAAGATTCAACGTGCGCATTCCTAAAATGCATCCTTCCGCCCTAATTAACTCGATTCTATTGTTTTGTATCCTGTTGATATTAATGTTCATTTTGCTCAACGACCAATGTGAACTGATTTCATTATCTATTCTATTTTGTTCTCCTATTTTAGTCTTTCAAATAGCTATCTATATTCGTCTGAATTACAAAAATGAAATTTCCGTAATAAGAAAAGCTTGACGTTAAGAATTGAAAAAGGTTGAGGTTAGTGGAATCTTGAGGCAGATGTGTGTTATATTATATTTTGACGATACAGTAAAGTCTGTACTTGTATAAAAAATTAATTAATGAAGATTGATTATTAAACTCTGTAGATTTTAAACGGTATATATTATATTCCTAATGAGTAGTTTCAGATTTGTTAATGGTATAAAGTGGTCCTACTCCTCGTATATTCGGATCTAAAACTCAAGCAATGATAAGTTTTTTCATTTCTTAGTACGTATAACTTTCTCTATATCATAGAAAATCTAATTTTATGAGATCAATACTCCAATTATAACTATACTACTCGAAATGATCGTAAATATAAATGACTGAAAATTACTTACTCGTCAATGAATTCCTTATTGAAAATGTAATCTCAAAATTTCACCATTTCATTAATTTTCACCACCTCATATATTTTCTTCTTTCAAAATCAACGAATCAATTTATTAACTACAGTAGTTTCACTCCAATGAATCTAATCAACATAATAGATTGTATTTTCTACTTTTCAATAAAAAAAAACCTCTACTACAAAGTTCACTTCTCTTAATTCAACCAATAATCAAATTGAAAAATCCCCAGAAAAATTCTACGTACGAGTACAAAATTCAGGTTAAAAAATTACATCAATTTACGTAATTATACAATTAGAGAATATAAAAATTCGAGTACTAATACCATTATAGAAATAAACATATCTCGCTATATGTCGCGGTTGAGTTAATACGATATTGCATAATACAAATTTCAACATCAGTTCTTGTAGAAAATTCTAAATTTCTGGAAGATTCTTTGAAATTCTTGTTATCAAATTCTGTTGTTGTCTTGAACATATTCTTATTTATCTATATTTTCTGCAGTGCCTACTTCTCTTTATTATGACTCGTTTTTCAATAAAACTTTTTTTTTTTTATATTAGTTTCAAACTTTTCAAACTTATTCCAAAATTTTAGTCAATTCAAATTTCGAAGCAACTCGAGAAATAAGTCATCAGAAACTTTAAAGTTCAACATAATACGCATCACATTTTAGACATACAGCCGTGTATCCACAGGGCTCGTGCACAACTTGTCTGAAGTCGACAAAACAAATCCAACATCCCCAGCATTTGATTTGCGAAATCCTTGGCGCTTATTTAGGATTCTTTAATTTAGTCGTGTGAAGGGCAAAATGTTGAAGAACAATAATTTTAAATTTCAGTTTTGATGTAACATATATTTTGAAAGAAGCAAAATTTGAAGATATAATTCAGGGCACATGATGTCTGAGGTATTGAAAAAAGTTTAGTTCACTTACAAGGTTATTCAGGTTCAGATTTTGATTGTTTTCATCATTTGGTTCTCGTGATTGATTGAAGCTGGTAATTTGCCACAAATCGTAATAACCAGACTCGCGATAAAAACATGAGAATAATTTGAATAATTATTCCTTCAATATTTTAAAAGGCAAAAATTTAATTCTACTCAAGTTGCTGGTGAAGAAGTGGTTGATGAAAGTGTTGACGGAAATATTGACAGGTTTAAGCGCGATTTTTCAGCTGTGTTTTATATAATTACTTTTATCCTTTTCTTTTTTTTTTCTTTTTTTTTGAACCATATTATAGCTAATCTTTCTCACTCGGCAAATCGTATTATAGGCTGTATTTTGACTTCGCTGTCAGGAAATTGGTAACGTCGCAGAAATCGTTCGAATTTCTCCATGCCTACCTGTCTTGTAATTTTGTTTGAGCGACGGATGTTGACTCGTAAAGTTGTTAGAACCCTTTTTCTCGCTCTGTGTGACATTTTAGTGTAAATGAGAGAGCGGAAGCTCTCGAAGGTATGGCATTTGACCCCGGACGTTTAGTCAGTTCATGATAGGAATTTGTATTTCGAGAGCTGTTGAATTTGTAAATTTAGACTTTCGTCATTTATTTGATTCATTTCCTGGCCCCTCGAAATGTCGAGGAATTTATGGAGAAATTGTTTTATGTAAATTCGCAAATACGGGAATCGAGTTTGTATTATGTACTAGCAGGCTGCTGAAAATTTGCCCCTTCTATCCTCCTTTCTGAATACAAATGTAAATAAAGAAAGAAAAAAAAAGAGAATGCGAGATGAGCATTTCCAAAATCCTTAGATCATAATACGAACAGATCTTAACTATACATGTCTCATACCTATTTTCGCATGTCAGCCCAAAATTAATTGAAGGTTTTCTGTTGGAAACCTGCTAAAAGAAAAACATTTGAAGCGTTTTCTCTCTAAATGTGTCTTTCTTTAGCGCCCCTTGTTACCTACTCGTTCTTTTGATATAAATTTCTCACCGTTTCGTTTTCACAGATTCTAAAGTGGAAATAGTGGCGCTAAAATGACTTCCAATTTATTTGGACCATAATGATAGTTATATGTATAAGAAGATTAGAAGAAGTATGTTACTCCTATTTGTATTGATTTTCCCATAGCTTGTATTTCATAACTTTGAACAGTACATGAAATAGCCACCTTAACAAATCATCGATCAAATCACCCCACGTGACCTTTTTTTTTTTTCGCCCCAATTATTCCAACTGTTGCAGTTCAGATAAGATTACAGAGTTTGTACGAATTCATTAAAGCTTGTTTTTTCTATTGCTGCTCGCTTCTTGAATAAATGAATCACAACCGAGAAAATTTATCATTAAAAATGCATAGTAAACACGACTTGAAAGCCGACGAAGTTCCTAAAAGAGGAAAAGAAGTTTTTTGATGATGAAAAAAATTGAGTGGATGGAGAAAAAAGGGGGTGTATTAAAAACGAATAACTTGAGACAGCGCAATATAGGAGGATGTAACTGTGGATGAAAAAAAGGGGAGCAGTTGAGTTTGTAGAGAAATTGCGAATTCGAATAAGTTGAACAAGCGTGGTGGGGGGGAAAAAAGTGCTGATGTGTGCCGGTATAGTAAAATTTACTGAAAGTATAAAATGAGAGTAAAAAATTCTTAACGATTTACCTTTTTTTTTCCCCTGCAATCTGCCTTTACTTTTCTCTTTATATCCACTTTCTCCGGCTTTCTGAATGTATATCTGTATCTTTTAGAGAACTATGACCTAGCGAGATCACATCTTTTGCTTTCGTTTCGAATTTGTTTTCCCTCCGCCGCGTTACCCTTCCATTCGCCATTTAATTGAATTCCTACGCGTTTTCGGTAAGAGATTACAGTTTATGTTGGTATACAAATTTTATTTCTTGATCGTTTTTACGTTTTCTTTGCCGAACTAAATTAATTTTGTTTTATTTTCCATCAACGCCCTATCAAGCAGCCCTCCCACATTTAACGCGCCCCCTCTTGAATGAATCGTTTTTCATCCCTTTCTATTCTTTTACGGGAAGCCAGGTCTATATTTTTTGCTGGCCGTAATTATTTATAAATTTTTCATATACAATATATTCATTTAAATATACAGGGAGTGGGGTATCGAAAATGTCAATTTAGCTGGATATCTGGTGAAATATATATGTATGTACTTTACCAATCGAGCTAAAATTCCTACCTATTGGACGGAAGGAAATATTGACGCGAGGAAGATTATTTTGTAGAAAAACTACATTTTGTAATCTTGTTTTTAGATGCATTTGTAAGACAATTCAACACCCATAATCGATGAAACGATAGTGTTTTCACTCTTTTTATGTCATCATCACCATACATCCTCCCATCCAAGTAGCACCCCTACTACTAGCACCATCATTTCAGGCAGGTGAATAGGAAGAAAACTTCATAAAAAGTTTTAAGAATATATACTTACCTCCGTTTTGGCTTGTTATAAAAAATCCAAATCAGCTGGAAATGATAGTTGACCCTTATGAGATTCGGTTCATCATTCTTTTTGCACTTCTGAAAGTGGTCACTGATTTTTTTGACTTTCAACGAAGCCAACCCATGAAAAGGTTATTTGTCAAAGCTGATTGTTTTAAAACTATTTCGCTCGAGCTCGGTTGCTTGAATAAAATGTTCACCTTTTTTTCTCTAGCTACCACGTTGCGTTTATTCAAATACAGATTATTTATTTACAGATCGAAATACAGATAGATGTTGCTTCGTTTTTTGAATTACGATCGTACAATAAATACAAAAAGTTTATGCCAAAAGAAATTTTTGAAGGGTGCTCGCAGCGTACAAACAGCCCCCTCCCCCCGTCTACTTCGTGTACTTTTTCTTATCGCTCAGCTGCAGAGAGGTACGTTGTGGTGTGAACTGCGGGCTAGTTTGCTGAAATCGGGCGACGGTAGATTGTGTGTGCAATTTTTGGCAACACTTCTGACCGTTTAATGACCTTTTTCCAGTTTGAGGCCAAGGTTTGCGGTTCGCGGGAATGGAAATCGACAGCACGGGGTTGGTGGTCGTTAAGAAGAACGGATTTCATTAATCTCGCATCATTAGTTTTGGTCAAAACCCAAAATTATTTTTCATTAGAGCCAAATTTGCGCCAAAAAGGAGTTTTCAAATGCCGAAAGTTGTTTCCTTCGACCATTCGATGATATAGTTGATCTATCTTGAAACTACGAGTAGATCCAGTCCTTTCTATGTTATAGTTTTGAAGAATAAGTATAAGGACACGGTTACTTATAATGGAGTATTTCGCTCATTTAGTACAACAACGTCACATCTAAAAATTTTCAATTTTTTTAATAAGTTACACCATCTTGAAGCAGACAAAAAAATTTTTTCTCATATATTCAACTCAAAAATTATGATTTTTCGAGTTTTGACGTTGTTGAATTAAATGAGCGATATGTGATGAGATAAAAGAGACTTTCTGTTCTTCGAACCTGTGGTACGAGTAAAAATGTTTTCTCAAAATGGGCTTATATTGTATGTGCATTCCAATTTTTTATTCATATGGCCTCCCCTCCTCACCCTGAACAACATGGAGTATGGATCATCATCGAAATTTAGCTATAATTTCATTTGAAAAACAGTAAAAACTTAATATTAACTGCTTCTGAAAAAACATACAGCTCGCTTGCTCGAGTCGAAAGTCAATCGCTGCAGTTGATCACTTGAGTGGAGATTCGTCTATTTTTCATAATATTAATTAATTATTCTTGCCTTACAAAATCCGGAGGAATCAATTTCATTTATCCTATGTTACGCTTGATTTGAAGCAATTTGCGACTGGCTCTCTCGTTACACAACTCCACGTTTCATCCACTGCATCGACGTTGTACCACCATGGAAATAGAGGGTAAAGAAAAAAAAAGTGCTGTGAAAAAATGGTGTATAAATGAAATGGAAAAAAAAAAAAGAAAAAAAGAGTGAAAGTATGTCAAAAACAGAAATTATAATTAAAAAGTGAATATAGGAAAAAAACAAAAAAAAGAAAATACTGAATTCGCGTCAAATTTGTGTATTTACCAGGCGAAAAGAATTATGAAAATTTAATTTTAATCCAGCCATAACGGTATCTTCCGGTGTAAATGGAAAATGAGAAAAAAAACTAGTTAATTACGATTTTACCGTGTAGTCTTTCCCAGGTATCACTTTCAGTGATTAGTGTGTGATATGACGAGTAGACTCTCGTTCAAAATTATAAATAGATGTGGCAGGGTGGGGGGGAAGTGACCCATAAATTTGTGATTAACATTTTTTCACTTTGCTACAGCGATTTAACTTATTGTTTTGCTGCAATATGCTCTTAATTAGGCACTGAATTGAAGATTTAATTTCTACAAGTGTAGTCTTGAAAACCACCAGAATTGTCTGACGCCAATCCCAATAAAACGCCTGTCATATATTACGAGTATGTTCACATTCAAGTACCTGAACGCCACACTTCGTTTATCTAAAATGAGACTGTTCTCATTTTTCAGGTGTGGGTAAAGTTGAGAATTTTTATTGTATGGTATTTATGCGAGAAAAAAAATCTCCTTATTTAAATTTTTTTTGCCAAGCAATCCTCGCTTCAGGTCTGTTTGGCGGCTGGCTATGTTACTCGAGTGTTATTCGTATAAGCAATCACTCAGCAACGCCGTCGTGCTTCCAACTCCCTTGCTATCAGGAAGGAGCAACCACCAAACCCTCTCCACCATGAGTCTACGCGACAAAATGAAGACGAAGGCGAAAATGCCTGAAAAGGCAGCGGCCAAGCGTCCACCGAGCATGTTGGAGATACTGAAACGAAGCAAACGCACGTTCGACATCAAGTGGAAGGAAAATCGTCAGAACACGGCGAAGCTGTCCGACTTCGAAATTATTCGTACCCTGGGCACTGGCCAATTTGGTCGCGTCATGTTCGCCCGTCACCTTAGGTCCAAGAACAAACAGTTTTTAGCTATCAAGATTCTCGAACGCCAGAAGGTTGTTTCGATGGTGCAGACAGAGCACGTAATTTACGAGAAAAAGGTGCTGCAGTCCATCGACTTCCCATTCCTGGTCAACTATCGATACCACTTCAAGGACAACGCCAACCTTTTCTTCGTATTGGAGTTTGTACCTGGCGGTGAAATGTTTACGCACCTTCAAAGTCTGGGCAAGTACCCAGAGTCGCAGGCCAGATTCTACGCGGCCCAGGTAGTGCTCTCGTTCGAGTACCTCCATTATTTGGGTATCGTGTACCGTGACCTTAAGCCAGAGAATCTGCTCATCGACGCCCAGGGTTACCTTAAAATCACCGATTTTGGCTTCGCAAAGCGCATCGATGACAAGCAGACCATCACGATGTGCGGCACACCCGAGTACCTGGCTCCGGAGGTCATCAAGAACGTTGGCTACAGTTTTTCGGTGGATTGGTGGGCGCTGGGTATTCTCATATACGAGATGAGCTGGGGGAAGCCGCCGTTTGCCTCGGAAGAGCCGATGAAGATCTTCGAGAAGATAATGAACGCTCGTGTCAAGTATCCCAACACATTCAATCCCATACTTAAGGACGTGGTGCGAAATCTACTCATACCAGACTGGCATAAACGGCTGGGCTCCTCTAAGGAGGGTACGGATGCGGTCAAAATGCACGAGTGGTTCAAGACCATCGACTGGATGAAGTTGTACCTGAAAAAGTTCACCCCGCCTTACGTGCCTGAGGTCAAAAGTTTAGACGACACGAGTAACTTTGAGGAATACGACGAGGTGCCCATCCTGGAGACGCCCACCGAAGTATACGCCGAACAGTTTAAAGACTTTTGAGAAAAAAAAATACAGCCGTTGTTTTAAGTTTTTTTTGTTGAAATGCATTTTGTCTCCACATATGGTTCAGGAACAGCAAATCAAAAATCATAGTTTTTTTTTGTTTACATTTTTGCTAGTTTCTAAAGAATCACAAAACTAATCGACACCAAATTTTCCCACGCACTTTCTCACATCAAATCTGACCTCTGGTGCCAATTTGAGCCCTGATGGATCAGTGGTTCGTCCCATTACGCGTGGCATTTTTCAACCTTCGAAATGATTTTTCTCAGGACCCACGGACTGACTTGAAATTTGAATGGTGAAATCTCAAGACTCAGATTTGATGCGGAGTTGAAATTTCAACGCGATCCGTTTTGTAGTTACAAATTTTTTTTTTAGATTTTGCAAAATTGTACAGCGCCGTCTTTTCACGAAGATGCGCATGTATTTGTGTCACGCAATGTAAATATTTTTGCAAATTGAAAAGCAGAAAAAATGCTACGTTTTTGTCGGGTTTTAGGACGATAATTTTATCATGCATTGGCAAAATTGAAATTTGCAGCTGCATGCAATATTTTTCTTTTTTTTTTCTTTTTTTTTACTTGTGAATGTGTTTTCACCTCTTCCGAAATGTAGAAAATGGAGTAATTGAATTCTGCAGCATTCCTAAACAACAAAATCATTAATTTATTGAGTGAAACTGAAAAACTGAGTTATAGGCACACTGATTGCAAGTACTTGAAACTAAATCACAATCGAATGACTTATGCAATATTTCGACAAATCTGTAGGGGGCTCATTTACCAATTTTTATTTTGCATTGTGAAATGATTTCAAGTCGAGTTGAGGATTATATTGCCAATTCATAATCACTTGTTTTATAAACTTTTCGTGCAATACGAAAATATTTCATCGAAGGTTGTTCCTTTCTTTCCATTTTGGTAAATATTTTCCGAATATAACCTAAACATTTGTGATGCAGACAGCTGGAAATACTTTTCTCAACGACGATGATAATTATTTCTTTTTCCTTCCTTTTTTTCTTTCGAACTTTCTGCTAAGAGATAATTCAGATGTTGGCTGTTTGAAAAATGTTGTGATTCCTACACTATTGGGAAGAGTTTATTGTAATTTTTTTTTTTTCTGAGGACCCAGTAACTTGAAGGTTGTTTTTAGAACCATCAGTTTGGCAGGTAAGCAGTCCTAGTTACTCTTATGTACTTTACAGTAGAATATTTTTCAAATAATTTCAATATAGGATTTAAATTGTGGGTTAGGAAAGTAATCTTCAATGAATATGTTCAGTTATTGATAATTTGTACCTAGTACATATTTATCAAGTTTCTCTTGAGAGTATACCAAATTGTAATTTTTTTAACTCATGAATTTTATTTAATGACAATATAATGAATAGGTTCTTCTCACTTCGTAATTATGTATTGTGATGTTGATCTGTTTGTTTGGAAAAAGAATGACTTATAATTTTTCCTTTTCAATCTGAAAAGAAAAAGAATAAAAAGAAACGTAGGTAAATATCCAATCGTTTTCTTCTGTCCGGGTTCAAGTATAAACTCGAAAAGATAATGTGAACTTATGTGCATTTCATTAGGCTATGAAATAACAGTTTCCTCTTTTTATCATGTAAAAATATAACGTCAATTCCAAATAGTGGTCGTAATTCGGGTGTTTTGGCTTTTGGTTGTCACTATGTGCCCAAACGTCTTACCGTATCGGTCGACATGTCGTAGGTAGATTTTCACAATCAAACGTATGCAGGTCAAGACGATTTTCTTTGTTTTGCAGAAATTACTTGAGATTAACCATGAATAGACCAATTTATTGCTTCATTTTTCTGGGGCTACCATGCATCGCTCTGGGAATGTCTCGAACTGGTATTTCTGCCATCGCCGGCCCAAGTGCAGCTGCAGATACCCTGAAATTGAGTAGTGAAGAACAAAGTTTGTTAGGAAGATTTATGACAGGAGAGCACAGGTCGAATAGTGACTTTCGCGGTTTTCGCAGCAAAAGGCAAGATAATACCGAAAATGACGGCGAGGAAGGAAAAGTGCTCACGGACCAGACCTCTGCCTCGACCTCTACCCCGGCCCCTAGCGATGCTGATAATGCTGCTGCTGCTGGTGAAGGCCGAGACTCTATCACCGATATACGATGGATTACCTATTTATTTTTGTTCGCCATTGCTATATTATTTTTACTGTTGACGGCCGTCGTTACCCTCCTCTCTTATTATATTCTGTCGACGCGTGTATTGAATAAGACGACTTGTAAGGAAATCGAACTACAGTGTCGCTGCGAAGACTGCGGTAAGGAGAACGACGATGGATGTTAATTAGATACGTTTTATTGTACATTAAAATAAAGTGTCTCGACCACCGACAATATATTCGATTATCTCTTTTTCTTGTGTTCTGTTATTTCAACCTCATGGGGCAATCTTTGGTTCACAGGATATTCTACTTGTAAAATACCTGCAAAATGAAAGCTTGCCTAGTGTGATACCGAAATGAATATACAGAGTTTCAGCTTTATCGCTTCACCCTTTTCGAGTAGCATTGTTTTTCTCTCTGTGTTCGTATGAGGAGAAAGTGGAAAAATGGGGTCTGGCGTAGACACCAGTTTGTCATTTATACGAGTTCACTCAAAAATGTCAATGAAATCTTTTTACTTGCTTGACTTGCTATTGACGAATCGATTTTCAGTCTCGGAATCGGGGACTTACGATGTTTAATGACTTGAAATTTATGTTCGTTCACAGAGGTGAATGACGATAAAATTTTTTAAAAGGTGTAGTTCGTAAACAAGATTTCCTTCGATCAATTTTCTATCTGCTCTTTTGATGATTCTTGGCCATTTATCATGAGGGTCAGGATATATAGCTGTATGTATTCAAGGTAAACATCGACCTAATTAAAATGTTTCTCTTTGAGGGAAAAATAAATTCTTCGTGAATAGTGTCTTATAACTTTTTATGAAAACTCTCTGTTGAACCCCCGAGTATTTGAATAATGATCATAATATTTACTTATATGAATGTTCTGGTATAATTAGCCTCCGCAATTTCCTATCTTATTTCACCCACCCATTTCCGCCTGACCAAAATTGAGAGTAGAAAAACGCGATTCAAGTCACTGCTTAAGTTGCACACGATAAATGAAGGTTTTCAGATCTCAAATTACGAGTATATTCAATAAATATACAAACTTAATTTGAATCTCCAATATTTTATTTGATATTTGATTTATTAGAAATGAATTTCGAACAAGATTACCCCCCTATGCGCTCGCTAACGGGGTGGGGGGCTCTCTCGTCCATATAGTAGGTAGTAAATGTTTCAAAAACTAGAAAATTTAAAAAATTTCAAATTTCGAAAAAGTATTACAAATAAATAAATAAATAAATAATTAAATAGACATATTAAAGATAAATTTTGAGTTTTAAAAAAACGTTCGCACAAACTAGAACATTTAAAGAATTTAAAAAAAAAAAAAAAATATCGCATGAAAATCAATAAAAGAGAAAGACTTAGTTGGTAGAAGCTATACTTTGGTGTATAAGTTGGAGAAAGTTTTTTCGCATAGATGCTCAGCAAGGTCTATTCGCCAATTGTAGCATATAAATTCCAATATCTGATTTTGTGTTAATTCAACATTGCAACTCGGAAAAAAGATTCCGAAAAGGATGACTAAGTGATCAGTGTAAAATTCAGTAAATTCAGAATAATTAATTATCAGCATCCTACGGATTGTTTGGTCACACCCCTCGCATATGTCTGAAGTAACTAAATTTGAACTACTATTCATAATTTTATGACTTAGTTAGTTCAATTTTGCACTGTGTGTCCGAAAATAACAATTTTTTATTCATAACAACGAAAATAATGTTAAGAGCATACTGACAATTGGTGAGACATGGTTTCACCTGAGATTCTGTTGCAGTGAAAAATCGCGTTGCGAATAAATTCTGTTGCAATGAAAAATCGCGTTGCGAATAAAAAATGGTATTGCCACCATCATTTGTTGTGTGCTCGAAAGTGTGATGTACAGACGTATGAATTGTTTCGCCAGGTATAAAAACTGAAAATAAGCGACGACGCGACGCAGGTACTAGAGAATGGAAAATAAGTGAAGATTTTTGTTGTTTATTGAGCCGGAGAAATTTTATATAACGAGTCTTGAAGAGGCGTATAAACGTGTGTAGGTTTTGTGTAGGTTTTCTCGTATAAAATATTATTTCCGGAATTTTTCCTCGACCCCACCCTTGTCGATCCCATCTCGCGATGGGGGTAGTTTTGTTAGTTGCTAGAGCTTTCGAAACTAGCTACACACAGCAGCTAGTTGCCGGAGAGCGAATGCATACATTTATTTTTAGAATTCTTTTTGCCTTTTTTTCCCTCTTTTTTAGTTGCAGTTAACGAGGCTCTTCATTTCGCATTCACACGTCGTCTGCAGCTGTCTTATTTGAAGTGTGCGCTGCTGCGAATTTCGTAGCTTATTTGCAAAAGCAGCCATGTCTTTTCGATTTACTGCCACTACTGCCTATACCTTCGCCGTGTCTCACCTTTTTTTTTTTTTGCCATTTTCTGTCAGTTTATTCGCTATTTTTGACTCTTAAGTCAGTCCCAATTCGATCCAGCTCCAGCACCAGTCCTCGTCTTCTTCATCTTGAACATTGTCTTTTGTAATCAATATAGAGCATTTCCATTTTGCATTTAGCTGATGTAGTTAGTTCGGATAAAAACAGACTAGTAAGAGAATAATGGTATTTTAATGAAAATAACTGGAATCGAGTTCATTTTTTGCTTTTTAATTAGATGATTAACAAGAATTATAGTTGATTACTCTGCTGCTGCTCGGTGTAAAACAACTATAACAATGAGAGTGTAGTACATATATATTGAAAGTCATATTATTTATCTATTGACTATCGATCACATAAGCTTGTACTTACATATATGTATATACTTACTTTTCCAACAATTATGTAGACGCCACGTCTATCAGTCCGCTGTACAGATAACTATAGATAATTTTGATTTCTATTTTCAAAAAATTTACACAAGTGCAGAAAAAACTTGTTTTCAAACACTTTTATTAATTTTAGAAAATTTTTAAAATTGCTAAAACTTTGCGATTCCGCCCTTTCTTTTAGTGGGGCTCATGCAGTGGTGCAGCTCATGATTTTTTCATAAAAATTTTCTTTCAAATTGCAAAAGTGAAGTACCTATTTCAAAAGCCCTTCTTCTAGATTTATCGTGAACTTTGTGGGATGAATGGTGTTTTTGAAGTTTGAGGAAGGTGATTGAAAATTTTTGGTTCTCACAATCATCTTATTTCTCGAATTCGAACCAAAAGTTATGGTAATTTGTTCTTTATCGAAAACCTGCTAAAATTAGTGCGTTGGTGGTTGCTGCTCTGCTGCGAATCGCAGAAACGAAATACAAAGGCAGAAATTTCTAAACTTTTAATTATGTGTTTATTTACGTTTGACGGTTTGGTGAAACTGAAATTTCTCGTTCGAGGGTTGGCAATTAGCCGAAAATAACGATTTTTAACGCTCGAGTGAATTTTAATTTTGGAAGATTTGTATCCGAGTACTCAATGTAAAGGCTTCACGGTGAGGGATGCTTTGTTGCGTGCAGAGTGTTTGCTGGAGGCCTCTTTAGAATCTTTCGCCTCATATTTTTCACTGTCTTCGTCATTATGAGGAAAATTCTGATTACCTATTTTAGTCAAAAATTGATTTTGAAATGACATTCGAATTTCGTCTGTTTTTTCTAAAAATGTCCCCAGTGTAAAAAATTTTATTGGTAGCTCCATTATGAACTTTTACACCTCTTTGGGGGGGGGGGGGGTTGGAAATACTGCTACATAGCTACATTTTAATTGAGCTACCTCTATTGATGGCAGTCTCTAGGTTAGCTTGGATGATAACTTGAAAGGTACTCTTATTTGGAAATTTTCTGAAGTCGAGGAATTTTGATAATTTAAATTGATTCTGGTGTCAGAGGTCTGGAGTTGAATATTGCTTCAGTCTGGTCAGTAGAGGCCGGAACCCTTGCTCATCTCGAACTATCTCAAACGTTTCTTCCCGCATGGCACTTTATCAGAAAAATGAACTTGATTACTCCAGGGGTCGGAGGTGTTGCATAAAATATTTTATTGGTTTTTCATTTTTCACTCATCTCTGGAGTTTCTCGAACATTTTTTTTAAATAGAAGTGGGTCTACTGCTCTCTGGAATCCCTCCCTCCACAACAAATGAGCCACTCCATAACCTATGTAACCAAAAATGCATTGAACTGTGAAATTTTCAAGATTTCCTTATGAGGGGCTATTCTCTATCAACCTTATGGCTGCTGCATATAAATTACAAGATGAATTTATTTACCGTAACCACTCTAACGGCTTTTGGTCAGTTTGTAGGAGGCTACTTAGAAAGTGTGAACACATTTTAAAGTTGAAATGTATGTTGGTATTATTAATTTATTTCAATTCATTTCGAATTGCATTTATTTTGAGTTATTAGGGGAAAATATTGAAGAGGTGAAAAAAAAACCACATCGACATTCGTGGATAGAGGGCACATAAAGGTAAAGGAGAAGAAAAGTGGAAAGAGTAAAATAAGGTTGTGAAAAAGGCGATGTGTTGGATATTTTTAAAGGTCCTAAAACCACAATAGAGATCCAGAGTTTTGTATTTTGTATTTAAGAAGTCAAAGGTTCTGAGCTTGCAAGCCCTAAAGAAACGATTCCTACAATTAGAGGTATCTAGAATTATGCTCGTGGAAGCTGATGTTTTTCTTAATTATCCTATTAAGTTAAATTAATTTACTTTGCATTTATCACTCTACTTTTGTGCTCGTTTATATGAATATTATCGTTGAAATCTTTTCAGTGAAACGTTAAATTTATCTTGGTGAAAGCAAAGTGTCGTGCAATTCTCCGAAGGAGGTACACTTTTTTGGCAACACAGTCTTGATCTTGCGTCATTCCTGATAAATTCTCATTCATGTAAGTTGACATTATCAATATTTCCTTCTTTTTCCCCTCCCTACTCTTATTTTGGTCAATTTTGCCAACCATGCACAGAGTATAATAAAATTTGAGAATGTTGAAAAAACGAGCACTCCTTTCCAGTTTGATAGTCTTTTCCTTTTCATTTTTTTTTTTTTTTTTTTGTATGTTTCCTCATTAGCCATTGAAATTGGTGGTCAGTAATGTTCGAATTCGAAGAATTACCGGAGGAACTTACGCTGAAAATATTTAGCTATCTGCCACAGTCGTGTTTGCAAAATTGCATAGCCAATGTGTGTCGCAAATGGAAACGTATCTGTAAAGATAATTCGCTGTACCACCATGTGCACTTTGACTCGACCTTGTCGCTGCGAAAAGTATTGAAAATCATTACCCGGTACTACGCCATAGTTCAGAAAATGATGATCAGCGAGAGAAACGATGCGGACGAGATTCTGAGGCTGGTGTCCTTTTGTGAAAACCTGCGCCACCTTATTCTGCACTCGTGTCGCAGCAGCACCTACACATGTGGCCGAATTTTCTCAGAGCTCAATGCTCAGCTGATTTCCGCCATTTTGGAGCATAATAACCGTTTGGAGGTTTTGGAAATCACCTCTTCGGCGGTGCAGAACGGAAGTATACTGCTGTCCGGTTGTAATTTGGAAAAATTGGTCATCAAGAGTGACTACTACTATCGAATGATCGAAGAGAGCAAGTGTCTGTTGCAAAATAAACTGAAAATTTTGAATCTGCAAGGGCTGATAATTAGCAGGGAAACACTGCGTAGAGTAAGTTGAACGATAGTAAGTCCCTCTAAAGTGCGAATGAAAAGTGAAATACTATACACACTAAATGGAAAGTTGTATTGAGACCACCACGTTTAAGTTTTCGAAAATAATTTTTTTTGTTTTCAATTTTTAAAGACGACAGTATTTTAGAATTAATTTCCACTGGTGCCATAATTATGCAACGTATTCTGCAGTCTGTCTCTTGAAAGAAAGTACTCAGACAGTTCTGGCTGCTCTTGCCGCTGGCACACTAGAGCTCTTTTAATGCCAGTGACGTCAGTCATTTCTTTTGTGAAACAGACTGAAACATAGACATTTTTATACTCGCCCTGGATACCTGAACCAGGTTAAAGCTTGCCATAGGGTCGGTATCACATACCCTGGTTACAAAAGTCAAAGTGTTCAAATTTTGTAGCGACATCAGTAGGATACGACGGGTTATTATAATTTTGTTGAAAACTTAAAAAAATCAACTAAGTAGGAAATAAGACTATAATAATATAAGATCAAACTAAGATTGGATGGGTTATTATCATTTTGTTTGAAATTTAGGAGAATCAAGTAAGACCCAAGTAGGACTGCAATCATATAAGACCAACCTAGGATAAGGCTGATCATTATAATTATGTTTAAAATTAAGAAGAATCAACTAAGACGGAAGTATGATAAGAACCTAATTAAATATTTTCGTTTAGAAAATTCAGGGCAACATTGAATTGGGTTTTGTGAAGTTTCACGAAATTGGTTTTATGATAAGTCGTAGCATGTGTAATAATGGTCCTTATTACCTAAATTATTTTTTCTCATATGACTGACTAGAAAAATCGTTGCATGCCTATGAGGCTTTGATCCAAATTCTGTTGACAAATATTTTTGAAATGTGTTTTTAGGATACTTCTCCTTGCTTGTAAAATACTGAGTGAAATAATAATAGTATTCGTGAAAATTTCTCTTAATTGTGGGAAATTTAAATTAGCAGTTTTAGACCAAATCTCCTGTCAGTCCCAGGGACGGGGTTCAAGGACATTGAAATATACCCAATTTTACAGCGTCTCTATATTATTATTATGTATTTCAAACTTTTCCATCTGCTTAAAACAAAATTTGACGTCATTAGAGTGCAATTTTGTCTGCTGCTTATTTCAAATATTTGTATTTTAGTCCCGAATTTCGTAAAACCCAAATTCTCTGGAATAAAAAATTCCTGTTGCTAATTTCTCAAATGTATAATAAACAAAATTTAGCGTAAGTAATTCATAATGACGAAGTCAGCTTGAAGAGGTGATAGTATAAAGCGCCTTTGACAATTTCTCAAAAAGTTGATGACACTGCCCTACAATTGAAAATTTTATTTGGGTGTAATTTTTCATTCGGCCCTCGGCCACCTTGACTAAGCGTACCCTAGAAATCCCTATTAAAACGGTCGAAACCATATTATTAAATTCCTCCTCCCTCGCTTAGGTCATTATAGATAATCAGAAAACTCTGCAAACCATTAAACTGGACGTGTGGCAACCTCAACTCGGATCTTACAATCAAATAATCGAGGCAATATCCAGGTGCTCGAATCTGTCCAAATTATTGCTGAGAAATGTGGCCTTTTATTTCGTCAGCGACGACAGCTTCTCTCATCTGACGAGATTCAAAAAACTATCGACGATTGTGTTTTCGAAAATTGAAAAAGTTACCCCCCAGGCGTATATTTCGTTGTTCAAACAACCGCAATCCGCATTTTTAGAGAAAGTAGTCCTGAACGCTTGCGACGGCGTGAATGGGTTGGTGGTGAAAACCATCGGCGAGTATTGCCCAGCTCTGAGAAAATTTGGAATACACCAGTCTAAAACGGCCGAGCTGAATCTAGTCAAATCGGACGACCTTCTATTTTTTGTAGCCAAGTGTACGAAACTGGAATTTTTGGACTTGTGTTATACGCATCAGTCGATCGGCAAAGCGATTCCGAAAATCATTTTATTGTCGCCGCATCTGAAAAAGTTTAAATTTTGCGAATACTTGAGCGACGATCCGGAAGTGCTTCTGATTTCCTTGTTCAATATTTTAGAGCGCAATGCGAGAAACTTTAGCATAAACATCGAACGTAACGTCAATTCCGACGAGTACATATTCGGTACTCGAATAGATTTGCCAGAAGTGTATTCGACGCGAAGGTAGAAATTAATTGTATTTTTGGTAAAATTTGTTTTTTAGACTTTGAAATTAGTAAATTCGATAAGATCATTGTAAGGGGGCTGTTTTTAATATCAATCAAAATTGTTCGAATAAAAATTTTTATTTGGGCTCATATAAATACAGTACTTATTTTTGTTGGAAACAGTTTTTCAGGGGCGTGCTCGAAGTTTTTTGAAAGCTATGATAGTTCAATTTTAAGACGCTCAGATCATTTTCATTCAATTAAACTAGAATTTTATTTAATGATGAGTAAATGACCCCTCAAAGATGAGGTGTATGGAGTGAAGATGTATGAGGTGTTTTAAAAATTCGAATTGAAAAGTTGACAATTTTCCCTTAGCTTTGGTGGGTGTATTTTCGATTTGATTGGGTTAAAACCTGGGTTACAAATAGGTGTCATCAGAATAATGAAAGGTTTTAAAAAAATAATATCTCAAAATGTACGTTAATTTTTTATTGATTTTATTTTTAATTGGATAATTTTTTTTTTTTGAGAATTTAATATTTTCCATCGATCTTCAGAATATCTTACAGAAGGGTTAATGAGACATAAGAAATTTGAAAAGTAAGCAGGTCGCGAGATATATTTTCAAATAATCTGAAGAATCAATTGGATAATTTCTGGGTGTAATTTAGCAATCTCGCGAGTTCTAGAAAAAATTTGAAAAATTAGTTGCTTATTCCATCGCTCGTTATTGAGAAAAAAAATTGGTAAACTGATTTCACCATAATTATTTGACCTTGATTCAAGTATGAAGTGGTTCTGAGTTTCCGAGCATTTTAATTTGTCATAATGTATAAATCCTGTATTTAGGGAAAGATGATATTACTTATGTCTATATTTGATAAACTTTTGAGGGGTGAAAAACGAAATGTTATTAATTTAAACTAGCCTACCTACTTCGGATTGTAATACTGTTTTTTTCAATTTAAGCGAAAACTAGTATCAATAATTTTTCCGATATACAAAGCAGTCGATATTATCTTGGAATCAGGTACTTATTTAAAAAAAAAATAGTCTCCAGCTCCATTGAATTGTGAAAATTGGAACGTAGATGAATTTTTTTACAGTGGAGGTAGTTATTGAATAGTAATAAAAAAACCAAAAATAATATAAAGACGGTGCGAAGCTTTCTCTATTTTTTGCTGGAATTTCAATCTACCCGTGGAAAAAGAATCGAATAACAAACTTTGTAATCGTCCCGTAGAGCTGGCAATGAAAATTCATCTTTTCATTTTTGATACTAGAGCCAGTGTGAGAATGATTGTCGTCAAATTGATAATCTAGTCGAAAATTATCACCAATAATCGCGTTATTTTCCTGCACTGAATATCGAATAGCGAATATTTTCAATTCTGACTCGGTAATACTGCATCGTCTAAAATTTCTCACATCGTTGAATCGTTCGATTCGGTGATTGGTAAAGTCGGTGAAACTCGGAGCTGAAAAAGGATGATGCAATAGCGCTTCGGTTACGCTACGGTCAGTAATGTAACCATACTAAAAAATTTTAATGAAGTGTCGACTGTCGAGCCGAAGTTTTCGTTCATCTGATAAACTGCCTCGTCATTTTTTTCAGTACAAGCCTCTGATAAGCTATAAATAATATGACCTTATTTTACTGTTATTCAATTTTTAATTCGTTGAAATATCCGAATCACTTGAACTAGAAATTGAAATATCTAATTGTGAGCTCGTAAAATTTTTGAATTCTGTATCTGGTGACACTGCGTTCATCAACCGTTGATTCTGGGTTATTCCTGGGAATAATCTCAGTTTTTCTGTCAACGTGCTAAAATAGTGAATTGTGATTTTCGAAGCGCCCTTTTAGTCTCGTTGCGTCGTTTTACTCGTTACATCGTTATACATTATGCATTTTGAATTGAGTTTTTGTTTCGGTCGGCCATGTTTCCTTCAAGCTTAATTTCGTGATTGTGCGTTTCTCGATAGTTTTCCTGACTCGTCCGTCATCTTGTGCATTCGTGTTTCGAATTTATTCTTATTTGTGATGAAGATGAGTTTTAATCATTGTAGTCGTTCATTACTTTCGAAACTTGTCGAATACGACGTGAAATTACGAAGTGATGGTTTTGGTTGGTGTTGTTTTACAGTGGCGTAGTCATTTCGGGTATAGCTGTGTATCTACTAAGTGTCAAATTGCGGTTGCTATGCAGTACATGATCTTATTGCTGAATTCAGTAGCTGCTGGTATCATGGCTGAAGTGTAGTTGAAATTTCTGGCCGAGACCCTGAGGGTAAGTGAATTCTAATTTCTAGTCGATGTACTCATGCAATTATCTTATGGCTAGAAACTGCAGAATTTCGGCATATTCTGATGGAATATTTTTGGTGACGGTGTAGAATGCTACGTGTAAATCATTACTTCAAGAATATTTTTTGTGATGGTGTAGAATGCTACGCGTAAATCATTACTGAAAGAGATCAAAACGAAACAGTACTTTGATATACTCTCTTCAACTTAAGAATGCCTAAAACGGAACGCAGTTTGCAGGGCTCCGGGGAGAGGAAAAGGTACTCGTTCACATTCAGCAACAATATTTGGCTACACTTCCGATTTTAATTTCTTGTTTCTTATCACACATCCGATTTTTACATTGTTGATAAATGTGAATTTGACGTTCCGTTTTACGCATTCTCAAGTTGAACAGAGTATAGTATTTTTCTCAAATACAGTGATGGATTAATAGGTAGACTATTAAGTCACAATCCTCAACCCCCCACCCCCGCTTGTCGCCCCTGATATTTTGAATCCAGCTGCGCCGAATTGGCTGGTGCTGCTTTCGTCTCGGTTTCTATGACTATAGTTTGAACAATCGTTGCTTGGGAGGGCCTCTATTCGTCAGTTTGGCTTATCCACATAATTACAACTGTTGATTAAAATGAAAAATCATGTTTATTCTTGGAACAAAATGGTTATTTAGTCGCCGGTTCCTGTAAAACAAGGTAAATTATCATAATATAGGAAACAGACGAACGATGAATGTTCTAAGAGCGACACTTTTTTCACGTTTGGGCTCTGGACCCAGTCCATAGCTTCGACAAGTGGATCCTTCCCAGCCCCGTAGCCGGAATTTGTGCCTGGCAGCGACTCGATATTATTAATAAACTTGAAAAAAAAATTCTCAAAATCATTTGAAGCTGAATAAAAGTTATTATTGCCGAGACAAACAGCCGGTATACTCGTAATTCTAGTTTTTTTTTTTTTTTTTTTTTTAATACAAATAATTTACTTAATTTTCATTTCTTTCTTGAAAAAGCTTCACTCAATAAAAGCCAAGCAGAAAATCTTTAAGTACCTATAAGAAATAATGTAACCCTTTCTCTCAATGCCCTTGCCGTTGAAACCAATATGATCCCTCTTTTTTAGAGTCTAGTTCCCCAAAATAGATTTCATTATTATGACTTCATAAAGAACATCACTCACCATTAAAATATTTACAACCAATGCTACGAAATACCCTTTATCTTGATTCATTTATTTTTATAATCCGAGTGTACTAGTTATGTGCCCGGTACTTCGAGCACACGCCATCAAATTAATTTCCTCTATCATACCTTTTCTTGTTTCAATTATACCTTAATATTTGCAGTCGTATTCATTATTAATGGTGGATGTCTCGTAGTTGCAATAAAATGTTTTACGACAAGCGAAGTGCTTTTTTAAACAAAGCATCATGAATTTATAAAGAATTGTATAAGTCAAATAAAAGCAAATCCTTAAAAAAAATAAAGAAAATCCAGCTATCAAAAGAACATAATCTTTCCTCCCTGCAAAGTAGTCTGAAGGCTGCTTCAAGTCACGAGAACGATGACTTGAAAATAAATTTGTACCAGAGTTGGCACAAATACTCGACCTCTCGTAATGAGATTAGTAGAGAAAAATCGAAGAAAAAAGTCACTTTCCTCAGTACGAGTTATTATAAAATTTGATCGACGAAATGTAGTGGAAACGAAAAAAAACTTTGAAAACTTTGTGCATTTGATGGGAATTTGGAAATGGTTGGCTATAAAAATTGGGCATCGCCCTACTATTTTCTACTTTGTTAACCTTCCCTCCCCCCAATTTCATTTTTCAATAAACTTTATCATTGAGCCAGTCGATAGTAAACTAAAATGGGTATTGAGAAAAATAAAATTTATTGTAAGTTATAGCGAGATCGAATAGCTTTCTGTAGAGTTGATTCGAGGAATGATTTGACGATAGAATAAGATACGAGTATAACTCGATGCTCGAGGAGTGCGCCATATATTGTAAATTGAGATTGTACGTTCTACAACTTATTTCTTGAAGGAACTACATGCACAGTAGATACGCATCTGTGGATCAAAATAGATGCTGGAAATTCCTTGAGAGATGGAGTTCTTCTGACAGTTTGTAATGAGTTCACAATGGTTTTCAAATGAGTTTAAATCTGTTAAACGTATCAATGTTTCTCTTTTCTCTCTATGTAGCACATTGCTTCAAAAAGGTCAAAATGTTGATTTAGTTTTTTTAATTGATCTGAAGAATTTGATTGAACCATTTTCAGTATCAGCTTACTTTTCAAGTTGCAACGTTACGGCAATAAAGTGCTTCCATCGCCCATTACCAGCTGGATCACACTCTTATTAATTAACCCCAACATTAATGAATTTTACAATCAAATGAAGTTCTTGCATTCCAAAGTTGAAAGAGATTCAAGAGCTATAAAAGAAAATGAAAAAATTTAATAAAGAATAAAAAAATGTCGGATCGTTGAATTTTCTTCGGAAACAGCAATTACCTTGGCTTTTACGCCAAAATTGATACGTTAAGTGAATTTTCAAGTTCACTTTCAATTTTTGGATGGGGTTCATTCTTTCATTCACTATTGAGACTCCAGGGGTGTCTACCATGTTTTGATAATCCGATTTTTGATAGGCAGTTTTGTTTTTTTCATCCAAATGAATAAATTTGAATAGAAATAATTTGGCGCGCTTTACCCTTCTCTCCCTTCGCCGACAATAGATCCAGTAAAAAGTTCTGTTATCACTTGAAGCTCCTATATTCAATAATTACATTCAACAAATTGAATGCTCTGGGTTCTTGAACAACTGAAAATTCATTTTAGTGACAATGTCTCTACTAACACTCCAGCAATCTCGTTGTACTGTCCTTCAGGACAGCTGGAACGTACCAGAGGGCAGACTACCACTTCCGTCTATTTACGTTGCTTTTGACATCATTCCCGCGACTACATACTTCGTATGCTGATTCTGGAACGTCATACATGCGAAATGATGACGAATAAGATTTATTTATTATTATTTTTTCAAAAAAGGGATTTGAAAATGCATACCTACTTATGTCCAATTAAGATTTTACTATTTGATCCCAAAATTCTGTATATAATGTTGAATAGTCTTCTAGTATAACTAGAGAATTCCTTTTAAAAAATTATGACAGAAGGAGACAAATATCGAGTTTTTCATTGATTATCTTACTCATCTCTTATTGTTCCTTTATAATTTAGGGGATCTGTTCCTTATTCTGCTCATCCTCTATACCCAATCTCTATCCTTTATTTTTCAGTCTTGTGATGGCTCAGTTGTGTCAGCTACCTGAAGAATTATTGTTGGCCATTTTTCGCCTCGTGCCCACTTCTAATTTGGTAAACATCAGCTTGGTGTGCAAAAAATGGAAGCGTCTTGCAACCGATTTCACCTTGTTCCATAGGCTTATTATCGATGTGAAAATGAAACCGGAGACGGTGAAGAAACTGTTACGCAAATACACGAACGACATTCAGTATATTGAAATAAAAAATCGAATTGACACTAATGAACTTCTGCCTCATCTGACCAAGTGTTCGTATTTGCGCAGTTTGAAGCTGATCTCATGTCAGGGTCAGGTGAGCTGTTTTCTCTGCTTATTTGGGCATTTAGTGGTGTTCCGATGTATGAGGTGGGGAGGGTTTTTTGTTATACAGGGTAGTGCATTTCAAGTTAGAATTTACAAAAGGTGTTGGACTCATAATTTACATTGCCAGTGGCTGCATACCCTTTTCAACTTCTCATGATGGTTGATGAAAATAGTCTTCGACTGTGGAGAAAGGTTGGATGAACTGTTCAGCCACTTCACGAAAAGTACCTCCCCCATAATACTTTTGCACCCATCAGACTTTCTCTTCAGTGGAATAAGACATGTTAACACACTTGAAATGAACTGAACTGAAGACGATCTCTTTATCACGTCTACAATGCATCTGCATTTCATTGTACATCTTCCCTCCTTTATCTTTTGCAAGTTGCGTCTTGATACGTTCCGCCTGTATTAGATAACGTATCGAGTATATATTGGAAAAATTCAATTAATTGATTTTCATGGAATTACATTTTTTACAAAGAATTTTCTCCTCAAAGCAAAAAATATAATCTACTCTCGGAAGAGGTACTCGAAAATCATTTGTCAGGTTCAGGTTACGCTAACAAAAATTCGAATTTTACGCAGTGTGTAACCAAAAAAATAAAAAACAAAAAAATTATTCAGAAAAATTTTTAATTTCACAAATTAATATTTTAAATTAAATTATATAAATAATAGAACATGAAAATATCCAAAATTGCTGGACTTGTTTTTGGCCTATCCAGCATAATTAGTTCTAGCCAAGGAATACCTTACTTTCGAACTTTGATCTGGTAATACACTATTTCCACAACTTTTCATTTGAACCTTTGAAAGAGTGGGGTGAAAAATGTTAGTAATCTGTTGTGATATGGCTTCCTTAATTTCATATTCTTTCAACTTATAGAAAATTTTTCCAGTATAAATCATGCTAAATCCTGATTCTACTGCAGGTCCGAAATATTTCGAACTTGAATAACACCGTAAACGTTCAGCTGCTCCGTCATGTGCTGGACAAATGCCCACTTATTCAGTCTCTCGAAATTCGACAAACGGCCTTCAAAAATGGCATGCGAAATTTTTGCCCTACCCCAGCGAAATTCAAAAAACTACGAATTAAGTCTGAAAATAATTTGGAGGTTGTTGATCGTCGACTGGAAGAGCTGACTGACCTACGCGACTTGCGACTGCAGGGTGTTAAACTGTACGATGACCGTTCCTTAATTCATATGTGTCTGAATAACGAGCAGACCCTGACTGTTTTGAAGCTAGATGTTTGGAAATTACCGATCGACGGTGAGTGTAGCAAGTGCACTTTAAATGATGACCTTTTGCCCTCTTCAGGAATTGCGTAGTTTCTTATTAACTGGTTTCCTTGATCACACTATTTCTTGTGTATTCTTTTAATAATGCATTATGGTTTGACTTGAAAACAGTGGTAAAATATCTGGAATCGGAGATCAATGATAGTGATAGTGCTTATTGAAGTATTTCTGGAATATTTTGGAATAATGTCTCCGGTTTGGTTTATATAATTATTGATGAGTGTGAGTCTTGTCTTTCCCTTAATTCTTTTTTTTTTTCCAATTATCCAGCTACTCAGCTTGAAGAGAAAGTAAATAAAAATATAAGTAATTGAACGATAGTATGGAGATTTTGAAGGATTTTGAGGTGTTATGTATTTATTTATTTATTTATATAGGTACTTGATTATTTTTTTAATAAAATCCGTTGCACAAATATGAGTGTACTCAGCCTCGTTTATCAAACTGACTGAGTGATGAAAATAAATATCTGTTTAGAACGCTATTGATTCTTTCAAATTACTCTATCGACCAGGCATGAAGGTAGTTTTATAATGCAGCATTTGTTGTGCATATCTCCTTAGTAGTTTGCCACTGTTGCGCGACAGGTGAATAAATTTGATCAATTTCATATCGAGTTTTATCCCTAAAACCTCTGGCTACGAGCGTGGCCTTAGCTATGCATTCTCCTTCTGAATTAAGTTTGGTATTTAAAACCCATCTGGTATCAAGTACTCTTAACTATTTTTGATCTTGGCACAACTTCCTAAACCTTGAATTTCCCCAACGAACTTAACCTTGAATTTCTCCAACGAACTTAACTCCTCTCTCACAGCAGCAAGCCATTCGTCCTTGAAAAGGTTATTCTCAATATCATCAAAAGTTTTGGGCATATACTCTTCAATAAACGAGTATTTATTATTACTTCTCGAAACAACCTTAGAATAGTAAACTGCGGAATTGATAGCGTGATTTATTTTGTAGAAGGCCGAGAGGACCAGTTAATGCAGTTCATCGGCCGCTGCCAGCAGCTCACAAAACTAAGTCTGCAAAATTACTCAACGCACGGCCTGACAGATGCAGGTTTCGCATACCTGTCCAACCTGAGGAAGTTGAAAAGTTTGACAGTTACTAGCGCGAGAAAAGTGAGCGCTCGGGCCATCATGCGCCTCTTCTACGAGCCCCACATCCACCAGCTTGAAAAGGTGAACCTGGGTCGTTGCCCCGAGCTGCATCAGTTGGTGCTCAAGTTCATCGCCGACCGCTGTCCCAATATGCGCAAACTTTATTTAGATCAGTTTGGCCTAAGTTGCCCTTGCCTGGGGGTTGTTGACCTGCAGTACATCGCCGCCAAATGTCCCCTCCTGGAGCACATAGAGCTCAACTCGATGGGTAGCGCAGTCGGCGATACGTTGCCCACCATATTGCGTAGTTTTCCAAATTTGCGCTCGTTCAAATACTTTGTGCGCCCCCTGAAAGACTACTTCGTCGAGTACGACCCGGTTGTGCGTCGAATCAAACAGGAGCTGCCCCGATTTTACATCAGTTGTTCTCTTAAGTACGGAATTGTGGGGCATAAAAAGTGATCTCATGGATGACTAAAGGAGGGAGGTCAAATTGTAACTCCGGTGAGAATAAATGCGTCGATGCGTCGATATATAATTATTTCTTAATATTATTCCAAGAAAAATGAATTACTTTAGTGATGATAATATACTACCAAACTGAGAAAACGATTTCATTTACAAATACCTAATTTATGTACAAAATGATCGTTCTTATTTACCCCAGCGTTGAGCTTACCTGATAGACTACAGGTAGACATTATGCGCTATTTTAGAATTTCTGAGTTAACTTGGAAGCGAAAATTGAGAATTTTGTATCTAATACGTAGATTACTTTTAAAATAAGTATTCATTTAATCACAAGTCAACGATACAAGTAGTGTTCCATTTATTAAAATTCAAAGGTATTCAAAAATGAAAATACGATTGTGTTGAGTTGTCTGATTTCTCACCGGTCTCTTTTCTACTTGCTCTGCTTCGGCTATTGAACGTGGAAGCGATTTCAAATTTTGAAAAATAATTTTTCTATGTTGATACAAAATAGTCGATCGAATGGATTTTATTTTTGGAGAAGAAATTTAATTTCAAATTCGAATGAAATTCCATCACCGAATACAAATTCATCGATCTAGAGTAATATACAATGTGCCTCCGTAGCTGTACATCGAGTTTAATATACTCGTATTTCTCGAATTTGAGGGCTCAGTTATGAAAATGTTTAAAACTTTCGATTGATTAAGAAACTTTATTATGAGCGATGGCCAATTCGAGGAGAAGGAATGTTTCCAGTTGACTTCTGAAGCCTACATATTTGTCGTGCTTCCAGCCGGAAAAACCTCAAAAATGTGTTATTCCCTCGAAAGCTGAGGATAAGGTTGTTTTCAGATGAAACAATTTGAGCCCTTTTAAATTTCCAGAGTAAGATTGGTGTGAAAGTTTGACGAAGTTGTAAACTCAGAGCACTTCTTCAGCTTCCATCCATTTGCCCGAAGGGAATTGCTTTCGTTCTGTACGAGAGGTCTGGCTGCGGTGACTTTGTCTCTAAAGTGTATATTATTGAAAAAGATGGTCAGGAGAGAGAAGGGGGAAGTCTAAGAGGATCGATTAGAGACGAGATTTTACAGCGCCTTAAGCCTCGAGGCTGATGAAAATCGGCCGACATTATACATATTTCGCATACCTCGAAGCCCAAAGCCTGCGAATATGTTTGGGTCGTTCATGAAGAATGTCCTTACGTTGTTAATACAAAACAATATTTCTTCTAGGTTGTAATTGAATACGCAGCTCGCATTTTAGGCATTTCGAAATAAATAACTACCTTTGCCGGCTTCCCTGCTTGGTTCTTGGCCCTTCGCTCGTGAATTGAAGGTTAAGTGGGAGGGCGGAGCAGGTAATACATTCAGCAAATGTAGGGAACCTAGAAAAAAAAATGAAGAAAAAAAAGAGGCACTATACATGTTTAAAATTTTAATGTAATATAATCACGAAAATATTAGGAAACGAATGCGACCTTCTTAAAAATTCGAAAACACGAACGCAGTCTTTTAATACTGCTTTATCGACTTTTACTTATTTGGAATGCTGTTACTCAAGTCCATGATTCGATTGCAATAGAAAATGAATATAAGAATAACTTCATGATCCATGCTCAAAAGCTCTTGTTGAAAATATCTGTTATATAACTCTTCGATATACTCTGCACTCGTCTTATATCTCTTAATGTCTCATCATAATTATTATTTGTTACTTATCGTGATACATCTGCAGGTGGCCTGCACTCAGTCCGGTTTTGCTGCCGGCTCTCGAGTCAACTGCTGAATCAACTCTTCTATGTCCTTATTTCCTTCACTAAAAGACAGGATTAAGAGAAAAATAAATAAAAAAGACAAAGGGAATTGAATTTTGAACACCTAATCCCCTCATTGATACGCCACTGGTTTGAGAACTTCTCTTTTTTATTAATGCCAGTCTCTTATCGTACTAACTGAATGTATCGTAAAAATTACAACTCGAGTTGTAAGTTTCTCAAAATATAAAATACCCAAGTAAATAACGATTACATAATTATAACAGCGGAAAAGTTCAGCATTAATTAGAAAATGTTCTTTATACCTTCTTTGTCTTCTCAGAACTGCTATACAGACAACATCGAGGTGAAGTTTCCGATATTGAATTTGCTCACCAAATTCTATAGGTATTTTTTCGGAATTTGTGCACAACTGCGAACATTGTTTGGAGAATTGAAAAGATGGTAGAGTAGAAAGTTGGTACTCGACTGCAGGGTGGTTTTTCTCGATAGTAAAGTTCGAAATTGTGAAAAGCGGATTTAAAATCGACGAAGATGATTTTCTTTTGTCGTTACAAAGGTAATGGAGGTGTGCGGGAGAGGGTATTTTAGAGAAAGCGAGGGTTTTTCGCGGATGGCTTAAATACCGGTACCGAAGTATAAAAAAGTGATTTTCCTTAGCTGGAGAATTATTCAGATTTCGTATTCTCAGACAAAAGATCCCTTTACGGTTTTTACACTATTCTGACGTGCTAGTGTCTAGCATTTTCAGGTGGAATTATTGTTTCGAGAGTATTTCGAATCTGTTCCAATGAAGTCGTTTTATCAGCGATTAGTTTTAACGTGAAGTTGAATTTAGTGTTTTGGATGACTTCATCGTGTTCAATTTCGTCGTCCTGTTTTGTTCTTGTCTCATTTTCTGGGTAATTTTTGACCTGGGAACCCTGATTCGGTGATGAAGGAAAGAGTAGTATTGTTTTTTACTTGATAAATTCCCCCATCCCCCACCAGATCATTAGTCCAGTATCTTAATGTTTCAAACTATTCGATCTCATTTAAAATAGAGCTGCGAATATAGGTATTCTCAGCGATTCTCTTCGCAGCTACAAAAAAAAAAAAAAAAAAAACAGCATCGATGATGGAGAGGTGCTGGTACTATTGCAGAAATTAAGAAAACCGTTAATTTGCGATTAACCATTGAAAATACAAATTACCGAAATTCTCGTAATTTACTAAAACATTCATGAATTAGCTTTATTTGTGTTGATATGAGAAGTCGAAAAATTCTGAATGATTAAATAGATGAATGAATAAATAATACTTGTCATAACTACACATACTTACTAGGTATACTGAAAAAATAAGAACAAACAGAAAATAAACTCCCAATAAGGAAATATAACAAAATTAGTCATTATAAATTCAAAAATTGAATCGTATTCAATTATCAACTGGATATTCGCCATGGTTATTCGAAATAGGGTGTTAAGCACGCATTCTTTTCGTTTGTATGTACTGTAGCTATACTTCACCTTTAGCGTATCAAGTACCTGAAAAGTTGATTACCTATTTGATTCATATTTTGGCTTTATATTAGTTTTCATTTTTTTTCCGTTTCAACAAAATGTAACACGTCCTCGTTAACAGCAGATTAGAAAATGCCGATGACTACAATTTTGGAAATAACAAATTTCTATACTTTCAGGCCAACACCAACCCCTGCGTATCCTCAGCATTTTTTTGTGACATTTCTTGAAAAATAAAATGAGATCGTAAATACATTATAACCAATACACATACGTATTTCCGTTTTTGTGGAATGTTCAATTTATATTTCATTCCGTCAGATTTTTTTCTTTTTACTTTCTTCATATTTTCACATTGCCTCATTTTATTTTTTGATTCATTTTTTCACACCATTTTTTTCTTCTTTTTTTTTTTTTTTTCTACGAACATGTCGCTGTGGGAATTTTGATTTGTAAGGCTAACTGGAAGAAAACGTCGGTCGCAAAAGTTTTTATTGAAATGCGTCAATTCGTTTGAGTACCCTTTTGCGTACCCTCGACGAAGACGATCCGTAGACCCTTTTCGCCGAACCGACGTGTATTGTAGCTCACCTGTTGCTAGTTTCCCTCGACGACGTCGATGTTGGACCCTTTTTTTTTTTTCTCATCTCACATTTATTCGGCCGTGAAATGAGTGCTTTTGAATCTTTTCTATAATTCATGTCGAATATTTCAACCGAGTCACCGTTTGTCGAATCTTTTCGCAGCAAAAAGTATAGGAAGCTGTATATTACTATCAATCATTTAGTATATAATGCATGGTTTTTTCAACGGGTTTTTATTAATTTATATTGACTCGCAGTTTGGAGTTAAGCTTGCTTCAATTTTTTTATCAATAACGTGGAGAGCCCTATAAAATGTTATATGATGTGGTGAACCTTATTCACTGACTTGAGTTACTCTTACTTGACCTAAATTCGGATTTACCTATCCGAAGCTGCTTTATATAGCAGAAATGTAGCGTGCAGTTGTGTAGGAAAGACTTACACCTATTATCTTCGATTCATTTTCTTCTCCCCGATTTGAAGAAATTATTGATAGAGAATTTATAATCCTGGTGAGCAAATTCTGGCATTATAATATTTTTTTTTATCATAACTAGTAGGACAAACAGCTCTTCGTGCGGGTTACTGATACAATTGAAAACCTTAATTTTTTTTTTCGACTACATTAAAACAACACAAAATGAATTTTATTTTTCTCACCCGAATATTATAGAACATGTATAAAAATAAATTGAAATTTTTAACAATTTTCAAAGAAAAATTGAAATAATAAGGAACAATTGTGATAGTAAATACACTCAAATTGGTTGAATAGGAACTATCATTTGAATAGGTATAAAACTATGTAGAAAGTTTGAATCATTCATAACTTCGTTTTAGTTTGTTATGAAAACCCAATTACCTGGAAATAATTGTTGGACCTTTGGAGATTACTCCAAAAACCGGAAATTCTCTCAGTTGTAGAGAATCACATCTTCTACTTGATGGTGACATTACTCAATCAACAGTAATATTAAGTATTTTACATTTTTATCTACATTTTCACCCTTTCCTCGACATGTTAATCGTTCTTGTTACACTGGGCGAATAACCCACACCCTTCGCTGGTTTCCTTAACCATTTGGTAATTAGACTGGTAACGCTTACACATTTTGGATTTACTCCAAGATACCGGAAGTTTGCGGACGATTAATTTTCAAGAGAGAGGGAGAAAAGCGTTTATGATAGCGAAGAGTCGCTGGAAAAATGAAGAGGGAAATAGCGCTAGAGCCTATATCGAGTTACCTTTTTACTGGCGGAGGGAAAAAAGGAATTTAGATTGCGGCAACTTTCCAATTTTTTTTTTTGCTGAAACACAGCAGACATATAGGCCAGCAGGTCTAATGTTGGGAGCTGGAGGGGGAAAAATGCATACTCGTCGACTGCCGGCTGCTCCACGATTCAGCGAGTTCAGTCTTATAAATTATCCATTATCAGAGAATGGGCGCATTGTGTGCTACAAAATGATGGAGGGCAGAGGGAAGAAGAGATAAGTTTGCGTACCTGTCGGTCCAATCCAGCTGATAGGAGTCGCTGGAGCATCGGCTACCCATAATTCACTCCAATTAGAAAAGTGCCCATGTCTGGAATATTCTCGAATAAATCTTCTCTCAGTGATTTTTGGTCCCCGGAGAGTTTGTTCTCGCGTTGTGCCTTTTTTAACGTTCTCCATACTCATCCTGGATTTATTCCTTTTTTCTTTTTTTTATTTATTCGTTTTGTATTTTTTTTTTTTCCTACTCAGTATCAGAAATTACTCTCAAGTCTTCCCAGTAGTATTGAAGGGGGGTGCCCAGGAAAGTTTGGTGTAAACTATATGCGAGAGGGTAAGATAGTACTGTTTTTGTATGTGAGCCTTGGCCTGCTGGATGATACGAGACGTTATCAAGTTGTACCAAGTGCACGTTCAAGTTTTGAGAAAAGTATTTTCTTCGAACTTCGATAAGAGTTAAACGTTTTCCTACTCCTTTTTTTCCCCTCTGGTTTCCCATGTTTTGGATGTAACCTATTTTAAGTTTTACTAGAAGTATGTGGCTCTGGGGGATATACGAGATTTGAATCAACGTTGGCAGCCCGAGTAACGTATATATTGCTTCCTTCCTGTGTACCTGGTGTCTGTACATGTCTGTTATGATTACTCAAGAAGTTGAGGATGATTACAATTTTTTGTGTCGAGTTTTATCGGATTGCGATGGTTTGAAACAGAATACGTGGATTGTACATAATATATTATTTGAAATCTTGAAGAGCCACCACAAAAGTAATTTTTTTATAAATTCGAAAATTTATTCATTTTCTGAGAAAATATTTGAGAAAATCCTACCTAACTGATTTGTATCTGTTGTCGTCAATATTAATATTCAGCTATTATTGATATTTCCTACACTTTGGCTTTTGACGGTATTTTTAAAATAACCTTAGGACAATTCTCTACATTCTGGCAAAAATGTTTGTTTGTCGATGTTCGGCAAAAAAATGTTAAGGTGTGGACATAGCATAGAAATCACTTTTTACAAAAATAAACAAACAGATTGGCTTATTCTCGCTTGAATATACAATTGGGAGCCTTCTATTTGCACACTCTATCAATTTTGGCGTAATATCGTCTCATCGTAACAGAAAATCTGTAAGAATTCAAAGAAATCCGTTCCTTCGAAAATTCATCAAAAATCTTTTTTTTTTTGACTTCATTTTTGCTAATATCTAGAGAACCGCAAAACCGATCGTCATGGAATTTCTATCAGATTTGAATCTCATTCAAGTTGACCTCTGGTGCACACGAAACAGAAATACAAAACTTGTACCACAATGATAGATAAATACCTCATCAGTGGTCAATTCCCAGGATTCTTTAACCAAACATTATGAAGTTGTTACCTCTTCCAGAAATAGATGTATGTACATTTTGTAAGCTTTATTAGCTATTGGTTGAAATTTACAATGTACTGTAATTATAAAAACGACAAATATTTTAATTGCTTTTTTATGGCGTTACAAAAGTTGGGTTTTGTGAAAATATTCCTCACCCGCCAAGAATTGTGGAACTTTGTGTCATTTCCATTCACGTCATTATGGACTAGTTTAAATGAACCGCAGTTATGAAAATTTTTGTGCACGCTGTGCATGCAATAAGTGGGTCATCGTCCTTCTTTTTCCATCTTATACTGTAACAGGGTTTTCAATGTTTTTTTTACATCCTCTGTGGTAAAAAATTGCCCATTTTTACCTCTTTCTTCTCGTTGGCCAAACTACCTTAAGATTTTCTTTTCTGCTGTCGACTACACGTTCGATTGTACGTGGCTCTCCATTCGTTACTCGCTTAAATATATTTTCCACAGGTTGCCTTTCCGCCTAACCCTCCCCAACCCTCCACAGCTGTCTTCTCCGCGTGTATCTTTCTCTTCTTATGGTGTACGCCTGAAGGGTAATTGTACGCGCGTTTACGTCCGACGACGATAACGAGAGACGTTATTTCATTTCTGCAGCAAAACACTTCGTCTGCGTACCTTATATACATATACATGCTCTGCCTTTACGTTCGCCCATAATTTGCAGCAAGCAAAATTATACGACCATTTTTTTTTTCACCCCTTTGTGTGTGTATTATCATTTCTCTCGTGCCTTTTTTTTAGGCCTTCTCTTAACTCTCTCCGCCAAACCTTAACTTTCCTTTTTGGACGATTCTTACTAGTGATTTATAAGGAAAATTTGTACCAATGGCACGTGGGTGAAGGGGTGATAAGGTAACGAGAAACATCTTAATGAGCTGTTTATCGATCCAAAGGAGATGAGTGTCAATATGAGTAGCACAACATGTTGTGTTTGCTGCATGCCCATTTGTTAGTTGCGCACCTGCAACTTTTTGATTTGCAATCATACTTTTTGAACCCTTGGCCGCCCAATTTGAAAAGGGCTGCGGCAACAACCCTTGAAGACATTTTTACTTGCAATTTTGAGCCTCTATGAATTTCTGCAAAATAGAAGAGTCCGAAAAGAGCTTTCATCCCGATTTTGTCTGTGTCAGGGGCATCTTGCTTTTTTTATCTTTCCAAGCTCGGAGTTGAACAACTTTCTTGTTGGTGTAATTGATAAGCATTTTGGTGATGGTAGTTTTAAGTAAATAAGTATAGATATATGCAAAATGTCGAATAAAAATGAGAACATTCCCATTCACTGATGAATAATGTATACTGGTAAATGGAAATCAATTCGCAACCATGCGCCGGTAGCTCAATTTTTTTTTCAACGTTTTAGAAATGGCATACAAGTTTCAAGAAAAATTTAAAAAAGAAACACAACCCTACATTTTGAATTGAAAAAAGAATTTAGTAATTTGTCTCCTGTGCCACGCTGCACAGAATTGATTAATAAGCAAATCCTCCCTGTATTATTCAAAGTAGCATGTCCCTGTTAAGGGCAGAAGCTTAGTCTCCCAAATAAATACGTATACGTAACAGCGTCTCAGTAATAAATGTGATTGAAAATTACTACTCGAGTCACATTGGTGGTGCGCCTTGTTTTTGTGTGTAACCATTTTCTTAATTGTATTTTGCAGATGAGAATAACATGGCGGCTGCGAATGATAATTTTACTCGCAATTCTCACTCAGAGGAAACCGTTGGCTCATTGTCAGTACGCCCAGTCGTGCAATTTTAACCAGATGTGTACTTGCAAAACGGAAGAAAGGCAAACAGACGTCACGTGTCTCAAAGTGCCGTTTTACAAATTACCTGGTAAGTAATTCGCTTTTTTTTTTTGCTGGAGACAGCTATACATAGCTACGTTATGACACCCTCACCTTACTACGGAGCACCCCTTACTGCATACATATTTATATTTTCGTCTTGCTACAAAGCACCACCCCCCCGGCCACCATTCAACTTTTCGTCTTACCATGAAGTTCCCCTCCGCACCTCACGGCGTCATGACGCTCTGCTTATGTCTCGCATTGCGAACCTTATGTGTGTATGCAAAATAATAACGCCCATAAAAACCGTTTTGGCGAATTATTTCGTATGAAATTTATCTTCATTTATTATACGATTTTTTTCACTCACTAGTCCTCCTCCACTGCCGCTTGGCTAAAGTAAGCACTACTATTGCTAGAAAAGGTATAAGAAACTTTTTTCTCGCTGGCTTTGTGTGCGCCAAAATGAAAGTTGGAGTTACGCTTCCGAAAAAGTTGGCGAAAATCGGTGTAAATGTGCGCGAATTTATCTTGCAAGAAGGTGGGCTAGCGGAAAAAAAATGATGAAAATAGAACGACGAAGGGGTTGTTGAGGAGAGAGCAAAAAAGTTGAACGATTGATGTGTACTCGTATCGTCGTTAGAGGCGAGAAGAAAAATGAAGAGATTTTATACTATTTCTTTCTCTGGTTTTTTTTTCCTCGGCTACCAGGAACGAGCGGATATAAATTTTATGCTGCCCAACTTATTATTGTATTTCTCAGTTTTTAATCGGTTTTTTCTTTTAATTAAAATGCTAATGAATCAGGTTGAATATTCGATAAGCGCTGGAGAAAATGCGTTAATAAGCAAAAATGTTCGGAAATGTTGGTGTATTTAGTATTACTTCAGTTTCGTTTGCTGGTCCAGTCAATTCTGGGCTATTAATGCCTTCTTCATTTTAATATAAGCAAAAGAAAAGTCGATTTAAACTTCATTGTGAAGATTTTTTTGCAACCTCAGAAGGATGCAAGTATTGAAAAAAAGTGGTGGGATCTGTTTGAAAACGATATTTTCAGTTTACACTATCAAATGAACTGAGGTTCCATCTACAGTTGGAAGAAAAATCAAGATTATATTATAAAATGAAAAAAATTCAACTTCCACAATATGGTCTGTCAAAAAAGTTCCCGGACAACTCAATAAAACCTTAATTTTCAAAATAAATTACGGTAATACAATTTTATCCCCTTCCAAGTACTCCCGTTGTGAAGCTATACACCTCCTCCATCTCCGCTCCCAGCTTTAAAAACATTTTTGGAAATCGGTTTTGTTCAAATTTAAAATTGCCACGTATGGTTGCAGACACAGTTCGTGAGTTCTACGTAGCGAATTCGATATCCAATTCAAATAGGCGATAAGAAAAACAATTTCTCAGTTACGATACAATGCACCTAATACATATTATTGAAGTCTGTTCATTCTAAGATTTTTGGTTGGTTTCACACATACAGCTCAGCCAACGTTTTAAAAATGCGTTGATAATATTGGAACGTGATGAGGAAGCTTTATGCCCAGAAATGGGGTGGGTATAGAGGTGGGGGGAAGGATGGGGGGGTGAGACCCCCGCGGACCGCGGCGCTTGAGACTGCAATATTCGTATTATACTCGTATATATTATATAAAAAGATTATAGCGCTACCGAACGAGAGCTGTTAATTTAATAATATACAGGGTGTGGCAAAATGACGGGACACATTTGTTTTTCCAATTATATGCGTAAGACAAAAGATTGAGACATGCGATTGGTTTTAAATTAAAATTCATTCTTTAAGGTTACAAATGAAATGAAATTCCCCTCGCATGTTGATCATTTTGCCTAGCACAATTGCGAAGGCGTCAAACTCAATTTTTTAAGACTTTACTAAGCAATAATCATATTTTTTCCACTAATTTCTTACGTATTCAGCTGGTAGGGAATTTATCTACTCGCGCTAACCACGAAAAATGTCACACGTGCAGAATTCCCCTCCCCGGTCAATTTTATCCATCTCTGGTAGCATTTAGCAGAAGAAATTGCAAAATCATGTACCCATTGCTTAGCAAAGTTAAAAAATTGGATTTTACGCCTTCAGAAATGTGTTCGGGAAAATGGTCAACATGAGAATGTGAAATTGTATTCAGTAGCGCACCAAAGTAGGGATATGGAGCTGAAACCTTCCCTTCAGGCCTTGAATTTCATCAAAAAAAGGCTGAATAGAAGATTTTCAGTTTTTTGTGACTTTTTTGTGAATAGATTTATGCTTTAGCTCCTCCCTTGAAAAATTTCTGAGTGCGTCGCTGATTGTATTTCATACGTAACCTTAGGGAATGAAGTTTCATTTAGAAACAACCGCATGTCCTTATCTTTTTTCTTATGCGTATAATTCAAAAAACAAATGTAGCCGGTCATTTTGCCGCACCCTGTACATATTATTGTCAAAACTGCAACACTTACTTATTGATTTTTCAAATAGTGCATTGGGAAGTGTTGTGTATGAGTTTGTTCAGTGTTGTCTTTTATTAATCAATATACTGGATAACTATGACTTTGCCTCCAATAAGCGTGCCTATGGATGCTCAAATGTCGATGTTATTTTGAGAGGAATTCTAATGACGAGTTCTGGAATTGTTTATTCTACCTATTGCCTGTCTTGTGGATTATTCTTAATTATAATATTAGACTTTTTTTGAGTACTTTACGGCGAGTCTTTTCACTTGGTATCATTACTTTTGTTCGTTTCTAGTATTTGCTAGTAGGCAGTATGGACGATTATGCTTCACCAAATTTTTCGCATGGCTCGATTTGTTTTATGTTTGAGCATTTTAGGGGACATATTATACAAATACAAAACGTCACGGAAATATTTACTTCCGCCGCATAAGCCTTTCTGTTTGCTGTAAAGCTATTCCCGCTTTTAGTGGTTGAATTTAGAGGTGAAAATATTTTGAAAAACAGCAGATTTTGTGGTAACTCGAGCACGATATTACGCTCTTTTGTCTTCCGCGTTTTTCCCCTTCTACCCGACATTAAGCAACCGTCGCAATTATCGTAAAATATTCTGCAAATGTCAAAATATATACAGCCTTTTGCGTAAAGTTTCGCGTCTTAATTGTTTTTTAAAGAAACAGGGAAGGCCTTTTTTTTTTCGGTAATAATTTGGGTCGGGTAATTAAAGGGTAGCCAGCTCGGTTATAATTGTTTTGAACATGTTTTAAACATAGAAAGAGGAGTTGACGACGAAAGTCAGGAAATTAATTTTGACGCACCGTCACCACTCTTCCTCTCTTTTTTCCTGGGGACGGCTTAGTCTTTTTCCCTTAGCCGTTCTTTTTCCTTAGCTTTTATTTATGAAGTCGCTATAAAATTGTATGAGGTTTCATGCGGAAAGTCTGTTTGGTGAATTTGAAATCAGCAGGGTGGGTTTTAAATATTTTCAAAAAAGATCCCGAAGCTCTGACTCGGTTTCCTTTTGCGTTGTGTGAAAGAAGGGGGAAGACACGCTTTGGTTTGGGATCAGTCTTGTTCTGTACTAATTTTGTAACTTTTCGTTTCTGTAAGATATGTTTTCAATTTTGGTGCTTTTCATAATACCTTCGTGCATTTGAGCAGAATTTAGTTACCACCACCCGATTTGCGCACAAACATTTTTCAAATTCGAAAATATTCCGTTTATTCTGAAAAATCAAAAATTTTACATGCTGATCACAATTAACGAGACATGAAAATGGCGAATACTCGTATCAACTAACATTTTCACATAAAATGAAATTAATCAGACGAGAGAGTGACATGTCAGATTCAGTACTAAATATGATAGAAAAACTTGAGAAATAATCGCATACAGATGTAAAGCAAAAAGTGAATTTTGTCTATATGGGCACAACCCTTGTGCTTTAAGCTTTTATTTAAGCGCTTACTCGCCTTTCATAAAATCAATAAATTTAGCCATTCATTTTACTGTATTTTCAAGATAATTTAGGTAAATATTGATGATTATTGAACTCTGATAGACCAAAGAATATTTACCTGTATCGCATAAACAATGTTCAACTAAGGTTATATATTTTTAAAATATTGGTTTAATATTGGGGTTAGTCCAAGTGTGCAGTAGGCCTCGCTGCTAGATCTCGGGTTCGATCAAATTTTGAACTGACGTGTCTTATTTTTAATGCTAATGAATTGGAGAACAAAAACTGTTCAATTTCATTCCCTTACAGAACCCAGTCAATGTGAAATCCTCTTCAATTTTCGAACTATGCAGTCAATAAAATCAATTAATTCTGATAATTATGCCGAGAAATAAGGGAACCATCCCGTAGATGTGTATAATATTTATCAATTGATCATTTAAAATTGTTTCATCTCACCATAATGTCTATATTTTTTCGATCGAAATTCTTAACTGACTCGTTGAAAATAGGTTTTGTTGATGGTTGGCGATAATCTACGAACCACATCGAATGGCCTGAGAGAATCACGGCGAATTTAAATATTCCGTGAATTCTTCCAGTGCCATTAGCGGGTGTTCGCGTACTTTGAGTTGAACTGCGTAGCATCCTCTGGATCTGTAAGAGACGGACGAGATTCGAATCTCGTCAGTCTGAGAAGTCGATGTTGTCCAATTAGTTTTGTGTCTAGCTGGTAGGTCCTCGCAGGTTGAGAATGTCGTTAATGTTTGGTAGGAACTGGACCGCAACTTAGAAGAATCTTCGTGACAGCCTCGACTGTAAGCAATTTTTGTTCTTTCCTATCGCAATTCGAACAGAATGAAGAGCTGAAAACAATTTAGGAAAGCAGAGCTTAAGTGATTACATTTAAATGAATAGCATAATATTTTGAAAAATTGAAAAGTCTGTCGAGTGATCTTATGATATCAAATGCGTTTTAGAAATCGCAGTAACATATTGGAATTTCGAAAAAGTAGCCTTAAGTAAGATATGCATATGCTGCAATCTTTGTGCAAGAGAATTGAGCTTTAAGTGCCTTTGAACACCTAATTCAATGTTTTATGTGACCAATGCTTTTAGTCGTCCATTGATGATCATCACCATTCCACTTATTTATTTAAATAAGTAAACATTATTATTATTATAAATTATTATTTTCACGAAAAATAAAAATTTAAATTGATGATCTAATATATTCCTAAGCTTTATTGTTGGCCACGATTTTTTGGGCTTTCACTACAAAAGTGCTAACTTTCCGCGAGGGCAATGGGCTGTATGAATAGATCCGCAATCAGTGAAAGAATATGAAACCTTCGACATTTGTTTACATACGATTTTTGACAGCGTCTATTGACGTTATTATAGAACTGTTCAGAATATTCAAAATAGAAATATTAAATATTTAAGGCGAAAATTAATAATAAGGAATTTTCTCATTGAAAAATTGAACAAAGGTACGAATTATATCAAAATCTTTATATTACACTGGCACACACGTTACTAACAAAGAAATAAGTACATATATGTATATGCACGATATGATAATGATTCGGTGTTAAATTTATCTGGCTTCAATCTCATAATGCTGAAATGCGAGTTCTGCTAATACAGTCCTTTTATTCTCACAAGTGAAGATTTTAATATTCACTATAATATACTGATTTATGTACATATTTCCATTGTTAAGACGCTTAAGTGTCCAATAAAGATTGCGTGAATGCATCCCCCTAAATTTATTAACATTTGAAATCTGATATTTCATATTGTCATTATAATCTTTATTAATTCCATGATAAAACTTGTCTAATTGCAAATTTTCAGTTAACTAAAATTTTAAAATCTATCTTCGGCTCATGCACTCCCAACATTTATATTGATTGAAGCCTGTCTGAATTGTGCATTTTTAATTTATTTAAATTTGAGGCATTAGTCTACTCATTTTCAATGTTGACGTTGTTATTAATTGAGCTTACATTTTATTATTTTTTTTTTTTTAATTGAATCTGTACTGATCTACTCTACCTTTGATGAATATTGAATATTTCGTCGTCTTCAAATCTTTGCGAACAACTCGCAATGTGGATATAACGACCATTACGGAGTTACTCCACTTGAAAAGAATCGGAAAATATTTTTGTGTGTTTGTCAATTACCACTTTTGTCCCTCCTGAAAAATTTGTATTTCGCAGGGAGCATGAATAAAACCATGCAAAATGTACACTTCGTAGCTCTCCCTTCACAAATAGAACGGACCTACATTTAATTCACATACTTACTTATATAAAATTGAAAATTGATGATCGTATCGGTGACCATTGCAATCGACTCGAAGGTGCATTCTGCTATATTTACACTGCCAGTAGCAGTGATAAATAAATACTCCACGAATGATCTTTGAGCTTTGATTGAGAGCTTTGATGTCGAAGGCCTTGCTGGCGCAGCACTTACAGGTTGTCGAGACGAGCTTACAATGTTTCTCAGAGTGGTGTTGCAGGAAAGTGAGAATTTCAGTTGGTATTGAAAATCTCATTTGGAAGTCTGGAACATTAGCAGTTAAAAGATTATTATTGGAAGTTTAAAATTTTTTTCATCTAAATTTACAAGATGTACCAAGGTTTATGTGTTTGGTACAATTCTGTAACTGGGCTAAAATTTATTCATCAGTTCTAGCAGAAAAAAGTAGGAAGTTCAAATTTATTTGTTGATTTAATTAGATTTTTTTTTTTTTTTTTTTGAAGGAACCCCAGCTACCTATCACATCATCGTTAATTTTCTACAGATGAAGGACATTTTTTTCTTTTTAAATATTCGAAGTATCTGCATCTATCAAAATGCCAGTTTTAATCCAAAATTAATTTTTCCTACTTGAGGCACCATTTTATCGATCGCATCAGTTTTTTTTTTTTTAAATGACTCAGTTCCATGACCATTTATGCCACAATTCCATTGTAACAGACACTTATACGTACTCGACCGTTTAGATTATCGGTCACTTCTGTGGAAAGTGACTGTTCAAAATAATTATTACCACGAGTATAAAATTAGTGGTATAGTTAAATACTCGTACTTAGTTGATTTTCATAAAGTTCATGGTTTCTCATTATCATTTTTACAATTTGAAACTATTCCTAGTGGATTTGGAACAGTTATCGATTATTCTGACTGACTTTTTGGGTCCTAGTCATGTTGATAGTTTCTGACTGAGTCGACAGTTCAAAAACCCAGTCAAGAAATGCCACTGTTTCTGGTAGCAGTGAAATATGTCATGGTCCGAATCCGGCCCAAATTCAAAACGCTAGTACCCACTGCTTTTTCATAACATTTTACTCGTAGGAGGTATGCTTAAAAGATTTAATTGGATTTGAATTCATTTCCTTGTAGATTGTGATCGCGTGAATTGTTTTAACAATTTTTTTGGATTTGGATTTTATGGAATCTTATTTTATTTTTTTACTCTTCCCTTCTGTGAGTGTGAGCTACTGTATAACTTGGTATAACGAACCGTGATGCGTTCGCTTCGGTTCGTCTCGCCGGTTTTGAGTTGCGCTTCTCACGAATCGCTGGCGGGTGAAGGGGTCCTCGAGCTGTGGCTGGGACGGCGATGCGGAGCTGGGGATGCGCTTTGCCGCGCATGACACTGATCCGCATGTAGTACCCGGTTCTATCCTCACCGGCCCCTGCGCTCGGTAGCTTGTGTGCCAGACTGAAACTGCAGGCTTTCGACGCGCAACCTGTGAAAGAACAGAATTACATCGATTAAAAAAAAATGAAAAAATATATCTTCTACTAGAGGGGAAATGAAAGAAAAAATTACAGAAAATGTAAATCGTTGTTGTCGTTTCTATTTCATCATTTTCTTCAAATACTACACCAAATTTTTCTTTTGTTTTCTTATATATTTTTTGGAGGGGCTTCGTTTGTCACTGTTGTCAAAATGACGTGCGAAAAAAAAAAGTATCGGGATTTCGAATAGGTCAATGAAATTGCGATTGTACGGCGAATTCGAACCTGTGACGCGAAAAAGAAGTCAACTGCTATCGGTTCGATTCGCAAGTCATTACAATTGAGTGCATTGCTGCTAAGTGACGGAATTTTTCTTAGATTGTTAACATTTTCATTCTTCGAACGTTACAATGAAATGTACTTGAATTTTCGGTCTCCCCTCGAAAATTTGGCTATGGGTCTCATGAACTTTCTTGAAATTTTGGTGCCTCGGGATGAAGTTACACAATTTGTAATAACGGGGAAAAAAGCTTATATTACAGCTAAGTTTCAATTACTCATAGGAACGAAAGTCTTAAAAAAGCTATAAATTCTAATTATCGTAAATAGGAAGGAAAAAGGTGATAGTACGTTAAAAGTTAAAAATTTTAAGACTTCATGAATTTAAATTTTAGTCTAGTCTTCTTGAAAACTCCTGTTTGAGAATTTTCCATTTGCAGCACTCAATGTTGAAAGCTTTTTGCTGGTTATCAGCGATTATTTGGACGTTTTATACTTGAACCGCAAATCGTAGACTGCCTTTCTGCCTTTACAATTCTTTTTACTTGTACTGTCAGCTGTTCTACGATGGCACGAAATTCTTGGTCGTGTTTTTTGGGAGGTTCTGGAGCTAGATTCTCAGCCTCAGTTTTTCGAATCTCCATCACACCGAATGTGCAACAAATACTACTGACTATCACACCTTCCTGTATACATTGATTGACTACACCATCTTTTGGCCGTATTAATTCTTCCAGCAGGCCTTCTTTATCAGCGATCATACCCGCGGAGGCGTAGGTTAAGACCTGCTGAAGTGAAAAGTTGACTAATTCTTCAAACATGTCACCTTTCCCGTTTGGAAGTTCTTATTTATACAATTATTTTTAAATATTCTTATTATAAATATTGCAGAATAATTGACACCCCACCTACAACAGTGGTATGAACGTATTGTTGATGAGAATGAAAGTTATTCTAAAGCTGCATTGGATGAGCTATCTTAATTTTATCCTTATCTTTTGACAGATCTATGAATTTTGAATAGCTTCAGATGTTATTCGGTAGATACCTTAATTATCTTTCTCTTATTTTAAAAATGAAAATTGGAAATATCCTAGCTGTTGATACGAGTATATTTCACTTTCAAATTTGGATGTTTATTTTCTCGAAATTTGAAAACAACTTGTCCGACTGTCATTTTAAGGGTGTCTAGTTATTTACAATATTGCATAAATTTTGTTACGCTGTAAACGAACTTCGTGCGTTCTCTCCAAAGTTCTGTATCAGACGATAATCTCAAATGAGAAATGCCAGCTGCAAAGTGCAGTAATTAGCTGCGCCCTTCACATTTCACTTTTTAGTAAACGCCATACCTGAGAATGTCATGTGCGTTACAGATTTTGGACGGACATTTCTCATTTGTGACTTCGGTTGGTTCAAAAATTATTTTATAATAATATAGCGAGAAAATGACACGGAGTTGCAAATGTTGACGAGACTGTTGACTGTGGAAGAATGCTTCTGTTGGTCGGCGATAATCTACGAACCACATCGAATGGCCTGAGAGAACCACGGCGATTGAAATATAAAATTCCGTGAATTCTTCCAGTGCCATTAGCGGGTGTTCGCGTACCTCAGCAAAGTGTAGTCCGGCATTGCAGTGTGACAAGGGTCTGCATCTAAGGTTATAAGATATGCATCAACGTCCTCTGGATATCTATTGACATGCTTCGTAATCCACATTGTGAACATCATTGTAACTGACTAAATGAATTTTATGATAGTTTAGACGAATTACAACTTAACATACTATTATTTTATTAGAAACCAAAAAGGTGAAATGGGAATATGTCGACATAGCCTCTCTTCGATATTAGTTTCCTATTTAAAATCCTTGATATAGCTGTGGTCTGTTTTGCCGCCCTAGAAATTTGATTTCCCACCCCGTCAAGATTTCATTCTAGTTGTGCGTTCTTACTGGAGTTCGAACGACCAACCTTACCAATTGCGGCAGTCTCGCACCAAAAGGACCTCTTAATCGATCATAATTTTTTTTTTTCGGAAACCATGAAAAGAGATGTTCAGGTCAAAATTATAAGTTTCGGGTTTTCATTGGAATTAAGATCTTTGAAAGTCTATCGGGTGTTAGAGGGAAGCGTGCTCAATAGATAGTGTTGCGTACCATGTTGTGAGTCCCACCCTCAAATTAGTCCAATTTCGCCAAAAAATCTAACCCCCTTATCCACCTTAACGAGAAAAGTCCAGTCATATACATTATAATAGTGCCCAATTTAGTGGCACGAATTATAAAATCGTGGACAATTTTCAATGGACATAATCAATCTTCGAAATAGTTTTTCTCAACAAATGATTTTTCAAGTATGAAAGCCATAACTTAACGAAAATTTCAGGCAAGTAAGGTCCCTATATTTATTTCATTCGATGACAAATTTTATGTAGGTACCGGATTTTGATAAATTATGCTTTAATCATTTTTCATCCAATCGAGAGTGTGGCCCCCTTTAGTGTGAAACTGCGACAATTAGCGATGAGAAATGCTGATTTTGGATTCATCCAAGTGGAAATGCTCAATGACTGTTGCACTTCTTTGAGTTGAATGCAAATCAGTTGGTTGAGAGTTCGGTGCGGTAAAAACCGATCGTTTTGCAACATCGTTACGGTAATTTTTTCCGTATTTCGGTTTCTTTGTTCGGATAATATGGCAATGATGATGGGAGGCTGACGGGTACAAATGACGATGCTGTTTACAGAAAATTTAAGTCGCGCGGCGGATACGGATGCGCCGATCGAAAAAAGAGATTCTCTGCTCGAGATGAGCGAGCGAGGGAGTGAGGGAGAGAGCGAACTCGAGGATGAGTTTTATGAGAACTGGTTCGATTAGAGCGACATTAAAGTTCGAAGAAGAAGAAAAAAAAATGGCGGAAGAAGTGAATCGGAACGCTGCCGCTGGTTTTTAGGTTTAGGTTGTATACCTGGGCTGTGTCGGTAGCAATCGCAGCGATTACACGCCGATGAGGAAATTGTGGCGGATGACAAAAGTAAATTTCTCATCGTCAAGAGAGAGCTCTCCTCGGATCGTTTCTCTGGATAGTGTTGTATTTCTCTCGTTTCCACGAATCTTGGTTTTCTGTATGTTGGAGTTTTCCTTCTGCCGTACCCCTTCGTGGCTGCTCGATTTTTCTCCGTCATTATCGATTATATTCTGTTTTTTCCCCTTTTTTTTTTTTCCTCTTCTTGGGACGTTTTTCGGTTCGAATGCAACCATCGAACCTATACCGGAACGAATTTGCGGCCAATCTGCAACAAGTAGAAAAAAAGTTTTTTTCTTTTTTTTTTTATACTGTTCATAGTTAGTATTATACAGGTACCCACAGTTACCTTGTATATCCTATAGTCGACTCCTCGGTACCGGCAGACCGGATGAACATCGTCACGGAAATTATTCGAAAGTACGAAGAAAGAAAATTTTTTTTCTTTTTCGTCAGAATTATTTGGTAATGAAAAAAGAGGTGAAAAAAAATCATAAAATCGTTGGAGCGAACGAGAGAAAGAAAGAAAGGTGAATGTACCTTGGAGTTCGTGTCGTGGTACAGCGCACTCGAATGGATGGAGCTTACGGATTTTATTTTATTTTTTTCTCTCTCTTTTTTTTTTTTTTGTTTTTTTTGGTTTAATTCAAAATGGCCGAATTTTTCGCGTAATTATAATATCGACGGAGACGGCAGCGAATTTGTACTTTGTTGGTTGTTTTTTGTTAACGCGAGTCTCGATGCCGCGAACCCGTTCATTTTTTCAATTAGCGGCGGCGAGTCGGCCCCGATTTCGAGATGACGGGAGGATTGGGTCGGTAAACGGTAGTTAGTTTGCGGCTTGACAAAGGCACCGGTTGTGAACTTCCATCCACCCTCACGCATGCAGAAGTCGAACAGGTTCATCGGAATGAGCCGAGAAATGAGAGAAAACTCGAATTTGAAACCTCTCCCTCCCCAACAGAGGCTGAGAAAGCACGTTTGAAGGGTTCAGAATCTGAAGTCATCGTTGCCCCCTCCCCCATTTCCGAAAATTGATCGATTTCGATACAGCGTTTCACGTTTTCTGACCAAGTTCTCTCGGGTTTTTATTTTTCTCTCAACTTACCTCACAAATTTACCCTTGAAAGTTGAAATGTAGATTGGAATCGAAACTCGTATTTTGTTTACAGGTAAATGGGAATTTTGACTCCAATGAATAAAATTTTAACTCCACTATTGAAATGAGAGTAGAAACAGTTGATTTTGTCTACAAAGAGTATTATTTTAATTTGTAAAATCAAATCTCTCAACATTTTGCAACCAAAAATGAATAAGGAAAACAAAAAAATTTGAAAAATCTTACTGTCATAATCGAGATTGGAACACGCACCTTGCTGCATGAAAACCCTGATGCTATATCTACCAGACCATGCAGCCAATTAGAAAAATGGAACGTAATTGTATACATAAATAACATATTGCATATCTTACTGTCATTGCACCATATGTTTAGAAAAATTCGTCAAATTAGACCTACGTAGTTATGAGTTGGAACCGGTGTAATAATCGAGGGGCATTAAAGAATCTAACCAACCCAGCTAGAAATATAAGGTTGTGAAGAATACCGGTTCAAATTTTAAAATTAACGAAGAGGAAAACAGAAAAGAAAAGTTTGAGAAAGTGCAGGTGTATGTTGTCTAGAATTTCAGATTTTCAACGGGGCGGGTAATACGGGTTTGTGGTCGAAAAGTTCGATTTTTTTTTCACTCTTTATAATAATTGTATTTTCTTCCTCTGGGATGCAGTTTAGTAAAACAAAGCAGGATCAATTAAGAACATAATCATTATGTTTTGATCTTACTATCTAACATTGCCTTCATCTCCAACACTTGAAACAAACCACCGCTCTTGAAAGAACTGTAATTCAAAAATTGACAGTGGAGGAGCTCAGCATCAAACAAACGCCATTCATACAAAAAATTAGCTCATTTTTCGCGGGCTGTTCTATAAATTTACTTTTACAAGTGCAAAATATTTGAGGAAATGAAAGCTCGAATAAAACTTTAGATGATTATTGAAGTTATCAAGAATAGTTGTGTGACCTATTAATAGACTTCTGCACCTGCAGAATTCACGCCTCAACATGGAATTGATTAATCATCAAGGGTTTTCGTGATGTCCCAAATGTTGATTTTTGGTTTTTAATGGATTTGAGTTTGAGAGTGATGGAAATCGATAATAAAATTCAATAGTTAGGAGAACTACGTTCTGTAATGAGCTAAGTGTCATTTTTGGCGAAAATCGATTTTATTGTGAAATAAAAACATAATGATCATATCCACGAATCGTCCTAAGAATTTGTCTTTATCTAACCAATAAGCGTCATTAAAAAGTGAACTCCGAGGCTTATGATGATAGAAAATTAGGTTTTAAAGTATTTTAATAGAAAATATCTTGCCAATTTCAACCGTGCGTAGCTTTATCTCTAAAACTGGTCGAGAAATTACAGTTTGAAGTTGAAATATTGAATCAATTCAAGTTTTGGATTTCCTAATTTGTGCCCAGGAAAGATTAACCAAGAGAAGAAATAGGTTATCGAATGTTTTACTAAGTGCGAAACAATATTGTAATCCAATACTGAACTCGAAACTCTCCAAGTTAATCCCTCTCATTTGATTTTCATCGACCAGAAAATGCTAATTTTTATTCCAAGACTTTTTTTCTTCCAACTCATTACAAATGGTCAAGAATTTGATTTAGAATGTTTTCACCATCCATTCGATACCTTGGAAGCCAAGAAGTGATATGTTAATTTGCAAAAATGTACGAAATGTGAAAAATGTCATTTACCCGCATTTCTTTGTTAGTATTATGTATGTATTATAATGCCACTTCATTCAACTTGGATTTCGAAACCACTCGTTTGATTATTATATTCTTCGTTCGAGTTAACAAAAGCAATATTACCACCAAAATAATGTGTACAATAACATTCCTTTTCTCTTCTCTCGTGAATTTTTTTTTAATGGACATGGTACCTTCCAAGGTGCATATATGAACTTATTCTATTTTAATGTGGTCGAAGAAAATGAGGAATGAAAGTGTTTTTAAAATCGTGTTTCGAACTCGTAACTCAGTTTTGCTTACAACATAGCCAGCAACTGTCTGTTTCGAACTCGAGTCGCATAAACAGTCGGTTTAAAATGTTTTATTTTTCGCATCGAAAAAAGAACTTTGTGGGACATATTATGTACTCTTCATCGAGACATGATAACGGTTTCGGTGCCTATAACTGTAGCCCGTATGAGGGGCTAATTATCGCGAACCTCGGCCGGGGGAAGGGAGGTGGCAATATTCGCGAGTCGGATATTCGAGCGTATAGTAGTGTGTGCCGGTAGTGTGCGCGTATGTGTGGTGCTGACTAATGTGCAGTGCAGTCATTAAATGCGATCGTCTCTTACCTGTTACAAAATGTTGGTCTCTCTTTCTCTCTCGCTCTCTGTCTCTGCGTGCGTATGATGCGGACCTGCGGTAGACTGGTCGTCGAATTTCGAGGCTCGGACGACGTGCAGACGAGTCGCGATAACAGCTGTGTGGCAAGCTGAAATTTTGGCACAAGTGGAGGTCGTTTTCAGAAATGAACGCCGAATGTGGCTGAAAACACACGGCACGAACAGTGTGTGTATGTGTTTGAGGCCGAAGGTGAAATGCAGCAGGTACAGGTACTCTCCGAATTGGAGAAGGCATATACGTGAACTGTGGTGAGCCTCTGATACACCGTACCGGTAAATTGGAACGATGTCGACGATAGCGAGCGAACAGAATAATAAGAGAACGGTTACGGTGTGCAGAGCGGCGGCCGTTACGCTCGCCCGCACCGAAAACTGGTTTGGGGCGTGAGGGCGGGCTGGTGGTGGTGGGAGGGGTCGGGAGGAGGAGGAGAAGGCAGTGGCTGCTCCGCGAGCGCAACCCAAGCAGAACCGACGCGAAGTCATCGTTTCCACTCGCACGCCGCCGTAATTATCATCCGAATCCGCGGAAGCCAGCGCGCCAAGTGTTTTTTAATCGTCGATTGACGAGCCGGTTGTCGACTGCCGCGCTTTCGCGCCGTCAGCCAGTGTTGCCAACCGTCGCGACTAGTCGAACGGATTATTCGATTTCATGGTGATTGTGGAAAAACTGTCGAGTTTTCTCATTTTCCTCATTTCACTGTATTTATGGGGGAAATGAACTGTGCTTTTAATGGGGGTACATTTTTTTTTTCTCCGATCGTTTTAGTGTGTATGCTTCTCAAATAGCTGCGATATAGATTTCATAACAATTGAGTGATTTTCTTCAAGATATAAGCGTTGGTGTAAAAAAATTGCTTTTGAGAGAAATGCATTTGAAATATTTATCTGATTATAGCTTTCTTTTTTAATGACTTGGAGACAAGCGGTGTTTTGTGTTTGGATTGCTACATTTATGCTCTATAAAAAATGATCAACGAGTCAGTGGATTACTTAGCATGGGCAAAAATATTGTTTGACTGAAAAAAGTGCTCAGATATAAAGTAAAATATATGTGGGTAAAAGGTGAAGGAAATGAAAAACTAAATATTTAACCTTTTAGAGGATGAAATTCTATATCAGAATACATCAATTTGTTTTTAGGCAAACGTGACCTTAGTTTGAATTCGGAGCATTTTATAGACTTCTTTTGAAAATTCATTCGTAATTAATTGCGAAAATATTATGAGAATTTCGGCTGCTTCATATGTGAATGTTCATACAACGGTGATAGATAGAGAGATGCGGTTTTCACTGCCAGAAAGAAGAAGCATCGAAGAGTGACTTTTTAGAATTTCATAAAAAGATACGTCCCTCCTGAAGAAAAACACTCAATAGAGAACTTTATGGTTGAAAAGCCAATTTTTCATGAGAGGCTAAAAAACGGGGAAAAATGTCGAAGATATTATTAATTTTTTAAATTGTATTTTTCAGTTATTTTAGGCGTCTACTTCGAAATTTTAGCGATGATTCTAAGAAAACTCGTTGAACTTCGGAGCATTTATTTTGTTCATGAAGTAGGCCTTGTCGTATTTTCTCAACTTACAAGACTCGGAGCTAATTTTTTTTTTTTGCATTAGTAAAACTGAGCATGGATTGTTGATCTATATTCAATTCTATACTGTAAAAGCTAGAATTTTTTCCCACACCATTCTAAGGTTCCTCTCTTGGACTTCTCAAATGAATTCATTGAAGTGCCTAGTATAAAATATACACGTTCCACAAAAAGTATTTGATGTGTTTCAAAAAAAGGGACTTCAGCAATCAGAATCTGTCAGAAAATTCTCTTAATCACCTCGAGTAAATTAATAGAAAATTGAGTATCATCTGCGCCTCGAAATTGAATGTAATTTAACATGTATTTGGGTTCAGTGATGAGATAAATGGAAAACCACTATCTTCATCAATGACGTAACACTTAAATCCTCTATACCACTTTTTTTTCTTCATATTATTTCGTTGAGGTTCCAGATCTTCATAATACCTACCCTTACGGAGTCTCAACCCTGAGTTGCTTCTTTTCCAGCTTGACTACAACTATTTAAATCTTTGAGAAATACATAATTATATGCATCATCGAAGAAATGAAAATATGTACCTATTTAGTTTTTTAAATTCAACCAGTAATAATTTAATAATGAAAATAAAAATAAAAGTGAACCTCGCGAAAATCACTCAACAATTAAATGATGAGAATAAGAATAAAATTTTGCCTCATATTGGCTTAATGCGGGTACCTCCTTTTAAGCACACTTCAGTGAAATTGATTAAAAAAAATATTGAAAAATTTCGTGAGACTAGTCAGATCAGCTGAGAATTTTTTTTTCATTTTTTGATTGCTATATTTCTCAATCCAGTTGGTATAAACATGTATTTCCAATGTATTGGTTAAATTTAAACGCTGACAACATTTCGATAACATGAAAATTTTGACTTTAATATTTTGAGTAAATAATTTTTCATCTGAGATATTTTACTATGTTGACGAAAAACTAGCTTTTTTTTTTGTAACTAAATTAATCGATGTAGTGTGGCTTCCTATTTCAGAAACGTATCCCATGTATAGCACAGTTCTCCTATTTTCATTATTATTATCAAAATAAGTTTGATTGGACGTTCATTTTTTTGCAACCCAAATTTTAATGGGACTATATAAATGTAGAATGGAAAAATCAGCGAAGAATTTGGTATCAGAAATTAGATGTGAGAAAATGGTTTTTCGACTTGAGCATAGACAGTTTATGTTGTTTTTAGTTAATTTTGAATTTAAGTTTACATTGCTCTTTAGGCTTTATTGTTTCCAGTCTATTTTTTTCTTCGGTATTTCGATTTCGGGGTCAATTTCCCACGGTTTTAAGAGCAAATTTTTCTCTCTATTCTGGTAATACTTTTTAGTCTTGAAAAACCAGTTCATATTTTGAACACAGAGTTCTAAAATAGAGAAATCCGTATGCTTCTGTGCAAGTCGTAATTTTATACTTACGTGACATTTTTCAATCACGATGAACTACAAGGATAAATTTATATGACTGAAATTTCTTAATACCACAGATTCAATTCAAATTGTAAGCTCGACTGTTGAATTTAGTGTTGGGAACAAAAGTTGAAAAATGAAAATTAAGTGGATCGTTAAAAATGTTATTTCTTGTAAAATCAGCGTTTCCCTGCTGGGCCTCCAACTAATTATGGTTGTGTAATTAAATTCGAATGTGCGTTATAGAACTGTTGTCAGGTTCAAGTATCACCTCATTATTACATTTGAATTTATGAAATCAACTGGTAGAGCAGCAATTTAGTGATGATTATTAATCAATAATACGTATTTAAATATTTGAGCTGATTCGACTTTTAATTACGGAGAGCTAGAGATTTCTGACGAATATATCAGAAACGAACACGCAATTTTTAGCAGGTTTTTAAACTTGAAATTGACCGAAACTATTGTTTACTAGGTAAATAGTACTCACAATTTGCGAACAGATGTCACGTTTTCCGTCAAATTTTTCAGCACGACTGGTTGGCAACACTGCCTGCGAGCGTGTTTACAAGTGCATAAACGTCGGATTTTAACGATCGCCGCTTCTTATAAAAACGAAAAAATAATAATTGAAACACTAAACCGATGACGACTGCATCACTAATAAGGCACAAGTACGTCTACCTGAAGAGATCGGCGAAGATGTGATTGAGAACTGAGAAGACAATGAAAAGGATGCTAATTAAGGCAACGGTGACGATGTGATCGAGTCATTATCATCATCATTTTCATCGCCACCATCATTGGCTAAATCATAATAATTTGAATGTAGGTAAGCCTTCGATCGACAGGGTGTACCGGCGTCAACAGGTGCACTTTGGTCGCGAAGACGACGTAAAAACCATTAAGTGAGGAGCAGGTGGAACAGCTGTTCATCAGTATGGTAAATTTTAGTTGACGAACGAGTTCGTCGAGTGTGAAGATGGCGCTACTCGATGTAGTGGAAAACAGCTGGGGAGTAGGGTGAAAGAAGTGGAGGGAATCCTTATGTCCCCCTCTTGCCACGTTAAGAACAAATGAAAGGCTGCATTATTTTCATGGATTGAGTGGCCAAAAGAAAATCTCGCTCGAGAACAAAGAAAACTCTTTTCATTCCTCATTACGTAAAACCCGTTTAAACGGTATAAGTGGGGTTTGAAGTGATTTAAATCGAACCATTTCACCCGTTCAAGTCCAGTGCCTGCTAACTTGTAATTTGTGAATTTTACAAAACAGTAGCCAAAATACATTCGCATTCTACCAGGTTCTGTTGGATTTGTACTAATTTAAAAATCGACAAATTGGTACATTGATAAGAATATTTTTCGATGCAAACTGGTACCACGAACTTTTAGACTTTTCTATTTACAAACTGGGGCCACGACCTATTTTTTTAGAGTATCAATTTTGTGTGCAAACTGGAACTATTCGAGTTCTTACATTTATTCACATTCTTTGACAGAATTGAGCAGGGACAAGATACTGCTCAACTTTGTAGCATGTTACATTGTTTTGATTATAAGGTGCATTTGTTATGCTAGGTACTCGAGTGAATTTGAAGGTACATGTACGTTCTCAAACGATTCTATTTCGCTGTTTGGGTTTGGCCAAGCACTATGAGAGTACCAATGTTAATACTCTTAGCAGGCTTCGTACCGGACTTTGTTTTCAAATATTACCAAGTGTTATAAGAGTACCGATATTGGTACTCTTATTAGACTTGGTACCGGACTTCATTAGGTTTGGCAACACTGTTGCCAAAACCTATTGCAACTTCCATGCAGCTATGTCCCACTGGAGGATACAAAGATTTCTGGAATTTCTACATATGTAGGTCAAGTCTTGCTGGTAATTGTACCAATACAACTTCATCTAAACTATCACTATGTTCTTTTGCCACTGACATATTTTACCCAAGTCTCTTTTTATAGGATACGGTTACCGCCTTTTAAAAATTTTCTCCGTTCTTGGATTGTTGACCTATTATAAATATCTTGTCGGTCCTAGATGTTCATAATCCTCAAAATTATGATTGTTGAAATCATACCATTTTTTAAATACAGCGAAGTGAAGACTCTATAAGGATAATTCGATAATTCATAAAGTAGTATTGCAATTACTTTTCCTTCGTATGTTATTGTTGACTTTCCAATTTTCATTTTTATTTAGGAATAGATTTATTTATTTATTTATTTATTCATTCATTTATTCATATATTTATTTAGGAAAGAAAGTAATACAAAGAGCATTTGAAACATTTTGAAGTAAGAATCATAGAAGTGAAACAGCTTGTTTTCAAACATTACCAAGCGTTATCTGTACTCTTATTAGGCTTGGTACAGAATTTGAAGCACCTAATTATAATGAAATTAATAATTAGTTAGATAATTTATTGTAATACTATACTAAGATAGGTAGCAGGTACCTTGAATTGATATGATCAGTACAGTAAATGTATCTCTATAATTGAATTTTTCCATATCCGATCGTAGGTATGCACTTTATGGGATATGATACTGACTAATGATTCTCTAGAATGCTCAATTTTTTCGAAGATACTTGTAAAGAAGGATATTTTTTTTCAAAATTTGAATTTAAAAGTGCGTGTTCGAAAATAAGAACCAATTACTCATTCTTCAGCTTTTTCCTTCAGCTTGTCCTTCATATGTTGAGCCAAAGAGCAGGAAAGACCTGTTCCATCTGGTTCCACATTTAATGCTTTGATTACACCATCATCCAATAACATCGAGTACCTCATTGATCGTATTCCTCCCATAAGAGGGATTTCTGTAGTCAATTCAATAGATTTTGTGAAGTTCGCTTGTGGATCAGATAGTATACGAATCTGTAGAACATAGCATTTTCGGTTGGCAATAAAGATGAGTAATGATTATCATGGGTGTATGACTATCTTTCGATTAAAAAGACTTAATTGAATAATGACATTTCAAATATAAGTAAATATTTTTATAGAAATAATTTATGAATATCTAATGAAAATATTTGGCAAATTTTTTAGAAAATATAACTTAAATTACCTTTCCTTCTGCTTTCGTATCCTTAGCCCATGCATTGCATACGAAAGCATCATTTACAGCAATACATACAAGTTCTCCGATACCGTGATCTTTTAAGTTATCAGCTTCTTTTACGTAACCACCTAAATGAGTCTGAAGAAGAAAAAGTGAAAAGAAAATATCAGCCGAAAGAATTTTGGTTTTTCTTTTAATAACTAATATTGATCAAGCGGCTCTGCCTCCGCTGCCCTTCTCATCTTGTATTACTGCAACGTCGAAGATAAGTATCATTTCATTATAGTTATCCTGAATCTTGATATTTTTATTTTCATATTTTTGTACTCTACCCATGACAATATTTTACATCGATATGCTATATATTTATACCCCGATGGGCAAAAAATGAGAAAATGATCCGGAAAATGAGAATTTTATCCGTTGTGAGTCCGTTTTTATTTTCGACCATCGGATCTGAAAATTTGCAGATATTTTTGTCATCTTGATTGTTTTTCCAAATCCGTTTGTAAAACGGATTTCCGGATTATAATCAGTGATAATTTTTGGGCAATTTTTCTAAATCCGTTTGTAAAACGGTTTCACGGATTATAACCCGGGCCAACAAATATGATAAAACAGCCTTCACGGAAAATAATCCGCACTCATTTCCGGCAAGACTGATTACAATCCGTTTGAAATCCGTTTTAGAAGCCGGAAAACAGGAAAATTCCGGGTTATAATCCAGAAACGGATTGTAACCCGGAATAAAACGGATCCGTTTTCAAAATATTTTGCCCATAGGGACGGAGGTTCCTGTCCGACCGAAAAACGCACTTTTTTTTTAATCAATAGAGAGATTTATACTCGGACACAGAATTACTTACCTTTGAGCAGCCAGGAACGAAAGCTCCCGGTACGCCAAATAATACAACTTTTTTACCACTGATAATGTCATAAATATTGACTTTGTTGCCTGGGGTGTTTTCATATAACTCAGCGTTGGGCAGTTTATCGCCTACCTTTAACAAGGAAAAAGATTTTTTGTCTTACAGTATATTTTATAGAATCTCAGTTTCACAATATTTTTATACTATGGAAACGAAAGTTAAAATACGCGTGTTGTACACTATTTGGAAGATGTTCGAGTTTTTATGTGAATCGTGCATCATATTCTTTGTTTCTCATTCACGTTTTCGCCTCTTTTTTTTTTTTTTTGGTAGACCAAAAAACAATTTCTCAATTATATTGCTGGAATAGTGTGTGATAGTCAACTGTTTTATCATAAGTGTCTGCATTCTCAAATGAGCAAATGAAAAATATTTGCAAATTATGAACTTGTAATTTTTGCTCTCGTTGGTTCTTTTCACTCGCACGTATCGCAATTGTTAATTTTTGACACCAATTTTCTAAGTTAAATCCTCTACTAATTACTGACAAATTCTCGATAATTTTTATTATTGGGAGATAAAATGAATTGCCCTATCCTTGAACTGTGCTGCACGAATCTCGCATGCGTAGCAACTGTTTGCTTTCTTCAAAATGAACTTTTACATAGCACTTAGCTTTTCCTCAGAGAGAATTTATGAAAGGGTCTCCTTCCTCTGGAAAAATTAAGATTGTCATGATGGATTGCGTTGGGTGTCATGAGTGATGGGCCGAGGGAATTAATTTTTATTTTTCTTCCTCACCTATTCTGACACTAAGCACTGGAAAATGAGAAGTTGATTTATTCGTGCATTTTAAATTTACATACCTTGATCGGCATTTTAACTATCAATTTCTTGGATCTGGTTTGCAAAAAATTATCACGACCAGCAACTCGAGTCCTCTATCCGAAGCACTACCTGCTAAAACTGTACTACAGCTGGACGAATACACGTCCTACAATATTCAATATTTTATACTATGTGAATAAAAGTTGGCGAAGTGGCTCAAGGGCTAAAATATCTGCAGATAATTCCTCATCGAACGGTCAAATTGGAAATACTTTTTACATGAAAGGGATAGAAGGGGAGCCGCGGCAATATTAGACGTGCAAATAGTAATTTTGCATTCAAAATGAAACATGAAATTATTTTGCAGTGAATTTCAAAATTGTAATTATAGTCGGCATTAGGCAATGAAAAAGAGAGCATGAATGTGGCTTACCTGCGTTTAAGTGGAACAGTAATTGATCAAATAAATGGTTTCCCAATAAGTACGGAATTATTGAATATAGGTCCCACTCCTAAGTTTGGAGTTTCTGTACTTGATTACACAGGGATTCGGCATTTAACAATGGATAAATATAGAATGACCATGAAGAAAACTAGTTTGTTTGAATAACCTTGTTGCTCTACCTGCATTTTTGATTAGCTGAGTAGACCTAAGTTTATCACAACTGTCTTATAATTTCACGGGTGGAGTGTTTTATAAATGAGAAACAAACTTGTAATTTTTGATGAGGACGGAGAAATACCTGAAGTTTTCTATATGATAATGGGCAAGTTTTATTTAGACCATCATACGAGTACCTTTCCCTGTTGTAAATATATACTCATAGTGGAAGGAACAGAAGTATAATTTGTAGCCTTCATAAAGCCTCGTGAAGGCAGAGATGAATTCTCTTTTACATTATTAGTAGTTGAGAATTTTTTCAAATTCTGGTCTTATTAAAGTGTGTTTTAATTAGAAAGTTGTAAAATCGAAAAAGAGTTACAAAAGTTGAGTATAGTCGTATTTAAAATTGGAAGAAGAAAAAAAAAGTCGAGAAAAATATTTGCATTCAATTTCTTTGTTACTTAATCAAAGCTGAATAACAATCTAAGTCGTTTCCCACAGCTAGTCGTATAAAAGTGTCAGAAGTTTTCTGGAAGTTCTGTTAGTGCTATTCTTCCTAGTTCATCTCTATATCTCTTAATGAAGTTTGCTTGTTATTTTCATTCAATTCTTCAAATTCTTTCCGTACACAATCCGTACACAAGCGTCTAATTTCCAGTAATATAGTTGTGACAACAAAATTGCTCAGCCCTCCAATAGATTTTTGGAGTAATCTTACTTTTAATTGTTCATCTCAATTTCAGAATTGGGGCCGGAGCAGTATTCACATATCGACATTACCGGATCCAATTTGGAAATGATCGAAAACGACGCCTTTGGTTTGGCACAAATTGAATCCATCCGACTGATGAACAATGGAATTATGTATTTGGGAAATCGTGCATTCTCGTAAGTACCTTTGTGCATTTCGTTATTTGTAAAATTCATTTTTCAATTAGTAAAAGAACGAAAAAGATATTGAGTGATATTCCACGACAAATCGAAAGAAGAACTAGGTATAAATCATATCTATTCCTATTTTTATTTTATTTTTATGAAACCTGTGTAATTACTGTTCAATAGTTCACCTTGGTATTTTTCTTGGATGAGAACTTGAAGAGAAATGATAATTTTACTAACCAACAAATTCCACTAATTTCCTAGAACAAATATTTTGTAATTTATTAGCTGTAATTAGTAGATTACAGAGTGTGAAGTAGAATATAGGGTTTAAACCAAAATTCGAAAAAAGAAAAAAAAAATTTGTATAATACTCAACTGAAGGACATTTTTCTAATCCATTTTTATCGATCTGGAGATTTCATGAGATAATTTTGTACGCGTATTTGGGTGCGGATCACATCAGTCAGTGCGCCTACCAGCATTATATCCGCAACCAATCTGGTTATATGGACTAGTGAATAAGTGAAGACGCTAGTAGGAGTTACTTCTTTTTTCTAAAAATTGAATAAAGTCAAGAAGAAGGTGTCTAATTTTTGCTTTTTTCAAAAGCCCTGTGACTTATTTAGATAGATTTTTTGTTTTTTTGAAATCAGTTTTCGAAGAGAAGGTTTGGTTTTGCTATAATCAAAAATTTCATGATGAAACTCGTCACAAAGCTACACTATATAATATTTTACTGATTTTAAAAAAATCATTTTTTTTAGTCCTGTAATTTTGGGAAAACGCCCTTCAATTCGTATCAGAATAATTTTGTGATTTTTATTGGAAATTAGAAAAAATATACCATCGTGCTCAGTCAAGTCGAAATTTCGGCCTAGCTGTTGAATTAAATATGAATTTTACCAGTATTCTCCGGTTTTTCCGAATTCGATTTCCTCCAGCAATGCTGAATATTTCTGGTAAAATGATGAGCGACAAGCGTAAGTGGCTCTGTCCAAGTCGGTGGTACCGGGCAGAAACTTTTTAAGAAATTGTTTGATTTTTGGCCACTTTGAATTGCATGTCATTGTGACAAATAGATTTGGTTTACCGAAAATTCGAGCAATCGCCGAAATATTTTGAAACAGTTGCGATCCCTTCTAGTGGCGTAAGACCTTAGGGTTAAGGGCTGATATTACCCTAAAAGTCCTATAACGTTTTTTTGGTTGGTATTACGCAAAAAGTCTTGAGAGTTTCGTGTGAAATGGTGAAAATTGCCGTCTATTTCTTTCTCTCGCAGTATCTGAAAACTGTTCTTTTGACTGAACGTTGTGGGAACGATTATTATTCCAATAAAAATTCATTCCACCATTAAATCCGATTTCGCTACGGTATATTCTAATTTACGAACTTGTCGATAATCTGTAGAGGACAACGAACCCCCGCCTCCCCCTCCGTTGCCCCCGTTCCATCGTCTAAAATTAATTATTTCCTCTCGTCGAGGCGTCGATTATGCGTTGAATTTTGATTTACGGGAGCCACTTGCTGCCCCTTCCTGGTGCGATGAAAATTCGAAATAGATCTCTCGCCGTGCCGAAGCTAGATTTCTTTTATTTCGATTGGGTGGGGGGGGGGGAGAGTGTAGCGTTTTACCCGTACCAGCGACGTACTTTGGAAATTAATCCTCGTATAGAAATGTCTTGAATTTCGCTTTCCGTCGATTTTTCGAATTTTCTAGCCCAGCTAAGTACGATATCGGCAAGCGGGTGAGAAAAAGGGCATCAATTTCGAGTTTTACAAAAGAGCCCTCTCCGACCACCATTCTCCTTCCTGACGAGTGCAAAGAAGTTGATCATCGTCGAAGGTGGTGGCGGGTATTGCATAGAGAATACTCGAAGGGTGTGCACGGCCGGGGTGAGGAGGGTTGAAGTGGTGAAAATGAAGTTTTGAGACTGCGTTCGTTAGATAAGAGACATTGTTTTTACTCTTGTGCCGAGGCCCTCGACTGTACGAAACTGTGTTTGCTTTTTCGCGCCCGTCTCCGAGAGCGGACGGGTTTCTTTTAATAAAATATAAAATCTTCATAGAAAAAAGGCTTGCCACTTATAATCAGCTTTGCATTAACCTATTGTTGACTCGTGCGAGCATCTTAACGGCGAAAGCTTTTAGATAAAGCTCTAAAGCTAACGACTTGGAAGTGTGTAAGTGTCTATAGGATACACTCACACAAACACACTGCCAGAGCATAAGCGTGTGTTTGTATAAAAGTTCGTGCATGTTCGTATCTTTATTATTTTGTTGCGAGTGTATTTTGCCATGAGGTTATAGGGTTTTCAATAATATGTACTGTGTTACCGGGTGTATTTGTTGTGTGTACCGTATACAGCATAATAATTATGTTTATAAGGAGACGAGAAGAAGCACCAAATCGAAGCCTCTGGCTTTTTCTTCTTCTTTTTTTTGAGAATCGTATACGCAGAGGAGAGGCAACGAATAATAGCGAGCACATCTTACGTTGGTATCTTTATCGCGAAAGCGAAACCGCATCCTGTGTCATTTATTCCTTAATAATATTAAAAGCGATTATACCGGTGACTGGGTGTCTTCAGTCACGTATTATTTGCTGTGCCTTTGTGTACATGTATGGATGGATTTGTGTAGGCACGAGTATTCGACATTGATTGCAGCGTTAATGGCTGTACGATATTGTTAATTATGTGCTATTCCTTTGACATTTCCGAAGTAGTTGTTATTAGACTAAATCAAAAGTCGATGTAGATGGAATAGAACAGACGTTTTGCAACATCTTCGGATTTCAATTATCAATTCGATGGCTCAGTGTGTAAGGTTGTATGTGACGTGCCACGATCAAATGTAAACTTAGCATCCAAAGAGTTTATTTTCTTTTTTTGGTCGATTCCGATTTACCCTTACAAGGTTACACTTTGTTTTCATTTATTCCGAGTCGAAAAAAATCAAATAATTTCATTAAAAGTAACACGTGTAGTAAATTACTTGATTACTTAGCGGCAGCATTATCAGCGTTTCCATAACAAAGTTGTTTTTTTTTTTTCAATTATTCAATTAACGGTAACATGTAAGTAATTAATTAAACGTGTTGACGAAACTTTCAATTCGGCATGGTGATTTCAACGGAGTGTAGGTATTTAATTTGTCAGGTATTGTGATAATGTAATTATTTACACACATTAATCCTTACGGGTGAATGAAGATGGCTCTCTTACATCGAGTAATGCAAAAAATTCGAGATGAAAATCTTCACAGCTACTGCGTGAAAATATGATCGATTACGAGAAATTGCGTTGGAATGCATGAGAATCGATGTTGTTGAATAGCTTTTCCGCAAAATTTGTGTTGCCAAGGTCCTTTGTGACATGTCACACGTATGTGCCTCCAAAAATTCTATTTTTCAGGGCAAGCTTATTTACATATCGATATATTGAGTATATTCGTGATATCAGACTGGATATGCGAAACTCTTAATCCAGGAATCCGCTCTTGGCATCTTTTGGAATTAAAGGCTTCTCAATTCTAAAAATCAATAAGTAGGTATTTCGAAACTTTAATATAAAGTTTTAAACGTTTATTGAGTGTGTGCGCGGATGTTTACGAATAGGTGTCGATGTTGTCCTTGGTGATGGAAATGTGCTACCAAATCCACTGTCCTCGAACGATGGATTACTTTCGCACATTTTGCGGCTTTTTTTTCTTAGTCGATGTTGGTATTTCGTTTTAGTCACGGAACATTTTTTTCAATTTAGCTTCTCCTGGGGCTTGTGAATAGATGAAGATGAATGAAATTTTGAAAAATCATTTTTTCACAATAATTATTTTTCAAATAATATATTGACAGTTTTATATGTACTGGCTCATTTTTGAAACATTTTTGTAAGCTAACTTGGAGTCTACAGTTTGGTGAACATCATAATCCCTTTGTCTCATTTTCGATCGAAATGGAAAGCCTTTTTCGAGGTCGTTTGATATTTTTATGTATCTAAACGCACGGAATAGTTTTCCTATCTTGAAATCAATTTTTGTAGCACTTGATGCATTTTGCATTTATTGTATCGAAAGTACCATCAAATTAGAATTTGAAGAAAAAAAATCCACGCATCAACATAAACTGGTTCAATAAAAAACTAAAAATTCAAATTGATATGTACTCGTACTACTTATGTACAAATAAATAATTTAAAAAAATGAAAGTTGATCGTTTTCACAATTATAAATAATTAACAGGTAAATAAGTTATGACTTGAGGAACTCCAAGGAACTGGGCATTTTATTTGAGAACGCGAAGATTCGTTTTAATTTTGATAGATTGCTGTCGATGAAAATTTTCTAAAATAATGAGTTCCTTATCGATCCCCTTACTTTTGGCGGTCTCATTTTCCATCATTCATTGAATTTCAGTCTGATTTGGAGGAGTTGATGCGATGACTGGTTTCATAATTGATTGAGCAGCATTAGTCAATCTTTGAGAAACTAAATGGGCCAAGTTGTTGGATCGTTTCCAAAGAAATTCTTTAGATTTTTCATTATTATCTTTTGTTTCTATTCTCATCTATTAAAAAACAGAATCAGAATTGAAAATGTAGTTCTACTCTTGAAATTACTCGTACGTACAAAGTTATGTTACAAAATGAAAGAGCACACATAAATTCAGATTAAAAAATCTGTTGAGAGAATTCCGAATATTCCATCGGTTTATAATAATTTGTCAATGATTCGAACTGGTGGGAAATCGAAGCTCATTTAAATTTTATCTGGTATAAAATTATTATCAGTTTTCTTTATACAAAGACATCGGAGTTAGTGTTCTTTAGTCAATTTGTTAAAATTCAGAAGTTCAAAATGGCATTAAAAAATATGAACTTCCTCAAATAAAAAACAGGAGGATATAAATAACTTGAAATATGGAACGACAACATTCAAAAATAAAAATTAACAATTATTCAACAAATTTACAATTATTTTATGCCGAGATCATTAAAATACGAGATTTTTATTTAAAATTGAAAACTTCAAGTTACCTATGTATGGGTATTTAACAAAAATTTCATTTTTAATGTGGATTTTTTTCATCATCGTATTTTAATTTGAAGATTGGAAATCTGTTCGAGAATTTATTTTTGTTCACTTCTGCGACACTTAGCTGCTCCTGCAAAGCTGACACTTGCTTTCGCACGAAACGAATTTGTTCTTTATTAAATTTTAGGAAATTGTTTCATCTTTGCTCACCTGTTTTGGTTGCATAACTTTTATCGAACTCAACGAGGCATCACCACCATGAACGACTTTTAAATTTAATTTACCAAATATTTCATCTGTGGTTGCTGTAGCACTTCTCATTTCTTTTCTAGCTCCTCGTCCAAACTGTTAACAAATTATATTGGATTTATTATTACTAATTTCAAACTTTTATATCAATGATAAGGGTCAAAACTTACTTCCTTTTCTACTTTCAAAGTCAATGGTCCAACCAAAAATTTTGTTCTGACTGTAGTATACGTATTCATTACATTCACAATCACATCGCCATCTCTTCTTAGTGAAGACAGTCCGTGAAGTGTTGCTTTGGCTCGCATAGTTTTTTTCGATGGTTTTGGTGTGTTTGCAGCCTGTTGAAATTTTGTCACGGATACAAATATACATACAATTAAAAAAATTCTATCATGTAGTCTTGAAACATGTTGGTGTAATTGTGGAAGATCGAAAATTTAATCTATCGCAGTGATGTTTGTAAATTTCCAATTGCAGTTAATACTTTTTTCCCCCGGACTATTGAATACTAAATGTTTCAATCTTCAGTGAATGACAATGTGGTAGTTGAACGTAGAGTACCTTATTTTGGGTTTTCCTTTTTACTGGCAGTCTGCTTCTTTGACTTTCATCTTCGGCTGAATAGGATTGTTCTACGTCTGGAATCGCTCGTATTTCTGCAGAAGTGTTGTCGTTGGACCTAGAAATCAAAATTTGCTTTAGACAAAATCTAAGAAGCAATACCTTCGAATACGAAAGGTCCACTTTTAGAATGACTCAAAATGAAAGAACTAAACTTTTATCAGCCTATCACATTATGTCTCATCCTGTCCCAGAGAGTAGAGTAAAACGAAAACTATGTTTTAAATACCTACGAGTAACAGAAATAGCATTCTATAAAATTGGAGAGGGCTCGGAGGGCTTTTAGTTCCCTCAATTTGGAGATGAAGTAACCAAATAAAAACTGGGACATTTTTTTCCCGGAAGAGGCTTACGTTTTTTGAAAAATCCAGAAAAACGAATACCTAAATAATCTCAGTCACCCACAGTTTTTATTATCAAAATTCAAAATCGAGTTTTTATTTTCTTTTTCATTTTCACAGAGGAATTTCGCCTCGCTTTCCACCTGAAACGTGGCCCTTGAATACCCTCTATTCGCTGGCAAATTTTGTGCTGCGAATCCCAATTTGTCTGGTGTTTCTCTTGAGTCAACAAAAAAAAAAAACAAAAAAAAAACGAAGTATTTAGTAGTCTCGAAAATGGATTTTCAAATATTTATCGTGGTATATAAACATATAATTCCAGAGATTGGAATTACCAAATCAATACCTACTAAAATTGGCGAGTTACGGGAAATTTCATCATACTGATCGTGACTGATGAACAAACCAGTTGAATTAGTTGCGACTAATTTAGTAATTTTGTCGTGTGCGATATGAACTTTCCCTAAATAATCAATTTTTTTTTCTCGTGATTTAGTCATGCTCATTTCTGGTATATTCATATGGATAACATGACTTATTGTAAATGAAAGGAAATTGGTGTAAAAGCCTGCTCATAACTTTCTCTATTGGAGGCTGCCTTTGGGTCAATAGATTACCCATATACTCGTACTATAATGGTGCGAATGGAAAAAATTGCACTAACCGTATTCTTGTTCTCATCATTCGACTTTAGCCATGAGTGATGACATTTTGGATTTTGTTTGTGAAAGACGAAAAAGGTTCAAGGATTTTACACTCACTCATCGTTGCGACTGCTTGGTCTGGCTGGTTGCTTTCTCTTGTATTTTGTAGAATGTTTTGCCGATGTTGGCTTCTTCTTTTGTGGGGCAGTTTCTAGTCGTACGTTCACTGGGTCGTAGTGTTTCTGTAAGACTTTGTTAATTCGATCGAAAATTGTGTCCACGTAGTTGTTGTATTTGGCAATATAGGACGCAGGAATAGGAACTGCTCCACCTTGCATGTTTCCTTAAAAGAATAGAAGAAAAAAAAATTGCTGAGATCATAGCCGCGAGTATGGCTGTGGAAAATTTATTTATAATATGCTATCGATTCCATGAACTTCGCCCAGCAGTTGTGTGAATTTCATCTATACATTCATCTTTAACTATCTATATTCTTCTTCATTCTATTATTATTGATCAATCTCCAAATCACGAAAAAAAATACCAGAATTATGAAAAAACGGTAAGATGAAAGACATTTACTTGATCAAGATAGGCAAAAAACCACCAAACTAGGTTTGAAAACCAAGAGCACCGGAGTTTCGTATACATTTTTTTCGGCTCTTGGTGAGGTTTGACCCTGTCCGCCCCCGCCGGTGCGCCACTGACTGTACGTAAATACTCTCCTATGTTATTACTTATTAGTTTAGCAGATATTCACTTGGTGAAAAGTTACAAATATTCGTCGAAGTCGGAATGTCGAATGAAGTTGTAGCCTGTAAGAATAAGACTCGCATGTCTTCATGAAGCGCTGAAACTGTGCATGAAAATCCCAATTTCGTGTTACCTCATCCGTAAATAAATCACCTGATTTCAGATGAAAACCTGCTGAAAATTGACGAGCATATAGTTCCATAAAATTCTGAGCCAACTATGTGGGTGCGGCGGTGTAGCTTTCTATTTTCTCTCCAACTTTTTCTCTTCTTTTTCAAGGTCATTCCGTAAGAAAGAACAGTGGTTATTGATAATCTTCCACAAGTTGTTTTAGTGAAGAGTGAACTTCTTGCCCTAGTTCCTTGAACGCATCCGTATTCGATTTGTTACTCACGTCTGTTGTCCTATCTTCACCAAGTTTACATTCGTCCATTCAACCGGTTCCAACATTTTTTTTTTCTCTCTAATATCAAGTTCTCTGCGCTTAAACTAACAGCGTTGTAAAGAGTTTCACTTATTCAAATCAAGTTCTCGAGTTTTTTTTTTTTCCAATTTCGTCTCTCTCCTAAGCTTTCTTTATGAATGATTAAGATACACACTTTTTTTCAACTCTTACAAGATCTGTGTGTGTGTTTTTCTTTTTTTTTTTTACACTGTAAGACATTAGATCTCTTACATCAGTATTTAATTACTTTTGTTGTTTGAAATCACATAACTGATTTTATTCATTATGAGTTTCTGTTGATGAAAAATCATCTTTATGTCATCTACACAAGTAGATTTCGAGGTGCTCGGGTTATTGCTTTGTTTTTTTCGGTGAATTGAGTACCCGATTTTCATCCCAACAAAATGGAGTTTAATGTCCCGAAAGATTGATGGACTGTGAAATCGTTAGAAATTATTCTTTTTTGGGCAGCTGAAGTCTTCTTCCTTCCAACATTCAATTGCTAAATTGCTAGGCCTACCATGACCATGAATGACTACTGATTTTGCTTTTTTCTTCCATCCTTTTCGCTGATAGATAATTTAAATACGAGTAACTTCAGTTCCTTTTTTTTAATTCTTTCTTTTAATTTGTTCTTTTTTTTTCTCTCGCTCTCCATGAAGCACCATAAATAACTTGAAACTGTGAATGAACGGTGATAAAATATTGAGAGATTGAAAATTATTAATTGATGTGAAAAACTGTACCTATTAGGTGTTGATTAATTAGTGTCATTTTTACAGAAAATGTTTTGGTCTCTTGAAGTGCGATTAATATGACTTCGAGCGTCAATATGTACTAGAAAGCCTATTCCAAAACCTTTGAAACTATCGGATACTCACTGACCTATATATGTGCGTGGTCATCCTCTTTTTATGTCATTTCTTCTGTCGATATAGTAGAAAGTGATCATAATGTCTTCCCCTTTGTAAATGCTATTTTACATTTTCTTTCTTATGTCAGTATTTAGAATAGCTGTGAAGTCCACTGTTTGTCAACATGACTTACAGTTCCTAATTCTGTAAATACAAATAAGACGTAGAAAAATACCGAAAGTAATCGCTATTATCACTTTCTATGTAGTTTTTTTTTCTTCTGTTATTGTGGTACCTGATGATCTTTTGAACTGTCCTTGAAAACTGTATTTGAAAATTTCTCTAGATTGAAAGCTACTAGGGCGAAGGGGGGGGGGGACAACGAATATTCATAAAAATCTATTTGAAGATTGTTGAGGAATTGATTCTAAGAACGACCATGGTCCAACATTTTTTTCTGTCACTTTTGAACCCAAGTTATTACAAACTTGATTGAGTTGGACTAAAATGAACCTTCACCTTCGAACAAGTATTTGATGAATATATTCAGCTCGTACATTTGTATAACACGAATTTCCCCTTATGACTGTTTTTGAAAAAATTACGAAAACGAATTATGGCCGTTCTTGAAACCGATTCCTCATTTAATGCAATTCCCAGATGATTCAGATTCGTTCATGATCAAAGATGGAAACTTAGGTCCTATTCTATTGAGATCCTAGATATTAGGCTTTTAGAACAATAAATTTCTGGTTAGAGTAAGCTCATGATGCTCTATAATGACACATAAACTTACTTGCTTTTCTGGCTTCATCATCCTCTTCTTCATCTTCTTCCTCCTCGTCGTCATCGTCGTCGTCATCTCCAAGTATGCTGTCTTCATCCTCTTCATCTTCCTCCTCATCATCGTCATTGGCTGCAGCTTGTGCCTGATTTGCCGGAGTAGCGGCTGTGGAAATAATTTCACTAGCAGCTGCACCCAGATCATTGGTATTGAGGGCTTGCTCTTGGGCTTCATCTAAATCATCAGGTTGACCGTTCGTGAGCAATGTAACGGTATGAGAATTATTTTCGTCTACACTTAGGTCTTCTTCGTTATTGGTTATAGCTGCTTGTTCGATATTCTGCTCAGCTACTTCTTGAATGGGCGATGCTGCCAACCCTTGAATCTGAGTTGCTGAAGCTGCGGTTGATGAAATAGCCGCTTGAGGTGCTGCCGAAACAGTATCCGAGGCCGCTTCTTCTTCCTCGTCGTCATCACCACCTGTTCCACAAAAAAAAAAAAAAAAAAATGAATCTGGTTGACACAGATCACGGATGGGATTTTTATGGGTAGTTTCAAGAAAGTCGATCAAAGAGTTGAGTTTTCCTTGAATTTATTCCAAGAGGGAGGGGGGAATGACAAAGGACTTTTGGTATGTTATTCCGGGATGGCTTCAGTAATGTTGTTTGCTAATTATCATTTTGTGACTCATTTGACTGAACTTACGAAATTTTCTAACGAAAGTAGTAAAAAAACTCTCATGCTTGCTCATGAGATAATCATATTTTGAATATATTTACATATAATTAGTCGATGATAATATTATACACGTATATGAATACTTACTCTATGCTACTTTGCAGTATCAATGTCATTGGTGAAAATTCGTTACACAATCGCTGGAACTTTTTTTTTCCCTTCATTATCCTTTAATTGTTTATGTAGGTGACTTTAATGAGAACTTGAGAAAGATATAAATGTTGAGTAAAATTTAGACCATGCCTTTAAATGATTCTGTGAAATGGTTATCTTCCATGAGATTCAAGATGTTTCAGATTAGCCTGACTCTTCATTTTTTGCCTGAATGTCTTTCTTGTTTCTATGTCTCCATTAGAAAATGAATTATCTGAAGAATTGTTATTTCTTTCTCATTGAATGGCTACCAAAGTTGTGTAGTTTGAAATTTGTTTTTCTCAATCCAAATTTTTTCTATTCTTTCGTTTTATTGAGAAATGAGACGTAAGGTAAATTTCATCGAGGCCAGTTGAAGTTAAAGGTCTCGGATTTCGAATTTGGATAAATATTTTTTAAATTTATCAATGTTTCCACTATTCTTGATGTTAATGTCTGTAGAATTGGGGTGGAGGTTAACATATATTATCTAACCATTTTTTACGCGCTACCTGAATGTATTAACTCTCAAAATCGACCCTACCACAGAATTCAGAAACTTGAAATTTAAGAAAAAATGCGATCATTTCATTGGCTATTCGTAATTTAATGTTTGAAGCCAAAATTTTGCTATGAATCGATTCGTGACATGAATTTTTATATTCTGACTTATAATACTCGTACACTGAATTGAGAGAAATAGTTTTGATTGTATTATATTCGTAGTTCGGTAAATCCGATCTCTAAATGCCAGATTATGATTTCTGTTGACAGGCAAAAAACATTATTTTCTTCATGTTTATCGAGTTTTTTGTTCTCCTGAAAAATGTATCCAAGCGTCTTTGACTATCTTTTTCCGAATCTATTTCACCGGTTCATCGTGCGTACAGCACATGAAGCAAAAGTTTATTCCCTAAGAATTTTCTCATATTTTCCCTCAAGCTTCCCAAAATTTCCTCATTATTATGATCTGCTAATTAAATTTATCAAGCAGTTGAACTTCTACATCATTGTAATATCACAACGTGTTTTTGTAAAATGTTGATCAAGTTCGTGTGGTCTCTTCTTACTTGTGCAATTCGTCGATATATCTCAACTTTGAATTGCAAAGGCTGCCTACTATTGAATATTATAGACACCCAGTCATTGACCAGGTTCAAAATGCGAATCGAAAAGGTGAAACAACGAACAACAGATAGTATTGAAGAAATATGTATAAATATTTTCGAATTACTCTCAGCTCTTGCGAATAATAAATTATGAAATTCAAATTTTCAGAGAATTCTTAATTTAATTGCCTGTACGAGTACAACATAGAACATAATTTAAAGGGAAAAAATAGACAACACGTATCAACATCAATAAATTAGCTTATGAATTATCATGAATGAAATTTTAATAAATATGAAAGTTTTCAGTCACGTAAGGTATATGGGAGTTTCAAATTTCCAAAAAAAAAAAAATAAATAAAAAAAAATAAATAAATAAATAACAAAAAACAAAAAAAGCTCAGGATCAATAAATTCAACAGTAATAAATTAAAAGCGGGTTTGATTGAAAGTTTAGAAAAAATTGATCCTTATCTAAAGTTGATTACTGGATTTTTCTCCCGATAATACCTTACTTCGAAATTAAAATTTAATTTTGTATTTTACACCAAATACATAAAATTCTTGCCAGCTTTTATTTACAGCGGTATCAACGCATGAGATAGAAACACATGCTTCCATCGTGAGAGAGCAATTGGTTATACATTGGTCTTCGTCTCCAAGCCTTCCGTGTGTTTGGTTACGCTACACAAAAATTAAGAAAAAAAGCTCTGTAAAATTCTGTAAACTAAGCAGTTAGTTGATAAAGTATTTGAAACTTTTATTTTTTTGCTACTTGAGTATAATAATATACGTCAAAGTAGCAGAAAAAAAAATAAAAGTAATGTTTCGTGCAGCACCAATGACTTTCACTACATCATTTTCTATTTGGTTTTTTCTTCTCTCCTCAAATTGACGAACTTACTCCATGTCCCACCTTTTTTTTTTTTCAACTGACTAGAAACTGAGTGGAAAAAATTTGTAATTCAGGAATTGAAAGTGACTCTTTTACATCGAATGACACTTTTGTTTGACAAAATAGGCCGATTGAAAGCAGAAGTGTGAGAGCGAGTCATGCAGTGAATACATTAAAATATTTTTTAAATAAATGGTCAGGAAATATCTTATACCGACGACGGTATTTTTGGTTTTTTTTTTTTTTTTTTTCATGGCTATCTAATTTACAAACGAACCGGTTGGAAAACACCTTAGTTGAAATTTTCTGACCATAAGAATTCTCAGTTGACGTTTATATATTAATTTTTTTTTTTTTATTGATCATTATCAAAATATCAAGTTGAAGTGAAAGTTACAAATTGTTTAGGTAATTATCGCTTTTTACGCCCTGATTTTGAGGGTTTTTCATTTCGTGTTAGTCAATTCGCTGATATCACACACTTCACCCTCGCCCCTCTACGAGCCAAACTTCCGTAGTGAAGAAAGAATTGGAAAGAATATAATATTTCGACTGTATGAACACCCCCTACCCCCTACAAAAATGTTGGTTTTGATACGCCGCTGGTGCTGCCAACAAATATTTTTGTCTTGTAAGAACAAATCGTACCTATTTACTAAGGTTAATTAAAAATGGAAAATATTTTTCTATGATATTTTCGAAGTATTCGTAGTTGTTGGGACTGGTACAATTAGTACGTACACGTTTGACTTTCTATGCCTTTTTTAAAATAACTACTGAAAATGATTCAAACTATTCAAAAAGCTGAATGTTACCTGATGATATTCGTTCTGTGTCATAACTGGCCTTGTTTCAAATGATTTTTGTTAGAGTTTTATACAATACATGTACTGTTTTTTAGTGGTTAGTTTTGTGGTCATTAATGTAATTAGTATTCTGAGATTTTTACATTTACCCCGCATGCACCTGTCTCAAAGAAGAGTAATAATACAGCAAAAGAAATCATGAAAATTTTTTTGAATAAACTAAGAGGTTTGTGTACACCATTGAGTCAGACAGTTTTCATGCTGTTTGAAATGAGTCACCGTTGTTAGTCTTTCGTTTGCTATTTTAGTGTGTACTTGGCTTGCAAACCATTAGCTTTTTTTCTTCTTTTTTTTTTTCATAGTGTAAATATGTACGTAGTTTAAGCCTTGAACTTTCAATAGAGGTTTCTTTTTTCGATTTAGAGCTGGATTTATTGGGTCCTATGAAAAATCATTTGTTATCGGTAAACACTTTTTTGTATTTGGTACATCATGCGTATAATTATTTTTCAATTTATTTTGTGCAAGTAATCGATTGTGTTAGTTATGTCTTCCTCAGTTACACCATTTTGTTCACCTCGTTTAATTACCCATGCATTAACTGATCAAAGCTGTATCAGTGTAGGTACCTGGAGATACATTTTTCCAAGTAGCTACATAGAATTTTTCAAGATTAATTTTTGATGAACCAACTATTTGTAGTTTTCTTCAGTTTGATGAAATATAACACCGAGTGCCGAGTGACGATATTACCAAGAGGGGATGGGTGGAAGAGATGGATCTTATGTCAAAATAATGTTCTTCAAAGTTTCAAGATTGATTCTTGATTCAAATTTTGAAAAAATTGACTATAAAGTTTCTATTTGATTTAATAAAAAATTCTGTTTCGCATCAATGAATAATTGAAAATTTCTTCACGCCATTCTTAATTCAATGTCAGCAAAATATTTCATTTGTAGACTTCGTAGACTTTAGAAGGACTTTAAATCTGCTTCATTAAAATATTTTTTATTACGGATCATGCCAATTTGGTGAGAATTATTTACAGTAGGTAGGTGTTTTTTTGTTTTGTTCTTTTCATCTACGATTCCTGTTTAACAAAATTTTAATCAGCTGTATGTTTTTCTCATATTGAACGGTTCATTATAAATTTGTATCAAGTACTAGTTATGCACACTTTGAATTTTGTCAGTTCGGTCAAAGGTGCAGTTTCATGCTTTCGTAAGGTCAGTGAAGAACATGAAGAGTCGAAAAATTTATTTTTTCAGTTGGGAGTCGCATTTGGTTTTTACAAAGAAGTTAGTGTGAGTAAAGACAGCAATAGAAGATAAACACACATTTTTGAAATCCGATAAACCGTCGAGGAAGAAATTACACTGTTGTTTTCTCATTCGACCACCATTACCCTAAAGCCACAAGCAACATGCAAAACATATACAAAGCTGGATTTTGTTATTCCTTATTGATGATTTATGCCTATACTCATCAAGCGTATAAAATATTTGGAGACTTCAGGCCTGGCTTATTGACGATATATTATGAAAATTTCGTAAGTAACTAGTGCGTATTAAATGCAGTATAATTTAATGATTAAAACGTACCTCCCAGGATATCGTCTAATATCCTTTCAAAGTCGTAGTCATCATCATCGTCGTCATCATCATCGCTAGCTGCTTCCCCTTCCTCCTCATCGTCGTCATCATCATCATCTGTGAGACCTAAGTCATCATCGTCGTCGTCGTCATCATCGTCGTCGTCATCCTCTGAATTTGAGGATGCAGGACTAGCTGGTGCTGGAGGTGCAGCTGCAACTGCTGGAGTTGCAGCTACATTAGTAACTTCATTCGACTGTCGAGCTACTTGTTCGTCTTTGGTTTTGGCTTCTCCATTGAGGATAGGGGATGAGCTAACGGTGATGATGATGAAGCATCCCGTGCACATCAACAATAACCATTTTGACATCTGTAAACCATAAAATGAAGAATTTGATTGGTTGGTGTTTGAAATGGTCCTTAAAATTGAAGAAATCTGTCATAATTTAGTGCGCTCATTTGCGGCTAATTGTGGAGGCAGTAACCTAAACGTTTTGCACGATTTTAGCAGAACTCCTAAAAACCTCGACTGTAAGCTATTTTTTGTACGTGCTACTTCTTGTCCTTCACCAACTGCCTGACATTGAATAATATGTTGCTGGTGAACGTATCTACTACTACCTCAATGGGGTTTGGGAGTTGGAGTTCACCTCCACTACCCAGACATTCTCTTGGAGGTTCTGTAAAGTGACTTGGATTGTTTTATTTCTGAAAATTTGTATCGAAGTAGAGAGAGTTGAGAAATGTGGGTCGCCTAGATCTTGAACAGTAATTGGAAAGTTGAAATCAAGCCATGAATTATGTTGAACTCGTAGAGATCACTCTAGCTACGATGTACTGGCTCTCTGTGAAAATCAAATCGGACTGTTTGGGGGCTATTCAGATCCCCAAATTAAGAGCTAATTAAGTAATGGAAAATACGCGAATGAAAGGAAAGACAAAATGTTCACCCGATTAGATATATTTACGTACTAACTAACTTAAAATTCGTCAAAATATACGCATCTCCCTTTATACTGCGTTTGAACATGAAAAATGAGCCTGTGGCTGCGTCGCCACAGACTGCATCATATTATCATCGATCTCCAGCTCGCCCAAATTTCCCTAGATACCGATATTATATGTATAGTATTTATCTTTTCTCCTTGTAGTTCGGAGCATGTATGAGAAGGATTCCTTCTTATCCGTCTCACCTTTACATTACAGTCAGACATCTGGCTCGGTCTTCTGGCCGAAAAACAAAAACGAAAACTTAATGGTTGATAATTTTGTCATTTTTATATTATTCGATGACCAGCATAATGTATTAGGTCTATTAGAATCGAATGTTATTTGGTATCGAAAATCTTGTACCGATTGTCTCACTTCAGTATATTATTTTGTGTTGGGAGGTTTTTATTGATGATATTTTTTCGCGTATATATGCCCTATTAAATGGCGTCCGAAAGAACTAGGTGCGACGATAGTCCGTATTATTGTTATTATTATTCAAAGAATGCCACTTTTTGTGAACCTGACGTGATAAAATGCGTAAAGAGAATGCGTAATTTCTTACGAAGTGAGTCAAATGGGTAGGATGTTTGTATCATAAGTACCTGATTGAGGTCAATGATGGACAGATGACATGAAAAGTACGAGTATACACATATATTTTTCTCTCTCGAATGTGCGGTTATTAAATTTTTAATTAAAACTGTTGGATTTTCCATTCGTGAAAATTAATTTTCTGTGGAATTTTTAGAGAATGAACATTGCATTTAACCTTTTTCCTGTTGGTTTGATTCAGAGTAAGAAGTTGTTTTTCTAATAGAAGAAAACCATTTGAAAGTTGCATGGTCACCCATAAAGTTTTGAAGTTGAATTATAACTGTTTCTACAGTTATCTACTCGTATTCATCTAACTAGTAATTAATTTTTATTTGATCAAAATTTCTTGAAATAGTTTGAAAATTTGGAGATTTGACTTCGAATCAATTTTCAGGAGATGCTGAAAATTCACATTATTTGGCGTGAAACAAAATCAAAATTCTAACTAACATGCCCTTTGGAGATATCCTTGACAGATTGGTGAAATTTTCAAATGAGTTTATGTTCTCGTATAACTGAGCGACTATTGTGCGTTCCTGTAAGGGCATTTCATGTTGAAAATTAAAATTTCTCCTTCGATTTTGTACACTCATATCGTGAAAGTTTTACAATGGTGGTTTTCGTATCGATTCTATTTTAAAGTAAGAGAGCTAGAGATTGGAGGATGGAGGAGATATTTTTCATTGTTTTTGTCCGTGATGTTTGTAATTTTCTGAGTTATTTCACTCTGAATTAATTTTAAAAACTAACCGATGCATTCATATAAAAAGTTTCGAACTTGAATTATTGTTCAGGAATACGAAAAAAAAAAAAAAAAAGTCTGATGTTAGGAAAATCAATATTTCATGGTAATTTTATGGAAGTCCAATTTTCAAGTAATTACAGAATTTTTTCGAGGAAAATTTCGCTTAAAAATTTGTAAAATCTGATGAAACACGAATGTTGGCCAAAACTTCTTCCGCAATACTTTTGTCGATTTATTTTTTTTGGAATATTTTGTAGACAACGATAGGAACAAATTCATACACTTAGTACCGCGACCTTACCCACTTATCTGATCATGAATGAAATTTTATCTTATAAACCATTTTCACTTGAAAACAAAATACTCGTATCTGCGAATGCACTAATTTCAAAAGTGGAAAAAATTCGCCAATAAATACACTCATCAAACAGAATCAAAACGAATGATGGCCAAAAATGTGTAAAAAATGAATTTTATGAAATTTTTCCTCGTCCACACTAGAAATATACCTGCACCAACATTATTTCAAATTGAAAAGTTTTCTCAAACTTGTCAAATTTTTGAAAAATTAATACGTTATATTGATTCCTTGAATTTACCTTTCTGGTGTTTTTTTGATTTTACGCCTACCGCACTAAAATACAGAATAAATTATTAATTACTTATTGAGGAAAAAAATTGAATATTAAAATTAATAGAATAAATATGCACAGAAATTCACTCGTACATGGAAATGTTGTCCGAAACACCGACACAGAATGAATATTATCGAAGTGAAGAGCATCTATTAGAAAGTAGGAATTAAAGAGGACGATGTTCCGTTCATTCCTCCAGCCACTTTTCATTGGGGAACCTGAAATGAGAGGTGCGACCGTCTACCCGTGGCCAGTGAGGTGGCCGGTTGAGCGGGAGAGTATTTCAAATAGTAGAATTCTGAAGAAGACCAACGGAAGATAGTATATACATATTTTTCCTCTTCATTAATAATGAGAAAAAAACCTTCTGGAGTAACAAGCCCATGTCTAACAAAAAGCAGGTTTCCAATACAGCTTTATAGTAATGTTATATTGGAACATTAGAACCCTTACACATATCCCAGGTTTTGGGACTTCATGGTGAACACTGTTTATAATAATTCGATCTGAAATTTATGCCGAAGATATAGATGTTGGTATATGAAGATGATGCACCAAAGTTTGAAGTTCGGTTAGTGTAAAGTCTGTGCAATAGTTCGCCTGCAATAAGTACATCCCAAAATAACGTCGAAAACCTGCTTTTCTGGCGGGGATTGCTGCTAGAAATATAATTTTTTTTTGTGATCATAAGTCTTGTTATGGTCATCGTTGCAAACTTTCACAATTTCACTAGAACCCGACGTAAATTCAGTGATAATTTCTCCCCCTTGACGAAAAATTGAAATTTTTTTTTTGTCGTAAACTTTTTCTAATGAGGAGAGAATATATTCGGTGAGTCAAACCCATCATCCACTCCCGAGTACGTGTCTACTTAGCTACATCCTCGTAACGAACATAATAAGCAATGTAACTCCTTGAAGAATTTGGGATGATAATGGGCTTATCGATGTGTGAAGAGTAACATTTTCCTGACTGTCTTTTTGCTGACTCTTCAACTTGAAGATACACGTATCAACACGTGTAAATTTAATTGCCTACATTTTGTTTAAATTCCATATTTTTGAGGTGATTGAACCGCTCGTGTTTCTGAAGAGATTCCTCCAACCGAAGAATATTCTTGGTTGGAGGAATGCCTGCTCTAGTTTCGATCTATGTTAATACACCCCTGATATTTTTATAGAGATTTATTTGATTGAGGGAGAATACGTCTCCCTCTATCTCTTCAACATTAGTTTCGCCTCTCTCATTGGATGGGTCCAGGCTTACATTAATTTTTTTGATCGTGTTTTTCCTGACGTTTCTACTTTTTTGATGCAATAATACAGTCCACTTGTACAAATTTTCCCGTGTTTTTATGGTAATTGAAATATTCAGGGCCATTTTAATATTGAATACTACTCAGTGACGGGCCCAAGGTGACAGCTATTTTATTTAATAGTTTTCTTCCTCACTCTTTTAACTTTACTTCTTTATACTATAATCGACGTACAAGAATTTTCCAAAATTTTTACAATTTTGATAGTAACTGAAGTATTCAGATTGCCAGTGTAAAATAATGATAGAACGGGCCTCTCATAATACTGGTCCAAGGTGACAATTATTTTTTCAGTAGTGTTCTTCCTCACTCTTCTAACTTTACTTCTTCCAACTGTAGTCCACTTATAAGAATTTTCCGATTTTTTTACAGTTCCCTCTCATACGACGGGTCCAAGAGGTGCCAGTTATTTTATCAATAGTTTTCATCCCCTATTTTCTACCTTTACCTCTCAATGCCATAGTCCACTTACAAGAATATTAACAATTAGTGGTATGCTAAATACTAAAATTGAACTTTTCACGCTAAATTTTAATATACCCTATTATATAAAACTTGGAATGTCCTTTGTTTCGTATGCTGCTCATTGAAAATTATTATACAAATTTCTCTCAGTTTAGAACTGCCGGAAGTTGTGAGCTTAGTCTTTTGCAAACAAATCTTTTTTCCCTTCTAGTCAGTTTAAACTTCGCTTTGTAGCCAACGTAAGATTGCATTTTGATCACAAAAATGTACATTGATGAGAAGCAGATGGAAAAAACCTCTAAGTAGGTAATTAAAAAATAATAAAACATAAAATCAAATACAGATAATTTTGCCTCGCAAGCGATTTAAAACATTTATTCTGTGAATTGAAGGAAATACCTTAGTCAAACATTCAGAAAAAGCCATAAATTTTTGACTCCTCGTTACATGATTTATAATTGAATTCTTATCGCCAACTCTCGGTGATAGAGAGGAGATTATTCAAGTGTTTCAAACACCAGCTTCATCCCTTTCCCACCCCGCTCCCGTCTCCTGAGCTATAAACATAGTTAACAATTCTGAAATTAATTCTCCACTATGGTCATTTTATATTATGAACGATTTTCACTGAAGAGCATTTCTTCGTAATGAACTCACTTTTAATATTAAATGCGGGAGGGAAAAAAACGAAACACTAAAGAATAGGTCAAACTATCTCCAATAGCGTTTCAGACCTGCTAAACAACCAAATAATAGAGGAAGTCTCATCTTCAAATTAATTTTAATAATTGGTTTAGGAAGTTACTCCAGATTTGTATGATTTCGAACCATTGAAAAGGATAGATGCGTGTAACGTACGAGTATAACCAGTCAGATGAAATGATGGTGGTCAGACGAAGACTCGTAGAAAGAAAGTAAAGTCAAGAGGTCGTGGAATAATTTTTTGAATACCAATGTCTCGACGTCCTTGACTGCCGAAGTTTTGATTACCCAGGTTTAGATATTGGAGACCCAGTGACCTCGAAACAAATCCACTTTTTCACTTTGGTACGGACGCACCTACAAGAGTGTAGATTCTATTTATTACGAATCTCGTAATAGTCGACGTTGAAAACTTTCACGATTTCTCTGAGCTTGACGTAAATTCAGTGATTTCTCCCCCTTTGCAAAATTTGAAATCGTTCTTCCTCAAACTTTTTTTTTATCTGTGCGCACTGATGTTTTCAAGCGATTGATTCAGACGCACGTCCTTGATTAACTGTACTTGATGAGTATTGAATTTCATTTAGCAGTATGGGCGTATAATTGAGTAGAAATCTAAATCGGATTGCTGCTCGAGAAAATTTTTTTCTCTCTGAAAAGAGCTTCCCCTTAGCATCGTCAAAGAATTTTCCCTCATGATTATTAATTTGCAGTGCATTTGAATTCTGTCGAAATGTGCAATCGACTGTGCTGTAATTATGACTGAAGGTTTGAATGCTTACTTTTTAGTCCAGAGATTTAATGTTTGATCTATAGCACTGAGCAAAATATTTTTCGTAATTTTGCAACACATAGTGTAAACGTGTAGACAATACTTTTTTTTAACGAGAACTATACGGTTTTTACTAGACAGGGAGTTGATAAGTTTTCCAAGTGAGGAGTAGGTTGAAGAGTGTGTTTATTGAACAACAATTTACATATTTCAGAGTTGGAAAGCAACAGAATTATTTGAATCTAGCTCTTTTCTTTCTTTTAATATGAAATAAGAACGTGAATTACCTATTCATAGATTTGGATTTTACTCACCTGCTACGAGTATTTTGATTACGTGCTTATTTTGTTCTTATATTCTTTTATTAAATTGATTTTTTGAATTCTTCCCGCTTATATTTTTAGACCCAGACATATCTAAATGTTTATTTCCATTTTGCCCTTGTATTTTCTTATTATTGCGATTTCACGTCAACTATATAGCTGACATTTGGTGATATTTTTTTTGAACCACCTTTATATTTATTTTGTTGAAGTACTTATATATTTTTCTAATAGAGTGAAAAATGTTTGTTGAACTTACCAACGAAGGCGCAAGACTTCACCTTCTCAGCCTGCGATTCTACCGCTCCTAGCGGAACGTGAAGTCCGCTTTTATTTAATTAAAAAATTTTGTAGTGTTTGAAGAAAAATGAACAAAAATTCTTCAAATCTAATACACGAAAATCAAGAAATAAAAATAGTCAAAAATCATCTCAAAAGATTTAGGAACCCAAGGGGTGCATAAATTATGTGTCCACCATAAGCCTTCAAATTATTTTAATCATGTATTGAAGAAACAAAATTAATCTTGCATTGCAGCCCCCGGGGAGTTCTTGGCTCAGGGTTTTTGTTAAAATCGGGTGCGTCAAAAGTTGGCGTTCGGGAGTCTATATGTGTAGTACCCTTTACATTGGAAAACTTTGTTTTCACCTTACTAGGATGAACCATATGAGTTTTCGACACGTATAAAAGTATTGAAAGCTTACTCGTTTCGCTAAAATTTATCCATTGGAGACTCAAACGTCTGTGTAGACTAATTCGAAAAAAGCATAAGACGATAATTTTATTCATTTAGAATAACCGAGTTATGTAATTTGTTTAAGACATCATTGACGATGTCGATTGATTTAGCCTTTCTTTCTTCCACAATACTAACATCCTTCACCTAAACCTTAATTAAACCATTGAAATGGGTATATTAGTTTTTACAATAATTTTGAAACTTGCTAATTCCGCAGAATGACCATAAAACCTGTAGACTCCTTGATATAGGTATATTGCGTATACATATTTTTTGCGACATTGAAGGCAGGACATCTCTTGAGAAATTTCTCGAGTCTATAATGAAAGACTATTTGCTCTAGATACGTGGCTTTTGAATCTTCTGTTTTCATTTTTCCATGTAATATTTTGCTTGTCCACTTCCAGTGAATGCATTGCTCAAATGCGAACATGAGTAGTCCTTTTCACTTATTTAGCTAGCTATTTATAAATAGTTTTATAATTGCATTAATTACGAATGAGAACATTACTGGTAGCCTTTGAATAACAAAAAGCATCGATAAGTACATGTACTCGATATCCTTGGCACCAATTTGAAAGAATTCAGACAAATTTCGATTTGGCATCCTAAAAAGCCAAACAAGTTCGACGAATAAGGAAAAAGGCAATGTAACCCGATTTAAAATTGAGAAACTATAAACCCTAAACTGGGAAGACCAAATCGCATTGGTGAACAGAACACTGGAACAGAATACACGCAAATTACTAACCATTTGGCATCTTTAATCCTTGGTTTTTTGAAAAATTCAATGAATTTGAAATAAATTGGAAAAAATTGTTTATTTTCATTATTTCAATATATTTTTAGGATAGTGAATTTATACTCGTAATGATGAAAGATGAATAATTCCGTTAAACAAAAGCTATGTATATGACCATCGCGCACCGGCTGTAGGGTTTGATTTGCCCAATGGCTGTATCATTTATTTCTTGTAGGAGAACGTGGAGATCTTTGGTAGTGACTTGAAACCATGTAATACTTGGACAGCCAGCAAAGGTATTGTTGCAGTGTCAATACGACTCGAATGCAGTTAGGGGTGCGCAGGCACAGTTATTTAAGAATTCAGTTCGATACTGGGTGTACTCTGCTAAATTGCATCAGAATTGACCAATCCGAAGTGGATTCCACTGAAGCTAGCAGCTTATTGAAACTATTTCATGGTACTGCGCATGCGCACCTCTTACTGTATCTTGTTCGATTAAGGAATATTGACTGACCCTGCACTGTCATTCTGTTAGTAGAAGATTTCTAGTATCTCGCTGGCAATCCAGTATTGTATGGTTTAGAGGAACAACTATAGCTATAGAAGGTGGGAATTCACTTGGTTTTCAATGGCAAGAATAAAATAATAAGATATTACTGATCTACGAATAAATAATCATTTTTTAGAACATTTTCTGGGATTGCAGTAATTGAGCTTTGGTAATGACATGATTTTTAAAACTGAAAATTCTTATTCTCCAAAATCAGATACTAGCGAGAATTTTGCATCTAATTTTGGAATTTCCAGCCATTTTCTAAAAATGCGACACTATATTTTTTATGCTAAATAATTACCGTGAGGTTATTTTCTTTTTTTCAATAAAATCATTTTGCCCTCTCGAATATGGGATTTTTTTCTTAAAGAAATGCTTCGCTATCTCGATCTGCGTAGGTATCAATTCATGAAACCAAATTTATCATTCAAAAAATTTTAGTCGTTTCAACTCCATTAGCTCCGGGTGACTTGCTAGCCCAGAAAAGAAAAATTCCACTCTCCATCTTCATTAGGTTCTGTCAGTTTTGGTTTTTTTCCTTCGTCTTTTTTTTGAGCTGGTTTTTTGGCTGTATCTTTTGATGTCGTGGATTTATTGCCCTCTTGCTGATCCTTGATCGGTTTCTTCTCAACATCCTTGGGCGGTTTTTTGTCGGTTGGCTTTGGTTTGGATGTTTTGGTAGAATGTTCTGGTCGTTTAGTAGTGGTGGCAGGTGATTCTGTTTTGCCTTTCTGCTTTTCTTTCTGCTTTTTATCTGGCCCCTTGGTTGTAATCTCCGTTATATCTAAATCGGATACGATTTTGCTTTCAACTATTTTGAATTTTTGCAAACCTGGTTTAACAGGCTTGCACTGAATGAGGCGACAGGTTTTCTTATCTGCGACCGCTTTTCGAATTTGGGCCAGTTGCTTGGCTAAGTTGGCTGGCAACAGAACTTCTAAAACTCTGTAACAAATAGATGAAAAATAAATGTAAAAAATTTTCAGCTAAGCGTTGAACGAACAAATAAGGAAAGAAGATGGAACTCTTCTTTAAGTAATCCTGAAAAATTTATATTGACCCTCAGAGTACGCTTTACTTGACTTATCCCAGTGCAAGAATATGGAACATTATTCCCACTTTTTTATGACTCGAGTTTCTATCAGAAAGTTGTGACTTCTGGGGATGTCTTACTCCAGGGTTGAACTTATATCTATTAACATAGTATGATATTTTTATTTTCATTTTTCTGAAGCCTCTACCATTTTCAGAGTCAAATGTACTCGAAAGTAATTATATTCATTTGTAAAAGCAATTAACTTACTTACATGTAATAAATAAACATGAAAAATATTTGTGATTTATAGAAATCTTAAATTCAATATTCAAGTCCAATTTATTGAAGAAATACAACCTTCGTCTTGATATTCAAACCAGACACACAACTTGATTAACGCGATAAATGGTATTTTTATATTTTCCAATCAACTCACTTTATGGGCTTACTTCCAACCTGCATACTGCGCATTGCTCTGCCCACCTCGCAGGCGATCCGTTCGGTGCAGTCGTTACCTTCGATAGTCTCCACAGCCAATTTGGTAAGCGCGGCCAATTCTTGCGGACCCTTAAGTCTAGATACTTCGGGGGGTGGGCTCAGGATTTTTGGCAGAAAAAGAACAGCGCTCATGAAAACCATCGCTATGCCCACAAAGCCAGCCATGGCCACGAACAATGGTTCGACCACAATTTTCTTTCCAGGTGGTATTCCCAGCAGTTGTTCGCCCTCCAGTGGTTTCAAAGCTGCGCTATACGGGTCTTCGATGAAGTTTTCATTCACCCCTAAGTCTGGATTGTAAAAGTAATAGGTGGGCACTGGAACTTGGTTATTTTGTAGCTCTTCGTTGGGTTGCTCTGTAACAATGAATATTACGTCATTGGAAATTTGAAGTGACTGACTAGTTTATGCCACAAGTCTTTCCTTAAACATCGTTACTAACCCATTAGAAATTAACTAGTTAATTCGTTCATGCTTATATTATTTTAAAAAAAAAACAGAACATGAAATTTGCCTTTAACTAGGTACAATAATAATTTAGTAAAGCCAATAATCTGTGGACACCTGCTGAAAAGGTGAATGAGTATGTTTGCTTAGATGTGGGTTCATTGGCAAACTGAGAGTAGCCTTTTCCACCCTGTGATCCGGGGAGAAGCCAAAGTTATTAAGAATTTATTTTTTGTACATTAATATTGCTTATAAGGAGGTAATCGATCTCATTTTTCGTGACCCCGACAGGGGATTTCCAGGTCCATTTTCTTGAAGGTTTTTTCTTGAAAAATATCGATGAAATTTTCAAGTTGTTTTGGTCCCCAAATTCTATAGGTTCGTATCCATTTTCATTTGTTGTATCCCATGTGAATTGACCTAAACATCTTCAGCATCAAAGAATCATTATAAAATGCAATAGCTTCATTTTTTTTCGTAATTTCTAATTCTTTGAAACTTTCACACTGGAATAGTTCATCGAATTCTTCTTCTAGTAAGCCATAAGACTGGGAATAAAACTTTCGTTATCAAGACTTTTTTTACGAAAGAATATTGTTTAGTGGTGATGAAAGTCCCTTACATGTAATATGCGCAACAACAGTCAAGATGACTTGCTCTACGAACTTTTGATCAAAAACTACTTGACGCACTATTTCTCAATAGAATTGTATCATTTTATTCAAGTTTTGCTCTACATTATAATGCCCGAGAACATGATAATTATACGATTTATATATCAAACTCGTGGATCAGTAAGATCGATTTTTTTTTTATGGTGCTTGAATAAACATTCACTCAGATATAACAAATTCAAAATCGAATTGACAAACCCAGTAAAGGTGCGCAGAAATGTCGATAATATTAGTGAAAATGAAGTTGTATATTATAATTATTAGTGTATTATTTTTAGAATTATTCGACTTAAAAAACTTGATTTTACACAAAAAAAAAAAAAGGAAAAAAAACATAATCGACGAAATCTAATTGTGATGTAGAGTCACTTTGAAGTGGAAGTGTAGTATGTCCAAAAGGGTATTTTTGTAAAGATCAAATTGAAAAGTCTCGTACCATGAGATTGGTATGTCAAGCTTTTCTTTTGTTTTTTACTTCCGTCGATCATCGATAGAAATTTTTGTGAATTTGGACTTACTGGCTTCTGTTTGAAGGTGCAGACTATATTACCTTTCTATTGCTAATTTATCATAATTTTATTCATAGACAAAGACAGTTGTATTTAGCGAAGCAACGTTGCTGCATGACATTATATACATCCATTCAATTCTACTTTCAGTCAGTGACTTTGATAAAAAATATCGTTCTTATTCTCAAATTTCGCCCTACCCTTCACACTTACCAGCGTTTTGTAGATTGGGTAAATTTTGTATGAAAAATTGCGGATCGAAAGTGGCCACAGCAATGGGCGTCGGATGAAAAGCATTGTTGGGAGCGAATAGATTTGGGCCAGTATTATGTAATTCTGCATCTTGAGACGATTCTGTGACTTCTGCTGGGGCCTCGGGTGGAGGAAGATTCAGATATCCGTTAACATTGAATTGCTGCAGACCGATTATGGCCGACTGTTTTTGTTGTTGGCGAAGAAGTTCGTCATTGGCGACTAAATTCAGTGGGTTTCCCGCAGCAAAGTGGGCTTGATGTTGGAGTGCGTTGAGCTGTTGGAAGATTTGGTTCTGGCTTTGATCGAATTCAAAATTTTGTTGGTGGAGGGAATTTTCGGGTGATTCCTGAAAGAATTTCAATTATTAGACGTAAAGTACCAGATTTTGCAACGTTAATTAAAAAAAAAAAAAAAAACATATTACGAGTATATACAACTTAATTTTTAAATTATTGTTGAATTTTACGCCAGTGAACATATTGGACCAGGCTTTTCTTTTCTTTCTTGATCAATTTCTTATTTACATACGTATGATCCTCGGTTTTGAAAAATGAAATAATTATTGCCAAAATTAATGTTACGATGTTCCTCATCTAATCATTCACACAATATCATACGAGCGAAGCTAGAAAGTGCATGATCAATTATTTTTACAGGATTTTGCAATTTGAAACCTTTTTTAAAAGAAAAACCATATTTGACCTCTTTCACTTGAAAGAAAAATTAGCCGAAAGCAGCCTTTGGAAAGGCAAAAGTAATTGTCACTTCTGTAAACACATCACTTGATAAGCTGCAACTATGTAATGAAACTTTTGAAAAAAAGTATATATTATTTGTTTCTTGACTAAATTGAATACTTATTTACTGCCCCTTATATTTGTCAGGTGGATAAACGGGATTTTGGCAAGTGGATGCAAGCTTCCACATTTCAGCCCCTCTCATACTTACGTTAACTTTACCGAAACATTGTGTGAGGAGTATTTTGTGAGGCATCTTTTTCTAGAAACTAGTGAAATGTACGATGTGCTTGTTAAATGTCGATTTCTCTTGAGTATTTGAAGCATCTCCAGTTTTTTTTTTCATTTTCAAATATGAAAAATTTCCCTATAATTATAGAACATTTGATTTTGTTTATATTTACTGAGTGCGTCTTGCTGCCACCAAGACCCTGCATCTTGAGAATAAACGCAAAAAAGTTGTTTTCATAATATTCAATTTGATAAATTCAACTTTTGAGAGAAAATTTAGAATTATCCTACATTACCACTGATCGGTCTCACTTTTTGTAATAAATTCAGACAGCTTTGTCTCTTTCACATTTATCCAGTCGTATATTTCTTAAAGTATTCTTTCCTGTATTCGTTTCACGGAGCTATAGTCTTGGAATGCTGAGTATTTATTGAAAAAAGTTGGGAAACCTCATTGAAATGATGGTGTTTTATTTTTTTCCCCTTTCAACATTATCTTGCTCATTTGACTGGCCTATGTATACCTGGGTCATTCGCATTCTTCTTGTTCATTACTGAGTTCATCTATCACTTGGTCTCCTTACGTGTACTTGTGAGAAATAGTCCTAAATTGGACCATGCTAAATCCAACGAGTAAAACTTCCAAATAGACCGAGCCAAATAAATTACTTTTATAACGGGGTCGGAAATTAGGTTAATATTTCAAGCACGTTTATTCGCAGATGCAATGTAATGATCGTCGCGTTCACCTGGGAAATGATTATTTTACGTGGGAAGGTGCTTCGGTTTAGAACATTGGATCTTCGGCGGTAGGTGATGCGAATCACCTTTTTTTACCAATTTTTTTTTTTACAAGTTATCAATCTCAATCTATATACGAGTATTTTAAAATTTCTCCCAATTTTTCAAGTTTGACAGGAAACCTATACTCCATATTAGTAAGCAATGACCTTCTTCTTAGTCTTTGGATGCCTTTTTTTTTACTTTCAATTTTCCTTTCCCTCTGATTATCTACTATACATTTCTGTGATCTACTCGAGATGAAGAAAAATCATACCAAACGTAGTGAAGTTGAGACCCATCTTCAACAAGTAGAAATACTTTCAACCTACCAGTGAGGCCATTTTATAGTAATAAGTATACTGTCGTAGAAAAGAAAGGAATTCGTCTTGGTACGAAATAATTTGGGGGAAATGGAAGGCATTGGTTACACTCTCTCAAAAAAGATTGATGACAAAAATTGCTGTGATTTCCGATTATTTTGGATGTTTTGTGAATGGGCTGTCGCAGCCTTACCTGTGCTTCTGAGTTTTGGAATTCCTCAGCAGATCGGCTATTCGTTCCAAAAAGCTCATCGTTGAGGGACCGATATCTGGTATGTAGTGGGAATTGAGAATCTTGATTTTGTTTCAACTGGGTGATGACAGAATTGAGGAAGTGTTCGCTCGGATCAGCGAAGGTGACGGTCGTTAACGAGCACACGGTTATTAGCAGCCATACTTGCTTAGTCTTTCTCACATTCATTTTAATATTCAAGTTCCGAAAGCCTCGTCCAAACCATTTGAACGCATTATGTTCGTGTGTTGACCTGTAATAAAAATGTGCTTTAGTCATTTGAGGATGGAGAAAAAATTGGTCACTACACGTCTGAATTTTTAAACTAGAATTGTCAAGTCATCATACGTAGAAAGATTATTAGAACAAATTCGATACAGTTAGATACGATGACGATAAGCAAACTGCGGTTTGGTAGATGCTGTTTTTATGTCGAATTTCAGTTGAAGTAATATACTCGTAGGTCAGAGGTTTTAGAAGAATCTGACTGAAAAATGCTAATAATTTAGATATTGACGAATTATTACCTTGATTTAAATGAATTTTGAAAATTAACGTGTACCTATCAAGATAACTTAATGAATTTCTATATCAACATTCTTGAAAATATGCAAAATTGTAGATTTTACAACTGAGTAATACTGCACGAATGATACAAAACTATATCTTCGTATGAATCCTCAACTGACACTCCCTTGATCGCCTGGTAGTTACTTGTTGAGGGCTGCTCGATTTATTGGAGTCCACTTTTTTGACCAGCTCGGCCAACTGGATTAGCTGTAGCTGGCTTATATTAACTGAGATGGAGGGAGTGTGATCCTCTGGCACTTCTTGTTTCACATGTCGTTTCATGAATATTTAACATGAGTTAGATGATAGGCTAATTGGCCTAAAATTGTTGAACAGTGTTTTGTCGCCTTTTTTATGGATCAGAATGATTTCGAAAATTTTCCATTGGCTTGGGATGATTTTCTGAGTAATTATTTGGTTAAAAATATCATTAGTCTATCATTACTGTTTGAATCTCATAACTCTACAATATACTTGGATATTTTTGTTTTTTTTAAATGATTTTGAACACTACATTTTCTTATGCGTATTGTTTGTATAAGTTGATTCTCATATTGATGGGCTACCGGAAAATGTGACATTTAACAATGAGGAAGTATGTGCTAGTTTTAAGCAGAGGAGACACATCTCACATCAGTATTAACCAATAAAGATGTATCTTGGGAAAATATGTATCTTCTTGGCCACACGATATACAATGCTGGGCGTTTTTGTACTGCCTGAGTCAAGTTGGAATCATTTTTGAAGTGAAATTTGGATGACATGCTCAACCTCTCTTTTTTCATAGTTGGAAATTTAATGAATGGGAAAGTGTGTGAGAGATAATTTTCCCATATCAATTTAGTTACTTATTTATATGAGGCCGATACACTAATAGTTGTGGAGAACAAACTTATTTTCATCAATGAAAAGTGGACCTGCTTGAGTTACATACGTTCTCAGTGTTGGAAAATGGACCCTTCTCAATAGTTAAGATTACCGATACTTTGAATTCTCGCTAGTTTTTGATATAAAATTCAAAGTAATCTGCAATTTCAGCTGCTCAACAGTGTAGATACTTCGACCGATTTTATTTTTCTCTCGAGTCTGGAGTAAAAGTAAAACCAAGCGAATCTCTGCTATTGACAAAAAATTGTTGTGGGCAATTTTTTTGCCATAAATGTAGTGCTGAAATTTCAAAATCAGAAATTTTTAAAGAAACTGAAGAAAGAAGAAATAAAATTTCTCTCATCTGATAGGTGTATTTCTTCGAATCCTTGATTATTTTTAAAAATTATTTCATATTTTTAATATTTTCCTCACGTATGAATTTTATTGGTTTTGCTTACTGAGCAAAACTTCATTCTCATCATGTAATTTCTTATTTTTAATCATCAAACTCGATCTTGGCATTGTGAAAAAAAGTGTGCTTATGCTTCTATACTTGAATTTCCTTTGCATCCAATACTGCTATTCATAAATTTACTTACCCTTTAACTTACAGCAATTAGTACCAAAGTCTCAAAACTGTCACAAACAATGAATTATGCTGACAAAACTTTGTAACTCGAGAACACTAGAACACGTTGACCACCTTCGAATAAATTTTACCAACTTTTTTTACGCTGCCCAAAACAACCGCATCAAATTATTTTTGCAGAACACCAATCTCGAACATTTATCGCAGAACCGGCGTTGTAAAACGAGTTGCAAAAATTGAAAAGTGAAAAAATATTATGCGGAAAGAAAAGAAAACAGTCACAACACATAAGCAGACAGCGTGCAGATACAACTAAGAAACTGGCTGCTGTTGATGATTTACATCTGCCGGCCACTAAGTGGAACGGACTGCAAATAAGTGGGAAAGTTGTTCGGATTCTGTTCATTCTAAACGGAGGATACGGATGCAGTCTTTGAAAATAGACTTTATGCCTGAAGACGCAGCAGCCAGTTCCATCGGCATTAATTGCACTTGGCTAACCAAAGGTCAATGCGAAAGCTTTTGTTGATGGTGTATATACCTTTTAGTTATAACTGGTTGTGGCTAAAGATTTTTTATTTGTACACTGATTTCACTATCATAAGCGTGAATATCAAAACATTTGATCGAAAAACTTTTTGTCTTTTTCTGATCCCTCATTCATCATAGTATTATTACTCGCTCATATTTCTCTTTTCCATTTTCATCCTCTCCCCATATTTTGAGTGTAATTTTTGTCTGATTTGCTATTTTTCTCAAGTCATCTTGTGGAGTGTCTATTTTAACTTCATTTTACAGTCATTCTAAGGCGCTGTGCATACATTTTGATAATAACCTTTTTTATGGAGAATTTGAAGCTGATCATTTTTTTCTGAAATAATTTAGTAATCTGAGCCAGCTTTTGTGACTTTCAAGAGAATATTTTCATTTTCTAGGTTAAAACTTGGTTTGATTACAGGATTCATTGGTGGGTAACGAAAAATGAAAAATACCATATTAAACCATAGTAACAACTAATTTCCCCCTGTGAAGCTAAAATATTGAATAATTGTAATTGTCTTACCCGCCTCCACTCTTTCAGTTTGTTGTCATAGAACTTTATTCACGTCATCCGAGTCTTTAGTAAAGGCAGGTTTTTGTACAAATTCAGACATCTTTAAATATACCCTGTCATAAACAGCAGTAGCCTAATAATTTATTGTCAAATCATTATGTGTTAGAACTTGTTATGTTTGCAAAAAAACTAGTTTGAGGGCACATAATTCCCTGAACTGAACCTTTGGGCGTTTGAGAAGCTAATTCCTAACCATACCCAGTGATAGTACGAAGAGTGTCTGCCAAAACGTTGTGACAATTTCCTCGTCTACAGTTATCGGAAAAGCGATTTCACTTCTACGGACAGTTTAAATACGATTTAACTTCGCAGTAGAGAGAGTATGTGGGCCTGGAGAGCCGTACATAATTCTGAAGAGGGGTATTCCGCCCCGCGATTTTATTACGGAGTTGAACCCTAATGTTCCTTGGCTATGTAGTCCTGAATGAATGAATAAAAGTGGTTTGTACTTGTACAGCATGCTTCCAGTAATGTTTGTAGAGCCTCTTGTTGCTTGTACAAATTCAGCTTCCTTCCCTTTTCCTCTTTTCGTGTATTGCAGTTAGCAACCGCATCTGCTCTCTTCTGTCGCTAAGTATTGAGGTTGTGGCCCATCTTATCCGTCTGTTCTGTTCTTATTGTTCATTTCGATTATGACGAGGCTCATCCAGTACGTGTCTCCAGCGAATATTCAAAGACGTTTAGAATCGATTTTCTGTGTCTTTGAATAGTACCGGCGGCTTACGCAGAAAACAGACCAACAAAAATGAAATAAAGAGTCTGTTGCAGCTATTTCACATACGCTGTAGCCAATTACGGGAAATAAAGAGAAAAATAACCAAATACTTGTGTGTGATTCAAATCTTGTTAGTTGGGTACAGTTTCACGACCGTGTCCTATATTCTAACCGAGGAGATAAAAACGAGTTGTTGGGATTTGTAAAGAAATATATAAAAAAATAAAATAAAAGAGCGTATACATGCGCGATTAAAAACTAGAAAAGACACAGAAATTTTGCTATTCTGACGTCCGATTACGACATAACTAGCCTTCCGGACTCAACCGGAACACATTTTTTCACGACCATGTATAGAAAATAAGAATACCGAACCGAAAATAAAAAAAAAATGAATTATCTGATATTGAAACAAGTTCAAGTTCACAAATGGTGGCATTCAACGTCCAAGAAGAACTTTCGCCACAGCAGGCTGCTGGTTCAACTTAATATAGGCCTACGTATATGTGAAATTAATAGAATTTATGATTTTTTTTTTTTTTCGAATGGATTTTTATGAGAAAGAAATAAATCGCGTGATCAAAATGCTAGCTTAATGTTGGAAATGAAAATCGATTAATTTATCGTAAATCGGTCGAAATGATAGAAAATCTAGACCAATATATACACCTTTTAGGTTGGTAACAAATAAAATTCATTATTGTGATGTGCCTATTTGATATCTTTGCTCCAAAATCAGGAGTCAAATTTCTAATTTATGTGTGTACATTTCGAGGTGATCTCATTTATAAAACTCGAGTATGGAAAATTTTCCTCTGCGAAACTGGAGACATAGAAAATGTGGATCAATATTTATTATGTTCTTAGTTTGAATTAATTCAGAATGTCGCACTTCTCCTATCAATTTAGTTTATGTGTGTGTTTGTGGGAGCGAAGGGGGCCTCTTTGACTGGTTAGTCTTCGCTCATCGTCTAATCTTCCCAAGATTACTCACTTTATTTTCTGCCTGCCGTTTTGTACTGCTAAAAGAAAATTATAAAAAGTATTATTTTAATTACAATGGGATTAGATATTATTACTCGTATCTGAATTTATTACCTACGTGAAGTCTGTCTACCTCTCTGGCATTAGAAAACGGATTTCCTTGGGCACGTGTCCCGATTAGTGAAATTTTTTCTTTAATCGCATTGTGTGAGAGATGAATCGTCAATGGTTATCGAGCTAATATAATTGCTTCTCAATAAATAAAATGAAAATGAAAGGGAAACAATTTCTCTTCAACAGTTGGTACCTATGGTAATTATTCGCTTCATCATCCTGCGATGTGAGACCTCCTACCAGGGTTCATGCGCCAAGTCCAGTAAGCAATAACATGAGCAATTCTTAAATGAAAATCGAAGATCCGATCTGTCAGCGGTAGTTATGTCTTGTTTGTTGGCAAATGATCACAAAAATTTACGTCTTCTGTTACCTATCGTTCAGAAGAAATCTTCCCATTTGTTTATTTCAATTGATTTTGTTTTATGTGAAGTAATGTCCTCAGAGGCTTTGATTCTACGATAAATTTTTCACTTATTTACTTCCAGGCGCTCATTTCATACTTTGAAATTGAAAAAAAGAAAAATTTATGTTCAAATTTTATGAATTTTAATGACTATGTGTGTATCTTAGTTAACCTGTTCGGAATTTTGATGTACTATTACGTCTAAATCGTTTCCGACAGTGAGCTACTTTTTCTCAGCCTCATTACGGAACGCTTATAGACTTTCAATTTATAAGAATGAGAGCTGATATTATTCGTGTGCTTGAGTTTGAATCACTGTGTTTAATTGATGTACTTCAATTCAGATATGGTGGTAGAAACTGGCATGGCTTTGGTTTTTTGAGAGATATAATGTTTTCTTTTTCCTTTTACATTGTTTTTTTTTTTAATTTGTGGAACAAAAATCTTTGTTCTTTTAGTTGCCACTTATTTTCAATTTTAACATCACCAAAAGCGATATTTTTCCAACTTCCATTGTCGTATTCATTTAAAGGATAATTTCAAAAAAATAAATTAATAAATTAATAAATAAAAAAAATACCCCTCCTTGACATGACACTGATGGAAATTCATCATTTGCCCATAACAGAACCGCATTAGTCGTAAATAAAATATTCCGTCATCTAAGAACTTATTTCAATCTCTCTCTACGTGTTCGACATGTTGCATAACTAGTTCGCCGTGAATACCGAGTGAAACGTTAATGGGCTGCATCGAACGTACCATCAATAATATTGAAATATCTGTTTATGAAAAATGTGTCAGTGAAAATTGTCCCAAATTCGCTCCTGCAGTGGAAATAAAATTGAGGTAGTAATTCTTACAATTTTATTTAAAAAACCATGAAAATTCCAAGATTTTCCGGAAAAATTACTTGAAAAAATAACATAGTCCTGAAATATCTGAAGTTGTGAAAAAAATGGTTGTATAGCGACGTGAAGGCAAAGAGTTGGGGGAAAATTTCTCTCCTCCGCCTTACCCAGTCGCCAATACCTATGGCTTTTGTAAAATTTTGTTTGCTGACTCGTAGTTCTCTTTTTCTCCCGTACAATCGTAGATTCAGTTTTTTTTTTTTTTTTTTTTTTTCAATAGTTCAGAACTACATGGTCACTCCATTTTCGTGTTCATTACTGTACGAAGTGACGAGCGGTGGACGATGCGCCAATTTTCACACCCTCAGTCGCTAATCGACTCGAATCTAAAAATGTGGCCATAAATATACGTCTGTGTCAGAATACGGTTACGGAAATATACGTTCGCTTGCTCGTTTCCTGTGTTGTCGACCAAACGTATCCATAAAATGGTGGAAAATACGTAAATCAAAAACACGACGACTGAAAAAGCTGTGGGAGTGAGAGGTTAGCGGTGGAGCCGGTTGTCGAGGAGTTGCCAGGGGTTCAGGGGGTAGGTTAACCAGCTGCGAGTTTGGTAAAGGGGTGAGGGGTTGGGAGGAAATTTCATAATTTGTCGAAGTCGAAAATATAGTAAAGTCAAATCACGCCATACCTCTCGCTTGTCCCAGACCCCCTCCACAACTCTTTTTAGTGGTTGGGCATTTGTTCTATTGTACTCGTGTAAAAGTTGATTATACGTTATGCGGGGACCGTTGCAGGAAAAAAATGAAAGCCTGAAAAAGGTTGGAAAGAAAAAACACCGTCGCTTGTTAATCACGATACGCGAAATTCTATAAAATCACGCACCAGCCTTCTTTTTTTTTTTTCCCTTGTCGAGCCCCCTGACGCTGCGCTAACCTATGTACTTTTTTGTAGTTTTGCAAATTCGATTGTACGATTAAGATTTTTTGCATTTAAGTGCATTCGTCCACCTTTTCCTGTGTCTGGGCTATACCCTCTTTCTGTGATTAAAAGCTGGATGAGGAGAAACGTCTCTCCTTTTCTGACTTTTTCTCGTTTGCTCTTTTTAATGAAAATTTATGGCAATGGCAGCGTGTTTTTCTCCCGTTACCTTGCAAATTTGCACAAATAACTAACTCATTAGGATTCTGTCAACGACAACGAAGTCGAAAAGGACAAGAAATGATTTTGTTTTTTGTTCGCCATTCCTGGTTGTTTTTTTTTTGTTTTCACCCATCCACTTTCTTTTTGACGTCATTTTTTACATTCATGACTTTTTTTTCTCGCTGAGTATGTACACGTCATTGAACTATTTTGTTGTGAAATTCTATTCGTTATCTGCGGTAAAGGGACGAGGGTGTAATTAGCTTTTGAAGTTTCATTCGACGAGAGCAGGGAGATGTAAAAATTATTTACGCGTGAAAGATAATGTGAATGACGACGAGAGCGAAGAAAGCGATCAAATTTAGATGAAATTTCAATTTAAAGTATTCCCAAAATAGACTGCTTTTCCTTATCTGAAAAGGCTGATTACAAAGTGAGTTAATTGTAATCCCATTTTTTTTTTCTTCTCTAAAAATCAGACGTTGCTATGAAAATACATGAATTTCCGAAAGGGAATAAACTCGACTTTATAACTAATGTACAAAGATATTAATATCACAAGTATAGAAAATTAGCTAAACGAAAGAGAAAATTACAGGAAACTGAATTCACAATTTGAGATGTGTTTTTACAGCTCAAACTCAGACACATGATGATATGACTGTGGTACGAAGTTTTTTTTTTTCAAAAGTGGAAAAATAAATATTGTTTTGTCCAGAAAACAAATCTCGATGGATGGATTTGTTGCCTTTTACTCCAAAACAGATTTTCAGTTTACAGTTTGAGTGGCTCTTGAAATTAATTTTTTCTTTAGATTTGAATACACTTGTCGATTCCCCACTAAAATTTCTTGAGGAACAATTGCTTACCTACCTAACTCGAAATTTATAAAAATGACGTTTGCCAAAACTCCTTAAATTTTGCCCTATCAATTGAAACCAAATCATCGACTTTGTAGGTTTTCCTTTTTGTAGAGCTCGAAAGATGGAGCATTTGTACCCAGTTTGGTGGGGTGCTTCATCGAAGTCTTGCAGTCGATGAAATAAGACGTAAGTAGGTACAGTATCCGCCTTCAAGGTATACGAGTATAGTCTCATCTAAAATTGTAATTTATAGAATGGCTAATTTTAGTATTATAAGCGGTCAAAAGAAGGAGTGTAGGGGAAAAAATTTAAATCGTTTTTCTTCGCTCACCTAATTCCCTGCGCCAGTCTGTTATTTACCCGTTTTAATTTTCGTGATCTAGGGTCCATAATAATTTTTTTTTTTTTTTGAAAGAAAAAGTAGGAGATGGTAATAGTATGCTCGGTACTGGAGCTGAGTAAAATAAGAAGTCTCGTTTCGCTATGTTAATTTTATAATGGTTTGGCAGAAACGATCACGAAGTGAGGAGTTGGGCGAGAGAAAGAAAAATTAAAAAATTTGCATTCATTTGAATAAAAGAAATTTATATTGTCGGCGTCGTCTGAAAGGATGTTGAAGGATTTAAGGGGTGGCGAGGGTGGGTAAGACGATGTCAAAAGTGTTGAGGGGCGGGGGTGGCTGTGTAACGAGTCGAAATTATCTCTTTACCGATTCACGTTTTACCTCTTGACGACGCATTTTACCAAGAAGATATCTGCCATCGTCTCGATTTGTGCGTCCGTCTCTCTCGGTCTCTTTTCAAATTTGAGTATCCAATTTTCGAATTTTGATGCTGGTGGTTATCGTTTCGAAAGGGGGTTTTCAAAATGACGAGACAATAACCTGGCGTTTTTCGTATTTTTCCTTTTAACGGTGCCAAGCAATCGAGTGAAAGTTTTGGAGGGTGTGAGAGGGGAGAGGAGGAAAATACATTTTATTGTTTCTTCTTCGAAATTTGATTTGGTAATTTTGTAGAAATTCATTAAAATGTTTTTCGTCGTCGAAAAACGGTAGCATAAATTGTTTTTTGCTTCGTTATTCCAGAAGTAAGGCTGTGTTGTTCTTGAAGGACTAATAGATATTTTTTAGTATTCTCTGATAGCTTCACATATATTATTATTCACGTAACATACATACACACTATATATCTACAAGACAATATGGGAAACTGGAGTAATTGAGATCAATACTCTCCGATTCTACCAAAATGTTTTTCAAGGCCTAAAAGCCAATCATTCCTCAGAGTAAATTCTTTTCTTTGATCAGAGAAAAAGTTCAAATTACTAGATGGGTTTGAAGTGTCTGACTCTGAACCCTTGACTTTTGAAAGAGGATCGGTCCCAAAGGGGAACAGATTATTAAATAATATAGTTTAATTTCTGCATGTACTCCACGATGAGAAACAGCATCTATGAGTCTGCCTTTGGACAGGAATGATAATCACGAACTAGTTTATTGAGCAAAAATTCCATATTTCAGGACTTTAGACAGTTTCAGACTCGATGTTTTTTGATTGTGTATTTCTTACATAACTTGTACATATAAATAGGAACACATCTACCGCGTCGTGAATTAAAATTTTTAAATGTGTGTAAACTGAAGAATTTTCAATTCTCTGAGTTTCTTCATTTCTTTACCAAATTTCTGCTAGTAAAAAATATATTGGTTTTCAGAATCACTGCATCTAAATCAGTAAAATTTTTTCATTAACTTTGACAATTGAAACTAATTGAAGTTGAATCATTTTCCATTACCACATGGAGCTGTTGTGGCATGATACCTTGAATAATGAAACCTGTTCAGAATGAGATATGTTATATGTTTGTTGATTAGATTGTCTAACAATACCGAGAATCCTTTTAAAACTTCCATGTTTGAGAAGAGGGGAAGGAAAAATGAAAGTGAGAAGATTTTAGAAGCAGAAAATTATGCTGCTTTTGTCTCCATTAACCTCTCGCCTTATTCCCTGATTCGTTCGTTGAATTATATTTCTGTTTGCTATTTTAGTATTTTGTGTATATTTTCGTTTCAGATCTATGGATGGTGCTTTGAGATCTTTGGATCTGAGCTATAATAAACTAACCAATTTTCCTCACAAAGCTTTACACAGTGTGAGCCATTTAGACTGGTTAAATTTACAAAGGTAAGTTGAACTTGGTTTTTCTTGCTTATTTACGTTACTGATGATTGTCAGAAAATTATTTCTCGAAGTACCTACTTCATGGAATCAGCCCATAATAAGGGGTAACGTGTGTAAAAAATTACATACGAGCAAACGTAATTATTAGCGTGTAAGTAATTTTTCATACTTTTGACCTTGAATAAAAAAATTTTCCAAAAAATTATTTGCTTTCGAGCTCTTCACCATTTTGCTGGCTTGTAATTTTTTACACATGTTGGTAAAATGATTGAATTTTTGTCACCTCAAGGATAATAATTCCTTTATGTGTCTTTATAGTATTCTATACCATTAACTAAGGACGATACAGTGTCAAGCATGCCTAGTTCTTCGTTGAAAAATATTAGTATTGGTCGTAAATTTGGTCAAAAAAAATGAGACAACTGAAACATGGCTTTGAAAATAATTTCAAAAATGATCAAAATTATTACATTTTTTGGGAAAACGTTACGGGCAAATATGAACCCTTATTTAGCTCGCATATTTAATTTCGACACTCTCGATTATTATGGTATTTCTGTTCGATTGCAGTAATGAAATTGGGACCCTCAATCCTGAAAATGAACTTATAGGATCGTGGTCACGGTTCAAAGAAACCCTTCAAACATTGTACATCGGTGATAATGACATCGTGGACCTATCCCAAAGTCCACTCTCTTACCACGAGCGATTAATAGGGCTCAATGTCGATGTCAACAAGCTGAGCTCAGTTACCCTACAAAACCTGCCAGATACCTTGCGCACGCTCAGCTTCTGTCACAACTACGTGCGTGACTTCCCCATAGACCTGCTGGAAGGTCTTTCAGACCTTTCACGTTTGTACGTACGTGGAAATTATATTCGCCAGTTACCAGTGCACGCACTGCGCAAGCCCAAACGCATGGACAAGCTGGACTTGGGTGAGAACCTAATTGAGCTGGTTGATACGAATGCCAGCACCCACACCTTGACCATCCGAGACTTGCACCTGGATTTTAACCGAATCCACCGGCTGCCTGCTCGCAGCTTCAGAGGAATCAGTGTGGCGCGATTGTATTTAGCTCGTAATAATCTGCAGTATGTGGACGAGAAATCATTTGCAGATTTGTCGAATTCGTTAGAGTACCTAGATTTAGAGCATAATAATCTGGAAGAAATTCCAGTAGCCCTAAGTAGTTTGAAAAGGCTCAAATATTTGTACATTTCATCCAATCATATCTCAAACATCTCAGCAGAGGTGTTAGCGAATGTGTGCCCCTCGCTGAAAGCAGTTTCATTGGCAGGAAATCAGCTAATGAGGGTGCCGAAGCAGGCACTGAGTAGATGCGACAAAATTGCGCACCTCAATTTGGGGTACAATTTCATACGCGAAATCAACGAATCTGATTTCACAGATTGGGGATCCAATCTAGATACGTTGCTACTGCGTAACAATCGTCTCTCGGATATTGTTGCGCATGCTTTTCGTCAAACACCCAAATTACGCGAATTGAGTCTGTCGTTCAATAAAATTGGCTCTGTGCACGATAGTGCATTCGCTGATTTGCGTGACTCGCTGGAGAGCCTGGAAATCAGTTTTGGTTTGTTCCAGGAGGAATTTGTCGGAGACTTCTTGAAACCGCTCAATTATTTACTTTGGTTGTCTCTAGACAACAATAATATCAATTCGCTTACACCTGCAGCCTTTCACTCGTTACATAGTTTACAGTATCTGAATCTAGATACCAATGCTATTATCGAATTACCAAGTGGCTTATTATCGCCGAAAACGCACAAGCACTTGAAGGATGTGCGACTGTCGAACAATTACCTTAATGTTGTTCATGCCCGAACATTTGCAGACTTGAATGAGTTGCAGAATGTGATTTTGAGCCGCAATCAGCTGCGCAAAATTGAAAATAATTCCTTCGCTAATCTGCCAAATGCTGCTAACATTATTCTATCTGGCAATCAGATATCCAAAATCGAACCCCGTTCGTTCGTTAACCTGCCAAATCTGATGCAGTTGGACTTGCAGCAGAATAACATATACTCGTTGGATATGAATATTTTTATCAATGTGAGCAGCATTGAGCAGCCATTGTCTATAAATATATCGCGTAATGAATTACGCGAGGTAGAGGTGAGCGCGGGTAGTGCAACACCTATGTACCTTAATTATGTAGATATGAGTGTAAATAGTCTGACCAATGTGCCGCATAAACTGTTAGAATTTTGTGCCAACTCAATTACCACCTTGGATTTGAGTCATAATCGCATAGCTAAACTGAGTGAAGGTGCATTTCGTAATCTGACTCAATTGAAGACTTTGTATTTGGGTGCGAATGTTATATTCTTTATTCACAAACGGGCCCTCTCCAACCTCAATAATCTACAAATTTTCGACATATCTGACAATCGAATCGAGTTCCTCAGCAGTGACACTTTGAGTTCAATGCGCAATCTGCGTATACTGAATCTGTCACGTAATAACCTGCGCTCCTTACCACGCGACCTGTTTGCCAGAACTAGTCTGGAAAGTCTAGACCTGTCCAGCAATTTGTTAAACGTGATGCCCAGCTCAAGTATCAGTGAAGTGGGTGCAACACTGCGCAAGCTGGATTTATCATTTAACCACATAGAGCACCTTGATAGTACCATGTTTGCTGATGTGCAGACGCTGGTTTCCTTGAATCTGTCCAGCAACAAATTGAATATACTGCCAGACAATGTGTTCACCAGTGTGGGTAACCTACTAACCTTGGATCTCAGCTCAAACCCACTCCGTGCCAATTTCAAAGAGCTATTTCATTATGTGCAGAAGTTGCGCAATTTAAACTTAGCAGATACTGGTTTGATTGACGTGCCGAATCTACCCCTTCCAAATTTGGTTACCCTCAGATTATCATCCAACCATATTGAGGCACTTCCCACCTCATCTGTCGCCAGCCTGATGCAACTAAGACATCTGTTTCTGGACCACAATCAGTTGCGGATGCTGCCATCGAATGCCTGGCCTTCTCTTCCATTGCTCAAAGAACTGGACCTGTCCAATAATCCTGTTAAAGTGAGTTTTTTTTTTTTGTTTTTTTTTCAATACCTACATACTTACATTTTTGACAGGAAATTCATTTGGTGTGAGTAATTTACATACAATGATGCTCGAGATGCTCGAGTCGTGGAAAAAGTTTCGAAAATGAATGAGCTAATACTCCACCATTATTTTTTAGGGGAACTGAGAATTAATTTTTTTTTTTTTTAATCACTCGGTGTTTGACGACTTTAGTTCCTTGGTTAGTCGTTAATTACTTTTAGCTTGTAAGGGCCAAACACGTTGGTGAAAGGTGGATCCGTTCTGTTGACTTAGAACTCGTGTTTCATATTTTATTATTTGAATGTCTAATATCATTCTGCATTGATTCATTATATGCTCATTTCCAGGTACTCTCCAAGGATGGATTCTCAAGACTATCTCGTCTCCAAACGCTCAACATTCAACATCTAAGCCAGCTTGAACGGTTTGATGTTGATACATTTGCACAGACCCGAGTGCTGACCAACCTGCGTGTGGACACATTCTCACTGGTTGATAGAAGTCGTCAGCAGCTAGGCAGTGTGTTGGCCAATGTACCTTCGCTGCGCACCGTCTCGGTTCGTGTACTCGAGGAAAAGCTGGAGGAGCAATTGGTGGGCGTCTTTCACGCGAAGTTGAAGGAGTTGGAGATTACAGGGCCGAATCTACGGCACATCTGTCGAGGCGCGTTGAAAGGCATCGAACGAACGTACGACCTGATGCTACGGATCCGGTACACGCTGGTCGAGGACTTCCCGGTGGGCCTGTTCGAAGGTATCCAGCATATCGCGCATCTATCGTTAGATTTTAGTAATAACCGGTTGCTGTCTCTGTCACCAACAGTCCTCTACTCGAATATCACCAGTTGGGAGAGTGTGGGGACGAAGCTGCTAGAGGGTGAGTGATTTTTCGATTTTTAATCATTACATTTCTATTATTTTAATTACATATTTTTAAATCACATCGAGAATGCAGCCTGAGTTCCACCTCTGCGCGTTCCATCAATTTCTTCGAGTTGATTTTATTTTCTGCATTTTTTCTGTAACACCATCGCCCCGCCTCCCTCCCCCAGGACAATCCACGACTTTTAAGCGTTGAAATTCGCTTTTTGCTCACCCAGAATAATTGATTAACGAACAACGAGGCATACGGTACGTAGAATATACAAAGGTTGAGAAGGGTGAAGGGAGCGGGGCCCCGAACAATGAAAACACGATAACTTTTTGGGGAAAGGAAACGGTAAAAGCCTTTAACGCTAATCAACGAACATAGAAAATTGTGGGAAAATCCACGTTTACGAAAGAGAGGGCATGAGGGGGTGACTAATTTTGTGGCTGGTAGTGAACTAAGGGTATGGTTTCTCTCGCCAGTGTGCTCATTCGACATGCTAATAATCGAATATTAGCATGTCCGGCGTTAACATTTAATATTTATTGTCTTTTAAGGGTTACCCTTTTTTTTTCTCATCCTCTTTCACTCCCTGGTCGCCTGACCACCATCCTCTCAAGTCTTTCGCCTCCTACGATAGGACCGAGTAAAGGACACAAAAAAAAAATAGTAGGCGGACTTGCATGAAAAAACCATAAGCCATAGTCCTAGCGCAAAGTGTATACCCGAAACAAACGAATAATTCAATCCTCTGAAAATGGAACTTGGCTCCATTTTAACACCCTCTCCCTCGCTTTCTCGTCAGGACCACTTTTTCTCGTTTACTGGTTTTATTTCGCTGCGGCTTGTGTTCGCAGTAATTATTCAAAAATACGAAAAGGTTACTCAATGCAGCACTCAAATGCTCGGTCTCACGAGAATTCAGTAGGGTGGAAAGGTACCTATAGGTTGTATAGACTATGAGGTCGAATTTACGTAAGCTTTTCGAGGGCCGAAAAAGGAATGTCAATAGTAGAAAATTCTTTTGGGATTCTCTTTTTTCTTTTAGAAAGGCTTTTAGCAATGTATTACAAATTTGAAGATTACTATTGAAGTTTGTGCGAAAAGTAGTTGCTTGTTAACACCTAAAGAGTTTGTAAAATGTACTTCGGATTCAAAATTTCACTTTTCAGTAAGTAATCGCGTTCGTATCAATCTTGACCCATATTTTTCAACGCGGGACCTACTTGAATTAAACCACTATTTTAAGGAATTTGTCAAACGAAAAAACATTTTTACTTGGCTCCGTAAAAATGTCTTTCACCAGTGACACCGACAAATATCATCCGAACGGTAATTTAAATAAAGTAGCTCGGTTGCGAAAAGAAATAAAAAGAACTATACGGTAGATGGGCGACAGTGAAGAAGAAAGTGCAGGTTATAAAATTTCGACTAACTTGACTTTTCTTGAATTTTTATAGCCCCATTTTTGAGTTGACTCTTTAGCTTTTTTCTTTCTCCCTTCTCTTTTGTTACTTAAACATCTTCTCTCGTTACAAAAGTTTTGAAAGAAGTTTTTATGACAGACTTTACACATTAAAAAGAAGTTGAACGAATTAGGTGGGACTTAATTTTATAAGTGAAGTTAGTTTAATTAAGCTTTTAATTTGAAGCATCATTCCGGTGTGCATAGAAAAGAAAAAAAAAAAAAAGTAAGATAGGTAATGAGAAAACGGTAAATAAAAAATTTGAATAAACTGACGGTATTATACCGTGGCGGGCGTGGAAAAAAATTGAAATTTATTATTATTTCTGAAATATTTGAATTTAAAAGAGTAATTTGTTTTGTCGAGTGAAATCTTGATAATATTCTTGAAATACTTTTTTTTTCTACTTCATGAATAATTAGACTAACGCGTTATTTATTCGCTGCGTATTTGATAAATTTTTCTTGAATTAAATGTAGGTATAATTTATTATACGTGTCATATTATTATCCGAACTTTTCTTTAAATGCATAGAACAAATTATATAGGTGAGCTCTTATTGTTGTATATTCGAGTTTGACTGGAGAAACAATGTTAGGAATACTTACTTTTATGCCGATGATTGAAGAATCGTGATTTTGATGAATGATGAAAAAATAATTTCCACTTAATATTTTAATAAAATTGAAATTTTAAATATAATCGCATAAAAAAAGAGACTTGACTCGTTGCTGGGAGCTTAGTTACTTGTGATGTGTTAGACTGTAGGTTGATTACCTGGTAGTCAAAGAATTTCTCTTGAAAGGACGAAATAGAAGCATTTACTCCGTTTTATATTCTAATATAAGTAATAGATATATTTGATGGAGAGTTTATTTTTAGTTTTATTCAGGCTGGTATGAAGGACTATCCCGCGTTGAAATTATTTTACTTTCTTTAAAATTATTTTATTCTGGTTTTACAAAATGACCATTTATTGGCTGTTCGTTGGGAAAGTCGACCATTTCTTGCGGTATTACTGCACTTTCTTCCACGCTTGTACACGGTCTGCACATACATTCTAATGGAGCCTTTGTTGTTACCTGTGAACATGATATGGCAAGTTACATTGACTGTGCTTATTGATTGGTAGTTATACATGGGTAATATTAATTGGCTCAATTTCATTTTATGAATTCGTATTTGTTTTTCAAATAAGTTTTGTGGCTATTTGTGGAATTCGGATTGAAAATAATTTTCATTAGACTCCTCTCCGATGAATTTTCCTTCTACAGTTAGACTTTTTTTGTTTGTTCTTCCTCGAAGTTACGAGAGACAGCATCAGATTCTCTTCACATACCAACCTAGTTAAATCACATTTGAATTACTGTTGTTTGACAAAATTCGTAATGCCAATTCTAAGAAAATGAAAAATAAAAACAAAAATAACCCAGAATCAATAAAACCAAATTGAATAGAATCTAATCTATAAAAAAGAAAATGGTTGCATTCTAGTTGAGAAGTAATAGTGTGTTAACCTTCAAAACTACCTTTGAATTTATGTTCCTACTTGATGATTGAAGTAACTTTTTCAGAAAAGTTTAGGAACAAGTTGGCTCGTTCTTCTTAAATGCATTTCACGAGTTAGTGAACGAATTACTTTTTAATTGGTGATATAACTTCTAAGTGAGTTCCCGAAGATTTTCAATCCGAGCCCTGCCCTACAACACATTTATAGACCTTCTCTAGCTGTAATAACATGAAATTTGAGGAAGATTATCATAGACTACGCGGAGATACCTTTTTCTGTCTACTTGTTGAAATTTTCAAATAGCTTTGAAATGTGATTTACGAGTATATGCCGTAGCGTAGACGATTACTTTAAAATGCCTAGTCCAAGTTTGTATCCTCTTAAAGATGAATTATTCTTCTGAATATTGATTTAAATATTAAACTGCTTTAGTCTTGAACAAAGAATATTATGTACGAATATCATCAATGCACAATGTTGAAAACTTTTCTTGTGGAGCATATTTCAAGCAGTTTGAAAGAAATCTGTTTTTTGAAATATGAGTAGCCTGCGTATAGTGTTATTCACTGAAAGTACTTACTTTTCTAAATTTTTTGTCTCCTTGTTTCGCTTTTGGGCAGAATAAAGAAACGGATGCTTCACGTTCTCCGCTTTCTTGACAACACATACATGATCTTTCCATTTGCCAAATCTTCGAACCCGATACCTAAATTTACAGTACCAGTTTAATTTTATTACATTTTCAAAGACATTAGCAAGGATATTCTGGATACTTATTAAAAATATTATGTTTTTATTTATACTTTTTGAATTTTCGTTGATCAACTGTACGTAAACCAAAGACATGACAGTTGAACTCATAAAGGTTTTCCTGGAATCAGAACCGCAGAAATTTTCTAATTCCAGATCAATCGCTACTAAGTAGGATGCATCTTTTGAGTCCAATGTACTAAAAAAAGTTGAGCAGCCGTCCGGTACTTTGCAAATTTGAAATGCGGGAGGAGAGATGAAACGGTCAAGTTCCTTCAAATTAGTTGCGTGACCACAAAAATCAAATCATTTCCCCTCTTCCCACCAAAGTAACTACGTCGGAAATGTCACATCAGCGAAATTATCTGTGGTTCCATAATGAAGATTTTTTTTTTTGTTCCAAATTATTTAATTAAAAGTAAGATAAGTACAAACAATTACCCTTGAATAAAATTTCACAACTTTACTTTTTGTGGCCAGGTACATTAAATTGGGGAAGTATTAATGTCATGTGTAATTGTTTGTACATGTACTTTTCACGGGTTCATTTGATCTCATATGATTGAGAATAAAAATCAAAATTCAGGCCTACCTGGACGTAGCTACTGCATCTGCCAGTGCATGCGAAAGACGGAATTGGTTTTGGCACACAGCCGGGGTATTGGAGTACGTGGATTACTGGTGTTACTTGACAATCTTCGCCTCTTGATATGACATTCGAATTGGGCTCTTCGCATTTCACGGTTGACAAAAATTGAGTGATTATGAAAACTGCCTTTTGCAATGCATTGTAATGTTGAAACACACAAAAATTCATACGTTGCATTATGGTATGGATAAACTTATTAAATATTTTTTTTTATTTGAAAGAATCTAACGAATACAAGTTACAACTGTTGAATTAGAAGTCTAATTTAGTGGATGGCCGCTAAATTTGACAGCAGTACAATTAATAGTCCAATTTCAGTCGCAGCTACGTAAGGCTGAGTAAGAATTTAATTGCAAATCATTACCTGAAAACAATCTTGTGGTTATCGTTTGAGTCATGCCACAGCTTTTCTCGATCAGTTGTTGCTGGCGTTATCACTTCTTCAACTCGGTTCTTAAAAAAGTTGTTTCAACAAATGAACGACAGTCCTTTATACCATACTTGAACTGCAATACTGAAGTTTCTTTCTGGAAGCTACCCTTCAATAAAACTGAGGCACGACTCGGAACACCCATCAAGTAACATGTATTACACATTATGAGGCACCAGATGATTTTATTTCTCACAGCTTCCATAGTATTTTCATGAAAATTTAAATCGTCGATACATTTTTCCATTAGGAGCGAGTGATTCTTTGCTTTCTTTTTTCTTCATACTCGACTTTGTCACAGTATGTGGCATTGGGGCTGTATACGAATTTTATTCTTGCAGCAAACGACATATTTTGTCGAATTTTTCTCATAAAAAATATTAATAAGATACATTGGTCGATGAAATTACCACCTCAGTCAACCAAACCATTATTGGCTTCTTACTGATTGTAAGTCAGATAAGGGCCACACTTTTGACAATGCTATTTTCTATTTGAAATTCCCTCTTTGAAAGGAACAGTGTACAAAGTAGCCACCGTGACGATCTCAAATCTAAATACATAGTCACAGCAGAACAGCTCTCCTCTAACATGTACGAGTACTCATACATCTGATTAGAACTGATTTTGTGTAATTGAACTACATGACTCTTTGGAATATTCTTTCCAGAATCTTCGAGAGTATACCAGTTATTGCTGAAGTTTTCAAGTATGGTCCTATAAGTTTAAGAAATAATTTAGCAGGCTCCTATTTTGCAAGTTTAATTCAGTTTTTATTAAATTTGTTTCTCGTGACGATAAAACTCGATTTCATTCACGAATGACATCTGATATTCCTTCTCTCATGTGAAAATACATTCTTTTGGAAATCTAATTGACCTTCTTCATAAATACCTTTGAAAACTGCCAATTAATTTTCGCCAGTTTTCACCACTCATAACTTCCGCGAAATGCGAGGCAACCCAGAAAAAAATAAATAAAAATATTGCTCAAGTATTCTCTTTGAATTCCTGGCTTCACGATGTAAGGTGATAAACGTTCTGGAAAATTCGTTGACGCGTAGAAGAGGAAGATGTTAATTAAAGATGATAAGACAAATATACGATCTAACCGAAAGAATGGTGGTTAGGGGAAAATAAGGGTTGGAGGGATACACACCTGACGTTTTCTCATTGGGACGTATGGCAATCACGTCCTTTCCCCAGTGTACTCAAAAATTTCATTCTACTCCTCATACTACCCTCTTACTCTCGCCTTTTTTCTTACTGTTTTACCTTTTTTGGCGTCTTTTTTTTTTTTTTTTTTTTTTTGTTTCACCTCTAACAAGCTCTTCGTAAAGGAAGTGAAAACAAAACGAAATAACACAATATTTTCGTTTGTCGAAACCCACTTTTCTCAGAAGTGAACGGGAAAAATTTTTAATGACATAACGTAGCGGGAAATTCTTTTTTTTTTTTTTTTTTTTATAGTTGCTACAGTAGATTAGATGAAAAAACTTTGTCATCGAATATGTGAAAAGCAAAGTCAATTTTTTACGGGTTTCAACTGCATCGTCCCGTTTTTCACAGGAAACCCTTTTCATCTTTTTCTCACAAATGGTAAAGTACGTTTTTGAATCCATTCCCAATCGATACGTCACTACCTACTTGTTTGTGTCTCTAACAATTTTATTATTACTTATTAAGAATAAATAACTTCATTAACTCTCGCTCTTCGTTCTCATTCTCCTGGTCGGCCTATAGTAGCTTATTTTCTTTGATTTTCATTACTTATTGGCTACCAATTGTACTTAATACTCAATTTTTGTAACAGTGGCTTGATCTACTGATCATTCAATAGTAATAATAATCTTGACTGCTTTCAAAAAAAAAAACAATAATGACTTGAAAAATATCGATGGTTCTGCGGCAAAATGGCCAATCTGCAATAGAAAATAATAGGAGATTGGCCCTTTTGCCGCAGAAACATCGAATTATATGTATTTATATATATGTAAGTACCACTACTTGAAACGTGAATTACTCGGATATATAATTTTACCCAAGTCAGTCAGAAAATGAAAGAATTTTTGTTTACGAGATTCGACAATCGAGTTCCCAGAATTACATATATAGTTATTTTCTTGCTCGAAGGCAACCTTGGCTTCTCCTTCGCCAAGTTTTTTTTCAATTGCTCGAAAAAGCTTATTCAAAGAGAGTTTCCCATTCACCTCAGTCAAACAATAACACTTCTCTCTTCGAGAAACTTTTCTATTCTTCCCCTTTCCCACACACGCAAACCACCCCCCCCCCTCCCAATCACAATAAAAAGAACGTCTTACTCGCCAACTAAATACGTTCAACTTCAAACTTCGTATGCGAAAGAACCTTATGGAAAATTTGTTATGAAGCTTGCAGATAAATATGGAAAAAGCGAGAAAATTGCGTTCACAAAGAAGAATAGCGTACGAAAAAACAAATTCTTGTGCTTTACTCGTGCGCAATTTCAACCCCATTCTTCTTTCAGCCAGTATCTGCTGGTACTTTTTCCTCCATCTTCTTTTCTTTTGGTAAATAGATTTTCGACGTGGCTGTCGTCAACGTTCACCGGGAAATGGATTGAGTACCTACCTACACCGAAAAAATGGCCTATTTTTTTCCTTCCTCTCGTCATCCTCTTTTATATTTTTCTTTCTTTCATTTTTTTTTTTTTCCCACTGTATCAAGGTGCGAATGAATACAAGACGAGACCTCATTTCCGATGACATCCGTCAAAAACTTGAGGCGTCATTGTCACATTTTCCACCGAGGAAAAAATTCAATTCATTTACATTTCCTCAGAAATTAATTTCTTTCAGCAGAGACGTTTGAAAAATCAACATTTATTCGCATTCACCTAACGTTCAGTCCAATTCGAATCTGAAAACTATTTCAAAATTTTTGAGATAAGTAGTGCAAAACTTGGGAAAAATCTAAGTTGCCACGGCTGAAAAATTTTATATGGATGTATACTTCAAGACATTCATTTAATTGAGGTCCAAATCTTATTATTGTAATTGTAGAAACGAGTTCATCTTTTCTGTGCAAGGTGAGCTTCTTCCTCGCAAAGGGTGTGAGATGTATCTTTTTTTTTCCACACTCGACATTTGTGCATTATTCGTACAGGAATAGGGTGCAGTATTGATGAATTCATCAGTTCTTAATTTTCTTTTTACTGCTTTCCTTCTTCAATAGCTGTCAGTACGATAAGCGAAACATTTCGTTACTGAGAAAAAATTGACTCCTCGTTACCGCTTCATTATTTCAAAACGTGGTTCGTCGAATTCGTCTATACATGAGAAAACACTTTTAACATGGAACTGCGCTGTGTAGGCACCGTGGAGACTATTGTATCGAAAACTGTGCTTATGAGAAAAGGGAAACTATTTGCAGATTATTCAAAGTTCGTATGTATGTATGTTCGAAAATAGCTCAGCCAACTGAAGAACTTTGCCATGTTTAGCCCCGACAGCAGTTAGTTACCGTCTGTTTCCTTCTTGCTCCGTTTTGGTGTTTTTCTCTTTTTTTCTTTTTTTTTTTTGGTGGGGTTTCGAAAGACTAGGGAGGTTATTTACGCGGCATTTACCCAATTTGACGTTTTGTTACCGCAATCGCGTAAACGAAGTGAAAACGTAAACCTGCTATCTGATCTGCGATTTACAGCGTCGTCGACGGTGCCTCGATTTATTGCCCCGAGTTTTCCTTTCCTTTTTTTTTTTCTTTTTCTATGACCACAGTTATAGCACTAAGAACGTTTATCGTAATTCAGAAATCGTCGAAATATGTGAATGGTAGGAAGAAAATAATCCAATCGATAAAGATAAAAATTCTTTTCAAACTGTCAAAAAAAATTATTATTCAATTTGGTCAGATTTGAAAGAATCTCCAGCAACCTACCCTTCGTATATGTACATTTAACTTCTTGTAAGATTTGTTTTTATCGAGAAATTGAATTACCCGTTCTTGTGTCGAAAAAAAAAAAAAAAAAGGTGAAGTCTACTATTTATGTGGATATAAGTGAGTGCTGCAGATTGGTAGCGGAGGGTAAATGCGTGCAAGCGAAAAGCGAAAGTGTCGCAGCATGGTGAAGGGATGCCTCGAATGGGGTGATGGGTAGAGGGGAAACGTTTTTCGCAAAAGTGCCGGTAAACGATATTAAAATTTCATACGATATTAAATGCGAATCGACTCTGTCGGGAGAGAAAAATGACGATTACAAATATACGTTCGTAATTTTCGTCCTTCTATTTTGTATAAGTTCTCCGCCGCAGCCCCTGCCCACCTTTCTTAACCATTTTCACTCATCTCGCGTATTAAATATGACGCGGCTTTTGTATTCGTACTTTTCAAATCTGAATAACATGAACAAAAAGTTGAAACTTAAATGGCAGTAGCAACTTGCAAGCAGAAGGTACAAAAGCATTTTCTTACAAAATTAATAATTCATTTACCCTACCGAAAAAAAAAAAAAAAATCTTAAATAAAAGAAGAATCTTGTATAAGTAACAGTTTTTGAAGACAAGCGCAGGCAACATCCTGTCTTGTTTTTTCTTCTTCTTTTTGTGCTCCTTATATTTCATTTGGCCTTCGAGGTCGTCTTTTTCTGTACTTCCATAGTTAAAGAACGAGGAAAAAGACGTTTTCTTCAAACTTTAATGGTTCATAAATATTTCATCGGAGAAGTGAAGCCGAGTAGAAATCTTGAAAACAGAAGATGTAAAAGCTGTTTTATGTAAACTGAATTTCTTTGATATGGTATTTCCTTTTGATTGAAATCAAAAATATTTCCGATAGTTCGGATTATGAAATTACCAATTGAAATTGTATTTTATACAGATATTATTTATTTTATAGTTTAATGTGCCCTCCCAGCTGCAGCCAAAACTTACTGAAACAGGAGCGAATCGTGCGCTTAGAGGATAATGTTTTAAGAATTGCATGGTGGAATAATAATACCCTTCGTATTCATCATTTATATATCCAGTCGCATATGCTTTATTTTTATTTTATATTGTCCCTGAGTGTATACTGCAGTTATTTCTGGATATTTTAACAAATGCTTTTCCAAGTGAGTATAAAAATTGTTTTGGAAGCCTAAGACCTAATTTTCTGTGTACGTACATTGAATTACAGTGAAGCGCATGGTACTACTCGTATTTTAGTTTTAATTGTGGGGGACTGAATTTGAATGAGGAGCTACATTGTAAGGTTGGCTGAGTACTATTTTGCTGAAAATGATTTTTCTTTTACTAATACGATAAATTTTATGAACTTATCTAATAAACTTGGAAGAAGTTTGCATCAATTCGACTGAGAATTGAATTCATGAGGTCTCATTAAACAATAATGAACCATGCAGTTGGGAAAGATGAAAAATTTTCATTTTAAGTCGTATTTTTATAAGATTTGATTTGCTTATTCCAATAGAAATCACGGAGTAAATTGCAGAAACTAATAATGGATCGTGCAATTATGAATTAATGCTCCCAACCCTTAACTTGATCATTTTGATTTCTCTTCTGTTTTTTGCGACTTTGATATGCAATAGCAGATGCAATTTCAAGTCACGATACTCGTATATTAGCCAAATAAAATACAGATATCAAGTTTCTCAAAACGGTACCTATGTCTTATGCGTTATATTTATCACAATTTTCTCTCTTGAGTTTTTTTTATTTTTTTTATGGAATTGATGAAATTTCTCATTATATAGGTAGTAACTACCAATATTGGATTTACTAGTGTTACTGACAGCAGAAGTACTACCGCTGGGAAAAATGAAATGAAAAACGGATAATAAATAAAATTCTATTTCATTTTCTTACTTTGGTGTTTGGATGAAAATTGTTGGAAATCGGAAAACGACGAGCAGAAATAGGGAGCAGATGGCATGGAATAAAAAAAAAGTTTACCTGGCAAATATTTACTGATTCACTTCGTATATGAATCAGTAAACGGTATTTCGACTATTTTCCTTCCAACCCAACGCTGTTCTTCTACTTCCTCTTAAATTTATTTTTGACTGTGATTGTGAGGTTTTCCCATACTTTTGGTCGATCTCGACCTGACTAAACTTTCCGTCTTGTTTTTTTTTTTTCAACTGAAAAATCCTTCGCAAAAATTTTTAATGGACGTCAAAATATTTTCTTTAGCACGCCGAAATTCTGTTTGCTACAATTTTCATAGTTTTTTACGACTGTAACGTGTTTTTCTTTTCGCTTTCCTCTGTATTGGTTTCGGTTGCTGCTACTGCTGCTGCTGTCTTTCTTCATTTCCATCACTGTTGTAGAGAGTTGGCATCTGTATGCGAAAGTGCTCTTGCGGTAGAATTCCTCCGAGTCCGAATCGAAGAAGCGGAGAAGATGAGACGAGTTGGAAAAAAAAAAAAAAAAAAAGAATGAAATGAGGAAGTGGAAAAGTCATACTTGAGAAAATTGCCAGACATTTTATAACGTATATGGAACTCGCTCTGATACTCCCTTTGGATTATTATTGTTCAGTACTTCCTACTTTTCTTACTGCGTGAATACTCTGAAGGGGCTTGCCGTAGTGCATATTATATTTATATGAGCAGTCGTGATTTGATGGAATGATGTTTATTATCTTAATGAGTGAGGAGAAGTAGTTGGTACTTTTGCTATTGCTGTTACAAAAATACTTCTCACGTAATTATTGTACGGGTACGAAAGCATACCAATATTGTGTTAATGAAGGTGGTTTTTTTGATCTACGAGTACAATGAAATTTCAATTTCCTCAAAAAAAAAAAATAATAAAAATAATAATAATAATAATAATAATAATAATAATAATAAGAATAAGAAAACTCGGATGGTAACATATGAAAATATCTCGTATGAAACTATGACTTCTAAATATTTTAAGCTCTTCACATTGAAAATCAACCCCTTCTAAGCTGAGTAATAGACCTGTCAGTTGAGATTGCTTTATGCCTAACAAAATCACTGATTACTTATCACGGAAAAAATTATATTCCCTTGTCAATTAACTGTATGTCCATAATTATTGCCCTTCCTTCATTTTGTGAGCGAATATTTTTTAAATGTAGGATGTTTTTTGAAAACGTTTTGTTGAGCTCTTTTATTTCGTGTTATAGTCTACCAATAAAGTAGCAATTTCTTTTTCAAGAAATTCTAAAATTCAGTTTTGAAGATGAAATCACTATTTAACGATGATCTACTGTTTCACATCCAGTTGCTGGAAACAATATAGCGATTCGGTGTGGTGTTCAAGGGTTCAGAGTTGAGTAATAGACTTGTTTTTGCAAATTAGTTCGTGTTATTGTTTTTGAATGAGTGCAAATTTGATCATATGTGTGCTTCAGTACGAGTATAATGTAATCCTCAAGGTATTTAAACTTTTGCTTATAGTGGAGTGGGGAAAATCTGTTCCTTGTGAGAGAGGGGAGCTATATATGCGGAGAAGACGCCGGCATCGAACACACGGTTTATTCTTTATTTATACTATGCGAGTTAAAGGAAACCTCAATAATGCGGAACCCATTCGCCAGAAAGTTGTAGGTAAAGGCAGCCGAATATTCAAAGGCGAATAACTAACAAAACTTCCTAACAAACGAGGGGAAAATTAATGCGACGAAGATTTATTACCGCTGGAATTAAATTTTGAGATAAGTTTCAGGAAAGTATACCTTAACCGTTAGTGTCTAGGTACTTTCTTCGTTGCTCTCTGCCCTTTATGGTTGTGTAGTCGGTTTTGAAAAGAGAGCTTAAAGACGCCGAAGTGAGAAGGTAGGAGGTGAAAAAAATATTAATTTAATTTGCGGTTTTTATTCTTTAATGGATGCTTGCAGAATCGAAACGAGTGAACGGTGAAGTAATTTGCTGTTCGCTGTGAAGATTCGTTGAGAAATGATTGAATTATAATCGCATGTTTCCATTTAGGAAGCATCGGAATTGTTGAGGTTGGTACTGAGTAGTACATACATATTTTTGTTCATTATGGTATCTGATATTGTCTACAGCATGTACTCATATCTTTAATTTTCTTGGCGTAATATAATATATCAAAGCGTTTCGTTTGAAGGATGTCATACAGTACATCAGTATGCGCAAAAAGAATTGAGCATAGTTCAAGAAGTAGGATATTGTCATTTTTTTTTTTAGGAATGAAAAAAATCACCGTGCTTTGATTACTGTGTCAGAGTCTCACTCATTTGAATGATCTACACAGGTTTGGAAAAAATTGATGAGTTCAGATCAATTTTGTTGAACTGTATTTGTCGATCTTGAGGTAAAATTCCATCTTGTAGCAGCCACAGTTTGGATTTTCTTTTTGACATATTCTTGGAGAGCATTATATCGTTTAGGTGAAAGATTAGAAAAGGCTGCAAGAACATTCGGAGTTAGGAAAAAATTCTGCATTCCCTAATATTTTACACGGATTGCTGCAAAGCCAAATTTAAAATATGGGCACAGCAATATGTGAAAATAGCATGAGGAATTGAGGATACTTTTCTTTCACTTTTGTTTGCAAGCCATTCAGATGACCTGCTGTAGGTACGTGCACACACTCGTGTTCCCTTCTCCACATTGGTGGGAAATATGGAGGGAGAATGAACACTCAATACCAAGCACTCTAGTGTGAGTGCACCTTGGTTTTTTTTATATTTTTATTTAAGTCGAATATTTACGTAAGTATGAGAGCAGAAAAAATTCTAGTCATACTGTGTGAACGCACCTTCACAATTTGACAGGTTTGGCAGCTCAAAATACAGAAATACGAAGGCTTGCATAACCACTGCACCATCATAATATGTTTATCCAACAAGCTTGTCTCATATTTTAAATTCTTCAATAATTTTTTCAATCTCTTTGAAGAGTCCATCTGCGGTTTTATCAGCGCTTACATCTATACACCTAATAAAATATCTTTCATACATAGTCATAGCAAAGGACAACAGACAATTGCAAATTGCTTTTCAAAGTTTCTCCTATTTCCATTACAACGGATTTCATGCTTTACCAATGAAACATTTTTGTGGATACACCAAAATTTGAGTATAGTAAATTTGAATCTCAAACTTGAAAACCATATCACTTGAGCTTTAGTACTCAAAATTATTATTAGCTGAGACCGAAGTGAAGTATCTACATTTTTGTAGACACTGATTGCCTTTTATATGGTTCTTATTGACTTTATTCTTTAATTTTGTCCAAAGAAGTTGGTTATTTTCTTCGGTACCGAAACCTCGTGGTGTATAGTCGAATGCATTTTCCTGTTACTCGCAACCGTATTTTACGGCGTAAATTTAATAAGTTTCCCCATACACCCCTCTCCTTTCGCCCGTATCCTTACGTCTTAGCTTCCTAAATCCGTCAAAATTAGAAATTTGAGTTATACGTTCGAGACGGATGACGTGTTCCATCGATCCGCTGTCTGGCGGTTGTATAGCCATTTAATTTCCTAAGGTTGGTTCCGTTAGCTGACGGATCACGAAGTCGCTTCCCCTCACCTTTCATAAATCAATTTTCGATATTTATTTTACCGCCATAGTTCAAAAAAAGTTGCAATTTTTTGTTACCTTTTCTCGTCTCCTTTTCTTTTCTCGTGTCTGCGAAAACTGACTTTAGGATCGCCTCCCCGCAGGGGTCGCGTCATCGATGAATGAACGAGCGCTTTAAGGAAACATGCAGTCAAGTTGGTAAATTGAAAATTTTCCTTTGCTCCCCCCCCCCCCACAATATTATTAAAGGTCTTTTTTCTCTTGCCCGTCTATCAGCTCCGCTGCACCTTTAAGGTGGTTTTTTTTTCTGTCTTGCGTCCTCGTTCTTCGACCGTTGATTCATGACTTTACGAATAGGGTTAGTATATTAGAGGTGCATATAGTGTACGGTTATGAGGGTAGAAAAAGAGGGTGAGAAATGGCTGGCTGGGGTGAGCGGAGGATGAGTTAGTTATAAACGTTACTATTTTTCTTCTTTTTTTTTTTGCCTTCGTCGGCGTCGTTTTTGTTGTTAGAAAAACGGTTCGGAAATTTTCCTGACAAAAAGAGGAAGGTGCTCGTGTTTTCCTCCTCCCGTCTGCTTGCTCCTTTTTTGCTCGAATATCGAATAACCCCCTTCAGTCATACCCCTTCCAAAATGAAGTTATTCTGTATTCGGATCAGGGTTCGCATCGGAAGTGATTCCTGCACAATTGCCTTCAATAAACGACTGCAACGTTTGCCATTTTCTTGTGTGTTGTTTTGTCTGTTTATTTTTATTACATGGCGTCGGTACGCGTCCAGAATATTCACTATGGCGGAGAGGGTATTGGTTTCACTTTTTTTCCGGCTATAGGTCCGTGTATACTCTTGTAGGTGTACGATTTTGAAGCGTGAAAATTCGTTGTAGATACTTGTAATCGCGGGTAATAATTGCACCCCACTGGCACTAAACGAGAAAATTATTGACTAGTGGCTGAATATCGCTGCTCTTGTATCGCAACGGTGAGCTTTGAACTACCTGCGAAAATGAATTTTTCCAAACAGAAGTAGTAAAAAGCTGTGGTCATGAGGTGAAACTGGTAATTCATAGTTCTGGCCGAGATAGTGAAATAATACAATCGACATTATGATGCATCTGCGGTTTCATGAAATGTACCAATTTGATAATGTTTTCATAGGGTGTTGAATTGGGTGTATTGGGTGTATCAAGTGATTTTGCAGTTTTGAGGCTGCTCAATCCGAATTAGCCTCGAGTTTTGATCCACAATCTCAAAGAGGTAACAAGTAAAAATAGTAATATGTTTGCTTGCCACTTCTGTGCCATACATGTTACTCGTACTATGTTAAAATTCATTTATGGCGACTGCCATTCTTTTGCTGTGTTGTGGACTTGTCTGGCCAGTTTTATTTTTTAAATTAAAAAATGCCTCGAGACATTTGCTGGAGGGTAGCATACTTCGATTCGTCATTTACGGGTCAAAGTTCTGAATTTCCGTTTCCAGTGGATCCAATTTCAATGCCATTTCAATCTGGATATTGGTTCCATCAAATTACGAACTACTGACTGAACACGATTGAAGCAAAAAAAAAAAAAAAAAAAAAACAACAACAATAAAAACTTATATACATCCAAAAAATAATGTCCCAAAGTAGGGTTGAAGAAATTCTAGTGATGCTATTTCCATGTAAGACACGTAGAGTAGTTATAATGGACAAGAAAAGCTTTTTTCTTTTTCCCCATTTGAAAGAAAAAGGAAAAAAAAACACAAACATATTTGTTTGAAAACAAACCATGCGAAATATTCTTTCAAGGTGGTACTTGTATTCTGTAATATTTTTTACCTATGCCAAAAAACGAGAGCATTTGGTTCGCATTTCTTCGTAGGAAAAGAAAATATTTTATACTTCACTGCAAACGAAATAAAATATACAAGCATTTAAAATAATGCGAGCCTTAAAAGCGTCCTTTTAAAGCATAAAAATATCCTTCGTGTACGTTTAATGGTCATGTGATACCGTGCTTCACTTGGTATCTTTCCTCTTCAGAAAGTCGGTAAAACACTTTTATAAGAAAACAGAATTATAGCGTACCAATCGTAAGTCTTTGTATATACCTAGCTTATGCAATTTTAATGTTAGATTTTAGACTTTCGAGGAATTAACTGCATAGAAATGAGATTTCTTATTAGTAAGAATTAGAACTACGAACATAAACTTGTTATGATCTCAATGGGACAGAAGTCTCGTATACTAATTTCTATACGTTATTGTATCCCAAGTCAATCAAAATGAAGAAAAATATATAATGCAAGAAATAAGATTTTTTTTTAAATAGAGTTTCAGATAAACTTAATTTGTTTTTGTCACACTCTATACTGTGTAATTTTAGATTTTTTTCCAACCGCATCTTCGAAGTGATTTAATTGCACCTTTATTAAAATATTTTAAATTATTATCATTTGAGCTGAAAATTTTGGTTGGAAGCAATTCGATCTTGGTTACTTTTGTTGTCAATGTAATTGGAAGGAGTACAAAACGATAAATCAAAAGAAACAATAATCTTGGGAAAAGTTGTCATCGTCAAAAAATAGCAAATTATAAGTGACCTCATACCCAATTAACTCGTGAATATTGATTCCATAATGTCACAAACAATGGTAAAATAATATAATTTTCTGTGCAATGCATGGAGTTTGGAAGATTTTATTTCTTTCATACAATACCTTTGAGTAATGAACGATTGTGTATCCCATATATATTTTTAATTTGGTTCCAGCGACGCCATCGTTGCATTTCTAGTGTTCATATAGGTGGTGGTCTCTCATATAATTCTTATCAACATATCCTCCAGTCAATTTGGGGCTGACTTATGCTACCAAGTAATGCACTGTGATTCTTCATAATTATTATTATACTATGTTAGAATATGCGAGTATATAGATTTGAAAAATAGGGCTCTCATTCTTAGCTGTTTTTTATGTTTATTTCTTGGAAATTATCTCGCATCTTCTGGTCGGAATTTTAGGAAAAGCGAAAATTGTCAAACGAAGACAACCCGCCTCCGCTGATAGACGTACACAATTTCCGAAATCATTTCCGCGGAAAATTGCCCTTTTAAATGCGTATTTTTCTTCACTACTCGTGCGAAGATTCAAATTTCTCCCCATAACCGGTACCGTCGATGCTGCGGTGAATGGGATTTTGGGAAAAGCGGAGCAGGCGGTTAAGGGGCATGGATAGTGGAATTTGGGATGAACGAGAATAACCCATCCGACGACGTTCTCTTTACTTTTTTTTTTTTTTTTGTTATCTGTCTACTAGTCGCTGCTGCTAGTATATTCTCGATCTCACTCGGTCTCTCCTATGGGCCAGCATGGTTTGACGTCAATTTTTCACAGTGTCGTCGAAATTAATGGAACTTTCAAAATGACGATGGTGTGTCTTCTGCCACTCCCCACTCGTCTCTCATCCGCTTTTTGATACTTCATACCCCCTGCCATCTACATTCAGCCCCTGCTGTAGCCCCCCCTTCCTCCCTAAAATGCTCATCTCTTCGTGCATCCGTTGAGATTAAAAACATTTTATCATTTACTTGTCCCCCGACTTGAAGAGGGTACGGTAACACGTTGTATTGACAAAGTACATGGCGAATTCCTCCTCCGCCGCCTCGCCGCCCAAATAAACGCATCCTCGAATATTCTGGTAACTGAAAAATCGTAGACTCTAAGATGGAATGCTATATTAAAAAGCGAGGGTGGGAAAGCAGGCAAAAAATGCATTAGTGATTTGGAAAGAGGCTTTTGTTCGATACTGTAGACTTATTCGTTATGCTGGTGTAACGATAAATTTTCAGCATCATTCATTTTCCAAGTCCAGGAAAATTATAGTAAAAATTATTAATTCAGTGTCAGGTGACTGTAAACTCATGCGTCGACATGACCGTCGCGTCAACGACATCACCTCAACCGTCGACCTCGATTGATCATTGTGAATACACTCGAGATACTGATCATGCTGTACTTCCAATTTTCTTAAAATGAATTTGGGTGCCATTAGTGGACCATTTTAATATTGATTTTAATATATTGTGGTGTTCCTGAAAAGACAATTTTAATATATTCTTTAATCGCTGCTTAAGTATATTAGAGCGCTGTTTTTTTGATTGATATTCATATTTATGCTTGAACAAACTGGACTGCCGCTTATATCTCAAATGAAGATTTCTTTAATATTTCTGATGTTAGAATATCTGTAGATATTATAAATATTATTAAATCGAAAAATAAGGCTCAACTTGGGGGGGGGGAACTCAGCTAGCCGTCCCCTTACAGGCCTGCATCGCGTTATAGTCCGATCGAAAGTTTTTTGGTCAATTATTAGCTTGCTAGAATGTTGTCGAAAAGAAGAGCGTGCAACAATAACAATAAAATATGCTTCTATGTGTTTGAAATGCCTACTGAAATGTGAGATTTTACTATTTGTTATTGGAATCGACCACAGTTGGCGTGCCTGAACGAGTTGAAGTGCTTTCTCATACAGCTTAAACTTTTCTGCAGATTGGGGCCCAGTCAATGATTTACCGTGTACATGGCCAGGCTGTAAACTTGGGCGAATGTACGGCTCGGTGATGTCGAACTAATGCCGAGGAAAAAGGAGATAAAACTGAAGAAAGGCAGGCAAGGAGGCGGGGTAAACGAGTGGCGAATTGACCTATGCGCTGGAGAAGCGAAGAAAAAGCAGGTTCGAGGGAATGGTGAAAGAGCGGAGAGTGAAAAAAAAAGTCTACGCTTTTGCAAAGCAGAAGGCACTGTGTGGGCCCACGGGTGCGATATTTCATCGAGGCCAATTTTCCTTACAAGGTTCTCCTTACCGCATTTACGTTTTACCTTCTAGACCGACATTTTAACAGCCTTTTCTTTTTTTCTCTCTATTTTTCCTTCGCTTTATTCGACTTTTTTTTTTCTGTTAGTTTGTGCCCTCTAATATGAATTTGGAAATTTACTAGACAAACCTTTCGTTCGTCTCCCTCTTCAGCTATAACCCCTTGCTAGAACAGCAAATTGTCCTAACGTTTGGTGTTGTTAGAATTTTCAATGTGTGTTATTCACTTCATTTTTGTGATGATTCTTTCGAGTGATTTAGAATCCAGTTGTTTACTCCACTGTAGTGAAACTGATATGTGAGTCATTAACGCAACTCCATAATATTTGACGGATTTGGTGTCTGCATTTAATTTTTCAATTACTTAGTAAAATGTTTTTTCATAATAAGCAACTGATATGGCTGCTTCTTTGGTCTCTTCTGTCTTCACGGAAACAGCCTCTTCTGTTTTCACATTTTCTTTCATCTTTGACTTCGACTATATTATAGCGTACATTAATATGATACATTTGAAATAATTTCAAAAATTCAACTTAACAATATTTATTCTAGCGTTGACTCCTGGAGAACGCAATTTCATTTGAACCTTTGCAGTAAATAAGAAGAAACATTAATCGGGTCTATTAATAGCGATTTAATTTCTAGTTTACTCGCCATAAGTTGAGGAAAAAAATTTCTCTCAAAACAAACAAAACTTTGCGAGTTCATTTATCTCTTAAAATTTGTTCACAACACGATGGAAGTTTTTAATTAATGAAAAAGAAAAAAAACCTGGCTGAATAATTAAGGAAGAAAAATAAGTAAACAGATAAAATGAAAATTACAGAAATAGGAGGGCGGAGATAGGCAAGAAAAAAGAACGAATATCAAAAAACCGTTAGCTTTTAACAACTGCTATAAATAATTCAAACGACCGACTTTTTGCTTAAAACGAAGAAAATAACTTCCCCCTGGTCCACCCGTCCGCTTTCAAGTTTTCAAAGTTGGTTTAAAAACCATTCAGTGGAAAATTGAACTTTTTTCTTCTTTTGAAAAACTGGGTAAAAACAAGAAATTATTTCTTAGGAATTAAATTCGTGGCTACGATGTAAGTAAAATATCTCTGTTTGTTCAGATGTATTAGGCAAAAAATACATAGTCAATGTTTAAAGAACGGGTTTACTTATTATGAAAAGCCTGCGATATAGTTGGATATGGTGAATAAATTATTAGGTAGAAATAATTTTTAAGAGAAAAACTTTTCGACAGTTGATCAAAATTTTAATTACTCATTGAAGCTTCTAGTCCGTAGCATACACTACATCAACATTTTCAATTTATTATGAAAATAATTGTATTTTTCAATTATTTTACTGTTCATAGGTACTCCTCTAGGTAAATAGGAAAACGATGTCAATATCGTTATGCCCTTTTTTTCTACTATGCTGAAATTGGCCTGGCTCAGTGAGATGTTGATTTAAAATTTGTACATAACTAATTGTGTGTGTGGATGAAGGTTTTGCATGAGGATTTATATTTTCAAGGGTAGGTATATACGTAGTTTACCTTTGCTTTTTACAAGTTGTTCATGATTTGCTTCTTTTTTTTTTGTTGAGTCTTGCATCCAATTGGCTCGAATCTTAAATTTGGATATGTTATCCCAGAACATATTATTGGAAATAATTGAAAAAATGTTTGCTTAATTGAAATAGAAAGTAGATATACATATTATTATAAATTTATAATGAAACAAGACGGTGAAGTGAATTAGTTGAGAAAATAAAAAACTTAATAATTCATTGTCTTCATTTACATGTATAAGGGACGACGTAGCATATCCGACTGATTGCTTTCTTTCAGACGCTACAATAGTGAAAACAAGCTATAAGTATAACACTAATTGAATTATTAACAGCCCTAATTGCATTTTATCGCACGAAGATAATGTCTTCGATGTTTTGTCCGCTTATTCTACCAAGGAATTGAAGACATTGAAGTAATGTTGAAAAAATATGCGTTCAGACTGTTGCAGTTCTGTATAATTCGGGGAACCTTAAATTTCTGTGTGTTCCAAAAGTCTTTAATCATATAGAAAACTTAACGTTTTCTGTCAGTACTAAGGTTTGAAGCAAAAGTTAAAAGTTAGCTCAATAGAGTCGCTTAGTTTTTGTTGAATATTTCTGACTTCCTGACAGCTACTCTCTTCAAGCCATACTTTGTGATGTCGATGGTAGAGAGCTGGAAAGAAAAAAACGGAATCTATAATGTTGTAAGAGGTACGGAGAAAAAATGTTTTTACGCGAATAAAAAGCGAACCAATTTCCCCACCACTTTGATGCACTGTATTGACCAATCCAGAAAATAGCACATTTTTTTGACCTTTAGTCAGCCTTTTCCCTTTAACCTTTCCACCTCGTTTTTCAATTTTTTTTTTTTTCCGGATACCTAATTTATCGAATTTACATACAAAAATACATCAAATGGCTCGCACGTATGTTTCGCATTCGATTTATCGCTATGCGAGGCTAAAAAAACAACCTCTTGAACGTACGTTTTTCTTGCTTACAACTTTTACGTGCGCTGAACCCTCGCCGCCCCCGCCCCCCTCACCGCTCAAAGACATCGACGCAGTTCTGCCGGAGACTGCTCGTTGACTTTCTACACCCTGACGTCTTCTTCGCCGAATGTGATTTATGGTTTGTATTTCGATAGTGGCGCTTTTCAATCTGTAAACTGTTACAACCCTCTCTCGTTGCCTTTCTCCTCAGCAACCCACTCTTCGGCGATTCACTCAAATTTTTTCATTTTTACTTCTTTTTTCCCGCTGCTGTAACTTTTTATTTCCTTTTTTTCACTTACTTGGCTGCTCTTATTCCATACCGCCCTTCACCCCCCAATCACTCCTTTCTGATACTTGTGTACTCGGTAGTGGCACCTCAGCAAATCCATCTTATCGGTGGAGTCTCGTTCGGTTTCCAAGTTTGTGTTAAAATTGATGATGTAGGTACGTACAGACACTCCACCAGAAGAGACACGAAATTGAACTCTCTAATCTATTATCTATCCTTTTCAATTTTGTATGTAATAATATCCTGTGTGTGCGAAGACAATGCGACAGTAATATCAATTTTACTCGATACGTTCTATTGGGGTTATTTATTTTTGTCTTCGCCTTCGCTAGTGTTTTTTTAAATGGTGGGTTTCCCGCTACCCTCCGCCATTGGTGTATCTCTATTTTGAGAGAGGCGAGTTAGAGTTTCACGTATAGCTCGTCGAGGACGAGAAAAGCCGTCGAATTCCATCTGCTGGAGAATGACTTCGCAGAGAGCTGCGAATGTGTGTACATGCCACATTGTTGAGGGTGCGTTTGTGTGCGAACTGTTTTTCACGTTAAATCGTCGTTGCTGCAAAATTTTGTTCGTCCGGAGTTTATAACTTTGGCGTGCTTTTGAATTGTTTGAATAATTGAAACTTGTTAAAGCCGAATTACCTGAGATGCTTGTCGTTGGAATTGTAAATTAATTTGGGGAATTGTGTTTTTAGGTTGCGAGAGACCGCTACTCTGTCGACCTTTTTTCTTCCCCCATGCATTTCTAAAACTTAACGCAATAATTAATTGCTCCTGGCCCGACGAATGATGTATCCATTTTTGTAACTTGTTCTACGTACGACTATGGGACTGCTTTATTTTCCTGACGAAGATGCGTGTGCCTGTAAAAAGCGATTCAAAGTTTTGTTTTTTATGCGCTTTGTGAAAGGCCTTGGTTATGGGGTTCAGTCTGTCGCTAGCTGTGCTGGGTTGAAAAAGGACGTAGCCCCTTTTTGCTTCGAAATAATTATTGATATCGTGTATTCTTGAGGCTATGATTGACGCTGAATCAAGCGACAGCTTAAAGCCGATTGCAAGTTGCTTTGGGCTGTCACTATTTTTTTTTTTGTTGGAAACTTTCAGTATGGAAGGTAGTACGGCGAATTTTTCCTAAAAATCATAGCGTTAATCCATTTTCCATTTCCTTCATCATTATTGAGCTTGGGTAATGTATTCGTATTAGTAGGTAACTAAGTATGCCTTTTCTGGTCATTTTGTGTACATAGATCTTATTATGAAGTTTCAGTGGTCGATTTTATTTGAGAAACGCCATTACGAAACTGGCCATACATAAAACTGTTTGATCTTCAAATGAAGGTTTTATTTTGAATGCCATCTATTAGTAAAGGGTACCTGGGTGCAATTGATATGTTTTGTTGCGAAACACGAATAAAATAGGTAATTGACGGTTTGGGTACCCTTACCCACTACCTGGGCAATACAATAATAAACAATCAAAATCAGATGTTATAACGTCAAACATAAATATGAAAAATTGTGAAAAATTTTACAAGTACGAATTTATTCAATTAAAAATGCTATGTTTGTTCAGAATTTTCAAATTCATTAAAAAGTAGTCACAGTTAGTGTGGATGGGCATGGGTACCCTTCCCCACAGACGAGATAAGTTTTTTTTTTCAATAATGATGTTTCAAAAGTGAAACGCGAGTACAAAAAATGCATTTTCACTAATGTGAAAAAATACGAAAAGATTCTGATGAAAATCATAAATATTCAAAAAGTTTCCTCATTACTGGAGCAACACCATTGTTTTCCTGTTGATTGGTGTGGAAGTATAATCTCTAAACATTTTGTATTTGCGTTTACATGTATTGTTACTGGGGGGGAAAAAAAAGGAATTTGAAATTATATAGCCACTGCGACATGATTTAGAAGTACTATTTGCTAAGCAGGGGATGGCTGGGTGGCAGCGAGTTGCTACTTTGCTTTGCAGATGGCCATGTACTTATAGAGAAGGAAAACGCTTTCATAACCATCTCACAAAAATGGGTGGTCACCGAGGGAGATCAGACTGAAACCTTTCTTTCAATATTGAACAATGATCCAAAGGTTACACCCGTAGTAAATTTTTTTTTTCAAGGCTAGGTACCGCTGTAATTTTTTTTTTTAATGCGGTGATCTGATGCACTCGTCTCAAAATATTTTACGCCAGCTGTAACTGTGAAAAATTTGGTATTAATTGGCTTGGTACAGGATCATCTTATTAAGCGATCAAAAAGTGGCAAAAGACAATTAATATTATTTTATATTTTTTCATCAGAAAATAGTTCCGGTCATGAAAATGGGAGACAAAATATTTTTTTTCTCTTAATTTGTGTCAATTTGAAAAGAAGAAGGGATCGAAAAGGCTTAAGTCGAACATTTTTCGTAAGGCCAATATAAAAGTTCGAATTTTATTTGTATTTTTCTTGCTGTGATCAAATTAACGTTCGTATAAATTGATCGCCTCATTTGGAGCAGGGGATTATTCAAGCAGACCATATCTAATGGAAAATCAGAAGTGCTCTTTTTCTGGGGCGTTATTTATTTCAAAATTGTAAATTATCTTTCCGCTATTGAAATTCATTCTTGCGTTATAAAAGATAAATTTTTATATTTCGCCCACGTTCCTTTCTGCCTTTTCTTGCCATCCTTTCTCGCCTTGCCATCACTGCCATGCCTCCCTGTCTTATTGTTTATAACAATCAGCTATCCTGTGCACGCCGTAAAATGGATCCTACCAATTATTTAAGTATTTGCCAGGCATCAGCGACGCCAAATAATGGCGTCGCAGTTAAAAAAGCAAAATAAGAGAAGAAATTCGAAGGATTGTCGCTTGAAAGAAAAATCAGTTCCACCTTTTTGCCTTCGTTATTCTACTTACACTTGTAATTTTGACGGATTTTCCAGGAAGACGAGGAAAAAAAACGGTAACTTTTTTTGTGCTGCAGTTGTGTGCAAAACGACTAGGTATACTCTATTTTAATGGGATCGTTTTCGATTTCTGTTTTTTTTTTTTTATTTCCATGGAAATTCTTTTACTCGCACTTTTTTTTTTATCCTGTTTTCGTCCGTTCTATGGTCGAGTCACTTGACCGAGTTCGCAGACATTCATTTTTTAGGTAAGCTATTCGTGTTTCTTTCCCTCGGCACATGTCTGGTGGATATTTAGTTTACGTTATGAAAAAGTGGATGGCTGGCGATTTTCGTTTTTCCTATGTGGTGCAGAGTTTCTATGATTTCCTTCATTCACAAACCGCGTACTCCTCCCCCCAGAAAAAATTTTAATTAATTCTCAGAAAAAATTTCAAAAAAATTGATGAAAAATAAGAATTATCTTTCGTTGATTAATTATTTTATAACAACTAAGTACTAATTATTACATGCGCTCTCATAAAAAGCTCTCCAGTTGGAATTACTAGAAAGTTTGAACTTTTGAAGAGTGAAAATATTATCTTACATTCAATTTAACCATTTTCTGCCATTTGTTTGGAAATATTATTCCATTTCTCATTGGTCTCGGTTTCATTCGATTCTACTGCAAATTCGTACTCATCAACGTTAAATTTAGAAAACTCAGTATCTGATTCTTCGTTACCTTCAACTGATGAATAAAGTTCGGTATCACATAGTTTCGCCATTTTTTTTCTTCAAATTCGACCCACCATCTGTCGTGATGGACAAGACGTTATTATTAATGAAATATCGTATCACCCTGCATAGCAACTTTTTTTGTCTACTTTTTATGAAGTATCGATTCTGCTCCTGTATATATTATGATACTAAAAAATCTTTCTGAAGGGTGATGAGGAAGTAATGTATTTATTTCCCAACTTCATTAGAGTGCATTTGCCAACTGCACATTTCACCTGCAGAATCGGCTGTCAAGCTTATCTGAGTTCGCATTTATGGCTTTGCGCATCTTGTTCGTCTAAAATGATGATTTTGAAAATTGTTTGGTACTCGAGGCGGAATTCACTGTTTGTGAGTGCATATGGTATTTGCTAGCGTCTACCTACGCGAGATATACGTCGGAAATTAATACTGGAAAAAGTTTTTGTTGACGAAACGTCGCACCGTATATGTGCATATTCGTATTTAATGAACGTTAAGATAAACACTTTCATTTCGATGATACAAAAGCTTTCCGATGTCTTCGTTACATTATCCGTGGAACAAGTTTTGCACCAAACATATGCATCGTACATGACAAAAAGCTTCGCTGCAAGCTTCCCAACTTTTCATTATACACGAAATCAAGTTTCTAGACAAAAGCTCCTTCTTCGACGTTAACCCGTTTATATTCAGCAGATTCGCCCCCACCTCCCTCTGATTATAAACGATGAGATTCCAAACAGTCGTTAAAAGTTTATTATTAAACACGGGCGAGAAATTCGCACTGCTACACACTTCTATATTTGGGTACGTATAGGTACCGAAAAGCTGAAAAGTTTTAGTTGCACCGTAAAATAGCCGATATATCGAATGCGTTTCGTCGATTCCTTTTATTTTTATTTTACAATGGAGAAATCAAACTTTCAGTGCAGAATTGTACTTCCCCCTTCTCTCTACAATGCTGTTCTTTACAAATACTTACAAGTTCAGCGACGTGCATAAGCGCTGCACATAAAGTGGGAACGTAAAATTTTCAACATCTATCGGAACGAATTTTATAAGGATAATAAATTTTTGGCCAACTTTCCTCGTTTGGCTTTCTCCTTATTTACAGCTCCGAGCTTGGACTTCGATGCGAAACAAAACTGAATAGCCAAAAAGTGAAACCTGTTTTTATTACGGTGTACAAAAATAACTTGAAAATTTCGGGGCGTGTTTATTTTATTGTAATTGGACGTCAAGCTGACTATTTCACCATAAACTGGAGCGTTACTCTTTAGCGTTCTAGATTTTATATTTTTCATATTTTACCCAAGAACAAAAAAAATAAACTTATTTATATTATTAGATGATGATTCGATAATTTGCAAACCAATTTCAGTCAAACCAAAATTTCTCATGATACAAAAAGTTTGAAACGTTTGCATTTCTTGAATTCTGTTTATGAAATAAAATTCCCAGTCTAGCACTGGTAGTGGAATTTTTGCGGTCACTGAACACGAATCTGCAAGCCGTTTTTGAAATGGGTCTCTGTCGCAATGTAGAGCAAAACTGGCTGCCGATTCGAAATCAGCATGAAAATTCTAGCTCAGCAATCCTTGCTAGAAAAGCGGGTTTTCGATTGATCATACAGGAGTAGGGGTGCCATGAACTTGATGAATTTTATGTTTTAAGATTTTATAAAAAGGATAGGGACAGTTTGCCTGATTTTTTGAAAGCAAAAAATAAAAAAATTAGTTCCTAACGACCATTTTGCAAATGGCTGCCGCATGAAATTCAATCAAAAAATCTGAAATTTTTGCCCAGCCGGCAGCATTTCGCGCTTGTCAAAAATCTGAAATTTTGGCCGAGCCGGCATTTTGCTCGTGTCGAAGATCTGAAATTTTGGCCAAGAAATTTTCAAATTAGTCGAATGTCTGTCGCAAAATTTTCAACAGAGCGACTTAGGTACGAATGATCCTGTATTCAATTTTTGTCATTTCGTCTAATATGATATTACTTGCATATGTTGTATCTTCCAAATTTATCTCAACTGAGGGCATACTCCGTCCGTTACTTATTCTCATTCTTTATTTTCTTTTTTTATCACTTATAAATGTACTATGAAAAACATGGAAATTAGTACAATGTTCACGACTTTTTCTTGAAACGAATAAATAAAATAGAATCTATTAAACCTTCTTCCTCGAGCGTCTCAGTAAATTCTATTTGGTTCTTTACTCTTCTCTGAAGTCACGTCTTCCCCATAATGGGGAAAATAATTCAAAGCCTGCCTAAGCCATTTGCATCTATGTGTGTATACTTAGGTCGATTTACGATTCGCATAATATGAACTTTTTTTTTTTTATTAGCTCAACAGATGGCTTCACCCCCTACATAAATAGGAAAACTGAGAGAAAAAAAAAAACATAAAGTGCCTTTGCCATAAAATACGCGGTAAATTGAAGTTTCTTCACTAGTTTCATATACTTAGTTATAATATTGCATTTGCATTTTTGGTATTCCTCTATATATATAAATCACTATAATGGTGAGTAACTACTATTTTGCTTTTTAACCTTTTGATTTACGTCTTTATTGGGTATAATCGTTTTGCGGAGCTCATCTCGGATTATTAATTTATTACATCACACACACCCCCCTTCCACCAAAAAAGGCTATAATTGCCAATTCCCATTGTACTTCATCTGTCCTCCGGATAGAGCACACTGTAGTCCCCTGCTTATATCAGTGTAGCCACACACTTGAAAGAAAAAAACTTTAGACAGAAATACCAATACCAACCAGAGGTGTTAACCGTAACCGCAAACCATAACTGATAACAACCGCTTATTTTTTAGGCAAAAAACGTAACAACGGATAACCACAACAATTTGTGTCAATTACCTGAATAACCGATAACCATAAATCTGAAAGCGAAAAACCTTAATCGTAACAGATAACCAGTAAAATTTGTTTTCATCAATTAAGTTCCCAAAAATTTTCAATGTCTTTTGCACTCGTGAAAAAAGCCAAAAAAAAACAAAAAATTAAAAATTTTCTATTGTAAACACTAAAAAAATAAAAATTGCAAATGCAAATTTAATTTTCAAAGTCTCAATTATCATCATGAATGAATGAAAATGAACTACGATATTTTGAAGATTAAGAATGATGAAAAACTTGGGTATTTTTAAAATTTTTCTTTTTTTATTTGGTTTTTTTCACCGGTGCAAAAGACATTAAAAATTTTGGGAACCTAATTGATGAAAACAAATTTTACCGGTACGATTACGGTTTTTCGCAAGTCTCTAAATAAAATTTTAATTTAAATTTTTGAAATTTCACTTTTCAATTTTCACTGACCAGTACAGTGAGGCAGTGACCACTGAATATTGATACTCTACAATACAATACAAGAATGAAATCAAATAAACCAAACAATTATATTCCCTTTTATCCTCCGACAAGACTATATAGATAAAGTGAAAGATAACCACGGATAATAACCGATAACCGCTATTTTCTGGGAAAACCGTAACCGGTATAATCGATAACTTCAATTTGGTTCTGTAACCATAACCTCAATAACTGAGTGAAATGACTGTTAAACGAAAACGTAATAACTGATAACCACAATCAAAATCGTTACGGTTAACACCTCTGATACCAACGTCGCAAAAGTTTATCAGTTATCACTCATTCGAGTTTTTGTGTCTGTAGTAGCCACACGTTGTGAACGTGCTCTTTTCCTTTTGTGTAAAAATATTCAATTATAAGTTTTTTCCTGGCAGCATTTTTGCTCTTGGTTGTCATATCTTGGTTCGTCTACAAATATGGAGAAACATATGAGTCTCGGAGTAAGTGTATTTTCTGTTTCTTTTTCTTCGTTAGCGATCTCCCTTTGTTTCAGCGCGTCGCGTCGCCCTCAAAAACGGTGGTAAAGTCTTCCCCATCCGTTTTCAATCACCAATTCCCATTTTTTTTTGAATGATTAATAATGTTAGGATTGCGCCATTGCATTCGTAAGGAATGCGCAAACATCTCCTCCCCACCCCCCCTCGCGGTTATTTTATAATTTCGTATATGCCTCATTTTCCCTTCTTATTTGAATTTTTCTGTTCCCTCGACATGTCGTTCCTTGCGTTTTTAATCACACCTCCCATCTGCTTGCTTTATCACGTATTAATTTTTAAACCATTCGACTCAGCATCTACGCACGCCTGCTCCAAGTAGCAGTGTTAACATATACGTGCAGCTGTGTAGAAATATGCCAACGAAACGATATGATGGAATCTTCTTCGGCGCAGTTCCCCGAGGAAATCTGTCTTCGCCTTTTCTGCTCCGCCGACCGCCACCAGCATCCGCGCTGATTACGTGTGGATTATAATACACATATAAGTTGGAAAGACGAACGAACGGGTAGATATTATATTTTGGAAAAGTGGTGTTCATACGCATATGTGGACGTGCAGGCGACGTACGGATAAGTTGTGGTGGCGCTCGGGGTCGACGGCCAAAAATGGTGGAGCCGTGGCGGTGGGTTGGACGGAGGAACCCGGTAGGGGAACCCCCTCGAGCGACGATGTAAAGTGTTTCTAAACTTATTGGGGGGGCGGCGATGGCGGCCTGCTTTTTACGAGCATCCAGAGTCGATTTTCTCTATTTTCACCGGGCCGCACGGTAAAAAGTTTGATTAGAAGCTTTCCGTTGTAATGCGCTACCTGGAATTGGTCGCCGCGCGCACAGTGCGGCGCGAAGGGGTGCAGGCTCTCGGCAAAACTTTTCAAAAGTTGTTAAGTTTTATTGAGTTCCGAAGGCCGGCAACTGAGATTACGCTTGAAATACCCCTCGTCCCCCTCGCCCGATGTCGAAACCCTTCTGACCGTGGCTTTTCAGAATGTCTACCCTGCGTCTACATGTGCCTGCGAGTGTGCGGCGTGTGCCAAAGAGTGGCACTTATTGGACGCAGCCCCCCTCTTATTATATTTTCCGCATGATTTATCACCCCGCCTCCCTTCCACCCACCCACTCACCCCGCAATGAATCGTGGAACCGACGTCTGCATTTTGTTGAATAAGTTTTTGTTGTGCCGCCGCCCCCCGCCCCCCGCCCCTCATCGCCTCGCGCCCACTCGTTCTCGGTGTAAGAAGAGAGCGCGCGGCTTTTTCGCCAAAATCTCTTCTGGTTTGCTGTGGCGCTGTGGCTGGAGCCGCTAGGTGCGCCGCCGATTTCGAATGAGTTTTCCGCATTACCGCCGTTTCCTTTTTGGCCCTCGTGTTTCGGCGAATTACGCGGACTAAGTGGTCGTGTGAAATTTCGGGTTGCGGGTTCCAGTCGGCGCGTATTGTTTTCAATAAGGGCGGCGGGGTGAGGTGCGGGGGTCGAATTAGAGAAAGATGTAGGCCGGAGACCGGGCGGTTAGGATGGTTTCTGCGAAATACTCGCAGTGTTTGGAAGCGTCCGTCTGTGGAGGGCGAGGGTGTAGAGTCATGTCAGTGTTACGGCTAAGTGAGTTTCAAAGAATTGGTACGTAACGATGGTACTATTGGTTGGGGGGGGGAGTGTAACTGGGTGCGACTTTGCTCTTTTGACGTGGCGAACATTTTATTGGGTTCGTGGATTCGCAGTTTTAGCGGTGAAATTCGGAAACGATTATAATCTCATTTAGGGTACGTACAAGATATCAGTCAACCGTGGCCACGATTATGGTGTGGGTAGGTGTTTTGTGAGAGGCTGAAATATGGTAATCGGTAGAACCGAGTAATTCGAAATCGAGAGGTCTGAAAATAAGACAGCTTAACCTGACGAAGATTGCCATCCATATGGGGGTACGTACTTTTTTTTCAATTAATCTGTCGACGTAATTCTCGAAAAGTTCCGAGTAAGGTATGAAATAAGCGAATAATATTTGAAGTGTCTAGTTCGATCAGATTCCATTCCCAAAGAAATTGTGTTTTTCAATATTGATTAAATTCTTCCTCTTTAGGGTTGGCGAGTAAAATATATTGTACATGTAAAAGAACCAATGTACCTAATGTAGAAAATGTAGCGTCTCGTTACTCGTAATCCCCTATTCTAACGTACAAGTGTTTTTTGTTTTTTTTTTTGCTTTTTTTCGTCTTAACTTGAGTAAGGATCGGATTTTACGTTCAGCTTGTCGAGCACCACGTTACATGGACGATCATTTTGATGAATTGGAAAATGTTCGAGTTGTTCGTAACAATTTTCAATGTCGGTATGCAAGTGTGCGACTTTACTCGTATTTGTCAGGAAAAAAAAACTTGAAAAATAACACAAAAGCAGAGAATATTTATCAGTTAGAATGAATCATCTTGAGTGCAGATAAAAGCTGTAGAATTAGAGAAGATGGCTAAATTTCAGCGCAGCCAACCCCCGCCCATTCCGCGATGTCTGTGTGACTTGTCAGATAACTGAGCCGAACAGTTACGTGCTGTGTGACCTACGAGTACGTATCTACTCGTAGTTGCAATTGAAACATTTTATTTCTGTTATGGGAGTAAGAGAAGAATATTTGATATTTCTCATGCCATCGTCATTACTTGTATGTATACTTAATTGCGGAATGGACAAGTTAATTTTTCAACTTTTTTGTTTCTGTTGCTATTTTACATCTATTTTACGTACATTTTTCATGCATTTTACGTAAATTGTAAAATTAATTTTTTTCTTGTAAAATGCCAAACTTGCATTTTTTATGGTAATTCTTTTCTTCCCTGCACTACAGATACGTGCTGCACATAAAGCTAATAATATTATTGTAAAATATCGTAAAAAAAAAAAAAAGATTACGTCTTATTTTTTCTCTTATAAACATATCGAGTCCCCTCTCCCCCATTTTTTTCTTGGCAAAGCAAAAACCATTAGTCTCTTTTGTTACTGCTAACCAGCTGAAAAGCTTCTCTTTGTGGCGGGTTGAATTTTACAGCTCAGAAAATTTCATTGTTATTTAACGTGGCTTATTTTATATTTCATTTTCAAAACTTACGACACATCATTATTGAGGTTCGTATTATTATTATTAGTACCATCACACATTTTACGAGTTGACGGCTTAAATGACATTCATAAAGTTTCAGAGAGTCATTTTTCTTTTTTGTAACTTTACTGTTGTGATTGCTGTAAATCATTTACTGTGAAAATTTTCCTCACTATGAAGAAGACCTGCCATGAATTTTAATTCTTGTATTTTTTTTTAATTCTATCATTTTCATCAACTGTTCATAATATCAACCTTCATTTGAATCACTGTAATTTTGAAAATTTTGATGACGTAACACTGCGAGCACCACCATAATAATGAATCGGGTCCAATCCCCACTGTTTTTCTAGTGTAAACAATGTAGTTGGCTACTGCAGTCTCCTAAAGGGTTCTGAAATGTTTCTTAGATTACCTCCGTATGAAGAATCTCATAGAAGTATAGCTGAATTTGCTCTGTGTTTGTATACGTGTATTGTTTTGAAAACTTCGTTTTTCGTGTGGAATAATGCCAAAGTCAGATTTTCGGGGTTTGAAGAAGAACTTTTCTATGGAGAAAGGCACTTTATTGATTGGTCTGAGATGAGACGGCCAAATGAGCGGTTAAAGAGGTAGGTTGCCTACCACCCTTCAAATAGCAGGCTGCATGAAATAGGACTTCGATTACCTGCGTTTACTGCAGAGAGAGAACGAGGTTACATACGTGAAACACTTTTTACGGCTTTCTGATAATCTTTTAAAAGAAAGTTGGAGAGTTTTGACGTTGGTAGTTTTCCCCCTTTTTTTTTTCTTTTTTTTTTCTGCTTTTACTAGCCATCTTCCTCGCCTCCGCACCTATTTTTTCTTTTGTTGTCGACTTTCTTGATCCTTGAAACTTATTTTTGGGTTTGTCGAGTAAAAATTCGCCTTGTTTGCTTAGACGCGTGGCCAAAGTTTTTATTACGTGATTTTGCCAAGAGGGGAGGGGGTGCGGGAGTTCCTTGTGTTGAAGATGTCTGGTATTTGTGTATTCTTGTGTGGGCAGTTGGCTGTCGTTTTTCAATGGTATGGTAAAAAAAAAAAAATAAGAGGAAGCTGAGGGAAAGGCTATGTAAAGAGCGAGGAGCTTCAAAGGTGATCGAGTTTTCCTTGCTCTCGTGTATCAGAGTTGTTGTCATTCGAGATATTCAAGTAAAGAAGAAGCCAACATTTTTGATGGATTTGTTGGGTAATTGAGATGAATGTCGCTTCAGTCGTTAGAGAAAGACAGGAACGTCCCTGAAAATGAAAAATATTCTTTTTAGTTTATTTCTTTCATTCTTTACGGAGGAATGTTTCAGCATTTCAATACTCGTAATTGTACTCGTAGTAAGTATTTATGAAATATAAGCTTTTCTAATCAGCGTTTTTCATCGAGTTAAATGACCGAGAAAACAATGACAAAAAAAAAAAGAAAATTAGCATTCGATTAAACTTTATTTGGAATCTAAATTCGAGAGTAATGAAATGGACAACCCCTCGTTTTATAATACCATCTAAGTAGCATTCTTTCATATTTTTCGAAAATGTCGATCGCACATGGAAATATTACTATCTTCTCGTCGCAGCTTATTCCAATTCAGTTTCAATTTCAATTTATTTAGGTGTAATTATGTATTACAATGCGGAAAATACCGCCCATCATGATGTAATTATTTTATGGTAGATATGAAAATCCTATAGGAACTTGATAATTTCCGTTGAACAAATTAATGGGTATACACAAATTTTTTGAAATTGAGAAATTCATCCAACTTTTTTAGGAAATAGTGAGGACGCGCCCCTTTCTGATTGGCAAAGTTGGTCCAACCGTGCGCATGGATTAATGAAAAAAAAAAAAAAATTCTTCGAGGCTATAATAAAATTGAGGTAAAACAATTTTGGAAAAGGATTCATTCGAGTATTCATTGTATCTAGCATTAGAATTGAGATCGATGAAAATACTGCGAATGAATATTACGTAATTTCGAATTCAGGCGCATCCAATCTATTAGCGAGTCGACCAAAAAATATTTTAATTATTCAACGTAGATTATAAATTCGTAATTAATTCTCTTTAGTATTCAACAATAATTGTTAAACTTTCTGCGAACCCCTGTTGGCTGGTCTCAGTTCACCTGTTTTTTTTTTTTTTTTTGATGGGGAAAAAAACCGAGTGACTGCATTTCACAGTTTTAAACTCGGTTCCCAAATATCTGCTTTAATTTTATCATTTCAGAGCCCCTTTGTTTATTGCTCTGCCTCATTGTGCTCGTCTCCACTAAAGCATGTTCCTTTGCCTCTCTTTCATTGTACTCGATTAATTTTGAAAACGATTAATTTTCGAAGTTGTTGAAATTGTATTTCAAGAGAGAGCATAGTTCGATTGAGGGGTAGATACCTATTGAGAGAATTCAGTTTCTTGGAGGCAATACGCGGATGATATTATGTTTACCTACGAGCTGTGGAAAGAATGCAGGGTCGGACAAAACGTTGAGAAAATCAACGTTATCTGAAATTGAACTTTTCTTGCTATCGTTTTTCCATGTTCCAAGTTCATTTAACAGCTAAATCATAATATCGCACACCTCTAGTAAACTGATTCAACTATTAAAAAAAAAATCGTTTTTTTGTTTAGGAGAGCTGTTTGAAGTTGTACAGTTTTAAAACTATCCATAGTCATTCAATTTTCAACGGATTTTTCTCATTCAAAAACCAAAAGACTCATTTTATGGTGTAGTTTTGGAATATGATGTTATTTACGCCCCTAAGTGGTTCATAAATAGCCCCAATGCAAATTGTATCCCTTTTGTGCAGGCAACAATGAAAAAAATACTAGAGTTATATTAGTTCTATTCATATAGAATACCACGTAGTTGAGCAATTTTTCTCATCGAGGTGACAGAAATTATTATTCTGTGGCCATAAATACTTTAGTAGTAGTACATTGTATGTACTACAAAGATAGTATATTTTAATATTTTTTTAACCAATTTCTACTTTCCTACTACAATTTTGAATCATTTCAGTTTTTCTTTCCGAAAATAGTAAAAAGTACCTACTATTGCAATTTCTCTCAGTGGTGGATGGTGAAGTGTCAAAGCAATGATTTGCAATAAGAAGATAAATCCACTTCTCCAAATTTTACAGGAAAGCAACAAAAAAAAAAATGAAAATGAAAATGCGTTTTAAGCGATTAGAATTTGTAGTTCGATGTTTATTTCAATACATTAATATTTTTACAAATTTGTCGGTATAACTTGATCGATGGTATTTTTAAGTGAAAATTAAACTCGGCTAATGCATCGTTTTTTCCGATTTGCTTTCAGGTGGCCTCATCACCAAGGACAATCCGTGGAGCTGCGACTGCGGTCTCGTCTGGCTGGGTCATTGGCTGCGACGTTGGCTACGAGAGACGGTCGAGATCCACACGCTGGTCATCAAGGAAGCTCAACAAATGGAGGAGATGGCGCGCGAAGCAACCTGCCTCGACCAGCGAACCAACAAGCACATACCAATCCTCGATCTGCATCCGGAAGATCTGAGCTGCCAGGCTAGCGCCCTCAGCGGAGACGGTTCGTCGACCTACCTGCTGGGTAACCATCTTCTGGGCTGTCTCATCAAAAGCATATCGGTATTCGGGCTGACGCAGTATTTGTGGTCGTTGTAGACAGTGACGAATATATGCGTTTCCTCGTTGCCGGCTGCAGTGATGGCTACAGCTATGTACTTTCAGCTACTTTGAGCGGTCCCGAGTCCGATTAAAAATCGATAACTGTATGGAAGATGCCAGGGCCGATGTCACTATAGAACCATATATTGCGAATGATGAATGATTAGCAGTGTGAAAAGCCACATATTCTAGTCTGTCTCTGTGATGACCCCAGAATGTATTCAACGAACATTACATTTCCATCTGAGGATCGTATATCGCGGAATTTTATTTTTGAAATGCTCGAAACTTCATTACACTTTTAACTGGCTGAACAACATCGGAAGATACTAAATCCGTATACCCTTTTGACTCAGTGGTTTTTTTTTTTTTTTTTTCGTGTGCTAATATCAGGCCCGTAACTTGCGCCAGGGCAGCCAGGGCGACGCCCTGACTGGCATTTTTCAAAAATAAAAAAAGTAAGACAACTGCACATTCAAAATGGGGAGGGGAGTAATTCGGAAAAACGCTCGCCCTGCCTGATGTGTCATATGCCTTAGCATTTATGAGGGCTTAGGTACAGGCCTGGCTAACGCATCTTAGTTTTTATTATTCGAGGGTGAATTTGAAAATTTTAAGCTAAATTGAAAATCGATGTATACGTACATACAGCAAAACATAGTACCTAATGATGCGCGTGCCGTTGTCACATGTCGTTGAACGGTTCGTATTATTAATATCTTGATTCATTTTCTGGGTTGGTTTGTTAATTGTTTTTAATTTTGTAATTTTCATTAATGTATTATTGTAGTTATTTTTGATGCATTGATGATGAAAGATGTTGACACATTAAAGATGTAACAGTAAGTAACTGAAACTCAACTTTTATTTCTTAGGTTTCTGACTTCTATAGCATGGAGAAATCTCTGTCTAAAGTTATTTTTCCAATATACTCTTCAATTAAATATAAAATGAGATAAGTCCGCTTCATGGTTATAAGAACTTAACGGCCAGATGGGAAATTATTAAAGTTTATATACTAATTGAAAATTTTTTTTGTTCATGCTCCATCGTAACTATTACTGTGTCTTCAATTTTCCGGATATATATGTAATCTACATATTCCTATGTAAATATTGTTTCAAATTTCCAACTTCGATCTTGTAGCTCATTTGTGAGAAATAACTTTTCTGTAACATTGTTCATAATTAGGTGTTGAAGCTTGAATAAACTTCGACACTGATTTTAATGAAATTTGATCTGTATTCATTGATCATATCAATTCAACATATTATTTCAAAAATTCTGTGTAAATTTCTGGAGAAAGTGTTATTTAGAATAATTTGTGAACGGTGTCACGCACTTTATTCAATTCAGACTCGAATTTTGTCAAGGTAACGTTGTACTGCTTAAACTTTTTACGTTGATAAACCTGTACGATGTTATCTGGTCTTGTATTTAGTGTAGATTGCCGAATCAACATTTTAATAAGACGCCAATTCATTTGTATCTTATCCAGTATAGCTATATTATGAATACTTATATTTTCAATTGCACTCATCCATGATCTTGACGAAATTGAGAATTGAGAGATCGTAAACGTACATTACTCGGAACTCTTATAGTTCTAGTATTGAAAGGCAGTTCAATATTTGAGATAACATGTTGAATACAACATTTGAAAGGTCTAAAGTAAAGAGTCTTATTAACATTCTTGCAGTTTTTTGAATATTTATTTATCCGTTTCAAAGCTTTGGGTCCTCTGATAAATCAAATATTGGGAAATGTAAGTATAGTTACCGTATTTTCAATAATTTATTTTTAATCGCCATTATAACTTTCATCTTACAGTGGGTAGGAAATCACACTTTATGTAAGATCGATTCCATGTTGATTTTATTGTTGCAGAATTGAATGTTTTATTTTTGCTGTATCAATACTGAAGTTGAATTGGCGCGCGTGTGGCATTATGGGTTGTAGCGCAATCTCTCTATCAGTTGTCGGAATTCAGTCGATATTCTTCCTGAATTTAGAAAATGAGACTCGAAATTGCTGGTTGAAATTTGTCTGGATCATATAATCCTCGATGGTGAGTAATTATTAACAGAATTTTCTTAATCTCTGACGATGTAGACTCTTTAATCATTTCTAAACCTAAGGATTCAGATGATCTTAATCCAAATCCAAAATTGGTGATGCAGAGATTTTGTCTGTATTAAATTTAGTTTACCTTAAAATTTTATCCTGTGAACAGTATGTTTGCAAGTATACCACTCATTAACCTTGAAGTGAAAACCCGAAGGGCTTATAACAAGGTGAGTAGGTGCAAAATTTTTACCAAGTATTTTTTTCTCGAAATTACGATTTTGGTCTTGTGGATCACTTCAGGTCTCAGTCACAGATAGGCTGACATTTTTCATCATTTAAAAACGGTTTACAAATTGCTTTGTGTTGAAAGATACTAGCAAACGCGATTTTTGGTGCGTATTTGAGAATTATATTTTTGAATATCCAACGTGTTTAAAAGAAAGAAAAAAAAACAATAACGGAGTCATTTCCTATTTCATCAAATGTTATTCAGTTTGCTTTTAATCCTTTGTTTGTATGTACTCGTACGTAGATGGCATCTACTAAAATTTGGTACATTTTTGTTGCAGATGAAATGATGGAAGCGGTTTTGCTGGGGTTGTTTCAAACTTGACTTTTCACTTTCCAGTTGCCTTTGGAAACATAATAGCCGGATAAAAGGTAGGTAATTATTTGAGTAGCTGTAGAATTTAACTTTTTTCCTTCCATTACTGTCGCATTATTTCAGAATCCATGTGTAAAGCCAGTTTAAAATTTTCAGTTTTTATCCTGCAGCTTGTATTTTGTCAAATTTTTTTCAAGATTAAGATTGGTAAGGGGGTTTTTGAGGTCCCTGAACCCAAATCCGGAAGCCATTTTTGGCGGCGGCTCGCGCCAAGCGAGTTATGGCAAAAAAAAAAAAAAAAAGGTCGAAAATGGACATAAATTGCGACGTAGAGTAAAAAGGGCTGCAGATTTGGTTTCAGCGTGAAAAATTACAAACTGTACATTCAAAACTTGATGTTATTCAGTTAGTTTCTAGTCTCTTATTTGTACTACCTCTATGTGATCGAGTGAAATTTAATAAAATTTTTGTTGCAGATGACACGATGAAAGCGGTTTTGCTGCGGTTTCTTTCCATTTTGAGTTTTCACTTTCCAGTTGCCTTTGGGAGCATAGTAGCCGGATGGAAGATAGTTAATTATTTGTGTAGCTTTATAATTTTTTTTTTTTTTCTCATTACTGTCGCATTCTCTCAGAATCCATATGTAAAGCCAGTTTATAATTGTCAATTTTCATCCTGCAGCTTATTTTTGGTCAATTTTATTATTTCAACAAAAATTTTTCAAAATTAGCGTTGTAAAAAAATGAAAAATAGTCGAAAATGGTTTTAAATGGCGACGTAGAGTAAAATGGGCTGCAGATTCGGATTCGGCGTGAAAAACTACATACTGTGCATATGTCTCCCGGAAAATTTCAAAAATCGTCAATTTTTGTAAAAATGAGAAGGTTAACCCCTTGGTGTTTTTTCAATTTTTTTTCAAAAGTTTTTTTCGAGATGAGCGTCGATATGGGGGTTTTCGAGGTCGCTGAACACGAATCCGAAGTTCGATTTTGGCGGCGGCTCTCGTCAAGCGAGATATGGCCAAAAAAAAGAAAGAAAAATGGTCGAAAATTGGTCTAAATCGGGACGTAGAGTAAAAATCGCTGCAGATTCGGGTTCAGCTTGATGTACTACATTCTGTGCACTCAAAATTTGGTGATCTTCACTTACTTTTTAGTCTCTTATTTGTATCTTTATGTGATCCACTAAAATTTAGTAGATTTTTGTTTCAGCTGAAAAGTGGGAAGCTGTTTTGGGTCGAGTCAAAAGACACACTCGATATGCAAGATCGACTCCGCGTATAAGAATACACTTTTGCCCCTACACGATTGGTGTACCAATGTTCAAGATCCAGTCTAAAAACCATTTTCTCGAGAAATATTTTGAATCAGTCAAGATTTATTGTAATAATTATACATTCAAAACTTGTATTTGCCAATTATTTAGCCAACTGTGAAATGAGTAAATGAGACATCTAGCCGATTTGAAAAATATGATAAAATGACTTGTAGCCGACAAACATGATAAATTGGACATCTAGAGCCGAAAAAAGAACGAATGAACCATCTGGCCGATGATACAAGCTAATTGAGATCCAGCCGACTCTTTTTCTGTCGGCTACATATCTTAGTTTCATGCCCCAATCGAAAAATGAATTTTTGCTAGATGTCTCATTTAAAAAATGAGGAAATGAAAGAGTGGGGAACTTGAGTGAAAACAAAAATTACGATTTGGGGCAAGAAAGTAAAATTTTGATGTCAGTATGTATCTGGACGTCTTCGAGTACGGATCAAGCAAATATCCATCCGTATGACTGTGCCCTCTAGGACCTCCACGAGTGGTCGCCCCCTAGATTTTGGATCTCCCCGCAGTAAGCTATGTCTTTCGGTTAGTCGGGTGAATGACAATTTCCGCGGGGGTGACCGTAAGAGGAGGAAATGACTAGAGGGTGCGAACTTACGAGTGGATATTTGTAGATAAGACATTTGGACGACAGAAAAATTTGTCTGGGCGAAACAAGCGGTTGGCTGATAGTACTGGAAAACTCGCTGATAGTGTTGGTTAGATAAGAGGATATAAGTGCGATGCTTTTGGCACCGATTATAGATTTCGCCCATTCGGGTGACGGTACCCTCTTAGCAGGGACCGACCTCCAGGAGTAGCCTGCTCCCGGATCTTGAATCTCCCCGCAGTGAGCTCAGATCTCTCGGTTAGACGTGTGAATTCAATTTCCGTGGGGCGGGCGAATTCGGAGGAATCTATGCCGGAAGGCTCTTTTTGGTATCTAGTTGGTGGCTAGATTAAGTGCAGCATATTGCTGCACTTTTTTTTAAAACTCGCACTTTTTTTTAAAACTCGCTGAGAATGTGTGTTCTTAAAAGTACTTCAGTAAAAAGACCGATCGGGCGGGTGGGAGGGGGTGGATGGATGGACGGAATTTTAAAAATTCCAAACTCGTAATTTTGAATTTTATATAGTTGTGAATTTTAATCGTGAATATTATATCTGAATTTAAAATCCTGGATAGTTTGAATTATTATTATAGTGGGAATTTTAAAAATTCTAGACTTGTAATTTTGAAACTTATATTCGTGAGGATCCAAGTCCGTGAAGATAGTTATTGTTGAAAATGTACTGTAGCATATTATTCTACGTTTTTTTGAAACTCGCTGACAATGTGTGTTGTTAAAAGTACTTAAGTAAAGAGCGACATCGGGTGGGTGGGAGGGGGTGGCTGGATGGACGGACTTTTTTAGATTCCAGACTCGTATTGTTTGAATCTTATATGGTTGTGAATTTTTTATTTGAATTTATCCTGGATGGTTTGAATTTTAATTATCGTGAATATTCCTGGATAGTTTGAATTTTAAATCGTGAATATTAATCAACGATTAATTAATCAGTTGTTTAGTCTAGAATTTTAATTAAGCTACTAAACCGTTGGTTGATTATTCACGATTTAAAATTCAAACTATCCAGGAATATTCACGATAATTAAAATTCAAACCATCCAGGATAAATTCAAATAAAAAATTCACAACCATATAAGATTCAAACAATACGAGTCTGGAATCTAAAAAAGTCCGTCCATCCAGCCACCCCCTCCCACCCACCCGATGTCGCTCTTTACTTAAGTACTTTTAACAACACACATTGTCAGCGAGTTTCAAAAAAACGTAGAATAATATGCTACAGTACATTTTCAACAATAACTATCTTCACGGACTTGGATCCTCACGAATATAAGTTTCAAAATTACAAGTCTAGAATTTTTAAAATTCCCACTATAATAATAATTCAAACTATCCAGGATTTTAAATTCAGATATAATATTCACGATTAAAATTCACAACTATATAAAATTCAAAATTACGAGTTTGGAATTTTTAAAATTCCGTCCATCCATCCACCCCCTCCCACCCGCCCGATCGGTCTTTTTACTGAAGTACTTTTAAGAACACACATTCTCAGCGAGTTTTAAAAAAAAGTGCGAGTTTTAAAAAAAAGTGCAGCAATATGCTGCACTTAATCTAGCCACCAACTAGATACCAAAAAGAGCCTTCCGGCATAGATTCCTCCGAATTCGCCCGCCCCACGGAAATTGAATTCACACGTCTAACCGAGAGATCTGAGCTCACTGCGGGGAGATTCAAGATCCGGGAGCAGGCTACTCCTGGAGGTCGGTCCCTGCTAAGAGGGTACCGTCACCCGAATGGGCGAAATCTATAATCGGTGCCAAAAGCATCGCACTTATATCCTCTTATCTAACCAACACTATCAGCGAGTTTTCCAGTACTATCAGCCAACCGCTTGTTTCGCCCAGACAAATTTTTCTGTCGTCCAAATGTCTTATCTACAAATATCCACTCGTAAGTTCGCACCCTCTAGTCATTTCCTCCTCTTACGGTCACCCCCGCGGAAATTGTCATTCACCCGACTAACCGAAAGACATAGCTTACTGCGGGGAGATCCAAAATCTAGGGGGCGACCACTCGTGGAGGTCCTAGAGGGCACAGTCATACGGATGGATATTTGCTTGATCCGTACTCGAAGACGTCCAGATACATACTGACATCAAAATTTTACTTTCTTGCCCCAAATCGTAATTTTTGTTTTCACTCTTTCTCGAATCAAAACCGTTTCGAGAATTTATTAAAAGAGTGCGCCACTTCGGTGAAAACGAAAATTACAATTTGAGAATGTCGATCGAATTTTGCAGCTGCCAAGATTTTTTTTCAAAACCAGATATACGGCTCATTTTCAAGCAAAAATAACCAAAATTTGGATCACTCATCTCCAATGAGATAATGGTCTTTCATTAGGAACCTACCGGGCAGTCGGCTAGATGCGTCAGTTTCACATTTTGCAATCGGTCAGAGATATCTCAATCGAAAACTGAGTTGCTAGATACTATTTTTGTCTTGTACCGTCAGATACATGTCATCTTCCTTTTCTTGAGGCGGCTAGATGCCAATGTATACTATCTTATACAGCCAAATCGTTAGCTACAGATCATTTTATTGCGCTAGCAATACCGTTTTAAATCAAATTTACTAAGAAGTATTTACGAAAGGGATTAAATCGGTATAATATTGTAACAATTCTGTAAAAACAAATAATAAATACGAAAAGACAGACATCAGTTGCAAAGGATACGCCTGAAAAACACGCCAAACAGGAAAGCGCCAACACAAAAATTTCATCTGTAACAAATTCACTCAATCTTAGTGTATCATTTTTTGTAAAAATAAAAAACTGAACTTTATTAATGAACGTAGTTATTCGCTCGGTTTACAACAGTAATTTCATTTTATTTTAATTGGAAGAATTTTTCATCAGATTTTTTTCAAGTTCGAAAAGAGAAAAATATAGTAGATCTAAATCGTAGTTCCTTTCGGCTTCAAAAAGAAATATTTGAAAAGAAAATGAAAATCGATAATTCCTTCTATCAAATTAAATACAAAATTGAAACAAGCAAGACCAGATGCGACGAGAAGCGAGAAAAGTACAATTCAAAACGTCAGCAAGAAACAAAGTTATTTAAATTTTAATAGTTTCATACTAAAAAAAAAACTACGAAACAATCTCTGATGGGATGGCGAAGGCGATATATGTCATTTGAAACGTTTCCAAATGCGCAAATTATAAGAATGTATCAGCATTCGTTCGTATGAAACGGATGTTCAATTGATGGCCTTCAGAAATACCAGACCCAATTGCACCATTGTGATACACTCAAAAAACAAAACTATAAAAATATCAAGCAATAGGTACGAAGTTTGATCACCTATAATTCAGATAACTATTTTGTCGTAGAAACGGCCGATACATCTCGAGCAAAACGTTTGCGTTTCTATATCCACCAAATCCAAATCGAAAAACAAGGAATCACACGTTTGCGTGTAGGTATCCATACACGAGCCATCGAAATAGTCTTCAAAAAGAGTCTGCGTCTCCGAATCGGAACACATGATCTCGTTGAAATTCGGTTTAATCAAATCGTTCACGTCGAATTCCATACTATTCGAATCATTTTTGCCTTCCTCCAAAGAACGAGTATTTTCTTTTCTATAGCCTGGAAAGAAACCGACGTTGGGATTATCCGTCGATATCATTCTCTTTTGGTCAAGCTGACTCGATAAATTCGATCCATCTAGGTTATCGTCGAGTGAGGACGACAGAGTAACCTCGGAGCTAATTTTGTGCGATTTAAGAATTTGGTCGTCTTTGTAACTGAAACTCTGGCTGCAGGAATCGTCGGAAGGCAAGATATCTGGTAAAATGTCGCAATTCGATTCGTTGACGACCAGAGTCTCTTCTTTGACTGATGTGGTCTGCGTGCTGGACGTACTGAAACTAATCACACTGCTGGTCGAACAATTGATTTCATAAATACTGCTGCACACTCTGCTGCGTTTACGTTTTCGGTGACCGAATTCAGTATTCGTTTGCATGCTGACCGTTATCCTCGGCTGCTGGTCGTCGGCTGGCTCCGCCAATTGAACTGGCGCATTCGGCAATATTTTACACATTTTCATACCGGTCTGCGTCTCTTTGGATAGGGCTGTTCTGTTTATCTTCTCCTATAGTATGAGCATCTTTGGACCATCTAAATTCTCCATGACGATCGCCTTCACATCGATCACATTGTCGACGGATTTTTGAAAATTTTGCGCTGTTAAATGAGTTTTGAGGAATCTGAAACAAAATGGGTTACAATAATAATTAATAACGAAACTTCACTGAAAGTACACCGGCATTTACAATAGTCATTAGGGATCCTCATTTGAGGCTAAGATTATTCGTTAACCAAAAAAAATACTGTTTAATATATGGAGAGATAACATACTCCATCATTTCTTTAAATTTTACATAAGCATTTTCCGGATTCGTGTCCAGCGACCTAAAAAAAACCCCATATCGACGCTAATTTTGAAAAAAAAATTTTGAAGAAAAAAAAACGAAAAAACACCAACTTCTCATTTTTACAAAAAATGACGATTCTTGAAATTTTCCAGGAGACATGTGCACAGTATGTAGTTTTTCACGCCGAATCCGAATCTGCAGCCCATTTCACTCTACGCCGCGATTCAAGTCCATTTTCGACCATTTTTCATTTTTTTACAATGACAATTTTTGAATAATTTTTGTTGAAATAATAAAATTGACCAAAAATCAGCTGCAGGATGAAAATTGAAAATTATAAACTGGCTTTACATATGGATTATGAAAGAATGCGACAGTAATGAGAACAAAAAAAACCAAATAATAAAGCTACACAAATAATTACCTATCTTCCATCCGGCTACTATGCTCCCAAAGGCAACTGGAAAGTGAAAACTCAAAATGGAAAGAAACCGCAGCAAAACCGCTTTCATCGTGTCATCTGCAACAAAAATTTTATTAAATTTCACTCGATCACATAGAGGTAGTACAAATAAGAGACTATAAGCTAAGTGAATAACACCAAATTTGGAATGCACGGTATGTAGTTTTTCACGGTGAATCCGAATCTGTAGCCCATTTTACTCTACGTCGCAATTTAAGTCCCGTTTCGACGATTTTTCTTGTTTTTTTGGCCATATCTCGCTTAGCGAGAGCCGCCGCAAAAAATGGCTTCCAGATTCGTGTTCAGTGACCTCAAAAACACCCTTTGCTAATCTCGAAAAAAATCGAAGGAAAAAAAAATTGACAAATAAAAGTGGCAGGATAAAACTTGAAAAATTCAAACTGGCTTTACGTATGGATTACGAAATAATGTGGCAGTAATGAAATAGAGAAATTTGAAATTATACAGCTACACAAATAATCACCTCTTTTCCATCCGGCTAATATGTTCCCAAAGGCAAGTGGAAAGTGAAAACTAGAATTTTGAAAGAAACTGCAGCAAACCCGCTTCCATCATTACATCTGCAACAACAATTTATTAAATTTCAGTGAATCACATACGAGATACAAATAAAGAGACTAGAAACTAACTGAATAACATCAAGTTTTGAATGTGCAGTTTGTAATTTTTCACGCTGAAACCAAATCTGCAGCCCTTTTTACTCTATGTCGCAATTTATGTCCATTTTCGACCTTTTTTTTTTTTTTTTTTTGCCATAACTCGCTTGGCGTGAGCCGCCGCCAAAAATGGCTTCCGGATTTGGGTTCAGGGACCTCAAAAACCCCCTTACCAATCCTAATCTTGAAAAAAATTTGACAAAATACAAGCTGCAGGATAAAAACTGAAAATTTTAAACTGGCTTTACACATGGATTCTGAAATAATGCGACAGTAATGGAGGGAAAAAAGTTAAATTATACAGCTACTCAAATAATTACCTATCTTTTATCCGGCTATTATGTTTCCAAAGGCAACTGGAAAGTGAAAAGTCAAGTTTGAAACAAACCCCAGCAAAACCGCTTCCATCGTTTCATCTGCAACAAAAATGTACCAAATTTTAGTAGATGCCATCTACGTACGAGTACATACAAACAAAGGATTAAAAGCAAACTGAATAACATTTGATGAAATAGGAAATGACTCCGTTATTGTTTTTTTTTCTTTCTTTTAAACACGTTGGATATTCAAAAATATAATTCTCAAATACGCACCAAAAATCGCGTTTGCTAGTATCTTTCAACACAAAGCAATTTGTAAACCGTTTTTAAATGATGAAAAATGTCAGCCTGTCTGTGACTGAGACCTGAAGTGATCCACAAGACCAAAATCGTAATTTCGAGAAAAAAATACTTGGTAAAAATTTTGCACCTACTCACCTTGTTATAAGCCCTTCGGGTTTTCACTTCAAGGTTAATGAGTGGTATACTTGCAAACATACTGTTCACAGGATAAAATTTTAAGGTAAACTAAATTTAATACAGACAAAATCTCTGCATCACCAATGTTGGATTTGGATTAGGATCATCTGAATCCTTAGGTTTAGAAATGATTAAAGAGTCTACATCGTCAGAGATTAAGAAAATTCTGTTAATAATTACTCACCATCGAGGATTATATGATCCAGACAAATTTCAACCAGCAATTTCGAGTCTCATTTTCTAAATTCAGGAAGAATATCGACTGAATTCCGACAACTGATAGAGAGATTGCGCTACAACCCATAATGCCACACGCGCGCCAATTCAACCTCAGTATTGATACAGCAAAAATAAAACATTCAATTCTGCAACAATAAAATCAACATGGAATCGATCTTACATAAAAGTGTGATTTCCTACCCACTGTAAGATGAAAGTTATAATGGCGATTAAAAATAAATTATTGAAAATACGGTAACTATACTTACATTTCCCAATATTTGATTTATCAGAGGACCCAAAGCTTTGAAACGGATAAATAAATATTCAAAAAACTGCAAGAAAGTTAATAAGACTCTTTACTTTAGACCTTTCAAATGTTGTATTCAACATGTTATCTCAAATATTGAACTGCCTTTCAATACTATAACTATAAGAGTTCCGAGTAATGTACGTTTACGATCTCTCAATTCTCAATTTCGTCAAGATCATGGATGAGTGCAATTGAAAATATAAGTATTCATAATATAGCTATACTGGATAAGATACAAATGAATTGGCGTCTTATTAAAATGTCGATTCGGCTATCTATACTAAATACTAGACCAGATAACATCGTACAGGTTTATCAACGTAAAAAGTTTAAGCAGTACAACGTTACCTTAACAAAATTCGAATCTGGATTGAATACTTGACACCATTCACGCAACTCACTTCTCTGGAGTGAAATTCTGATTTGGGATTCTGAGAAAAAAAAAAGATGAAAAAAACTCAATTAGCAGGAAGGAACTAACGAAATTAGGTGATCTAGAGGGTTGAAAAATGTAGAAAGAGAGCGCGTTCAATTTTACTGGTAGTAAGAACATAAATTAGCAAACCTAAGTAAAAAATATAAAAAATCACGGATAAGTAATGTTTGGGCCAAAGCTTCCAACTTTATCTGAAAGACTGAAGGAGGCAACTGGAAAGATAATCGGGATAAAAGTTTACAATTAATTATTTTTGTTTCGAAAGAAAAAAACTGAGACAAACAAATTTCCAAATTCCCGGCGATCTTTGTCGAAAATTGTGATAAGTAAATGAAAATCTAGATTAAATTCCGAAATAAACTAAAATAGTTCAGAAATTTCCCACTCTTTTCCTCGCCAACTGCAGATGAACAGGTGGTACGAATTCAACACAAGGTGAGACTATAGGTAAGGTAAATATAACTGCAAGGTATTCGGAGAGATATTGGTTCTGATTCTCACTCGAGAGCCTCCAGATCGATATTGAGATACACTTTCTGTTTTACCTTACCCTATTAATTTTTTACCTATACAAATTCAGCGTGATGGCTGACAGCCAATCAACATTTGCTGTTGGTTGGCAAGGGACATATAAGAGTGAGACTCGCGGACCCACTGGCAGAGACCTCCTCCCAATAGCAATTTCGTTAAACGCCAACAGACTTTCATTCTTTAAATCAGTGGCGAACGCAAGTAAACTTTGAACGGTAACTTATCTCGTTGGAGATGCTACTCTTTCCCGTTTCCCTCTCCACCAATCATCCGAATTTCAGCTCGATCCGTTGAGTCTGAAATTTCAATCAATTTCTCTCGATTGCCTTCACAAAATGATCCCACGTAGGGGTTGATAAAGCATAAAGCCATTTTTCAGTAACAGATTTGAGACCAGAAAAGGAGACGGTCGTTATACGAACAATACCTATTTTTGGAATCGAAGAGGCACTTGATGAGTTTGGCAGAGCAGCGAGAATCTCCAACTACAACAATTCTATTATTTTTGGCAACACGTGACATACAATTTTACTTACCTTTCATTTCTTTTTCGATGTTTCATTTTATTTTTATTTTTCACACTCTTCGTCTTTCATTACAGCTCGATTTAATCTTCGAAAAGTCGATAAATTTTCAGTTCTAAAATTAAAAACTTTTTTTTTTTTTTTTTCGGTAGTAGGACACAAAAAGACGTTTTCCTTTTTCGTCGATTCTTTAGGGTAGACAACAACAGAAATAATGTATGAACGACAATAAAGGTAATCGAAAGGGTGCTGGAACGTGAGCCAAAACGAATTGTTCTTATTAAATTTTGAAGCTTAAAATAGTACAGCAGTAGCATGATGAAACGCTGCCTTTAATTGCGATCAAGAGAAATCCCATATCAGCAGTTCGAGCAATTTACGAAGCGGATACGCCAGTTACCAATTGGATGAAATTTTACGTACCTATGGTGAAAAGGGAGCATTATAGTCCGTTCAAAAATAAGAAAGTCACAACACAACTCGCTCCATTGTTTTTTTAGAGTTTTCTCCAACAAGTCAAGGTGCATCCAAATATCTCGATGCATCAAATCAACCTTTATTCACTTACTGAAGCATTAGTGATTAGCTATACAGACAAATATTGATTTGAAATTTTGTAAAATACTCAGCTGCTCTTGTGAGTTCCGTATTTAGAAAATAATATGAACTACGAAGGGCTCAGAAATCTAAAATCTAATTTTTGAGAAAAAGTAAAAATCTACGCGAAAAACTATTTTTTTCAGCTACACGGTAATAAGCCTTAGTCTTACTTTTCAAGAGCATAACAGTGGAGAAAAGGGTGAAGGAAATGGAAAAATCGACCATGCCACGTTGTAGAGCGCGTAATATAATTTCGGACTAGAACTACGAGAATATTGGAAAAAAAGTGTAAGAAAATAAGTAGGCATTGCGACCATTCAGGATGAAAGAAAAACTGGAATGGTTTTTTGATCGTCAAAATTCTTAAAAATCCGATAAAAAGAGCCAAAATATCGAAAAATCCGAAAAAAAAAAGAGCCAAAGTACCTAGAATTTTTGAAAAAAGGGCCAAAACATCGGAACATCCGAAAAATAGAGCCAAAATGGATAGAAATTCGAGAAAAATCGCCCAAACCAAAGAAAATATGAAAAAAAGAGCCAAAGCACCCTAAAATTCGAAAAAAAGAACCAAAATACCTGAACAAACGAGAAAAAGAGAAAAAGTACTGAAAAACATGAAAAAAATCGCTAAAACCCCTAAAAATATGAAAATAAAGCCAAAATACCTGAAAATCCGAAAAAAAGAGCCAAATTAACTAGAATTTTGAAAAAAGGGGTCAAAACATCTGAAAATCCGAAAAATAAAGCGAAAATAGATGAAAATTCATTAAAAAGAGCCATAACACCTACAAATCCGAAAAAAAAAGAGCCAAAATACAAAGAAATATGAGAAAAAGACCCAAAACATCTGACAATTCGAAAAAAAGAGCAAAAATGTGTGTTTTGCTCTTCTTTTTCGAATTTTCAAGTATTTCGGCTCTTTTTTTCGGATTCTTAGGTATTTTGGCTCTTAGATTCGAATTTTCCGGTATTATGACTTTTTTTAAATATTTTTAGGGGTTTTGTCAATTATTTTCATATTATTGGGTATTTTGACTGTTTTTCTCGGATTTGTAGGTGTTTTGGCTCTTTCCAACGAATTTTCAGGTGTATTGGCTATTTTTCTCGGATATTTAGGTATTTTGGATCTATTTTTAATAATTCTCGCCATTTTGGTGATTTTTTTTCGAATTTCTATGTATTTTTTTCTAATTTTTTCAGGAGTTTTGACGATTATTTTCACATTTATTAGAATTTTGGCTCTTTTTATTTCAAAAAGCCAAAATCCGAAAGAAGAGAGCAGAAACTCCTGAAAATCTGAAAAAAAGAGCCGAAACACTAACAAATATGAAAATAAGAGTCGAAATACCTATAAATGCGAAAACAAGAAGACAAAATAGCTGAAAATCGCCAAAACCTCCAAAAATATGAAGAAAAATAGCAAATATACCTATAAAATTGAGAAAACAGAAAATGCATCTTAAAAATTTCATCAAGACATGAAATTTAAGAAAAAATAATGATAATAAAGAGGAATTTCAAGATCTAACGCATCCTAGGTAAGTAATTGATTTATTTGAATACGCTTAGAAGAAAACATTGAATTCAAACTATCCGGGCCAAATAAATTGACATTATGCACACATTTATACTCACTGGCTATTATACGTTCAACCGTGAGAGCACAAAGTCTACATGAACTGGGCTCAACAATTAGAATGGGACAGGTTTCCCCCAAAAGTATAAAAACACCATCGTTCGTAGACGATGTCGCATTTTTGGGTTCATTTTTCACGGATCAAATTCGTCCGAACAGAACAGAATATAAAAAAAAAAAAAAAGGTCATACCGTAAAACGAACTTTTATTACCGATTTATCGTTGCCTTTCTGAAAAGCTTTGGCGCGAGTAAATTGCTGGAAAAACATGGAAAACCATCGAGGGCAGACACTGAAGCGGTAGGCAGGGTAGGTAGAAATTGTGCCGACGATTGTTAATTACCACGTGATTAGCTCCGGCTGAAAAATACGAGTTTCAACGACCAATACAACCGCCACACGCCGTTCAGATTAAAGGGGTTCTAATTTAGAGAATCTAATTTCGAAATCTCTTCCACCCCCCTTAGCACCCACATCTGACAACAATTGGAATCGAAGCGAAATTTATAAATTACCATTACATCCTCTCGGATGCTGCTTGTTTCGATCTCCATTTTAACCTCTTCCTCTCCCATAATGGTCTTCCAATTGTGCGAGACCAAGTTTCAAAAAGGAAGCGAGTTTCATCCTCTTCACGGCCAGCCAAGTGATATAAGCGGATCAGCTCTGAAAATTAGATTAAAACGAATAAGTTACATCTAGTTGTTGAGTGTTTTTCATTAGTTGAGATACAAAAATCCTCACACCTCTAGTTTATGATGTGAAAATATTTTTGTGCGAGATAATTTAAAATAGAATAAATTACTCTGTTGAGTATAAAGGTGTTGCCAGCTGTTTACCCACAAATACAGAACAATTTAAAGTGAGTGAATATAGTTCTAACTCCAATCATAATTATAACCCAATTAAAGACCCAAATTGGCAGCTGTCTACTAGTGACAGAAGACCATCAAAAATCACATCTGACAGGCTGAATGAGGCAATGAATGAGGCAATGAAGAAAGCGATGAGGGCCTAGAGGTAATCTTCCAAAGTAGAGCCGATTTCAACGAAGGCCCAATTAAAGGAATTTCCAGAATCTCATATGTTGGCCAGATGCAAAGGACTTGAGCGTCGTGCTGGAGAGAATGCCATGCTAAAGAAATTGAAATTATTGACAAAATCGTCGCATATTCAAATGATGGAATGTGAGCTTTCGGCTTCTACAGTTAAAAATAGCGTTAGACGAGACCAAATAGCCTACAGCAATTTTATAGTAATTTTTCTTGTTCGCCACTAACAAAAATTAATTGGTTTTCTATCGAAAACCTGCTAAAAAGTCACTTGATAAGAAGATAAAATGAGTAAAAAAGCGAGAACAAAATGAAAAATCATCAAAGTTTAGGACAAATAATTTTTTTTCAATTTTCAATGAGCTAGAAGGAGGGCGAATTTCAACTCTGTGAGGGCATAGCCCCTCGTCGTCGCCCACAAAAAAGCCACCTGAGCCTGAATCTAGGGAAACACCTGAAAAAAAAATGGTCTTCGAGGTTGAAAAATGCACCCGCAACATTTCACAGATTAATTATTAATATTATTGCTATGACTGGTCTCACAAGTAGTCGACGCTTTGTATATTATTCAAACGACATAATCTTTTTTATAGTTCAGATTTAAAAGAACGCATCCAGCCAAACTCACGGGAGTCTAACCTATATTCGTTTATTAAAGGTAAGGTGATTTCGGTTTTCAATGTCATAATTTAAAATATTTTTTGGCGAATACCAGCAGTAGGAGCAGAAAACAGCATAAAATGGATTATTATTTATAGAATGAACCAACGTTCATATCTCAGTCGCCCAGAACTCGCGTTTTCGTGCATTTGTGAGTTACAGTAAAGATTTTTCAATAAAATGGTGAGTATCCATAATTTCTATTTCAGTTTTTAGTCACAAATAGTTTCAAGTTCGTGAGTTTTTTGTAAATCTATTCGAATAATTTACATCTTTCTTGTAAGATTTTCAATTAGAAGGGTGAGAAACAAAAGAAAAAAGTTTAATGTTTATGGTCGAGAAATAATTGCCTTTTTTCGATGATGAGGTATTCGATTTACGTTTTTCGTCGAGCCAAACTTTGACGAGACTGATTGAAAATGTCTGAAATATTGCACGAAAAAAAACTTTTTTAAAAAACTACTTAGATTATTTTTCCATCAAATTTGGAGGAGATACCATCATTAGGCTCCTAATTATGAGTCGCATCCACGTTCTAAAAAAAAAAAATTAATTTTTCTCAAATGTAGCAAGTAAGGTTATTTGATTCAAGTGTCTTAAAAAGTAATGATTTTTTTGGTTACGATAATTTTAATACCCTAATGGGAAAGTGTGTTACATCCATCTTGAATTATAATCGAAAGGTGAGAAAAGCAATGTAATTGCTATGCATTACTTAGATGGTAATATGTACTGTTTTTGTTGACTTGGATGAGAACTGTAATCAATTGTTTTGGAATCTAAGAGGAAAAATGCAATACTGTTATTGGAAATAAGCATAAATAAAGTTTCTTTCTTCATTTCTATCAGAAATTATCAAAAATGGACGTACACTTGTTGCTTCTAGGTATTAATTTATTTGTCATTTAAGGTTTTTTTTTTTCCCCCAAGTCCAATGCTTCATTTGAGTAGAAGAAGAAGGTTCAAAAATTGATATTCTTGAGTAATATTCAGTTTAAAGTTGTACCAAAAATGTTTTGTACAAATCAAGATAAGACATAATATACTACTTGTAAAATGGAGGAGAAATCCAAAACTTCGAACATCACTCACAAAAGTAAATTATGATAAAATAGAAATAAGTATCCATTCAAAAAAATTTTTTTCAATGCTGAACAATTGATGAGAAAATACAAAAATTTGAAAAACTTCAACTGGCCTTCTAAAATAATCTGATAATGAAGCTGACTTCACCAAATGTTTGACAAAATATTTTTAATGCCAGGATTCTAGAAAAATCTTGTAAATCGGGAATTTATAAAAGAAAAAAAACAAATGGTTCATGATGTTTGATCATTTTTTAAATTATTAATTTCGAATAAAAATTCAGTAAACATCCTCGGTATTCATAATTTTTATCAAAATCTATTATCAGCACCATTACTGGCATAACATTTTTCCTTTTTAATCAGAAATTTTAAAAAGACATTGCAATAGACATATGAACATTTGAACTAATCTAATAATTTTTAAGGAATCGCGGTGGACCCAGAAATTTATTTTAAGGACTTGGAAAAAAATGAATACGTAGAACATATCTCCTTTCACATATACCTGTGCAATTAAATTGCATGTAATTTTTTTTTTATAAAACGAAAACTATGTAAAAGGTTGTGCAGATTCTCATAAAATTCTTCCAAAAAAGACCACAGTAATATAAGGGGCGCCGACCCATCCACTCAAGTGCAGCGCTTATGAAGGTAATTCATGTCTTCATGCAGTCGAAATACTAAATTGCAAAACAATTATTTATTCACTTGCCATCGGTGCGTTTGATACCAGAGGAAACGTTCTTTAGTGAATTTCTGCATTCTCGATGGTTAGCCAAACGAAATTATTCGAGCGTTTATGCGGGAGTAGTCGTTGCCTTCGCCAAATACTTGACTGGGCTTTTGCCCTCAACTTTCACTCGTCTGCCCTTCTTTGTAAGGCTTCTTCTGAACACTCAGTTTGTGGGTTTCTACAACTTCAATCGAGCTAAGCAGCGAAGAAGGAATGAAATGTTAATTGTAGTTCTACCAGAAAGAGAGGTCATGTCGAGTTGAATTTCAGATTTTCCACTGAATGAGTTACTTTTGTAATAGACTAGATTGCATTTTTTCAAATGAAAAAAATGAGCGTCCACTCCTCACTGACTCAATTTTGCCCCAACTCTGCCGAAAATTTGATTAAGTTGGTCAAAAAGTACTTACACTTGAATGCACTTTGATAATTTTCGATTCAGAAAAATTACAGGTAGCAGACTCTGAATGGCTAAACATTCGCAACTTGAAACACTGGGACATGAATTTGGTAATTTCTTTCTCAGAAAACACTATCACCTGATACCACAGTAGATAGTAGACTATATTGATAATGTTATTGATGAGAGGGATAAAGATACACAGGGTTCTGGGGATGAAACTTGCACAAAATGATTTGAAAATTAAATTTCGAATTAAAGTCCCTCCACGCAGAGAAAATCTAAGGATTTAGATTTTATGGTGATCAAAACATTTATATTCCATCATCATTCACTTATTCGAATTGAAGACCGCTTATTTTACAAAATCGTCTCAAAAAAAAAAAACCACATTAGTATTTAAATTTTTCAACATCAAATCTGTACGAATGATTTTACTCTAATCACTATTTCAATAATACAAAAGCCAAATGTACTCCGAAACAAAATAAAACGAGAAAGAAGGTGCAGCTTTACCCGGAACGACGATAAAAGCAGCTCAAAATAATTGTTTTATTATTTTTGCAAATTTGTGCGACCCACTAATACATTTGTAGTGTATATACAAACCAGGGAGAAAAAAAAAAAACACTTTTATTATAGCACGAGTTTTGCAGTGCACCCATAAGAGTCAATCTAAATTTAGCTGCTTCTTCCGTACCTACGAAGATTTTCTTGACTTACGAATTATTTACGGCTTCGTGTTTTCTCGCTCTGGGAAGAACGTGTAAGGCCAATAAAAAAAAAAAAAAAAAACGAAAGTTTTTAAAATAGTTCCAAGCAACTGGGAATTTTTTTTCGCGAACTATGAGCCCTCAATTTGAACAATTCGATCGATTATTTATTGTGGAAAGAAAACATGGAGAATTTGGTGAATCGCAAGAATTTTCAGGTTCAAAGGGACACTTTTATTTTCTACTATGTTTTTATTTATTTTTTCTGGTTACCCGAGAATTCAACGATAAAATCGTTACATTGAATTGAAAAAAAATTAAGTATACCTACTTTACCAATAATATTTGAGAAAAGTAAAATTTCATTCAGATATTTTTTCTCGTGATTCATTTTTTCTGATGTTTCAAGATATTTGTCGAATTTTTTTTGCAATTACGTCATACGAAAGAGCATTTAATCGAAACTGACCAAAAAATTAAATAATCCATTTTTTGATCGTATTAGTATTTTTTGTGACATACCACATTCATGTTTTCAAATTTCTATATTATTTTTCCGAAAAACCTCTAATTTCTATTTTACCCACATTGATGAAAATTTGAATAGTAATTTTTACAATGCGAATAGAAAAACAGGGACAATCAAGATTTTTAGCAGAAATAACGACAAAAATAGTAAAATATATCATCTAAGATAGTAAAAAGTACAACAAATATTAAGAATTTATACCTACAGTATTATGAATAATAATTATTTTCGTAACATTTCTTTCAGTGGAGTGTTTGCCATGTGGAAAAATCAACAAAAATTTGTAAAAAATTTCAATTTTTGTCAACGTAAGCAGAACTTTTCAGTGGAACCATTCGAAGAGTGTACGATAAAAACACAATTTTCTAACTTGGTCCGATCATTTATTTTGAAATTATTTTGTTTTTGTTAGCTGGGCCACGATATATCATTCAATCCTATGCCATTGAAAAAATAATAATTTTTAAAATAAATTTTAATAATCAGTCTCAGCTGAAATTTTTTATGTATATCTCTATGATACAGATTCCACTTAGAGATTCCGCTCGAATAGAAAAAAGAAAAATAAGATATTTTGTGAAATTTTAGTAGACTTTTTCATACGGCAACACCAAGCTGAATGAAAATAAAAGATTTTCCAGAAAAATGAAAATGTTATAGCTTGAAGGTACCGAGATAAAAACCTCATTCAAGAATATCACATTTGAATTGGCTTATATTAGTCTTACATGTTCTTTTATTGGGGTCGTATCAAATATTTGGAGTCAACAAAATTTCTTTAGTATACTATTCCACATACAAGGTAAATTCTTAATTTTTGATTTCAGGCGGACAAAGAGAAAGTTAAAAAAAAGAAGGTAAAGAAAGAAGAAAAAGATGAACCACCGACTCCAGACCCTGAACCAGCAGCAGCTCCTACCAGATCTTCCTTACATCACAGCACGAAAAGTTCCAAAAAGGCAGTAAAACGATCTGGTAGTAATGTATTCTCAATGTTCAGCACACAACAGGTTGCTGAATTCAAAGAAGTAAGATTCCCATTATAATACCAAAATTTCAGTTTGAGGCCTCAGTTAAAGAAGCGTCTAGTTTTTCAAATTTAAAATACTGTTCAATAAAAATATTACACGCGACGACTAATCGAAAAAAAATGATACCACAGTATTTTTTTAACGTCAGACTGGAAAAAATTAATCTACAATTATTATCGTCACTTCTTGAGCTGAGCCAATCATTTTCTATTACATATTTGTAAAATATGTACTTGTACGTTTAGGGTTTCGCGTTGATGGATAGGGACAAGGATGGAATCTTAGGCAAGGAGGACTTACGAGGAACGTGGGACGCAGTTGGAAAATTAGTATCAGATAAAGAACTAGACGAAATGTTACACGAAGCTCCAGGACCAGTCAACTTCACCCAATTATTGTCCCTATTTGCAAACCGAATGGCAGGAGGTGAGATTCAATTTCCAACATTTCAGTTAACACGGAATTTCTAATCAAGAGATGGATTTTAAAATTTGCTGATAAAAAAAATTTGAATAAGATTAGTTACAAAACCAGGAGCGAGTTTCTAGGAGAAATTTTATGTAAACCAACAATATTTCACCGATTTTTTTTTTTTCTTTTCGCTAACCTAGGTATTTTTTATCAATGAATACTTAATACGGCAATTTATTGTTCTTTCTTCTTCCCTTAGGTGCTGATGATGACCAAACAATCCGTGAAGCCTTCCTGACTTTTGACGAAAATGGAAAAATTGATACCAACAAGTGAGTAAAATATGTAAAATGATTTTTACGGATCAAAAATACTCATTTACCATGAAGACAGAGATGAAATTTTGAATTAAATTTTGAGAAAAATTTTTAATTTGAAAACTTCTTACCACCGTACTTTCATTTTTTTTTCTTCTAAAATTTATGATTTATTAATTACATCGCAGACCCTAGACCGTCATTGATTACTTTCAACTACAATTTTTCTTTTCTTTCAGATTGCAACATGCTTTAGTGACATGGGGTGATAAATTCTCGGCGAAAGAAGTTGCTGATGCACTGGAGTGTATGGGAGCAGATGGTAGAGGATATGTTAGTACAGACGAAGTGGTTCAGATGCTGACAGCCGGCGGTGAAGAAGAAGAATAAATTTAGACACTCATCATAAGTTACGTAATTTTTTCGCAGAAATGTTTTTAAATAAGATCTAAAAACACTTCGAGTATCATTTTGAAACCGTTATGTTAATGCTGTACAATATCGCGAATTTTGTGAAAAACATCAAGATTTTCAATTCGTTAAGCCTTCCATAATTGTAGATAAATCGTAAAATAAAAAAATCATTAAAAAAACAAATAAAAATGACGAATAGTCGATGTCTTTTACTTGAAAATTAAAATGAAAAATAAATAAAACTAAACTATGCGACTGATACTAGAAAAAAAAAAAGTAAAAAGGTAAAATTAATAGAGAAAAATGTAGAGAGGAAAGATTAGTTTAATTGAACGAGAATTATAGGTCCTGGGGGATTGAAAACTGTGCGCTAATTATCTTCTTTTTTTTTCAGTTCATTTGAATACCAGAGAATAAGCTATTATGGATGTTGCTATTTACTAGATATGTTAATTGTTCACGCTCAAATCAAATCTGCAGCCGGTTTTGCATTACGTCGAAATTTAGAACCATTTTGGAGCATTTTTCACTTTTTTAGGCCATCTCACTGGGATCGAGCCGCAGCCAAAAACGGCTCGTAGATTCGTAATCAATGACCTCAAAAACCCCATTCCCGTGCTAAACTGGGAATTTTCATTTCCTAAACAAAATTTAAGAAATGCAAAGGTCTTAACCTTTTTGTACTATGAGAAATTTTGGTTGAACTAAAATTGGTTTGTAAAATTACCAAATCATCTGCCTCTAAGTTACAGAACAATGTAAAGAATTTGACTGAAGAAATAAGTGTTTAATGGGACATTGCATAATTCGAAATAATCTCCGGATGAAAAACAGGGTCAGAGACATTTCTGTAAAATTCAAACTGATAAGAGAATTAAATAAAAAGTTCAAAATAAAACGGCGACTACGCGGAGATGAAAATGTGGTTACCAGCAGCTGACGTATTCTCCTTCGTATATTATTATATCCTCGAGAAAACTGTGTCAATTATGAAAAGCATTTTGCACACGTGGTTTAGACACAACGTCACCAATGTTTCGCCAAAATACGGATACTCTCACTCATTAAAATGGAAATCCTTTCATTTCCAGCGTCCCCTATCTCCCAAAAAAAGGGCGACGATCGATAGCAAAGAGCAGCGGGATTTCTGTCCACTCGAATAATTTCGTAAAATAAAAATAATAATTTCCACATCTTCATCTTGTTCTCAATGGCCACCAACCTCCGTCAAATTTGTTGCTGTACTATTTTATTCTGTATTTTCAGTACAGAGTCAGAGAATATAGCCCCGTTTCCAATTAAGGAAGTTACAAAGAATCACCACTAACTTATTTATTTTACACCGCAACTTTGGTAAACCAATTTCAAAACGATTTCCACGAAACTGCAACGAATCCTTTTCGACTAACCAATTCACATCACGTAGATGATATCGAACCTTTTTGTAGCCAGGATGCAGAAGGCGGCGTTATTTCTGGCCCTCCATCCACGTTTCTTCGTTTTGAGTGAGAATTTGTCAACAATCTTTCAACGTTGGCTTGATGAAATTATGAGTTTTTGAAAACCAAACAAAACAATATCAGCATTTATACCCTCTAAAGAAAAATAACATTTAATACACCCCCAATAGGTATTCCGTAAAATTGAACTAATTTTTGTTTGTTCACTACAACATAAAAAAATTCGGCTATTTTGGTTATCTATAGTGAGGCGGGCATTTTCATTGGGAAGAGAACAGAATTTCAAATTTTGAAGTAAAGAGTTGAACAGAATGAAAAATAAAATTGAATCAAGAAAAAAATTCAAAAATAATCTTTCTTTTCGTATGGGTGAATGAGAGAAAAAAGGAGTCTGTACCAAAAATACAAATTAATATCTGCATACTAAACATATTATTATAACAAACAAACAAACCAAGATGGCTTTAGATAAGAAAGGTTATATATATCAATGTTATATTGGATGCTTCATTTTCATCCTCGAATATTTTCAAACGCACATGGCTCCAAACAAATAAATAATATAATTTCTCCTAAAAAATTGCCAGATGCTCGATTCAACTCATTTTTATTCAATTCGATTTTAAAAATTAGAAATCTTTCAAGTTTTTCTCGATAATTGAAATTACATAATAACCGAAAAAATGATAGAGGGTTGGTATTGATAATATTTCAACAATTTAACAATTATCAAAGTATTTTTACATCTTTAATAGTTGAATCAATGAAAATATAATGATAAAACATTTTTTTTGAACTTTGAAACCAGGTTTAATCCTATTCGATGCTGATTAGCAAACTGAAAAAATATTTTCTTGATAGTTGTATTGATGACGCAGATTCGCGATGAGTCGATATTTTCAAAACATTCTAAGAAGCAGTCAATATCATCCTCATTGACGGTATATTGTCCTAAAAATCTTCGCAATTTCATTTTCTCAACTCAAGAATGTGAACTATACTTTTCAGAAAAACGTAATGGGACCAATCGAATGCAATGATATTATGAGGCAGAAAACAAAACTGAACTGAACTGAAAAAAGGTTACGAGACAGGTTACGATTTGGTGGTGCTGGGCATGGAATAGGGCAATAGGCATACCAACTCAATATGACTGAAATACCCAAAATTCCAAGAAAGTGGAAACTAAAAAATTATTTTAAGAATAAAAGTATGTTTCAAAACTTTGCATTTTCCTTATCTTTTTCTTATCCTTAATTCATTCCGGTATTTTCCAAGTTCAGCCTTTCGTTATAAAAATTACAAAATTTCAACACAAAAACAGAAAACAATGACAACGAAGAGAGTGAAAAAAAAGTAAAACGAAAACGCTTTCATAATTTTAAGCCGTCGCGTCGTAATAAACTCGAGAAAAATTAAAAAAGTTGATAATTTTGCACAGAAAAAAAAAAAGAAAAACTCAAAAGAAAACCAACAGCTTCGAGCGAGCCCTTTTAGTAAATTGGCGGCGTATAAAATTATGCATTTGTGGCAAGAAAATATAAAATGAACGAAAATTTAAAATTGAAAATGCAGTCACAGCAGCAGCACACTGGGATTGGAAAAAACAAATTCCCTGGCTGGTAAATAAAACTTCTATTTTTCAAGTAGGAACAGAACAGAAATCTCGGTCGAAATGAAACTGAAAAATTGAATGCAGTCTCCACATTGTATATTAATCAAACATTTTCTCCAAGTTCATTTTTTTCTGAACGAATTAGAATATTACGATTATTATGATGAAATTTTTCGTGATTTATTAAAATTGTAAAAAAACCAAGCTCTACTAGAATTCATGAAAATGTACGAAAATTAAAGAATGGAGCTCGAACAAAAAAATGACGGTTTTTGACTAATCTTAGCATCTTTTTCACATGCTGAGAGACCAACATAATGAAGAACTAGTAGGTAGAACATGCATCATTTTTAATTCCTGTTTTTCATGCGCAACACTTCTACCGCACACTATGTGCCTACAAGGAAATGTACGTAATGAAAAATTCACTGATCTAATGGCAAAAGCCAAAAGGTTTCACAAGCGAAAGGATAATCGAACCGGAAAAAAATACATTGCCCTCTTTCCTGGCTTAACTATCCTTCGGGCCAGTAAATTTTCTTCATTGCTCGAAATGTTAATAGTATTTTGGACCTTTCGATAACGATATAAATTCACTTTCATTGCTGCTAGTAAGACGTAAATTGCTCTCCGGAAATTCATTCGTCTCAAAAGCTAGTCCAATGAAAATTGTAAGGTAAAAAAATAAAATATAACGTAAGTGGGGAAAAATAATTCAGTATGACCTTATACACCTGACACTACTTCGTTTTTTTGAAGAAGCTTGGGGAAGCGGGTGGGGGTGGACTAATCAAAAGAATCAGAAAGTGAAAATTACTTTTAAAACGAATTTCAAAGAAAAATGTCGACCATTCACATACTGGGTGACACCAAAATACAATAGAGAAAGAGAGTGAGAGAGAAAATAAAATTCTGACGTCAAAAATACAAAGATGATTACTCATTAGTTTTCAGACAATATACAACGGATTAATCCTTTCTCTCTGTCCTCATATTCTTCCATACGCAACCAAACATCAAAACAAAAATAAAAATTGTGAAACATAGAAAGCTTTCTTTCTAAGCCAAACAAGTCACTACAAATCATGAGAGAACGAGATACCGAGTAAGTTAACAAGTACAGACCATTCCAAAAGAAAATCGTAGAAGGAATTTATTTTGAATAATTTTGATTTTTAATCAAGAGGGGTACCTATTCTGCATTTTCATTGTCAATATGTACCATTATTCTTTAAATACCAGAGATGGTTTTCGAATATTTGTGCAGTAATTAGTCGATAGTTTGTCCTTCAGACTTGATAAAATGTATAAAATGGTAGAAGAGAAAAGATTAGAAAATGGAAATTCCTAGATTGTGTGAACCAGTTCCAGACAAGACTTTACATTGTTCTTTTCTAATAGAGCAGCACGTGTGCAATACGCAATGCACAAGGGCGATACTACGATGGTATAATTTCAATTTAAATAATATACCACGTCATCAATTACGGTATTATTGTGACTTTTGTACCACACATTCATTTAAATAGATTATCAACATTTCGGTCTGCACCAGTTACTTCAGTCTCTTCAGTGAAAATCAATTTATCAGCGAAAAATAACGTTCTCGGTATTGTTCGTGTTTTATTAAAATTTATACGTATCAAGTTAATCAAATAATTTTTAAAATTAAAAAATTTTATCCGGAGCGGTAAGTAGATGGAAAATATATAATTTATATTACGAACTGAAAAGAACTAATTTTAACATTACTCTCGAGCATTACATCACAAGATTTATTTTTGTATTCAAATCAATACAAGAACAGAACAGCTTTTTCTCCCAGCTTATTCTTTCAACTTTCGACCTTTTTTATTTTTGTATTTATTATTTTCAGACAAATTTTTTGGGTTCATTATCACTTTCAGATCAATCATATCATAAGACCGACTTTTGTTAAGTGCCGATTACAGTCAGTTTTTGCGAGCTTGCTTTTCATGAGATTAGAAACGATTTATTATCAGCATTTATTTTAAACAAACGTACCCGTTAGATTTCAAATTTTATCAAGTGACACCTGAAATAATGTGTTTTTCAATGGTCCACTTTGGAAAATTTCTGAATCTGCCCGTTATTGTGACATAATTAAGTGCTGGGTATGAAACTTATCAGAAGAACTTACTTCCATAATGGCCAAATTACATTTTTTCAAATTTACGAAAACAGAAAAATGTTGCGAAATTGGCACTAGAGAAATCGCGAGCAATGACGGAAGTGTAATAAAATCGATTTGCCAAATTCAATTCGGTAAAACTTGACTCGACTAAAGCGCTCCGTTTTGGAATGCCATCAATATTCTATCTCCAAAAAGAGTTTTCAAGACAGTTTTATTATATTGCAGATTCTAGGCAATAAACCACAATGACAAATATTTTAGACGATGGTTTGACCGCAAAAAGTCTCTTTGGTTCAGGAGAGGGACTTACATATGCGTAAGTTACATTTTAGTTGGTGCAAATATTTCATTTTTTTTACAACTAATTTCAAAAGAAAGTTCTTTTCATTCAAAATTACAGAGATTTCATCATCTTGCCAGGATATATTGACTTCACAGCTAACAAAGTGGTAAGTATATCCAATTCGTATCTGACATATTTTTCAGAAAATTGTTAGAAATCGGGGCCATGAATTTATCTGTATTTGCTTCGTCGGCAAATACAGAAAAAAAAAAAGCGTGTAAGACGGCTATTGAAAGGTGTAATGATCGATGTTCGAAGCGATATTTTGGTCAAAACGAACCCAAGAAAATAGTTACTACCTACACCCTTACAATTAACCGCCGTCCATACATGCGTCTTGGCATGACACCCTAATTTGGCGTAGTACGGACCCAGCTTTATCAAGTCTTATCAATAACAATACATTTCTTTCAGAATTTAAACTCACCTCTGACGAAGAAAATTACTCTGAGTGCACCTATGGTTTCCTCCCCAATGGATACGGTGACGGAGTCAGAAATGGCTGTGGCAATGGCTGTAAGTAACCTGAAAAAAAAAAAAAATTGAAATTTAAAATCAAAGAATTGTAAAGAATTGTAAAGATCTATTTGACAAAAATTATTATTGTTCTGTCACCACACGATATCGCTATTATGAGTCCTAAACCTGTCGAGTCTTGTTTCTTTACAGCTTTAGCAAGAATAGAAAAATATGTATTATGTTGGTACGAAAAAAAAAAAAAGACTTAGAAGATATTTACATATATGATATAAGAAATTTCAAAACTTTATTCGTTAATTACCATTTTCATTAAATTAGATTCAAGTTTAATCAAGATCAATAATTTCTGCCATCAAGTCGTGACTCATGACCAAACTCTAGTCGAATATAGGCTTCAATCACACTCATAAAGTCTCACTCACTTCGCTTTACTTGCACATTCCTTAGCCCAATCATTAATTCCGAATAATAAGAGACACTCGCATACCTTTTATCTGATTTGCACAGCTATGTGGAGGAATTGGTATAATTCATCACAATTGCTCCGTCGAATTCCAGTCAGATGAAGTGAGAAAGGTCAAGCGGTACAAGCATGGTTTCATAAATAATCCGATAGTACTATCACCTAAGCACACCGTAAGTATTGAAAATAATATAAGTCTCGAGGCCATATTTAGGGATATTGCGTTCAAATTGTGAAACAAATTCAATATTACAGGTTGCTGAAGTTCGTCAGCTGAAGAAAATACACGGATTTGGTGGTTTTCCAATTACAGACAATGGTCAACTTGGTGGGAAGCTATTGGGAATTGTCACCTCAAGGGATATTCCTATAGTTGACACGAACAACGAATTAGAGAATCGTGAATTGAAAAGCGTAAGTTAGTTTCAAAATTTGCACCACTGTTTTCATCAAAAAAACATCGGGAGAAATTTGAAAACTTACAAATACATGTAACAATCTTGTAACGAAAAAGTCATCGACGACAATGTGTCTCAATATAACTCCGGAACTTGGACTCTGTATGAGTCACATCAATCACATACTCGGAATAATAATGATTATACTAAAATAAAATATTACAAAATATACGAGCAAACTTTATAAGTACTAGAAATTAACTCACCTGATTCTCAGGAATCTCATGTTGACATTAACAAAACACGTTACTAAATTACCAAAATATTCAGCATTATTTTCAAATTTCAACTGACGGAGTTGTAATTTTCCAAAAATATTTTGAAAACAATCATTAAAATTAAAACATCCATGAGGCCACTTCATTTTTCCGTTTTTTTTTTTGTTTTTCAATTTTTTCGATTGATCTTTTTTTTTGTCTATTTTGGCTTTCAACTGTCATACTGTCATCCATTCGGTAGATCGAAAATTCGAAATTCGCCAAAATTCGCCTTGTTCGTATTGGAGAAAATATATCACGTGACTAATTCAAAATTATTTTTCCCGGTCATTTTTTGATCGAACTTTTTTCCGTTTTTTTTTTTTCTCCGGTCGATCTTTTCATCGTTCGTTTTGTGATTTTTTTTTGTGAACTCGTTTTTCAGTCGATCCCAATGTTTGCCTTCCTCTCATCCCTCCCAAGAAAAATTACAATAAAATATGTTCTTTTTCGTAGACTTTGGGGAGCGTTTGCCCATCCTCCCATAAATATATCCGAAAAAAGTTGAAGATGACCCAGAACTAGTTTTTTCCAATTTGAAAATCATAAAAGCCACAACCTGTACAATTTTTTTGTTTTACTCAAAAATATAAAATTTTGACCCCAATAGACTAGCGGATACACCTCAACTGACTAGGTATATAGATCATTTCCCATAAACAAAAAACAACAGAAAATGAAAAATTTTTTTTGTTTCACTTAGGTTATGACTAAATTCGAGTCATTAATTACTGCCAGATCTGGGATCACACTGCAGGAAGCAAACAACATTTTGGAAACTTCAAAAAAAGGAAAGCTTCCAATAATTGACGAGAAAAGTCAACTTATTTCGTTGATATCGAGAACCGATCTGAAAAAAGCCAAAGATTTTCCTAAAGCCTCAAAAGACAACAATAAACAACTGCTGGTAGGAGCAGCGATTGGTACCCGACCAGAAGACAGGAAACGTTTAGATGCTCTGGTGGAAGCTGGTGTTGATGTTGTAGTGATTGTAAGTACAACTTTGGCAATACCTACTTGAATATTTAAACACCTATTTAGAAGAAGGGTCTGGTAAAAATATTTCAATTCTGTCGAAATGTGGATTAAGCTATTAAACTGGTGTTGATTGGACGTAGAAGTTTGAGTACAAGTCCTACTAATTGGCTCACAAAATATTTAAATTATTTTAAAATCTAGATTATAAGTCTCACAAGTGTTATCATTTATCTTGGGTCTCTATGACTTGATATGAGTTTGAAACCCTACAAAAAAGACTTAAAACAAAAATAACAGCTTTTGATTACTAAAATTTTATTTCATTTGGTAAACTTTCGCAGCTCAAAAATATATCTACAATTCAAAAGGATTTTTAATAAGTATAATTGTTTTTCGCCTTGGGTTTCTGGTAACTGAAGTTTTTCAATTACATACTTTTCTATATATAGTCAGTACTCAGCACATTCAACCTTAGAACCTAATTCAACTCTCGATTACCCCAGCATTCAAGATTGTCTCTGAACTCTTTTTAATCATAATTTTATTTTTATTTTTTCAGGATTCATCTCAAGGTAATTCTATTTTTCAAATAGAATTTATAAAAGAGATAAAAAAGCAGTATCCACAGCTTCAAGTAATTGGTGGAAATGGTATGTAATTTTTCAATTTTATAACAAATTAAAAATTTTGCCTGGTTATATTACTACATAAATGGACTATGGACTGATATTTCTGATAAGATTTGTGATATGTTTTCGATAAAAATATTGGTAAATTTTCAAGAAAAGTAAGAAATGCATTAAATAAATATGATGGGAGACTTGTAAGGGCTGAACTATAATTATTTCAAAATACCACGTCTATACCACAAAAGACCTTTCATATTGAATTTTGATGATAAGTATGGTTTTATTTGATTTTTCGAAACTCTGCCAAAAATTCAGAGACAAGTTCGAGGTAGTATCTGATTTTACATAAGCTCCTATGTTTTATAACTTTTCTCAAAAGTATGGTTGTGGAGACTTACGAGGAATTTCTGTAAGAATGACAATATCTCACAAATTTTCTTTTCACATAACTTATCAAATAACATGAACCACTTTGCACTACCAATGCTTTCAAATAGAAAACTATGCAACTTCTCACAAAGGGAAACTTTTCTAGTTGTCACAGTGAGGCAAGCTAAAAATTTGATAGAAGCTGGAGCCGACGGTTTAAGAGTGGGTATGGGCTGTGGATCAATTTGCACAACCCAAGAGGTTATGGCTGTAGGTCGACCACAAGCTACAGCCGTGTACAAGGTAGCAGAATATGCCAAAGACTTCAATGTCCCTGTGATAGCAGACGGTGGTATTCAGTCTATCGGGCACATTATTAGGGCACAAGCTCTAGGCGCTTCAACGGGTAAGGGCTAATTACACTGACTGATATCAAAGTCTGAAATAGCTGAGGCTAAGCGTATATATAACAACATAAGTTACGTTGCAGTGATGATGGGATCTATGCTAGCTGGTACATCTGAGGCACCAGGAGAATATTTCACCATGGAAGGTGTGAGGGTGAAAAAATACCGAGGTATGGGTAGCTTAGAAGCAATGAGTCGATCGGATGCTGGTGGTGCAGCCAGCAATAGATACTTTCACGAGTGAGTATTTTATTCAGATGCAATCAGAAAAGTGCGACAATTTATGTATTTCTCAACTCCAATATAATCTGTTGCAGAAAACAGGATAACATTAAAGTGGTCCAAGGAGTCAGTGGTCATATAATTGACCGAGGATCGGTGTTCGGACTTGTACCTTATATTTTATGCGGTTTAAGGCATAGCTGCCAAGATATTGGTGTAGACAGCTTGGAAGAGTTGAAGTAAGATAATCAAAACTAGTTTTCATCAAATAAAAATTTCAAATTTCAAATAATTTTGAAAAATGAGAAACTGAACATGTTTGTTAAAAATTAATCATCTTAATGGTAACATATAATATTATCCCAATATTTACTCTTTTCTCTAAACTAGTTTAAATATTTCAGGAAAAGAATGTACGCAGGAGAAGTGAGATTCGAAAAACGAAGCATATCTGCTCAAAATGAAGGACGTGTTCACAGTTTACACAGTTACGAAAACAGTTCTTTACCAAAAACTCTTTTTTAGGTAATTATTTTTAAAAACATTTTTGTATCATTTGTGAACTTATTGATCGTTTTTATTAGCAATAGGTACGGTATTATTTTTGTACTTTCATGACGACAGTAAAACCAGTGTTAAAAATACAGTTTCTTCTTTTTATAATAGTTATATAATTCCTAATTGATATCTCACTTAGTTAGGTAATAAATATACGTAACATCATTACGTTGATACCTCATCATCTTCAAATTGATAACAAATATTTTCCCTCGTTATGAAATTTAATTGAGCATTAATGAAATAAGTACCTATTTTATTTTTATTTTTAATTATCCGAATGGAAGAAAAAAGTTTGTCAGTCAAAGGTTAAAAAGTAAAAGTTGTAATATGGAAAGATTTTATGAGGAAAACAAAAACAACAATAAAATGAACTCACGAATCATTAAAAACAATAAAATAAAATTTCCTAAAAAAAAAGTTGAAGAACTTCAATTGCTCAAAAACTGTTTTACAAATATCCCGGTAAGGGTTATGGGGGTAAATCCAAGATGAGTTCATTTAAACCTTAAAGGTCCACGTGCGGTCTATAAGATCCCACAAAATATTCAATGTGTAATATTCGCTAAATAAGGTGAGCTTGCCAGATATGGTACTGAGGTAAAACAAAGGCATATTAATCCTACCCTATTATTTCCTGTGAAGAGCATTGCAGCACTCTTCTCCGTGGCGTTCGTATGAAGGCTGGAAAAATGAATACAGTCTTATAGACCCCAAGAGAACTTCAATAACCAAAATGCAAGTTACTACTAGACGATGAGATGTATGGTAAATGTGAAGTCGATTCGAAACCTATCAAACTCAATTTTCGTCAAGAATAACCTGTGGTTTGAATTTCAGTCCTATTGGTTCCCTGGTTGGTATAATCTCAATTTGTTATAATTAAAGGAATTCGTTACTTCAAAAACCCATGTAAAATCATCGACAAATAAAGTCAAAATTAAAAGACAAAACTCACAAAAGCAGAAGTACGTTACTACGTACAAAAATGTTATTAAAAAATATTATACAACTTTCATTAAACAAAAAAAAAAAAAAGATACAGGCTTAGAACATTATTTTCATCAAAAAACGAAGAATTCAGAACGTTGGTTTGATATTCTGCTTTTCGAGTTCGGCTCTGGAAGCATACGTAATAATATGAGAAGAAGCATATAACAAAAATATTTACCAATTACCATTTCAGAAACGTGAACATGGATTCATTTCGTACACTGACCTCAGCTGGACGCTAAAATCATCTTCCACGTTATCATCATCCCAATTATCTTCCCAGACGTTGAGATCTTTTTCATCTTCATCTTTTTTCGTCCAGTCTAGAAAGGAAAAGACAAATCAATATACTAATTTTGCCTGTAGAGAAAACTAGTCGCACGTTTAGAACAACAATTTGTTGGATAATCTCAACACAGTAAATAGAATCATCGATCAACATAAGAAATGAATATTTTCTTACCTTGCGTTCGGAATTCCTCAAATTCGTCATCTTCTTCAAGAGATCCTAAATTTTTCTTTTTCTTGTCTTGTTTTTCTTTCTCCAACTTTTCTTTGTCGGCCTTCTCCTTTTCATGTTTCGTTTCTGGTGCCGGTGTCATTTTTTAATAAATAGAATTTGAAAAACAGAGAAGATCTTTCCGAAAATCACTCAATGAAAAACGTGAATAAAAAAGAGAAATTGAATTTATAGCAATGGAACGCAACAATATCTCAAATTTTCAAAATTATTCAGCATAAATAAAAAAATACAAAACCACTACACATAAAATGATAATGCATTAAAATTTTTATTCTCTTATCAAAATCTGATCAAAAGTATTTCACTTTTTCACAGAGCATTCCACAAATACAAAACCAGAGCACAAAACGGTCCTCCACGAGTCACTACTCTCTAGTCTCTAGTCACTTCGCAAAAACCAGGCCAAAATCTGATACCTAACGAAATTAGAAAACAAATTTTACTGATAAAAACGTGATAACACCTTATGAAGAAAAATTAAAAACAACACAACAGATGAAATTATTAGTTCAGTTTAAAATTTGACTTCAGTAATTGTGGTTTTCGGACCTCGGTGTTTGCTCCGTGTCTTCTACTTTTTTTCTTCAGTTGTTCTTGTTGCTAACTTTACCCTGCAAGTACGATTTAAATGGAAAACAGATCGTCTAATTCTGCCACAAAGTACGAATAAAACCAAGCGGACTTGCGAAAATCGGAGGCCGAGTCTGAAACCCATGTTCCTAGTCACATTTCCTGGTACATCATTCGATCAACCTATTTGACATCTTTAATGGCAGCTAAAATCAAGCTGATAGATCCACCCAGCTCTGCAAGCTCAGAAAGGTAATCCCATTTTACAATTAATTCTGGGTATTTCAGCCCGCACCTCGTTAATTAAAAATATTATTCGTCGAAGAGAAAGATACTCTACAAACTGATGCGAATTCAATATTTTTTTCTCAAAACTAAACCATATCTTCCCACAAGACGAATCTTTTTATTCTTCGTAATAATCAATTTTTTTTTCAAATTTTTCAATTTCTGTCAATCAAACTGCAATTTATTCCTATCATGGCTCAGTGGTTCGCTTTCAAAACTAATTACTGTATTTTCTTAGAAATAATATTGAATGCATTCTTTTAGTTTCATATTGAAACAAACTGATCATTGAAACATCTAAAATAGATCTGTGCGAAATGTTGCCACAGCAACCAATAAATCGAGAATCCTCTGAGGAATTCTATCTTTTGAAGAAACACATTAATAATCCTTACGCACTTGGCCATCTCAATAATGCTCTATTAAATACTTGAGAAAACCAAAATACGTGATTAAATATTCAGATAGGTGAACGAAGTTAGCAAAATTAACCCAATTAAAATTGCGTAACTGGTCCTTTCTCAATTCTAATTTGTTTTTCTCTGTGAATTCAAACTTCATTCTTATTTGCAGCGACTCGACCGACAAAGAAAATGCGATACTCAATGACGTTGATGTTTTGGAAGAAGAAGCAGATCACAAAAATGGCTCTTCTACTATCGATATCATCACTCCCATCGTGGCTCCAAGATCTAGTAAGTTTCAATCCCCACAAAAAAACCAGCTGATGTATCTCGGCTGCTACCGAAAGAAAAACCAACCTGGAATTACAGGCACTAGGGCTGTCAGAAAGTTACATTTTTCGGTTTGTTCTCTGATTCTAGCTCAGATCCAATGAATTGTTCACAAGCCTTACAAAAATATCAATCCACTAAAAATCAGGTTGCAGGTCCTCCTTTCCATTCCCTTCACCTTTATACTCGTACGTCAAAAGTTTATATTTCTGCTTCATTCGCGAGAGGGAATTTCATTGGGTCTCACTTTCATTGTTCTTTTCTAAAATTTATCTTTTAGATAATGATTTATCCAACGATTTTGTTGTACAAAAAAAAACTAACAACGAAAAAGAACAAAAAAGAGGAAGATAATAGACACTACTAACAATTTTCATTGCAGATTAGGGGACTTGATGAAACAAGCGCCTTGAAAACAACAACCATTTAGGAAAGTGTTATATGGTTCATTTCGTGTTCGCTTTAGAGCTATTTATCTGCAATCAACAGGTTTGGTTTTCAAGTAACCCGACAAATAAATGCAAGTTCCTCTCTCTTTCTCTCTCTTCCATTCTCGATGAACCTATTTTCTAACACAATATCACAATTTTTCACGAATATGAAATCACTTGCACTTCCCTTTTCTGTGCTTGCAACTGAATTCGTTAAAATAAATTCTTTAAGAATATGAAAAAGATTGAACTTATGAGAAATTCTATCTTAAAATACTTGTACGATTGCTCTTGAGTTTTGTATAGTATTGAGTTCATTTGGCCTCATTGAAAATTTGCTGTCAATTTTCCTTCTGGTTTGCAGGTTCTAAGATAATAAATCGCCAAAAGATGTCCGTCGTGAATCAGTCGATCAAGAAGACGGTTTCCGAATCGGTGCTCACATCTCAAAAGCGAACAATTTACACTGCTGGACGTCCTCCATGGTATAATACTGCCGGTCAGCAAGTAGAGCCATTCGTTATAGGTACTCCAGATACATTTTCAATAATCAAACTGTTTTAAGTGATGTCTTCATTACACGTCGCCACTGTTTGCAGGTATATGCGGAGGCAGTGCCTCGGGCAAAACCACCGTCGCCCGTTTAATTATCGAAGAACTGGATGTTCCTTGGGTTACCTTACTCAGCATGGATTCGTTTTACAAAGTAACCCAACAGTTTATTCTCTTCTTCGGGTATCACGTTGCGTGTAAAACAGTGTCTTTTGATTCTGACATTTTGTCCCCCAATTGCAGGGAATATTAAATGACGAAGATAAAATATTAGCTGCTAGAAGCGAGTATAATTTCGATCATCCGGATGCATTTGATTTTGATCTCTTGAAGTCGACCTTACACCGGTTAAAAGAAGGAAAGAAAGTCGACGTTCCTATTTACAATTTTGTTTCTCACGCGCGCGAAAGTAGAACCGTAAGTTGATTTTATAAATTTACATCGACTTGAAAAGTGAGCGTCTTGCATGCGATAAACCTCCGCTCGTGATTGGTCGTTTTTACCAGCATAGCTCATTACCAAATACTCTTCTACGTTGTTTTGTAACGATTAAACTTAACATTTTCGATTTTCTTTTTCTCTAACATTAAGCGACAACAGGATCAGCCCGCATAATTAGGCTGATGAAAATAACCTCTTATAAATACACGCGAACTACAGCAGTATTATTAATCAAAAAAATAAATCTAGTGGAAGTTATAAAATCGTTTTGTATTTTAGAAAACAATGTACGGTGCCAATGTTGTGGTATTTGAAGGCATTTTAGCGTTTCATGATCCTGGCGTATTAAAGGTAAATATTTTGATATGTTGTTCTGATTGAACATTACGCAAGTAGTACTCAACTGTGGCAATTCATTGCAGATGTTGGACATGAAAATATTTGTTGACACTGATGCAGACGTGCGATTAGCCAGACGTTTGAAACGTGACATCATTCAACGTGGTCGAGACTTAGATGGTGTGCTCAAACAGTACTTAAAATTTGTGAAGCCAGCCTTCTCGCACTATATTGCTCCTAGCATGCAGCATGCAGATATCATCGTGCCCAGAGGTGGCGAAAACACTGTTGCAATTGGACTAATAGTGCAGCACGTACACAGTCAACTACAGCAGGTAATTTTTCATAACTTGGTTTTACAAAAAAAAAAGCAGCGAATATTTGACTAGTCAATACACAACCACTGAAACCTCATTGTAGCTCTGCATATGAATCACAACATGCAAACATTTCATTACTTTTATCTATCCTTCAACTCGTGTCTTTTTCAGAATATGTACATCATTTTTTAACCTTGGTGTCTTGTATAGTTGTACAAGTAATTAATAATGGTGGAAATAATTTTTCAGAGAGGATTTGCCCTTAGAGAGTCTCTCGTGACGCTGAATAAAGGTCAACCACTTCCTGGCTCGCTGTATATCCTTCCAGTCACTCCTCAGATTAAAGGCTTACATACTTTTATTCGAAATAAGGAAACCGCACGTGATGAATTCGTTTTCTACTCGCAGAGGCTAATGCGGCTGGTGATCGAATACGCGCTCTCATTGTTACCATTCAAAGTAAATATTTGGTGTGGGGAAAAAATAATTCAAGTCAAATTTTGTCGATTTTTTTTTTTTGCCCTAACCGATTTATTTCCAACTCGCATCCCTCGTATAGAAATAACACTCTGGCTTGAATGTATACTAACAGAGACATCACAATGTACACAGTGCAGAAAAACAACTCGAGTTATAACTTGAATTGTTTTACAGCATTAGTACGGTTATTGGCGATAATGCGAATTTATTTTATGTAAAAATTGCTAGAGGTCTCACAAAACTTTGATTACAGCTAAAATGTTCGAAAGCTTTCTGACGACTTTGGCACATTTATAACAGAATCAGCGAACAAAGCTTTAATCTGTGATACCTTAATACATATTTTTATGAGCGCTGATGAAAAAATCAAACCGAATCTTGTGAGTATTCCCGTCAATACAAACCCTCACGAATGGATTTAGTTAATATTTTTCAACTTTTATCCGTATAAGCAGTGAACAACGAAAAGGTCATTTAGCTTAGAAAGGTTATTCGTAAATAATTACATTCACTTTACCCTTTCGGTACCCTACCTGAGAAGAAAATACTATTTATGACGTACGACGAGAAAGATGTGTATCAGAAGAGCAATGAAAATTTTTTTTTTTATTTCTTACTGTGAGAAGTATTTTTCTGGCGATTCATGTTGTTTCCGTCTGCGTTAAGTTTTTTTTTTCTTCTAACAACGCCTTCGGAAAAAACAGATATTTTTTACTTGGAAACGGAAATGAGTTTTCGACGCTTCATAGCATTTTCTCATGGCACGTCAAATTTTCATTCAAACAAACCAAACTTTAATCGAAGCCGCATATTATGAACTTTTTACCAGCGAAAAAGGACCTAGTTTCAATTTGATTTTATGTGTGTGGCAGGATGTGATCGTGGAAACGCCTCAGGGTATCCCCTACAGAGGGAAACGATGTACAGCCGATAAAATTTGCGGCGTATCTATATTGAGAGCCGGTGAGACGATGGAGCAAGCATTTTCGGACGTGTGTAAGGATACACGAATTGGCAAAATATTGATTCAGACAAATCGCACGACTGACGAACCCGAGGTATAAATTAAATTATTAGCTAATTTTTCGATACTAAGGATTTTTAAAATTACATTCTAACCTTGCTCTTTTTCCACCAATACAGCTTTACTATCTCCGTTTGCCTAAAGATATCAAAGACTATATGGTAATTCTAATGGACGCTACTGTAGCTACAGGTGCCGCTGCAATGATGGCCATTCGTGTTTTGCTAGATCACGACGTACCAGAAGAAAATATTCTGATAGTTTCTTTATTAATGGCAGAATCTGGTAAGTTTTGTCGTTCTCAACACCTGCTTTCAAATGATGGTTGTAAAGTGAAAATAGTAAAAATTCAGTAAATATCCTGTGCTATATCTCTCTAGTACACTCTTTTTTTCAATTGTCAACTTTTTTTTTAAGATCTAGAGGAAGAGAAATCTATTTACTACTATCATGAATATTCATCAACTCTTAACAAAATGGATAACTTTTTTCTAGGTGTTCATACAATTGCTTATGCATTTCCTCAAGTTCGTATCATTACAACAGCTGTGGATCCAGAAATTAATGAAAAATTCTACGTGATCCCTGGCATTGGAAACTTTGGCGACAGATACTTTGGTACAGAACCCGATTCTTCGGATATACAAAGAAAAGGCGAGTAATATTACTTGAATTTGAAAACGCTCAATTCTGAAAACCAAATTTTTACATTTAGCAACAAAATACAAAACTTAAGACCTATAATATAACAGTTTCTTTAGCAATACTAATTGAAACTTTTCAAACATTTTGACTGTTACTCGAGTCTCTTGAAATGAGGGAAAGAAAGTTGTGATAAATTTGGATACAAAAAAACATAATTTATCGTGAAATAAGTGTGATTTTAATGTTTACACCAAGATGCAGAATGCATGTTACTACTGAACTTTTAAAATATCGTGATCTTTGATTGTCAGACTTAATAATAGTATGAACTGGAATCTTTAATTTTATTTCTGAAAATGATAATGTTTTTTAAATCACTTAATTTTTGTTTAGTTTAATTCTTCTTATATGTGTTTTTGCCTTTCTCACATCTTAATGATTTTTGGACGATTGTGTCTCAATTTTTTTTTTGTCATCGTGAAATTATTAACAATAGAAATCTCAATTACCGTGAGGATTTTAATATACACGTGTACCATAATTATGATTGTCGACATTTTAATTTTTTGATGTTTGAATTATTTGTTTTGTAAAAATAAAAATTTGTTTCCCGGTAGGATTTATCTGTTTTCAAAGTTTGAAACTTAATCATTTCTTGTCTATGATTCTATAGTCTATCTGCAAAACGAATCTTTGATACTATTTAAAACCATTTTTTCGAGTTACCTATCGGCTATAAGAAAACCCGCAAAGATACTACACAGCTGCTCAATTGGTTAAAATTTGGAAGTATCGACTAACTTGAGTTCCGGTCAAAAAAAAAAAAACATTCAAAAATGAAAAATTATAGCAAAAAATTAAGGGATGTTGAGTTCAAGCTGAATCACAATTCAACATTAAAAAATAACAAAAAACAAAGGAAGAATTTCAATTCATTCAACAAAAAATAACTGTTTAATCATTTTGCATAAAATATGACTTCGGTTCAATGCTTTTAATTTTTTTCATATTATTTATTCAACATAGATAGTTCGTAAAAAAAAAAAAATTAAGTAGAGAATTCACAAGAATTAGTTCGAATTTCACTTATCCAGCGTTTTCACGTCATACTCGATCGACCGGAAATGAATACAACAATGAAGAAATACATTCACCAAGGTAAATCACTTAATCATCAATATTTTCAAAACAAAAAATACCTGTAGAAAAAGCATTCTACTGCTAACGGAAAACGTCATTATGAAGAAGTAAGGCACTTTATAGAAATTCCATTTCTCTTTCGATACCAACAAATTTAAGTTGCTCCGTAGGACCGTATCTAAACACCACGACGAAAAAACAAAAGAAAATTATGAATTATTAACCTCAGATGGTTGAATAAAATTAAAACGCCAGCAGATGAGAACAGAAACGAAGCAAAGCTAAAGAAAAGCCAAAGAAATCGATGCAAACAAGTCCAAAAGATTACCAACCGAAGAGTCTCAAGTTAAAGGAGCAATTAGAACAGCGAGAAACTGTCCAACACCGAGGAGAATTCAGAAACAATGTCAAAACAAGCGGAGAATAAAAAGCAAGCAAGAAGCTTAGTTCGTATCATTTGCAGAAAGAAAAGGAATTCGTTGCCTACCTGTAGTCGAAAAATAATTCTTCACCCGGATGTATTGGTCTGGCAGCAAATATACCGATGCGATGATCACCGTTAACCATTTTCACTCTAGCGTAACAGTTGGGATTTATGGAATGATTGGCGAATCGAATTTTATTTCCTTTGCGAGTGGCATCGACAACGTAATCTGAAATCATTTAAAAAAAGGAATAAATTTCAATTAAAATATCAATGCCAAGTAAGAACAAGTTTTGAAACATTGCAGTGATATGAGTCCATTAAAAATGATTCCCATAATGTACTGAGTAGAAAGAAGAAAAAAATTCTGTTACGAGTAAAATTATTGAAAAAAAAAATGCATTAGCTGAAAACAAATCTCCGTTTATTTACACTTGAGATTTTATAATCGGTGATCAAAGAATGCAGCATTGCCTAATAAACTAAACTTTATTCAGTGCATTGAATTAATAATTGCTCCTCTCTTTGGATATTTGTCATCAATCTTTTATTCTTATTCTGGACAGAAATTAAAATTCTCTTCACAGAAATCCAAAAATAATAAAATAAAACAAATGATACGAATGACATCTATTGAGCTGATAATTTAAAAAAATACTAACCATTGTTCAAATCGAATAAGAAGCTGCACATGTACTTGTCGTAAACTTTTCCACGGCGTTCAGCTTCGTCTTGAGAAATAACTTCGCCACAATATTCAGAAATGAATTCATTTTTCTGAGCAGAATCTTTCAAAAAAATGCCCCAGCCAGCAACATCAGACGGCGCCAACAATAAATGTTTATCTGAGTGAAAAAAAAAATGAAAAGCGACGAATAGAATAAAATCAAATTTTTTCTACAATAACAATTTCGAGGGGGAAATTATTCCATGAATTAATGTGCAGATTAATATTGAAATGACAAAAACTTTTGACGTTATAACATGCTCAAATTAATAAAAAAGAAACAGCATAATATTTATGACAGGATAGTAAAATTGACTTAACCATATTAAACTTCACGGTTCCATACGAAATTAGACATACATCAGCCTATTTTTAAGTAATTATTACCTGCCAATTTCATTCTCAAAAATTTTCAAAGTTCATTTATTCGTATAATGATATAAACCACTCCAACAGTACCTGTATCTGCTAGTTCATAAATGGGTAGCGAAAACAAAATGATATTGCTAATTTTGCAAAATTTTAGAGGGTGACATAGAAGGAAAACTGCACAACCACCTAGCAGAAGATAAAAAACTTACGCAGTCCTCGTTGGATGCTAACATTGCGACAAGAAATTAGATTCACATCGTGTTCGTGGGCTCCACAAGTCTGGCACAAATCTGGATCGCATTCACGACGAGCTGAATAACAAAGGCATTGTTTTGTGTTGCACTGGCCTTTGCAACGACAACCAGGGAATCTGTGAATACCTAGAATATACAAACGAGCGAGTAACAATGGTTATTCGTAGAAGTGAGAAAAATATTCATGAAAATGGCTCACAGTCAGCACTGCATCTACAAAACTTCTCACAGAAGTTTTGAGCTTCCACGCATGGACAAGACTGATCACACTTGACAGATGGTGAATGCGTGCAGGGTGTGTAATTATTGTCGTGATTTTTCGAATTTTCTTTATTCGACTGGATTTTCCGAAACTGTTTTGACCACGAACGGTGTTCTTTCTTTTTCTTACGAGGTGGAGACAGTTCAATCAAGAAGTCTTCTTGTTTCAAATTACCCATTTCTTGTTGAGCAAATTGATAGACCTAGGAAAAAAAGTGAAAAAAAATGAATACTTCGAATTAATAAAAGTCGAGGTAATTTTGAACAATGCTACAAAATTTACCTGTTGGCATGTTTTGGTTAACATAATTTGAGCAATGGCACAATAATTCTTCAAGAAAACTGTATGTAAAGCTCGGAATAATGACCGATCCGAACCGGTCCATTCACTAATATCCTTTCCAAGAACTTTGAGCAATGAAAATGTAGTTGTAGTCGACATAGGTTTGTCTTGTTCTGGTTGGTCAATATTACCATCTGTACATAAAAATATATTAACTGATGCCTCAAGGTAAAAACATTTCAATAAAACAACGAAGAAAATGGACAGACCTTTACTATCATTACTGTCCTCCGAGCTAGCATCATTTCCTGAATCAACAACTAACTGATTTTTTATCCTTCGATGTCTATCACTGTCGAAAGAATCAGTTCTCACCAGTTTTTTGGGAGTATTCAATGTTAAATCAATAAAGTTGTTGGGAGATGATTTGGGTTCAAGAATATTTTCATCCTCGTCATCATCTTCAGACTCTTCTTTCAATTTACTAGCAACAGATTTAGCTATTGCAGCTGCTGCAGCCAGTTTTTCTTTCATTCCTTCCTAAAAATAAAGCGAAATTCTAAAAAGAGGCTAATTGTTGATACGAGTATTAAAACATGCAAATGAAGTCTCACAAGTAGCATGTAACAGTCAGCACCACAAGGCTCAGAGAATAATTTCAGGGCAGGTCCTCTTCTCTTAGATACATTAGGACCAGGATGATACCCTGAAAAATATAATAATTAATGGCTGGTTATGGGAGTCCAGCATGAATTCTAAAAATTTCCTTACTGTGTAGAAAACAATCGTATTTATAACACCGTTCGCAAAATAATGAATGGAACGAATGCATCGTTTTCTCACGATTAACAGATTCTGCTAAAGGTCCGTCAATATTGGGAGTACATTCTGTGAGTATAGGATTTGAATCCGTGTTTTCAATTAATCTATAATATCTTTAACGCCAAGTACAGAACAATTAATAAAACTATGTTACCATTTAAAATTAAAAACGATCAGGAAATTTTTTTACTTTTCCTTCAGCTCATCAGCAGTTCCTTTGGAAGGGAACATCTGAGACACAGCTTCGAAAATTATGTCAATTGGATGCACATTATGAATATCAGATATTCTTGGTTTAGATGATGACTTCTTACTGCCAGAAAAAAGTTTCTCGTCCTCCTAAAACGTTAATTATCAAAAGTAATTTCATTTAATAATAATATTGACATTTTATCATTATTTCATACCTGATCAGACATTTGTCTAGGTATCAAGGCTTTGACTAACTCAACGAAAGTTTGATCGTCAATAAATCCTCCCTCTCCATCTCCATGTATTTTCCCATCGTAGTTTTTGATTAACTCTTCAATGAACGTACCATCTTTCTCCAGCACCTCGTCACCCATATATGGGATGTTATGTAACACAGTTTCGTCATCAACCTAAAAAGATTTTGGTCAGGACGAACAGATTTGAAGTGAATAAATTTACAATAGATTCTCACCCGAAAATTTTGCTGTATCGGAGCCCAAGCGTACATAGTAGGAATAGGAGTGATAGAATCTATTATTTTGATAAAGGAATAGATGATTTCTTCTTCCAACGACTTGGAAGTAGCTTTTTTAAGGCGAGCAGCATTGGAAGGTGGCTCTGAACGACAGCACCAGATGGCTTTACATTTTAGTCGCCATTCACATTCTTTATCAAGTGAATCCGCTGGAAAAAACACAATAATTCAATCAAGAGTATACTCGATCAACAGAAAAATATAAAAATCATACTTATCAGCGACTGCAAATTATTATACCAAGCATCTTTGACTTCATCAGCTTTTTTATGCCTCTTATTTCTGATGATATTATCGTGCTCACATTTCACCCATTTTTTCCACTCTTTAATGCTGTACTTCTTCGAAGCCATGGTATAGTAAACCTTGGTTACTAACTAAAATACTAAGTTGGAGGATGAAATAAATTATGTACGAAAAGAAAATTTTGATATGAATGGATAAAACTGTATAAATCAAAGATTCCAAGTATACTCACCATAAGGCTACAAATTACGAATTACAATGAACAACCAAAGTGACTGGTGTTGCCGGTAACAGTTGTTATGGAAATAGATACATCTTTTATGCAAGAATGTGATTCGGTAACAACAACCGATGGTAAGAATTTAAGAGATCGATGTGTGCAATTTCTACACCACACAACTACGAAGCTTTCACCAACGAATCAGCAAAACAAGATTACAAAAACAATAAAAAGAAAGTTCGAGATCAGTAAAGCTCAAACACTTGTGTTCCTCATAATTCATAAGAAATGCTAATAAAAAAAAAATCAACGAAAAGAGATTATTCAAATTGTTTGAAATTGAAAAATGGCGGAAACGAATCGTCTCATACCCGATAACGGAAAAAGCCTTGGAATCCAAGGTCTATTTACTCTACAGGTTAGCTCGATCCGAACGCAACTCTCAACACATTTACGTCACCGTAGTACTTTTTTTCACGCGTCCCATTTAAAATACACACGTATTATTTTAAAATTAGTTTTTTTGTAGAAAAAAAGGGAGATGGAAAAAAATTTCTAATGAAGACCCCCCCTTATTTTTTCACGCAGATTTCGAATATGTAATTACTTTTTTTTGTCAAAATTTTCAAAAATTTACACGTACTTAAATGGAAAAAGTACTGCGGTGACGTCAAATTCCAGTTTGCGCCTGGCGATCGAGCTAACCTGTAGAGAGTAAATAGACCTTGCTTGGAATCAAGTTGGGCTGTTGGGGTCATCGACATTGGACATGGTCAAGGAGAAGCAAATTCTGTATACGACGCTTTTAGCGGAAATGATAAGAACTGAATGAAATGAAAGAATTATATTGATCTGTATACAGCGTTTCAATAAACATAAAAACCAACTAATACATTTTAGTTGGAGATCATCAGATTGGGAGACGTTAAAAATTGAATAAAGATCTCCAAGATCTCAAACAAAAACAAAATACGATGAGGAAAAGAAAATAGAAATTCCTTTGAGGTTGAGCCTTGAGGCCTGACTTCTGAAGTACCTACCTAATTCTCTAATTTTGTTCTACTCTTCTCTTTCGTGATTCCAATTATTTTTTAAATGAATTTATTTCAATTTTACTTGTTAAACTTGAGTCATTTGTAATTTATTGGTAGATTTCATGAAGTTCTTATTTGTAATTTTTCACATTTTATCTCCTCTCAACTTGGATTTTAGATCGTGACTGTGTTCTACTTGAACCTCATCAATCTTTATCTGCTCTGAGTACCGAGTATGTAATTTCTAAGAATGCCAGTTTTTCTTACTTGATTTCGTTTTCATAAAATTTCTGTTAATGCTGACCGATTGATTGCAGGTTTAACTGCACAGTGCTACAATATAATTTATCAAGCCAAGTCAGGAATGTAATTCATCATCTTCAACCTAAAGAATGATGCTTGGGTTCTTTAGTAAGAAGAGAACACCCAATCAAAAGTTATTGAATCATGTCAAGAGTAACTGCAGATCTTACTCGACTAATAAACACTCAATCCAGTGTAAAGTAATTCTTTTAGATGGTACCGATTTGTCGGTAGATTTGCCCGTAAGTATATGCCTTCTCGTTATACTCCATGTATCGAAAATATGACTCTACTTCATTATTTTACTTAAATTTTTCACATAAACTAATATCTCACATTCTGTATCACGTATTTCAGAAAAAAGCTGCTGGAAATGACTTGTACGAACAAGTTTTCTATTCTTTGGATTTGATAGAGAAAGATTATTTCGGCTTGCAATACACAGATTCCAATAATGTACAGGTACAATCTCTGTTGGTGATTAAAGTCTCTTTTTTTTTTCTCTGACTACTGTTTATTTACTATGTTGTTTAGCATTGGTTGGATCCAACAAAACCCATCAAGAAGCAAGTTAAAAGTAAGATCTTCCTCTTTGTTTACCTAAAATTATTGATTGTCATGCACTTTCTCATAATATTTATTTATTTATTTATTTATTTATTTATTTATTCACAGTTGGACCACCTTACACATTACGGCTGAAAGTCAAATTTTATTCGTCAGAACCAAATCTTTTACGCGAAGAATTAACTCGTTACCAGTTCTTTCTACAGCTGAGACAAGATATTTTGGATGGCAGATTAGAATGTCCTGAAAATGTTACCATCGAGTTGGCTGCCCTCGCCCTTCAGTGTAATTATTAAATTTTCATTTTAAATACTTGGGATGAAAATTTGCTTATGCATTTCAATTATCTCCTTTTTATGTGGTTTGAGTCATAAAGTCTTATTCTTTCTTGACTGATTGGTAAATCCATTGCTAAAATGTTTAATTTTGATCGTGAATAATTTCAGGTCATGTATTCTATTCATTGTCTTCGAATCATTCAATTGTTCTGCGAATACTAATGATTCACACATTCTTTTTACATTTTAGCAATGTTCAGTTTTTTTTTTTGTGAATTTTTCATTTTATCAACGTACAGATTTTGATCAAAAGAAATTAATATTAACATGAAAATCCATTAGTAAAATTAAAATTATTTCTCGGGTTAAAAATGTTTTTCTTATATTTTTTTTCACTTGACTGAAACCCATTATTACGAGACAAAAAAATAATTTTTTGCAACTTGTGTTATTTGAGTCATATATTTCAAATAATTTCAACTTTACAGCTGAATTGGGGGATTTTGATGAAGAAAATCACACTCTCGCTGGTATCTCAGAATTCCGATTTGTTCCCGACCAGACAGAAGAATTGGAAATTCAAATATTTGAAGAATTTAAGAAATATCGGTACCTATTTATAATCTAAATTGTTATGGCATTAATTTGATTCCATGATTTTGACGTATCTTTATTCTCCACTCAGTGGTATGACACCAGCTCAAGCCGAAATGAATTATTTGAATAAAGCCAAATGGTTGGAAATGTATGGCGTCGATAATCATACTGTTTTGGTGAGCACAGATCCTGATATATTCCATCATTTGGTTGTGAAAATGATGTGTTATTATTCATATGTGTTTGTGAACGTAGGGCAAAGATGGATGTGAATACTCTCTCGGTTTAACACCTACAGGAATATTGGTTTTCGAAGGGACGCAGAAAATCGGATTATTTTTTTGGTAAGTTGTAAAGTTATTCTTTTCACGGACTTCCTTTTATTTCAAATTATGAATTGTTGAGGAATTAGTTTGCTTAAAAATTCGAATGTAAAAAATTATCTCAATCGTAAAATAATGACTTCAAAAATTAATCGCATCTTTCAATCTTGAAAATTAACAAACTGCATGTAACTTTTCACCTCTCTCAAAAATGTCAGTTTTTTAGTTGAGCGTCTAAAGCTTATTCCCTCTTATTATATAACATGCCCCGGATTTATAATATTCATCGTCTTAACAGGCCAAAAATAAGTAAATTGGATTTCAAAAAGAAAAAACTGACGTTAGTTATTGTTGAAGATGATGACCAAGGAAGAGAACAAGAACATACTTTCGTTTTTCGGTAAGTAATGACCAGTTATTTATATGTACAACTGATTTAATCGAATTATTTATTTATGTTTCGTTTGTCTTCGGCACAGATTACACAACGAGAAAGCTTGCAAGCATTTATGGAAATGCGCTGTTGAACACCATGCCTTCTTTCGTCTAAGAGCTCCAATTAGAGGACCATCTGCTAAGCAGAATTTCTTCAGAATGGGATCACGATTCAGATACAGGTGAATAATAAACTTGGGCTAACGGAAGGGTTGTAGAACCTGGCTTACATTGGTAAAATCCCTGTGGATTACACAATTTTTTTTTGATTTTATTTCCACTAACTTGAATACGTTGGCTTTCAGCGGTAAAACCGAATTCCAAACAACCCAACAAAATCGTGCTCGAAGAACGGTGCAATTTGAACGTAGACCAAGTCAACGATACGCAAGACGACAGTCGCATATTCTTCGTGAGAGAGAACGACAAAAGTATGGAAAAATTCTGTGCTCTAGTCCTGCAGCAGCGCCAGCTTGCCTAATTAATTATTTTTCTTCTTTTTCTGCAGAATAAACGAACAAGTGGAGGAGAAATCGAAAGATGAAGACGTGGCCTCAGTCGGCCAGGAGAATATTTACGAAAATATTCAACCTACAATTGAAATCGAAGAAACGAAAAAGGTGGCCGAAGTTGAGAAGAACTGCTTGCTCACCGATGACCATGTTCCATCTTTAATTGATTGTAGTTTCTCTAATAATGATGCACCTGTCACGGGTATGAATTTAGTGTTACATTTTGATGCGAGATTGAAAAAAATTTATTGACATTCCCGAATTCAGTAGTTGCACTTTTTGGCTTTAATATAAACCGTCAAAAAAAAAAGAGAACTCAGGGTTTTAACCATGAATAGGAGAACAAGTTTCAACGAAAACAATCTCTCGAATTACCTCTCTTCATATCCAAGCAAGTACTTTTATCAAGCAATAAATGTCTTATATTTTCTCTTAATTTACAGATAAAGAAGAGGGTGATTTGGGAAAAACTTCTTTAATTTCATTCGACCCGATTTGCACCACGGATGTGAAAACTAATGTCTCTACAGTCGATATTGACGTGTCTACTGTATTTCTTGAGTAAGTATTCTTCTATTTTTGTGAAAATTTGGAAGTAAATTATTTTTAATTCTGATTACAAATCAAGTTGTTGGCCCTTTTACCCTGACTATGAGCTAATATGGCTAGTCAACTGTACTCTTCTTTCCATGTCTCTTCCACCATTAAAATAATTATTACTGTTCATTAAGTGCCTGTCTCGTTCAGCATCTTTTTTCTTCGCATAATATGATTATTAATTTTAACTCCTTGCTATTTAGCTACTGACGAATTTTATCGATGTATATTTATTTTTTTTTCAGTAATGTTACTGCGAACAAGTCAAATATATCGTTATTTGAAAACAATATTCCTGTCGCAATATCTGTGGTTAGTATAAATATTTCGTTTTATTTATTTTTGTTGTTGATTTGAATGTTTAATGTTTGTTATTTCGATCGAAGCAACTTATGGAATAGATAATAAGCTATTTTTACCTCCCTCTAACTCTACGAAATTCTTGTGTATTTAGTTAAATACAATATCCAATTCTTAACAACTTTTTAATGTAGCTAAATTAAAAACCGCTGATTCCTAATTCTACGTATTTATTATTCTCCATATCCTCTCCAGAAATTAAAAAACATTTGAGTGCAGTTTTATTGTTGTATCCAATTTACCATAAAATTATTAGCTGAGACTTTCTTTCGAACCAAAAACAAAAAACTGGCTTTCTAAATACGTCTGTATTTAAATTAAATTTGATTTTATTCTAGAATGAATGCGCCAAGCGGGAGGACAACCAAAGAATGCGTAGCATTTCTCCGGTCCAATCTATTTCACTTCCCTCCTCATCAAACGAATCTTCAATAACCCTTACGAATCCATTCACGACAGTCGTATCCATTACGAGTAACAACGTCAGTGCACTCGATAATGGCTCCTCTATTTCGACCAATCCGTTTCTAAAAGAATCGAATCCATTTGCGAATGTAAACGAAGACTCAAATTCCGGAAAAGCGAATCCCAGCGATATAAAATACGTTAATGGGGAGACGACCGTCTCCTCTGGCACCATTGTGGTTTCCATTAAAGCGGACAAATCAGACAAGGAGAACAAAGTACGTATCCGTTGTGTCCTCTGCATTTTTAAAAATTTTTACATTAGTTTTAATTTTATAAATTATTTTGTAGAGTGAAAACGTTTCATCGTTGAATCATATTTCACCATGGCTTGTGAGTGACAGTGTTGACAGTTCTGCCGCAAATAAGAGGAAAACTCCTACCACTTTGAGTGTGATTCGTAAGACTGTTATCACGACTCAACTCTAAAGTTATCTTATTATTCTACTTCGTTTGAACTTTTTTTGTTCCTTCAAAGTGCATTGATTTTTTCATTCCAAAACTTTTTCAGCAGGTTTTCTATAAATGACCTATAATTTTTTCTATTTTTTTTTTTCTTTTAATTTCAACTTCCTACATAATTTGGAAGTATGTACTAACTTTCGGTTCAGTTTTGATATTGTTCCTTTCCTTTAGTGAGTTTTTTTTTTTTGTCAGAAATCTAACTTCAATTACAGACTTCGATTTGGACGCCCTACCTTCCTAGTTACAAGTAGGAAAAAAATCAACGTAAATTAATTTGTTGAAAATGAAATTCAAGTGACCAAATTACAGCATCTCTTGTATTGGTGAAATTTTGATCTATTAAAGGCACTTATTAGAATTTCGCATGAATTCCCTTGAGACATGCCGAACTAAAAATCTGTTTACTGCTAAATTACTAAACAAACCATGTTTTTTTTTTTAATGAACTAACATGTCGCAATGAATATTCATCAGTATATTATTCTGTAGATATGTTACTTCTCCCCAGTAAGTGTACGATCAATATTTAAATTAATAATTTAAAAAGTATGTACAATGTTAGATTAATTTTGTAAATGAAATTTAGTGTAGATAAGTAATAATTTTCTATAATCTCTGGATACGTATGTTTTAATGGCTTGAGAAAATTATGTCATTCCTTCCTATTCTTCCTATTTTTTATTCGTTTCATTAGAACTTTTGATGAGCTGTTTTGAATCTGCATTTTGGCAATTTTTGTGCCATGATGATGCATTTATTCCGTCCATTTATTAGTTCTTTTATGCCTTGCATTTGTATAACCAATTTTGAAGTTGTTTTAAAATTTTCAAAACTTTCTAGAGGTAAAATTTTATTCCTTTCATGACGAAGTATTCTACAAATGTTTTTCCTTTTTTACTTTTATATTTTTTTATATTCATTGATTATCTCTGTGATTTATAGTTTAAAATTATTTCTGCAATTTTTCCCTATACTTTATCTTTAAGTTATGCTTTATGCAGTGTGATCTTTCCGGGGATCAGTTTGTTTTATTTATACTTGGCTTCAATGGAAATGCGAGCTTGTCAAAAATGTTATTTATAAATTTTTTCGGATAAAGTTCATGTAATTTCTTGGTGCTCGTGATTGTTTTTATTTTTACGAATTTTTGTCATGTTTCTGAAGTATGTGTCTCTGAGGAATAAAATATTGCTCCATCTTGTTTGCAATAGGAGAAAAAAAACGTGATTGTAGTCAATAGAAGAGAGGAAATTCTACGTAATGAATTCAATATCACAGTGTTTTTCTAGCGTTCTTCCACCAAGGCCCAAGCACGTAGCTCATGAAGACGCTCATTTCATTTATCATTATTATCATCATTATCAAAAAAATATCATATTTTTTGTGAAGCCCAAAGAAAAGCAGCTATATGGTGGAAGTAGGTGGAAGGAAGTAATAGGGTTAAAGTATTGCAAACTTTTTACCGGAAGAAGTGGTAACAGTGCGTTGACCCGACCGGGGGTCTTCGAAAAAATTAAAACTGGTCATTTTTTGGCGTCTCTTTAGTCAACGCTCACAGTGGTGAAAACAATAAGCTTCCAACAGCTGTTCGTGTAAAAAAAGAAGAAGCGGTTATTTACACTGTTGCCAATGACGTTTGTAAATTTCAAATTTACTGGTAAATTGAAATTTTTTCTCTTTAAAAATAAAGAAAAATTCAATACATTCAATTAGTTTTATCGATTTAGCATTTTCAAGCTTTTAATCCACTATTTTATTTTATCCTTTGTCGTTTAATTTAAAAAGACATAAAATAATCGAACGTAATTTTTTTCGCGGTTTATCATCAGCCATGCTTCAGCTAAGTTTTTAGTGTTTACAAATTTACATCCATTGAATTCGAAACAACCTCCCTTGGTTTTATTGTCATTCGATTGTGTTCGTAAAAACATTCAGTGTTAATTTCATTTAAAATCCGTTCATTATGAAATTATAATCTTCTCACTTTGCGAATTAGTCGTTATGCCGCCCAGAAAACGCGATAAAGAAATTGAACCCAAGAAACAAGAAACGAAACCCGATCAAGAACTGTTCATCCAAGCTTATGAAAGTAAGTGATTCGTGTTCAGCATTATCAATATTGATCAGCATTCTTGTCGTTTTTCGCATCTGCGATGAAAATTAGTGTTCTGCTCAAAATCTCTTGTTGTTTTATTTTTTCAGAACCCACCCAAATCTACAAATTCTTACGAGCTCGATTCAAACACTCGGTAAGTCGTCTGCGATTTTGGTAATACTTGCCGGTTGAAGTGGTTTTACCCATTATATTCATTGGCACTTACATTTACGTTATTAAATTCATTCATTTTTTGTCCTTTCAGCCGTATTTCTTGTATAGAAACATCACCTACATGACACACCGAACAAGAAAGCGTAAATCTAGTCGTAGTTGTGTTAAGATAGACAACCTCGCTGAACGAATGGTTGCCCAAAAACGAGAAACATCTCTGGCAACCACTAAGTTCGAATTTCTTACCATTAAATACCTTGGATTTTTCAGTAAAGATGGTGAGAATTGTTTACAACTAATGGGTCATCTTGTTTTCTCTATTTACTAGTTACATAATTTAATTTTTCATGTTATTTAATGGCATTATAAAAATTATTTGTAATGCAGGAAGTACCGAACCTGTTAAAGTTGACACGTTATTGATGAAGGTATCCAATAAGAAACGAAAAGTGAATAACTGCCCGGTAGAGACTGTAAGTTTCCCTTCGTTACCACGCAGTGGTATCGTTTTGTTCACATCTTTAAATGTAAGCTGTTTGTAGAAACAGTTTGATCCTGTGTTCATACCCTGCAATCCGCCCGATGATGCGTCTCCAATGAAAACGAAAATAGTTATTCCTACAGAGAATTTGAATTTAACGAATGGTCATTCTGTCAAATCTTATAACCTATTGGTTCTTGTTGGTATCGTAGCCAAGAATGGATTTACCAAAGACGTGGATTTAAGTAAGCGAAAGTTATTTTTATTTCTGGTATCTGTGGAGTTATCCTTTCAGAGCAGACTCGTTAGTAATTGAATATGCGTCTCAGAAGCTTTGGTGTTTTTTAAACAACCTCTTTTTCAATTCTTATGGTATAAAATTGTTAAAACTTTTCTCTAACGATTACTAGACGGGCCAAGTGCGAAAAAACGTAAATTATCGAATGGTAAAGAAGACAAAAGCGATTTCCAGTATGGGACAAATTTAACAGTATACGATAAGCTTAATCGATGCCTTTTACCCGACGGTGATTACCAGCTTCTTATGCACGAGCTGACGCCAAATTCGCCGAAAATATCGCATGTAAATACTACGTGGGAAACCATTCCCGATTTAGAAGTAAGCTTCCTCTTTGATTAAAGAAGTATCTGTTCTTCTTCGTTTATGGTAAGCGTGTTTCTACTTGTTTTTTTATTTTATTCTAGGAAAATGAAACGTCTCCGGCGTTCCAAAACTACGCTGCCGGACCAAATTTGAAACTTCGTTTACGATGGACGAACAATCCAGACGGTGATGAAATTCCCACCGATTCAAGCGTACCAGAAATTGATGGTAGTGAAACAACGTTGAACAATTGTTGCAGCAATAAGGAAAATAATAACCCCGGTATGAATTACATTTTTCTCCTCGGTCTCTCCATTGTTCCCAAATGTTACCAATACTTCCCCCCCCCACCCATCAGTTTTACGTACAATTAGTATGATTTTAGATACTTGACCGAAACTGATTTTGTTTACATTTTCAGATACCAACGGAGTAGTAAAAGTTTCGTCTAGTTCGACCAAAGAAGAAAGCAATTTTCAAATAATTTTTCAGTTTTTGTACAGCAATAATAGCCGTCAACAGACGGAGCCATATCGCGGTTACAATTGCCCTTGGTGTCCGAAATTAGATTGCCTCAATCTATATTCTTTGTTAAAGCACTTGAAATTGTGTCATGCGCGATTCGCTTTCACGTATACGGTAAGGCTGTGCTTGGACTCAAATTAAGACCGGGTCTACTTGGAGATTAGGATTGAATGTCTTAGACTTATCCCAGTCGTCTCTATTTATCACTGGCAACTGTTGCATATGTGACTTGTGTACTTTATTGGTGCAGGAAATTCCAAATGGAGCCAGAATAGATGTTTCGTTGAACGACAAATACGACGGGTCGTATATCGGAGCGTCGCGAGACATCGTGCACGGTAGCATCGGACTCGGACGCAAACGAGGACCTGTACGTCGTGCACCCGTGTCCAAGATTCTAGTTTGCCATCCGAAAAGACCGCGAGTCTGCAGTCTGATCGAATTTTTACACGAAAAAGATGACGTCGACGTCGTCGATGGACGAGCTTTCATCAGCGGTCACAATAGGTTTGTGCTTGAAATAATGAATTAACTTATTCCAACATTGTCATCGACAGCCGAGTTATATAACTTTCCTTTTTTATTCACTTTCAGATTATATCATCACACCACGACATGCTTACCAATTTATCCAAAAGAAATGGAGGTTGATAGCGAAGACGAAAATGATCCGAAATGGTTACAAAAGAAGACTACCATGATGATCGACGATTTTACCGATGTAAACGACGGAGAAAAGGAGCTCATGAAAATGTGGAATTTACATGTGATGAAACATGGGTGAGTGATCGAGTATAAGGTGTTTTCGTCTAATTTGGAGCAGAACCGCAGATGGTATTGTGAGAATACGAAATAATTATACCCTACTCAATTCTATCGATAGACCTTCATTTTCAAATACAGTCGAGCTTCGATAATACGAAGATTTATCTGTTTCCTGGCGTATTCTCATAAGCTCTCTGTGGAAGAGTTCTTGGAAAACTCGAGGTGGAAACCTCTATAACTCGAGTCATTTTTGTATCTTAAATTGCAATACTTTTCGGCCTCTATAATTTGACATGAGTTGAAAAAATGAAAATCAAAACAGGAACTTATGATTCATAATTTCGATTAATCAGTCATAATCGTTGCTCATATTTGGTTAGAAATAATTTTAACCAACATGGTTCATTATCAGTATGATTGATAAAGTGTTTGCTAATGTGTAAAAAAAACCTGGGGAAACTTTTTTTTCGGTTAAATGAAATATATTTTTCTATAAACTTCTATAAGTCGAATCAATTATTAGCTAAGCCTCCATAACGCGAACTTCAATAATTCAACAGCCTCTATTATTCGAATAAATTGATCTCTCCCTTCAAGTTCTAGTTATGTCAACATTACCAGAGAATCTGTCATGGAAGGTCTTTGTGACTTTTTTCGGTTCAGAAGTACTCGAAAGAAGAAAGGAGGTTAAAAAATTCAAAATTCGTAAAAAGTTTGAAGGAATAACAGGCATCTCTGGACGCTCCCCGTTTTACTGTTCCAGTGGAGCGCTTATTCGGCTAATTGGCAAATTTTTACATTTTCCATCGGTACCTAACTGAATACAGTATTGCTCGGAATGAACTCTCATTCTGGGTAGTATTTTGTTAAACTGAAAGTGTCCTAACGAAGCTACTATTCGAATATTTGTCTACGAAATTCAGCCTATACTTTGCAAAACTACTCCAACATACTTTCAGCGCTACATATTTGTGTCTCTGTTTCGTCTGTTGCAGCTTTGTCGGTGATTGCCAAATACCCTTAGCGAGCACCATGTTCTTAGAGTCTCGTGGGCAAGAACTGCTGAGAAAGAATCTATACCGTAATTTCGTGCTACATATGTGCAACATGTTCGACTTCGGCCTGGTCAGCCCGGTTACCGTGTACACGACCATTCAGCGGCTGCAGGAGATGATCGGCGAGGGCACCGAGATCAGCACAATTCTTCGCGAATCGTGGTCACTGCAGCGCACCAACTGGTTGAAGAACGTGCACGCGGCGCACGTCACAGTGAAGAGCGAATGACCTGTCGACGAACGTTCGACTCGATTTCGTAAATACCGATAGAACATTTTATCTCCCCGCCCCCGCCCCCTCTCCTCCCTCCCCTTACCTCCGATTATTTTTTTTTTTTTTTGTAAACGAACACGATCAATTTTCAACATCGTAATTATTATTCGCATCTGTACCACGCTAAATGAACGGATTTGGAATAATTTTAACCACCCATTTACGATCCATCCTTGATTTTACACTCGCGTTAGAACGACTAGCGTTTTTGTACACCTCTTCTGGTATGAGCTTCTTTTTTGCTCGTCTTACGTTTGCATGAACGAGTAAGTGACTTTGTTTTTACTTTCGCCTCCTCTGTTTGTATAGGTACGTCTAAATACCTGCGTTTTGATGTGCCGACCTTATTATTCTTTTTATTTCGTGCAATTTTCATTTACTTTCCTCTCTTATTTTCCTTGGCTGACTTGCAAAAAAATTAGTCTTGTTCGAGGTTAGTTGTGTAGATTTTAGTCAAAGTTGCCTCTGCTTACGTTTTGCGATTCTCAAGTTTCCATTGGCTGTCGTTTATGTGACCGACGTCTCGTAATGTTTTCTGTTTCCTTTTATTCATGAAAGGCCTTTAATCATTGGAAATATTTGCTTCTCGTTTAACCGTGGCTTGCTTATAAACAGTCTCGGTAACATCGAAGTGAATTTTAGTGCCAAATTCGTTTCAATCTCCTTCTTTTGTTATTATTTCTTTCGTTTGTTAGAATGGTTTTAATTTTTAACTAGAATGAATGAGGAAATTTATTTGCAGAAACTTTTTCAGAGTTGGTAATAATTTATTTATAATGTTTTGGTTTATTGCACTGACCGCTTCGGATTCATTTACCAGTGCATCAACTTTTTTATTCGATTTTATTTATCGAATAATCTTTTTAAAATGCTGCATATGGAGAAAAAATCTGTTTCAATAACGCAGAGGTAGCAGAATTTAAAACTAGACTTTTTGATGATTATCTGAAGTTGAAGGTATTTCTTCACACTCAAGTGAACTTTTCCTGCTGTTTTCCAATATTTCCTCGTATTCATCACTCTCAATTTATACGTTGTTTCTCTCTTTAGAAACTGTTTGAAAATTTCTTTGATAGATTAATAATTTTACAAATTTCGTAAGTTGGAAAAGTTCGAATCGGTGGTTAATTTTTTTTCTCTCTCTTTCGTTGATCAACTCGGATAATCTCTATTTACCCAGACAAAATCGAATTAGTCCGCTGAACATTCTCTTCTGCATACAACAATTTTTAAATTCTGAATGAAAAACTATACTGCCACGATCTATTCTCGACAGCCAAATGTGGAAACGGAAAGTCGTACGTCTTTCTGCCTTACTATATCATTATTATTGTGTATTCTTCTACACTGGTTTCTTATTTTGCTTGCTTGTGGGTAATAGAAGCACCTTCAATTTATACTTAAAAAGCTACGTAACCAATTTTTAAGATCGTTAACCGAATTTGACCTGAAACTTTTGGTGATTTACGGTTCATTGCGATAGCTCCCAAAAATTTCGTACATTCACGTTGTAATATCGCAAATTATTGTTCTTATTGTGTAAAAAAAAAAAAAATGGCGGCGGCTATTCGCATAAATGGAATAACACTGACCGGTGGTGTTCTTTTTAATCTTTTTTTTTTTTCCTTTGTATGCCACTACATGTACTAGCCGTTAATTTTTAAGGAACACACTGCCACTGCGTTGAAATGCTATACATTCTTTTAAAGTAAGATCGTCGTCGAATATCATAATATTCGTACATGTAGACGCTGATTTCCAGAGGGGAGAAGAAAGCGTAAACCCTTTTTGCCAATTTAGGATTCTCAGCTAGTTACCGTTTATCGTACGCTATATTGTGGCGCTGGCATAATTTCAGTTTGTCGAACACAGTGTTCACTCTTGACAGCCACACACAAGATAACAGAGCATTTTATGTTGGAAAAGTAGCCTTTAGTTTTTGTTAATTACGTTCAGTCATATGGTAGAAAGTGGAAAGAAATGTTATAGGTATGAATTAACTTTAAAACAAGTCTTATCATCTTCAATCGCTAATTTTTGCTATTAATTTTAATTTCTATTGTTGAAAAATACAACTTTATAATGTATTGATTACATTTTTACTAATTTCATAAATTATCTGTTTTGGAATAGTTTAATCGGTGGTCGACTTTAGACGCTGAGAACTGCTGAAGCTTTTGTCACTCTTAGTTCAACTTTCAGTCTCTGTATTTCAACAAAAAAAGTTTTCTAATGACTTTACTCGTGTAAGTTATTTGAAAACTATTCAGTTCTCTATCAAAACTCCACAATTGAAATCAGCGTCCAAAATCATGACGAATGATCGTCTTATGGCAAGTGGTACAATTTGAGTTGAAAGTAAAACTCGACTGACATGTGTTCGACCAATGAAATTATACACATAAATAATTATTGATTGGACTTTCGGTCGAAACTTGAACTTGAATTGTGATTTTCACTAATATTAGTATTCACCGTGTAATTTCGACGACTCGTGTATTAAATTAAAAATTTTTGCTCCGTTCTCTTTATGAGAGAGTGAGATAGAGAATAAGATCCCCGTGGTGATAACAAAAAATTTAGTACCAGTTTTGGGACAGTTTCTAATCGTACGTTAAGTCTTAGTAGCTAATGTACCTATTTATGATTAATGGGGGAAAAATTCGAAATAATTGGATCACTGCCCACGGTAGAAAAAAAAAAAAAGTATTTAAGATCTGTGTGTTACCTACCGCGTAGAAAGTGCGTATTATCAAAATAAATTTATACCTATTATTATTTAGAAATTAAAAAATATTGTGGAAACTTTTGCATTTAAGTACGGTTTATTTTAATTTATTCCCCTCTTTGCGTATATTATATTTTTTTCCCTTGCGCCTTTAATTTTGTATTACCTTTTTTTTTCATTTTTTTTTTTTTCATTTTTCATTTAAGTGAGAAAAAGACGTTCAACGGATCGCTAGTTATAAAAAATTTCCTTTCGTGCGTTCAACTATTCCTCAATAATTTATTCGTACAATACGTACAATGCATTAAGAACTGAAGTACTTAGGTACTCTCGATGTATGGCCGAGAAAAAATTTCGAATGCGTTTAATAATTTTGTATTTTATGTGATATGAGATCTCGTACATGAAAAAAAAACGCGCGATTTTCAATAATTTGGACGAAGAAAATAAAATTTTGTTTGACCTAAAAATCGCTGTTACGGTCGATTATACGAAAGATATTCTCTCGTTGTTGAAATGATCATGTGATTTTTAATAATTTGAAAAATTATGTATCTATAATAACTTTTCCCCTTTTTATTCTTTTTTTTCTATAATATTATGTCGAATATTCGCACGTGTGCACGATAGCTCGCACCATCGATGTTATAATTGCAAAGCTGCTGGGTTTTTCTTTCTTTTTTTTTTTTTTTTCTTGTATAAATTAGAGTATTTTGTGTTTTTTTCTCTTTTGTTCTGTTCCTGCGGAAGTGCATTTCCATTTTTGTCCAGAATGTTTTATGATTTTGGAGAGAAAATGGTAGACGATTGTGTTGCGAGCTGTAGTGGCTCGTGATTATTGGAATATGAGACAGTTTTAATAAATGTATTCTTTTGTTGACGGTGTCAAGAAGAAAAAAAAATGTAAGAAAATTAGCTCTAATTTCTAATGTTGTGGGATTATTGTATTCTATTTTAATAAAAATTCTTTAATATAATGTTGGTTTTATGTATTCACAGTTCACACTAAGCGTGTGTTGATTTGGCCGAGTGCGAGGTCCGAAATATCCTTCTCGAGCCCAGAGTTCATGGCCCTAATAGGAAAATTATTCTTTTTTCTCCTTTAGATTATTTTTCTTGCATAGTTATGTCTTTATCTTTTTTGTCATTTTTTCGAAGTATTGGATTATTTATGATCATTTCAACTCGGAAAAAAATAATGATTATAGAACAAGTACTGAACATGAGAACCAACATCAAACTTTGAATTTCAACAGTCACTGGAACGTGGCAGCATTGAAATCTTTGTACAGAAAATTTAAGGATTGAAAGAAGAAAAAAAAATATTTCGGCTTCGGTTCTCGGGTTTTTTCCTTGTGGCGAAAAGAATCTTACAAAACACTCGATAGGAATTCTTATCAACAATATCAGTTGAATATAATATTATTTTTTAAACTCTGGATAAATTGCTTCAAAAAGCCGAAATTTGCGAATTGAAAAATTTAGATTTTTCATGCGAATGCCAAGATTAGCAAATCTTGGCGAATGCACAAGTTTCCAGTTTGATTTAAAGCGATACCGCTAGCGTCATCTTTTCTTATAAAACGAAACTACATCGTAATTCGTAAATCGTTACTCTCGTGTCGTGCTCTTATCACTAGCGTTACCTGCTGTGACACGTGGGTTTGTTGTTTTATAATTCAATAAATTCATTTCGATTTTCTTTCCTAGTATGTTTAAATTATAAATTGTAATTCATTATTCATTCTTTACTGTCTCTTCTAATCGTATTTCGTGCTTTTAGAAGATTCTTCAACCGATCATTATCCAATTTACCAACCATTGTTCTATAAGATCAGGTTTTAGTGGCCAAAATAATTATGGGTAAAGTGAAGAGACATCGTAAAGGTAAAGGAAACAAGCATCATGGATCATTCAAAACTGTAAGTATATTCTTATTTTCTCACTCTCCCCTCATCTTTGCATTGTAGCGAAATGAATAGGTGTTAAATTAATGTAACTATTAAATGAGAATTCTGAGGGATGCAAAATCGACAGTATAAACGTTCATTACTCAGACAACTTGATCCATACTATTATACTAATGTGAAGAGGAAAACGAAAAACGGTACCTTTCTGGTATTTAAAGTACAGCGGATTGTCGGTAGGGCTTGTTATGCAGTTTGCACTTGTAGTGTTTTAGTGTTTTGTTGAGTTGTCCCCTGAAAAGTATGTTTTTTCGGTAATGAAGTCCGTTTTCTCATTATCAGACTCGATGAAATTGAACACGCTTTCGAACGATCCCCTCTCATTGTTTCTAATTTATTTTTTTAAATTTCATATTACAGAAACATCGGAATCGACGAGTCAAGAAGCCAGTTAAATTGAAATACGAAGAGCCAGACGAATTGAAAAGAGCGCCCCATTCGTTCGTCATCCACCGAGGGACCGTTGGTAAATACATTCTCGAGCTGGAAAAAGACTTTCGAAAAGTCATGGATCCTTTTACGGCTTCTAATTTGCAGGTGCGTATGCCAAATATATTATTGTTCTCTCTTTGAATCTATTTCTCTGTTGTGCGTGGAAAATGAGGACGTTCTTTATACTCCTTTGTATTATATGCCCGAAATATTTTTCTAAAATTTCAACAAATTATGGAGGAAGATTGACTATTTGCAGTCAAAGAAAAGTAAATATTCTAGTGTGACGCAATCAAATTCATAAAATAACGTTTTTTAACTTCCTATTTTGTATTGTACCTTATATTCGCATACCCTCTGCAATTTTGTTGTATCTTTTTGAAATTTCTGTTGCAGGTAATGAAGAAGAACTCGTTGAAAGATTTCGTATCGATATCGAGTGCTCTCAAAGTTTCGCACATGTTCATATTCACGCAGTCTGAAATCGGACCGTATTTAAGAATCGCACGTCTCCCTCAAGGACCCACTCTTATGTTTCGTATTCACAATTACTCGCTGGGTCGAGACGTGATTTCGGCGCTCAAAAAGCAGATGACCAATAAGAAATTATTTTCTCATGCTCCGCTGGCGATTTTGAATAATTTTAGCGGTGATGGAAGCCACGTTAAGCTAATGGCATCTGTTTTCCAAAACATGTTTCCTACTATTAACGTGACAAAGGTTAGACTTCTGTTCGTGTTAAATCACCTTCTATTTAATTTCTCAGGTATCATTACTCGTTACTTTTATTTTATGCAGGTCAAATTATCTGAAATTAGACGCTGTGTTATGTTAAATTACGATCCTGAAACACAGCTGGTCGATTTTCGACATTATGCTATAAAGGCAGTTCCCGTTGGCTTGTCCAGAAGTGTGAAGAAAATCGTACAAAGTAAAATTCCGAATTTAAGCAAATACGAAGATATTTCAGAATTTCTTACCAAGTAAGTGTGTAACTTATTATGCTCGAAACTGCATTAATCACAAGATAAAGGAAGTATTGTTGCCTCAAGAAAACCTTCAGACTCTTGATGAAGTTTATGAATAAGACAAAATTCAGTAAGAAATTTTTCAGTTATCATTCTGTTTTTTTGTCACAGACCCAGTATGATGTCTGACAGTGAAATGGAAGATGATCCAAATAGTCACGTTGAAGTTCCACAAAAATTACCAGCACGTGGTAATATCGTATCGCAAAAATCGTCAATTCGTTTGAGTGAACTGGGGCCAAGACTGACCCTACAGGTGAATTTAATAATAATACTCATTATTATAATTATACTTACTTCAAAATCGTATGAAATTAATATTTTTTATGTATTTCTCAACAGCTCATCAAAGTAGAAGAAGGTTTGCTCAATGGAGAAGTTTTGTACCATGCTCTAGTTGAAAAAACTTACGAAGAAAAGAAAGTAATTCGAAAAAGACTGGAAGAAAGAAGGTATTTCCCTCACTTTTTATTTCATTTTCGAATTAGTGTAAGAAAATTACTCACAATAGAGATTTGATCCAGCCTCAAAAAATCTTAAGAGACTTGTTTACATTTCCCCAAAATTTAACTAAAACAAGAAATTAAGAACATCAAATTTTTTTCCACCTATAACTCGATACCTCGATTGAGATTTGAATTTCGAAAACAAAAAAAATCTGCTCGAATTAAATAATTCAATATTACATCCGACAGAGAATAATCGATGATCTTGCATAACGCAGAAATCGAATATATCTTTCTACCCGGTCGATGTTAATGAAATAGTCTTAAAGCTAGAAATGGAGCCACTTGTACTCCAAACAATTTCTATTATATTTCATCACTTGACCTCTGATTTTTATGTTTCTAATGTTCTCTATTTTCGGATATTTTATAGACGTTTGAAAGAGGAACGCCGAATAGAACAAGAAAGAAACATTCGCTTCAAAGAAAAGATGAAAGAAGAACATAAGGTAAAGTCTTTGGAGGGAATGAAAAAGAAGAAAAAAATGGAAGATGGCGACGACGACGACGAATGAATAGTTATTCTTGATTTTTAATACGTGTATTTCGATACTTTTGTGATAATTGATTGTAAGTAAACTTGATTAATCCTTCAAATGTAATTTTACTTTGCGAATAATCACTTGTTGAGCAACGAGCTATATGCTCTGGGTGACTTGAATTTTTCCAGAATTTTCAAAACACTCTTTTGTGAACGTCTGAGATTTTACTTTGGTAGAAGGTAATGGATTTTTTAAAAGATAAACATCTCCGTATTTTAATTTTTTTACAACAATTAGACATTTTAATGAAAATCGTGATTTAATTTCCGAATCTCAAGCTTCTAATTATTTCTCTCAACTTGATATTTAACAACCCAAAACAATACGAACACAAAATTGATTTTTTTAAAATAATAAAACAAACAAAAATTAAAAGAAAAGTGTCTAATTACACGGTAAACCTAGTAACATATAAAATAAAATGATTCATAAAATGAAGGACGATGGATTCAATAGTAAAAATAATACACAAAGAAAATCAGAGAAATTATTTAAAAAAAAAAAAAATGGTAAGTACATAGAGATGGAAATAGCAACTGTTTTACTATGTTGGTAAATAAAAAAATTCAAAAAAAAAAAAATTATAAAACGGAAACATTTAAATCGTTGAGAAGAGAAAAATAGCAACATTGTTTTGATCGACAATATCACAATAATAATCAGGTATTGTTTTTAAATGAAATAGTTCGCCAGAGAAATGAAAAGAGAACATACCAGATGGATACGAATTACCTTTGTAGCTAAATATGTATTATTATGAAGAATGAGAACCGAACGAGAAGAAAATGGAGGACCGATAGAAAAACGAAAGGTCTGGCTTCGGTAAAGCGATAACCATTCTTATGGAAGATGAGAATATGTGTAAAAGTGAGATCCAGGCTCGAACAAAAATCACCAGAATGAGATGGAAAATAATAAAAGCCAAAATGTTTTTTCTTTTACTTTCGACGACCGCGATGCCCAAGAAAAATGTAAGTAGAATATGTTGTTGCTGTTCGCTTTGATCGAAAAATGAATTACGTTTATTCCACGGTGACGGATTTGGCTAAGTTCCGAGGACAATCGACGTTACAGCCACGCAGCACTGCAATATGATAGGCCAGAAGTTGCATCGGAATCACCGTCAAGATGCCCTAAAGAAATATGAAAATTAGTCGGGTTTTGTTAGCTTCGAGCTAGCACTATCTGGAGCCGTCGGAGTAAAATACCCTCGAACCCACAACAAAACAATGGAGAATCTTGAACGGACTTGGGTCTGTACTCAATACGCCATTTTGAGGCCCAGAAAGAGCGACAAGGGAAGAATATAGTATCGTAAATTCAACGATAACAGATTGACATCGAATAGACTCGAGTCGTGCATAGAATCTCTCCTACGCACCCGTACGACCAAACCAATCCAAATACTTGCGCAAGCAGCAAAGAGCTCAGAAATTTTATAGACTCTTCAAAGCAAGGCTGTATAACAAGACCCAATCCCAAATCGTAACAAGAACATGAACGTAACCGTAACCATGAATTTGATTAGAGTGAAATTAAGTTTTTTTTTTCTTTTTGCTAAATGATTTTTAGCCACTTTTTAATTCTCATATTAGAAGGTCATAAGTGAAAAAAAATAATTTCCACTGCATAACATAATACCGTATCTTTCAAAGAATACTAATAATATGGACAAGACCAAACGAAAACAACCTCAGCTAAGAGAAAGCTAAGACCACAGAGCTTACCATCATTATTTATCATAAAATCCAAAAATTTTGAATAAGAACTCTCGTACCTAACTTTTTTTTTCCAGTTTTTCCGCGTTTTATGAATAAATCCAACTCTTCAACTCGAGCATAATTTTATTGACTCTTGAATTTTGTAAAATGTATCATGCACTAGCCCAAAGGCGGCTTGGTTTCAGTTAATTAAGTAGTTCAATTTTTCAATTTTTCGAGGTAAATATGACTATAATGTTAGAGGAGTTTATAAATATTCGTGTCTCATACGACTTCCAATGAGAAAATTCGGGGGTAAAAAATTGCAAATTTCGAACAATGGTCGTTCTATCTGACAACCTTAAATTGCTTACAATAATCGCGTCACAAAAATAATAAGAAAAGAAGAATATTTCCATTTTTGTCTCATACAAACTTGGAAAATTTTCGCTACTCTCTGCATACGTCACGAGGTTCTCAAAATTTCTAGATTCAAACCTTCCCACTCTTCCAATCTTCACTCCGACGTAAAATCTTAAGAAACGGATCCACTTACCTGCAGACAGTCGACAATACGCGGCACCTCGATCGATTTCCAGGCGCTGCTTTTCGTTTCAGTGTCGCCCTCCTCGCAGACGATTATCGGTCTACCCTCGCGAGCTGTGACTTGCTGCAAAGCATTCATACATTTCGTGTAAACCGGATCACGAGTCACGATCATGATGACCGGCATCGCCTTGTCGATGAGCGCCAAAGGGCCGTGCTTCAGCTCGCCGGCCATAATACCTTCGCTGTGCAAGTACGTCAGCTCTTTGACTTTCTGAAATATCGAAAACATTTTTCTGAGCACGAGCAGTTTCGAGAAATTCGTAATTCGTGACAAACTGACAAGCACAGCCGTATGGAAAAGCAGAGAAATGATTTTTCAGCGAGAAAAATACGATAAAGAAGTTGAAAAATTTATGAATGTTTTGGTAAATTCAGCTAACAGGTTGCGAACGAAACAGCTGAAAAAAGTTGCTCTCGACAATCTACCAACTATGGAACTTTTCAACCTCTATAGTAACCAACTTGGAGAAAAAAAAAAACCAACAAAAACCGTATCTTACCAAAGCTCCTTCCATGCACGTCGAGTAATTGTAACCACGACCCATAATAAGCAACGATTTCTTTTGGTACAGATCTTCGGCAATGGATTTTATAATGCTATCGGTGTTAAGGACACGTCTGATGTGATCCGGAAGGATTTTCAAGCCGGCAATGATCTAAAATTCAAAACCACAGCAAAAATCACCCTCGAAAGAAATGCAATAATTTCTTTAGATTTAAAGATTAAAATAGAAATGATGCTTTCATTCGACACCCAAAAACGAAGAAATTATTGATATTACCTCGGTCCTTCGTGGAGTCAGTGAGATACGATCTTCGCTCATGACTAAGGCAAACATGACCAAAGAGATGAACTGAGAGGTATACGCTTTGGTGGAAGCAACGCCGATCTCAGGGCCAGCGTTGATGTGCACTCCACAATGCGATTCGCGACAAATCGAACTGCCGACGGTGTTTGTAATTCCAACAATCAATGCCCCACGCTGTCTGCAGTACCTTAATGCCATTAACGTGTCAGCAGTCTCACCTAGGATTAACATAGCAATATAAATTCGTTGCTCGGAACAAGTTTCTAATGCTAATTATCTCCGTTGAGATTTACTTTAATTTCAGTATTCAAAAAGTGACTCACCCGACTGTGAAATAAAAAAGCACACGTCATCACGGAAGACTGGCGTTTTACGGTCTAAAAAGTCGGATGCCAGCTCCACCATGACTGGTAATTCGGTTAGCTCTTCGAGCAACTGCCGCGTGGCAATGGCGCTGTGATAACTGGTTCCGCAGCCAATTAGCATTAGCCTTCGGCATCTTCTGATTTCTGGAATGTATTCCTATCAGACCAAAAACATCGTACATAGTAAAAAGTTCTTACATACATTCATGATTCTCTCAAATTAAAATTCATGTAGGTACAACAAGTATGCGATTCTGATATGTAAAAGATATTAGATGAGTAATTTAAAAAAAATTTCAAAAAATTATAAATAAAATTCCATTTTCAATCAAAATTTCAGTTGAAATTTTTCATTTCTCAAATTATATTATAAAGGAGAGTTTGAAAGTTTATCGAAGCGGAAACTAAGTTACTGGCTAATCGAGTATAAAGTTAAAAATATAAGAAAGAGCTACTGCAAAATGTTTCAAAAAAATATTTTCAAATGAATATTTTTTACGAAATTGGGAAGAAAATAAATTCTGAAAAAAAAAATCGAGTAATAGAGGTTACTTACTTTAATACCACCAAGAACAACGGTGCCGGTATCGAAGTTCACTCTACCTCTCATCGTGTTCACAACAGATTCAGGTTGTTCAAAGATTTCTTTTTGCATAAAGGAATCGAAATTTCCTAGAGCACACAACAAAAAAGAACTTTGACTAGAGCGATGTAATAATTATTCATCTTAATGTTAAAATTTTTTTCCTTTAAATGCTGCATCATTTTAGTGTTATTTACCCAATAGCAACAAACACGAATTTATGACTTGGGTTGACGACGATAAAAATTTTGAAAATGTATTACCATGTATTATAATTTTTAAAGAGCACTAAATAATGGCCATCTTATACCCTCCATACATAATTTCCTTCCACGGTCACTGCCTCGAGAAGCCTCGGCCTGGTGAGGTGGCGCACTGCATTCAACAAATCATGGGAAAGGAAGAAAAGGCAGTTGATAATAAATTTGGCATGTTCATATTATCGAAACATAAATTAGCAACCTTATAATGGGGCAACTGAGACAGACAATCTAAATCGTACATTCAACAATAAAAACGAGTACCTATATGGAGTTTTCAAATGCAAGATAAAAATTCTAACCGTCTCACCTTTCATAATTTCTTGGATCTCTAATTTAAGCGTTATAATTTCTCGAGCATGCGAATCTTCCAAACTTCTTTTCAGTCGATGAATACTGAGCAGACCATCTTTGACAGCGGCCACATCGTCATCCTGCAAGAAAAAAAAATGCAGATATTCGATTCATTATTGATTTTAACATGCAAATTCCTTCACATAAACACTCTGAGCAACGAAAAATCTGCTAAAAAACACAGACTTATGCAATTAAAATACTTTTCTCACGCAATAGGTACCCTCCTTTCCAACAATATATAACTCGAGACAAATTTTTAAGGCTCAGAAATCTTTGGTCAAAAAAAAAATTCAAATGATTCAAACTACCAAAAACCCCCCAAAACATGGAAGAAAATGACTTGAAAAATAATAAAGTGATTCTAAAACCTCACCTCCAAGAAGATAACTTGATTTGTGTGTTCGATAACGGCGCTCGCATCCGAAGCGAAAAAGTACTCGATGGCTTTGTTTTCCAGGGGCTCAATTTCTGAAGTCTCATAACGTGGTAGGATCGAGAATTCGTTTCCACGTCGGTGATCTGTAAAGTAACGCTGTGTAAATGCCAACAACACATCAAACATATTTCGAGAACCCAACGCCAACTAGCGAAGGACTGAAAAAAGATACTATACACGACTGGTAAACGCTTTTAAGAATACGGCATTGGCGAAATTATACAATAAAATAAGAAATTTAACGCGGTTATTAGGAGGTTAAAGACTACAGCGACATGCACCTTTTCAGGTCACTTTCTGCTCAAAGCTTTAATGGGTAAGGGGTATCCTAAAATCACCGCCAGAGCCCGAGTATTTCCATTCGCAGTATGCAGCGTGATATATATTTACAACCACTTTGAGACTGATTGCTTCAAAATATGACCAGCAACATTATACTCTAGCTTTCCACACTCACCTAGAGATCTAAGAGTTCAAAGACTAATCGAAAAAGGAATCTCACCACTCAATGGCCCACCGCAAAGAAGGGGAAAACATAATTTATTTAAAACACTTTTTTGATGGTGTGCTTTTATTAAATTTAAAACGAGGCCAAAATTCGTGAGTTTAATCTTTTGACAAAAAAGAATCTCACGCCTCTTCACGTAGTCCTAATTACAATGGAAACCATTTGACTGATAATTTGTCATTTTCAAGATGAAAAAAATTTTTTTGACAATCTTACTTCGAATCTAGTAATACTACCAAATTGCACACAGGGACACTCGTGCAAATACCAATAAATAAAATCTCATAAAGACGAATACTAAACAGTCGTTCGACGCGCAGAATGACACCGTACTGTACGTACGGGATTAGCATCCCTATGGGCAAAATATTTTGAAAACGGATCCGTTTTATTCCGGTTTATAATCCGTTTCTCGATTATAACCCGGAATTTTCCTGTTTTCCGGCTTCTAAAACGGATTTTGAACGGATTGTAATCAGTCTTGCCGGAAATGAGTCCGGATTATTTTCCGTGAAGGCTGTTTTATGATATTTGTTGGCCCGGGTTATAATCCGTGAAACCGTTTTACAAACGGATTTAGAAAAATTGCCCAAAAATTATCACTGATTATAATCAGGAAATCCGTTTTACAAACGGATTTAGAAAAATAATCAAGATGACAAAAATATCTGCAAATTTTCAGATCCGATGGTCGAAAATAAAAACGGACTGACAACGGATAAAATTCTCATTTTCCGGATCATTTTCTCATTTTTTGCCCATCGGGATCACTCTCAGTCCTGTTATTCACTTATATACGCTTAAAAAAACTATTTACAACCTTTGGCTTCCGAGTAGACAGAATATTATAGTACAGTATTTACAATACATGGATACTTTTTCAACGCCAAAATATGGAAAACTTGTCCCACCACAGTAGGAACATGTCATCGACCATTAACCAACATGCAATATGTACGAGAAACTGGTGTGATTTTTATTATAAATCACCAACTTCATCGTATGACCTGCACCAATGATTCGAGTAAGCCGATGAAACAGAAAAGATGCTGCATCAACATTTATCTAACAATATTGAGTATAGGTATTAATGGACCACCACCGGAAAAAAAAAGAAGCGAAATGAAAAATGCTCGCATATAGGACTTTGTTTTATTTTTTTCAGTACCTGTGAGAGAGTGAGACTCGGCATCTACGATTTTTCATGTCGCAAAAACGAAAACGGAAAAAATAAAAGGAAAACAATAAAGTTAAATATGGACGAAAATAATAGAAAAAGTAAATAAAACTTTTTAAATGCTTAACTTATGTAAGTTATGTTGTTAGAATATTTTCAAACATCACGCAGTTTAAAATTGCTAACATTTAGGTGGAAATTGGTTTGTCCAAGAATAGGCGAATAAAGGAAACTCCTCTTCTTATACTCTAAAAAACGTTCGGTTTTCCAACTACCTAAAATACTTTTCTCGAGATTACTCTGCGACCTTTGCGATTAAACGTTCCAATAACTTACACGAAATATTTTATGCGAGTGTTTTCCCCAGAGGGAAAACAAAATAATTTTACTAATAATGTTGAAACGAAAACTATTTTTCATAATCAGTTAAGACAGATTTCAACAAAAAAAAAAAGTCGAAGAAAAAATCATAGGACAGAAATTTTCCAATGGAGATAAGGTTAATTAGTGAAAATTTTTTTCACCTACACTCAAAACGCCTATATTTCAAAAAAGAATGAAGTACATCACCCCAATCAACGAACAGACAGTGTTCCATTTTTTTTCTCGTTCCTCTTCATGAAGCATCAAAAACTTATCCGAATTCGAGAAATTTCTCTCTATTATTGCACTGTTCATTATCTACAACTAATTATCGGAATGTAATTTCCCTAACAATCCAAAAAATTTTCTGCCCAGATTTGTAGAGACATTCGTAAGGTCCAAGCTTAGAGAATGAATAATGTTTAACCCGTTAAAACTATGAATTAGAGACACTGAAAAAAATTAGGCCAATTTTCATCAGCTGAACAATGCAAAATGAACTTCTATTATCATTGATATAACAGCTAGAAATATTTTTACTCGGCTTTTATTGGATCGTCGCAAGTAATACTTAGTTTTTTGTTGGTGGTGATAAAAGTAGAAATTCGTACTTTGAAAAACGGCGTTAAAAAATGAGTAAACATTTCAAATAAAAATTACCTTTACTGTAGAAAACGGGAACATGATCAGTGGCAAGCCTCGTGTTGGTTTTTATTCCCACTAGTAGAGGGCTTCCTCGTCTAGTAGCGACACATTCGCCTGGATACAATTTACTTTTGAAACACAAAGCAAAAGCACCTTCCTGCAAAAAAAAAAACACTGAATTTAGAAAGGCTAAATCGACGAAAATATTTGAAAAATGAACTTGAAAGGTAGGAAAATTCACCCTGTTTACTAATTTATGAAGTTAACAATATCTCATAGTAAGAAATTCAAGTTATCTTTTGCACAACGATGGCTAAAAAACGGAACTTTTCTTACCAATTGCTGGATAACCTGTTCGACGAGCTCTCGAAAAGAATGACTTTTGTGCGTTTGGTAGATGTGGTGGACTAGTTTCACGATGACTTCGGTGTCCGTTTCGGACTCGAATTCGTATCCTTTGAGCTGGAGAAAAGCTTTCACTTCTTTGTAGTTGGTGACGATGCCGTTGTGGACGACGCAGAAATAATTTTCGACATCCGAACGCTGAGGATGCGAATTTATTTCGCTAGGAACGCCGTGGGTAGCCCATCTGGTGTGCGCAATGCCTACATGCAGCACTACTTCTATGTTGAAGTTCAGTTCAGTGGCATCTACAATGAAAAAAGAAAAAAAAAACATAAATTATAATTGAATCTGACTCTCGAGTGTACGGTAGCTGCATTATCTACTAGAAAAGTTGAACCCTTATCTGTTATGAAACTCCCACACATTTTCTTTAAAAGTAAAGCACTGAAACAGGTAATCACCGCAATCAAAATATTATTCCCTATTGAGTATAATTTGCATTTTCATGCTCCACAAAGGTTTACCATAAACATTTGGGAATGGTAAAATTGCATGGCTGAAGATTGAGCCAAGCATCAACCAGACTTCTTGAACTAAATTAAGACCAATTATTTAAAATTTCGAGTGTTATTCTACTTCAGTACATGAAGGCAGGTAATAATTATGCACTAGTGGTATTGAATTTTTTTAAATTAAATAAATTTTTATTTCTTGAGATACCATTTTTGTTTCTGAATTCCCCTGAAAGAACTAATATTTCGGGTTAAATTACTTCACCAGTGATCAATAACAGATCTTAAAAGAAACAACACAATTCTGGGACATGCTAAAAGTTCTTATTCGAGCACTCAAGTAAGTTATAAATTAAACAAAAATATACTATGCAAATGGGTAATGAAAAATTCAATACAATACTTACGGCAAAGAATCTCTTGTTCCAAAGCGTCAACTTTACCACTCTTTTTCACGATGTTTATATTTTTGCCATCCGCTGAATCAACTGCAATACCTGTAAGAAAATCGAAAAAAGTGGAATAAGCAATTGAAAATAAAATGAAAAAATACACACATCGCGCATGTTTTTCATCGGGAGATTATTTTGAATTATGCAATGTCTCATTAAATAATTCTTTCTTTAGCCAGATTCTTTACATTATTTAGTACCTTAGAGAAGGATTTGATAGTTTGCAAACCAATTTCAGTAAAACCAAAATGGGTTCTTATATTTTTTAATCAAAAAGTAACAGGTTTCATTAATTTTCAAGTTGACAAAAATCATTTTATTTTAAGTAACATTTGTATTAAGATATTATACACCAGCAAAATTGACAGGGGTTTTATTATAATACAAAGCATTAATAAAAAATTTCATTTAAAATAATATTTGTAATAAGCATTTGCTCATGTGTAATTTTTTACGTATGTTACTTGTAATGGAAAAAAGTTGGCGTGTGCAATTTTTGACACTCGTTCATTCCCGATACCCTCTGCCATTTTTAAAATAGAGTTTCTAACTACAAAACACTATAACAAAATATTATCTCTCTATGGTTAGTGTAAGAACTAGCCAATATACACAAATTTCGAGGAACGATCTATTTGACCATGAATTTCTAACAAATTAACTCGTTGTATGAACTACTAGTCTATTTAAGATAAGATTGGGGTAGGTACTCTGTCGATGATACGAAAAAACAAGTCTTCTTTGCAAGTTTTTCGAATTGCTCATCTTCACGAATAATAAGTTTCAACACTACAATATTATATTCAACAAAAAGAGCTTAAGGTTGAATTTAAAAAAAAAAAAAATACTTATACGGTTTACTCATTTAGCGAAGAGATAAATCAATAGCATTATCACGTCCTAAAACATCATTTGAGAGAGAAAAAAAATTGGTGATAGTTTTTTGTTTAGGACTTAGCTTGTTTTGAACTTGGGCGACAGATATAATGACTAATGAAACGAGGAAGACGAAAAAGTCTCGCAGAAAATTAATTTAAAACATAGAAAATACTTTACCGTGTTCATAAGATAAAAACATAGAAGGAACAGAAAAACCTGAACGCGAATAAGAAAATCCTCAGACTCAGACAAGTGTGCAAATTGATCAATAATTCTGAATCGATGGAATAAATAACTTTCGACGAAATTTGCCCATTAGTTTTCCAAATTCTGCGACTTATCATAACATTTGATCTCAAATTAACGACCACCATAATTCATTATCGGTCAACTACCGCATGCCATAATAACAATAGCGGAGAATGTTTTTGGCTAGTGCCAAAATAATATAGAAAGAGAAGGGTGATAGTCTGCAAATTGCATTCAAATTACGTTTATAGGAGAGTTTAGTAACAAACGACCGCCTGCTGCCATTGGTAACCTGTTCTATGACCACATAAAAATTGTTTCACTTCACCAGTAGCAGTGATATGTTTATTGAAAATTTCTTTCTAACCGCAGACTGCTGAAAAATTTCACTACGAAGATTGATATAATGATTCTACAGAATTGTACATGGATGAAAATAAATAAAAACAAATTCCGAAGATCATTAACCTCACTTTTTCAACTCGCTTTCTACAATACAACAAGTGCCTACTACGAGTCCCTATGTTATGTGAAGACGAAAAAAATTGAGACAATTGTCGAGAAAAAGTTGATTCATTTTTTACAAGATTCGTTTGTTTCTCGAATATATTTTTTGCTCATTTTGAGAATGCACGAAAAACACGAATAAATCCGGGGAAATAAATAAATAAACCCACAGCCACGCAGAACGTTTAGCAGGGCACAATGTAATAGTTTCTAATGATTTAATAACAGTTATATTTGCTTATAATTTACACCATATTATTTTCTGCATTGGAGAAGAAAAAAAAAAAAAAGGAACGACAAAGATCTAATGGAAGTATCCAGGACTCTTACAATTGCTTCGCTTAACACTCATCCTGAAATTTTTCATTTTCCGTCTTTGAAATGTAATACGTCATATTATACGTGACGAAATCTCAGAAATCATACCTTCGGGCGAAGGAAATCGAATTCTCTCCTTTTAAAAATTTTTTCAAACAGTATTGAATGACGAATCAAATGGTCCAAGAGGCTTTTCTCTGTCTCAAAAATAGCATGATAATTTATAATATAAATAGATTTTGAATTTGAAAAACAGAAATAGTTGAATTTTAATTTTAAAATAACGCTCCAAAATTTAAGAATCAAAATTATTGCGTTTCCTATTTATAGATATTTCAAGTTGTTTTTAATACAATAATTATAATACCGTCGAATGGGGCGACTTTACACACTTTTTTCATGTTTTTCAACTTTGTCCTTTAATAACTCCTCCAATTTTGAAGCTATTGAAGTGAATTTGGTTTTAAAATTTAGGTCTAACATTTCTCAACACAATTGTAAAAAAAAGTTTGAGTTTTCAGGCTTCCTTCTATTTTTTATGATTTTTCAAAACATTTGTGTAAAGTCACCCCTCAATGGGGCGACTTTACCCATCAATTTGTTATTGACGGGTTATTGATGGGTGGGGAGGCAAAATTTAAGGATGTTTGTACTCAGACATACGATTGTAAAGAAACTAGTCAAGTACCAACTTCAACCGTGTGAAACCGAACTGAATAATTTGAGTGTCTGTGGTTAAAAAAAAAAGACGAATAAGAAAAATTAAAAAACCATATCGCCGCTTTATTTTCTTGTTCTGTTACTGGGTGAAGTGAGGTAGGGGCGGCGATCTTTTTTTTCTTTTCCTCCTTCTACCTGCTTCGATCCAAATCGTATTTCGGTTTTAATTTTTGCCTGGCAATTTATTTATTGGGCTAAAACGAAGTGGGTAAAGTCGCCCCTTGAATGTAAAGTCACCCCGTTCGACGGTAGTATAATATTACATTTACTCGTATTAATAAATGACACTTAGGTCACGCTAGAAAAATGATTATTTTATTAATATTGACTACTAACGTATTCGGCCATTTTTTATTGATACTTAAGTAAAATTATGGATATTATAGAAAATTTAAAATTGACAACAGCACTTTAGGAGATTAGCAATATCACACAATGACTAATGAGTCACAATCCATACTTCACTATCCAAATACACCTGCCTTCACCGTTACTTCGCCAAAGTGAATTATTCCTGCATGGGTACCAATATCTTATTGTACAGGTAGTACTCGAGTTGAAATTAATCACAAGTCGAATACAATTTCAGCTTTTTCGCATATTTCAATCGTCTATTTCGCACCACACACCTCCTTCCGTTCATACATATGTATATCGTGAAATTGTAAAATCATAAATAAAAATATTCGATAACTTAATGGAAAAGTAATTAATTCCCGACTCAATTAGCGGTCCACGTTTCCGTAATAAAAGCTGATCACAGGACGGCGCGTCTGGGCTAATGTTTTGAAACAGACTCAACGCCACTTCAGTCGCGTGTTTTTGTAGCTACATATTTATTAAAATTCTGATAGAAAATACGAGTGCTATCGGCGGCGGTAAATAGCCGCAAAATGAATAGAATTGTAGATAATGAAGAAGGAAAAAAAAAGCCAACCTCCATTGTGGAATTTTGGCCCCTCGAGCAAATATGTTATGCGTATAATCGCATAGGCAGACGATCGGTGCGAGAAGTTGTGCGACTAATGGTGGAAATTTTTTCAGAAATTAACATTGTAACAACTCCAGTGGTTCGATGTAATTCTTTCTTATGACAATACAAAGTTGTGTCAGCAACGATGCCAAAAGCCTTGCAGGGTAAATTTTGAAAATTGCAGGCAGCTTGAATTAGGCGTAAGACTATACTGCGAAGAATACTCATGTCGATAGAATAATCTGAAACTCAGAGAAAGTCATGCTGACAGAAACACAGATCCTATCTTGTTCGACAAAATCAAATTCAAATACAAAAAGGCATAAGGGACTTGATTTAGTGTAATTGCGTGAGGCTCAATTTCATACCGCCTGCTTCTTATGGCAGTATCAAAGCCACTATTTAAAAGAATATTTTGCGGAATTTCAAATCCCATTCAGTTCTACACATTATTCAAAGACGTACCTACTTTTTACAGCTGTAATGGTGTACATACAGGTCACTATTCGAAAAAATATTTCACGGAATTTTTAGCTTCATTCAGCTCTACACATTATTTAAAGTATAATGTTAATCAATCTTACCAGCAGAATCATAACCGCGATACTCTAATCTCTTCAGTCCAGTAATCAGCAAATCGATTATCTCCTTCCGATTCTTCGGTATTTGATAATTCAGATAGGCGAAAATACCTGAGGACAGAAATTCAAAGTTCAACTTCAAAATATCGGATTATTTGGACATGATTCTATCAACAGATGTTGACTGCCTAAAACACAAATATTTTAAAATAAGAATCGTCCAAGTCCAACAGAAGAAAATATACTTCAGAACAGCATAACTGGTAAATTGCACAGTCAGGAGGGATTACCAAGTTTATTCTTATACGTTACATCAAAGTTTTATTAAACTATAATTGAACGATAACATTTTCACCAAATGGGTATCAATAAATTTTCTAAAATTTATTCTACAAACAAATTTATCGAGGTACCAACGATAAATTCACAGTCAAATCACTACTTAATTTCACGATTAATGAACACGCAATCAAAATTCACACATGAAGACTATATCTCAAAAGATGGAAAAAAAATTATACAAGTCTCTATATAAGAGACGGTATTTCATTCGATTGGAACAAATTGTCAACATTTCCTAGCCCATATCTAATCTCAACAAGGTGGAAATACAAGAGATAATAAAATTGTGGAATTTAAAAAAAAAAATACCATAAAAAAGTAAAAAATATAATATAAGTATGTAAATCTTTTTTACGATTTAAAAATATTGCAAGAATCATGATGAAGCACATTAAAATAAGTTTGTAAATTGAAAAATTCTACAAATGATTTCGTGCAGTTTTTTTTTCTTCTTTATATTATAATTTTATTATTTTTGCCCATGGTGAATAGAATAGTGGCGGAGTTAGCTTTTATTAGGGGAAGCCAGGGAGCTAAGAAAAATCATTAACAAATGTCAACATCCAAAAAATTGATACCGAAGTTGATTTCTGCTTTTTTTTATATAACTTCCATACTTTACTTGTTCTTGGTTCATTTCAAGAAATATTTTTGGGCGAAAGCCGTCGCCTTCCCTGGACACCTCTTAGTTCCACCACTGGAATAAAACTTTAGTGTAGGCATACTCAATCACCTGGAGCTTGGACACTGCGAAAAATTGTCCCACGGCAACAAACAACCCCGTAGCAGGGGCTAAATAACAGTAGCGTTGCGTAATAATATTTTTCGGGTGTTCAACCCTGAGGTTCAACTGCAAAAATTAAACCCTTCTTTCTCCTCCTATTTCCCCCTCCCCTCCCCCCAAAAAATGATATAAATTTAAAAAAAGAAAGGAAAATACAAAACTGAAAACAGAAGAGGAAATGCTAAGCTATGATAAAATGTGAAGAAAGTACTGCCATTTAAATACCCACACATACTCACACACCATCTTCAGCTGCTAACAAAAATTAAAGGAAGGAGAAAAAGAAGAAATGCAAGAATACGTTCATATGTGTATATGTACCCACATATTTTCTTCACTAATTAACTAAGAAGTCACCTTTGAACAGATTAATTGTATCAGTTGGTAAAAAAGTATTTGTGTTGCATTTCTCTATTAGTAAACAAGTTACCTTACTGTAACTTTGAAAATTATTGCAATAATGCACTATTGCACTCATACATATATTTTCTTAGTAAAAAGATCATTGTTTCAACCTTTTCAACTTCAAAAGAAAGAGAAATTTAAAAAAAAAAACTATGTCTGTCTCTGATAAATTTCATTTCAGTATATTTAATTTATTACGTTGAACTTCAAACCAATAAATATATATGTGTAATATACTAATTAGTTATTTATATGAAAGTTCTAAGAAGTTTAATGAAATAAAGTCAACATAATAAATAATTAATGATAGATTACACGATGGCATAGGAAAATATACAATTAGCAAGTGCAATGTTTGCGGCACGAGGCAAAGCCAAGGGCTGTAATTGCACTTGGTAATGGCGTTACTTTACAATGCCATCGTGTATGCTATTTTAATTTGAAACGATAGGAAAATAAAGTAGTAGGCATACACGATGACATTGGAAAGTAAGACTCACTCGATTGAACCTTTTTGCTTTCCGCAACTGCACTTTTTTATTTTTCGCACTTGAGCATTTTTTTGTTTTCCCTTCATTATGAGATCATCAAAATAAATGGTTATTTTCCAACTCAAACATAGGGTGGTATGGTGCAGTTTTTCTGTTGTCTTAAATTAAAATTTATTACGTCAAATTTTCTGTCACAACACCATCTACTATATGCCATATGCTTACAAAATACACATATTATTCATCACCATAATCACAGGCAATTTTTTTTTTGAATTTGGTTGGGTGTGCAGTGAACACCTTGCACACCCAGAGCAGACGCCACTGCTAAATAATAATTATACATATTACGTATCATCATAATATTGTCGAAATGATGAGACAAAATTTCAGAAATGATTCATACTGTGCGGCGGCGAAAAATGACTGATAAATGGTATTTTGACACGGAATTCACTTAGGTCAACGAGCGACGATGAAATTAGGTAAGAATATTAATGAAAATAGCTAAGTAAGCAAATATGTAAGTGCATACGCAAGTTATTACGAAACTGCTATTGGTCAAACTTGAACGTTACGATGACATTTTACAAACAAACACAGTTCAGCTATAGTTGAACGATTTGAAAAATTATAGCAGGTACTTATTTACTCCTCTCGTCTCATATTTTTTACTGCATATTAAGTCCTATAATTTCTCTACTGCGTACTTATATGTATGTAATAAGCAGAAAATATTCGAAAAGAACGATCTGAATAAGAGCAAACTTACAAAAATCTCGGAAAATACTCGAAAAATTCACTAACATCTCTAAAAAAATTTTTGAAAAAAACTCACTAAAATTCCATAAAAATTGTCAAAGAATTTTGTAAAATCTCTAACCCAATTGAAAATATTACTTAAGTCACTAAAAAGTTTCAAAACATTTCATTCTTAAATGCACTCAAATCACCCTAAAAATTTCATTAAAATCTTTTGAAATTCACCAGAAATTTACTAAAATATTTTTTTAAATATGAGCTTAAAAAATTTACTAAAAATCTTTAAAAATACACAAACTATTCACCAAAATTGGTCCGATTATCAAGATGTTTGACCTGAGGTCACAAATAATGAATATTGCTATATTGGTCACTAATAATGTTCTTTCACTCGAGGTCACAGACATTAAATGAACTCGTTCAAGATTCCTCTATTACAATACTCCTATTAGTAACGTGTGAACTTGAAATGGAGTTAAACGTTAAACCAAATGATTTGTTTCAGTTTATTCAGATAGAGAAGTGCCTGACAAACTAATTGATGCTATTGGAAGTTAAGCAGCACAATATTTATCCAAGAATAAGATGGGAAAGTTGGAAAAAAAAGATCTTTCAAGTCTAAAATAATAAGATATTTAACGTCCCATTTTTACTTATTCTAAACCAAATGTTGTTTCAGTGAACTCACAGGTAGTCTCATGCGACTCATACATTATTCTACCAACTTGAAAATTGAAACCTTCAACATTAATCCTAAAATTCTTTTTTCATCGGGTGCAATAATTATTGTGAATAATGATGAAAAAGGGAAGGGAAGACTTCGTAAGAAATAATTCTAAGGCACTAACAACAATTTTCTTTGTGGTAGTAAAATAAAACTCAGTAAAAAACCGATTCCGTTAAAAAATGCTTTAAAAATTGCTCTTTATAAATTCGTTTTTTTCCCATGAAAAAAAAGCTACCTTTCTCCTAGACGAGTCACATTTTAGACCCCTCCCCGCACTAAAAAAAAGTAGACCTTTCTCTTCTTTGTTGCATACACGATAAATTACGCGTTTTACTTATTGCTAGCCAAATTCTACAGCAGTTTTTTCACTGCATCATGAGTAATCTATCGATGCAACTCGTATACCAAACATGTGGTTTACTGCACCACACTGGGAGATATCGAAAGTTTTGCAGGACACCATGACCAATACCTCGCACGCAGCTCATATCGAATTAGAGTGCTGTAACTACAAATATGGAGCCGAGGAACGAAAGAGAAGGCGAGAATTTCGCTGCAAACCGATCAGAAAAATGAAATGCATTTCAAACCTCTTACATAGTAAAGCGATCCGATGCATTGTTAAATATTCGATGGTCAGAATGAGGTGTGAAAAAATCAGCATTAAAAATATAATATGGAACACAATCAAATATCCATTACGTGGCAGCTACGTGGAAATGAGCGAAAATTTTAAATAAGAATTTTTTACGTAATATTCGTATCAGAATTAAGGGGAAAGGCAGCTTGGAGGGAAACGAAAGAAACTGGCTGCCAAGAAGCGAGAGCATCGGAGATGGACATTTGCAAACGAGTATATCACCTACACGGCGGAGCTAAAAGGCTGTCACCGAATGAGGTGGAAAAAACGTGGAAAATGCATAGATAATTAGTCAAAAACAAGTACTAAGAATGCCAAGCCATTACGAAATACACACAGCCGGGAGGAAAAAGTGTATATTTCGCAATCGAAAATGTATATTACTTGTAGGTACACGTAGGTTAGTCTACCAGTGTACATACATTATACATAAAAACGACGTTGGATAGATAGATAGTAGCTCCACGTATCCAAGAAATGCACCTTTCATTATGTAATCCACACACATACACAAGCCATCGACAGAAAAAACGCGTGGGCCTTTTTTCCCGACTGCCCTCCACTCCCCTTTTCTTCGCCATCATTACATATCCTATCCACGAATCGGTTCTTCAATTCGAGCAATCCGGTTTTCTATACATTTCAGGCGATCGTCATTAATGCTTCGTCAGTCCTCACGCCCAAACCAATAGACGTTGAAATTTTCGATACTGTGTAGTCCTAAAATTGAAGGTACGTAAGAAAAAAAAATCCCAACTTCGAAGGTAAAATGACTTAAACCAGAACTGTACTGATTTCGGGCAAGAAACTGTGACGATAGCTTGGGGCGATTATGTCAACTGTAGGTATGACGTAAACCTTGTGGAACGAAAAGTGATCCTGATCGTTACCAACATTCACAAGATGATTTGATTTAGTCCTCTTGATCAGCAGCCCATCAAAATATCACAATCAAAAAGAAACAAGACGTCTAAAGAAACATAATTGAATCCAAATAAATAATTCAAGTATCTAAATAAATAAATACCATTCCCCTAAAAAAAACTGCTAAAACGAGCATCAGTAGTCTAAAACTTCCTTCGCTCAAGTAGAAAGCTACAGTTTTATTTATGGTCTAAGGATAACATTGAAACTGCATCTAATGAAATTAAATCAGATTATCAATTTAACCCATGCAATTCTCTTGAGTAATATTTTAATAGTCTAAAATAAAAATAAAAGGGTACGTACCTTAAAAATGTTTTTTTTTTTAGAAATACCAAACAGCATGATGAAAAATCTCAACGAAAAACCAACTTTTTTTTCATGGGATGTTTCATTTGTCTAAGTTTTTTTTTTTTTGTTTTCAAGATTATTTATTGATTTGTTCCTATTAAAACCAAAAATTCAGAACTAAATTATTATAACTTTTTCTATAGTCAGATTCAGCAGCAAACAAATTTTTATTTGACACTGGAGTAACAATTAATATGCCTTTCTTACACAGCATTTTTCAAATACAACTCAACGATAAAAAATATCCTAAACTTCCAAGTAAACATCACGCACTAATCTGAAAACACATGTTTTGTTAGCAAGTTTTTTTTCAGCACAGACAAAAATTTAATCGTCACTCTACTGAGAAAATATACGTCGAAAGAAACTCAGTTTAAAAAAATTATAATCCAAATTCAAAATTTTTTTTTCCTAATAACAAATTATAAATTTGTAATCAGTCACTCATCAGCATTCTTTTCTTGATAAATAGTATTCAATGGCTGAAAATTAAAATTTCAATATTTCAATTCATTAGATGAGTATTACTCAACATTTTTTGACGTCACTGACATGATCTTTCTTACTAGTACAAAAAAGCCTAAGGTAGGGGACTTTTCAAGTGAAAGCTGAAATGTTGAAATTTAAAAGACCACTTTTTAATCGAGGATGAAAACCTATGTCTTTCTAAATGGAATGAAAAGGGACTTGACCAACACAATTATTCACTGAAAAAATTAATATTTCACAAATCTTACCAGCATAACATATTCCCCCAGGGTGACGTAGCCTTTGCAAAGATGTTCGATGATCTAAAAAAGGGCGTTTTCGAATATTTTATAATTAGTTCGAGAGGTTAGATTCAAATAAAACTCTTATCCACTATCATAATAACATCACTGCTGTTTCTAACAAATAATCAATAATATATGTAAGTAAACAAAAATATCTTCATAGAAGACATCTTCATTAAAAATTAAATCACGCCAATTACTTTTTTTCAACATTCATCACCATTCAGCTGAAACCCATTCAGTCACAAATGCAAATTGTTCAACCTAATCTTCAGTCAGTGATTTGACTTTGTTTCCAACAAAATAATTAGATAATCAGATTTATTCTAATGAAAACATGGAAAATTCTTCACTCCACAGGCCCTACTAAAAATGAGATGAATTACCTCAAAATATCTCATTCTTTACTTCCAATAATAAGATGAATGTTAATGAGACACTCGAGAACTGTCTGTAGCACAAACTCTTCAAAGGCAGCTGAATTACGACAATATTGTCAAGCAAGAATATAGTCAAGCGAGACCAAAGCCATGCAATTTTTGCAAAATTACCTGAGTTGATGAATACAATACAGATATGCTCGTATTTAGTCAGCACCAATTTAAGCCATATGTACAAACACAATAATGCGGTTAGAAAGTAAAGGAGTAAAAGTGCTACCTATCGACAAAAATTTCGACATTTTGAGGAAAACTGAAATTTTCTTTGAAATATTCAAAAAAGCGACAAGCCATAGCTATAGCCAGTGATCTCTTAATCTACTCAAGCTAACGCATGTAAAAACTTGAAGTACTCAGCAGAATCAAGAAAGTTCCTAGCGGCCTTTTCAGAAACAATTCAAACTGAATCAAGATATCTATAACTTTTGAGTAGCTACAAGTTAAGAACCAGCAATAAATTGAATAAAATTTTTTACTTACCACACATGGTATGGCTGAACAGTCGATTAGCCGAAAATTAATGTTAGAACTCGAGTACAAACACGACACGTACGATTTCTCAATTTACTGGCTTAGTTCACGTGTGTACACGTTGTAAAGTAATAAACTGATAAACAGGCCAAACAAGACTGTTTGGGTGATTATCGAATATTCGGCTTTTATACCATTTCCACGTTCGGACGGTGGTCCAATGGTTAGAGCGTTGTTGGCGGCGGAGAAGTGGATGAAGGTGGAAGCGATTAGCGGCACTCGTTGGCAGACACTAAGCCGCGGATGTCGATCACGTCCAGAGGCTTCCAAATGTCCCATACCAATACACAAGCCATTCCGCAGCGAGAAGTTGGCAACTTCGTGGCAGCTTATTCATTCTTGCAAACACCATTTTTTCGCTCGTAATACGAGCGAAAAGTACTGGTGAACGAAAATCGCATAAACTATTTAATTGTTCAGACACTTCAATTTCAATTCATACCCGAAAAAATTCTAGCATTGGACGCAACCTATTCAGTATTCACCGATCAGCGTTCGCATTTCGCATCGCAATCGCACTATCGCTGTTTTCGGCTTATCTTTATCGCATCGCATTCGTGTACTCGTACGTCGACGTCGTCACTTGTCATCACAGGGAAATCCAACAAGAAAGAAATTTTTGTCGTTTCCATTTGGTTATTCTGGCAAACATCAACATTTTTCCGCATTTTTCATGTATCTTATTCAACTTGCAATGCAAGGATAGAATAGGATTGGAGGAAAATAAAATCTCTTTCTTCTCATTCGTCAAATTCTACAGGTTGTGATTATTTTCTTTCATTCTCATCAGAATAATATTTCTTTAGCGAAACTGGTGACCGATACTTGCAACAAGAATTAATTGATAAAACACCAAAAACACGTGCGTGCCAGTGGTGCGTGCAAACCAAAGAAATATAGGTGCAACTGCAAACCAAAGTGCAAACCAAAAATGCATTGGTTAAATGGTTTCTCTCTTTTCTGTTTTTCAACAAGTCGAGTGTCTTGATTTTATAATTTATATTTGAATTAAATATCGCCGAAAATTCTTCTTTAATTCAATTAATTCATATTTGTGCTTTCTGTTTACCAACTAACAACTGTCGCGTAATTGTCTGACAGAAATGATGAGTATTCCTTAAAAATTCACGTCCTAAATCTTTATTTAGAGTGTCTTTTTATTCAGGCGTTGACATTTCTTCAGGTTTCTCATTCTTTAAATTACCTGTGTGCACTTGCCATAAACCATGATATTTCGATTTGAATGATATTTTTTGGCTCATGAACTATAGTATAAACGTAAGTGTATAGAGTTTAATACAATTTCTGCATAGTTTCCTAACAAGCTAATGTACAATTTTCTTGCAGGTGCCGAAATGAATACCATAACGGATGCTATTTTCGCCACCAACACTATCAATAATATTCGAGTCTTAGATTTGAAATGTGGCACCGAACTGATGCACTACAACAGTGGTGTTATAAAGCCGAAGTGCTTAAATATAATGCAAAACGACTACGTGCTGGCTGCTGAAGAAGGTCCGTTAATTTATGCTTGGCCAATAAATAGTTCGGAAAAGCTACAAAGCATAAGAATGTTGTGTCCGGGTAAAATCGGTTGTTTCTCTTTAAGTCCGGATGGACTATATATTGCTGTTTCTGTAGACAATAAACTTCTCCTTTGGCAGGTGAGCTCAAAGAAGCGAGTGACCAATGTTGACGTATTTTCCGTCAAACTAACCATTTGTTTTGATTTCAGATGTCTACTGGTAAATTACTGAATACAGTAAGTGCTCATTACCAACCAATTAGTGTTGTTCGGTGGACACAAGAAAGTTCAGATATTGTTACAGGTATAGGGTTCATTTTTTTTTCTTTCGTATTTACTTTTTTCTAATTTGTTGTAATCCAAATTGTTCTTGAAATTGGAGAATTTAAAGAATTAACATATTTAAACTCCATGAATATTTTCTAACATAGGCCCATGTAATTGTATTTTCCAGGTGGAGAAGATGGTTTGATCTGTGTGTGGCGACTTTCTCAGTTAGCCATTGCCAATTATATGTATTTGGGTATTGTGTCCAGCGAATTTTCAAAATCTCAAGCTACACCCAGATATACATTTTCTGATCATTCAATCAAAATCACCGATCTGTATGTTGGATTCGGTGAATTAAAAGCTAGATTATTTACTGCATCCGACGATAAAACGTGTAAAGTAAGTTGTTTCTCTTTGGAATTTTTGGCTTTCAATATAATTTCAGGTTTTTGTTACTGAAAAAATGAAAATTGAAATATCTGTAATCGTCAAATATTATTTAAATTCCTGTTCTTTCGCAATCTTTCATCATTCGTGCCCGGTTATATAACAAAATTATTACTTCTACATAATACGGTTCTTTTTCTATCATGGTTTACTATTTTATGGACTACATCCTGCTAAGGTAGAATTACTATAAGTACCTTGAATTGAAACTAAAATGAAGAACCGAAAATAAAATCTAGAAGAAAATCATGAAAGCGCGAAACAAATTGCATCAATGTTCTTTCTTTCGGGCTTTACATACTTACAAAATTGCATTTTATGTATCAAATTTTTTCAGTAATTGATGTGATTTTTCTAAAATGGTTCTTATGCTACGATGTTTTCAGATATACGACTTGGAATCAGGAAGTCAGCTGCTGTCAATTGTATTCGAAACAAGACCAACGAGCGTCATAGTCGATATTCCTGAGAATAATTTCTTCATTGGTACTGCCGACGGCTCTATTAAACTCATCTCATTGCTCGATCCTCCTCGTAATTTGGATCATCATTTCGAAGAAAATCGCAATTCAGTATTCGCTGGCCATACGAAACCGATAACTTGTATGGCATTGTCAACCGATGAGAGTACTCTGGTCTCGGGTTCCAAAGACGAGACCATTAAATTATGGTATGTGACCAGCAGACAATGTTTACGAACGATTTCTATGAGAGCAGTCGTGACAAACATTATCGTCAAGTCCATTTCCAAAACGTTTAACTCGCACGAATACCAATCGAAATGCGTTCTCAAAGATTTTCAAAAGAGCTACGACCAGAATACACCCGAAACTACGGAACTGTATTGCCCAAATGATTTGTTTTCGTCAAGTTCTGCCAGTAGCGATTCAGAAGATGAGGTCACTGCATTACGAGAGAAAGTGACGATGCTGACTCAACTTAACGAAGAATTATTCAATTTCGCTCGAGGAAAGACAGTTGAAAAAAATGATTCTAGTCCAGTTGGAAATGAGCAAAAAAGTAATAAAATTCCATCCAAACGAAAACATAAAATAAAAAGGAAGTCTTAATTGCGTAGAACGGGTCATTTATTTTGTAATAAAATAATATACTGTTTAATATAAATTTATTACGTCTAAAGCCCAAAAATTGCGAGAAACTCGATAGTATCTTGAAGTTTATATTTAATCTAATTTATTTTTATCAGTCGACATCAGCTTTTTTTTTGGTTGAAGAGCTTTTCCCATAAAACGTAATTTTCTGTTCGATCACCTAAAAAAAAATTAAGAAAAGGTACAGCATGAGTAAAAAAGCAAATTTAATTTTTACAGGAATAATAAGCATTTCAAAGGAAAATCAATGAAATTGCTTTTGTTATGATTGATGAAGGTAAATTGTGATTATAAATATCACTGACAACGTATGCTACACCAGAAAAGCAAGTTTTTGATAGGTAGCTTATGAGCAATAGTTGGTTGATTCTAATAAATTATATAAGTAGAATGTAACATTTTTACATACAAATTGAACTTACAGTTTTTTCTGCTAAAAGTTTTTCTCAGAAAACCTTGGTTCAGCTTGCGAAAATAGGCACGGAATACACAGTTTTCTGTTTCTGTCTTTGTACGAAGTATATTTTAATCAGCGTACTGTGATTCAGTCCAGTGAGATTCTCCAAAGCTCTAGTTCTTTGCTTCTGTCATACTCATAGAAGTATTTAGGAAAGTTGGTATCTAGTTTCTGGAGATTCCAAGCAAGTTGAAGTTCATTTATTTTATGAAAAAAATAGTCGTAATGAACGGCTTCAACTTTCAGATTGGCCAAAGTGAACACAAATCTGAAGAAAAAAAATTTTTGAATTGTAATTTTTTTTCATTACCAATCTACATATTTCCAACAATGAAAACAGAAATGATGCTTGTTGGTATTTATAATGATGATCCAGTCTGTCGCAAGAAATAGATGAATTCTATTTTCGACCAATTTTAAAAGATTACTAAAATTAATAAGTATGCCAAGTATAGAATATTTTTGTATTTCTGTACAGTTTTCTTCCATTTTCTTGAACAAGATAATTTTAACACAAATGTGATTATAACTATTTTTAGAGAAATACGTGAAATAGAATTTTGCTTTTCAGGTATTTGAATATGAACATACTCCGATAGTGGCTTATAAATTATTTTGAATTTTGAAACAGGATTTTTTAGAACTCGATAAGTATATTTTTAGTCGGAACATGACATTTTTCGTTGTCAGAAAAATTTAAAATATCAAATACGGAGTTTCCTCTTGATGAAAAAAATCTGATTTAAACGCATAAAAAGGTGAGAAGAGGAGAAATTCAAGTCATACCTTTTTTCTATTGTCATATAAATCGTCACTGACGGTTGATTATCAAAAATTTTCGTCAGAGTAGTGATGAACCCATCGGTTATTTCATTATCGTAGATGACTGAAAATAATAAAAATTAAAAATTGATTTCCACTGGAAGAAAGCACAATTCGAATCTGTTGCCTTGAGCCCTTGACTAGAAAATCATTGATTTATTCAAATTGAAGGAAAAAGCAGAAGAGAAAAACATAATCCAATATTGTAAACCGCACTTTGCACTAAATTATGCAAAAAAAAAAAAAAAAGTATTACAAAATAAATAAAAAAATTACTTTCAGAGACTAATACTATTTCTGTTTCTTTAATAAAATTTTCAACATCCGTTGAAAGTGGCTTCAGAAAATTGAGTTCGTTGATTCTATATGTTGCTTTGACTAGAGATTCATTGAGTTCGAAGTTTCTCTGAATGGTCTTCAGAATATTTTGTTCATCTAGATCTACAAAATTACAATAGTTTTGAATTATTTTTCACATCCACTGAATCGACTTCATGATTAATTCATCTCTCAAGTACCTGTACACATAACAAGTTTGCAAAATACCGACGCAACTATGCTTACGAAACCAGTTCCAGAACTTAGCTCCAAGATACTGGTTCCACAGAATACTGAATTCCCTTCGTGAATTATATAATCGGAAAGAAGAAGGGCTCCACTCCACACCTGAAGTCCAACTGCGTCGACATCTGTGTACTGACTATGCTCTAAAATGAATATAATTCATAAATAATGAGAAAAATTAATTAATTATACATAAATGTAGACTAGAATTTTTTTCACCGATTGCGAGCACAAATTCTGGGTAAGTATCGCCTGTTTCAAGTTGCTCTGTTTCGTTTCCAAATGGTAACTCATTTTGACGTTGATAAAATTTGAAATATGACAAAGTATCTGCAAAAAAAAAAATAAAATCAAGTTTGCATGAAGTCTATATAAAATATAGTATGGGTTATGTCACAATGCTTTCCCAATTAATATCCATCCATTCACCCCAATAAATAAATGCTGAATGAAGATTTGTAGAAACCTATTCACGTCCCATGCCTACCAAAAATATGCTAATAAAAACAAGAGATAGAGGAATAAGTGTCATAATTGGACACAATTCCTCGAAAGTTTTGAACAATTTTCGCAACAGGAACTCCGAGTCTCCATAAATGTATGAGAACTAAATTCGAAGGAAATATTGAGAAAAAAATTGATTACAAAATAAATGCACTAATTTAGTACATATACGCAACAGGATACTTCCAAATACAGCAGGTAAAGGTAATAATAATATGCGATTTTATTTTGTAATTTTAACTTTCATCAAGAATGAGAATCATGACGGGGGAAAAATGAAATCCATTGTTAGTAGTGTTTAAAAAAAAAAAATTATGCAGATGATAAAATAACTTTTTGAATACGATTTTGTTACAAGATAACTTATCTTGTAAATTTTTTTTGGAACAAAACTATTCATTTTTTAGATTCATAAGCTATAAATGCAAATTACTTATTCGGTCGTGGTACTGCAGATGTTATGGTCTTGTGACCAATAATACTTCAGAAAAAAAGTTGGAAGATATTCAGTGCATAAGGTGCTAATACTGTTAAAATCAGGTAAAAATTTCAATATTTTTTTGGAGTTTTTTTTCTTCTTTTTGACCAAATATGTTTCACTCAGTGCAGCTATAAATTTGTGAATCATTAGCCGCGAGAAATAAAGAATTAAATTTTTCATATTAAAACATTACAGAGAGGTCATGATAATTAATTCAATATATGATTCAGTTTAATAAGTTGCTAAATCGGATAAATTTTATTTTTATTTTAGATCAAAACTTAGCTAAAACTCTCACCATCAGACTGCTAATCTTAAGAATGTATAAATCATAGGTTAAACTTTTATTTAACTGCACAGGGGTGCTGTGAGAGCACAATCTTGAGGAGCAACTCCTCGTTGACGATTTTAGGGGGGCCGATTTTTTTTTCAAAAGAAAAGAATTTTAGAGATGATCGAATACCAAAATTTTTTTTTCGCGCACTGGGGGGTTTTTATAATTCATAGTTGACCCGGAGAGGGGCACTCCTCGTAAGCCTTGGGGGATCACAGCACCCCTGTAACTGCAGCACTTCTTCAATTAATTTTCCTTTTTTTTTTCTTTTTTAGGAAAATATTCATTAGTAGAGGAGCACACTCATATTTAAGAGAAAATGACTCGTGTATCGCTTTATATAATTTGTCTACTGTTATTTACGATTGGATTAAATGCCGATGATGAATTTTCAAAAGATGGAGAAGTACTTGTCTTAAAAAATGAAAATTTAAAAAAAGCCATCACGAGTATCAAATGTATTATGGTTGTGTTTTGTAAGTTTTACTTGTCTGAGAATTTTGGATTGAAAATTTATATTATTGCAATAAATCATGATTTTAGGGTATTAAGTGTATTACAGAGTGAATAAGGTGTAAAAAGAATAGTCCTGAGGGCGAACAGTAAAACAGAAAATGAAGAAATTACGACAAACAGAACGTTCAAATTTGTACAGTAATTATGCAAAATTTTCAATGTTTGGAACAACTTGTAATACACTTGTGAATAGAAGCGTCTCAGTTTTGGGTGATTATAACCAATAGTTCAGGAAAAAAATTTACACTTGAGCGCCTGGTGCCCTAATTGCAAAAAATAATGAACCATTTTCTTTCTTCCTCATGCATGTTGGAGCAACAGAAAATGAATTAAAAATTGGTCAAAAAACTTGAAAAGAATGAAAAATTTATTAAGTAACATTTTCATTTTTTTTTCAAATTTAAATTAAAATGAGAGAATGCCATACCAGGACCACACTATGCATTTTTTCAAAAAGCTTATACTACCAAATTTGCGATAGATTTAGACTTGGCTCACTCATTTTATATTTACTAGGTTCAATGAACATTTTTTCAATATCCATTTTAGATGCACCTTGGTGTCCTCATTCTCGAGCTATGGAAAAAGACTTTGCCCAGGCAGCCAAAAAGTTGGCTAATGAGGGCTCCCCAATTAAGTTGGCAAAAATTGATAGCACAAAAGCTCCAACACTAGAAGATGAATATGATATAGATCTTTATCCTACACTGAAATTTTTCAAGGATGGACAAGCCACCAAATATAAAGGTAATTTATAACTAGTAATATAGGGGTACAACCAGAAAATATCATTAATTTTATACAACGATTAAAAAATAATAATTGCAGGTAAACGTGACACTGAATCCATCATATCATTCGTAAAATCACATTCTTCATGAACTTTCTTTTTCAATGAAAAATTGGAAGAAAATTATTAGTCTTAAAATTGAATCGGCCGTATACTTGTATAATATTATCCAAAAATTATTCTGGATGTCAATTTAAAATTTCAATTATGCATTCATCTTTAAATACACGTCTTTATAGAAATAAACATAATGGGTGCACGACGACAAGTTGTAATATATTATTTGATTTTTTTCAAAGACCATTTGAATATTATAAAGACATTTGTAACAGAGAGAAACCGAAATTAAAATTTTTCATTTGAATTAATAATTGAAGAGTCAGTAAGAAATCTCACTGTAAAATTTCATTTTACAACTTCAAAATATTCAATAAGGAAGGATTAAGGTGAGTTATACTCCAGTAAGGGCTTGTCACTAAGGGAAACTATGTCACATTAGGTGGACCGGAACAAAATGTTTCGAGACTACAGTTTGAAGAGAAAAAATACTGTTCATAAATATTTTTCAACTACTGCAGAATACCGTCTAAAGCTTCATTTTTATCCAGCTCTGTCATATCTGTCATTAAGAACCATAACGACAAAAATAAATGCTAGACTTTCTTTTAGATATGACAAACATTAAAGCCGGACAGGAAAATACACCGTTTGCCCATACAAACGTTAGTGGTCTGCGTTGAAATTTCTAACATGATTTATATTAGTTTTAAGAAGAGTGGTAGAATTAACAATTTACTATATACCTACAACATTAAGGGACTGTTCTCCCAGTTCTTCCATTATAGCAGCTTGTTCTACCGGTTAAAATCTTCATGAAGTCCTAGAAGGCGGCTGCAGCTGAAACTCGGAGTATAATCGCTAAATCCACTTTAAGCCGGAGTCTGATTCAGAAGGTCTAGAATAGACGAAGTAAACGAAACGATTGGCCGAGGATAAATGACCACAAAAAATTGATTTAAATTAGAAATTTAGAATACTAGCCAAAAACGAAATAACTAACGAAAAAACCATGAACTTGACCGGTCATTTAGGTCATTGACCGATCCAGGAAGAGTGATAAGGAAATTTTTAGACAGTGTTTTTCCACTCAAAATTTTATTTCAAATGAAACAACCTAAAAGATAACATTGTCATCATGAAAGCGGATTTGAATTTTGAATTTTTTTAAATTGATTGTAAACTTGAAAATTTTTTCAAACATTACACAACACGTCAATACGTTACGATTACGTCAGGTCGTCGTCAATGCGTCGCGTCGCGTCGCAGTCGTACTCGTCGACGTCGTTGTACGTATAATAGTGAACCAAGTGCGAACAAATTTTATTTTCATTCACGTGGTCACACTGATTTATTACAATTTAAATTTTTTATCAACGCCAAAACCTGGCCAAAACAAAAAAAAACGTAAAATCATTTTTGCGAAAATTTTTATTTTTTAACCGAAATTTTGTGAAAAGAAAGTAGTTGAAGGGTAGAAAATACTTTCTAGATAATTTTTTATAGTAAAAATTGAAGAAACGACCCAGGCAAAAGGATCAAATACTTCATTTCTATTTTTGTTCAGAAATTTCATGGCACATTTTGAAAACAGAGATTGGCAACTATGACGGCTAATTGCGCCGATAAAGAGCCAATGAGGCAAAACCACGAGCGACAAGCAAAAGCTACGACTTGCTATTTTTTTCTAAAATCTTGTTTACATCATCAATTTTATTCTGATGGAATATTTTTCATTCAACGTTTTACCGGTGTGGTTTATTAACTAGTATATTTTTCTCAACTATTTTCCTACATTCATGTGTTAAGGTTGTAAGTACAAATAATTTAAAGATGATTTCGAAGTCTATTCGTGCATTTTGCTTGCTCCTTTTCATTATCGGTTTAAACGCCGATTCTGAATTTAAGAAGGATGAAGAAGTGCTTGTCCTAACGAAAGCAGATTTCAAAAAAGCCATTGAAAGTGTCGAATTTGTGCTTGTGGAGTTCTGTAAGTACCACTTACTTCTTTTGTATTTCGTTGCCTCACTCTTTTTTATACCAAATCGCGAACGTAATAAACACGTTTTTCTGCATCCAGATGCTCCTTGGTGTGGGCATTGCAAGCAGTTGGCCCCTGAGTTTGCCAAAGCTGCTAAACAACTGTTAGAAGAAGGTTCATCTATTAAATTAGCAAAAGTTGATGCCACCGAAGAGACTGAACTGGCTGAAGAATTCGGAGTACGTGGTTACCCTACTTTGAAATTCTTCAAAAGTGGAAAAGCTTTGGATTACGGAGGTAATCGTCGAATTATAAGTTTTCTGGTGTTTGGCGAGCATTGTATAATCATTTTTGTGTTACAGGTGGACGTACCGCTGAATTCATCGTTTCTTGGTTGAAAAAGAAAACTGGACCTCCAGCAAAGGAACTCATTACTTCTGAAGAATTCCAACTTTTCTCCACCAACAGCACAGTTGCCGTCGTTGGTTTCTTCAAGGTAAAGTCGTGTTTTCTTTTCACCGAAGTGTTTTGTATGAAAAGATTTTTCTCATTATCCGCTTCGAACAGGATGAAAACAGCGATTTGGCCAAGAAATTCTTGGCTGTTGCTGGCTCTGTAGATGATCATGCATTCGGCATCGTGAAGGATGAGAAATTGTTGTCCGAATTAAACATTGCAGATGAGAAAATTACGCTCTTCAAAAAGGTAACGAATTTTTATTTGTATTTAGCTTTAAAATATCTTTCCAACATTTTCTTTGAATGTATTAACCAATTTATGAGCGTAAGGTAACCCATTTTTCACGCTATTCGAATTAAATTCGATATTTTGTCTTTTAAAATCATTCAAAGTGAAGACGAATTTTCCTGAGTTGAAACGTGGTGTGATACGCCACGTGTCAGGATTTGGGACTGAAAAACTAAGATGCTCTGACTTTATTTTTTATTATACAATTTACCTGAAATGAGAACCATAAACTTTTTGTTGCCTCACGTGTGGATGTGAAGGCAGATTTATGCTGTAAATGAGCTAAGCATTCATTATTTCTGTTTATGAATGTAAATGAGTTGGCCCTTTCTCAATTAAATAAACTCAAGTGTGAAGACGTTGGTAAGTTCGAATTTTGCGTGTAATTTCATGGTGCTGTTCGAATGGAAGAGAAGGGCTTAGTGGCTAACAAAATTGGCAACTCACCTACAGTACATACTTGTCTCATTTCCAATCAGGAAGAAGTAACTTTCCCTCAATGTTTTAAAATGAACTTATTTTTATCAATCAAATTTTTTCTCTATAAATCCGATAATTGAAAATGGAAAAATGTAAAAACCATGTGCCATATGGTTCGATCTCATCAAGCTTTTCGTTAATCTATCATATAATTCCATTATTTAATCAGGCCTGCTTAGACTGTCTCGAAAATTAGCCCTAAAGTATTGTGCTGAATCATTGGGTATTAATTGGAAATAATCATTTTTTTATCAAAATATTTTTCATTCAGATTGTTCACTCTCTGAACTGAATTAGACTTTGTTAGTTTGGGCCTGACCCTCCATTACAATATGGATTTTTATTATATTGTCCACAAGATTCCATATTTTTTATTCTCCAGTTTCATGAGTTTTATTTCAAGTCGTTGCCTCGTTAGAAAAAAAGGCCATCTCAAAACGCAGCTAGCATAATAAATGTAGGTTTTAAAAAGCTGCTCTTCATCATTTTAACATTATATTCTTGAACTTCAGAATTGTTATTTTAAAATAGTTATTGATGATGAGCTATATTGGTCTAAAAAAATTGACGTTAAGAGATAATGTGCCTGTAGAAATGATTTTAATTCATTTTTTTCATTTACCTTGATCATTGTCGCTTATGTTAAGTACGCAAATTAAACTTAATTTCGATTATCTACGTAACAGAAATACTCCAGATTCGATTTTTTTTTTCATTTTCTTAACTCTTTAAAACAAGGTAGTGAATCAAAAACGGAACGGAAATAATGAATTTACTGTTCTGTGTAACATAGAAGCGTACATTCTGACGTTATCATCTTTTTAGTAATAATTATGATTATACTGTAATTAATCGTCTTGAACGATTTAAATCAGTGAATGTTTAGTTAGTATTTTGTTGTCTTGAGATTGATATTACAGTGGTAGAGCCTATAATTTTCACCAACCATTTAACATTCTACTGTATCGTTTACATCTCTCAATATTTTATATTTATCAACATTATTTCTAACCAGGGTTATAGAAACAATTTTCTCTCAGTGCTATGATGTTATTCATGATAATTAATTTATTAACTTTAAGTCTATGCATAATGTCTAAAGCTCTACGTGAAATTGTTGTCAAGTCACATACTTCTCATATCAGTCGATCGCATGAGTAAATACTCGAACTTCTGCGAAAAAAGTTTTTTTTTAATGAAATTTATTTACTTTTGTTGTTATAAATAATTTCATTTCTGAAGCGTTGGTTTTTTCAAGACCTTGCAGAATAATTTCATTTATCAGAAAATGTAATTCAAATATTAATTCAGTGTCGAGGTGAATTGTAGAATATGCTTTCAATTTTTTGAAAGTTCAAAATCAGGCTAACACCTGCTGACTCAGTTTTTCGTGTCGTTGCGTTCATTATTTGTTCGATATTTTTCCTCTTTTTTCCCGTCATTTTTTGTTTCAATACGTACATAATGTAGGTTATAAGTGGAGCAAAGCAATTGTTAACACAGTTTGCAAAATTTTTGGTTGTGTGCGAGTGTGTTAAAATTATCGTTCGTCTTTGATATTTCAAGGTTTTTTCGAATCATTTTTTGTTACAGTTTGACGAAGGCCAAGTTGACTACACCGGCGATGTCTCTGAAGAAGCTTTAAAATCATTCGTTTTCCTTCAGTCCTTACCATTGGTTGTGGAGTTCAATCATGAAACAGCTACGAAGATTTTCGGTGGCGAAATCAAGAGCCACTTTTTGTTATTCTTATCAAAGAAAGAAGGTCACTTCGACAAGTACTTGGAAAACGCACAAAAAGTTGCCAAAGATTATAGAGACAAGGTTGTAGTGTACTCTGCAATGCAGATCTTTTCAAAGTTAATAATAAGTGGATCCGTAAATGGGGTGGGATTAAGGGTTTGAATCAAAGTTGCATTCACGCCGTATTGCATAATTATTTGTGAAATTAGATCGAACAAAATTGGTATTTGTTGTAACAAGGAACAAAAAATGGTAGACAGATAGATTTCATTGAAAATTTATAGCTTATTGTGCAAGCATGTAAATATGCTGGATCGCACATGACAGCATGCTATTAGCTCCACTGGAAAAAAAAAAAAAAAGAAAAAGAGAAAAACCGTGAACGCATTTGACTTCACGACTTTGAATCGAATTGAATGTCTTGATATATGGTATATGTTTTACTAAACTCTTTCTTTTTCCTTCGGAATTTCTTTCATTTTTTTTCAGAACTCCTGCGGGACTTGTATTTTCAAGTTTTGAATTAAAACTGCATGTTTTGTTCTGAAAAAATTTGCCCGAAATCCTCCACACTTGAACAAATTTCTGGATCCGCTTATGAAGGCAATTTTGATAGATTTTTGAATAATTGATTTTTTGTCTACCGATTAGGTTCTGTTCGTCACCATCAACACTGACGAAGAAGACCACGTCAGAATTTTGGAATTCTTCGGCATGAAGAAAGAAGATGTACCTTCAGCTCGTGCGATCAAATTGGAAGAGGACATGGCCAAGTATAAGCCTCCGTCGAATGACTTGACTGAAGAATCGATTAAAACATTCGTTAGCGATTTCGTTGAAGGAAAACTGAAAGTAAGAAAGTGCTTTTGAATTGAAAGGTTATTCAAAGGGCTATGAATTCTGCGCCTTGGTAAATTTTATTGGTGCATAATATGTTAGAGAATAAAAAGTATGATTTCTTTTAATCACATCCTAACAGACTGGATCATAAGGGATATATTTCATTTGATTTTGCTCAATATTTTGAATTATCTTGATCTGATATATTATTTCATAGAATAACTAACTCAGCCATTCTAATTTGTCGAACAAAATAAAAAAAATTCAAATTTTATTCTCTGACCAATTTACAATCAAATTAGTGAGTGTAAAATTCACAGCCCTAATTTCTCATTTCACAATTGTGTACCGCCTTTAAAATGGATATTCAGACTTCTCTTAATTTTTTAGCAACACTACCTATCTCAAGATTTACCCAGTGACTGGGATGCTCAACCAGTGAAAGTTTTGGTCGCCAGTAACTTCGAAAAAGTTGTCATGGACGAATCAAAAGACGTGTTAGTCGAATTCTACGCTCCGTGGTGCGGACACTGCAAACAGTTGGCTCCCATTTACGATCAGGTATGACGTAGTGGGAAATGTTATACGTTATGTTTATACAATTGGAAGGTGGTTTGGTGATACGTGGTTAAATCGTGTTGGTATTATTTTCCTGTCTTGTTAAAATTCAAATTTTTGCTGATAATTTTTGTGTTTTCTAGTTAACAATTGTCAGATAATGTGACGTGCGTCATAAACGCTCTGGACGGGTTTTACAGACTAGAGTTAACTTCTTACTCTTGGTTAATCGCATTTTTTCGTTAAGATTCACGTATAGTTCATTTTTCGAAAACATTCTGCCTCATTACATCAATTGATAGTATAATGATACAGGAAACAAAAACTTGGGAAAATTTTGCTTTTGCATCCCGTATCATTTAATCATGTTTTTTAGTACATCGTTGATAGGTATTCACCTGTCGAATGATCAGGATATAACTCGTTCAAAAAAAAAATATCAAAAAATCAATAATTTTAAAAATAGTTGAATTTTTTCTAATAAAAAATTGTTTTACCTTGATCAATGAAATCGACTTGTGAAAATGCTTGTCTCGAGTTGACAAGAGCTGGTGTTCGAAAAATTCATTTATGGTTCAATATGAAAAAGTTACGGCACTAATTTCTTATCTATATTTCAAAATTCTGAATAAATTCTAAAGTATTTGAAAGAAGACTTTCAGTTGACATTCGAACTATATTTACTTCACGATTAGATGCAAATATTTACGAAGCAACTGCTTTTCCTGAAAAATTGTTTGCTCAAAACTAACTGTAGGCACCAGATCTCTCGCTGACTCAAACATGTTATTTTTAATCGTGAAGTACTTTTTTGTACATCATATTACAATTTCCTTTCGCTTTTTCAGTTCTATTTGTTTTTAGCACCTAAATTCTCGAATCTATTGCTGATTTAAAAAAAAAAAAAACAACATTCAGTCTTCAATAAAAATGGTACATTAAACCGAATCAAGAAATAATATTATCAGCCCCGAATGGAACATTCAAACTGGGTACCTAATGATTATAATTATTACGCGTATCATAAAATACCATGCATGATGGAGATAAGTAAACCTCAATACTCATTTAATTTCCTCACAATGACTCGCTATAATTTCGTAAAATATACGTAGATCCTTACGTAGAATATTGTTCGACAAACCATTAAAAAAGAAGTAATAATTATGCATTTACCACTAACATTCAACTTAAAGTCGGGATATGATAATTTTACTATCGAATTGACCGGGAAATGTTTGATAAGAATGAAAGAGGTCGTTATTCTGACGAGATACAACTGTCGAATTTTTCTTTCCAACTCACTCGAAGATTGCAAGCAATTTTTGATTCATTTTAAATGCATAAATGATGCTATTACTCGCATCAAGTATTTTCCACGAATTATTTTCAACTTGCAAGCAATTTTTGATTCATTTTAAATTCATAAATGATGCTATTACTCGCATCATTTATGCATTTAAAATGAATCAAAAATTGCTTGCAATCTTCGAGTGAGTTGGAAAGAAAAATTCGACAGTTGTATCTCGTCAGAATAACGACCTCTTTCATTCTTATCAAACATTTCCCGGTCAATTCGATAGTAAAATTATCATATCCCGACTTTAAGTTGAATGTTAGTGGTAAATGCATAATTATTACTTCTTTTTTAATGGTTTGTCGAACAATATTCTACGTAAGGATCTACGTATATTTTACGAAATTATAGCGAGTCATTGTGAGGAAATTAAATGAGTATTGAGGTTTACTTATCTCCATCATGCATGGTATTTTATGATACGCGTAATAATTATAATCATTAGGTACCCAGTTTGAATGTTCCATTCGGGGCTGATAATATTATTTCTTGATTCGGTTTAATGTACCATTTTTATTGAAGACTGAATGTTTTTTTTTTTTTTTTAAATCAGCAATAGATTCGAGAATTTAGGTGCTAAAAACAAATAGAACTGAAAAAGCGAAAGAAAATTGTAATATGATGTACAAAAAAGTACTTCACGATTAAAAATAACATGTTTGAGTCAGCGAGAGATCTGGTGCCTACAGTTAGTTTTGAGCTTATCATCAAATTATCTCGACCCATTCACAAACTCTCCAGTTGAACGAGTTGAACTCGTTTTGCTGAATTATGTAATCTCGGTTTTATGCTTACTCCGTACCCTCCTACGCTCATTCAAAATTCCTCTGATTTAGTTTCTCAAGTGAATTTCGAAAACAGTACATTCCACTTGTTTCTGCATTCGAATTACAAAAATGCCGACTATTTTTTGTACGAGTATGTACCTCTTTGTGAAAGTTATTTTCTTTATGTGCTGTATCATTGAGATAAAAAAACTTTACATCCTATGAAAAAATTGAAAATCCTTGATTGAAAGATAATAATTTCGTTGAATTTTGATAGCTTATAAAATTATTTTATCAACTTCCATCTAACATTTTCATTATAGTGTATGTACTTTGAATTTTGCAGTTGGCAGAGAAATTCAAGGAACGCGATGATATAGTTGTGGCGAAAATTGACGCCACCGCCAACGAGTTGGAGAATACAAAAATCTCAAGCTTCCCTACCATTACTTTCTATCCCAAAGATAAGACCAAGGTATTGTAAAAGTTTTCTGTTATTCGTCACAGCTGTTATGACCGTACTTGTATTTTCATTCGAATTTTCATATTACTACAACAGGTTGTCGAATACAATGGCGAGAGAACGTTAGAAGGTTTATCGAAATTCATCGAATCCGGCGGCGAATACGGAAAGGCTGACCAAGAGGCGGTAAATGCATTTTCTTTTATTCTACATTCCATAATTTCTTCGAGTTCGAAAATAGGTTTAGTCATGAAGCAGTTTTTGTCAAAAAAGGGGGTTAAGCGGGTCCTTTCTTCATCGTACAAAACTCGCGGGTAACTTTGGATTTTGAAGAAATTAGATTCAGCTTGAAGAGTTCTTATTAGTTGGTTACTCATGGGTTTAGTAGTTTTTAGGAATGGATCCGTTGTTTTATGTCGAATAATTATTTGTATTCGAGATCGTGCTTCGTTTTTTCATAATTACAAGACAGCATAAAATTGATATTTTTCTAAATAATAAGTTAATCTCATGAAAGATTGAAAACTGTGATGCTTAGAAGTTTTATCGATAAATTAGCAATTTATTGAACAATGAGCATGATTATTGAGGTGATCCGTGATTAATTTTTTTGAATTTCTTCATGAAATTGAGATAGCAATGCTCGCAAAAAGATAAATCAAACTTATTTGTTTTTTATTACTCCTATTTGTTGCCCAGTACTAATTGGATTGTTTTTTCTTTTAGCCTGCTGATGAGGAAGAAGAAGAGAAAGAAACCGAACCTACTGCTAAAGACGAATTATAAAGAGTTTTCTACTGAAAACCTCCTAAAAGACCTCCCCCCGCCCTCATTTGGGCAATACTTTTTTAAAATTTTTAATCCGGCTTCGATTTCCACCAGTCTCTCCCAATAGTAATGCATGGACGAACGTGCGAATGCTTGATAATTTTGAGTGAGCAGGTTTTGGACTCGAGCCAGCGTTATTATTCGAGTATACTAGTTCTACGAATTGTGAGCGTCCAGCATTTCCTCCTGATTTAATGTGTAAGTTTGGTATCGTTTATTAAAAACGATTGTTTTCTAGCAGATGCTTGTAATTGAAAAACAAAGATGGTCGATTCGAGAATCGTCCTTCTTTTAATCATAAATTATATTAATTAGTTAAGTACGTCTCTAGTTTTAAATTATTTTCGTCGCTTTCCTTTCGATGTTAAATTGAGGAAACGAAATTAAAAAGTGAATAATAAATATGGGGCGTTGGTTTTACATTCCCATCGATTCTGTTCTCGTATTCCTCGATTCTTTTTTTTTTTCTAATAAGAATCACAGGTTTATTAAAATTTTATGAATTTAATTTATTCAGTATATTATTGCTAAGACTAATATGTGATTAACAGTTAAATTATAAAAATCTTTTTATTATTATTATTTTTTAATGATAAAAATATTCAATTTTTTTCGTATTTACAAGATGCTATTTTTATAATTTCCGCGCAAATTTCTTACGAGTGAATTATTTAATTGTTATTTCTCAAATGTTATCGAAGAGTGCCTACCTAATGTCGACTTTTGTATCCGGCCAAATTAGTCTTTTTTTTCTTTTTTTTTTTTTTGTTTTCTTACCATGGTCTGTTAAATTTTCCCTTATTACATTACATTACATTACTCTCTACCGTTTACGTATAGGGAATTGGAAAATTCATCGAATTATTGCTGTATATCATACTGTCTTTTTAATTTACCGTTTTTATTTAACGTAATAAACGTTACGAATGTTTTCCTTTTAATGCGTATTCCTTATGATGTATTAAATAAGTTCTTGACTTCGGCCCCCGGATATATGAAAATAATTGTGTCTCTTCAAAGCTTCTGTTGAAATTTAAATAATAAGTTAGAATTTCAAGCTCCCAACCCAGAAATTATTCTAATATCGCCTCAAAAGTTTAAACTCGGATCAGATGTAACTAAGGGGTGCTTCAAAGAGCTTCAGTTTTTAATTATTAAGTTGACTCAGTTACTTCTCACGAAAAAAAAAAGAACAGATTCTGATTCTACAATTGAGTCAATTGAGTTATTCAAAAAACATTAAGTAACGTGGAGAAGAACTTTCAGTCTTTTAATAAAATAATATGTACGTAACTTTAAAAAGTCATGTTTGAATTTTAACCCAACGATAGAATCGTAGTTGATCCAGGTTTTCAGGTTCTTGTATCGATAGATCTAAAATTATGGAGAAAATCTCTCACAACAAAAATAATGTAAGCTGATAGCTAAAAGCCTGTTAATTTCGGCCAGAAGAAAAGAAAGCCAAACGCTGATAGTGGTATTTTCAAATTTGAAAGTCATTTTTCTCTGAGATCTTTTTTTCATACTTTAAAATGGTTTGGAATTAGAAATTAAAATAAGCATTTTAAATTTCACTTTCACTTATTTTATTCGTCTGTGGTCCACGTATTGAGTAACAAAAGTGTTTTTTTTTCGTTCTTACATAAATTTTGTTTTCGGTACTTAGCCCATTATACGAGTATAATGTAACTTTTCAAAATATATAATTGAAAAAATACATGAAATAATTTCACATGGCTTACAATATACTTCTTTAAAGCTGAACAGAGGTATTAAAGTTGACAAAATTTGAAATTTATACTCAACAAAGAATTAGGAGTTGACGGATTGAGTTGACTTGGGACTGGATATAGATAGCCCTTTTTGAACTCGGTAGAACCTGTAACAAGAAATATTTCCTTAATTTAACCAGAAATTCTCAATTAAATTCAGATTATTAACGCATTCTTACAACGGAGTAAAAAATGTAATCTCGAAATTGGTAATTAAATCCCTTATGTAATCACGACAATCATTTGGTGGGATGTTTAAAGGATCTTCGTAAATTTTCATTATGCAGGTTCTGCTATCTTCATGTACCGGCTGAAAAAAAACATTTTTTAGATGTTGTGAGATATCAAGAAATGCCATAATTACAGGTTGATAGAATAAATTGAAATAAAAAATACAATCTTACAAGAACGAAAAGTATTAAGGTATTTTGACGATTGAAAACAAAATCCACTGAGAAAATTGTACGTTCTGTCTTCTTTTTGTTGGTAACTCTCAAATAATAATTCAAGTCGAAACTGAATTTCACGTCGTCTGGATCCGAAACCGGTGGGAAGGAGACTATTTTTGATTCCCGATCAAAAAGCACTAATTCACAGAGACATGATAAGCAATATTTATAAAAAAAGTATTTAATGGCATTGAGACGAGTGAATGAGGATCTGAATTTATTAAAGTGAGATTCCATGACAGCTAGATGTGTATCCATATCTGAAAATAAGTTTGTATGACAATTAGCGATTTTTTTTTAAATTGGACACACGACCTGTATAATGTAATGAAATACAGCAAGGAAACTGTAAAGGTACATCCAGGACTGCAAAAATATGGAACAATATTCTCTCAAGTCCAAACTTGCACAAAAAATTCAAAATATCTATGCCCAAAACTTGCTAACTTTAAATTCTTATATTTTACCGAGCATCAAAAACAAGAGGTTCTTTTGGCTGAGACAATTTTCTGTTGAATCTTATTTTAAGAGAGTTTCTTGAACTTTCAAGAGGTTTATTAATACATTACCCTAATGTTTGGAAGTCTACATGCCAAATAAGTGAAAAAATTTATCTTCGTATTTTTGAATTTGGAGCTTTACAGGTTTCGAACTTGCACCAACAGCGATACGTGAAAATGCATGAGCTCATTGAACTCATAGTTAGAACAGAATCACTGAGACACTAGCACACAAACAGAATTTATAGGAAGAAAATGGGTAAAAATAAACAATTTATTTATTCAACTTACCCTTTTTTACTCGAAGAATTCGGTTTCGATAGTGTAACTCGAGTCCAATGCGTCTCACTTGCTGTAATTGCTTTGTCGTTAGCACGATTGGCTCTGCGTATTCGAAAAATTTAACTAATTCCATGCTTTTCCAAATATTTACAGACAAATTATTACTTCAGCATCATAATTCAAATACGATACCAACAATTCCAATTAACAAGTGTTATTCAGATAAAGACAGACCATTAAAATAAGAGCCATTCTTTTCATGCTTTACTTGCGAATCTTCCAAAATCCAAAATTCCAAATTGTCAAAAAGCATGGTCCACGGTTGGTCGGTTGTGATTTGTGATTTATGAAGAGGTGAAGTGTGGAGAGGTAAAGAGAACAGTGTTACCTTAAAAGAGACAAGAAGGGAGAGGTAGATTTGGTAACACTGCGATGACGAAATACGTCGGAAAAAATCGTAACACGCACAAATCTCTTGGAGTAGAGGTAGGGTAGAGCAGTTCGGACCTCGGAGTTTTGATTGTATTGTGAATAGTGAGTTTGACGAACACGAGGATAACTTGTCAAAGCCCTCGTTCGTCGAGTTCATTTTGAAATAGTACGTTTTTGTCAAGTGTTCTAATCATTGAACAATCTCATCAATAATTTAGTATTGTTTCAATTTTACGTGCCATAGTAGATCTTCTCATCTGTCTTGTCATTAGAAATTATTCCGTTCCTTTTTATCAACATGACCAGTAATTTGGCTCCTGATAACACACTTGTGCAGCCTCTTCTGACAGGTAATTTCTTTTACTCACTTGTTTCAGTTTCTAATATAATAATGAAGCTTGTGAATATTTAAGAAAAATTAAAAACGAGCGAAGAAAATTACTCCATATTATAATAGAGTGACAAATTTACAATGTCACTTCTGTGCTTCCATAATTGTATGGGGCAACTTTATGGACTTATGAGTAAAGTCCAAAATGTCACTTTTTCAGTTCAAGGGCGCCGGGTGTGGTAGTTGCTAGCTGTCCGGAATGCCCCTGGCAGTTTCTCTATAGATACATCGTAATATTGTGTGTCTAAAACACTGGAAAAATGATTTGTAACCGTAGAGAACCAATTATACTCTATTCTAAAATATTTAAGACGCGTCCTGGTGTGAAGAAAAATGTTACCTGTATGAAAAAAGGTCTGCTATTATTACGGCGATGGCTGGTGGCATTTGTAATGAAGAGAAGAAAGCAACGGGAAATAATTTCTTTTTCTTACGAAGTTTTCAAAAATTATGTAAACTTGTATTAAACGTATGAAAAAATGCCATCATCCTAATTCTTAGTAAAAGTTGCCTCATTCACTCAAAAATTCATCTACAAATGACAAAAAGGAGTGTTTAAAGTTTATTGAATTTTCAATTATAAAACTGTGCCCAAGAAATGCTGGCATCTGACACATACATCACTTTTTTTCATCATCAAAAAAATATTGAGCACTAATATTAAAAATAATTGTGATTAGTCAATGAAAAAAATACTAGCTGTTGGAATTCAAAAGTGAATTTTAATAAAAATTTACTTCAGAATTCTATTAATGTGAATCATCAATTTGTTTCTTTTATCCCTCATCATTCATCACTGTTTGAAATAGTTCGGAATACCCTGAACTTTCTACTGAAATAATTTTTCTAAGTAGCTTGAAACGATGTAGATATAAGAACTTGATTTTGAAATCAAGAAATTATAGTGCTGAAAAAAATTAATTTATGTTTTTGTTTCCTATTTGCATAATATTGAAATTTTCTTCTCAACAACTGCATTCTTAATGTATAATTATGTTAATCAAGTGGCTAATATTTCACTGAAATATTGCTATAAAATTATACGTCATTGAAAAATGTAGAACGTCTACTTTCCCTTTCTGAATTATTTGTAAATAACTTTACGAACATTCTGCTGTGTTGAAATATTAATTTATTAACTATTAAAATATCGAAATTGCACTTCTCATTTTTCTCCAATGGCAATGATTTACTTATGCTTTTTTTTTTTTTTTTTCGTGAAAAGATTTATATCAGATCAGCATGGCATATGCCTACTGGAAAGCCGATAAAATAAACGATCATGCGGTCTTCGATTTGTTTTTCCGAAAAAATCCATTCGGAGGCGAATTTACTTTTTTTGCTGGTCTCGAACAATGCATCAAGTTTTTGGCTAGTTTTCATTACACTGACAGCGGTATGTGATTAATAATTTTTCTACTGTGGTATCCCGTCCGATTGATGACCAAAAATGACTTCTCCCCTCGGTGGCCTGAATGGATAAAGTTTGAAATAATTGACGTGAACATAAGACATAACTAGTTAAGTTTAAAATAACAACACGAATATCATGTTGGCGTTTTTCTTATAAGATAAACTGAAGTAGAAAAACCAAAAGACTGCTGAAGGATGCCAGGATATTTCCCAGATTTTCACTGGAGTTGTTTTCTTATTTAATTTCGAAATTTTATTCCATCAGATTTGTAAAAGCAGAAATTATTTTTAAAGTACTATGAATTTCATACGTATGTCGGTCGGGACACCACACTACCTTACTTACTAATTCCAGCTTACTAGTTTTTGACTAGAAATTTTCTTATATCTTGGTATTTCTGTGAAAAAATAGTTTCATAACAGTTTCATCATCAACGTATTAATGCATTTTATTGTTTGCAGACATTAATTATTTAAGAGAAACGATGCCAAAGTGTACAGATGAAGAATTTTTCATTTTCTTGAAATCCGTAACTGCCAAGGACATTTCTTTGTATGCTATTGAAGAAGGAACCGTCGTTTTTCCTAGGTAAATTTTTGCTCTATTGTAATCTGCACAAAATTATTTAGAATTTGATCGGCGAGGTTGAACCTTTGGATTAAAGTGCACTGAAAATCTTCCTACCTAGACGTCTTACTTTCAGAGAAATTTAGCCGAACTTGCTTTCTAAAATTTGCATATGAGAAAAAATACAAGACCCTAAATTTATTCACTTCGAGATTTTCTGCAGGAAAAAATTGTCATTCAATTGTGTCTCGGTCACAATAAAAACAAATGAAAATTAATGAATGAAATTAAAAAGCCCTCAGATCACTACTCTTATTAAAAATGATACTTCATGTTCCCCAGTCCCTACATAAATTCTGTCTCAGCAAGTCAGCACCAGTTAATTTAGTTTGTCCAGAACATGACTCGTTGTTTAACAAAAAATCCTTTCATACGCAAAGAGTCATTTATACTGTAATACAAGTAAATCCTTGAGTTATCGATTAGAAACGACTAATTGACTGAATATCTGTCCATTGTTGTAATTGTCTTCAACTTTATCCTCAATTCTGCGACTAATTTGAATGTGAGAAACATTTGAAAATGATAAATGTCGAAGTTTCGCGCTTCGATTTAGCACGAATTGTGGCAGTGTGGCCAATTTTTTGTGCTGATGACAAAGGACTAATCTTGAGGTTGATTAAATTAAGGCACTACCGATATGCAAAAAGTAATTTTCCTGTTTTGGTGCTATTTTACGTAAGAAGCAATACTAATTGAAACTGTAGATTTGTCTCGACATTCATTCTTCATTTAAGTATATTATAGTAATTAAGAAAATAATTTGGTTAATAGCTTAAAAATGGGTCTTTGTTTATTTTCCTTTAGTTTTTATTAGTAGGGGTTGGGAGAACTAAAAATGACGCCGTAGCTACTCTGCATTTTGCAGTTTTTCCTTGAATTAACGTATTTATGACTGAATACGAGACGGCGTTATTAGCGTCCATTTGGCAGAAGTATTGTTCATGTTTCTTCTTTTTTTTTTTTTTTGCATTAGAATTATTTGAACGTACCGTTTTTATTATTTTCTATCCATCCTTGAAAACGTACAGAAGATGATTCAAATGGAAAAAAAAGTAAAAATGAAGAAATGTTAACAGTGGTTCTGCCAACTAGACACTAAAACAACGTTATCTCGTGCTTGACCACTAATACTAACTTATTCGGTTTTGCTCAAGGTTATGCCTTTATTGGAACTGCTTCAAAAATTATGGATTCAGATTTTCTTATTGAAAAATTTATGACAGATAATATTATATAAATGAATCAGGCTAACATATTAACTGATTTTTGTCAACGAATATTATTTTTTTTAAAGTGGAAAAAAAAAAGAGAGAAATCAGAGAAATGGTAGATACTTTACATTAACTCAATTCAATATTTTATTTGAGATTAGTGCATAATTTTATTATGTTTTTATTTTAGGGTTCCTCTGATGCGTATTGAAGGCCCATTAATTGTCGTACAATTGTTAGAAACTACTTTTCTCACCTTAGTGAATTTTGCCAGGTAATTCAAACTTCTATCTTCTTGCGTTATCTATTTTCAAGATGAAAATTTTTAGCAATGGAATTGCATTGATTTACATGGTATCTGTGAATTATTGATAAAAATGTAACTACTGTAGTTCGAGAAAAAATGAGTTACAATAAGCTTGTGCTGATAATTTTTTTAATCCATTCGAAAATTTTTCAGTTTATCTATTTTTTCCCATTTCAGTTTAATGACAACCAATGCTGTTCGATACAGAATGGCAGCTGGTGACAAAATATCGTTGATGGAATTTGGCTTACGTAGGGCACAAGGGCCTGATGGTGGTCTTTCGGCATCAAAATACTCGTACATAGGTAAATGTGCGTTTTTTAAAAATCTTTGTCGACCTAATTTTCAAAAAACTCAGCCCTGCCTTCGAACTTTGAGGTTCGATTCGAGTTTGGTGCATGATATATCGTGACACGAAAGTATTTACAAAGTGTTGTGAAAGGTATAACTGATACACGTTATAGGGTGCTAGAATACTGGTACCATTGTTATAGTTGGTACCAACTAGGTTCTAAATTTTAGTACGAGGAAATGCGATCGAATTTTGAAACCGCGGTAAATGTTACCTCTATTCGCATCAATAGTGTAACCTTGAAGAAGTGATAAAAATGTAATACGACGATTAGTACCAGTTTTAGTTATTTTTTGCTCATAATATTTATGTCCCCTCTAACATTCGTAAACGAGAAATTACCTATTATATTTTTCGGTGAAAAAGCGAGTAATTGAAAAAAGAAAAGAAATACACTCCAATATGAAAATAAGGTTTCTACGAATTTCAACTAATGAGTACTAAATTGAGTTGAGCTCGAGAACTGATTTTTGGGAATGAGAAAAAAGTGACCCAAGTGGCATACATGGTGTCTGCTTGGGGTGAAGTCAAAAATTACTCTTCATTTTTCATGCTTTAGATACCCAGTTAAATGAAACTTTTCTTACAAGCCTTCGTTGAACAATTAAATACGTAATTTTCAAACAAAACTATTATATTCTAAATGTACATTATTTTGGATCTGTGTCTGTAGGGATACTGGGGACTAAAATATTATCATCTTTTCGCTACGTATTCAAAATTCCAAGTCACACAAATATATGAGGGCTGATTCACTTATTTCAAATAATATTGTTGTTAAAAAGAGTTGAATTAAATTCCAATTAAGGGAATAAGCGCTAAGCGCTGTTAGAAGCTCATCAAAAAGACTTCACAAAAATGTTTGATCCTTGGTCTTTATTCTGAGCCATCATTATGACATTAGAGTAGTATCATTCAGCACCATTTTGAGGCTTCTGATGTGATGTGCATATTTATTAAGAATACGAAGTTTCCAGATGATTTCAAAATCTCGTTTCATGCATTAATGTTCGCAATCTTTGAATTACAGGAGGATTCAATGGAACCAGTAATGTTTTGGCCGGAAAAATGTTCAACATTCCTGTTAAAGGAACTCACGCCCATGCCTTTATTAACTCATTCACCGGTTTCGAAGAACTGAAGTCAAAGGTGAGAGTGGTGGTAGATATATCATTTTTCCTGCGTAAATTTAAGCATACACATATGTGATCTTACTGTTCTTCTTCATTCTGCTGGAGGTGGCCAAATATGCCTGTTAAAGGTATTTAAAAAGGATTATGACGAACATTTTGTCACCCATATTAGTAAAGGAAGTCGCGAGACATTTCCGTCACAGCAATATTTTCACAATTTAAAGTTAATTTTACTTGCCTTCGAGTGGGTGCGAAATGTAAAATACTGAAAATATGTAGATAAGCTAGAAAAAGGATTAAAGGTATTTCGTATTTGTGATTGGCGAGCATATGCGCTAAACTAGAAGCGGGCGTAAAATTTTCTGCTCCTCCCACCTCCAAAAAAAAACAAAAATTGAAAACTGAAAACTTTGTGAAAAAAATTCAATATTATTACTTATTATTTTTTCTTTTTTTTTTGAAAAAATATTACCAGTTTTTCAAAATTTTATTGAATTTAGAATTTTTTATCCCTACTCTACCGCTATCAGTGCACAAGTTACGCTATTCCTTTCTAGTCTTCAACCGAGTGGATTAATCTGATTAGACGATGACTGTATGACTGTAGTGGCTCTTTTTCGTAAATTATCCAATCTAGACTTTATGTATTTCTGGCTTTATAGCTATTTGGGATTCTTTTTTCAGCAATATTATTTTTAATTTATCGATGAAAGAAAAAAAAAACTACACCCGACGAAATTTTCTGTTTCAACCAGAAGAAGTTGATAGTTGCAATTTTGGAAAAGGTTAATGTTTTTTAAGCTGGTCCGAAAAGTTGAACAATGAACTTATGGTGTTACCAAAAATTTCTCTTTCATGCGTAACTTTGTAGGTAGTTAAGTTCATATTCGTTTCGTGCAGGTTTTAAATTATTCACGAATTAATTCATTTCTTTTATTTTGTTTTTCTCGGCGCTTTAAACCGTTAACGAATTGTTTTGAAATCAGATGGGAAATCGAGTTGTTTTTAACATCCAAGATATATTCCTTGGAAGTCAGGTAATTGGGGCTCATCATCTTTCTGCAATGTTATTTTGGGCATATGGGTGATTTAATGAGATAGTTTTTAGATTACATTCATCTTTTCTTCGGACTCATTATGGTTATATGTTTATTTAACAATCATTAATGCACAGCATGTAAAACGCTTTGTCTTAATCAGTGGTATTTTATTTTCATAAACACGAAGAAAAACTTTGGACTATAAATGAAAAAAAAAAAAATTAGGCTTTGCTTCATATCCGTTCATCGCGTGTTAATCTAATTTATTTAAACCGCCTACATGTTTATTTTAGAGTAAGCTTATATCACTTGAAACTTATCAGTGGACGTATGCGAAGAGAAATATCCAAGTTCGAGAACTCACGAAGCGAGTAGACACGAGCTTTTTAGATTGAGTTAAAGAAAAAATAAATGAAATAACTTAGTTTCACTGGGTTTGGAATTAAGGAGTCTACGACAGGACGTATATTGTAAAATTAATGGTATGATTACTCGATTAGTACATTTTTTACTTTATGTGGGCTGTTATGGATTCAATTTAAAATCATAGAGCTTCAAACAATAATTTTCGGATCACAATTTTTTATGACTGATGATGATAACTCGCACTTATGTTCAAGTAACCTCCATTCGTAGATGACACTAACATCAAAAATTAACAAAACTGTGGACACGTAATTGAATAGCTCTGCCCATCTGTGAAACTATTGTTTAAGATGGGATGCAACTTGTAAAACCGTTTCCGATATTCGCATATTCTTTATTCAATATCAGGGACACTGTCTTTTATCCGGTATAATTCACGCAATTTTTATTGCGCATCTTTCTCTTATCTTCTGGTTCACCGCTGTGTCTTGTAATATTATTTTTCTGCGGGTCGCAGTCGGGGTTTTTTTTAGGTGCACCAAAATATGACCATTTTTTTCCTTTACAATTTTACTCGATCAGCTTTTAATTTAATAGAACTAGTTCCTTTTATTATTATTTTTTGCTTGTCTATTATTTGTCTTGACCTTCTTTTTCCAATTAGTATTACAGGCTTGCAAACTTTGTGAACTGTGAAATTCACTGCTATTCGTCGTTTTTTCAATACAATCTGATGTCCAGTGGGGGCCTCCCTTCGGTGTGTCACTGGGTTTATTATATTACACTGACATATCTTCGAAAACTTCGATACTTCGTGCTGTATTTTATTCTGCACAGTTCTCGATATGTTGGACTTGGCCCGTTTAAAATTTTTCACTTGAAATTTCTAATGCTATTCAAGATAAGTCTTATGAGTCAGAGCATTTTTTCATTTTTCTAACTCCAGAAGTGAGATACAAACACCAAATTGATAGGATATGTACCCAAAGGTTGGCCCTCCAATTTTGTTCGCCAAAATATGTGCTGGCTTAGTCCAGTGCAATGGGATTCGAAGTGAAAGTTGTTATTTGCTCTAGTCTCCTATAAAATTCAAAAAAGTGGACTTATCCGTTTCTTGCATAGAAGAGTTCGAACAAACGCAACGAAGTACCTTAATGTCTTCTTACATTTAACTGAGCATGAATTTTCCCCAGGCTTATCAAAAGTTGAGTAAAATCTGACCGAAAAAAATTCGTATACCGTCGGCTCGATTCGCTTCTTTCTCCCCAATTGCTCCGTTTATAATTTGCTCTGGTTTTGCACTAGTAGTTATTTGTTCGAAAATAAAATTACGATTTTTATTTTTTGATTGTTTCAGATGCTGAAACGTTACGATTCATCAGAATCAGAAGATTTATTGGCGAAGAGCATCGAATGGAGGAAAAAAATTGCGCCATTATTGAAGTGTTCGGTTGACCAGGCGTCGGATGGAGAACTCGCAGCGCTGATCTCATTTGCCATTGCATTTCCACAAAATTTTGTGGCACTTATCGATACATACGACGTGAGCAGGTATCTTTTTCAGTTCTAGTCACCTGTATTTACAACGACTCATGTCATAAAATTTTTTTGTTTTCATATTCTAAGGGTAGACAATAATTTAGCCCAAATTAATATCAGATCTGTCTCAAATTTTCAGTGTTTTTACTTTTGGATTATAAAAAATAACACCTAGATCTAGCAGCAAGTGTATTCATCTTAGTTTCTGATTTACTGGAATTTTTCACACTAATAAAAACTGTTTATTTTCAGAAGCGGTCTTCTAAATTTTAGCGCTGTTGCATTAGCCCTCAATGATCTGGGATATAAAGCTATGGGCATTCGAATTGACAGTGGTGATTTAGCGTACTTATCTGAGATAGCTAGAAAATTATTCATTCGTATTGCTGATGAGTAAGTTATTATTCAAACATTTAAAAAATAATTGGTAAAGTTCGCTTTTTTTGAGCATTTGAATTAGTTCTCAAATGAAAGCGTATTGTTTAGGTGAAAAGAATAACAACTTTCGTGTTTACTATTATTTGAAATTGAAAATTTTCTGAATGAAATATTTTGTTTCAACATTTTTTCAAAATATTATACAATAAAATCCTAGAAACGTCAATAATTTTTGAAGAAAATATCTCAGTCGCAGAAAACGATAGTGTTTCCTATTTTAGCTCAGCAGTAGTGTCATCTGTGTGAAAAAATTTTTTGAAGATAGTTTTTATGCGGTATTTCCATCCAACTGTGACTCTCCTGTCACTTGGCTCTTCGGGAACATGTGGAAGGGGGGCGTAAATGTGAATGAATAAACAAAAGAAAGTCATCTTGGCTTATCATCAGTATATCAGCCAGCAATTTGTTTTTTATATTAGCCTTGCAGATTAATTGAAGATTGATATAAGTTACTCCAGTGAACGTTCTTAAGCTGTTATAAATGCATTGATTCTAAATCCGAATAGATAAATGATAAATTCACACCGAACCAGCATCACTGGTCCTTAAATTATGTCCATTATTGTTCTTTTTTGTATAATCTTGGAATTTTAACGATTCCCAATTCCTTAATTGTTTCATTTTGTTTTACGTTAGTCAATGGTACCCAGTATTAATAATTGTAATCAGTTAGGTATTAATAAATTTAGTTATTGAAATTCCTGAAAAACAACTGCAGGTATTGATAAAATGATTCAACAAGACTGGATAACCATTAAATATAGTTTGTATTACTCATTTCGAATTTTATATACTTGTTTCAGAGTATTTATTATTGACTTAAAACGAAATAGCTGCATTCTACGATCAAAGTAATGTACTCGTACATGAAAATTAATATTTTCACTGTTTTCAGTCAATTTTTACTGTGACATTGCTTTATCCGCTTGTATTGCGCTCGTCAGTTCAGACCGATTCAGACGTTCTCAACTGATTCGATTCATTGTGATGATGCTGGTTCGGTGTGAATTTATCATATCCCCACGTATGCGAATATAAAAGTGTATCCGGGAAAAAAGTGTTTTCTTTTATGAATATTCTCACCTTTTTGTTTCTAGTTTCAGCGTACCATGGTTCGCTGATTTGATGATTGTTGCATCTAATGATATAAATGAAGAAACAATTTGGAGTTTGAACGAGCAAAATCATAAAATCAACTGTTTTGGTATTGGCACCAATTTAGGTTAGATTCGTAAATTCTTCATTAGTTCATTTTTTTTTTCGCTTTTTGTGAATCGAGAATTTTCACTTCGTTTATCGTCACGATTCCAACAATTTTTCTTCTTTAGTTACTTGTCAGAAACAACCGGCTTTGGGTTGCGTTTACAAACTAGTCGAGCTGAACAAGTCACCGAGAGTAAAGTTGAGTCAAGATGCTAACAAAATGACCATGCCAGGACGAAAAGATGTGTACAGATTATACGGTAGTGATGGTAAGATTTTAAAAATTACTATTCAACCCGTAGCTATCCCCGAAATTTTCCAAGGGAGGGGCTAAATCTTTTTAAAAGAATTTATGAAATAGAATCCCTAAGGAAGGGATTCAGCCGCCTTAGCATCCACTTGGGTACGCTGCAGAATGCAAGCTGTTTGCTGGTCAGAAAAAGCAATGACTTTTCGCGTTGCATTATTGACATTGTAGACATGCGCAGACTCTAGGATACGGTATATTATGCAATATGATTACAAAATTTCATTTTTCGAATTTCAGTAGGGGATTTTATGTTCAATACGTCCGTTATAATATTGCAAATATTCGCTTTATAGGTTATGCGTTATGTGATTTACTACAAAGGTCTTGCGAACCGCCTCCCGAAGTGCTTACAAGAGTCTTGTGTCGACATCCTGTGAATCCGGTGAAACGAGCTCATGCGACGCCTTCCAAGGTCGAGTCTCTGTTAAAGGTAGCTGGCAAATTCGTTTTCAAGTTGAAATTTGGTTTTTAGTGTTATAAAATTCGGGTTGCTTCGTCTCACTGACTAATGGAAGCATCGGACAAGGCATAGTGGGAGAAGGCGATGAAAACAGACTCTGTGTATTTTAAATTATTTTTGAATTCTGTTATTTTTTATATGCGTGATTAGTTATTTTGAATTTTCGTTTGTCATAGCTTTTTTGGAAAGATGGTTGTGTTTGCATGCCCCATGAAGACTGGGCGTCAATCGAAGTAATAAGAAATCGAGTTCGATCATCGTTATTAACACTCAGACAAGATCATAAGCGAAATCTCAATCCCACCCCTTACAAAGTAAGTTTTTTTTTTATGTATCATATAGTAACAAAGTGCCCTCCGCCTTTAAATTTTCTTACAATAAAGCTAAGCCTTTCATTTGCTACAAATTGAACTCAGAAAATTCAACTTCTGTTGTATATTTTTTGATAATGAAGCTCATCAATTGATTCCTGCTAAATTATTTGCAAATTTTGGCTTGAGATGAAAATTACTTTGTTTGATAGTCTCTTCTCATAGTACTTATACGAATGAAATTATAATTTATTTCCTGACATTTATACATAATGCGTTATTTGTTATAAATGCCAAATATTCTTTATTTTTAAAATTATCAACTGTCATTCAGCGCATTAGTGATACTTAATTATTTTTTCTCATGGCGAAAAAAATTATTTTCATACTCACAAGCCAAATTATTTTTCTCTGTACTCTTGGACAGTAAATATGTGATTAAATTTTTTATCGTAATTTAGGTTTCAGTCAGCGATAATCTATTCGGCTACATCAACGATTTATGGATGCAGAATGCGCCAATTGGTGATTTATCATGATGCCATTGAACTGTCTTTTTTCACGGTTGAACAAACGTTAAAGAAATATGGCGTATTGTTAGCTCTTCAATTGACTTATGCTCCGTGAAGTTGTCTCTTTTATTTGTTGAAGCGTGCTCCGCGATACCATATAATATTAAGTCGGAAAAATTAATTTTCGTTTTTTAGGTGGCGGTCGTAGAGTTGTAGAGCACATCATGAGCTTTGAAATAAAAACAAAAAAATTAAGCCGCTACCATCACAATTCGCTTCTCTTGAACGATTTGAACATTTGCAACAAAAAAAAAACGCTAGTTTTTCATTCTTTTCGTGTTTTTGCTTTTTTCTCAATTTTCATTTGCCGACTTGAATATGGTCTCGCTGAGCGCACCTCGAATTATCAGTTACCTCCTTTTTTCTTTTTTAAATATATTGTGTTATATAGATGTTATTATTTCCCAGTTTCTTTTATTTGTTTTCTCTATTCTAGCCTCAGTAACTAAACGTCAGTCACTAGATAGTAGGTACCCAGGATTATGATAAAGTGAAAACTTTCTTTGCATTCGACAGATAAAAAGATAGACATACGTGATCTGTTCAAGCGTTAAAGTTGAAACTTTGAAGAAATTAAGAATAAGAAAATCACTGCTAGAAAAAAAAATTATGACAAGAAAAAAAAAGATCTTTGCGTGATAGTACTACAGTAATTCCGGTAGGAGCAGTAAAATCTGATGCCAGCTATAGTCACACTCATCATCACAGAGTCACGGGCTCACGGCGTCTCTCTTGGCGTGAAGAACGAGAGAAGACAGGGAATTTAATTTCCTTGTTGATGCAACATTGAAATTGTTTTGTTTTTACGTGATTACGTTGAGCATTTATTGAGCGCCTTTTTTCATTTTTTCTGCATGCATAGGAATGTTCACAATCAATTTAATGTCAATCCGATCCGATGGTCATCTAACTTGAAAATGTTTGTAATGTGAATTTTGATCAAAATTTATTTCTTGAACTTGAACATACTAAATTTTAACAAAATTATTGTGAATGTTTTGTGAGTTGAAGATCCAACACTTAAGTCGAATCATATTAATCTCAAGATGCAAACCACGCTCGACAAATTTTATCAGAAAAGTAGAGGACCGTCTAGCTTGCGAAGCAAACTTTCTCAAAAGGGCCCCGTAAAGAGATTATTTGTGAGTAAACATTTCTTGAAACTCTTAAAAATCATTTGTGTTTCAATGCAACTAACGAGTAACATTCTTCCCCATTACTTTAAGTCTTATTCTGGAAACTATTCATTATTGCTGAACACCGATTTAATCCGTTTTCTTTATGTTCTTAGCATGACAAACTAAAAGAAGAACCTCGAGATGAAACACAGGTTACTGTACCATCGCCAACAATCGTTGAATTCAATACCAAATTTGAACCTGTTTCTGAAACTACTCTCACTGACAATCTTTGCACCACACCGACGAAATCTTATTACGTTGAACCTGTATGAAAAGTGTTTATATTTCTTTCAATCATCTAAAACCGCTAATTGATGTGCTAATTAAAAATTTTTCTCCACTTAGAATGATCAGCTTAAATCAGAACCTGAAGATGAAGTACAAATCACTGTACCTTCGCAAACAGTCGTTGAGTGCAGATCCAAATCTGAACCTGTCTCTGAAATTTCCATCTCTGACCATCTCTGTACCACACCGACTAAATCTCATCGCATTGAATCTGTATTGAAAATTTCAATGTTTCTCTATGCATTTTGTTGGTTGAAGATAATTAACGAACGTTCCTTATTTTCAGTCCGTAGATACAGAAATCGAACCTTTACCATCAACGTCGAAATGCCAAACAGATAATGAAATCGATGCTGAAATTTCGTTGAGATTACTCGATGAAGATGAGAAAAATGTAATGTTCTCTTAATTTGATTGTGCATTTCACTGGTCAAAAATAATTTACGACTGTGAATTACTTGCAGGATAAAGCTACTGAAGTTGAACCTCTTCCATCATCGTCGAAATGCTCAGCTGATCTTGAAATTGTTCCTAAAACTCCCTCGTCGAGATTACTTGGTGAAGATAGATGTGCTACCCCTACAAGATCTCCTGCAACACAGACAGTTCTTCGAAAAGTAAGTTATTCTAATGCAACCTGTCAGGTTATTTGAGAAATATTTACAGTTCTTGATGATTCTTTGTAGCAACTCCGTTTGGGCGAATATAGTAGAGTTTTACGTGATTCCAAACGAACATTATCGCGAAAACGAACTATCGATGGTAGCGGAGACGCCGGAACGTCGCCCACAGATATTCGTCGTTCTATGAATGACATTTACGGTAGTCCTAAACTGAGAAAATGCAATATGGTTGAAGTGGAAATCACCAGGTTTGTTCCTGTGGACACACGTACCGAAAAATTTCTTATGCAGTCATTTGATATTATGTTTTTCATTACAGTCCTGCAAAACGAGGTACTTTGAAGCCAAGGAGACTATTTGATCCGTCTATCGTCTCGTCGCCCAAGAAAAATTTGTCTTACGTATCTCCGAGTAAATTATTAGCCGAAGGACCAATTCGTAGTCCACAGCCCAGTCCACGAAAACTAAATTTAGAACGTGTCGATTACTTACTAGCTGAGGGCAAGGAAGCTCTAGTGCTTCCTCGTAAATATCTTGATCTGGAGGAAACGTTTCATTGGATCGAGACTATCATTAAGATTCGTATGAGTCGGAAAGAAACTATTTCGTTCAACGCGATCCGAAATGACGTACGAAAGGCCACTGGCAGGTATGTGTGATGGTTGAGAAAAATTTTGTTCGTTTGTGGAGTTTCACTAAGCATTTTACTTTCAGACGATTCACTGAAGAACATCTAGGCCAGATTAAAGCAATTTATCCAGAAGCCTTCAAATTATCGCGGCAGCTGGTGAAAGTGCCTATGAGTCGGGAAAAAAGTTACGAATTAATAATTGAGATTCCTAACCACACAAAATCCTCAGAAAGAGAGAAAATATTCCACGACTCTCTAATAGAGAGAACTAAACTTCATCACCAAGTATGTGCTCCATCTTCGTTGAATTATTCCATTCGAGTGCTCAAACTAATTTTTTTGATTTTTTTCCGCAGCAATTCTTAGAAGAGTACGATTCTACGTTGAAAATATCCGCCAATGAAGTAAAACGGTGGCATCGTGAATTTAATTTAAATGATGTTCCTGATATAGAACCGATTCCATTACCAAAACCTCCCAATACAAATGAAGTCGCGCTCTCTGCCAAAGATGTTTTAGGTAATTGAAATCACCTGACCGGGATTAGTGTGGCATCATATTCATTCAAGTTCTCTTATTTTATTAATTAAAAATGTTATAGCGTGTGATTTTCACAGTTTTTATTATAAAATCGTAAATCAACTTCATTTTAGTCAAGTTATTTTACTCCCAGAATAGGTCATTGATCTGAAAAAATAATAATATTTTGGAATCAATCGTAATTTTATTGTGTCTTCTAAAATTTAGTGTAAAGTTGAGGTAAAGGAGACAAATTACACAATCTGAAAATTTAGTCTGTGGGCATGTTTGACCATAGTTTTTATGTCGTACGAAAAAAAAATGTTTGTAGCCTTTTTATGCTCATGACTGGTGAAAATTATTTCTTTTCATTTGTATGCCTTGCTTCCTTTAAAATGAAAAACTTTTCTTGTCGTGTAGCAAAAACACATGCCATCGTCTCTGGAAATAAACGTTTGGAACGTGCGCTCTCAACAATATCCGAAGAAAAGACAACAAGCGAATCTCAGAAACCATGCCAGCCTGCGAGTCCTGCGTGTCCTGTGAGTCCCGCAAGTCCTGCTATTGCAAAAAAAGCAGCTGCTAGACAAAAATCGTTGAAAGGCATTCCTTTAGGAGTGTTAGAGAAGGTAAATTAATGTATTGAAGTTGAGTTAGAATATTTCCGCATTAGGTAAGGCGAAGTGAATATTTTCAGGTTTACTGAAACCTTTGTCCTTCAGCTTTTGAAACGTCCTTCATTTAATGCTATGCTTGACCAGGAGAACCAAAAAAAAAACTGCTAAAAATATAATTGCCTCGTAGCAATGTAGAAAATAATTTACCGAATTTAGAACTGAGAAATATTTTGAAACAGCTTTTTTATTTCATTTTTCCCTTGCATCACATTTATGTATCTTGGACGAAAAATGATTCACTTTGGTGGAAACATATTATTGTCTATTCGGCTACCTTATAATACGAGTACTTTCAACCTTAATATTGTTTTTTAATGTACTGTGAATCGTTCAATTTTTCGATCCGAAAACCTCATTATTGTTTGTATATTTTGTAGGTACGTGCCAAAGAAGCGGCGAAACATGCCCAAGATATGACACGAACACCTGCAGCTGCCAAAGAAGTTATAATGCTGTCACGTTTACCGGAAATCGCGAGGATTCTGCGTGTACTCTTTGTGAAAGAGAAAAAGTCGATACTGCCCGAAGAACTGGTTCTTCGAGTCGTTGGCCAAAGCTATAAAGAGAAAATGTCACCCAGTAAGTGCATATGTAATCTGTACTCCGAACGCCTTGAAAATGGTTTGCAGCGTGTACATGTATTAATTCTTTATCGGTCTGTGTTATTCGCAGAAGAGCTCCTAGAACACTTCGAACTCCTATCGAAACACCAACCCGGCTGGATAAATAGTTGCAAAGTGGAGAACAAGCCATATATACGTCTGTCCAAGGACGCCGACATGACGCGAGTTCTAGGACGACTGCAAAAACTCATCGAATCTTCCTAACGTTGGTTTTATGATTCATTACTCATTAGCGTAAGTTTTATAAACTCGAATTTTTAATCAGAACTGCCAAAAATTGATTCGTGTTTACCAAGATCTTAATGTAAATGTCCGAGTGTCTCTTTTTTTACAATTTTTTCTTTAGTACATTTTTACAAGTTCCATGTACCTATTTTAAATATTTTCTTTTGACTTAATAAGTTTTTTTTTATACGCTTTTATTTTCTGGAGCAAACTATAAAGTTTGTTGTAAAGCATATTTGATATTCTTACTTAGCTTGTCGAATCTAGTGTTATCGTGTTGCGCTATTCGTTTACTGCGATTTTCTTCTAAATTTCTCGTTTCTTGCTCCTTCCTCAAATGCGTGGTTTTTCTGTAACTATTTACGAATGTCTTCGTAAAATATTATGATGACCGTTTTTCTATTGTTATTATTTTTATTTCGAGAAGAATTTTGAATACAAAATTGTAGCAATGATTTGTAGGAAATAGAAAAAATTTTCTCGCAAGTCGATTTCTCGAAAAATATCCGAATTTCGCACCGATTTTAAGGATATAAATCGTATTTTTCTAATCTATTTAAAAATGGAATCATACTTTAAGATAAAAGAGTTATTACCTTTCATGAAATATGAAAATTTCTTTCATGAACTGAAATTTTTACTCTACTCTTTGGAATAAGTGAAATACTGTCAAGTGTTAATTTTTCTCTCAAAGAAATAAAAATAGTTATGAAGTATTTTTCATGACCGTGTTAAATTGATAACCTGAACAGGAACGAAGAAAGTTGAAATGTAAAATATTCACATGAGATAAAACTTATACATCGTCTCGTAAATGCTCATAAGTATAATGAGCAAGTCGATGGATAAATACCCCATTTTTGTTTAACAGCTGAGAAAAATATTTATTATATAACAATGACGTTTTAGTTGTACCTATGAATATTGAAAGGGTTGAAAGAAATGACAAAATTCACCCTTAACAGAAACCAAAAATCGCAAAGAATACATTCAGAGTAAGAAAACGTTTTCTGGACCGTCAACTTGAAAAAAATAAAATCAATTACAAAAATCTGTTGTTTGAAGAAATCTTGACATTGAAACTTCCTCTGGGATGACATCATTTTCCATTAGGAAAGTCGGGGTCGAAATCCAATATTAATACTAGCGTTTTCACTTTTTTGCATTATTTGGCTATTTCGGACCTAGCAAACTGAACCACCATCGGTTTGGTCTTAAGAATATAACCATTCGTTTCTTTCAGGGCTTTTTCTGCCAATTTTTCGTTTTGTAGAGCTATAAATGCCTGTCCCTTCATTCGGCCTTCTTGCATTAGACGTATGTCAAACCTGAAAACCAGAATCAGATAAGGTATTTGCTAATCGAAAACATAGATACAAGATGAAAAAATCGCGTACATGGTTCCTTGCTCATCGATTCCTTTAACGTAATAACGTCTGAATATAAAATTAAGATCTTCTGGGGTAACGTCTTTGGCTAAATTTTTGATGTATAAACGACGAGAAGGTATTCCAGCTTGGTAGTTCTTGAATACAGGTAACTCTTTACGATCTGAAAATAGAAATATAAGTGGCCTAATGCAGTTTGCAAAATTATAAAATTCAGTTTATTGATAGAAGTACCTCTTTCACTGACTCGATTCATGGCAAGTTGCTCGCCTTGAATGCATTTTTCTTCGGTATCATCTTGAACTTGGTCTTCCGCTTTCTCCTCTTCTGGTTTCTCAGCCGGATAAATCACACCAAAACCTTCGCTCGTTTCAGCTGGTGGTTCAACTTCAGTTGTTTCTGCAACAGCAATTTCTGTTGGCATTTTCACCTATAACCATGACCAACATTAATTAGAAGAATTCGCAGGAAAACTTCTAATAAAAACTTTTAAAACGTACTTTGATCTTCTTAACAGGAGTTTCACGCTCTACTGTTTCAAATACTTCCTCGACAGTTGAGATTTTAGTTGTTTTAGGAATAACAGAAGGAACGGATTTTAATAACTTGCGTTTAATTGTCTTTTTCTGAGGTAGATTTCGTTTTACTGGCAAAGAACTTTTCTTCACTTCTTCGTCACTCTCCAATTCCGATTCTTCGTCTGAGCTTTCAGACTTCATTTCTTCTTCTTTGCCTTCGTAGGCAGAATTCTCCAAGATGTAAATTATGAACGAATTAAAAATGTCATTATCCTGCAACAGATATGACGCCTCGAATGGGCAGGGTAGATTCATTTTATTCATTAAATGAAGAACCTGTAAATGTGAACACGATTATATAATATGGTGTACTGAATGTTAAGGTATTCAAATAAAATCTTGTAAAGCGAATGACTTATACCTGAGTGTAAAATTTGGTGGAGCATGTTAAAGCATTTACAATATTTAAAAGGACAGTAGCAGTTGGCGGTGGGTAACGGTAACGCAGATGATGAGGAGGAGGTAATTTTAAATTAAGACCAATAGTCCAGTTGTTGAGATTCTGCAAAAACGTTTCGTATAGTTTTGCTATGGCACTATCGTCTTTAGCTTCATTTCTGAAAAAAAAAAAATGATGATGATACGTCGTGCAACCTAATAATTACAATTGGTTTTTCTTATTTTTCTGAAAGGGGTGATTCGAAAATTTAAGATTTTTGAGAAATTTAGAACTTGAATAGAGGTAATATAAAATCATTTTAATGCTGATCTTTCTAAAACAGAGATGAGAATTAAAATTTTTTAAAGGAAAAATTCTACTGTGAGCTTGCTTCACAGTTACTCAGTTCTGAATCGATTCGTCTGAAACTTTCAAACTGAATTGTTTTCATAAATAATACAAAAAATTGCAGATTCTTGAATATTTTTTCTTCATAACAAAGATCACCACTCGAATTTTAAGGATAGAATTATTCAGTTTTTGTAGAATATTCTTGACGAATATCTGAAAAGTTATTTTTCTCTTCAAAAACTTTTTTACTCTTCTAACTGCTCTCTTCTTTCTGTCGATAATTAGGTCTTACTCCTTATCTTTTTCTTCTTCCGCATAAGATTCATTGTTTTTAGAAAATTCTACAACAAGTCTGCTACCAAAGATTTCTTTCTGATGAAGCCGAAACAAGGCTTCGCCGGCAACGCGATCATTCTTGAATCTGAAAGAAAAATCAGGTGAGGAAATGAGGAAATGAAAGAACGACGAATGTCAAAAAATTTTTGCTTACGTAGCGAAGGCAGTTTGCTTCTTAACTTTTGACTCAAACACTACCACTTTTGTAGCTCCAATATGCTTCAAAAAATCTTCAATTTCACTTTTAGAAAGACAAACAGGTAAGTGCCTAACGAGAAGAGTATCAGAGTAAGCCATTAGAGTCGAGACATTTCGGATCCATGCACACGATTAATCTAACCTATAGGAATAGTTCAAATTCAACTGTCATGTTTCAGGGGTACTATAAACAGAGCATTACATTAAAAACAGAAATAATTCCACCGAAAAAAAGTGAATTTTCTTTAAAAAAATAATTTAAAAAACTGGAAAAAAAACGAAAGAGAGAACTTTGTTTTTGTTTGATAAAGATGTGATAAAATGACAGAAAGTGTTGCCAACATAAATTCAATTATAACAGGAATGTTAGTTGGCAACAGCTGTTTTCGTTTTCTGAACCCTGAACTTTGAAATTTGAATGTTCGCAACGGCAACGTTGCAGAAGAATTGTCCGCATGTTTCAAAAATTGGCTTGAATTTTTCTCCTCACTCGACTGGACTAAAAAAACGTGTTCCATAATATGTGCTTGTGCGTACTTTTGGTCTCATTAGATTTGCGGCATAATTTCTTTCATTTTCATTATGAATTGGTTTAATTTCGATTAATTATTCAAGTTCATCGCCATGGGTACTTACGAATTTAAGAAGTTCAGTTATTACTTGCCTCAGCCGAAAGCTATTCATTGTTTAGCTTTCAGTTCATCCTTATCCAAGGTGGCATTAACCAGGTAATTTGAAACTCTGCATACGACGACAATTTTTTCTGAAGACGTGTTTGACTTTGATCTAACGTATACTTATATTATGTTGAATTATAACGCGTTATCTTCTTATATAGATCGGACAATACCGTGGAATTATGGGACGTAAAACATACCCCTCATCTAGATCGAGTATTTATGAAAGAAGATGAAGAGTCTATTGAAAGTGTTGCTTGGTGCGGCGAGAGGTTATTTATTTCAGGAATGACTGGGTCGGTCATTGAATTGGATCTGTTGAATTTGTCGATAAAGGTATTCTGTTATCTCTTTGTTAACGTTGCTACAGAAATGCCGATTGTCGAATACTAATCATATCACTCGTTACTTTCAGCATGAAATAGCTGTAACATCTGGATCTTGTTGGTGTATAGACATTTGCAAAAAAAATATGTTAATCGCTGTAAGTATTATTGTTCGTTTATCGCCTTTTATGTTCTATTGTTTGATGAATTTTATTTGTTTCAAGGCTGGTACTGAAGACGGATTCATTAATATTATAAATATTTACGATGACAGTATAGTATTTCAAAAACTACTGGACAAGCAGGAAGGTATTGAAAATGATTAACTTATTTCTTATGATATTTTAACAGTCGTTTGCAAAAAAAGGATTAAGCTTACTAGCAAATTGTGTAGATGTTTGAAGTAAACTTTATTTGTGACATTTTTATTGGTTTTCGAACACTTCAGAATTAGTAAAAAATGTGACTTATCCTCTTTTTGCTAAAACCGGCTTATTTGTTTCTGTAGATTTCATACTTTATTTATATTTGTAGGAAGGGTATTGTGCATTGCCTGGGAAAAAACAGGCCAGTTTTTGGCTACTGGCTCTGTTGATGCTGTGAGAGTGTGGAATTTAAACACTGGACATGCCATTCATAAATTGACTCCATCGAGAGTAGAGATGAATAAACCGACAGTTATTTGGTGTTTAACAATTACGACTGATTTCACCATCATAACCGGTGATTCTAGGTGAGTTTCAGTTGACTTGAATTTGCTCTGCTATCGTAGGTCTGTAATTCTGTATTATAAGTATGAATCAATATCAACCCAAGTTCATTATTTTTTTTTTTCGACTCGTATGGTTTTTTGTTTGTTTAAAATTGACTTTCGTGTCCGCTGTATAAACCATTTGAACTGGAAATGTTGTCATTTAATTTTTCTCTGATTGAATTATTTCTATTTTTCAGAGGAAGGCTAACTTTCTGGGATGGTAATAAAGGTTTGCAGTTGGATACTCATCAGTCTCATAAAGCAGATATACTTTCGATTTGTTTGAATCGCGAAGAAACCAAATTATATTGTGCAGGTAATGTTGTAGAGTAACTAGAATGTTCGTATTCAGTTGTGTTTTCTTAACTTTTTTTTTTCTTTTATGAATAGGTGTTGATCCTTTGATTGCATCGTTTGAGAAAGTGAATGTTCGTCGTACAGGCACTTCTAGTGTTGCCGATTACAAATGGGTTAAATCCATTCAGCGTGTAATACATGACCACGATGTTCGAGCTTTGACTATGTGTGATGATAAATTATTTTCTGGAGGTAATCGAAGTTATTAATCTTGTTAAACAGTTTCATCGATCATAAGTTATAACTTTTACTCAATCGATATTGTCCTCTTCTAGGTGTTGATTGTTATTTAGCTTCGAGTAGCTATCCTCCGAAAGTACTGATCAAGTATTCTCAAATGCTTCAGGTACTAATCGTTCAGTCATCTCTTTTGAAATTAGTATTAACAATTTTTCATTACAATGTTTTGATTTTTCAGTCACGAAGACTGTGTCTAGCTTACGAAGCTAGAATACTGTTAGTATCGTATTACGAGCATCTGGAATTGTGGCATTGGTCCAATCAAAGCACTTTGAATCACATTGCTATGATAAAATCTTACAAAAATAAAGGCATTCGTTGTTCTTCCATCTCACCCGATGCATCTTGGGTCGTCTACTCAAGTGAAAGCATTCTGAGGCTGTTACGATTTTCAATAGTGAGTAGTTTCTTTCTCATAAGATTGTTCGATTTGGTGTTTTAAAATGTGAAATCTGGCTTTAAAATGAGTTGGAAGTTGTACTATAAGATGAATGGCATAATTTTATATTGCTTTCAAATTTGTATCGGGCTTTCTAATCGCTCGATTTTTTTGCTTTTCAGATTAAAGATACTACGAAAACGGAAATCAAGAGAGTCACTGGAGTGCCGGGGAGACTTAGATCGGGAGCTGTCTGTCTTTGTTTCTCTGAAGATAGCAAATATCTTGCCGTTGCGGATAAATCGAGACATATTAATGTAGTTGAATTGAGACCTGACGAAAGCGTGCACATGGTGGATGTACTCAATAATATTGAAAATGAATGTAAGTTTATTTTTAATTTTTAACGTCGAGTTGTCGAAACTCACACAAACGTTACTATGTTCGAGAAATCTGTAATGTCGATAATCTAAAAAACTCGCTTTTGATTCGTTGTTGGAATTTTTCAAATATGCTAATTCCCTTAATCTTGAGAACTTTAGTAAATTATAATTATCATTGAAACGCTTTCTACCAGTAAATTTTTGTGAAGATTATCGTTATCAACTCCAAAAAATTTTTATTTTATGCAAATGGTCTCGATAAAGTTTGGTCCTTAATATTCACTGTACTGATGACTTTGTTTTATGAACTTGAACTCTTGAATTTCAGATTTACATGATGTGATACATTTGATGTGCGTTACTAAAAGTTGCGAATATATTGTTGTTGCCGACAGATCCAGTAATATAGCAGTATGGAAAGAATTCCAGGTTATTGATTTTCTTTGTTTTTATTGGATAAGAAAAATTATTGTAATTTTTTTCCAAAAACGATGTAAATAAGTCGAATGAAAAACGGATCGATGAGAGAGATAAACTTCATCGTATTTAATAGAATAGCAACACTGAATTCATTTCAGGATATTTTTATTCGTGAAAATTGTATCTTTTAAACTCATAACTTTTGAATCGAAGTTATTTTCAATCTTCTTTCTAATAATGTTCAATTTTTCTCTCCTGGATTTTTTTTCATTTTGACAACTGTACGTCCCTTGAGAAAATTGGTTTAATCGATGTGTTGAAATTCTAATTTTCTTCTTTTTTTTTTTTCAGTATCACTGCTCGTTACCGAAATATCATTGCGCTCCTACTGCAATGGCAGTTTCTAGTGACCAAAAATATGTTGTTGTATCTTACGCAGATCATAAGGTATTGTTTTCTTGAATTTCTGCAGGCTTCAAAATTATTTCAGTTAATGAAATTTTCAGTTCTAATTGTTTCGGTGTTACTCGGAATTATTTTGTTACTAACTTGTGAGAAAGTGTGTTGGTCATCAGATGGGAAACTTTTTATTTTGCTTTTGTTGGTGTATGTGAAAGAAGAAGTTTGAGAAGTGATCAATGCAAATTTTGCTCTTCATAGTTTGAGAATAAAAACTCATTGCTTACTACCCTTAGCTAAGGAAATTTAAAATTCAGATCTGTTCCAGAGCTTCCATATTCATCTATATTTATTTTTCATCCTTCTAATGTTCATAACTTTATAATGTTGTTACAGATTGTCGAGTTCAATCTTAGTAAAAAAAGATATACGTCGTTTTCACGTAAGCTAGATCATAACTTGCCGAAGCAGTGGTCAAATAGACAGTTTCCTGTTGAAGGAATTGTGTACGACAAGCAAAATAGTGACGTGATCATAATCTATGATGACACTACTATTTGTTTCATCGATAAGACTAAAGTATGTAAAAAATGGAGTATTTGGCTTTATCGCGTCTATTAGAACCTTACCAATGCCACTTTCAATTTTTTAGAAACTTCCCGAAAAGAACTGTAAAATACCCAGATTAGACGCTGTCAAATCACCAGATAGTAGTGACACCAGTGAAAGTAGTAACAGTCAGTTTTCTCTCAGTCGAGGGGACAACATAGCTTTCCACGTGTTGAAAGAATTCAAGGTTAGTACACAAAAGAACGTGTTACCGGTTTCGTGTGTAAATGTGTACATGGTATTCTTGATAATTCTCCATTTGCAGCATTTGGTCTATTTAAACATATTCAGCGAAAACGAACTGTTGGCCGTAGAGGTTAATCCGGATACGTTTATGAAAAAACTTCCTCCAGGGCTACCGAAGAAACGTTATGGAGTCATGTAAGGCTACCGAAGTATTCGAATATGGTAAGTACTGCTTTGATGAAATGTGTTATTTATTTTTTTTATTGGTCATCTACTGTTCGAAAAAATTGTAACAGCGTGAGAAAACTATTTCTGTTCTAAGTTTATGTGTAAATCCGAATGTAAGTGTGTGTGAAAGATGCTAACGTCTTCATAATACTCGAATACTCTTGGAAATGTCTCAAGAAATGTCCTACCCCTCATGCATTGAGCTACAATATGCATCAACTATTGAAATTAATCTTTTTTTTTTTTTTTTTACGAAAGTCAAATGATGTACTGTCGTCTACGAACAGTCGATTTTCGGATTCCTCCTTTTTCTCAGAGTGAGAATATTGACGCATCAAAAAATAATGCGAACAGTGACGCGTTTGTTGTATAGTTCTATGCTATTGAAAATGGCAGATGTCAAAATATAATTTGCCTTCAACTCTTGACATGCTACCTAAGTATCAGTTGAACATTATCAATATTGATGAAGGTTCAATTGTCGAAAAGTAGCTTAAAAATGAATGAATCCACTGACAGCTCCTACCGCATTTTAATTATAATGCTGCAGGCGTTCCCTACTGTGGTATATCAATTCAATAATACTATATTTTACTGTTATTCTTTCGCTGTAAAATGGAAAATTATTGAAATATTTGAAAATGAAGATGAATTTATGTTCTGAGAAAATGAGAATATTCTCTAGCATATTATTTATTATCCATAATGCGAATTGCTGTGAAATCCTTTCGAGGATGGAAAAGTTGGCAGAATTTTCAAGCGTAGTTTTTTCATTATAAAAGGGAACATTTTGTAACCTAAAAACTAGCCACGTGCAGTAGTCTCGTACGCATCAAGATGCTAATGGCAGTAACAGAAATGAGAGTAAGATTATCGTTATTTACATTCCAGTACCTATTGAAAAAACGTGTGAAAATCTGCGCTTCATCCTAAACAGGATTTTTGCAATTTATATTACCTGGAGAAGTATTATATGTTTGTGTTTTTTGAAATACGAGTACATAATTATACTTTTTAGATAATATTGTGTGATTGGTATTTGTAATAGGGTTACTAAATTTTCAGTACATTTTCACAAATAGTTAATATTTTTTTTTTGCATGATTTGTCTAAGAATATTTCAACAAAAGCTCTATTCAACATATTGTTCAAAACTACAGAAAAATATGTTGATTATTTTTAACGATTCAATGATTTTTAAGCATTGTTTTTAAATTCTCACTTTGATTTTCATGATCATATTTTTGTATTTAAATAGTTGTTTTGTATTCTCGAATTTTAACGCTCACGATTTGTGAGCTTTTCCAAGGATGTCTGATATTTGAAAATTTCGAGTTGAAAACTCTCGACTCCAGCTCTGTGGAGAGACACTCAACTGAGTTGAATAACAAAAAACGCTCGTGAGAAATATGTGGTTAGCAAGGTTTAAAATTTTTTTTTCTTTTTTATCGTTGAATCACCCATGTGGTAGGGCATAAAAAAAGAAAAAAAATTTTTTTTCACCCAAAGATCCAATTTCCGCAGTGAAACCCCCGTGTATTTTATAATTGGTATGGTTGTGCGGATACAGTGGTATCATTTTTTTAGTAAAAATTTCTTCCACGTAATCATGAAATTCGTTTTTCTGATGAGCCGTATTCAAAAAAGACTCCATATTTTATTATTATAAAGAAATACTTTTTCGGAAGAATACATTATTATCCTCGATAAATCAAACGGAATTAAGTGATTCCATAGCACTTGAGATTGAGAATTTTCATGGTTGGGAGAATACAGTGGTAGCGATAACAAAAGAAAAAAATAGCTTTAAACCCTTGCTAACCACATATTTCTCGTGAGCGTTTTTTTTGTAAAAGACCCTGTATAATTATTGCTTTTAGTTTATTAATAATTAATAATGATCATTCAACATATTATCAACCTAAAAATAAGAAGTTCAACTGTCCTTCCATTTTCTCATCCTGTTTTTTTGTCTTTCTAATCGATTGGAAATGTGTAATTTTGTGTTGAATAAATTTTTGTCCGTGTTTTGGGATAGAACGAATCATAAAAATTCTCAATACTATCCAAAGTATAATATTTTATGCTTATATTCTGTTTATTAATTTTTGTCAGTACTCAGTACAGAATTAATGATGCGGGGCTAAAACATCTTTTGACTACCTACGTACATTAAAAGAAAAACAAGATTTTTATTACCTTTAGAAACTGTTCGTGAGTGAAACATCGAGTAGGGTCGAAGAGATGAACGCTTAAATTAGATTTTATTGTATGAGGTGATTGTTGAGAAAATTTAGATAAATGCCATTTTGTATGTTCAACTTTCCAAAAGATGCATATTTTTTGGTGCGTCTCAAGATACAATTTCTGGAGGATTTGGTTTGAAAGATATGAACTTGACAAAACGAACCTTTTAGATAAAGTAACCGAATTCTGTTGTAATTTCCATTTTTTAAAATGGTGTATATTACATCTTTTCGAATATTTCGTGGAAGATTTTCGTCTGTCGAGCAAATAACCCAAAGTAAATCGTGTACTCATATTCAGACGTCGTCAAATGAAGAATAGTAGTAAAAACCTGTCATACGATTATTTTCGAAAATAAAATTCAAATGCTGTTTTATCAGCATGAACGAAAACTTTGGCTTTCTCTAATCCGTATGCTCTTGTCTTTCTCATTCTGCACTTTTTCCACCTCACCCACCCTCTTCGTCTATTCAAATTTATTGTCACTAGCACATTTTTCCGTCTCCTTTTTCGCTGCAGGATGATGAGTATACCGTGGCTGGGCGGAGGAAATAAGTCGTAAATTTCTCATGCAAATCCTCGTGTATTTTCGCCACACGTTATTTCCAATACGAAGACGTCGGTAGAACGAACAGTAATTTGCGCCAGCAAACCTTGGCGCGCTAGAAAAAGAGGAAAAACGAAATGAAAACGGGGGAAAAATCGAAAAGAATGAAAGAAAGAAAAAAGAAAGCAGTAAATTTATATTTTTGTATTCATGAGAACAGAATATTTTAAGAGATTTTGTCTCGAATGTTTTGCTCAGGGTATAAATGCTCGCTGTCTGCAACTAGAGCTGGTCTTACGAAGTGCTGATTGTATTTACTATGCCTGGCAGGTGTGGAAATTAATGCTCTGAACTTTAATCACCTCTGTTGAATGTTGTATCTCACAATAAGGAATTTTTCATTTTCTATCGTCGCGATGGAAATGAATTGAAGAATAAATTGGATGTAAGTGTTCGTTTTTCGATTTTTCCTTTGTCTCTTTGGATAACGCATGTGTTGAAAATTGAAAGGAATTTCTAACATTTTTTGGCCAAAAGCAAAATGTATTGTTTTCTCTTACCTGGTAGCGTTGCTCGGATATAAGAGAGAAACCTGATTCGGCTAAATTTGTTTTTCTCTTACTTTCACGCTTCTTCCCATTTTTGATGTTTTATATTTATACTTTTTCAAACAAAAAAATAGTGAACAACGTTTTTTACTAGTACCATTCTGTGGCTGATGCTTCAGTTTTTTCGTCTTTGAAATTTTGAAATCTTATTTTGATCTGTTCATTCACATCAGAACTAATCAATCAGTTGATGGAGCAATATCAAGGATTTGGCTCTTCAATTGTTTTCGATTGATGAAGCATTTTTTGCTACTTCTTAGTAAAGGTCTTTCCTTTTTATTTTATTTTGATTAATAATATTTCTTCCTCTTAGTTTCTTCCAATAAAAATGTTTGCCAATTTGTCCATTTGTCAATTCTCATTGATTTCTGACAATAAGTGTTTAGTATCGTACTATTTTAGAGCTTTAACAACTAACATTCACGGAAATTATCATTTTATTGTTGATATACTTGATATTTGAGTACTTTTTACCGTCTCTGATTATGTATTTTAATATTTTTGTCGTAATTTCTACTGCATATCTTGCATTGTGCCTTCTTTCCTTTTCAAATTTCTCTCAGCGTGTAGGAATCGCCGAGTAGCCTTAGCAGGAAAAATATGCCAAAACAGTGAATGATAATTTGCCCTGCCATTATAACTTCTATTCGGTGATCGTGATTGTTGATTTCGGATTAGATTTTCTGTTCAGTAACGACTCTCGATCCGATAGTCTTCGGTTTTTTCTCTTAAATTGTAGACTAGGAGCGGCGGAGGAGAAACGCCAATGTAATGAGGAACATGATCCTTCTGTTTGTCTTATCTTGCCCGTAATTTTCCTTACGAATCGTGCAACTCGTTGGGTGCCACAATTTTCGACCGCTGCGGTTTTTTGTTGCCCTTTCGGCAGACGCAGCGCAGAGTGCAGAATGGTAGACTTTACACATCGGAGACGTATATTAAAGCCCGCTCTCCGTTCCCATCCGCCATCGTGTGTTGCGCTCGGTGCTTTAAATTTGGCGAAACGAGTCTCGTGCACACCGGTGTGCATGTATTTATTTATTTTTTCTCCCGTATCGTATAGTATTTACGTTTCCTTATCAGCATTTTTGGTCGGTGGTAACACGCCGTCGTAATGGAAGACCTCACATTTTCCGATTATATGTATATGTGTTTACCTAATGCGCTGCTGCTGCTGCTGTCCCTCACCGTGGTGCTGCACAAAATGAAATGGGCACGAGCGATCCGGCTACCGCCGCCCTCCATGACCCTGCTGACTCCTTTATTACAACGACTGCAAAAACGAAACACATTACGAGTACACGACAATGGTCACATTTGGTTTGCGACATTCGTCGCAACCCCTCCCCACCCCCGCATTGTGCCCTCTTCGCTCAGCTATGTTCGGGATACACGTAGAAAAACGATTTTTATTAGTTTTTTGTGTGCTGCACCCGCGCGTCACCAGCGCCTTGCCCACCTCTTATGCCCCGAGAATGCAGTGGATACATGATTTCCAGGGGTTTCATTTCAAATTTATAACGCGACGTTTTTCCACATTTTTCCTCTCTCCGTGTCTCATTTTTAGAGCATTATGCGCTCCAGGTCGCTGCTACTTGGTTGGTGAAATTCGGTGCAGCATATTTTCTGCCTTTTCCTCGTCCCGAATAGCTCTGTACCTCTTTCGGACGTCAACGGTTACTCTGCAGGTTTTACTTTGGTTGTTCCGGTTTTCTTTCGTAGTGCCTGCACGTTTAAAAGGCTTGGACTACTTGGAGGGTTTGGAATGACGGTACTTCGTTTCAAAAGTGTAGTTTTCCAGTTATTATCGACTTGCGAGGCTTGTAACATGATTTGAAACGCCGAAAATTTCTGACAAAAGTTTAATATTTGAAAGCGTTCATTCGAAATGGGCTTGGCAGTAGATTTCTGAAAATAAATTAGTACAATTGTATGATTTTGATTAGTCTTCAAGTTTTTGGAAATCTATCCTGATTATCTTCATAAGCCCAGATATTCCATAATTAATATCTATGTGTCTTGATTGTGGAACAATAAAGGACAATGCGAGTATCAGTTTTTATACCCCAACAAAAAAAACCGCTATTTTGGCGAAAAAAGTGAAAGTTCATTCAGCTTTTTTGGGCTACAAGGTGGCATCGACTTTCATCTCCCCCCTCCACTCATTTGGAAATGAAGTTATGAAAAAATAGAGTAGCAATAAAGTCTGAACTTTTTTTACTTATAGTTGCTCTTATACAACATTATGAAAGAATATTATTGTTAAAAAATCATTTTGTGCATTTATTGAATAACGATATTTCACAGTTTTACAAAACTTTTGAAATCAAAAATTCGAAGCGAAATGAAAATTTTAATTGTATTAGAACAAGAACAGCTGAGCAAAAACACGCTCTGAGCCATTATTTGAAGATTATATTAATATCGGTATTTTTTATTCGTTTGTTTCAGAACCGCTATTAAATTAGCGAACAAGAAACTGACTGCTTTATCCAGCTGATGTCGGATCGTCTCGTACGCAGTGATCATCGAATAACTAGCCACTGAAATTGGTTTAATCTTGGAGAAGTTTCAGAAATACGATTTAACCAAGAGCTCCTGTACGTTCATCTTGTTTGGAAAACTGCCTACGGTTTTATAAGTAATCGCTTTGTATATTTACTTAATTTTGTCCCAGGCAGGATTTCACTGCGTGGTCGTTGGTTTTTGATTTTCATCGATGATGTGGAATAGGGAAATACCGTTTTACGGATCAAAAAAAAAGTACCGTGTATTGGTCGGGCTTGACTTGAAATGGATTTAATATGAACTGTAGCAGAGCATGAAGTTGACAACCGAGAAGACTGTACTGGCTCTTAACCTGAATTGAACTTATGAGAGAAGAGATGACGACGTAAGTCTCGTGAGTTGAAGGTTTTTTGATGAAAAAAGCACTATTTGATTTCAATTTTATTTTAACCCTTAAGGGTTGTATTCAAGGTTGACGAGTAATACATGCAAGCTGGTCTGATCAGTGCCCAAGTCAGAAAGAGAATCGATGAGTATAGTTTGAATATTATTAATACTTGATGATTATTCTTAATTTCCGCCTTTAAATTCGTATTGAAAATTCTCGCTGCCGACAATTGGTCACCTTGGATACAAATAGGAAAACAGGGTTATGAAAACAAACCAGGAGATTTGCATCATGAAGTTTTGAAAAAAATTTCCGTCGAATAGGGCGACTTTACACGCTTCTTTAATGTTTTTCAACTTTGTCCTCTAACAACTTCTCCAATTTTTAAGCTACTGAAGTGAATTTGGTTTTATAATTTTGGTCCAACATTTCTCATCACATTTGTAAAAAAAAAAAGTATGAGTTTGCTGCCTTCCTTCTATTTTTTATGATTTTTCAAAAATTTGTGTAAAATCACCTCTCAATGAGGCGACTTTACCCATCAATTTGTTATTGACGGGTTATTGATGGGTGGAAGGTTTTGAGGATATTTGTACTGGGACATACGATTGAAAAGAAACTAGTCAATTACCAACTTCAACCGTGTTAAACCGAACTGAATATTTTGAATGCCTGTGGTTTAAAAGAAAAGACGAATAAGAAAAAGGAAAAAAACCATATCGCTGCTTTATTTTCTTGTTCTGTTACTTGGTGAAGTGAGGTAGGGGCGGCGATCTTTTTTTTCTTTTCCTCCTTCTACCTGCTTCTATCCAAATCGTATTTCGGTTTTAATTTTTGCCTGGCAATTTATTTATCGGGCTAAAACGAAGTGGGTAAAGTCGCCCCTTGAATGTAAAGTCACCCCGTTCGACGGTTCATGGAATGTTTTTCAAATTGGTGAACTTTGAAATGTCATTGCTTGAAATTGTGTACATTTTGAATAGTTTCTAAAAATAAGAGAAATAACATTTTCCACTTATTGTTCTTCTTCTTGGATCACGTCGCATAATATTGATTATAAAACAGTGGTTGCGGCTTCCCCAGTACTTATTTAGATATGTTGAGACTCGGTAAAGCATACTGTGTTACCTAATTCTAAGATTATGAAAAAGTGAAAACATTTCGTGAAGCTTTAGGAAAAGGAATGTGTAGTAGTGATTATTATTATTTTATTGACAAGATATAGCAAACAGCCCGAATCGTGATAATTATGTCAACTTGATAAATTTCAGTCTTAATTCCATATTAATTTATATCGTGCTATTCATCTATTTTCGAACGAATATTAAGTAACTGCGTTTGGCTGTTGTTATTATTTTCTAATATTCTCTTTATTGCCAGCTAAGTGGTTCTTTTTCTTACTCTAAGCTGAAGCAGTCCCTGCTAGAGGACCGAGATGAGATTTTTTAATTGGTAGCTTTAAAAGAACTAAAACGTTTAGTAATACATGGATGCAAGGTTCTTTTCCTGGCTGAAAGCAACGTCTTTGTGGTTTTCGTTAATGAGAAGTGCTGGTCATGATTTGCTTGGCTTTGAAAGGATCGTTTTTTCACGAGTGACTCGAGTCTGTAGTCTTCGATTAATCATTACCAGACAAAATTAAGTGCATACATAATTCTATCGATGTCGTGTAAATAATAAAAAGCGATAATAATAGTTATTTAAAAACGAAAGTATTACTCGCTGATATCTTTTTTTCGTAACTTTTTTCCTTTCGTTAGGTCGGATTATTGATGTGATATTTTACCTTATTCGTTGTTCGTTTTTTTTTTATAGCTTTTTGTTTTTCTTTACGCGCTAATTAATAAACGAATCGATTATGTAAAGAGCTTTTTGTGGTTTCTTTCTTCTGGGAAATACTCCGCGAATAGTATAAACATTATCATTTTCATTTTTGAAGAACGATTTCATGGTAAGTTTAAAAAAATGGTGCGTTTTAAATTATATACTAAGTATTTGCTATTGGTACTTGGGGAATAGTTTTGGATTTTCACGAGTTGAAATATGAGACGCGTTCAGCAAAACCGTAATTATGTTGAGTCAGAAAATTTAATTTGCGTGTTTTAAATGGGGGTTAGTCAAAAGGAAACAGTTTGACATAGTAAAAACTTGAGGCATCTATAGCATCCTGGAGTACCTCTAGCTGGAGTATCTCAAGCCCTATGATTCATCGGAAGTTTGGAAGGGATGTACCTCCGCCCTTATTTTGATTTATTTATTTTTTGTAAAAAAAATAAAGCACTATTTGCACTTATTGAAAAACTTCTCGAAAATGGTCGTTCTTTTTGAACAAGTCAAGAACTAGTATTTTCGTCATTCTTCAAGCACTCGTTGAAACGGTTATCATCGTATAGGGCTAATGAGATATTCATTGGCTACGTAAATAGAATAATATATTTTCGTAGAACAAGCCAAATTGTTTGTAACTATAAGACCTTTTGATTTAAGAAAAGCATAAATTATGGAGAAAATGAGCGAAGTTCATCCTCCCACATTCCATTATACCGTGGAGAATTGAGCTCCGTCTTATAATTTAATTACTTATTCAAAAGCATCGGTACGCATCGAGAATGGTGAATTGTTATGGCAGTTATTTTGAAAAAGTACGAAACCGCATTTAAAAACTGCTGTACTCGGTAATGGCGCGCATACAACGAAAACGTGAAGCGACTGTAAGATCTCCTTCGAGAAAAATTAATAATTTTGTTGGTCGAAAAAAGCCACCAACAGCAGCAGTGCACTCGTTACATGAAGGGATTCGAGTTATGGTGTACATAAAACCTTTGCACCATAGTGGCGATGCTAAATTTGGATGGTGGTTAGCTCACCCGAGACGCGTCAATTAATGCTTAACGAATGTTTTATTTGTACATTTGTTTACCATTAATTTTACAGCGATTTGTTTCGAGTAAATGGAAGATAGTATTTTTGTCGACTTCTAATTTCTAATCGTAAGATACAGCTCGCTTCAGGTGGCAGCTATTTCCCCTGTTGTTTCGCTTTGAAGAAATAAACTTTCGACAGTCTGGCGAACGTCATTGTCATAAATTGTAAGGGAACTGAAATACAAGAAAGGGACAAGGGTAATTAATATATCAACAGTGTATAGCAATGGAGGATTACTATTTGTGGAAACGCACCCGGGTTCAGTACTCTTTTGAAGGGAAGTTGATATTTAATTCGCACGTGAAGGAGTTATTGGTATTTGCAGATATATACAGCATACCTTAGCGAAATGTCGAAGATTGCATGCAGCTGCGCATGCATGTCTCTATGCAATTACTCGCCTTCACGAAGACTGACAGGAGTAGCAACCAATACTGAAAAAATAAATCTTTTTTCGACTCCGGTACTTGATTTGTTGCTATATTACGTCCAGTTCGTGACTGGAATGAAGATGGAAGTTGAAAAAGGTCAGCAGAATGTTATTTATTGAGGTATTCAACTTTTTGTTTTTTCCCTTCAGAAACACCTAAAGAAATTTCGAAATTTCTCGTCGAGGTTAAAGGCTCAAGATGAGGCTAGTTGACGTAAACTGAGCTTTCAAGCACTGGGCCAAAACCCACTTGTGCCACTAGAAGGTTAATATGTACGTAGTCGGCTAGTACTGGTTTCATTATATTCTCATTTTATTTTGAATGTAGATACATAATTTTATTCTGTTCTAATAAATGGGAATTGCAATTGATTGGTATCTAATGAAACATTTATTTCTGCGTTTTATTACTTTTGCTGATGAGTTGAAAGGACCAGAATTAACTCCAGTTAACTCTAAACGTCATTGTGATTCAACTCGAGATTGTGCTTAGTTTAGCGTGTTCTGTGTGTGATAAGCTACCCGCTTCACTACTGCAAACTTATAAAAATTTCCATTGAGATTTTAAAAATATATATTTGCCTGTGTACTCCTAAGTCCTGCTCACTCCACTCAGTGCCTCAGCCCTCATACTTCAGCGGAAATCTCATTTCAGTTTCACTCTGTGTAAACGAAATTATCGCTGAACGGTCGGGCGCTGTAAATAAAAAAGCAGTGGGATACTGGTACTATTCCGCATAACAATGAAAATGACGTCACGTGTAAATGCTCTATTATTTTTGGTTTAATTTTCCAAATTTCCGCTGATGATTGATATTATAATAATTTTATTGATTTATGTGGATTTATGACTTGATTTTTTGAAATTTTTGAATTACGACAACGATTGGGTTGGGTTTTGACTTTTGATTTTTCGCAAATTCAACTTATTAAATAGTTGTGGAAGGTGGGCAACCCGCAACCCTTCGTCATGTCATGTCATCAGTATCACGTGATCTCCTATTCCACCAATCAAACTATTCAAATCTTTGTTGCCAAAATTCGGCGCATTTGTGTGAAAGGATGACGTGGCGTATAATTGCAAAATGTGGCGAAATCCGAATTGAAAATGTGAATGTGAAAAGAAAGTGAAGTAAATTGCGTCTCGTGGTTTTTCTCTCAATTGAATCTTGAAATGTCCGAATTTGTTGATTGAAGTGCGTTTCGATTAATCATTTTAACGTTTTCGCGATGTGCGTTTCGATTAACAATTTGAACGTTTTGGCGATGTGCGTGTCTTCTCTACATTCAAATTACAAGCAAAATCGGCTGACGTGGAATCCGGTGAGGAACCGGTGAGTATTATTTTCATTATCATCTTTTGATCGCCCTTCATGATCTCGTATTCTGGATTAGTGGAAACTTAACGTGGTCAAGAGAGACTTGAGTAGTTGCGTGAGAAGTGGAACAAAGTTCTCTCATGCGTCGTCAATCTACACCCAAAGTCCCAGACCCGTAGTTAACGCCACATCGCCACATCAAAGCCCTTATACTCTGATGCTGGAAATAGACCGATGTCGCCGAAATGTTCGCAGTATTAATCTCGTCGCCATCCGATTAGACTTGGATCAGGAAATTCGTGATGTGGAAATGTCGACGACTTCATCTATTTCCACTTCCAGCATCACGAGTTTTCAGTGAATGTGAACCAGAACCATTCATCTAAATATTTCAAATTGGTGTAAATGATATTAGAGCTGTGGAGGTTTGAATTTATTCTTATATGAAAATATCAGGCATAAAATGGAGACGAGAAAATTTCAATGGCAGATTTTGAAAAAAAATGTTACGGTATAATTATGCTCGAAGTTTTTTCATTATTTTTTTCAATTTATTAAAAATCCTCCTAAATGATAACAATAAATAACTTAATTAATGAAAATGATACTGTTGCCTTTTGCAAACCCCTCGGCGGTAAATTGAACTTACAGCTATTTTCTCTTGTTCGTCTCGTTAATTCATTCTCTGAACTCTGAGCATTAACTGTTCACTACACTTGATTTTTACAGAATCCAATTTTTTATTTCTATCGTACATCGATTTTCATTATTCACCGAAGTATATAAGGATAAAATTTTGTAAATTGAAAATGAGAAAAGAGTTGCAACAAATACTTATATCCTGTGCAGTTGTCGATCGAATATATATTGCTCTCTGCTCATATGTGGTTATGAGTGATAAAATTTGTGACTGTCGTAAAATCGTGTTGGTATTAAATCATCCGTTAGAATTACTGAATTCGCAGTGGTATGGGGTACCGAGAGGGCTTTAAAATCCAGTCATAATTTTGGTGTCGTAGTAGCAGCGTACCATCCGTGGATTTCCGAAGGGTTTATGTCTTATTATCGGAAACTGGAAAGCACTCACCGATGTCTTCTGCTTCATCCTTGTCTCGCGTCTTCTTAAAATTGCTTTTGCTGTCGTAATTTTTTCGAGACTCCTCGTTCAGTTTTCCTCTCGTCTCGCCTGATTCACCCCAAATACCACAGTCGTAAGGTAATGAGACTGTATGTTGAATTTATTTGCACTACCGATTCGACTCGTGTGTGTTCGTGGAATTGTTGGAATGATACGTGCAATTGTCTGGGGTATCATAAGAAAGGATTGTGATATTTCTATGTGCAGCGATTTTGTTTTTTCGTGGAATCATTTTTCTGATGTACAGTACAGTTGTTATTAAGTCTTGTTTAGAACGAGAAAGTTCGTGATAAAAGTATTGAAATGCTGGAGTGCAGTTGTACATAATGTATATTCCGAGTGTTTTTTTTTTCTTGAACTCGGTACAAAAATTTGTAAAATGAAATTGAGGTGTTCCATTCAATAGAAATGATTTTGTTTTAATCTTGTTTTACCAAAAAGAACTGAACTGAAACCATACTAAATTTAAAGGGAACTCGAAAATTGCACTGGTTCTTTAGATTACGTTAATGTGGAGGTATTTAGCATGACATACGTTTTCATTGTTGTTCTCTCAAAAAATTTTTTTTTGCATTCTTGCTTGTTTTTGTTGTATTTGTTCAATATTATTACCGGCAATTTTATCATTGTCTAGCTTCTACTTGAATCATCAGTATGAGTAACTCAAAATCTATACACATGATGAGATAATCTTGCTTATTATCGGAATTTTTCACATTTCTTGTTTGAATTGCCTTTATGAACTTCGAATGTATGGGAAGAGGAAATGTATCCAAAGTGAACTGGTTTGAAGAAAATGCCACCACTGGCGACTGAAGACCGTTTGAAAAGTGCCACTTTGCCCCCCCCCCCCCCCCCGACGTTTCCCTGATTAGGTACTTATCGGCCGAATCTTCCGTTTTAGCTGCATCATACCATCCGCCGAGTATATCCGAGTGGCTTATGATGAGTTACTGTACGCGAATGGCTTTTGGGTATGCAGAGCACGTTATGTTGATTTACTATCCATAGTCGTCGAAATGTCTCGCTTAATTTGCGACAAGTGCTTGGTCTGCCGCACGAGATGGCTGAAGGCGGTGGAGAACAGATAGACGGGCGAGCGCTGAGACAGGTGAAGGGGCGAAAGTTTGTGCCGGAGACGAAGCGCGCCGAGTACCGAGCGATTTACGCTAGATGAAGCTAAAAGTAGCTGCCACTGCGTAAAGAAATGAAAAAAAAAAAGGGATAAGGTAGAACAGTGGTAGAGGAATGTAACAAAATCGAGTAGCGTATGCAAATCGCGGAAAATTCGTTTCCCTTTTTGATTAAAACAATTCTGTCACGAAACTCATTAAATTCGATATAAATCTTTCCGCACCGCGAGAACGGTATATAGACGGGCTGTACGTGTGCATGTATACCACACTTGTGCACCCTTCTCACTCGTACGTATTTAAACTGTGTTTCCTCACCTCGTCCTCTCGGTATACAGGGTACAGTGAGAGTTGAGTACATCGAATACATTCCGGTAAATCGCACGCCGCCACCATCCTTCGTGTCCTCCACCTCGAACCCTGCACTTCTCTTTTTATGTTGGCAAACGAAACGAACTCGTTTTAATATGTAGAGTTTTAAGTTGGTAATAATAAATTTCGAACGCGCAAAACCGGAGGTATAAATTGCCACCAGTGTTGCGATTTACGAAAAAGGTATATCCATCCCCGAATATGGCGAACGGTGTAGTTGTAGTATACTCGCGGGATAGAGTACAAAATGGCGTGAGGGAGTCAGGAGCAGGAGCTCAGACAGACTAACGAATGCAATGTGCAGACTGAGGTTGAAGATACGGACCAAGGGAGCCGGAGTTGTAGCATCCGGCTGTACGAGAGAATTTATCCGGTAAATGTCGGCGGAACCACTTTATTTATTAACGCTTTTCGCGCTCTTCGTCTACCCCCCCCTCGACATTTCCCAGCGGCGGCAGTTCGTTCGACCAATTCTCATCTCGTTCGCCGGTAATCAACGAAAATACAACGACGGTGACGGTCGAGGCAGACGCTGCGTTCTACGTGCACGCTCGTCGGCTTCTTAATCCGGAGATCGTCTCGCACCGTGTCACCGAACGAAGATGAACGGCGAAATTAGCCCGAAGTTGAGCGAAGAATGGGCGAAGAGGAGGGATCAGTCGTTAAGACTCGAGAGATTGAAAATTTCAGGGGTGGTGCGCGGTAGTGGAGTATATTTTCGTCGGTTTACAGTAGTCGATGATGGAGACCCGGAGAAGGTATAATTCGTTCCTATTCTAGCTGTGAATGCGGTATGCTTTCGGTAATGATATGCAAAGACAGTACTTAGGAAATGAAATTAAAATCCTGTGTGAATGGAAACGTTGGAAAGTATAGCCACTCGGTGGTTTTTTCTTTTTTTTTCGGTTTTCCCTTACGAACGCTGGAATTCGAGCGAAAAGTTCACGAACCAGTAGAGAATGAATAACAGGGACGTGCTCACCATATACCTGATTATTGTCATTCATTTCAAGGTCCCTAACAAATGTGAGTCTAGTCGGTACATAACTGTTGGCATATTTCATGAATCCTCCTTACTTTTGGGAGGGAAGGGGGTTTTAGAGCGTCGAGAGTCCACTTCAGATAGCAATTTCAGTGTTCTCGAAAAAACCGTGAGCGCCCCTCATGGATAACAATTTTAAGCTGCTTTGGCTGCAAATCCCAAAGTGGCTAATTTTTGTTAGCAAGTCTGTTTTCATGTGAATCTCTTTCTAAATTTATCAAAAATCGCACGGTAATTTTTTTCCATCACCAAGTCTCGGTGGTTGGAAAACGCAAAGAATTTTCAATTTTTATGAAATGCTGCCTGCAAAAGGGTCGTTATGCGAATAGTCTTGCACTGATGTTGAATGGCTTGCATTGATTTACTTTTACTGGTAACTTTCTTTCTTCAGTGTTCTAGCAATGCGGCTCTACGTGAGGCTGTTCTTGCCAAATCTGTAATAAACGAGTTCCATTTTTTGGTACTTAGCAGGTTTTCGGCTTTGGCCGGCGACATTTCGACTATACTTCCGTGAGAATGTCGAAGTTTGTAGACCTTGGTTCTTCCATTCTCCACTTTGATCGTTTTAACTCCTTGTGCTCCCCCTTACTTATAACTCGTTTACGTGTCAACTAGCTACCTATTATTCAGTTGATGAATTTATAAGCAATTATAGGCGATCCGCGGTCCATCGGAAGATGTGGCTGTTAATTTAGCATTTCGGGTGCTTAATATCGCGGCGAGTCGACGAATTTCGTAAACAGAAAGTTTAGCTTTTCCTTTGTCACTTTGCGCATTTGTAGCGTTACGGGTAAATTGAACGTTAAATTTGGTCAAATAAAACGGAGTCGTTCTTTTCGCCGCACACTTTTCATTTCCCACGACCGCGCTTATATGGTTGGAGCTGCTCTTTGCACGAGCTGTCGTTGCCTTTTAGTTACCTTCGAGGGTCGGAGGGTGCAGATGGTGTGGATGTAAAGAGACAGAAGAAGGTTGTTTTCTCGCCCTTCAAAATTTATTTTATCGTCAGAATTAAGTAGAGAAAAGTGAAGACCGAGGAGTGAGCGCGTGATTGAGGCGAAGGAAGAGGGAATGTGTGCAAGGTGGAACGAGTCATGATAAAATGAGAGAAGTTTTCGCTTAAAGCAGGTGGCGAATGTTTACGTTTAACTTGGTGAAGCGAAATTTCTCTGAAGATCTCTCCGAGAGAAGAGCTTTGTGTATAGAAGAAAAGACAAAGGAACTGGGTGAGAGAGCGTCGGATGTCGGTTGTGGGGTTGAAGAGGGGCGGGTGGTTGAAAGTTGAAAAATAAACGAATCGCAGACGAGAGACGAGACGTAAATCGGAGTGTAATTTGATAACAAAAGTTGTCTGAGCAAATTATAAAGTTAACAAATTGCGACGAAATAGCGCTAAAGAGAGGCGAGAGAGAGAGAGAAAATGTGTGTGCGAGAGAGAAATAATGAATGAGAGAATGAGGTAGAGAGGCAGACAGACGGACCGACAGAAGTAAAAAGAATGAAAATTAGAAAGCAAAGAAAACTATGGAAAAAATGGAGGAAAATTCGAGTCGTTAACAGCTTATTCTAAAGTCGGTATTGAAAATGTGGAAAACGTCATTTACCGTTTTTTACTAATTGCGAATCTATTGTTCGCAAAAAATTGTTTTTGTCGCGAACTTTTTTTTTTCTTCCTTTGCAAATGCAAGAACTTTGTTGGCGTGGATTTAAAAGCGCTCCTCTATTTCTTCTTTTATGAAAATGGGAATTCGAAGATGTTAATTGAAGATGAAAAGAAATGAAAGACGGAGACCGGAATAGAAAAATGACGGAGGGGTATATAATTATTAGAAAAGATGCTTGAAAAAAATTGGAAAAAAGATCTTGAGTTTCTGGCGAAATTTCAATGCAAAGGAAACCTGTTCTTGTAATTTTACAGTTCTGTTCTTATACAGGGACAAACCATAACTATCCGCAATGCATGATTTGTCTAAGTAATTATATTATGATTTCAACATTTTATTTGAAGTGAAGTAAGTCGTCGGTGGCCTGCTAAATACCTCCTATATACTCGTATGTGATGAAATTTAAAAAAAATCATGTGTTTGGCCTTTGGGCTCATTGGATTTGTCTTAAGCAGAGAAATTCAACAAACCCCAGCACATGTCATTTCAGAATTTTCCACACATAGGAGGTATTTAGCAGGCCACCGACGAAATGCGTTTCTTACTGCTGGCTGTAGATTTTCACGTCCACATGAGAATTAGAACCTTTTTTCGATGTATGTTTTATCACTTCGATAAATATTTGTTAGAAAGTAGAAAGGTAATTATTGTTGAAATTTTGTTCATATTTTTGAATAAAATTAGTTGGTGAGCTACATTTTGATCATGTACTGCGATAATATAACCCGTAGGTTTTGTTTATTGCTAATTTATGCAGAAGTTTTCTAATTACTGCGCTAGCGTCTAATCAGGTTTTTGGAAACACTATTATATCAGAATTGTTTCAGTAATACGCATTATAAATATTATTTTTCAACAACGAATAGCTTTTCTTCAATTTTTCATTTTTCTTCCCTCAGTGTACCAGACTTTCCTAACGTTTAGCAGGTTCCATTGTAAAGTTTTGACATCACGTTTTTCCGTACAATATTGTTATTCCAGTAGCTTAATTTATTTATACCTGGTATATTTTGTGAAGCAATGCGCATAAGTACCGTTTATAAAAATTTATGTCTGCAAAAATTTTCCCTTTGTTCGTTTCTATAATATTTACTCCGCGTACCCTGCTCTACTCGTCCTGCAAAAAGGTGGTTTACGCCACACACTCGTCCGAGTTAATTTCAATGCACGTTTCTCGTGCGAGAGACGACGACGAAGCGCGCGGCGGGACTGCTGTTAGAAGAGTTGGGTGAGGTGGATGAAATATCCGCGAAGATTGTACCAGAATATTTAGATTTTCCAGACGATACCGTAACGGTAACAGCTTTTGAAAACGTAATTATTTTCCACAAAACCGAGCAAAAGCCCTCGCGTCTCGCCCCGCATTTTCTCACATCCGAGGTAGATAAGGTCGTCTCGCGAGGAGGGGGTGGAGTGGGCGAATAAGGGGTATTAGAGGGCGCGATAAGTGTGGGAGTGACGATGGTGGGCCCGGAGGTGTGCGGGGGAGTGAAAATTGAACGACGGCGAGACGGACGATTGGTGGGCGGAGGGGGGGGGTGTACGTCCGCAGACTGTAAATTGTCGCGTACGTGGTTTGCGGTGGCTATACATTTAGAGGGTGCGATGGCTGGGGCTGGAGAGCTCGAGAGTTGAACAGTCTGGGGAGTTTCCGCCGTAATGGGTGGCGCGCACTCTGCAGTGTAAATAGCGGTATTAATGGTATTATATGCGATTGTGCGAGGCTGGGGGAGCTGCAAAAAGGAGCAGGATAGTTGCAGAAGTCGCGGAGAGGGGAGGTGGTGCAGAGGTTATCTTAATGAGAACCATCGTAGCCCGGAAATTGTAATGGTGGTTGGCATTCTGTACGTGTAGGAAAGTAATGCATTTTAACTTGGGCGAAGAAATACGAGCTTTTTACTCGGAGGTACATACATCCAGCGAATTCACAAATCGTCGGTTACATGAAATATAACACTTTTTTTTTCTCGCTTTCGGCTTCATCTTTTCTCTCCCATTTTGGTTAGCTTTTCTGCCGCTGCAGCGAGTCATCTTTTTCGAGTCCTGCTGTAGCTTTCGATTGACGCGAGAATGTTGGGTGTTGTAGGTGGGATAGACTTCACTTAGAGCAAGGCCAGAGTGACGAGTATACGGCTGCTGAAGTTATACTAGTTGATATCAGTGTGTAAATGTATAGGTTCGTAAAAGATTTTCAGCAAAGAGAAAATTCGCTCGCCTCCTAGAAGTTGCTCATTCTAACTACCGGTTGAGTCTATGTAAAAAGTTCGTTTCCAAAAGCTAATCACAGCGCAAAGGCTGTCAGTACTATTGACGAATTGAAAATATTATTTTGATTTACTCGTTTTTAATCACCTTTATAAACTCCAGCGTGTGCAATGTGTACGGAAAATATTGATTAAAATTCATTCTTTAATGGAAGAAATGAAATATGGACAACTGGTTTTTTATTCCGTTCCAAATCAAAATGCAATAATGTATTTCTAATAATTTATTGTGGAAGTTTTTTACTTGTTTCAATCCTCGCGTTTATACTTGAGCATATTTTATTGCGCCTGTATATTATGAAATGGGAAATTCAATATAACTCTAATACCTTGCGAATTTATATTCTGGTATTTTACTCCTGGATTACCTACATTCGATTTTTTTCAATTTTTATCTCCAATTTATTATTGAATTCTTATAAGTTCTATTTCCTTTCAAAGTGGAATTAACTTTCGCTGGTTCACCCTGTATGTCTGGGCGCTTTTGCACGTACGAACTCATTTTCCACCATGTCTGGGTGAAACAGAGTGTGCTCAAGATGCGGTAGGTGGAGGGGAATGGAAGTGTCAGACGAGAATTACTCCTTATCCAACGTTTATGCGAACGAATAAATATTTATGCATTCTGTATATGGAACTCGTGTGTGTCTCCAGTCTGCACCAATTCGATTATCGTCCAAAATATTCGCTCCAACTTCGAAAGTGTTGAGCGCCGAAGAATTATTGCAGCGAAAGGCGAGGGTGAGAAAAGTGTTTTTCACCGAACGGCGAAAAGAAAGGTATTTAAAATATACGAGCGTGGAAAAACAACCGTAAAGTCGTCTACGACTGCTCAGGATATCGTAAATTTTCGTTCACGGAATTGAGATTAAATTTTGGTGAGAGCTTTTTTTCGTACTCGCGTCTTTCATAGGATGTGGCGAGCGGGAAGCGATCGGTGTAGAAAATGGAAATAAAAAGCGATGGGCCGGAGAAGTGGAATGACGGTGGGTAGTCACAAATTAGGGTTCTTTTTTTTTTTTTTTTAATGCTGATATTATACCTCGACGCGATCAGTATCGTGCGTAAAGCTCATTACCGAGTTATTGGACGGGAAATGTCAGATTTAATGTTGAAATATTGTGTTGTGAAAGAGAGAATAGAAATTGTGGCAGTATTCGAGTGAGAAGAAGAGAATGGAGTTGGAAAAAAAAAGAAAAACAAGGGTAACGATTGTAAAGCACACAATTTTAAGTTCCTGTTGTGATAATATCGGTCTTGTCTGCTTCCTTTATGCAATGATAGTGGATATCGCTGGAGAGGGGTGAGGAAAATGACCAAGTTACTCTAAATTGTTGTAGGTAATGTCTGTCTGCAATTGTAATTTTGTTACGGATGACGTGCTTGGTGCACCAAGTATCTTCATTTCTAGTGTTTTGAGCCTGAAATAATGATAATGATGTTCGGCATGCGAAAAAAAAAGTTGACATTGCGCATTTGTGAGCATTGATTTATTATTTCGTTCCATCGAAACTGTTGAACTGTCTGAAGGAAACATTTGAGACTCGGAAGAGGAAGGAAACATTTTACAGTCAACTCCTGAATGTAAAGATTGAAGGGTTTATTTAAAAAACTACTTCGGCTAGCGGCTGCATAATACACCATAGTTTACAGGAACATGTAAAAAAATTGCTGTCTAAGGATCTTATCAAGTACTGAGCTTTATTTTTGAAATAATGGAAGAACCAAAATGTGCTAATAACAGCTATTGAATGAAATTCAGAGCGGTTAACTGTATACGGTTTTAAAATTTAAACGCGCTCGTGTTTTATCTGATTTTTTTTCTCATGGAAATATGGAAAAATTTGTATCTTATTTTATGATTAATAGTCATAGAAACCGAAATTGAAGTGAAATGAAGTTGAAGACAATTAATATTTTCATAAAATCAGCCAATGGGGAATTTTCCCCGATTAATTATGCCATATGAGTTCTGAAATAAAATGCATGATTCTTGGATTTACGTTTCAAAAGTTGAAGTTCTATAGATCTGTTTTTTATTTTTCATTTTTGATCTAGAATTGCTTTACCAAACGTGCAAAGTTGACCTAATTTTGACCTTCCTAGTGATTGAAATTTTAGTCTTGAAGTAAGAATCAAAATTCCGATTTTATGCAACTTTCAAGTTCAACACTCAGGTCGGTTTACAGAAACCTTATATTTTATTAGTTCAAAACTGCAGATAGTCGAGTTAGTGATGAAAATATCTAATATTTTACGTCAAAATTTGCTTGATATAGCATCACCCTTAATAAGTTAATACCGAATTGTCGATTCTTTCAGTTTGAATTCTGAGGCAATTTAAGATGACGTTCCAAAATATCTATTGTCTCTTTTTCTAAAAAACTTCAAGCTTCTTTTGTATTATAATTTGTTGAAACTGTTCTCGAAATTCTGAATCTAATTTGATATTCCAATTACTTGTTGTTTTCATTTGCGTTTTAGGAAATAAAATGACGACTCAAACGAGTACGACATTTTATATTAATTTAATTATGCAATACGAGTACCTGATTTAAACGTTACAATTTCGTAAACTTTGATTATTGATCGAAATAACTACATTATCCCTGAGCCATTTCAGTCCACTTGTCGTTACGTTGCACGCAGATGTTAGTGAAGTTGCCTAACCTCGCCAAATAGGAACAGGGTAATTATGTATCGTTGTTGAGGACTACCATTGTAACGTAATTTGAGTTTGGCCAAAATGGCCCACTCGTGCTGCTTTTGTATAAATGAGCTTGTGCCGCTGTAGGGTTCGTACCAATCGTGTGTTAGAAAAAGTATTCATTTAGAGCTATCTGCAATACGCTAAATGTACTTTTTTTTTTTTTTTTTTTTCCAAAATGTAGCTTTCGTTTTTCCAAATTGCATTTTCTCTCTCTTCTGTTTGATCCGTATAAAAGTAGTAATGGAAACCAAAAAATACAGTTTCTCTCTATGTCGAATATGTCTTGTGGAAAAAATACGGGTATGATTTTAATAAAATGTTACACGTGTAAGTACGAATTTTCTATATTGCGAAATAAGTTTCTGTCTGTAATTTTTATCTTTTGAAAAATTTTCCACCATTCTCTGGGGATGTTTTCTCGTGCATTTCATCTGTTCGAGTTTCACTCTTATTAACGACCATATTATTCAGTGAGAAGTGCGGTTGAATGGAGGCGCTTAGGGGATAAACATTACAAGTGTCCAAAGAGAAAGAAGAATTCTGTCGTCTGCGTGTGTTGACGATTATTTTCTGTTCACTTTGGCATTTTAGTGATTTTTTTCTCCTTTTTCAAGTTTGTCAAATTGAAAATTGCATTAAACTTTGCCGATAGCCAATAATTTCAGTTCCTTTATTTTTTTCATTCGTTTTCTGTTTTGGGCGTTTTCATTATTTTTTAGAAGTAAATTGAAAATCTTACAGGCTCACAAAAATGATACAAGCGCACTTGTGTCAAAAAAAAAAAAAAGATATAAGTCCGCTTATGCCAGTTGGCAATATTTTTTGCCCCTATGCTGGCTAACAATAAACCCTTGGAGCTTTTTTATAGTTGGCAGCTGGTCTTGAATGGGCATATGTATACGTCATTACAATCTCATACACATTCGCTTTTATACCCTAGGGCTTTTCTAGTCAGCGAAATGAAAGAAAAAAAGTGACAGTTATAGTGTTCGATGAAATTGGCATGAGAAACGTTGCTGTTGCGAGAAAAAAATTTTCTGTAGATAGACGACTTATTTATGATATACGAGTATGTAATTTTGTTGCCTAGAAGTTACAAAACACATATTAATGAAAGAGAATACTCGTGTTTCTGTTTTTGTTGGTAATATTGTAAATATGCGAACATTACCTTTAGGACAACTTAAACAGTAAACTATAATCAAGTTCAGGATATTAATTAAGGGCGGAGTGCTAAATGAATACTGCTGTTTGTGTCCTCCCTCTTGTATTTAAGGAAGAGTGATTGCATAGTTTGATTATTCGGAAGAGGAAAAAATTCTGGATTTCCAAAAATTTGGCATCATTGTATTCTTCAAAAAATATTATATCTTCTACTATTTTGTTGAAGTTGGCAATACTGGGTTTCAATGTAACTGACGTTGTTCTGCCTCGGCAGCTTCCAAAGTTATCATCAAAAGGTGCTGTGCTCTTCCTATCAGCAGACAAAATAGAGGTATATGGGTGGGTTTATTGCGATTATGAAAGATGTAATTACTCGTATTATGAGGCTATGATAAAAGGGTCAAAACCGAGTTATGAGCGGAATTGAATCAATTTGGCTTTCAGTGAGAGAAAAAGATGTCTTTATTTTTTCTGCTGCTTACATTCCCACGTCACTGATAACTGTGTATTGCGGAGTGGCGAATGAAGTGAGAATTTATTTTTCTCTCGTTCTATTTCCGCGTCCTTAATGATCAACTGATCCAATAATGTGCCACTATATCTAACGCAATTGAGGCGACCGACTGGTTTTCTTGAAATAAGTTACGTTCACCGGCAGCGCAATAATGCTGCGTGTCCTTTGTTTTTTATTATACTCGTATCTCGTAACTCGGTGAAGAGTAGGTGTGAGGAGTATGTGCTATCGATTGCGATTAGCAAATCTCAAACGACCAAGATTTTGGTATTGCTGAAGGAGAAAAAGTAGAAAAGCAATCGTAACATCATCCTCTGGGATCTAACCGGGTGTTCGAAAACGAAGAAAAAATGAATAAAAAAAAAACAAAAAAACAAAATAAACAAAAAAAAAAAAAAAGGAGACCGAGTGTAAAAATAAAGCAAAAAAAAAAAAAAAAGTATTAGAAGGCGAAACAGTTATACAGGAGAAAGAGCGAGCGAGAGAGGCAGAGAGAAAGCGAAGATGGCGAATTCGACTGAGCAATTTAAGTTAAAGAGAAGGGAAAACCTAGACAAGCTGTTGTATTTTTCATGTACGAATTAAAGTTGCTCCCGTTCGCCTTAACAGCTAGAGCTTCTGTGAATTTCGTTAAAAGTTAACCGCACTTAAAGCATCGTCGAGCACTTTATATGTCTGATGGTAGAAACTTTCAAAAAGCGAGTTATTGTACGTTTTCAGCTTTATTACGGTTAAAGTTCTAGCATCTTTATGATATTCGAAGAATATAAAAAAGCAGCTTTTCGTGGTCGCTTTGTGCTCAGAATACGTGGCTAACGGGGAGCCTTTTTCTTTCCTCATTTTTTTTTGTTTTTTTTATTCATCTCTCCGTTTTTCTTTCTCTGTCTGCCAACTAACCCTCCACCTTTTGCCACTATCGTTACGACTACTTTTCCGCAGGTTTTCTTTGAAAATGTACCATTAATTGTGTGACTAAATAGTGGAAAACGGAGAACGAAGCTTGAGACATGAATAGTTTTTTGTTTCTTGTGACGTAGGTATAGTTTATGCTACTAATGTGCGATAAGTTCGTTTCATTGTCGAATGCCGATCAATCGTATTATCCGCCTACGAAACGACTTTCAAACATTTTCGTTTCCGTTTTCAAGTTGTGTGGTGTACTAAATAAAAATGGATGAATTATAAGTCGTCAAAATTTCGAAAAGTGATGATCTATTAGTACGTATCCATAATCTGATTTTTCAGCTTGTAAGATCGAGACTTTAAGAGGTTATTGATGATGAATTTGGAGTGGTGGAGTGGGGAGCCCAAAACTACATTAGATGATTTTTATACATTTCATACATTACTACTCGTATGTGTAAGTGTGAAGAAGGAGTTGGAGGAGGCAAAGAAGGAAGAAGAGCCGGCAAGCTCAAAACTATGTAAGAACCTAACCATATCAACATATTTTGTATTAACATCGCACCAGTGGCGCATCCAGTGCTCCATTTTTTTTTTTTTGAGGGGGGGTAATCGAATCGCAATTTTTTCATAGCATGGTAAATGCTAAAATGGTGAGATTGTTTTTTCACCATAAACGGGGAGGGGTTCAAGAAAATTGATTTTTTTTTGTGGATTATGGGTATTTTTTTTGGTATATGTGGGGGAAATCCCCCCCCCCCCGGTCCGCCACAGCATCGCACTGAGAAAAGTGAAAACATTCACCGGATCTCGTACAGAAATAATCGACTAAAAACTTGTGTTAGAGGAAAAATAAAAAGGGAATGTTGACTGCGGTTACTCAAAATGGTGTGTTTACGCACTCACTGATACTTCGTCGCGCTAGTTTAGTTATACTGAACAGTGTATGTGTATTATGTATGCTCTGGCCTCTCTTCAGTTCGAATAAATCTTTCGCCTTTTACTAAAGATTTCCGTGGAGAGGGGCCTCTTATGAGCTTCAAATTATTTTTTGTGCTCCGACTTCGGTTGGAGTTTCTTTTCGTTTAAACCATCAAGTAGTCTTAGTATTATGAATCAGTCAGTAATCAAGATGAACTTATTAATGTTGTGAAAGTTGAAACCTTGCAATTCTAAAGTCGTAAACATGGACTGAGTCGAAACGAATAAAACCACATCGCCATCAAATTGAATTGATTATGAGCGACAGACGTTGACCTTGAACTTGAGTAGCTACTGTATTTATGGCGAAAATGAATTTTTTTATGTAACTAGTAAATTTTTCATAAACTATAAATATACACTTACTTGAAACACTCCGCTGCCGCTGAACAAAAATGGTGGGAATTCTTTTCAGGCTATCACCAAATACTCTCTTGGGACTTCTATCGCAGGTTTCTCGGAGCCCCGAAAATTGCGGTACGTTCTTTACAATCTTGAAAAAAATAGACTGTTGCAAATTTTTATTTCATACTTTGTACGTTTGCATTATTCAGGCACAAAATACCTATGGTTGTTGAGATTTGACATTTTTCTTTTTCTCGTTCGAAGTAAACCTGCTATTCTAAAGGTAGTTCTATTACGTTTCAGAATTTCATAATCTCTTCTTTCTTTTTGCAGCTTACATTCAGCGAAAATATATTCAGTTATAAAGAAATTGGGTAAAATTTCTGTTTCGTGGCATCCTATTAATTTTAATAACCTTTCGCCCATTAGTCGCGATTTAGTATGTTCCTAATTTAATAATCGTTTTCTAAACGACTAATATGCAAATACACTCTCAGCGAGTTTTGGCCACTTTCCGTTTACTTTCGTTCGCCAATTTTTATGCAAATTTCGAATATTCAAGCAATTTTTTTGCAAATGTATGCTCACCAAGCGTATGCTGTAGCGGGCTTTATGTGGAAAAGAACTTCGAGCGAATACAATGATGTAGAATCTACTGTGCGAAGCGAAAATCCTCTGATACAGGGAGAGGAGCTGCTTTTGCAAAAGATTTATAGCTTATTGAAGCTTTGTCCAGACTTGCAGACGGTCAAAAGTGTCGTTACGAAGGATTAGTCGCGAGATTTTCGTTAATATTTTGTTGGCACATAACTACGAGGTTCTTCAGATGTTCTCGTGCCATTCAGATTATGGCACATCTGCGCATTTTCACATCCTCACTTGAGTTTGGACAGAGTTGCTTCAAGCGCCAAAATATTTGGTTATTGAAAGATACAAAAATTATTCGATTTTCAACTGAACGATAGAACCTCTGCGTATTTGTCTTTCGATTAAATGACAGTGAAAATGAATTCCATAAGGATACTGGAAATCTTTCCCGTCAGCTGAGAAAGTTTTCCAGTTAGTTAGAATTTTCCTAGTCCGCTTAAGCCTCCTTACCAGTCATCTGACATATTTTTCCAATAGGCTGAAAATTGTTCCACTCGACTGGAAAAATTTCCGGTAGACTTGAATATTTTTGTAGTTAACTGAGCATTTACTCGAGTCAGGTGAAATTTTTTACCCAGCCAGCTAAGAAAGTTTTCCATTCGACTGGGCCATTTTGCCAGTCGGCTGTAGAATTTTTCCTATCCTCGAGGCACTTTCGGTCGTCATTTAAAATACATATTTTGCTAGTGGTCTGAAAAATTTTCCAGTTTTGAGAAAATTTGCACTAAGCATCTTTGCGGTGAAAAGAAGAAAATTCTGATTCAGAGTATAATTAAGTACCTGTCCTGAAAAACATAGATACACTTCGCTCTGACGCAAGACAGACCATTGATATCGATTTTACTTCGACATTTGACTATCGAATGCAATAGGTACCACAATCATTACCGCTGGGTACCATTTTTTGTGTAATACTGTTCTCTCATCCATAATATAGTAACCATTGTTGGAGTACGTGTCCGCTTGCAACGAGAGAAGACTATTACTTGGCTTTGGGTATTTTTTCTTCTCTTTTTTGAAAAAGAAAATTGTTGTTTATTCTGGTGATAGTAACCATTTGGGGAATACCTTTTACATGTTCGACTCGATGCAGGATATAGTGAAAAAATTACAGACCGAACAAAAGTCAAAATAAATGTCTTCACACTATTCGAACGAAAATCGATTTTATCTTTCTGCTACCTTGCACACTAGACAGATAAAGGTTTTCATGGAACGTTGATTACAGTTTTTCCAGAACATTCGTTTTTTATTTTTTCCTCTTTTTTTTTTCCAGATCTTTTTTTAACCCTGCTTCCTTCGCCGCTCTTTTCGCATTCATCCCGTTACGTGCTCTCATGCTTGAATTTTCGACAAATTTTATCGGTAGCTAATGGCTCGTTTAATCATAAGCTAAGGTGTTGGTGGCGGTGCAAGAAGTTGAATATGGGGAATGGGAATTGGGAAAGTATCTTTTAGAAAAACATTAACTCCTATTAGAAATTCTTCAAATTGTTGGTGTAGTTTTTTATTTACTCTTTTTTTTTCCCATCATATACGAGCTTACTACCTTGAAATTTTCGTCTGGTGAGAATTTATCTTTGATTTTTTCTATTTTATTATAAACTTGAGCAAATCGATATTTTCAACCGTACAATGAGTATTCTGGAAAGCGAATGAAGTTTGCAAAGAAAGATATGTGAACATCTCTAGACTGACATCGATTCAATTTATATCTGGCTAGAATGCAACTTCTCAGCTAACGTGAATGAAAAATATTTCTCAATTCATTGTATTTAGATACTTTTTGAATTGATTTTTTTTTGTGAAGCTTAACTATAGTCTGGTGAATGATGACTTAGCCTATAGTAAAATTGAGTACATAATAATTAAAGACCGGATTTTTTGGCCCTGAAAAATCAAAATTTGGCGCAAAACTGGGCAAATTTGGCTTTATTTGGCAAAAACATTTAAAAATCAAATACAAACATTAAATCATAAAAAAATTTTTAAAAAAGGCATTTTTGTCATTTTTTACGAAAATTTTTCATAATTCCATCGGTAATTGCAGAATGAATTGCTTCCATGATTTGCTGGCCAAGATTTTTTGTGAACACATCTGTACTTTTTCTTGCTAAAATTTTCCCTCGAGCACCTGGAATTACGCTCATTTTCTGATAAACATCATCAATAATTTCAATTTGAGCATGTATAGTTCTAATTTGGCAGTTTTTGTCATTTAACATATATTTCGACATTTATTTCGGTTTCGGCAATTTTTGGCAAAATAAAATTTTTTCCCAGGACCCTACTACCCCATAACGTATTTCTTTTTCATTTCTGATCTTCTGCCTTTAAAGGAACTCATTCGGCAAATGCCAAGGAATAATAATTATTATTGTCAGTTAGATTGAAAAAATAAGACGCCATTTTCGAAGAAGCTGAATTATGGCTGAGTAAGCTGAGTTTACCCATATGCTGTTACTATAATCGTAGACTAAAGCTGAAATGAAATTTTCCATGCTTCAGGCGGATTTCCCGGAAAATGTCTTTCTTTTGGGCTAAATTGGGGACTCAGCCTCTCCGTTAACGAATTTGTAGCCGCTCAGTAAATGCAAATTATGTTTTAAGGTCTTTCATAGGTGCACGTATTGTTATTTTATTTGTTCATCCTCCCCTGCCCTGCCCACAGGCTAACCCGATTCTGGACAAGGGAGTGAAAAACACTTTAGGATCAGATGAAATAGATTCCATGATATGTGCAGAAATTACGTATTCAAAATAGGATAATGATGGTTTTTTTCCGTTTTAAATCTACGGGGGCGTTTCTTTTCGCATTTGTTGATTTAATGCAAGAAGTATTCTCATCAGTAAGGGCGTATCACATCAGTTGCTTTCCGTTGCACGTTCATTGCGATTTTCTCTCGTAACAAAAATAAGCCAACAGCTACATGCAAAATTTGATTCCGAGTTTAGTTCAGTATCATTCAATTGCGCATGCGCCAATCACTTGGATGCACCGAGTAGATGAAAGAATAAGATGATGACTATTTTTCCTTGAAAAATGTTCTCGTCGCTGCGATGACTTACAATTAGTGCGATAAGGCATATGTTTATAGTTTCAGATTGATCCCAAGGACATTCTGATCATACGGTCTAATAACAATGGTAATTGAAAGATATTATGTACCTATCTACAAATTATTTTGAAAAGTTTCTTGCTAATTCGTCAAATGTGCCCTCTATTTTTCTTTTGAATGTTCTATCAAGCCCATGCTTCATTAAAACTTTTCATCTCATCGTTTAATGAGTTTTCTCAACTTCTTTGACGGAATTCATACTGTATGCTCGCACAGTACGTACAAAGCACGAAGCTAAAATCCATTAATTCGTAATGTCATTAATCGTTTTTTTTTTTCTTACCGACTGTCTAGTGTCTACCTCTCGCCATACATACCCCAGTATCATCGTTCATTCTACGTCCTCTCGATTTCGACGTTTTCGCGTTTTTCTTTTCTATCGGGCGAAAAAAAATGTCGATGCAGTGTTTGACTTTGAAACCCATTACGACCAAGTGATCGTTTTCTATCGCCCTTCTCACGAGTATTCGCATTCGTCTGCAAATTGAAACATGTGTTCATTCCTTTTCACTCTCTCCTCTGGTCTCGTCAGTCCTTTTATACATTGCATAAAATTTAATTTTCCCTTCTCCAGACGAAATTTGAATCGACGTTAAAAGTGTGTCTGGAGGAGGGACTACGGAGGGGGCTTTACGAGGAGAACGAGGTCATTGTTTTCATTTTTGACCGATGAAAATAGATGTTTGAAGTTTTGGACGACAAAGGAAAAGGTCGGGTGCAGCAAAGGCGACGAAGAAAATGGAGCGACCAAAAATTGTAAGAAAATATTATCTCGATTTTTTCTCTGTTACTATTACTTTCTCTTTCTGTCTCTCCCAAAAGAGAAGTTAACGTTTAATTTAATGGAAAAAAATTCGGCGGATTTAAGCGAGCTAATGGGAAAATATGAAACGCTCGACGACCAAAGTTGAATTTATGATCAGTGTTAACCGCTCCCCGTACCCACTTTTTACACGTATTTCTTATTCGCTCCGAGTTGTCCCCCCCAATATTATGAACATTATTGCTGACTGGAGAATCTGAAAATTCTATGTGTTGAACAACAGCAACTATAGGTAGGTAACTAGGTACTATATATAAGAATGAATTACCGTACGTCGGAGTTGAGAATGTAATTGTTCGTGTTTTTTTTGTTTTTTTTTCTTCATTTTTCAAACCTTGGATCGCTTCACGTGCTCCCATATGTTATAAATAATAATTTAAAGGTAGTTTAACCTTAAATGTTCATTAAACTATTTTCGCGTCCATTCTACGTCGTATAACAAACGTGTATTTTACTCGTAGATGACTGAAGACAATATGAAAAAATGATGCTGTAATGTGTATTTTGAGCAGATACTGTCTGATCTTTTTTTTTCTACCTTGTGTGCAATCTCATATTAATAGATGGCGAGACTAAAAAGTTACACCATGGGGACTTTTTTCTGAGCTTGTATTCAAACATCATTTTTGAATTGGTGACCTCATATTTTCTGAATATTTGAGATAGCAAAATTTTTAAATGGTGGTTTGCTTGCACCTATAGTTTGAAAAATTTTTGCTCTGGCGATCTTCCTTTTCTGTGTTGTGGCTTGCCAAAATGGTTCATTTTGTGTGTTTGAAAACACCTATCGCGAAAATTAACCTGTAACTTGAAATTTTTTAATGTGATATCCTCGCGTCAGATATTGAAAGAGAAAATTCAATGTGTTGCCTAGAAATCTGATTTATCGGTTACCTCTGGTGAGTCTTGGTTACCTGTGAGCAGTTGTAATTTTCTTAGCAGTGGTGAGTGGTCGCACAATGTCTCCGTTTGTGGTGTTTTTGGTTACTCAGGTCGCTGAGTCATAGAGAGACATATTGGTGTTAGAGATTCGAATCGTTGAGTAATGTACTTTTTAGATCGCATTCCAGTAAAGATAGTCGCCAGGTATCGAATATAGAATTATATTAAGCCTTTGTTTGGCGAAATATATTCTGTACAGTTACAGAGTGAAATGGACTGCCTTGAGGAAAGGATTTCAACATCTGTAGCCGTGCTCTTCGGTTAAGTCATTATCTATTCGTATTGACGGTTAAAAAAAACTTGCTAAAAAGTCGATATTTCGTGGAAAATTTTCTAAAAATTTTCCGGCGTATAAAACCCACTGAAGCATAATAGCAGCATATCCTTTCGATAAAAAGTCATGCCTTTGTCGAGGAGCAGTTTGGCATGAAAAGATATTATACTTTTTTATTTCCTTTTTTTTCTTTTTTGAATATTTTAGTTTAACCTCGACTCCTGTGAGAAAACAGTAAGCGTATCATCCAGTCGTCCTCCAAAATCTCGACTAAATACGAGTATAACCCTGAAAAGGAAAAATTGTGAAAAAATTAGTATAAAAAGTCGTGTCCGTAACCCTTCGTGGACGTCATCGTTTAGTGTTTTTACATTTTCACCCGAAACGCTCTCAATGACGCCTGCGGGTCACGTTTTTAGACTAAAACGAATTTTACATCTCTCATTGAGCGAGAAGAGAGACGGAGAAAAAATGAAAACGAGAGGGTGTATGTCTAGACATGACATCATCATCCGAACAACCCCTTTTTATTCGTAATTTACTGCCGACGAGGAATAAAAATGGAAAAAAAAAAGGAGGAGAAAAAAAGAAAAAAAGAAGCTCCGTCTCGTACAATTACATTTAGGTACCCGTTCGCAGGCTTACCGAGCTTTTGTTTTCGCTAGTGTTTTATTTTTTGTGTCTGTCTCTCCTCCTTTTTGGGTCTTACCCCTCTCCAGTGTCTATTCAGTTTTTTTTTTTTCGCGTTGGTTGCGGAGTATAACTTTATTACGTGTTTTTTTTTTTTTTGCTTATTTTTTGATTTTTCGTCTAGCTATCACCGACATTCTGCTAACGCTTTTGGCTTGGTTTGTAGCCCCCCCCCCACCGCCGCTTCATAGTTACGGGGCTGTAAAGTAGCTAAAAACGTTTTTCTTCGTACGTGCGCAAGAATTGGAAAATTATTTTCCATTTAGTCGGGGATGAATTGCACTTCGACATTACTGAGCAGTGAACTGAGCGCTAATGCGTGGATAAATATGATGTAGCGCATGGGGAGGGGAGCTCGGGAGAAGCAGACGAAGGGTAGAGAAATTCGATAAGGTAATCGACGAGATTCATGAACGGCTGTGATTTGTTGAAAATGTTTTCTATGGCGCAGTGGCGAATCTAGAAGGGGGCTGTAGCAGCTAAAGCCCCCTCAGGCATTCCGTTTCACTAGAAAAAAACAACCTCATTCAAAAAGATTTTTACGTTTCATGCGATTTCATCCACAGAATTTCAGTCTGTAAGTCATAATAATTGTAAGATTTAGTCTCTCGGAAAATTTCTGGGTGTGCTATTCCTGCGCAGATGTTTTACTGGAGTGAATCATTTTTACTTTGAATTTCGTTTGATGATTAGGGACGCCTATCTGTGCTCACAAAGATGTATGTGCATGTAAACACTGACTTTTCAGTTTTGACCTTTGATAAATTATGTATTTACAACTTTTTAATTTTACATTTTGGTGAACAATGAATTGATCTGCTTCATTTTTTTCAAGTAAATTATGGGTATTCTGTCTCTTGCCTGTTGTTCTAAGTAGTTCTGTTTGACCTATAATGTATTGAATGAAATGACTGGTTTATAGCATAGGAGTACATACCACGAAAATCAATTGTCACGATACAATCATTGGAAAAATTCTGCGAAGCAGGCCTGTAGCTAATGCCAGCAGACCCCTCCCCCCACCGGCCATGTCTGTCATTTAAAAAAAATAAACAAAATCTTGGTCATTTTCAGCCCCCGCCCTTCGTGAAATCCTGTAATATCACATGCCCTGGGACTCTGAAGCGCTTGACTACGGGTTTCCTGTGATGTTTATTATTGGAGAAAGAGAACCTGTTGGAGATGAGGTCTTTCATACTTGAAAATGAAATTGTTCAGAAGGTTGCCCTGTTTGAAGGAAGAACCTCTTGAAAATTCGTTTTACTTCAGGAATGTTTGCGTTGGCTGAAAATTCATTGAAAACATTTCACCTGATCCGTTTTTCTTTGTGTAAAGTTGACCTTGAGTTTCCGACATTTCGATTTTCTAAAGCGCTAGCGAGGAGTATACGGCAAAAAAAAATTCTATTTTCAGCCTTTTTTATATTCTTCACGTTTCACTAGAAAACTCCGTCAAAGTGTACTTGAGAGTGATTCCACTTCAAATGGCATGGAATGGATTTGCGCCAAAAACTGGACTAAAATATTTTTCTTCACCTTATTTGAGTTGAAATTACAAAATGGAACGTTTGAAAATGAAAATAAAGAGTTATCGATTTTTTTTGTACTACTGTTTTCACTTTAATTTCATTAGTAGGTTTTCCAATAAATCTACTTGTATTTGAATTCCCCTCATGACAAAAGTTGGACTTGAAAGTATGATAGTTATTTGTTTTATAACCTCAGCATTCCAAAAATACTCATATCTCGAATTCATATATCTGGATGAATAAATAAATAAATAAATAAATAAATAAATAAATAAATAAGTTATAGACACATCTCTTTCGTCAACGATTACGGACGTAATACAAAACGTATCGAAACGAAACTTTGGACATACATGTATTTTCAGAAAGTAAGTATAGAAGATGATCCCTTTGGGTTATCTGTTGGAAACCTGTGAAGAAGAAGAAAAAAGGAAAGTCGAAACTCTGTTATTTCTTCGGTTTAGTGCCAGCTTTGGCGATCTGAAAACTGAAAAGTGCCCCTCTTCCAGCCCCCATCTAGAGATACACGCACTCATATACATTACAGATTTCTTTTTCAGCTCCCGTAGAAACGATTTAATTGCTAATTATTCCCCAAAGAAGTTTAATTTTCCCAACCGTCGAATAAATAAAATAATTAGCATCGCTGAGCTACGTCGAAGACGAAAGTCGACGTGGCGAGTGCTCGTGAAATTTTTGACCCCTTCCATCCTTCGCTTTCGCCAGCCTTCTGTCTGTTCGTACGGAAAAAAAATTTTTGAAGAAAAAAAACGGCCCACAGTTTTACTGACTGCAACTATAATTTAGTGAAAACGAGGTTAAAAATATGGAGTCTGGACCCGTATAATATCTTTCCCTGTATTTTTCATAAATTTATTTTTGGTTCGCATATTGTAATCGTTCCCCGAACAATAATTTGCATTTTTTTCCCTCTCGTTTCTACTTGAGGCTAAGCTTGAAGTTGAAAAAAAGTTTTGTAGTTTTTTCTTCTACTTTGCAAAATTTAATTTTAATTTTAGTTTTTTTTTTTTTTTTTTTCTTTTTCGGAATGCTGGTCGAAAGTTTAAAAAAGTTGAAAACAGGCTTGAGAATCTTGGAAGTTGGCTTTTTTTTTTTTTTTGCTTTGAAAAGACTTGTGCCTTGAATCTGTCGAATAATTCTGCAGCAATTATCAATCTGAAAGAAATAAAAGTCGTGAATGAGAGCATCGTTATTTTCATAATGTTGATAAATATAATTCTGTCATTGAAGGAAAAGCATGTGAAATTTGAGTTGCATATCGAACATTCTGTTGGATTATTTCGAAGCTATAATTACCAATACCCGTATTTGTTACAAAAAAAATAACAGTTCGATTAATAATATATGTTAGGTATCACAAAACTAACATTAACAGTACCTATTAACCAGATTAACATAAAATTAACGATTACATTTCATTCAGCTGTGCATGAGTCTCTCTCCCTCAATGACTGAGTAGACAACGCGAAACTATTGTGAAGTATTGGCACTGTTAATATGCCTAGAAAAGGTCTAAAAATGGTTCTTGTGCGGTTTTGTGGTCCTCATTGGTTGGCCACTGTGCGTTTAGGTGCTGCTATCAATTACCAACTCAACAATCCTTCGCTTCGTTCTCATCAAATTATTCATTGATTCATCTTTCTCTATCAGTGCTTCTTTTGGTCATGAAATATTACTCTTATTGGTCGTTTTTATCAACCTTGCAATTCGTATCTCCGCAACTAGTGAGCATACTTGAAAGTTTTTTCATGTACGTATTTTGTTACAACAAGTGTAACTGCACATGGATTTGGCGGTTTTTGATTTTGGCTTATTCATCATTGTCATTAAATAATCAGGTAAGGTTCTCCGTGATATCTGTAAAGGTTTGTGGAACCCTCTCGAGTTTATTGGATGAGAATGTCTGTTTCTTTCTTTTAAGCAAACTTCTGCAGATATAGAGTGTATTATATATTTCATCATTTCTTCTCTCGCTTCCAGATGATGTCAAACGGTATTTCTTTGAGAATAAAAAAACTCGGTGTATACTCTTGCGGAAAATTTGCGGACGGAAAGGTGGAGAAAACACGATAATTAAATTTTCTACAAAAATTATGGTCTTGAAAATTATGAAGTTGTTTTTACTCTTTCGCGACTTCAGGAAACTAAGGTGTGTGCTTAATTGGAATGGTGAGATTTAGAGTTGTTGGCGGAGGGCGAGGTTGAAGAAATAAGGGTTGTAGTTGGACGACGAATAGAAATGAGAGTCGTCGAACCGAAACAAAAGCGACGGTAAAACCCTGTGCTGAGCTAAAGGCAGACGGAGATAGAATATTACGGTTGCAACAAAGGAGTTTCTGAGGTGAGCGAGGGAGAGAAGACGAGACGCGAAAGCGAGACAGGAAATAAAAGACTGTAAATTAAGTACCTTGTGAGATTTTCGTACGAATTGTCACATTTTTGTTTTAAAAGCGCGCCAGCAAGAGAAGAAAATGGAAAAATTTATCATAATTTACTGTCTGCGAGGGTAAGTAAATGCAGTCAGCTAGAAAGAGAAGGAGAGCGAGTAAGTGAAAAATTTTCGCGGGAAATCCGCAAATAGTATTTTTCACCAGCGTTGAGTTGAGATTCGCCCAGAATTAACTGTCAAAAAACTGCGGCGGATAAAAGAAGATTACGACTATCTTATTCTCGGTGTTTTCCCGCCATCCTGCTCGTTATTTATATTTTTTATTTTTCTAGAAAATAATGACTGTAAATAGCGGTCGACAAGTCGAGGATGAAATAAATTTTCGTTAAATGTGAGCGATGTGTCTGAGTTGGCGGAAAAATTTTTTATGACAAATATTTTTCGAGAGGAGTGTGAGGGTTATTGTATTTGGGGTTTTCTATGGGGGGGTGATCTATTAAATATCTTTCAATTTTAGTATAATATATGTTTGTTGCAGGTATTCCCGATCTTAATTGAAAAATGTTTTGGTATAGTAGAGACTTGATGGTAGTCTTGGTGCTGAAAATGGCCGTGTATTGGTAAGTGATTTTCTAAATACTTTTATCTAACTACAATACGCCGCAGAAAGTAGACTTATTATGTAACAAACTGGAACGCGCAAGAAGATAAATTACCGTTAATTATCTAAAACTTTTTTAAATTTATATTATTATTTATTTAATTGAAAGTTATTTATTTGGATGATTCGCATAAGAATCCCAAAATGCGTGAAAAAATATTTCTGATAAGCCCTGATTTTTTATTTGACTCATTTCCCTGTAGACGCCCCTTTTCTGGAACAGATTGCACAATTTTTCATGTATTACTGTGGCCCTTCTATTTTCTATCCAGTATACAACATTGAGTTGTTCAAATCAATTTGTTTTATTACAATTATTATGCGATTTGCTTAAAAACGCAGTCTTTTAAGCTAGTGTATAGTGCTCTTCGATTTCTTTTATTAATTTCATTGGTTAAGAATCGAACGTAATTAAAGTGGAAATTTTTCGTTTTTTTTTTTTAAATAATTAAAACAGCTACGCTTTTCAGATCAAAGACCCCCATCTGTCTGATCAAACCCAATCGAGACGAGAAAAAATTTAATTTTCAAAACCTTGGGGATACCCTCGTTTTAATAGCTTTGGCGTTGAAGGAGAAAGAGTGAAGATGAAATGGACAAGACAAAGATAACGACAAAAAGAGAGAGAAACGTGAAATATGAGAAATGAATTTTGTGAAAACCAGATTATAAGTAATTTATGAAACGATCCGGTGTTAATATCCCTTTAAACGCGAAGCCCTTTTTTGCATATTAAGCTTTAATCAGTAATTAAAATCAGAAATTCGAAATAATCGTCGACGAAGCGTATTTCATTTTAAAAGCGAGCGGTGTTCGGTATAGTGGTTTACTCTGGTTTTACCGTACCCGTAATGTTGACAAAAATTATTTCTTAGTGGAAAAAGAACAAAAACAAAAAAGGTCGCGAAAAAATAGCGATGAGATACCTAATGCTGGTATGGTTTGAAAAAAGCTGTACAACTATACATAATAATATTGCATGTACAATTCAAGGACCTACTTCTTGCCCACCTTTGCGATCTCATGTTAGTTCTAACTTTTAGCTTTTCTGTACGTAGTAGGTATATCTAGTACATATTCGTAATTTTGGGTAGCGAGCGTTATTATATGTTCTCTTTTGATTTATAGTAAAGAAAACCAAGTCTATTTAATCAACTCAGAACGGGGTGTACAATTTGGCCTAACTGGGGTCCAATCTGGAACCCGGTTCAACCTCAGAAAGTCGCGTTATCAAAATGTCATAATATGAATGATCTTAGAACAGAAGTTTTTGATCTCTGAATTATGATTTTGAATTGGCGCTATTCAATTTTAGTCTTCTATTGCAATAATTTAGACAAGCATGAAAATTAAGATTAACGTGTACTCGAGTCGTGTGTTGAACAAAATTCATGACATGTTCATTTTGTCTTTCGCTCGTGTGTGTGTGAGTGTGTAAGTGTGAGTGAGTGAGTGAGTGAGTGGGTGAGTGGGTGAGTGAGTGAGTGAGTGAGTGAATGAGTGAGTAAGTGCGTGCGTGCGTGTGTGTGTGGGTATTCTTTGGGGTGGCGGGAGGAGGGCATTTATTCATATTTGATTCAATAGCTAACGTCCCGCGGATAAAAAATATACGCAATGTTGGCCGCGGCTGCTCCTCGTTGAAAAATTTAGATTTTTCATTCGGCGCTGGCGCGTGGAGCATACGTATACGTACATATACAAAATTTTCACAGTTTTCATTTTCAGTTTCACGTTTCGAATGTGTGCGAAACGCCAGGCTATTAATTAGAATTATTTATTCATAAATTCACACTGTGCCAGCCATTGTTTTGTTCGGAAATTATCTCGTAATTTTGGAAGGGGTACACTCGAAACTTCACGCTTCTGTGGTTTGATTTATTGTGTACCTATATGTACGAATACACGGACACCGTAAATGTCATTTTTCGACGTATACAGATTACGAGTTTTTCTCGTTAACCCCCGCTCCCTCGCCCGTTCATACTCCTCACAGTTCTCGTATTTCTCCCTGAAACAGGAAATCAGCGAGTTCATTTATTGCTACTTTGTTCGAGCTCCTGAAATAATGAGGATATAGCGAATGGGGGAGAAGAGTAAATATTATTGCGACTATTGTCCGAAAAAACGTGATGAGAACTTTTCATGCTTACTGTTCGATGAATGAGAAAATTACACGAATTGAAGTTTTGTGTAGAATTTTTCATTCACAGAAGTTTGATAAACTTCAGTTTTGCAAGTATAGACATATTTGATGTTTCATTCGTCTTCGGTCTTTCTGACTTGAAAATACGAGTACATTCAAAACCATAGTGGTTACATTCGGGTCAAATAGAATGAAAGTTGTTTTAATTCTTTCAATTTTCGGGGGGGGGGGAACTATTCCAGCTAAAATAAAATTGACTATCACTGTATTACCTATACCTACCTATCATTTCTTCATTTTTTTTGAAAGCAGAATTTGGTTCAAAACTATGTTTTGCTCCAACAAATCATCAGACCAAGTCAAAAATTTGTTAGATCCCTAATAATTATCAGCTATTTCTTAGCTGTCTTCACCACCAGGTACGAAAACTTTTGAGTGCAAACAATTAGATGGCACATATTGTTGTTAGTCAGCAGGTTTTGGACTTGGACTGACAGACCATATTTTGCATGAAACCAACGTAGAAATGATATTACATTTTTTTCTCTCGAGTAAATACAAGTGTAGTCCTCTTTCTTCTCAAACGTGTGAATGAACATAGGTATACCTATTTTTTTCGTGAGTTACCGATTACGTAATATTTGAATGAAAAATGCGTACAGAAACACTCACTAAACCTTTACACAGGTATGCTAGTTCGAAAAAATTATTTATAGTCAATGCTAATCAAGTCCAATAAATTGCCAGATAAAGTTCAAAATAAAAGTAACTATTGTTCTGCACTTGAATAGATTTCGTAGTTTCTGTACTTCTGTACAATCCCTATGGCGGTTACTGCCAATAGACTACAATTGAGCTATTATTTACCGCTTTCGTGCGCACCAAAGCGAATAGTACCACGGAAAACTGTAACCTTAACTAATGATGTTGATAAGAATAATAATACGAGTAATTTCGGTTGGTGCGATTCAAAATTAAATTTCCCCCTGAGTTACGAAATTCGATTGTTCTAATTTGAAACTTTACACCATTCATAATTAGCTGAATCTCGAATGTTTGTTACAACTGCGTTTCGGTATCATTTTATAATGCCGTTACTTTTTTTCGTCGCACAAAGTTTCCAAAAAACTTATTCGAAATTCGCTAACTATAGTAATTTCGTGATATAAAGTTAATGAGAAATTATTATGCCAAAACTTTCCGTATACTTTACTATTTTTGAGCTCGCAAGTATCGGGTCTCTGTAATGGAGTTGGCCCGGCTGGAGGTGAAGTGTCGAGTGTACGGATACGATACGAGTACTTTTCAGTTGACCCCCCCTTCTCTTCTTTGTCGCTGTTCGTCTCGATTTCATGGAGTAAATTTTTATACTCGCATTCTGATCGTATGTAGGTATTTACGATGTGTAAAATAAATTAATTTTAAATGCCGTTTTGCCGAAAATGAAATTTTCAAAATTGTTTGCGAGTCGATTGCTGTGCGTTACTTCGAAACTGCCCCGATCCCTGCCGCATCTGTGTTTTGTGCATTCAACAAATTTTGACAAAATCAGTTCCATCGAACGTGTTTTTGTGAAATTGTGTGGTGAACGTGCTGGATGATTGCTTATCGTGCACTGCACATTATAATTTATACGTGACCAAAATACATTAAATCCAAACGAATCTGCTAAAATTTGCTGATTGAGTTTGAAAAGTTGAGCTGAGTGCCGGTATCTACGGAGCGTCCGAACGAATTAAAAAAATTAGATATCTATAGCTACACTAGACTGTAAACTATAATACCTACAAAATTTTTTTCTGACTTTTGGAAGGTAACGTATTTCATTATTTGAATTTGAAGTTATGTATTGCCACAAATGGACTTACCACCCCACATGCCCACACTGTAGGACTGGTGGACTAATGTGTGAAAAATCACACGCTGGTGGGATTTTCAATGCTCATGTGCAATTTTTTACATGCTGATGGGTACCTAATGTATTTGTTTTAAGAAGTATTAGATGATGAAACTTTTTCAACAATTCGGATCACTTTACGTTTTGAAAAAAGAAAATTTACTGAGAACTTGGGACAGGTTGTGTAGTGAAACTAGAGGAAGTTTTTTCTTAAAATTTTTCTTTAAATTTGTTATTTTCAGTTCTAGCTATGGTATAAACTAGAAGAATCGTATTTTTTACTCATTTAATTTCGATATGTGCAGCCGAGTGTACATATAACAAAGAGTTGAAATTCAATACTAGAGTTACATTAATTGACCCCGACGGAAAAAATTGGATTAACTCGAAGTTATGAAAGCTTGTTTTTGGTAGAACATTCCGTCTGCTAAGTATTTGTAGGGTGTACGTTTTTTTTGCAGTCAAAATAATAATCGGGTTAAAAAGCATCGTTGTCTGCAACCTCGTGAAAAAAATTCAACTGTCGAAAAAATAACAGCAGTATTACGTATTATTTCTTGCAGAAAAGTTTCATACTTTATTTGCGACGATAACCAATCTATTTGTTGTTTTTTTTTTTTCTCGAGAAAAAATTCTCTATTGCTCGAATGACGCGTGTGTTTAAAAGTTTTTCTTCCAAAGAAATAATTCGATGGAAATCGAACGTAACGGTTTCATTTAATTTTTCACAGTATTACACAACAGAACCATATGTGACCCGCCAAGCGGAAAGGGACCACAAGTCGGAAAACAAAATTTTGCGCTAGACGCAAAAACGTGAGATCAGGTCAAAATTAACGAAAATTGTTTTATGGCGGTTTCTGGGGGTGAAACATGTTATCTTGCCTGTCCCAAAAGTGGAAGGCCGAACTCGGCCGGGGAGTGGAGTAAAACTGCGTTCAAACAGCTGGAAAATATTTTAAATTTTTTCAATTCTCCAATTGTTTTACGGGGGTGAGGGGGGGTGTTGCGTCATAATGATGGATGCCCCCCTTGAGGTCAGTCTAGATACGCCCCTGTACCCACGAGCTTATTGAGTTCAATAAAGACATAAATTATACTTTTAAAAAATTAGAACAGTATATTTTGTTTGATTTTCTTTAAACCTCTTTTTCTCAAAATATGATTTTTCTCAACTTCAAGTTCAAACAGTCATAAAACCATGAATTTTATAGGTACGGGCGTTGTTCTGGTTTCATATTAACAGGAATTTGTCCTAGTTTCTAAAATGGCCATAAAATGAAAATTAAAATTTCCGACTTGTGGTCCCTTTCCGCTTGGCGGGTCACATATTATTCTGTAGATTTTTCTATTTTGTCGATAGACATTGGGGTAGAGGGTAAGGTGATCCTGAGTGTAAAAAACTTTTCGACTTTCTTATACGCCCCTCCTCTCCGCTCTACCTTGAACAGCAGGTATTAGTTGTTACCTTTTCACCGAATACGGTTTTTTTTTTCTTCTTTCTTTTTCTTAGACAATAAACTTTCGAACTTTTTTCTCAGTCAGTATTGTCCGCAAGTTACCCTGTTAGTTCGTTGGCAATCATTCGAACTTAAATCTGTTGGGATTTAACGAGTCAGCTTTAAGTTTAAAATAAACGTTATTGGAAGAAATTTTTGTACGTGTAAGTTGGTGAGTGTGTTTTCTAAAGAAAATGGTGCTGTGTGTACGTGTGTTGTCTTTACTTTTTTTCTCACTTTTTTTTGTGGATTTTCTTGTTTTTTATTTTTTTTTTGTTCTAGCCCGTCTCTTTCTTTTAAAGCTAAAAACGACTGATGTAAGTACGCCAGGGATGGCAGATGGGTGGTCGGGTACTAACTGACAGAAGTTAATACCAAATTCTCGCTTTGCAAACTAATTTGTATCCGTCAAGCTGAGCTTATTTGAATATATTTCGTATTCCACGAAGTACCCCTCGTATTTCTTTTTAATTTCATGGTACTCGGAAACTGAACTCTTTCGATATCGAATGGTAAAAAGCAGACCGTATGAATCAGAAGTATGGTGAAGAATTCATAAATAGGATAAGATATCTATTTATGTAAATCAACGGTTTAATATTATGGTAATATCTGAACGCAAAAAATAACGAAACTTCAATAATAATAATGAAAATAATAATAATAAAAAAAATATAAAAAAAGAAGTATGAAAAGCTGGAAATAAATTGAGAGAGAAAGGGTGGAAAACGAGAAGAAAAATGAAAAATATAATGTAACGAAACCATCGCATCGTTTGAAATATTAAATTGTCTCATTAAATTAGAGATGAAAGGTTGGATGAACGAAGGGATCTAACGAGTCAACACTTTTTCATCGTTACATTATTGAGTGGTAATTTAAGTCCTCTTAATTGCGAGTAGATACAGGGTAAACGGTGGTGAAATGAATTAGAAGTTTTTCAGCCAGCGCTGTCTAGCTTTGGTACTGTATTATAGAAATATACACTAATTGTAGTGAATCAAAATTCGTTGCAATGCTCATTGCTCGGTCCGTAAGGAATGGCCACCAACTTTAAGAAGAAAGCTTGCATGTTCGTACACGCGGTAGTCAGTGATAGATTCGGGATGTATGGGTTTTTCTTGATTAATAAGAATTTATTTGAGTACGACAGTACGTATTAGGTAGTCTTTAAATGACTATTCAAGTGGGTGGGAAAAATAAAATATTGGAAAAATAGTGAGCTTTGAGAAAGCAGTTCTAAAAGTTTTTGACTCGGGGGCTGTAGTGTGAGAAATGAAAAATAGATGTTACGGTCTTGAGCTTCAACTGCCCTTCCATTCTTCGGAGTCCATTGAAAACCTAGATATTTAATTTAAGTTCAAAAACATTGTTATATCCTCTCTTTAGCGTCTTCGGCTAATGAACCGAATTTAATTTGTTCAATTTCCAAAGAAAGAAAATTTCCATCGAACTCGAAAATCGTTTCAAATTTTTTGAATCTTCACAATATTTCAGTGACAATCAGTCGTTTTTCTGAAAAGTGGGTTTCTAAATCGTATTAAATTTATAATCATTTTTTGACTAATAATTTAATGAAATGGCCAAAAAGCGTCGCTTTTGCGGAAACGTTCACCGTGAGGAAAATTCGATTTCTATAAGCGCGTTGAATATGTACATGTATATCTACTCGTAGAAAAAATATCCGATCGTCTTGTAACGCCTTGTTGCCATTGAGACGCAACAAGCGGAACATGTTAATTCAATGTCTTCGTTGGAGTCGAAAATCGTATATTGGGTATCATTTTTTTAGAGATTAAAATATGCTTTGCTGCATTATTCCTGTCACCACTCACCATAAATGGACGTTGAGGGATGACAAATGGGCAATGCTCTTCATAACTGAAACTCTCCGCTCCCCCGCCCCCCGCCCCGCACCACCGCAATCGCTGAACTCTAATGATTTTACGAGTGGGTGTCATTCTGTGTCAGTGTTATGTGCTATAGACTTTTCTACACTGAAACGAATAAACGTTCAAATGATTTTGTACGAATACGTTTATTGCTTCATATAAAAATCAAACGATAGCTTATTTCAAAAATTAGAATTTTCAACTACGCTAAGTAATTAGCACCCAAGTTCTTGTACTATAGTCCGTTCACGATAAGAACAGACATGATTTCCCCGGCGCAAAAAAGTGCCTCCATGGTAACGAAGCTCATATTCTTATCACTATCTAATTTGATTGGTTCTGCGTATTCGAATTTCATAACGCAAACAACGCAAAACAAGAGCAAAACGTTTTCAGTGTGACTATCCTCCCCTTACCTTTCCCCTTGACATTCCGAATCGTCCATACATAAAATTGTTGCGGGTTGCGTATTTCTTTTCTTATCGTGAACGGACTAAAGCTTCATTTTATAAATTTGTTTCTTCATTCAGTCAGATTTAACGTAGTATGCGATGTCTCGCGTAGGTTCGCGGTTTTTTCATGCGTGTTTCGTTAGTATGTTCGCCAGTTGGTTGTGAATATTGTAAAAATATGTTTAGTATTTGTGGTTGAATCGTGGTGTATTTCCGGTTTTTTAGAACTCACTGATGGCATTCGTTTCATGAGTAGATATATATGTACAATGATGCTTTTTCAGGTATCGCTTCTCGGCCTTTTGGCTAAGATCAAAGTGTAGTATCTGTTCTTATCAGCTTAACATCTGATACGACGCTCATCGAGTGTCCAGTATGTTAAACTTATTTTTGTAAATGGGCGGAGAGTTTGGGGCTTGCTTCACCTCCGCCACGGGTCGACCCGGTATTGCAGTACCTCCGGGACCGGCCCACACTTATTAAACCTCAATTTTATTATAAGCAACCTCTATATCTCTTGTTAAGACTGGTCTTCTTTCTTGTTGATCGTCAGCAGAGGATGTCTGAGGATTATAAAATATGTCATGTAGTCAGGCATGTATCTAATCTTCTTATGTTCCAAGTTTAGGAAAAAATCCAAAAAGATCTAATGATCGATAGTTTCTGATTTATCGGATTCACCATAGATGTCATTATTATTTTAAGGGTATGATTTTTCAGCCCGACAAAAAGGGTGATTTGAATTTTGAATGATAAAAAGTGAATGAATACTGACAAATAAATGGTTTCAACGCACTTTTCAGAATCTAACGACAAAAAATTGCGTTGAACGAGAAAATAATGGGCAAAACGATAAAAAAAATGTAATGAATGAGATTTCAAACAATTCACAGCAAAAAATGACTTTAAGCATTACAATAAATTTTGAGAACAGTAAATAATGAAGCGTTGTCAAAGAAAACAGTGTATGATACAAATTTTCAAAATTTGTTTTATTGGCTTATCCTATAGAAGTTGCTTTTGCCAATCGATTGGCAGTAAGCATTTAGATCAAAAATTTATGGAAGTGGTTCAAAACAAGCCCACAAGATAGCTCTTAGTGTATGTTCCATTACTCTTACGGAGAAATTCGTTTTTGACAATTGTAACATACACTGATCTCAAGCAACCAACACTGTAACATACACTGATTTTAAGCAAACAGCACTGTAACATACACTGACGCCTACTTTAATACCCCATAAAACAGGCAATTTTTTAGAAATGTGTAAAATCATCGATTGGGCATATGCACTGACCAAAGTTTTACTCAGAAAACCACATACACTCTCTTCTAGTGATCCCTACCTATCACCAGATGTTTTTTTTGTTTTCTGAAAAATTTGGTTTTTGTAACATACACTGTTTTCTTTGACAACGCTTCATTAATGAACTAAAATTATGTAAAATGAACGACAAAACTTGTAAGTAACTAAAAAAAAAAATGTATCAAGTATTAAAAAATTAGAAAAATTATTGAACAATCAAGGCACTTTTGGCTACAGTAGGTCGGTCTCTTTCATTTTTTTGGCCCAAGGGCACAGCCTTTGCTTCTAACGCCACATTTACTGATTTCAGTTTAATTTTCATGCCCAAAATATGTTTGGAAATGGAATCTTTTTAAAAAAGTGGACAAGTACTGGTCAAATTATTTAAATCATCAAATTGTTTGGTAACTATCCAAATTCCATAATTAAATAATTTAAAGTCCTGAAAATCAGTCCAATTGGATTCAAAATCAGCAAGTTTTAACCAAATACAATTTGTTTGGCGTCTTCTTTTGGGTTTTGGCTGGTCAATTTCAGATTCACTACTTTCACAGTCATAAAAATGTTCAAACACCAATACATTTTCCATTATTTTAATGAGAAAAAAACCGTTCAAAATATTTTGATACCTTGCAAACACATAACATACTGTTTAATAAGTCAAATTTGTCATGCAGTGTAAGTTGTTCTATTATTTTAATCGAGTAAACACGAAGCAAAATCTACCACTAGATTGACAGTTTCTAAATTTCAAATTCATTAAATTGATATTTGAATTTTGAAGTTGAACTTACACTTGAAAATAACAAACTGAACAACAAAATTCAAGTATGCAAAATTTTTTGACAGATATTTCTTTCAAAATTGCTGGTGATTAATCACGTTAAATTGGCCTGAAATCGATCAGATTAATTTCAGCGATAGATCGCATAAAAATAACAACTATAGGTCTATTTGAAATTTAGGATTCTGCTTATTCTCTGAATTTCGTAGGAAGTTTGAAATTTTCAGTTGCTTAGCCGAAAAATATGAAATTTAGTTTGGAACCTTTATTCAATGAGTGAGCTGCCTTAACAATATGAAATCAGCCGTGCTAAGGTTGTATGTGCAAAGTAATTTCCGCGCGAATGTGGTCATAAGTTATTAAAGTCCAATTCTATTTCATAATATTATATTTTCCTCGGAAAACAGTTTAAAACTTTTTAATTTCACCGAAATTCGAATGAAGTTTTACAATTTTGACGGAAAAGTTGGAAAATTTTCATTTTTGGGCAGTTGTGTGTGTGTGTATGCGTGTGTGTGTGTGTGTGTGTGTGTGCGAGCGCGTGCGCGTGTGTGTGTGGGGCACGTAAATACCGTATTTTCTTTGGACGAACAAAGAGAAAGTTCAGTTGATATAACATGAACTCGATTCGATTTAAATCATATTTTCTCATTGTGATTAAAGTAAAGAAAAGAATTTCGTCTGAAACTTGTTAGTTTTCTTTTTGCATTCTAGTTGAATAATTCGAACAAATTTTAGACGTAAAACTTTTTTCAGAATTTGTCTTATACCTAATCTAATTTACCTACGCCTTTTCCCTTCTTCATTGTTTTAGTTTAATTCTTTGAAAAAAAAAAAAAAAAAAAATCAACAAAAATGTATGATCTACCCTCGGAATTAAGGTAACGTTCGTATTATCTTTTTCGTCTGCATAGTTTTCCTTTTTGTCTTTCTATCGCCCATACTTTTGATAAAGTTTTCCAGCCAAGTTACTTTATTCTCTTGATCGTTTTTATTTCAAAAACTCTTTTTTTCTCCTTTTTGCTAACCGAACTTTTGTTTGCATTTTTTCATACAACCCCCGTCCTTCGCTCGAGCTCCGATTTTCTTTCTTCAATCTTTACTTTTCAAATTCGATTCGCCAAAATAAAAATGCTCAAGTTATTTTAGTGTAAAGTAGAAAGTACTTAGTCTTAGAGAGAGGGAGAAAGAAAAAAAGAAAGAAAATCTGGTGACGCGACAGAATACATCTTGTTAAATCTTTTGCTTTGGTAATGTATCTATTAATTTGTTTGGATTGCGAGTCTGATGACTCGAAAACGTCTTTCTTTTTGAAAAGCGAGTACTGTTTTTAAAGTTTGTGGGTAAGTAATTCCATAAATATATATATAACGAATAGTGCGGAGAGTTCCATTTGATGTAAATTGAGTTAGGGGAAGCAGTAAGATAGACAGTCGGAGGAGAGCAGTGGACGCGAGCAAAAAAGAAGATGAGCTCCACTTATCTCGCCGGAGTTTCTTGACAAAATGGACGCGGTTTGCGGTTGCTAAGCTACTCGGAGTTTTGAAAATGTTTTTGTCTGCTAATTTGCGGTTTGCATGCTGAGAGTTTGCATTCTTTGTAGAATTGGCCGTCGATATATACTAGGAAGAAATGAAGTGTGTGAATTCATTCAAGAGTTGTTCTGCTTCTGCGTTAGCAGTTTGAATGAAGTTGACCCAGAACTGGTGTGTGGCTTACTGTGTTGTCATACTCGTTCCTACTTCATGCTGATGAAAAGACTGGAGGAAGTTCATGGTGAAACTGATGTTTGGTGACAGAATTACGAGACGCGTGGCGCGAGCAGATACATTGTTGAAGCTATAACTCCTTAGAACAAACAATTAACTATAAAATGAACTTATTACAAGAAAAAGTGAAAGTGGACCGGTAAACTATCTCTCCTCGCTTTATCAAAGTGAAAAAAATCAGGGGAATATACTTTGTCAAATTCTATCAAATTTTTCTAGAAAGTTTTTGAAGTACATACTTATATATTTATTATTTTTTTAGTAAAATTATTATGAAGTTCGTAATGATATTCAGTTGAACGATGGCCTAGGCGTTTATACTCGGCTGCAACGCGTTTGGGCGAATTTAGGAGAAATGGAATGCTTTTGGGCGAGTTTTTGCAATGGATTTGGGTGACCCCTCTTGAATATTTGATAATGGATTTGGGCGAGTAGACGAAAACTGTCAAAATAAATCGCAATGGTTTTAGGCGACTGATAAGCGAAGTTGATCAATGCTTTTGGGCGAGTACAAAATATCATCTCAACTTGCTGGAACACCTTAAAGATAGAAGCAATAGTATTTCTCCTCTTCTATAGGTACTTTGAACATCTATTTTAAACCGATTAGTCTTGAAATGTCGTTTATTAATTATGAATGTGACAATTGATTCAATTTTTGAAACTAACCGTGGTGTAGTATGTGTTGTAATTGACAAATTTAAATTCACAAAATCAAATACTTTTAACAAAACAAATATAATCCTTTTTTTTTAACTTGAAACTATGTCCTGTACGCGTATTTTGTTTTAATATTAGATTTGCATTAATATTTTTGAAAAAAATTTATAGTTTCAATTATTTCAATTAGCCAAATGCTGGTCTGTCGAGTTATGAAGTCTCAAATCCACCCAGAAAAGCTTTGAAAATGAAAAATTTGTAACCTCAAAGCCAGAATTCTATTTAGTGTACTGCAATGGATTTGGGCGAGCACTCGCCCAAATCCATTATCAAATATTCAAGAAGGGTCGCCCAAAACTATTGCAAAAACTCGCCCAAAAGCATTCCATTTCCCCTAAATTCGCCCAAACGCGTTGCAGCCCAGTATACCAAATAGAATTGGCTGCAACGCGTTTGGGCGAATTTAGGGGAAATGGAATGCTTTTGGGCGAGTTTTTGCAATAGTTTTGGGCGACCCTTCTTGAATATTTGATAATGGATTTGGGCGAGTGCTCGCCCAAATCCATTGCAGTACACTAAATAGAATTCTGGCTTTGAGGTTACAAATTTTTCATTTTCAAAGCTTTTCTGGGTGGATTTGAGACTTCATAACTCGACAGACCAGCATTTGGCTAATTGAAATAATTGAAACTATAAATTTTTTTCAAAAATATTAATGCAAATCTAATATTAAAACAAAATACGCGTACAGGACATAGTTTCAAGTTAAAAAAAAAGGATTATATTTGTTTTGTTAAAAGTATTTGATTTTGTGAATTTAAATTTGTCAATTACAACACATACTACACCACGGTTAGTTTCAAAAATTGAATCAATTGTCACATTCATAATTAATAAACGACATTTCAAGACTAATCGGTTTAAAATAGATGTTCAAAGTACCTATAGAAGAGGAGAAATACTATTGCTTCTATCTTTAAGGTGTTCCAGCAAGTTGAGATGATATTTTGTACTCGCCCAAAAGCATTGATCAACTTCGCTTATCAGTCGCCTAAAACCATTGCGATTTATTTTGACAGTTTTCGTCTACTCGCCCAAATCCATTGCAGCCATAGAATTATGGCTTTGAGGTTACAAATTTTTCATTTTCAAAGCTTTTCTGGGTGGATTTGAGACTCTATAACTCGACAGACCAGCATTTGGCTAATTGAAATAATTGAAACTATATTTTTTTCAAAAATATTAATGCAGAACTAATATTAAAACAAAATACGCGTGCAGGACATGGTTTCAAAAGTTGAAAAAAAAGTATTATATTTGTTTTGTTAAAAGTATTTGATTTTGTGAATTTAAATTTGTCAATTACAACACATACTACACCACGGTTAGTTTCAAAAATTGAATCAATTGTCACATTCATAATTAATAAACGACGTTTTAAGACTAATCGGTTTAAAATAGATGTTCAGAGTACCTATAGAGAGGAGAAATACTATTGCTTTTATCTTTAAGACGTGTTCCAGCAAGTTGAGACTATTTTCGTCTACTCGCCCAAATCCATTACAGCCTTATACTCGATGTTACTTTTACAAAACTAAACACTTACCAGCAGTTACATCTTCTGAAAAAACACATGACTAAAATTTTTACTCAACTGGTGCCTGCAAAAATGATCTTGCCTCTTCACATCACTCTCAAATGAAATGAAGCTGTAGGAAAGTTACGTTATGAGATTTTCGAAGTACACCCTACACCCTCTGAATCTCAAGTCATAATCTTGAGTACATTTATTTTTTTCTGGCTGCTTTCTTTTCTTTTGCTTTTGGTTGCGATGAAATATAACTATGCCCTCATTATGCTTCCATTACGCTAGTTAGAGAGAAAAGAGTTCTAGGTCAGTGACTGATATTTTTCTGCGTGTGGCAACTAAAATTTTGAAAATGATTGACCGATAAAATGCGGGGACTATTCAGCGTCGTCAGACCAGTCTGTAAATAGAAAATTGCATATACTATTATTGACGTTCCATTAATCGAGAACATAGATGTAATTCGATGTAATTTTATTTCTAATCTACTTTTTTTATTAAAATTCAAATTTTACGAGTCGAAATCGTGTAACCTAGATTCATGTAATATGAATCCCATGTTGTTTGTGCAACGTTTCGGATTTTTCGAAAACACTAATTCCTATTATTTTTCCACCCTCCAGCTTTTCTCTACTTTAACATCACTTAAAAGTTTTACGAGCAAATCTCCATAACATCGGGCTGCACTTAATTTTTATTTCAGTCATAAATTTGAACAACATGTTTCGAATAGTATTATACAAATAACAATTTTTGTTTTTTTTTGTTTTTTTGTTTTTATTTTTTTTTTGGTATCGTGGTCTCGGTTAACGGAGTTTTAATATTTCGGTATAATATCTTATTGAATGATGAGAAAGAAAGAGAGAATCGTAAAGTTAATCGAGAATGGAAAAGGATGGAAAAGAAAATGAACAGAGATTTCATTTTGAGTTTCAAAATTAATTTGACGTTCCAGCGAAGCGCATAATATGAAGAACTTTTATTCTCTAATTTAACATATTTTTATGAACTTCACTTTCCCCTTGTCCATGTTTTAGTCCGCATATCAATAATATCCCTTTAATGTATCGCTTATTCATATGGTAAGTATCTTTGTCACCACTATTACGATGCTCAGATAGGCAGTGATGAATCAGTAATTTCTCAGCGATTTATAATAGATTGATCGATTGAAAAAAATTGATTATGCACGACATTAGAATCTCTATTTATGTGTAGTTTAATTGATGGTCTGTTAGTATTGGAGCCAGGCAGGTAGGATAATGCCAGTCCACATGAAGTACAACTCTTACCAACACTGAGAATAATGAACAGTAAATTCTACTATTTTTATGGTAATTTATTATACTCGTACTCGTACTATATAAACCACGAATTGTCCTATAGTTGTCTTATGAAAATAGTAAAAATTACTTCCGAAATTTTTTTCAGTGCAAACGCAATTCAAACTTGAATGAGACGATATTATTATATGTTTGAAAATAATTTAGTAATACTAACGTAAATAATTGTCAATTATTGATGAATTTAGTGGAAGAAAATTTTTATACCTAATTCAAAACTTTTCCATAAAATACGAGTATTTTGAATATTCAAAAATTCTTTGAAAAATTTTCATTCTTGGGAAATCCGTATTGATAATTTTAAGGATTTACATTAACATCCGGCAACGTTGACTGAGTGATAACTATTGATCAACTGACTGGAAAGAAATATTTTCAGTTCAGAAATTCTAGAGACTCACAGAGTTCTCTAAAAATTTGAAAAATTCTTGAAAACACTGACTAAACTGAGTGTCTGTAGTGTCCAATATTTTGTATCAGCAAGTTGTTAAACTTGTCACTGTAAATCCTCTTGCCATGCCCCTTCCCTTTGAAGACGAATTCGACGAGTTACTCTGTAAAGAAAGTATATAGTATACTAGCGTGGCCCGAGGGGTCTACGCCCCCTCTCCGCTCAAATTTTGCTTATTCCCGCTCAAATTTCACTCAATTTTGCACAATCCCGCTCAAATTTCTCAAATGCCGCTTGATTCCGCTCAATTCTACTCAAATTTTGCTCCATCCCGCACAAATTCCGCTCATTCCTCTCAAAGCCCACTCAAATTTTGCGTTATCATGAAATGATTGGTAGAAGTGTAGAATAGAGTTCATAGTTATCAAAAATATTTTTATCTAGCTGTGAAATCAAATCTCTAATCAAAAAGATTCATACATCATCACATTTCTGAGATTTTCCTCTTTCAAATGGGACCGAATTCAGCTTTCTACGTTGCACAGTGCACAAAATGGCGCTTTTAGACAACCAAAATTCAAAAAGAGCTGAGAAAACCGAATTCATAAGCTGTCCTTAGTATTTTTGACCGTAGAATTCGATTTTTGTATCACTTTTTATATTGGACCCAACCCTCGGTCCCTGGAAGGGTGTTTTTGGGGAGGAGAGGGCTTGAAAAATAGGTGTTTTCGGACTCATCATTTTATATGTTATTTTCAAGTGTAGAGGTTGTATGTTTCATGAGATTTTAAATTTGACCCCTCTCATAGCTATTAAAGGGTCTTTCAAGGAGAAGGGGAAGTTGGAGGGGCTGGAAAATGAGCTCTCATCAAGTTTTGTTACGGGTGTGTACATCTGTGTATTTTTTAGCGTAGAATTTGAATTTTCTATTAGTTTTTCAATTTGACTCCTCCTCCGTCCCCTAGGAGGGCTCTTGAGGGAATAGGGGGTTGCAAACTGAGTTTTCATCAGTTCTGGGTTTATATTTATGCTTTGATATATCCCCCCTATACCCTCCACCGCAACTCTGCATTAAAACACCAATAACTGAAAATGTGATTTGTTTTCAATTTCATTGATAGAGTAGGGCTTTAAGTAAATTCATTTTGGATTTCACTTTGATATTCTTTTCCTTCCATTTCAGCGAACCAAAAAAACTGGAAAACTGCTAATATTACCAAGTAAATTTGATAAGGGATGATATGAGTTTTGAATTCAACATCATAATACCTAATTTCTTAAAGAACATGTTGATTTGGTATTTAAAAAAATAATATTTGATTTCTAAGGAAGGCTTGAACCCCCCTAGCCTCCCCCTTGGGTGCTCCACTGCATTGTTTGTAGTGAGTGTTTGACCTTTGGTAAACATCCTGTATTAGTTTCATTATCAGTTAAAAAGTAAAAACAATGCTTGTAATAGCTGAAAATCAACTCATTTTTACTCATTTTTTCCATAAAATACCTAATAATTGGCTTCGCGACCTTTTACAACCCATGGGACCAAATAGAAAACCTTTTTCTACCCCTCCTGAATACACTTCTGATGGAATTTCCGTGTAAGACTGTCCGGCAGAACTTATGAGATAATATTGGTTAAAAATGAGCTATAAACACTAAATTTAGAAAGTTAATAAATCAAAACATAATTTCAGAAATCACAAAATTGCTCCCAAACAGTGTAATCTTATAATATGTTTGTAGTGTTCAACAGCACCAAGTATCACAGAATATTTCCAACATAAAACAGATTCATAGTACTGATGAAAATATGTTGAAGAAGATTTATGCTGAAAAACTATTTTAGATGTCACCTTGTCTGTTTTCTCACCCGCTATTGGCGTTGTGGGTGGGGCCGTGGGGGCAAGGAACAAAATTTACTGAGAACAGACAGTTTAAATATCAATACAAACATTTATTGTGGTTTTGGTTGAATTTGTGATACTTGATTTTTGAATTTTTGGTCCCTTAAATTCCCCTTTCCGTGCACTGTGCATTGAGTAAAAGCAGAGCAATCGCGAAATGAAAAATAACGTGAAACGTTGCATGAAGTTCATCATTTTTATAGAATGTTTCAATCATTTACAGGGAAGTAAAACATTAATTCGACAAAGTGTATGTAAAAAAAGATTTCTGATAGTTTTTTTCTTTCTAATGAGACCAAATTCAGCTTCCTACATTCAGTAATAGCAGACTAATCGTGAAATGAAAAATAATTGCGAGATGAAAAATAACATGAAACCTAGCATGAAGTTCATCGTTTTGTAGAATGTTTCAGTTATTTACAGGGAAGTAAGACATCAATTCGAAAAAGTATATATAGGAAAATATTTCTGATAGTTTTTTCTATCTTATGAAACCAACTTCAGCTTCCTACCTTCAGTGATAGCAGAGTAATCGCGAAATGAAAAATAATTGCGAGATGAAAAATAACATGAAACCTAGCATGAAGTTCATCGTTTTGTAGAATGTTTCAGTTATTTACAGAGAAGTAAGACATCAATTCGAAAAAGTATATATAGGAAAATATTTCTGATAGTTTTTTCTATCTTATGAAACCAACTTCAGCTTCCTACCTTCAGTGATAGCAGAGTAATCGCGAAATGAAAAATAATTGCGAGATGAAAAATAACATGAAACCTAGCATGAAGTTCATCGTTTTGTACAATGTTTCAGTTATTTACAGGGAAGTAAGACATCAATTCGAAAAAGTATACATAGGAAAATATTTCTGATAGTTTTTTCTTTCTAATGAGACCAAATTCAGCTTCCTACATTCAGTAATAGCAGACTAATCGTGAAATAAAAAATAATTGTGAGATGAAAAATAACATGAAACGTAGCATGAAGTTCATCGGTTTGTAGAATGTTTCAGTTATTTACAGAGAAGTAAGACATCAATTCGAAAAAGTATATATAGGAAAATATTTCTGATAGTTTTTTCTTTCTAATGAGATCAAATTCAACTTCCTACATTCAGTAATAGCAGACTAATCGTGAAATAAAAAATAATTGCGAGATGAAAAATAACATGAAACCTAGCATGGAGTTCATCGTTTTGTAGAATGTTTCAGTTATTTACAGGGAAGTAAGACATCAATTCGAAAAAGTATATATAGGAAAAGATTTCTGATAGTTTTTTCTATCTTATGAAACCAATTTCAGCTTCCTACCTTCAGTGATAGCAGAGTAATCGCGAAATGAAAAATAATCGCGAGATGAAAATCAACATGAAAGATATCATGAAGTTCATCGTTTTGTAGAATGTTTCAATTATTTACAGGAAAGTAAGACATCAATTCGAAAAAGTTTACATAGGAAAAGATTTCTGATAGTTTTTTCTATCTTATGAAACCAATTTCAGCTTTCTACTTTCAGTGATAGCAGAGTAATTGCGAAATGAAAAATAATCGCGAGATGAAAATCAACATGAAAGGTATCATGAAGTTCATCATTTTGTAGAATGTTTCAATTATTTACAGGAAAGTTAGACATCAATTCGAAAAAGTTTACATAGGAAAAGATTTCTGATAGTTTTTTCTTTTTAATGAAACCAAATTCAGCTTCCTACCTTCAGTAATAGGAGAGTAATCGTGAAATGAAAAATAATCTCGAGATGAAAAATAACATGAAACGTAGCATGAAGTTCATCGTTTTTATGGAATGTTTCAATCATTTACAAGGAAGTAAGACATCAATTCGAAAAAGTGTGTATAGAGAAAGATTTGTAATAGTTTTATCTTTCTAATGAAACCAACTTCAGCTTTCAACGTTTAGTAAAACTGAAGTAATCGCAAAAGTAAAAATAATTCGTTTACAAATTTCGAGTGTCGTACGGACATCCGGATATTGGATTTTATTATATAGATCGGATCACCACTTCCTGATTTCAGTTTTCAGTGCCTCAACATTTTACGAACGACAGCAGGTTGAAATGAAAATGGATTCTCATTACGGTGCATTTCGCGGAGGAAATGATTTTAGGATCTTCTTCTTTTTTTTTTTTTTTTAGAAGTAGAAAAATCGAAGTGAGAGAAAATATTGAAAAAATTAAAAAAAAAAACGAGGAAATGGATTGGGATTGGTATAAGGAAGGAGGATGAGAGTGAATGAGCGAGTACGCCTGCTTGTCCAGTTATGGCGGGTCATTGCACTTGGTGGGTCACCTACCCGAGTTCAACGTGAAGTGCATTCGTGTAGTATGCATGCACTATGCACCGCTGTACGTAGACGTAGTGTATTATGTGCTATGTGCAGCAGCACGTTGCACGGTGTGCAAGTCGATGCATTTCTCGGCGCTCGGCATATTATTAACGGGTAAATAGGGCGCATAACACTCGTATACCAGACCGTAAATTATTGCAGAAATTAACGCACTCGCGCCGAGCCATGGAGCGGAGGGGAGCGGGCGGGGAGGCAGGCGAGAATAGAGAAGAAAAAAAATATTTACACGTTTTATTAGTACGTATGTACATCGGTATGCTACAAACGACCGTAGAACGGTGGTGGTAAAGGTTAGCGTGGCGTGGGGGCTAGGGGTGAAGGTAGCCGAGGGAAAACTAAAATTAATTATTTCTTCAGTATATGCTCCTCTTTCGACGGCTATCACGTTCGATAATAAATTCTAATTACTCGGAGATGCTCGAGAAGCCGATATGTGAATGTAATAACTACTGCAATGCCGCTATAGTTTATGGGGCCGAGTTGCAGCGAACGGTTGGGCGAGAGGGTGGGGGAAAATACAGACGTTATAGAGGAATAAAGATTTTATCTGGGATTTTTTTTTACGCCTTTAATTCTCGTCCCCCCCTCTCCTTCGGGCACATTATTGCTGTGGTAATGGTGGTTGAGGAAATATATTGATAGCTTAAAGCCGGGAATACACTTTGCGCTATTTCGCATTTCGCATTTCACATTTCGCCATTTCATCCTTTTTCGCGAAAAGTGTGTTGGCATTTTTTCGCGAAAAATTTTTTCACGAAAAAGGGTGAAAAAGATTTTTTCACATTTCGTCATGTTTTTCGCCTTGAGCGGTTTTTGGACGAAATCAAAAGAAAATTTCGGCGAAAAAAGTATTTAAACAAGGAGAATACATGAAGCAGGGTGAAAATGTGAAAAGTGTGTACAGCTTTTTCATGAAAAACAGTGAAAACGTGAAATAGCTGCGAAAAAGGATGAAATGGCGAAATGTGAAATGCGAAATGCGAAATAGCGCAAAGTGTATTCCCGGCTTAACGGATAAATCTGTCGCCTTCGCATGTGAAAGTTGTACTTCTTATTAGCGTGTGTGCTGCTATATGTGGTAGCCTATCTCTCGAGTACTTATATCTTTGTAGAACCTTTCACGTTATCTTTAATTGAAAAATATAATTTACAAATAACTAGCAGCCATTTATTAATTCTTAATTCCTCTGGCGTTCTCATGCTTTGCGAATACCTATGCATGCATGCATGTATCACTATTGGGTATCTTTCTCAGTTCTGTGATTATTTTCAAGTTGGAATACGTTATAGTGTGAGGGAAAGGAAGCCGATGTATGAAGCATTTGAAACTGGTTCATTAGAATCGAGTTTATTGTGAATTGATTGTTAAAGAAATGTGATTTCTCACTCTTTAGAAGTACCTATTTTCACCCTTTGGCAAGAATTAAAGAAGGATGTAGGTATATTTTACGAGTTCCTCTAAGCTAATACGAGTAAACAGGTAACTGAAAACAACTTGATTTTCGCCAGTAGCAAACGAGTTGGTAGGTACCCTATTCTTCAAGCTTGAATGCGAGAATATTTTTGAAAACGTTTAGATTTTGAAAAATTTATTCAATGACTAATTTTGTTATCTTATTCTGTATTTCGGCTTTTATAAGATACCTTCGCTCGTGGTCATTCTTTCGTCTGAAACTGTATCAAATCTCGGTCGATTCTTCCACCGCACTTATTCAGTTTTGAAAATCATTTTTAGTGGCAGTCAAATCTCATTTTGTTCCAAGATGTTGAAAAAGCAGTGAAGACTGGAGCACGTAATTTAGATATAATTAGCCACTCGGTAGAGCTGTTACTTTTCCGAAATCTAATGTGAGCATCAAAATATGAATTTTAGGGTCATACGTGTGCCATTTATTATGTTCGGGTCAGCTTAGCTATCTGTAGAAGCGGTATACGGTGGTAAACCGGAGGTCGCGGATTCGAATTCAGGTGAAAGCCCACATTTCTTAACTATAAATTCAATTATTTTTCAATTGTCTGAACATGGTTGACTGTTAAATGACATTTAAACTTAAAAAATTATGACCATTTTATTATTTTTGTATCTTTAAACCTACGCCAGAGATTAGATCGTTCTAAAGTTACAAAAAAATTGGAATGGTCATCATTTTCATCACTTTGAATGTCATTCTACAACCAATTATGTTCTGACAAATGAACAAAAATTAAATTTGAAATAAAAACATTTCCGTCTCTACCTGGATTCGAACCCGCGACCTTCGGTTTACCACCGTATAATGCATCTGCTACCACCTCAGCTGGCCTGAGTAAAATGTACGAGTATTTTCCGCCATAGTTGTGTTGCATTAACTGATATGAGTTGATCAAACAATAGGAAAGCTCTTTCCATCTAATTACATATTCAAAGCTGCTCTTTCATTCAGTTGTCCGATCATAAGAAAGATTCTAAAAAATGTCAAACGTCTTGTGTCATCTCCAAAGACATAATTCGGAATTGAAGTCTGTTTTATGTCGTGTGAGAGCAACTTTTACTGATTGAAAAAATAATCTCCATTTCAAAGTTGCACCTTTTTCATTGACGCAAATTTTATAGGTTAAACTCTTGGAATGAGTTTTAATTCGAAAACGCCTCACCAGGAGTCTTTCCTATCCATGTCCGCCTGTCCGGGTAACGTTGATTCTTATACTGTAAATCGGCTGTGTTTTATATCTATAGAAACGTACATCTACGAGTATAAAGAATGTAGGTAGGTAATTTGAATAATTGCTGCGCAGATGCACAGTTGAAAACTGCTGAAAAAATGCAACAGAATGTTGAGCAAACCAACTCCCAACAGTGACCGCACTGGACCTACCTTAAAAATCGAGCGGCATACTAAACAGGTTGGGCGAAATATACTTTGTTAAAACAAGTCGCTTGTAAACTACCATGTGTTAATAATGAAAAGTAACACATTAATAACATAGTTGAAATGGGAAAACATAATTTAACGTTTAATTTCGTTAACATGCAATTTCGCTTCCAACATTTGCAACATTGTGTAGGATTTTATTTATTTTCCACCTAGTTATTATCTTCGTGTAGGTCACGAGCATTTTCACCTGTTATACACGATGCGTTTCTGCATGAAAATGAAAAAACCTGTTTGGTTTTGTAAATCATGTTTATCGTAAAATATGTACTAGCTTCATTCGTTAAACTCTTAGAATTGAACGGGGCCATTGTTCACCTCTTTGCTAATATATAGTTATTGAAATTTGGGAAATTAGCATATTTGTTAATTGAAAACCACAATACATTTCATTATACAGATTGGTGAACTTAAAAAGCAATTTTCTTTAATTCTGCTTTTTTGACGTCCTAACTACGGGTTGGTCGCAGTTGGAAGAAGCCTTTAGATTGGCTATTTTAATACTGCTGAACACAATTCATGAAAAAATGAGCGCCTTGGGGATACATTACGGGGTAACACACCCAAAGGTGGCAGTTGGACGTCAATTCGGCCAGTAATACGAATTTTTACTATAAGGCTTTACGAAAGATAGTGTTTTTTTTTTGAACGTCTGTATGAGCAACTTTTCTAGCATTAAATGTTTACCACTCGTAGCTTGTGATGATGTCATTACGAATAAACATTCTATTCGACAAATTGAATGTGTACTGCAGGGTTATTGGCCTTTGAAATGAAAATATAGGTTGAGTTTTGAATGACGAACGTTTAATTTTAATCATGACCCGCATACCTAAAAGTGTTCAACAAATCTAAATCTGCTGGGTGCTCAGAGGATTTTCACATCTGGCTGCAGTGTTTTAACTTACGAATTTGTATGAAATTTCTGAAAACGCAATTAATATAGAATGATTATATGTACGTACCTTATGTTCGAGCAGTTGCAGAGATATACATATATTTATTCTGTACCTATTACTATTATTTTTTATTTTTTTTAGTTTTGTTTTTTTAATATTTTTCAAAAAATATTAGAAAAGTGAACTGAGAGTCGGACGAAAAACAGCACCTCGTGTAATCGATTGCAATAAAATGAAATATTAAAGGATTTCGCGTCGTATTTTTGCGCGAAATATCGCGTGGAAGGATTGGCGTTGGTTTGATTAAAAAATTGCGGATCCAGATGAGTTTAATTAAACGTCACGTTTTGTCTGGGGTGTTGAAACTGCTGTGTCCTCTGCAGCCCTCCTCCCTCGGGGGTTTCAGTATATTCCATTTTAATCGTGGTACAGGGGCGATGGATCGAAAAAATTATCGACGTTACTCGTTTCATTGGTCTGGTGTCACTTGGTATTACGATTTGCGGATGGGAGCAGTGTGGCAGAACCATAATAACCAGACTTAATGACCGTGCTTTTTTTTTTTCATTCTTTTTTTCCCTTGTATAATTGAACTTTTAAGACGAAGTGTTCGGTTAATGGTTCGTGTGAGAAGCGTTCAATGAGAAAGTTTAGTCGGTTGATAGCCGAGCTGTGTATATTGTTGGAATTATACGGGTGTAGATTATCATCTTGAAAATTTACTGCTCTTCGGGTGTCGTAATTTAATCAGGCGCAGAAAATTAATGAATTTTATACCAAAATAAAGCAAAATTATGGCCAGGGTTTGAAATGAATGTTTTTTTCCCGAAAAGTTTCCAGTGTGCTGGACCTTGGTTATTTCTGTTCTTGCTTTGAGGCAGTATATATTTGTTTAAAAGACTGTGCTAACCAAATTATGTTCATCTTGATGGCCAAGATGTAATCTTTTGTATGTTTACAAAATGACTATTGATGACTCAGTTACTGGTGTCTTATATACCTCGTTGACCTGTGTACGCAGGGTGTGAATTTGAGCTTTTTCAATCTTGATAGCTCATGCTAACATCAGGTTGATGTAACAGTTTTATGATGGAGGTCGGTGTATTTTGAAAAGTCACACAGCCTTGCCATTCTACAGAATTTCACACAACTCTTTTCCAATTTTACTCGTAACTCTATTGGTGCCTACCTTTAACCTCCACAAATAATGAGGCTTCGTTGTTTGCATGATCGTTCTCTAATTTTTAATCATGGATTCGTTGTTGAACTTGAATGAGAGAGGAAAGAAATTAGTGATGATGAGAATGACGGGGAAATGTTTTTATTTAAAAATATTTGTACCTACTTGAGCATGATTCCCGTTCTGAGAGCAACGGGTACTGGATAGTATTAACACTAGAAGTACCAGGTGGCGTCATATACGACGCCATTCAAAATTTTGAGATGGACTACTCGAAGGAACAATATTTTGAGAAACCCTGACTTGTGTCCTACGACGCCCACCTGGTGCTTTGAGTAATCGAGTAAAACTTGGTTTTTCTAGTGTTAATTGTAAGCAAAATGGTAACTTTTCTCAACGCTGTTATCAGAATCACTATTTATTGTAAGTATTTTTATATTTGTAGTACTTTTTATTATCTTACTCGTAGATAACATATTTTACTACTTTTGTAATAATTTCTGCTACAAATCTTGAATTGTCCCAGTTTTCCTATCGAGATAGTAAAAATTACAATTGAAATTTTTCTTAGTGCAAAATATCATTATTCAGTCGATTTTCATCCAATAAACCGTCTATTAATGGATAATACTGGCAGTATCTGCATTCTACTTTGAATTTGTTGACTGACTACATAGGTAGTGTAATATGTTTGGAAAAAATCTTATTACACTGGACGTTGATAGAGAGAAAATATATATGTATAAAATATGTTTTTAATTGGCATTCAGTGTTGAGAATGTACTTCCTCTTTGCTACGTGTATTTCAAATTGACAAGGCGCAGTATTAAAAGCTGACCTAGGAGAATGAGAGGGCTCGTAAGGGGACGTTTGCTGAACAATACGTTTGAAAATGCTTGGAGAGAATGAACATGGAATAAGAAAAAGTGTGAATGGATGCCTTCGGCCGATATGAATGCCGTGTAGAAGGCGAAAATGCTCGGATGAAAAATTTTATCTATCAGATTTTTTCAGCCTTGATACATGATAGTGATGCACAAAGAGACATAATATATGTTTGTACATGTACGAGTACATAGGAGAGAATGAGCGATACGTTTTAATATTCTTGAGCAAATGCTTAGAATGTAAAACGTCTCTATGTCGCACCTCGCAGATGGCGACAAAAGAATCGATAATCTTGCCGATGAACGTGAATAAAGGAAAGATAGAATGTCATTTGCACTCGTTTGCTGAAAAAAATTCGAGAAAGAAAATTAAAAGATATTAGGTACTTGAAGTGTACGTATGATGAATATTTTGGACGTTCATTGCTTGAAAAAAATTATTTTCATCGGATTGTCCGTCAAATCTTCGAAGTTAATCTACAATGTTCAGTGTCAAGGTTGCCTTAGTTTTGTTACCTACCTCTCTTATCATTTTGTTAGTTCAATGTACCTACATGAAAATGTATTGAAATCGCACCGCATAAGAAAGCCGCATTCATTAGCACTACAATAACCAAGAGTTCATTCCTAATTGAGCCGCAGTATAATTTGAGGAGGTTGTGAACATTGTGAACCAGAAGTGTTGTGACAAATTATTTATTCCGACTTCCGAATTTCCTTTGTATTTCTAGTCCCATACCTACTGATCTAAATCCTGTGTGCGTCGTACTCTTCGCATTTGGGACTTAGGCAATTAGTAGATTTTGCACTTGGGGTCGGCCAAAAGTGCGTCTCATTGTAAAATTAAAATATATACTATTGTAATAAATATTCTTCTTCAGCCGAATTTTCAATAAAAAAGAAAACTTTTGCAGAAAGTTTATGAAATGGATGATTTTCCTTTAAATCTTGTTAAAAGGTTTCTGTATAATTTCAATATCCGTTCATCTTCAATTATTATCGAGATTACTTTTTTCGCCACAAATTTACAAGTTTTAAGATCGTTCCCACCGACGAATAACATTATAAAATATTGTGAAGAAGGAAATATATTTGTTTTTATTATCAAGAGTCATAAAAAGCAAAAAAAAAGCAAAAAAAAAGTAAAATGAACGGAGAAAGAAATAGACGACGAACTCGGTACTCGGTAGCAATTTATGTTAATACAGACTTTTTGCTTTTTCTTTTCTTTCTTTCTTTCTTTTTTTTTTTTTTTTGTTATTTTTCCATTTGCAAGGAGATGATATATACAGGTATACATATTTCAAAAAAGAAAGTTTAGAAAAAGCTCATTTTTTCATATTTCTCCGTAGATGGAATAAATTACCTTCTAGCCATAAATGATTGTTTCGTATCGGTGTTTTCTTCTTTACTTTTCTTTCTATTTTTCCTATTCTTTTTTTGGTCGTTTTCTGTGCTCTCTATTCACTTGTTTTTCCATTTTAGTTCTTCTTTCTTGTGCTCGACTCTTTCTCTTTTTTTTTGTAGCATGTCTTTTAACATAAAATCAGTTATACTAAAGAAGGTCGCTTTAAAGTTTTAGCATTTTTACTGAGTGTTATACTATTCTCGCAGAAAATTGGATACCAGTTTTATTCGTTCCTCGAATTGTGAACGATACTACCCTCTCGAATCCTTCGCTTTTTTTCTGTCGCTCTCTTTCGATTTATTTGCATTTATTGTTCAGCATAAATGGAGATTGAATCAAATTTTTTCGTTAGTCACCTTCCGCAACGAGTGTAATGAAAAATTGTGCCAAGTGTGAAGGCCTTGTGGCAATTGGAACGTGGTAAAAAAAACCGTAAGTTGCTCCAGGTGGTCAGCCGATCGCTGGATAACCACTGAAAATGATGAATATTGAAAAAAAAAAAGGCTTCCTTCGTTATTTGTCGGTTCATGTCCTCAGCTCCCGTCGTTTGGAATTTTGAAGAGAAATAAGGGGTGTAATTTGCGCTTATGTATGCAGCAAATTTCGCCCTTTCACCCGTTACTTAAAAAACAAATAGACGGAGCTGGAGACACGCTAGTCATCCCCTCATTTGGATTTGCACTCTGGAACTATAAGAGAGTAAATGCCTGCTCAATTTGTGCTTATTTTTGCACTTAGTTTCAGAATTTATCCTCGCTTTCTGTCCCTATCATATACAGAAAACAATGGATGCGGCTCTTAGCATTTCAGAGTAGGTACTCTTTACAAGTTCTGGAGTCACTTTTGAAAAGTATGAAACAGTGAAAAGCAACCAATGAGAGATTACTGAGTTGATACTAAGAGCCTGGTATGGAGAAACTTCAAAGCCAGCTCCAGAATTAACTGTGTTTACGCACTGAAGCTGTCAAGTAATTAATCAATTCTACATCAGTCCTCCACAAACATTTTAGAATGTGCCGTCCAGCTTTAGTTCTGGTGATATACATATTTAAGCTGGATTCGAGCTTTTCACAAGATTTATCAGAGTTTATATCCAGAGTATGTAATGTATTCTTAGGAACATCGTAGGGGTCTTGAATCACATATTCCAAATTTAGATTTGATACGAATGTTTTTCATCTTGAAATCATTTCTGAGATAGTACTTTCTTAGTCTATCGCCATAACCAAGTTCTCCGTGATTTTTATTTCTGCGTGAATATACAGATAATCGCTGCCCCAAGGCTAAGTTCTGACAATATTATTGCCCAATTTTATGTGTCCAAATAATGTGACGGTTCTTGATGATACTGAATCAGCCAAAGAAAAATAGGTGGTAATTTTGTTGGACTTGATGAGACCGGCCGGTTGAACGGACATATAAATAATGATAGTTCAGCGTTTTTACCTTGCACTGCATGCCTGAATTGTGACCCTCTGCTCCTCACTGTCTACCTGCAAGTGCAAATTTGTTTTAGATTTATTGTGCATTACTCCTCGTACACGATATGTACGAGTAAAATTGCGTTCATTATTATTCAATATTCATACTATAGGTATACCTAGGTCCATTTCGCCGGCCCCCACCATTTGGAATTTTGACTCAAAATTTTGCACATTAATTGTGCTCAATTTGTGCTAATTTGTGCCGCAAATTGTAGAATTTGTGCAAGCCCCCTTCCAAAGATATTAGCAAAAAACCTTGGGTGGGGCTGCAGAAATGCTAGCCCCCACCATTCAGAATTTTGACCTGAAACTTTGCACACCAATTGTGCTCAATTTGTGCTAATTTGTGCCACCAATATTACAATTTGTGCTGCCCCCCAGCCCCCTCAATTTCAAATTTTTATCTGTAACTTGGCACACCAATTGTGCTCAATTTGTGCTAATTTGTGCTGCCAATATTACAATTTGTGCTGCTCCCCTTCACAAGTTATAGCTCCCTCAAGTTTTAGGCTCAGCCCCCACCATTCAGAATTTTAACCTGAAAATTGGCACATCAATTGTGCTCAATTTGTGCTAATTTGTGCTGCTAATATTACAATTTGTGCTGCTCCCCTTCACAAGATACAGTCCCTGCAATTTTAGGCTTAGCCCCTTCACATGGCATTTGGAACTGAAACTTTGCACACTTGAAATTTTCAACTGAAACTTGGCACACCGATTGTGCTCAATTTGTGCTAATTTGTGCCGCCAATATTACAATTTGTGCTGCTCCTCTTCACAAGTTATAGCTCCCTCAAGTTTTAGGCTCAGCCCCAACCATTCAGAATTTAGAACTGAAACTTGGCACATCAATTGTGCCCAATTTGTGCTAATTTGTGCTGCTAATATTAAAATTTGTGCTGCTCCTCTTCACAAGATACAGCCCCTGCAATTTTGGGCTCAACCCCTTCACTTGACATTTGGAATTGAAACTTTGCACACTGGAAATTTTCAACTGAACCAATTTGTGCTAATTTGTGCTGCCAATATTACAATTTGTTCTGCTCCCCTTAACAACTTCCAGCTCCCACAAGTTTTAGGCTTAGCCCCAACCATTCAGAATTTAGAACTGAAACTTGGCACACTAATTGTGCTCAATGTGTGCTAATTTGTGCAGCCAATATTAGAATTTGTGCTGCTCCCCTGCACAAAATACAGCCCCTGCAATTTTGGGCTCAGCCCCTTCACTTGGCATTTGGAACTGAAACTTTGCACACTTGAAATTTTCAACTGAAACTTGGCACACCAATTGTGCTCAATTTGTGCTAATTTGTGCTGCCAATATTACACTTTGTGCTGCTTCCCTCAACAAGTTATAGCTTCCTCAAGTTTTAGGCTCAGCCTCCACCATTTAGAATTTTAACCTGAAAATTGGCACACCAATTGTGTTCAATTTGTGCTAATTTGTGCAGCCAATATTAGAATTTGTGCTGCTCCCCTCAACAAGTTATAGCTCCCTCAAGTTTTAGGCTCAGACCCCACCCTTCAGAATTTTCACTTGAAACTTAGCATACCAATTGTGCTCAATTTTTGCTAATTTGTGCCGCCAATATTACAATTTATGCTGCTCCCCTTCACAAGTTACAGCCCCCACCATTCAGAATTTTCACTTGAAACTCAGCATACCAATTGTGCTCAATTTGTGCTAATTTGTGCTGCCAATATTAGAATTTGTGCTGCTCCCCTTCACAAGTTACAGCCCCCTCAAGATTTAGGCTCAGCCCCCACCATTCAGAATTTTCACTTGAAACTCAGCATATCAATTGTGCTTAATTTGTGCTAATTTGTGCCGCCAATATTACAATTTGTGCTGCTCCCCTTCACAAGTTACAGCCCTCTCAAGTTTTAGGCTCAGCTTCCACCATTTAGAATTTTTACCTCAAAGGGTCTAGCAGGATGAGAAAGGTGAAATGACATTTTTTCAAATTTCGCCCTGAAACTTGGGGGTCAGGTTGACCATGATGAAAAACTAATTCAGCCCAAATTTCAGCCCCCCACCTCAAATGGTTGCCCTTTGGGGAGTGAAAATGTGTTTGGTCACTTTGATGGTTTTTTGCCCATAACTTTTTTCATAATTGTTATTTGATTTGAAATTTTTATGATAGTTAGTCCTCTATTAGCTCTATCTACCACCAAAATTTCGCGGTTCCAGCTCCAGTAGTTTTCCAGTAACTCCAGCTGGAAATTTTGGAGCTTTTTACCCTATGGAGTCCACAAGTTGAAATTTTCACTGATGATAGTTTATTTAGTCTACATTACACCCATATAATTTGTTTTCCGAAATTCAGGGTGGACAAGGTAGTTTTTTGGCATTAAAATATCAGTTTTTTCATACTTTCATAGAAAATCTCCCATAATATAACTACACCAAAGGCATTACTTGCACATCAGTGCACCAATTCCATTAAATGGTAGCTACTAATTTTTTTGATAAAAAGACATATTATAGTGATTTTTTAGTTAGGTTAAGGGTAGGTCCAAACCCTCTCAAATCCCACAGATCTATTTTCTATGCATCTCACTTCATTACATGTTTTTATCTATTTCTATGTGATATAGATGATAATGTGAAATAATGCCAGTATTTGCATATATGAATTTTCAACCCCCTTAAGTCACCACTTAATTTCAAGCTAGGGGGCTGAAATTTTAATGGAATTTATTTTTCATGAAATGGAACAAATCTGGGGGTGGGAGCAGAAATTGCAAAAATTTTTTTTTCCTTCTATAAATAAGGACCACCCTAGTAACCAGAACAATTTTTCGGATGGGCCAAACAAGAACAACATGTCATTTAGAAAATAGCATATTGAGATATCTTAAGCAATGTATGTGTAGGTGCAATCAAACAGAGGAATAGTATTAATAATTTATAGGAGGACAAAGAATCATTATCTAACACTAGAAAAACCAGGTTTCACTAGATTACTCAAAGTAACAGGTGGCTTCATATATGACACCACAAGAATAACCTCAAAGGACCAGGTGGCATTGTATGACACAAGTCAGTGGTTCTCAAAATATTGGTTCTTGCAGAAGTCCATCTCAAAATTTCAAATGGCGTCATATATGACGCCACAACGCCACCTGGTACTTGTACTGTCACTTTGTGGGAGGTTAGGCTTAGTAGCTACCATTTAATGGAATTGGTGCACTGATGTGCAAGTAATGCTTTTGGTGTAGTTATATAATGGGAGATTTACCATGAAAATATGAAAAAACTGATATTTTAATGCCAAAAATATACCTTGTCCACCCTGAATTTCGGAAAACAAATCATATGGGTGTGACGTAGACTAAATAAGCTATCATCAGTGAAAATTTCAACTTGTAGACTACATAGGGTAAAAAGCTCCAAAATTTCCAGCTGGAGTTACTGGAAAACTACTGGAGCTGGAACCGCGAAATTTTGGTGGTAGATAGAGCTAATAGAGGACTAACTATCATAAAAATTTCAAATCAAATAACAATTATGAAAAAAGTTATGGGCAAAAAACCATCAAAGTGACCAAACACATTTTCACTCCCCAAAGGGCAACCATTTGAGGTGGGGGGCTGAAATTTGGGCTGAATTAGTTTTTCATCATGGTCAACCTGACCCCCAAGTTTCAGGGCGAAATTTGAAAAAATGTCATTTCACCTTTCTCATCCTGCTAGACCCTTTGAGGTAAAAATTCTAAATGGTGGAAGCTGAGCCTAAAACTTGAGAGGGCTGTAACTTGTGAAGGGGAGCAGCACAAATTGTAATATTGGCGGCACAAATTAGCACAAATTAAGCACAATTGATATGCTGAGTTTCAAGTGAAAATTCTGAATGGTGGGGGCTGAGCCTAAATCTTGAGGGGGCTGTAACTTGTGAAGGGGAGCAGCACAAATTCTAATATTGGCAGCACAAATTAGCACAAATTGAGCACAATTGGTATGCTGAGTTTCAAGTGAAAATTCTGAATGGTGGGGGCTGTATTTTGTGCAGGGGAGCAGCACAAATTCTAATATTGGCTGCACAAATTAGCACACATTGAGCACAATTAGTGTGCCAAGTTTCAGTTCTAAATTCTGAATGGTTGGGGCTAAGCCTAAAACTTGAGGGAGCTATAACTTGTTGAGGGGAGCAGCACAAATTCTAATATTGGCGGCACAAATTAGCACAAATTGAGCACAATTGGTGTGCCAATTTTCAGCTTAAAATTCTAAATGGTGGGGGCTGAGCCTAAAACTTGAGGAAGCTATAACTTGTTGAGGGGAGCAGCACAAATTGTAATATTGGCAGCACAAATTAGCACAAATTGAGCACAATTGGTGTGCAAAGTTTCAGTTGAAAATTTCAAGTGTGCAAAGTTTCAGTTCCAAATGCCAAGTGAAGGGGCTGAGCCCAAAATTGCAGGGGCTGTATCTTGTGAAGGGGAGCAGCAGAAATTGTAATATTAACAGCACAAATTAGCACAAATTGAGCACAATTAGTGTGCAAAGTTTCAGTTTTAAATTCTGAATGGTGGGGGCTGAGCCTAAAACTTGTGGGAGCTGGAAGTTGTTAAGGGGAGCAGAACAAATTGTAATATTGGCAGCACAAATTAGCACAAATTGGTTCAGTTGAAAATTTCCAGTGTGCAAAGTTTCAATTCCAAATGTCAAGTGAAGGGGTTGAGCCCAAAATTGCAGGGGCTGTATCTTGTGAAGAGGAGCAGCACAAATTTTAATATTAGCAGCACAAATTAGCACAAATTGGGCACAATTGATGTGCCAAGTTTCAGTTCTAAATTCTGAATGGTTGGGGCTGAGCCTAAAACTTGAGGGAGCTATAACTTGTGAAGAGGAGCAGCACAAATTGTAATATTGGCAGCACAAATTAGCACACATTGAGCACAATTAGTGTGCCAAGTTTCAGTTCTAAATTCTGAATGGTTGGGGCTAAGCCTAAAACTTGAGGGAGCTATAACTTGTTGAGGGGAGCAGCACAAATTCTAATATTGGCGGCACAAATTAGCACAAATTGAGCACAATTGGTGTGCCAATTTTCAGCTTAAAATTCTAAATGGTGGGGGCTGAGCCTAAAACTTGAGGAAGCTATAACTTGTTGAGGGGAGCAGCACAAATTGTAATATTGGCAGCACAAATTAGCACAAATTGAGCACAATTGGTGTGCAAAGTTTCAGTTGAAAATTTCAAGTGTGCAAAGTTTCAGTTCCAAATGCCAAGTGAAGGGGCTGAGCCCAAAATTGCAGGGGCTGTATCTTGTGAAGGGGAGCAGCAGAAATTGTAATATTAACAGCACAAATTAGCACAAATTGAGCACAATTAGTGTGCAAAGTTTCAGTTTTAAATTCTGAATGGTGGGGGCTGAGCCTAAAACTTGTGGGAGCTGGAAGTTGTTAAGGGGAGCAGAACAAATTGTAATATTGGCAGCACAAATTAGCACAAATTGGTTCAGTTGAAAATTTCCAGTGTGCAAAGTTTCAATTCCAAATGTCAAGTGAAGGGGTTGAGCCCAAAATTGCAGGGGCTGTATCTTGTGAAGAGGAGCAGCACAAATTTTAATATTAGCAGCACAAATTAGCACAAATTGGGCACAATTGATGTGCCAAGTTTCAGTTCTAAATTCTGAATGGTTGGGGCTGAGCCTAAAACTTGAGGGAGCTATAACTTGTGAAGAGGAGCAGCACAAATTGTAATATTGGCGGCACAAATTAGCACAAATTGAGCACAATCGGTGTGCCAAGTTTCAGTTGAAAATTTCAAGTGTGCAAAGTTTCAGTTCCAAATGCCATGTGAAGAGGCTGAGCCTAAAATTGCAGGGACTGTATCTTGTGAAGGGGAGCAGCACAAATTGTAATATTAGCAGCACAAATCAGCACAAATTGAGCACAATTGGTGTGCCAAGTTTCAGATAAAAATTTGAAATTGAGGGGGCTGGGGGGCAGCACAAATTGTAATATTGGTGGCACAAATTAGCACAAATTGAGCACAATTGGTGTGCAAATTTTCAGGTCAAAATTCTGAATGGTGGGGGCTAGCATTTCTTCAGCCCCACCCTAGGTTTTTTGCTAATATCTTTGGAAGGGGGCTTGCACAAATTCTACAATTTGCGGCACAAATTAGCACAAATTGAGCACAATTAATGTGCAGAATTTTGAGTCAAAATTCCAAATGGTGGGGGCCGGCGAAATGGACCTGGTATACCTTACCTTTTTCGTGTTCAATTGCGTGAAGAATTTGTTATTTCGCCGTCGATGTGATGGTCCGATACTTTGTATCGCGAATTGTCTCCGTTACTTTGTTCTCGCAACCACTCCTCCCCCTCCCATTGACCGGATTACCTATGTTTAAATATTGCATCGCATATTATACGTGTATGGTTCGCGCAAAAGGTCAATTATACGACGCCAAATGTGATCGATATAGGTAACAGAACCGTGTACAGAGCATTTTTGACGTGTACATGCAGACTACATAATGTTTTTTCGGCGAGCATGTATCCGGAAAATAACCGTAATTTTGCACGAACGGTAAGTTTGTTGTTGTCGGTGTTGCTTACTTAGAATGTGAGACATGCACCTAGCGCAGTATAAGAGACGGCCGTCGACTCTGCAAAATGTGAAGCGCACAAAAGAGGAGCGACTGAGAGCTGCGGCGAGGACAGGGACAGTGGGTGAAAAAGGCAGGGGGCAGAGAAAAGAATACACCTTTTTTTCTCTTCTTCTTCTTCGCATGGAAAAAGTCAAGAAGCGAGAAACGTGGTAACGATAAAATATGGTGTTAGGTGAGCGCGAGATGGGTATGAAAATGGAAAGGAGTCGATGGTGTAATGCCCTAACGAGCAATTTGTTTTCGTCTGTATTTGGGAGTTTCGATGCCAAGACTCTAAACGACAACCAACGAAAATTGCACTTTCCAAAGCAGCGTGTTCAGGCGACGAGAGCGTACCGTCTCAAAATTTTTATAGACACCCCTCCTGCCTTTAGGTCGTTACCAGAAAAGCTCTTCCGAAGTTCTAACTCGTCGAAATACCATCACATATGGATTCGTTTGTACGTACGTGTGGGTAATATAGTCGTTTATATAGCACATTAATGACATCTTTTTCCATCCCCCACTGATTATTTATTCATCGCATGTATTTAGCATCGGCTTGAAAAGGTACCGCTGGTACCTGGATTGCATGCGTCGAGAGAGTCGTAAAGTGAGCACAGAGCGCAGTAATATTTTTAAAATTTTTCTGCGAGAAATGTGTGCCCGCTAATAAGTGATCCCTCATCTCTCGCCCTCACCCGGCTATGCTGGAGTCAAACTTTATGGATAATGAGTGCGAAAGGTAATCTGTTTAAAATGGAGAATTAGTCGAGTGAGCAATTCATGTGACTCCTAACAGCGAAATGAATTGATAATATGTATTTCCGCCCATTTTATTTGCCAGAACGAGTGTAATCCTTGTGAAGATTACTTTTATCCATCCTTACCTGAGGAGTTCGATGAAAACCCATAATTTTATCCATTCTTAGGAGATCGATGAAAACCCAGTCCATTGCTGATGGAGACAGAGGATTGAAAATATTAGGTTTGAAAATATGTTTAGAAATGTTGAGATCCTCCCTAGCGAATGACTGGACGTGTGAATTACTTCATCTCACATTTAATGATTTAAACCTTTTGCTCTCCCTAATATTTCGAATATAAGGTCATTGACTCCACCAAAATTATTGAGAGTTAGAGAAACCTTTCGCTTGCATTGTTACTTGTCACCAATTTACTACATTCTTTATGAATTATTTTTTCCTCAAATTTCACGAGGCGCCTTTCCTGTACTGTTATTTGTGGATGTTTTCGGATCATTCATCGTTTTTATTTTATTTTAATGCGATTCTGTTTCATCTTAAACTTTAAAAAAAAAAGAGCTGGAGCATCAAGAAATTCGATAAAGTCGTTAAATAAATTACTTTGGAAGCGCTCAAAAGAATGGAGAATGGATGATGGGCAGCAGTTTTTATTTAAACATTTTCGGCAGAAATATTTTTTCCATCTTGGCCGAATTTCTCAATTTAGTCTTATCTTTTCCAATTTATTTACTGATCACAATTTTTTTTCTCCATTTCATTTTGTATGATGAACTGAAAGAGCTTTCAGATCGCTTGAATATTGTATTTTCATCTGTATTGCGAATCTATAACATTCTTTTTTTTTTTTTTTTTTACAAATTTAGTCTGCCACTTACAATAATTATAATGGAAAGAAAAAAAAAACAAAGGTTAAATAAAGGAAAAACAGAATAAATTGTCTATGCTGCTTGGAAATTAAATTGTAAAACTTTCTGGCCGACGCTTTCAGATTTTTTTCTGTATTTCTTATGTTAGCCATTTTAAAGCAGTGATGGACTTATTTTCATTTCAGTTAACGAGAAAAGCCTTCATTTTTTCGATTTGAGTAAATGGACCTCATCAAAGTTTATCCAATTTCTTTCGTTTTTTGAAAAACAAAAAAGTCTAACATACCATAGAAGCTCAAAGAACGGCAAAAAAAAAAAGGTTTTAGTCGACTAATATTTGGCATACAAGTAAAAAGTCGAGAATGGTAAGAAGGGGATTTCGGTAGCCTCATTTGCTGCTCTCTGGCGGCCGTTTCATACACTGCACATACTTCTCCTTTGTCATACTCGAAGTTCATATAGTCGTCTGCATTATTCCAAATTTCAGCATCCTAGCTCGATTTTGACTTCAGTTTTGCTCGTATGCAAACTCCAATTAATGCGTTTTTCTGGAAAGTGAAAAATGTTCATTCTTGCTTTTCACTACTCATTATTAATTATCTCATCACTAGCTTGCACTCTCAGCTCTACCACCAGTGTCAAAGTATAGGATTATTGTTTTCACCTTCCATAGGGAAAAAAAAAAAAAAAAAAAAAAAAGGCTCTTCAATCCTATTACTCACATTTTAAAATGCCCTCGTACTTGTTGTGCAGAGCCTTTCTCTTGGTCGCCTCCCCTCCTGTCTAGCAACGAAGAGTGTAAACATCGCGCAGACGTCTCCCCCCCAAGGGTGCCGCGCCCGTTAAAAATTAGTCGAAAAAATTTTTTTGCCGCGTCTACTGCTGGGTAGACGAGTCCATGGTCTATTTTCATTTTTTTTTTCGTGTTTTTTTTTTCTCTTTTTTTCGTTTCTACCGCCGCGACGACAAACCTGCGCGCCGCAGACGTAGACGTTTTCGCATTTTAGCGGCGCGCTCTCGGGGCTCTGGTCGTATTCGCTTTGCGACGTGTATGTGTGTGCGTTTGTGTGCGTGTGCTTGCGCGTTTGTGTTGATATTTTTTGCGCGCGTAATGTTGGTACGACTGAACGCGCGCACACACTCACACAGTTCATTCGAACGCCGCGGTGGAGAGAGCGAGTACGGTCCGTTTTTGTAATTTGAAGAAACCATAAACCATTGCTGCGTGTGCCCCCGATTACGTACGTTCCTTTCGTCTGGCTCTCTAGTCTTCTCTAAGCCATCGTACCGATTAGAAATTTGGCGTTTTTTTCTCCTTATTTTTTTTTCCTACTTTTTTTCACCGCTTGCGTAGGTTTTTTGACCGTATAATTTTATCTCTTTTTCTGTTTCATTCACGTATATATTTAAATTGATAATATTATAATTATTGTTACTGCGGAACATAGTCGTTTATAAATTTCTCGTTTTTCCTATTTTTCTTACCTGCCCCGGTTTACTGCATAGCGTTGATCGAAATTCGTTTTTCGCGTCCCCGCCCTCCCCCCCCCACAATTTCCTATTATGGTCTGTTATTTTTGAAACGTAAATCGGCCAAGTAAATATCGAAATCGAAGAAGCCAGAGAATCGTAATCCCGGTAATACAGTAGTTTCCTCCATTCGTATTTTCGAAGTCGCGATCGCAAAAATTTCGTGACCTTTTTTATCGTTTGTCTGGTCAAGTCGCAGCCGCGGTGTTACCTCCGCAGCAATTCGGCCGAATTCGTAAATTTGTGTTTCCACCTACACCCTCTTTTGGAAGTGTGATCGTGTACTTTGGTGCAATTGTCGTACGGTCGAAAGAATATTGAATCGCGGTCCTCGTGCGTTCTTTTTTTTTCTTTTTTTCTTCTTTTTCATTTATTCCTTCAAACTATCGATGCCAGTTATTTGGTGAAGAAGAAGAATACAAAACGTTATATTTGGTTCGGCGTTTGTTAATTTCCATAAAAAGATATCGAGAAAATAAAAAATATGTGTTCTCCAGCATTGGATGTAAATCATCGTCGATTCATTCACGGTAAGTGAAGCACGTGCTCTGCGGATCGCATAGTACGTAGTGTGTATGAGACTTCATGGATGACTTATCGTCTATGTGTGTGTGTTTATGTGTGAGAGAATAAGACTTTTTTTGCCTGGTATCTGGGGGAATGACGGTGCGATGGCACGCGTCTTCGTGAGAGGAGGGAAATTTTTGTTTTGTCGCAGCACCGGCACCGCCATTTGCAGCGCACCACCGACCGATGCGGACGAGAATTTCGGCGCTGGGCTGCAGCCTAAACTGCGTGTGTGTGCGCGAAAGTGTTTTCCGCCGAGCTGGCACGCTACGTCTACGACGACGCTCGATACTTCACCGTTTTCTATGCCCAAGTTAAGCTTTTTCTTGGCAATGGCGGTCGTCGTCGTCGTACGAGAATATATATCGGGTGGACGCACAGTTTGGCTGGTATGCGCGAACGGGGGGGGGGGACGGGGACGAATGGTCGTGCCTCTCGAATCGGGGTCAGAGGTGGACGCGGAATTTTCATTTACACTGGTGGGAGGAGATCTGTGATCGAGCAGATATTTGAAATTGGGCTGTACAATTGACCAGATTTATTGTATTCTGTTGAAGTCGGCATGGTGTGCTACGTAGAAAGCGGCGAAAGTGTTTACTGAAATTTGCGCTGAAAAAACTGAATTGAGTAGTGAAAAGCAAGAACGGAAGGATTTTTTCGAAACTATACACTTTCGAGCAAAACGCATTCGAAATTTGCTTACGAGCAAGACAAATGTTGAAATCGAGCTAGGTCAATGAAATTTGGAACGTACATAGACGCACTATTGAACTGCAAGTATGCTAAAAGAAAAAGTCGAAAGTATGCGTAGAACGGCCGTCCCTGCGGAAATCCCCTTCTTGCCGTTCATGGATTTTTCTGTCAAATATCATTCTACTGGTCTAAACCAGGTTTTACTCGATTACTCAAAGGACCTGGTGGCGTCATATACGACGCCACGAGAATAACCTCTCAAAAGACTAGGTGGCGTCGTATGACACAAGTCAGGGGTTGTCAAAATATTGGGTGGCGTCGTATATGACGCCACCTGGTATTTCTAGTGTTAAATCCCCTTTTCGCAATTCTGGGAGTCCTTAAAATGCTGTGTACCAGTCAACAAAATGTTTGAAAAAATTGAAAAATGCTTCAATAAGATTGTAACAAATAACATTATAAAAATGAATAGAACATGAAAATGACCTTGTATTGATGTTTCAGTTTTCAGTAGTTTTTTGTCGGTTATTTCAAGCTACTAGTTTTCACCAGTTTGAAGGGGGTATTTTCATTTCGATGACTTTGATTCTAAAATTTATAATAAAAAATATGGTCAAGTCCGAAACTTTAACTAGCCATATTTCGAGAATGAAAGCAAATATCGGGATCTGGTTAAAAATGCCCACCCTCACAATAGTTCGTAGAGTTGGCATTAGCGAAAACACCGCAAAGGGGATTTTGGCAGAAATCCCTTACGTGCCTGCTGTTCACTACTCAATAATTGTGTTCTCGTAAATGATTTTGAACAGGTCACTGAACTGAAAAAACAATTTAGTTTCCAACCAGTGATAGTGTTTTTTGTTCATGTTATTCTCGGAAAAAGTGTATATAGCCACATAGAGTTTTGATGACATTTTTTTCAAAACGGGTTTTATTAAATTTTTTGTGGACTAATAAGTTGCCTACAAGCGAGTGAACTGTCTGCTGAATGAAAGTTGTCAAATTTTGTTGTTGTATTTAATACATTTTGTCCCTCTCTGCAGTCTCTGCCCACGTTATTTATTTAGTTCTAAATTTTGTCGACCTAATTTTACGATTGCTTTCCATGTACGGCGCGATCATAAACCCGGATAGATGTTGCCTTGGGCGAATATGAGTATGAAGAGTAATAAAAGCAAGGAAATCGTCGGTAAAAGATTTTGCTATAAATCCATTCAAAGTCGAATTGATACCCCTAGTAGGAGAACTATATAAAGGAGATGCCTCAATAAACGAATTTCATGTAAGGCAAAGAAAAACCTTGCAGTTTAATACGCATCTTTTCACCAACTTTAATTACTGCTCATAGAAAAACGAAGATGTTTTCACATCAAAGAAGTATTCTACCTTGCATCATAGGTTATGTGTCATTCATCCGTTAGGCCTTTGAGCTTATCCATCGTACCATGTTTCCCTTCTTTCATTTGATGCAGCTTGACAGAACAAATTCACTAATATAATGTTATATATTATTAGAAAAATTTATTTTGCCTTCGATGATTTCTTTAAAATGCTGTTTAATATGATCATTAGATGATGCAATCTATTCATGATGTGCTTACCTGTCTTATTGAAGTACATACAATGCTATCCCAGGTACAAATTGAATTTTTAAGAAGGTACTTGAAATACTCCTACACGATAAATGTTGTTTAGTTCTTCACTATTACATGTCATATTAATTCAACAAGGTTAAATAGTTGAGCAAATTAATGACTTTTTAATATTTTGTAACGAACAATGATTTTCTTGAAAGTTCTTATATCTTCTGCACTTCATATGTAAATGCATTTTTTCCCCTTCAAATTCACTCTGCTGTACTATAAATGGAAAAAAAAAACATATTACAGACAGTAACGTGAAATTAGATTTATTTAATCCAGACAATGTAATCCAACCACCGAATAACCAAACGTTTCTAGACGTATCTAGTTTTGATAATAGACTAACTTGAAAAAGGTACGAGACGATGAGTATTTTAATATGCTCGAATTTTTCTCGTAATTTTTGTTGATACGGCGAACAATTGAGGAGTTTTGTCGCAAAACGCAATCAACTACATACCATTTTGAAAAATTTTAAGTATAGTATTGCGTTTTTAATAGGATATTTAGCGGGGAATCGACTGGTACCATTCTAAAAGAGCCATTTCCAAGTCCTTGAAAATCCATTTTATTGCAAAACGCAACAAATTCATAGCATTTTGTCGCTAAATGCCACAAATCAATCTTTTGGGTTTTATTTTTCTTTTGAGGATAATGAACCTCATTCCATGGTCATGTCATCATGTGTAATTGTTCGGGCAATAAAAGTACTCTGCAAACAATGAATTTGGTTGAAAATTCATCGAAGCTGAAAAGTTATGAAAATTCGAACGTTTTTTTTTCCATTTCGATGCCTTATCGGAATTTAAATTTTTATGAATTTGAACTTGCTCTAATAATGAGTTTTTACCCAACATATTATTATTTACTAATTAAAAAAATAGCTAAAAATAGTTTACATTCGCTCTGGTTTTTTGAAACAAAAGTTTCTCTTTTTGTTCTAATAATTTTGAATTTGATGTTTTTTGCCACAGAATGTATGAGATTTGTGGTATTTAGTCAGAAAATGAAAATATTGGTAAATTGTATTACAGAAAACTTGAAATGTATCGAAATTTTTCAAAATATATGGTGGTAGGGGGTTCCAGTCAAACCAAACAAACGCTTCTAAAATTGAAAGTTTGAATTCCTATTTTTATATTATTTTCAGTTTTTTTCTTTCCTTTTAATCCATTAAGTATTGCTGTTCTTTTATCAGATTTTTAGTTCCGTTTGAAAGTCATTTAAATACGTACGCAAGTACTAAATATGTATAGGTGTCAGCTCAGCTCCCGTTTTAAGAAGATACCTCATACCCACAGAGCCCATTCGATCGAAAGTACAGACATATTTTTGCGTCATTTTGATTCGATATCGCTGTGTACCTTGTATTCATCATTTGCATTTGTATCAGTAATACGAGTACGTACATGAGCGATTTTTTTTTTTGTGAGTAGTACACATTCAAATATCTACGACCGAGGTGAGTAAAGAAAAAAATTCTCGCGATTTTGTTTTTTTCTTTCATGCTTTTATGTAGATGTGCAAACTATGTAAATAAGTTGTAAGTATACACTTGCACACATTTACATAAGCCTGGTTAGAGAGAATGTAAAAGTTAACCCTGCCCCTACATTCTCGTTCTTCGTTTGCCTTTCTTTTTCACACTTTTTTTTTTACTCTTACGATTGCAGTCCGTGCAATCGTGAGTTCACCGGTCGTTAGTCCGCGTAAATGTGAGTTGTGAGTAGTGAGTGTGACTAGTGTATGCGTGTAAGTGCCAGAGGAGCACTTTTTGTTGTCTTTTATTCCAATTTTTTTTCTTTGTCAACCGTTCTTGGTGGCGTGTTTCTGTTGAGAGTGTTTCTATGTGTGTGTTCTGTGTTAAGCGTTCATCTATGCGACTTTTTTTTCGTCGTTTTTTTCTCCTCTCTTTCTCTTTTCCTCTCGCTTCAAGTGAAAGACTTTTTTGCATATGTGTGTTATAATGTTGGGTAAGTGCGGTATGTACGTGCATGTGGTCGGGTGACTGTTGTCAACTGTGTAGCGAGTGGTATGAATTATTTTAGCGAAAAAGTTTATAGTATTTTGTGTGTGTGTACGTGAACGTTGTTCAGCGTGTGAGTGCGGATAGCCGACATAAGTTACTACTATGTATGTGTTGGAGATACGCAGGAAGGAGGACGGTAGCTCTTCCGAAAAAAGTCTAGCCAGGTCGCATAACCCGTCGATGGTGACATGGGCACCACATTTTAGCAACTCGTAGGCCTTCTCGTTGGCTAGCTTTTGTACGGTGCATGGTGGGGAAAGCGGAGTGGGAAGTTTACGCTGAGCAAAATTTCAATGGTAATTTTTAAAATTTAGATAGGGAAGCTGAGACAATTGAAGATTTGTACCAGAAATTACTGCGAAAATTGTAAAATATGTTATCTAAGATACCCAGTAAAAAATACTACAATTATTAGGATACTTGGAATAAATTGTAGTTTGTATAACTGAGATAAGAAAAGTTACTATTCTGTGTATATTTTATACTATCTAGATCTCTCAGTGTAGAATTATAAATTTTCGTGGAAATTCGATGGAATTTCGAAGCCATTTTGAAAATTCTTCAAATTAAAGGAGTAAGTTGATAATAAATTTCGTGATGAAGTATCGCTCCTTTAATATCCTGAAAGTGTGAGCGGAGTTTCGAGATTCTATTGACTTTTTTTTTCTATAATTTAAAACACGAGGTGAAAGAAACCAGGTTTACAATAAGCCGTATCACTAACTACTTTCGCTCGTTAATTGTGCTCGATTTAATACTTCGGCTAATTCTTCATTTATACCTTATAACAGTTATAACTGAAAATACTGTTCATTGTGGGGCTCAGATATGTGTAAAAGTTTGCTATAAAGCCTCGGTCACTCGTAATCCTGGCCTAATAATCCAACTCCGATCTGCTTTGCCTTTGAAGCTTATAAACTTCCAACTTATACTTTTGTCACGATGAATAAATATTGTCTGTCATCGAGTTTGTATCTTTTTATATCCTTTTACGAGTACTCGTAAATTATTCTCACTCCAATATTCGAAGAAATGGGTAGGAAACATTTGTGAGAGGGATTGTTACCGCAGACGAATTCATTAAAAGATACTAGTGAGATATAAGCGTAAATGTGCTATAATTAAATATTTCTGAGCAGTCATATTAACGAACTATGGTTCTATAAACGTATGAATTCTGGAATGTGTGAAGGCAGTTTGTAAGAAACTAATAGGGAAAAAAATTAACTATGTACAGGTTGACTTACAGTTGTAATCAGTTTCTACTTTTGACTAAATTCAGGAACAGTATACTGCGGAAAAATGAAATAAATTCGTCATATAGATAGGTAGGTAGGTGCGTGCAAAACATTTCACATAGTTTTCACGGACGATGATGTTGGTACTTGGAGAATGCAACGAAATCCTTAATCAGGAATTGGTTGGTAGCCAAAAATTTTGAATGCTTCGAATTTCTTAAACTTGGAGTCGAACAGTTGATGGTGACTCGCTCGACCTTTTATTTATTTACTTTTTTTTTTTTTTTTTTTGTGCTTGTGGAGAAGATGGAAATTTTCGAGTTGGTATCCTTTTTTGTCTTCAATGAAGGCATATATGTATATAGCTGTCCCATAAAGATGGCTAATAAATATAGAGGATACACCTACATCAATTATTGACAGTTGCTTCTAAATTATTTTAGAATAAGTTTATGTCTCTGCGAAATTTTCTCCTACGGTTTAATATATTCTGGGGGGGAGGGGGGACCGAACTCATAGTAAAAAAGTATGAAATAGTTCAACCGTTATAACGCTCTTTTTTCACTCATATTCCCAAGTATACGCAGGTACCTACTACGTTTATAATTTACGGTAAACTGAAAGTTTGGCATTTTCCAATTTATTGGGTGCAAAAAGTAGAAGTTTATAGTGCTACGATTCGATCTTTTAGAATCGTGATTCGAAGCAAATGTTGAGATTGTAGATGTCTCGGATTTTGCTATAAATGACGAAAAAAAAAAAAAAAAATTCCCCTATAAATTTTCGATCAGCACCTGTATTTTACGCTATCTCTTTCACCTCGCTGAATACATGCAGACGTAATAATTTGCGAAATACATGCTGCGCTAACCAAATAACTCGTTTCCAATGAATTTTCGATTTTTCGATTCTACTTATATGTACTGTTTTTTTTCTCTCCTTTGCTTTTGTTTGTAAAACCCAAACATTGTGCTTATGACGATGTGACTGGCAGTATCTTACATGTGCGTTGTACCGCTTACTTTTTAAATCTAATGCTGAGTAAATAAATTTGGTTTTCGTCGAAGGTACAACGAACTCAGCAATCTACCATAATTGGCATATCACACCACCCTGCATTAGGTACTTGATAAGTTCATATTGAAATCGATGGCTGGTGCGTTGTCATATGTGCTGTGATGTGTTGAGTGTCGCGTGTTTTTTTTTTCTTTTCCATAACGCTCCCGTAAAAACAGATTTAGCTGGTATCTTAATCTCTTGAATAAGTAATATTAATCTTTAGCATTACTGAATATTTCAGTTAGTAATAGAAGAAGGTTTGTAGGAGTAAGCACTGAGCTTTGAATTTTTTAATTCGTATTTCACACATCTGATCTCCAACAGGCATCCTGCTTTTATAATTCTTATACATGTGCGAAGAGATATGTTCATCAGGAATGCCAAGTGCGTAGATTAAACTCTGAAACCAGGGATTTTTTTACTGTCTTGAAAAATGTCAGTGTATAAAGCAGGTATGTTTTTATAAAATTCCAAGAATTGTTTTGATTTTCAGGAATACAATTCTTTGTGTGTTTTATTGAGAATTTTAAGGATTTTATCTCAATTTTCCATTTACTATTCAAATAAGAGGTAATATTTCTGGTATTTATTAGATCCTTTTCTTTTAAAATTTCAATTTTTTCAATCAAAATTCTACAGACCATTATCTTTTTTTTGTGGCGTAAATTCCAAATTTTCAATGAGAAAAGCGGTTTGCCTCCAGGGACATTTTTTCAACTTGAAGTAGGGATTTAACAATTTAAATTGGCAACGCTGATTGTTCACTTATGCATAGTTTTACCGATTTAATGATTGATTATAACTTCTTTTTCTACATTATTCTGTCAATGAAAGTGTATATTGGAAAAAAAATTTAGTCTCAATTTTGACTGTTTTAGAAAGAAAAACGGTGATTACCAAGATTTATTCTAGAAATTACTTCAAAAAGTCCTAAAATGAATTATTTAAGATGCTAAAAAGTACAATATAATGTTGAGAATGTCCACCATACATCTTGCACTGCGCCCTCGTTTTCCTATTCATAATGGTTAAAATTAATTCTCCTTTTTCTCTATATAAAATAGATTCTTTTTTTCACCTTTGTGAAAGGAATGCGTTCTTTGAACTCAGCTTACTCAAAGCTTTGAAAAATTGTTATAATTTGCTATTATTTGGGGCGAACGGAAAAAATGCATACCAAAATACTTATATTTTCACAATTCTTTCAACAAACCTAAAAATGAATGCAATTATTGATTTTATCATAACGTATCTCTATAAATGCCTCGAGAAGGGACTCTCGAATGGTGAATAAGTGGAATAAGTGGAATTTTCCAATTTCCACGATATTTACCGCCCTGTCTAGTTCGCGAAAATCGTCCGCATTTGAGATAATGAGAATTCGCATTGAAAATAGACACGATTGTTGCATGCGAACGACTAACGAGTATACTATGTATTGTTTTATTTTGTGTAGGGATGATTAACAATTAACATGCAACATTCTCCTGCTTTATCACGTTAAAGTAATTCTGAAAATCTAGTAAACCCTGCTGTCTCGAGTCGTGCACTTCCACCTTGTCATTCAACAATAATCTTGATTATCGAGAAAATGAGAAAAACAAGTGCACGAAGGTCTCCCGAGACAATGTCGAGGAGCCGTCAGCGACGAATGCATGCGAAATTAATATGCTACTGAATTATTCCGAGTGCATGACAAGAAAATTAATCAACTTTTGTTGGTACCAAGAGCGCATCTTGACGATGATTAGAACACATTAATTACTCGTAACAATCGCGTATCATACGTTTCGCACTCATTGGGCGAAAATTTTAATTACAAAAATTTATCATTTTTCGAGAAATTAAAAACGTCACTTTTTCGAGTCGGTTTTTTTAATGAACATTTTGAAAACTGCTCTCAAAAATCAACGTTTATATAATTATATATAGTTGCATACATGTCGGAACCAATTAAGAGACTTAATTTGTCATTAATGTGCATCTGTAGTGTACATTGTCTAATGAAAATTTCCTTTTTGGCGAGGGCAATGGGCCGGAAACAGAATTTTCGTCAATTATTTTTTTCAATTGAGCGAGGGCATATGCCAGTTTTTGGAACCCACAGCTTTCAGTAGCTTTAATTTTCGAGGAAAGCATTACCAGATGTTACAGTGTATGAGCGGTCACGGTCGTTTCGTTTGGTAATTGTCTCATTAGATTTTCATAAATTCTTATGACTATATAGTTTTCGTTTGAATAAGTCACGTTGACTGCATGTGCAATCGAACATTTTTACTTGACTGCCAATATCGCTAGTTTATGGTTGTCCATTCGTAGCATAAATCTTCATTACGATGAAGTATATTTTTGTCGATAATGGATGGTGTAAGGGGGAGAGGGTATTTGGTGGAATTTTTCCCAGACCCCATAATGGTAGCCAAACTGCAGCTCCCCCTTATGTAAGGGTATTATAATTTTGAAAAATTTCTCGATTGTTGGATGCAATGGAACTTTTAGCAGGTTTTCAACAGAAAATCTTCCATTAATTTTGGTCTGACTTTCTCAAATATAGACATGGAACTCTCATAATTATTCGTTTCATAATCTGAGTACTCAAAAAAAAATGCATCTCGCATTTTGGTGTTTCTTTATTATCCACCGTGAACAATTATAATAAACTTTCAAATTACATGTCATCATCGAAACAGTATTAATTGCCGTCTCGTAACCGGGATTTACCTTAAGTATATAGCCACCATATCAGATTCTTTGGCAATAGAAAATTTTTTATGTGAGCTGCGAGCATTAAAACGATATTGAATTGGTTAATTTTTGCAGATTCGTCGTTAAAATTATGATCGGCTGTACCGGAACGAGCACATATCGCAGTAATTACAGAAAACGCAGACGGTCACCCAGTTCGCTTTGTGGAGTGAAGCCATTCGTAGGATGATGTCGTCGACGTCGGTATCGACCCACTATTCCGCATACTATGTTCGCGTCGCGCGCACGGCCACCGATTCGGACACTGATTACGCTGGGGGCCGCCACCTCACACGCCACTGAAACAGTGGCGGCGGCCCGCACTCATCACTACGACGGCTCCCTGCGTACTCCATCGCTGCCTATGTTGTCTGTTGTTTTCGTCAATTTTGTTGTTGGTGTTTTCGTCGCTGTCGCCGATTACGTCCGCCAGTGCAGTCGTCTACGCCTCCCGCAAATTCCAGCCGTCGTTGCCGGCCTCCTCGTCGCCGACGTCACTTCTTACGCCACTACTCTCTCGGTCGACGACTGCTGCCTTCGTTGTCGACATCTTCCGCAACAGCACAGCCAGCGCCTTCGTTGTAGGTGACGAGCAGCGCACCTCCGCTGATCCGCAGCAAATCCGCAGCAGCAGTAGCAGCAGCAACTTTGGGCAGTACCTTCCATATCCGTATCCGGCGGCCATTGTTGGCCCGCGCCTCGCTCCAGACGTCGGCCAGCCGAAGTTGGTGAACGTCGCCGTCTTACTGCTGCTGGCGAAAATCGCGTGGCCCCCAGCGGCGACGTTGCGCAGCAGCCCGGACTATAAGGACGAGGAGCGCGCGTTCATCGCGCCGTCGTCGAAACGCGTGCGCCGCGAACGGCCGTTCGCCTATTTGCGGAGTGGCGCGTCCGCCGAATCGTCGTCGGTCCGTAGCGGACGCCTGACTGCGGCGAAGATCGCCGCGTATCCCGCGAGTATCGTCGTTGGCGGCGGCACCAGTGACGCCGTGGTTGCCGCTGCGTTCGCGAATCGATCGCGAGCGTTCGCGTCGGGCAGTGATAGTGCGAGTGGTGGTGTTGGTGGTGGTAGCAGTAGTGGCGGTCGTCGCACAAGTGGGGACGTGAGCGCAGGCGGCACGGCGAATATCGCGCGCCTTCGCAGACAGACGGTACCGAGTCGGGCGAACGGCAGCGGCGCCGACGAAATTAGCGCCAGTGGTGGCGACGGTGGTGCCGTTGCGGTAGCCGCTAGTGCCGCGTGGAATACGACTACGCTGACCGTTGACGCGACGACCGTAGCCCAGCCGGAGCTTATCGCCGACAATCGCAGCCCGAATCCGATGACACCGAATGGAGCGTCTATGGAAACAGGCGAGTCTCATTTACTTCTTCTCTCGTTTTAAGCGTAGCTAGAGAAACTTTTTGGGAGGGGGCGGCTAAAGCTCCATGAACTGAACCTCTGGTGTGAGGGCCATCGCAAGGGCATAATACTCGCGGTAGCCCCTGCTTCGCCATTTCAGAAACAAATCTATCCTCGAAGAGGAGGCGGACAATTTGATTGTTGTGGTGGGTAAGGCTCTTGACTTGAATTTCTTTCATTTTCCTATGTGTGATGTGATCTACATGTATGCAATCTTTTCTTGTGTCGGAAATATTAATATCGAGCCGATGATTTGCTTTTGATGGAGGTAGATTTTATGAGCATTTTACAAAAAAGCTCTTAATGTGTTGAAAATTGACTGCGATATGGTAATTTGAATTTTCAAGTACCTAATTGATTAATTCTACTTTTGAGAAAATCAAGTTCGATGTTATATCATTTTCAAAAACAAAACGTAATTTCTCAAGAACTGCCGAATTGATTTTTATGAAATTTTCATATGTTCAACCTGAAAAGGCTAAAATCGGCTACCATCCAGGACTAGCAATTAAACGATGGTTTTCCTAGATATTCATGAGCGAATAACTTCTTTACTTGAGACTTTCTGGCAATTGTAACTTGTAAGAATCACTTCTTTCATTAATAATTGTATGCGTAAAAATGCTTTTGTAGTTTGTAGGTCCGTAGCGAAAGAAAAATTCCAAAGGGTGCAAACTGCTGATCAGGGAAGGCAAAATTTTTTTATAAATTGAAAATTTAGCAAAAAATGTTTTGATTGTGACTTTAAATTCAAAATTCAAAAAAACATCGTTGAATGGGCTTCTCTCTTTCTTTTTTTCAATTAGGGGAAAAATTGAAAATTTTGCGAGGATAACATTGCTCATTCGTCCCCTGAGTACCGGCATGGTAGTCACCTTACTCGTTTTGTTGGATAATTTGAAAAAATTGCTTGCAAGCCAATAAGATTGAGAAAAAAACGTCCCGAGTGATGAAGCTGAGCCTTTTCATTGAGAAGTAAGTGAAGAATAAATTCGGTCCTTGCTTTTCTATGGCTCTTTTAGTTTTTGAGAAAAATAGAAAACACATTTGAATATTTTATTTTGCATCTTTGAGAGAATCCACTTTTCCAGTGAAGCCGGCGGTACTATTTGTTCAAAGGTGTTTGAATTTCATCCGCCCCCCCTACTTTTTGAGGTACTTCAGCTCATCAGATCTTTTTCTAAGTTACCTACTGTTATCTATGCGAATCTAAGTTCGTTTTACAGTGTGTACCGTCATTTTTCATTTCATAGTATCCATTTAGTAGATACCCTTTACTAGGATATTTGCGTTGTAGCACTTCTTGGTTACCCAGCCGATATGTAAAAAGTTTTTTCGAATATTTTCTTACTTATTTTTCAGTTCGAAAAATATACCCATAATAGAAAGATCTGGTTGCTCGTCTGGCTCAGTAAAATCTTGGCTCCTATACATGTTTTGTTGTTATTGACTTCGCCTTGTCGTCAATATATACTACCTATAAAAGACTCGTGATTTTTTATGGGTTCGAGTATATAGTATGCTCGTACAATGTTGGTCAGGAGAATGTAGGCAATGTGGGAAGTAGAATTTTTTTCAGTTCCTACTTTTTTTTTTTTTTTTTTTTTTTTTTGGACGGGTCGTTGTGTCGGGTGAATGAATCGAGTCGAGCGAACGAAAAATCTTTACCGGCTACACGTATATTAAGGCGAATTATTCCTAGCCTAACTACACTATTTTTTCTCTCTCTTTTCATACTTTCTCCTCCCCCTACCGTCTTTCTGCTTCACAATTTTTTTCTTCTTCAATTTTTTTACTTTTTTTCTTCTTTTTTCTTCGCTTTTTTTTGTTTTGCTGCCATCCTCAGCAGACTTTGGCGGCGTTGGATCTCTTCTCGTACCGAGGGCCTATAAATAACCAAACGTTTTCGGAACTCGGCGAACTTGGTGTATGGCCCATCGGCACATCGCCCGAGCAAAAAACGACGGCGACGGCGACGACGACGAGGAGAAGATAGACAGAGACAGAGTCTACGTACGAAGACAGAGAAAGCTCGAAAAACTGGCAAAATGAAGCGGCAGAGAGAGAAAGATGGAGTGAGAGAGATGGTGAGAGAGGCTTTTAACCGAATACACGGTCAAATATTTGGGCCGTGCCGAGTTTACACGACGACAGTGTGTGTGTGTGTGTTTCGCCTTCGTTGTTCGATATCCCCCAAACTCTGCCCCCACCCCTGCCACGATTTTGCTGCCCCACTTCCACCCTGTAGCACTGTAGCTGCTGTGTGTGCCCCCTTTCGACCCCTTTTCTGAGTATCATCGTGCCGATACCACCATTATCGCGATGCTTGAACGACTGCGAGCTTTTTTTTTTTTTTTGCTCATCCAAAGTGTAAAACACAACGTATTTTCTCAAAATTTGCAATATTTTTCCGCGAAATTGGAGACATTTTCCACCTGCGCCGATGGTGTTGTCAGCGACCTTTGAAATTACACATGCTCAGATGTGGAGGACGCATTCCTGGAATCCGTCGTAGACGGTCAGGTTGACTGATGATTTGAAATGAGGAGTTGACGAATGTCCAGTTAACCTGTGATTAATCGGATTGTATAACACACCACTACGTAGATTCAAAATGTGTGCGAGTCATCTGACGGTAGTGCCAACGTTGAGCAAAATAATTTCAACTGTGGGCAAGAAATTTTAAATACCTGTGCGTTTGCAAACCATATTAGCAGCAGACTAGAAACTGCATACCTGCAGATCCATTCCAGGTCTGCTGAACATGTTGACTCTCTATCGTCCAATGAGCTCAGAAAAGTTGAGAAAGTCAACAGTAACAGTTGAAAAAGTCAAATCTCATGTCAATTTATTGAAAAGATATAATGCATTATAAAATAATTATGTACACCCTCAGTATGTTTTTTTCACATTTAGACTCACACACATACACGCACACTCACACCCACATGAAATACTTTTTGGTTTATGATACTTACTAGTAGAGGAACAGAAGACTTGGAGGCTTTTTTTGGATAAAATTTCAACAATTCACCCTCCCTAGCAACGCTGTATCTCCTATTCATGAAATAATTTAGGTCTGCTGTTCTTCCGTTCGTCTCAAAAAATCTGTAGATAGTGAGCGGCGCTGGGACTGCTGGGACTGCTGGGAGACTGTTGAGCTCTAAATGAAGCCAGAAATGAAATGTAAATCGAATTTAAGTATTGGTACTGCAGTCAATTAGAAAAATTGACCAAAAATTGAATATTGGCGTATTTCTGATTCTGTCGGGGTTTTTGTAGCGATAAGGAACCTAAAGGAGAGAAAGTTGTAATGAAATGAGTCACGTGTAAAAATTCAAATTATGTGTAATTTTTATACAACTTTGAAAATTTGAGATTCAGTGACAGAAACCAATTACGCTGTATTCTTTTTATATAACGAATGCTACTCCCCTTTAATGGAAAAAGCAAGTAAAAAACGAATAAGGAGCTCAAATTGAATAAGTGGTTGCTATAAATGAACGAGGGAAAATAAACAATGTCAAGGAAAGTCAATCATTTATTCTACCAAATGACAACTGAAATTTTCTCATCATCGAAAAGCTTGAAATGAAATTTTCGTAAAGATATTTTATGGAAATATATATTAATCCGAGTAATAGAAATCAAAATACTTGGAAAACTGAAAAACGAGAGAAATCTAAATCTCTTCGAATCGAAAAAAATGACTTTGAAATCACTAAAGGAATTATTTTGAGAATTTATAATTAACTTTTGTTTTTCTTTTCAGTTCTTCACTTCTTTCTTCTGTCCCTCCTCATATTCTTCTTTCTTTATTAACGCCAACGAGCTTGAAAATTGAAATTTAATTTGTTTGCTGCTGTCCATTGCGATCCAGCAACCAAAAATGAATGCATAATGAGTTGCTTCGTTGAGAGAGAAAAATTGTATAAGAAATTATGGTAACGAGATACTGGCGGGATTAAATTAAAATACACAATTTTTTACGAAGTAATTTAGATTCTTGGGTTTGAATTGTCTGAAACATGGAGTCGTTGTTTCGTTGCTGCGCGAATGAGAGCTTTGAGCGAGTATTCTGAGGCGAAGTGAAAAGGAAAACTCACGAAGAGAGTCTGAAAATTGTCTTCAAAGGTTGCATGTAGAAAGAACGTCGAAAATGTAGATACCGATGTTCTGCTTTCGACTTCGATTGACGAGTCATGAATCTATCCGTCGCATATTATAAGTTTAGGCCAATCAGTTGAAAACTTCGTTGGTTTTTGCTCCTTGAAATTCAAATTCATCTTCGGCCCAAGTGCAAAAGCTGCTGAGCCCGCAAAATATTAGCATATAATATTTTGCGCTTGAATGATATGTTTTCTAACCCTGTAATGGTATATCAGCCATAAAATGAGTAGTAATAGTTTTGGGACTTGGCAGGTTTCGGTCTTCAGTCGCCAAATATCCCTTTTTTCAATAACAAATTGAAGATATACGAAACTTCAAGAAGGGTATAGAGATCGTCAGAGAAGAAATTTTCTTGTCTCATTGGTACTCAATTTCCGTAAATAAATGAAAGATTTTCTTCGAGATTGAAAAAGCAAGTGGCAAATGTTGGACTGTGCTGTGGTCGTTTATTCAATCAACTTTTCGAATTTTTTAATGAATTAATGGAGATTTTGATAAGAAAGAAGAAGAGTAAAATAAGAAGTTGCGCGAGTTCAGGAAAAGCGAATGTTGTTCGAATGAGTATGCGAAAGTGCCTCCACCAACTTCTCGATGTACTCACTTATGCACGCGTCAAGGTCGTCAGAATTCCATCGACTGCGATCAGCATTTGCACGAGTGCGCCAAAAGGCTGTACCCTCCGTATAGTATAGGTACAGTATAAGTTCTGGTGAGAATTAATCATCGGAATATTCCGTACGCAGCTGACAGCATAATGTACACGAGAGTGACATTATGTAGTCATTCACCGCACTGTGATGACTGATGACGATAATGGCTTCAGGCGCTTTTTGCAGAAGAGCGTTTCGAGCGATGACGTTGGGCATGCGGACCAAGGTGGACGGATGTGGCGAAAAGAGGTTGCTGCGGGTAAGCGGGTGGTGACGAAAAAGTGACAAAAGAATGACGAGGGGGTTGCTATATACACCGCGCCATTTCGCATCCGCCGCACACTTACGCGTACTGCTGGATCGTCTTTTTTCACTTTTCGCACACGGTTCGACGTTGGTGAGGGGTGGTGAAAATGGCGTGAACGACGTTCCATATAGACTGGAGTGAGTACCGAGTATTATGGGGTGAGCAAGTGCTGGTTGGTTGAGGGGGTTTCGAAAATTGTGGATGAGCGAAAGCGAAAGATTGAAGTTCGAAGGATGAAGAGGAGGAGGAGGAGAAGGTGAAAGACGCGCGTAAGGCCGACTAAAGAATGTTAAACCTGCGTTCTCCCCTCGCCGGTGGTAGAATCACATATCGAAGTGCGATGAGGGTGGCGGCGTTGAAGACGTAACGAAGTCGACGGCTGAGCGAGAAATTGACGCCGCGTCTGCCGCCCATCCACCGGCTGAACGTCGCGCCGCGCCTCAGCTATCGTGAAATCCGAATCTCCTCTTACCGCTCGTCTTCAAATTGCCATTCTCTGTTTTCGCACACCCTCCCCCTCCCCCAACCAACGGCTAGGCAGGTTGTCGGGCTTTTAAACAGCCGTATTGAATGACGCGTGTTTTTCGCAAAAAGGTGATCAATATTGTGCGGCGCGAGGTAACTTTTCGATATTTTCCCCATTTTATTGCCGTAATAACGTATTCAGCCCGCTCCTCCGTCGGTCAGATCCATTACGCTAGTCCGTCGTGTGCTGTACGTCGGTAAGTTTTCGCATCTACGAGTACGAGAGAGGGTGAAAAAAAAAAAAAAGAAAATGAAAAAAATGAAAGGACGACACGACGTACATTGGCCACCCCGCAGCAACTCCCGTTTTGTAGGATGAAGGACGACGACGGCGGTTCGGAAAATTGTGTGTGTGTGTGTGTGTGTGTGTGTGGGTGAAGGGGGTCAAATGGTGGACAGCGTGGCGTGAAACGACGGCGCACCGTGACTTCGGCGGGGTTGACAGCAGCAACAGCGACGGCGGGCTCTGGTGGTTATGTGGATGCCACTTCGTCTCCCCTGTTTTCTCCCCCTCCCCACTCTTTCCTCGCCCTTCCAACGGCATCGCTGAGCGTGTACCTTTTGTCTGACCTGCAGTGGAGCTGCTCGTGCACGTGCTCGTCCCCTTCGCCTCAGTAGGCTCCCCTGTCTGACCCCCTTGAGATGCGTCTCGCCTCTCGGTATTCTGGTACGCATGGCTTTCTCCGAGTGCGCGGCTCACCTATACATATGTATACAGACTAGACTTCTGTTTGTTTTTCGGCTGTGTGTTGAATGTTGGAGTGTGCGTCTGGTCGCCGAAAGCGGATAAGAACTTTGAGAAGGTTCGCAGCGGAGTGACTGGCGAGCAGTAGCAGGCAGCGTGTGGAAGCAGTGCCACAAGCAAAAATGTGTGACGTCTGCTGTGTCCGAGTGGAGAAAATGAATCATTGAGATATTCTATATAGAATGCAAGTGTGGGTTTGAATTTTCAATTTCAGCTTGATATTTTGACGAAGATTTTTTCCAACTTGTAAATGTTTTTAATCGAAATTGAAGAGTTTCCCGAGTGAGTCAAATGCGAAAAATCCATTTTTGAGACAGTGGCGCTGCCAAAAAGGAGGTCCTTCAGTATCCTCAGCTCTTCTCATTTGAACCCTTGATTTGGTTTTAGTGACTTGGATGGTGAACAGAAAGAGGCTCATAGTTATTGTATTGCTCAGTGAAATTTGGAAGCGTGAAATGTATAAAAAAATTATGCTCACTTTTTTTCCCTTAAAAGTGACATGTGTCAAAAATTACTCATTATATCAAACGCTTTTTGTACCCATGTTATTTTCAATGAAATTATTTGATATTTGCCTGCTCAAAATTAATGAAACATGTTACTCCGATGGCAGTATTTTGATTTGTAAGATTTGAACGTGTATAAAATGAACAGAGTTTCCCAAGTTGGGTTAGCAAGCCAGCACCAGTTGAACTCTTCAACTTGAAACTAAAAATGCTTCGATTACATTCTGTTCCGAATATTTATTATCTTATTCAACTTGATTCTGATGACTTTATGCTTGGAATCATTTTATTGCTGAAATACACGTGTAGAATTTGTCAAGAAAAATCAGAACGTACAATTTTTCTCAACTTTTTTCTCATCTAGCTAATTCATCTCGAAAATTAATGACGGAAATTCCAAGTTTGAAAATTTTATTCTTGAGAGTTATGTTGAAATTATTTTAGGCTGATGTGCGCATGTATCTAATTAGGGGATCTTGATGTCGTTCTATCGTAAAACGATAAGTATTAGTCTCCGGCACCCAGTACCATACCCACCTATATATGATGTAATATTCCCTCCCCAATGGACGTTGACTTTAATTTCCTTCTCGTTAGAGTTCTACTTTCGTCGACAAAAAGTTGCGCTTGAAAATCATTCGAAGGAAATGCACCCTTTCGACGACGTCATTATTGTGACCCTATCCCTTTTTGTCTTCGATTGTTAGCTGGAAGCTTTTATTTCCTTTGTTCGCTTAATGTAGGGTTGTGTGATGCGGGCTGGGCTACGGTCTTCGATTGCCATGTAAGATGATCAGTGCTCGGTAATCAGCATTCACATATGAGGGGTTAACCGGCAGCATGTTAAGGCTGCATAAAAATAAGGGTGGAAAATATTGGGGTAGGGCTCCGCATCGGTCGATAATCAATATTACCAACCCCACAGCTGCATACTGCATTGCTTATAGTTGCTCTTGGATGCGTTTTTTTAAAAAAAATTTTGTGTTTCCCTCCTTTTTTTTGTGTGTTTTTATTGTTTCATTTTAAATTAGTTATTTGAATTGATTCGTCGAAGTTATCATGTTTTTCGTTTTTCGTTTCATTTTTTTACATTTTTAGTAACATAAAATTAGCTGGGTAGTTGAATAAATCCTATTGCACTAGTACGAGTACATCCGTCGGGAACACTACTGAAAAATTCTTTTACTCGTTTGTGTTTTTGTATTTTTTTTTTTTTGTTCCATCTGCAAGCTAAATGTACGTCGTGCCTTACGTCTAGAGTCTAGACTCTCGAATACAGTCCTCGCATTGCAATCATTTTCTTTCTTTCTTCTCTTTCTTTGTAATTGACATCGATGTGGGAAATAGAAAAGGACAATAATCATTGAAGCTGGCGTCGACACCACTCTTCAAGTACCCACTTCTGCCATCACACATTTCATCTATGTGACACACAGGCGAAAAACGTCTATTGAAATTGAAAGTTTTTGCACGTGGAAAACCATGTAAGCAAAATGATTCTACCTTGTTTTTCCCTGTTTGCATTTTGCGTCATTGTAAATTCGCCGTAAGTTTTATCAGATGGATCGTGTGCATCTTTGTGCATCCGATGGCGACCAGCATATTATTAGCCGTATATGTATGATGAGGATACGATTTTGCAGATTTTGTTGAGGAAGGTCATCACTTATATTGATGAAGAGAAAAACGTTTAAGCTGCTACCTGAGCTGCATATAATACTCGTATTGAATTATTAAGTTCAAAATGAATTGTATTCGAATAGTTGAAATTTTGTTATTGGAAAATCGTCTTGGCCTGTTGTAAAATTTCTTTTTTGCGAAGCCATTATTTACGTTTTTTTAAATCTGTATTTTGGTCGTTGACATTATAATGCCAGTTTCGCACTGGAAATTTCAGTCGTGAAAGTCGGTTCTTTCGTTTATAAATCTTCTGCTTTTTCTTTTTATCCCTCCTCAACCTTCCGATTCGCACTACATTTATGGTCTGTTTGTTACAGAGCGCATTTTTCATCGCTATCACGACTATATGTTATTGAATTTTCCAAATTCTGACTTATAAATTACAAAATTTTTTGGAAAAGTTGACTATACTTGCTCGTATGTTTTGAGAGAGCAAAACTAAAACGAAAGTTGAGAGGAAAAAAAATGAAAACGTGAATGATGAATGTTGTGTAACTGCGTCAAAGCGTGTAAATCGAACTAAAATAAGAAAAACGGAAATAATAACACTTCTTTGATACATTTTTTTCCTGTGGAAAAGCGTTTTCTGAAAAGTATTTTTTCTTTATTCTTGACATAATTTTTTCGTTTTTAAGGCTGCCAGTTGAAGTTCTAAAAAGGAAATCGTGTAGGTGCCTCGAGCTTTGAATTTTTTACATAACCTTCCCTCTATAACCTGAAAAGTTTTTTTTAAATAGGTATTTACATGTACATTTACATAATACTAAAAAAAAAAGTATAACTTTTCCGTGCTCTCTTTTTACTGGGCCGCTGACACATTTATTGGTTCAACACGTGAGGAATATTAATCTGTTTTTACGATTTTGGACCAACATGTCCTGTAGACAGATGCTATATGAGAGTTAGCTATAGTTTTCGATATTAATTATGATGAAAGTATTTGAATGAAACTCATAAAAAGTTTTCCTTTCGACGAGCGCGATTATTGTTGAGAATCTTGTGAATAGTGGGTGTGCAAAGAGGATGTTTAGCTAATTTAATGTGGTATGTGGAGAATTCGCTCACATTGTTTTTTATTTAAATTGAATTTTTCTTCATCAAATAGCCGTCGAAATTTCGCTGTTATTTAATTTCATGTTGGGACCGTGTTTTGGGGTGTTCCGTATATGGAAATCCGTTATAATACCGATTCTACGTATGTTCAAGACATATACATACGTATTATTTATTATGAACTCCATTTTAGAACAATAATTTTGAGCCACAGTATGAATCCTGATTGGAAATGTGAGTCAAGTGCAGAAACTTGGATTCCGAAAGTGTGCACCAAGTGATCAATTTCTTTTTCAAAGTCCTCGATTTTCTCCACAAAATATGGAGATAGAAAAAAATTTTCTTGCAAAACTGTGGGGAATTGGTGAATTTGAAAAACTGTATTTGAACCATCTTCTTGAGACTCACAGGTTGCGGGAGCTTTAAATTTTTCTCATTTTTTGAAAAATATATATTATTTTTGCACTTGGTGCACTTTGGAATTGAGCTCTTCAATTTATTACGTTACCAAAACAAAGCTAGACCTTCGCTGGCATTGAAGATTGATTGTTCTGTGTACTCCTTGTTTTTAGAGTTACCGAGCCATTTGATCCCTTCGTGTCTGGGTGAGGCTGAACCGTTGAGCAGCTGCTCATATTTGGTTAATTCGTCGATCATATCGGAAAGTTATACCCTTTTAGATCTACGTGGGTCCGGATCCTGTGTATCGAATGTTTGGTTTAATTATATTGTCGTTATAGAGATCAGTGCGATGAAATGAAAAATATTCAGTCTTATCGTATTAATATCAAAAAAGTCCGTTATTTTTAATTGAAACGGATTGGGTGTACCGTCATTAGTTAATTCCCATGAAATAACTGTATGGTTTAAGTTGCCATTAGTTCTCGTGAATTTCGGTAAACATCTTGTTTGTGGTCGGTGGCTAATTTATTCGTGCAAATTATCTACGCGTATGGCGTAATGTATATTGGGGCCTACATTGAATAGATGTTGGATTGTATATAAGTGTAGAATATATTACGAGATGTACTCTAATTCCTAAATTTTGCGAATTATATTCAACATGTACACAGGTATCTAATATACATTTGTGGTGTTTTTCAGGTGAGCTATCGCATTATATTATCATCAATCTTTGTGACAGAAGATGTAGAATGGTGAGTAAACTTTCATCTGCAATTATAATAATTTTCAATTAAAGTTTGGGTAAATTTTCATACCTTCTTATGCTGATGGATGAAGAAATGCGTCGAACTAGTTTTTAGCTTTTATTACTCGTATATAAATTAGACCAAGACATCCGTGCTGTATACCTTGTCTCTCGCCCTGTCAGAAATTAACGTTAATGTGCTGTATCCTGCTCGTTTCCTTCTCATGATTAATATCACAGAAAGGTGAAGTTGTAGAAGAAATTTTGCAAGAGACACATTGGAGTTGACTGGAATATTACCTATTACTGTGTGAGGATATTTCTTTTTTTTCATTGATAAGATTTCATTTTAAAGTTTCTAGTAAAAATAAATGGGTCCTTGCGAGTCTTGAAGCTATAGGGAAATACGGTGAATACCAATAATGGATTCCTTGTAGAATTTTATATAAGAAAACATGAAATAAATTCGTATTTTGTGTTCATTTGCCCAATTTAAAATAGAATATTAAATGGTGGTTAGAAAAAAACTAAAAAATTGTTGGTAAGATACTTGAAATGGTAGTAACTTTGCGAGTTTTGAAGCTATAAAGAGATGACGATCATGGTATCTCGAATTTTCCTTACGAAACAACATTATGGAGCTATTTGCAAGTGAAAAAATCCACACTACCGTCCATCAATTCCGTTCTATTGCACCCCATATCGTTAATAGACAATAGCTCCTTCGTCTGCAGGTTACCAACTGTGGAAAAATTTTACAAAGGGATCCGCAGTGCGGTGACTGCGATGCGATTTAATTTCCAAGTTTTCTACGTGACCCGAACCTATGTTTCCCGTCAATTTTCTGAAATTTAATTGCCCCCATAGGCTGTCGTCTAATACAATAAAAACTTTTAATTTTAATCGTTTTATTAATTTGGCGTGCATAATTGGTTTTATGCTGTCGTCGTCTCGACGAAGGACGAATTAATTTTTTGAATTTTGTAAATGAAAATAAGGGAGTCTCGTGCGCGCAGTAAAATCGTTTTTACGACTTTTTACGGAAGAGGTGAAGCCGTTCGAGACTGCGGCGAAGAAGCTAGTACGAATGCAATAATGAATTTAGTCTGGTAATACCGTAAAACATTTTTCATGCGAACGTGTACAAAATTTTGTTGCTATTTCTAAGTGGCATTTTGGTTTTGATAAAGGCCTGTGAAACGTTTTCAACGTGTTGATAACAGGTGGAAAGCTTGTCCTCGAGTGGTAAAAGCGATGAACTAAATGTAAACCCGTGAAGGATAAAATAAGTGTAAAAGTATACATCACTCAAATTTTTTTGTTAAATGTACGAGTAACATGTGTAAAAATAATTACACGTGTGCATCAATACTTCTCTGTCTGATATCAGCAACAGTACGTGTAAAAAATTTTTACATGAGCAAAATGTTTATTATTTTATTTGTGTGTAATTTTTTACATAATGTTATTATGTTACCTTTAATGGAATGATTCGATTTTTGCATCTCCTCGAAAACTATAAAGCCGGGAATACACTTTGCGCTATTTCGCATTTCGCGTTTCACATTTCGCCATTTCATCCTTTTTCGCGAAAAGTGTGTTGGCATTTTTTCGTGAAAAATTTTTTCACGAAAAAGGGTGAAAAAGATTTTTTCACATTTCGTCATGTTTTTCGCCTTGAGCGGTTTTTGGACGAAATCAAAAGAAAATTTCGGCGAAAAAAGTATTTAAACAAGGAGAATACATGAAGCAGGGTGAAAATGTGAAAAGTGTGTACAGCTTTTTCATGAAAAACAGTGAAAACGTGAAATAGCTGCGAAAAAGGATGAAATGGCGAAATGTGAAATGTGAAATGCGAAATAGCGCAAAGTGTATTCCCGGCTTAAGAAATAGAATGAAATATTTGAATAATTATTTTGAATTCGCATATTTTGTGATGCGTAAAAAATGTAATTTTTCACTGTTGTAGGAAAACAAAAATAAATTAAGAAAATTTTAAAATTCTACGAAGCGGGTATCCTAGATAGGCATCCTTCGACAATATTATGTCAAAGTTTCTGATAAAATCGTGCAGAACTGAGTCACTAATCAGAGTTTTCCAACAAAAACATTTTTTAACGTAATATTATCTGCATAGTCATCTCGGAATCTTAGTAAGACAGTGCGTTACATAATAAATAGTAAAATTTCTCCCTGCAGTTCCTGTAGGTAATTGTACTTGTTTTTTATTGCGATTCGGATGCTGTTTTCAAACTCTTTGTAAAAACTGAAACGTCTTCATTTCGCTTCGCATGACGAAAGAAGCGAATTTTTGTCGGGGAAAATCTGTGAAAAATAATTGCTGCACCTTCACGGGGATGTTTGAACTTTGGATTTGAAAATTTGGTCCAGATGCGGACACTCCTTTCCGGGCAGTCTCCATAACCCGCCATTTACGTTTTTATATGTCTGTCTCAACGGGGAAACATAGAACCTTCATGCTGAGTTAATAAAATCTTTGGTATCGATTTAAAGCTGTTTTACGATTCCTCAGTCGTATTACGTAGAGAAAATTACACGTGTCGGCTCGTGCGGAGTTAGGTATTTAACGAGCTTACATTGCTTCAGTTTGAGATTTTGTGTGGATTGTGGACATCATTGTTCTCATTTCTTTTTTTTTTCTTTTCCATGCAGACGCTGTACCAAAAATCGTTATTATGTTTTTTCTCTCTTGCTTTCTGAGTGCGTAGAACTTTTCAAATATTGCGAGAGGAGTGGCACTGAAATTTTAGTATTCAACCCAACGAATTGCTCGAAAGTTGACGTACTCGTATTTGATGCGAGAACCGTCGACAACGAATCCGCTTATTTAATCAAATTAAATTAAGTAACGGAATAAGAGAATTTCAGCTGGAGTAATCATAAATTCCCTTCTATGACATTGTACGAGTATTTGTGAAACACTTGAACTCGAATGAAATTGGAGACGAAGTTATTTGCCTTAAACAAAGTTATAGGGGTTTAAATGGAGACGCGAAGAGCTTTTTTGAAGTAATACACGAATAAAAGCACCGAAGAATGGAACGTGTCGGCACAATTTTGAAATACGTAGAAAAGTGAAGGGAATAATTTACCATCAGAAGCATTGAATTTTTGCTTTTCTTTTCCTATTTTCTTCCGCGCCGCACCAATTGATTTTCTCAACATTTTTTTAATACTTACCTGTGGTATAAGTTTTCATCCAACTTTTTCCAATATCCCTTCCCAATTTCGAACTGATTTTGCGGCGATAAAGCTGCATTGGGGTTCTTGAAGCTAATCAGTACGACGCAATTTCATTTTTGATTACCTCTTTTCCTCTCTGATTAAGTGGTTAATAATAAATGCAGGAGACAACAACAAATTATCATTCTCAACCTAGTTCAAGTGGTTTCACTCCCAAAGTACGCCATTAATTTCAATGAGTTCAATTCAAAATAGATGTTCAAGCTTACACATGAACCATATTTTTATTGTCGACGGTGCGGATTGCGGAGACTGAAAGTGTTTGTATTTAAAACCCTATTCTCGAGGAATTCGAAAAATATAATTGCATTTTACATTATTATTAATTTGTTATTTCGATGTTAGCCACATTTTTAGTACAGAATTAATGCAAGGTATTTAGAATTTTCTTATTTTCTTGATTCAGTCGAAACACTTGCACCTTTTCTTACAACTGGTATTTTCATTTTTGTTAATGAATTGCACGCGAGTATCGTCTGTGCGATAATAATATTGCCGACGGTAGCACTTGTTTTCGTGTTATGTCTTCGCGTGAAATTTCTACTAATACCGAGTGATTTTTATCGCCGTCGTCTGACGTGAGCGACACTCGAATTGGGTTAAAGCCACTGTATCAGTAAATATTTTGTCTTTGTAATGATGTTTACATTATACAATTCTCGTTCATTAGTTGCAAGAAAGAAGAGGAATCATACCGGGCACTGATATTCGTAATAATAGTAGAATAAAGAAGGTAGCTCTAGTGCTCGTATACTTCAGAATAAATTATAAGCCTCCTCGAAAAGTTTTTCTACTTTTTGAGAAACGAAGGAGTGTGGATTTATGACCGTATTTCATAACTGTGGTAAAATCATTGGCGTTAGTTAGGTGGGGTGTGTCGTCAGTGGTAGAACTAAGGGGCGGCCAGAGGAGTGACGGTCTTACCAGAAAAAATTTTCTTCTCGCTGGCAAAAAAGTTTTCTTCCGAAGATGAAGTAAAAACCTGTAAAAAAGAAGAAAATTTATTATTTTTAGATTTTTTTTTGGTTCCCTGATCTTCTCTAAAAAAAGCTTGTTCCGGTATTGTGTATCCTCATTGAGAAAAATTATGAAATTAATTTCTCGTCTTTATAACTCATTCAATTATTTTTCAATCGAAAACTTACTTTTTTTTTTCAATTTTGAAGCTTGCATCCTCTAAATCTGTTACCAAAGCCATTTTATATATTCCTAATATGACTGAAACCACAAAATGAGAAACCTCTAGCACGGAGCTCCGGAGCCGATGAATATAACTTTATAGGAAAGTCATGGAAAAAGGCCACAATTTTCGTTTTCTTACGAAAAATGAATTGAGAGTTACTAAAGCCAATTTTTGTTGGCCTTATCAAAGTTCTGAATTGTAATATATTTTGGAAAGAAAATTTTGTAAACCAATTTTCAGTTCGTACTTCAATTTTACTATGTTAGCTCGAAGCTAGTATAAAATATTCTGCGACCAACATGTTATATCGTTTCCTTTTTCGACTCGTGCATTCGCCGATAAATGGGCTCGCTGTACGAACGCCTACCAACTCCTGGTTAGATTACCCTACTGATTCCTTGTTACGAATTGTCATGTGGAGTTGCTAATAGAGGAATACCGATACGACATTTTTTCTTTCGTGTTGCTGTAAATTTTTTTGCTCTCTTAATTTTTTTCTCTTTGATTTTCGTTTTCAATGTTTCGAGTACATGTTCAAATAATAAGCATAGGTATAGGTACGTGTATTTCTCTCTCGTATCCCGCAAAAGTAAATCATTCATGGAATTTCTGAAAACCGCATTCACGGTTAATTTTAAGTTACTGCAAATTATTCCTTCCTATCACCACGTGTTGATCAAAAGAGTTGACTGGTGAAATTGAGGTTGAGAGGAGAAAAATTTTATTCCCTGAAATCGCATTATTCTCATCTAGCAACCCAATGGGCAAAAAATGAGAATTTTATCCGTTGTCAGTCCGTTTTTATTTTCGACCATCGGATCTGAAAATTTACAGATATTTTTGTCATCTTGATTATTTGTCCAAATCCGTTTGTAAAACGGATTTCCTGATTATAATCAGTGATAATTTTTGGGCAATTTTTCTAAATCCGTTTGTAAAACGGTTTCACGGATTATAACCCAGGCCAACAAATATGATAAAACAGCCTTCACGGAAAATAATCCGGACTTATTTCCGGCAAGACTTATTATAATCCGTTCGAAATCCGTTTTAGAAGCCGGAAAACAGGAAAATTCCTGGTTATAATCCAGAAACGGATTATAACCCGGAATAAAACGGATCCGTTTTCAAAATATTTTGCTCGTAGGGAATCAGCATTATGACTCAATTTTGAAGTTTATTTGCTCAAGTATTGTTGCAGTTTGCAGTTATAGTATTTTAACATTATAGGTTTGTACTCGTCCTATAGAACTATTAGACGTGAGAAGAACTCATGTTCTAAAAAAAAGTATTTAAAAAAGGATCGACTTTATTCCGTTTTTGAAAAATATTGTTCAATTGGTTAGGCTACAATAATTATTTACCTAATACAAAATATTGAAAGTATAGTAGTGCAAAGCCCAAAAAAGAATTTTGTATTCTTCAGTTTTGTAAATGTAAGTTTGTCTCAGAAACAGTTCTCCGCTGCTTAGATTTAGACGATCAAATTTTTTGAATTTCTCGACAATCCGAGTTGATCGTTATTCTCACTCATATACGTACAACTTGGCATTGAAGAGTAATTTCGAGTGGAATTTCATCCTTTAGATAATCAAAAAGATATTTGCATGAGTTTTCCTCCACGCTGCAAAAAAGTCTTTCTCCCTGTTGAAGTGAGGAACTAAATAATTTTCATTAAGCGTTTGGTTTTATTACTCGCAAGAAGAAAGAAAAATTATGCATGGTTCGAAAAAAAAAATTGTTCTTCAAGGACGAAGACTGGGTAAACAACAATAGAGGCCTTTGTCTGGACTCTGATTCTTCAGCGTTTGTACGATGGTTCGTGACGTCGCCCAATTGTCATGTCTGCGCTGGCCAAAAAAGCCGTCTATATCGGCTGAATTATTCAGCAAAAACTTGAGCGTTTTTTTTTTCTTTTATTTCAAAAGTTACGAACTTAAGAATAGAGTCTAGAATCCAAATAACGTTACGCCAGACGAGGGGTAGAGGAAGCTGGGAGAAAGACAGTAAAAAAATCGTCGTCGGCTCGTAAATTCTTTCGCTATTACGAGAGGTGATTTTTGGTCTCGTCCCATCTCCACCTTCATTTTTTTCTTTTTGTCCAAAAGAAATTTTTTTCTCAAGTTCGTATTTCTCTTTGACCCTTTCCTTACACCATTTTTCTGAATGTCTCTTTTTCTTGTCATCCCCATGCCCATCTTTTTTTGCGTTCGTTTTTTCGTGTAAGTATTTATCTGGTGGAAAAAAAAAAGTTGAATGATGAAGAATGAAAGGAAAAAGTTGGAGGACGACGAAACAAAGAAGAGAAATTGCTGTAAAGGATTTAGAGGATTGTTCGAGTGACTTTGGAATGAGATGAGGAGCAGACATAGACGAAGTTGGCGAAGGCCCATCAATTGTAACAAATAAATAAATTGTTTAGCACCTACAGCCTATCAAGTTGAATTTTTATAATTCAGCTAATACAGCCCATTAATTGTAGTGGAAAAGTACTTTCAGCGACTAATCTGTTATGCCAATCTTTTCTTCTTGAGCAGTTACAGTCTATAGTTACACGAGAGTATATTTTTTCATCTATTACAGCTCTCAATATATTACTCTGAAGTGTTTTTATTTTCAAGCAGATATGGTCTATTAATTTGATCGGGTTCTCATTTTCAGCAGTTGCAGCCAAATATACAGAATTTATTTTTAGAAATTTATTTTTGAGCAAATATGGCTATTAGTATTAGCGGAATATCACATTTAGCAACTGTAGCCTCGTATGCAGAATTTGGCGGGGTTGAGACCAGATGTGCTGGGGTCGGTTGGGGTCATATGGGGGTAAAAAAAAAACCGCGGAACCAACAAAAATACTTGCAGGGCCAACAGAAAAACCTGCAAGGCCAAAAAAAAAACCTGGGGGGGCCAACAGAAGAACCTGCGAGGCATAATAAAAAAAAAGTTGCGGGGTCAACAAATACAACTGCGGGGCCAACAGAAAGAGTTGCCATTCTGTAAAATCGATCCGCACGTCTGCACAGAGAGAAGAGGGGGCACTAAAAATTGCTAAGAAACTTTGAAACGAGGCCAGATAGGCCAAAATGGGCGCGTAGGCTTACATGACTACTCAATAATACGAATTAAGCGGGATTAAATAGCTTATACGTTTGAATTTTTTACTGAACATTACTTGATGATGGTTCTTTTTATTTATTTTTATTTATTTATTTTTTTTTTTGGACGAAGATTGGTTCGTTCTCGGCCCCACATCTTTCTTCTTCGTCGTATTTTAGGGCGAGGGGTACAATACTGGCCTTAGTGAGGCTCGAACTTGAACCAAGTTCAATCTCGAATTTTCAACATGCGAGTAGTATGTATTTTCATTTTCAATCTAGTTTATGTTTGAACCCCACTTGAGCCAGTATATTGTAACCCACAACCGGAGTGGGAGTGTATGGGAAAACCATTTGTAAAACTGCTGTTTCAAATACTTCGTAAGTTCATTATTTTCATGCATTTCCCGATATCACAGGCGAAACAATTTTACCCTCGTTTTACATTTCGCTCTAAACGATGGAAAAGTTTTGAAAAGAAAAAGTCTCCGCTTCATTAATAATCTGGCGCCTGTTCTACACGTTCGCGTGTTGCGAGTGATGATGTAGTAAAAGTCGCTGGTACGCTGGTAAACAAAATTTGATGTTGATTTTTCAAAGTGCAGAAATAGGTACTACGAAATTTTAACGCTAACGCAGTTCCATCCCTCCTCGCTTTCGGCCTTTGATGGAAATTCGCATTTTCCATTTAAACTTATATACGTCCATATTCGCTCGCTTTATATCGCATATAATATATCATGTAAGTACATCGTTAATAAAAGAGAGTAGTTTGGAGGACGGACAAGGGAGGGTGAAAAATTTACAGAGGAATGCAAAACAAACAGAAAAAACACACGCACTCGCACCAATGAAGAGCTGATGGGGCACGAGTGCTTATCGACTGGTGCGAATAAAATTGTCGTAAACGATATCGGAGAGATGTGTTGGTTGATGGTGGAAGGGCGGGTGAAGAGGTCTGGTTGGGTGAATAGAGGGTAAGATGAAGAGATTGGTGGTGCGGTGTGAATCTAATTTCGGTGATGGAATTTTTTGGGAAATATGCGAAGCACGCCGGTGTAATTTATATCGTACAGCACTACTTTTTTTTTCTTTTTTCAATAACGGCTGCTACAACACAATCGAATTCAGAAAAAGATTTTTGGCCGATTGACGTGTCTTTGTCGTATATTTTTGGAGCAGTTTCGTGTAGTTTGTAGCAGGTTTTCAGTGCGCCAGTAATTTTGGTCTCAGCAAGGTCTCAACCATGATGGAACATGGGATAGAATTCTTTTTCGTTCCGTGAAAATTGGTTATCCGAAAAGACCAATTTCGTACTGTATATCTCTGTGGCTGAGAACCAAAGTGACCCAAGACAAAATTTAGTGATGAGAGATTTCTGAAATTATTTATGTACTTTACCTCGCACTTTCATTCTGCAAACTCAGCGTCTCAAAATAGCTACGCATTATCCTTGAAATGAAATCAACAAATACTCGAAACACGAGGAAGTGGGTGTATTTTGAGAGCTTCAACTGCTTTTTTTTTTTTTAATTTTTTTTTTGAGAACCACGATTTTGAGCTAAATATTGGGGGTTGGACATGTAGATAAGTTGATTAAAATTTTGATGTGAATCGGTTTGGTGATTGTGGTGCGATATGTCGAGTGTGATTTTTAATACAAGCTTTTCTGAGAGTCTTTTAGCCACAGTTCAAGCACCTACAATATAGCTGAAATTCGGACTCGGGTTCGGTATTAACTTGAAAATAAATTTATCGAGGCTTGAAAAAGTCGATGCTTGCCAACTGAAAATTCAATAAATCGACTGTAAATAACGTCTTCAAAGGCTGTATCGGAAACCTGCTTTTTTTCCCGAGAGTTTGCTACGTCGTCAGACTATCTTAAAATTCTCGTCCTTACTTCCTCGCCTCTCGCAATTCGAATCGGATTTTTTATCGGCTTTCGAGAAAGCGCGGTATAGGGACTATAGGGTGGCAGCTCTGCGAGCAAGTTTAAGAAACGACGAGTAGAGGCGAGGAAATGAAAACGAAAAAAGAAATTAGGTAATCGGGGCGCAAGTCATTCAACGGCTGGCTTTGGCTTACGTGTCACTGAAAAATTTCATCGACTATCGCTGCCGTGCTAATCTTGCATAATAGTCGCCCGTCTTTTCGTAAATCAGTGGATTTTATTTTGTCGGTCGACGAGGACGAGGACGTTGGTGGTGGTGGTGGTGGCGGCGACGACGACGATGACGATATAAACATTCGGCTGATGTTTTCAAAAAGAGAAAAAAAAGATTGGCAAATTTATTTTGGTCGTGGGCCCATTTTACGTGCCTCGACTACGATCCGTAGGTGCGTCTGCTGTGCGTCCCACCCTTTGCTTTTTCATAAGCTGATGTGCCTATATTTACAGATAGTAATTATGTGAAATCAATCATACGAATATAAATCGCATGAACAATCGAGAGGATCGGAGCCAATTTTAGTTGGAACTAAGTCGATATTAGCCCTAGAAGTACCAGATGGCGTCATATACGACGCCATATCAAATATTGATATGCACCTATACTCACGAGACTAGAGGCGCTCAAATAAGTAATTTTTTATTCGATAAAAGTCTATAATTGTGATATTCATAATTCAAACACAGCTGCAATAAGTGTTGCATTCTGATTTCTAACTATGTTTTAGTCTTGAGGAAATTTTGCTGTCATAAATCGTCGAAATTACGAAAATAGTTCGAGCAAAACTAATCTGTGCCATGTATAAGATGCCACCTGATCGTCTGAGGTATACGAGTATATTGTAAGATGATTATGACGCCACCTGACCTCCTCAGTAGTCGAGTATAAGGTGGTTTAGTTTTTCAAGTGTTGTATAATTGTTACGAGTTGGTACTACTATAGTGTAAGGAAATTATACGTTTTGCATGTGATAACAGCTTTTGGAGCTCCATGTCGTCAGCACCCCCCCCAAAAAAAAAAATCGGTCCTAAATATGCCAGGTATTTTGTTAAGTTTTGTACCGCAAAAAAAGATTTTGTACCGGCATCCACAAAGAGTTATTCAAAGAAACGTTAAGGGGTGCTGGGGACATGCTAGCACCCCTACTTCAACCAATCAACTCGAAACTAGTCTCACTATTTTGTACTCGTTTTGTACTGTCTTGTACCGCTCTTAAGAAATTTTGTACCGCCCCCCCTTTCAAGTTATTACAAATATTGATAAGAAGTGCCGGGGACATGCTAGCACCTCCACTTCAACCAATCAACTCCAAATTGGTCTCATTATTTTGTACTCATTTTATACCCTCTTGTACTGGCCAAATGACAATTTTTACTGCTCCCCTTATTATGCTCGGATAGGGGGCTGATCTTTAAACGGGAGAAAATTTCTCTCACCAGTCTCATCATTTTGTACTCATTTTATACCGTTTTGTACTGCCAAAATAACATTTTGTACTGCTCCCCTACCTAGTCACAGATAGGGGGCTGACCTTCAAACTCGAGAAAATTGTTCCAAAATAGTCTCGTACAAAATGGTACAAAAAAGTACAAAATGAGATCATTTTGGAGCAATTTCCTCAAGTTTGAAGGTTAGCCCCCTATCCAAGCATAAGTAGGGGAGCAGTACAAAATGTTATTTTGCCAGTACAACATGGTACAAAATGAGTACAAAATAATGAGACCATTTTGGAGCATTTTTCTGGAGTTTGATGGTCAGCCCCCTATCCGAGCATAGGTAAGGGAGCAGTACAAAATATCATTTTGCCAGTACAAAACGGTACAAAATGAGTAAAAAATGATGAGACCAGTTTGGAGTTATTTCGTTGCAGTGGGGGGTGCTATTGCATGTCCTCGGCACCCCTTATCAATATTTTTAATAACTTGAAAGGGGGGGTGGTACAAAATTTTTTAATAGCGGTACAAAAGAGTACAAAACGAGTACAAAATAATGAGACTAGTTTCAAGTTGATCGGTTGAAGTGGGGGTGCTATAGCATGTCCCCAGCACCCCAAACGTTTCTTTGAATAACTCTCTGTGGATGCCGGTACAAATTTTTTTTTCTGCGGTACAAAATGAGTACAAAATTACTAGCATATTTTGGACCAATTTTGGGGGGTGGGGGTGCTGACGACATGGAACTTGCGTTTGGTATTTCGCCGAAAAACTTTCTTGAATGTCGCTACTTTGTTCAGAAAAGTTTTTAGTTCGCAGATTTTCTGTGAATTTGAGATTTTTTTTCTCAATATTATAACTGGGTATGATCTCTTCCCTATGGGCAAAATATTTTGAAAACGGATCCGTTTTATTCCGGGTTATAATCCGTTTCTGGGTTATAACCCGGAATTTTCCTGTTTTCCGGCTTCTAAAACGGATTTCGAACGGATTGTAATCAGTCTTGCCGGAAATGAGTCCGGATTATTTTCCGTGAAGGCTGTTTTATCATATTTGTTGGCCCGGGTTATAATCCGTGAAACCGTTTTACAAACGGATTTAAAAAAATTGCCCAAAAATTATCACGGATTATAATCAGGAAATCCGTTTTACAAACGGATTTGGAAAATTAATCAAGATGACAAAAATAACTGCAAATTTTCAGATCCGATGATCGAAAATAAAAACGGACTGACAACGGATAAAATTCTCATTTTCCGGATCATTTTCTCATTTTTTGCCCATCGGGTTATGGTTGAGTAAAATATACGACCCGCGAAGTTGTGTGTACATATTTGTATGATTAGCCTACGAATTTGAAAGTGGTATGTTTAATCGTCAGATTTGTTTTATTTTTGTTAATTCGTTATTTATAAATTGCTAACTTCGCGAAAATTACGCGATGTGCTCTTGCCATTGATTTTTGCCCTAGATTATACCTCGTCGTTTGAAAGAGTGCCCGATTTTATGTTTTCGTGTCATGTCTTGTATCTATGCTTACTTTTCAGTTGTTTTTTATACGGGTAGATGATTAGTCTAAAGTTTGAAGCTTTACTCACGGACTTGGCTGAATGAAAACTTTGTTTTTTGAGAGAAAGAGTTTTGCCACTCGAGAGCTCGTCGAATAGTAAACTACATCCGCAAAAAAGTCCGCATCTCCGTAACACCAAAGTTGGACTTGGATTCTTTTACTCTCGTTAGTATATACTCGTAGTTCTCAGGTCTAGAAATGAGTAGCTATACTCGATAGATGTAAAATTCACATCTGTGTTAATATACAACTACTGATAGACGTCGCGTCGTTGAAATTGTGATATTTGATTTTCTAAAAATCTTTTTCATTCGAGAAATTCCTCCTTCCATTTTTCTTCCCGAGCTTCAAATTGAATTAAAAAATTTTCTCCGAGCAAACCGTCTGAAAATTACTTCCATCTTCTATTCTTATCGCAAAAAAAGAAATTTACACTCGAATGCTTCAAAATGTTGACTTTTTTTTATTCAAACATTTTTTTCTCCTTTCAAAAAATTTACGCCTTTTACGTTAATGCTTGAGTAAATTTTTACGTTGAAGAACGAAAAAAATTCATTTTACGAAATTTTTTTTTCGACTCGCTGCTAATAACGAGGCGCGTTTTTTTCTTGTCCTTTGAAGGCGCAGACGATTTTCTGCTCTTTCACTTCGATAAGCATTGCAAATCTGAAGGTGAAGACGCTGAAAAAAAAAAAAACGAAAAAAATTTCTTTGACGAAAAAAGTATTAAGTAAGTATCTAAATTTTCAAAATAGAGGAAAAAATAGCGCTGAAGATTATAGTATTTTCATTCAATGTGACCTCAAATTCGTTAGAGCACCAATGGTTGAGTGGGTTGAGAAACAAAAGAGAGGAAAAACACAAAAACCTTGACAACGCGATGTTCGTGAAAAAGGTAGACATTCTGTCTGAGTATTGAAACGTTTCAGTTGAACACGGTGAGGAAAACAGGCGCAGGAATTGAAAACGAAGTGCAGACTTGAAAAAAATGAAAATAGGGGATGCAGCTCTATAAATCAGTCGTTTTTCCAACTGTTCATTATTTATGTAACGAATTTTCCGCCAGTGTGCGGTTCTCCGTTCTACTAACTAGAACCGCATTATTTCTTGACTTGATTTTTATCCTTTTTTCTTGAGGGTACGTACGCCATCTTATTGGTCCGTTTTGGATGTGTGTGTGTGTATATGTGAGCCATCTTCTTTCTTTCCATTTCTTTTTTATTCGTATTGTCTGGCTGATGTCGTTTTTGAATCTTAATTTTTGGCATGCGGTATGAGTCCTATTCCTAAAATAATCGTATAGTCGGCCGACTGATGTGGAATACAGATTCCTAAATACGCGGCCGCTTATATTTTGTCTGCGAATGAGAGAGACGACGAAGAAAAGGCCTTTTTTTTGTGTGTGTTTTTGAAAATTGATTTCTAATTTCTGGTAGGCATACGAGAATATATAGTGTATATGTGCTCGTGTGGTAGACGCAACGGCTCCCGAATGTACAGACTGTCTAAAAATATGTGCCAGATAAATTCTAGTTTAAATGCGAGCTGTGATTATAGACGGACGGGGAGGAGGGCGTGTCAGCTTCGAAATTAATGGTTCGTAAGATTTAATGTGCAATTTGTGGCGTCGGAAGTCGTCATATAAAATAGTCTCTCTTTGCAAGGGCGTCCTATACATAGGGTGAAAGGGGTGGTCTGAATAACCTTTTATAATCACTGCCACCCTTGAAACAGTACATATTGTAACTGTATTTGTATAACAGCTCTATGATGTAATTACAAATACGGATACGCAACTTTCGTGGCTCGGGGAACGGTTTGAACTTCGAAAAACTTTTGCTGTGGCTATACCTTTACTCTGTTATGGAATTGTAGGGTTAGACCCGACTTTACTCGACAATTGTCGCTTAAAGCCATTGGATATCTCACCATTTTGCTCCAGCTCAAATGAGAGTTCGTCTCGTAGAATTCATATCGAATATAAATGTTTTCAATATCCAACGGATATTATCGAGTTTGTTCTATCCACTGTCTCCATGGCTGTATACTTGCTATACGGTCAGTAAATACGTCGAATCATTGAAAAGCTTCTTCTCATTTGTTTTGATATTTGAAAAAATACCTTTACAAACCATTTGAAGCACGATTATGTTTTATTGTCATTATTTTATTGATTTCGCCTTCTAAAGGGATTCTGTCTACTTTTTTGACGTACGATAGAGATAATTTGCATATAAGTCAGTACTGACAATATGTGGGGTGAAGATTTTGTATATTCGAGAGAAATGATTTTCTTTATTTTATTCAGCTTGACGATGATTGAGCTGGACTTGAATAGCGTTGAAGCTTCGTACATAATTATTCTGGGATAGTTTAAGAATACTTTTTATCAGTATTATTTAACTTGGTGCCGAAAGGAAGTAGATTTTTTCCTCGTCTATGAATTGTTCTGAACCCGCCCTAAAAAAATTTTAATCTTACTTTAAACGGTTATAATTCAAGATCTATAATGAAAATTACTTTGAAAATGGTGAACTGTATCATTTCAGATAGTGTGTGTGGAGAATGGTTAAAAAAGTGTGTGTGGAGAATGGTTAGAAAACTAGTAAAATTTTATGATGTATATTAATCAGCCGAAGTGTTTTCTTGTCTAGTTACAGTTTCTCGATTACTGGATGGTTTATTGACAGTTTGATGATTTTGATTTGCAAATTAAAAAGTATTTCTCTGATAAGTAATGCCCCTAGTTGGGAGAGGCTGTGACTTGACTTCATTATACTGAAAGACATAATTTCTTTTAAATAATCCGCGCCAAAGGAATGTGGAAAACGTTTTGAATCAAGCTCTTTTATTTTTGATGAAATTTATTTCTGAAGAAGGGCCCATTGATTCCCAATAGCCTTTTCCCTGAATACGTCACAGCTAACCATCGTGTAATCACCACAAAATACTTTGCTGTCATATCCTCGTTACTTACGAAGAATACTTTGGTACGAATTACTTGATTGACAATTATAACGGTATAGTTTGCTGATGATAATTTTGTATAAAATTTTGAAATAATTAGTCGTGATAAGATAGTATATGTATTTTAGAAAAATTTGAATCCTTATTCGGCCCACTCGTTTTACCCATTATTTGTTCCATGTTTGTAAAAACTTTCCTCTTCACCTCTTTCAGCTTTTACACCTGACCAACCGTTTGAATTTATTTTCATGATTTGGCAGTTGCCCCTTTGCCACCTCTGTATTTACCCGCCGCCGAGCATCGATCTCGACGTGTGCCCTTCCTACAAACGGCCGTTTTCTCAGCTGCCATGCCCGATCCCTTGCCAGTCGATGGGCCTTTTGTCGGTTGGCGCGCATTTTCGATCAGTCATGTGCGCTAGTCCCCGTCAGCCCGCCAACTTTTTAGTATGCATCCGTAATAAGCGATCGGTATTTTCGTAGTATGGGTGGTGTGTGCGTGGAAGAATACTATACCACCCCCTTCGCGCTCTTTCCTGTGTGCCCCCGCGTCATACTCCTCGACGCCCCGCACTTCACTTAGCCTTACAGTCTTGTCTAGACTGAATAATTACGCCGGTATAAAATGCATTCGAGCGTAATGCGTGTACACGGTGCACTCTGCGTCTGCCACCCTGTCTCTGGTCGACCGAATCGTTTTTTTTTTTTACCCAGCCTGGCGCAGCGCAGCATTCGTGGTGTCTGCGTTGGCAGGAATTTTGTGGAGGAAAAACTGAAAGCGCCCGGAGGAGATGAGCCTCTGTGCGTGTTTAGCCGTAGCCGTCGGGCAAAGACGCGTAAAAAAATGAATGCAGCTGCGGTGCGGAGACGCGTGGCGTACGCGGTTGCTTTTTTATGTTCCAGCCACAGTGGGTGAGTGAGGACAAGGGTTGAACCGAGCAGGAAACGAAATCGCACGACGAGGCCGAGAGTAGAGTATAGCGAGCCGAGTGGGGCTAAATTTTCTGTCATGATTATGATTGAAGAAATATAATCACGATTGAGGATTGATGATTGAATTAATCGTGCAAATTTCAGTCATGATTAAGAGCGGAGTGTTTGTACACGTCGTCATAACCCTATGGGCAAAATATTTTGAAAACGGATCCGTTTTATTCCGGATTATAATCCGTTTCTGGATTATAACCCGGAATTTTCCTGTTTTCCGGCTTCTAAAACGGATTTCGAACGGATTGTAATCAGTCATGCCGGAAATGAGTCCGGATTATTTTCCGTGAAGGCTGTTTTATGATATTTGTTGGCCCGGGTTATAATCCGTGAAACCGTTTTACAAACGGATTTAGAAAAATTGCCCAAAAATTATCACTGATTATAATCAGGAAATCCGTTTTACAAACGGATTTGGAAAAATAATCAAGATGACAAAAATATCTGCAAATTTTCAGATCCGATGGTCGAAAATAAAAACGGACTGACAACGGATAAAATTCTCATTTTCCGGATCATTTTCTCATTTTTTGCCCATCGGGAATTCAACCATGATTCATTCAATCGTGATTAATTCAAATCCTGATTAAATCGCTCGGTAGTCCGAATACCTTCAGCCGGATACGAAACTTTTTCGACTTGGAAAATTTTTTTTTTGCTAATTGTAAGGTAAAAACTTATATGCATACAGGAAAATTCAAATTTGGCACCCCGAAACTCGTAGATATCGATAAATTACATTTTATACGATCGATCATTCCCGATGATTGATAATTAATGTCAATCATGATCGATGATTAATGATTGATCAATCATTAGCTATTCTTTATTCGCGGTACACCATATATTTTTTACGAGTAAGTCATCAACAGTGATTAGGGAGAAAAAACATTCTTCTGTAAAAGAGGATGAATAAAAAAACAGTTGACTTTTTTTTTTTTTTTTTTTTTTTTTTTTTTTTTACATTCGTAGTAAGTGAAGGGGATTAGAACCCCTCTACAGTTTATTGTAAATTTTTCGTAGCTTTTTGTACGTCTTCAGTTTGGGAGCCTAATTATAGAATATTGAAGAAATTTTGTGAAAGATCGTTTTTGTAGATTTGATTTTTTTTTTTTTTTGGCATAAAATCAAAATTTGTTCAGACGAATTTGAAAAACTGGATTTCGGGTGTCTGCAAAACTGTTTTCTATTGCATTAGACAGTTTTAGAATATCGAGTCAGTAATTCTATTTTTTTTTAGTGCCCACCGAAGTCGACTATAGAGTAATAAACGCCGATTAGAATTTTGCTTAAACGTCTTTCTTTTTCACTGCCACTAAGTCAATTAAAAAAAATGTCGCGTAGAAAAAAGTAAAAATTTAAAATAATGTATCTACCTGATGAACGATACAGCGTGTAAGATGAGGCATATATATAGGCTATTTTTTGAGAATGTTTGAATTATGGCGAAGTTACCGCATTAAAATGAATAAGTATGCGGCATTGCACATTGTAGCTTGAATTTTCTTTTCTATTATAATGTAATAAATCTTCTCAGAACTTCTGAATCTGCCCGCATGTATCACTTCTCGTCGGCAAACCTTTGTAAAGTTCAGTAAACACATATAGGTATGGCTCAAATAATTTTTTTCCTTGAATTTTTTCTCTTGCTTTTAATTTTATTTGCTGAGATGTATTGAATGTATTCCAAAATCGAAATAACAAAATGATTTCATAAAAATACATCATAATATATTTTCTCTGTAGGTAAGAAATTATGAGCATATATTGCCGACATAAATTTTGTCTGAACTGTGGCACATGATTCCTACCACAGGCTCGAGTTATACCTAGTGGTGAGAATGTATTTAATTCGAATTGCGTTTTTTAAAATTTTTTATTTATTTATTTATTTTTTTTGTTTCTTCACGTCATTCAAATATGTGTATATCGACCAGCACTACCTACAGTCAGTGAGCTGTCTAAAATTGCATCTTCATCGATGAGTTGGCGGAATTTTTTAATCCGTGTAAACCAGTTTTTTTTTTTTTTTAATCTCCTGTCCAGACATTGTCGTCATTTATGTTTAAGTAAAAAATTGTTGATTGAATAATTCGAGTGCCAAAAATGATAGGGTGAAGGGGATCCTTCATTCTTGGCACACCTACCTGTAATGTCCTTAACAAAAAAAACAGCGTGAACAGGAAAATGAAGTTCACGTGTGAATTTTTTTTTTTTAAATGGTTTGGTGTTTTTTTTCGGTTGTTTAATTTCTTTTAATAGAATATAACAAAATTTAACAGCTCGCCGTGTCGAAAACAAGCCCTTTTTCGCACGTAAAAAATTAATTGTTGATCGTAAACATTTTCGAATACTTTATTATGCGGCTGCAGACAATTAAATTTTTTGCGATTTTTGCGCACAGTGGCATCGTCGTCGTAAAAAATGAATGTTTGGAAAATGATGGGCCGTGTTTATGACTTCATTTATGCTCATTTCCGTGCGATTATTGTCAGTTTTCCGAAAATTTATTTCAGATTTGCGGAAATTAACCGGCTAACCTTGACCTCCTCATTTTTCGAGGATAATCCTTTACAGTTTGCTTGAATTAGTGTTCGTAGAAGTAATAGACTACGAAGTTATTTGAAAAAAGTTATTCATCAACCACTCGAGTAGAGAAAAATTGAAACTTCTAATTTTTCTGTACTGGAATTGTAAATACTAGAAAGTATAAAAGATATGTAACTTGATTAATTGAGAGATTTCTTATACTGTCAACTACATATTGTTATGTACCCGGACTTGATTCTGTTGGTACTGGGTGATCTTATATCGAATAAGGTTTCGTTTGCGAATTGAAATTTCGTGTTTGTGGCTTGACCCTCACCTCATGAAAAATGTTCAAAATTGCTTTCTATTAAATTAATCAGTAACCAGTGTTTGTAAAACCAACCTTCATGGATAAGGCATTCCAGATTCGTAGTCAAAAAATCATTTATACTGCTTCTGGTGTTATGTTGTTTTCTTCTTTTATTCGGTCAAAAATGTGTTGATACGATTGTTTTTTGCTATAGCTATCAAATGGAAAATTAGGTCGACGGCATTCTAGACAAAATATACATCGTCTAACATTTTTTATAACAATTGCACAAATAATTTTGGTCGTGCGATATGAATTCTAGCCTTCTAAGTTTACGAGAAATTTCGAATTCGTATGCTTTATTTTGATTTACGTGTTTCAAAATCAAAACAGTCGAATGACTCAAACGTGCAATCCAGTCAAATGTATCATTATTTACTCAAATTTCAGGTCTGTGTTTGTTTGACGGATATAATATAAATTCGTTCTATTTCATTCTGTTTACTAATAGCTATTTTCTTTTAATTATTTGCTTTTGCGGATTTTGTCTCATTTATGATGTATTTGATTCGTCAGTTTCATTTACAACTCGGAGAGTCATCAGACGTGTAATTTGAGTCATACTTGATGATAATTTCACTTTAATTTGGTGTAATTCAAAGATGAAAATATATGCAACGCAGCATTAATGATTGTTTTCTTTGCATTATTATCGCCTGTTTGATAATATTTTTTCATTTCAGTTAAGGCACCTACTATTAGCTCTTTGAGTCTGAGGTACAGATTATTGTAAAAATATTTATAATAGTCGAGGAAGGGCACATATTATATATAAGGTCCAAATATAGTATCCTGCCCCAGAAAACATATAAAAGATGGACATTCAGTATTATAATAAATGCTAAAATATTTATTCGTCATGCATCCCTTTTTCTCATTCACATATTACATTTTCTCGCAGCATTTAAGTTCTTTTGCACTCTTTCATTCCTGTTCTTCTTTCTTCTCCTCTCTCACGCCTACCGTACCTTCTAGGAAAATGATTCAAGTTTGACTTATTAATTTTTTCAAGGTCATCGAGCATACCCGTCGATCTACCAAATTGTTCGTCTTTGGTATTCTTTTTTTTTTTTTTACATCGACTTGAGTTTCATTTTCTTTTGCTGGTATACTGATCTATTTTGCAGCAGTCGCATTTTTCAGCATCTTTCTATTATAATTTTTTCGTTCGCTATGTTAGTGTTTCGTTGTAGTAGTCGCTACTACTATTGTGGTGGAAGTCAGTTGAAATTTATTTTCATATACGACGACGTGTATATTATTATGTTTATGACTTAGCTGTGCAGGTGAATCTTACGCTCCTCCCCACCTCGGTTTGTCTGTCTGCATCTTTATTACACACACTAACACACGAACAGACTGGTCTAGCAGAGTCGTCTATCCAAACATAATGTATATATCTATACATTTACTGTCTCTGCCTCATTCTATCTCTCTCGTCTTTATGCAGTCGTCTAGTGCTCGAGGACATGTAGTTTCCTTCTTCCGCCTTCGTTTTATAGACACCCACCTCCTCGTATTTCACTATTTTTTTTTTTTTTTCAGTATACGTTTATACGAAAGTACCTGGTGCGGGACCGTGGAAAGTCAACGCACATAAACCATACTCGTCTACGTACAGACGCATTCAAGTACCCTCACCCTTTTATACAGAAGCCTTCTTCCCATGTGCGAGTAGAAAAAAAAAAACTCGAAGAATCGTCCTCTCAGATAGAGGACAGAGGGTTGGGGATGATGATGGGGAAAAAATAGAAAAATAAAAAGGTTGCCTTTGGAAGGGGGCTACTCTCTTTTGATTTAGTTGTGTGACTTTGTTTCTGTCGACTGTGTTTCTATCTACCGGTCTGCAGTCTCTGTACTCTGCAGTGTCTGCACTCTGTTCCTTTCCTTTCCTCGTTTGTCTGCAGCGGCGACGTCTCTTCCGATATATTCGTGACTAATGCTTGTCTACCGTCTGGTCTGCGGCAGCGACAGCCTAATATAACCAGCCACATTGTTATGCGTAGCCAGCCGTTCGCCGTATCCCCAGACTCCCGCCCCTTCATTCGATCCACCGCTTTATTCACTTTGTGTGTGTGTGTGTGTGTGTGTGTGTGTGTGTGTTACGCGCACTGAGAAGGCACATATACATACGATCGTGTACGTATCTTGTATGTACTTGGCGGACGTAGACGTCTGTCTGTTTGACGAATTTTGCGCCTATGAAATACCGCCGAGTTACCCGGTTTCATGCCGGTTGTCTTTTTTTATCGGCGTAAACTGTACGCAGGTATTTGTGTATAACTTGAAATGGTATCTTGTCGCTGTTTTTCCTGAATCAAACTGGGAAAGTCGATGCCTTATTTTTTTTTCTGTGCGCACATGCGAAGGTGGTATTACGAGAGATAGGCTTCAAACTTGAATTAACAGCATTTTTTAGCATTTATCAAAAATGATGTTCTTATCGTCATTTAGTGGGCTCGAATCTATGAACTCTAGTTTGCTGAGGTGAGTATCGAACCAGCGCACAAATCGAACTCGCTACTAGAATATTCCTTCGTTGCTGCACTGCAATAACGAACGTTGTAGGGTCATCTTTTCAGTTTTCAAGCTGTTACTTCGAATTAATACGTAATATTTAATTCTCACAAACGACTGAAAATGGTGCAAATTCTCGTCGGGAAGACTGAACGAAACGACTGTGTCTTTGGTGGTTGGAAATAGGGATTTTCTGGAAATGAAGATGCGAAAGGTAGAATGTGTTAGGGGGTAAAAGGAGAACGTGTATATTCGCATCGATGGTTCGACGTAGCATTTTCGAAGTTAACGAACGTGATAAATTTAATTTTCGATAAAACGTGTTAAGAATGACCGTACAATTTACAATTTTAAAAGACGACTCGAGACACTATAATGACGTCTGGCCGTTGTCGGGTGTGTGCGTTATTTTTTTCATACTCGTGGTGCTTGCGCATCTATCTTTGTGCTTTTGTGTTAGTAAAGCGGAGAAAAATTGTCAACATTTCAACGAGACATGCGGCAACTCTTGTCCCTTTCTCTGTCCACTTTTTATCTATACTTTGTTTTCGTATTATTTAACGTTACGGATGCTGGTTATGTGGGATGCTACTCTCAATAAATTGGATCATTTTGAAGTACACTAGGTGCATTAGCTGAGATCCATTTAGTGGTACACATTCTTGAAAACTTGCTAAAAAGTTGGTCTTGGGATTATGGACTGCTGTTAGTTTCTTTTGGCTGTTGATGAACTGGAAAGCGGGTATATTTGTTGACGAAACTTTTTCATTTAATCGTGAACCGTGATAAGTTGAATCCACAGGGATAAAGTGACGAACGTACAGTGAAGCTTTCTTTCGTGTGGTTCATAAAAATGTTATTGATGCATTTCGTTGGTCAAATTGAAGTGGATTAGTTATTCGTTTTCTTACTTTATAAACAATTGGAAGATGCGAAGTGCGGAAGGTGAACGACTTGCAGGGAAATGTGAATAGAAAGAGAGTGAACTGATGTAATCGAAAGAGGCTTCCCTATGGGCAAAATATTTTGAAAACGGATCCGTTTTATTCCGGGTTATAATCCGTTTCTGGATTATAACCCGGAATTTTCCTGTTTTCCGGCTTCTAAAACGGATTTCGAACGGATTTTAATCAGTCTTGCTGGAAATGAGTCCGGATTATTTTCCGTGAAGGCTGTTTTATCATATTTGTTGGCCCGGGTTATAATCCGTGAAACCGTTAGAAAAATTGCCAAAAAATTATCACTGATTATAATCAGGAAATCCGTTTTACAAACGGATTTGGAAAAATAATCAAGATGACAAAAATATCTACAAATTTTCAGATCCGATGGTCGAAAATAAAACAACGGATAAAATTCTCATTTTCCGGATCATTTTCTCATTTTTTGCCCATCGGGTTAGTCATGGCTTTAGTTTTTAGAAAAACACTTTTGAAGTACAAATATTCATGCAAGGAGTACGTTTTCTGTCAACTGCTAGAGATCTAGGTATACGTATTAAATTTTTGTTCTCGTACTTTTTTTTTTTTTTTTTTTTCATTCATTTAACCACATTCGATTTTTATTTTTCATTGTTTCACGAAAATATCGTTTGAAGTAACATAATTCTTGAGTTTTGAGGCGACGAAAATCATATCTCTTCATTAAAGTTGAAAAATGTGTAATGAAAATATAATGAAAAGAATTGCGGCGCATGTGTAATTTTTTACTCATATTGTTTAATAGAAAACAGAGAGTGTAATTTTTTCATACCCTTTACGGGTTAATGAGTTGAATGAATTTGAAATGTAAAGCTGAAGAACTGCTTTCTAGTTGTATTTCAATACTCGTATATGGCAGTGTTAATGGCAACCAAGAGCCTTTAAAAGTTTTCACTGGGAATATTATCTCTGTTTCATAATTTGTAACCAGATTTTTCGAAAATTTTCTCTTGAGAGATGTCACTGCAACCGCGCAAGTAATTTTCAACTTTTAGGTCTTCGTATTACTTGAAACTCCAGAGATAAATTAATTAATAAGTTAAATCACCGTAAAGAACGAAATGAAGGTAAATAGATGCCCTGGAGGAGAAGGATAAACGAAAATGGTACTATAGAAACTTTTTTTTTGTTTCTTTTAATGGGCGTATTTTTCGTTTCTGTAGAGGTCAGATTATAGTACTCGTAGGTACAAATACGCCTAAATTTTATAAAAGTTGCACGATAATAACGTGCAGTGCAGTCTTTTGTCATCGGCCAATTTCAAGTTCGAGGACCTAATAGCTCCTCGTGTGCGTTCATTTCATACTATATGGGCGTCAATAACCCAGACGTTTTGGATTTCAAAGTCATTCCAACCTGCCCTTTTCTTTTTTACTTGCATGCCCACTGTGCCTATTCCTTTGTGTGTGCATTTGCAGTGTTATTTTCACCTTCATCGGCACGAGTACTTTCTCGTTTGTCGCCATATAAAAGTGCTGCTGGCGGTAATATGCTCGATAAGCGACAGCTCCTCCTTCCTTCCACCTTTTATTGACTTTATTCGATGTAATTTCACGAATTTCCCCAGAGAGGCGGTATTCGTCTTGCTTTCTTCAATCACGAAAATTTCTACGAATTTTTGCGATTATATTTTCAGCCGGGGCCGTTAACCGATAGAAAGGCGTTAGTTTGAAGCACGCAACGATCAGCCCCCCCTCCCCACCTAGTATTCCTTTTTTTAAATGAATGTTTCTGATGCATACGCACGCATGTTAATCTTCTATAGGCTGTGCTTTGGTACGTGAAAAAGATGATGTTGGAGATACTTTTTTTTTTTTAATCATTTGTATGAATATTTTTATATTTATTGCCCAGAAATCAAACGTATAGGAGGTACGTGAGATAAGTCGCGTATATTATCTATAGTTATCAATTACCACATAGCAGTTGTTAGAGTTGATGCTTGTTGGTATCGTTTCGATGATGGAGAGTGCAAATATTTTTTTATTTTTCATGGTCTTAAAGAGTAGTTTTTCTATATTAAAATGAGGTATCGGTGTCTGTTCTTCTCGAATTAGTGACAAAACAATAACTTTTTTTTTCCTTGGCAGGTTTCAGACTAGACTGGTGAAATGTACCACGAGTTGCTCCCTCTGTTGCTTCATACGGAATTTTTTTATTCATACAGGCAAAAAATTCAGTCATAAGCATTTTTGTCTTTTTTCATCAATCGTAATTGTAATTATTTTTTTTGCAAACCAATAGAACTGACTGATTTAAATTTTAAATTACGTAGGTGCCTATTATTTTTCTTATTTTGTTAGTAACCATCAGGATCCTTTTAATTTTCGTTTAAACTTGACTATAAAGTTGGCGAAATTTTGTAAGCTATATGGAGAAAAAATCTTGGTTTTCGCTTCCGAAGAATTACTGAAAGGTGAAAGAATGTACGCTAGAAATGTCAATCCGCCAAATTTAATTTACTCATCCACCCGGTTGACATCACGCTCTTTCTCCAACCTTATCTTATTCTGGACGACCCGTTTACTCGTGCACCTATCTAATGAGAGAATATTTTCCCAAGCTCGTATAATTAAAGAATATTTTCTCTAAGTGCATTAACTCGAATGCTCGTTGTAAAACTTTACAGCGAGTATTGCTTTTATGCGGTTCGTTACATTCCTCCATGTACATTGTACATACAGCAGAAATTTGTAAATTGGAGGTTGAGAGAAAACCCTGCGAGTTTCGAACGTACCTACCTAAAATTTAGCTGACGTCTGAATTATTTAGCATTTCAATTAAAAGGGTCTTGTTAACCGGTACTTGAATTAGGGGTAGCGTTCACAAGTAAGGGCGGAGGCAAAATAATGAAATAATTTTGGTTTTCCAGTTTCCACAAATAACTCGTCGTCCATTTCTCGTCCGATAGGGAGCTTTTCCCTCGGCGTTGAGCATTGAATTCTTGATTGTAGCTGGTTGTGTGATTCTATTAATCTATTGAACAATGGTAGCTACTATAGGTATCTCAATATTAGTTTTTTGAGGCTTTTCTTTTGATTTCTCCTTGGAAATTGTATCACATTGCTGATATAACATGCGTGTATGGGTACTTGACCAGAAATGAAAAGATGATGCGATTTTTATTGACTTTCATTTTTGGTGTTGTCTCTTGAAGAGTTGCATGTTTCGTTAGTTTTGAGGTGACAAAAAAATCGTATCATTTTATTGAAAATCACGTATGTAAGTTGAAAAAAAAAACTTCAGCAAACGAAACATATTTTTGAAAATCATTTTATTATAGGTAACATGAATAAAAAATTACCATTATAGGCTCATGTGTAATTCAGTGCACAATTGCATATATATTGCCTGCCCTTTACGAGCTTTAGACGGTAACATACGAGTACTTGATTAAATCACGTTCTGAACCTTCAGAACTACGTTTTACAAAAACCAACCAACAGATTATTGGCTTAAAACTATGATTAGTTCATTTTATAGAAGCTTATCTATAATGCACACCTTAGCAATTTCAGTTCAATTGGTTCGGTATTTTCCCCATGAGTATAGCCATCAAAAAGCTGAATAATCCTTCACCATTCGAAGGAATCTATTCCTTCGTGCAAAGTTTAGCCCTACGTATTGGTTCGGGTTTGATCGTCCTACATGTACTCGTATCTTATATCCCCAAGAGAAATCGGAATTTGTGAAGGATCGAAATGTATTTTTTCGAAAACTATATAGCGAACGGATTAATTTAAAATTTTAATGGTAAACTAAAACTACCAAGGTTTCAATAAATACACAGTTTAAATTTCAACTCGATCCGATCAGTATAGTTTTTCTGTAATTATATCTTTCAAAACTTTGTGATAATCTTCATCCCAGTGTACGTAAACAAATAAATGAAGAAGTATAAAAATGCGAAATGAGTTCCTATTTTTTGAATCCTGAGATCACGTGTAACGAGTAACTACAAAATGTATGTGTCCCATGCCTGTATGTTGAAGTCAGATCGAAATTAATGTTGAGTTTTTTTTGTTGAAAACCTGCTAAAAAAGGATGAAGAGCTATGACCGAGACCACATGCAAGTCTTCTGTTCGAGTTCTGTTTTACCGGCGAATTTAAAAGGTGTGTGCAAAATACCGCAATTACTCGTAAATAGATGCGGCAGTAAATGTTATCATGTTAGTCCTACGCCCGAGCTGTAGACTACCAAAAAATAATGCCCTGGCATTTGTGGCTGGCGTGATATTTAGCCGGGATAGAAATATCGACATTCCTGTCGAATTATCCATTTATGCGTTCTCCCCATTTCAGATGCTCGAGCGTTGCTCACTGCGACGCTTTAGCATTTGCGTACGCTTTCCCTTCGATATAGTTGGCAGGATGAGTGGTCGGCGCGGGGTAAATTTTACGTATATTACGTACGTACACGCTGGTTAATAGCCAGCCACACGGTATTACAGCTTCTAAATCTGTATAGACTAGAGAGAGGGAGAGCGAAGCGTGTAGTAGTCAGACACGTAGGCGAAAATATATAGTGCGAGGTATTCGGAGGAGGAGAAGACCGAGCAAACGAAGGACGCAGAAGGACGGCACTTGATGGAAGGATTCTGGAGCGGAAGGGATTGTCGGGAAAGTAAGTGGAAATGTGGGGTGAATGCGGAGAGACGGGTTCGTGTAATAACATTTTGCAGTGCGGCGCGTTTTTCGTTTATTAAATTATCGTCGTCGTCGTCAGTGGTGGACGGGAGTTTGTCGACGGAGAGTGAGAGATAGATAGAGAGAGTTTTCGCAGAACCTCGCGTCCATCCCTTCGTCTAGCCCTGCTGCGCCGTACCCCTCCCCGGACACCAGCCCACGACTACTCATTTCGCGCGAAACTTTTAGCCTCCGCTACCCCAAGTGGAAGTGTACGTGCTGGAACGAAGGTCATGGGCTGTAAGCGAGTTGCGGCGGAGAAGAGAAAAAAAAAAAAAAAACTAGGAAAATAATGGCAAAGCGCGCATGTTACCGAATCGCTTGAGTATAGCCGTTTTCTGGGTAGGAACCTTTACGGCTCGATTCAGCCATGTATAGTTGGTTCTCACATTTGAGATTAATCGTGAATTACTCCCCCTTAGTTTTCACGAAGAAGGCATTTAAAGTGTTGCAGATTCCTATATGTATATGGGTTGTTTCAATGGAAACAGTTTTTGTACAGTTTTTCGGTATCGAATGCTGCGAAAAAAATTTTAGTTCCTATTTTTCGGCCTTCGGGTATTAATTTCGCTGACGAAAGTTGATTAAGTTGTATTTATAACTTTCACTATTGCGAAGAGTATTATGTAAGGACGGAATCGAGTAATGTGTTTTTCTTCTTCTTTCAAAACGTATTATTATATACCAATTTGATGAGAGAAAAATTGGGCAGAAAAACTATTAGGCTTGGAAAATTGGCGTCACTGAGAGCATTCTGATGACCTGAGCTTATTTTAAGGTTTTTGTTTTTCTTCCCCATGAAGATCCAATCCAAAGTATCAGTGAAGTAATTATAGGGATGATCTCAACTTCTGTTGAATCAGTCTTGAATAATAAACTTGATTAACACTATAGAAAAACCAGGTTTTACTCGATTACTCAAAAGACCAGGTGGCGTCGTATACGACGCCACAAGAATAACCTCAAAAGGCCAGGTGGAGTCGTCTGACACAAGTCAGGGGTTCTCAAAATATTGGTCCTTTGAAAAATCCATCTCAAAATATCGAGTGGCGTCGTATATGACGCCACCTGGTACTTCTAGTGTTGAATTTTATTTTTCTTTTTAGTTTTCACCCCTGATGGGCAATAAATGAGAAAATGATCCGGAAAATGAGAATTTTATCCGTTGTCAGTCCGTTTTTATTTTCGACCATCGGATCTGAAAATTTGCAGATATTTTTGTTATCTTGATTATTTTTCCAAATCCGTTTGTAAAACGGATTTCCTGATTATAATCAGTGATAATTTTTGGGCAATTTTTCTAAATCCGTTTGTAAAACGGTTTCACAGATTATAACCCGGGCCAACAAATATGATAAAACAGCCTTCACGGAAAATAATCCGGACTCATTTCCGGCAAGACTGATTACAATCCGTTCGAAATCCGTTTTAGAAGCCGGAAAACAGGAAAATTCCGGGTTATAATCCAGAAACGGATTATAACCCGGAATAAAACGAATCCGTTTTCAAAATATTTTGCCCATAGGGCCGTGTCTGATAGTCTTAAAAATATAAAGAAAAGTTCCTATAGTGTTTGTCTGATTTTTGAAAAAGAAAATGTTGAAAATTTTCTAATTGTGTAACGCCCTCCGAGAAAATCAAAATTTACCAGGGCGCTGCCATTCGTTTATTTATTCTCGTGTATTTACGTGTAAAAATGACTCGTGTCTGACATACTCATAGTTATATATACCTCTGTCTGCCGTTTTTTCTCGTATTTCGACCTTAGAAACGTTGATCGTGACCGCATCGAATAAAATTCGATTTTACGATTCGACGAAAGTGGTCCAATTTCGTTTTCCAAACGGTTTTCATTGATTCATGGTCAGTAATTACATGGTCAGGGAAAACGTGTTTTATTGTTGGATGCAATATGTTGTCGGGCGGAATGCCGGACTGGCGTTGTACATAATGTATGTGCGATTTTTGCCATTTGAAGTTTTGCTCACGTGCAGCTTTCCACGTGTGTATAAGTGTGCGTGCGTGCGTGTGTGTGTGTGTGTGTGTGTCTTTTTTCTGGTTCTCTGTGCAGTGGACTCGCGTACCAACTTTTGTCGACGAAAACAAATTCTCTGGTCTGGTATCTGGTGGCGAAGTGAGATCACGCGATATGCACAGTCAAACTCAAAACCATACGCTGGTATGGTAAACGCGATGTTTTGGTGAAGGTGAGAAAAGCTGGTTTTGAAAGTCGCTGGGCCGATTGTATGCGCCGAGTGAATTCGGTAGCTCTTCTCTCGATAAGTCGTCGAAAGATGATTAATCTAGTTCGTATTTTGTTAGAAAAAATCAACACGTGCTTCAGGCCATAACCGTCTGCGGAATGGAAGGTGGATTTAAAATTTCTGAAACCGTGGGTTTTCCTGCTGATATGAATTTTTTTGTCAGATCAAGCGAGGAAAGATCGATGTGCATTGTCGATTCTATAAGTAGGCTCTTATTAGTCCATTTGGTAATGGAGTTGAATGATATTCTGCGGTCGTGTATTTTACCCAATGGAGTGCTGGTGGGTTTGATGGAAGAATTTCGCCTATATGTTTAGAATATGTAGAAACAGTTAATAATTTTCAGATTGATCTTGTTCTTTTGATGGGAAAACATATTTGGTATAACGACGCGCATTTTTATATGTAAAAATTATTATTATCTGCTCTCATTTCTTCCTCTCTTCATTTTTAAAATAACCAGAATATTATGCTACAAGTAGCGCCACAATTGTAAAAAATCTGTATCTGTACGTGCCACACATACTACTACTCGTATTTTCGAATGAAACTGTTTTTTGTCAGTGGTTGCCGAGTGAACCAATGAAAAATTTGTTCATAAATATTTTCAGAAAATGATCCCCAAGCTATATTCCCTCCTGGTAGAGCTTACAGGTTACCTCTTCACTCTTGCTACTCATTTTAGAGGAATAAAAAATGTCTGATTTCTTCAAAGTACAATTTACAATGGCAAAAATGAATTTACTTTTGACATCCTGTCTTTGTCGGGAGGTATGTAACGATATCCGCATGTAATTTACTGAATCAACTGTATTCGACATTTTTTTATGATTGAACGCTGAAGAGTAGTGTCGTATTCGACATTTTTTTATGATTGAACCATAAAAATTAAGTTAAACATACCAGTAGAATGTGGGTTTAATAGAATAAAAAATATTTAAAAAAATCAACAAAGTAGTCTCAGTGACAAGGATAATAACTCATTGTATAATGTGTAGGTATATGGGCTCTAACTACATGACTATATTATCTCGATGTCTCCAAACATAGATATAGAGGCCAAATTTTGTGATATTTAATGGTCTGTATTTTCCCTATATGAGGGTATAAATATTAAAGACCGTATAGTCGGAACAGTATGGCCAACTAACACCATTGCGGAGTAGAATTTGAATATACAGCTTAGAACTCCGTAGTATTGATGTTATTTTTATTTAGCCGCGCAACTAGACTTGAACTTGCGAGACTTTACCTTGTAAAGCTGCGAGTCTCCAACCTGAGCGGCAATCGAGGCCCACGTCTAACTTTCCGTGTTTTCTTGTATCCTATATACGAGTGCTTCAAGATTTCCACGGTATTCGATTCTCCGTTGCTGTTTGTAAACCGTGTAATCTTGAAGTCTCCATCTGCGCGCAGATTGTGTTTTCCTGCAAAACGAACAGTACGTATATTCCCAGTTAAAGGTAGCATACGCTGCAATATTCTACATGTGGGACAAGTTCGCAACATCTTCGTCCACCTACTCTCTATCTTTCGGTCCGTAGTTTTTTTTTTCCTCGATTTAATCTCGTCTACACAAGTGAGTGAACAAATTGGGTGAGTAGTACGTGTCTTGAAAAATGGGCACGACATCCACGTCCACAAGTCTCCTCTGTGGATATGATAGCGGCGGTGGTGGTGGTTGTTTTTACTGTTGCTCTTCAGTCTTGACTTTTTTATTCTATTTTTTTTTTTTTTTTTTTCTTCAAGCATCAGTCTGTACGCCACCCTCCCTCGCCTGCAATTTTAGCTGGTTTTCACGATTCTTCTTTTACTCACTTTTTTTTCATTATCAAATTTCATTGCCATTCGGTTGCAAAGAACACACGTGTACTCGATGCATCGGTTTTCCTTCTTTTTTTCTTTTTTTTTTTTCTTTTTTTCCAAGGGCCGTATGTCCGGAAACTATTTGTGAATTTTCTCCTACGTAAGCCGGTTCGTAAATTAAAAAAGTTTTAAATTGCAACGCGTGTAGTCTCACGTCGCGTCGCGTCGATTAAATTTATAATATCCAGTCCTGGCTCTCTGTGAGCTGTGTTTGTGTGCAGAGCATAGCTGATGAATATCGGTTCTGTAAAGCTCCTTTTTCTTTGCTTTTGCTTCTTCCCTGCCTCTCGATTTGACCCATCTATTTTTCCTCGTCTCTTCGATTCCCCCCCCCCCACCCGTATGTTTGTATAGTTTCGAAAAATCTCGTTTTCATTTCGATGTTGCGGAATTTATTTAGCCCGAAGTTGTTTTAATTAAATTTTCCGACCAAAAAAAAATCGAAAGAGGAAAGGGAAGCAAAAAACGAAAACATACATACACAAAAAAAGTAGAGGAGTTGGGAAATACCAAATGAAAAAACAGACTTTACGTAGACATTTGCGCACATATAGTACGTACATTGCACCCCTTCCTCAACCCATCCACCCAACAGCCACCCCGTTTCGCTGCCGATATTAATTAAAGTACACGAGATTAAAGTTTTGTTGTTTAATGTTCGTAAATTAATGAGTACCAGACGATGGTTATTGCAGCAGACATGTATACTGTTTTATGTAAAGTAAAATAAATTATTTTTAACGATAGAGTTACTACTGGCGTTTTCGTTGTGTGCTGTAGTACAGTGGCGAACGAGCTCGAGTTTGAAAGGTTTTTCTATTTTGAATTGCAAAAACGAATCGAAAGGTCCGTAATTAATGGCTCTTCGGTAACGTTACCGCGTTGTTTTTCACGAAAACGGTGAAGGGGTGGGGCGGAGGTGGTTAACTGGTATGCAGGAGGGCGAGAAGAAAGTAGATACAATGGATGAGTGTCTGAACTTTTCTTTTTCACCCGAATGATGCGTAGGTTTGTTCGTCAAGATGAGAATATGGACCGAGTATGGCTGTTTATGTAGGAAAGAAGATGGAAACTATTTGGCCAAATAAAAAGGGGATTTGTCTTTTGCTCGGATTTGGACTCAAAGGACCAGGTGGCGTCATATTCGACTCAACAGTAAAGGAACCTCAAAGGACCGGAGAATGTCATATATGACGCCACTCGGTCGTTTGAGGAGTGACGCATCTAAATTCGAATGGCGTCGTATAAGACACCACCTGGTCTTTCTAGTGTTAAATATATTTCCACCGACTTGATTTTATTAAATTTTGGTGAACGATATAGACTGTTATGTACTAACGTGAGTCTATACATATATGGTGCAATTTTTAAGAAAAATCATCCTCTCCTATTTTAAACTATCCTATGGGCAAAATATTTTGAAAACGGATCCGTTTTATTCCGGGTTATAATCCGTTTCTGGATTATAACCCGGAATTTTCCTGTTTTCCGGCTTCTAAAACGGATTTCGAACGGATTGTAATCAGTCTTGCCGGAAATGAGTCCGGATTATTTTCCGTGAAGACTGTTTTATCATATTTGTTGGCCCGGGTTATAATCCGTGAAACCGTTTTACAAACGGATTTAGGAAAATTGCCCAAAAATTATCACTGATTATAATCAGGAAATCCGTTTTACAAACGGATTTGGAAAAATAATCAAGATGACAAAAATATCTGCAAATTTTCAGATCCGATGGTCGAAAATAAAAACGGACTGACAACGGATAAAATTCTCATTTTCCGGATCATTTTCTCATTTTTTGCCCATGGGGTACCTATTTAAAAATTTTACTAATTCTCAATATTGTGGACTTGAAAGTTTGAGATGTACCGCTTTCCTCGAGAATAACTTTACTTAGTGAACTCTCTATTTGATGTAGAAAAAAAAAAAAAAACCTATCAAACCAGAAGGTTTGTCAAGGTTTTCTCTTAAATACCGAGTAAAAAATTAACATTTGGCGCCTATTCCGCTTATCAATGAATGAGCCTAAGCCAGCTGAAGGAGCATGCCTTATCGACTAGATTCTATTCTGGTATGCAAGTTGGAATGTACACCTATATATAAGTGGAATGTAAGTAACAAGAAGCCAGTAAAATGTGCTGGTGCACTGAACCTAATAGGTGTTCTATGTTTAATGAACAGGTTAATTCAACTATAGGTATTGCTATTATTGTTGTATTGTCGTATTGTTTGATACGTGCTTTTTTTTTTCTATTTTCCTCAAATTTTTTTTGTATTCAGCAGACGACCGTCGATTCGCATTCATTCGTCTCGAACTCGCCGGCGCCGTTAATTAAATTGTTATCGGTAATATGTACACAAGCAACTAATTTAATGTCGACAAGTTGAATCCACTTTTTACAGTTGTATACATAGAAAAGACGTCTACCGATATTTACAACGAGGGTCGGTCGGAAAACTGTTCGAAACACACTGTAATAGATGAACTGTAGCTTTGTTCGGACGCTACCAGGACTGGTAATCCTGGGCCAGTTCTGGGCGAAATATGCCAGGAAACTGTTCGAACGCTTTTTCTGGTAAACAATTTATCTGTTCGAGCGCTAGCAGGAAGGTTACAGGAAACACTTCCTGGTAATAACTCGCCAGGAGCTTAAACATCCTGGTAACGGACCAGGAGAAATTGTTTCACCTTTAATTCGTTCATCTTGAAAATTTTCATCACTAATCAGTGTAGGTATTTTGACTATTGTCATAAGTTTTATGAATGAAATCAAAGAGTTGACTAATTTTGTTAATTAATAATTAAATATGCAAGGAAGTATTTTGTATTTATGGGAAACATTGAAGACGTTACTTAGTTTGATTTTTAGTACATTCTAGAAAAGAAAAGTTCGATTTTTTATTCTTCATAAATATTTGAAAAAAAATTTTGCTTGGTTAATTTGGTAGAGAGTGTTGAATATGCCAGAAAATTGTTCGAACGCTTTCATTTTTCTGACCTGTACTTGGGCCAGTTTACAGACCAGGAAAACTGTACTTACAGGTTGCCTGGTAGCGTGCGATCAAAGCTTGTAGCTCTGTTCGGACGCTACCAGGCAACCTGTAATTACAGTTTTCCTGGTCTGTAAACTGGCCCAAGTACAGGCCAGGAAAATGAAAGCGTCCGAACAGCTTCCTGGCATATTCAACACTCTCTACCAAATTAACCAAGCAAAATTTTTTTCAAATATTTGTGAAGAATAAAAATATCTTACTCTTCTTTTCTAGAATGTACTAAAAATCGAACAAAGTAACGTCTTCAATGTTTCCCATAAATACAAAATACTTCCTTGTATATTTGATTATTAATTAACGAAATTAGTCAACTTTTTGATTTCATTCATAAAACCTTTGACAATAGTCAAAATACCTACACTGATAAGTGATGAAAATTTTCAAGATAAACGAATTAAAGGTGGAACAATTTTTCCTGGTCCGTTACCAGGACGTTTAAGCTCCTGGCGAATTATTACCAGGAACTGTTTCCTGTAACCTTCCTGCTAGCGTCCGAACAAACTAATTGTTTACCAGGAAAAGCGTCCGAACAGCTTCCTGGCATATTTCGACCAGTACTGGCCCAGGATTACCAGTCCTGGTAGCGTCCGAACAGAGCTTGTGTCTTTCTATACACACAGTGATATGCGAGAAAAAGATGAGTCGATTGCATCCAACCATTATTTTTCTTCTTCGCTTTCAGTTCTATTCAATATTTCACTATTTATGTGTCTTAATTTTGGGTATTTTCAACTTTTCCCATTTTCTCTTTTAATTTTTGGGCCTCTTGACTTGATAAGTGCGAGTGTTTCTGTAGACATTTTGATGAAGAAGGCAAGGCTATAGTGGTGCGTTTTGTTCCCGGAAAATGGCTGAATATATCCCATTCGAGAGGTCTAGTCAATCTGTTTGCTCGGCGACGTCGATATGGTAATGAAATATATATTTTCTGTTCGTACTGCTAGCTTGAAATTACCGCAGGAAGTGTTTACACGAGTTGAAAAGAAGAAGAAAAAAAGGCCCAGTATCAGTGCCACCACAGACTTACATTTAATGTGATAACATTTTCATCTCAAATTGCGATTGATATGTTGTACCACAAACAATCGATATTGTGCGTAGAAATATACATGTATTTCCTCATAACGGATTTATCAATATTGTGCTTTTATCGATATTTCGATGTATTATGAGAAAGATCAAAGCTGTGTGATTTGTATCGACTTTTTATCGAAAATACGTGGACAATTTGACAAGAAAGAACAACATCGAATGTAAAAACAAACTCGGGTATTCTGTGGTGAAAATAAAAATGTTATCACATTAAAAGAAAATTACGCATCAAACACGACATGTACCTGCGGATTACGAATTCTTGTGGCGCGCCGTATTCACCTGAAGTTTTTTAATAAACAATGCGCTAATTTTTATCGTGTGCAATGAAATGTCATTAACGTTGTTGACAAATTGCAACGGAGAAGAAACTGAAAAAAACGAAAAAAAAAAAAAAATTGTAATCTAAAGGAGGAGGAAAATAATTGAAGCACCGAGTGAAGTGCGGGCTAAAGAGTGAAGGAATAGAAAAATGAAAATGCAGAAACGAAAAACTAATAAAAATGCGAATTAATCCATCCAGACGTATTTTGTCTTCGTACTTCGGCTTTTCGCCTCTTGTTTCGTCGCACCTTGATTTTTTTAGTCCGATATAGTAAGATCGTATAATGATGGAAAATTAAGTACCTAATGTAATAATATTTTGAAAAGTGAAATACCGAGATCGAAGAGTGGTTTCTGCGGTTTGTAAAATCGTGGAAGAGTAATGCAACGAAAAAAGGGGAGAGAGAAAATGGGCGAGCATGGGACGGTAAGCGGTGGAGAGTGCAAATTAAGATCTTTATTTTGTTCCAAGGTGAAGTTCAAGGTTTGGTAATAAAGAAATTTAGGAATTTATTATATTATTTTTCTTCGTTGAAACTGGTGGTGGGTGCTCTGTGGTAGACGAACGTCTGTAGATACGATCGAATAAGTGGAAATGAAAAGTGCAACCTATATTTTGACTGGGCCAGTGTCATCAAATCTGTGAAGTGTAATCGACACTTGGTTTTTTCATCTGAGATTTATCTGATTAAGAGTGATCAAATTCTTGGTGTTTGAGCCAGATGTAGTCGGACAGAGGCATGAGGAGTGTGGCCACGAAATTTTCTTTCCTAAGTCGAATGGGTTGTATAGTAGGTTTGTTGGTCGAATGGAGAAAAAAAAATTGCTTGGCGAATTTTATTGTTTACTATCTTACTGAAGAAAAACGATGAAATAAATCATATCCTAATGCAAGGAGAAAAAAAATGAGTATGACGTTTTTTATGATTTTTAATTGGAAAACAGGGAAACCAGAAACATTCAATTTTGTTGTAAACATTCTAATATTCTTGTCGTGTTTTTTAATATCTTATTTGTAGTTAATATTTTATTTTTGTTGCGCGAAGTCCATTACAAATTATTTTAGTATCACTGATTTTCTGTTCAAAATAAAGAAAATTTCTAGAAAATTTATCTTCTGTACACGTATTAACTGCTCCCGACCCATTGTTTCAATTTAGTTACTTAGTTGATTTTTGTGTCTATTTTGGAAATTGAAAAAACAAAATACAATGGATAGATTACATTTTATTTCCCCGAATCAACTTACCTGCAGATTGATCTTTTTTTTTTCTTCAAATTCTAAATACATACTCGTATTTGAAAAATTTTTCCAATAATTCATGTTACTAAATCCCTGTTAGGTTGTATCACCTGTAGTAATTCACTTTTAGTTATATTTTAATGTTTTTTTTTAAAGTTTTTATACGCCCAGTTTTTAAACCAACTTTTGCCCTAGCATCTGGATATTAGCTGGAGTGGTAGGCTGCGAAATTGAATGGAAATTTCTTTCGACATTCAGCAAAAACTTTCAATATCCGGAAAATCCAGATCGTCGTATCATATCTTGACAGTTGTCACCTTGCCAACACATTTTTCGTTCATATTCTCATTTTGTTAACTTGTCTGCCTTATGACCGTTGACAGTGGTGCACCCTGTCAATTGGTGTTCACAGTATTTCGAATGGCTGCCCATAGCTTCCACTTTTGGCAGCCGTCGTCCTTTCTTGGCATGTGTGAGATTTTTATTGGTTTTGACGTCCACATATTTGTATAAGTACGCAGCTCACATTCGCCAGCCATTTTTCAGAGAATTACGATCGTATACTTACAAAGCATAATTTTTTCGCCTTTTTTGATTTTCCGCCACTTCTTTTTTTTCAATGTTTCGCTGCGAAATTACTAAAATATTGTCAAGTTCATGCCCGTGTCTTATGGAAGTTTTCGTTCTCGATGCCTATTTTCGCAGTGTGACGTACGCACGTACCTATATTTGTATTATTATGGCATGAAGTTAGAATTTTGTTTGTGGTGGCCGTGAATGTCAGACGGACATAATTTTTATTAGCCGCTCGCCCCCTCACTCCCTGCTGGTTGACTAGCCAAGCCGGCCACGAGATAGACGATGCGGAGGAGGGTCGAGCAAAATGAGTGAAAAAATATTACCTATTTTCATTTTCCACGCGACCGAGGGCATACTCGTATGAAATATTTATTTTCGTTCGTTTAGAAAAACTGAATTTTATCGACATACTTATAAAAGTTTACTTTTTGAAGCATTCGTTCCATTTTTAAATGCTTTTATTCTGCTTCAACAAGGAGCGTGAAAGTAGACTTATATAAGAAGGTGAAGTGCGGGGGAGAAAAAAGCATTTAGCTAAAATCTTTTCATATTTTATTTGAATTCAACTTTTCAATGGCACTCTGAGGATAATTTCAATTATACATAATTTATACAATTTGTTTAGGAAAACTGGGTCAATTCGAGATTTGTCGCAGGAATTAATAATACAAAAATAGTAATACGTATTATCTAACATAGTAAAGAGCAGTAAAACTATTAGATTACCTATTTACAATAAACAGTATTTAATTTTTAAAACTATGATGAGAAAATTTACTACCTATTCTATTTATAATTAATACCATTCATGTCTCTCAGTGTAGCCCGAATGAGATTATCACCCCTTAAATTTTGATTGCAGGCTATATAATTATGTTGATTTAACTTCGATTTTCTTCGTCTATCAGATTCACTCCCGAGGAAAGTGAGGATTTATGCCACAAAAACCAAAAAAAATCATGCGGAGAGAGTACTCATTCGAATTGGTTCACATTTTGCTTTCGTTGAAAAACTCCAATTGGAGCCATTTCCTTGTACAGTGTTACATAATATTGAAATGAAGAAGAATGTTGTTGCTACTTAACCCGATGGGCAAAAAATGAGAAAATTATCCGGAAAATGAAAATTTTATCCGTTGTCAGTCCGTTTTTATTTTCGACCATCGGATCTGAAAATTTGCAGATATTTTGGTAATCTTGATTATTTTTCAAAATCCGTTTGTAAAACGGATTTCCTGATTATAATTAGTGATAATTTTTGGGCAATTTTTCTAAATCCGTTTGTAAAACGGTTTCACGGATTATAACCCGGGCCAACAAATATGATGAAACAGCCTTCACGGAAAATAATCCGGACTTATTTCCGGCAAGACTGATTACAATCCGTTCGAAATCCGTTTTAGAAGCCGGAAAACAGGAAAATTCCAGGTTATAATCCAGAAACGGATTATAACCCGGAATAAAACGGATCCGTTTTCAAAATATTTTGCCCATAGGGAATATTTCTGTAAATTTCCGTCTAAAATCAAGGAAAACATAGAACTTCGAACTTAGAAGCGTCTAAAATTCCTTCACTCAAATTTTGGACCAATAAAAATGTAGTAATGGAAATTTTGACTCGGACAACTGCAAATTGCTAAACTAGAAACATGACTCAATAGTCGATTTTTCTGTAATGTAACAAGGAGTAAAATAACAGAGAGTAAATAATTCGAAATCATGCCCCCCAAGTTTTATTCTTATGAATTCAAAAATTTCATACCATTTTCTTATTGGGATTATTGGCTTCGTAGCAGCCATACAGACGGTGTACCATAATTCTATAAAATGAGTTCTCAGTTTTGTTTCTTGGAATATTTTTTTTTATTTTTTTTTTCAAGAATCATGTAGAAAACGTCTACGTGTCGCTTATAACCATCCGCTATTTTAACGATGTAGGTGATTTTTTTTCTGCGAGTCTAATTGCATTGAAGTTACTCGGCGTACTCGTAGGTACTTCAATTACCCTCTCCTATACTCGCTGTTATCTTTTTAGGCGACCGAAAGAAACGAGCTTTGAATTTTTTAGCAGGAATTTGTTAACCTTGGTACATGCTATTATATTTTCTCCCCTGGCCACCTCTTCGCCACGAGTGCGCATATTCATCGGTCTACCCTCTCCACACCCCGCTTTGGGCTGCATTTCGTATTTTCCTGCGCGCAGATCAGGTTTTCCACCCAAACATTCGTTTCGGACCTTGTGATTTGAATAATACGTATACGTATATCTACCTACAGTCTGCTGAGAAATTCGTGTTCCGAGTGCCCCACTAAGGACGTGTGAAACTGTGAATTCTTTGGTGACGATGACGCATACATTTTTTTAAAACGAACTTGGTGGAAATGTTGGAATGGTCGACTGGCTTCTTTGCAGCTAAGCTAGTAAAACGAAATTAGGATATCAACGCAATGAAAGACGACATTGTGGTGTCTGGAGGATGTAAGTGGCACCAAACTTTGGACGTGGGAAAGAGTAGGAAACTGCCCGGATGTTGCTCTCTTTTACATATGCACACGAATGCATTTCGGATGCATTATAATTATAATAACCTTCGGTGCACATGCCGTTGCTAATGCACGTGTCATTGAGGGTATTGCATTTAGATTAGGAATGAGCATTTTGAAGATTGTATCAATTTTGAAGGGCATAAATAGTCCACGTGCCGCATATTTACGAGCTGCAAAGAAGTATAATTATGCTGATGTATGCTCATTTTTGGTGTGAGAATCGTTGTGCACTTATTCAGCTATGTACTCTCATTTTTTCAGGAATTGAATCGTTTCGAATAAGTTGATGATTTTCGCTGCGTATGAGGAGTGCGAAAGCCAATAAAAAGCTTTTAGCAACCTTTTTCTTCTGGCTGGCAGCAAAATATTTTCTATATGAGATTCTCCGTTTCCCTTGGGAATGCCATGAAAAACCCGCTAATATTCTTATGGTTTGCGTTTTCGATCCAGCCGCGTAGGAGAAAGAAAAGTCGTGTTACATTTGAAAAGAAAAATTTCTTTTTTCCTCTATTCTGTAAATGTCATTTACTCGTGCAGATTTCTCATTTCATCTGCCAAACAACAAGGTTATTCTTCAAAGCAGATTTTTTTAAATTCGTTTATAGTTGCTTCTACCCTCCTAACCTTTTGGTGTTTTTTGTGCTACTATAAAGCATCGCATCTAGCTCCTCTCCTCTTTTGATAACCTACCTATCTGACGAATACACGTACTAAAAACCCTCAAGAAATAAAGAAGCTTGTATAGGTTTTTTCTTTCGTCATAAAAGTGGAAAATTCTAGTTTTTCGATTCTACATGAAAAAAAAAAAAGTGAGTTTTTTTTCCCTTTAGAAGGGTATTATTTATACATAATTTTTCTCTCCCTATTTTCTTTCTTCGTGGTTTTTTCAACTTCGTTATTTTTTCCTTTGACTTCCCTCCCCCCCCTATTCTCTTCTTATTTTAACAAAATAAGAAGTCTTTCGTGCATCACTCGGGGCAGGGGCAGGTTAAGTGTGCTCTTGTTGTTATTTCAGCTTCTACTTAATAAAGTTGTCGAGAATATTTTTAGCCACCATGGTCGTCGTTATATATTCTAGTATATTCTTCGTAAAATAGACAGGAACGTACGTTATTCAAACTTTTTCGTTTTCTATCCTCCAACGGGGTCTCCCTTTGCAATTTTTCAGACTCGTTGCTGCTTGAGAATTAGCATGTCTTAATTGAATGGAAAAGTGTTCACATTTTTCTCGGTACAGAGATTCGCTGTACGCAATCCTTGCAGACTGATATCGTGTTGAATAATATTCAAAATAATTTGACATTGACTGAAACCCTGTGTTAATTATTGGATGTATTTCAAACAGTTTCAGCCAAAAGAAATTTCAGCATTTCTATCGCTGTGCGTGTAGATAAATATAAATAAAAAGTAAATACCAAATAAGTAGATAAATAGTATTATTTTAATGGTGTTAGTAAGATGATGAATTTTCATTTAAAAAAAAAAAAAAAAACATAATTATACTGAAATACACTTGGTCGGAAGTTAGATTAGAACTTATCTAGCCGGAACCGTTCGAGTCGAAATCACATAATGTGATTTGGATTAGGATTTTTCAGTGCTCGATTAATATAGAATGATTACCTGTATTTACTTACTTGAAATACCTATTCGGAGTAGACAAACATTTGCTCGCTGAAACACTAGTATAATATCTTGGTATCGCCCTTCGTAGAGATTTCAAATCTCTTTGCAATTTTAATAAAAAATTTTATCTGTCTCTCGAATTGATTTTTTTTTTTTTCAAAGAAAACAGTTGTGAATAAGTACTTTCAGTTTTATTTCTTGGAATTGGGTTTTTTTCCTTCTATTTTTATTTCATGAATACGTTAAACAGTAATTTTTAATGCCCTTGAATTGTATTATTTTAATATAAAGTCTTCCACTTACCCTTTCATCGTTATTCAGTAATACATTCAATAAATGGAAAATCAAGTTGAACAGAAAGTTTCTAATTTTCTACTTTGTTGGAATTGGACGCACTGTGTAAGAGGTGACACACTGTGCGCGAGGTCAATAACCTACGTGTGGTAACACTGCAGTGAGGGTGGAGCCGTAGGCGTGGAAGAATAACGTTGCGTGAGTGTTTTGTATAAAGAAAGTGCGTAGTTTCTTTATACAAACAACAACGTCCTTCTGTAACCTCTGTCCAGTTCTTCAGTCCGTTTCTAACTTTCGTCGACTACTGACTGCTAAGGTGTGACAGCAGGGTTATGGGTTCAACAGTGTGCATAGAGGATTTAATAAATCATTTTCAGTCTTAAATGCAGTTGTCATTATTTGATTTATTAACACTAAACTACCAACCATTGGAATAGGAGTCTAGTGTGATGGCCCTATTCCAACAGGTTATGGGCCCAGAGCACGCTATGCACACTGCGCGATTTTGCCAAAAAATTAGTGAGAAATTCTTTTTGGGAAATTTTATTCGAATAAATAAAAGTTCGCGAATTTGTGGAGGCAAGGTGAGAGCTTCATTTTTCGTAGTGAAAGTGTACCTATGAGTGTAAAGCAAAGTGAGAGCTTTAATTTTTCTAACAAGAAAAAGTGATGCAATACGTCATCTTTAAACTCAGGAATACAGGTAACACAGAATAATTATTCATTGGAAGTGAGACCAGAAATAAAACGTGATATCACTGTGAGTTATTTATCTTCAAATAGAAGGTAAATTATTAACCTTAAATGACGTCAGCCTTTCATTTGAAAGGTGGAAATTCGATTCTGATCAAATCGAATTTTTATTTATTATGTTGTACAACAATTTATATATGCATGCATGTTGAGTAACCAAGTGTGTGGTTAAAAATGCTCCGTGAGGTTGGAGTAAAGTAGAGCAAATGTGCGTAATTTATTTTTCCATAAATGATGGAAAAAGGTTCACATGCGTCAGTCAGGTAATTTTATTTTTACCCTTGACTGTACGAGAAGACGAAAATAGGGTGAGACTTTCAACTCTCAAGGAATTTTATTAGGAGGGAGAGTGGAAAGGCCAACGTATAAGTGCCGATCACTTCTCCGAATTCCTACAAATTCCTACGCATGTAGAAATGAACCACTGACACACATTCGAAAGGCATTGCCTAGTGAAATACATTTGGAATGTATTTTGTGTGTTAAAAATTACGTAGCAGCAGCATTTGCACGTGTTAGTGAACTGGTTGGACCCAGTTTGCTGCGCGTGTCTTCTATTAAGAAGAGCATTTTATGTGTCACGTGTTGGGGTGTCCACGCGCATAGAGTCTAAAAATAGACTCTTGGTAAACAAAGTAATAAAAGCTGTGGTTTATTGACTTGTTTACCAGTTAGGCCTTTTGACAGTTGGAAAAACAAAGTAATTAAAATGTCTTTGGACATTATTTAGCACTTTCAGTGAGCAAATGAGAATAGAGTATTTTGGATAAACAAGGAGGTGCCTATTCTCTGATTGGTCTTTGAGAATTAGAGAATCTGCGCAGGTTCCTTTTGTAAAGGAACCAAAGGGTCAAGTTAAAGTCAGCCAGATCATTCTATGATTTTTGCTGGAAGAGTTAACATCGAATTTTCGTGTTAATACTGAGTTCTAATTGGGAACTTGGAAAATTTTCTGAACTTAGAAAATTTTTCTTAACTTGTACCTTTGAAATATTTTATACTCTTGTGAAGTAAGAGTACGTGTTTATTCCAAACTCGTTCTCAATAGTGCCTTTGTTTTTAAATACTGTGCCTAACTAATTTCTCGAATTTTATTCTGAGAATTTCGGAATTCCATAATTAAATCGAAGTGAAGTGAAAGTTCGCGTTGCAACGAGTGAGTGTTATTGGTACCAATTATTTATTTTGTGTTGATGTAAAAGATTACCGGTAATCATCCTAAACAACCAAATATTTATTTTATATTTTTCGAATTATGTGAGAAATATTTTAGTGTGAAAAATATTGTTCGAAAAATAAATAAATGCACCATTAATAATGTTTTTATTGAGAATAAACATTACCATCAAATACTTGAATTTGAGAAAAGTTGATGGATTATTGAATCAGAAAAACACTTTGAGTCTTGTTGAGAAATCAAAAGACTCTTCAGCATTAGTGAATACGTCACTAATTAAAATGTGTGTCTCTTTCAAAATTAATTTTAAATCGAAAAATCTCGATTAATTAATTTTGAGTTATAAAATCCTGAATAATAATTTTCAGTGAAAAATATTTTAGAAAGTGACTGACGAGAAAAAAAAAAAAAAATTTTTCTATAAATAGAAAATTCCTTTTCATAAAGTAAAGGCTGTTTTCGTCAATGTAAAATATTTAGAGACACACATAATTGAGATAAATCAAGTGCGATGATTTTAGGGATTTTCTTTGAGGGATTTGTGTGAATTCTCTCTTGGGGTAGTTCGCGAGGACGTCCCTTGCAGGGGTTTGCATGAATTTTTCGAAGAAAAATTTTGGTGGTCTAATTAAAGTGCGAAAGAATTTTATCTCCGTGTGAAAAATTACAAGTGTGGATTTTTCTTGAAAAATTTCGCGAGATCTTTTTCAGAAAAATTGGTAAGAGTAATTTTTGATAAAATTCTAAAAGAAAATAGTTGGATAACTGGCGATGGTTATTTTCAAGTTTTCTTTAAAAGTGATTTTTCTGAAGTTCCAAATATAGGTCACGAGGAAGGTTGACCTAGTGAACTACATATGACCTAGTAGGTCATTGGTGCAATTGGTTGTTGGTTGTTTTAGGTTATATAATAGAACGTTCTATATTTAATCAGTGAGTTATAAAGGCCTATATTCTGAATAAAATTTCGAGATGCCACAAATAAATTTTTCAAAATTCGAACCTGGAAGAAGTTCCCTTCGAATTTTAAGTGGAGAAATTTTTTATAACAAACGCCAAATAAATTATTTGGTTCGTCCTCCTTGAGAAGAGTTGACAGTTTGTTTCTCAAGCATTGTTTCCAGTGGAAGCGTGCTGGTTTTATTCAGAATATTTTAATGAATCGATTCAAATGGTGTCTCTCTGTTCTACATAATAAATGTAGCTGGACTGTAAAATATCGCTGCAGATAGATAAACAGTCGACTGGGGTGATTAAGTTCACTTTTTCAATATTTACCAGTCAGAGACTCCAACGTTCATTTTTCAAAGGTTAATGGTGAAAATGATTCCTTAACTTTGAAAATTGTTTACGTAAAAATAAACCAAATTTAGATTAGTGAGTTACTTTGGTTTTATGTGGCATTTAATTTAAATTGAGTGTGAGCTTGTTTTTAAACCGGAGAACTTCAGGGTGTTCAATTGATTACTGTCGAGCTGGGTGCAGTTTAGGCACCTCACGGTACAATGGTTCATCTGTGGTTAGGAATGTAAAAGTTCCTCTTTACTCGGTTATGTAGTGAGCATACGTAAGAATTTGGTAAATAATTGAAGGTTGTAATCTAATGTGTGTGGATTGCCAATTATAGTGCCAAATGCCAGGAATTGCTTCGGTTTTAAAAACAAGAGGAAACAGAGTTTAGTGCGAAGAGTTGTCAGGCTTAACACCCCTGCTACTCGACTGATTTACATTGAATCTTATTCAATATCTCCACGGTCAGTTAACTCTAGTTTCACAGTATCATCGCCTACTGTTGCAGAAATTGTGAACGCGATCTTGATTTGGGAAGCAGTACAAAAACATATAATGGAGGCAGTAGGAGGTGAGGAGGGAGTTAACGGGGCTAGTGAGTCTGAGCATTTACCAACTGTAAGGAGATCGAAAAGGAAAAGTGGACCGACTACTAATTTGAGACCTTTGGATTCAACAGGCGCGGGTATGGCTGAGTGTGAAGCACCGCCTCAATTGTTTCCAGAGACGGAGGTAATGAATGGTCCGGCGGTAAAGATGAGTGCGTCGGAACCGCTAAGTCAGGGTGAGGTGCCCTCGACCTTGGTTCAAATTCCTTTCAACACGTTGGCAAATATGCTCAATGCTGGAACTGAGGTAAATAGCGTTGACCGGGAGGCTTTGTCTGTTCTCTATAAGAAAATTGAGGACATACTCGGCAAAAAGAACAACGATGCCCTCGAAGAGGAGGAGGCACTTCTTCGAAGTGAGGATGAAGAAGTCGTTGTGGATAATGTGAGAAATCCTGATGCGCCAGAAGTACCCCAGGTGTCAGATTCTGCCAATGGGAGGGAGCAGAACACTCAGTCTCAGTCATGTCGTACAGAATCGTCTAATTCCTTCGTTAATTCTGTTGAGTTTAACGAATTAGTCCATGCAGTCAGTGAACAATTGGGAGGGAGTCGCTCTCAATTATTTCCCAGTGTGAGGGAAACTGGTTCGTTAGATGGTGTAAGACCTCTATCAGAAATGGATATTGGAAGTAAGGACAATATCAGACGAACCTATCGGCTCACAGCTAATTCCCGATGGGACCTTTGGTATGATTACCTCATTAGTGAGTTACAAGCGAAAGGCTTGAGGTATATTGTCGACAAAGACACTCTACCAAATATTCCTCCATTTGAGTTGGATAAAAGGAAACAAACGGTCCGGGATATTATCATCAACAGAATTGATGATCGGTTTCACTCAAAAGTAGTGACTTTGTCTGAACCGAAAGAAATTCTTAAGACTTTAGAAGTCTATAAGAAACGGGAAATTAATATAACCTCGTTTAACGTGAGGAAGAGGTTAAATAATCTTAGGTACGACCCTAAGAAGACGACTGCAGCTCAATTCATTGAGAAGTTTGAGGACTTGGTAAGGAATTATGAGAACCTAGACGAACGACATGATCTGTCTGAGGCAGAAAAGACTGATGCATTTTTCAATGCAGTAAAGTGGGGCTTACCTTCTGTGGCCGAGCAGCAGTTCAACTATCGTATGTTGACTGATAAGCCTTTAACCCGTGAGCAAATAAAAAGTTATATGTTACAAAAAGAGGTAACTATAACTGCCCCTCAACCAGCTAAGCCCAAGCGAGACAATCCCAGAGGTGAGTCTGGACCAGTAGCCCTCCTCACAACACCATCCAGGTCTGGTAGACGTAAACGTTCTTTTCCGAGACCCTGGAATAAGTCCTCCACATCTTCTTCGCCACCGAAGAAAATGTCGAGACAAAACAATCGTAACACTTCGAAAAACAATAAGTCTTTACAGAAAGGCTTTAAACAGTCGTCTCCATCTTCTTTTTCGCAGCAAAGAAGAGGCATGAGGTGCTTTAACTGCCAAAGACGAGGGCATATGGGTAAGGACTGTCAAAACCCAGCGCGTAGCAATGTCTGCTTCAGGTGTGATCAAGAAGGGCATAGAGCGGCTGAGTGCCCCTTGCCTGCGCAGGCTCCAGGCCCCGCACAGACAATTATTTCTTCGCGCCCAAAGCGCAAGAAGTACGGGAATAAAAATCAGCCTAGAACAGGCTTGATAGATACACATGGCCAGGCACTGATGGTAAGGCCAAATTCGGAATACGTACCGAATGTACCAGATGTGTCTGGTTACTATGCGCCAGTGCAGAAAATGTACACGCCGGCTCCGTATGTATCCTCTCCATCAGATGAGCCTACATACGCTTACCTACATAATATGGAACCGTCCTCATCACCATATCCTTATAATATGGTCCCTAATTCGGTTCCTGGACATATGGTCCCATTCAATTATTATCATAATTATGGAGTCGGGGGTACTGGCTACTGTGTTCCTTCCTGTGTTACGCCGACAGTCAGCCCCGTTTTGAGTCCGCCTTCGGCGTATATGATGAACCATCAAATGTGTCCTGGGTCATCTACAGGAACATCTGACGGTAAGGGTTATTATGCGATATCCTTTATCATAGACTCTGGAGCGACTGAACACATAGTTAAAGAAGGTGCGATTTTGACTAATGTGCGGAAATTTTTCCAACAAGTCAACAGTGCAAACAAATCTGCTTCTCTGTGCGTGAGAGCTGTGGGTGACATCCACGTGAGGGATAGTCAAGGTGTTCATATGTGCTTGCAAAACGTCCTATATGCGCCAGCCTTGTCCGAGAATTTGTTCTCGATTCGTAAATTTACTGACAATGGTTTTAAAGTTATATTTGATCAGGATAAGTGCCAGATATTTGAGCCTTTCATGCACAAACTGTGTTTTGAAGGATACTATCGCACTCCCACTTGGGAAATCGCACTCCGATTTGTCCCACCAGGTTCTATGACACGACCCAAGTATACTGATTCAAGTAGTGCGTTGGTTTCTACTTCAATCATTAAACCTTTTGGGGGTCTCCACATTTCCAATTTGGAGGGAGAATGTGCTGGACTTTGTGGAAGAGGCAGTGGTCAAAATGGAGGTGATGGTACGACAACAGTGAGAAACCCTCCAGAAGCTCAACCGGAAGTGAGACCGAGTACAAGCTCCACCAATGAAATTGAGAAATGTTCCCACACCCCAAAAGTTACAGAGTCCACGTTAGACCGCATTAGTATGGGAAATACTATTAAAATCACAGACAACAAATATAGTTTGGACTCAAGTTCTGATAGTGAGGAATCAGACACTAACGTTGAGAAAAGCCATAACAGTAAGAAAAATGGTAACTATAAAAATGGTAACTATGAGTTAGATGGTAACCATGAAGCCTTTACGTCGGAAGGAATGTATTGGCATGTTAAGTTAGGACATGTGTCCTTAACTTACCTAAAACAAATGAGTCGAACTTACGCAGAACTTAGAAATGTCAAATTTGAGAAAGACATAGTTAACTGCGAAACTTGCATTTTGGCAAAAATGTCAAAATTACCTTTTAAGGAAATTAGAGCTCGTTCAGACAGACCTTTACAAGTGATTCACTCTGATGTGATGGGACCCATTAAACCAATGACCCATCCGAATAAGAAGAGATTCATAGTTGTCTTTATTGATGACTATTCCAGAGTGGCAATGGCATATGCCATTAGAAAGAAAAGTGAGGTTGGTTCAAGTTTCGAATTGTTCTTGAAAAATGCAAGGAATGAGTTAGGTTCCGATGCAAAAGTGTGTTTTCTAAGAACGGATCAGGGTACTGAGTTCACAGGTGGAAAGGTGAAAGAAATTTTAGATCGTGAGAAAATTGGTCTTCAATTTGCACCACCAGATACACCTGAACACAATGGAATCGCGGAAAGGTTTAATAGGACATTACAGAATAAAGTGAGATCTATGTTGATAGATAGCAGAGTACCAAAAACATTGTGGGACTTGGCGGTTTCTGCTTCTGTACATGTCCATAATCGAATGCCCCATCGTTCGATTAACTATGAAATACCTTTCAAAAGATTCGTACCCAGTGTCAAAATTCAACTAAACTCAGTGAGACGATTTGGTTGTTTGGCATATGTGAAGATCCCAAAACAGATGTTAGTTACTGTTGTTCGAAACTTAAATGAAAAACCAACAGACAAATTCTCACAACGAGGCTTGAGAACTGTTTTTGTGGGATATGTCTTTTCTGGATCTTTATTATACCATCCGGAATCAGACACATTTATTGAATCAAGGCATGTCCGATTCAATGAATCTCTGGTATACGGTGATGTCTATAAGACACCCGAAATAGATTCAAATAATTCAGAAAGTGAGAAATATGATTTATTTGAAGAACCGGATGAGGATGATGAAAATCAAAGTGAGGAAGACGCGGATAAACTTCCGGGTAAGAGAGGAAGACCGCGCAAAAGAGTCTTGAGTGATGATGATATTCCACTAAGTGAGTTGTTCCAAACAAAGTCCAATAAAAGTGTCAAGAAATCAAGTCACGACTTGGGACCTAAATCTGATAGTGCTGCTTTTGTGAGTCAATGTGAGGAAGACTCAGATCAAAACGAAGACGAAGCAATCTATCTGATGTTGGCCGAAGTGAGATCGGATCCTAGGTCATTTGCTGAGGCAATGGCATCTCCTCAAAAGGTGAAGTGGGAAGCCGCTGTAAGAGAGGAATTGGACTCAATGAAGGAGAATTGTGTTTGGGACATAGTGGATAGACCTCGACTCGACAAAAATGGCAAACGTGCGAATGTCATTGATTCTCGTTGGGTGTTCAAAGTAAAGAAGGACACAAACGGAATCGACAAACACAAAGCTCGTCTGGTTATCAGGGGTTTTAAGGACAGAAATGAGTATGAGCTCAAAGAAACTTATGCCCCAGTTGCTAGGCTATATACTGTGAGAACGTTATTGGCCATAGCAAATAAGTATGATCTGAACATTGTTCAGATGGATGTCAAAACAGCCTTTCTTAACGGTACGCTGGAAAGGGACATCTATATGGAGATACCAGATGGAGTTGAGACTGATCTGCCTAATCGTAAATCCAAGGTGTGTAAGTTGCTAAAAGCTATTTACGGATTACGTATAAGTCCAAAGTGTTGGAATAGAAAGTTCACAGGTGTGGCTGAATCAGTTGGACTTAGGGCAGATGATAAAGATCCATGTTTATTTACTTGGCGTGAGGGAAGTAGATTCATCACATTATTATTATATGTTGATGATATGCTTTTAACTGGAAATGATAATCGGAAGATTGACGATATCATAAAACAGTTATGCCAAGTATTTAAAATCACTATACTCGGTGAACCAAAAGAATTTTTGGGAATTGAGATAATCCGAGATAGAGAAAAGAAAGAAATGTTTTTACATCAGAAAGCATATGCTGGAAAAATCTTGAGTAGATTTGGCATGTCTGACTGTAAAACAACCGATACTCCGATGGTGACGAGACAAGTGAGAAATCGGAAAATTAAAGACTTGATTGAGAAGTCTAAAGAGTCTGTGTCTGAACAAGTTCTATCAAAGCAAGTTAACAAACAGAAAATGTTTCCTTATCGGGAAGCTGTGGGTAGTCTCCTGTATTTGACTGGAGCTACAAGACCTGACATTTCGTATGCTGTTAATATGATCAGCCGAAATCAAGAGAATCCTACAGCTGATGATTGGGCTGAAGTTAAGAGGATTTTGAGATACCTAAAAGGTACTCTTGATAAAGGTCTACTCTTTAAAGGTGAGACTGAAGAGTTAATCGCCTATTCGGATGCTAGTTTTAAGGACTGCATTGCGACAGGCAGATCCACAGCGGGATTTGTTATTCGCATGTTTGGCGATACAATCCATTGGCGTTGTATGAAGCAAAAGGTAGTTGCTACATCAACGTGTGACGCGGAATATATTGCAATGGGCGATGCTGCAAAGGCAGTATTAGCCATTCAATATATTATTGAGCGCGTGTTGCAAAAAGATATTTGTTGTACTTTAAACTGTGATAATCGATCAGCGTTAGATTGTATCGATACAAGCGGTGGACCAAAACTTATGCATTTGTCTTTAAAACAGCATTTCATAAGGTCTATTAGAGAGACGGGTCAAATAGAAACCTCCTGGGTTCCTTCGAACGAACAGTGGGCTGATATATTAACTAAACCATTGGCTGGAAGCGCATTTGACAAGTTACGTACCTTGATACTAAATGATAACTAATGGGAACCTTAATGTTTATTTCAGGAAAATAGTGAGATTCCTAAAGGAGTGATTGGAGGAGAGAATCTTGCTCAAACCGAAATCCTCCTCCGAATTTCAAAAATTGAGCCTACCGCAAGTACGGCGGAGACAAACCAATATCGTAAGAATGGTTGGTTGAAATTCGAAATGTTCGTTTAATAACGATTGAGGTTAAAAATTGTAAATGAGTTTGAAACAATTTTTACGAACATTGTTTACGTGTGTAACTAATAAAACATTAAGTTGTTGGATTAGTTATCTATTCAAGGGCACGTAGAATATGAACACGGTTAGGTTTTTATGCCGCGTAAGAAAGGCTTTTCCTAACACAGATTTTGGTTTAGTGTGATAACCAAAATAAGGAGGTTTTTGATGGAAGGTTTCCTCCTAATGAAGTGAGTCAGAGTTTTGTCCTTAAGGTAAAATGCAAGGACTTTCTCTGAAATAGAGTTTTCTCTCAAAGTAAGGAGAGTTTCTCTAAAGTAGAGTTTTTCTTCCAAGTAAGAGGAAGTTTCTCTAATATACGGATAATCAGAGTTTTCCTGAAGGGGTTTCTCTGACAACAAAGTTTTATCTCAAGTGTGGAGATTTTTCTTTGACAGAGTTTTTATTCACTGAGAGAGTGAAATTTTTCTCTGAAATAACAAAAGTTACTAATTGGTTTCTTTTGAGTTTAGGTGGAGTTTTTATAATGAGTTTTTCTCCATCAACATAAACAGTCATCGTGCGATTGGAGTTTTTAAATTGAGTTTTTCTCCAATACAATTGAATTGAGCGAATTCAAACTGGAGTTTTTACAGAAGTGCTTTTCTCCAGAATACATCAGTGCGACGGAGTTTTTACCAGAATTTTTCTCCGTACTACCAGTGCGATTGGAGTTTTTCAATTGAGATTTTTCTCCAATAACCTTTTGCGCTTGGAGTTTTTACAGTGTGACTTTTCTCCAAGATATAAGTTGAGACTGGAGTTTTTAAATTGAGTTTTTCTCCAGAATATTTTTTTTTGGTAAGGTGGAGTTTTTATATACTTTTCTCCACATATAGACTGAAATTTTATACGCTTGTAGGTGTCTTACACACTCCAGTTATTGAGGAGGGAGTGTTGGAATTGGACGCACTGTGTAAGAGGTGACACACTGTGCGCGAGGTCAATAACCTACGTGTGGTAACACTGCAGTGAGGGTGGAGCCGTAGGCGTGGAAGAATAACGTTGCGTGAGTGTTTTGTATAAAGAAAGTGCGTAGTTTCTTTATACAAACAACAACGTCCTTCTGTAACCTCTGTCCAGTTCTTCAGTCCGTTTCTAACTTTCGTCGACTACTGACTGCTAAGGTGTGACAGCAGGGTTATGGGTTCAACAGTGTGCATAGAGGATTTAATAAATCATTTTCAGTCTTAAATGCAGTTGTCATTATTTGATTTATTAACACTAAACTACCAACCATTGGAATAGGAGTCTAGTGTGATGGCCCTATTCCAACATACTTGTACTTAATTAACGAAATTTAATATTATATTTTTATAAGCTGAATGAGATTTTGCGCAAGTTGATTTTATTGAAATTAATATTTGATACGCAATGTCAATTTAAAGTTAAAATAATTATGATTATTCGGAAATTCAAAGCTCAAATTTTTAAAAAGAAGTTATTATATTTTCAACTTTCTATAGTTAACTTGCGGACCCTTATCTGATTGGTTACTCCTTCTTCATCAACTAATAAAAAAAACATTTTTTAGTTCACCTTTGAGTTTCCTTTTTGGTTGACGCATCGAATTTCATACTGATTCATGTGGATAGAAAAGCGAGTAATGATGTGAACTCTGTCGTTTATTCGTAATATTTTGTTTTTCGTTTATACATGTAAACTGCGAAAATACGTACCTACATTATATGTTTGAAATACGACGACTATGGCTGACCAAGAAAAATCAATTTACGATCGTCTGGTCGCATCTTAAATCGGTTTACTTGCTCGCACAATGGGTTTGAGCATATATATATTTTTTTATTATAGTTATTATTATTATAATTATTATATTATTATCTTCATCTTTTTCGGACGAGAAAGAGCCGAAAAACAACTTCGAAACAGTCGAGAAGCTTATATCGTTTGTCTAAAACGAACGACAACCAGCAACAACAGAAGCAATATGAAAACTTCTTCTGTACGACGGTATTTTCCATCTCTACACTCTTTAGAAAAGGCTATAAAATAAGTGACCAGACAATATTTATTCGAATGGAAGGGGTGTGCTGGAGGGAGAACCTGGGCCCTGTTTGTCTGGGATACAGAAATTACTCTCGCGAACGAGGTCGGTTGATTTGAATCCGACGAACTGCATGCTGTATATTCGCCTTGCTTTAGGTGTCATTTAGTATCTATTTGGAAAAGAAAATTGGATAAGTCGAATTTTCTTCTTATATTATGGATTTTTATCAGCTTGTAGTAATTCGTAAGCTCTTCATCGCCCGCTCAACCTTGAATTAGGGCCATTGAAAAGCTGCGGACTGTATTTTACGACTTCATTTGGCTATTACTATAAGCCATATATAGGTCTATAGATATCTTCTTGGTAAACGCCTTATACTCGTCTATCATCACGTTTTCGTTTTAAATTTTCATGAATTTGATATCGAGCACGTCGACATTGACGAGGACTGTTTTTATCTGGGGTATGTTTCTCATAAAATGTGCTGTAAAAATGTTGAAATTTTGACGAAGAACAAAATTGGTTGTATCCGGCGGCAGAATTTTGTTTTCTGGAATACGCTATAAAAAGAAATAGCTTTCCATCGCATCTTTGCAGAAATTTTCTGCTTGATAACGTTCTGGAATCATTAAGTTCTATGTGATCCCACTTTCTTTCAGTTTAGAATAAACGAAATGCGTTTTTCCAAAACATGATGAGCCCAAAAACGAAAGAAAGTGATTTTGAGAAAATCGAAGGAAACTGTATGGAGTGGGTCTGTATGAATATTTCTTCACAAAATTTAGGTCGTAGATGAACCAAACCTTCCTGCACTGTTGTTTTTTTAACCTAATTTTCAATTAGATAATACGCGAGGAGAAAGCGAGTCACAAAAAAATAAAAATGAAAATAATGTACATGATTGGGTTCTGAAAAAATGATTTTGATTCAAGTGCGAGAATATTGTTCTGTAGCCACATTATAGGTGCATTTAGTGTCGAGTATTTCGAAGAAAGTACTTTTTTGTGATTTTGGAATGGTAGGTATAAAGACTATAATAAACTCGTCGCGAGACTTCGATTTATAATAATATTCAGTGAAAATTTCAGTTCGATCCGATTTGTACTTTTGCTGTTATTATAGCTATCAAAGTCGAAATTGGCGATTTACATAAATCCCCTCTCCTCTGCTCCTCCCTCCCCTCCCCCCATTAAATAAACAAATGAATACGAAAATGCGAGGTGGATATTTTTGCAATCCTGAGATCATGATATGAATAAGTATGAGGGTCCCATTCCTATTTGTGAAAGTCGCACCAAAATGAAGGGTAGGTTTTCACAGAAAACCTGCTAAAAATCAAAAAATTGCATGATCAGGTTTTGAAAAAAATCAATAAATTCGTGTCTCTTTTTTGAAAGCCTTTATATCTGCTTTGCCGATACCACGACAAACTGATGATGTCGATGTCAAAGAATATAATGATCTGCCAAAACGTTCAAAATCTATGAAAATGGACATGTTCTGGAAAAACGCGTCTCTTATTTTGAACTGGATGAACCTATATCCCACCAGAAGTTGAGAAGTTTATAGGCTGTGACCGGAATATTGTGTCGATGACTTTCATGTCGGAAATTTATTTTCTTCTTAACGACTAGTATTGATTTCCTTATTAATAGTATTTCTTTGTTTGGTGCCGTTATTCGTCCTTCGAGCCGTTTTTCCGTATTTATAGGTGCTTGGTCTGCTATAATGGCGGCCTCATTTGACTGCTACGGTTCGCCTTTTTACGAGGAAAATGAAATTATCCGTGGCGAGATGACGAAAGATCACGCTGCTAGTTCGTATTGCAATATCGAAGCATTATCCTTGTCTGGGGCTGATAACAGATTCGAGGCCAATAACTTTCTACGTTTTCCTGTTAACGGAAAATACGTGGGAGAGGGAAAGAGACAGGTATAGCGAGAGAGGCACAACAATAGCTTTTGCTGTCGACCGAAACTATAATCTTATCGATTGACGAGAGGGTATATACTCGTATTAACTTATACCTTAATTATAATCACCCACATTTTCTACCGCGATGTATATAGAGTTCGTGATTCGAGAATGAAGGAAATCACGTTAAAAAGCTCGTATGTGAACTCTTGCAAGTTTTATACTCATCTCTTAATGCTCTGTGAATCTACCCATTGAGAACTTTTATATGCATTGAAGAACTGCAATCCAAAACTCATGGAAAAACACAGAATCAACTTCGGAGAAGTGTTTTAGGTGAAATTTTCCATTGGAAGCAGCAGTGCACCCAGAAATTTTTTCAAGGCCAGCTTATTTAATCTCAAACTCATCACTAAAAGATAGAAATTCCACATAAACAATGTTAATGCAGTTTTTATGAAACGAAATTCGATGCCCAAGTTTTCCTAGTCCCTACTACCATTGGGTGTCCTGCTGATTGAAAGACAGCAAAGAGCCATGTATGATGGCCTTTTTGAAAAGCTTAATTTCTCTTTCGATGAATTAGTAGAGGTTTCGTTAGCCGCGTTAATTATGTACGTGTACTTTTTTTTTTTTGGTCCTTTCAAAATTTCACTCTATAGTTTAGTAATTAGCAACATTTTGCGTGTAGATGCGTTCAGTGTTCGTTAATTTTAAAATTTAGCTATCAGAAATACGCAGGAAGTGCAATCCCATGCCCAGAGCTTCAACTTTGTATGAGTAATCGATAATGTACGACCATTTTATTTTGAATATCACTTTGTACGGAGATTGCGATAATTATTATTTTCATTCTACCAGTTATCTATTTTATTCGTTGGCTAGGAAAATTTTTTATTATCAAGTTTCGCAGATCATTTTCATTTCAACTTCAGCATCATTAATCATTTACTGCTTTTCAGCCGTTCATTTGACAATAATTTCAAGGGAATACGCTTATAGTATCTACGTGTTTGGTTACCTCCATGTATAATTATTGTATTCTGAATTTTTTACGCCCCACCACAGTCCGTAATTATTTGTCGTTAATCATGCTTACTATGACGATGAATTTATGACGCTTTTTTTTTCTTCTACTTGTTCGAAATTTAATTATGGTTTCTTTTATTTCTTTTCATTTCAGTGGGCACTAACGTTTTGGTCTTAGTGGTGATTTTGGCTGCGGTCCTCACCACAGTGGGTCTAATCACGTGTGTCGTCACCCATTATCATCACAGTCATCACCATCTCCATCATCAGTCTCAGAGCACTCAGGAAACCACTGCATGTTCATTGGCCACTGCTCAGCTTATTTGGAACACTCCACAGTTTAATAATTCTACTAATTTAAGAAATTCCAGTAAATTCAACGCTACAACAGTACCAGTAAGTAATTTTATTTTTTATTTTTATTTTCTTTTACTGGGTATAATAAGCGTATAAATTGAGTAAGAATGTGGTTATCCTGTCCATACATTCAAAGGGCGTCTGTGACTCGAGTGTGTTTGAGGAAAATGACCCTGTTTTGTTGAAGTATCGAGTATATCGACTCATATAAAGTAGAACAATTACAAATCGTCATGAATGTGCCTCGTACCCGTGCCGATATTATACGTGCATACCAGATTAAGTAACACGTTACAAATATGTGTCATATACGAGTATGCACATACTTGCTAGAAACAGTAAAAATTACATGATAAATTTATTACGTAATAATTGATAACGATAATTTTGTGACTTGAAAGTTGAAACTAAAAGGTATATGAACCATATTTTGTGTCCATTTTTCATAATTTGAAAGAGATTGAAAAAGAATTCGATTTTGTTGATAAGTTTGACTATTTTCTCAAACTTTGTATTTTTCTCTACGACTTCCTCATTTTTAGATATATATAAGTAGTAGCCCATTGCCAAGTGGCAAGATGATTTTTGTACAATGTGTTTGTTCAGAAACTACATACAAAAATTGTGATCACGACGAGAATAATTTAGTAGATAAGTAGTTTGTGTTAGTGGTACTTCAGCCGGATATACAGAAGTACCTATTCTGCGAATGAGACGTATTTTCTACCCATCATAAGGGCAAAGAATGAAATTCGTAATTTCGATCGAGTGTTTACTTTGAAAAATTGTCCTAGCAACCTATTCCAGGAATAAGTTTTTTTTTTTTTTTTTTTTTTGCACAGTCGAGCATCAAATTTTCACATCGTATGCCTATCATTCACGCGTGAACGAAAATATTTGCTCTTCCCCTGTCAACTTGCTATCTCCGTTTTCAAGGTGTCCACTGAGTGTTCTAGAACAGTGTGTATCATCACGAGTTGCTTTATCACGTTGACATTACAGATATTTCGTTGAGCTCTTTCCAGATAGTGTTTGACGAGTGAAATCTTTTCGACTTGAAACAGTATAAACAGTCTTGAGTGTTGGATGTAGAAATTATATGTATTTGCGTTGCTCAGAGAGAGACGGATAAAATTTGGACTGTCCTAGCGTGGAAGTTCTTCAAATCTTGATACTCGTATATGTAGTTTCTTGACTATATAGCGAACGATTCACTTATTTCGTACCTGCGCAACGTACGAGTAATTCACGATTTGCCAGTGCACTATAGTTTTTTTTTTTTAAATCGGATGAAAATTAATTTTATGCGTACAAATTGAATTTCATTATTTTTTTATAATGACATGAAAAAACGTGTATTAAGCACCTGAAAAATACTAGTGCGGGGTAAATTTTTCAAAATTTGAAAAATTCTGTTCAAATAAATTATTTTTGTAAAAACCTGCGCCGCCCTCCGCCCCACCCATCGTTTCGTAACATTCGTTTTTTGACCTACAGTTCTCCCTTGATTTCCGTTCAGTCTGACAACTTTGTTGCATGCAGACTGAGGAATAACCTCGGTCATAATATCATTTTTAATTATTCTCAGTGTTGTAATTGTTGGCTTGAAAAAAAAAAAAAATTGTAATTAGAACTGTTGTACTTTCTGACCTTGGTTAAATGGTCTTGTAATGTACCGCGTATATCTTCCGTTATTGACTCTGACGAGATTGAAAACTTGGACTTGAGAAAAGTTAACGCTAGAAATACCAGGTTTTACTCGATTGCTCAAAGGACCAGGTGGTGTCATATATGACACCACAAGAGTAACCTCAAAGGACCAGGTGTCGTCGTATGACACAAGTCAGGGGTTCTCAAAATATTGGTCTTTTGAGAAGTCCATCTCAAAATTTTTAGTGGTGTCGTATATGACACCACCTGGTACTTGTAGTGGTAAACGCCATTTTTGTGAACATTTCGGCAACGAAATCTGTTTATCGTCCATTTTCGCGAGCCATATCCCATCAAAGTTTAAGATCAAAGTTGTTTGTTTTAGTTTATCGGAATAATTTTTATAAAGATAACGCTGCGATGAGGTTTGTGGAAAATATTTTCAAACTTGATAATGTTTTTTTGAGTGAATTTTATCGGATGTTGATTTAAAAAAAATAACGTACGAACACCATGGTCATGCGTTTCTATTTTCGTTTATAGCCATAATATAATAATTGGTAATTATTTATTACTAATATGAAGGGAGGTACTGATGGGTTTCTACTGTCTGGACGAAGTGAGATGATGATAATCGATGATTAAACATGAATTCTTTTTACTAGACGTTCAGTTAAAATTTTATGTTTTCGTGTGTGTCCGCAATGTTATCGTATGTTGACGTCATCATACATGAGCTTAATGATACTTTCAGTCGATTTTTGTGCGTGTCCATGTGTGTCCAATGTTATCGTATGATGACGTCCGTCCGGACCGGATGAAGCTTTTTTTTTTTGCTCCCAAATCGAGCTGAAAAATCGAGCTTACAACCTTACAAATAGAGGCTAAATTCATAATGGGGTGGCATTATAGATTTTACCTATCAATCGACTTTGATGAGCCATGTCAGTCCGCTCTAAAATCTCATGTAAATCCTCCGTTTCGTCATTGGTGAAGCTCAAACCAGAATCTGGTTTTGGAGTCGAGTAGTTGTAGGGACAAGTTCAATGCCAGCAAGCTTTATCTGTGATTTGGAAGGTACTCCACTAAAATGGTCCGCTGAAGTGAAGAAAATCGTACACCTTATACATACATATATCTATCTGCGGTATTGGTAAATCCTAAATTTCCTGTTTTAAATTGCAACGTGTTTCTCAATGAAATGTGACGCGCTTTTCTCAAAATAGTTTTGCGGTCGTATTTATTATCGCTGTATATTATCAGCTGAAATTGTTTGCGCACTTTTTTATTATTTTCATGGCGGTTACAATTGCCGTCCTTGCTGTGCAAAACTGTTATATTAATACTCGCTCTTCTTTTCTTGTAAAGGTTCTAATACCTATTTTAACCCAACGTCGTTTCGACCGGATTTACGTATTCACAAAAAATATTACGGCCGTGTTCCGTTGCCTAAAAACAGGCCAGATAAGGAAACAAAATTACGGTTTCACCGTTCAAAATTCGCCACCCGCTGCCGTCAAGGGCATCGAGCCCCGGCATCGCAGCTAACACTAGAAATTTGAGCGGCTGGGCATCGGAGTGAGGTGCGGGTACAGCTTGAAAATGGTAATGAGGGTGGGGCAGGCCGAGAAAAACGCTCCTCGTTGAGACGCGGAGAACTGACGTGTAAGTAGGAGAGTTCGAGTTACTTGTGGGGTGCTGTAAAGTTCGAATAAAATGTAGCTAAAATTCGCTCCTTTATTCAGGAACGACGATGTCGCAGTTCGTCTTGAAAATAGAAAATTCGCTATCTGGTGGCATTGGCAAGGTAGAAAAGTACCAAACTACTGAAGAAAATGAACAAAATTGTGAAAAAATTGGCTGTATTTCACAACTATGCAATGTGTAGAGAAATGAATAGTACTGATTACATACAGGATAGTAACTTTTTTCATCACAGATGAGAAAATTATTACCTACCCGATGGGCAAAAAATGAGAAAATGATCCGGAAAATGAGAATTTTATCCGTTGTCAGTCCGTTTTTATTTTCGACCATCGGATCTGAAAATTTGCAGATATTCTTGTCATCTTGATTATTTTTCCAAATCCGTTTGTAAAACGGATTTCCTGATTATAATCAGTGATAATTTTTGGGCAATTTTTCTAAATCCGTTTGTAAAACGGTTTCACGGATTATAACCCGGGCCAACAAATATGATAAAACAGCCTTCACGGAAAATAATCCGGACTCATTTCTGGCAAGACTGATTACAATCCGTTCGAAATCCGTTTTAGAAGCCGGAAAACAGGAAAATTCCGGGTTATAATCCAGAAACGGATTATAACCCGGAATAAAACGGATCCGTTTTCAAAATATTTTGCCCATAGGGTATATTTATCATAGACATTCTGTACATTTGGAGTACTTTTTACTGTATTTTATTATTTTTGCAGCAATTTCTACCATAAATCTAGAATCGTTGCTGTTTACCCATCCAAATTGTAAAAATTATACCATCTAACTTTTTTTCAGCGCGGGTCAAAAATCCCGAATATTGTCTGTACAGTAATCATTGGTTTTTTTCAATTCTTCGCATTTTAGAAGTTATTGAAAATATTTTTATCTTCGTGTATTTCAAAAGTTGATTACGTTTCATTTCATGTATAGATAACTTATATCTGAATTGCCCAACATACAGTAATCATATCCAAAGGGTTCAATTTGAAAATGTTAGTTTTCTGTGTACCTAATATGAGGATGGAAAGTTCAGCAGTTTTATCAGAATTAATATTCTGATGCTTGTGCGATAAAGGCGCTCTTACAGACATTATACTGTAATGGCAAACATTCACGTACTTCAATGTGCTCGTCTTGCATAGGAGCGGGGAGGTTTTTTTACAGGAACTGATCCTTAAGCTATTTAGAGGTATAGAAAAAATGTTGAGAAGGGTGGATGAGACTTGATTGACAATCATATTTGTAAACTGCAGCATAGTTCATTCATCTAGTATGATACTAGAGTACAGCAAAAACCTATCTTCAAAGTGTATTAGTCGAAGGTCATTTTATTTACGTATGTTCGAAGTCCCAACGGCCCTGCACGAATACCTACAAGTATTTATGGACGTATAAAATATGTTTATGAAAAATTCTCTGCCACAAAACACACGTTTACATGTGTGCATGCGATGTCTGTATCTGTTGAGAGAGCGGAGGCTTTGAAATGCCGCTAGTAAACCCTTATGCCACCGACCAGTATGCGTGACGCGCGTTCGCGACAATAAATATCTACCCTTCGTCGAACTCATCAACCCCGCTCCGTGCAGCCAGCTCGCCTAACGGCCCCCCTCTACGAGAAAAGCTTTTCGAAGATAACGAAAAATGAAGCTGTGAAAATTCGTATCACGGAGAGAAGTGTGGAGGTGACGCGACGACGACGTTCTCATACTTTTTGAAGTGCGAAGCTGAGGCACAGGGGTTGGTTTGTGTTCGGGGTGCTGTTTTCGGATTCTCAGTCTGGGGGACGAGTGGGCTCGTGGTTGGGATTGTGTGTGTGTGTGTGTGTGCTCTCTTGTGTGCGAGCAAATTGTAGCTGACTAGCCGGTGTAGTGTACGTATACGTATATATATATATATACGTGTATAGACGAGCGTAAAGTAGTCGCGAGGAACGGGGGTATAAATTATTGCTTAAGGGTTGGTGGACGACGGGTGCGTGCCAGCGTTATTTGGAAGGTCGTTGGGCGACGTGTGTGCGTTTGTGTGCGTGCCTGTCTGTGCCGCAGACGAGAAAAAACGAAATTCGGGCAAAAACGCAAGCGCCGTTTGCATTGCGTGCGTCGAGACTCGGTATATTTTTCTAGCCACCGCCGCTGGGGCCGAGGGGGATGGCGACGCATACTCCAGACGTCTAGCGGCGCGCTGTTGCCGGCTATGTGTGGGATGATGCGGAGACTCGACGCTTTTTCTCGCGCGTCTCTTCCTTAATAATAATTATTATTATTGTACGAGTAAATTCGTCGTCGTGTGGCCTCGCACCAACGCTGCACCTCGACCCCGCGGGATTCCACCGTTTCCCTGAATTTCCCCATCGACACCTGCCTATGCCTCCCTCCAATCTCTTCGAATGAGTCGCCGTCGTCCTCTCTGCGTAGCTGGTCGTCGGCATCGGTGAAGCAGATCCCTGCGGCGGGGGGGGGGGTGGGGGCGGGTAGAGCCCGGCCCAAAGTTCGTGCTGCGCGGTTTCTCGGTCTACGACGGTCGTCGAGGACGACGTGGATTTCGGGGCGAACGTTGCGTCGCCCGTTTGTGCCTCGTTGTCGCACCCTTGGAAGCTCGTTTCACGTCACAAGGCACACTCGTACTCTCGCGAAGTCTCGACGACTTTGAGGCGCACTCCGGTATGTGGTCGAGGACACCCCCGTCGCGCGATCAGCAGAGGCGCGCGAAAAGCCGGCCGGTCGCCCATTATTGCGTTTCGATGGTCGATGGTCGCGATCTGGCAGCGGCGAAGGCTTCTGGCGGTGTTGCAAGATCGTCGAACAAACGATTGTGAATTTCGAGCTGCGCGTACGAGCCGACAGCATAATATATAGTGCCAGGAAATAATAGGTTATACCCTCGTAAAATTGCCATATACTCGTAACTGCAACGAATCTGGCAGATAAAATTCAACGTTGGAAACGTCTGAGGACCATCACTATAGTATCACCCCCCCCCTAAACAGTTTGTCAAAATCCACCTATACTATGTATACAACCCGGAGAGCGATGAAAAAATTGGTGATCATTCGATGTCTACGTATAGTCGCGAACAAATACATACTCGTACCTTTGCATCGAAAAACCATTTTTCGTTGTTGGTTTTTTGGTCGATTATTCATGACTATAATGATAGCTCTTTCATATGGCATGGTCGGAAGAATTGTAAAAAAAGATACGTGCTCCAGGATCTGTTTTAATATCCATTGTTATACCTACGTCTAAGAATTAATCTAATTAACTGTTAATCAACTGCGATTGTTTGATCGGCTGCGGCATCCTACCTTGCGCAATTTGATTAGCCGAAGTACTCTAATTTGTGCAATAGTCCTTAGCAAATTCACTTCAGCTGTAAATATAGAAATGTATGCAATAGATTAGAGGTACGTAAATATCTAAAAACCAGCTGGCCCGAAGGCGATCGTTCCTCTACAATATCCCAAGAAGTTTGTGTCGATTAGATCGAAACTCAAGGTGCGATTAGTCGGTTTTCAAGTACATAATATTATGTGAAACCATTCCCTTGAATATACTTTCTTGATCTGTCGTAGGATTGGAGTTAGAGAGATCTGAGGATAGGAACTTTTTTTCTTGTACCTACGCGTACTATTGTTTTCATGCTATTTCTTATGAAATTAGTTTCTGCTGATCGCTTCGAAAATGAAATCCTGTTTATACGCGTATTTTCATCCCTTCTCTATTCTTCCTCGTATTGACGTATTGTAAGCCCGTCTTCAGTTAGTTCCTGTGTTGTACCTATGTTTCTTTCAATTCAGCGAATGATGATACTTATAGCTTGAGTTCTTCACGCCTCTTCCGTATCTGTTTACATTGTTTGGCGTAATTATAATTTTCCAAGAATAATATGATTTTATGGTGTTTCAGTTTTTTATTTACTCTCACGTCTAGACATGTTTTCCCCTAATTTTTTTTTTTAATCGTTATTATGTTTCGTAATCGTTGTTTGTCTATAGACTGCGTTCATGCGTGGTTCAAGCGGTGGGATTGAAGTCAGTAATTCGACTGTGTTTGTTCTCACTTCTCGTTGATTTATACATTTTTCCTACTGTATTTTTCGCTCGATGATCGAGTTTCGTCTCTTTAATTATTCTTTGGCAAATTGAAAGTTTGGAAAAACTTCTACCTACCAGTAAACTACCAAATTCTATTTATGTACAATGGGGTCAACATTCGATAATTGAAGTTACTCGGTCAGGGAGAGAAACTGCCTATTCGGGATCCTTGTATACTTTCGTTTCGGTCGCTCAATGTGAAAATGGCGGATGTTAACGGAGCAAGAATATGTACTGTTAATGAAAAATGTCTACCTTGATTATCCTTCTGAGTTCGCAAAATATGATTGTTTAGTATTGCGGCTGTATATATTATTCATTCTTTCACTCCTCTTCTATCTATATTTACTTTTTTACGTCGTTAGATTTCATTATACTGTGTTGAACATTCTACCTATGTCCCGATGGGCAAAAAATGAGAAAATGATCCGGAAAATTAGAATTTTATCCGTTGTCAGTCCGTTTTTATTTTCGACCATGGGATCTGAAAATTTGCAGATATTTTTGTCATCTTGATTATTTTTCCAAATCCGTTTGTAAAACGGATTTCCTGATTATAATCAGTGATAATTTTTGGGCAATTTTTCTAAATCCGTTTGTAAAACGGTTTCACGGATTATAACCCGGGCCAACAAATATGATAAAACAGCCTTCACAGAAAATAATCCGGACTCATTTCCGGCAAGACTGATTACAATCCGTTCGAAATCCGTTTTAGAAGCCGGAAAACAGGAAAATTCAGGGTTATAATCCAGAAACGGATTATAACCCGGAATAAAACGGATCCGTTTTCAAAATATTTTGCCCATAGGGGTTATAATCCCAAGGAAGTTTTGCCTCTAAGATCTCTCTTGCGTTTCTCCCATCTCGAGACGCCTTTTTGGTTTTTCTTTTGTTCTAAGAAGCTTCCATTCAAATATCGTTTCGTTGAAAATTTTCTGCTTTGCATTTCCATTTTCCACGAATTTTGAGTCCGGTGTTTTTAGAACTGTAGTTTGTGCGTATCGTAATTTTCAAGCAGAAGGTAAGCTTGAACATAGGCAGTTGAAAAACTAGTCCATGAGATCACATTGCTCTGCCAACAGCTTATACCCAGAATAACTTGTAACCGCAGGATTTTTATCGAGTTAAAAGTTGAGTGTTTGATTCCTCAGCAGAAAAGACGAGCGTTACTGTAACTTCGATGAGCAAAAGATGAAGTTTTGAAGGGAATATTTGCTATCCTCCCCCGCGTCAATTGTTTGCAGATAATAAAGGAACTGTAAAGACTGCAGAAAATACGGCTGGCGTAGCGAATAAAAAAAAAAATGGTTGGCTCGTATCGAGCGGAAATTCGTTATTACGAAGCTTTTCTTGCTGGAAACTTGGAGAAGCGAAAGCGAAAAGAGTTGAAGAAAGGGGAAAAAAAGGGCATAAACGAAGCCTTTTTGCCTTTCGTTTGCGAAATGAAAATGAAAGTTATCGATTCCGACTACAGCACAATGCCATAGCCATTTCCTCCTCATCCTAACTTTCGTCTTTTTGTCCTCCTTCCCTGCTCCCTTCATTTCGCCCGCTTAGTAGTCTAATCCCTTCTTTTCTCTCCAGTTTTCTGCCTACCCCAAAAATTGATTCAGAAACACGGTATAACACGTCCGTCCTCAAAGTTTTCCAGGGTACCTCCCCCGCACCACACTTTGCCTTTCAGTTATCCAGCTTCATTTTGCTCGATCGTCGACAGACGTTTAGGTACGCTTTTAAGCGTTTTTTCATCTTTCCATCTTTCCATCTTTTTATTTCGCATAGTTTTCAAGGTTATTCTGGGTGTCGGTTTCCAGATTTGAAAGTCATTTAGTGGCGACTCGAGGAGTGGAAGACGAATATTTGGTCGAATGCGTCTGACATCGAAATTAGTGCGCCGTTTTCGGGAGAGATGGTATTTTGACCGTCGCTTCGCATTTTTAAATCTGTTTATTTTTCGCGCCCTCTTCGTCTTTTCCTAATTCTCTGGTCTTTAATCTGAATCATATAAAATCGGATTTTATAACCAAAAATTTGCTTCTGATTAGTCAGCAAAGTCGGTTTTTGAACAAATGTGGAAATGTCTGAAGTGTCCCATCTCTCGAGTAAAACATGTAAATTTTATTTCAAGGCAGAAAATACATAATTGAAACGGATTCCGATTGTAAGGAAACGCAAACTCTTCTATTCTCCTTTATACACGTATAAGTTCATTGCAGTTGGGGAAAACAATGCACACAAATATTTATTCGAATATTAGCTCGACTTGAGCAAAACAGCTCTCTTTGTAAACCTGCTCTCCTTTTGTCATTTTGAAGTAAATTTTTTTCGGTGCAAGCGAAATTTAGTTGCTTGAATACCATATTATACGTACATTATAACAACAATTCAGAGTATATATTTTGTATTGAAATGAAAAGTGGAAAATTGAAATAATGATAAGGTCTCGGAAACCAGCATCCTGTGCATGTTGATTCTTATCTTCGTTTTTATATTTCTTCAAATCAGTTCCTGTACCTACTTTCGTGAAAATTAGGCAGACTCTTTTAATTTATGCTGCTCGAAAAGCATTTCCACATAATTCGTTGGTCGGGTATGTTGATTGCCAAACATGATTAAGAGTGGAAATTTGAGATGCCACGTCTGTGAATTTTTCCCGTTCTCGTCGACCGCGTTAGTAAAACTGCAATGCAATTCGCGCAGCCGTGGAAATGCAAACAGCAATTTGGCAGCCAGCCAAGCTCCGTTTGATGTGCATAATTAACAAGGTTTGTCGGCAGAACATTTTGTTATGGCGTGGAGAGAGCTGCGGTGGGAGGGAAGTATCGGGTACGCGAGAAAACCCGTGGAAAAGTTGAGCCATCGAATATTAACGAGCTCGCTGCTCTGTACATTGTGTATACGAGCGAAGATGAATCATTGTTGCAGCGAGTGTAGCCCGAGGTGGCGTGGTGGCGTGGTCGACGTGTGTGCATGCGAAATTGAAAAACAGTTTCTCTCTGTGTGTGCTGAGGAGTAAATTATTGCGAAAATTTGTCTGCGGCGAAGACTGCGTATAAAATACATAATTATTATAATACATTGTATACGAAGCGCGAGCGATTATTAAATGGGAGTGGAAGCGAAAGAGAAAACCTGTGGGCGAGGTGAATGTCTTGGCTGTCTGCGAAGATTTCATTTGAAAAGACAAAAACTACCTAACAATTTGCAGCGGGTAGTCAGAACTTATATACATTCACTTTTTAGCAGGTTTTCATTCAAACGAAAACGTAGGTATATTAATTTTGCTTTGATTCAGGAAAATAGGCATGTGATATTCGTGGTTTTTTGTTTCGTGATCTCAGGTATATACCAATGACTACCCATCTCATATTTTCCTATTACACCTCAATTAATTATTGATTAGTTTTAATGTTAATTAACTAAGTAATTAAGATTTGTTAAGGTATCCTTCAACAAACCGAACATGAACACGGTGTTTGGTCACAATTTGTCAGTACGATCACCGAGCACTAATCTGAAAACCTGCTTATCTAGCCGGATTTAGTTACTGCGCTAGAATTTCTTTTAGCAGGTTTTTAATTTGGTCTGACTCTAGCAAATAGGCACACGACAGATTCCTAAAATACCCATCTCGCATTTTCTTATTTCTTTTTTTTTTTCTTTTTTGGTTTCTCTCCCCATGTACATGATATATTTCTTTGGGAAATGAAAATTGACGAACGGCTGAACCAATTGGGCTAAAATTTGCTCCAGAGAGTTTTAGGTCTGATATTTTCAATTTGATCGGTTTGGCGGTTCAGTAGATATTAGCAAAAAAGTAGTTAAAAATCGGTGATGTTTTCGAACGAATGAGTTCCTCGAATTCTAATCTAGCTAACAAATTGAGCTACAAAATGAGCTACGAATTGTGCTACAAAATGAATTACAAATTGAGTCACAAAATGAGCGAATAAAATGAGCTACAAAATGAGCTTACAAATTGATTGGACAAACATGCCCTATGGGCCAAATATTTATTCCGGGTTATAATCCGTTTCTGGATTATAACCCGGAATTTTCCTGTTTTCCGGCTTCTAAAACGGATTTCGAACGGATTGTAATCAGTCTTGCCGGAAATGAGTCCGGCTTATTTTCCGTGAAAGCTGTTTTATCATATTTGTTGGCCCGGGTTATAATCCGTGAAACCGTTTTACAAACGGATTTAGAAAAATTGCCCAAAAATTATCACTGATTATAATCAGGAAATCCGTTTTACAAACGGATTTGGAAAAATAATCAAGATGACAAAAATATCTGCAAATTTTCAGATCCGATGGTCGAAAATAAAAACGGACTGACGACGGATAAAATTCTCATTTTCCGGATCATTTTCTCATTTTTTGCCCATCGGGTGTCCCCTAAAATTTCGCTAATTTGTATTTCCTGGCGCAGCCATTTACAAAATAGTCGTTGGCAAATGGTTTTTTTTTTTGGTGATTTTTTACTTTCAAAAAATCAGGCAAAACTGTCCGTATCCTTTTGTACAAAATGTTAAAACATAATATACTTACTTGTTTCGTTCATGACACTCCTGGTACGATCAATCGAAAACCTGCCTTTCTATAGCGAGGCTTGCTGCGCAGGAATTTTTTTTCATGTTGGGATTGAGAACAGCGCAGATTTGTATAATTTAGTCGTGCCTATTTTTTTTTTGGCGTGCAGTGAGCGTAAAATGCGCATTTTTGCATTTCAGCCACTCCCTCCTCCCCCTGAAGTGCTACCACCGACGTCTGTATGGAAATTTTTCTAGTATATAGGTATTGCTTTTATTTTATCATTTCTTTTTTTGCAAGTCTGAAAATTTTGTGTTCATTTACATCGATTAACAGCTCGAGATGTATTTTCTCGATGTTTATCGCCTCACCGAGAAGTAATGGCGCAAATATCAAGCCACGTACAGTCTAGAGGTGAACTTATTTTTGGTTTTGTATGTGTTTTTTTTTTTCTTTTTTTTTTCGTCAAATTTTTTACTATCTATTTGTATTTTGTAATCCTTGAGAATTGGTAATTTTCTTACGGATTTCTGTGTTTGTGTGTTTTTATGGTACTATGCGATACCTGCGAAATAGCGTTTCAAGCCAATTTTTCATTTTCTCTGAATAAGCTATATGTGTATAGTTAGTGTGTGGGCGATTTTTTTTTTTTTCTGTTAATTTGATGGATTTTTATGGATTTTTCTTTCGTCGACACCTTTTCTGCAATTTGTCTGGAAATCGATGATAATAAAATGCAAATTGAAAGTAGATTTTAATTCAAGGATGACTTTTTGTGTTACCGCAGACATATATTTGTCTGGATGCATCGATGATGTATACCTACTTCTGCGGGCTATATGCAGCAGACACCTTTTGTTCGTTTTTCATTTTTTTATTTATTCTGAAAAGATAACGCCCATCCGGTAGCATGAAGCCAAATGGGGGATTTATACTCAAGTTTTCAGATGGCCCATACAGTTGTTTGTGCAGTATTGGTTGGTATGAATTTTTGAGTCTGAAACTTTTGATGTAAGTCTTTGTGAGAAAATTAATTCTCATTTCATATTTTAAAGTTACTGATAATTTGTGTACATTCTCGGTAGCAGGCTAGGCTTACAAAAATTTTTGTTTGAAAATTTTTTTTATAATAGGACTGCCACATTGGCAGTTGACGCTGTGGCCTTTATAGAAGAACCCGAAGGTACTACGAGTTAACTATAGTGTTTATGAAAAAAAAATTATCATCTATTCATCAAAGAAAATTCTCTAAACAGTTGAAAACGTCGTGTCGCGTGAATCTCGACAAAAATATTAAAGCAGGATTTTTATTTTTTTCATTTTTTGACGCGGCTCTTGGAAAATTATGAGTTTTTGTCTTGCCTCAAATTTTCAAAAGAAAAGAGCAGAAAAGTTCATGACAAATTATAATTAGAATATCTGAGATTTTCTGGAATTTGACTTTTTTTTTTTACGAGTATAATTAATGTTCGCCAGCATGACCTTGAATCAGTTGTAGTTTTAGTTTCATCGAAAGTTTTTCTAAATACTGACGGCTTGTGACTTCGTTTGACTTTGAACATTGTGTGCAGTCATGCCATTTATGCGCGATATCTTGGCCATGGTCCGTTAAACACGCCGTGCAGTCTGCTGCACTTCACTTGCATTCGAAATGTGATTTTTTGAAGCCTCATCTTCTTTTGTTTTCGCTTGTTATCTGTCTGTCTATGGTATATCTCATTTATCTTTCGCAAATGTTTCGCTTTTCTGGCGTCTCTCATTTCTAACGTTTACTTATAACTTGGTGCCACATTGATTGCTGCTCATATAATGACTCGTTATACATATAAATTGAGACTCAGTCAGTGGAATTGGAACTAATTTCCTTTTGTCATCGGCAATCGTCAAAGTCGAATTAGCATAATCAGTCTTTCAGAGTGCATTTATTTGGACAATCATTTGACAGGAAAATAGATGAGTCGTGAGAAAAAATCGTAAAACAATTTACCAAGTATTCTGCGAGTGACCTCATTGAAGTTTTATGATCGGAACAAAGTTCTGCGTATTTGAACAAAAATTCTTACTTTGCAGTATTGAAGGCGGATATGAAAGAAGGAAATGTTACAGATAACAGAATTCTTCCAATTTTAAAAGAAAATTCTCCATGCTAATTTTGAATTTTCACTATTAGTTTTTTTTTTCTGATTTGAGCCAAATAATGCGAAATATTCAAATGCCTTTTTTTTTTTGGGGGGGGGGGGGGTTTGTATTTATTCCATTATTTGAGCAGTTTCTCGACGGACCTATATGCACCGTGATATGCAAGAAAGGGATAAGTTGATTTTTTTTTCAAAAATTGAGTTTTTCTGCGGTTCAATCGTGTAAACCAAGCCTTACTCACAGTAAAATGAAGTTAAAATGCTGCTTAAGTAGGCTATATGACATAAAAGTGATTTTTTGCTCTCCTGCAAAATTTTAAACTATGGACGTATCCCTTTCTTGCATATGTCAAGATGACAAAATGAACATGCGAGTATTCCAGATCAACCTGTAGATTGAAGATCCTAATCAATTTACGTAAAATTATTTACTAGTTTCGTCTTCCTCCTAACCACAATCCCTCAATAAAATTGACTTATTCGTACAATTAGTGTGGAATGCATTTAGACCCCTGGAACTTGTATCCAACGCGGCCACAGTTCTCTCAATTGCCTCTTATATTTTGAAATTATGGAAAGCGAATATGGAAAATATACTTTTTTTTCGGACCCCTTTCTTTTTTTATTAATTAATTATTTTTTTGTCATAATATTCATTTTCCCGAACATAATATGTTTTGTACCTACTATTATTTTTTTCTCACAAGCCGCGATTAGGCGGCTGATATAAATTTTAAATTTTCTTGTCTACAACGTGCTTCCTGACTTGAACGTCCATTTTGTTAGGAAATATAAGGCTTGACGAATGCAGTTCTCTAAATTGAGTTCCTAGTTCTGTGGCATCGAATTACTTTGAAACATCTGCTTCAGTAATAAAATGTGTTACCTTTTTTTTTTTTTCATCATAAGTTCAAAGAAAAATGAGATTGAAGTTGGAAATCATCGTTCATGATCAAGAGATATTTTAACTTTCGTCTGAGTGGTAATTATTAGTTGAATAAAATTTTTTTATCATACATTTTTACCCCATTTTGACCTTCACCCTCATTACAAATTTTCGTCGATCTCCGTGTTCTCTTTGAAGAGCCACCGTTTGAAATTATTTAGTTCGTATGTCGATAAAAATTTATACCTACAAATATAAATTGGGAATTACCATTTTATCTCTTATTATCGTCTACAGTCTGACGAAATGAAAATGAAGTAAGTACAAGTAATTAATTTTCGGGCATAATATATTATGTTTATAAGGAGTGCAGTGCTGGCGGCTCGGTGTAAATTTTGAATTTTCAAGACCACCAGAGTGCTGCCGGCTCGGTGGAAATTTCGAGTTTTCGAGACCAGCAGAGTGCTGCCAGCTCGGTGGAAATTTCAAATTTCTTGAGACCAGTACAGTGCTGCCGGCTTGTTCAAAATGTTGAGGAAATGAAAATCCATTGCGGAAAACAGGTCCCCTTCACTCTCTTACTGCATAATATACAATTATTTGAATATTGATACTCATATTTTACTGATTTTTTCAAAATCATTATTATGTACATAGTCAACAAGTTAGCACACCCTACATGTCGGTAGGTAGCTATGGCTAATACATTTTATACGTCAATTTCTTATCTGTCTGTGTGTACCAAGGACGAGCCATAACGCGAAAGTCGAGTTCAAAATATTGGTACCCTCTGAAATTCTCGTAATTTAACCTACAATTTCGACGCGACAAATACCTCGTCAAAATTACATCAGACGTACCTACCTACCGCTAAGTGCATTTCGTAAAAAGAGTTATAAAAAGTGATAGCAAAAAAATATTAAAAAAAAAAAAGAATAAAAAAATTCATCTATATGAGTAAGTTGTACATGTTACATGTACATATATGTGTGTAGTCATATATGCATGCCATTCGTTATAGATTCGTGCACACCTTATGTACTTATGATTTTATGGTGGTGGTGTGTTTTTAATCGGTACAACCGATGAAAAAAGTTTAATTTAACAAAACGATCACGAAAACGTGGGAAAATATCCTTCGCCTTTTTATCCATTTGTCTCGGGTTCAATCGAATATTTAGACTTTATGCAGTTTGGACGCCATCCAAAGTCCAGGTTTTTTTTTTTTTTTTTTTTTTTTGGAAAACTACCAACATGCTCGATCTTATTTTAATTAGGTCGATATTATTTCGATTTTCGTGAAATTTAACGAGGTCGTATATTTTCCCTCTTCTTTTCGTATTTTGGTTTCTTTCATCAACGGACGACCATAGACGACGTCGATAGGAGGACGAGACGACGACATCGTGGAACGTGGGTCTTTTTTCGGCGGGCGTTGGAAACTAATTATACGTTCGTGGTAGACGGCGACATTTGCAAAGTCGTAAATTCTGTCTCGCTGGTATCGAATTTTCGCGATTTTCAGATGCAGTTGTCATGATTGGGTAAACACTGACGGATAGTTAAATGATGGGGTATCGGTTATCGACTAATAAAACTGAATGTGTTTTGCTAGTTGAAGGGTGTGCAAGGGTACACGCGTGTACCTCTTGAGGAAATTCTGTATCCTTTAGGGAAAATTCTAGAACAATAAAGCGGAGATGTGCTATTTCCAAGATGATAGATTATTGTTAATTTTAAAGGACCTATTTTCACTGTAGGTAATTTTTGCGTTCGAATTTGAACACTTTTTGTAGATTCAGTTATGACCTATACCCATCGATCTCGTAATAATTCGTATCTACTAAAAAATTAAATGAACATAATATTGCGTTGAAAAAGTGTGTCTAGGCCTATATGAGACATCGCATACGTGAGAACTGAAAAAAAAAAAAAAAATGAAAAAAAGGACTAGCTGATGTAGAAAGAGAAACGTAAAAAATGAAATAAGTCATTTATGGGTACTTAAATGACGAAAGTGTCCATTCGATAGCAATTTTAGCGTTTTATGGCTCCAAAGTACGGGGTCGCTGTCGTCGGCAGCTTAATGGTCGACTCGAGGACCTATTGCAACTGTACAATATTTTAATATCGGCCAAAGCTGTAAAATTTTATCATCAATAACGATAGCACGTCTCTATTGGGAAATGAAATTTTTTTCTGAATCTTCGATATACTCGTATCTGTATATGTAGGTGCCTATCCATATTTTATATTCGTAATAATTTTCATGTTTTCTTTACAAGTTAGATCCATTTTGAGAATAATTTTAGTGTTTTGGAAAATACTGCCGGCTGGATTGTTTTTCGACTAAAAAAAGGTTCGAGACGGTGTGGGTTTTTTTTTTTAGATTTCATGATACTCCCTTCACACGTACATCTCATGTTGATGCATTCAGGTTACTTTTTTGCCAGAAAATGACGCCAGAGGGAGGGTTAATGGTAGCTACCTATCTATTTTTACGTAGTGGACTTGGCCTGTTTTCAGTCCGCTTCGGAAAGTAAATGTAGTTGCGTATCTAGAAATTCTTCTAGTGAGTGGCTTATATAAATCTTGAATTCATCAGCAAAAGCCAGAAATTCTATAAAAAATTTGAGCAAAGAGCAATTTTTGAATTAAGTATTTATTTCATGGTGAAACGGGATTGTCTACAGGGTAGCGTCCCTTGGTCAATACTGAAGTAGTCTCTGCAGTTCATTTGCTATGGCAAACTTTCCAAAGGGTATGTGTTGAGAATGTCAAAACGTTGTTTCCATCTGCTCCAGTAGCTTTGAAATGTCCACAATTTGCAGATTCGTTAGTAAGTGGGCGCGATTGAAAAAAAAAAAAAAAAAAAAAACTATAAACTTCAATTAACAGTTAGAACTAGAAGTGGCGTCTCGCGTTTTACTCCATTTTCTTTTCCTTCGTCAACTATCTGCGATAACTTGTAAAAATCGTTTATACCCGTGTACATATTATTGGTTTGTTTTTCATACTCCAGGTTAAAATCAGCAATTTTGTAGAATGGAGGAATGGGACATATCTACGCTTTCAAGTTTCTTCTTTTCCATCACCCCTCTCCCCCACTCCTTTTAAACGTAGCACGAGTAAGGTATATAGTTGCGAGACGATAGCATTTTTCTTGAGCCTTTATCGGCGTCGAAGTGTTTATTTTTCGAATTTACTGTATTTGAAAAATGAGAGAAAAAAGTGATAAATAAACAATTTGGGAAACGATCGTCGAGTGCGAAAGAATAAAAGGAAAAAATTCCAAAGGAAAAGTACTAGACATCGTTTAAAAGAGTGAATAATTGGGAAATACAATTTCTCACTTTCTTCGCACTTGCAGTGCATTGCTACATTATAAATTGAAGGAGGAGAATCAGAAGCTGGTAATTCGATAACGTTGCCTTATTCTTGGAACGCTTAGTAAATTATCGGAAAGAATTTCATATCATATAAATGTTTTTTTTTTTCGCCACCATGCACATCTTTTTGTCTGGCTGTCGCCTTTTTCCTCACTCGTTCTACACGTTTTTAAAGTCTCGACACTCGTATTCGTATGCTGCCGAGCCAGAATGAAATTGCTGAAAAAACGATAATAAACAAACAAATGAGTGGCCAAAAAAAATCATATTAATGCTACTGGATCGGTATGTTAGTAGGAATAGAGTGATGGTATATCTGGTTAACATTTGAAAAAATCGGTTTGCTCTTGTCGCTTCGTTGGTTTTTGTTTACTTTCGTTTATATTTTTAGTGGATACAGAAGCTGCTCGATTTTATGAAGATTCTTATTTAGTATCCGTCGTCGGTGTCACGTTGTGAATGCTTCTTCATTTATCGATTCACGTGGCAGAAGTCATGAAATTATACAGGGTGTATCGTTCTGGCATTTTCAGATTACGGCCATGGGAGCACAGTGGTTCTTTTGGGTATTCTATCGTCGGGTGTTCGAAGTGAACCATTTTCAAAATAAGGCTGCGTAAATGTGTGTATGAGTGATTCTTCAAAAATGTCGTAACCGGCGTCCCTGCAAAACTTGGGCTGAGCTAGAGTACATTTTTTTCAGTATTGTGAAGCATGAAGTTCTTCTATCCAATTTATGTTGAAGAGTAGTCCCTAAGAGTACGCAGGAAAGATTTAGCACTGATAAAATTGATGAGGAAAAGTTTAGTCAGAAGAAAGTATACCGTCAGGTAAAATATCTTCGGCGGAAGAATTTTTTATTTTTTGAAAATATTTACAGACTTTCAACACCTTACCCTCGCCAATTTCCCTAAATTAAATTTGAAACGACTTTTTTAAGTTGAGGAGTCAATGGAAATACTTATTTGAGAATTGGAAATGGCATATTTGCACCATTGATCCTGCATGCTGTACCTTAATGAAGAAATGAGAATATGCGTTTTTATGGCTTCTTGAATAATATGGTTTGTCTGATGAACTGAAAAGACTGAATTTAAAATTTTATTTCAAATTGAGTGGAAAGTTATAGGAATAAGTAAGTAATTTTGAAATATTTGACTGAGTATTCATAGAATTATTGACATGTGATTTTGATCATTCAGCCCATTGAATATTGGCTACCTATGCTTGTTGAAGTGTTGCCAGAACAGATCTTGTTTTAAAACATCAAGATTGAAGGGAAAAAAGGCACAAAATCCGTTGGAAAATTGAAAAAAAAACTGTACCTTATGAATAATCAGATATTTTAATACATCCGTCCGAACCTTTTTTCAGTTTTCACTGAGTAAGGACATGTCCTGCGGAATCTGGTGACCTTTATACAATACTCTCAGTTAATTTCTGCGGATTTTCAACTTCTGATACTCTCTAATCTTGTCATCAGATCTTACGTTGCACTCTTGGTACCTACTTTTGAGATTGGATTACATTAAACGTCAAGTTCACTCTAAAAATAATAACTGCTGATAAGAAATAATTTTTTGTTTGGAAAAAAAAATTTCTAGGATTAGTTGCGGCCCACTGTTTCATTTTCTCGTTCTGTCTGAAGAATTTTTAATGCAGAATAATTCCACTTCTTGTTATATCATCTATATTCTGCATAAATAATCAAATTCGTTGTATCTATGTGTGGAACTAGTTTTTTATACTATTATAGCGGTGAAATATGTTTAAAAGTGCCAAAATGTGAAAAATATTTTTCACCAATGCGCATGAAATCGTGTAAAAATGGAAAATGTTTTTTTACTGAGAAATATGAAAGCCACATTTTGATCTTGACCTAATAAAAAAAGTGGATTGGTTTTAGTAAAATTCGGTATCGTTTTAGAAAAATTCGTTTATCCAATTTTTGTGTATCTAATTTTTGAGAGAATTGTTTAAGAAATGGTGTACGTATTCCCAAGTTTGCCTGAATTTATGAAAAACCTTGATCCATTCGGTTTCAAATAGTTTAGAGGCGGATGGTTTGTGACCACATGACCCTGACCAGAAATGAAGGTTCAAAGGGCGTAGTTTCAAAATTTACGAACTCAAATTCTGGTAAAAGGAAAAGGTGGTTGAGAAAATTTCGAGTTAATGTCATTTCAATGTCCTATGTTACGTGATGACTGATTCATAATTTGAAAAATTTTTCTTTTTTGAGAACGCTCGCGGCCTTTCGAATCATACATTGATTACTTATCTTGTCCGTTCAAACTCTTCAGGATACTTACAAAGGATGTCTGTTGTGTAGATTTTCAATACCCATAGTCTCATTCAATATTTACTACCGCAAAAAATTGTTAGTCGACTTGAGGTACCATTTCATAGATTACATCACGTTTGTATATTTCATTTCAAAATACTCGTATTAGTCTTACACTTGTGCCCCAGGTCCTCTGTCCACTGTCCTCCGCCCCTTGCCCGCCTGTCCCCCCCCCCCAAAAAAAAAAAATCGAAAGAAAAGGCACAATACCGAAGAACGGTGATCGTTGACCCCGTTGAAATTGAGAATCCTTTGAAAAATGCAGATCACGTCTTACTGCTCAGTCATCGTATTTTGGCTACAGGTTCCATCTTTCTCTAACGGATACCGTCGCGTCAGCTCGGTGCTCCCAGTGTTTTACAGGGATTAATTTGTGTGACTGGTGTCGTCGAAAAGCGTGCCCAAAGATGACGAAGAGTAAGGTGCGGTGGGATAAAGAGGGTAAGAAAAAAAAATTAATGAGAGAATGGAAAGAAAAGAGAAGAAAATTTCATCGACGATTACGTGTTGCACTTACTAAAAAAGATTCTGTCACCTTCGATTCGTAAATGAGAAAAAAAAAGCGATGGCTTTTCATTAACCCCTGGCCCCGTTCTCTCGAAACCATTAAAAAATCGTCTTATTTTGCTCGCGTGCTTCGGTTATTGTTTTTTTTTTTTTGGTTATTGTTGTCGCTGCTACTGCTGCGTTTTATAGTCAAATATAATAGATTAACGTACTAATTTGAAGAGTGCACCCAAAAAGCGGCCGAGGGAAGCCGTAGATAATTGGAGGAATGATGGTAGATGTTCACGAGCGACGACTGGCACCTCTGCGGATACAATGTGCTTTTATTGTACCTACGCGTTGAGGAGTCAGCACGGGTCACCGTCATCCCGAAAGATTCGTTTCAATTAAGGATTTTAATAAAGTTGGGACATGAGACAAGCGTAAAACGGGTGGAAATGTAAAGAAAGAAAAGCGCGTGTCTGAAAGGAGAGAAATGGCTGGGTGAGCGGGGTAGGGGGTGTGCGAGTGTACACGAAGTGAAGCATTATATACATGTATAGATACGTTAGCATATCGAATTATTTTGTAAATACTGAGAAAAGAGAGACAGACTGAGAGAAAAAGAGAAAAAAAAAGAAGATTATTAGGTCATTATACTCTGGCTGTACGACAGGCGACAAAATAAACTATTGTCTCTGCATTTTATGGGTGTCCTATTACTATTTATGTCTGCAAAGTGACTCTACTTATACTCGTATATATAGGTATGCTAAACAATATACTACTTACGTACGTATTATGAGACGATGTGTGTTATAATAACGTTTCGTCTCCTTTACACAAATGATATGACACCCCCCCCCCAACTACACGTCTACTGTAGTCGACTCCGTACTCTGTCTCACTTTGGTATTCCTCGTGTGTGCACACTTTTTTTTTGTCAATTTTTATTTTTTCTTCAGTAATCTCATTCGCACTTGACGTCATATGGAATTTATTACTATTCATCGTTTTGAAAATTATAGCATCTTATCTGCGTCTCTGTTCACTTCGCATTCTCTGTCTCGCTCGTCTTTTTTCGAATATAAATCAGAGAAAGGTACGTAATTGAATTTACGTTATCACAGAGACGTTTGCTGATGTGTACGTGCGAGGTTTTATTTTCAAATTTGTAGATTTATACGTTTTTTTTTTGGATGTTGATGAAGTTCTCTGCTTTTCAGTTGTCTTCGTCGTTTATGTTTATCGCTCGCTTCGGAAAATGGAAAGTACGCTGTTGTAAAACGAAACTATAGTGGACTGTCGTGTGCGTATTTTTGGAAAAATTTTACTGATTTTGATGTAGAGGGAATGTAAAGCAGTTTGTGATACTCAGATGTGATTGCTGAACTCAATTTAGAAGATATTTGGGAAAGGAGAAGTTGTACTATTCAAAAACTGGTAGCTTGAGGGAAGCCAGAAGTTGTATATTTATTTATTTATTCAGTTTAGCCAAAACTGACCTGAATAGGAGGGCACAGGACAGCATATTTTTCATTTACTCGTACTTCTAGTTTATAAAGTAAGGGGGTAACAAAAAAAAAAAAACACCAGAGGGGACACAATTTTAGGAATAAAGAAAATGATGAACTAATAATTGTATTTAAAACTCATTTATGTACTTTCCATATTCAGAATCCATTAACAGTATGACAGTCACAATAATTTTATGCTTTACGGAACCTTTTCTTGCCAATTTAAGTTTTCATTTTACCATGAAGTGAAATGTAAAACAAATCAGAAATTTGTTCCCTCTTTTTTGCAAGTATTTAACCACTTTCCTGTCTGGTGAATTTAATTTTTTCCTCTGCAATGAGTAGACGTAAAAAGTTTTTGAAATTTTATTCTACATTTGTAATCTCGAATCGTTTTTGCGATTTGCATTTTGAAATGCTAATTTTACTTTGATTGGTACGAGAGTCGTTATGTAATTTAACTCGGTGCATAGGTGAAACCGTTTAATTAATCAATAATCTACGATCAGATTTGATCCCGTAGGTTAAAATAGAAAATTAGGTGTAGATGAAGCGAAAATTATGTGAATTTTTACTTCGAGATATATTTTTAAAATTTTTGATAAGAAAAATTTACATACAGATAGAGGTATCAACTTGCATTGCGCTGTGTGCAATAATTTTTTCCTTGGTTAGTAAAAAATTTCTTGAATGCATGCTGGAACATAACTGGACCAGCATTTTGGAAGGTGACTAGGCTATGACGTAAGAATGAGCAATCTTTCCAGACCAACACTGTTTGACTGTAAAATTCGTGGTATTATACCTAAAACTGTTGATATTTGCAAGCAAATAGCCCAGATCATGATGAATAAAAATGTTTTTAGTAGTCCTATCGCATCCGATGAAGAGTTCAAACTGTGTCCTAGTTCATTATTGTGTAGGATGCTTTTCGTGAATAGCATCTCATATTCAGCCTCAAGTCGATTTATTGCCTCGTATTCAGTTTCCCTTGCCAGTAGACACGTATATAAGTTGAAGAGTTGGAGGTTGAATTTTTCTTTTACTGAAAATTATTTGTATTTTTGTCGCCGTATATCTTTATCAAACTGAGGCCATTCTTTCTCCCCCCCTCCCCCCCTCTAGCATTCATTGCAAAAACCAGCCATTAAAGTTGAATTCTTCTATCTATCTTCGCTGACGTCATTTTTCTGTTTGAATGTGACTTCTCTGCTTATTCATTTTTATGACAAATGGTCGCACCGTTAGATATGAAGTTTTTTCCTCACTTTATTTCACCCTCAATAAACTTTTGTCGACCATAGTCTAGTTTTTTTTCTTTTTCTTTTTCTTTTTGCGAGATAAGGGGTTTTTAGTAGAACGGTACCTAATTTTAAGTCGTGTACGTGACTGCCTCGGTCGTGGTTACATTTTTCGTCTGCGTAAAATTGTATTACCTATTTTGAAGATTTTCAAGTGCGAGTCGTGTCGCCGATTTCATTTGGTGTTTGCTTTTAATTCCACTCTACATTTTGAAATTTTTTATATCCAACATCGTATAGTTGATGAAAGTATAGCCAATGTGTTGTGGAGACGCTATCATTTGATGTCACCTAGTTAAGGTTATTTTGATGCTATGAAATCGAGTTCAAAAGGTTCTGAGGTGAGAACTTGAAGCCATCATGGAAATGTCCAGTTTTAGGTGGAGAAAAATTAGAAAGCGATGATTGTACACTCTGTATCAAAATCGTTTGTTTCTGATTTTTTTCCTATTGTACATACCTCATCTCGAGCAGGTAGTAAATATACTTTGGTTGATGAAATCTGAAACAAAAAAGTAAGTAAGAGATGGATAGTAGTTGAATCAATTTCTGCTGTTCCTCTTTTCGCACCTACTCAAGTCTTTTTCTCCCTTCCGAAGCAATCAAAAGCAGTCATTGAAATGAAAATAGTAACACACCGCTTGTGTGAAAAATCACACATCAGCAAATGCTACGTAATTAACGTGTAATTTCTCTACCCATGCTACTTTTAAAATTAAATATAATCGGACAGTCTGATTCCAAAAAGTGCTAAGTGTAAAATTGGAATAAAGCAAAATGAAAAAAATTACACCAACAAGAATACAACTATGACCCGATTCCTTTAAGGTGCTAAATGCAACTTTTGGGTGGACGAAACTATGAAAAAACTCGCAGAATGTACGAGTATACAATGTTTGTACAGACTAATTGCATGGCACATTTTTACATGTGTCATTTCTCACCACCAAAATACAGTTAGCACTATTTGGAATCGGACTCTGAAGTTTGACTTCTATCCTTTCAGAACAGTATAAGGCACCTAGAAATTAGCTAAAGGAGGGACTAAGTTTTGGATTTAATATCGAAAGAAATGAATTCTTTGAAAATTTTTACATTCAGTTTTTTTCAAAATGAAATTTGATACCAAAAGCGAATTCTTCAGCTCCCTTGGGTGCGACAGTGCCTCAAAAACTAATGAAAAGTGTTAAATTCTTAGGTTTAAATAGATTCCTATCCATTAAAATTGCATGTGTGGAAAATTACTCATTTCACTTTTTTTCATTTGTAACATGCTTGAACCAAATTGAAAACTTTTTATTAGTAAGTAAATTTTTACACGTATCACTTATAAATGAAATGATTCGATTTTCGTCACCTCGGAGCCAATGAAAACGCGTGGTCCTTACTATTCAAATGCTTTTATTCAACTATGTCCTACGACGCGACGTGTAGCAGAATATAGATTCTGTATAACCAAATGGAGTGCGCATGAAGATGAAAGCATTTATATCTAAATTTTTTTTAAATTTATGTTAGGTACCTAACGCTTTCATTTAATTACGTCACGGAGCAGCAAGTAGACTTTTTGTAACAAACTGGAGTGCGCATATTTTCTTAAAGGCAGATTTTTGAATTTGACCCGCTATTATAAATGTATCGAAACATTTTCCATTTTTCATCGGGTCATCCACACCCTCATGCCACTCACCTCTCACCACGTTATTTAATCAATCGAGAGATGCTACAGTAACGGCTCGACTTTTATTTCCAAAGGCAAACTTCGATCAATATCTTTAACGAGTTCCTTATCTTTCTGCATTCGCCCGTCGTCTACGGTGCAGTAGCCCTTTACGAATTTTTCCAAACAAGCCAAAGTTAATGTATTCGCTCGTCTAGACGTGTCAATTACATCCACAGAATATTGTCGCCTATATGGATAAACGACGTTGTTTCCTTGTAACTTTGCCCTTATCATTCGCGAATATAGAGTTTAGATGTCATATTTTTGTCACCTGCTCCCCTCCCACTCCTCGCGGTCGACCAAATTGACATAAGTTTAACAGCAGCGAATTCTGATTCACCTGCGAATCCGTACTCGTCTGGCCATAAGTCATTTCCTACTCGTGCAATAATTGGCGACGGGACGGTGAAAAAATTGGAAATTTGTACGGTATTTTTTTTTTCTTTTTTTCTTTTTTCTTTCTTTCTTTCTTTTTTCTTTTTTTTTCGTTTGTCTTTGTCAATTGAACTGGCGAGCTTGCAAGGTCAAAAATAACATTTTTTTTAGCTCGACGTTTCACGAGCGATTGTTCACCAAGGTGAAAATACAGACGAAGCCGCTGCCGCTGTCGTTGCTTACAACTCGACGTTAATTAACGAAGGGAAGAAAGAATAAATTTGTCATTTTTGGAAGCAAATCGTGCCGTAAAAGAATTTGCACTGTTGAATGAAGCGAAAAAATCAAAAAAATTGAATGCGAAAAAAGACCTTTTGTCGGAAATCGGAAACTGAAAAGAAAAAAAAAAGTGTTCCGGGATTATCGAAAAATTGTGGGCAGATGAGTGCTTTCATTTGTCTGACCCTGATCTGAAGTTAATAACGTGCCGAAAATATTCTCTAGTAGGAAGGTCAAAAGGTTTATACTGAAATAGACTTTTTTTATAACTTTCTGCAAGAATTCAAATTTTTCGACATGCACAATTAGAACGTGAAATATTAAAAAAAAGGGTTAAAGATTTGAACCTTAAACTTGATGTTTTGGTCCTTAGGTACATAGAGCACTGGATTTCAAATTGTCGCTGGTTTTTTTTTTTTTTTTTTGTTTTGAAAATTGTATAATATGCTTGATTGATATCACGATGGTCTGCTCATTTGAATGAAAATTGGGAAAACATTTGTTTACAATATTGGTTTCCTGTATCCTTGAAGACCAGTAAGATTCTGTGGCTCTCTATTTAAACTAGCTTTTCTAATATGTATCCTATGCATTCGGATGGTTAGATTCTTACTTTTGATTTTCTATAATATTTAATTTGAGAGTTCTTAAAATAATCTGAAAGTTTATATTAAATTCTGTAATCCATCAATTAGTGTTTGTTCTAGTATTCATCAAATAATCTGCTTTGCCCCGTCATTTTTATTTTTTTTTATGGTAAATGATTCTTTTTTCAACAAAGTTGTTATCCAACTTCAAAAATTCATAAATCTCGTACAGCATAAATTCAATTTTAGTGAGCGTGCAGTATCATCATTCTAATCTTAATATTTTGACGATGGCGATGAAACTATTTTCTTATCCTATCCATGCGCTTGTCTCACAAAATATTGAGAAAGTGAAAAAAATCTTATAAGGTCACCCGGGGTAAGTGAGAACGCAAAATTCACTAATTGCACTTTGATTCCTTATAACTCGAGAACAAATTGACTCAGTGCTCTCCAATTTTGTGGTTAGTTACTTGACACTCTTTATAATAAGTATGCTGAGTTACAGCCTCGTACCTTCTTTCAGTTTTTTTTTTTTGATTTTTTAAAAAAGTTGAGTTTGTGTTCTCACTTTTCTGTAACACGGGGTAAGTGAGAACACTGGATGGGGCAAGTGAGAACGCAAGGAACATTCTATATTGAACAACTGCAAAAATAATCTGGGGCAAGTGAAAACAATTAGTATTAAATTGTCACCATTTTAGACCATTTTTTTTTTTTTTACATCAAAATGTCGGCAATATTAAAACATTATTGTATTCAAACAATTAATATTAAATTTTCACCATTTTAGACGATTTAAAAAATTTTTTTTTGCTTTTTCAAATTTACATATAAATTTCAAGTTCTCACTTGCCCCGGTCTCACTTCCCCAGGGTCACATTTATTAAGGGAAATTGAGAACGCAACTGTATTTGTGTGATAAAAAACATTTTAAATCCCAAATCCACATATGTTGCATTTATTGGTACGTAAATGATGTACTTACTGTGTGAAATTCATATATTTCCTCAAACAAGTTGACTGAATTTGTAAATTTGCAAATTTGAAATAAATTTCAAACGTAATTTGATAACTCACAATTATACTATCTCAAAATAAAGTGTGTTATAACAACTGGATCGCGCATATCTCATGTTAGTTGTTTGCATTGGGTTAGTTTCTAACACTTCTCATATGTAGCGCTTCAATATATGTACGTTATTCGACTGATTCGTACAGGGTTCTCACTTACCCCGGATTCTCACTTACCCCGGGTGACCTTATGTGCCAAGTAACAAGTTACCTTCAGAGTGCCAAGTAACACTCGTTTTTCGGTACGTCAGAAGGTCTTAATCTGACCAAAAGCTTTTTTGAGGATTTTTTTTTCTCATTTTTACTTCTACATGAATGAAACTGCAAGCGTACATAGAATAATTCGTTTTTTTTTTTCGGAATAGTTTCTTTTCTTGATCCTCATTTTATTTATACTTTTTGATTTTGTTTATCCTTATTCGATCGAAAAACACTTCATACCCATATTATCTTCGCTGTTTTTTAAAATCCTATTGGCTACATTTTCCCAACACTTTTTTTTTCCTCCTTCTTTTCTTTCGTTAGTTTAACTTTATTGTGATTCTTCGCCCTCGCCCGCCTATCCGTCACACTGACGACCCTCTTGAGATAACGTTTGCCAAAAAGTTTAATTTGTAACAGTATTCCCCGTGTTTCAGCCAGTGCGATATTTGAATGTCATTCAAACTCGTTTGTTGTCTTTGGCATGCTGACAGGTATATAACATCGACCAATAACCTGCCAGACTGCACCCTCATAAAATCCCCCTTATTAGCGTTTTTTCTTCATTTTTCCGTTGTTTTTTTTTTGCTTTTTTTTTTTGTATTTTTTTGTTTCTTCTTGCTCTCTTATTGCAGACATGGGGACGCGTCGTCGTAATTGTTTTGTAGGAGTTCCTAAAGTGTACGTGAGCTCTTTTTTTTTTCTGTATATCAATCTACTTTTTTCTGTCGGTCTGTCTGCATTTCAAGAAGTACAAGGCAAATTTGCTCGTTTCGGCTGTAATAGGAAGTGTGTGTGTGTGTGTGTGTGCATGCGTGGAGGAAAAAAAGAGGGAACATTTTAAGGGGTTACAGTGAATGCATCTCCTATGCGTCTTAGGATTGAGGCAATTGGAGGAGATTTTTGGAATTTGGAACCGGAACCCCTTAGCCGGAATTTGATCTAGAAGGTTTGCTTTAGTATGCACCTCTATTCCGTAGGAGCATCGTGAGGGCACTGCGGTGAGTTGAAAAATTGCTTATTACGAGTATAAAAGAAATAGCTGTACTGTTGATTTTAATAATGAATTCTCATTCGTATGAATTTTAAGTGAAATTCAACGAATTAACAAACTGAAATTTTGCGTCTAACTATCAAGGTGGTTATACGTATCAGACAGTCTGTCTTTTCATTGATTTTTTTGGTTCCCAAATGCATAATTATCAATTTGCCTCGTCTCAGTTCCAAGTATCGTACTGGAGCAACGAGTGATGGGGGTCTTTTGAATCTGTATTTTATAGATTCTCTCATCACTGAAGTGCATCGGCAGTTTCTTATAGACTTTTGAACCGTTTTTCTTGTTGTTGTTGTTGTTGTTGTTGTTGCTTTTATTGTCGTTCTCTAAACCGTCGCCATTGCTCCACCCTCACTGCCCCTGAATTCTTTTCCGTCTGCATGCAAGAGTCCGAAGGTGGAATTAATGACTGGGCGAAGGAGGGTAACTGCACGAACTGCATTCGTTGATGAAAGCGAGCAAGTTGAAGGAAGTGCTGCAGTAAGAGAGGTATAAAGGGGGACGGGCAAAAGGTTGAAAGTCGATTGGTAGTGCAAGGTGCACTTTTTCTGCCGAACCGACGTCCGACGCAGACATGAATGGTGCGGGGTTTATAAAAAGATTGCACTTCTCCGGTCGAATGAGAAGATACCTGAGCGTAGGTACTATATACATATAATTGTAGAAAAACTGCGCAAACGTTCACGTCTCATTCTTCGGATGTCTGGTGTCTACCTACCCCAGCAACCGAGCCAACCCCCATGCCTGGGTACCACCAGAGCCAAGCAACAGCAGTCAGCTCCTTCTTCCTCTTCTTCTTCTTCTTCTCCTTTTTTTTTCTCCAATTTCTCGTTGGGCGGGTTTGCCATCCGGATGCATTGTCTGGCACCTGCGGTGGTATGTCGTTCGCCAAAAAATTGCTTTTCGGTGTGTCTCGTCTCTGGTGGGTCGGGGTCTGTCTGCGAGAGTGTGCAGATCATCGTTTAGTCTGTATGTGTGCACACACATTTGTCGTCATCAAAATATGTTTGCGAGGAAAAGAAAAAAAAAAGAGGGAAAAGAAAATGGCTAAAAAAAAAAAAAGAAGTTGTATAATATGATACGGCGCGGTGGTTGTAAGCCAGGGGAGGAGTTGGTGGTGTGTTGATACCTACTGGGAAAGTATGCGATAGTGCGTCTTGCCGATTGTCTGGCGATGACCAGTTAGTTGGGTCGGAGGGGTGCGCCGGCGAAATTGGTGCACAGGATTCAAGGTTCTTCCAGGGTGTGTCCTTGGATCGTGTCGGTCGCCGCGTCGATGATATGAAATGAACTGCTCGTACGTCAGGTGCATATATTGTGGTGGTCTAATAATGCGTGTCGACGAGTCTCGTTCTTCTTCTTCTTCTTCTTCTCTATACGCCGTAAACCGAATTAGAATACTGATTTATGTGTGTAGGAAGCGAATCGAATTCATTGGTTGACTGGAAACGTTTGTCTCCCTGGATAGGGGCTGTGGTAAATCAAAAGTACCTAGTAAGCTTTATTCTGTATAGTAGAATTAGCTGAAAATGAATCGGGCGCCTGATGCAAATGGTTATCATTGGTCGCTATCTATTGGTTATAGGATTAATTGGAAGCGCTGAATGTTGAACTTACCAACGGCCATTTACTTCAGTTTTCAGATTATCATAGAAGCTTATATTCAATTCGTATCTGCTGAAAGATACATTGGTTTATGGCTGAATCGTGTTGAAAATAGCTGTAGCCTTCCACCATAAAATTCGTGAAGGCGGAGATAAATTTTCTTTTACATCAGTTGTATGTATAAAAATGGTTCATTAACTAAAACGAATTCATCTTCATAATTATTCCCAGGAGTCCTCTGGAAATGGTATTGTGTGTGTGACCAAAGACAGAGAATGAAATATTATTAACTCTCTTCGAAAGAAGTTAATGATATGTAAGGAATTTGCTGGTCTAAATTTCTTCCCCGGAAACTGGGGAAGGTAGGGCAAAAGGAACGAACCACCCTGATTACTTTTCATAAAATTAATTCACCTAACTGGTAACACTGCAACATGGTAGCAGATCCAAATGCATCATCTTTTAAAGAAAAAAAAAATATCCATTCCGTAAGATTATTTCTGTGAAATTAAAATGATTGTTGTAAGTTCAGACTTCGGAGAAAAAAATAATGCTGATATTGAACTACGAGTATAAGCCTAATTATTAAAAATGGATTCTTGGTTGTGTAATAATTTTGAGACGAATGTTTTTGAACGGAAAAAAGGTATCAGAATATGAAATTACATACACTTTAACCTACACAAAGTACACTGACAGTACTTATTGAAAATTATGCAGTTAGAAACGAGAAAAAACCGGGAACGTTCTACGACCAGACGAATGTCATAATCATATACTGATAACGTTTTCCAAATAACTGTTTCGTACGATTTTTCCGGATTCCTATTGGTTATTGCCGACTCAAACTGTGCGATAAGGTGCGGTTTTTTTTCCCCTTGTACGTATTTATTTTGAATCGTTATTATTTACGATTCGGTCTGTGCTTATGTATAGTGTCTGCGTGAATAATCAAGGAATAATCTTATAATTTGTAAGCTGATATGATAACGTCGTCGTGTGGTATTCATATATACAAATATAGTATGTGTACTTGTCGAGTGATACGTCTAACAAATGTTTCACTTCTTTTTGTATGTATTTGATAAAACTGTCGTAGTAGGGAAGTAGAGGGAGGCAGGAAGGTATTGAACATTTGGCATTCATGGGTACTATCTGGTGTCGATGGTATCTGTATATAGGCAAGAAAAAATATGAAACTTCCTGCACAATAAGGCCCTGTATGAGACATTTCTATCCCGTTATAATCTTTGAAGTTTGATCAGCGCAATCAAATCAAATAGATTTTTTTGGCAGCACTTCAACATTTGATGCTTCTAATACATATAAATTAGGTGTGTAAGAATAATTGGTAAAATTAAGTATACCTAAATAAAATCAACTGTCAAAATAATTATGTTTAAATTATATACTGTTGAAGCGTGGAAAGAGTCGTTTGTTTTCTGAATCTCGACCAGGGGTTTTCTCACCATATTTCTTGCAAGTGACTCAGCTCACTCAGCAACGGCTATTAAATGGCAATTAAATCTTGTACAAAGCCCAAAATTTTTGACGTTATTACAGCAGTAGGGTGTATACCATATACCCCCGTAATTATTAATACAATACTTGCAAAACCGAGCCGTCAAATATTTTTATGCAACGCAACGTATGACTTAGGCGTTGCGTCGGTGTAGTAAGTTGGTAAGTTTTGGTAACCCTATGGGCAAAATATTTTGAAAACGGATCCGTTTTATTCCGGGATATAATCCGTTTCTGGATTATAACCCGGAATTTTCCTGTTTTCCGGCTTCTAAAACGGATTTCGAACGGATTGTAATCAGTCTTGCCGGAAATGAGTCCGGATTATTTTCCGTGAAGGCTGTTTTATCATATTTGTTGGCCCGGGTTATAATCCGTGAAACCGTTTTACAAACGGATTTAGAAAAATTGCCCAAAAATTATCACTGATTATAATCAGGAAATCCGTTTTACAAACGGATTTGGAAAAATAATCAAGATGACAAAAATATCTGCAAATTTTCAGATCCGATGGTCGAAAATAAAAACGGACTGACAACTGATAAAATTCCCATTTTCCGGATCATTTTCTCATTTTTTGCCCATCGGGAATTTAAAGTAAAGAGTTGAAGAATGAAAATAAGTTATCGGGTATACCCGCTTTCACTATTGCAAGCAATGTTATAACTGCATCTGTTGAAATTACTTCATTATGAAGGAGATGGAAGTGCACTTCTGTATTATGAAAATTGCTGGTTCATATTTCATTCTGTTTGTCTTTTATGTGTGAGGCGAAATCTATAAAGGAGATATTCGTAGTAATTTTTATCGCTTCTTTCCTCGTTTCATATTGCTTTGTTGAGGTTATTGTGTGCGGTTTTCAAAGTCTAAGAATCCAACTTGTTTCTTCCCCACACTTCAGTTTGTTGTATGGGTTGGGCCCTTCCCCATTTTCGAGTAAATACAAGATTGTGGATTGCATAGCGGACGCCTATTTTTTGCCTTCAACGAAGTCAAATAAAAGCATTTAAAAGATGATTGAAATCTTAAACTTCAATTCACTATAAATCTCTGCTAGTTTCTCATATGGACACCTGCAATTAATCAATTTTTTATTCGTCTTATTACTATATGTTCAAAACTTACATGGCTAGTATATAAGGTGAAATCAGAATTTTTACTGAAGAAAATTTCACTCACGCTGTTACAGCTCTGAGGTGAGTGCTCCCCACATTTCGAAACATTCCATGTGAAAGCAACTTTCAGCTGGAGGGGTGGGGGATGCCCGGTACTTCGTGAAAGGCTGAACCTCTGTATATTCGTCCAGTAATCCAGTCCCTGACATGTCATAATAATAGCAAAATCATCGAAAAAATCATGTGGGATGTACGACACCTCGGAGCTGTATTTCAAAGGCTGAGGGGGAAGAAATTTTTTTCTGAAAGAAAATATTCTAAATTAAAAAAATAATATTATTCATTTCTAATGCGTAGGAAGCAAAATGGATCCATCTTCCCTTCCCTTCCGAAAGGAAATACTTTGGGAAGCATATAGCCCTCTTAGGCCCCTGGCTACGGCCTTGTTCAGGGGAACTCATGAGTGAGCGAAGGGTATGAGAGTACGTACCGCTGAGCTTCACTAAAATGAATGAGAAGCGTGAAATCGTTTGAACCTGCCTGAAAGAAAGGCTTCCTAAATGGTGAGCACGGTGGTAAACGAAGAGGGAAACTCAGTCTGCTGAAGAAGTTTGGAGGTAGCTGGGGAGCTGCTGAAAAGTTGCGACCTTTCCTTGACATTGTAGGCGCGTTTTAAAAATATATTATTTATACATATCGGTTGCTTATCACCTTCGGTTATTGTAGCCTTCTCGTAACCCCCTTCATCGACCCGCCGTAGCTCTTGTGTCTCTCGCTCGCAGGACTCTTCTTCTGTGTCTGCTGCTGCTGCTGCTGTTGTTGTTGTAGTAGTAGTAGTAGTAGTAGAGGAAAGAGGCGATAATCAGCGAACCCGTCACGTCGGTGGAAATAGGTAGGTAGAAAAAAATACGATGAAGGCGAGGGGTACCAGTTAATGATGCCAGGGCGGAGAGGGGTAGGGGGTGGGCGATAGTCGAGTGCTCGAAAGACGAGAACGAAATTCACTGTCGTCATCATCAGTCTCAGTCGTACGTCTGGTACCGTCAGCAGTGGATGCTTACGTGTGTTTTTCTGTCTTTTCATTTTTGAAAAGTGTGTTTCTGCGCGTAAGTCGTCGTACGAAAACAAAATTTAATCGAAGTTTGGAAAATTTTTCCACGAAAGAAAAGACAATATTGTTTTTTTTTTTTTTTTTTTTTTTGTGATACTTGTTACGCGTCTACTCTTTCTAATTTTGCCCACATTTGCGCATTTTAATGCTTTCAATTCGCTGAGAAACGGTGTCGTTTGAACGAAAATTTTCGTTTCTAAATTTTTTTTCGCACATTTTACAAAAGTGACCACAGTGTTGGAGAAAAAGCTGCCACGAACTCGCATAATGGGGGTAAATATGCGTAGTAATTTGTCAATTTACTTATCAGATTTTTGTGACTTTTTTTTGAGAGAATGAGAGAGAAAGAGAGTACGGGATTTTGTACTTGGAATTCGACAAATTCATCAAAATATTGAAAGTGGAAGAATGTTGAAGGGAGGAAGACGTCGTTATTTACGAGTGAGTGTGTGAAACAAGCTCCCTCTCCTGATTTTTTCAATGCTATATTTGGTATTTGATCTGTTGGTTGAAAGTGTTAGACGAAGTGATTTTCTGTCGAACGATGAAAATAATCATTGGTGACTATAATGACTACGAACAAGGTCTTGAAGAAAAATGAGTTCATTCTGGGTGATAAACCAGAATTTATAAATCAGAATTCCCTTGACGTTTTCTTCGTGAAGTCGTATTCACACGAGTATTAATTTTATTTGATTTTGTAAAAATTTGTGTACTATAGAAAATGTACTCGCAGTACTTCAAGAACCCACGCTGAAGTGTCCACGTATTTTTGGTTTACTTCAGCAAGGTATCCGCTAGTCCTGATAATCCTGATGAGTTCTGTTTTTTTAAAACTCCTCCGCATGATAAAAAAGTTGTAATTTTCAAAAAGAAAGAATCAAGTTTTTTTCTTTCATAAGAATGTACATATTTTAAAAAACCGCGGTGTTTCTTCTGGGAAACATTTCTAATGATTTGAGGCGAAAATTTTTCAGTCCTTTCGGGGTTTCTGTAGATCCCGATAATCCTGAGAAATTCTGATTTTTGATAGTGAAAATTACAAGTTTCTTTGTTGTGAAAATCTATTTTACTCGTAAAAATACAATAATGATATAGATTTGAAGAACATTTTAGGTGACGCACTCCAGTTTACTGTTTTCAAAGTCTTAAGAATCCAACTTTTTTCTCCCACGCACTCCAGTTTGTTATACATATAAAGTCTATGTTCGGCTCCACGTCTTATAGTTAGAATAAGTGTTTAAAAATAACTGAAAATTCGATAACAAAAATGATTATTTATGATTTTTTTCATATTTTCTCAAAGCATTCGAGGAGAGGGGTGCCAAATTGTTACAATACGAAGTGTTGATTGCTCGCAATTTCGCCCCCCCCCCCCATAATTTGATTTGTCCTCTTCTATGAGTTCCTGAGTAGTAAGAATACTAGATAGTATCGTCTAATACTGGGTGGCGAGCATTGGAACAGAGATTTACATTTCATTTTGTGACCTTTGGTGAGGCACGTATGGTTCAAAATACATTCAGCATTGACTCACTCGTACTATTTTTTTAATGCGCCAATTAATAGTTTCATTGATGCATGGTTTTGAAAATAGTTACTAAAAATTAGATTTGTATGCTGCCAATAAAAATGTCAAGTCAACTGTGACGTATTCTCTGCGGCTCATATCGGGTAATCCTGTAACGCGAATATCCTATGATGGAGGTTGCTAGCCCAGCCAGTGGCATTCGATTTTTAGAATCATTTTGTTGAAAATCTTCTCGAATACGTACAATTATACGGATTTTTATTTTTTTATTTGGAGGCCGCCACCTTGAACTTTTTTGTCCTTGTGGAAAAAAAAAACTATAAATTGAGACGATTTGCCATTTAATCCGTTTGGAGCTTTAGGAAGATACTGCAATGATCTGCCTATAAATCTCTAAACTGCATACGTATATTTCTGAATTTGAATTTGCAGTCTGCTGTAAGCTATTGTTCCAGCGAGACTTGAGAGAAGATTACTTTGGCGAACCGAAAAACGATTTTATGTATTCCTCTATTCTTCTCCGCATTTTAGGACATTTTCGGTACCAAAAATGTACCCTTATATATATTTTTTTCGCTCGTTCATTCTTGGCAATGTACATTTAGACGGTCGTAGACCCTTTGCAAAGGGTTCAAAAAGGTATTACGAAGAACCCGGCGAACGTAAATTACAATTTTGTACCAGCAGACGAGCCGAGTTGAAGAATATTTATTCGATGAATTATTCATTTACAACGTTTTCGCTTTCTTGTGTGTCGTGGTTGGGTTGCACTTTTTTTTTCTGGCTTTGCCGCGCAAGCCTGCTGAAAAAAAAAAAAAGGCTTCGAGACACCAAGAGCCTTGATAAATGGCGAAAAAGAACCGCATTAAATTTTATTACGCTCGTTACGAAAGTGAAAAATTGTTTCGACTTCGGTCGAGAGACGATGAGAACGAGAGAGATTCTCAAAGATTGTTGAGGAGGGAGGCGAAAAAAGTGGGATGAAAAGTGAGGCCCTGACATCGAAAGAGGTGTAACCCACAAAATTTTCAAATCATGTTTATTCATCGATTCCCATAGAACACATCAATGTCGCCGATACAATGTAACCCAAAAAAAATGCCCAACTCCAGCTCAAGTAGTTCAACATGACGCCCAAAGATGGCGTTTTTGTAACTACAACATGAACGGCACCGAAAGAAGAAAAAACATGATAAAAATTTTTGTGGGTTACACCTCTTTCGATGTCAGGGCCTCAAGTGTGAAATGTATGTTCAAAAAAATCGGGCTAATAAATTTTCAGCCGAAGCTTTTTCCTCGGGCAAATACGTATAGCGATCGCGGCTGCAGAAAAATCGAAAATTTTCCTTTCCATTTTACATTTTTACGTCAATTTTAATAATGCCTTTGAGACGAAAAGCGCGGCAAAGAGAATCGTTTGGTGAATTCCGTTCGACTTTTTTTTCCCTTTTCGTTTTTTTTTCTTTTTTTTCTTTTTTTTTTTTTTTTCCTGGTTAAGACCTATTTATAATCGTACGATAGGCTCACTAACTACATTAGATTTTCCATATAGTTGACTGCCGAACCGTTCCAAAAATAAAATTGCCAGACGTATATTATTCTTTGTTGAACGTCTGTATTAACATTTTTTTGAAAGTTTTATAGCGAAGGAAAAATTAGGATAAAAACTGTGTGAGAGTGGAGGCTTTTACTGGAGCAAATTGATGTATTTGTGCCTAGAATAATGGTGACTACGCATGCGGATGAGAAAACTGGGTGATTGCAGGTAGGATAATACGGAGTTAAGAAAATATTGATGTGAAACTGATGAGTGATACCTTTTTTTATGATTATGATTAAAATGAAGTTTTGTGGAAAAATAAGTCTCGCCACTTGGATAAAAACTTATTCAGTGCATAAGGACAATCTGATATTGGAGCCAGGATAAGTACCGTCGAACGGGGTGACTTTACATTCAAGGGGCGACTTTACCCACTTTGTTTTAGCCCGATAAATAAATTGCCAGGCAAAAATTAGAACCGAAATACGATTTGGATAGAAGCAGGTAGATGGAGGAAAAGAAAAAAAAGATCGCCGCCCCTACCTCACTTCACCCAGTAACAGAACAAGAAAATAAAGCGGCGATATGGTTTTTTTCCTTTTTCTTATTCGTCTTTTCTTTTTAACCACAGGCACTCAGAAAATTCAGTTAGGTTTCACACGGTTGAAGTTGGTACTTGACTAGTTTCTTTTCAATCGTATGTCCCAGTACAAACATCCTCAAATTTTGCCCTCCACCCATCAATAACCCGTCAATAACACAATTGATGGGTAAAGTCGCCCCATTGAGGGATGACATTACACAAATTTTTTGAAAAATCATAAAAAATAGAAGGAAGGCTGCAAACTTGAACTTTTTTTTACAAATATGTTGAGAAATGTTGGACCAAAATTTTAAAACCCAAATTCACTTCAGTAGCTTAAAAATTGGACGAGTTATTAAAAGGACAAGGTTGAAAAACATAAAAAAAGTGTGTAAAGTCGCCCCATTCGACAGTACGTCTAGATTGTTAGTGAGTAAAAGAATGTAAACTACTGAAACAGATACCAAAGACTATAGTCCTCAGTCCTCAGTCCTCGCAGGTGAAGGTGAATTCCACCCTTAGTATATCTATATTTTTCATCCCATCTTGTCTACATGGACTGTATTTTGCTTTGGGTCCTTGCATGGCTTGTCATTTAATTGAACCGGTGAGAAGCAGAACTACTCGGGTCTGTAAATAAGTCCAATAGAATTAGGTTGTATAGTCACAAATCAGCATGACAGAATTTTATCTTCATGTAAAAAGTGGAAAACGTGACAAAGGTTGTTTCGTGTATCTCTTCGATTCAGTGGATTCTCTTACCATTCCCGGCAATTCTATTTGATAATCTTCTCTATTGCCTCTAAATTAATTGCGCAACTAGTAAACGCTGAAATTTGAAGTCTTTGCCAGACATTCGAGTAATTACTTTTTTTCGAACTTCTATCTCGATAATTATCTTGGACATAAAAAGATTATTAGATTTATGTATGATTGACGGAAAATGACGCGGTGGCCAACCTCTGTGGAAGAAATTAAATGTGCACTCATGCTTCGGATGCCTGTAGGATGGTATGACTGTGAACCGCATTGGATAAAATTCTGCACTTCATTCGTGAGTGTTCATCTGCTGCTTCATGAATGCTTCACGAGATGGTCGATCAATGACCCGCTGTCCAAGTGCACGGGTACGAGTGTTGCAACATTGAGCGCATGAAACTGCACAATGTTCATGCGGAGGTATTGAATGCGTTTCCCATTTCATTGTATGTACGTCGTCAGACTCGTCGACGAAGTTCACATTAATATGTAGCTGAAGAGTTTTACTCGTAGTTATATATACCCTGCAGCTTTTTCCATTTATCATTAGTTGGGTCGGCTCTACGCAGCAGACGAGAGTCTGCTACCCATATATGCACGTATATGTATAGTGCATATAATAATTGCATCGACCTAATCAAAATAGGTATTGTTCTCTCCACTCGAGTGCAGACTGATTTAGTGAAATTTCGTGTGCCACATTTTCAAGCTGACAGCATTAAAATGTTCGCGCAGCTCAAAACGAATTATTCGTTGCCCCTCCATTAAATTTTCTTTCACTGCTGATCAATTTCTTTTTGTTCGATTTTTTAATCTGGTCTTCTTTTGTGTATTTGAAAAAGATATACGTAAGTGTAAAATTTTTCGTCTCATCTCGGTTTATTGAATTTTAACGAAGACTATAATCTTCAATTAAAATGTCAGCGATGACGAACTCGTGTATTGGGACGCAAAAAATGGAAAGCAAAAAAAAAAAATAAAGAAAATCGAAAATGGCAAAAGCTGTCCTTGAAATTTTTTTGTCGCGTGGACTAAATATTTTGAGGATGAAAAAATGAGAATAAAGGGATTTATATAACTATAAACGAGAAAAACGTCCAAATGATTGATATCCAACCGATATTCGGTTAAAACGGCTGCAAAGATGGATTTGAAATACTATTTCAAGTCTGTACAAGAAAAATGGCTTTTGTCGAGGCAAATGATAGATCCTCCTACATGTTTCGAGCTCGTCGGATGAGGTGCGGAAAAATATAAATGCGAAAATTGAAGGGTGAGGAAAAAGAGGCCTTCCAGAGAGAGAGATAGATGAAGAGAAGCATAGCAGACAGAATGAAAAAGCTTTTCGTGAAATAATTTCTTCCATTTTCAAGCCGTCATCGTTTCCAAAACAAAAGTTCCGACGATGTTCTACGTTAATGGAAAATGTCATACCGTCATTTGCCAATGGCGGACACCTTCCCAATGGCGGTCACCTTCTTTTTCATTTTTGTATATTTAGTGTTTAAACCGACTTATAATGAAACTGATGATGTCACATGGTAGCTGTTACCCATGGTAATGCGTTGAATCATTCAACTAAATTTTTGCTCCATCCAATAGAAATATTTGGCCATTAATTATGTTCTTGTCAATTAAAATATTCAATTTCGTAATTATTGCAAAGAAAAAGATTAGATAGTAAACATTTTTAAAACTGATAATTATCTATTCCTGTGATTATTAAATAATGTTCCTTCAAAGCATCAATGATCCTAAACCATTACAAACATTGAATTTTACAGTTTTAGAATTATTTCATCTGTTTCAAACGTTTTTTTGAGGGTGTCCGCCATTGGCATAAAAGAAATATCAATTTTCCTATGGCGGACATAGGTGTCCGCCATTGGAAAATTCAGTCTGTTTGAAGGTTTCCAGTGGCGGACACTTACTTTTATGCACAACTTGAGGCTGGAATAATTCTTATACCTACCATAAACCCAAGGTATGAAGCCAAAGGATGACTGCCATGCCTTGTGACATCATTGAGTTTAATTGGATTTGTTTTTTTTTTGTTCATTTAATTATTTGAAAAATGAATATATCTATACAAATGTGTATGGTAAAATGTTTTCAACTTGTTTTTTATCCAGTTGTCTCTATAAGTGGATGTGTGGAGGGGAGTTGAGCCCCGGAATGGACAGAGGGTGAAGCCCCTTACTAGTCAACATCATAATTGAAAAATATAATAACAATTATTCACGTTTTTTTCTACATTACAAATATTTTTCTAGGTGTCCGCCATTGGTGTGTCTGCTACTGGAAAAATGAAAATTTTGATGTCCGCCATAGGCAAAATTTAGATAGTTGGGAAAAATGAAAGGGTGTAATATGTGTATGGGTTACGGGGGCCAAAAGGGGAGAAGTTTTTAGAAGAAGGTAGGGGCAAATATTCAAGGCATCAAGCAAAATAATTGAAGCATTTTTCAGCAAGCTATGAAAAAATTAAGGAAAAAAATGCCTTAAGGTGTCCGCCATTGGCAAATGACGGTACTTTTCTTCTTCTTCTTTTTTTTTTTTTTTTTTTTTTTTATGGTCCCTTTTGGTGGTGGGTTAACTGATGTGTACTTACACTGTGCCCCAAAAATGACATATACAACTTTCCTACATTATTGACAGAATTTTATATGAAACAGAAAGGCAAAGGGGTTATGATTTTTCGACGATGAAAATTATATGAACTCGTTTATGTGAATCATATAGTGATACTTCGATTCTGGATAAGCGAAATGAAAATGTCATTCAAGGATTCTATAGCTGATTTCGTTTTCTTACTCCGAGTCACCTGATCAAAATTCAAAATAGCCTTGACTTTTGGTCTGGACTTGGAATTAAATTATAATTATATGCAGTTTTATTTCTCTGAATATGTCTGCTTCTGAACTTCGAATTAAATTATATATGCCGTCTGATTTCTCTGAATAAGAGCTGGAGAACCTTCTTTCTATATAGACTTAATTTGACAGTCTAATTATTTTGTGACTGTGTGTTGGTTGATATGAGGCATTATAAATTTGAAATGCCGTGGAAAAACTTTGTATTGTCATTTAATTATGGATAGATATAATTGAAAGTAATAATTAATCTACCAGTTCTTCTGCGTATCTGTATTCGGAGGAACTTACTTACAGGAATGATAAGGCGAAGTATATACTTTGTGATGACGATGAAGCTTAATAGCGAGCATAATTATGATGGACCGATCACCCGAGCAAGTTCTTCAAACATTTGATAACTCAAATAATTTGTCTTCTCACTTTATCTGTAGATTCTGAGTATTCGGTATAGTTCTTATTTTTAGTCTGTTTGGTTCTAATGTTCAGTTTATTTGGTTTCAATGTGATATGTCCGCTCAAATACAAGTTAGGTGGCTAATTTAAGAAATTATCAGCAAATGATTTGTATTGCTGGTAAAATGAGATCAATTAAAAAAAAAAAAGTTACTCAATGTCGGTACCGCAGTAAAGATAAAATCTAATAAAGATGGCGAATCATTACTTTGGAGGAAAGACACCGCAGTTTTTTGATAAGACAGAAAAGAATTGAGTTTGTTAGAATTGAGTACAGGATACATCCACTTTATTGATTACTATTTTTAAATTACCCGAAATTTTCAATCAATTATCATAACTTGAAGGAATGGAGGGGGAGGGGTGGAGGAATAAATGCGTCTGTATTATAAGTACATTGATGGCCCCTCGTACTTCAATTGGAGGGATAAGTGGAAATTGAATGAAAAAGCAAAAGTGGCATAAACAATTTTTACCCATCAGACGATTACGTAATCTTATTAAATTTTTTTTTCAAGTAGCTATCATTGCTTGAAGACCTTCTTGAGTACTGTTCATCATTTTGAAAACCTTATTTGCTGTCAGGTTATCACGCCAGTTGCATAATTTTATCTAACTTATTCGGTTGGTTGAAATTTTTGATATGTTTATCGTAGAAAAAATTCTGTATAAATTTTATACCGAGAATTAACGAGGTGTGAATTTGAAATACTAAAGTCAGCAGTATTTTTTGTTACGTGGTTTTGATGATTTGAATTGTGTGTGAAAAATGACTATAGAAGTTTGAATTTTATACGGCGCATAATCACATGTATATTCTATGGCCCACCCTCAACTCGGGATCTTTTTTCTTTTTTTTTGACGACCTTATTATTGTGGTAAAATCTAACACTAGAAATACCAGGTGGTGTCATATATGACACCACTCAAAATTTTGAGATGGACTTCTCCAAGGACCAATATTTGGAGAACCCCTGACTTGTGTCATACGACGCCACCTTGTCCTTTGAGGTTACTATTGTGATGTCATATATGACACCACCTGGTCCTTTGAGTAATCGAGTAAAACCTGGTATTTCTAGTGTTAAAATGAATAACTTTTCTTTTGAACCGAGAGTTTTCTTGAGTTGATTTTGTATCAAAATAATTAGAAATATTATCATAACTGTTACGAAACAATCAGCTTTCTGAGTTCAATACATTTTTCGAATATTAATATTCAAATTCGTTTCCCACGAAATTCAAATTGGCGCTGTTATTCCTCTGACGTCATTGAATCATATTATAGTTTCTTTTTCGGGTACCGACCTGTATTTTATCTTTTATAATGTCGTTGGATTTTCGCAACATCTGTTGAGAAAAAATAATCGAACTGTGTGGCTTATTAATTGGAGGATTGGGGGCAGTCCTATTTCCTTTATGATATTTATGCAGGCGAAAAATCTTGGGATTTTTTCATATTTTCTACGTCGCGTCAGTATTTTTTGACGTGTTCACCTCGTCCTGCATATTAAAATAATGTTCATTAGCCCCTTCAATGAGCCCAGTCATGAATAATTCGAAATTGGCCGAATCTAGTTTCGGATTTGGGATCATATGTTTTAGATCCCATGTCTCATATTTGCATACGCGTCTGCATGTCATTGATTTAGCCCGCCGCACCCTCGGCGTAGAGAAGCAAATGGCGAGTGGGAATATTAATTATTCGGAAAAAATTTTACATACCAAAAGTGTAATCTTGGAAATTTTTCTTTTTGATTCCACCAATTTTTATTATTGCGGTTGCTCTCGACGCTCCCGGCGACCTTCACCTTTAACAGCTGATGAGCTTTTTTTTCGTCGAAAATCTGGTCACTTTTAGAAGAGTATAGGCGTTCTGCAATTGAAAATAATTGCACTTCCTGAAACCCAACGTATCAGCCACGGTAATTTAGCTTGAACATTGGCCTCCAACTAACAATACAAAATGTCGCCGGCTGAAGTCTCAGATCTAATAAATCCGAGAAAAAAATTATCACCCAGTTTCTTGACTGATTTAGCAATATCAGTCCTCATAAAATAATTTTAGCGCAACGAAGTAGGGTGATACTGTTTTTTTTTTTGGGACTTAGCAGGTTTTGAAGTAAACCGCAGCGATTTTCCAACTTTTCTGTACTTTTGGCGATAAAAATCTCGATACTTCTCGACCGAATTTCGATTTATGGTTGACGGAGATATAGTGAATATTATATTCACTGTAGGTGTAGGTAGATATTATATCTACTTATCTTTAAAAGCTCTTCTTTTCTTTTCTTTTTTTTTCTTTTTTTTTTTTTTTTTTACCCAATTCAGACAGTGTGCAAGAACATTTTATAATATTTATGATACCCTCTTTCGACCTTCGACTCTCGTCAGCGCCATTAAGGCGTCTGAGCCAGAGAAAGACAATTTCTCTATCTCCTTTACTTTTTTTTTTTTTTTTTTTTTAATGAATCTTTCGCGTGAAACTTGGTTTTATTTTTCTCTTCTTTCAATCACTTCACAAGCACGTGAAATTAAGTTGGCTAATACAATGGAGTTTACTGTTCTTATCGGCTAACACATTCGAAAGAAATCGTTTTCTGTGCACCTTATACATGAACGTTAATTCGCGTCTCGATGGCGAGATTATCAGTCGAATTGGAAGGGGTCATGGTCGCAAGAGGCATTGACGCGGAAACACGATTCCTTTTGGAGCGAAAAAAAGGCACCAAAAAGAAAGGGTGTGGGGGGGGGGGGGGGAAGAAAAAGGGAAAAAAATGGGAAGGAAAAAAAAAGAAAAAGAAAAGAAGAAATTTATGTAAACTCGGAGACCGATGATTGGCTGCGTAGGCGCACGATGAATGAATTGGGAGCCGGAAGGGAGTAGAATTTTTCCGTTTGTAAAAAAAATTCTCACTCCAATCGAAAACTGTGCGTAAGCTACGAGTACCTACAACTTTGTTTACGCGAAAGGTTTTTTTTTGGGGTTTTTTTTCCTTGGCATTTTTTTAATGTCTGGTTGGTGGGAAAAGTTTCCTCTTATAAAACGACGAAAATTTTAGGTGTATGGGGGCTGGCAGTTGAGAGCGAAGTGAGGGGGAAAAATTTATCTGTTATAATATGGTTTTCAAGTACCTGGTGTGTTGTGGATTACCGCGAATTCGCATTTTATTATGTTCAGCTCTCGTTTGGCTGTCTCCTTCTGTCTGTACACAGACGCCACTCAGACAGTTTTATTTGAAAATAAAGCAATTAAGATTATTGAGATTTCTGTTTTCAGTTGGGAATTTAAACTTTTTCGATTACCGCACCGTCCTCGCTAAGTGTCAACAGTGGGTAAGTCGACGGAAATCCATGGTTGACAGTATCAGATCTCTTATTTAATGGCTTTTTTTTTCTTCGTAATACTGCTGTTTTTTTTTTTTTTTGCCGCTGGTTTATCGTTCAACTTGAACAGGTCTGCATTTCGATTACTTCTGTAATCAAATTTATTACGGATTTGGTTAATGCTGCCCTTTTTTAGACCTACTTTATGGACACTGTAAAGAGATTTCTTGATTCCGGAAATCTATAACGATTGTGAAATAAAACGAGACCGAATTGTAACTCGTTTAATTTAAGTGACAGTAAAATAGTCACTATACAGATGTCAGGATAGTGGTTATATCTAATGTGCGGATACGTGCTTCATCTGAGTACAAGGTTCTGCTCTTGACAGTGATGTCGTGAAAGGCGGTCAAGGGGAAAGATTTTCGTGGGGCCAAACTCTACGAAGGGGTCCGATAATCGAGAAAAAGACGGCTCGAATGGTTTGCGTGGTACTTTTTTTTATTCTTGTCTCCTCTCTTCAATGAGAATCACAATTTTGCCTAAGGTGGCAATCAGGGCTCTCAGCGGCCTTGCCTGTGTTTTCGTTCCATAATTGAAAAATGAAAAAAAAAAATTCTTCGTTTGGTGGAAAAATGGCCCATTTTCGAAGGGAATAAAAAAAAATTATTCGTTGCTTAAAAGCGGTCTTTTTGTTCGAATTTTGTTGAAGTTTCGGAATATTTGTCGATAAAATAGGTCGATGATAAGTATAAGAGCTTTTTCCTTTATTTTCTCTTTTTTTTTTCTTTTTTCCTTCAAATATGAATTTAAGTATTACGCCGCAGTCGTCTCGAATGGATGTGTAATATTTTAATTACCTGCGGATAATTACTCGAAATCTCTATATGTAGTTCTGTAAGTCATTTAAGTATTGAAAGTTGAACGAATTCTTGTCTGCAGGAAAGTGTATTGTGTGTTCGAGTGAAGCTATATAGATGTACATATATATATATATTTATATGTTTTAACTGCCGATAAGCGTCGTAATAATGAAAAAAGATAAACGATGACGAAGGAAAAGAAACGGCGGAAAAAAGAAAAAGAAACGAGAGATTATGTAGAAATATAAAGAGAGGAAAAAAAAATGAAGAACAACTCGAGAAGCTCGATGTGTAGATATAATAATAATATAGTAATATTATATGTAAATTACGATGCCTTGTTTGCGTGTGTTGTGTTAAATATACTTCGTGTACTTGGTGCGCATTATCTATGCCTCAATCTTGTGCAGTTGAAATATTCCATCATTTGTAAGCTTGTGTGTGTGTGTGTGTTTTGCTATTTGCAGATGTTGGCGCTAGAAGCTAGCATGGAACGGGAGCGATGCGCTCTCCATGATCGACAGGTGCGACTGCATTCGGTGCACACCGATCTCGGTTTAGATCTGCCCACGAGCATCCATCTTCCAGACGGCGAAGAATTACCTTACGGCAGCTCGACTAGATTGCATATACGGGATGCAGAACAGGTGAGTCGCCCATTTATATTCATGGATATCCGCCGTAAAATGCATCTCGTACGAGACACGAAAAGGCTAGACGAAAAGAAAGGATTATTGTGGCGGGCAGCGAACGATTATACAGGGTGTTCTACGCTCTGCGGGAAGTTTGAAGTGCTGTTGTTGTCCCAATGAAGGTGTTTTCTGAATGTGAGCTAAGCCGATATGGGTTATTGTCCGTCTAATATTTTTCTTAAACTACGTATATTATTGTAGTATGTGGACACCCCGCAAGACTGTTTTTGTTGTACTCGTATCAAGATTCCCTAATTGAAAGTTGGACACCGACTGATGAATTTTACTCAACTTTTGGTCTCATTCTCGTGAGCTGGCATGTGATACGTTTGTATGTAAAAATGTTTCTTATTGACCGAGATACATAGAAGCTAGAGTAGATCCATGCACTGCAGCACATTTTCCTCTCAGTGAGACCAGACGTAGCCTTATTCGTGAACATTATTGAAGTTGCAGCTCGTCCGAAAGTTTCTATTTTCAACATGTAAACATATTGTACTTTGTAGCATTGTCTATCAAAAACATTTTTTGGGCGAGGCGGAGGCGGGGAATCGCAAAAAAGTGTTCATGTTGAAATTTTCGATTTTCGTCTTTCAAATGAAATCGATAATCATTTTACTCGTTTGTGAAATTATTGAAAGGCTGCAACGGGCTGTTTTCTGCTTGAACGGAGACCCTATATATTCTTGTTCCTCTCGAAACTCCTCCCACTATATTCTCTTGAGCCGGAGGAATCCAAACTCATTTTGGTAGCCGAAGATAGAAATTATTATTGACAATTTTCGATGTACTTCGTCGATCTCTGAAGCCATATATTTTTCTCGAGAAAAGTGATTTTATTAATTTTTTTAAACCTTGAAACGCTGTAGCTGCGCAAATTTTTGAGTCAGGAAAGTACGGTTTGTCCTGTTTGATGGCAGATTCCACGTGCTTGGACATGGTATGCTAAATTCACTTTTCATCCAACCGACAAAGTAGTCTTTTGTCTGTAAGACTACCGCGTATGTGGAGTTGGAAATGTTTGAACTCACACCTGAATCCTTCCTTTCAAACCTGTAGATTAACTCGTCAATGTATTTCTAAGTTCGAGCTAAAGTGGTCGGGCTCAGCAACCACCAACTGTTTCTTTTTGTAATGCGGATATAATTCGTGACACCCTGTATATAGTAATGTGAAGTCCGAGAAAGAAAGGGTATAGAAAAACAAAGGTTGTAATAGTTCATGTATAATTGGCCTGTTGGTGACGGTAATGTGTCTGTGCCTGTGTGTGTTAGCCTGTGGACCACTATTATATTATCAGGTAGACTATACGTTCCAGTCTTGTATTCTTGTCTGTAGTAAATTAATCTTCTTTTTTTTTCTCTACCATCGTCTGGGAAGTACCTTGATCTGGCTCGCCGTCTACGAAGGTGAGGGTTGCATCCTCGAGTGGGGCGGTTTCGGTTTTTTATATGTTTGTGGACGTGAACTTGAATTCTGTATACGCTATAGATAACGTATGTTTCTGTTGTTTTTGAATTCTGATCACCGAGTTTATGTAACAGTCTCTTATATGAAGCGTTTTTATCGATCAAAGCCGCAGACATTTTCTCTAATTTGTTAGCTAAAAGCCGCGGTACCTCGTTCGACTTGTGTAGGATTTTGTTTTTTTAAAGCCCGTGAAAAGACGAAAGTAGAAGGACGCGAGATTTAAGAAGCCCAGTCATTTAGTCCGTTTAGGACGAATTTATTTTGAATTCAGAAATTTTTTCAAAGAATCGAAGAAAATCTCTGTTGTCTCCCGTTTCTAGGGGCGGAGAATTGAATTTGAGTACTACTCTCTAAAATACTTCGATTGCGATTAGTCTACTTTTATTTATAACTGAGAGGAAAAGTTTTGCCAAATTCCGTGTATAATTTAAATCGAGTCCGTCGATAATAATGAAAATCAACTGTGCTTTGCTTTTGTAAACACGCAGTGAAACTTGAAATTACATTCGTGGTGATTATAGCTGAACTTTTTCTTTGATCAATTTTAGCCATCCAAAGAAAGTCGTAATATTAATGATGAACTGAGAAGGGTGATGCATTTTTCTAAAAAAAAGTTGGAAAGTCACGTGGTCTAATATTCAGTACGTTAACATTCTCTCGAACGTATTTCTGTCATTTGCTTTCATCAGTATTTACGAATTTATGAATGAGAATGCAGTGAATTAGTTTCTTTCACGTCCCTTTTTTTTTTTTTTTTTGCAATTTCGTTTGACCTACATGTGAGAGGCTTCGAAAAATGAAGTTGGTGTAGAAGCGGTGGGTGTTATTCATCTCGGTTCGAGCGATTTGCTGCCTGTAAGTATAGTGAAATGCACTTCAACTTATTCGCATTTATACAAGTTCAAATTACTGGATTTCCGACGGTAATATTCTCTGAAATTGTTGTAGGAGTTCTAGAGGTATTTGGTCATGTGGGTTGGGAAAGAAATTTCTTGTTTAAAAATACGTCGCTAGATGTTATAATTTGGATTTTGCGTTGAAAATTCAAGTTTGAGATAAAAGAGAACTTCGTATCTCATCTCAGTGAGAGGGAGGGCGGAGGAGTTAATTGAAAATTTTGCTACCCAAATTCATCAGATTTTTTCTTTCTTTTCTCCATCATTCCCTTCCCAAGATATTCTTTTCTCTGAGGAGGGTGTGATTTGATTTTTGAGGTGAGCCCTCTCCCGGTCCCTACAGTAAATCAGCTTTTGTCTGTAACTGTATACCATCTAATATTCTTTTCGAGTGATATGAATGTAATGATGAGCCAGTATCTCTGTTTCCCCCCCCCCAAGGTATGAAAATAATTTTTTTCAAACATTTTTATTACTGTGTAGAAAGAAAAAATTGCAAAAAAATACTGTGGGACTATTGCCAATCAATTATAAAAGATTTTTCTGCTCTTACTTTTATTATTTTTTTCAATCGTCTTATGCCAATTTGGTGAAACCTGTAGCAGGTCTATTTTTTCGTTTTGAGAATGGATAAATTTCCGGGTTGGCAACGTTTATGCACACGTTATGATCGACTCTGAAAACGAACTATTTATCTATTTTCATCAGCTATTTCAACACTTTACCAACAATTTCTAAATTTAAATAACTTTTTTTTTTTTTTTTTTCTACTTCCATCTCGCATTTTGTCGTATACGACTACGAGAACCGTTGACAATATATAAGTTGAAAAAAAAAAAAAGAAAAGTTTTTGCTGTGCTGCCAGCTAGGCCAAAAAAAAGTATATACTCGTAATTATTATACAGTTCATTTTAAAGATTTGAAATCATAATCGCTCGTCAAGTCGAACTACGAAACTTAAGCAACTTTTTTCTTGAAATGTTGTTTTTTTTTTTTTTTTTGGTTTCTGTATCTGGTTTTAATTTTTTATTTTCATCATTCTATACCTGTTTAATTTTTTTCTTTGAACTTTTATTTTTTCCACCCTCAAATCTAATCAAGATATCAATTTTAAATTCGACACTTCTCATTTATTCTCTCTCCAAATCGTTTCTCGGTGTTGGCTCGATCGTATTAATATAGTTTCTGTACCTATATAGGTTCATTAATTTGAAGGTCTTATTATGGCGTGTTGCGATTGAAAACTTTTTCGTTGTATACGTGTATGTACTTTATCGCGTACAGGTAAATTTTTTGACCGCAGACAAGTATTGTGTAATTTTCGCAACGTTCCGTACCAAGTAGGGCAAACTGCATGCGTAAAATTTACCACGAGTGAAGGACCAGACAGACGGTGTATAGTATAATCGTCAGAAACGGGTCATTTACGTTGTAATAAGAAACGTATTATACATTGTACGCTATATAACGGTCGTCCGAATACATCGAAGAGAACTGAGAAGGTTCTTGAATAAATTTTAGTAACTATATATTCTTCAACGTAGAAATGCTAGGACACCATAAGTAGGCCAATTTTTACGCAACAATTCCGTGCAAATACGAGTGTTTCGTCGAAAGTCATATGTTTAAACAGTTTATGCAAATTGAACTGCAGTTTTAAAATAATTTTGTTATGTTCGGTGTAGTTTACGAGGGGTTCGAAAATTTTCCAATTTTGAGGCAGTTCATCGAAAAAAGTGTTGAAGCCTCGACTATAGACGTGGGTAATATTTAGTCATTTTACTGATGAAACAATATCCGGCTTTAGAAAAAAGATAGCAGATTACATCGAACGTTGAAAAACCTCATTTTCACGAGTATCTATATAACTGCGAAAATTTATTAGAACGCACTGGTTTGGTTAAAAGTGACTTAGCGAGTATAGCGAGTTGATATTTATTATGGACAGGGTCTGTTTGGCCCAAAGGTTAAATGCTCAGCTCGGCAATTCGGAAGTGACGAGTTTGAACCCAGTTGCTACCAATATTTATGTACTATTGTGGCTTCAGCGTATCGTTCTTCAGTCTTTAGCTATCTACACTTATTATAAGGAAGTAGAGATCATTAAATATATGGGGGGGGGGGGTTAAAATAGCCGTGTAGCTGAAGCCCATCCTTATACTCTGTGAGATTCATACAGAATGCCGAATGTTGACAAAAAGTAGAATAATTTTTTGCGTATAAAATTACAACACTGATTTTGTCGCACAGTGCTATCGAAATCCCAAGAAGATTAACAAAAACGATTTAAAAAAAACCGAAGGTAGGTAAATTCACATTCGACAATAATTGAAGAATCGATCAGTGCGATAAGAAACAATTAAGTAAAATCGGCAGCGCAGTCGTTTAAATTGTTGACGAATGTGAACGAGAGTACCTTTTCCTCTCCCCGAAGCCCTGCAAACTGCAATCCGTTGTTTTTTTTGCAGTCTTAAAGTGAACAGCGTATACTATCGACGCAAGTTGATGCATATAAGAGTTTACTGAAAAGCACCCTAACCTCCCTTAAAGGGGGCGCCATTAAGCAAACTTGTTATTTTAAAAGGATTTCAAGAGGCACTGGGTTGGATCAGCTCAATTTCCCATTATCTGCCTTCCGCACACTGGCTGCATCAAGGTTTAGGCCAAAATTGGAACTGGTTCCAAGAATCCCGCATGGGATCGAAAATAGTAGCAATGATAGAGTGGACTTGCTATGTCATTTGAATATAACAGGTTTACTAACTTGAGGTTACAATTTATCAGCGAGAGCACTTTATTCTATACTATATTCCCTGTCTGGACCTAGACCAACAGTTAACCTTTCTTTGTGCTGGATACCTTCATAACTATTTTATAAAAGCTACTCGTATTCGAAAGTCTCACTAGTATTCGTCATAGGTAGCTATTTTGTTGCTTCTTGCGTTTACTTTGATTCGTTGCATATGCATGTCAAAATTCAAATTCGAAGTCACCGCATGTGCGTCAGTTTCATTTGCATTTTTCCATCTTCGCCGTCGTGAAAACTGGCATCAACTAACCTGTACCTGCTGCTCGACTGCTCGTTGCCATTCAAAATTTTCGAGTTCATTGGTCGCTATCTCTACGGGCTCAACAATTTTTTCCAGTTTTCCGCCGCAGCCGTTCAGCGAACTCTCTCTCTCTCGCGATGTCGCTGCTTACTACAAAATTTAAGGCCAATATAAAAAGTGGAAATGAACTCGGCGTAGTGGTGCAGTGGCGAGGACCAGCAAAAAAAAAAGAAAAAAGAAGCAGTAGGAACTCTATCTGTACACTGTATGTGTATATCGTGTACACACTATTATCCACAGACTGTCTATAAAATACTAACGAGTTACCATCTCACGAAGGTCATTTTGTTTATCATCTATATCGCGTGTATTCATACATTGTAGAAGTGTGAAGAAAAAAAAAAAAAATGTGGCAAAATTTCAACTATACAGATCGAGCGAGAATGATGCAAATGGCGGCTAAGGGGGAGTTAGAGGGGCTGGGGTTTTGTAAAAGAGAGCCAGACGAAGTTATTCGAGAATGGCAGCGGTGGGAGGGGGGGCTGCTAAAATGAACGGTATCCACGGCAGATTAATTAGCGTGAGTAGGAATATGTGGAAGGTCTAACGAAATGTAGGCGGTTCAGGGCGATGGGGGGGTATGGCGAGGGTTTAATTCGCAAAACTTTGTTGCTCGAGTTTTTTTTTTTTTCTTTTTTTCCTAGAGAAAACACATTTATACGACGCCAAAGAGAACGCTATAAGAGAATTGCATTAATTTGTGCGAACACTACTTTGTGTGCTGGTGTGTGGCATTTCGCTAAATCATTGTATCTTCTTCTAATGGCCCGCTTTTTTAGCTCTCATCTCACCTTCATTCGTCTCGCCTCTCTGGTGTGGCTTCTTTCTTTTCTTTTCTTTTTTTTGTGCCATTATTTTCCCATCTCAGACATCAGACACAGACCAGACAAGGTTGTGGACCGATGCCATTGACAGACAGGAATTCGGTATTCGATTCATTGTTCGAAACCCCTTCTCGGTTGCCCCCCTTTGGCCGGCTTTGATTGGCGAGAATACGCGTGCATTAAAATTGCTGCACAACTGCTGCACGTTTCGCGGAAGCGGGAGGATTCCTCGAACAGGCCTCTGAAATTGCAAGAATGAATGCATTTTAACGTGGCGAGCATTTCTAATTACATGTACGAGTATGACTTTGGAAGAAAATTCTCTTCGAAAATAGATTATACCGGAAAGTGACGTCGGTCGCGTACGCGTGGTCTGGGAGCTTTTTTTTTGGCCTTCCATCCTGGTTCGGTCGGTACTGTCGTGCCTCATTTGTCGTGAATCATGGGCCTAGTTCGGTAAAAGATGTCCTCTTTTTTCTTTTCTTTTTTTTAAAATTTTTGTATCGATTGTTGAGCTTCCTTCTAAAAAGCCGACCTTCGATGTCTGGCTGCAAAGACTGATGATTCATTTTTTTTTTAAATGGAAATACTTTTTTCGTCGGGTTGCGCGAAGCGGCCGGAATTTGTCTTACATCCGTGGATGCTTGACACCTCTTCTAACCTTGTCACGTTGTCGATCCGAATTTCTGTCGATTTCATTCTCTTCGCCAAGGTCGAAGCATTATTTTCGTTGGAATGACGACCGACGTGCTAATTTTGAGTCGTCTTATATTATAAAGTTTAGGTCAAATCTTGAATTTTACGTTACTTCAAAATAGTTTGATCGAATTTAGAAGTTATTCAGAACCAGTTTTACAGTGCTCGTTTCCGTGACGTGACACTCGAGTTAAATCGTCTACTCCTAATGTTAAGGTGGGTTAACTCAGAATTAACTCTCGAACTAAATCACCATAAAACGGACCCCAATCTAATAATTCAGGCATTCACAAAATAATCTCTCACGAGTCTGATAATCAATGCCGGATTAACCCTATGGGTCCTGGCCCGGGGGCCCCAAAGATAGAGCAAAAGCATTTTGCTAGTAAAAAATCTCCTGAAGTAGACTTGTAAATTCTAATAAAAAATCTCCTGCAGTAGACTTGTAAATTGTTATACTCACTCGAAGTGACGTTCATTCGTTTTTTATTTTTTGTTTGTTTTAACTTAACGGAAACATAATTTTTTGACTAGGGGGGCTATCGGGTAGATAAGGAGACTGCGACAATGTTAAATATTGGATAGGAGAAATTAATTACAAAAAATCTAGTTATAAAACACCATAAAATATGAAAATTTCCACTATTGGCAATAATTTCTACCGCTGTAATTTCTATGTATGTACTTGTATTATGAAAACTTAAAATCCAGACGCAAATCTTGTTGCATGTTGACGTAGATAGTAGGTAGACATTTCGCATTTTATCATAAAATTGTGTATATGCGTCGCGATGGTAGGCAGACTGTAGAAATTTACATTCAGATGCAGTAAGTTCATACTAAAACCCTAGATCCGAATATAAGTTCGAGAAATGATAAATGTGTAGCGCGTACGTGATAATACTGCGTGCCCAGCTGCGGATATAGCGGTGCACTGACAGGACTGTCTGTCCTCTGTCTGCGCACTTGAACTCTTCCTTGTCGTCTAGCCCATCCGATGAGACAGACTGGCTGCTCTCGTTGGTCAAACGGCGACGACGACGGCGGCATGCGTCTGCAGACACAGTCTGCAGTTCCAGACTCTTGCCTTACCCCGTATGTGACCGTGTAGTTGGGTACGGCGTTTTATCTGTATGCGATGAGAGAGTACTCACCGCATCGGACAGCGCATACTTGCATTGCAGCAGCCGCCGTACTATTTTATACGGACAGGTTACATCGTCTTGTCTGCATCATTTGGTGCACCGGCGGCGCACGTACAATGCAGGCGACAAAAATAGTGTGCCGTCGCCTTCAGTCTCGGCCCGCCATTTACGCTTCCCAAATCGATGGCCGATGGCCGAGCGGCAGAGGACACCGAAAATAAATGGCGATTGGCGAACATCACTGGAGACGCGGCAAATGAAACCCTCTCCCCCCCGCTCACCGTGGATGACCGCAGAGACGAGGCAGTGGTACGCACTCGAGGAGCACTGAGTGTATGTATGTATGCATGTGTGTGTGTGTGTGTGTTGGGGACGCATCGTCTAATCTTGACCTAGAATCGGTGCAGGCACGCAGAGTGTACGCGAGCTGCGCGAAGCGAATGCGACGAGCGAGGGGCAGAAAAAATAAAAATAAATGCGCCGCAGAAGAGGAGTGCGGCGAGACGTTGAAATTCTCCTGGAGGAGAGATGATGTCGGTCGACGAGCGACAGATATATAGCGGCTGGAGGAAAAAGTGTTAGATGGGTGGGGGGCGAGGGCAGTGTGGACGATGTCTGTGACGGGTGAACTGTAATTGTCGCATCGCTCGTATGACGCGCAGGTACGTATATAGCCGTGGGAAGCGCGGCCCAGAACTGTAATAGAGGCCACTAACCTTTGGCGTGTATACGTTTTTTTTTCTCTTTCTTTTTTTTTTCTTTCCTCTCTGTCACTCTCTCTCTCTCTCCTTGATCCACTCCATTCGTTTTATGCTGCTACCTTTGCTGCGACCGCAGCTGCTGCTGGAGTGGAGTGGATGGGGCGGCGGAGAGAGACGCTTGCTGGTACACGCTATACGGTCCGGTTTCGTCTGCCGCGCCATCCGACGAGACGATAGGTCGTCAGAGGCGCTGCTGGAGAGGTGCAGGCTGTGGGGATGTAGGATGATGGTGCGGTGCGCGGAGAGGGTACTCGGAGAAATGACCTGCACCACGGTGCGTGATGTAACGTATGGTTCGGGTAGAACGGTGAGCGGCGAGTTCGGGGTGTTGCGGTAGCTGCGAAATTAAATGCAGACACCCGACGAACCCATATATACATGTATGTGTTTAAAGGTACCCTCTGATGTTTGCTTGTGTGCTCGGAAACGGTGACACCAGACGTGTGTGTAACCGGCTGTGTTGGCATGGCACATCTGTACGTGGCTCACAGACTGCTATATCGGTTTGATTTTCGTGCATGTGCGGTCGTGCGAATGGGGTAAAAAAAGTGTTTGGTGTGGAGCAGGGATCATTGAAAATGTTGGAAGTACAGTATGCGAGAGGGACTGAGCTTAGCTGGCATCGAATAAGTGGAGACGTTAGTGCACTTGAAAATTGCCAATTGCAGAAATAGTGGATATCCGTCACCCATATTATGACCATATCTTTGCAATAATTCGCATGCCCTTAGTCGATATTTTGTGAGGGGGCTCACCCAAGGGTGCTAGGGTTGCCTGGCCGGGGGAAAACCAGTAAGATATTGGAAAATTTCTCAAAAAAGACACAAAAAAGAACACGCCAACACAAAACCGCAAACACAATGTCGTTTGAAATATATCCCGTCATGATAAACACTCGGAGTTTTTTGCCATTTTAAGTGGTTTTTATGGAAAAATACTTTGAAAAAATATAATTTTTTTTGTTTTCGTGAAAAAAAAGTACGATTTCTGCATACGTGCAGTAAACAAAAACTAATATAGTTTTCTGCTTTTGTGTTACTCATTTTCTGCTCACTGAAGTGAAGGTGATGTCGAATGTCAGTTTTCATACCCATTAATTATGGACCCGAGTACCAGAGAGTGATCCATGTCCTAGTTTATTGGTGATCGAGGGATTCTGACTATTTTTCATGCAGTTCACAGTGCACTTTTATCCTGAGAACTCGACATTCCGAAATACCGTCTTATCTTTAAAAATGCCAATCGCAAGTATCCAAAATAAGGGAAAAGAGGTGTATTTTAAAATTTTCATCCGCGAGTGTCACAAAATTTGAAATTCGAATTTGGATCACTCTGGTTTCCGGGTCCAGAATATGCTGTTGTTGTACATATCATAACATAGACTTTTACGTAAACAATTGAGATTGCTAAAAATATAAGTATGCTGCTGCTTGTTGTCGACATCAGTTGATGAAACATCATGGTGAACCTCTAAGATGGTGTTGAATTATGCACTTATGGCTGTTAATATTTCCACTAATTCGTATCATTGCCTTGTGAACGTTAAATTGCAGGAAAAAGCATAGAACATATTATGGGGTCGCTTACGTATATTGTGTCTCATAAATCAATTTACATTAACTGCATTTAAATTGACTGCAATGACGAAAATGGCTTTTTAAAGACTGTTGCAGACGAGGAACTATTTTTATGAATGGCATTTGAATTACTGTTCAACTTAGACTATTGTATATTATGGTCAGAGGGCGATGTTCATAAACAGTTTATTATCATTGGCTGCTTTTCATCAGTTCCCTGGAAGAGGGAGTGTATGAATTAATTTTCCAACTTGACAATATAACGTCTGTGATTAAGTTTTCGAACGTTGCAAAATTTTTTTCTTAAATACTGCTAAAGCATGAAATTATTATTTCTATAATTGAAAAAAAAAAAATGAAATTATTGTCGTTACCACTTCTCGAAAGTAAAAGCTTGAAAATGGTCTAATTTTTCGCATTTGCTGAAAGTTTGTAATGAATCAGAATACATTAAAAATTCAGCAGTTGAAATACATCACGTTCCTCTGTTGGATGAAATTGCTGTAAGATTTTCAGATTTCGAGGTAATAGAAAAGTGTCCTCGTTGCTCGTTAATTATTTACGCGTTTTCTGGGGCTAACAATTTGAAATTTTTGTGCCCACCTGCTCAAGGAATGACACTTTGCGAAAAAGTAAACTATGGGTACAATATCTGTTTTAAGTTAACGACGAGTAGGGTAGTTAATTAAGAGAAGAGTGCGTATTGCGTAGATTAATGGTACTTCCATCGTCGAGATCAAACGCGACGATGGAAATTTCATCGAGTTTTAGTCGCAAATTTTCCATTTTCTCTACGAGCTAACTTTTTAATTAATTAAAATTATTCTTAGCAACTTTCTTAAATAAATTATGACAAACTTCGGCGTTACCGAAATAAATTAAAAATTTTTGACGAAGCGCGCAATTTTATGGGCTCTTTATGCATTGTTCGAGCTAACTTTGCGCTGGTCCTTATTGAAGCAGTTTTTCATAGGCTGGGGTGGTTACTGTATCCTGCTGCTGATGAGAAAACAGAAGAAAATAATAAAATTCGCGGCGGCTGGTAAATTCCGCTATTTTAATCAGCGTTATATTTTTATTTTTTTTCATTTTTTGTTAACAATTATCATGAAAACTGTAAATTTGTCCTGTATATTTTTGATAGTGTCATTAGTAATTTCGTACGAATTTTCTCACCAAATTATGGTTATTATCTAATTGATAGCTGCTGAAATTTTTTTACTTTTTATTTCATTACCATTGTCAAGATACATTGTAATGTTGTGGAAAATTTCAAAAATCTTCCACTATACAAAAAACCATTCATTGTTAGAAGTTGCAAGCAAATTTCAAAACTCGTGAAAATTGTAGAATAAAATCAATCGGATAACCACCCGAAAAGTTCACATATAAGTATCTCCATAACATGATTATTATTTTGTCTTATCTGAATCGGGCCGATTTTTTAATATTTTTATATGATATTCAACGTTGCCCCTTATGAAAATCCAAAAAGAGAACAAAAATTGGGTCGAGAAAAAATGCATCAGAAATTTTGAATTGTAAAAAATAGTAGGTATACAAGGCAATGAGCATTTTCTAATCATTATATACGTCTATACTTTTATTCTATCATGCGTCAGTTTTTATGTGTGGTACATTATATTGGGTGTTGATGTATCCATTACTCGTACATAGTTCCTTCTCTTACTTTTGGCTTAGTCAGCAAATTTGCACGCGGGTAAAAGCACAATTTCAACCCTTAATTTATAATTGTGCGTGTACTATTTTGAGTCCAGAGCTTATATAGTCAGAGAAATGAAACATTGGCAAAAAATGTTGCAAGTGCTGTTAATTTGTATAGTTACTGACGTCAGAGAATTTCAGTAAAATGTGGAAATTATTAAAAAGCAAAACAATATAAACGAGTGCTCAGTTACGTACATATTTCTTTTTCTGCAACATATATTTTCTCAAGTTTTGGAGTAGCCCGAACGCATATGTCCACACGGAATTATTTTCTTGAGAATTTACAGCTGTTGGTTTTGGCACCGATCATGTTGAAAAATGTATTAAAGATATATTCTACCTACTCTACGTGATAAGTTACTTGGCCTGCCAAAAAGAAAGCCCCTATTTCTCGTCACAAATCAACGAATTGCGTGTATGTTTGTGTGTGTATATGTGAAATTTGGGACGTTGATTCATTTTCAATGTTTTCTGTGGGTCTAGTCGAAGTTCGACCATATTACGTACCTATGTAAAACTGCGTGGATACTCGACTCCGATGATCAGCTTCAAGATTTTATCAACATATCTAATTATATCTATATAGTTGTGGTATACTTAGTCGATATTATGTGGAAATAATATTCGATCTGTTATATTTGATGCTCTATAATATTTTCGATTTCTCGTCACACGTCGCAATTCTCATCACACGTCGCAATTCTCATTTCCTGGCCGCAAGTATAATCGGCTTTTTTTTCCTGCCAATTGCGGAAATTTGAATTTCTATTTGCTACTTTTCAGCGACGAGACATAACATTCAAGGTCCTCGCACATCCGCGTATTGTCGTATTGTGTGATCCGTTATTAATCGAACTGATTTTGTTATTTTCAAATTTGATGTAACACGTCAACGGAAAAGGTGACTTAATTGAGTCAAGTCTGTAATCATCTGGCCTCAAATTCTATCTTCATCGCTGTGCCGTCTAATCGCACCTGAATTACCGAAGTTCGCACTCAATTGATGCGTCTACGCGGTCGATGGTGTGGCTAGGTGCGATAACCCACCCACATTTATATTGGAGCCCATCCCAGTAGCCCCGCTGTACGCCAACCCTACCGTCGAATAATTTTATACGGTGCGATCGGTCTTGACAAATTCTGCAACCTTGCGACTTAACAGCAGTGCTGTGTGAGGTACTTGCTGGAAATTTCCTCTCAAGTTGTCTTTCTCGCGGTTGGTAATCGGATTTTCTGGCAAAGTGACACGGAACAAAGTTTAACCCCTTCGCGCCGTATAATTTTGCGCTCGCCACTTTCACGCCTCGACAGCTTTGATATCGTTATTTTCTAGCTGGCGCTGGATTCGTGGTGCGGATAGCTTCGCCGTCGTTTCATCAAGTCCCTTCCTCCGCCTCTGCATGCGTTTTATAGTCTTTGCAGCGGTTACACGTTTCTTGGTACTTGCTGGGGTGCTGCGACGAAGAGACTCGTATTTAACCGCTAATCGGATTTGGCTGCAATGTGAGCCGAGTATATGGCACCAGCTCGGCGATAAGCGAAAAGGCCACCTTCAGACACGAACGCAAGCGTAGGCAAAGGCGAATGAAGAGACAGAGTTCGGTGAAAATCGCTTCCAGCCCTGCGGTATATTTAGCCGGGGCTGCTGCTACAAATCTTATTTTCAGCAACCGAAATAGATATAAGGATTGCGCGGGGTGTGAGTGACGACGATGTTGCTGGTATTATTGACAGTTTTGTAGCCCGAAGTTGTTTTTATTCAGGGTATCTGCTCCACCGGCCGCATTACAGCGTAAACAATGGAATATTTTCCGAGCCGCAGCTTGTGGTTTGAATTTTGAATCGCAAACAGAAAGTTGTCATTGTATTGTTATGATTATATTTTTTGGATACGTTATTGCACTCGAATGTTGAATTCGGGTCTCTATATAGTGTTACATTTTGAATTTTCACTCGCCGAAGGCCAAAAGTTAGGCTTCTGGATGAAGTTGTCGGCTGAGATGCTATGCTTAAAGCTCAAGCCACAAGCAGACGATGAAAATATTCCATCGCTTACGCTGACAATTTATAGGTAACTCAGAAATTGTTGATTTCTGGTGGTTTATATGTCGATATTGAGAAGTTGGATGCGTATTTTCCACATTTCATCGTCCAAAGTACCTTCATGATGAGAAAACTGAATAATACAGCTTTGATTGTTCGTGTGCCCAAATAACCCCTTCGTACCTGTTAAGGTTTCCTCTGGTGCTCGTCACCATGCCACATAGGGATCTGATGGGGGCCAATGGCAGGATAATATGACGAAAGTACTGCAGTCTGAAGAATTTGCGTATAATCCAGCGCATTTGTTGCGCAACTGAGCTGCTGAAAAGTCTGCCAGGAACGGTCATCTTTTTACAGCAGATTTTTCGATACAAAAGCCGCTGTTTACTGTTTGTGTGAATTTTGTTTTGACACGTCTTATGCTGAAAAAGAATAATTATGCGAAAGCTTATTTTGCCCACCCCTACTCGTCTGTGTGAAGAGTGTCATGCCTGTATTTTCGAATCTGGTCCGCTATAATGTCTGGCGCATTAATAGACTATACGCGATTTTATAGATATTCTAGTCGTAAATTATTAATTTTCAGCCATCGTCTGGACGCAAATTTAAATGCAACCGTATGTGTGCAAGTGTATGTAACTATATATTTTTGATAAATTATTATTTCGCATATAACTGTACAGGGTTTTTATTTATTTATTTATTTTTTTTAATTTTATTTTTATTTTATTTTTTGTTATTGTCGTCGTGCAATTTCGACGAAATTAGGCGTCGACTTTCACTCGTTTATTTTTCTGTGAATTTTTTCCCCGCATTATCGTCTCGCTGATCGTTCATTGATCGTTATTTATATTTAGGATAATAATATATTTTTATAAAAATACCCAGCACCGTATATAGGAGCTTATTTACTGCTGCGGCTTCTACCGGTGTCCAAATGCCATTCGGCATTCGTTTCTCGAACCCTTTTTTTATTTATTTTTTCAGTGCCTACCCCGTCTGCTCGGGCGCACCATCGTCACATTATATACGTTGTCTGTCTGCAAAAATATATATGTAGGCCAGACAGACGATGATTGCGTCTGACGTCATTAACCTCTCGTCAAACGATATTTTTTCTCTCTTCTGGAATCATTTTTATTTTTATGCTGCTTACTATTGTTGTTTTTATATTTGTATCATAAACGCCATTGGTGTTTTTTTTTTCTTCCCCAGTCTGGTTATCCCTGTCCATTTATTTATACTTGGTATCTAATTCGAATACCTGTTGATGTGCTTTGGTATGTGTTTGAAATGAATGAGGTAGCCTGAGACTGGAAAATGGTAGTAAGACATTCGGTGAAACGAGGACTTCACAAAGATGTTGGTATTATTGTTGTGATGAGCGAGTTTTTTTTTTTGTAGTCTGCTTAAATCTGTGGCTGATACAGGATTTCTTCTGAACATGTATCTATATTGATGGAGGCAGAGCCTGTACTTTTTCTTAGATACAATTTCATTCAGTCAAGTTCTCAGTGCTGCCACTTCGAGGACTGTTTGAATGTTACATTTGAAATACGTTAAAATAATCTGGCATTTGTTTCTTGATGGTAGTGAGCGTTATGGTGTGCAGCAAATGGAAGCTTCTAAAATATATCATCCAAGTTTCGAGCCAATGAACGTAAATTTTTCTTTGGCCCTTGCTAGGTTGCTGGTTTCCGACAGAAATTCGTTTTTTACCCAATTTATGCGTAATCTTAAAACATATACTCTGAACGGTTCATATGAGACCCCTATAGTTTCATTTGAAAACCTGCTTTTCTAGCGGGGCTTGGACTGCGCTAGAATTGTTTTTTTTTCGCTGCGTTTTGCGCTGGATATGTTATCCTTGAATACATTTGCTATGCTTGGACGAAAAGCTGTTTTTTGTTCAATATATCCTTTTTTTCTTACCTTATTTCAAAACCCCAAAAAGGTTGTATTTCAGACGCCCAAAAAATGCTCTAAAAGTTTAAAAATGAAAAACAGGCTTTGCCCAGGCATAGAGAACATTTATATTCAAGAGTAAAATATCTGAATTTGAGCCGATTCTGTGCAGAACTTTGTAACAAAAAACACTGATGAATCGTGAATCACTCGAAAAAAGCAAAGGTAGATCTACACTCATTTAAATCATACTGTATAAAACTTTCGAAACACTGAAGTTCCGAACTACATTTTCCAATACAGGCCTTTCCTTCATTTGTAATTTCGCCTTATTCCATCTGTGGCTGCATGCACTCGAGTAACCAGACAGCCATATTTTCTACCGAGTCTTATACCTTTCCTTCGCAGTTCCCACTGGTGGAGCTAAAAAGACGATTTTGCTGTCGGATACCATTCAGTACCATCCATTCGTTCGGAGCTGACGTGGACTTATCGTCATATCCTAGCCAGACTGTCACTCGATTAGAAACGTGACAGTATAAATGTCTCGAGAGAGAGAGACGGTGTGGTTTCAGCAGCTATACATTATATTCTGCCAGCAGACGACGTGGCCAGGCAATCGGTGATAATGTGGCAACGGTCAATTTAAATGTAATTTGTATAAATTGATTTAATGTCTGGACGACCTCGAAGGGTGGACCGTACAGAACGATCGTCTTCGTCGCATTTTTGCATTTTGTTGTTATTATTATTACTGTTGTTGTTGTTGTCGTAGAGTTTTTTTCTCTTTTGGGCACGTGATATGGTGAATTTCCCTTCCCCCCCCCGAGCGCAGCCCTCGCTTAGATAACTCTTTTCGCAGTACAACCACCACTGGTTTTGTAGTATATCTTTTTTTTTTCCTTATTATTTCTATTTTTTTTTTTTTGTTTTTTTTTGCTGTCTGCCTCTGCGTATGTCCAGACGGCGGCTGGCTTCTCTATCCTTATAATTATTCTTGTCGCTTCTGCACACTTCCCCCTTTTCTCTTTGTTCTCGTATTTTCACTCGTCGTCTATCCTGTTTCTCTATTTTCCCCCGCGCTTTCAGCCCCCTCGATTTCCATCCCACGCAAGTGGCTGTGTACCCTTGTTTGTCTGTCTGGCACCCGTATCCCTGTGGCTGCGTGTTTATATGCGCGGCGAGACCCGATTGATTTGATTTGGCTGTTAATCGACACTCGCAGCGCCCGTTTGGAGGATGCCCAAGCCCCGATCGTCTGCTCGTTTATAATGAGTGATAATAATATCGTGTGGTACACGTTCTCGCGGTGGTATCCATCCAGCTGGAAATTTTCCTTTTAATTAGAAGCGTGGCTTAAGGGGAAACGACGTTTTCTCTTATAAAGTCTGTCTGTCTTTACGTTGCACGCTGCTACCATCCACGCAGTGCATGACTTGGGTAGTCGTCATCCCTGTTTCGTTCGAGTAATTAACAAATTCACGAGAGCGTGATGAGAAACACCTCCTCTCGATTCGCTCGAGCCCTTGACGGAGCAATCGAATTTCACACAAATGCTTCGGCGTTGAAGTGGTCTGAAAAATCATTTTGAAATCTTCGTTACGGTTTTTTGTTTCATTCTATTACAGTCGAATTTGGTACCAAAATATTGAGTCTTATAATTTTCGGTTACGTATAATATAAGCCTTTATTATATGTGACCTTCGTATGTAGTTGTTTATTTTATTTTTTTTCACAAAAAAAGGACTCCCCAAGTTATGTTTAACACTAGAAAGAGCGGGTGGTGTCGAATCGTCGTATACGACACCATTTGAATTTGTATGCGTCACTCCTCAAAAGACCAGGTGGCGTCATGTATGACATTCTCCGTCCTTTGAGATTCCTTTACTGTTGAGTAGAATATGACGCCACCTGTTCCTTTGAGTAATCGAGAACAACATATGGTTCTTCTAGTGTTGATTGCCATCTACTGCGAGTCTCGCATGTGCCTCAGTACTGGGGAACAAAGCTTCAGCAGTTGATAAAGTAGGTGTAATTTGTTGAAAATATACTCGTAAATTCATGAATTTGAAAATAAAAAAAATATTCGGGCAATATTTCGACCAGCTATAAGAATGGAAAATATTACATTGAAATAATTGACACAGTTACTGAGATACCTTGTAGCTCAATCAGCTATACTTGTATCATTGCATAATTCATTACTGTCCAGTTCTTTCAAAGCCACATTTTGGTATTAAACGAAGTCTTGTTATCTTAAATCGATGACTGTGTTTCCCCCCCCTTTTTATTTTAGTTGTTGAATGCACGATGTTATATAATATTTTTTATTCAATCTGACCCAAGTCCAACTCGAAATTCTAACTATAAATCTCCCAAAGCTGTGAAATATTACCTCCCAGCTTTTCACAATTTAGCAAAAAAATAAACGTTTTAAATTTTTAGACGCTGCAAATGTTGCACTTCAACTATAATATTTACAAAATAATACATAAATGCAAAAAATACGAGTACATAAAATGATTGCTCATTTAAGTTAAATAAAAAATTTGTGCGTGCAATAAAATATGAATGATGGCGTACGTGAGTTTTGCTGCAATTACCGTCTCCTGTGGTACTATTAATTACTGCTTGGAGAGCAAGTGGATTGTGGCTTTTCATATTTTAACGCATTTGTTGTGAAGTGGGTTTAGGTTCTTGTTGACGTATGCTCACCGCAGCAGCCACCCCATACACTTGTCAGCGTGCGGAGTAAAAACATTTAGAGGGTAAAAATATTTATAATTTGCATTTCCCAGAGAAACGGCGGTAGACTGCAGGGAGGAGTTGCGAATGAAAATTCCGTTTTGTGTACTCTGCGTCTATAAATGGCGAATAGAAAAAGTTGTTGTTGTTGCGACGCAGGGGGTGCTTTTTTTCTCTCTCCATTTCTTGGTGGTGGTCTGAAGTCTCAACCACGAAGATGGTCACGTTTCTAATTTACCGTACAGTATTATCGAATGTGCGCGGTAAAGAGTGAGGAGGGTGCTTTTCTACAGTACTTTTCACCTTTTACCCCCCCACCCTTCCGCCCGCTTCCCAACTCCCTTGGCCTTTTTACTGACGTTGCAGTAAGTACCAGTGGAAATAATTCTGCAATTTACGCGACGACGAGACGTCGCTTCGACGGTATACATTAGTTGGGGTAGCGGTGCCGGGCGGGGGTACTGTGAAAAGGGGAAACTTTTTTCTGTACCCTCGATCGCTATAATATAACTTTCTTAAATATGTTCGTAATTTAAAAAGTTCTTCTTCGCTATTACTTTTGCACCACCCAACGTCCTCGTCTCCCGCTTTCAACTCGCTAATACCTGTCTTTTCGGTCGTCCCCAGCCCTGTTTAGCCCCTCGCCCTCGGCGTGTATATTTGTCGAAAAACTTTTTTGAAAATAGCTAAGTCCCGACACGTTCAACCACCACCACCACCACTACCGCATCCACAGCTACATTTATGCACTCGTACTCGCTGCGTACGAGTTTCGCTGCCAGACTCATTTTTCTCTGTATTATTGACGTTATTCGGTTTTTTAATTCATTTTGTCTGCTTGTTTTTCCAGGAAAGTGAAATATATAGGAAGTGTATAAGGCCACCGCCGAATAGAACAATAGAACAGTCCGAGACTATATTACCGTACAGATCTAGTTCGACGGGTTTGCTTAGTCTAAGCAGCTCCAGTAGTACCAATTCCAGCAACGAGTGGGGTCAAAATGTAGTCAGATGTCATAGTATGTCGAGCAGGTAAATTCGACCGCATGTTACACGACTGAAAAAATTTACCGCATCGGTTTAAATGTTCGTTTTTTTTAATTTCATTCTTATTTTAAAATTTTATTTGCCGTAATAATTCGGTAGCTGATTTTTCCAATACTTGGGGAAAGAGCAATTATGCTTTATTTTAGGTTTATGAAAGTTCGAAAAAAATATCGAGTTCTGCATAATTTTAACGTTACGGTTACAAAACTTTTATAAAAATTCACTTTTTATGAGAGAATCGTGACAAAAAAGTTTCTTTTACTAGAAAAACATCGACGCGATTCGAAATTACTACGTCTTTAAATTTTCCGTTTATCGACTAATAAACCCTAATTATACAGATATTATTCAACATGCATAAAATGTATTACTAATGCATAAAAATTGGAATAATGGCATGAAAATAGGTTTTCTGCAATACGATATATTAACTATGTAGTCAGCCTATTCTCAAATTTATATTGAAGTAAAACTGCAAGGTCGATAAAATGATTCAGTCTACGATGATTATTGCTTGGGTAAGACAGGTGCGGATGAGTTACTCGTAAAATGGGTTTCCACTTTGAATTAGAGTTGTCATTAATTAATTAATTAATTAATGCATCAGTTTGTCACTTATTAACTATCTCATCCGATCGTATATCCATGTCAGTTTATTGGATTGCTTGTATGAAAGCGAGAAAGGTGTTTTTTCGACTGGGGCCTGGCAGAAATACAACGAAGTTTTCATTGTTAACGTGTATCGCTACATACATACTCTCTACTTTGTGTGCACGTTGTTGTTTTTTTTTTTTATTATCTCGTAATATTCTCTCTCATTTAAAGCAGGAAGTTGCTAATAATATTATTTTGTTTTCTTTTTCGTCTCCTCGTACAGAATTTGCAAATTCGTAACAGACGTCTTAATGTCGTATGTGTCATTTGGGGAAAAAAAATGAATAAATAAAATTACAAAAAAAAAAACTTTCAGTAAAAAGAACTGACAAAAGTAATGAAATGACGTAAATTTGACAGTAATTATTCGAAATTAGATGACCTCAAGGTAAAAGTATTTGTACGCTGTTGTATGAATTCTTGGAAATCATGAAGTACATGTAAAATGTCATAAAATTATTCAAACTTGATTTTTCAAGCGAAAATATAATTGACTGAGGTCGCTTCCCCTCTGCCAACAGTTTCCACGAGAGTTTACTACAGAGCACCGAATTTATGATTGCTTATGATTCATTGGATTTACCTGTTGGTGTCGGCTGCGGTTCATTTTCTCAAAGCCACTTTCTCGAGAATCTTTTTTCGCAACGCACAGGTTTTCGCAATTTTTTTTTCTGAATTTCTTCCGATTCCTAATTTCCGAAAGCCATTTTTTTTTTTTTGACAAGCTCTTTGTCTCATTGCATGTCTTCCTTATTATTGTTTTCCTATAATTACGATATTATCCAAATAAATTCTTACCAATATTCCTTGTAAAATTTATGAGAATGAAATTAATTTTCTCGTCAATTCAAACTTCCAAAGTAACCAACCAGAACATCCAATCCAAATCAACCCTACCGAACCAACCGATCAACTGAAAATCCACCGAAGTTTTTTTATCCTACTAAATTAAAATATAACAAAATGAAATAAGGTGTCAGAATTTGTTATTTTAGAAAATTGGCTATCAGAAAAATGACCTGGGAAAGTGGATTCGAGAAAACGGTGCCAGTTAAATTTTTTTCCCCTTCGATTTTTTGGTACTTTGGCTCGGTTTTCTATTCACTTTTCTGCTTTATACGAAGATGAGAGAATGACAAAAAGAAGGTCGTCGTTTTCTATTTATTCCTTTTTATTTTTTTCCCTGCCCAAATTAGAGATTCGTAGCGCGCGTGTACGACTTTTTCTCATTTTTTTAAACGAGGAAATAACTTTTTCCACACCTCCGGGATGTGACGAACCTTTAGCTCTGTGGTAGCGAACGAGTGTTGGTCCCGTGTATGTGCGCTGCGTGCACGAATATTTATAAGTATAAATAATTTTTCAATGTCTTTACCAGGGACAAAGAGGACATTTTCGAACGTCTTGTCATACGTTCAGAGAGAGGTACAACGCTGACATAACTCACGCATATCGAGTTCGTCGGGTGTTACATTATTGGCAACGAAAAATTACCTACCTGCCAAATTGTGAAAGGCTGCATATTGAGTTCGGACTAAATTATTTGCTGTGGTTAACTACTCTCAGTGCTAACCATTTCTCCTGCCCTCTCGACTGCTTTTCAGTCTACAGAGGAGTGTCATCGCCAGTGTCTTGTGATTGGATGAAAGGCCAGGATTTTTTTTTTTCTTTTCTTTCGAATATTTAAAAAAATAAAAAGAAGGAAGATACGAGGTGACAAAAACAAGTGCAGAGGTGATTCGAGTTCGATGTTTACGTGTGCATGTTTTTCTTCGAGTCTGGCTCGACAAAAAATAAGTTGGCGAATGCGACAAATAGTGCTAAAGAATTAGACGGAAGTGGTCATTACGACGATGAAAAAAGTAGCTATTATATTTATATTCAACATTTCTGCCTAATGGGTTCACAGCTTGGCTTGATTGAATGCATCCGGAAACGAGTGAATCAAATAAGTAATCCGAAAACACAATATCGTGATGCAGACGAGTGAAATTTTTCTAACGAGGAAAACTGGTGTTTTATGGCTCGAATAATTGAAAATATTTGCCAACAGAGGATGAACATTATGGCATCTATCAGCCATTAGCCCATTATATTGAAGTGGAGATCATTGACAACAAATTGAAACGTACATTATTCTGTCGCGTCGTTTTAACGCAATTGACATGATTCGAGTTGGCTTTTGCCTTCAAACGTCGTGTAGGCAATTTAGTATAAGCTAACGTTACTTGGACTACACGAAGTGTTATTTAGAGGTAATGAAAGAACACAAATTCTGCATGATTACGAATAGATAGCAAAAGATCGACCTTCAACTGCTTCTACCTGTTTTCCTGTAGTTTAAAATTTTTTTTGGGCTTAATTTTTCTGACGAAGCCCCAGAGTTGTTTTATGCATCATTTTAATCGAAATTTGAATTTTTGGCAAAAGTACAATTTATGTACCTACTTGATTTTAGTGTATTTTGTACAAATTTTTGAACGGAAGTATTCTTTGAACATTTTTTTTTCTTTTTCATTCCAATAATAGCAGAATCCAGTTTCTGTCGCAAGGCGCTAATTCACTAGGAATTCATTAAAAAAAGAAATGATTTTTCGTCGAGTATAAATAGCTTCGATACGTATCCCAATAATAAATCATTATGAAAGTATATAAATTTGTAGTCGAGTGCGAGTTTCGTTTATTTACTGCCACGTGTTACCTTATCTCAACCTGTAACGAGTGCGAAGTGCCCTCGGTGACAAATAAAGCCATTAGAATAAATATAGAAATCAATCTGTTCAAGATGTTGAATGTTTCGTTGAAGTGCACAGCAATACAGTCCGATGATTTTCGTGTACCTCAGTGTAAATAACTGTCACATATAGCTGTGCGTTTGAAGCTGAAATTTCTTTCTTTCTTTCTTTTTTTTTTTTTTTTTTTTCTTAACCGGAGATTACTCGCACGTCGAAGGAAACCCTATTGTCTTTACCGATAGTTGAAATTCTTATTGAAAATTACCGAAGTTCTGAAAAATATGTTATTCGTATTATTTGAATCGATTAAATTTGCTTTTTCAAAGTGGGTATACAGTTTTTATTCAATAAGTATGACCTTGGTGGGTGCATGCACATTACTGCTGTCTCAGTACAGGATTCAGGATTCAAGTTCTGACGCAATTTAGGGGTTGTCTTCTCAGGCACACAAGAACCGGATAGTCTAACAAATTTTACACTCGAAGCACAGTTGAACTCAAGCTCTCGTAGCACTTGTAAGAGTCATGGGCTTACAATATTTCAGGAAGGTAAAATTTTTTTAGTCGAAACATTTTTTTCGCTTGCTGAATGACGGCGCTAAAATTAACTGCGATTTAAAATTGTGCTGAAAAATGTCAGCCAGGGCAAGGGCAGCCCTGGCGTTTAGCTACGGGTCTGTTTGAACTGAAGGTACAGCTTTCATTTTCAAATTAATTTCTAATAAACGTCTCGCTGTATAAGCCTCTCCGCGGAGTGGTTCCTTTTGAATGAGAACGCCGCATCTTGCAGACACCTCGCTGCAGAATAAGCGAGGTCTCACATTTACCAAGCTAACGAAAACTCAGCCCCTTCTATTGGTGAAATCAGCTACTTCGTACGATACTCAGGGCCACAGCTGAGCTGCGTTACTAAGGGTCTGTTTGCTTTGCACATTGCAGGTATACGGCTGCTGTGAATGTACCGTCTGTGATAATACCAACAACGGCGTCCAACGCCCGCCACCACCATCAGCACCACCAGCACCACTACAATAACCATAACGCTAACCACCACAAAGTGTCCGCTGGCTTGGCCAAAATCACGATGGTGCCGTGTCTGACTGACCAGCGATCGTCGCCGCCGACGGTCGGCGGCGGCAGCAGCGCATCCTCAGCGGTCGCCGAAGTGCCGTGCACGACCGCCGACACCACCAGTTCCAAATGTCTGTCGTCGTCGTCGTCCACTTCCTCGTGCTCCACCTCGTCCTCGTCCTCCTCGTCGTCCTCCTCTTCCTCCTCCTCCTCCTCGAAGTCATCCTCGTCTTCATCATCGGGCAGTGGCAGCGGCACCACCTCGTCAACGGTCAGTCGACTCTCGACGACCACTTCGCTGACCATTACACCCACCTCATTCGTTAGACAACTTTAATTATTTTTATTAATTTTATTTCGTATTTATTTCTATTTATTTATTTTTTTTTTTTCTTTTCATTCATTGTTTTTTTTCTCTATATACTTTTTTTTTTTTTTTTAAATTGTATTTAAGCGCGTGTTTTAAATTAACCGCGGAGAGGCGCGAGGGGGCTGGGGCATGAAGGGGGGTTAGAAAGATGGACGGATAGTGCGCGTGCCAGACTCGTCGTGTGACGCCCCTCCATCGTACGGTGGTTGGGGGCCCTCTCTCCGTGGTGTGGGATACACAAATTTATGAAACACCGGGGGTTCGTGAGAGGGAATCGACTATGTAGTAAATTTTTTTTTTTTTTTTTTTTTTTTTTTTTGAATTTTTAATTAGATAAATTGTGTGATAACGCTGTGAAATCTCGATTATCGTATCGATATCATCACCAGTTATTGGTGGCTGTTCCTAATTCCACGTTGGTCTGGTACCAAAAAAAAAAAAAAAAATGAAAAATGAAAAAATGGCCGCCGATGTGGCCCGACGGTTATTTAGCAATTTTGCGCGCAGAAATCCGCCAGCAGACGAGTCGGCGGCGAGTATAGCTTGAGACTTTTCTTGAAACGCTGGGCAGGATTATTGCGTGGTGAAAAAAAAAAAAAAAAAAGATTTAAAAGAGAATTTTGTTGAGATATGATATTTCGCATCGAAAGGTGGCCTCGAGAGTGACTAGTCAAAGATAGCAGTCGATACATTTAGGCCAATTGAAACGAATACGTTGCCATATTTATACACTCAGCTGTATTCCAGCGGTGCTCCCAGGATGTCTTTCTGCGGTAGAAAAGGGAGGCGAGTCAAAATTCATTCGGAGAGGAGAAAGCATTTTATTGTAATAAGTATAAAAGATATGAAAGAGCATCAAATAACGAAATTTTCCAGGGAGATACCCATGAGAAAATGATTGCCCTGCATTTTGATGCGTTTTTTCTCAACTTGATGATGTTTCTGGTTCGTTTAAGATTTATATATTTCTTGAATTAACATCTGCGAAAGCAGGACCGGCATTTTTTTCTGCGTGTACCCGACCTAAAATTTATAATACCGTATTTGGGGACTGATATGTAAATGGACGTTTGGTTTACATTCTTCTCACTCACTCAGAAAATTTCGAGTTTTGCATTTTACATCCTTGGATGTAAGAGCAGCTCGTTTGTAGAGATGAACTATAAAAATGAAAATCCCTTCTTCGATGCTCGGCTGTATTATTTTCTCTCGTGACATGTCGCACGGAATCAGTTTTTGGTTTTGTTATTTGTTTTGTTTTTTTAATTTGACTGATTGAGAACAATTTTGTGATTGATCCGAAGAGAGCTCCTCAGATTTTTCCATCCCCTAAAAATCATGAAACTGTTTTGTTACCGAGAAGGAAAAAATTTTATCTAAAATTTTGATTTTTTTGAGAGTTTTTTTTTCAGAAAGTGGAATCTGTTTACAGACTGAATGAAAATGATCCGTTGGTAAAAAAAATGTCGAACTGTTGAAAAAATTGTGAATTACGAAATAATACGTTGTGCCTTCCAATATTGTACATGATTTGAAAGGGTATTAATGATAGTTGGAATACCTGCGCATATGACAGTGCTACGTGTAATTTTAAAATGCTTTTTCACATAGTTTTTGTACTTGAGAAATTCTACGTACGTGCTTGAGTTATTATCTTCACATATTGTGAAATCCAAAAAGATTCAAAAAATGTGTCAGTTACTTCTTTATTCATCGCTATCAAACAATTCAGAATCATCGACCCTCTGGCAGTTATGAAGTTGGAAGCGTTAGAAAATTAGCGAGTAAAATTTAAATGGTAGCTTTACTATATAAAATCCGAAAGCCTTCTTTTGAATGCGCAGCCAGTTGAATAGCGCAAAAATTTCTCGAATGCCGATTCAAAATCTCCCCTTTTTCATACTTCACCCGTCTACACTTTTATATATATATTATCGTTTTAATTTTCCATTCTCCTTTCTCTTTCATTTTCTAGCAGTTTTAATTTTTATATTTTTATCGTACCCGTTGTATATGTATTTACTCCACTTTTTTACGGTGAGAAATTGAAATTATATGCAAACCGTAATTTATAGGTTCTATTTTTTAGCTTCCAATTTATGTTACAGAATGCATTTCACAGGTCTATAATTGGTTTTTCCTTCTATTTTTCTGAGAAGAGAATTGATTTGGTAGGCGATTCCGAGTGTTTTTCTGTTTGAAGTCTGCATGTACATATAGTATGGATATCTATGATCATTGCCTTGAAGATATGGAAAACGGTGGTGAATCTTTTGGCTGGAACGTTTTAAAATTTTCTTAAATATTTTGATCTTGCCTAGAGCATCAAATTATTAGCTATTTTAAAAAATATGGATGCCAAAATCAAACGTTATATAGTTATTACTAATAGGTATTACAAATTCCAGAATTTTGGTTCTCCTTCTAAATTCGCGTGCTGATGTGGCTATATTATGGTTTAAATGTATTCGAGTTGAATGTTTTTAAAATGTTGGCATTTTGAAAATTGTATGGAATATTTATTCGTGTGTTGTACGTTTAATCTGACGATACATTCTGTTAACTTTTGTGATCTATGATCAAATAAATTATTGTTGTTCATTTCAAAATCTTTCCTCTGTATTATAATATTGTTGCAATTTATGAAGGATCATTTTGTCTACAATGCGGGCTTAGGTATATTTTCTTACATTGATTGTACATTTCTTTGTGGTAGAATTTTATATCGACTGATCTGTTATGCCTTCGACGGTTTTAATCAAAAATTGTTCTCAGTTTTCGTCAAAAGTAGCTATAATTTGTTGTGCAAATGATTGAAAAAATTATGAATATCAAACATGCGTGCTTTAAATCTGAATAAAAAGAAGTTAGAACCACTGATTACCGAAAAACTGAAGATATAATAAATTTCGGATAGTCAAATTTACTGTACTGTATTTTTGTCTGGAAATTTCGATTGTTTTTTTTTAAATTTTAATTAATATTTTAATTTTCTATTCACGGTCGAAAAAATGTCTGTCTATGAATGAATATACCCTTCAATTTAATTAGATGAAACGTTCAGATAAGAAATTTTATTTTTTGTATTCACTGGAGATGACGGATTACGGGTATGGAATCGTAATAGAATAGTAATAAAATTTCAGTACACGTTCGTAAATTCAATTAAGTAAAAGAACTGAAAAAATATGGTCACCAGCTTATCTACTTTCGCCATTACCTCTGAAATTTGAGTTTTGCTGAATTTTTTTACTACCTGTCTGGGCAATTAATTTTTTATTTCTGCCATTAAAATTTCGTCGAAAATACATATTTTTTTCTGGGAAAAAACATTCGAGGTTCTATGAAAAAAATTTAATATGGTTTCTCATTTGGCTCGAAAATTTTCAGTCTGTACTATTCTTATGAGAATTACTAAGTCATCTTTTGATATTAATATTTCATGGTCATAAAAATTTAACTCCTTATACGTATTCTGTGGATTTATGAGTGTTGATTGTTGTCGCATCTGAACAGACAGTTCATGTCAAGGGATCAAAGTGACATCCTCTGAATTGATTTTTTTTCAATATTGAAATTTATGTGAATTTTCAATTACTTAACCAAAGAAAAGAAATTGTTTGTTCAGATATTTTGCAATTGTTTGACATATAACCTTTGAAGTCTGGCATTTCGTGAATTTCATTGGATAAAGTAGATTTCTGTTTATATAATTTAAAATGCATTTTATCGAATGGGCTGAAATTTCTTTTGGGGACAGATTCTGTGGACTTCCGAAATGAGTTTTGAATTCCGATTTTCTGACTATCCAAGATACTTATGAAATTTATTTCGTTATATTTGTCAACACAAGAAGTTGGTGGCTCTTCCAAATTAATTATTTTATTTTCATTTTTTGTCGCAGGAAATGAAGTTATGGGTAGGATTCTGAATTAATCCCTTGAAAAATAATTCTAAAAGATTAAATTATTCGCTAATAATGTAGCCTGTACTAGAGATCATGCCCACTGAGTTTTTATTTATCTGATTTATTCACGAAGATTGATAAAAATGCATTTTATTGCTTTAGTCGATGATTTTCAAAAGAATGAAATTTTAATTAAAAAGCATTATGTGGTTCAAATCTATCAAAAAGACTCTTCAAAATTTTTATCTTTCTATTTTGAGAGACTAAACTATAACGAATATTTATTAGTACGTTTTTGGTGTATCGTACCTACCAGGAATTTTCAAAAATTTAAGAGAAGCAAACTAATTTTTTCTTCTTGAAATACAGTCCTTTGTTTTCAATACACTATTTACTATCACTTCGGATAATATTATTTACCCGTCCTTGTAAATTTTTCGTGTGTCAAAATTTTTACAGATTAATTTATCTTTGCAAGTTGAATAAATATTCAAAGTGTTCATAAGTGTTGATCACGTGAATTTTGGTGACCACGTTTTATATTATGGTGCTTCAAATTCGACACAGAAGTACTTGGAAACTGTTTTTCTTTTTGAATAATTATATTATAACTGATTTTGGCCGAAACTTTTTTGAATGAATTGTGCGGAAAATGATAAATCTACGAAGACATAGTTAAAATTAATGATGAAAATCTAGTTTCTCTAACCTCTGAATTATTAAATTTAACGTTCCACGAAATGGCCACACTGTGACCTCTGCTGACCAACTGTTGTTTCCCTCCTTTCCTTCCTTGTTTTTCCAGCTTTTGTTCTGACTTGTAAAAATCAAAAGTGTAATCAGTAATTTTCATGACTCATATTAATATTCCGATAAAATGCTTCGTGTTCCAATCTGAAATTTATAGAATGTGCGGTTCCTTGTTCGTAAAATCGGAATTCGGAAATGAAATCTATGCTTGCGCGTATAATTCGAATTATTTTATCTAATTTTATGGTCGAAGGTCCGGTAATTTCATTTAAATTGAACTGAATCAATTTCGTTTATTCCTAATGGCTACGAAACGCTTTGGACACCTCGATACTTATAGATGATTCCGATGCTCTTTCTAAAAGTTGACTACTTTTTTCCATTAGAGTTCAATTATACTCGAGTATTTTTACATTCACCATCATGGTAAGGATTTTTATTACATCTTGCATCATTATGTCATTCTGCCCAACATGTATGATAACTCTGGTTTGTCGAAGTATCGACTTTGTTATTCTAATACCACCCCTTGTTGAATGGACTGTGGTTTTTCCATTGAATCAACGAATCAACTTTCCTGAAATGAAATTATAAATTCCGATACTTAGTCTTATATGTTTCTTTTGAATTTCTATACTGAGTTCTTCATAATCTAAATAGATAAATTAAAGAGCGTTATGAGGTGTCCAATCGTTTAAAGCCAGAGGCTCAAAACTTTCAGTTTCTAAAATTTTGATGTTAATTATTGTACCTTGTTATATGATTTCTTTTCTGTATCTCGAAGTTGTTGGTGTGTCTGACTTGTGAAAGCTCAATTTTTTTCTTTCATTTTTGGTATCGGTTAATATGGTTATTTTACATAGTGCCTTTGTGGAGATTGTGCTCGGTTCGTTCAATTGAATTCCTCAAATTTGAAACGAATATTCTCATTACCAGGTAATATTTTATACAATCTGTATTATAAAATTCAATGTCCGGATGACTGTCCCATACTCGAAATTCGTAAACAAATTATTTCTCATTTCGTCGCATTTTGGTCTCATTGTAGAAAGAGGAAAATCTAAAAAATATGATGACGTGTAAATCTTCTTGATTAGAGAATGAATTTCACTGCTAATGATGAAAATATTTTCGAAAACTTATGAATTCTATTCTGTACTTCTAGACAACAATTCAGAACGGAGCAATTTTCATTCATTCATTTCATAATAACCCGAAATCTGAGCCAAATTGATCAAAATATGAGCGAAATGGAGCAAAATTTGTGAGAAATTTGAGCGGTGAGGGGGCGTAGCCTTCTCAGGCCACGCTAGATTTCATTAAAATTTTCCATAACTCATCAGTTCGACTTTTGTAGTTCCAGTCATTATAATCTAAAGAAATTTCTACTTAGGGTTTTGTGCGAAAAGCTTTAATATTGATTCTGTGTCAATATAGAAGACATAAAAAAATATTTAATGTTGAAATCTTTGCCAAAGAGAATTTTTTTTAGTTCCTCTAATTTGAACTGAGGAAATCCCGACAAGTTGCGCAATCAAAAATTTGCTGAGGGAAGGACTGAGGCATAGATTAATCCTCAAAAGATAGAAATTTCGCGAAAATTTGAGAGAAGTGCCGTAATTTGTTTTTTTATTTTGATTTTTTGATAGAATTGGATGACTAAGGGGAGAGATTTAGTCCCTTTACTCCCCCTTGGTTGGGCCACTGTTATCGACCTGCGAGAAATGTTTATATTTGAATTTAGTGAACGTATGATTTTTATTGATCTGTTATGTTTTTATTCACCTTACTTGAAGCTTAGTAATTGCACATGATCATAATTTTTTCGCTATACACGAGAACAATTTTACTGGCTTACACACCAAGTTTCCTCCTACCCAATCATTTTTATTCAATTGAAAAACATGGGCCTTATGAGAGTTTTGAATAACGTGTGCTGTTAGTTAGATTATAGCTCAAAACTCTTTACATCATTCACAAATTGATTTTAATTTGCCTCTACCAGTGACAAAGATCTCTTTGATCAGTTTTGATCTGAATGTTCCACAGCTATAGAAACTGAGATTCTAGTGGAAACTCATAAGGTCTTTAAAAAAAATCTCTCCACTTATTTCTCATGGAAATCAACTTTTCTCATACATTTACCTCAGTTATTTGTATATCTCAACCTGTTTGTGCAAAAAGGATTCGAGTCGGTGTTTTCTTGTCACTGTTTTTGTTGTATTTGATTTTTACCCTAATTTGTGCGTGATCTTTTTGAAGAATAATTATGTGCGTCAAAATATCACCCTCGTCGATTCACTTTTGTGCGACGTGTACATAATTTATTATATTTCTGCTGAAATTTTTATTATCGAAGCAGATTTATGAGGCTGCAATTGCAATTGTTAGGTTAAGTAGAAAATTACTATTAATTCTTCTATACTTTATCATCCCTGCACAAAAGCCTGAATGAGTGTACCGATCAACTTGAGAAATATTTTAGTCTATGACTGCATTCAATTTTGTATTTTTGAGGGGAGGGGCCTTATTTGGGTATCTATCTACTTTGTACATGATTTTACAATTCCTCGTTAATGGGCAACAAGCTCGTGTCTTTATTTTCATGTATGAAATTAGCTGTTGACCTAATTTTGGGTCGAACACAAAAAAAAACAAAACGATTTTCGATGATTTCACATCGCGTATGTATCGTTATAATATTTTAGTCATTATAAAAATTTTTTTCTTTTTATTTTCACCTTATTCCGGTGAATTTTAAGCAAAAAGACTTACCAATAAAAATGGTTGTTGTGTTATATTTTACGATAATTATTTTAAAATATTAAATGTGATTAAATTATTTTTATGAAATTGGAAAAGTACGTAATTATACGCGCCATTTTCTGTCGTCAAACTTTTATTTTTTTCGTCTCAAATCGAACACAACCTTCTTATTTGAAGAAGCTGCCGATAATGCAAAAAAGATAGTTGAATTCACTGTGCGCAGTTTATCATATTTACTTATAAATGAACTAAGAAATAATTTATCAAAATAATGTTCCTTAAAGAAAATAAAAAATCCAGTAATATCTGAAATAATGATTACGAAAGACATATTAGCTCGATTTATGAATATTTTTCGAAATAAAAAAAGTTTTTCTGGTAATAAATGTATTTTTTGGTCTTGATTATTTTGGGCTGCTTGTGCCTGCAGCCCTAATTTTTGATTCAAACATTTTGTTGCTTATTGTTAAATTGACGTAATGAGGATCTTTTGGTTGGAGAAAAGGGAAAGGAAAGAAGGTTTGTGAGTGCGAAAATTCATTCAAATACGAATCACCATTTGACGCAAATTGAAATTTAAATAACTTTTACAAGCTACAGCGACTGAATGCTCGACTTAATGCTCACCTTCGAATCAGAACAAACGCTGAAAATTGTAATTTTTTTTTAAAGTAAGGTTAGAACAGTGTCTTTTTTCTTTCATCAGGTACCAATGTTTGTTCTGTATTCAACAGAAGATTGAAAAGCGTAAGTTTTTCTAAATCCGTTTGTTTTTGTTGGTAATAAAAACTATGAATGATGAAAATATAGCGATTATTATCGTCGATAAATTTAGTTGATGTATCATTATTCGATAGTTGATAATTTTATTATGGTGGATTATTTTTTGCTGGAAAAATAAAAAAATAAAAACGCTTCTTTTTAATTTGCGCCCTTTGAATTTTTTTCTACCAGTACCAATCAGTTTTCTTTTCAGTGCCAACAAGATTTGAAATTTTGTTTCTACTCTTATAAAATCGTCCAAAAATACCTATGTTTCAATTCTAAGTGTCACTAAAAACCAACTTATTATAAGGCTCGGAATGATGAATTTTTTGGTCAGCTCTGGGAATTGAAGTAATGTTATAATGCGCAGAAATTCAATATCAAACCATTTCACTAACGGATATTTTCCCAAATTTTTGTATTTTATCGAATGGGAGGGGGAGAAAAAGAAAAGGAAAAACGAACAGTTTCATTATTTTCCTAGGTGTAAAGTTTATTCTTCAAAATCTTGTTATTTTTATTTAAATAAGTATTGAAAAACTTTATTTTTCGATAACGAACTCATAAACTTTTGAAATGTTGAAGACAAATTAATTTTTTTCTTGCTGGTACTCTTTTTGTGCATTGTTCAAGTTTTTTTAAATTCATTCAATAACATGTTCCAAAAAATGATTTATTTCTCGAAAATAATAATTATTTTGATGTGTTGGGAAATTGAGAATATTGACTGCTTATTGTATCTTCTTGCTAAACGACTGTGTGGAATTTTGTATTTTACAGCAAACTTTTTTTCATTTATTCATTTACTTATTAATTTTTTATTTATTCATTCATTTATTTGAAGTGGAAATATTTTCTATTGACTTATATGATGGGAATAATTTGACTGAATAATTGGAATTGAAAATTACTACTTTTTTTTATTTTTATTATTACTCTAACAACGTTAATTTATCACGTTGTATTTTGTGATTCTTAGTGCGTTTTTTTAGTGGGATTTCTTTTTCTTTTTTAATTTTATATTGATAGTTCGACAAAGTGGTAATATGAAATGAGAAATTTTCGAATATTGGACTGTCGGCTGTATAAAAAAACTAAAAATTAGTAATAATTAAGGGAAAATTTGCTTTTCTCACATTTCAGCTCACGAATATTATTATCAGTCTTGTAAATCTTTAGAAAACGAGTACCTATATGTAATTTGTCTTTTCTTCCTTTTTTCATTTTTTACATTATTTGTGTACCAAATATTTTTCTTTGTTTCTCGTTAGTGTTTTTTGTTTTATCTATTGTAGATCGTCTTTTTGTCCCCTTTCTTTTCTAATTAAATAATTATTTTAGTCATATTTTATTTGTTCATTTTACTTAGCAAATAATTTATTTAATCTTGTAATCTACGCATATTTTGTATATCTTACTTTTACGTTATTTATTTCTACATTTTGATTTTGTACAAGTTACGTCACTTTTATGAATTTGTTGGTAATTAAAACCGAATTTAAAAAGACAATTTTGTTTTTCATAGCATTATTGTAGAATTGATATTTATGACGAACAATTTTAAAATATTTGTAAAAATGAAAGGAACTGTACGTGTTGAAATGAAGCCCCGTTTAGATATTCGTCGACTTATAACTGAGAAGAAATATGGTACTTGTATGTAATTATGTACTTGTAAAAATATGAGAATTTTCAACTATATTTTATGAACGGAATTAACGAAATAACGTTAATAATCATAAAATAGATAACCAGAACATAGACAAAAACGAATGAAGAATAACGAAACATGGAATGATGAAAATATGATCGTAACTAATTACTTAGTTGGTACTTCGAATTGATATTATAAATTATAAAAAAACAACTGATAATTAGAAAGGCGCAAAAGTTGATTATGAAATACATATTATTAATTTAAACTGATATTCAGAATTGTCTGGTGGACTGGCGTTACATAACAAATATTTTGCAGAAAAATATTTTAACGATGTTCTCATATTTCCTGAAGCACTACCCGGAGCGTGAGAAAATTAACGAGAAGCACAGAGTTTCTGATGTTGAAACAAGAAAAATCAAAATTTCTCATATTATATTTTTGGTAAAATAACTTTCATATTCGTTGAAAATATTTTCCAATTTTCTATTAATTTTTCATCATTTTTTTAAATTTCTAATTGGACGCTCCTATATTTTATGACAAGAATCTCTAGATAGAAGGGTTACATTGAAATTTTGTCTTATTGCCTGCTAACCTGGAAGCTGGAACATGTAATTTTTTTTTATTCATCTGTTTGAAGTATGCACCTATTACGAATATTTTTCATTTTTAGGGTAAAGTAGGGATATACTTGATCAGTCATGTTCCCATAATATTATGGGAACATGACTGCTCAGGTATACCTTTTGATTTGTGGTTTTAGGATGAATGTTTAATTTTCAATCAGCCTTTTGAGAAAGTCGATAATTATAAAAGGAGTATATCAATATATTATTATGTTCTTATATTAATTTTTTGTTTTTGTTTTCTTTGCAGGTACGTGGTTTAGAATTATTGAGAGTTGAGATTTGAGAAAAATCCGATGATGGTAACAGAAGAATTGGCCAAAATGATGATTCCTTTGCCAAGTAAACGTGGTTATACTCGTATACTCGTTTTAAAATCCCATAATCACAAAATAATATTTGAGGCTTCATCAAGACATAGACGACATCTGAGGTGGAGCTGGGAAATACTAAGTCGCCCTCTTATGAGAGTCTCATAGGCTTCTAAACCTGCCCCCCTCCCCTCCAGTAAAGTAGAAAAAAGGTTATATGTACAATGCCCTTACAGTTACAGTATATTAAGTAAATGATTTGGCGTCGTGAACTATTTGTTGCTCATTTTGAAGTGTTCGAATTGATTTTTGTTTTTTACGAGAGAGGAAGAGAAAAAGGAGTTCGGTCAGAGTGGGTTGACTGCTCACTTCTTAATCTCCCGAATCGCTTTGCAAAGTTAGTCTATCCTTGCCCCCAACTGTCACCGAATCGTACCTCTGGCCATATTGGCATATTTTGCAAATTTAGATTTTAATTCTTGGTTATAGCTACTCATCAGGTTAGGAAATCTTTTCATATTTTCCTCCAAATCTCACTCGAGTTGATAATCTTTTGTAATTTTTTCACACTTGTGATCTCTTACCCATAAATACTCTCCCATGGAGATTGTCGTCTATCTATGCCCTATAGTGTGGTAAGAAAAGTGGTGTTATCGACGTAAACGACGTTTATTCTTGTTCTTATAGATAATAGATAAGAAGTATCGACGTGTGAACTATTGTGAATCTGGCCTAGGTTTTTTTTTATCAAGAGTACTGATAGCATTGTTATTTTATGAATGTGGTTGTGTTATTTCCAATTTCTGGTTTTGCTCAAGTTCCTACTTACGTCAGGCACTTCAAGTCATCTTCAAGTATGAGGTTCATGGATAAAGCCCAAACTTGGCTGTTGGCATCCCTGGTAGAAAGAATGTTGCCACTTCGCCATGGTGACATTGCGACTGCGCTTCACATCGCGCAGCTTTTATTGCACGTTTTGCTCGAGGCAATTTGATAATAATCTCGTTTTATTTTATCTGGATTTTGGAAGTGCGTTTTGCAGTTCTTAAATCTATAATTCTGAGTTGAGTTATAACTTGAAAGATTTTTTGTCGTTTGCTCTCATCACCTTTTCAAAAATGGCCCTCTCAGGCTGCCAAGCAGTTGCAGTTTCGTGCGAAATGAAAAATCAAGATACCGGTTCCGCCGAAGCTGGCCATGCACCCATCGAATTGTACCATAAAACACAATTCTGGAAGAAGCTTGAAGTTGGAGTTGTCGCCCCTGCGGATGCTAAAACGGTTTTGGCTGCCACCAAAGATCTGTGTCGTCATTTTATTTTCCAGGAGAATCGTCCTCTATTTATGCAGAAAACTGCTAAACTCGCTGCTCAATTATTTAAGAATAATTTAAGAAAGACGACCAAAAAATTGAGATTTTTTTCTGAATTTCGAAGATTTTCAGGAAATCTTGAAAAATGTGTTGAGAATACTGAAAAAATCTGAAAAAAATGATTACATTGTTTTCCCAATTTTTTCGTCGAGGACAGCACTTTTTCATTTTCCCTTTGTATTCTGTCAGACACAAAATCTACTATTTTTTCGTATGACAGGATCTCCATTGTTTCAGAAAGTCTAGAATATTTTGGGCCACACGTTGAGTTCTCGTATTATTATTTTTTAATCCGTTTCTGTTTTTTGTTTTTCAAATACTTATTAATAAATATTTTGAAATCTCTTAAATTTTCCTAACAAGCCCAATATTTTTAAAGAAAAATTCAGAATGTATCGCAAAATTTTCATTTTATTAAATTTTAATCTTTAAGATTGAATAAAATTATATACCTAGTTGGTTTTTAAAAAACCCAAGTTCATAATTTTTCACAACTTTTGATTGTGTTAATAGTTATCGTAACCAAATATTTTATCGCCGTTTTCGAAGAAGTTGTGAGATGGGCTATGATTATTATTAAAACCAAGCCTTTTGCTCTCATCATCGAGGTAGTTCTAATAACCATCAATCAGTTTGAATTTGATTTTTCAGTCGTTTTAAAATCGATATATTTTCACGACTATCTTTTTTTTTAAAGTTGAAAAAGTTTTTTCTATAACAATAACAACGTGATTCTACGTACTTCGAAGTTGAAGATTTACCCAAGAAAATCGTCATCTCAGTCTTCACCTCATTCGAGTTTAGTCAACTTTTTGCGATGCCTGAGACTACTGGATGGGCAACTTATAAGGCACGCATGAAATAGAATGCCTGATGAATGCCCAGCGCTATGTACCCGAGTATGCCCGAGCCGTTGGTTCGTTTCGTTTCACACTTTGTCGGATGTCGGACTGACTGAGTCGGTCCGTCATTCTGGCGGAGGCATACTGTGACGTAATTGTCTGACTGAAGTCACCAGTCGCCAGTCGATGCTTATCGTTGAACTTTGAACGTCACAGTATGCCCTCCCCTTCGCCTCTCAGTAGAATATTTCTTTGGAATATCCTTAGATTATCTAAGGGAATATCGGACCGACATAATCCGATCCGACATCTAATATCTGACAACCAAACATACCGAACGATTTGGGCCACTTTTCCCGTTCTTTTTCATCGTTTTGTTACATTAATTTGATCGCTCTTTTTTTCCTGACTTTTTTGTGGTCGATTTTTTTCTGTTATTTTTTTTTTTTAGCTTTCAGCCTTTCACTTGTCATATTATTCAATTTTATCGAAATTCGCCAAAATTCGCCCATAGAGTTCTCCTAATTCGCACATCAATTTTTTTAAATCGCATTGTTCGTAGCGAAACGAGCCTTTTACTGGCCTTACCAGAAGGAATTCAAAATTTCCGAAATGGCGTCATCGCGATTAGTCAAAATGTGAAAACCGAGGCGTCTTTTCTCGTGTGCGTACTGAGTTGTAAATTCGGTAGAAACGTTTTAATCTAAGTATGTTATAATTGTTTTAAACGAAATTACTGCGATTTACGAAATCACGTATCAGTGCGACTAGACGATAGATGCTATTGCGAGATATAGTTGAATCTTGATTGTTCGAATTTCGATGACCATGCTAGCAGTATCAGGTGCAGAATTCAAGCTGTTGGTACGAAGGTATGAGAATTTTAGTAATCCAGCTATGTGCCTGCACATGTATTTCTCATCAAACTGCGACTCTCCTTTCTGTTGATTCATTTGAATCTTGAAAACTCGAATGGTATCAAACTGTGAATACGAGTGTGTTACTTCGGGATAGATTCAATGCATCGTAAGTGCGTAAATTTGTTGAAATCCGGTGTTTCATGGTTACTCTCTCATTAAGATCTTTCGCAATTACATTACAATTAGTATCTACTGAGACGATTCTTCTGCAGTGATTGTACCTAAAGGGTCTAGCAGGATAAGATAGGTGAAATGACCTTTTTCGAATTTCGACCTGAAACTTGGGGGTCAGGTTGACCATGATGAAAAACTAATTCAGCCCAAATTTCAGCCCCCCACCTCAACTGGTTACCCTCTGGGGAGTGAAAATGTGTTTTGGCCATTTTGAAGGTTTTTTGCCCATAACTTTTTTCATAATTGTTCATTTGATTTGAAATTTGTATGATAGTTAGTCCTCTATGAGCTCTATCTACCACCAAAAATTCGCGGTTCCAGCTCCAGTAGTTTTCCAGTAACTCCAGCTGGAAATTTTGGAGCTTTTTACCCTATGGAGTCTACAAGTTGAAATTTTCACTGATGATAGCTTATCTAGTCTACATTACACCCATATAATTTGTTTTCCGAAATTCAGGGTGGACAAGGTAGTTTTTTGGCATTGAAATATCAGTTTTTTCATATTTTCATAGTAAATCTCCCATTATATAACTAAACCAAAGGCATTACTTGCACATCAGTGCACCAATTCCACTAAATGGTAGCTACTAAGCCTAATCTCCCACAAAGTGACAGTACAAGTACCAGGTGGCGTCGTGGCGTCATACATGACGCCATTTGAAATTTTGAGATGGTCTTCTCCAATGACCAATATTTTGAGAACCACTGACTTGTGTCATACAATGCCACCTGGTCCTTTGAGGTTATTCTTGTGGTGTCATATATGACGCCACCTGTTACTTTGAGTAATCTAGTGAAACCTGGTTTTTCTAGTGTTAGAGAATGATTCTTTGTCCTCATATAAGTTATTAATACTATTCCTCTGTTTGATTGCACCTACACATACATAGCTTAAGATATCTCAATATGCTATTTTTTAAATGACATATGTTGCTCTTGTTTGGCCCATCCGAAAAATTGTTCTGGTTACTAGGGTGGTCCTTATTTATAGAAGGAAGAAATATTGAGTAAATTCTGTAATAAGTATATTCTCTACTCATGAGGGGTGGTTTTGAAAACTATAATACTTGGATGTCAACAGATGAATAGGGGGGGGGGGGGGTAAGTTGAGGCAAAGTAAGTCTTTCTTTTCAAAATTATTCACAATATTTTCATCATTTTCATTTCTGCCATTAATAATGAGAAAAACCTTTTTTTTGACAAAAAGACATATTATAGTGATTTTTTAGTTATCTTAAGGGTAGGTCCAAACCCTCTCAAATCCCACAGATCTATTTTCTATGCATCTCACTTCATTTTACTAATAAGTTGAAAGAGAAAATGTATGTTTTATGTCTATTTCTATGTGATATAGATGATAATGTGAAATAATGCCAGTATGTGCATATATGAATTTTCAACCCCCTTAAGTCACCACTTAATTTCAACCTAGGGGGTTGAAATTTTAATGGAATTTATTTTTCATGAAATGGAACAAATCTGGGGGGTGGGAGCAGAAATTGCAAAAAAAAATTTTCTTCCTTCTATAAATAAGGACCACCCTAGTGACCAGAACAATTTTTCGAATGGGCCAAACAAGAGCAACATATGTCATTTAAAAAATAGCATATTGAGATATCTTAAGCTATGTATGTGTAGGTGCAATCAAACAGAGGAATAGTATTAATAACTTATATGAGGACAAAGAATCATTCTCTAACACTAGAAAAACCAGGTTTCACTAGATTACTCAAAGTAACAGGTGGCGTCATATATGACACCACAAGAATAACCTCAAAGGACCAGGTGGCATTGTATGACACAAGTCAGTGGTTCTCAAAATATTGGTCATTGGAGAAGACCATCTCAAAATTTCAAATGGCGTCATGTATGACGCCACGACGCCACCTGGTACTTGTACTGTCACTTTGTGGGAGATTAGGCTTAGTAGCTACCATTTAGTGGAATTGGTGCACTGATGTGCAAGTAATGCCTTTGGTTTAGTTATATAATGGGAGATTTACTATGAAAATATGAAAAAACTGATATTTCAATGCCAAAAAACTACCTTGTCCACCCTGAATTTCGGAAAACAAATTATATGGGTGTAATGTAGACTAGATAAGCTATCATCAGTGAAAATTTCAACTTGTAGACTCCATAGGGTAAAAAGCTCCAAAATTTCCAGCTGGAGTTACTGGAAAACTACTGGAGCTGGAACCGCGAATTTTTGGTGGTAGATAGAGCTCATAGAGGACTAACTATCATACAAATTTCAAATCAAATGAACAATTATGAAAAAAGTTATGGGCAAAAAACCTTCAAAATGGCCAAAACACATTTTCACTCCCCAGAGGGTAACCAGTTGAGGTGGGGGGCTGAAATTTGGGCTGAATTAGTTTTTCATCATGGTCAACCTGACCCCCAAGTTTCAGGTCGAAATTCGAAAAAGGTCATTTCACCTATCTTATCCTGCTAGACCCTTTCTCGTGAATGCTCCTCTCGTGAGATAGCGAATGTGCTTAGGTTCGTATGATCCTTCGTTCGGACCTGCTGCTAATAGAGCTAGTGAGAATTCAACATGGCTAATGAAGTATTTCATTCCAATTCTATTTGCTCGTCTCAATTAATTTCCTTCAAATGTGCCCGATCTGAGTTGACGTCATTTTCATTAATTGTTTAGTATTTCATGAACGTCATCAGCATCACCAACGAATGTATTCGCACATTATGATGTTTGGCAAGAAAATTAGTCTTTATTATGGTGATAATCGAGTATTATTTTTACAGATTTGGAATACGTTGGAAAGCTGCCATTGCGACACTAGAAGTTGACCATCCCATCCCCTATTTGGTTCAATTTAGCTTTTAGAAGAGTTACTTACATGGTGAGTAATTTTTATTCATGTATGTTGATTTATGTTGTTGACATGTCCTAATGAGTTTCTCGTTTGTGCTAATTCGATATTGATCAATGATTACGATGCAATCGTGCAATTGAATCTTTCCAGTAGTCGTTCAAGTTATTTTCTCGTTTTCAGTGTGATAATGATGGAAAGCTTCGCATTAGTTACTTATACTGTGAAATTTAATTTGAATTAAGTTCGAATATACTTAGAATTTCGCTTGATATGAGCTACCTACAGCTGAGCTACAAGTATTTGATTTCATCTTGTGTCAATGGGCCACTATCCTGTATTTAAATTCATCTTCCTGGGTAACAGCAATGAGAGATTTGGCATTTATCATGGTGATTAGTACATATACGATAGTGAGACTTTCTTACTGTATGGTGATGAAGCTTAGAACTTTCTAATAATGAGTTACCGTAGTATCGAAATCTTCATGCAATATTTAAAGAACGTTAAGGCATTGGAATAATTTTATAATAATTATAATAAAATCGTATGTCCGAATGTCTGTCCCATGCTCGAAATTCGTGAACAAATTATTTTTCATTTCGCGATTACTCAGCTTCTACTTGACGTTGAAAGCTGAATTTGGTCTCAGAACGAGGAAAATTTCAGAAATATGATGATGTTCAAATCTTTATGATTAGAGATTTGATTTCACTGCTAATGATGAAAATATTTTCGGAGACTGTGAATTCTATTCTACACTTCTACACAACACTTCAGAACGGAGCAATTTTCAGTCATTCATTTTATGATAACGCGAAATTTGAGCGAGATTGAGCGGAATTGACCAAAGTTGTAGGGTCGAAAGTATTTTGTTCCGCTTTTTTCTTAAGCTACCAACAAACTTCGGAATTTTCTTATCAGAAAAACTAATTTTTTCGTATTTTCAAAATGTTTAATTAACTTATCTCGACAACATAGGTAAACTACGAGTATTTGATTCGTAAGTTCCGTTATATTCTCGAACATTCGCAGTTCTCCATTCTTCATTATAGTTCTCAAAAATTTTGTATTCTGTTTAAAAAATTTTACTAATAGTTAATTTGTTTTAACAGCGAAAGTGTTACCAAAATTCAATATTTTTTCGTGAATCTTTTTTCTAACTTGAATAGAATGTTACCTGCTGAAATTGACCCGTGAAAATGGGTCATGTTCCAATCAGTGTTACGTCTTGAAGCCAAATGTCGATACATACACTATAACTGGTCATCCGTCATATTACCCAAAAACTTGACAGGTAAATTGCCTCTCGTGTTGTGCAGTTTTTAAGACTTTTTTTTGCAAATTTACTAAATTTACAAATTGCAGTACTGTTTCTAAGTGTAGGTAAGGCCTTTTAATTGAACTACTAATAAAATTTCATGCTAGAATATTCCTCGTCATGGTTTTCGGAGGGTGTACCATGTCGTGGTTTTTCAAACGCTGCTGCTGAAAAATTTGCTCTAGAATTTTTTCTGTTTTTCAGAATGTAGGTGCCTATGTTTTGTACCAGTTGTTTTTATTTTCTCATGTGAACGTCTCTCTTACTCTAATACTGTTTTTTCACGTATCCTCAGCCTTCCCTTATGCATGCTCATTCTAGTGAACCTACCTCAGATCAGATTTCATTTTTCTGGTCGACCTAACTAATAATGTGTCACCTGCACGAAGATGTAAAAAAATTTGTGAAGAAATCGATTTAGAAAAACCCATTTTAGATGAAGATCTTCGTACCGATAAGCATTTCAAAAGTCATATTAAAACCTATTCCCTTTGTTATTGCTGCAATGTGTGTGTCTTCGGAGTGCTAACATAGCATCTCTCGTACTCATACTTTACAAGGGTATCTTGGAGTCTATAAATGTAAATTTTCTCTGATTTTTTTCTTGGCTGTTTAGTCGTTCTCTCGCCGGAAAGGCGTCAAAAACACCAAAAGATGTATATGCGGTACTGTCGTGTTCTCTCCATATTTTATACAGACTAGGAGAGAAAAGAATTTCACCATACCAGACCGTCCACCTGTACAATGCTTTGTGAATTAACGTTCACGTGCATATGTGTGATCTATTTGCTGGGTGTATGAGAAGATGAAACAAGTGAAAATCACAGTAAGACACAAATCTATTACCTGTGCAGGTGCAAGAGCCGTCTAAATGGCGCCCTATTCCAGCATTTTAGTATTTTATGTGTAGACGCTGCTGCTGGCTTCGGTAGGTGGTGGAGGAGGTGAAAGAAAATCATGAGAGCGACCAAGAAGTACGAGAATAGTGGAATGATGATGGCGGAAAAAACGAAATGAAAAATGAGGGGGGGAAACAAGAGTCCAATTTGCATTGTGTAAAGAATAAAGATGAACAACTAAATGGCTTCTCGAGTAGTACCAAAATTGATGTCGAAGATAGTCTGAATAACAAGTTGTCTGAATAACATGTTATTTGTAGAACCACAAATTTTGCTACTGTTATTCAGATTTTTTAACCGAGTTTTATGGATAGATTGCGATATTTTATTGCTCGCTTCTCATGTATCGAGTTGGACTTGAATTGATTATTAATGCTTGAAATTTGAGCATTTTTTGGCTTATCTCTTGCTGGGTTAATCATAAAAAGCACATCAATGCATGGTTATTAGTTACTACACTAGAAAGAACTTTGATTTACTCAACTAAGTACTGAAGAGACCACTCCTCAAAACTGAATTTCTTCATTAGCTCAGAAATATTTTCGAATGATAAGTTGGTTTTTGTTTTTTAGATAAGTGCAGCTGTTCTCAGCATGAGTCACCCTTCTCTATTTATGAATCACTTGTTGGTATGTATTTGGTATTGTCTTTGTATTTCGCGGAACTCTCATGATTCGTGGGTATACTCGTCTTTTGCAGGTGCTATTCAATATCTAGGTCGATTTCATCTAAGGGGAGATGCCCCTTAATTATCTCATTTCGTTTTATAAATACTTTTTCGAACAAGCCAACCCACTCATTCCTTTTAATGGCCTCTAATCTTCCTAAACACGTTTTCGATTTTCGTGACATAGTTCGAATACTTTTCTTTTTTGCTCCCTATCTGTCCTCCTTTCTTGACAATAATTCACCAACTACATATGTATATGTTCTCGGCGTTGTTGAAATACTATAGGTGGTTGCACCTGTGGATTACAGATCGTCTTGTCGGGTCGGTTTTACCGTGTATTTTTGCTTTCTATTTACCACACGAAGATAGTCTGAAAAAAAAAAATGGTGAGCTCTAGAACGTGTTGATATGAGACCACCACCTATTTTTTTCGGATTTTTTCCCCATTATTTGTCTCGTTTTTCAAATCTTGGTTGGAGTAACTACTGACCAGTGGTTTTTTATTCAGTGAATTTTCATTTCCTCAGATGTTTTCAGAACTCGCTGACCAGAACTTGTAGATTTCATCTACGTGTGGTTTGATTCTTCAATGCTCGTATCTGCGCTGGCATGGCATGGCCCGAGAAAATGCTTGCTTCACTGTATTATCTTTATATGGCGTGGAATTTGAACATCGTGATGTATACTATGCTCCCTCTCCCGCTCGCCTCCACGTTTATGAATCAAGAAGTTTCCAGCTTCGTCATTAAGTGGTTTTTGTGTATAGTACGCCCCGTGGTTGGTCCTCCGTTGTTGGAATGAAAATTCTCAGGTGGTAATTACATCCTTTTTCGGCGTTCCGAAGAATGTGGGAGCGGAGGCGATGAACTGTGCTTTCAATGCCGAAATTTCGTGTGAAGGTTGATTCGATTTCAGTTTCAATAACACGGTCGTTGGTCTATAATTTAAGAAAAAAATGACTGCGCCTGAGTTGGCTCGGCTTCTCATTGTGTTGTAGCTTGATTAAAACAGGATTGTCAACTCAGTAATCGAAAAAGCCTCGTTGAAAGAGAAAATTGGGCATTCATTAGAGTTTTATTGAAAAATTTTGATTTATTAGCATTAATTCCGCCAATAGATTCTTAATTGAATTTGGTTCGCTAGGTACTTTATAAGCGAATTGGGTTCAACCTTATGCCGAATTCGGTTATATTTTTTACCGAATTTTGTTACGTTACTGAAGAGGATTTATTATTTCATGCCGTTGAAAACTTATATTCGTTTTCTCAAAAATAACTATTTGTGTTGACTTTTGATAATAATGAATCGACAATGGTTTATTGGATGTTGGTTTCTGATCTTATAAAATACATTGTATAGAACATTCAACTTGAAGGCTTCTCTAATACAGCCTTGGCTTTGATCAATTTTTTGTTCAGCTTTGAAATTTTCCTCTCATGTTGGCATTTTACCTCAACCTTGTTCGAAACATGGTGTCCATCACACGATATTCTCGAATTGTCCAAGTCTATCGAAAGGAAAACAGTAATAGACTTTTATTGTCACTGAATCGAAGATTTAGTTTTTTTTTTCATGTCACTGACATCTCTAAAGATTCGAGTACCTTTACTCGTAGCTGCTGAACACTTGCGAAATATCGTCTTTCATCTTATACCGGTGTTAGTCTCTGTTTTGTTATTCTGTTTGCTAGCATTTTTTTTCTCTCCCTGCATCATTAGTCGAACCACCGTTATAATCTCCTTTATGACATTTTTTGTGGCAAGTTTTAATCAGTTTTCGATTGAATTTCGTTGATGGGTATAAAAAAAATTTGGTGGATGAAAAATAAACGAATTAGACTTACTTGCCCTTTTTTTTCGGCACTTTGTACTGTATTTTGTCAGCCATTAAAACGATTTTTATTTGAGAATTGATGGTTTTGTGTGGGTGAATTTTTAATAGCGAGGGTAGATACATATATATTTTAAAAGCAGGTGACTATCTAAAAGCCGCTCTTTAGAGGTTGTGAAACGCTGGTATATAAATCATGGAAAAAGAAGGTTGTAGTCACATTTTCTTGAATTATGTTTAATATCTTTCTATTGTTGAAAAAAATATAGATTTAAAAGGTGGTTATTGGTTGACGGAAAGTGGGGTTTCTGATGAATATAGGTTCTACAGGTTGAAAAATGAATTGTCTTTCTGGACGGCGCGGCTTCGAAATTTTGAAGATGATGTAAAAACTGATGAGACGTAAAGAGCCTTCAAAATTATAGACTAAGGATTCATTTGAGATTTTTTTTTTTATAAATATTAATCCTATCGCAATGAATATCTGAAATTTTGTCTGTAGACTTGAATGTATTCACGGAATTGAAAATTATTTTCAAGTTGATTTGAGACATGAGGTATGAAACAGCTGAAGGGTGTGTTTGAAACATCAAAATGTTCCAATGCTTACTGTAATCGTTGAAATAATGTGGGTGTAGTATCTCGTCTATAACTGTTAATTACCTACTTTAGTAAATATCCTATTATAAAGGGACGGTCGAATAAATATTTTCCATTATTCTTTCCCTCTTACCAATTCGTGGAGACGTTGAACTGAGAAAGTGTTGAACGTCAGTTTAGTTATGAATGGTTCTACAAGAACGTTGATATTTTTGGCATAGATAAAAATCTTGCCAACTACGTATGATGTTATTATTAGTTTTTTTGCGGGTAGAGTAAAACATTCTACACTTGATGACGTATTTGTAGTATTTTTCAACCCTTCTCTCTTGAGTTAATTCCAAGTGGTTAACAAGTTTCTGAGTCATTCGTACAATTTTTCGTTCTTAGTATTGTAGAGAAAATCTCATTATTATTATTATTTGTTTTTTTTGAGGAGCACCGCATTTGTCCAATGTAACTCAAAAGTTGATTACTATTTCAACGATAAAATTCAAAATGATCGCTCAAAACGTGGAGAAAAAAACTAAAATTTAGCTCTATTTTAGTATTACTCAAATCCAGTTTCCATTTCCAAAAGTGAAAATTTCTTATGGAAATTGTTGAGAATAATGACTGAAGATGTGATGAAAATATTTAAATCATTTTTTTTTCTTTTTTTTCCCCGTAGTTTGAATTTCAACATCAACTATAATTATATTTAACCGCAAATAATTAATCATCTCAAATATGAATCAGTCATTTATTTATCAAAAAAATTAATACAAACAGTTAGTAACAAAAAGGAGCAGGTATTAAATACCCATAGCAACATTGTCGCCAAAAAAAAAATAAATATATAATATAGATGCATGAAACGTATCTATTCATGAAGAATTTACAATTTTTCACCGCTAAGCGATACCATATTATAATACGAATGATCAGGAAACCTGTCTAGCTGAATGTAATCAGTTTCGGTCAGCAATAACTGTTCCAGCAAGTCGACTAGTTCATCAAATGTTGGCCTTTCCTTTGGATCTTTGTCCCAGCAGTAGTACATAATGTTGTATAATTCTCTTCGACAGTGCTCAGGTTTATCCAGTCTGTGACCATCCCGCACCCGTTTCATGACTTCGGCTGCTGGAATTCCCGGATAGGGCGTCGAACCGAGCGTCACAATTTCCCAGATGAGCACACCGTAGCTCCATATATCAGATTTGACTGAGAAAATATTATCATAAAGCGATTCGGGAGCCATCCACCTTATAGGTAGACGTCCTTCCGACTTTCTTTCGTATATGTGACTAGTCATAATGTCTCGAGCAAAACCGAAATCTGCTACTTTGCAAGTGTGATTCTCACTTACGAGAATATTACGGGCAGCCAGATCGCGATGAATGATCTAAAAGAACGAAGGGGGGAAAAATGAATATGTCATTACCTGTACGTATATTTTGAACGGGATTTTCTTTTTTAATTTTTGTTTTTGGCAGAAAGGAACTGCAAATTTCGTAAAAAGTATCTTTTTGAAAAAATTTCTATGAAAATATTGATCCTTACCCCTTTGCCCGAAAGATATTGCATGCCTTTCGCTATTTGATAGCAAAATGAGGTTAGATCTTGCGAGGTTAATGTATTGCTCGATCCATGCATGTTATTGTAGTATCTCTGGGCTCGAGAATGTCTTAAAAAACTTTGTAACTTGCCATGTGGAACATACTCGAGAATAACAAATATTGGATCTGAAATCGGAAACAAGAAATTATTTATTAAAACTATTCAAGTTTCATTGAATACATACCCTAATTGAAAAACAGGGTCGGATCGAAAAATTTTGGGTCTCAAACCGTTTTAGATGATGTCAAATAATTTCAATAATGTGGAATATCCCTGACTCTAAGGCTTTTCTTGGTATTTTCAAGTCGGTCAAAGACTAGAATTGGTAAAATTTGGAATTTGTTTACAATAAGGAAGGTTTTATTGGAACTCACGGGAGGAAATCCAAATTTATGTACTATGAAGATTCATTAATAATAATTGATATTGACGTATCTTCAGATTTATTTTGCGATTAGATACTGGTGAAAGTTGTGTTAGTTAGTTTCTATTTTTGAAGTAGGTACGTATTTGAGATAAATTACGAGTAAAAGTAGTCGAACTTCGTGTAGGAATATTTAATCTTTTCGGACAATGAGGTCAAAATTTTTTCGCATGTTTGTAACTACGTATACGTTGCGTTAGTATTTTCTGTCCACTTGAAGTTTATGCATGGAACTTCGTTGCCTACATGTTTAGACTTTTGAGTGTTCGTATTAGCGTGGAATTACTCTGGAAGTAGATGCACCCAACGAAGGTCTATGTATTTTATTCAAATGTACAAATAATATAGGTGCTGCCCACTCATTCGTCACGCTATAGCTTAAAAAATACTGAAAAATATATCCCCCGATTGAAAAATGTATATTTTGAAGAATTTTTTTTTATTGTCGCTGATTTTGAAGAAAATTTATTTTGCATGAATAGACGTAATCTACCATAAACCTGAAATTGTCCCAGTTTTCCTGTCTATAAATGGTTGAAATGACTTTTGAAATTTTCTTCAGTGTGTGCTGCGTCACGTGGATATGTGAGTGTCAAATGTTACAGCCAAATGATGAAAATATGTTCCTTTTCAAAGGTTAATATTTAATTATAATCTACTGTACCTCTATCTGTACAACATCCTAATAAGCGTACGACGTTGGGATGAGGGTCCAACATTTTCATAACTTGCAATTCTTGCATAAGATCATTGCGTTCTTGTTCACCAGCATTTTCTTTCAACATTTTAACCGCAACCACAGTTGGGCCTTCTTTATCTGCGTAGCAGAAAAAATGCGATATTACTATAAAATATTTAAATCTATATCGATGGCACGTTACGAGAATAGCAATTACTTACTGTCAATGCCCAGTGCTTCGCATTTCCACACCTGTCCAAAGCATCCTTCTCCCAGTATGCTGAACACTTTTATATGGTGGCGAGGTATTTCCCACTTGTCGATTGATTTTGTATTTAATGCGACAGTACACTGTAAATTGAATATGACAGTAGGGTTTGTGAGTTATGTATTAATTCTAGCTGTGAAATATGGAGACCTAAGTATTTTTGGATCTGAGAACTAGAAAGGAGCCGAGCCCAAATTTTCGGATTTGAAATATTTGCTAACTATGTGTTCATCAAAAATAATGCCATCTCCTTATATTTTCAAGGCCCGAAAAAGTACCTTCGCACTCCAAACAAACCACATATTCTTATCGGTATTTATAATTTGATTGCTTCCAGGTCACAAAGTACTTTCACTGTGAATGAACACTCTCCTGTTACTTTCTCCTCTACATATACCGATGTCCACCAGAGAATTTGTGACTGGTTGCCTTTGTATATTCTTTACGTGAACAGGGTATAATTACTGAATTCAATCTTGAATCTGGTTCTCATGTCCAAATTGAAAAAATTGAGCAACTGACCTGGTTGTGATTACTGTCCGAGTCCCACGAATCAAATCTATTACTCATGGCTCGTATTCCGCGCCAGTGTTGAAGTACCATTGATTCTTCGAGAGACATGCTAGATGACGATTTTTTCTGCATAAAATGAAAATTAGAATGCGATTAGAATTGAATTAAGTACAATAAGATTTTGAAAACCAGAAATGTGGAGATGAGTTTGTGATCATAAAAAAAGACAGTTATTTCGCATCTGTGGTTCTGAAAATGCTGATGGGGAATTAAATGTGGTGTAAAGTTAATGACTTCCTGAGGGAAACTTTTTTATTCGCTCTTGGAATTGGAGAGGATGCGAATTTAAGGTCCAAAAAATGTTCATACTTCATTGCCGGTCAACTTCTTCATCACTCGGTCCATTTCCTTCTGAAAAATTGAATTTTGTCCGAAAGAGAGTAATTTCATTGCTGAAGGGGCTTTTCTAAGCCCCCCCCTCCTCAACCCATTGAGAGTAACGTGTGCTCAAAATTGGCCATGAGCATGATTGAAAATTGAATTATGGTGCTGTATACTTGTAAATGTTGAAAAAATAATTTTTAAAAAAAGGTTTTGCTTTGACACCATTGGCTAATTGATTACTCGTGTTGCCTTTAATGAATTAATCTTTTGATTTTTATCACCTCGGAACTGCCTATAATGAAACATATTACTTTTCAAAGGTTAGTGAAGCTATTTATAGTAGCTCTAAATTTCTAGCGAAAAGAAAACGTTATTTTTTTGGGTATTTTTATCCCGTGATGGGGTTTTTTATTTATATTTCATCGAACCTAGTTGAGTTTGTGGTAGGTATATGAACATTGTAATTAGTCCGAAGAACTTACCATATCATCTTTACTGATTTTGTGTCGTTTTCTACACAATTTTTTGCGGAATAAGTATGCAATAATTCCCGAAATAAATAAACTAGTTGCGATGACTATGGTTGGAATCAGCAAAATGTTAATCTTGCTGCTTTGCTCCGGTTTTGGACTTGGATCAGCGATGCTGTTCGGTGGTGTTGTTGTTGTTGTTGTTGCTGATTCTTGAGATGTATTATCCAAAGTGGGAGATTGTAATCCTGTTTTATCGCCATATGTTTGAGCTATTTCTCCATCGCTAACTCGAAGCGTTGTATTATCCGACGTGTAGACGATGTTTGAATTCGAATTCGGTTGAACGGATAATTTTGTTGCATCAGGTAAATTGGGCATACCCGGATTTCTGGGGTAACTCGTTAATCTCGTAGAGCCTTTTTTGCCGGTTGATTTGACAATTTTGGCCCATATTTCTATTTTTGCCGGAATTCTATCTGCGGATCGAGCTGTGATTGCCACAAAAAATTCGCGACCGCCCTGAAACGAAAAAGCACAGCTCTTTCTAAGATTTATATTCATGGCGACATGCGTGTATGAATTCTAGTTTAGAGTTAAAATGTGAATTAGGGTGCAGTAGAGAATTCAGTATATTGGCCAACGCATTTACGTCAACATTCTTTCATTGGTTATAATTTACACACGTTGTAACGTGCAGTTGAATATCGAGTCAAGTTGAAAACTTTCATTCATTTTGAAACCCTCCATTAAGTTTATGATTTTGTTCATCATCCCTCGCTTGAACCCCACTTTTACTCAAGTTTCGACGGTTTAGTAGCAGTTGCCGTGACTGCCTAGACAGAGAGGCGAGGAGTACATAGTTTGTATATTCAATATTGAAATTTACCATATTAATTAACGATTGATTGGTGACCACTTCTCCAGTTTTCTCATTAATAGTAAATGGTAATGGCTCTGACGGATTCGTATTACGAAATGGACCGTTGCCCTGTTCCAAACCGAATTCAAATTCGCTATTATCTTCAGAAATCAGCTCTACATTGGTGATAACTGTTCCAATGGCAGCTGTATCTGGAATTGTCCAGTCTCGATTGACATTTATCGTTGGTGGTGGTTTATCTGTAGCACAAAATATAGAACTAAAAATAAGCATGAGAAATTGAAATAGGTCCTCTATCTCATCAAATCTGTCGAATGTAAACAAGGATCTGCCGGCTGTTTTCTAGTAAAACTGTGGAACAATCATCTAATCACCACTCTCAGCACTTTGATGTTTTCAGTATGAACGTCTCTCTTTGGCCTTCCCAAAATTGTCTTCCTTCTCCCACCAGGAAAAAAAAAATCTTGAACCTTTGCATGTTTAGCTTGCTATATATAGTTTCAGTAACATTAAAAAAAGTACGTAAATATTGCGAAATGGAGCATTGCATCATATCAGAAAAAATGAAACTTATCATTAGTGAGTGAAAATATGATCGAGCATCCAACCAGAATTTTATGCTAACTTTAAATTTAAAATTTTAAGAGAGAAACAACCTGCGAAAAAGTATAAATAACTTTTCCCCCTCTAGTATTTCATATATCTACTAATAATGATTTTCACAAAAAGGGTTTCTTGCCGGAGCCCTAGTGACCAGTTATGTACTGACTTAACAGTTAGCATACTGAGACTGAGGTTCGATCTATTGGACATCATAATTAGAGAATTGATCAAGTTTTTGTTGAATTTTGAAATTAAGATGAGTGATCGGCACTTATGTTTTCTACCTTTTGAAAATTAATATTTTACCGACGAAGATTGATTATATCACTCAGCCGTTTCAGTAGAAAGTGAGAGAAATTGGTGTCCTTGTGAAGTTGTGCTGCTAACGAAAAAAAAAAAAATTTGGAAAGCGTCGTATTAAAACGAAAATTACATTCGTTATACACTACCACGTTTTTAGAAGGATTGGAAGTACCAACGTGTTTAATTGCTCGATGAATGAAAGACAATAGAATGAACCGTAAAAATGCAGGAAGTGTTCATGATTGTCGAATCTCACATCGGTTCTTGACCGCGTAGGTATTTCTGATGGTGCGAAAAATTATTTGAAAATTTTAAACCAGTAATGAAATAGCCTTAACTTTCAGTTTCCTTTTAAATTCTAAAATATGAACTTTGGAAAACAAGATCAACTACCTTGTATCTTTGAGTGCATTTTTAACGACACCAAACGAAGTCAAGTTATATTTTCGTGCAAATAACTATTTTTTGTCTGTTTTTGTATTCCTCGAATGCATTCAAATTTTGGAATTTTGGTCCATCAATTTACTTTTTGTTTCTCATTATTAAAGGTATAGACTTTAATTATCTTAAGTGCTGTTACCATGCCATTGATATGATCTATCGCACGATTTTTAACTTATTTTCAGGGTCTTTTTTCAGTTAGTAGAAGTGAATGCCCAGTCTTTCAGGAAAAAGATTAGTGCCTCACCCTTAATTGCTCGCTTCACAAAGAAAACGTCATGCTGCTTGTAATAATGGTCCGGAATTGAACTGATTTTTTTGTATAACCAAGAGTGCGCTCCACCAACTGTCACTGACTCGCTTAAATGATGCGACTCTAAAAGCTTGGCTTTTTGGCTGTCCGGCACCTATAATGGGTGGTTTAAGGAATCGGGCCAGTACCGGCGGGTTAAAACTATGCCTGACATAGTTATATTGTATCACCCTTGAAAAAAAAAAACTGCCCAAATGAAATATATACTTTCATAATTCAAGCATTCGCTCGTCATATAACAACAGTCTACTCAGAACTTTCAATACTTACTATTTTCCCATCAACAATGGATATGGACCATTTTCATTCTTAGAGGGGGGGACCCTATTCGCTCGTTTGTCCCATTTATATACTTTGTTAGAGCAAATATTCGCCATTGAATTCTCAGATTTTTGATTAAAAATAGTATAGGTAGAATTCATATTTACCCAAATCCTGAGCACTTCCATAACCAAGAAATATCAACAGCATCCACATTAGCTTCATCATAATTGGTTGTACTCATTATTTTAACCCATTATTCACTCTATGAATGTCGGTCTGTTCAACGACGGTATTCACCAGAACTAGATCATTTTTCACAAGCACAACCACAACCACGTATCAAACAAAATCGCATATTTGAGAAAACTCTTTGCTTTCGAAAAAGCTTAAAAATATAACAGAATACGCACCAAATAACAAATATTGACTCTTTCTAACGGTAATTACACTGTACAGTTCTGTAGTCGTAAAAATAATTTGAGCATGAAACAACATTCGCTTTCTCCGTCCACCGTGGCGCATCCTGTTTCTGGTTGGCTTCGGATTTATGAATTGCTGTGAGATAGAGAAGGAAAGAACGAAGAAGAGATATTCAAATAGTGAGGCACCGTTCGCACTAGTGGACCAGCGGACATTTTTTATTCGACTTTCGTTGAACCATCGTTCATTGACGTTTCTATGGAATGGAGTGACTGTATACGAGTACTAGATGTGAGAAATTTTTTTGACTTTGAATATGTCTAACGTTTCGTTTGTACAGGGGTAGGTATTTCATAAAATCAAGTTGTGCAGGGAACAAATCAACTGCTTCGGAGTAGAATGAACCACCATATTTACTCAGTGCCTGTCATTTAACCATCCTCATTACTCATTGATGGTTTTATTTACTCGTATTTCGTGTATGCTATTGTTCATTTTTCTTCTGCCACAACTATATGCAATTATAGCATTGCTTACGCAATGTTAATTTGTTTATGATAACTTTTGAGAATGCTCACAGTTAATATATTTTATATTTTATTTTTTATTATTGCAGTGGGTAGCTCACTGACTAATTAAAATCTAATATGTCTACCATGAAATGTATCGTTAGCAAACTTGCGATCGAAAAAATGGAAAGGACCTCATAATCATGCTTTGGAAAGAGGGATGATGACTGGTGCGGATCTAGACTAGACGCGTCTGAAGAAATATTTTGTTTCTGATTCATCACGAATAATGATTATTTTTTTCACAATAATCAATTTTTCTCCGTTAAAAGTATTGGCGTACTCTGTGAAAGAGCTTTTACGATCACTCTCTGCCGTAATATGAGACCTCTGGTTGATTCCATGACGCGCCATGCGTTTGAAGGCTATCTCAAGTCTCATTACTTGTTGGATTTTTCTTCTCTTTGCGTTCACGCTCACCTCCAAACACAACTTGAGGCTACCTGTTCTACCTGCCTTGTTGCCACGTTGGTCAACACCACGACGTCTTTTGGTAGATGATCGGAAATTCCCTCAATGGAGGGAAATATCGAATTCGTTTGATGGATACGTCGTCCTTCGGATCGGCAATTTTTCTTGTGGATTTGTTTGCTGTTGATCTTTTACTTTTCTGTCACTTCGAAAATGTCTACGATTCATTATAGAATAATAGCCTGGCTATGGTCGAGTTGTAAAAAATTGCGACATCATCGTCTAACAAGATGGGTGTTTATTGTAGTGAATTTTTATTTTCGTCGTTGATGGTGTTCGAAATTTTGTGTGGGTATACATACGTACGTAGTACAGTATGTATGATGTATTGTAGTTTTCTCAGTCTGTGAGAGCTACTAAATCTGAATTTGCCGAGATTATTTCATTCTACTTCTTCGCCGAAGCTGACTACTGCTATCTGCCAGAACTTACTCTTTCTTTTAAAATAGCCATCGAATTTTCTTTTTCTGAACATAGAAAATATTGCCTTTTATAATAATCGATAAGGTAAGACGAGTTTTTAGCGTATGGTCTGGTTTTTTTGAATTTTGAAGGTACTACTCATTCGAATTTGAGAGAAAAGAGATCGCGTCAATCACCTTATTTGTAGTTAGTGTACCATAAGTCCTTCGTGGGTTGGATGTATCTTCAATTATACGCTGAACAGGATCTAAAATAAAATAAAAATAATGCTTCTTTGCTGATGACATGAGTGCGTGCTAAAAAAAAGGAAAATAAAACTCATTGAAGATTTGTTGGCGAGAGATGAAACTCAACAGTACAAGCGTTTTCTCGACCTTGAAGAAGGTACTATTGAAAATGATGTTCGCGGATATTCGTGTCCGGTTAATCCGTATTTTTTTTCTGTTTAGTTATCTGTACCTGATAATATCTAAGTAATTACAAATCGGTACCTATTTTTTTATTTTTCAAATATTTCAGTTGGATTGGGAAAAAATTCGAAGTTGATTGTACTCGTACATACGTATTTATAGGATAAGATTAAATGCAAAATTTATAGCTTTTTTAAGACTGATGACAAAATTTGAAACATTGCCATGCAGTACCTGTTCATAAACACGAGTCGCATGCCGTATTCATATAACACGAGTCGATTGTCGAATGAAAATTACCGTCGAATGGAGCGACTTTACACACTTTTTTTTATGTTTTTCAACTTTGTCCTTTAATAACTCCTCCAATTTTTAAACTATTGAAGTGAATTTGGTTTTAAAATTTAGGTCTAACATTTCTCAACACAATTGTAAAAAAAGTTTGAGTTTGCAGCCTTCCTTCTATTTTTTATGATTTTTCAAACAATTTGTGTAAAGTCACCCCTCAATAGGGCGACTTTACCCATCAATTTGTTATTGACGGGTTATTGATGGGTGGAGAGGGTAAATTTGAGGATGTTTGTACTCAGACATACGATTGAAAAGAAACTAGTCAAGTACAAACTTGAACCGTGTGAAACCGAACTGAATATTTTGAGTGTCTGTGGTTAAAAAAAAAATACGAATAAGAAAAAGGAAAAAACCATATCGCCGTTTTATTTTCTTGTTCTGTTACTGGGTGAAGTGAGGTAGGGACGGCGATCTTTTTTTTATTTTCCTCCTTCTACCTGCTTCGATCCAAATCGTATTTCGGTTTTAATTTTTGCCTGGCAATTTATTTATTGGGCTAAAACGAAGTGGGTAAAGTCGCCCTTTGAATGTAAAGTCACCCCGTTCGACGGTATGTAAGAAAATTACGAAAAACTAATTTCTTATAAGAAGCATGACGAAGTTGAAATTTTGTAAAATATAAACGAGTAGAATAATACGTAGATCAGATACAGTTGGTGTGATCAAGATTCCAGAGTCGTTCAGTGCAAATATTTCATGTCAGAAACGAATCCAAAGAGATATTGAAGTTCGTGGGCAGCTATGAGTATAAGACGTTTGCAATATGGGTAATCATATTGTTGGTATATGTCACTAAGATACGAACTGTCATACTCGAAAAAGAGGATGTTGGCCTTAGTCACATTTTTCAAAAGTGTTTAAAACCAATGAAAGTGCTACGTATAAAGCTTTTTATTCATTTTTGTAAATTTCTGTTACGTGGGAGACAGTTTAAACCCTCTAGTGGCACAAGTGGGTCAAAATGGCCTAGATGTTGATGCAGTTATCTATTCTCAACAAATAGCGAGGGGGAGTAAATCTATATAATCATCGAGGACTACCAGGGTAACATAATTAAGGTTGTGTCAAAATTACACATTTATGTCACTTGTGTATAAATTAACTTGTGCCGCTGGAGGGTCAAAAGTGAAAAATCCTAATTTAGTTTCAGCACGGAGAGTTTTAAAATAATTGATGAATTTTTGTTTCACCACCAAATGTTCGTATTAGTTGGGTTATACGAGTCGATACAGAAATTGGAGAATTTGTTTAAGTGAAACATTTTGTAGATAAGTGTGAGAGTTAGATGATAAGGGTACAGCTCAGAGGGTCGCCCCGATTAAAATGAAAAGAAACTAGTATTTCAAATCAAAATAACCGACTTATTAATTTTTCATACATTCATAAAATATTATGTACTTGTCTGATCTGTTGGCTTAAGAAGTGCGATCACCTGTGTTGACGGTCGTTTGAAAAATTCTACTGTACCATCTCTAGTATGATTGGACTGCTGCTGTTTATTTCAGGTGTATGAATTAGGTTTTATGAAATTATTTTGTGAAATCAATTATTTATGAAGCTGTTTGATGCCATTTGTATGAACTCGATTAATTTGCAACCAATATAAATGGTTTTTCAATTCATTAAATTATTAGAAGCTGCAGTCGTACTCCTGTAAATTTGCCCAGTACCAAGTTCTGTTCTGTCTTCGTCGAAATCAAATCTGTGTAGAACCAACAAACCTGTTGGAAATGTATTTTTAGGCAGTTAATGATACCTTTTTATTTGGTAAAGTGTAAATTCAAGCTGTACTCGTGGGAAATCTCCCACACTATAATAGTTCAGATATACGTGTGAAAATGGTCGAGTTGCTGGAGATACGAGATAAATAGATGAACAGGTTACGATGGAAAAAAGTGTTTAAGAAAAGGATAAAGAGCAATCAGTGTTGAATAAGAAATGAGAAAAAACAGGCGTGTTGAGTAGTTGATTTAATTTATGCTGGAAGAATCGTTGCACCTGTGCGATGCGTATTTTACGTGGATTTTTTTTTCTCCGAATCATCGATTTACTTGGGTTTTTTTGAGCTATTGCATAGCAGGATATTGAATCACGTGTGGTTAGTATTTTTTTTTTGTGGGATTTCAAATTGAATTACAGGCTGAGAGTACTTTTCAGATTGGAAAGATGATATTGACTACCGCGAGCCGGGGAATTGAAAGGGTTATTGATCATCGATTGTTTCAAGTGAGAAAGAAAAGATGACGATCAGTGGTATGTAAATGTGTCTAGAATCTTGATCTTAATATCGAGTTGAATGAGAGAGGTTTCTGGTTAGAATAGCTGTTGCTGATATTTGATGGTTAGTCTAAAGAAAAACGAACCGTCAGTAAATAGGGTCAGAAGTGAGCGCTTGAAGTGGTAAACTTTTGCAGATGCAGAATAAGCCAGAAGCTTATGGAGTAACTCACCAGTAATGTGGGATGCTATTTATTTTTGTTACGAAGAGTACCAAGTGAACTATGAGTCATGGCTCTCAGATTAGTTTTGGATTTCACTATTTCAAGTACATTGCAGTGCTATGCTTTTATGCAATATTCTTGAGATAAAAACTCGTGTAGCTTTATTTCCTGTTACTAAAATTTAGGCGGATTGTGGACTGAGGTCCTAAGAACTACTGAACACCTTTCAATGGCTGTAACGAATCTAAAGTGTACAAACTTCTAAGGATAGTTAACACTAGAAATACCAAATTTTACTCGACTAATGAAAGGACCATGACACCGCAAGAGTAATCTCAAAGGACCCGGTGGCGTCGTATGACACAAGTCAGGGGTTCTCAAAATATTGGTCCTTCGAGAAGTCCATCTCAAAATGTTGAGTGGTGTCGTATAAGACACCACCTGGTACTTCTAGTGTTGAGGAAGTCGAGGATTTTCGTTTTGTTTATGCGAGTGCAACAACTTGACCTGGTGTATTTGTTCGTGAGACTTACAATTTACTCCATCTGATTTTCATATTTTCTACACTACTTGAATTTGAGTAACTTGAAGCTGACTGAATGTGCGAAAACTTACCTAATAGTTTTAACTTGCGATATCATGAGGGAAGAACCGAAAAACTGGTATCACCATTCAATAATAATGCATCCCTGTAATGAATAAAAAAGAAAAAAAATGACCACACCCCCGACCCCACCTCTGACTATCAGATAGGCTGCAGAGAGCTGGTTTTCTAGGAAAACCTGCTAAAAAGATTTCATTTCCTTTATTAAAGTGTTGACATACACTGAGAAATTAAATGAAAGCAATGATTGCTTTTTGAATGGCCTTTGATGATATACCTAAAGCCTTTCGCTGTTTAGTTGGAAGTATGCGAGTCCTTATGCTTTTTTACGTTTACGTAAAGTTTTGTTTTTAGTTTGTGTCAAGTACACTATCACGCTTCACGTCTATAAAACAAGTTGCATATCCCGCATTACAAGGCAATAAATGAATCTTGAAATACACATATGTACTCGTATTCCGTAGGATTCGAGTAAATTTGATGAAAACTATTTTTTACCGTAATGAATATTATCTCTGTTTAAACTGAAGCCACTGTCGACAACATACACTAGTTGCAAAGCTTTGAGATACTAATTTGTTTTCAAATTGATCATAATTATGAACCATAGCATGTCCTTCGTTAGAATTTTCATGAAAATTTCATGCATTCCTTGAAACTGATGTACATGTTTGTCCGTCTTTTTTTTTTCTCCCAAGTCACGTTTGAAAAATTTGATTTTTTCTTATATTATTCTTCATTTTGTCGCAAAAAAATTTCCTTAATGACTAATAACGCGACGACGATGATCCTAGACGTGAAATATTATGCCTAAAATGATGAACCCGTCTCGAAAGACGACTTCGTAACCAAGAGGCAGGTGTTTCAGATTTTGTGTGTTTTTTTCTTCAGGTTTACCGAATGACTAAAAATTTTCCTATGATTCAATTCCCACGCATCATTATCATCATTCTCGTACCATTTAAGTTGAATTTCGAAATTGCGGTGGCATTTTTTTCATACCTCGAACTGTGTTCGGATTATGAGCATTCTGTCTACATTTTTTTTTTTTTGCCCTCTCTTTACATACATTCTTCCTTTTATTTTGTATGTACTTAATCTGACCGGGCATCTTATCTTGGAAGCAGTGAGAAAAGAAAAACTGGTTTACTTTTCACATTCTCGTAATACCAAAAATTGCCCTCATTAAACTTAAAACGTATACAGTCTCTATAAACTCACGTTGAAAGGTAACGCAACCTGTTCTCTGTCTGAGATTGTATTTAACATTTCCCGAAAATAGTCTGGCTTCTAGTTTTACGCTCTAATCATTAATCAACGGGCCACTAAATTATATTTATTTTCGTCTCGAAGGAAAAAGTAGCCGCTCTGCTATTTATTTTTATTTATTTATTTATTTTTTTTTTACCGGCGAATGCTTTTTGATTTTTTCCCCCCTTTCTTCGTGGATATATTTTGTATTAATGCATTGTAGTTGTACCTTCAAAGTTGTCTGGGTACTAGTCCAATTCAGGAATGCTTGAGGGAAAAATGCCAGTTTGATAATTACCACCTCTCCAAAGATCACGAGTCGGTTGAAAAAAAAATCAAAAGTCAGTATATTATTTGAAAATGAAAGTCTTTTTATCGACTTGAAAAAAAAATCTGTTCTCTCTGTTTCTGGTTGAACTGTAGGTACGATTCTCTCTACCCGTTTAAAAGAGCAGATCCAGGCTCAGGTGATGGCTCACCTGCTTAAATGACGATTTTGCTCATGTTTGTCGTTACGTAAATTGTACGTACATGTAAATATGAAAAAAATGACATGGAATTAATGCAAACATTTTTTCGTACATCAATTTTTTCCGTATGTCCTCCGTAATGGTGCCAAATTGAGATTTTATCGCAGTTCACGAGTGTCTTCTCTCGTATGCTAAAAATGTAGTTCCGGAATCGTATCTACTTGCATCAGATGACTATAAAAGTGGCTGTCTCTGATATGCTAAATTCCCAATTAACCTAATTTAAATCTAAAAATATTCTGAAAACCATTTTCGTCGCTGGTTCTGTGCATTTTATTAATTTAACTCGCCATTTTCGAGATGCATTTCGTGTGCAGCTGGAAAATACAATCGCCTCTTATCAGCATGCATTTTGTGTGGGGTTTTTTTGCCGTAGGTTTTGTGGTGGCTTCTGTATATTTCCGTGGAGTGCTACCCGATGTAATACGAGAATTAGTTATCTTGACTACTTATCAACGCATATTTTAGCACAATGATGTAAATATTTTGCATCTTATTTGTATACTATGTGAGTGGCTAAATTCCTTTTGCATTTTGGTTGATTTTTGTTCTCCTTAGTACGTACGGAATAATTAATTTAAGCTCGAATGAGGATAATGTTGTAGTTCAGTGTTTGGGAAGTTAGAAGATGTAATTTGTGGACCACTTTCTTATTGTCTACGTGCATCTTCATAAAAAATTTCAGCTTTGATCATCAGCACCTAGGTTATAGTATTCCAGTGGCAGTCTAGCGCAGTGATTGAATATGTTCTACTTTATCAGCTGCTAGTCATGAGTTTGAGTCCAGTTCCTTGGCGTGTAGTCTATTTGACACAACATTTGGGTACTCCCCGTGCGTGTAGAGAACCCCCATTGAGCACCGATGTGTCATTTTCTCTAATTTCATTTGAAAATTTTTAGTTTTTAAAAATTATAAATTATAAGTATTTGCTTCTATTTCAACGTGCGGTAGATACGATATAAAGATGAGTCTTCTCCAGTTCTCATTCAGTTTTCTGTATTTTCTCCTACTTGCCATCACTATCTTTGACTTATTTTTTGTAAAATTTTAACGTCATTTATCATTTACTCGTATGCTTATAGTTCTTTTGTTGCTTGGTCATAGTGAAAAAAAAACTTGACTAAGTATGTATACTCGGTGAAGTTTTCAAAAAATAGCGCTCTGCTTCCTTCACTCGCTTTAACACTTTGCCCAACCGTTTAACTACCTTCAGAAGCCCTTCTCTACCCTTCTTCACCCAAGCCCGACTACCTATATACCGATTGTTTTTTACTTACATATTTTAGAATACGTTTGGTATGTATAGTACCGTCTTTTTTGTCGGCAAAAGGGTATACCTATACAGTGAGGAATGCGAGTGGGCGTTTTATGTTCGTGTAGTTATGTACATTACGATGGCTGGAGACAGTGAGCAACAAATGAACAAGAGTTTGTTTAGCGGCAAGCATCATTCACAGTTGCTAGGTTAGGTACTGAACATACTCGTATCCAGATACGATGGATGATGGTGATTTGAATACCTTTTTCGTTGTGGAAGTGAGTAACGCATAATCGAATTCGTTTCGGTATTGTCGAGGAATGCGTCTGTGAGATGGAAAATGAGTTCTGAAAAATAGCAATACATATTTGGTGGAACACGTCATCGGTGCCTTACAGCGAAACGAAGGCAACCTTCTCTACAATTTGGAATTGTTTTCTGTTAAATTTTTGGCATTCATTTTCCTGGTTTCTTTTCCTGCGGATTTTAGTAGGGTCCAGACGGTCATAAAGGAGGGTAAAATTTTCCACTCTCCTAAAATGACGTAATCGATTGATCCGTCAGTTCGAAGTATTCGGTACGTGACGGAGGATTTCCGTGAAAATCCTGGAAAACGTTTTTTGTTTGTTCTCTCTTATGTCTCTAATATATGTAGTAGTCTACGTAGGGCTGTAGTGGAGGTGTTATTCTGCGGGTCAGTTGGATGGGTGACCGTCTGAACTATCACATTCAACGTTTCAGAAGTGAAATGTGTACTTTCTTGGCCAGAAGAGATCTGTGGTTGGTATTTCATTCAACATTCTATGTAAATAGCAATATTATATCTAGTCTATGATTAAAGTTTATTCTTATGGCTGGCGTGTTTCATAAAACTAACGAATGCATAAGAGTTTTCATTTCGATAGTTAGTTCCTAGATTGAAATTACAGTAGCAATCTGGCGCGTTGATTGAATGCTCTCCTTTACCAGCAGCAAATGACGAGTTTGAGCCGAGTTTGAGCCCAGTTTTAGCGTGCAGTCTATTTGACTAAGTATACCCGAGCACTCTTCTCGCATACAGAGAGCCCATTGAGTACTATTATGTGTTTTAAGTAGGAAAATAGTCATGAAGCTTGAGCCCATTGAAGGAAAATGGAAGAGCCCATTAATGGCGAAGCAAAATCGTTTAAAGCTTAGTTTTTTTTTAATGTTGGCTTATTAAAATCCAGTACACATTCCACTTATCAGCATCAATAAAATACCCAGATAATTTGTGTCGCTTGCAAGTGTATACATCGTGCCTGTGAACTGTTGTCCACATTGTAGGAGGAAAATACGCTTTTCGAGTGCACTATGAGATGGTATGAGATACCAATTTGTACGTCTGCTAAAAATGGAAGAATAATCGTATTAAAGATGATACTATTAATCTCCCAATAATACAAAAGAGGCCTACCATCGAGCTGTACACGTCCAACGCTTGAAAAAGGTATTCCATAATGTTGTCCTACGGGTAAAAATAAGGTATATGACTATGAGATTCGATGTATTTTACTGTGCCCTCTTGTCTGCCTTAACCCTCCTCATCCTCTTCCTCCCTGTCTATTTTCCTTGAAATGAATCAACAGATACCCAGAACAACAACAACAACAACAAAGATCTACCAGTAAATTAAAGGTAACGCCGTTTAAAAATTTAAAGTTGATTTTTTTCCCCCCTAAGATGTTGCCGAAGATTGGTCTCCAGCAACGCAGTCTCGGGTGTGTATGTGTACCTATCGAGTTATTGCACGTGCATGTGTCCGTGTGAGAGAGCTCCTCGTCTCTTCTGGTATACCTGTATAGTACGTATATAATAAAAAATCACGTAGATTTTTTTTTCTAGTAGTAGGTTGGCCGCATACTATTTAGTAGTAGTGTGAGAATGGAATTTATGTAGGGCGCCATTTCGTCTGTAGCGCACCTGCGTCCCTTACGGCGTTTCATGATTCTTTAGTGCTAACTGCTAACTCACACTCACACACATACAGCACTTATACGGATGTATATATATATTATACATGTAGATATATGAGAGAGTTCATGTATTTATATTGTCCGGTTTTTTCTTCTCTCCACGGTACCTACCATATTATGCACGTGTGTGAGTTAGTGACTGTGTCTCATTTTCTTGTATACGGGTATGTTGGTGTACTACTTGCATACCTGGCATTGAATCGTCTGAAGGTACTTGGCAACAACAGGAGGAGGAGAAAAAAAAAAAAAACTCGAAACGAAAAAAAGTCATTTCGTGTGTTTCGCTGTGATTCCTACTTATTGCCACCCCTATAGCTCCACCAACTTCTACTTTGGGTACTTCGGCGATTTCGATCTTGTCCATTTGCGAAGTACTATTACTATGTAGTCGGTATTGGTGATTTTTGTTGGATTTTTTGAAATCAATGCCAAGAATTTTTTTTTTTTTGTTGGTTTATATTTATCGGCGCCACAGTGAAGATTTTGACTGTGGTGCATCGAGAAGGACAGATTCGGTTGCGGATTCAGTTTTTTGGTTAGTTCGTGGAAATTGTATAAGGTTATTAAATGAAACCTAGTGGTGTAATCGTCGATTATAGCGCGTTGCAGAATTTTATTCAAGAATCATCAACTATTAATAATGATTATACGTGTATTACTTGATGCTAATGAGCTGATAATCTTTCGCCTGCAGGAGGTAAATGATGTTTGCGAAATGAGCAAAAAAATGTACGAGTAGTTATAGGTGCCTAATTGAAAAGAAAGTATAGCATCGTTGCTTGAAAATAGCGAGTTTTGCCTGGAATATGGTGAATTTTGCCCGCGAGATAATATAATGTTTTGTATTTATACTACCAAAATAGCGCTTTCGATATGCGCTCCTGTGTCCGTAGATACTGTTTTGACTAAATGATGAAGTGAATTTACTTCACAGAAGTTCATCAAAATTGGACTGACGAATGTTATTTATCGAGGCGTATATTTTACCATTATTCACTAAATCATGCAAATTTTTATGCATTGACTTGTCGGATTGCAGACCTCATAAACCCCGACTCTTTCGATTGTCTCTTTTCGATAGATTGTGTATTATTTATTGATTGAATGCATTACTTGGAGGATGCGGCGTCCATGTCACCAATTTTGTACCTATTACTTAATTGAATTTTTAAATGTTTCTCGATAACTAACCTATAGTATTTATTTGATCAGTATTAGTGCCGTATGAGCATTTTCAGAAATTCAAAGGGTTGCTCCTTCCTCTCCCTCCCCACAAAGTAAAAAATTGTACAGGTTATAAATAACATGCATTCTATATATTGACGCGAGAAAAGCAAGCGATGGTGAGACCTTTACCTTAGTCACCTTCCCCTTCCCTTCAGCAGCCATACTATTACACCCCTTCAGAAGCGCAAATAATGAATTTTTTCCAAAAATTCAGTTATTACTTTTACGTAGATAATGTTGAACTAGCGGCGCCCAAAGGATTATCCAGCCTTTCGTGCTACTCTCGCTTGGAGAAAGGGCTATTTTGAAGTTATTTCATTGCGCATTTCTATTTAGCCATTATTCGGGTGATGAAACAAGGACAAAATGAAGAATGAGGAAAATGGTAGTTAAAAAACAACCAAAAAACTAGTCCTTGGATTGTAGGTACGATTCATGGCGAAGAATGAAAATGTGAATCATTTAAATCGCAGCCTTTCGTGAAATCAAAAGGACTAGAAAATTTTAAGTTATTTTTGGTTACGACGATGGCGCCATGTTTAGTCTTTGACTACCTAGTTGTACCCTTTTTCTGAATTTCTATATGCGCAGCAAGAAAGTGGATCCCCGTGCTTGAAGAAAAGAATGAGTCGTAAATACATCAAATAGTCGGCAGGAATAGATTTTAGAAGATTTTTTTGCAATTACTAAGTGTGACGTTTCTACAGTGATTTGAAGATGCCCAACAATAATGTCTTTTGTCGAAGAAAACGTGAAAAAGTGTCGTCATTGAAATTGTATGGTTGAAGGTGGAGTGTTATACAATATCGTGGCGCCACCGAATACAATGAAATCTAATGGCATTTTTTTTTTGTGCGCCGTATAATCAAATGCGTGTTCTGTGAAAAGAAGGGAAAAATTAAATGTGAAAAGATACAAAGGTAGAAAGTAAACATCGTCAAAGGAAACCGGAGGTAGTTTTACCTGACTAGCCCACAAATCACGAGTCAAAGTGAATTTATATGGTACCTGAATTAGACCTTGGTTCTATTTACAACCCATGAATTAGCATAATGTTATGGACAAATGTCAAATTAGTATTTTAATAAAGTTTCTCATTTTTGGCTCCATATCTCCAACATTTATATACGTTTGATTTGTTTTTACTTGAAATAAGGGCGGTGGAGTGCTAAAGGTAGCAATAGGAAATGTTTTCTACCATAATTTTTCCAAGAGTTGGGAGTACACACGACTAAATAGATATTTTACGAATTATTTTCTCTAAAATACGATTATAATATGTAGACGAAGACAAATTTGAATATTTTTTTCAGCACATTTAGTACCAAAATTAGATGCTAACTAAAACGCCTCCAAAAGTTGACACGATGAAATATTTCGCCCTGAACTATAGTTGAGTACAATTATTACCCAGCATTAAAAAAAAAAAAATAGCAACAAATCACGTTTCCAGGAAATTTGATGGTCGCGTCTTGTGAAATGAAAGAAAATTCTGCGGAAAACGTTCAGAATAGATGTTTTTAAAATTTGCCGAGAAGCGCTCGGGTATTTTTTACGAATATTTCAATGCACGAAAATATTGTGAAAAGAGAATATTAATGGCTGAAGTGACAAAAATAGCAGCAAGGGGTAACTTGATATAGTCGAATTAGTTAGTATAGGTAAACCTGGAAGAGATGTGAAAGAAAAACGTCTTCTACCTATGTATATAAAATGCATGAGAATGTTGACGAAAAAAATTAGCAGGTGAATTATCGAAGAAAAAAAATTAGTTGACAACGTTTTCTGGTCAAATACCCGTGTATCTGGCTGTCACATCGATAAACTTTTCATATTTATGACGTTCCCTTCCCTTCGGGAGAATCTGTTTTGCATTTTACATCAATAGAAATTATAATATTCCACCAACTTTCAACGACCAGAGTTCATTCATAAAATTACATTATGCTGGCATATTCCATAAAAGTCTTTCAAAAATGATGTATTACATAGACATAACACGATCCGGGACGAAGGTGGAGGGAAGGTTTCACTAGCTCCATGTCGCTGGTTCCCCACCTTCTGCAATTTGAAATTTTGACACATGTATTCGTTTGTGCTACGTTTGTGCTAGTTTGTGCTGGAATTTTCATCGTTTGTGCTGCTTTCCCTTCAGAGATATTTGAGAAAAACATTTTCAAGGTCAGTGGGGAACTAGCGACGTGCTCTTCCCCACCAAAGAGATATTGGAAATCCGAATGAGCCATTTGTTTGTGCTGGTTTGTGCTGCCATTTATTTCGTTTGTGCTGCTCCCCTCTCCCCTCCACAACCAAAACAAATGCTCATACCCTTGAATGTATGAAATTTTCAAACAGGCCAGAAAGGTTCAAAACTAGTACCATTTGTTTGTGCTACGTTTGTGCTGCCAGAATATAACAAAATCATGTGAACTCAGCTCTATGGGAGGTGTGAAGGCACAAACCAGCACAAACGTAGCACAAACAAATGTCATTAATTTCAAACTTTACAGAGTAGTTTGAGAATTCTCTATATTTAGTTGTATAAAAAGTTGTTTTGGTTGTGATGGGGAAGAGGAGGCAGCACAAACGAAAAAAATAACGGCACAAACGTAGCACAAACAAATGGCTTATTCAAATTTTTGAAATTTCAAGTTTCCAAAATATGACCCTAATTTTAGAGTTTGGTGACTGGTCATTGACCTCTAAATTCTTCGCTATTTTCACACCTCCCATAGAGCTGAGTTCACATGATTTTGTTATATTCTGGCAGCTCAAACGTAGCACAAACAAATGGTACTAGTTTTGAACCTTTCTGGCCTTTTGAAAATTTCATACATTCAAGGGTATGAGCATTTGTTTTGGTTGTGGAGGGGAGAGGGGAGCAGCACAAACGAAATAAATGGCAGCACAAACCAGCACAAACGTAGCACAAACAAATGGCTCATTCAGATTTCCAATATCTCTTTGGTGGGGAAGAGCATGTCGCTAGTTCCCCACTGACCTTGAAAATGTTTTTCTCAAATATCTCTGAAGGGAAAGTAGCACAAACGATGAAAATTCAAGCACAAACCAGCACAAACGAATACATGTGTCAAAATTTCAAAATTCAATAGGTGGGGAACTAGCGACATGGAGCTGGTTTCACTTTGAAATGTGTTTTCGTAGACAACGTCACAAGTATGAAAGTTGCATCCTGATGTTCGGTTGCTCACTTCTGTTTCTTTGTCATTTTGCTCAACTCCAAGTTAGAAATGAAAGCATTCATAAAAGTTGTAAATTCGTCAAACTTTAGTATGTGAATTCGAATTCTTGCACGTACGCGCGTTGATTTTGGTATTGTACGTATTTTTCTTCGATTCGAACTTCTCTGTAGCCGCATCTCGAATGCTGGGATGCCAAGGCAAGCATTTCATTTTTTCATTTCACAACATCAAAAATTACATTTCAATAGAAACCGAATCTATTTTATCTGAGTACGTGTTGTCGTAAGACCCAATCTTTTGTTCCTACATGCAGTTGAGTTGATGCACTCTTGAGTGTATGTGTGTGGCATTTTGTTCCGTCTTTAATTTCTTTACAAAAATTTAATTTCATAGAGAATCCAATTATCGTACATGTACAGAAGTAGTCCATACATTCCTATACATACACTCGATTGGAAGAAAAGAGCCCTTCCAAGTGTTTTAACTGCACGAAGAAAAAAATAAGATTATGTTATGGCTGAGAAAAAAAACAAAACAAAACGCTAGTGAGGAGTGCTGGTTAGTGATGATTGTACCCGATCATTTTTTATTGTTGTTTTTTCTTTGCGCTTCTAATATCATTTTTCTAATTATGATGAATCAAAAATTGATACTGAAGTACATAGAGTTGGACTATACTGTGTGTTCCCAAAATTAATATGACAAAAGTTTTGTCATCTTCCTAAAATTTCTTTAGTATAAGAGAATGGAGTATGAATCGAGTATTTTGTTGTTTTTTTTGCCGGTGTGGGGAGAGGGTTTGTGTGAAAATCGCTGAGGAAACGATTCAAATCCGTTACGAGTTTTGAAACTTTAGGTACATGTATCGATTCATTTAATTTTTTTATTTTCATTTACCTGTTACACGTTTTCTTCTACGTTTTGATTTTAATTTGATCGGAAAAAGTTTCAATTTTATGAATTTTTCAACTCTATTTGTACCTATGGGCATAATAATTCGTTATATTTGCTTTTACTCGGATACTTCGTAAAGCCGTATATGTGTTACAGGCAAATTGTGAAACTCCAACATTTAATTAAATGACTAGGCATTTAATTGAATGACGAATGAGCTTTGAACTGTACGTTTAATAAAAGGACTAGTCATTTAATTAAATGCCACAACACAGTTAGGCAGGTTGTGAAATGTTCATTCGTTTCTATCTTATCGCGCCCCCCATTCTGGTTCTTTCTTATCCTGCAGTGAAGATGGTTCTTTCTTGTCTGATTTTGTCTGCCAGTACCTATTTTTCACTCGTCCACTCGATACACATATTTTCATAATTTTAGTTCTTGTTTTGTCAGTGCAGTGAAGATGTCTAGTAGACGTGAAATTTTTAATGCAAAACTTTTAGAACGAAGTGCGAATCCGAAAAGTGTGATTTTAACAAAAGAGAAATATGAACAATTAATGACAACGGTACTATCTGTGAAGAACAATGGAAAAAAAGTGCCCGCTGATTTTTGGTTGTTGAAAAAGTATGACGTTGTGAATGTTCAAGGTGTGCACAAACTTATAGCTCCTGTATGCGATGGCAGTTCTGGTCTTCGCTTTTATCTTCATGCAGACGAAATGTTCGATGAACTTGACAAACTTCATTCAAAAATTGGACATGGTGGACGCGACAGAATGAAAAGTGAGGCAAAACAAATGTTCAAGAACGTTAGTCGGACCACAATTATCGATTTCATCGTAGGCTGCGAACACTGCGAAAAGAAGAAAGGTAGGAAGAGGAAAGGACTAGTCGTGAGACCCACAATACATTCGAACATGAATAGCAGGGGTCAGTTAGATCTGATAGACTTGCAGAGCGATCCTGATGGCGAGTACCGATTTATATTTAATTATCAAGATCATCTCACCAAATTCGTAACACTGCGACCATTGCGGACAAAGACAGCCGAGGAAGTTGCTCTAGTTCTACTGGATGTGTTCACAACATTTGGAGCCCCGTGTATTTTACACGCGGACAATGGCCGCGAATTCAAGAACAAGTTGATGGAAAGTTTGAAAGAATTGTGGCCTGGATTAAGCATTGTCCATGGCAAACCACGTCATTCGCAGTCGCAGGCGAGTGTAGAGAGAGCTAATAGAGATGTACAGGATATGCTGTGTACCTGGAGAAGCAAACATAAAACAAAGACGTGGAGCCAGGGACTGAGATTCGTCCAATTTATGAAAAACCGAGCCCTGCACTCAGGTATAGGCAGAAGCCCATACGAAGCTATGTTTGGGACGCCAGCGCGCGTGGGCCTGGAGCGTACTGGTTTGCCGGCGGATTTGTGCCATCTGCTCCAGGAGGAAGACGATCTTGAAGACGCACTGCAGGGGCTAGTTCCTAGTGACCGCTCGGATGATAGTTCAGAGGAGGATGACATCACTCCTCAATCCCCAAGTGCAGTGCTAGCTGTGCGACATGAAGCAATTGCGAGTGAACGAGCTGCTGCTGCAAAGGCAGGGTTGGTGCAGCAAGCCAAGCGTATGAAACGTGACTCGGACGCTAAATTTCCTCCACCCGATGTAATTTAATTTTATCAGAATATTTCATTTTTACAATTTGCCTGGTTAATTTTCGACATTTTATTCAGAATATTTCATTTTTACAATTTGCCTGGTTAATGTTCGACATTTTATTCAGAATATTTCATTTTTACAATTTGCCTGGTTAATGTTTGACATTTTATTAAAAGCTTAGTCATTTTAATAACTGCCTAGTCAAATTATTGAATTTTATTCGTGATTTTACAATGTGCCTGAAATCAAACGTCATTTAATTAAATGTTGGAGTTTCACAATTTGCCTGTAACATATGCACATCTTTGAAATAAAAGATGTTAGTATACCTTTATAATTTTTCGTAGTACACAGATTTTTCTCTCCTAAAATTTCGTGTTTTTTCCGTCTTACACCTTCCTTCCTCGTTCTCTGCGTTAAACGTTCGGTTGAACCGCGAAAATATTTCTCTCCAGTTTCCCAGCCGGTACACAGGTGTCATCGGGTAGCCAGAACACCGGCATCGTATTCAACCTATTTTTTTCCCTATATTTCACCGTATTTAAAAAGAAATTCCTTACGTCCATTTTCTCGAGAGTAATACAGATGCAATACAGATGTTGGGTGAAGAAAGTCTGGAAAGGAGGGGGAAAAAAAAAGGTTTCAAATTTCCAGCTCTTCCTTTTAAAGACCCCTATAACCAGCCATAGCCGTTTCTCGACGGCGGCGGTGTTTTCTACACCATTTCCAAATCGTTTTTATTATTATTACATTACAATATATGTATTTCGAATGGAAAACGACACATGCGCACAAAAAATCGGTCCATTTTTCATTCGTATTATTCGATTATAATTTTTTAGCCGCCGGACAAATAAGGGATGAAACTCGATTTAAATATGGCCATTCTCCGCGGATGCGAGAAAGGCGCAGTTATGTGAGCAGCAGCCACCCCCGAAACAACACGTCCGCGTATATAATTACGTTGAAGAACCCTCTCAAAATTCTTCGGTGGCTCTTCATGTAATACTAGGTACACATACTTCGCCAGAATGCGCGTCAAACGTGAAGAAACGTTTTTCATTTGATCCTCTAAATAAATCGGCCTGTTCAAAAAATGTACCAAAATGCGCGCAGCTGCGTATAATAATTTAATTGGAATGTTTTGCTGCAAACAGGTAGAGAAGGTTTGAATACATCAATTCTATAACCAAAGACTGTACCTTCGAATGTTGAAAAATACCCGTACAAAATAATTGTAAAGAAGGACTATCAAAAACTCATCAACAGGAATTCTGCCCTTCTGGTTTGGCCATACATAACCTTTTCAGTTTGGGTTCGTACTGCAATATCTAGTCTGACCCAAGCGATAGTTACTTCCCTATGGGCAAAATATTTTGAAAACGGATCCGTTTTATTCCGGGTTATAATCCGTTTCTGGATTATAACCCGGAATTTTCCTGTTTTCCGGCTTCCAAAACGGATTTCGAACGGATTGTAATCAGTCTTGCCGGAAATGAGTCCGGATTATTTTCCGTGAAGGCTGTTTTATGATATTCGTTGGCCCGGGTTATAATCCGTGAAACCGTTTTACAAGCGGATTTAGAAAAATTGCCCAAAAATGATCACTGATTTTAATCAGGAAATTCGTTTTACAAACGGATTTGGAAAATTAATCAAGATGACAAAAATAACTGCAAATTTTCAGATCCGATGATCGAAAATAAAAACGGACTGACAACGGATAAAATTCTCACTTTCCGGATCATTTTCTCATTTTTTGCCCATCGGGTTATACTCGTATATCTGGGGCTATTGTAAATACATCGCGAAGCCTCTTGTACCTTTTGATTTTGAAATGACAAATAAAGGCCCTATTTAATCGTGTCAAGATGAGCCTCAGGCACGAGTATTTTTTCAGTAATATTACTCCCATGCGATTATCCAAATAAAGAAATTCCGTATCAGGTTAAGGTCAGAATATTTATGACACTCATCAAATACGTATAAGTTCGGTCAATGTTCAAAATCTAACTCAAATTCTTGAAATGTAATTGGAAAAAATTTCACTTGAAGCCATGAAGATAAATTTGGTATAAGGTACTTAGAGAACAATTTTGGTAGGTAGTAATTTTTACCATTTGTTGGAAGAGAGTGGGAAAATTACCCCAAGAGTTCCTACAACTGGTTTGACATTTTTATCATACAGGGTCTTTCACAATAAACGCTCACGAGAAATATGTGGTTAGCAAGGGTCTAAAACTATTTTTTTCTTTTGTTATCGCCACCACTGCTTTCTCCCAACCATGACAATTCTCACGTGCTATGGAATGACTTAATTCGGTTTGATTTATCGAGGATAAATGTATTCTTCCAAAAAAGTATTTTTTTATAATACAAAATACGGAGTATTTTTTTAAACAGGGCTCATCAGAAAAACAAATTTTATGATTACGTGGATGAATTTTTTACTCAAAAAATGATACCACTGTATCCGTACAAACATACCAATCATAAATACACGGGGGTTCCACTACGGAAATAGGATCTTAGGGTGAAAAAAAAATTCTTCTTTCTTTTTTTATGCTCTAAACCATAAAAAATTGAAAAAATTATTTTTCACCTCAAGGTCCCTTTTTGGTATGGATACCCCATTATGAAATCGTCAGAGTAATTGTCATGGTTGGGAGAATGCATTGGTGGCGATAACAAAAGAAAATGATAGTTTTAAACCCTTGCTAACCACATATTTCTCGTGAGCGTTTATTGTGAAAGACCCTGTAGAAATTACCCCAAAAATAGTAAAAAGTACCATCTAATACAAACGCTTGAAATATTTAAAATAACTCGTGAATTGTACCCGTTTTCCAATAAAAAATTGTAAAAATCACTATTCTTATTTTTCTACGTTGGGTTGTAGTTCTATTTCAAAACTTGATAAAATTTTTCCAATATTCTTTTGACGTTTTTTAACTTTTTTTTTTTTAATGAGATTTTGTAAGAAAATTTAAAATCGCTTGGAAAAAATATAAGTTACAACCCAAGTGAAAAGAAGAATATCCCCTCATACTGCACCTCTCTTAGTCAATTGAGAGCTGAGATATTATTGAAGTTCGGGGGTTGAAAAAACGTACTATTTTTTTGCTGCCTGACTAATAATGACGTCACTAACTGTGAATTTTGACTCGTTTTACACAAGCTCCTGTATGGTAGTTTAATTATTTTTTCATTAGGTACCTTCAATTTGCATATTTTTCTTTTTTGTGTAATTATCCAAAAGGTGGAAAAGTTCATTTTCTAACATTTTTTATCCATATTATGTGGTGGACAGTTTGCAAATCGGTCGATTGGATTGTTTTTATTTATTTTTATTTGCCCAATATGTAGGCTTACTTGGTTTTCTCCTTATCGGGAGTTCCGATACATTTTTTTCGATAAGTACTGCGATCAACGTTTCAAGTTCCTCACATAGGTTGGCTGAGTTTAGAAATCCTACGAAAAGGCGAATAGTTGCCTTTAATAGTCATCGCCGCGGCGGGTTAATTAATGCGTGATTTATAATTGCGTGCGGATTGAAATAAATCAAAGTGTATAGGTAACCAGTTTTGGCATGGACGTTTTTTCTCGCCGGTGTATGTCATCAACTGCAACAACTATTTTGTTACAAATGGCGCACAGCTGTTCGTGGCAGGCGATATATGCACAGGACCCGTGGGCAGGGAGAAGAGGAGTGTAAGAAAAGAAAATTACGTATGGGCAGATAAAACCTCGAAGACGCTTAGGCATCTAAAATAGTATGTGCATTCATATTCACTCGTAATAATAGATAAGTCATTTTTTAATTCGATCAATAAAAAAATAGTGAACTTCTGTAGTTACTTCTAAAAAGTGTTGGTCCAACCCAAACCCTCTGAAATCCCCTCGACCTATTTTATCATTACCTCGCTGAGTTGTAGTTTTAAGTTATAGGAGAAAATACATATTTCTATGCAATGCTGATTACAAAGTACAGCAGTGCTATTTTTTGCATGGTAGTACGGATTTTCAACCCCCTTGATGCCCTTTTTTTTTTTTCAACACATGGGAGCTGAAATTTTATGGAATTTTTGTCCCATGAAATGAAACCATTTTTTGTAAGGCGAAATATTGGAAAATTCAAAATAAGGAGCACCCTTGGGTAAATATAGATAACATGTAGAAGACCCCAACGTGAGGAAGAAATAATGACTTGATATGGTAGAAGCAGTTACCTCGCTAAACTATAATGGCTTGATTCGAATATGTACTAAACATTTATGGAAACGTTGGGAAACAGGATATAGACTCGAGTATCTTATCATTTTCACACTAGTTCCACAACCGAAGTAAGATTGATTGAAAAAAATTATCAGTATTTTGCACACATTTTTAACCTGATTTGACTTATTTTATGATGTGTTAACATCTTTATTTTCACTCTCCCGGGACTAAATTTAGAAATTTTGCCCAAAACGCAAAATCGACTATCGATAAAAGAAACATAACGTGCGCAACACACGCTGCGCATTGCGCGCGCCGTTGTCAGTTGTCATCGAACGGTTCTTATCATTTTTTTGATAGTTCGTTAATCGTTTTAAATTTTCTAATTTTCATTACTGCATTATAGTTGTTATTTTTCATCCATTATAATAATTATCATGAAAAGATGTTAACACATTAACGATGTAACAGTGATTAACTGAAACTTGTATTTTTTTATTTTATTTTGACTCAATTTGGAATTGTTGAGCAGAATCATTTAAAAAAAAAAATTAGAAACTCGTCATCATCTAGTGGCGCACTCGTAAATTTGCTGAGGGAAGAGCTGAGTCTTGAATTTATCTTTAAAATAATAGAAATTATGCGAAAATTCTTCGCAAAGGGCGGAAAATTTTTTTATCCAGCCTTTTTTCAAACGTCCTCCTCCCCTGCTGTTGGTCATTGTGTTGGGAATGTCAATTGTTCTACTTTGCAAGATGGGAAACGGTTTAGAAGATTTTGAAATAGTTTGACCATCGAGGTTATACGTTTCACGGAAAATGGCTACATACGATCCATTATTACGAACCTTCACGAAACCATCATCATCTGCTGCGGTCAAAGCGAACGCGAGCACCGTGATGACGATTAAAAATTTCATCTTATTTTATGTTGGAGTCGAATCACGACTTGAATGATCAAAAATTTGTACTAAATGAAGGCGTTGATGTTTCATCTATTACGTCAGTATTTCTGCATGTAGGTAATTTGTTGCACAAATATGTACTTAACTGTTATTAGATACCTGCGTTTGTAATCCATCTGAATAATTCCGCGTAAGTGGAATAAACAGCGAATGTTTTATGAGTTATAGTCACAGAAATACTTTTCAGTCGTAATTTTTACAATTTGGGATAGAGAAACAGGGACAATTTGAGACTCACGGTGTATTCACACCGAGGCTGACAGCAATGCTGCGACTAATTTTGCAGCTTTTTGGCTAAATTCGTCAACACCAAGGTTAGTCGAAATTATGCTGGTGTCAGTCTAATCGTGCTTAAAGCAATGTTGGTGATTGCAAATCTTTCCTTCCGGATTTTCGTGTATCTCTTATCAGTTTATAGGCGTTGTTTTCGTTGTTAGTTATTACAGGATTATAACGTCGTTGGTGGAAATGCGGTAGGAAAATGATAACGAATTTGCAACACAAACATTCTGAAAATGCATACATGTTATGTCCTAGTCCATTCGTCGACTAGCTCCATGTCGCTGGTTCCCCACCTACTGCAATTTGAAATTTTGACACATGTATTCGTTTGTGCTACGTTTGTGCTGGTTTGTGTTGGAATTTTCATCGTTTGTGCTGCTTTTCCTTCAGAGATATTTGAGAAAAACATTTTCAAGGTCAGTGGGAACTAGCAACATGCTCTTCCCCACCAAAGAGATATTGGAAATCCGAATGAGCCATTTGTTTGTGCTACGTTTGGGCTGGTTTGTGCTACCATTTATTTCATTTATGCTGCTCCCCTCTCCCCTCCACAACCAAAACAAATGCTCCTACCCTTGAATGTATGAAATTTTCAAACTGGTCAGAAAGGTTCAAAACTGGTACCATTTGTTTGTGCTGGATTGTGCTGACCTTTTTTTTTGGTTTGTGCTGTCACCCCCTCCCCTCCAGTGAGTGTATAAGTGTTTGAAAAATTTTCAAATTTTGCTTCTGTATAAGCTTACCTCTTAGCACCTACACACTCACTAGAGGGGAGGGGGTGACAGCACAAACCAAAAAAAGGTCAGCACAATCCAGCACAAACGTAGCACAAACAAATGGTACTAGTATACACTCACTGGAGGGGAGGGGGTGACAGCATAAACCAAAAAAAGGTCAGCGCAATCCAGCACAAACGTAGCACAAACAAATGGTACTAGTTTTGAACCTTTCTGACCAGTTTGAAAATTTCATACATTCAAGGGTATGAGCATTTGTTTTGATTGTGAAGGGGAGAGGGGAGCAGCACAAATGAAATAAATGGCAGCACAAACCAGCACAAACGTAGCATTAACAAATGGCTCATTCGGATTTCCAATATCTCTTTGGTGGAAGAGCATGTCGCTAGTTCCCCACTGACCTTGAAAATGTTTTTCTCAAATATCTCTGAAGGGAAAGCAGCACAAACGATGAAAATTCCAACTCAAACGTCGCACAATCGAATACATGTGTCAAAATTTCAAAATTCAATAGGTGGGGACTAGAGACATGGAGCTTCGTCGACTTTATTACATTGTTGGAATCTTGGGGCGAATCCACCATTATGCAAGGAAGAAATTACTACAAAAATAGTAGAATATATTATCTAAGGTTATAAAATAGGTACAATAAAAATACTCGTACTAAAGGCTGTCGCAAAAGTACGTTTGCCCCCTTGATAAAATTATAAAGAACGAAGGCAATTGTTTTGTACCTATATATTCGTAGTTGACCCAATAATTTAGGCATCTTTATGGTAACGCAACTAACGCTGAAGTAACTGTTCTTTGACCAGTTCCTCAAGCGAACTTCGTTGGTGATGTGAAGATCGGGGGTGACGGTGGTTTACACTGTCGGAGCTGAAATCAATTCCCAACCCCAGAAAATAAATTTAACCCCTTCTTCCCTACAGTGCAATGAAAATCAACTATGATTTTGATTCAGCATTGTTCTAAACTCTGATAATTTTTTTAATTTTTTCATCTCTCTACTCATCTTATTGTCTTATCAAGCGCCCATTTTCGCACTCGTATGAAATACGCAGCTTACTTTCTGCGCTTGTGAAATATTTTTTTTGGGTCGGTATACGGGTATACCTTTTTCCAGACGATCACATCGGCTAATCAATCCGACTAGCGACTTCCACTCTCGAAAGTTTCGACACGAATGACGAATTTGTTAGGCTACTCTAATTTGCAAACGCATGTCGACCATCGAAATTAGAAAATCACTTGTGACGTAGTACATCCAGTCACTTGCCCTCACCTTTCTGCTCGGAGTATTAATTTATACAGTTGACTCGGGCGGACATTTATCGAATGATCAAATCTCGTAGGTACCCAATACGTACAGTTGGTGTGGCATGAGTGATTTTTTTTTCGAATCACTTTTTGAGTACACGTATAAGTAGTAAAACAGTTTGGAGAGTGAAATAGAGTCCATATTTTAATCGTCGTTGGAAAGTTGTTTGAAGCTTTGTTTAGTGTGTGGTACCGATTACCTTGTGTAGATCTGCATAATTGATGCAGTCGCAGTTCCTACGCTGAAAATAATTTCCTGTGACATCTGGCGGAGATGTAGTTTACACCCTGATATTATGTATAGGATATGGAATTAGCTAAATCATTTCGGACAACAGAAGGTTGCTCGGCGATATGCAGATACTGAACGAATTTTCTTGGCTGGTATTTGAAATTAAAATGAGATTCAAAAAATTTCTTTCTAATTTGCGTCTCATTCAAATGGGGAAGAAATGAGTCAATTTCTAAGTATTTCTAGTTAGTTGTAGCTTCCTGTATTATTATTTTGTGGTTTCGTGAAAGATTTCTCATTTTATTGAGGAAAAGAAAAGATTGAAAAAGGCTTATTTCGAATTTCTTTCGATAATTTCCAAATTTTTTTGGGAGGTATAGGTACTTGCAATTTTTCTATTGAACTTGAAAAATTCCGTACTTAGTTGTCCCATGCCTCCGAATGAGTGGTCAATGGAAGGAAGTTCGATGAAAACTTGATACACATTCGTGGTTGATTTTCAAAATCGCGATAGAATTATGATTCTACTTGTTGTCCGTTTTTGTTTACTCGCGGATGAGAAAAAATTCAATTTAGAGGGTCTGAAAAAGTTATTTGTACCTTGAAAATTCTTTCGAATTGATAATTCCTTGTTTAGTGAGCAGCTGTGTACGGTATCTAGTTTCTTGTTTGCATCTTCAGTCAAAAGCCCCTCGTCATGTAAACTGAAAATAACTTTTCGTATTCAAGTATTACCTTACTCATCTTAGCAAGACCCTTTGCCCTATCAGTTCCTATTCGAAGTTATTGGATATAAAAAGCAATAAAAAAACGTACTTACATTGACAGACAATCTCATCAGTAGGTACTGCAGTCTGTATTAAAACCATGGGGTCTGAAATTGAATGTTAACACTAGAAAATCCAGGTTTTACTGGATTACTCGAAGGAGCAGATGGCGTCATATACGACGCCACAAGAATAACCTCGAAAGACCAGGCGGCGTCGTCTGACACAAGTCAGGGGTTCTCAAAATATTGGTTCTTTGAAAAATCAATCTCTAAATTTCGAGTGGCGTCGTATATGACGCCACCTGGTACTTCTAGTGATAATGAAATATTTTCCAAAATGAAATTTTATCAATAAAATATTTCGAAAAAGTATTCAATAAGTTTTTAAAGATCGCTCTTCAATTTTATTTCGTATTCCTTCGCAAATATTTTGTGGAAAAGGTGGACGTGGTGTGCGTGCGAATTTAGAGTATAACAGCAATTTTTATCGCATTAATTTATGTTACCAAAACACCTTTACGTTTACGTTCTTTCTGTATAAATCTTGAGGGTAGTGGATGGTTTTTTTCTCAAGTACTCGTATTATAGATTGCCATACCCTCAGGTAAACAGAGACACCGTTACAGAACCTGTGAAATTTTTTCCTTCTGTTAATTTTTTTTTTTTTTTGCCTCGAAGGACTATTTTTTTGTTGCCCACTCGGAGGACTTCACACATTTAAAGATCGTCTACACTCTATGATTACCAGCCAATTCATCTTTGACGTTTTAATCGTGAACTTATTCTTCGATAATTTATTTACGTGGTAGATAACTATACCTACTTTTTTTTTTTTGTGTATAGATTTCAGAATGTTATGTGGTGTTTTTTTCTTCGATTCTGTTCTCGCATTACGGTGGCATTTTTTACAGGTGCTTTTCGATAGGCTTGGTCTATGATGGTCGGGTGTAAAAGTATAGGCTTTTTGGCCTTGCTCACAGAAATTGATCCGTGGGAACTGTAATTCGCTTTGATTTTTTTCCACCTGCTTTCTCAAACCACCAACTGCGGTGTACAACATCTACATCATCTTTTTTTTTTATTCATCTCTACTCGCTCGCACCTTTCATCTTTTTTTTTTGTTTGTAGTATTCTCCGTCTCTCATTCGGTCCTTTGGAATGTTTTTCTTTTCACCATATCGTGGTTAATTTTACGCGCCCATTATTCTAACCCACTACTTTTTATTTTAGTCTGTTTTTATTTTCAGTGGAGGAGCTGTCATATTTGGTTAATTTTTGCCTCAGTGCAACCCTTGAGAGATTTTTGAGAGTGAAAATTGATGAAACTTGGTAGCGAATAAGCTCAGCATTTTTTCATTTTTGAAGATCTAATTCGGTATGATTGTGAAATGTTTAAACGCGGCTGCGCAACTCCTCAGAATATGCAATAGAATAAACCTGAAAGCCTGGCCATATTGAAGAGTATTTATTTGAAGTATAATTCACGAGTCCGATTCTAAAAAGTGCTGATGTATTTTAGTGGAAAGGAATGTCGCTGACGCCTGTAAAAATGTGTTATGTGATTTGTCATACTAACGTAGTATACGTTATTGAACCAAAATCAAAGCATTGACCTATGATACAAAATATTTGAAAATTGTTGAGTCAAACAAATTCAGAGAGTATTTACTATTTGTGGATAACGACTCAAGATTGGCTCTATAGTTTGATATAAGCAGCCGTGGAAGAAAGAGTGTGAGTTCAACTAGCTTTAAGTAAGGTTTTAGGTCCTTATAAAACACTAAATTCCTATCCTAGGATAAGTAGACTCCGAAATGATGCGACTTCCATCGATTTGTTTTTAGAGAATACCTATATGTATAGTCTATTAACCTGTTCTTGGTTACTTGGAAGAGAGATCGTTACTCTTGTAATTCGATAGTCGTAACAAGATCGTTTGAAAATGATCATAAAAATGAGAGTATCTTGTCGAGGAACTCATTCGAACGTGTACTTTTTTTAAATAATTTTATGGCGCATTAAATAAACGATGTTGAACTTTTCCTCCACTTTTCAAGTTTTTTTTTTTTTACTATATCTTTTCAAACTGGACATGTTATGCTTATCGTTTTGTCGTGGAGATTCTTATAAAAGTAACCACCAACTCGTTTTTTTTTTTTTTTTCATTCTCAACTCAATTGTATACCAATCCACATTAGTGGGTGATAACATCGAGGATATAAAGTGTAAAGCGAAGAAAAAGTTAACTTTGGTCTTGCTGTAGTTTTGCTACAGAGATGGAAATAAAAGGATAGATGAGAAACAATGGCTCCTTCGTAGATGGAAAAGAAGACAGCAACAGTGTTTTCGTGTCTGTACGAGTACGTAGGATTTCCCGACAACAAAAAAATTTTTTCTCTCACCATTTACGGTATGGTGCCAGCAGATTGAGCTGTGGGATTTTTCGCGATTTACATTGTCACGTGGGGGTCGAGTGGCGCCAAGTCGTTATTATTTCTCTGAGAATTTATTCAAATATGTTTTTTGTGGCATATGGATGATGATCAAAGTTCTGATGTATAATTGGTAAAGAGATGCTCGAATCTGCGACCCGTTTCGCTCTACGTCGTCATTTATACGCATTTTGGAGCATTTTTCACTTTTTTTCGGCTTTATCTCACTGGGCGAGAGCCGCCGCCAAAAACGGCCTCCGGACTTGGGTTCAGCGACCTCGAAAATCCCCCATACCAGTGCTCAACTTACAAATTTATTCCCTGAGCAGAAATCAGGGAATGCAAAGTTTTTGAACATATTTTCTATTGGGATAAATTTTGGATCAACTGAAATATATCAGCAAATTATCGAATTACCTATATCTGTCTCTAAGCTACTGAATTATGAAAAACATTTGGCTAAAAAAATCAGTGTTCATTGGGATATTGCATATTTCAAAATAATCTCCGGATAAAAATCAACATCAGGTATCAGTCATCAAATTTACCCAAAACGTGTGTAATTTATTCTAATTCTCATTTTAAACCAAGTTTGAATTATCAAAATGAGGAGAAAGTATCAGTAAATCTTTTAAATATTTTGGTAAAGATTATTTTCGATTATATTTAATTATAGTTCTTCAGAAAAAAAAAAGTTATCTATTTTAAAGAAAATTGAATGAAATTTTTTTGATGTAAATTGTAAAGTTCAACTTCGTAGCTGAATAACTGGAAAAGTTCTGTATCAAATCGATTGAGCTGAAATTCGTATGATATTTAAATACGAGACTCATAAATTTACTACTTATTCATGACTTTGGATTGTTATATTGTTGAATAATTCTGTTAGAATAATTCTATAATGATTTCAAAAAAATTATTGATTGGTAGATATTCCTTTTATAGAGATAGACATGGGGATTTGATATGTCAACGTTATGTGATGCCCCTATGAATAAAGCCGAATAGATGAGAATTACTTCACCAGAATGTACATAATTGAAGTGATAGTAATTTTCATACTCGTTCATGAACGCTGTGGATTTTTCGATGTTAGTGGGAGCGAATGGTTTCCCGTTCTGCATTTTGTGGGTCGCTGATGTCTGTCTCCAAATCTAGTAAATGTTATCACGAACGTAGACAAAAAGCTTTATTTTCGATTTGATGATAATTTTAACCTTATGAAAGATGAATGAAAATGAAAGAGAGCGACTTTGTTGAATGATAGTAGGTAGCTACTAGCTACACATCGCTTAATAATGGTCCTTTGATCCCAAAAGATACGTATAAACGAAAGTGGGCACTATAAATGTGTATCGTTTTGATGGTCACTAATTGTATCATCGAGTCAGATTATTTATTGAACCCCGGTAGTATCTGTTTTCATCCAATTAAAAAACTATACATATACCCTGGGAATAATATATGTTCTAATCACCCTCCTCTCTAGTCAACTATATATCGTTTCATTCTCACTCGCAATAAAAATCATAAACTAATCAAAGATGCGGGTAGCTATAGAATTAACAAGTTTCCCCCCCCCCTCACATTCTTCTACTACTCCTTCTATCAAACTTTTTTTTTTATTTGTATATTAACATCGAAAGATTTTTTAGAAGACCAGATACTGTTGCTGACGATACATAATATAATAAATGTGCCTGCGAGGAGAACACCTGCGTTCGATATTATATGCATTTTTTTTCCCATTCTCCATTACCGTTACACAGCTATAATGCGGTTGGCGAAGATCTGACATCATACGCGGAATCGATGCCTTGAGCCCCTCTTGTGGACTTCTCTCCCTCTTGTGGACTTCTCTGTCCGTTTCACTCGGTTTCTGTACAGTTTTTCTGGCTGCGTGTCAGTCTCTTCATTATCACCCCTCTCGTCCGGCATACATCCTGACTTATTTCTGGTCCTCGACCACCTCACCTGGATGCGTCTGCCTGTCTTTTTCTCACTTTCCAACATCTTGGCGTAATTATTCGTCTTGGCGATTCAGCGAATTTTCTCACGGCCACGTGACAACTCTGTAGACAGGCGCCACTCAGAATGTGGACTGGACGCGGAAGTTGGAAGCAGAAGCGATATAAGAAATATGCACGAGTTTGCCGAACACCGGGCTCGGTGAATGCATAATTGACTTGGAACCAGATGAAGCTGGAAATTTATTTTCCAAAAAATAGTCAACTTTGTTCGTGGGAAAAATTTTGTCCGAAACCGGTTCGTCATTTTGGCAAGATATTTTGCATTTTGATCGGTCGTTTTGGCAAATTATACCTAGTGCCAAAAAAAAAATGGGGTACATGATTGGAGTTGCAAACCGAAAACGTAGTAACCCAAAAAGTAGCGAACATAATTTCAACTAGGGTAGCTTGGTATAGTTTGTTTTAACTTTTGAGAAATAGGGTAAAAATGAAATATTTTATGGGAGATACTTTTTTACTCAAATTACCCCTAGCAAGAGGTCTGTCTATTTTTAAATTCTATGTTTCATTATTTGAGGTGTTGAATCTGTGAAAGTAGAATATATGGGTAGTGAAGTGGTGCTGTACGTGTATATCAATGTTGCGCCAAAAGTGAGACAAGAAATGCTTTTGTAACATTGATCCGTGTATGTTTCTGTGTTTAGAAATATGTTACCTAATCCTACCTGAATTATTTCATGCGAAATGGTCAAAATACGTCATCGCTGTTTCCACAAAAATCTTTCACAAGCGTAGTCAAAAACAAAATTGTCTTTATTGTTCTTGAAAAAAATTGAATGAAGAAGTAAATCAGTATTAATATTTTTCGTATGCGTGTGCATTCGAAGGAAGTACGTAATTATCGTTCATGCCGAATAATAAATTCGATGTAGGCAGTTTTTAATGGCTTCTAATTGCTGTATCCTGTTACACACGTTTACTCGATATTTTTGCTGTCTATCGTTGTTGATCCGTCGGCATTTCATCTTCTCGTATTGTTAATTTGTTAAAATGCAAGGAAGAAAGGAAAAATCTGGGAAAGAGGGAAATTAGAAACACGATAATTCTAAAATAGGTAGGTTCTATACATATATATTTTTTTTTTTTTTTAACACTCGAAGGGATGGAATAAAAACCAGATAAAATACCGTTTGTGCGGTTAAAGTTACTGGGGAATAAGAAAATGAGACGGACAGATACTTTTTTAAAAAGAGAACAAAGAAAACAGAGAGGTAAAAGTGGGGAAAAAATGAAATAAAATAAACCACGGGGGTGACCACGAAGTGTACCACACAGGTGCGATGTGGCTCTTGAATGTGCAGGTGTGAAGCGTAGGCTGATATGCAAGTGGATCGCTAAGACGTGATTCCTGCCAGCTTGCTTCAAGGTACGATATCCATTTCCGTTCCTATGTGTGTACGAGTATACGAGTATCTTCGTCTTCCCATTATTTTTGTCTTCGGGTGCACCCTTCTGCTTCTCAGCTGCATTTTATGGCTGTTGCTACTGATGCACATATTGTCTCGGTGCCATATTTGTAGCTAACTATATGGTGTAGGTGGGAAACGCCAAAACTGTTATGGAACCTTGTTTTTCTCTATTACTATCGAATTGTCTTGAAATATTCGAATGCAATTTTAGATGAAAACTCACCTTACGGGAGACAACGGGATAAGGTTGTATATTATGAGATATGAGCTTAAACAATATTGTAGCCACTATAGCTATTTGAGCTATTAATCTAACTCCAAAATACTGAGATTTTATGTACCCCCTCTCATTATGATAAATGAATACTGGCTATTGCAGCTTCATCTGGTTTCTGAATCCGAGAAGAAAAAGTCTGGTCAAAATTTCAGTACGGTTCAATTTTCACTTTCACCCCATAAACTCGGATGCGTAAGTTGCTGATGATTTTATGAATTTCAAAAAGATTTGTTTGAAAGACTCGCCGAAGTCAGGTTGATACTCGTATACGTATGTACTACGTTGAAGTTGGAAAATTCACTTTTCTCACTTTTGCAACAGTCGCACGGTTGCAAGTACCAGCAGAAGCAGGTGCGTAGTCGAAAAGCTGAACCTTAAAATGGGAAAATTAACCAACAATCTGAAGGAAGCCGAGAAACAAATTACATGGCTCATTTGTTTTGTGTACCTTCATAATATGTATTTTTTCAGTGGTGAAGTGAGAGGTACAGAATGAGAACGGAAAAGGTTAATTGGCTGGGAGTTTTTTGTGTGCAGCATCGAAAGTGTTATCAGGTGCGAAAGTTTGGTAGACAAACATTAAAAGAATCGATTTACATACGTGTGATATTTTCTATAAGGGTAAAGGGTTGGCATGAGGTGTCTTTATTTGTAGACGTCGGTGCCTTTTTTTTTTCTTGTCTCCAAGGAGGAGCGTATTTTGGTTTTCTTATTATGCCTCGTCGACAAAACAAACACTCGTAAAGGATGTCAAATTATCCTACATCCATTTACTTTTTGAACCGGTTCAGGGCACTGTGCAGAAGTCAATTTAATGTGCATGAGGGATAAGAGTCATCCTTTTTTTATTTGTTTCATTTTTCGATAAATACGAGTAAATCCCGTCGGTTATAAAAGATCGGAATACATTTCAGGAAATGAAGAAGTTTTGAAAAGACAGTTGCAGCAGTGCATATCTCTGTTATTGAAGCTGAAAGTTGGTGTTTTTGTTTTTGGACAAATTTGAATATAATCAACTTCTCGGTTTTTGATACCAGATTTTCGTTTTACATATGAATGCCGCATTATCTTTATTTTATTAAATTCGGATTTGCCATTCTTGCATTTTCATTACTCGACCGTATTCGGTAGCAGAATTGATTGCTTCTTGGAGATGCGAGTAGGTTGATTGGCCTGTGATGCTGTGAATTTATGTGATTTGATGAGACATTCATTGTCGAGCTTTGGTCGATAATATGTCGCTATTACTCGTAATATAACGCAGGAGAAGTTGAGTACGAAATATCCCTATGGGCAAAATATTTTGAAAACGGATCCGTTTTATTCCAGGTTATAATCCGTTTCTGGATTATAACCCGGAATTTTCCTGTTTTCCGGCTTCTAAAACGGATTTCGAACGGATTGTAATCAGTCTTGCCGGAAATGAGTCCGGATTATTTTCCGTGAAGGCTGTTTTATGATATTTGTTGGCCCGGGTTATAATCCGTGAAACCGTTTTACAAACGGATTTAGAAAAATTGCCCAAAAATTATCACTAATTATAATCAGGAAATCCGTTTTACAAACGGATTTGGAAAATTAATCAAGATGACAAAAATAACTGCAAATTTTCTGATCCGATGATGGAAAATAAAAACGGACTGACAACGGATAAAATTCTCATTTTCCGGATCATTTTCTCATTTTTTGCCCATCGGGATTGAGGGTCGAGTTTATAAAATAAGAAAAATGTACGTACGTTCTGCTTGTGAAAATTCCATTCTTCTTCTTTTTCTCGCACCTGTACCTTGGGACTGTAAAAAAGCTGACCAGATCTGGGTATATTTTCCAAATACAAAACATTATCGACTATATGTATTTAAATGAGAAAGGTTACCTATCTCTTCTTATTTCTACTCACGTATTTGAAAACGGTCGTCCATTTCCCACAGCGAGAACCATATGAATGGAGGGGGGGGGAAAGAAAAGAGAGACCCAGGTATGCGTGTGAGAGAGAGTGAGCGACGGGGATAATCCGACACGGTAAATGTTGAAAATTGAACACGTGTTATAAGGTTGTTTTGTTGTCTTTTTGAGATCTTTTTAGGAGTGGTCCATTCTCGCCGCGGTATTCCTCGTTCGAGTTTGTGTGAGACGCTAAAACCAATAAATGGTAGCCGATGCTAAAAAATCTTTTTCAACCAGACTCGGATGGTATGGCCGCAGAGCCACTTTATCTGCCGCTGGATGGAATGTACGATCGGCGCCTTACGGTCTGCTAACCACCTGCATCCAATTCTATCCGCAATCCTTTGGTCGACCGGTTGCGTTTGAACGTTCACGTTCGATGAACCGGTTTACGTGCATGTATGGCTACCTTGACGAGCGAAGCGTTATAGTGCCAAGATTCTACTTCATCGTTTTTGATGGTTATTACATTTTGGCGATTTGTCACGTCCGTCGAGAATCGATTGCGTCGGTGGAAAGTGACTTCCAACGTACTGAAGAGTTGGATGAGTGATTTTGGTTTTTGTATCTTGATAAAGGGGTTGATGAGTGGAGTTGACGTGGGAATGATGCAAGATGTTGTACTTACCTGGGATTATTCTCGAATATCTGCAGTTACACTCTTTGACTCTTGAGTCCTGTCATCTGTGTGATTTGTCATCACTGCTTGATGGTGGTTTAGCCGAATTGTGGTCAAGAGTGAAGGACTACAGTTTTCAAGGTTCTATTTTAGCCCAAAAAAAAAAATAGCAATCTGGCCGATTTTTGCAAGTTGCTCCTGCTGCTCCCCGCTTCCTAAAGGTCGCGATCTAAGCTCAGTAAAAATTTTTAGCGGATCCTTTACCGGGAAGATGAGGGCGGCAATTGTGAATTTATAATTCTTTTTTCTTCTGGTGGAAAATCTTTTTAGAATTGGATTAAAAAGAAATTATCTTAAGACACAGTTTTTCGTTGGCTTTTTTCTATGAGATACCGGGTCGTTTTAATCAGTTTGAATCCAGTTCGGAATAATACGAGTACATTTTGCAGAAATGGCTTTCTCTCAGTGCCATCAGTCTTTGAAATTTTCGAACGAAGCATCATTTTACCCTTCAGCCTAGCTGATGGTAGGAAAAGTTAATCAGTGTACATGTGAGAGGTGACTGCATTCAGAAACAAGGCTTAGCCGAGAGTCGCTCACGAATAGATATCATAAAAATATAAGTACCTTCTTCAATTCATCTCCATAAGAAAAGCCATTTTTCGTTGGTTTTCCCTGCGTGAATGGTTGACATTTTTTTTACTTACTTGACGCCATTTTACGAGTGAATTTTTTAACTTATGAAACCGCTTGAAAAAAGAAAAATTGTATTTCGCACTTCGATAAATTATTTGATGCGTCAGTTGTTGGCAATGTCGAATTTTTCTTAGTTAAGTATACCTAGTTATTGAGGTACTTTTTTTTTTAGCTTGTAAAATGGCAGATTTATCGCTGAACATACCTGTTTCTATTTATATTGCGGATCTTGCCATAAAAGAAAGAAAAAAGGCTATTAAGATGACACGTAAATGCTCAAATTCGCTTTCGCCATTAGAACACCTGTGAGCAATTTCTGTTTTTTTTTTTTTTTTTTTTTTTTTTTTTTTTTTTTCCATCTAAGCTTCGTCGTTATAATTATAGCGTTCAATGAATTCTTTTTTCGTGGTAGATATGTTGTTAACCATCAATTTAGAATTGGAATTTCGTGTTGTCGACCGACAAGAATCAAAAAATGTTGGAAGGATTTCTTTTTCTATGTTTTCAAAATATTACAAATCTGTTGACTGTTACACCATTTCTGTGTGATTCAACTGGATTTTCGAGATATCTGATTGAGTAAATTAACCATATTATTTTTTTTTACTGAAAATTTGCATTCTTTTAATTGGATAAAAAATAGACCACCTCAAATGACTTATAAAAACCTGGTTTTTGAAATTTTCACGAATTTTTCATCTCAAAAACTGCTCAAAAGTTACATGACCGGAAAATGAAGTTGTTCTCATTGATCAGAGCATTAAATTACATAAATTTGCATTGCGTAAATTTATCTATTTATGGTTGCGGGTCAGTGGCAGTGGAGGGTGCGAATGCTAGGTTATATAAAAAGTTAGAAAAACACGGTTTAATTTTGGATGCACTTTAGCGACTGTGGTAGATTGCTTCTAGAATTTGAGTATTGCTCCAAATGACGTCACATCAGTTGATCTGAACATTACATGGTTCTGCGCATGCTGCGTTTCCCTATAATTGCCACTGACTGTTGCGAACAATCAGAAAGTGAAATTTTGAAGTTACATAAGGAATATTGCAATGATTTAATTTCTAGTAAAAAAAAAAGTTATTAGCTTCGTTAGTTGAAGGTTTTCCCGAAATCATATTTATTTTTCTTGTGAGAGAGTAAATGACCTTCAAAAAATTATGTCACCTGATTTGGTTCTTTATGTACCAGAAAATACTACAAGCAACGTGACAATTTCTTTGTGTAATCCACGTTTTATTTTTTTGAGACTATAAATAATCTCTTAAACTATGTACTATAAAGCATTAATAATACTTCATTACTTGGTGCGAAAAATCGCCCGTGGAAGACATGAAATCCTTAACGGGTTCGATGGTACATTGCTATTATTATTTCTTTTTTTTGGTACTGCAGGTGTGCTCCGAGTGCAAAGAAAACCTGCAACCGCATTTTATATTGTTGAAAACTTTATTAAACAATTTACATGCAGCACCTTCATAATGCGTTTGTAACACTCGTAAAATATTTATGGGTAAATGATCGCTTATGACTCATTAGCTAAAATTAGTGGAAACCGAGGTTATAAGTAACTTATTATTACAATTGGCTGCTGTCGTTATTAGTGTCGTTACCCAATAAATTTTAATGATTGTGTGTATTTCGCTTCCAAATCCCACTATTTTATCCACACTCGCGCGCAATACTAGCACATTTATCAGTTTTTGTAATGAACATTATTTTTTGTTTGTTTCAGGTATGTGTTTCACGAGAATTCAATAAATTTTTGGGGTATTAATAGCTCGTCCGGGTTACAGGTAAAAAATTAATTCTAAATGAACCTCTATTTGAAAAGGGTTTCGTATTTTTATATTTTTATTATCGTGCCTGCAGTTTAGAAAGTACCTATACTTAGATATTACAGCACCCAGACTTTTTAGTAGGAAATCAAGTGAAGTAGCTAAGTTCTACTTAGACCTGATGACGAACATTATGAGCATCCTGTCACGATATCACTTGACCCTCGTACTTTCATATTTTGTCGTAAAGCTTGTGCCTACCAAAATAGCATGTACTCGGCTAGATAATGAACTCGTATACCATAAATACCGTAATTATCAACGAATTGCATTATTCGAAAATCGAAAGAGAAGGTAATTAGGAGTAGACTCAGTCGGCTGTACTTTAGTGCTCTGCATATACACACACACACCTTTAACTGAATCACTTAATAACACCTGTTGACTTGACACTCGGACCGTGAAATACAAAAAATTAGCTTTTAAACGCATCCTTTACCCCTTGCTTGACTGGTGTTTGTGTGTGCGTGCTGTACACGTATACCTGTCTCCAATGCTAAGCCAGATTGCATAGGAACAATGTCGTCTATTTAAACAATTTGGAGTTTTTTTTCTTTTCGTTAGTTTTTTTTTTTTTTTTGTTTTATCTTGACTGGCAATATTAAACCGAACAGATGTTTTGTACTGAAATTTGTCAAAAGGTACCGACTTTTTGCCACTTCGACGCTCATAAACAAAAATATGTTGGAAACTATTTATTGTTCTCTTCTCGTTTGCTTCATCTTTTTACCCTTCAGTTTTTCACAATGTTCTACCCAATTCGATGAATTTTAATTTCAACTCGAAAGCGTGATTCTCAATCGACGACGCCGAAGTTAATTAAGCGTGTCAATGATGTGTATTTAGGAAATTAAAATCCTTTAAAGAAATGAAACAAGTCAATTAAAATAAAGAAACACTCGGCAAATCCCAAACCCATTTTCTGTCCAAAGTCACAACACCTGGACAATACACATAATAGTAGGAACCGAGTAGACTATGAGAATGAACATATCAAAATGAAGTCTTCGATTGGGACTATAATTTGTTACCTTGACCAAATGGTAGATTTTTAGTAAAAAAAAAAAAAAAAAGTGGCCTCCACAAAAACCTAATCAGGACATGAAACTTGAAAATAGCTGTTTATAATAAGCTGTCCTCCATCTCCATGTTAACATCTAGAACAAATGAATCTTGATTTTCTTGAGATTATAAAAAGAAAAAAAAAAACTTGATTAAATTTAAATCCGTTAGACTTTAATGGTGAGAAACGTCTTGATTTTATATTTATGCACGGTTTTTCATATTATTCACCTCGTTAATCGGTTTTTTGACCAAATTAGGTGGAAAAACTGGATTATAATTTATTGGTTGGCATAGGTGCATTCCTACTGAAGGCAGGGAAATCAATACTTGAGATTCTCGAGAAATTTAAGTTGGAAAAGTTTCATACTTGATCATTTTATCAGTGATGCGAAGAGTAATAACTAGGAGTTACCTCTTTCGCGCTCATCCAAAGAAAAGTCGACTTTGTTTAAGCTAAGAGGATTGTCTGAAGAGTTCTTGCACACCCTCTATAAAGCGAAAAACGTCTGGGGACAAAAAAGTTAAACTGGAAGGAATAACAATGCATGTACTACACTCATTTGATTTACTATCGGATAGTACCTACATGTAGTTCATCCATTTATGGGGCCGCGAGCATGAATTCTGATTTTATCATTTTGTGTTGCGCTGAGACAAATTTCAATGGTAATTTTTTTACAATTTGAACTGGAAGACTGGGACAGTTCAAGATTTGTAACAGAAATTACTACACAAATAGTGAAATATGTTATCTAAGATTGTATAAACAGTACTATATAAATATTGGAATATTCACAATAATTAATAGTAATTTTCATCACTGTGATGAGAAAAGTTTCTATTCTATTTACTATAATTAGTACTATCCATTTCTCTCCGTGTAAATAAGCCACTATCTAAGACAAAAGTTTAAATCGCACACATGTATGCGAAACGCTATTACGAGTATGTTATGACTTATGACTGACTTCCATAACTGGTGATTTTGTTTTGATATAATTTGAAAGAAGCTTCAGAGTAGTGATAAGGGCAGGAAGACAAATCGAGTTTCGTTTATAATCGTGAATTTCATTATGGGCCTAATACGAGTATCTATGTGTTTTTCAAATTTTACTGTTGGCACATTTTATAGCTTGTATCTATAAATTTTTATTTTATGTACCCACATACACGTACAATAATCTTGTTGCTTTAGAGCAGTCTCGAATTCGTAGTGTGGTCCACAGAGAAGTGTCCACCTGCGATTGTGGAGTACGATAAATGCCTTGGAAAAATGTGGTTAAGTGGTCGATTTCGATTTTATTGGGGGTTAGTTTTTAAAGGCACTTCGCTCGTATCGTTTTGACTGAAGAAGTGTCGAGTTCCCCATTTAGATTTATTGTTAGATCTTTTTAAACGGCGATAATGTGTGGCTGGTTATTGTGAAGAGGCATTCGTGCTGAAAAATGAGCCAATCTCTTTCTTTTTTTTTTTTTTTTAATGGCTGTAGGTATGCATGGACCTTTACAAGTGTTGATAATCGATCACAAAAGTATACAGTTTTCCAACAGTTGGACTACCGCATTGTTGTCGAACTCGAACCCATCGATTTTTATTTATAGGTGCGTTTTCGAGTATCTTTATACTCGTCGTCAATTGATGTAGCCAACAAGGAGGGGTGGTGATGGAATGATGAACGCTGAATAAGGTGTAGGTATATGTATTTCGCGTGAATAAATGAAATGATTCGTATTGTGAAGTAAATGGAATGGAAGCCTGATATTATAATTTTAGCATGCCTCGAATAGGGTGTTTTTGGTGTTCTTTCATCTGTTCTGCGAAAATTTCAATAACTTTTTGGTAAATATTTAAGGTCTGTTATTATTCCGTTTTGAAAATAGAGAAATCAGATAACTGAGATTTGGCTTGCTTGTGGATTGGAGATTCCTGAAATTTAGGGGACTGCATGCAGTAGCTTTGAGATCCAGGTGCTGCTCTGCTAAGGCGTGGACTGAGTCCATTTTTGTATCACTCGGTGGTCAAAATTGAAGTCTCATGAGCTAAGATCGTATGAATTCACTCAATCTCAGATTGCTCACGTTCTAGAGGAACTTTTCGTGGTATAAAATTTGACCGAGCTGGTTTCCTCGGGTTCATGTCGCCGACCCATACAAAATTTATGGAAGCGATTGAGCTGGATGAGAATATTAGTACCTTTGAATTTATGTCAGTCTTTTTATTTCTATCTGGTCTCTTTTTTTATTCACGTATACATGAAAGTTTACTTAGATCATTCAGAAATTGCTAGCTCTGATACGAGTCGTTGAGATGAAATTTTTTCCGCTGTTCACTGAAATATCAAGAAAAAATCGAAATCTTTCCTAATTATAAAATGATTAATTATTTTTCTTCGTCTTTTCATATCGGAGCTTTAAAATCATACGAAATATCACAATTCTACTATAATATGCAATGTCAAGAGTTCAAAATTATGTACTCGTATTTCAGGATAAATCAGAAATTCGTTGCTCTTTTTTGCCTTCCGCCAACCATAAACTCGACGATAGAAGCTAACGACCTGAAGTAAAGGTTACTTTTCGAATATTTTGATGCTGGTGCTTTTTTCTGTCGACTGCATTGCAGTGAACGTATAATTTCGAGACGCCTTCACAGCATATCTTCTTCGGCTAGCTAAGGTGTTTTTCCCCGCTGCTAATAATATTATGATAATACTTCACGTAACGTAATTATTGAATTGGAGAATTACCTTTCAACGAAACGCCAACGTCTTATATGAGCTGCTAAGCTATAATTATTGGCCGAAATATCGAATTATATTATATACTGCAGCCTTTCAGAGGTTTATGAATGAATTACGGAAGTGGTAAACGAGTTCGATGGTCTCTATTTATTGAACAAAGGGTGTATATAGATATGAATCATTTTGTGGTCGATAATAATTACGGAGTTATGGAATTCTGGAGAAATATAGTAGGTGGTCGCTCCGTCGCTGGATATTAATTTCGAGGAGAGAATGTGTAATGGCGAGTGATTATATGTTCCAGACTTTTATTTTTGTCTATTAACAACTAATAGAGCTATTATTTGTGTACCTGCCAATCCTGATTATGAATATTTAATATTCATTCCTCAGTATATATTATGTAGATGAAAATGTTTGTAGAAAGACGATCAGGCACTTAATGGAAGGGCGGGTGTAAATCCGAGCAAATAATATTATACGCTAAAATAAACCGAAATATTTTTAATTGTACTCGTAGTCCTCAACAGATTCCCCTTTGATGGAATTATATATGTATTTCAATTTTTTTTAAATTTAGGTTCATTTTCCCATGGCAACACTGGGTAGCATGAAAATTAGGTAAATCCAACAAAAAAACTATCACCTTTAACGTAGATAAAGAGGCGCTGACTTTTAAAAATTTACGTGGGTGAGAACATTTTTGCAAAATATACCCCTTCTCATAACTTTGCCTTTTGATCGCTCCCCTTTCCTCTGCCCTTACCCATCATAATACAGCCTCCTCCCGACTTACAACAGCCCCTTCTCCCTCCCCTTCCACTTTAAGCTTTATTTTTCGGTGGGTGAATTACCCCACCTGACTTTTTTACGTGGGTGAAAATTCACCCACGGAAGTCGGCGCATATGCATGGATATTCAAGAACTATATAACTGACAGAGACAGTCCCGTTCCGATCGTTGACTGTAATCAGATGTGTATATGTTCACTTATTAGCTTTTCTATATTGTTTTAGTCTGCAAATGAGGACAAACAGTCAAATATCTTACGTAACCTTCGCATCCAAGGTAGTTCACTTTGGGCCGCAACCATAAAATTTCTGTATCGAAAAAAACGTCTATTTTCCATCCACTTATATTCTCATTTTACGAGCCGATTGTCGATAATGTCTATAGAAATGCTGTGCAGTCTGCCTTCAGTTCATGCGGAATGTGAAACTAAAAAATTCCTACATTTTTTCGTTTTTTCAATATGATTTTGGTGGCACTTTGTAAATGCGACATTATTTGGTAGGTAGTGTTTTCATTTTTGGCCATTCCGAATAGGACGATATTGGTTGGAAAAAAACCATCAACGACGTATAGGTACTTGGTGAACCAAAAAATATGAAAAAATGTAAATATCTGGAATTTTATGACTTTCGCATTTTGTAAAGATTAATGACTATTTCAAGAGAATTTTAATCGTGCTGTATACGTATACTTTTTCGATATCGATGCCAATATACCTGTAATTTATATCATTCCATTTAACAAAAAAAAAAAAGAAGAAAAAGCCAACATTCAGTATCGGAATTTATCACTGCTCGTATACTTGCCATTTTTTTTTTTTCTCTCCATTTCGTTATTGCCAATTTTAAAGATATATCCTCATAACGTCAAAAAATTATCGATTTTTTGTGCCTTCCAAAAAAAAAAAGAAAAAGAAAGAAAAAAGATATCCCATATTCCAAATCGAAATTAACTAATAAAATCCGCCTAAAAAATCTCCGATTGCTTTATCGTGTACGTACAGGTAAGGATTTGATAGTGCAGGTGCTAATCTGCGATCTCGTTTTCTCGTACACAAAACGGCGATTAAAAACAAAAAAGAAGGAGAAGAAGAAAAAGAAAAAATTTTGAAACCAACCATGGGAAAATATTTGAAAAACATCTGCTTTAGCGATGATTGACTTTTTATAGTAGCCAGAAGCTATTCTAGTCTACGTTATTAAATCGGTATTAAAAAAAGAAAAAAAAAGACAACACCAGCAGCAATAACAACAACTACAAATCTGTGTGTTGAGAAGTTGTCTTCTTGGACTATACTCTTTATTTCACATTTTTACTCCTTTTTTTTTTTTTTTTTTTTTTTACACTTTTTCATCCGGCAGATTACCTTGAATTACGCAGATGGTTCTGTAATCCGTTTTTTTATAATATGTAAACGAATTCACGGATTTGATTCAAGGTATCTGGTATGGGGTATTGAAGAATAGGTAGGAAAAAAAAAAAAGTTAATAATTTAATTTCTTTTGAGTGTATGATAAGTACGACGACAGAAATTGATTGTTGTGTAAGATTTGTATCTCGTCCTTTCCCCCAAGCTGATGGGTATTTTCACTTTTTAATGGTATGGGAAGGACGGTCGATGGTGTGCACTTGTTTACGTTCACTTGACTTCATGAAGGTACGTACGTAGAAGGTAGAGACCATAGGCTGTTTATAAACAGGTAGTTGATTCGACGTGCTAAAAGAATTATATATACTTGTACATCCTATTAGGAGCTTATCTCACTTGGCCAGATCGTGAAATGTCACCTTTTTCTGGTTTGTTAATGGCTAAATGAGGTTTCCATTCGTATACAGGTATTTCTTTATGATAGACGCAGCTTAGGGGTGTCAACTGTCGATAGTCATGGTAAGTTAGGGGGTACCTGGTTCCAAAAAAAAAAAAAGTTGTTAGGTTCATTTTGTAAAATTATCGAGACATTGAGAAAACGAATATCGCTCATTTAATGTACATACGAGGGGCGGTCAAAAAGTAAGTTTCCCTATGCCTTCAAACCCCCCCCCCCCCAACGCAATCAAACTGACTCACACCGCCAACATGGTGCTGAGGGGGTTTGAAGGAAAGCGTGTACCAAGTTTCAAGTCAATCGGTTCAATTTTTGCTGCATAGCAATCAAAAAACGATGAAATTACCGTCCTTTAGGGCCGCCACATGGTAAGTGTGCGGGGGGATTTGTTATTCACGTGTAATGGCGAGAGGGGAGGGGCAGACAGATAGCCACCGTCACTTGTGACATGGCGAAACGTTATGAGCCAAGTATGAACGTGTGGAAGTGTGTGTAAATGATTCAAGGGGGGAGAGGAGACTTCTAACAAATTCTGCTCCGATTGACATTGAATGGGGTAAATGTAGGCACAATTGAAGTTATTCAAAAAATATTTTTTTGGTTCGAAAATTGACTTATGATACAAAGGGCAGTAGAAAAGCATTGTTCCTTATGCCTACGAATGCAACAGACGCACTTAAACTGCCCTGCATCACAAATATGTTGAAGTTATTTGTGTATTTGGCGGCCATACCAAGTAGTAATTTCATCATTTTTCCAATGCCAAACAATGAAAACGAGATCGATTGGCTTGAAACTCGGTATGTGCTTTCCTTCACACCCCCTCTTCACCATGTTGGCAATTCGAGTCAGTTTGATTGCGTTGGAGGGGTTTGACGACGTAGGGAAACTTACTTTTTGACCACCCCTCGTACAACAACGTTACATCTTAAAATTTTCAATTTTCTATAAAAGTTATTCCAGCTTAGAGCAGACATGGAAACAAAATTTTTCATCTATTTTACTCCAAAATTATGATTTTTTAAGTTGTGACGTTGTTGTATTGAAATGAACGATATGCATTAATTTGGTGATAATACTGCTGTTGTCAATTCGTATGAAGACTTAAATCGATCTTTTCGAGACAGCTATTGAAGAAAAAAGGCTTCCTTATACGGTTTTTGGTGATTTAAATTTGAAAACTTTTCAGAATCGATAGATTGAGGGCCTATGCCGAAACTTAGGTATCTTTTCTTTATGTAATTTCTTGGAAAAGCGAAGTTGAGGTTAAAGCAGTGAATACATAGTTCTGCCCTCCGCTGACTAAAAATTTTCGTAATTGGATGCAACATACGAATTGCGGAAATCACTAATCACGGTCAAATTAGAATATTACGAGAACATTTTCCTTCTTGATTCTTGAATTCCAGTTGGCAGTTGGGCGTGTTATTTGTTTACATGATTTTGCAAAAAAAAAAAAAAAAGCCATTTTGCTCGTTTATTTAGTTGAGGTAATTTTAGAATAAATATTTCGAACGATTTGGATGATAAATTTATGTAAAACTCGTTCTCCGCGTTGATAATTTCCCCCGCCCTTCGTGTATTTGTTGAAAGATTTAAAATTCACTGCTGTGAGCATTAATTCAGGAATTTTTTATCCTTTCCGCGATAGAATTTACTTTTTTTTTTTTGTGAAAGTTGTACAAAATCTTCCAAGGCTGACATTTTTTTATAGAATATTGTCTTTTATTTAAAACGTACTTAAATTTTCGTTTCCAAGAACGTAATTGTTTTTTGTGTCTTTTTTTTACCGTTTCTTTCGAATTTTTTTTAGAAAAATACGAGTATTAAAATTTTTACCTACATTTTATTTCGTTTATCGTCTCTCTGCGTTGAAAGTCAGATTAATTCGAAAGGACTTTATTGCTCCATCATATTCTGATTGGCCGGACTCTCAATTGTCCATTTTCACCTACTTTATTAGTGTTCGATTATCGTTTTGCATTACTTCTCAATAATAGAAGTTATAACTGCAGTATCGTCGTCACGCATTTTTATTGATGGGGTGAAGGTACAGTTTTCTTATTGGCATCATCATCAAAATATTATTATCATGTTTCGAGTCGTATCCTACTTTTTTAAAAGATAACTTTATTATAGTTGACATTGCTGAAAGTTTTGAGTAATATGTCTATAGTTTTTATATGATTTGAATTTTCGGCTTTGCCTGCAGGGTAGTAAAGTATATCAAAAATCGTTTATACACCTCCTTGACACTAAATGTTGACCCAGATTTTTCTGGTTCTCAAGTTCAAAAATATTTTGGCTGCAGAATGGTTTATCGAGTGTCATCAGTTATTCGATTTACTTTATTCGACTTACTGCGGGAGGCTTTCGATAATGGAGAATGGAGTTAAGAGTTCTTCATTATTTGCCCAAGTGAAATGTACAAAAATCTTTCTTCGACGAGTTCATTTTCTCTTGTTCGTCGATGAATTCTTGGAAACTAAAAATTTTATCTGCCACCTGGTTCATAAGGTTCGCTTTTCGTTCATTTTAGTTGATCACCCCTTCAGCTTTTCAAGTAATTTAATATCAGCACGATATGCACGTCCATCCATTTTCCACTGCCAAGTCCGGTCCATTTGAGATATGTCCACGAAAATAAGACGAAAAACAAAAAGCAAATTGGAGTCGATATACGCTTCTAGTGCATTAAACCGGTTAAAGAATTTTTTTCACTTCACTGTATACTATTTCCAAAATTTTTCCAGGCAGTAAATTAATCGTAAAAAATTAACATATGTGTCTGTGTGTGCATGGTACAAGTAGAACTATTTGTTATTGGTTCGTGACAAGATCTGATCAGAACATTAATAAGTGAGAGAAATAAAAGAGAGAATAGGTAAGTACATTTGTTGTGAAAATATTTTTGTCGAAATTAGATTAGATTTGACATTTTTTTCCTCCAATTCCTGCTTTACTCCTTTATCAATCCTTCAAGCATAGGGTATCTTCGCATAATAAATGGGTTAGATTTTTTTATATGTATTTATATCTCGTAGATTAATCTGTTATTAAGTTGGTGAAATTGAAAATTATTTTGCAAGATGGAATTTTTCTTGTGAAAGATAATCACCGTTTTTGCACGCGATAAATTTTGTGGAGCATTGAAGAATTCTGAAAGACTAGAATGCGATAATAAGTAATACGGTAGCGTAGAGCGTTGAAAAACTAGTTCAAATGCAAGTTCGTAAATTTCATATGCAAAGTGAAAAAGGTGTTAATGGACTCACTTTGCACATATCGCATTAAGTGGCTGTGTCTTGTGAAATTTCTTGTAGAATTAGAAATGCCAGTCACATTCTAATTTCACGAAGAAGAAGAGGCGGGTGTTTGGCCAACACATTGGATCCGAGGCTAGACTATCGCGCATACGTGAGAGAGATTCTGCGTTGAGGAAGGATTATAGGTGTTTTTATTTGTAAACGAACAAATATTATTTCTTGTAGGTGATCTTGTTGGAGGCAAGATCTTGACGTGTTGTAAATATACGTGGCGTGGCAAAGTACTTTTCACACAATCTTCTATCGAACAAATAGCAATAGTTGATGCAGGAGGAAGGTCATTTATGAACTGCCTATAAGCTTTATAGCCATATCTGTGATGTCTACAGACTGGATTGCATATTGTGAGCTTGGTTGCCATCTCTGAGGAAGGCAACCAAAGTTGTTATTAGAAGTGCCAAGAAGAAAATGCGTGTAGTTTAATTTGTGACTTCGACTGTGAAATTTATTTGCCAAATTCAGCTAGAAGGATGGAAAGTGCTCACTTTAGACACGTGTAAGTGGTAGAATTGGTAGGACGCTTAGTCTTGCTGGAAGCTTTGGCTTATATCTATCATTACGTGATCTATAGAACTTGGGAACTGAGATAGATGTTTCAGCTGTCGCATCAAACACCCTCAGATTGCAAGGTTATGATGCGAACCATCATGGTGTGAGATACGTTTTCATGTTTAACTTAGAATTATTAATTACAAGTGCCTTTGATCGTTGGTCTGCTAGTGTGAATTTGTATTATTTACTCGAGGATGAATCTGTTGTCATTTTCGACCAAGTGAATGCAGAGTCGAGTCGTGGAGCTTGGTGCCTTGGAGCTATACTTACGCGTTTCACTAAAAATGTTGCATTATAATATTATAGTTTTTGTCAAATGCATAGCACCATTAGTGGAATTATCATTTTGGTTCAAACGAGCTAAAATTTGATACATGAATCTTTAGTAAGCAGGTTCTCAAACCTGCTATTAAACCACCTCATGAATACAGTGCCCACACATCGTTATTCAAAGACTGCTTTATCAATGAACCGATCGCCGATTAGAACCAAATTTTTGTCTATTCATTTTCTATTTTTCAATTTTATCTCATTTCCTTCAACTGCGATTCATTTACCTTCTAATTTTCCGGTCATTCACCTGGCATCTCAAAGCCAACAACTCATAATATGTGTCTCCTTCTACAGTCGTCCCCCTCGTTCCTTCACTCGTACCACATTTTTTTCTCATATATTTTTCAGGTGTAACGTACTTTAATTTTCTCTGTATTATTTTTCACATCCTCATCATGTTTACTCTAGTGCATAGGTGAAATGTTTGTGAAGAATATATATATATACCTATACGATGGCTTTTGGGTTGGTTCGTTGAATTCCTTCGCCTTTTTTCCCCGGTCTATCTTCAAGCTTCGCCGCGGACAAACGATTTATTCAAATGAATCCTGGCATTAATATTCGTCTTTCGCCTTACGTGTAATTATTTTGTTTCCTTACTTGGTATGCGTACGAAGAGTGAGTAGGCTACGGCTCTGCGAAACACGAAGGACCGCGTCTTGAGCTGGCATAAGGAACCAGCAAAACAGGTGTTCGTGAACTCCTCAACCGAGGTAAGACTCTCTGAGGAAAAGCGGAAAAAAACGAATGGGCACATCTGGTGATACGTTGTACTTTTTTTATTTCTCTTTTGTTTCCAAGCTCACTTGAGTGTAAAATGAAGAATGAAATCTGTTCCTTTTTTCCCCCCGAAACGCATTGCTGTTCCGGTCAAATAAAATTTCGTACTCATAAGTTGGTGCTAGGAAATTGCTGGTGGGTTTGGCTGGCGGGTGCCAGAGGACGATGGTATCAGTCTTCGTGGAAATCAGAGGCATGACATGAATTTCGATTCAATAATATAATGAAGATACTGGTCGCATAATTAGTCCATTTTGGTGGAGCTTCTTTAGTCGGATCTTTCAAATTTCAATGGGCTGGCAGAAATTAACCGATTTGGATGTTGTTGAGTTTGGTTGACGAATGAAGCTGGGAATGGATTAAATAGCTGTAGCCATGAATTCCCTTTCACATCAATGGTGCGAGTATATGAAAAAAGTTCATTAACTTTTGAGTAAAAACATTTTCAAATCAACCTTGAAGCATACAATTTTTCATGTTTTACATGAAATACTGAATTCAATTTGTAAGCTCAATTTTTAAGCTCAGTTTGTATTCTCAGTTTGTAAGCTTAATTTGTCGCTCAATTTTTCAACTTAATTTCGGGAGCAAAAAAAACCTTCGTCCGGATAGACGTCATCATATAACATTGGAGACACACAAGGACACGCACAAAATCGACTAAAAGTATCATCAAGCGTATGTATGATGGCGTCATCATACGATAACATTGGACACACAAAATTTCGACTAAATATCTATAGTAAGAAGAGTTCATCTTCAAAATTGAAATATTCGTCGTCAGTTTTACCTGATGTGCATTTCATGGTGCTTTAATGAAGTTTTCAGAAGGATAATTATATTTTATGGTTGAAATTTTTGAAATATTCTATCAAATTAAATTTCTCATTTCAAATTCATCAATCATTTTCTTCTAATCTACGTATTTTTGAAAATCATGGCGTTCCATGGCTGAAGGGTGACACGATTTGTTGGTGTGTCTTTCACGTACGCGTGCAGCTGTGTTCCACTTGGTCGTCACGGTGTTGGCTTAATTGCGAAAAAATTTCGTGAAAAATAATGTAGGTCAGCGACCTATCGGTTAGACCAGTGCCGAAAATCGACTTCGTGAAACCAAGCAGGAGCCCCCCCCCCATCCACTCACTATATCTGCCTGTCGTTTGATTAAGCATCACATTGTCTTTATTCTCCAGGTTGGGTGTAGAACTGTTGCCGCATTCAGTGCACGCAGGTGACGAAAAGTACTAATATGCGTGGCATGAAGCGCTATATACTCGTATGTGTTGAAAATTCAGCGAAGAATGTATTTTTGCATCAATCGTTCGAGTATATTTATTTAGATTTGTTATATGATAGTAATTATTATTGAAAATTTCAAATCAGTTCCTACCATTTTGTATTATCGAGGTGGAAATGCTTGTGAGGTTGGTCTGGAGGTACCGTCAGAAGAAAATAAGTGAAGGTACACCTTTGAATGAAAGGAAGTTTCCAGGTAAATTTTTTGCACACGGGCCTCACGGTGTATGTGACGTGATTCGAACTTTCTTAACAATAACGTGAGCCCTTTTCTCAAATTCGCTCCTTCCTCTCCCCTCCTTATAATTATTCGAGAGTATAAGCATCGGCGTGTTTGCGAGAAATTCTAGACGAACGGTGAGGTCAACTCTTCTCCGAGATTTTGTCATTCTGCGAGCCGTTTCGAAGCGGAAAATGCGATCGCGAAAATGGGTTTATAATGGCGCGCGAAATGGGCGCGGCCGTGCGGGGTCAAGTCGCCGTGGGGCGCTAACTTAATGAACTTTACCGGCGTGCGGCCGCTGCATCGAGTGAGACAGAGCCAGCAGGTCGGCGGGATGGTGGGGTTGCGATATAGACGACGATTTTCGAAGATAGGCGCATAATACTACACATTACGAGAAGTATATATAATATAAAATATACATATATTATGTAGGTATAGAAAAGGAGTGACAATGCGGAGAGATACACGAAATATCATGGTAAGTGGAGAGAAAATGAAAAGGAAGAAAAATTACTGCTAAATTCGTGCAACGGAGACACGCGGCCTTCCGACAATCGGAACACGTGCGCCGGTGTGCAATGAAACGAGGGGGCGAATGGGCTGGGGGCAGACGTAACGCACCCATAAAGAATGTCGCCGTCACGTCGTTGACGTCGTACATATGGTCGACGATTGGCCGCCGTTTTCCCATATTTTGTTGGGGGGGGGGGGGGGGGTTAAGTGCGAACCCCCAGCAACGTAGCTTCGACGCGAACAGCTGAGCTAGCAAAACGTGCGGGAGTCTACTTTTAACACGTTTTTTTTTTCCAACGCAGCAACCAATGGAGTGGAGAACGAAAAGCTCTATAGAAACGTGTGTATATACACACAAGGCCTCAAAATGAGTGAAGCAGTTTTGAAAATTTGCCAAAGGGTGTAATTAGCTCGACCAAAATGGTGGCCCGCAGCTGTCTGTGATACGACTTTGGACGGCGATACCGCGAGTTGCGTCTTCGCAGCCTGTGTGGCATTTATTGACACGTTTGGCGAACGTAGATGATGATATCTCTTATCTACCCCAACGTCCCCAACGACCGTAGGATATGACAAGACACGTATATAGTGCTCCCAGTATTGTAACGAGAGCCTCTATTCTTTCTGGCGAAAGTTCATCGTCGAAGTAGAACATATATTATATCCGAAAATCGTGACTCTTAAAGTTGAAAACTCAGCCAGAGTTCAGGTGGGAAAATTTCCTGATTTAATGAAAATATTTTTCTGTAATATCATTTCATCAGAAAATTTGATAACAAAAATCCTAAATTTCGTACGAGTTTGGCTAGATTCGTATTTTTCCGTATTTCATCGTGAGAAATCCTTCCATTGAGATGTTCGTATCCAGGCCCGTAGCTAAGCGCTCATAAATGCCAGGGCATATGACATAATCAGCCAGGGCGAGATTTTTTGAGCTGAAAAAGCACCCCCCCCCCCGATAGCAAATTTCATCAAAAGTCAGTCGTCACTCTTACCTCGTAATAATATAACTTTCTGAATATTTTTCATTAAATTTTTTTCCTCTAATTTTTTCCTCCATTTTTTTTTTTACATCTTTTCACTTTGAATGTGTTTATCTGGCTCTTTTTTTTTTTTTTTTTTTTTTTGAAAAATGCTAGCCAGGGCGAACGCCCATGTCAGCCAGGGCGGCGCCCTGGCTGCCCTGGCGCTATAGCTACGGGCCTGTAATCGTATCGACGAATTGTGGAGTTCGGGCTTGTAGTAAAGCAAACCCTCGAGAGTTCCATGACTTCATAAGGATATGAAGAAGGGGATTGGTTGAAATCATCAATAGTTTCTGCTCTGAACTGCAACAGACTATATGTCACACTCGATCACATTTGCTCGCTGTAATTAAGTAAATCCAGCGATCCTCACTCGTAATTTATACTCGTAAGTCAGAAATATGCACTTTTTAACCATCAAAAGGTAACGTTTTTCGTCAGTTTTTGAGGTAGCGAAAATCAAATCTTGATAATATTATTGAAAACCAAGCACAGTGAGAATTTGAAAAATGTGATTTAGCCAAAATTACCTCTGCTATGTTCGTTTGCAGTGCACCATATGTGCTGCTGCAGTTTTTTTTTTTCTGCGCGTCTGTGTGAATTCGCATCGTCACTATGAGGCAGACGAATTTGGAGTCGGTTAATTCGACCCCTAAAAGGAAAGATTCTTAGTTTCCAGTTCCAGAGGACCTTAGTTGGCTACAGTTTTTCTCGTTTAGTTTGTTTCTCTTTTTTTCAACGCGTCTCTATTTGCTGCATGACATATTATTTCTATTTGGAATCGCTCTTATGCCTACAGCTTTGGAAATGATGTCCATATTCGTTTTTACGAGAGTCGTTGATGGTGGGCTTCAACGACTCGAGCGTGTGGTTTGATTCGAAAAAGAAACGCTTTCTGGGTTCGACTTTTTTTCTCTGACCACATGGTTGCTCTTTTACAACACAGGTGACACTAGACAATAACATATGCGACCATTTTTCGGTTAATTTGGAAGCATTTCGATCCAAACAGTAGGCACTATGAAGGAAATGAGGCAAATATTCGAAAAAGTAATTTTCCTGGTTTTTCGAAAATTCGTACTTCTTCTTTTACAGTAGGATACATGTATCTATGGCATCGAGTGAGTGGGCACCTACAGGTCGTTGAACGAGACCGAAAATGGTGACGCGTTGCCGGAAAAAGGAATTTAGAGAGGAAATAATTTTCTCAGGGAAAGCATAATTTGAGTTGTAAGAGAGGCAATTTTTTGGGATACTTATTTATTTTTCGATGAAATCGATTTCTACTATTTCCGTGTTACGACTGTAGAACCAAAGATTTTTTGAGAGTTTATGTATGAAGCTTTACCCTATTTCTCTTTATTATTGTTTAAAATACGTAATACATTTATCTCAAAAATTGCTCTGGAAGTTGACGGAGAAGTTTTTAAATTTATGGTTAGCTGGATGTATAATGAGTCGAACGAAAATCGATTTTAGCTATATTTGACCAGAGTATTAATATCATTCAAAAGTTTTGAAGCTCATAAATATGATTTTCGTTTTTCCATTTTAATTTTTCGCAATTTCAATAATTTTATTTTTTAGTTAAACATTGACCTATGGTAATGAATCATTGAATCATTCTCTTAAATAGCTTTTTTCTCGCTCAGTCCTCAACTCCCGTTTTTTTTTTACTCAGTACAGTTGAAAACTGATTTTTAATTGTAAATGATTTTGATTCTTAGCAAACACCTGCATGAATAAGAATTTCATCCGTTTGTGAGATCTATAACTCCGTATGCTTACTCCAATTTCGAAGATAACTCATTAACTTTTGAATCCATTTTCGTTATTTTGAGAAGGCAAAAACAAAATTAATAAATAAATAAAATGAAAATTATCGAAGTAGCAGAAATCGACGTTGGAGGGCTGTTCGATAGTCACAATTGAGAAATTGTCCCACTTCCTACAGCCTTGTTATTGTCTTACAGTGAGACACCTGTCGCAGAATCAATCTCATCACACAGGTATCAGAAAATCCGTTCAGGTCCTTAATGAATGAAAATGAAGCCATCGTTTCCACATTCCCGTCTTTGGCCGTCCCACAATAGCAACATAATAATCAATTCAGCTCTCATAGTTTATGCTGCTTATCACGAAGCCAGCAGCTTGTCGATTCGTATCTATATGTCCTCTTCGATTCGAAAATTATGCCATCACCTTGAACAAATCTTTTTACCTTTCCGTCTGGAATCGTTATTAAAATGTCTGTATAACTCGTAAAAAGTGGATGATTGTTTCCCAAGCTTATCAACTATTGATGTTTTTCTCTCAATTACCTAGTTTTAGTTTCAATGTTTTTTTTTTTTTTTTTTTTTTTCCTTTCATTTCCTATACCTGCCAACCTGCGTCTTGTTTTTCTCGGTTAATGGCTTACAACGAAAATACAAAATTTTCTATCTGGGAGGTCGATTATCGACTGTGAAGTAGGCTCGAAATTTATTATTAATGGAAACAGATGTTCGTGCAGAAAATATGAAGATATTCTGCCTGCAGTATATGTGTAATATTATAACAAGTTCTTATCAATTTTAATGAAGAGACATTTTATTTTCTACGTTCCCAGCAGACCTACAATTATTAAACTTTGTTTGGCTATGATAAACATATTTTAATTATGTATTTTAAAAGACTGGAGCAACTAGCAAATGAGTAAGTTGGAATTTTTTTTTTATTCTTCAAAATTACATAATAATTTGAATTCGGAGTATACTACTAGGATTAGTTCAGCATATCGTCACGTTGATTAAATTGCGACCAGTGGCACTTCTCTCAAAAAAATTGATAGATAATCTTTACTATTTTTTAAATGAGAAAAACGGGACAGTTCAACGATTGTAGTATAAATTATCACAAAAATAGTCATAAATATCAAATTCAATAATTTTTGCTACTTTTGTTGTGATCTTTACTACAACTAACCCTTAAAATGTCCATTTTTGTTGTGAAAAATAATTTTATCCGTGTACTCGTATAGTGAAGTTGTGAGTTTAAATTACACATAGAGACTGTTAGTCGAATAAGAGTTTAATAAAAAATTAACTTTCTTCTCGGATTGATGAATTAATGTTTGGAAAAAAGAAATTATCACGAAAAATAACGAAGCCTGTTATTCAACCAGCTAAAACCAGCGAAAGTCATAATTTCGAGTATTGTGGATTTAAGTGAGAATTTCTCTATATAAAATCAGCATTGAGAATTTGAAATGGTTTCTGAAAGCGTCATTAGCAACAAGAACACGTCTATGGACCATAACCTGCTGATGACTTGGGGCTGCTGAATGATTAGAACATCGAGATGGAGGTCTGACGGATGGACTAGAAATTCCATGAAAAACTCGATTTTCTTTCCTCCCGTCGAATATGTGCCCAGGTGAAGCAGCGGGTCAGCGTTTGTCGATGGACGAAAGAGATTTCACGCTTTGTCCGAAGATGAAAAAAAAATTCAATAAATATAATATTATAGTCGATGAACCTGTAGGCGACGTTTCTCTCATTCGGGTCGACTTCCATTCGCTAAATATTCCGAATACCCTTTTTTTCCATTCATAAACGTCGGACGCGTCGTTACGTTTTTCTTCTGATCCCGTACCTCTCTCATTTTACTTGAGCTGACTTTTTTTTTTTTTTAATAATATAAATGGTAATGTTTTATAATATTGAAAGGAAGAACATCTGGCACTGTGTCAAAGAAAGAAAGAAAAAAGTAGCCTACTAAGAAGGTATACCTCTATTTGAAGAAGTTCACAATCACTGGCCAAGCAAGAAGAGGAAATGTATTGATAAGGAAACGGTGAAAAATCTTTGGAGTGTGTCCGTCCATATGTCCGGTCCTTGGTTGTGGTGCGGTGGGTTCCTCGACAGGGGGCTCCTTTCCGGCAATCTTGAAGAAATCTTTCGATTCGACCGGATATAAGTGATACGCCTAATGGGCGCAGGTCGCAGGTGTTGCTCATTTTTCAGTTACACTGAGCATATATACTGAGCTTATAGAACATACCCCACCTATTGCGGGTACTATATAGATGCGTACCTGTATGTATATGTACTTAATAAGCGAAAGAAGAAGAAGAAGAAAAAGAAGGGTTCGAACAAACGGTTGGCTTATGCATTTTGATTTTCACCTCTGCGCGTACACGAAGATGCGGTCTTCAGGTGTTGTGAAGAAGTGTACCACGAGAAAGATGACAGATATTGAAGGAGTCATCGGATCAATTGTGTTTGTTGTCGTATAGTCATCCGTGACCACCGAAAATGTTTATCGATGAATGAAGTCGTTTTCTATGTGCCCTCCTCTTGTCAACGTTTGTGCCCTACCTCTGTACGAGTATTATATTGAACGGAGAAATATGGTAACCTTTTCTTTTTCTTTCTTCGTCGAGAATAAAACAACAAATCCCTTCAGGGACTCGAGTAGGAGGATTGTGGCCGGGTTTTTTGTGTTGTGACATATGTCCAACGAATACCAACAACGTAGTCAACCTGAAAATCAAACTATTTTTCTCCATATCTCTTCATTTTTGGCACCCTTTCGCGTCGATTTCGAACTGGTTAATAATAACGAGTCTTTATTGTGAGGGCGTTTGAATAGAAATTCTTTTGGTGAAATAAGGCGGATCATTCTGGTGAAATGGTTTATTCGGTGACAGGTTTATAAGGTGCGTTAGCTATACATGTGATTTTATAAAATCCAGCAAAAATTCATTTCAAATTAAAATAAATATGATAATGTGGATTATGGAAAGAGGGTTGTCGAGAAAAAGCTAAACGAAATATAGAATATCCGTTTTATCTTAATTTCGCAGATATCGCCAGAACCCATTGAACCTGAAGCTACTACTTGTCAGTGGCGGATCCAGAGCTCCATTGGGGGGGGGGGGGGGAATTCAAATTTTTAAAAGCATGATAAATGCTAAAATGGTAAGATTGTGTTTTTTTCAGCATAAAGGGGGAGGGGTTCAAGAAAATTGATTTTTTTGTGGATTATCTGTCTATTTTTTTTGGATTTGGCGAGGGGAGGGGAATTTCCCCCTTTCCATCCCTTTTTTTTTTTTTTGATCCGCCACTGCTACTCGTACTTGACTAACTTCAAAATTAATGATTAGTGACCTTTTGGATTCATTTTTTAGTGATATTCGTATAGGATAAGGATCAAAGGGTGATCGCCGTTCGTTTTATCAGGTGGAAAATAAAGGAAGTGCGAACTTAATTTCGGGACAGTCCTCGAAGTTAGAAAAATGTCCGAAACAAAATATCGAAGCTTTTCTAGCAGCGTGCCAGAAATGTTGGTTTTTACACATTGCTACTGATTTACGTATGTTGAAAAATGTGTAGATATTATATGAACGCATAAGAAAACAATTTTACTTTTTTTTTATTGGAAATCGCAGCAAGCACTTTTCAATATCTCATCAAAGATACATTCCAAGTTCATTCCTCTACTGGCAGCCGCGATCGCTGGAAAATCGGACATTGGCCCCAATCCCGGATCTGTATTCACTTCCAATACGAAAAGCCGATCCGTTTTCTCCTCCAATATGTAGTCAATCCTGATTGGACCGCGACAATCTAAACTTTTGTAAATTTTTTCTGCACTTGCCAGTAGTTCTGTATTCACACTGTCGGATACGTGCGGTGGACAAGATAATTTTATAAATCCTTCGTGATACTTCGTTTCGAGATCTCGGAATCGCTTCGACTTGAAAAGTAGTAGGGGAGAGCGGGGCCAGTTGTCTCACGGGTCAGTTGTCTCAACAGCGTTATTCCATGGATCCATGAGCCGTGAGCGGGCATGACTGATACCACTTTCAGTACCTTCACACACAATAGTTATTGACAAAATTTGCTGGTTGCCAAATGTTTTTTTGGTCATTAAAAATTAAATTAATGATTTTTCATCTTCCATAGTAAATATTTTTAAAATCAAAAAAAGTTATTTTGAGAGAACAAATTCAATAGGCCTGGAGATTTTTTACTATCAAAAGCAAGTGAATATTACCCTTAAAATAAATCAGTTATGGTCAATTTGGGTTCCCAAGTATGTAGGAAGAAAATTACTGTTAAAGGTAGTGAGATCCCTTGGGGCTGGTTGTCACAAAATCAAAAAATGAGCTTTTAAACCATGGACTTCCTAATTTTATTCATAATTCGCGTCAATAGAGTGTAGAGAAAGAGAAAAAAAAAAAAAAACTGTGTGGCTGGTGAAGTTTTGTCAGTGGCTGAAAAACGAAAACGGAAGGAAAATAAAGAGGAACGATGCAAATGAAGCTCTTGCCACACAACTCGCGAAAGAAACCAATCAAGCGTCACCATAATACCCCAGAATATGAGAAAAGTACCCGAGACCTCTGAAGCCACGTCCACAGTAAAAATATAGGGTGTGTGACAACCAACCCCACCTATGGGGATGGTTGTCTCAAAAAAAGCATTTTTTTCAAAACGCCATAAAAAATTAAATTGCAAAGATTTTTTTTTCAAATTTTGGTGGTGTGTAGCCAAATGATGTATCTTTCCAATGACACCTTGCCCAAATTTCCAACTTGATTGGGAGCCGAGGTAAAGAAATACCAACTTTTGGGACAACTGGCCCCGCTCTCCCCTACTTCTGCGGCGCCAAGAACGTCGCCATTCAATACGGCTACCGTGAATTCGCGACCTTTGATGAACCGTTCAACTAGTATTTGGTTCCCGTATGGAAAGGTGTAACTGGCAAAATCGAAGTCGTCACCGTGGAAAATTGCCTCGACTCCGTAACTCGTGCCCAGGGATGGAAAACGTTACGTTATAACGTTATAAATAACGTTATGGTAGCGGTACCGAAACCATTTTCAATAACGTTACTGTAACGGTACCGCCCTTCACAATAACGTAACAAAAAACGGAAAAATGGTACTTATCCATAAAATAACGTTACAAACTTTGATTCACATTTTAAACTTTCAAGTTTCAACTTTCCAACTTTTGTATTTCAAAATGTTATTTTGTGTTATTTTATTTTCATTATTTTGAGTTTTTTGAGTTTTTAGTTGAGCAAATGAAGTAATGAACAATGCTTTCTTTCTGCAACGGTACCATAACGATAACGAAATGATGTTATAACGTTATATATTGATAACGGTACCGTAACGAAACAGATTTGATCATTTCCATCCCTGCTTGTGCCCTGGGCAACAGGCTTGATAATGTATGGTCTGTCCATAGGATCTCCCGATTTACCGGCAACATAATCGCTCTTATCGATGACTACGCTGTCGGGAGTGCTTAAACCGATGGTGCGAAACCATTGTTTTGCTTTGATTTTATCGGATGCCAAACTGGATGCAAGAACTCCGCAGTGCGTGTACGGCAGTTTCATGATGTTTAGGTGTCCGGGCAGACAGCCATCCTTGCCAAATATGCCTTGCATACAATTGAATACTACGTCGGGTTTCAAAGTTGATAACTTGATTGCGATTTCCGTGTCCATATCGACGAAGGTAACTCGATAGCCGGCGTCGGTTAAAGCCTTGACCACCAGTTCGGCCGTTTCCAAAGACGATTCTCGTTCGGTACACGTTCCACCACCCACGACAGCTACGTGTTTTTTTGGTATATCCATTGGTTATTGAATGCGAACCAGTTTGTGAGCGTTTTTTTTTTTCGACTAACTACGACTACCGGATTAATTACAAGGGTAGCACTTCGATCACTTGGTGGACGGCGTTAAAATAAGCACTATAGTAATCAGACCTGTGAGAATGCAACGTATAAAGGAAAAACTCTTTACCTCGTCTCGTTCATTATTTATTTTTCGCTATCTCTTCTTCCACCATCATCAGATACTATTTATTTTATCATCCTTTAACCTTTAGATTTTCGATGCATTAGTTTCAATAGCTTATTATGTACCTTATTTTTTCACTCATTAATCATTACTTATCTTATATTTTACTTTCTTTATTCATTTAAATGCACACATAATATAATCAGCTTCAACTGGTGAACTTCACCTTTATCTTTTTTGCAATTACATACATGTGCATACATATATTTCAACATTTCCGACGTGCATACAATGTTAAGTTTATTGAAAGTTGGTGTACGAGTATGATGAGATGAAAATAAAATTGAATTTGAAGATGAAAAAATGAATGAAATCGGTGGTATAAATAAGAAATACTTATCAGGTTGAAAATTTTCAACACTAGAAAGACCAGGTGGTGTCGTATACGACGTCATTTGAATTTGGATGCATCATTCCTCAAAGGACCAGGTGACGTCATATATGACATTCTCAGGTCCTTTGAGGTTCTTTTACTGTTGAGTCGAATATGACGCTACAGCTGGACCTTTCAGTAATCGAGTAAAACCTGGTTTTTCAAGTGTTAATCCTCTTATTTGAATTTCATCCCTCCTTGAAGCGAAAGTAATTATTAAACTAATTTTCTGTTTTATAATTTCAAAACTAACTGAACATATTATGTATTACCTTTTAAGGGCTAGTTTTTCTTACCAATCGCCCAAGTATCGATATTAATTGTACCTACACTAATTTTTAACATTTTTTTCTCGGTGTAAGTTAGCCTCTCTAACGGGTCACAAACTTCCTACTTACAACCTGCATTCGTGTGTATAGGCGCAAAATACTTATTTTATCGCTGTTCATCTTGAACAGCCACACAGACCAGCATATTATGTAGGTCCTTTAAGAGGCATACTTGTAAAAAATTATGTATCTTATTATTTTTTTTACGGTGACATTCTCTCATCTTTACGATGCAGACCTACGATATTTAGCATCGTGGGCCAATCATACGTATACTCCTTTTACTTGTTCGTATTTTGATTGCCTTTTAGACCATATGTGCACTCGTTTTGCTTGAAACGTTTGTGGGTTTGGCCACGTTTACATAGACCTGATTATTTAGTATAAATTGAAAAAAAAAAATCAAAATCAAAAACGCACAGATGTCTGTTTAGTTTTTTTAATATGTAATTTTAATGTGATAACATTTTTTTGTTTTTCGGTAGGCGGATAATTAAAATTGGGAGAGACATTTGAAATTTTAATTGTTGATTTGAGACTTATTTATTTTTTATTTTTTTAATGCTATCTATTTGGTCGGCTCTTTTCTTCTTTATTGGCGATTTTAATTACTGCCAGTAGGATGCGATGAGATGGCAATAGTTCGACATAATATTTGTAAAGATTTTTCTCAAGACTGCCATCACAATTTTGAATACGAGTACAATGCAGCGGCTCGTTTTAGAGACGGAGAAAAATACTTGGTATGTGTGTATCTATTTACCTACTCTCTGTAACTGCGAGTGTAATTTTGCCAGGTATACTGATAATATTTAGCGATTATTTCGTAGATGTGTTTGTAAATAGGTACATACGTTCGTGCATTTTCTTCAGGGCAAGCAACTCATATAATTTTATTTTTTTGTTACTATCGATTGCATGACTCATTTGAACTGGGTTCAAGGTGTGCTTTGTGTAAACTTATATCGGTGTATCGGCTTGCACCCTGCTTGGTTTCTCGTTTATAATCTCATTTGTTTTGTTTTCAAAGGTAACTTTAGTTGTCGAATAAGAAGATTTTTTTTTTTCGTTCTAGAGGTATGAGATCTTGTTAGTTCGAGTTCTACAGTCAAAATTCTCTTTGGGCGGAGAGCACCGCAGGAGATGAGTAAAGAATATAGCATATATAGTCGACGGCTTGATGAATTGAAAGTTTATTGGTGTAGAAAAATTGGTAACCGTGCGAGTGAAAATTTTGAAATATGTAGTTGAAGGCGCTACGAAAGGCTGTTTCAACTATTCGGAAGTTGTTGAAGTCATTATTGTTGACTTGAAAGATTTGTTACCACCTTGGAGACTTACTCCTATTTCTGATTCGCTGAATCTAATGGATGATTTGGTTTTACCCGAAATAGTTTGAACTGTATACAGGTCCATTTTCCTAGTCACTCGCGTTTTGAATTGGAATTCGGTCTTATGCTAAACTCGAAACTCATCAATTTTGCATCCTTATTTTCTGATTTTTCTCATTGAGACCTCGTTTTCCCGTATTGTACACAGCTACAAATAATCAGGAATTTGATTTAACACTCGTAGTACAAGGGTGGTGTCATATACGACACCACTCAAAATTTTGAAATGGACTTCTCAAAGGACCAATATTTTGAGAAACCTTGACTTGTGTCATACGACGCCACCTGGTCCTTTGAGGTTACTCATGTGGTGTCGTATCTGGTCCTTTGAGTAATCGAGTAAAACCTGGTATTTCTAGTGTTTAATTATTTCAGACTTTATACTTATTCTGTTTTGGTACGTAATTATAGAAATGAAGTATTTATCAAAATTAAGTCTTGGGTATAAGTCAATAGGTAGATATTATGTCTTCGATTGGAATCTTTTGTTGAGTTGAAAAACGTCTATCGCCCGTCTTTCTGCCATCTGTGCGTCCCACGGTCAACGTTTCTGCTCAAATGAAGACCGCATTCAGGTCTTTGTCGTGGTGTTGGATTGCTGGTCAGAACGAAAAAACGTTGCTCCGTGCGACTGTATAGCATGTAGGTTCGCCTTAGTGGGACACGATTATGGGAATTACCATTTTAGAAAAACAAACAGGAAATAAGACGCATCATTAAACACCCACCGGCTTCTACAATGCTTTCGCCGATGCCGGTCTCCGGTGTGCGTGGTGCAATCTGGCTGCTGACAGAAGATCGATACGCGTCAATGACCACGGAAATCGAGAAATCGATGGAGCTTGTAAAAAGCTGACGGAATTCGGTAGGTTTGGGTGAATGGGAGAAATGCGAAGTCGAAAGGAGGAGCAGGAAATCTGGGAATCCGGCCGGAGGTTTCGATTCGGATGCTCTAATGGTCTGCTTGGTGGGTAGGGCAGGGCAAAGACCTCGTATAGAGTAGCAGCTACTGAATAACGATTTCATTTTATAAGGTGTGGAGCTTGGATCCTAGCATGACCAGCATGTGTGCAGCTAAAGAACTTTCCGCTGGATGGAGGGGGAGTGGGGACTACGTCTCCATGAACCCTTGAATTCGTCTAACCTCGGCTCTTCTACTTCTTTCGCTTTTTCGTGCTTTTCAACTTTCGGGAACTTTTCTGGAAGCTTTGTTGCTCCTTCCAGACCACTCTTGCTGCGGTTATAATGAATGGTCGCTGAATTACCGTATGCATTTTGTGGCTCAATTTCGGCAGCCCTAGTTGTGTGGATAACGATTTGTTGCAATGCAAATCTCACTGTATAATAATTTTCATCGATTCTTCCCTCCGGGTTTGCAAATTCTTCTGAAATGTTAGAAGAATGCAGGTAAAAGAAACATTGTGTTTACACAGGTTCTCTTCCTCGTTCCTTTTATGCAAATGAATACGGCTACCGAGTCTGTTTGTTGTTTTTCCATTCTTCATGTAGGTACGTGTACGAATATTTTGTTTGTTTCAAACTACTGCATCTGCATACACCTGAGAGAAACCGAAAGAAACTGACTTGTTTGTAAATGAAAAATGAAGTAAAAGTATATTCGTTCGAATTCCGGTTCTGTTTCTCACCATTGTTATTCAAAATAATTGACCCCATGTTTTAAATCATTGTCGCCATCGTCCTCCGGGGGGGGGGGTTATAGAGAAGTGGCCTTCTCATATAATATAAAAAGTACAATCCATTATTCCATTTTTTACGTTCATATATTTTACGTGCATACGAACGATGCGTGAACCATTTTATTGTAGAAATCTGGCTCTTTATTCCACACCTTGCAACAGGTGAATTCGTAAATAATGATCAATCGAATGAGTTCTTCACACAATTTTCCTTGCTGATGCTGACCGTATCAAATCAGCCATGCCCAATTTTTTCGTTTTCTCTCTCATTCGTTTTCGCTTATTTATTTGGAGCAAAGGTAAGTTACACTGAATATTGACTAAATGAAGTCGTGTGGGATGAAGAAAAATCCACATAACTATAACCTATTCGTTTTCTCGTTTGAAGATTATGTAGATATATATGTACTGTAGATAGCCTATAGCAGAAGGTAGTTAGGTAGATAGGTAGGTAAGCAGGTGATAAAAAAAAAAGTGAAGTTGCGAAGAAGATGAAAAATTTGTTTGTATATGGTGTCCTTGGAGAATATGGTATCTCATGTGTATGATGATAATGAAAGTTTTGGCTACTGGAAAATAGTTAGTTTTTCTCAGCTATCCGGCTTTTTATGCGTTCAGTTGGGCTGAGAATAGTATAAAATATTTATGTGCGAATAAATAAATGCGAAAATTAACTCTTTGGTTTCGAGGACTTTAATGTTTAAAAAATATCTTGTTGACAATTATTGAATTGGGTAGCTGAATTCAGCTGATGGTTCAATGTAATTTTCATTGGATTAGTAAATTTGGAAGTTGGTAATTCGTAACAAAATATGTTTAGATCCGAACCTTTCCACTGCGCATGCGCATCCATCCCAAGTGTAACTGGCTAATTGTCTTGTGATATTGCCCTTGCTGTCTTTGAAGTACCCTATGGTTTAATCTATTTTTGATACTTCGACCACAAGATGTCTTATCAACTTATGAAAAAATTTCCTTCTCTCCTTTGTTCTGCAGACAATTTGAAGGGCAGAGTGGTGTGTGTCCACGACGACCTTGGAACACCCTGTAGGTATTTGATGAAGAATTATTCGAGACGTTTTCCTTTCTTTGCCATCGTTTCCTCGTCTCTTATACAAAAGCTTTTTCGGTGACCTATTCATTTGTGAAAAAAAAAAAAAGAAGAAAAGTGATGAAGTGTGAGAGAGCCAAAGTAGTAAAGACGAATAAAAAGGCTTATAAATCGGTCAAGAGAAGCACCAGCAGGTGAACTAGTTTTATTTAAATAGTTTATAAACACATCTGGCCTTTTTACAACCCTAATCATGATAGCAGTTTAAGTTACCCTCGGCGTGAAGACACACATTTTATTTCACAAAGGGGGGTTCATTCTCGTTTGTGTGTATTCGTGGCGTTTTTTTTCTCTTTCTTTTTCGAGAGGGATCGTTGAAAGTCGCGACCAAGGGGTGGATTTATTTCTCATAAACGCCGTGTTTAACCAGTTGTCAAATTAAACGCTGTAACAGTGCCTTTTTTTTTTCTCTTTCATTTTCTATCTTCTCTAGTACATTTATATATACCCACTTTTTTCCTTTTCTTCTCCTTTTTTTTGTGTCCTATTTTCATGCTATTTTAAGCTCGCACTTGTGCTATGAAAAGTAATTAATTGGTGTGTTAGTTTTGTGAACGAAGGAATTAGTAGACCTATATCTGTGTATGGTACTTGATTGTTTGGTATCAAAAAGAAAGGAAAAAAAAAAGGTTTTATTATGGTTGCCGTATAGAGAAAATAACGGGTGTGCTTGGATGATGACTTTCTTATTTCGAGTATGTAGGTGGCTTTTTAGAGTTCGGTTTGATTTATTGGTTTATTTTTCGCTTCGGATTATGTTTCGAGGATATTGGATGCTTTCTGAAAGAAAGTCTTCAAGATAAATGTACACATCATTTACACACTTATTTCCCAACTGAGCAATATTTGCTGTAATAATTTGATGATTCAATTTTATTGTTTGCTATTCAATTTTAGGAATTATATTAGTATACTGACCTTAGTGGGTTGTGCATAAATTTTCTTTCGACGGTTATGAAGGTTAATCACAAGTTAGTTGGACTGAATGAATATTTAAAAATTTGGGAAATAAGGTTGAAGGTTCGAAAGTGAGGAATTTAATTAATTTCATAAAGGACGTACCTACTATTCTAATGCCCATTTTAAATCTCGAGTTCACTCTTGTAACTAATTTTGTGCCTCTCTCATTCGCTTATTGAGGAAATATTTGAATTTTCATCTTCAAATATGTATTTGAATGTGCCATTAGTTTAAACGTGCAAATATTTATTCTTATTTTCTCTTGTTGAGGTCTGTTTGTAAATTCTTGAAATGAAACATGATATTATTTGAGATGTCTTCAGACTGGTGGCAAATTATTCAATATCTGAACAGACAGTAAGAGTATAAAAAAGTTTTATTTTATACTTTTTTGGCTGTCGAGGTCTCTCTTCAAAAATTTGTGTCTTCAGAATCAGCGACGGTCTTGTGCCTTTGAACCACGTTCTCATCACATTTCACTATTTTTTTGTGGTAACCACAATACTATAAATTTTGAATTGCCTGTTTTCTTATGAAAATAGTGAAAATTACCTATCTACTGTTGAAATTTCGTTCATTGATATTGGCTCTATTCTTCACAATTAATTCATTCTAAATTCGCTGATTTTCATTTTCATGAATCTTCCATAAGTAAATTGATTTTGAAATTTTTAAGTACTCTCTTATTCAAGTTGGAAGAAAACCACAATGAAGTCTTGATTCTTTGAATTTTCTGTCTTCTGGTATGTATAGGCATTCTGAGTCTGTTATGTATTTATCTAAAATCTGCCCTTTATGCAAATATTTAGATCAGGATTAGAAAAAGTAAATCAAACAAACAATGAAAGTCATCAAAAAAACGTCGTTATGATGGTGTCAAATTACTGGTAAGATTGCGGTACTACCCATAAATGGTAAATGTATGTAGAAAGTGTTACGAGGTGACACACACACACACGCAAAAAAAAAAAGCCAACGACAATACCAAATAAAATAATAATAATGAAAAAAAAAAAAAAAAAAAAACAACTAAATTGAAGATTGCAGCCGGTTATTCATACATTTGGACTCCATGCAGCCGCCTGAAAATAAGGGCAGCAGCAACAGCAGCGCTGTAGAATCAAAAAATATGCGGAAAATCTGATTTGACCGTTACGCATGCGTAGACCCCCCGGTTAAACGCGTGTACTTTTGAGAAGAAAAAAAAAACGGCTCCTCGTTTACCCCCAAAAAATTACCCTCACACTCTCTCCAAACCAGGTGATATGATTTACAAAATATAAAAACAAACATCTGTACCGCGGTCTCTCTCTATATGTGGTCCCCTCCTGTCTGGCCAAACGTCTCGTACCCCTTAGCCAATGTCGCAGATTGTGGGAACTTTTTTTTTCTTTTTTTTTTAATAAACAATTTTGAAGTGAGACGCGAGCTTTACCAACTGACAATTTCCTTTCTTTCTCTTTGTCTCTCACACTCACCTTTTTTGCCTGCCATCTACTCTCCTTTTTTTTTTCCCCTCTCCGTACGCGTATACAGTGTATGTTCCGTATGTACATTTGCAGAGCGATATCCCCACCCCTTTTCATTGCCCCTTCTCGAAAAAATGCTCCCAAGTGAAAAAAAAAAATGCACAATGAGCGTCTGCGTGGACGAGGTCTTTTATTTTTTCGCTGCTTTCTAGCGACTGCGTTCACTGAGGGCTGCCGCAGCTGTCCAGAATTTCTGACGCGAGAGTAACGAATATTTTTTGATAACCGATTGATGCGTCCAGATTGCATTTTGAACCTTTGTAGATGAGTGAGTTGCGGTGTGAAGGTGTGATATATGGTATAGTGTCTGTAAAAGTTGATTGAAGTCAAATATAGACTCTTGGAAGTATATAGTTACTTGATAAATCAAATGCATGGTGAACGAGAAATTTTTTCACACTATATTTCTCGATATCGGGTCGCAGATTCGGATTCATCGTGAAAAATTGAATAAATTTCACATGTCTTGGGTCAATTTGATGTCTGCTACCTGATGCTGTTTTTTATCGGGTGATTTTTTTGAAATATGCAGTGTTCGGTTAAACGATATGCTTTCTTTAGCCAAATTTTTTTCATCATTCAGTAGCTTAGAGACAGATAATTTGCTCATGTATATTTCAATTGAACCAAAATATCTCCTTACCTATATAAAATGTTCAAAAACGTTGCATTTCGTGATTTCTGCTCAGGGAATAAATTTGTAAGTCGAGCACTGGTATGGGGGGTTTTCAAGGTCGCCGAACACGAACCCGGAAGCCGTTCTTGGCGGCGGCTCTCGCCCAGCGAGATATAATTGTGATGTGATCTACAAAATTGTTCTTTGAGGAGGTATAGACAATATTTTCAGAATGGATTATCACTATCATCTGATCAAAAATTGGTAAAATCACGAGGTACCCATATTTCCTAACTCGTAACGTTTTTGTGGAAAATGAAAGTGCTGATTAGGGAATTTAAAATGAAATATTTGAATAAAGGCAAAACAAAGCCTCCTAAGCGCTTCGTTTTCAAAAATTAATAAAAAATTGGAATTTTCAGAATAGATTATTATTTTTATTTTCGAAGGAAAATGTGAGAAGGAGAATACACTTTAATCGCTGAATTAGGCACGGGTGCACGTTAATTGATCAGAAATTTTCACTAATCTTTTCTCACAGGATGCTTTCGTGTTACAATTGTTTGGCGGAATTATGATTTTTTATTTTATTTTTGTATGATACTCGGTAATCTAATTGAAAATTTCGTGAAACTTTCAAAATTTTTACAAATTTCATCAAGTTTTTTTTTGCGTTCTAATCGGATCACCCTTCATGTAAAAAAATATATATCAATTTTTACTAACCCCAAATCATAACCCGATGGGCAAAAAATGAGAAAATGATCCGGAAAATGAGAATTTTTTCCGTTGTCAGTCCGTTTTTATTTTCGACCATCGGATCTGAAAATTTGCAGATATTTTTGTCATCTTGATTGTTTTTCCAAATCCGTTTGTAAAACGGATTTCCTGATTATAATCGGTGATAATTTTTGGGCAATTTTTCTAAATCCGTTTGTAAAACGGTTTCACGGATTATAACCCGGGCCAACAAATATGATAAAACAGCCTTTACGGAAAATATTCCGGACTCATTTCTGGCAAGACTGATTACAATCCGTTCGAAATCCGTTTTAGAAGCCGGAAAACAGGAAAATTCCGGGTTATAAATCAGAAACGGATTATAACCCGGAATAAAACGGATCCGTTTTCAAAATATTTTGCTCATAGGGAATATTTATTTAAAGCAAACTTTTAAAATTCTGCCAAACGAGCATCCTGGAGATCTACTTTCAGATTAGATTATATTGGCGAAAACTTCGAATCTTATTCGTGCATATACTCGTAATTGAGTACCTAACTATAAAATTTATTCCCTCGAGTGGATTTTTTCCAACATACAGAAACTGCACCCATCATTTGTATGAAAATGAATTACACGAATTTTTATTTCATTTTATCTCGTACAAAATTTGATATTTTTTTGAAAAATTCTTCTTTATTGATTTAGATCGCTGTGATGGGTGATGCGATCCGGTTTCAGTGATAAATATTTTTGCTTATGATCTGCTATATTATTTACCTATTACGACTATATTTTTTTCTCGCAATCGGATTGCAGCATAATTATGGGCATAAGCTAGAGACAGAAAACGCTCCTCAACTTTCGAGCTGCCGGAATATTCGGTTATTCGTAATCGAAAATCGTCGGTTTTTTTTTTTTTTTACGAATCTTTTTCGCACTTTTCAAAGGTCTATGTTCTCGTATTATATTGATTGTTGAAAAACGTAAGCACCCTCGCAGTGTCAACGTGTTTGTGAAAGCTCATAATATATCTGGTTTTCAGTAGCCCCATAATGACGTACGTAAATCGAAGTTCTGTTTCTCGTTTCCTCGCTTTCGTCCGCCCTCCGCCACCCTCCAACGTTCCGCCCGAATCAGGGTCTTCATCTATTTCTCTCCTTTTTTCGTTATTTTCAAATTCCCGATATACCGGAAGGGTACAGTTACCGGGGGTTTTATTTTGGTAATTTTTAACTGTGCGAAAGCAGATGTATGTGCGTCGCGCAGCGCCCGTAACTTCAAAAAAAAAAAAAAAGGGTTTGCTCTATTGCCAGACACACGATGATTATTTGGTACACAGTGGAAAGTGTGAACAGTAAAAACCCTTTGCAGCTGTTTAACAGACGTTTTCTCGAGCCAAATTTGTCTTCTGCGGCTGAATTTATATTTACTCGCAACGACGCACTCTCGCATGTTCCCATGTGTCCGAAAAGAACACATACCAGATTCCTTTGCGCTGCTGGCGTTCAGCTATATTCCTTCCTTCAGCCACACTCCATTCACCGGGGCAAAAGTATAAATAAAAATTTGTACGAACATTTTTAAAAATAGGTAGATAATCGCCCACCGATGCGGCCCCCAAAAGTTCGACGCGTACTTTTCCTGTATAGTTTCTATCTCGGTTCGGGTAGTATATACTTCCCTCGTGGCTCGTCTGCTTTGGCCGTTTCATCAAGCTTTTGGATTCTGTCGCTATTTGTGTCAACAAGTTTTCGAGAGCGTATATGTATGAGACTAAAATCGGTAACTTTCTGTCCGAGGTACAGAGCATTCTCTCAATGCTGCTGCGAAATGAACGAACGGTGTTGAAAATAATTTACCTATGTGTACCTTCACCGTTAGGAAGTTTCATCAGAGTCTATAAAATAAGATATGCTTTTATATTTGAGACTTCTTTCATGGTTGGCTACATTGTGACTTGGTGGTTGAGTTGATATGAATGCAGCCCACGAACTCGGGGAATGCTAGTTCAGATTTCATTTTTCAAAAATTGGTTCTGCAAAGGTTCAGTTGTATACACGCAAGTCCTACCCGATGGGCAAAAAATGAGAAAATGACCCGGAAAATGAGAATTTTATCCGTTGTCAGTCCGTTTTTATTTTCGACCCTCGGATCTGAAAATATGCAGACATTTTTGTCATCTTGATTATTTTTCCAAATCCGTTTGTAAAACGGATTTCCTGATTATAATCAGTGATAATTTTTGGGCAATTTTTCTAAATCCGTTTGTAAAACGGTTTCACGGATTATAACCCGGGCCAACAAATATGATAAAACAGCCTTCACGGAAAATAATCCGGACTCATTTCCGGCAAGACTGATTACAATCCGTTCGAAATCCGTTTTAGAAGCCGGAAAACAGAAAAATTCCGGGTTATAATCCAGAGACGGACTATAACCCGGAATAAAACGGATCCGTTTTCAAAATATTTTGCCCATAGGGTACTTAAAGTAAAAGTATAATATTGTGTTCTAAAATGCAACCATCTCTGAGAAGATAGACTTGAAAGTTGAGTGGGCTATATGAGAAAACTATCTGACATAAACGTGTTTTTTTGCTTTCCTGTGTAATTTGAAAGAGTGAACTTATCCTCTTCTTGCTATCGCTGTTCAAATACAATAATTGAAATAAAAAAAATGCATTCTATCAAGCATTGCTAAGCATGTAGCAGAGGTGGAATGCCATGCAAAGTTTCACCAGCAATCAAAAAGACTTCTGGGGTACCTTTTGCTACGAACGAGCATTATCAGTAAAACGTATCCCAATTTTTTCATACTTCTTCGGTCAGAATGATTCAGAATCTCATTTACGTAACTAATGTAAAACGCATTTTACTTGAGCCGATTAAAAAAAAAATTTCCATTACATCTCAAACAACTTAATTGAATTAGCAATCGATTTTTCAGACTCATGTTTTGATACGAGTAAAACTATACAAACATCTATGAAAAATTATTTGAAAATAATCATCGGATATAATTGTATTATTAAATTTTACAATTTTTTATTTTCTCGGATTTTCACTGTGGTGGCAACTCTGCATATAACTTGACAATAGCTGGCTGATTTCATTGTCAGATTAACGAGATTTCAGTGTTGAGGTGTTTGAGTAAAAACAAGATTTACGAGTGGTTTTAACTGGGACTGACGTCCGACAGTTCTAGTGGGCTTATCGAGTGTTCGTATAACTCATTGTTTTTAAATTGGAAACTTTCTTATTCGTCTCTGGCCCACTATACTATACTTACCTTTGTTTCATAAAGAATGCACGGATTCTAATTTCCCTAATAATTCACATTCTGCTTTTTCTGCTACCGAATTATTCGAAAGTGTTCATATTCATACCCACTTCAATCAGATTCGTTGCTATCGTCGCGGCAAGTCTCCGAACAGTTTTCACGTACCCATTCCACGGGTTCGTATAATATACATATAAATGCCCACTACTTTGATGGCCATCTGTCGAGTAGAATTTTACTAATGTAGGTTGTGCTTTCATCACTCAACAGCAGTTATAGAAGTAATACGTAGCCCTTTGGAAAAAACGAGGTACTCGTGGGGGCGAGGGGGTGGAAAGAGGAAAAAAAAAGCCAGTTGGAAAGTAATAGGCCTATTTGGAAAAGTGCAAAAAATGAAGACAGATGCGCGCCTGTACAACTGTTGTCGTATTCCGAATTTGTATTTCGAGTTTCAACTCGGCCATATGACACGAAAACTTAAAATATTAAAAATACTTTTCTGTCCATATCTGTTCTGTGCGTTCGCAGTAAATGGCTGTTCAGCAGATTACTTCGTCTATCAGAGATATGAATTTTTTGTGAAAAAAAATTTAATTTCCAGTGAAAGGGAAGTACGAGTGACCCTCGTGTTTACTCTGGACTCACGAATTTCTGTATTATGAAATTAATTCATAACGTCGGTGTCACACTGTATTATGAAAGTTAATCAAAGTACAAATACATTTAGTACTTTCCAGTATGTGTTCGGCTGGCACTCCCAATTTTGATTTATTAGAGAAATACAGATTAATATTTTCTGAATATTATGATTGGAATATTTTAAAATTAACTGTTCATTATCTTAACATTTTTAGAGAGATTGTCAGAATATTTGTATATAATATTTTGAAAAGGAACGCTAAATTAGTTTCTGAAAATTCCTTATTCCTCTGTCACAATACTTTCTTACTAATATTGCAAAAATATTGTAAAATTATTTGATGCGAACATAAAATATTTATTTATAAATATTTAGTATTTTCTATCAATATTTGTACGTGTAGAGCAAAATATTGGCATATTGTCATAAAAATTCAAAACATTTGGAATCCGTTTGTGTACGCAGTTGATCGAATTATTGATCATTATATCGTACGTTTACAGGTAGCTTTACGAATATTTTAGACGAGAACCTTTTTGTTTCGTTAAAAATGAAATAATATTTGATATATTATGGTTCGAATAAATTTCGAACTTCGTAACACAGGCCTTCTAGATGATACTGAAATTCCAATACGATGTACCCTAACAATATTTCCGAGGTCTTTGTATTATTATGACTTTTTATTTGTTTTGCAATAGCTATTGTGGATATTTGAAAATATTTACTTATTATAGCTGAATATTTTCAAAATATCAGATGGTTTCTTTAAACTCTTGATTTTCGGAAAGAAAATTTGAAAAATCGGTTTTTCTAAAAATATATATCGTAGATGAGACTTTACTTCGCTCCTGGCCCATCGATCTACTTTGTATCAATCCTCCCCGACTTCCATATGTGGATGGCGATTTAGCAACCCATTGTTTGATGAATGAGAATGCCAAGAAGCTCATTGTCGCACGAGCCTTTTCATTAAAGATAACACCTTCGAGGGAGTTAATTGTCAGGAAACATCACTGGATGGTAGAAATTGAGGTTTGACAAACTTTTCGCCGAAAGAAGTGGTAACAGTGCGTTGTGGCGAAAGAAAATCTTGTGTTGAAAAAATGAGTTGACTTCAGGTAATAAGAAGTGGTTACACCGAGTTGGTGGCGAAATCGAAGTCTTATGTAAAAAAAAAAAAAAATTAAAGTAGGTATTTGTTTGTATTTGTTGGCGTCCTGCTATTGTTAAGGATAAAACCAGTTTCGTCGGAAGAGCTAGAGCATATTCATTCAGGATTCCAGGCGATTTTATCATTCATATTAGTCATTACTTTTAACAGAATTAACTGTTGGGCGTTGGCCGTTTGGGATGTTTCAGTGCCTTGTGCTATTCTAATTCATTTTCAAGAATTAACATTGGCTATAACGATTTAACCAATAGGTATATTTTGTAGGTACTAGCCTTTTCAAAAATTCTACATTTTCGATTTCATATTTTTCGTAATTCTCGAGTGCGAGTGTTTGCTCGGTTCTTGTTGAGTGGTATTTTATTGCAATTAGCATTGAAGTGAATTTCGCGACTCGAGACGTGCGGATCTCCGATCAGTTGAATTTTGAAGAGCATTGCAAGCCCTCAAACGAAATTCAGGATGTCAGAAGGCCTGCAAATATTTATGGGCGGTGTGGGATATGACAAATCGTTTCCAAGTTATACATGAATACCTGAGAGAAACGGTGAATTTGATGAAAACAACGGATGAATATTTTTCCGAAGCAAGTACCATAAGTCGGATTTAGTATTTTTAAAGTTCAGACGTGCCGTTCTCACTGAACTTGAGTCGAAGTTAAATAAGATGCTGGATGAATTTAAAGATTATTATTACAAGTACTTCAAATCAGTATCACTTAAGATGATGAACCAGAGCGACCAGTGCAGCATATAGTGTGCGATAATGATTTATTCAGAAACATGTACAGATGTTTTCTGAAATTGAAAGAAAAGAATGAGGAAATTAGATTTGTGTTGGATAATCGTGCCCCTTCTCGTCGTCACTACTAGTTTTCTTGGCCTCCAAATGTGACGTGAAGAATAAGTTCTCATCGTTTTTCCATCTATTTCTCGTGGAAAAAAAAGACTCACCCCTCTGATAATGCAGAGAAAAATACTTCTGAATTCGAGCGATTCAATATTTTTGATTGGAGCTTTCGGTTTGAAAAATACTGTTCCAAGACATCGGTTCCGGTTCTTTTTGGACCTTGAGGTGAAATCCGAAAAACGGCTGAAAATGAAGCGTTATCTGTGGATAGCTTAATGTTTGAGCCAAATTTTAACATATTTATTATTTAACTTTTCTCATATCGGTATTTACATAATTCACATAATAATTTATTGTATTATCAGTTTATTCTAGTTTACGTATATTTTGTTGCGTATTTTTCATATTTTGAAATGAGAGTATAATTTTTAGAAACGTACGTGAAAGAAATTTACCAATTTGCGAGTTTCCCGCATTGTCATTGATTTGATTTTCTTTCTTCTCTATAATAATGCACGGTATGTATTTTTAGTGATATTTATAAAAAGTGAAAATTTTTATTCTCACATAATTATATATGCGGAGTCTGATTTCTTCACATTTTTGACGAATATCGTATTCTTTTACGCATAATTTTTAATGAACTTTGTTCGATCAAGATTCGGTAAGCCATGTTATGTACTGTATATCTGTACTTATATGAAAATTTTATAATATTTCAATTAACAATGGATAAAATAGATTTACTGTTCCACTAATACCACTTATTTATGTACTAATTGATTAAATTACATCGAGTAAAAGAAAATATTTTGTGAAGTTTTTTTTTTTTTTTCCCTCTATCTTAAAACTGATTTACAATTTTTAAATTTTTATTGAAATTGGAAAGAAAAGAAAAAATAGACTATTTTTCTCGGGAACGTATCTACTTGACCCAGTTTATCTCAATCGAAAAATGACGTTAAAAGGTACTGTAGACAAAGTGCTGTTTGTGTTGAATGAAAACTGAAAATCAGCGTGGCGTAATTGAAAACTCAAAACTTGGTGTAGGTGTTTTCACAGAAACTGAAGACTCTGTAGATGATATAATAAGATATCCTCAATCAATAATATTTAGAAATATTTACCCAATGTTTCGTAATATTTTCAAAATATTGGGTGGTTTTTCTTGAAATGCTGCATTTCAGAAAGGATGAATGAAATAAACTGATAGTTGAAAAAATGTAGATGAAGCTATTTCGCTCTTGACTCGTCGATATAGGATATACTCTGTCTCCAATCTTCCCCTAGTTCTACATGCGGTTTGCCATTTGACAACCCTGTTTGGTAGAAGAGAAAGCCAAGCTCATTGTCGTAGGCCTTTATTGTTGGACTAATTTAGTTAGTATTTGTTGGCATTCCACTATTGTTCAAGGATAAACCGGTTTCGTCGGAAGAGCATTAATTCAGGATTGCAGGCTATTTTATTATACTCTTTTTTTGTCGAATCGAGGATAGTCAGGATATTTTCGTCGGTCTTCATCTTCATTCATTCATCATTTGCAAGAACTCGTTGCAACGAATATTGGTTGGTATTAGTATCTAGTGCGGTCATTTTAAAATAAAAGAGTGTGCTAGTTGGCATTTTCATAACTTCGTCGTTTTCGATTTCATATAAGTACGTACTTATTTCGTGATTCTTATGTGTCCGTGTCTGCTCGTTTAAATGGTATCTCATTGCAATTACCTACAAGTGAAGTGATTTTCGCGACTGCAGACGTACGATTCTCAGATCAGTTCGGACAGTTCCATTTTGAAGAGAAGCACTGCCACTAACTATATTTTAAACGAAATTTACGATGTCGGAAGTCAAATATTTGTGTGCGCTGGTGGATATGAAAAGTCGTCTCGAAGTTATTGAAGAATACCTTAAAGAAACAGTTAACTTGATGAAAAAACCGGCGGAATATTTGTCTGTAGCAAAGACAATGTCTGTAGCCGATTACGAGTCGGATGGAATATTTTTAAAGTCCAGACACGCAGTTCTTTATGAACTCGAGCCGGAGTTGGATAAGATGGTGAAAGACTTTCGCGAATATCATTACAACTATTACGAATCCAAATCATGTGGTCCAGAGCAGGATGACGAGTGTAGTGAAAATTGTAAATTTTATGATGTATATAAAAACATGTATAAAGTTCTTTTGAAATTGAGAGAAAAGAATCGCGAAATTAAACTTGTGTTGGATGAACGTGATCCTACCGCTGATAGGTTCGGCTATCTCGACGATTATTAGTTATTACTAACGAAGCTGACAAAATTATATTTATTTTTCTATTATTCGATAAGGAAATTATTGATTTACTTAGTGATTAATTGAATTTAGGTATATTAAATAAAAAAATAAAATAAAAATAGTGACGGTTTTTTTTTTCTTCATCTTCAAACTGAATGACAACTTTTAAATTGATGTAGTATTTATTGAAATTTGGAGGAGAAAAAAATTGACCATGTTGAATGAAATTATCGTGATAATGATGATTTTTTTATTTAATTTTTACTTATTTAAAATGATGCTGATGGCTGAAAATTAGGTACCTACTTGATTTAATTGATTATTTTTACCGAGAAAAATGATTCAATTTCGTGTATTTTACTCATAAAAGCTATAGTGGACATCGGTTATTCGTTCAAACTGTTAGCAATAAAAAAATTATTGAAACTGAACAAAAATGCTAGCTTAAATTTTGAGATAATATACATTTTTTTGCAGTAAAAACGACGAAAATAAATTGAAGAAAAAAAAATTGTTAATTTCATTTCTTCCATGATTATGAAAAGGGAAATCAAAAAAAATTATTAACCTCACTGGCAGACATTGTGCATACATTATCAGGCTCATTCCTAATAGCAGTGGCTTTGCTGTGCGTTTTCTACAAATGCTAAATCTAAATTTTGTTAAAACGATTCGTAGTATTGAATAAAGTGGAGACTACTCCAGCCACTCAGTCTGTGAGAAAAATTTGTAGAAAGTGATTTCGAAGGGGAAACCGATCGTCCGTTTCGTGGGAAAGTAAAAGGATATTTTGTGGAATTTACAGAACCTACGCTTATCTTATCGCTAAAAAACATTTACCGTAGCTGTGCAAAAAAAGAAACGTAGGTAATTTTTTTACTAGCACCATGAGAACCTGCTGCCTCTATAATTTTTTCCTCTACATCTAACGTAGCGAAGAATCAAGCCTCACTGACCTCTTGTGTTGTCAAGAGGGGGAAGGCCAAATAAAATTGAGGGCACTTTTCTGACAAAAATCTGATTACGAAACAATTGTATATATCGATGATTGGGCATATCCTTAGATGTATATTTTGTTTCTCTTTTATACTACTTAATTAAATTCCTGTGCGAGTGACTGTATATAGCTGTTGGTTTCTGTTAGCATTTCAAGTGGAATAGCAATTTTTCTCAACTCATAACTCTGAAAAGTTGAGTATTTCTCGATACACCTATGTACTCGTATCATTTTTCATCGTTTCGATTGAATTTTCTTTTCGACGTTTTGAGCATCGCCCCTCTTCCTCCTTACACCCTCGGTAACATTTCACATGGCCGTTTAATATTTTTATCGCTTCTGCTCGAATTCGATTTTCTGCGATTAATGTTTTTTTATGAAATCGAGTTCGGTACGAGTAAATAACGCAGTTCTGTAATCCGGATTCCGACACACGAGTGTGTAGCTGTTTCTGCTGTACGCAGTAATTGTTTATAAAATTTGGACGAAAAACAACGGCTACATGGGCAAACCAGACGTGAAAAGTAATCGACGTGTGTTGTGCATCAGCTTGATAATGGTGGTACGGAAAATGCAAAAACATATGCCTTTGGTGGCATATAAAAAACGTTTGCTTCGCGCGTGTTTTTTCCTCCTAGTTTTTTTTTTTTTTTTTTTTTTTGTTTCTTTTTTGCCTCCCAAATATAATATATATTTATAAACTGTACACTTAATAAACGTTCATTTGTATGTACACTAAAATATATTCTACCTATCTTGCGTACCATATCTGTATATCTGTACGTTTCACCAGAACACATGCCCCCTTCCCGAACACAGTCATCGGTTGTGCTAAAAACAGTTGCCAGTCGATTTTTGAAGGGGAGGAGGGGGCTGAAGGGGAGCTGTACGTGATCGTGTATCTTGTTCGTTGTACACATTTTGTAATATCGAATCCCTTTGAGTAGGTATGTGGAATCGAGGCATTTGAAGGGGACGCAGTGTGGTGGTCGCATCCGATAGGACCGCGATGTCTGGCTGGTGCATTTTTTGGTTAATGAGAAATCTGCGTAACACCTTTCGTTACCATATTGGACGACGACGCCCTTGTCAAACCGTTTTATACATCAGCCAGGCACTCGATTTTCGCCTCCCTAGTCGACGAAGCCGGGTACAGGGCTGGCGGGTTGAAAAGGCGCTAATAAAAAAAAAAGAACACGTCGTTAGTGGGTTATGCAACCGTGTAGGTCTACACCGTTTTGTACAATGCGTGTACGCGTTGCCTTTCCCATCGTCGACGTCCTTTGAAGCCTTTTGAAAACGGAAGCACAAAGGGGTAGGTGGAGGGTGAAAAAAAGCGAATGTGTTATCCTTTTACGTACGTTGAAAGCGCCACCGAGGATGCGGGAAAAATGTGAGAAAGTGGAAACCAGCGAGGTTTGGTGAAGTAAAGACAAAGCTGGTATAGTGGCTATTGTACAGTATAATATGTATGTGTGGTGTGCAGTGCATGCGAAAATCCTGGAGCTAAAGAACCCTCTACGTGGACGAGGAAATCTGTTGGCAGCTGGTCATAAGTGTGGAAATCAGGCTGCAGGCGTGAATGGGGTGTTATATTTTGGAAGGAGGAATGGAGAAAATTGATGGACATGTGGAGAAAATGTGGCTTCGCTAAGTGAAAATGCATTGGTGAGGAGTTGAGTTCACTTTGTGAAAATAATTGGATTTCAATTAACAAAAAATGTATGCAAAATTGAGTCGGAGCATGGCTTCAAATAAAAACAAATAACACTAGAAAAAATCAGGTTTTACTCGATTACTCGAAGGACCAGGTAGCGTCATATACGACGCCACAAGAATAATCTCAAAAGATCAGGTGGCGTCGTCTGACACAAGTCAGGGGTTCTCAAAATATTGGTACTTTGAAAAATTCATCTCAAAATTTCGAGTGGCGTCGTATATGACGCCGTCTGGTTCTTCTAGTGTTAAGCTATCTGTGTCCTCACGTGGAAGGGTTAGAGCGGACAAACATAAGTTCATGTATTAATTCGGTCAGTTACTATCAGTTAGTGTGAAACTGTGAGACTGTTAAAAGAGTACTGCGCTGATTGGAAAAAATATTGGAAATTATTTTCTAAAATATTTTTGTATTTATGTCAGTGGCTGATTAAGGGTTCTGGCGCCCCTGTGCCAGCCTTATTAGGACGGGGTGTGGGTGGGGGGAGGTCCTTGAATTTTTTTCTCCCCTCCCCAATATAAAAAAATTTAGTTTTGACGCAAAAAATACAGAAATTTTTCCTCTTTCCTCTTTTTTTTGTTTTTTAAATTGCTGAAAATTTGGCGCCCCTAAAAATTTGGCACCCAAGGCACGTGCCTCCTGTGCCTAGCGGGTAATACGACACTGATTTATGTATTTGGTTTAATAGATGAAACCATTTCAAAAAAAATAACACGGTAAAAAATTATTCGACGAAATCGCTGGAGATTTATTTTCATTTCTTCTACTTAACGTAGAAAGCTGAATTTGGTTTCATTAGAAAAAGGAAAATCTCAGCAATATGATGATTCATAAAATGTTTTTGATTAGAGATTTAATTTCACCGCTAATGATGAAAACATTTTCGAAAACTGTGAATTCTATTCTGCACTTCGGGTACACACAACATTTCAGAACGGAGCAATTTTTCATTTTTCATTTATTTCACGATAACGCGAAATTTGAGCGAAACCATGGAGCGGCATTGAGCAAAATCTGAGAGTGATTGGAGCGGAATTTTGAGCGAAATTTGGAACGGAATTGAACCAATTTTAAGCGGAATTGGAGCTAAATTTGAGAGGAATTTGAGCGCAACTTGAGCAAAATTGAGCGGAATTCAAGCGAAATTTGAGAAAAACTTGAGTGGAAAGGAGGCGTAGTCGCCTCGGGCCACGCTAGTTACTCCGAATAAAATGCTTAAGTGTAATTTTTGACACATTTTTCTAAGGATTAATGTCAGCAGATGTGGCTGGACGTAGCTATGTATGTCCTGCGAAGCAAGCATAATTTATAGAGTTTCCATAAGAAAAGAAAAAAAAAAAAATGAAAATCCACTCAATTCCTATTTTCCAATTCCCCCGTCCCTTGGCCATTCTTTCGTCACGTTTTCCCTGCGGTCCGGTCTCTTTTTTTTCTTCTTCGTAATTAAGTTGGTGGCCAAATTGACCAACTGTCTTTTTCATTCGAAATTCAGCCGGTTTGCGAGCGACCCTCGACAATATTTGTCAGTACTCGAAGTGTTCGATTTTCCGCCGTTCCCAGCCTTCCGCCCTCGCAATGCATTCTCTCCACCCTCTCACCTTTTTTTTTTTTTTTTTGGCCGCCGCAGCCAACTCGCCTGCGAAGGTGCATTAAGTCAGATTTTTGGCCGCCGTCACACGCCGGATCACGGGTCACACGCCGAGTCGTAAGGTCCGAACCTCGTCCCTCTTCACCTGCCCTCGAATTGTACGTATAAATGATTAAAAGCTTCTAGGTTCAGCTGCGCTGCCGCCGCTGCACACAGCGGCGCAGTACACGCAAAATGTGGACGTACACTTCTCGTGGGAACGTAGCTGACTCTAATTGAACTATTAAAGGGTCTTATTCTCGGCTATCAATGAACATGTGTCTGCTGCCGCGTTCGTACATCTGTCACCCTCCACTCTTGTTTGGCTGCATGTGTGTGTGTGTGTGTGTGTGCGCGTGCGTGTGTGTGTAGTGTATGTATGCACCCAGTATACAAAATACATTATTCACAATATTATTATTATACATATATAGGTGGTGTACTTTCAATTGATGATATTATGGCTTTAATAATTCAGAGCCGTTGCGTTCGTTAACCAGCAGCGGCCTTTTTTTTTTCTTTTTTTTTTCCATTCATTCATTCATTTCTTCTCCATATTTTCTCACTCTCTCCCCCTTTTGTATGTTATATGGGTTTAGCCTTTTTCCCCTCAATTGTCTTCGCTTTACTCTTCCGACTCTTTCTGTCTGGCAGCAGCGCAGAAGGCCCAGTTATTTGTGTGTTAATAATGCAAGTCAAAATACGTATGACGCTTATGGCAAAGGCAATATGGCTTTTTTCTGGTTTACACTTTTGCAGGTTTTCAGGCAGGCGGTGTAACTGTATTTTTAGACTTGTAGGGTGGATTAAATGCTAACTTAGTGGTGGCATGATGTGGTCTTTTTTACTCGAAGTATAAAACAATAATTATACTGCTATTTGATAATCCTGAAGCCAATTTTCGTTTTCAAAATTCAAAACTGACCATGTGGGTTTTTATCCAATGAAATCAAAAGTCCTTGAGCCTTGAGAAGTCGCAAAATGCGTCCCTGTATTTTTTTAAAAAACTAATCCTTCTCTGACTATTGTAGAATTCAGGGTGCTGCCTGTCACATTTACCTGAGAATGTTTTTCATTGAAAAACGCACAGAATGTTATGAAAAGTCATGATGTTATGAAAATTGATGAAAGAAAAATATATAATATTATTTGGTTCCTTCTAATCTCACATTTGTGATTTTTCTACACTTGTGATTTGTCAATTTGATAAATAGAGAAAATTGAAAAAGAGTTGTAATAATGTTTTTGAGACCGAAATATTTCCAGACTATCACTTTCCCCTTTTCTCATAGATACGAGTATGAAAGAAAAAAATTACCTCGAAGTCTTTAATTTTTTATCTGTATTTTTCCGTCGGAGACGCTGTTATACTACCCCTAAGTGGACAGTTGTTTGTATGTCGTTCGTTCTACTTGAAAAAAAAAAATTTATAGCCCGTATATAAATTAAATTCTAAAGAGAAAAATAATCACGTCGTACGGTCGTAAAACATACGCACCAAAAATACCGACTGCCGCCTCATTAAACGGTTTGTTTAAATTTTGCTAAAATAGCAGCCACCGTTTTGTACGCATTTCCACATATTTTTCACATTTCTCGGTTCGGGAGATTTTTTTTTTGATTTTTTTTATTTTTTAAAAAATTTTACGATTTCTTAAATTACAGTCGTCCGAAGGCATAGGTTATATATACGGTATTTACGAGTGACGGATGGCTTCTTTTTCCAGTAGCCTTGCGACTTCTGTCTGGGTGAAAGAAAAGAAGGCAAGAAATATTCACTTTTCTTTGACGGCGCACACGACATTTGTAGCACTTTGGCACGCATAATTTGCTACCACTTCTGGTGTTGGTGTCGTGCATAGATTTCTAATAGACCTTTTCCCCTAAGCTTATAATACATGCTCTCGTAAAAATAATAGTACGTTTAGCTCGACACAAAATACGACGGGCAAAAAATAAAAAACAGGCACTACAAGCTGTTCTGAGAAAGCAGGTTTCCGTAAAAAATTTTTGCTGTGCATATTTCCCTCCCCAAAAATGAGGAATTTTTAAAGTGTGTAATTTGATTTGTATGGAATTTTAGCTGCCTACCTGAATTGGTATCTCTGAAAATGGGTAAATAAGAAATTCATTAAAATCTAAAAATTAGTTCAAAACTTTATTAAGAACTCGGAAAGTATAAATGTACTCGTGCTTTGCAAAATCTATTGAAATATCTGGAAGTACCCAAAAATTTCAATAAAATATCTAAAACGTATGGAAAAATTCACGAATATCCTTGAAACTGTGTCAGAAAATTGAGTAAAATTTCTATTTATACTCGCATATATTGATTTGATATTTCCTCAACTTGACAAAAAATTCTCGAAAATTTCTTTGACATAACCAAATATATTTTTTAAATTAATTTTTTCGAATGGATTGTCACTGATTTTAGTAAATTTTTTAAATATTTTCAGATTGAACTTTTTTCTTTCAAATCTATTTATTTATTGAAAATGAATTCTTTTTACTAGACGTTTTTGGAACTCAGTTTCGAGTTCTGCTATTGGTTTGAGTTTTATCAGACTTGACAAAACCTTTTGAAGTTCAAGCATGGCACTTTTTTTCAATAAATAAAATGAACTTAGTGTTTTTCCACAGAAATGTTAAGTCGGAGTCACATTTTTTGACTAATTTTACAACGCGTTCGTAGACAATATAAATTGGTGACTAAGCTTTTTCAATTTTTTTTTTTTTAATTACGAGTAATTAGATCTTTCTTACAAAAAACTGTTTGTACGCAGAAGTTTTTTTTTACATCCAACTTCCACTCGAGTTCCATTCTTACGTGTAAAGAAAGGATGTTATACATCTTCGTGTAAGATTTTCTGAGGACTCGAAGCGTGTGAATGAAATTTTGCACATCTGCCGGTCGAACCCTCCTTCATGATTGCCATCTTCAAATCCTGAGCTTTTTTCCTTCGGCATAGCTCATTCTTGAATTTCGGTTTTACTCGGTTGCTCGCGTTCGCATTCATGAACGAGTGCACTTTTTTAATTATCAATTAAAATGGCTTCCGGCAATTAATTACCGAATCCGTGCCACAAGTAAGCAGGTGTACCATACTGTTTGCACGCATATTTTTCTTCTTCTTTTCCTTTTCTTATATTTTTTTTGTTTGTTTGTTTGTTTGTTTGTTCTTCGACTTGGGCCTTTTTTTTTTGTCTCCTTTTTTTCTTCACCATTGTAATTTTTTACGATATCAATAATTATTCACCCCGCTAGAGGACATTATTTTGGATTTAAAATTACACCAATAAGTACGTGTTTTCCAATTAATTCTCGACAAACCACCGTTCGGATCACTGAACTTTGAAAATAGCGTCAAAAAATACACGTCTTGACGAATTAAAATGCAGTCGCTTCGTCGTAATAATTTATTTATAAAAGGAAGAAAAAAAGTGGAGTTTTTTTTTTTAGCCAACCTACAACCACTTGCTTGGATTTGGGTCAGCCATATGGGCTTCGCGAATAAAAACGGTGGCATACACAAGTGCAGAGACGACGGATTGGCCATAACGACTTGGCAAGTGTTCGATAGGAATAGAACGTGCACATGGAGTGTGTAATATGGAAAAACAAAAAAAAAAAAACGAGAAAGAGAGAGAAAAAATTGAACCAGCAACTGCTCTGTGGAAGGGTGTTTGAGGCATAATTAATTGAAAAGGCATCGAGTGATCCAGTGCCCGTTTCCGTTGAAAGTGTAATTAGCTGTGTGATGGTGGTGCTCGAAAATGTTTGAGATTTACTTTATGTAGCTTATATAAAAAATGTAAAAAAAAAAATATAAGAAGGCTAAAGATGATGAGTGTAGCAGTTGAAAGGTCCGTTTGTACCAGTGTTGTTCCGTCAAATAAGTCAAGTTATTTTACTGTAATTTTACTGGTAAAATTACGTAAAATAACACACGTCAAAAAATTAATTATTTGACAGTTTTTTGACATTATTTCACGTCAAAAAACTATCAAAAAAGACAACAGGAAAAACTTAGGAATTCCTTAATTATTGCTCGATTATTTATTGAAAATTGCAGATTTTATATGCTTTATCTATCTCAGGGCAAAGAAAAACTTTTTTGCTTTATTTTGTAAATGCTTTATCTATCTCAGGGCAAAGAAAAACTTTTTTGCTTTATTTTGTAAATTCTAACACGAGCAAGATTATTATGTGGTCTTTGAATAATATTCTCTCAATTCTACATTTTCTAATTTTCTTCTGACTGCAGTTGGCTTTGAAAATAATAAAAATGAAATTGGAAATTTGAAATTTGAAATTTAAATAAATGTGCCTGCAAGACTTTAAGATTTGGATTTAGAAGTTGATTCATAATAGAAATTGATAATATGTCTTGTTTGTTTTTCTTTTTACTGATTAACATTGAAGCGAAGGAAATGTAAACAATAATTAAAGTACTTCGTAGTCATTAATTTGATCAATAAAATCAAGATATTCTCCATGTGAGCTTAGCGTCGAAATCAATTTTTAATTTTTTATTTGGAGTTTGGTTGTTGGGCCTTCTAACTAAAATAATTCAAAGTTTAAAATGAAAATGAATCATCCAAAACCAAACCAAACAAACTCGATGCATTACAAAACTCATGATGATAACAATAAATTCAGTTTTCACAGTAAAATTATTATCTGACCTTTTTTGACATAATTTGACAGTAAAATTTTTTGACTGTAATTTTACGTTATTTGACGATTTTTGACGTGAAATGTCAAAAAAGTTATTTGACGCGTCAAGGAACAACACTGGTTTGTACTATTAAAATCGTATATTTTCGTTGGAAATATTCAGAAAATTGAGGTGCTAAGAGGAACCGCTTATAATAGGATTCTGTGACTTTCAAGGTATTGGGAATCAGTGCATCAGTATTCACCTGTGGCTGGCTTATTATATGTAGTCGAGGGTCAAACCTCTTCGTAGTACATTATCTGTCTGTGGACGAAAACTGTTTTCGTTTTCAGCGTTTGTGTTCGAATTCGATTGGGGCGTGAAGATGGAAACGAGTACCAAATTGACTTTTCTCCGTTCGGATGTTGAGTGATGTTTACCGTTTAGTCGTCCCCCGCCCCTCCAATCACACCTTCTTAACTCTTTCTCATCGAAGTGTTAATAAACATTTTTCGATAATTATTCGAACCGGTACACGTACATGTCGTTTCCTGTTTCCCGTAATCTCGATTCTCATGTGGTGCACCTGGCAAGTGGCATGGCACTGCTGTATACACATACAGGCCATAATACATTATTACGTACTACATAATGATCGTGTCTGCTGCATATGTGTGTATAAAATGCTTTGCTTATCATTGAGACGATAAGTGACAGATGGATTAACCGTCCGAGCTGAGAGTGCAGCTGTGGTACTGATTTGTGCATTGAGGCACCAGTTTTTTTTTTTCCTTTTCTTTCTTTTTTCATTAATTCAATAATGAAAATGAGCCAAAAGGCTACAAGGGAAAGAAGGGTAGAGAAGAAAACGTGCAATCAATTTTGTACGATTGTATGTAAACGTGTATAATACGATTTCATTTCCTCCACAATGGTCACAGGGTTAAGACATTATACAGCATGTTTAATATTTGTATATTTGTTTGTTTGTGTGTGTATGTGTGTGATTAGGCTCAAGTTTTTCACGGATAGAGCCCTATGCATGTAAGGGAACAATTTCTGATAATTTTTTTTTTTTCCATCTACTTTTAAGGTAGGTACATATACTATTCAACGTCCTTCATTCATTAACTGGGTACGTAAACTGGTCCGTCGATTTGTGAGCGAATTGTTCCACCACTTTGTTCCAATCTAGAATAGAATCTATAGTAAAAAAAGAAAAAAAAAAAGTATGGAGAAGTATGGAGGGTTTAATGTGCTCAATTGGCCTTCCACAAGGTCGACATTGGAGAGACAGAGAAAAAGTTTTTTTTTTTTTTTTTTTCGTACAAACTATTAAAACGGAAGCTCGATTAAACGCGGGTACCTACACGATTTTTATTTTTTCATTATTATTATTTTTTTTTTTTAAGAACCAATATGCCGATACACATTGCCTTTGTAATTTTGGGTGGTAAACCATATAGTGGGCCTGGTGTTGAGCGTATGCGGGCATCATATCCAAAATTTTGCTCAAGGATTTTTGCTTTGCGCCGTTTACAGTTATATAATAATATGCTGTAATTTTGGTTGGGGAAGGGTGGGATAAATTATGTGGCACAGATACGGGCTGTACTTTTATTTGGCGCTTTTTTCTTTCAGGCCAGCCGAGACATGTGAACGAAATTGTGTCTGACGAAAGTCCTCGATTTTATGGTAATTAAGGCAGTGTGCGGTAGATTTGAAGAACGGCGATGTAGATTTGGCGCCTGTAACGTCTTTTTGACAAAACCGATTCTAGAAATTTCTGGTCCAACTGTATACGGAAACGGATATGTGGCAAGGGTAGTAGTGTGTAATTTTCCCCTGTGGTGTTAGATTTATCTTGCCGAAAATTCAAGTAAATGAACCAGTTTTAATTCATAAGATGCATTCTCAATAGTCTTACGTATAAATCAGAAATTATATCGATATATCAGCTCGTACAAAAGTTAAGTTCCATAAACTCCTTTAAACTTGAAAGGTGAGTGCGAGCTGTTTTCAACTCCTCGAAATTGATCTCGTGCTTGAACGCACCATACTAGAAACTTATAATCAGATTTTTCAACGTTTAAGCTGACTATGAGCTGAGCTCGAATAAATAATTATGAATCAAACTGTGACTTAGCTCAAAGCTCGAATAAGGTGAATAAAGCTGACTGACTGGGTTAAGAGATTTCATCAAATAGCGGAGCTAAAGTTGGTTCTTTTGGCTCAGCTCAGCTAAATGGAGAGTAGACAAACTTTTTTTGCAGTGTTTTGCATTGTCAAAAAACTTGAGAATAGATGAAAAGTGCGGAGTTTGAAAAAAAAAAGTGCGTAAAATGAAGAGCGCATGTCCAATAAAAAAAATTTATAAATCTGAATCGTGCTCCTAAGTCCTAGCTTTGGACTTGTTCAAATTATAAGCCAAGTGGCTCTCCATATGCCACAGAGCTCGCATTTGCTGTACTGTTTTCTCTCAAGAAATTGCTGTTTCAGTTCAGCTAATTGTTTCTCGAAGAGCTAGTAAGGTAGAGAGGTGAGCCAAGCTGCTCAAAAAGAGCTGATGAGTTGGCTGGGAGTTGAATGTTGGTTCCCTTTTCTTTAAAAAAAATTTGGCTACTGCTTCCAGTACCTACATTCTTGTAATTACTCCTTCAGTGGTCGCACGTATATTTCATTAGTCACGATGTGATGAAACGAGTCTTTGTTGACCAGCCCACCTATTCCTTTCTACCTTTCTGTATGCAATACTCGTTAGAGGAAAGGTATATTTTTTGCTCGTGTGACCAGCATTTCAATTTCATCTCGTACCTCCTATAGCATAGGTTTGGTTTCATTTCCCGAAATTATTTAAAACATATATCTCCATTCCGGCGAGATTTCTGATAAGTTATAGAAGTTTCCATAAAATTCTAATCTTCTTTTGTGTGTTCTACAATCGGTACATCGAAGCACATTAATTTACCTATAATTGTGCAGCTGTTCCGCATTTTTTCTGCTGCCTAAATCCCGAATGGCATTATAATTCCGTCGAATACTTTGCGCTTATGAATTATTCAAAGAAAATTTGAAGGAAAGTCTGTTGCTAACAGTTTCCATCGTGGTCCTATCATCTGGGTGACAGTTGTTTTTCCTACTTGAAATACGGTTATTCTTGATTTTTGTGCGTGATTCTTATACAGTTACGGCGACCTTGACTTTTCTTCCCCCTCTAATTTCCAAATTAGGTTAACATTATGTAATTAATTTTTTCCCTCATAAACGTCACCTTGAAGTTGTGAATTGAGCCCGGTGACGACGGAAGAGCCTTTTGCAAATGAAGATGAGTACCTGGTATCTTGGCTTTGGCTTCTAGCCAATTCGTGCGAACCTCTATAATATTGTAAATTCAACAATCTGCGCGAGCTGTGGATGGTGAGAAATGTGTGTCCGCACCTGGCTAAATTTGCAGTGCTTGGTTCTTGAAGCTTTGTTTCTGAAATTTTATTCAAGCCGAAGGCGAATGTTGGTGTCACGTTTTTCGAAGGACGCGGTCTTAAAAATTAATTCTAGTCTGAGATTGCCAGCCAGCAGGCTGAGAACTTTTTGGATTCTTAGAGATTTGTCGAGTATTGCGATGGATAATTTGACCGAATCTTTTCTAGGAGTTCGAAATTTATCGTTCATTTGATTTTGGAGGAAAGCGAAGTAATGTACGAGTATAGAACTTATCTCCTTCCATTGGGCCTCCAATCAGTCCTTTTCAACGTAATGTGTTGACTTTCTTTCTTCTTTTCAACCGAAAAGTGAGTCTATCCTAGTTATAGTATACAGTACATGTACACAATTCAAGTTTCATTAATTATTTCTGTGTATGTGAGAGGAAGAATAACCTACAACTTGGACATTGAAATTTACAAATTTCGATTAAAACAATTTCCAAGAAAATGGTGCTGCGATGATTTGATGAACCATGTAGCATTGCTTATTGGACATAATTTATAAATTCTCATTGATAATTCGTTTTACTGTATTGAAAAATGTTATATCGGACTTGTTAGGATATAGACTAAAGATGATGTTCAGGATTTTTGCCCACTTGCCCTAAATCTGTACAGTTATCTGCAAAAGCAGACAACACTTGTGTTATTCAAGTATTTGGCTCTTCCAGGGTACATGAAAGAAAAACACTTGAGTTTTACTTTCTATATATCTATTTGAAATTTATTTGAGGTTTTACAAATCGTTTTTACTGCCCTTTCGTGCCCACGTAGTGGCGAGTGAGGAGGGGATTACCATTATACTAAATCACAGCGTGCACAACGTTTGTTTTCCATTTTTATGGAAAATGATGCCTGTGGTTCGATGCACGAGCTGCATATTCTGGCGTCAGCATTTGTGTATATATCCGAGCAGCAAAATAATTATGCTGGCCGAATAATGACGGATCAGATAATTTTCATTTTTTTTTTCGCAGATCTTGACGCCACCCTTGAGAGTTCGACACGGCGCCTACAGCACAGTCAAGTTTGCCAGCCACTTTTTTCTTCCGAGGATGATAATTATTCAAATTTGCTTCCAGCTCATTAATGAAGCTATTAAAGAAACGTTAATATGGTGATTTGGCCTCATTGGTATTTTTCTACGACTGTTCTGCAATTTTCCGTACCGCACAATCAGTAAGTAGCAGCTGCAAAATAAATTTATTTACATTTTGAAAACCTGTTTTATCATTATTGTATAAATTACACTTGGCTCCGTCAGTTACTAGTTACCACCCACGTCCGAAATATTTGATAAAAGTTATTGAAAGTACTCATTCTCAAGTTTTTACGGTTTCTTTGGTTTTTATTCTAAAATAAAAGGACTACTAATTCTACAACTTTCGCTATTTTTTTTTTTTTTTTTTTTTTGTCTCATTTGTCTGTATTTGTGTCTGTATTTGTGACATTAAAAACTGTCTGTCTGTGCCATCAGAATTTTCTCTTCGTTGTTATGAAAAGTAAGCAGTGCAAATATTTTACGCCTTCCATATTTTTATATTTATATATTTTTTATTCGCTTATTTTTCTGTCCGTGGAAACGTTTATTCGTGAAACGGATAGCCTATGTTTCGAAAAATAATATTATATATTTTTATGGAAAGGAAAAGAAGAAACGAAAACTGTTGATTGAAATGGCGCGAAATTGCTTTTCAAATTATTTTTGTTTTTATTCATTTTCTTTTCTTTCGTTGAGATTTTACAGCAGGTATAAAAAGAGCGAAGAAATTTACAACCGTGTGGCGCCAGCCTCCAGCTATGGAAATTAAAACGACTGCCACAACAATAAAGCGAAGACAAAATATTTGCTGTACCCAATGTGAAAAGGCGACCTTCTGAAAATGATTTCACGCCACCCTCTGTTTCTTGTGTTCTTCTTACTTGTGCGAAGCAGCCTTTTTTCTCTCTGTCACTTTGTCAGTCCAATTCCACAGCTTTTCTCTCCGTACGTGTTCATGCAGGTCATAAAATGAATTGCAGAATAGGCGGAACTCTCATTGGTTACGGTTGCACGCTGGTGGGGGCGATGAGTGAAAATACCAGTGGCTTGAACGTGGAGCTGTAGCGGAGTAGAGGTAGATTTCGAATATTTTATCATCGTGTACTGGCAAAACTGGAGCGCAAGCAAAAATCCCTCTTGATACTTCCATCGTTAGATTTTTTTTTTACGAAGCTAGTTTACGAAAAGGTTTTTTCGATGGAAGAAGTAGGTTGAAGGGGGTATTTTTATGCTATCGATCATATTATAATCATTGAAGTTGATAAATATTTTAGTTACATTTGCCTAAATCCAAGCGTTAGTTATCCACTGGGGACTGGCGACGGTGGGACCAAGATTTGTCTGCTACCTTTTTTTATATTTTTCAGAGTAGTTTTGATCACAATCTTGGTCTTTTTTCTTCGGTCTTATAAAAGCGTTTTTATTAGTCAAGTGGATTGTTCTTTGACTGTTTTCGTATACTTTTTTCCACTAAACAATTCTTCTTTGGAACGTTTAGTCCCCTATAAAGAATAGATTTCGAAGTAATTCACTGTGGCAAACTCTGTTCAATGAGACAGGGCAAATGTAAGTGCCATTCAGCAGTGAAAGGTCTTGATAAAACAAAAAAGAGAAAATTCAGCTTAAATTTTGTTATTTCATAATCTGAGAACACATTTGACGAAAATGCCTGAAGTCGACAATTTGGTTGGGTTGCATTTTGAAAGAATGGACTTATCAAATATTTTCTTACTTTATATGTTATAATATTTCGATCATCTGCTCAAAATTACATTATCAGAGAAGTACCCTCTAATTTATTAGTTTTACTTAATAAATTGACTCGTTATAATGTAAGCGAACTCCTCAGCGAAAATTGTGATTAACGAAAAAAAACATTTCTCGTATTTGAGGCGCATAGTTAGTATCTACTTTTATTACTGTTCTAAGAGCAGTTCAGCTTTGAAAAAAGTTACTGCAATGAATAACAGAAGAATTCCCAAGTCATTTCTGATTTTTGTAGCTCCGTATTTTGTGCTCAGTTCAAATTTTTGAAGAAGAAAACAAAAACTTCTTGTCCTCGTTTTTGCTATTTCAAGTAGTCAGTCTGAAAGAAATAATAATGTAGTTATCAGGCATTCAATCAACTCCTAGATAATAACATGGGTAAAAAATTACTTACCAGCGAACTATTTTTTTTTTCAATGTTTCTTCTCACTGATGAGTCTTAATTTTTAGAAATATTGACGAATGTATAACTTTTTACCCTAGTCATCCTTAAGGGGTTAATAATTTTGGGTGAAAAAAAAAAACATTATGATTATTGCTGGTCAGTCACAAAAAAAAATTAGTGTTCGTCTATTTTGTTGTAAATAATTCGTGATACTCTATTTTATGTAATATTTTTAGCGAGAAAAATGTAATTTCAATTGTGATTTATCGTATAATTTTCACAGAAAAGTTCTGCTAGGATTAATGATTCAAAGCGAATAATTTATTCGAGAAAGTACTCTTGAATTTGGCCTTTTTTGAGCAATGGAATTGCTCATTACTTGCTACATACCTTGACGGAAAATAATATGCTTGCATCTAATCGTTTCATGCTTGTTGCAGATCAATGCGCCGTAAATCGGCAAAACGATGGTCTAAAATTAAATCGCGTAGAGAATATTTTCGCCGCACGAAGTAGTAACCCTGCTCGCAGGTGACGTGTAAACGGGTGCGACTTTTCTGTTTCGTCGCTCTACCATTGACTTGGTGGTGCCACAAATACTTCGCCTTCAATCCTCGTTTGTTCTGTGTTGAGTGAAGTTCGAATTTCTGTTCTCTCCTCTACTTGCAACTTGCGTTTTTATTTTGAAACAAAAAAATTTTCTTCATATTATTTCGACGAAGTTCGTTTTATCGTATTGTCCATTTTATTTTTATTTTTCGGAAATTTACTTCGTTAAATTTCTAATTGCACAAATTTATTTTCACTGTTGCATTATTTTTCTGTCGTTTTGTCTGCAGTTGGGTGTTCGATATTTTTTTTTCGCTTGTAAAATAATAATATTTCGCAATATTCACGTTCGCGAAATAATTTCTCAGAAATATTATTATACTGTGTGAAATCGTTCGTGCGGCGATTTTATTCGATTTTGCCAGTTTTCCAAGAAAATCGTACGCTCGATATTCAACATGAAGGCCGTCGCCAGTGACAGTACGTCCTCGTATCCGGGCATCTACAACGCCTCATCCAAAATCAGCAAACACAAGCGCGACGTCGAGAACGAAGAAATCCAAGCCTACCTGTCGAAGTTGAAAGAGTTGGTGCCGTTTATGCCGAAAAATCGTCGTCTCTCCAAGCTCGAGGTGATCCAGTACGTGATCGACTACATTTGCGACCTGCAGCACGCCCTCGAAACGCATCCGAACATAAATTCGGCGACCGTACACTCGGCTGCGGCCGTCATGCTCTGCTCCAGCTCGCAGCCCTCGTCCCCCGTCCAAATTGTGAGCCCCATTCACAGGCAACCGCTGGGAGTGCTGCCGCCCAACGCTAACGTCGTAGCCAGCAGTCAAAACTCGTCGTGCTCCAGCCCTGAATTGTCACCTGTAAGTATCTAAAGATTTTTTCTCTTTAAAAATAAACTTCACATAAGTCCCATTTTGAAGGACTGGAATGGAGAAGTGGCCGAGTCAGTGAGAGTGTAGGGGTGTTTTGAATTGTCATCGTAGGTGGACTGAAGAAGTAGCCGAAGTCAGTATTTTGATACTTGGAATCGAAACTAATATTTTGAAGATACTAGACTGTTCTCTTTTCCACGGTAACACTTGATGAATTTTGATCACAGTTTTTCAGCGATGAAAATGAATTTTGAAAAGATAATATCATTTAAGAAATGGTTAACTCATTCCGAGGAAATATTTAATCAAACCCTAAAATTTTGTTATAATTTGTAAATTGGGAATACTAAAGTTTTTCGAAAGATTTTCATAATTAATAATTTTTTTCACCGTAATTTATGAAATTTATCAGTTCGATATCGAAGCTGTCGTGATTTTTGATAGTCGTTCGAAAGTAGCCTGAGCACAATATCGAAGATACGATATCAGCTGCTAGAAAATAATTATCTTTGCCATACTTTAACACTTTGGGATGTTATGTGATAAAAAAATTAGGTAACCATTCGTTCATTTATTACCTCCGTTAATGTGAGACGCTTGAGCAGTTTTCATTTTACTGTATGTTGAAATGATTTCGAATCTGATTGAGCTACTTTTTGAACTGAGCTCTCCTTCAAGGTAATGGGGAAGAATTCTTTAGCAGAGATATTGCTTGTACTTGGTTGAGAATGTGTAGGTACGATGTTCTTTAAGATTTCTTCAATTAATTCATCGATGAATTCCGTATGAAAAATTCTATAGCTATCTCATACATTATAAATCTGGATTAGCCTTGTCTATAAGGTTTACTCGAACTTCGTACTTTTGTAATTTATATTACTTCGAGTTTTTGTTGTCGCGTGTATTTGAATTAATTTTTATGAATAATCGTTCTGCTTATTTTGTTACAAATTTAAAAAAAAATTATTAAGGTATGTGTTCGATATTCTCCACTTTTGAATTGCAGAATTAAAAACAAGATATTACCATCTTTGTTACTATAAAGTAATGCATAGATTCTCTGAAATATTTTGTTCGCTATGAAGTTCTCAGTCACGCTATTTGTTTGCTCTTCGTGAAGTAATTTTTTTAGCATTAAAATTTAAATCTGATTCCGAAGAAAAAATACGTTTACCGCAAATCATTGGTACTTCATTTTTTCGAAGTGGAAAATATTTAAATTTCCGTATCTTTTTCCATTTATTTCATTTTCTTCGGTTGCTTCATGAAAATATTCGCCAACATGAAACGCACTTAGTTGAAATTATCATTCGACTCGAGTTTATCACGATTGAAATCAAAGGTTACGAAATTTTGTGATTGCAATGTTTTATGAAAGAAGCTATTTCTTCTGTATTTCTAATATTGTTGAAAAGAATAATAATTTATCGATAAGAGTGTTGTAATTTGAATTTCAAATGGAGTGGATATAATCGTATTGTGTGGTGAAGTGGAATTATGTTTCACAGAAAATGCTTTGTTAGGTTCAAATTAAACCATTCTGCCGTTGAGAAGGGTTGAATGTAACTTACGTTTTGTGTTTCTATAGTAGTGGTATTTTCAATGATTAAGGAAGAAAAAAAAAAGTTTATCTTCAATTTATAATTTACAATTCTCTAGGAATTCATTTGTTGGCTTTCTTCATTCATTTTTTGTCAAGAATAGAAGGAATAATAGGCTGATTAACGGAATTTTAAGCTCATCACAAATGCACTGATTTGTTTTGAAAAGATTTTTCATTACAGATTAGTAAATGATAGCCATAAAGTGTAAATAGCTCAATTTTTCGAATTGAAATGAAATTTTCTGTGCTGCTTTGAAAACCATTTTGGAATGGACTTATTTCTTGATATCTGCGTTCTCGGTTTATTTGTTTGGCTGTTATGGGGTTCATTTTGCAAGGTATTTATTATTTTTTGTCAACATACTCGACATCGCGTTAATAAGTTTCAAGAATTGAAATGACGTATGCAACAAACAAAAATTGTTTTTCATGGTGGCCATTTCATATTTTACTGGCACAGCTCAGAAAAAATAATGTTGATTTATTCTATGTATACTAGAAGATTCATTCAAAATTAGACTCTCACAGCTATATTTACTGTAAACCAGCAGAGATTCCTAATCGTCGTTTACCTTCGATGAAATTCCAAAAAAAATTGCAATGATATTTTTGATTGTCGGTTCGCCTTCGTTTGAAGTTATGAATTTTTATTTGGTCTCAGCTGGTATAAATTCTATGTTTCTTGTTGCATGTGTAAATGATTTATTCGACAATTCATCGTCGTCTTTCAAGGTTGTGAAATAGGTAATGAATTTTGAAAAGCACAAGATTGCTTAATTACTCGGCTCATTACTTGGGTAGTTGGATAGATATGGGAAGTTTTGGTTGAATGTTTTCGATGGTTTTTTTTTTTTTGTCGCCGTTCTCTTGTATTTCACCAACTTTAGTTACTGCTTTTATGAGAACAGGTGACATAGGTGGAGACTTGAACCTTGGCTATTTTGTTAATTTTTATTATATTTTTTGTTATAGCTTCTATTTGCACTTGTCGACGTCGTTTCGCTTCTTTAAGAAATTTAACAAGTAAACACTCGACTATCTTTACACGGATTCGTGCACGTACACGAACACCAACCAACAGACACACACACACACTCGAGCAGTTTTTTTAATCTTTTTATGGGTACAGAACCTTGGGTGTGTGGTAATTAGTATGACACATTCCTCCTTGAAATTCTTCGCCAGCGTTTTTGTGGTACATCTGTGCCCAAGTTGATGATTTTTTTTTTTTTTAAATAATAAATGTTTCCCTTGCCAAGTAAAAAATTTCCTTCAGTTTGTTTTTCACGTTTCTCATTGTTAGTAGAATGACTAGGGAGTTCAGGTAGACGAATGTGGTCAAGTGATACTTCGAAAACAGCAGCAGGTGTGGAATGTATAAATGGAAACTTATTTACCAATGTTGGTGTGAAAAATGTAACTCTCGATATTAAATGTATGAAATTTTGAAAATTATAGACACCTTTATGGGAAAGCTGTTATATATCTTTATCAGTATTGTAATTTATGAAAAATGAGAGAAGAAAGGTTATATGATGTTTTGTATACGTGTGCATTACTTCAGTGGTGATATTGCCTTTGTCAGTTTGGATATAAATTGTGTCCAAGTTGATAAGTGCAATGTTCTCATCGGAATGAGGCATTACAAGTGAAAATCATGTTGCAACTTGATGCGTAGTCATTTTCGATTATGATCATTTTATATAATTTTGTAGTTTCCTTATACTCGCATGCAGTAAAATTTCCGAGTGAAGAGTTTTCTCAGAAATATCATTGACAACAATTGAAACTATTGGAACCTGTTAAGAAAATGGATTCGGATAACTGTCCCAGAATCATGAATTTTTTGATTTTTCGTCATTCAAAGCTCTGGTTCGTAGATTATTATCGACGTAAGCAATTACAAGCGTCTGAATAGACGTTTTTGAAATCGGTATTTCGATTTACAGAAAAGCTCGCCAAATTATTTGATTTTACTGTTTCTGGGGAGACTCTCATTGTAATTTATTTTGATTTTTGCCCTCTTATATTTAGTGCTCGTGCATGCGTTCGTACATTTGTACGCGACTTTCTAAATATTTGCGGATAGCTTTATGGCGTTATAATGCCGGTGTAATAATCGCGCGGTCTCGTCGAATGCGAGGGGCGAGGCGGTGGGGGGCAGCGAGGCGAAAAGTGAAAGTGGATTTGCAATCTCTTATGCAGCTGGGCTCTTTCGTTGAACAATTGGTCGTTAAAATCGTACATATTCTTGCCAGCGATAACGATTGTTTTGTTCGCTTCTCCTTCGCGCCGTATAGCTGGTGAATTATTTTGTGGGCTATGCTTCGCCAAGTGTCCCAATAAAAGTTTCCTTTTTTTTTTTTTTTTTTGCTTTTTATTTTTGTGCTTGTCTCAGTGTGCGTATTGTTTTGTACGTTTGCAATAATAGACTGAAGTTATGTGCTAATGGAGTAGAGTTCATCAAACATTTGCGAGAGTAAGGGGTGGGAAAGGCGAGGGGAGAAATTATAAAAATTGAGAATGCGAAAATGAATTGATACATTGCCATGTGTTGGAAAAGATGAGGTTTTTTACATTTAATGTGTTATTTTAATTCTGATCTGAATGATAATAAATATTTCCGTGCAAAGAATGACCGAATAGAATTGGGAATAAAAGATTTTAAAAATGCAAATTACTATTCTTCAAAATCGAGGTCAATGCTAATAATTTGTACGGATTTTTCAAATTTTAGGTGTCTTTTAAGCTTGACCACCCATTAGGTTTTCTTTCAATAATTTAGTCGTTTGAGTAAGTTTGGGAGCAAAAAATGGATTTTGATAGAGAGTAAAAAAAAAAAAAGTAGAAATACGTAAGTCGAAAAAAGTTGCCCAAAAAAAGTCTCGATTTTCCAACTTCTCAACATTTTACCACAATTTTTTTTTAAATACACAAATTTTATTAAGAATACAGAATTTTTTGGGTATTTATACGCATTTTCACTGAGCAACGCTGTTGATGAGAGCTTCAGGTGAATCACAAACACGAAGAGTATTGCAGAAAACTTGATTTTGACTCGGTTATTTTGTAGATTTGCAGTGTTTTTTGCCCTTTTCGTTTTTGCTCGTTTACGAGTATTCGTCGTCCAGTGTGGTTGATAGGAATGAAATTAGATTTCTCGCGGTCTGAAATATTATTCTGCCCAGAGAAAATTATCGTCTGATTACCGATATGCGGTTATCGTTTTATCTTTCAAAAAATTTCTCATTCTATGGAATCTGGTTTTTTTCGGTTTCCTGTTTACGAGTCATTCGATTCTCGAGTTATTCGTATCATTTTTCTGTGCACTGTGTTTAATTAGTTTTGTAATTATTTTTAATGATTTGGGAAATAAGAACCACTAATGTTCGATTAATCAGTGCTCTAAATTTAGAAACGGACCTATCATTATTACGCCATAAATCGAAATTAATCAAAGTACGCGCAAGCAATGATAAATAATTTCCGACCAAGTGTTTGCGAATAAATGGCAATTTGGGTTTTTAATGTGGCAGGCTTATAATGAACCATGTGGGACTACTAAGTGTAGCCCAAGACGAAAATAATTCTGATTGCTGCGAGAACGTGTAAGCTTTTCAACTGAGGTTTTTTTTTTGGCGTCGAGATAAGATATCTATTTTTGTTTCTAAATTCTCGTTGTCTATCTAGATTCTTTATGTATTTTTATTTTTTCCTCGTGAAGAATTTTTCTTCATTTTTGTTATCTTCGGTGGTAGGGTATGCAGTATAGCATTGTTAGAGAAATAACCGGACTGGAAGTTGATTTGTTAGCAAATTTAGATAAAGAAAGTAAATTCAAAATGTCAAAACATGCTTTCCATTACAGCAATTAATGAACGGGTAGTTGAAGTCGTCCTAGAAAGGTATAATTTATTTACTTATTTTTTTATTGTCAAGCTTTGTTAATCAATCGAATAGAACCACTTTCCTGCAGATTCGAAAAAAAATCGTATAAAATTAAGACATTTTTCTCAAATTTCGCCCTTTTCCAATGACATTTAGAGAATATATCATTGAGAAACACCTGAAATTTGAGGAATATAGAATTCTCATCAAATTTTTATGTTTGAATTGATAATCTCACAAATTTTGCAAATCAAAATCGACTTATCCATTTACTTCGACCGTTATCTGGTCGTTCGATTTCTTTTTTCTCAATATCTAGAAATAAACGAAATACATTTCAAAGCTGCTTCCAGTTCCACTTCTGCTCTAGAACCCCCCCTAGAAGCAGCCTCAGGCTATGAAAGATGCTCTGAAGTGTTTCTGATCTGTGTGAAGTCAACTTTTTTAGATTCGTAGAATCGAGTCACGTTTCTGCAGCAATCCCTTCGGGTTGGCTTAATTACGGTGCTCTATACGTTCAACGTCCCAGGTCGACGTTTGAGGACGTAATCGTGCTGTTTCGGTATTTTCTGTGCTACTCTGCTCTACCGCTGGCGTTGCTCACGATCCGTATTCATTACACATCCCCAGCCTCTCTCACCTCTGTCTCACTTTTTCGCTCGTCTGTATTTATCTTGCCCTCCTTTCCTCTGATTACTTTCTGTCTCTCTCTGCCTCTTACCATCTCTTTCTAGCTCCTCTCTCTCTCTTCCTCTCGTGTCTATCTCTTATTCTGGTGTTTCTCTCTCCCTTTCTCTCATCAATTGAATTGCTGACATGTCCGTTATCTGGTGCCCAGCTGCGAGGCACCAAGGCAAACTCAATTTACGTCATACGATTTTTTCTGCGTACCGTGTATCCGCCATTGCAACGGAGGAGCTGCAGTATTCGTTTGGAAATTTAAAATCTTCTATCGCTAGCTTACGATGTGCCTCTACGTTGCGATTCTTCTGTAGGAGCAATTTGGAAGGCCCAGAATTCGGTGTCAGCAGCCACCGAGAAAGACTCGAGTGATCTGTTGCGTCTGCATTTGTGTGCAACAGTTAGGTGTGTAGAGATCCGCCGATAGTTTGTGTAGAATTCGTTTCGGTCAAGCCAATTTTCCTCGCCGATTTATACCGAAAAATAGCCTTCGGTTGGTATCTGCCTCCTGGAGGCCTGTACTCGTTCAGAATGGTGTCTCTGTACCAGCTATTTTATTTGCTGGATTCTGGAGCTTCTCGCTCTTTATTTGCTTTATTTGGTTTTGAGAGCACAGTTGAGCTCAGCGGGAAGTATTAGAATGTTTGGAAGATTTTATTATATATGATGTAAATTTTCATCGAAGTGACAGTTATTCGATGAACTGGCTAACTTGAAATAGTAGTAATTTTCTATGATGTCAGTTGGTATAGTGTGGACCAAATAGTACGTTGCGATGTAAATTTAGTAATTTTTCATTATATGTTCAAATGATGAACTTCGCTGTCGGAAGTCTGTTTGAGTTAACTGACCATTCTCGGTGCTCTTACAGAGTACCATTGCTACGAATTTCAAATTTTTGATTAATTAAAGAGTGGCATTGCCAAGCAGCTTGTGTCTATTTTTGAGAAAACACGAATTCATCGCTCATCTGCCTAGTTGTGGATCATCGAAGGCATATCTCTAGACTTCACAAATGTTTTTTTCTGAATTCTAAAATAAAATTATTTTTAGACTGGTAAAATATTCATCTGTGATTATATTGTGACGCACAGAATCATCCGAGTCACAAAACAATAGTGATTCAAAAAAACGAAGGATTTATCGTTTTTGACTCTTTGAATAATTTTGTTTTTAGACAGATGTCATTTTGAAATGTTATGATTATGTACTTTTCAATCATTCGATTGTTAAATCTATTAAATAAGGTCCGAATTCGGCCTTGATTTATCGCTTCAAATCTAATTAATCCACTGACAGCTCCTACAGCTTTGAACTATAAAGCTGTATAGGCGTTCCCTACTGTGGTAAATCAATTCGATAATGCTATATTTTGCTGTAATTATCTCGCTGTGAAATACGAATTATTGATACATTTAGCAAATAAGTACTGTCTAATTAGTTACGTGCTGAGAATATTAGTTTCGAACTATACTTATTATAAGATTAATGCTGAATTCATGTAATGTGGCAATTTAAGTAAAAAAAAGGGAACCACTTATAGTAGCCGTATAAATGAATTTATCATTGAAATAGAAATGAATGGCTCTAGTGGTTTACTGTGCTTCCAGTAGAAATTACTGGCAACCGATTAAAATAGTAATATTAAGTTCAGTACTATAGTCTGATTAATTATTAAAGAAAACGTTACAAAGAAGTCGAGAAAATAAGAAGCGAGAAACTAAAATGTGATCTCCTCATATTTTGTTGAATCGTTGTGACGTCACGCACTTCTTGAATGAATCAGATAAAGTATAGTGAAAATCGGTTCGAAGCAGATTTCAAAATAATTTGCCTTCATCTTTCAATTTTTTTTTTTTTTGTCAAACATATTATGGCACCTGCACTGTGTTTGTGTGCCTAGCTGAAATTTGACATAAATTCCTCAAATATTATCATTCAATTACATTTAATTGTTATTTTGAATTCTGTGTGAATAATTAGTAATTATTGTCGATACGTCGACTCGAAAAAAACTGAATCCACTGACAGCTCCTACCGGTTTTTAATTATTATTACTGTAGGCGTTCCCTACTGTGGTAGATCAATTCAATAATATAATAATATTTTACCGATATCATTTCGCTGTAAAATACAATTTATTGATACATTTTTGTTAATTGAGTACTGAGTAAAGGATTAATGTGCTGCGAGTATATCGCGTTCACGATTACATACTTATTCATTTATTTTATTTTTCATTTGTCCAGGAAGGTGTAAAAAGCTTTGTTAAACAATATTTTGTAAAACTATGGAAAGTACCTTGCATTTCAACTTTTTTTAAAAAAAATTTAATGATTAAAAAACCTTTTAAGCATTTTCTTTTTTTAAATTTGACTGATTTCTCATGCTGATACCTATTCCTGGCAATTTTGAAACAGTTTCGTGTTTTAATTCGTCGAATATCAAAACTCGAGGTTTTTGGGGCTTCCTTGGAGTATCTGGTTATTGAGAATTGAGATTTAGCAAGCCTGAACTTTGGGACAGTATAGAACTTAGCTGTTCTACAAAAAAAAAAAAAAGATAGTCGAGTTGAATAATGAGAGTTCGATTACAATGCTTAATCCAATGATAAATATTTTTGTCTGATGTAATTCAGAGGCCACGTGAGCATGCCTACTTTTTGAAAAAAATGAAATTGTGGGTTTCAAAACGTGGTAAATTAAATATTCTGTGACAGTCATGAGTGTACAGCGATGCTCATACTGTACGTTCAAAGTCATTGATACAGCCAGATCAATAATTCTTAGCAATTCTGAAACAGTTTCGTGTTTTCATTCGTCAAATATCAAAACTCGAGGTTTTTGGGCTTTTTTTGGAGTATCTGGTTATTGAAAATTTAGAGTTGGCATGCCTGAACTATGGGACAGTATATAGAACTTAGCTGTTTTGCAAAAAAAAAAAGGATAGTCGAGTTGAATAATAAGAGTTCGAGTAATGCTTAATCCACTAATGAATATTTTTTTCCGATGTAATTTCGAGTCCACGACATCTTACGTACTTTTTGAAAAAATGAAATTTTGGGTGTCGCGAGGTGGTAAATAAAATATTCAGTGACGGACAAGGGTGTACAGCGATGCTCATACGGTACGTTAAGAGTCGTTGATACAGCCAGATCAATTATTTTTCTTTATTGCTAATTATTGTGTCTATTTCAATGCTTTTAATTTGGCCATAGTCATTAGTAATTCATCCGAGTCACTTATTTGAATCTTACATTACTGCCTTGCAGAATGTACAGTGTACTCCTGCAGATCGCAGTGAATATCATCTTGTATTTGGAAGTGATTGTAAGTGCGCGCGATCATTTTGCCGGCCCAAATCCAAAACCTGCTCAGTCCCCAAAAAGATATCAACCATATTTTCGGCTGATTAAGTAGCAATATCAGGTTGACCGTAACTTCATTTGAGCCTTGAGCGGGAGAAAAAAAGGTAATAATTTTGTTGGGACTCGGCAGGTTTTACTTTTGAGCCGGCGATCAGTTGCAGCATTTCATTTTTGCACGAATCGCCGAAAAACCTTATTCTCAGCCGATGTAAACTTTTGAAACGCGGTTTCTCAAGTGCTCAAATAGTCTTCACTTGACCCCCCCTATGAATCTCGTAATTTTAATTTTATTTCTAATACGTCTACTACTCGTTCATCATCTCAAACTGCATAACACTAATGTCATTGATTTTTGTTTTCTGCTTGTTACAGGTATCGTCGTCCAGACAAAGTGACAAAGTCTCCAGTACGACGACGGACAAGTCGTTGTGCTAATTTACGCCAGTTATGTTTTTCGTCTCCTGATGGAACTTTCATTTATACGAACGAAATCCCAGTTCAAAGCCGAACCGAGACTTTTGGCACCTTCACGTCGTTGATCGGTATTGGAACGGGTACCACGTTGCAATATTTTTATTTTTTTTTCTCTTATATAATTATATTTATGATTTTTGTTACCAAAAAATAACAAAAACAAAACAAAAACAAAAACTTTATTGGGAAGCGTATCGAATTCGAAGTCGAGAGTAGCTGCAGCCTAATTCAGCTTCGTATTTAGCAGTACTACGTTGTGTATTTTTATTTTTTCCTAAACAAACGAATTTGTAAATAGTTGTACGATAGATTGAAATTGTCTCTTTCCTCCCTACTTACGCAATGGTTTACCAAAAATGAAAATGAAAGATGAAATTCATTTTTTTTTTTTTTTTTGAAACCCCTTGGATTTGGAAAAATTGTTGACAACTACGTATGACGTTATGTTATGTTCGTACGCTTTAAATTTGTTTTTAACAATTATTTTGAAGATCTCTTGGTAGGTTGACTTTTTTGACGGCACGGGTACACTATTTCCTGGCTGCCCGTTTTTATTTTCGTGAAAATAGAAGATATCTGTTTGAAACCAAAAAGAAACAAAAAATCGACTCTCGATCAGATTTTTGTAATGTCCCTAGCAGCGTCAGCTTGTACGATTTTATACATTCCAAATGCATAGGTTATTACGACGATGTGTTTTTTTGTCCTTTTTATTATTTAATGTTTTTCAAGTCAATGTACAAATTTTTATTTTTTCTTTATTATTTAGATTCTAATGTCTCGTTGTCTGTGATGGTATATTTTAGTTGATAACATTTTTATTTTACATAATTTTTCTCCCTTCTGCGAACTACATATTGAAAGAGACCTTGTGTCCTTTTGTTTCGTATTTATATACGCATTTCTATGCTACCCCAAGAAACACTTTCGACGTTTATTTAAATTAGCGACTCGCTGACGTAGTCAGTTGCTGTTTCCTCTTTTTCGATAGTAAAAAAACATTTTTTTTTTTTTTTGTAAACTAGATTTTCCCAAGTGAAAAATTTTCCTAATTTTCATTTACGTGGTTTTTTTTTCTTCTCTTTCATTCATTCGATCTTTAGTTTGTAAAAATGTTTCCGAACGCACTTCATTTATATTCTAATTATTGTTGTTTTTCTTTTTGTTTTTTTCTCTTGGCATTTTACGTATAGAAATAAAAAAACAGTTTGCTAACTTTGAAAATCTGTGTTTTCTGTTGCTTAAAAATTTCTGCTTGAGGGTTTTATGATTTGCTGAAAGAATATGAATTCAGTCAAAGAACCAATTCCAATAAATAAAAAAGGTATGTTTTATTTCGCTTGAACAGGAAAACAGTTACCAGTATCGTTAACGTGGCTTTAATGAGTTTTAGTTAGAAAAAAAATGTCATCCGAGAATTTGAAATTTGACTGACTACTGTTTTAATAGTATATTATAGATGTGCACTAATTTTTATACAAGTTTCTCTTGCCTTCACGTATTGAATATTCACAAGAATTCAACACCTGCGGTCTTCGAATGACGTTTGTAACTTCGACTTCAGCAAAAAAATCTTCGCTAACGTTGAAATAAATTATTTTCCCACGTTTCAATATAAAGCCGATTGCGACAAAAAAAAAAAAAAAAAAATCATCTTTTATAAATTATACTAACGAAAGATTATTATAAGTAACGCGTGTGAAAAAACTTGATAATGATAAATTAAAAGAATGATTTCGTGAATTTTTCTCACGAAAGTAGCTATGATTTGGACAAATCATTTTAAAATCTAAATTTTCATCGATTTAAAAAGCTATCAATGCCTCTGTGAATGAATCAACTTGAAGAAGATTTTCCAGGGTCCATTAAGTCTTTCTTAACTTTTGAAAAATTTTCAAATGCTTGAATCAAATATTAAAAAAAAAAAAAAATGATAATCGATTGCAAAGATTATAATTATATTTTAACTGTCGAAAAACAATTTTACAACCGTAAATAATAGAAAAATTAAAAATTCAGAATCTTGAAGCGAAAACTTTCTTTGTTCATCGTAAGAAAAATTGAAAAAAAAAAAAGATTATAAATAATTGATGCCTTTTCAGTAGCGAAGCTTCTTCAATGAGCCTTTGGGTTCAAGAATTGAAATTCTAAAGAACAGAACTACGTTGTTTCTTGGGTTATTGGCTACGAAAAAGTTGTAGAAAGAACTTGAGAGACGAAAAAACATCTTCATTCTTCAAGCAGGTTGATTCACCTGACTTGACTGCTTGCTCATACTTCTATGACACCGAAACGAAGTAAACGTACGTCTTCTCACTATCAATTTTCTCGTCTCTCACAGTTTCAATTCAATGCAAATCTTTCAAAACCATATCTCAAAATTGACTTTCCCGATTTAACAATAAAGTCTATTCTAATCTGAATTAGATTTATTCTTGAAATTCCATCTGTATAATTATATGATAATTATTTCTCAGTGAACTTTCCCTTTCATTGTAATAATTCTGACACCTGTTATCAATCATTATATTTTGGCGTTGTTACCATGGTCACACTGATCCAAAAATTTGAGTTGTTGAAAAGTCGGTAAATCTTCTGGAATCATCTGTTTCTAAATTTCGAATCGAATCTATTCTTGATAATTTCGTATTTCGTGTAAGTTAGTGTAAGAATTAACCATATTTTAAAACATTAAATCAAAATCAAAATGGCGCGTTGGCGTGTTTGTTGCTGAAGTAGCGTCCCTGGTCGCTCGTTCTCGTGTGAATTTTGTGGGAAATGAGGTTCGTTAGTGAATTTTTAGTCTAAATCTTGTGAAAATAGTTATAGTTTGATTTCATCGTTTAATAATGTGATTTAGATCAATCTACTAATTTATTCCTCATATTTTCGTGATTCATCAAAACTGATATAATGGTTAAGCCATAGGTGAAGCGTACCTATACTCGGTCTGTCGTGAGTGTTATCGTATCTTTTTTCATTTTGGTAATTATTTTCATCCAATTTTACAACTCCTCAATAATTGCGTCTGCCCTTAATCTTGTCGGTGGCCTTAAATATCATCATACATTGCTGGTATATCGTAACAATGTTTAAGAAGTTCGCTCAGCGTATGTTCAATTCTTTCTGAAACGATCTTCGTGCACCATTCAGGTTTTAATTTCAACGTATTGTAATATTACATTATAAAAGTAAAATAATGAGTAATTTGACACAATACTCGTCGCTTGGTTTTAAAATTGATGCTGTTTGAGTGCTTTTTTTGTGAATTCAACAACCTTGGATGCTGGTGGCGATTGAAACGCGGAATTCAGGTGGCGTTCAAGGATCTGCAGCCGAGGTGACGTGTACTATTGCTGAAACAGGTAATTGCATTATCCGAATAATATTAGGATTTTCCATTTTATTTTGGTCTCTGCGATTTCTTGTACTACTGATCGATCGATGAAAACTAGGATCGTGAATAACGAGATATCATTTTCCTATTCTTGTCGATCACGTATTGATATTTTATAAGATACTGAAATAACTCCGAGACATTATGCTGCCAGTATGATTTGCGAATGCTTTTTGAAACTATCTATCTAATTGAAACATTCGAGATAGTCATTTGCTAAGTTTGTGAGCTACGAATTCGTTATGATAGTTGGCAAGTGGAGATGGTCTTTCGCATGAGTAGCTACAGGGAAGAGTTTCAGTCAACGGCGTTCCCTGGAGGAAAAATATAGCATAATATAGATAAAGTAGATGCGAATATTTTTCTGAAAAATAAAGGAAGAAAAAACTTTCTGAATCTGGTTTGGTTGAGGCCAAATTCTTACAATTTGAATTGTCGATTAACCTCTATTATCCATCGCTATTTTGTTTGTGCTAATCAGCAATTACCAAGAAGTGCATATCCACAATCCTTGAGATTTCCTATTTTTGATATCGTCAGGTCTTGTTTAACCGTCAAGCTTTGATTGAATTTATAATCTTTGTTTATCTTGCTAGAATAAAGTTGAACTCCGAATTAGGTTGCCACTGCTACATTAGGTACTATTTACTAACTGGGGCAACTGAGGTAGATCAATTGTAAAATTCACCTCGATACTATAATTCTTCTTTCGTAGAATTTCATATGCTCTGTTCCAGAACTGAAATATGAAACCCTCATGACTAAATATTTTATTTCAATTAGTCATTTTTGTAAATGCTTCTTGATTGAGTTTTATACTTTATTCAATAAATACGTTTTTCAAGTCAGTGGTTCGGAAATTAGAATAGTGCTTTTTTGGTACGAAGAAATATCTATTTCTGGAATATCCTTTGGCAAACTGCAGTATGAAGTCAATATTTCCAAAACGTAATATAGCAGAATTTATTTTGCTTGAGTTTATTGAATGTTTCTTTACAAGTTCTTTCTTGTCGATTTGGGTACAATCACACAAGTATGAATCACATTACACTGAGAGAAATGGATAGTATTAATTGTAAACAGAATAGTAATTTTTTTCATCACAGTTGTGAAAATTACTACATATTTATTGTAAATTTTCTAATATTTGTAATGCTTTTAACAACTATCTTAGATAACATATTTTACTATTTTTGTAATAATTTCTGCTACAAATCTTGAATTATCCCAGTTTTCCAAATTTTAAAAATTACCATTGAAATTTTTCTCAGTGTAAGACGTGGATTGTTTAGTAGCAACCAACCCAACGCGACCATTGTGTGCTTCTCCAGTATAAATCTTAAAGATTTGTTCGTTTTACCTCGAATTCATGAATTTTTTCAGAATTCGATTTATGTTACGCGTTATTCATTTGTGTTCGTTTTGCCAAATAAAAGTGGATTCTGTATTCGGATTCAGTTTTGATTCATAAAAAAAGTGAATCTACTCCAGAGTAGATTCTAAAAAATTGAATTCGGATTTTTACTGTGAATTTTAATTATTGTTTTGAAACTGTTCTAGCAAAACGAAGCAAAATTCAGGACCTGAGAACCGGACGAGTGATCCAAGTCCCAAGTTTGGTAATATTGTCAGTGTTTCGAAATGACCCATCATTATTTTGAAAATACAAAATTTAAATATTTACTCAAAAACGAACAGAAAAGGAGGATTTTAGAAACTTGGTCTTCGAATATCTCAAAACTGAAATTATGTACTTGGATCACTTCGAGTCTCAAGCCCCGATTTGTTTCGTTGTTTTTTGTTTTTGTCTTTGTCTTTGTTTTTTTTTTATTCAGTCATGTCTTTTGAGATTAATTCAAAACTGGAACGAATCGAGATCCAAACTGAAATTGTGTAGAAATCAGTTTCGAATTAGATTCAAGAATCGAATGGCGAAACGAACAAACCCATTTCGCAGATTTATACCTGTGACCAGCCTTTGTGGTGCTTCCAACAAAAAAAAAATGGTGCCGCTCAGCACCTTCCTGTGAACGCCGACGACAGTTCCAAAAAGGCAGGAGGGGTTTAGGGGGCGAAAAGTTAATCGGCACTTCGCTCCGACGCACATCGTCGGCCTCTCGTGATGACGTTTACATTTTAATAATTAGCCACGGTGCACAGCTATACACCACGGGCCCATCGTAAAACGGTAAAGCACCCACTAATTAACGTTTCGAAACACGAATTTTACAACCGAATGAGAGGAATACGCCGTCGTGAGGGCTGGATGAAAGACGGAGGGTTTGGAAAAAAATAACATTTTTCTTCCTCTCGTTATTTGTTGTATGGTTGCTGTCAGATTTGTAATACCGCGAAAGTACTTATTTTTCTTCGACTTTTTTTTTCTCATACATGTATGCCTACTCGTACGTCGGATGCACAGATTTGCTACTGTTAGCTGATTTTTATATGTACATGTCTCGTTTGTTTCCACTTGTAGCATTTTAATTGTAGTTTACTTCGCGATAAACTGTACGGGTTCGGTATTTTTGATCGTCTCTTGGGTGGTGCGAAATGGAAAGTTAGAAGTCAAGTGCTGAAGGCACAGTGGAATAGGAAATGAGGCTAAGTCTTATGCAGAGATATAGTAAGTTGTAATATTATATCAAGGATTGCAACATGATCGGAAAGTTTTCAATTTTATTTTTGGAGTGAGAAGCAGTTATGATACCCAGTTGCTACTGGAAGCCTTTCCTCCTTCCTCCAAGATAGAGTTGAAAATTATGTTGGCTGGTACTTTTTTCGAATTTTTCTAAGAGATGCGCAATTTTCTCAAAAGATGCTCGCGTACCTCTTAGCTAAAATATACTTTAGGACTTGAATAGTTTTCCACTATGTACATATAATTATGTAAATTATTCACGACTCACTTGAAAAAATCATATTTATCCCCAACCAAATCCAAGAGCTGCTAGTAAATCCTAAAACAGTTAACATCCAATTTTCTACGTACATATTACATCTTTGGTACCTCGTACTCGTATCTAATGTGAAAGTCACCAAAAAATAAGTAACGTTTTTTGGCACTTGCAGTTTTTGAATTTGGGTCGGCTGGTATATATACATACAAATGTAACTGTATCGATTGATTGTTGTAACTTAGGTTGAGAGTTTTTTTTTTTTGCTTCTTTTGCTAAGTATATACATGTATTGCATAATTTGATTTGAGACAAAAAGTGAGTTTTTCGAGAAACTCGAGCATTATACTGTATAAGCATTTGGAACTTCTTATCAAAATGTGTTTATCTAGCATCACTTTTTTTTTTTTTTTTTTTTTCAAGACTACGTGTCTGAAAACCATTAACTTCGCCCTTATGGCCTTTCAGCTTGCCTTTATAACTATCAGCCGCTAAACCGAAGCAGTTGCCAGTAGGCAGCCTGGCTATGCTCACCGGTCACAAATGCCTCACTATCAACCACCTTTTAAAATACTTCCGATCTTCGATCATTTCGTATATGTTCTTGTATAATGTTATAAACAATTATATTATTCGTTGGCCATTCGTCAGGTAGGCTGCCTAACGATTATCTCATTATGGGAACAAATGTTTCTTCTTTCTGCTTCTGCCCGTTGAAGACTTATTTTTCATCTGTTCCGCGAATGTTTTGTATTTATATTTAAAAAAAAAAAAAAAAAAAAGTAAGAAAAGCATGTGCGTTCGCGGTTAATATTTCAGTCCTTTTTCTCTTCCTTCCTCCTGGCTTAAAGCATGCAGACGTTCGCTTTTTTTTTAGACATTCCCTAAAATAGGGTAAAGAAATAGAGGCTTCTGTCAGATGTTCCCACGACAGTTGCCCGTCTCCTGAGTCAGATGCGTCCATCCAATGGTAGCTTCGGTTCCTTGAGAAAGGGAGGAAGAAATATATGCTATATCTGCTGCGCTCGCTGTACGTAACAGCCTTACCAAAAAAATGAAAATTTGGTAAAAAAAAAAAAAGGTCAGGTACTCATTGACGCGTTAATACGCTCTTCCACCTGCCTTTATCGGATCCGTGGTCCTGGTTCTTATAAATGGTGGACGTTTAGAGAGAAACGTCGATACCGGTGTCAGACAGCTGATTGTGCTAAAAACAATATTTTCGAATTAGGTTTGTGGGATGATTTTCCATCTGTAGCTGCTGTGTGAGTTTGTGGGCATAGAGACTCTGTTTTTTCGTGGATGGTTTATTACGGATGAGAATCGAGTCCGATGGTCTTGACAAATTTCAACCGAAAGACGAACACATTTTGACGGACTCTTCTCACTTACAGGTGCCCTGTATCTGCTTGTCGCAGACGTAACTGGATATATAGTTTGCTACCGTTTAATCTTTTGACATTAACCTTCTTCCTATCTTAATCCTTAGTCCGCAAAGAGAATATGGGTAGGTGAAAAACAAGGATTTTGGAGATGTTGTAAAAGTTGATGGAAAAAAATTCAACTCCAGCCGTGTTTACGATGGACTTTTTATTTAGTGAATTAAGTTAGCTTTTTCGTCTAAAGACAATGAAAATCTCCTTCAATTCATGCTTTCTGGTTTGTAATTCGTTGAATCCAAATCAGATTTGATCTTCTCGAAATGAAAATATTTCTTGATTTTCGATGACACATTCTTGAAAAATGTTCGATATCACTCCCCCCCCCCCGATCCGTATAAATTATTCCTTCATATATTAATTACTTCCTCATTCCGATAGCTGAATTCCGGTTATAAGTACCTACCAATTAAGATGCACACCTGACAAAAAAGATTGACTCGTTTGCCCGAGGAAAAAAGTTGTCGATTTTTGGGTGCGTTATCTGTTTATCTTTTTCAAACATCGCACCTATCCGTCGTCAGATCATTGCCTGCCCGAGGAAAGAGTGTGAATTTTTTGTTTAATGGCGAACACAAAACGCAGGTGTTCTTGGGTAAAATTATGAAATTCTTGCGCCTTAAAAAGTTGGAATTTGACTTTTTTCGGGTGACTTTCGATCAAATGTGCCGTCGTGACGAAAGCTTTTTGCTATACCTGTAGCTCAAATCGAAGTTATAGCAAATAAAAATCGTTTATTTATTCATCGTTTTAAGGTGTTTTAGTGCAAATAAATTAGTAAACTGCGAGTCTGATACTTTAGATCGAGTTGAAAAACGGTTCCTAACGAAAAGAAGAAAAAAAAAAGGTGTACCTAGATGAATAATCGCGAGACAGTCAACAGGTGTGTTTCGATTATGACATCATAAAAAGATTTAAATACCTGCGAACGCGTTTAACGTTTCCGGGTACGAAGTCAATTAGTCTGAAGTTTGGGTTTTTGAGTGAATAATTACGTTAACTTATAGGTAATTATATATTAGTCTAATTAAGAGAGTTTGAATGGGAAAATCACTTGAGAGATAAAATGCGTATCGAAAATTCCAAGCATTCTGGCCTCGTCGTTTTAAAACTCTATTCGGTGTTGGAAATCACAAAATCACAAACGTTGGAAGCTGGTTTTTACCACTTCGGTGAGAAAAAAATTTGATTTTTCGACTAGATATTCGTGCAGACTTGGCGATTTCACTGGTGCAAACTGCAACTCTCCATCTCCAAAACTAGTTGAGATATCGCAGATTTAAAAAAAAGTCAATGTTTTTTTGTCTCTTCTGATTTTTTGCCGATTGAAAAATTTTATTCATTGCTCTAAGGTCCGTTTTTTATACCATAATAATATAATTGATATTTCAACTGGGTACGGATATTCGATTCAAATTGCTTCCACTTCTACCTTATACCCATACTCTGTTACATATGCATATCACGTTGTAACATGTATGATACTCACGTGATGCTGTGCACTCTTAATCTCTTTCTATTTATAACTGACTTATGTTTGCTTTCCTCCATGTCTTAGAACATAGCCCCTTTCTCTTTCTATATTATAGAGGTATGATTTTTATTCATTTTTTTTTTTTCGTTTTACCCAACGAAAATATATCCTTCTGGTCGCATAATATCCTTTATTTTACCCCCTCCCGGAACAGCTGCTGTGTCGTCAAAAACTCTTCGGCGATTAACAAAGTGCGAGCCGGCGCGTAACTTTTTCTTTTCATTTTTTCTTTTCGCCCTTTCTTTTGAATCAAAAGTTCTCCTTTTTTTTTTTCACTCGTTTCTCCTCTAGCTAGCAAAGAGACGATATGATGCAACAGAATCAGCTGCTTATAGGATACCCAATAGGCCACCGAGGTTTGGTAAGATGTTCCGCATATGCTCCTTGTGCTACACCTTTAACGATGTGGCCGAGGAGAAAAGGAAAAATTATTAATAATCATAGTATATGTAGGTAATAATAGTAGAACAGTCGTAATAATGGTAATACTAACTGTTGGGCAACGAGCAAAGGGATGCAGATGTTTTAATCGGTACATAGTATATGTACAGGCATCTACATACCCGAACTTCTTCAGCCGGAACTGTCTCCTCGTGCTCTATTATAATATAATATAAGAAAATTTTGTAATCATCGTTGGAAACAGATTTTTTTTCGGTTCCCATTTTCGGAAGTGGCTTTCAAATAACTCTTTATGTGAAAATCGAAAACTAGTTGAAGGGTGAAGACGGAATCTTGCAACGAGCAAACTGCTTGCAGACAATAGTGTGGGTAATATATTCATTGTTGAAGATTGGAAAGATGACTCAGTGAGTGAATTGTTGCATAAGCAGCGAAAATTTTCAGGAGCATATAATTTCGAGAAAGGAAATGACAAGAAAGTGAAGTAGGTCAATTTCTTCATCCTATGTAGTTGCCTGTAACTAAACAGAAAAGGCTGTTTTCTAATTTGGTACTCTCATGACCTACTAAGGGTTCACTGAAAAAAATGAACCGTAGTTTTCACTATTGTGCATCAGAAAAACGCGACTTTTGAAGATTGTAGTGAAAATCCATACGAAAATAGTGTTTCTGTATTTTACGAGGTTTATCTCTATTTTTGTAGTAATGTCTACTATGATTTCAGAGTCAACCCATTCTTATCTGAATAAAAAAAGTAAGAATTACTTTTTTCAATTTTTTCAGTATTTATATTCGACGAATGTATTCAACTATTTTCTCTCGTTTGAATACTGAATTATCGCTCCTGTCCATCGTTGTAAATGTTTTGTCACTTTTCATTTCTCGAACTTTGTAAGAAGTGTAAGATCTCATTTTTACTCCATTTTCCATTCAAAGTTAATGAGAAATAGTCGAAAAAAGATTACCTGGATGAAATTGACCTGTTCCCTAATGCATCGCAGCTATATTTCTCCTTTTCCTTTTTATAATCTTTATTCGTTTATTTATTTATTCTTGTACTTTTGCAAAGTATCATTCTACTCACAACCTATGAAACTGAGGTGTCGTGGAAAAACAAAACTGTAGAACAGTGTTATAAATTCATCACAGCGTAGTTTACTTCGTAGTGCTGCATATTAATTTTCTACTACGTGAATAAAAACGCTTCCGTCTGCAGAGACTATATAACTTTAGAAAACCAAAAGCTTGTATTATGTGTTCATTGTTTTGAAAGCATTGTTAAAATATGGCAAATAGCTTCATATGAGCATAGTTACAGTTCTTATTCTTGTAAAAAAGGCCATCAGTGTAGCTATAAAATTATGAGGAATCTGGTTAACTTTGGTTAGCTTTCACTCGCTATTGAATACATTTCAAGTATAGAAATAGAGGCCGTTTTTGGATTTTCTAGATAATATTATATCATTGGATCTAAGGAAAACTCATCAGTCGCAATGAGAAGTAGGTTATCCAACTTGGATTTTCGCACATCGGGTTATATATATAATCTCACAAATCTTACGATCCTATCTTAATGCTGGCTTCCATAAGTGATCCATATCTCCTTTCGTGGAAGTTTCAAAATAATAATAATATGTTTACTGAATCGAGGTTACATAATTTTGTAGCACGTGAAATAATTGTAACTGGTTTTCGAATGTGGTGTGCTAAATCAGATGCCTTCTTTTCTTTACGTATATAACAGAAGTAAAAAGGCTCCCAACATCCCTCAAGGCGAAGGAAAGACCCAGGTGTTGAGTAGATCTGTGCTGACCATAAGCTTCGAAGGAGTAATGCACAGCTGCATCGTATTAGGTCGTAAAGTAAAGATGATGATGAAAAAGAAGAGAAAAAAAAAATTCAAAAGAAAGTAAAAATCTACCCTTATTTTTTTTCTCTTTTTTATTTATCGAAGGGTACCGTTTCGCAATTGTGTATTTTATATTATACACTTTTTCTTTTCTTCTCCTTTTCCTTGATTTTTTTTTTCTCGAAGGTCTCCTCGTAGAAGTGTTACGAGACGTTTTTATTTCACACACGCAGCAGTCATCCATCTATGAATGTAGGTAGTATGTGAAATGATTTTTTTAGAAGACCGGTGTGGAGAGGCAAAAATTTCGAAAGCACGTGTTTTTCAGATTGACGAATTCTCCCCGGTACGATTTTTTTTATTCATTCCATTCTCTCAAGTTCTTGCAATGCAGTGCAAGTTATTTTTACGCCTTGCAATTTATTTGAGCGCCGGCCGCAGATTATTAGTGCACAAATTGCGATGGAGCAAATATTTTATTTTAAAAATTAATAATCTTTTTGTATTTGTTTGAAAAATTTCAATTGCTTTTTGGAGGAAATGAAAAATTTCTCTTTCAAAGGCAATTTTTTGATTTCGATGATGATAAACATAGTTTTGCGTACCTATTCAACTTTTTGATCAACCAAAACAACATACAAGTGTACATTATGTAATAGTATATATGAGTATAACTGTCCTCTTAAGTAAAAAAAAGAAGAAAATTTTATATAACTGTGAGATAGACATTTTCCTTGCAGTAAAGTGATGAGTTTTAGAGTTGCGATGAAATTGTTCTCACTTGGTGGTCTGCGAGAAGTCTGCTAAACTTGAGATTTGAAGATAATCTGGTATGTCTGATTTCGAAACCAACTGAACTATGGACTTTCGAGATTTCGAATATCATCGAAATTTTTTTCAAAATATAATCTTAGTTGAAAGAAAAAAAGATAGAAAACGAATTACATTAGTCTCTGCAATTTCAAAGGTCTATATGTAGCTCGATCAATTCGAAAGATTATATTAGAAAAACTTTTATTTATTTGTATCTGCTTATGCCAACAAGTTCAAGTTCCTCTACTTGTTCTAAAAATGAAAGAAAAAAAGTTACTCCTTCATCGTATCAACACTTTTTTTGATTTTTTCTTACACCTATATTTCGCTATATTTTTCGCAATTATCAAATTGCCTTAGATTCATCACATTATTGCGAATCTATTAGCCTTTGCTTTACCGGAAGCAGATGTACAGTTTGTTTTTTGTTTTTTTTTTCCATAAAGTAGGTTGGTGCCCATTTTCATTTATTTATTAATTTTTTTTTTTTGGAACCCGCATATATGATTTTAAAACATTCTCTAAAGACAGGTGCGTCGCCAAACGTTTGTGGTCGTCGTATTTATCGCCGGCGTTCCATTCTCTCGGTGCCTGTGTATATGTGTGGTGAGGTAAACCTTTGAAACGTGGGAAAAATCTCAGAAAATTACGAGCGTAAACCGGAAATATGCAAATAATACAAGGTGTATACGACGCTTGTGAATATGAGTGTATGTCAGGGAGCTGAGCAGTGGGAAATAGGGGGGTTGGGTAAAAAGTATATATGTGCATATTGTATATGTGTTTAGTGATGCGAAAGAAGCACACAGTAGCGAGAGAACCAGTCGCAATTAAAAACTGAATGTATTTTTCACGTATTTGTATTTGTATGTACGTAGGTACGTAGTACCTACTTACGAAGGTTAAATAGGGAGTGGCGAGGCTGAGGAATGGGGGTGCTACCATTAGTGTGGACGCGGTACCCTTCGGTATAGTGTGTGATTTTTTTAAACGTGAAAAATTACTTATTAATCGAATAAGCGGAAACAGATTTGCTGACCCACGAATTCGGTGGGGGAATGTCAAAAATGGTGGGCAATGAAATTCACCCGTACCTTTGGAGCATTGTGATTTTCGGGGAGACAGCTATATATATAGTGTGTGCGGAATGCGGTGAAATGAAAAATAATGTATTCATCGAACAACCGGTTGAACTTCAGGGGTGAGTCAACGAGGAAATGGCTTTTTGTTATTTGTAAATTTTGATTGGAATTCGGTGGGGTCGATTATCTTTGTGTACTACATACGAACTACGTACTTATGTGGAAATAGTGAAATGTGGAAGATGAAGTCGAAGAGGAAGGGTGAGAAAAACGAATGAAATTGGTGCTGTTTAAATGCATTTGGTGGCTCGTTACGGTTGTTGAGCGTGATATTGTCGTTTTTCTCACAGATTTTATTTGTCGTAGCTTTTCGCAGTTGAAGTCCATAAAAGTGACTGGTCTTCAATGGGCTTATTCGTTGGCATTCTGTGGAATAGAGGGACTCGATTTTCCCATCGAATAAATGTGGTATCTCTGGCTCACCTGTTGGCTTCACCTTTTTAGGTGTGTTATTTTTAGCAAATTTCGATATTTTACTGTCAACTCTTTCCTGCTTATATGTATTTCAAACATCGAATTTAATGTACTTATAATGAAGTAGTGTCCATCCCATCTCATCATTTCAACTTATGCTCTCATCTCGCCTTTATCTGCATTCACCTTGATCGTGTTGATGTTTACCAGGAAACGACGACCGCTGGCTTGAGTGTAATAAAAGCTGAATGTGTACAGATGAATTTTTCTCTAAATTTCTCCACTCAAGTTCCTCCATGTGTGCAATTTGTGAGGCCACCTTGAGCTCGTATTTTATATCGCGCACAATATGGCGCGTGTATAGCTGTGCGAGTGTTTTCTCTTCCTGCCACGAAAGTTGGTTCTATATTTCCGAAAAAAAAAAAAAAGCACGAAGATGTTTTTGAAATGAGTGTATAGTCGAGAAAAAAAAACATACTAAGTTCTGAACAACTGTCTTGGCACCTTGCGTATATTTTTTTTTGTTTCCAAAAACGTAGATAGCCAGCTTCTGAGAGGCATTTGGACTGAATTTTACAAAGTGTCCGATCGTCACAATTGGGTGCCCTTTTCGATTTGCAGCCGCTCCCCAAATAGCCATTGGCGTAATAATTATCTTAACTAATCAGCCGGTGTGTTTTCTTTTGCTTCTCACTTTTCTCGTACTTCGAAAGATCGAAACACATTTCTTTTTTATGAGGATACCGATGGTAGCTGTTTATAAAAAATGGAAAAGTAGAAGATGACGGTTGGTTCTATCCGTTTCCCTCTAAAATATAGAAAATTTATTTTACACATACACGAACTGTTGCATTTCATTTTTTGTTGTACGGTTTGTGTATTTATTTATATTTTTTTTTGGGTGAACACCATTGGCTTTTCTTCAGACATTGAAGATGTTCGGACAGCTGTTTAATTACAGGCTGCGTATGCTCACCTATATTTAATCGATTCATCTTTTATCGAGAACATTTGGAAAAAGATGTAAATTTTATTAAAATGCGAAAATTGGTTCATTCGCTACCCCATCTGTGGTTGGTGGAAAGGTGCATAGCTTATGCTAGATAAAAAATTTTGAAATGGAAAGTGTGGTTTTTGTTCTTTGTTGTGTGGCAGTCCACGTGCAGCCGAGGTGTTTCATTTTACACACGCTGTACTAAATTATAATCTTGATAATATCAACCTGCTGTTTATGTATACTAAAGCGAATGTTTTAAACTTGATGAAACTGAAAGTTTGTAGGCAATGAGATGAAGGATAACTGCGGCTAAACGAGAACCACGCAAAATTTGAGCTCTGCTAAGAGATTCAAGTGGAGACTACTTGTTTAAAGTACCTAAAATTACTGCGAAATCGTGAAGGAAAATGAGAGATTGAGATTGAGAAATCAAGCGATAAGGAGGTAACGTTTGAATTCATCGTGTTGATATTAATCTTGATAATTTTCCAAGAGGTATTTAATTTTTTACACGGTTACTTCATAAGTTTTACTTTTCGTACACATTCCTCACAGAAAAGTCTTGCAAATCAGGGGAGAAGCATGATAATGAATGAAATCTGGTAGTATAATGAGAATACACTCAGCCTGTTGGTTTTACTTTTATAAAGAACAGTTATTATAGAATGTTGAACTGTTTTGAACTGAACGCATAATCAGGGATCTGCGCAGCTCCTAGAAATACACTTCGCATTCTAGTAATGAATTCAAATAAGTTATATGAACAGTTCAAATTTGACTCTAACTTTGATATATATGTAATCAGCCAGAGCTCAGTGGTGCGTCCGAGCTCCCGTAATTCCATTCTAGTAATGTGACTCGCACTGTCGGAAGCACTTTGGAGCCCAGCTCCAGCACTAACTTTGAGCTACTACTTCTCAAAAAGGAGTACTGTATTCGAGCATCCACCTTATTACTTCGCAGCTTCAGGCCCTTGCGTGCAGGTTCCTTTCGAAGTGATTGAAATCAAAATAATAAGAAGTTTGATGAGATCTAGAGAAAATTATAGCAGATATTATAACGGGCTTGAATACCTTGCTGGCAGAAAATTTAAGAGCTGTTATACTAATTTCTTCCAGGTGGGCATATATTTTCTTTAATAGCTTGTCGCTTAATTTATACAACACTTTCTATTTTCTTTTGAAATGGCCTCTGCAAAAGGTGTAAAATTCTTTTTCAGAAATTTGATTCTTCTTTTATGCAATCAGGTGTTAAATTTATTATCTGATTTACGTATTGCGCCGTCTCTCACAAACATTCGCAACGTTACTTTGTGGTGAATAAAATTCGCTATTATATGCTGGATATGTACTTAAGCATCTTATATTTATCGTCACTTTCTACTCCTTTTTCCGAGCCGAAAAATATGGCACCGACCACCATATTATTGGTTTTTGAAAATCCGTTAATTCGCAAATCCTACTCGTATGCACATAATTTTGTGTAAAAATCAGGTTTTCGGCGTAAATTGAACGGGGAAAATGAATATATACATCCCGGAGAAGCCGAATACTCTGAAAAGGAGTAGGAAGAAAAGCCGATGGGTTCTTGTGTGGATTTATTATTAACTATACGCAGACCAAGGCTGCTAATAGACAAGGTGTTTCTTTCCTCGTAGAATGGAAGAAAATACCTACGTGGAATTCTTATTCACCTTATAATTTGATATAAAGACGCCAATAATAGGGAGGATATTTTCGCTGTGCTAAATGGAGCGGTGTAGATCAGAAGGCAATAGACCCGAGGATCGGCTTATGTGTCTGAAAACCAATAAAATACCACTCACAAACACACTGGGAACCAACCGTTTATGTATTTGTACGAGTGTACGTATCCTAGGTATTAATATTACTATTATTATATACAGTGTGTATATACGTATAGTATACGTATTGGGCATTGAATATGTACCCACCTTCATTTTTCTTCAGCTTTTTTGTCGACGATAACTGGCCCAACAATGGAGCCATTCTTTAACGATTTAACCTCTGTGTGCCCAGTGCTTCCCCCCTTCGTCGTTATTATAGACACGATTTGGGTTACATTCGCGGAATTCGTTCTCAAAAAAGAGAAGAAGGTGAAAACAGATTTCCTTTTTACATGCCATATATAAGAATTCTATTAGAAGGTCTAAGTAAACAAACAAAAAAAAAGAAAAGAAATATGTCGAAGCCTCCTGATGGTGCCTTTTTTTCCTTTTTTTTTTTTTTTTTTATTATTTTCCATCTCTACCTGTGGTGTGTTATATGGATCGTTGAAATTTTATCGATAACTGACATTTTATTCGTCGTGTGAATGCGGCGTATTATTATTATAATAGAAGTCATTCGCGATTGAAGAAAACAGATGTAACTTAATACACGAGAGAGCCAGGAGCTGGTAAATGGACACAGGAATTGGTAATGATGCGATTGCGGATTTTTCGAGTGCAGCGTTTAAGAAATGCGGACGAGTGGTTGCACCTTTGCGGGTCGTATTTCGGAGTAGGAAAGTACTTATATATACGAGGTTACATCGATTTGTCCTGGGTCTCAGTACAGATCTCCTTTCGTCATAGACGATTACTAGAGGGACAGGCACTGTGGTGTGGTCTAGGAAGTGGTGCAGTGACTGTGTGGTGCTAACCAGCGAGTCCAGCTAGTCTAAAATGAGTTCAACAAAAAGGGAGCCTAGTGTTTGCTCCGAATAAAAGATAATCTTGAAAAATGAGGGTCTTGAACTCGATGCTGACGATGTCTTTTACTTCTTGCCTGAATAAGCCCGCTGGTGAAATAGTCTATAAATGCTGCTTTATTGGCAAGTTTGTCGATTAATTTCGTTTCGTAATTGCTTCATTGTATTGAAATAAGATGAATATATGCAGAAATGTCATTTTGACAAGGGGCATCTGGCACTGCACTTCTTATAGTTTCTTCCAAATGTATACGAAGGAAGGAGACTTCAAAGTTGAGTTGCTACATAAGAAGGCTATGTGACGAATAAGTGTTTTTCTTTCGTCCTTGTAAAATTTGAAAAAGTGACCCCTTCTTACCAATCACTGTTCACATGTGAGAACAAAGTCTTCATGTTCTCTTGGTTTGCTGATCAACTTTGGCATAGAATTTTCTCTACATGAATTTTAATCTTACGAGCATTTTCTGTCGGAAACATTTAATTGTAACATCTTTCATCAACCAGCTTTGGTCCAATAACTGATGAATTTTGTTTTGAGACGCGTTAATTTATTAATCTCAGCTGTTGTAACACTGATCCACCAATGTGGAGAGAGCTTATGTGTGTCTTGACTTTTCAATTTCGTCATTTTTGGGTCATCACGATCGCATTCGCATTTTCCACCTGTTCTGGCACTGCGTGTGGGCAAATCTTAACTTTTCGACCGAAGTTTCAATAACTTGCCTACGAGTATGTACAGCTTGTCGGCTCCTTCCTCTTATTTTCTGATTCGAAAATGATTGAGCACCACGCTAAAGTTGAGCAGGAAAAATGATCGTACCCATTTTGGTTATCGACAAATTATGAACTGGGGCTCCCGCTGTTTTCAGCTGATGGCGAGCGCCAGGGTGGTCGACGGTGATATTTTTTGTTACCTTTTATTCGGCCTCGTTTTCCTTTGGCGAATCTATGAAATTACTCGAAGAGCGATTATTAATTTGTCGCCGATCATCATCGCGGGTTTGTCTGTGCTGTTCAGTGACGCCGAACAGCCTCCTCCTGCTTGGCATTTGGTCGTCAACGCCAGTCGATATATTGAAAGAAATTTCAGTGGACCTTCGCTTCCGCCTTGTTTTTACCTTTGCACCTTGCAGACCCATCTATATGAAATTCCTGTTGCCAGCAGCATTCGTCTTCTCGCCTGTAGAAGGCCTTCTGCGTCTGCCTTTTCCACGAAATACGTGCTCGCCAAGAAAAGGAAAGGAGACAGAAGAAAAGGTTGGTGGCTGGTTTTGGAAATCTGCGAAGATGTACCTTCACTTTTTTTTTTTTTTTTTTTTTTTTTTTTGGCTGTGCCCTATTCGGAGAAGCAGAAGAAAGAAAATCGAAGAAGAGGCGAAAAATGAGTAAAAATGAAGAAAATATACGAAGGCGGATAATACGCATGGACGACCGCAAATAATAGAAGAATGAATACCACGAGAGGAGCTGGAGCAGAGAGAAAGAGAGAAGAGAGCTTGATGAAGAGAAGGGAGTCGAGTAACAGAGAGAGAAACGTTGAAGAAAAGACACATTTTCGAAGGACTCTGAAATTCTTGTTATAATGTATTTATTGTTATAATCTTTAAGTAGTGTATTTGTCAAATTACGGCTCCAGGTGCTCGTCTGTAACAACAGCTATCAACAACAGTGGCGGCAGCAATAACACAGATGATGAAGGCAGCGCAGGAGGCACCGGCAAAATACCTAAATTCCAAGATTTTCGCCAAGACTCTATTGGTTTGGCGGCTGAAAGGAGAGCACGTATTGCGAGAAGCTGTGCCTGAAGCTGGATGACGATGGCGGGAAAAAGCAGCTTGGAAATTTCAGACACCTGCGTACCTACAGAGAATCTGTTATCATTTTTTTTTTTTTGCCCACAATTTGCAATCGGCAGTCTCCTCTGTGGCAGGAACACGCGCAGATTCTGCGTGGTAACGTCTTTCTCGACAGCGAGGCTGCGGTAAAGTGGGGAAAATGGTGGAAATCGAAAACCTTGAGGCGCTGTTTCGTGGCTGTCAAGGTTTTGGCAATGCGAAATGATATCCATTGCTGAAGTATATCATAGATCCGCTATCTATCCGAGGCCAGTTTTAATCTGTCCCCTCCCCTGAGAGCTTTTCGGGCAATGCGAATTTGGTTTGCTTGAAAGCTGGTACCTCTTTGGTGGCAACAAGGCCAGATAGAGTCTGACTTACTCCAGATTTTTGTTCTTTATTATTGCGTATTGGGAATCTTGAATTTTATTATTTATTTGTTCGCAAGTTTAACATTCATCTACAGCCACTCCAGACATTTGAAATCTTTAAAAAAAAAAAATTCCAGTGCCTGTGCCAGGTCAATGAATTTTTTTCATGAAGCCTGTATTGTTGTTTTGGAAGGATGAACTTCGCATGTCCTTGGAGAACAAATTAAGATGATCGAAAAGTAGTTGAAAAAACGAGAAAATATCCCTATAAATCGAATTCGGGAAAAAATAGCCTCTGCCGGTAGTTAATCAGGGTGGGGTTTCTTTTTCTTCTTCTTTTTTTTTTTTCGTATTATCGAATATGAATGATGCATGACGTACACAAGGACACTTTGTATTGTTGAGCGAATCGTTTTACTGTACAGGAAACTGCTACAGCAGAAAAATATAATGAAGATACATAAACGCGATAGTAACTTCGACACGACACCGTGACATCGTCATTTCCCCCTATCATCCCCTTCTGTCCTGAGGTCACACGCGTTCTGACAATAATAATTTTATTTATTTATTTTTTTTTGACTTCATTGTCATTTAGCTCACTTTCCCTGTGTGCGTCAGCGAGAAGATCTTGAACAGGATAATGTGGAAATGGTGCGAGTTGAACGGAAAAGTCTGCGAATACAGCTCGTGCCGATTTTCGGTTTTCTGCGAAGGGGAGTGAATTGTGTTTTGTTCGAAGATGATCTGAGAAGACAAAAGGCAAAATTTATGAGTGAGAAAAGTCGAGTAAATGAAAAGGAAAGACTCAGCCCCAGACTCTGGCTAAGATACTCGGCCATAGCATTCGCAAAACTAAATCATATTCGAATAGTTTGACATTTCTATCGAAAATAATTTTAATACTGAAGTTTGGAATGGTGAGTTCGCATCCTATAACCCAATGGTGACTATTTTTGAACGAACCAAAAAGAAAAAAGAAAAATATATCCTCATAATGAATCCCACTTTTGAGAATAGTGGATCTGTTCGTCTATAAAGAAGCAGAGTAATTTGTAAGTTCAAAGGATGGGTCATCCGTTGTAAAGAAACCCAAATTGAGGCAATATGTTATAGATTCGGTTTGAAAAGTCATTTGTTCATAGAGCTCTTTATTGATACTTTGCCAGAAATTCTTCAAGCGTCTATAATGAATGGATAGATTATCAACTTGAAAATGCTCTCGTTTTCATTTTTCATATTTCTCATTTATAAAAGGATAAAATGAGTCAAAAAGTTGGACAATTTGTTAATTATTCGCATTTGCGAAAAACTTATGTTGGCTTGCGTATTGATTCAGGCGAAGAAAAAAATTTTATCAGAATTCACGTGCTGTCGCAGACAACCGATACAATCATACTCGTAATTTGAATTATGACGTTGGAAAGTATGACAAGTTCATAAATATGTTGTTCGAACAGTGTTCAGCTTGCGTGAAGGTTATTGTAAATGATTTAATGGACGATACATTTCAGCCAACTTGGTTTTTTGCACTTCACACTTATAGCAAGTCTCGAGTGGAATAAAATTTTGTTAGCATATTCGTATTGTTTCGTTTAAGAAGAGATAGAGTGAATTTTAGGATCTGTATACTATTCGGTCTTCTCTGAAAGCTAATTTAAATCGCTTTTGATTAATCGACAGAGCTGAACTGAAATTTCACGTGAGATTATGATATACTCGTACCTAAAATTGCATGAAGTCACAATAATGCACCAAAGTCGAAGATTTTTTTTTTCAAATGATGTTTTTCAATGTTAGAGAAATGGTGGTCCTTATATTATTGCGTTTGTATTTTGGGACCACTTACAGAATTTCGTTTTTACAATTCTGATTATATTTTAAAATTATATCAAATTACACTGTTTTCATCATCTTGCAAAACTTCTTTCGAAAATTAGAAATTTTATTTTATAATTTTGTGGTATTGCTATGTAGGGTGGATTTGTACTTCGCCCAAATTTCAAAATGGAACCAACAATGAAATTCATTTTTCATTCTCAAATCATATTTGTAGTAAAACCGAACATCAAGGCATCTAATTGAAATATCTGTTGGCGTTTATTGAAATTAATACGGGGTAGATACTTCTAAGCTACTGCCCTACTGGTGACTATTATTGCAGACTTTGTTTTCTGTTTACATTTAAACTGTTCAAATAAAATTCTGTTTTCAAAAGTCAATCGTCCGAACCCTTCTGTGGTATCTTCCTTCCAACTTCACCAGAGAATCTGAAGAAAGTGGAAAAAACCAGCTGTTATTAGCTGCTGCAGCCAACGTAATACTCGATTATAGTCATTACCTACGGAATGAGTTCATTGGTACGTTTTACTACGACGTCGTATTGGTTGCACATGCTAAAGAAGTAGGCGCTCCACACTCTTATATTTCAACGGCTTCAATTCCCAATTCCTGTAGCATATTCTGTGGCGAAATTTTTCTTCATCAGTATTAACTTTTGTTTCCTCTCTATCCTTCTCTCTCACTCGCTTTTGGCTTTATATAAGTTCGCATCGGATAAGAGCAATATAAGGATCCCCCTAAAAAAAAAAATAAACATATTTATAAATAAATAAGGATGTATGCGAGGCTCTCGAGAATTGGGTTTTGAGAGATGACATAAGGGATTACACGGGAGTTAATGCCCATTGCAATATACTACGTAAATCCTCGTTTATATTTACATCTTAAACAAGCTCGTCGAGTGAGAGTGAGGAAATAAATGAGAGTGGAGTGAAAAAAAAGAAAAGAAAAAAAGAGATGAAGTAATGAATAGAAAATAAAGGGATGAAAAAAAGGGGTGGTCCGTGCGACCGTTCCTAAATATCTGTCGCACCAGCGAAAGGCGAAATGTTCGCTAATCATGCTAAATTAAAGAGGGTGTGTGACTTATGTATATATTCCTCTTTTTTTTTTCTTCATTTTTTTCATTCGCAGTTCTCACTCTCAATATTAATATGCCTTTACTTGTTGGCGGTGTGCGTGTGACTGTGCGATCAGATGTAAAAAAAAAAAGCATTGACAACTGTGTAGAGTAGATCATATCGGTGTGATCCGCGGAGACTTTCCCATTGTAAGTGACGCGTGCGTGAGGTCATTTAGCCAGCTAGAGGAGCCACAGATGAGGTTTTTTTCTTATGCACTCATTTGGATATGGGCGTTGCTTTTGGTCGTGAAACGCTTAATTTGGCCATCAAATCTGAGCCATATTTCTTCGTCGTTTAGAGGTTTTTCGTTGGCAATTATTTGAGGCATTCTGTGTTGTGTTTTAAGGATATTTTCCGATGTTTTAATCGAATTTTTTTTTTAAAGATAACTCTTCGTAGGCAAACTAAAAGTCCTGCTTCGCTAATATTCTAAAGAGTATAAGCTGTTATACAGAATAACGATGTATTACCAAGTGATTTGAAATTTTGTGAATGGTAGTATAGCATATTGCGAATAGGAAAGGACCCCATTCTGAATTATAGTTCGTTCGGTAATATTCTATTATTCTAGAGTGATAGAATGTTTTGAATTATTGGGAAAATGCTTTAAATAAAAATCCAATGAAATAAAGGGAGGACGAATAATCCCTTTAATTGTTCAGATACGAAAGTCATGAAATGTTTACTCGCTGTGCTTATTCTAGTTGGACTAAAGATATGTGAGTTAGACAGACTGTAACGTGTGATATGAGCCTTTTGAGTATTCATTGATGCCCAAAGTTACTGAAAATTGAAATACTTTTGCCTTTGATGAACTGTTTCCACTTTTAACACACGTATATATCAGTACTTCGAAGTAAAATGTGCTATGCCCTTTTCTATAATAATATTTGTGAGAAGTGAAAGAAAAAATGTCATTACGTGCATTTTTTTGATGGTAGTATACTGCTTTTGTCAATTTGAATAAGAATTGTAACCAAGTGACTTTAAGTCTAAGTTGATGAATACAAATTTTATCTTTGGAATGAGGCTTCAAAAGAAAATTATTTCCAACTCTACACTGAAAAATAATTTCGGTTGTAATTGTTACAATTTGAATAGGAGAACTAGGAAATTTCAAGATTTATAGAAGAGATATAACAAGAATGGTAAATTATATAAGATGGTAAAAAGTACTTCAAATATTAAGAACGTAGAATGTCTACAATGAACGATAATTTTCTTCGCTGTCATATGTGATGAGAAAAGTTACAGATAGTACTATTCATTTCTTTGCGTTATTAAAAATGGACATGGACTTAATTATTTTTCGTATTAGACGGCATCTTATTAATTTTAAAAATGGTGACATTTTTTAAAGCATATTTTGTCATTTTGGTGGTAGATCACTTTACAAAAGTAATGTCAAACCAGGCAGATAACTCCTGTTGTAAGTTTTAAAGTCAATCAAAATTGATTCATGTTCCCAGCAGCTATTTCCTTTTGTGGATGTAAGTTCTCGATTGCTCTGATCTTTTACAGTTGCTGGACTAACAGTTTTCTCTCCGTATCTCACGAGATGAATCTGTTGATAGAGAAAATTTAATGGATGCTATCCGGGTTATATTAATTTTTATGGGTTTAATTTTCGTCACCGATGAAAATGCACGATAAAGTTCCATCAGCTGCGTTTTACTTATTTTAAATTAATGAGCCGCCAAATCGAAATCCCAGTAAATTCGATCAAGGAATGTCTACAACTTTTTAAATCGCATTTTTCACGTCTAATTAACGAACTTGACCATTTTTTTTTGTCGAAGGGAAATCAATTTCTGTTGGTGTTTTTTCTATGGTAGGTATTTTACCTAATACGAATCTTAAGGCGCTAGAAATATTTTTGATTTAGGTATATCTTATCGAAGATCTATCGTCTTTTGTCCTAAAGGTATCCGTAAATTCTTCGAAAAATTTCCCATTATTTAAATTTTAGTTTGACATGTGTCAGATGTGTCTTTATAATTACCCGGTCGGCACTTAATTACGCAGAACACGGTGAACTAGAAGACGTGATTTTTATCGAAACTTGGAGAATCAGCTTGTGATTGTGTAATGCGTTTCTATAGCCAAGGATATTAAATATTGATCAAGTATGTACTTGGGCAATCTTCTGTAACTAAAAAATGATTATACTCCTAAATGTAACTGCATGGAATGGGCAGCCTTCGCCCACGAGTTCGAAATTCTTTTCCTCCTTTCAAAATTTTTCATCTTTTAAAAATAGCCTTAATCAGTCTTCATTATTAAGAACGTATTGGGAAAACTTTTGGCCATCTTTTGATAGTCTTTGCATATAAGGGTTTTTAGTTTTTACGCCACCCAATGCGAGTTTTTGCCCCACCCCTCGGTGCAAAAATCAGTTTCTTTTTTTTTTTTCACAATATGACTCATGATCTATATAAAATTCCTCCTAAAGTTCATCAATTATTTTTGAAGAGGGTTTTATTAATGGATTATAGGAAAAATATTACCCGGTAGAATTCATAAAAGAACTGTGGTGCTACAAAAACTAAACGTAAATTTTAGCCCGCCCTTTACTCAAAAGGGAATGTTAGTTTTCAAATATAAACTTAAAACTTGAAAAATAATTTTTAGATACGATGATGTTGAATATTTAATATTTGAGTAGGAGTGTAGCGCATTATTTCAGAATTTCTCTCACAAAATAATCCGATAAATCGAATTCAAAATCTGATGCTCAGCTATCTGCTTGGTTCGAGGCCATGTTTTCTTCTTCATTATCACTGAGAGTAAGATCTATAGTAGTGTGTGCAGGTGTTGGAAACTGAGAGTTGATGCTACTCATATTCATGATTGGACTTATACTACACAGATAGCCCTGTGGCTCAAACAGCCGAAGTCCTAACTCTTCCACGTTCGATGTTGATTTCGGTTATTTGATCAAAAACTGATCGCTGCGACGAGTGTGTAGTGGCACTGAGTAGGGCAATTTTTCGCCGTTTTTTCCGTCACCATCGCCAACAAGGCACTGTCTCGTTAAGAATGGCATTCGTCCTCGTTATCTATTAATATAGCGAAGACGGTAAATGTTATTTTAGTTGTTTTTCTCCCCTCCCCTCCTCTCATATAAAATCCGTACCCGACCTCATATTATAACCGCATTCTTCAATGCGCCAAAGAATGCTAGAAAACGGGGGTGAAGGGTGAGATAGAAATTAGAGTAGGACAGGGGGTAAAGCAGATTTCGTTGAGAATGTTTTTTTTTTTTTTGGACAAAGTTAGCGCCAAGAATTAAAAGACATTATTTTTTTTTTTTGAGAGAGAGAGAACGTGCTTTGTCCCACACTCTGCCCCCGCCGCACCTGTTTGACGCTGGCTGTGGTGATTCTGGTAGCGTTGGCGTTGATATAACCTAAAGGGACGCGGTCGCGGTTCCACTGCAAGGGGGTGGCCCCTTGCTCCCCTCGGGCGCATATAATTAATTCTATAGCGTCACGACGCCGCATCCAAAATGAAAAATTGGACGCCAGTCGCGACGACCACAAAGCTAATTATAAAAGTACCTAAGTTTGGAATGCGACGCACCTGGTTTTGTGTACTGAGAGAGAGAAAAAAAGCAAGGCGTGAAGAACTAAAAATGAAAAAGAAAATGGGTGTATTTATAAAAAAGAAAAAAAAGAAGAGCAAAAAAATCTATGAACACATGCATACGTTGTTTCATTTGAAAGGGGAAAAAAATGTACTAGCATATGCGCTGGTGGATTCCACGCACTTGGGATTTATCTCAATTTTAGAAGCTGGCTTCTTTTTCTTTTTTTTTTCGTCTCACTCAATTTATAAATATCACACTTGCGAAATTGCGTTAGTGTTGTAAAGTTCGCAGCATTGTGTTGGAAAAAGAATTTTAAGGGCAATGCGCTGTAAATTGAAAACGTTTTTCTTGCCTGCTTCATTCCTCGCTTCTGTATTTTCTATCTCTGTTTCTCTCATTTTTAGCAGGTTTTTCTATTGGAAAACTTAGTGTAGACTTAGAAGAATCCTATGGATGAGCAATCGTCTACGAGAGATAAAAGCATTAACGTGAAATATTTTTTGTATTCATGTTTACTATTCTTTGTATTCTTTTGAAAGTGACGTAGAGTTGACCAAAGTTATAGAGAATGTAAATGTCTGAAAATTTTCGAATCTTTCCCAATTAATGGGATCTATGGTTGTGTATGTTCGGTATGAGAATATATGGATTCATTTTAATTTAAGTAAATACGTGAAAGATGTATGAGGAGGAAAAACTCACCCAGTCATCATTCTGGTTTAACCACTGGTGTGTAAAGATAGATGAAAGTTTTTGCAGTGGATCACCCATCCAAAGTGACGTCATACCGTGTAGCGTTCTATCAGAAATCTGCTTTTTGACGGAGTTCATTGCGTTAGAATTTTTTTTGCCGCGCAGCTTAACTTGCCAGTTGGCGAATGAGGAGTAAAAGATCGGAGGGAGACAAGAGGGATTGGAGTGTTTAGAAGTTCAGATGGCCGAAGTATATACCACTGCCTGCTCTGCCCTTGCTTTGAAGAAGCTAACCGCTAAAGCATCCAGATCTTTGGGCTATTTCATGCGTTCGTGTATTTGCATAATTTGTGTTTTCCAATGTTTCCATTTAAAGAATTTTTATCGTTAGCGATCCGCAAATTGAAATTTATGATTTGAGGCGGCATTAGCATTCTGCCGAATCACCTTCCAATGATTCGACGTGATTAGAAAATGGAATGGGAGGCGAATAAATTGCTAATTCTCTCGATATGGCTGCAAGGAATGTCGGAAATTTGCATCGCCCAGATGGTACGGTTCTCCGCGCGTAATCTTTTATAGGTGTGCGTACGATTTGGCACGATCTTCAAAAGTGGACGATGAACTGTTTGCTGGACAGACGCGAGTGGGTTGTTTCTACGAAGGATATGGGCTAGTTGTGTGAGAGTTTGTAGTCGAGTTTTCGAAAAACTGCTAGAAAGTTTAGATTTCTTCGTATTTGAAGAGCGTTATTTCAAGTTAGAAATAGCAACAGCATTACTGACTGTGTATGGGTTTGTGATAAAGGAAATAGACGAACGTAGATAGTAAAAATATGTAATCACGACCATCAACATAATTTTTTGGTTCTTTTTTTTTCTTATTTTTTGATATCAGAAAGAGCCCCCATATAGTCTGTTCAAGTTAAGAGTTCCATGACGGCACAAGGATCTGAAGAAAGCGATTGGTTGAAACAGCGGTTGAAATTAAAAATACTTTTTTCACATTCGTTGAAGCATTGTGACGTCATGGAACTCTGAACTTGAACAGACTAAAGTTATTCGATCAAAAATTGGAAAAGGGACGGATTTGTTTATGTGTAATCAAATATGACTTTTATAGTTTTGAAATATACCTCACATACAGGTTATTAGACTGAACCTTATACGAGTTCCAAGTACATTCAAGGTCAGTATCGTCGAAGGTCATAATGTTTCATCATATTGTATTAAAAAGTCAGAAGTAAAGGTGCAATGACTCTGTATGTATAGAGAAAAACGGGTACAATATAATGTTTAGTGCATTCTTCTATCTTCAAAAGATCGTGTTCTGTCGGGCTAAATAAATAATTTCTCAATGAATAAATAATATAGCTGAAGGCTGAAAGTGCCTTCATTTGTTATTTAGGTGAGTCCTGTATATAGTCTCTGCCCTATGAGTCTATTACTTATTATTTTTTACAGAGGCAGCTGCGCCAGTTCTAAAAGTAGAAAGCTTCTGATCCAGGTTTCACATATAGACAGGCATCTATTATTGATTTCGGAGAATTTCAATATTGTCATAATGTCGTTTAATCGTTTACTGATTCGATGACTAGCCTCGACTCCATTCGTTTTAGGGATCTACAAATATAACTTCTGCAGACGTCCAAATGGCTGCTCAACTTTTTGTGTGGCATCTTCATTTTTTTTTCTGTCTTCATTTAAACCGCACGTGGGCAAACAATTCACAAATTTGGTAAAGTCATTTAAGTATGTTTTTTTTTTCTCTCCTCTTGTCAGCTATGAACATGTGCAGTTTTCGAAGACCAACATTAAAAAAAGATGAGAACAAAAAAGTGAGAGAAAACCCAAGTTTTTTGTTCAATATGGTCGACAAAAGGTAGAAAAATTGCACGTGTCCTACGACTGCGACTTCCGTCTGGCTCGTTTCGTGTATATGTATATACAATATTTTTCGGCCGAAATAGTGTGCCTGCGTAGGAAAAATTTCTATTTTCTACCCACCCGATGAGAATCAGCGTATAGAAATCGATGTGCAGCACATGTAGAAATTTTGAACAAAGTCATCATATGTGTATGTGGCATGCAGACCTTCCTCTATGCATTTGGACGGAAGCTGAACAGATACGTACAATTAAAGCAGTTTTTTGGGTAAATTCTTGGTAGCTGTACAGCAGCTCCATATGCCAGAATATTTTAGTAATGTGTGGATTAGTATCTTTTTTTTTTTTGTTCTGTTTCTATTCTCCCGTTCGGTTTTCACTTCTATAAAATGCGTGATCCAGTTTCGCCGAATAAGATTTATTGATATACTACAGCTATAGGTATATACTGGTATTCTTTTCGGCTTCTTGAAAAACAATAACATTATTTGGACCGATGGCAGACTATTGATTTTTTTCTCGTTGATTTATGGGCCATTTACATTGTTCTACGAACAAAAGAAGGGTCATCGAATTTAAGGTCCGGCGAGGCTAGGCGAATATACAAACAGGTTTCGCGAGCAGTGTTTTATATGTACTTGGGTATTCAGAATCGAAGGAATAATTTGGAGTATTCATCATGGGGTATATAAGATCGACATCTTATAGATAACTTAATAGCCATTTCAATTGGGCCGACTTGAACCGTGCTTAGAAAGAGGCACTTTCAGATTATACAAAACAAGGCTTTCAAATTACAAAATGAAGAAGAAGTTATAGCTTTGCATATTTAATGTGATCCTAGAAAAATATGTATACGATCTTTTTTTTCCAGAACAGCTAATATCATTTTTACTCCTAAAAATATGGAAATTGGGTGAACGGTGAAATTTGGTAGGAAATATAGCATACTCGTACGATTGAGTGCTTTTCTTCATGAAGGAGCTCCATGTCGCTAGTTCCCGACCTATTGAATTTTGAAATTTTGACACATGTATTCGTTTGTGCTACGTTTGTGCTGGTTTGTGCTGGAATTTTCATCGTTTGTGCTGCTTTCCCTTCAGAGATATTTGAGAAAAACATTTTCAAGGTCAGTGGGGAACTAGCGACATGCTCTTCCCCACCAAAGAGATATTGGAAATCTGAATGAGCCATTTGTTTGTGCTACGTTTGTGCTGGTTTGTGCTGCCATTTATTTCGTTTGTGCTGCTCCCCTCTCTCCTCCACAACCAAAACAAATGCTCATACCCTTGAATGTATGAAATTTTCAAACTGGTCAGAAAGGTTTAAAACTAGTACCATTTGTTTGTGCTGCGTTTGTGCTGCCAGAATATAAAAAAATCATGTGAACTCAGTTCTATGGGAGTTGTGAAAATAGCGAAGAATTTAGAGGTCAATGACCGGTCACCAAACTCTAAAATCAGGGTCATATTTTGGAAACTTGAAATTTCAAAAATTTGAATAAGCCATTTGTTTGTGCTACGTTTGTGCTGGTTTGTGCCGTTATTTTTTTCGTTTGTGCTGCCTCCTCTTCCCCATCACAACCAAAACAACTTTTTATACGCCTAAATATAGAGAATTCTCAAACCACTCTGTGAAGTTTGAAATTAATGACATTTGTTTGTGCTACGTTTGTGCTGGATTGTGCTGACCTTTTTTTGGTTTGTGCTGTCACCCCCTCCTCTCTAGTGAGTGTATAAGTGTTTGAAAAATTTTCAAATTTTGCTTCTATATAAGCTAACCTCTTAGCACCTACACACTCACTAGAGGGGAGGGGGTGACAGCACAAACAGAAAAGATGGTCAGCACAATCCAGCATAAACGTCGCACAAACAATTGGTTCCATTTTCAGGCATCACCAGTGATTTTCAAATTTTACTTATTTATAGGCTAAATTTGAACACTTATACACTCACTGGAGGGAAGGGGGTGACAGCACAAACCAAAAAAAGGTCAGCGCAATCCAGCACAAACGTAGCACAAACAAATGGTACTAGTTTTGAACCTTTCTGACCAGTTTGAAAATTTCATACATTCAAGGGTATAAGCTCTTGTTTTGGTTGTGGAGGGGAGAGGGGAGCAGCACAAATGAAATAAATGGCAGCACAAACCAGCACAAACGTAGCACAAACAAATGGCTCATTCGGATTTCCAATATCTCTTTGGTGGGGAAGAGCATGTCGCTAGTTCCCCACTGACCTTGAAAATGTTTTTCTCAAATATCTCTGAAGGGAAGGCAGCACAAACGATGAAAATTCCAGCACAAATCAGCACAAACGTAGCACAAACGAATACATGTATCAAAATTTCAAATTTCAGTAGGTGGGGAACCAGCGACTTGGAGCTTCAAGAAGGGCATATCTGCAGGTACGCCTCGTTGCCTACCTACTTTTAAATTTTAAAGCACGGATTCCTTCAGTCAACAAAATAAAATGTTTGCCGATATCAATTCGTATAATATTCCAAAACATGTTATTTTGAATAATTTGTTCATCGTGATTTTTCAAGTATAAAAATCGAATATTTGTCATCAAATTTGAAAATTTTGAAAGTACGTTATACTATATTATTTTCCAATAATAATTTAGTCTTGACGTTAGCTTCACTATCTCGAACCGAGTTATAATTTTGATAATTCTTGTTTTCCACCATCTCCTCTATCTTCCCCGTCGCTGACCATACAAGTTTACGATTATGACGTTGTGTTGAGTGTTCGCGTCAACTTTGGTGAGTATAACGGTAATAACGACCAATTTTATTTGAAAAGTTAGCAACCGCAGAAGCATCCCTATGGGCAAAATATTTTGAAAACGGATCCGTTTTATTCCGGGTTATAATCCGTTTCTGGATTATAACCCGGAATTTTCCTGTTTTCCGGCTTCTAAAACGGATTTCGAACGGATTGTAATAAGTCTTGCCGGAAATGAGTCCGGATTATTTTCCGTGAAGGCTGTTTATCATATTTGTTGGCCCGGGTTATAATCTGTGAAACCGTTTTACAAGCGGATTTAGAAAAATTGCCCAAAAATTATCACTGATTATAATCAGGAAATCCGTTTTACAAACGGATTTCGAAAATTAATCAAGATGACAAAAATAACTGCAAATTTTCAGATCCGATGATCGAAAATAAAAACGGACTGACAACGGATAAAATTCTCATTTTGCGGATCATTTTCTCATTTTTTGCCCATCGGGATATTATTTATCTCAAAACAGGAAAGGATAAAGTGGTTCTTTTTTATGTTGGAAAATCGTAAATCTGGCTTCATTTGTCACACATCGTATATATATACAGAGTATTCACGTAGGTACTTTACTAAGTTTACAAAATGCCGAAAAACACATGGATATTTCTGCCCGAAAAATAGTGCACACGTGTTACACGTGTATTTTTAGGCGTTATTTTTAGTTATTTCATGCGTTACTTTGAAATCAGGAATAAAAAAGAAGGAGGAAGAAAGTACGACTTGAAAAAGTTTTATGTGAAAAAGAATTATTGGGGGAAATAAAATATACCCTTGATTCTTATGGTTGGACCGTCCAAATTATTGATTTATATTTGGCTACGCCCTTCACGTGCGTGGACTGTGGACTTTATCAAATGCACTTTACTAATGTTGTGCATGATTCGAGTTTTTTGAACTTGTCAAGTGCCAAGTTGAATGTTTTATGAGATTGAGTAGCAGTTTTCGAAAGAGAACCTATCTATATTCTAATCTTGCACCTCATTTGTACTTATAGAATTTCGATTTGAGACTAACATTGGCCGATTATGGTGGGAACAAGGGTGTATGGCATAACTGAAACTTGAGTTTATTTTTTATTTTTTGATTTCACCAATCATCTACTTACTATTTCTGTACTTTTCATTCTGCGCATACCTCGCAGTAACACTATTTTATTAAAAATACATAATAATTATGTATCACTCTTATCCCTCCGTTTCTTGAACTCATCTGTGCATCTAATATTTTTATTTCTTTTTAGTTGCTTTGTTGTCTGACCGAAGTGTATCTACGTCTTTAAAGTCGTATAATTACCTTTATTTGCATTCATTGCTTGTCACTGATTTTTCGTCTTCGTGCAGCTGGCTGGCGAATATGAATATGACTTTACCTCGAGGAGGGAAGAAAGAAAAGAAATCAAGTTCCCTCTATATTTGCAATACGATGAAAGTCCCCTTCGCCATCTTCGAAGGAATCCCAATAAAATTAACGATAGCTTTGAAAGCTGATACACACCCGTTACGTCAAGTCGAAAGCATATACCACTTTCTCCTCTTTTTTTCCTTTTTTTTTTTTTGAGGGTGAGGGGGTGAAAAATATACTATGATGTGTACGTGTATGCGTGCGTATAAAACACTGGGGGTGGAATGGTGTAACGAAGACGATATATTCATTACGGTGGATACGGTCTTTTATTCAAAGCCATTTGGTTGATGCCGCAGAACTAATCTTTCTCCCCTTTTTTACGAAATAAAAGCCAAGCAGCGGAGAAAGGAGAAAGGAGACGAAGAAGTGAAAGAGAAGTCAGCTTGTTTCAACTTTCGCGAGGGACGATGCTGGATTACATTTATTTTCGGGTTGTACGAGGTTTCTTCTTCCCTCTCGTAGCCGTATAGCGTATATAGCCATATTATATAGGAAAGTATTTCAAATATTTTTAATGGGTGAAGATTTCGACAGGGTTCGACGACTTTTGGTGGCCCAACTTCATATTGTGTTTACTCCAATCATGATTTCGAGATTTTAATTCGTTCGATATTCTCGCGTTGATTTCCAAAGACTTGGAAATAGGCTACTGAAATTATGTTTCGTTGGTGCAAATACTTCTGTATGGGTTTCCCAGCAAATTTGAAAAGAAGCAAAAAGATTATTAAATAGTCAAAATATGTTTGGAGCATTCTCTAGGTTTGAAGAAATGTGCTTATTCTATGTTCATAATCAAAAATACTTTAAAAAGTGTACCCACCATTGCATTTCATGAATGCAGTCTGCTCGCTGTTAGAGTGTAGTTTTCAGAATACTCGATCATTAATTTTAATTGAATCTGAAAATAGAATCAAATCGAGAATAAAAACGGTGATTTAAAATTGAACTACGTTATATATAACCATTTATTTTATGGTTTACCTGTTTCAAAACTCGCAGTCGAATTTAATGACCATTGCTATAAGAATGTCTATATGTTTTTTTCTCTCCAATGATTAGAACTTAAATTTCATCACTGACTCAAGTTGGTGTAGAACTCGTTGAAAGTGAAGTATAGTTGAGGGAATAAGTGGGGAACGATGTGTTGAGAGTCTTGGAGTTATCTGATCAACTTTTTCTCTTGGCTAGATAGGTTGATATACCTATTTTTATTCACGAAGGTGGCACAGAATTATTCGAATTTTTATGTCTAAAGACTCGTGCATAAATCGATACCGAGATACTAATCTTAGACACGACTTAGACTAGCATATATAGGTTTTCTTTTTTGTTGGTGTTTCAAGGGATATAAGTAGATAAATGAAAAAAAAAAATGTGTACCTATATTTACCGATATCGTTGCGTTCATTTGGTACATGTAGAATTGGTAATAGTCTTTCGATTTCGTTAGACCTACAACTTAAATTCTCACCTTCTAAAACTTAAAACAGAATTTAATACGAGGATTTAATTTTATTGAAAACTACGAGTATGTTCGAAAACTTTGGGTTTTATTATACGTACTTCGCTTTAACATTAGTCTGTGGAATGGATGAACCTTTGTGGTTTATTTTCTCTCTAGCTGACTGGTCACTACTCAGTAGTAGTGAAAAATTTAGGGTAAGTCTTTCACTCAATTTTGGAATACATGATCATTTGTAGTATAAGATAACATACGTTTCTTACGTTGGTTTAAAAAGTCGAATATTGGTGTGGCAAGAAGTTTTCGGAAATCACTACCTATTTGGTTGCAATATTGCTGATGATTCCTCAATTTCTTAGGAACATTCGCTCATTTGATGTACATTACAAAGTGTCTGGGCTTAACAACGTGCCTTGTAAGCAGTATGAATTAATTATTGTTTATTTTTGTTTACTTTTAGGATATTGTTGGGAGTTTTATTATTTTTTGTATCTTTTTGAGCATTTTTTTTTTTTTTTCATTATGAAACTCCGTTTTTAATGCAGTCCCTACTTACGACCATTAAAACATTATCCCTTTCGTAAAGATTGTAATAATCATTCGTGAAGATATAAGTCGCCCTATGTGCTCGCACGTGGATGCCATTTTACTTATACTCGTATGTAATACACCCTTCATTTGCGTGGAAAATTTCCATTGAAAATTCGCCCACGGTCCGGAAACGGTAGGCATTTGGCGACGATTGTTCGGCCGTGTGCTTGACGAAAGTTGAACTTCCGGCAAGCGTTATTCAACCACCGTTTTCTCTTTTTTAGTTTCACTAACGTATACTTCCATTGCCTTATACTTGGAAATACTCTTTTTTTTTTTAAGGGACAGAGTCGTACATGAGATAATAGTAAGTTTAATGTGACGCATTACTTGGGGGAAGAAAGGGAAAAAATTGTTTCTATAGAAACCTAGGAAAGACAGTTGATAGATAATACATCTAGTTGCTGCGTTGATACTTGGATTAGCCATTAAAAATAAAAAATTAATGGCAATCACTTGGTCTAAGATGCGTAGTCGGGTAACTAAAAAGTATGAGTTTTTTTGATCAAATAAGCTATAACTGAGTAAGAGTCGTTTTCTTTGCACTCAACTTGTTTATTAAATGAAGCATTTTTATGGCATTATAATGTATTTAGGTTTTTGAATTTATTATTGTTTGATTCTAAATTCTCCTTTCGACATAAGCTCCTATTGAACCCGCTACCGGGAAGTTGAAAATGTAATTTATCATAATATTGAAGATGAATTCTTTTGTGCTGGGCGTTCCAATTTCAAAACATAATGTCCGCCCAAAACATAATGTCCCAATTATTGTCCTTCTTTGATGACGTCATCATACCTATTTATTACAAAGTAAACACAGATGATGACGTCATCATACCCAGATATAACATAGGAGACGCACGTCATCATACTGCTGCAAATGATGACGTCATCATACCTATGTATAATATAAGAACCGTAGATGATGACGTCATATCTACGTATAACATAGGAACCGCAGATAGTGACGTCATCATACCTACTTAAAACGTAGGAGGATGACGTCATCATACCCAGATATAACATAGGAGACGAAAACATAATGTCCGCCAGTTTTTGTCCTTCCGTGATAGTCCCATGTTGGATGACATCATCATCGGAGTCTAATGTTATGATGACGTCATCATACCTACTTATAACATAGGATTTGTCAATTTCAAAACATAATGTCCTATCTTTCCGTGAACATAATGTCCTGTCATCATCAGAGTCCAATATTTTTGGGTACTTTTTATAATCTCTGGTTGTAAGAGAGAATTCATCTTTCGCCTTCACGAAACTTCGGTGAAGGCTGCAGCTATTTTAAACACTTGGTGCAATCTGGCATTATATTTCTTATGACTTTTATAGACTTGGACTACCACAACCCCTACACTTACAAAGGTCTCATGAATTTTCACCCAAGTAAAAATTATTGAGTCCATTTCAACTTTTTCATGAAGAATTAGTGTAAATGAAACATTTCCCTATGGGCAAAATATTTTGAAAACGGATCCGTTTTATTCCGGGTTATAATCCGTTTCTGGATTATAACCCGGAATTTTCCTGTTTTCCGGCTTCTAAAACGGATTTCGAACGGATTGTAATCAGTCTTGCCGGTTTTGTTCTGAAATGAGTCCGGATTATTTTCCGTGAAGGCTGTTTTATCATATTTGTTGGCCCGGGTTATAATTCGTGAAACCGTTTTACAAACGGATTTAGAAAAATTGCCCAAAAATTATCACTGATTATAATCAGGAAATCCGTTTTACAAACGGATTTGGAAAAATAATCAAGATAACAAAAATATCTGCAAATTTTCAGATCCGATGGTCGAAAATAGAAACGGACTGAAAACGGATAAAATTCTCATTTTCCGGATCATTTTTTCATTTTTTGCCCATCGGGTTGTGTGTTGTGCTCTCGAATTTGATGTAGGAGTATTTATGCAATGGTTCACAGGAGGCTGCATTGGGTTCCAGTTAGTGTGCAGCGCTTTTAGTGTAATTTTTTTTCCAGCACTTTTAGTATAATTTTCTTTCCATGCGCATTCCTTATATATTGCTGCACCAGTTCTAAAAAGAAAGCCAACACCATTTGAGAATGTTTCATTCTCTGTTTCGTTTTTTCCCTTATGTATGTAACTCGTTACGCTTGGTTGAGAATTGATTTGAAAGTTTTATTATTTCATACGGCGGCGGCGTCTCTCTTTTAATTGTGGTGAAATTATTCGAAGCCCACGTGCTATACGCCACATCTCAATGGTGGAATGAGAAAAGTGAACATTTTTGAAATTTTTTCTCCACAATTTTTCGGTGTTCTATTTTTCCTCATTAAAACTTAATGGGTGTTCGACTGTTCGTGCCATGTGTTGCGCAGTCTACAACAATAGTCGCATATTACATCTCCAAAGCCAGCTGTATCGGCTGATTAGGAGACACAGGGCTAACGTATTCGTGTATACGTGTGTGGGACACAAATGGACACGTGTGCGTTACATCATTCAATGAATAGCTATTGTTATTATTAATCCGGTATATATTTCTTTTTCTTTCTACATTTTTTTTTTCTTTTTTTCGTCCACTATTCGTACCTCTTTGATCTGTATATGCATGTGCTGTGTATGCAGAATACGCCGCTGAATTACAGTTAATTGGCTTCTTTTGAAGTTATTCGGGTGTCTCGGATGGTGGTGTTTTCTTCGTTTCTTCTACGGGTAGGTGTCGTATACATTTTCTGAACATATCAGGTGCACAAAAGCTTGAACCGAGGCCATAAACTTTGCGAATTCGTTCCGTTTCCAACTATATATAGGCCTTATAAGTTTCTAAGAATAAACCTAAATTGGTCTTTGAAAGAATGCGTACTTCGAGTACTGAAATAGTGTATGTGCTGACGAAGTATTATGAATATTCAAATGGCGGAAGGTTGGACAATGGGAACCTTTTTTTTTTTTTTACAAATTCAATTTTTCAGAAACTGTTACTGTGAGGGACCTATAATTTTAGAGGAGAAACCCTCCTCCATCCGATGAGATGTGATAGGATGCTAGATATTTTACTCTCCCAAAAATCCAATATTCTAAACCCCTTTTTTTTTTCACCCCCTCAAAAATACCTGTACAGCAGGAATTTTTCAATTTTCATATCAGTTTGAACTGTTTTTCTCAAATCCAACACAAAATATTCATTTCTAAGGTAGCTATAAAAGTTATTTGTCTGTAAGTTTGGTCAATGTTCAAAGCAAAATTATCAATTTTGAATTAAAGTTCCTCATTTCAATGAAGAATGTGTTATTGAAACAATTAATATTTCAAAAGCTTGGTAAAAATTGACACTATATTATTTTCTTTTTCAAAAAATAGTGCTAAAAGAGTACCTCCTTGCAGTGTTGCCAATTTCATTAGATTATTTTATGAAAACTAATCAATTCGGTTGATTCCTTTTGTCATACCTACCCTCCCCTATTGGGGAACGAAATAAGTTCTTAGTAAGCTGAGGTACACTGAAGTTACACGTGGCTTCATTTTTTCATGTAAATGCATCAAATTTATGAATAAAAAATTTGACTTTTGTTATAAAATCCGCAACTATTTAGTTATTTTCTGACATGAGATATATATACTTAATGGCGGAATGGATTTTAGCCAGTAGGTATAAGATTATTCGAGTTTCATCGACTCTTCATTTTCGAAATTTCCTTGTACAATCGTTCGATTAGCAAAATATGAAGGGCTCGTTGACGAACATTTCATCAAAAAACATATCGCCATCGTCCCTATACACTCATTAATTGAACTCACAATCACCTCACCCCTTAGCCAAGTGCGAGCATAAAGGCAGTGTCTCTGAGACTTTTTCACCTATTTCAAGTTTGACATCTTTGAATTTTCATTCACCAAATTTTTCGAATACTTGCTTCTTCTTTCACCCTCAATCTTCTATGTGATTCAACTTAATGTCTGTTGCTGCACTCGTCAAAAATACAGGGAATGTTGCGAGCCGCATGCTGTATTTACGGCGTTCGATTATGCAATTTGTCGGACACAATTAGCGTGAAGCCACAATTCGAAATTATACAGTAGGAACGAACTGGATCGATGCGCCTTTTTAAACTAATGGGCTGTGCTCGGGTTTCGTATTTTCTCGCCCGGCAACTCGAAGCTGCTCGACGTTTCACCTCGACAGATGCCGGCTACAATGAAAAAACAGAGTTGACGATACGGCAAGGAGTGCAGGGTGACGAGAGAGTTTATATCTACGGTACGGCAAAACTCTCCAGAGACTTGGTGCCGTGCGAAGGTACTTGACTTATTGATCTGAGCAGGGGTTTGTAAAAAATTCACGTCTTTCGCCCGTCGAGAAAGTTTCATATTATTCTCTCAAAATCACTCATTCGAAATAGGTTTTTTTCTGTTTCGAAAATATACGGGAGACTCAGCAAGTTTGTTGGCGGCCAGAAACTGTATAATAGTTTGAGTATTACATGTGATGATGTGAAAATTAACGAATTACCTCTAAGAATACTTTTTTCTCTGGATTTTATTTAACTCGTAGTCACTCATGCTTCTTTCAAAAATCGTCTCAGCGCTACTGAGCAGTTTTCTGGCGTGCCAGCGAGTATAACCAGTATCAAAACTAAATTTGCATTAACTGAACCAATTATGTAGGTGCCACCCAAAATTAAATTCATGGTACCAACCGAACGAAATTGGTTCCAACCAAAATCAAAATCGGTACCAACAGAACCTACAAGGTGCCACCGAAAATAAAATGGGCACCAACCAAACCTATTGAATACTTTTCTTCAAGATGGGCGCGTATCTCAAAAAAGTCTTGTTTTGAGAAAAATGCATTTGAAATATTCAATTGATGGTGACTTTTTTTTTACAATGACTTAGAGACGAGTGGTTTTTTGTGTTTGATTGCTACATTCCTGCTCTATAAGAATTGCTAATGAGTCAGTGGATATAGTTACTTAACCAGGGCAGAAGTAATATTTGGCTGAAGGAATTGTGCTTAGATACGCTCTTCCTGAAGAAAACTACTTTTTTCTCACTTTTAATGCCAGTAATTTATAAAATGTGAAAGTTAATATAATGCCAAATACATGAAAAATGGCTTTGGCAATACTGCTAAATACAACATGGTAGTCTTTATGGTCATAAAAAAATGGCTGATGTCATATTCCATTCCTATTTGTTGAGAAAAAATTTGTGGCTAAATGAAAAACTAAGTTTTTCACCATTCAGAATGAGAAATTCTTTATCAGATTCAGAATCCATAAAAAATTTGATTTTCGGCGAATGTGACCTTAATTTAGATTCTGAGCTTCTCATGAGCTCCTCTTGAAAATTTGTATGCCATTAATTACGCGTACAAAAATATGAGAATTTCTGGTACTTTTTTTGTAAATATATCTACCATGCCAATAGATAGAAGGATGCGGTTTTCATTGCCAGAAAGCGAAAGCATAATAGAATACTTTTTTTGAATTTCTTCAAAAATAGCGTACCTCGAGATACGCTCTTCTTGAAGATAAGCACTCAATTAGTTGCACCCAAAATTAAATTAACACCATCTGAAACAAATGGGTGCCATCCTAACAACAATCTTATAAGAGGTTAATGGTATGTCTCGATGGGCAAAAAATGAGAAAATTATCCGGAAAATGAGAATTTTATCCGTTGTCAGTCCGTTTTTATTTTCGACCATCGGATCTGAAAATTTGCAGATATTTTTGTTATCTTGATTATTTTTCCAAATCCGTTTGTAAAACGGATTTCCTGATTATAATCAGTGATAATTTTTGGGCAATTTTTCTAAATCCGTTTGTAAAACGGTTTCACGGATTATAACCCGGGCCAACAAATATGATAAAACAGCCTTCACGGAAAATAATCCGGACTCATTTCCGGCAAGACTGATTACAATTCGTTCGAAATCCGTTTTAGAAGCCGGAAAACAGGAAAATTCCGGGTTATAATCCAGAAACGGATTATAACCCGGAATAAAACGGATCCGTTTTCAAAATACTTTGCCCGTAGGGATGCGTAAATCAACATTTTTACTAGAAAATAAATAATAATATGTAATATACGACCCTTTGGAATTGGAGGGGCCAAAATTTTCTTTTGAAAAGAGAGCTAATGCCAGTTCTGGGGGAATAGTCCTCCTCCACCGGAACCTACCAAAGATGGCCTGAGCCTAACTTGTATGATTCCACGTTTTGTCTCAAAACTGCCTGTGACGTGCCAGTGCCACGAATGTGGCTCTTCTTGAAGGCGAATTCGCATTTTACGTCTCTCGCAGTCGGTGGCGAATCACGCGTACAGAGTTTTCATAGCTCAGCTTCTCCGAGGGTAGGTTCTCTCTCTCTCTCTCTAGAGAGGGAAAAGTGGTAAGGCGAGAGCGGGTTGGCGAATGGAATTTGATTATCGCAGGCTAAAAGCGTTCTCGCGTCTCGCTGCCGCGCGCCTAATTTGGCCTTTCTCGGCGATTCGGTGCGCACGAGCACCGAAGGGCTGTGAGGGTGACTCTCATCCCTCGGCTTTTTCTGCGTCCTCGCCGCTCGCTGTCGGCCTCAAGTTCCGTCCCAGAGCAATTTAGCCGATGAAGTCTTTCTCGTATTCATTATAGACGCGCGACGCGAGCGGAAGGCGGTACGTACGTGTGTTTCCCGGCGAGTGGGATTGCTGTTGTGGTGAGGGTGGAGGAGGTGGTGGTGGTGGTGGAAGACCAACCCTTGGAATTCTTTCGCAGGGTCGTCGACTGTCGACGCGAGGATTCGCAATATGTCGTGTTTTTTTTTTTTTCGGCCGCGTAGCCCGGCTGGCGAAAGTATGCGAAGAATTTATATTATTATTATGAAAATCGCATCGCAGGGTGCCCCGAGGACGGGCTTAACTCTTCGCCGAACAGCGCGCTCACCGTGGACACGTGTGCGTGTGAGCGCCGAATGTAGTAGGGTGGTTGATTTTATTGGAATTGCAATTTTGCCACCCTCTATATGTATATTCTCGGCTTATTCGTCTTGGTTCACGTTTTCGCTTGGCATTTTTGCGCTGCGCCTGAGGTTGTTTTTTCGACGCTTACATCACTTATCTGATACATATATCATTTTCGCCATTCGATTCGCCGCGGAGTTTATCTTCTCGAAGAGATTTTCGTTCCGGAAAAATAACAGCCTCGAGGGATGATTCATCGGCCCACTATTTTGCAATTAAAACTTTGTTCTCGATACAGTTTTTACCACGTTTTTATACCTATATTTGATTCGATGCGGTCTATTATTTGACACTTATTGAAACTGTCTAATACTTAATGATACGTTGATTATCATACACTATTGAAGCAATATAGCTACACCTGTAATGAATGTGGTCACGATGATCTTTAAAAATCATCATATAATTAACCCCAGATATTATACTCGTACAAACAGCAACCAGGTGAAATTAAGTTTACCCCAACCAATTTCCATTTCAAAACGTTTAAATTGAAAAGATAATTTTTCAAGCGAAGATTAGACTTTAAAGATGTTTCGTATCGTATTAAATAAAAATCGGATTTGTGTGCGTTTATAAGTTCAGTAGATAGGGGAGGGTCGGGCAATGGGAACCACTGGGCAATAGGAACCACCTCCATTACTTCCCTACTAACTGTCCAACAAAAACCGCAATACTGCGCGTTAATAGTGCTTCAGGTCCGCCACACTTTGCAGCAAAAAAAGTTTTCGTTGCCCGATTTTTTTTTTTTGTATGAATGAACTCGATATGTGTATGTTTAATTCGTTAAAACGAAAAAATTTTTAATTCGTTAAAACGAAAAAATTCAAACCAAAATCATTTTTTACTGGCTATAGATGGAAATGCGCGCTACGTCTTGTTTTATTCCAGATTTTATCACTTTGCCATGTTGATTAAATGTTTTTTCATTTACTTTGTTTTAAACTTGATAACAATATAATTTTGCAGCCATCTATTTCCGGGCAATGGGAACCGGGCAGTGGGAACCAATGATTAATTTGAATTATGAATTTGTATTTTTGTAATTGCACACTGATGTGACCCACTGGAAAAATTATAGGTCTCATCAGTGTCACAAAAGTCACATTTCTGCTCAACATGTGCGTCACATTGCAGATTTTTGCAGATTGGGAAGTTATTTCTGTCATAAAAACAGAAAATTAAACATGGTTCCTATTGCCCGGGTACCTGGTTCCTATTGCCCGGGCATTTTAGAAATATTTCAAAAAAGGAAGGCTTAGAATATTCAATTTTCAGAGTGAAAAAATATCTTGTATAGCCTACTACTGTATGTTAATGGATAGAGGAGGGTTTTTTCTTTAAAATGAAATCAAATTTAGGTTTCTAAGTATAATAGTTCCTGAAATACACATTTTTAACCAACAATGGTTCCTATTGCCCGGGTAACTGGTTCCTATTGCCCGGGCATTTTAGAAATAGTTCAAAATAGGAAGGGTTAGAATATTAAATTTTCATAGTAAAAAAAGTCTCGTATAGCCTACTACTATATGTTGATGGAAAGAGGAGGGTTTTTTCTTTAAAATGAAACCAAATTCAGGTTTCTAAGTATAATAGTTGCTGAAATACAAGATTAGAAAAAAAAATGGTTCCTATTACCCGACCCTCCCCTACTCGTATTTATTTTATTCTCATCCAAAGCAAGGCATATTCGTTTATATTGTTTTATGGATTTGAGCAATTGGGTGAATTATTTAAATTTTGTATGGTCGGATGTCCGAGTAGGTAGGTTGCAATGCAGATATGTTTGCAATGATTCCTGGTTTCTAGCGCCAAAATTATTCTTGGTCGTATAAAGTGGCGTAGGTACACATCCTGCGCAGTTTTCTCCGAACGATCAATCGATCAAGCAAAGCTGGACAAACGCTACAAACATTTCTATCACTTTTTTCACAAGTCCAAATTTTGTTTGTTTGGTTCGTTTGGTGTGTTCCCATAAAGATGAATTTGGCCAAATTCGTTTAAACCCATCCACATCTGAACAGAAATTTAGCCATATGCTACGTGCATTTCTTTTGAGCATTTTCAATTTACCGACATTTGCCAGAAAAAAAATGAATTCTGTTAAAAATGTGAGCTTCGAACTTTGGAATGATGAAATTTATTTCAACTCGAGATTCATATTTTAAATCAAGTAGGTAAGTATATTGATCTAAATTCTAATCGATACATTGGTGATCGTGATTTCTCTGGAATTTAACAAAATATTAGGTTATGTATTTTGTAAAACAAATATATGTAGTAGATCTCCAAAAATTTTGTGAAACAGACGTGCTCATCGCCTTATCATTACGAGGGCGTTTATGTTTGTTCGCAGCAGTTTTCATCGCAGCACTCGTATGTCTTTCGTTCGAATCGATTTTATTCCCCCATTTTTTCATACAGCAAAGGTCTGCCTAATACAATTATTTTATTTCGCCTAAGAGGTACAAATTTCTCTCCAAAACCAACTGCCACACACTTTCCACCAGCAAGTTTTCCATCGTTCCGCATAATAATCGCAGAAATGCGCGTGTCCATTAAAAAATTACTTCAAAATCGAATCATTGCAGAATAAAAATGATCGTTGTGTGAGAAACCCTTTGCACTGTGGCCCCCTTCTTTCGTCCTTAATACGTGCCTTGCGGAGCATTTCGAGGTTAACAAATAACGGGAAAATTTGGTCGTTGCAGTGCGTACCGCCGAAGCATGTGCGTTTTTAGTGGAGCAAGGCGTTGAAGGGGGGGAGGATAATCAAATTTGGACGATTGACGCACGTGAAGCGACCTACGCTACGATTTGTAAGCTATTAAATTATATGTAGATATATAGTTGCGTAAGGGGACCTAAATTGAGGAGAGAAGTGCAGAGAATATATGGTCCCGGTCGTGGAGGGGTAGGGGGCTGAGTCACGCACCAACCTTTTCGAGGGAACGTGCAATTTATTAAGGCTCTATAAAAAGACGAAATGAAAGGACTGCCTAATGAAAATGAGAGGAAAAAAAAGAAAAAGAAATGGAAAAGAAGAAGCGACCGTCGCTCAAATACATTGCCCTTTTTCTCTAATTAGGAATGGAAAACTTGATTAAGGGTAGTTGGGGGTTTTCCGTTTTTTTTTTTACACTGATTGACGAGGGATCATTGGACGGCGTCGTCGAGTTCGGGGCTTTGCACGAGAATTATAACAAGCGACGGATACCCAAGGGGGAAGCGAGAGCATAGTCGTGGCCGCTGTTCGGCGTTTGTATAACTACGTCTTAAAGCATAGAATTTTCTGCATCGAAAGAAGCTTGGATTTAAAGTACTTAGCTTAATAGCAAAAAATATGAAGTAATGAGTTTTTTCTCGATAGTTAATATGGGAGACAATTGTATCGCTATATATGTGGTTGAGTTTGCAGGCTTTTAGTTCGCGGTCAATATAGGTGCTTGCTTGAATACTCGAGTTTTGCAGCACTTTTAAAAACGTAAAGATAGTAATAAAATAGTAAAATGTACCCTGAAAAAAAATTAATAGCAATTTTTACTATTTTTTTTTTGTAGGAAAGCAGGGACGATTTAAGATTGATTATAAATATTTCTAGTACCTATTTGTAAGTGCTATGTACCATCTCAGATGGTATATTTTAATCTTAGGTGGTACATTTCACTATTTTTGTAGTGATTTCTACTCTAAACCTTAAAATTGTCCCGGTTTTCCCACAAAAATAGTAAAAATTGTTACCGAAATTTTTTGAGTCTATTATTTTAGATTTTAAAAATTATTTTAAAAAAATTTTCAAGTAAATTCTTCTATCTTCAGGCGCACTCAAGTTTAGTTATAAATAAACTTAAATCTCTACTCCCAGATTGAGTTCAATAAAAGCATTTAAAAAGTAGGTACCTGCCATAAACATTACCAGCAGTGTTTACATGTACAATAAATAATATTATAGTTCTTTTCACTGTGATGAAAAAAGTTATCATCGTGTTGGTAGATTAATACCTTCTATTAATTTCTGTCTGTGAGAAATATCTTTTGCAAAGTGTAGATAATAAGAGATGGTCAGGTATTCAAGCGCAAAATTCATTTAGAAAGTATATAGCGTCTTCGATTGAGAATTGACTGAAATTTTTATAAAAATGAAAAATGTACCCACCCTATGGAATTCTTTTCGACACAATGTATTCAGTTTCTGTCGAAGCTTCCATCGTAACAATGTCGTAATTTTCGTGTATCGATTTGATGGCAGCCATTCTGGTGTCGAAAAAGTTCCAGAGCTTTCAAGTAAACCCTCCCATTTCACGCTGGTTGCCACGGTTACTTAACGCAGGCGCGAAGTTTTCGTGAAAAGTTTTGGAATGCCATTTCTAATATTTTAACCCATCTACTGGATGGTATCGGGAACATTATTCGGTATTCTATCCACATCTGTTGATGGTATCTACACTAATGCTTTTGAAGTAACAATAATTTATGGTTGGAGTTAGTTCAACTGAAATACTGCATTGGTTTCGTAATCGAGTTGAAAATTACTCGTTTGTGATTGGAGATCAATTCCGTTTTCCCTCCATAAATTGCCCAATTCTTAATATTATGTGCTTACCTCAATAATGCAGTTTGAGGAGTCTGCTAGGTTTTTCATCAGGCTCGAAATGTTTCCTGAACTATGATACAATAATATAAACGACTACAGTTTGTTTTGTGGTTATATTCCAATTTGTATGTAACTTACGTAACCCTTATTTTAGAGAAAAGGTCAACGGCCCCAATCTGTTTGTATTGAAAATTCTTCAATGTATAACAAAACTGGTCTAAATTTAAGAATTAGGAAACCAAGGAACTATAGTCGTGGTATTAAATGAATGAATATAAGTGTTATGTATCATATTATGTGGAAATAAGTTATCTAATTAGAAAATTTTGATTAGTTATTTGCCATTTTTAACTAAATACTGTATATTAATCAGAATAGATGAGTTTTTCTGATAAATTTACTAATATATTTTATTTATTTTTGTTCTGTTCTGTTTCAGGTAAGATGAAATATTAATCAGTCTTGGATTCATTTTATTTCACGGGTGACGGGTGTATATATTCTCTCGAAGAAAGGTTAGTCCAGTAATCCGTTTCGTATCATAAGAACTAATTGCTCTCCTGCAGGGCCTATGGAAAACCTCTCGAAATGGCAAATTGTTTTATTTAAATACGGATTTGACCTAGAGGGAAAGCTTCCCTCCACATTTTCCTCATTAAGGGTGTGTATTTTTGAAAATGACTTCTTAAATTCTTTAGATACTTAACTTAAGTATTTTACAATGTTTATCCAAAAAATATTGATGAATCTGTCTTGAACTCGGAATGAATTAAGAACTTCTTGAAAAAGTAAAGAGGCGAATCAGAGAGTCCATAATTTTTGAGAGGTGCATATTACGAATGTCATAAAAATGTATGATTTTCCATAAAAAAAAAGTGTGTCATGAAAACTTATGAGAGAAAAATTCGGTTGTCTCAAATTCATAATTTTCCAGTGCATGTCGTTTGTCATTCTGAAGATTGGAAGAAAGTGTTTTGCTATTTCCTTGGTAACACTGAAAATTTTCGTGAGCCCCCCCCCACCCATTATTTGAAGTGAAGAAAATTATAATGAAAAATCATGATTTTCCTTTCGTATCTTTCCGTACGTGTAAGAATCATGTTTGGTAGAGTCTGATTAGTCTGTCAAATAAAAAATGGCGCATGGTACTTGGTTGCATTTGTTTATGTGGCGTGTGATCTTACCTATGTTTTTTATTAGTGAGTAGTAGATAATAGATTACACCCCATAATCGTAATTAAATACAATTCTGCAATTTTCATTGACACGTCTGTAGAATAGATATCAATAATTTTTTTTAAAAGTATGGTATAATATAACGCAGTCGTATCTTTTTTCTATCATAATGAAGAAGCTTTGGATTTGAATTATAAAAGCAGTAGGTACTTAATCATTATTTTCAATTTTTCATTATTCTATTGCAACTGAATTGCATTTCTTACCCTGTAGTCCTGGGCGAAAAAAGTTTTGCCCAAGTTTTCCTCGACTTTTACAAAACTTGAGGTTTTCTAAAACTAGAAAAATTATTACTATGTGGCGATAGAAACATTCGGATTTGCCGATTTAATTTTCCTGAACGGTGTTGTAGAAAATAAAGTTGGAAACTACTTTTAGCTATATGTGTAGACCATGATACTATGAAGAATGATTAAAAACCTTCTTAGAAACACATTTTCCTCTTGCGTAAATACACAACCATTTTTGACTGAAAATTATTTTTTCAAAATTTATCCACCCGAACTAATTCTCAGAAAACCCACATTATTCGTTCATCAAGAGCCTCGATGGCGGACAACTCGTCCTCGGTGATTATTTTGTTTTTATTTTTAATTATTGTATCAGGTGCTGAGGGTACTTGATTAATTTATTTTTAAACAACTTGACGTACTTAAAACAAAAAATCTTGGAAATTCGTTACCTTACTTGAATGGAAACTTAACTGTACCAACGGATAATATTACTTAATTTATTATCCTACATTCATCGTTAAAGTGGATTTGAAATTTCAGTGTTGAAGTAGTGTGCGTAGTATATTTTGTTAAAAATGTGTTATAGTTATTTGATTTATTTGTGCCGCGAAAAGTTATTTTAATATTTTAGTTTGGAAATTTCAGTTTTGAAGTACCTACCTAGTTTTCGTATTTTATTTTCTCGGTGAATGTGTTTTTTTATTTTTATTTACCTACCACAAAGAGCTATTTGGCTTATATTTTAATTGGATTTTTATTTTGTGAGTGATATCGTGAAATTAACTGGTAACGTGAATTGGCTTCACTTGAAAATCTGGAAATAGTACGAGTAATTACCTATGGTTTTAAAAATAGTAACCTTGCTAGTTTCAGGTGTAGTATTAATTGCAAATATCATTGTATAAAATTGGCATTCGCATCGAGTAGCGAATGTGTTTAGTGAATTATTATCTGAGAAAATAATATTGTGTTATCTGAATAATGCAACCCTCTTTTGCGAACGCATAAAATGAAAAAAATTTGGTTAAAAACTGATACAAACTATTTATTAATCGAACACGAAATACAACCGGTTATCTGTAACATTTGTATTACCCATATCCTTCGATACCATACATACTTCATGAACATGACTCGCCTGTCACGGTATTCAAAAAGAAAAAAAGAAACCAAAAAAAACGTTATTACGAGAACACAACACTTACAGAAATAGTAATTAGTAAGACAACGTGAAAATTATTTATTAAAAAACCTGCACGACCTCGTAACAACGGTTCCATTAAAAAATCTTAAAAATTTTACTAATAAAATATGACTTGTTTTTCATGGTTGGATGGTAAGAACAGAATAAGTGAACATATATTTTCTGTTGAAATTGTGAACGTTCGGAATGAAGATGGCATTAGATCATGGAAAAATCGTCCGATTCACTGAAATTCTGTCAATCTGATTGCCCAAGGAATTCCGAAAAACAAGAGTAGGGCGATGAGTAAGATCCAGAATGGTCCCCATGTTCGAAACCACGCTTGTAAACTGTAATGAGCAAATAATATTTAATATAATAATTATAATAGGTCCTTTTCAATATTTTTTCAAAAGTAATGGTTTTCTAACTCTAAGTACGTCATTATATTAATTTCTTTCAACCACAACAAAGCATGAGTGAAGGTCCCTTAATTGTAAATCCTTTATTTTGTTTACTAATATTTTCCATTTGTGATGATCATTGACTAAAATTCAATTTCAGGCCAGTGTAATTTTTAATACAAAATTTTATTCGTGTGTGATTTTTTATACACGATTTTATTTGTTAGAAAAATCAATGTAGATCGTTGGTTAATGATTTCCGAGAGACTAAAATTATTATAGAGTACAATTTTGCGGCGATTCCTCAATGATTTCCAGAATTTATAGGTGTCTTTCTCGAAACGCAGTTTTTTTAATTTTAAAGAACTCAGAGTCGGTTAACAAAAAGCAGGGAAGTAACTTTTGGTTTTATCTTGTGAGGAATTTCATCTGAATCTGATCTCACAATCAGTGTGCTACTAAACTAATATGACAATTGACAAGAAAGACTTTTTACTCTGTACCCCTGAACGTACACTGAACGGATCTAATTTTATTTGCGAGGTCGAAAAGAGAAAATGACCTTAATGTGAGAAAAAAGGAAAACCTCTTTTTCAGAGTAGAATTGAATGTAGAATAACAATCCATGCTCAGTTTTGCCAATTAATGAGAAAATATTTTGCCCTGAGTCTTGTAAGTTGAAAAAAAAATGCTTGAAGTTCAATTTGCTAAAAAGTGAATAAATTATGATAAAATCACTTGAAATGGAAGGGGACCGGTGTATTTTAAAGTAAATTTCAAGCAAAATTCAGTATTATCATCGGTTCCACGAAATAATGTACTCAAAATTAGGTGTAGCTCAAAAATTTTTTCAAAAAAATGATATTTTCAAATTATTACAATTGATGAATTTTGTCAGAATTTTCACAAAAATTCAAAAGTTGACCCTTGAAATAATTAAAAGGTACAATTTTTCAACCTTTTTTTTATTTTTTGCCTGGTCTGTAAAATCAGTCATTTAATCCTGAGGGGTAAGGTCGCTTTCTCTTCATTTCACGCGTTCATAGAAAATGGATGTCGTTGGTGTATCAAGAATTTGAATTCTAATATCTCCTTACTTAACGTATTGCCCCGAAATGAACGTATGAAATCCGATTTTCGTAACGCTCCAGTTGCTTTTGCCATCGTACTCCATCACATTCAAGGCTTTAGCGACGTGCGAATGACAATTATCCAGGAACAAATTGTGCTGAAACAAACGGTCAGTTTCGCTGTATGTGTTGAAGAGTGAGAAACTCGATTTATTCGGAAGCTGATTTTTGTAGAGCAACTCACTACGCGTCCACCGTAATCCAGAGAAGCCTCCCTTACTCCATGGTCGTAAGCGGTTCTTCCTCCTGGCACTTTTTCTATGGACAGCCTCCATACTTTGGTGGGTGCACCGAATGCCATATCGTCTTCGGCCACATAATAGGAACCGGCAAAATCGCGAATCTTACCCTCGGATGTGGCGATACCTGTATGCCCGATGAGGGGACATATCCAACTAAGTGGTAAACGTATTCATGAAGTTTTTCAACTCTGCAAAAAGGTATCTTCGTTATCGGATAATTTGAGTTTCATACTCACGACAGAATAGGAATGGGCGTCCACACCACGCAATACGGATACCGATGCGTTTTTTGTCGAGCCAAAACTTCTTCAGGAACCACAGGCATTGTTGACCATTCGCGATCTGCCAAGAAATCGTAAATGTGTCTCGAGGAAAGCGCAACGAACACGAAGAAGACTGCTAGGAAGAGCCAAATCATCTCATGAAAAATAGTAACTGCGGATATTTCAATTCAAACGACTCGTTTGTACTGGTAAAATATGCAATGGAAGTAGTCTGTTTTGATCTCATACAAACCTGGTTAGTGAAGGGAATTCCCAGCAAAAATGCGTTGGAAATGAATCAGATTTCTTCATTCCTTACAAAATCGACTAGCTGTATTTCATAAACTCGTATTAGTACCTATTACTATTTTTTTTATTTAAATAAATTTTCTTGACCTTAAATAGAACTGGAAAAGTGATTTTGATATAAATTATTTTGATTTCCAAAATATTTTTTTGTAAGGTGGTGTAACTCTAGTAGTGGTGTTTTGAGTTTGACTGATAAAAATTAATACATCTTTTTTCGGTTGTTGAAAACGAGAGCGCTGCTTTAGAGTTGAGGAAAATTCCGAGTGAAGCGATTTTATATTTTTAATATTTCAGTGATTTCGAATTTTAATTTTTAATAATAAAAAGGAAGGTAAAATAATTGTAAGAATTCCATTATTCTGAGAAAAAAAAATGAACCAAGTAAGTAGTTTAAAATATAAAAAATCTGCTTCATCAAAATTCAAATGTTTGTAATAAAAATGATTTCAAATTCGCCGCAGCCACTGCTGTGTAGAGGATTTCATAAATGAAATTTTGGATCTCGTTGTGAGGTGTTCTTTCTGAAATCAACCCATTGATCCATTTTTGCCTCTGCTAGTCCCCGGGAGAAACTGGAAAATATATTTTGAAAATATCGTAAACCCTTCTAAAATGTTTTAAAATATCCTTAAAATATTCTTCCTTCCTCTCATATTCAGTATGCCATTGGTCAATATTAAAGAAAGAATGTCTTTGGTTCAATAATTTCATGAACTCAAAAATAGGAAGTCAGAAATAATTAGAACATCTGCTTTTTTGTCAAAACTTCATAGAAATCTTAAGAACTGAACAGTTTTGTCGAAACAATTTTTTTCCGGATTTGAAAGAAAACAATGAACAATTTTTTTATTTTTCAGAATTATAACAATTTTTACAAACACCCAACAACAAAATGCAACAATTATTTTGAAATGCTAAGATCAAAATTAAATTTATATTGTCTTGAACAGAAAATAAATTAATATGTGTTTCGGGTGGGAAAAGTTTGGTTGATAATTAAATTGAAAATAATTATGTATGTTTTAATGACGTGTTAACAAATGTAAATAATCAAGACATTGTATTCATTTCAACATTTTCAATTTTTATAAACTGAATACAAAATGGAATAAAACTTATCAGATGAGTTCAGTTTCGTATTGTGTCATGACAAATTATAAAGAAATCGTTATTCAACAAAATAAGGAATGGTTCAGGAGCTGTAATTGAAGTAGAAATTCATCTGTGAGAGGGCTCGAGTTTATGAAAAATCATACGGTATAAAAAAAATCATCTCAACGTCTTAAACATTTAAATTAATGGTCTTGAAACGAAATGACCGGAAAAGTTGGTGAATTAATAAAAAGTGCAAGAAGAGGGTTATTATTTTATACTCACCAATGGTCATGACTAGAGAGTAGAGATGTTGTTATATACTCGGTATAAAAATAGTAGCATACTCGCATAGAATATTCGAAACTCAGTTATATTATTTTTTTTTTAATTTTCCCAAAAGGCTCATATTTTTTTCGATCCTTCAAAAAATATAAAAATTCGGATTTTATTTTAAAGGAAGAAGTATTTTAAAAGTTAAAAGCTATAAATTCAACCAAAAATGCTACCCAATTTTCAATGAATTTTTTATTTCTGTTATTTTTGAACAGCTTCCCTGCAATTTTCATAGATAAGCTGTAAAAATAGCTTTCAAACAATTCGCGAGTACACTGCTGATTGCAACGAGTACAAACAAAATCAATTTTTAACTTGAATAAAAAGTTGAAGGAAATAAAAGTAAAGGAAGAAAAATTGAAAAAAAATCAACCACTAGCCTTGAAGACGTTAGGGACTATTGAAAAATTGTCCTAAAAACGACAGTCTTTGAATATATTGTTGGGGTTTGCAATAGAGTAACTTCAGTTCAGTGAAAGATGCGAAAGTGGTGCTATGCCTTCGCTCCTGCAGAATTCGTTCGAGCATAACCTGCGGGTCGTAATTGTCGCCGGTAAATTCCGTCTTGTTCAGCAGATAATCTTTGAACAGACGTACTTCGTTTCTGAACGAAGCGAACTTCAGTCGGATATCCTCGATGACATCGATGAAGTTAGTTCTTCTCTCGCATCTCGTTCGACGTGCAAAGAATACGAACTTGAGCCAATTCTGCCTGGTGCACACGTCCTTCCGTAGTGGATTTCCGAACGAGTATTTCCGATTTTGGGCCTCCGTTTTTCGTCGATCGCGTTCGGCGCCCGCCTTCAGCTGACGATCGATGTGCTCCCGCAAGGAGTTCAGCTCGGCCAGCATTTCGACGTCTGGCATCGCGAGAGGCTTGGACGAGCGCTGCTGCTCGAGAGCGTCTAAATTTGCGTCGAATACCCGCAAATGGCGGCTGAAAGTGGCGGACTCGTTTTTGGAAGACGGTTTCTTGGGGCAGCACCGCAACACGCCCGGATCTATGGGATGAGCTTCGGTGTTGAACAAGAATCCGCCGGCATCGATAACGCACGACTCGCCGGACGCGGTCCGGAACAGGCGACCGTGCTCGCCCTGGTTGTGTATGAAATTGTCCGGGTCGAAGAGCAGATACAGATATTTGGTCGTCTCGGCCAGGAAGAACGACTCCATGCGGTTGTCCTGCGCGTGATCGCGGCAATCTTTGATGGTCGCGTAGCCGCAAGAGGTGACGGCGCTGTGCTGTATACTCTTGAGAATGTCGACGCCAACATCCAGCAAATAGGGGTCGCCGGTGGCCCGATACAGGTACATGACCGATTCGATAAGCTCCGGTCGCAGAGGGTAGCTCTCGCGATTGGTGCTCACCTCCTGCTGGATGATGTTATAGAATTCAGGGGTGAAGCCGTAGCGTTTCCACACGTGGTGGTAGTTGTGGATGGACCTGATGCTCTCGTTGAGGTTACCGATATGCGACAATATGCCCGGCCAGTACGCCTCCAGCGACTGGAACAGCGGTAACGTTATCAGTCCTTTCTGCATCGACACCCAGAAGAACCAGTCGTTGTGGCGCAGGTACTTGTTGACGGACTTTTCCAGTATCGAGAACATAGACATGAGCTCCGGTTTGTTGAACAGCAGCCCACCCTTGACCAGGTACTCGAAGTACGAATCGATGCCGGCTCCAATACCGGAATCTTGAGCCGTCCACATGCCAGTCATCACGTCAATGTGGTTGCCGACGAGACCGATTTTCGACTGGTACTGAAACAGCGAACGGAGCGCGTTCATGGCGATCTCCTCGTATATGGGATCGCCGGTGAGCCGCGACAGCGTGCCGAACTCGAGGATGAACGTGCCAATGCCAGCGGTACACGTTATGGTCGTCTCTCCCGGAGGTACTCCTCGTTTCAGGTTGACTGTACCGTACGGCATGCCCGTAGGCGTATCGAAAGCTGGTAACAGTCTGTTTGCAACATCCTCGGCCAGCCTCAGCAGGGGTCCGTTGCACGGCCAGTCCGACTCCAGAGCGATGCCAGCCTTGTGAGAGAGTATGTGAGCGCTGAGTAGGCCGCCGATGACCCGTATGTTGGTCTCGAAGACGGAGACGTTCATGTTGATGTCGAAGTTTATGGAGTTGGTAATGATATCGACGACTCGCTCGAATTCGGTGTAGTTGCCCATGATGACGAGTGTGTCGAGGGCGTCGATTAGGGTGAGCGAGTAGCTGCCCCAGGTGTCGATGCCGTCGCAGGTTAGGGGACGCAGCTCGTCGTACGGGTAAGCGTGCTCTAGGTAACCGCTGTAGGCGTGGTTGAACATCTGACGAACCTCTTCGCGATAACGAAGGATATCATCGCGGCTATACTGGCTGTAGCTGCAGCTGGGTTGTAGGGTGAGTGGTAGAATTAACAGCGAAATGAGCAGCCGGTATTTAATGAACATAATATACGCGTCTTGTAGATGGAATTCGGAGTACTAATACGATGGCAAAAGTGTGTGTTGATGACACGGAGCATATAGACGCGAATGCAGTTGGACAAAGTTCTGGCGAAATGAGTCTGCTAGCAAAACATTTTGTTTAAATAACTTTTTTTGATGGGCAGAAACAAATGCTCTGCGGCTGTTCTCGCAAGAAGGCACAGTCAGTTTTATGTCCCAGTTCCACGTTTTCGTCTATCTAATTGTCACCTCCAAATGCTGAAAATTGAAAGAAAAAAAAGTACATGTATAGCTTTGCTTGCATTAAGGTAGGACAAAGAATTTACCATAATTTTTTAAGCCTTTTTCGTGTTCCCTTTTCTCAGGGCCTATTATAGCTAGAGAGCTGAAATTTTGACTCAGGGATTTTAAAATTCAGTTGGAACTTGAAAAATTATAGCAATGTTTCGACTGTTCCCTTTGAAGAACGATTCTGCAATTTCTAGTCGTGCTAAGTAAATAAAAAATAGCCAGTGTCTGTTTGTAGAGCACAACTGTAGGGAAAAAAATTAGGGGAAATTCAGCCCAATCGTTTCAATCAATTCTCAGAAAAAAAAAAAGTATGTTTTTAAAAAACAACGCTCAAGTTACGTATAGGATTAATTTTCATTTATTGTTGAAAATGTAACACAATTAATAGGAACTAGCATGATAATGCGGTTAATCTGCATATTTTTCAAAAATCTATACTCCATAGTTTGTAAATGGCATCGATATAAATTTGGTTTTATTTCGAACAGCTGAGTACTTTTATTTTTTTTCGAAATTAATTTGGTTTTATTTCGAATAGCTGAGTATTTTTTTTTTTTAGTAATAATTGGATTTTGAAGAATTTTTTTCCCTACAAAATTACAATTTTCACACTAAAAAAAAAAATTAATGAAAAATTACTACATCATCAATTTGATTTTTGAAGAGCAAAATGATGAATAAAACAGTAAAAAACTGTAATTTTTTTTTTCACCAAAAGTCCGAAATATATCTTTGTATTCCCTTGATCTACTTGTTAAAAAAAAAAAGATAATTGAGGCGCACGAGAAACTAAAATTTGACTGACTCATTTCATAGAAATCTCAATTCATTAAAATGGTGAAGAACTTGAGTTTTTAGCAAGAAATCCTATTTTCTTTTGATTATTTTTTTTTTTTGGACGAAGAAAACTTAATCAAATTCCTCATAATTCCAACACATTTTACCCACTTTCTTAAATTATTCGTCCTTTGAAATATGATAGTTCTGGATAATTTTGGAATTTTACATTTACTAATTCAATTTCGTCCCGTAAATTGAAAAAAAGAAAAGTGCCAACTTAGTGCATTAATTTCAACAGATCGTTTCACTGATAATTGCTTTTCATGTTTCGATCATTATAATTTTTTTAATTTAAAATTCTGAAAGCTATTTTCATCTATACCTTCTTTCCAACACAAAAGTTTTACTGTAATATTGGTGAATTATCGTGCATACTTTTTTGAACTTTTCAAAATTTTAAGTTTGATTCTTGTGTATTTAACTTGAGGTTTTGGCCGAAGAGCATTTTTACTTATTATTTTCTTTTCATAATTTTCCAAGTGATTTTCAAAAAATAGTTATTTTCGTTTTGAAGTCTTTATTTTAAATTACTAACATAGTGTAAGTGCCATAAAAGCAAGAGAAGGAGAAGAATAATCGTCTGACAGATTCATTGGGGCTCAAAAATTCGATGTTTGTATCTTGCACAGAGCCACGTCAGATACTTGTGTTTATCACTGACTACCTATTATAAATTCGAGCGACTAGAAAAATAAATATTTCGCTTTGGCTACAATTACGACTCCTACGTAGCTACCCTATTGTTGTGTTCTCAAAATCTATAAATTATACGTACCATTTTACCGAGTAAAAAGGATTGTTCCCAAAATGATTCGATTTATTTCACGTTCCTGTCCTCCTGATCCACATGACATACGTATGAGGCTCTAGAGGCTGATGTCGTGTGATATTATGCTTACTAAGTTTGGTGTTCTGTTTCTCAGGATTTAGACCGTCAGTATTAATTTTGATGGTTTTTCTGTCGTCAAGTTTTGTTTAATATTCGTAAATTTAAATATTAAATCATGAAATGAAATGACGTTCGGCGATCAAATAAAAAAAAAAAACAACAACAACAATAAACACATGATGAAGCAATTGTTATCAGTCCCAGCGTCTTATCACCATCTCCTTTATGTGAAGGGGGGGATTGTTGTGCTCGGGGGAGGTAGAGGTCTTTGGATTCCGATCCGAACAACACCACAGGTCGAAATTGAATTTCAAATTCAAATTGGTCGAGGAAAATTGAAATTTTTGTTTTCAAATTCTAGACGGATCGTGAAATTTTGATTTCACTTGAAAATTATATTTGGAGAGCCGAAAAAAAAAAACATATTTCAGCTGTGTATCGGAGGAAAGCCCTTTTTTCAAAATTCAATTCATACGTATATTGCTTCGTTTTTAAGAATGTAAAATTGATCGTAATTCTCAACCGGTATGTGTAACATGTTTCTGATATCTACACAATGAAATTGATCGTAATTCGAACGATATTCCTGCGAGGCAGAATAATTTGACTGCTCAAAAATTTTGGTGTTAATTCAATGAGACCGTTGTGAGAATATTCAAATTTCTGCGACTTTGAGTAACGGTCAGGATGGCCGAGTGGTCTAAGGCGCTGCGTTCAGGTCGCAGTCCACTTCTGTGGGCGTGGGTTCGAATCCCACTTCTGACAAATAATTTTTTATGCAGTAATTTTACGAATTGAATTTTTTCGTATCAACTATTTTTTTCATCATCAAATGTATTTTCCAAATTGAGATTGTAGCTTTTCAATTTCTGGAAAATAAATTTACACAAAAAAAGACAAGAATCGGTCGTTCGGCGGCTTGCGCCTCGGCCCTCCAGTCGAGACTTTTTTGTTGTTTTGTTGTTCTCGTTCATTTCATCTTTCGTTCATCTTCGTTAATCTTCGTAAATCATGACTTCAACGTTCGTGTCGTGTGTTTGTGTTCGAATCGAAGTTCAGTATCAATTTTATAATTTTGATTTTGAATTTGAAGAATGAAGTGAAGACATCCTTTGAATTTCGTAACCGTACTCGTTTCGTCGTTTTTTGCCTTATGGCTTTTGCGACGCTACAATGTCTTGCTTTTTCAGTTTCTTTTGAAATTAGAGCTTTTTTGTATTAATATTGTTTTTTCCGCTTTCATCATCTAGCTGGAGTGTGTAAAAAATTACAACCGTTGAGAATCAGAATAGATAAGAATTCATTTTTCATTTGTATGTGCCTTTCGTTTATTTCACTCGTGATTATTTTGTTTCATCAACCTCGAGTATTCTGAAATAACTAAGTTACAATCATGAAAAGAGTTGTGATATTCAAGAACGGTACCGATGTCGATGGAAAGGTAAGTATTTTATTCTTCTTGATGATGTTTCATCAGTACAGCATCAGTATTACGAAATTATGAGTTGTTCTTTCCACTCCATAGGTGGTCTCGATCACGCATTCGATGGAAGAACTACTGTCCACGACTGGAAAAAAGTTCAACATTACTGCCAAACGAATATTTACGCAAGAAGGTGGAGAAGTCGATAATGTCGAATTGATAAGGTACGATGAATTACATTTGAGTTTTGTATCATTCTGTTCTGCTATGACGAGCAAAATGTGGTCTGGTCTATGTGTCTCCGTCATAACTCGCTTGACTATTTCACTTTGCAGAGATAACGATATTCTATACGTATCTGAAAGAGAACCATTTAAGAAAATAGTTGACCTGTCCGCAAAGAGCCAACCTTCTCCAAACGTGAGATCGCTGTCGGAAGAATGGATCACCTTAAACGTGGGTGGCAAACGTTTCGTCACTTCTCGATCGACGTTGATTATGAAAGAACCGAATAGTATGCTGGCAAAGTAAGAAAACGTTCAAATATTACGTCTTTTCTATAAGCCCTTAGATTATTTCAACAGAATTGAGTGCTTCAAATATTATGATTTTGATAACCTGTGAATTCAAGTAGAGATCTATTTCCTTACGGTTGTAAGTAATGATAGCTTGAGTCCAAAGTCTACGAGTGGTGCTGAGTACTTCCACTCGCTGAAATACGTTTCCGAGTCTGTAAATTTGGAGTTAAATACTTTTGAAGTTGTTCAATCCACTAAAATTTCGGGTATCAAATTTAAATGGCATTTAAAAAAAATTGATTTTATTAATTCATCACACTGTGAGCACCGAGTTGTAATTGAACATGAAACTGGATTTCTAGTCTTTCGTATTTATTAGGATCAGTTTTTCTTTAAATGGTTTGTTTGATCTTCGTAGGAGGATTTTCAAAATTGGTAATTGCATGCTAGAATAATTTTCATAATTATCAGTCGAGCTTGAGTAACTTAATTTGAAGAATTGAGAATCAGAATCGATTATCACGGAAATCGTAATTCTACTATTTTGATTCCTAAATTTTAATCAGGGACTTGAATTACGCCTCCGTTTGGTATTTTAAACAAGTCGGTTATTAGAGAATGTATAATAGAGCGAAATGTATCCTGTTAAAATCTATATTCTGTCTGTTTGAAAGAGAAGGTATTGTCTAATGACTATGCTTCCATTGTAGACCATTCTTGATTCCGTTATGCAATACATCTAACTGGAAAACGAATCCCAGTTACATTGTGCGGTACCTTATATATGATTTTTTGTAGGATGTTCGCTAAGAATGACGGCACTTTTGTGCCCAGCGAAAAAGACGAGAGTGGTGCTTATCTAATCGATCGATCTCCATTTTATTTCAAACCGATTTTGAACTACTTGAGAACCGGTGAAGTAATCTTGGACTACGATTGCAATCCGCGTGGTGAGCCATAATTTTTTTCTAACGTAATTTGTCGTGTAAAACGGTCTAGAAGTAATGGCATATTTTTTATAGGTATCCTGGAAGAAGCAAAGTACTACGGTTTGGAACGAATGATTCCCGAAGTGGAACACATTATCAATTTCGGTGTACGCTCGAACGATGCTATCCCACTGAGTCGAAAAGACGTTATTAACGCACTGATGACGACGGTCACCGGATCTCAGCTCCGATTTCAAGGCGTCAATCTGGAGGGTGCCGATTTATCGAAATTGGATCTGCGAAACATTAACTTCAAAGTGAGTGATGATGCTCATACCTGTAGATTGAGAACCCGCTTGTTTTGGGTGAAATTGTGTGCCACTTTCTAAGCGTCGAAAGAATTCATCTTAGTAGGTGGGCGGTTAGATTTTATGTCGACCAAGTTAGTTTTCAGATAATATCATCTTCTTGAAGGGCTTTTAGCTTCATTGAGACTACCTTGTGATGAATGTTTGGTGTACCGAGTAACTTTTCGTTTCCAAATGCAAATATTATTTTTATAAAATAATAAAATTAGTAAAAAAAAATGGTATTTAATCTATTTATTGATAACAGAAAGTACTACTAGAAAATATTTTTCTATCATCGAGATAAATAAACAGTATTTTAATAAATTTTTTTATCGGAGTAAAATTGAAGAATAATTATGATCCTGTCAAATGGAGAAGTATGATGATTGTAAATTGATTATGACGAAACTATTCAAAAATAAGCAGGTTTTCAAGGGAAAACCTGCTAAAAATGTAGTGATTTGTACGGTTGGTATGATTCGAGAAAATGTCACTCCACTAAATTGAATAATGCAGGCAATTTGTGAGAAAATATGATCGTCGTTTTGGAGGCTAATTTTTCACATTGATATTAGTCGAGACTTCGGAAATAATTTTACGATTTCTTTTCGTCTTGTCAGTCTGCCATTCTTCGTGGATGTCGTATGGTGGGAACGAATCTTAGTAACTGTATCATGGAAAGAGCTGATTTATCACATGCGATTCTAGACGGTGCTTTGTTGCTTAGCGTCAAAATGCTTTGCGCTAATTTAGAAGGTGCAAGTCTGAAGGGTTGCACGTTCGAAGATCCGGCCGGTACGAATGCTTATATGGAAGGTAATTATTCCAAACTGATAATCTTTAGTTTTTAGGATCCTCTCCTGGAAGCTACTCGCTCATTTTAACTACCTTCATTCATTCTGCCTCGTAGGAGTAAACTTGAAGGGAGCGAACCTTGAGGGAAGTAATATGGCTGGGGTACACCTTCGAGTTGCCACTCTGAAGAATGCGAATATGAAGCATTGTGATTTACGCGCTGCCGTTCTCGCCGGTGCCGATCTCGAGGTAAAATAGCGAATAAGTTATTTTATTGACGTCCCTTGTTATAGTTTTGTACGTAACTTCTCGATTCGTTTACAGAACTGCGATTTGACTGGAAGCAATCTCCAAGAGACTAATTTACGAGGTGCCAACCTCAAGGGGGCATCATTAGAACTTATGCAGGCTCCAGTTCATATGTGTCAAACTGTGGCCAACTAAATTACTGTCTCATTCTCAAGTTATATTATAAGTTCATAAAGTTTAATCGTTTATTTCTAGTACCTATACTTGCCTATTTCTTTAATAACTGACATACATTCAGTTTGTCGGATTTTTCATTTTTCCCCCACCGATCCACTTTTTTTTTCTTCAGAAGAATTTCATCGTAAGTCCATATTTAATTTGTTTTGCTTACGTTCGCAGTGTGAAATTATGATTTAAAATTGATCTGAAATTTAATAATTTGGGAGTAGAGACTTGTCTAGTTTATCAACCTTTGATAAAATTTATATTTTGAGGCGAAATTTTTCAATTCCTTAATTTTTTGGCTGCTAGGTATATTATTATAATTTTCCCCAAGATTTATTACGTTTTTTTCACTTGAGCATCGAGTCTACAAAACATGGACGGGTCCCTTATATACAAAAAGAAAAGAACAAAAAAGGCAAATTATTTTTTATTTCATTCTGACTTTCAGTATTCCTATTATTTGGGTAATATATATGCGTGTGTATTTTTGTGGTACTATTATGTTACCTCTTGAAACGTGTCATTTCTATTAATTTATATAAAAAATTTCGTATTCCTCGTCATCTTACCAATTATTATTGTTTTCTTGAAATTGAGTGCTGTTAGTACGAGCGAGCAACACGTATGAAAGCTTAAAATTGTTCGTCTACAGAAAATTTTCCAAGAGAGCGACGACTGAGAGAGCAAGACATTGAGTTTCCCCTTCCAACTAAATTCTTTGGTCGATTATCGGTGCCCGGTGGTAGAAATTGTTACTTCCAAAAATTTTTACCGATATTATAAATTATAAAGATACTTGGATTTCATTCATTCTGTGAAGACGTGCATTGTACGTATTTCATCTGAACTGTTAATTCGTCTTTTCAGTTGTGGAACTTCGTAATATGAATTGTTGTTTCTAATGGGTCTGTATTACTTGTTGAATTATGAATATTCCGACTTTCACTTGAGCGAATGAGTTGAGATTTAATTGTGAACAGATGGATGAATCGATGAACTGGAATTACTTAACATTAACTTCGGAGTTGAAAATTCTTATTCATAGAAGAGTGGAAACGGTGTTCCGAAGTGTTCTTTTTGAACGTACGCAGTGTATTAAGAAAAATAAACAATTCCTTTGACAGTGTGAAGACTATAATCCTTAACTTATTTGGTCTACCTACGATTCTATAACGAATTCAACTCATAACTAATAATAAACTACTATTACGAAAGTAAAAATATTTATTATCTTACAAAAAGTGGAGGAATGAAAAAGAAAAGTGAATGGACGGATACGAAACATTGTAAGTCACAATAATTGAATAACATTTTTCATCACGATAAGGAGACTTATAACTAACGGAGGGAATTTGAATTTGAGATTACATAGTAAAACATAATAAAATAAGGCCACACGGGTCTCTTTAAGTTTTTCGCAACAATATCACGTGAGATTCTGCAATAAATCAATAAAAATACTTTTGAAAAGAGAATTTAAAATTAACATTAAATAAAAGCTTATACAAAAGTAAAAAGGTAAAAACGTTTAGAAAGTCAAAGATCGCCAGAGATATACAACTAAAGATGGAATTAAAACGTAAAACGATGACTGGATAAGTGATCCACTGTTACACCAATGGTCGAAGTAACAAAAACAGAAAGTTGTTGAATCGTAATAATCTCTGAAATAGACCAGAAAGCGAATTAATATTGTATTTGACAAACAATTCTAAGAAATAAACAAACACGCCTTTACCTTTTTATATCTATTTCTCTGATGGAATTATTCACATAATTGGCTAGTTTAACATCCACCAATGCTGGACGACAGCCTTCGTAACGGTCAGCAGGAATGTCAGTTCTGATACCCTTGACACTGCTCAGGCAATCCCTGGTAATGACATCTTGTCCTGCGAAAGTATACATATTTAATAGTGGGTTGAAGAGAAAAATGTACGGAAAATATGGTTGTGATACTCATTGTTAATGATGAAGTTGGTACTTGAAAATGGAATTTGTAATCTCTATATTCAATAAACAGGCGAGAAACGCTAGAAAGTGAGAAGAGACTTTGAAATCTAAAATTTCTCGATTTTGTTTCGTCCTCCCATATTTTTCACTCTTATTTTAACTACCGAGTTTACTTGACTAAATTTAATCAATGATCATATAGTCATCAATTAAGCAATAACAAGAGAACTTTTTTACATTACTGAATAATTTCATTAGAATTTATTTTATTTTAACCCTTTCACTCATCAGAACTGGTCATCAACTGCTTCTTGGTACTTTTCTATAAATCGTCTACAAAGCTGTTGGTTAAAATAGTTGCGAGTGCTCTACTATAATCAGGATAGAAACAGTCTCTCAATCTCAGTCAATAGAAATTTAGAAATATTCAAAATTCGTATTATTTTTCAACAATGTGCTGTGCAGTTTTCAGGTGGTTGAAAAATAAGCATCTTAAAACCTTGCTAGTTTTTGCTTCAATTAATTTTTATAAACTAAATTAAAAAAATTAAACAATTATTTTTTAAAAAAATTTTAAAACTTTTACAAGGAAGCCTGACTGAAAATTGTGTAACGTTTTCTAACCTCCTTTCTTCTCAATAATTTTGATACACACATCATCATCTTCTGGGCACGATATTGATGGGTACCATATCCAGTGAAATGGTTGTCCACAACCCGGCTGTGTGGAAACACATTTGTAACAACGTAATCCTGTAACTGTAAATTAAATGCGTGCATTACTTGGAAATGTGAAAATAATGACAGTAAAAAGACTGAAGATAATCTTCTAGACTTTTTAAAATATTGAGAAAATTTAAATTTATACACTTGAACGTAATTTCATAACTAATTTGAGGTGGTAACTCTTCACAAGTATGATTCATCACAGAAGATTACCTACTGATTAATAATAACAGTAAATGATTTGAAAGAACAATGATCAAAACTAACAATTAATACCGTTTATAATGCAATTGATGAATACTATCAGAGCTGAAATGGTATCTTTTATTTTCAATAAATTTTATTAGTTTTGAAAATGAATCACCACACCCAAACAGCGAGAAAAATATATTTACCTGCGTTAATGGCGAGTAACATGAACAGAAGACTTATTCTAAGTACAAAGGGAGTCATCTTGGCGAGTAATTTAGAAGCATTTGATGGAATATTAAATAAATTAAATGTAAAATTCGATTTCTAATTCGAAAGTCAGTTTTGAAATTTCAATGAAAGAGTACGGTGAACCTTTGCCTTTTTATCACTCGATAAACAATTTTTTAGGCTTGTTCGTTTTACCAAGTTTCAGGTTCGTTCTTTGCTGTGTAGAATTTTCAATTTTTTGACTGCGGCTGCACCTGCACGCCGCAAACATGGGCAGAATGAGAAATCGAAAGCGGAAAGATGATAAGAATTAGAGATACAACTGATAAGAAAATATCTGTGTTGAGTGTTGTAGAAAAATGGAAAAATTTTCGATGAATTTCATTACTTTTTCTTTTGATTTTAAGTTGAAGTAGTTTAAAGTAGCTTTCTATGGATAAAAAGGGAAAAAATGAAACTCCTAACGTCGACCTCGATGATTTAGCTGTTCGAATTCTCACCCTTATGAACGAGTATATCAACTACAAAAGGAACATTGAGAATTACATTCGATCGGGATGTCTGGACTTGGCTAAATCCAGATACATCGCTGGCAATAGGAACATATCAGCTCTACAATTACCTGGAGAGGATTCTGTGAGCGTGAAAGCTAAATTTCGAGTCATTCGTTCCGCCAGTTGCGATGACTTCTCCAAATACGAACATATTGAACACGAAAGCAACAGTGATGATGAAATGTTGTCAGAAACTCTGGACGAAATGGGATTAAACAACGACGCCACGAATAAACGAATCCCGCGTTTCTCCAAGGACCCGTTGAAGTGGTTTGGCTATTTGGTGCCTCGAAATTTGAGACAGTCGAAGGTAACTTTTGAAAAGTGTTTAGAAATTGTGGTCGAGTGTGCGAATATCCAATCTGAGTTGGAGTACAAATTGGCAGAGTATAGCAGACTCAGAAAATTTTCTTTCGACCAGCAGTGATTTAACGAGCTTCCTTATTTGTGTTTTATATTGATCGTTCAATTGGTTATCTGTGGTCATTCCATTCGCCCATATATATTCTTTTTTATCGTTATTTGTATTACACGAATTATGTATCGTAAGTTTTGTTCCTCTAATGTACAAAATAAAATGTTATAGCTAATGGTAAACGTATCCAAAATTATGGGGGATCACAAATGATAATATCCGTTGCTGCAAAGGGGTATTTTATTTTATACTAGCGTGGCCCCGAGGGGACTATGCCCGCTCTTGCCCCGCTGCAAAATTTTCCCAGGGTGCTCGAAGCGACCATTATAATTATTAATTTATTCTTTGCGCTGCACTCGTGCGGAACGCAATTCTCATATCTTGAATGACGATCGGAAGACGTGTACTGCAAATTGCATAATTGGTTTGCCGTAAATACGTTTAGCTGTTCCTGTACTCTGTTCCATTTATGGGCAGTTTTTTCAAATTCAGATTTACAAGTCTGGTTCTGTTGGAATGAGAATTTCTGTGGAAAATTTGCCTTTCTTGTTTAAATTATTTCTCAGTAGTTTGAATTTTTAATGTCACAGGTACCCAAGAATCGATATTTAGAAAATCATTTCACACGTCTTTATTTTTCATCTCTCGTTTTGAAGTGTACGAAATTTCACAAAAGTATTAAAGCTCACTGGCACATCGAAATTTTTCCAACTGACTACTTTTTTTCAACTACTTCACTGTGTACTTTCCGCGTTGTCATCATCTAAATTTTCGTATTTCTGCAGTCGAGTTCTCAGATCTTTTATTTGTTCGTTCTTTTTGTTAATTATTTTCTTCATATTGTTGTATGCTGCGGTGTTATTGAATTTCTTCTCCAGTTCCTGTGCAGACATTAAAAAAAAAAAAATTACAGCCAAAAAGACTTTAATTTATAAAACAGCAACTAATTCCCGGCAGAGAGAAAAAAATTGTTTTTCTAATAATTTTTATTATTAATATTAGCTGACTTGTCAGGGTGGAGGAGGAGGGTTGTGCATTGGTTGGAACTTGGTTCAGTACGTAATAAAGATCATGCCTTCATTTTAGTTCTTATCTTACTCTTTGAATCATTTCAGACAAAAAATTCTCACTTTTCTAGTGGCATAGTTAAATTTTTTATCTAGCATGAATATTATTATTTTTTTAATTAATAGCAGTTAAAAATCGAAAATCCTTAACCAGTACGTCTTGGAAATTAAACTGCCGATGAATCTGAAAATTTTATTTCACGCCCTGAGCCATCGAAATGAAATTCCTCTTGCCTAATATTGTGAGAAGAAAATGGGTTTTTTATGGAAAGGCGTAAAGGTTGTAAGGTTATTTATTCAATTTAAACAACATTTTCATAATTTGTATTTGGAAAGGAGGAGCGAAAAAGTGAAATTCAGCTTACAATAGAATTTCTTACCATTTCTGCCAGTGTGAGTTGTGACTGAGCTGCATCAACTTTTTGCTTCATTTCTTCCAGTTCACGTGCAATTTGTTCTTTCAGTACGCTGTCGTAGTCTTCTAGGATTTTCTCTGCGTTTACTTTTTCCTGAAAAATTACTATCGAGCTGAGCAACTTTATATTTACTCTACTGGAGATTATTTTTAGCTTTTATATTTCTCACTTCATTATCGTTGGGCACGTTTTCAATGTTCTTCATGTGTTTCAGACTCTCTTGCAATTCTTCAATTAATTTATCTTTTTCTTCGTTTTTGATGGATATTATTTCACTCTCCTTGCGAACGTTTAAAATCTAAAAATTGACATTTTGTTGAAAGGATTATAATGTGTTTGGCGATGAAGTTTGGTTATTCATTCACTACTTTATTCATTTATGTACTTCATGTTACGTGCGTTTCAGGTTAATACCCATTGGCCATTTTATTCTTATTTTCTCTAATATTTTTGACTTGAATTTTTTTTATTTTTTTTTATTTTTTCGTATACTTAATTGAAGAAGTTGCCAAGTACCTACTGAAACAACTATTTTTACGCTCACATTAGGTTTTGGGGCCGGATAATGTTAAATCAGATTGGTGATAGTTTCGGACTGACGTTTGCAGGTTTTGGAATTAGGTCAGCAATATTTGAATTGAAAGAATTATTTCTCTCAAGGCTTATAACGCCAACCTAAGTCCCAAACCTGGTACTTGAGGTTTTATTGGCTTGGGTAGTTTTCAGTGAAATGTCATTTTGAAGGGGATAATTCGACTTTTAGTTGTTTTTTTTTCATTCTGTAATGACTAATGATATACCAGAGCCTTCTCCTGCTAAATCTGTGAGGAAAATTAATTTTTTTTTTTGGAACTTACGTTAGCCCGGTTTTTTTTAATTTTCAAATTCAATTTTTATTCGTTATTAGGAGGTAGGGAGTACATTATATTGTCATTATTTTTACTTTATTAAATTATTAAAGATGGTGAAATAAATAATATTTATGTTAATTCAGAAAAAAAAACAGCTGTAATAACAGTAACATTAAAATAGGTATTTACTTTTTCCTGCAAGCTGTTCACATCTTTTTGAAGTTGTTCGTTCTCAGCAGTCAAATTTACAATCTCCATTCTCAGAATTTCGGAAGTTTTTTCAATATTCGTAGACAGAGGGGTTAATTTAGGTTTATCCACATTAACTGGAAGATTTTCTAATTTAGTTACTGCCTTGAGCAATTCCCTAAAATAAAAATATTTGTATTAAGTATCCGCTTGATGTGATATATTTTCTCGAAGAAGAAAAAAAAAAGAATTATGCAGAATGTTTCCTTGCATCCAAGCAGCAGAAATGACGATACAGGTTTAAAGGTTGAAACTCACTTGTTTTGAATCTCGGACAAGTCGACGTTTAACTGCAGGTGCCATTTTTCGGCTTGGCGAAAAAGTTGGTACAGCATGAGGATATTGGATTGGACGAAGTTGAGTAATTCTGCCTCCAAATCATCGAGAATGGAGTTACGTATTTTTGTTAAAATTTCAATCACCTCATCGCGTGTGAATGTGTCCTCGACTAACCTGAAACGTACGAAAGGATGTTTGTAGGAATTCGGTAAGTTTTTGTCAAATTAATGAAAGAAAAACTTACTTCGATTCGATAGTGTCGTTAATAGAAGATTCAACTGATCTCAAATATTGCTGTCTCTGATACCTGTGTAGCTGCGAGTAGCCAGCTATTACCGACTGATGGTGCTCGTTTATTTCCAACAAGTCGCACATATTTTTTTTAAATAATTTTTGTAAGGGTGAAAAAAAATTATTTTTACTGTTGTATTTTATAAAATAGGTGTTTAAATATTTCCATAGTCTTCAAGATACAAAAGCAAGAATATAATTTAGTGAAAAAATCGATTTTAAATTTTTGAAATCATTTTGTTGGAAAATATTGAACAGAAGAGTGGGCACAGTTGTCATGGTAACAGCAGTACACAAAGTATTACTGTAACTAATGAATTGGCAATAATTTGTTCGATTCTGCAGACAAATAAATTTGGTTACCCGAATGGAAAGTTCTTTTCAAGCCTGAAGTAGTTTATTGGCTTATTTTGACTTATAAAGTTGAATAAGATGACATAATTCCCACCCTTGAGGACATTGAGAAATGTAATATTTATGAAGTAGGCAAGTGACAATTTTCTCGAAATTTGTTGTTTTTTTTTGTTTTTTTTTTTTACAGCAAAAAATAACAGCTGATCAGAAACTGAATTTTATAAATTAATAACTCGTAAAACTCCCGATAGTGGATATATGACTACTCGCTTTTATTTAAACTGAATTTTTGAATCAAATTTTGCTGACTGCTCTGCTTGACCTGTTTCTGTAATGGTTTTATTTAACGTAAGTCTAGGAGCAGATATTAGACTTCGTATAACAAACTGAGTGCACAGGAGAAAAAAGTTGAATTATCAGACTTTAAAAAAATTAAACTTGCGTGCCCAAGAAGATGAAAGCACATTTTACCTTATTCCTTTGTAATTGTAATATTTTTGCACCGGGCTACCATTTTAAAGTTCGCTCTTGGAAATTTGTTTTTCTACGAATAAACTAGATTAGTAGCGAAGGTTTTATTTAAGTGAAGTCTTGAAGGGCTGGAAGCTAGTGACCTAAGTCCTCATTTGAGCTTCAACCAATTGCTTGGGCTAATCTCGGGTGAATAAAATAAACTGAAAAAGTAAATGAAACCGCAATAATACTGCAACTTGTATTCAAAACAAAAACAGAAAAACTTGGTAACAAATATGACGGTTTGAAAACAAAAGACTTATTTAAAAAAATACTTTGAAATGATATTATTTAAAAAAAAAAAAAAAAATGAAAAGTTGTCTTTTTGGTATTCATTCTAATAAGTTCGAAATCGAAGAAAGTTACGTAATAATATTTAAAAAATCTGTCATTCAAATGAAAGCGTTGAACCAACTTCGAAATCTTAAGTAGTTGTAATAAATGTTCAATTTCAATAGTGCCCAATGTTCGGCGCATCGAAATTTCAATTTTCCTAATTTACTTCGACACTGTCTCCTTTTTTCCGAATAAACAGTCTCTATGCAGTTCTTGGTGATGATAGAAAAACTTTCCATTCTGAAAATGAAATTATTTCATAATTATTGTAACGCGCGGATAGAACTGACGAGTAAATATTTTTTCAAACTCCTATTTTACCTGGAATAAGTCTTCAAAGAATGTTCAATACCTCGGAGCAAATCGTTGGTTTTAAATATGAGGATCATTTGACGGTTTACATTTGAAAGAACGTCCGTAATGTACGCTAGTAGATTCGGAAATTCTTTTTGCACCAGTTCTTTCTGTAGTTAGTAAGGGGGAAGAAGTGAAAATATTATTTAAAAATGAATTTTGTCGGTTTCTAGAGCTGCAGAACAATAATGAACCGCAGGACGTATTGATCCTTTGTGAAGCCATAGGGTTCTAACAGATCATTTTTTTCAAAAGTTTGAAATTCAAGCCTCGAAAGAAAGAATTAAAAAGAGAACTCCAACCTTGGAATGAGGTCTCCTCAATATATTAATTTGGGTTATCGAATACTTGCTACAAGAAGCACTAAGCAATATTGTAATTACCTGAAACTTCACTTGTTCATAAAACGTACCTCACTATTATCGAATCGAGTGGTAGTCAAACCCGATCTAATAGCGTCCCAAGAACGGCCCGTCACCATCGATGCAAACAACCAAAATAAATCGGGCACTCCTAAAGCTGCACAATGTTGTGACATACTTTCCATGTCCTTGTTTAAAATGCTTATCCATAATTGAGCATATTCGAAACGAAAATCATCCGTTAAAGTCTGTTGAAAAAAATAAGTTTGAAAATCAAATAAGTAGCTTATTTATTTAAAAAAAAAAAAGATGAGTAGTGATTTCATTTTTATGATCGAGATGAAAAATCTTTTTTTTTTTTTTACAATAAATGCAATTTAGAACCAGTTTTAGCCCGACTGATTGGTTGATAAATTCAAGCAAAAGACAAAAACTAATTCCAATAGTAGACTGAGCCGGAACACAAATGCCTAAATGACTATCAAATGGTAAAACAAAAATCTGACTCATCACAGACAAAAAAGTGAAAAAATATTTTTTGCTGTTAGGTGTTTTCATATAATGCATCGATCATGGAGGAGAAAAGTGGTATGTCCAAAAAAAGTATTTCTATTTTCTTGGGGGAAAAAGAATAATCTACGTACAGCATACAATCCATGATCAAGTAGTATAATCTCAGTGGTGCCTTTTTCGGTTTTCTTCACCATAATATTTCCAGGATGTGGGTCACTGTGCACGAAGCCACGTTTGAAAATCATTTCGCTGTATAATTGTCCCAATTTGTCAGAGACTTCGTAGGGATTTATTCTAGTAACAAGAGTTGAAATAATAAGTATCTTCATATCACGTGTTCAATGGAGTCTGTTATAATGGAGAAAGAACCTGTTCTTTTTGATGTACTCCAAATCATTCACTTGACCCCCTTCAATGTATTCCAAAGCGAGAACGCGCGAACTGCACATGTCTCTGTGGACAGCTGGTATCTGTAAATTTTCATTTTAAAATATTGATAACTTATTCGGGAATTCACCATGAGATATACAGATACAAAAACTGAATTGGTTGAATCGAGATATTAATCCCCTTCACTGTGAGAGGAAACAACAAATCGTTTGCCCAACTGTAAGTCCAAAACCTCGCAAGTCCAACTAAAAGTTGCAAATTATTTTCGAACCAATTTTTTCAACTTGAGAAATCGATCAGGAATTATTATTGATCTATAATAAGAAGAATGCTAAGGCAATAACCTCACCTTAAGCCATGGCATATGATGAAACATTACTTTGGCCTTTTCAGTATTGTCAGCTTCTACCACAAAATCTAGTTCTTGAGGAATATTACGTTTAGTTTCGTCCACCAACCATTTTACTTTGAAATCTGGTAAAACTATCGATACTATCTTAGCCAAAATCTAGAAACGGAAAAAAAAAAGAGAAACTTGATTTTTTGGAGAGGAAATATTTGCAAATAAAATACGAGAGGATACTGACCTCCATAGTCTTCAAATCAACAGAAGAGTTACTTTTCACTGTAGGATGCTGTACTTTGAGAGCAATAGTGCGTCCATCCTTGAGCTTCACTTTGTGTACCTGAGCCAGAGATGCAGCTCCCAGAGGCTTCGGGTCAAAACTTTCGAATACTTCTTGTGGCTGCAAAAAAATAGGTACCATAAATGAAAAAAACAATGAAATAATTTTGAGTGACGAAAAATCAATAATAGGTGAGAGCATCTTGATAATGATTAAATAATTTTTTTTTTTAAATGAATAATCTGAAACTTTTTTTTTTTTTATAAATAAGAAATAATTTTACTTATTTTTTTTTTAGTTTTACGAACTCGGTTCTATGTTATGTGACACAACTAGAAATTCAATTTTATACATTTCTTAATTGATCCAATATTTTAATTATTTTTGTTTTCTGTTTCTTCTGTTTCAGGTATGTTGATCATGATAATTATACATGTTCTCTACATATTTGTGTCTTCAATGAAATGACGAAAATGGTAATATTTTTCATTTTTACTGACGCAGCATACTAATTTTTAATATTTTTTCTTTTCGAAAGCTTATATTCTTTCATTTAATCGAAGGTCCAATTTATATTATGGCACAATTAAAACTAAAAAATTCTATTGGCAAAAGCCAGTTCCATGTAGTATAGCTTCATTTAAAAGCTTATTTCTACCAAAAATCTTAGTCAGATAAAAGGTGCAACTATTTTACAAAATAATTATAAAAACTGTGTAAAACGACTGGTCTCTGTCCGCATATTTTTCAGTGAAGACCAAACAGAACTAAAATAGCAATTCATTCCACACCATAATATAAAACTCCATAATTACGTTTTGAACAGTTTTCAAAAAACTATAGTTTGCGAGTTAATAAACTAGAAAAAATAATTATTGTGCTCACATCTTGATGCAGATCTTCTTTAAAAACTCGGTATACTTCTTCCACACTGGAAGCAGGAGCTTGGCTGTGTAGCACTTTCATAGTATCGACATATTCCTTTGGTAAAATATAATCTAGAGCACCAATATGTTGACCCACTTTTATGTAAACACCTTTGTTCGATTTGCATAAACTTAATAACGTTTCAGCTGCTTTCTTGTGCACCTGAAATGAATGTCCCAAAAGAGTTTTAAGTCATTTTCTGTACGGTTAATGATGCGATGACGATAATAAAGTTAAGTCCGTTCTATTTGTAAGAAAAAAATTCCGTACAGTTGACACTTTGTTGAGAAAGTTCTTATAATCTTGTTGAAAGAGTGGAGAATTATTATTTTTGTCTGAAGGATTTCGATATCACATTTTCAAATATGTAGTTCTGCGCTTTTAGAACTCACTCGAAGTGTCAAGTTCTAGGTTTCGAGTTCTGAATTTTCATTTTGGTTTATTCTTAGCCACTCCATCCTTTCATTCATCATTCTGTTCATCATGGATTGTAATTTGTGCGTATATTTTTTTCACGAGGAAAGTTTTTCATAGCTTAGAATTCTACACTTGGTTTATACTTGATGAAACTATGAATGTTTGATTTTTTTTTTTCTTCACAAATAGAAAGCAGAGTGTTATTTGCAACTATACGAAGTCGAGCTTACTTCGGATCTTAAGTCAATATATTCTTCGGAATTCTGATCCATTTTTTTGCCACGTCCGTATAACATTGTTTTGTAATAGAAAACGACAGTGAGTGCCTGAAAATTTGAGAATTATATGTAACTGAAGGACTTGTTGATGAAGACACGTACGAAACCAAAGACAGATAATTGTCTTTGACGAAACATAATATTATGCTCTTTTACACTGGAACTAAGCTTTTTCGCGGTCAACCAAACAGTGTACGAATCAATTGTACTTATAATCACTTTTTCTCCTTTCTGATTAATTGATCAATAAAGGCAAAAGACCAAAAAATAAATTCCCATTGTAAACGACCCTATGAGAGTTAAAGCAGAATGATATAAAAATAAATAATAAGTACTGCAAATGAAGCTCGTCCGAAGCGAACAATGCCAATAGAATCCACATTGTATTGATTCGAGTGCAAAGAGGTAGCTGTGGCTGCTGCTCCCAGAGTGCCGGCTCCAAACAATATGTTCCTTAGAAATCTTCTCGAATACATCATTCTGTAAGATTATATGAGGTGTGAAGTGACTTTTTATGCGAACAAAAATTAAAAAAAAGATGAGGAATCAAAAGAAGAAGGTAATTTACTCGGTATATACATACTCACATATTTTGTAGGTACTTCAATTCAGTAATCGAGCAAGCATGTGTAATCGAAGCACAGAACTGGTTTTTTGATTCGAATTCACTTTATAACCTGAATTTGAGGCCAATATGAGCAACCTTGATTAATTATAAGAAAAACGGTTATTCTCAGTGAGGCGTACATTCGGTTCTGAAATTTACTGAATCATTAAAACACTTGACCTTTATAATCTTTTTTTTTCTTCAAATTTCAATTGTTCAAACATAGCATACCTGTATTTGCCCTTGAAGAGATGAATCACAACATACACAAGACCAGACATTTCTAACTTTAAGCTATCCGGATGGAAGTAATTTTGTCTTTTACTTTATGAATGACATTATGACAAGGTAATAAATTATTAAATTCACATCGAATCGTGCCATTGTGACAAGTAAAAACTGACTAGACATTTTACAAGTCAACGTCATCACATTATCACGGAAATGTGTTCATGAATGAAATACTTGGTACTGATAAAAGGAAACAAAGTTTACACCACGAGTGGGTACTTGTAGCTGTTGTAACTTCTAAACATGTCGTGTTTGACATATTAAAATTATTAATGTTTTTCTATTTTTTTTTTTTTTTTTTTTTGGTGTTTTATTAAGAAAAGTATTTAAAAAATTTTAAAACTCGTCTTTGACATTTAGCCTTAAGGAAATTACGGTTAAAAAAGAAAATTACCGACCTAAAATAAAAACAATTTCGGGCAAGATAATTGAATTTTTCAATAAACGTTGGGGGAATAAAAAACGCAGTGTATGACCTATATTTGCCTTCGCTAACCCTTTCCTATGTATGAGTTGTCCGTGATCCAGTTTTTTTTCCTTCAGTTAATTTCGATAACAACTAAAGTAATTAGGAAAATAATTTAGTACTTAATGAAAGTGTCACCACCACAAAAATTATTCTCATCAATCGAATACTTTGTATAGTTTATAGAAAAATGAAGGATTGGTTTTACAAACATCCATAATCCAATTTGATTTTTTTTTTTTTTGAAAACAGCTACTTGTTGCGGTTTTCGTTTTTAATTCAACGAATTCTACTTCCTTTTTTTTATTATTATTTTTTATTTTTCTTTATTTTTATATTATCTAATTATGCAGCATTATAATAAGAGATTGAATACGACACATGACACCAACTGCTCCTTTTCTATATCATCATAATTGTAATTTATAGGTCTTTATTGAAAAAAAAAAAACTTAGTATTTCATTTAGAATCATAGACAGTTATAAATTATTTTTTCCTCTTCCTTGAAACATTTTTGATTCATGATTAATTTAATGAACACAATACAATTAGTAGAAAACAAATTCTTTTTTTTTTTTTTTAAATAAATTCGTCAACGTTATAATATTGTATAAACAATGAAAAAATTCAATATCTAGTAGGAAAATTATAAAAACTGGGAACATTTTTCGTCAAATTATTACATGTTGATAAAAATTAATAATAAATAAGAACTCGGCGCAGGCGTACAAAGTATTATACGATTTAAAACGTAGAATGAAAGATATATGTTATATATTTTTTTTTACAAATTATTGAAATGAATTTTCAATTTATCGAGTAATTTTTGAGAACTGACGTGAGTTGGATAAACCTGTAACGATTTTTTCACGACTACGTAACTTGTTTGAAGATCTCCCATCTACCAAGCATAGAAAGAAAAAAATTAATGGTAACTTAAGAATTAACATTTACAATAATAACTTAGTAAAACTGAATAAAATTAGAAAAAAAAATTAATTGTCAATCAGTTGAATATGAGTAATTTTATTTTTTACTTTTCTATTTTTTTTTACTAACCTACCTCATAAGATACAAATGCTCGATTATGATGTGGTTCGAAAAGATACGGTGCTAATGTACTGGCGGAATCGAAAAATGAGCAAGCCTCCTGTATGTTTCCTTTGTTGTACATTATGATACCCAAATTATTGAACGATGAAGCATGAGTTGAATCTATGGACAATGCCAGTCGTAAGCATTGTTCAGCTGATTCATCGTCACCAATGCCCTGAAAAAAATTTATTACATGAAAAATGTACCTATTCATTGAATTTTTTGGCTTCATTTGCTGAAATTTTAATAATATCGAATTTAAAAACGTTCTTTCTTCTTCATTATTTCTCCATAGCCATAATAGTAATAACTCATATATAAAATGCCAGTGAAACAGCGCCGGATTAAGCTTTCATGGGCCTCGGGGCAGAATACATAATAGGCCCTCTCCCCACCCCCAAAAAAATTTCTTTATTTTTCTATTTCCCTAAATTTAAATTATATTTATGTATTTTTTCTTGGGCCCCTGTTTGGCCGTGGGCCCCGAGGCATTAGCTCATTTTGCCATATGGTTAATCCGGCGCTGGTGAAATTCTATTACAAAATGTAACACTCAATTCTCAAATATAACCGAAAGTATTTAAGATTATTTACTAAGACGTGTGATTTTTTTTTCTTTCTTCAAATTGTGGATTGAAATGAAAATTTTGCTTAAATGCTTCGTTTTTGAAAAAATGAAAATACTTACAATAGCTACATGAGCAATATTGTACCATACATCAGCCGCATTTTCAGTGATTGCCAAACCTAATGCTCTTTCAAAACAAGTTATCACCATATCAAACTGCTGAGCAAAAAAACAGCACAAGCCTAAATTGTTGAATAACTCGGCATTGTAAAGCCCCATCTGAAGAAGTCGTCTGTAAAAAAATTTTAATTTATTTTCATTAATTTAACGATTAGTAGAGGGTATTTCTATTTAAGCATCTGTAATAATTAATGGGAGAAAAATCTTATTACACACGAAGGTTATTATTGTCATTATAAAAGTATTCTAATTAAAAATTAAAATACATCAATGATCTGAGGTTTTTTCAAATTTGATCTTTGTTTGGAAAGTTTCGTATATTTTTGAGTGCTTTTGTAGTTGGCCCCATGAAAAAATTTCATAAGTCTACCGACCTGTAAAAACGAAGTCCTATATCTGGTTGATCGGTATAAAAATGATGAACACCGATGCATGCAATAGCCTCCATATTTGTCGCATCCTCTTGTAATATTTCTTTGTAATACTTGACAGATGCTGGTAAATTGTTCAGTCCTTCGAATATTCTTAAACACGAACGATATTCAAGTTTTAAATTCTACATTGCCTGCCCTCATTCATTTCTCTCAAAGGTAAACGGAGGAGCACACTCACCTAGCCATTTCTGTCATAATGGTAACTTCGTTGGGAAAGTGTTTCGATGCCTCTGTAAACAACTCTAAGGCCGTGAGTGGTTGGTCAAGTCGTACGTAGACACGAGCCAGTCTTAAGTACGTCTCTATTGCTGGTTGCTGTAGTAAAGCAGATTTGAACTGCTTTTCGGCGTCTCGATTTAGAGCCAGCAAAAAATAGCATTTACCCAGCTGCACCTTCCACCACGGATCTTTGTATTCGCACGCTTTCGTTGCTTCTACTGCTAAATCCATCGCCTTGGAACCAAATTTAAAAAAAAAAAAATGAAATGTGGTAAAATCAACAGCACGGACAGAAAATCACGTGGATACGTGAACTAGAAGTAGTAATGTGGTCTAAAATCGATGTTAGACTGAAGCTAATGTGGAGTAACGGATCCCACGTGGCCTAAAATTAATAAAAGTCGACTAAAATTAACGTGAATTCAAGTTAATGTACTTGAGACGCGTGTTTTGGTGCCCCTTTCCATAAGTTGACTCCCCATTCCTCCTCTCCTTGCTCCGAACAATTCTTTTGATGCCCTAATTTTTTCTTTCTTGCCCCCAATTTTTTCCTCACAATCGCTTTGGTGCCTCCGCAAACTGCGCAGGCTATGTACAACTTGCATTTACTTGGCAAAAGTTGGCAGAACTTGGCAAGGGCATGGAAGAGGTTTGGAGGTGCCTCCACAAAGACGACTAGAATCATCAGCATCGTTTTAATAGACAAAATAGTCTAACCAGTACTTTAGTCGTGGCGGTTAGTGACATGGTTCAGTGTGTTTATATTATTATGTCTCGAGTCCCCAAAAATGAGAAGAATATTTTCGTATTTTCTATACACCCCCATCGGGCGTAGAGAAAAGGATGAAATGTATGAATTTTGATAATTTATAATCGATTTCGAGCCTATCGATTTCGTGAAACGCATAAAAAAGTGTGATTTATGCTCACATTTCGTATGTCATTTTCGTGGTAGAAAATGTACTCGAACAGAGGCTTGGCGACTCCTTTCTTCAGCGCGTACTGGGCTAGATTTAGTCTAGAAATTTGAATAAATGGTCCGTCTAGTTGCGACACAATCGACGCTGTTCCTAAACGCAGGTTACGCGCAGCTTTCGAGGTGACTGGTCGAGAGGTGTGAGCGGTTCTAGGGGTTTTCAACATTTGTTGGATAGTTTCACCGCTGCTGGACTGTGTTCCAGGACGAACTACTCCACTCACTGGTCTACCGGATACCGTTCGGGGCCTATGAACAAAATTGACCGTGATTGATGACCTGACTTGCGATAGACTAACTCAGCCGCAAGTATTAGGAATGTGAAAGTTGCACATGTTGCACGTAGAATCGAACGAATGGATGGATCACTTTCTTGAAAATACTAGCTAACTCGAGACAAACCTATGACTGACGCTTCCCAGGGCAGTACTGGTGTTGGCTGTTCTCAGCGAGGTCCCTGGTCGAGCGGACACTGCAATGGTGTCCGTGTCAAAGAACATATCCGCAATTCCTTCTTCTTCGGCTTCGATGTCGTCTACCATGACTTGAGCAGTCATGGCTCGCATTTTCAAAACCCATGCCGCCTAAATTAACAATTAGCAAAAGACTAATAGGGAAACTAGTTGAGTTGAATTTTGATTTTCTGAGTAACTTTGAATTTTTACCAACTCGAAAAATAATTAAAATTACCCCGTCATTGGGGTGACTTTCTTAGCTCGTAAAGGGAGACGTAGCTCCCTCTGTAATTATCCTGGAGCAATTTTTAAAAAAATTGGAGAAGGGTTGAGCTCGTTGGACTATTTTTTTCGATTTATTTTACTAGTCTAATTTGCCACTGACTAGTGATATTTTATTATAGCTATCATAGTTATTAAGATATTGAAGCAAATGTAATTGAAGGATATTGAAGCAAATTTATTTGAAGTCACTCCATTTAAGGTCTTACAGGTACACGAAGTAAATGTACTACAAAATTCACTAAAACTTTGATAATAATATAATCTCACCTGATCCAAGGAATTTTTGATCAATAAATTATTACAATTTTCAATGCATTGAGCGAACTCTCTTTTTTTGAAAAAATAGCAAGCTTCGTAAAAAGGATCCATTTATGAAACTATCGTCATAATAATTATTTGATTCAAATAAACCGAATATTTCAATAAAATCCCAATTTGACAATTATCATCTCAGTGGTAGGTAGTTATAACATAAAACCGAGTTCAGTGCCTATAACTAGCATCTTTTGTTTTGGTTTTCAAACTGTTGCCATGGTTGTTCGACTACAACTATCATATATTATGACGCGTATGTAATAATTTTTTTAATAACGAAGCTCATATTATAAAAGCAAATTGAGCTATTTTAATACCTACCTCTAAAAATTAAAAACCAGTTGCTAAGTATTTAACACATTTTTAAGTACATGAGAGAATACTTTTGCGAGAAATGGAACAAAAAAAATTCTAGCGCAGTACGTCGCACTAGAAAAGCAGGTTTTCGATTTGCCGCTCGGTGGTCTAAAAACTAATTAAAATTTGCCACAAGTTAGTGCTTCTGGATCTGGTCAAGAGGAGGTATGAAATTATTTATGCATATTATAAACTGCAATTCAACCTAGCCAGTCGAGAATGAAATAAAAACGCTACATACCTACATGGTAATAAATGTGATAAATATTTATTGAATCTTATTATTGACTGGGTCAGCAACACTGGATATGAATTTTGTCGCACAGTATTCTGAAGACTTCTAAAAACTTGCCACAAGTTGGTGCTTTGGGATTTTGAAAGAATAATTGAAAAATGGGGCCAAACTAGCCTATTTCTAAAAAATCAAACTTTTGAACAAACCACTCTCTGAAACTGCCCTATTTTCTGTAAAGTTAGTTCGTAGATGGTGCCAAAATGAAAATAATAGCCTATATTTAGACAAAGTTTCTATTTATACTTCACCCGACCGATTGAATTTCTAGATCAATAATCACCTGTAAAAAATGGTGCGAAATTTTTGAGCAATATTGTTAAAATTTGCCACAAGTTAGTGCTTCTGGATTCTGTAGCAATAATTAAAATAATTAACTCGTCATTTTGTCGCACAGTATTCTGAGGACTTCTAAAAACTTGCCACAAGTTAGTGCTTTGGGATTTTGAAAGAATAATTGAAAAATGAATTTGTCGTTTTGTCGCACAGTGATCAGAATAATACAAAAAATTTGCTACATGTTGGTGCTTCGGGTTTCTGTTACAATGATAAAAAAATTAATCTCTGTCGAAAACCGCCGCGCCAATTTGCAAAAATTACCCTTCGGTTTCAATTATTTTTGGGTCACCATTGTATTACAATTAGTATTAAGAAATTCAAAGTTTTTATGTAGCTAATTTAAATGATAAAATAAGTCATTAACCAAATTTTATAATTTCTCGATACAAAGGTTGTTATTACAAGGAATAATGCGTAAATGAAGGAAAACATATATGAAAATTTTCCCTCCATTTCAAAAATTTGTATCTCCATTTATGGTTACATTTGGCTATCAACAAATAATCAACCATGTTCAAAATATCGTACAAATAATTTATTTCGTATCTCATAAGGCTGAAGGATTTAATTTGCTAATTTTTGTGGATAATGATAATTTGATTCTTAGAGTATTTAATGGGTAATTTTTGCAAATTGGCGCGGCGGTTTTCGACAGAGATTAATTTTTTTATCATTGTAACAGAAACCCGAAGCACCAACATGTAGCAAATTTTTTGTATTATTCTGATCACTGTGCGACAAAACGACAAATTCATTTTTCAATTATTCTTTCAAAATCCCAAAGCACTAACTTGTGGCAAGTTTTTAGAAGTCCTCAGAATACTGTGCGACAAAATGACGAGTTAATTATTTTAATTATTGCTACAGAATCCAGAAGCACTAACTTGTGGCAAATTTTAACAATATTGCTCAAAAATTTCGCACCATTTTTTACAGGTGATTATTGATCTAGAAATTCAATCGGTCGGGTGAAGTATAAATAGAAACTTTGTCTAAATATAGGCTATTATTTTCATTTTGGCACCATCTACGAACTAACTTTACAGAAAATAGGGCAGTTTCAGAGAGTGGTTTGTTCAAAAGTTTGATTTTTTAGAAATAGGCTAGTTTGGCCCCATTTTTCAATTATTCTTTCAAAATCCCAAAGCACCAACTTGTGGCAAGTTTTTAGAAGTCTTCAGAATACTGTGCGACAAAATTCATATCCAGTGTTGCTGACCCAGTCAATAATAAGATTCAATAAATATTTATCACATTTATTACCATGTAGGTATGTAGCGTTTTTATTTCATTCTCGACTGGCTAGGTTGAATTGCAGTTTATAATATGCATAAATAATTTCATACCTCCTCTTGACCAGATCCAGAAGCACTAACTTGTGGCAAATTTTAATTAGTTTTTAGACCACCGAGCGGCAAATCGAAAACCTGCTTTTCTAGTGCGACGTACTGCGCTAGAATTTTGTTGAATTTTTTTTTCAGTTTAATAAAATCAGTAATAATATTTGAAACACTGTTTAAATAAGTCTTCCCTTAAAAATTTTCTATTTCCTTGAAAAACTATGGTTCGAAACAATTTTTAAAATAAGTCCAGCAAAAGCAAAGATTGAAAATATTGGTGTCAAAAAGCAGGAGATTATGTCTGTAATTATAAAAATAAGTTAGCAATTGAAATTTTACAACCAAGTAGCTGGTTCGACCATTCATCAGTTATTGCGTTTCAAAGCAACGTAGCTCCTAATTGCACCTAAAAATCATGATGTTGAACTACATTTTTGCTAATATCTCTAGACCCACGGATCAGATAGACCTCAAAATGTATACAGACCTTGACCTTGTCAAGGTTGACCTTTGGTGAAAATTTCATGCCTCTTGGTTTGGCTGTTCATCAATTATCACGTTTCAAAGCAATGTAGCTCCTGATTGCACCCAAAAATCATCATGTTGAACTACATTTTTGCTAATATCTCTAGACTCGCTGATCAGATTGACCTCAAAATGTATACAGACCTTGACCTGATCAAGATTGAACTTTGGTGAAAATTTCATGCCTATTGGTTCAGCTTTTCATAAGTTATTGCGTTTCAAAGCAATGTAGCTCCTAATTGCACCAAAAAATCATGATCATGAACTACAATTTTGCTAATATCTCTAAACCCACTGATCAGATTGACCTCAAAATTTATACAGACCCTGACCTGATCAAGATTGACCTGTAGTGAGAATTTCATGCCTCTTGGTTTGGCCGTTCATCAGTTATTGCGTTTCAAAGCAATGTAGCACCTTATTGCACCCAAAAATCATAATCCTGAACTACATTTTTGCTTATATCTGAGGAACCGCTGAACCAATCGACTTCAGATTTCATACAGACCTTGACCAGGTCAATTTTGACCTTTGGTAAAAATTTCATCCCTATTGGTTCAGCCGTTTTTCTGTTTTCACGTTACAATCAATGTAGCCCCTAATTGCACCCAAAAATCATCATCTTGAACTACATTTTTGCTAATATCTCTAAACTCGCTGATCAGATTGACCTCAAAATGTATACAGACCTTGACCTGATCAAGATTGAACTTTGGTGAAAATTTCATGCCTATTGGTTCAGCTTTTCATAAGTTATTGCGTTTCAAAGCAATGTAGCTCCTAATTGCACCAAAAAATCATGATCTTGAACTACAATTTTGCTAATATCTCTAGACCCACTGATCAGATTGACCTCAAAATGTATACAAACCTTGACCTGGTCAAGATTGACCTTTGGTGAAAATTTCATGCCTCTTGGTTTTGCTGTTCATCAGTTATTGCGTTTCAAAGCAATGTAGCTCCTAATTGCACCCAAAAATCATCATCTTGAACTAAATTTTTGCCAATATCTCTAGACCCACTGATCAGATTGACCTCAAAATGTATACAGACCTTGAACTGGTCAAGATTGACCTTTGGTGTAAATTTCATGCCTATTCGTTTGGCCTTTCATCAGTTATTGCGTTTCAAAGCAATGTAGCTCCTTACTACAGCCAAAAATCATGATCTTGAACTACAATTTTGCTAATATCTCTAGACCCATCGATCAGATTGACCTCAAAATGTATACAGACCTTGACCTGATCAAGATTGACCTTTGGTGAAAATTTTATGCCTCTTGGTTTTGCCTTTCATCAGTTATTGCGTTTCAAATCAATGTAGCTCCTAATAGCACCCGAAAAAAATCATCTTGAACTACATTTTTGATAATATCTCTAGACCCATCGATCAGATTGACCTCAAAATGTATACAGACTTTGACCTGATCAAAATTGACCTTTGGTGTAAATTTCATGTCTATTGGTTCGGCCTTTCATGAGTTATTGCGTTTCAAAGCAATGTAGCTCCTTATTGCAGCCAAAAATTATCATCTTCAACTACATTTTTGCTAATATCTCTAGATCCACTGATCAGATTGACCTCAAAATTTATACAGACCTTAACCTGATCAAGGTTGACCTTTGGTGTAAATTTCATGTCTATTGGTTCGGCCTTTCATGAGTTATTGCGTTTCAAAGCAATTTAGCTCCTTATTGCAGCCAAAAATTATCATCTTCAACTACATTTTTGCTAATATCTCTAGACTCGCTGATTATATTGACCTCAAAATGTATACAGAACTCGACCTGATCAAGATTGACCTTTGGTGAAAATTTCATGCCTCTTGGTTTGGCTGTTCATCAGTAATCACGTTTCAAAGCAATGTAGCTCCTAATTACACCCAAAAATCCTCATCTTGAACTATGTTTTTGCTAATATCTCTAGACTCACTGATCAGATTCACCTCAAAATTTATACAGACCTTGAACTGATCATGATTGACCTTTGGTGAAAATTTCATGCCTATTGGTTTGGCCTTTCATCAGTTATTGCGTTTCAAATCAATGTAGCTCCTAATAGCACCCGAAAAAAATCATCTTGAACTACATTTTTGATAATATCTCTAGATCCACTGATCAGATTGACCTCAAAATGTATACAGACTTTGACCCGATCAAGATTGACCTTTGGTGAAAATTTCATGTCTATTGGTTCGGCCTTTCATGACTTATTGCGTTTCAAAGCAATGTAGCTCCTTATTGCAGCGAAAAATCATCAACTTGAACTATATTTTTGCTATTATCTCTAGACTCGCTGATCAGGTTGACCTCAAAATGTATACAGACCTTGACCTTATCACGATTGACCTTTGGTGAAAATTTTATGCCTCTTGGTTTGGCCTTTCATCAGTTATTGCGTTTCAAAGCAATGTAGCTCCTAATTACACCCAAAAATCATGATCTTGAACTACATTTTTGCTAATATCTCTAGACCCACTGATCAGATTTACCTCAAAATTTATACAGACCTTGACCTGATCAAGGTTGACCTTTGGTGTAAATTTCATGTCTATTGGTTCGGCCTTTCATGAGTTATTGCGTTTCAAAGCAATGTAGCTCCTTATTGCAGCCAAAAATCATCATCTTGAGCTACATTTTTGCTAATATCTCTAGACCCGCTGATCAGATTGACCTCAAAATTTATACAGACCTTGACCTGATCAAGGTTGACCTTTGGTGTAAATTTCATGTCTATTGGTTCGGCCTTCCATGAGTTATTGCGTTTCAAAGCAATGTAGCTCCTTATTGCAGCCAAAAATTATCATCTTCAACTACATTTTTTCTAATATCTCTAGACCCACTGATCAGATTCACCTCAAAATTTATACAGACCTTGAACTGATCAAGATTGACCTTTGGTGAAAATTTCATGCCTATTGGTTTGGCCTTTCATCAGTTATTGCGTTTCAAAGCAATGTAGCTCCTAATTGCACCCAAAAATCATGATCTTGAACTACAATTTTGCTAATATCTCTAGACCCATCGATCAGATTGACCTCAAAATGTATACAGACTTTGACCTGATCAAAATTGACCTTTGGTGTAAATTTCATGTCTATTGGTTCGGCCTTTCATGAGTTATTGCGTTTCAAAGCAATGTAGCTCCTTATTGCAGCCAAAAATTATCATCTTCAACTACATTTTTTCTAATATCTCTAGACCCACTGATCAGATTCACCTCAAAATTTATACAGACCTTGAACTGATCAAGATTGACCTTTGGTGAAAATTTCATGCCTATTGGTTTGGCCTTTCATCAGTTATTGCGTTTCAAAGCAATGTAGCTCCTAATTGCACCCAAAAATCATGATCTTGAACTACAATTTTGCTAATATCTCTAGACCCATCGATCAGATTGACCTCAAAATGTATACAGACTTTGACCTGATCAAAATTGACCTTTGGTGTAAATTTCATGTCTATTGGTTCGGCCTTTCATGAGTTATTGCGTTTCAAAGCAATGTAGCTCCTTATTGCAGCCAAAAATTATCATCTTCAACTACATTTTTGCTAATATCTCTAGATCCACTGATCAGATTGACCTCAAAATTTATACAGACCTTAACCTGATCAAGGTTGACCTTTGGTGTAAATTTCATGTCTATTGGTTCGGCCTTTCATGAGTTATTGCGTTTCAAAGCAATTTAGCTCCTTATTGCAGCCAAAAATTATCATCTTCAACTACATTTTTGCTAATATCTCTAGACTCGCTGATTATATTGACCTCAAAATGTATACAGAACTCGACCTGATCAAGATTGACCTTTGGTGAAAATTTCATGCCTCTTGGTTTGGCTGTTCATCAGTAATCACGTTTCAAAGCAATGTAGCTCCTAATTACACCCAAAAATCCTCATCTTGAACTATGTTTTTGCTAATATCTCTAGACTCACTGATCAGATTCACCTCAAAATTTATACAGACCTTGAACTGATCATGATTGACCTTTGGTGAAAATTTCATGCCTATTGGTTTGGCCTTTCATCAGTTATTGCGTTTCAAAGCAATGTAGCTCCTAATTGCACCCAAAAATCATGATCTTGAACTACAATTTTGCTAATATCTCTAGACCCATCGATCAGATTGACCTCAAAATGTATACAGACTTTGACCTGATCAAAATTGACCTTTGGTGAAAATTTCATGCCTATTGGTTCGGCCTTTCATGACTTATTGCGTTTCAAAGCAATGTAGCTCCTTATTGCAGCCAAAAATCATCATCTTGAACTACATTTTTGCTATTATCTCTAGACTCGCTGATCAGGTTGACCTCAAAATGTATACAGACCTTGACCTGATCACAATTGACCTTTGGTGAAAATTTTATGCCTCTTGGTTTGGCCTTTCATCAGTTATTGCGTTTCAAAGCAATGTAGCTCCTAATTACACCCAAAAATCATGATCTTGAACTACAATTTTGCTAATATCTCTAGACCCATCGATCAGATAGACCTCAAAATGTATACAGACTTTGACCTGATCAAAATTGACCTTTGGTGAAAATTTCATGCCTATTGGTTCGGCCTTTCATGACTTATTGCGTTTCAAAGCAATGTAGCTCCTTATTGCAGCCAAAAATCATCATCTTGAACTACATTTTTGCTATTATCTCTAGACTCGCTGATCAGGTTGACCTCAAAATGTATACAGACCTTGACCTGATCACAATTGACCTTTGGTGAAAATTTTATGCCTCTTGGTTTGGCCTTTCATCAGTTATTGCGTTTCAAAGCAATGTAGCTCCTAATTACACCCAAAAATCATGATCTTGAACTACAATTTTGCTAATATCTCTAGACCCATCGATCAGATAGACCTAAAAATGTATACAGACCTTGACCTGATCAAGATTGACCTTTGGTGATAATTTCATGCCTATTGGTTTGGCCTTTCATGAGTTATTGCGTTTCAAAGCAATGTAGCTCCTAATTGCACCCAAAAATCATCATCTTGAACTACATTTTTGCTAATATCTGAGGAACCGCTGAACCAATTGACTTCATATTTCATACAGACCTTCACCAGGTCAAGATTGACCTTTGCTGAAAATATCATCCCTATTGGTTCAGCTGTTTGTCTGTTTTCGCGTTACAATCAATGCAGCCCCTAATTGCACCCAAAAATCATCATCTTGATCTACATTTTTGCTAATATCTCCGGATCCGCTGATCAGATTGATCTCAAAAACTATACAGACCTTGACCAGGTCAAGATTGACCTTTGGTTAAAATTTCATCCCTATTGGTTCGGCCGTTCGTCTGTTTTCGCGTAGCAAAGAAATATATGTTCCTGATATCGAAGGAAAGAAAAAAAAAAAAAAAAAAATAAAGAAACACCAAAATGCGAGATAGGTATTTTTGGAATCAGGAGATCATGAAACGAATAACTGTGATGGTCTGGTGCCTATTGTTTAAAGTCAGACCAAAATTAATAGAAGGTTTTCTAGTCGAAAACCTGCTAAAAGGCAGAAAAGTGGGCCAAAAAGTGAATTAGGATTGCAAATTTTGTTTTCAAATTACAAAATTCCGTAATGATGCACCTTCAACATCGATGGACTTGTGATTTAAATAATCATGCACCAATCTTCAAACAATGCCTTTATTTATTATAACTTGATTATATAATATGTGATAATGTAGGTATAGAAACTATAAAATCTAATTGAATAACTATAAGAATTCCCATCACCAACTATCAATAATAAATTAACGTCTAATTAAAATAACGAACTAAAATTAGATAGGTATTAGAAAGAAAAGAAAAAACATTATCTGGATACTACTCAGAAAATTAAATATCTTGGTGTAATGAATAAGAAAAGAAATAAAAGCTATAGTGGAGGTAATTTGCCAAAAATGACGCATTAACTTATTTATTTTTAAAAACTTATAATAATATGTTTTTTTTTTTTTTTTTTTTGGTAAATAAACTTGAAATAATGAACCCAACACCAAAATTGCTTGAAATTCGACGAAATCATTCCAAGGGAAACCAATAAAGTAGTGATTATTATATTTTATCGAGAAGAAAAACTGAAAACTCAATTTCCAAATTTTTTCCCAATTTCAATAGGAAAATTAGATTCTTCCATTCGGTACAATCTGACAGACAGCTGGCGACCACCGATGTTTTTATATTCATTCTTTGTCATCTGTAAAGGAAAAGATGGTTAGGTAATGGTTTAACCCTTGAAACGTAACATGTCCCAGAAGTTCCGAGGTGGTAAAAAATCAAATAATATTTCATTAAAGGTATCGCGAGTAAAAAATAACATTGATAGAATTTTCAATTATGCTCTTTTTGTATAATTTTTCACTCATGTCACATGTAATTAACACTAGAAGTACCCGGTGGCGTCATATACGACGCCACGCAAAATTTTGAGATGAGTTTTTTAAAGGACCAATATTTTGAGAACCCCTGACTTGTATCATTCGACGCCACCTGGTCCTTTGAGGTTATTCTTGTGGTGTCATATATGACGCCGCCTGGTCCTTTGAGTAATCGAGTAAGACCTGGTTTTTCTGGTGATGAAAAAAGCTAGTGTTTAATTTTTTACTCATTCCTTTTTATGCGAGTTTAAACTGTAGATTCACCCGATTTCATTGGTCGCATTCCGGCTTTAAAATCTTTGATTGAAATTTTATACTCAAATAATAGTATTTCTCTCGCTAATAGTTACTCGGAGGGTTTGAATTTATCGAAGTCGCCATAAAATTTCAACACTTACTATATTATTATCCTCATTTAATTGCGAGACAGTTTGATTCTCTTGGGGTGGTGTTACTGAAACTTCTTGTAAAGAACTTACACGTAATATGAAGGGAGTTAATACAACGGTCAATCGTCTTTTGAACAATGACGTTTCAGATCCAGTTGGTACGCCATCTTTTTCCTAAACAAATAAAATATACATTTGTACCCAGTTGTTTTGATTTAAACAGTTACTTTACTGAAAACCAACACAGCAACTGACAAAAATATTGAATTACAGAGCGTTTCAGTTTTACAAAATTTTATTTAGAATATAAGTACAAAAAATCATCAAAATTCCTCAGTCATATAGGGTCAGGGATATAGGCGAAATGTAATCCATTAGATTCGCCAAAAAAATTGCAGACAAGTTGAGAAATGTTTTTTGAGGGAACGGAAAAATTCTATTAAGAAAAAAAAAAAGGAATTTGAAAAATTTCAACTTACAATACTTTTTGCATCAGCCATGACTGTTCAAAGGTCGAATATTCCAATTTTTAAATCTTTAGGAATGTTTGTAAAATTTTTCTGCATTAGGATTTTCATGGTAATTTTTATCAACTAGAAAGTTGAACATCGCCTGTGTAGACAGCCAAATATTTTCATTTTCTCTATCGAATTTTTCAAAGGCGATTTTCGGGAGAACAAACGTCTCACAATCAAGTTGCATTTTTGTTTTAAAAATTTTCCTGATTTTCTGTTTCTTCTGATTTGAAAAAGTAATGAAATGATGTATTTTGTTGGTATTTACCATTTAATGGGGCCACTTTAATAGGGTTTCAGTACGTTTGCTTTAATATCTTAATGAAAACTGCGATAGCTAAAATATTATTCAAAATTTGTAGCCGGAAAAATTCAACTACGTCTTCAAATTTTTTTTAAATTAATGCTTTAGGATAATTAAAAGGAGAGCTAAGTCTCCGTAAACAGAGTATTAACGTCAAAGAAACTCTGAAAAAAGGGTCACTTGAATGGATTTTTTATAAATTGAGGAATCACCTAGATCGAAGAAAATTCCATTGAAAAAAAAAATTAATTATAATTATAAATGACGTTTTCAAAAAATGCTATTCTTTGCCAATTTTCGGATTTTTCAAGGATAATGATAATGTTAAAAATTAAAAAATAAATAAAATTAAAAAAAAAACTAACTTTTTCGCGAATCTCCTCTTGGCGCTCGAGCTTTTCTGTATACTCCTCCTGCTTCATAGAAGTCGTGAAAAATATCAGTAATAAATAACAATATAAATTGTCACTGAAATTGAACTACCCAAACCAGACTTACTTCAATATCAGATTTGTTTTCATCTATGGGGTCGATTGCCATTGTACTGAATTTTTCTTCAATATCATCCTCAGATGGCTTTTCACAGTCCACAAAAACTATTTCCTGCAGTATAACGTAGTGCAATTGATACAGTATTATATTCATATTTCTTTTTAAACATAAAAACTAGATAGAGGCCGAAAACATCTGAGCCTCAATAATATAAATTAATTTTTACTAAGGAAACCCCATTATCTTTAGTTATTATTATTGTACTAGATAATAGAAAAGTTGAAAAGTAAAAATGTCTTTGGGGATGGAATGTTGAAACCAGCCCCATAATTTGTCTCCTCGCTGCCTTAAAGAAATTTTTAAAAAGTTTCATTATAGCTCTCCAACATTAGTTTGGGACCACCCAGTTAATCAGTGGAAAATTGCTGTAGTAATATGCATCTTCGCCTTTAACTAGTTTTTTTTGTTTTTCTTTCTTCAAAAACTTTATAGGTAACTTACATCCATACTTTGAAACCAAAATATGCGATGTTGATAGTAAGAAATTTACTATATGTGAGGAGAAAAAATTTCATTACGATGATGTACCTATTAGAGTAATTTTTCCAACAGGAGTTGATTAATCGTAAGAGAAAACACATAGGTACTTTACTTACTTGAGGAATAGATGAAGAAACATCAATATGTTCTTTTTTTGGGTCATAACAGTGCCTGGGTTTCCAAAATTTCTTCTTCAAATGCTCGACTATAATATGTTGTCGCAAGTAATTCTTGAAAGGGAATTCCTTAGGACATTCGTAACACTCAAAGTGTTTTTTTCCTGTATGTATTCTTAAATATCGCACAAGTACACGTACATGACGTTGCGCCTTTAAATGTCGTGTAAGGCTACAGTTTCTTGTGAATGTTTGATTGCATATTTTACATTCGTGATCCCTCTTGCCACTGTGAATTTTCTCATGTTCAATCATATTTCTTTTAAGGGTGAATCTTTTTTTACATTTAGTGCAAGTGAATTGTTTTTCACCTGTATGAATACGTTCATGTTTTGCTAGATTACTCTTCGATGCAAATGGACGAGCACAAATTTCGCACTCATATGGTTTTTTCCCCTCGTGAATGTTGATATGCTCCTCAAGATGGGATTGGCGAGTAAAACTTTTGCCACACTGAGTGCATAATATTGATTTATGCTTCGATAACGTGGTCATGTTTTTTTTTCTTCTTAATCTCAATTGATTCTCTGAAAATATGGTCAGGGCTAGGCTTTACTTGTGATTGATCTCGGCGTTTAGACAACAATTTTTGAGTGTTTTTGAGTCACTGATATAAAATATGAACCAACCACTGATTTTATCTGCAAAAATTCATATTTTTGTGGCTTAGATAATAATGAATGAAATAAATTTATAGAGTGTTAATTAATAATAAAATTTGTTCAAGAATCTAGTAATTGCATATAAGTGTCTGTAGTGTCTGTCATCCAATTTCAACCTCATTGATACATTTTGACAAAAATTTAAGGCTGATATAAAATACAAATTTCAATTTTTTATTTAGACAACATTCAAGTATGACAATGTCTGGGTGTAATTGGGACCACTTGAAGTATTTGAATAAAATATATTTTCCAAAGTACCTATTATTGTCTGATTCGACTGGAAAAGAATATTATGGAAAATTAAAAATGCTATCTTCTCATTGGTTTTAGTATTGTGAGGTCACACATTCTTTATCATTGAATGAATCTCATATTAGTCAATTAATGAAATTAAAAAATTAAACTATAAATGTAGGTACATACGAACGCCAGTTTTTTTTTTTATTCACATCTTTACAGCGCTGGATTAAAATTTTTTATTAAAAAAAATTTTGAATAAAACATTTTCAGCATAAGTAATTCAAATTTTTAAAATTGCTATCGTTAGAAAACTGTGAAATTGAAGACTTAAAAGTTCGAAGAAAGTTTTTAACGTATTATGAAAAACACACTGAAAATGAACGCCAAGATCAATTCTTACTAAAACCGGAATAACTACCTTGAATTTATTGTAGTACCCATCCGTCTGCAATTCAGTTAGCTTAAAATAGTCTTTCTTGGGCTTACTAAAATAATACTATCATCAGTCCGGTGCGAAGAGAAAAAACAAGACAAACCCTGTATCTACTCTTAATTCTAGGTCGAAAATTCAAGTATTTTGGGAACCCCTCAATACCGACGTAAAAAAAATTGTGACTATTACGCATTAAATTTCGTGCGAGATTGACGGTAAATTCGTCTGTGGTAAGTTGTGAGCGAGGTGGTAAGTAGTGAGCCGAATTGTTTGCTGTAAAATATTCGTATCGGTACGATAACACAGGTACCCTATAAAATATTCTCTTATCTGTATTATAATGTAATATAATTTACAATAACCTTAAAGGCTAAAAATGGTCAAGTGATAATATTTTAGCATCTTACTTGAGCCGTATTTTGAAAATGAATAGTTTCACTATGTACTATAACCATTAATCAATAAATGCTCTAAAACTGAAAATTGAACTGAAACTCAGTTCTCAGGCAGGCAGACTTAAAAAATAAGACGAGACGAAATGGAAATACGATGGTTTTTGGCCTTCAGATTTTCATAAAACCGATCTCAATTTCGTCATTTTCATCAGTATCATCAACTTAAAATCCCCACCATAATTTTTTCAGCAGTATGACCAGCATTCGCGCTGGGAAATGTAGTCTTGTCAAATGAGCGGCAAAACTATGTAAGAAAAAATAGCATACAATTTTTATAACCCCTTAGAAATCTTGGATGGGTCACCCCCCCTCCACTCTCAACGTATTTAGTCAAATGTCACCCCAAATAACATACTAAGTCTCCTCCAGCACCGCTCTTTGGATTTTACGGGCTTGTCACACAAAAAAACAAAAAACAAGATAAAACATCAATAAAAAGTCAATATTTTGATGAATTTTTTGGTGTTTTGAAAATTGGAATTTATCGTATATCTTTTTAATTATGACGTCTATGATGTGACCAAATTTCATGTCAATCGAATCCAAATTACACTTTTTAGAGCTAGGGAAGATTGTCAACTTAGAGCCCTTCCAGGAAGTTACTATGATTTTGAATTCTCAAATCATTTCATACACCTCATCTTTGAAGGGTCATTTACCAATCCGTGAAGTTTCAGTTTGACTAAATAAAAATTGTATCCTTTCATTGCTGATAATAACTCAAATTCATATCTCCTAGTATTCATATGCGACAAAATACTTATAATATTATGTAGTAATAAATTTTTAGTCGTGGCAGTACTGGCTTGAAAAAAATTCCAATAAAAATATCGTACTTTTTCTAACCTGCAAATCAAATTTTTTCACATCGTCTCCTTGAATGGATAAGATATCACAGCTAACTAAGACGCTTTTGAGAAGAAATTTTAAAATTGATCATTTCATGAAGAAGGTATGTAACGTTGGCTTTTATACAGTATCTTTATTTTCTGAAACTAGGGAGGAACTGTAGGAGACCAATCATCCCTACTTCGCTTATAACAGGACAAAATATTCATTCCATTATGTGATTTTTGAGCCGTATTATTCAATTACTGTTATATTTTGAGGTATTTTAGATTCGTGGTACTATGAATTTACCATAATGTCACGTGTGAGGTTTGTAAAGTGACATTAAATATTTTACTGCGTCTTAGATAATATATTTTTATTAACACAATGTAACCTGGGTAATCACAAAAGTAATGTACCAACAATTCTAATTAAAACGCTCGGAAACTTTTAAAAAACATAAAATTCGTAAATTTACGAAACAGTAAAGTAAAATTTAGGAAAAAATAACATTAAATGGGTTGGTTGTAATGAATTACAAAATATAATGACAAGCATGGTTCGAAGTGGAAAAAAAAAAAACAAAGAAGAAAAACAGCAAGTTAAAAATATAAAGGCCAGACTGTCATGACATGCAAGATTGAAATTCACAAGTTAAAGAATGGAGATTTGATTGAATGAAAAACGAATAATAATTCAGAAATTAATTATAACTATACCATTATTTAGAAATGCCTCGGTATCAAACTGAAAGGAAGTTTTAATTTTCTCCCACACAATAATAAGAGACTCGAACTATAAGTACTTATATAAAATCGAAAACTCTAATATATCTTCTGGATAGTTTTTTTTTTTCTTTAAAATATGAACTTATAGAAAACGGAACTTTATTATTCTTCTTGCATTTGAAGAGGAATTTCTTCGAATCGCTGCAATTTCACATTTAACCTGCGACCGTATAAGTGTTCATTTCTAGTCATCTGAAAAATGAAAATAAATAGGTATAGTAATACAATAATATGTAATTAGTTTTCAAAATATTATTTTCCTTCATTCTTTTAATTTGATATGTTAGTGCCTACTGTTCGTGATAAGTGTTACTATTTTGAGAACACTTTACATCATTGATACGATTTTCGTCATTTCTTTTTTTTACATTTATTAAAATAAACTTTATTAAAACATCGTATGCCATGGCCTCTGGTTTTTTTTTAAATAAAATATTGGAAACCCCTGAAAATATTCATTTGAAATGGTCAGTTTGAGTGCTTTCATTTGGTGGTCAGTGGCTACATGAGGCCTTACAATATTGCTTGAATGATGCGAATAATCTTCAGTACTATAAAGATGCTGTAAAATTTGGTAAAAAGTGAAAATTTCAGTGTTGAAATTATTTGATAATAAAAGTAATATCTTGAAACTTACTTTTAAATGAATTATATCATTCGATGGGGATGTAATGGGATTATTTTGAGGCACTGATGTTGAAATAATTGCTTTGGAATATGACTCTATTATAATGATTGGCGTTTTCAGTTCTGGTACTGACGGAGGTTCAGATCCAGCTGGTTCATCCTCCTAAACAAGCCAAATGATAAATTTGTGTACAATTCTAATAATTTTTTGAGAAGTTACAATTCAATACTAACTGAAATATTTGATTAGCAAAAAATTGTGTCATCAAAATACTTTCGAAGGAAACTAAAAACCCTGTTCACGATGTACTTTTGCTTCTCTTTTCAATAGTGATTTCTAAAAGTATTTTCTATTTTGAACTGCCCACAAAAGCCAGCGCGTAAATTTTAACGAATAAAGTCTCCCTGAGAAGTTTGCATTGTCCTGAAATCTCACTTGAATCTTATTTCTAAGTAGTAAGTAGTCATTTACGAAAAATAATTTTCTTGGCAATTAATTATCTAGTCTATAATCAGGGCCGGCACTTTTATATTTGCAAACTCAAATTTTCATAAGGGGAAATTGGTCTATTGATAACGAGGAAGGGGGAAATGAGGAGGGGGTAGAAAAAAATTTCAATTTGCGGAATTTTTCACCAGGTGCAAGTATTTTTCACCAGGTGCAAGTGCACCTGTGGCACCTGGATGTTCGCCGGCCCTGTCTATAATATCAACTTTCTCAATAAATTTTTCTTCAAAATGGAAGCTAAATTATGAAACCCCAATAATGCACAGTGGACAAATTTTTTTTGATTGCTATTTTGAAAAGTTTTGATGTAGACGTGTTTTCATTATCAAACTCTTAAATGAATTTTATTTATTGACTGCTAATAAAAGTTAATAATTTTCATTTAGGTTTTGAAAAATACTATACTTAATGTGATTTGGTAAATATGTTACTTATAATGTTTGAAAGACATTAAATCATCACCAACCTCACACTTGACTGATTCTTCTTCAAATTCCATCTTCTCAATTCCATCAATCTCTTCCTAAAAAAAATAAAATACGTATTATAGAAATATGGTAGTACTGCGACGAAACTAAGCAATTTAAATCCAGACTTACTTTAATTTCAAAATTAGGTTCATCAATTGGGCTGCTTTCCATGGCGTACGAATGCTCCACTAAATTATTTTTCGACTGGTTTTCCATAAAATTCTCTTGTAGCTGGTTTTCGCAATTTATAAAGTCAGTTTGCTGAAATAATATTACAATTATTCGACAGAAAACCGAAGCCAGCAGATCCTAATAATGTGAGGAATGTTGTCTGTTTTTAATTTTTGGCGTATTCTAATAATTTTTTTCCCTCCTTTTTCTAGTCTCTTATTTTTATTAAAGTAATTTCATTAACGGATTTCCTCGGAACCAAGTAAATAGTTAGCATAGCTGTACTCTCTGATCTGAAAGAGACACATGAAACTAGTTATTGAATGCGAATGAGCAATTAATTGAATTTTCAGAATTAGCCAATAATACAAGTTTCATGTTTATCTTTGCAAACAGAGACGTCTACTTATTTTCAGGCAAGTCAGAAACTCGTCAAAATCAATTAAATTTCTGTCTCAGCTGATAATTTACTTACTGGTGGAATTGGTTGGGGAACAGTTTCAGTATCTTCTTGTTTGTTATTGCTACGACGTCTACATTTACGAGACTTTTTCTGCAAATGTATCGCCATGTGTCTCTGCAGGTAATACTTCCATGAAAATGTCTTGTGACATTCGTGACACTCGTAGCATTTTTCACCAGTATGTATTCGTAAATGTCGTACAAGGCTACTGCGTCTGGAAAAACTTTGATCGCATAGTTTACAATCGAAAGGCTTCTCGCCTGTGTGGGTTCTTTTATGCTCGATCATATTTTTTTTCAACGTGAAATCTTTATTGCAAATATCACAAATGAAAGGTTTTTCTCCGGTGTGAATACGTACATGTCTTACTAGATTGCACTTTAATGTAAATGCTCTATCACAATAGTAGCACTTATGTGGTTTTTCACCACTGTGAATACACGCGTGCTCAACTAGGTAGGACCTTCGAGCAAAGCCCATTCCACATTCTGGGCATAATAACTCTTTATTTGTGGTGTGGTTCATTTCGTGCTCCTTCAATTCATTGGCAGTTGTATAAAATTTACCACAAAACCGACAAATATTAGAATGGATGCGTGGCTTTGGTTTACCAGATTTCGTCTGAGTTTTTTCAGACTGGGATGTTGAACTCGGTGCTTTCTTATCTTTTACAACTAAATTGAGCGGGAGTTGTTTTTTTTTAGCTTCAGTTGGTAACTGTTTTTGGCGCTTTTGAAATGCCTTCGAACTCGTTGTAGATGAAATAACTGATTTAGTCTAGAAAAAATCCATACATATAAGATTGAAAAATATTTCTTCATCTTTTATACAAATTAATATTATATATTGGCGTGCGAATGTTGTTGGGTCTACAGGTGTAGCACATTCTTCATTATATAATTGTACGCTTTTGAGCTCTTACTCTCCCTACTCGTTGAGAATTAAGACTTGGCTGTATGTTACCCGGACTGAATCGGACTTTTTATCAAAAAAACAGACCTGCCTTAGAAACGAAATAGAATATAAAAATTGAATTGAAGCTTTTAGTAAAGTAAAGGTAATGTGAATAGAGTTGAACGAGTTATAAATTTAATGCACTCAAGCATAACTTTAATTCACCAGTAATAATATTGAAAATATGTAATACTTGATAAAGCTAATAGCTGGCAGAGTACTAGGTTCTGCTCAAATTGCCTGGAGTAACAAATTGATAGAATCATCAGTACGAGGAGATGAATGAAGGTGTAAAGTACCTTTTATTATTTAAGGAAATTATACTTTCCAGTGATGGAATTCATTTAAATTATGACTGAAAGCAGAAATGGGAATTTGAAGAACGTAAAGAAGTATTTTCCTGCTCATAAAAATTACAAAAATTAATGTTGTGAAGTGATTTTCAACAAAACGAACGAATGGAACTTTACTTTGTCGTGGACGCTTTCAAAATTATCTGGATGGAGATTTTCAACACAGGATTTCCGGGTAGATTCAACATTCGGTTCGTTGTTAGTCTGAAATAAGAATTTTGTAAAATGAGCATACTTAGCCAGATTAATTTGAAAAATGAAATATAGGCTTGTAATATTACATTGGTATTGGCATAGTTAGTCTTGGCCGGGTTTCTGATTTTGAAACTTTGTAAAACAACTTTCAACTCAGATTTTCTCTTTTTTGGTGGTAGTACCTAAAAAAAATTAAAATTAATGTTATTAGCAAATTGAGTTCGTGGAAATTAAGGAATTTAATAGCCAGAACAACTTAATATTGAGAGAGTAATAGATGTACAGGGTGTTCCAACTTAAATTCCGAACTATGAGACTCATCTTTTCCCAAAGAATACAAATGGGCCTTGTTCTTTGCCAGTCTCCATTTTCTATTTGCTTCCCTCCCCGTGTATTCTGAATAGCCTGTAAGAGGGGAGATGAAAAAACAAATGGTGGTTCATCATTTATGCCTTTTCCATAAGACTTGAGCAACGATAAAAGACGAAGTAGAAAGACCTGTGGGCTATGCCTTCTTAAATTGCATCAGCTTAGAACAGATTGAAGATTGTGACTTATGAGCCTATGGCCGGAAGATAAGGTGTGTGCATCGATACCAACAGGTAGATACTTGATATACATTGTTTGGCTGGTAGAATGAAATATTAATTGTGAAAAATAGTTGATGAAAAATAAAACTGTTTTGGAATAATTGGGAGATTAGTAAAAGCAAAAGAGTAAAGTGAATTCCCTGTTGTAAGTCAAGCTCTACTTTCTAAGCTAGGGCTAAAGTATTTAACGAAAAAGTTATTATTAATAATGTTGCAACTCATTGAAAGGCCTGTAAACAACAAGGAAACTGCTAGTAAAATATTTATATTTAAATGGAAGTTGTATGTAGTATTACTAATAAACGTTGGATGTTGGAAGAAATTGGAATAACTAATTTATAATTTTACTCAAAAATATTCTAAAATTCCATAAACTTCTCTCATAGTATCTTATTGGTTCCTTACTTCAGCCATATTGAATTTTGCAAACAAAATTAGTATTTGATAACTACAGCACAAAGTTAAAATTAAAACTCTGAGATCCAATTAGAACATTAAATATTCACACAAATACTAGAAAATATTGAATTTTTCTTATAGTTGGACGAGTTGAACTCTCAAGTCTCTCAATTACTCAATTCGAACTCCATTTCTTATCACATGGTTCCAATTCTATGGTTGAGGAAGGGAAGGGAATGCTCCAACATTTTGGCTTCAAGGCTTCGATTTCCGCAGTGTGGCAAATCTCCGACACTCCGTGCTCAAAAAATTTAATGGAAAAAAAATAATTTTCATCGGGATGGATTGCTTGGTTTTAGTATGGGATAATAATTATGGGACTATACTCTATTCAACTTAAGAATGCCTAAAACGGAACGTCAAATTCACATTTATCAACAATGTAAAAATCGGATGTGTGATAAGAAACAAGAAATTAAAATCGGAAGTGTGGCCAAATATTGTTGCTGAATGTGAACGAGTACCTTTTCTTCTCCCCGGAGCCCTGCAAACTGCGTTCCGTTTTAGGCATTCTTAAGTTGAACAGAGTATAGGAAAAAAATTCAAAATAATAATTTTTCAAAATCCAAATTTGAAGGAAAACATTGTTACGTTTGAAAATTTCGATGTTTTTGAAATATTATAATGTGAAAGAAAGAAAACTGAAAACCGAAAGTACTAGATTCAAACTTGAGGAAGATTCCAGTAAATTTATGGAAGAAAATATTTTTTTTTTTAAATTCGGATATCTTAATATGTACCTACAGTATTAAAATCATTCGACTCGTTTCAGTCTCTCAATCTTCTTTCCAATTATTCAGCAATAATACTCGATCAAGAGTCAAAATTGTGCAACTGCAATGAAAATTTGTTAGGAACTGTCATATAACTGGAAAATTAATTTTAATAGGTGCTTCAATCACATCATGACTTGAAAAGTATGCAATTTCTTATAGTTTTTCTCAGCTAAGATTCTGATTTCAGAATAATTTTCAATTTATTCATTTTCAGTTACAGCCCTGAAACACGAGTCAACTTTCAATTATTATTCCCTATTCACGCGATGTTTTGATATTTCTTTAAAATAAAATTTCAATATTTCTTTAAAATAAAATTTAAATATTACAATTCAAAGTAATTTTTGCATTATTGAAATAATGGAGTCCTACTCACAAGTTTGGTGATGAAATTTATTAAAAAATAATTCAATCATTTTTCACAAATTTGATTTACAACGTAGAATAGAGTTATATCCTGTCTTAAATAATAAATAAACAAAGAGTTAGTATAAAACATTGACAGTTGAAAATTATTGGTGAGGTTACTGGCACGAATCTGTGCTTGTTTTCCGAAGTTGGACCGGAATTACGAGAAAGATTTAAATCGAAAACCTTAAACATTTGATGAATAATATATAGTCATGATTGAAATAAGCTAGACTTAACTTAGTTTGTACGTTGTTTCAAGATTATTTTATGTTTTTAAAATGAAAAGTAAAGTACAGTAATATATATATATATGTATTTCTCATTAAAGAAAATAATTTAATAATTTGAACAAAAAAAATAAATAAATCCTCAGTTACAAAAATGCCACACATCTGAGCAAAAATTTAAAACAGAGAAGGAATGTTATTAAAACTAAACAGAAAGACAAGTATGAAGTGTAAGAGTTTTTGAAGGATATAAAATGGCAAACGTAAATTTCGGTTTATTTCGGCAGATTGCACTTCCAGTAAATTCATCAAATCTCATTCAAATGGATAATAATAATAACAACTAAAATTGACAAATTTTTTCAAGTCCAATTGTTGAAAAACTAATCACGGATCACGTAAAAAATTACAAAGTATAGTTGTTTCGAAAAATTTTCTTGAAAAAAGTTTTTATCCGACGAATTAAGTATTGAAGAAGAGTACAAAAAATAAATTTCAAAAATAAATTAAGGAATCACAGGGAAAAGAAGATATTAATTTTAGTTAGTTTTAGTTATTTAAACTTGTCAATTGGAAGAAAACTCAATCAACTGTAATGCTAATGTTCATATACTCAATTAAAATTGATGACGTTATTTAAAAAATCTATTCAAATGTGCACAGTGCTATAAATTACAGGGCATGTCATCGTTAAAAAATTTTCGATTATGTTCGACGAATTTAAAGGTAACTTAACAAACCTCTTGAAATAAATAAGAGGTTTTATGGCAAATGATCTCACCATAAAAAGATATTCATTGATAAAACTGAATTAACCGCCAAGCTTAGGGTTCAAAAAAAAGATTAAATGATTCCGAGAGTGAGAGCCATCATTGTTTTGAGTTTAGAGAATTCTGCTCGAATAAGCGTAAAAATAATCTAAGGTGGAAAAAAAATTATTTTTTCTAAAATGTTAATACACAGCCCGCATGTCATTCATTGTCCATCAACACAAAGTTGACAAAAATAAAAATAAAAATGAACAATTTCTAGTCATGATTTCAAAACTGTTTAACAATTCACAATGATTCAAGTTAGACAAGAAACAGTAACTAAAACGTAAATTAAAACAAAAAAAAATCAGAACAATAAAAAGAGCAAACTGCATTCAAAGATGGCGTTAGAAGTTGGAAAAAAAGAAAAGAAATTGGTCAGGTACATGAAGATCAAGATTTGACTGATGAGAAAAACGTAACACTGACGGAATGATGAAGAATATTTATGAATCAGATAAAAAATGGGACGAAAGAGAAAATAGTATCATTTTAAAGCGGTTTTTCTCTCAGTTTTAGGAGAAAACCTTAAAATTCTGGTCAACTGGCAGGTGAAACTTGAAATTTGTTTTTGACGGTGCATGGACAAGTTTGTAGGCACATATGACTCGAAATCGTAAGCCACCCTGCGATTTACAAATAATAAGATTGTGAGGAAATCGAAGTTCTGCCAATGTTGATTGAATTCCTCGCAGAAAGCTTGTATAAACCAGGATCCTCTTTGGGTATTTCGCCACGAAAAGTAACCCGGAATAGTGGAATAAGCAAAAAGAAAATCGGCATACAATGGCATTCGATAAGTTTCAGCTCCTGAATCTGGCTTATCAATTTCTACGTCGATACCTCCGTCCAATTTATCACCTTGGCACGCTTGTATCACGAAAAGTTTAGGTTTTCCTGCTAAGCTGGGACATTTGTCTGGAGTGAATCTGTTGAACAATACGTTGGTCGAGTAAGACATATTTTTCGCATAGATGCTGTTTTGCTCTCCGTGGGACAAAACTGCTATCAACAGGCAATCACAGTTGTTGAAGTCGAGAGAAGCCACATCGTCCAATACAGCGTCCAGTTGCTTGAAAGTCAGATCTTTGTGGACGATCACCTCGAAGTGCATGTTACGTAGAGTGATTTCCAAATTATGGCCATCTGCTTCGGTGCCGTTCCTTTGCTTCAAAACGGGTAAATCGAAATGCTCGTGGTTGAAAATGACGGCGATTCCGCGTCTAGGATGGTTGGTATTGTAGAATAAATCATTTTTGTGCTGGTGTACTCCGATTTTGGGTTTCTCTTTCTTCTTCTTGTAAATATTCGTTATGAAGTCGGGGTATGCGTCCACACGATCTCCAGTCACATCGATTTCTGCGAAAATGTCATTAGCCTTTACTTCGGCCGAATCAGGAGTAGGTATGTGGGACTCCATTCTGAACAAATAAAATAACGCACGATAAATCCAAAATTGAGATTCATGCAGAGCCTGTCATCACGGTGCGGAATAATGAAATCTGAAAAATATAGAATGGAATTATAAATTATTGATTGGGAGAAATTTTTTTACATATAAATGAACGATGGTAATTTGTGCTTTGTGAAGCTTCTAGAAAGGATGATTTAATTTTTCATCATCGCATACGAGTGAAGAGAGATTTTGAAGATGACAGTAACAGAGCTTCAAAAAGTACCTTAAATGTATGAAATTTTTATAGTACCTGGTAATGGAGCAGCGTAGAATGCTGTTGAATGGAGTTACTGCATTAGAGAAGGAAAGAAATGTTGATCAGAGTCGATCAATTAAAAATTTCTCATCAACAAAATTATCAAGAAGTCGAGTCCATGGGCAAAAGTCAGAATCAGAAGTGACAAAGAAAAGAAAACAGACCGTCCGTTTCTTTTCAGTTTTCTAATTTTCTTGTTCAACCGGCAACCAAGGGGCAAGGACTGAAGGAGAGATATCAGAGAGGTTAAAGTTACGATGTTAGCGCTTTCGTGTTACAATCGAGAACTTCTTGAATTTTTCGTTAAAAGAATTCGACCTTTCCGAACGCCGAATAAGCGGGGGACTGCGAGGAGGCGAAAGACGAATGCGGGACGAATGCACGAAACGCGTTTTAAAGAAGTGAAGTGGTGCACTGTGGCTATTTTATTGCTTCTGCTGATCTGATGCTGATACAATTTTTTCATTTTTTAAAAATTTCAACTTGATTTCAACACCGAAATAATATGAATTCTGTGTGATGTAGTGAAGTTATTCAGTTTGTAGTACCTTTTTAAAGAACATTAATTCCAGCTGTGGGCAAGGTGAGTTGTGAGATAATATCCAATCTTGCAAAATTTCAGAGCTGTTTAAAATCTGCAAAGGTTGTTCGCAGTTTTGGATGACTTGTGGTGTTTTACTTTTTCTGTTCGTTGATTAGCTGACTGAAAAATGTTTGAAACTGCTGTCTTAGTACCGCACTTTGGATCGTCGGTTTCTTCGTATCATGGTCAATTCTAGTCTTGCTTTGAAAGCAAGCAATTCGTTTTGGTACCAGTCGTGGTTATTCGCATATTCCTCATCTTTCTTGCGTAATATTTTTGATACGTTCGAGCTCTCAAGAATAGACCGAATCTGTTTTCTATTCTGTATTTAATACAAGACCAAGTTGAGTCGTTCTTCATGAACAGACTAGTGAAGTAAATGTCGATTCCCATTTTGGGTTTATGGTACGATTTTGTGGGTTGCGGAGCGAGAAATGAAGAATTTGCTCGTTCGAAATTGCCTTTAGCATTTATACTAGGAATAATGAATGATAAATTCGAAAGTAATGGCTTTGAACAGAAATCTATTGAACGGAATTGACGGATTCAATCCGTAGTCGTTGTAACACTTGATAGTGCGAAAAATTCGATCAATTTGAGAGAATAGTTTGCTTACATATTCCTATGTTGGTTGAAAATTGAACATCTCATTCCAAGCTCAACAGGAAATCTGTAATTGAACTCATGCTAAAGTATGTTATAGCATAATAGAATGATGATGGTACCTACGTGCTCCCACCTTATTGACATTATGTTAACTCGATTGTTCTAAATTTTCCCTATAAGTAATGAAAATGAATAAACGGTGTACTGTATTCCTCCATGAATAATATTATCATTTCAGAAAGCGAAATAGCAAAGGCAAACTGAGTAGTTCGCTGTACATCATCTTATCTGTGATAAGAACCTGATACCTTTTTCTTGTACATTATTTTCAAGTCAAGAAAGACGGTATCAACATCAAATATTTGGAACATGAATTCGTGGTCTGCTCTGCTGGGCAGAAGAGAAATTATTGAGATTCGTGCTTTATAGGACCTGCTATTATTTCAGTTTAATTGTAATGCGTCAACGAAGAAGAGCTTTAGGATGATTCAAGAATTTAAAAAAATTAATTGTTCAATTTTTATAATTTGATTATGTTTTATAAAAATTTATTAAGGCGAAAACTAGCAGGGTTATAAGATACTTATACGTGAAGAGAAAAGTTTTGTATGGAACAATTTTTTTATTTGTAATCACAATGACGAAATAAGACAGAATAGAAGAATATATTCGACCTAAAAATAAATTTCTGTTACATTACTGATCACTCATTTTCGTTTTGGTAGCTTTTCTGCCATTGTTACGTTTTTACCTTAAGCTAAGCTCCTTTTTAAGACGACGCGTCACAATTCTACATCATCCTAATCAGGAAAGAGTTGTCATTTGGTTTTAAATTTTTTGAAAATTCCGAATTTTACTTTTCTGAATTTTTCAGAATCGTGAGATTAATTTTTTGCCATTACTAACCAATATTGACCTCGAAAAGTGCATCGACAGTTGATACGTCTCTTGTCAAGTAAATAAATTAATAAACTTATCCACTTGTAGGAAATTGAGTAAGTAGAAGTGGAAAACAAATTAGGGGTTGATGAATCTAGTCATATCCATTGTTGAGCATAGATTTGGCTTTCTTGTGTCTCCCTACTTTCAATGATCTACCTTGAAAATCGTTGTTTTTATTTTCCACCTGTTAGACTTCAATTTATTGTTATTTGGATTTATTACCCATTTTGTTTCCAATAGTATTGCTTCTGAGAATTTCTGTTCGTATAATATTCGTGGCATGGATGATATAAAACCATATTCGTCATTGATGACATGTATGTTAAATTTTCAGTTCATCGGTCATTCGATAGGCATACTTTATCTAGTTTTTACATCGCAGTCGGAGTACCTATTTCCTGCGAAAAAGTAATCGTTACCGTCGAAAAATGAGCAAATTGTCGATGCGATTTTGTAGCGATATTCTCGGTACGTATCTTTTATTCTCTCGCGTGATCTGCGAAATCGAATACCGCTGTACTTGAGCGCCCTTTATTTCTGTCTCTACGCTACCTTCGACTTCGTCGTTTCGCAGGTATTTCAGCGTGAATGGCCACAGCCCGAGTACCATGTTCAAAAACAAGAACGAAGACGACGACCTGTTTTTAAACGATATCGGTTCGCTGTCTCAGATATACGATAAACGCGAACTGTACCGCGACCGCTTCAAGAGGCCGACCGCTCCCAAAAACGCGTACTGGGACCATAAGAAGGCTGTCGCCAGCAAAGCGCCGAGCGGCGATAAAACGCCGGCCAGAAGCTCGCTTTTCGATGACGATGACGATGATCTGTACGAGGCGCACACTAGCGACAAGCGCACGGCACTCTACGAGCAGACGCCGCGTCGTTTCGAGCCCGACGACGACTACGAGCCGGTGATCGAAGACACCGACGATGACGATCACAACGCCGGCGACGACGACTTCGAAGAGCAGCCGCGGCTGCTCGCCAGCTCCGTCAACAACTACGTGGCGACGGCCGCCGACTTGGATGATCTGCCGTGGCGCAAGCCGAAAACCAAGGCGGCTGCCTCGACCGCCGTTTACGATTTTGAGAAGTCGACGACGGTGCGAGGTGCCGATGGCGGAGGCACTGGGCAAAAGTCGCGCTCGGGCGACGATTTCAGTATCGAGAAGGCGTCGTTTGGGAAGTGGTATGAGTCGGAGGAGCAGTCGAAACGCGGTGGCGGCGCCATGGTCGAGAAAAAGGCGGCGGAGCGCGTAGACGCCACCGAGCTGTTGGACGAGAACTACCCGAACGCGGCCGGCGGCCCCTACGACGCCGCGTTCAAGCACAAGCCGGTGAAGTTGAGCCTCGATAGTCGAATGACGGAGGAGCGCAACAGCCAGAACGGCTCGTTGTTCGGCTTCAAGCAGCGCGAGTTCGGTGGCGCGGACAATGCGGCTGCGATGCCGACGCCGCGCCGACCGCAGCTCGATGACGATGACGTCGTCATTGTGGACGCCGCGGAAGCTAAAGCGCCTGTCGCCGCCGGCCAAAGCCAGCAGCGTCGCAGTCGTTTCTCCGAGGATGCCGCGGCGCAGTCATCCAACGCAGCGGCGCAGTACTCGTTCGCCACGCCCACCACTCAAGCTTCGGCGGCGCAGCAACACATTCCGACTCTGTATCCGGCAGGGCCCGGCGTCGATTCCTCGGCGACCGTTCAGGGCGCCGCTCAGTCGACGACCTCGGTGGAAGCCGGTTCTCGTTTCGTAGTTCCTCAGACGGCGCAGCCGACCCCCAATCCCCAAATCGTGCCTCCGCCATCGTTCGCGGGCGCCGATTTCCGAAGGCCGCCGGGGCCTCCGCAGGGCCCGCCTCCTGGCTTTATCGACACCTATCGCAATCACGTAAGTGTCCGATATGCTCCTCGGTAAGAGCATTCGTTTTTGTATTTTACTTTCAGCTGGCTAATTCAATCAAAATTTTGGTAGTCTAAATTCGACCTCAATTATCGCAGGATGCGCTGCTATATTCTAGTATGAAAATTGATTTAAATTCTTCAAGTTTTTCGATAGTCTCAACTCCTGCAGGTCAAGAAGGTTGTCAGTAGGTTCCCAAAATGAAAATAGTTTTTGGCTGATTTTTGATTTTCTACAATTTTGTTTTCAAAGTTTCAACGTAAATGGAAACTGTAACTTGAACCAGTGTTATTCTAGCGGTTTCATTTGTTTCCTTCTGGGAATCAACGTATTAGCTAGCATTCTTCTCAGTCGGAAATATTTTTGAATAAATTATTTATTTTTAGCTAATTGATTATTTTCCAATACTCAGTCGTTGATATAATATGTACTTGTGAATTCATGTAGATTCTAGAGCATACCCATCGTGCTATTTTTCTAGTTTTTTTTTTTTTTACGACGGGTTGGGTATTTTTATTTATTCAGAGTCGGCTCACTAGTTCTCGTATTATAGGTTTTTTTTTGAAGGTAAGAAAATTTTATTGGAAGAAAAGACATCAACTTGTGAACGGGTAGGTAGTGTAAAGCAATATTAATTTTATCTATAGTAATTTTTTCCCCTTGAGAATCAAAGCTAATTATCGGATTTCTCCCTTCGTATTATAGGCATACAATCCCTATAGCGCTCCGGTTTCCACCAATACAGGTTCCGTTCCGTTCTACGCCAGTCATCCGCCTCCATCGACAATGCCGTACGGGGTAAGTTGGCAAATACTTCGGCTAAAATGAATTTTCTACTTTCTATTCGTTTTTTTTTCTTTTTCTTTTTTTTTTTCTCAAATTCCGTTGCTTTGTATACGCTTTTTAATCTCATATATATTTTTATATTTTTTGTAGAACTTTCAGAACAACGTCCAGCAGCACTGGAATCCCATGACAACTCCACCTCCCAACTTGACTACGGTTCACAGTGGTTCAGCTAATACTTCTTCCTATCATTCAGGTATTTTCCTTTTGTCATTATCTACTTCTGTGTTCCAGATTTAGAAGAATTTCGCTTCAGACGGCCAAGCCAACTTAGCTAGCCTTTGATTGGAGTGAGAAAAGTGAAGAATGGCTGAAGTGATTCCCTCGAAGAAACAATCATTTTTGTGTTGAGAGTTCAGTGGCCTGCCTCGCGAAAAGAGTTGCATTTACCATAAGGCTATTGTCGAGACTTGCGAATCCCAAAATGCCGCCGTTGCTTTTGTCGTCTTAGTGCCTTCAGATTTTCTCCCAATTAACTGTTTGTTTTTTCTTGTTTTTAGAAACGCCAACATTGAATTCGTCGAGCAACGAAGGTAGGTCGTCGGTTCGACGTTAGCCAAGGTATTCTCGTTTGTACTTTCTACGTGTTTCGTTTTGCTTTCTAGGTGTGAAAGAGGAAATACGCCAACAGAACAAAAACTTGATGGCCCAGAGAGAGCAATACTTTCAGAAATTCAATGCGCTCAACGAAGAACTGACTAAATTAAAATCTCAGAAAAAAGATTTGCTGGAAGGCAAAAAATCTCAACAGCAAGAATCGTTCATAAAGGAAAATGAGAGATTACAGGTACGTTTTCATTTTTACCGAATTAAGAGATTTTTCTCGATTGTGGGTTAGAGAAATGTTCGTGGGTTACGAGCAGTGACAAATCAGTGGTTTAACGTATTGGTGTAAAAGGCGGGTGAAAATCTATTTCTCACCTTTAAAAAGTTATTATTAGTTCTATACTTCTGTGTATGAGATAATTTAACATATCAAAGGAAAAAAATATTTTATCCGTTTCCTGATTTTGAAATAATTTTTTTTCTGCGGAAAATTTTATTTATCTGATTTGTAAAGCTGTCCAATTAACTGCAATGAGTTTTAGCAGCTAAATACGAATTTTAATTTGATAATCATAAAATTGCGCCCCTTTGCTCATTGTATTAAAGATTTTTTTCTCATTCACTTCATCAATTGTACATTATTGTGGCAAACAGTTGCATATTTGACAGAACTTTAAATTATTTATCTACCAGTTGAGACTTATGTAAGTTCTTAGAGACGGCATGGATGAGAGTGGTGTTATTCTATTTTGTTGATGGGATCATGTAGAATCGTTTTAATACATCTTATTCTTAGTTGAAGGATTATAACTATGCGAATACTTGGTGAACAAAATATAACTGAAATTCTAACTTAATAAACTAATAATGATATGGTTTGGACCCCAGATATGACGAAATTTACTTATAAGACTACTATTAATAAAACTGTACTTTCGAATTTTTTACTTTTTTACTTGGTCGACTTTTTTCGTAAATGCACATGATCCTGTTGAATGAAATAGCATAGACTTTTAGTCTGTTCGGTGAGGAAATGTTGAAACATAATGTGAAGCACCATGGCATTTATTCTAAAGTGAAACGAATACCTGTACGAGAATAAGAAAGTAAAAAAGTTTGTTGGATTATTTTATGTGGTGAATTTTCATTATTTCTATTTATACTTTTTTTAAGGTGATGTTTTGAAATGTTCTCACTGAACAGACTAAATTATAGTAAAGCGATGCGTGTAAGTCTTAACAGCCATTTTGTTTTAGTGATAAAATGATTAAATGGGGAGTGGGTTGAAAAAAAGTGTTTTTCATATATTCGCAGAGACCGTCTATGTGAAAGATTTTTTTTTTTCATTTTCATTATTTCACTCAAATGATGCAGAAACGGTGAATTTTTTTTTTTGATGTGTGCTAGAAGTTTATATTTTCTGCATTGGTGGCACAATTCATACTGGCGAAATTTTAAAATTTTAGGTATTTATTTATGATATTTGTTTTGAAGAATAATTCGAAATAATAATGCTGTTTACTTGATTTTCACTATCGTATAGCTAGGAGTTGAAGAAAATATTACGACCATGAGCCTACTCCTATTAGCTGGTTCAGACATGAGCAGTTGTGATGTAACTGAATTTTAGTTAGAATGAAGTATTCTCCGGCTTGTTTGTAGTTCGCTTATTTTAGCTACAGTAATGGCTATCGAAACGTGGAGAACAGAAAGCTTGTAAATTCTTCAAAATTGTCAGTCTGTATTTCAATACGTCTTTTCTCCCTTGCTCATTGCGGACTAATTAGTGTTTTCTAAATCGAGTCTGGTCATTATGCGAGTACCAGTTCGAGTTGTTTGAAGGGCCAAGAGAAGAGTATACGAGCGAGAAATGCGAGTCAAGATGGAAATTTTAAGTCGAAACACTGTTTGCCTTTACAGACGGAAATCCAAAGTAAGATCAAAGCGGTGCTGAATGTGATCGATATGCTGTCGAAAATTATCAAAGTAGACGACAGTATAAAGGCTGACGCGACGTTGGAAGAACTGGTCAAAAAAAATGACGTCGATCGCGTAAGTAGACCTACGTAATTACGGAATTTTCTCGGCGAATTTTTTGTTTTTGTAGACGTACTTATTGGTGAAACGAACCACCGAAAATATTATTATCCTCGTCGACGTACACCGAAGAAATATCTCCATCGTGCCGCATACGCCGAACTTTTGCCCCCCAAGAGTTACTACAGAACCCAGTTTCGAGTATTTTTGTCGAAAATTTTCTTCTTTGCATTTATTCTTTTTTATTGTTTGCAAACTATTGTATTATTCCGCATTCGTTGATCTGACTTGAACTCTTACGTGTGTGCGCATTTAGGGTGACGCGAAGAAGTCGAACAGCGGCCGAGAATCACGCCGTTCGCGTTCCAAGTCCAGGCATCGACTGCGCTCCAAATCGAGACACCGATTGCGTTCTAAATCGAGGCACCGGTCGCGTTCTAAATCGAGGCATCGGTCGCGCTCCAAGTCGAGGCATCGGTCGCGTTCCAAATCGCGACATCGTTCACGCTCCAAATCCAGGCGCCGATCGAACTCCAAGCCCAGGGACCGGTCGCGGTCCGCGTCGCCCGGCCGCTCCAGGCGTCGGCGCACTCGTTCGCGGTCGCCGTCCGGCATCTCTAGCTCCAGACACAAGTCTCGGGCCCGGGTCAAACGATCATCCTCGGCGTCGCCGAAGCGCTCCAGACGGCGGTCGCAGTCGCGGTCGCACTCCAAGGAGCGAGGGGGCGGTCGTTCGCGCAGACACAGGTCACGCGGACGTTCACGCATCCGCGACCGTTCGCGCGAACCAGCCGACCGTAATGGCGACCGCGCCGATGGCCCGCATCGCCAAGATGACAAAGCGGCAGCCGCGGCGGTCGTAGCGGCGGCAGCAGCCGCAGCTGCGGCGACCAAGGCGAATGCGGCGGTGGCAGCAGCAGCAGCAGTACCAGCACCAGTGGCAATACCAGCACCAGTGGTAGCACCAGTGACAATCGAAACGGTTAACCCGAAAATCGAAATACGCAAAGTCGAACCCGCGGTGGCGCCGCCGACAAATCCGTCGGTCGGCGCCAAAAAGGTGGAGGTGGCGCCGCCGTCGCGCTTCTCGGGCACCATTAAGTTCAACCCGTTCGCGGAGGAGAACAAAGCGGCCGTCATGACCGCCGTTAAGCGTGCGGCTGTGCAAGAGCCGCCACCGCCTAGAAAATGCGTTAACTACGTTTACTACGATCCGGAGATCCACTGGTGCCACGTGTGCAACGCTTTCCCGTCGACTGCCAAAGAGTATTTGCAGCATCTGCACGATACTGAGCATAAGAATACGTTGGCGGTAAGTATTCGTGCGTACGCTGGCCTCTGGCCGTCCTACAACTGTGGTATTTCTGGCCGCAGAAGTCGAAAGTTCTCGTTTCTCTGATTGGGCCTCTTCGCTTTTGGTTTTCTGATTGGTGCGTTTCTCGTAACTTGGCGAAAGTAGATTCTGTATGTGCGAATTACATGCATGCCAGTCTGTTGTGATGAGTGGACCGGGCGTAAAAAGTTATTACGTAATTTTCGCTAAAAGTAAATACGGAAGTGTGATATGTGACGTGAATTCGGCATCAGCAAGTCAAAATATGTCCGTCTGTCACTAATAATGTGCCTGTTTCCAGTTTTCTAATCAGTCGTATTCCTCGGTTTCCGCTTTACTTTCCAACAGATTATTCGAAGGTACTGTCCAATTTTTCAGACTCTTCGCAAGTCTAATCAGGATGTGTTGCTGAAGTGAGTAAAACTTGATTTCAATATCGCTAAACTATTTTCGAAAAACTAAGAGGTCAGTCGTAAAAATTGAACCAAATGATTGCTTTTGGGTTTTAATTTTCTTAGAGCTCTCAAAAAAATTAATTTGTCGTACGATCTCGGTCTCTTTATCTCGATGGAAAATGTCTACTTTTTTTAAATTTACTTCTAGTTAACCTGACAAAGAATTTTACTGTGAAAGGGTCGTACATAAATTTCCGTTTTGATTGAAGTGATGAGAGGTAACTTATAGCTCACTTACTAATAAAACGAGTTTTGGAAATAATGAATACAGTATTTCGATTCACACAGTCAAATATTGCTGCAATGTAATTAGATTTTTAAAATTACTCGTAGATTCGTAAAAGCAAGAAAAGAAGAACTTCTTTGGGAAATTGAAGAATGGAGTAGTCAGAAACTATTTTTACCATTTTCAATTTTTGGGAAAATAATTAATTGATGAGGTGTTTCGCTGAGATAGAATATGAAAAGCTTGATATACCAACGCTAGTTGTCCAAAATTACATAAAATGGGTTGAATATGATTCCTTTCACAATATTCAACGGCGAGTCCATTTTTCATCCAACTCCATTTCTGGCTGTCAAATCATCCTCCAAAAATCGCTGGTGTGCGTCAAAACGCAATATGTCCAGATTTCTTGCACTTTTCGCGTGAATAGTCTTGATTACTTTTTTGTCAAAACCCAAAATGTCTAGAGCTGCAAAAAATAATTTAACTATGATATTTAACTAGGAATAAATTTTTTAAAGTTTTTATCTAACTCCGTTTCTTGGCCGTCAAATCATCCTCTAAGATCGTAGTTTGTTTCAGTTTTGCTTTTTTAGCTGTTTATAGCTATCGAGTTCAAGCAAAAGTTAGTTTATGAATACCACTGTGAAGCTTGAGATGATACTTTCCATTTGATCGTGAGACATTTTGAAAAAAATTTGGTGCCCGTAAAGTAAAGATGTACGGTTTTTTTCTTACTTAGAAATTTTACTTTTTGAACATCTCGCGTTTTAGTATCTAGTTCTTCATACGAGTATAAGAATTTTGCAGTGTGCAATTTTTTACATCTCCTTTTCAATAACAAAATTTGAATATGTTGTTGAAGCTAGTTTTCATATTTGATGCGCAGTATTATAAAATACATTTATCATATTAATCGATTTAAATTGAAATCTCATTTTTCCTCTCCAATGCTTTTGTGGTCCTCGTGAGAATTTAGTAAATTCCATAAAAAAGTTGACTTTTCTCTCCACTTTTCTCGAAATTATGAAAATTCAATGTTTTTTTCTCGAGTGTGCAGTAATTCAAAGTGCGAGTAGTAATTAGTGTTAATTTCTGCGAATTTTGCATTTTTTCTTTCAAAATTATTTCGACTTTTTGCGGCTGGAAATGACGCCTTCTTTCAACGGCACCACGTTATATTAGTCTTGTGTGCCCTCTTCTTGGTCGTTACGTCTGTGAACGTTTCTCTCTGTTTATGTCCCCGTAGAAACGCAACATGATCGAGTATCCGTGGCACAACAGTCAGCCCGAGGTGAAGAAAGAGAGTCATCCAGAGTGGCCCACCGAAAGAGTTCCCATACGCGGTAATTACCGTTTATCAACATTTTATTTTTCAGGCTTCCGCGTCACTTTTGGAACGGTGTAAATTCTTAAGATTTGGCGTAGGTACAGTACTTGTGCCTCGAGCAGAGACGAGAATGAATTTTTAACCTTCGGACATCGTATGCGTATTATCCTTCATTAAAAGAGGAGATAAAAAGAAATAACTTGAATCACGAGCCTCTCTTCATTGGTCTTTCCTCCAACTGGTTCGCTTATATCCTGATACGATTTTGTCGGTGTAATTATTTTTTTTTTTGTAATTGTGAGAAATCGATTACGCATCGGTTGCATCGGAATCCATTCCGAAAGTGTATCTAAATGAAATTAGATTTCAAACGGACGAAGAATACGTTATTCACTTTGGTTTGCGGATGGACCGAAATTATTTGGAAGCTGAAAAGTTTGTTTACGGAAGAATAAGTGCGCGGTATTTTATTGGTTTCGTAATTTTTTTTTTTTTTTGGTTTTTCGTTTCTGGCAGGATTACCATTTTTTGTGTCGGCTGCTGCGTGGTATTGTAAATTATGCTGCGAGTGGATGGGAGATTTGCACTGCGCATCGGCTCACCTCAAGTCGGATTTGCACGAGGATAAGTTTAAGGTACGCTCGATGGTTTTACCGAGTATTGCTCGATTAATTTTCGTGATATTTGTCTGAAAGAGTAGGTCAAGTATTTTCTACCTATCCGTGAGGTTATAATATTATCTGATAAAAACGAAACAAATTGTTACCAGTAGTTCAGAAGTTAATCTCAATCTGTAGGGAACCAAATTATTGCCATAAAACTGAGAACTAAACTTGGTAGGTTTTGCCTCGACTAAGCTTGGTGAAATCGAGCCTGACTTCGATAATTAGTTTTTTTATTGTAAATTTTGAAATTAAACTTATTACTCGCAACTCGAGTACATCGGGAGAGGGGGAGAAAAAACAGTATTTTGCATCAATTACTTATTTTTAATATTATACGACGAAAAAAATCAATTTATTCGATTCGATCTCTTTTGGTAGCCGTTTATTGGATCGTGAATTCACAGAGGTTTCTGAGCATCTGCATAGTTCCTTTTTTTGCTACCTACTTATAATGAACGTTTCTTGCATCATTTCGGTGCCAGTTGTTCTATCATTTTTCTGCCAATTTTAGAGCTTTCGATTATTTACTAATCGTGGTTTGGAAACGTTTTTTTGAAATAACCTCAGTTCCTAAGTATTTCTCGTCTGTATTAATCGGGTTGATCAGCTATTATCCGCTCGTACATTTCAGAAAATATACGAACTTGAGATTATTTGTTCAATAGTCTTGGAATTAATTTTTATCGGGCAATATACCCATTCGATAGATAAACGTCGCATTGCCTCCAGCCTTCATTGTCACAATTTTTCAGGCATACGTTGTCGCGCACCCAGATTGGGAAGAGAAATGGCTGATGAGTCGATCGCAAGCGCGCGAAGAGCAACTGGAAAAGCAACAGCAACAGCAGCAACAACAACAACAACAACAACAACAGCAGCAGCAGCCCGTAGCGTCCGACCCGGCAGCGGTATTTACGTGCGCGATGCCGCCGATTCCGCCCTTCGATGCTACGGCCAAACTCAAGTTTCCAATAAAAAAGCGCGCTGCTAGCACGTCGAGCAGCAGCAGCCTGACCAGCTCGAGCAGCAGTAGCAGTAGCAGCAGCAGTAGCAGCTCGAGCAGTTCTGACGGTAAGTCCAAGAAGAAATCGAAAAAGTCGAAACGTAAGAAGCGCAAGAAGAAGGAGAGCAGCAAAACTAGTAAGTCCGAAGAGAAGACGGCGCAGTCGAAGGCGGCGCAGTCGAAAGCGGAGCCGCCGAAAGCGGAGCTGCCACAGACTTCGCCGGTCGTTGCGGCGCCGTCGACTTCGCGAGCGAACCCGGTTCTGGAGAAGGCGCCACCGCCGGTGTCGATGAAGATTTCGGTGCACACGACTGCGGCAACGGTGCGCAATGCGCCGCCGCCGCCGAAACCGAAACCGCCTACGCCGCCTCAGCCGAAAGAGGTTACCGGTGACGACAAGTTCGTGGACGCGTGGATGGACGCCGTTCGTCAGCCGCAAAACGAGAAAGAGTTGCTGGAGCTGAAACATAAGCTGAAGAAGAAAGACGACACGAAAAACGGCGCCAGCGGCAGTCGGAAAGGCGCCGACTTGCGAAGGTCGGACAGTCGATCGTCCGAGAGCTCGTCGTCGCGGCGCCGTGACGCCAGTCCCGACAAATCCAAATCGTCCGCGTCAGTCTCGGCGGGTTCGCGAGCCCCCGCCAAGGGCTCCCGTTTCGAAGAACCCGTTTCCAAAAAGATACTCGACAAGCCGATCGTCATCAGCAGAGGTCGGTTCCCGTTCATCGGCAAAATGCCGTCCAAAACGCAAACGACGAAGAAAGCCGGCGAGACGGACGCCGGTCGCAAAACGAACGCCGGCAAGGAGGCGGATACGCGAGCGCCCGCAGCCGCGCCAACGACCGCCAGCAAGTCGACCGACGATAGTTTGGCGTCGGTGATGCGCAAGCAGCTGGCCGAGTTGGAGGGCAACGCGGAGCCGGATTCGTGCAACACAGTCGTCGACATGGACATCAACGACGACGACGACGAGCTGAGCGGCGGCGTGCTGCCAGCCGCGCCGCCGCCTGCCGTCGATGATGACGCCAACCGCTCCAAGGACTTCGAGCAGACGCTTAAAATTTTGTATCCGGATGACGGTAAGAAAGTGGAGGATATTCCTCTACCCGTTCCACCTGGACAATCGTCGTCGCAGCCGGTAGCTCAGCCAAATCTGGCCACCATGATGAGCGAAGGCTACCTAAAATCGCTGATCGAGTCGGCGCTTGTCGAGAAGCTGAAGGCGAAGCTGGGTCCCAACTACAAGATCGACGGGCAGATGAAGATCACCGACCAGCTGGCGAATTCGCTGCAGCAGGAGCTGCTGTCGGGCGCGTTCAGTGTCAAAGCGCAGACTGCGCAGCACGCGCCCGCTGTGAAGAACGTTGCGCCGCCGGTCGCGAAGAGCGTCGCGCCGCCCGGCGCGCAGAACAAAGTGGCGCCAACGGTGCACATCTCACCAGCGCCTACGGCGCAGAACGTGCCGGCGTCCGTCGTTCTTTCCGCGTCGGAGTACGATGACGTGGCCGTACCGGGCACTTACGACGTGATCGTGGAGCCGCCGCTGGTGATCGACGATTCGCCGCCGCCGGGCACCGATTTCGGCGACAGCGACCCTCCGGAAAGGACGCCCGCGGAGCGCCGAACGCGCGCCGCCCAGAAAGCGGTGCAGGCGTCCCGCAAGAAGAATCCCATATCGCAGAAGAAGCGGCGCCATTTGCGCAAAATACGCGAGAAGCTGGAGGAGCAGGAGAAGCAGCTGCAGGAGAAGATCGAGGAGAAGACGCGGAAGAATTCGCAGGCGGCCGCCGTGAGGCCTTCGGTGGCGTCGCCTGCTCCGACCGTCGAACCGCAGCCTCTGCCGGCCAGCGACTTCGACAGCGATCTGATGCTGCTGGGCATCGACGAAGGCGACTCGGCTGCTCTGCTGTTTTAGATTGTTCGACTGTTTTCATTTTTTTTTTTTTTTTTTGTTTTTTACCGAATTTTTCTCGCGTTGAGTGTCAGCAAGTCTGTTTTTATCACGTTTCTTCGATTTCGTTTTTTTATCGCCTACTACTATTATTATTATTACCTATTAGGGATGTCGTGTTTTGTCGTATTTTAATTCAATTTTTTTTACTGCGGAAGGGGGGTAAGGATTTTCCGCTACGTTTAATGGCAGTTCGTATTCGATGTGAGGTTTTTTAATAAACGGAAATTTTTTTTCGCAAAAAGAAATATGCGATATAGAAAAGAGGCGCCGTATTTTTTCTCCCATTTTTTTTTTTTTAATCGCATTAAGTTTTAGTAATAATAGTTCTTGTCGTTTTTCTCGTCATTCGATATAAGGAATACCGATTAAATAATTTTTCAACTACTTTTATTTTACAGGATTTCAAGTTTTAAGGTGTCTACGGTACTTGGTTTTTGCAAAACTTATTCGATGCCGGCGGTCTATTTTTGTAAAGTAATTTACTCCAAATCAATTTTGCCGACATTTGTTCGCTTTTTTCAGATCCGGTAACGAATACCAATCCGTAATAAACTGAATATTTGTTCAAAACACTTTTCAGTCACTGAAAATTGCTGTTTGTGACACGTACGTTTCCCCTTCAACTTTATTTTAATTTTATTTTGTGCAAGGAATTCTGTACAGGTTCGTACAGGTTTATATAGCTCACATTGGTACTATGTAGGTATATCATATTAAAGAAATAATAATTTAGCCTGAATCATCCCAACATTAATGAAAAGCAAGAAATACACTTCAGATCTATGTCACTATTGATCTTGTCTATGATACAGGTAGATCTCAATAATTATAATTTTTTATTTACGAATTTAGGATGTATTTATTTCTAACCATCCAATCTTTCGTCGAACTTTTTTTCCTAAGTAGTCGGAACTCGGAACAGAATAAAGAAAGGGAGACCCACAATTCTAAGTAAACCATAAAAATAATACGAACAAAAAGTTTTATAACAATTGAATAAACTTTATTACTCTAAAAATATTGACACATAAAGCTCATACCTTGTTCCAATGATTTATCAAAAAAGAAAATACACCTCTTTAGCTGGGGTAAAGTTGTATAACGTAGTATTTGAGAAATTAAATATATACGTGGAAACCATTTTTACGGCACAATGTTTCAATTCCTTTGTTTTATTTTCTGGTAACTTGGGCTTCTATGATCTTAAATTACACATAGACATTCGCTAGAACATATTTTTTGTTACTTTATATCGAGTGTACAAAAGAAGGAAAAATGAGAAATTATTTGGGCAAGAATGTTGGAAAATTCATTACATGTACAACGTAACAATAGATTATTTATATGATGCTTTATTATCGTTTATAGCCAGGAAAGTAAGCTTCCAAAAGAATGAGAAGTATTTTAAAAATGAAGTTTTTGTTCGAGGCAACAAATATTTGAAAATAATTTAGTTTAGATTTTCTGAGAAATGAAACATTGTAGAATCCTGATTGATAGGAAAATTGATATGAAATTATATTTCTTTTTAATGTTCAGTAATTCAGAAAAGTTTTTCTCTTTTAATTTTTTTTAGCTAATTTTCCTGGCGTATTAATTTACGATTACAAATTGAAAAAATTAACAATTAATGGCAAGAATAATATATTTAGTTGACTCGAGGTGTACCCTAAAAGAGCGTTGGAGGAATAGATTACGTAAGAGTGGATTGATGAGGAAAAAACACGGGATTTTCAAAATAAGATATTATTGAATAATTCGTAAAAGCGCAATGTTACAGAAACTGTAAGCTAAAATGTGATGCTAACTTCTAAAAGATAAAACTAGAAAAATATGAAAAACATGCGTCGATGTAGTGAACGACTGAGTGAACAGGACTAATAATCTGACATATCAAACTATCGAAAGAAAGGGGAGAAAACTTCTGAAAGACGTAATTAAAACTAAAGTATTTCGCTGGTCCAAGTCCAAAACCTGCTGTATCGTAAAAATTTATCACTAATTTTGTTTAACTTAAATGATGTTTTGGTCGCTGATAATGCAAAACCAGCCGAAAGATAATTCATTTACGATTCAGCCTGTTTGGCAATCTCGGAAAGTGTAGAGAATTGTTTGGCAATAGTTTAATTGCGAGGAAAGAGGAAAAGTATTTTTTCAAGTTGAACAATAACCATTCAAAATAATAATAAAAATAGGTATTAATAATAATAACGAAAGACGAACGATAGATTTTTGTCTCAGAAGAATCGAGTTTGACTAATTATTTCACAATTAAAGGCGAGTTAAATCTTTAAATCTTGAAATGGTCGAAGAACGAAAAAAGCCATTTTGACCTGCGATCGACCCGGTTAAAAATGGAGGACTCGGTTTATGCAGTCATCCATCATGTTGATGAATTTACTTTCAGTAGATTGTTTCATTTAGTACTATGGATTTAAAAATCAGAAATAAAATATTCAATTGTTACGAAAACAAATTATACTTTAAATCTCAACCTGACTTCTACTTGAACAAAATTTTGGTATTCCCGATTTGAGAATAAATGAATAAAAATTAAATAACTATGATTAAAAATTCGAGAAATGAAATTTTTAAAACTCAACTTGACTCGATAATTCAGTCATTAATATACTCCGGAAAAAAAAATTGAATATGCGATTAACTTTTCTAAAAAAAAAATTTTTTACCGCATGAACGATTAAAATCAATTATAAAAAAGATATGAATAGCCGAAAAATTCCAAAGAAACATGTACCGTTCACCAAATCAACGATACAGACATGATTGTGTTCTTTTTCAACTATGCTTCTCAAATTCAACGAGATCGAATTTTCAAAATGATACGCGTGGAGTATTTTTGGTCGAAAAATTCGGAAAACTGATCCAGTAATTTTCGACACTAAAGCCTTATCACAGTACTTGCACGTATTCTAAGTACATTTTTTTTTTTTTCAATAACAACGATAAACAGTTATTCCACCGTACAAAATATTTACCAACGAATAAATAATATTAAATAACAAAACATAACCGGTATACAAATAACGCTAGATTAAAAACGTAGAATTCCCAAGCCCGCTGAAACATGAAGTTATATGAAAAGAAAAATATGGTAGATACCGCATTTACGGGTTGTTGGAAAAATAAGCATTACTTCCTCGCGAATAAATCCTTTTACTTCCTTCGTCGAAGCCAAATGATCAACAATTGCAGAACGAGAGGCCACGAAAATAACAGCACGAACGAAATTAACGGTGATGTAACGAAGCGAGTGAGTCCTGAATGTTGTTCCACATTCTTGAATGAAAAATGAGAGAAAAATTAACATCATAAAATGACTTCATAATTCGTACACTACGTCACTATAGTGACCAAGCATAATAAATAGTCGATCATCTAACTAAGATAAACTAACACCCCAATACTTGGTAATGCATTGCATCCTCCGTGCAGCAGTTCATATTTTTTAGTTTTCTGATCTCTTACATCGACTATAAAATATTCGTGCCATCTTATGGGTAATCGAGAAAAAAAAGATTGTTACAAGTAACTGAATGCAAGTTGAAAAAAAAGCGAGAAATAATTCGACGATTGAATACAGCCATGAAATTCGGAAAATTATTAATTACGGGCCAATGACTGTTATAAAATAATTCAAAGTTCGTTCTGGTTTCGTGTGTACCGTACTTTAATTATTATACAGGTACGTACGTCACGAGTGACTTACGACCTTCAAAAATCACAATGAAAAACAGCTGATCAATTACTCGTGACACGATTTGCATCTTTGGAATCTCCTTCTAAAACTACGCTTAGCTAATATTCTAATCGCCTCATTCGCACCTCATATTTATTTTCTTTGTAGCCTTATTAGATTTCAAAAAGACGAAATAATAACAGTTTTTTTTTCCAAACCAAAAACCCGTTAAAAAATATCAATAACGTGGACACGAAATTTCGGTGGAATAAAACTTACTTATAACCTCATTCGGCTCATTCGGAAGCTGATTATCATTCACTAAGTTTCGACATTAATATACTTACTCGTAAAAAAATAAAAAATAAAAAAAATAATTATTATAAGATGTAGCGTGTATCGTATAGTTAATTACCTTTCCCTGCGGTTGTCCGATGCGCTGTTCGATAGCATTCACACTTCTTACCACTTTCTCTAAATCCTTTTGCAAATTAATTATAGCCTTGGACACATGAAGACTGGTTTCTCGATCGTCGACGTTGAGTCTGCTTCTATTATTATTCGTGTAATCTGTAAAAACGAAAGTTATTTGAAAGAAATCCAATCGATAATTAATATGCCTCAAAAAGATGGGCAAAAAAATTTATGCTCACGATTTTTTCAGCATCGGAGATAAAAAATAAATTTCATAAAAGTAGTTACAAGTTACAACCGATTACGTTCAATGTATTTTTTTTAATAGAAAAAAAGCTGCCGTGTAGTAAGGTTTAGTTTTCTGCATTTTTATTTATTTTGTTTTCTTTTAACAGTATTTTTTTGCAATTAATTCGAAGGTAAGACACCGCCTTCATATTCCTTCCTAATTGAATGTTAATCCTACTTAAAACACCCATTATGTAAATAGGTGGCCAAAAGTGTGGATAATTGCAGATTATTAATGCGCATAAAAGAATTTTTGACAAGTGTACGGGGCGTCGCGTCGCAGTTTTGGTCATTAATGAAGTAAACGGCGACTTCGAGCATGCAGCTGGAAGTTATCCACGAATGTGTTTACAAAAGCATTTCTATAAAGGTGGTGTGTGACGAGACGAGAAAATGTATACGAGTGCCAAAATATTTAATTGTGTAGGAAAGCCATAATTAAGAAAAATAAATCCTGTCATTATTATTGGACTAATTACCTCGCAATCGATGATACGGCTTGAAAATTTTTATATAATTAGTCGAAGAAAGAGTAAACGCAGGGCTTAGTATTTGTTTTACGTATCAGAAATTTCGTATCTTTGTTATTTCATTTTTTATAGCGATTAAAATACCGGTCACGTGTTCGAAAACTTTCTCACAAGTAATATTTAATAGGCCCAGTTTTGAAAACCAGTCAACTGGCTGACTGCGGTATACGTGCAAACGTCTACAGCCAAGTGTACCAGGTTTAATATTGTATGAGATAAAAAATTTTCAAATTAACTTTTTTGTGGTGTTTAATATTTTGAAAATTATATAGGTACCGTATTATGTTCCATGGTGTTATCCGCAAGGTCAACAAGTCAGACTAATGCACCCAACCTCGTGATTTTTCTCTTTTTATTTTCTCTAGTTTTCAAGGTCAGATGGGTATTAGATAGTTTCAATTTTTCGCGAAATGCCTCGGGAAATTATTACACCTCGAATTTCAATACAATATTTTGTTTATAAGAAACACGCGACTAATTACCAGAAACTTGTCTCGCGTGTCCATTCATGTAAGCATATGGCAAATTCGTTCTGTGCACTTTCTCATCAATACTCAGTCGATGCTTTACACTTTCATTATCGGAACTCTGCAAAATATTAATAAAAATAAGGATAAAAATTCGAAGTTGATTGCAAATTTTGTTAAATTACTGTACTTCCACGCAGATATTTTATTAGAAAATACCTCAATCGTATCCAAAAAGTATTCATCATCTTCGTCGTCGTCACTGCGAATCGATCCATTCGTACAAATAGAATCACTTCTACCGTTGGTTTCCTTTTGATAGTTCACATTATCAATATGAGGTGACGTATCGGGCAGTTTGACAGATGAGTTAATCGATGTATCTGATAAAAAAGTCGGTAGATAGGATATTATGACCTAGATTTTAGATTTCGTGTTCATTTAGTGAAGTAGTATAAAAAAAAAAAAAAAAACGTGCGTTCGTACGTTTTATAAATCACAAAATTCTGGATAATGATTGAGTTGAAGATTTGAAGAAATTGAAAACTAGAATAATATGAAGAAAACGATGTCAGCGACCTCATAACATAAACATGTAAAAGTTAGAATAAAAAAAAATTTAGAAATTTAAAATATATTTGTCCTATCACTATAATTTGGCATATTAAGATGTTTTTATTCTGAAAAAATTGTAAAAAAAATATTAACTAAGAACATAAAATTTTCGTTCGATCAACTTTTAGAAGGTGATATATTTCATTAGTTTTGGGGTAACAGGTAACACGTGTAAATCGTACACCCCAGAGACATTGTTTGGTGTGCCAATATAAAAATTTTTCCCCGGTTTTGGTACCAACAAGTCAGCTTAAAGAACAAAGAAATCATAAAAGAGCTGTGATATGAGAATTATTCGATTCATACAGTGCAAATAGAGAAAGGCTTTTCCCTCTTGCACCATAAATTAAACAAAATATAATGATAAAATCATTCTTCTCTAATTAATTTACGAATCATACGAAATAGGTTGGACTTTGAAAGTTCTATTAATTCAAATTTTACCAGCCTTATTTGCAGCGAAAAATGTTCCAAACATGGTGTGAAATAATTATTATAGAAATAGACAGACGAAGGTCGTAAATCTGATACACTATTTTTACTACTTTGGTTAAATCAAAGTTAAATTATTGTAAAACAGTTCTTTGGGATTTAATCTGTAAAGTGAACCTATTATCCGAAAATTACTTCAGAGTAATTTCTAAAAAATGTGAAATTGAAGGAATGAATAGTTATAAGCACCTGGTATTTCTTTATTCAGCTCAGCGATTGGAGAACCAGGTCTGGAATTAGTTATTACTGGGCCCACTAGTAATTCTAAATCTTTCACAGGTACTGAAGCATAAAATGAATCTATTTCTGACTTGTCGATAGTTTCCACACTGGTGGACGAGAAACTATCCACAATCTGCAAACGAAAAGAACAGTCAAGAGAGCAGGTTGTAATGATGAAAATAACCCAAAATCCACACTCTTACTTTTTTGAATTCGTCGACGTACAGTTTCATGGCATTTTCAGAATCCATGTTTCCCAATTTTGACCAAGCTTCCCATTTCGCTTTTCGTACAGGGTCCCAAAACGGTGGTTTCGGAGATTTGTTGGGTCCTTCGGTTGCCTGTTTGAAGTAAGCGTAGAATTTAAGCATGACACTGTAAGATGGCTTGACCGAACCTGAAAAAACCCGAATACTTCAGATCAAATTTTCCATAAATAAATTCAGTTTTCTCCTGATCAATACTATTTTAAAGAAATATAGCTCACCTTTCGGGGGCAAATTACGTATAACGTTGACAGCTGCTTTGAATTTTTCTTCAGTCGTCATTTTACACAGTCAAATTTTTGATATTACCGAGAGTATCACCAAATTTTAGTTATTGAAAGATCGAAAAATTCAATCACTGCTCCAATTAAAGCCACAAATGTTTTTTTCAGACAGCAATCTCCTGCAAAACTTGTTTTTTGAATAAATTAACCCTACTACGAATGAGTTGGGATACGTATAAGAAAAGGTAGACATACATTTTATCTAAAATTTTGTTTGAAAATAAATTTCGCAAGGCCATTTTCCACTGAACGTTGGAAAATGGAAAATACCATTTTTTTAGTCAATTTATGAAAGTACTTACCATAATGGAAATTGGTGGAAATGAAGTTTTAACTGATGATATTTCCGATAGTAAAATACTTGGCATTCAAGAAACTTTTAAAAAAATGATAAGCAGTGAACAAAGTACATACTACATAGGTGATGCGATGTAAACATGAAGTGAGCATGAATAAATTGAGGAGAAGTGTCCGTGTGGAAGAATTAAATGGTAAAAAAGGAGGGGATAAAAGAAGAGTGAGGGAAATTTGGTCGCTCGCTACAGTCGCTACTCGCTACTCTCTGTCACTCTCTCTCTCTCTTGTCGTCGTGTTATCTTTTTGTTTTTTTAAATGAAAAAAGATAATTATTTTGATAAATGAAATTGCCTTGTGAACTGTGAAGTGATCAAGTGAACTGACGAAGGTCTTGAAAATTGAAATGAGGTTCAAAATTTCAAAGTCTGTTTAGATTTTACGTTATGCAGTGGATGTGGAGACTGAAGTGAACCAACTTTCAAATCCTGGCGTTCTCTATTTAGTCGAATTTCTACGAATTTCCAAAGATCTAATCTAGTTTGTAAGTATACCGAACTACCGATAATACTCGTCGTGGAGCTAATTTCTAAAATATATTCTGCAATTTTTGTGTATCAACGTCTTCAATCGTTTTTCAGCATCCTCATAAGATGCATTCAATGATGTCTTCAGCTACCGGATCAGACGAAATACCTGCCTTCGATGTATTGGCTCGTAAAACGGTCGAAATATTGGACGTGGTGAGTTCTACAAGACAACTGCTCATTGAGCAATACAACAACGATCAAACGATGTGGCTGGATGCGATGTTCCGTATTTTAATGTGGAAAAATCAAGCGTTTCTTCTAGAGGAGAGGAATTCCTCTGTCAGAGATACGAATGTTCATAAGATTCTAAGAGATCTTATGCTCGAAATGTTTCGTGTGACAGATGAGCAGAGTCTGCCGGCATTTGGCTCGATCCAACGTAATCACTTATTGGAAGCTGGATGCAATTTGATATCGACGTTTCGCGTTTTTGTTAGTTTTCTTTTACAGACTAAACTCGATGTTGGAGATGAGATCGCCAACTTGCAATATATCGCTAAAAATATCGAGAAGTATCTTGAAAGGAACGGTGGTAAATCTGAAGAAGTGAAATCAGCTGAGCAAGAGAAAACGAACTCAGCCGAGCAAGAAAAAGTAAAATCAGCAGCTAGTGAGCCGGAGAAAGCCACGTCACTTGTAAATGAGCCACAGAAGGAAAAATCAGTTGCGAATGAGCCGTCGAAAATGAAGCTAGCTACGACAGAGCTGAAAAAAGTTGGGCCCGCCACAAATGAGTCTCAGAAAGTGAAATCAGCTGCGAGTGAATCTCAGAAAGTGAAACCAATTGGCAATGAGCTTGAAAAAATAAGACTAGCCAACATTGAGATTCAGAAAATGAAAAATTCTACCTCTAAACGTAATCTGAACGAAGAAACCTTCGGATCTGAGGCCATAGAACTAGCCTTGAAAGATTCTGTGGTGGTCGGCGAAAAGAGGTCAATTACACCCGCCAAAGTAGGTGCCAACGATCGTCTTTGTGAGGTTTGCAACGAACCTGTAGTAGTGTTCAACAACGACGAAGAGTTCTCTCTATCATTGCACGCACGGGATCCGAAGCACAAAAAGGCTGTGAAAAAGAAAGTTAATGCGACGAAGGTTGCCCCGGAAGAAGGAAATAGGTGTTCTCTAGACGAAGACATCGCGATTCGTTCGGACATAATCGATCTGGTGGGTCCGGTTCACGCCAGATTCTTTCGAATCGATGCTTTCGACGAATTCTTTTGCACGGCGTGTAAATGCAGTGTTTATTCCACACATAACGTAGTTACCCACGTGCAGGGTCGAAATCATAAGAAAAATAGCGGCTTCCAAAGTCAAGAGTCGAAGGAGTCGAGAAGTGGAAGTGATTCGAGAGATCTGACCAGTGATGAGGTTGACTCAGCTGAAGATGATACTGTTTTTCGGGTCGGCTCTACCATTCCGGTTAAATCCTTATTTTAGTCTCTTTGATTATAATGTGGTTTTATGAGGAAGGTATTGCCGTCCTGCTATTCTGTTTTTTTTTTTTTATTTCTTTTTATGCAGATTTTCGAATTCCATTCTTATTTTATTTTTTATATTCAAACTACGTATTTGCTGAAAAATCTCAGCCTGTAACTTGTCATTTTTTTACCTTTGATATTTCTAAGTTGATGTGTGATCCTATACTTTTACGAAGAAAATTAGTTTTTCAGACTCGTTCTTTTCTCGATATTCGTGGACCGTGCAGGAAAACGTACTGGTTGAAAAAATGGCTCTGTGTTGGTTGATATTTTAAATGGTGAAGATGACTGACGAATCTACGAAATGAAAACTGTAGCTTAAGGTCAGGCCTCCGCTAGTTGATTCTTTCAAATTGTCTTGAACCTTGTTTCTCTATTTTTGATTTTCACGCTACTCGATGAGTTTATTGCCGAATATTTATCTACATATCTTACCCAAACTGTACAAGTACTAGATCTTCCTAGACGTAGGGTTGTATTGAATATGAACGATTATGGGACGATTTGAAATTCTGTTGAGAGTGAAAAAAATTAATCTTTTGAAAACAATTATTTTTGATTTGTTGTCGAAATTTTCTTGTGAAAAATTATCAAAATTATTCGAATTTTTTCAAAAAATGCGGAATGCTTCTGTTTGGATTTCATAGCTCATCTTTATTCATCTGGAGTGGTTGAAATGCGTGTATGCTCAAAATAAACAAGAAATTGAAAATATTCGAAATAATATTATTCATCTGAATGTTAAATGTAAGTAGGTAACAACGTGAAGTACTTCTAAAAATAATTCTTATAACGTACAATGAGAATGAAAGTTGTGGAAGTTTGAGCAAGTAATTATAGAATCAGTAAATAAACCAAAATTCTCTCATTATAAATAATACAATAAAACTCAAATTAAGTGGATGAAATCGTTAAATGAATGAAGGAAAATCAAGAATTATTTTATAATTTTCTCTTTCAGCAGCAAATAATGCGTAACAACACAGTTGGACTTTGATGATTCATGTATGAAGAGACTAAGCGTATTTTGTCCGTAATACAAAAGTGAGTTTATATAACGGGTTTGAATTATCAGAAATAATTACTCGTATTGATAAAAAAAGTCATTACATTACAAATTACTTAAGGATATATTAGAAAAAAACTGGAAAACTGGATGAATAAAACTGACTTGTGAAGTTATTTCTTCTTGGCGGTAGGGTGTAGAAAAATACAATTTTTTTTAGACTAGTTACAAGAAAAGAAAAATGTTATCACATTAGAAAGATTTACAGATATAAAAAAAAGGAGAAAACAAAACTTCCGATGGAAATGCTCGAGAATAGGAAAGTTGAAAAAGCGACCCGACAAAATTTTACAACTATAATTTTGTTACTTTTCTGCTATCGGTACTAGCGCCAGGATACAACTCCTGACAATACATTAGCAATAATTTGATGTGTGCCTTGATTTTACCACTCTGATCTCGTAATGATACCAATTTGGAATTGAGAAATTTCTCTCTCGCCTCAATGAACCTTAAGGCATCTGGTAGGGTGAACTCTAAATAGTATCCTAATCCTAATTCCAACAGAATACTCGACATATCATCTACGATGACTCGAGCGAAAAAGTTACTGCCAATGTCGGTCGTGAATTCGTATGTTTCATCATTTTCTTTACGTTTCAACATTAAGGCGATGGTTTCACGAAGTTGTTGATATTCTGCCAGGTCTTTAATAACTCGATCTAATTCCAAACATACTCGGTTCAAATCTGATTTCAGCACCTCATTGACGTACGTTTCGTATTTTTGTAGCTGCTCTGAAATTTGATTTGCGTTCATCTTTGAGCAACTGAAAAAAAAAAAACGTAAAAAGATGTTAGAATAGCCATTCAATGAATATGGTAACCTGATTAAAAATAATATAATTAACGCAATTCTTCGATGTTTCCATTATCATGAAATTAGATTTTGAAACTAAGAATAGGTTATTATTGAGTTTGGCAGTAAACAAAAGTAAACCCAATCTCTTACTTTTTGTATTCCACAATAATGTAAAATGAGAAGAACTTTCAAATCCATTGAGAAGTTTATAGATTGACAACTGGAAATTTTTAATAGATCCAGGGGAATTCATTCGATAATAAAAAGCTCTTGTTTCCAAGAAAATAACATGACTTGAAGCTGTTTCAATTTCTTTGTATTTTCTTACAGATTACTAATTCAAACCATGAAGATCCAGTTTTTCATCCACTGGTGGTACTGCCGAAATGTGTTTCAATTGGTATATCAGATAGTTATACTTACATCGTTTGCGATTCCTGTAATAGTATCCAGAATTCTAGGTAAGATTTTCTGATATTTTATTCTTTTCAATTTTATTGCTACATTTATTAATTTATACAGTAATAGCGAGAGTTCAGAAAATCAAATCAAAAAAGATTTATGGAAAACTGAAAAATATGAAAAATTGATAAGCTTATCTCAACAAATTCAACAAGTTTACCTGAACACGTGACTTGTGTACTAATTCTTGTTCCAGCATCAAATCTCCAGTTTGTTTTCACTTTTCCTCCTTTCGACTTTTTCGGACTTTTTTTTTATAGTAAATAAATGAGGTACAGGTATATTTTTAGTCACCTTTTACCGGTTTTACTCTTGCTAAGCAGTTTTGGAGGACTCTACATTCCGCAATAACAAAGTGAAAAAAAGTTTCATCTGAATTTTATCTTCACAATGTCTTGTGTTTGAATTTATGTACTCTGTATTCTTTTCAAAAAGGAGCGTCTTATGAAAGACCGAATAACATTAAAAACACTTTGATTAAATTCCCCTTCAATCTAATGCTCTTAAAATCCGTTAAAATTCATTTTTTACTCTAAAAAGAATTTACCAAATTCGACGAAGCTTTTTCATCACACTGGACGATTTTCTCCGAGCCTTTTTCTGAACAATCGATTTGCTTTCATCTTCTCTATCGGCATTTAAGTATCTGATTGTCCTTAATGACCAAAAATACACTGACAAATCCATTAATTGATCAATAAAAAATACCTATTCTTCTGGGTCTAACAAGTACAAGAAAGAAGTGTAGAAAAATTATTTAATAATACCTATTCAAATAAATGAGTACCATTATAAATATATTTTAATAATTTTCATTACAAAAAATTAGAATATCACACGTTAAATGATACAAAAATAAATTGAAATGAAGTAGAAAAAAATATGAAATTACAGCACAAAATATTTTTTCTGTAAATGCTGCTCGAAAGCTTTATGGCATTGTCCAAATAAACGATTATCAAGAAAAATTGAGCACATACATATTATGAACAATAAAATGGTAACATTGAATACGGGAGACTAAAATTACACTATGATCCCGGGGGGCTTGAATAGTCGTAACGAAAAAGGCAAGCATAACATATTTCGTCCGCTTTTATTTATTCTTTCGTTTCTTTCTACTTATTTTGATTTGCATTGAATCTTGAAAGCACATTCAAAATCATTTCCTTCCAAGTCTGAAACAAAAATTGATAGAAATAAAATAAAATAGATACAGATCTCAATTTTGATGCATTAACAATCGCCATAGCGTATTTATGGCGAGTTACAGAAAAAGTTACCGTAGGTTTGCAGTGTTCTTCCAACCAACTAAACACACAAGTAGTCAGTTCGCTGAAATTTGAACCGCTGATGCTGTTGAATGTGAGGAAAAGTTCGTCCACTATGCTCTGAAACTGAATAATAAAAACTGAGAATTTTCGAAATTATTTTTGGAAACGTATTTAAAAAGGATCCTTATTCCTTACCACTCGAAATCTTAGATCATCAGAAATTCTGTTCTCTACTTGACCAGACGTCACACGCTGAGCCTTCACCATATCTTCGTAGCTAGTCTTCATTATTCGAAGGGCAACAACCTCTTTTCGTAAGCCATTTCTCTCCTCTTCGTACTTCTGCTTTTGCGTTAGTAAATGCTGTAACAATTTTAATTGTCATTATTTTCTGTTACACCAAAGGACCGTTCACAATGTACTTCTGTTCTTCCTCCAACCAATCACGACAAAGAAAAAGTAATTAAAAATAAAATTTCTTTGTATGATTGTTCAAATAAAAGCAAAAGCGAAAACAGTAGTACATTGTGAATGGTCCCTAATAATAATTGTTTCGAGTTATATTATTTTGAATTTTTCAATTGTTATATAAGTTATAATTAGGGAAACAGTGTATTAATACCCGTCTCAAAAAAGGATTTTGTTTGAAGAAATACTCCTTAATTTTTTTTAAATTGGCAGTAACGTTCCAACAGACCCCTAAAAATCGATTAAATCAAAATTACTGACGTTTTTGTATACATTTCAGCTTGATTTTAACATTACATGGAGAGGGTGAGTGAAAATTAATCTACCCTGGACTGATATTTTCGAAGTAAAAGAAAACTACCTGAATGTAATCGATGGACTTCTGAAGAACGGTGGCTTTACTCAATTTATAGCCTGAATTATCGGTTTGCTGGCAAGCTGGCACTAAGTCTTGCAGAGTAGTGTATCCTTTCTTGATTGCATCTCTCCGCTTCTGTTCGGCCTGCGTGTGAGCTTCTCGTCGTCGTTCTTTGTAGCTATGGGATGATTCTTTCTCTTCGCTATCTTCGTCATCTGAATAAAAAAATAACCATTGAGCTCTCTAAAAATTTAAGATCGTCAAGTTGAACTATTACCTTGAATATAGAAATCTGAAATGCCCTGTGAGTTACGAGAATTACTCTCTTTTCCAGTCTCCGAAAGGGTCATTTTCAGTTCCATGTTCTTGATCATCGACGACGAAGAGTTTTCATCATCCACAGAGTCAGTTTTCATCTTGATGAGAATAAATAATGAGGTAACTACAACGATGAGTGTTCATTCAACAACTCCTCAGGTAAGCTTCATGTGAAATTGAATAGGATTCACTATCTATGGAGAAGTATAACGAACTTTGAACTTTAGAATCACTAAATTCGAAAGAATCTTTTAATCCCAGTCCTCAAGATGGGTCCTTAACCTTGCTCTTCAATCTTATCTTATCATTCGACAGGTTTCAACAAGGCTGCCCAAGGCTCCAATGATTCCCTCTGGACTCGCTTTGTTTCTATTTTAGGAATGTTCTTTTTATAATACGAATGCGTATAAAGTGAAACAGTTTCGTAAAAATTACGTAAAAAAAAAAATTGATTGTTATTTAATTTTATAAATTAAATCGGAATCCAAATCGATGAAATAAAAAAAACATGAATCATTGCAGTTGAGTTTCTGAAGATGACCGATGACCTCCATTGACCTTTATAGTGTATTCACAATAATTTGATGAAACAGCAGATTTTTTATTTTTCCGACGGGGAGGAACAGTGGAACACTCTAATGACTCGATGAACGTGAACGAAACGAGACGAAAGACGTAAAGAAGAAAAAGACAGAGAAAAATGCAAGGAATATGTTTATCTTTGTTTTTTCTTCTCGTTTTACGCGCAGCGCATGCGCAGTGAACTGGCAAGCGTAATGAGTGGGAGAGAGAAAATATAATTCTTTCTCTGTCTTTTGCTTCGTTCAGTGGCAAGGTCTATTTACTCTCTACAGGTTAGCTCGATCGCCAGGCGCAAACTGGAATGTGACGTCACCGCAGTACTTTTTCCATTTAAGTACGTGTAAATTTTTGAAAATTTTGACAAAAAAAAGTAATTACATATTCGAAATCTGCGTGAAAAAATAAGGGGGGGTCTTCATTAGAAATTTTTTTCCATCTCCCTTTTTTTCTACAAAAAAACTAATTTTAAAATAATACGTGTGTATTTTAAATGGGACGCGTGAAAAAAAGTACTGCGGTGACGTAAATGTGTTGAGGGTTGCGTTCGGATCGAGCTAACCTGTAGAGTAAAAAGACCTTGGTTCAGTGGCTTCGTTGCGTTCTTATCGTTATATCGGATATCGGTGATTGCTTGCGGTGAGTGTTCCAGTTAAATGGTTGGAAGAGAAGGAGGAGAAATCACCACATGTGACAGTCACATTCGTCTCCACTCGCCGTTTTTACTCTCCTTGCATTGTCACTTAAATTTGAAATCGACATTCGACAAAATTCACTTTAAATTTATGCAAATGACGATCGTGACTGTCTGAAATGGATTATTTTCGTCGGTGAAATATGTCTTGAAATTGAAAACAGATGAAAACGTTCTTACGTCTTGGTGACATAAGAGTATGTAATCTATCACACTTCTCGTGAAGAAATGCAAGTTTGTTATCGGTATTACTTACCAAATATTGTGCAATAAAAGAGTAAATAAATCCGTGCAAAAGTTGTGATCAATTTTCGCCCCAGGTAAGTGATTCATTCTAATTTATCACCGATGAAGGTAAAGATATTGCACAATTTTTGCTCAGTAATGATTCTGTGTTCAACATTTATAGTAAAGATGTTTTACTGTCCGGCCAATGTTTCTTTATTCGATATTTGGGTGAACAAGGGAACTTCACAATGTTTTATGGACACAATCACAAATGCATTTCTCTTGACGTATCTGCTGGTGTTCGGCTTATGGGAGCTGTGGATGTATCGCAAGTATGGAACCCCACAATCGTTCGACAATCTACCAAAGTCAAAGTTATATTTGTTGCAATTATTCATCACCTACTTTCTGAGTGTGTTGGCGATCGTTAGATTTTTCGTGCAGCTGAATTATGTCTACAATGGACAGGTCTATGGCTTCATGGTAAGATGATACTCCTTTCTTTCGAGCTCGATTTGAATGTAATAGTGTCTACTAATCTTGATAGTAAAATCTGAATGATCGATTTCAAACAATAATTGAGAATTTTTCTCTCAATGTACTTGAGGTATCTCAATGATGATCTGATCAACTTGATTAAAAAAAATTTTCATTCATGACAGGTAGGTAGTCCAGATTTTTTTTTTTGATAAATCACTAGTAATCGATAACAATGTATGACATTATCATTGGACAGTTGGTTTCATCATTATTATGCTATATTTATTTATTTTTTTTGACAAACATTTTATTTAATACTTTTTTTTACATTTTAAAAAAAAAAGCTTCTATGAACGTGAGCTTGACAGTAATTTGAGGAGATATTTTGTCCCTCCGTATATCTAGTTTTTCATCTTCAATTTTAGGGCGAACTATTTTGATTTGAGTGATTTCAAAAAGGAAATGAATTATTTTTATTTTATATGATTTAAAGAAGTCATTATTAACAATCTTTCGTTTTCTTAGCACTTTTGTTTTCGATAAGGTGTTGTACAGAAATTCTAAAATCGTTTATTGCTAAAAACAACATAATATTCATGATGAAATTTGGTATAGAAAAAGCAACTGCTGGAGATTATGAATAATCGATAAACACGTAGCATAGAGTGTAGTGATCCTTTTTAGTTGTTTCGAAGAGTATTTGTTTGTTATAACGGTGTTGGTGCATTAAAGTGTAATGGTGAAGATCTGAAACTCGATAATCGTCATTTTTAATTTATTTCAGGTCATAGCAGCGGCGGTACCTGTCATAATTTTCCCGTTTTCAGCATATTTAATCAAAGTTGAACGTTATAATATGTTACCAACTGCTCCTGGTCGAGGACACAGTGTAACTTTATTGTTATTCTGGACATTTTTGTTTGCTGCTGAGAATATGGCGTTCATGAATCTACGTCGTGACGATTGGTGGTTCCATATGAAAACGTGAGAGATTAATTTTTTTGTATGGTAAAATTTAAAACAATTCGCTCCTATTCTTCTCTTCCCCAAACACCACATTCAAGTTGGATTTTTGTTTTGAGAATATTAGTCTGTTTTTTAGTTGTAGTTGAAACTTTGTGAGTTGTAATATTCTTTGTAATGATAGAGATGATAATTTTTGATAAGTCGACTCGTATTCAGTAGATTTTGTACACTAAACCTAGCTATTGTTTTTTGTCTAGTATACATGTCAGTCCTCTCCGAAAGTACTTGAAAATAATTGTAAAAAATTACACGTGACAGGAAATGAAGAAAATGATACGATTTTTTTAGACAGTTTTTAACAGAAAATGTACGATATTCAAATGTTTATTCATCGAGTCATTTTAAAGTTGTTCGATAACTGTCGCTCCGTGAGGAAATGTCTGCATTTCAAGTGTTTTGCATTTCAAGTCTTATGAGACGAACTTCGAAAAACTCAAAAATTTATTTATTAGTAACCGTTCTTTTTTCGTTATTTTTTCCTGCTGTCAGATTTCATTTAAACTTTCTTGATTTTTGTGATTTGACTTCTAATTCTGTTTTTTTTTTTTTTTTTTTTTTTGATTTTTCAGAACACCAGCTAAAATTGAAATGGCGTTATTTATTACTCGATACGTTTGTTGTTTATTAGCTTTTGTTTTAGGATTACGAGCTCCCGGAATCATGACTTCTCGAGATTATTTTAATCTCAATCAAGCCAATGACCGAAATCCGGAGGTAAATTTTCCAATAATTCAGTTCCTTGTATTCATTCTTCAAGTTACTCAAAATATTGTCTTTCTCCTTTTTTTTTTTTTCAGAACGGAAGAACTCAAGAAGAAACATCTACGTGGCAAAGTGCTTGGAAAAAAATGCGGATGTTAGGTCCCTTCTTGTGGCCCAAAAAAAGCTGTAATCTGCAGTTCAGAGTTATTTTGTGTGTTATAATGTTATTGAGTGGACGCTTAATTAACGTTCTTACTCCTATTTACAGTAAATTAATCGGTAAGTAATCGATTTTGCACAGTCTGTTCCTTTTTGACCTTTTCTTGTAATGAAATTTACATCAACAGTGAACAGTATGACTGGTGATAAACCTGATTTTCGTTGGGACTACGTATTAATCTTTGTCGGAGTTAAATTTCTACAAGGCGGTGGAACCGGCAGTATGGGTTTGTTAAACAATCTACGTTCGTTTCTCTGGATCAAAGTGCAACAATATACTACCAGAGAAGTCAAGGTGAGCAAATATTTTATTTTTTGATAGTTATTTTTACAGTCTCTGATAGTATAAAATCTGAAATCCCTTCGAATTGAAAATAAATAAAAATGAAGTCCAACAAAGAACTTCAACTAAAATTCTCGACGCGTATCACCTACCTACATTTGAATGAGTTTTTTGTTTTGGTTCTTATTGCGTCTACTGCAAAAAAAAGGTTTTTTGTAAATTATAAACGCTGTCAATCAGCTGATACAAAATATGTGTAGATATCATATTTTACATTATGACAATGAAAAGTGAGTCTGCGAAGCAATTAAGGAACGAAGTCAGTTCGTCTTTTGAAAATATTTGTATGAATAGAATCTTTGACTAAAATATAATCTTTTGAAATCCAGTTTTCGTTAAAGGTCTTAGCATTTGTGTTATTTAATTTGAATTCGAAATTTCAATAGCTTCGTTGCGTTTTACATACACCTGTTCCAGTTTGAAAATGATCTTATGAGAGGAATATGTACATCTTGATCCTGTAAAAATCATTGTATTAATTGCTTTTCACTTTAGAAATATGTAAATGAATTTTAACGATTTTTTTGATGTGTCAACATCTTTATTTTTTCTCTCATCACTTACACAGCTCGAACTCTTTCGTCACTTACATAGTCTCAGTTTGAAGTGGCATTTGAGTCGAAAAACTGGAGAAGTGTTACGTATCATGGATCGCGGAACTGATTCTATCAACGGTTTGCTGAGTTTGATTCTTTTCCAAATAATTCCTACATTCTTGGATATCATCATCGCCATTATGTACTTCGTTACCTTTTTCGGCGGCTGGTTTGGTTTAATTATTTTTGTTACCATGGCATTGTATTTAAGTAAGCTTTCACAATGTGCTATTTCTATTATAAGTTTTTTATACGACTTATAATAAGATTTTAATATTTAAACAGCTTTTACCATTTACATTACCGAGTGGCGTACTAAGTATCAGAGACGTATGAATCAAGCCGACAATAAAGCCAAGGCGAGAAGCGTTGACTCGTTATTGAATTTCGAAACGGTCAAGTACTACGGAGCTGAAGAATACGAAGTGGAGCAGTACAAGGAAGCTATTTTAATTTATCAAGTACGTCATCGTCAATACGAAATTAGATAGGTACCATACCCTAATTTTACAAAACTTAAAGTACTCATCATCAGCCTACGATTACCACGAGTGGTCACACAAGTCCTAATTTATAGTTGCAATGGAAGTTTGTGCATTTTAGGTTTAACATGTCTGTTTTGTATCATTGTTGGAAAAAGCTGATACTGCTAATATTATGTCGTTCTTCGAGCACCACCTATTAAATAATGAAGCTCTCATAAAATTAGTTCAGAGTTTACCTCACTAGTAAATCATTTCAGTTTTTTTAATCAATTTTAAAGTGAAAAGCAATAGCTATCCACTTTGTGAGGAGAATTACTTTTTTTGTTTTGTGTGAATTGATTGAATTTTATCAAAATTTCCGTATTTTCAAATCGGGATTTCGGTCTTTACTTCTATATATATATTCGATTTTTTTCCATGTCGATCAGGTACCGTTAAAGTTGAATTTTATTCGAACCATAATTCTTACTCCTCATTCATTTATGTGGGTGCTTATTTGGAATTCTTTCACGAGTGACTAAATTTTATCTTGTTTCTTGTGATCAAAGGTAAGCCGCAAATTTTGAGCAGATATGTCAACTGTTTTTTATAGTATATTTACATTTTTTGAGAAATTTAGCTACCCCCTTCGATTAACTCATTTTCGAACTCTTTCTCAACATTATCTTATCGCAATTTTTTGAATTCAACTCATATCGCTCATTTAATTCAACAACGTCACAACTCAAAAAATCATAATTTTTGAGTTGAATTTATGGAAAAAATTTTTTTTATGTCTGCTTTAAGATGGTATAACTTTTCAAGAAAATTTAAAATTTTGAGATGTGACGTTGTTGAGCGATATTTGTGATTTGTCTTTCCATACTGCCCATGTCTTTAGAATCGATAATTCGATATAATGAATTTTTCACACATTTAGGATGAACAATGGATGAGCTCGGCGTCCTTAAATATTTTGAATTCGATTCAGAATATAACGATTTGCGTTGGTCTCCTCGGAGGATCCTTACTGTGCGTCTACGAGGTCGTTGAAACCAAATCGTTGACTGTTGGAGATTACGTTCTATTTGCGTCTTATTTGACCCAACTATACATGCCACTGAATTGGTTTGGCACCTTTTATCGGTAATACTCCACCATTCAATCTTGTCATTGTTATTATTTAGATATTTATTTTTTCGAATGAACGTTCTAAGTTTTTGTGTATTTTAAAAAGTTCTAATAACTTGGTTTTTTTTTTGGTTTTTTTTTATGTAAAAAAAAAACAAATCTCAATCTCTCTTCGAATGGGTTCGCAAGGATTGAAACGATACTTTTAGGTTTAAGAATTCATAATATTCTGTTAAGATGACCTTCTTTTCTTTTTGTTTTGTTGCAGACAAATACAAAACAGTTTTGTTGATATGGAAAATATGTTTGACTTGCTGTCTGAGGAACCAGAAGTAATTGATTCTCCTTCGGCATCGCCTCTGACTATTACGAATGGTGAAGTGGAATTCCGTAATGTCGCATTTTCTTACATCCCGGAGAGGCCTGTCCTGAAAAATTTATCGTTCAAAGTCGATCCGGGCAAAACGATTGCATTGGTAAGAATTTCTTTTTCGTTTTCAAATTGCGAATAATAGTCGACACCGTATCATACTTCAAGTCAATTTTTCCTTTTTCATTTTCGCTTTGTTTAATATTATTTTCCTTCTTTCCGTTAGACTCTTATAGAAGAGCATATATTTTTAGTTTTTTTTTTTTTTTTTTTTCGAACATAGTTTGTTAATTTCATTCTCGACACAATTTTAGTACCACGAAAAACAACAAGAATGGGTTTTTAAATGTTCGATTCTTGTTTTTTTATTTTTATTAAAACCATTTTTATTTTTTAATCGAATTTTTGTTTTTCAACTCATTCGTTTATTCGGAGTATTGATGTATTGATTTGCAGGTCGGTCCATCAGGAAGTGGTAAAACGACGATTATTCGACTTCTATTCAGATTTTACGAAGTTAATTCAGGCTACATTTTGATCGATGGTCAGAATATTCAAATGGTGACGCAAAAAAGCTTACGTAAAGCTATCGGAGTCGTACCGCAGGATACTGTGCTATTTAACAACACAATCGAGTAAGAAATTGATTTTTATTGACTTTTTAGACGAATGTGTGACGTTAAACTCGAGTATAATTTTAATTTCATTTTCATTTTGATGATTTTAAAATTGAGTTTCCCAAAAATATGTGTCGGATGTGTGTTTTTTTTTTTCTTTTTGAAACATTTGATGTATTTTGAAAATATCGACAGTTTGATTTTTTGTTTTTTTGTTTATATGTACTTGTTCGTTTTTAGGTATAATATTCAGTATGGACGGCCGGGTGCATCGCATTCAGAGATGGTAAATGCTGCTGAAAATGCTGATATACATGAAAGAATATTGACTTTTCCTGATAAATACGACACGCAGGTGTGTATCTGTGTAGAAGAATGAAGTGATACTTATTCAACGATCGTATTTAATCGAATTTTTTTTTGTTTTTTCTTTTCAGGTCGGCGAAAGAGGACTGAAATTAAGTGGTGGTGAAAAACAACGAGTTGCCATCGCTCGAACCATTCTGAAATCGCCGCTTATTGTTTTACTGGACGAAGCGACCAGTTCGTTAGATACTCTGTCTGAAAGACACATTCAAGTAAGTATATTTTTTCATCTCTCCGCAGTCCTTATAATTTACCGATGTATAAATTACCGGGGGTCGTATGATTGAATAATTTCAAACAAGAATAATAACTGAAGAGTCTGATTCCGAAAAGTACTAAGTGTATTTTTGTGATGAGAAATTATGCCTGTAAAAATGTGTCATCCAATTTCTCTTACAAACATGGTATGCGTTTTGCTGGTTTTGCGTCCACCCAAAAGTTGCGTTTAGCACATTTTGAAATTGGGTCATAGTTGTATTTTTGCTGGTTTTAGTTGGTTTTTTTGCCTGTTTTCAATTTTACCCTTCGCCCTTTTTGGAATCGGACTCTACAATCATAATTAGAAATATTTTTAGGTTAATGCTTTCGTCTTCATGCGCACTCCAGCACTCCAGTTTATTAAACATCTCTGCTCCCGGATTGAGTTAGATTTTAGACGAAAGCATTTGAAAAACAAAAAGTTGATTTAAAAATATGTATTGAGTTGATGAAATCTAAAACTGGGTGTAAATAATGGAAATTGCCTATCACGATGCAAAAATAAGTATATGGCATCGAAGTTTTTCTCTGATTTTGCCGACTTATCGCTTAATCTTCTAATTTTGTTTACTGAAAAATATTACTGGGAGAGTGCGGAAAGCCCCTATCTCCGTATCGATTAGCTCCTGTTACTAACTGATGTCTTATTGCAGGCTGCCCTGACCAGAATCTGTAATAATAGAACAACGATCATCGTTGCACACAGACTGTCAACTATAATTCACGCCGATGAGATTTTGGTGCTAAGAAATGGTGAAATATTCGAACGCGGAAGGTATAAGCATGTTATTCTTATATTTGATTGTAAAAATGGAACATTTACCACGAGCGCCCATTTAGTATTCAAATTTGAAACTATAATGAACCTACACTGTCGGTCCCGTTCAAATGCCTTTAGTTTATTCTGATTCTAAAGAAAAATCCGTAGTAGTAAATCAGTGCAATGCGGGTTTCTTTATAAAATATGATTGATCAAGAATTTCTAAAAAAAACGTGTGAAGGAACTGAAAGATATGAACAAAGCTATCATTTATATTTTTATAATACGTACATAATTGGGACAACAATAATTGTTTTTAGAAATTGCGCTCTTCAAATTAGCTGACAGTTGAAATAATTTTTTTTTTCTTCCCATTTCAGACATCAAGAGCTTATAAACTCGAACGGTCTTTATGCGACCATGTGGCAACAGCAATTGGAAAATGATCGATCAAATGATGCCGCTGTAGCAGAACAAACAACAACTGAATAATGATTGTGATAATGCGGTGGATAACTACGATTGATTCTAATCTAACGTAATATCGATTAACTTTTTCGGCTGCAAATTCGTATCGAAAGTATGTGCAAGGCAATTGAACTTAATCTTTAATTTTCTATCCCTTTTCATTTTTCTTTTTGCATTATGCACCGCATCTTTATTGTCGAATATTGCGTTTGATTTCGTTCTGTGGATTCGTTTAATTTATTCGGAAGGGTAACGACAAGAACTTGTGAATCAAAAATATTCGTGTAGGGTCAAGGGTTAACTTTGTTTCGTTTACTTTGTATTAGGTGTTTTCTTATTATTTATTCATTTTGTACTTTTATTATTGTAATTTTTGTTCTAATACGTGTGATATAGTTTTAGTTTTTCTTCCTCAACTGTTGAGGAACTAATTTTTATAATATCGTTATTTTAAAATTCAAGTCCCACCTTAAATAGAAGCTAGTGATCATTCCGCAGTAAATTAAAGTTGCTGGGAGAACAATCATTTAAATTTATGAGAGTCCACTGTTGCTTTTCTTCCAAACGATCAGAATGAAGAAAAAATTATAGAAAATATGATTTCTCAGTAAGATTGGTTCAAGTAAAAGCAAAAGTATATTTTGAGCCGGTTCTATTTTCTAAATCATACGAGTAACTTTTTCTTATTCATAACTTGAAACGAATTTCTTATTTTACCTTAGCTCCACTCCTCAAATCAAGCTGGACAATTATGCATAGATGCAGCTTTCTGAACCATACTGGAGTCGAAAATCTTAGTTTATGTTAACTAGGTGGTAGGGTCATGGGTTCAGGGTTGAGCTAAATTGGATTGATTTTTTCTATCGGTATATTTGTATGCGAGATTTGTAGTAGAATTGTACAGGACTTTTCATTGTGATCTTATTTCAACGTTCTTACTCATCAAGCAATATACTGTCCCAACAATAGCCCAATTTTATGTATTTTTCATCAAATACAATATTATACTTATGATGACACAATAAAAAAACTATTCATGTTTCTGTAATTAAATATTCTTATTGTCAGTATTATTATGTTTTTCAATCATTGGCTTCGATTCATAGTGAATAGTAGACATTCGCCTTCGAAGTAAGTCTGTTATTTGTACCTCTATGTGATCGAGTGAAATTTAATAAATTTTTGTTTCAGATGACATGATGGAAGCGGTTTTGCTGCGGTTTCTTCAAAGTTTGAGTATTCACTTTCCAGTTGCCTTTCGGAACATAATAGCCAGATGGAAGATAGGTAATTATTTTGTGTAGCTTTATAATTTATTATTTTTTTATCTCATTACTGTCGCATTATTTCATAATCCATGTAAAGCCAGTTGAAAATTTTCAATTTTTATCCTGCAGCTTGTTCTTTGTTTATTTTTTTACCTAAAAAAAAATGTTTTTCGAGATTAGCACTGGTATGGTGGTTTTCGAGGTCGCTGAACACATATCTGGAAGCCATTTGTGGCGGCGGCTCTCGCCGAGCGAGATATGACCAAAAACAGAAGAAGAAGAATGGTCGAAAATTGGTCTAAATCGCGACGGAGAGTAAAAATGGCTGCAGATTCGGATTCAGCGTGATGAACTACATTCTGTGTATTCAAAATTTGGTGTTCTTCACTTAGTTTTTAGTCTCTTTATTTGTATCTTTATGTGATCCACTAAAATTTAATACATTTTTGTTTCAGCTGAAATGTGGGAAGCTGTTTTGGGTCCAGTCAAAAGACTCGATCGATATGCACGATTGACTCCGCGTATAACAACACACTTTTGCCCTACACGAATGAAGTACCAATGTTGAAGATCCAGTCTAAAAACCATCTTCTCGAAAAATATTTCGTATCAGTCAAGATTTATTGTAATAATTATACATTCAAAACTTGTATTTGCCAATTTTCTCCCCATACATGTGAAACCTATCTGTGTAAAATATTTATTTTTCTTTGAAAATGAATAAATAAAAACTAATCGTGAATATGGCTAAAATTCTTTCATTTACGAGCAAGCAAAGTAACTCACTGAAAAATTGGATGAAAAAAATGAAAATTTATGTTTTGTGTTGAAAAAATACGAAAAATATTCGTGAATATGGAAGAAAATCAACCTCAGCGCCCTCCATACTCATCTATGAGAAAAGTTGGAGACTGATATTTCGCTTTAAAGTTTTCAGATTTCAGCTGCCATAATTCATCAACTTCCTGAATATTTCTAATTAGATTTTAGGTCGTTGGCTGGATTCCAGCTGTCTCAATTTTCGTCCAGTTGTCTCAATTTTCGGCTGGATGTCTCATTTTCCGTCCAGCTGTCTCAAATTTCGTCCAGCTGTCTCGGAATTTACAATTAGTTCACGTATCCCCCACGTTTTCTATTTTCAAATATTTTCGAATTTAGTTCCAGTACCCCACCACATGCTCCATTTTCGAATTTAGTTCCAGTACCCCCCCACATGCTCCATTTTCGAATTTAGCTCCAGTACCCCCCCACATGTTCCATTTTCGAATTTAGTTCCAGTACCCCCCCACATGCTCCATTTTCGAATTTAGTTCCAGTACCCCCCCACATGCTCCATTTTCGAATTTAGTTTCAGTACCACCTACATGCTCCATTTTCAAATATTTTGTAATTTAGTTCACGTACCCCCCCCCCCACGTATTCCCTTTTCAAATATTTTTGAATTTAGTAACACATACCCCCCCACGTATTCCCTTTTCAAATATTTTTGAATTTAGTAACACATACCCCCCCACGTATTCCCTTTTCAAATATTTTTGAATTTAGTAACACGTACCCCCCCACGTATTCCCTTTAAATTTAGTAACACGTACCCCCCCCACGTGTTCCCTTTTCAAATATTGAATTTAGTAACACGTACTCCCCCATGTGTTCCCTTTAAATTCAGTAACACGCACCCCCCCACATGTTCCCTTTTCAAATGTTGAATTTAGTAACTCGTACCCCCCCACGTGTTCCCTTTTCGAATATTGAATTTAGTAAAACGTACCCCCCCTCGTGTTCCCTTTTCGAATATCGAATTTAGCAACACGTATCCCCCCACGTATTCCCTTTAAATTCAGTAACACGTACCCCCCCACATGTTCCCTTTTCGAATGTTGAATTTAGTAACTCGTACCCCCCCACGTGTTCCCTTTTCGAATATTGAATTTAGTAAAACGTACCCCCCCTCGTGTTCCCTTTTCAAATATCGAATTTAGTTACACGCACCCCCCCACGTATTCCCTTTAAATTTAGTAACACGTACCCCCCCACGTGTTCCCTTTTCAAATATTGAATTTAGTAACACGTACTCCCCCACGTGTTCCCTTTAAATTCAGTAACACGTACCCCCCCACATGTTCCCTTTTCGAATGTTGAATTTAGTAACTCGTACCCCCCCACGTGTTCCCTTTTCGAATATTGAATTTAGTAAAACGTACCCCCCCTCGTGTTCCCTTTTCAAATATCGAATTTAGTTACACGTACCCCCCCACGTATTCCCTTTAAATTTAGTAACACGTACTCCACCACGTGTTCCCTTTTCGAATGTTGAATTTAGTAACACGTACCCCCTCACGTGTTCCCTTTTCAAATATCGAATTTAGTAACACGTACTCCCCCACGTGTTCCCTTTTCAAATATCGAATTTAGTTACACGTACCCCCCCACGTATTCCCTTTAAATTTAGTAACACGTACTCCCCCACGTGTTCCCTTTTCGAATGTTGAATTTAGTAACACGTACCCCCTCACGTGTTCCCTTTTCAAATATCGAATTTAGTAACACGTACTCCCCCACGTGTTCCCTTTTCAAATATTGAATTTAGTAACACGTACTCCCCCACGTGTTCCCTTTTCGAATATTGAATTTAGTAAAACGTACCCCCCCTCGTGTTCCCTTTTCAAATATCGAATTTAGTTACACGTACCCCCCCACGTATTCCCTTTAAATTTAGTAACACGTACCCCCCCACGTGTTCCCTTTTCAAATATTGAATTTAGTTACACGTACCCCCCCACGTATTCCCTTTAAATTTAGCAACACGTACTCCCCCACGTGTTCCCTTTAAATTCAGTAACACGTACCCCCCCACGTATTCCCTTTTCAAATATTTTTGAATTTAGTAACACATACCCCCCCACGTATTCCCTTTTCAAATATTTTTGAATTTAGTAACACGTACCCCCCCACGTATTCCCTTTAAATTTAGTAACACGTACCCCCCCCACGTGTTCCCTTTTCAAATATTGAATTTAGTAACACGTACTCCCCCACGTGTTCCCTTTAAATTCAGTAACACGCACCCCCCCACATGTTCCCTTTTCAAATGTTGAATTTAGTAACTCGTACCCCCCCACGTGTTCCCTTTTCGAATATTGAATTTAGTAAAACGTACCCCCCCTCGTGTTCCCTTTTCGAATATCGAATTTAGCAACACGTATCCCCCCACGTATTCCCTTTAAATTCAGTAACACGTACCCCCCCACATGTTCCCTTTTCGAATGTTGAATTTAGTAACTCGTACCCCCCCACGTGTTCCCTTTTCGAATATTGAATTTAGTAAAACGTACCCCCCCTCGTGTTCCCTTTTCAAATATCGAATTTAGTTACACGCACCCCCCCACGTATTCCCTTTAAATTTAGTAACACGTACCCCCCCACGTGTTCCCTTTTCAAATATTGAATTTAGTAACACGTACTCCCCCACGTGTTCCCTTTAAATTCAGTAACACGTACCCCCCCACATGTTCCCTTTTCGAATGTTGAATTTAGTAACTCGTACCCCCCCACGTGTTCCCTTTTCGAATATTGAATTTAGTAAAACGTACCCCCCCTCGTGTTCCCTTTTCAAATATCGAATTTAGTTACACGTACCCCCCCACGTATTCCCTTTAAATTTAGTAACACGTACTCCACCACGTGTTCCCTTTTCGAATGTTGAATTTAGTAACACGTACCCCCTCACGTGTTCCCTTTTCAAATATCGAATTTAGTAACACGTACTCCCCCACGTGTTCCCTTTTCGAATATCGAATTTAGCAACACGTATCCCCCCACGTATTCCCTTTAAATTCAGTAACACGTACCCCCCCACATGTTCCCTTTTCGAATGTTGAATTTAGTAACTCGTACCCCCCCACGTGTTCCCTTTTCGAATATTGAATTTAGTAAAACGTACCCCCCCTCGTGTTCCCTTTTCAAATATCGAATTTAGTTACACGCACCCCCCCACGTATTCCCTTTAAATTTAGTAACACGTACCCCCCCACGTGTTCCCTTTTCAAATATTGAATTTAGTAACACGTACTCCCCCACGTGTTCCCTTTAAATTCAGTAACACGTACCCCCCCACATGTTCCCTTTTCGAATGTTGAATTTAGTAACTCGTACCCCCCCACGTGTTCCCTTTTCGAATATTGAATTTAGTAAAACGTACCCCCCCTCGTGTTCCCTTTTCAAATATCGAATTTAGTTACACGTACCCCCCCACGTATTCCCTTTAAATTTAGTAACACGTACTCCACCACGTGTTCCCTTTTCGAATGTTGAATTTAGTAACACGTACCCCCTCACGTGTTCCCTTTTCAAATATCGAATTTAGTAACACGTACTCCCCCACGTGTTCCCTTTTCAAATATCGAATTTAGTTACACGTACCCCCCCACGTATTCCCTTTAAATTTAGTAACACGTACTCCCCCACGTGTTCCCTTTTCGAATGTTGAATTTAGTAACACGTACCCCCTCACGTGTTCCCTTTTCAAATATCGAATTTAGTAACACGTACTCCCCCACGTGTTCCCTTTTCAAATATTGAATTTAGTAACACGTACTCCCCCACGTGTTCCCTTTTCGAATATTGAATTTAGTAAAACGTACCCCCCCTCGTGTTCCCTTTTCAAATATCGAATTTAGTTACACGTACCCCCCCACGTATTCCCTTTAAATTTAGTAACACGTACCCCCCCACGTGTTCCCTTTTCAAATATTGAATTTAGTTACACGTACCCCCCCACGTATTCCCTTTAAATTTAGCAACACGTACTCCCCCACGTGTTCCCTTTAAATTCAGTAACACGTACCCCCCCACGTATTCCCTTTTCAAATATTTTTGAATTTAGTAACACATACCCCCCCACGTATTCCCTTTTCAAATATTTTTGAATTTAGTAACACGTACCCCCCCACGTATTCCCTTTAAATTTAGTAACACGTACCCCCCCCACGTGTTCCCTTTTCAAATATTGAATTTAGTAACACGTACTCCCCCACGTGTTCCCTTTAAATTCAGTAACACGCACCCCCCCACATGTTCCCTTTTCAAATGTTGAATTTAGTAACTCGTACCCCCCCACGTGTTCCCTTTTCGAATATTGAATTTAGTAAAACGTACCCCCCCTCGTGTTCCCTTTTCGAATATCGAATTTAGCAACACGTATCCCCCCACGTATTCCCTTTAAATTCAGTAACACGTACCCCCCCACATGTTCCCTTTTCGAATGTTGAATTTAGTAACTCGTACCCCCCCACGTGTTCCCTTTTCGAATATTGAATTTAGTAAAACGTACCCCCCCTCGTGTTCCCTTTTCAAATATCGAATTTAGTTACACGCACCCCCCCACGTATTCCCTTTAAATTTAGTAACACGTACCCCCCCACGTGTTCCCTTTTCAAATATTGAATTTAGTAACACGTACTCCCCCACGTGTTCCCTTTAAATTCAGTAACACGTACCCCCCCACATGTTCCCTTTTCGAATGTTGAATTTAGTAACTCGTACCCCCCCACGTGTTCCCTTTTCGAATATTGAATTTAGTAAAACGTACCCCCCCTCGTGTTCCCTTTTCAAATATCGAATTTAGTTACACGTACCCCCCCACGTATTCCCTTTAAATTTAGTAACACGTACTCCACCACGTGTTCCCTTTTCGAATGTTGAATTTAGTAACACGTACCCCCTCACGTGTTCCCTTTTCAAATATCGAATTTAGTAACACGTACTCCCCCACGTGTTCCCTTTTCAAATATTGAATTTAGTAACACGTACTCCCCCACGTGTTCCCTTTTCGAATATTGAATTTAGTAAAACGTACCCCCCCTCGTGTTCCCTTTTCAAATATCGAATTTAGTTACACGTACCCCCCCACGTATTCCCTTTAAATTTAGTAACACGTACTCCCCCACGTGTTCCCTTTTCAAATGTTGAATTTAGTAACACGTACCCCCTCACGTGTTCCCTTTTCAAATATCGAATTTAGTAACACGTACTCCCCCACGTGTTCCCTTTTCAAATATTGAATTTAGTAACACGTACTCCCCCACGTGTTCCCTTTTCGAATATTGAATTTAGTAAAACGTACCCCCCCTCGTGTTCCCTTTTCAAATATCGAATTTAGTTACACGTACCCCCCCACGTATTCCCTTTAAATTTAGTAACACGTACCCCCCCACGTGTTCCCTTTTCAAATATTGAATTTAGTTACACGTACCCCCCCACGTATTCCCTTTAAATTTAGCAACACGTACTCCCCCACGTGTTCCCTTTAAATTCAGTAACACGTACCCCCCCACATGTTCCCTTTTCGAATGTTGAATTTAGTAACACGTACCCCCTCACGTGTTCCCTTTTCAAATATCGAATTTAGTAACACGTACTCCCCCACGTGTTCCCTTTTCAAATATCGAATTTAGTTACACGTACCCCCCCACGTATTCCCTTTAAATTTAGTAACACGTACTCCCCCACGTGTTCCCTTTTCGAATGTTGAATTTAGTAACACGTACCCCCTCACGTGTTCCCTTTTCAAATATCGAATTTAGTAACACGTACTCCCCCACGTGTTCCCTTTTCAAATATTGAATTTAGTAACACGTACTCCCCCACGTGTTCCCTTTTCAAATATTGAATTTAGTAACACGTACTCCCCCACGTGTTCCCTTTTCAAATATCGAATTTAGTTACACGTACCCCCCCACGTATTCCCTTTAAATTTAGTAACACGTACTCCCCCACGTGTTCCCTTTTCGAATGTTGAATTTAGTAACACGTACCCCCTCACGTGTTCCCTTTTCAAATATCGAATTTAGTAACACGTACTCCCCCACGTGTTCCCTTTTCAAATATTGAATTTAGTAACACGTACTCCCCCACGTGTTCCCTTTTCAAATATTGAATTTAGTAACACGTACTCCCCCACGTGTTCCCTTTTCGAATATTGAATTTAGTAAAACGTACCCCCCCTCGTGTTCCCTTTTCAAATATCGAATTTAGTTACACGTACCCCCCCACGTATTCCCTTTAAATTTAGTAACACGTACCCCCCCACGTGTTCCCTTTTCAAATATTGAATTTAGTTACACGTACCCCCCCACGTATTCCCTTTAAATTTAGCAACACGTACTCCCCCACGTGTTCCCTTTAAATTCAGTAACACGTACCCCCCCACATGTTCCCTTTTCGAATGTTGAATTTAGTAACTCGTACCCCCCCACGTGTTCCCTTTTCGAATATCGAATTTAGTTACACATACCCCCCCACGTATTCCCTTTAAATTTAGTAACACGTACTACCCCATGTGTTCCCTTTTCGAATGTTGAATTTAGTAACACGTACCCCCTCACGTGTTCCCTTTTCAAATATCGAATTTAGTAACACGTACTCCCCCACGTGTTCCCTTTTCAAATATTGAATTTAGTAACACGTACTCCCCCACGTGTTCCCTTTTCGAATATTGAATTTAGTAACACGTACTCCCCCACGTGTTCCCTTTTCAAATATCGAATTTAGTTACACGTACCCCCCCACGTATTCCCTTTAAATTTAGTAACACGTACTCCCCCACGTGTTCCCTTTTCAAATGTTGAATTTAGTAACACGTACCCCCTCACGTGTTCCCTTTTCAAATATCGAATTTAGTAACACGTACTCCCCCACGTGTTCCCTTTTCAAATATTGAATTTAGTAACACGTACTCCCCCACGTGTTCCCTTTTCGAATATTGAATTTAGTAAAACGTACCCCCCCTCGTGTTCCCTTTTCAAATATCGAATTTAGTTACACGTACCCCCCCACGTATTCCCTTTAAATTTAGTAACACGTACCCCCCCACGTGTTCCCTTTTCAAATATTGAATTTAGTTACACGTACCCCCCCACGTATTCCCTTTAAATTTAGCAACACGTACTCCCCCACGTGTTCCCTTTAAATTCAGTAACACGTACCCCCCCACATGTTCCCTTTTCGAATGTTGAATTTAGTAACACGTACCCCCTCACGTGTTCCCTTTTCAAATATCGAATTTAGTAACACGTACTCCCCCACGTGTTCCCTTTTCAAATATCGAATTTAGTTACACGTACCCCCCCACGTATTCCCTTTAAATTTAGTATCACGTACTCCCCCACGTGTTCCCTTTTCGAATGTTGAATTTAGTAACACGTACCCCCTCACGTGTTCCCTTTTCAAATATCGAATTTAGTAACACGTACTCCCCCACGTGTTCCCTTTTCAAATATTGAATTTAGTAACACGTACTCCCCCACGTGTTCCCTTTTCAAATATTGAATTTAGTAACACGTACTCCCCCACGTGTTCCCTTTTCAAATATCGAATTTAGTTACACGTACCCCCCCACGTATTCCCTTTAAATTTAGTAACACGTACTCCCCCACGTGTTCCCTTTTCGAATGTTGAATTTAGTAACACGTACCCCCTCACGTGTTCCCTTTTCAAATATCGAATTTAGTAACACGTACTCCCCCACGTGTTCCCTTTTCAAATATTGAATTTAGTAACACGTACTCCCCCACGTGTTCCCTTTTCAAATATTGAATTTAGTAACACGTACTCCCCCACGTGTTCCCTTTTCGAATATTGAATTTAGTAAAACGTACCCCCCCTCGTGTTCCCTTTTCAAATATCGAATTTAGTTACACGTACCCCCCCACGTATTCCCTTTAAATTTAGTAACACGTACCCCCCCACGTGTTCCCTTTTCAAATATTGAATTTAGTTACACGTACCCCCCCACGTATTCCCTTTAAATTTAGCAACACGTACTCCCCCACGTGTTCCCTTTAAATTCAGTAACACGTACCCCCCCACATGTTCCCTTTTCGAATGTTGAATTTAGTAACTCGTACCCCCCCACGTGTTCCCTTTTCGAATATCGAATTTAGTTACACATACCCCCCCACGTATTCCCTTTAAATTTAGTAACACGTACTCCCCCATGTGTTCCCTTTTCGAATGTTGAATTTAGTAACACGTACCCCCTCACGTGTTCCCTTTTCAAATATCGAATTTAATAACACGTACTCCCCCACGTGTTCCCTTTTCAAATATCGAATTTAGTTACACGTACCCCCTCACGTGTTCCCTTTTCAAATGTTGAATTTAGTAACACGTACCCCCTCACGTGTTCCCTTTTCAAATATCGAATTTAGTAACACGTACTCCCCCACGTGTTCCCTTTTCAAATATTGAATTTAGTAACACGTACTCCCCCACGTGTTCCCTTTAAATTCAGTAACACGTACCCCCCCACATGTTCCCTTTTCAAATATCGAATTTAGTAACACGTATCCCCCCACGTATTCTCTTTAAATTTAGTAACACGTACCCCCCCACGTGTTATTAAATTGAAAAATATTTGAAAAGGGAACACGTGGGGGGGTACGTGATCTAAATTCTGAGACAGCTGGACGAAAAATGAGACATCCAGCCGAAAATTGATACAGCTGGACAAAAATCGAGACAGCTGAGTGAGAATTGAGACAGCTGGAATCCAGCCAATGACCTAAAATCATATTGGAAATATTTAGGAAGTCGATAAATTATTGCAGCTGAAATTTGAAAACTTTAAAGCGAAATTTCAGTCTCCAACTTTTCTCATAGATGAGTATGGAGGGTGCTGAGTTCGATTTTCTTCCATATTCATGAATATTTCTCGTATATTTTCAACACATAACATAAATTTTCATTTTCTTCATCCAATTTTTCAGTGAGTTACTATTGCTTGCTCGTAAATGAAAGAATTTTAGCCATATTCACGAAAAGTTTTTATTTATTCATTTTCAAAGAAAAATAAATATTTTATACAGATAGGTTTCACATGTATGGGGAAAAAATTGGCAAATACAAGTTTTGAATGTATAATTATTACAATAAATCTTGACTGATACGAAATATATTTTGAGAAAATGGTTTTTAGACTGGATCTTGAACATAGGTAGGTACTCCATTCGTGTAGGGGTAAAAGTGTGTTGTTATACGCGGAGTCAATCGTGCATATCGATCGTGTCTTTTGACTGGACCCAAAACAGCTTCCCACATTTCAGCTGAAACAAAAATGTATTAAATTTTAGTGGATCACATAAAGATACAAATAAGAGACTAAAAACTAAGTGAAGAACACCAAATTTTGAATGCACAGAATGGTTCATCACGCTGAATCCGAATCTGCAGCCACTTTTACTCTCCGTCGCGATTTAGACCAATTTTCGACCACTTTTCATCTTTTTAAAATGCTAATTTCAAAAAATTTTTATTAAAATAATAAAATTGACCGAAAATAAGCTGCAGGATGAAAATTGGAAATTATAAACTAGCCTTGCAAATGTATTATGAAAGAATGCGACAGTAATGAGAAAAAGAAAATTAAATTTTAATCTGTCGGCTGGATTTCCAACTCGTGGGATGGATTTTCAATGTGTCCGCTGGATTTCCTTAACTCACGAATTCAGGTTGAGATCAACCGAAGCGACCACAAAGACCACAACACAGAAAAGAAATGACGACGAATCATACTGGTCAAACTATATATTATTCAAAAATTCAATTGTACTAATTCAATTCATCAACTTGATACGAAAAAAGTGTTGGTGAATTAGGATTAAAATAAACGAAGTAATTCTGGTTTTTCAAAGTAAAAATAGAAACATTAAAATGAATAAAACTACACTGATGTATAAGCAAATAAAATAAGCTCAATTATCAGCGAGTTGAGTGAAAGACTTGTTCAAAAATTTAGCAAACAATGCTAAAACCGGAGCGCCGGTAGCGTCTTGGGGGACGTCGCCAGCAGCACCTGCTATATCTAAATGCGTATATTTGATAGGATAATCAGAACTCAATCCATGCTGAAACAGAGAAAAATTAACAGATAAATGCTATTATTGAACAAGAATATATTCAGAAAATTCAATCATCTTATCCTTCTCTATATTATCAGACCTTCGTTTTATCAAATTCAACATATTCAGTATCTAGTTTAGACACACTGAAGCGATATTCGATCTTGCAACAAGTTCTTAAAAAAATTTATTATCAAGTGTTTTTTCACACAGCTGCCTTCATGACAGATGAACCCAATTTGAGACTGTCTCAATACCACGACGGTACACTCAGAAATCTGGTATCATTACACCATTTGAATTTGAGCTTTACTGGTACTCAACATTTACCATTATTGACCTTCATTGTTGAAATTTAAGATTTACGTACGACACCCTCTCATACTCGAACGAGACACAAAGAATCAAATGAATAAATCAAGATAGGATACCTATAACTGTGAGACGAATATTTTTATAAGTCTGAAAAAACAAAAACTTATCTATGTTCCATACCATTTTTTTTTTTTACAGTTGAACCGAAATGATCCAGAAATTCGCTAAGAAATTTTTAAAAATTAAATATATACACATATGTAAGCAAATTTCTTACCTTATCTAATCCAGAAGCTAAAATTAAAAATGCAGCAGGTCCTTGATGACCACGCGGTGTTCTTGAGGATGGTTGATTGTTTGCTTGCAACACATCTTCTCCTTCAGCTTTACCTATTCAAAGACAGTTCAATTTAATTAACGAATTCTGACTCTGAAAAAAAAAAAAAAAAAAAACTCGCGATGATAGTACAAAAACCTACCACGGTGGAATTGATAATCTTCTCTTCGAATGCTGCTTATTTCGATGGGATCACCGATAGCTTCGGAGAATTTCGATAATAAAAGATAGTTTTGCGCTTTCCTAGCCACTGCGTTATCCATCACTAGCTGAAAAAAAAAAAATTCAACCGATGACAACTCAAATTACGTGGAAGTATAACAGAAAAGATGAGCCTGCTCAAGGCAATTTTTAAGGAAAATTTTAGCTGCGCAAATTTATTTTTCTTCAACATTTTTCATTAGTGATGTCCTAATTTTCGTCCAGATGTCGCATTTGAGACATCTGAACGAAAAAAGAGATCTAGACGGGAAATGAGACATCTGGACGAAAATTAGGACAACTGGACGACCTAAAAATTCGTTAAAAGGAGCAAAAATACCCAAATATTCGAGAAAAACAGCCAAAATACCGAAAAATTCGAGAAAAAGAGCAAAAAAACCCAAAAAATCGAAAAAAATAGCAAGATCACCGAAAAATAGGAGAAAAGAGCGAAAATACCAAAATATTATTTTCCTTCAACATTTTTCATTAGTAAGTCTAGGCTTACACCCACATCCATACCACCCCTACAAAGAAAGACTCAAAATCGACAAACTGAATCTCCGACTTATTGTTAAAATTTTAAAGTGCAGAAATTTTAGAAAGACGTTACAAGTCATTACAAGTTCGCTGTATTTTTTTTTCAATTTTATGATTTAATAAAATTTTATTTTTATACTCGTATTTCGTCTCTGCGATGAGTTTTTGGAATTGCACTTGACAATTTTTGGAATTCCCTAAACAAGTTCCAGCTGCACCTTAAAATAGACCCTGAGCCTACTTACTGAATATCCTGGACCCGTTGTGAGATAAGCGTGCCCAGTTAATGTAGCGATGGTCATCAAATGTGGATTCACCGACTTCAAAGCAAGTTCTTTGGCCTGAAACAAAAAGACACATTCAACATCTTGCTGTACTGAAAAATTACACATTACAAATACGTCTCTATTAGAAAATTGTTTGCTAATTCATTAGTGCAGATCTCTTTCACTAATACCTGCGAAAGCGAGTTTAAGGGTTGGGAACATATTTTTATGAAAATAAATTACTATACAGCGCACATACACGCAAGCATATATGTACTATAAAAATGAACAGAGAATGAAATTTTTTTGTTATTCCGAAACCCTTTTCCTCATTAAAATACATTACGAAAGTTGATACTGTACTTGATTTGATAAAACGACTTCCCCCTTTGTTATTCATAAAACGTCTACAAACGAGCCGTGTACACTCTTAGTGCATGATAAGAAGAACTAATTTCCCATTCGCTTGTGTATGTATTGATAAAATTATATTTAAAGTAAAAGAGCATTGATCTTTTTAAACCGACATTCCAATTTTTTTTTTTAATAGTGACATGGCTAAGCGAAATCATTAAAACTAAAAATTCAGCAGGTGTATTAGTCTCTATGAATAAAATAGTCCGACAAATTTTATAGAAATTAGACTAACAGTTAATCAATATTTTTCCTTCGATTTCAGTCTCTCTTAGAGATATTTTCAGGCTCTAACAAGTCCTTCTCAGGACGAATCTGAGAATCCACAGTTTTATGTGTGTAGTATACTATGCACACATAGTACAGTTTTTCTGGATTATCTGAAAATCCTTGTTATAGGCACTGAACTCATTATTATGTACTTTTTTCACGCAAAAGTTCCAAGCAATCAATCACAGAATTTCCAAGTTAATCTCTTATGAGCCTCTATGATGAACCGTAATACGTTAACACATAATGAAAATCATATCTTACAAAAAGAATTACAGGAAATACTGAGGAAAAGATCAGAACTAATAGAGTTATATCCACCGATAAGAGGAAAAGATGCTGCAATGTTGGATCTTGAGAGGACGAAACAGCGAAATATAAATCTAGAAGTCAACGGCTATTGAAATTGAAAATTTTTGGTCAAACAATTAAAAATCCTTCCGAAAATGTACAAAATGATGAAAAGAGGATAAAATAAAAAGTTATCAACAACGCCGGAACAGACAGGTTAATCAGGCAAAAAAATATACTAGTAGTATATCAATAACTTACGTAGCATAAAGGATCAGCCATAATCATACGTCCTTCTGCGTCCGTGTTACCAACGCGAACTCTTACATTAGCACGCGAAAACATGATTTCATCAGACACATAACAGTTTTCACCGACGCTGTTACGAACCATACTCATGATTCCAACGACTTTCACATCAGCCGGCTTCAATTCAGATACAATCTGCAACCATTTAATTTACTATTAATGTAATCTTACAGTAGTTGAAATTTCTAACAAATAAGTGACTCAAAAACAGTTTAATAAATAAATGCGTATCGTACCTTCATGAACCCAGCTACAGCCGCAGAACCGCATTTATCACGAGACATACCAGCCATAACACCGCCAGCTTTGATGTCAGCACCACCAGTGTCATAGGTAACACCTTTACCGACGATGAATAAAGATTCTTTTGTTGATTTGGGTTCGTACGTTAAAACTATTATACGACCCCTGTGTCGTTCAATTTCTAGAATATGAAATTCAATAATTATTACGAATGATTTTGGAGCTCTTGGGGCAAAAATATTTAAACATTTCAAACAAATAGTCCTTCCTAGCATCGATTGAACAGGGGACGGTGGTTAGTTATTAGTAAGGTCAAAATTCAGTATCTTTACTTGCATTTTTTTCGAACTGAATCGAACATGATAAAATTAAAAACATTTTTCAACAGGAGCTATGTCTGAAAGAACTGGAAAATTCCGGTTCTTCGAATTTTTCGCGATTAAAATACAAGTTTCCTAATTTTGTGAATAAATATATTCGGTATTTTACGATTCTAATCGACAGAGAAGTCTATTTTTGAATAAACTGATCCAGTTTTACCATAACGACTAGATAAATAGCATATCTCAGTTGATTTTGAAAATACTCTAGTAAAATTTTCAGCAAAATAATATGCCAATTTTCATGGGGGTCAACTTTTTATGTCACGAGAAAAGTGCCCAAATTACGGATCTGTCCAGTTTTTTCGCGCTAAGCTTCAATTCTACAAAATCGTTTACCATTCGCAGCTCTATTCACAGCAGCAAACAGAGGAAAATCTTTTTTCAACTTTTGTAAATCACTGATGACCTCGATTTTAAGACCACTATTGCTGAAAGCGTTGAGAACATATTCTTCTACTTTAACCGGAGCCATTCGTTCAGGATCAGAGCCTCCGATGTCGCGAGCAACCCATCTGAAAATGCAACCAAATATATAATACAAATAAATCACAATTCTCAGAAAAATTTGAAAAAGATTAAAACAGTACCTTCCCGATTCCAAAGTGACAGCTGTTTCCAGTATTTGCCCAATTTTTTTAGTATCAGAGGCACACAGGCCGATTTGCTTAACTTTTGGGAAGACATCGGGCTTATCTTCTCGATATTGTAAGTTCTGAAATAAATAAATTCATTTAAAAAAAAAAAAAAAAAAAAAAAAAACCAACATAGATAATAAAGCGGTTAATGAAGAATAAAATAATTTCGTGATATGTTCGACTGAATGAAATACAAGTTTTCTCACTTTGATATAACCGAAAATTACACGTGACGTTTAATAAATATGATACAGATTAAATGATCCATCAAGAATGAAGAACTAATTCTAATTGGATGATTATTTAATTCAGATAAATTTGTTTGCAGACGAGCAATATGGATGATGAAATACTTATCAACTCGAGTCGGAAAACAAGAGTAGTTGTTTTTATAAAAACGTCAATAATTCATCAACAACTACTACATGAATTAAGTGTAGACCGATATAATTATTTCATCTCAATAAATTACACTGTAAAAGGATGTGAACTCATTATTAATACGATGAAAATGTTATCTAACAAAAATTCACGGAATTCTTATCTGAAGATAGTAAACCCAAGTTTGAAAACTCAAAAGGCATGAATTGCTCCATGTTAACACAACATATCAAAAAACTAAGAAAAATTATTTTCAGACGGCTGATAAGTGGATTTTTAAAATCCATGTTTAACCCTACAGATACAATAAAATTTCTGGATTTTTAAACTGCAATGGAGAAATAAAAAACTGTCGATTAAACCTACCACCTATAAAAAAAAAATGAACGACGCACAGGTATCAAAACTAAAACGTATGGACACGTTATTGCTCTTTCGCTCTTGGAATTTATTCATTACTTAATCACATAAATTTCATTGCAAAAGTGTAAACGAATTATGTTAAATAAAACACTGTTTCCCTTGAAACTCGCCAAAACTCTAAAAATATAACCCACCTTCATAGAATTGAATAACACACAAAGAATATGAACATTTTCCAACACAACTCTAGCATTAGACATTCAATTTCAAATAAGTATGATAATTCACAACTGATTTATGTGATTGAAACATAGATAATATATAAATTATTTTGTAAATTTAATACGAATACTCACAACATACAAAGCTTCGAACACACCCAGCAAAGTAACTAATTGACAATACGGAAATTCGGTATGAGTTGGCAGAATTATTAGAGGCTTCGTTACTCCAGCTTTCAACGACCTACATTGAAAGCAGACAAATTTTACGGTTAAATAGAAGCTAAATACTATCTCTAAAAACAATATTTTGTTCAAGGTAATCGAGTCTACACAACATCAAAAACACACTGAATTAGTTTTCAAACACATCAGCCAGTAAATAAAAAATTTCAAATAATTCTACATGTTTTTTGGAGTGAAATCGGTTAAAGGATTTTGGTAGGACAAGTTAAAGCTCCGAGTCTCAAATTTGATGACTACAGATCATAAATTGAAGTACAGGATACTAACCTAAGAATGCCTTTCTTTCCAGCTTCTCCGAATGAACGTACGTCATGAATGTCAAGATTTACAGGAACGGGAACGTAAACTACTCTTTGAGATGGCAGGTCAACAGGTAGCACAGTTATTTCATTTTCAATAGCTTTATCGATCTGTTAAAACAGAATATTTAAAAATCGAGCAAAACGAAAACATTATTCGATCAATGAAATGCATTACTTTCACAGCCTGAGCAAGAGCAGAAGAGATTTCTTCTGGACCTTCTGTTCCAGGTTTGGCGTGAGATATAAAAATAATACCATCATAGCCGGTGGCGTTAACTGATGTTTCGATTTTCACAGCGTAAGGTAACCTAGGGAATTTAATCGACGAAATTACTCGTCAAATTCACGATTAAATGTTGCATATTAAACCAATTAAAAAGTACAAACCCATTTTTCAAAGCCATCTTCAATATTTTTCGACGAAAATGGTGCGATCAAATGATTAACGAAAGCGCGAGCAATATTCATCAATCGGACCACGTCACTTCTTCAAGCCTTCTGTAAATAGAATAACGAGTTCAATGAAAATTACTTCGAAACTATAGAGTGATTATCTTATCGCAAATACGTAATGGGTTCAGAAGAGGTACATAAACGGATCAACATTACGTGACGAATGATGAAATGACGACCCGTGGTGCATTTTTCAGCGATGAGTGATTAACCGATTACACGATGCATAACTTCTCGACAACCCTACTTCAATACCAACAAGAACCAGATGAAACAGAAACAGATCTGGGAGTGAAAACAGGTTACAACTGAAAGTAATTATCAGAATGTTGAAAACATCTGACCACTTGTTGCCTCAATTACGAAAGTTTAAAATTAGATTTCAATTTATACCTTATACATATCTGTTTTCCAAATGAATTAAAACTTATCTTCCCTGCTTGAATCTTGGAATCCTAATAATAATTTCAGCGTCAAAGTTCAGCCAAGTTAAATAACTGATAAGAAAGTGCTTTTCGAGATCTCTTTAAAATTTCATTCATTTCATCACACGTGATATGAGTGGGCGAGGGGCAAAGATATTATGGCGGAGGGAAGATATAATCTTTGAATATCTATATATAATACCCTGCACCGTTCTATTTTTTTTTCTTTGAAAAAAAAAATTTCATTTTCCATATTCAAAAATATTCAAGTCTTTATTCAGCTTAAAATTCTCCACAAAATGTTCTCCTCGTGCTCCATGTTCAATGTAACATATTTCGTTCATTTTTCTTGTTGGATTGGAGGTGGGTGATTTCGACTTGAAATCTTTGTCTTAATTCTAGTCATTGAAAAATAAATGGAATTTTTCAATTCTGGATGTTTGAACCCCTGGAACCGATCAATGAACTTTAGCCGCAGACTTCAACAAAAAGTGAAGAAGAACAAAAAATGCGTCAACTCAGATTTTTCTTTGCAACTCTAGATAAAAAGAACTACTAAAATAATGGGGCTGAAATTCTCACCGGAAGTTCATTTGGATAAGATTCAAGTCCGATAAAATTTTCATGACAATAATTGGTCTTTGCGGTTCTCTAGATCAACTACATACTTGAAAGAGAAAAAGATTATATAGAAAACTCATTCTGTCAACAAAAAGGAAAATATTTTTTTTCAGAAAACCTGGGAAAGATAGAATGAAAAATTAAAAAGAAAAGTATATTTTTAACCCTCCAGCGGCACATGCTAATTTATACACAAGTGGCACAAATGGGTCATTTTGACCCACCCTTAATTATGTTACCCTGGTAGTCCTCGAGGATTACGCATAATTACCCCACTCGCTATTTGGTGAAATTAGGCAATCGCATCAACATTAGGGCCATTTTGACCCACTTGTGCCACTAGAGGGTTAATTTCCGCGCTCCAGGATTTCCAAATATTTTCAAAATATCTATTTATTGTGATTTTAGGGTCACTGGGTACAAGACACATTGTAGATTACTCAATAATTATAATTTTGCAATGAAATAAATGAACCAAAACACTGTAATAACTACTTGTTCGTTACGTAGGGTGAGATTCTTTTCACCCCTTTCACTCGAAATTTGAATTCTTCCGTAATGGCTACACTGACTACGTTTATTGATTTTTTTCACTACTTCTCTTCAAGAAGTTTTATCCCGAGGATATGTTTGTAAGTTTTAAAGAGGAAACGACTGAAATTTTTATTAAAATCAAGTCTTAAAAATCTTACATAGTGGTATATTATTGAAATTCAAGTGTGAGTTGAAATACGAACCAGAGAGAAATCGCTTAAAAATTGATTTCACGCCGTGACTCGCCGGTTACTAGCGAAACACTTTTTACAAAACTTTTTCATACACAAACAACATATTTTTGTACATGGCTGACCGGTATGATATAATTTCGTATTTTTCTAACGAAATTTTAGACATTCTGTTTTCGTACCTCAGTCTGAGCGATTTTCGAAATTGCACTCTCGTTTGTCGAAGTTGGTACCAATTTTTATTTCGAGAAACCCTTTGGGGCAACCACTGCCAGAAGTTGATACCGGCTGGAGTTCTTTCCAGTGATTTTCTGTCCGGCATTAAATCACATCGGAGCAAAGTTAGAGCCTTTGCACACGCCTGGAATCCTGATGACTGTTCCAAACACGTGTTCGTCAAAAACGATGGCTTCACTTTACACAGAAACCCTATTGCTCAAAGCACCGACGCAATTAGAGGCAAAATTGGATTCCAGTATGGACGTCACTCGTGGGAAATCAAATGGGATAGCCCCCTAGGGACGGTGGCTGTAGTTGGAGTGGCAACAAAAGATGCACCACTGCAGTGCAACGGATATGTCCCTTTGGTTGGGTCCAACGAAAATAGCTGGGGATGGAATCTGGCTGAAAACAATTTAATTCACAAGGGCGAATTATGCGGCAGTTATCCTCTTTTGGCCAATGCACCGAAATATGAAGTACGTAATAGGCATCATACCAGAATAAATCTAGTTATGCTGCAGCTAATCTCCACACTTGATATAATGTACGGCGAGGAGGGGTGGGGGGAAACTAACGGGTACAGTAGCATTTTAAAACGGGAGAGCATAGAAAAGCAGCCACTTAAGACTCCGTAAAACTTCGTGTTGGCAAGCTTTTGAACATATTAGTTCCTAAAGAAAGTAATTAAAATTTTGAATTTTGCAAATGATTTTACCAAATTAAAAATTAAAGAGTTCTCCATTTTTATGTTATTCGCAATGAATTATAAAAAATATTTCACCCACATTTTAGTTGTTTCTTCTGCAGGTGTCTGAAATTCTTAAAATACTTCAATTTTTTTCAGGTCGGTGAGAAAATAAGAGTGATTTTGGATTGTGAAATTGGCATTCTAGCTTTTGAAAGGAATTACGAGTTTCTTGGCGTAGCTTTTAAAGGTGAGTATCAACGGCTTCAACGCAGTACTTCCTTTAAAATTGATTTAGACGAATTTCTTCGTAATCTTACTTCTTCAGGTTTGCCAACAAACAAAAAACTCTATCCTTGTGTGTCTGCTGTTTATGGCAATAGCGAAATAGTTATGATTTACTACGGAGAGCCGTATGATGGATAAAGAAAATGCAGTACCATATGAAGGGGACTAAAAACTGGACCAAGATGATGATATAAAAAATAAATTACCTTCAGCTCAGTTTCAATCGCCGTCTTCAGTCTTCACCTACATCAGAGGTAAACTTTTTTACGGGAATTTCAACAAGTTCGAGCAATATAAATATTTGAAAATCTAGTAAAAGACAGCTATTTTCTTCACCATAAAAATTGAAACATATTTCACATTTTTCTCAAAATTAAAATAACGTTTCATTTTATCAACATTCGGAAGTCAAAGCCAAAGGTCATGGGACAAAATATACGATTTCGAAGAAAATTATTTTAGGATCACACAAAGGGAAATATATGAGTTTCATGTTTGGGAGAGAAAAAAAATGTAAGTGATAAAAAATGTTACTGATCTAGTTCTTTTTTGGGGGACCGTATTTCCAATAAATTTTAGATTTACACTTCAGTTCGCATAATCGGGAGCACACATTTTGACGAACAAAATACAGCCCAAAATTTTTCACTTCATTGAGCATTCCATTCTGGTATGTAAAACTAAACCAGAACATAGCAGTATCGACAAGTATTGGCCAATATTAAAATAAATTCAGCATACATTTTAATATTTTCGAAGTTCAACTGTCCGCCACTACACACCCACTTTGTGTGTAAGCGCCTGTTATGTTCCAGATATTTGGACTACCAAAATAACACTTTTCATGTCAATATTGTATAAATATTTTTTGATAAATAAATCCTGAAGAAAAAAATCGCCGTAGATGTATATTATTTCTCTTAAAAATGACTTATTATAAGGCTTTGGCAAAGAAAAAGGCACTTACTAGAATATAGAGAAATAAGTTTTAAAGTGTGCACGGGGACGCTACACTTCAAACTAATTCGTTCTATCAGGTATCACAGTTCTTCACGGTGTGCTGAAACGTTGCAGTCACATACAGAGGATTCTTTTTGAGGAACAAGCTCCATACCGGGTCTCACAGTGATGGATGAATTCAACTGCAATTTGCTGTACTCCTGTAAAACAAAATAATACTCATCAAATGAAGAGATCATTTGGGAAGGAAATTCAGAGTTTCAGAAATACGATTAAAAGAAACACACACAATTATGGAATAGTTTAAGAAAGGTGTTTTTAATAGAGCAATATTGGAAAAATATGTGTTGAAGATATAAAATGTTTCATATTGCAAGTCTGAAATTTTAGTACTAAAATGAGAAGTAAAACCGAAAAAAGTAATTTTTCTTTCGTACTCTTCGAAATAACAAACATTGATTTGAAAAATGTAACTAACCTTTAGTAGCTGCAAGTGGTAGCAAAATATTTGCTGCGGTAACAAATTGCTCCTGGCATAACTTTGAGCAGTTTTAACAATATTAAGTGCATCTACATCGTGCGAAATAGCCCATTTTATTTTTTCTATCAAATCACTGAGATCCTTTTTCACCGGAACAAAGTGCTTCCACGCTTGCAAGTCCGAATAAAAATGCTCGTAATAAGTAGAATCTTGTTTGAATACTAGGGAATCGGATACCAGTAAATATGGAAAACGATATGCTGCCACAGTACCATCCAAATTTAATTGATATTTGAACTAGAAAGGAATGCATAATCATTAATAATTTCTGACTGCAGAGGCTACTGAGAAATATTTAATGACAGGTCGCGTTCAAAAAGTAGTCAAGTCTGATTATGAGTAAGGAAAAATGAATTTCGCGCATTAAATAAATGGAACGATGGCTCAGTGCGTCAAGTTTATACTTCGTTTTTCGCTGTTATTGTATTTCAGAAATTATTTTTAAAGAAAATTTCACCTTTAAATGGTACTTTTTATTTTCATCTCAAATTTTTGTTTCCATCTTAACAACAGCCTGATAAATAAGAACTGAAATACTGATAAGTTTCTGAAAAAAAAAAAAAAGTCATTTTGAAGATACGACCTTTAACCACTGTGCCATCGAATACTTGAAAAACAATAGCACCAGTTATTTAAAGAATAAAATTTTGGATTAGAGGTATTGGTTGACTGCATTTTTTTTCAGTTGCTTTTCATAATAAAAAGTAAACATTTTGTTTAAAAGAGGGTCTCGAATCCTACACATCGAGATAATGACATACTTCTTGAAGCGATCCCTCTTAATGGACTACTTACATCGAAAAATTTAAAAAAAGAAATACGATCCATCGCAGGTCCATATTCCGCTTCGAGGTCACGAAAAAAGAAAAAATTTGTTAATGAAGCGTTGATCAAATCGCTATGTTGACGAGCAATTTCAATTAATTTTAGTCGTTCATGACTGGAGTCACGACCTCTCCAAAATAACTTGGGTATTTTTTCTTCCCAAACTTTATCGATATTGCCTTGCACGGATAACATATCCAGGGTAACGCTAAAACAAAAATTAAACTTCAAAATTATTATCTCTATCTGATTTTAACCATGGTTTTCCTTACATTCTAATTATTTTCTCACTTTTACCGTCCCATATTCTCCAAAGAAGATTCAGTGATGTCATAAGTTGGCCAAACTATATCCCAGGTAACGTCATTTCCGCACCACGAAATTAATGGTATGATTTTTGAAGCGTCTAAATTTTTCTTCTTCTCAATTAACGGCCAATCGCCTAAGTTGACGAGGATTTCCAGATCAGGTAAATTAACTTTGCGCGTCAATGATAGCAACACGGCGTCTACAAACATCTTGAATCCAGTATGCTGGCCATAACATGTTCGATATACCTATTAAGGCATTCAATGAGGTACAAATTAATTACACTACTGAAAGTGAGCATGAAACAGGAAAAGCTCGAGTTGAATTTAACAATAGAACATTAAACTTGATTTTTACATTCAATCATTAATGATGCGATCAGTCAAAGAAAAATATTCACATAAAACGAACTGTTTTCAATGATATGCATAATATAGCAAAATAATAAAAATTCAACTACTTACCTCGTTATTCTTGATAACGTAATTGCAAACACTCGATTTATGAGGATCTTTGAATAAAGTTTGTTCAGCTTCGTGAAAGATTTTTTCAAAATTTATCGAAGAAAAAGGTTTCAAATCGTTTATAATTTGTTTGTGACTAGCAGAACAATCATTCGCACTCAACCAGTCGTCAATATTGTTATACATTTTACAGGAACACTCGTCAGGATACGTAATACCTGCGACAAGAATAACATGGATTCATTAAAAGTAGGACCTCAAATGATTTACTTGAGTATGCTACACACCTATGTTTCGTTAGTAAGATTTTCTCTGGGGAAATTAAAAAATTAAGAAAATCATTCAACGTTCAAAGATATTCTTGATTCTGATAAAGAGTCTAAAATTCAACGAGGTGGTTCAGCATACCCAAGATGATCAACAAAGAATTGATAGACGTATCGAATAATCGTAAAAAGCAAAGTACCACTGAATTTGAAGGGAAAGCCAGGAAGGTCTTCCCCGTGACATTTTACAGAAATTGAAATCTGTGGACAAGGCTCGTACAGCTTGTATCTGACAATGAAAGATCCATCTTTCCTATCCAGTATGTTTTTCCAAATTCTACATGATTTACCGCTCAACCCTTTGATTTCAACGCTGAAAACACTACCCGGTGACTTGTTTAGGCTGAAAGCAAACCAAACTTGAGAATTTTAGAAATTACAAAGTTAAAATACAATTATAAGTACGGTACCTACCTAACTTTATTTTCATTCACAGCCTCTATGAAAAAATATCTAGCAGGCAAAACGATATTTTCAGGATCAAGTCCAGGACCCCATACTTTGGTTAAAGAACATTTCACGCTGCGATCAGCTCGACTAAAGATTTGAAAGTATAAAAATGCAGAGTAAAAAATGAGTAATTTGATCGAGATGATTTCCTTCATTTTGACGCCACTAAAAAACATCACGTCTGGCTTCTGTTCAGAATAGAAGGTATTTCATATCTTACTCAGCAAAACTGTACGACATGATTTCAGTCTCGAGACTTACAGCGTAAAATTTTAGAAAATGAGTTACAATTCGCACTGAAATGAAAAAAACACAAATTTCAAAAAGGAAACATAAAAATTCAGTCACAGAATTATTTTTAGGTCGACTGTGTTGTGCAATAAAGACCAAGCTGATTTTTTTAAACCATAGTGCATAGAGCCAGACTGGAAGAGTTAAAATCACAAAAATGTCGACTGCCAATCTCCATTATATTTTTAAATAGTCTAAAAATTATTATTTTTGTTTTCAATACTCAAGGAAGAATGTAATTTGATAAAAATCACCGAATATCTTTCATGCTGTCGAGTTGGAAAAACGAATTTTTTTCCACAGCCATTTCCAGCAAATAGTGTTTCGAGTAAACTGATTTTTTAATGCTCATTTGTGTGATGGTTCCCCACTTAAAATCAGAAAAATATTTTTTTGCATATTACAGGTGATATGCCAATACAAGCAAACTTTCAAACAACTCTTGAAAAATTTGTTTTTTTGCAGACAGCACAAATAAGTGAAAAAAGTACACAAAATGAAAGTGAAACTGTTGCATAGAAAGTGTAAATCACAACCTGATGAAAGTGGAGCATATTTAAAAACGATATTACAGTCCTCATTTTGAAGGTAATTTTTGCAGGAAAATTGACCTATTTTCTTAAACTTTCTTCCTTTTTCAACAATCTTTCAACTGTTATAATATAAAAACTAGCTGATTACTTAAATCAGACGGCTGCACTTGCCAACTAAATTATCTGCTATGATTCATGGGCCATCATTTGCTTCAATACATCCGCATAACAAGGGGCTGTGACTGCTCCAAAAAATATTCCACAAACTTAACTACAGTTACTGAGATTAATATTCTGCTACAATCAATGGCCATATTCACTTAAAAATAAAAATACTACAGCTTATTATCCGGGCTGTAATTGCCGAAAAAAAAAAACTCTTGCATAAAAGTAGACTGTAAGTTCTATTAAAGGAAACATTGGCTCAAATAGACTGTTGTTGCTGGGTGTAATACTCCTCTAAAATTAATGGGCCACGGTTATATCTATCGGGCGAATATACCGATACATTCATACGACTTCAACCCGGAAACCATAACACCTCATAACGCAAAATAGTATATTTAAAATTAGGGCAGATTTAGATACCTGTGGAACCTGTTAACTCATGTCCCAAGCGAGTTCGTTGACAAGCGGATGTTCGACTTCGAGAGTGCGGTTTCTCCTTTATCAAAGTCCATGCAACTGCTGCGATAAACTATACCCATATCTGGAAAAGAGAAAAAAAAATTAGAGCAGTCATTCACCGCTGATAGAATATCTTATTTCACTTATTTGTAAATCAACTATAAAAACTAAGGTCCTCGGTTAAACGCAAAAATATATCTAAAACACGATTTAGTGATTACATTTTGGCCTTGGAACAGACTCAAGTTTACAATCATCGTCGCCTCTGTTTACAAATGGGAAATACTCGTAGGTCGCCAAAAAATAGTTCGCGTTCACCTAATAACTTGGAAAGAACGTCGAGTAATGAACATTAAGTCGATGACGATTCGTGAGACAAATCCATCCGATTACAAAGAACGAAACTTCAAGTTTCAACTCAACACACACGCGAACAGCGCATGAAATCGTTCTTTAATACAATTAGAATTTGGTAAGACATAATATACATGCCATTTACTTTCGAAGTTTCATAACAAACTATTTTCAAAATACCTACACGGATTTCCAAACAAATACGACGGAAGACGATCTGGTTGAGGTTGACCTGTCCGTTGAAATTTTTGGCTACGCGTTCATGTATTCGCAAGTAATCGACGGATGTGATTCCAAGAAAAACTTATTCGTTACATCCTGGAAAGAATAATCAACGAATTAATACACAACTACCAAGAATAAAGCGTTTATAGGGTATTCAAATACTAAACAGAAATGAATGCCACAAACGAAACTCTATTACATCATATCGAAAATAAAATACTCAAGTGTATGTGCGTATATAAGAAAAAATGAACCTATTCAGTGAATAAAATTGGCATTTCAAAGATTATAATCATGCAGAGTGTAAGGGAAAGAAAACAGAAACTCAAATAGTAACTAACTACCTTCACTAAACTGGAAATAAGGGAACTCGGTAAATAAAAACACAACTGTAGATAAAATATGCAGAAGATAGATCCTCTGTTCAATAAAAAGAGAAAATTTGAAACGGTCCAAGTAAGTGCCTAAAAATGGAAATTATCTAGTTAGATTCATTTTCAGTAACCCTAAATGGTCGCAAAATCGTTTTTCCAAGGAACATAATACGACAATACTACAGTAAATTCAACAATGTCAAATCGTCTAAACACTCTCCATAGGTACTCCACAGGTACAATATTTCAACGATCGAAGGCATTAATAACTTTTTCATAGAAGCGAAAGAAAATTTGAAATATTATTATTATTAAAAAAAAATTAGAACATACCAACCTGATACCAACTATCACCGTGCGATACACCGTACGAGTATAAAATTTGAGCGCTAGAAAATAAAGAGATAAATTGATAAAAAAAAATTCAAACTAAAAAGTAAAAACTTGCTAAAAACCGAAAGGAAAAACTGAGGACCAGCCACGGAGTGTCACGGAGTAGTGGTGTTAAAATCGAAATGAAATATCGATATTATCGATTATCGAAAAAATATCGAAATATCGATATCGAATTACTAATATCGATATTCATGTTTCGATATTAGAGAAGCCGAATGCAAGGTTGGCAAATATAATGAGCGAAGAGATTCTCTTCACGTCCGGAGAGAATGAAAAAAAGAATTCATGTAGAGAAAATACGATTTCGTTGACATTCCATCCTTGCCGGCTTGCCCCAGTCGCGGATACTTGGAAATTCGAAAATGTAGCGTTCTACTTCTACCCCCGTACGACCACAGACTAGAGAAAAAATCAAGGAAAAAGTTCTGAAAGGTGTTTCACATTTTTTAAATTAACTTTTTGCATATTTTTCACCATATTTTACTGAAGTCGATTCCTGTGGGAAAATGATCTTTGCATAATATGGTATTTTTTGTACTTTGTATGGAAAATAGAGGGAAATGTTTGAAACAAAAATTGTTCGCCTTTTAATTCTCTACAAAAAATGTTAATCATTTTCCCATAGGAATCGAGTTCGAGTAAAATATGGCGGAAAATATGCAAAAAATTAATGAAAAATGTAGAAAACCTTTCAGAACTTTGCTTATAATATTGTTTGTATGGAAAATAGAGAAAAATGTTGGAAACAAAAGTTATTCCTCTTTCAATTTACTACTAAAAAGTTTTACATCATTTTTTCATAAAATTCAATATTAACCATATTATAACTAAAAGTACATGAAAATTTGATAAAATTTTGAAATTTTTTTCAAATTCTACCTGTAATGTTGTTTGTATAGGAGATGGATAAAAATGTTTGAAACAAAAGTTATTCCTTTTTGAATTTACTACTAAAAAGTTCTTCATCACTTTTTCAAAAAATTCAATTTTAAGCGTATTATAATGGAAAGTACGTTAAAAATTCTCAAAAATTTTTCAAATTCTACCTATAATTTTTTTTAATATTAGAAACAGAGAAAAATGTTTGAAACAAAAAATATTCCTCTTTCAATTTACAATAAATAAGTATTCTATTAATTTTTTAATAAAATCAATTTTGCAACAAATATTTAAGTCTAAACCATAGTCTCTCTACCAATACATGAAAATTTATATTGGAAAATACCCTTTCCCCCATAGGGCCATGGGGAAAAAATACGGTACTGTCGAGGAATCAAACAAAACTAACTGAAAGTCTTTAGCTACAAAATTGGCCAAATTATAAAAGTTTGAAATTGTAATTTCTAATAATTCAGTTTTCAGTGGAGAAGCCGAATGCAAGGTTGGCAAATTTATGCGTGGAGAAATTCTCTACACGTACGTAGAGTATGAAAAAATGTATTCATGTAGAGAAAATACGATTTCGTTTACGTTACATCCTCGCCCCAGTCAGGTACAAAAATGTTACGTTCGGGGATTTGGAAATGACGTAATGCATTTGAAAAGTGTAGCCCAGCAAGATAGATGCATTGACCTCTTTTATTTTAGCCGTTCCTCTTCGGCTTTTGTAATTTGTAGTCAAGAAATCTCCTCAACACGAACAGGTAGTCACAACAGTACACCCTTGCAAACAGAAAAGGATATTGTAGAAGGATAGATGTCAACGTTTATTAGGTACTTTATTAGTTGGTTTTCCAAAAAACCTATTATTGTTGCCTCTTTGATTTTGCCTCCTTTTTTTTTCAGCTTTTACAAAATCACCTTTTTTTTATTTTTATGGTACTGTCGGTGATTTAGATATCAGGAAAGAATAGAGCGAATTTTTTTCTGTTGACGGTTTAGGTATTATGAAGAATATTTGTTCTAGTTTGAATTTACGTTTCCTTTGTCCAAAAAACGTTTCAGCTTTCTCTAAAGACTGTTGAATGTATTTTCTGGGATTTTTCGAAATTCATTTGTTCCAAATGATTTTTAAAACAGAATAGATAAGTATATTATTGAGGGGGTAGGGCAAGAGGGAAAATTGAAAGATACAGACCCTAGTCCATTTTTCTTACTTCGTGAAATACATCGTAGCAGTATGGTCATGTGTATCCACAGTTTTATCTGTGTATATTAGAAAAAGTTACGATATTTTTTGCTTTTTTGTGAACTTTTATTATAGTGTACCCTCCAGAATGGTTTCTGGTAAATATTATCTATTCTGTAAAATTATTCAAATCAAGCTGGTTACTTTAGTCTTTCTCTCTTTTCCATAATACGAGTATGAGATCCATAAAAAAATTTATGATCGTTTTAGAAATTTCAAACCTATCTGTTTACTCGACCACTAATATCGCTTCTTTGCATTTATCTGTTCTATTATTTGATTATTGCATCTGACAGGGTTATGGTGTCCAATTTCGGACACCATAAACCAACACCATATTGGAAAATATTTTTTCGGTCTGAGGGTGGTGGCGGTGTTTGACGAAATTTTTCTTGGACATCATAATGGAACCAAGAACTTCAATGTCAACTTTTTGCATTTATTTTTCATTTGACTACATGACTTCGTGTATTATTGGCAAATTATCTTTCAGTTCTTCACTTTTTTAAATTCTGAAAATATTTTGTAAATTCGTCAACAAACTTACAAGTTAGTAATATTGACATAAAATTTCAACAAAAAATTCATTTTTGTTCATGAATGCCATAATACCTATCCAATGTAAGGACTCCATACCGGCAGTTATGTTCGTATTTACTTGCATAGTCCGATTTTGAATTTTTCCATACCAGTCTAGTGCTGATAGATGTTTCAGATGGCAAAAAATTTCGCTAGAAATTTTGTTCCCTGAAATACTCCTGCCGCAGCCCCTTCAGAGGGCGGTAAATGTATCCACATTTATGGTTTTTGTTTATGAGTCCCCAAAAGTATATAAAAAATGTCTGAATTGAAAAATATTCTGCATCAAATTATCTATAACTTTTGTTCGTATCATTTTTTGACAATTTTCTCGTGATTCTTTAAATCTCTTCATGCAGCCTCAGAGCCTACGTGAAAAAATAATTTTTTTTATTACTAGTAAAATTATATTTTCATAGACTCACAGGAGGATAACAGTGATTCAGACTTTGTTCCAGCTGAAGTCACGAGGAAAAGATTGAGGAGAAGGAAAAGAAAGGCGGATGTCAGTACTCCGAATCCGGACATACGTGCAAAAAAGTGAGTCTTATTATTAAAACCATTAAAAAATCAAATAAGTCGCTCGTATTTTTTTCACTCAATCGCAATTATTGTAAATAACTGTCGTATTAGTCCAAGAAAATAATTCTTAAAAACTGAAAATAAAATTTAAAAAATTAGTACAAAAGGTTTCATGCCTAGAATGTGTTAAGGGATTGTCCAGAGAGTAGAGAGTAGGCAATTGAAATCCTCCGCCCCCATCACTTGTGCGCCCGCCAGGGAGACTCAAATGTGTTGATATTATACGTTTTTCAGCGATAACCAGAAAACTATGTTCGATATACCTACATTCAAAAGTCTGGTAAAACTTTGTTTTTCATCAAATTTCCTACCGATTGAAAAAAAAGTCCTCATTTGGTGCCATAAATGCAGAAAATGAAGATTATAATAGGTCTAATTTCCCTTATTTTTCGAGTTATTTAGGAAAAACGCTTCAAGAGTAACCTTTTTCAAAATTTTAGACCTATTTTCAATCTTTATTTTCTGCCCTTTCATGGCACCAAGTGAGATAATGTTTTTTTTCAATCGAAAAGAAATTTCATGAAAAAGAAATTTTTGCTAAGCTTGGAATGGATATCTAGCATAGTTTTTGAGCTTTAGATGAATAACGTAAAATTTCAACACATTCGTGTCCCATTGGGGGCACAACGGGGGAGGGGTCGGAGGATTTTAACCGCATACTCTTTGTACTACCCTCGACACATTCCAGGCATAAAACCTTTCACCAAATTTTTCTTTTTCAAACATTAATTTTCCAGAGCATTAAACTAAAAGCTGGATTTGAAAATTATAATTACTCAAACAGTTTCTGGTATAGGTATACTTTATTCTTCTACCACGGACTGCAGACGACTCGTTATTAATATAAAAAAATAGAGCCTGATACATTATATTAAAAAAAAAAAGAATCGAAATAATTTTGGCAGCTACTTTTTTTAGCTAATGAGGAATTTGCTGATCAAATAAATTATTTATAATAATTCAACTTGTTCTTATTTTGAGCAGGCAATAATAACAATTAATTAATGATGATTATAAAACAAGAATTTGGTAGGTTATTACTTGTTTGATGTTTAGTCTAATGAAATAAGAATTCTTTTAAAATTCAAGATTTCTGATAATAATATTATTTTATTTCTTTACTTCGCAGGAATGTGGTACCTACCATTGAACAATCTGGTAGAAAAAAAAAAAAGATCTGTAGTTTGGAAGTTTTTAAAAGATGATAGGGATTCGTTTACAAAAAAATGTACCATTTGTGGAAGCAGAATTAGGACTTGCAACAATACTTCAAATGCAAGATTCCATTTAAAGAAATACCATGCAAAAAAACTTGCAGAAGCCCTTACCGAAAACTCTTCATCACCGTCAAGCGATACTGAATCAGACGAAGCTGGACCTAGTAGTAAGAGAGTAACTGAAGATGAAGTTACTCAAGATGGAAATTCATCCTCAAATGATGAAAATGTGAGTTGATGAAGACACAGACATGTTGATTTAGACATTAACATTTTTATTTTACTATAAACAAAACTTCTGTCACTTAATTACTCAAAATAAGGTCAACCGGGGTAAGTGGAGCTGTAGACGAAAAACCATTTTAATCCGGTCAACCTTACGAGTATACCATTTATGGTTAATATTGATGAGATCACATTACGCCATAGGACTCACACAACAATACACAAAAATTCATATGAGATTTTGCGGAAGCAATTTCAAAAGATTTCTGTTGGTGACTTCCTTTGTAGAATAACTTGATATTGAAATTTGAAAGTTGGAATTCAATCATTTTTTTTTTTGAATAGTTTTTTACTAAGTTGAAATTCAATTGAAAAATTTATAAAAATTCCTTCAAAGGAGTTCAATTTATAGACTTATTTTGAGGACATATCCTCAATATTTGAAAAAACTTCTTAAATAGTTGAATTTGTATACATGAGAAGTAGGTACCTACTCTTTTAAATACACATCTTCTCGACCATTAATTCCGCCCTATGTGCCAGTAATTGAAATTTAGCAAAATATGTTGTACAAGAGGGCGCACTGGGGTGCTCACTTTTCAACTATCACCTACCCTATGGGCAAAATATTTTAAAAACGGATCCGTTTTATTCCGGGTTATAATCCGTTTCTGGATTATAACCCGGAATTTTCCTGTTTTCCGGCTTCTAAAACAGATTTCGAACGGATTGTAATCAGTCTTGCCGGAAATGAGTCCGGATTATTTTCCGTGAAGGCTGTTTTATCATATTTGTTGGCCCGGGTTATAATCCGTGAAACCGTTTTACAAGCGGATTTAGAAAAATTGCCCAAAAATTATCACTGATTATAATCAGGAAATCCGTTTTACAAACGGATTTGGAAAATTAATCAAGATGACAAAAATAACTGCAAATTTTCAGATCCGATGATCGAAAATAAAAACGGACTGACAACGGATAAAATTCTCATTTTGCGGATCATTTTCTCATTTTTTGCCCATCGGGTATATACTCTTATTTTTCATGCCTCCGCATTCTCTCTGTCATTCTGAAGAGAGAGCTCAATTTGACCAAAGAAGAACAGCTAGCTTAAAATTTGAAAAGTAACTTTACATTTTGGTCATCGATCTATTTTTTTATTTTTTTATTTTTTTAATTTTTTTTTTTAGGAAGTGCTAGCGATCGCATCAACATCAAATCAGACAAAATCAAACAGCAGAAGTCCAAAACAACCATCATTAAGGACTATCCTTAAAAAGAAGTCACAAAAAAAGAGAAGCTTATATTCAAATAAATCTGAAAAAAAAGAGTTATTGGACAAGTTGCTGTTGGAGATGATCGTAACAGATTATCAACCATTTTCCATAGTAGATGATCAAGGCTTCATCAAATTTGTGAATGCCTTGAATCCTCGCTATGTGCTCCCTTCGAGGGTTACAGTCTCAAACGCATTGCTGCCAAAATACTATACATTGTCACAAGAAAAGATGACCAATATTCTAAACACTGCTGAGTAAGAATTCCAATTTACAACAAATTTATTTATAGTTATACGTATAGAGCAGCTTAAATTAAAAATTAAAATCAGTCATGGCTATGGCTCTCAGAGCAGATATTAGCAGCTCCCTCGGCAAAAAATCAAATGAAATTTCTATTTATTTGCTCTAGACTACGATAGTTTTTCTCTTATTTTACTCATCTTATATTATCTTATACCCAGTGTATTTATAGCAAGTTTTTGATGGAAAACCAGGTTTTTGTTTAGCTACGGACAAAAAATTTTTAGCCACAGCACTTCCAACACATGAAGTATTTAAAAATTTTTGCCTTAAACATTTTTTTTTTTAAAGACAATGTGACAATGTGTTTTTTGGAGGCTTTTAGTTTATTTATTTTATATGAATGATAGAATCACTCATAGTTATTTTACCCAAAACTTTGACAATTAATCAATAATTCTGTCTTATTTAATTTCAGGTACATTGCCATAACATATGACTCGTGGACTTCCATAAGTCACCATTGTTATTTAACTCTAACTGGCCATTTTGTGTTCAACAACTCGATTGGACGATGCACTCTCAGTTTCATGGAATGCTCAGACTCTCATACTAGTGATGAGTATTCCAAACTTATTTCCAATGAATTAAGAACTGAGTATCCACAATTAAAAATTGCTGGATGTGTATCAGATAACGCTAGCAACATGATAGCAACTGCCAAGAAGCTCAACATTACACACTTCGGATGTTTCATACATTCACTACAGCTTGTAATTCGTGACGCCTTTATGGACATTGTACCATCTGCGGCGAAAGCTAAAATGCCTGAATTGTCTACAAACCCAGACTTAGACACGTACGTAGAGTTTACATTTGCATTTATTTTTAATCTTTGACAGGCATACCTTCAGGGTGAGCTGAGTTGAAACTGAGCGTAACTACACCAAAAAAATTATTAAATAAAATTAAATCTTTTTAGGCATGAATAGGTACATAGATGTGCTAGTAACTACCCATTTAATATAATATATGATTTTCCCCTGTTTTCTGATTGGCTAGTATATACATTGTACAAAATTAGGCATTCGAAGTTTGGATAGGTGGGCGACCTTCAAGATTTTTGAAAATTCAGCATCAAACAAAACTGTCTTCGTTATTTACTGACTGTTTAAAAATGAAAATTTTTAATGACACAAATTTGGGCAAAACCTTAATTTCTAACATTTTTTTTTCTTTTTTAATTTCTGTGAATCAAGACTATTTATGGGAGGTTTCAAATTAAAATTGCGATGGATGACAAATTCTGACCCTGCTGAAATTTTGTAGGTACGTCAATTAAGGAATTTTCGCAAGTATAAAAAATTTTTCTAACAGTAGTTATACTTTCCAGTCACTTTTACGTAATTAGGTATCCTCCAAGAGTATTTTTAGATTTCGAAAATGCATTTTCTTTTTGAAATTTGAAAATATACACATAGATAGGTGATTTATTTGAATAATAGTACTTAATCAACTCTTTTGCCTTACAATTCGAAGGGAAAATGGAGCAGTGTACTGTAATGGCATGGCATACTGGCATAATGTATAATACTCAATTGATCTGAAACCTCATATTTTTTTACCCCGTCAACCAAAAGTTGAATTTGACAATGTATAAACAAAAAATCATCCTGTACGCCACACCTACCAACGTGTATTTTATGCAGCTTTTTATTATTATTATTATTATTATTATTTTCTTCAGATTATTAGACGCAGCTAATGAACTTCAGGATATTTCAATTGACAGACCAACTGTGGCTAAGATATTAAGAAAAGCCAAATTAATCACACAAAAATTCAATCAAAGTTCTTTGTTGGCCAGTGCACTGCGGAAAGAATTGCAAAAACTGGGTAAAACATATACGTCACTAATTACAGCTATTATTACAAGATGGAATTCCATATTTTTAATGCTGCAAAGACTATATGATGCACGGGACATAGTCAATTTAATTTTAACAAAAAAATCCGAATTTGAGATAGTATTGTCCGAAGGAGAATTACAATGTATACCCGACATTCTTGCCCTCCTGAAGCCATTTCATGACATTACACTCAACATGAGCAGAGAAGATGTCCCAACTATCAATATGGTAGTTCCCTATACGACGGGTCTAATTAAGGAACTGGAATTCCAATCGCCTCGGACTGATATTGGCCGTCAGTTTCATTACTGCCTAGTCTCACAGGCAAAAAGACGACTATTGCCCTACAAAGCTGGGACTATTGCACGGTAGGTGCCTAACTTACATGGTAATATTTTTGTTTTTGCATTTCACTGGGGCTCTTGAGAGAACTTGGTTGCATTCAAAAACTAATTTAATTTTGTTAGGGTATTTTTAGCCAGTATGCACTCATGAACTATAGATGTACATTTATATAGCTTCAATTAATCGACTTAGGGGCAGTTTATGAAGCAATAATCAAATATTTTTGATTTTATCTACATCATTTTTTTTTCCACACAATGATGATAATTCTGTTTTCTATGTAGTCTTGCCACAATATTGGATCCCAGAATGAACGAGCAAGCATTCTATCAAAAAAGTAATTATGATAATGCTATACAGCAACTGACTAACGAGTTCAAATCACTAGTAAAGAGCAGAAACGAAGAGGCGGCAGTAGCGACGATAGAAATAGCTGATGCGGTATCCAATTTAACCAGCAGTATCAACACCAATATTCCATGTATTTGAATTTTCGATAAATTTTATGTCATAGTTAACATAAATTATTTTAACTTTTTTTTTTTTTTTTTTTTAGCCATTCTCCAAAGGGTCATCTGTAATGAGAAAAGGAAAAAACCGGCAACAAAAATCCTGACAACGACAGCAGAGGCGATTGTAAAACTGAACGATTATATCTTCCGGGATGAAATTTTACCTTTCGAAACTAATATAATCGAATTCTGGAAAAGTTATAAATTTCCAGAGCTAGGAAGTCTAGCTCTGAAACTGCTCATAATTCCGGGATCGTCTGCTGCCAGTGAACGTGAATGTTCAAGTGCAGAGTACACATTGAATAAACGTCGGGCGCGGATGGCCCCTGAAAGGTTAAAAAAATGTTTGTTTCTCAATAGAAATTTGAAATTCGTCTCTGAAAGTTAAATTACAGTAAAATATATATATTTTTTTTTCTGTTCTTTTAAAAGATTGGACGGGGATTGTGATAGATAAGAAGGTGAACTTCCGATGATTGTTTAGTACTTTTTCGTTTTTTTTCTCTTTACTTGGCTCTGAGTTCAATATGTTTCGTAAAATGAACGATTGAAAACTTCATTAAAAGAATTAATTCTGTCATGACATTATAAAACATAAAAAATATATGGAACACTTCAACACTTTCTAATTCAACGCAATCCGCTCAGAACTCATAAGGCAAAACTGAACCAACATTATAATGAATATCGTAAATCCAAACCAAAACTACAGAAATAAACAGAAATGCTGGGATTAATTTTCTCATCTGTCAACTCGTTGATATTGTAGTTTTTTTGTTAAATTTTTATTTTCCTCATTCCGTTTAAAAACCATCATGATTAAATAGAAATGAAATTATGTTGGAAGTTAACAGGTTATAATATGTCCACGGCGATAACCAATAATATTATAATTATGGCGGTAAAAATTAAAAATCTGTACCTAATTATCCACTATATGTAAAGAATTTCTCCATACGTACATTGACAACCCTGATATAGGGCGATTTGCGGCTAAGAATATCGATAATATCGATAATCGAAACATTTAATATCGATAATATCGAAAATATCGATAACGCGATTTTAACATCACTATATCACGGAGTGGCACTGGCACAAAAAGTCGATAATTTAACGAAAAGGAAAAACCAAAAACAGACATTTTTTTTCATTCTTCATTCATCTCTTTCTCGGTTTCTCCATCTTCCTCTTTCGTACTTTTCGTCTCGCTCTCGTTTCGCTTTCGTATGCATACGTACGTTTTGTAACGAGTGCTGAGTGCAAAGTGCTCCTTCCAGTTATCAATTACTACCGGGAGGATTTTGATTGGTCGAAGGGTTGGAAATCAATCAGTGTTGCCACTTATAAAAAATCACTTTCCAGATTATATGAAAAATAATGATTTTCACTTTTATATTTTAATCTTCGCGAATTTGAACTTTTGAAGGAAATCTTAATTAATTCTCTTTCAATTCAATCATTCAAATGAAAAAAATAAGTAATTAGATTCATTAATTGGTCAAAAATAAGTCGGTATTTGTTGCTATTTCATATCTGTGAAATATTTTTAATTAAAACATTGATTTTCATTGAATCGATAAATAAACACACACAAACAACCAACGAAATAAACACTAAAACACTTCACGTACACAGTGGTACACACTTGACTTATCATTCTTTTTTTCTCAGTATAAAAAAGATGAAAATGAAAAACGAATTTTAAGCTCAAAAATTTTTCTTGTACAAACATTATTTTTGATTTTAAGGATGGAATAAGTTAACTCACAAAAATTCGTTTGTAAATAAACTGTTTTACTTGTTAACTGGTCATGGTTCCTGTATCTAATAATTGATATTTGTAACTACAATATTCAACTATGAAGATCCTTACATTAATTGAATTTCTCATTCTGAATTGTATACTCTTTGTATCTTTCACATTTGCTGAGTAAGTACATGAACTGTATAAATCTTTCTTTTCATTCGAAGATTCTATTGTAAAGCCCACAATCTAGTTATCGAAAGCTAGACTGTGAGTATGTTCTATGATCTGCTCTATAATTCTGAATTTGATCCTTAGCCATTTTATGAAAAAGTATTTTTCATTCATCAGACTTCTGAGGAGCTTTCAATAATCTCGTTTAGCAAATTATGTCGAAAAAAGTCGATTATAAAGAAATTTTAGTGAAATATTGCAATTTTTTTGATTGCACTGTTTTGAGAAATTTTATTTATTCTCCGACATTCTAATCTAATATCAAATTTAATTCGTACTGTGGTCCCTTTTTATTCTATCATTCTATTTTTCTTTCAAAGTAGCCGTAATAACATCATTAAATTCAGGATACACGTTCCTGTATCCAATTGGTTCGAAATTTTCTCACCGGTTCAATTTTTCTTTGATAGTTGATAACAGAGAATTCAGTGTTGCCTTATGTGAAATTTTATTTTCTTTCAACTTCAGGAAATTTCGTACAATAAATTTTTTTTAACACTAGACTAAACTTGAATTGAATTTTTTGTAAGAAATTTCAACATAAAATAAATTCGCCCTTCCTCGCTCCACCGCAGGGAAAAAATTTCAAACGGGAATAGAGAGAGGAAGTGAAAAAATTTGATGAATTTGGGGCCTTGGGCAAAACAAATTTTCAGTAACTTGCCCTTACTCCAAGAATGAAAGAAAAAGTGCACTCTTATAAAAAGTATTTCTCATGATAAATAACTCGTCACTTTAATTACAACTAAATATATACTTTCTTTCAGACGGGACTTCTACAAAATATTAGGTGTCTCCCGAGCAGCAACGACCAATCAGGTTAAAAAAGCCTACAGATTACTGGCCAGAGAATTGCATCCTGACAAAAATAAGGATGATCCGAATGCTAGTGAGAAATTTCAAGATTTGGGTGCCGCATATGAAGTATTGTCTGACCCCGATAAAAGGAAGAAATACGACGAATGTGGCGAAGAATGTGTGAAAAAAGAAGGTATGATGGGATCTGCTGATCCATTTGCCAGTTTTTTCGGCGATTTCTTTCATTTTGGCGGTTCGCACGACCACGGAGATCAAAAAGAGATTCCCAAAGGTGGTACGATTTCGATGGACATTTTTGTCTCTCTCGAAGAACTCTATAATGGAAATTTTATAGAGGTAATTATTTTATATTTCATACGAATTTATTAGCTTACCCCTTTTCTTTTAAAATTAATTAGGCTGACGAAAACCTTTTTTTTTATTTTTATTACAGATAACGAGAAACAAGCCGGTCATGAAAGAAGCCAAAGGCACGAGAAAATGTAACTGTCGACAAGAAATGGTCACAAAACAGTTGGGACCTGGTCGTTTTCAAATGATGCAACAGGCCGTATGTGACGAATGTCCTAATGTTCGGTAATATATGTTTATACGTTTCTTTTTTGATACATTTAACATTATTTGTAATTTAGAAATAAAACTGAAAGAAAACAGTTCTTAGAATATTACAAGAAATTATTCCCTTAAGACCAGTTCGAAAATTTGTAAAGTCTTGAAGGATAAAAGAATTCCCATTTGTTCTTATTTATTGGTTTTGTCTTTTTCAAACATGTTGTATTCGAACTTGAATGATCATTTTAGTAGTGGTTTCTGCTGTTCAAAGCAGGTGAAATTAAAAATTAGTACCTATTTAAAATTTACTCGATGTATTTTATGGTTCCCAAGCAATGAAATAAATTAAAAAAATTGATCATATTATTTCTTAAAATAATTTAAAAGCACGATGCGAAAGAAAATATTATGAACAATAATCGAATGACTCCAAATTGAAAATCTCATTTGCTCAAAAATGAAAAAAAAAAAAAAAAATGATAGAATTAGGTACAGAATTTTACGCTCTACAACGAGACATGGTCAGTTTTTCATTTCCCTTACTCTTTAGCGTTAATGGCCCTTAAAATGTAGAGTTCAGTCTCGAAAGAACGTTAGTTAAAATAATTTTTCACAATTTTCTAAAAACTACGTTTTTTGTAAAATAAGACTTTCGATTCTGAGCCCTTCAATTATCATTTGCACCCCTCATTGCCATCGCTCGGAAATTTATTTTATACCTCATTTTTCTCAGATTCGTTAACGAAGAGAAAACTCTCGAGTTTGAAGTTGAGCCCGGCATGACAGACGGACAAGAAACTAAATTTGTCTCCGAAGGAGAACCACACGTAGACGGTGATCCAGGCGACCTTATTCTCAAAATCAAAACCCAACCGCATCCGGTGTTCGAGAGAAAGGGTGACGATTTGTACACCAACGTTACTATTACCCTTCAAGACGCACTAGTCGGCTTCACCATGTACATAGACCAATTGGATGGCAGAAAATTGACAGTTGAAAGAGAAAAAATTACGTGGCCAGGCGCTAAAATCAAGAAAAAAGGCGAAGGAATGCCTAATTACGAAAATAATAATATTCGTGGATCTCTGTACATCACTTTCGACGTAGATTTTCCCAAGACTCAACTTTCAGAAGAGGATAAAGCTAGTAAGTTAAAAATTAGGGTGAACAAATTTGGCTTGGAAATTATTCGATTGTGTTGGTAGATTGCAATACTGTCTTAGACTGCAGCACAATTCGAATGATATTGAAAAATCAAAAATTTTTCGTACAGTTCATTTCGTTAGAATCATATTCATAGGTGATATAAAAAGTCGAGATTATTTTTGGAAATTTTTTAATGGATTAATTTGTTTTATTTTTGAATTCTGAAGAACTAATTTATACACTCACTTCATGAGGTCTAAATACTTCCTATTTAAATCGAATAATTTTCTAGAATATGCTCAAATTTATGAAACAAAGCCTCAACTACTGTAGCAGACTTGGAAGGTTTTTCAAACCGAGAAAATGATCATGGATTTTTGAAACTATTACTTTTAAAAGTTATGTTCATTAGGTCGTTTTATTAGCAACCAAGACAGAATGGCTGAAATAATTTTATTGGTTGTCTCTAAAAATTCGAAAAATAATTTCAGTTTCCAAATAAATGTGGGTAGTTCACGTTCAAAGGTGCCCCAATATTTCAAACATTATTATTTTGAATTTATATTTTTACGATGCAAAATTTGAAACTTAAAGATTATGCTAATGGACAAAAGTAGAGGTTTTAGAATTTTAAGCTCAATTTTTCTCATTGTTAACCGGCATGATGTATCTCAATCCTCCACACATTTTATACTGACCTCTACAAAGACTACTTTTTAATTAAGATTGCTAATTCATTTTTTTTCTTCCACAGACATTGCAAAAATTCTAAATCAAAAGTCAACGCAGAAAATCTACAATGGTTTGAACAGCAGTCGCTTATGAGTTCGTTTTTTAAAATGAAATTCAGCTCTGAAAACAACGAGCAGAATTTTTTGGCCGAGATGCGGCTAAATGTCGTATCGAGATTATGTTCCAATAATTGTGTTTTTGTAATTATTGTAAACCCCTACTCTTTTTTGTTTTGTTAATTTCTTTGAAATTTGCCATTTTGTTAATTTTGTGCATTGTAAAAAATAAATTTATTTATTGTTTTCAAATAAGAAAGTCTTAGTTTGAATTAAGTTTTGCGGTTTATCGTGTAGTTAAATGACAAAATAAATGTATTTTTTTGTGAATCGTTTGAATTTTTTTTTTAAATAATTTTTCAAATATTTCTTCATTTATTTCGTCATAATTTACGAAGTAAAATTCAGATAAAATTTACTTATCAAGTCTGCGAACAGTAAGTCGAATCAAAATTGACTTTTTCTATTACTGCACCTAACTGGATTTTTATTCGTGTTTTTCTATTTTCTATTTTTTAAATGCCTTTTTCCTATCCCTGTTGTGAATATTATCGATACACGATATTATAAATTAATTTTTTTGAGGTCGATCACTTTTTCAATACTTTTTTTCTAGTTCAACCATGGGAGACAAAATTATAATATTTAATAAATATGAGCCGTACTGTATTCACAATATAACGGGATAGCACTTGATGGTTTGCTGAATCGATTATTCTTTCATAAATTTAATTCCAATTTTAAATATTACACCGAGGTGCAATCGCTTCCGTTACATTTTGTCAGCAATTTCTGCTCTACCAACGCGTAGAATTGTCGAGAAAAAAAAAAACATCTCGAGTTTAACTTACGGTAACCAGAAACAAAATGTAGATTATCAGCAAATACATGAAAAAAGTCAGTGGTTGAAATAAATTATTGAATTTTTTCGTGATGTCCTTCTTAGCTCCATGCATGTAGTGTCTTGCAATAACAGAGACGATCAACAAAAAAGTGAGCAAAATTATAAGACACAGAAAACCACCAGGGAAAGGTCTGATGATACAAGAGAAAAAAAACAAAATGCATTTTCATCCACATAAATGGTTACTCAACAGTCTGAATTGACTTTCACTCTGTTTTCAATATAATCTAGACGCCTTAGGACTTACGACACAATAAATCATCTTTTTTTCAAACTCTTGAAAGTTCAGTCAAATAAAGTTGTTGTGAACCCTTCATTTTCAATTCATAGAAGTTGATATTTTTTTCCAACCAAATTATTCTTACAAATGGAAGAATTTTTTATAGTGGTTGAAATAAAATATTCAATCTCTTCAAAAATAAATTCTCCTAAAAACAAGTTGATTTTTCATTTAATTTTTTTCCCCTTCTCATAAATCGTCGAGATTTGGTATTCGAATACTCGAATTTTTTAGTCCGACCTACTATTAAGTATCATCAAAAATTTTTTAAACACTATAAATTATACCTAATACGTCAATGAGATATGAAAAAACAGAGGGCCAATTATGGAAAAAGGTATTAAATTTCATCAAGTTCCAGATTTATTCCCCTTATTCACTCCTTCAGGTAATTTCCGCCCCCCTTATTGTAGGTCTTCGTATTGGGTTAAAGTGTGTTCAAGACACAAAAGACTTGGTAAATTTTTCAAATAGTTATAAAATTATTGTCCTTTAATTATAAAATTCAAGTTATGAAAAATTAACGTAAAATTTGTAAAATTTTCACACAGTTTTTATAGTATCCTCGTAAAATATTAATGTTAAAATTTTTAAAAAGTTTATCTTACACAAGTTTTCTCTTGAGGAAAAGAAAACAATTTTCTGAGTGTAAATTCAAATTCTGAAAAATGTTTGAGCAAAAAGGGGACGAGTCTACTTTTTTCAAAATTTGAGTTCTTCTAACGTTCAAATTGTATACACCAAGACTTGCAGTAAAAACATTAGGACCTAAAATGCAACAATTGCTGAGAAAATAGACTTCGAAATTGAAAAGGGGCATAGGATATAATATGAGCTCGGTTTTTGACTTTTTTGAACAAATTTGCAATAGAGGACTTATTTGCTAATTCTTTCATATCACTGTTCATATTTTCCAATGACTTTCCAACTGCATATCTTCGAAAATAATAGATTTTAATCCATTGTAATTCTGAAAAAAGTTTCCTGAAAATCTTTCATTTAATCCATCAGAAAAAAAAAGAAGAATGTCCATAGAAATACCTTAATGGTACAAGTGTGTGGAACATTGTTAGAACTATGCAAGCAAAAATGTAAAAAAATATTTATTCAGGCTTTGTTTTTTGTTTTTTTTTCTTGAGAAAAAAAAAATCTTTTCGAGGCAGTAAGGAGGCACCTTATATTACTCGTATATTGAATTTCAATGTAAGTTATTATATCAGGTTGTTTCAAACGGAATTATGTTTGGACTTCATATTTACTACATCATTGTTCTAGAAGAAAAATATCAACATGTAGTAGGCTATTTTAGGTTACTACGTCAATTATCTGATAGGGAAATAAAATATCAATGCTTATATTGTACTAAATAAAGGCTTAACACCTTGCAAAAAACGCTTGAATTTTTTTTTTCAATTTATTGTAAGACACGTGTCTTCTAAATTTTATTTTACTTCAACGACATTTTAAAATTGAGAAATAGACATTGTGAAGGGCAAAAATTTCACGACCACCCTGCTCGTAAGTTAGAATTATGTAGAATTTAAATTTCTCCAGAAATGTAGATTCCAAAGACATTTTTTGCTCTATCAATAATTTGATACGAAAATACGATCAAAAATTAGGAGATTGAGAAAGAAAATTGAAAATTTTCATAATTTCAATTTTATAAAAAAAGCATAAAGAAAATCTACAAGTTCTTTTGAGAATACTTAGCCATCAGACCTGAAGTAGAAATAAGTAAGAGAAAGTTTACGAGCCATAAGCTTATAGCTAAAAATATTCTCATGAAACTGTTTCGTCAATTTTTCCTCCAACTTGCATTTGTTTTCTCAAAATACCTATGACATTTACGTACTATGTAAAAAGTGTCTCAAAATTGTAAGACCCTTTTACAACGAATCGGATTAAAATTATAAATCCACAATGGAAAGCAGTTATTCACAGTAGCCAGAATAATAATATGTCAGAATGAACTGAAAATATTTCACGAAATTAGGTCGATTATACAAACAAATCGTTCTTCGCTAGAGCTAACGGAATTTGTTATTCAAAAATTACATTGATCATCATATTTTTATGAAGTTGAAGTTTTAAAATTAAATGAAGAGAATTAACTAGAATAATTATTCGACGAATAATCTGCGTGGAATTGTTAATATGGAGCTAAATATAAAATATTGACTAAAACCTTTTTTTTGCATCCTTATTTTTTTCAAATAGGTTAGTGGCGATTGAAAATGGACTCAAATCTGTTAAATTTCTCCAATAAAAAACCATTTCACTGGACTGTACTCTATAATTAATAGAATTTTTGTAAAAACTGTAAAAAAATTTTTCTCGATTTAAAATTTTATAAAAACCAAATTTGAAAAAATAATAAATATTATTTTGGGGTCGAGTGAAATTTTTGAAATTTGTCATTTTGAAACCGAATATTAAATCTTGACAGCAGCATTATTGACGTCAAAATGTAACAGTGACTGATAGCTCCAACCTGTGGACTGGATGTACTAATAGGTCTCTATGAGCAAATAAATTCGCATTGTGTAGTGTCACTGAAATTTTAATTTTACCACTTTGGAGAAAATAATTTGAGACACCTTCTCCATATGATAGTCAGAAAAAGCCCGAGCCTGAGCTAAAACAAAAAAAATTCCATAAGTACTTGATTCGAGTTCATTGGGCTAATATTTTTTCTAAAGCTGTCTCACACGTAGGAAAATTTTAATCACTAGATTTCTGTTAAACATACATTGAAATTCAATAAAATGAAAAAGAGAAATTCTATTCGAAGACTTTTGATTCGGACGAATCCTCAAAATTTCTACAAAAGTAATTTTTTCCCTCATTTCTCTGTCTAATGCCATAAACACTACTAAAAATGTTCGTAATTCAAATTTTTGGCACTTTTTACACGTAAGTGACTGGCTCCTTTAAAGAAAATTAAAATTCTCAAACCAAGGTGGGAAGCGACGAGAAAAATTTTCTTAATGGATCGAAAGAATTTATCAACGTACTCGTATTCAACTCCCCTCACCTCTTTCCCATAGAAAGCAGACAAAATTTACCTATTTCTATACTTAAAAATCTAGCTAATTTTAGTCCATAAGTGAAACAATTTTAATGATTTCTTTCCAAAAAATGAAACAGGCAAAAATATTTTTTGATCTAAGAAATTTTCAATCAACTCGACTATTCGTGAATCATGCGACCAAAATTCCTAATAGAGAAACTATAAATCGAAAAACTAATATTTTTTCGTGAAATACAAGATTCACTACTTATAAAATCTGGAATTGAAAATTTTCTTCATTTGTTTTGGTAGATTCGCACTTTAAATTTCCGATTGGAGAACACTTTAAGGAGGCTTCCTACAAAAGTTTTGATTTTTGTATTTGCATAAGGCTAATGAGGTATATTCTTCTCAAAATAATTAATGCATTTAGAATATTTTCGACTTCTAACCTTTGTTTCGACTCAGAAAATATTTTTTTATCTATTTAACTGAAGTTGATTTGTAATAATTTTCTAGACCATCGTTGGCTATTCCGTTTTCAGATTCTCAACAAAAAAAATATTAAAATTTTCGAAGTAGAAAAAATTTAATATTCCCTCCAAAATTTAACCTGCCATCGTTCTTGTTTAACCTGATTTTCGTCTAACTGTCCACTCGATTCGAATAATGTTTCTTTTTTTGCATACACACACGAAATTGGTAAAATTGTTTGCTTTACGTAAAACACAATTTGTTTAGACAATTTACTGCTATCCGCAGTGACTACACATTTGCCAATTTCGCTGATGCGGCTTTTTCGTCCCTCCAACTACTGCCATATAAGCGGCCATCAGAGCTACACTCGATACAGTTTTCGTTTGGTACGACCAACAGTTCGCTGCTCTTCAAGTAGTTGTCTTCTCGAATTCGTGATCGTGTAGAAAATTTTTTTCGTTTTTCCAGTATCCCGTCATGTTGGTGCATTCGTTAATTTGGTCTTTGCTGGTAGTCGGCGCACTCGCCGCACCGGCTGAAAATTCTAAATCCGCCTCGGCCGCCAAACCCGCAGTCGACGCTAAAGACGCCGACCAAAAATCAGCAGCCCCGCTCGCAGAGCAAGACAAGGCCAGAACTCACCACCTGCTCAGCTTGCTGCAGCCGCGACCATCCGTAGGCTACCCGATACCAGTTAGCAGCTTCAACTCTTGGTCCTCGTACCCACAGATACAGTCGGCACCCATCTCTGCGTCTTACTTCGAAACAGCACCCGCCGCTGCGTACGCTCCATTCAAAGTCGGTCCAGTGCCCCAATTCCATGTCGTTCCAGCGGCACCAGTCCACGTCGCTCCAGTACCTTCAGTGGCCCAAGTTCACGTCCCAGCTCCCACCATCTCGCAAACCACCTACACCAAGCCTGTCGTCTCGTACACGCCCCAGGTTGTTAAAAAGCCATCATTGATGATCTCGCAGCAGGTGGTCCACCAGCCAGTCATCAACGAGTACCAGCAAATCATACGCCGGCCAGTCATCGCCGAAGTGCAGGAGGTCATCCACAAGCCCTACCTGACCGAGTACCAACAGGTGATCCGTCTGCCCACCCAGACTGCCCACATCATCAAGAAGCCAACTTTCTCGTCCTACCAACACGAAACCGTGCAGAAGCCCATCTACCTCAACTCGGAGCAGTACCACATCGTCGACAAGCCCAGCTCGCAGGTCCTACAGCTGCCGACACAATACGTGCAGCCATACACCACCGAAGTCGTGCACGTACCCTCCGTCCACCACCAGACTGAGACCCAAACCACCGTCCACCAGCCGCCCGCCGTAGCCGTTCCAGCAGTTCCAGCAGTACCCGTCCACACGGCTCCAGCCCCGGCTGTCTCCTCCGTCTCCTACCTGCCATCCGCCTCTTACGGTATCTCCAGCTTCGGCAGTGGCTATGATAGCAGCCTCGGCTACGGCAGTGGTCTCAGCTACGGCAGCGGTCTCGGCTACGGCACCACCCTAGGTAGCGGCTATGGCAGCTCTTACGGAAGCAGTCTCGGCAGCTCTTATGGAAGCAGTCTCGGCAGCAGCTTCAGCGGCTTCCAAGACGAAACCTACGGAGTCTACCTCTCGCCGTCCACCTGCCGTGGAGGCGACTGCCAGGTGAAACGAGATGCTGAAGGCCGCGAGATCGTCGTCATGCCCAACTCTGGCTACACCAACCAAGAGATGGTACCGATGTCCTACTCGCAGTACAACCCAAACATTCTGTCTACCCCGGCGATGTCCAACCTCCCGATGTACTGGCCCAACAATTTGCCGTTGTTCAAGAACACCCAAAATAATGGCGACAACTCGCAGCCACCCCAAGCTCGTGCCAGTGACGATTATGGTAACCAAATCGACTCCCAGCAGACTTTCGAACAACCAGCCAACACCCAAATCGACGACTCGGTCATTCCAAAGTTCGCTGAAACGTTGCTGAGCAACCCCGAATTCCAAAAAATCGTCAGCGAAACGTATGCGAAGACCCAGGAATCCGCCAGGTCAGCTGAGACTGAAAATAAAGTTAAGGATTTGTGGAACACCCTGTCAGATGACGAAAAAACACGGCTACGCTCTATGATGGATGAAAAGATGAAGCAAATCGAGGCGGAGAAAAACTCCAGTACCACTCCAGCAGCCGACCAAAAAAGTGAATCTTCAAAGCAGTAAGTGCAATGCTCTCTGTGAAAAGATGTGAACTTGAGGAAATGTACGTTTTATGATTCGTTTTGCCAAAGCATTTTCGCTATTGTTTTTTGTTACTGTCGAAATTTTTTATTTAAAGGATTAAAATTGTGATATTTGAATATTTTTTTATTTTACTTCAATCGGTAATTTTTTAAGTCATTTTTAGTCTCAATTCATTGTCAGTTGGTATAATACGTTGAAATTAATAGTAGGTAAGACGGTTAAAATTTCTTCGAAAAACAAATTTCAGCAAAGTTTACAAATAGAATGGAAATTTCTTTGAAACAAAGTAATTATAGACTTATAATAATTTAAAAAAGAAACAATCTTTACCAAAGACATTTTAGATAAATAGATAAGATGAAAATTAAATTAAAAAATTGAATTTTAGCTTCCACTTGGTAAAATTTTTTTGCGATTAAACGAGAGAATGAGGAATTTTTATACACGAAATTCGACCAGCAGAATATTTTTGGTACAGAACTAATCAAAAATGATTGTAATAATATGGTTCATCGAGTTAAAATTATTTTATCTGTCGATTAAAAAATTAAGATGCCCATTTGAAATTTTTATTTTGATTGTGAGACGGAATTCATTAGATAGGTACGGTGATAAAACAGTAAGAAATTTTTCTGAAAAAGTGCTCAAGCAGCCAATTACAATTTGTTCGAAAATTTCAAACCAATCTTTCAAAAACAGAATAAATAAGTTTTTTTTCCACGAAAATAACATTTTCTATTAAAATTTAGGTTTTCAAAAAATTTTCATTTCAACTGATAATCTCTAATAATTATGATTATTTTAGACTTGATTCAGTAAGTAGATTTTGAAGAAAACAAGTGCAAAAATTTCATTTGAAGACACTTCAGTAAAATTTACAGCTGGAAAGCAAATTTCTTCCGCATAAAAATTTTTATTCAAATCATCGAAATAATATATTTGCTAAATATTTAAAAAATAATTAAGTCTCGAGTCTTGACTGACGAGTTATGAATCAAAAACCAAATTTTACCTTTCACCAAAAAAGAATAAGTACTTCATAAGGGGGATGCCTCTTTCAATATTTCTTTACTCGACTTGCAAATTTTTCAGAACTCGCTTTCGTCAAATTAAGAACTTTCAATTGTCTACTAAAAAACAAAATTGGAAAAATTTTACTTTCGTCATCTGATGATTTTTAATAATCCTAAATAGTCAATTCAAGTCTCTACTACTTGGATAAATGCGTATTAAAATACGAAAAGAACTGCAAAAATTTCTTATAGAAAAAATTTACTTAAAACTACAATTTTGATAGAGTTTTTTTGTGAAAAAAATGAAAACACTCTTTTTAAAATAAAAAGTCAAAACCTTAAAAGGTCGTAGTGTAATTGAAAATAAATTAATAATAAATGAAAATGAAATAAAAATATTACGTGAAGCGATGGATTAAATCTAAGGTCAAAACTTGAATTTTTTTATTACTTTCCAACAAAAATAAAAAAATTAATATTTTCGAGATTATTAATTGACAATTGTTCTGTACAGCGCACTCTCTAGTTACACAAAATGCAACTTCGAAAAAAATTTGCAAGGTGGAACGTGGAAGTTTTTTAGTGGAAGCTAGGTGGAAGACAATAAATTTTTCACTCTTATCACCATGTTGACATACAATTCGCTTCACAGTTCACATGCACTTCGAATTCGAATGTCGATACGATTTTCACCGGATTTTGATTGGAATTAAATATTAATTCCACCCTTTTTCGTTTTAAAAACTCGTCCGAATTCAGTTTTTTTTACGTATTTTGCTCTCGATTAAGTTATCATGGGTGATTCGCTCAAAGCCATTAAAAAAACTGAAGCTCGCAGATCGCTGGGAGATACGTTGCTACCAGCGATCGATCGGAAGAAAACCAAACACGCTCTTCGTCAGGAGAATATGAAACGTCTCAAGCAGAAGGATAAAGATAAAAAAGCTCGCCGAAAAAGCCGTCGAGATGAAGGAGCCCCTGCGTTGATCCCGAAAACCATAGAATCGCTTCGAGAGTCAGACTCGACAATTTTGAATAACGTCGTCGACGAGGACGTCATCGAAGAAATCAACTGCGACCTCGATGAAGACGAATTCAGTTCGTACTTTCGCAAAGAATACGAGCCCCGTGTACTGATTACCTTTTCCGAAAAGCCCATCAAACCTTCTCGCAGGTTCGCCGCTCAGCTGTGTAAAATAATTCCTAACTGTTCAAGAATCGGTCGTAAAAACACCTCGATCAAGTCCATAGTAGCAGATGCGATCAAAAAACGCTTCACTGATGTTATCGTCATCAATGAAGATCGTTTCGAACCGAATGGCTTGCTCTTGATTCACCTACCAGAAGGACCTACAGCTTATTTCAGACTAAGCAACGTTCAAACAGCCAACAAAAAACAGATGAAGGAGTTAACGTCTCACCAGCCAGAAGTGATTTTAAATAATTTCAATACCAGATTGGGTCAAACTGTTGGTCGTATGTTGGGTTCGGTATTTCATTATCAACCGGAGTTCAAGGGACGACGAGTTATTACCTTTCACAATCAACGAGACTACATTTTCTTCAGACACCATCGATATAAATTTCTGAAAGGCAAAGCGGCGTTGAGAGAAATGGGGCCCAGATTCACGTTGAAGCTGCAGTCTGTACAGCGGGGTACTTTCGATTCGAAATGTGGAGAGTATGATTGGACTATATTCGGCAAAAGACACGAGATGGAGACCACACGGAGACGATTTTTCTTGTAATATTCGTAAGTTTTGTTATACAATAAATGTGTTTTTTTTTAAATTCTAAAATGTGTGTTTTCATTTACAGAGTCGCCTATTTCTAATAGCTAATCTAACTTTGAAACATTAACGAACCAGCTTTTGAAAAACTTGAGATTGTTATGTTTGAAAAATATTTGAATTGAAAAAAAAAAGTCATATCTTTTAACCAGTTTTGAAAATCCAATGAGAATACCATGATTAATGTTTTTCACACTTCTGTGAATTTCGTGTAATTGAACTAACTCTCTTCTGTAGAAAGGGGGAAAAAAGTCAAATTTTTGCTCATTTTACCAAAACTCGAAAAACTTTATTTTTGTTCAAAACAGTTTAAAAATTCTACAGTTAGTTGAAGTGAGCTAAAATTCAGTTTTCATTGGGGTCAGTAGATGAAGTTTGAAGTCCACCAAACTTCACAGATGTTGAGGTGGCAATTTTTATAAAATAAGAAAACCATTCATTAGAAATTTTTGGTGACGTAGTTTTTCGTTTTTTTCTCTTTTAAGATGTTTATGTTATGTATGATTTAAATTTTCTCCAAGATGCATCGTCAAATTATCAACTTTTTTCAAACATTTTTCTTCATCTCATATTATTATAAAAATGTTGACTTTCATAAAAAGTTATACTGTGCAAAACTGTAGTTTTTGATTAAATATTAATGATAATAATTGGGGAAAAAAAATCAAACTCTCCCCTAAGATGATTTAATCCTCTGAAAATTTTCCTATTGAAATATTATTTATCAATATTTTGACGAACGTAATATAGATTATTACAACTAAAATTTTATTCTAGACTTATGGGTACATAATTTTCATCCTTAATTTAATAGTAAATGATTATTGATTTTATTCCAAACGTAAAAAAAATGTGAAAAAAAAATCTTAGAAATTAATCAGACTTTGTTGATGGGGTTTGTTGCTCGAATTTTTCATACGCAGATGCTAAGGTTTTTAAAAGTGGTCCGACGTATTTGAGTGATCTGGAATATAGGTTTTAAAATGATGTGGATTAATAAGCTTCTTGATTTAAGCGAGAAGAATCTACTAGTCAAAAAGCTTTTTACAAACACTCTGATTCGTTTAATACCTTTTACGATATCCAGACATGTAAGGAGATACGACGGAATTGTACATATCCGAGGGATAAGCGTTGGCTTGTCCTGGATCTTGTAAATTTCCTCCACTCGAATGAGCCAGTACTTGTGATTCGCAGTTACCCAGAATAGTGCAAATTCGATAACCAAAAACAGGGGTCAATAGCCACGCTAAACCACCGAGAATGACTAAGCTGCCAATAATGATGCCGGTAACGGCCAGTGCTTGTTCGAATCCGTTTTTCCACGATAAATCGTCTACAATGAAATATTCATGATGAAAATTCTGCCGAAACCGAACTTCGAATTTCCAATAGGACTAGTTTCACAAGCGAAAGCAAAATGCCAACTCCAAAGAATAAACTTGAATCCGATTTTATGAGGCAAAACTAAACCTTCGCCCAACCTTCCTCCACTAATCGATTAACGAACCAAAAATTTCCAAAGTTCACAAAACAATAAGTCCCCTCTACGACAGCAAGGAAAAAGACAGCAATATTATGGTAAAATTTGATTTGCCAGTTTTTTGTTTTTATTTTTCAAGCAAAGCGAAGATTATTTTGTACTAGATACTACTTAAGAATTAATAAATATTTTAGGACTAGATGAGACACGTACAATTCCTGACAGCTGATAATTTTTTAAATAAAAGATGTTCAATTTTCAAAACAGGGATCGGACTTAGTTTGAAAAATGTTGCCGACTAATCTCGATTTTTTATTCAAAAAATAATGAAAAAGGCAGACAGACGAAGGGAGTAATACTGACGAGAAAAATTTATTACCTGAAAAGAATGAAACGTCGTAGGGTTTTTTCTCGCTAATGGCTGTGTCATTCGATGAACCTGCACCTGGTGCATTACTAGATTCGGCACCTTCAACGTACGCGATTATGCAAACAATAATCCCGAAGGTAATGATGTTTGGGAGCAGTTGAAAATGCATTTTGAATCTAAAAGATTTTTCTTATTCTTCATTTCAATTTTTATTTTATAATATTCCGCAATTACGCGTACATCCATCTTATGTTATAATGACAGAGGGGGAAAAATTCTGATCAATTATTGGAGCAACAAGTTACAAGAGATGGGATAAAAATCCCAGTGGCTCGTTTCAAGTGACAATGGGAAGCATTAAAGTGATCCAGACGAATTAAATATCAATCCAAAAAAATATTTAAAAATTTTTTCTCTCGTAAAAAATCGCTTTCTAGCTTAAATAATTCTTCCAATTTTTACCAACTCACAATAAACAAGAGAACTTACAAAATTTTTAGATTCTGAATAACACGAGTAACTAGATTTCAGGAAAATTTTTTCTGATTAAAAATATTGTAAGTATTCTTCAGTTAAATTTTTCAATGAAACTGTATAATGCAACTTTAAAAAAAAATTAAATGTGAACTCTAGCTATAATTCTTTCCATTATCAAAATTTATTAAATTCGCTCTCGAATGTGAACAAAAAAAATTTCATAAATTCCATGGCAAATCTTACACTTTGGACCGAAAAAAGCGAAGGGAGTTCAGGAGAATTCGATATTTTACAAAATTAGATTCGAAACTGTAATGCGTTTGAAAAATTTTTAATTAAAAAAAATTAAAATTTGATACGAGAAAAACAAATTCATCCCTTTAAAAACTTGTGCAATTAAAAAAAAATTTAAAAATTTAATAGAAAACAGGGAATTTAACAAATCTCTGCTCGTTCAAGTTCCTAAACATTCGTTACTAATGAAATTTTTTTGGCTACTTTGAATCATGCAACAATGATTGTTCATAAATGTAAGATAATTTTTTAAGTTACTTACCAATGGCAGCGAAAATTTTTTCAATTCTTCAAAACCGCTTGACTCCTGGAACACGAATAAAAAGACCAATCTTTTGATATTACAGTGAAATATAAAACGTAAGGAAGGACAAAAGCATCGAATCGAAAAATTATAATCCTCTCGAATGAGGAAAGGATGTCGCAACAGGTTTTTCAGAGATCACTTTCGAAAGGGGAAAAAAAGTGGTTGTAAAAAATCGTCTTTTCTGGTCCACGGGATAGTGTAAAAATGTTTTCTACAGATCAAATCATCCAGTCTAGACGTCTACTCAGGTAGAATTTTTACCCTTTACGCATTCTTCGAATGTGAAAAATAATTTGCTTCGCCAGAATTAAGGTTTCGAGTGGTTGAACACCTGTTTTACAAAAGAAATGAAAATCTACACCAACCTTAATTATCGATCCACATTTTATCGTATAACGGGTTAGCTAAAAATATTTTTTTAAATGGATAGACCTGCGCAGGTAGTGAAGATTAATCCTAACGGAAGAGAGAAAACAAAACTTCTCAAGTCAGTTTTAGGGGAAGGTAGATTTGGGATGATTAGGAAAAAGGAGAATCGTGTTTATATCAATCACAAAATTTATAAATTTCGGGTATTAGCTTTGGTACCTAAACATTCTCCAGCTTCATGTCGTCAGCCAAAAATAAAGGTACCTATTTGAAATCGAGTTGCTTTACCTGGAATATGAATTCAAACTGCTCATCCATTTCAACTTGGAAAAAAAAAGTTGGAAATGAGCAGAAACTAGATGAACCCAAATAGACGAATGGGTAGAGAAGGGAACCATTAAGAATTTGTCTTCGGCCACGATGAAATAATTCTTTGAATTCGGATTAGGAGTGAGTATGGATTTTAAAAGAAAAAAAAAACTTCAACTTCGTAAAAAACCTCGAAAAAATGAAAATTTCAGATATTTCGACGAATCAAACTTTTCTCATTGAAGAAAATAAAAATGGAAAATTGATTATATAACAGAATTTTGTAATAATTAAGATCTAATCTAAAATACGAAAAAAGTTGTAAGAAAAAATTTCTTGCGAGTAAAACGCAAAATAAAATCCAATTAAACTTCAACGAAGCAGAGATAGAATTTTTTATGACACGTCACAGAATTTGTCTAATTTAGTGACAAATTGAATTCAAAATTTCGTCAAATCGTTAACAAGTTTAGTCAATTTTTTTTCTAGCGTTATTCAACTAAATTCAACTGACGTTTGTTTAGTCCATTTGGATTTGTTAGTTTTTAATGTTACATGTTACCCCTTTCATTTTTTCAGATTTTGAATTTTTTATTATTTTTCAAAGCCGCGAATAATGTAGTTTTTAGCTCTTAAAAATTTGAATTTCACAAAAAAAAAAGAAAATCGTATAGGCATAAATCCGAGGATAAAAGATTTAAATTAGACTAAAATCGGTTCACAGTTGAGCTCGTGATATGTAAAATGGTAAATCGCATAAAACAGTGAAGGTATTTCAATACCAATATTTCTATTGATGATGATTGAGGCAAAGGCAGCTTTTTTTATTCTCTCTTTTTTTTTCCTGATTACACATGTAATCTCAGGAATTTTTGGTCAGAAGACTGAAAATTTGTTCATCGAATCGCTGTTCATTGCATTCAGGTAAGATGTTTATAAAATGCTAATTATTTTAAGAATTACTTACACAAACTCAACATGTTTCACACATTTGAGAGCAGAATTTAGCAAATAACGTTTCACACACTAAAATGAACATAATATGTACCAAATGAGCAGTAAACAGTGATTTTTCAATTCATAGTAGTGTAATCTCTAATTCGTTTAAAACAAAAAACTCATGCTACAGCCAGATGTAACCCAGCACCAGGTTATTGAATCAGATTTTTGTAAAATATGAAGATGCCTCCGCACAATTTTCTCCATCAAGGCCATAGAATTCATAAAAAATGATAAAAGGAACTTCTCTTGGCGCATGAGTGCATTAAGTTCAGCTACCCCAGTGAGCTTCTTGTTTTGAATGGAGAACAATGTTTTCATGGTCAGCTTTCAGAAGAAACGAGCAAAGTAAAGAGGGCGTAGTACATGGTATTACGCACTTTGCGCCAAGCATTTCTCATTTTCAAAACACTAAAAACCAATAGCCTCACTTTGATTCAGCAAATATTCGGAATCAATGAGGCGAAAGATTTTTTCTATCATGTAATTAAGAAAAATGTACATAATAAAATTATTATACTGAAAAATAAAATCACGTTAGCGATAGTATTCCAATAAAAAGCCTAAGTTAGAGAGGTATGTTAGAAAAATTTTAAAGTTATAATATCACATAATTCTAGTAAGTCCATAACTTGATGAAGAAGGTGGTAATACATTTTCTAGTCAACTATATGACTGGAAAATTAAAGAAAGAAACCTCAGAGGATTTTCGTATTTTCGCCTTAAGAAGCGGATCCTTGGTTTCGAACACTCGACGATGCATCAGCGGAAGTATCGTCTAATAGTGACAAAAAGGTACCCAACATATAATACGAGTCGAGAAAAACGACGAATTCTCATGAATAGGGAAACTCTTTCTACGATGGAAGAACTGAAATATCCGCAGCATAAAATATTTTAATATGATGATTAAAAGTCAAAAGAAGCCCGGATGAGGTGAAACATGTCAACATTTTCTTCAAGTTAATGAGCGTATCAATACGAAGGATATAGCAACGCAATATCCGATAAATCGATGGTATATTCAATGAATAAAATTCGTAGGACATTCTAGTGTTTTTTCTATCCACAGCGTTTTTCATTTTCAATAATTATTTCATATTTTCTCAAAGTGACATATCATTTTGTAGTAACACTTCAATTATTCGTGACAAAAACAAAACTAAAAGTATTCAAGGAATTATGATAGTAACATTCGCATAGTTCTTATTCGCATTTTAAATAAGAAATTTCGTTATTAGAACAAATTTGTCTTGAAATGTCTCATATCGAATAAAAATCAATTTTTTTACATCCACCGTAGTACATACATGTATCTTGAGCCAATAGTCATTGCAACTCAAGTATAGTAATGAAAAATAAATATCTGACCCATTGAAACTCACTGCACGCGATTTCTACCTAATAATTACCGAATTATGCATTTTCATGCTTTGGTAGTAAATTACAGTAAAATAGATCCAATAAAAATCAATTTCAATTTTGGGATACGCGAGTTGTGAAGAAAAATATGGCGGATATTCCCATGTAGGATCGAAAGGAAAAAAATATGAGAATGCATAAAAAAAGTTTCCCCAACTTGTAAATGAAAATACCAACCTTTGGTGTCCAAAAATCTGGCGATGATAATCCACAAAACCGTCCCCCACGTGTTCATGAGAAAATACTCTGTATGAGTAGAAGTGTTCCATGGCTTCCACGCCCATGGGAATACATCATCAGCAAGAACGTGCCCTATATAGATGAGCAGGGAGAAGCGACCTGTAATAATTACTCAGTTAGAGATTTCTACTAATTGTCAATGAATGAGAAGCGACTATCTTCTTTACACCGACCAACGTGATAAAGCGATGAACCCGAGTACCATTTTTTCTCGTCTACAAAAATGTAAATTATAACAAATACGAGGAATGCAAAACTGCTGCACAGTAATACGAAAGACAAAGACCAAAGATTTTTGTTCACCGGAATGAAACCTTCGTTGATATTTCCAAAACAGATAACGGTCGTCAATATCATCTACAATGAAAAACAAAGAGAAAACGTTCAACGATACGAATACTGAAGCAATTCTCGTAGAGGAAAAACAAAACACTAACGCAACATATCGAAGCAGTTATCCAACGAACAATGCGTTCCCCAGATCTACGGTACACCAATATGACTCGTCCAGCATAGACACCCAAATAAACGCATAATATCGTGGTGAGAGTACCAAGTGCTCCTGCAAAAGTAACCCACAGATTATGTGGATATTATTATCGTCTAAATTATAATATCGATGGCTTTTTTTTTCAAAGCAAAAATTCTTCTTCGATAATTTTTCTCAAGCACACAGATGGATTATTATAATGACAGTTGAAAATTAGTTACTTTAAATGGATTACGGATAACCCACTTTGAAATTTTAAATCTAACGTTGACGGTTTGAATAGTAAACTTGCAATTCTTCCAGCATAATGCACAACTGAAGACGTTACTGCATATTGACACTGACCAAATCATAAAATAATCAAATGAAATTTACCTTCGGGATCATACGGAACGTTACACTGGTACCACGTTCTACAAGTGGGCCGAGCATATACATGATTTTCTCCAAAAAGTGTGCGATCAATGTAGCCAGCGGCTCCTCCCGTGCAGTTGCGATATTGAGCATGATCACCTAATCCTCCTGGACCTAAGTACCCCCGAGGACACCCAGGAACTGGTAGGAAAAATGTTAAACCCGTATGTACTGCCACACAAACGAACACAACGCACCACTGCTTCCAACTTTCTGACAGGTCACGTAAACAAATCATGTACGTGTTTTCCGACTAGGAAAAAAGCATCAAAACAAGCAATTATTCGACCAAGTGTTGAAAAAATTGAAAAAATGTATTCTTTTCTGAGAATGTGCAATTTTTTCCCTGCCATCGTAAAAAAGAAACTTCTTCCCATCAAATTTGAATAATTCTCAAAACAAAAACTTGAAAATAAAAAAGTTTTTCATCAATTAAAAGACTGCTGTAACTTCTAACGATTAATCGCATCGAAATTCCTGATTATCATTTATCATATAGAAATTCCGATAAAAAATTCTGCGACTGAATTTTTCTCTTCGAAAGCAATATATTTCGCTAAAGTGAAATGTGAATTAGGTAAAATACCTGTGGAGACTGTGGTTCCATAAAGACGATTTCCAAAAGAGTAACAAAACAATACGCGAGTCCCAGTCGTTGTAGCACACCGAAGTAACGGTAGTGTGTAAGATCATTTGCATGCAAATTGGAGATGATTAGTCCAAGAATTATCAATGTAAGAGATCGACGCAAGCACTGAAAGACTAAATCTTTCGTTGGAATGCTATTTCTTTTGTCGAACTTTATTTTGATCGCGATTCCAACGCCCATGATCCACGCAAACCTGTGCAATAACACAATGATTGGTTTGGAACTACGAGGAAAAGGTTGAAAAATATTTGGTAATACCAAGGAAAGACAACGTCTGCGATTGTTAAACCATTCCACGGACTATGCTCGAAAATCCAATACTGTCCTCCACCATAGTTCACAAAAATCATCAAAGCTATAGCCAGTCTAGAATGAAGATTTGAAAACATTCATGAGTTGTGGTTGTAAGTAACTCAAACTAGAAAAACAAAACACTAACCCTCTAAATACGTCCAAAGATTTAATTCGTTTATTGGTAACACACACAGACGAAGTTGGTGAAGATGTTATCAATTCCCTGGCATCCGAAGGAGATCCCAGATCCTAAAATGAGATAGAAAATTATTTCTTTCACTGAACTTCTCTTCAGCAGGCAGACCAGATGAGTTTTTCCCCCTTTCATGATTCACGAAGAACAGTTGAAAAAAAAAAAAGAAATAATTTTTCTGTTTTAATGTTCTAACCCATGCTTACGTCTGGTCGCCCTGTAAATAAAATGACTGAAATAATGGAAAACAAACTCGTTCAATTTCATTGGATGAGGACCAGGAACGAAATCTCCGTATTCGATGAATTTGCTTAAAAGCGAACTTTGAAACTGCTCTCAAGCATACAAATGCGAGAAGAAAAGATTCGAAATAATAAACGGCTGTAAACAGAACGATTACAATTATCATTCATTATGTGTTTTATAGCGTTACAAACAAATGAATCTTACGTTGGAATGGGTCAACAGGTGGTACGCTGTTCTTAATGGGCTCGCATTTTCCATAATAATTCCATTTGTACTGTCCAAGCTCTCCTAACTTGACATTTTTTGCGCTGAAATTTCGAGTCAATAATAATTTTTTCAACAAATGGAAAGGAAGAATAATATAAAATTATGTACTCAAAACTCAATCTTACCTACAATTGACGTTTCTATGAGGATTACGTAGTTCAAAATTCCATTTAGAATTTGTGCTGAATTTTTCAGTTGCTTCTTCATTTATATTAGCCCATTCAATCAAGTCACACTGAAAATGAACATAATTATTCCTTTCGATTAGTTGATGACAAAAAATACGATGCTTCAGTTTAAAATAAACGTATTTCAGATAAGAAGAGTGAGAAATGAACATTGTACCCAAATGACAAGTAAAAGCAAATCGATAAATATGTAAATTTGTAGTGTATAGGCCCAAGTATTATACTTGAGTAGAAAATAAAAATAAAATATTAATCATTAAGGGGTGCCTATTCTCTCGAAAAAATTGATCATGAATTTGATAGATGTAACGTGTTTACTGCCATCTTTTCAAAATAAAGAATTTTTGTCAATTGACCAACTTCAAAATTGATAACATAAATTTTTCAATTTTAGTTGGACTACAAGGAACTCGTAAAAATACCTCCATATAAACTTAATTAGATCCCTAAAGTCAATGAGTTTGATTAAAGAAAAAAACTTCAACATTATAGAATGACGATAAATACCCTGTAACAATCTACAGCCTGAGCCCACAATGAAAGATCACTGATATTGGTTGTAACCCATAGTGCGGCTTCGTTAACGCGCAATACTGGATTGACTGACATCTGAAAAAAAAAAATAGAGGAAAAAAATAATTGAACTCTAATGAGTAGAAACGATAATTTCTTTCAAAAATACAGGAATTACGACTTACTTTATCCATAACAATAGTTCATCGAACTGTGGAATTGGATTGATCAAAATCACGTTAAAACAAAAAAATAATCCGAAGATCACTTCACTTCTTCACTTCAAACTCCATTAATTTCAAATTTTCGTTTGACCGAATCGGACCGAATATGAAAAGTGAAAACAAAATCAGAGAAGCAGCCCAATCATGAACCATGGACTATGGAGGCTGCGCATGAACAAGAAGTGCCATAGCATGACAGCTGTGCCACCTTTGCCACAGACTTTCCACAAGTCTATTCAACAACAACAACCAAGAAGCTGCATTTAAGCTGCATAAAGCATAACTGGAAGTGGAACGCCACTAAAATGCAACGAAGCGAAAGACAGAGAAAGAATAACAGCGCGGAGCCGAGAAATATTTTTTCTCTCTTCCACTCATTACGCTTACCGTGAATCCCATTGAAGGGCAATAGGGCATCCAGATCCAACTCACTGCGCATGCGCCACGCATGAGACGAAAAGGAAAAAATTAAAAACAAAAGAGGAAACATAAACTTTTATTCCCTCGCTTCATTCTTCGCACTCGCAGGTCTTCTTTCTTCGTCTTTTTCTTTCGTTTTATATTTTTCGTCACGTTTCGTTTCGTTACTGACGCGGTGACGCCACCACTATCCATGTTGCTCTTCTTTTCACTATCACTTCTCATTTTTTTTTTTTTTCTAACTCAACACAGTGGTTAACACATCGGCAGCGGCAGCGCAAGCAGTTGCGAATTCATTTCATCCGCTTTCAGTTTATGAGATTTTCATTTATTTCAATAATTTCGTTTTAGTTCACGACTGAAGATGGCTGTTGGTAAAAACAAAGGTTTGGCCAAAAGTGGCAAAAAGGGAGCCAAGAAGAAAATGTAAGTTGAATTCACGACTTCATTTGTTATCATTAATCCCTTACATTTTTACGCCACGTGCAGTCATCGCATTGCTGTTGAATTAATTTGATCTCGACTTCATTTTCTGAATTTTATCGTACACCAGCCATCTGCGCTGGATAATGACTTGAAAACTTACTTTACGCTTCAACGTGGTCTCTAAACGGTTTCTATAATCTTATGTTTTCAGCGTTGACCCATTCACTCGTAAAGAATGGTACGATATTGGGGTACCGAACTACTTCGGCAAACGTCAGATTGGTAAAACATTGGTGAATCGTACCCAAGGAACTAGTAAGTGCACTTGTCATCCAAGTTTCTCGTTATAACATTCAGAATACTGTAACTCGTTTTTTTTCCTCTACAGAAATTGCTTCCGAAGGTTTGAAAGGACGAGTATTTGAAGTATCCCTGGCCGATCTTCAAAATGACACGGATGCCGAAAGATCGTACCGGAAATTCCGTTTAATCGCTGAAGACGTTCAAGGGATGAATGTACTCACGAATTTTCACGGAATGGACCTCACTACCGACAAGCTCCGTAGTATGGTCAAAAAATGGCAGGTGTGTGGAGTACTTGATCGAAATCTTGGATTTATGTCCTCGATTTCATGAAAATGAGTTGATTCTGGTGACGCATATTGTTATTAGTGTTTCGTAAATCAATTATTGTAGGTAGTTATATTCATTCGAAACGATTTTTATTCATGCAAAAATTAAATCAGTTTCATTTAAGTAATATCGTTGATTATATGATCACAGGTAAAAAAGGCCTCGTGTAAATGATATCTTCATTGGTTTCTATAAGACCAAAAGTAGAAAATTTTCAACGTTCTTTATTTTAGTTATTTTGACAATACGATACGATGCTGTCGTTTTTACTCTTTTCGTATTGACGTCAGTTTGTGAAACCGAAACCATTCTTTATCATATCACTCTTATTAGGTTTGAATCTTATTTCACTTTTATTTGGTTTGAATCTAACATTTCCTTCTTTTTTTTTTTTCAGAGTTTGATTGAGGCTAATGTGGACGTAAAAACGACGGATGGCTATTTACTTCGTGTTTTCTGTATCGGCTTTACCAACAAAGATCAAATGTCTTCTCGTAAAACGTGTTACGCTCAACATACCCAAGTAATTTTCACTACCATGAATCTGACTGGACAAAATCAGAACTATCACTTCTATTGAAAAATAAATTGATTCCTGTTTTAGATTAAAGCCATCAGAAAGAAAATGGTCGACACGATTACCCAGGACGTCGTGAAAAGTGATTTGAAAGAAGTTGTCTGTAAATTACTTCCCGATTCGATCGCAAAAGATATTGAAAAGAAATGCCAGGGTATTTACCCTCTACACGACGTTTACATCAGAAAAGTATGTTTCATTTGAACGCTTCTAATTTTTTTTTTTCGACTAATTGACTTATCGTTATTTTTCAGGTGAAAGTTCTGAAGAAACCTCGTTTCGACATCAATAAATTACTGGAATTGCACAGCGATGCTGCCGGCACTACAGTGGTTGATGAAAGCGGAGTTCAAGTCGAACGACCTGAAGGCTATGAACCACCTGTGCAAGAAAGTGTCTAAGTTTCAAATAAACTGATTTTTCATTTTCAAATAAGATCTTGTCATTTAGTTGTTGTTATGCTCCATGTAAACGACGACTGTTAGAAGTAGGATTATCTCAGTCGAAAGTGAAGAACCTAAATAGTTACTCTAATGTTCTGTGAATCTCTATCGGTTCCTTGTCATATAAATAAGAGACTACCCATATTTGATCGTACATTAGTTGAAGATTGTATTTCTTCGTTGCTTGACTTCAAATTTAATTTAGGTGGAACAATAAAATTAAATGAATTGTAATTCCCGTCAATTTAGCTATAGCTAGCTTAATGGGGAGTTAATCGTCAGTTTATGTACAAGCGTGGTAGATCTTCTGTAGTTATAATTTATTTGACATTTTCAAAAGTATAGACTATTGATTTTAGTGGACTGGGAGTCTGGGACCAAACAAATCAGAACGGCGTACGCGCAAGCCTGGTACGAAGACTAGAAGTTAATTTAGGAATAAAAAAATCAAGTTGAGATTTCATTAGCAATTCTAATTTTCTTAAATATGTCGAGGGTTTTCTTGTTTCAACTGTCATCAGCCAGAGCAATTTTACAAAAGTGAAATTGTAGTAGAATCTTAATTCATTATTTTGAGCAGAAAATCGTTCACATTATTTTTTACCGACCCGAGTGGTTAATCAATTGAAAGAGAACAAAACATTGACTAACTGAACCGAATTGACTAATATTTTTCTTGAAGAATTGAGTACCAAGGGAAGGGAGATTTTAAGTACCAAAATCATTTTAGAAGAACATCATTTCAAATCAGATCATGCCTAAAATTTCCAAAAATTCGTAGATATTTTTCAGAATTCTGTAATTGACCTCTAAATCATTTTTTATTCCCATCTTTCTCTGAAATCTCTGTTCGTTAGTTAGTTACTTCTTTCTGAAACAGATGTCAGGTTAACGAAATGAAGGAAATCAATGTCGCCCCCGAAGAATTTCACGTTGAACTCTCTCTCTCAACTTCATTATTTTTTTCCAACTCTACAGTCTACACGTAAGAAGTGTAGACACTGGAGGAATTCCAACGTGTGAAAGTTGTGAATGCTACGTTCATTTCAGCGGCAGTCTAAATATACGTATGCTAATGAGTAGTCATTGGTATCGTAAACCGAAATCATAGTACTTCGAATTTTCAATATTTTCTTCAATTTTAAAGATACTTGAAATCATACATGTTTTAAAAATGGCGGAAATATTATCCGTTACGGCTGTTGCGCCCGTCAATTTGGCTACAGTGAAATATTGTAAGTACACGAGTAAATTTCTACGTTTCTCCCAAGTTGTAAATCGAAATATTTCATCTTTTTCTCTAAACGAGTATTTTTTAGTCGTACATCCGTCAATTTATTCGTAACTCATTGTCAGTCGTTATTGAATTTTTATTTTTATTTTCTATTTTCTATCTTTTTTTTCAGGGGGAAAAAGAGACGAAGAACTAATATTACCACTCAATGATTCAATCAGCGTAACACTTTCATCCAAATATGTAAATATGAAAAATTTTTCTTGTAATATTTTTGTATTATTGCTCACTATGTTATAGTCTGTTTTCAGTTATGATGGTATGGTAATTTCGTTCGTTTTAATTCTTTATTTCCTCATTTTTTATTGAGAAATATTGTTTCTCACATTATTCATTAGGTGGATTTTATTTCTGAGCGAGTCAGTGCCTCGGTGGACGAAATGGAAGAGAGAGGACTGGGGTGTGATACACTTCTATACTTCTCGAATAATAAAAAACGGCGAATCGGCAAAAGCTTAGCTGTAAATGTTTGAGAAAAATAAGGCTTTAAACGCGAGAGCTTCCAGCGGTTCGGCCGTGGCAGATTTACTATGGTGGAGGCAGGGGTGACTAAAATTGCCTCCCCTTAGAGAAAATTGAAATTTTCTTAATAGGGTAAGCAGGGGTGCAAAGAGGTTTATTAAATTAATCAAAAATTTTTTGGCCAACAGATTTAGCTGCCATAGAGAAGATAAGAAAAATCCGTCTATGGAGCTAAGGGTTAATGGACTTGGATTCGTTTCAAAAAAATATTACTGTCAAGTGTCCTTTCCTCTGAGTCCTTCGATACATTGAATTTTAAAATGGGATTATATTATACTTGAAATATTAGATCTACTGAATTTACTTTAAGAGAATGCACAAGATTTCAGATATTGCCATCAGTTTCAACATAATACTCTTGTTATAAATCAAAGGCTAGAGCTATAATTTTAATTATTTTTTATTTTCAGTAGGATAAAAAAATGAAATTGGTAAATTACTCTGTATCTAGTCAAATTAATAATTTTATATTTCTTACAGATGTGTGCTAAAACCACAGTGGCTATCAGTCATCACTTTCAAAAAGATAGAATTTGGTTGAATGGAATGTAAGTTTGCTTTTTTGTAAATCAACAAATGACAAAAATGTAAAGTCTGATGATTATAATCCTTGAAAATTTTCTTTCAGAGAAGAATCGATCGAAAATCCGAGATTACAAAATTGTTTAAAAAACAGTGAGTTCCTACTACTTTATAATTACGTAGAAAAATTAATTACCATTTTCATATTAAAATTTATACGAGTTACTTATTATTCCTGAACACAACTCACTGTTTGCATTTAAAACATATTTCATAATATTAATTAGAAGGAAAATAGCAATGTAAGACAAGAATAATTAAAACTTGACGAAATGTAATGAGTGTAATGAGAATCCTTTCTCCTATACGTCTAAAAAATCGAGTCAAATTATTTTAGTTTCGGTTTTTGTTTTTCACCGCGACATCTTTAAATTATATTTAATTTTTTAATTTTTTTCAGTTCGAAAAAGAAGTCGAATTTCTACCGATAAATTGAACTGGGCAGTTCATATTTGCTCTGAAAACAATTTTCCAACAGCTGCTGGATTAGCGTCTTCATCTGCTGGATACGCGTGTTTAGGTATTTCCGTCAGTAGTTTTAGTTTTCAAAAGCATTTTTAAAAGCCAAGGAGAAGAAAAAGAAATTAATATTCATCTTACCTTGTAGTTTTCGCGTTGTCAAAAATTTATGATGTGGAAGGAAATGTCTCGTCCATTGCTAGACAAGGCTCTGGAAGTGCCTGTCGCAGTATGTTCGGCGGCTTTGTTCAGTGGCAAGCAGGTGTTGAAAGTGATGGTTCCGATTCTATGGCCATTCAGTTAGCTCCGAAAACGCATTGGCCTGAAATGCGTGCACTTATATTAGTGGCAAGTACTTGAATTAAGTATCTAAGGTAGATACTTGTGTGTGGGCGGAGGGCCGGGGAAGAAGCAGGGCCTTTACATCGATTTTCATATAATAATTCTACATTTTTATTTTGTAGAAATCTTTGAAAATTTCGAATCTATATATTCTGAACTCTTTAACTCATGAATTTCAATATTCACAGGTGAATGACCAGAAAAAAGTAATTGGTAGCACCAAGGGTATGCAGCGAACTGCAGAAACTAGCCAGCTATTCCAATATAGAATTCAAAAATGCGTGAAAGAACATGTGACTCAAATGATTAGAGTAAGATTACTTATTTATAGTATTTTAGAATTGTACCAAATCAACCTTTTGACTGAAACCAATAGATAGTTTCCAAAGTCTCACTGAAAAGAAGTACTTTGCTTTTCACTGTCGATATTTATTCATTTATTCGACACGTTTTGAATAAATTTTTTTAAATATGAAAAAAAAAATGAAGAAAGAAAGGAAAAATTTATGACTGATAAATGCATTATTCGAGTGATTTTTTGTAAAACAAGAGATAAACTTGTTTGGACAAACCACTCGGGTTTATGAAACATTTTTACCAAGATATATAATACCTTATTAATTTTATCGACTTCTTTTCACCAAGATCTCGCAGGTACACGATTTAAATAAGATGAATGTGACATCACTTTGCTTATGCTTTAATAATTTTGATTTTAGGCAATAAAGGATAAAAATTTCGATTCGTTCGCCGAAGTTACTATGAGAGAAAGTAATCAGCTACATGCTGTCTGTCTGGATACTTATCCACCTGCAATCTACATGAATAATACGTCTCACGCAATATCCTCTTTCATTCATCAGTACAATTCAGCTGCTAATGGTTTAAAGGTTTGACCTTTAACTCGATTATTTTCATCAACTAATGCTGTGAAAATTTTATTATTCGAAATATTAAATTGCACTTCATTTTCAAAAACTGAAATTCTCATAAATGTCACGACTCAAAATATTTTTCTCGATTTAATTTGAATTAAACTTTTTGGTACTCCCAAATATTTACACTATTCGTTTTACATTTTATTAGGTTGCTTATACATTCGACGCCGGACCAAATGCATGCCTTTTCGTATTGGAAAAAGATGTCCCTTCTCTATTGGCCGCCATTTTAAAAGTATTCCCATTTAGTGGTTCTTACGCGAATTATCTGAGAGGGATGCCCATAGAGGTTCCAGATCAGGTAGGTACCATGTCTAAGAGTAAGCCCAATCTTAGCAGTTAATTAATTGTTTAATTGTACTTTGTTTATAATAACGAAATATTTACACTCGCAGCTCCATAGCTCTGTTGAAATTCATACGAAAATGGAACCAGACCTATTAAAGTACATTATCTACACCGAAGTAGGAGATGGACCTTCACTTCTTCCAGATTCTGAAAGTTTATTGGGCACAGATGGGATACCATTATGATCTTTATTTATTTATTTTTTTTCAATCAAATTTTACTTGCTGAAAGACTGTATTATTTTATTATTATTATTATTTTGTTAAACCTCTCATTTCTAATGGTGAATTGGTAAAGCGTAAAAGGGTAGCTATGTAATTATTTTAATAAATTTTACATTTTTCAACTAGTCTCTCAAGTATTTAAAGTTAGTCATAACCTCTCGCAACTTGAGGTCAACTAAAAAAGTGTAAAAAATGGAATAAATTGTTTTCTTTATCAGGAATCAAACCAGAGGAAAGTTCACTATTTTTTCCTAGTTTACGAGAAATTTGAAAAGAAAGCCCAGTTCACAATCTAAGGTACTTTTGTTTTTGTCTTTTTTACTTTTGCATTTAACCAATCAAATTAAGCAATTTTATTCTTCACTACTTTTCCTTCAGAGCAAAGGACAAAAGTACATTGATGAACAGCACCTGAGGAAGTTACGAGTTGTAATTTAAAAAATGATCGAAAAAAATTAAAGCCTACATGATGAATTAAATCATGTTATGTTTTTCAAACTGAAGCATAAAAAATTCGACCTTGAGAAATGCGCAAATAAAACTATTAAAATAATGGAAGATGTTGTCTGATGAGTGAAAAAGTCAACAGAAACCTGTGGACAGGATGCAATTGGCACGCAATATCAGCATAATATCATGACAAGAAGTACGACAGGAAATGAAATGGAAGAGGTTTTAGTGACAATGACATGATGCAACAAATTTTTGGCCAAAAATCCTCCCACCCCCCAACGACAGAAAATTCCATAATAGGTGTATGCTTTGTAATGTTACTCTCCTCTCGTGGTTACCCTTCAGAGCTGTACTTGGAATAAATTTTCAAGTAAAAAAATTTGCAATATTATGAAATTCTAAAGCCTCACAGCCAAGTTAGATTGAAAATAATTTATTTCTCGAAATTTTAACTTGAGCAGACTTCTCTCGTCATCGAGAAAGCAAGAACATCCTACTTGAAGTGCGAGAGTATAACTTTTCCTCTTCGAAAAAATATATGAATGACCTATGCACAGCAGGTCCAGTAAAATATCTAGAATCGATTTGATTGGCTAAACCAGCTTCAATAAGCAATTATCATCAAATACGAGTTCCAACGAGTTCGTTTTATTTCATTTTTTTCATTATCGTCGGTATTCAGTAATCAGTTTTCATGTAAGCAAGTTGCGAGAAAGTATTCATTTTTTACGTGCAAAACCGAACCGAACGCTTGGACTCGTATGATCGACTTTCGAGGACACTGGGGTCAAAGACAATCTGGTTGGGTCACATTTGAAATCAGTTTCGGTACAAAGCTGTAAACCAAATACTTCATTTTCGAAATCAACTACTCGAGTAAATATATACTTTCAATATCTCATTTATTTTTGCAATTTTCTTATCAGCACTCTGTTGCTTAAACAAATTTCGTATGTGCATTTGTGTAATAGTTTCAGTATCCCATTAATTTACTATTACTGAATCGTAATCATGTCAGAAAGTCCGGCAAAGAAGCAGAAAATGACTAGTTCACTGGAGCAGCTGAAGAAATACACGATGGTGGTGGCGGATACAGGCGATTTCGAAGGTTTGTGTTCACTTCTCCATGAACTTTCCGATCTACACTCATCTTTTAATTTTTTCATTTTACAAAAGTTTGAAAAAGTCAATGCATACTCAAAAGAAGTTAGACTTATCGACTCGTTTTTGCAAATTTTGACCTTGGCCCACCTGTTGCCATCAATGAGCTACCCGTCATAATGGCATCAAAAGTTTCTCCATTTTTCGTTTTAATCAACTCGAATGGTTCACAATTATTGGTCTTTCAGTTGCTCGAATTTTTCCTTGATTTTGTATAATTGCTACGACGTTATTTAAGAATGAAATTAGGTTTTACAGCATTCGCACTATCCTATTGACAAGATAATTTGAATTTATTGCAGATAAAAAATAAGTATTTCTAATTGGGAATTTTCAAGATATCTCATCTTCGATAACTATAAATCTGGGTTAGCTGGTTCAGCAGTTTATCATTTTAAGGTTCACATTATAATACAGTTTCATTTATTGTCAGTTAGAAAGTAGATGGTTCTAATTATTCTCTTTTGCTTTCAGTATTTCTATTTAATATCATAATTATATGAGGTATCTGGCAAGCAGGGATTCTCTTTTTTCTGTTTTTTCAAAACAATTTTTACGGTGGTTACGCTATATAGCCATCACATCATTAGATTTTCAATAATCATTCATCTTCATAAGCTGACTCTGCAATATTTATTTTGTCAGAATTACTTTTATACCTTCTAAAAGGAACTTTTTTTTCAACGTCAAAAATTTCCCCATTTCATTCAATCAATCAATTTTTTAAAAATGAAAAAAACTAATACTATTATTTGAAGGCAAACTATTTCACTTTTATTCGTATTTTCTGGTTAAAAAATGAGAAATGTTTTTGATCTTCTCGTAAATGGCTCGTGAGATTTTCGTCTTAAATTGCTCAAATTTTTCATTTTCAGTTGAAAACAATTATGAGTAAAAAAAACTTGAACAGGATATATTTACTTTTTGTTGTTGAAAGTAAACCAATTTCAAGATGGCAATTGACATTCAACTTTCGATTTTACTCATTCCCTCCAGCATTAAATGAAATAATATTATAATTATTGGTACTCGTCAATGTAGCCCTAAATACACGATTTTGTGTTTGAATCGGTTCACCTTCATTGGAGGTCATCGCTACCAGTAAAAATATAAACCCGAACTAAATGATGACGGTGATTTAACGTTGTTGATAAATAATAATCCGAAATTCCACACACTTTTTAATGAGTTTATAAAACGAATAAATAAAAAACAAAAAAAATGGACTTTGCTTCGTATAAGTCTATTAAGTTGATATTTTTTATACTTATGTGAATTCATTATTTAATAATTATTTCTTTTATTTTTTTTAGCCATGAAGAAGTACAAACCCACTGATGCGACTACCAACCCTTCGTTAATTCTTCAAGCTGCCAGTATGCCTCAATATCAGTCACTTATTAAAAAGGCTGTGGAGTATGGACGTCAAAACGGAAAGTAAGTTGTATCAGGAATGTCAGCTATTACACATTTTTTCAGAAAGTCAAGTTGCTTTAATATTTCTGAAAATTTAATCGGAAAAGAACACATCTTCACCGAAGAAAGTTCAGTCAGCGTCTACAATATTTTCGTCCTTAAATAAAAATTCAAAACATTCTCTGTGATTTGATTGTCGAGCGAATCACATTTATGCTTTGTTCTTCAATACTAACTGTCACTGCAACCTATTTACAATCTGTAATATTTTCTAATATTTTCATGTATTTTTTTCATTTTTAGGAAAATTCAAGAGCAAGTCGATGCAGCGATGGATAAATTGGTGGTTTTATTTGGATTGCAAATTTTGGATATCATTCCAGGTAGAGTGTCAACGGAAGTCGATGCCAAGTAAATTTTTTATTTCAAATTCACCTAATACGAGTTACTTATTTTGGGATTTTCATATGACTTCTTTTCGCAGATTGTCCTTTGACAAAGATGCCAGCATTGCGAAGGCGAAAAAGCTGATTGAAATGTACGAAGGACATGGTATTTCGAAAGATCGAATTTTAATTAAGCTGGCGTCAACGTGGGAAGGTATACAAGCTGCTAAGTAAGCTTTTTTTTCTGAATATAGTGCGATGTTACAACGTCAGTCGGGAAATGAAAAACTAATATTTTGAATAAGAATTCGTTAACGTTTCTTTTCTCACTTTTTTCATTTTTTTTAGGATCTTGGAGCAAGAAAACGGTATCCACTGCAATCTGACATTGTTATTCTCATTCGCCCAAGCTGTAGCCTGTGCAGAAGCAGGTGTTACTCTAATATCACCGTTTGTTGGACGTATTCTCGATTGGTAAATGGCTCATGCATTTTCTCTGCCCTTACAAGTGGAAAAATCCTCCATACATAATTTCCTCACTTCCCTCACTTCGAGTGTGCTTCAATTCTGTAATAATAAAGTCCCTATTGCAGTTCATACATTTTTGTATAATTTAGAAACTTGAATACCGAAAGTCTTCCCAAAAATTATTTACAAATAATATATTTTTATCAACGACGAATCTAATTACAGAGTGTTAATTTCAGGTATGTGGCTAATACCGAAAAAAAATCGTTTGAACCACTGGAAGACCCTGGAGTACAATCCGTCACGAAAATCTACAACTATTACAAAAAATTCGGCTACAAAACTACAGTTATGGGTGCTTCTTTTCGTAATAGTGGTAAGACCATTTTATTTAATGATTCGATATTTTTTTATTATTTTTTTTCATTATGAGCATTTTTATTATTTCGTTGTGCTCTCCGTTATAGGACAAATTAAAGCTTTATGTGGGTGTGACGCTTTGACCATTAGTCCCAAGTTACTCGAAGAACTGGACAACAGCCACGAATCTATGCACGAATACTTGACCGAAAGCAATGGTAAATTTGTCATCTTCTACCCATTTGTTATACTTTTTTTTCTCTCACTAAAATCTGGTTTTAATTTTTCAGCTCGTAAATCTGATTTAGAAAAAATCACTCTCAACGAAGCTTGTTTCCGATGGTGCCAAAACGAAGATAAAATGGCCAGCGACAAGTTATCCGAAGGAATTCGAAATTTCAATGCCGATGCCCGTAAACTTGAAAAACTTTTAGTCGACTTGTTGTCTAGCAATAAGTAATTTTAATGCACTACAGGGAAAACCAGAAAGCCCATTCCAAAACGAATTTGAAATCGTGTATTCAATTTTGAGCGATTTATATGCTAAGTTGAGTATAAGTAGCACTGAATTATATGTGATCTAAAAGTATCCTTTTATTATTGTTACCCTTTACTTGGTTTTATTTATAGCTCATCCGAACTTCGACGAAATTACACTCGAAAAGTTATTGTAAATTTTTAGTAAACATTTTAAACATTTTTTTGCAATTGAATAAATCTTTTGTGATTTCTATTCGATATATTTAATTTGTTTTTATTGATTTTATTGTAAATAATTTTTAGAAATAAAGGATCTAGCATAGGTACATTTCTACAGTTTAGCTTAGGTCCTGTAGTCAGACCTGATAATTATCACTAACAAAATTAAGCTAATGAAGATATTCAATTTTTTTTTTCAAGTTTAAATCTTAATTTTTTTCGACTAAGTATAATTTTTCCGAAAACAAATATTATGGGTGAATAGAATTAGCTCTCCCTAATTCAACCACCAATTATTCCATACTCACAATTAATATTTTCAATAGCTCAGTTTTACCATCTACTAGGTAATTCTCTAATTCTCATCTTCACTCAAACAACTCAAACAAATATCTTTTTAGCAGGTTTTCGAATTTTTTTTTTCTTTGGACATTCCTGGTAGTTTTTTTTTAGCTTAATACAAAATTGAAACTTATTTTTGCCCACCTCAGAAAGATACTCACAAAAACACTTATTCTTCCTTACATAAAAGAACTGTAATTCCACGCGGAGTAAAATAATTCTATGCTGTAAATCCTAAAATAAAATTAACAAACTCGGAAGAAATTTTGTAAAAATACGAGTATATTATAATTTTACAGCGAGAGCGAGTCTTTACAAAATGCTCGTGAGGAATTTTTATCAACAATATCAATTAAACAAATTATTTTTTAAATTCTGGTTGAATTGCTTCAGGAAAGCCGAAATTTGCGAATTAAAAAATGTGGATTTTTCATGTGAATGCATATAATATTGCATAAATTTTCCGTAAAATATCAAGAAAAATATCAAAGGTGGAAAAGTCATCAGAGGAAAAGTATGAGATAAATTTTAGTCGGATGATGTGGCAACATTGTCAAACGCAACCCAGATTTGATTTTTTTTTTTGATTTGTAGAGGACAGAGCAGGGAGAGTACCCGATAAACCCGATAAAAATTGATTTTTGTAGACTAATATCAGTTAAGTAGGTAAATTTTCCTCTTATTTAAGCTTAAATTAATTCCTTTACTCGTTTCAACTTCCAATAGTCACACTTTCAAATTTACAACAATGGCTTTCGTTGTAAAATCAGCTTTCCCAGCCGTCCGATCATCGTTGATGGTGAGTTTCTGCACACTTTTCTTTACCCTTGAGCAAGTTATATCGCCAGTAGTTTTGCTTGAACTATGCCGAAGCTCAATATATTCTTCTTATATCAGAAATAACGTTTGAATCATTTCACTGCAGATTTCTGGTATTGCCTCTATGTACTTTTTATCAACGCCCTAGTTCCTTTTCATTATGCTCCCATTCTTTTGCGATACGGTTCACGTTTACTAAATCAGTTTTGTTTCACAGAGAGTCTCAACATCGAATAATGCAGCTGTCAGAGTCGCTGGAAGTCGTCTCGCTGCATCCCCGAGTGTTCCCAGCATGTACAGTATTAATGCTAACGGTAACGCCAATCAACAGTCCTCTTTGGTCGTAAGTATCCTTCATTTTTACCAAATCAAAATAGCCTTCTTGTTCAACTAACACTCCAATCTGCAGTCACAGGTGAGAAACTTCCAAACGTCTGCTGTAAGCCGAGATATTGACTCAGCTGCTAAGTTCATTGGAGCCGGAGCATGCACCGTTGGAATCGCCGGTTCTGGTAAATGAATTTACATTTTCTCGCTCAATGCGGACATTAAAATAGCCGATCATCGAGACGTCGAGTAATTGTGCTTTTGTTGTTTAGGTGCTGGAATTGGATCCGTTTTCGGTTCGCTAATCATAGGTTACGCTAGAAATCCATCGTTGAAAGGTCAACTCTTTTCGTACGCCATTTTAGGTTTCGCCCTATCCGAAGCTATGGGTCTGTTCTGTCTTATGATGGCTTTCTTGATTTTGTATGCTTTCTAAAACTTTATTTGTTAACTTGATTATTTAGAAAATTAATTGTGGCATTTGTTAATTTCTCCTTTCCAAATGCTTGTTAACGTATTCGTGCAGAATTTGTACACGTGTAAACGGTTCGTCGACGAAACGAGTTCTGTTATAATTGTTTTTGTATCATAATAAATTATGGTATAATGGAAATGAGTATTATATTTTTTGTTATTAAGTTTCAGAATGCATGTTTTATCAAATCATATCTGCTGAAATGTCGCGAGTAAAGATTTAACTTAGAAGAAATTATTATTAGTAAGAATAATTTTTTCTATATTTTCAAGCACTAAATCTTCACGAAAGGACCATCCTTCTCACTTACTCAACAAGCTGAAGGTGTTGAGACATACCTTTGGAGAGACATACACGGTTTTCCATTTAAATTACCCTTGTATAAACCATTCTGTGCGTTTACAATTTAATTTATTTCAATTTTTTCCCCCATAACTACTTTACAAAATCGTCATAAATGGTGTAATGGAGTCCTCAAAAAAGGCTCTTAAATTAGAAATTGAAAAAACAATGTTGGCAAATATCTTCAACGATTCTTGTTTTCATTTTTCTATAATATAGTTCTAAAGAAACTGTACGTATCCAATAGTAACCGGAGACAAACAAAAATAATACTGCCCTCCATTTCTTAACAAAAAATCGATAAAATACTAAAATGTATAAAAAATCGGATTATTTACTTTTACCATATTCCACATCCGCCGTGTACCATAATTTAGCGGTTAAATGGAAACTCAGTGGCAGTGGAGTCGAGGCAGCTGCAGTCATCCACCACGACTCCGTTTGCATAGTGCCAACGTCGAGTAAACAAAATCCTTCGCCGAAGACCAGATTTATCAAATGTTTGTCGCATACAAATGACAAAAATGTTCAAATTACCCAGGTAATTTCAGCACTAAAAATCTTTTGTACGATTTTTTGACAAAATTTAAAGTCAATTTTCAATGAAGATAGCTTGGGGCAGCTTGAATTACGAAACTGTCCTCATCGTTACTTCAACCATCGGAGTACAAGTTTTCTCACAGCCAGATGAAGAATGTATATACGCACACCCGTGTTCAGATCAAGCAGAAAAAACGACCACTTCGTTCGCACGTGGAATTGCGGTATTCAATTCGATGTATTTCTGCATAGGTACCCCTGCACCCCTTTGGAGCATTAAGTTCTGTTGACGAGTACAAAATGGCAAAGGAACTCTTTCTCAATAAATAAGTAATTTTTAGTTTCAAAAATTAAAGAGAAGGGATAAGGACCTGGTCCAACTCCATTTTTTACCTTTTTTTTTATTTCCCTCTATCCAAGAAAAAACCGTTGCTCACTACCTTCAATTTGATATTTATAAAATTGGAGTAAGTTTTTTCTTAAATACTTATTAAAAAAAAAAAATAAGCTACTCTCTGACTTTAAAATTTTGAAATATTTGCTTCAACATTATTATAAATACTTATAAGTGAAGTGCATAAATTACTCCGAATTCTTTTAATCATCAATAATTATGTGAAAAATGTTGAATAATTTTTTCAGTAATCAACATAATATTTTATAGCATTGCATTCCATTAAATTTTAGCAAAACTTACCATGTAAATAACTTTTCAAGTTGAAAAAACCTGATTTTTGGGTTCAAAAAAAAAAATACGAATAATTGTCAAAATTAAATGTACTGACAGGGTGAAAGCCATGCGGAAAACCTGTCTTTTCTTAATAATAAGTAATAACACTATTCGCAATACTCTGAATAATTTCTTTGAAATCCCAACTTCAAAAAATTTGCCCTTTGTCACGATGTACTCCTCAATCAATAGTATCGACTGTTTTTTACTTATGTTTCCTAAACAAAATACTCAACGCAGGAAACAATGCTGGGAGCATACGTTTATTTGGGCCGCCGAATTTGGATAACGAATTCTGTTTTATCGACAGAAAACGAAATCACAGTTTCCCCATCGCTGATTTGTCAGCCTATCGACGTAATTTGGCATCTGTCGACGAAGAAGGGTACATAATGCTGTGGGTCATGGACACCGAGGAATTACGACACGAAACAAGTACTGCATCGAAAAGGTAAACCATATAACGAAATGAAAGTTTAATCAAAAGACAATAATAATACTCGAAAGTCGATTCGACTTACAGAATAAAAAAAAATTATACATAAATAACCACAAAGAATAAAAATTTTGGTAACAGTAACTGCACAGGAGTCAAACTAAAACGTGACTGGCTGATTACGATATACGCGTCCGGGTGTATACGACTTTACACGATTCAAAAGGAAAGCACGACTAACTTAAATTTAAGCATGGAAATTGCAGCTCACGCACGAGCGATTACAGCCCTCGACGTGTCCGAAAATAACGAATATCTATTGACTACTTCGGAAGACACCTACGTGAAGATATGGCAACTGTACAAAGATGGAAATTTGCAGGTGATGTATGAAAGCTAGTCCAAAAGTAATGCATTTAAGTTGCGGATAGTAACATTATAAGGACGGTTTTTTAAACAGACATTCAATACTTGAAACACTCTCGTCATGTAAAATACGAGTGCTTCAAAAATCACCATTTCAAAAGGAAAATATGAAAAAATAATTAGTCTGGATTATCGAATCATACGTGAGTTATGATGTACCAAAATAATTGTAAGAAGTCTCACCCGCATAATATTAACTAGCAAAATAAAGTTTCAAAGTTGTAGAAAATCTGAGTACACTATTTAACTTGAGTGCATTACTTTGAAGATGCCATTGTATTAATTCACTAAAAAAAAAAAAAAAAGGAAATTTGAAAACTACCCACGATTTAATATTCTAATAGCGGTTTTCCAAATTTCAGAAGCTGAAACACTTCGAGAACATTTTAGTAGCAGACAATATGCTCATGGGAGGTAAATTTTCAACACCGAATGGTAGCAGATTCCTCGTAACATCATACGACAGTAACGTAATTAGCTGTTTTTCAATGTGAAAAAAAAAATAACGAAAATGAGTCAACAAAGAGATCACTTAATTTTCAGTCCAGTAGATAATTTATCCAACTTGACAAATATATCAACGTAAAAACTATCGTCATCATCGACTTTGGATAAACTTTTGTAATAATTGAATAAACTTTTTAAAACCGAGTGTAGTTTCTCTTCCGATTGGAAGTAGGATTCGCAGGGCGCAGAAACAGTTAATATAGCACCCGATACTTTATCAGACACGTCATGGTTTACTGACGTGTCATCGATCACAGATTCTAAATCATTTTTAAAAACTTTGCTGGTCAAAAGTCGAACCAGTTTTTGGCACCAACCTCGTTCCACCAGCTTCACAGCTAATCCAACATTATTGTACTGCTTCAGTTTTTCAGCCATTATTTTGATTTCTTCGGCCACCACGTCGTCGGTCACATTTTGCAACACTTTATCTTCTTCAACAGTCAGAGCAGCGTCATCACGTTCCAGCAACAGGTCGTCAAAGAAGGTCACAACTTTTAGCTAAAAATTAAAAATATTAAATAGTGCATAGTCCACACGAGCGGAGAATAATTGTCGGAAAGCGAAAATTTTTCAATTGATCAAGAGAAGGGCTATTTTGAATCTATGAAGTCAGACATGACTAGTGACTACTATAAGAAGTACAAGTACCCAAGTTTCAATCATGCATTCAGTGAATGGTAGCGGAGTTAAGAAAACTAAACGGATCAAGTCGACAACAGTTCCACTGAACTGAGAAAGGAAAGCAGTGAAAATATTTCTAACAATGTTCAAGAACTTATTAATGAAACATGAATAATGGAATAGAAGAAATAAGATTTGTTACAGAAGAATTATGAAATCTTCGATAGACTATGGTCAGTGATTAACACTGAAGCATGAATAATATGTATATGATCGAGTGTAGATCTGGTGAACAAAATATGAAATCTGTATAGTAATCAATTGAAAATTGAATACCTGTAATTTGAGGGCATTGACCGAGTCTTCGTCAAAGAGAGATAACAAAACTGACAAACCGCCTTCTTCTATAAGCTTAATTTCAGCCAGAGGAAAACCTCGAATGAGACAGGATAACGCGGACAAAGAGCTCGACCGAATTTCGTATCCTTTTTCCAAAGCTATATTTTTCAATAAAGGGGTAATCACTCCAGCTTTCAGGGCGGCGATTTGCACTTCGGCATTGTTCTGGACTGCAGAACTCAATACACGAGCAGCCAGCGTTCGTGAAAGAGTCGAATTAGACGACAAACAAGGAGCGATGATTTCTGAAATTCTAAAAACCCAAGAAATTCGTGAATGATCACATTTTGACGCGTCTAAGTAACGTGAGCCACTACGAAATGTACACGTACCCATTATGTTTGACAAATTCTCTGGCATTATCTACCTGATGCAATAAATACTCGAAATCTTTTAGAATCGATATGACCACATTTTCTTTTTGCAAATCAGACAATTTTGTATCTTTTTGTACTTTATTATATTTCGCCGTCAATTCGTCCATAACTTCCACGTCAGTTTTCATGTTCAACTTTAATTCGGACATGTCTTTCTTCAACTCTTCGAAAGTTCGAAATTTTCTCTTGGCACTTTCATCAGCCTGTAAAATAAAAAAATAGAAGTCGATCAGAGAGTATAGATAAACGCAATAAAATTGGAACAAACAGGGATCGCGTACTTACTTGAAATCCATCGTCTTTTTGGGGAAAATCATCGGAAATTTTCTTCAGAGAATCTTCCAGTTCATGGAATTGAAAACTATCACCGTCCATATCCTCATCCTCCTTTTCCAACATCACAATGGAAGTTTCCTCCGATGATTTCTCCCTCGGTGACTCGTCAGATATAAGTTTAGCTTCCCTTACACCTGTTTGAAGATTAATACGGACGTGGAGACCGCTGGGAATAGCTTGATCTATGGAATGAAGATTCAAAATCAGAAGTAGACAATTGAAAATTGAACGAAAGAAAATCGCGTACACGTACCTCTGTTAATTCTCTGCCATTCGTTAGTAGGAATAAACACGTCTGTCTTCGTGCGACGTATAGTTTCTTTCATTTCCTTCGTTATTTGCCAGTACCGCCAAAAGTAAAAGGCTACTAGAATATTCACGGATATAAAAAGGAAAATAATCCACCGATTCATCTTCAAATAAAATCAAACTTTTCATGAAAATTAACTGTGAAAAAAAATTTTTCTGCAAAATGAAAGCTCGAGAAAAATTCCAAAAACACGAAATAAAACAAGCAGTCGACTGGCTGTAGCTTGGCACAGCACAGCAAGAATCCGAGATTGAGATTATTGGAAGGGTACATGATTGTGGCGGGGAGGGTGTAAGGAAAACGAACGGTTACGAATATGACGTCGACAACAGCAAAGTTTATTTGTCTATCGTCAATTCGTCATCTCCACATCTTGTGTAAATTAAAAAATATAATTTTTTTTTTTCAATCTCGAACGGCATGTACCCACGTTCTTTAGCCATTTGTTATAAACCTTGTCCATGATTCATGATGAAAAACAACATTGAAGGGCAAGGGCCAAAAACTTTCAGATTTAATGAACACATAAAATGGTTGGAAAGAGTGGTAGCACTTACACATTTTACTCTATTAAAAACTGGCAAGAAAACCAAAAATTTTCGAATTAATTCTGTAAAAGGACGATGTAAGATTTCACGTGAAACACGCTGTCCTGAAAAAAAATTCGAATAAATAGAGGAAAATTCTGTAAGAGGATGATGCAAGATTTCACAATCCACATGAAACACGTTCTTCTATAAAAAATTATTTTGTCAAAAATGACACTTGATTCTCAGAACAATGAAGCTCTTCATGAGTGTTGACTGCTGACTAGCACACCAGCAGTGAGCCACTGACTAAAATTACGAGTAGCGTTAATAAGTCAATTTCATGATGAATGATCTGAAATAATTCTTTCTTCCAATGAGTCAAGTCCCTGTATGAATTATAGGTCTACAAATATTCTAATTAGTACTGCTTCCAGTAATAATCTTTTAAATTTTTATGAGCGGAAAACACTATCATACCACCGTTCGTGCCGATATAGACCTCTTCTAGAATGAAAAAAACACAAGGTGTGTGAACAACTTATTACATGTTTGTACTGTAATACTGACGAATAAAAAACTCGAAACAAGGGAAAAATACTAGAAATTATATGATCTTAAGCTAAAACAAAAACATATTTTAATATCGTATTAGGGAATGTTCACAAAATGATTTACATACGAAAACAACTGATTAATAAAATGTATACACTGAAAGAACAAAATGAGAGAATACTTTCATACATATAAGCGCATAATTATTTCTGATACATATTTACGATTGCATGTTTCTAATTATATTTCGCTTCGAAAACGATAATTATTAATAATGATATTCGACGCACAGGAAAATACTATGTTTAAAAACTTATACTTGCAGAAGAATAATTCGGTCGACGGATAAAATAAGTGTAATTTTTTTTGGAATTATTATTTTAAGTACACTATGAAGCAAATTATTTGAATCACAATAATTTTTTCATCGAACGATCAGTTCGGCCAACATATTTTTTTTAGTTTAATCGTTCTCTACTAAATGACTAAAAATAATACACGAACATGCAGGGTACCAGGAAAAATTTAGGCTTTTTACTGGCACTCCAACCAAATTTTTTCTCGTTAACTCATTTTTACAATACAATATAATTATTCTTGCATTATATAGCGGTTGATTTCTCAATAAATACGATAAAGGATACAGGAGAATTTAAGCCATTCTTCGAAAAATGAAGAATGAAAATTAAAAACGCACGCAGAAAAAAAATCTGCGATATACTATTTTACAATAAAATATATGGGAGGGTAAAATATTTTAAATCGGTAACTGAATATTACATAACAACTAACGCCGAATCAATCAAGAAAAAAATAAAGCTTCCCGCAATTAAAGTGTAATATAAAATCACCTCGCATAGTAGATTATAATATTATACTATTTTGTTTCCTATTTAAATGCGAGTATTTCAGAATAAATGTTTCGGATGACACGATCAGGGTAGATCATTTGAGATATTGAGAAAAAAAAAATGAAAGGAACAGTTATTTAAAATTCTTCATCAAATATAAATTAACAAATTAAAATTGAACCCAATTAGGATTCGACGAACTCGTACTGGCAGTTGTCGAAGGAGGGCTGAAAAAAATTGGGATATGTTCATCAGAGACGGGAATCAGAAAAAAATTATATTCTAAATAATGACATTACACTACTTTATTCTCACGAATCAGTTATTCTTACTTGTATATCGAGTTCCTACATAAAATACACATGTGTACCTTTTTTTCCAATTGAAGGGCCTGTCATTGAGGAGTCAAACACAGACGTTTTTCAAATGTTTTCACAAAAAATATGTCTTGCAACAACTATGACACTACGAATGTCATTCTAGTAATAGTAAAATGGACAGTAGTTTTTCATTAGTCAAGTGAACACTCACTTTCAAAAGAAAAAAAAAAAAAGTTCTTTTCAAAATTACGCTCGCTGTTTAGTTTTTGATATTTTGCGTTCGTTGTTCACTTTGAAAACTCTCAATCAATTACATATTTTCAACTGCAACTATATTGACGATACAGAAGAAAAAAACTATAATTCGTGGTTTGAAGATGAATAATGATTACACTTGTCTGTTGAAAACATTCAGCTGTTTCGATATCATGATTTATTTACGACTGAGTCGCTAAGGAGTAGCATTAAAAGATATCATGACTTATCACGTTTGGCATGGGTCTGCAGAAACCCTGATGTACGACTAATTGACATTTGAGAATTGTCAACAACGAAGAAATTTCGTTGAGTTTGTTTCCTAAACTACATCACGACTACGAGCTTCGAAAATATCAATTTTTCGACTATTGTGTCATACTTTCTTGATAGGTGGGTTAAAATTTTTTTAATGCGAAATTCAACTTTAGCATTGTTTTGAGAAAAAAATGAAATCAAAATCACTAAAGCGTGAAAAATTCATTTCGTGTAACGTCATTATATAACAGCAGAAATACTTACGCAGGAGGAGCTGATGTAAAATCACCCCAACCAGCTGACTTGTTAGGTGCAGTCTGATGCATGGGAGAAGAATTCTGAGACGGTGCAGGAGGTGTTATCTTAACGGAACTCGGTGGCGGAGGCAATAATCCAGTACCAGAGCACAACTTCGGTTTCGATTTCGTTGTACCGTCCGCACCTTCTTTTTTCTGCGAAAATTTTGGTAACTTCAATAAAATTCAAATACTTACAACATAATACACCGAGTCGTCATTTTGATTCGCCCATTTACCGTAATTTTCATATTTATTTTAATCGTTTCTCCTTCTTTGAACCTTAAGTCGAGATCTTTTTTTGGTTCCAGTTCTTCTTTCACGATTTCTTCGCTTTTTTTCAACCATTTAAAATGATCCTGTAACGCAACATTGAAATCAAAACTATCTGATCGATCAACGAAACCGAGTCCAATGAATGCCGTTCGACCTGTAACGAAATGAGAAGAATAAGTAGTCAGCAGATATATGAAAAAATTAATCACTCATAAGGTAGAATTATAGGGCCACCATTATCATCCTGTATCCTCAAAACAAAGTATCGAGACGAATCAGAAACAGGCTCAACAGCTACGCCAGGATAGTTATCAATCGGGCATTTTGCAAACAATTCTCCATTTGTCTTGTCTTCCAGGAAAACAATACACGAAATGCCTTTCGCCACCATTCTCATACGACCAGACCATTGTGGTTCGTTTAGATTCCAGTCAGCTGCTCTGTAATAGCAAACAAAAACAACTTTAAAACGCTGATGAAAACACAAAGAAAATACAAAAGAGATTATGAAATTCTTTCGAAAATCGTCTTCTTCATGGAATTCCAACGAAAAACAGTACTTCGTTGGAACGTTAGCGAAAACGATCGACGAAGAATAACGAGAAAAGAACAAAAGAAGAGCTAAGGGTACCTGTAATTTTTTATCGAAGTCCTCGAGGGTATTTTGAATACGAATACTTCTTGTTTGACTAATAAGACACGTTCGTAATCTTCCATTTTCGATTACCGTAGTTATAGCAGAAATGAAACGAAAAATTTTCGATGAGTAATTTCAAAATTTTATAATAAACTTCTACAAAATCACAACTTGAAGTATCTGAAATCACTGGAATTGGCTACTGCTACGTTTTGCGAATTTGATATCACAAAATTCGTATGATTCACCCAGCACTTGGCCTTGAATGGAAAATGAAAAACAAATAATTCAAATTCTCCGGAAAAAAGGAGCTTAAGGTGCATGACAAAGAATATAATTTTTCACCATACGTTCTTTTTTTTCGATTAGAGCACAGTCGAGCATTCGCAACTAGGCTCAAATTTTCATATAGAAACTTGCTCTTTCAAAATTTTTAATTGATATAGAATAACAATAATAAAAAAAAGAAAGTAGGACGAGTTGTTTCCTTTTTTATTTCGTACGTAATTGATAAATGGTCGAATGCAGTTCTTTTCGTGAATTGTGGTGCTAAATATGAATGAAATTCGATATTTCTCACTTTTAAGTTCTATTATCGTTCCATATAACTATTCGAAATCGTCAATTTATTTGACAAAACGTTCGAACTCGTCGAGAGAACGCTAGTTAGTATCGTGTACTCGTCGGGTTTCATCAGTAGAAAGTTGCCTTTCGTGTCTGTGGCAGAGAAATCAGCGGGTACGTCAAAGCTGCACTGTTCGTATACCATGAATGCTTGTGTTGCTGCAACGCGGCTACAGCCTTGGAGGCTTCGGTGTACCACTTAATATGGGGCAACGACTGAGTACGTTGAAGTTATCGTTGAATGCTCGAGAGCCCACTATGGACGAAAATCGCGAATCGCTGCTGCAGATGAGCGACGACGTTTGCCACAAGATAAACTGCATCAACGAGGAGATCGTCAACGCCCAATCCGTCGACGACCACAGTCCCAAGCATTTCGAGAACATCTACAGCACCAGTACGGAGCCGACGAATCCTACCCTCAGCGATGGCGACGACATTCAGTCGTCCATCGCCTCCACATCGTCGTGCTGCGCGGCCAAGCAGCACTCGCGCAAGGAATACGCCGGCGACAAAGCCAAAACGAAGCTGGTGAAGAAGCGCAAGAAGAAGCGTAACCAGTGGGTGCTCAAGTTCAACTGCGCTCGCCTGAAAAGCAGCAGCTCGAGCAGCGGTTGCTCGGAGCCCGAAGTGGCCGACAAGGTGTCGGACGAGTGCGTGTGCACCGGGTACCGTCGACGAGCCGAGCTCGCCGCCTCCACGGATGAAGTTCCTGCTGCGGTCGCAGCACCAGCATCAGTATTGTCGCTCGCCGACGGCGAGCCCACCGCATTCGCATCTGCCGAAGAATGCAGAGCTGAACCGGTCATCGACTTGTCCAAATTCAATCCCGAAGACTTCCCGATCGAGGACTGCGATGAGCGGGCGCGTCTGGAACGCGCCCGTGAAATAGCCGAAGGTGTGGATCCGCCTCCAGGCTTCAGCCCCAAGCCCAGCGAGCTGGTGCCCCAAGCCGATATCAATATGGATAATCTGAAAGCGTTGCTGCAGAGTGCGTTGTCGCTATCAGCCCTGTCACAGATCGACGTTCCCAAGTCGGTGCACACGCAGATCGACTACATTCACTGCTTGGTGCCTGACCTGCTACAGATCACGTCGAGTTCGTTTTACTGGGGCAAAATGGACAGGTATGACTGCATATCAATCTCTTTATTTAGAATAGGAAACTTTGTCCCATCTGATATAATTTCAATTTGTTCCAACAGGTACGAAGCGGAGCGACTGCTGGAGAACAAAACTGAGGGCACTTTCTTGCTACGTGACTCGGCCCAGGAGGAGTACCTCTTCTCGGTCAGCTTCCGCAAGTACGGACGGTCGTTGCACGCCCGCATCGAGCAGTGGAACCACAGGTTCAGCTTCGACTCGCACGATCCCGGAGTATTCTCGTCGAAGACGGTCTGCGGCCTCATCGAGCACTACAAGGATCCGACCTGCTGTATGTTCTTCGAGCCCATGTTGACCATACCGTTGCACCGGAATACCACGTTCTCGCTGCAACATCTGTGCAGAGCGGTCATCTGCGACCACCTTACCTACGACTCGATATCGTATTTGAAATTACCGAAAACGCTGAAAACCTATCTGAAAGAGTACCACTACAAGCAGCGGGTTCGCGTGCGTAAATTCGAGACAGAGCCGTAAGTCTCCATCGTGTAAATATAATTAGTTAATTACTAATTTCTGTACCTTTGGGCTGTCTTCAACTCGGTTTCAATCGTTTCTCATTAGCACACAACGTGTGCACGTATTAAAATGTCGATAAGAGTTTATCGTTGCAAAATTTTCAAGATTTTTCGTTATAATTTGATAAAGAATGGCTTCTCGTAGAGATTGAAGGAAAACAGTATTAAAAAATATACCAAAGGCAAAATACTGGAATCTCAGTACTCCTATCTAAATTTACTTGAAGCATGTTATATCATTTAAACATTCTGTAGTTATGTATTGTTCCCTTAGCGAATGTTGTAGTCGTGAAATTTTTCATACTTTTTTCTATCGAAGGTTATATTGTTACTTGAAAGTAACACATTCTGTATTAAAAGGAAAAAAATACCAACGAAAAAAAATGTTTTTCTTCCTCATAAAACTGATGGAAGTGTTTAACAAAATTACATGATCTGAATTCGACATTTTCGATTCAGCTCTTCATTACAAGCGGATTTTGTTTTAAAACATGGTGAAAAAGTAGACGTTAGGCTGAGGCTATTTCCTACCCTCGTTAACTTTTTAGGTGTTAAATTACGAGTCTTAATTTAAAAAAGTTTATTTTTCCAAAATTCGTAGATAATTACGATTCGAAATCGAAAAGAAAAAAGGCCTTCGATAATTCAGGGTTTTATTAGAGACTGTTTTATAAGATTTTTATTCTTTTTGCTGTCAAGAAAAAACGTTTGTCTTCCAAAAAAAAAAAAAAAAAAAGCCCACCTTATTTTCAGTTCATTCTAAAGGTTTTCCCATTTTCGAAAAATTGGAATTATATACTATGATTCTCGATAGATCTCTCACCAATTGACGTGTCGTCTATTAGTTTCAACTTTCAAATTTCAAATAACAATATTTCACGTGAGAAATAACTGTCGGGTCGTGTACTGAAATAAGTATTTCAAAGTGTGCCCGCGTATGTGTATGAGCTATAAATATTTCATGTTTCGAACCAAACCTCAACATTTTGACGTAATTTATATGAACGATAAATATTGTTTTGGAATATAAAATAACTCATCAGACTGTAATCACCCGATTTTTAATTAATGATCGATATACCCAGAATTTCATAATAAAAAATTATTCATTCATATTGAATTAGCTTAAATCAAATAGGATAAAATCTCATTTTCACTAGCCTCTTATACACTTGAATTTATTTTTCATTTAATCTATTACAGTATTATTGTTCTCTAGAATTTTCCATTAGACGCAGTATGTTTGGTTAACAGAAAAAAAAATATCGATCGATTAGATTACCTATTTATATGTTTAGTTCAACTTTGAAGAAAACACTGTTGTGAAAGTGGCTTAAATGATAACAGACTATTTAGTGTTTGCAGTTTGCTCTCACCCGAGTGAAATAATAGATTTTCTCGCACCAGTACGGTAGACTTGGTGATAAAAACATTTGTTTTCCAAGTTGTTATTCGCCATTTTTCAAGTACACCTTAATTCCTTAATCAGTATAATGAAGTTTTCTCGCTAACAGTTTTATTGTTGGCATATAGCTTCCTGTTAAATATTTATCAACTGTTGTAACCCCAAATTACATTAATCATTAATTTATTAATTTTCAGTTGACCCTGAGTCTTCGAAAAATCCTTAAAAGAGCAAAACTTTGAGTGTTGACGTTCAAAGCTCTGGCTAGACTTTGGATTCAGTACAAGTATTCTAATATTTGAGCATCTTTATTAAACTTTTCGCGGTGGAAATAATATTTGCATAACCATCCAGTATAAATTTGTTTTTATATCAATCTCACTACACTCTCTCCACTTCCAATTGTAAAAAAAAAATATCAATTAATAAAATTTAAAATTCAATGCATCTTGAAGTCTAAATTTTACAAAAATTGAGGTACTTAATATTCGAAGCTCAAAGCACAGTCGATTCAAATTTTAGACAAGGAAATTTATTTTCGTAATTTATCGCCTTTTTTCTGTTTTCTTTTGACACTTTGCTGTTCGATTTTATTTCACCTCATAAAATCGAGTGATTTTCTTTTTGATAGTCTGTTGAAGTAAAATGAAAAAATTGAGAAACATCAGTTGAAAATGTTTTTAAAAGAAGTAGTTCTTCCGAATAATATTAAAAAAACAGAAATTCGAGTTCGTGAAGTGTTTTGGGCATGAAAGGCGCAGAGATTAAGTGAAACAATTTGTGCGTTTTGGTAGCCAGAGTCTGTAAAACTGAATTCAGTGTCTAGTATCAGCGAGTTTGAGTGATTTTATTTTGGTTAAGTAAAATTTTTTTACGAGTACATTAGCTTTTGCACTCTTTTTGTACCAGTAAAATATTGCTTCAAAATGTAAATGATTTCAATTTGTATGGAAAATTCGTTTTTTCTTTTGTGATAATTTTTATAACTTTGCAAAATATTTCACGCATTCGTGATTCAGGATTTTTGTACGATTTTTCTGCTTGCCGGATTCGCGTTTTTCGTTCGAACGTTTTTGAAAAATAATTTTGGGGATATCGTTTCTTCTACGAGTACTTTAAAAGATAACTGAAATTATGCTGCACTGCTTTAATTTTGGTGATTTTGTTTTTTTCAGTCTTTCTATCTTTACCGGTTAGTTCTTTAAATATATATGTCAAAGGTCTAAGAGTCAGTCCGACAGTTCGATTTTATTAGTAACTTTTTAGTTTACACCATTTTTTTATTTTGTAAAATTAGTGATTTTAACAAAATTCGTTCACCTGTAGATATTTTATCAACATTTTTTCGTTTCTGCGCCTGTACCTCCAAACAACACCTATTTAAATCATAATTTATTTAATCTGTCTTCAGTGTAATGCTTGCTTAAAGATATTAGGTGTTTTGTATTTTTCAATATTTCATTCTCACTTTTTCTCACCACACAAAAATAAATTCAATATTTCTTATTCGATTCAAAGGATGGAAGTTGAAATTCACGTTGCATGATGATATAGGTACCGATTAATTCGCGGCGGGTACAAAATTCACAAAATTGTTCTTGTTATTTGTTTTTGGCATTATATGTGTATGTACAGAAGTAAAGTTTAGAACGAACATGTTCCGATATATTTCCCATTTCTTCTATAACTCTTTCTTTTGTATCAATGTTAGTTTCTCTCTTTTGTTGAGAACGTAAGAATAATTGTAAAATCGGTTAACATAATATTTTTCGTTTGTTGAGAATTGTGTTTAGTATCTACGTATCTGGTACAGCTCGTCGTAGTTTTAATTATTAGAAGAAAACGGTAGGATAATTTGTTGTAACATAACGTGAATTCGTGTTTTTATGTTGTTTTTGTATTATTATTATTACGATTACTATTATTATTTTACCGCGAGAATAATATTATTTTTACAAATATGTATTTCTGTCTTTTCCTTTGCGAATTCTTTTTTCGGGAGATAATTTCGTAATTCTGCGACCGAGTCATTTGACAACGAGTACCCACTTCCGCAAGCAAAAGGAAATCAGTATTAGTCTACGGTTTCACGTCTGTCAGAATTTCAATGAATTGATGACGCAATGTCTTGATCAAATTCAAATTCTCGAAAAATTCTATTTAGAAGAGTTTCCTGCGAAAAATAATAAATTCATCTAAATCTACCTTCGAGTCGTAAAATGCATCATTAAAAAAAATTAATTGCATTTTTAAATAATGTAATTAGGTCTACAACATGGAGCAAAACTCTACATATTATTTAATTAAAGCAAAAATAAAATATTCGCTGCTAATCATCAAAACTTAATCTAAGTTCGTTGGAAATATTTTTTATACAGTATTTCTTTAAAAAATTACTTAATGAGAAAAAAAACTCTGGAACCCGTTGCGTGAATTCTTCAATGGGAATTTTTTGAATTATATTCAGTATCTGAAAAAGCATTAAAAAATACGGCACTCGAAAAAAATTTGAAATACTCGAAAAAAAAAATGGAATACTTCAACCTAAAATAATCACAAAATATTCTCAGAGCACTTGAACAGAGATACGCAAAAACATTTCTTCAAAAATTGAGTTCTAGGGCATAATTATTGTACATACCAAGCCCTACTTACAGTAAAAATATTACGTCCCAAAATACAACCATCGTTGAGAAAATTGATTTTAAACTTGAGGAGCTCCGTGAGAAGACTACATATGTGACATAGAAGTGCTTTCTTGCTCTCCTATAAAATCTGAAAAAGTGAACTTATCCCCTTCTTGCATAGCAGTGCTCATTTGGATCTCATTGCTATTTTGAAAACATTTTTGAAAATTGGAAGAAAAAAAATTTCATCTGAAATATTTTGAAGCTCTGCAAAATATTTTCTCTTTAAAATTAATTTGAAAAAAAAAAAATAATTATCTCTTACATAATTTTACGATAAGTACCTGTTTCAAAGTTTTAAACTAATTTTAAAATATCGCGAGAGGAAAACATTTTCAAACATAGAATATACTACTAGTATGTTGAAATAATTTTGTACAAATACTAATTATTGTGACTTAAGTCCATTCCAAGTTAAAAGAAACCACCTTGCAGATTTCTTCTAGTTACTCGCCAGTATCCCACGAAAAATTCAAACTGATACACGTTGTATTTATATCCTGTTTCGTTGCTATGCTACCAGTATCAACACGTCACTGAAAAACAAATAACCCTTCAGGTATTCGTGATAATCATTAAAAAACTATTATTTTTTCTTGAAAGAGTACATACTAATTTTCAAATGGCCACACTAAATGCGACCGAAAGTAACGAGTGGGTAAGTAAAATGAATTATGCATCGAATGCAGACAAGTCTGCGATCGCTTTGTGGCCTAATTGGCGGTCTCATTGTTTGTGCAGGAGGAAATCGAGACTATATCTTTACAAAATGAAAATGCCTTGGTCGAGTCAAATGCAGAAATCGATGAGACATCGTTCACCGAGCAAAGCGACAGACTCGGCGAATATTCGACTGTCGTCAGCCCCCAAAGACTGGCAACCCCTCGAAGTGGATTGCAGTCGAGCAAAGGAAGTCGTTCAAAGATTTCGTCACCGTTGGTGAGTTTCGTATGTATAAGTGAAATTACTTATTCGTATACCTATAGGCACACATAATCCAAAGACTCAAAGCCGTAGCCCGTAGCTATAGGGCAAAATACGAGTACTCGGAGGGGTAAATTAAATTGCTGGGCGGCAAATAAAATGTCCAGCGAGCTAAAATGCCTCCCTCTCCCCCACTGTTCCAAAGAAAAAAATTTCCTTGGCGCAACAAAGGCAAACGATTTTGATCAGGGACGTTGCCCCCGCCCCCTGGCTAAGGGCCCTGCGAAGACTTTTCCAAGAAACTAGAAATCGAATTTACATTCAAACGAAATTCTTTTGAACAAATGTTAGAATATTTAATTGAGCGATAAGCAGGAGGAAGGTGAGAAGGCGAATTTCTATAATGAATGTCAATAGAATTTCAATTTACACAACCAATATTATTGCGATGCAACAAAAGAAAACCCAAAGATGAGAGACTTCCAAGTTTTTCAATAATTTCGCAAAAACTTTCAAACTGAAGCTAAAAATTTTGATTAATCAAGATTAACATTTTAAAAGATAAAGAAAATAAAATAAATATTGCATCTGGCAGAAATGTTTGTAATTATTCACTCGAGTTTTACAAAACAAGAAACATTAGAACCATGTGACCAAAAAACTAGGTACTACCGTCATTTGCCAATGGCGGACACCTTAAGGCATTTTTTTCCTTAATTTTTTCATAGCTTGCTGAAAAATGCTTCAATTATTTTGCTTGATGCCTTGAATATTTGCCCCCACCTTCTTCTAAAAACTTCTCCCCTTTTGGCCCCCGTAACCCATACACATATTACACCCTATCATTTTTCCCAACTATCTAAATTTTGCCTATGGCGGACATCAAAATTTTCATTTTTCCAGTAGCAGACACACCAATGGCGGACACCTAGAAAAATATTTGTAATGTAGAAAAAAACGTGAATAATTGTTATTATATTTTTCAATTATAATGTTGACTAGTAAGGGGCTTCACCCTCTGTCCATTCCGGGGCTCAACTCCCCTCCACACATCCACTTATAGAGACAACTGGATAAAAAACAAATTGAAAACATTTTACCATGCACATTTGTGTAGATATATTCATTTTTCAAATAATTAAATGAAAAAAAAAAAAAACAAATCCAATTAAACTCAATGATGTCACAAGGCATGACAGTCATCCTTTGGCTTCATACCTTGGGTTTATGGTAGGTATAGGATTTATTCCAGCTTCAAGTTGTGCATAAAAGCAAGTGTCCGCCACTGGAAACCTTCGAACAGACTGAATTTTCCAATGGCGGACACCCTCAAAAAAACGTTTGAAACAGATGAAATAATTCTAAAACTGTAAAATTCAATGTTTGTAATGGTTTAGGATCATTGATGCTTTGAAGGAACATTATTTATCAGTTTTAAAAATGTTTACTATCTAATTAGTGGTGTTAAGGTTCGGTTAACTGATCCGGTTCTACCGGTTTTTAACTGGGAACGGTTCAGTTTTTTTTTGCTCCGGATTTTGCTCCTCCGTTTTTCTTTGCTCCGGTTTTTTTTTCAGGTTAACCGGACTTTAACCGGTTAACCTGTAGTTGAAAATCCTATCGAGCTTCAAACACTGAATCAAACACTGAACTCAATTAAGAGCTCAGTGGCTTCAAAGGAAGCTCGATAGAATTTCTGGCGAACTTTAAATATAGTACTGAATAACAAAATTATGATTCTTCCAGTGATTTTCGTTTCATAATCTACAGAATCCAAAAATATCCATCTCACATTTTCATAATTCTTCATTTATTTTATTATTATTATTCTGTCTCCCTCCGCGCGCATATACTTCTTTTGAACACGAGAACAGACAAACAATCAAACCAATAGGGCTGAAATTTGCATCAGAGGTCAATCTCAGCTAGATCTAGGTCTGATAGAAATTTCAAGTCAATCTGTTCAGCGGTTTAAGAGATATTAGTGAAAATGTAGTTAAAAATGGTGATTTTTAGGGGCTATATTTCTTTTGAATGAGAGAAGAGACAAACAATTGAACCAATAGGGCTGAAATTTGCACCAGAAGTAAATTTCAACGAGTTTTAGGTCTGATATAGGTTTCAAGTTAATCGGTTGTGTGGTTAAGGAGATATTAGCAAAAATTTAGTCAAAAATCAATACTTTTGTTGTGGTTCATGACACCCCTGTACTATCAGTCAAAAACCTGCCTTTCTAGCGGGGCTTGCAGCGCTATAATTTCAGATTTTACGCGAAATTTTGAACATTCTGGTTGGTTGTTGCCTTGAGCAATTAATACACCTAAATACTCCACCAGGTAAGTAGATAGCTTTTTTGGATGTTAAAACGGACAGTTAACCGGTTAAACTCCGGTTAACCTGAAAAAAAAACCGGAGCAAAAATAACCGGTGAAAAAAAACTCCGCTCCTTTTCGAACGGTTAAAAACTGTACCGGTTTTAAAAAAAAACTGAACCTTAACATCACTATATCTAATCTTTTTCTTTGCAATAATTACGAAATTGAATATTTTAATTGACAAGAACATTATTAATGGCCAAATATTTCTATTGGATGGAGCAAAAATTTAACTGAGTGATTCAACGCATTACCATGGGTAACAGCTACCATGTGACATCATCAGTTTCATTATAAGTCGGTTTAAACACTAAATATACGAAAATGAAAAAGAAGGTGACCGCCATTGGGAAGGTGTCCGCCATTGGCAAATGACGGTATTGGTTATTGGTTTTTACAAATCGCCGACACAACTTTAAAACCAGTCGAATCTAACAAAACTTGAAAATTGTTTTTTTTTTTTAATTTGGCCAGAATAGACTATGGCTAAGATCGAGTACATAATTTTAATAGGAAAAATAAAGCAACAAAAAAAAAAAGCAAAAAAAAACTCAAAAGTTGAATTTTCAAGATAGATTTGACAAAAAACTGCCGTAATCAATGAAACCTATTATTTTGTCAAGGTTTTTGGTTGTTTCGTAAAATTTACAAATTTTTCTATTGACAGGTTTGGCACTTTCAGGCCGGCAAAATGCTAGGTATTTGTTTATCCAAGTTTTTGAACACGTATTATATGTTTCTATTTTTGGAACAAAACTCGACCACTATACAGTCGTCTGTTACAAAATAAGAAAGGAGTTCCATTGGAATAGTTGAACTTTTTTTTTTTATACCCCTGTCATAACAGAAAATTGATCCTTCCATGAAAATATGGGTCCTAAACTATTTCATAGAAATACGTACAGACTTCCCGTTATTTCCACTCAAAATCTTTGCAGGATGAAATTTCTTCACTGGACCTCAGAAATCGTGACAGTCGAAGACCATCAACTGAAGGGTCGATCGATGGTCGCAGTATAACTCCACATTCTGATACACGATCATATCGTGAGAAACTGAAAGACAGAATTAATATCGTCAAGGTAAGGCTGTGTAAAACCCACGTACGTATTGTTACATCCTCTGCAATATCATCCTGGGCTATAATTCAGCACTGCTTCGGTTATTATAATACATACATATATTAATTATAGCTAGCCCAATAAAAAGAAATCGAGAAAAATAATTTTCGTGACTTTTCCCTCCCAGGAAAAAGCTGGAATATCTGCTATCTCCATGCACAGATCTTCTAAACAGTACCAAAATGCTAAGACATCAGCTGTTGAGCGAATTACTGATTTGGTAAGTCTTGAATTTTGTACCCCTAAAAGCTTATACTTAATTCATAATTATTATAACAGCTATATAGCTCGTCAATTGTTTGACAGTTGAAGCAGCTACCACAAAGAACTGTATGTGACCACTTTCTCTCCTTTAATACACCTAATGAGTATAAGGAGTAGAATATTTTAACCATTAAGATTTCTAAAATCTGAATTAAGACAATTGACGAATTTCGAAATTACTAAATTGACTATAACAATAACACAGCTCATGAAAGAAGAGGCAGACGTTCGACAAGCGTTAGAGAAGCATAACAAGTTCAAGGAAATGAAAAAACAAGAAATTAAACCAATCGAAAGGAAGGACGATGTAACTGAAAATGAATCGAATGAAGGTGTAAGTATTTTCATCGTGTATTTTTTTCAATGGGTCTCTACAGGATCCGTGCTTCTTGAATACAGTATGTACACATCACCAGCTCAAGTCCAATATATACCGTCTCCCGAGAAAAAAAAAAAAAAAAGGGTTTTCACTGATTTGGCAGAAATATAACATTGAATACGAGTACAGTGTAAACCACTTATAACGAAAATGAAGGGACTAAAGGTTTTTTTTCGTTATAAGCAGTTGTTTGTTTTATCCAAAGTATCGGATAAAACAAACTTCTCGTAATAACCGATTATAACAAACTATTCGTTCTAAGCAGTTATTACGAGAAGTTTGTTCTATACCTACAAAAATGAATACACACCTACGTAGCAAGTATTTGGACCAAAATACAGATTTTATTCAAAATACGAATACAATAAAATATAAAGGTCTGAAGACACAATTATTACGTTTTTTAAAAACAAAAAGAAAAAGTCAGGTCATATGATGTACGTATTAATGTTTAAAAAAATTATCCAAAGTCAATTGCGTCTTTTTCTTTTTAATTATTTCCGAGTCCAGTTTTAATTCTAAATTTTTCAAAAATTTGAGGTAAAATTATCTTATCTCATTCAAAAATATAATTTTATTTGTTATAACTGGGGAAAAAGTGTTCGTAATATCAGGTATTTCGCTATAAAAGTATTCGTAATATCCAGTTTTTTTAAACATAGGGTTAATGGGAATTCAGCTGGGACTTTTGAATTTATTCGTTAGAACCAATTTTTTGTATTATCAGATTTTGTTATAAGTGATTTCCACTGTACATCATCTTTGTAATTTATTTCAATTTTTTATAAGTTTGAGTTCAGAATAGAATGTAAATTTCCTGTGATTCAAGCCCCGAGTTTAAAAATAAAATCAATCTTCTAGCAGCTCATCGCGTAATATATATAGTCTAATATAGGTGCAGACTAAGTACAGCAGTCAGTAATATAATCAGTTTTTGTGTATTAGCCACATGTCTACTACTTGATCTATGTACATAATCATGAATGATAGATTTCATTAACAATTTTCTAGCAAGATATCTCGTACCAAACCGGCTTCGATTTCTTCACAAAAATATGGAAACCAGCAGATGAAACGATATCCCCAGAATCTAAACTAAATTCGCCACCAAAAGGTACCCAACTATAAATTATTAATAAACGACCGAACTCGGAATTGCAAATTTATTATTGCATATTTGTAAGATGATGAAAATGTTCAACATCCAACCAACACTGAGACTGACGATGCCACCAAACTATTAGCAGCCGACTATTTAGGCTTGAAAGATACGATACTGGAGCCGGTCGAGTTCAAAACTGCCACACTCATGGACAAGCATGCATTAGAAAAGAAAGCTGAAGAATTTCTATACAGGCCGTGTTCGAAATTTGGTACGTTATTCTATTTACTGCAGACATTTCTTAATATTAGTACTGTAAAATATGTAATTTTTACTATCTTCGATGATGCATTTTGCAACTTTTGTTATGATTTCTGAGCGTTTCGGATACAAAAAATAGGCAGACTACTTTCCATTCTACAAGAAATTTCATATAAGTTGCTTCGAATATAATTATACTGGAATTATACTCAAATATTACTTACTCGGATCTATTCTAGCATTAATTGAAATTTAAGAATTAATAAAAGTAAAATTATTTATAGACCGAGTAACGTGTAGTCCTTCTTGGAAGAAAAAGTGAAATCTCAAACAAACAGCTTTTCTTGCTAAGGGAGAATAAGTCACATTTTTAAACTAATTTTAAATAGTGTGTAAAGCTAATACAGATTTGACAAAAATAAAGGATTTTTTTTTGGACTCGCCCCTTTTATGCAAAAAACTGTTCAAATGTTTTCATGGTCGTCTACATCATAGGCGGACTCTGCTGGAGGGGGGAGGGGTGTGTGTGGGAGGAAATAAAAAGTGTTGGTCCGTCATTAAAAACGAAGTTTTCTGTAGGAAACCTGCTAAAAAAAGCTTGATAAGATATTATGATGAGTAAAAAAAAGAAAAAATTTCATAATTTAGTAAAAATAAATCAAAATTTTACCAAAATTTTCATTGAACTGGGGGGCGCTAATTCGATTCTCCCTGGGGACTGGAGCGAACTTGAGCTCTGGCGGCGGGCCCGTCAGCCTCAAAAGTTCGTTTATGGTCTAAATAGTTAGAAAGTTTTTGTGACATAAATAAACGTCATCTTACAAAGTGTCATTACTAACACTTCGTCATCTTTTTTTCAGTTCCTCTCGAACAGAGGATTGGTACGGATGTTGAACTCAGAGACTTGAGAAGTGAAGGTATTTTCGTTCCAACTTTTCCTCATATCAGTGATAGAAGTATGCGAAAAATCTGCAGACGATTGATTTCAGAAAAAAATACGTAGGTTCCAGTAGAATCAAGATTTTCAATGTTTTTAAAATTTTTTTTTTCATGTCAATTGACTATTTTCCAGAAACTGGTTTGGAGAAGATGGCGAATTGATCAGATCACCACTACCTCTCGAACCAATTGCATATCATCCCTTTAGCTACGATGAACGTGAGGACGAATTGAATTTTCTTCGATATGAACCTGTGAGATTAACTCCTCATTGCATCAAGTTCATAGACGGTGTAATTAGAGGGCATTGGAAAATTTCTATCAGTCTTGAGACTAGCTGATAGGATAATGATATGAAAGGTTAAATGCCTCCATGTCGCTATACTCGTAGTTCCTCACATACCCAAACTTGAAAATTCGATACATACATTTGTTTGCGCTGCGTTTGTGCTGAAATTTTCAATTTTCATCCTTTGTGCTGCTATCCTTGAAGAGATATTTGAGAAAAATACTTTCAAGGTCAGAAGGGAAATGGCGATATGCTCTTCCCCAACAAAGAGATATAAAAAATTTGTATGTATATGCCATTCATTTGTGCTACGTTTTTTGGTGGTTTGTGCTGACCTTTTTTTGGTTTGTGCTGTATACCCTCCCCCTCCTAAAAGCCTAGTAGTATTAGTCTAGAACCAATTGGGTGTAACCAAAAATTAATTCGGCTCCAAAAGAACATATTTGATGCAACCAAAAATCAAATTTAGCGCCAACTGTACCCATTGGGTGCCATTAAAAATTCAACTGGTGCAAACTATAGCCATTGATGCTGTCCAAACTGGAATTGGCACCAACTGGAGCCATTGGTGCTACCACAAATTTAATTGGCGCCACAATTGGAGTTATTGACGTCACTAATATTAAATTGGTACCAAATGGAGTCATTAGTGCCATCAAAAATTGAATTGGCACCAAGTGGAGCCACTGATTCTACCAAAAATTAGTTTGGCGCCAAATGGAGCCGTTGGTGCCACCAAATATTGCATTGGCGCCGAATAGATGTAGCACATGCATCGAAGTTTCAAATGCGTTAGGTGGGGAACTAGCAACATGGAGGTAAGCTACCTTGCATGGAGAGTCAAAAGCCGAAAACGTAAACCCAAGTTTTCGAGAGCAAAAAATTAAATGTGGCAATTACTGAGTTTGCAGTTTTAAGGGTCTAGAAATTGAAAACAAATATTTTCCATCATCTTAATAATTTGCCAATTATTTGAACTTGGGAGTACTATGGAAGACGTAATTAATATTTTTTAAATTAATTTTTGTTCTTTATATAATCTTGCGTCATCTTATTATGCGTCGCTAATATCATAACACCGGCTATGATCTGGCACCGTTTTCATTTGTACATTTTTCATAATTACAGTAGATCTTTGCGTTCTTACGAAAATTTTCGCAGGCTCTATTATTCGGCCAGGAAGAAGCGGACACCTACTCGACTTACATAGACTCGAACGAATGTTACGTTTTGGAGCTGAAAATTATAAACGTAGTCTTCTCACACCACCCTCTGTTCAGTCGCGAACACGTTCTGGCCAAAAAGCTGACTCAGCTGTTTGAAAAATATCGTCACCGACTGAACGTGAACGTGTCGAAAAGGCTGTCTTCAAAACTGAAAGCGTTAAGAGCTGCGCACGACAATCTGAAGCAGATTTTGCAAAGCGAGGAGAATGCTGAAATGGATGTCGTTCATCAGGAACGATTCCATAGGTTTGTACTTTTATAAAGTGATCGAAAGGCCATCAGCGAAGGTATACTGCTCGAAAGGGGTCAAGTCCTAAAATAATTCAGCGAAAACGAGCGTTTTCAAGATACCCAAAGCTCTTACACTAGTAACCCACACACTAAAATTGACAAGTAGTGCTGTGACATCGATGTGGCCTTTAAAAGCAACAAGAGAATACGAATAAAAGCTATAATAATCTTTCAACAAGATCACGCTGATTTCAACACCTCAAATTCTTTCTAACCTTATATTTCAAATTCCTAGATCTCTCTACAAGAAGACAATGCCATAGAACCATTTCCAATAAAACTTTTGGTACGCAAATGACTACCAGAGTAAAAACGTACCGATTTTTATGTGATTTTAGGATTATTTTCTTCAACACAGTTCGCTTTTCACAGGTTGACTGAAGATTATAATACCTAGCCAATATTTTTACTAGAAATTTTCATTAAAAATTTAACATTGCTATTGAAAAGTGAATTTAAACAAAATAAAAACACTCAGAGGATATTTAAATAAAAATGGAATAAGCGATAAAATAATGGAAAACGAAATTTGAGAAGTTTTTAAATTCCACATTCAATTTGTAAAAAATCTGAAATCTTTGTGTTGCCTCACTCATCCACTTTCATGGCATTTAGGTAGCTATACCTATCCATTACTTTGTGAACATTTTTTCCAGATACAAGACTGAAATACGAGAGACTCGCAAACAAAGACTACTCGAAGGTCGCACCGATAATGCATTGCTGATGAACTTACTTTCCACATGGAAGGACTTAAAACGAATTCGATCGACTCAAGGTTACACTTCAACGAATGTGAAATTACAAATACTCAAGTCAGACGAGGCTGTTTCAGCTGAGGAGTGGCAAAATGAGATTAAAAGGTTGTATTAGAAAATATTTTATAAGAATACTCCGATTAACTAATTTTCTATCGGCTGCATTATTATCTCGCATCGCATGGGCATAGAAAACATTGTAGAATATTTCATTTTACCTTGAGAAAGTGTTGATAGCCATTTTCTGCTCGAAGCCATCGAAATGCCTCTCTTACCTGCAGTCACTTATCATATTTGACGCTTCAACCAAAAAAGTTGGAATAAATGTTCGAAATGCGTTCGCTCTCTCCAGCCTTGGGCTAACCACAAATGCTTAAATTATGTCCCAACTCCCAACTGAAGTTTGTTCTTTTTAAAAAGGGTTGAACACGAGGTAAAATTTATAGCAACCAAAACTCGTAAGCTGGTGGATCAACTGCTCGTGCCGTAGGTATACTTTAAGGCAAAAGATAAACTCCAAGTAAATCAGAAACGTAAACGCATACGAAGGTTTACCCGTGAAAATTTATTCTGTTTTTTTTTTTTTTTTTTTACATTTGGAAGGAGTAAAGAAAACAATTTGCTGTTGGAAACAGCAAATATCGAACTACATTATATTTTATTCATTCTCTCTTTCGAAAACTTTTCATTTTTGCTATAGTTTGTTGGTGTTTTCACTCATTCAAACTTTTTTCCATCTTCCTCGTTCATGCAGACAGGTTGACGAAATTGTCGAAGAAATAGGAGAAAAACAAATGAGTCAAAATGGTCAACAGGAGAATGACGATGCTGTAAAAAGTATAGACGAGAAAACTATCAAACGTATTCGAGAACAGGTCATCGAAGAGATGTCAGAAAGTTTACCAGCTCCTGGAGAACAAATTTTTATCCTCACCTTGACGGAGCAGGATATAACACACGATGCTGACTTGTCGAATCCTATGTGAGTGATATTTTCTCAGGGCAAATAACAAGCAGTCCTGCTAATCTAAATTGTTAAAAATCCCGGTTTCGAGTTTCAAATAAAGTCCCTGGAGGTGAAAAAAATCTCAAAACAGGTTTTTTTGTGGAAATTTTGGATTTTATAGCTTCTAAAAAAAAGATTTTTGTCTTGACCGAAGTTTCATGAAGGCATGAGATGAATTCTATTTTACATAATTACAGGCAGTAGCTATAACATAAGTTTTTATAATTTTTTAAATATTTTCCACTATCCATCATGAAGGACAAAACTCATTCTTACATGTTCTTATACGTTTTTAAACTACCTTAAACCTGCTATTTCCCTCGATTTTATTTCATATTCTTCAATTTTTCACATTTTTACGCACTAAGCTCAATTTGTAGCTTATTTTGTAGTTCATTTTGTAAGCTAATTTTGTAGCTCAATTTATAGCTCAATTTGTAGACTCAGTTTGTAGGCTCAATTTGTAAACTCGATTTGAAAGCTCAATTTGTAGGTTCAATTTTAAAGCTCTATTTGTAAGGTCTGATTGTAAGCTCAATTTATAAGCTTAATTTGGGAGCAAAGCAGAGTTTCGTCCGCACAGACGTCATCATACGATAACATTGGACACACACGGACACACAAAATTTTGATTTAAGTTCTAGTAAAAAGAAGTCATCTTAAAAGGTGCCTGAGGCGAAAAAATCCCTAAAACTGGTTTTTTCGTTGGAAATTTGGATGTACAACTTCCTACACATGTTACCCTTTACGGGTCAAGGCATTTTGGAAAATTTATCCGCGTTAACAGGTTTTTACTACAAAATCTCAGCACTATACGAGTATAACAATGAATACAAAATAAAAAACCATAACTTACTCAATATTAAATCCACAGACTAATTCAGATTCACCCTCGTAAAAATTGTATTTTCAAAAGAAAACTAATTAGGTACATGAATTTAAAGGGAAATACAGAGACGATCGCTGATGAGCAGAAGTCGCGTGTGGTTTAGAATTTTCTACAACGGGCATGAAGTTTGCAAATCAACTCCCCAACCGCTGGAACGTCAATTTTCCTGTACGTTCAATCAGAAATTTTCAATTCGACTTCAAGAATGGCCAGAATCTTTATCCATTCAGATATTTTCCGACGGAATACCTAGCAAAGGAATATTCAGCGAACAACCATTGGCTGAAATTTTCATCCCATTGCCAGCCAGGTGAAGCATAAGCTCATGGGTTTCCTTATACGCAGCATGTATTGTACAATAGTACATATATATTTTTCCTCTTTCATAAAATAATTTATCCAAAACTTGAATAATCTAGACCCAACGGTGTGATTTAAGACCAATTTTTATGGCAATGAAAATGGGCGATGATTTCATTTTTCATAAAATAGCGTTAATTTTTTCTGTCTCTCAGAGGGGTGACACTGGATAATGTGCCAGCTGAAATGTACGAATTCAGCAGTACCGAAGAAGTTGGCAGCGGTGTTCGTCATTCGGGCGTTGGCTCTGGCATACCTTTCAAACTGTTTCCAGAAAGTGAAACCTCTTCATTTTTCTACACCACTGCCTCCTTAATATGTCAAACTGGTTGGGGTACCAGTAATGAACAAGTTCTCTCACCACCCGAGTACTTTTTTAGTAAACTACACTCTAGAAGGTAATAACAGTGATTCAATATGCGTGTAATCCTGTAAAGCTGCGAGTCGTATCTAAAAGGTCTAAGAAAATCGAATCATTGCTAGAAAATAGGACGCAGAGTATCACAATTAGTTTTCCTGCACTCTTATTGCAGTACACCTCATCAATTATAATAATATGTTGATCTACATACCGTCGAACGGGGTGACTTTACATTCAAGGGGCGACTTTACGCACTTCGTTTTAGCCCAATAAATAAATTGCCAGGCAAAAATTAAAACCAAAATACGATTTGGATCGAAGCAGGTAGAAGAAGGAAAAGAAAAAAAAAGATCGCCGCCCCTACCTCACTTCACCCAGTAACAGAACAAGAAAATAAAGCGGCGATATGGTTTTTTCCTTTTTCTTATTCGTCTTTTTTTTTTAACCACAGACACTCAAAATATTCAGTTCGGTTTTACACGGTTGAAGTTGGTACTTGACTAGTTTCTTTTCAATCGTATGTCTGAGAACAAACATCCTCAAATTTTGCCTCCCCACCCATCAATAACCCGTCAATTACAAATCGATGGGTAAAGTCGCCCCATTGAGGGGTGACTTTACACAAATTTTTTGAAAAATCATAAAAAATAGAAGGAAGGCTGCAAATTCAAACTTTTTTTCACAATTGTGTTGAGAAATGTTAGACATAAATTTTAAAACCAAATTCATTTCAATAGCTTCAAAATTGGAAGAGTTATTAAAGGACAAAGTTGAAAAACATAAAAAAAGTGTGTAAAGTCGCCCCATTCGACGGTAGATTAAAGTAATATAAAACTTCTGAATTGAGAAATCATCAAATTCCAGGCATAATGCGGACAACGAAGTGAAGATACAATCAGATATTTTCAAGTTGAAAGAGTGGTTTCAATCTGCACAACTCGATCCTAACGATCCGTCCAATATAGCCTTATTCGATTTACTGAAGGTAAAACTATTACTTGCTATAGGATCAAGTTAGATATTTTGATGAAAAAAGAATTTCACCATAATAATAATTACGACTGAAATATACTTTCACGTACCTACTGAGAAAAAGTTGAAAGCGAAACCCTTTATTCGCATGTATTTTTCTCAGAAAGCTGATTCCAACCTGGACGAATCGAAAGAATCATTTGACATTGAGAGTGCTCTTAAAATCTGTGAATTCTGTAGCGAAGAGGAGTTGACGTCAAATGCTCGCTTGAAACTTTTAATTTTACGTGACCGAGGCGAGATAGAATTCAAGAATGCCAAAGCAGTACCTCTACGTGACTGGGAAATTCCGCAGGATATTTTCAAGGTGACAGAAATTCATCCATAATATTTTTATGAGCCTATGAAGTTCGAAAATATTAATGACGAGTGGCTACAACGAGATTTTACCAAGTTTATGGGAATTGCATGGTATCAACCTATATAGGTGATTGAAAATAAGTTTCAATGCTGCTGATGTTTCGTCAGCCATATTTTCCGCTACTTCAAAAAATTCTTTACAGCGCGTATATTGAATGGCTTCCCAAAAGTAATGTGTATAATGTTTTTGTCATAGACCATAAGCCAGTGGAGCCCACGTATTTTAAATGAAGTGAGGCAAAACCTCAAACTAACCACCCAATTTCGACTTGGAAGCCTAAAATTAATAACTTATTTCACCTATGATGCAAGACGATTTTTATTTTTGAAAAACTTCTATTTTCCCTCAATTTTTCACTACCCACTTCACTCCTTTCAGACCACCCACCCCAAATCAAGTGGGGCGGCTGCTCCACTCGGACCCCACCGTGGGCGCCACTGCCATAAACAACAGACTTATGGGTAATTATGCCCTGGCATTATAGAAATGCTGCAGCTCTTGAAGATTTTTCCAGTACGCTCGGTGGGTTGTACTGTACTGATACTTTTGAAGGGGAAAAAATTCAAAATAGCACCCAAAAAATTTTTCCACACATCAAGCTGATATACTCGTACCGTCGAATGGGGCGACTTTACACACTTTTTTTATGTTTTTCAACTTTGTCCTTTAATAACTCCTCCAATTTTTAAGCTATTGAAGTGAATTTGGTTTTAAAATTTAGGTATAACATTTCTCAACACAATTGTAAAAAAAAGTTTGAGTTTTCAGCCTTCCTTCTATTTTTTATGATTTTTCAAAAAATTTGTGTAAAGTCACCCCTCAATGGGGCGACTTTACCCATCAATTTGTTATTGACGGGTTATTGATGGGTGGGGAGGCAAAATTTGAGGATGTTTGTACTCAGACATACGATTGAAAAGAAACTAGACAAGTACCAACTTCAACCGTGTGAAACCGAACTGAATATTTTGAGTGTCTGTGGTAAAAAAAAAAACCCGAATAAGAAAAAGGAAAAAACCATATCGCCGCTTTATTTTCTTGTTCTGTTACTGGGTGAAGTGAGGTAGGGGCGGCGATCTTTTTTTTATTTTCCTCCTTCTACCTGCTTCGATCCAAATCGTATTTCGGTTTTAATTTTTGCCTGGCAATTTATTTATTGGGCTAAAACGAAGTGGGTAAAGTCGCCCCTTGAATGTAAAGTCACCCCGTTCGACGGTACTATAATTTTTGTTTCGTTAAATTACTCATATTTTGACCAACGTATTCTCAGGATTACGATAAACGAATTTCGAGTCCGGAACTACCATTCGACACCATCGGTTTGGGTCAGCTGGAAATCCACAGAGTTTGGGGTCATCATTCGCTAACCATGTTATACGACCGAATACTGAAGCAGTGTAAATTGTCACAACAGCTTCGAAGTACTCAGGACGTGATTCAAGAAGAAAAAGTTCCCAACATCAAGTTTGTGCTCGTATTGTTCTCTTCAACATACCTTCATACATTTTTTTTTTTTTGTTCATTTTAATCCAGTTTTTTCATTTATTTCGGAAGGCTAACATTTTTACTTTAGGACTATAATATAACTAGCCTGCGTAATAAATGTTCAATTATTATCTAAAATGAAATCTAAAATGAAAAAAAAAAAAAACAATCTCAAACAATGAAATTTTTTGAACACCCTGTAAAGAAAAAAAAAGAAAAAAAAAACCACTAGAAGATAATGAATTCGAAAATAAGAACGAATGTACTCGCAGATTGTTTTGCCGAAGGCAGTTTCTTTTCCTTTGCTTTATTTTTATTTTTCCTTGCTAAGTAACTACGTTTTCAATTTTTATCCTGTCGTATTCTGAACGACATCTTAATCCGTAATAAATTATTTCTGGCAGAATCTTCCATCTTCCGAATGTCTATAGATAAGTGCCAGAATGGAGTTCGATGATGGATTTCACAGTTGCTCCCAGTACCGAGAAAGATGGTTATTTTTTTAAGCTTAGTGATCGTCTGAGACGATGAATTTATTCAATTAAGTTGGTATTTTCTGAATGAATCCAAGATAATTATTTTTGCACACCTACGTAGTGTTCTTTTAAAATATCTTTAGGCTTACCCACAATATACATAATATATTTAAATATTAAATCCTGAAGTAGTACAGTACTCGGATAAGTTGGCTCTCGGAGCTTTAGAATAATAAAAGTGTATCAGAATTTGAAAATTATGCCGCATCCGTAGTTATATTTACCAACAAATGCGAAAAGTAACTGCGTGTTTTTTTTTTTGTTTTTTTTTTAATGCTTTGTTTAGGAACTCTTGGCAATTTTGCTAGGGTGTAATTTTTAAACAATTACCTTCAATGAAACGATTCCCATTTCTGTTACTCGAAAAACTAATAATGAAATGTTTAGCTTTCGAGATTCAAAATGTTTGTGGAGTTGTGAAAAAAGGATTTATATGAGGCTATGTCTCTCACGATATTAGCTTGCTTTCTTAAAAAATTCTTCTTATCCATTTAGAATCGCCATTCAACATAGAAAGATTTTATTGTCCTACATGAGGCTTACTTCTAAAGTACGTAACTCATTATACTTATTAAATCATATCTTTGTTTCATAGTTTTTATTCCCATATGAATACAATTTTATAACCTTTTTTTTTCCGTCTCTAAATTCTTACGAACAAGTGATGTGCAAGAAAGGGTTAAGTCCACTTTTTTCAAAAATTGAGTTCTTCTAAGGTTCAATTTTGCACATCGAACCCTACTGACACTAAAAATATCACGTCGCAAAATGCAATCATCGCTGAGAAAACGGACTTCCAAGTTGAAGTGCTACTTAAGAGGGCAATGTGAGTTACAATTCTGCCATTTTTCGCCAAGTTCTGTCAACTTTTATTGAGGAAATGCAAGACTCTTAACTTATGAAAAAGGAACACCAAAACAAGTCTCCGCAGGGGCACCCCAAACCTTTTGCACGCCCCTGGCAGTTTCATGTAAGGCAAAGTATTGCATTTTCATTATGTTTTTACTACTCATCTATACCTTCACAGTACCTTAGGATTAACGTTCATGGAATTCCTGCAACCGACTCGTCCCTTGCGACCGAGACGAAGAGAGCAGAAAAAAATCCCAGTGAAGGGATTGACAGGTCAAGAAATAAAGGCACGTATCGTTGTTTTATTTAAATAAAGGCTAGGTATTTTTCGACTAATTTTACAACGTTTTCCGAAGAATAGGTATGTGAACATGATTTCGACGGTTTCAGGTCATTGTGAATGTGGTGCGAGCTTTCGAAGTCCCATTTCGAAAAATCGGTGACACATTGAGCGAGGATAGCATCAAGTATGTTCCTGTACGACCCTTCGTCGAGATTACATTCAAAGGTCAAACACGAAGAACTGTAACAGCAGACGGACCAAATCCTACGTGGAACCAGGATTTAAATTTCCTACTGATGTTCGTAAATAATTCAATTACCTACTCGTAGACAGACTTTTGCGTAGTGAAATTAAATGTCAATGAGAGGGTTATATATAGGAATTATACGTATTTCAGTGGTCCGAATGATGGTGGTTTTCAAATTAGTAACATGCACTCTTTCAGCGACAACCTTCATATCCACCTTTTCGACGAAATTCTCGTGGATATACTACAAGACGAACGAATGAGAGATACCACCATCCACCAAAGAGTCGAACGAAATTGGCTGGGCAGCTTACGAATCCCATTTTCCACCTTATATTTCAAACACCAGGTACAATCTTCAGTCAGGTATTCAAACTACCAATTACCTACATCTACAAAGAAACGTACATTATGATTGTCGAAAGTATACCTACTTCATTTTTGCAAGAACTCGAATAATTTTCGAGTTTTGCTTCTTTCAATTCGAACTCTTCGTATAGTATTTTTACTGCTAGTATGCCATAAGAATCACACTTGTTTTTATGGGGGAGGGGGGCGATTTTCGATGACTAACTGTTAAATATATTTGTTAGTAGGTAGAAAAGAAACTGCGAGAACGAGTGAAAAAGTCAACCTAAGAGAGGCCCGATGTAGGCATCTGCCTTTTTGTTTATGTCAGCAATTTTCAAGTGCCTACTCCGTTCTCAGTTTCATTCTGCGATAATTTTTTCCAGTTCTCAATAAATAAATGGTTTTATCTAGACGTGTTTTCCATTTTAGAAAACATTTTTGGTCCTTCGGGCCGGATTTCATTCCGGCAGTTTTTATGCAGTTTTGTGACGTGAAAATTAAAAAGTGTAAAAAACTAAAAAATTCAAAGTGCTCCGCGCAATACATCAAGTTTTGAAAAAAAGTGTAAAAGTGTTAAAATGAATAGTGAAAGTGGCACCGATCAACCAACTGACAACTTTGAAAATTATCATCAGTCAGCTGGTACATCAGAAAGTTCTCCAACTATGACGCACCCAACAGAAGAGCTATTACAAACCATCAACAATCTACATTCTCATTTGAAAGTTTTGTTTGCTGAGGCTGAAATGTCAGCTGACATAAACAAAAAGGCAGATGCCTGCATGGGGCCTCTCTTAGGTTGACTTTTTCACTCGTTCTCAGTTTCTTTTCTACCTACTAACATATATATTTAACACTAACTGATTTTAGTGAAACTGCTTACTGCAGTTTATCAATGATCCAGTTGATGGATAGGTCTGAATATATTCAAGAATCACAACCTCGCTTCAACACTCGACACCGAATCAGTTGGTAAAATTTGCCCTTTTTTTCCCCAATGCGACTTACCTGGCAGAGAACACCCCACGACAGACAATTTATAAACGTTCACACAAAAATTACGAGTACAAAACAGTTAAAAAAAAAACGTTTTTTCCAAAGCGTCGAAAATACTTAAATCAAATACACATAGAATTAAAACAGTCTTACAGGAATTTACAGAAACTTATATAGCTATACTCGATACACCACTCAGGTCTTCGATAGGGCAAACTGACTACCCATCTTTTTGAGTTCGGCATTTAAGGTTACATTCTGCTCGATCTTCTCCTGCAACGCTTGGAAAAAGCTTTCGTCATCTCCGGCCATCGCGTCGTATTTCTCCAGATTCTCGATCACAGCCTCGTCGAACACCCGCTGCACCTCATTCCGCCATTTTGACTGCCTGGCCAACTGGAACATGGCTCTGGCCAGACTCGTCTGGTTGCGAACCCACACCGGCACCGACGCCTCGTCAAACTGGCTCGCCTTGAAGAACGACACGCTCATGAAGAGCTTCTTGACGCGGGCATCCTTCATCAGCTTCTCGGCGTAGACGAGTTGATCCGCCATGACGTCGTACAGAGTCTGAGACTTGGTCGACGCGAATTTGCCGTGCTGCGGGGGCAGGCTGTAGATTTGATTGGCCAAACGTGTCTTCACCGCCAGGTACTCGTCTCGCAGCAGCGGATCCCGCATCGCTGCCTCGACAGTCAGCTGCAGCACTCTGGCCACCGGATTCGCGCCTCGTTGTCGGCCCTTCCACACGACCTGAGCTACCGCGACGGCGCTCGTATTCAATATCCGATACACTTCCGGCGTGATGTGTAACTTTTGCAGCAGTTCGGCCACCATAATGGCGGTCGTGTGCAGACGCTGGTCGTCGTTGCGGTCCTCGGCCACCGGGAACAGGATGTGGTCTCCGGCCACGTTGAACACGAACTCGGCGGTGATGGCGGAGAGCAGTTCTGCGAAGCTGAAAGCGTACTCGGGCGCTGAGCTTGATTCTGTGGGGCTGCTGCTGGAAGTGTAACCGGAGGCGGTGCTGCTGCTGGTCATCGGCACACTGTTGACGATATCGGTGGAACTGTGAGGACTGGTGGTGGTGGTGGTAGTGGTGGTGGTGCTGGTGGTGCTGCTGCTGCTGCTGTTGGAAGTAATGACACTGAATTCATCGTCCCTAGAAAAATAAGGCGTGATAATATGGCACGTATGTGTGTGAGGAGAAAACAATTATTCTGAAAATTTGAACGTAAGGCGTACAGGATTTCGTTGAGTAATTACACACCATCACCTTGATTGCGCACTTAATGGAGGACAATTCACTGCATACCAAGTGGAGGATAATGTAGAATTTATGAGAAAAATTAATGTAAAATTCATCAAAATTTGAATGTGTAGCGTACTATATCATACCATACCTGCTGCACGTTAAATTTAGCGTGAAAATCTCTTTTACACATATAATTATATAATTAGTTTAAGGGACAAGCATAATATTATCCTAGTAAGCGTTTAAAAAATCAAGTCAAATGTCTAAAAAAAAGTCTGTCTATTTGGATGGAATGAAAATCTTTCCTTTCATTTTTCAAATAAAATTAACTGAGAATTTGTTGGGTGTCGCACTAATTTTCCCCTTAGAGTAAATACAAGTTGAAGGGTTTAATATTTATACGAATATAATGTAATTTGGAAAAAAACTGATTTTATGCGAAAACCTGCTAAAAATATGGGCAATTTTTTGTTCAAAAACTTTTTTTAAAATAAGTTTAAGGTACTACAATAGTCCTGTTTCTCGAAGTTTTATTTTACCTCCTACTCTGCTAAATGGCTCCTTTTCATGAAAACCCAAAGAACATTTCATCGAAATTTCTGGCCTCTGGATTGAAAAAAAAAAGGGGCCCGAAGGGAGTTGAAAATTTTTTTAAGTAAATATCAGAATAATTCTACTTTCTAATCAGCATTACATAGAAACATGTATTTCTTTTTTCAACTTACGACCACAACTCGGTGAGATGATTCGAAAATAGGTCTGAGAGGATTTGGTCTACCCCTCGGGGTAACAAACAAAAAAAAGTGTAAGTAAATTTGTTTGTTGCATTCGAAAATTATTCATTTCTAGTAATAGATGGTAGAAATTAAAAAATGAACAATCTTTAAAAGAAAGACTTCCACTGGGCTCCCTGCTCCAAAGTCCTCACTCCACCATCAATTATAAATATTTCCAATTTGGCCATAATTTTCCTTAGGGGGAGGGATTCGAAGCATCACTTCGCTTGTGGTGAGCCGGACGAACTTCGAATAGAATTTTTATCTTTCGTGGTAAGGAACCATTTGTGAGGGGCGGAGGGAGCGAGAATTGCGGGGAAAAACTTTCATCACCCTATAATAGATAGGTACCTTCTGCGATAACAACAATAAAAAAATTAAAAACTGTTTTCAATTGTGGTACGTCATAAAAGATGAAGTATGAAATAATATATACATACCTTATCTTCCCAGCATTAAGAGAAGAGCTGGATTCGCTGTCTATCGCTGCGCTGTTTGTGCTGCCTGCGGATGCAGAAACAGAGCTATTCTTGAGGCTGCTCGAGGCTTCATTCTCAGTCGAACTGCTTCCGAGGCCACTGTCAATCAGTACAGGCGCAGGACTGGGGCTAGTACCGTAGTAGACTGGTGTGGGTAAGGCAATACTTTTGCCCACCAGCAACCACCAGGTGGTCGCAACTGCCAAGATGATCATCTTGCGATAGCCTACAGCTCGCAGGAGCTAAATTTTGGCCGACTGGAAACACGAGAATGCGCGCACGACACACCGAAATGAGCACTGATTCGAATTTTATAGGTCAGCGGGTATTTTATAAGGACACCAGAATGCACTCGAAACGGACAAAACGACGTTCCAGGAAATCACTAGACACTTATCCGGACACCGACAATCGGTCCGCGTCCACGATTAGGTCCGAGTTCCAGAAATGGATACGACTAAATCCAAGAAATGGCGACAAAATTAATCGGATTTTTAGGAAAAATCGCGCGAAATCGACGGTCACGTCCGCATTTAGGTATTAGTTTAATCAACAAAAACCATACAACTAATCTGAAATCGAAAATTTTAAAATCGTAATGGTGATTTTTATTCCCCTCCACTGCGACGAATGAATTGGACAAACGAAAGTGACTTAATGAACGCCAAAACTTGCGTATCTATTTTAGTGCCACAGAGTATAGACCGATATTCTTCGACACTTCGACGCGTATACTTTTACCAAGACAGAGGTGGGCTGATGTACAGGAATTCGCTGACTACAAATTTCTGAATTAACATTCGATTTGTAACGGGACACTATATGGACTCGCCACTTCGGGAAAATAAAAAAAATTTCCGAAAATTCAACGTAAAAGCGAAAAAATAGTACGATCGATGATTTATCTGCGAAATTACATGGAAAGGACATTCGAGACCGAGGTGACCTAAATCAGGGTCATTCATAATTATGCACAATCGATGATCGATGCGAAAGCACTGGCTAGCTATTGTATACAGACGGATTGAGTTTCATAAGAGGTGACATTATAGTATTCAGCTTTATTCGTGCACTATGCAGCATAATATTGACAAGGACGACAGAGTAAAACAGATATATTGAAGCAATATTTTTTTTACCGGATGTGCCTTTCTTGACACTTTCTTTCTAATGGTCTGATGGTTCAAGCTAATTCGATTAAAAAATAAAAAAAATAAATAAAAAGTTGATAATTAATTACGTGAACTTCTATAGTCCAGTGCAATTCGAACAAAAAAATATGTAATAAATGCAAAATATCTTGCAGAAAACATTTTCACGCAGAAACGTCGAGGACCGCACCTGCAAAATCATTCCATAAAAGTTGCCTAAAATCGCCAACAAAAGTTGTAGATAATTTGATAGAAAATATTTTTGATTTCAAATGTTTTTTCATAAAATGTACCAACCGGTTGCGAGTTATAGCCAAAAAGCCAAAAATATCATCGTTTGAGGGTGAGGGGGCGGTGCGGCAGGGAAATTTTGGCAGACTTTTAGGGAATGATTCCTGGAGGTGGTTTTTGACGTTTCTGCGCACATTTTTTTTTTTGCCGGATTTTTGCAATCTGAAACATCTACCTGCACTGGACTATTCAACCTTTCTTTTACTTTTTTTTCTTCTTTCTTTCTTTTCCTTTCTTTCAAATATGAATATAATTCATGCATACTCTGTTCAACTTAAGAATGCCTAAAACGGAACGTCAAATTCACATTTATCAACAATGTAAAAATCGGATGTGTGATAAGAAACAAGAAATTAAAATCGGAAGTGTAGCCAAATATTGTTACTGAATGTGAACGAGTACCTTTTCCTCTCCCCGGAGCCCTGCAAACTGCGTTCCGTTTTAGGCATTCTTAAGTTGAACAGAGTATACAAGAGAGTTCATCTTCGCCTTCACTACTCTTCGTGAAGGCTACAGCTATTTTATAGGTTTTTACAGTAAAATTTCTTTATTCCCCTCCCCCAGTATTGGTATGTACTATGTATGTACGCTCTAAAATAATAATATACTTGTTGTAAATCTTCAATATAGTTCACCAACTACCAACTTTTTTTTTCTAAAAATAATTTTAGAACATTATAATCACACTGAAAAAAATGGATAATATTTTTTATAAGAAAACAGGGATAATTCAAGATTTATTGTCAATATTCTTAATATTTGTAGTACTTCGTACCCATTTTACTATTTTTATAGTGATTACGTTACAATAAATCTTGAATTGTCCCAGTTTTCTCATAAAAATAGTGAATTAATCCACAGGAATTTTTCAGTGCATATAGTGTAAGAATATTAGTCAGTAATATAAAATATTTTAACATTTGGCGTCCCAGCAGGGAAAATACGTATAATTCCTGATTGTAAAAATAAAAATTAGCAGATACCCAAAATTTCAAGTCTTTAAAATCATTTATTTTTGTAGATCGAAGGAACATTCCAGCTGTATTCGCCCCCGTTTTTATTCGGATACGATCGTCAACCTTCTTTAGCCTCTTCCGATCATTCGCATTTACGGAATTCTACATTTTTGACGCTATTCATTATCGTACAACCGCCACTGAGTCCACCAGATCCAATAATGGTAATTAATTTTCTGCTTTTACACCTTTACTTTGCGCCGAAACCAATTTGTCGAATGGTTTTCAAGTTCAAGGGCCACTATCACAATCACTGGATTACCAGTTTAACGTATAGCATTAAACAATCCCACTCGTTGAACCAAGTAACCTGTGTTTGAAATATAGACCCTGTCAGCTTTTTAAATTCCAGTTTTCAATCCAACTCCTCGACACTTTTTCAAAGAAAATACCTAAGTATATATTAGACTAAACTCGAGTATTAACAATTTCTTCATTTCCGAATAGGAACATTTAGAATGTAGTGAACCGCTGCATCTAGAGCAGCATTTGGAATTGTGGAGTAAAGAGGTGAGCAAGTACTTTCCTCATCGATGTGTGAAAACCTTGGTGACGGACGTTGGTGGAAAGTCGGTCTGCGTCACCCGATTTTTTCGCTCAATAAATCCTCCGAGTAAGCTTTCCATAAATCTTATTGCATTAAGCTACACGATAAAAGAAATAGGTCGGTGTTTCGAAACGTTCTGTGTAATATAAGAAAATAATCCTTCTCATTTTTCATCTCTGACCTTAGTCACTAAATTTCCCAATACGTAAAGTCAGATAGAATATTATATTAGCCCCGCTAATATTTGATGGAAAAATATCTAAATTTATTCAATGTATCTTACAACTAATAAATAGGAAAAATGTTTCAATATCAGTCGCAAGCAAGCTCGCAACCACTTTCCTAGAAAATTGAAAATTTATAAATTTTATAAGCTTAGATCACTCAGGTACGCATTCTGGGCCTCGTTACAAATCTTAAATTTTTTTCAACATGTAAAGAAATGTGATAGGTAGTTTAGCAAAATTGATTTTGAAGAAATGCCTTCGTTGTACGTAAATCGACTGGCGATTTAATTATGAACGATGAAAATAAATTGAAAACTCTGACGTCGAATGAAATTATTAATTTCAAAAATAGAATGCATACAAAAAAGAAATCAAAGAGCTACGTAAAAGGACGTTATTCATCCAGCATTCCAAAACCTGATCTCCTCGCCACCACCCAAATCTTCTCCCTGCAGAAATTAGAAGTTGGCGTGACTTTTTAGTCCGTTAAGGGTGAGTGGTGATGGTCTGTCAACACGTGTATCGATGCGAGGCTCACACCACCACCACTACCACCCTCTCATTTGACCGCGAAATCACACTTCACAGCATTGAATATGTATCGAGATGTATCGAGGGTTCTTGCGATAGCCAACATATGCGTAAGCAGGAAGCCAGACCTTAGCCTTGGCAATCGAGAGAACCCTCTTTTATTTTGCTTCGATGGCTGGCAACTAATTCGAGAAAGACTCGACACCAAATTTTACAGTAGCCAGTCATCAATACGTAAATTTTGGAAACTGCTCAAGTTTCTATACGAGAGAAACTCCAACATAATAATTTTAATTCTTTGAGCCAGCTCCGTGTTTTTTCTTTCCATAACTTCATTTCGATGCTTTTTTTTTTTGTCTCGCAGCCATTTATGAAGGAGAAACTACTAGTCCGGAAATGATCGCTAGATACGTATCTCTCATACCAGTTTCCACAAGTGGTACTCTATTATTTGGACACTTCAACGTCTGGTTGACTTGTGATGTAAGCTGAGAATTCACTCGTCATTAAGACTTCATAATATGAGTATACTATCTTCGAGAATATCTGTATTCAAATATACTGCATTCATCTTATTTACAGCAAACCATAAGACTGTTGCTGGGTGAACGTGAAGACCATGCTATCCTCTTATGTTGCTTCCTCATGAAATTAGGCCTCAAAGTATGGCTTCTGTTTGGCAGCGGAATTCCGCACGGTCGTTCTGCCTACGTTCTAACCCGTGATGATACCTCACTGGCAACACCCACGTACACGATATGGGATCCAGTCACCGGACTCAGTTACTCCTCCATGGACAGTTTTTCTCCCCTTCATAAAGTATACTGTTTGATAAATGACGAAAATGTAAGCGCTCTGTCAATTTTCACCAGTATTAATGCGCACATTAACTTTATACATACGTAACCAAAATTAGGTACAACTGATAGATGCGCCAAAACTGAACACTTAGTTGGATTAGCCGCAGTCAGAAGCTATTGATAATGCTCTTTCACCTCTATCTTCATTATTTACCCACTTATCTTACAGATTTGGGTGAATGTTCAAAGCGAAGAACTTGTTCGCCGAACCAACTTCGATGTGACCCAGCGCTCCAACTGGTGGCCAGCATTTGGTCGCAGTGTATCTGCACCAAGTACCTCTGTCCAGCCAGATGATATTGAATACGCAATCACATCACCGGCTGATGTACAATTGTTGCAAGATAAAATAGAAAAGTATCTCAAAGATTCGATCATGAAGTGGAGGCCAACATCGCGGTAAGCCAGTTTTCTATTTTCCCAATTTTAATACCTATCTGGATGCAGGCCATAATTTCATTTGGCTTAAAAAATGGGCAGAACAAATTATAATTACGTAAAAGTAGCAGCAGAGAAAATGCTGTATTTATTGTTGGTGGCTTATAATATATTTTCAATATTACGGTTCTCTTGATTCGCGACCTTCGCCTTTGAATTCTCAACATTCTAAACTACGAGTATACCCAAAATTTTATCACATGCTAACTGCTGGTAAAAAAAAAATATACCTAAGCAAAAACATAAAACCAACAACAACAACAACAACAACAACGATAACGATAATTATATTTTTTGGCTATCTCGGATTTTTCCTAATAAAAAATTAGATAGCTATAGAATTATAGATTCAATTCATTCTTCAAGTCACTAAATTCTAATACAAAAGTTGTACATTCATTCAGATATTTATACTCGTACCTTATGTGATGATTTTGCTATTATTCTTTCCTGTGCACACCATTATTGACGCGGGCTCTATTTCTCATCATATATAGTTCTGCTTGATATTACATCGAAATAATAATTTCGAAGGAGCATGAAAATTCACAACACTCGTCACCAATGCACAATGGAAATAGTTTTTGTTAAAAAATGAAAATCACTAAAAACATCGAAAAAACTGAACAAACTCATAACATAACAGAACAAAAGACTTGAAAATCTCTACTAGGATTTAGACATTACTTTTTGTTTTATGTCACTCTGACATGACTCGAATCCAGTAGCATGAAAGTTACGAAAGTATAGGTATCAAGCAGTCGATATAGAAATACGTAGATATTATGTATGTTTTTTTCAAGTTTCGAAGTTGTTATGTACAGGCATTAAAATACAAAGCCGGGTAAAAAGTTATTCGAGATTAAAATTTGACTAAATTTTCAGGTAGGTAGCCAAAATAAGAAAAAAATCTATAACAGATATGCATACGTAGACTACGTTCGTCACACTCGCAGCTCATGAGAACATTTACAAGATGTAGTCTAAGGAAAGTTTGACTTAGGTGTAAATATTTACATAATTCTTCGGAGCCATTTTACGAGCTCTACTTCTTCTTTTCCCTTCTGCTGTGGTATACCTAGAGGTTGGTTTAATTTATTTAAATCCTTCCAAAAATACGCATAATTAAGATATAGTTTCGTAAAATAAAATAAAACTGCTGCTAATATTTCCGAAAAATAGCTAACGTGATTACGAGTATACGTTCGGTAAGGGTAAAATCTTGAATAAGTAAGTCACATAACTTGGAAGATTAAAATGAAAATCCTTCCACATGGGCACACTAGTGAGTGAATAAAATCGGTAGCTGTACACTTCGTTCCAGAAATAAATGTATAACCCCAACAATGATATAATAAGATAAGAATTTAGAATAGTAATCGTAAGGGTATAACAGGTAATAACAGGTTGTTTTTCTTATAAAACTTGATTATTGCTCTAAATCTTCATGGCATAAACTAAACGTTCTTGCTTATTTCCATACAAAATTCTTATTCACAAGAACTTCTCATATTGGGGGTTAGGAAAATAATAATATGCACAGATGTGTCAATTATAAAAACAATTTATGAATAAATCAAACTCACCGAAACTGAAACTCTGCTCATTTCAAATCCAGCTCACTTTGTCTCCACCTGGTGAACAAAATAAATTTCATACTTTAGTAAATAGAACATATATACCAGAGCATAATAGTAGAAATAAGGTTCACATTTGAGTACGAGTATATAAATAATCCACGAGCATTCTATGGACAAAATTAATTTTTGTTTCCCATTCCATAATACCATCAAGGAGGGGTAATATCGGGTATGGGGAGAATTCTTAGGCCTCTGGAGCCTATAGTTTAAGAGTGTATGTCTCTACGAGACGAGGTAAGATTAATTTTTAAAATATTACGTTTGTTTGTAGCTTTGTTTTGCTGATTAACTTGAAAAGCCTTCGCTGATACTTTTGTTTTCTATTTCAGCACTATATGGAATCGATACTGTATTGCCACCTTGCGCAAACTTCTTCCCATTATGGAACGTGAAGCATGCGGTTTGAAGCAACCGAGTAATTCTGACCACCTAAACGAGTTACAGCACATTTTTGGCTCTCACAAGGTACAGGTCAATGGCGAAATTCCATCTGACAATTTGGTACTTTGTTGTCTGGAGACCTATAATTATACTTTCGGTACTTTTAGATGTGCGGATTCCCCATCAGTCAACCCTTCACCAACATAAAAGCCATCATCGAGGCAGTCAAATCGACGGGTGTGCACAACAATGAAAGTCCTGATGTTGAATTTGCACTCGCTGTTTACGTGCATCCATATCCGAATGACGTGCTGTCTGTTTGGGTTTATGCCGTATCGTTAGTTGCCCAGAGATGAAGTCTAAAATCGAGCTATAACTAATCTACCCACGACTGCGACCCATGATACATACAAAACGCAGGATTTTCAAAAATATCAAATTGCTGAGAAAACAAGAGCTCCTTGGAAAATATTATTCAAAATAAACATAAAATTATGTTGATGCTAGGATACTTTATGAGAATATTGTCAATTTTAGGATCAAGCCTCCTTCCCTCTTCGAAGAATTTACTTGCACCTTGACCATCTAATTAGTATTTTTGTATTTATTTATTTCATTAAATTCATTTGATTTAATTTATAATTATTTAATTGAGTAACATTCTTGTAATCTAGAGAGTTAATCATGTTAATGAGTCATACAGCACTATATTTAATATTTAATTTTTTCGAATCGACGCTTATGATAGTTTATTTGCGCATCATAACCAGTTCGATGATCGTCATTTATTACATTTGATTGGTCGACAACAAGGTACAGCCAATTGGTCACTTTCGGTATGAAATTCCATTTATTTTTCAGTTTTTTTCTTCTGTTACGTTGTTTCCGACTGTAGTACCATTCACCCACAAATGCTGCTCCTATATGCAGCAAAAAGTACATTTAATTTGTGCATAATATACGCTTTCATCAAGTCTGTTCTGTTTCCTGAATAAAACCCAAAAGAAGAGGGCCATAAAATTAGAGGGCCATTCATTCAATTTCACCATTTATTACCGAGTACTCGTTTCAATCAAAGCAACCCAAGTCCATCCAAAACTTTATTTTGAGAAATTTTGAATTCAGATTACTCTTAACTAATGGCCTTACACGTATTTACCTGAAAATATATAACCAATTATCAGAACATAGAAAGCACCCTGAAGCGTTTTCATGCTCATCGCCTTTAAATGCATTTGCATCCCATCGACCTCGTTGTTGGCACCCTCTGATACCATTCGATTGTCAGGACTGCCATCCCGATTTTGTCTCAGATTAAGATATTCATCCTCCGTTAATTTGGAATAAATTCCCGCCTCAAATAGTCTCAGTAACCTGTCACACGTCAGATGAATTTCAAGATGATTCTGCGGTTTTGCGGAATAAATTTGTAACTCAACGACAAAAACATCTAATAAATCGCCACTATTGATGGGAAAAAGTGATTCGTTAGACCAGTTTTTTTCAGTCATCAAGGGCCGTAGCCGTACCAGTAACTCATGTAGCAGCAAAAAAAAAAAAAAAAAAAGCAAAGTATTACGTTTACACCAATCTTACATGGAATACATAGTAAAACTTTCAAATTCTTTCTTCTCAAAAAGTAGTAGGTATAATAAGTACATATATATTTGGACATGCCACTTTTTCCCATCAAGGTAACAAAATTCTCGTAAGCAAGAAAATCTTACACTGTGTTAAAATTGTCCAAATAAGGACAACCGATTGGAAAAGCTATAGCCGAGTAGCGAGTACTGATTCGTTGACTCAAATGAAAATTTTCAGCTCCTAAAGTCATACAGCAAATGAACAAATAGTAAGTGGTTCCAGACTGAGTTATAGTACTAATGACGGTAGTAAGTTATAAGCATTCTAAAATAAATTACCAGCCAATGAGAAATTCACTACGGGGATTTCACACCACATTAATGACACAGCATAATACTAGAACTGGTAAAGGTAGATTTGAGATGACTACTTTTCCAATAGAGAACATACACTTTCCTAGTATAGGTCAGCGTACTACTGACGTAATAATTACGGCTGACGAAGCAGTAAACCCCCCCCCCCTAAAAAAACCATATGTATGATCAATGATTCAATGCATATACTCAACTTCCAATACCTCAATCGAAGGTAAATGCAGGCTTCAACGATGTGGTTATTTTTACTCAATAAATATTGAGATATTTTTGTAATGTATACTTATATGAACTTCATTAGTACAATAAGAGAAGCAAATAACATTTCCCAATAAACGGGGAAGGAATGGTGGAATAGAAAGCATGTCGACTGTTGGTAGCTACAATAAACTCGTAGCTTTTAGATTGCAAAGCTGAATATCTAACCACAGCGCTAACCGTCTCCCCTAAAGTTCTCTGGAAAAAAATGAATTTAAAAAAGAAATTATTTTATAATTAGTCTAGTAATTTGATACCAAATCTGTGCGTATCGTAATAGAATGTCTCTCTCCCGCCGATAATGGCAATTTTCTTTCGTTCCTGAACTAGTTTCATTCCAGCTTCGGTGGATTCCACAGAGTATATTTGTTGCTTGGTCATTAATTGCCAAATAGTTTTGTAGATTCCAGTGCCATTCTGGATGAAAAAATATTAAATTTAAAAAAAAATTATTTTACGTTCAAAAAGTTACAAATTTTCATTAGGTTGATAATTAATTGGTTATAGGTCACTGCAGAAATTGATAGGGATCATCGTGTGATTTATAACTGAAAAAGTATTATAATACGTGTATAAGGTAGTTTATAAAAAAAAAAAAAACTGAACAGTTTATCAAAATTAGAATATAGTTCATAGAATAAAAAAATTTGAAAACTTCTTCAAACGTACAGATTCTACAGCTTTTTTTACCTTTTCATTTTTCGCGCTTACAAAAAACAAAAACTACGTTTGCCTGAAATTTTTGATACTAAGACCAAAAATACAAGAGTAAGGATTAAAGAGGGCCCATAAGACGTCAATGTAGCCAGATTTTGTTATAATTTCTATCAGTATAGCTAATCGAAGAAATTGGTGGTAAGAACAAAACGCGGTAAATTTCTCAAAAACGAACTTGTGGTTCACCTTTACAGTGTTTCCTATAGTACTAATTAAGACTGATCGTCTTCAACTAAGAACATATGACAGTCATTTAAAATGTTTACCTCCAACATCGAATGAGATGCACTATTTTCTTCGATAAGAAGTTGATAGTTTTCATTTTTCATCGCTTCTGCTAATTCTTCCAAAGTATTTATAGGTCTTTCTGGAAGTAAGTAGAATATAATTGAAAAATTTTTGACGAGTAACTGAATTTTCATGGAAGAAAGTAAAATTATTTCAACGTGAGTACCTAATACTGAACTAAAATTTCGTTTCTGTCCATATGAAAATGTAAAAAAACTGAGGCAAAAAATTTAGTTAGGTAGGTATAACTATAAATATTCGGGTTAGTCTTTCTATGTACGTACTTAAAGGTAATTTATCTCTCCAAGTAAACCTTGTAAATTTTTTTGATAGTAGTAAAATTAGGTAGGTACTTATATGAAAAAGTGAAAGTGACATGTTCGTGTGAAATTCTTGAAAGTATCGGAATAACAGTATTAATTTTAATTAATTATGAAAGTTTCAACCCCAGCAAATGTTGCGTATCTCAATGAAATATTCAGATTTTAAAAGTTGGGTCTTTTACTTCTATCAATGATTTCAGTGAAGTGGATAACGCGTGAGCCTACCTTTTGATGGTCTGGCGAACAGTGACGTCAGATTGGCTGAGTACATATCTCCGATGACGTACGTCAATGAAAGGCTCAGTAAAATTAAGATAAATCGTACTTTCTGGTTCTTAGATCGAAATTTAATAGCTGTGAAAATGCATATTATCATCGATTAACAATGACCTAATTATTTGTAAAAAAAAAAAAAAAGCTACGTTTAATATACGTAAATATTGAGTTTCTTCACCTTGTTGCAAAAAAATTGTAAACGTTATCCACACGCAGTCCATAAATATTTGTTTTTTATTTCGCTTCTTACGTCCCTTGTAATCTCTTTCACTTACGAACAGAAAAAGCACCGGTCCAGACAAAAGTAGAGTGATAAATATTGCTGGCCAAACCTGCTCAAAATAATAGCATTTCACGCTCAGATCATGTGATTATTTTATAAAATTTCATAAAGCTCCATAAAGAAAAATTTAACAATTATTTTAATAATTACCGTCGAACGGGGTGACTTTACATTCAAGGGGCGACTTTACCCACTTCGTTTTAGCCCAATAAATAAATTGCCAGGCAAAAATTAAAACCAAAATACGATTTGGATGGAAGCAGGTAGAAGGAGGAAATGAGAAAAAAGATCGCCGCCCCTACCTCACTTCACCCAGAAACAGAACAAGAAAATAAAGCGACGATATGGTTTTTTCCTTGTTTCTTATTCGTCTTTTTTTTTTAACCACAGACACTCAAAATATTCAGTTCGGTTTCACACGGTTCAAGTTTGTACTTGACTAGTTTCTTTTCAATCGTATGTCTGAGTACAAACATCCTCAAATTTTGCCTCCCCACCCATCAATAACCCGTCAATTACAAATTGATGGGTAAAGTCGCCCCATTGAGGGGAGACTTTACACAAATTTTTTGAAAAATCATAAAAAATAGAAGGAAGGCTGCAAACTCAAACTTTTTTTACAATTGTGTTGAGAAATGTTAGACCTAAATTTTAAAACCAAATTCACTTCAATAGCTTCAAAATTGGAAGAGTTATTAAAGGACAAAGTTTAAAAACATAAAAAAAGTGTGTAAAGTCGCCCCATTCGACGGTACATAATAATAATATAGAAACTCGGTTGAAAATAAACTCACTTGCCAATGAAATGGCCTGATTAGAGCTAGAGCTTCATTCAACAGACCGGGGCTGTGAGTTAGAAATAGTTCGCTATCCACCAGCGTTAGAAACGAGAATTCGACCACTTGACTTCTTTCAAAAGTTATTGCTAGATCACCAATAAATAGATCGGCTTTCTGTGGAGGGTTGATGTATGTTTAAATGCGCTACCAGTAAATTAAGTTTTGTAAACTGAACATCATCAGTCTTAAATATTTGAAAAGTCTTCGCAAAATAAGGAAATACCAAGAGAAGTCGATAACTCAAAGAAAATTTCAAAAAAAAAAAATTATTTCTTGATATCTCCGACTAAAAACATTTTTTTATGTAAGTATCTTAGTTTCATAGAATTTCCACTTATTTATCAACTCGACGTACTCTATTGGCTACAAGATCCAGTGCACCTTGCATGCTACCATTGATTACGGATGACCCTTGATTTCGATCAGGTGGGTCTATATACTGGCATCTGTAAATCAGTTTGTTAATTGATTTTTTCGTGTATTGACAATTTTAAATATTGGAGAATACGAGTTTGTAGGTAGCAGAATAAAAATCTTATTACTTGTACATTAAAAAGTGATTGGGAAAATTAATTCATGTGCTTCATCATACTTTCTGGAGAGAAAGTGCACAGAACTTGGCTCGAAGAATTTATAAATAGCTGCAGCCTTCACTGAAGTTTCGTGAAGGCGAAAGATGAATTCTCTTTTACAAGAGATTATAAAAAGTATCCAAAAATGTTTCTCATAAAAACAAAATTGTTTGAATATGAAGCTTATCGGGACTTATGAATATTTCTTCATAATTCTTTCCTGAAAAATTTTACTTGGTTACTTTTCCAATCTTATAAGTAAATGTATAATGACGTCATCAACATCTTTTGAAATGTTATACCTAGTGTTCTATGTTATACATAGGTATGATGACGTCATCTACTCAGTTATAATATTGAGCTATAAAGAAATCTTATAAGTGTATGATGACGTCATCATCTGCGTTTCCTATGTTATAAATAGGTATGATGACGTCATCCTAACACTGGACTATCACGGAAGGACAGGACATTATGTTCACGGAAGGACTGGACATTATGTTTTGAAATTGAGGAACGCCCAGTACAAAGAATTCATCTTAAATAAAAATAATTAAATAAAGCCTCTGACATTATACATAAAATACGAATAAAGCGAGCGAGTCTCCGATTATGGAGTGAGCAAAATGAGAGACCGGAAAGAGGGGGGATAGTAAATGCTAATCTAGATGACTCCCAGTTTCGTACTCGTATCAATGGAACTGGAAAATTTTACTTGTAGATTGGCTTTAATTCCGTGGCATCTTGCATTATTCATTTTCCTCTCACGCAATTAACCTTCAAACGAGAATAAATTAGAGCTAAAAATCCCAGAAATTCAATCTGTGGTGAATTTATGAAAATTGTCTCAGTGTAGAATGGTGAGGGGCTCGAACTTAATTCAAGAATAACGAATGCCTTATTTTATTATTAAATGACAGCGCCGCTAAAGAAAAGGATTACAATGATTCAACGAAAAACGCGTCCACGCGTTTAAAATACGCGTCCACGCGTTTAAAATACGCTTTTGTTGTATGCGTGTGTGTGTTCGTTTCAGTCACGCCTTCAACAGGCAACAGGCCAACAAGCAACGCTCGCAGCGCTTTGCTTATCCGATTAATGCAACATATCAATTTCGTTAAGAATTGAGTGAATCGAATAAAAGCGTATAAAAATATCCTCAATAGGTAATTGATTTTGTATTATTTTTTTATTCTTTTAGATCCAAATTTTCATTTTCACGGGATGAAGGATAGTCATACAATTTTATTTAGTACCTACTCTTTCGTGGTGACACTGGCGGAAATAGGGGGGCTTGGGGGGGGGCTAAGCCCCCCCAAAATTAAAATTAGCCCCCCCAAAAATTTTTGAAAAAAATTTTATTTACGATTTTTTTAGATTTATTCGGGGAGAGGGGAGGTAGGACCGTGTGAAAATTTTTTACAAACAAACATACGTACAAACGACTAATCTTCATCGGGGCTATAGCCCCCCCAAAATCCCGGGTCTATTTCCGCCAGTGGTGGTGAGCAAAGTATAAAATAAATATTTTACCCGAAGCATTCTTTCCACACACACTGCTCATTGTTAAAAATATTATATTTTTAAATTACGTTGCGTTGGAAAAATATGTGGCTATCGGTATTAAAATAATGACTTTCACTAAAAACCCCAAAAAAGTTTACTTGAAACGAATTTTTCACAATTGTCTTTTAGCTGGTCAACAATTCCCTAGTAATTTCTCGTTTTTTATTTTCAACGAAAATTCTATAAGATATGAAAAATATGTCGTCAAGATCGTCTATTGATTGTAATGGATTTTCCAAGAATCATTATTGGTATACTGCATCTTTACGCACCTAGTTTCAAACTATTGTGAACTATTTCAGTCGGATTGAACCGTATCTACTTCAGTAATGTTAACATGGAAATTACACAACAACCAGAGAACATAGTATATTATTCAATTCTTAAAAAGTAAGCGGAAAACTTCCCGTATACGTTTTTTTTTTTTTCATCTGCACAGAGCAACTGTATATTAAGGTAGACTCTCCACTGCAGCTTAATCTCACTATAAAAAATGAAATTCTTTAACCAGTTTTCAATAGTGATTATTTTAATGATCTACCTTGACCATTTTTCGGCGAGATTGTATATCGAAAATCAAGCCGACTTTTTGCTTCGGTACGTAGTCGTCTTCTATATGAAAAAAAGTCAGATGCCGCAAATCACAGTGGGGACATTAATACCACCAAACTATGAGTCATTTATGCCACCGGAAGATTCAACTATCCTTGTGGTACAAATACGAGCTTTTTATTCTATGAATTCGTTGGCTACAATTTATGTCAGAGATTTCAAGGTTGGCGATATACACTATTATTTCTCGTTAATCGTGAAGGGTACACTGAAAAACTTCCACGTGGATTCCACGCAGACCAGACCAAGACCTTATCACTGACGAGTTGTTTTTTCGTTTATTATTTTCATAATTCCGACATATGTGTATATATAATAATTCAAATAATCAGTCATCAATTTAGATTTGATAAACAATTAACTCTTGTTAAATTAAGGTTATTACGAAATTAATAAAATTTCACTTTATTTTTCAAGTTGCACAATCTAATTAGTTTGTCTTGATTAAATTATTCGTAAGCGATCTTATTTCCAATTCCTGCATTTAAAAAAAAAAAATGCTTCGCTTTGAAACCCCCGACAATTTTGCTTGGGTACTTTTCTTACACGGCACTTTGAATAAAATAATTTAATTTTAGTAACCTCACAATAATTATTAAGACATGTAACTTTTCAAGGATTGATAGCATTGGATTTCATTCAATTGATAGATCAAAAGATTTGCTTGTTTTAGAAAAATTAAAATTAGCATTAATATACCCTTGGATGGAATATTTTACAATGCGACTGTAAAAGAAGACATCTATTTCTATACTTCGTTTCATTTAGTTACGATAAACTAGAAAATTCTCGGATAAACCAATCGGATTCGTTGAATACCGGGTGATGTGGCCAAAAACCATAATTCAATGTTTCATACATAGTAATGATCAAAATTGAAATAAATTAGATATTTGGCAACATTTTAGCAAAATTACCAGCCATCATACGGAACATTGGGTATGTTCGAGAAACCATGCCGAATCCAAATCGAACAGATGCCAACACAGACGCAAGTCATTTCTCAACTAACCCTAAAATCTTGGATCATCACCTGACTGAGGGCGAAGGATTTTTCTAATAATAGTTACTTCTCTCGGCTGATCAATCTATCTATGCCTGCTTGTATATTACGAACTCGAAATTTAAATCACAATGTTAATCTTACGTAGAATTCTTACTTGAAATTCAGTTTATTTGCTACAAACGAAAGAAGTTTATCATCGCGCCCACCTTCCACTTTTATTTCTGTTTCGTTATAATAACGAACAAAATACCATGGAGGTTTCTGAAAAAAATAGACGAATAAAATACTATGATGCTTGATATTAGTATGTAGATGTTGCGATAAAATTTCAGCAAGGCTCGTAAAAACTCGAGCAGGAAATGAACGTATACAATTGTTCTGACTTGATTTTCAAGTACAGACATGATTTTAAAGTTTGCATCTCACTATGAAGGCTTATTATCCAGTCAAGTCAACGTTTTAGTTCATCTTCACCTTTAATATCAGCGACAACGAACCTTTATCAACTCAAGAAACGTAGTGGCCGAACTAAAGAGATGCCAGGAGAGGCGACGGCCCCCGCAAAAAAAAAATTTTTGGCCGCCCTAAAAATTTTTCCAAAATAAATTTCAAACCAGTTAAATAAAATAAAACGAAAAATTATCGAAAAATATGAAAAATATCTACTTCGGCGTCAATTTTTTGGATGTTGACATTTTCTCGATTTTTGCCTCCTCCCCTCTTTGGCTTTCCCCAAGAAAAGCTACTTTCGTTATTGAAAAGACATTAATTTAAGCCTAAAATAATAGTTTATCTTTCTACTGAGGAACATTTTTTTTCTTGTTCTTTCAGTTTCCTTTAAATAATCAACAGAAATGAGGCTTGAAACAAAATGCCTTCGACTGAACTAATTCCCCATGGGCAAAATATTTTGAAAACGGATCTGTTTTATTCCGGGTTATAGTCCGTTTCTGGATTATAACCCGGAATTTTCCTGTTTTCTGGCTTCTAAAACGGATTTCGAACGGATTGTAATCAGTCTTGCCGGAAATGAGTCCGGATTATTTTCCGTGAAGGCTGTTTTATCATATTTGTTGGCCCGGGTTATAATCCGTGAAACCGTTTCACAAACGGATTTAGAAAAATTGCCCAAAAATTATCACTGATTATAATCAGGAAATCCGTTTTACAAACGGATTTGGAAAAATAATTAAGATGACAAAAATATCTGCAAATTTTCAGATCCGATGGTCGAAAATAAAAACAGACTGACAACGGATAAAATTCTCATTTTCCGGATCATCTTCTCATTTTTTGCCCATCGGGAATCGATTACCTATTCGAGATACTCACGTGCAAGACAGGAATAACCAAAGTCCGTCCGCTAAACGAGCGATAGACCTTTGACGCGGGAGGTAATAATGGCTTTCGGGAGCTGTTTGTCTGTGGCGTCCACCAGTTTATCAGAGAAAGTTGTTTATATCGTTTAGAAGTTGCTTGGGTGTAGTATATTTGGTAGCTGCAGAAATGAAATCACCGAAATTTTAACCTACGAGTAGTATAAGTTTTTAGTCTCGTATGAGGTTTGTCAGGTTTTCTTTTTGTCACACGCATCTCTTAATCGTATACTATTCAGTTGCCTTATCTAGATTTTATATGGTTCGGCTGCCAACCTTATCTTGTCGCAGTATTGTTCGCCTGTATTTTTGTGCAGTCAAATCATGCATCTTATCACCTTCTCGGTACGTCTCGTAAGTTGAAGTGGCAATAAGTTATATGCTGCTAATACACGTATGAGTTAGTACCTATACATACTCGTAATATAATTTCTGTGGATACAAAGTAAAAATAATTTTCGACAGTTGTTTCTTTTTTTTTTTAGTTAGATGCTCTTCGTATGAGCCTTAGCTTTAATTTTACATTTTGAATTTTCTTCTCGATTTGTGCCACCAGAAAAGCAACGAAAAAGGGGTGATTTTTATTTTACACGAGAACTGTCATGTTTCAACGCAAGGACTATAAAAGATCAGATGATGTTGGGTGCACGGGGAAAATCATGATTTCGCAGAGTATTATATTTTAATTAACACAAGAAAAACCAGGTTTTACTCGATTACTCAAAGTACCAGGTGGTGTAATATACGACGCCACAAGAATATAAGCTCAAAGGACTCGTTGACGTCGTATGACACAAGTCAGGGGTTCTTAAAATATTGGTCCTTTGAAAAATCCATCTCAAAATTTCGAATGACGTCGTATATGACGCCACCTGGTACTTCTAGTGTTAATATAAACATACAAAAGTCTACGTCATTTCAATCTGAAACACCTAAATACAAGTTATGAGTTTTGAAACGCGTAAGTTACATTAACCTTATGGAATGCTTACCTAAATTTCGAATTTATCTTTCTCACACTACCTTTTCGCTCTAAGGGGGCAATAATTCAAGTTCCTAAGAGGCGCCAGAACCAGAGGACATAATTATCGCAGATTCTAACATTGTTATCACAAGGCGAAAAAATTATATGTTTTATTGATTTTGAGGGGACAAAACTCAGATCATTACATAAGCATTTGCAGATTCAATACGTACAAGTCCGATCGCGGATTAGTGACAACGACTACTCTGGCTGTTTCATGCAAATTGGTACGAAAATTTGCCGTCATATCAGTTTTGATCCATAAAAATATATGAATGATATTTCGGTGTATCAAACCGTTTTCATTTATCTGAAATATTTTAGTGACTTAAATTGTATCATTTCTAATGAAAATATGAAGGTATCGCTGTACTCACACTGGAACAATCCAGTATTTTTCTGTGCATCCAATCGAACTACTTCTTAACATTAGCCATTTATAAACAAAAGTCTACGTATTTGGACTAATCTTAACTGTCTTGTTGAAGAAAACTTTTTTCGTAACGTAAGCATATAAGCTCTGTTCGGACGCTACCAGGACTGGTAATTTTGGGCCAGTACTGGTCGAAATATGCCAGGAAGCTGTTCGGACGCTTTTCCTGGTAAACAATTAGTCTGTTCGGACGCTACCAGGAAGGTTACAGGAAACAGTTCCTGGTAAAAATTCGCCAGGAGTTTAAACGTCCTGGTAACGGACCAGGAAAAATTGTTTCACCTTAAATTCGTTTATCTTGAAAATTTTCATTACTTATCAGTGTGGGTATTTTGACTATTGTCAAAGGTTTTATGAATGAAATCAAAAAGTTGACTAATTTCGTTAATTAATAATCAAATATGCAAGGAAGTATTTTGTATTTATGGGAAACATTGAAGACGTTACTTTGTTTGATTTTTAGTACATTCTAGAAAAGAAGAGTAAAATATTTTCATTCTTCACAAATATTTGAAAAAAATTTTGCTTGGTTAATTTGGTAGAGAGTGTTGAATTTGCCAGGAAGCTGTTCGGACGCTTTCATTTTCCTGGCCTGTACTTGGGCCAGTTTACAGACCAGGAAAACTGTAATTACAGGTTTCCTTGTAGCGTCCGAACAGAGCTTACCTATGTGCAATGTACAGGGTCTTTCACAATAAACGCTCACGAGAAATATGTGGTTAGCAAGGGTCTAAAATTATTTTTTTCTTTTGTTATCGCCACCACTGCTTTCTCCCAACCATGACAATTCTCACGTGCTATGGAATGACTTAATTCGGTTTGATTTATCGAGGATAAATGTATTCTTCCGAAAAAGTATTTTCTTATAATATAAAATACTGAGTATTTTTTTAAATAGGGCTCATCAGAAAAACAAATTTTATGATTACGTGGATGAATTTTTTACTCAAAAAATGATACCACTGTATCCGCACAAACATACCAATCATAAATACACGGGGGTTCCACTACGGAAATAGGATCTTAGGGTGAAAAAAAAATTTTCTTTCTTTTTTTATGCTCTAAACCAAAAAAAATTGAAAAAATTATTTTTCACCTCAAGGTCCCTTTTTGGTATGGATACCCCATTATGAAATCGTCAGAGTAATTGTCATGATTGGGAGAATGCATTGGTGGCGATAACAAAAGAAAATGATAGTTTTAAACCCTTGCTAACCACATATTTCTCGTGAGCGTTTATTGTGAAAGACCCTGTACTATTATTATGTAAAAAAAAAAAAAGCTTGCATCGTGTTTTTATTTTGAACGGACTGTAGTCGGACAATCACAGCGATTTCCAGAAAAAGCGGAAAATATAATATTACGTCAACTCATAAATTAAGCCTACTATTACGATCATCCTACTCGAATTCATTACTTTACCTCATTCAACATTCGCTCCATAAAATGCTTGCGCAGAAAATACAGGAAATTAGCACTTTTGTAGCTGTCTAACCACTTTTTTATGTCATCTTTAACCTGCAAATATAACGGGTACATTCGATATTGCACATTCCATCAGTTTTAGTCAGCTCATAAATCGCCTAGTGTTTTCATCCTGATTAGTACCAACCTTTTGTAAACTTTTTTCGGAACTCACAACATACAATGACGACTTTATTCCAAATTTATGCAACGTTTTGGTCACATTGGACTGGAAATCGATTCCTGTAATGCAGATTCCAGTAAACAAAATATACCTACGGCAGCTATAATTACACTGCAATGGAATCGCGTCAATTTTATTTTTTCTCAAGCTCTACCTGCATTGTAATCCAAACAAAGAGCAACCGGTTGAGATGGCAGTTCGCCAATAATCCCTGCAATCATCAGAGACACGGTGCCATAGTCGATCTCCTTCCACGATAAATATCGTTTTCTTTCGTATTCTTTACAGGCTCCAAAGCCTGTACGAATCAATGACCTTATCAGATTTGCGTGTCAATCATGCTTTAAATTTTACTTCAAATGAAAATTCCCTCTAGTAGTAATTTTTACAATTTAAATAGAAAGGGAAACAAAGATAAATTAAGATTTACAGCAGAAATTATAACAAGAAAAAGTAAAATATAACATCTGAGATAGTAAAAAGTATGGTTTATGTCTAGAATTAAACATAATTTTCATAACCGACACTTTTCATTTCCCTTCCCACAAAGAGAACACATTAAAAATTCACTTACACTTTTCTCCTTGAACGAGGATGTAGAGATGTAGCTAATATAACAATTTAAAAATTTGTTTACAAACCAAATTGATGAAGCAGAATGTAGAATACGACTATCCACGGGCGAAACATACTTTCTCAAACTTCCTAACTCCAACCATATCTGCTCACACTATGTTTTCTTTCTTGATTTCAATTCCCCTCCTCAAAGGAAGGTATTAATTTGACATTTAAAAATTACAGAAATGGGTTCGCATGCAGCTACGACCTTTACACGTTAATACAAAATTAATAATTTGTCCATTTTTTAGCAGCGCGTGATGGCTTGTCAAATGATGGATGATGATTTTTGAAAGTTGGTTAAATAGCCGCCTTCCCCTCCGTCATATATGCTCGTGAGCTAATACATAGGCTGATTCATAAATTTCCGCACTGCCTCCATATATCTCCGAGAAAAGGTCAAAAAAAAAAACTACCTGCACAGGCGTGTAGAGCAGAGATTTTAATGTTAGCATACCAAATTTCAAGTCAATTGAACTATCCAAACGCCTATAAGGTCTATTTATACCCAAGTCAATCAAAATTAGCCTACGGAAAAAAATTAGGGGAAAAAATTTTCAAGATGTACTGAAGCACAAATTTACAAATCAGCTCACTGAGAAATGTAAACCAGAGTTGCGAGAGGAAGAAAATATTGCCAGCCAGCAATACAGACAGCAAATTGTTTATGATGTCACTATACAAACTGTTTTTGGTTGTCCAGATGGCCGAATATGTTTAGTTGTGACGTGACCACTCAAAAACTGTTTTTATCACTCCAATACTTGCCTCGTGTACATCGGGCCTTCGCCACATACATTTTTTTATTTTTTACTAGGCAAAAATAAATAAAACGGTGCATGCCTCTGCTCCTGCTTCAAAGAAGAGGTGTGAAGGGAGAAATTTGCCTTTGACAAAATCATATTTTTTCCATGGATTAAAAAAAAAGATTTTTATAATTTACACTTATTACTCGTACATTAAAAAGTGATTGGGAAAATTAATTCATGGGCTTCATCATACTTTCTGGAGAGGAAGTGCACAGAACTTGGCTTGAAGAATTTATAAATAGCTGCAGCCTTCACTGAAGTTTCGTGAAGGCGAAAGATGAATTCTCTTTTACAAGAGATTATAAAAAGTATCCAAAAATGTTTCTCATAAAAACAAAATTGTTTGAATATGAAGCTCATCGGGACTTATGAATATTTCTTCATAATTCTTTCCTGAAAAATTTTACTTGGTTACTTTTCCAATCTTATAAGTAAATGTATAATGACGTCATCAACATCTTTTGAAATGTTATACCTAGTGTTCTATGTTATACATAGGTATGATGACGTCATCTACTCAGTTATAATATTGAGCTATAAAGAAATCTTATAAGTGTATGATGACGTCATCATCTGCGTTTCCTATGTTATAAATAGGTATGATGACGTCATCCTAACATTGGACTATCACGGAAGGACAGGACATTATGTTCACGGAAGGACCGAACATTATGTTTTGAAATTGAGGAACGCCCAGTACAAAGAATTCATCTTCAATAAAAATAATTAAATAAAGCCTCTGACATTATACATAAAATACGAATAAAGCGAGCGAGTCTCCGATTATGGAGTGAGCAAAATGAGAGACCGGAAAGAGGGGGGATAGTAAATGCCTCCCAGTTTCGTACTCGTATCAATGGAACTGGAAAATTTTACTTGTAGATGGGCTTTAATTCCGTGGCATCTTGCATTATTCATTTTCCTCTCACGCAATTAACCTTCAAACGAGAATAAATTAGAGCTAAAAATCCCAGAAATTAAAATACGCTTTTGTTGTATGCGTGTGTGTGAGGGTTGCCAACCTGAAATTGAAAATATCACCAGATGGAAAAATTTCCCGTCCCCAAATGTCACCAGATATCCCCAGACCGCGTTTTTTCGAGATTGTTGAGCTTTTTTTTTTTTTTTTTTTTTGCTCATCGAGTTGTTGACAGCTGACAAATTTAAAAATTTAAAGCAGAGGGGGGAGCTTAAACTTTATTCAGACTATTGGGATTAATTTTCTTAAGCTGCCACCACTTCCACTTGTTTATTGAATAATATTTTAAAAATGAATGAATTGAAAGACTTGAAATATGATTGAAATATGGATGAAATATTTTAACAACAGAGAACAAATTGCTCTATAAGTTCGTTCTTTTGCTAAGAAAGTGAAAAACCATTTAAAAAAAAAATGTCCCCAGATTTCATAAAATATCACCAGCCACAAATAATATCACCAGCCTTTTAACGAGGTCGACCAAATATCACCAGATCTGGTGATATATCACCAGGGTTGGCAACCCTGTTGTGTGTGTTCGTTTCAGTCACGCCTTCAACAGGCAACAGGCCAACAGGCAACGCTCGCAGCGCTTTGCTTATCCGATTAATGCAACATATCAATTTTGTTAAGAATTGAGTGAATCGAATAAAAGCGTATAAAAATATCCTCAATTGATTTTGTATTACTTTTTTATTCTTTTAGATCCAAATTTTCATTTTCATGGGATGAAGGATAGTCATACAATTTTATTTAGTACCTACTCTTTGAGCAAAGTATAAAATAAATATTTTACCCGAAGCATTCTTTCCACACACAGGGCCGGGGGTACAATCAGAGCTTAAGTGTAGCTCAAGCGAGAACCAGGTTCAACTCGAAAAATTAGGGTGTACAATGCGAGTTCAAAAGATGAACTCCACTTAAACCTGGTTCAAGTTAAGTGTAGTCCGATCGACGCTCAAGGCGAGTTCAGCTAAAAATCGAGAGGAATACCATTGTATTCGCACAGGTTGGGTAAACGGCACACTGCAAAGTTCCATTTTTTTAATCAATGTATCTGAATTTGGCGCCGGTAGGTTGGACTCACTGCGTTACCATACGACACAAAATAAACAACCACAGATGCGAATACTCAGAATTCCCACTATTTTGTTGCTACGTCAGCGATTATGATGGTTTAGCTGAACCACAGTCTATTTTTGTTTGTACACTCTCTTCATGCCTAAGCCGAGGTTCATCGTTTGAACCCACTGAACTGTATTAAGAACACTGGAACGCTTACGCTCGCTTATCACCCGACGGTATGGTGTAGAAAGAGACAAGAAATGGGAAAAAGAGTAGATATCCTTGTTTAACGCATTACGTTAATAGGCGACTGATGAGTTTTTCTCATTAATTTTTTAATTATCTCAACTTCTACTCAACTTAAAAAGTTGAAACTAGTCTCATTTGAAAGAGGAAGGTTTGGAGATTGTGTTGGTATGGAAAATGTCAAAATTTGGCCATTTTAATGGATTTTTTTGGGGAAAATAAATTTTAAATCTTCAATTAATGATTAATTTTTTTTTACAATGACTTAGAGATGAGCAGTTTTTTGTGTATCAGTAGATTAGAAACAGTATTTGGCAGAAGGGAGTGCCTAGATAAACTTTTTTTAAAAGAAAATTACTTTGAAAAAAATTATTTTATAATGCTTCCTCTTTCTAGCAGTGAAAACAATTAATTTTTTTTTGAATTTGTCCATTCACCTAAATTCTATTCAGTCTCTATGTATTTGATCTGTCAAAAATAATTAATATTTTGCACAGTATAAAATCATTTATTATTTGAAAAAAATTGAGGCACCAGGCACAGCCCACAGGAGAAAATTAAGAATTATCTACTGAATAAAATTGTTTTCTTGTTTTGTTCATTCAGAAATTGTATCTTAAATTATTAGGTAATTGGTATGAAGGTCAAATTTAGCTTTAGCTCAGTTAGCTGAGTAAAACAATACCAATATTGATATTTCCATATTTTTTGCATATTTTTTGAAAAATCATGCATATTTTAGGAAAAAATATGCATACTTAAATTTTAAGCGCATATTATATGCGCATATTTTCAATAAGAAGAGTAAAAAAAAAAAAGGGATGATCAATTGAAGATTTAAAATTTTTTTTCCCCAAACAAATCCGTTAAAATGGCCAAATTTGGACGTTTTCCATATCAACACATTCTCCAAATCTTCCTCTTTTAAATGAGACCTGTTTCAACTTTTTAAGTTGAGTAGAAGTTGAGATAATTAAAAAATTAATGAGAAAAACTCATCAGTCGCCTATTAACGTAATGCGTTAAACAAAGATGTATACTCTTTTTTCCATTTCTTGTCTCTTTCTACACCATACCGTCGGGTAAATTTCTATTGGTCTTATGGAGCGTAAGCGTTCCAGTGTTATTAATAGAGTTCAGTGTTTGAACCTGGTTCTGTTGAACTGAAGCTTAAGCTCTGATTGTACCCCCGGCCCACACAGTCACTCATTGTTAAAAATATTAATTTAAATTACGTTGGAAAAATATGTGGCTATCGGTATTAAAATAATGACTTTCACTAAAAACCCCAAAAAAGTTTACTTGAAACGAATTTTTCACAATTGTCTTTTAGCTGGTCAACAATTCCCTGGTAATTTCTCGTTTTATATTTTCAACGAAAATTCTATAAGATATGAAAAATATGTCGTCAAGATCGTCCATTGATTGTAATGGATTTTCCAAGAATCATTATTGGTATACTGCATCTTTACGCACCTAGTTTCAAACTATTGTGAACTATTTCAGTCGGATTGAACCGTATCTACTTCAGTAATGTTAACATGGAAATCACACAACAACCAGAGAACATAGTATATTATTCAATTCTTAAAAAGTAAGACGTTTTTTTTTTTTCATCTGCACAGAGCAACTGTATATTAAGGTAGACTCTACACTGCAGCTTAATCTCACTATAAAAAATGAAATTCACTAACCAGTTTTCAATAGTTATTATTTTAATGATCTACCTTGACCATTTTTCGGCGAGATTGTATATCGCAAATGAAGCCGACTTTTTGCTTCGGTACGTAGTCGTCTTCTATATGAAAAAAAGTCAGATGCCGCAAATCACAGTGGGGACATTAATACCACCAAACTATGAGTCATTTAAGCCACCGGAAGATTCAACTACCCTTGTGGTACAAATACGAGCTTTTTATTCTATGAATTCGTTGGCTACAATTTATGTCAGAGATTTCAATGTTCCCAGTGAACACTATTATTTCTGGTTAATCGTAAAGGGTACACTGAAAAACTTCCACGTGGATAACACGCAGACCAGACCAAGACCTTCTCAACCTTCTCACTGACGAGTTGTTTTTTCGTTTATTATTTTCATAATTCCGACATATGTGTATATATAATAATTCAAATAATCAGTCATCAATTTAGATTTGATAAACAATTAACTCTTGTTAAATTAAGGTTATTACGAAATTAATAAAATTTCACTTTATTTTTCAAGTTGCACAATCTAATTAGTTTGTCTTGATTAAATTATTCGTAAGCGATCTTATTTCCAATTCCTGCATTTAAAAAAAAAATGCTGCGCTTTGAAACCCCCGAAAATTTTGCTTGGGTACTTTTCTTACACGGCACTTTGAATAAAATAATTTAATTTTAGTAACCTCACAATAATTATTAAGACATGTAACTTTTCAAGGATTGATAGCATTGGATTTCATTCAATTGATAGATCAAAAGATTTTCTTGTTTTGGAAAAATTAAAATTAGCATTAATATACCCTTGGATGGAATATTTTACAATGCGACTGTAAAAGAAGACATCTATTTCTATACTTCGTTTCATTTAGTTACGATAAACTAGAAAATTCTCGGATAAACCAATCGGATTCGTTGAATACCGGGTGATGTGGCCAAAAACCATAATTCAATGTTTCATACATAGTAATGATCAAAATTGAAATAAATTAGATATTTGGCAACATTTTAGCAAAATTACCAGCCAACATACGGAACATTGGGTATGTTCGAGAAACCATGCCGAATCCAAATCGAACAGATGCCAACACAGACGCAAGTCATTTCTCAACTAACCCTAAAATCTTGGATCATCACCTGACACAGTGCCGTATTACCTACAAGGCACATGAGGCACGTGCCTCGGGCGCCAAATTTTCAGCAATTTAAAAAACAAAAAAAAGAGGAAAGAGTAAAAAATAAATTTACACGTAGGTATACTGAATCAAAAGCAAACTGCAAAATACGTTTTTATATTGGGGAGGGGGGGAGGAATTCAAGGACCACCCCCCCGTCCTAATAAGGCTGGCACAGGGGCGCCGAAAACTTTGGTGCCACAGGGCGCCAGAACCCTAAATCCGCCACTGGTGAGGGCGAAGGATTTTTCTAATAATAGTTACTTCTCTCGGCTGATCAATCTATCTATGCCTGCTTGTACGGATACATTACTAACTCGAAATTTAAATCACAATGTTAATCTTACGTAGAATTCTTACTTGAAATTCAGTTTATTTGCTACAAACGAAAGAAGTTTATCATCGCGCCCACCTTCCACTTTTATTTCTGTTTCGTTATAATAACGAACAAAATACCATGGAGGTTTCTGAAAAAAATAGACGAATAAAATAAGGTCACCCGGGGTAAGTGAGAATCCGGGGTAAGTGAGAACCCTGTACGAATCAGTCGAATAACGTACATATCGTCGTTGGTCGGAAAAATACCTGCTATGTGCAGAATTGAAAATTTTTCAGGAAGTGAAAAAAACGTATTTAAAAATCAAAAAAACCTTCGAGAAGTAGGAGAGTGAGTCGAAGAAGTTTAGAAATGTCGCCTAAATTTTTTGATAAGAGCAGGTTGTGTATTTGTAAGAATATAAGAACGAAAAATCGAATAATTCAGTTACCATGCACATAGCAGGTTTTAAGTGGCCCATTAATTGCACATAGCAGGTTTTAAGTGGCCCATTAATTGCACATAGCAGATATTCGAATCCTATTCACTTTTTTTTTACGATAACCATTTATTTGTCAGGTTTTGTCTTGCACATAGCAGGTATTTCCGACCACTTGCACATAGCAGGTATTCTTCAAGGTCATTTTTAGGGGGTAAAATGTGACCCAATCACAAAATGGATGGTGCCAATCGATCCGGCGGGGAAAAAGGTACCCAGAGGTGCAAAAAAGTGATTTTCGAAAAAAGTGTCACATAGCAGGTATTTTTCCGACCAACGACGAATATTGAAGCGCTACATATGAGAAGTGTTAGAAACTAACCCAATGCAAACAACTAACATGAGATATGCGCGATCCAGTTGTTATAACACACTTTATTTTGTAATAGTAAAATTGTGAGTTATCAAATTACGTTTGAAATTTATTTCAAATTTGCAAATTTACAAATTCAGTCAACTTGTTTGAGGAAATATATGAATTTCACACAGTAAGTACATCATTTACGTACCAATAAATGCAACATATGTGGATTTGGGATTTAAAATGTTTTTTATCACACAAATACAGTTGCGTTCTCAATTTCCCTTAATAAATGTGACCCTGGGGAAGTGAGACCGGGGCAAGTGAGAACTTGAAATTTATATGTAAATTTGAAAAAGCAAAAAAAAAAATTTTTTAAATCGTCTAAAATGGTGAAAATTTAATATTAATTGTTTGAATACAATAATGTTTTAATATTGCCGACATTTTGATGTAAAAAAAAAAAAAAAGGTCTAAAATGGTGACAATTTAATACTAATTGTTTTCACTTGCCCCAGATTATTTTTGCAGTTGTTCAATATAGAATGTTCCTTGCGTTCTCACTTGCCCCATCCAGTGTTCTCACTTACCCTGTGTTACAGAAAAGTGAGAACACAAACTCAACTTTTTTAAAAAATCAAAAAAAAAAAACTGAAAGAAGGTACGAGGCTGTAACTCAGCATACTTATTATAAAGAGTGTCAAGTAACTGACCACAAAATTGGAGAGCACTGAGTCAATTTGTTCTCGAGTTATAAGGAATCAAAGTGCAATTAGTGAATTTTGCGTTCTCACTTATCCCGGGTGACCTTACTATGATGCTTGATATTAGTATGTACTCGTAGATGTTGCGATAAAATTTCAGCAAGGCTCGTAAAAACTCGAGCAGGAAATGAACGTATACAAGTTCTGACTTGATTTTCAAGTACAGACTTGTTTTTAAAGTTTGCATCTCACTATGAAGGCTTATTATCCAGTCAAGTCAACGTTTTAGTTCATCTTTACCTTTAATATCAGCGACAACGAACCTTTATCAACTCAAGAAACGTAGTGGCCGAACTAAGGAGATGCCAGGAGAGGCGACGGCCCCCGCAAAAAAAAATTTTTGGCCGCCCTAAAAATTTTTCCAAAATAAATTACAAACCAGTAAAATAAAATAAAACGAAAAATTATCGAAAAATATGAAAAATATCTACTTCGGCGTCAATTTTTTGGATGTTGACATTTTCTCGATTTTTGCCTCCTCCCCTCTTTGGCTTTCCCCAAGAAAAGCTACTTTCGTTATTGAAAAGACATTAATTTAAGCCTAAAATAATAGTTTATCTTTCTACTGAGAAACATTTTTTTTCTTGTTCTTTCAGTTTCCTTTAAATAATCAACAGAAATGAGGCTTGAAACAAAATGCCTTCGACTGAACTAATTCTCTATGGGCAAAATATTTTGAAAACGGATCTGTTTTATTCCGGGTTATAAACCGTTTCTGGATTATAACCCGGAATTTTCCTGTTTTCCGGCTTCTAAAACGGATTTCGAACGGATTGTAATCAGTCTTGCCGGAAATGAATCCGGATTATTTTCCGTGAAGGCTGTTTCATCATATTTGTTGGCCCGGGTTATAATCCGTGAAACCGTTTCACAAACGGATTTAGAAAAATTGCCCAAAAATTATCACTGATTATAATCAGGAAATCCGTTTTACAAACGGATTTGGAAAAATAATCAAGATGACAAAAATATCTGCAAATTTTCAGATCCGATGGTCGAAAATAAAAACGGACTGACAACGGATAAAATTCTCATTTTCCGGATCATTTTCTCATTTTTTGCCCATCGGGAATCGATTACCTATTCGAGATACTCACGTGCAAGACAGGAATAACCAAAGTCCGTCCGCTAAACGAGCGATAGACCTTTGACGCGGGAGGTAATAATGGCTTTCGGGAGCTGTTTGTCTGTGGCGTCCACCAGTTTATCAGAGAAAGTTGTTTATATCGTTTAGAAGTTGCTTGGGTGTAGTATATTTGGTAGCTGCAGAAATGAAATCACCGAAATTTTAATCTACGAGTAGTATAAGTTCTTAGTCTCGTATGAGGTTTGTCAGGTTTTCTTTTTGTCACACGCATCTCTTAATCGTATACTATTCAGTTGCCTTATCTAGATTTTATATGGTTCGGCTGCCAACCTTATCTTGTCGCAGTATTGTTCGCCTGTATTTCTGTGCAGTCAAATCATGCATCTTATCACTTTCTCGGTACGTCTCGTAAGTTGAAGTAGCAATAAGTTATATGCTGCTAATACACGTATGAGTTAGTACCTATACATACTTGTAATATAATTTTTGTGGATACAAAGTAAAAATAATTTTCGACAGTTGTTTCTTTTTTTTTTTTTTTTTTAGCTAGATGTTCTTCGTATGAGGCTTAGCTTTAATTTTACATTTTGAATTTTCTTCTCGATTTGTGCCACCAGAAAAGCAAAAAAAAAGGGGTGATTTTTATTTTACACGAGAACTGTCATGTTTCAACGCAAGGACTATAAAAGATCAGATGATGTTGGGTGCACGGGGAAAATCATGATTTCGCAGAGTATTATATTTAAATTAACACTAGATGTTGGAATAGGGCCATCACACTAGACTCCTATGCCAATGGTTGGTGGTTTTGTGTTAATAAATCAAATAATGACAACTGCATTTAAGACTGAAAATTGATTTATTAAATCCTATGCACACTGTTGAACCCATAACCCTGCTGTCACACCTTAGCAGTCAATAGTCGACGAAAGTTAGAAACGGACTGAAGAACTGGACAGAGGTTACAGAAGGACGTTGTTGTTTGTATAAAGAAACTACGCACTTTCTTTATACAAAACACTCACGCAACGTTATTCCTCCACGCCTACGGCTCCACCCTCACTGCAGTGTTACCACACGTAGGTTATTGACCTCGCGCACAGTGTGACACCTCTTACACAGTGCGTCCAATTCCAACACTCCCTCCTCAATAACTGGAGTGTGTAAGACACCTACAAGCATGTAAAATTCAGTCTATGTGTGGAGAAAAGTATATAAAAACTCCACCTTACCAAAAAAAAAATATTCTGGAGAAAAACTCAATTTAAAAACTCCAGTCTCAACTTATATCTTGGAGAAAAGTCACACTGTAAAAACTCCAAGCGCAAAAGGTTATTGGAGAAAAATCTCAATTGAAAAACTCCAATCGCACTGGTAGTACGGAGAAAAATTCTGGTAAAAACTCCGTCGCACTGATGTATTCTGGAGAAAAGCACTTCTGTAAAAACTCCAGTTTGAATTCGCTCAATTCAATTGTATTGGAGAAAAACTCAATTTAAAAACTCCAATCGCACGATGACCGTTTATGTTGATGGAGAAAAACTCATTATAAAAACTCCACCTAAACTCAAAAGAAACCAATTAGTAACTTTTGTTATTCCAGAGAAAAATTTCACTCTCTCAGTGAATAAAAACTCTGTCAAAGAAAAATCTCCACACTTGAGATAAAACTTTGTTGTCAGAGAAACCCCTTCAGGAAAACTCTGATTATCCGTATATTAGAGAAACTTCCTCTTACTTGGAAGAAAAACTCTAATTTAGAGAAACTCTCCTTACCTTGAGAGAAAACTCTATTTCAGAGAAAATCCTTGCATTTTACCTTAAGGACAAAACTCTGACTCACTTCATTAGGAGGAAACCTTCCATCAAAAACCTCCTTATTTTGGTTATCACACTAAACCAAAATCTGTGTTAGGAAAAGCCTTTTCTTACGCGGCATAAAAACCTAACCGTGTTCATATTCTACGTGCCCTTGAATAGATAACTAATCCAACAACTTAATGTTTTATTAGTTACACACGTAAACAATGTTCGTAAAAATTGTTTCAAACTCATTTACAATTTTTAACCTCAATCGTTATTAAACGAACATTTTGAATTTCAACCAACCATTCTTACGATATTGGTTTGTCTCCGCCGTACTTGCGGTAGGCTCAATTTTTGAAATTCGGAGGAGGATTTTGGTTTGAGCAAGATTCTCTCCTCCAATCACTCCTTTAGGAATCTCACTATTTTCCTGAAATAAACATTAAGGTTCCCATTAGTTATCATTTAGTATCAAGGTACGTAACTTGTCAAATGCGCTTCCAGCCAATGGTTTAGTTAATATATCAGCCCACTGTTCGTTCGAAGGAACCCAGGAGGTTTCTATTTGACCCGTCTCTCTAATAGACCTTATGAAATGCTGTTTTAAAGACAAATGCATAAGTTTTGGTCCACCGCTTGTATCGATACAATCTAACGCTGATCGATTATCACAGTTTAAAGTGCAACAAATATCTTTTTGCAACACGCGCTCAATAATATATTGAATGGCTAATACTGCTTTTGCAGCATCGCCCATTGCAATATATTCCGCGTCACACGTTGATGTAGCAACTACCTTTTGCTTCATGCAACACCAATGGATTGTATCGCCGAACATGCGAATAACAAATCCCGCTGTGGATCTGCCTGTCGCAATGCAGTCCTTAAAACTTGCATCCGAATAGGCGATTAACTCTTCAGTCTCACCTTTAAAGAGTAGACCTTTATCAAGAGTACCTTTTAGGTATCTCAAAATCCTCTTAACTTCAGCCCAATCATCGGCTGTAGGATTCTCTTGATTTCGGCTGATCATATTAACAGCATACGAAATGTCAGGTCTTGTAGCTCCAGTCAAATACAGGAGACTACCCACAGCTTCCCGATAAGGAAACATTTTCTGTTTGTTAACTTGCTTTGATAGAACTTGTTCAGACACAGACTCTTTAGACTTCTCAATCAAGTCTTTAATTTTCCGATTTCTCACTTGTCTCGTCACCATCGGAGTATCGGTTGTTTTACAGTCAGACATGCCAAATCTACTCAAGATTTTTCCAGCATATGCTTTCTGATGTAAAAACATTTCTTTCTTTTCTCTATCTCGGATTATCTCAATTCCCAAAAATTCTTTTGGTTCACCGAGTATAGTGATTTTAAATACTTGGCATAACTGTTTTATGATATCGTCAATCTTCCGATTATCATTTCCAGTTAAAAGCATATCATCAACATATAATAATAATGTGATGAATCTACTTCCCTCACGCCAAGTAAATAAACATGGATCTTTATCATCTGCCCTAAGTCCAACTGATTCAGCCACACCTGTGAACTTTCTATTCCAACACTTTGGACTTATACGTAATCCGTAAATAGCTTTTAGCAACTTACACACCTTGGATTTACGATTAGGCAGATCAGTCTCAACTCCATCTGGTATCTCCATATAGATGTCCCTTTCCAGCGTACCGTTAAGAAAGGCTGTTTTGACATCCATCTGAACAATGTTCAGATCATACTTATTTGCTATGGCCAATAACGTTCTCACAGTATATAGCCTAGCAACTGGGGCATAAGTTTCTTTGAGCTCATACTCATTTCTGTCCTTAAAACCCCTGATAACCAGACGAGCTTTGTGTTTGTCGATTCCGTTTGTGTCCTTCTTTACTTTGAACACCCAACGAGAATCAATGACATTCGCACGTTTGCCATTTTTGTCGAGTCGAGGTCTATCCACTATGTCCCAAACACAATTCTCCTTCATTGAGTCCAATTCCTCTCTTACAGCGGCTTCCCACTTCACCTTTTGAGGAGATGCCATTGCCTCAGCAAATGACCTAGGATCCGATCTCACTTCGGCCAACATCAGATAGATTGCTTCGTCTTCGTTTTGATCTGAGTCTTCCTCACATTGACTCACAAAAGCAGCACTATCAGATTTAGGTCCCAAGTCGTGACTTGATTTCTTGACACTTTTATTGGACTTCGTTTGGAACAACTCACTTAGTGGAATATCATCATCGCTCAAGACTCTTTTGCGCGGTCTTCCTCTCTTACCTGGAAGTTTATCCGCGTCTTCCTCACTTTGATTTTCATCATCCTCATCCGGTTCTTCAAATAAATCAAATTTCTCACTTTCTGAATTATTTGAATCTATTTCGGGTGTCTTATAGACATCACCGTATACCAGAGATTCATTGAATCGGACATGCCTTGATTCAATAAATGTGTCTGATTCCGGATGGTATAATAAAGATCCAGAAAAGACATATCCCACAAAAACGGTTCTCAAGCCTCGTTGTGAGAATTTGTCTGTTGGTTTTTCATTTAAGTTTCGAACAACAGTAACTAACATCTGTTTTGGGATCTTCACGTATGCCAAACAACCAAATCGTCTCACTGAGTTTAGTTGAATTTTGACACTGGGTACGAATCTTTTGAAAGGTATTTCATAGTTAATCGAACGATGGGGCATTCGATTATAGACATGTACAGAAGCAGAAACCGCTAAGTCCCACAATGTTTTTGGTACTCTGCTATCTATCAACATAGATCTCACTTTATTCTGTAATGTCCTATTAAACCTTTCCGCGATTCCATTGTGTTCAGGTGTATCTGGTGGTGCAAATTGAAGACCAATTTTCTCACGATCTAAAATTTCTTTCACCTTTCCACCTGTGAACTCAGTACCCTGATCCGTTCTTAGAAAACACACTTTTGCATCGGAACCTAACTCATTCCTTGCATTTTTCAAGAACAGTTCGAAACTTGAACCAACCTCACTTTTCTTTCTAATGGCATATGCCATTGCCACTCTGGAATAGTCATCAATAAAGACAACTATGAATCTCTTCTTATTCGGATGGGTCATTGGTTTAATGGGTCCCATCACATCAGAGTGAATCACTTGTAAAGGTCTGTCTGAACGAGCTCTAATTTCCTTAAAAGGTAATTTTGACATTTTTGCCAAAATGCAAGTTTCGCAGTTAACTATGTCTTTCTCAAATTTGACATTTCTAAGTTCTGCGTAAGTTCGACTCATTTGTTTTAGGTAAGTTAAGGACACATGTCCTAACTTAACATGCCAATACATTCCTTCTGACGTAAAGGCTTCATGGTTACCATCTAACTCATAGTTACCATTTTTCTTACTGTTATGGCTTTTCTCAACGTTACTGTCTGATTCCTCACTATCAGAACTTGAGTCTGAACTATATTTGTTGTCTGTGATTTTAATAGTATTCCCCATACTAATGCGGTCTAACGTGGACTCTGTAGCTTTTGGGGTGTGGGAACATTTCTCAATTTCATTAGTGGAGCTTGTACTCGGTCTCACTTCCGGTTGAGCTACTGGAGGGTTTCTCACTGTCGTACCATCACCTCCATTTTGACCACTGCCTCTTCCACAAAGTCCAGCACATTCTCCCTCCAAATTGGAAATGTGGAGACCCCCAAAAGGTTTAATGATTGAAGTAGAAACTAACGTACTACTTGAATCAGTATACTTGGGTCGTGTCATAGAACCTGGTGGGACAAATCGAAGTGCGATTTCCCAAGTGGGAGTGCGATAATATCCTTCAAAACACAGTTTGTGCATGAAAGGCTCAAATATCTGGCACTTATCCTGATCAAATATAACTTTAAAACCATTGTCAGTAAACTTACGAATCGAGAACAAATTCTCGGACAAGGCTGGCGCATATAAGACGTTTTGCAAGCACATATGAACACCTTGACTATCCCTCACGTGGATGTCACCCACAGCTCTCACGCACAGAGAAGCAGATTTGTTTGCACTGTTGACTTGTTGGAAAAATTTCCGCACATTAGTCAAAATCGCACCTTCTTTAACTATGTGTTCAGTCGCTCCAGAGTCTATGATAAAGGATATCGCATAATAACCCTTACCGTCAGATGTTCCTGTAGATGACCCAGGACACATTTGATGGTTCATCATATACGCCGAAGGCGGACTCAAAACGGGGCTGACTGTCGGCGTAACACAGGAAGGAACACAGTAGCCAGTACCCCCGACTCCATAATTATGATAATAATTAAATGGGACCATATGTCCAGGAACCGAATTAGGGACCATATTATAAGGATATGGTGAAGAGGACGGTTCCATATTATGTAGGTAAGCGTATGTAGGCTCATCTGATGGAGAGGATACATACGGAGCCGGCGTGTACATTTTCTGCACTGGCGCATAGTAACCAGACGCATCTGGTACATTCGGTACATACTCCGAATTTGGCCTTACCATCAGTGCCTGGCCATGTGTATCTATCAAGCCTGTTCTAGGCTGATTTTTATTCCCGTACTTCTTGCGCTTTGGGCGCGAAGAAATAATTGTCTGTGCGGGGCCTGGGGCCTGCGCAGGCAAGGGGCACTCAGCCGCTCTATGCCCTTCTTGATCACACCTGAAGCAGACATTGTTACGCGCTGGGTTTTGACAGTCCTTACCCATATGCCCTCGTCTTTGGCAGTTAAAGCACCTCATGCCTCTTCTTTGCTGCGGAAAAGAAGATGGAGACGACTGTTTAAAGCCTTTCTGTAAAGACTTATTGTTTTTCGAAGTGTTACGATTGTTTTCTCTCGACATTTTCTTCGGTGGCGAAGAAGATGTGGAGGACTTATTCCAGGGTCTCGGAAAAGAACGTTTACGTCTACCAGACCTGGATGGTGTTGTGAGGAGGGCTACTGGTCCAGACTCACCTCTGGGATTGTCTCGCTTGGGCTTAGCTGGTTGAGGGGCAGTTATAGTTACCTCTTTCTGTAACATATAACTTTTTATTTGCTCACGGGTTAAAGGCTTATCAGTCAACATACGATAGTTGAACTGCTGCTCGGCCACAGAAGGTAAGCCCCACTTTACTGCATTGAAAAATGCATCAGTCTTTTCTGCCTCAGACAGATCATGTCGTTCGTCTAGGTTCTCATAATTCCTTACCAAGTCCTCAAACTTCTCAATGAATTGAGCTGCAGTCGTCTTCTTAGGGTCGTACCTAAGATTATTTAACCTCTTCCTCACGTTAAACGAGGTTATATTAATTTCCCGTTTCTTATAGACTTCTAAAGTCTTAAGAATTTCTTTCGGTTCAGACAAAGTCACTACTTTTGAATGAAACCGATCATCAATTCTGTTGATGATAATATCCCGGACCGTTTGTTTCCTTTTATCCAACTCAAATGGAGGAATATTTGGTAGAGTGTCTTTGTCGACAATATACCTCAAGCCTTTCGCTTGTAACTCACTGATGAGGTAATCATACCAAAGGTCCCATCGGGAATTAGCTGTGAGCCGATAGGTTCGTCTGATATTGTCCTTACTTCCAATATCCATTTCTGATAGAGGTCTTACACCATCTAACGAACCAGTTTCCCTCACACTGGGAAATAATTGAGAGCGACTCCCTCCCAATTGCTCACTGACTGCATGGACTAATTCGTTAAACTCAACAGAATTAACGAAGGAATTAGACGATTCTGTACGACATGACTGAGACTGAGTGTTCTGCTCCCTCCCATTGGCAGAATCTGACACCTGGGGTACTTCTGGCGCATCAGGATTTCTCACATTATCCATAACGACTTCTTCATCCTCACTTCGAAGAAGTGCCTCCTCCTCTTCGAGGGCATCGTTGTTCTTTTTGCCGAGTATGTCCTCAATTTTCTTATAGAGAACAGACAAAGCCTCCCGGTCAACGCTATTTACCTCAGTTCCAGCATTGAGCATATTTGCCAACGTGTTGAAAGGAATTTGAACCAAAGTCGAGGGCACCTCACCCTGACTCAATGGTTCCGACGCACTCATCTTTACCGCCGGACCATTTGTTACCTCCATCTCTGGAAACAATTGAGGCGGTGCTTCACACTCAGCCATACCCGCGCCTGTTGAATCCAAAGGTCTCAAATTAGTAATTGGTCCACTTTTCCTTTTCGATCGCCTTACAGTTGGTAAATGCTCAGACTCACTAGCCCCATTAACTCCCTCCTCACCTCCTACTGCCTCCATTATATGTTTTTGTACTGCTTCCCAAATCAAGATCGCGTTCACAATTTCTGCAACAGTAGGCGATGATACTGTGAAACTAGAGTTAACTGACCGTGGAGATATTGAATAAGATTCAATGTAAATCAGTCGAGTAGCAGGGGTGTTAAGCCGGACAACTCTTCGCACTAAACTCTGTTTCCTCTTGTTTTTAAAACCGAAGCAATTCCTGGCATTTGGCACTATAATTGGCAATCCACACACATTAGATTACAACCTTCAATTATTTACCAAATTCTTACGTATGCTCACTACATAACCGAGTAAAGAGGAACTTTTACATTCCTAACCACAGATGAACCATTGTACCGTGAGGTGCTTAAACTGCACCCAGCTCGACAGTAATCAATTGAACACCCTGAAGTTCTCCGGTTTAAAAACAAGCTCACTCTCAATTTAAATTAAATGCCACATAAAACCAAAGTAACTCACTAATCTAAATTTGGTTTATTTTTACGTAAACAATTTTCAAAGTTAAGGAATCACTTTCACCATTAACCTTTGAAAAATGAACGTTGGAGTCTCTGACTGGTAAATATTTAAAAAGTGAACTTAATCACCCCAGTCGACTGTTTATCTATCTGCAGCGATATTTTACAGTCCAGCTACATTTATTATGTAGAACAGAGAGACACCATTTGAATCGATTCATTAAAATATTCTGAATAAAACCAGCACGCTTCCACTGGAAACAATGCTTGAGAAACAAACTGTCAACTCTTCTCAAAGAGGACGAACCAAATAATTTATTCGGCGTTTGTTATAAAAATTTCTCCACTTAAAATTCGAAGGGAACTTCTTCCAAGTTCGAATTTTGAAAAATTTATTTGTGGCATCTCGAAATTTTATTCAGAATTTAGGCCTTTATATCTCACTGATTAAATATAGAACGTTCTATTATATAACCTAAAACAACCAATAACCAATTGCACCAATGACCTACTAGGTCATATATAGTTCACTAGGTCAACCTTCCTCGTGACCTATATTTGGAACTTCAGAAAAATCACTTTTAAAGAAAACTTGAAAATAACCATCGCCAGTTATCCAACTATTTTCTTTTAGAATTTTATCAAAAATTACTCTTACCAATTTTTCTGAAAAAGATCTCGCGAAATTTTTCAAGAAAAATCCACACTTGTAATTTTTCACACGGAGATAAAATTCTTTCGCACTTTAATTAGACCACCAAAATTTTTCTTCAAAAAATTCATGCAAACCCCTGCAAGGGACGTCCTCGCGAACTACCCCAAGAGAGAATTCACACAAACCCCTCAAAGAAAATCCCTAAAATCATCGCACTTGATTTATCTCAATTATGTGTGTCTCTAAATATTTTATATTGACGAAAACAGCCTTTACTTTATGAAAAGGAATTTTCTATATATAGAAAATTTTTCTCGTCAGTCACTTTCTAAAATATTTTTCACGGAAAATTATTATTCAGGATTTTATTACTCAAAATTAATTAATCGAGATTTTTCGATTTAAAATTAATTTTGAAAGAGACACACATTTTAATTAGTGACGTATTCACTAATGCTGAAGAGTCTTTTGATTTCTCAACAAGACTCAAAGTGTTTTTCTGATTCAATAATCCATCAACTTTTCTCAAATTCAAGTATTTGATGGTAATGTTTATTCTCAATAAAAACATTATTAATGGTGCCTTTATTTATTTTTCGAACAATATTTTTCACACTAAAATATTTCTCACATAATTCGAAAAATATAAAATAAATATTTGGTTGTTTAGGATGATTACCGGTAATCTTTTACATCAACACAAAATAAATAATTGGTACCAATAACACTCACTCGTTGCAACGCGAACTTTCACTTCACTTCGATTTAATTATGGAATTCCGAAATTCTCAGAATAAAATTCGAGAAATTAGTTAGGCACAGTATTTAAAAACAAAGGCACTATTGAGAAAGAGTTTGGAATAAACACGTACTCTTACTTCACAAGAGTATAAAATATTTCAAAGGCACAAGTTAAGAAAAATTTTCTAAGTTCAGAAAATTTTCTAAGTTCCAAATTAGAACTCAGTATTAACACGAAAATTCGATGTTAACTCTTCCAGCAAAAATCATAGAATGATCTGGCTGACTTTAACTTGACCCTTTAGTTCCTTTACAAAAGGAACCTGCGCAGATTCTCTAATTCTCAAAGCCAATCAGAGAATAGGCACCTCCTTGTTTATCCAAAATACTCTATTCTCATTTGCTCACTGAAAGTGCTAAATAATGTCCAGAGACATTTTAATTACTTTGTTTTTCCAACTGTCAAAAGGCCTAACTGGTAAACAAGTCAATAAACCACAGCTTTTATTACTTTGTTTACCAAGAGTCTATTTTTAGACTCTATGCGCGTGGACACCCCAACACGTGTCACATAAAATGCTCTTCTTAATAGAAGACACGCGCAGCTAACTGGGTCCAACCAGTTCACTAACACGTGCAAATGCTGCTGCTACGTAATTTTTAACACACAAAATACATTCCAAATGTATTTCACTAGGCAATGCCTTTCGAATGTGTGTCAGTGGTTCATTTCTACATGCGTAGGAATTTGTAGGAATTCGGAGAAGTGATCGGCACTTATACGTTGGCCTTTCCACTCTCCCTCCTAATAAAATTCCTTGAGAGTTGAAAGTCTCACCCTATTTTCGTCTTCTCGTACAGTCGAGGGTAAAAATAAAATTACCTGACTGACGCATGTGAACCTTTTTCCATCATTTATGGAAAAATAAATTACGCACATTTGCTCTACTTTACTCCAACCTCACGGAGCATTTTTAACCACACACTTGGTTACTCAACATGCATGCATATATAAATTGTTGTACAACATAATAAATAAAATTCGATTTGATCAGAATCGAATTTCCACCTTTCAAATGAAAGGCTGACGTCATTTAAGGTTAATAATTTACCTTCTATTTGAAGATAAATAACTCACAGTGATATCACTTTTTATTTCTGGTCTCACTCCCAATGAATAATTATTCTGTGTTACCTGTATTCCTGAGTTTAAAGATGACGTATTGCATCACTTTTTCTTGTTAGAAAAATTAAAGCTCTCACTTTGCTTTACACTCATAGGTACACTTTCACTTCGAAAAATGAAGCTCTCACCTTGCCTCCACAAATTCGCGAACTTTTATTTATTCGAATAAAATTTCCCAAAAAGAATTTCTCACTAATTTTTGGCAAAATCGCGCAGTGTGCATAGCGTGCTCTGGGCCCATAACCTGTTGGAATAGGGCCATCACACTAGACTCCTATGCCAATGGTTGGTGGTTTTGTGTTAATAAATCAAATAATGACAACTGCATTTAAGACTGAAAATTGATTTATTAAATCCTATGCACACTGTTGAACCCATAACCCTGCTGTCACACCTTAGCAGTCAATAGTCGACGAAAGTTAGAAACGGACTGAAGAACTGGACAGAGGTTACAGAAGGACGTTGTTGTTTGTATAAAGAAACTACGCACTTTCTTTATACAAAACACTCACGCAACGTTATTCCTCCACGCCTACGGCTCCACCCTCACTGCAGTGTTACCACACGTAGGTTATTGACCTCGCGCACAGTGTGACACCTCTTACACAGTGCGTCCAATTCCAACACTAGAAAAACCAGGTTTTACTCGATTACTCAAAGTACCAGGTGGTGTAATATACGACGCCACAAGAATATAAGCTCAAAGGACTCGTTGACGTCGTATGACACAAGTCAGGGGTTCTCAAAATATTGGTCCTTTGAAAAATCCATCTCAAAATTTCGAGTGGCGTCGTATATGACGCCACCTGGTACTTCTAGTGTTAATATAAACATCCAAATGTCTACGTCATCTCAATCTGAAACACCTAAATACAAGTTATTAGTTTTGAAACGCGTTAGTTACAGTAACCTTATGGAATGCTTACCTAAATTTCGAATTTATCTTTCTCACACTACCTTTTCGCTCTAAGGGGGCAATAACTCAAGTTCCTAAGAGGCGCCAGAACCAGAGGACATAATTATCGCAGATTCTAACATTGTTATCACAAGGCGAAGAAATTATATGTTTTATTGATTTTGAGGGGACAAAACTCAGATCATTACATAAGCATTTGCAGATTCAATACGTACAAGTCCGATCGCGGATTAGTGACAACGACTACTCTGGCTGTTTCATGCAAATTGGTACGAAAATTTGCCGTCATATCAGTTTTGATCCATAAAAATATATGAATGATATTTCGGTGTATCAAACCGTTTTCATTTATCTGAAATATTTTAGTGACTTAAATTGTATCATTTCTAATGAAAATATGAAGGTATCGCTGTATATCTATACATATTACCGAGTCCGTTCAAAATGAGACTTACATTACCAGCAGCTGAGCAGGTCACTCACACTGGTACAATCCAGTATTGTTTTGTGCATCCAATCGAACTACTTCTCAACATTAGCCATTTATCAACAAAAGTCTACGTATTTGGACTAACCTTAACTTGTTGAAGAAAACTTTTTTCGTAACATAAGCATAAAGTTTATCATACAACCTGTAGGTATGCAATGTACTATTATTATGTAAAAAAAAGCTTGCATCGTGTTTTATAGTCGGACAATCACAACAATTTTCAGGGAAAGCGGAAAATATAATAATATGTCAACTCATAAATTAAGCCTACTATTACGATCATCCTACTCGAATTCATTACTTTACCTCATTCAACATTCGCTCCATAAAATGCTTGCGCAGAAAATACAGGAAATTAGCACTTTTGTAGCTGTCTAACCACTTTTTTATGTCATCTTTAACCTGCAAATATAACGGGTACATTTGATATTGCACATTCCATCAGTTTTAGTCAGCTCATAAATCGCCTAGTGTTTTCATCCTGATTAGTACCAACCTTTTGTAAACTTTTTTCGGAACTCACAACATACAATGACGACTTTATTCCAAATTTATGCAACGTTTTGGTCACATTGGACTGGAAATCGATTCCTGTAATGCAGATTACAGTAAACAAAATATACGGCAGCTATAATTACACTGCAATGGAATCGCGTCAATTTTATTTTTTCTCAAGCTCTACCTGCATTGTAATCCAAACAAAGAGCAACCGGTTGAGATGGCAGTTCGCCAATAATCCCTGCAATCATCAGAGACACGGTGCCATAGTCGATCTCCTTCCACGATAAATATCGTTTTCTTTCGTATTCTTTACAGGCTCCAAAGCCTGTACGAATCAATGACCTTATCAGATTTGCGTGTCAATCATGCTTTAAATTTTATTTCATATGAAAATTCCTTCTAGTAGTAATTTTTACAATTTAAATAGAAAGGGAAACAAGGATAAATTAAGATTTGCAGCAGAAATTATAACAAGAAAAAGTAAAATATAACATCTGAGATAGTAAAAAGTATGGTTTATGTCTAGAATTAAACATAATTTTCATAACCGACACTTTTCAATTTCTCTAATGTATTTTATATTTTTACTCGCCTTTCCTTCCCACAAAGAGAACACATTAAAAATTCACTTACACTTTTCTCCTTGAACGGGGATGTAGAGATGTAGCTAACTACTCGTAGTTTGAGTAATGGAAATATTCTACAGTTTTTCGAATGATCAAAAATACAGGCGATTTAAAAAAAATATTGTTATTTCAACTTTTGTTTCCTTATAGCTATTTCCCTCATTTAAAAGCAAGAAGTAGATAGGTACCACAAATCACAATAATTTTAATAAATTCTCTACACTGAAACTAATTTGTAATACTCTTTTCAGTAACTTTATACAGTTGAACATGAAATTGACTATAATTATAACAATTTAAAAATTTGTTTACAAACCAAATTGATGAAGCAGAATGTAGAATACGACTATCCACGGGCGAAACATACTTTCTCAAACTTCCTAACTCCAACCATATCTGCTCACACTATGTTTTCTTTCTTGATTTCAATTCCCCTCCTCAAAGTAAGGTATTAATTTGACATTTAAAAATTACAGAAATGGGTTCGCATGCAGCTACGACCTTTACACGTTAATACAAAATTAATAATTTGTCCATTTTTTAGTAGCGCGTGATGGCTTGTCAAATGATGGATGATGATTTTTGAAAGTTGGTTAAATAGCCGCTTTCCCCTCCGTCATATATGCTCGTGAGCTAATACATTGGCTGATTCATAAATTTTCGCACTGCCTCCATATATCTCCGAGAAAAGGTCAAAAAAAAAAAAAACTACCTGCACAGGCGTGTAGAGCAGAGATTTTTATGTTAGCATACCAAATTTCAAGTCAATTGAACTATCCAAACGCCTATGGGCTTCTCGTGATTTCTTAAAATTCAGGGAAAAAAGTGAAAATATTGCCTAGCGGACTAAAAGCGTCGCCTGGAGGGGGGCATTAACGCCGGGCAGTGTTGCCAGATATTATAGACTAAAAAGCGTCCTAACGACGTGGCAAAAATCGCAAGGTAGCTTACTGGAAATTTCCACATTTTTCAAAGGGAAGACTTTTTTGTTTTGCTCTTACATAACAAAAATGTCATGAAATATAAAAACTCTTGACGAAGAAAACGAGAAAAAAAGCCAGATTCTTTCGATGTGTGTGAATCACCGACCTTGAGTTTTTTTTGTCTCGCACACTCGCACAAAAATGCACTTGTTCAGTCGTGTACTGACGCCAGTTATTAGAAAACGAAAGAAAACAGATCATTGACAATATGAAATGGAATATCCATACCACAGCCCTGGTCTGGTACGAACGACTATGGTGGATGGAGGATTAAAAGTGCTGTGGAGGGGATAAGAGTTCTGACCGGTATACCTTTCAATTCTGGTCTTTTCGTATTATGTATTATTTTGTCATTTATATTGGTATTCATTTCTTGAATGCTCTTGGTCGTCTTCTGTTTGTATTTCTTTCCTCCTTATTCAATTTCATTATTTTCATTTGCCATTTTAATTTTTTTTTTTTTTTTGTTAATTTAATGTTAACAATTACTTTTAATCTTTGGTATTACGCTCGTTTTCGAGACTTGGTTCTGATTTACTGCAGCGCAGTGTAGTAGGTATCTTGTATATCTACAGGCAGATAAGGTAAGAATTTCTACTGCAATCTTTCAGATTTTAAAGGTTTCTTGGTCACTTCGCAAGTGGCTGTAACCGCTGTATCATTTAAGCTGAACTGTCAATTTTTTATTTTTTTTGCCAATCAAATTCAGAATTATCTCACTGTTCAGCATCAGAATATTTCGTCATTTCATACACGAAGCAACAATATGAACAAATTTGCTAAGGGTGCCGGCGAAAATGGTGATCTTGCTGTTTCTGGCGGAGGCCAGGAATTTCTCATAAGTGATATTAAAGTAAGTCTTTTAATCACGGAGTGTGGGGCGTGGATTTCGGTGTTACGGATTTGGGAAACTGGGCTCAAAGGTACGAGTTTCTTGGATGCAGAAAGGGTTTGGTATTTCACCCCAGACGGTCTAGTATTTTTAGTATAATATGTTAAGGAAAACATGAAGTATCCGAGAATTGAAATATTCAGTAATTTCCTCAGAATGGTTGATGGTTTTCGAAAATTAGAAAATATATATGAAAAATTTGAGAAGTACCAACAAATGAACAATTTTTTGGATGAAGAAAGTCACATTTTTGATTAATTTTAAAAAGTGTCTGACGCCAAGAAAGATGTCAAAAACATAAGGTCCTCGTACTTGGTACGAAATGTGCAAAAATTGGACTCGACTTTTTTTGTAAACATACGATGAAAAAAAAATTATAACTAAAGTTTTAAAATATTACTCAAAACAGACGCCTTGGTAACGAAAGCATAAGAAGTATTGTGCCATAATTTATAGATACATATTAAACGAGGAAATTATATCCCAAAAATGAAGCCAAAAAGTGCTAAGATTAGAAAGCTATGACAATTTGAAAACTACGTGGAGTGGGGAGACTATTTATTATAATAATGCGGTAGAAAATAATTTTGATTCTTTTCTGAGAAAATCTGTAAGGATAATAATTTTTGGACCTACGAATCAGAAGGATCCATGCTCAAATTTAGTGAGAACGGAGATGATAATTTCAAAGTACCTACTCATAGTTTACCATAATTATACTGTACCAACTATGATCTCAGAATAGTAAAATAATTCAAATGAAAATTACTCTTGAACCCAATATGAAGGAAATGAGTTTATTTCGAGAGCTGTATAACTGTCAATAATATTAAAACTGAAGATTTGCATTTGGATTCTGCTGGTACTCGAGTTGTAGGCATATTAAATTCAAAATCAAATACTGTGTAACTAATAGCAACTAACGCAATGCGAACAGTACACAGCATACCTCAAAAGTAGAAAAGATTAACCATTGGGTTGAGCGTGATTTATTTTAGTGTATTTTAACTCGCATTTTTTGTATAGATGTAGGAATGAAAAATAAACTTATCAAAAAAACAAATTTTGTTTTTGCTCAAGGTTCCATCGTTTCTCGTAAACTGTTGTCCAGAACCATATGTAAAATGTTACATACACGTAATAGACATGTGCACGGAGTATGATATGCCTATCGAGGACAGAAAACAGGTTTTCCACGCTTTAATGGCGTCAAACCAATGCTTTTATGGGATACTAACCCGTACTACTTTACCACCGGTAATTATTTTTATTATAACTGGCTAATCTAACTTTGTTCCAAGGGAATATTTCAGTGATTTGTGACGAGTAGAATTTTTTTGTTAATGAAATCCCAGAGTAATATGATTTTCAATTCAAGAGATACAATTTAAAAAATTCTCAAAGTAGTATTCAAATTTTAAGAAAGAGGGAGAAGCGCAGAATTTGGAGCTGGAAGATGATGTCTATTCCTCTGTGTATTGGTACTTATTGGCGCCAAAAAAAAAAAAAGGAAATTTCTCAAAACTAATTCGAATATTTATTTTAATATTTCGTGTCAATCACTTGAAGATTTAAAATACAGAGCCTGGAGACGATGTGACGATTTGAATTTAGTAATTAGTTTTTAGAATTGAAGCAAGTAATCAAAAACCGGATACATAATGTATGAGTAATTTATAGAACTTCATTTAAAAAAAAAGGAAATGATGGAAGAATCTACGAAAATAATTGATTAAAATCCAACTTGGCGATATCTCACTTCAAAATACATACGTACCAAAAAAAAAAAAAAACTTTCATACTACATATCTTGGCACACGAAACACCTTCGAAGAATTTTCCAACATTTCACCATAATGTGTTTCTTATACTTCTACTTACAATATTAGTACCTATATTATTATTAGGTATTATCATCATTATCATTATTATGATGAACATTTCCTTTTTTCATGATAATTTTTTTCATTTCATTTTCATTTGCTTCCCTTGGAGAAAAGTTTCTCAGTTGGCCACGTAAGTAACAATATTAGTAGTTCAATCCATTTAATTGAATGAAACTATATACTTAATATTAATTTCAATTTAAACTGTTGATGTATAACTAGCATCCAGAGAGGGAGTAACGATATTTAGTCAAAAATTAAATTTTTTAAAAGATGATGAAAATACAGTGGTATCAGTGTAGCTAGCTGTCAGTACAGAATGATTATTTTAAGAATTTTATAAGCGTCAAAATCGAAAAATTATTCTCAGAATATTGTAATAATGTATTCATTTGGATGAAGAAATATTTTTTTTTTTAAACCAAAAGTTTGAGCACTTTGTTATACTATAACTGTAAAATGGTAGCTATATGAATGCCATGCCATGTGAAATTCTCCTCCTGCTTCTTAACACTAATGGCAAGAGAACAGACTGAATCAAACTTTGAACCGGATATCTAAGTTGCAGTTGAACTGAAAAAATGATACAAGAATAGATCTCCCTGCCGAATGGTACCTAATTCAGTTCACTCTTTTACAGATTTGCAGCTTTCCAGTTTGGTCAGACTTGGGGAAAATTCGAATTAACCTGCTCAATAATCAGTTGACTTACACGTTCACAAATAACCAATTGGAAATTATTAAAGGATTTCATAAATTCCTCTTCATGGATATTGTAGCGAAAGTGAAGAATTGCTTCGTATTCGACACTACAGACAGTTCGTCCAGTTCGTATTTCATCATACCTTTGAAGAAAAGTAAGTACTATCATGTCCCCTAATTCTGACCCCCGAAATCTGCCCGCAAAAATTTTCAAAACCACTATGGAGAAATTTATTGCTCAACAAAAGCACACGAATTGTTGAAAAAGCTCTTCTTGGACGGAAAATAATTAGTTTTCAATAAATTGTCAAAAGTGTGACTGTAAATTCTAAAAAAAGACAATTTTTTCATGACCATTGTAGAAGACCACGGTGAAATTGGCATTGCGTGGTCCATCATGCGTGACAGAACTGGAATAAAATTAGATCGCCCAGCTACACCTGAAGATTACTCTGACGAGAACTACGCCGGCAAGGTGGTTACACCTTGGTACAGGGACCAGAATGACATTGTAAGTAAGAAAATTACGCCAATTAGCAATGAAAGGCTTGAATGTGAGTTTTGAAACGGAAAAAATAATTGTTTTAATTGGACCGCTCGGAAAATTTCACCTCTAGGGAGCTGAATAATTTGTTCCACTTCTGTAACCATACAAAATAATAGTGCAATACTGCATTGTGCAAAATTCTAAAAATGAGTGTGCAGGACATCAACTGGAGAACAATAATATGAATTTACGTAATGTAATAAATCCGTGTAGTGCACGTTAAGATTTCAAGAAAATAGTTATTTTTATAATTTACTGCGTAAAATCCAAACTTTCCTCCAGTTAGGGTACGGTACACCAAATTTTGGTTCATGTTCTTTCTCAGTGGATTAAAATTCCCAAAATAGCTTGAAAAATGTTACTGATAATATTTATTACAGCATTTCCCGATGGGCAAAAAATGAGAAAATGATCCGGAAAATGAGAATTTTATCCATTGTCAGTCCGTTTTTATTTTCGACCATCGGATCTGAAAATTTGCAGATATTTTTGTCATCTTGATTATTTTTCCAAATCCGTTTGTAAAACGGATTTCCTGATTATAATCAGTGATAATTTTTGGGCAATTTTTCTAAATCCGTTTGTAAAACGGTTTCACGGATTATAACCCGGGCCAACAAATATCATGAAACAGCCTTCACGGAAAATAATCCGGACTCATTTCCGGCAAGACTGATTACAATCCGTTCGAAATCCGTTTTAGAAGCCGGAAAACAGGAAAATTCCGGGTTATAATCCAGAAACGGATTATAACCCGGAATAAAACGGATCTGTTTTCAAAATATTTTGCCCATAGGGTTATGCTGTATATATTTGACGCGGAATTCTCAACCTCACAGAAAATCTATGTACTCGTATACTTGCTTCAATATAAAATTTCAAACATTTTCAAGGCTGGCCTAAGACAACTAATTCAATGCATTACCTCTCCCATTTGTAGCCATTATTCTATGTGGTAACGAATGTGAACACGGGAATGTATATGCACTCTAAAATGCATTTACGCGAAGAGACATACTCGGACTACTACGAGAAAAAGTACGGATTAAAGGTCACCCAGAAACACGTTCCATTATTGGAAGTCAGAATGATTACGAACATTTTGGAATCAATAAAGCCACGGTATGAAATGTTTACGGATATTCTTTACTAGTATAGTACCTATTCAAAATGCTATCAATTTCTATAACGCATAACACGTATAGCATATCTTCAATTTTTCGAATATTGAAGAATAATTTCGACTTTTGGTTCACTGCAGCTGTATTACTTCTTCAGTGAAGCTGAAGAGACGAAAGAAACGCGATTTTCAAACATTTTTGCATTCGGAATTTGTGACTAAACAGAAATTTCCCGCTGTTCTGTGGTACAAATCGACTCTGCTTCCGTCGATTTTGCACAGGACCCATTATTTTTTATTAGCAGAAGATCTGCGGCAAAAGATCGTTATAGAGGCGAAAGTTGGAAATCTTTACATACCTATGGGTAAGCTGAAAATGACAGATGTGCTCCGATTTCTTACATTCACTGACAGTCTACCCTGAATATTAGAGAATCTCCCCTCACCAAACGCCAAAAAAGAAAATCAGTATAATTTTTTAAATCCGATTTTTTTTTTTTTCAATGTAGAGTCAGAGCACACCTGAAAAGGGAAATATAATCTTGTTTAGTATAATAAACGTTTTATGAATATTTTTCTCTAAAATAAGTATCTACCTGTGCAATTTTTGTACAGATCGTAAAAAAGAACGAGAATACTTTACGGACGAGCAGCCCGGAAAAAATGAAATGAAAAACCAGAATGCGAACGATCATTTTTCTAATCAAGTTAGTAAAAGTAGTTTTAGAAGCCAAAGATAACACATTTTTGAAAACATTACGAATAAGAGCTATCCAAAATGCATAAAAGTTATTAGATTATACAGACAGAAGAAATACCCAATGTTACTCATGGATGATTTTGTCAGATGAGTTGACGAATCCTAATTTACAAATTGAGAATTCCATCAGTAATTATATCTGTCGAGTAGGAATGAACATGTGGTATGCAAGAAAGAGATAAGTCCACTTCTTTCAGATATTGAATTTTTCTAAGGTTAAACAGTATGCACTCAAGCCCTACGTATAGTAAAAATATTATGTCCTAAAATGCGAACATCTCTGAGAACATGGGCTTCAAAGTTGAGGTGCTGTGCTACGTATAAAAAATATGTGAGAGATAGAAGTAGGCTATAAGAGGTGTTACTTTACTCTCCAGTAGGATTTGAAAAAGTGATACCAGCGAGGTAGTAAATATTTCATTGCCGTAAGAATTATTTTTTCAAATAAAATTCATTTATCTACAAATTTATTTCGTTTTCAGAGTGTTGGAAATGATCAAAGAGGTGAAGCTAATTTACGAGACCCTCCAAAGTTATCTCTGTTTCAAGACCATTCTTTGAGCGAAGGACCAACTCAGTATAACATATTGCAGGTCAGCTGAATCTTTTCGTTAACCTGTCACCTTTAATGCGCGTATACAGGGGTGCTGTGAGATTCCCCAAGGCTTAGGAGGAGTGCCCCCCTCCTGATCAACTATGAATGATAAAAACTCCCCCAGTGCGCGAAAAAAAAATTTTGGTATTCGATCATCTCTAAAATTCTTTTCTGAATATGAAAAAAAAAATTGACCCTCCTAAATCGTCAACGAGGAGTTGCTCCTCAAGACTGTGCCTTCACGGCACCCTTGCGTGTATAGTTTAGGATTGAAAAAAAAAAAAAAAAACACAAAACAAAAATAAATGAAAAAATGGATCGCAGTTTGTAGGGCAGCGGGCGGTTTGCATTCAGCGAATATATAATTATATGTAGCAATGATGTGAATACATTTTTTCATCTATGTAGATGTGTCGAATTGCTGATGAGTGTAAATTCATGTTCTACGAGTATTCTTGGAATACTTCAACAATTAAACGATAACTATAGGTGATCTACATTTTTTTTAAAAATCATCATCGGTTACTGTGATTTTCAGTACCTAGGTTAATGACCTAACAATAATGACAGTTATGATTTCGTAATTGCTCTCAGAAGTGAACTAATTATTACAGAGATATTAAATATTGCTTTTTAGGCATTAACCTTACTGGCAGCTAATGACACTATCTGTCTGGAGAGGCTGGAAACGTTGGGAGATTGTTATTTAAAGTTCATCACATCGTTCTCCATTTTTGTCGGCCAACCCGACATGAAAGAAGGTGATATGACTAAGCTTCGGAGTCGACTGATTGGCAATGACAATTTGAAAGCGTGCGGTATTGAGCATGGAATTCCTGGATATATTCAAGTAAGCATGAAAATTTCCTTTTTGAAAGAACGAGAATAACTTGTAAAATAGGAACTAATACTCTGATCAACTACGATAAGAATTCAATCTACCCCGTAAGGTTCAGGATAAATATTGAACATAATATAAACTATACATTCTGGCAGGGTCATTAGAAAACACCTCAAGGTGGAGGGAGTCTGAATTGTTTTTTTTTTTTCTATAAAGTAAATTTGGTTGAACGACAAATGTGAGGGTCCAAGAAGCATATTATCTCTTTATCTCCAAAATTCACTAGAGGTGCTCAAAGTTGAAAAATAAAAACATTCAATTTCAAGGGAACCCTATGGGCAAAATATTTTGAAAACGGATCCGTTTTATTCCGGGTTATAATCCGTTTCTGGATTATAACCCGGAATTTTCCTGTTTTCCGGCTTCTAAAACGGATTTCGAACGGATTGTAATCAGTCTTGCCGGAAATGAGTCCGCATTATTTTCCGTGAAGGCTGTTTTATCATATTTGTTGGCCCGGGTTATAATCCGTGAAACCGTTTTACAAACGGATTTAGAAAAATTGCCCAAAAATTATCACCGATTATAATCAGGAAATCCGTTTTGCAAACGGATTTGGAAAAATAATCAAGATGACAAAAATAACTGCAAATTTTCAGATCCGATGGTCGAAAATAAAAACGGACTGACAACGGATAAAATTCTCATTTTCCGGATCATTTTCTCATTTTTTGCCCATCGGGAAGGGCTCCAAATTTAGAAATTGTAATTTCATGTATTTATGACTTTACTACAATAAATTCATTTAAAGAAAGTATCGACTTGAAATTTGGTCACTTACGTACCCAGAACGATAAACCATGAGTCTCTCAATTTCAGTGCGGGTCTAAAAATATCTCTTGTACGTTACTAGAAATTTTTTGATAGGCATTTCAAATATTGTACGTATTTAACTCGACCTGTACGATTATCAAAACGATACATAAACGGCTAAGAAAGAGTTCTAAAACTGTTATTTACACAATGCAGAACTAAACTAATTTCAATGAAATTTGACAATTTTTCAAACATCCTTAATATATTTCTCGCCCTTCGGTTTGTCATTTCAGATTCCGTCACTTTTAAAGAATAATTCATATTACTGCCGAAAAATAGATACCAATTATACTGATCTATAATATTATATGATTCACTCCATTTTATGTCATTTTACTCACATACGTCTCCTTAATATTTTCACGATTCTAGGCGTCTACATTTTCTGTGGATTTATCGTGGACAGCTCCATCATTTCGTGTCCCGCTAGAAATTTGCAATTTTGTTATACCGCCTGCAATGTCCTCTACAGAATTTCCTATTATACGTCCTGAGCTGCTCAGGAATCGGAAATTGGCCTGCCTTTTACAAGTTTCTATACCCGAACGAGAACGACTGACAGGTGAATTGCTTCTTTATTTTTGTATCAATTTAAAAGAAAAAAGTTCCAAAAAAATGTTCCGTATCGGAACCCCTAAAATAAGAATTTTGCTCGAGTGTAATGTATCACCCGTGTTACCTTTGATGAAATTATTTGATTTTCGTTTCAAATTCCAAAGGTCAACAGTCTTAATTTGCATTTAAAAACTTTTTGGTTAGCCGATATTTCCACTTAGTAAGCGGCTATAGCTATTTTTACTTGATAATTTTTAGCACGCTGAAATTGTTCCAATCATTTTTAGGATGTGTCAGCACGAACACAATCGACAGTGTGAAACAATTTTTCCAGACCCATGCAAATGGAAATAAACAAGAAACGGCTGCTGCTCTTTACTATATGGGTAAACAGGAAATATCAATGAAAAACGTAGCCGATGCTGTAGAAGCATTGATTGGAACTTACCTACAGGCAAGTTATGGTTTCATTACTATTATTATTCAACTAAGGTTTGGGCCTCTGAGAGATCGAGTGGTTTGCAAAAAGTATGCATATGATACCAAAAAAAAAAAAAATAGGAATTTGGTCTTCTCGCTAGACATTGTGAAGCACTGACTGTAGAAAGGGACCTGAATGCTTACATGCTCAAGCCAATGTACTGCATTCGTTTCTATTACTATCGCAGGGATAAGGATCAAACATGAAATCAATTTTTTTATTGGCTCCCTTTTAACCTTTACGAGCAACACTTTTCACAAATGCTCGAACAGAGCAGAGCTGAAGCCTAAGTGGACTGAGGGCGATGACTATGTAAGGAAAGTCGTTTGCGCCCCCAAAGGAAAATTCTTAATTTAGAATGGTGGGGAGAGGGGTTCGCTCAGCTCCCGAGGAATTTGATGATAATTTACCCCAACTATGGCCCTGATGCAAAGAATACAACGCATTACCATAATACTGCATGCAAAGTTGGAGAAGAAAAGGAGAAATTTAATTTAAGAAATGAGCATTCGTACTAAAACTGCAATAGTAGGTACGGAAATCAATTAGATTATATTTATCTTTTGATATTCGATAGAAATGTGGTATTCACGGAGCCTTCCAGGTGGCTAAATATTTTGGCATAATTGAAGATGAAAATTATCCAACGCTTTTGGCCAGTAGAGTACCATCCGCAGTGTCACCGAATAAAATAAAAAGAATGCTACCAGATTATAATCGCATTGAAAGGCTTCTGCAGTACGAGTTCCAAGACAAAGCACTTCTGTTGGAAGTTTTCACTCACCCCTCTTGCCTCACCAACACGCTCACTGGTTGTTACCAACGTTTGGAATTCATTGGCGACGCTGTTTTAGGTAGGTAACTAATATTCATTACTTATTGATTCGAGTGAATTTTTTCATAGTAAGTCGATACCTGCGGTTAGTGGGTAGTCTATAGAAAAAATTGTGAAATTAAAAAAAAAAAAAAGAGTAAAAAACTTTTGAAGCTGCACGTTTAAAACAATTTTTACTTTACCCATGAAAATGTAAACTGATTTCCATCTCTTTTTTATTTTTCTCAAACAAATATTCCAATGAAGTTCTCATTTTTCTCCACAAAGGTCGCATAAAATCGAGGTCATTTACGAATTCTTTCAGACTTTCTAATTACGTCGTACATTTATGAATATTGTGGCCAACTGTCTCCGGGTCAGATATCTGATCTTAGATCGGCACTAGTGAACAACCACATTTTTGGGGCGTTGGTCGTGAGATTGGGTCTGCACGAATTCCTCGTGGATCCCGCGGAATCGGTGAAAAATGAAATCGCCACCTTCGCCAAGTACCAACGAAAGGAAAATTACGCCATTTATGGCAACGAGGTAAAACGATTTTCTTCACTTAAATAACTAACTATCGTCGTCTACACTAACCTTGTAATAATTATACAAGTTTTTAGAAATGAAATGATAAATTAAGTTAATAAACATTTTTTAGGTAAAAAATACGTTTTTATTCCTTCAAGCGCACTCCAGTTTGTTACACAAACTCTAATCTCTGTTCTGTATTAGAGTTTTGAATATAAAAGCATCGGTGTTTTAATGAAAAATAGTTTTTCACAAAATTGGGGAATCTTTTCTACTACTTCAAACCGGTTTTTTTCATATTAAATTAAACTTTATAGGAATAACAAGCCAAGTTCTTTAGCAAAAACACAGAAATTTGTTTGGTGTGTTGATTTAGGACACATGTGCGAGTCAATCAGTTTAGGGGTTCGTCTTTGAGGAGTCTGGAAGGAGTTATTTATAGAAAGCTCTGTTGGACGAACTTCCAAATCAATGACAATGCCCTTCTTTAAAAATCTACTTCTCCAGCGAGGTTTACTGAGCTGGAGTTCCCCTACCCCTAGTATTGCTATATTAGTTTTAAAACTCTTCTTTCTCTCCTTAACATTTCTTTGCAGTTCGTTGCTCGTTAAAATTTTCACAACTTCTTTCCACAATATTACCTTCTAACCTCTTTCAACTCTTTCGTCCAGTTCAATTGTTCTGTGCACCAATAGCACCAACTATATTCTATAATTTGAAATGATAATGTTCACATCTTGTACTCTCGTTTCAGCTGATGGTGGAAGTGAAAGCGACGAACAGGGTCATACTCGCCGAAGAAGTCCGAGTGCCAAAAGTTTTAGCAGATGTCTTTGAGGCATTAGCTGGCGCTATTTTCATCGACAGTGGATACAATTTAAAGCGTCTATGGAAAATATACTATAATATTATGAAAACCGAAATCAGTAAGTCATTGTTTTATTTACCGAGTTTCTATACACGTGACGTGGAATAGATTTTTCAATGTGCGCGCAAATTTCAACGCAAAATAAAGAAAAAATAGGTCTATATAGTTGCTAGAAATGCTCTGAATTCACAAAAAAATTATAACCGAACTTTTTATGACTTGATTAAGTGTATAAATGAAGAGTCTTTTACAAAGAGGAGACAAGTCACATTTCTTGATCAAATTTAAAAATTATCTATTACCAATAAAAATGTTTCAAATGAAACTTTTATCAAACATTCGGGAAATGTGCAGAACTTTGTATTCCTTTTTTGCAAAAAAATAAAAAAAACTAATCTTTTATTTTCATATTTTTCATTTTATTAAATTGAAAATCATATCTTTCCAAACTAATTACTTACCTATTACTTTCAATAATTTCTACTCCCTGGTTTCTCTTTCATTTCTCTAATAATATTTACTATTTGAGCTTTACACCCTTTGACTTTGTTGCATGGAAACTAAAAATGTTTATATCCATCGTTCTACAACTTATAGTGTTCAATCGTTTGTGATTCTTTTCGAATAAGATCGCCTATTTTATCAACACTCATCCTTTGATTTTAGCGCAATTCAGTAAGGACATCCCAATAAATCCAGTTAGAGCGTTGTATGAGATGGATGGGAAAGTCGTATTCGAGCAGTAAGTACACTATAAGTATCAATTAAGTATCAATTAAAAAAGAGACCCGGTCTCATAGAAAGGGAGTCTCACCACTTTGAGACATTTCGATCATTATCGGTGAGACGAAAGCAATATTTTCAATCAATGTACCATAGGTAGTTCTAGTTCAAGTATACTCAGCTAATTTTTCCTGCCACTTTCACGTATTTTTTGAAAAATGAACAAACCAAACCCAGAGGCAATGCTGATTTTCAATTCTTATTTTTGATCCAATCAGTATTATTTTCGGGATTTTTGCAACTTAGGTTTCTATATTATGGGCAAACTAATCGCTGTTGATGAAAATTAATCCAAAAGTGTAGGAATTAATTTTGAAAAAGCTGAAAAATTGAAAGGAACGGTACCTATAATAAAAACAAATGATCAATGGCGCAACTCAGAGGAAGCTAAAAAAACTGAAGCCCTTCTTTGGTTATAATTTCACGACTCAGCCCTTGCCTTGAAAAATTCTAGAGTATGCTATGGGCCATTGCAATTAGTTGTTTATTTGTCCAAAAAATACAAATGCTAAATTTTTTTTTTTCATTGGTAGCTATAGTACGTCACCTTATGCCACCACTGACTATGGTTATTTCTTACAACAGCCCCTTCCATTTTAAATACTCTCTTGTGCCGATTTAGGCAATAACCGCGATAAAATATATCTATGTTTCTCTTTGTTTATCTAGCATTGGAAAAGCCCTCGGTGACGAAGTAATAAAGGTAATAGTAAACCTTGATGGCACAAAAAAAGAATTTATTGGCAAGGGTAATAACACTGTTCGTGCCAAACGAGCTGGTGCCAAACTGGCTCTCAAAAAACTAGGTTATACTAAGTTTGTTATTTGATTTGATTTGAGTTGATTTTTTATTTTTTAAATTGTGATGTGATCTATGAAAAGGTACATACTTCAAGGGTGTACACTACCTTTGTTATGAAGTCAATATGAACATCTGAAAAACTGCTTGAAAATGTTGAATACGTGGCAACGTAACATATAGACAATTTCGTCGACAGCTGTGTTGCAGATTTGCGTTTTTGTAGCCAAAATAACAATTTTTATGGAGTGTTCAGCTCAGAAGTGCGCTCACGATTTACAATTTTTTTCATTCAGTTTTGCATCAGATTTGCTGAGATTTTCATACGTTATCCTCAGAGATATTTTCTATGCCCAGCCGAAGCTCTTTTTACAATTTAATTTTTACCCACCTTTTTCTAGAGCTCCAAAAAAGAAGTTTCTCAAGGCCCTCAAAAAGAACCTTACAATTTTTAAAATCGAAAAAAAAAAAAAGGCTTCATCCGGGTAGAGAAAATATTTATATTCGAGGGTAATATATCCAATGTCCAGTAAATTCGGTGCAAAACTAACTAAAAAAAAAAAGTAAATCGTGAACCACTCGAGAAAAATATGTAAAGGCAGTAACTACACCCAATTGTTCAAGAAACGTCAAAAATAATAATCAAGTCATAAAGAAAAAAATCACGTTTTCATGTTGTATTTCAACATTTTCAGAAGGAACGCATTTCTTCGAATTTTGATAGTTTCTTTCAGCTTTGATGGCTTCTGATAGGGAAAGTACTAAACCAATTGGGCTGAAATTGATATGGTGAGGCGAATAGAAGCTTTTAAAATAAACTATTCAAGTTTCAAGCCAATTCTGTTGATTGGTATTTTTAAAAAACCTGTTGATTGGTATTTTTAAAAAGCGCTTTTCACAACGTGAATTTTTCTTTGATACTAACCAGCAGGTTTCCAAAAGAAATTCAACTTTCAACTTTTTTGCATAGTTCAAAAACATGAAATTCCAATAATTTATCAAGACCTTTTTAATTCCATTCGAAAACGTGCTTTTCTAGTGGAGCTTGCTATGCTAGAATTTTTTTTCTTTACCTTTGATTTTGTTTCTTTTTTTTTTTGGAATAATTATTATTCATCAGTTAGTTATATCTTAATTCAAATTCTACCAGATAAATTTTGTAAAAAATTTCAGGGTACATTTTTTTTTCTCATTTGTATAAGGAAAATTTCATTAAAATCAATTCAGCGTTTATTTTTAAAAAAAAATTTAAAAATAATTTAAAATTCAAACGCGATTTTCTTAAAAGTGAACTTTTCACATTTGAAAATTCAAATTGTTTTATCGTAATCAATTTTCAACTGATTGTTTTTTTTTTTTTTTTTTTTGGTAAAATGGTCTCAAAAAATTTCTCTATCAAAAGCAATCACCAGCTGTAAAATTAATTTTCCGGCTCAAGGTACCAATTGATGGATCACATCACATTTACATTTTCAATGTTCCATGTAAAGCCCCTGCATTTCCACGATCGATCTACAGCGAGTGTGTTGAGTGTCAAGTTGTGGCGGTAATAACTAAGTCTCTTTTGATTACAAATATTTTAAACTGAAGCCCAGATGTACGAACCAGACAAGTCTACTATTTATAATTTTTTCAGAAATAGTTATGTGCTCAACTTTTCAATATGTAAAGTCGTGCGTATATCTATGTATTATTCAAAGACGATACTGATTCAAGAAGAAACCGTATAGTTCAATCATAAATTCTTAGATCTACCTATATCTCATGGACATAACTTCATTTTAAATAGGTCGATAAGACACTTATTCACCGTCTAACTTTAAAATAAAAAAATCAAACTTGTCTCGTTTTTTCATTCGGGGCCTCAGAAGTTGAATTTGGAAGAGTATTGTTTCAATCATTACAGAGGTTAGTCTTCATATGAAAAACCGTTTAGTGTTGCATCAGAACTTTGAGTTTCGAAGTTTAGTTATCTTAATTATGGTCACAGTTATCTGCGTATTTAGAATCTCAGAAATATTTATATATGATTCATTACTTTTTTTTTCTATTACCACGGGCGTGAATACTACAGCCGAACAATAGAAATACACTATTATGGGTAACTAATAATACTTGAAATTTACTTTCCTACTTAAGAGAAAAATGAATTATTGATACACTTTTGCGTTATATGGTTCTCATTAGCCGAAAATGTAAGTTCAACTAGACTGCACTGAAAAAATGGCAAGTTAAGCATTTTTTAATGCGATACAACATTTTCATTTTTATTTAGTTTTGGTTAATGACACAGATATGCCGATAAAAACGAATTGTACCAAGTAGAAGTAAGAAATGTGGCCTCCTTTTTTATAATAAATTTTGATTATTGTTCCTCAAAAGAAATGGAAAGTTCCTAAAAAAAAGTTGGTGTTTTTAATCTGCTTTTTTTTTCAACTGAAAAAATACTCTTCAGTTTAAATATAGATTTTAATATAAGGCTTTTTTTTTTTTAAATAATTTTCTTAATAACAAACTCAATAATATTCACACACCTGAGTAAATACGAAGCAGAATTTTAATTTTTTTTAAAGGAGATTATTCGTTGGTAATTATAGAGGTAATGAGTAAAATAACTTGAAGACATGATAATTAGGTATAGTTTGTAGTTTTAAATCGTGCTCGTACAGGTGGAGTGTTGGTAACAGAAATGATTTGTTACTATTACTCGTATCTATTAAATGTTGTTAAAATTTTTATTTTTAATGAGTTTTTGTAATATCTCTAAGTAATACATTACGTATTAACATTCCTATTGAATTTTCGTTTCGTTTTTACTTGTTGATCCAATATTTTAATAAAATATTTCTATCAACGCCAATCTTTTGTTATTATTCACCTATTTATATTTTTCTCGTTTTAAAACAGACAGAGGAGCAAAATGAAGAAGTGAATATTTCCTAAAAATAAAAAATTAAACGTTCGTACAGCCAATCACACTAGAACTACTCCTCTATTAATTCAACAAAAGTTGACGCAATGCATTGTTCAACGTTTAAGATGCACCTTAATTTTTCTGAAAAAACTATGTGGCGAGTATAACAGAGTGAGCATCTTTATTTTGAACGAAGTAATTTATCTTGTCATCTTGTAACACCAATTGACGTTCATCCAATGGACAAAAAACAACAGCTTATGATGGCCGAAATAAAAATGGAAAATTCGAAAATGTCATTAGATTAATGCGATTACCTGATTTCGTCATCTTAGCAGCAACAGATTCTGGAACACCCACTAGCCACTGCAACGACTGCATTCAGCATTTCAAGCGCGATCATTACGTCCAAAGATAAGATCACTCACATATCACCGTTAGTGGTTAGAATTTAGTAACTTAAGAGGAGCATTTATCATCGAATTATAACGATACACATTTCACTTTCACGGGCAGGGAACACGTTAAAATCGACGCACCTCGATGGTGTGTGACAGTATTTTCGAACGAACCGAACATGCATAAGCTCATCGACTGATTGACACGAGATAATGGCGGCATGATACATACACAAGTCCGACTTCAGAAACACAACCGAATACTGACTTCATCATTGAGAAACACAAAATCAAATGAAAATTGCTCGACCACGCTGACTGTTTTGATGAATCATGAAAAATGAATTTGAATTACCAAGTAAACTAATCGATCTTACAAATGCTCGATTTATCACCATTGAAAAACTGAAATATGGCTACTTTTCCAAAAATTTGAACAATTAATTCATTGATACATTTCACTTATCACAAAATTTACGCGAGAACTACAAAGGCAATTTCGACATTCCACGAACTAACGAATAACGTAACTGAAGTGAGGCATCGAGACCGAATTCGAAATTTGGACGCTGACGATTCAGATTTATTTGTTTTCAGTAGTGGATGAGATTGACAGGGATTGAAAAGCTATTATGAGAATTTTGAGATCAGTGTTGCCATGAATAGAATATCAAAATCTTATTTCGAGGTGAAACAACTTTATTTGTTCGAAAATAAATTATTAAGTAAGTACTCTTTGAAAATGCAAAAATGAAAATTAAGTTTCAAAAATACATTCAACTGATTCAACTCACACACGTATGGTGAAACGTCAGTTATCGTTGTCGGTTCCTAAGCTTAACCTCTCTTCAGAAAATTTTCATTATGCGTTTTTACTTCATTAGTCATAAAAAGTAAGAACGATGAGCAAGCATGCCAGGTTGGTGAATCAACCGATCTGAAGATGCATTTTACTTTTCAACTTTCAAGTTTTTTCTTCGCATTCGCAACTTCATTTTACGTAGTACATAGAAACACCGTGTTTTGTGTCTTATCGGGTTTGAAAAGGTGTGCTCGATGATTGCAGCATTGTTACAGCGTTTATCTAATAAATTTAGTCATCCTGTTTCTTTTCATTATTTTTCTGACGACGAATCCCAAAAAAAAGTTCGAGATCAAAGATTAGATTCTTATTTTTTTATTTTAGATCATACTGAAGGTTCTAAAATTATTTTTTAAAGCTGTTATTAATTACCTAGATCAGCTAGAAATGAAATCAGAGGTTCCATTTTTTCTGTAAGTAATATAAATCAAATAGTTGGAAAAATTTAGTCCCTAATTTATCTCACAATCACACAAGTTCTCAAATTGAAATTTACTCAGTATGTAGTAAAATAACGCTAATGATGGAATCCATCATGCATATTTTTATTCCTTATAGTAAGAAACTTCTTTTCGTTTCCTACTAAAATTACAGGTAACTTTTTCAAATCTCATGACAGGAAAATACAATTAATATAAGTATTTGTATATACTTATTGAAAATGGCAAAGTCAAGTCAAATTTAATTTCTGCAACAAAAAAAATAATGAATTTAGCTAATACTCAACACTGTAAATAAAGTGTAGTAAAATACATGATCATAGCACACGTAGAAAAATTGAAAATAGCGATATGCAGGACCATTCCAATTATCCGATAAGAAGGAAATTTTCCTTCCCTTAATGCCCCTCTTAAAGTTGAATGCAGAAAACGAAAAATATAGTTATATTTTATCAAAGTATAACAGGTAGTTGAAAGAACAGGTAGAAAAATTATGTAAGAAATTATTTACATTAAAAAATACCGCGAATAACAATAATTAAAATCGAGAAAAGAAAACAATGAAGTGAAAGAAGGAGCAAACGGTACGACTTCGTTTCCACTGGGGGATTATTTTATTGAAAAAAGAAGAAGAAAAAAATACCAACTTTGACGAAGCAACAAGCCTGAAACCGTAACAGAATCTCTTCCTTTGATGTAGGTAATACGAAAATATTCGCATCGACAGCACCGTAAAATGAAACTACGTGAAAATGAAAAAAAGAGGAATTTTCCTTCAAGTTCATTTTTTTCGATAAATTTGAAGAGACAAGGACCACGGTGAAGAGATGATAGGATAGGAGGGTGAAGAGAAAGATTAATAAATGAACGATACGAAATGTACGTCTTCGTAAAATGGATGCAGCGTAACAAAAATAATTTGAAAAATGTCATTTAAACGTCGTATTTAGGAATATAATGTACCTATGTGGAATTGAAATATCAACTTTATGTTTTTATGATTTTCAAAGAGAAATCCTACGCCTGCCCGTCTATAATCATTTTGTTAAAACCCCTTTTTTGTTTCTTTACCGAAGTTTCATTTATCAGTATTTTACCATGGCGAGGGTTATTCTACAATAAACACGAATTACATTTTTTCGCAATCACTGAAATAGACTTTCATAATATCAAAAGAATGCAGGCATTCTACCACATGGAGATTATTTGGCAGATAAACATTTAGTTAAGTCTTAGCTATTTTTTAATTTTGCTGTAATACTGATTTCTGGCTGAAATAAAATTGGAAATCCTATCCCTTTACCAGTTTAGCCCAAATGACGATGAAAAAGCTTGTTGAAATTATCATATGGGTACCTATAGTATTGAAAACAGAGCTGGAGACAGCCATGAACACTGATATTTAGACCATTTAGGGTTCATTTTACTCAGATAAGAGGAGGTGCAAAATACTTCTACTAGGTACATGGATCAGACAGAACAAGTTATGCTCTACAATACTAGAACAAGGAAAATTACTCCAACTCTCGCGGTTGGTACGATATCAAGTCGGATAACATTCGATAGGAATATCAACATTCTAATAAAACCACTCATATTGATTTCATTATTGTATCACTCACAGAATCATACAGGTCTGCAGTCTGCGATAAAGAAAACTTCGAAGATATTTTTCATACAACTGCTCACTTCTACCTCAATGCCCTTCTTCTACCCAGCACCTCAGTATCGAACTAACACCAATCCACTCGTGAAAGCAGTGCTAAACTCAACAATGACGAGTTTACAGATTTTCTAGTCGCTCATAACGAGCTAATAAATCAACGATATGAGAGCGATCACACCATTTCCCAGTTTTCCACGAAGAAAATGAAAATTCTGGTAACGTTTTACCGGCGCAGAACACGAAAGATATGGCTATAAAAGACCGAGGCACATATGTGCAGAGAATACGTGACCGGGTCAACCACACGGTATGTCACTCCCTCCCCCTCCCCCCATCCCTTAGTAGCCCACAAAACGAACATACAGCTCGTAAAAACATCACAGAGTGTGCAGATTTTCGCAATTTTTAAATTTCGAATCCTCCAGACCGAAGATCCACGTAAACATTTGTCTGGCTTTCATGCTGGCTCGCATTACGCCCCGACTCTTGTACCAGTGGTGAGTGTGACTGCCGCTGCCCCCTCCACCGCCCAACTCCTGCTCCACGTGCTTCTTCTTCAGCCGTATCTGGGTGAGTATGCCGACCAGCAGCTCGTCCACGTTATGATTAATGCCGACGGATATTTCGATGTACTTTACCCGGAATGTGCAGGCCAAACATTTGCCATCTGCAAGCAAGCAAAATAACGTTATAACATTAAAACGAAATGCGAAAACGTCAAAATAATGCTCTGCTTCAAAATTGAAATAAGAGAAAAAAAAAAGACCTTTTCCTATTATAAGAATAAGAATAAAACAAATTACTCCGTACAGTTTGTACTAGAAACACTTAGGGCGAGAAGTGAAGGAGAAAATGAGAAAAAAAAAGATATAAATAACAAGGGACATATATATATATATACTCGCACGAATAATGGAAAGACGAGTATTTTATTAAATATCATGACAGGGCGTTTTATCCGTCTCGCTTTTTTCCCCCTTATTTGTGCCAGTAAGATAAATTTGAGATTGTCCACGATCGTGTGAACTATCACAGATACGTTTTACACTAAAGCATTCCTTCACAGGGTTATACACATACATACGTAATACTATGTTACGAATTTCAACCCAATTGTCCAAGAAAAAAATGCTCAGTTTATTGCCGAAGAGCTGCAGTGGTGGAACGAAGGAGTGGCCAACGGAGTCGAGGGCCCCCCAAATATTTTCCACAGTAAATTAAAATCCGGTAAAACGAATAAAATTATGAACCGAAAAAGAAGATACAATTAACTTCACAGTACCAATTTTGTGGATTTTTTCCCCCAATTTTTCATCCCCCCGACATATTGCTTTCAGAATTTACTTCTTCTATGATGTCACTTTGAGGTCATAAGACACAATAATAAGGTTCATTAAGCCATCTGCTCGGATTTAAATGATGATATGGTTCTCGACATGCGCACACCACTGGCGGAAATAGGGGGGGGCTTGGGGGGGCTAAGCCCCTTAAAATTAAAATTAGCCCCCCCAAAAATTTTTGAAAAAAATTTTATTTACGATTTTTTTAGATTTATTCGGGGAGGGGGGAGGTAGGACCGTGTGAAAATTTTTTACAAACAAACATACGTACAAACGACTAATCTTCATCGGGGCTACAGCCCCCCAAAATCCCGGGTCTATTTCCGCCAGTGGCACACCTGACTGCGCAGTAGATATCGAATCGCTTTATCCACATTAAAAACACCGATCTGTCAAGAAATAATAGCCTGCTAGTTGCTGGCTATCCAGCACTATTTATGGTTTAAAGGCACGGGATAGAAGAAAACGAATACAACGTAAACAGTGGATAAATGATACGAAAAATGTCTACGCTACATCATCAGCCGATGTCACAAAAGACGAGTACTCCAATCAGTCAACTCGCACTCGAGCATTATCAAATCAAATGAGACGTTGATAAATGTATTCGAGAATCAGATACGTAGCGCAAAATATTATTAGACGTGAAATGATTCTGGGTGGCGAAAAAGTAGCTTCTACGAAACAACTGAATCCATCATCACGTCGATAAAACTTGCAGGTTTGAATTCCTCCATTCTCACTTTCGACCCGTTTCTCGCCAACTTGAAGTCCGAAGGGGTTAAATCAACTTCTGGGACGTAATTATCCTAGTTTTATTTTTCTAATTGACTTTTTTTTTCTTTCTTCAATATAAAGTTGAGATTTGGTATCAATTTATATTTTTTTAAATGCAGCCTTCCTCATTCGTCGCCTTACCCATTATAATGCTCGTAATGGTTCCAGATCACTTTCCCCCAAAAAATTTACATCTGAAAATTTTGTACCCAAATTTTTTCCGCTAATGCACTTTGACTGAATTTTATTTTGAGTAAAAAATGCTTTATTAAAAATGGGAATAACTTTAAATGAAAAGTATTGCATATTCTTGTAAGCCAATTTTTTGTAAACAATTTTAAACCAACTAATCCAACCAACCTTTTGTCTCCAGTAGTTTTCATGATGGTCAGTACCTATATGACGCATAACCGTAGCACTGATGCCAAAAAGCGTCCAATTACCCAACGGGTTCTCATGTGTAGATACCACCTAATTGAAAATGGGATAGTGTATACCTAGGTACTGAGATGTAAAAATTGAATACATTCGCCGTCTATGCAGTTCAGTGACTCCATAGTAGCGTAATAATCGGTGTGATCTGAATAAACGCATGCTAAGTGCTCACTCACCTTGAGGAGAAACAGTTCGACTTCGAGCCAAATCGATTTTATTGCCAACGAGTATAGCTGGTCGCGTACTCAGCACATTCGCATCTTGCAGTCTGCTCAGCTCTAATTCTGCTTGCTGGAAGGTCGACTTATCCACAACCGAGTAGATAATTAGAAACGCGTCGAATGAGTGCTTTTTCTGGAACGCCTGCACAAACGATAAACAGAATCTCCATGAGACCAATTTTTTTTTTTAATATCTCTTCCTTTATATTTTTCCAATTATAAATTTCCTTAACGGTATAGCTTCTGCGGGGAAAAACGTGAAGAAAAACGCAAAAAAAAAAACAAAAATGCGTATCATCTAAATGGCCTCTTTAAAACCCTCTAAAATAGTAACACCTTTAACAGCTGCGGAAGATCGTCATTACATCGTCTTACAAGGGTACATATACAGTACAGCCGGTTAGTAGCGGGGTAAATACATTTTTAAGCTGCACGATCTGCACGTAGTAGAAGCGTGAGCCCGTGTGTATTTATTTATTTAAAAGCTCCAACGCGAACCACATATTAAATCGAGAGAGAGCAGAATGGAGAAGAATGCTTTTTCGCAACAAATATTTATTCGTTCTCGATGGTTTTGGTACGAAAATTTCAGTACGGAACTCGATGGATCGATAGGTTCGCGGAGGGGCAAGGGGTTAGGAGTCTAAGGGAAGGTATAATACTCGGAGGATTAATGGGTACGACAAACCGGAAATGCAAAGCTCCTACCTACACGAAATGTGCGAAAGTTTTGTAAAACTTCTAAAACTTGTCTTTTCTGCGACGAGAAGAGAGAGGAAAAGTGGAATTTAAAATTTTATTTAATCTCCCAGGAGCGCGGAACAAGAATAATACGATCGAGAACTGTTAAAAGCAGCAGTACCAACCGAACCTTGACCTCAAATATTCGTAACTCTGCGCTATTTCAGCTCGCTGCATAGATATAATACACAAAAGTAAAATTCAATTCTCGGAAGCTGAATACAATTCGCATGGAATGCCGGCCGCTGCTGAGGAGCATCTGAGACTTCCTCTTTCATTCCTGCGTGCAGATCAGTTCACGGAGAAAGTCAATTTCAATGGTTCAATCGTGTAAAAAGCCAAACAGGTAGTATTCTACATTGCTTTAAACTAATGTCGAAAAAGAAGCTATACCTTTCTCTACAGCGAATTAAAAAGCGACCGATGCTCCCCTGAGGCAGGTGCGTTATTAAACAGCCAATTTGAGAACTAATAACATACCCTTTCAATCAGCAAGAATATACTTGAAAAGTTATAAGTGGCCTTCGTTTCCTCCACTGCACCCTCTCACAACTGAAAATTAGATACTTGGGCTACTGATTTTCACCGAAATTTAGGTATGCGAGATTAAACTGCCCTATTTAGGCGATATAATAATTACACCCTTCCACTACCTATGATCGTCATCATACTTTGGCCGTCTATTTGTCGAGTTATACCGAATGTTTATAGCTTTTTCGCTCTAATCCACTTATTCGACGACGGATACAGGCAATTATAAAATTGTGCGGATTTTCAACTCGCTAATGAATCAATATTGCGGTGGGCGTGGGGGGAGGGGGGCTACGTAAATGGACGATAAAAGGTGCCTAAGCTAACGACAACGACGGCCGATATAAATCAGACAGCATCTCTCGCAGCCGAAAGGTTTCCTCGACGAAATGGCTTCAAATTAATCCTGGAGGGGAGGAGGAGGGGGGGGGAGGGCGAGCGAGCCTTTCGAAAGTAAAGGCCGGCCGCGAAAATTTCATTAATGTTATTCCGTCGTCGCACATCGCATAGACCGTGTCCGACCATAATGACACGAGTTTCTTTGGCCGGTCACAAAATTACTGGGCCCAAATCGACGACCGAAATTATCGCTATACTACTAAATGTAAGATTAATGGAGAAAAGCAACCCGTCTATGTGTATACAGCGAGCTCGCGTAGATAGACGGATCCAAAATTACACTCGCGTGAATCGAGGAAAGTCTATATAGAATGCTAGAGAAATGAGAGCACTTGAAAAAGTTACGCGTTTCATAAGGTCTACACCATCATCGTTAAGAATTTTTTTGAAATTGCTATATATTCTTCGTTGCGCCTTTTATAGCCGCAGAGAACCGAACTACCCCGAAAATGAAATTTTTATAAAAACTCTAATGAGACTCACAGTGGTGGAAGTAGCTTTTTTTTTAGGGCGACGGGGGCTAAGAAAAATTGGAACAAATGTTAACGTTCGAAAAATCTATGCTCAAGTTAATTTTTTCTACTTTTTCTATAGTTTTCTCATTCTGCGAGTCATTTTTAGTTTATTTTAGAAACATTTTTTAAGCAAAATTTTTTTTAATGGGGACCATCGCCTTCCCTTACCCGATGGGCAAAAAATGAGAAAATGATCCGGAAAATGAGAATTCTATCCGTTGTCAGTCCGTTTTTATTTTCGACCATCGGATCTGAAAATTTGCAGATATTTTTGTCATCTTGATTATTTTTCCAAATCCGTTTGTAAAACGGATTTCCTGATTATAATCAGTGATAATTTTTGGGCAATTTTTCTAAATCCGTTTGTGAAACGGTTTCACGGATTATAACCCGGGCCAACAAATATCATATAACAGCCTTCACGGAAAATAATCCGGACTCATTTCCGGCAAGACTAATTACAATCCGTTCGAAATCCGTTTTAGAAGTCGGAAAACAGGAAAATTTCGGGTTATAATCCAGAAACGGATTATAACCCGGAATAAAACGGATCCGTTTTCAAAATATTTTGCCCATAGGGATAGTTTCGCCACTGTGAGCCTGACATTGGTAAATTGATCGGCGCCGTAGTTTATATTATTTTCGAAGTGGTGCTTTCAATTTTTTAGAGTTTTTTCACGCCAAAATGATGGGATCCGAGTCCATTCCTGCCAAATCAGTGCACCACCAAGCATCTTCCATTTTATGAGACTTAGCAGGTTTTGAACCACGTGGGTCTATCGAAACTTAACCCTAATACATGCGCAAACAAAATTTCAAAATTCAGTATTACTTACCCTGGAACTTTTCAACTCGTGGAAGCATAATTCGGATTCTTCTCCGTTCAACATGATGGAAACTGTTTGCTGAGAAGGCCCTTCTGTAACCAAAAGTTCGAACAAAACGATAAGTAAACACAAGAATGGAGGGAGGAAAATCGAAGAAAACCTAGAAATTGCTATGGTTCATTTTCGACGCTACTCGAGAAATATCATTTTCAAGGTGGCACCAGGGCAGGCTATAAAAAAAAAAGCAACTCCTCGACGAACAAATTGAAATAAAAAAGTAAACATCGTTTGATCGCAAGACATCGGGCAGAAACGTGCAAAAAAGTAAACATTAACCCAATCGTAACCCCGAGCAAACCCCTCGTAAGCCACTTCTATAATAAACGATTTACGGCGACGAATGCTCAATTAAAGTAAGAGAAAGGGGAGGGTGGGGGGACGAAACTAAACCGAAACCGCAGCGAAAATTCCACAAAAACAAACCACCAAATTTTCAAAGTTACTGTAATAAAATTATAAAAGACGAAAAATCTCGAAATTTTCTAATTCTATTGACTTCTTTCTGATTTTGTTTCTTTTGCTGTGCCACACGATAAAGGCCTAAAGACAGCGCAATACGGACGTAAATAAGAAGTAAAACTGTGGGACAGTTTCGGATAAGTGTATGTACAAACGAGCACACGCGAAAAAGTAAACGAAGCATTCTAGCTGCGGGCATAAAAAATTGCTGGAAGGGATGAAGGGACCACGTACTGCGGTACGTTTGTGTACAAAAAAGTTGGCCGAATGGTGGACGGGAGGGCGAGGAGGAGACGAGGACTATTCATTTCAGAAAAATGCTACGAAGGATCAGCTTAGCTGTATCCGAAATGCGGGACATGTGTCATCGCGCAATTATCGAGCGAAGGACTCCATCAAAGGAACTATTCGAGTGGAAATGCACGCGGCCGTAGTATTGGTGCGAGTAACATTTTTACAGATATATGTGTCGGTACTCTTATCATAGTCTCTTATAAGCCTATAATTACGATTTCAGAAGCCATTTTTTGAAAATTCGGTTTCAGATTTCGGCTAGATCTGATCGAAAGAATGTAGCCAATCGAGTATTGGAAAAAGAAAGAGTAATATACCTACCTACCTACACAGGGGTGCTGTGAAGGCATGATCTTGAGGAGCAACTCCTCCTTGACGATTCTGGGGGGGCCCATTTTTTTTTCAAATTTAGAAAAGAATTTTAAAGATAATCGAATACCAAAAATTTTTTCTCGCGCCTTTGGGGGGGGGGGTTGTCATCATTCCTATTTGACCTGGAGGGGGGCACTCCTCGTAAGCCTTGGGGGATCACAGCACCCCTGTACCTGCATAATATTATGCTTTGAAACGTCTCCACAGCACTGACCATAGCAAGAAAGCAAATGAGATGAAGGAAGATCATGAAATGTTGTGTTTTTTTGCTGATAATTATATGTAACTAATTATACGCGACTTATCATGAAAGTTTTTTTTTTCTTTTTCTGTTTCATAATATTAACATTTAGTACTATAACTCGGCACCCAGTTACGACTAACATTATTTGATACATAATAATTAAAATACTGATGAGCGTAGCAGAAAAAGCTCACATACTCGTAGTTTCATACGAGTAAAAATAAAATAAGAAAATTGTAAGACTTAGTACCCAATCTCATTCACCAAAAAAAAAAAAAGCTTTAGCTGTCTTCACGAAGAGTCGTGAAGGCGAAGATAAATTCTCTTTTACACCAATTATAAAATAAAAATATTTGATAGATGTTTCTTGAGAAGATAATTTTTATGAAAGAATTCAACATAATATCACATAATATGTTACATTGTTCGAAGTTTTTCTTTAAATCTGAAGCATGATTATTATAATTTTTCATATTCTATACGATTCGAGCAAAGTTGAGCGAATTTTGAGAAAATTTGAGCGAACTGTGGGCGAATTTAAGCAAATTTTGAGCGAAGTTGAGCAAATGTGGAATGAATTTCCAACAAATTTGAGCGAATGGGAATTAATGGTGATAAATAAATGAATAAAAATAAATACTTAAATAAGAAAATAAATAGCTGTAGCCTTCACTGAAGTTTTGTGAAGGTAGGAGATAAATTCTCTAAAAGTAGACATGGTTATAAAGTAATGGAAAAGATACCAGTTTTTGGCACTACGGGAAATGGTATTTTCCCCCACCATTTGCATTCGCTCTTTTTTATACACTATAGGTAAAACCTGATATTTTTATTTTCCTTTGCTGCACTATTGATAATATTTTTACGTAGGTAGCCATTTACGAGTATATTTTTCTTTCATTCATTGATCAATTTTTCCATCTTTTTCCATTTGACTATAGATATTATGAAGGTGTGATCACACATTCGTCTATCCCCGCGGTGTTGTATACGTCGAGCAGTACTTTACTTCTTTCGAGCCCCACGAGTACAGCAAATATTAAGTGGATTACTGAAATTTATACCAAAGAAACTCATACGCGAGTACTTATCCACACATTCATGTATTTCCAATACTCGCCACATGCTACTCGGCGAGTACACAAATGCGTGGTTGCACCTTTAATATCCTTCATAAATGGATTTTAGTAGTGGTGTTAAAATTCGGTTAACTGATCCGGTTCTATCGGTTTTTAACTGGGAACGGTTCAGTTTTTTTTTGCTTCGGATTTTGCTCCTCCGTTTTTGTTTGCTCCGGTTTTTTTTTAGGTTAACCGGACTTTAACCGGTTAACCTGCAGTTGAAAATCCTATCGAGCTTCAAACACTGAATCAAACACTGAATTCAATTAACAGCTCAAAGGCATCAAAGGAAGCTCGATAGAATTTCCGACAACTTTAAATATAGTACTGAATAACAAAATTATAATTCTTCCAGTGATTTTTCATTTCATAATCTACAGAATCCAAAAATACCATCTCACATTTTCATAATTCTTTATTTATTTTATTATTATTATTCTGTCTCCCTCCGCGCGCATATACTTCTTTTGAACGCGAGAACACACAAACGACCAAACCAATAGGGCTGAAATTTGCATCAGAGGTCAATCTCAGCTAGATCTAGGTCTGATAGAAATTTCAAGTCAATTGGTTCAGTGGTTAAGGAGATATTAGTGAAAATTTAGTCAAAAATCAATGCTTTTGTTGTGGTTTATGACACCCCTGTACTATCAGTCGAAAACCTGCCTTTCTAGCGGGGCTTGCAGCACTAGAATTTCGGATTTTACGCGAAATTTTGAACTTTGTGGTTGGTTATTGCCTTGAGCAATTAATACACCTAAATGCTCCACCAGGTAAGTAGATAGCTTTTTTGGATGTTAAAAGGGACAGTTAACCGGTTAAGCTCCGGTTAACCTGAAAAAAAAACCGGAGCAAAAATAACCGGTGAAAAAAAAACTCCGCTCCTTTTTAAACGGTTAAAAACTGTACCGGTTTTAAAAAAAAAACTGAACCTTAACATCACTAGATTTTAGAAGCCCCCCTATGCTCGTGTATGAATTTTATGAGTACCAAATCAAAAATATTCATAGGGTAAGCGCGCAAATCGCAAACAGCTATTTCCATGGAAATTGTTAAATTCCAAGCAACTATCACTTTCAAGGAAGTTCAAATATAGAGCGTTCATAAATGATGGCAAGTTTTTTTTTACATTTCACATGGTGGGTATTTATCCTCAAAATGATTGGTGGATAACTTCGCACACGATGAATTTGATGATAAGTGATTGGCGAATGAAAAATGTCCTCCAGTGAGACATAAACAAAAGGAAGTCACGCGGTAATAATTAAATAATATTATCTCTTAGGAGGGTTTTTTTTTTTTTTTTCTGAACTTGCCCTATTTTAAAAGCGGAACCAAAATATATCTGACCTCAACACGCATATAATCAGCCCGAGTAAAAATATGCGACATACTTAATTATAACGTCAACAAACTTGTACCTGTTGAATATTATGGTTACGCCAAAGTTTCACGCGACAGAAATACAAGAAAAGGGTTGTGCGACAAATATCACGCCATTAAAATAAGCTCGTTTCATTTACTAAATTAAAGTTCAGTTGACGAGAACGCCAAATAATTAACGAATAACGTAGGCCTCGACGTCAACGATTCTGTCATCTCGTCAATGAAGCTTTTAGACGAAGTTTATTGTTAAAGAGTACGCATACAAGGTGGTTCTATTACAAGCATTCGATACATCGATGAGGTTCAGAAAAATGTCATTATGTCGCCCAAACTTTGTTACATTTTATATTCCACACAGGTAAATGTCTCGAGAATACTGACACAGTTTACCACGTGTTTATCCTGCACTGAGAAAAATTTCAATGGTAATTTTTACAACTTGGATAGGAAAATTGGGATAATTCAAGATTTGTAGCAAAAAATTAGGGCAAAAATAGTAAAATATGTTATATAGGTATAAGACAGTAAAAAATACTAAAAATATTAGAATATTTAGTAATTTTCACAACTGTGATGAGAAAAGTTTCTTTTCCATTTCTCTCAGTGTGCTCATTAAAATTATTCATCGTGTTTATAAACTAATTTTCATACAGGGTTTCTACAGGAGAATACGCAAAATTAATTAAAAATGCGATAACTTTCTATAGCCAATATTCTACGTGTATCTGGAGGGAAAGAGGTGCTTCCAAAAATTTTCCATTTCTCAAAAAAAATGAATAAGTATAAGCTTGATTTTTTTTACCGTTTTTTTTTTTTTTTTCATCTTCAAAATGGCAAACGACAAGTGTAGCGAAATTAAAAATGTAAAATTAGAAAGGACCAAACAAATTTCCCATTTTCTACGCATTTTTACAACTTTCACATTATTTATCATCAATTCTCAGTACATTCACATACACCTTTCGAAAATCGTAACCAAGTAATTTTTATACAATAGCAATTACAGTATTTTTAGAATGCACTTGCTTTTATCAACTTCATTCCCGATCTGAAAGCCACCAGAAGAATTTCAAATTCAAATTTTCCGTCTGGAGGAGGAAATTTTAGATAAAATTTTCCACATCTACATGAACGACTGAGGCGGTGGAGGGAAATTCGAATATTTTCAGACTTAAGCTCACAAAAACTAGCAGTGGGCTTCTGTTACTTTGAACAGAAAAAAAATGTTTTCATTCAAAAATGAAGTAAACAAAATATCTGCTGAAATCATGATACTAATACAATAATACTTTCGCAGCACCACCCATTTATAATGTCGTAATTCATTTGCAATGTTTCCGCCTGCATGTCACGACGGCGGCTAAAATATGCCAACCTTTGTGCGTGCACAGCGTGGAAAAAAGACTCCCTTCCGAATATCTATTTCGATCCTTTTCATTTTTGGAAAGTTATAATTCCCGGTCCTTTGATAGCGGTAAAAAAAAACACCGCATACTATCCCTCGTCATAAAATTCTGTAATTTGGGCATCTCTCTTTTGCCCGTCAGGTTGAAGATCAAATTTGGTAATTTGCAATTCGGATTTCAGTTTTGGCTCGTAGGTATATATTTGTGCGACCATTTGGAAAAAAAAACAAAAAAAACACCGAAACAAATTGTACTGGAATTCATCTATACCTGCACCAGCTGACTGCGGATTGCCATTTGAGCGGAAATTATGGCTGAAAATTGGGACGAAGCACGACGAAGCGGAGGGTATTTTGGTGAAATAAAGCGATATATATAGGTAGTGGGTTTCCCTAATTTGAAACTGCAAAATATGAACGAGTATTTCCACAAAATAAATTCAACCTCAGTTTCGTGTGAAGAGACGAATCAACGATGATATTTATTTTCATATTGATTATTGTTAGACCAAATTTTTGAAGCTTAAATTATAATTATCCAGGGAATGAAGATTTAAATTTATTTGTCACGTGCTTCGAAAGTAACTGATACTGGTATATGATACAGGAAAAGAATGATGGTACGGGGTTTCACAAAAATATGGAACCAACCCATTTGAAATACAAATTTCTGAGAAGAGCTACTCAAAAATATTGATTCCCATCCATTCGCGGATATATTTTCTCATGACTGATAAGGTTTTTAATTGCTCTAATTAATTTTTCTTCATTTTTTTGATAACGCTATTTAGAAGAGTATATGTACATATATGGGTAATATCATCTCCAAGTATAAAAAGGTGATAGTCCAAGTCCAAAGAAATTCAGATCTTGAAAAAAAAAAAAAAAACGTTTGAAACTGTGCCATAAGATTGCTACGTAAAACCTTAATTTTATTGGCTGCTGGATTTTCAGGCCAGCGATAACGAATTATGACTTTTATGATTATCAACAGGCCAAAAACCCATTACTCTCCTTATTGAAAATTTCAGACACACCACTTCTTACCACTTTGAAATGACGACCATAACTTCATTAATGTTGAAATCAACCATAAAATGCAAATTGATAAGCATTGCTTTAGTTATTCGTAACACTCAACAAGTACGAGTACTTTATTGAGTACCTTATTAGTTGCAAAAATTTTCACCCGGAAGAAACTCTTTGGTTAGGTTGTCTCGATTACATAAATTTTTTCGATGTAATATTGTTACAGTCTGGTAATTATTTTTATTGCATAAAGTTATCAATAAAACTGGGAAGTTGATAAACTTTTTCTCTGCTTCAAATCTACGCGTAATTATTAGAAATAATTATTATACGTATAATGATGAGGAAATTAAAAAACACAACATCGTCGCTGTTCATTGATTTTTTTCTCGGACCTTTGACATCCACTCTCCTCGATTCAATTACTTCATCCAGCCGGATGAAATTCAACCTTGGAAAATTTTCTCGTATTTTGTCAGCAGGAAAATGAATAAATCTTCAAAACGATGCGACATCTTCGCCGTTTCAAAATCTCTTCGCACCCCGCTCATCTTAGAAGAAATTTCTCTTCGACGCGACGAATCCTGAATTTCATTCGAGCTTTTCTCAACCGACAGGGAAGTTTTTTCTCTCCAAAAATTAATTTAAATTTCACCGACGAAAGTAGGTGCATACTATACGCTCGCAACAGAGCGTCGGTAGGGTATATAAATTTAGATCAAATTGAAAAGGCTAAGACGTTGTGGCGTTGTATTCAAATGGCATATAGAAAATCTACTGAGGTGAAAAACGTTAGTTGAGTGAATTTTCGAGTGGCGTATACGCATTTCAAAAGATACCATTTTCATATTCACCTTTATGTTTATCATTTTCACTTCACACAGCCCTTCCTCGCCTAACCTTTGGTAAAATAAATCACATTTTCATTCGTCGTTACCCACACAAGTGGGCACTTCTTCAACACTCTTCTCAAGTAGAAGTACTCGCTCCGGAGTGCGAAAATAATTTCGCAAATCTAAACCCTACTTTTCAAAGGTAAAGAAAAAAAAAACAGAATTCAACACCATATATATAACTTTCAATCACTTCGGCCTGCCTCATTAAATCACATTTTTATAACAAATTCAGTTTATATGTTTTCAGTTCATTTCCAACTGTCACAATGTCCTCAAAGCGCTACCATGTCATTTTTATTCCATAATTAGCGGTGAAACGAACGTTGATGAAGCCTGAACAAGGGCAGCAATTTTGTATTGTATTCAGGTCTCAAAAATTTTGGCATGCCAAATCCTTTTGTAATGAGATTTTTTTTTTAATAACGTAAATTGCGAAATTGTTCAACACAGCTTTTTCTAGACAGTGTCGATGTACAGAAATTCAAGTTAAAGAGGTCAGCTAGGTTAACATATCATATTACTGAGGTTTTCATGAAAATATTAAAGAAGATAGAAAATGTAGGAGTACATATAAATATATACAGTATGAATAATTGGAGGTACAATACCTTAAATGGTAGTAAAATTAATTTTATTTGACTTACACAGCTCCATAGACAGTGAAATTCAAGTTACATCGTTATTTTTCCTTCACTGAACTTCGGCTTATCAGTTGTAGAAGGTCAAACTCCAAGTTATGAATTCAAATTTCTATACGGGAGGCTCATGGGAATGCATGGAGAAACCGAAAAATCTTCGAATTATTTAGAGGTTTTTCATTTATCAAAGTTCGACTTGAAGAGGCTTGACTATACTTAATTTTTTTTTCCTCAAAACTGTAGAAGGTATACTCGCTGGTAAAGAAGAGCTCGGTTTCAATTCCTTCAAACGCACTTCTGGCATTCATATTCTTCATCAATTACGTCAATTGTTTCGAAACTTCACGAATCAAGAGCACGCGGAAGAATTCTTACGCCACCATAAACTTTTGCTTTAGTATTCTGGAGACAAGCTCTTTTCAATAACAAGACGAGAATGAAGTTTAACCTTATTACCAGCCTCCTGATAACAGCTTTAGCCTATTTTGAAACCAATACCCAATGAAAATCTCTCCGAGCTTCATTAATTATGCAGCAACCGAACGTCGAGATAATTAAATTAATTAAAAAGGAAAGAAAACGTACGTAAGGTACCTGCTGAAGACGACGAAGAACTAACCTGCTGAAACTTTGGCAAACTGATAAGCTGCACACAAAAGGCAAATGTAGCATATAATCGGCTGAAACTAATTACCAACTCATTAATTACTCGGATAATGCGATTACGAAGGTATGGTCTTAATGTAATGAAAATAAGTTAACAAGAAATAGAAAAGGGCCAAAATACGAGTTCGAAACTGATGAAAAGAAAGTAAAAACAAACCTTTGAAGGTACAAAATAAAAGAGAAGGAAATTCGTTGGTAAAAAAGTGAAAATAAGGCATAGGGACGTTGCTTAGAAAGAAAATCTCAGCCGTCTAGATTTTCGAGAAAAGAGAAACTGGCTACATGGGAATTTGAATTTTCGAGAAAAGAGAGGCTGGCTAAATGAGAATTAAAAATTTTTGACAACAAAATTGAAATTCCAGCCTGCTAAATGGGAATTTGCATTTTCGATGCCAAAATTGAAATTCCGGCTTACTAAATGGGAATTTGAATTTTCGACACCAAAATTAAAATTCCAGCTTGCTAAATGGGAATTTGAATTTTTGACACAAAAATGAAAATTCCAGCCTGCTAAATGAGAATTTGAATTTTTGACACCAAAATTAAAATTCCAGCCTGCTAAATGGGAATTTGCATTTTCGACACCAAAATTAAAATTCCGGCCTGCTAAATGGGAATTTGAAATTTTCAACACCGCTGGTCACATAGCTTCTTTGACCTTTCTCTCAAGTGAATCCGCATTTAAATGCAATCCGCTAGTGAACTATCATTCTCATCATTCGGGTGAGCCAATTTACTTCATACTTGGGAGCACTGACACGCAAAAGTGGCCTTTAATTCGAACCTCATTTTCGCACTCCGCTCAGTTTCCTCTTCCAAGTGTGTGCACGCATCAATCTTTGGAACATTGACAATACGCGTTAGAAAAAAAATATTAAAAAAACGCACGGGGTTCGGGGTTAAGGAGAAAGAAATCTACGGTAGTCACACAGTTGCACACTTTCAACTCAACCACTGCTCCATTTTTCTTCCTCCTTTCTAATAACAACAAAACGTACAAAATAAAACTGAAATTGGAGAGCAGCCACGATTTCACGTTTAGAATTTGGAGAATTGAAAAATGTGGAAAAACGGCACGGGTAAAATAAACTTACTTTTTTTTCTTCTCATTTAATTTGCAAACTTTTTTTTTTTCGAAAAATTATGGCCAAAATTCAAGATAACGCGAGACGAAAAGAAAGGCAGATTTGATGTTAGGAACGATAAAATATTAATTTTAAATTGTCGGGGTAAGTCCGTCTTTTTTTTCCTTTTTTTTTTTTTGAAGTGACACTACTGAATTTGTGTGCAAAACACTAGAATGAGCGAGCGCGTTTCTGAAATTCTTGACACAGACCCAATTTAGAGACGTTTCAAATGAAGGTATGGAGGGCTGGGAAACCGAAAAAAAATTATAATTCAACTTAGTCAAACAACATAGGGTGCATTTAAAGTGGGCGCCATGCGCTATGGCTACACGACCAAGCAATTAAAATGGCTACAGCCATTTGTTGGAAAAAAAAAAAGAAAGAAAAAAAAAGAAGAGAATATTGATTTGATGAAATTTGGTTTAAATTATGGCTTAAATATAAAAGAGCAGCTGCTTGGTCCCTGTTTTTTCTTCTTCTTCTTCTTCTTCTTCTTCAAGGAAAACTCTATATTAAAAGAAAAAGTATACCTATTCGACATTTCTCTCAAGTTTTCTGACAGCAAAATAATCGCAAAGTCAAAATTATTTTTGAAGCTACTCGTACCTAAAATTTTGGAGCGGTTTACGTTTGTGATAATTTTATTTCATTCCCGATCAAAACGTTTCAAGTTTATTCGATATGGCACCGTCACATATTCAAATTATTCCACGTCGCATAATCTTAAAATTTTTACAACATTCATGATTCTAACTAAGAAAAATTGATACAGGCAGCTACCAACCAATATGTAAAATAAAATTACCAAAATATGTAAAAGACGTTTACCATAATATTATGGAAAATTGATTTACCAATATTATGAAAAATGAATTTACCAAAATGAAAAGGAAGCTAACCAGTATTATAAATTATCAATTTACCAAAATGAAAAAGAAGTTCACCGATATGAAAAATTAATTTACCAAAATGAAAAAGAAGTTTATATGCAAGAAGGGATTATATGTGTAGTCCATTGGGTAAAGATAATTTCAGGTCAATTTCAGCAACCTTCCTTTCATGTGGCTTCGCTGAGCCTGAAAATTGATTGAAATTTAAATCAACCGATTTTCAAGCCTAATGAATCATTGGAAACATATTAGAGGGGGCAGCAGCTAGAATTTGGATTTTTCTGCAAACTCAATTCATTTTACCTGTTGGAAATCACTGATTGTCTTACACAAATATCCACCTTATCCACCTGCGTAACTCTGCTGTAAACACAAATATACTTGGCCACCAAAAGACCAACTTCTGAGCGCCCAGAACACGACTATAAAAGACTCTAACATGACTGTTTTGTACTTACTTCTATTGTGACGAGCTCTCTTAATATATTCTCTTAGTGGTTCAGTACTGTTCACTTTTTATTCTCTTTTATTATATTTTACTTTAATATTGAGACGAGTCACCTTCTACAAGATGCAAGATGCGAAGTGCCTCATACATAACCCTCATCCACTCCAACATTACCATTTTAATGGACATACTTCAAAATCTGTAAAATTCTTACTGCTTCCATGCCCCACATGAAAAAAGTCTAAAAACGCCACTAGCACCTGATCAGTGTGCCAACAACAGAAAATACCGTCAACTTCCTTCCAGACCCTATCTAGCTTTCTCGCTGCTGCCTTTTTCTCACACGAACCTGCACGCTTCCTTGTAAGGCGAGACACGCACCAATTCATTTTTTGACTTTCCATTTCAACGTCGAAAAAAATTACGCATACGTACGTGAAAATTTTGAAAAATTCTCTCCGATCTCAACGCGCCCGAGAGTCGTCCATTACGAATGCATGAATCTTGCGTACGCGTGTACTCAAATTGCAAACTCGTCGTCAAAAATGTATTCGGAATTCAAAAAAATATAAATACGCATTCATTTTTCACATCTACGCCCGCTCATACCCTTATTTTCCAGTATTCCAACCACTGAATTTTGACATCTTTCATGTGCTTCGTAAACATGCAACGATATACAGAATACGGAGGGTGACGAATGAATGCTGTACCGGCACCCTCAAGCACACTATAAAATTCCATTACATAAATTTCCACGCCAAAATTAGCTAAATGGGTGAACGCGGAAATTCGAAAATTTTCTACACACCTTCGACGCCGTACATGAATATACGAGTAAATCATGTTTACAATGATTCGAATCTGTTTTCCATTTCTTCATCTCGCATGTGACTCCGAAGAATACATTTTGTGGATTTGATCGAGGTAACGAGCAAAAGAGAATGTTTTATGAATTGCCTTTGAAATCTGATGCACCGGTTACTTTTATGTGAATTCTGATTATCAGAGGCCAGTTCTTATTGTTTGGGCAATGGCAAGTGGTTGCACAATGTCTTCGTTCATGATCTTTTAGGTACATATGGGTAGCAGAGACCAAAATCTCCCGGCTCGAGATGAACAAACCTGTGGTAAAGTAAGGATACACTAATCCCTCAGCTTGGCACATGAAATAAATTCATCTTCTTGCACTTGTAAAGACATAACAATTGACTTTACATTCTACATAGGAGCCCATTTCAGGTTATTTGGATGTTTTGTCTTCTATGCGCATGAGTAGGTAGGTATCCACTCTATGGTCAAGCAGTGTGAGTTTTTTACTGATTTTAATTATTTATACAAGTAGGTAGGTCCACGGGAATTTAAATTTTTCGCAAAAAATGAAATGGCTAAACGGGAATTTGAATTACCCGCGAACACAACCTATTCAATTCCCCACACTATCACCAACTTTCAATAAAATTCGGTAATAATTTCGATCCGAAAGTGCGGACAGACATTTCATCTTTTATTTCGCTCACATTTTTATAGTTCTCCAGAGTACCTTTTCATCCATCAGCAGACGGCCGTGTATACGAAATCGGCCGACGCAATATTTCAACCAGCTCAGCCATTCCTTTTTGCCAGCTTATAAACGTACTTTTATATGGGGTAGGTGTGCGTATCGAAAGAAATCGACGTGAAAAATGGCCTCCGTTTCCAACGACGACATAAATTCTTCCTAAAAAGTCATCAATTTTTCATTCGCAACGCTTCTGTTAATCGTACCTTAATGCGACGCAAAACGGAACTTTGCTTGTCTTGCAGCCCCCCTCCCCCTCTCGCCGCCCCTTCGTAGAAGAGAAGCTCTGAACTCCGGTAGGGACCGAAATCGAATGGCAAAATGTATAATTAACGCCAAGTATAGCCATCTCGAATCAATAATTCGCAATAATATTATGCCTCTGCCACAGAATATATAGGTGAACAGAAATTACAGAAAAAAAAAAAAAAAAATACCAGCATAGGCTATCATCCTCTACCCTCGTAAAACCCTGCCAGACATTCGCGGATACGTATTTGACTCCGGGGTATAAAAAGTGAAAGAGGGTTAAATGATATCATTTTTTGTTGTACATGGCGAAGGATGAGATGAGAAGGGAATGGGTCTATTCGGTGAAAATATCTTTCGACACGCAATTTCGATGAATATTCTTCTCATTCGTTTATAGTATAAAATTATAAATGTACGAAACACGAGTATTTACGAGTAATAAAAAACGTTCCATAAGTGTCGTCTATTTTTTTTTCTCCAACAATGGTGAAAGTGAAAAAATGTACATACGAGTACCTCATTCGAGTACTGGCGTTTTAGGATATGAGGAAAAATCGTTACAGAGCTGGAAAGTCGAAAACATTTACCACTTTGTTGAAACTCTCATTTTACCATCATTCTCTAACACTATCAAGTTCATCGACCAATTATATATAGACGGCAGGAAGAATAGCAGGGTCGCATTTATTCGGTCATAGTTACTGTTGAGCTTCGAATGTGTGTGAATACACGTAAGTATATTTTATGAAATGAAAATACTGCATTAACTTTACTTTCGGTTTTTTTGAAAGAGCATGCTCTTTGCTTGCTGAATAGCAACAGAGGACAAATTTTAACCACCAGAAGATTTTTGAGTTTTGACTCGTGTGTTGAGATTTTAGGACACGAAACTCTACTCAGAAAAAAGTAAATACTTATAACGAGAACAGTAGGTAGTTGAGATGTGATATAAAATGTAATTGAAGGCATTTATTGAAGCTGCAATTAATATGACGGGGTAGGAGTTAGAGAAAATGAGAAAATTTCATGAGAAATCATGTGGGTATCGCAGTTTCTAACAATCTCGAATCACTATTTTCGTGATTGAATAAGCGATTCAAAGATACGGGTGGGGGACGTTGGTAGCTATATCTACCGCTTATGAACCAAAAGGATCCTGCCGGTGGTTCAGTATATGCTACTGGCGAAGATGGTTCAAGCTGCAGGATTTTATATAACGCATGCTGAGAAAAGCTAAATTGGCATTCTTATTAAGCACTACATCTATCTAACAGTTTATTGTTACAAAGAAAAATCAGACTAGGTAAGGACTGATAATAAAACATCATCACTCTCAATTACGCGCGAAATTTTCATACAGAGAGAAAATCTCAACCTCGTGGCTTCAACGCAAAAACGTATATCCAGCTTGTACACTGTCTTCATTTCCTTATTTCTATCACCCGTTCATGAGCATCGAGCACAAAGGCAAAATCATTAACGTGTGCCCCCTATCTGACGAAATCCTCGTTTTCATATTTCATTTGACGCAGACCGGAAAAACGGGACCATGAATGCTCAACGGGGGAAGGCTAAAATTGCCCAAAAGTTGAACTACGAGTATACCGAACAGAATGAAATATACGCACATATTTGATGATGCAGCAACAAAAAGACTGCAAAAGACCCGGCCAAAAAACGACGCGACGTTGCCTTGGCACACGGAATACATGTAATGAATGGAGAGAGAAAATTAACAACAAAAAAGTTTTTTTCAAAAATAATTTTGAAAAAAGAAAAAAAAGTTGAATTTTATTCCACGTTTTCGAGCAACAGAAAAGCCACAAAAAGAGATCTTCTCTTACCCCTTCGAGGAGTTTAAGTTTGAACAACCAAAAATACTAAATGGGGAAGTAGCAGCAATTTGAAAGCTTTTTTTATACTTTCAGCAAACTTTTCTTTCCCTTATTTTCCCGAAACTCTTGACATCTTTCCAATGTCTCACCAAACACTGCAGAGCAAAAGAAACGAATGAAAACAAATTCGCAAGAAAGCGAAAAAGGATGGTGCAGGAAAAAAAAACAACAATGAATTAAAAGAGAATATTAAAACGCTTAGGGAAGTTTTTAATTTATAAAACTTTTAGTAAATATTAAATTTTCTTGACGGAACTTCTGCGTTTTAAATATACGCAATTAGTATATACCTAGGTACCCATTGGTAGTACGAGTATTTTGATTCTACGCAAAAATCGAAGGTTCTTATTCATGTGTGTATGTACATTATAATAGGTCACAATGAAAAGGAATACCAGGAAGTGAGACAAAGAAAGACAAAGAGAGAGAAAAAAGAACCTGTTTCCTGACGTCAATCATTTTCTGAAAGGGCACCCTTCGAACCTGAATTTGGAATTGAAATTAGTGTTCAATAAAAGGGAAATATACACAATGGGAGACTAAATGAAATGGGCTGTAGCTGAGGTTAAAAAAATCCAACTCTTTCATCTTTTTTATCCCTGCAGTCTTTTTTTTCTACAGGTTTCCTCTTCGAACTGGTTAATTAAGTAGATCTTTTTTTCTCTTTTTCTGTAGAAATATGTCAATGCCTTTACTTTTCTATTCATTCTTCCCCAACAATGTCTTATTTTATAACTTTCAAAACTCTTTGTTGAAGAACCGTTTGTTTATAACAGTGTTCCATCAACAATTTAGACCTAACTTTATCTACTAATTGTGAGTAAAGTCACACTCTGAATCTCTTCATAATGATTTTTTTAATTGAGTAGGTAGTTCCTAATATAAGTTTTTCAAACAAAATCATTCATTTTGAATGCTTTAAATAGGTTGGTCACAAACTGGTACATATTGACTTTTTTTTAAAATAATGGTAAGATTTGAAAAATTAGGAGGCGCCAATGATATGAAAAAATTACTAACATGAAGTGAACAAAAATATGACCCCAAAAACATATACATCTCATTCATATGAAACTGTCTGAAGTATGATTGAAGTCAATATTTTCCTTAATTGGTCACAAAACTGGTGCACTCACCCCATACGTATAACGTATACACGAGTATAAACACAAATCGAAACTAGACATGACATGCGTTTTCCAAGCGAAGAGATGATAATAATTATGAAAAAAACGGTAGATATTTTTTCAGACCCACCATTTTCTTAGCCACGGTTTTAAGTCTTATATTATTCTTCGAAAAGTGCGTACTCAATATTGAATCAGAATAACGTCGACGACCTACGAGTAACGAGTAGATGGTTTAGACAGAAGTAATGGAAAAATTTGGTACAGCCTATACGGTTGCGAATGATACACACGTCCGGAAAAGCGAACGAAATTAGATTTACTCTGCGGACTACAGCTGAGATGATGGAAACGAGAGTCGAGAAGACGTTTTTAACGGGCTTCACGGTAATTAAACATCGACTAGAAGAGACATATGAAATACGAACCATATACAAGCTACGCAGGGGGAAAAATTGTATGAAATTGTAAACGTAGACCGCAGAAAATTTCGAATCCGATCTGGATCATAGTTAATTGGCGATAAGGTGAAGCGTATGTATCTAATTGCGAAAAAATAACCTTGATGGCGGTTTATAAACTTACTCGTACTCCACTGAAGAAAATTTCGATAACAATTTTTGGGGTCTAGGACGTTTCGTCGACTGGTTTTACATCGACAGACAGTTCACCCCAAACTTTTCACCAACCGGCCTGTTCACCGATAAGCAGTTTACCGAACCGGTTTTTTCATCGCATATTATTTCACCAAATCTATTTTTATTCCATATTTTAATCAAAACAATTTTTTTCTAACCCTTTTTGACTGCCAGATGTCATGTGGCGAAGTATGTGATAGTTTAATTAGTAAATAAATTAAAAAATAAATAAAATAGAAGGTTTTTTGGGCAGTTTGGTGAAATGACCACTCGGTGAAAATGGCTACCGGTGAATTACCCCCTCGGTGAACCGGTCACATCGGTGAAATGTCCACTCGATCAAATTTGTCGGTGAAACGTCGGTCGGTGAAAAATCAGTCGATGAAAAGGTCGGCACCCCAATTTCTGGTACGTAGTTGAGGTATACAAAAGAAGTGAGAGATACAGTTACTTATTGTTTACCTAGCTAAAGTCAAAGAGCAAAGTGGGATTCAGTTTTAAAAAATGAAAGAGAGTTTCGATGAAAAGGTGTAGGTATAAGAAAATAAAACGCGTCAAACGAGAAAACGACTGGTTTTTCAGGTCTTCTGGCTCTGGAGAAGGCAGACTCACTTATAACAGAGGTGTGTACGGTTTAGCCTTGTCAGCCAGTGGCAGGTTGATTCCAAAATGAAGGATGTACGTTAGAGTACAAACTGAATGTAACGATTGGTTGGTTGTCAGAAAAATAAGAATAACGAATAGGTACTGAGTTAGTTTATCTAAAGTTGAAAAAACTGGTTTTCACTGGAGCGTCAGAAAGTAAACATAGTTTTATTTATACACAGCTACTACGCCAATGTAGAAAGTTAATTTTCGTAAGAAAACGAAGATGCGGAGAGGCAGAAGCGCGTTTCAAAAAAATTAACCGTAATTCTGAACCAGGAAAATGAATTAGTTTCTAACTAGACGAAACAGGTAGGTACGTTGATGTTACAAATTTGAAGAAAAAACAAATTTTCTCATTGACTCGTCTCTCATAACAGATTGAAATTACGGCACAGGTAATCAATAGATCTGTTTTCTGAGTAAAGAAGCCGCAAATATAATGCAATCTTGTATAATATTTTCAGAGAGGCAAACGCGTTCATTGTTTAATACACTCTAGGTACAAAGAATAAAATAATCAATATTTGAGCCATTTGTGAATCCTGGGACAAAATTCAAATTCGAGGTTTACACAGAGTGAGGAGAATCAGAAAAACCTTACATACGCCTCTTGATAATTCACAATTGTCAAATGTTTCTTGCTTATAATCTTGAAGAATTTTCGTGTTAATCAATCGCATTTACCACAAAAACGCGATATCGTAGTTTCATACTTCGTGATAAAGATCAAAATTAAAAAAAATACTAAGTAGTTCAAGACAGCAATGTTGTAGGAAAGTCACTAGCCACGATATTTTGAACAGAGTAATCTCGTTGAATAATAAAGTTGAATAACTTACCTCTATCTCTATCGTAAGGGTTTATGCATTCGGAAGTCATGAACTGACTGATTAAGGATGTTTTTCCCACGCCTGTGGTTCCAGTAACAGATACATTGTAAGTGCAGGTTGTATTGTCGGGTGAATGGGTAACTTGTTCGTTGCAGATCTGTTCCAGCACCTCTTGCTGCTGCTCGTCCACCAGAGAACCAGTTGACGATGGAAATACACTATTACTACGATTATGCCGCCGCCTGAACGAATCGCCTCTGTTAACAAGACCTGCAAAAAAAAAAAAATTAACACTAGAAGTACCAGGTGGTGTCATACACCTAGGATACCACTTAAAATTTTGAGATGGACTTCTCAAAGGACCAATATTTTGAGAACCCCTGACTTGTGTCATACGACGCCACCGGGTCCTTTGAGGTTACTCTTGTGGTGTCATATATGACACTACCTGGTCCTTTGAGTAATCGAGTAAAACCTGGTATTTCTAGTGTTAAAAGCATACTAACAGAAAAATGGAGTAGGAATTTCTCAATTTTTTTTTGTTGGGTAGGGGAAAGAAAAATACAAGTCCTCCACAGTTCAACACAAGTTTGAGCCCTATTACACGGCTTTCAATCTAATTAAAAATTGTCAATTTTTAATAATGCATGCAATACTATGAAAGATATACCTAATTACGTTAATGTCCTATTTATAAATGTCACAAAAATTAAAAGTTCGTAGCTACTCGTGTACATTATTTCGAGAAAAAGGTATACAGGTACATAAAGTTATAGGTACTCAATTTTAAGAGGAAAATCTGAACTTCTCAACTTTCTCTGAATAGTTCCATTATTTATATTTTTGAAAGGAGGGTGAAGGGGTCGTCTCAAAGAGTAGCATTGAGTAGGTATAACTACGGGTATTATTGTGAGCCGGAAACTTTCATGAGCTTCATTTATTAATAAAACGACAAAAATTAATTTGCAGTTGAATTATTAACACGAACCGAGTCGATATTTATTAATTAGCAAACTCATTCGGATTCCTTTTCAAAAAAATAATTTATAAAGGCGACCCATTACTTTTCACGAAAATAATGAAGAAAAAATTACGTCAAAAAAATACAGTCGAAAGGAAAATCTTGTCCAGCGAAAAGCTCGGTCCAATTTCTTTGCTTTTGTATCCGCAATAAAAAAAAAAACAACAGAATGATAGCCTGATAATAATGTAATTCAATTTTTTTCAGTAAGAATCTGACAAGTTGAAAAGGCACAAAAGCACGTGCCGTAACTACAACGTGTACAGTGTAAGTTGTATAAGCTACAAAAAAAAAAAAGTACAGAGAAGGTTGAAAGCGAGGCGAGCATGCTATCCCATTAAATAATTCAGCCATTTGCCAGACGAAATTAACGTGACAGCGAAAGTTGAATTTTTAATGAACCGATACGATTTCAGAAAATACGGCCATTTATATAATTGAGAGAAGGTGGAGGGTGAATATATACAGACCCTTCGATTTTCACTGAAAGCGTATACTTATCTTACATCTTCTTACACATCCTCACGTGTAGTTATACTATATACTACCTCACACATTGTCACACGTTCTTACATATCCTTACATATTCTTACACATTCGTGTACTATCTCATAGATATGCTTGCGTACTTATGTGTCCTTAGATATTTTCACATTTTCGTTTATTTAAATTTATTTCACTTTATTTTACTTTATTTTCTTCTACATATTTTATTTCAACGAGTTACATTCACTATTGCTGGCTTGCCAACTCAAGCTGGGACACCCTGTATATATTATAGGAAAACCGAGATTGAACTGCCAGAAGAAAAGAAAAAATTCCAAGTTACAAAACAAAACCGAAGAGAAATAAGATGAAAGTTTTCACGGCTTCTCGGCAGACTATCAAGTTGTGTGGCAGAGAGAGTATACACGTATACGTATATATTCGCATAGGATTACAATGCAAATAAAATACTCATATTATATACGTCTACAAACATTTTCTCGACTAAGGGAAACTCTTCATTTTCTAAAATCGATGCTTTCGTTTCCACCCTGTTGAGCTGCCAGATGAACAAAATATAACTGAAAAGTTGAACAGTTTGCAAGAGACGCAAGAGTACACGGTAGTAAAATACACTTTCGATAAGAAAATGACAAACTTTTCGATCCGTCAGCATGTGCTACAACAGCGATTGTGTCTTTTTATCTTGTCTAAATATCTTTTGGAGGAAAGTCGATTCTCGATTCTCTTTTCCCTTATCGCGATGAGTCAGTAAAAGTAATTTATAATGTAATGCCATACATACATATATAGCGGAGAAGTGCAACTGTCAACTCACATAAGCGTACTCGATACTAAAGGCGAGGAAGGTCTTTTCGAATGCGATAAGCAAACCGGAAAGAGGGCACAGTATACTTGCAAGTGTCGCCAACTTTGCCCCGAGAAATAGGAATGGGCGGAATGATTGAGTATACCTACTATCTACAGGGTGTCCTATAAAAGCAGCTTTCTTACATATTCTTGCACATTCTTACACATTTTTACATAATCTTACACGTTCTCACTCATACTCACATGTTCTTACACGTTTTTACATTCGTGTGCATAGGTTGGGAAAAATTTGCATGTTGCCCTTATTCGCCGAATCTAATTGCAATTCGAATACGAGATTGCTAAGCAAAATAATAAAATTATAATACCGTGAGATAATTTTTTGGCCACTTCAAGTCCCTGTATTCAATTTTAAAATTTTTGGGCCCATGTCATTCACCTTAACTCATACACGAACGTGTGAGGCATTTAAAACGATAAAAGAAATGAAAAATCAGTGCCGCATTCAATAACCACATAAAACCGAAAAATAACGAGTAAAACTATGAACGCCTCTCACAATCAGTTGCAAATTACTTGCTTAATTTTCCTGACTAGTTTCTGGCTGGATTTCCAACTTGGATGGATATATATGTACATGTATAAAGTAAGATTTCATTAATTTTTTTTGAATTATATCGTATTTTCAGGCGAAAGATTGTGGGGCACTGAGCTAATTGGATTCATTATGTATAGTATTCACTTTTTAAAAAATCATCACACAAAAGCATGCGGAAATCTGCTCTAACTGATTTATTGCTCCATTATCCTCGCATACGAACTCGGTGTAAAATCACGCTGCGTTTATATTAATAATAATAGTAATTATTTATTTTTCACACCGCGACGAAAATTCTTTTCGTAAAATGTCGTTGACATCGACAATATCACAGCCGTCTAATGGAAGAGATAAATGCACGATAGACTAATTCGGCAGTTTATAATTAGAACGCCGAACTGTTTATTTATACACGCTAAACAATTTAATTTTCAAAAATAAAACGAGACGCGGCTATCTGAAAGCCAAAGAACCGAAAGAAATAAAAACAGAAGCGCCCGAGACTTAAGAGCGCAGAATGCTTTTGACGAATAAATGACATTCGCCTGACTTGACTGAGTAAGTCCTTACAGGTTTCATTACATTCTGTAGACTGCAGCAAGTATAGGTACACATTATTCGACTGATGCGCACAGAGTTGCTCGTGAAAATGTAATGCGCCTCTAAATAAATTGTAAGTAAGGTATAGGTACCCATACGAAAAGCAATTATAACGTATCATGCCTGTAAGCTACAAGCAAATAAATTCTCAAATTTTTTTTTTTCATTTTACAATTCCTCCCGAGGGTATGGTGAGTTACGAAAAAAAAAAAGGCGGAGAGGAAAAAAAATTAATTTAACCCGTGCATGGACTTAAAATTGTAATTTCATTCCAAAAATGAGCAAACAAAATTTACGAATGGAGAATATGCTAGCGAAAAGAGGCTTGTTTTTGTGAAGGTATACCTCCATTCGTTGTTTATAACATTTCCCCTTCAAGTAGGAGATTTGGTTAAAAATTTACAATGAAAGAACGCATCGAAATTCAACGCGTCTCAACATTCTCATATTATGGCAATTTATACAGCAACCCGTGAGCAGAAATATTCATATTACCTATAGGAAAATAGTTATACATACAGAAACATATGTACACATCCGTATTGAAATACACGCGTTGCAATCGATTCATTCGACTGGAGCAATGCGAAGAATCATATATGAGAGGAAATAGAGAGAAGCGAAAAAGAAAAATAATCCGAAAAAAAAAAAAAAGTACGAGTAAAAATAGCAAAAGTCTACAGCAAAAAATTTGTAATACTCTTAAAAAAGGCCGGAGGTTAAATGAAAATGAGAACAACGAACGCGTCCATATTTCTAGTTTTCTACCTCTCTATAAAAACATCATTTTCGAAAAATAAAATGTAGTCTACGAAAAATTAAAGCCGTAAATAATGATATTTGCATGCATAATAAAGAGTCGATGAGAGCGTCATTAGTATGCGATCCAAGTAATAGTGCAACCATCTTTACTTAAACTGTTGCCAAATGGACTTGAATACAAAAAAAGTAGAAAAATACAGCAAAAAAAGGATGAAAATATAATGAAGGAGCAGAAAAGAGAAAAAACAAACGAATGCTCGTAAATTACAGCGAATACTTTTAAATATCTTATTTTCAAGATATTATAGATATATATGTACGTTTCTCTCTACAACCATAATTCTTCATCCATTTTTTTTTAACCCCCAATTTTTTTTCTCCACGTGTTCATAAATTGAGATGAGGTAGAGAGACGAAGAAACGGAAGAAGGAAAGCAGGTATCGTTTGGAGAAGGAAAATTCAACACAACAGAAAATGCAGACGCAGCATGCCATTGTACGTGTATGTGTAGGTACTACTAATTAACAATCTTTTCGGTTAAGTCCACCTGAATGGAAAGAACACGTACTTGTTTTTTTCCTCTCTTACTTTTTCCACTGAAAAGCAGCAACTAAACGATAACCTGTGTTTTCAGCTTTTAATTAACGACAAATACCGTAACATTTATACACAAAGATCGGTACAGCAGAGGTAGCCACGGGTTCTGCTTTTGGCGGTAGAAAAGGACGGCAAACTTTTAAAAGGATCGAATGACTTTCGCTTTTAAAAGGGCAATTAATGTAATGGAATGTCGGGAAAATTTTCGCGCCAAGGCATTCGCGGAAGTTGTAAAAATTTTCTATTTTGCTGGAGAACAATACGGGAGACAATTAGTTTACAAAGTTCAACCTTTGGTTACGATTACGCGTCGAAGCTAAAAATGCCAATATAGTTGATAGCTGATGAGCTTCCTAGTGGGCAAAATAAAATAAAAAAGTTTTTTAGGGCTTGAAATCTGGAAAGTAGATCGGCAATACTTCTATTCAACAGTATAAGAGAATATTATGACTTTTTATATGTTCCTACTTATAGTACTTATTTAAATAACAAGTGTCACGAAGTTCACCAGCTTCAGTGAATGATTCTTGTTGGGGAGTTGAGTCACCAGCAGGCTTACAGCGAGGGAAGACCCCGGGTTTTTTATATATTTTCTATTATTTTTTTTTGCCAAAAAATATCAAATAATTACAGTGAAACCTCCCTTAACGAACACTCCATCAAGCGGACACCCCCAATAAACGGACAAAAATCTTGGTCCCGTTCAGTGTTATGGCAAAAATACATTGTAACCTCTGATAGGCGGACATTCTATTAAACGGACAAAAATTTCGCCACTCAAATACTGTAAATGCGTAAAAATGAAGAAAAAAAAGGAAAAAAGTAAGATAAGACACATCTATTCTAAGCCTGAATGAAAGTGTAGGTATGTCATAGCTTGTTCATTCGGTGTTATCGCTTCAGTGTATTGTGAATATGAGTTCTAAGTCTTTCCTTATTGGATAAAATTGAAGTTTTAAAAGTTCATGAAGATGAAAAATTAAGTGTTCGAGCTCTTGCGAACGGGCAAACTATAATTACGTCATTTTTTAAATAATTTTCATATGTCCTATTATGTGCTTATATACTTACTGTTTTCCAAATTCAACTTTTTTTTTTTGTTAAATAAAATGACGAAAGTTTAAATAAACTCTATTTAGCGGACACTTTCCTTCTTACACTCCTATAGCGGACACTCCCTCTAAGCGGACACCTCCAATTAGCGGACATTTTCTCCGGTCCCAAGGTGTCCATTGTTAAGAGGTTTCACTGTACATGTATTACTTTTAGCGCAGATTTTTCAATTTATCTATACAAAAAAATTCAAGCTTGGAATATTATGCGTACCAAGAACTGGAAGTGAGTAACTGTATGAGCATTACATAATTTTTCTATAATTAACTGAAGATAAAGGAAGTAATTGTGAAAGGATCATGGCTCGATGCAAATTTAAAAGAAGTTCTTGAAGGGTAGAAAAAAATCATTTGTAACGCCATCGTAAGTTTTACATAGGTACATACTTTTAAAAATTGGTTAGATAAATGTGACTTATCTTATTTTCGAAGAAGACAGTTCAAGCAATATTAATTCTGTACTTATATTAATATTTTTTTTCTCCAACACTGCGTTGTCACTGTCAGAAATATATGTGATTATTCCAACTATTACGTCCGATCTCACAAGTCACGCAAAACACACAGCTTAGCTTTTGACATTCTATAAATGAATTTTTTTCCCCTCAAATTATTATAATAACATTATAACTTGAATCACAAAGAATTGTGTTATACTAATTACTTCCTACTTCACTTCGGTGAATAAAATTATATTAAAGAATATTTGTAAATACTTAATGTGATCTACGGCGCTCCTGCCAAAATGTTTGAATGATTTTACCCGACAAAGGACGCAGAAGATTCTAAAGAAGTTTATAGTTCAACGAATTTCTCAGCAAAGTTCAATAAAAAGTTGATGTTCAAACTTAAACTGTATAAACAACGTAACACTAAAAAGTATATCAAAGTAGCTTTTGAAATTTACTATAGGGTATCTTTATAGATCATATGGACAGACTGCACCACGTCACCGCAATATTCTTTAATTTCTTTTGAAATGTAAAGAAAAGAACGTTGGGACCGAGCCATATTTTTCTTCACTTTTTCCCTATGGAATTATTGCATTCTTAATGTGAGAAAATAAATAAGAAACCATAAATACGCTTTTAACTTCATAAAAAAGAAGAGTTGATTAGATATAAAAACTGTAAACCGAAAAAAAAGAAGATACAAAATTGCGTTGTAAATATGGTAAATAGGTAGCTTTGAAGGCGGCCAAGTAATAAGTCAGTTATGAGTAAGTTGAACAGACAGTCAAAAAATTATTTTTTTCCGTAACATCAAAATATTTTTTGTAATTTCATCGTTCTTACGAGTATCTATGAAAGCAATTCTCATATTTTGTAGATCTTCGAGTGTTTTCAAAAACAATCTTATAGTTAGTAACGATGTATAAAAAAAAAAACTAGATTAGATACATGCTTACGATATTAAATTAATAATGTGAGGTAAGGAAATAGAATCTAATCTGTGTTGTAAGACAATCTCATTTTTCTCCTTCATAGAAATCGTGAAATGTACAATTTATTCAATTCGGGGACGAGTATATATATGCCGGCGATCAGTTACCCCCTCCTCCAGCCAAATTTCGCCACCTTTAAAAATTTTTTTTTTAAATTCCTTAATCTGCATTTTTATTATTCACGAACTTTGAGTTAGGAATTTTTGGAACCAAACGCTTAACCTGTAAAAAATTATAACAAAATAATTTTTTTTTCAAATTCCGTTTTGGTACCACTGATAACTTTTCTGAATGGTGTGTTATTTTCTACGCATAATACCTTTAATGAAATAATTACAAAATAATAAAAAATGCTTTAATTCGCAACCCCTGACAAATATTTTGCTGGCGTGTAATTTTTTACACGTGTAACGTTTAATAAAATAAGTAATTTGATTTTTGTAACGTCAGAACTGATGAATTATTATACCTTTCAGGGGTTAATTTTTTTTTGTCCACTCTAAGCCTCTCACCCTCTTCACACACAAGGAGACCATCCAATCGTCCCCAAACCCAGTTCTACTTTCAGCAATTCCATGGATGCGTATTTGATTTTCCTTTTTGCAGTGGGTTTCGCTATTTAAACGGATCGCTGTAAATGGGCCAACAACGACAATATTGCACTTCAAACAAAATTTCACATTCTCATCGCATAACTCTTGCGACGACGCAATAAATAACGAACACCCACGAATACTAATTAAGCGTAATTATCTCGTCAATTTGTTAGTGTTTTGACATTGCCTGGACCAACTCGTTGTGAGGTACGACAATTTTCAGAGAACAGCATTTTTTTTGCAGATGCTACAAATCAAATTTAATGGATGTTAAACCTGTAGCACAACCCTAGAACATGCGTGAACATCTGAGAATCAAAATTCTTGGGGGAAAAAAGCTAAAATTTTGTCGAACATCGCGTCTTCTGCGTCAAATTGAAAAAAAAAAAGAAAAAAAAAAGAAGGTTAAAAATTTGAAAATTAAATAAGTACGTAGAAATTTGGATCGTGGTATTCACGTTGTACGATGACATCCGATAAAAGAAATTCCTTTCAACGAAATATTGGCGAGTAATAAATTTTTTTGGGCGTCAAGCAGTCAGCTAGGGTTGGCCTACACACCAATCATCGCGAATTAGCGAATTCAAATGACACATTCCTCGACCGAATTCATAATTTCGATGAGAACAAAATGTTTTTCGTGTTCGGAATGGCATTTACAAGCATTTATAATATGGTAACAATACCCATTACATGATGTAGGTACAATATAAGAAGAGTAATCGAATTTGGAAACGTATCACTAGACCATGCTATAGAAACTATTCGGCAGACAAAGATGGGATATAGACAAACGTGACCTAATTGTAACCAATAAATTCGAATATCAAAGAGAAAAATGAAAAATAACTTGTTTGACTGCGTTGTTACATGGGTGTTTTTTATCATTTAGGTACGACTATTACCATTAAACATTTTCGAAAACTTTCTCCTCAAAATAAGAGACATATTTTAATGACGATCGGAAAATTTTCAAGATGGAACATCATTCACGTCAAGGATGCTTACACATTTAATATTATTTTATTAAAAGCTCTCATATTTTGGTGTAGGAAAAATTGTTCCAGCTCATGCTATAGGTACCTATATTTGCCACACTGCACACACACCTTTCTGATTCTGGAACAGAGTTCAAAGAGAATACGAAGTCGAGGTACGAATACAATATAAAACAGGTGCTGATATGTCAAAAGAAGTCATCAGGTGTCGAGCACAAAATTTACGGTGACACTAAAATAAAACGAGCGTAAAATTACGACAGTGGCGCCAAGAGAAAACAAAGTCGCTGCCCGACCACTTTGAAAGGAAAGAGAAAGAGCACTTTACTGACAAAAGTCATCGTAGGAAAAAAATGTATACGTTCGAACTGATGGCAAACAATTCAAACACAACCCATTCGACCTAATTCTAAGAAGTGAATTACAAAAAGTACCTACCTAGAAAAATCGCCGTCCTTATGGTGCAGATGAAAATAAAATATACTAAGAAAAAAGTACCATATTTTTTGAAACGCTTTGTTCTAATAATCTATTCAAGTGATAGTAGAACAAAGTGAACTTGAAAAAAAAAAAAAGTGAAAACGTGTGTTGCATTAGCGACGACTTCATTTTTCTCGGAGAGGGGGCCAGGACTCATTGAGGCCAAATCATCGTTCTCGACTACCCGCACCCTATTTATGTACTTGAAAATCTCTGTGTAATTTTCAAAAATAAAGACTTTTTGGAGTAGGATCGAGAGGAGTTGGAGGAGCAAGATCGGGAGAAGCAACTGCAGTATGGTGACGTTATCGAGTCTATATATACCCAGGATGATATGACAGGATAATAACGTCATCTTCCTATTGAATAATAAAAAATATACTTGAGGCACTTTTTAGGTAATATAAACTTGAAGACTTTTTGGGTAATATCGGCCTTTCACCCCAAGGTCCTTTTCGGTTGGAAGGGCCGAGCGGAAGGGATTGGAGGGCTGAGCAAAGCGAGGATGGTCTCAGGAAGCGACGAAGCCCTAGTTTTCAATCAGAATAATTCAGGTATAACTTCACTTACCCTTATTGGTGAAGCTGAATGATCGCAATCTGTAGGAATTTTCATCAGCTTCTTGGTTATTAGAATTAGATTGCGATTTTGGTATATCTAAAAAAGCGGCAGATTTTCTTTGGTTTTGGGAATGATGCACCGAGTTCACTCGTCTGGCAGAACCTTTCCGTCGAAAAGAACCTGGTGATGATGTTCCCGAGCCTGAAACAAATAAAGGCATAAATGAAAAATTGAAGAAAAAAAAAACACAAATAGAAAGATGAAAAAAATTTGAAATGTTTGTACGCGTTGTCAGGTATCTACAGCTAAAGTACATATAATAAAAGATACAAAAAATAGAAATGAAAAAGATTTTACAAACGAATAATAGGATTTCGTGGCAGCTTCCGTTTTCCGTGACATGGGTTTAGAAAGACTAAAATTAATTCGAAAATATTTTTTTGAACTGTTCCCTCCCCCCCACCCCATTCTCGGCACTCATTCTTTTTGCTCAGACAGAAGATGCGAAAACGAAAAATTGTTAAATGGAAAGAGAACGGAAGAAAAAAACTTAGGTATAGGAAAATGCGTCAGATTTTCATAAAATTTAAAAACAGGAGGTAATAGCAGGTTCACGTGACCGGGCTTTCTCTTTTATCTCTTCTCATTATCTTTTCTGCTGAAGACAACTTTTGTTGACTGACTATAAATGTATAAATTGTGCAGGTAGGTGCTCAAAATGAAAATCTTCGTGTTTGTAGAGTATTTTTTAATATACCGGGTACGTTCTTTCGGATGAAGCGAAAATGTGTTTTAGATGAACCAAATGAAGGTACATTTTTGTCAACTTTAATCATTTATACTATACAGGCTCTGAAATTCACTTTCCAGAACAAAAGTTTCAAAGAAACGAAAATAAAAGAGGAAGAAATGCAAAATATAAAAGTTACAATTATTTCAATAATTTGAATTTCCAATTTATGGCACATAACCTGTTTGATAACTGCTAAAAATACTTATGTATTTAAATTTCACAAAATATGGTTTAAAAATTCTAAAAAGAAATTATGAACTTATGAAATGGTGCTTGCGTAGATGAAGGGGAGCTGAGTTATATTTTATACTCCAGGAAGCAGATTTTTTTTGCTTTTCTGGGTCTCTAACATCTGGTCAGGGATTACGCTCGCTTCCTTGGTCAAAGTTCCAAAACAAAACGAGAAGAAAGTTACTGCAGCAAAAAAAAAAAAAACTTTCAATAGTTGAAATCTAACTTTAGATTGTTCTCAAATAGAGAAAAATTTCGGAAACTTTCTTCTCATCCTTATCTATACGTACATTTTAGTCTACACTTTTCTCTTCTACGTTTTCAAAAACATCAAAGCGCGTTACATATAGTGTTCATCAACGTCACTGGCAAACGTCAGCAAACACACCTTTGAAATTTCGACGAATTGCATCATTGGAATTGATAGTCTACAAAATTAGGATGTGCCATTCTACCGCATACCGACGATTACGAAATGAAAAATTCTAAACGTTCACCTATAGGATTTTTATATACATTTTTACTCTCGCAGACATGTGCCAAATTTTTAAATCGTACTGACGTAATGCAATATAGTGCCATGACGTCATGAACAAAACCATTCGCCATAGCAATGCAGGCGAACTATTTCAACAGCGCAGTGTGACGTATATATATTTTTTTCATTCGCGCAACCCCTGCCCAGTGCCCCTTTCTGCAACTCGTAATAGATTTCAAATAATCGTAAAATCTGTTAAATGGCAGGCTAAAGAGCTACGAAATTTCCGCAATCTGCACTTTCTCTTTTACTCGTACATTCGCTGGCTCGTTTCAAAGGCCTGCTGCAAAAACATGTATATAATTGCCCAATATTTTTTTTTTTATTAGGAACGTTTTTACGATCTCGAGCTACTTTATTTTTCGTCAGTAAAAAGTAGTAAAATAGAAGTATTATTTTTCGTCGACATTTTACTTTGAAAATCATTGTTTATACGAACGTCGTTCGTTGAATTAGCTGTTTATTTTTACTAAATAATAGACATCCATCGCATTATGTAAACGATTTAAAGCAACGAAAATTCAGCTCTATTATACAGAGGCTGATATAGGGTTGCCAGATTTCGCTACTTCATCGGTAACACTGGTAACAGGGTTGTAGCTATAACAAAGTAGTAGAGGGGCAATTCAAATTTCTGGGCGAAATGAGCTCTCTTTATTTGTAGCTCTCTATATACAGTCATTTTCCTACGGAAAGGGAAACCACTTTGATTGGGAGCAATCCCCTCCAGCCCCCATCCTGGCAACTGCCTTGATGGATAAACACTAAACAGCTGAACGTATGTTTCAGAAGAGATGATTTCTGATCATTTCGCCCAAAATAAGTCTTGAGATCAGAGTTCGGTATTATTTTTTCAATTTCCATGGAAATTATTTTCACTAAGTCTAGAAAACATTTTAAAACCCCTCAGAAGTCAACTACATTGTTTACATCTTGTACCACCAGAGGGGTGAAGTAAAAAGTAAAATGTTCTTAAAATCGCTGAAAATTCATCTTATTCGTGCCCGGGTAATGTTATTGAATTTTATGGAACATAAAGTGCTTTTGGTTCATTAGTCTGAGAGATCAAGTATCCAAGTATCAGGTTGGTACAATATTTTTCTCTGCAAAATACTAATTTTTCTGTTATTTATAGAAAATAATACTGATACTTTTTATCCTTCTATTTCAAAATCGAGTATTTGTTTTGTTTTTCAACTCATCAAAAACCTCTATCACCCAATTTCCGACGCAAAGAAATCCTTGTTGGAACACTGGATTCGTCATTCAATACTGTCAAAGAAAATATGTACTCATACAAAAATTGAAAATGCATTTTTATTCCCTTCATTCGAAAGCATATTGTCATTTACAGATTTGTACTTAGTCTCTTTTCTCGTGTAAATCAAAATCAGAAGCTATAATCATTACTAACTCACAGCAAGTCACTACAACCGGAAGTACCGAATCTTTTCTACTTTTGTTGATTCTTTATCTTTTGAAAAGTAGCCAATCTATACAGTCTGAAGGTATAGTCTTTTTACGTAATTTTGAAACAACTATCATCATTCGTCCCTCTAATAAAAGAATAAGGTCAATGAACTATCTCACTTCAACACTCTCGGTTCATTTTCGAAAGGCAAGATCTGTTGACTATATTATATTGTGAATTTCAACATTTAATGTATATTTTTCCTCTCTTCTCATTTATTGTGCGACAAAATTTAGAAATGAGACAAAAACTAATAAACTCGTGCTAAAATACTGCAAAATCTCAAGTCCTGTCAGTCTTTCACCATCAAAACACCCAACAGAGAAGTGAAACAACAAGCCGTAGGCCTATTCTACAATCATTAAAAAAAAAAAAAAAAGGGTAGGAAAAAATTCAAATTATGTACTTCGAATCAGAAGACGTTTCCGGTGGGTAAGGAGCCGGGAGAGGCGTATTAATTCACACTTTTCAGCTTTCTAGGAGGCACAAAAATGTTTTTCGCGCGCCGTAAATTACATCCGCAGATACAGAGAGAGGATATAATACAGTCGAATGAATAGTCCACAAAAATTAATCACCGTGTAATGACAGTTACGAAACAAGTACAGCGTCCCCCCAATCCGCTATCATTCTCCAGAAATAAATAAAACGAGAGGCAAAAAAAAAAATTATTAATAAAATCGAGTACGAAAAATTGCGTTACAAAATTCTTATACAGCCCTTTACTCGAATAATGATAAGTATGAAAGATAAGCAGCAGCGTGTAAAACAAATCCATTCAACAAGGCGATGTATATAGCAACAGAAACATGAGAAATCGAGTAGCATGAATAATTTTGTACACCATATTAATCAAGAGGGCTTCCCTAGCAACCTTGTTTCTCTATTCACTCGACATGAATTACACGTTCTGATGAGTAAATAAAACACCACTCGTTACAGAGAACCAAACGTTAGTGGCATATAGATGCCAAAAAGAAATTCTACAGAGTTGGCCACCAACGAGAATTTATGCAGCATTTTCACAAACCCAGTCGAGTCTATAGTAAAGGTGATCTCATTTTTCAAAACGGCATAACTAGGAATGGCGAGTACTAACAATAAGTAAAGGTACCATAATCTGGTATTAAGTAATAAACTGATAGCTAGATTGAGATCATATACTCTACACTGAAGTCCATCATAGGCAGAAACAACAGCAGTTACTTTAGAATTGCTTACGAAAAAAAAAAAATAAAATCAATGTGGACAATGGTTTCGACTGTTACAATCCGTAAAAAATGTACCAACCTTGTTCAGATATAGAAAGTTTATCTTATTCCACAAGGGAGTCTGCTTACTGGTCTCGACTTTTTACCACCACCTTTCCGGAATAAAAAAAGTAACTCACAACGCGTACATTTGAATTTGGAAAACATTTTTCATTTTTCTATAAATGATATCCCCATACGAATATCACATTCAATGCAAGAGAAATGGGAACAATTTTTCCAAAAAGAAGTGTCTTACATTTTCAAAAAAGTTTGACGCCTTGAATAACTTCTCCAGGGAGTGAAATTCTGCGTACGAGTTACGGTTCAATTCGAAATGTACAAAAAATGCCAACAAAATCAGGTTGGTTGCCCATTTCAAACTCCGCAGTAAAATATAATATTCCTGACAAAGACAACAACAACAACAACAACAAATCAAAATCGAAAACAGCTGCAGATAATGTTTTTTCCATTTATATGGCGTAGATTCCAATCTAAACGTATACGTAGGTATGGCGTTAGTCAGAATTTTTCCAATCACACACGTGGCGTTTATTTTCTAAAGAAAAACATAAATAAACCAACTTAAAATTCTACATTCGAGTAAATTGAAAATTGCGCGTGGAGAAGCAAGCAGAAAAATCAACAAAACTGCGGATAGACGTACGTATATACTACTAATGCTTCAGATATCCAACAAAAAAAATTCCAATATTCAAGGGCTGGTAGTACGTGGTTCTATAGTAAAATGTACATCAGAGTTACGACTGAATAAATATACACTAAGTCTATTTTTTACTTTTCAATAATATGGTGGAAAATTCCAAAATTATTTTACTGGTACAGTATTTATAAACATTTTTTTGTTCTACCTATATTGTATTTGTCTTAAAATATCATCACAATGCTAGTTTTATAGTATAAGCCGCTATTTTTTGGTTAAATCCGATGAGTAGTTTTACTGTAGATAATTATAGCTTTCAAAGTAATAATTAGAGACCGGATTCCTTGGCATTTGCCAAATGAGTTCCTTTAAAGGCAGAAGATCAAAAATGAAAGAGAAATATGTTATGGAAATTTCATTTTGCCAAAAATTGCCAAAACCGAAATAAATGCCGAAATATATGTTAAACGACGAAAACTGCCGAATTAGAAATATTTATTCGAGGAGATTCTAAATGAGCATAAATTCCAGATGCTCGAGGGAAAATTTTAGCAAGAAAAAGTACAGATGTGTTCACAAAAAATCTCGGCCTGCTCAAAGTAATCTGGAGAAGTAGGTACCTTCTTGTGATGCATAATAAGACATTTTTGTGAAAAATGACAAAAATACCTTTGTTTTAAAATTTTTTTTATCATTTAATGTTTGTTTTTGATTTTCAAATATTTTTGCCGAATAAAGCCAAATGTGCCTTGTTTTTCGCCCAATTTTGATTTTTCAGTGCCAAAAAACGCTGTCTCTAGTGATAATTTACAATTTCTACACCACCCTCTACATAAAGAAATAAGAGTACAAAATTCGAGAAGGCTATTTTTGTAATCCTCAGATCATGAAACGAAGAACTATACGCGTGTCCCAAGCGTTGCAAACCTGCTAAAAAGTACGTTGGCTTGCACCTATCGAACATTATCAAGATTCGAATATCAGAAAGAGCTTTCAGACAAATAAACTTGGGCTAAACGCGGAAGAAGAACCAACTTTTTTTTTGCGCAAATGTCGACCTTTTAGCTCTACTACTCGTTCGAATTTGTTGAAAATCGTTTCTTTCAATTTCCTTGAAACTTTTCGTGCAGGTTTTTCATCTTTAAAATTCACGAGGAATATTGGGGTAAAGGAAGAAATTTGACCTACTAATGGCGTTATTTGATATTTCCGCATTATCAGTTTAGTATTCAGCCGACACAAAAAAAAAAAAAGAAAGAAAGAAAGAAAGAAAACAGAAGCACCTTATAAAGAGGAAAGATATCAGATTTTCATTTGATGGTGGTAATGTTGTTGAGTTTGTAAGAGGAAACCAAATACAGCAAAATCTGCCTATAATAGACCCTAAGTAAAGCGGAAACTCGGCTAACGAAGTAAATAATTCTTCAATCCTACCTTACAGACCTTGAATTTAATGGAAATCTGTTACAATAGAAAATCTGATTCGTTCCACGCAACTAAATTATAAATACCTACCTACCTACATGTTTCACTGAAAGTAGCCTTTCAAGTAAAACTCAGACCAGTAGCCATGATATTTTTAAGGGTTGGGGCGGGGCGGGGTGTCATTAAGGGCTCACCGAAGGCTGCTTTTTCTTTATCTCCACCCTCTTATTTTCCTTATTACAAGAAGGACTTGTTCAAGAGGAGCTCAGCTTCTCTATAACCCACTTGTTGCGAGTGAAAAAGAAACGGTCTGCACTTATCCGTGAACCACCAAAAATGTCAGAAAAAAGACAGCCATTTTCATTGTTTATTACTTTTCACACAATTAATCGAATGCAATTTCCTCTAAAAAATAATATAATGATTCGAGATGATCATAGGAGAAAAATTCCGTAAACACAAAACCAGCTGCAAAATCACAGAGTTTTTGACAGCAAACTGTTTCACCGAAGGCTATACTTCGAACATGCCACACGAATTTTTCATTTCATCTCAGTTCACAAGAATTTTGATTTTCATTTCACTGAATTCTCGGAAAAATTCAACAAAAACAATTCTGGTCGACACAACTGCCAATGTCAGACACGGGCAGCCTATTTTCGAGGGTATTAAAAAAAAAAAAATCAAACACCCAAAAAACCAGATGATCGAATAAGAAAATATAAAAGCAAAAAAAAAAAAAAAAACGCTCAATCAGTTGTAATTTCGTGTAGTTAGAGAGAGAAAGAGAGAGATTAAGAGAGAGAGAGAGTGAGAGGGAGAGAAAAAAAGTTTTATTTCTGGACTATGTGTTTTATTTAAATAGAATTTTATTTTTACCGTTCAACTTGGCCAACATGCAGTGGTGGTTTTAATAGACATTTTATTAGATACTGTAGGCGACGTAGACTACACTTAAACAGCCCATTGGCATGGCAAGTAGAATAAAATGCATTACAATTCGTCAGTTCCAACTTTTCAGCTATTGGCACTGGCAGAAAAGCTGAAATGAAATAAATGCATTCTTTTTTCGAAATTTTCATGCTTGCTCGGCGTGGTCAAAAAATAACATAGTTTCAATTAAAATGCATGGGTATTTCAGTCGTTATCAGTTTGGAAGAGGGTATGAGAATGAAGTCATTTTTCTACCAGCGAATAGCTGAACTATACAATTCGGTAAGTAGGTTTAGGTATATAAAATACGAAATGAAAACGTATGAAAAAAAAGCTAAGTCTATAATTTTACAGAAACGAAAAACAAAAACATCATTTCGTCGGCATATAATGGCATAACTTGTTAAAAGAAAATTTGTCTATTTTATACAAGGGGGAAAAAAAACACCAGCATTTTAATTTCTGTCAAAATGTCGTTTGAAAGGGATTAATTCAATTTTTTTCTTAATAGCCTACTAAAATTGATAGCACTTCTTGCCAAATTTGGTAAAAACTTTCAATTTTCTGGGATTTAGCGAGCTTTGGACTTGCGGAATGGCGATTTATAACATTTTTATTGATTTTAGACACTATAACATTGTTTAAAATATTAGACTCACTCTTCACACTTTTAGGTGAAAGACTTGACATAATAAATGAACTGCAGATTAACATATAACAAAGGTCATGTTGGCCAAGAAGCACAGAAATACTGGACGATATCAACACGTACTTCTAGAATTTAACAGTAGATCAGAAAAGAAAAATTCCCCCTATTTTAATGAACGTTTTACTATTTTAAAATGCCACAAATTCAATTCATAAAATAATCCAAAAAAGAACTGAAACCACTCAGTTTCTTCAAAGAGTTGACGTTCTATCTGTACATATAAATATGTGGAAATTTTTATTGATATGCCTATTTTGATATTAGTCCAAATTTCATCACTTTTGAAAAATGTTTTCGCAAGCAAATCGTGTCAATGAAATACAATATGGTCATTTGAAAGCCTACAATTTTGGAGGACATTTCATAATTTTATTCAACTAGATGCATGTTCAAGAGGGCAAAAACACATTTTAATGAAAGCATCGCACAAGCATTTGTTTTTTTTTGGTTCTTGTTCTAAATAACGTGGGTGACGCGAGCGTTTAAAATAAATTCTAACGTGGGCGAAGATAACATGGTCTATGAACTCAGAATAAAATTGTGGGCTACTGGTTAAAATTTGCGAAAAGTGAAATTAAGACATCATATCTCATGGTTTTTGAGTCAAGTTGAAAGAATTATCAAAAACTTTATGTTAAAATTTTGCCCAACTTCGTCATACTATGGGCGGAAAGGGAACAACACTGACTCGAATGGGATTCAAACTTGAACCAATTTCTACTTGAAATTATCAACATTCATTTTGGCCTTGAACCTTAAGTCTGAAGCACACTCAAGTCATTAATCAGAATTTTACTCCTTATCATTAACAATCAATTTTTTCAATTTTTTCCCCAATTTTCTATGTAATTTCATTTGAACAGTGACATGCAAAAAAGGGAGAACTCTACTTCATTCAAAAATTGAGTTTTTCTATGGTTAAATTTATACACCAAGCCCTACACTTACAGTAAAAATATCATGTTTCGAACTGCTACCGTCGCTGATAAAATAGACTTCAAAGTTGAAGAGCAACAACAGAAGGCTACGAGACAGAAAAGTGTTTCTCGTCTCCTGTAAAATTTGAAAAAACGAAACTTATCCACTTCTTGCAGACCAGCGTTCATATACACAACCAAAAAATTCACCTTCCAGGAGTTCGATAACTCCAATACTAAGTTCTAGTTCTTGCGAATGATAAGTAGTAAGTAGTAACACTCTTAGGGCTAAGAAGAGGATCTCTCGAGTTATCCAGCCTAGAGTTATAAGAGTTATCTGCGACTATACTCCCATTTTTCCCTCGATGTTAAGCCAAATTGTATGATTTCTTGGCATGTTGTAAGCAATGGATGACATGTTGGCGCTTTGGAGTTCGAATTTTGAATTTCAGTTCGGTTTAGCTGAAATTTTGGCTCGAAGTTGTCCATTTTCAAGACGATTTAATTATAATTGGAGAATGAAATCTAACATTCTGATTCTATAGCGCTAGCAGGTCAACTCTCATCAACAACATATCCAAAAATCACGAAATTCTGGATAAAATTAGGTGCCAAAAACGCCTAAAACAGAGGAGCAGATTTTGGTAAATTTTCTAATGTTTCTTTGAATTTCAATCTCGTTTCTCGTTTTCGTCGTCTAAAATGTGGAGTTAAAGCTTCGGTAAAGCATACAGTCTTCTAGACAATAGACATTATATATAACCATAAAATAAACTTGAAAATATCATCAACTGTCACTAACATCATTTAATTTATCAATTTTTAAAGAATTCTTCGTTTCTCTTAAATATCACGTTGACAAAACTAAAAGAAATAAATAAGTAGTAATTCTTATTACTTTTCCATAGGAAAACAGGGCAAATTCAAGATTTATTGTAGATATTTGATTAGTATTTTGTAGTACTTTCTACCACTCAAGATAGTATATTTTACTATTTTTCCGGTAATTTCTACTATAAATGTGAAATTCTCTCGATTCTCTCATAAAAAAATAGTAAAAATTACGAACGAATTTGTTTTTCAGTAAATACGCAGAGGCGGCCCGTTTCAATACAGAAACAAACCCAGCATCAAATTTGAACTTGACCTCGATCCCCTATACTGTAGAAATAAAATTCCAGTAATTTCAAGCAAATTTTCTCTTCATTGTTTTTCGTCTTTTACAAGGTTGGCCACCATGTGAAAAAACCGACAACACAACCGCAGAAAAAGAAATAAAACATCGTAAAGCTCCAAGTTAAATGAAACTATAACGGACAAGTTTCGAGTTAATAATGCTTTTTGGAACCTAATGTGCCCGTTTTTCTCACTCATTCTTCGGTCCTCTCATTCCTCCATCTTACCAACGAGAGTAATCCAGCAGCATTTTTTACGTAGGAATTCTCACAAACGAAACTTTTTCATTCTATTTGGGCGAAAAAGAAAAGACAAAGTACAAAATGGTCGTGCTAAACGATAAAAAGAAGGAAATCCGACTAATTTCCACGATTGAGCGCTTTAAAATTGAATTTCCACGATTTTCTCGTTCATAGGGCGCTTTTACTCGTCGACCTAATAGGTACAGTCAGAATATTTTGCAGCGAAGGGAAGAGTAAATAAGGGAGGAAACACAAACAAAAATTACTTACAAAAAAAAAAAGGGCAAAAATATGAAAAAATAAAAAGTTGTACTCGTAACTCGAGTAAATATTTTTACACCGAAGATTGTGAGGATGCATAAAAAATAATAATAAATAAATAACGAAAATGAGAGAGGAACGGGAAATATGGAGGGGAACGTAACATTGAACAAACAATAGCTCATTTTAACATGAATTCTTTCAATTTATTTTAAATTAACAAACAAGAATCGAAAACGTGAAAATTAATTAAGAATTTCATTCGTATTCGAGCAAAGAACAACATTACTTTTGTAGATTTTTGAAATAGGGCCGAATACTCCAATTGGTGGATAAACTGATTCAGAGTGTGTAAAATAACACGGAGGCGATGCAAACAAAATAATATTATTTTATCAAATCGCGGGGAAAAAATTTAAAAAACAAATAAATAGATAAAAAAAAAAATGAACTAAATTAAAAATACAAGGTGAAATAAAATTAATCATCAAATAAAATGAAATAAAAAAGCAATGAAAAAAAGAATAGGGTAAGATAAATTTTTTCTTTAGTTGCATTGGTTCATTTTGTCTTTTAGTATTTCATCCTAAAAGATTATGACCACATGCAGCTCTTCCCCCTCCATTAATTGAATTTTTTTGTTCAACCATAAACCTCCTTTTTTATTGACGCATCACAAATAGGCAAGTATCCCATTCCACATTAAATCAATAATTTTTTTTTTAAATACAGGATCCATAAAAGAATTCCTAGATTTTTCAGTGGAAAACGATGTGGAAACATTTATCCATTTCGGACTAAAAAAATAAAGTGGACAAACATTTTTTTTTAAATCACCCTACGCAGATTTTCAACCCACCAGCTTAAAATCTATAGAACAAATGAGAGCAATATTTGTTTAAATAATAAACTTTCGATTGCAATCGCGTGACTTTTTATATTAGGTACCTAAATAAAAAAATATAAAAAAAGTCACCAGATTACTTTTCGATATAATATGCTGCATCAACCGCGTGAAGATGTTTTTCATTTTTGAAAAAATGCCAATAATTATGCTACAGAACGTAAATGTTTACAATTTTTTCTTTCTTCCAAAACCAACTTCGACTGAACAATTTTTAGAAATAAACGTGTCAGTGCGCCGAATTCATTTTTTCCCAAATTACTACTAAGTATAATTATATATAACTTTCAAGTCGAAGCTTTTCCACTATCCAATTAGTCGTTGACCAATATTCATGAAAAACATATACCCATCTACACAATTTACTAAGGATTGTAAATCACGTGGAGTTAATTTTTTAAAATAAAATCAAGCTGCTTGTTAACAAATTACCTACCCTGATGGCCTTTGAAGTAAGAAAGGAATTGGGATTTCAGAATATTTATCTATTATTTTAAAATTTTAATTGAATCGATACTTTCTTCAGCCAAAAAAAAAAAAAAAAAAAAAAAATCAACACCAAAATTATGTACAACATTCAAATTCAATATTCATTCTCTGATAATAATACAAAATGGAACGACTGTTGATCTGAAACTACATATTTTTTGTAAAATCGATGATAATCTTTACTACCTGAAAATTCAATGGGTAAAACTGACAGATTTGAGCGAACTTTTATTCATTCGTCCTCCATTATATACCTAGATAGCTTTTTGTTATAAACGATTTTATAACGAGAGTTTATTGCGATAGTTTGTTTACACTGTGATACTTTCGTGAGAGCTATAGTCTGTTCCAGTTAAGAGTTCTATGACGTCACAATGCTTCAACAATTGAAGAGAAAGTACCTATTTTCGATTTCAACCAATCGTCTTTTCCAAATCGTCATGACGTCATATGGAACTTTTAACTGGAACAGATTATATACTCTCGCGAGAGATATACCATCATAATGTAAATGGGCCTTCAGTCATTAAAATTTCCCTGTTTATTGGCTGCTAAGCATTCGTAAATAATGATAAAAATACATTCTTCATTTTCAATTGCTTTAGCAGTCAATAAATACTGAGTTATCTCAAATAGTTGAGAAGGAAAACAGTTTTTTATCTATCCTGAAAAATCACTTTTTTCGACTTGATGCATTTTGGAGAGATATATACGTCTCATTTGTTTACATTTCCAACTGGTAGGAGTTGCATAGAGCATACAGAAAGGTGGCTGTAGATGTTGCCAATGGCAGTCGACAGCTAATGTGAGATGGCTTTATCTCAATGATGAACTAGAGACAACTGGCAGTGAGTGTAGGTTGGATGTTTCCCAAGTGCTCTATTTAGCTTCACCCTTCATATCAACAATGCAGAGTGCAGAGAGTAGTAGTGTGGGCATGCATGATGTTAATGACTACTTCAGTGTGAACTGAGTGATACACGAATAGTAGAATGACCGCAATGATTGAAGGCATATCGCACACCCTCTACAAAACTGATACAACTCACAAAAATTGAGTTTTGAGTTAGCAGTGAAAAAAGAGTCTATAAGGGTCCTACTTTAATCCCCCATATTCACCTTGGTGAAATTCCACCCCCAGACCCCTCCAGGAGAGTTGTATCAGTTTACAATTTCAGAAATGTGTAGCTATTCAATGGACAAAACTGATACAACTCAACTTTTCCATATAAAATGACTAAGTTTGGCAATCTACAAAACCGATACAACTCAATATTTCTCTACAAAACTGATACATCTCACTTAAAATTAACACACAAAACGTTGAAAAGTGTCATTGCTGCCTGTACAAAAGTGATACAACTTGCCGGGGGGGTTATTGGTGGATTGTTTATGGGGAAAAGACCAGCACATTCAAAAACTACACTATACATGGAGTCATTTGGGTTTTGAATGAACAAAATCCGTTAAAAATTGATTGAATATTGACAGTTTTAAAATTGAAAATTTCAAATAGCTCTCCTGAAAAAACGGTTTTTTCGAGTTGTATCAGTTTTGTAGAGGGTGTGCGATATTATATGCAACACTAAATCCTGACACTTGTGAGTCCCTGCAGTAGCATATAAGGTAGCATCGCAGGTTCATCTTCAAAAAAATGGATCACTCACACCATTTTCGCAAAAATCATTGTTCCGAGTGTCCATTACCTTCGTAATCATAGAGCCGCGGGTCGCTGACAACCGACTTGATCGAGTGCGGACTATCCGGCACGGGCTCGGCGTCCCGCTCCGTCGGCGGCAGTCGACGGCGAACCGACTTGCCGCCAGTCAGCCGAGCGCTCTGAGATCGGCAGGCGGTTCGTCGACCCGACTTGGCGGCCGGAGGCGCTCCCGAGGCGCCGGCCACGCCGTACGGAGGCGGCGTGGCCGGCGGCGACGCGCCGACCCCATCGACGTTCGAGCGATCGTGATGCCGCGCCGACGAGCTGAAGCACACGGACGCCGACCGGCCTTTGTTTTTGGTCGCCTTTATCAGAGCATCTTCATCGGCCATCGGATACCAGTGATGCGAAATTGTTTCGAATGATGGTGGTAGGGGTACAGGTGGAATCTGACGAGAGCGACGCACGTGAATTTGTAAAAATCAACACGGTTTGTAAAACGAAGTGGACGAAAAAATTCGAAATATTGGAAATACCACTAGTCGAAAGAAATCACAAATTAATCAGCAGCCAAAGGGTTCTTCTAAAAAATTGACATATATCCACGAAAAAAGAAAAAAATAATTACGTTTACAACGGATAAAACGGAAATATTTTTTATCGTCGAGATATTTTCACAGTTCCTAGATACAGTTTTCTCCACCTCGGAAAGTAAATAGTATTGCCCTACGTTACTCTCGAATGCTTTCGAACTGCGAAAATTCAAAAAATTTCAACCAATTTTTTCCAACTCAAAAATGATGGCGCAGAGGCAGACGACCTTTCGAACTCGCGAGTTACTCGCACTCGCGATTTGCCAATTTTAATAGTCGAATTTTCAAAAAGCGGTACGAATGCGGCACATGTACCACCGTGCTCGAGCCACACACTACAGCTTTTTTCACTACACGGTGCCATCATTTTCGTACCCCCCCACCACCACCAGCGGCGGGTACCACACGGTTTATTTGGCCTGCGCACAATCGATAAAGCAACAGGAGGATTTTCAGCAAAAAGTGTTCGGTAAAATGCTATGCTCGACGAAGGGGAAAAGGGGTTAAAGCTTTCGATGACGACCCCGTATACCGTGCATGTATGAGCGCGTATATATATATATACGTATAATACAGAACTGCATTTCCTAAATCGGCAGCCAGCCCTATATTTTCTCCTTTTCCTCGCGTCGAAAACGACGACTTTCTTTTGTTTCCGTAAAGAAAGAGCTACGTACATAGTATCTTTTTTCATTTTTCGATTCGCCCTCACACCCCATCGCACACAATATTGTCCTCTATAGCACAACCTTCACTGGTGGGTAATATGGGTTAACGACGTCGTTCTTCTCCACACCTGAACACAAAACGATTGTTGTACTGAAGCACGACGAAGCTGAAATGGTAACTTGGCCGAAGGCAATTTTCTGCAAGTCCTTTTTTAAATATCTCACCAATGTCATTCATTGGAGCGGGGAAACGAATGAAGGCTCGTATAGATATTGGCGAAAAAAAATTCCAAGTCATTAAATTTTGTTTTTTTTTGGGGAAAGAGATGAATGGAGCCTTGGAGAAGTCGAAGCTGAGCGAGCACTTATTCTCGTTCAAGTATAAAGAGAAGAGATTCAATAGTCAAACAAATAAAATAGCTTATAGTCATTAAATGATTAAGTAATTAATGAAAATCTCAGGGTGTTGTACACCTTTAGGGTATCACTTGAGTTAGGCCCGTACCGCAAGACCTCCATCAGGTAGGGCAAAAATTTTTCTTCAAATGAGGAGGAGAGGTGGGGTCATCGTTTTTTTTTGTTTTTCACAGCAAAATTCTGTGGAAGGTAAAATTTTCGTTAGGTAGAGCAGTGCCCTTTTTCCCCGCACGGGCGGTACGGGCCTGAGTTGAATTATACTTTCTGGCCTTCAACATCCCTTTAACATCAATGATGAGATGAAATTGCATTTAGTTAAGTCCTTTAGGTCATTAATCACTGACAACATATCGACTCCTATTATACCCAGACTTCCTTCTTCTGTGATTTGCAGTACAGTTAGTTTTCTCTCGCAATGGTCAAATTCATGGTTTTCAGTATTGCAGCTTATAATTATTTCATATTCATCTGAGTATTTATGTTATTAGGTACATAATTCATTTGAAAGGACAAGTCTATTCGTCAAAATGCAAAAATTTAACGGTCAGAAACAGAAGTAAAAAATTAAACAAAAATTTCATACGAAACATCGAATTATCAGTATTATGAAAATAAAATCATAAAAATGAATAAATCATCATTCATCACAGTTTGGTAAAAATTTTCACTTCTCGAGTACTTTATTTTGTAGAGAGCAATAAAAAATAATAGAAAAATCGATTTTTGGTAAAATAAATTTTTCAAGGTTGATGTTTAATCGAAATCGGTTTTTTTTTTCAATTCGGGATATCATTGACATGCAAAAAAAAAAATGATGAAACGGCAAAGTTAAGTAGCCTGTATAGTGGTAAATGTGAAGAACTTTACAAAAAGAAGAAGTTTAGAAATTGTCGTCTTCATTTTTTCTCCAAGGGCTTCGAATAGCTACGCAACCATTAGCAAAAGCGCTGCCTTTACGACTTTTGAAAAAAGTTTCCATTTCAGTATACACTGACAGTTGGCCAAAGATTAATTACTTCGATGAGAAATTTCTTCGACTTGGCTCGAAGGTAACCGATAATGTTAAATGTTCCGAAACACCTTTCGATCCTCGACCGACGATAAAGGGCGGAGGGGCAAGGATTAAGAGTAAAATTGCATTGTTTTGCGAATAGATAATTTCTACGTTTGCAAAATATCGAAGGGATATCGGAGTGGGGTGGCGTTTAGTACCTAAACCAACAATTCGCCAGGGAAGAAAATAATGGTCTGTTTGATTAATGCACACGAGTCAAACTTCAGTAAACTGTTCCCAACAGTTTTGTGGAGTACATTGGATGTATATGTATATATATATATATATATATATATATGTGTCGCGAGCCAACTTTCGGATAAGGTATTTTATAAGTTTCGAGAGAACTGGAATATCGAAACTTTTAATTACAAAATAACGAAAAAAATAATGACGAGGTTCATAAGGAAAGAGAGTTTGAAAAGCTGGTGCCCAGGTGCTGGTTTTTCGTTTCCAAGTAAAGGTCGTTATCAGGACAACATTTTGCTCATCCTAAATTCGAAACCAACTAAGTCCCAAATAAATCCGAAACCTGCTAAGTCCCAAAAAAATTATCATCTTTTTTTTAGCTGACTCAACAGTCTATCAAGTACCGAAACATGAATAGTAGTTTGATATTTAATTTAAAAAATTTTTTTTATTTTAAAGAATAATGAAAAAAAAAAAAAAAAAAAAAACAACAAATGAATTGAAAATTTTAAATGTCTTGCTCAATCTTTTTCAGATCAAAACTACTATTTTACGATTTTGTATTGATCATCGTATTATTTTATGTTAGCGATATCGAAAACTTACAAATAATATATGTGTACTTAACTTCAAAAATTTATCACTGAATAACTTTCAAGCACAATTTTTGAAAAATTTCATCAATAGTCAATATTTTGAAAAAATAAGGTTAATTTTTGATTAAATATGATAAAATTAAAATATTTGAGTTTTGCCACAAAACGCAAAAAACGCCATCGAGTTCATTTTGAAAAAAATATGATAAGCTGTTCCTCCTCGACTATTCGGCCGATTTTGACGCACGATGGCTTAAAATGTTTGTAGGAGCGAGAATAAATTATTTTTTGAAAGAACAAATTTCTCCCCACCCGTGGGGTCGATCCAGGGACAATTGAAAATACGCAATCGTGGATTTGTTGGGTTTTGCGGCTGAACACAAGTGATTAGCCCCAAAACTAAACAAATCCACGGGTCCATTTCACTGCCCCCCCCCCCCCCCATTGCCCAAAATTCAAAATTTTTGAATGGAAACATTTGTACTAATTTTGTACTTTTCTTCGGCTCAATGAGAATTTCAATTTTCAAGACCAAAAGAATGCTGCCAGCTCAATGAGAATTTCAATTTTCCAGACCAAAAAAATGCTGCTAGCCCAATGAGAATTCAATCTTTCCAGACAAAAAAATTCGGCCAGCTAAATGGAAATTTAAATTTTCGAGATCAAAAAAATGGTGCCGGCTCAAAGAGAATTTTAATTTGCAGACCAAAAAAATGCTGCGGCTCAATGAAAATATCAATTTTCCAGACCAAAAAAATGCTGCCGGCTAAATGGGATTTTCCAATCCACAAGACCAACAAAATGCTGCCGGCAATATGGGATTTCAAAACTTTTGAGATCAAAAAAATGCTGCCGGCTAAATGGGATTTTCCAATTTTCCAGACCAAAAAAATGCTTCCGGCTGAATGAGAATTTAAATTTTCGAGACCAAAAAAGTGCTGCCAGCTAAATGGGACTTTAAAATTTTAAGATCAAAAAAATGCTGCCGGCTAAGTGGGATTTCTAAATTTTCAAGACCAAAATAATGCTGCCGGCTAAATGGGATTTTCAGATTTTCGAGATAAAAAAAATGCTAAAATTGTAAAATAAACAGACGTCAGTTAATTAATATAAAATTTGAGAAAAACAATTTGTAAATTATGTAGAATTTTAAATTTTAGGTGACATAACAAAGTCATGCTGATTAGTGAAGAGTTTTCTAAGATTTTTTCCATACAGAAAATTTTAATAAAAAATTCGGCTGAATAATATTTTTTTCTAAGCTGAGAAGCACTGAGCTGAACTTGATCGACTTTTTTCCCTATAGGGCCATTATTCGACTAGCATAACTTTGAGACATTACCAAGACGTTTTCTATTTTCTATTAACGTGACTCAAGGAAGCTATTCAAGCTTCCTCCTTACTAATTTAACATATCAAGGTTGATAGCTTCCTTCGCACTTACTATAAAAATGATCGCAATCAACTTCAGAGGCACATGAAATAAAATCGTTCTGTTTTTAACCGAAGTAAACAGACGCTGGTTATGCTCTCAACGAAAGCGAGGAAAATAGATTTTGTTAAATGATTTTGGATGTTTCAAACAGAGAGCGTTAGTCAACTCACCACAGTCGATTCAAGTTCTCAGAAATATTGAGCTACAAAATGAGCTACAAAGCTGAGCTACTGATTGAGTTACAAAATGAGCTACAAATTGAACTACGTACAAAATGAGCAATTGACCTACAAAATGAGCTACAAACTGAATTCAGTATTATATATGTTACCGTTAAAATATTAATTCTAGTTAATGTATGAAATCACCAGTTAATTCATGCTTTAACAGGGTAGGTGTGTAATCAAAATACTTTTACACTTTAACTAGTTATTTCATACATAAACTAAGTGCGTTCCGTTGATGTTTGTAAATAGCCTGACTATCTTATCTTGACAATCAGACTCGTGTTTGTTTCTTGTTGTTATGTGTATTTGACATAGCCTAGCCTACCTATATTACGTAAACTGGGAGCAAGCGTACAGAGACTTTATGATTCCTTCTCTGGTTCCTAATTTGTAAAACCCATCTTCAGTTTTTTCAATTAGGCATTCTAAAATGCTCCTTGCATCTGTACCCGGATGTTGGAGATACCGTACGTGTTCAAGTTCCTGATGTCAACAGGGGTAAAACAGATGCAAGGAGCATTTTAGCATGCGTAATTGAAAAAATTGAAGATGGGTTTTACAAATTAGGAACCAGAGAAGGAATCATAAACTCTCTGTACGCTTGCTCCCAGTTTATTCTCAGCCACGAACGATTTTTCCAGTTCGATGAAGTACCCATCACCTCCGCCACTATTTCGCTACAATCAGTGGCTTCCTCACAAGCTACAGGTAATGGTCAAGGTTTTGTAAGATGTCACTGCATGCAAAAGTGCATAAATAAGCGTTGTTTGTGCGTCAAGAATGGAATAAAATGTAACTCTAAATGCCATGGAAGTAACAGCTGTTGCAATAAATAACGTGTTTGGTTTGTCTTCCCTAATTTTGCATCTAGTACTTTTAAATTAAGTTTTGTTTGCACTTGTAACCGTACTTTTGGGATAAAATTTTTTATAAACGGTCAATTTCATGATTTAACTAATCGTATCTCGTCAATTTATAAAATAACTAGGTATTTCATACATTATCCAGGTAAACTGTGAAAAATTTTCATACTTTAACTGTTTCGCCGTTAATTTATAAATTAACTAGTTATTTCATGCAATAATGACAGTAACACTTTAACGGTAACATATATAAAACATGAAAAGTTGTACATGTATGCTTCAAGCAACTCCAAGTTTGATTTAAAAATGTTTTTTCTCAAGAAAAGTTGAGGAACTTTTTTACATATGCGTACAATCGATGTAAAAGAGAATTCATTTTCGCCTTCACAATTTTTTGTGAAGGCTCTAGCTATTTTTTTATTAATTTACAAAGCACTTCTAAATTAAATTTTTTCCCCAAATTATTTTTAATTTTCTCTGATTTTGAAAGTTAGTTTCAATGGTTTTATTCGTACAATGCTTCAGGGCTTCATATTAGTTGAAAACCTGTGAATGCAATCTGCTACTCTCAGCTGAGAAAAACCAACTCGTCACTTGGAACAAATAATATTTGAACTACCTACAAGTAATAAACCAACCACAATTATAGCGAGCTTCAGTAAATGAATTTTTTAGACTAACAAATTTTCACATCTTCCCTCCTTTCCCTTCTTATTTTCTCTTTCTAATTTTTTCAACTTTTTCAAATTACCTTTGAACTTTTTTGAGTCCCTATTTTTCATATTCTTCACTATCAAATTTATGCTATTATCATCTATTATCGTGTTTTATTTTCGTATGTGAATCATTTTAACCGACTACTATTAATTCTAATTCTAATTCAACCATATACCATTCTGATAGCAGTCTTATATGTTTTACTCTGTCAAAAGTTGTTTTTAAAAATTTTCAAAGTGTTAAAAGTTTTTCCACATAGTATTAATTTTTGTATGTTAAGTTTTCGAAAGAGGTTAACATTATGGAAAGATGGAAAATTGATACACTGAACACAGCCAACACGCATAAGAAACATGCATACATCTACTCCTCATTTTGATAACGAAATGACCATCACAAACCATTCTGCTAGCCTGCCTCTCGAATTGGTGTTCATTATTTGTTTACATGTGTCCTCTTGAAAGGGAGGAAAAGCGCGCGCACGTAACATTGATAAAGGTTTCGCAAAGGGTGATGCTGGCCTGGCGCAGTTCATCTTTTCGTGTACTGATCTTACGTTAGTTCACGAATGAGTAAAACCAAAAACGTCGTCTGGTTACGGTTCGCAGGTCTGTAAATAATTTTGCGTGTTTTTCGCCCTCAAACTCGTCGTAGACATGTCTTGGGAATCAGTTCAAGAATCTCGACAGTATCTAGGGTAAGTCAGTTAGATGCTACAAAATAAATTTCAATAATAGGTATTATGTTAAGCAAATATGCGAATAAAATTTTGAATTTTCAGCTCGAGAAACTGCACTTAATGCAAGTATCAAACCTTTTTATTAAAAATTATTCACAAATCATGATGGAATATCCCTCTTCCCCTCCAATCAAATAAGCTTACCAAATGGTGGCTAAACTTCAGTATTACAGAAAAGTAGGAAGAAGTATACTTATGTGAAGTGAACTACGTACATTGAAAAACGAAAAATCATTTTTCAGTTTTTCAGCTCGTGAGTGCTTTGGATAGAGGAAAATATTATAAACATCATACAAAAAAAAATCTCTTGGATCGTTTCAGTTACTGAATTATAAGGATTTCAATATTTTTACGTAAAAATCATCATTTTAAGAAATTTAAGCATGAAGTCCGAACTGCTGTTTCAAGACAAGTTTTTTCTCTGAATTTTGACAAAATTTTAGTCCATTGTAAAAACACACTCTAAGAAATTGTATCAAACAAATTCCAACGAATTCCATTATACAGCTTTACATTACCGCAGTATAAAATAGAGCAGAGAACAGAGAGGAGCTGAAATCCATAAAATAAAATGGGGAAATCCTATACATCCTTTCTAACAATGCAGAATGTTGTGATATAATTTATGGAATGGTACTCCAAGTTGGAAAAATTTTGGTTGATCTGATAATTGCTTTCAACAGTGGAAAGTATTCTGAACATTTTACAAAAAAAAAAATTCTGCAAATCGGTTGAAAATTCACTTAGATGTGAATTTGAATTTTTAAATTCAAAATTCCTACTTGCGAGAAAACCGAATTTAGAACTAGAAAAACCAGGTTTTACTCGATTACTCGAAGGACCAGGTGGCGTCATATACAACGCCACAAGAATAACCTCAAAGGACCAGGTGGCGTTGTATGACACCAGTCAGGGGTTCTCAAAATATTAGTCTTTTGAAAAATCCATCTCAAAATTTTGAGTGGCGTTGTATATGACGCCACATGGTACTTCTAGTGTTGAAGTTACCAAATATTTTTTTTTCAATATGGCTGATATGTTGTTAATGAATTAATGTTCATATATTTTTCACTACATGTACACACATAATCCTAAATTGTATATCCTGTAAATTTTGACAAAATTTACCAGGTAGTTGTTGAATTAAAGCAGTTAATTTCTTTTACTTAAATTGCCGATTAAGGAATCAAAATTAGAGATAGAAATGAAATTGTGAATGTACCTTAATGTGGCTATGCTCCGATAGGCCTCGGATTCCGATGTCTTTGATGTTGAAAAATAGAAAATTATAACAGGACTTGCAAAATGAAGATCGAAATTCTTAATTTCAGTTTATAGACGACATACATATGTATATTTTGTTGATCCCTGATTAACTACGCATCCGTAACAACACGATATACTACAATGTCAAATGCAAGCTTTACGACCCTGCATCACTATAGACGACGATTAAGGGTAATTAACGCGACCGGATATCAAAATAATGAGCAATCGTTGGCGTAGTTGGCCAACCCTCGTAAATCTCTCCGCAGAGAAAGAGAAAAGATAGTGAACTATAAACGACATACACATTCCATGGCATTGATACGTTCCCCCATTATAGACCACAAACTGCATTAGCAACCCCTCGTTCACCATAAATCACCCGACAAAATGTCGGCTGACCATTTTACGACTGCTAGCAGGAAGTCCTCTGCAATGGACCGAATTCAAATTTCGGCAGGACTGAATTTAAGGTCCGACGAACTCCTCGTTTGCAATAATCAACCGAGAGGGATGGAGGTTGAATTTCTTCACTACCGAATTTACGACCAGTTAAAATGCTCCCAAGTTTTTCCCTGTTTTCTAGATACGCTTTCAAAATCACGCAAAACTTATAAAATAGAAGAAAAAGAGAAAAACTTTGAAGCCGTTTTTTTCTTTTGGCTTTCATTGGTATAAAAACGAAGATTGATGAATGAACGACGTGAAACTTGGAAGTCCTAAAATCTGGTTAAAAAGAACATTTGGATGAATAATCTGCTAGAAATATTCATCATAGGAAAACAACATTAGCGAGGCAGAATAGCATGGTTCGACCTTCTGTATACATATATAATTATGCTGTGTCAGAGTCGGGTATAAATCACATTACTGCTTTCATTTTCGAAAATATATTACAGCTAGGTAATGCAATTTGCAAGATGTCAGGCTTTTTAATGCGTTATACACAAAAGTTCGTATATTGAATAGTATAATCAAGTTTAACACTCTCTCTTGCGCTGATGTACAGATGAATAAAATTAGTAGGTATATTCCAACATTTTATGATTATGATTTTCTTCACTTCGCAGATTCTATATCTCAAAGACTTTATAATGCCAGAAAATGTTAGTACCTCCTCTCGTTTAGAGAAAAATCAATCAAGGGTTGTCACAAGTCATTATAAGAAATTAACATACCAAATATCTTAAAACTCTCATTCATATGAAGAGAAAAAAAAACATTACTTTAATAAATTCACTCAAAACGTTTGAGTTGACATCTGTATACCTGCTTCACGAACACGGCAATATTTAGAAAATATTGCGAAATATTGTGAAGACGTTTAAAAACCTTCCGAATACGAGTATTACGAAAATAATATTGCCACAATATTACAATCATATCCAGAAAATATCGTGAGATCTCCAAACATTGCGACTAAGTATGTATATTTTGACTGAAATATTTTCCCAATCAAAATAGTTCCAATATCCACACAGTATAGTCAAATATTAATTTGAAAATACATATTTCTTGAGAGTTCACAATCTTTTCACAATTCAACAGGGCTAATACGAGTATATTCGATAAGCTACGACTGTGTTGAGATATTTTTGCCATCAAAAATTTGAAAAATAGCTGCAGCCTTCACGGAAGTTTCGTGAAGGCGAAAGATGAATTCTCTTTTACAACAGGAGATTATAAAAAGTATCCAAAAATGTTTCTTATAAAAACAAAATTGTTTGAATATGAAGCGCATAGGGACTTATAAATATTTCTTCATAATTCTTTCCTGAAAAATTTTACTTGGTTACTTTTCCAATCTTATAAGTAAATGTATAATGACGTCATCAAAATCTTTTGAAATGTTATAACTAGTGTTCTATGTTATATATAGGTATGATGACGTCATCTACTCAGTTGTAACATTGAACTATAAAGAAATCTTATGTTATGAGTATGTATGATGACGTCATCATAACATTCAACTATCACAGAATCTTCTAATACTATATTATAGGTAGGTATGATGACGTCATCTTAAAATAGATTCTGATGATGACGTCATTCTAACATTGAACTATCACAAAAGGACAAAAACTGTCTCCTACGTTATATCTGGGTATGATGACGTCATCAAGGAAAAACAAAAAATGGGACATTATATTTTAAGCGGACATTATGTTTTGAAATTGGAACACCCAGTACAAAGAATTCGTCTTCAATTCATCTTCAATAAGTGTTTTAACTGTATGACGTCATCATCTGTGTTTACTATGTAATAATTAGGTATGATGACGTCATCAAGTAAGAACAAAATGGGACATTATGTTATAGTGGGACAAATGTTAGGAGGGGACATTATGTTTGAAACAGGAACGCCCAGTACAAAAGAATTCATCTTCAATACAACATTTTGCCCTTCCTTGATGACGTCACGGATGATGACGTCACACAGTTAAAAGCGGTTGATGACGTCATCATTTGATGACGTCACAAAATGTTGTATCTAGGTATGATGACGTCACCATCTGCGGTTCCTATGTTCTATCTGGATATAATGACTTCATCATTCTTCTTCAATTCATCTTCAAAGAGTGTATGATGACGTCATCAACCACTTTTTAACTGTGTGACGTCATAATCTATGACGTCATCAAGGAAGGACAAAATGTTGTATATAGGTATGATGACGTCACCATCTGCGGTTCCTATGTTTTATCTGGATATAATGACGTCATCATCTGTGTTTACTATGTAATAATTAGGTATGATGACGTCATCATGCTATGGTGGAAATGATGACGTCATCAACCGCTTTTTAACTGTGTGACGTCATCATCTGTGACGTCAGAACAAAATGGGACATTATGTTATGGTGGGACAAATGTTAGAAGGGCATTATGTTTGAAACAGGAACGCCCAGTACAAAAGAATTCATCTTCAATATTTTTATACTATACTCAATCGGATATTTTCAAAATATCGGGCTGTAATATCACAAACCTGTGGCGAGCTAGGATAAATGACACGCGTTATCAACGTAGCAAATAATCTCAGTTCTACGAAAGGAAAAATAAGGAAAGCCGAATGAAAACCTCTATATTGTATACCTCGTATGTGTGGAATTCACGGGCATATATATAGCCTTCTTTTTCCACTTTCTACACGGACATGCAGCTCGATAAGGAATCTGCTGCTTAATATTCGACGAGTGAAAACCGCAATAAAGAATTCGTGCTCCGCTGGCATTTTTTATCTATTTTACGTAGAGTAAATTAAGATTTAACCGAGGCTTGCTCTGCCTCGCTCGCGCTTATACGCAAAAAAAGCCTTGCGTTTAAAATGTTGCATCTCGTAACTCACTTGCGTGTATTACTCAGCACCGTAATTCGGTTCCATTGTCGACCGTATTTCCCACCTTTTCCTTATTTTTTCTCCTTCTCCAGCGTGTTCCGCGTCGAGGGAAAAAATTCAATTTCCATTCGATGCGATTTCCGCACAACCCCAGCGTTACAATAATTCGGTAACTAAAGGCGACAAAAAAAAAAAAAGAGAGAACGTCCTCGTTATACAGCCGCCTTTTCAAAATCTCATTAACGAAAACGTACTCGTATTTTCTCCAAAACAAACAGAAAACACGAAAAAGAAACTTTACCGAAGAATTAAGGTATACAACTCCCTTTTACGAATAGAAAATTGATACTTATACTCGTACGAACGTTTTTTCTCATTTTAATTCGGCAGCCGGATCATCGAGAACAGCCATTTATATAATATGCAAATTATTAATAAAGACACAACACCCATTAATGCATGAAAACACTTCATTGAATAACAAATATATGTATAATTTGATTTATCACATTGAACGGAATAGAACACATAACTGTGGGGGCAGCAGTAGCTATATATACATTCACTATTTTCCCAGCATATCTCATGAGAATGTGCATTAGTTACATTTTGCCTCTTTACGTACCGATATATAAGAGTCTGTGAATAATTTATCATCAATTTGGGATGATTTTGGTTCACGAATGATCATAATTTCTTAACTGTTTTGTAATTATACGCATTACCAAACAGTATGTATATATGTATAGCGAGTCTCAAACTGTGAGATAATCATTATAATAGCCTATATGTGATAGTCTGGCAATATAACTACCTATATATACCAGACTGTTGAGTAATGATTGCCACAAACTTTGAAAATCATTCACGAGCTTGCGATTGGTAAATCAAAATTACTTAATCGAGTAAGTTCAACCATTTTCTTAGATACATATAGATATAGAATAGTTATTCAGGTAGACCATTTGAATGTGTAATATAATAATCCATTTTAACCAACGCGATTCATATTTGATCAGGAATCAACTTAGAATTATTCCAACGATTTAATTCCTGATTAAACTTTAACCCACAGGTCCAATAAAACACATCCATAAGGAATCAACGATATTAAATATTATGTTTAAATACGAGTATTATCTTCAGCATTACGTACTACCTAGTATATTATACGTATTAGATGTCGATAAGAAAAATTTTCTCACAAAACAATACTTCTGGTTTTTGGAACATACTCGTATTTGAAGAATAAAGGCTTTGAGACAGAAATTTTCACTTTAAGCCTGGCTTTTGCAACGTAGATTATTCGGTATGACAGAACTTCTCACCATATTAATATGATCATGCACCGAGTAGCTTCACCCCTTCAGCTCCAATCACCACTATTACAAATTACCACAAAAATAGTAAAATGTAGCCTACCATTTAAAAGGATAAAAAATAGTAAAAACACTAAGAAGTAAGAATATTTAAAGTAACTCGCAAATGGTTCCTATTTTCCTATAGAAAACAGTAAAAATTACTAGGTATTCATATATTTTTCAGTGTGGTAAAATATATTATCGTAGATGGCAAAAAGTTCTAAAAATGTTATTTATATCAGCTCCATGTCGTCAGCACCTCCACCCACCAAAATTGGTCCAAAATATTTTAGGAATTTTGAACTCATTTTGTACCGTTTTGTACCGCAAAAAAATAATTTTGTACCGGCATCTACGAAGAGTTATTCAAAGAAACATTATGGGGTACTGGGGACATGCTAGCACCTCCACTTCAACCGATTAACTTGAAACTAATCTCATTATTTTGTACTCATTTTGTGCTGTTTTGTACCACTGTTAGAAAATTTTGTACCGTCCCCCTTTCAAGTTATTAAAAATATTGATGAAGGGTGTCGGGGACATGCTAGCACTCCCACTGCAACAAAATTACTCCAAACTGGTCTCATCATTTTGTACCGTTTTGTACTGGCAAAAGAACATTTTTTACTGCTCCCCTACCTACGTTTGGATAGGGAGCTGACCTTTAAACTCCAGAAAAATGCTCAAAATTGGTCTCGTTATTTTGTACTCATTTTGTACTGTTTTGTACTGGCAAAATAATATTTTGTACTGCTCCCCTACCTAGTCTTGGATAGGGGGCGCACCCCTCATCAATATTTTTAATAACTTGAAAGGAAAGGAGGTACAAAATTTTCTAAAAACGGTACAAAATGAGTACAAAATTCCTAGAATATTTCGGACCAATTGGGGGGGGGGGGGGTGCTGACGACATGGAGCTGTATCAATAAAAATTTGTAAATCGCCCCTACTTTTCTACTTTATAATAGTAAAAATTACGACCCATCTTTTCCAGTGTGCAAGGATATAATAACATACACTAATAGAGATCACCGAGGTGAAGCATTTACAGTACACTGACTGAAACATCACGCTGAAAAATAGTTTGCAAATTAAAGTTCGGTGCGGGGAACTGTGTCAAGGTATATGCCATTCTGTGTCGAATTTCGCTCGGCTATTTATTTAATCGAGTACCATTTTGCAGCCAAATTTACATAACTAAACGAAAATGTACAGAATTCCCGGCGGCCGTTACGGACGTTAAGTAGACGAAAAAATTCAATTTCAGCTATTATACCGATTTCATAGGATTACTCGAAGGAATTGTGAGAGAAAAAAAACGTTCATTCTCAGGTCATTACTTAACTTCGTACTCATTATTAAAACTTCGGCGAGAATTGAATATTCGAGAGGGTATACGTAAGCCAAAATTGAAGATGCGAAAATCCTTTTCATTAGGGGTGGGGGGGTGGTTTCCTTCTTTCTCTTTCGCAAAACTATTTTCCTCTCTCATTTTTTCCCTACGAAGAAGAAGATTAACTGACTTAAAATGCGAATAAAAGATCGTATATAAATACCTAAAAAATGTTGATATTAGGTGCGCATTTTAAACCCCAATATTCTTTTATTACGTCGAAAGGCGAAAAAGTAGAAACCTTTTTCCTGCTTCTGGTGTTTTTTTTTTCGCTCAGCTTTCACACTTCTGTCCAATATAAGAGTACCGCGTGCTATGAGAAATAATTAAAATTCTTCGTCGAGGAATTTTAAAGGATTTTTTCCGGGCAAGGCACTTGGTTTTTCATTCTGTTTTTCCAGCTGATGCCATATTCTGTACTACAGTCATCGCATACGCTCGCCCGTCGGTATGGGGGATATTTCAATTTAAATAACAATACAAATCGCGATGAATTTGAGATCATTCGCCCATACAGTCCAGTAATAAAAGACTAAAAAGTCTAGAAGGTATAAACGAGTATAGAGCTCAAACTAGGTTCATAACATAAGATTATAACTACATAAATAACAGTTTGTGTGGAGATTTTCAACATTTGGATAGAAAAAGAAGAACAATCAAGAAGTGAAATGCAGAAAGAGAATTTCTAAACACTTCTAAGAAAAACGCATTCAAGTTCACATATGAGCAAAACTGATGTTATAAAATCAAGTTGGGATGATGAAATTTCCAATATAATAATGAGCAAGACTCGAACTGAGGAGAAGTACGTGCAGTGCATAGAACGGACAACAGAGAGTAGCATATGAAGCTATCAAAATCCTCTTCTTATCGTTCTTGGATTTTTATGCCAAATATCAGTCCACTAAATCGTCTTTTTACCATTTTTGAAATTTCTATGCCATGTTTTTTTCCAAAACAAAAAACATGTTTCGCAAAATAGCCTTTTCAAAGCGTGAGGATTATAAAAAAATGTCTCCTCGTAGGAATTCTGATCACCTCAACCTCACACTTATACTTCAAAAATATCGAGTCATTTCGAAAGGAAATACAGTGGAAATCACTTATAACAAAACCGGATAGTACAAAAAATCTGTTATAACGAATAAAATCAAAAGTCCCGGCTGAATTCCCATTAACCCTATGTTTAAAAAAAACTGGATATAACAAATTCTTTTATAGCGAAATACCTGATATTACGAACACTTTTCCCCCTGTTTTAACAAATTAAATTATATTTTTGAATGCGAGAGATAAGATAATTACAAATTTGGTTCTGCACTTAGCGTAGAAGAAGCACGGCTGGCCTTAACCACCCTCCAAAAGTATTATGTTATTAATGAAGAAACCTCTTCTCTGCAATTTTTGAAAATTTTAGAATCAAAAATGGACTCCAAAATAAAAATAAAAAGATGCAATTGACTTTGGATAATTTTTTTAAACATTAATACGCACATCATATGACCTGACTTTTTCTTTTTGTTTTTAAAAAAATGTAATAATTGTGTCTACATAGGTGTGTATTCATTTTTGTAGGTAAACAACGAACTTCTCATAATAACTGATTAGAACAAATAGTTTGTTATAATCGGTTATTACGAGAAGTTCGTTTTATACATCGGATAAAACGAACAACCGCTTATAACGAAGAAAACCTTCAGTCCCTTCATTTTCGTTATAAGCGGTTTTCACTGTAGATACTCTAGGTATAGGTGTACGTATCAAATTTGAAATCGATACGTAAAAGAGATACTCATGAATAGAAAATGGCAGTCCACAGTTGAATTTCATAAATTAATGCACGGCGGAGTTGGAGTGGGAATGTGGGGGGGATAATTTTTTTTCTTTTTGCACTTCGTATCTCATCCACCATGCGAGGATACCGCAATTTATGTCTTCGATAATTTCGTTCAACGACTTATATCCTCTGCTTGCTGCCTCCTCCGCGTTCATCTCGTCCGCTATTTTGTGGCACAAATCGTAAATCAACCAAGTTCTTAACAGCTCGATAAATTTTGTTTGGAACGTGTAAAAACTTATAAGCACGAACTTGTCGGGTTGAGAATCTGTACGAATAAGTGACCAGATCCATTATTTTCTCTTTTCTTTTTTCCCTCTCCACACACATACATATAATAATATGAGTCGATTTTGCAAAAGTAACGTTATTGATTTTCTACTCTTTCACATTTTTCATGGAATGACCTTCCAGTGGGAATAGCTTCGGATGCGGCTTTTTCGAATGGAAGAAAGAAGCACACGAATGTGTGTCCTCATTTTTATGGGGCTGCGAATGTAACTTAATTACTGAAAAGGTCATTCGAGCGTAATTTTATATGTCTTTTTTCTCTTTTTTTTTTTTTTTCAACCCTAAATATTAGTTAGTCTAATTAAGGTAGCAGGCAGACAAAAAGGTGTCGAAAAAATTTTGCTTTTAAAAAAACAAGTTTCAAAATTTCAGCAAACTACCTATATACGCTATATAGTAATATTGCCGCAGCTCATAGCCACTTTCACTTCTCGTATTCTCAATCTTCATTTTTACGCATGATGAGTAGACTTGTGCTATTCAAGTGTAATCGGGTCCCGCAGTGACTAGAAATAAAACATGATCATAAAATTGTGTTCTCATTATCGCATTAAGCTTCGGTGGAACCTCCTAATTTTCAAAGAAATCAAAAGTTTGAGAGAGAATATATCAATCTTCGTTACCGGTACCATATTTCAGTTCAAGAGAATATTTTATTTTTTGCCTGGCATTTTGTTACCAACTTGAAACAGATACTTGTTATTGTTTGTTTTTTTAATGGTGAGCGTTGGACACCAATTCCAACATTTATTGAGTAGCCAAGGTCTTCTAGTTACATTAGCAGAAAAATTCAAAATCTTCGTAATATTTTGCATTCAAGGTTTCAAAGTATACCGGTATCTTTTATACGAGTGCATACAAGTATTGAAGATTTTATGCTTCAAATTATTGAAGAATGTATTAGTAGACCAACATACCAATCTAATAAAAATGTGATATATTTACATCACCTTCAAGTTTGTTCAGCCAAACTGCTTACTCGTATTAAATGAACTAAACGAGGATTCGAATAACTTTCTCATTGATTTTTCCTACGACAGAATTTTCGCCTTATCTTTAATGAACACGAGAGGAAGAATTTACAATTTCTCCTGCGAATTCGAAAGCGATGACATTTTTTGTTGATATCGGCAATACTTTTTGAAATAGGTATATTTAAAAAATCCGTCATGAAAACGAAAAACCCATCACCCGAAGTATCCGATTTCATCCTGCAGCACAGATAAGTTTTCAATCTTTTTGATACATCACACCGAGAACAAAAGGGGGAGACAAAGAAAATAACTTGACAGATTTTGACAGCTGAGCGAGAAAGATGTCTGTATAAAAACCCCACATTTTTCTTCAGTAAACTCCAATTTACCTTGAAAGACATTTATTCCTCTCACACTTACCAAAACACTTTCAAAAAGAACGAACACAATAACGAAAGTAATTTACGTCGACATTGTTCCAATAAGAATATACTCGTACATGTATTTCGAGAAGTTATTTTCACGGCACTTCGAGTATGCAACAATTACAACTTCTCCACTAACTCCGTTCAGTCACTTGTTCTTCCAAACAAGTCTAATAAAGGGAACGCAGTACCAGGTGGACCCAGTCGCGAATCGACAACAGGTCCACTCTGTATCAAACTACGTCTTTGTATTTTTGAGTGCTGAAACAGAATATTGCGTCAAGTGGACCAGTCCACTCGGTACTAATTTCAATTCTGAATGGTCCATTTCGTATCAATAATAATTGGGTCAGTTTATGACAGTCCACTTGGTAGAAAAAGTGATTTTGAAGGTCCACATTGCATAAAAAATTATCCTAATAGTCAACTTTTCATTTATTAATGATATTCAGGTCCACTTAACATGAATTTCATTTCATAAAGGTCCGCTTGGTAGGAAAATCAGTTTTGAAGGTCCAAATTGTATCAAATTTTATTTCAAATGGTCCACATTGTATTAATAAAAATATCTAGGTCCACTTTGCAAGAATATCAGTTTATAATGGTCCACTTGGAAGGAAAATCAGTTTTAAAGGTCCAAATTGTATCAAAATTATTTCAGCTGGTCCACATTGTATTTAAGTAAGTTATCTAGGTCCACTTTGCATGAATTTTAGTTTATAACTGTCCACTTGGTAGGAAAATCGGTTTTAAAGGTCCAAATTGTATCAAAAATTATTTCAACTGGTCCACATTGTATTCAATTAAGTTATTTAGGTCCACTTTGCATGAATTTCCGTTTATAATGGTCCACTTGGAAGGAAAATCAGTTTTAAAGGTCCAAATTGTATCAACAATTATTTCAACTAGTCCACATTGTATTGAATTAAATTATCAAGGTCCACTTTGCATGAATTTCAGTTTATAATGGTCCACTTGGTAGGAAAATCAGTTTTAAAGGTCCAAATTGTATCAAAAATTATTTCAACTGGTCCACATTGTATTTAATTAAATTATCTAGGTCCACTTTTCATGAATTTTAGTTTATAATGGTCCACTTGGTAGGAAAATCAGTCTTAAGGGTCCAAATTGTATCAAAAATTATACCAACTGGTCCACATTGTATTTAATAAAGTTATCTAGGTCCACTTTGCATGAATTTTAGTTTATAACCGTCCACTTGGCAGGAAAATCGGTTTTAAAGGTCCAAATTGTATCAAAAATTATTTCAACTGGTCCACATTGTATTCAATTAAGTTATTTAGGTCCACTTTGCATGAATTTTCGTTAATAATGGTCCACTTGGAAGGAAAATCAGTTTTAAAGGTCCAAATTGTATCAAAAATTATTTCAACTGGTCCACATTGTATTTAATTAAATTATCTAGGTCCACTTTTCATGAATTTTAGTTTATAATGGTCCACTTGGTGGAAAAATCAGTTTTAAAGGTCCAAATTGTATCAAGAATTAGTTCAACTGGTCCACATTGTATTTAATCAAAATATCTAGGTCCACTTTGCATGAATTTCAGTTTATAATGGTCCACTTGGTAGGAAAATCAGTTTTAAAGGTCCAAATTGTATCAAGAATTATTTCAACTGGTCCACATTGTATTTAATCAAAATATCTAGGTCCACTTTGCATCAATTTCAGTTTATCATGCTCCACTTGGTAGGAAAATCAGTTTTAAAGGTCCAAATTTTATCAAAAATTATTTCAACTGGTCAATATTTTATTTAATTAAAATATCTAGGTAGACTTTGCATGAATTACAGTTTATCATGGTCCACTTGGTAGGAAAATCAGTTTTAAAGGTCCAAATTGTATCAAAAATTATTTAAATTGGTCCACTTTGTATTAAATAGAAATATTCAGGTCCACTTTGCGTAAATGTCATTTGACTTTAGATCACTTGGTGAAAAAAATCAAATTTGAAGACCATTAAAAACTAAAATTTATTCAGAGTGGACCTAGATATAGTTTTTAAAAACAAGGTGGACTAGTTGTAAAAATTTCTTATTCAATTTGGACCTTCAAAACTGATTTTCCTACCATGTGGACCATTATAAACTGTGATTCATGCAAAGTGGACCTAGATAATTTAATTAAATACAATGTGGACCAGTTGAAATAATTGTTGATACAATTTGGACCTTGAAAACTGATTTTCCTTCCAAGTGGACCATTATAAATGGAAATTCATACAAAGTGGACCTAGATATATTTATTAAATACAATGTGGACCAGTTGAAATAATTTTTGATACAATTTGGACCTTGAAAACTGATTTTCCTTCCAAGTGGACCATTATAAATGGAAATTTATGCAAAGTGGACCTAAATAAATTAATTAAATACAATGTGGACCAGTTGAACTAATTCTTGATACAATTTGGACCTTTAAAACTGATTTTCCTACCAAGTGGACCATTATAAACTGAAATTTATGCAAAGTGGACCTAGATAATTTAATTAAATACAATGTGGACCAGTTGAAATAATTCTTGATACAATTTGGACCTTTAAAACTGATTTTCCTACCAAGTGGACCATTATAAACTGAAATTCATGCAAAGTGGACCTAGATAATTTAATTAAATACAATGTGGACCAGTTGAAATAATTTTTGATACAATTTGGACCTTTAAAACTGATTTTCCTACCAAGTGGACCATGATAAACTGAAATTCATGCAAAGTGGACCTAGATATTTTGATTAAATACAATGTGGACCAGTTGAACTAATTCTTGATACAATTTGGACCTTTAAAACTGATTTTTCCACCAAGTGGACCATTATAAACTAAAATTCATGAAAAGTGGACCTAGATAATTTAATTAAATACAATGTGGACCAGTTGAAATAATTTTTGATACAATTTGGACCTTTAAAACTGATTTTCCTACCAAGTGGACCATTGTAAACTGAAATTCATGCAAAGTGGACCTTGATAATTTAATTCAATACAATGTGGACTAGTTGAAATAATTGTTGATACAATTTGGACCTTTAAAACTGATTTTCCTTCCAAGTGGACCATTATTAACGAAAATTCATGCAAAGTGGACCTAAATAACTTAATTGAATACAATGTGGACCAGTTGAAATAATTTTTGATACAATTTGGACCTTTAAAACCGATTTTCCTACCAAGTGGACAGTTATAAACTAAAATTCATGCAAAGTGGACCTAGATATTTTGATTAAATACAATGTGGACCAGTTGAACTAATTCTTGATACAATTTGGACCTTTAAAACTGATTTTTCCACCAAGTGGACCATTATAAACTAAAATTCATGAAAAGTGGACCTAGATAATTTAATTAAATACAATGTGGACCAGTTGAAATAATTTTTGATACAATTTGGACCTTTAAAACTGATTTTCCTACCAAGTGGACCATTGTAAACTGAAATTCATGCAAAGTAGACCTTGATAATTTAATTCAATACAATGTGGACTAGTTGAAATAATTGTTGATACAATTTGGACCTTTAAAACTGATTTTCCTTCCAAGTGGACCATTATTAACGAAAATTCATGCAAAGTGGACCTAAATAACTTAATTGAATACAATGTGGACCAGTTGAAATAATTTTTGATACAATTTGGACCTTTAAAACCGATTTTCCTACCAAGTGGACAGTTATAAACTAAAATTCATGCAAAGTGGACCTAGATAACTTACTTAAATACAATGTGGACCAGCTGAAATAATTTTTGATACAATTTGGACCTTTAAAACTGATTTTCCTACCAAGTGGACCATTATAAACCAAAATTCATACAAAGTGGACCAAGATACATTTATTAAATACAATGTGGACCAGTTGAAATAATTGTTGATACAATTTGGACCTTTAAAACTGATTTTCCTACCAAGTGGACCATTATAAACTGAAATTCATGCAAAGTGGACCTAGATAACTTACTTAAATACAATATGGACCAGCTGAAATAATTGTTGATACAATTTGGACCTTTAAAACTGATTTTCCTTCCAAGTAGACCATTATAAACCAAAATTCATACAAAGTGGACCCAGATATATTTATTAAATACAATGTGGACCAGTTGAAATAATTTTTGATACAATTTGGACCTTTGAAACTGATTTTCCTACCAAGTGGACCACTATGAATTTAAATTTGTGTTAAGTTTCCATGAATATCATGTTTAATACGAAGTGGACCAGTCAAAATAATTTTCAAGTGAATGTGGACCCTTCAAAATTAACTTTCCTACAAAGTGGACCTTGGTCCATACTACCTTGAAATTCGTTTACCAAGTTTTCAAATCAAAGAATAAATTTTGTTCAACGTGGACCCCAACTATCTAAGTTTCATACCGAGTGGACCAAGCCATATCTTTTTTTTGGCAATGTGGACCGAACAAAGTGGACCTGGTCCACTTTGTCTGCCAGGTCCACTTTGATATAATAATAGCATTGCATTACCTCCTTTACGAAAATACATACTACTCGTATTACGAATTCTCCCACCTCTGCAACCTCCCACTTCACCAGAAAGTCGAAATAAAACGACAAACAAGAATTTCAATTCTACGAATCATTTAAGAAGTGATGCCCTCGTATAAGCATATGTCTTCCATTTTGTTGGTGTACGCTACAGGCAGTCTCTAACGGGTGGAGAGAGGGAGATGAACAGTCAATTTCCGAATAAAGACTCGGTGAACTATACAGAAGCTGACACAATATATTATTTTCTCATCACGATGCTATAAAGAATTAAGTGCAGACGTACACTCGTGAGAGTTACAAGGGTACTCGAAGATTTTCAAGAGATATATAATACTTATCCTGCTTTCCACGGAGGACATGGTTCGAATATATATAGGGTGTCCCGCGTAAATTCGCACAATTTAGCGAGGCTAATAATATGGTTCCATATTATTATGGCCTTTTTCTCAAATTACAGCTTATTCTCTAGCTTACATGGACTGACTGATGAAATTATGATCTGCAATCATTCAATTTCACTCACCGCATATACATATAATTTCTCACAATTTTTTTTTTTTAATGTCTCCTAATGGATCCAAACGATAATAATTATAAAATTAAAAATACATTGTAACTTAGAACACCTTTTTTTAAATAAGAATTTCTATCTACATGAGGGGGGGAAAAAGACTGGGAATCGTTAAGGCATACTTTCACAGCATCATAATTATTTGAATGATATATTCTTCAAAGTTATCTCCTATCCTTCGAAACAGTACACCCATCAAGTTTCTAACAAATGAGAAACAATTGAGCGACAAATCAGTGAATACCATGCATGATGGCTTGTATCCAAATACGAATCTCAAAGATTACATAAACTGATTAATACTCGTACCCACACATTTCTGATTTATCTAAACAAAATAGAACACTCATTTAAAACTGAACGACACTCTTTCCAAATGACTGATTATTCCAAACTTTCATTTTCATCGAATCAAATAAATGAAATTTATCCAGAAGCCGCATTCAGCAGAAGCTTCAAAACTAGGAATAATAATAAAAACTTTTCACAAAATTATTATACCGAAATACTCGCGAAAAAGAAGATTCAGAAAATCCCCCTTCTTCGCAAGGAATAATAATTCGGAGGATTTTGTAACAAAAAACTAAATACACGACTAAATGCAAATAATTTTCTACGCAACAATGGAATGAAAATGAAGAGCTAACTTTCACATTCTTTTCAAAGCTCTGATTACGATATGATCCTTTCCAAATGGAAAAAGTTTATTCTTTTCTCGAACTCGCCGCAACCAACTAGACAAAATACTTTAATGGTGTCTCTGACCATCAATGCGGTAAACAGAATTAAAACTTTTTGAGGGATACGAAAAAAAATATACAGCGCAGTAACAGGGAAATGATAGAAGAATGGAAACAAATAGCGCATTAAAATAGTTAGGTGCCTCCAACCATAAAAGTTACAACCTGCGAGCTATTGATAAACTTTCGTGAAAGTTTTTGCGACGAAAAATTTCAGGGTTTTCATTTCACTGTTGAATTATTAAACCCACCAAATACTATCGAAAGAATACATATACATAATAGTTACCGAGGTGGTAGGCAGAAAAACCACGTGTGACAAAATATTTCACAGAAAGGGGGGGGGAGTATTACGACTATCATTAACGCTACCTCCTCTACCAAGATATTCTAATCATCTGCCACCCATCCTTCTCCACCTTCTCTACATACTTAGCCACCACCTAAGAGTCTGAAATTTTATGGCTATATTTTATATTCGTACTTACATGTATGTAGGGTAGGTGCCCAAACCAATATTTCTTATCGATATTCCATATATTTTATGTTGGTTTCTGTCCCAAGAACCCTCATTTTTTCTTGCATCACTAGGCGCTTCTGTCGTAAGGCCCTCACTTTTGCCAGCATTATATCTGCCGCTATCTTTAGCTCCAGTTTCTAAACTTTTTTATTAGTCACTTCATGTAGTATCATTTAAATTACAATTTGAATAATTAATAATCTTTACACTAAGACTTATCCTCATTTTCTTCCTCAGTATCCTCGTAATTCAACTCTAATGCTAGGTGAAATGATAGACCTCAACAGGAGTACTCATTTACCCACTAGAGATCTGCAATGGGACAGGAATGTCAACAATCCCGTTTACCGGAGTTCAGGAATAGCTACAGTTTCAGACTGATCATTGCAAAAACAGTCAGGTGATCGGTCAAAAAGTAAAAACTCACACTATACCTTCGGGAGAAGTCACAAAAATTGACTGTTACTGTTCAACTAGGAATGCGTTCATAACTTAAAACCGAGACTGTTTACGAGGCTATGAATTAAAGCCCAGACATTTGTTTGGTACACAATACACTCTACTAGTCGAGTAGAGCTAAATGAGTGAACTATCAGCGAACATACGATTGATATTTGGGGTACTTTGATGCGAGTTCCTGACAAAAAATTCGGATTTGGGGTCTGTTGAGTGGAGGGAGCGAGAAAAACAATATTTATACACCGTACAAGCATGCGAGACCTATAAAAGGGTTTAGCATTGTCAAAACGGGCCTCGCATGTGTCATACTCGTAATACTAAATCGGTTTTGGGTTTCACAAGTGCCCTCAACATCTCTACGAATATACTAATGAGGATTTTAATCCTCAATATAATATTAAACGTGGTAAAAAATTAAAAACTCATTTGGTATTTCTGTCTTCAAGGAAACGATCATATTGAGTAAAACAATTCTAAACTTAACTTGAATAAAGTACACTTAGTACTGAGTACATTCGTATACAAACTGAATAAATGTAATAAAGCAAATGACTGACAAAAATACCAAACTGAATACTGTAGTCACATCAAAACAAGCTAGACGGGATACTGAAGAAAGATAAGTCGAAGTGACGGAACATACATATGTACATATTGTTATGTTACGTCACATGTGAGATCCAAGATAAAGTATGACACTTGCGAGACCCCCCTTATAAATACTCAGAAATGAAACCTTCGTCTTCGCATGGCTTGGTGGCTATGTGTAGATGCCTTGGGCTATGTAATGAAGCCTACAGCTAATGGTTAGTGTGGGGACAATATAGAATTAGCATATAAATATGTACGAAAACATATTCAACTTAGTGTCCGCCACAAGGCAGGATGCTGCTCATGGTCGTGAACCAACCGGTTCTACATACTCGTAGATAAACGCAATGCGTCAATCTAATATAGTATGCAAACACGAAATACTGTGAATTTTGTATCTGTCACTCATAGAAAACTATTGTCACCTGGGAGTTTATTTGTGCAACCGGTTTGCCAAATAAGCTATGGCTGTTGCTTAGACACAGCTGTAAAAAAGTCTTAAGAATATTCAATATTCGGAACTTTTGCCAATTAGGTAGACTGGTTTCCAGTATACCTAAAATTAGGTTTACCATACAGTTTATAGGGAGTAAAATGAAATGAGTGAACCACAAGTGTACATACAAAGATATTTGGGGCACTTGTGAGTCCCAGACAAAAAATGCAGATTTGGGGTCTGCGGAGTAGAGTAAGAAAAATTATACATACACCTCATGGACATGCGACACCCACAAAAGGGTCTCGCATTGTCAAAAAAGTTCTCGCAAGTGTTATGAAATATTTGTTTTGGGTCTCACAAGTGATAAAAACATCTCCAATTACATATTACCTACTTCAGAATTACAGAATTTCATTTATTTTTCAATGGGCTTGAGCCGAGTGACTATTTTACAAGGCATCTAGAACAGAAAGGAAGATACTCGAGTATATACGCACGAAACATATATTTTGGTGATCTACAAACTACGGTCTTTCTTCATTCAGTGAGACAGCCAAAGCTAGCAGGCTATATTTTTGGTAAATTGAAGACTGGGCTCAAACTCGTAACTTCAAATTACGAAGCTCAGCATCAAACCAATGCGCCCATCAGACGCGTAATATTTTAAGGAGCTTATAAAACATTTTAGAAAAAGTAATATAATACTATTTTGAGAATTTAGTAACACATAGCCAATTCGAAAAGAAACTAAAGCATATAAAACGTTGAAATAGTACTGAAGTAATCGTTACAAAGAAATGTTTCTTCATGTCCAGGCTAAGAGAAGTATTCTTTACTCATTTAGCTAACGATGGGTCAGTAAAATCAGAAGTTTCAAAAGAAAAAGAGGAAAGGAAAAAAAAAATTAAAGAAAATGAAAAAGTTCGGAAACACTTCCATTAGCAGAAGTTCGTAAATACACTCCTGAAACTCACGCACTGGTAAAATTCGAGGGGGCATCGGTTTAGAAACTTTACTTGATGCGTGGTAGAAAGCAGACTTGAAAATACATGTATATATCCTCGAACATTAATGGTTTAGAAATTGATTGTATCTCTAGAGTGATTCGCCATGCTCCAATATTTTATAAGAAAAAGTTAAAATAGTTGAATTGTGTAAGCAAATTTAAGAATTTGGAATTTTATAAATTCTACCTTCAGACCAGACTTAGATTTCGCTTTCATGAAAAAAGAAAATACGAATTACTGTTTCGCTTATTTAAAAAAATCCTGGAATACCTACCCGTTTTATTATAAAAATTGAGCAAAAAATGTCAATTATATTTATTTAGGTTAGAAAATTATACATGTATTTTAAAAAATCGCCTTTGTCTTGTAATAGTGGAAAATGGTGTATTAATTTTTTTTGGACGTAAAAAAAAAAGAATTCATAATTTTTCCGCCAAACTGAATTCTCGCTTCCCACTATATTGTTATCTTCCATTAAGAAACATAGAATAAAACTACATTTACTCCAGAAATACTTTATAATATGAAAATTTCTCGCAGGCACCTCTTTCTTTCTTTTTTTTTTTTTAGCAGGTTTTTAATTTCAGTTTTTCGCACAGTCTTTTGTTTGTATAATTCATGTAATTCTAGTATTATCGTGGAGGTTGGTCGAGATTTTTTGTACTGTTTACTCTTTGGACTCCCGTCAGTGGAACAAAAACTTTTTAAGGATTGTTTTTTTTTTGTCTTGTTTTTGAACCAACTGAGTCTTTCTTTTTTTTTTTTTTTTTTTTTTTTCTATTTTGTCACAAGGTGCGTGTGAAAGTGGAAATATTCGAAAAATTTTCGTAGGGAGAATGAATTGGATTTTTTTTTCATCGAGAAAGTTTTTCGATTTTTTTTTTTTTTTCAACTGGACGAGCGAGCGGGTCTTGGCACTTCAAAAAGCTCTAGAGAAAAAGAGAGCTGTACAAATGTAAACGTATAAAAAGCCACGAGGAAAAAGTACGCACACGGTAGAGACAAGTTCGTTTCACAAAAAGGACAAAAATAAAAGTATACATTTTATACGGATAAATATTTGACTTAGGGCAGAGATTATTGTGCTGTTCGTTGTTTGACTCCTTTTTAACTTCAGATTTATGTTCGTGTTCAAAATGTTACATAATGAACTCAATCTAAGGGATTGTTTGTCTATCTTTTTTATTCACATTGTTGTTCAAGGGTGCTTCGAAATCTCGTAACTCCATATACGTGTTTACGACAATTATTAAGAAAAATCTTCTGAATTGAGTTTCGCAAAAAATAATCACAAGGACACTGAAAATAATTAAATTAGTGCATAACTTCAGCTGAAAACAACTGAAAACATTTACGATTTCCACACAACTCATTTTGGTTCTCATTTACTCTTATAGTACCTACATCGTGTTATATATGTTTTCTGGGGGCATGTACCTACTCTTAATATATCTATATTTTACTCAGTTTATTTATCACACCATCAGCATGATTATGGCGTGCAGCAACATCTATGAAAAATTAAAATAAATATTGCCAATTAACTTCATTAACTCACCGAAATGCACCCGCAGTCGATTGCGACGCTGTTTCTTCTACTCCATTTAGGTGCTCCTGCTCCATTAATTCTAAAATAAAAACCAAAACAAAAAAAGTAATTAATAATCGATCAACGCGGGTTATATTGGTTTTTACAGAACTAAAGCAATTTCATAATATTTCGTGGCGAGAGGAGTGCGCTGCTGTGAAGTTTTGTCTCGTTTCGAATTCTAAAATTGTCTTCGTTTCGACTTGTTATGGAGTAAATTACGAATTTTGGGCACGTATTCGTAAAACTCGACTTTTTCGAACTTTTACATCGCCGCCGTCGATAAAACGCGTTCAACTTTTTCCAATATACGCTCCTCCCAAAATACTCGTATTTAGCGAGGAAGGGATAACGAAATTCTGTGAAAATTTCCAAATTAACGCTAGCACAAAATAAGACTATATAGTGTTTTGGAAATTGAGAAACTGAAGACGTGGAGAGGAATATCTTACTTCTTTCCACGTGATTACGTTTTCAATTTGTATGCCCCCAACTATATACCTTCCTCAAGGTTGGTTTCATTTACCAGCCATTTTCCTCGACATTTTGGTAAATAAGTAACTCAAAATTCCAGCTGACGAATGTCTGATTTCATTTCAAGCACTGGCTAACTTTCTATGCTTTGAGCAAGAAACAAACGTGTTCTCCATTTTTATTTGAAAACATTACTTGGTAAACAGCTTGGTATTAATCTTCTTTTCCTAAAAATTTTCATTCCCTAGCAACTCACAGTTTGAAGAGTTTGCCAAGCAGTTCGCAAAAATGCAATCATCATAGTCTCTCAGCCAACGTGAGTCCGTCCAAGTGAACAATGTTACTCCAGAGGAGGCACTTTTCCTTTTCAAAATCTGAATTTTTCCAAGGTTCAACTGTATAAACCAAAAGCTATATTGAAGCAAAAATATTAAGCCCCAAAATGCAACCATCACGAAGAAAATAAACTTCTAAGTTGAGGTGCTACATAAGAACTATAAGCCATGTAACATAGAAATGTTTTTTTGCTCTCTTGTAATATTTAAAAAAGTGGACTTACAAGTATATACTGTTTAAGTGTAATAATGAAGGCAATTTTTCCGAATTTGATGGCATCGGGTAGAGGAGACTCAGATGAATTATTAAAAACAAAGAGGAAATGCCTCAACTGCAATAGTTTGGAAGTTTTGAAGGATCAAAGTTCCCAAAGTGAACAAACTGATTCCGAAAAAAATAACTTCAAATGATGAAAGTTGAAAATAGTTTAGAAATCTTCTTATGAGAGAGTTATTTTAAATAAGTAAACATGTCTACACTTGTTTTGTTTCTTTTTACTAATTGTAAGTCCATTCACAACACTCAGTGGTAGATTCTGTGCTATAATTGTCTAAATTTCCTTTGAATTCCCCTCAAGTGTCAGCCTTCTGCCACCCATATACTTAATCGCAAATAGTTCGTTCGACAAAATGCCCTCGCTGCATCTCAAAGTTCGCATTCAAGTCAACATTTTCCTACTACATACTATGGTAACCTCGATCCTCTTTTCTCTTTACGACTAAGCAATGAGCATAATACTGAAATCCCTGTGTACCAATTTTAAAAATAGTAAATCTACTTTTCATAGTCGGGTCTGCGTGTCCTATATATTTTCTTGTACATAATACCACTTTCCCAAAATAGTGCTGGCTTAAAATGTTGATACGCTTTATACGGCGGAAACGTAAAAGATACGCAGGGTTTATTCTACAATCCGAGGATAAGTTTCAAACCATCCATTTATGCTGATTTCTACACGATATTGCTGTACCTATAGTCTCTAATAGAGTTACTTACGGTTCGCATCAGTTCCACATTATGTATGCGACCGTATCTAATGAATGAAAACAAAGGAAACAACAATGAATACAAAAATACACCCAGCAACAAACCTATTTTCGTGTAAGCATTGTAACTGCAGTTCAACCATAAGATGAACAATATAAAAGGAAGAAAATTTACTATATATAGTCGTATGAAGTGAAAAACTTTGGAACATAAGGGCGAATAAGTGGGGCGGTTATAAATAACATCTACGATTTCATTGGGATAAATAACAGCAACAATATATCTATACAAATAAAACATATTTATACTTAACCATATAGGGTTCATCAAAAATTCAGAACCCTTTGTCACGAAGGTAATATCTCGAATCAAATATTCATTTACCTACAGTAATCCCTACGTAATCTCGAAAATAAATTTACCCTCTTTTGTGGACATAGTAGCATGGTGAAATTAAAAGGTTTGGGAACATTTCGGTAGGTAGATACGTGGATGGTACAATGAGCGCTGAAATGGCAACCGCAAGAATTAGCAACTAAACTACTAATTGGGGCAAACAGACTGCCACATTCGGAAATACAGGTCCGATCACACCTGCTTTTGTGGTTGAGGAAGGCAGAACTAAAGAGGGTGTAGTTTATACGTTTTCTAATCCCTCGTTTGAAAAATAATTCAACCAAGGTATTACTACATCTTTCTATTTGTGATGTAAAAATGGAAAAGTTGAGAGAAATTTTGAACGTCTTCCAAATAAAAATTTTAGTACTTCTACAGATTTCAAGATTCTAAAACAAATTAGAATAAATTTCAAAAAACTTCAACGATACCAACGCTTTAATTCTATACTTGTACTATAAAGCATTCTAAGTAGAACATGATTATTTTCTGGTCTTTCGTAATTCTGTATTTTCTTACTAAATCAGTAGGGGGGGGGGGGGAATGAATTTTCATCACTTGGGACTCGAGATATTTCGAACTTAGACTAGCGACATGTTTCCACGATATAAGTGATATACTTTCAGCCAATTCCACTCTTCCCAGCCGAAAATTATTCGGCTTTTTCAAACTTCTGGAAAATTTCTCGAATGCGACGAGCTTATTTTTTCACAGCGAACCCGTCAATTTGAGAATAAATGGGAGGAATAAACCTGTCTGAGAATAGCACCTCACTAACAACGTTGTCGAAGTGAGCATTATAAAATACAAACTCAAAAAGGCATATGAATTGGAAAAAAGGAAAAATCACCTCCTAGAAAATTCCAACTTCTCAAATTTCACGGTTGTCGATTCCGATGAAATTTCTTGGTTGAAAAAATACTGTAAAACGAGATAAATTTGGATTTATCGACTTCACATGTATAACGAAGGCTGTCGGTGAGAGAAAAGGTTAGCAATCTTCCGCCAGCCTTTTCCTCGCCCGCATATATTTCATTTGAAAGCTTCGTTCTTTTGCATTCTTAAGACGGAAAAAATTCACGTGTAAAACTGTAAGTAAAAAAGGTGTGAAAAATAAAGGAATGAGAATGTAAAACGATAATACGTACACGAGAATGCACGGTGGGATGAATTCGTATAGATTCAGTTTTCGATTAAATTTTCACGAAACAGAATACTTTATTTATGGCAAATACGTTTTCCATTTTTTTTCCCTCTCTTCTTCCGCCCCAACACCGACGATTATGAAAACTTCTTGTTTTACATAAGAAGAGGGCGAGACGAATAAATGCGAGAGAGAAGAAATTGTGTTTCGCTTATCTTATAGATATTCTACTATGCATTTCCCGCTCTTGAAGCTTATCCAGGGCTCCGCGTCCCCCATCCCACCACAAAATTTTCTACCAACTGCGCTCGTCGTCCGTCTTCCTTAATCTTTTTTTATTTTAAAAAATTTAATAAATGGGAGACCAACAACAGCTGGTTGAATTTGAATTTTTAAGACGTCCAAACAATGTTGTTATTTAATCAAAATGCCGAACAAGTATACGAGTGAAATATTTTTGGCATTTCTCGACGAATCGTGGCGCAGATGCTCCGCTTGCACGTAAAAGAAATTGTTTTCTATTTTCTCGAAAACTATGTAAGACTAAAACTCATCGTCTCTATTTATTGTTATACGGCGTTGCATTAGACTCCGTGTCTTCGACTTATTATTGCGTATCACTATGCAGGTGGGTCTGTACAAGGTCAGGAACTGAGGTACCTGCCCCAAAATACATAACAACACGTGGACAACGTACGATAAAATAGCTGCAGCCTTCACCGAAGTTTCGTGAAGGCGAAAGATGAATTCTCTTTTACAACAGGAGATTATAAAAAGTATCCAAAAATGTTTCTTATAAAAACAAAATTGTTTGAATATGAAGCGCATAGGGACTTATAAATATTGCTTCATAATTCTTTCCTGAAAAATTTTACTTTGTTAGTTTTCCAATCTTATAAGTAAATGTATAATGACGTCATCAAAATCTTTTGAAATGTTATAACTAGTGTTCTATGTTATACATAGGTATGATGACGTCATCAACAGCTTTTCAACTGTTATAACTAAGTACATATAACATTGAGCAATATGTTATATCTAGGTATGATGACGTCATCATCTGTGTTTCCTATGTTATACGTAGGTACGATGACGTCACCATCTGCGGTTCATATGTTATACATAGATATGACGTCATCATCTGTGTTTACTATGTAATAAATAGGTATGATGACGTCATCATAACATTGGACTCTGATGATGACGTCATCCTAACATTGGACTATCACGGAAGGATAGGATATTATTTTTTGGGCGGACATTATGTTTTAAAATTGACTAATGCCCAGTACAAAGAATTCATCTTCAATACTGAAAATATACCAATACTCACTATTATCGAAACAACAATTATCAGCTGAGTAATTACAATTTGCTTTCAGCAGCTTCATAATAAATAAATCGATACTTTATTGCCAAAAGGTGCTTTGTACATTTCACAAAATTGCTGAGATGAGAAAAAAAAGGATAAAAATGCATTTTTCGGCAGTAATAAACTGCTTCGAGTTAATCAAATTGGGATCTGAAGAAAATCGATTCTAGTCTTCATTCAAGTTGACCAAAGCAGTATATTACCATCAAAGTATGTAATGCATGTAATAACGTTTTCTCACCTCTTTCGTAAATTCTTTCAAGTGGACATAGCACATTTTCGCATTGGGGTATCGAAATTCTCTTTTTCGAAATCGCGACGGAATTATATACGGACTCGAAATTTGAAAGGAAATGCCCTGCCTGTAGAGTAAAAATAATCTCCCGCCTCAAATTTATATTAAATAAAGTGTTTGATGAATTAACTTTTTTATATGTGGCATTCTCATTCAAAACGCATCGCTTTGTCGATTTTTTCCTCTAAATGCTGTTGGAGACTAGAAGGATTGACAAGGAGAGAAAGGAGAATCATGCCCGTCACATGTTTCTTTTGCAGCGTGGGGAGGAGGATTCCACTTGTCACGAAGAAATCGCTAAAATAATGTGACCATTGCTTGGCAAAGTCTTCAATAATTTTGTTTAACGCCTTCAAGAATGTGTTGGAAAAAATGGTTAACATTTATGTGGTAGATATAATTCCTACGCATTACCTTTTAAGGAATAAATTTCAAGTTGAACCGCACGTCTCTCTATCTTTTGTATTTCGCACATAATTTTTCAAAAATGTGACCCATCATTTCGCCCCATTTTGTATAATAAAGCTTTTCAAACGTGCCATTAAAAAAAGTAAATGAGGTACCAACTTTCTAACACATATGTATAGCAGCTCTCCTGTACTATAAATGTTTCACCAGTACTTCACTGTCGACAATAAGAAAACGGTATACTACATTCATTTCCACTTCTCCAAGTTTTGATGCAATTCATAAGAATAGCAACTGAGTAAACGCGTCTTTCAGACAAGAAGAATTTACTCGCGAATACATAAAACATGAAATATAGGCGCCCAAATAAAATACGTCAGTAGTATTTCGTACTTCATCTGTCTCCACTAAGATCTATATAACTGAATAAACGGGCTTATACTATTCCTGAAGAAGGAAAAATCTCTGAAGCACTACGGCAGCACGAGTCGATTTACATTTCTACGCGCAGAAAAAAAAGTGGAAGATTGAAGAATAGGAAATTTTTGTAAATAATGTACAGCACACAATACATCCCAGCTGAGGGTACATACTTTTATTGCAGGTGTGTTCTTTTTGCTGTCACTGCAAAATGCTAACACACAGGGATTAACTCCATATTTTCGCGTCGAAAGACCTATTTTTCAATGCCTGCTTTCTGTCTGCCATTCATCTACTACTTTTTCTTGCTCGCTTTCAACCCTTTTTTTTTTTTCATCGCCAAAAAAAAATAGATAGGAGCGTACTATGAGGTATGAGGGGGAAGGAACGAAAAATCTTACGTAGGTACAACACTTATATAAATAAACGTGTAACCCGCATCGGATGTTCAAACCCTATCGCGGATCAAAGTCATTTTAAATGTTGACATTGAAATTAAATGCCAATTGCTTCTCATTTGCTTCACAATATTCTGCACTCATGATGTAGCTATGAAAATAGAACTGCGTGTACCTACCTACTCTCTAAACTAAGTAAGTCTGTTGATTCGGAAAATTCATTAGCCTTTTATGATATCCTTGGAGAACCTAGCCAGTAAGAATAAAACTCAGAAGGAACCAATACGTATGTAACGTAGAAATGCACCAACAGCTGATTTCCCTTTATTACTGAATAGTGCAGGAAGAGGAGAGGGTAGAAATCATCTTACGATAAAATTCTACATCCTTAAAAAAGCAGTAAGAAACATTTCTCTCCATAGGAAGTTACGATTTGACGAACTAAAGCAGAAAATGGTGAACAACGTTGGTGGAAGGAGTATTTGCTTTAATTTAGATTTTACATAAGCTGCCTCATATTTCCCAAAAACTTGAAACAAGAAATATAATAATAGCTCGCAGGAAGATTAGTTTTAAAAGTTAAGAAAAAAAGAAAAAATTGGTATAAACGATTTTATGCCTGGAATTCGTAGGGGGTGGTACAAGGAATGTCTCGGCCCCCCACACCCTGTGCTTTCTCCCTAGGCGGCTCGTATAAGTGTTGAAAGTTGACGTTTTTTCAGTTATAAGTCGGAAACCATGCTCCATATCCATTCTGAAGTTCGGTAAAATTTTATTCCGCGCTAAATTTCCTATCGTTTGAAAAAGAAAATTACCTAATTTGGTGCCACAGAAGTGTGAATTAGATTGAAAATGGGTCTAATTTCCCTGAATTTTCGATCGTTATTGATGAAAAACACAAGAAAAGTATACACTTTAGACCTATTTTCAATCTTGCTAGAATTATATTTTCATCTTAGAAATTTGAATAGGCATTTACCAAAAAAAATTTTTAGACAAGTCGACAAAATTCTAACCCAAAACAAAATTGATCTTCCAGCAGTTCAATACAGTATTTTTCATTCATCGCGCCTCCAAAAAAATTCTTTTCACAGAAAATAATTGCAGGGAAAAATACGACTGCCGAATTTTCGTCATCACTAGATTAATACTACTATAGAACTATGACCGACAAAATATTTCTCATCAGAGCTGAAAAGAAAAAACCTTTAAATGGAAAAAAAAATTTTTGCTCCATTTAATCCTTTATTCCACTATTTTTTAGGGTCTAAAACTGTGCTCAATGAGGTAAGATAGAAACAAGAACGACAAAATAATGTGGTGTAAGATCTTTATCGTCGAGCACAAATAAGAAGGAAACGAGCAAATGAAAATAAATGAAGTAGTCGTTCAATTTTACGAGCTCCAATGCGAAATACAGTTCACAGTTGAGAAAATGAATAGCCCGTGTTCAAGCGGTTGGATTAGGAGCCAAAATAAAGAAAAAGAGTGCACTCAGTTTTTTAAAACAAAAAGCGCAAAAATCTAATAAAATCGTATGAAGAAAAAAAAAATGGTCAGATCACAAAAACGATGGTGGACCATCCCATTTCTCTGGGGACAAACTTATTTCTCGATGCATGCACTTGGAAATACTATAAACCCGAGTACGTTGACATAATCGCAGAGTTTCTCTTCGAAAATCTTTTACTGAAATGGAACCATACCTGTAGACTTTCGTTTTTGATAAAATTCAATAATGAACCACTTTTTTAAAGGAACGTACGTTGAATTTCAGTTCAACTAAATTGTGAGCATATTTTTCAAATAATTTTTCAAGGGTCCTTAAAAGGGGCATAAATTTTCTCAAAACTCTTTCCACTATATATTTTCCAAGGTCCGAATCTAACAATATATGAGTAATTGTATCTATTTTGAAGATATAAAATAAACTTAAAAATTACAAACTTACAATTTTTAGTGGACTTCATCAATCTCTATAGCCATTCTTAAAAAGTGGCTAGTTTTTCAATTTCTCAACTTTGAAATGCAGTATAGCTTCACAAATTTTCAAGGTAAAGAGATTCGACTGTTCGCTAATTTGACGTCAAATTTCGTATAATTTGACACGATATACTCAACTCGTCACATACATCTTGATAATTATTTAAATATGTACATATTTTTTGAATTTATCTCATGAAATTTATGCATTATACGATTGCGATAGAAAATATACACAACCCGTAGAGACATTTCAAATATTTTACTTGACCTCCAGATTGACCAAATGTACGTAGACCACAAAAATGAAACACAACGAGAAGCGGGTGGAAGCCTGCTAAGTCCTTTTTCTGACCACCCCATTCAATTATAGAATGCGAATCCGCCAAACAAAACGAATAAAAAAAAAGCCGCACGCAGCATCTGCGAATGACAGTACAATAGGAACCCACCCACAGCGAAGGAGAAAGGAACTCATTTCGCGAAATTTGTCAGGTAAATTAATTCTGAATAATTGCTACAGAAAATGGAAGAAGAAGAAGAAAAAAAAATTAAGTTCTAATCAAATATAGGAAGGAACCCTTCGGTCGTTAAGGGTGACATTTTCTGCAATATAAGGTTGATGATAATTTATCTCAGTCCGGCTCTCTCCCCAAAAAATAAATTCGCTTTTACGCTTTCACCCCTCTACGCCTTCCTCGCCCAGCTTTCGCATTGTGGTTTTTTGTCCAATGCGTTCGGCTCTCGGGTCCATTAATTGCGTTTCTTCGCGGAAGATGGGTAGGTATATACGTTATTTTTTTCTGACGGCGCCTGGTGACTCGAAACAATTATTGCTCCGCACCATTCGATGGCGTAAAATTCGTCACATCGCAGAAGCCATTTATCGAGCCAGTAAACCCGACATTATCGATTAAACGGCATATTTACCCAGTGAATTCAGCCATTTTTCGGCGACAAAAGGGGCCCGAGTGCGAAAAATAAATGGACAACAACGGAAACAGGCAAAATGATTAATGAGAGGAGATCGTCAATAGGTGGGCGTTTAATTCAGCGATCGGTGTGCGAAAATATAATTCCGCGTATTATTCAGCTCGAGGTGTGGGAGAAGGCTCAGTTTTTTAGTCACTCTTCGATATTAATGTGCCCACAAAGAGGTATACTCGATTGCATCCGCGGTTAATTTCGAATAAACGGGATCGGTAATTATAATGCTCGAGATTAGCGCCGCAAAGGAAAAGATGCTGCTGCCAACAGCTGAGACTGAATCTGTCAGTCGAAAACTTCATTTCCCGCAAGTAACACTCACCTTACGTCCTCTCCATTCAAAGAGGTTTATACCTTTCGCAAATCGGCAATAACGATATTCACAAATCTTCTTCGTGTACGAATCGATAACACTCTCAGACAGGTGCAAATTACATTTTCCACCATGCTGAATATCATCGAGAAAGACAAACGAGAGATTACAGTCGTACCTATATACATACATACTGATACCCACCTAATTTCAAATGAATACCAAATACAAATTCGGCCGGGTAGAATTAACGATAACAAACTCGATATGAGTGTACTGACATCTCAGTAAACTGACAAATAATTTATTTTCAAGCAGGGATTAGCTCAGTAGTCGAACTTCACTTTAAATTCGACGCGAGCGGATTCGAGATAGAATCGATTTGATTTAATTTCTAAAATAACTAATTGGGTCCAAAGTTACGAAAAGCAATGTGCTTCAGCACCCTTCCCCTCACACGCCGTGACTTTATTGAGATGAGAGACAAGAAGACTTGGCCAAAGTGTTGTCAGGAATCGATCAGGATTCACACATAAAATTAGGAAAAAGAAAAAAAATTGAAATGAATAAATTTTAATTGAGAAAAGGAAATTAAAGCAATAACACAACTACAAAAAATATACACCACACAAATTAAGAATGACGAGAAATACTTGCAAAAAACCACATAGTAAAAACGTTGATGTTGCTCCATCCGCGGTTGGAAAAGAACTGAACTGACTGAATGATCAGAGACGAACAGAAACTTGAAAAACAGATGATTCGATCGTTGAGTACCAGTCACCGAGTGGTTCAAGTAAACACTATTGTTCTCCAAAAATGATGATGATGATGATGACAAAGGTAATAACAAATAATGAGGAAAAGAATGAAAGAAAGAAAAAAACCAAAACAAGAACTAAACTGAATCTGGTTTCTCGCTTTTTCTTGGCAGTGTTTGCCGACTAGAGAAAATAAATTATCATAGTATTCAGCAAAACCATGTTGGAAATAATTCAATTTCTAACAAGTGCTTCAAAACGGCGTAAAAACTAGTTCCATTCATTAAGAGATGAGTCGATATTTGACTAAAAAGTCAAAACAACTGCAGGTGTAGAATCTGACTGCTACAACAAGGTGATTGTAATGTCAAAGTAACCGCCTGCGGCAACGTCGAATACTTCTACCAAATGCTTTCAGATCTTCAAAAATTAAACTGCGGCTGATTTTGGGTATCTTGTTGTATATTATATTGGACTAATGCAAATTTAAACTTTTCCAGGTCTAAAACAAAAGGCAATAACAACCTTCACGCAAAATACGAGTATGCCTTGCTTATTATATCCACTTTTACCTTTACCTCTCCGAAGGGAACTTATATAAACTGCTTCAAAACGTTATTCCTGAAAAATAACTTTCAAAACTTTCAAACAACAACCCACACACTCTCTCCAGAGAACGCTATTGTTTAGGAATACCATTTCTCATTCATAGATTCCGCCCGATCCGCCCACCGTTATTACGTAAAAATTATAAGTTACACTCAATTCGCAAACTTTCTTATTCATGTTACTAATACAGAAGGCACAGTATATTATTTTATAACCATCTGCAACCGAAGACTTTTATTATAAGCCTTTATAAATTTAAAACACTTTTTTCATTCATTGTTGCTACCCTAATATATAATTCGAAGGTATGAAAAAAATTTTTACATTATAAAGAGTTCTAAAATTTTGATAGAGAAAAAGTTTAGCAGATGAAAAGGTGGGAAAGGAAACTGAGGAAACGAATGAAGTTATGTACTATCTGAAAATGTTTCTCCTCTTTCGCCACCAACCCTACTCGAAGAATGTTTTTACTGCCAGGTCTACGCTGCAAAAGTTACCAAGAAAATCACAAACGTAATTTGGAAAAGAAAAAGTTCAGAAAGTATGCCACGAACAAACACTTCCTTTTTCCTTTTCTTTATTTTTCGATTACGATTTCTCATATTAGGTCGCTATACTTTGTTGATATTTTGCTATTTTCGCCCGCAAGCAACGACAACGTGAGCCGTTTTTTTTTCGTCCTACATGCACAAAGTAACAACTATAACCAATAAGAAAGTTTTCTGAAGAACTTTGATACAAAATTCACTTTTACTTCAACATCTTGTGCGCCGCGCCCTTACAGTATGATCCTAGGAAATGGTTTGGTGATTATTTTCAAGAGAAACTAATAGAAAGTTGAAAGAAAGTGGGTAATCTCTTTCGAACCAGAACGGTGTCCTTTTCTATTAGAAAATACCACCCGTTTTACCAAATAATTGTAAGTTCTTTATAACCATTACTGGACGTTATTATTTACCTGTAGAAATTTTTTTTCGACCTAAAAAAGAAAATAATTTACGCGAGTATACTTCATACCTTTAAGTGGGGCAACTACAAGATCAAACTTCTAAGATTAACAATTATACCGTCCGAATATAAATCTATTGTTTGTGACAATACATTTATGCTGGTTTGTGTGGAAGTGTGCTGCCATTTCTCTTCTTATTCGTTGGACCAATGATTCTCGATCTCAGCTTCAAATGATTAAAAAGTAGAACCATAACTAAAATGAGACCTACTTTGAAGCGTCTTAAAATACGATATTTTCTTAGCGATAATATTGAAATTAGAGAAAATCCTCCCCCCCCTCATCCCGCCACTTTGTCAAGAGCTCTCAACACATATAATTAGCAGGGTTTTAAAATGAAAACCTGCTAAAAGTTGACCTCGTGTTTTATGGCGTGAGAATACGCATGAAAGGCGAAGCAAGCTGAAATTCAAGCAGCTTAATGTAGGGCAGCAGAATTTTCATTATTTCCTCTTTTAGTTTTAATACCAACTACCTACATCTCATTAAAATTAAATACGAACAGGCTGAGCTTAGATCTATTTACTGCACACTCAAAAACTTATTATTTTTAAAAGATTTTTCCACAAATGCGGAACAGTTGAATTTTATTCATCGTGACATTTTTGCACGACTCTTTCGAGAAAAATTATAATAATTAAAAAAATATAATTAACTGAGTTCATATTACGACGTGAAATACAGAAACGAAAACCAACAAGGAACAAACAATAACTTCCTTTAGGTACAGCATGAATTAAAATACATAATTATTTTAGTAAAAAAATTTTAAAAATATTTTTAAAAAAAATTCCCAAGTTTTTAGAAAATAGTAATTCAAAATGCTGAACAAGTGTACTTTTTTCCAGAAACACTATTTCAAAAACAAATTCAAAACAAAAAATAAGAAAAATACAATGTTATTTCCTCGCATAGATGTGGTCTGAATTCGCTCATTAATATTAATTCAATCGTCATCTCCTTTGGGTTTCGTAAAATAATGCTCTCGACTTTTACTTTATTGTGCCCGGGTAAATAAAGGCAAACGGGAAAAAATGTTGTGAAGGAAAAAGTAACTTGTTCATGTATTCTCTTTGAAATTAATGGAGTAGTCTTGAATATCTAAGAACCGCTACGGTATAAATAATTGAATTAAAATTGCCTTTCTTGCGATGTTTTCAAGTCGGCGAGAGGCACCCATATCGAGGCTTTCAGTCAAGATTTTCGCAATAAATGGCTCGGAAATACCGCCTTTTGAAAACTTAACGACTCAACCGCAGATTACAAAAGGTAAGAAACATACCAGTGGCTTGCCAGATTCTTCAATTGGGTCACTAGGATGAGGACTACAGACTCATCTTATTTGAAACTTTGAAATACCCGCTGATATATCACAGACCATAGAAGATATAATTATTTAAGCAGGGTACGCACACTCATTCAGCACTGTGCATTAGAACATTTGATTTTCCATATGTAAACCCAAAAAAGTATTACACTCCACTCTTACTGACCTACTTTTCCCAGTGATTCACCTCCGTAGCAATTTAATTAATGTTATATCAACGTTTCCTACAGAAAATATTAAAATATGGCAATCAGCTGTGAAGTGCACCAGCTCATAACACACGAGGCACTCTCTACTGTTGGAAAATGTTTTCATACTATTCATACTGCTCAAGATAATCTTCACATTACTCGAAACTAAGTCATTCCATCAATTACCTTCAACTGTACCAAGTTCTAGCCTTGAATCATCAAATATTAGATGGGCATGGAAACGACTTTCATGTTAATGAGAAAATTTCCAATTACTCGTATCTTGCGGATAAAATCTGTAAAGCTTCAAAGTTTATTCAACAGTTCAATCACAAAATTTGATGCTATTTCTTTCTCTTTTTTTGCCGCTGCTGAGTAATTCGTATATTTTCTCGAGTTAAGAATACTGATATTTTAAGTCTAGATACAGACGATCCAGAAATTACAAATGTATATGTTCTAAAAGGTTCTAGTAAGAGCTGCCAGTAAATGAAAATCCAACTACAGGGAATCCATCAATCAAAAATATTTTAAGAAATATACGAGTAAAACGTCTAAATAACAAAAATTTTAAGAGTGATGTTTCAATGTTCTCCAGTATCATCGAGTTTGTATAATAAAAGATAATGGTTGGAAAAAGGGCAATGGATGGAGGTACAACATTTTTCTGACTAATGGGCCAGAAGCCTAATATATTTCCCGCCTTTCTTGCAGAACAAACGAGATGTGCTGTATTTTCAAAATGGCCCATTGAAACGCCAGCTGAGCATTGATTTAATGAATGTAAATTGTGGGCTCACGTTCAAATACACGAGTGCCTTTCATTCGAAACGAAACAAATAGCGAAAGATGACCACAATTACGAGAATAACACGACGTCGAATTCGATTTATTCAATCGTGCTCGACGATCAGTACAACAAAAAACCTGCCTATAAAACCGCAAACACCGGCACCCATATCAACCAATGTCACTTTTCTCCTGCCAGCGCAGCAGCGGAAACTAAGCTGAACAGAGTGAAGCCCATTAAAGGTGAAACTTATTCTCGAACACAGAATCACAATTTTACCAAATTTACACAAACGCGCGTGCGAGTGAGAAAAAAGAAACGAAAGCCGAAGTCGAGTGAGCCAACTCGATGGAGAGAAAAAAAAATTAAGTCGAAACGAAGAAGATTTTGCTAGCTTTTAGAAATACGAAGATTCGTGACAAAAGAACGATTTTTCAAAGAAAAACTAACAGGCAATATACGAAAGGCAAAGAGAAAAAGGTACCGAGCAAAAGGTTATACACAAATGGTTAGCAATAAAGGAAATAGAACTTTTTCGTCTCGTATTATACGTTTAGATGGAGGCAGGAAAAGTGAAGCAAAAAAAGGAGATTGGCAAAGAAAAAAGGCCGGCAAAGTACGTAAGTATCGCAAGACCATATCGAAACAATCTTAAGAGAACCTAAAAGCCAACACTCAGCCAAAAAAATATGTAGTATCACTTTGAAATCAAATAAATTCCAGCACAATAAAGCACACGTACACCGGTCACAAGCATACCAAAAATATTTTTTCCAGCTGTCCTTTGTACGCAAGTAAAAGGCAGATTCCAGTACTATGAACTTTCTTCTCGTCCATCTTGAAGAAAGTCGACGCGTGATTCTTCTACGATAGGAAATATTATGTAGTAAAAAAATTTTCGAACTGCAGAATGAATATTTATGAAAAATTTACTGGAGCATTTTCCGAGTAGAAGGTATTTTTCATCTAATTGTCAATATACTCGTATTAAACTCAGCCAACTGCTGAACTCACTCGATGGGCAAAAAATGAGAAAATGATCCGGAAAATGAGAATTTTATCCGTTGTCAGTCCGTTTTTATTTTCGACCATCGGATCTGAAAATTTGCAGATATTTTTGTCATCTTGATTATTTTTCTAAATCCGTTTGTAAAACGGATTTCCTGATTATAATCAGTGATAATTTTTGGGCAATTTTTCTAAATCCGTTTGTAAAACGGTTTCACGGATTATAACCCGGGCCAACAAATATAATAAAACAGCCTTCACGGAAAATAATCCGGACTCATTTCCGGCAAGACTGATTACAATCCGTTCGAAATCCGTTTTAGAAGCCGGAAAACAGGAAAATTCCGGGTTATAATCCAGAAACGGATTATAACCCGGAATAAAACGGATCCGTTTTCAAAATATTTTGCCCATAGGGCAATCATATCCTCTAATAGCAGAATCAGAAGTATTCTAAAAATGTTCGAAAAAAAAAAATTTAAGGCGTATGAATAGTGCCATGGAAGAAGGGTTGAGAAAAAGAGTTGTACAAAAATATAATCCACTGGGCAGTATATATCTGGATTTCAAATTCCCAATAGACCAGGATCTCATAGAATTAGTCGAGACTATATATATGTATATTCCATGTTACCAATTGGAGATGCGAGTACATTAAACTCTGTATTTACGAAACTGACAGTTCAATTCATAGTTTTGATTGATAAAAATACTTTGTCTTACATAGAGCGTATCTAACCAATTGAAGCACAGATATAGCTTCCAGGTCTATAATACTATAACAAAGCTGATGGTACGAAAAAGCAGAAAATCGTGCTCTTGCATCATTCAGAACATCATCGCAAAAAGCTTGAAAACGATCGAAAAATGTACTCTCACGAAAAGTAATAACCAAAGTGAATAAATTTCAACCCACATTAAAAACTTAGCTAACTGACGGTATGCGCTAACTAATTTCTTCGTAAAATATGCACATCGCATAGTACGCCTGCAACTATACTCGATGCTGATGATTTTGAAAGCTTTCTTTCCACACTAGAGCTTGGCGGCAGCGGGGGGGGTGGGGGGGGGGCGTACGCGGTCTACAACAATGGGGAGAGAAAAAGTAAACATACCCTCACACAGTATATACCCATGTACGCTTTTACTTGATAAATGAGCGTGAAAAAACTTTTTGCTCCTTTAATTTGTTCGTTGCTGGAGTGTTATACGGAAATCTGGAAGATTTACGGTCTGCGAGATCGTCGCATAATAGAAAGAACTTTTCCCCCTCCTCTTCCTTCAACCCTAACCATCCTTCATCTTTCTTCTATCTTTTCTTTATGAAATTGTCGTGTAAAAAAGTAAGGTTTCTATCTCTCCTTATCTAACAGCGTCTGAAGAAACGTCTTACGAGTTTGTCTTCAAAGAGAAAAGCAGGAGTGAGGGGATGCCAGAGGGTTGGGGTACCTGGCGCGCATAACAACTTCAATTTATATTTTTTTCGTCGAGTCAAAAGACCATATTTTAAACAACGTTAGAATATTCTTAACGGAAAATTCAGATAAGTCGGTGTGTGCGTGTGTGTATGTAAGAGAGGGGCTTATTTCCTCGTTTTTCTTGATTCTTCGCCGTTTATTTAGAAAATAATAAAAAAATCTGGCGTTTAATTTAGTACGCTCGAGTATTCTTATTTCGTTCAAATTTATAGCGATTCATATTTTTTACGACCTAGAAGACACGGTGCTACATCATTTCTGCTTTGCTTTATATGTCAGCGATTTTCATTTTCAAATGCAACTCCATAATTTGGTTCATTTCTCACAGTGAGATGAAAGTCTGAAGGTGAAATATTCGGCAAACTCGAATACATAGCACCCATAACTATAAACGAGCGCGTGCAAATGAAAAAACGATCAAGCATACAAATGAAATGCTTTACTTGCGTTTGACTTCAAGTTTGTGCTAAAAAAATAATAGAAAATAAGAAGGATTACCTACCGTCATTTGCCAATGGCGGACACCTTAAGGCATTTTTTTCCTTAATTTTTTCATAGCTTGCTGAAAAATGCTTCAATTATATTGCTTGATGCCTTGAATATTTGCCCCCACCTTCTTCTAAAAACTTCTCCCCTTTTGGCCCCTGTAACCCATACACATATTACACCCTATCATTTTTCCCAACTATCTAAATTTTGCCTATGGCGGACATCAAAATTTTCATTTTTCCAGTGGCAGACACACCAATGGCGGACACCTAGAAAAATATTTGTAATGTAGAAAAAAACGTGAATAATTGTTATTATATTTTTCAATTATGATGTTGACTAGTAAGGGGCTTCACCCTCTGTCCATTCCGGGGCTCAACTCCCCTCCACACATCCACTTATAGAGACAACTGGATAAAAAACAAATTGTAAACATTTTACCATGCACATTTGTGTAGATATATTCATTTTTCAAATAATTAAATGAACAAAAAAAAAAAACAAATCCAATTAAACTCAATGATGTCACAAGGCATGGCAGTCATCCTTTGGCTTCATACCTTGGGTTTATGGTGGGTATAGGATTTATTCCAGCCTCAAGTTGTGCATAAAAGCAAGTGTCCGCCACTGGAAACCTTCGAACAGACTGAATTTTCCAATGGCGGACACTGGTGTCCGCCATTGGAAAATTGATATTTCTTTTATGCCAATGGCGGACACCCTCAAAAAAACGTTTGAAACATATGAAATAATTCTAAAACTGTAAAATTCAATGTTTGTAATGGTTTAGGATCATTGATGCTTTGAAGGAACATATTTAATAATCACAGGAATATAATTATCAGTTTTAAAAATGTTTACTATCTAATCTTTTTCTTTGCAATAATTACGAAATTGAATATTTAATTGACAAGAACATAATTAATGGCCAAATATTTCTATTGGATGGAGCAAAAATTTAACTGAGTGATTCAACGCATTACCATGGGTAACAGCTACCATGTGACATCATCAGTTTCATTATAAGTCGGTTTAAACACTAAATATACAAAAATGAAAAAGAAGGTGACCGCCATTGGGAAGGTGTCCGCCATTGGCAAATGACGGTATACCAGTTCTGAAAACTGAACTTTCAGTTACATCGAAATTGAAACAAATTTACCAATTTCTTTGATTATAGTCTCTTCAAATATTCGACAAATATTAAAGATAAGAATTCTTTTTATAAGACGTTCAGTCGAAATTTTGTGTATCCGTGTGTGTCCAATGTTATCGTATGATGACGTCATCATACATAAGCTCAATGAGACTTTCAGTCGATTTTGTACGTGTCCTAGTGTGTCCAATGTTATCATATTATGACGTCTGTCCGGACGAAGCATTTTTTCCCTCCCAAATTCAGCTTAAAAATTAGGCTACAAATTGAGCTTACAAATTGAGCAACAAACGGTGCTTACAAATTGAGCTTGCAAATTGAGCCCACAAAATGAATTCACTAATTGAGCTCACAAATTGAATTCAGTATATTATATTGAAAAGTAGGATGCTTCAAGTTCGATTTAAAAATGTTTTTTCTCAAGAAAAGTTGATGAACGTTTTTTATGTACTCGTACAATTGATGTAAAAGAGAATTAATCTTCGTGAAGGCTACAGCTATTTGGTACAAAAAACAAAACATGAAAATCTAAATGATCAGAAGAGTATTATTTCAAAATGACATACTGCGACAGTCATTTTCAATTTTTTTTCAACATCAAAGAAAAACCTGGCGGCTGTAACTTTCAAAAGGATTAGTCCTTGATAGATTTCAGCCAAACAAATTTTTTTCAACTGGTCAGATCTTCCTCGAGTAATAAAGGGTAAAAAAGTACACTCGGTAGCCACACATCAATTGGATATGTGCAGTAAAGAAACTGAGTTTGTAAGCGATATAATTATTTTCTGATAAATCTCATTCACTTCTCTTTTTCCTCCAGTCGATATCACACTGGTAAAATGAATCAGACAGCTGTCAAAGCGAACAGATATGACAACGGAGCGAAAAAGTGATCAAGTAATCCATGCGATTTGAAACGAGGAAAAAAAAGCTAACTTATGACACACAAGCAGATATAGACCAAAATGAAAAAGGAAATTGAAAAAAGTGGCGGGGAAAAAAGTTGAAGCAAGAAAACGGGGCAGGAGAAAAACTCGTTATATTGACACAAGGAAAACTGTCGGTCAAGGTTGTAAATAAATTTTACCGATGCGCTCACATCTCGTAGTATAAGTCATACGTACCTCTACCTACTCTTTATAATACCTATACATCGCAATTTCAATATTATACAGAATTCATTTTTACCGTTTTATCGTAAACTAGACTACGCATAAGCCGATAAGAAAGGAGAGAGAATGAAAAACAAAGGAAGAAAGAAAATGAATGAAAGTTGAAGTCTCTTATGCCTTTTTTTTCGGGCAGATACGCTACTTTCTCTCTCCATATAGTTTTCATCAAAGAAAACTGTGGCTGCTAGAATATATTATTTTTTTATTTTAACTTTTTTTGAACAAAGTTTTTGACATTCAAACCAATTTTAGAAAATCAACTACATTATGTTAAGATTATGTTTTTATTTTCTGATAAGATATGTAGATTCTGAAAATACAAATTCTGCTCCGCAGATTTTACACACACACACACAGGAAGCTAATGTTGAATGGGAATTTTTCAAATATGTATGCATAAAACTCTACATTATCAACAAATAAAAGAACAATGGCACTGCGAACCTCAGGTGTACGTGTACGAATTCACTGACAGAAAATTAGAAAAAATTACATTTTTAGGATGCTATAATGCAGTTTTTTTTTTTGAAAAATCGAAAGCAAAATATCAAGCTAATTTTCAATATTCTAAACAAATTTTGAATATACTTTTTACAAATTCTCGTAAAGAGGACGTTAATAAGTTTTGAATATGGGGTGTTACGAGTATATTCTTAACAATTCAAATAAATAATGCGCTACGCATTAAAATTTAATGAGAAAATTCCTGTCGCAGCTACCAAATAATTGACAATGCCACTTGATTCTCTTTCTCTCTACTTCATAAAAGACCCTGATTAGATTAACACTAGAAGTACCAGGTGGCGTCATATACGACGTCACTCAAAATTTTGAAATGGACTTTTCAAAGGACCAATATTTTGAGAACCCCTGACTTGTGTCATACGACGCCACCTGGTCCTTTGAGTAATCGAGTAAAACCTGGTTTTTCTAGTGTTAAAATAAGAAACTTTCAACATAAGCTGACAGCAGTACCGACTGAACATATAATCGTACATGTATAGTCGCTTGCAAAAAACAAAAAGTAAAGACAAACCATCTAAATTTTGAGCTGAATGTGTTTGTTGGATGCCAACGCGAGCGTATTATTCCCCTACGAGGTTCAGGTATATTTTTTCTCATTCTGAATCAAATTTACACGCCTTGTCTTTTTCACGGCATATAGCTTTCTTTCACATTAAACTGCAATAACTTCTTCATTCAGAGCTAACTATATAAACGTAAAACAGTAATACTATAACGGATCCCATTCAACGTAACGTGTAAAAATACTTATTTTCTCACCATGAAGCAATTCAAAAAAAAAAAAGAAGAAAAGAATACAACCAAAATATTCCTCTGGAGCCAGCCTTGAGCTCACTAGGGGCGTGAAGCGTACTATATATACATAGCCATCTACATCCGGAGAATAGCGAACTTTCTGAAGGATAGCAAAGGGCTTCGAAGCAAAAGATTAGTGCCATATTGTGATGATGGGGTAATGAAATAAAATTTAACTGCTATTGGGATTTGAAATCGCACAATGAAGAGGAAACGAGCTTCCATTTTTGCAGCCCGTGAATATATACAGGTATATGCGCGCTGGCTATAGAACGATCGAAAAGCAGAAACCATTTTCAAAAGGAGCTATATACCCACATAATACACTACATTCCGAAGTCCCGTGAAAGCTCGTGCTCGTGAACCCTTCCAATACGGAGAGAATATTGCAAAAACCGTTTCATTATAATAATTCGCGGCAAATACACAACACACGAGTGGTCGCGAGCGTACATAAGATGCGAATATTCACTCTTTTCTTCGTGCTCTCGATAGATATTGCCGAAAATACACATCCTACAAACAGTGTAGTGTTTGCAAACGAGCAAATTAATTAATACAACCTGAAATGATTAATAGTATATGTGCGTTATAAACGGCGAGACGGGCCTGCACTTGAAATAACGCTATATATGTGATATGATACCACTCTCAAATTTCCAATTTGACAAGAGAAATACGAGCTTGCCGAAATGCGGCGGCGGCGAGTAGGAGGTATAATTTTCTCCATAGTCGTTGTTTGAGAGGAATTATAGGGAAATGAAAACTACTCGCGACCCATCTTCCAGAAAGATGATGAGCTCAAACAAAATACTTTACATCGCATTTATAAATGCATAACATGATCTCTTATCTCTATACTCGCTCACAAACTGAGTAGAAAAACGATACGATCGTGAAAGCTAAAATACAGCTCATTATAGCTATGGTTGCGGATATCACATGTCAAAAATTAGAATCTCAAGGGTGAGGCAGTTGTGGAGTGGCCCATTGAAATAAGAACATTTTATATTATATTGCCTGGTAATCTGCAAGTTCTGCTTAGCAGAGAGCAGTTGCTATACTGTTTTTTGGGTTAATCAAGTCCCTAGCAATGAGTCAATTTGAGAACATACTTGTGGTAGAGACTTTTAATCTAAGAGCTTGACGTGCTCAACTTTGATAACATAAGAGAGCAAGACACACCAGCGGGGCGGCAGTGACCTACGGTCGGATTCATTTATAAAATCCATGACGTCACAGCAAGAACCTGAAGAAAGCGATTGGAGACGAACAAAAATAATATACAGTCTTCTCATTGCTTTAAGCCTTGTGACGTCACACACTTTTTAAATGAATCTGACTACGGTCTTCGAGTTTGGACTTGAAATAAATAAAGCGCTCCCATTGTGCGTCAAATTTTAAAAAGACAATACAAAAATTTTCCAAGAATTTCTGTATTCTGGTGACTTATTCGAGATTCTGCCCTACCCTTTGCAAACTTTTGAGTGCGCCACTAATCTTTCTACGTACGTTCGTCAAGGGGATTCACCTAGTAATTCAAAAGGTGAAAAGTCAGAACCGAACTAACCGATTTTTTTCTACAGACTAATATGTACAACAAAACCTTCTTATATTTAGACACTTCACAGATTTAGGGCGAAAATTCATCGATTACATTTTTTTAAGTTACGTAAAACGATTTTTCGGTAACATGTAAAGGGAATGGTACACTTTTTCGCCGATTCAAGGCATTCATTCGACAAGATGAAAACTTTTTCTACTTGCACAACCTTCTATTATTGCTCAAGCAGGTAAAAATGAAAATCATCTTTCCTCATCGCCAAAATCATGCGCCCAGCCATCGGCGAATCGAATAAATATCAAAATGGTATCATTTAATAATTTCGCGGTAACGTCTGAAAATGAGATTCGTATCCCGAATTGCCGTTCCATTTTAGCCACTTTTCGATATCCGTACGACAGGTTAAAATGAAGAGAGGCGTCCGACAATATGAAATTTCCCCATTAAAACGGATATTCGCAACTTTCTCGCCCATCTTCAACGACGTAACATCGATGTACCTGCAATTTTGACCACGAGATACGATCTACAAAACCAAAACGATCGCAGCGGACGTCGGTTTCGTGCGTAAAATAAGAGCTGCCAGCCATCGTTACGTTGTTACGTCCTTCGAGCAAAGGCTCTAAAAGGGATCACAAGGAACCACGAGTGAGACCATTATCGAGTACTGCAATTTCGACGATGCTATCGCACCGTCTAATACCCTCTTCAACGGCGACGAAATATACGAGTATTCAACTCCATCATTCGCTCCGTTTCGGCGAGAATCTAATTAACAGTTTCATTTCCTACGCGAGCACATCATCGCTTTTCACGGCGCAACACAACCCTTCTACCTTCCTAAACTATATACATACAAGCACAGTAACCGAAACATTCTACGTACCCCCTACCCCATCCGATGCACTCTCATCTTGAAAATAATTATTGTGGCGGCTCTTGTTTCTATAGCTCGTGTTACGTCTAATTAAAACAACCGGCTGCTGTCGAAAGGAGCTCTGCCTTTCTCGTCACTTTCGCAACGATCTGCAGTCTCCACGTCACTTTAACCCCCGATAGATAAAATGGCAAACGCGTGTATATCGTGCGGTCGAAAAGCCTCGTCTTTTGCCTGCGCCCAATTGATCGACGAGTAGAATTTGAATTTTCCAACGGGCTGACCTTTCTCTACCCCCGGCCCACACTCTCTGATGCCCTCCAGAAAGACGAAAAACACGACGACGATGTGGCAGAGATGCTGCTGCTGTTTTGTAATTAGAAACAGACGCGCGTTGCTCAACGTCGAAAAATATATATCTTTCTTTCGGCACACACAAACGGCAGAACGGATGACGAGAGGTTATGGAATTAAGATCGATTACAACGTCCCACAGCCCCCTCGCAGAGCCCCCTTCCACCATTCTCAATGACGACAGAGGATCTTGTCTGCTTCATTTAGATTCTTGTACAACATATTATACCCAACATGAGGGTATAATATAATGTTGGGCGCTGTAATCACGCGGCGATAAAATTCCATTAAGTAATTAAAATTTCAAGAATACCAACGTAACGTCGAAAGAAGCTTAGGATCTTGGTTCGCAGAAAATTGGACTTACTCGTATGTAGTTCTATTTACGTACAGAGGAGAACGAGTGAAACGAGCGAAAAAGCAAAAATAATATTATAGTTTTAATCTAATACAGAATACTTGAAATAAGTACATAGGTATACCGTATATAGATGTAGGTACCTACGGAGGCTACTGGAAATTTTGGCTTATAAGCTTTTATTTAAGGATGAAGTCTACCTAGCCTCCGTTCGAGGGTTCACGAGTTTGCATTATGTACAAGCATTCAGATTTTAGAAATTCTGAACCGATTTTAGCGACAATATGCATGAATGTAGATTTGTTGTTTTGAATTTCCAACTTTTGGGGCTATTTTTAAGGATCTCAATTACCTACTTTTTTGCGGATTCAAAAAAAGCTTTAAAAAATATCAACAGCGCTATGCAAGAAGGGGATGAGTCAAATTTTTTAAATTTCACAAGAGAGGCAATAAAACATTTTCATGTCTTATGCCCTTCTCATGTGGCACCTCGACTGTAAAATTTATCGTTGCATTCTGGGACCCGATTATATAGCCACTAAATCTAGCGAGAAATTCAATGTAAACACTATTTTCAAGATTTTACAACAAGTTTGAATGCACTTACACCAATTTTTCCCCTACAAATGAATTTTCCTGCACTTAGTGCAAGAGGATTGAAATTTAATGAATAAATCAAAAATTTTTCATTAAAAAAAGTAAACAAAATATTCGACTTTTTCTGTTTCAGGTAAGTACTTAATCACAGAGATTATCAGCTCAAATTACGGACAGGCCGACTGTCATATTAAATCAAATTTAACTGAGCGGTATTATTCTAAAAACGAAGCTAACGTCGTAGACGAATGCAGGTAAGACTTACGAGGCATGATAATTATTAAATAGTATCAATCTTATTGACTTTAAGCTTCACGCATTCTATTACTGAGGTATTCATTTCTTCAAATAAGACAAGAACTGAAGTTAATCATCCAGCTATATAACTTCATTAGATCTCATTCGAAAATTTTTCAGAACATTGCAGCCCAGAGCATTCTACCCAATAACTTTCTGGAGAAATTATTATAACCACATTTACATATCCTCGGAATATAAGCACCTCAGCGCTACAAATTGCTGAATTCAAAAACTTTCAAAAACTTTCATGCGCCTATATACAACCTCGAAAAGAGAGTAGAAGTAGGAGAAAAAGGAAAACAGTAGCTATTCGCCTGTTGTACCAACAAATTGTTTACAGGGGATTCGAATAATATGTTGCGCCTGACTAAACGAACAAATGTCTTTCGCAATGCAAACTCTCCTTTGTATTCGAATACTCGAGACCTAAGTAATGCTAATTAAGCTTTTCGAATGAGAAAGCCGTCAGCCGGTGAAGTAATTTCAACTTTGAAATCGACAACAAGCAAGAGAAGACAAAACAGATATACGACCATACGCGTATTATCAGCAATAATAATTCAACTTTGCTCTTCATATACCTATGTATTCAAAAAAATAATAAAATAACCAGTAAAAATAACATTAATTTGAATGAGCTGATTTTGACATGGATATACATGTATGTCTGACGGCTGGGGTCAATCCAAAATTTTGTTTAAATACGTTACGCTATATGTCACAATGACGACGTCATCATCGTTACACCTACAATACTTTCATTAATACATTTATTTATCCACAATTTGATAAGATTATTGTTATCTAAATAGTGGGTAGGTACGTGAGGTAAGTGCATGGAGGGAGAAGCTGATACTGATGACGACAACGCGACGACGTCATCAGGGTAATATTTTATTAATATGTGGAGAGGAGGAAAGATTGGGGAAATTTCCATTGCTATCCATAAAAAATTATCCATGATAAACCATTTTCCCTAAAAAGGAAAAACAAAATTGAGTACTTTTCTTCAAGAAGGGCGTGCCTCGAGATATGGAATTTTTGAAGAAATTCAAAAAGAAATTATTCTACATGTAGGTATTATGCTCACTCTTTCTGCCAGTGAAAACCGCATCCTTCTATCTATTTTCATTGTACAAAAAAAGTAGCAGAGATACTCATATTTTTGTAATTAACCTTAGAAATACCAGGTTTTACTCGATTACTCGAAGGACCAGGTGATGTCATACATGACACCACAAGAGTAACATCAAAGGATCAGGTGGCGTCATATGACACAAGTCAGTGGTTCTCAAAATAATGATCCTTTGAGAAGTCCATCTCAAAATTTTAAGTGGTGTCGTATATGACACCACCTGGTACTTCTAGTGTTAATGGCATACAAATTTTCAAGAAGAGCCTATGAGAAGCTATAAGAATCTAAATTGAATTCTCATTCGCCCAAAATCAAATTTTTTTATGGATTCTGATAGAGAATTTCATATTCTGAAACAGTGAAAAACTTAGTTTTTCATTTAGCCGAGATTTTAATTTGCCTTTAATTTGTCCCTTTAATGTGTGCCTCAAGCAGAGAAGGTGGGCTTTGGCTATTGGGCTATTTTACTGACGGAAAGAGGGTACTGTCAGACTTCATGTAATTTATTCACTCTAACCAAAGTACCAAATCCACAGTACTCGATTTCAATGAGACCTATACAGTCATACTCGTAAATATTGACAGTGCCTCGATCCGAGCTGATGAATTTCAGTTTGCATAGCAGAGCCTTCAAACAGAAGGCCATTCTGTCTCACGCAAGAAGCCTCATCCTTGAGCAAGAGAAATAGAAAAATACGTTTCCCTGGTTCGTAACTTCAATTGGTCTTCGTTTTCTAAAGGGTGCAAACTGACTGTTGGGATGAATTTTGTATCTTCGTACAAAAATTTTCCATTAATGAAAAAAATTTTATTCCCATCGCGGATCAGTAGTTGAAATAGAAAAGCGGTAAAAAAACAATTTGTTGTAGATTTTCAAACAAAATTCAGAGTTTTAGGAGACCATCGTATTATTCGATTTGAGCCGAAAAAAAAACGTTTATTTTTCTTCAAAATAATTAGCTCGATGTTAAGAATTAATTGATGCTATATTCATTCTAAAGCATATATTTCAGTCAAAAAATGAAAAGTCTAAAAACTTCATCCAAAAAAGAGAGAATAAAATAAGGGTTGAGTAGATCACGTAACATATTTTCATAAAAGAAAAGACCCCGACTCGTTTCATAGAAGTAAATTTTTGGAGAAATTAAATTAAATTCTTTTCGTACAACAAAAAAGGCGAGACCTGGCAAGTAATTACCAACGCTAAAAGCAATTTTAGAGAATTCAAAAATCAGTGACCAGAAAGAAATTATCAAATAGAAAAATGATTTCCATACCTCGCTTGGAAAAAAAAAAAAAAAACACATTAAAAAACCAATTTACCTTTGGCGACCCAAAATTACCTTTTGAATGATGGCAGAAAAAATCAACTTGTTCAAATTAATTTCCATTCAGTTATTTTTTTTTTTTTTGTAATCCTCCACTTCAGTACATCCCTTTGCAAGGTAGGTAGGTATACGATCATAGTACATATATATTTTGTAAAATAGGGATGACAGAATTCGAGTACGTTAAAATTGATTTTTCAGTGAATAAATGAGCAGGAAAAATGGTCGCATCGAGTTATTTTTTAATAATACATGAGTTTTCTTTTCTTCTATACCGAACATCAATTAATTCGTAACAGTTTTAATTTGCGTCATTGAAACAGGTACAACATGATGAAACATGAGTAAACGTTCATAATTTATTTTTGACGTTACTTGGGAACCGCAGAAGGGGCTTACTTCATTTTTTTAAATTCTGATTGAGGAGAGCAAACTTGATACGTGAGTTTACAAAATGTAGTAACTTGAACTGGGTATCAAAAAAATAAATTAAGGGTCTGCTACACCAGAATTATAAATCCACATAGAAAATAGCATAGTTCACACGTACGAGCACAAACAACATACGAGTACATGCAAAATCGAGAATCTACCGACTTGTGAGTCATGACATTCGTGGAAGCGAACAGCAGACTTACATGATCTCACAAATGAAGGTTGGTGCAAAGCTGCTGGAGGGGGAGGGGAGTGTTATAATTTCATTACGGGATGAAAACATAATAATAATTATAGTATAGGTTACCTGCAATTCTTCGATTAGTGTCATATAAATATATATATAAAAGAGGATTTTATTCAAATGTGTGTGAAAACAAACTTTAACGAGCACATACTCGTAACACGAAGCATATTTTTTTAAACAAATCAACATTTTTAGTTTGATCCAGTAAAGGCATATTCGACAACTAGGTGGCGTCATATACGACGCCACTCAAATTTGGAGATGGACTATTCAAAGGAACAATATTTTGAGAAACCTAGACTTGTGTCATACGACGCCACCTGGTCTTAAGATGTTATTCTTGTGGCGTCGTATATGACGCCACCTAGTCCTTTGAGTAATCGAATAAAACCTGGTTTTTCTCGTGTCAATACTGCGTCACATTTGTTAACATTTTTCTGCTAGCCATATTGGTACTTGAGATAAATTTAAGGGATTATTATAATGGATTTCAAAGCTTATGGTAATTAGTGGCCACTTCTGAGGCTTCCATAAATTTGTGAATAACCTGCATACTGGAATGCCTGCTCAACATGAGACAACATTTTAGTACATTTTTTCCATAAAATACACGTTTGTTGAACGAGGCATTCCGTCCCTCAAAGCGTTTTCATCAACTTCATCATCGCCGGCTGAAATCGAATTTGTCGATATTACTTCTCATTTTTCTCTGTCAAGGCTTTCGAAAGTATTAATCCCAAAGCGGGGTGCGGCGAATATAATCGTAAAGCGTAGAAGAGGAACTGCTTATAATACTGACCTTGGAAAATTTGTCTAATTCGATATTGAGGTTAAATTACAGCTTTGCCAGTATTTGTTATGGTATACGATATTCGTTCACACTTTAGCAGCTGAAGCAAAACCACGCGCACCCGATGGTTTTTTTTCCATCCCTTTCTTTCTTTCGCCTTGCTTTTGACCTTTGAAAATGCTCTCGACGTGAGTTACCGAGAAAAAGACTGTTTTTGCTCTTGAAACAACTTCGCAGAATTGCTCGTTAAAATATGGAGAAAAAAATAGAATCGTTTTCAAGTTGGTGACGTCGAGAGGAGCAGAAGGTATAGGTACACATAAAAAGTGAGCACCATATTTTCATCTCAATGGAATAGGCGCATTTTTACGCTACAAGTCAAAAGATGTAGCACGTAGGTACATAGCTCTGAAATAGGCACCGCACTTTTGTTCGCCAACGAAACCAAATTCATTACTCGTTTCGCGAATCGATATTATGACCTACTAACCTTTACAACACAGAACTCAATTTCACGTTCCATTCTCTCTATGTCTCTGTGATGCAGGAGAAAATACACCCCACAGATGAGACGACGGCGGAGAGAAAAGGCGGCAAAAAAAAAAATGCAAAAAAATGTCGAAAAGAAACGGGCGAATACGGTAGCAAATTAATTTTCTAGGTAAATAAAAGAAAAAGTAATGAAAGTAATGAAATAAAAGAGGAAAAAAAAATATTACTGCGAAAAAGAAGAAAAAAAAAAAATTAATATAAAACGTTGTAAAAGTTATAGTTTCGAATTAAAAGACTGCAGGATAATAATTTCTACGGTTATATTTTCTTCGACTTTTCTTCATCCATTTTTCTTTCGCCGTCTTTAAGCTCGTTTTCATTTTTTTCATCCGTTGCAAATTTGAAACTCGTAATGACTTGACAAAAACAATGGAAAATTATGACACAGATGCGCTTCTTGTGAATTCAAGGGCACTGGCGGTTTGGTGTAATTTCGAAAAGTTATATAATTTTCTCACAAGCCTTTAGTGCGCGCTTTTCTTATGGATGAAATATATATGTAGATACGGATTTGGTTCGCAGTTGACGCAAAATGCACTTTCAAACTTTCAAGGCCAAGGTCAATGATTTTGAAACACTGCAACCGTGACACGAGAAAAGTGACATTGATTTTCAACCGAGTTGGAACGAAAGTATGATCAATTTTGAGGCCGAACTTTCGAAATCTGGAATAATTTTGGAAACCTGGGGCAAACTAGAGATTTCGGAATTTTTGAAATTTGTCGCCGGGAGCTGGAATAAAATTTTTTTACACTTCGAGGGAAATAAAAAAGTTGATTTGAGTACTCCTCATAGTAATTATTGTACTTCAGGGTGCTTCACTAGGCATATGTACAATGTTGGATCTGCAACTCCAATTTTAACAAATGTTCAAATGTTGACGATTTCTTCTCGAGGCATTGGTGATTAGTACCCAACCGAAAAACTAATATTTTGTCATTTGAGAGTCACAAATCGCTTTCAATAGTTCTGTCCTAATTAATATGAGTCAAAATTCAATTCTACAGCACACTGAATTCTCAAAGAGCCACAAAAGACTTTAAATGATAATTCTGACCCGAATATTGACCCAAAATTGGTTTTAAATGAAAATTCTCACCTAGATATTGAATCACAAATGCGTTTAAATAAGAATTATTGTGACATACATATCAGGTCAAAAAACAGTTTCACCGAACGCTTGATTCTATTTATACATTACATATCCTACATGGTTCTGCATTTTCTATCAATTCAATTGGATAACATTCGAAAAAGGCAAAAATTTAACATCAATTCAATTGTGTTGATGACTTAGTTAAGAATATAGGGTCTCAAGTCATCTGAGTTACTTATATGTTCAATGAAGAAAGTTTCAGATATAAAAAAAACTTCGTGTGGTTCACAATTTCCAATTTTTTCCGCCGAGTTTTGCACCGATAAGGCTCAAATTTTGATGCATTACTCTTGAATTCATTCTCTATACTCGAACGAAACCTTTTTTTTTTCCAAAATGTTAAGGCTTTTTTTTGACTCTCTCAAAAAACCCTTTTCTTAAGGCTTTGAAGAAAAAAGGTTGAAAAAATGAAATCGAAAAAAATAGCTTCGTCTGGGCATAGAAAGTACGTTCAAGGATAATATATCCAAATTTGAGTAAATTCGGTGAAAAACTCAGCGCAAAAAAAAAGTAAAACTAAAAAATCGTGAAAATCGTCATTTTGACTGTTAGAACGTAAATCCGCAACACATGTGTCAATAAAATTGCCTATATTTTACCTATAATATAATATTCCACATTTTCATGCCGTTTTTTAGATGTCAATGTTATTGACTTCGTAGCAAAGGCAGACTATACACCCTAAAGTACCGTAGATGGGGGTAACTAGGCACATTGAGGGTGACTTGGCACATTTGGTACTTTTTTTCGATTGAATTTAATTTTACCCTTCTAACATATTGGCTACACTGTTCAACCATGTCATCACGTTCAGCACAATTTTCCCGCTCGAATGGTGGTATTAAAACATTAAAATGACGATTTTAACGACTGCTAAGCAATAATTGTAATAATAAAGAATCTGCATTTACAATTCCTTAGCAACCACTAATTACTGAATTTTTGTTGGTACATACGACCAACTCAGAGTAAACAAATTGTGACGTTCCCAGTATCATTTGTACCTATTATGCCACCATTTTGTTTCTTTATAGACCTATTTTCCCTTCAATCGAAGTTTGTTTGAATATTTTTTCTATTAATTTTCATAATTTTACCAATATGTTGCATTAAAAATCTATTGAGTGCCAAGTTAGCCGTTTAGCGGGTTACTTGGCACATTTAAAAGAGAGGGAGTATTTTTGCACTTAGAATTAATGGATCAAATTTTTAAAAGCATAGTTGAAAAGCAGAGCCTTCAACGCACATTTTGATATACTTGAAGTATAGATTGTGATTTGCCATGCTGGAAGTAGAGAGTGATGAAGTTGGAAAATGCTGAAGTATGCAAAGTTACCCCCATTTACGGTATACGAGATGAAGATTGTTATGCTCGTAAGAATTCTTCAAACGCATTTTCAACATCGATAATCAGGATAAAAAAAATATATCGAAAGATTAGTAGCGAAGTACTGGAACTTTGATATGTACTTGGCACCAATTCGACATCATTAATTCGACGCATTAACCCTAATTTTCTTAAGACGCGAATTTCTCAGATACCCACACAAAAGCGAATGACAGTGATCAAACGTCAGGCAAGTAAACGTGGAAAAGCTTCAAAAATAATCTCTCGGGAAAGTATTTTTCGAAACGACAAAAGCATCAACGAATTCACGCAGGAAAAGATTTAACTCATCTTCGTTATCCGTACAAAGCAATTTAGTACAATACGCTATGCTGTGCACACACAAAGACACTCGTAGCGGATAAAAATACACGAGACGAAACAAAAGAGGGTTAATAACGACGAGTATTTAAAGTCAAAGGACAAAGAGTTAACGACCTTATTAGAAAACTTTCAACAAAGACGTGATCATATGTGAAAGGATGAAGTCTCAAAGGCTCCACATTTAAGGGTTCTCTACTCAATTTTTGCGTTGAAAAATTACGATCGTTTTTGGTTTTTTTGTGCTCGCGCGAAATTCCTCCTTCAAGACATACCTATATACTGCAGTAGGCTACTGCACCATTTGTTGAATCCTTTAATTGTCTCTTTCCCTTCGGATAATCCATCTTAGTCGACCCAAAATACACAAAATTAAGCTTACACGCGTACAAGAGACGAGAAGCTGGAGGGGGTGAAAAAGAAGAACTGAAATAAGCAGTAAATTAACAACGTTCTCGAGTATTTAACAATGGAAACAGCAGACAAAAAACAACGGGAAGTTGGTAAATGACCTTAAGCCAGTGAAGATTAGCACTTTTCGTAAATGACGTATTACAAAAATACATGGGGGTGCTTATGAACTCTCGTCAGTTTAGACTTTAGACCGAGCGGACGGGGCTGCGGGTTCAAAATGAAATACAAACAACACAAAAATTCACTACGTGACACACCACAGCGAGCTGTCATAACGATGGTGTCTTCCTTTTCGCCGTCGAGTATGAAAGCGAAGACAAACCTTAAGCCACAAATTAAAGCCGCATATACTCCAGTCGTAAGCTCAGAAAATTAATTTCCATTTTGGCGAAGCATTTTCTGCCGACACATTTGTCTTCAGTGACGAAAATGCTGCACACGCATCGTTTATCAAAAATATTTTCATTTGATAAAAATTATGTTCACCCCTCTATCCCCGAGCACCATAAAGAAAGGGTAAGCAACGAAATCTCTTTGATGAGGACGAATAAGGGAGGTGGAGGTAGAGCGCGAATAAATTTTTCTCCGATTTAGAAAAGCAACGAAAATGTGTCTAAAAAGTAAAAACTAATGACTTCTTACAAGCTGTATACACGTCACTCTGTACTCGTAAAAAAAAAAATTAAAAAATTGAATAAAATAACTTTCTTTTTCAAATAAATCTCACTCGACGTTATGATAAATTTGTTTCGCTTTGGAAAGTCTACAGCAAAAAAAAAAAAACTTTTTTCATTTTATTTTCATTTGAAGTTCTACTCGTCTATAAAACTGTTATATGATTCTCTCGTGACGTAGGTACAGATGAAAGCTATAAATTACGACAAATCGAATTTTCTTCAAAGCCATTTTGTTGTTTTCATTTTTTTTTTTTCCCCCAAATCCGACTATATACATACCTACTTCTAACAGTTCTTAGGGGGAAAAATGAGCACGAATGAAAGTATACGACTACATAGGTCTATACATATAAATAAAGTTTAACTTGTTCTATTTCCACGTTCACCTTGCCATTTTTTTTCCTATTGGGTACAACATTCACACCGATAAAATGAAACAGGAACAAATTTCATAACTTGCTCACATTTTTTCAATTTTATACGAGTATATACTAACTGAAAGATCGTTTTTTAAAGAAATAAAATTCTGGATCGAGTATTTTCTGGAGCAATAATTCGACAACATGTAATATTACACATCTCAGTTAGACAGAATCAAAATATGTACTTCGATTTCACCGGACACAAATCGAAAACCGTATGCGGTAAAAGATTTTTTCTCACTTTTCTGAAGAAGTAACTGCGTCCCATGAAAAAGTTTATTTTGAAGATTAGCTTTGATCGACCGTCAGCGTCGAAAATTTTTAGATTCAAAGGGAGAAAAGAGGACACATATACATACTCGTATTTTCTATGTATATACTATTCAATTGATTCATTTTTTTTTGCGAGTTCGAGACATAATTTATAAATTCTATTTTCAATGCCAACAAAATCGAATATTTCAAAATCCAATAAATTAAGATAGTGCTAAAAAATACAGAAGTGGCTTCTGCACCATTTCTACAGAAGCAGCAAGAAGCACGAAAAACTGCTCATAATTCCAAAGATTCTTCAGTGGCAAAGAGCTTCTTGATTACTTTAAATTATTCTACGAAACACCAACCTTCAGAGATGGTGTGCTGGCATATGTATGTACCAAGTCGAGCTCATTCAAGAGCTATACTTAATCAGAAAACCATAACTAATCGAGGTAATGATTTTACTTTCCCTCTCATCATCGTAGGAGCCAATCTCCACTAATGAGTTGAATCGATAATTTAAAACTGAGACGCGGAGAACTCGTTACTTTCAATTCTATCAAATTAAAAAGCTTCAAGCTCGAATTGAGAATCTAAAACGAAGAAAACCCGAAGGAACGGTTTCTTCTTCTTTTTTTTCCTTTCCTATAAAGCTCTTCAAAATAAAGTCAAATAATAGAAACATCTGAAAGTCGATCCAAAACAACGTCGCTTAAATTATTCACAGTTCACGATTGAAGCAGTTTTTACCAATCTTCTGTCGACGTTGATAGAAAAGGTAACCGACAGTGCTACATACAATTTATACTCGAACAAATGACACAAGTCAAAATACGTTTACAAAGCAACTTTTTCCAACTTTTTCCAACTGCAAATAGGGAAAACGTCGAGCATTCGCTCCTTCTTTTTTCCTCACCCGTCAAATAAATCAGTTAAAAAATGTAAAACTTTTCACGAAACAAAATACATTGTTGCAATAGTGAAAGTTGCAACAAAAAAAACACCTCCATGCAACCCAATCTCCAGCACGTTTTTTTTTTTTTTTTTTTTTTTCAAGAATAGTTCAACATTAATACAATTTAAAAAGGAGCAAAAAAAAAAAGAAGGTTAAAAATAGCTCGACTTTTTTCATCTCCTCTCCTATTTTCTCATTCCGGCTGCACAGTTAGATGGGTTCAAAATTATCCTGCATAGTTTTAAACGTTCTCCCAAAGGAGTTAAAAAGTTACAATACCAAGTTAAATGAATGATCAGAAAGTTTTATACCATACTTATAATCTTTTAATATCGTCCCGTCACATCGCATTCACCTTTAGGTAGCAGTTTTTCGGTTCGAGAGTACCGGGACAGCAGATCGAGTTTAAACAAAAACTCGAAAGTGCTAAATGACATTATACAGTTTTTCCTCTTCTGACACTTAACCGCAATTTATTCGCGATAAATTTATGAGAGTTTCCTATCTGGAGATAAATTTTAGATAAATCCCGTTTCTACCAACAGGGAATTTTCTTATTGTAAAAAATGAAACACTGGCATTCTGTTCGAAAATACTCGTTACTAACATTGAACCTGGGACTTAGTCACCAAGAAAAAAAAAATACGAGGGCTGTCCAAAAAGTAAGTTCGTCACTTTTATAAAATCACAAATTCATTTGTCGTAATTAAAAATTATCATATGATGGGGAGGATCGATACGTCACTCCAAGCAAATTTTAAAACCATCAGAAAATTGTAATGGATAGTTGAGGTTTCGGACATCCGCAGCGCTAATGCTACAATAAATATTACAAGTATATTTAACATTCTCCATAAAATTGTTATTTTCAAAGTCTATTCTCGTGCTTTATTGGCGTCCAAAAGCTAAACTGACGAATTTTCCTAATTTTTCGCTCGTCATAAGAAGTGCTCACACCCTGATTGTACGATAAGAAAAAGCACCGTAACTTCGACAAATAAATACAGCTCTAAACAATCGGAGGTGACATAAATTTAATCGACTTCGTGTTACCAGATATACATAGTACAGGTACGAGAAGTGATTTCTACAGCTGATGACGAAGAGCTCGCCGTTTTATTGAGAAGAAAAGAAAAAAATACCGCAAATAATTGAAGAGCAACCAACTTCGCGTACACATCCACGCTCGGCGAATGAAATTAGAAAACCACTTTACGCTCAAAATCGAACGGGAACAACGTTATATCGTCGTGCCTGATAAATTTTGAACTACCACCATCACGAAAACATAGTTTCTGCAGCCCGAGGAAGCGCGGTATCTTCAATTATACCGCTCAAATTTGCCCTACAATAAAACTGAAGATCCAAGACACCGCGAGCGAAGGCGAACAAACTTCATCAGACTCGGCACTCCTCCGGCTATAATTTAGGTAGATGCTATGGATTGCGCAGTCTAAATTTTTCATTACCCTATACTTTCGACTCGCGACACAAGCAGCCGTAATAGAAAATAAAATGAATTTTTGAGTGATTCGACGTGGCTTATTATTTTTTCAACAGCAATTTACCCCAATAAACCTTAAAATAACAAAGCAATTAGAAAATTAGTCTTGAATCGCAACAATACAAAAATGATATCTACGTACAGAATTCACGAATAAAAACCATTATCTACCTGGAGAAAGAAAATGTTTTGAGCCAACAAATAGGTACTGCAGCAATACTGCGCATGATTTTAGAAAGCACAAAACATTGGAATTTCATTTTTTTTTTTAGAAATTCAGCAGCTAGGTTTTGGACTTAGACCGGTGATATAATATATACAGGGTGCAGCAAAATGACCGGCTACACTTGTTTTCTGAATTATACGCATAAGAAAGAAGATAGGGGCACGCGGTGGCTTCTAAATAAAAATTCATTCTTTAAAGGTTACGTGTGAAATACAATCAGTGGCGCACGCAAAAATTTTTCAAGGGAGGGGCTAAGTCTTAAATTTATGCCAAAAAAAAAACAAAAAACTGAAAATCTTCTATTTTGCTTTTTTCAGATGAAATTCAAGGCCTAAAGGGAAAGTTTCAGCTACATATCTCTACTTTGGTGCGCTACTGAACAAAATTTCACTTGCATGTAGACCATCTTGCCTGACACATTTCTGAAGGCGTAAAATCCAATTTTTCAATTTTGCTAAGCAATGGTTACATTATTTTGTAATTTCTTCCGCTAAATGCTACCAGTGATGTTTAAATTAACCGAGGAGGGGGAATTCTACACGTGTGACATTCTTCATGCTTAGTGCATGGAGGTAAATTCCCTTCCGACAGAACATATGTAAGAAATTATAGTGGAAAAATACGACTATTGCTTAGCAAAGTCTTTAATTGAGTTGAGTTTTATGTCTTCAAAAATGTGCTAGGCAAAATGATCAACATGAGAGTGAATTTTCATTTCATACGTAACCTTAAAGAATGAATTTTAATTTAAAACCAACCGCATGTCTCTATCATTTTTCTTACGCGTATAACTGTACAAATAAATATAGCCGGTCATTTTGCCGCACCCTATATACATGTCATGAAGGAGTACGTAATTTTATGAATACATAATTGTTTGTAAATTTATATATGTTAGCAAAAACGGTAAAAATATGACATTATTAACATTTACGTTAGGTTGTTAAGAATTTCGTTTTTCTTAAGAATTTTCAATTTATCGTCATTTTTGGCCCCATTTTTACTTTTTTTAGTGATTCTTAACAATCACCAAAATACCTATATCCTTCCGATTTTCAATTGTTAAGAATCACAAAATAAATAGTAATTCTTAACAATTAAAAACCGGAAGGAAACCGGTTCATTATTAAGAATAACTGTAAATAAATTGACTTATTTTCTGTAATGTCTTCTTCATATTTTATAGAATGAGTGATTGAGAGAATGAATGAGAGAATGAGTGATTGAGTGAGTGAATGAGAGAATGAGAGAATAAGTGAGTGAGTGAATGAGTGAGTGAGTGAGTGAGTGAGATTGAGTGGGATTGAGTGACATTGAGTGAGAATTAGTAATTGTGTGAGATTGAGTGCTTGAATGAGATAGAGGTATTGTGTGTGATTGAGTGAGAATGAGTTATTTTGTGATTCATTGAAATTGAGTGATTAAGTGATTGAGTGATATTGAATGCAATTGGTTGATTGGGTGAGATTGAGTTGCAATTGAGTGATTTAAAGTTGGAAAACGAAAAACTTGATTTTAAGAAGGGGCTTCAAAATTTGAAAAATTGAAATTTTTGACCTTCCTATAATATGTGACAAGGTATGAGAACTGCCTTCAACTGAAGGTAGTTATAATTCATTTTTTACAATTATTCTTACGCAGTATTGAGTGACAAATCCAATGGACCTAGAAGCATTTCTCTATCTAGAAAATTGCATATGACAAAGGTTTTCAAAGTTGAAAACGAAAAAACTTGATTTTAATAAAAAGGCTCCAGAATTTGGGGATTGAAGCTGTTGCTTTTTTTTTCTGTTTATTCCAGAAAAGTTAGCATTTCCCAGGAAGAAATTAGTCGATCTAATAATTGCCTGGTCACCTGATACCCGACCTGAACATTTTTAATTGAAATAATTTTGAAGGCACGATGATTATTGTTAATAATTCTAATAAGTATACTGATTTTTGGAGGCCTGCCCCGATCATTCTCTCATTTTGTTTATCAGAATTTGCTTTCCCACTTCTACTAATTTTCTGCATAAAATAGTCAAAATAATTATGAAAATACGGTAGAATAGAATTTAAAATTTTTTATATAATAAACTGGAGTGTGTGGGAAAATAGTTGAATTCTTCTAGACTTTGAAAACAGTAATACTGAAGCTGAAGTGCGCATGAAGATGAAAGCATTTACCTAAAAAACTTTTCTTAATTTATGTTATCACTCATCTTGAAAAAGTTACATGGAAAATATAATCATATCGGTACGTCTACTTGTACTGTACAGTGTACATCTTAAATTTTAGTCGACAACAGGTTATAACTCAACATTCTCATAGACTAAATTAGGTAAAAATGACAAATGCAGGTATACCAGGTGACATCCATTTCAATTAAATGATATGATTTGGAAAAATATATCTAATTGTTTACTTTAAGTACTTATAATTAAAACAAACTGAATTTTCTTTTTGTTATAAATCCTAACATATCTTTCACAGCACATAAAAGGTATGAAATTTTCTTGGACAATAATTTAGGTAACAGTTTAATTTACTTTAAATCCTTCTTAATGCCAATACTTCATACAAGGTGTGTGAAAAATGTTTTCAGCACGAGTAGGCTGTAGAGTGAGGTAGTGTGTGAGAGAGATTTCTAAAAAGAACTAGGAACAAGTGTCTGTATGTGAAACCCCTTTGTGAGTATTGAAAACTGCTTGCATGCGCCTCTCAAGAGCCTTGAAGCATTTGAAAAAAAATTTTTTTTGGTTTTTTCAGTTTTTATTACCATTTACCGTTTTTATCGATGTTTGCGAGCGCTCGCAAATATCGATAAAAACGGTAAATGGTAATAAAAACTGAAAAAACCAAAAAAAAATTTTTTTCAAATGCTTCAAGGCTCTTGAGAGGCGCATGCAAGCAGTTTTCAATACTCACAAAGGGGTTTCACATACAGACACTTGTTCCTAGTTCTTTTTAGAAATCTCTCTCACACACTACCTCACTCTACAGCCTACTCGTGCTGAAAACATTTTTCACACACCTTGTATGAAATGTGCGGAAAATTAGTACCTATCAAGTTTATGAATAGGTATTATTATTTTTCTTTATTATTGCTGTTACTAAATGTTGATTCATATTTTTCCAAAAATAAATCAGAGAAATAAACAGATTATTAATTTCTCCTTACCTAAAATTTATTCTCATTCTCAGTTTCTTCAAAAACTTCAACTTCATTCACTCCAAAACAACAAACTTCAACTTAATTTACCCCAAAACAACAAACTTCAACTTCATTTACTCCAAAATAACAAACTTCAACTTCATTTATCAATTTTCTGACATATTATCAACTTTTACTGCTTTGTGAAAATAATTCTTAACAATTACGGACAGCAAGGAAAATACAAAAATCTGATATAAACCTGAAGGACACCTTCCGACATATTTGTTAATATATTCCAAATTGTTAACATTTACTAAAATAAAACTGTAAAAACCAATAATTCGTCGCTATTCTCGCCGATTTCTAAAATCTTAAGAACCCGGCGGAAATGTTAAGAATTACTAATTCTTAACTTTTACTCTGACATATACATTGTGCAGTGTTAATACCGTCTAATATGTACTAGGTAATAACCGGTTGCTGTTTGAGAGAAAATAAAGGCAAAATTAAATAAAATGAAAATAACGTACTTAATACTAAAATAGAATAAAACTACTGACTATAGCTCTTTTTAAAATTCAATTTTTCGGTTTTTCAGGTTAACGATCTATCCAAACAACATGAACAGAGATTCATCGGATTAGCTTTTTCTCGTTCTGCAGAAAGCCATTTAATTTTTAGAACTAACAAGGCTATAACACAAGACCTCCTAATTCTTACTTCACATGTTAGCGATAAAAATTTATGGCAAAGTTATCAACATTTTTATGGACATGTAACACTGGCGGAAATAGACCCGGGATTTTGGGGGGGCTGTAGCCCCGATGAAGATTAGTCGTTTGTACGTATGTTTGTTTGTAAAAAATTTTCACACGGTCTTACCTCCCCCCTCCCGGAATAAATCTAAAAGAATCGTAAATAAAATTTTTTCAAAAATTTTTGGGGGGGCTAATTTTAATTTTGGGGGGGCTTAGCCCCCCCAAGCCCCCCCCTATTTCCGCCAGTGCATGTAACTTAATAAAAGAACAAACACACCGTCATACGAAAAGACTAACAACTGCAGTAAAATACGTATTGAAAGCGAAGACAATTTTACGAACACAATATTCTAAGAAAAGTTCCCACTACTACTACAATCGCAAATTCTAACGAATATGATAGCGATGAACAGAGATCAAATTTTTCTTTTCAATTGTACATCTTCATTTCTGAGGACAAAATAATAATTTCGACTCGAAGAAAAAAACAAAAAAGTGTCAAGTCAGTCAAGCTTTTCTTTTCTTTCTCCAGAAAATGAAGTATCCCACTCTTCACATCTCTGCCAAAATAAAACTAGAATAATAAAATACTGATTATAATCTTTCAACGAAGAAGATTTCCCCCAAAAAAACTTACCAACTTCTTCAGTATAATTATATCACGTCAGCGCTTTTCGCTCGAAAACTTCACAATTTCGCGAAACTTTTTCAAAATACTCTCACAAAGAAAACTCAAGAAAGAAAACATGGCTTCTGGGGGCGCGAGACTGGGAAATAAACTTCAAGCAAATTAAATTTTGCTACCGAAAGAATATATACGCTGATTTAGTTTACTATGCCGAAAAAATGATTTAAATTTCTCGTTTGAGTTGACTCAAGTTTTGAAAGAGGACTTCGTGTCCGTCCATCAAGAGTTGGCGAATGGAATTTTGTAGGACGAATTCATCAAATGCGTATAGCCAGACACGTGGACCAGATTATTATACGTCATTTGCGTTACTCACGGGTGGTAAATTTATTAGTAAATATACTCTTCTGACTCATCTTGACTGAATGCCGAAATGACACACGCGTATTGTGCGACGGTGAATGTCATTATGGCACTCAATTGTCAAAGTTTAGGTGCCACTTCAATTATAAATTATTTATATGGGTCACAATGGCATTTATTTTACAAGTTTTCATTTGTGAGTAAATAACATTTTTACACTCTAGTGGAACACACAATGACCCCCCCCCCCCCCAGTAAGTAGGTTTTGGTTTAGATGTGAAAGTGATTTCCGAGGGAAAATTTGAATTCATAAGCATTTCTGGCCAAACACTTTGTGGCACTCAAAAGTGGATGGTGACAAAGAAACCAGTACCAAAATTACATTTGTAATTACATACAATATGCCAAACACAATGAAGCTTAAGTAACAAACCATAAATTGAAGAAGTAAGTCTGAGTATCTCACAGATAGCTCCAGAATTACTCACTACCCATTCACCGAGATTGAAAATGCGTTTACAGCACATTTATAACTATTTAACGAACAGAATTTCAATTTCATAGAGCCATATTCTAAAAAAAACTGATACATTCTACAGACATTTGAATCGCTCCCTATAAAGAATGCAGTCACGAGCCGAAAAAAATAAGATATGTATTTCAAACTTATCTCTAAAAAATATTACGAGTATAAAACTCCATTTACATTCGACTGTACCTATAAACTTTCGCATTTAATTTCCTTGAAAAATATTCTCGCATAATATTTTTCGGTGGTTTGTGCAAATCGTTGAGTTCGATACGTTTTATACGAGAAATTTTCTTTTATCTGAATGCATTCGTTTCGCTTTTTAGCAGTTTTTCCTCCTATTTTCTCCATTTTCAGCGATGGAAAAAACGAAGAGTAAAGCGGGGCAAGTAAAAGCTATTCAAACATAATCTTGGGACTTTTTTTTTTCTTTTTAATGTGTTTCACTAGAGCGCTACATTGAATATTATTAAACGTAATCTCTTACATATAGGTTCGAATACGTTTTCTCCACAGCCTGATAAATGGCTTGGACGCAAAATGAAAAAAATAAACATTTTCCGCGCACTGCAGCCGCATATTTAGCCGAGTATAATATTCGAGAAAAGAGCGGCGAAAAGCGCAGAGGAAAAAAAAAAAGAGCCACCTACAGATAACGCGAATAGAAATTGGAATTTTGTACACATTAATTTCGTTATGTGTACGAGCCATTTTGCAACTGCATGCAGCGTCAAAGGATTAAGGCGAAAATGGAAAACGTGTGAAATGAAATAAGATAAATTTTAGGCTTATCTTTGAGCCTTGACAGTCATAATCTCAACGAACGGATTTTATCGGAGAAATTAAAATTAAAGAGCAGCACAGAAGTAAATTACGAAAGTAATAGTCACAAAGGGTATCCCACACAGTATATAATGAGTAAAAAGACCTGCGAACATTGGTGAACTTGGAAATTCGTTGAAGAGAAGGCTACATGCGTCATAAGCACAACTAGCCAATTAGGTGTGCGCTCGCAATTCAGAAAAGCTTTCATCCCTTTCACTCATTGACGAGTCTCTCAGACTAATTTATTCATTTATTTATTTATTTGCAAGAGCCACAGCTCTTACGAATCTTTATGGGTGCGATATAATATAATATAAATACACTAATTAATGATGGATGAAAAAAAAAAAATGTATTTTAAATTTTAATGGCGTTTGTTCGGATTGGCAGGAATCCCCTACCCCATTGCTCGAAAGTCTGACGTGAGTGGCGGAGAGTTGAAACCCAAAGGAACAAAGAGACTGAAGCATAATGTTATTTTGCCAGTACAAAACGGTACAAAATAATGAGACCATTTTGGAGCATTTTTCAGAAGTTTGAAGGTCAGCCCACTATCCAAGCATTGGTAGGGGAGTAGTACAAAATGTTATTTTGCCAGTACAAAACGGTACAAATTGAGTACAAAATAATGAGACCATTTTGGAGCATTTTTTAGAAGTTTGAAGGTCAGCTCACTATCCAAGCATTGGTAGGGGAGTAGTACAGAACGTTATTTTGCCAGTACAAAACGGTACAAAATGAGTACAAAATAATGAGACCATTTTGGAGCATTTTTTAGAAGTTTGAAGGTCAGCTCACTATCCAAGCATTGGTAGGGGAGTAGTACAAAACGTTATTTTGCCAGTACAAAACGGTACAAAATGAGTACAAAATAATGAGACCATTTTGGACCATTTTTCAGAAGTTTGAAGATCAGCCCCCTATCCGAGCATAGGTAGGGGAGCAGTACAGAATGTTATTTTGCCAGTACAAAACAGTACAAAATGAGAACAAAATAATGAGACCGTTTTGGAGCAGTGTAAAAACAGGAGGGTCTGTCTTTTGGTCGGACTTTCTTTTCTTAAAAAAAAATTCCAGCCCACTCTCGCGAATCGCCATAAAATGACTTCTCAACTGACAGGTACACAACAATAGACGACTCAGCTAGCATTCTTGAAATCAGTCAGTACACCGCAATGATTAAAATGAAGTCATCAAAACCAAACGAGTTCAGTCAGTACAAACAGTTTATGAGCCATAAACATCGCCAGCAGCTTTACCAAGGACAGGCAACCAAAAACCGAGAAAAAAATGCATCGTCGCCACAAAGCTCAATTTGAAGTCTGGAAATTCTTCATTTAAACTTCAAAGCAACTACATTAAAAATTATAAATTACAGCAGCCGCATTTCCCCCCCTCCCGCTTTTTCAACTGCCGGATGAAAACTAAATTTCAGTTTACAGACGGCCATTAAAAAACTACTGGGCGAAAAAAAAAATAAATACAATTAAGTAATCGACTTATCAAAAAGAACTCGCGCAGTTTTTTATTCGAGGATAAAGCCCACATTTTCCACGGTTACTATAAAAAAAAAAATTACGGTCGTAAAAAGGGATTTAGACCGAGCTCAAAAATCTAATAAAGTCGTATTAAGGCCGAACTTACGATAGTCGACTCGCGTACTTAGCCTCTTAGTAAATGAAGAAGCGTGAAGACAGCAAGTTCGAACAGAACCGGAGGGGGGGCGGGGGTTAAAAATAACCTGAATAAAAAAAGTACGCAAACACGAATTCATTTCACACACGCCTGCCTTGTGAAACGCTTCTCTCTCTTGTCTCAGCCGTTGACAAAAAAAAAAAAATTCTTTGCTCTAATGAGATAAAAAGCTTCACAGCATTAAATTTTCACGCTCAACCTCTACGTGCAGCGCAGACTACTCCCGTCGAGAGATCAAATCATTGTACACTCAAAACTTGAATTTGATGCAAATAATGTGAAGTAATGCCAGTATTTGCATATATGAATTTTCAACCCCCTTGAGGCACCACTTAATTTCAACCTAGGGGGCTGAAATTTTTATGGATTTTTTTTTTCATGAAATGGAACAAATCTGGGGGGTGGGAGTAGAAATTGCAAAAAAAAAAAAGTTTTCTTTCTATAAATAAAAACCACCCTAGTATTTATGTTATGTACATATAAAGTCAACGACTGAATGCGCGACTAAGAAAGCGACTTGAAAGAAAGTGCACGGGAATGACGATGAGAAAGTTGAAGAAAATCTTGCCACACGACACGATGAATTGTCGAAGCGTGTTTTTATCTACAAAAGTTTTAATAAAGATCGAAGAAGAAGACCCCGCGATAATGATTAAACTTTTATATTAACAAAAGAAAATTGCGGCTCCACTTTTTCACAGAAAGCAAGAAGGAGAAAAAGGAGCGCAAGCAAAAAGAAAAATACCACTGGTAATTAAAAGTTTTACACTCGAAATGCTGTGGGACTTTTCGCTGCAATTTTTAATTCATTCGCAAGATTAGTTCCTTCTCCAGTGTTTTTTTGTTGTTTTTTTTTTTGGCCGCTTCAATTTTTTATTCTCACGCGAAATAAATATTCTATACCGAAGATTTGAAGGACGTTAAAGCCTTTTTAATTAGGATACAGTACAACGACGCCGAACACAGGTCAGTTCACGTTTAAAAACAAAAAGGTGAAATTTGCACCTCATCCTCTCGCCTCCTCTGAATGGAAATAATACGAAAATGCGGACACTTCATACGGAAGGAGCAGAGTAGAGGCTGCTATTCGGACGCTAGAATCTCGCACAAGTGACATTCGAAAAGGTTGGCCAAAGTTTAACGAAGGATTTACTTTATTCCATTAGGGTTAGATTATTATGTTACAAACACAACCTCTTCTTTATAATCTAATTACCTCTCTGGGTAGCACGAGTACCCACCGAATCCCAAGCCGATGATTCTCATTCGAATAATTTCTCTTCAACAGTGAATATTCGTAAACTACTGGAAAAAAATTTTTTTTTCTTTCGAATTCACAGATTTATAATCCGACCTCAGGTCTACCACACCCCATTTCCATCTTCTGCTCTCAATCATGTGAAGGAAAATATGAAAATAAGTAGATCACTCGATCGCAAAGAAAGAAAAGATGTAAGCGCATCAGAAAACTCATCAATTAAAAGTCAACGAAAATATAGCTGCGGCTCAAGTACATACAAGACCTACCAAGTCCCAAAAAAATTATTATCAATTTTTAATGCTCATGTTTTGGTACCTGGTAGTGCTGAAACAGACAAACAACTGGGTGCTGATTTCTTTGGCACTTGACCAGTTTGGAGTGAATGTAGAAGAGGAGCGAGTGTGGAAGTGGAGTGAATGGAGAATGGATGTGAAAATGAAATTTAACAAAGCAAAAATAAAGTTTACCAATATGAAATCGAAGTTTACCAACATGAAAATGCAGTGTACCAATCTGAGATAGAAGTTTACTAATATGGAAATGAAGTTTACCGACTTAATATCGAAGTTTACCGATACGATAATGTAGTTTACCAATCTGAACTAGAACTAATGCCAATCGGCGATATGTAGTCATAAATTTTCGAAACACTATCTAATTCTTGATTATGAGTATCATAACTCTTGTGACATTGATGACAGAGTTCTAAAAGTCTTGTTTTCATGATATAGTTATGACTTTTTATGACTTGCAGACAATCTGCATCCAGAAGAACATTCCTTAGTAAATAACACACTTACACACTGGTCGTTTTTCTGTAAACTATAAATGAATAATTTGCCAAATTTGGCAGAAGAAATTATCATTTGAATTGGCAAAACGATCTATTTACAAAAACCCAATCGAATACGTCACACCCTACAGGCAGTCGTTGCACAAATAAATACACATACGAAGAGAAGTTTTAGGCAACAACCAAAATAGGAAACTTGTTGAAATTTCGTCAACAAACTTCTGAAAGGCTCGAATCTAGTCGAGAGAACGAGAAAAAAAAAAGGAAGGGGGAAGAATCACATCAAAATTGTACAACAGTGACTGGCTGCTTGCTTATAAATGAAACCGAAAACCTTGCGAATAATGACATCCTTCGTTTCAGTATGCGAGCGGTGCCCTTTAATGGAAATAATCTGTAAGTACGAAATGCTAAATATAAAATACGTGAAATTACAAAGCAAAAGCTGCGGGCACTTTGATGCTGGATAAACATCCATCTCACGTTTTGAAAAGCTTTCCTCGTGTACTGGGTGTTTATAGATATTTGAAACGCTTTTCCTTTTAAGATAGAGGCAACGTGGAAGAGCAGAGTATTCCGAGATGCCAAATACGAACTAAATTTTTGCAATTATTTTCCAAACCCTTAGTCGACAAACACTCGAAAACGAAAAACGGAAGAAATATATTGAAAGATGAACCAGAGAGGGTTGCGTCTATAGTAACAGAAAAGCACATCTTATTCAACTCGACAGAATTTTGTATCTATTTATCATCATTAATATAAAGTTTTTCAGTAATTTAACAAACTACGTTCTAATCTATTTTTTTAAACAAAAATTCATTTTCAACAATGTTTTCAATATGCATAATGCATACTGTAAATGGAATTCGGAGTTTACACCTACGTACTAAAGACTGAAAATGAGTGTTTTCAAGACTTTCCAATACCATGATTCTTCATGTCATGGAAAAGAAAATAATATGGAAAATTTACAAAAAAATATAGATGACCCCTTCTTCTCTCTAAGTCTTAACTATCTATGAGGAAGACACAAGAAATTCTAATAGCTATAGATTGGACAGATATTTCCATGTCCGGGTAAGAAAAAAAAAATTAGGTAATGGCTCAAAGGCTGATCACTACAACAGGTTTTCAATTTAGGAACTCGTTCGCTACCTTTAAGCCAAAAGGTGCTATCTCCATTTTTCATCATTAATTAACAGAGATGCCAAAATAAATATTTCTTTATGCTTTATTCAAGAGATAGTGGGTTTGTCGATTTGAGACCTCGAGGCAATTATGACTGTAGTCTTCATTCAATTGTTGACAAAACAGCATTACCACTTAAGTAATGCATGAAATAAAATTTCCTTTCTCATTTTCCTCAAAGTATTGATGTATGCCATGGTTATAAGACAAAACGCATAAATGGCTGCTTCTGGCAATATTTTACTGCAGTATCAAACACATACTCGTACATATTTTTCAAAATTTCATCAAGAGAACTATTATAACAAAATTATTATTGTGGGTAGAACACACTCATAATGAAATTAAAACTGAGACTCGATAAGAGGTTATTCAGAGTAATATATGGTTCATATTTCATTCAGATTACTAATTATCACTAATTTGTTAAATATTTTTATTGAATTACAGAGGCACCAGTAACTCACAACAATTATCTTCTGCTGTACTACTTTCGTCAACAGAAGGCTCCAGACACCAGTTAGACTTTTATGATTATGGAGATGATTATGTGACGTCCGCGACACATAGTAGGATATCATTGTGGCAGTGCTTTGTCGGCTGTAGACATAAAATGAATCAACAAATCGCCAGACGAAGAGTAAGTTTTGAAAGTTTTAATTTGAATTGAAAATCAATCCATTTCTCATTGACAACAGCCCAACTCAGTTTTCCTTTTTTTTTTTTTTTAATGATGTAAGTAATAAGTATATTAAATTTTATTATGCAACACATTAATGTTTCATGTGTTTTATTTTACATTAATTTTTCATACACAAGCGAATAGTTCCGCAACTAATCTGCTGCATATTCAAATTTAATGTGAATATTTTTTCTAATATTTATAAATCCAATTTGAGCCTAACCGCATTTCACATTGAACCTAGCTAAACCTTCACCAATAACGAATACACCAATAAGTAGCCTATAAGAATTCAACCGCATCCTGTACCCAAAATTCACTCAGAGCTCGAGTGTCACTCCAAGTATAACGCATGAAAAACCATTGGTAGGCTTTAAATTTGATAGGTATATCAAGTAATAACTAATAATCGTCGCCAAGCACTCCGCACTCACGTTCCCAAAATTATTCATGCAGAAAGAACCAAACTGAGAAAGAAAAAACTTGTCAAATTTTGCGGCTTATAAGGCACGCCTCGAGAAGTTACAGCTGAAAGGTTTCAAAGGGTTTCTAAAGATGACACTTAACAAATTACTAATACATCGATATTATTTCCTTGCGGTCATGTTGAAGGCACAGAAAACGACGAAAGGCTTCAAAATAAGATAAAAGGAAAAAACAGATTAGGTATATTCACAAAAACTGTTTCATGAAAAGACAATTTTCACAAGGCTTTACTCGTTCCTTCAACATTGCCGCTTTAAATTTTCTCCAACAACATATACACCTAACAATGTTCTTTAGAAAACCGAATACAAGAAAAAAGCCTGAAAAAAAGGAGAAAAAAAAAAGATGAATGTCTGTCAAAAACAACTAGGCGAATATCGCTCGTTATTATCAAATATTATGATGGATTATTTTCTCCTTCCTTCTGATTCGTGTATTTTCCCTTGAGAAGTTTTTTTTTTCTTCCAAACAGATTTTTTCAACACGACCGAGAAAACCAATAATGTTTCGCAGCATACAACTATAAGCTACATATTATATAAGCTTTAAAATTGATAAAATTCAATCTTTTACAATTTCCTCGTGTTTTAGAAAGTGAGACGCGAGTATCTTACGTACCTAAATCAAATTTACTACGGGGGAAAAAAATGAAAATAAAATAAACTTGTGAAGGAGAATTTCAATCGCCAGCAGATAGCTTTCTCATTTCAAAAACAAACAAAAAAACGCACACACATTCAAAGAAGGATCTATACTAGTTTCTATCCTTCAGCTCAGTTGTCATCGCTACTTTTCAAATCTGATAGCGTATTATTCAAACTGAACAAACATAGATATACAATATACGTCATACGAGTACTGACCAAAATCTTATAAAAATTTATACCTCACACAGTACGGGGGTATATGTACTATAATTATGTAAAATTCATTGGCAAAAGTGCAGGTTTCAAAAAATAGCTGTAGCCTTCACGAAGAGTCGCGAAGGCGAAGATGAATTTTCTTTCACATCAATTGTACCTATATAAAAAAGGAGCTCAATTCGTAGACTCAATTCGTAAACTCAATTTGTAGACTCAGTTTGTAAGCTCAATGTGTAAGCTCAATTTGTACGCTCGATTTGTTAGAATATTGGACAAACAAGGACACACAAAATCGACTAAGTCTCATGAGGCTTATGTATGATGACGTCATCATACGACAACATTACACACATGGACACACAAAATTTCGACTAAACGTCTAGTAAAAAGAATTCATCGAAAACAACAAGTTTGAAAAACTGAATGACCATAAATTTATCCCGAGTACAACGAGTAATGAAAATTAAGAATGGAGTAATTATAGATTGATAAAACTTGCATACTAACAACATGGATTGAGCAACTGCATTCTTACTTCTCACATGGACGAGCCTTCAAATCACTGATACTTTCATATAATCAAACATTTGAAAATAAAATAAAGTACTATGTTATAGTAACACTAACAGCGACCTTTGAGAGACAATTTTCATAACAAGTACAGCTACCCTGACTAAATTGATAACAGCAATGGCAAAGCGATATAATCATTACCGTCAGCGCTTCCACCTTGGCTTTGCAAAGGCGAAATATAAAAATAAATAATAAAATTCTAATACAATCGATCCATAATTGTACTTCACATATCGCTTTCATTTTCAACTCGTGCCTCTGTTCAGCTGAATTTCCCTTTCAATATCAATCAATAACTTAGATTGGGATATTTATTGCGGAATAATAAGATTGAATACGAAGGCACCCAGTCAAATTCCAACCACTCACAGTACATTTTAATGAATAACAACCGTATAAGAGTAAATTAAGCAGGAAGCCAAATGAAAAACAAGATAAACACTTTTTCAAATTGAAAACCTACTATGTACAAAGAGAAGGATGAAAAACGGTTTCCTTCATCAAAAGAAAATGAATACCTACTCGAAAAAGAGGAAAAGGCGATTCAACTGATAACAAGTCGTTTCGATGAATGAACAGAAATTAATCAATCGAAAGTAAAAAATACACTCTACTTTTTCAACGTAATTAAAGAGATCAAGCGAGAAAAATTTCACGCAATGAGAAAAAGATGAAAAATCGAGGGGAAAATTGAAAGAGCTATTTCTTTTTCATCTTTACTGGCCATCTCAATTAACGAAACAGAAATGGAAAACAACAGGAGAACACGCTAATTAGGCTTCAAGTCTTTCACAGACCATCGTCCCTCTGGATTTTACTTTTTTTCTTCAAAACCATCACATCGCCGCGATAAAGTATGTACTTTAAGAGGAAAGCGTTGAAAATTTCCAAAAACGACTTGACCGCAATTAGGTGAAAGAGTTAATTTTTGGAATTTAAACAGCACCTATAAGACCCTTTTTTCGCAGCGCGCGCTATTAAGAAGTCGTGTTTCTCATTTCCGCCTAACAGAAAGCCTTCCAAAGATAATTTATCATATCTACAACAAGACTTTACACGTTGAAAACACGTTCCATTATAGTAGATATGAAACAACAAAATGCGTCGAAAAATTACGTGCCAGAAAATATTTTCACAAATGAAAAAATAAAAGAACAGGCAATGAGGAAAAACGTGTCAGCTTGCTGCCTCGTGTAAAAAAACAGCCATGAATGAAAATTAAGTAAATTTAGTCAGAAAAAAAAAAATTGAAAAAATAACTTCCAAGTAGAATAATCCTTCGCGAGTACTAATGTTTTATTTTTTTGTTTATGGTTCCCTCCTATGTTTCAGTAACATCAATCCCTATATGAGATCAAATATCATTAGTGCTCGAAAAGTTTGGAAGCAGCGCAGATATACTGAACCAGAATTTTTTTTCAAATTTAAGTTTTAGTAATTATCTGACATTCTGACAGTCAAAAATGTATTCCAACCAGAAAGAACATATTTATATCTACATGAAAAAATGATAATATTATCACCATAAATGTTCCCCTCAATCAAATCGATTTTCTAAGTTCGATAATATTTAATGAATTTAACCCTATGGGCAAAATATTTTGAAAACGGATCTGTTTTATTCCGGGTAATAATCCGTTTCTGGATTATAACCCGGAATTTTCCTGTTTTCCGGCTTCTAAAACGGATTTCGAACGGATTGTAATCAGTCTTGCCGGTTTCGTTCTTGAAATGAGTCCGGATTATTTTCCGTGAAGGCTGTTTTGGCCCGGGTTATAATCCGTGAAACCGTTTTACAAACGGATTTAGAAAAATTGCCCAAAAATTATTACTGATGATAATCAGGAAATCCGTTTTACAAACGGATTTGGAAAAATTGTCCGCTTCCAATCAAGATAAAAAAAATATCTGAAAATTTCCAGATCCGATGGTCAAAAATAGAAACGGACTGAAAACGGATAAAATTCTCATTTTCTGGATCATTTTCTCATTTTTTGCCCATCGGGAATAAGCCAAGTCTTGATACTTTGAAACTTAGAAACACGCATTCTCAGTTGTATAAAAAAAAAGGGTTCAATTCTTGACGTACTTCAGCTGAATGTCAGAACCAACCACTCTAATGACGTCACCGAAATATGGTCCATTAGGCTATCAGCTGATTTATAAACAATTTTGTAGTTATGTGCAAACGCACACTCCAAAAAATTTCATTGGTAATTTTCTTACGATTTGAATAGGAAAACAGGGACAATTTGAGAATGATAACATAAAATATACTATCTAAGACGGTAAAAAGAACTACATCTACAAATATCATGAATCTCCAAAATAAATTATAATTTTCAGTAATGTGAGGAGAAAAGTTACTATTCTGCTTGTATTGACACTATCCAGCAGTCACTGCATCACTTATAAGCTATAAACATGTTGACAACATGGATCTATTACTTGTGGTGAACTAAACTAAATGATTTATGATTCACACTTCACGCACCACTTTTACTCGTAATAATAGGGTCGAGCCCAACACATTATATATGTAATAGTCTTTCATACGTCACAACCACAATTTTTCTATATTTGAAGGAAAACGATATTCTAAACGAGCATTATTTTAAAAAACGTATACCACCTTATAAAAGTCTATTCTTTCCAGCAGTTTCTTTCATACTTTCTCCCTCGGTCTCATCCATATATCTAACCTTCCATTTTTGTTCCAAACAAAAATTATGGCACCCTGCGTAGAAGAGACAGGCGAGATTCGCAGTGTAAAAGCGCATAAATATAGCTGAATACATACATACATGAGGGAAAAATGTACGAAACAAAAAATGTAAAAATAAAATAATAATCATAATTTTCCAAATGCTAACGTAAGCACGACAGAAAAAATTTACGATATTACGAAACCGACATTTTTGTTCGCTAAATTTCCGATGTACGAAAGTCGTTTTGTGTGTTTTTTCTTCCTTCATTTTATCTTTATTCCCACCCCTCGCACCCTTCATTCCAAAGTTTCATCTTTTTTTTTTTGGCTCTCCTTTCGCTCACGTATGGAATTCTCTGTCGTGTTTCCCAGGAAAGGTTTTTCATTCGCATCATTTTTTTTTACCCTTTCACAGTGAATAAACAACTGGCGTATACTTTATTCGTGCCGTAATAAAAATAAAGGTGAGAAGAGAAATACAGAGAAAAAAACAAAAATCATGATTATTTAAATTAATCTGAAAATCAAACAACTTTGGATTTAAAAAAATGAAAAAACACAACACTAACAACAACTAAAAAATCAGGCCCTACTCCCGATCAATACGAGTATTAATACAAATATGTACAACTCTTCTGATTACAAAAAATGGTATGCTACTTGATGAGCTTCGATATAAAGTAAATTGCTTGACAATTAAGTTATAAAACGCATCCATCGAAAAAGCTTAAACAATTTTTAGATACCCAACTATTGTCTAACGAAATTTCTGTTCCCAGGTCGAGCAAGGTCTACGGCTGTACAACAAAAATAAACAAAAAGCTGCGATATTAAAATGGCAAGGCGCCTTAAAACAAATCCGCAAGAAAAACGACCGCTTTATTCTATTGGGTTACCTCTACCACGCTTACATCGGATTTGGAAAATACAGGTTTGCCATATTAGATACACTAAATATCCATGTAATCTCTTACGAGCTAGACCTTGTAGAAAATAACACAAATGTACAATATGCAAAAATTATCCTATGGAAATGCATATAATATGTATTGCAAATCGGATAACAAGAGACGTATTCTCTCTTCTGTTCCCCCAAGCAGACAATCGTTAGAATTTGCTCATAACCAATTAACCATCGCCGAAGAGATGGACAGTCCGAATTTGCGGGCCGAGGCGTACCTGAATTTGGCCAAAGCGCACGAACGAATGGGTAATTTAGAAAAAGCATTTTCATACGCCAGACACTCGCTGTACAACGAATGCGATCACTGCCGAACAGCTGGTCTGGTGCAGATCACCGTAGGAAGTCTGCACCTAGAACTGGCCACCTTCTGCAAAGCGTTGCAGGCCTTCCAACAAGCTCACACAATTGCTCAAAGAATACAAGACAGATCGTTAGAATTACAAGTAAGTAATCGCGCCTCCATATTAACGACCAAATACGTATAATGTACATGTATATTGAATAACTTGCGAGCTATATAACTCGCAAGCTCACTAAATGGATCACAGATTTTCATCAATAAGATCGCATCATTTCAACAGTTCAAACTTTTTATACAGATAAAAGCACCATACAATACATTTTTATGGCGCAAGTTCCAAGTTCTAAGCTTCTCTCCTATTGATCTACGAGTAGATAAGCAATTTTTCAATTATTTCCCACAAAACCGTTTTTTGTTTTCAATCCGTTCTGGGAATGCACTCTTTCAGGACTGCCATAGGACATTCTCTTTATACGAGGTACATAATAAATTCGAGACTTTTTTTTATTAGAAAACCATACAGAGATCTTCATCTGTATACGACCATCAAGTTTTTCTTCCTAAAACTATTTATTAGCCAAAGGATAAATGCAAACTTGCTCTTATATTTTTCGAGCTAAAAAGATAATATTTGCATTTAGTTCACGTTAATGATTCGATCTAGCTACACGAGATTTAATTTTGAAATCAACTGGTCACTTCTCACCCAGCACAGCCAGGCACTATATAAAGTTTTTCAAACTCTACTTTTAAATTCGTAAGTTAGTAACAATGTGGAATAGTCAGCGGATAAGTTTACAGCTCACAAGGGAACCACCCAAATTGTCCAACGCCAATCCAAATAAAATCCCCATCATAAATTATTTTCTCACCCAAGTCTATACCTTATCGCCATATTTTGTTTATCTAAAAAAAACCTGTCAACATTTTTCAGTTGTGACGTGTATCTGCATATAGTTGAAAACGTGCATGTAATGGCATAAATGCGAAATCATTTTCCTACTTCGGAGAGGGGCGAGGGGAATAGGAAAAGGGTATAAGAATTCATTAAATGCTTTATAATACATAGATCGGTGTTGGTACCAGGTATGAAGCCACACTTTTGATCGATTAATTTAATGTCGAGCAGCCATTTCTTTGGCTCTGTTTGGGTGGGCAACCGGTTCTCTTCCACTCTCAACAGGAGGTGATTTCTTTAGTGGAGTAGTGGGAGACTATCGCACAAATGCACAGCAAAAAAATCAGCTTGATCGAATTACTAGAAATTACTCTAAAAGAATTTTCAATTTTCAGAAAATCTTCGATTCTACATGGAGTTCAAAAAAATGAAATTTCTTCTACAGCCATCTCCATGATTCGACCAAGTATAGCGATTTTTTTTGCGTGCACTGAAAACATCCCCCGAAGTTGGAAATTTTATTTTTGCATTTGTACCATTATAATATGCCAATTTTCAACTTTACCCACACCTGAAAAATTTCAACAGGCTCATTTCAGATAAACAAGAACTAATGGCGTTCAAGTACTTATGTGTGAGAACATAACTTACGAGGGTGGTTTTATTGGGTTTGGCGTCGGCCAATTTGGATGGTTCCCTTGTTAATGGACTGTTTAAATACATTGATCTCTATACAGCTATATACATAGTAATTTTTCTAGTCTACAAGTAAAACTATTTTCGTGCACTGCACACGATCGTATGTAAGTCCTACAGTGTACCTGCGACGATACTCGGCTAAAATATTTTCACTGTGAAATCTCTGCGCAGGTTTATATGTGCTTATCAGAACTCTTCGGTAGATTACAGGACACAAATAAAAGTGCCATGTACGCCTCGAAGGCTTACAACTTATGCAGAACGTTACACGTGAACGAACTAAATTCTCGTTACCACAGGGCTGCCTTGTTACAAATGGCTACCGCTTTACAAAAGCAAGGCGAGTTGGGGGATGCACACGACTACTGCAGTGTAAGTAATTTTCCTTTAATTTTGCAATACACAATCATTTTTTCCTCTTTTTTCATCGCCTTTCTCCCTTCGCCACCCGCTGAATACAGTTTGCCACGTCTACCCGCACCTCCACCCTCTCGCGCCACCAATAGAGCTTCCATATCTGTCGTTTTTCGCCTCATCCTTTGATGTGGCCGTCGTTTTAATAAACCTGAATCTGTGGCACAGAAGTTCAACACCAAAGTCGAACAAAAATTTCAACATCCTCACTTCTAAAACGATATTCAAATCAAGTAGATATTACTGACAATCGAATTCGGTGCTTGGTGTATTAGGATGATAACTGACGGATTATTTTCGATTTTTTCACCAATCTCTCCTTTTTGCTTCTTTTTTCACTAGACTAAGATCATTCAGTACTAGTGTAGCTGACTTATAATAAGACCCATTAAGACCAAAAACACATAACAATAGCGAGCAAAAATGGCGGCACAGCTTGAGAAAAAAGAGCAGACAGCAATGATAAAACAGCGACATATCAACTTGGCAATATTTTTGACATTCTTTAGCAATCAAAAATTACTATGTAATTCCATTTTCGTTCGTAGTTTTACAAGATCCTCGTAAAATGACCAACTTTCCATTGCATACACAAAACTACAGATTTTCCAAATTCTCACTTATTTTTTGCCCTTCGAACATGGAGGTATGAACTATGAAGTCCAACCAAAACGTGAATGAAAACATAAGTAGTAACCTCTTAATTTTTGTTAGAACTTCAAAGTACAGAAAGGGCAACCATTTCCATTCATTCTATTTAGATATTTCATTAATAAGATTAGAAACATTCTAAATCATTACATCGTTTATTACAGGAGGCTACCAGACTGGCATTAGTTTCTGGAGATCAACCCTGTTACGCTAGAAGCATAAGAATAATGGGTGACATTTATCGAAAGAAAATGGAAATCGGTGTAAGTAACTTTTCGGAAATGCAATAACCAAATTAATGCTAAATTTAAAATAATATTATACGCAGAAAATATACGATTTTGTAAACCAAATTTTTAAAGATAGGATCCAAGAAAATTCTAGCAGGCCAGCGGGAAGAGCTAATTCATAAGTCGAAAATTATATTATAAGCTGTAAAAGCTTTTGATACTTCAAAAATATATTCGATACCCCAAAACTTATGGAATTCTAAAAAATAGACACAAATTACGAAAAGCAATATAGGTACAAAGGACAATTAGTAAATAAAGGAAAATTTTAAAAAAAAATACTCCCTCGCACGTTCGAAATAAGACCAAAATCAGCCACTAGGCTAGAGTTCTCCTAGCAGAGGAAATGAGTAGAAGATGGTGAACATTCAAAATATGAGAAAAATTATGTAAGGTTCCAGTAAATATCTGAACTAGAACTGTTTTCTACTGTCTTAAACTGATATTTAGACGGCGAATCAAATTCTTATAATTTTCTGCAGATATCAACAAATTATTCTACTAAACATGGATAGGGAAATATATGAAAGTGGAATTACTTTGATTCACTCTATATAATTGTAAAAAGTACTGACCTCAGCGTGATTGCAGAATGCATACAGACAATATGAGAGCGCGATGACGTCAGCTTTTTCGATGGGTGATCGATTATGCCAAATGGAAGCCATGGATGGTGTCGCCAAATGTTTAGAAATTTTGAGAAACCAACAGAAAATATGTAACTGCCGACCTTTAGAATTTAATAATAAACTGTTGGAGACGGCGAACCAAGTTGGTGCAAAGGTAAATTAAAACTTCACTCAGTTCATGTAAAATTTTAAAGCCTCGTCATCTACGAAAGGAAAGGTTATATGCGTCCTCAATTTTCAAAAATGTGATTTTCGTGTTTTTGATTAACTAGAATCACAAAAAATGAAATTCTAAAATCGTTAAACTACTCATTAGGGCATAACACTTGTTCGCACATATCTATTCTGCGGGATACAATTCCGCGCAGAAAAATAGTCTAACGATGCTATTTTCCTTTTTCAAGTTACTAATGCGAGCTGTGAGAGTACGACTTTGTAAGATCTGTCAAAGTTTGGGCGATGTAGAACAACAAGCAGAACACGAGAAGGAAATTCAACGTTTAGAAGATGAACTAGAAATGGTCTGCGGTTCATGTAACACTCCATTCGGATTCGAAGCCGATTCTTTAGAAGCACTGCCGTGTACTCACATTTTACATGCAAGGTAATGAGATTTCGACCAAATATTTCACTTCTCCAGCGCATAGATATAGCTATACAAAAAATAGTTTCCTAAAATTATATCGTAGATAAGCTGTTGAACATGAGCTAAAAGGTCAAGATTTCATGTAGGGGCGAAAAAGGAACTCAATTCTTCGGTCATTTTGGGACTACCTATAAAATATCGAACGATCATAATTTCTAAAATTATATAGCCTTGAACCATACAATACTTGAGCCAGCAGTCTATTTTTATAGTAACAAAATGGCTTGATTGATTTGGTATAGTTGAAGGTGAATATGCGCAGTTTTCAAAAATTTACTTCAATTATGGATACACTCTACTGCATTTCTATGGTACATTACCCTAAGCCATCAACTGATTCAAATGATCTTCCATGTTGACACTACGAGAAGAAAATAGCTAGCTGGCTGTCCAGTACAAAACAGTTCAATGTTATGAAGTTGAAAAAATAAAAGTCATAGTTTCTACGAAGCTGCATTAAAAACTTGTATTAGGTACATTTCGAGTTATAAATATTCGAATTCTACTATTCTTAAAAATTATGTCAGATCACATAATATTTCAAACGAAATAATCTTTCTGTATTTTGCGAGGCCAAAAGTAAGCAGGAAATGGCACATTTTTCTTATAATCAAAAGCGGAAAAAACCAAAATATTTTCTCTTTCCACAGATGCGTGTACGATATTCTCAGAAAAAAAGACAAGAAGAAAAATAGAACCTGTCCAGACTGTGAGAAAGTCGTTACATCCAAGTTATACCTTCAAGGCGGCGATTCTCCTCATCAGTCCAATTACAATACTTTCAACAGCTCTACAGCTCTAGAAGCGTCGTCAATTGTGTAAAGTCAGTTGGCAAGCAAAATTTATAATACTGAACAACTACTCTATATTATATGACATCATCGCACCATAGTCGGTTTGAATGATTATGTATATTTTTTAAATCACATTTCACAAAATTTCATCAGCCTGCACAGGAGAGCACATGATTTAATAGTTACCAAAGGGTTTTTGTATGCGTAAAATTTTTTCCCCCGTCGATTTTATACAAATAATTATTCTAATGTGCAAGTCTATACACTCAGTTCGTGCTTTTTATGTAAGTATAAAAAACAAAATGAAGACATAATGTGGAGAAGAAAAAAAGTAATCGAAGCCCAGGATAGAAGAACTGGATATTTCCGTGATTTTGACGTTTTCACTATGATTCAGAAAAATTTCATCAACATACTTGTATAACTGAGTATCCTTGATTCTTTGATTACAAATTATAATTTCGTTAGAAATAATCGAAAGAGTAAAATGTTCTTTCATTTCCTTGAAATTTTTAAAAATCTGACTTATTCGGTTCTTCCATTCAGGACTACAACTACATAGGTGATATTAATTTTTTTTTTTTTTCTTGTCAACATTTATCGATAGTTACAAATCAAACAATGAGTGAAATTAATTTAAAAGTTATCCTCACTATACCACGAAGTTGATGAAAAAATGGCATCAAAATATTAATAGTTGTTAGTTTTTCTTTTTTGATATTTGCTCAAAATGTTTCATGTTCTAAAAAATGCGAATTAAAAAATATTGAATCTTGTTATCGATGATTTCCAAAAATTTGATTCGTGACAGGAATCAACTTCGCCTTTAAAATTTTCATCGTTCAACCAATAAATACAAGATTGCTACTACATTTATGCCAAGGAAAACTCACCATAGTTAATCAAGACCCTTTTCCAACTCACTCAACTTCATTTCAAAGAGAAAGCAAAAAGATCGACGCTGCTCTGCTGTCTATACGAATAAAAAAAAAATTCATGATCATTCAGTGAATGAAGTTCCATTTTCATGCCAGTGCGATAGTTATTCTTTTCGTAAAAGTGAAATATTTCTTCAGGACAGAAAAAAAGGTCATATTTCTCACGAAGCAGGGGCCATTCAAATTTTTAATCGAAAATAGAGACTTGCAGATTTCTAAAAATTAAAACTTCGAATGACTTTTCAAGATCGATAAACACCCTATAGAATAAGTGTGACAGAAAAGTAAATAAAAATAAAAGGTTGCTGAGTTCGATGTCTGTTCCGTTACTGAAATGGACCCTTTAATTATAAAGATAATGGGCTTTAATTACTTAGCTTTTTTACACAGAGAGGGAGTCGGAGAAAGATTCACGCATAAAACACAATACTATTATGTTTACACTGACTGAACCCAAGGCTCCAACTTGCGACCTTCCACTTCCAAAGCAGTGAATCTTGTCACAACACTAACCCGGTCACGCAGTTATATTACAAATTGGTTTTCAATAGAACCAATATATTTCTGGAATCAGGAAAGTTTTAAAAAAAATCTCAGAGTAATGATATTCATCGCTTCACCGAATTTTCAAACTCAATAAAAAATTTAAATGCTACAAGGAAGAATCAAACAATTGGATTGTACATTTCGTTTTCTAAATAATATCCAAATGAATGAAATAATGATAACAATTTCTTCTTCGAAAAATTCTTCCCTATAATTATGCCCGAATGTTGTTCAGTTGATTCAAACTTTTGAAAATATTTAAAAAAGAATTTCTTCGAATCAACATTTTGAAAAACTTCTTAGTATTTCACTCCGTTTAATTTTCTTTTCAAGTGAAAAAAAAAAAAACATGCACCTTTTTTATGTTTGGAGTTCCTGATAAAATTTTATACGAAAATTGAAAAATTAAATTCTAAAAATTCGATTTCTGTGGAAAATTACAAGTAGAACTTCAAAAACTAATGAATATTATGATTTTTGGAACATGAAGGAAGCTTTTAATACCATACAATGTTATAAATAGGTACTTATGTACTTACTGTTAGTAAGTAAGTAGGTACACTTGTTAAGACAACCAGCAGTTATTTTAATCAAATTTACCATCGCCTCATGCACATAGATATACCATATTATAAAAGATACAATTTTCAATCAAGAATACGAGTTGAATGACTAAAATTTTGAAAAATATTTCAAAGCAGACAAGAACGATACCACAGGTGGTGGCGGTACGGTATCATGGTGATTTTTAAACATACACAAGGGATCTAATATAAAGAAGTCTAAGGGCTTTTCCCGTCAACAATACATAATAGTAGAACAAGCTCATTTCTTCCTGATGTAAATTCCCTTGACTGTGTTACACTGAAGTAGGAAACTATTGGAAACGATATGACTCATTCGAAAAACCATCAAGTTCATCCCAAAATTTAGCTATTATAGTTCTTGATAAACTTTCAACGAAGTGGATACTGCTCCACTGAATTCGATTAATTCGTAATTCCTCATTCAGTCGCATACTACGTACCTCATCAACTTTGATACAATAGAGCAAGTGTTAAGAGCTTTCATCGGATCTGAACATGCAGAACTTAGCCAGCAAAAAGTATTGTAAATATAATATAGTAGAAGCAGACAAACTTACCGTGAGTAACGATGTACATCCGACTGAAGATGAGCTGAGGGTGAAAAATCACGATGACCAAAAATGGCACGGTTGGACATCTCTGGATAGACTCTCCAGGAGAACATCACACAGTAAGAGGAATATACTCACTGCTTCAACGATCACACATTTCAATTCATAACAAGTGTCAAAAGTTATTCAATCAAGAATTAATCATGAAAGTAATTTGCAATTTGTTTGAACGAATAAACCAAAATTCAAGTACCGACTCACGAGTGACTCATGAAACGAACGCGGGAATGAAACTCTTCCACGCCGGTTGCAGAAAGCACACACAAATACTCAGAAGATATGGCGTAGTTTCGCGAATTGAAACGTCTGTTTCAACCGAAATCGCTTCACTAAAACTATCACAATCATTTACTTAGCTAAGACCGACATAATAAATGAAAAATCGAGGTAATTTACTGAAAATTTCAACAAAACCGCACGATAAACTAGAGAAAAACAGCAAGCCGGTTGCGCGAATTGAACACAATGACTACCCTTCCCTTTGCCCTTCCGATCAAAAATCCTAGCCCGCTATTATTTCAGGTGGATTTTCTTTCAATTGTACTACTGAATGCTGACGATAGAGAGCACTAAATGTCAATAGTGTTAACGTGAAACGTTACACTACAGTTACATAGCTAGTCACACCAATTAATACAACGAATCGAGCTGTTTATTATGATTTCCATTTTCTATCGTGTCCATTGATGAATCTTCCATAGCAGTCACAATAAGTGATAATACGAATAGCACGATAATTTTGAAATCAAAAGTAAATTACCACAAATTTTCAACATGTACATGAAAGATTTACAAAAACAACTTCCGTCTGTATCTGTAACTGCGAACCTTGAAAGATCATGAGCTTGTGAGTCTTTCCCTCACATTCCAAAGCCGAAAAACGGCCATAGAATGTAAAATGAACATCCAACTAATTCATCGCAGCAACATTTTATTATTGTTTGAAACATAAAAAAATTATCTGGACGTTTACATACAACGTCTTTCCTTTCAAAGTACAGAACAGAAATCCGAACTTAGCTACGAGTACTGACAAAAAAAAATTGAAAAAAAGAAGATAAACCAAAGCATTATAGGAAGTGCAACAATTTTGGTTTAGGTTAAAAATACTAAATATAATAATATACAAATAATTTTACAGTCTGCTGTTGGATCGAGAACAGACCTGAAAAATTCTCAACGTCTCCTCAAACGTAATCAAAATAATAAATAAATTAAAAAAATAAAAATAAAAGAAAACCCTTAAAATACAGCAACAAAGTACACTAGCGATAAAGAAAATAATTAACGAATGAATTCATCGTTCGCATAAATTCGTTTTCAGTTTTTTTTTTAAAATAATTTCAACTTGACGCACATTCATTCGCTTCAAGAGGCCATTCGTTACAAAGAAGTAGTGTTTTCTAAAATCTACTTTCATTTCTATTGCACTCGAAATAGAAAAAAATGTTATAATTTTTTCTCTGACAAAATCAATGCCGATTCACAAAGAAAGAATACGAATTTTTTTGTTTTTTAACGATGACAAATCATCGCTCCGAAATCGTCTACCTCCAGACGCAGGTGACACATTTACGAAATACATACGAGTAGAATAAGCGGCGAAAAGTAAGGGTAATTCTTCTGTACAACAAAATCTCAAATAATGAAGGGAATGCAGGATTATTCGAACAAAACCTGAAAACTACATGATTAAAATTCTCTGTACAAAATAGACATTACGACAGTAAAAGGGGCGAAAAAACATTCAAGTACTGTACGATATCACACACTGGTCGACTTGAGGCGCGTATGCCAACACTTGACCACAGATAGGACACACTCAATTGAAAAGAGAAAGACGTAGAGAATGTTTAAAATAAATGGTTGAAAATAGTATCACCAGGCGACCTGGATATGGCGTCACCGCAGAGGTGACAGCCGTTACGCCGCACCACAGCAGCACTACAGGATTTACCTCGACTTACGGATTTCGAAAATTACTAGAATACAGCCGTTGGCATGCAGCACGCTTTGACCGTTTCAAATACCCACCAAAAAGCACGCCGACGAAGTGACGAAACCAAGATGAGAGGAATGACCAAACCAAAGTTGAGAGAAAATATTTCATCCCGAGAGTATGCGAGTAGATGCAACTTACTATATAAGTATATAAGACCTAAATTGAGTTCACTGAAATTAAAATTTTCGTCCATACGATTTCGCAATATGACGGGGGATGGGGAGACCAAATAGACGGAAGAAAAAAAGGACAAAATTAAATTTAAAAAAAAAAAAATTAAAAAAAAAAATACGGGGCATGGGTAAATCACATCGAAAAGAGGAGGAAACCGAGCAGAAGATTTACATTAGTCGAAAAATAGTGATTTAAAACGGTGCACGCGCGACAGAGACGCCGTTTAGGCGCCCTCGCCGTGCCTCCTACCAGCCGCCGCCGCCGCCGCCACCGCCGGAATTCTGGTAGCCTTGCATGAGCGGAGGCGGATTCGACGAGTAGCCGTCGTTGGTGCCGTTCGACGAGTTCCATCGTCCGCCACGACCGCCGGCCGAGCCTCGCATGCCGTCGGCGCCGCTGCCGCCGCCCGAGCGCCTACTCCACGGCTCGCTCGACTGGCCGCCGCCACCGGATCCTCGTGGAGCGCCTCGCGGCCCACCCCGTCCGCGACCCGAATCGAGGGTCGAGTTCGCGGTCCGACCACCGGCTCCGCTTCCACGGGCGCCGCCGTACGAGTTGAAGGAACCGCCGCCGAAATCTCGGCCGCCGCGCGACATGCCGCGGCTCGATCGGTCGCGATTGCCAAAACGTTGTCGGCCTGCACAAATCAAAATAATATGCGAAATGAAATATTTTTAGAATCGAGTGTTTGTCTTCAAGAAGGGCGTATATCTCGAGATACGTCCTTCTTGAAGAAATTCAAAAAAATTATTCTATTGGGCTTCCTTTTTTCGGGCAGTGAAAACCGCATCCTTCTATCACTTGTCATTGTAAAGATATCCACAAAAAAAGGAGCAGAAATTCTCACATTTTTGTAATTAATAGCATACCAATTTTCAATAAGAGCCTAAGAGAAGCTCAGAATCTGAACTAAGGTCACATTCGCCAAAAATCAACTTTTTTTTAAATGGATTCTGATAGAGAATTTCATATTCTGAATGGTGGCAAACTTGGTTTTTCATTTAGCCACAAATCTACCCTCAACAAATACGAATGAAGTTAAAAATGACATATGAGCAATTTTTTTATGGTCATAGTTGTCTCTAGCAGTATGGCCCAAGTCATTTTTCATGTATTTGGCATTATCAATTTTCACATTCCATAAAAAAGTAGTTTTCTTCAAGAAGGGCGTATCTAGGCACTCCATTCAGCAAAATATTATTTCTACCCTTGTTAAGTAATGCACCGACTCATTAGCAATTCTTATAGAGCAGGAATATACGTATAGCAATTAAATAAGAAAAACCGGTCGTCTCTCAAGTCATTGTATAAAAAAAGCTCTGCTTGATTGAACGTTATAAATGTATTTTTCTCAAAACGGACTTTTTAGAGGAGATACGCCCTTTTTGAAGAAAAGCACTTACTTGCTAAATACACGTATGCTGTACCAAGGTATTGAAAAAAATCAATTTGTCACATTTTTCCGTTTGTTCTTTCTTTTTCGTTTTTTTTTAAAATTGTCAAACCCTGCGCATAACGAAACCCCGCATGTAACGGAAAATTTTCTTCGGTCCCCCGCGATTCCGTTATGCACACATTTCACCGGGTTAGTTGAAAAAAAAAAAAAAAGCCAATCAAAAATACAACTCCATATGAAAAATTCCCTTCAAATACAGACACTGAAACTTGACTTGGATTTTCAGTAAAAACTATTCGACTAGTTTTGATTTCATCAACTTCTGCTCATTCGCGATTTCAGCAAATTGAGCCAATTTTAAAATGCAGTTCTGTTTCTGTGCAAGTTACAATTCGGCAAACCGCTTAAAGCTCTAATCTCGATTCACATTCCGTTAAGGCATTCTTGTTCGACATTTTACATCGAGAAGCAGTATTCAACTCACCTTTACCGAACACTCCGGCATTCACCATTTCGGCCAGCTGCGCCAATTTCGACGTTATAGGTTGATTCGCCTCTTGTAAGACGCTAATGAGATCTTTGGCTTGCCTTGCATTTCCCGGCGTGAAGAATGTATAGGCGGTACCAGTGCGACCGCAACGACCAGTACGACCGATTCGGTGGACGTAGTCTTCCGAGTTGTTCGGGTAGTCAAAATTCACAACATAGCGAACGTCGTCAACGTCTGTAATGACAAATTTGAAACTTATTCAAACACACGTAAGAATGATAATGAACATCAACACCATCGACACACAAAGAAAAGAATGAACATAATAATTATATGAAATTGTTGATGTACCATAGAAATTTTACAACCATTAATCGCCGGCCGAGGTTCAAAACCTGTCAAGTCGCAGAAAAATTGAAATTTGTTCTTTCACTGATATCAGAAACTGATAAAAACTTGAATACTTGAGTGAGGAAGATACGTTTTTTTTTCCACAGTATCATTAATATTATTACCTATTAGTATTATTGAAATCAATAAAAAAATCCGATTTTATTCCTTCATTACTGATTGTAAGCCGCAGATTGGCACTCATAAATCTCGAAATGACAAACTGACACAACTTTCAGACTGTTGTAAGATATTTTCCATTGTTTTCGAAGAATTTAAATTGAAAACATTAATAGGTGAGTATTCGAAAAATAAAATGAAGAAGATTGAAAATCAAAACGTGATTTGAAATGTAGTACTGTATCAACAACTGCCAACTGAATTCTTGGTGAAGATGCCACATTTGCCTCAACAGTGAAACAGGATCATCACTCGATAATGAAGAACAATCACCATTTTCACTTTAAAGCTTCACAAATCAAGTTGTCTGATCTATAAAATTATATCACAATAGCCATGTGACTCAATACTCGGAAAACGAATGTGATACGAATAGCAAAAACCACAGGGTGAAAAATCGAAAATGTTTTTTTTTTGGAATGCTCATTAATGACATTCGCTAAAAATAAAATACTGAAAAATTCATCTTTCAAATTGGTTTTTGCGAATCGAACCATAAATTCGCATCATCGTCGCGATAAAAACTTTTACAAAAAAATAGTACTATGGCATTAAATATCAACAGCTTCGCATACAAACCAACTGATTAAACACCAATTTGAAAAACATGATTAAAAAGATACATCGAAATAATTTTACAGCAGTGCTTCTAGATGATGATAATAATAATAATAATAATAGTAATAATAATAACAACAACAACAACGACAGCAGCAGAACAATAATAAGTACATATAAATTAAAAAGGGTAAAAGTTACCTCATGATAATTCGACAATTCACATCCAACGAACGCCCCGCAATTCTCCATACGCGCAGACTCAGCGCTGGAATTTCTTCGTTTAAATTCCACAATTAATGTGTGTTTGAATTCAAAACAGAGTAAGAAGGGGGACAGCAGAGGCACTTTTATCCTTGTGCCTCTGAAAACAAAAAAACCAAAAAAAAAAATACCAGACTGATTATTCAGTAATGGACAAAATTAATGATGCCTTGTTTTTATGGAGACTGCGCATTGTAAAACGTGACTCAAAAAGGCAATTCAAGATGATATAACCAGTGCGTTTATAGGGTTACATTTTTATTGACGTGAACATGGTGCATGTCAGAAGATTTCGCTCACCGATTAATATGAATCCCATTCGACAACCACCTATTTCAAGCCCCGAAGAAGTAGAATTTAATAATGCGAATTTAAAACTGAATTTTGAATTATTTTCTCGTAGTCTAATTTCCGATACCACATCCACTCTCCAATAATTATTTTACAATGTACTAGTAAAAGGCAATTTGATAGTCAGGTTGAAACTAATACTCCAGCCAAAGTTGTTAGTCCAAGAAAAGCATAAAAAATCTGAGCGTCAAGTTGTATGTAACAGACGATCATTTAAATAGGATCTAAAAAACGGTGACAAATAGCTTTCGATACTGAAACTTTTCTGATGCACCTCAATACTAACATTCTAGCTCAAGTCAAGATATTATAATGCTGGGATCTTCTTTGTTTGTATTTACAGTCAAGTGTAACAACAAAAAAAAAAGTTTCGTAAGCACCCAGATACTATCACATACATACAAAATCAAGTTCCATGTACTATCCACTTCTAGACTGAATAATTATAAATAAGATATGAAAGCTACGTTTTAAAAATAGCTCCAATTCAAATTTACAAAATTGGCGCGTAAACTGAAGTACTTGTAAAGCTTCATATTCAGCTAATGAGGATACAAATTTGGCATAAGAAGCTCAGATTCCAATATTGGCTGAGTATTAGTGTGACTGAAATTTCGGAGCTGCCGACAAAAGTGGATTACCTTTCTTCATAAGTACCACGAGAAAACATCGATGTTGACTGCATTATTGGGATATTAGTTACAACTCTATCTTACCTCGCAGTATTTAATTCAATTCTTTTCTAAATAAGAATGCGGAAGATTCGATAGTTTATGTAAGTGGAGTAATTTTGAAAATTTCACTTCAAGAACACAAAGTTACGAGAAATTTTTTCAAAAAGATCACCATCAATAAACATAAGCAGTGTGGTCACAATGAGTACCTACTTAATGGATAATTTTGATATGGGCGGCTTTATGAACGACTAAAAAGTCGGTAAATTCGAACAATGCACCGGTTAATGTCGTCTACAGAATAAAAATATTATTCTAAGCAAAAAAGGCATCACTCAGTCCACTCGAATCAGTCTGGAACGCATCGTTTTGTGTGGGACATGGCAAACTTGACTGCATTCAAACATACTATCAACAATATGGAGAAAGGGCGTTCTTCAAATACAATTTCGACGGCTGCGAATTTCATTCGGGGGTAACTTTCAACGCATACTTACCAAAAAAAATTTACCACGAAGATTACAGAACTGGTCAAATTATCATACTTACCTAAGAGAGTTTAACTGCAAGAAGAACCCACCCGAAATTCATGTGACATAGGTGGGAAGGGATAACTTGAACTGCAGTACACAGTTCAATAGTACGCAGAATCTCACACACTATGCAGTTCAGTGTTGAACTTTTTTTGTGAGTGAGAACAGCATTCTTGTGCGGTTAAATACGCTTGGATATGGCGATGGTAACTAATCAGGTACCGTATCTCAAGTCGGGCAATTCGACGGCGCCTTCACAGTCGAGAAGATATAATTTAATTTTCGAACACTTACCTAAACCACGAGCAGCTACGTCTGTTGCCACCAGAATTTCAATAGTATTATTACGGAACTGATTCAATACGTAATCTCGATCCATTTGCGACTTATCACCGTGTATGCCCATTGCTCGAAATCTAGAGGTCATCAAGTCCCAAATGAAAAAACACTCTTATAAATTATAACGTACAGTTATTTTAGAAGCAGACAATTGGAAATAACATTAAATTTTTTTTTAAATAGAATAGCAGAAGAATAAAAATTCATATCCTCTATAGTCAATACTCAAGCCACAAATTCATAAGTCGATTGAGCATAATACTAATGCTTTACAAAAAGTCAAATAACCCAAAAATAACCGACTAAAAATAGTCGAATTTCATTAATGCAAAGATGCAATTCCAATTAAACGAAAACCATAAGGAAACATACCCGGATCGTCTCACAACATTGGTAATCTCGTCGACTCCACGTTTCGTCTCAACAAATATAATCGTCTTACAATCGGGTTCGGAAAATATATCATTCAGTAATTGGATTAATCTGAAAATGCAAGCATACTGAAAAGTTTCTCAACAAACACAGAACAATACTATGCACAAGAGCAAAAACATAAGACTAAAATAAATTCTACTTGAGTAAAAACAATCATACTTTTGTTCTTTTTCAAAATCCTCACAAACGTCAACGACTTGCGTTATGGTATGGGCAGCAGATAACGACAAGGATCCAATATTAATTTGAATGTAATCGTTCAAATAGTCTTGTGCTAGCGTCTGCACTTCTTTGGGCCATGTAGCAGACCACATTAATACTTGACGATCAGGCTGTTCGGCGACAAAAACAAAGCAATTATGCTAGAATAATTTCACCGGCTCACTCACAATGAGGTGTGATGTACGAAATACTGACTCTGATTTGTTCGAAAATCTTACGAAGCTGAGGTTCGAAGCCCATGTCCAACATACGATCGGCTTCGTCAACCACCAAATACGTAGTTCGTCTTAAATTTGTCGTCGTTCTTTCGAGAAAATCTATTAATCGACCTGGCGTGGCGATAACAATTTCAACACCACGTTCCAAATCACCAGCCTGAAAATAAGAGACACATGATTCGGAAACCACAAGCAGACGAGGCTTAGCTGAAAAATTTAATTACAAGCAAGTAAAAAGATTTCTACAATTGAAAAAATGATTCGCAAAATTCTCAAATGCGTGCTTAAGAAAATATTACTGAAATCAAAGTTCCAGATTAATGTTAATAGCTAAGTTTCCACAGTTGCTTTCATGAATAAGCCTGAGAAACTCGATACCATACATTCATATTTTTCTCGAGTTTGTTGTAACCTGCGGGTTGAAATGTAGAAATGACTAATGAGTAACTTTTATGAAGACCATGTTTTTCGAACCGAAAGTTGAGAATTTTGTAAATAAGATTTACTTAAATGCAAAACTTGAAGTCATAAGATATTTTGCTCTCATTTAGTGGTATTGTACCAACAGACTTTTGGGTTCTATATAAATCACGGTTCTCACCGGAAGAAATCAACTTTTTTTAAACACGTAGATCACTTACATAATAGTTTAAAAAAACTTCAATTACTTGTTGATTTTTAGGTGCACCGCCAAAAATACAGGTATTACGTGTAGCTGTACAATTTCCGAAGTCATTGGCTACTTGCTGGATTTGTTGCGCCAATTCTCGAGTAGGAGCAAGAACTAAGACAATAGGACCATCTCTTCTCATCAGACGAGGTTGATAACTGATATGCAATAAAGCGGGCAACATATACTGCAAACAAAGAATCGATTATTGTAAGGAGTACGTATTTCGTTACTTTTCTCAATACACAAGGATTCAATTCCACCGCCTTTTCGCTACAATCGCTATTACTCACAGCTAAGTCACAGCCTCATTCAGCAAAAATCTCATTCGTCGCTACATTCTAATTGTATCAATAAATATCTGCATCGAAATGTAAGACGAAAAAGACACGATATCGGCATTAAAGGTGACCTTTGCCTCACTAAGGTCATAGAAGCGATTTTTTAAAGACTTATCATTCTCATATCACCATCTACCAAACGCAAAACACATAAATTGCAACTTCAATGCAAAATAAATCTGAATCATGCTTCCAGATAATGCTCTTTTCTTACCGCAAGTGTTTTTCCAGACCCTGTTTGAGCGATTCCGACCATATCTCTGCCGCTCAGCGCAATAGGCCATCCTTGGGCCTGTATAGAAGTCGGTCCCGTGAATCCTTGTTTCCTACGAAAGAATCACACGACATCATGTAAATACGGCAATTCAAAATTAGAATATAAATTGAAAAAACAAATAATAACTTTATTTCTTGAATAATGAAATCGGGAAAGTTAATTTCATCGAACTCCATTATCGGGTTAGGAACATCTTTACCAGCAACTGTGATTTCTCTCTCACGACGATATCTTTGAACTTCATCAGGACTCCTGTGGAGTAAAAAACACGAGCACTCAAAATGTTGTAATAGAAATTTGTACTAGAGTAATTTTATGATAACTTATTCATAAATTAAATAATGAGAAATTCTTTCCAAATAATGATAGTTGGCATTTCTCATCGCAGTTTCTTTCACAAAGACAGAAGCACAATGACAATATTTCATAAATCATAACATAGCTAAATGAATCAACAAATGTGTAAACTGATATGAGATGTCTAGTACAACCTTTTAAAACTTCAATTTTGTAAACCATTTCTTATTTAACCGAATCGCACCCAAAAATTATCAATACTAATAATTCAAGATGTTCTTATCAATATTCTATTGATGAAGATGACTAATCCTTCGTTTAAAAGCGAATTCCATCATGGTAACTAATAATTGAAATTACGAATGCGTTGATATTTATCGAGGTGAAACGACGTACCCTCCACTAAAATCTCTAACCAACTAAGGCAAAAAAATCAAAGAAACCTAATTAACTACACCTCATTCAATTGGTCAAAGAATCCGAATCTTTGAAAACAGTACAACTTGACTTTGCTATAATCTCATACAACGTTTCTCAAATTTCAACTCACCTATTTTGTACTCTCGGATGCGGTTTGTAAAAATCTTTTGTAAATGGCTGTAACGTCGACATATCCCAATCTGGCTTTCGTAGATTACCACCGGGCTGAGTGCCTTTTAAGCTGTTCCCACGAAAGCTTCCTCCATCTCTAGGGCCACCTCTGCGCAGTCCCGATCTGTCACTACCGCGAAATCCTGAATCTCTGTCATATCCACTGCCTCCACGACCTCTGGCTCCTCCACCACGGTCCCCATAACTTCTTCTTTCACCACCGCCGATGCCGCGTTTGGCTCCTGCACCACGACCAGCACCTCTGCCGCGCATCCTGCAAGGCAACGATAGGCATATCACAAAAATATCTTCAACGAAGACAAAAAAAGGTGAAACTTACATGTTTATACTGGAGTTGGAACGTAAAAGTACACCAAATCAAACGAACACTGGAAATACCTGAAACATAAAGGATAAAGCCGTTCAATAATATCACGGTTTGTCATCATCAGTCAAAATAATCGATGAAATCTACATCATTTAAACACATCTATCAACAATCCTTAGAGTTTGGTTTATACAAACCGACGATGAATCAGAAACAAGCGAGTAACGTAAGGTCCGAAGAACTTGTACAAATGCGAAGCCATAGCGGCTAAACGGTACTTACGAAAAATTTGCTATAGATGAATTTTAACGATTGGTAACTTCAATCAGTATGTTTTAAACGAATGATATTGCGTTCATTACTATTAAGAGGACACCAGACAGGTAACAATACCGTTTTAATGGATTAATTGGCATTTAATACAACTCCACAACCGATGCCAATGGTCGAAAAAGAAGAAAACGGATGAAAGAAGGAAAGAGGAAATTTATTTTCACAGATCAATATTCAATCGTAGACTAAAGACAAGTGCGATCTCTATAATATGTCTACAAATTTCTTTGAACTAAATAAACGCTGACACAAGTTCACAACGTGAAAAAGTGCTTACTAATCATAATTAGTAATCACTAATCAATATTCAGTCAGAAATAAGTACTTCTTCCACTTATAATCTGTGAGAAGCATCTAAACTCAAGCGGAAAGCCACAATCAACAATTCCTTCCTTTTTTTTTCCATTTCCACAAGAAAATCCACGTTTCTGTGTTGGGAAGTCTCTTTTCGGCATTCTGTTGGAGAATGAACTAATTTGTTTTTTGGCGACGGTTGATAATCGAGAATACCCGTAAAAGTACGTCATGTAAGTTCAGTTTATATTGTATTTTAACCACTTCACGTATTGCTTAAACACATTTCCGCAGTTTACCTTAATTCACTCCTGAATTTTCTACGATTTAAGATACGTAACCGTGACCATCGCTTCTAATCATCTATTTTCTTCTAGCATGGTTGAAGAAAGTTGGGATGACACACCTGCTCCAGCAGCTGGAGCAGCAGCTTTCGATCAAGGACCAGCCATTGGCGCTCCTGAGTTGCCGGACATCAAATTGTTCGGTCGATGGAGTTGCGGAGACGTTCAGATCAAAGATATGTCTCTTGAAGTAAGTTCAAATTTCTGAGTGCTCGTATTTCTCGAAACCCTTTACAATGTTATCTTTACTTAGGATTATATAGCAGTAAAAGAAAAACACGCCAAATACCTTCCTCACTCGGCTGGTAGATATGCTGCCAAACGTTTCCGTAAAGCTCAATGCCCGATTGTCGAACGATTAACCAATTCGCTGATGATGCATGGTCGTAATAATGGTAAAAAGCTGATGGCTGTTCGTATCGTGAAACACGCGTTCGAAATCATTCATTTGCTTACTGGAGATGTATGTTTATTCGTCTTAAATTGGCATTCGTTTCTCTTTTCCTTTCATTTATCTAACGTTTAATGATGTCTACAGAATCCATTACAAACTTTGGTTGACGCTATTATTAATTCCGGCCCAAGAGAAGACTCTACTCGTATTGGTCGTGCTGGTACTGTTCGTCGTCAAGCTGTAGATGTATCACCTTTACGTCGAGTTAATCAGGTGTGTTTTGCTATGCACTACTGATATTGTCTGAAAAATTAAATTCAAGACTATTTTCCATGAACATTTTTCCATGCTGAAAATAAGTAATTCGTTTCACGTGATTGTATTTTCTGGTCTGTGGTAGCTAGTATCGTTTGATCAGTTAGTTGTGAGATTATATTAGACGAGCATTGTAGCTAAGTCGAGTCTTCCTTTGTGTTATAGACTTGACAGTTTCTATCACTTCGATGATTTTGTGCTTCTTGAGTCAGTTGTTTGTCATGTGATACTTTGAACAGGATCTTAACTGGAATTTGCTGCCTCAATGCCACTAAATTCGACAAGACAAGCTCAGTCTATTTTTTCTCATCATTTTCGCATATTAAATAGAAATTTATGACGGACATGATCGAGTACTGTTCTAACATGAAGCTTTTGACATTAATGTAGGATAGCTCAAGCATACTTTTAGTCGGTATTACCCAATATTCTGAAATTGGCAATTTCCGTAACGTAAATCTGTCGAAAATAATCGTCAAGTTCTAATTGTCTTGTTCTGAATTTAATCTCTCAACCCTGATGTCGTTTATGACTTTGCTAAATTATTCTCAACCTCTTGTAAGATCCAAATTTTCTGTATATTATTTAGTCTCAGTGGTGACTTTCGAATAATAATGCGAGAAAAGGTCCGCATTGTCTAAACTCACTAGAGTAAAACCTGACCTTTTCCTAAACTTACAGCTTGCAAGCGAATGACTTGATGGTATTTTTTAATCGTTTTCTTATTTCAGGCTATTTGGCTACTTTGTACGGGTGCTCGTGAAGCTGCATTCAGAAACATCAAGACAATTGCTGAATGTTTAGCCGACGAATTGATGAATGCTGCTAAAGTAAGTTTCAATCTTGTTCAGTTTACTTTTTTTCTTATTTCCTGTCTCGAATCAAATGAGTTTTTGACTCTTTCGTGGAGATAGTTTCGTACACTAACTTTGTATTATTAATACATTTGTTCTCTTTTTAGGGATCCTCGAATTCGTACGCCATCAAAAAGAAAGACGAACTTGAGCGTGTGGCTAAGTCTAACCGTTAAAAATTTTGTATGTTTTCAATATATTGTAATGGAGGAAAAAAAAGTGTTGTTAATCAGTAAATTTTGATCACTGTCGTATTTTAATAAGGTATTTCGTTAGGAATCGACATAATTAGAGAAAAGTAGAGACTTTCAAAACGGAAATTATCTTACCAAACTTTTTTTTTTCTTTTTTTTTTTAACACGAGTTTGAATTTTTATTGAATAACTCCTACTTGTTCGGAATTTTAATTATTAATTAGGTAAAATTTATTTTTATTTGTTTAAATCTCACTCAAATGAATACAAGTAAGGCTGAAAATGCGTCGAAAACCACTAATAATAATGAATAATCCAAATTATCTAGTTTGATGACACTGAATTCACCAGAAATATCGAATGTACATTCTCTGTAAGCTGTTCTTGGAAAAAAGTCGAAGTATGAATTGCTCAACCCTAACAGAACAATTTAATAATCAAGTACTTCATTCTTAGAGTATAAATCGATAATAATCCATAATTTAAAAAAGAAGAGCAGAAAAATCGTTTATTGCACATATTATGCTTTTTTTTTTTGTATCATTTTCCTACGTAAGCGAATGCCACAAAGAACGATCGAAATAATAAGACAAATACAACCAGTAACAACGTACGCAAATCCTAGTAACATATTTTTAGCTCCTAAAATAGTGGAATTCGCTACTATTAAACTTTTACTACCACCATACGAGGTGACAGGATACGTATAGGTTACCAGAAGTTGATAATCACCTTTAGGAAGGCTGCCATTGAATAATGTCGCATAATTGATCTGACGATAGAGTTTACTGAAGGTAGACGATGCTATCGGCTGCATCCACACCATAAAATCGTCGTTTTCCAATTTCTGCATGTCGAAATCGGCAAAATTCTCTTGTAATTTGGATCTGGAAAAATTCGCTTGTGTCTTCTTCAAATTTAAAGGCGAATGTCTGCTGCATTTGCCACATCTCATATCTGGCCACGCGACTCCTGTCCGTACCAAGGGCACATACATCGAATGGTCTACAGAAAACACCGTCAACGTGTCGGAAAACATGAAATAAGAGTCTTCATTGCTGGAGCTGGACGATGCACTGACAATGGTCTGATTGACGCTCTGCTCCGACACTTCAGTAGGCAATTGTTCGGCGCTCGATTCATCTTCAACTTTATCCATTCGTTCGGAAGGTACTTGAAGTGACTGAGGAACTTGCAAAAATGTTATAAGTCCATAAAATAGAAACACCGGTTCCGTCATTTCATTTTCAATCTTGAAAGGGACCTCGCACCAACATTTCTCAGCCGCATGCAGCTGGTTAACGACTTCTGTGCAGGGCTGACTGGAATTGCTGACTGAGGTGCAGTGCGTGTAATCGATGACCACTTCTTCGGCATTTCGAAAAATGTACAGAATTACGGAACCGACGCTGGTGAAGAGGACGCCCACGAACAGGAACACGGGTAGCGACTTATTTACGGTCAGTCTTGGACTTCGATAGGTAACTTGTCGTCTGGGGGCACGTGGTCTGACAGGTCTGCTCGACTTAAGCGCTGGTTTAGCTTCGGCTGACTTCATTTTTAAACACAATTTCACGTAACTTTTAAAATACCGAAATGTGTGTTCGCCTTTGATATCGTAGAATTGTGCACTTTACACTTTCAACATTCGTAACAGCCAATAAATTCTGTAAGGTCCGTGCGTTCGGTCAAAAGGAGGAGCGGGAGGAAAGTTTTCTGACAAATTTTGTCACAGATCGTGGTGCTGTAATAATTTGATTTTTTTGATCCAGGGTAGATTTGAAGAATAGTATTTTTTCTTATTTTGGGAATTTTTTTCAACGGTAGAGGAAGTTTTGGTTTTTTTTCACGCTTCATAAACATTTCTTTACTACATTTTCAAAGAATTTGATTCGAAAATCGTCATGTCAACAAATCTACTTTTTACTGTATTTTCTATCGCATTTATTGGAAAAAACTTTATTTTGGAGACACTTTCTCTTCCAAATTAGAGCCTCGTATATATCTTAAAACATTCAACATCTCAACTCCTGTCAGAATCCGCTGACTTTAATTGGGGTAGGTATATTCAATAAATACAAAATATTTTCAAAAAAGTGATGGAGAACTGGAAGACTTATTATGCTTCAAAAAAATGACTAGCAAAAAATTCAAACTCAAGTACGAAAATCGTTTTATTCAAAAATTTATTATTAAACACAGGTTACAACGAATTTTCCGTGGAAATTAAAACCAAGGTATAAAAAACTGAGACACGATTTGCGAGACTAGTAAAAAAATACAGACGAGGTGACCACAACCTTTGTTCCTTTTTAGAAATGCTCATTCGGTCACCCTGTATAAGCAAAATAGTGAATTAAAGGGGATAATTAATATGTGTGGTGCGAGGGCATTAACAACGTCCCCGGTCGGCAACACGCTTACGTGGAGCAGCTCGAATTATGTTATCGACCCGCAGAATCATTTCTGCAGCTTCAGAAGCTGCCAACAGCATTTGCTGTTTTACCGCGAACGACTCGGTAACCCCCAATTTTTTCATGCAGCCGACGCGGCCAGTCTCCATATCTACCGAATTTATGAAATACGATTAGCAAACGAAATATCTCGACTATGAGGCGTCATACTCGTAACAAACCAACCAAAACCCCACGAAGACACGAATTTTTTCAATTTATCAAATCAACCATTGGTTTGTAAAAAAAGCTACATAATTACACTCAAAAGGTGCAAAATGGCCAAGTTAGGAAAAACTGATTAAGTCGCATTTTTGGTAGAGTTGTCACCCGAGCAAAAATAATTATTTTCTTCCAAATTGAATTTCTTCTTAAACCACTTCTACAGTACATGTATAATCTAATCATTCAATTTCAGTAAAACATAATACATACTTCTGTATCAAACTAACAGGCATAAATTTTGCCCACTGAGACTTTAAAATCAAGTTTTTTACTATCGAATGATGCCTCGTATCTTAATTTTAGAGTAAAATACGAGAAAGTGAAAGCTTACCCAGTCCGCAAGTATTATTTCCGCACGTATGCTGTGCACGTAATTCGCTCACCAGTTGCGCAGAGTCGTACCCTGCGTTATCAGCTATTGTGATGGGCAGCATTTGCAGCGCATATGCGAATGATTCCATAGCCACAGCCTCTTTACCGGGCGTTTTGGCAGCTTCAGCATTCACCGCGCAGGCCATCAGCATTTCGCTACAACCTGCGGAATGTCACATGACTATTTAATGATAATTCTAGAAAACGCAACTTCGCAATTTAATGCGAAGAGCACGTTTCTACAAGGAGATGAAAACCAAACTGGCTGTGACAGATGTGCGAATGAATAAATAAATAAATACCCAGATAAATAGATAAATAAAACAATAATTTACTTTCAATGACATTTTTGGGGGAAAACTTATCCACTCTCCATACACCCTAATAAATTCTATCGTTTCACTACTTTCTTATGCATCATCGCGTAGATTTAAATGAACAATATCTACGAGCGTATTAGGTGATAATGAAGACCCGACTCCAGTCATAACATACGAGTACATTTTCATTCCACCAACAACATGCGAGCTGTTGCGTAGCTTGAAAACCAGAAAAAAAAATCGCAACTCGATTGTTTTTCATTCGTAAAACTCTCAACAGCGAGCCTCGAACAGCTAATCCATAAATTTCTAGATGCTTTGCAGCATCACTTATTGGTTCTCCATCGTCAAGAGTTATGCTTGAAATGGAAAGAACTTAGGGATAATAACACCTTAAATGTATCCAACACATGCTAATAAAAGACTGAATATCAGCTTATTAATGCGAAGTTTGAAACGAGTTGCAAAGGATTTGAGAGAAAAACATGATGAACTGAACGAAACATAATCTGATGAAACAACAGCAATGCAAAAAAATATCTGCTCTTTTCCAGCACAATTCTAAGAATGTATGAACCCAACATTGAAAATACTTTTGGGGAATGATACGAAGATTTACCTCCGCCAAAAACGATTTTTGTTTCACGAACGGTGGTAGCTAAAACACACAACGCATCGTGCAAAGAACGCTCGGCTTCATCGACAATCTGCTGCGTTGCGCCTCGGATAATTATGGAACATGCTTCACCCAATGGAACTCCAGAGAAACGCAAAAGAGTATCCTCGCCAATCATGACCTGAAATCAAGCAAAGTAAAAAACATTTATTCCTTCAGCTTTCTTATCTAGTCGACAGTCGAGTTTAACTATTAGTGAAAACTATAGTTAGTCTCGAACGAGAAGTTTCAAATTTTCAACAACCGCCAAAACTAAAAACGACGATAGTTTCTAGTTTCAGATAGGCAGAGCTTTTCACATTTGAGACGAAGTATACTTAACAAATTCTACAAAATTTAATCAGTAAAAAAAAAAGAAAAAAAGAATGAAACATCTGAGTACTTTGAGAGTAACAAATGGCTAACGTACTTCTTCAATAAGATCACAGACACCTAGTTTAGCTTTTTCTGGCTCGTCGAAAGTAGACAGAATTTCGCCACCAGTCACTAGAGCCAGACGTTCGATTCCGTCAAAGTCTGCATGCTCGATTGCCATAATATTTGCATCGGCGAATAACTGCTCTGGGTAGTTATAAATCAGTTGTCTGCAATGCAAAGAAATTTTTCAAGTAATTACAAGGAAAACTAAATGAACAAAATTGTCCTGATAAAAGGACACCTAAATCCTTAGCTCAATTTTTTACTGAAAAATGCAAAATTGGTAAACAGACTAATCTCGGAACAGATTTGATTTCTCAGCACAATGATCTGATCTGAAGTAGAGAATTATTTATCGAAGAAATCAGATAAGCATTTAGAATTACCTGTTGATGAAAACGTTGCAATTGTGCTTTAAAATTTTCTCAACTTTTTCCTTCATTTTCTCCTTCTCGGCTAATTCGATATCAGCAACCTTAGACATAGAATCGACTTTCACTTTAGATCCAAATACTTTAATTTTATCCGTATCCATAGGTGTGTTGGCGATCAAAATACGGGCTTTTTCAATTCTTTTAGGCTGATGTTGACCAATTTTTTTGTCCAATAAGAATCCTATAACAAAAAAAAAAAATTATTCTTATTTTTATACTGCATCGTTGAAGGAAGTTGAATTAGTCTATGAAGCAAATATTTAAGACGTATTTTCTATTTTAACTAAAAACACTCACTTTATTATGATACTTTTCACCTTACACAAATTATATAGAAAGGGAACAGAGTGAAGTGTGCAGTGCCTTCATATATCGCAGAACATTACATTATATTATGAAATGACAAACATTTTAGAAATAATGTGGTCTTCCACTACAAAATTTAATGAGCTGGGAATAAGATAGAGCATTAGCAAGAAATCCATTTTGAGTTAATTTTTCTTCTCTTACGTAAGGCAGTCACGTAATTGTTTAAACCCATTTTCTGATCAGATGAAACTGACACCCGGACATTCATCAAAATTCAAAAACCTCTGATCGCCTGTAGCTTCCACAGAATTTATTCAGAATTCAGCTCTGACGACCTAATTGAAGTGAACCAACTTACCCTCATCGAGAAAAGAATCGTCAAGGCAGCCTCCAGATTTCTTGATAATTTGAATAGCCGATAAATCACCGGATCCTTTCAAACGTAAAACCGCATCTACAGCCAGTTTTGCAAAATGTTCCTTATGCTGAGACAAGATCTTCGAGCTCAATGTTGTTCGAGAAATATTCATCAAGTCTTCCTTGAATTTCTCAGAATTCGCACTATAAAATAGGACATCGCAGTTGAATATCATTAGAATATCGTGTTGGGCACAAAAATCTCTGTGACTTCTCCCAAGTTACCTGTTATCGATAGCATTACGCGATAATGCCTCTCTGGATACGGTCGTAGCACGTCTCCATCCAGCGATTATAGTCTGCGGATGAATTTTTTGAGCTACCAACTTTTCAGCTTCGCGGAGCAATTCAGCAGCTACAGTGAAAAATGAGAATCAAAGAGTAATGAGGGCCATTGTTACGAGTTATTGAATAAAAAAACTTACCAAAAACTGTGACGGACGTTGTTCCGTCACCTACTTCATCGTCTTGCACACGGGACATATCAACTAAAATTTTGGCAGCTGGGTTGTCCACACCAATGGATTTCAAAATGGTCGCACCATCATTAGTAATTTCCACCTAGAAACGCCAAATAACAGAACAAGATTGCTGTAGAATTGGCGGTCAGCTTAAGCAGAATGAAGCTTTTTTTTTACTGTAGTGTTCTGATGGTAATTCCGGTGAATGTTAGGGTTGAGTTTAGAAAGTAGACATTTATTAAGGGAATTAGGGAGAATTGAATTAGTGTCATTTTTTTTACTGACAGTATTTTTGACTCAGAATGTCAAAATATTGATTCAGCTCTTCTTTAAACTCGATCCTTCACACTTAAAATTACTCTCACTTCATCAACAATGTATTGGCAGAGAATACATGAATACAGTACATACCTGTCCTTCATTACGACCCAATGAAACCAGAATTTTATCCATTCCTTTTGGACCAAGAGTGGTTTTTACTAGATCACCAACAGCAATAGCACCCACAAAACTGGATAGTCGAGCTGTTTCAGCTTTTTCTTCTTCTGCTTCCTGCTTGAGAACCCGAACTGGATTCAGAGAAGTCTACAACAAATCAGAGACAAAGACGGCAACATTTATGATAAAGAAACCAACCAATAAAGTGAAATTAAAAGGAAAAAAAGTAAAAAAGTATGAAGTACTAACCATGTTTAAAAGATAGAGAACAGAATGCACAATCAGCTAAATATAATAATTCTAGAAACTCGAGATCAGAAATTCTGAAATAATAAAAGTAACAGGGAAATGAGATAAGCACACTAATTTATAAAACTTCCAAATAAAAATACTTTATTCCAAAAGAAAGAGGAACGAATGGCTAGAAAAATTCAGAGCAACAAATTACTTGAAATTATTTTATTTTATTACCAATGAAGATCAGAATCCAGGAAAACTATAAATTACGATAGCGAACTTTGTAAACTTGAATTACTTTCTTTAGCAATTAAAATTAAAGTCCTATCAAGAAAATTCAATTATTTCTCTATTCAATACAATTATTCACAATGTTTCCAAGACAAGATAGAAGAGTCTTGAGACCGGCCAGACCGGCAACGGCAGCCGGCAGCCAGGTGAGCCGATGGGCCAAAAAAAAACCAGTGGAAGTGGAACCCAAAATTTCCAGAACAACCTGAACAATTGGGAAGAAGCACTATCTACTGTCGAAACCAACAACTAAAATTTTTCCTTCATCATTTTAATCATTAATCTTTTCTTATAGTTTTTTTCTGTGCTTTTTTACCTGCATAAAATTTATAATATTTCCGTTTATTTACATTCGTTTTAAACGGTATAAAAATTTTAAAATTTGATAGAATTACATCAAAAATAACTTGAATTTGATGAAATATTTTATTCATTCCCTTAATTAGCTCATAAATTCTCATATTTTCCTTTAATCCTACACAATATAGGAATCCGAAGATTCGTCTACGTATAAAAGGGTTGCGGCGGGTCAAGGGGATTTCAAAGAAAATTGATCACGTGATCAAATAACGCGCCATGTTAAATGAAAAAATGAGGAATTTTCGGTGTTTTGTTTTTTGATCGGTTTTTGGCGTTTTCCATCATCGAATCAACACAATTGTTGCGAGGTTTCGACCGGCGCTTTATATTTTTTCCCTATTTATTAAGTTTTTTCTTTAACATATTGTATAGTTCAGTTTTTTATAAGTAGCTACGATGGCGGAATACGCGACGACGGTGACCCAAGATACTATAGGCGCTGTGCAACTAGAAATCGGTAATAATCAGAACGAGTTGTATTTTAGAAAACCTTTCGACCCAGCATCTTACGATTTAGAGTTAACCTTCCGACTGACCAAATTCGCCGATCTGAAGGGTCGTGGTTGTAAAGTACCGCAAGAAATTCTGTCTAAATTATTACTGACGCTGCAACATAACGAAGAGAATGGACAGCAAGAAGAGGAGCATACGAATTTCATGCAGTTACTTCCTCAGCCACGTTTGGGTTAGTACATTAACTTATGTTAGTATCTCTCTATCGATTTCATCGACTTTGATTCAGAATTTCCGTGCCGGTGCATCCAGCTTTTATGATTTTGAATGCTACATTTAGGAGAGAATAGTATAATCCACTCATCTCACGTTGTGTTTGTATTTTCAGGCATCGGTATGGACTCATCTGTGACACCTTTACGACATAATGGTCTATCACTTGTACAAACTACAGATTGTATATACCCAATTGTCGATGAACCATACATGATGGGTAAGATAGATTTCATCGAAAGTAGCTATTTTGGTTCCGAGAAGAAGCTAATATGTCATTTTGATTGCAGGAAAAATTGCTTGTGCAAATGTACTAAGTGACTTATACGCTTTGGGAGTTACGGAATGTGATAACATGTTGATGATTTTGGGAGTATCTATAAAAATGACGGAAAAGGAACGAGATGCTGTTATACCATTGATCATGAAAGGATTCAAAGTAATATTTTCCCACTTCTAAACCATTGTATACGAGAAAGATTTCAACTTCTATACTCGAATTTAATTCTCCCTTTAGGACTGCGCCACTGAAGCTGGAACTTACGTCACGGGAGGTCATACTGTTGTTAATCCATGGTGTACTCTTGGAGGTGTTGCTACGAGCATATGTCAAATTAACGAATACATTGAGTATGTCTGAATTGGTTACTCTTTTAATATTAAATAGTAGGTGGATATTGAATTGTTTACTCCTGAGTAGTTTTCAGTCGGAAAACAACTAAAGTAGTTCCAGATTTATGGTAAACTGTAAAAATTTTTGTCTTGAAGCTTGAACTAGCCAGTACTTCTTTATTGTATCGTTCTTTAAGTTTTATTTCCATTCTGACGTAAAAAAGAAATCAATAATTTCAAACATGAAACTAGTTAAGGCTGTTTTGAAAATAAATATGACTCAAGTTTTTGTATCTCTTTCCATATTTTCGCCTTGAGATTATGAATTCAGACGAAAAGTGACCTAATATCAGCTGAATTATGTTCAGAAAAAAATTTAGTAGTATCGAATGATTAATTTTATCCGGTTTACCAATTTATATATTTTGCTCTACTCTATGTGCGGAAAACTGAAATTACTATCATAGTTCTTACTCTTTATTTCCCCTTGTTGGCTCCATTGAATGAAACAAAAAAACGTGATATTTTCGTGCCTTTCTTTTCATAATAAATTCCAACTAATAGTAAGTTGAACTCATGATATTCCTGAATTTCATTAAAAACTTGGATGAGCTTTTTATCTGGAGAAGGATTTACTTTTAATATGCATAATCCACGAATTCGTCACTTAAGAAATCCTTTTCTAAAATTTATGAAAAATAAAATTAACCATTGAGAGCAATTTTCAATTTCACACAGGTAATCGAATGTCTTTTTAAAGTGAAATTTTTTACTCTGTCTTTTCCTTTCAGATGCAACAACGCCGTTGTTGGAGATGTCATTGTTTTAACGAAACCATTAGGAACCCAAGTCGCTGTAAACGCTCATCAATGGCTAGAACAGCCAGAAAGATGGAACCGAATCAAATTAATCGTTTCAGAAGAGGATGTGAATAAGGCTTACAATCGAGCTATGGATTCCATGGCTCGTCTAAACAGAACTGGTTAGTGATTTATAATTATTTCTTATAGCTTCTCATCTCCATTTCGTAGTTCCATCCGTAACCTTTCATCGTATCATTATTTCAGTTAACACCTCCTTTCTACTGAAATCATCTCAGCTGATGGTTTCGTTCTTTAAATATCTGTGTTTATCAAGAAATAGTTTCTAAACCTCTTATTTGTGATGCATGTTATGAAAAGCAATTCGAGTAATCAGATAAATCTTGCAATAAATTCCGTTCAACGTCAAAACTATGAACTTCTGCTCTAATTTTTTCAATATTTTGATTAAGGCTCCTAACCTTCTATATGTTACGTGCTTCCACAGTAATTTTTCAAGTTGTCGAATAAAATATCTTCTCACTCGTCCTCTATCATTTTTCACTAAATTATTAATAAAAAATCTCTTCACGTTCGTTCTAATCATACAGCCAATAATAAACAAATCACCATCAATTTGTTGACAATTTCTTTAAAGTCTGTCAAAATGTACCTCCTAGCAGGCCATAGTTCTCCCTAGCCACTTGTCAATATTGCGTTATTGTAACGTAATCACTGTCGTATCGATTCTATTATTTAATATTCGAATATCGTCCACAGCGGCCAGATTAATGCACAAATATAACGCGCACGGTGCTACCGACGTTACTGGATTCGGATTATTGGGACACGCTCAAGCTCTCGCCAAAAATCAGAAAAAAGAAGTCTCCTTCGTCATACATAATTTACCTATCATTGCAAAAATGGCTGGTGTAGCAAAAGCATGCGGCAATATGTTCCAGTTACTCCAAGGAAGTTCGCCAGAAACTTCAGGTAAAATAGTCAAGTATTTCGTTTTCTAAACTTATTTTTCGTCCAACAGTTGAAGTTAGAATTTAAGTATAATATCGTCGAGTAATTTTCAATGAGTTTAAACTCTGAACTTGAAGAGGACGTGAAACGTTTCATCTGCTCTCCTTCATTTTATCATGAGTGTCAATTATTTAGAGAATATGTAGAAAATTTTTTACCTAGTCTTTAAATCAAGTTTTTGGTTTTACTGGAGTGTAAACATTGATAATTGATTGAACTTTCATCAAAAAGTACTTGCATCGTAACTTAGCATTACGTAATTTAGAATATTTTGGTTCCTTCATTGGCTAAATTTACCAGTGAATATATTTTGTGACATTGTTGTGCCAGCGAGAGTGAGAAATCGCATTCTGGGCATTTTTTAAAAGGAATTCTCGATTCTCTTGTTTCCTCATAAAAGTTGCAATGTTGATTTCGATCTATTCAATGTTTGTAATTTATTCGTGTGTTTCTAAATAGGTGGTCTGTTGATTTGCTTACCTCGCGAACAAGCTGCCGCCTATTGTAAAGATATCGAAAAGCAAGAAGGTTATCAAGCGTGGATCATCGGTATCGTCGAAAAAGGTAATCGTTCGGCTCGTATTATCGACAAACCACGAGTAATCGAAGTGCCAGCCAAAGAAAAAGATGGAAGTTTATGGTAGAATTATAAATTAGGAGTAAAGAAGAAAAAAAAAATTGTTGAAAAGTTCCCATCTTTTCATTATTTCCGTTAAATTTTGTATTTTAACTGCATACACTTTACAGCTTCTTATTTTGTATGTACTTTTTTTTCTCTTTTTCGTTCGTTAATGATTATGTAGGTATTTCTTATAAACAAAAACTGATACTCTGTCAGAAATATTAGAATTTCGTTCCGAAATTCAATCAGACGAGCGATTTCCAATGTATTATGTTCAAAGCAATTCAATTTCATGTGGAAAGTATTTCTGATAAACTAATAAAAGGATAATAGTACTTGCTAATTCCGAGGGTATCGAATACAAAAAGTAAACAGTATACCAGAACTATACTCCTTGCAAAAATCAGTACCTATCTTTCTGTCTTTTTTTTCTTTTTCTTTTTTTTTTGTTGACTTTTTTTGAAATTTTCAAAAGTTTGAATATCAAAACTTTCGATTGTTGTATATGTTGTAGTAAATGCACAGTTTGAAAGTATTTTTGAAACAGATCTATTGATTATTTAAACTTGAATATTAAATCTATATTGTTTCATTCTTGTAAATATGTTTGCCTTTAAACATAATTAATTGTGAATCTTGAAACGAGGAGTTCTTATCTTTTTAACGTTTATAAAATTTAATACTAAATTATTGAATTTGTTGAAAAGTGGGGGCGGGGGGAATTTGAAATTTGAAACTCCTTATCTCTTCGTATTAATTTCCGTTTACATACTTTTTTTAAACACCCTTTTATTTCATAATTTTTTTACCTTATTTAAGTTGTATTCCTATGTTTAAGTTGCTAGGTTAATGAATAGTTTCGTGAATGATATGGGTGTTTTTAAATAGACTTTTGTTTCAGAATTCTCTTCTTCGTTTTTGTCTTTTTTTTTTCTTCTTTCCCTGAGACTTCTTAGCTTAACCATGTACATAGTTCTAGACCGCCAGCGCCAGCAATGAGGCTTTTTTTTTTTAAAACAATAATAGCGTCAGAATTATCTTCTCATTGTCACTTACACTGGGCAGTTGAACTGTCGAATGAAATAAGAGTTTACATCCAGGGAGAGTGCTAGAATAAAACTCGATTTTTATTCAACTGCATTTGTGCTTCCTCCAGCGTTACCGAGTTGGTGGTCTCGATTCTTGGAAAATGAAGGTGCTTGCAGTCTAGGGCTTTATGGTTAAAGCTTTGAACTTGTGAGAGCAGTATTTTCTGGTGATGTCACCAGTCGGTTAAATGCAGTTTGTTTTTGAATTTTTTCTAAGCACCAGTTTTGCAAGAAGTTTTATATTTTCATTTTCGTATTACTTTTCTTTTATTTCTCGTTAAAAAAAAAAAAACTATGTTTTTTATATCAAAATTCATTTTTTTGTAGACATCATTTTCAGCTTATTATGATTTTCTATTTTTGTGCGCTTTCGAATGTATTTTGGTTATTTTTGAAAAATATATACAAACTTGATTTGCATTAATAAATTATTAGTTTTTTCTACCATTTTTTGAATTTTTTTTTTTGTGAATAATTTTGAAATAAATGCATACTTGTTAATTAGAGCTGAGAACAGTGCGATGGAGAGAAAAGGTATATTTGTTTCGATTGAAAGCTCACTCAACTCATTCATCGGGTTTGCCATTATTTTATTACGAATAGAACGTTTTTTCGAAAAATGATTCATTTTTTATAAAATTTTAAACCTTAGTGTTATATTCTCTACAATACAATGCCCATTTCATCATCAGTGCTAAAAAGTGGAGAGTCGAATAAAAAAGTAAATTTGTGGTCGTTCAAAATTGAAATGAAAATATCATTGTTCCGTCGTTTTTATGGAGTCTTCTAGGTAAATACAGAGAATTATTCAATTTTTTTCCACTTATTCCAGAGTTGAGTTTCCGAAAATATTGCTGGTAAAAGAAATATAATTCTGAACACGAAAGGTTCAAGAAAATGAGTCAAAAGTTTCAATTTTGAGTTATAGCAATCGAGAATCTTTACTGCATTAAAACGTCGCAACAAACCATGAATGGCTTTTGAGGGATGACATGGAGTAAGAAGAAGTGTCAGATAATGTCATCGAAGCAATCATAGAAAGGAACATTAGCAATCCAAATTAAGCACTGATTAAGAGATGGGGGCAAATACAGTTAGTGATCCCAGAATAAATCAAACAGGGCTACATGACGTGAATCGAATTCCACAAAACATCTCGAAACCTTTCATGGAATAGATTCCTAGCTGTCGAACGAGATCCTGCCAAGATTTGTGGCAAAATTCAAGACTCAGAATTGGTAGGAGGTAAATTTAAAAATACTTTCGTGACATTAGAGATTAGACCATTGAGAAATCCGCATCCTACCATAATATATCTACGAAAGATCAGATAATATACTGCGAAGTTGATCATCTAAGGATAAAAGTTAGCTTGGCAACTACTACAATTTAGCTCTCTCTTATAATACAATGCGTTTGAATTTCAACAGAATGAGAAATAAATGAATAAAAAACAGTTAAGCTTATATAAAAAATCACAATTTACTTTAGGGTAAACGATCATATACAATAACTTCAGTACAGGTTTTGTTGGTTTTTTTTTTTTAGGAAATATACAAATTCTTATCCTTAAACGTGAAACGTATAAAATACAAATTTACGCTAAGGCACAATATATAACTTAAATTCTGAGATTATTTCACATTTCATGACTATTCTCTCCAATAGATAGATAATACGTTAACACAGGTATAATCAAACCAGGAAAACAAATTTACGAAATCAGTATGAGTAGGTACATGAAAATCAGACTAAAACGCACACAAGTATTTATAATTTAAAAATAATAAAAAAATACGATTGAAAAATATTAATGACAAATTATTTCATTATTTTACTACATGATGTTTCCTTTAATTTTATTGAATTTCAACGCACCAAAAGACGATAATTACAAAAATGACATACAAAATCAACTAGGTACCTATACATAAAAAACACGAAACATAGACGAAGATGGTGCGATTAAAAAATTCAAAAAATTGGTAACTAGTCGGATATCTTGTGAAAAAGACTGAAAAAAAAAAAGTACTTTTCTTAAAATTCGTTGATGTAATCCTCTAGAGAACCAATTATCACATTGGTTTTTTTTAGTGAGCTAGAAGGGCGATCGAATTAAAAGAATTATTCAAGAATGTAAAATTATAAAATGACAAAAAAAAAAAAATGAAAGTACGGTATGTAAATCGAGACAATACGGATCTCAACTATGAAAATGACCTCGAGAAGCCAAACTTTACATTCAATAAGTGTCTTTTAGGAAGTTGAGACTCTCGGACACCGTGTATGTAAGAAATTATCTGACTCAAAGGCACGTAAGAAATGACTCGGCCAGCTTTCGAAAGAACAAGTGGCAGGTACTGCATAAAGGCGATCAATAAAATGGCCTCTTTAACTGCGCACCTCAGTCTATTTACGCCAAACCTTCATCCTATGGGTTCCCCCTCCAGCGCACATACTGCGCCAATATTGCGCAGCGAAGAGATTTAGTAAAACGAATGACATCTGTCGGTACTGGTCGGCATGCATGCAAAGTACGATGGTATGACCGGCGGCGACGACGACGTCTGGAAAACGTAGTTGGCGCCCATATTGTTGTCCCAGTAGATGGAGCCGCTGCAGTGGTAGCGGATGGCCAGCTCAAGCCGCTGGCTGGTGGGCAACTCGTAGAGGTAGATTATAAACGAGAACTGGTCGCTAAACCCGTCGCACGAGTCAGGAACGTACACTGCCTGCACCTCGCCAAACGTGCGCCAATTGTCCAGCGTGTAGCGCACGTAAACGCTCTTGTGGAAATCGATATTGCGCACGCGCACTGTGCCCGCTATGCTGCACATCGGTTGCGATCCCACCACCGCCTTCTCCAGGCACACGTTTTGGTCGCGAATGCGCTCCACGAAATTGTGCGAAATGCCCGGCTGCTTAAACATAGGAACTAAGGGCTTAGTCGGCGCAGTTGCGCCAAATAGTTTGTCGGCCACCGGCGTCGCGTTGCGCAGGTCGAAGTCGCAGGCGCGCAAGTCGTTGTAAGCCGACCTCGGCACCGATGGCAACTCATCCAGGAATGTGCGCACATCCGTCAAATCGAGCCCCATCGCGTCAGCAAAACGTACGATTTTCTTTTGCGCCGGATTCGGGGTCGATTCTTTGGGCATTTTCAGCGACGACGAGCGTCTACAGAGTTTTTCTTTTTTTTCTAACACCGGCTCCTGCTCGTCGTCGGTGAAGCAGTTGACGCTAGGTTCGGGTGTGCAGTCTTTGGAACTGGCGACGGAGTTGGTGGCGCTGGAATTGCTGCTGCCCGTGTCTCTGGCTTCAGCCTGTGACGTTGCTGTTACGTTTGGGGATGCGGGCTGAGAATGCGCAAGTGTTGGCGCTTGTATTATCGTCGACGATTTCGGCATTTCGTTGAGCGGTGTGCTCCGCGAAACAGCTACCTTTGGAAGTGGCGCAGCAAGAGAATCTATTACGGCCATTTTCATTTGACTAATATCACATTGACTAGAGATAGACGGTGGCGTTGTCGTTACCGCTGCTTCCGGACAGCGCAAGCTACTGCCGCGATTCCCGTGGTAAGCGTTTACTGTGGCGAAGTTAATAATTGCGCTGTTGTTGCTCTTGTTGACGAGTACGTTGTCGAGGTTCCGATGCGAAGAATAATCTATGCGTGGTGCACCATTGTCACCGGCACTTTTTCCACCGTGTGATGAAGCCACAGTACGGCTGGCCGTTGCGCAATCGCTGAAATGTCTCGAATTACTGTAAAACGATTTCTTACGACCAGCGCCACCGTGACTTTGATAGAAACCTTTGGCCCCCACGACCAACGCGTCCGCATCTGCGGCCAGCATATTTTGTTCGGAATGCGAGAACGGTTGCAGCACAAACAATTTCAGGCGCTCGTTGCAACTGACCGCCATTTCGGCGTCGCCGAAACCATTTGTCTTGCCATTGGTCGCGTATCGGCTGGCGCGCAGCGTTTTGAGCAGCGCATTTTCGTGGGCGCTGCAGGAGCTGGTCGATGCCGACTTGATGAGGCCATTTTGGCGGTTCATATACGCAGAGGGGTAGTCGACGACTTGTTTGGTGGCCATAGCATTGCGGGTTTCGATATTCACAGTACTCATTAATCTAACACAATCTGTAAAAATACAAATAAGAGAGAGGAAGGCATTAAAAATTTGTTTAAAAGTAGAATTACAAGCGACAATATGGGTATAATATGTATAATTAAGACGACGACGATTATGAGCCTTGTCTGTATTTTAGTCACTACTTAAAGCAGGACAAAAATCCATTTTGGTCTAAGAAACTAAACTTGATTTTTTCCACCGTTCTTATATGATAATATTTTATTCTTTCCTAATATTATAAAATCATGTAATAATTTTTAATTTTTTTTTTTTCTTTTCAATGTCTTAAAATTGTAATTTTATGGGGCTAGAAATTCTCAAAAATACAAATCGTTTGAAAATAAAAGAAACTAAAAGAAGTTTTCAAATAAATGAATTTCATCTTCATGCGCACTCCACTTTACTGTTCTCAAAGTCTAAGAAAACAGTAAACCGAAGTGCGCATGATGATAAAAGCATTTAAGTTACTTAAAAACTTTTTAAAATTTATTTCACACGAAAAAGGGGGGTTTTAGTCGAAATCCCTTTCTTGCCATTCACTGTACTCAATTTCTCTCAAAATCTACAATATTACACAGCAAAAGTTAAAACTTTTATTAGAAATGACTATAATAAGTAGAGGTAATAAACGAATTACCATTTCAAAATTTTATATAGTCAATACGTTAAGTAAATGAACAAAATTTAGGAAATCTGATACCCAATTTTGGACACATTACTTCGACTCGTTTGTCGAAGGGACAAACGTATTTACCTGTACATCATAATGATTTATCAATAATCAATGCTTACTCATGATAAGTATAACCAGCACTTCGATTTGACTTGATAAAATATAACGTATCACAAGGTAAACTGACGAACTAAATACGACAGAGAAGGGCAGCATTTTGAAATGGACGGCCGAATTAAATGAGACTCAAACTGATTTTCATTTTTAATATTTCTGCCTTCAGCCAAGAAATACAAAAAAGTGCTACACGTACATCGACATGTGCTGCCAGTCACGTTGCCATGCAGTACATAATAAATTTGATTACACCGATTTTCATCTTCCGACAAATAATAAGGAAGATTTTTCATTTCCTTCTAGATACTTGATTATAATTATTTATGTACTCAATCTCTTCTCTAGAATTATGTGTGGTTGGGTTTCATATCTGAATACCGTTTTGTAATAAGATACGAATGTCAAGACCTTTTCAATATATACAGTCACATTATTTTCAGTCAGTGCGAATAAGAATACGATATACTGTACATATAAAATAATTATGTTTATCGAGAAAATGCATCATCGATTAAGTTTCTTTAGAGGAAAATTACTGACTTTTTTTTTGATTCCCTGTACCTTTTATCAAAAAATATAATCATGTTCACTTTTTTTTTTTTTTTCCACTTTACCATCTGGTAATACTGACGATACAATTTCCATAGCACGTGTTCGGCACTGTTCGGACGCTTTCCTGGTGGACAATATTAATCTTTATTCTAAGGTGCAGCTGGAGCTTGTTTGGGAAATTCGAAAATTTGTCCAAAAATTCATTATGGTAGAGAGAAAATATCAAAATAAAATTTTATTAAATCATAAAAAAAAAAAACAAATACAATGAACTTGTAATGAGTAATAAAATCGTTTTTTTATTTAAACACTTCGAAATTTCAACAATAAGTCCGAAGTTTTGTTTGTCAATTTTGAATTTTTCTTCGTAGGGGGAGAGGAGGAGGGGACAGGGGAGGTGTGAGTGTAAGCCTAGACTTACTAATGAAAAATGTTGCCGAAAAATTAATTTGTGCGGCTCTAACTTTTCCTTAGAATATACCCTGGACTTTGACCGCTAGCAAGAATTGTTTACACTAAACAGTCCAGTGGCGGATCCAGAGCTACATTTTAGGAGGGAGGGGGAATCCAATTTTTTTCAAAGCATGGTAAATGCTAAAATGGTGAAATTGTGTTTTTTTCAGCATAAAGGGGGAGGGGTTCAAGAAAATTGATTTTTTTGTGGATTATCGGTCTATTTTTTTTGGATGGGGAATTTCCCCCCTTTTCCCCTTGGATCCGCCACTGAAACAGACACTGGTAATGAATTCGCCAGGAGCTTAAACGTTCTGGTAACTGACCAAGAAGAATGAAAGTACCTAAAATTCGTTTATCTTGAAAATTTAATCGCTTACCAGTGTAGATATTTAGACTATTTTCAGAAGTTTTGTGAATAAATGAAAGAGTTGACTGAATTTTGCAAATTTAATATTATCAAGCATGAAAGAAACTATCTCGCATTGATAGGAAACATTGAAGAAGTTAAATAGTTCAAGTTTAAGTACATTCTAGAAAAGAATAAGTAAGATATTTTCATTTTTCATATTTGAAAAATAATTTTGCCCGGCTAATTAGCTGTAGAACGTGTTGAAAATGGCAGGACAATGTTCAAACTCTTTTTACCAGTTTCATTTTTCTGGGCCAATCCTGGGCTTCGAGGGTAGATGTTCAGCAAAAAGGATTCGGGGAGAAAAATTTGGGTATGTAGCCAGTCGGAAAAACGACTCACGATCCACTAAATTTATCAAGTATAGAAATGCTCCGAACCACATCATCTGAATTACTTGCAATAATATTTCAATATAAACGAAGCTAAATGTGCTGATGTTGGTGAAAAGCGAAAGATGGCAAACTATTTTAATCAAAATGATTCCATAAGATCGTGCAGGCAATTTAAAACCCATCACACCAAACAGCTACTCGCATTTTCATATTTACTTCAAACGTACAATAATATGTCAAATACGTACGAAAATTGGCGAGTAACTTGTTTACTTCCACAGTCGTTGAAACGAATTTTTTTCTCACAGCAAAAGAAGCCAAATATAACTGATCAACACCTTTTTAGTGAAACACTTTCCTTACGCATCTTCAAAAACATAACATTTAACTTTAAGCACCGCAAAACAACGATGCCTTAAAAAACATAAAATTTTATAATCACTTTTTTCCATTTTTCGTTTGTTTCTTTTGCTCATTATAATTTCGTTTTACTTTTATCAAAAATTGATTATTTTGATATTAAAAAACCATTCCACTTAAAAAATCTCAGCTGACTTGTGGTTTACTTAAAAATGAAACAATCGACTACCAATATTTTGAAAAAATAGAAGGAAATGAAAATCTATAAATAATTCAAAATATCACTAAACACTTATTTTATCGTTTACACAGACCAGTAATTTGTACAGAACACACAATTTCATTTTTGCAAAAATAACAAAACATCGGTCAAGTACCTCGTTTTCCTTCAAGTAAACTATCATCATTGATTCATCTTCAAATACATAAGCGATAAAAATTATTGTTTATTCCATGCATTGTTATCTCACATATCGAATTAATATAATAGAAAAAATTAGAATTGAGGAAAACACGTGATAGAATGGGGAAAAAACTGACCTAAAAAAACACTACCTATACCTTCTCTGAAACGTGCCCACAAAATGGTATAATCTATAATAAAAGTCGATAAGATAGCAAATAATGCAGCAGATTTTCAATCACAAAATCTTCCTACCTGTATATTTAAACCTGCATAACAATTTCCACCAACTAAAGAACGAACAAATCAAACTCCAAAAAAAAAAAATTATCACAAACAAAATATTTTTTCGTTAAATCTTTATCTCACTCTATAAAAGCAAAAGAAAAGCACATCGCAGTTACTGCAATCATTTTCCACTTGACTGGTGGCGACAATTAGAGAAAGAAATGAAAACAAAAATTTTTTTCAACATTTTTTTCCTTTTTATTATTGTCATAATTTTTTTTTTCGTATGCGTTGACTATAAGCCAATTTTTATTTTCAGACAAGTACATTTATTTGAGAGTAAAGTTCAATTTTTTCGAGCCAGTATGATAACTGAAAAATGTATATATATATATAGGCAGGAATGAAAAAAGTTTATCTGCAAAATTTTACCTGCTCCTGTTCGAAATAAAAAAAAAAAATGATAACGAATAGTTCAACGACCTGAGTTTTTATTTTAATGCAATACTCTAGGTGTTTCGAGAAGTGTCTGCGAATTTTTTACAGCAAAATGCTAATAAAATTTTCGGGAAGCTCACTACTCATATATCGTTCAAATATTATTAGTCAAATATAGACTATCTACACATTCTTTTGCAGACTTCTAAAAATCAATTAAGTATTCCGAATTTGTTGGAAATTTTTTTCTCGCCTGATAGAAAGCCTTTATCAGATATCACAGTGGATGATTATTTATAATGATTATACAAAAATGAATTTTCAGCATTCAGGAGTGAGCAGCACGCTGTGATCGAAAAATGTGAAAGAAAATGTGCGCCAGAAGAGATTTAAAAAATTAAATTTTGAGGCAAGGAAAACAAACAGAAAAACATTTCATATAATACCTCATGGCTCATATAGGTACATAATATTATGTATGTAAGACAATGATGACACGAGAAGAAAAGTGACGCTTATTTTCCTTGGACTTCATTTCACACTACCAAATTAGAACAAGAATATACTTCTATTTTTAGAAAGTACATTACAAATACAAACAATGAAAAATGAGGTACGGTAATAAATTAGGACCCAAGTTATCCATCATCGCTGCGTATCTATAGGTATGTTTAAAGCACACAATCTTATGAAATAACGAACGTGCGACTGTTTGTTTTATACTTTGGTACCCATTATAAATCATATTTTTCGAAATCAACCGACCTCACATTGTCCCTCCCTTAAAGGATGCTACTCAATTTCAAGTTCAAATGATTGGTATAGCGTACAAATGATACTGTGAAATTTTATTTTTCATTTCTTCGAAATCGAGGTCAACCGCAAATTTGAAAAAATGAAAACAATTCCTCCTTGAAATTTCATATTTTTCGGCAATATATTTGGGTACCACGACATTTTCTACAGCGCGATTTCCCTAAAACCACTGTTCCTAATTGCAAATTTTTCTAACGTCAATTTCACTAAAAATCATATTATTTCCTAAGGGGTAATTATAATAGCACAGCAAAAAAGAATGTTTGAACAGCAAATCCGTGAACAGCAAAAAGGAATGTGAGAACAGTAAAAAAAGGTATGAAATGAACAGCAAATTCTGCACAGCAGAAAGAATTAGTGGAACATCAAAAGTAAAAATTTTTTAGCAGCAAAACAAGAATAAAATGAACATTTAATGTTGAACAGCAATTAAATTTTTCCCACATCAAAAGTGTAAAAATATTTTTCATTTGTTTTGAAATTCAAATTTTTGAGGCTTTCCTCAAGTAATTGAAAAAACCCTTCTTTTCAACACAATGAAATACTACCTCAGGAGCTCAAAATTATGAGAAATTTGCAAATTTTTCCTTCAAAATTACATTCCGCAACTCATTGGTATACTATACTCTCAATGGAATACAAAACCTATTCAATAAACGACTAAGCTGATAGCCCATGAAGATAATATTTTCGTCTTCGACTGTACTCCGTTATCAGTTTTTCTTTCAGTATAAACATGTTTGCAACTCAGTTCACAATATTTTCCACAATACCTACGTACGTTTTCATCATTTCAATAATGTATCAGTTTGGGATTTGGGAGATTCATGTTGATCATAATGATACTTCGAATTTGTTTTGTTCGTGTCCTTTATTCTTAAAACATTTGACCTGCAAGCATTCGCTGGGAATGCTCATTTGGCTCCAGCTTTGTGATGCGCCTCCTCAGGCAAAAAATGTGCCCTCGGGGCAGAAACACAAGTGCAGGCGCCCAACAGGGGCAAAGAAAGCACTTTTAGTGCAGTAATTTTTGTCATCTAACAAATTTCTTTTTTTTTATTTATAATTTCATCATTTTTATTTTAGAGGTTTGCTGCTGAATTGACACATTTTGCTGCTTAATGAACCCATTTTGCTGTTCAACATTTTTTTTTACGATTCTGTTTATTATTTGCTGTGCAATCCTCAATTTGCTGTTCAATGTGCTTTTTTACTGTGCATTCTTCTTTTTAATGTGGGATTCTCATTTTGCTGTGATTAAATTTTTTCCACTGTGTTAACTATCTCTATTTGCTGTGCTCTAAAATCCAACCCATTTCCTAAAACAAATTTTGCTAACGTACTTCTTACCCTAAAAGTTCATGGCAATATTTCCTAAAACAAATTTTGCTAACATATGTGTATATGGGGGTCCAATTATGTGCCTATAAGTGCAAAAGGTTTGTTTTTAATTATAAAGGATAGGGGGTTCAGTTCTTTTCAATTTACCCATTTCCCAGATTTGCAACAAAAAAAAATTCAATCTACATGTTTTGTGGTAAAAAGTGGACATACTGGAATCTGAGTCTATGCACTTAGCTCACTTTGAAATAGAAGTGTGAACTAAGCACATTTTGGCACAGACACGAGTACCTACTGCGGAATATACTGAACTCGGATTCACTTAAATTTGTATCTTACTTTAGATGACATGTTTTTGAAGAAAATGCGTTCCAGAAAGTGACATTAGGAAAATCGTTATTAGTAAAATCGGTTTTAGAGAAAATGACATTAGATAAAATCTGTCATTAGGGAATTTGCGTGTCAAATAATGAGAATGAAAATACATAACTAACATAACTTCATCTATAAAGAGGACAATTCTCCATCACAGGGATGAAGAGCATAAACAAAGTCTGTCCCAAATAAGCAAGGCGATAGAGATGTTTTTGTCACTTGTGAGACCCAAAACAGATATTTCATAACACTTGCGAGACCCTTTTCGACGATGTGAGACCCTTTTGTGGGTCTCGCATGTCCGTGAGGTGTATGTCTAGTTTTTCTTACTCCCCCCACTCTGCAGACCCCAAATCTACATTTTTTGTCTGGGACTCACAAGTGCCCCAAATATCATTTGTATGTACACTTGTGGTTCACACATTTCATTTTACTCCCTACAAACTGTATTGTACACCTAACCAACAGCTGTGGGCTTCATTACATAACCTAATGGCATCTACAGAGATAGCCACCAAGCCATGTGAAGACGAAGGTTTCATTTATGAGTATTTATATGGGGGGTCTCGCAAGCGTCATACTTTATTTTGGGTCTCACACGTGACGTAAAATAACAATACATAAATACGTGACTGAATACTCGCGAATAAACGAACGCTATATTTGAACAACACTAACCAATAGTAATTGAGTAATTAGTCACATGTTCGTCATTTCTTATTTGGAACTGACTATACACATTGGGAGGCCTTCACTGTGTAATTTACGATAAATTACAATAATTTGAACTATAATAGCAGCAATCAAAACTTCTGCTTTAGTTTGTTGGCTATACTGGAATTAGAAAATATCATTTTATCTGCTTAAAATCTCAATCTCATTCAAATTACTCAACCACTCGAGATTATCTATAATAGATTGTTATTTTTTAATTCTCTCTGCCCAAATCATGGAGATCATTCTGGAGAATAAATTCTGGGTTTTCAACCCTGCAAACATTAGATACTTTCTGACACGTTCCCCCCATTTCCATCTCAAGATGCACAATTCATTGAGTAACTTGGGAAAGAACAACGCATCAGTGAACGCACATGAAATGAATGCAGACTTGTTTAAAATGAAACACCCATCTCCGTTAATTGCAATATTAAATTGCATGAATTTTCACCACGAACTTGGTGCCAATAAAAAGGTTCAATTCGCCAGAAATTGAAATCGCCAAACAGGGCCCTACTTTTCATTCCTTACGGGCAGATCGGTGCATTCGACGACAGGAAATCAGAATGAAAAAATTTGCAAATGACGGCTTTCAAAAATTCTTGATGAGCCAAACCGACGACGTTAAATGTCATCTTATGACAGAGTCAACAACGAGCGTGTATATAGGTAAACCATTCCAAATGGGGTGACTGCCAAGAAATGATCGAAAAAGTTTCGGCAGAAGGCGACACAATGAAATGTCAATACTAATTCAGCCTCAGACACACTACGCAAGATCAGCACCACCAATTCGTCGGCAATTTCGACAAATAATTAATCAAATTTCGCAGCATTGCTCACGTTTGAGCAGACAATAATAACGATTCGAATCAGAATGGTGTCAAGGATGCTGTGTTCGCAAAAAATGCATCAATGTAGGAGTGAAAAGCAAAATTTTTTAAAAACTTTTTCCCTTGGCCTCTTAACGACTCACATTATCGACTGTAATCATACACACATAAGCTGGACGAGATGATGTGAATAATTCGATCACTAAATGTGATGAACGTCTTTTTTTCAAGGATGAAAAGCAGCTATATAGATATTAGCGAATCGTGCCAAGGTTAACTTCAAAACAGAGGATAAGAAAATAAAAATCGTGCTCATTATTTGAGAAAATTATAACAGCAAACTTTATTTCAGAGTTGAATAAAATTTTCCCTTGAAGCCGAAACGCCAGACTAAAAACTACAAAATACCAGAGGAGGGGAGACGAAGAAAAAAATCTTCTATATAAAATTACCCTGAAAATTCAATCAACGTATTTGAAAATTGATTACAATTCTCAGCTGATGGGTTGATTTAAAAAACAACCAAAATCAATGGTAGCGTATGACGGTATACATATTTTACACGTGTAAACTTGACATGAATTTCTTCATTTCATCTAAGGATTTTATTTACAATTTTCATTTTTTAAATTCAAGAAAAGCTATTGGATTATCTAATTGAATGAACTCCGAAGTCCTTAAACTTCATCGGTTTGTATCAAAATGGGTAATTCAAAATCTTTTCTTTTGCATTTTATACCATCGACTAAAGTTATTTTCGAATTAAATCCTTCAATAATTATTATTCTAATTTACATATTCATGCTCCCTCACTCTAGCTGCTGAAAATTCAAATGATGGGGAAAGACGTCTTTAAATTTCTTAAATTTTCGACAGAAAGTTGAATAAACTTGTGAGGATTTTGGTACACCAGTTCATAGTCGGCCATCAATTATAAGAATATAATTTTTAAAAGTAAGAAAATGGTTAGTAGCCAGAAGGATGGACTGGAAAAATGGAATGCGATTCAAACAACAACTGATGACCATAACAATAACGTAAATTCTATAAAAGAAATACTAAAACTCCTACAGCTGTACAAATACTGTACCTATCAAGTATATATGCACATGAATGAAAAAATATCAAGAATTTTGTACGTTGTTATGATTATCTTTGAACCTTTTCTAGTTGATCGAAGAAAAAAAAGGGAAAAAATTGTATTTAATAAAAATCCAATCAAGAATAAAAAAACAACTTCCCTCAGCCTCTCAATATTTCACAATATTTTCAATATTATTGCAAAAACACACTACTATTCTGAATGATTGAATAAATATAAACTGTAATCACGATAAACTGTTAACGGGGGAAGGCAAAAGTGAATGAAATACAAGATTAGTCATATTAATGGTCGTTAGTTTTATTGATAGCCTATCATCGTTTTCAACGAATCTGCATGCTTGACTTGTAGTAATTAGTATCTGCTTATCAACTAACAACTCCTCCTACACCAAGATATGTAGATAGGTACATAATACACACACGTACGTTGGGAGAAATTAAAAAATGAACCGAGCAGACGGGCTTCACTGAAAAAAAAAAAAAAAAAAAAAAATGTAAAGATGAGTACTCACGTGAATGGAAAATTAATGAAAACGTGTGTTCGACTGAAATGAGTAAATCGTGAAACAGACTGAGTACTTCCTTTCTTCAACATTCTGTCTCATTAGAATAATTATAACTATACTGATTCATTTGTCAAACAATTAAATTAAATTTATAACCATCTACTAAGAAAAAAAAATTCAATGGATAATCACAATATTTAGAAAAACTGCACACATCACAGTCACTGCAGAAAATTTAGATAACTCTTTCCTTTATAAATCTAATATGAGAAAAAAACACTAACTGATTTTCTTAATTTTGTCAGAAAAATTCTAACTCACACTAGAATGAAAAAAGTTTCGAATATACTGCAACCAACGTCTCGGTTTTTTCAGGGAACCTCTCCTTCACAATCGAACTTACCAACTAATAACACAATCGAGATTACCAACTAAAAACGATTGAGCATTCGATTTTTAATTTCATGTTAGGACATCAAAAACCTTTGAACTGACCTTACGTATGTTACGTTGAAAAACAATTCGAACCACGTGATGAGGCTCTGTACAGATAATGGTAAAGAAAAACAAAACTATTACCGACTTCATCTACAGAATTGGTATCAACAGTTTTCTGTTTTTCTTTTTTTTCTTTTTTCAGTAATATCGTCAAAAAAATTTAACCTTATTATTATTCTCAAATTGGACTAATCGGTCAAAATATTCTTTATTTTGTGCAATGCATAATCTCTCTTCATTTGAATCATGAGGTTAAAGTATGAAGTAGTCATTGTCCTAAACGGCCCGTATCTCACTATCTCGCGTCAAGGGGTGGATTTTGAAGTCATTCAATGAGAAATTGAGACAAATAGTTTATAGGTACGTGAAAAATAAAAACATGTAGGTTAAGTGACTGCAAAAAAATATGAATAAAAAATTATTTATACTTTTCGTGATCATAATTCTTTCGCATCTGAACGAAAGGGAGGGAGGAGTACCCACTATATAACAATTTTCAACCACACAACACACAAAACAATTAATGATGTTGCTTTTCTCACGTTTTCTCTTCTTCCAATTGACAAATTACAACAGCATACAAAAAACACAAGTTTAGGATCAGATTAGGGAACAGGAAAAATTTTTCAATTTCTTTCATTTTCGTAACTTTTGCAGTTAACAGTTTTTAATGAAAATTCATAACTTTTTATGACATTCGTATGCACTTCTTATAAGAATCATAATTTTTTATGACCAGTATAGATACTTTAAAACTCATTTACGAAATATTTTAGTTAAAATTTATAGAGCTTTGTACAGTTGTGCAGAATCGAACTTTTTTTTTGAGGAGGAGCGAAGGCGCATCTTAACGGATCTAATGGCGAAGAAAAAACTAAATTATATTAAAAAAAAAAAAAAAAAAGAGCATTTAAGAGCGAGACCTAATCTATAAAAAAGAACCAAATGGCACATATGTTAAAGTCGAAATATTGGCAACACTGTATGAAACTAAAAAGTATCTATAGTCTCGAATTCCGAAACCCTGTTTTGGATAAAAAAAACACAAAGGCACAAGTTCTAAAATTCATTTTTCCTTTCATTTCGCACTTGAGATGGTTTTACCAAAAACATAATAAATTACAGTCGATCTGTAAGTACTATTTTCGTCTTGAAATTAATTACCGAATGGGTTTTCGGCGCAAATATTTTCACTCATACAGTTTTTTTACACGAAAAACAAGTAAAATAATAAGATAATTACTATGTTATTCCGATTTGATTTCATTCTTTGAGCACAACTTTTCAGAAAAGCTCGGTTCAGGGTAAAATTTAGATACGTGTTCCAATCACTTGTGATTCAACCACATGAAGAGAATTCAGTACAAAATTCGAGTCGAATTACTTTTGGAAAAAAAAAAAAATTTAATTGAAGGGGCATGACCCACAATTAGTTTCGTTGATAAGAAAATGGATTTTAACCGATGCCTCAGACAATGCGGTACAAGGTCCAACTGACATTACTGATGAAGATGAACTCGTATAAGAATCAATTATTTCAATACTATGTACTGGTGGATTGAACAAAAGCTCATATTTTGAAAATGATCATACTTAATTAATTCTATCACCCGTTTTTTGAAATCTACCAAAACCTATCTCGCCATCGCATAATGAGGTGCAAATATTCGAAGAGAATCAAACCATGACCAGCGGTATCGATAAGATAAAGAAGAATAAAATGTTTGACCCTAAACTGATCATCCAAAAAAAGGAATTTAGTACGAATTCGAGAGCTAAATTTGTTTTTTAAAATTATTTATATCTTCCTTTGTATTCATGTTTTCGGGTCATAGGCGGGAAATTTTCAGTCATTTTTACACATGTTTCCATCGTTTTCAATGGTTATAGGGGGAAGGATGGTTTATCTATAGACGTGTTATGACATCAGAGGTCTTTCACGTCTTGGGCGGATGGTTGGCGTTTGAAACTGTAGGTTTTGTAGATGAGGTGAAACTCGTGGTAGGGGGAATGGTGCGGGGGCGATTGGAGAGTCTCAGACGCACAACTTCTCAGTCATGCGCAGACTTTTTGAGTTGGTTGACAATTTTTTCAGAAACCCACCGACCACCTATTTTCAGGAATTCAGCATTTTGTAGGGTTTTCAGGCAGTTTAGAACATTTCGGTCTAAATTCGTTAGTGCTTCAAGAATGTTTTTCTGTAACTTTCTCATGTTGAGAAAGCTTTCTCTTTTCTGCATAAGGACGATGAATTAGAGATAGAATTTTATCAGTTGGAAAGAAAAAATCTCCAAGAAACACTGACAACTTAAGAAAGTCTTTAGCTACTTTGGTATGTTCTCTCATTCAAATCAGAATAGGTCGGACAGCAGGAAGAATGAAGAACCGGAATCCGCATAATATAGACTGTAGCGCTCTGCAGGAAATAGGTACATACATGTACCTGCTGTTACATTTTCTCAGAAATTAACTTATCAACTATTTAATGAGTACTGCTTTATAATATACCCATCGAACAATGAGGAAAGCGGGGGGGGGGAAAAGAAACGATTTGTGTTTCTTCAAACGGTATTTCTAAAAACTACCCGGTAAAACAAATCTGCACACCATTTGGTATCGAAGTTTTCATTTGAAGCTGTCACGTAAGAATCGTTCACACGAAGTTCGATAAAATTATAAGAAAAACACAAGAAAACATAAGTCAGAACTTATCTCCACTCAGTTTGATAGTACCTACATTATTCATCAAAATGGACTGAATTTCGGTGGGAAACAAAGAATTTGGAAACTGGGTACAGCAGACAATGCAAAAATTTATTCGTCGCAGAAAAGGAATGGAAATCAGCGATTCAAAAGAATAAATAAAAAAATTAGCATCGACCTCAAAACATATGTATTTATACCCTTTAATTACAAATTAATTTATTTGGTGGAAAACAAGAAAATCCATTGAGAAAAACAAATAATATTATTGGCAAATGTTTATACGTTCATGATAAAAGACAAAGTCAAATGAAAATTCATACCTACAGAATATTGCTCTTATGAAAAAGTAGCCTACCTCCATAGGCAATTATTCTCAAAGAAGTGGTAGAAATCTGGTAGAATTTTTGCTAACGCCCAGGCAAGCGTAGCATAATTGAGAACTACGAGTAATTTGTATTTTTCAGTTAATACTATAACGCATTAGAAGACTTACGAGTCTATAATGTTGCCCAAAAAAAAAAAGTAAGCAGTATCGATATACTGGATCCAAACCAAGTCTTATCATAATTTTTGGTTGACATTTATCTAAAATAAAAAGTATCTTCGAACAGCTAGCTGTAAAGGAAACCTTTTTTTATTTTATAAAACACGTTGCTCAGGTGGTATGTGAAATGCTCAAAGCTATCGCAGCTATTCAAAGTCCACTTTTTCAGGGGGCCTTGTAAATTCAGTACCCAGGTCCAACATAGTTGAATGAAAGCAAACTCTCTTTAAATGGTCAAGGGATGAGATCCAGCCACTCGCTAGTTTCATCAAAAACATACATTTAGGTCATCATCATTCGATGTAATCTTTCCATTAGGATAATCATGCATTCAAAATTATGTCAACATTTTGATTTTTGATATCACCAATTCCAACCATTCACTTCATCTCTATATTATTATTTTAAATACATATCTGTTACCGGCAAATTGTAAAAACCAGCATTTAATTAAATGACAAATGAGCTGTGAACTGTACAGTCATTTAATAAAAGGACTAGTCAATTAATTAAATGCCGCAACGCAGTTAGGTAGGTTGTGAAATGTTCATTCGTTTCTACCTAATTGTGCCCCCCATTCTGGTTCTTTCTTATCTGATTTTGCCTGCCGATACCTATTTATTTTGAAAATATCAAAATTCAAGCTGAATGTCTACTCAAAACTTTCCTCAAACTCAACCGATTTGAGTGGTCAAAAGCTCAAGTAAAAGGTCTTAATCTACCGAGTGTTCTTAGAGCAAAACAAATTCCTTACCTCAATTAGAACCTGAGATACAGATCTTTGAGTGAGGAAAAATCTTGAAAATATCCTAAGTCAAGTTGAATGTTTACTCACAACTTTCCTCAGACTCAACCAATTTGAGTGGTCAAAAGCTCAAATGAAAGATCTTGATCCACTGAGTGTTCTTAGATAAAAATGAACATGATACATTAATTAGAACCTGAGATATTGATGTTTGAGTGAAGAAAAATATTGAAAATATCAAAGGTTAAGTTGATGGTCCACTCATAACTTTCCTTAGACTCAACCGATTTGAGTGGTCAAAAGCTCAAATGAAAGGTCTTAATCCACTGAATGTTTTTAGATCAAAATGAACATGATACATTAATTAGAACCTGAGATATTGATGTTTGAAAGGTGGAAAAACTTGGAAAAAGCATGAATTTTGAGTATAACTTAAGTAAGGTCAAAGGTGAGTGAATTCCAATGGGTGATGACATATCTACACATTTTAAAAAAAAATGAAGCAAATCGGCCGGATAGAACTGCCGAACGAACTTGTATTAGATTCTTTTAATATACAGATTTCATTTTGTACAATTTGCCGAGTTCATTTTAATAACTGCCTAGTCAAATTATTGAATTTTGTTCGTGATTTTACAATGCGACTGAAATCAAACGTCATTTAATTAAATGCCTAGTCATTTAATTAAATGTCGAGTTTCACAATTTGCCGGTAACATATCTACTAAAGCACGAAGCATGCCTTCCACATGATTTTCTTGGAGCTAATACTCCGGTTGGAAAAATTGTTTCGCTTCAAAATTTTACAAGTACATGTATATTTGCCCTTGGATTAGTTTCCACTGGCTTTTATCCTTCCAAAGGATAAGGAAACGGAAAATACGTCGTTTCGCTGCAAACATGTAGGCAAACAAAGTAATTAATATACAAACTCAATTATCCACCATAGATAAAAAAATTTGTTGTTTTTACTGACATTAAAGTACAAAAACTCTTAAATATAGATCGCAAACAAAGATACATGTACTTGAAAAATGTGAGAAAAAAGTTCCACTAAAGGGACTCCACAGTCCAACACATTTGAGCGGTCACCTTGGCGGTCGGGGTGAAGTTCTGTTGTGATTTAAGTATTTTTGATGCTGAACTATGCACCCTGGCGCGGTCTAAAGAATTTGCGGCCAGACTAGCGATGGTCGCGTCAACTAGAGTTCTGCGGTCGGTTGCGAAATTTCATAACCGACCGCAGATCACTTCGGGTTTTTGATAATTTTCTACATATCAGTGGCGCAGAAAAATCCACATTTTATGCCTTCTATAAATCTTCTATGCGCAAAATTATAATTACTTATTAGCAAGAGTGGCGTACCTAAGAGCGGATCGGGGGACTAAAATTCTTCCCCGCAGGCACTCAATTTCGTTTAAAAGAAAAAAAAAAAAAAAAAAAAAAAGCCGAATAAATAAATATGTATTTCCACGCTTTGCTGCGGATTTTCTGTCTTTTGATCGAAGCCCTTCCCAGAGTGAATTTCTGGGTGGGCTACACGTTGGCGAGTATCATCCTTACTGGACGTGGGCATCTACCCATCAGACCCCACCTTTTTCGCTCTCCCACAGAAATGGTTAATACCCTGTCAAACAGATAAAGACGAAGCCCTATAAAGTGCAGTACGGAGATTCAAAATCCAGGATAGGACCAGTTGAGAGGATTTTCTTGTGGAGGTACAGGCGTTTGGGTGGATACATTGCCACATTAAATATATTCTCTCTCGCCGTCTCGCCTTTCTCACACCATACTGACAGAGAAATGTTAATATTCCTGTACTCTGTTCACATTAAGATTGCAAAAAAACGCAACGTCAAATTCACCTTCACAAACGATATAATCGTCGATCAGTGTTATAAGAAACAAGAAAATAAAATCGGAAGCGAAGCCATTATTTTATATTGTTGCTGAATGTGAACGATCACCTTTTCCTCTCCCCGGAGCCCAGCAAACTGCAATCCGTTTTTTACAATCTTAAATTGAGCAGAGTATATCCTGGATAAGCATCTATCAACTAGACAAGCTAGAGTAAGTAATAATTTTCGACATTGAAAAAGTTCATCTTTTCGTACGTAAATCCAAATTTCAAGTCAAATTTTAGCTATTTACATGTACTTTCCTCAGGGCTTAAATGAGGCTGAAAAATGACTGAAACATTATAATGACTGATTTTCAAGCGTGATACATGTAGGATATAAATCTGACGGGGTACTAAATCTGAATTCCAAGTCAAATTTCAGCTACCTACTTTCGTTGTGGCTTAAATAAGGCTGAAAAATCACTGAAATATAAAATAGCTGATTTTTCAAGGAGATGTATCACTGAACATAAATTTGAGGGTGGGCAATCCGAATTTCTGGTCAAATTTGAGCTATACCCACTTCACTTGTGACTGAAATGAAGCTGGGAAATGACTGAAATATGAAATGGCTGATTTTCAAGTGTGATAGAAGTTTACATCGTTGAATGTAGATTTGAAGATGTGAAATCTGAATTTTGGGTCAAGTTTTAGCTATATTCACTTCGCTTGTGGCTAAACTGAGGCTGAAAAATAACTGAAAGATAAAATTACCGATTTTGAAGCGAGATATATATCATTAGATAGATTAGAGGGTGCAAAATCTCAATTTTGGGTCATATTTTTGCTGACCGCGACCGCGTACAAGCCGCTCCAGTGTGTGGAATCCTTAATGGGTGAACCTAGAAAGCTCCAGCGATAGATACTTCTCGAGCACCCTGTGATCTAAATACGTATACGTATACATGAGGAAGAAAACCAATGCTCAGAAATTAAAAAAATTTTCCATAAACGATACACAGCGTGCAATTTAAACATAAAATATTTAATTAAGGACGATATAGATATCTTGTGTCGATAAGATAAAAAGTTTTCTGTTTATTTTAAGGGCATCGAGAGATGAAAAAAGGAAAAAAAAAAGTTCATCAACGAAAGTAATTATCCGTTCACTACCGACGAAGGCAATTATTATTTTTTCGTTCAGTTCCTTTTTTTAGCAAAAAGATGAAGGTAATCGCAATAAACGATAAACGAACTAATTTTGGTTTCTTATCGAATGGAAAATGTTTTCTCTATTTATTTATTTTTTCTTTCTTCAATAAATCGTCTATCATTTTCTTTTCTTCATTAAATTATTTTCTTCGTCGCAGTTTCCCTTCAGTTTTAATATCCTGCGTCCACACAATTTTGCAATCCCAGTGACCCGACATAAAAAAATTTTCCGTCCAAAAAAATAAGAATTGCACAAAGGAATGTGTTTTTACGCAACTTAAAACAACCAAAAAAAAATTTATATCCGTCGAAAAATTTTTCATTTGATAATCAGGAGATCGTTTTGTGTTCCAAATGCGAATTTGTTACACCCACAGTCCCACAATAAACGACGATCTGCTTTTAGCTTGGGTCAAGTCGTATAGAATCACGTGACTGACAAGAAGGTCAAGCTGTTAGTATTTTTCCATGTAAAACTTTTCCAACGCTTCATCGACGATGATATAATAAATATTATCTTTATTGAGTATTCTTTTCTAAATTATGTACTTCCGATATTCCTATAATTCCTATACCTACATATGAAATTTCTGATTGACTGAGCACGAAAGAAAAATGCGGAAGTGAGTTTAATTAAAATATATTATGCGGTTAAGGCGCCCAATGAAGCGATAAATTTTGGCATCGACTCGATTTATCAGTAATTTCTTCAAGAAGATAAGAGATGGCAATTATTTGAGGAACAGTAGTTCTTATAATATTTTATAAGTAGTCCACGTCGAGTTCAGTAGTTCTTATGCGAATCTGATGAATGCGGCGATGGGATTTAATAACCATAATGAGAGGAAAAAAATGAAAGTAATACAGAGTCAGATAAATGACACACATTTTAAGGGCATTTATTTTTTTTAAATATGCCGACTGCATGGACTTGAAATGTTGAGAATACTCATATAGGCGACCCTTTGGATATAGCATTGTGTACCCGATTTGGAGAAAATACATACGATTTCAACCTTTGGTCTATAAAACAGTATAAGATACTATCTGCTAATTGGTTGATTTTATCTAAAATCGATATTGATATTATTCTAAACTTTTTCCCCCTTTTTTTTCTGATTCGAATCCGCAAGTGCAATGGGAAAATATGGATTGCTGTTTTCTGGATCATACTTATCGAAGTTCTAATTGGTAATTAGCAAATAATACCATCGTTTAAATGAGAAAATTGATTTTTATAAAAATCAAAACTGTGACGAAGCTTTTAAATTTATCAGAAATACCACTAAAACAACTGGACAAGATACAGTTTTACAGTTGCGGAGAAACATATATCTCCATAAAACGCTAGAAAAAAAATTAATCTTATTCCAGTGCAAAATCAGCAGATAAGTTTTCTAATAAATAATAAACCCTTTGTAGCTCCAGCCTTTCCTCGTCCTTCTCCCCCCCCTCTCCAAAATGTTTGAGTCAACTATTATAATATGAATACCTTCGCCTGAGGTCCTCTTTTTCCTCGACACACATCTACTGAAATGACTATACACATAGATAATCACAACTGAGTAAAAATTAAATTCTGATGTACACTCACTGGTGAATTATTGAATAAAATCGGTTCGTTTACAGTCTGCAGAAATCGTTTTTCGAGCACAAAATATACTTATGCAGAATTTCTTTTCAAACAATGTCTTCAGCTAGGCATGTTTTCAAAAGTTCAAGTTCACTATAAGACGGACGAAAAACACAGCATTTTCACTTCCTAACATGAAACGTCACATTAACACTAGAAAAACCAGGTTTTACTCGATTAATCGAAGGACTAGGTGGCGTCATATACGACGCCACAAGAATAACCTCAAAAGACCAGGCGGCGTCGTATGACATAAGTCAGGGGTTCTCAAAATATTGGTCCTTTGAAAAATCCATTTTAAAATATCGAGTGGCGTCGTATATGACGCCATTTGATACTTCTAGCGTTACAATCACAGAGAGCTACAGAAAAAAAAAATAAAAACACTAATATACGAAATTATGTAACCAAAATGTTGGCTTCGTGTAAATCAAACCATCAATACCTCACTAGAAAACTTCCCATGTACAAAATATAATCAAATACATATTTATTCCATATTGATTTGGTTATATAGACAATTTATATTGCATAGAGATTGATTCTACATCACATTTCCTCTTATTAAAAACTCCATCTCTATTCAATATTAAATACATATTGGGTTCTAATATAAATTTATTTAATGTGAATTTCATATTGAATCAATATAGCAAATGTTATATGAAAACATGATGAGTGAGTAACATGTATTTCAGATAACATGTGCTATACAGAAATCATATATCATTTTTCACATTTATTCAATATGGAAATTCCTATATAAAAATTTTTACATCTGTGTGATATTATTTGACAGCAGATAAAAAAATGATAAAACGTGGCAGTTATCATAGTTTCATAAAGCTGTGTAGTGTGTAGAGTGTATTATCTTCAATAATTCACTTGATTATTAAAGTAACAATAATTTGAGTGCTTTCAATTTAATATTCATTTGATCAAATAAATTCAATGATATTTTATTCATGTTGCTGATGATTCTGTGATTCTACTCGTATGTACCTCCGTAAGTTTATAATTTCATCTGAGAGAATAATATTGATCTTAAATCTGTTGGCTAGAACCATATTTTCATCGCTACTAACTTATGTTTAAAGGTAGGTGTTCTAATGGTATTTAATTACAGTCATATTTACGAGTTACAATTACCTAGTTGTTCTTTGGAAGAAAATACAGTCGATTGAGAACTCGACTCTATCATCTGATCAGCAACAAAATATTGGTTTTGTTGATCAGTTTGAGTTCTCTATCCACTGCTTCTTCTTGCGGCTTCATTTATCCGGATAATTAGGCATTAATTCTTTCAAACTTCACTGATGAATTGATGATTCGTTTTATTAGTGTGCTAATTTGTTAACTGGGAACTGTTGATATGAATTGTCTGTCTTTTATACTTACGATTAGTTGGTTGTAAGAAGAAGCAGTTGATTAAGAACTCAACTCGATTGACTGATCAACAAAATATTTTGATGATCAGTGATCAGCAAGTTCTCTATCAACTCCTTCTTCTCAAGGCTTCTTTTTAACGAATCATTTGGTTTATATTATACATCAGTTGCTATACAACTCCCAAGGGTGCAGTAGAATAGAAATATAGCCAAAAAATACGATGATTTTTTATGAGATTTTGAAGGAACGGATTCCTTCAAATTTCAAAGAAATTGATATGGAGCAAGCACATGAAAGCTTCTAAAACCTACCATTCAAATTTGAAGCTATAATCTGTTGGTTAGTTCATATATACTGGGGAATAATGCTTTGAGTTTTAGAACTCTCTCTCAAAAACTTAGTTTGGCCTTCTTGCACAAAACAATCAATATGAAATGTATGTCACATGTATATGTACAAAATTCTATGTAAAATAAATACAACAAATGTCCCCAACATACGTATGTATTTGATATAGCTTTTCACACAGCATACATACAAAATAGATATGGCATTTATATAACAATTTTTTATATAACAAAAGCCATATGGATGTTATATAGCATTTGCCACATAATATCAATATAAGTTTGCTATATAACACCCATATAGCTTTTGTTATATAAAAATTGTTATATAAATGCCATATCTATTTTGTATGTATGCTATGTGAAAAGCTATATCAAATACATACGTATGTTGGGGACATTTGTTATATTTATTTTATATTGAGATTTTGTACATACGCCCATACGGGTTATTGGATTTTACTATGAAAACGCACAAGACTGAAATTAGCACGAATTTTTATACGCTTTCATTCGATTCACTTAATTCTTAACGAAACTGGCACGTTGCACTTTCTGCTCACCAAAGCGTTGCATGTTGAAGGCGTGACTGAAGCAAACACACACACGTGCACAACAAAAGCGTGAATTTTAAACGCGAGAACGCGTTTTTCGTTGAATTATTGATAACTATAAATCTGTACACCCGCCCTTTCAAAATCTATAACGTCGACCTAAAGCCGCATGAGGTACGGATCAGTAATTTAAATAACATTGTTATCGGATTTCAAGTCCATTTCTTGTAAAATTCGTTGCAACAATAGCAAAAATCGAGTTCATATTCGGTAAAGGAGGAAGACCTAATTTATAACCTTTGAATATTCCAACAGAATCTTTTCTAGTAACACCACCGCGTGCCAGACTACAGGCGATCATTATTCGACAAAATGGTGATTAAAAACTGAGCCATCGGCGACATTTCCAATTTCTACCTCATTCTACAACTATATTTCAGGTTATTCCGCGAACTAATTAGGTACAATCACTCTCTGAAATCGAGGTGAAAATTGTTTCAAAATTACACGCCACTTAAATTCTCGTTCACATTTTCAACGCACGCACCCGGAGTATGACCACATCGTGGCATTTAATTTCTCCATCAGGCGGCAGATAACGAGGCAAAAGGCCAGCAGTGTCGGAGATAACGGAGACAAAAACAATACCTCTACCCGCAGTTATCGCAAGAAATGAATTTACTCGTTAACCTCTATATATACTACACGAGAGTGAGAACGAAAAAATATATAACTTTATTCAAGTACGCCAACCAATTTGCAAGTATACTAAAATTAGTGAAATCCAATTAAAATGAGCTTATAATTAAGGCTTATCGTTCGCAAAATTGAGAACGTCGACCTGATGTAATCGAGGCTGATCGTATCTATATATACCTCTCCAAATAGCCTAATAACTGAAATCCTTTCCAACCTCGGCATATCTGATAGCACGTCCACTTATTGTTGAGACAAATGTAAATTTCTCACTCTTAATTGTCTGCTCGTCTTTTTACTCGACTATAAATACACTAATTTTCTGACTGCTATTAAATCATATCGTCGTTATGTACGAGTATAAAAAAGTAACTAATCAAGATTTTGGTTTTATCAATAACAAAGTTATCGGAAATCAAAGCTAAAAATAAGAAATACCGACAGCTGTAATATTTTTTGTGGTCTCCGTATTTTAATTTAAAAAGTTTAAACCAAAGAAAAGTGATGTAATTTTTTGCTGCACAATAATGGGAACGTGATTTCAAAGGAATATTTTGGGACAAAAATGGTCTCATCTATATCAAGGCAGAAATAATTTCATTTTGCAGCAACAGCAGCAGCAGGGGGATGCGTGTGGAGTGACTGGAGTCCTTACCAAGGAAAGGGGCGGTTTAGTCAATAAAAGTCATAAATTAATTAGAAAAACAATATTCCAGTGACGTCAAATCAGCTGATTAGAACAATCACGCGGTTCTGCGCATGCGCACTACCAACTGCTACTGAGACGTCTGCACCATGTTGACAATACTGGTCTTCAAGGCAGACATAGCTGGCTCTCCAATCACCATGTGTCCAGTACTATGTCGATACCTTAAAGCCAAACGGACCTATCAGTAGAGCTAAGTCCATTAAAAAAAATTTGCAATATGAAGAGGAGAAATGGTACTAAACGTATTACTTTGGCAGTAATACTGCTTTCATCTACTGGAATTTCGAGACAATTGATTATTGGCTCCATTCAAGTTGACAAAAACAAAATTATCACGGAAGTAATGCATGTAATATAGGATTTATTTTCTCACCTCTCGTAAATTTTTTCAAACGGACATAGAACCTTTTCATGTAAATGGTAATATTCTGAGAGAAATAAGATAGAGGACTTGCATTTTTGAATCATCGCCTTTCCAACAAGGAAAACTATCTATTAAAATTTTGAATATCACGCGAATGCAGTGTAGTTTATACCCCAGCAAGGGGGAACAGATAAAAGGTTATCGATCCACGCATACAAAAAAAAATTGTTGACGTCATTTTCAAATGATTTAATGAAAGAACTAACAAATTGTGCGAAACGTGGAGAACTGATGCGAGGAGAGGGCCAAGGTTACGGGGGAAAAAATAGTAAAAAAACGGATCACGTCCGCTGTCTAAGAGTAGCTATTTTTACTTCTAAAATAACGCACAAATGATGTAAAATTGTTAATTTATTAGAACATGTGAAAAACATTTCGTCCCATTAATAGCGGCTTTATAGAGGTTATATCTACTAACAGAGTTATGTCCTATAATAGCTACCCAGCTACCCTTTCCATGGAAGCCGTGAAAATATTTCAATTTTAATGGATATAGAACAGGAGAGGTGATTCAACAACAGCAATAAAGTGGAAATGCGAAATTCACGAAACTTGTATTAAATCAATTTTAGATTGAGAAAAAAATTGGGAACATTAAATATTGTGAACTATTTTCCAAACATTAAAGATAAAATTAATGATCTTCGGTTCAGATGAAAGATCTAACACGTTATTTAGAAAGTTAATTTTTTAGGTTATAAAGGGTAAATTTAAGTGCATCATTAATTTCAGCAATAATTCAATTATTAATAAAACGGAGGCGTATTTACAGCCTTTTGTTTTCTGGTGGTTTCATTACGCAGCACTGACAAATAATAAAATAAAGCGCAAGTTTCAGTTAACCACGCGGTTACATTTTTAATGTGTTAACAACTTTCATGACATAATGCATGAAAAAGTACTACATTAATACAGTAATGAAAATTAAAAAAATTGAAAACGATTAACAAACCACCAAGAAAAAATTAATCAAGAGAGATAAGCGTTCGATGACAACTGACAACGGCGCGCGCATCAGGCCTACATATTCTCGATAACGATAATCGATTTTTAACTTCGTGGCAAGTTTCCGAATTTACTGAACGTAAGCAAAGATGTTAACACATCAAAAATAAAATGATAAGCAGCGCTGATTAACGAGAGATACAAGAAAATACTACAGCAAGCATGCTTTATAATAAAAGTTGATAAAGAAAAACAACTATATACTTAATGCATGAGCCCAGCCTAGAAGTATACAGTAAAACTTCGTTATAACACTCACGCTTATAACGCTATCCCGTTTATATCGCGGATTTCCCATAGTCCCAGTCCCCAGAACCTATTCATCGTGTAAAATGGTACGGATATAACGCTGTTCATTCCCGTCTATTACGCTCAATTCTCAGCAGGTTTCAACAATATTTTCCATTTTCTTGCAGTCTTTATCTTGATTAACTGCAGATAAAATAGCTTTGAAACTTGAACATTTATTCAATTTAACACACTACATTCAGTTCATTGTAGTTTTTACATTCCACCAGTCTTTGCATTTAATTTTGCTGCCAGAAAATTAATTTTGTGAGCTGCAATTGTGTTTTATTCAATTTTTTTTTTGCATACATTTTTTTAAATCGTGGCAAATAAATGTAAGGCATTATCAATCAGTGATAAACAAACCAAAATTGACGATTTTTTGAAATAATTTTTTAATATGTAATTATACTATTTTTCTGAGTTGCACGTTCTTTTTTTTTAATTTCCCGCTTATAACACTATTTTCTTCTGGTCCCTTGAATAGCGTTATAACGAAGTTTTACTGTAATTATATTTTCAATTGGAAAATGATCACCACAGAAAGAGAAAGCGTTACGTCGATATTGCACAGGGTGTAATTCAAGGCAAGCTCTGATCATACCAAAGGGTTATCAGAGGGCAGATGTTATTGATTTAACTATGGCGAAAGGCTAAAAATTTTAATGATCGCGGTCTTTTGTGTTAGCAAAGTTTCTGAGCCATGTTGAGACATACCAGAGCAATGACCCTAGTCTCTGAGCTCAGCACTAGAAATAAATTCATTTTATGGCACATTTTATCATTTACACTTCTCTTCGTAACCGCGTATCAAATGGAAACGAAGCGCTTAAGAAGTCAATGGATACAACTAATAATTATAGATAAAGATGAAGAGATCACCATAAATGGAAAATAGATCATAAATCTAGACTGGCACATTAAACTAATGACCTATAGTATCCTATAAATTGTTTTCTGAACTTATGCAAACCCTACGAAAATAATGTATGCAGTCTGAGATGGTCGCAAGTTCAATGTAAGCTAACCAGAAATGAGAATTTTTTTGGTTTCTATTTGAAAGCAGAAGACTATCTTAAGGTATCGGCTCTTCAATGAGAAACGAATACGAGCTACTCCAATTTTCCTCCGAACTGAAACATACGAGGGGCGGTCAAAAAGTAAGTTTCCCTATGCCGTCAAACCCACCCAACGCAATCAAACTTACTCGAATTGCCAACATGGTGAAGAAGGGGTGTGAAGGAAAGCACATACCAAGTTTCAAGCCGATCTGTCTCGTTTTCATTGTTTGGCATTGGAAAAATGATGAAATTACTGCTTGGTATGGCCGCCAAATACAAACATAACTTCAACATATTTATGATGCAGGGCAGTTTAAGTGCGTCCATTGCATTCGTAGGCATAAGGAACAATGCTTTTCTACTGCCCTTTGTATCATAAGTCACTTTTCAAACCAAAAAAATATTTTTTGAATAACTTCAATTGTGCCTACATTTACCCCATCCAATGTCAATCGGAGCAGAATTTGTTAGAAGTCTCCTCTCCCCCCTTGAATCATTTACACACACTTCCACACGTTCATACTTGGCTCATAACGTTTGGCCATGTCACAGGTGATGATGGCTATCCGTCTGCCCCTCCCCTCTCACCATTACATGTGAATAACAAATCCCCCCGCGCACTTACCATGTGGCGGCCCCACAGGACGGTAATTTCATCGGTTTTTGATTGCTATGCAGCAAAAATTAAACCGATTGACTTGAAACTTGGTACACGCTTTCCTTCAAACCCCCTCTACACCATGTTGGCGGTGTGAGTCAGTTTGATTGCGTTGGGGGGGTTTGAAGGCATAGGGAAACTTACTTTTTGACCGCCCCTCGTACTAAGCGCTAAGAATTTTTCATTTTTCAAGGAGCTTTTTCAGTGAATTCCAAAAATAGCTTCATAAACGACGACTAGTGTTCAGCTACACCAAGCCAGTACAAAGGGGATTTGTGACCATTATTCGAATTAGTTCTTTGTTTTTTTGTAGTTTGGCGTATACCAACGCAAACACGTCCATAAAATTACACACACGTGGTCAACGAGCCACATCTCGACAAAATATTATACAACCGCGTGAAAGGCCAACAAAATTCAATTTTTCTGCCCCCAAATGGGTACCTCGCATAAAAATTTTATACTAAACGAAAGAAAAGAAAGTAGGTGTTAGATAGTGTCTAAATCAAAAATATATACTTCACTATATGCTCTAGGTACTGGCTTCTATTTTCATTTTATAAAAATGTAGGTTACAAGGAAGTGTTCTAATTATTCAAAAAAAAAAAAAAAAAAAAAAAATGCGTTAATTATATGAAAGCTTAGAGCAATTCATTACTGAAAAGTAAAGCAGTGAAGATGACAATGAAGATAGACGAGAGGGCTAGCGAGCCGGTACCAAAAAATTGGGGTGCTTCCCAAAATACGTTTTCGTATATTTTTGGCGGACGTGTGGGATTAGAACATCCGCATTGCAAAGTACAAGTTCGCCACTGGTAGGTAAAAATTATTACGATTCATTTAAAAATTACATTATGTAGAAAGAAAATTTTATAGAAAAAGGAAAATGTTTCTTTTTTCAAAAAGTTTTACGTGAAATAGAAAAATTTCAGAATTTAAACAAAAAAAATCTGAAAGGCCTTTAATATTCAATCCATCCACCTGCTCTCTCAAAGTATTGATTTTAGAAATGCCACTACAAATAAGATAAGTTATTCGTATAATTTTCAGACCGGATAGACATTTAATTTGATCCTTAACCAATAAAGATACAGGATTAATCCATGTAATAATTTTAAAGCAGATTGGTCAAAATATTTTACTTTGCTCAGCGGGGAGAAAATTGTGAAAAGTGCCAAAGGTATAGGCAGCTGAAATAGCGACAACTTTCTAGAAATCATTTAGCCTTATATAAACATATAGCCTCTGCCGAACAAATCTCCATTTTCAGGGTACAGACACAATAACAGGCAATATTCCCCCCATTTATCAATGTCAACGAATTCTAGAAAGTTTCTCTAAAAATCTTTCTTAACAAAGTCCTTTCACATATTCGTACTGAGGTAAAGCATTTCGATGAGATCGCAATAAATGGATAAGCGAAATCGTATTTGGTAATTATCCAGAACCGGTACCGAAAATAATTTTTAATATTAGAATTTACACGCCAATATGGAGGAACCGACGATCGAGCAAGAGTACGCATATAAGCAGAGAAAAGTGTAACTATGCGGACTTCATTTCTTGCATTAGCTTTATGAGATGTCAAGGGGAAACAATTATTATAACCACCGTCTAAATTTGGCTTGTAATTATATAGAACGTTGGACTATATAACACAACAGCCCATTGACTTGGTAAAAGTAGCAAGTTGAAGTTGAAGAAGAAATATACATAGTCGTTTTTAAATAATGAAGCAGCAGTTGATTGGTTATTCTTATTCTCATTCTGAACAATTCAATAATTCCAGCCGTCAAAAGAAATTCACAGAAAATTCGCTCAAACTTTACTCAAATTTGCTGAAAATTTGCTCAAACTTAGCCTAAAATTTGCTCAAATTCCTCGTGGAAAAATACTTTTTTTTATCTTATTAAAAGATCACAAATAGGTCACTGATGGATTATACGAGTACCTATTTTTATGCTTTCATTCGACGAAATATTTTTAATATCATATTTTTATCTTCACAAAGACAATCCTGAACGTGGATTGTATATTCATAGATATATAGACAGAGGATAATTGAATGAAAGTTTCAAAGGTAATTTTCGTGGACGAAAGTTCAATGCGATTAAGACTCACGCGACTCTTTATCACACAATAATTGTGAATCACAATCCATTATACAATAGATACATACCACGTTTCAAGAAAGAATGCGATAAAAATCATACTTCATATCCTATTCGTGGAAATTAACAATTAAAAGCGGCCATTTTTGGAGAGAATAAAAATTATTTATATATTACCGATTCAAGTCCAACCCAAATGGGAAAAGTTCATTTATTTCATAGATTTGGCAAGAATTATAGACTCTTGATACATCATTTTAGTGAGAAGAATCACCGCCATAGTTGAATTAAACCTTTTAATACCTTGGAAACTATAATATAAAAATGCTTCATGAACTCCGAGTCCACAGAGCTATAGGTGTAACTTAATATGGCGGATATTTTTTGGCAACTTAGTAACTCAAATTTTCAAAAAGCAAGTTTTAGACTTAGATCAGCGATATACTCGTAATTTTGAAATATATACGTATAACAATGCCCATTTACTTTCGGATTTGAAAAAAAAATTAGAAACTTATTGTAATTTTTTACAAGTTGAATTTAAGAAAAACTTTTCGCAACTGCACCAGCCATAAAAATATTTTAAGATAAGTATAATAAAACAATATTAGACGATTGATAAGAAAAAATCAATTAATTTCAAAAATAAAATTTTTTCATTCTATTAATAAAATATTATCGACTGCTTCCCATCCGAAAGAAGTTACAGTTTTGTAACAGTTTTATGGAGCTACGAAGGGGCATTTACGAGTATCATGCAATACGAAAAATTAGCACAAAAACAATCATATTATTTGCCAACAAGAGGGCATAAAAATTTTTCACTAAAAATATGAATAAATTAAAAACTCTATTACAGATTTCATCAAAATTTGATTTTCACATTTTATTTTGAAATTTTGAATATTAAGAAAACAACCCCTTCGTGTCACCCTACCAACTTTTCTAGCTATTTTATTTGTCTTATCTCTTCAATGAGATATCAAGAGACAGCAACCGTCTAGAGATAATGAAATTCTCTAAGAATTCATCTTAGCATCTGAATGGATCATTGATTCATTACTACAGCTGCATGGCAACAAAAATATTACCTACTATGAGCAGGCTATTCTGACTGCTTCCTACAATCGAAGTGTTAGTTTCAAGATCGACCATACTCCAATATTACAAATTTCTCAAACAATTGCTGCAATATGTTTAGTAACGAAGCATTATAGTCGAGTTAGATTGCAGGTTAAAAGTATTCGACAAACATCCTAAAATATATAATATGACTCTTCATTTTAGTCCAGACTAATCCATATTCATCATAATTTGTTGATTTGTGCGAGAAAATACTAAAAAATCGGGAAACTCCGACCTACTCAATAGAAATAGTGTTTTCTTTGGGAAAAAAAAACACATCATTAATGGATATATATGTATGTCTTATGGCTTAAGATGAGAATTCCACCTTATCCTTCTCGTCGTCCTCTCTAATAAAGTATAAGATCAGTATAATTATTCTTCACTTTGAATATACCATTGACCTTCACAGAAGCAAAATTTTGCATGAAGCATTACTTAATTTCATTCATAATTATAAATTGCGGAGAAAAGAAAACTTTTCATCAGACTGATGAATTTCTCTAAGCCATTAACAACAAAAAACTCACAATTTTCATGTTGTACAGCAGAAGACATAAAAGTCGATATATAATGTCCAAAATTTAAATCGTGCTTCTTTTTCTGTGAATTGTTCATTTTCATCACAAATTCATCTCAGTGTATTGCACACTTACGACACTACACGGACTGAATAACTCATTTCATTACTCACAATGAGAATTTCACTATAGTTTTCGAAAAACGTTTTCAACAAAACTCGTTCAATCTTGTACATAGATTTACGAAACTGCTTTGATAAACTGAACAAACCGAAAGACCTCAAACGAAACGAGTATAGGTAATCTTAAAGAAGTGATTATTCGATATTATCAAGTAAAAATATACCAACGGGCTAGATAGGAGAAAAATTCATTCAAACCATCGCAATAATTTCCTTTTTCAAAACTTACCCCATTTTTCAAACGTCTAATTAAAAATAAAAATGTTACTTTTTTCACACCTCAAAATTCTGCTAATAGTCAATTTCAAAGGCCAGGGCAAAATACTAATTTAATAAGGCTTCGTTCAAGAATCTCAGACTTTCAGAAAAAAAATCAGTTTTTGACCTTAATCACTACAACAGATAACAATATCACAAACCCCTCTCCTTCCATCATCAAAAACCTGCATTTTTACGTTCTATTTTATAGAGTGCAGAACTGTAGACTAAACACAGGAACTTATCACCACGAAAAAAATCACTCGACAACCAAATTGTGTAACGAGAAAACAGAATATACGTACAATTTATATAAATGTACTTACTCAAAATCAAAACAAATTACTCGAACCAGTTGGAACAGAAAGAATCTATGCTAGTGATATCAAAACACGATAATCACACTACACCTTGGCCAAATTTACAAAAATTTAAAAAAATTCAAAACCAATTTTGTAAGATTTCGATGGAAAAAAGTTTGAAAAAACTCAATTTTTCACTTTCATAAAAAACGAAAACAATGCAAATCGACCAAAATATAGAAACAAGAGATGAGCTTTTAAATTGGATGACAATTGGACTCATGTTAGGGTAAAAATTATAAAATGAAAAATTTGATAAAATAAATTGATCTTTTACCTCGTCTTATACGCGATCATACTTCAATTTTCAAAATATCTCATTTCTTCGACCGTTTTCTTCGTTTTTCGTATGGTCTTTATAGGTTTACTATAACATCATCATCATCATCATCATCACGTCTGTATAAATATATGGGCACACGTTTGCGAACTTTCCCGAAATTATTCGAAATTTCCGTCAATCAACACAAACGGCTTATCTAAACACCAAATAACGTGTACTACCGAGTGCGAGTTTAATGAAAAATAAAAGTGAAGCAGGAAAAAATAATAAAACTTTTTTCCTTTGAATGCTCGATTTGTACACTGATAACGAGAGTATCGTACGTTGATTAAACAGGCATTAATTGGCACAACCGAAGAACTCGAAAATCGTACAGCGAATAATGAACTGCAAATTGAGGCTGATTATGTGTGTACGCGAGAAAGAAGAAGAAGAAGAAGAAGAAAAAAACGTTTAAATCAGAATTTGGAAAACACTGAGCTCTTGTTATATGTGTATGTGTGTGTGTGTGTGTGTCTGCGTGTTCGTCATCACAATACATTAGAAACATAAAAGATGCAAGGTAATCATAACAATAACGAAAATAAGTTATATAAAAAATCGGATAGAACAAAAAAGCTGCACTTTGCGTTTTGGCAGTGGCACTCGGGTACGTCCGTCTTCCAAAAATAAAATCAACCAAGGTTATAAAGGGGTTAATTTTGAACTTTTTTTTTCTCAATCAATACATCGCATCATTTGGTGCAGAGGCAGACCGCTAATGAGACAGCAATTAAAAGTGAGGAAACGGAAACGAAATTTTGTGACGCGACGGAGCTATACGAGGAGACAAAAACATGATGACTTCAATATCGTACCATCTCTCCTCTTCTCACAGCAGGAAATTTTTTGCAAAAGTTATGAATGGTAAACTACACCCTAACTTAATTGGCCAGGTGGATATGACTCGAAATATTCGCAACACACTGGAAGTAGATAATTATGCTCCTCATAGGTAAATTAGTCCCCAAAAAATGAGTTTCTCACTTTACTTCTTCACATAATGGGACTTACTTTTAGTGAAAATCGTGCTAAAGGTGAAAAGATTCATTTTCAACATTTAAAAAAATATATTAATAAAAACAGTTATAGGTACCGGTACCTATTTATTTTTTAAATAAAAGATTTTGAACTAAGTATGAAAGTAAAAACGTTGATTTCATATAAATTTGACCAGCAGGGTCCCAGGCCCCGGGGCCTGTGACCTCTCGGAGGTCTAAAGATTAAGCAAAAATATTTTGCTAGCACAGAATGTCGTAAAGTATACACTATAATTATAAACTTACCTAAATTGAAATGAAAATTCAACTTTTTTGCTAAATTACCTATTAAAGCAAAATTGTTTATCCAGATGGCTATCAGGTAATGGGCCCCAAAACCCATGAAACCTCAATCTGGCGCTATCGCAAAGACAAATAGCCGAGGAAAATTTATCTTAAAAGTTGGGGAAAATGAGAAATTGGTACAAAAAGATTTTATGCCCAGAATGTGTTTGGTGTGGTACAAGGAATCTGTGGTACGAAGAATTCGCTCCAACCCAGTTCTTCCACCCTGGGGAGCTCATAAGGGTTGGAACCTGAAGTTTTCTAGGTATAACTCGCAAACTATGCTAGATATCCATACTGAAGTTTTTTAAAATTTTTTCTGTATCAAATTCCCTATCAATTAAACAAAAACCTCATTAGGTAAACAAAAACCTCATTAGGTGCCACAGAAGTGCAGAAAATGAAGATTGAAGGTTTAATTTCCCCAAATTTTCGAGTTACTGAAAAAAAACACTTGAAAAGCATCATTTTCTAACATTTTAGACTTATTTTCAATCTTACTTTTTACTACACTCTATCGCACCGAATGAGGTATCTAATATTTATGTAATCGATATAAAATTTAAAGCAATATTTAGCATAGTTTTCGAGTTATGGCTGAAAAACATCAACTTTTAACACGTATATGAGCGTCCCAGAAAGGAATAATGGGCGTTCGAGAACGAAACTGTTTACCACATATTTCCTGGACTACCCCAACACATTCCAGTCGTACAATCTTTTATACCAATTTTTGATTTTCTAACACAGTTAGAAGTTAAAATTCAAGTTCGGTTGAAAAAGATTTTGTCATTTAAGAAACGTCTACCATGATCACAAAAAAAAAAAAACATAAAAAAAACTATATCAGATGTACCAGATGTAAGACACAGAAGATAACTCAATTTGGGTTAACTCCAATTATTTTCGTACACTAGTACGTGATACGTGAACATAATCTCAGAGGGTGAATAAACTCGAAAGTGTAAAATATTCAGTACAGAAGAAATTGAAGCCGCAATATATCGACCAGTTACACAATTGCTTTATGCGAAAATTTTGATTCAGGCCAAAGATTTCGATAAAAACCTTCTGAAGGTTACATTTCAAAGAATCCACCTCTCATACTAATCAAACTGAATGCATTAATTAGGACATCAAAATCAAATCATAAAGTTTAATTTCTAGACAAATGCAAAATGTGAAATGCAGCTTAACCCAATCCATTTAGAATCTGTTAAAATTATTGAACTAAAATAGTAGAAATGACTTTAAATTGTAGCCCACGGAGTTTATTTAAATGAAACATAAATTTTTACCCGAGAAATCAACTCAAAATAAATTACAGGCAAATAAAATTTAGAAAAAATAAGTTCAATGAAAGTTTGAATTCAATTTGCCAATAATAAGAGTTTTATAATAAAATTATTGAGCATTCTATTCAATGTAAATAAGAAGAAGAAAAATTATAAGCTCCAACTTCACACGTGCTATATATTCAGTCTACAGTCTGTTCTAATTATTCACAAAATGTCTGAAAAATTAAGGAAAATAATATTCAGGACGATTTTATTTGTTCGTCGATAATAGTTTGACGAATTTTGACGAAATGAATGCGGCATATTGCAATTATGAAGCCCCAAAAATGTAGTGGAATTTCCCATCTTATAAATAGTTTGGAACAGACAATAAGCAGACGAATGTAGATAAATAAAATAAATATTTGAAAATCGAGGACGGATAATTAATATAGCTAACTTGTGGCTAATTTCAAATTTCTATTGATTTAGAATATATTCTAGTACACTTAAGGTTTCATACTTGGTCTCAAAAAATAAAGCGTTCGACTCGATTAACTTTATTTACTAAAAGCAGTAATATAGGAGCTGGTTAGAAGAAGACCTCTAAAAAAATAAGACAACGAACTTTTAGAAAAAAATTGACGCACGTGAAGGTCAAACTAATTTTGCTGATTTTTATTTACAATTCGAATTTAAGTTCCATGTTCTCTTTTGATCGATGTTTGGAAACGCTAACTGTGAAAATGAAACGGTAAGATCTATGAACACTTGAGTGTAAAAAAAAAATTTACATTAGAAAATGCTAAATAAATTTAAAAAGTCAACAGAATTTGTTTTCAAAACATTGTTATGTAGACCAACTTTCCTATATTGATTGCGAGTTTCGAGACTGTTTCGTGGCTATACTCAAAATACAAGAGGGAAAAAACACAAAATATCTGGAATATAATAAAGGATGATATTCGAAAAGTAAGAACGTGCCAACAAAAATTGAATTTTCAGATCTGTTCATGTTTCTTTCTTCTTTTTTTCAGTCAACTTCTAGCTTGATTTTTATCCTTTAAAACCTCTCTACAACATTGAACTTTTATTCGTAATTCAGAAACTCACAATTTCTAACAAAAAAAAAACTTAATAAAATTTCTATCGCTCGAATTTAAGATTATCGCGGTTTGACTGGAGTATACTTTTGTGAGGAGTTGAGCAATATAAAAAATTTACTCGAAACTTTTCTCGCCAAGAAGAAGGATAAAGAACATATTTAACCATAAATTTTTGATAACTGTCATGAATTCTACAACTCAAGAGACACACGAGATATTTCCGTCAAGTTAATGCATATTACAAGGTTGAGATGAGCGAATAAATCGACCATTCCGAAAGTTTCACCTAATATTTTACGAAAGAAAACTATAAAAGGAGACCTACTAACTTGACAATTTACCAGCAAGAACCTAACAATAAATTACAGCCAAGAATTCGGTGCAATGAATTATTTTTTTTGATTCCCATCCAAATATAATAGCTTCACAAAAAATTATACACTTTGTTTGTTAAATCATTGAAATTAGTTTTGATATCATAAGATTTGTTTTCTTCTTATTTTTTTAAAATAAGCGAAGACCAGAAAACATTATTTTTTGTATTTTGTTTTTCTAATGAAACTCGCATCTTTATGAATTAAATCAAATTAAACATAAAAAAACCTGCTAAAAAGTTTAAAAGATAATCGTTCACGTGAGAATCTACAGTTATATTAGAATAAACAAGAGTGTAGGTAGGTGAACGATAATGAAATCATCATAAGGTAAGAAATTCTTATCGAAGAAAAATAAAATTTGAATTTTATTTTCAACGTGATACTGTTCGAATGTGCGAAAAAATGTTCTAAAAATAAGATTTTAAAATATTCACTGAAATAAAATTTTGAAACAGTCGATTCATTTTTCACATAGGTACCGAAATAGTGACTGAAACCTAATTTGCTCATTAAATAAATAAGGTCAATGATCACTGAATCAAATTATGATAAAAATAACGGGAAAAAATTCATATCTTGTCGCTCGAGTAGAAAAAATTTGTTGAAAACAGACAAACAAGTAAAAAATAATGATACTATGTTAAAAACAAGTCGAGACAAAAGATGGGTAAAGTCAATATTTTGATGGAAAAATTCATATTACAGCAAAATTTGGAATTTTACAGTTGAAAACAAAAATTTTGTGAGCGAATGAGTATCGCTATTTTAATAAAAGGGGTTATCTCTTTATAAAGAAGCTTGAAAAACACTAAAGTAAAGATAGCAAATTCATTTTAAAAAACTTTTTCTAGCTGATCATTATCCTTATAGAGAGAAAATTCATTTTCAACAATAAATATCAACGTTTTCGCATTATTTTCGCAAAATTTGCTCAAGACTAAATAAGACTAGTACATTCGTAGGATTGCAAATATCATATTCAGTTATTAAACTCTACTATGAGGTATTCATATTATTACGAACGTTGTCTCCGTATTTTTTCGTCATAAAATGAACAGTAAAAGAAAATCTGTAAATACCATAATCTAATTTTAGTAGCTTGCTAACTAATAAATCTATAATGTAAACGGTTTGATGGTCTCAGAAAAAAACATATTATGCCAAAAAATTGTGAAAACGTTTCAAAAGTCAAACATGATTCAACTGACAACAGCACATGGCATATTTGATATTATATTATTAAAGAACATCGAGGCAGAATAAAATTAAAAAGAGATAGAAAAGGCACACGAAATGAGAAAATTTTGCCAAAACTTTCGCTACCTAAGTAAAAATGGCTATTACTTTCGATCAGTTGAAAAGAATTTGATAATGCACGAAAGATAGGAAATTTTTGGTTATAGAGGAAAGATGATGTTGCTATAAAATATACAAACTCACCATAAAAGGTGCAGAAGAAAGCTATAATTTCAGTACATAATTATAATGACCATATGATTCACTTTCATATCTTCTTCAGTACAGAGTTTATAATTCAAGAGTACCTAGGTATATGCTCAAAATTCATTAAATTTTTACACCGGACAGTCGTGAAGTCGAAGTCAAACCCATGTTTGTAATAGGAACAACATAATATTTTGTAATTTCTCTAGTTTTTACTGGCTTTATTATAAAGAAAAAAGAAATAAAGTTTTCATAGTTATAAGTCTACGTTCATGTCAATCAAGTTGCAGACATGAATATTGAAATTTACCTTCATCTAGTATCGCATCAATGTATTACGGATATAAGAAAACAATCAAGATAGAAATCAAAGACATTCCTCGGGAAAGTGGGTTTCATGAAATATTTGATGATAGCAAATAGCATCATAGCAAAGTTCTTTTCATTGTTTCAGCTTGAGAAGAAGGAGCTTTGAAAGATCATTCAAAATCACTTCAAAGTTCAAATTCAATAAACGAGGAAGTTATTAGAAACCACAACTAGTACCTTAAGGAGAATAAAACGCATCAATGGAGTGGTATTTAGCGTAAAATATTGCTTCAGTATCTATACATTCATACAGAGCTAAAATATTGGGGGTAATTGATATTGGTTTAAAACAGTTGGTATAACCTCCGCTTACCATAGCGAAATCCTGTTGGAAAGGGAGAAATTCAGAACAATAAGAAAATGAAAAACGTATTTTCAAATAATGAATAGCTTATCGCCGAGGTTAGAGGTTAGAGATCTGCGTATATCACCCCACGTGGTAACATTAAACATAATTTAATTTATATTATAGGCAGTTTCTTACCGAATCATGAAACCATTTAACAGTCGGCATAATCGTTCGATCGAATGGATTTTATAATAAATTTACCTGGACAAAAAACAAGAACAGGGTTAGACGTGGTAATGTATACAGGGTATATAGGTACATAATCCTTCGAGAGCACCAATTCAGTAACATACCTGTTTGGTCTCTGGTGGTACATAATTGGCGAAGAAAAATGTTGCTGAAGTATCCATGAGTCACTGATCAGCACTCATCTTCCTGAAAGCTGTTTAGCAACGAGAATGATTGGAAAATAAAAAATACACAACGCGACACAACGTAAGGGAGAAAATGATGTCGAACGCTGAAGAATTCTTGAAACTGAATGCACTTTTCATAAATCATACTTAACTTTCAAAAATTGAGAATAACTGGTAACACTAAAACCGAATTTCGCGTTTAACAAAATTTAATTATTACCACGTTTCGCTGTTTTAATTTTTCGATATTTCTTCGCATGAATTCGTGAAATGGTTCAATTTTCACGTGTAGAAGTTATTTCTGAGTAATAGACGGAAAAGGATGAAATCAGTCATAACTTCAAGAATGAACTTGACTCATACAATAGTCAGTATAACATTTGATCCTGATTATTATTATTTTCAAGAATACACACACACACACACACAGACACACACACACGCGCTGATGATATAACGTCAACACACGATTACGTTGCAATATTACATTTTGACTCGAAATCGAACTTTGATAAAACGACGCCATTTTCCCATCGACGTTATTAGGTAAAATAAAATTTAAAGAGGATGAAAAATGTTGTCGAACAAACGTTCATCTATCTTTACACAAGAAAACGCGAGAATGGAAAAACGTGCAATTGCAATTTGCAAATTGGCTTCTGCTGGAAATAGACCGATGTCGCCAACATGTTCGCAACATTAATCTCGCGATCCGGCTTATTCGTGTTGCATACATGTTAGCGACACCGGTCTATTTCCACCATCACCATCAAATCAGCTGGCAGAAATATGGAAGCATTGTTCTCCAAAATGATACGTTTATATTTAAAAAAACTTTATCGAATTCTAATTACTTGACTTGTATTTTGAATTCTTAGTTTTTCAATAGAAACGATTCTACCAAGATGTAATTATTATTTTATTTTGCAATTGGCACTCCATTATTGGCCATTTTGAGATCCAATAAGTAACATTATGATTAACTTGACGTGTAGTTTTACCTTCATAATATGATCTTTCAAGAAATTGAACGGTAAAATGGTAAAATGCGAATTATTTTATTTGAAATTTACAATATATTATCACAATCTGCACATTCGATTGTTACCTAAAAATGACAACGTCGATTCTCGTAATAATTTAAATAATAATAAAAATGTAACACCGACATTGAAAAAAATCCACTTTTCAAACAGTAAAGGAAAAGGAATCATTTTTTTCGCACGTTTAAGTCAAAGAAAACAATATTAAAATCTATGTAGACGGTATGAATAACTACATAAAAAGTTGACACATCTTCAGCATGGAAGTAAACAAGGTGAAGGTACGAACAATGAATAATATTAAGATTATACAAAAAACAAAAGTTGAATACAAACTCAACCATCAGTCACGACTGTTCACTGCTCAGGAAATGTTTCATAAATAAAATTTTTTACACACGAAAGTCATACATAAGCCAATAGTACTCATCGTCCTAATAATAATTTCACAAATTCTTTGATCGTTTTCTGGCGATAGCATCCTCCACAGCTTTCAACTGCTTCAGTAATTCATCTCGTCTCGACGGTGGTCCTTTTTTCGGATTCATTTTGGCCGACTGAAAAACAGAAAAAAAAGCGGGTCAAGGATTTTTTCCTTTTTCATTCGTTACCTCGTATTTTCATAAAAATAAATCGTCCAGCCGAAAATTGGGATTTTTAAACATTTACAAAAAAAGGATTTTCTTCCGTTTTCGTTTTTTCAGGTTTTAGAAAATCCATTGTTCATCATCACTGATTCAAAAATGTGCATTAACAGTTGATAGAAGAATAAAATTGTTGAAAATTAGTTTTTCCATAATAACAATAGCTTTTTGAAGCTCATACCTATGATGAGAAAAAAAATTCATGGCACGGTTTAAGGACCAATTATTTTCGAAATTCATTTGGTTAATTCACTCGACAGTATACCACCTTTCAGCTGTAAAATTACAACTGCTCCCACTAAATCATACTAGTAAAATTTCCCCTCCACTTTTCTACTAAGAACAACTTGAAATTCAGCTGATGGACAGATAAAAATTTTACAATTATTATGTTCATGATGAAAAATGTTTACAGCGTTACAACCCTCACAGAACGCTCGAAAATGGTAAATAAAAACTGAGAAAAAAAAGCTCAAGGCAGCTATCAACTGAACAGACACGATTCCTACCTTTTTGGCCGGAGAAGCACGATCCGAATCGGAACCGGAGTCCGATGATTCTGCCACACGTTTCTTGCCAGCAAGAGTTTGACGTTCTGGAGAAAACAAAACTGACATGAAAATATGCGCATGGGTATGACATGCATATCGATAGATCATGACGTCATTATACGCTCAAGTATTTACCTTTACGATTATCTGAATTTTCAGCAATGCGTTTATTGGAACCACCAGATCCTTTCAAGGTTAATTTTATTTGCTGCTTTTGACCAGAGAGCTAAAAAAGACAATTATGTTCGTAAAGGATGGTGAATTAAAGAAAGAAAGAAAGAAAGAAAGAAAACAGTAATCTGATTTTTTCACTTTTTGGCTGTAAAAATGACGTACTTTTAAGGCGTCCATAGCTTTTGCTTTCACCGTCTGCGAGACAGAGATACGTTCGTCTGGAACGTTTCGCTTAGGGGCACGAACTACAACCATATTAGCTATGTTAGATAAATGAAAATAAACGTACAATATTACTGGGTAAAAATAGATATTCATGTGGATTTTTACACCTATGGCAAAATTTAAAGAACTCTCCGACAAAGTTGGTTCTCTTTAATCATATTCCAAAGCAAGTTTTACCAGAAGCAAATGCCGTTGGAACGAGCGAAAAAATATGCTCGTTTTGAACTTGAAATTTTAGAAAAACTATTGAAAATCGCCAACAGAATAAAACTTACTGGGAGGAGTTCTGCTGCTTTTACTCGATGACGACGAGGAGGCACTCGAATCCGATGATTCGCTAGACGAATCACTAGAACTGGAGGCGGACGACGATTTTGATGATCTCGAGGAGGATCGGGCTGAACGCATTGCAGCTGTGAGCGCTGCTTTGCTATGCGCAAGCAATCGATCTGGTAAACCACTTTTCGGCCTGTATCGACAAATAACAAATCATTTAATGATAAAGTCAAGAGCTCATAGGTGATCAACGAATATGCTACAGGTTTCCCACACCAGTCAAAAGAATTGGTGATAAAGGAGGATCAATATAGTCATCATATAAACTATAAGAATGAGTCGATTGAAAAGTTCACTAATTTGACTAGTGTCCCATTCAATTTGAGCATATTAAATATATTCACGATCAGAAGGAAATTTCACATTTTGCTGTAAGACTGAGAACTTTCAAGATCGTAAATGAGGACTCACTTCGTAGGTGAGGTTGTCGTAGCATTACTCGGTGAGTGGGGTCGAGGTTTTACTTTGGGACTGGGAGGTGGCGGATTCATGAGCATCGCGCGTTCCGTGGCCGCGCGTCTTTCCATTGCCAATGAAGGAGATATAGCCTTCGAATCTACAATTCGAAAAAAAGAAAATGAAAGGGCGTATATCTCAAGGAGCCTTATAACAAGCACACCACTTCTAAACTGTCTTCGAAGCGCTTACTTTTCTTTACTGGAGCCACTGGTGGTCGAGATGATGGCGACAATTTGAACTGCATTGGTTTTCTACGGTTCAATGCCTGAGAAGGCGAACGTGAAGACGAATGCGAGCCAGATGAATGCGCCTTCGATCTGGACCTCGATGGATGTGATCTTGAGCTAAGGGAACTTCTACTTGAACTACGACTACTTTCACTGCGAGAAAAAAAGTCAGTCAAATATTACCGTCTTCTATTTACCACAGGGATCGAAAAATTTTTGGCATCCAATCTATAAATAAACAATCTCTCAAAAAAATAAGATGCGTCACATTTTTAAACTAATTTAAACGTTTCACATATACTTTTATGGATCGTATTAACACTACTCAAGAGTCAAAAACTTCAGAACCGACTGAAAGAAACATGCTACAAATTGAGGGACAGAGTGGAGAAAAAGCACGACAAGAGAGATTATGTTTCGAGAAAGATGCGCTCGAATTGTCATTTTCTAATAACTTTTAATACAGGTACGACAGATACGAAAATGAAATTTTAGAAAATTACAGACACAAACTTCAGCTATTCACTGGAAAAGTAATTTTAATTCCGAAATCAAAGGTAAAACCTTCGCACAAGCAATCAAAAGAAACTTCATTACCTAGAAGAAGAATACGACGAGCCAGAAGAGTATGTATTCTTCCTGCGTCTTCGTCTACCGGAACCTGGCGATCTGGAACGCATCCACGGATCAGCCCATTCATCATCACGAGTACGTTCGACGAGCGGAGAACCTTCTCTACGATTACGATACCTTGCCGGACTGAATACACGAAAAAAATTCACCTCAATAAGACGATAAATGGCTTCTTTGCCACTCGAATTAACTTCACACGACGATTTTACCTTTCATCTTTGTACGGTTTATCGTTTTTCTGCACAATTACTTCACGACCGGAGCCTGGATATGGCTTATGTTTTAGTTTGCGGTCGTAGAAATCGGGAAGGTGCGCTGGAGGTCCAGCTACACCACCAGCTCGAGGTGGATAATATGAATTCGGATGCATATAACGTCTGCCGGCAGCAGCAGCTGAGTAAAAATCGGGTCCGTACGGTGGAAGCGGCGCTCGTAGGCCATAGTCGTCGTACGGTCGATGCGGCCAGTACTCGGGCCTTGAAAGTCCATGTCCATGATGGAGCGGAGGATAGAAGCCGAGAGGCGGAACGTCTGGACCACCGTGTGGCACGGGCGGCGGTAAATCACTGCCAAACGGATCACCTCGGTGAGATTTTGATTCGGCTTCCATTTTCCTACGGACAAGATAGACATACTTTCTTTTAAAAACACTAAAACAAAATTACACTGACACTAACAAACAGCGAACAAGAGTCCTTGAAAGATTTTTAATGCTAAGATTTAGAATAATACTTATATTCAATTCAAATTCATAAGACAGATTTTTCGTAAGTGCAAACGAACTTCATTATTATTTTCATACCGAGATAGCTGAAAACTGATTTTAGTACCCTAACGTCTCCCAGTCTTTCAACTAAAACATAGTAAGATCCTTTAAGCTACGAATAGAAGTTGTAAGTAACAAACATGAACAGATTTTGAATATTTAATCAAGTAATCGTGTCTTTGTAGGACGACGTAATTAGAAAAATTTTTTCGAAAAATATTTCATCAATTTCTAAAGACTGAGGACAAAATAAAAAACAAACCAAAATAGAACCATGTCAAGTTGGGAGGGTAGGAACACGAAGTTGCTTATCCGAAAAACCACGATAGGTTCCTGTTATTCAATCACAAATGATTTTCTTTCATTATCAAATCCTTTCAAGATTCGTAGGGAAAGAAACCTAATAATGATCTGGAAGAACCGAAAACCGAAAGCTCTTCATACCAAAACTCTAAATAGATACTCACCATTTTTCAGCTAAATCAGGGCTTTTTACCGGACTACCAGAATGTCGAGAGTAGTAATCATTTTCTTTATCAATTTCGTCTTGGTTCAACGTCAGGTTCATTTTCTTATCTTCGAAATCCACTTCCGTTTCTTTCCTTTTTGAAGATTTGCGTATCATCTAAAAAAAAAACAAAGAAAGAAAGAAAATAAACAAATATTAGTATCGTAAAAATTATGGAGCTCGGTAAGTAATAAAGATTATTCATCCCACGATTTTATTTTTAAATGAATAGTTGAAAACGAATCGAGTGTTTCAAATATTTTTTAGAAAACCTGAAAATTGAAAATAGTAAGACATGGAGCGCAACTTACGACTAATACGAAAACAATTCCTCCTTTTAAATAAAAACTTTTCTCCTTGAGGGAAACACAACAGTGATTAGAAAACCAAACCACAATTAAATCATTCGTTTTACGTATTTTATGAAGGATAGAAATGAGAAAAAATATAAATAACAGTGTTCATCGTTTTCCACATGAGTGTGTATTTGTAACATCAATAAAATAATCAACAATCTAACCTCTTTGGCTTGTCTTAATCCACGTTCCCAAGCAGATTCACCAGCAGGTGGATCCTCTTTGCGAACAGCTCCTGGTGGAGGTAACTGCGAGACAATAAATAAAAAAATTAGCTTTTATTACTTAGACCTACATACAAGCAAATTTAATCTCAATTCTGAAAGTATGGACTTACGGATATCGTGTTCAGGAAATAATTTGTCAATTAAATATTATTACTTTTTAAAGAAAAATTTTTCGATACGAACGTTTTCACTTTTTCAAAACTTACATTAACGAACTTACGACAGAGGGTACTTGCTTCGTTTCATTTTTGTTTTTACAGAAAAAAAAAAAAACACTGTTTCGTACTACTTTTGATTAACAAACGTAACATTTGAACAGCAAAAGGACTCACACGAAACACGTTACAAAGCGGTTTACGAGAAAATAAGACTCGTTTCATTTCATGCACCTATTTTGATCTGAAATTCAAAAACCATACCCCTCGTTCGCCAGGTAAATGCGGATGAGCCATGTGCGGTAAAAACATCGGATACACCATGGGACCAGACGCATTTGGAGGAGGTGGACCGCCGGGCGTTACAATCGGTCTGACTGTTTCGAACATTGAATAATTTCCTTTATCCATAACGCCGGGATGAATAAATCTGCGAGCACATAGAAACTTATACGTGAGACTATCATTTTAAGATAATATAATAACTTCTGAGAGCTCGATATAAACGGCAGATAAAAAATTCATTGAAAAGTAATAATTTCTGTGCCCTACCGTTATAGTAAAAGTCATATGAACTTTGGTAACATTAATGTTGTCCAGAGAGCTCCCAAAGAAATAATTAAGAGAATCAAAAGTTTCATAAAAACTAACCTGCAGTTTGTGCCCCAAGTACAGTGTCCTCTGGAGAAGAATCGACAAACCGGTCTTTCAGTTTCCTCGGTTTTTGCGTCGTTGTCGTCAGTCAGTTCTCCTTCTTCCAGATCGGACTGTTCTTTTTCTGGTTTCATTTCTTCCCTCTCTTCGACCACTATCTTCTTACTCTCCGGCTTGGGAGAGCATTCTCCTTCTTCAGCTTCAAAGTCTAGTTGCTCTTCCGTCTCCACATGTAGAGATACGGCATCTTCGTGCTTATCCTCAAGTACTTCAGTTAGTGGAGCTAGTTCTGGCTCTTCAACTGGTTCCTCGATCTAAATAAGCGAAAAATAAAATAATTTAACGAAGCAGAGAGTTTCATCTCCTTTCCAAACATGTTAACATCTTGGTTTTCCATACAAGCGTCGATTTTACAACTCTTGAGATCGATTGCCACCAAAACATTGAATCAATAGCATAAAATTCTAGCGCAGCGACCCCCGTTAGAAAAGCAAGTTTTCGATTGACAGTACAGGCGTGTCATGAACCACATAAATTCTATGTTTTAGGATTCTGTAAAAGGGACAGGGACAGTTTGCCCGATTTTTTGAAAGCCTGCTAAAAATGGTATGAAAAAAAATAAGATATTATACTTAATTTAATTTAATAGAGAACCCAGTATAAAAGGCGAAATCTAATTGAAATGATGTTTTCTGCGAACATGTAATATGGTTTACCCAAATGAGAAGACTACGTTATGTTTTTCTTCAACCGCTTCTCCGAATTCTTGTGACGTCATATAGTTCTCAAATGATTCTTACTACAGTGTACCTCCTTAGTCTCTGTAACTGCACCACACAAATAGCGAATCGTAAAGAATGATTACCTTTTCTTCCTCTCTAGCCGGTTCTGCATCCCCAAAGCTGTCATTACTCTCGATATCGGACACGTCGGACAGGTCGTCGGCGAAATCGATAATTCCTTTTTTGTTCTCGTCAGCCTCATCGGTTTCTCTCCCAATATCCACCGTCTTCGGCACACGGTCATCGAACTCGTCGTCCATCTTATTCGACTCGATATGCTCGAATTGTGTCGGACTGACGCTGTCCAGCGACGATCCCACGTTGCTGCGATCCGAGCACACGCTGGTCGACCGCCTGGCCGGTGACTTAGGAGGATACGCGTCCCCGTTCACGCTGCCAAAATGCTCGCCCTCGTCGCTGTCCACTGGGTACCGATTCGTTGCCCTCTTTTTCAGCTGGCGGTCCTCCATCTGGTGATCCTCGAGCTCGTCATACTGGTGCCTGCTGCCCTCTTCGTACCGGTGTCTGCTACTGTCGAAATCGTTGAACCTGCTACCGTCGAAATCGTTGAACCTGTGGTCCATCTCTTCGCCCACTACAGACTCACCAGCATCCGGCTTACTCACGTCCGGACTGGCCGGCGCTTCCGGCGAGTTCGGTGCCGACTTCTCCATCTCCGATTCGCTGCTGCCCCAAGCGCCGTTCTCCGGCGACACGGGCGCCATCGGCGAATGCGGAGCAGCCACGTTGTTCGGCGGTCTCGGCGACCTCTCACGCTCCGAATCGTCGTCCACCGGCTGGTTGTCGGGCGACGAGTCCGGTGACTGGCTGCGCTTGGTAACTTCGTCATCATCGTCATCCGCATCGGAAGACGACTTGGCTGGCGAAATGGGAGCCCGCCGGGCCGCATCCGGCGACGAATCGCCGTCATCGTTGTCCTCGTCTCCACCTTCGGCATCGTTCACGTCGGGCGTCGTATCACCATCCGAATCGTCGACAGGCGAACTCTGCTTGCGCGGCTCCGTCTCGAGACGGTCGACGTTCCCGTTACGCGCTTCGGGCGATGAATTGCCGCCATCATCGGACGCGCCGTCCGAGTGGCGCTTCGTCTCGGGCGACGATTCGCGCTCCGAACTGCTATCGGCACGGGTGGCTGCGACAGCGGCGCGTTTTTTAGGCGGCGGCGCCGGAGGAGACTTCGCGCCATTCCGCTCGCCAGCGTCCTCATCCGCTTCGTCATCGCTGGAGCTTCGCTCGTCGGAGTTGCGGCCGGGCGACGCTGAGGAGGATCGCGATCCGCCCGACTGGTTGCTGGTCGACGAACGATTAGGCGACTGTTCGCTGTCACCGTCTCCTTCCACCGATACGTCCGAGTCCATGATGCGGATGGTCTACGGCAAACAAAAAAATACCGCATTCATTATGGGCAACAAATGGGGTTGAAATCGGTAAATCTGATAAGATTATCTGAACACACAATAAAAGTGGTCTCGATCGAACATGAACATCGAAATTGGAAGGGTTATGTGGAAATGAAAAGCTAATAAGAGAAAAAAAATCAAAGGTAACATCGAGTCCTCATCTAAATGGGCTAAACCAACACACATTTAACATTTAACAGTAATTCTCGATCATTAGATCTCTTTCAAAAATTGAATAGAGTTCAACACATTTCTTAAGCAATGATCACGGGTCAAATAATTCAGGTAATACGTGAAATGCCTAATTAGAGTCAGGAAATTGATAGAATAATCAGAAGCTCTTTTACAACTCGAATGCGCTCATTCCTTTGACAACAACAACGCTGTCGCAGCGCCAGCATCATTTTCTTTCATATTTAAGTAACTTTAAAAGCTTACAATCTTACGCACTTTATTTACATAGGCAGTTGTTTTTGCTCATAATTAGATGTAATTATACTGACCATAACAAGAGATATGTATTTGCCATATTTTATTAACGAGCATCAGGTTATTTAGGATTTTTTTTTCATCAAATCGTTATCTGGTCATCAAAAAGTAATAAAGAGATTAAAAAATTTTTTTCAAAGAGGAGATGGAGAGTGGATTTAAATTTAGAGCTAAGATGTGAAATATTCCATCAATTTAGTCAGTATATTGATTCAAGTCTTCAAGGGGAAGTTTGATGCATAGATGCACAAATGCTTGTCTTTGAGAGCATGATTATTAGTCAACTCTCCGAACAGAACAGTACGTAGAACCATTTCCCAAAACCAGAGTGAGAGAACTGGTAAGGTTATTCATTTTTAGAAGAAAATTATATTTCGCCATTGTTGTAGTTGCAGACAAAACTTATGATGCCGAAATTTGAATTTTTCGGTCTTAATTTTTCTCAAGGTCAGCAGAATTTGATGAAGGATAATTATTATTAGTGAGAATGATTATTTATCAATTTTGACGATTTTTCGCTTCGGAATAAATACAAACGTGATCTTAAGCTTCAGGACTGCAAAAGCATATACCAAAAATACTCTTCTAAATTTAAAAAATTCTATAAAAACTTTTTTTCTTCAACTACTCGTACATCTTATTCCACTTATTACGAGTATAATGAACTTGAACACTAAATTTTACCTATTATAACATAATGTACTTGACCTAAATACTTCAAAAATACTTCCGTGAATTTGCAATAGCCGCATATTGAAAATTCTCTCAAAATATTTCGCAATTTTTCCTTTCCGTAGCCTGGAAAATGAAATTTTCCTCAGCACCTACTTCAAAGTAAGAAGAAAGCATGGACTGGAATAATTTCGGGTTAAAAGAACATTTTCGCATCAGTAAACATTCCTTAAAAAGTTGGCAAAGTAATCAATACGCTGTCATTTGAAAATTAACCTAAACAACTAAACTGATACAATGACAGCCATCAAAATTCGAATTATAATTTATTTCAAGGTTGCTACGAAATTATAGTGTGATTTTTAGTGTCATTTCAATCTTAAAGAGCCAACTTGAAATTCCAATTTTAGGTGAAAATCAATGTCAAACAATTTAGGTTATACATAATTCGTAACATTTAAAAAAAGAAAAAAATCGAAACAAGCTACAGGTAGATGACTGGTCGACTTCAACTGGTGGGAAGAAAGACTCGTATAGCTGCTACTTGAAAACGCCAGGAAAAATGCAGGATGATCGTTTTCTCACTAGTTTATGAAGATAAGTTTTTAAATCACTAAAGCAGGGACGCGATATTAGTAATAAAATGAAAAATTATACTCCTACTAATCTATATGCTCAAAATGCAGCTTGATTTAAATGACGAGTAATACTGTATAAAATAATGAAACTTGATGACGTGACAGAGAAAATATACTTTACTTTGATCGAGACCACTTGCTGAAAATGCTATTTAAGATTTCCAATGAGAATAAAATTACAGCTCAACTTTTGAATGAATCAAGAACTTTTTTCAGGACTGAAGTTCATAATTTGATATTTTTAAGTAACAAAAAGTAGTTCTTCATTCATATACAGCCTCAAGAATGTGACAGGTGTCTCTCGGTAAAGAGAATATCGAATGAAGCTCAGAGCACACATGACTTTCATTTGGTAGAAGTTGGGAAAATCGAACAGCATTAATGAGAATCCTTTATCGGTGCATGAAAATAAGGATTTAACCTAAGTTACAAAATGAAATAATCTTCAAAGTTCAGTTGAGGAGTTTGTATTTTTTGTTAGGAGAGATGTAATAAACTTTCGACTTCCATAATATACAAAATTTTGAATGAGTTGTTGCAATATTTCCCAAGAACTGTACAAGAGAAACACATTCATCAGAATCCTGTTAAGTTGCCTTATTAGAAATTATCGTCAACAAGTTTCTCAAAGAATGAAAAACCTGGAACAACAATCCAGAGGGAACTATGGTCAGATATTTTACTCAGTTAGAGAGATTCAATATGATAACCCTAATCATTATGAAGTTTTCGGGTTTATGAACGGAGTAAATGCTGATTTAGAGACATCCACACACAATACTAGCGACCTAATTCGCGTAAACGCATCAGCTAAAATGAAAGCGCGATATTCATCTGCACGTACAACAAAAAGGGATCTGAAGTTTTGGAACTCTTACCTTGGTACCGGAAGAAATTGTTTATAACGATTAGTAAATCCGATATCGAAATCGCACTTATAGAAGTTACATTCACGCAAGTTAACCTTATACATTTTAAACATTTTAAAACAAACATTAATAATACTGAACTGATTAAAACACAATTTTAAGGTACCAAAACGAGAAAAAAAAAGCAATTTTACACACAACGCAAGTTATGATGAATAGATGCCTGAAAAATAAAAGAATATCTGACATGATTAAAAATATTATGTATTCGTAATTGTAAATTAAGAACTAGAAATGCGAAAGGAAACGTAGTACTAGGAGAGCGTCGTGACAATTTCAATATTAGTATCATGTAAGTAATAATTCGTTTTAGAGACTTACTTTTTAATTTAGTTCGATAAATCAGGTCGCACAGTTGAAGAGTGAAGTTTTCAACACCAGAAGCACGAGCAATAAATGTGGGTTATAATTATAAACATGAGTTTAGACTAACTTACTGTAATGACAAAAAACACAAAATTTGAAATAGAACGAAAGAACGTATAAAGACCAATAATTAAATTAATAGTTTTCAATACAATGAAGAACAGACATTTTAGTTTCCACTCTCCACTTTCCAAATCCAATTCCAATTTTTTCGTTCAAGTTTTTGGCTTAAAAAGAGTCATTTCATTTTCCACAGTTAATATCTTGCAGACAGAAATACATCTATTTCTCGTGATTTCACAGACAAATAATTTTCGAATCATCAATTTTTCCTCACTAGGAGTGCTATCTATACTCGACATTGCTATTCAAGAATTATTTGAATCTGGTTTCTGTGTGAAAAGTCAATGAGAAATTTTTCTGATTTCGAGATAAGCTACTACTACGAACAGCCCCGACGAATTCTGACTGAGTATTTTGAATTCCTATTTGTATTTTATAATTTTTCGTGTTGCTAGTTTTAGTTAATTCGCGAATATGGCTACTAAAAGAGTTGTAAAAGCTACGGTCGATTGGACAGAACTCGCAAAACGTGTACCTACTCATCAGAAATCAAATCTTCTAGCTTTCAAGTCTAAATCCGATGCGTACTCTAGGAAGTAAGTATTAGGTCACTCGAAGGTGATTTGTTGAAATCACTGTAATTTGTTAGTGATTAATCAATCATTCATGATTTAGGGTTTCTGTGTATCCAGAAGAACCACCCAAGATTGATTGGTCTTATTACAAAGCTAATGCAGCGAACAAAGCTGTGGTTGAACAACTTGAGAAACAGTACAATTCTTTGAAAATTCCTTATCCATCTGATGGTGGTGCTGTATCGAAAATTGAACAAGAAGAGAAGTTATTTGTGAGTATCATGATTTATAAGAACTGTTTATTTTTACTCTTTTACAACTATTGTTATTATTTTATACGAACAATGTACGAAATTATGGATCGATCGAGTAATGCCTACATACAGACTCTTCCAGAAGACAGTATTATTCGAGTATTAAAATAATTCATTGAAAATTCTCATCTCACTTTATGACTATACGATATGAGGTTTTTCATTCTAAGCTTACCGATTATATTCCTATTCCAGGCTGAACAATTGAAAGTATTTGTAGCTGCATCTAACGAGCGTATCCAGCAGTTCGAAACCGAATTGGTTGCTATTAAAAATACTAAACCATATGATCAGATGACTGAAGAAGAATGGGCCTTTGCGCATCCAGAGTGGGCTCTTGATTGTCTAAATAATCCAAGTTTCGCTCCTCATACTCCAGAGGCACAACTTGATGCGGAGGATCTTGCATTTTACCGTGGTAACGGCTTCATCGTCTATCCCGGACCTGACAAGTTTTTAGAGAAGAGAAAATAAGATTTACTACCATTTGCATTGTCGATAAGAATACTTCAATTGAAGTTGGTCTAGTTCAATTGGCTTAGCATGTATCCATCAGAATTAATACATTCGTAGATATTCTGGTAACGGTTCGACTTTATCTGTTTAAACTTTGTTAATGTAACGTGATTGATATTATATCACATGCCTTATAAAATTAAATTACTATCTCACGTTCGATTTTATTTTCTTCCTTTTCGGTTAGATGCATATAAGCTTTGTTCGCACCCTACCAGCCCTGGTAATAATGAGACAGTACTGTGTGAAATGTCATGTGCCCGAAAACTGTTCAGACACCAATGGATTCAGCGCAGTGATCCTAGATGATTTTTTCTTAAATTACTACAATTCTCAATTTTTACGTAGTTTTGGAGATCAAAATTCACTACTTTTCCCTACATAAAATTTTTTCTCACTGAAAATACTCCTATTTTCATTCAAAATGCTCTTATTGCGCTCTAGAGAGTTTGAAAATGCTACTTTATGACTTGAAAAATCCACCCTGAAACACCTAAAGTAGAAAAAAAAAAATTTTGGAGAAAAAATTTCAAACTGTAAACTCGTAAAAAAGTCCTACTGTTACCTTGGTTTTTGTTCCCGAATATAGGTGAATTACTATGTGAGCTTCAGAATTGAAATCGTGTGTATTCTTTGAATTTAGCTGATTTAGCTCAATTTTCCCTGCAAAATGATACCTGTATTGTAAAGGGCGGATTTGTTTAAGTCATGAAATAGCATTTACACACTCTGTAGAGCGCAATAAAAGCATTTTGAATAAAAATGAGATTACTTTCTATGAGGAAAAATTTTTTGGGAGCGGAGCGAGCAAAAAATTTTTGGTGGTGAAAAGTTGTCAATTTTGATTTCCAAAAATAGGTACAAACTGAGAATTGTCGTAATTTTAGAAAAAATCATCTGGGAACACTGACTAGTCGTTGCTCGCCACTCGCCAGTCGCTACTCCGGTACTCGGCACTCGCTACCTCTTCGTCGTCATCCACTGTGAATTCTATAGACCGAGGTTGAAAACATGTTGGCAACACAAATTTCCCGATCGCGAGATTGATGTTGCGAACATGTTGACAAGATCGGTTTATTTCCAGCAAGAAACTGTCAACATCAGTCAACAGATTGTTGCCTCGTTATCGGTGTCGTGGTCCGCCTTTTTCATTGTTAAGTGCTCTCTTCTGTGTTTTATAAAATTAAGTTAATTTTCCTCCTCAAGTGGTCAGTTTTTTCGATTTTCGTTGCCTTTCGTCACGTTTCTCTTCAGATTTTCAATTTCACTCTTCGGTTATCGGTAAAGATTTTTGAAATTTCCTTTCGGCCGGTTGTTAAGCGAGGGAACTAGCTGAAGTGAGTGAATCTTTCGGGAACACGTGCAATCCTCAATTTGTTGGTGTGCTATTGTCAATTTCGTCCAAATTTATTGTGTTTTTTAGTAATTTGTTCATTCATTAGTCAGTTCGGTTTTTAATTACTTTTGTGTTCATTCAAATTTTATCTCGTAAGTTGGAATGACTGGTGTAACAGCTGAGAAGACACCTTTGGTTTTGGTTCATCCACTACTGCCCAATGAATTCAAGTCCTATTGCTAGTGCTAATGCTACGTCCTTGCGCCGAAAAGGTAAGTTTCATTAATTCTCCTGCTCATGTTGCTGTTTTCATAAAAATACCGATGCCAAGAACCAGCCGATACAAGTCTGAATTCAGCGGTGAAGCTATTTGATTTTCGATGTAGTAAACTTCACACTTCCAACTGTGAACTAATTTTTCAGAATAAACTACTCAGTACTCATATTCTTCGAATGATATGGAAGTCATGAGCACCTACAAGGAAGAAACTGAGTGCATTTTGATAACTTTGATGCGAATATCGCAAAACGTAATACTCGTACCTAGATATTTGGACTTGTATCGCTAGTTCGTATCGCCAGTTCTCATGTTCGTAATTATATTTTCATCAGAAGTTGGCTGTGCTTGTGTAAAGTTTGACTATAATCTAGATCACCCTGCTAGATTATCTAAGAGATCACCTAAGCAAACTCATTTTCCCTTAAGGAAAACTCATTAGCACTAACAAAAGATGAATACTTCTAGAAATTTTAGAAAAGAGTAGCGACATGATTCTCGAAAGTTTTTGTTGATATGAAAGAATCCTCAGAATTAGCATTATACCAATTCTTTACTGCTTATTTTATTTCTCCTGATGAAAAAAAGTTCACAACTTTGGATTTCATCATCCGATCGAAATCGATATCTTACATTTTTTCATTTAAGGTAAGAGTACGTAATTTCTTGTTTCGTGTTCTTTGAATCTTGTTTATTCGGAATCTGATGGATGGAAGCAAATGTTATCTCGTAGTTGTGGGGCGTTTTAAAACTGATAAAGGAACTTCCAGAATTGTCCGACGCTACTCTCAATATATTCAACAAACTACTTGACGCCATATTTCGTTCATCTGAAATAAGCTTGTTCAAATTTTCCAGCTGTGGGTAACGTTCAAAATTAGAATGTAATGGCTTACATGCAAAAAAAATCTTCCGACTTCGTGAGATTTTTCTGTGGAGTGAGTGAAAGACTAGCACACAAATGCAAATTAAAAACATTAGCTTGATCGGATCATTAGAGATGGCTGTATGGAAGAAAAATTGTTTCGAACTTAGCTCAAAATTTAGGATTCTCTGAAAATCAAAATTGAATGCTTTTCTTCAAGAAGGGTGTATCAAAAAAAAAAGTCCGTTTTGAGAAAAATGCATTTGAAATATTCAATTGATAATACTCGTAACCTTTTTTACAATGACTTAGAGACAAGCGGTTTTGTGTGTTTGATTGCTACATTCCTCGTCTATAAGAATTGCTATTGAGTCAAGGAAATTACTTAGCAAGGGTAAAAATAATATTTTGCAGAAGGAGTGCCTAGATGCGCCCTTCTTGAAGAAAACTACTTTTTTCTCACTTTTAAGGCTAGTAATTTATAGAATGTGGAAGTTAATTATGCCAAATATATGAAAAATGTAATACTGCTAGATGCAACATGGTAGTAGCATAATAGAATAATTTTTTTGAATTTCCTCAAGAAGGGCGTATCTCGAGATACGCTCTTCTTGAAGAAAAGCGCTCAATTTTTCTAGCGTAATCTCTAACAATGTTTATCAAGCTGATTTTTTTCATCTTCATCTGTATGATACTGAAAAAATTCTTCAAAGTTGGAAATCTTTTATTTGCATTATATGCCGGTATACATAAAAAAATTTTTATTTTACCTTCACTTGAAAAATTTGAAAAGGCTTATGTATTTCAAATGAACGAAATATGGCGTTGAGGTATTTGTGTGAGGACTTGAAAAGATGGTTTCTTTGGGATAGCGTTGGACAACTTTGGTGGCTCCCTTGTTGTGGAATACTGTCAAAAAGAGTAGAAAAAAATCGAGCTCAGAGTCCAAGAGAAGAGTACATAAAATTATTAATTGAAAAAAATACTTTTCCATGCATATTTTTTGGTATTAAGAGCAATCGTAGTGCAATTTCACAACTTATTCAAAAACCGCCACAAAATATTTTAGTGAAAAATATAAAACCCCTTTATAGCTGACGTCTGCAACTGGTCAGACACTAACGTAGGAAATATTGCATAACATTTTAAGAACCAGTGAATAAATCAAGGTTTTTTTTTTCAAAACTCGAGAATTTCGTTTTTCTGTGTTGATATTTATGATTTGATTTATACTCGTACCTATATTATGTAAATTACAGTGTTCGTTATTTGGTGAGAATTTTTTTCTGCAGTTTTCGCTCTTCATCCCCCTCAAATGATTCCATTTCATGAAAAATTCCCCTCAAGTTCTACCCCCTCACTAAAAGGAGGGTGGTGCCTCAAAGCCCCTTTGTTGAAATTTATGGAAAAATTGGACTTATTTAACTGATGTTGTGATGAGGGGTTGGGGCAGGGGAATACTTTCTATAAAAGATCGTATAGTTTTTGATTATCGAGTTGAGCGAAAATATTCTAATAATCTGATATCTCTCTATCACTAAATTTGGGCCTGGGTCACTCTGGCTTTCAGACCCAATTTTAAAAACGAGCTTAAAAAATCAGAAATATCGAGTCACAAAATGAACCGCCATATTTGGCCACACTTATGAAAACGATTTTTTTTTTCAATTAATTCTTTTTACTAGACGTTTTGTCAAAATTTTGTGTCCGTGTGTGTCCAATGTTATCATATGATGACGTCATCATATATATAAGCTTGATTATGCCATCAAGCATAATGTAAGCTTGATGACGTCATCATCCAACATATAGATAACCATAATTTCATCATACTTAAGCTTGAAGAGACTTTTGAGTTTTAGTCGATATTGTGCGTGTCCTTATGTGTCCAATGTTATCATATGATGACGTCTGTCCGGACGAAGCTTTTTTTTGCTCCCTAATTCAGCTTAAAAATTGAGCTTACAAGTAGAGCCTATGAATTGAGCCTACAAACTGAGCTTACAAATTGGATTCAGTATTTTATATAGTGCTTCTGCTTTTGCTCCAACCAATAGTGTAAAGATCTGAAAAATAAGTACCGGTAATCGAAAATATGTAAAACTATAATTATGCTTTCAAATTAAATGGAGTATAGCTATAGAATAGTCTTCAAGTAAATGGTACACAAGTCAATCCTAACTCAATTTTGTTATTTTTATTTCAGGTAGGTTCATTCTTAAATGGAGGATATGGGAGACGCCGAAACTGGTATGTGATGCATTTTTTTATCCGAAACTCACTCCCTTAAGAGAAGACTCTAGGTAAAATTTTTTTTCGAGACATATACATACTTACATACTTTTGTTTTAATCTGATGAAAATCTAGAACTACATGTTTACAAAGAAATAAAAGTACTAAGGGAGGATACAGAATCGGTTTTTACCATGCTTTTTTGGCCATTTTCATGTTCCTTTTTCTCGGAGCCTATTATAATTAGAAAGCTGAAATTTTGAAGGCTTCTTCACCTAATCTTATAGTAAATTTCTTCACAGGGATATTGAAATTCAGTTGGAACTTGGAAAATTATAGTCACTTTTTGATTATTCCTTTCAAAAAATTAATTTTTTTGGACATGAAAAAGCATACAGTGCCTTGTAATCGTTCTAAGTAAAAAAGCCTGGGTCTGTTTGTAGAGTACTGTGGAAAAAAAATCTACCCAATCAAAGCAGTCAGTAACCCTTGAGTTTTAAGATTAATTTTCACTTATTGTCGCAAATATAGCATAATTAATGGGGAACTAGCCTGATAATGCAATTAATCTGCATTTTTTTCAATTGTCTTGAGCTCCTAAATAGCATTGATATGAATTTGGCTTCATTTTAAATAGCTGCGAATTGTACTTTTTTCTAATTCCTAATTGGATTGTTCAAGAATTTCTTTTCCTACAAAATCACAATTTTCAGACACTAAATAATGAAATCAATTACAAATTATTACATACTTTTGAAGAGAAAATAATAAAAAACTGAAATTTGTTTTTGTTTTAGCAAAATGGATCTGTATCTTCCCTTAATTTATAATTGAAGATCCCCTCGCCCAAATTATTTTCAAATGAGTAATTCAAGATAAGTCTTTCGAGCTTAAAAAAAAAAGATATATATATGTAGCTCGTTGGAGGCTGTTATTTTTTCATATTATCCGTTTCAATAAGTTGTTAGGTACCTACCTAGTTTTATTTTTAAGCGGCTGTATACTGTTCACACAGTTAGATGGAAAATTATTTTTTTAGTTCTTAAATCAGTTAAGGACGTGTGCTTATAGATTTAGGTATGTTAGGTGAATTCAAATTTAGCAACTTTTAGATAACTATTAGAGGAAATCTATTTCTTGGAATCCCTTATTGTAACAATTTGTTTATGGTATGATATAGTATAAATTATGTGGACTCTGACTGGTCAGTTTTCGTTATTTGATGCGAAAATTCAAGAGAAATGTTCAACCACAGTGGCACAGCCTATTATTATGCTGCCAAAATACTTTTGTTTTCGAGGTTATACTTTACAGCATTTGTTAGTCGAGTAGCTCATAAGTCTTTCTAGCTAACGATAAAAATGAAACACATCTATGTAGTCTATTGACTTTTTTCGGATTGCGGATTTCGATTACATAGTAATTTATTTTTATCAAATGAGACTTCTCCCTCTTAAAGGATTTTAAAGAAGGAAAATGTTTGAGGTGGTAAAAAAAATCTGTAAATTAGATTATTCAGAATATTTTCCAGATTTTTGCAAGATAATTATATAGTTTTTAAGAAATTTTTCGTTGAAAATACATATACAAATTGGCAACGAGTCAATTTTAATCAGAGTGTACATTGAGATGAGAATATAGTAACAGCTTTTTGTGCTGGTATTCTGAATATTTATATGCATAGTACATGTTTGTATTTATAAGTTATTTATTTATAATTTCTTCAAGTCCGATCCCATTACTGTGTAACCATTGCCCTTGAAAAAGAGATTGAATTTTAATGAAGTGAGAAGTGAAAATGAACCAGAAATGATTCAAATATGTGAGTGGAGTGGCTTCTATTTTATCCCATTTGAATTTTGTGCCATTCCAATTATACCAATTGATCCATATCCATTATTTTTGTGATTAGTAAGAAGCAGTAACCTACTTAGAAATATTTACTTATTGACTGAAATGGGCAAACATATTATTATCATCATGTAAACAATATTATTACCCCCGTAGCCCAAATATTGATATATCCAATGAGTACGTATGTCATTTTATAATGCTCTATTATGTATAATTAATAGCCGTATGAAATCATATAGATAGATAAAAACTATGCGTGTGAGAAAAAATTTACTGACAAGATATTTAAGAGAGTGTTTTTCGTGTTTTAGTTTATTCTTTGTGATTTTTATTACAGTGGTTTTTATTTGTTCATTATATTTTCGTTCATTATTGGTCAAATGAAATTCGTGTAAAATTTGTTCCTATAATCAGTGGTTTATTCGTTTTAGTGTTTCATTCTTTAAATTGTGTTTTCATTTTTCGTGATATTTTATTATTTTTAAATTTATAATTTTAAACGTGGATTAGGCTCTTCCTTTGAGTTGACGGAACCAATATTACACTGTAGTTAAGTTCCCTCTTCCTAAGTACCTAGTCATTAAAAGCGAAAGTTAATGGGAAATCTTGTTATGAAAAACCTGCAGAACAAATTTCTTGTTTCTAGTTGAAGTTTTCAACAAAAAGTAACTTATTTGTGTGCTGCCAATTATTTGTGGCAAGCAACGTGATAATAACTGAGGTCTCTTCCGTTTAAAATGAGAAATGCCAGGCAAATCCGTCATATTTTTCACCGGGTGTTCTTTTTGACTCCATCTCACTGATGAATAGGAACAAGGCATATTTGTGGTGGAAAAATGTACTGAGCAATAGAGGATGGAATGAAAGGTTCACCTAGAGAACATGTGAGCCCAGACTAATAATTTAGTTCAAACAGCAGCCTCGTATCTTTATTAGCATCCGAGATTCAGCTTGTAAAGTTCAAAAGTATTCCTATTCTTTCAGTTTGACGGTACTCATTTCTCTTAATCCTCTCCCATTCCCCCGCCCCTAAAAAAAAAACAAAAAAAACAACAAGGTTGAAATGTATCATAAAATAATTTCACTAGAATAGAACAAGCCAATACGCTGAACCTGTTCCACAAATGGTAAAATAATAACATTGCCGAAATTTTTTGCCATAAACTCGATACAAAAAGCAACTTCTTTGACTTTGGATTTTTGTCTGCCGGCCTCCATGATACTCGTAGTTACGTCGTTCGTTGTTAGCTACGAGTACATTGTTTTTTGGCCACGTTTTTTCATCCGCATTTGGGGAGCGTCGCATTTTTCCTTGCATTTCCTTGCATTTTTCCCTTTCGAGGGAGAATTCACGAATAAAATGTTGTATCTAAATGAGAGAATAGTTAGTAATACTGGAAAAATTCAAAAATATCGGCTAAGTTGGAAACAGGCTACATTGTAGGCCGGCCAGTTTGAATATCAGCTACATATCCTTGTGCCCGTTTTACCCCCGTGTCTTATAAATTTTGCAGCGAATTTCTTGCGCTTTTCCGCTAAAATTATGGTGAAAAAGAGGAATCAAGTTTTTGTTTCATTACTTTTTTATTTTTTAATTTTTTTCCACTGAAATACATTCAACAAATAACTCTTTTCAAAGTAACATAATGTTTTTGATACACTCTGAAAAACGGAAAATAACAATTTAAAAAACAAACATATTTCATGAAATTGGAATCGAAAAACTGTTAATGGGGCATCCTTTTTCATTTCTCTAGTCCATAATTTAATGCAGTTACAAACCGCAACATATATAAAAAAAAACTTACGAAAATATTAACACTTAAAAATTATGTACAAAACGCGATTAGGAAATTGGTATTCATCATATTTGATCATAGATGGAGGGCGTACGAATATATTTTTTTATCTACAGCATCGACTTGGCTGATGGTAATGTACAAATTAACAAGTGCAGCTGCAAGCGTATCTGCGGGTTCTCTTCTCTCTGGTGCCATGCAATTGAGCATCTACACTGCGAACTGATCTTGGTTGAACGACTGAAAACGTGAACAAGAAATTGATATAAGTACTCGTATAATTGAATATTTCAGTATGGGTAATAGATGTGTCTCGTTTTAGCGAATATTAAATACGTATGGCCTTTGGTAAGAGAACAAGCACTAGGATAGTTTCAAAAGGTTAGGTTGCTAACCCTAATGTGGGTTCCATAAGTGGATGAGACTATGAGAGGGACATCAGAAAGCCTATAGAAGTCAATTTTTCAACTTACAGTGAGGTCTGGCATCGGTTTCGGTTTCTTCCTCCAAGGTGTTCTCATTGGCTTGTTGCGTTTCAACCGCCTGGAGGATGGTAGGAACATGAATTGGTATCTTTTGGAAAGCTGGTGGTGGTGGTGGACGCACCATGTCTGAAGGAACAGCTGGAATCGGTACGCCGGAGTGTGAAATGCTGCGACCTTCAGCCATTGGTATGGGTTGACCCTCTGGAATGGCCAACGTGTGCAGCATGCGTCCTTCGGCCATCATACGTCCTTCGGCCATCATACGTCCTTCGGCCATCATACGCTCGGGCATCGAACGCGCTTCAGGTGCGGCTGGATGGTAGAAAATTTTCTCAGGCATGCCACGTTGTTCGATCGAGTTGGTGTTGATTTGTCGCATATCGGGCATAGCCTGCTGGAAAATGGGAATGACGTGCTCTTCGCGAGTGACAATCGTAATCGGGGTTTCGTCTTTTTGGGATTGCATCTGGCTCTCTTCTGGAGAAGCACGAGTGATCATGGACAATGGGATTTGGTTCATTGGACCTGGCATTTGTGGTTGATGTGGCATTTGTGGGTTTGGCATCATCAGTGGCAAATTCATTGGCATTGGCACGATTACTGGAGTTTGCTGCTGTGGCTGCGGTTGCATGTTCTCCATTGGTAGGTTCCTGAAATGAGAAATTTTGTAGATGTGGGTATAGGAATATGCTTTCAATATATTCAAAACAATTATCAATCTGTTCATTCTGAATCAGCTGGGGCATTACTAAATATTTCTGTCCGACGAATCTGCAAATTTTTATGTGAAAAATGCCGGAAAGACCTATGGGCTTGAATGCTATTATAAAGCTATTTTGATAAACTTCGTAAATTCGTCCCACAATGAGTAATTCTTCATACCTCAGCAGCTGATACTGCTAGTGACTAAATTTGCTTTCTGAATGAACTGTCTTCAGCAGAAAACAGATTGAGAGATCACTCGCGAAATGCAACAAACGCCATTTTCATAATAAGTTTTTCTAACCTCCACAAATAACTATCGGAGGAAAGGGGAGTATCTCTGCGATAAAATATTAGTTCGCTCAACTCTAAGTAAAAGATTGAATCATCATACATTGAAGTGGAACTGCTGCATCTTTATCTACGATCAGTATTTTTGTGATTTTTTATCATTTTTTCAATGGCGTTTGTTGCGTTTTGCGACTATAAACTCCTCAGATAAGTATATGAGACTTTTTCTAAATTTATCGAGATTTTTGAAGGTAGATAGTACCAGTTTCTGAAAATACAGTGCAAAAAACTGGATACCTTTGATCATGACCACTTTCACAGTAAATAGCCATTCGTTCTCCAGTAACATGTTCGTATCTGGGGTCAGTGGTGATGTTGACTCCGAACGGAAGACGAACTGTTTTTGGCTGATGGTCCATTACTTCTTCAGCTCGTTTCTTTTCAATGACACAGTTCATTCGCGAACGCTGATTCTTCTCCATTAACGACTGTAACCGATAATGTAAAAAAATAATCATTCAAAGGCTGAAAATACATGCCAACGAACATTTTAATATACCTATACAGCCTACTAAAAATCGTCGACTGTTTTTTTTTTTAAATGGACTTACAACTGTTAGTCGTTTCGCATTGACTATTTTTTTTCCTTCCGGCATGATTTTTATTTTCATTCCTTTTTATTTTATTTACATTTTTTATACCGTTCAGCAAACGGTGCTCAAACTAAAAACGTTATCATCATTTTATTCAACATTAATAGACTAATGAAAAACGAATAAAAAAGCAATGGGTATTGGGTAAGTTGGAGTTGGTGTAGGTATACTTACACTGGCAATGTCATCGAGATCTAAATGTAATGGCAATTTGATTTGAATTGGTGTACTTTGCGAATCGAATTGCGATTGAACTGGCACTGAATTTTGCGCAGCTGCGTTCTGTTCTTTTTGATGAGACATGGGCGCCGCAGCGATACTTTCTTGTTTTGATTCTGAGCTCTCCTCCGACTGCAGCGGATCGACTGCAAGCGCTTGATACGATGGACGGTCAGCGATGTCATCGTTCTACAAGAAATAAAATTTGAGAGAATTAGATACAAAATATAAATGTACCGTTGGTTATAGGTTGCATCGTTCTGTCATTAATCATTTTAGATATTACGATTTGTAAGGACATAATTTGCGAAGGGTTGGTTTTAAAAGCGACCTCAGGTTGTCTAATTGTCTAATTTTTTCAAAATTAGTCCCAAAAGTCATTTCCCACCCCCCTTTTTGCATCTCCTTCTCTTACTCTATTTCTTCGTATTAATAAATCCATTGTTTCAGTATTTCATCTTCTTGCTTCCTATAATCTTCCTCGCATTCTAACCAATCACAGGTTTATCATTAAACTATAGGTTGATTGAAATATTTTTGTAATATTATAATTCTTCAATTACCTTTCCTACAGCCAAAATTCATATTATAAAGGTGATACATATTCGAATGTTTTCAAGTGCAGAATAAATTAAGCTAGCTTTTCAATCGGTACTGAAGAATTATAGCCAAAAATCACATAATTATTCCTAAAATATGAATTAACAAAAGAGACATTGCCCTCCAATTTATTACGTCTGCCAGCTCATGGCCCAAGATGCCTTCCTCACCTCAAAACTCAATCGATAGTAGAGTATATATCCGCTGAATATCTTCTTCTTGAACCAAAATACCTATTTCAAAATGTTGCCGATGTCGCACATATGTATTTTTTGCGAGTAGCAATTTTTTCCCTCCCAATTTTTTCCTCCTAAATTGTCGAGTTAGCTCTCGACCTCGACCAGAAGCAAAGAAAGATCCGCTAATTTTGACAGCGTTAACGAGAAACGTTAATTTGGTTGTAACTATCCGATAACAGATTAGTGAACTATGTACGATTTAAGGAACCGTATAAAAAGTAAATTTACAAAAATATTATAGAGAAAGCAAAACACGGTTAAATCGACCATCGCATCGTTTTGCAGAAAATTTTAACGTGTAGGCTATTGGATGACGACGACGACGACAAAAAGGGGAAAGAACTATTCGTTAAATAAAAGGGAAAGTAGCCAACCAATCGGTGTATTACTTATGTGTACACAGTGTATTATAAAACTGTGGGACATTGTTCGACGACGAGACCACTTAGACACGTGATCAAAAAAATATAATAGCACTGTATACATTCGACTTTAGAAGGATAGGTTTTGAAAAAATGAAAATGTCGACGTACACGAGGTTATTACATCATTAACTCATCTGTACATGTAGTAAACGTCCGAGCAGATCGTCTGCTTTGTTATATATATTAAGTAGGTATAGGTACGAGTATATTTGTTGCAAACCGCGTGAATGGCATAAAATTCTGTATACAGGATGGGCTATGAAAGACTAAAGCTCCGAAAGTTAGCGCGGGCCAACAATGAAGTTGAAAGGCGATTTTATGGCCGCAATTTGTGAGAGATGGTCGTACAAATGAGCCAAACTTTCCGTTGTCATTTCAAAAATGAAAGGGATATGTCCTAGTGAGAATTTTCTTTTTCATACACAGCTTCATAAAACAAATGGAAAATTTTCTACATTTTCTCAAAAATCAAACGGAAAGCTCCTACACCTCCCTCCCCGAAAGTAGGACCTTTTTTTTTTCTTCAATTTTCTCGATTAGTGCAAAAATTTATTTTCAGCTGGTGAACGTGCATCCTTGCACTCCTAAACTTGACTCCAACTTTAGGATAGTGATGACAAAACACGAGCTTGTTCACTATGTGATCCATGAAAACAGAGATTGCAACTTTTTTGTTGGAAAACTATGGGGAATCGGTGAATTAAAAAAATCGCGTTGAAATTAATGTTTTTAAAACTCACAAGTTGGGAGCTGTACATTTTTCCCATATTTTGAACATTTTGAATTTTGCACTTATAGCGCACTTAGGAATTGGGCCCTTCAAGTGCCATATTGCTTCCCTGTCGCAAATTTATTCAAATAATTGGGAAACAAAAAGTACTAATTCTTTTATGACTTTTACGACGAACCCCTGTACCCCCATTCACCTGGAGAGGTCACTAAAGTAAACAATCATTCCATTCCATGAATAAATAAAATATAAAATAACTCGGAATGAAAAAATTGAACAGGTAGACTTTTTTTTTCTTTTTTTTTTTTGTTGTCTTTTTGAATCGGACTATTGTCCATGGGAAGTAAAACACATTTTGAGGTGAAGAAAAAAATCGGAGAACTAAACGCTTGGTAAACCATATTCAGCAGCAGACGTGTCACTTTCTCTGGTGAAAAGTACCGAACTGTTATAATAAGGCTTCGGTTTCGTCGAAATTAATAAAAGTCTTTCGTGACAAGCGTGTCTCGTCTCTTTGTAGTTGTCTCTTCTCTACTTATAGGTGTCCCCACTCTATTCTTTCATTAATGTTTGCTAGCAAAATTAAGAATTGTAATGAAGTTACCCAAATTGTCGTTTTATAGAGACGACGACAATTTGCTATAGCATTATTTTTATTCCATCTCCGATTGTTGAATTAGGTCGCTGCATAATCGAGTGCTAATTTTTTTTATCATTTCCCAGCCTCCAAATAATTACTTCCTCCAGTTGGAGGCGAATACGAAATTGCATCGATTCGATAAGACGATTTTCATTTTGGGCCACAAGTACAATCGTAATTTTGATTGATCTATTATCATCGTGCCAAGTGCCTACTTATATTCAAAATGGGGGAATATGTTCGAGACTGATTGATGATCGCAGTACTATTGGGCAAGAATATGAACAATAACGAGGAGAGTTTCTAACTTGAGTTTCAAAAAAGAAAAACTTGTTCGAATTCGTAAACCAACAATAGAAAAATGGCAAAAATTTGTAAATCGCTGTACTAAACGAATTATGCCAGTTGAGAATCTCAAGATTCCAAGCAAACTTAGGTGAATATACTCGTACTTATTCTTGCTTATCTACCTACATTTATAATCTCCAGAAAAGGTCGTGTCCCTGAAATTTTCAAACATACTATGGCACCAACCTATATTTAGGAAAGCAATCATACTCGTAAATAGGTTATATTGGTAAAATGTTCAACTACGAGTACAAATGAATAAAAGCTCATTTATTCATTAAGCAAAAGTAACTTCGTCATTCTATAGTAGTCTAGAACCTCACGGTGGATCACAACAGACTCTATAATGATTGAGAAGGCACTTTTTTAAGAGCCAATGATCGAGTAGCTTTACATTTTCGAGGATTTGGATTACTCGTAATGACTTGATAATTAATTTTCTCGGCGGAACCTACAGAACCAATCTCTTGAAAAGTAGTTGAAAGCATATAAAGATTTAATATTTTGTTTTGCTCGGAGTGTTTAACGTATCAAGCACCATTCACTGATGCGTCCTTTATACTATTATTTATTTTAGTCTTTATTTGCTATCGCTATAAATGCGTACGTGGTCGAATGATGTAGAGTACACCTTGGCCTTTGATTATTCCTTTTCTGGCATTTTTTAAGGTAAAATAAATTCAAGAACTGGAGAAACTCCAAATACATACGTCCTTCTTGAAGCAAAACGTATGGTACAGCAAAAACATAAATTGGTCACAATTATCTTCATGGTGAGGTAACATTAACACATCGAAGTTCATTCGCTTCTTTCGTAAATAATAATAGTCCTCCACGAGCCCGTATTTTGTTCGATTCAAAAAGTAGCACTACCACTTTTTGTGAGAGCCATTTCGAAATACGTACGCTACCTGCTCCACCCTTCGTCTCACTCCATTAAAAAGAATATTGTGAAAAAATGCACAACAGCCATCCTAACGTACGAGTATATTAATTAATATTCATTTACGAGAATGATGAACTCTTCGTTTCGACCACATTTTTATAAATATTATTGTAAAATTCCATTTTTATTGCATTTTCAAATAGGTATGTTATATATTTCCTCAACGCATAATCGAAACATTTAAAAAGCCAAGATAACTTCGAGCAATGATGAATGTCAAATTTATACGTTGGCATTAAATTCTTTGAAAATTTTACAGTCTTGAAAAAATGTTAATTGAACCTGGACATTAAGTGCATTTTTCTTCACAACGGAGTAAAAATGCACTGGCGAGGCTTTCTTAAAAATTTTACACTCGATAAAGTTGGATCATAAAATATAATGAAGATAAGAAGTGACGACAAAAACCTTTGTTTATAGCTAGATCATCTCAAATGATTTACTTCCTTTATATATGTAGGGTACGTAGTACCACTAAATTATTTTTTTATTGCAAGCCTTTACCCATACATTATACTCGTACATGTAGTTTTTTGCGTCTCACCTTAGACGATTAATAATACCAGCTTTCTTGTACATTTTTGATCTTCCTATCACCTACTTTTCCAGGGAGATGGTTATGATAAAGTTTTCCAAACCATCTTAACTTCATAGTCCGTTCCAGTATGTAACGTGACATCACACCATTGTAACCAATCACATAAATATTGTGAAGGTACTGCTGCCACACTTTATCATTATTAACCAATTATATTCGATATTTAAACCGTAGCATTCAGTGTAGCTGTACCTCCTTGGATATAACGTTTCTCAAATCAAACAGACTGTAACTATAATGAACTTGAGAAATTTTTTAAACATTTTGGCTACTCACTTGAAAAAGGCAGCGTTTTATTTAATGCTTTGATTTGCTGAAGTCCTCGTGTTTCAGTCCGCTAAATCGTCTAACCTGTTGGGGAATGAATGAAGAATACGTCTATGCTTGAATTTGTTAACTCCTGTTATTCTATTATTGGTCCTCATGGAGGATTGAGGAGTTTTTATATCTGGTATTCTTTTTTTGTAATTGCTTTTAGTGAGGTCAGGTAGGATACATTGGCACTTAGAAGTTATTCTGGACTTCTGATTTGATGTATAGATTGTAGATTCAGTATTTCCCAATTGTTATAATATTATGATAAAACTATGCCCATTTAATCGCTGGTCTGCTACACTTGGTTTGTTGCGGATAGCCGAAGTGTCGGTTTACTCTGCTGGATGCGAATATGAAACTTTCCCACTTAGAATTTTCCCTCATTTAGGTACTTCCTTTCAGTTTCTCAGAAATTTTTGTATATCTGATTTATATATAAATTATGGTACGCGTATCTCTCTTTGATATTGGTTGAGTTTTCTTTTTGGTTTTACCTACGCGATGAAAATATTGACCAGTACTTGAAAAGAGCGTGCGTTTTTCCTTCCTTCACGCAACAATAAAAAATTAAATGTTTCATGGTGTGTCATTAATTGCGTCACACATAAACTGGAACATGTTCCTGTGGTGAGATTTGCGTAATGAAACAATGAATGTAAATTTATGTGTACTCGTATACTATACATGCAGTACCTTATCATCTTTCATCTCCCCATTTTGAAAACAATTCTGTACTGATGAAAATAATTTCAGCCAATTTTCTCAATCACACCTACTTAGTTATGACAAGTCGATGGTGTTTTGGAAAATTGGAAACAAACCTCAATTGCTTTTTCGCACAAAGACTAATCTGTTTTTTCCTTTCTCCATTAAGATTCTTATTTTGGAATATTTTGCATTTTCCCTTACCCAATACGAGCTCTTTGAATAAATTATTATGCATTTTACTCTCATCCAAAATCATTCGAAGTTCATTTGGGTAATGATTAGCTTTGTTTAGTCTATCATTAATACTAAATGATTTCGCCAACCTGGGTGGATGATTTTTTTTCTACATTGTAAGGCTGATATCACCTTCGATCTATGCATTGCAACAGAAAAAAAAGTTTACCGAATTCAGAAACATTTTCATATTATGTGTAATTTTTGTTTGACTTGATCCTTTTGATTCCCATTAGACTATTCGTTTTTGAGAATGTGTGACTATGACTAAAATATGAGAAATACACGAATCTAAGTTTTTCTTCTGATGTCTTGATTAACAGTGCATATACCTGCTCCTCAAGGTCATACCCTAGTGTTGATTGTATCTGTGCAGTTAACGTATCGTATTTCAATTTACTTCATGGTTGAGAAAAGATTTCTATCGTCAAACATGTACTAAATTACCAACTATTCAGAATTAAATACCAATTTTTTTTTTCTTTCTTTTTGCAAAGTTGAGAAAAGTTTCAACTAAATGGTAGTTATGAATAGGCCTGATGGGTCATCATTACTAATCATCAATGATGTTAGGTCATGACATAATTTTCAAAGCTTTTTTCTTATTCTTTTTTTTTTTTTTTGGTTCATTTTTAACGATACCTGCTTTGTTTAGTGGTTTGCGTCATCATTCGATGTGTGTGAACTTAGTTTATTCGAATGGTAAGACACGTAATGATGGCTACCAACTTTGTCCTTTGCTCCAAGTATTCAACTCTGTAGTACTCATATGCTTCATGGTTCTCGTACATACATACAACGTCGCGAATGTTTTGTGCTCAAGAATTGTCGAGAAAAAAATTAAACGTTCTCATGCTGCTACGACTATTTTTCTCTCATAATTCATCTTATTATACCTGAATATAATGTTTCTTGAGGTCGTCCCAGAAATGATTAATGTCTTAATGGTGTAAAAATTACATCTCACTTTTTCAAACGCACTTGAAATTTTTCCTCAAAAAGCTTCTGTAGCTTTTGAATTTTCATAAAAATATCAGTTTCGGTTTTAGACCGGCAAGTTAATGTGCTTTTAAGCGTGTCAGTTAATACGTGACTGTTTGTCAAGCATTTTATAAAATGCTCAAATTCCGTGGTTCAATATGTTCAGAATTAGATTTTGAGTGTTGCCCGAGACGTCGATGACGTCAAACCGGCACCAAATTATAACAAACATGAAAATCTTACTTTTCTTTTGGCAAGATTTTTGGATCTCTTGAAGGTAGAGGACTTGACCCTCCCACCTGAACCAATGGAAAAAACTTCCACCACCTTGGTAACACGTCTTCAAATTATTCAATCAGTCCCTAAGTATGTCCCTAATTCGTAGATATTGTTATAAGATTCTGGTATTACGAATATTTCGCGAAAGTGATCACAAATATGAATTTTATTATAATCGAATAAATCAGTTTTATAGAAGATAGCTCTCAAAATATTATGGGTTTATCATTGAAAAGAACAAAAAAAAAAAACAACAAATGGCCGTTAATGAAACTGTGAAGAACGATGATGATTATGACATAGACTTGTCATCATGTGCTGTGAAAATGAAATTCTCTAACAATTTGAAATTAACGACAAGGAAGAGAGTCGAAAAATAAATAACTGTTTTTAGCGAAGGCATTACAGAAAAATAAATAGAAAGGTGTTAGTTCGGTACGTTTATCATTTCCACAGACTGCACAATTAAATGCTAGCTGCATGTACATGCGTATGTCTCTGAACCCGGGTCTGGGTACGCTAAATAGGACATTTTTCATCTCCATGGCAGGATTAGCTTACACGGATAGTATCGTGCACATTATTTTTCTTTCTGTTGCGGATTTCTTACAAATATAAGACGGTAACTTATGAGCATTCAATTCAATATGGATACTGTGGGTATTATATATATGGTATACATATGAAATTAACCTCACCTGAGCCAGAGAGTAACGTATCGCAGAGAAAGTTTTTTGTACGCCCACAATCGCCAGTATGGCTCTCTCACTCTCTCTCTCTCTCTATCTTTTTTACACGCAGACACACTGGAATGATAATTAAGAGGAGTGCGTGCGAAAATTACCATCTTTATTAGCGGACTTAATTGGAAAGCAATATACATTTCTTCGGCTTGTTTGTTTTCAACTGGCTACAAAACTTAAAACAAAAGATGCATGGACGGTGTTGTGTGCGGAAATGACGATGAATGAATGTGTTGAACAATCGTGTCGAGAAAGCAGAGAGTGATGAGGATATCCTTTGGAGAAGTATTGACCGGAGCACGTTGCACCAAGTTAATGTTATTGTCTCCCCTCCTCCCCTTCCCGCCAATAAAACGTACGATGATAGTTTCGAGTTGACAACAATTATAAATCACTTCTATAGAGGTAATATAATATATACATGTGTATGTGCAGTAAAAATTTACCCTCCCGCAAAATTGTTGGGGGTTTAAAACAAAGGTTTTTTTCTTCTTCAAATTATACGTATTTCTATTGAAAGTAATATGACGTGTAAAATGTAAAATTTGTAATTGCGCATCAACAGATGCTTTTGCTTCTGTGTAATTTTTCACGCATGTTACCTTTAATTGGAAAAAGTGTGTGTAATTTTTCACGTACATTACCCTTTTCGGTGATTCTCTAAAAAATGTTGATATTTTAGCTTAATTTAAAGAAAAAAATTGTTGGTCGTCATTTTGAGTTATTCTATCTATTCGAAATGTATACCTTCTTATTCAGGCGTGCTTGAAATTTCGGCGCACTGTAGGGACGAATAGCATTTGGTGCGTCGAAAATTACATATTTTCACAGAAATCAATGAATAAAAGAAAAAAACATTAATTTGATTCTGACCCGTGGTTTCTATGAGTGTCTCAGTTTACTGACCTTGTGAACGAATTTTTATATGTATAACGATTGAGGTGTTGAGCTCACAGAAGTTTGAAATCATCCTGACCATGTCATGTATAATGGCTTTATCATAATACGAAGCCATTATTTTCATTTTTTGTCGAACATTTATTTACGAATATGTAGCGGAACATCCTGTTTTTCTCCGTGAAAAATTCTGAACCAGAAATCATTACTCGACTTTAGGCGAGCTCATTTCTCACGTCCTTGAGGGAAAACAATTCGAATTTTTCGACGAAACCATTTGAGTCGTTAAAAAATGCTATGTAATATCTTGAAAAATGAGACTGTATAAGTACGTGTTTTCACGTGGAATATGTTTGTGGATGAAAACTGTACCTAGCCGGAAGGATGTCTGAGTATATTAATTTATTTTAATCGGTTTTACAGTTTTACTCTGGTAAAATAATCACGTTCTCAAGGATTTTCTGGTCAAACATTGGCCCTTTTCCCCGAATGAGCTATAATCGTTCTGAATGGGCAATAATTCTGATTTTCATTCACGATGTTACGCTTCGCCTTCCTCATTCATCACCAAAACCTTAATTTTCTGAACCATATGAATACTTTTCATCGCGTTGCACACAACACTCATAACATAATGTAACCTAATATTAATTTAATCAACTGCTACTTCAGTAATAACCTTGGGTATTTGAAATATTTTCAAAAAGTTATTATTAGTGGTTAGGTTTGTTTCTTTTTTTTCTTTTTTTTTTAAATGCTTCATTTTATACTGATTGACTGAAAAAAAAATACGGTAGACCGTAATAGAATGTATTTTTTTTAAAGAAAATTTTGGTATTTGGAGTACAGCTCGATAGAAATAATCATAATGAGGTCTGATAAAGCTCCTCAACTTGGATAAAAATTATTAGAAGCAGCTTGAAATTTCAAATTATTGATACAGTGAAAAAAAATTCGTGGTAGAAATTTTGTAACTCGATCATGCAATGTTAAGGCGAAAAAGAATAATGCCAAACCAGATTATCAAATTAGAAGCACTTATCATTTTATAAAGTGCATAATATTATAATGTTTTTATACTTTCGCTTGAATTTGTCAAAAAAGTCTTTCTCGATCTGCATAGGTGCCTACATTATATTTTTGCATAAAAACACGATCGTCTTCCTTATATTTATCTAAGAGAAATGTATCTTCTGGAAACCTCTGAATCCGTTATACCTTTAAAATTATCGGACTAATAACTTATTTGTCAACTAGTTTCACAGGTTTTTGTGTGACCATTTTGTAGCTAATGAACTGTTGAATATTACGATGTCTACGAAGACGAGAGAAATTTATAATTTTTAAATAAGTACTTAATTTAAAAAAAAAACTTGGTTAATTCTTCTGTTCGTATGACGAATCGTGTTTTGGGCATATAGAAATTATCCTTACGCATGTTTGATCTTACATTAAAAAGATGAAGTGCGAAGCAAAAACCGAAAAACGGGTTAATGGAGTTTTGAAACTGGTTTATAGATTTATGTCAAGCAAATAAAATTATTCGAGATGAGTTTATGAACGTGACCATAAAAACAAAATACAACAATGACGAATTTGCATTCGGATTACCTGCATGTAATGAACACCATTTTTGTGGACTTGGGCTATTGGTTGTGGTGAGTGGTGATTAATGCAAAGAACAATTGCACGTGTTAAACGTGGGAAATGATATCCACCTACGATCGTGGAATTCAAAACAATAATAATTGTGCTTTTGCCAGGTTACCCTTGAAAAGGTTATACACGGTAAATTACATGAGTCTTATATTGCCCTTTTATTCAGCACCAAGATTTTGCAATATGTATCTATTTAAAATCAGAGGTATGACATACGACTACATCATGCGATGATTTTAGTTCTCAAATAGAGAACTGATTGTAATCAAAGACCATAATGACCCATAATATACCCTCAGTAAGAAATACATGAATTTACCAAATACTTGTTAGTAATCGGCCGACGTGAGTGCGAGGTGTGAAGCCGCAGTTTTGTTTACTTAATGAAAGTGAAGCAGCCACATTCTGTAGCTCAGTCGGATGGGTGACCGTTTTTCTTTCACACTCAACACCTAAATTCCCGTCAAGCTCCTTCTTTCTCATGCTTGAGATTTGTACATTATGAAATCCTGGTTCGAGTTTAGCTAAAGGCCAAGTACTTTTTTGAGTGTAAGAAACAGAAAATGAAATTTTAAAACTTGTTAAAAAGGTTGCAGAGAAGTTATTGAAAAGTAACTGATTACAGTAGCGTATCCAGAAATCTTCTAGAGGAGATGTTGATTCTTTAATTTGTCCGACTATACTAAAAGAAAGGAGTAAATTTGCAGTAAATAAATAAAATTACTCGTAACATCGACATCAAAACTTTATCGTTTTGTATACTTAAAATTAGAACTTGAATGAAAATGAATACAGATTACATGGGGGAAAAAACCCTTGTCTACCTACTCAAAAAAAAAAAAAAATACATTTTTTGCCAAATTTGAATAGATTGAAATATAAAAAAATGAGAGGATTTAAGTAGATACCCGTAGTTATAATTTTTTTTTCAAGTTAGTAGCACATTTTATAAAAGGAAATTATAATGGTATGACTCAACACTCAACCATATATTTTTCCAGGTACCTAAACCACTTAAATTCCAATATAAATATTAATTTGAACAAATTCCCAATTTGGCAACCGGCCTGAAAATAATTTGAAGGTTTTTTTTTTTCGATACTTCTTTACGATGTATCTACGCGAAAACAGATAAATCGAAAATTCGAGAATATATCTGATTTCCATTAGTTAATAAAGGACAAATTTTGAAGTTTCAAACTGAATTATTGTCAAGGTCACCTTTCACTCGAACAAAAAAATTGAAAAAAATAAGCACACTTTTCATTTCCTATTTCTACGTGTGAACCAAATCAACAGAATTTATAACACTGCGATTGTTGTAAAATAGATATCACTTTTGGAACACCTCTCGTTCCTTCAAGGAGGTAGAGTAGATTTGAAAAATATGCAGTTAGAATATTCTATTATGACTGAAAATACCTAAATATGAAGCCCATATAAGCAACCGAACCTGAATCAAAAGTGTAGGGGAAGAGGACACTTGGCAATGTCTTATCTCAACCCTCTCCCTATGAATGGTCTCCTATAAAATAAGTAAAGAAATTGATTTTCAAGATTTGAGCCGCTAACGAAAATATAACTTAGACCATTCTCCACGACGCCTGTACAATCGTCTCCTTTATAATAGATTATACAGGGTGCGGCAAAATGACCGGCCACATTTGTTTTTCCAATTATATGTGTAAGACAAAAAGATAGAGACAAAATTAAAATTCATTCTTGAAGGTTACTTATGAAATGAAATTTCACTAGCATGTTGATCATTTTGCCTAGCACAATGACGAAGGTGTAAAATTCAATTTTTCAAGACTTTGCTAAGCAATAATCATATTTTTTTCCACTAATTTCTTACACATTCAGCCGGTAGGGAATTTACCTCCTGGGGCTAACCATGAAGAATGCCACACGTGCAGAAATCCCCTCCCCGGTCAATTTTATCCATCACTGGTAGCATTTAGCGGAAGAAATTGCAAAATAATGTAACCATTGCTTAGCAAAGTTACAATATTGGATTTTACGCCTTCAGAAATGTGTTATGCAAAATGTTCAACATGAGAAAGTGAAATTTGTATTCAGTAGCGCACCAAAGTAGGGATATGGAGCTGAAACCTTCCCTTTAGGGCTTGAATTACATTCAAAAAATGCTGAATAGAAGATTTTCAGTTTTTTGGGATTTTTTTAGGAATAAATTTATGCCTTAACTCCTCCCTTGAAAAATTTCTAGGTGCGTCACTGATTGTATTTCATACGTAACCTCAAGGAATGAGGTTTTATTTAAAAGCAACTGCATGTCCTTATCTTTTTTCTTATGCGTATAATTCAAAAAACAAATGTAGCCGGCCATTTTGCCGCACCCCGTATCAGTTTGATATGAATTATTGTAAAATATATGAAATCCAAGATAAATACTAGTTCTGTTCTTCTGTGAGCATAAAATGATACATAAATGCCTCAATTAGGATTGCATTTCGGATGACATTTTCAGGCGAGAAATCAACACGTCAGATATAAATTAAAGAGGAATAACTCATTAAGTACTTACTTGTTGCTGGTGCAGTAGGGCCTCAGCGTGTATCAGCTGAGAACAGGAGGCTGTTGCCTCTATCCAGGAAGAGGCGATGATGCATAAACCGAGGATAGTAGTGCAAGCAATAACGGTGAACGCGGCTATTCTAGCTATCTGAACCGTCGTGGCTCTGGTTTTTTTGTACGCCTACCAGCGAACAGTATGAAAAAAAAAAATACAAATAAACGAAATTAATGAGAGGAAAAATTGTAGCGAAGGAGTCATCTATGAAGGTACTAAATTAGATAATTATACCTATTATCTTAGGGGAGAAAAGATATAATAAAGTTCGAGAAGAGAAATAAATCAGATCAACAAGTAGAAAAAAAAAAAAAAATCTAAGAAGCATAAACCGTATAAAAACGATTGGTTAGTTAAAGTGAAATGTTCGAGTGAAATATACTCGATTAAGTTTCTTCTTTCTTTTTATTACACCTACACTCTTTCGCTCATTAAGTAATTTTATATCGACAGTTTTATGACAAAGTGTCTGCCATAATCTCGCGATCCGAATTGATGATCGACCGAGTGAAAGAAAAAACGATTTCGATCAAATATAACTTCCAAATTCATTTTATGGAGTATAAATTGACGTTAATTCTATTTTGGTGTACGCTGTAAATTATTTATATAAATTAATTGCGATTCGGGTGTTTTTGATGGTAATTGATTGCGGATAATTAAAAAGGTAGCTGGTTTTTATAATTTTTGATCGATGAATGTACGAAAAATGAGGAGGGAATGGTGAATTTTAGGATATTTGCTGAGGGAGCAGATCAATCAGTTTAAGGTTTTATTTTTAAAATCCGTGACGAATCCGAACATGATTCCAGTAGGTACCAACTAATCAGTTAAATAATAACTTCATAATAATGGCCATCAAGTTATTATTGCTACAAGAATAATACTACGACCACTTTCTTTAGTCGAGAAACAGATTCAGTATACTTGTGAAAAAATTGCAATTTATACTGCGCAGTAACTGATGACCCCGAATGTTCCTTCAAAAAAATTGTAAACAACCTCGAATCTGATTATGAAGGACACAACTATTCAATGCCATTAAAAGTACTATTTTCCACATAATTTTTGGAATAAATTCTCTATGCATCGTTAGGAACCAGCAAATGCGTCACAAATTAGTATTTTTCTAAAAACGAAGTAATCTGAAATGAAATTTCTTTCACGCTGCAAGTACATGTACATAATTAATTTTTTAAAGTCAGCTTTAATGACGCTAAAACATATCTAAATTTATACTATAGTTAAAAAAAACTTCTTGTCGTAGAGTTGAATGGAAAAATCAAAACCACACAAAAATTTAGAATATCGAGAAAAATAAACTCGAAGAGATTAATTTGGAATTTTTGATGCGAAGGTGTCGGTGTATAGATTAGCGAGTGGGTTATGTAAGACATAAATTGACTGTAAACTGTTGAATTTCGAGTTTTACAAAAATTGCACAACGCAAGAAGAATTGAGATTTTTCATTTTCTGGATTATTCTTTGGACTTTTTCATTTTTAATAATAATTTTCCTCTCTATGACGCAATATTTAGCGTGCAAATTTTTTTTGAAATAAGTAAAATCAAGTTTAATGTATCGGCTTTTTTTTTTTTTTCCCTGCAGACGTAGGTACTTACCCTATTTGGCGACAAAGAACTAGCGCAATCTTCAAATAGAATAATAACTAATGATCAAACAAAAATTTTTAACAGATGAAAGTATTATATTACAAAATGTAAGTAGGATATATACATGGTAAGGGCCATTAGCGTAAACTTCTGTCAATTTTTGGACAGTTTGCCGTTTGGGGAAATCTGCCACAATGAGATTTTTAGAGGGTTTTTTTTACCCATTACTTGACAAACCGAAATGGCATTTTAATCAGCCAAATTCTGTTGTTAACAGGTTTCCTATTGATTGATTCGAGTACGGTTAATGTTTTTTTTTTGGGCGAGGAAGAGGAGGGGAGGTACTGGAAAATATTCAACAGTATTGAGATTTTCATAAGTGTATACGAATTAACTTTAATTAATTTTCATAACTTCACATAAGCACCACAGTATACCTAATTTAGTACAATATATAGCCAAGTACAGAGAGAGTTGACTTTGAAAAAGTCTCAATTATAATAACCCGTCCACAGCTGAGAATCCAAAACTGCATTATTCACTTTTGAACCTAAGCTCGAGTATAAAATTATAGTAAACTTTACTTCAGAATTTGAAATAAATAGTCGCGGTATTTACCTGTGCCATATTACATCAACACACACACATCAGTAACATCACTTTTAGCTTTATGCTCTCACAAAATCAGACGTATACCTGTTGTGGTTAGTTTTTGAAAACAAATTTCTGAAGTGTCATCTCGTGCCTTGTTTGTCACATAAGGAACTTATTTCAAACGGCCGATTACATGAACCAGTTATCAAAACGTACGACCATTTTATACTCTCGATTTTCAATTTCTCACTCCATTTCCGCATAAATATATATTCGTACATTATTACTCAACGTCGATTCGAATTCGATCCTAATCCACCGTATTTTGCAGAGATAATTGCAAATATCTGCGTGTGTATTAGGTATATATTCTTATTCGTAGCTCGTATTTCTCCGTCCAACTTTGACGACCAAAACCAGTTAGTTCTCTGAAGGCGTAACAGTTATTCGCAACAATTCATCCACAGTATCCAAATTTTTTTTTCTAAGCTAATTTTTTCCCTTTTTTTTCGCACCTTCTGCAAGCTGGTTTTTATGCCCACATTTAAAAAGCGAATGTCATTTCTATTTTATTCGCTTTATACCGGAACAAATATGATAAGTTTTTAACACCACAAAATTCTGGCAGGAAAAAAAAATTAATCTAAAAATTAACAGCGAAATAATTCTCCTATCCACGGCAGATTATCATCGTGACCCGTATATTTTGAATTTTCATCGTTTATTTGTGAAATTAATTTGACTGTAATTGGTGTGTCGTCCTCGATAGATGTATAGTTTTCTCATTCAACTATACCCAGATGCGTAGCTCAACTGCGGTGAAGGGAGAAGAGGGGGAATAATATATTACATACCTGGTGGAGCATCTCCACTAGGGCGATCTCAAGACTCCTAAGACCTGCGAAGTAAGTTCTATAGGGATACTTTCTGGTGGTCCGAATGGAATTCTTACCAAGTTGGTACAATATTTTATGGAGTTAGAAAGAAACCTCGCCTCTAGGGTTCTATAACCCTTATTTTGCTCTGACTTTCAACCTATAGAAACCCTAATTCTGCTTAAATCGAAGGGAGGGAAGAGAGCCAGCAGTTGAATATACTACTATCTTCTTCAACCCTTCCTTATTCTGCCTCCACCAACTCCTTCTTCATCACCACTCCTGCGTTTTAATATTCTTCTATCATTGTTCTATATTTATGCTGAAGTAATCAAGGAATTCGCCATACAACTTCTGTTTTACTGAGTTAGAGGACTCAATTGAATCCCTATCAGATAAGTGGTTTCTTGGTAAACGAAAAGACAGGAGGAAAAGTCTGTTCCTTCCTTCATGTCTGAGATGTCATAAACCAATTAATTATTCATTTTTTTCTACTTAATTAAACCGAGATATAGACGAGATGAAATCACTCATTCTCCTCGATTCTTAATAATTTTCATTCATTTGTTAAATAAATTACTATAATAAGTTCAGTGGAGCGTAATTTGCGCACTGCATCGCGATACGAATAATTTAAAATCTGTCGAAGTGCTGTGACAATATTCTTGTATTCGACTATCGACCATATCTAATTCGAGCTACTTTTTTCCCCCTCGACCTCAACTATTTCTTGAAAATCTTTTTCGATCATAATATCTTGGTTATCGATAAAAGATAAATGATCATCTTCCTCACGTTTTTTTATCTCAACTCACAAATTTATAGCTTTTTTTTAAAAGCTTATTCATATTTTTTAATTACAAGTTCAGTTGAATAATTTGAGCATAATATGTAATTATTTATTTTGATTATCGTTGTTTATTGGCCATTGACTTCGATATGGATGGGCGAGGTTGTCAAGGCCCAAACTCACATTATTGGGATCATTGGCCTTGGTTATGTCATTAAAAAAAAATGAAAATGCTCCATGTTCGCATCGTAGTGGTTATTCTTATAGTGAAGAAAACGTCCGTGTTCGTGAAAATTAATTTATTAAATCAGACCTATGGGCAATGTCAAATTTTGTTCATATTTTTTTTAGGAAACGTAGCAATAAACTCGGTATTAAACGAACAATTTTCTTTTTCACAGTACATAATTTGGAGAAAAAAAATGATAATTATAATAATAGTTGATAAAATACAAAAGTTGAAAAAAAAAAAAAGGTAAGGGAAAATATGAAGAATCAGTTCCAGTAAAAAAGAGCTAATTGGAAAATTACTTTTGCGGAAGTACTCGTACATTATAACAGCTGTTTCGAATACGATATACCGTTACCTTCTCGTGTTATACTTCCATTACAGAACGTCATCTTTCATAACTTTCTTGAGAAAATGCTTCTTGACGTTTCTGTATCTTTCGTTCATCACAGCAGCTCTCAGCTGACTGTTCGCGTTTAAACAACCGATAATTGCTGCTTCCTCTTCGTGGAATAGCCATTCTACCGTGTATAGTAGGCTAATTATTAATTAAAATCGAAAACACTCGAATATTTTGATTTGTTTCTTGTCAAGCAGTATACGTAGAAAGTGGTTACACCTAAACAGTGATACAGAAACAGGGACGTCCGTAGGTAGGGGTGTGAATATAACCCTCTTCATTTAAATGTAAGAGGTCTGCATATGTTCGAGAAATAATAATGTGTCTAATCGAATCAAATATATTCGATATAAAATCTGTCAAATCTGGGGTGCTGTCGTGATCAATAGCTGTGTACCCAGCTTACAAGTTGAAAATTCTCGTAGCTCATCAAATTATTTTAAAATCAAGTACCTAAAGGTATATTCCGTAACAATCCACACGATATCGCATCTTTAATTTCACACAAATTTTATGAATTTGTATTCTTAAAGACTACTTCAAATGACTTTCTAATCTCTCGGGTTTAGGCCACTATAAAGTCTGGATGAGAGGGAATGGGAAAAAGGAAAAAGTCCATGTTTTTCACCTTCGTTTGCCTTTACTACAGTTACTCATGACCATTGGAGTGAGAAGAGATGAAAAAAAAAAATTTTAAATAACGACCAAATCGGATTAAGAAAGACATCTTTCTTTGATCGTCTGATCACGATACCATGAAAACTAAAATTTTTTCTACTTCAATAGGAAATGAATTTATAGCGATTACTAATTCAGAACGCATCACGACGTCTGTAGTATTATAATTATATATGCAGCCTGAACTTTTAAAATAAAATAAGTACCTACACCCAGACGGTGGGTATCTCCTTGAGTTTTTAAGAGTCAAATTATATTGTATTTTTCCTAATAATAACTTTTATAAACGTTGGTTGTGTGTGAAAGCCTTGAATGTGTTTGAGCTGGCATTCAATTAAATTTATGTCAGCGTACATTACATACTTTTCGCTGCGATGCACATCTGATAATCAATCTAAAAGCATTTTCTCATTAAACGGCGAATACAGTAGAATGGGAAAAAATTACAACTTCGTTATTCACGAGAAATGAGTGAAAAAAATTTTGAAGAAAAACTTGGAAACATGATTTGTAACCGGTTTCAAGTTGAAAATCTTACAGATACTCGAAGTGATCGAGGAAATATTGCGATGAAAACCTGGAAACTTTTACGGATTACTTACATGAGTAGATATTATAGCAGGCTCCCTAAAAGAATAAAAATCTGAAGGATCGAATTGTTTCACACGTATTCGTCAAACCTCTCTTCCGCCAACATTTACCACTGCATACGAAAGGACGTATGTATCTACTCACCCTTGCCCGTTTCCTGGTTTTCGATTTACTCACAACTACAGATACAAAATTTTGCAATCATCCATCAAGTTCCACTTATTTTGGCTCTTCACGATGAGTCAAAAGGGTTGCTCTGTTACTACAGCAGAACAATGGTACGATTGTATCATCTCTCACAGAAATGTTTTCCATTATTCTCTCCTCATCGTGACTAGACTGTACACTTTGTAATCGATGTTCAGATCGTGATTTGACCCATTCGATTCATTAAAATTCTCTCTCCAGCGAATATACGAGTCCTACACGAAAAGCTTCCTGTTTTGTATGCAGATTTTTTTTTGTGTACCTACTCTCCTCCCAATTTCCTTCATTAAAATAACAATAAAAAAGTAATTCGTGTTTCAGTACGTATAGTAATTTTGTCGACTTGATGGCACAGGGTATCGAAATTGAAGAGGATAGTAACTTAACAAAGAGTCGAAAAAAATTGAAAACCGGTTCGAAAAAAAGAGAAGTTTCTTTTGTAAATTTTAATTTTTCGAATGCATAATCATCGATCCACTTAATTTTATACGACAATATTTATTTATGCTAAAATAATTGTCTAATTTTCACAAAATATTAATTTTCTAGCCCGCGTATTAAGGAAAGTTAAACATTGTTCGGCGGTGTGTCTTTACACAGCATAATGCATACTTGACTTTCACTTATTTTCCTAATAGCAGATAACCGTATCTAATCACATCGTCGATTTTATTTTAAAGCAGAAAACTGGTATGTTGATTGGGAAAAAAGTGCATTGGTCGCCAACCATATTTCTAATTATTGTTGATCATAGCACGATCAAATTGAATTTCTTAGCGGGTAGACACGTGTTTAATGGCTGGTCTATTGGTATTTAGTTCAGACTGGATAATTTTTTTGTGTTTCATTTTTGGAGTAAAGGCTAGGGTAAAAAATTGTGCCGAAATTGAGGTGTTTTTACGGATAATCTTTAGGTGAATTTGAAAGTTTTGATCCGACGAGTGAGTGCTCTGTGAACTATAACTACTAATAGATTCTACTCGTAATTCTGCTGAAACATAATATGTAAATGATTGTGAGTCATAAATTCATCGAAGGCGTGGGTTTCATCCTTGAATCTTTTTCCATTGGTCATAAAAGGTTTGATTTACAATCAAACAAGTGTAACTGAAGTTATATGATAACTGAAGGAGAAAAAGTTTCCCGTCCCAAAAATATGTCATTAATCTAATCATGAGATCTGCAAAATTTTGTGGCCTCCCCCCCCCTCCTCCCGCTTCAATAGTCAATAGTCGTACATGAAAAAATATTCACGATTTTCTATTTGTGTTTTGTGGTATAGGGTATAGACCACGCTTGTAGAGTATCGACTTACTGAAAAAAATGTTATTTTTTTGCAAACATTCTCTTTTACCATTTATTACATTCTTCCAGACTTTGATACATATTTTGTATCTCATCTGCAATTAAAGACTCATGGGTGTTGACGTCACATGCTAGGCAGAAATGGGTAAAATCAGTGAGTTTGAGTAATGTACGAGAAATTTTCTGATGTAAGAAATGAATAGATAATTAGAATACATACCTTTCCTTTGTTATTGATGTTCATGAATTTAATTTAAAATTTGATGTGTTTTTTTTTTTTAATACTTAGTGAGCTTACAAAATAAATTTTGATAACAGTCGGAATCTTATCATCATTAAATTTAGACTTGGGTCACTCTGGTTCTCAGCCTTAGAACTATTAAATTTATTTCAGTCGATTCATCAGTGGATCAGTATAGCTGATCAGAATGTGTTTGGATCTGGTATGAAGATGAGTGTCTACATTTTTGCCTCTGGGATGACTATATAGATCTCTTGAGTCTTAAGTTGACAAATTTAATATGCATTATCTTTGGAACAAAAAAATTTTTTTCTCTTTATTCTCTTTATTAAGTTTTGCGCTATGGACAAAGTCCTTTTTTACTTTGTGGTACCGTCGACGTATAGTGCGAGATTCAAGAAGCATTTCAAGACTCCATAAATCTGCGTAGAGGGAGTTTGTATTGTCCAAAAGAAAGTAACCGGTTCTGTGTGATAAGTTACTAATCGATCATCTGGATCGATCATTTATTCTGAATGCGAATTTGGTTAGCTGATTTGTGAGTGCGACGGTATTAAACAGTACGAACATTGTGTGCACGATCCTACGTCATCTATTATATAAAAGCACGTTTGTCTGTGCGAATTCCGCATGCCATGATTTGTGTCTAGGTTGCAACCATTCCGGTATTCTGATGTCTCTTCGACAAGACAGAAAGAGGTAGACGAAAAATCTTTTGATATCGATAACGCGTACGCCAATAGATAAATGCAAGTTTCAACAATAGGTCATTGAACCGAATAGTTACCGTTCTGGCTGGGCAAATTATGGTTTGGTCACCCGCAGACACGAGCAACAGCTCCAGTACCACCACCCAGTTCTGTACCTCTACCATTAACACGTTTAGTGTGTTGGTGGTACAGATTATTATATTATATTATAATTTACAATTATTATATCGTGTCGTTGGCAATACTCTTATCCAATAAGTTTGAACTACATGTAGAGACTGGCTGGCTGCATGGGCAGCAGTCGATATGTTCGATTTTGGAGTAGCCATACAGGCTGTACGCAGTATACATGTATAGTGTGTAGGCCTGAGAGACGTTGATTGGCAATATGGGCTACCTGAAAAATGACTCGGTTTTCCCTTCTGGTGTTGCTTGCCCATCGGGTTTCTCGTATTATAAAAGAAAATGAACGAAGAGAGAAATGAAACAGCAACGATTTTTACGTAATTGTTATGTAAAAGGTAGGCTATAATACACAAAACGTAGCCGCACGGTGTAACCGGGCACAAACTCTTTGCTTCGTTGAACTCGATATCATCGTATAAAATTAATATTATACTTAATATTGGCTGTTAGTCGACTACTGGTCGGATTGGCGGGAGGGGAGGAATACAAGAGACATAACTGGTTCCATTCGTAAATGGTTCGAATTAGTAGATGACGAGATATCTATCTGGGCTAGCAAATGTCGAATATTGTACAAAATGGTACGAGTTTGACTGATTTGCGAACCTGAACTAAACTGGTTTCTTTTTGCAAAATTATCTTTATTTTTATATAATTAATTGGCTCGGGCTTCGTGGATAGTTTGATCGGAGTCCTGTGAATGAAATGGGGGGGTGGCATAATGCATCGGATGGATTGTGTTTCGTACAATTGAACTGTATCAAAACATGATTGAGATTTGCAAGTGGATCTCTTTGTTTATTTTGTTATTTTATTAGTTCGTTTTGTAAGAAAAGGTGCGACACTCGAACATTGAAGGTTGGATCGAGTTATGACAAAATTCGAAACAACAACAGAACTTGAAACTGAGTTCTGATGAACTTTTCTCGAATACATCTCGTCAAAATGAACGCACGTACAAATCTTGTAATCCAAGATAGAACTTACTCGTCGAGTGAGTTGTAAAAGTGCAGAACTCAAATTTTCGGGTCCGAGTTCTAGAGGCAAAACACTTTTTCCAATAGCATTAGGAGAACTTGGTTGAAGAAGTACTATAAAAGCTTGCGGAATTTTTTTGCCAATAGAACGAACCATTTTTTTGCAACAGTGACTTCCACAAAACGGTATCTATACTAACTGCTGTATTCGACAATTCAAGATAATTTTTTTATTATTATTTAGAAAACAGTAATAATATTACTGCAATTGCTCAACATGAATTTTAAATTCTCAACTACTGGCCTATGTGTAGATTTCATGATGTAATTTTACGAGCTACATAACTTCGGTACAGACTGTAAATTTTGATGCTGATCTTTTAGTGGTTTCCATTATAGGTAGCATATATTCTTGGATGTATATGAAATACTACATTGAACGATGGGATGGGGGATTCTTTTTATGTGACTGCAATTGTGTTCTGGCTCCGACGATATCATCTTCTAACCGCAGCAAGTTAATCGTCATGTGGGTGTGTTATTGACTTTCTCTCGTTAAACTTTACCTGTTCCCAAATGAATTCGTGTTACACCTACTCGAATATTTTTGTTTAAATTTCATTGAATTTGGCACAGCAAACTGATGTTTTTAAATTCAGTCTATTTTTGATGGAATTTGATGCTCAAGTGAGGGCTTCAGCCCTTTAGTTCCCGCTTGTAGTACGCAACTACTGCGTCATCAGATAATTATTAACATTTGAACTCTAATCACTTATGGACGTGAATTGGAAGGACCGTAGCTATAAATCTATAGAGCACTGTAACCTGCTATTCTTAATTCAAATCCCAAACCTTTACCTTCTTAACAGCCTATTTCAATGTCGAAATCTTTCTTCTATAGCAATGGAAAATGTAGATCATATCTACAAATATTTAGAAATGTGTGAAAACAAAAAGGAATTCGACGTAAGTCTGAATGTTTACTTAACCTTAATGTGCTCCCAGCCATCGAAAATGCAGTCAAGGGTGGTATTCGTCTAAAAATTATAAAAATGAATATGCAAAGAACTTAAGAAGCGTTCAGTTGATGACTTTAGGTTACTATTTAAATTGTGAAATGTTATACGTTTTCACTTTCGAAATACTAAACTACAAATTTCTATGTTTGCGATGTATAGCTGTTGACTTCTAATATATTCGAGTAACAAAATAATTGGAGTATTCTTATCACTGTGACTGTACTTCTGAGAAAGAAAATATGTCCTTTTATTCAATCATTTCACGATGCATAAGGAGATAGAATGTGTGAATAGTTTTTGGTTTTAAATTGAATAAAAAATGACGGTGTTGTATGTAAGGACCTAAGCTGATACCTGTAGCAATTATCTCCATTCTTTTTACTTGCCAAACAAAATTTAAATAATATTCACGTTTCAACAAAATCTTAAAGTATGCCTCTTTCGAATTGGACATACTAGTACTTCGTAAAATATTGAGTATGTTGAGTAAAATCCAGGGAATTCTTTTATGAGAATGTAGATTCTTTAGATCTCATTGAATAAGTTGGCCCTTTCTTTGTATCCGGCTGCTAAGTGTTTTTGTTGATGTATGTAACGAAGAGAACGAAGATCAATGATCTCTTGTATTAAGAGCATTTTAGCTGTAAATGTCACGATTTTAAACCGACATCCAGTCTAATAATTCTTTACGATGCAATTAAATTTTTTTGCTTTTTTATTTAATGGCCTAAATCTTTATGCTACTTGAATCTCTACCTTACTGACCTCTGACTTGATTACCTCCATTTTGTTATGTTCTGTACAAACACGAAGATAGGTAGGATTCGATTTCAGTTTCACGAATGTATGTATTATATCTAGTTTTTCAAATGTTACCCATCAGGCCTTGATATTTTTCTCATGTATACTTTATTCATTTTCGAGGTTGCTTCCACTATCTCCGAGTAAACTTCGTAAAAATTTTATTTCAAGCTACTATTCTTATTTTTGTTTGGATCTGTTATAAATACTCGTACATACATAGGTATAGTTGAATGTTATGACGAAAATATGGACTTTTGTTTATTTCACTCTAGTAATGCGTATTGAAATTCACATTTACCACAAAATTTTTTTCGATCAAATTTTTCTTAATTTTCGTTCTCATTAGACTTTTTCAGTGCTCCTAGTCTCGATCCCTCCCTTGATTAATTTAATCTCGATGAGCCGAAAAAAAAAGGGAGATTTTAATTAGCTTAGTCTTACTCGTATGTTACACGCAAGAAAAATTTAAATTTCCACCTACATGACATCGACTGGTGAGTTTTATAACTTTGAATTTTTTTCAAACGAAGATTTTTTATTGAAATTTGACTTGGTCCATGGAGTTTATATTTGTTCAGTTTTCATAAATGACCTGAAATTTCAGATGTATCTAGTAATCATCGATAATTATATGCTAAGAAATTTTCAAGCACTCGTCAGCTGATCTGCAATTTATTACATTCCCAGCATGATTGCTTTAAAATTGTGTTTACTTTTCGCAAAAATAGAACGTGAAAAATAATACTTAGATGTTCTTCCAACGGAAGGAGTGAAGTTAGAACACTACATGGGTTCCTAAATTGGAATTGAATTTATTTCATGTACTTATTCGAGAAGGACATCAGAATCATGGATCACGATTTCGTGTCACATTTCTTTCTTCTATACTCGCTGTCATTCGAGAGACAAGATTTATTTGAAAATTATTTTTCCAACTTGATAATGTTGGTACCTTCTTGGCAGGTATCTCGATATTTACATAAAAATAAGATTTGGTCATCAGGCTCTTCTATTCGTCTTTGTGGCGATGTAAGGTACAAAATTAGATACGAGTGAGACTGATTTTAATAAGAGCTTATATAGGGAAGTTGATTTGTCAGTTATTTTTAACAGTTACCAAATTTGTTATTCGTGACTCGATTTTTCATAATAATTTTAGTTAGAAATAATTATTAAATGTGCACTCACAATCTTTAGACTCCAGAAGTTTCTGTCTTTGCGTTTGACTGAGTGCATTCAAGCTGTATCAAATTTAATTTTTCGTTGGTATGTTTTTCTAAATCCATTTCTGATTTATGGCTATATCTATAGTTCTGGCCTTGAGTGGGAAAATTTTCTTGACCGGTCGTCTAGCGAAAATCCTGAAATGAAGCTGTTTCGTTGGGCTCAAGGTGGTGTAACAAGGTACATCTAAGGAAAAAAGCTCGCTGACTAAATTAAAATTTTTTTTTTTCAATCTCAATAGTCTGAAAGTTTAACCATTTTGGCTAAGACGTGCCAATTATTTCGAATTTTTGAAATTTCATATATTTAAAAATTTATTAGAACAATCACCTCTTATGCGTTGATTTTTATTTTAGAAAATGCCAAATTAATTTGAATTAGTTTCAAGTAACAAAAAAAAAAGAAAAGAATGCAAAACTTTTTCGTACGTGCAAAAACGAAAAAGGTTACCTAACTGGTACTTTCAATTTATACTCGTAACTTACCGCACCCATCAAAATAATATGTTTTTATTAGAACCACTATTTTTTGGTCCTTTTCTTGGTCAAATTTTCTACCCACCCTCTCTGCACCCTTCTCCTAATACGGTATTTCTTTTTGTGGAAATATGTAATACGTGGGCTGTATACAGTTTTTTTTGCAAAAGTACCTGTTGATTGGAGAATGAAGGTACTTGCTTCGTTTTATGCTACCAAATCGTGGTGGCATCTAAACTTTCTAATGAGCTATACAGCTTTTTAGTGGAAATTTTTTTTAAATATGCTCTGCTCAATGTCAAAGCATAATTTGAACGTAAAAAATTGATAATTTTTGTGAGACTCGGCCGGTTATGGACTAGGTCAATCAGTAAACATTGGTAGAAACTTGATTCTAACGTGAGGCTTCTCTGTTGCAAGTCCAACCAGACCCCTTGAATCGACGAATATGAAAATCAGCTCGGCTCTTGGTAATATGAAATCTAAAAAAAACCATTTCTGTGTTTGCTTCATCATGAAACCTGATGAAACTAAGATTCCTTGTTCTCTGTATACGTATCTATACTATACTTGACTTACTGAGCGTACTATTCGTATGTTCACCTATTCTTTTTAAGAGACTAATTCCATTCGTTTCACTCGTCCTGGAGTATAATGAGATACGATTATAAAAAATTTCAACTTATCGATTGAATATTTAACGCTTACCTAGTTTTTATTAGTGCCAAAACCACTAAGTGCTTTCATGAGCAGTTTCTCTGCTCGTACACCAGATTTTCAGCTGGGTAACGTTATATAGTGCTGTGGTGCTGTGGAAAGTCTCTTTCTATTGCATTATAATTCTACCGTTATAGCTGGTAAGAGAAAGAGAGAGAGCGAGAGAGAAAGGAAGATGTTCTGGTATCACGAGCAGAAAGATAGAAGGAGAGAGAAGAACCTATAAAAACCGAAGGGAACATCGTGTACATGGGAAATATGTTATAAAAACTTGTGTTGCGCTTTGACATAGTCTTCTACTTCCTAGCTATGCAACATAATAATGTACGTAGGTATACCGATACCAATATAAGTACGAAGGTGAAACGCTTCTTAATTTTTTGTTTTTTGCACAAAAAAAGTACCTACAAATTGATGAAAAATTCACCTAAAATATGAGAGTGGAAAAATTGTGAAATCTAAATATGTAAAATGGAACTTGATGTACGCCCACGCAGAGTGAAAAAAATTCTCTGTCGTTACTCGTATTTTGGTGTGTGACAGAGGTAGCCTGTTATTTATTTAATTCGTTAAATTATACGGTATACCTATAATATTTTATTTATGCGAACTGAACTGCTTCAAGGTTTTGAATATCCTCGTTGGCGATTTATTAATTGGTGGATTTTGGTGTCTGATATTGGCTGTGTAATCGGTTTGATTGTTAATAATTGGCGAGTAGGCGATCTATACACGCCTAGTTATTATAAGTGACGAGTATTTTATTCCAAAATGACAAAGGTTTTGATTTGAAGAAAAAAAATTCTAGAGCTGCAAACTCGGTTAATTTTATTAGAAAATTACTCAACACGTTTCTAGTATCTGCGCCAAATTGAACAGTTATATAAGAATATTAATTAGCACATTTCTGGGTTCATGGCTCGTATCGACGAATTTGATGTATTAAATTCATTTTGTAAACATCGAATAGAAACGTGAAATGCGTACCTATGTTTCTATAAAAAGGGTGAAAAAAAATTTATAAGTAATTCTTGAAAAATGGAAGAAAGTTGTTGGTTGAATTTGGGCCAAAATTTTGTAACGAGAAAAACAACAAATTTTCCATCAATTTTTCACTACGCAAAATATTTTTCATCAGTTTTTTTATTCTATACTTTACCTTGCCATTTTTTTCTTTCTATTTTCATTTCCACGTTGTATTTTAAAATCAGAAAAACTGCTTAATACCAAATTTCATGCGATTCGCACGAATCTCCAAGGACGGTTTGCGAATTAGATATGTTATCAACAGGATAGCTTTTCACGTATAGTCATAAAATATTTGATGTGAAAACTGATGTAAGATTATTTAATCGAATTAGGGAGGAAAATGAGAAGAGAAAGAAAAAAATTGAATACTACAAATATTTTCATCCTGTTAAATTACATCATCGTCAAAATACGTATTATGGAATACGATTGAAGAATGCGATGCTATTGTGACTGTGAAATTTTATTTCTAAAAAAAATGATGCTTTTTCATGTATTTTGACAATTACAATCTAATTTACTCGTCTTGAATTTGTAGAACTTTTCCTATGGCACTGACTATAGTGCCCAAAGAAAGTGCTTTTGTGGAATTTTCAAAAAATTGTTTTTTATCCTTCAAAAATATTATATTTTAGTGTAACCGGTGGACTGTCTGAATCAACTGAGATCAACCCTTGTTACATGTGTTTTGAACTTCGAATCCAGTTGATATTCCTCGTCTCATAAACAGCACTTTCATTTTTAAAGCATTTTTAGTAGTGAAAAAGTTTGTTTACAAACACTTGTCGATAAAAATGCAGTAAAGTCGAATGCATCGAAGCCTCCCAATCGATAATGTGCGAAAAGATATTTGCTCAGATGGGTGTAGGTAGGTATAAAAAATAATAATAAAACGGTACAAATAAATTCAGTAGACTGATGAAAGAAGGTGCTGCAGAATTCATGCACCAGAACTCCTCATCTTTTGCCTCGGCAATATTCATTTGTCCGTACGAATATGGGTTTATTATTCTTCGAAATGCGTTTAAATAATCGAAAAAATATTTTTATGAAAAACTTGGTTCAAGGAAGACCTGTTGCAGATATTGTGGTGAGGGTGACTGGCTGTAAAGTGAAAGGTACATTCAGGTTTGCTGTGACAACGTATTTTTGACGAGCAACCTCGTCGAACACAAATTGGTGACGGGGGGGGGGGGTAAAAATCATTTCCTAAATTTATTTCTTCATTCAGATAAATTAATTATTCGTTACCCCTATTTTCATCCTTCCCTCCGAACTTGGAAGCTGAATTTACCAAAAAAAACCCCCCCACCCCCGGGGAAAACGAAATGAAAATTTCATGCAAAATAATAATAATAATGGAGTGGAGACGTCAAGAATCGAGATGATGGAGACACGTTGGAGACGACCGAAAAATGAGAGTACATTTATTGACTTTTTTTTCTGAGTATAATCCTGATCCCTACGAACAATCAAAAATACCAGAAATGATCAGAGGAAGCCCTAGACTAATGCGAGTGAATTTCAGCCTATCAGAGGATTTTAAATTTGATCATCGCTTTGGAAGAAATGTGGAAAAATCCGTGATCGAATGAAAAAAGCTGATCAATATGCCATTTATCTTCGATTCGATGCAACGCAAGATATTAGCAAAATGGAAACTGTCGTTTTACTGGCACGTTATATATTGAAGAAGATGCAAGGAATGGAATCAATACGATAAAACCAGTAGAGCGAACATTAGGTGCCTTCACAACTGGTGTAACTACTGGAGTCGAATTATCTAAAAAATACCTAACCATTTTTGAAGATCGCGTGATGAAGATGAGAAAAAAACATCATTGGCCAAAGTTTCGATGGCGCCTACAATACGAGCACTACATGGTATCTATGCTAAGTCTTCTAGAGCGACTTACCCTACACCAACTGCCATTAAGAAAATACACTGATCTATTAGCTTACCGGTAACGGTTCGGTAAATACTTCAGATGGCGTATATTCTTTGACGGTAACAGGAACGCCGACCGAAGATATGGAGTCTCCGGCGGCACTGTGTGCTTCTTGCTGTTTATCTAACTTCATTTTGAAAAAAGTATTACTTCTACAGTTAAATGCACCGCGAATCAGACGATCGAGTGAACGACGAAAAAACGCAAGTCTTCACCGAATACGGACAAACCAGCACGACTGAACGAGCAGAACCGAAAATAAGAACTCGAGAACTCTTCGATGGATTGCAAAAAAAAAAAAAAAAACTAACCTCAGTAAAGTAGGATGCAATTCTAACGATTTTTTAAACGAACTGCGGCGGCGCGCTTTGGGTGTGTAACGTACGCAGAAGTTACAGCACTCTTTGTACCCATCATCATCCAGTTTCCATTCCATGGAAATGGTGTTCCACTCTCTTTGTAACGTGTTTGTAGTGGTGGAAACACGTTCACTTTCAACCATGGCATACTTTATCGCGTTTGTACGTTTTTTCTCTAAATTTCCATTCTTTTCAGGGTTTCCCAAACTCACTTTTATGCTAAAACAATGCTTGGGAAACTGTAGAGTTCCTAAAATTGATGCTGTAACTAGCCTTTGAGTCTCCATCAGTTACAATTTACTAAATTGGAGCGGGCGATCGAACAAAGTGCATCCCATTCTACTTGATTTGATCGAAATGCGTTCGAATGCATACAAGGTGTCCTAGGTTAGCAAGTTCAGGCTAGCACTAGCGAATGAAAATCAGTTTTGATCTGTTAGAGTAATATTACAACTTTTTGCCTAAACTTGATATTGAAGGGGCAACAATCGAATAACTGATTCAAATCTTATAAATGTTACATGTTTCATTAGTTCGGAGATGACAATAATCAGTCAATTTTATTAACGGTAGCAGATTGTGTAAAACATTTCCGACTAGCAAGTTTGTCAGAGGTTCCAAAATTGCTTCTAACTTCATCAAAGGCAGGCATCGAGAGCGGCTGGTCTGTCATTCGCTCACTCCGTTTTAAAGATGAATTCATTTTACTGAACGTTTAGTCAAAATTTTGTGTGTCCAATGTTATCATATTATGATGACGTCTATACTGACGTAGCTTTTTTGCTCCCAAATTGAGCTACAAAATGATTTCATCTTCGCGTTCACGACTCTTCGTGAAGGCTACAGCTATTTTGTGGATGCTTATCCATTCTTTCCTATTCCCTTGACATTTCTTATCATAGTAGTGCGACCAAACAACGAAATTTGCCCTCAGAAAGTAGTTGAGAGGTGAAACTCATTTTTTCATGAATATAAATAAGTTTTTACTCCAAAATTCCTTCATGAAGAATAAAATTATTTCTAAAACAATTTATAATAATCCAACTGAACTAAAATTCAGATATACTCGTACATGTAACGGTCTTTTTTTTTAGAAAAACATTGTTATGGAAGTCACCCTTTTGGTATCGATGAAATGCGGCTTATAGTTTGAATATTATTCAAGATAATTGCATGATTTGAATGGTAATCGTTGAAGATGGACTCATTAATTAATTGGTGAAATATGTATACCTTGATGAAATTCATTAACAATTTTTTTCCCAAAGCTTTCAGCAGAAATATTTTCTATGGAAAGAAAAAAAAGCATTCCATAAAGTAGGCCTATACGTTTATTCTTATAAAAATTTTCAAAAAGGAGTCACTTTTGAATTCTTAAATTCTTACTATTCTCTAGAAAGATCTTTGAAGAATATCCATAAAATATTCAGACTACATAATTATAACTCGCAGTATCTGCTACTAAAAGTCCGAAATTTAATATTGATTAAAACAGGTTTCAGAGATTACCTAATGAAGAAAATTTCTCTTTCATAACAAGTTTTGGTATCTTATAGAAGTGTGATTTAAGCATTTTATCGCAAAAAATGCAAACTGTTGGCATTTAATTTTTTCATGATTAATTTAATTTTTTTCTTTGAAACGCAAATTTTCTATCTTGAGATTTTACTGACTTGTATGTAATACCCTATTATTATTAATATTGAAAGTAGAAAGCATGGGCAAGTGGCAACACTAATGGAATACATTTATTAATTTAGTATATTTCATCAATGACAGAGCAGGAGTAATAGGAAAATACATACACATTTACGTATAATTTCGTAAATTCAATGGCCAAGAGCAGAAAAGCGTCATCTACGTTTTTGTAGTTTAAAAAAAAAAGTATTTTCATTGATTTTTTTTCTCGAAATTTAGTTATAAGATTTTATAAAGAACTAAATATCAGAACATGACAAATATTTTGAATGACTAATTTTCAATGGCCAATATAATTGTCATAAGTACTTTAGTGTGAATAGGATGAGTAGTGGGGAAAAAAATATGAAATCGTAATTTTTTCAAAGGCATTAGTGAAAAATAATTTTACTTAAAATAAAAAAAGTCGTTATGAAACTTCACTCACTTTCCACCCTAGTGAAGTAATATACCAGTAATATTTTAGAAGATTACCATACCGTCAATAACCTGCGAAGTACCTACCTATCGAAAAAATAAATCATATTTTTTTGGCATTCAAATTTTATGTTTGGGACTGATATAATTTATTGTGACCTAATGTGACTAGAGGACTACAGACACTGACTACAGCTGTAATACTCGTAATTTTAGGGTTCTGTTGTTTTACATTTTCGTTGAAACACCCGCTGCATAAATGAATTATAACAAGCAACTTTTGAAAAGCTGCAAGAGGTTTGGCATATGGCAGAGGGAAAGATAATTTTGATAAAAGAAAAAAAAAATTAAACCCAGCAAAATAAAATTTTCAAAGCATGAATGAAAAAATTGAAGTATTCACTTTTCAATAATAAAATAATAATAGGTACGTACATCAGATAAAGGTAACATTTTATGAAGACGAATATAACTCATCAGTTATATTTCAAGTCTGTAAATTGTAATAAAAAAATTAATTATAAATATACTGTTCAACGTTCTTACTATGTTCACAACATATGATAAGTTTGCCTCATAGGGACGTTATTACCAACGGAAAAAACTGTATATACACCAATATGGAAGATAGTTTGTTAATGAAGGGATAATGTTGCGTTCTGAAATGTTATGCCAATATGTGGAACAGAAATAATATTTTTAGTCTGGTGTTTCATTATTAATAATATACTTAGTATAAATTCTGATCAAAAAGATTTACATAATATAATATTTCTAATATATGCCTTTTTTGAAAGAGACAAAATTTAGCAGTAATGTAATAAATATATTTTTAAAATCTTGAGATCATGAAACGTATTATCCATCAACATTTAGTCTGTTTATTGTGCTGTAAATTTGAATAGCCTATCAAACAAAATTCTTCAACAAAAAATATTAAAAAAAAACAAATAGTATTATAAGAAGAATTTATTAATAAAAGTAACAAATGATCGTATTAAATTACAAAACAGAAACAAAAGAAACTAATTGCAATGTTAATCTAAGAAGTAACATAATTGACATAGTTTGGTTTTTGAAAAACATGAAAAAAAATCAGAATATAAAAAAGAATAAAAAAAGTAAAATATTTTCATGAGGTTTAGATAGTTATCAAAAATTTTGAACTTGAACTGGAAAAATATACTTGCCAAATAATCACACTTGAAAATCGTCCCTGTTCTTGTAAAACCAAAAACAATGTACATAAAAGATTTGAAACAAAACCATGTAAATTGGTCTTTCAGAAAATGCGTATTTTAATATTATGTAAATTAAAATTTATCATGTAATTTGGTCTTCAAAAAATGGGTATTGTAATGGTAGAGCTCATTTTAACTGAAAACTACAGTTGATAAGACAGGACACCCTATAAAATATAGCAGAGGGGGTCAAATAATTTTGAATTGATGTGACTCGATCTCTTCACACCTACTGATAATTAAAAATCCAAAAGTTTGATGAAATACCCTGTATTGTACTTTTAAAATGTATTTTTTGGTTTTACAACAATTTATTTTTTTAACTTGCGGTTTTATATGAATAGGGAAGATATTTTACTTTCCCAAAGTAGAATGAAAGAATATACTTAAAATAATTATTTAACCTTTTTTAACTACTATATTTTTTTCTATGTCAGAATAGTATTATTGAAAAAAATTTATTCATAAAAGTAATAAATGATTGTATTAAATTGAAAAAGCAGAGGAAAAGAATGTAAATGCATTGCTATTTATGAAGTTCAACAACTAGTAGTTCAGTTTTTGAAATAAATATCTCATATAAACCCAAACAAAAAAGAAAATAAAAAAAGTGTAATACTATCAAGATTGAGATTGGTATTGAAAACTTCAAATTTGAACTACAAAAATAAACTTTCCAAATAATTAACTTTGGATATTCTAGTTTAATAAAAAAGACTGGAAGAATAAACTTGTGGCGTAGTAAATTATTCCAGTGAAAATTTTATCAATTGTAGTTTATTGGAGGCCCCATTTTTTCAATTTTCGCGCCTGTTACTTCTCTCATTTTTGTTTGTATTTTTTCATCTCTCACATCAAAGCAGATAGCCAAATTCTTGTTTTAATGGGTCTGCTAGTTCTCTTCATTCAGCTATGCACTTTGGCCTTCAAACCTTACTGCATCTCAATTAGGTTCCTCTCCTCCGTTTCTCTCCCTTTTGCCTACATTCCTGTTACCCTAGCACTTGTGTGATGAACCAGTTTTCACCCTCACTGCATTCTCTGTTGTCCCTGGTCTTGCTGCCTCTCCGTTTTCTGCATACTAATGAGATGGGGTGGATTTGTTGGTGGTTGAAACAGAGACTGGTTACACTTTGACTTTACACTTTACAGTAAGAGATCTGCTGGTGGCTGCCTTAGCAGCAAGAAGTTTTCTGTTCGTTTGTACAGAGCTAATATGTGTGTCTGGAGGCTTATTTATGTCTCATACTCGAAAAACATTTTCTTATAATTTTTGTGCACTTTTGCAAAGAGTTTTCAAAATGTAATAACTACTGTTTTATGTGCGGATGGCTTCTGCCTGCAATGTTTTGAAGGACAGATGGTCCTAATAATGTGCTGTGCGATCTATTTTTAGCCACTTATAAAATTTTTTTCCACATGAAGAAATTTTTGAATAACCTGTTTGCCTAAATTTTTATGCTATTTGGTGTCTGTGCGCGTCATATGAAGCAGTAATTTGTTGCAATATTTTTCTGCCATAAATTTTTCATTCATTCACTTTGTGGGCGCCTATGACCACTACTTGCAATCTAAAAATGCACTGAATCTACTACTGATAGGTGAGATGTCACCCTTGGTTAATATCTTTTTATTTTAACTGTCACTGGATTGAATCCCATCATTATTTGGTTCAATTTCCTGTCATGGGTTATTATCTACACATTGGAGCTGCTCATATGAGTTCATTCCACTACTGCCAAATGTCCAAGGACTGGTTTGCTGTTTTACTTTTTCATTACAATTTTTAGCAAAACCATTATTATAATTATGTAGGGAAATAAGTATTTATTTTCTATTTTTTTTAAAATAAATTTTTCAAAGGTTGTGCATTGCCCCCATTTTACATTATTTTTACTCACATTTTTTGCATTCAGCAAATCCATATTTTTATTTTCATTTAAATGAATTTTAATAACAATTCTTAACGTTTGGTCATTGGAAGGGTTAGTTTGCCTGAATTTTTATGAGATGAGATGTCTGAATGTATGCTTGAATTTTTTAAATGTTTGATGTTGTATGATGGTCTGATTTTTATTCTATTGTCCTTATGTGTTTGTGTGTGCAGTTCTATATGCTTAAATGTGAGGCCTTCTTTGTGTGAGGATGTGTGTGCATTTATCTTGGAGCATGGATACTGGCTAAAAAGTTTCATTTTTTAACTTTATTTACAATTAACATTTTTTTTATTTTATTCATGCTGACCTAGTATAAATATTTACCTTTCAGCCATTTTTAAATATTTCCACAATCGCCCTACTCTTGTCAGGATGTGTGCAAACTAAATTTTTCCCTTTCTGGTTGCCCCACAATTACTTTACTTGATTAATTATATTGGGTTTACCAGTTCGCACATATCTTATTTTATTGCATTTAATGGGGCTTTCTTATACCTTTTTAGGTTACAAAATTTTAAAAGAAATGATAAAATGGCTAAATCTTGGAAATGGTTTGCTGGGTCTGACTTAACTCAATATTTCAAAAAACCTCACCATCTTCATTCAGTGCCTCCCCCCCTTTTTTATTCTGTCTTACTTATCATTTGTGGGGGCAACTCCAAGGTCTATTTACTCTACAGGTTAGCTCGATCCGAACAACCCTCAAGACACTTACGTCCCCGCAGTACTTTTTTTCACGCGTCCCATTTAAAATACACACGTATTATTTTAAAATTAGTTTTTTTTGTAGAAAAAAAGGGAGATGGAAAAAATTTCTAATGAAGACCCCCCCCCTATTTTTTCACGCAGATTTCGAATATGTAATTACTTTTTTTCGTCAAAATTTTCAAAAATTTACACGTCTTAAATCTTTCCAAATAATTACTTTTGGATATTCTATTTTAATAAAAAAGACTGGAAGAATAAACTTATGAACAATTAATTTCGAACAGAAAACAAAATGAAAAATGTGAAATATTTTTACAAGATCCAGATTGGTAATTTGACTGTATTCTCCTGTGAGTTTGTCTGTTCAAGAAGAACAATAGGAGCAATATCTTCATTGAAATCTGTATTAACTATGTCGTATAATTTGACTCTCAATTTTCTTTGCAATTGTCTATCTGATGAATACAAGAGGTGTTTGACTATTTGGAGAAATAATGAGAAGAATATTTTGACAAATCCGGCATTTCTTTTATCAAGTTCATCAGAGTACTAATGATTTTTCTCTGTTCTGTTCATTTACGTTATTCATCAAGTATTCCATTATGTTTTTAATAATTGTAGAGTCCGTGTACATTGTTTTTATGTTCAATACAGCATCCAACATATCCATAACTTTTGTTTTTACTTTTGAGGGTGATTGTTCGTAACAAGTAACCAATTTTTTGAGAATATCGTCGTTCATTTCATCTGAAACAATATTAAATTGGATAGATACAATTTTAAGAAAAAATATATTTTATTCTTCTATACTCACCATTGGGATCACGTTTAAATTTTTTAAGTGTTGGACTGGTAACTGCTTCACTATAATTATCATATATAAACACAAATATTAATATAGTTCAATTAAATATTTTCAAATATAAATTTTTCTAATGAAAACTTACTCAAAAATAAAATATTCAGCCAATTAATCGTAAGTGATCTGGACTTTGTGCATATAGAAGTCACGTTTCACATTTTTCATATAAAGTGTCACATTTTCTGGTAATTTCAGATTTTTTTTCCCTGCTTATGAAACTCATTGTTGCTATAAACATACAAACATACGCATCATTAGCTATTATAATTATAGACTTGATATTAAGTATAATTTACTCAAAAATAAAATATTCAGCCAATTCATCGTAAGTGATCTGGACTTTGTGCATATAGAAGTCACGTCTCACATTTTTCATATAAAGTGTCACATTTTCTGGTAATTTCAGATTTTTTTCCCAGCTTATGAAACTCATTGTTGCTATAAACATACAAACATACGCATCATTAGCTATTATAATTATAGACTTGATATTAAGTATAATTTACTCAAAAATAAAATATTCAGCCAATTCATCGTAAGTGATCTGGACTTTGTGCATATAGAAGTCACGTTTCACATTTTTCATATAAAGTGTCACATTTTCTGGTAATTTCAGATTTTTTTCCCAGCTTATGAAACTCATTGTTGCTATAAACATACAAACATACGCATCATTAGCTATTATAATTATAGACTTGATATTAAGTATAATGTTGGACTTTGTGCATATAGAAGTCATGTTTCACATTTTTCATGTAAAGTGTCACATTTTCTGGTAATTTCAGATTTTTTTCCCAGCCTTTGAAACTCATTGTTGCTATAAACATACAAACATACGCATCATTAGCTATTATAATTATAGACTTGATATTAAGTATAATGTAGACCTTACATAAGTTGTCTGTCATGATGTGAGTTGTTCTTTTCACTTCTATTATGGTTTGTGTAATCATTCCTTTCAACTGTAATCGATAAATGTTTACTGTATCCAAGTTGTGGAAATCATCTGGTTTTGGATTCAAATATATGTCTTGATACCTGTAAACTAAATCAAAAATGATTTGTTATTTATCTGTATTCTGTGATTGAATATTTTATAAAACATTACAATGTATACCACTTCATAAGTTCCTGAGCTCTGTTTGTTTTTAATTCTTCAAAGGAACAAAAATACCCATTCTTCTCCATATTCTTATCATACATATTTATTCTCAATGTGAATCTGATCGCTTTATCAATAAATATATCAAAGGCACCCTCTTTATATTGTCTCTTGAATATTTTAACTGTCAACGAACCTGTACATAATATTATTGTATAACTTGAAAATGTGCATATAATGTATACTTATATGAATTTAAGATATTATTAACTTGTTTCATCACAACTTAGTAGTTGATAATAACTATCACTTATGAGTTTGCAAGTTTTATGAATTACAGCATCAATTTGCATTGTTGTATTATCAACTGCATTGAGTGCATCATATATTTTTGTTGATTTTGCCATTTTTATAATTTTGTTGATCCAGTTGACATTCAATATGCTAGAAACAAATTACATGGTACTAATTTACAAGAATATTGATTGTCAGTATAGTTACATTACAGATATGTTGTTGAACATAATCTTCATTGATTGTGAAAAATAAATTTGCGTATATCTGAAAAATATTATTCAACTAGTGTGGCCTGAGGTGTTTTCGCCTCTCTCCACTTAGAATTTCCTTATTCCCACTCAAATTTTGTTCAATCTCGCTCAAATGTCACTCAATTTTGTACAATCCTGCTCAAATATCTTTCAAATGCCTTCCAATTCTTCTCAATTCTACTCGTTATGCTTTATTCCTCTCACATTTTGCTCAATCTTGCTCAAATTCCGCTCATTTCTCTCAAAATTTGCTCAAATTTTGCGTTATCATGAAATGATTGTGTAGAAGTGCAGAGTAGAATTCATAGTTATCATAAATATTTTCATCAGTAGCTGTGAAATCAAATTTGTAATCATAAAGATTCATACATCATCACATTTCTCAGATTTCCCTCTTCCAAATGAGACCAAAAATCTTTTCCTTGTTATTGAACATGATGATAATTATAGAATTTGACTACACACATGAATAATTGAATATTAATCAACAAAATTCCTAATACTAGATTTGTACATAAGTTACAAAAAAAAAATAATTCAATCAGACAAATTTTTCAAATTCTCAATAAACATTACAAAAATGCTACGTTATCAAGATAAAAAAAAAAAACAAGAAAAAACAAAAAATGTATCGAATTTTAATGTATTTAAAAAGAACAAACCTAGAAAAGAACAAACCTAGAAAATACGAAAGACGAAAAATATGAAGAAAAAAGAAAGTGATTGTAATAGGTCTTTGCAACATTGTTGCCAAACCTAACAATGTGAGAATATCATTATTATTTTCGTACATGAACCTGTACAGTCTTGATAATTTTTTTTGAATGGCAACACTGGGTTTTCCCAGATTTGCGGTTGTTGGTTGATAAGAAAATGATAATTTTTGTTAGAATTATAAAATTTTTCAAGATTCCTAAACCTTAGATTTAAATATCAAAACCGTTTTAAAAACTTTCAAGTTATAAAATTTCCATAGAAAAGTAGTTACAGGTAACATGCAACATTGTTGCCAAACCTAACAATGTGAGAATATTATTTCGTACATGAACCTGTGCAGTCTTGATAATTTTTTTTAAATGGCAACACTGGGTTTTCCCGAATTTGCGGTTGTCGGTTGATAAGAAAATGATAATTTTTGTTAGAATTATAAAATTTTTCAAGATTCCTAAACCTTAGATTTAAATTTCAAAACCGTTTTAAATGCTTTTAAGTTATAAAATTCCCATAGAAAAGTAGTTACAGGTAACGTTACCTTTATTTCGTGCTAAATCATTTGAAATGATAAGTTGATTCATAAATAATTAGTTTTTCGTTCCACATATTTTGAAAATCGGCGTCATCAAATTACATCTGTTAACGTAAAAACACTCAGGTTCTTTCATTCGTAGGTCAAAATGAATGGGTTATGGATCGTGTAAGTCAACTTGGTTCTTTATCTGCTTATTTAGACGGAACTGTATTTTCTGTTAGTATAATTTTTCATTATTTTTCTCATAGCCGATACGAAACTTGTATTAATGTCTACTTCGATGTTTCAGTCTAACGGAGACTTGGAGAATAACGAACAGTTTGCTAACTTAATCAGCAGTTTAGTGAATCTTGCTAAAAACATTCCCCCGCACGAAGAAAAGTACAAGAAAATATCGTGTTGGTATAATTTAGTTTTACTATCAAAATTTAAAAGAGGGTCATGTCGACAGGTTTTTCAACCTTTCTCAATGGTGAGAGATAGAAAAGAAGATGCGAGGCCAAAATTCCAATTGAAATTGATAACCTTCTTTTATTGATGAAGAAAAAAAATTATCCTTTGGGTTTCTCGAATGTATAAATGTTTGGCTGTACTGCATACCAAAATTAAAATTATTTTACTCATAATTGAATGTTATAAAACTTTTCATACCCTTAATTAGTTTTGGAGAATGCTCTGTGGAGGCCCTGTAAAAATAATTTTTCAAGATTTCAGGAAGTACCTATCACTTTAATTGATGGTACCGAATTTATTCGTTTTTGCTAATGCTCATTTTTTCTTATATTTCAACAGTACAGTATCCTGATACACTTTATACTGTCTGCTTGTCGAATACCAGAATTCACATTCTCAAATTTCGAAAACCAAAAATTCGCGTTGAAAGTGACCCAGAAAATACGGACGCAATTTGCTGAACCATGTCTAAGCTTCTATTTATTTTTGTCGTTTTACTCGCTGGCCGTTCGGTGTATCCGTCTGAAACTGGAAAGAGGACCCTAGTTCTGGTGGATAATTTTCTCATCAAAGAATCACATTCGATATTTTTCAAGTCTTTGAGAGAACGCGGCCATCAGCTGACTTTTAAATCAGCAGATGATTCCTCCTTAACGCTTTTCAAATATGGAGACCTTTTGTACGATAATCTGATTATATTCTCGCCTAAAGTAGATGAGTTCGGTGGTAAACTAAGCAAAAAAATGATTTTGGATTTCATCGATGAAGGTGGTAACTTATTAATAGCTACGGGTAGTAAACCTGGAGTGCTTCTTCGAGACATTGCTGTCGAATGTGGCATCGAAATCGATTCTCCCGGTACTTCTTTTGTGGGTAGTTTTGTTATCGATCACTTCCATTATGACACGTCAGATGCCTCTCACTCGTTGATCTCAGTCGATCCTGAAAACCTGATCGATGCCCCAGTTATTGTGGGTTCACGTAAAATAGCTCCGTTATTGTACAAAGGAATCGGTTTACTAGTCAACAATTCAAATCCTTTGGTGCTGAAGTTACTGACTGCTTACAGCACTTCTTATTCGTTCGATCCATTCGCTGACATTGACAAAACTCCTCACTTGATAGGCCGAGAAACGACTTTACTTGCTGCCATACAGACTAGAAATAACGCTCGCGCTGTTTTCTCCGGATCACTTGATTTCTTCTCAGATGCTGCGTTCTTATCGAAAATTTCCAAAATCGGTGGTAAGGAATATACCAAGTCTTCTAACGAAGTAGTAGTTAATCATTTGAGTCGATGGTTATTCAAGGAAACTGGGGTTATTCGCGTTAAATCAGTGTCGCATCATCGGCTCAATGAAATCGAAGCACCTATGGATTATACAATCACCGATATGGCTGTTTTTGCTATGGAATTAGAACACAAAGTCAACGATGAATGGAAACCATTTAGTGCTAGAGATTTACAACTGGAATTCGTTAGAATCGATCCTTTCATTCGTACGAATGTGCCCCTAGTTTCGGAGGGTAAATACAAAGTCGTTTTTACGATACCGGATGTCTACGGAGTGTTCAAATTTTTGGTAGACTACAAGAGAATCGGCTACACGTCTGTATTTAGCAGTACTCAAGTATCCGTTCGACCCCTAAAGCACACTGAATATGAGAGATTCATTCAGAGTGCCTATCCTTACTACTTTAGTGCCTTTTCCATGATGATCGGGGTGTTCGCATTTTCATTTGTGTTTCTACATGCAGATATGGAGAAAAGTAAAACCGATTGAGCTACCCAAGGAATCTTTTTTTTTTTCGTTATTATAATAATTTTTTTGTGATTTACATTATAGGTCTATGTAAATATTTTTTATTGTTCGGGTTTTTCATAAATCAACTTTTGCCGAGTTTGTTCGTCTATTGGGAATCATTTTGTTCAACGTGTGTACTTTTTTTAGAATAGGTACTTATTTGAAAATTTTGTTACATTTAAGAATATTGTAAATGTCAAGGAACATTTAATTCTGTATTTTACTTGTCTCCAGATGTAAAATGCAATTTTTTAATATTTTGTTTCTTTTTCAATCGGTGTTTCTTTTATTTTAATGTTGAACAAAATAAAATGATTACAAAAAGATCTTGAATATCGGATGTTTACTTTTTTAATATTGTGAGAATGAACTTGTTTAGAATTTATTATTAACAAAGTTGAATCGAAGCGTCCTACTTGAAGAACAAACATTTTAACTGAATAACAGTAAGGCAATAGTGCTGCTGTAAGAACTACAATTCTGGTGTTACCATAGTATTCGATAAACAATATCGGAAGAAATTATTTTGCTTTCGTTTTCCTACTCGTTTTTGTATTGAAAATTTAATTCTTTCTAAAAATGTCTCATCAAATGTACAATGAATTATGGCGCGAAGCGCAGACCATTTTGGAGGAGACAAGTTACGCTGATAACCTGCTAATTCTAAGCAAGCCCTCCAAAGACAAACGCAACTTTCACAAGCAGCTGAGTATCTTATACGTGAAATACATTTTGGCAATCAATAAGTTGGGCGAATGTTACGATCAAATGGTGCACCCCCAAAAGCGATTGTTGATTCGAAAGGTGCTGGATTGTTCGGTTATAAGGTAATAAATGAGTCCAAAAACTGCTAAGTCCACTGAGGCAAATACAAAAAATATTTAAAAAACTTGAGCAAACACTATAATCGGTGCCAGGGACTATAAGTAATTGGCATAATTCTGATATTGCATGTTTCTGTACATAGCAGATTATTGTACTTCCAGCTTTTCTTGGCTAGAGTAAGCACTTTTTCCTTCTTGAGTAATAATAACACCTCTAATTATCCCACCCTCTACTTTTTATGTGAAATAGTCTGAGGTACTTTACCGAGAAATTTAGATTTATCCGGCCAAAACTTGAATCGTCATTAACCAAACAACAATTGAAAATCATTTGGAAGACACTCTTCCTCATTGTGGGAGGGGGATGTTTCTAATTCTGTGACCCTTTTGGGAGCGGTATGCAAAATATTCAATCATTTTGCATTAAAATAATGATACTCGTATAATCCGGCATGTGAAGTATTGATAGTTTCTTCACAGGTATTAAAATTCGTCTTACAGGTTTCTAGAATTGAAACCAGAACTGGTTAATTTCACATTTTCCGAGTTCACCTACTTAGATGATGCGGTTCAAGAACTAAAACTCATGCCTCAAGATATTGAAGTACAAATTCCGTCATGCTATCGGCGAGACAGACGAATGGACATAGAATGGAAAAATAAATTCGTCGATGATATTTCGACAAAACTTGGTTTATACGAAGAGGAAACGCCAGGTTTTAGTCCATTTAGAACCGGGAAAGCTGGAAATGGGATTTGTAAATCATGATTTAATTTTACTATTAGGCATCCAGATGACCGAAGAAGAAGCTGTGCTTCTAATCCAGAGACACGAGAGAGCTCGACAATGTAGACTTCGAGCTCAGTTTATGAAAAACATTCGTGAATTGAAGGACCGGTCAAAGGTCAAAGGTGGAGATGATATAACAGAAACAGGTCGAATTGCTGCATTGAAGATACAACGAGCTTGGCGAGGGTTCATTACGCGACGTAAAATTCGGAAACGAGTGCTGGAAGAGATGCTTTTGATAGGTGCGAGCATAATTTTGACTAAAGGAGCTGGCGTCGATCTGGGTTTTCATAAAAACACTCTCAGGCCGACGTGCAAGAAATTATACCTTCAAACCTCCTTTCATTGAAGGTTCCTTCAGACCAACCTCACGTATTTCCTTTAATTTTTCTCCCTTATTTATTTATAAGACGTAGTTATTTAGCATACCATTTTTTCCTTTAATTTTTCCTCAAAGATTTCTTGACTTTCTTTTTCTCTTATGTCATTTTTTGCATACGAAGCTCACTTCGGCCTTGAATCACACGAAGGGGATTGGGTTAATTATGATTTTGTAAGGGGGTTTATCCAAGTCCAAATTTTTTTTCTCGTGGCTTACCGTAAGGTCGGTTGATTCCAGGTATGCTGCAACCGGAAAATTTCTCTACAGAAGAGAGAGACCGAGCAAACGCTTTAAAATCAACGAAATACGCCTTACAGGAAAAATACCAAAGCGAATATGAAGCTGCTTTAGTCAAGGAAAAAGAGGATGTAATCCAATATTTTTATTACATAGCATAAATTGATTTTTAGGTGCCTCTAATTTATAGATATCTGAAAAGGGAAGGAGAGGGTTCACTTACTAACTGTAGAACCATGTACTCACGGCATAAATCCAAAACTCACTTACTCTGAATTTGTAAATTTTACGAAACAGTTTCCTGTAAAATGTTATTATTAGGGGGTTAATTCAACTTTTCGAGGGGTTTTTTACTAACTAAAATGGTGTATCAAAGTCCATTCTTACCAATAAATAAGTGAATAAACAAACTTTCATTTTTTTGGGACTCAGCAGGTTTTTAGACTCGGTCCGGCATATAATGCTGAAAAACATCATTATCAATTTTACAGATTAAAAAGTATCGTGGAAACATTATTATGGAGGAAATTCGTGATGAGGTAAGAAACTGGTACCTCACATACAAACAGCAAACTGGTAAATTCCCAACAATACCATCCGAGGACCATGGAGGCTCTCGAGTCGTGATTGGTCGTCAGTCTCCATTACCTGGGAGCAGTGAGGGGAGCCATTCGACTGTGGCAGCATCTGTTGAAAGTAATGAATCAAGTCTAGCTAAACTTTTTAAAAATATTGCTCTTAATCTGCTTCAATTACAGTCATACAAAAAATCAATTTATTTCTTTCGAAAGCCTTTTGATGCGCAGGATCATATTTTTTGTCAAAGAAATACGTAGGTATAATAAGGGGATCTTGTTGGTCTACTGGCTTAATCCTCAGCATTGCCTTTCAAAGGTCACTGGTTCAAACCTAATCTGCAGTACTCTCCCGTGATATTTCACTGCGGTAGTCTGTTCTAATTTGGATTTGTGTAGGAATTTTCATTGATGAAAATTATGGACGTATAGTCAGACTACTTATTCATCCGACAGACTATTACCGTTTTAACTCTGGTGAATTAGTCATGTAACTAGAACCCAAAAAAAATGATGTCTTTTACGTTGGCAATTAACATTACAATATTATAAATGTACTATGGAATTGGTAATATACAAAATTAAATTTTTAGATTATTACCTAGCAATAGTTTGGCATCATTAAGGAAATGCAAAAATGAATCACAGGCTGTTTCATTATCAATTGAAGATTCATACATTTGGAATGGTGATGTACCATTACTAGCTGTCTTTCCTTTGGTCTTTCACAATAAACGCCCGCGAGAAATAATGTGGTTACCAAGGGTTTAAAACTATTTTTTTCTTTTGTTATCGCCACCACTGTATTCTTCCGAAAAAATATTTTTTTATAATAATAAAATACGGAGTCTTTTTTAAGCAGGGCTCATCAGAAAAACGAATTTCATGATAACGTGGAAAAATTTTTTTCTTAAAAAATGATCCCACTGTATCCGTACAACCATACCAATTAGAAAATACACGGGGGTTCCAGCTCCATGTCGCTGGTTCCCCACCTACTGCAATTTGAAATTTTGACACATGTATTCGTTTGTGCTACGTTTGTGCTGGTTTGTGCTGGAATTTTAATCGTTTGTGCTGCTTTCCCTTCAGAGATATTTGAGAAAAACATTTTCAAGGTCAGTGGGGAACTAGCGACATGCTCTTCCTCACCAAAGAGATATTGGAAATCCGAATGAGCCATTTGTTTGTGCTACGTTTGTGCTGGTTTGTGCCGTTATTTTTTTTGTTTGTGCTGCCTCCTCTTTCCCATCACAACCAAAACAACTTTTTATATGCCTGAATATAGAGAATTCTCAAACCACTTTGTAAAGTTTGAAATTAATGACATTTGTTTGTGCTACGTTTGGGCTGGTTTGTGCTGCCATTTATTTCATTTGTGCTGCTCCCCTCTCCCCTCCACAACCAAAACAAATGCTCATACCCTTGAATGTATGAAATTTTCAAACTGGTCAGAAAGGTTCAAAACTAGTACCATTTGTTTGTGCTACGTTTGTGCGGGATTTTGTTGACCTTTTTTTGGTTTGTGCTGTCACCCCCTCCCCTCTAGTGAGTGTGTAGATGTTTTGGTTGTGATGGGAAAGAGGAGGCAGCACAAACGAAAAAAATAACGGCACAAGCCAGCACAAACGTAGCACAAACAAATGGCTTATTCAAATTTTTGAAATTTCAAGTTTCCAAAATATGACCCTGATTTTAGAGTTTGGTGACCGGTCATTGACCTCTAAATTCTTCCCTATTTTCACACCTCCCATAGAGCTGAGTTCACATGATTTTGTTATATTCTGGCAGCACAAACAAATGTTACTAGTTTTGAACCTTTCTGGCCTGTTTGAAAATTTCATACATTCAAGGGTATGAGCATTTGTTTTGGTTGTGGAGGGGAGAGGGAAGCAGCATAAACGAAATAAATGGCAGCACAAACCAGCACAAACGTAGCACAAACAAATGGCTCATTCGGATTTCCAATATCTCTTTGGTGGGGAAGAGCATGTCGCTAGTTCCCCACTGACCTTGAAAATGTTTTTCTCAAATATCTCTGAAGGGAAAGCAGCACAAACTATAAAAATTCCAGCACAAACGTAGCACAAACGAATACATGTGTCAAAATTTCAAAATTCAATAGGTGGGGAACTAGCGACATGGAGCTGGGGGTTCTACTACGGAAATGGGATCTTACGGTGAAAATATTTTTTTCAATTTCATGCTCTACCACATGATTCAACAATAAAAAATTGAAAATTATTTTTCACCCTATGGTCCCTTTTTGGTATGGATACTCCATTATGAAATCGGCAGAGTAATTGTCATGGTTGGGAGAATGCAGTGGTGGCGATAACAAAAGAAAAAAATAGTTTTAAACCCTTGCTAACCACTTATTTCTCGTGAGCGTTTATTGTGAAAGATCCTGTACTATTTCCTGATAGATCAACAAAATTTATTTATAATTTTTTACATTCAGTAGTATATTTTTATGATGGAGGGGTGGAGAAAAAGAAGAGAGAACGATTAGTGTATAAAACTTGAATTATTTGTAGTCCTAGTACCTTTGCAAATTTTCTTCTCTAGGACTACGACCTAGATTAAATTGCTTAGAAGTACACGAATAAAGAAAGACTTATTTTGACATTCAGACTGAAGAAAAATTGATAGAAAATGGCACCCGGTAAAATATGTAACTATTTTACAATTCAAATACCCACGCACAAAATAAGAAAGTACAAATAAGAAGATCGAAAATTCTTCACAATGTAGGGATCAAAGTTTTTGAAAAAAAGGAATATTTAATTTTTCTCAAAATAAGGTAAAATTTTGGCTCTGTATAGAGCAATGTACTGTTTGCCTGCTCAGATGTTATGAATCTTGACGACTGATGAGTCTTTGCTATGGATGCTTGCTTACTTGCTTACTCCAAGTTCGACAATTAGCCTAATAATGAAATAATGTTACTTTGGCTCATGTACGTACGTGTAATTAATAATTATAGAAGCCATTTTACAGGCAACACTGTGAAATAGTATGTTCAAATCTGTTCAGTACCGAGCAGTATAAAAAACCCATACGAGTTTGCTGAAAATGAAAGAGAGATTTTCCTCGGATAATATTTCTTATGCAGGTAAATCATCTAGAAGTAAAAAATCTTCAGAGTCGTCCGAAGAGAAAAAAAGGAAAGTGAGCGACGATGATTTTGTCGGCTACAAAATTAGTCAATCCAATATCCTATCAGACTTGGATGCAGCCAATGCCGAATACGAAGAAACTTGGCGTAACATAAATGAAAGTGATAATCCGAATCAGACTTACGTCCTGAGTATGGTTCGTGCTCAGAAAACAGCAGAAGTGGAAGCCGAATTGCGCAAAGTAATTTTCATCTAAGAGTAGATCATCCAAAAGCTGAAATTTTCGAATTCAATTTGGTTTTTAAACATATACCTAGTAATTGTTAGTTTTAATCTGAGTCTTAATATCCCATATTAACTTTTCACTGGGCTCACAAAGATGGCTAAGGAGAGAAAAACATTTTTTTTTTCTACAAAATAGCCACAGTTTTCAGTACGTTTACCATCCAACCTTTATTTCACAGATTGTTGATGTGCAGCTAAGAGCTGAACTGGAGAATTTACAAGCTGCTTTGGAACGTGACGAGAAGGGACGTAGGTCGAAAAAAGCGAGCAAGAAAAAGGCTAGACGCAGCGGAAAAAAATCCAAGAAGAAAAAAGACAAGGACTTGACTCCAGACCGTTCGCTGGAGTCTCTATTCGAGGAGCTGATTGCCAATGGCATCATCAGAAAATATCCGCACACTCCTGCTTCTTCATTTAGCGGAGAAATTTCGTGCGTAGGTTACGATTATCAAAATCGAGGAGACAATTTGATGCCTTCGCTGGGAGATATGAGGCAGGTACTGGTGCGAAATAGAATATTCTTTGGTTTTAGCCGTGGATAAAAGATAATGTGGACTAAAAATAATGTGCACTATAAAAACAATGTAGCTTTAAAGATAATGCGGACTAAATAAAATGCAGCCTAACGATACGATCGTTTATTCGATTGTAGGTCATCAAAGAATTTTGTATATTACCCATGAGCTCCGCGAACATCCATCAAACTGCCCCTCTTTTGAGATCTATTCTCCTAGCTGGTCCGAAAGATTGTGGTAAAGATATGCTTGTAAATATTATCTGCACCGAACTTGGAGCTGTGCTGTTTGATCTTACAGCAGCTAATATTGCTGGGAAGTATCCTGGAAAAGCTGGCCTCATTATGCTGGTGCATTTAATTAATAAAGTTTCAAAGTATGTTAACTGTAGCTCTGGTCACTTTTCTGGCTATGGTGATTTTTAGAACTACGGTATCATTCAAAGTGTTCGTCATTAGATTGTTACAGCCATCCATCATTTACATTGATGATGCCGAGAAAACGTTCATGAAAAAGGTGCCAAAGACTGATAAAACGGATCCTAAACGTTTGAAAAAGGATTTACCAAAGATTGTCAAATCCATTGGACCAACAGATTTGGTACTTGCATTTATTTTTAATTCGAGTGACCTAATTTTTGTGTTCAGTTAGTAATTCCAAACATGAAAATTCGCTGTAACCTGGACAAACACCTTTTCTACGCAAGAAATTTTCCTCGAGATGGAGGAAGAGAGGGAGGGAATGATTTTTTCAATTTATGGAATACTGGGCCCCGTAACAAATCCGCCAACGGTCAGGGACTTGCCTATCAGAATTGCTCTTTTGCAGGTAATGTTAATCGGTGTTACCAATCAACCCTGGGAATGTGATCAAAAATCGTTGACCCAAACGTACCATAAAATCGTGATGATGTTGCGCCCGGATTATGCCAGCATTAATTGTTTGTGGTCTGATTTGTTGCTACGTTACGACGCTCTTAATAGAGATATAAATTTATGCAATCTAACAAAACTATCTGACGGCTATACGGTTGGAGTATTATTAAAAGCTATGCAACGAGTAAGTCCATATTGGACAAAGGTTCGTGTACTCACGTCATATCAGATGAAAATTATTTACCTTTTTCAGCTGATGACTTGTAAACGAATGCTAAGACTTAGAATTCAGCCGCTGAAAATCACAGAAATACTCGATTCTTTGTCACAGTTTGAGCCCGTGTATAAAGAAGAAGAGGAAGCCTTCATTCAATGGTACGCCAAAACACCTCTTGGTAGAGGTAAACAAAAAGCTTGGGAAATTGAGACCGAACTAACAGAAGCGGTTGGGGACGTGAAGAAGAGAAAACCAAAATAAATACATCGATTTTTGATTTGTGAGCCAAACAAGATTTCATAAATGAAGGACACAACAATAGGATACAGAGTCCCATAAGAGAATTTCCGAACTAATGCATAGGATGGTAGAATAGGATGCCCGATGCAAAAATTCTATGACAGTGAAAAAAGTCACTTCTAGAAACTTGAAAACATATTGGCTCACAGGTGATGGGATGTTTGACGAAAAAAATTGGAAAATCCTATTAAAAAGTAATTTTTGGCCTCATGAGGGAAGAGTGGAAGGTTTGCCTTCAAAGTCCTTTCCCATGATTTCACCCCAGTGCTGCATGCAACTCTTTTATTCGAATTAGGGAAAATGGTCTGAACATTACTGGGATGCATGCAAAACTTGACAAATTGTTTACTAGATAATTAAATAAAAGTTGATATTGAATATTTCATCGTATTTATTTTCAAAACGACTATTTGGAAATAATAAATAAGTTTTACACACGAAGATAAACGAAAGTATAAAAATAATAAAAATCACGGAATGCAAGTTAAAGCAGTAAAGAAATTAAAGCTACAATTACGAGTAGAATTTAGATATTATGAGACATAAAACGATTATCACACTAAATGAAATTGATTAAGCGCGAAATTTCTTGTAAATTAAATTTAACATGGCTGACAATGAATACCAATCTCTTATAATCTTGAAAATGAGTCAGTTCTTCGACAGAAGAAAGTTATTGTGCAAATCAAAATTACAGATTGATTTTCCTCTCTCATGTAGGTTGGGTACTTATTTAATGGAAGCAACGAGTTTTTTTGTTTTTTTTTCTTCAAATTTTCACACATTTTGAATGTTGTAATACGAGAAGAAATATATAAAAGATGGGGAAAAAAGCTAGTAACTACAGCAAATAGCTACGAAATCACACTCACGAATATCAGTCCAGAATTCACGACAAAGTATCCATCAATAATTCAACTCAAACCACAAACAAAAAGTTTACAATAAAATGACGTAAAACTAGTTCACACTAATATCTTACACAAAGAAATAAAATCAAAACTGCTGACACACTACACGCGTGACAAATAAAATAGTTAAGAATAAAATGCCCTCAACATTTGTTTATGTTTAAAATCACAATCGATATAATATTATATTTTAATGCTTAAAATGTGTCACTTTTGTACATTGCAGTCATTAACTACGGTAAGAAATTGGAAATTTGATCATGCGCAATTAATTAAAATCCACCTTCTTCTTTTCTTCATTTAAGTACGTATGTATTTTTCTTCAGTTTCGAAAGAAATATCAAATTGCATTAGAAAGTGGTTGCACGAAAAATTAAATCTCAACAAATCCTCCACTTTTTCACACAGTTCTACACTGCCTTAAAAATAAAACCTCTATAAACTACATAATATAACATAATATCATAGAGAATAGAATAAAGAAAAAATTAAACGCAACAACAAAAATAATGGTTGATAACACTTAATACCTCAGGAATGTAAAAAAAAAAAAAAAAAAAACATTTAAATGCATCTTCAGTCGTTCTACATGCAGGAAACGAGTATAAGTATAGGAGCAGTAAAATTTTGAATGAAGAAATGGTAACTGCTTAACTATTTTCTTTACCACCTGCAAACAATTTGAAATGACATTTTAACGTTGCGATTGAAAGTTTTATTAGGTAGGCTGAAACGATGGTCCATCAAAACTAAATTACAAACAAAAGTGAACAAACCTGGACTCATATCTTTTGGATCAGTGACAGCTGGCTGATCTCGGCTAGTAGGTGACTTTTGTATAAACGGTGTTGGTAAAACATTTCGCAGGCGCATCAAATTAAAACCTAATCGAATAAAAGCTGGCTAAGCAATACTAAACGCAAATACTAAAGCTAAAATTATTTTCTATAATTACAAAATCAACGTGAGCTACTGCAAAGCATTTATTGTACGGATTTCTTGGGGCTTTCACTTGGCATTACTTTTTATTCTCTCTCTTCTCACCCTTACTTATACCTGAACAAGTCATCATGACCGGAGAAGATTTCTGACCAAAGAAGAAAAATACAGTAATTTTCCGAAAATTGGTTTCATTCCCACTATTTTTGCCATAATATAGGTACTAAAATCGGTTTATCAAATAAGTTATTGATCCAAAACCTTTATTATTACTGATTCCATCTCTTATGATCGCATTTATTTAGACTACGAGTATTTTTTGTAATGTAACTGCCACATGAAAGGTAGGTGTACTTCCACTGTTTGCTTTGGGTTGATTTTTTCGTACAATTTTAAATGAGGAGAAACTTGCTAAGAGAAGTCAATGACTATTTTGAAAAGTCATTCCATACACACTGAGAACTACTGCTATAATGCATTACTGATGAAGAAAAAATGATTTCGAGACACCCTTAAGAGCTTACTTAATCGTGCATGAAATATAATTCTAGTTCATTTCTACCAGTAAAGTATTCCAAAAAGTACAACCCGAACTACCGCCAAACAAATAACATAGGGTAATACGAGTATGAATAACAAAGGATACGAAAATGCCAAAACTATTATTTTGAACAGTAACAATACCAGGTACTTATTTTCTCAACAATCTAATGTTCAAACGAGCAATATAAATATTGGTTATAGCAATTTGCTAACACTTACCGGTTTCTGATTTTGACTGACTTTCAGGCGATTGTTTGATTAAAGAAGCTGCCAACTCACGAACGGATTTCTTTTCTGTAACATTGAAAATTCATGATTTTGTTTTTTGACAGAGTGAAGTACTAACTGATTAGATTTGATTCGAAATTAGAAAACAAAACACATTATTACATGTGTTATAACTCCAGTTAATGGAATAGTCAGTAACAGAATTATTGCCAAGTGACATTTTTTGGATTTTAACCACTATCACATGAGTTACTTGAATGTAAATGGCGTCTATCACATAACAAATTAGTTTTGGAAAAATGAAAAAATATACGACTTTGAATCAACTTGAGCGTGATTGGATTCAGAGACAGTAAAAATAACCCTAAATTGAATCAATTAATTTTTTCCTCCGAGTTACGACTGAAAATGTTATTCTCCAAATGTAGTAGAAGTGCTATTCCCCAGTAATGGTTTGTCAACAAAGGGAATCAGATTGTACCCATGTATCAAAAATAGTTGATCGTGGAGGCCTGCCCCAATGGGTGGACCTGAAACATTGGAGAAAGAGAGAGAGAGAGAGAGAGTGTAGAAGTGAGTAATTACCTGGTGGATAATCAGGTTCTTGAAGTGGATCATGAGTGGCAACAGTTACGCTCGGCGGAGTCATTTTTGCTCCTAACCCTTCGCCATCTTTACCTGAAACTGATTGAAAAAATTGCTACTTGATTGAAACACAGCGAAATGAGAAAAAATCTGAGAACGAGTAAGAAGAAACATTTATTTTCTTGAGAGAAATAAAAACAGTTTGTGGCCACATGTACCATCGATGGCCATAAATAAACATAATAAATATGATTTCAAATTCCATAACACATCGATAGCGACATTGTAACTTACTTCTTTGCATTTTTATTCCAATGCACATGCTCTAATGGTTAATATGTGATTTGCTAATCAGCGAATAAGCTGGTTGAGCAAGCATTTCAATTGAAGGAAGGAATAGGACTTTTGTATGAGGTACTCTATTATCAAAGAGTAACTCTTGAGTACAAAACAAGAGGAAAACTTTCAAGAAATTACTAAGACAAATAGAACATTTTAACTTATGAACACAAACGCTTAGAACAAATCTTCCCGTGTGAGAGTAGACCACTAGTCTTTCATTTAAAAAATGAAATAATTGTTAATGACGTTCTGTTGTGATTTTATTTTACATTTTGTTACGTAAAATACCCAACGAGTTTGAGAGAAAATATAAGAGGTAGACTACTTTTATAGAACAACTCAGCTCATAAACTACATCTCTTGAGTTGTATGTAGTAAGCACCCGTTTTTCTAAAAAATTAGAAGATCAAGAAACACAAAATCCTACACCAACATTAAGAGAAATATCAATAAGCTTGCTTTAGAGAAATACTAATTCAGTTATGTTAGTTTAGGGTTAGGGAATGTTTAAAAGCATTATTTTGCTTATTTTTAGTGTACAGGTGATTCCATAAATGTGTCGGATTTTCATGTCCTAGCTGAATATCTCACCAAACAGAAGAGTTACAGTATTTTTCTTTTTTGCATATTGTAGACTTTCCCTACTAGTTCTACTCGATTCATGTATCAGAAGTATTCTAAACCTCTTCCTACAGGGGTCAAATTCGCTCTAAATGGTCAAAATGTCCATCGCCATGGCTGTGCTCCACTATATTTTCAATGCCATGATTAACTCTACAATATTTCTCAAGGTATTTAGGGTTAAACTAGTTTATTATATACCCTTTGCAGAACATACCCTCATTATTGAACTTGGCTTTACGTCTTCAGGATAGGGTGGTGGTAGCCATTTTAAAAACTGTTCCTCACTTTTTTTGTCCTTCAACCTGTCCTATTTTCAACCAGTCAAAAATTTGTTTGAGAATAAATTTAAAAATTCAAAAAATTGTCAAGATTGTGTGTTTATGAACCGCTTTATAATCTCTATGGGGTACTTGCCTTTATTTTCAGTATTTTGAGGGGGTCTATCCACACATCTGTGGCAAAAAACAATAAAAGTCATTCACAATGTCCATCGCACATTGAAATGTTAAAACTTCTTTTTTAAGGGTTTTCATGTATGTCTGATGTTGGTGATACGATTTTGTGGGTTATGTACTGACATTTCCAAGAAGAAAAAAAAATTCGGAATGGCAGCGAAAAAAAATTTGGTCATTTTAAGTATGTAAATCCAATATTTTTGTAGAATCACCCGTACATATTTTTTGAACAAGCTCATAATGCAAGTGAACCTAGCGAGAGCAAAATGTTAGTCAACCGTCAACACTCAGCGTATAGAGCCAAAACTAAAGTATACCTGATTTATTATTAGCATTATCCACCATAGACCATCGTCTCGGCTTTGAATTTGAGGAAGATTCTACGATAAAAATATTTTTAAGAATACAAAATTTGAGAAACGAAGTCGTTTAAAACTTTCGCAATATTTTCTCAGCACTTACCAGAGACATTTGTTAAATCTTTGGATTCTCTTTGGAAAATTGGTGACTTAGCAAAAGTTCTACTTGTATTTGGTATGAGATCGACATTCATTGGAGATTTGCATGCTGAATTTCTACCATCACTTTTGTCGGATTCCTTGAAGGAAAAAAGCATCATGTCGCTTTACTATACATTTCGAACGATTTTTAAAGGAAAGAAACAATTTGAACTTACGGAATCGTTTTCGTTGATTGGCCTGCAGTCTACTCCAATTTTACTGTTTCTATTTGATTTATCAGCATCACTTCTCGTAACTAATTAACAAAATACAAAATAAATGCTGCAGTATTCGTATACTGTAATTGCAATAATCTAAATTTATATATTCTAATTTAAATTTTAGAGCACAACTTTTTTTTTCTATCTTTTTAATCATAACGCTACCGGAAGGATACACATATGGTTTATTTCTCCTATTTTAAAAATCTTTCTTAAATTCAAAGATTGGTTTTTCATAGACAGCTATAAAATTTTCAATGATGATGGATAAATTTTGATTATTCCGATTAAAAGTGATCTAGAAATACCCTAGAATGCTTCCTCGTAAAACAACCTCACCTGAATCATTCGTGCTAGATTCGAAATTTGCAATTCTTCGAGCAAGTGGTGACACACTACTGGCTGGAAATTTGGCTAAATTGTCACTAGATCGCGAACGTGATGTGCTGACATCATCGACGAATTCTAGGTGACTTTTCTTTGGTAGAGAACTGAAAACAAACAATCAGTGTCCCTAGTTTATTAACTTTAATTAATGATGCAGGGTGGAGAGAGACAGCAAATCGAAAGCAAAAATTTATTGGTGGAAAAATGTATCACAATTAAAGACAGGACACTAAAAAAAAATTGTACTCACTTGTGGTTAGCTTTGTAAGAAGCACTTTTTCGATCATACGCTTTCGACTCGGGATTACTGGGTGACATTTGATTAGGGGTAACATCCGTCAAAATGGAACTAATACTGAAAGTGAATAGTAATGAAAATTATTAACACTATTTAATATGTGACACAATTTTATCGTCATCACAGGGTGGTTCCATTCGTTCTTCAACAAGGAAAACAGACACAATGTTTGGAAAAAGGAGAACAGAATATTTTCTAACTTACAGAATTCTTCACTTTTTGACACCCTCTTTATTGGTTTAAATTTTTGTCAATTTTAAAGAATACTCACATGGATTCTGGTCTGGTTATTGTTACAATAAAATTTTCAGAAACACGATGACGAAATTAAAAAAACGAAAAAAATTGTTCTCAAAAAGCAACGAATGAATTCTGGGCTAATATTCTGAACTTTATGTCAGAAGATGACATGATGAAAAAAAATTTTAAATGAGGTAAAATTGAAAATATTTTAAACAGTCAACATGAAAAAAGAACACAGCATCCAAAACCAATTATATTTTTAAAATTTTACTTGTAAGAAAAAATTTTCTGTTCAATTTCTTTTCCGAGGAGCTATCATGAAAAAATACACGCTTAAATAAATTATAGATTTAAGTAACTGCTTCACTCTTGAAAAAGAAACAATTACAGATTTTATAGGAAAACCTGTTGAACATTGCTCTATTGAATTTAACACCATCGTGATCACAGACATTCTCGATTTCATCCATTTGTTTTTTGAGAATATCACAAATCACAACTCAATTGTGTAATGACCAGACCAGCTATAAATACAGATTATCATTTTAAACTCGTATTTCAGGAAATGATTCATATTCGATAAAAATCGAGGCCACCGTTTAAAAGTGAAATAACCGAAAAATGAATTCTCAGAATCGCCTTCTGTTCAGAAACTGTACGAAACCCATAAAAGCTAACAAAAATTATTTCGTAAATAATTTGTCCATATAAAAATCTTTACGGATGAATTAATTAGGAAAAAAAAAAAACGGAAAACAGAGAAAACAATTTCAGTTTTTCAAATAAATCTGATAGAATTCATAATGGCCAGAATTTGATGATTTTATTGAAAAATGGAACAATTTTCCCACGGGGATTTATCGTTTTATTCAGCGACAGAAAAGGTTTTGTTTCATAGTCTGTAAGGGAATTTTATTCAGGAAGATTATAATTTTCTTCGAAAGCACTCAACTTAACATTAACAATACCTGGAGCCGCGAGGAATGATAGAAAGACGAAAAAATAATTTGAATTTATTGAACAATGTGGAGAAATATGAGAAGGTGTGTGAGAGTTAAGCAATATTTGAGACTGAGTTTGGCATAGTAATTGTCAAATCAGTTGCAAATAGAAATAAAAAACAAAAAATTATTTATTCTGATATGATAGAAGATGAAATTGAAGATCATGACTTCACAGTTGAAATTTCCCAGAAGATATTACTAAGTAAACTGTTCATGATATATGTATGTACGATTCAAAGATTAGCCATTCATATGACTTTGAACTAGTCCAAATACAGCAGGCAGGTTCAAGACGATAAGACATTTGTACTGCTATAGCAACATAAATTTCTAAAAGCTCATGGTCCACATTTTAAAGAGAAATGAAGTGTTTCTGACTCGCTACAAAAATACTCATTCTGAAACTGATGGACCAACCCAGGGCGAACACTCCAAAGAAAATAAATTCACCTATCGTCGGAATTCGGCGAAATCAGCGGCGTGGTGGTGGACGGGGTCGACGAGCCAGTCCGGAAAAACGTGTCCAAAGCGCCACTTGCGTCGATTTCGTCATGGGCTCGCACGTGCGTTCTGGAGGGTGCACGCGTTTTCGTCCTCTTTGGTCGACTTTTAGCTAAATGCTGCAGCTGCTGGTTCACGCTTTTCGGTAATTCGGAAACCGAATCCAACGATTCTGCAAGAATGTGCACAGTGAATGAAAGTTCAGATTTTTTCGAAAACGATTTTCGCATTGGAAGACAGTATATCCACCTTCGGTCGAAGACTGCAACGACGGTAATAAGTCCGGTATATCGTCAGCGGAGATACCTTCCACGCTGTCTACCACCGATTTTGGACGCAATTTACGACCGTGAAGGCTTTTCCTCTTGGACGTTAAATGAGGAGTAGCCTGAGAAACACAAGCAAAATAATACAATCAGAAACTGAGCAGAAATTAAATAACTTGAGCAATTTTAAGGTGCTTACACCCACATTCAACGACATTTTGATTACTCACCAAATTCAAATATTCTAACTGGAAATCCGAATGCCGCGAGATTAGTTTAATGAGAGAAAAGCAAAGTAAGCAAAACGAATAAGATTAGTTGCCGCACTTTGTTACTTTTCACACTTCCAAAATGTGCACACATTAGGTGCTCCATTTCGAAAGCATAAAAACGCATTTCCCAGGAAAATATGTGACAGAATTTCTATGAAATGAGATGGAAAGTAAGAAGAGCAGAGCGATAAGAAAGAAATACGCTAACTTACAATAGGAGAACGATCGCTGGTTTGTGGACTGCAGTGACTTTCAGAATGGTCAACGTGAGACGAACCTGAACTCAGCCTTGACATGGAACGTAATACGTCAGGAGTTGAAGACCGTTTGCGACCAGCATCACCAACCTATATTGAGACAGAAAATGGACAAATCAAAATCAAAACAGTGAAGTGGGAAATTATACAACTTCGAAGTAATAAATTAAACAAGTAAAACTTGATTATCTTGAGAACGTCTGTCACAACAAGCAAAACCAATAAACCAATCAAGACCCCATAATTCAAACTAAGAGATAATTTTCCCTGACAACAAATTTTGAACAATTAGGTATATAGTTCTTCAAACAAATTCAGCATCAACTTCCAAAAGGCTGACTTCAAAAAGTGAACCAATATTTTATGAGCTTTTATTTGACTCAGTCACTGCGTCAAGTTTCGTAAATGAAAGCTGCAACTGTTACCCTATTATTTTATTTTTTCAAATATCTCACTCACCAAAGAACGATTGCATCTGGACAGCGATTCGATGACTTCGTCTGTAACTTTGTCGGATATATGAGCAGCCACAGCTAAATTCAAATCACTACACAACCGTGAAAAAGATACAGAATTAATGACCACAATTCCAATGATTATGTTGCAATAAAAAAACACTTACTTGACTTTGTTCATGACTTGTGTGCCTGCTTGCTCTACGACACACGAATGTACGAATTCTGGCTCAAGATAATTTTTTATACGAGCCATACTGCGAATCTCATTTTGGAATTTTTCGTTTTCAAAAACGGTTGGACATTCTTCTTCCGCAGATTTTATGATCGTTTCCATCATATTCTGCCGATAAAATGATGAAAAATTGTGACGCTTTAGTAAGAACGTATCAGAAGATTTTATTTTGAGGATGTATTTAGAGTTTTTAGGTCATTATTTATCAATAAATAAAACTGAATTCTTTCGATGCTGTAATTAGGGGCAATATTGATGTACCTACTATAATTTTGCTTTGCACTGATTCTAAAATGACTAGAACCCCTTTATGCAAATGAAAATCAGTTGGATGTTTGGTTTTTCTAACTCCACAAACTATAGAGAACCTTATTTTTACGTTATTTTAGCAAAGACTTATACATTCAAAAAATATGCTACTATTTGGTCGCCTTCTCTAAACAAATGCCATTAAGTAGTTAGAATATATTAAAAAGAATCGATGAAATTCTAAAATTCCGTTGGAAAAATAATTTTCTAATCAAATTTCTAAACACCACAAACCTGTAAATGATTGATGACAGTGGAGTGCAAATCGTCCGATATTTTCCGCAGTTTTCCATCGACAGGATTGCCGTTTTGTTCATTTTTCAAAATGATGTCGTGTAAATAAGATAATAACTGAAACGAATAAATTTTCATCAATCAGATCTTGTACAAGTAGAGAAATAAATTAATTTTAAATTTTTTGAGAGTTGGGATATTTTTATAATTCGAAAAATCAAAGATACCTAGGTACTGTCTCTATTTTTTTGGTGGGGGGGAAGGAAGAGGGAATAGTAGTTGAGATTTGTGAACAACAATGAGTGTTCACCATCCGTCGAAAATTCCTGGGTAATTTAAATTCAAAATGTTTTAAAAGCTTCATTTTCGACAGTCCACTGAGGATTATAGTATTAGCTTCTTACGTGTTTTGAATTTTCGGCATCACGTATCACTTTAGAAGCATAGTCTAAATCACATTTATCATGATTGGTATTGTGAATAACAGATTTTAAAGTTTCTTGCGTTTGTGCCACGAGTTTATCCACCATCTGTTGGGTCGAACTCAACATGAAACCCTAGAAATTAAAGTCAAAAAGTTAACGTAAATGTTGATTAGAAAAATGTAGTTGAATGCATTTTTTTTTTTTTTTTTACTTGTTGAAGTCGGTAAGCATGTCCATTACTGTATCTCTTCGGCGATACATTACGATGCAGTACGTCTTGAATTTTTTTCATTACCGTTTCAGTGCGCTCGGCTGAAATTTTCATACATGGCACAATGTCGTACACGGGAACAGGCATATACTTCACGGTGTAGTTGCTGCAATTGTTTCGAAGAAAATTTTAGTTCACACGAGTGTAACGAAAATCGTCCTCCATTTTCCGTAAATATTCACCTTTCAATAGCGTAAGCGAGATCCGAGTAACCTTGCAGGGTAATGTTGTTTCTGTCGTAGTAAATATTTTTCAAGTGAGAATTAATTTGTAACGCCTTGCCCAAAAGTCTAGCACCAGGGTCTCCCATTAGATTGCCACTGTAATAGAAACAACGGGTAATTGTGAAGAAAAAAAATTCAAAAATGTAATTAGAAATAATGCACCTTTCCCCTACCCTATGTCGAGCGTGACTAAACATAAATTTCCTCCAAGTGCATTGATTAGGTTATATAGGTCAGATTTCAGCTTACAATCTGGTATAGATAGAGTTTGTAAAACGCAATCTTCTTCCTGAAAGGGAAATACAGAAATTTAGTTAGAGAATAAGGTATTCACCTACAATTGACAGATTTTGAAGCTTTCGAATGTTTTACGTCGAGCAGCTTACGTACTTGAATCATTTGCACCAACGCCTCCATTATGGTAGAAACATGTTTCGCTTTCATATTTACGAGATTTCGACCCATATGCAAATGTTTGATCGATTTATTTTTACTAACTGCAGTTATGACTGATGCCAACTCTACGTCCATATCTGAAAGTCAGATTCCATTAGATACTAAATTGCTCAAGCTATATTGCTAGAGAAACTTTTTTTTTTTTCGAATAAATTTTTACTGTTTTCGGTAATATCCAAAGTTGCTATCGATCGTACTCCGTGGATACAAGACTCTAGCACGTGAGCGCCTTGCGAGCCTAAATTATTGCAACTAATGTCCAATGAAACTTCAGCAATAGTCTCGTTGCATGCTAGACCCAATAGCAAGTTCCTGTAAGAAATTAGATACATGATTATATTACATTCTCCTAATAATAGATCAATTATCGGAGGCTGAATGCTTGTAAAAGTAGCCTACTTGAGCGCATCCAACGGTAATTTACAATACGACATATTTATAAACTTTAAAGCGATGGAAGATGTGAAAAACTGTTTGAAAGACGGCGGCAATTCTTTAATTTTTTTTGTATTGAACACATTATGAGAAACATTTAAATGCACCAAATTCGTTGCGCAGCCTCTCAATAAAGCGCCAAATATCTGAAATGAAATTTCATGCGTAAAATTACTCGAAACTGCATTTCGTGTACAAAAGGTTACGACGACTGGGAGCTGAATTGGGAGTTCGCTTTGTAACTAAATTTTCTAGTCGGAATTTTTCAACCTCAAAATGAACCTCGTCTCATTAATAATAATGAAATACTGTGGAGTGCAAAGTGCGCATTAATTTCATCTTTACTCGAATGTCGAATAATAGAAAGTGAGAATGGACAACACAATATATCATTCAGGCTGAATATTTTTCGCTCTCATGAGCAATGAATTATTTATCTAGTCGTAAGTTACCACAAATTATTGTGGTATCGTTAGATTCATTTCGAAGAGATAAGTCTGATTCATAAGAATTCGTCTTACTTAGGCGGTGACGCTAATTATTCGTACGAACGTAAAAATGTAGATGACGAAGAAAATGTTTCCCCACGAGAAAATGAGTGGTCAAATTATCGAGTAGCGTGAATCATGTTTACCTTCTCTATGATATGAATCATTGTGGTGTGAGGCGGGGCAAGAGTTTGCACCTAAGTTTGAAAGTCCATATCTCCGTATATAATAGTCGTAGAAGAAAGATTTTTTAGGGTTAGTATTTTCAAAAACTAGAAAAACCAAAATAAGAGAGAGTGGGGGCATTCGGAGTGAAAAATGCCATTTTGTAATACATTATTCATAGTGCGAATTTACTGAAGTATTAATACTTTCCCAGTAGAAGGTTCCTCTTTTTTATTCCTCAAGTTAACTCTCATTCGTCGCAAGTGCAAATGCATATTACTGTACATTCACCCGCTCTTATCTTCGAAAAGAAAAATACAATTAATAATCAACACCCGATAACTGAAATCAACAGAACGACTTACCGTTTCTAAAGAACAGTCGGTTTTGGAAATATCCAAATGAGATATCACATTTGGTTGAGCTAAAAAGTTGCATAAATTCTGAAACAATAAATATTTTAATAAGACGGTTGTACAATTGACCGATTTCAAAACATATAAGTAAACCGTTACTCACTGTAACATCTTCCTTAAGATTATTTTCACTAAGATTTAAATGCGTCAACGTATTCGGCATAAACTTATTTAAAGATAAAGCATGAGCAATAAGATTGATTCCCTTGGAAGTCAGACCACAATGAGCTAAGTTCAAGTGTATTAACCCTTTCGGCACTCTTGAAATTGGACTCTTAATATGGGAAGCACCTACGAATAAAACCGAATATTGAAATTTACACTGCATATAAGTTGAAAGGCTAAACCAAAAGTCACATTTTCATTACCTTGATTAACTTTGGCAATAAAGCCACACAGGCTCGACGCACCTGTAATTAATTAGAAAATTTCAATATGTTAACATAGGTAATCGAATTTCGGTATGGACGAAAAATTTAGACAAATACCTTTATCTTCAATCAGATTGTGAGAGAGATCTATAGTGTGCAACTGTGTATTCATATTTGCTATTAATGACAGCGATAATTTATGAGCAAATTCCCTGAAACAAATTACGTGAAATTAAAATTAATATAACGCTTCTCATTTTTAGATTACCTATCGAAAATTATTTACAATCATCGATAATAAACTGGATGCAAAGATCTGACTGTTTTATTTCGATAACTCAAAAAAAGAATTTATTAAAATTTTAAACAAAAAATGATAAAAGATGGATGTACGAATAATTTTATTCTTCTCAATCGACGAACGGACGAATACTAACTCAGCAAAGCCAAAGGTAGAAAAATTTTACTGAAGTCATCGCAAAAACAAATTAGTCATCCCTTTCGATAAAATAAAAGATTCTTGTCCGTGTTAGTATCTCAGCTCTGAATTAGTCAATCACCTTGATGACAGGAGAGATGGTCGAAGATAATAGAGAATAATCTGATGAGCAATCCTTGAAGCGATGGGTTGAATGTTGATGAGTGACACGACTTAAATGTTTTGTAATTTTTGGAGAATTTAATAATTTATTTTTCTACTATCGTAGACATTGACAATTATTGGTTCTTCAAGAAATAAAAGACGTACCATTTAAAACCTAAATTGTCCAGGTATAATTCCTCTAAGCTAAGCGATTTTTTCGTCACATGAAGTAATCTTTCTATAGCTTCGTGCGTTAGCTTAATATGGCTGGTCCGTAATTTGGTAAACCATGTATTAAATTCCAACGCGCTAATAATTGGCACGAGATCCCTGAAAAACAGACACGATGAAATAAGTGAGAGAGAATAATTGATGTAACTTTTGCCAAGGATGATTTACCATCTAGTGGCACAATTGGGTAGAAATGGCCTATACTTGCTATACGCTAGAGGTCAGTTTGAAAAATGCTTTGTCAGAGGAATATGAGAAGCATACAACAATGAATGAATAAAAGTATCAAAATGAAGTTTGTTTCTATTTTGCGTTGAATAGAAATGAAAATAAAAAATATAATATGGTGAAAATTCAGCTTTATCCTATATTTCACTGTGGGGGCAATGCAAGGGGGTCCAAATTTGGCCAAAAATTATTTCAACTGATCCGCTGCAATATCCTTTGAGAAAGTATGAATTTTGGGTGGGGGCCAATTTGCCATGCGTATTGGGCTGTATACCCTTTAAATTATTCAATCAATGAGGTGAAAGTGCCCTTACTTGGGGTCCAAATGGTCAAAATCACGAAGACATAGCTCTCTGGTATCGTGAGATAAGTATATGGTATCGACATCCTGAAATAAGACAATAAATTGCATTATAAAAAGAGACTTCGACTAACAAAATAATTTTTTTTTTAATTCTCTACAAACCCATGCCACTTCTTCTCGATAAGGTAATGCATGATAATCACACATGCAAGCATATTGCGTTGAAAATCCACCACAGGGGCCAACCCCGCGTACTTCACCATTACAGCGTTCGTGGTCCTCTAAATATTGAACGCGATTTTCGGGTATCACATCAATTCTACGTACAATGTAACTGAAATACGACGAAATAAGTAACAAAATACGAATATATCGTCCCTCTTCTTCGAAAAAAAAAGAATAAATTATTGGGAAATAGAAAAAACGTTAAAAATAATTAAAACACCGTGTTTCATCGAACTTTGGGGTTTATCATTATCAGCAGGTAAATAGAGATCGAGTCCATTAATTTTTTTACCCCCTCCACTACATTTTATAAGAGAACTTTGAGACTAACGTTGTTTTTTATCTCATTTTCTGTTCTTATTGAATGACTTACGTGGTTTTCGATTGTCAAAGAACTCGACATTCGGGGTTTTCAAAGTTCAATTCGAGTTGTATCTAGGTGGTATTTTAACACCAATTTTTAATAAAACAGATTGAAGACTTTTTTCTGGTGTGTTTTCCAGTATTTCTTCTTTTTTTTCGACTAATGATTTCTCGATTTTTTTGCTGTGAAATCAACATAAACCTGAAAATCGTCCAAAATTGGACTTACAGGGTTTTCGAAGAACAGGGACGATGTACACACAGTGTGAGGTAGCTATAGTTCACGTACTTGAGAGGTACAGTAGGAAATATATTATGGATAGCGGTGTACAGAGCTTGTATCATAGAATCCACTTCTTGGCTTCCTCCTTCCTCGGTAGCCAGAAATGTGTACACTTTCTCATTGACGGATAGTGAAAGCTGAAGTGAGAATGAATGTTTAAGTTTTCTAAAGAAAATATAATAATCTTCAAGGATGTAGGCAATACAATTCACATACTTGGTTCAATTTCTTACTCTCGATCGCCTGAATTTCTAAATAATGGCAGTGAGTATCAATCTGAAAACATTGCAAGTGTTATAGTAATGGGGCCAAGATTTTGTGATTGGTGATATTGATAGGAAAGTCATGAAATACTAACTCGAGTCGGAACTTTGGCAGTCAACAAAAACAGGCGACAAGGTGAAAACACCTGAAATAAAATGGTATAACATAACCAGAGTATATATGGAAATTGAGTTTAACGAATGGAATACTGACCAAGACTCGATTTTCTGTTTTATCGGCTTTGACTTCCAATTTGACCACATTCTTCAGTAGTATCTTCACATGTTTACCCAGCAGTGATTTTACACTTTCTGAAAAAATAAAAGGACAATTTGAATTGACCCCTTCTGTAGATACATAAATTTTAATAAAGATCAATCAAATTTACGAGTTCAGTCAGCTTTGTGGCCGTCAATTTGAACTATACGCGATTTAAATGATATAAAGATTATTAGTCTCAGTAATGGTGAAACAATTTAAATGAGATTTATAATAGAAAGACGAAAAATGAACAGAGTAAATTACCATTCAAATCCTTAGTTAGCTGGGATCTCGAAGACATTTTCTTGAACGTTGCCACAGGTATCACATTTGATCTGATTTTAAGTATTTCTGTCGAATAAATTGAGAATTTCTTTTAAGTATGAATTCCAGGAACCCTGGATATGAAAATCTGACGAACCTCTTCACATCATCATCGTATTAGTAATCATTTTTATGTTATTAAATTGGATGTAAAGAAACACCCAATCAAAGAGCTTGTTGTTATTTCGCGACTGTACGAAGAAACATGACGTGAGGTTTTACTGTGAGAATGACGCAGGACGCTGTATTGTATCCACATTCGATTTGACCATAAAGATCACGTTTTAGAAATGAGTTTTTCTCAGGGACCCGGACTCCGGAGGCCAACGCCAAGGCTTCGGAAAAAAAAAGGCTCCGCTTCCACTTGGGAGTTTCTGCCTCACAAAGAAGTGGCTCATTCGAGCATACACGCTTCAGCCCTCTCGGCTTCGGTTCCGGGTCGTTACTTTTTCTTTTCCTCCATTTGCTTCGCAAGTGAAGTGACAATGAGCAATGACAATGAGTAGCTCGGATGTTCTCGATGGTCTGTACGAGTGGAGTTAGCTGAGGTTGCTGCTGCGGCGTGCTGCATTGCCGGTTCTCACTATCGTGGCACTCGTACAGGTCTTGGCCTACGAACTACGAAGTATGGATAATTATATAAATAGTCCATAATAGTCAAAGGTCGTAGTACAAGTACATGGATACTGGTACTATATCCACGACACTGGGGACGGCGAAGGAAATTTCGGACGAAGGGAGAAATTTTAAATGAGAAGGTAAAGACCGGTAAAGAAAATTCAAAATTCGACGAAGTCGTTAATTTTTTTTTACAAAAATCTGGTTTAGTAAAAATGATTGAAAAATGTGAAAATATTGGTGTGGAATGAGCGTTGAAGTATTTTGGTCCTGACAAAAATTTTTAATGATTAAAATTTGAAGAAAAAATAACTAGAAAATTAATTCGTTATTCTTTCGGCAATGACTCCAAGAATATTAATATCGGAGTCTAAATGGTTAAAATATGACTGTGACCCGCCAAGCGGAAAGGGACCACAAGTTGGAAATTTTAATTTTCATTTTATGGCCATTTTAGAAACTAGGACAAATTCCTGTTAATATGAAACCAGAACAACGCCCGTACCTATAAAATTCATGGTTTTATGACTGTTTGAACTTGAAGTTAAGAAAAATCATATTTTGAGGAAAAGAGGTTTAAAGAAAATCAAACAAAATATACTGTTCTAATTTTTTTAAAGTATAATTTATGTCTTTATTGAACCCAATAAGCTCGTGGGTACAGGGGCGTATCTAGATTGACCTCAAGGGGGGCATCCATCATTATGACGCAACACCCCCCCCCCCTCATCCCCGTAAAACAATTGGAAAATTGAAAATATTTTCCAGCTGTTTAAACGCAGTTTTACCCCACTCCCCGGCCGAGTTCGGCCTTCTACTTTTGGGATAGGCAAGATAACATGTTTCACCCCCAGAAACCGCCATAAAACAATTTTCGTTAATTTTGACCTGATCTCACGTTTTTGCGTCTAGCGCAAAATTTTGTTTTCCGACTTGTGAGGGACCACAAGTTGGAAATTTTAATTCTAATTTTATGGCCATTTTAGAAAGTAGGACAAATTCCCATTAATATGAAACCAGAACGACGCCCGTACCTATAAAATTCATAGTTTTATGACTGTTTGAACTTTGAGAAAAATTGTATTTTGAAAAAAAGGGGTTTAAAGAAAATCAAACAAAATTTACTGAATTTTAATTTTTTTAAAGTATAATTTATATCTTCATTGAACCCAGTAAGCTCGAGGGTACAGGGGTGTATCCAGACTGACCTCAAGGGGGGAAGGTCCATCATTATGACGATACACCCTCCCCCTCCCGTAAAACAGTTGGAAAATCGAGAAAATCAAAAACATTTTCCAGCTGTTTCAAGGCAGTTTTACCCCACTTCCGAGCCGAGTTCGACTTTCTACCTTTGGACCAGGCAAGGTTATATGTTTCACCACCAGAAACCGCCATAAAACAATTTTCGTTAATTTTGACCTCATCTCACATTTTTGCGTCCAGCGTAAAATTTGGTTTTCCGACTTGTGGTCCCTTTCCGCTTGGCGGGTTAGTTTATTTATTGGTCGAAAATCCGAAGCAAAAAAATGCACGTCAGAATCAGGTATAATATAATGCTCGTACTATATACCTACTGGTGCATGATTATTCAAAATTGCTTAAAACAGGTTGTAGGCCCTATTATTAATATTTTAGCAAAATGCAACATCGAAAACCCTGATTTTGCTGCAAACAAATATGACAGAATCGATAGTTTATTCGATGTGATTCATCATTGAAAAGTTATAAATAGTCTGCGATGCGAGTCGGGTAAGAGGGCGATAACCGAACGTCATAGGATTTTGGTTACGAAAGCAGTGTCACGCAAATTGCATAACCGTTTTGCCGTCAATCTGAAAGTACCTGCACATAATTTTATTGCGTGCACTACGTACATAGCTCGTTTTTTTTTTCAATTTTTTTTTCAGGGGGAAGGGAAATGAGCGTGCGATAGGACACACGGTTCAAGGAGTGCTGAAAAGACGGATAAAACAAAAAAATGAATGGAAGAATGGTGAAAAATGATAGGAAAATTTGTTTTTATCATTTTTTTGTATCTTTCATCGGAACGGGGATAGAAAGCGCTAAAGGTCGGCACTTTTTTCGTGTAAAGAAATTGTCCCACTGTACGTAGTTGAGTATTGCTTTTTGCACGTGGTATGAAACGATCTTCTCAGTCAAGTTTAAATTTACTGATGAAATTTTGACTTGATCCTATTAACTCAGTAGGCGCTAGATAACCACCACATATCCTTGAAATGAGATAACCATAAGAACCCAAAGTAAGATGAAAAAGTGTGTTTTAAAAACTTAAACAGCAAATATCCATGAATACGTATTTGGATACTTCTGGCTCTCAGATGCGTGGCATTTAAAAATTGATTCAATGCACCCGTAATGACATCCAAATTGTTTATCATCACATATGTGCGATGAACAAAAGAGGAAATTGAAACGAATTAAATAAAAGATAGAGAAAAAATACAACAGCCTTTAATTCGGAAAAAATGTGCAGTCCAGCCCTGCACGGCGATTCATGAAGGTAATCAGAAAGTTCGTATAAGATAATTCCGCAAAATGTGAAATGCGTTTTTTCTTAATGAAAATGGTTACACACACAAAATAAAAACAGTAATAAAGCATCAAGATTTTCTTTGGTCAGGTGAACAAAGTAGTCGGTTCGAATCGTAGTGGTATCCACAGCCCAGTATTTTCATCTTTTCGAAAATAATGCGGTTTATTATCACGGAATACGGTCACCGCTGGAAATGGGTTGTCTTGAATGTATTTCAACGCAGCTCGAACCTGCAGAAGTTACAATTTATCGAGAAACTTTTAAATACTTATATTTTTAATTTCAAAACTGACTAGTATATACGAGTAATTGATGATATTTAATTGCATGAATGAAGGGAACAACCAGCCGACTAAATCTTTTGTGAGATAAGAGTTTTTAATGGATTATGGAGAATATTAAAAATACATGACTTTTGAATGAAAATAAGCAGGTAGTCACAGAGGTGTACTATCGGAAAACTACGACCAAGGGCAATAATAAATGGTCGTGAATTAACTGTTCCTTGATTGAAGTACGAGTAAGCAGTCGCTGTTTGTCAATTTTCACTAACTCATTCGTTCTTAAATTGGAATTTGAATCAACTCAATTTGGTACATATCTTGACTTCTTGGTTAATGATTTGGTATCGAATGGATTTACTTTTATTCGATTTTAAGCCATATATGTTCCCAACCTCTCAAAAATTTTTCATTCCTTCCAAGTACTGAAAAATGTAGTTGTGTAGTTGGCAGGTTGCTGCTCTCGACTATTTCACTGATGCAACAAAATTCCGAGTCAAATTATCAACTCTTTGTCGAAACTTAAGAAGCATAACCTTACCTCTAAGAGAAAAGGAGTCAGGCTTAGATAAAATGGGAGCAATACGAAGTCGATGAGAAAATTTTGAAAGCCCTCAGGCTTTAAGTGATAATCGATTAGTCGAAAGGGTATATTTTCGGTTTACTTAGAAATCATATTTGAGCAATGATAAGCTCGTAAGTTTTTTCAATATCTACCTCAGAAACAAAATGTGGAGGCTCTACATCAGGTGTGGTTGATAAATGTTGTAAAATGAATTCATCCGACTGGCCCAACCATAAGTCGACTCCACGCAAAGGCTCGTAATTGAAAGGTCCAATCTTCAGGAAACCCGTCGAGTAGTCATAAACGTCTAAAACCTGTAATTTACAGCATCAGTTGAGGACAATGAAGTATAAAAAATGCATTGGCAATCGATGTTTGATTTTCGTGGGGAGGAGTGGGAGCGAAAATAAAATGAAATATTTTATTGCAACTTACTTGCTGACCACCGGTCAACTGTCGAGCTATTCGCAAAGGTCTTTCAGGGCCTTTATCTGTGAAGTTAGCGGGAAATATTTCGCCTGTTTTCACGTTAACGCCTGTAAAAAACGAAGAAATCATTTGGAGAAAGAAAAATTAATGTCAGACAAATAAAACGTTTTCATTGAACTTTCCAACTATTCTCGTGGATTATCAATAATACAGTACAAATTGAAATAAAACGTCTCGCTAAAAAAAAAAGTCATAAAGTTCAGTGAATGATTGTTCCTGAATCTAATTTTGTCACATCATCTTCTTTCTTCTCTTTCTCACTCATCCTCGATGAAAAAAACTGGTATATTTGTGACTTTATTTTATGCAAACGTAAATGGTTATAGGTATGTAACATTACAAATGGACAATAAAAATTATACTGTAACAAAATTACAATTTATCTAACATTCACAACTTACCAGCTCCATAAAAAATGGGCCATCGAATATTATTTCTTACAATGGTATTATATTCGCCCACGCAGGCCAATTTCAAGTCTATTTCAACACTTTGCTTATGAACAGCATCTGAAATACACAACAAATATGTTAGATACCACAAAAATACAGTGAAAAAGAAGTATGTACTTTTCTTCAGAAACCTGCTAAAAAGCACGATTTCTAAAAGTGTTTGTCTGAAAGGTGTTTTCTGATTTATTTTACAGTGAAACCTCTTAACAACGGACACCTCGGGAATGGAAAAAATGTCCGCTAATTGAAGGTGTCTGCTTAGAGGGAGTGTCCGCTATAGGAATGTAAAGAAGGAAAGTGTCTGCCAAATAGAGTTTATTCAAAATTTTAACAATTTTATCATTTTATTTAATAAAAAAAAGGGAAAAAAATGGAACTTGAAAAACAATATATATAAGCACATAATATGAACATTATTTAAAAAACAACGTGATCGTAGTTTGTTTCATCCCAGATGTTTGTATTGCTACCCTTTCAAAATGTTGCCGAAGTTGGGTGAGGTATTGCAGGGCCTCATTGTCCCCAGTCTATGAGGCAAAACTTGTTTTGTCCGTTTTTTTTTTGTTTCATTTTTACGCATGTACAGTATGAGTGGCAAAATTTTTGTCCGTTTAATAGAATGTTCACCTATCAGAGGTTACAATGTATTTTTGCCATAACACTGCACGGGACCAAGATTTTTGTCCGTTTATTCGGGGTGTCCGCTTGATGGAGTGTCTGTTAAGGGAGATTTCACTATACCAATCTTACGCACCCATCAGATTTTACTAATCGTGTTCATAAAAAATTTACAGTTACATAAAAAATCAATTAAGTAAAACCTATTCAAATTCGATGTACGAGTTGTAAGAAATACCAGATAATTCAAATTTGCATCGTCATCCAAATAGAATTCATTCAATATTTACTCGCAGCTGATGTGTTTCAATGCTCGAGGAGCCAGAAAATTATAATTTTGAAAATACCAAGTCAAAACTATAATTTACAACCTCTTCATTTTTTTCATTTTTTTTTACTCAAACTTAAATCTCCCGCAAAAATATAAGTACGTGTGACAAGTTCCAATACTTACGCATAATGGCAAAAAAAAGTTCCTCTGACTGGTGTCGTTCATCGGAGAACCCTCCGATCAAATGCAATTCGAGTCTACCTTGAACGCCCAAAGATAAATGTTGCACTTTATGCACCATGCTGATGATGCATTCTTCGGTATAACTACCATCTAAATGAGCTAAACCTACGGCTCCAGAGCCTGAAAACATGAAATACAAATCGCGTTTACTCATCATAATAATTCTGATACGAATAATAAATAAAATACCTATACAGAAACTAAAATTACTGACTGTAATATTCATGACCGAAAACCAAGAGCAGCTTTACAGGTTAAATTTAACAATATTGTCACTTCAAAAAGTAATAAGTAGGAATTCATTTCAGCATTCCAAGTTTCTATCTCTATAAACGCATACAATTGTGCACCCAGTGAACGTCATTCAACTTCTTCGCTGTGACTAGATTTTCGGCTATTTTGGCTCACGGCAAAGAGGGATATATAGGATTGCGTGGATAATGCACATCGTGTATTTTACAAAAAATACCATGCACACATTAAATTTTAGGTGGCAAAAATATACCTACTCGTATTGTTCTACAGACGAGGCCTATTTTAAAGCTAGCTTAATTCCTTCACTATCTTAAAAAAGCCTCCATCTTGAATCGTGCTCTTGAGTCAAACATCTTTATAATGAACACAATCATTCGCAATTGATTGGCAGATTTTTTTTCCCTCGTTCGTTTATACTTTCGACGTTATAGGATATATTAGAAAAAGCATTATATTAATGATCCGACCGGGCGGTTGTGTAAAATATTATTTGATTAACGACGGCGTAGATATGCGGCGAATGCACATTTACGAATGAAGGCTGTTCTGGCTGAGGCTGAGCACACAGGCAATGGACGGGATGAAATGAATAGCGTAAATTAGATGTCATCGTTCGGATCATTAATAAATTTCGTAAGCAGACGGAATTATATACCTGGAAATAAATGCGCGTGAAATCGACCACAAGGCATAAGCATGGATAGATAAAATTGGTTGTACGATGATTGTATATTGAGGCACGAGTAAAAAGTAGAATTTATAAAAGAAAGAGTCGAGTACCAACGTACAGTAGTTTATGGGCATAATGCAAATTAAAAGTAACTCACTAACACACTTCTCACAGTACGAATGATGAAACGTATATATACCTAGATAATATGAATTGAAATTTTTCATATTTCATACGGTTTTATGATCATTGGAGGCTCGTAGCCAGAGGTGCATGGAAAAGAAAAGATATCTACGATTGGATATAGAATTCAAAACTGGTTGCTATTTATTTTTTCGCTTATCTAATATAATTAATAAGAAGACCACGAATGTATCCAAAAGCATGGATCCGACAGATTTTATTCCCACATGCTTTCTGTTCAAATACTAAGTGAAAATAGCTGCAGCCTTCACTGAAGTTTCGTGAAGGCGAAAGATGAATTCTCTTTTACAACAGGAGATTATAAAAAGTATCCAAAAAGTTTCTTTTAAAAACTAAATCGTTTGAATATGAAGCGCATAGGGACTTATAAATATTTATCATAAATGTATGAAGAAAATGAGTATGTGTTCTATGTTATAGGTAGGTATGATGACGTCATCAGCTGAGGTATAAAATTTAACTATAACAGAATCTTGTAAGTGTATGATGACGTCATCACACCGATTTATAATTTACAAACTGTAGATGATGACGTCATCATTTATACATAGGTATGATGACGTCATCCTAACATTGGACTCTGACCAACAAAATTTTGAACTAGGGTCCAGTACAAGGAATTCATCTTCACTACACAAACCGTAAATTATGACGTCATCATTTCTACATATGTATGATGACGTCATCATTTACGGCTATAAATGACGTCACCATGTGCGTCGTGTATGTTATATCCAGAGTTCGGAAGCTAGCCAAAAGCCGAAAGCCATTGATTTTTGAAGGAAAAACCGGTAAGCTGAAAGCCGAAAGCTTTATCAAAAAAGCCAAAAGCTGAAAGTAAAAGCCGTATTTTTATGGCTTTTATATGACTTTTTAGGTTTTTACAAAAAAAAATCACAAATCAGCAAATCAGTGAAATGAAATCACAAAAGTAAAGTGTAAAGTGCAGAGTTTGGAAGCTAGCCGAAAGCTAAAAGCCAAAAGCCATCGATTTTTTAAGGAAAAACTGGTAAGCCAAAAGCCGAAAGCTTTATCATAAAAGCCAAAAGCTGAAAGCGTAAGTTTTATTTTCAAGGTCAGAAGCTAAAAGCCGAAAGCTAAAGCCATATTTTACGGCTTCCGAACTCTGGTTATATCTAGATAAGTATGGTGACGTCATCATAACATTTGACTCTGATGATGACGTCATCCTAACATTGGACTATCACGGAAGGACAAAAACTGGCGGACATTATGTTTTGAAATTAACTAACGCCCAGTACAAAGAATTCATCTTCAATAATAATGTTTGGAGCTTTTAAACCTTTGAAATTTTTTGTTTGCATAGGTAATTAAATAATTTAGGTTTTATGAAGATTCTTAAATGACAGCCGCTTTTTAGGGGTTAAGATTTCGCCAAATAAGTCGACCTGGATTTAGAAAGTAAAAAAAAAATTGGGACTTGTTTCTAATTGCACAGTGGAAGAGTAGTGTGCTATTCGGATCGGCGACAAAAAATGTTTGGAGGATTTAAATTTTTTTTAAGGGCAAAAATGTTTCTATATCCTTCAAAAAACGGCAACTTTTTCATTTTCTGTTGCGACAAATTAGCAGGATTATCAAGACTTGGTAGACACCATGTAATATTTCACACAAATCACGATGCAAATGAATCGAGTGTTGAGACATGAAAAAAAAAAAAAAACAATGACTGAAAATTGCATCCTAAATAAGCTACCTATGTACAATGTAGACAAACATATTTAGAGTTCCATTTTTTCGCTTTCGCAGATGAACAATTCATGCGACTTGAAGTCAAACACAAAACGAAATTTATGAGTTACAAAATTTATTACCTACTTATTCATTACGAATTTCATTTGCATTCATTTCCGCCAACCATATTCGTGCAAGCATTAATTTCTTTAATTTTTTTTTTTTACTAGTTTGTTCAAGCTTTTATATATTCATTTGTACCTCCGTCGAGGACCGTTATCTGCTAGAAATGATTGGCAATCGTTTTTTCCACAACGTTTCAATCATATTGTAGGACCAGGGCGGATATCGAAACTTCATAAATGGAAAGACTAATCCATAAAGAAAAAAATACTTTGAAAGATGAGAATGGCCCGATTGAACTGGAATTTTTTGGCATACTAATCAGTTTTTCCAACTTGAGCAACACTTATCTCAGCATTGATTGAACCGATTTTTTTTTTTTTTATTCCTTGCTGTGTGTCCTGCATAAACAAACACGAGGTTTTTTTTCATATTGCCTCTACATAACTTTTAATCATCTCTCCAGCATTGAAAATTGAAGTTACAGAAAGTACTTTGGAAAAATTTCATTACTTCAAGAGATATTGTTGCAAAATCAGAATAACTAGGTTAAAGTCTGGAAGAATGTATCCTTTTCCTGTCATAAAAGTTTCAAATTAGTAGCTTTCGTAGATCCTGAGAAAAATGCTCCATGCAATATAATAATGCAATTTTGCATCAGAAAATGTTATTTTCTATCACCCCTTGAGCTGTGGAAACTCCCATTCTCTCGACCATCTCTAATTAAATTAGAAAGTACCTTCGGATGAAACAAGTAATTCTTCGAATAAAAATCCTAAAATACCAAATCGACCGTTTCTAATGGCCTAAAATCAACGGGTAAACAAGTAGCCCTCATGCGCGCACAGCATTAATTAACTTTTTTCTTCTTCCTATTTATTTCTACAAACCATTCTCACTCTTTGCCTACGAGTGAGAGGCTATCGTTTATTGTAAATTATGCTAAACGTGATCACCGAGGGTCGTCCTTTACATACGCCAGATAAAAATAACTGTTATTCGCGCCCATTCGTGGGTCCGCTAAAGTGCACTGGGATAAACGGTAATGCGCAGCTTGTTCGCAAGAATGCGGACAAACAAGTCAGTGGGGGGTGGGGGGACTGGCCACCGGACAAGGACAGCCAAATGATGCTCCCAGCCCCGGCCGCAGAGGAGCTAAGGAAGAAAATGAGGTGAAAATGCTCCAACATGTGGGTAACCAGCCATTATATTATTTTCTACATTCCGACAGTATAAATTTTCATTAGAAAAAAATGCGCTGCAACTGAAGAAAAACGTGTGCAAGCTTCTTTTTATTTTTATACCGATACCGACTCACACACTTACCTCATTCTCACTTTGCTTCTTTCCTCTCTTTTTCGATGAAGATGAGCTTTCACCATACAATCCTCTAATCTAAGTAACATGATCCGTCAAGTATATCACGCATGCTCGAAGGGATCGTTTTTTCTGCATCCAGTTCGAGATTCTGCTGCAGTACTACTTTAGCCTCAAAACACCCGCTCAATACTCCAGGGCAGAGGGAACTTGGGGAAAGAGAAAAAAATTTCTTTGAAACGGTATATTTACGACCGCTCAAAAAAGTTACTTTTTCAACCGGTTTCTTTTACTAACTGTGATTATATTCTTTTAAATAGGAAAAATAATGTTTAAATTAAACAAAAAAAGAAAGAAAAAAGAGATGAAGTAATAAAATAGCGTATCCAGCAGTCAGTCATTTTAAATCTTTTTTTTTTTTTTGTATTCTGTTTATTTCCAAGGAATTGCAATGGGCATTCACGTATAATGAATAAGGCTGGAATAAACCTATTACTTAAAATGAAATTATTGAATGGAACTGGAATTCTCCAGTAAACTCACCGGTATGTCTCAAAATTATTACTATACACGTTGTTGCATCATCAGAACCGACAATATTTATGCTTTCTGTGAAACGAATAAACAAAAATTAAAAAAAGAAAAAAAAACTGTTTGATAATGGGACGACAATGTACGAGTATCAAGATAAATTAATTAAAATATTACACATATAATTCTGGCAGTATTTCATTTCATAATTAATTCAAAAAGTGAGAACCATAGTGATCATAGTCCAAATTTACGGTGATGATAGGAGATTGAGAATGTATTGTGATATAAACTACAAAATACGAGTATGTATGACCCAGAATTTTTTTAAAATTCATAATGACACATAAATTCTCCAAATTGAGTGAGAACGTTATCAACTGGAAAGTACTTATACAATTTGTATTTTATAACCACAGTACGTCTTTGAAAAGAGGTTTTCCAATTTTTGGACATTTTGCAAAAAAAAAAAAAGACACTTTTGACTTTTTTATTGGAATCAATTTCAACAAAAGACCTGTCCCTTTTCCTCCAAAAGATGATTCAATTTCTTATGTACCCATATAAAATATTTTTCCTGAGTGTTCAAAAGGAATAATATTTCAATTTGATAACTTACATTTTTTTTTTTAATTTAAATGCCCAGTAAACACGAAAACGACAAATTTAGAGATTAGTGAATCCGTAATTTACTTACTGTCATAAGACATGGTAACAGCCATTTCACGTTGTTGAACGTATAATAAACAAGCACCGCCAATGATTTTTGGTTGTATGGCTAAAAACTGCTGATTGGTATCTTTTAGCGACGGATATTTTAGGAACAAGGTATGAGAGTCGGGTGGATGCTCCTCTGGTATGACCCTGTCGATAACCAGCACCATTTTGTTAGCTAAAAAATAATAATGAAAAGTAATTGAAAAATATAATATTTTCACAGGCTTGTAGTTTCATAAACTATAATTGACATGTAAAAGGAAAATAGTGTGAATTAAATTTACTAATAATTGTTTTTTTAATTGAAAAAATGTTTTTTCTCATTATTCTGTATGAAATGCAATGTAAATCAGTAAAAAGGATACATTGCGTCGAGTAAGATTTTAAAACAATGATATGCTGTGAAAAAATGTTTCCAAGTTTTTTTAGCCTCTATTAAAAAGGAAGGCATTCTTGGTAAAGGGACATTTTTCGTTTTTCTCACGTAACCAAATCTAGAATCGCTCAAAATAAGCTCAAAATATAGATATTTTTCTTAAAATGAAATAAAATGAAATCTAAAAAAAATTATAACCGTCCGAACAAAGTAGACTCTTCAAAAATATAAAACCCAATACCAAACGTACATTTATAAGCAGTTTTAGATATCTCTTTAACCACTCTTTTACATAGAAATTTGAGAGATGTGAAATTATGAATAATTTCCTCATCCAATTTGAGCTTTGTTTTGTTTTAAATGAAAACTTTTTCATTTGAAAGTTGTATACGAAGTTTCTTATATTAAACGTACGTTTGTGTATGTATATTAGAATTTCAATTATCAAATTGCCACACCTTAAGTAGAGTTATGTAAATTGGCATTGTCGATTGTGTCATTCTGAGAGAGAGAGAGAGAAAAAAAAACTGAAGATACTCGTTAAAATTGGAAATTTACCGAAGAAAAAAGTATTTCAAATGTGAATTGCAGGCAAACACGTTTCTCCTAGGAAGAGTGAGAACACCTCATAAACCCAATAAGATGAAAGACGAAAGATAGTCGACTATACATTGTCGAACGAGGCCATGAAGGATGGTTCTGCAGGCAGAACCATTGCGGAAGATGTACGTATAAATACAGAGAACCCAGCCACGGTCAGCACGATCACAATGCCTCGATAGCAGAGCTCTATACAGCCAGCACAACAACCATACCATCAGAACCTATAATCATTAATCACAACATACCAAAACCGTCTTTGCTGTGAGAAAGTAGAGAAGCTCTCGCCAACATGAATATTATTGCATTTCCGAAAGATTTTCTAAATGAAAGAAAGAAAGAAAGAAAAAACGAGAAGAAGGAGAGAAAAATAAAAAATCACAACAAAAATACAGATCCATACACGTGCAGAGTAATAACTATATACACCAAAGTCTAGAAATCATTTTCTAGCGTGTGAATTTATTATTTTGTAGTATCAATGAATGTACGCTACAGTTTGTTATGTGTACTACGCGAACGCATTTATTGGTGAAAGAGAGAAGAAAAAGTCGATAAATAAATATCTGACAAGGAGATAACAACCGCGGAACGACCCTCGAGGACATATCCGATGTGGATGTCGCTATTAATTTGTAAACCATAGAACTATAGGCCGGCTGCATTTACTATATACACGGAAGATTACACCACAATTTATGGCTTTGTACCTCTTCGTCCCAGTGTGCATTTCTCTATCTAATTCCAGAGCTCCTCCACAATTTTCTCTTGTCCAGTCTCATCTCCAACGTACTCTCTCTCGCTCTCTGTCTCTTTCTCACTGCGTCACTTTGTTGTGTGTTCCATTGCCTACTTATTGGTCAGCGTGCGAAACCTCTAAACGTCCCACATTTCTCCGGGTATAAGCACATGCATGCAAACTGTTGTTTTTATCCGGAAAAATCTACGTTCATATTCTGGCTCTTTCACACGGCTGTCATTAGCCGGGTATTTCAATGGTGGCTATCATACATGTATATGTATGCGCGCACACACGACAGATATCGTATGCACATTAATTAGAGGAAACGTAGCGAACACTGAGCATGACCTGGCATCCGCTTTCGGTTTACTCAGCACATTGAAAGCCTGGTTTTTCCAACATCTTCTGCGCCATTCCAGTCTCCTACCGAGTACTGGCATTCGATTATACCCGGACAGTACGAATTGCTGTTTTCGACCATTTGGACTGAATGTTAGTAGAAAAGTTGGCAAGTTTTTGTTGACTTAACTGGGGCAAAGGGGGTGGGGGGAGGAAAAAAGTCGTTGCTAGTGTTAAACATACGATTTTGTGTTTCACAAGTACCTACCTAAAACATTTCTTGAACTGACCTGCACTTCGTCGGTCAGCTGTTTATTGGGAAATGTCAAGAAACAATCGTCGGGTCAAAATATGATCGACTTTCTTTTTTTTTTTTTTTTTTAAAGGAAATCGATAGTTCAATCCCTCGTCTCAAATCAAAATCCATCCCTATCGAGTGTTTGTGCAAAATGTGGCTTCAAGTTTTGGTCCTCATGCAGCTCATGATTTCGATACAGGATTACTCGATCAAACAAAGAAACACAATTTTGTTATGGTATAAAAAGTAGAATTTTACGCAATAATGATTTTCAATGTAACAAAATCAATAGGCAACCCCTCGTAAATTTGGAGCAGCAATAAATACCAATTTTTAATGTACTTATGACTGCCATCAATAAAACGCAGTTTGCAACAACTTCGTCGAAAACCGCGTCCAGCTGGAACGGCAATTCTTATATGCGGAGAAAATTAAATAAATTTAAACGGTGGCTAAATCGTGTGTGTGTTGTACTCATAATGTTTATAATAGTAAGAATGAGGAAACGACTAAACCGCTAATAAAATTTCTGCTCGAAATGATGATGATGAGGAAAACACAGAGGTGGTCACCAATTAATGGAAGAAATGTTACGCTCGATGAAATGGATGAAAAGTAATAAAATGAGCGAAGGTCTATGTTCTCTTGGCCATGTTCGTCCACAGGGTGATTTAAAAAAACAGACGACACAACTTAAAGAAATTCAGTGTCTGCGCTTATTATATTTTTATATGTACTTTTTATTCGATTTTAACGAGTAAGTACTTCATTTTAATGAGTTTTTGAAAATTTTCGTGGAAAATTCAAGGAACTTTCGCACAGACTTTTGCACTGGTCGGACAGAAATTTTCCGACACACCTCCAGATGGACTTGTCATTCGTTGCTCACAAGCGATCACCTCACACGCCGCAAAGGAAAGTTAACCATCAATTAAACCATAAAAAATGTTTGCCCAATTTAAAAAAAGCCTGCCCGGCGACCTTGGCGAACGCAGCTATGAATAAGAAATTTATGACCATTAACCAAATTCGACGGACTACCGCATACAAAATACCTATACACACACGTCACACTGCACCTGGAATTTCAACAGTCTATGGATAGATGAATTATACAAACTCGATCGTATAATAAAATCATTCAGTAATGGAGTGAAAAAATTTACGATTTCACGGCGAGTGAAAGAAGACGTCGAAAGTGCACAGACGTACGCATATACCTGAAGTCAAGAGCGTAAAGAAGTGGGCGGGGTGCCTTTAATCGCCCAGAGCTGGAGAAAAAATTACAAAAAAAGACAAAATTTAGCGGTTTCGAGTCCAACTTTCGCATCCCAATAAAAAAAAGCCCGTAGAAAAAGTAGAAACTGTAAGTTAAAGGTTTCGTTGGAAAATTAATCCTGCAAAAGTAACGTATAATACGTTTTCGTTAATTTTGAGGTGACAAAAATCAAATCACTTCATTAAAGGCAACATTTATAGAAATTACACACCAGTGAAATTGGGGAGGGGGGGGGGGTACAAAACGAAGTTGTTTTAAAAATTATTCTATCAACAAAAGTAACATGTGTAAAGCACTTCAAACAAATTCTTTGAAGGCATCTAGCCGCTCTCCCTCACGTCCTGTCATACGTGAAAAGACTAACCCAAAATGACAGCATAGGTAACCTCGTAGAATCCAGTTCATAAAAAAAGTGAAAATCGAGACGACTCTTAAATTTTTTTCGAGCAAATGTGGTAAGTGTCTCTCTGTCTACATACGAGTAGATAAAACACATTATTTGGAACAGACCTGATCCAATTTTTTTTTTTGCTCTGAAATTATCGCAACACCCCCGAGACCATAAATATTATGGAGTGGACTCCATTTTACTTGAGAAAAAAAAACTAGTCACGCGAACAATTACACTTTAATGGCCACATTAAGAAGACTTAACCGAGTTCACGAACGACTGACTAATTAAAAGTGTATCCTCAGCATCTATTCCTTTTTTTTTCTTTTTTTTTTCCATACGATACTCCGCAATCTATATACGCCCCATTTGTCTTTCTTGGTTAGCTGACAAGACCATCGAAAGAATAAAAAGCTTATCCGTCTTAGATAATTTCAAGTCATGTGTGAAAATCTTTCCAGAAGTATTCAGTTTAGAGTTAAAATCAATATCTTTTCTAAAATGTTAGGCTGCGTTTGGTGTACTGAGAAATATTTCAATCGTAATTTTTATAAGATAGTGAGACTGAGACTATTCGAGATTTGTAGCAGAAATTACTACAAAAATAGTAATATGTATTATTGAAGGTGGTAAAAAATGCTAAAAACATTAGACTATTCACAATAAATAGAAATTTTCACAACTCTGATGAGAAAAGTTGTAGCTGATTTTGTAGCTTAATTTGTAGCTCAATTTGGGAGCATAAAAAAGCTTCGTCGGGACAGATGCCATCATACGATAACATTGGACACACAATGGGACACACAAAATTTCGACTAAATGTCTAGTAATAAAAATTCATCTTCAATAAAAGTTTAAACACGATGAACATTTTTCAAACTTCAGCCATTCCTCCGCTTCGCCCAAAGAAACAAAAACACAATTCGAAAAACAAATAAACGAAATACAGATAGAAAATATGGAAATTTTTCATCGTTGAGAAATTTTGTAAAAAGTTTCGAGTGTGTACGAGTAGGTATATAAGAAGATGGTACACGAAAGACCTATAATTAAATATTGTTCGCACCGCATTTAGAGGCATATACTTGTTTTCTTCTGCTCCCCCGGCCCCCCCTCTCTCTGACCACGAAAAAAGTGTAAGTTATCTTTTTTTTTTCCTCTCGGCAATCACTGCTCACGCTGCAGATTTAATCATCAGTTGAGACAAGTTTTAACCAACTTTTTATATTTCTTATTTATTTTCATCTCGTATTCTTCTTCATTTTTTAAGCATTTAGAAATTTCTGTATGTAGCCATTAAGAACACCCATAAATCGCGCGCAGTCTCAACATTAAAGAGGAGAACTGCTGCTTACCAATGCAGTCACGTACTTTTGCTGTACATTTGCAAAGAATTTTTTCTTTTAATTTTTCACTTTTTTAATTTTCTTTCCTCATCTCCGTTTGATGCACCGGTTTCGCAGCGGTGCAAAGGAATTTTTTTAATTACGACCAACTCATTCATTGTGTACCACAAAGGTACCTGCAACCTTTTAAACGGAAACTTTTAATTTTCTTTCATCGATTTTACAAACGATCGCGATTGCAGGGAAGACAATATGATAGACAGACATTCGATGGAGCTAAGGGGGCTAGAAAATGAGGGGTAACCGTATTGGACGAATTAAAGCAGTTGTAGTTTAGGACTTGGAAGAATTTTTTTACTAACACGTGTTGAAATTTTCCGCAAAACCCATGAAACCTTTCCTCCAATAATTATCGACTAAACAAACATGACATAAAATTAAAATGTCTGTTCGAGGTATTAGGTAATAAAATTATGCGCCAACCATATTTTTACCGACAGCCAGAAGTCCCAAATGCATCCACATAAAATGTAAATTAGACGTAAACAGGAACGATACGGTCAGTTTAATTGGAGGATATTAAAAACAGAAAGAAAAAAAAAGAAGAAAAAAAACAGAGAAAGAAGATAACTTCAGGCTACATCTAGCTTTGGTCTCATTGTTTCGCCACTTACCAAATAATTACACGTTTTTTTATGATTACGATCTGTTAACATAATAACGCATGCTTAACGCATTAACAAATAGCAGTTTACGAATTTTGACGTTTCTCGAATCCTACAATTTTTTTTACCAGCTTTTTTCTCTCGGCGCATCGAAGAAGTAATGAAGAGAGAAAATAAAGGGGCAGAAAAAGCTTAGTAATCCAACTGCTAATTGAAATACACGATCCGTTGTCATTTAGACGACAATTTTTTAATTGTTTTTTTTTTCAGCCACTAAGATATTTTCTTTCTCTAAGAACACACTACGTATGGGTATTTCAGTAATTAAAATTAGCTTTTACAAAAAAAAAAAAAAAAATGCAAATACTTCAATAAAACACTCTCATGAACCTTTAGCAGTAAGCCATGCTTTTGGAGATGAATTAAGGGACACCTAAGGAAAAACAAGACACAATTTACCAACATTCATCATCAAAGTAAAAGCCCAAATCATAGAAAGGAGTCTTTGAAAGTCTCGTGAGCAAACAGATATAATAGCAAGCCACCGAAGTGCGGCTGGTCTAACAATAAATTCGCCAATAAAACTGAAAGCTTGTTATCTGGTGGTGAAAATTGTAACTTGCTGGGTAACAGGTGAAAATGATTTTCTCTCTCATAGCAGACCATGCATTGGGACTCGTTTTTAAAAATCAGTTTGAATTTTATTTTCCATTACTATGCGGGTAAATCAAAGAAAGTGTAAAATTGAAGATTGAAAGGTCTATTATACGAATGAAAAATTTTTTCATTCCGTGTCCCACCAAAACAGCACAACACAATCGCAAACCAAGTTTAGATTTACTAATGAGAGAATTTTCCCCTTCTATAGTTATGCGCGTTCCAATTTTTCAGTGAGTAGGTAGGCTACTAAAAATCAGAAATCAAAAATCGAAAATACGAGTATACCGAGAAAAAATTGAAGAATTGAAATTTGCAAAAGTACAAGAGAGAGTACCCATTTTTTTTTTAAATGGAAAGAACTTTGAAATTCACACTTTTTCGGACCTCAGCCACGACTTTTTTCACACTTTTTCGGACCTCAGCCACGACTTTTCCCTGAAAGTGATGTTTTATTATTTTTTTTACTTACTGATCGAATGTATGACTCGTCACTCGAATAACATTTCCCTTTGTACAATTTACAGAAATCTAATTTTATCGCAAGTCTCAAAATATCTAATAATATCAGCGATTTAATGTTTTTCAATGCAAAATCTACTTTTGAAACGCATGTTTTCACACTCCAATGTAATTTTCAAGGGGAACAGTTGGATACAAATGAGGCGAACCACGCGTATGCATTTATTATACCAAAATATGCAAAAATATTCTTTTAAGACCCAAAATAATCCATTTAAAACGGTCGATAAGTGTATTTGGGATACGGTTTGAAGGTTCTTCGTGATTATTATTTTAATTTCGATTTTCTGTCCATAATTATAATGTGTTCACAAAGATAAAACTCAAGAGCACGAGCGTAATATTGCTGGTTATCACTCCGCATTCTCTTACAAATGTATGTGGGTATTTCTTTTTCTTTTTCAAGTTCGAGCTTCAGTACATTTAAATGTGCTAACATCTTAAAATAGCGCAGTCATATTTTATTAGTTGTTTTTCGTTCTTTTTTCCATTTGAATAGTTAAACAGTAATTCATAAGAGTCGAGCATTCAATTTTGTCAACTTTTGTTGATAATGTTTTCTCAATATAATGAAAATTTGGCTTAGGGCTCTGAACTCAAACACTATTCACACGATCAAATTTTACTCATGAAAAAAATATACGTGTAAAGCGGCATATTAGAAACACCGAATACTGGAAGACATGTTAGCCAACACTTTGACAATTTTTTCGCAAGCGAAAAAAAACGAAGAGACAATACTGACAAAAATCAAAGAACCCTGCAACCTCAGAAAATAGGAAAAATACTGCCACTCCATTTTACTTTCACACCATACTCCAAAAACAATTATTTCAAATTCGGTTAGGATAAGTTGACCACAAAATCAATTACTTTGCAATAACTCTTGAAAAATAAATAGAAAAAAAATGTATTGAAAAAAACACACTTAAATTTCTGATCAGGAAATAGCTTCTAATTACCACTGACTTTTTCCAACTCTTGAATAATATATTGACTTTGATTTTAATAAATAATCAAAATTATTAATGTAACAAACTCTCCTTTCAGCATTGTAGAAATTGAGCATGAACGATTTTTTTGCACAAATGCTCGCCTCAAACGTCTACATTTTTTAACGCAGAAAATTTACTTTTTTTTTACACAGAAAATTAAGTTACTAATTTGCTTATGAGTTTGAAAATTCGAATAATGTGCAGGAAAATAAATGGGTGAAATATTTGCAACTTACTGTAGAGTGCAGTCCATCCAATAACCCATAAACGCCTTTCGAACACACATTTATGTAGAAAAATTCGTAAGAACGTGGGGATATTCGAGCAATTTATTAAAAAAGGATGAAAAATTGATCACAAAATTTTTGGTTATCACCGAGAAAACAAAAATAGCCGGCGAACTGATAACACTGGCCGTCATTCAGAAAACAATTCACTATCACTGGCACGCCGCTCGATAATGAACCAGAAGCGACTATTATTAAAAAAAGAAAGAAACAGAAGAACCCATTTAGAAAGACTTCGGACGATTACCAGCATATCAGAGAAACGAAATAAAAAATTGGTGGGGCGATGATGTGAACCGGTACATATACCCAAACTAAAGTGTGCAAGTAGTGCTGGCGAGAACTTGTTAAAAATTAAATCTACAACTAGGGAGGACAAGGAGAGAAAACGTGGAAGCGTTAAAATACTTGGGATAAATTTGAGAGAGGGTGATTAAAGCCAAAGGGAAAAATAGATAACAGCAGGCTGAATTTACTGGGTCAAAAAAATGTCTTTAGAATACACATATATACCTATGGGCAAAATATTTTGAAAACGGATCCGTTTTATTCCGGGTTATAATCCGTTTCTGGATTATAACCCGGAATTTTCCTGTTTTCCGGCTTCTAAAACGGATTTCGAACGGATTGTAATCAGTCTTGCCGGAAATGAGTCCGGATTATTTTCCGTGAAGGCTGTTTTATCATATTTGTTGGCCCGGGTTATAATCCGTGAAACCGTTTTACAAACGGATTTAGAAAAATTGCCCAAAAATTATCACTGATTATAATCAGGAAATCCGTTTTACAAACGGATTTGGAAAAATAATCAAGATGACAGAAATATCTGCAAATTTTCAGATCCGATGGTCAAAAATAAAAACGGATTGACAACGGATAAAATTCTCATTTTCCGGATCATTTTCTCATTTTTTGCCCATCGGGTACCTAATTTTTCAATTTTTGATAGATGTTACACAGTTATTTAACTATCCAATCATTACCACTAAGTAGTACTAAAATAAATGTTCACTTACACCTTACTGTTTTTGGGTAAAAGAAATGGCACTGATGGACTGTACAGCTAAAAGAGATACTTGTCATCGTTTTTCCTATTAGAATGAAGTTTAAAAAAAATATTTTTATAAAAGAGATTTTTTCATCGACTATTTGTGTTACGAGTTTTAAACCAAAAATCGTAATTTTCGGTTTCAAAAAAAAAAAAAAAAAAATGAATACTTGAAGTTTTGGTTTTGCTTACCTTTAGAAAAATATCGAGCCACGCATTTAAATCTATTGTAAATACCTACTCACTCTGGTAGGTACAGTTTTATTTTTAAATAATGGTAAATGGCTATGCGATGATTTTTCTAGAGTTGGTTTCTCGCACCTGATTTCAAAATGCACTTAATGCGAACATAAATTGTGATTTTCAGTTTAGAAAGGGCGAACAAGGCTCGTACAACCATACACTTGAAGAGGCCCTGACAGGAAAATTCTCTTTACGCGTGCGAAATGTACAACCAAAAAGTTTCTTGTAACCTTGTTTTGGACACCGGAAGAGTTGTCAATGTTTTGTCATATAGAATAACTTCCAAACAAAAACAAAAAATGTTTAACGCATTAACAATTCGAAATGATATTTTACATAACGACCTATACCTAATGAGAACCAGCAGTAGGTGTAGGTGAACCTGCAAAAAAATTTAATTACGAATGAAAAATTTAGGCATTGAAAAAGGTTGTTGAACTAATTCCCATGTCGTAGAAGAATTGGATGAAAAATGTAGTAATGGCAGTGTTGCAAATTGCGAAGTCACTTGGAACACCCAAAAACTTTCCAAGATCTCCTCTAATAAGTTTAATAAATCGTCAACTCGAAATCACATTAAGTCGTACAGTAATGTTATAGTCACATGCTGTACATATTCAAGTTCTGGTAGTTCCGTAGGCGATCAGGTCAAAACTGATGAATTAACTAATTTTATTAATCTTCTACATATGTATGAGTCATCAATAGCACTAAAATAGCTGCAGCCTTCACTGAAGTTTCGTGAAGGCGAAAGATGAATTCTCTTTTACAACAGGAGATTATAAAAAGTATCCAAAAATGTTTCTTATAAAAACTAAATTGTTTGAATATGAAGCGCATAGGGACTTATAAATATCTCTTCATAATTCTTTCCTGAAAAATTTTACTTGGTTATTTTTCCAATCTTATAAGTAAATGTATAATGACGTCATCAACCTCTTTTGAAATGTTATAACTAGTTTTCTATGTTATACATAGGTATGATGACGTCATCTACTCAGTTATAACATTGAGCTATAAAGAAATCTTATAAGTGTATGATGACGTCATCTACAGCTTTTTAACTGTTATAACTAAGTACATATAACATTGAGCAATATGTTATATCTTTGTATGATGACGTCATCATCTGTGTTTCCTATGTTATACGTAGGTATGATGACGTCACCATCTGCGGTTCCTATGTTATACGTAGGTATGACGTCATCATCTACGGTTCTTATATTATACATAGGTATGATGACGTCATCATTTGCAGCAGTGTGATGACGTGCGTCTTCTACGTTATATCTGGGTATGATGACGTCATCATAACATTGGACTATCACGGAAGGACAAAAACTGGCGGACATTATGTTTTGGGTGGACATTATGTTTTGATTAACTAACGCCCAGTACAAAGAATTCATCTTCAATAGGTATGATGACGTCATCAAGGAAGGACAAAAAATGGGACATTATGTTTGAAGCGGACATTATGTTTTGAAATTGGAACACCCAGTACAAAGAATTCATCTTCAATAAGTGTATGATGACGTCATCAACAGCTTTTTAACTGTATGACGTCATCATCTGTGTTTACTATGTAATAAATAGGTATGATGACGTCATCAAGGAAGGACAAAATGTTATATCTAGGTATGATGACGTCACCATCTGCAGTTCCTATGTTATATCTGGGTATAATGACGTCATCATCTGTGTTTACTATGTAATAAATAGGTATGATGACGTCATCAAGGAAGGACAAAAATTGGGACATTATGTTATGGGTGGACATTATGTTTTGAAATTGGAACGCCCAGTACAAAAGAATTCATCTTCAATAATGCATCAAAGTTTAATTCGTACTGCCAAACTATTGACAAAACAAATTTTCATTCTTTCGGACTTAGCAGGGTTTGGATTTATGTTATATTTTGACCTCAATTTAAAGAGTTTTTCTTTAAAAGAAAGGTTTTGAAATTCATTTGAAAAACAAACCCAAAATTAATATATTAATTGAAAACGCTTTGAAACTGTCTTCCAGAACCAGAAACTCTGTTAAGACATTCTTATTTCTGCGCCCACGCCAAATTTCACGAAACTTTCTCCGAAAAAATCATCAAGAAATGGCGGTAAAATTATTGTTAATCATGCATAAAAACAGTTAACTAAAATACTGAGAATTGAACTCTTCTATCGGTAATTAATAGAAAGGAGAAAAAAAATCATTGTCGAATGGGATGCCTTAAAAAATAATTACTCCAAGTCCATCCCATAGCCAGATATGAAAGTAATAATCTGATGAGCAACAAGTTGGTTCGCGTAGTTATAATACTATCTTGGATAGCTGGTGAAGCGTGATTTTATTGAAAAATAAAAATATTCAACTTGGGCGCAGGCTTTCATTAATTAATTTCCACGCGCAGAATCCACCCACCGAAATAAATTTTTAATATTTTCAAATTATGTAGGCCTGAATTATACCTACTCGGTCGTTACTAGTCGTTTTTTTTAAATGACCGACCACATAATATATACGAGGAGAAACAGGTATGTTAAGGAATGCAATTTTGCTTTTTTTCTCTCCCAAGTTAGATTGAATAATTTTAATTTCTTCATCGGAACAAAAAAAAAAAAACTATAAGTATTAATTTCCTGGAGGTAATTTTCAGGGCTTATAAATGGACGCAGAAAATATAATTATCGCGACAAATTATACATCAATGGGCTACTAATACGATTTGAGGTGAGACCGAATAGTTTTCGAACTTGAGTTTACCTACGCACCCTCTTTCAGTTCAGTGCTGCCCCCTTTTCTAGATTTATGCGGTTTCAAATTTATTATCTCGAGTACTTTTCTCTGAACACAACAAAACTAAAAAGCCTCAAATGCCGGATGAAATCTTTAGAACAAATTACGTCAATTTTTAAAATAGTGTACAACATTCTCAGGACAGTATTCGCCTTTGACGCTAGCAGGGTACTCATTATTTGATCTGATTAAAGTATGTAAGAAAAGCGAAGTTCATGTTTTTTTACGATTTTCTCTTATCTTCTGTGCATTTAGTGCCCGAAAACAAAATTTTCAAATTATTTTTCTTTCGACCTTATCTAAATTACACTTCCACGCTGGTTACTGAATTAGCTGAAAATAATTATTATCTACGGAGCACGTTTGGTGGACTCGAAAAAACATTGCAATTAATCATTTTAAAAACAATTTTACAAGCTCAAGAGAAACATTTGCATCATGCCCTGATTTTGCTTCTGACAATCTAATAATTTTATACATGTTTAAACTCTTAACGAAGTGACACCCTGGTTATTCAGTGTCATTGTGGCACCCATGTATTTAAAATATTAGTAAATGTCTTTGTGACCCACCGTAAGTAAATGCTATCGTGGCACCCATGTATGTACGAGTAGGTTAGTAAGTGTCATTATAGCACCCGGAGGCGTTGCCAGATATCTACCTTTCAGGGTGTCACAATGACATTTATTAATGCATATACATACATGGTTGCCACAATAGCATTTACTTTCAGTGGGTCACAAAGACATTTACTCAAATAAATTTGTAGCCTTGCTAAGTAAAGATGGCTCCAAACGAACCATAATATAACGAAGTCACACTTCTAAGTATCTACACTGAAGTTAATTTAAAAATTTGAAAAATACATGAAAGATCAGGTTCAGTTTTGATTCGCCTGATTTTATTTAAATTCCCATTTAGCCAGCCTCCGCAGTTTCAAAAATGCAAATAGCCATTTACCCCCCTTCCCCAGTATTTAAAATTAAAATTCCCATTTAACCAGCCTCCGCAATCTCAAAAATTTTCTTTTCCCATTTAGCCAGCCTCCTCAGTCTTGAAAATATCGAGTGAGGCATTTAATAGAAGCTGAAAAAATTACCGAGTACAGAGTACAGACTAAAGACTTATTCAAAAACTATGTAATTAATCTGACGAGAGAAAAAAAAGCCAATATGTAACTAACCCTTTGCAAAATCTTATTTTGCATTGTTGTCATGTTTTGGGTGCGACATTGTATCTTATTATCAATGGGTCACAAAGACATTTACTTGCAGCTCATGTATGTTTGTATGTAACACTCCGCCCTCTGGTGGAACATATACGGAACCCCCCAGTATGTAGGATGAGTTTGGATGTCAATGTGACACCCGGGGTAAAATGTGTATTTGCATCCCCCATGCTCCCTAGACCCCAAAACCACCAATTTTAGCTAAAAACGTTGGTGAGCAAAAATGGGTGCCACAAGAACATCCAATAAGGAAATTGGGGGTCACAATAACGCTTAACAAAAATATTGATTTATAAATATTTAGAAGATTATTCAAAAATATTGTCAATGATATCAGTTACGGAGTTACTACTCCCTCCTTCTATTTGACTAACTCGTTGATACGACTAATCTTCTTCCTCACGACAAATTCGTTCTTTTTTAAATAGGTATATGAAAGTAACAACAAGTCATGCTTATTGACTTCGACTCTTTTTCTTCTTGAATGCCTTCAAAAGCAAATCATAACATACCCTCTTTAATGATTTTATTTTCAATACAGTAACACAGTTTTTGCACACTTTACAAACTTAATATTAGAATGCTCATCAGAATATTGACTGCTTAGAATGAAGACCTCGTAACTCAAAAATATTTTTCACTGTTTGAAATAGGTACATCAGACTGATTGAAAAAAAAAGAAGAAATTTTCCACACAGACTGAAGGAAAAAAAAAAAAAATCCAAATTAAAGCATAAGGTAAAGTAATGATCCATTCATTCTGTTGAATGCAACAGGAATCCACTGAAACCAAGCAGTTGAAAAATTTAGGAGTACCGAGGTCTTTATCTCGAGCAATCGATAAGCCATTTTTGACTAGTTATTTTTTCACGCAAGTAGATAAATATGGAAGCTAAAAATAAAATAATGAGAACCAGAGTACAAAAAGAGTTGAAATAAAATTATTACATTTAGAAATTTCTGATATTTGAAGTAGGTATTCATTAGTCTAATCATAAATCTGTTTGCAATACGAGCACTTGATACAGCTATTTTATACTCATTCGACTACAGCACTCACAGAAAATGGCTAACAGTACCTCTGCGTTGAGTGATACACTATCATTAGTCCTCGTGACATTATTAATTAGGATAACAGTAACAGATGACTGACTAGAAAGTGGCAAATTGATATCAAATTCAAAAAATCTACTTATTGAACCGCGTTAAGAACCCTGATTGAGCACGAGTCAAAATTTGACCCCTCATTACGTAGGACGAGGGGGGGGGGGGGTGGAATTACATGAACTATGAAAACACCATTTTTTTTTTTCAGATTATGACGTTTTTTAATAGAATCCCCTTTGCCGCCTCTCTTGACTGACCTGAATGAATGTAAAGTATTACTTTGATAATATTTCATATTTTCACATCTTTTTTTCCTCATTTCTTCAGAAGAATAGAAAAATGTTTCCCAACTTGTAGTTTATTCTTTAATTCTTAACCCACGACATTATTACTGTTGGCCATCTTCGCCTTCAGCAGAGCAGAAGCAAACAGAGAACAACTGAGTCTCTAGTTCTTTCAAGGTGATGTCATTCATATTGCACGAATCCTCCAGGCTGTTACATTCGTAAGTCTTCGCAGCTGAGGATTTCGTCTGTCCATCGTTTCCAGAACAAGCGGTGGACGCTGGGGCACAGGAGTCTCCATTAGGCGGGCGAGGTAATGGCTGTTAACGATTTCGAATTATAATTAGCGACCAGATACACTTGACAATGAAGAAGGAAATTGATTCTCGTAATAGCATAATTACTTCAGCTGCATAAGTACAAGTCGATGACGTCATCTGGATGTTCGACGAAGAAAGGGAGCTTTCACCGGAGGACAAAGTGGACACGGCAGTGCAGTTGAAAATTTCTTCAGTCAGTTGGGTGAAACTATCTTCAGAGAAGTTGAGCACAGCCGACGTGCCCGGATTATTATTGAAATCGTCGATTTTTTTGGTAAATGCAGCTTTGAAAGTATTCAAAACGGATTCGCTTTCGGATTCTTTATCTTTGGTATCTTTGGATTTGGAGCGAAGCTTTTGCTTCAGATGCATATGGTCAATGTGCCTTCGCAAGTTCCTGGACTGGCGAATGGTCACTCCGCACAGTTTGCAATTCACTGGCAGATCCGATATGATTTTCTTTTCATCTACAATCGAACAGTCCTCTGTTAGGATACATAGTAAAGGATATTTCACAGCATACCGTTTGTAAACAGTCATCTAAAAGCTTAATTTAACTATAATTGCTCTAAATACAATAAAATACCTGCATTACTTCGAAAGAAAGACTACATTTTCTACAATAGGTAAATAAACATGCTTTTTGGAAGATTGATACAGAAAGTTACGAATAAATAACATGCAGATAATAAATAAAGAATACTGAGTATAAGAAGTAGTCAAATCATTATTATTTTGATATGTTCTGAGGGAAGAGCCTCCTTCATCGATTTTAATTGGTGAAGTCTATAGATCGTCGTAGTAAAAATCTAAATCTCATCAGTTATCACACAGGATGAAGAAGTTTTCTTCGCAACATCGAAACGCTGTAAAAAATAGACTTGGCTACTTCTGAGGCTCAGCCCGCAAAATATTTTAACAAATAAAAGTGCATTAAAAAAGTGTGCAATAATTATGTTTACCAAACAACTGTGCTATTTCCGTGCCCAGTTTACATCATCTGCAATAAACCACACTATGTGCTTTCCACAAAACGTGACTACTGAACAAAAAAATTCCAGGTGTAAACCAATTAGAAAAGAAATTGAGTGCTCTGATAAAACGACTTTCTTCAAAGTTCCAACGAACAAAAGAGGACGTCGCTGTACTTATAGGAGAGAGAGGGGATAGTCAGCGAAAATGAGATTTTTATCTTAGAAGCTTTTATTTGAGACTCTTCAGAGGTAACATGTTTCCTAAGTCTTGAAGATGACAAAAATCAATTAATTTCATTTAAAGGTAACGTGTGTAGAAAATTACACACTAAAGCATTATTACTGGTGCTTAATCTTTTTACACTTACGTTATCTTTATTAGAAAGAAGTTAGGGGATGATTTTTTATACACGTCACCTGACAACGCTGATGGAGCAGTATTACTGCCAATATCACAAACCAGTAATGCCAATTATCTTCAAAAAATGGTTTTTCAACTTTTCACAATTTTCGAATGGCAAGAAAACCAACAACTATCATTATGTTTTAAACATTTTGACAATAAGGATAGTACACCTGAACGGTATGCAAAGATTGTCGTTCCATCGAAACCATTGGGTTTTTTTTTATTAATGATTTTCTAAGCCTTCTCACAATAAAATAGACGAGCTACCAGTAAAGAAATTCGTTCATCAGCTTGTTCTTACGTCTTGAAACTGTTCCCTGAGAAGAGATTATGAACTTGTAGAAAAACAGAGGAGAGCGTACACGAGTCTAGGATTTTCTCGAGGAGAAAATAAAACGATTCAAGATTAGAGTGAGGAGCAATATTTGAACGATATAAATACCTTCTTGGCTATTAACTTCGTCCACTTTAACAGGCAAAATTGGTGGAGGCTGAATAGCAAGTCTATTATCAGCATCTCCTGTAGGACAAGCCTTTTTACACGAATCCACAGAAGAGATTTTTGAAGTCTCTACAGATCGACTTGTACGTTTGCGTTTTAACAAGATATCAGGAGATTCGGTTTGCTTGGAACTTATTTTACTCGACATGATGCTACTATTATTTGGTGTTGCGTTTGAATAAGCTAAGCTAGTATCCTATAGAAAAATATTGGAGGTTAATGCCTGTACTATAAAGACGTAACTATTTGGTAGGGAGGAGAAAATAATGAGTGTTTTTTTTTTATAGCAACCTCCAATTCCGTCCTCTTTTTCCTCTCTTTGCATATAACTACCTTATATTCTCTTTAGACTGATACAATTGTTTGAGGATCCGAGGTGAGAGGAAAAAAGTACCTCATTATTGCAGGTAGACGCAGGCGGGTTCATAACTAATGCAGTCGGCGATAAAGCCTGTATATCCAATAATTGAGCTGCTTGCAAGAGAGATGGCAACTTTTCAGAATCAATATTCACTTCGCCCTGATAAACGAAATCCAAAATGGTTTCAAAGTCGGAACTAGAAATACCGGCGAGCATCAGAATAGGATGCTGACATTTAGCATTCTGCAAAGAGAAACCATTGATCTCATTAATAGCAGTATTTCGTCAAAAATTAGGTCCCATATTTCAATTATTTCATCTGCACCACGAAATTCGTACAGTTACCTACTACGATTATTATCAGTTGAAATGCAAACAAAGCTTTTCTTTCTTTTTTTTTTTTTTTTTTAATAAGCGTATAAAACAAGCAATTTCAAATTACTTTCAATAGTTCCATCAGTAAGGGACTGGCAGCACTCAAAATCAGTTTATGAGCTGGAAAAATTTTACCACCCGCGCTGACAGTCACGTCAGTCAGATCTTCCAGGTTTCTTAAATTTCGAACAGCAGAAGCGAGAGAGGTGCCAAATTCAGACCACGTTAAGCTATAAAGCTTGCATGAGCTTCCATTTATGTCATTCAAAACCATTTTTTTTTTAGGGAACAAGAAAATCTGTGCAACAAAAGAAATGACCGCAATTTAAATGACCTGAGAGAAAAGAATTTATGATTTCATCGAACTTGGGTTAGAATTTTATAGTTCACAGAGCTGCGTTTAATTTGGTAAAGCTGGTCACTGGCCAGCGGAATTTGTTTTCCGATTGCAGAAGAACCTTAATTCTAAAATCAATCCTTATATTTGTAATACGAGTATAGGTACCTACTTTAGCATTTTATCTACGAAATAAAAGATTCAGATTTAGGAAATTCGTAACAAAAAAAACTTGGCAGGAAAAATACAAAAAATGCCTGTAAAAAGCTATAATGTTGAAAACTATAAAATTATTTCGGCTTTTCGAAAGTTTAATATATTGCTGAAGAAAAATCGAAGATACCAAAATTGTGAAATTAACTTGCGTCGAACAGCAAAGAGGGGGGTTACATTTTTTGGGAGAAAAAATCAGAATATTTTTGTTTTGTTTTTGGAGTTGAGCGAGAGGGGGTGTAAATTATTCAAAGGTGATCTTCAGTGAGTGAAGAGGATCAGAAGCACCTCTGAAAAAGACTTAATATTTCCTAAGCTTCCATTCAACTCATTAGCTGCCTAAAATGCAGTACTTCAATTATTTGCTATCAGTCATACTGTGTGTATGAGATACGAGAGTAAAATTTAATAATTCATTCAAAAATGTTAGGCTTTATCCGACTTATCATACCAGATGATACGAGAATGCACTATAAACTTCCAAAAAAAAAAATGTATATACATTATTTTCCATTATGGATGAGTATGTTCGTGCAAAGATTCACAGAATCTGCCTTCCTATAAGGTAGAAAAATTGTACAATAAACGTGTTCGTGCAACCGGTTCCAACCGGTTCATTTAAGCATTCACACGGTGTACGTTACTCCTTTTTCGCTCTTCGGTATAAACACTCTGTAGATCGGTTGTTATAAGTGCCCATTGGGTGTATGTCACGTCCAAATCGACTAATCAACGATGATTAACGAACCCATCAAAATATATAGAAAATTAATGCGATCGATGAAAAGTTGGATGAATCCATAGGCAAAAAAAAAAAGAAGAAAAAAGAATGAATGAAAACCTACTAAAATAAGAAAGAGAAAAAAAAAGATCGTTTACGTACAGGTAACCGCAATATCTCTTTGTATTGCAACAATGCCGACAACATACGTATACACGAATTTGATACTCAGGCCAGCTTAAAACCGAATATGTTGGTTCTGTACGTCTAATTTCACTTTTAAGAGATCCGAAAAACTATAGACTACTCTTTGAAAACATATAACATGTTTATTTTTCTAAAGTAGCCTGGAGAGTTCGCTCAAGCCTTCTTTAGCTTTCGTTTCTATCCTTACAAATTGACTATAAAATAGAAATAGTTCTCATTTTACCCTGACGAAAGTATAAGTATATACGCGTATATATAGGTGTGCTGTGCTATTGAGAACTTCAAACTATGAACACAATACTCTTTTATCGCCTGATACATGAGACTGGCATAATAACACACTCAATTCACATTCCATTAATACCTGTTTGCTAAATAACTAACAATACCATTAGACAAATCTACTCGTCAACTGCATCATACCTGCTATCTGCATACTGGTATTACACGTTTTCGATGAGGTAGGTCGGGAAACGTATAAATACAATCAAAACATTAATACATGACAATATTTATGATAATTTCGTATTTCGAAAAAGAAAACTTTCTTTCTGTGTCATTTGCCGTTAGACGAATATAAATGTACGTACATATCAGTACCGATACTATGAAATTAGCATTTTTGATAGATAAAAAATAATTTTACGTCATGCCAGCTATACGTTTATTAGATTAAATTGATATCCATACTGCTGCGGTTGAAAACATTTTCAACTTGAAACCGCAAAACCTATTTTCACAAACTACTATAGATTTCATCTTAAGTGGAATAATATATTGACAAACTACGAATAATATCCAAATACCAATAAGTTGACCAATATCCAACAAATGCAAAATATTTATGAAACATATGAAACAATTGATAGTTTTTTTTAAATTCTTTTGCCACGAGCAAGATAGATGTACAAGTCAATAACCTGGGGTCAATTCAACGATTTAAATATCGGTCCGTGTTGGACCAATCAAAGCAGAGATCTAAACAAAAATGCTAAACCAGCAAATCAACGTATTTGTTCCCTTTACACAGAAAAATTGGATTGAGAAATGTTCAAAAAAACTTACCCTCGGGGCTACTGGTCTATATTTAGATAACTTTGGCTGAATACATTCTCCTCAGTATTCGACTGGTAGTTCTGCAGTGAATTGGTTGCGTGAGCATTTTTCTGAAATACAGTAAAATAATAAAATTATCATTTTTTCAAAGCAAGGACGGTACTACTTTATCATTGAAAATGGCTTGCTATCATTTTATCAATACATATTATAGTGGTTTCAACTTACATCTGTCACCTGATGCAGGTAAGGGAAATAATCAACTCGACATTGGTCGCATTAGAAAATATAAATATTTGATATATGGATTTAGCCTAATCAGTAAATGTAATGATGGTAGTAAAAATATACCTCAGGGGTAAAATCAGGTGTTGAAAAGTTAGCAATGAATTCTCATGTCAAGAGATATTTGCAAGTTGCGTGAGCTTGTCCATGTCTGAAAAATTGACCTAAATGTCCACAAAAAGTCGAGAAATGCATCGTGTCAAAGAAAAGACGAAAATAGTAATTCATCAAGGAATGCATAAGTCCACTTTTGCAAATTTTAAAGGAGAGAAAAAAAAAACACTTTCACATCCTATCAATCTACATACAAAATACCTCAACTTTGAGGTCCATTTTTTCAATGATGATTGCATTTTGGATCATAATCTTTTTGTTTACTGTTAGTAGCGTTCGACATATTTAATTGAACCCTAGAACTCAATTTTTGAAATTGAAAATAAAATTGATTTATATCTTCTAGCAGAGCAGCGCTGTTTATTTGAACTTTCAAATGTCACTAAAAAAAAGACTGAAACATAAAATTTCACGTAATTTTGGTCCTTCAGAGATAAATTTAAGACTCAGTCCCCTCCATAAGAAAATTTCTGGGTGAACTACTGATTTTGATTATAGCAATCTTTGGTGTGCGCAGGTGAATGCTAAAAGCCTGGTCGACAATCAATGCACGTGAAAAAAATATTTCGAAGCAAAATTTTAATTAGGATACGGAAGAGAAAACGAAAACTTCACACAGAGTTATGCCAATTTTCGATATTGTGGTGAAAACTTTTCGCAAACAGGCACTAAGAATTTAATAAAAAAATATTTGAATCTCTTAGCACTATAATATATGGTTAATTCAATGAACAAAAATATTAGTCTGATTTTTGTAGCATTGAAGAGCGAAGCTGATTATGTATAACAAATTAGCAAATCGACTGCATGTTCCTTAAAACAAATCAAAACGCATTCGTAATCTTCTATGTGGCACTTCCAAGACCAGTAACCAGTTAGGGTTAACCATTTTTGATAGCCTCATGAAACTGACCAGAAATACTCTTTGATTGGAGCCTGTTCGTGCTCGAGAATTTACTAGTTCTTCATTTTCACTACTGGTCACGATGGCTTTCAATGCGGATCGAATTTCATGACAGCCTTATTTTACAGCTTCTTATCGCCTAGGAGTCGAATTAATTACTTCCACGTCGATAAATCACAAACGATCGTGAAAATCGAAGTAATGAAACCGCAATGAGCATCGTGCTCTGAGCGATATGCAGTGGCGTTTAGAAAATGTTTCGAACTTAGATTCAAAGGTTATAAAGAATTTGTTCCGATTATTTAGCTTCTCGATTGGTTAGAAACTGATCGTTTACACTTACTCGAAAGTCATACTAGTTATATCTACTTCGGGCTACCAAAGGCGGAAACCTTCCTTTTTCCAGCATACGAGTACAGCATAATCAAAATTATTGAAAGCCCTTCTCTTCTTTCTTTTTTTTTTTCCTATAACAAGATTAAATCAATTTACGGGATGGAGGGCTGGCATATATAGTAGCACCATAAAAGTAAGAGATGACATTCTATAGGTAGTATTTTCTTCTTTATTCTGTTTCATCTATTGACTCAAATTTTCACCCTGAGTCTGACTTTGAAATGAATAACAAAATAAGAAATTATAATACAGAATGATTGTTGTCCTGATAAGAAAATCATGAAACTGACGTCTATTTTCTAATTTACATTAAATATTACTCTGCATTCTCGACCAAATTTTCTGTGAGTAGCATAAAAAAATTTCCTTTTAAAATGAACCAAAACTGAATTGCTCTTTTATTTATCTATTTACAACTTTGAAACAACATTGTGTTTTGGTTCACCCATTGAGACATAAGCCTCCTTGATCAGCTATTTGATACAGGGGTTTTCAGTCTAAGAATAATGCATTTCAGCTCCATTTTATAGCCATTCTATGGGTTGCATTTAAATGAATTTTGGTAATAAAATAACTTTTTCTATTGAGAATTTGAAGTTAAATATTTTTTATCTGAGGTAATTTAGTGATTTGAGCCATAGAACTTGAGATATTCGCAAAAAACTGATTTGGGGTCACATCACTAAAGCTACCTTACACATAATATATTTCACAATTTAGAGGTTTTCCGCAACTTGGATTTTTGGAAACTTTTGATAGGTTATAGAGGGGCATGCGAATACTACGTACAACCAAATTTTCAGCTTGTAGCAAATTTTTCTGGCATTAAACCCTAATGCTCCTGCGATATCTGGCAATCTGTAATTCAATCAGCGCATCCTAACTAAAACGGGATAAATAATAGTGTGCTGAGCTACTACAATTTGAATGTCATGTCAGTGCCAATACTTATTCAATATCACTATTCGCTTGAAAACTAAAAATTAGCGCAGAATTTATAGAGACCAGTGTGAGCTCACTTCAGTTGATACGAAGTGTGTGAAATCACAAATTCACATAGTAACTTTTGGGCAGCGCAGTTACTTTCCACGTCACATCAAAGGGTTATGATGAAATCACAGTTAAATGACGGATAATCAATTTATATTACTCATTTACCCATGAATTACCACATTGCTGGTTCCTCAATCGTTATTAAATGAGTTGGACGATACGTACATTACAATTTAGTTCGATTCACTCGCCACTGCTCCCTTCACCCCTTCGTCATGTTTCATTCTTTCTATAATATCTATTTGGAGGAATTAGAGAAGTTTTCTTCTTTCGGTGTACTTCGTTAACTTTTATCAATTTTAACTCGCCTCAAATTTCATTCTGTCCATAATATAATATAATATGAGAAGTACACCGACTAAATGCGCTCCATTTTCATTTATAATTTTTTCACTTATCTCTTTAGTGCTCATATTTTCTTGTACGACCGTTCTTTCTTTTCCATTTCTCCATTTCATTCGTAATTTTGGTCGTTGCCTTTCCTCGTTCTTGCACGTCCACTGCCACAATAGCATTGTACAATATATCTGTTGGCTGGCCTTTGCACCGGACACAATTTATTACATCCATTTCCTTCATTAGTAAAATAAAACAACTGGTTTTCTTTCTGTGGCTCCTCAAACTGTGTACACCACCTGTTCGCCTCTGCAACCATCTCTTTTTTACTCTTCAAATTGGATCACATTTTTAATTTGCATTCGTGTGAATTGTCATAAAGTGACAGAATAAGTGGTGTTCGTGTCACCAGCACCTCTACTTAGGAGGCAACCACTAGCCAAATGTCCTAGAATATTTTACGAGCTCGAATATGCTACACAGGCCAAATTACCATCGAGAACTCGGAAATGTCATTACAGTTTGAGAAAACCCATTTCAATTACGTTTGTACACGAAATATTATGTTCTTTTTTTTTTCGTTTTCGTATTTTGCTTAATAACAGGCTTTCTCTTCTCCTTGTCTACAAAATTAGAAAATGAAATTTAATGTGGGTCTTGTCCGAAAAATACCGATTCATTCTCATTACTCTTTAAATGTACGAAGACAGTTTTTTTTTTTTTACGTTCATCATCTTCAAGTCTTGTGATTTCGCTTTACAAGCATCAAAAAATAGTAGTGTCTCTAATGTTTCCTCATCCCTAAGAATACGCTATTAGAAGAGTGAACCATAGATAAGACGGTGCAGAATCTGAGCTAACTATAAAATAATGTCAAGTATTGCTCCTAGTTTTTCATTTTACGATTTTGGGAAGCATCAATACCAAATAGGTTCAAGTAGATAGTGTGGTGTAAGATTAGCATTTTATGAGAAACATTATTCAAAATGGGAGTTGGGAAAATGTAAAATGGAATATGAAACTGGCAGCTCAACCTGCAAATGCGCCACCTGGTTGTAAAAGCTGAAGTTTAATTCTCATTTCCTAATGCAATTACTAACTAGACTAAGAGACTTCTAAATGTAGAAATCAGATTAGAAAATCGTCTTCATTCATCTTACTAGTCGAAAATTAACGAGGAATTTCCCTGTGAATATGTTTCAATAAACACGGTACCCAAACTGACGATAATTTTCATTATAGACGCCGAGCAGATAGCCGTTTGAATAGGACGAAGACATTAACGTAAATTAAAATCAATAAAGAAATGAAAATTTTATTAATGAAAAACCTACGTTAACGTCAACGTATGCTCGCCAGTTTCACATTCGATAAAAAAAATCAGTGCAATTACGACGGTTCCTCAATTAATTGTAACGCCATACCCAAATCATATATCGGAGAGTCTTCAGAGATGAGATACAATTGAATATACCGAGTTACCAATCTACGGAGGAGTCACTGTCGCTAATTCGTCACAACTCGTACAAAATTTTTCAATTGGTAGTATTTCATTCCCAACAATGAAAGTAAAAAAATATGTGTTAATACATTCAGCTGATTCAGCAAATGGGTCTATATTACATATTTATGCAGGCTTTCACATAAAATTAAATTCTCAGATCGTTTTAGGGTTCTGCCCACTCGGTTGCAAAAAAGCATTTCAAAAACCCTTCACCACCTCATCCAGTCTTATGTCACTTAGTAAATTGTGCTTGTTTTTCAATTCTTTCTAACCCTCGTCTTACAATCTCTTCATATTGCCTATAGTCTGTTCCATTCAAGAGTTCCATCATGTCATAAGGATTTGAAAAAAGCGATAGGTTGAAATCAAAAATTATTTTCTACTCATTCGCAGAGTACGGAAGCCATAAGATAAGGCTTTAGCTTTTGGCTTTTAGCTTCTGACCTCGAAAATAAAACTTAGGCTTTCAACTTTTGACTTTTTGAACAGAAATTTTGGCTTTTGGCTTTCGCTTGTTTTGACTAAAATTTAATGGCTTTTGGCTTTTAGCTTTCGGCTTTCGGCTTTTCACAAAAATATACTTTTTTACAGGAAATATTATGCTGAATTCAAAAATTTAGGTGAAAATTTTTATTTTTATTTTTTAATAATTATTTGATTAATTTCTCTGTTTACACTTTCTAATTTTTTTTTTTTGTAAAAAGCTAAAAAGCCGTATAAAAGCCATAAAAAATACGGCTTTTGCTTTCAGCTTTTGGCTTTTAGCTTTTGGCTTTTGGCTAGCTTCCGAACTCTGCTCATTCGTGAAAGCATTGTGACGTCATGGAACTCTTAACAGGAATAAATTATACCTCAATGACTTGATCTTTTACATCAAGGAGACAAGGATAAATGGGAGGAAAAAAAATTGAAGAATATAAGTGGCAGGAGCAATAATTATCGGAGGTGAACTTCAAAATTTTCATAAGTTCAGGAATATTGGACAAGAAGTAAAAAAAAAAGTCATTCCTTTGAGAATGTTGGTTAACTATCTCTCTAAAGTGAAAAGATGCTACTCAATTTTTTTAGTTACGCAGTTATTTTTGAAAGATAAAAATTGGAAAAAAATTATAAAATACAAGAGTAAAATATCAAGTCTAAGAAAAAATTCCGATGTAGAAGTGTAAAAGCAAAAATATTTTTTAAATCTACTCATGTCATCGAACTGTCTGTCATTTCATAGAGTAAATACCTAAAATGAAAAATAGCTCTCCCATAAAATTAGAAAAATTTCAACGTAAAAATATTTTTTCATAAATTAATGAGAAAAATTCATTAGAACAAAATTTAGATGAGTTGAAGATGAACGAATAATCAACAATACCTGTATTATGCATAATATTGTACGTCCTGAAATTATTATTATTATTTATTGAGAAACATTAATGCCATATTCCAGTCGATAACAAAAAAATTATACTCGATGTCGTATTGGCAATTTTTATTTAAAAAATGCAAAGAAGGTCATTAGACTATCAAATAAAATGAAATCCTAATTTTTTCAGTTTCATAAATTCATCCCAAAATGAGTTTCCTTCTCATGTTTTTGCAAGTTGTATAACATCACACTAACTATACTGATGGTTTTTTAAACAAACTCTTCAATGCATCAATGGCATAAAGCTGTATAGTTGGAATCAGAAAAGGAATTAATCTGCTGCAATATTGTCAGTAAATAAGCTATGAAAATTTATTGTAAACAACAATCTACGAGTGAGAACAAATTAATAATGAATAATGATTGTTTATCTGCTCTTAGTTTCCAGTTCCACCACTGAATAAGAATATTGTACTGTTGAAAAACAAATATGAAAGGACGTTTAAATCCATCTCAAACTGGTCCGATATAGAGAGTCTTTGAAAGTCGAATTTAAAGGATAAAATGAGGAAGGTATGAAGATGATACAGGAAGAATATTTTTAAATTCATTGCTCATCAATATAATATGGGAACGACAATATTTAAAGGGGATAGGTAACAAGATTTAATGATAATGATTGAACGACGAATTTGCTGTTAAATCAAAATTTATGTTAATTTAAGCGGGAAAACTGAAGGAAGAACTTGACAGAACAATTCTGATAAGATTTGTTGATTGGTTTTAAGAAGTATATTTGAAACTAGAAAGTATATTTTTTGATAGAATGTGAGTAACAATAATGAATTCGTCAATAAGGTACCTGGTAATACTGAACAGAGTGAATCCTGTGTTACAAAAACCAACAGCCCATATCCAAAGAGCAAAGTTGAAAATGATAAATCACACAAACGGATAGAAAGATTGATTAACGCAAATTAACTGAATTACGTTGAGAAGTTCGAAAGTTTTCTAATAATTTCAACAATAATTTATTCTGTCTACACATTAAACACACAATATAGACTAGAATAATAGGTAAAAAACTATTCAATGTTTAATTTAATCAAATATCAATAAAATGAAAGAACGGGGTAGAAATCAAAAATCCCATAGACCATGCAAATCGTCAATCTTCCTTTAATTTTTCCTCGAAAAAATTGAGAAACACCTTTTTTACACCTATGAAGATAACTACACTACAGTATTTCCTACACTGGCGACTGGAATAAGCCCTCGCTGCCAAAAACAGACAAAAGAAAAGAAAGAAAATGAATAGTCGGGCATATTTTTTCTCTCTCCCACTCATGGGGGTGAATGATAAACAGTAGGCTACTTTTTACATTTCTCCTTTTAAAATAAGTTCTAATTTAGATTTTTTTCAAACTTTTCTTTTATTGGAAAACTACATTATTGGTGAAGGTTTTTGTGCATTGATCATCCGTCTGTATAACTCTATTAGAGCTCAACTTATTTGTAAAAATGTAAATCCCATTATATTATTCAAATGGGACAGAAGATGGTGTTTAAAGCTGAACCCTGCTGAAATTATTGATAATATCAAAAAAAAAGTTTGAAACAAAAGTTATTCAAAATTGAATTTCCTACAAAAAAAGTCAGTGGCCTCATATCTTTATCTTCCATAGGGATGATTATAGGGGGCTTCAAAGATAAATTTTGAATCTTTGGAGCCCCCTAGCTAGTAGCTTCATTCCTGGTAGAGATGTAAACATGCCGCCACTGAATTTTTTGTAGAAAATTGAATTCTGAATAATTTTTGTTTTTAGAATTTTTTGATTTAATCAATATGTTTTGCAGCGTTCAGCTTCAAGTATTTGCTCTCCATTTAAAGACATGTAGAAAAGAAATCACGTTTTATTTACTTTTTGCCATACTCTTCAGGGGCTTATAGGCAACGGCTTTGCTTCATATATTTACCGAAGTTCTCATCTGGCCTTCTGTGATGCACATCTAATGTCTATGACATTCATAAATTTCTCATCCAAAAAAAAAAAACCGTGATGGATAGTGGATGGATATGGATCTTATTAGCATTATGGGTATGGCCAACACCACCTACAGTAGAAAGCCTCAACGCTTGAAATATGACGTCATCAAGAGTTGGCCGTTTGTATTATTGCGTTTCTTTACGTTCACTATAAAATTATTGATTAAAATCGAAGTTTTCTTGATTTTTTTCATCCTTTAGGATAAGATTTAGAAGAATTGCCTTTTTCAGCCGCCGTGAAAGGCTCAGATTTTATTGTTTTTTTTTTTTCTTATGTCACTTTATTGAGATTATACAGAAAAATTTTAAATTTATATTACAATCGTCAAAATGCTGAATTTGAAATAAATGAAATACATGTTCAAAAGTATATTTTTTCATTGCAGTCCCTTGTCCCCTTCTGGCATGTCATCCCCAATCTCATTCTATTATTATTAATCAAGTCAGATTATGTCTTGATTATGCTTTGATTACCCAAATTTGGGTAATCAACAGATTGGGTAATCATAGCATAATCACGGACCTGATTATTGTTTATACAACAGTTGATTGTAGGGTGATGAACGGATCAGCGTGATTTTCTCTTTGATTACTGTTCATACAACCCGCTCTAAGTAATGAGAACATCTACTTTAAAGGAATTGAATCTTCTGATTCAGACTCCTCATCAGATGATAGATTGTCCAATAGTAAATACAACTGTCTGCAAAATTGTTTAATATAATTTTTTTTTCATCGTAGAAGCAATCTCAGAAATTAGCTGATAAAATACTTTGGCACTTTCTGGTGGTGGGTGCTTTATATTTTTTAGTAGCGACATTACAGTCTGAATGATATCTTATTTATTTTTTTCTTCTGCAAAACAGTTTTTGATGATAGCTTGCAAATGTTGAAAGACTGTGTTTTCAATTTTGAGTTTCTTAGTTTCTATTTTTTCTTGAATGATCTTTAAAACATTATCTTTTGTTGACTTGGGAGATTTTTTAAAATTCTGTAGAAACTTAGTGTAGATTTCCAATTTCATACGATCTGGAACAGAAATATTTAAATAATATTATTCATTAATTTTGAAAAAATATAAAGTTAGTTTGATTAAAAAATTTCATATATTACCCTTCTCATCTGTCTTATGTTATTTTAATGGAGATTCTGTTGATTCGCTATCATAAGTTGATGATACATATTACTGGAATAAAAATGCATAAAAATTAGCATACCTATTCAATTTAAATAATTTGAAAGTATTATTTATGAAGAAGAATACTTACTCTAATTCGAAGTGTTCCGAAAGCTCATCATACGTTAGTTGAAGTTGATCTTTGAAATAGTCCTTCTTAATGTTTCTCAGGTATAATGTCATGTTTGTTGGGAATGTTTCAGTTTGATTCTATTGAATCATTTTAAAACAAATCAGAACTAGAAAATAAAAATCATATTTCTTCTCCTGTAGTCTGGTCTGTTCCAGTTAAGAGTTCCATGACGTCACAAGCATCTGAAGAAAGCGATAAGTTGAATTGAAACACAGTTCCAATCGAAAATTCTCATTCGTTGAAGGTTGAAGCATTGTGACGTCATGGAACTCTTAACTGGAACAGACTAGGTATAAGAAGCAAATTTTTTCCATCAACTTATTGCACTTCATTTTGGATCACCTGACAATATAAAGTGATTTTTGCCCCCACATTCTATATTGCATTTACCTATTTGAGAAAAAGCCAAATGAAGAACGTACTTGGGCAAGTGTAATGTATGTGTATTTTTAAAATTCATCTTGTGTAAAGTTGTGCCCTCTTTTTCATTTTATGGTTCCTATACCCAAAAAAAGTTTGAGTTCGAAATGATTGTAAAAAATCTATAACGATTAGAATTTTATTTCTACTCAAGCAAAAAGCCTCCCTCCACACTTTTTACTTATAAACTTAAATACCAAATTTTTGTATTTCAATTTGGTGACATTACTAAAATTATTGATTGATTTATGTAGTTTTTTTGACTTTTCAAAATGATTTTTATCTAATTAATTTTCAAGTTTGAAGTTCTACAGATTATACTTCCATTATTTTTATACGTATGTCGACAATAACTATATTTTAATTTATTTTTATTCTAATTTTTTTCTAATTCTATTCAGTACAAACTTTACTCATTTATTGTAGTCTTTCAATTCATATCTTCAAGTCTGGCCTCTTTTTCAGCCTGTTATGATATTAAAATTATTACCATCGTTCAAAAATGTAATGAGAAACGGAGTACTGCTGGTACTTGACTTACTAATGTAATTACATAAGAACATATCTTCTATTTTCATTATATTTTCAACTTGAAGTTTTGAAAAAATTTCATGTCGACATATTTCTTTCCAAGTTGTTCGTTGTTGTTATTATTATCTTTTGAGAATTTGAAGACTAATAGTATGTACATAGACTGGTTAGAATAGAAACATTATGATCACGTTTAAAGATATGTATTCGAGTATTGGAGTAAACTTGGCGAAGGTGGTACACATTTTACCTTAAGAAGTTGGTCATGGGAATAGTATTTCCAATATTTTGAGCTTCTATGTCAGTTAATATGAATTCACTCATAAATGGTATGAAACTAAAATTATAAAAATGAAAATATGTATAAATTTTTCTCATCTAAAAAATTATTTCTAAAAATATTATGAAACTAAGATAATTTTTTTTTTTTCTCATAAAACAATACAGTTGAACTTATCATTACAATCACCAAACTGAAAGCATTCTGCGGTTTATTTTCAGGAACTTGTAATTTTAGAAATTCACAGTTTACGTATCTATTTTTTCTTGCACTTCAATATTTTCGTGTTTTGTCACTATTTTTGCCATATCATAATGAATATAATGACTTATCAGCCGAAGCACTCCCATGAAACAACTCTACAAGAAAAGAAAAATGATATTATAAGCTAATACTAACAACAGTACAAAACTATGTTCAATTTTATGTTAATCAAAAAAAAAAGGCATACGTATACAGAGAAAGAAAAACAAGGATGTTGCATAGAGAAATATTTCATAGTATTCATATTAATTTATTTCGATCAAAATTCAATAAGATCTTTTGCTACAAAAAAAATGTTCAGGGACGCTTCAAAAAACGTCGTAATTAATACTTTTTACTTACCTCATACAATAATCTCAAAATTGAAGAAGCAGGGGACATTCCACTGCATAACACAGTCAACATGGCACCATCAAGGCCAACCGTACTGAAAAATTTCTTACCCTACGGACACAGTCACCATTTAATAGTCATTTGCAAATTTTAATATTCAAAATGCTCGAATTACTTACGAGAACATCCTTCACAATTTGTGCAGCAACTATTTCAGGTTTGAAAAGACCACCTTTTTGTGATATTTCCCTTGTTGCTTCTGGTTTTGATTTTTCTTCATTTTCAAATCCTGGAGTATCAGTATCAGGGGGAAGAGCAAGAGTAACGCTGATATTATAAGGTTTTAGCTGTGGGAAAAAATGCATTTAATGCGAAATACCAAGAATTAGGAATGCTAAAGTGTACCTATATTTACTTCCATATGCAGGCACTCAGCAAGCCCTCGAAGAGCAAATTTTGTACAGCAATACGTAGAATACCCATAAATGCCCAGCAGCGCAGCTTGTGAGGCAGTTATTGCAATGAATCCCTCTTTCTGAGACTTGAACGAAGGAATCAAGGCTTTGACTACATGCAATGTGCCCAAAAAGTTCAGGTTTATCAAATACTGAAAAATTAACGACAATTTGAGTAATTTTCTGTTTGAACTTCAGGTTTAATTTCAATTTTAATTTATGATAAATAACCAATTAGACAGATTTTTCTCAACCTTTTTATTTTGCCAAAATTTTCTACCCTAAAAAGAGAAACAGTTTCGATATATTAATGCAAATGGGACCAAAATTTTATTTTGTCCGTACTCGTAAATTGTAGATAATTTAAATCATCATTGGTAAATTATCATAAATCCAAAACGAGGATTCACTTACATTTGCATCTTCTATAGACAATTGTTCAACGGTTCCACAAATGGCAGTGCCAGCACAGCTAAACAGTATATAAATAGGACCCAGTTCTACTTCCAGATTGTGCAAACATTTTTTTACAAAAGGATAATCTCTCGATATATCAACTGAAACAAACATTTAAAAAATAAGAGAAAATACCATTAAGCATTTCAATTTTCAAACTGATAATAACTCACGAGAAAGATAACTGATTCGTTGACTCTCATGTATGACATAAGTCTTAATCTTGTCAGTAGCTGCTTGTAGTTTGTTAGAATCTCTAGCTATTATAGTTACATTAGCACCTAATTTCGCTGCTTCGATTGCAACACATTTTCCAATTCCACTGGATCCACCGGTCACCTAGAAGAAAATATAAGAATTTTTAGTTTTATTGTTATTCAAAATTCAAAATTTTTGTGAAATAACATTTATTCCTGCATGGATATACTCAACTTACCAATACATGCTTGCCTGATAGATTATGAGTTTGAGATAGACTACATTTCAGTCGTACAATCAGATAGATAAGAAACACCGTGAATATCGAAAAAATTATTTTGGAAACACAAGAGAAACACAAAATATCCATGACTCAACACCTGCTCAAAACTAATCAGTTTAATAAAAATTAACCAACAGAACTTACAAAAACTGTATATTATTTTCTAACAAATCATTTCAGACCCTCTGAAAATATATAATTAAGTAAAATGTAAAGTCATCAATGAGAAAAAGTTTTTTAATCGTAGCACAAAAAATTTTCACTCCCGTATAATCATTAACGAAGTTCAAGCTCTGAGTTTATAAGATTTTTCGAACTTTGAAAATAAACGTCTAATACACATCTACAGAAATGAAGAATAGCAGCTAATTTTTAAACCTATTCCACGCTGTTGAGTGATGCTAATGAGTAATGAACACTGAACAGAATAAATTATCAAGAAAAGATTTCCAATTCAAATTCACAATAGAAACTATAGTACGAAGGCACCAGCCGGCATGGCTTTTTCGTGTACCAATTGTAATCCTGCAAATTTCAAGTTCGAGAACGTTACAAAAGGAAAAGTGCAAAATGCAATTTTTTTTAAACGGAGTGAAGACCCTAGATCAGCTGATATTTTTTTTCGAAGAACTTGGAATTTTGGAAATACTTGGAAAGTGGAAACCTTGTGGACACTAGACAGAGAAAGAAGAATGATATGGAATATTTTTTGCTCCCACTCATTACACTTGTCATGAAAGGTCATGAATCAGTCATGATCATGAATCCCACTGAAGAGCATCACTGCGCATGCGCTGCACATAGACGAAAATGAAAAACGTTTTGTCTCGTTTCATTTCGTTCACACTTAGACTTGATGTTTTAGCACAAGTGTAAACTGTAAAGTGTCCCAGTTATTTTGATGCATTATAATACTTGAATTATGATTTATGATTACGATTTCACAGCAAATTCCAATAATTTGACCCATTCTTCGCTAAAATAATTCCTCGTAATTATTGGGAATACTGAAAGGTTTCTCACAGTAGCCGTCGAACGTTCCTGATCAATCTGTTCAACGATTACTGCTTCGATTCAGGTATGAATTAGCCTTAATTACTCTTAAATTTATTCAATTTGAGCACAGAAAATCTGTACTTTCTTCGTGGTCTCGCGAAGATTCGCTCGTATAGTTAAATTTTCTTATTCCACATCATTCTCGTAAACTTTTAGCATGAAAGTACTTTTCATTCACACATTTCTTGAAACCGTTCAGACGGTACTACCCAAAAGGACAAGAATATTTTTCGTTTTATGGTGGGTTAATTGCTCCCAATTTTCCAGATTATTATTTATTTTTCATTTTTTCTGATTGTAATTTTATTTTGTTATGGATAGTTTCCTCGTCGAACTTTTCTTTGCCACTTTCTTTGAACCATTTTGGAGAAATGTCCGACTATAATTTGTTCAGTTGAAAGCTGCTTGCAATTTTTCAATATTTTTTTTTCTGGGTTTATTCGGAATAACATGAAAACCCTATCAGTTTAATATTTTGATAATTTATTTCATTTAGCTTTAATTATTTTTATCTTTCATTTATTCATTTTACAGGAAAGATATGCTCTGAACGTCAGATTGAACCAAACTCGATAATGGGGTCGAGTAATGCTTCACTAATTATGACCCTGGTCAACAGCATAATTGGCGTTAGCATTTTAGCTATGCCATTTTGTTACAAACAAGTAATACATTTTTTATAACATTTGGAACAGTTTCGAAGTTAAGCTTCATAGTTCAGCTTCCAACAGTTTCAGTCCACTATTTGAAATTCTTGCGCATTAACTGAAAATATAAATTTTTTCTTTCTGACAAAAATTAATTTTTTACTGGTAAGGCACTGAGCCGAATGAATTTCAGATAGGGACACTATTGGGTAATTTGCCTTTAATTTTTATTTAAAGCGGAGTTAATTACTTTTCGTAAGAGATAATTTGTAGCTAAGGTGGTAATATTGAAACGTATTCATACTATCAAGTTCTTAAAATTATCAGTTTTACGTAATTTTTGCTGGATTATAAAAAATATAATATGTTTATTGGAAAATTGTGAGTTAATTGAAGCATTGGTTTACGACGATGGCAGCAAAAGTCGTGAACAAGCTTCATGATTATCAGATAAAAGAAAATCGCATTTCCATGCACATTAATTTAAAGAAAAAAACTATAACTGAAAATATCAAAATAATTGAGATTTCTCAAAATTTCCGCTTTTACAGCAATATTATGCTAGTACTCAATGGTGACGCTAAGAGAAAGTGGTATTGAGGATGAGCTATTCAACATAATTTTTATCAATATTGTTTTTCATTGCATTTTCAGTGTGGAATCCTGTTGGCCAGTTTAATTTTAATTTTCAGCAACCTCATGACTCGACTTTCCTGCCATTACTTACTGAAATCTGCTATCATGACTCGTCGTCGAACTTTCGAGTTATTAGGTAACTAATTAATTGAGAAAAATTATTTATATTTGTCGTTTTCTAAAACATTTGTTATTCAGACTCTTATGTTCTTGCAGCTTTTCATGCTTTGGGCCCAGCCGGCAAGACTTTGGTCGAAATTAGCATTATACTACTTATGATTGGTACTTGTATCGCTTTTTTCGTAGTCATGGGTGACTTGAGTCCACCAATTATCGGTTCGTTTTTGGAGTTGAAGATGACATCCGCTCTGAGACCAGCTGTCCTTTTAGGTAATATAATTTCGATATGATGTCACCACTCACCATGCATGGAAGCAATTAGTTTAGGAATTGTACCAGCACTATAATTACTTTATCTCTCTGGAAAATGAAGTCTTTGAGAAGCAATCTCATGTAGGTTGGTTGAATCGCAATTCCAGTCTTGTAATTGTAAAGCTCAACTGTTTCTGTGTAGATGCTTAATGCCTCTCTCCATTCATCTACCAGTATATTAAATTATTAAACTAAAACCTTTTTGATTCTTCTGCTATACTTATAAACCAGTTCTTTAAAATTTTCATAAGTTCATAAATTTAAATTACAGGCTTAGCTCTTTTTGTGGTCCTACCTCTGGGGCTGTTACGAAATGTGGATAGCTTGAGCTCCATTTGTACTGCTTCGTTTCTTTTTTACCTATTTTTAGTCTTCAAAGTAAGTAACGTTTATTCAAATTGTCTGCATCCGCTCTATCTGAATACGAATCTCCTAATGTGATCACGTTTCTCTCAGGTATTTATCGAGTGTACCAATAATTTGTTTTCGGGCTCCTGGATGGATGAAGTTGATTTTTGGAGGCCAGCTGGAATTTTGCAGTGTCTACCGATATTCTCAATGGCACTGTCTTGTCAAACGTAAGTTACTAAATTTAGGAAATGGGTATTTCGTCTAAGAATATAGGATTATTGAAAATGCTGCTGTTCTGTTCTCCAGACAGCTGTTGGAAGTTTTTGACTCGGCGCCCAATGGTACATTAGATCGAATGAATTTCATTGTCAAGTCTGCAGTGAATCTGTGCACTGCATTGTATATTAGCGTCGGATTTTTCGGTTATATCGCTTATTACAAAGAATCATTTTCTGGTAATACTTTTATCGATGGCTATAAAAATTTCTTTCATAAGAATACGAGACAGTCAAATTTTTTTTTTTTCAAGTACCTAGAATTCAACGAATTTTACATTTACTGGAACACAGTTGAAAAGTTCCCAGAATTTGTGGTTCAAGTATCTTTATATTAACATGAAAAGTAGATATCAAGATTTTGTAGATATTTAAAAGTGTCTTTCACTTGTCAGACTAAAAAATTTTGAACCTACAGTCGGACCTCAACAATTCGAACTTCTATAAGTCGAAGATTTTTCTGTTTCCCGGCGCATTCTCATAAGATCCCAATAGGAAAATACCTTGATGCTTCGAAGTGAAAATCTCATATAAGTCGAATTTTTATTAAAAATGGTTCCTTCTAGCTATTACTCAAAAGTCGAATTTATTATTAGCTTAGCCTCCTCAAGTCGAACTTCAATAATTCGAATAAATTGGTCTCTCGCTTCAACTTCGAGTAATAAAGGTTTGACTGTACTTAATTAACTTTATTTTTTCGCCTTCCTTGCAACTTGACTTTTACTGGACATTAAGGGAAGAAAGAGAGGAAGATTATTTTGCTTTTGAAGGTTTAAAATTCTTCTTCTGCGGATTATTAATCGTCAAGTTTTTTAGGAAAGGAAAAGAAACACGATTAACTAATGTTTGTTTTCATAATTTAAAAATATTGCAGGTAATTTACTGATGAGTTTCTCGGAATCGTATTTCAGCGTATTTATAAAATTAGGATTTGTATTATCTGTCGCCGTGACATTTCCTCTGGTCATATTTCCGTGTCGCGCATCGTTACATTCGTTACTTTTTAAAAAGGTAATTATTTGCGAGCAATTTTTGTAGTTAAACAAATTGAAAATTGCGCCAGAGTAGTACTATGTTTTTAACCTGTCAACTTTTTTTTTTCATAGGCACATGTTCCGCATTATGAATTGGTCACAGGTGGTGGAAATCACATTCCGGAAGCGCAATTCAAGTGCATTACATTTTTCATTATTACTGTGTCCTTGATCGTCGGTTTATTGGCTCCGAACATCGAAATTGTCCTCGGCTTGTTGGGCTCCACCATCGGCGTCATCATTTGCTTTTTGTGTCCGCCCATATTGTTTATATGCATTAGTTCCAAGGCTACCACCGAAAAAGTTCTAGCGCAGGTAAGGATTTATTAGTGAGACAGTCAGATGAGGAAGTAATTTTTATCCATGTAGACATTTAGTTCACGATTCCTCAAAAATTTATTTCATCTACCTATGACAAATTTAGTATTTCAATACATCTTTTTCATTCACTTCTGTAACTTGAACGTAAGACAAATTTGAACTTCCTGGATCAAAAAGTAATTTTTTGTAAACTACTTTCTTTTATTGATGACATTATTCGCTTATTTACTTTTCAGTTTTTATGTGCTTTCGGTTTGTTCATCATGATAATGGGGACGTACGCTAATCTTTATCTTACCGACCCTGGGAACGATGTTGAAATGCAAAATTGGAAACCAGTTGACCAGGATATCGTAAAAGTTCCTATAGACGCGCAAATGAAACAAATTTCTCAAAAAGTTGATCTTCCAAGTAAGTGTAAATGTTACCAATGTACGGTAGTTTTACTCGTAAGTGCGACCCTCCATGTAACTGAGCCAGTCGATTTTTATAACCTTCGTAGTTCGGCCAAAAAAAAAATAAGCGCAGTCGATAAAATACTATATTTTCGCCGGGAATCCCATATTTCATCTGGAATAGTTAATGAAGTGTCAAAATTTTTACTCGTGAAAAGTCATTTGTTTTGTAGACATTTATTTCTCGAAGGTTCCGCTAACTCTTAGTTAATGAGAGCTTAAAAATTGACGTTTTCTTTTACGTATGAGTTACTTAACTCGCCATTCTAATTTTTTTTCTCCATTTGGAAAATTATTCGAATGAGAAAATAATTAACGATGGGAGGTCACAAATTGGTTGTTGACGCCAGTATTAACTCTATAGTTATTTTGTAGTTAAAATTGAAGATACGCTCGCCGTCGATGCTGCCAAGAAACCGCCAGCCCTTGAAAAAGCGCCAGAAGCAATTGCCGTAGCCAAGAAACACGAGCCTGCAGAAGACGCGCCTAAAGATGATAAACGCGTTGAACCGCCAATACCCGAAGCTCCGCCTAGAAGCTTAGAAACTGCTGAGCAGCAGGCTGCTGCGGAGAATGTCAAAAGTAAACACGTTGAACCACCCATTCCCGTCGCCCCTCTCGCTGATAATAACAAAGAACCTGCCCCAAAGAAGGTGTCTAACGATGAGAGTAAGCGCGTTGAGTTGCCAGCTCCTGTCGACTCGGCAGCTGTAAATAAAGACGCAGCTGCAGCGTCTCCATCCTCTAAACCTTTAGCTTCGCCGCTACCGCCAAAAGATTCAATCAAGCCAGATGCTGGAAGTGCGATCGAGACCGCGAAAAAGGAACCACCGCTACCACTACCCGTGGCCCAGAAGTCTCTGTCGAACGGCGAAAAACGGCTACTCAACGAGCAGAAGGAGATTATTCAGAAAATGCGGGGAGCCAAGAATCCGAATGCCAAATTACCTGCAGCGTCAACTGCGGAAAAGAAGGTCGACGGCAAGAAAGAGCCAAGCCTTGAGAAACGAGCGCCTCAGTCAGTCGTTGGCGAGGTTAAGAAAATAGATACAGCTCCAGTTGACAAAAATGAGGTGCCACTTGAGCAGAAGAAAATGCCGCTCCCTCTGCTCGTGCATTCTAATGCCAAAGGTGAAGATAATAGCCATGCTGTTGAGCCGCCAAAAAGAGAAATTTTGCAAAACGTAGCGCCCGATCGAGAGAAACGAGATTTATACTACGTCAGTGAAGGGTATGAGCAGAATCAGCCAATGACTGCGGCATCAAACGCCAATGCCAGTCTTAAGGCAGCCACAGAATTGAAGCCAGCCAGTGTAGACCATATCAGTGTTGCCAAACAGACAGATCCCGCAGCTGATGAGAATCTCACTTGTGAGAAAGACAGCAAGAGTAAGACGGCAAATACGGATGCAAAAGTTGTTTCTCAAGAACTTGCTCCAGATAGTAAATCAAAATCAGCTGATGAGTCGGTGGTCGAGAAAATGCAAGAGGAGCCAGAGCGTTTCAAAGCGAGGGAACGTGTAGATTTGATGAAAGACGACGTGTCGCAACAAATACTCGTGTCCCGTTCTAATGAACATCAGGGGTCAGCTACTGCCGCCGATGACAATAAATCAGATGGTCTTGTGATAGCTCCGTCAAAATTATCAGATCCGGTCGTGCGACTTCCAGAAAATGTACCTGTGGATGATAAACTGAAACCTGTTTTACTCGATGCGATGAAACCTATGTCGCGCGAATTGAAAACAGTCGAAGATAAAGCAGAAACAAACAACAAAAAGAAGTGAATCAGGTAGGAAAATAGTAATTGTTATTTGTTATTGTTGATCAGGTGTTACTGTTAATATTGTTGCGTTGTACAAAGTACTTCTTTTTCGTGCTATTCATGCAACTCAGGATAGTGTACATTCTAAGAACTCCCTTATACAAGGCTGGTGTAGGCTTTGAAACTATGAACGATTAGTGACGGGACTGTTTTTGTTCATTGGAATTTTAAAATCCGTATATAAATGTGATTCTGGAGATACACATGAGATTTTGTCAACAATGATTAAGAGTATGGAGAAAGATAAGAACGATGTTTTTAGTATAGCCGCGGTACTTGCGTTCTTTCCCTGTGGCTTTACTGACAAAATTTATAATATTTGGATCGGACCTGAAAATTGAATAACGAATTATTGTAGGATTTTCAAAATAATCGATCAGTTCGTATCCACATTGAATCATCATTGAAGACAAATAATTGATTAGGTCTCATTTGACGACGGATAATTTTTTCACTCTGAAGATGAACGAATAAAAGTTCTCAGAAGTCCGACAATGACACCAGTTATAAAATTAGGAGGTATAAGTACATATTTAAAAAGTGGGTTTCCCATTTTGTATCCTGAGTTTCGCAATGATGAATACCGTTATCGAATGAAAAAACCATTCTATCGCGTTTTTAGTGCGCCGCAGTTGTGCTGTAGAAGATGGATTCTTCGCTTTCAGTCGTGTGAAGATTGAACATACATTCCTCTGACGAATTTATGGTGTCTTTCCCATGTCTGTGGTCTTTTCTCTTTTCCCTGTTGAAGTTTTTCTCAGCCTATTTCGTTACCAAATATTTTTTCTGTGAGTTTTTATGTTTTTAATTTGTTTATTATTGTAATTTGTTATTAATTTTATCGGAAGAAAGTGGCGCGAATTTTATGAGAAATGTGCATTTTAATAATCGAAACATTTTTCTATTCAGACAGATGCGATATAAATATAACGACTGATTAATTATGTAAGACTGACCCGATAACCATTTTTCGAGTAAAAAAGATTAATTAGCTGCGGATTGCATTTTTCAAAAAGTTCTATCAATGTGCGTTCAACATCTTCACTTCGCCGTTATTCACCCCGATCTTATCTAAATCTGGCTTTGCTTTCATTCATTATGCTGAATGATTTTTTTTTTCAATCTTAATTGTGCGTTCGAAACTCGATACTTGTTTGTATTCCCGTCCATAACTTTAGAATGGCTGCAAGGATTGCCTTGAAAATGAAATTTGGAAGAAAAAAAATCAATTGGTAAAGCTGTTGCAGAAGTCAGTAACTCTCTTGTATAAGAATTTGTAATAGCTGGTCTGCATTTTCTGGTAGAATTTTTCAATAAGTTAAAAATGTAAAATTACAATTTTTCAAATTCATTTTCACCCTTCTCAACCTAAAATAAAATATCAACTCGTTTAATAATAGATTATCTATTCCAGTGATTTAATGAGAAACTGTTTTTGTTTATACTTGTTTCTAATATCTATAATATTCATATCTCATAATGACTCTGATATTGCTTCTTAATAATATAAACTTGAACACTCCAACTCCACTATATGCTGTTTAAGATGCTTTTCTTGGTAATTATTTTATTGGAAGCTCGAATCAAAGAATACGAAAGTCGAAAACTGATCATTTTAACTTTCAAATAAGGGTGTCATTTTGCACGTCATTCTTCAAATGCGCACTAATTATTTTTATTAACGCATCATTGTATGCACGTCGAATATGAACAGTGATATGCAAGTAGCGGATAAGTCCACTTTTTTCAGAAATTGAGTTCTTCTATAAGGTTAAATTGTATACACCAAGCCCTACTTGCAGTAAAAATATTATATCCCAAAATGTAAGAGAAAATAAACTTCAATGTTGTGGGGCTACATAAAAAAGGTATTTGACATGAGTCTTTTTTTGCTCTCCTGTAAAATTTGAAAAAGTGGACTTATCCCATTCTTGCATATTACTGTTCATATAATAATATTAACAATAAAAATAATAATTAATTGCAATTTGGCATTCTTGGTGTATTGGTTTGGCTTTTTTTTTTACATTATTCCTTGTAACTTTCTTAATTTGTAAGGTGGAATGGTAAAATTTGATAAGATGCAACAAGTAGAATTGGTTATTTAAAGTGTTTTCGTTTGATGAGCGAATATAGGTAAACTCTATTTGAATTTTATAATTTTAGTCGAAATTAGAGAGATTCATCTAATTTTTTCGGAGCAGTTTTTGTATTATTCTTCGTTTCGTGTACCAGGTTTTTTTTTTGTTTCTAATTTTTTTTTTATTAAATAATTTATAACATAGCATATCAGTTGAAAAAGTCGTATATATTAAAAAAATTTTTGGTTCCTACGACCATAATGTAATTTATTAATAGCTCTCGAAATGGTGTACGATTTTATATTTATAAGCCCAGAACTGTTGGGAGCATTATTTTAATATTTTTTAATTTTTTAAAACCACGGTCATCGATTCATTTTATGTTATTCTTGAATAAAACCAAAAAGTCAACGATATCTTTTCGAAAAGAGTAATTTTTAAGCGCATTTGTAAAAAAACAAAGTGATCTCAAGTCGGATATTTTAATTTGTTTTTCATATTATAAATATAGTCTACCTACAGTTTCGTTTTACGAATAAAAAAGTAAATAAATTTTTATTTTCCTATGGAAAATTAATTATTTTATATGACCCACACCTTGCAGACACTGTGACCAAATATCCAAATAAACAAAAATTTATTTTGCCCCTACTAAAACTTTACAATAAGCTTCAGCTTCTAAAGTTGCATCAGTGTGAGAAGGATGGTTATCAAAAATTTGAAAAGAGTATTCTTAGTCGAGTGTGGATTCAAGAGCATGGTATTGACGCCTGTTTTGCAAAATATCGAATATTTTTAATTAAAAGTGAGAGTTACTTTTTGCTTTTGGATAATAGCTTCAGAAATTTGTAAAAAATTTGACTGAGAATCCACATAATTTTTTTTGGTAACAATTTTCAGTGCCTGAGGTGAAATTCGGTGCGTAAATTTTGAGCCAAGTTTTCATTAATATAATGTATTGTCTTGAACCTCAGATTATAAGACTCCATAACCAGAGGAATGTTTTTTTTTTAATATACAAGCCAGTTAGCCTTTTTTGATAGTCATAATTTATCTAAATTTTCGTAAAAATTAAACAATCTCAACTCGAAGAAATCACAGGTCAGTCGCCTTTGCACATTTAAACTACGATAATGCGTCATATCTCATAAATTTCTGAGTAGGTTGTCTGAGCTGGATAAAAGAATGTAAGATTACGTAATCGGATTAATCATATTTCAAATGAAACAGTAAAATTGCGAGAAAAAAATGTAGAATGAGAAATTTTTCGGTCAACTTTGAATGAAATGGTGACCCAATTGGCACGCCTACCAAAATGTACGAAAAGTTTTAACGAGATGTCTGATTTATCATATTTTATAACAGAAATGAACTCCCTACCTACTCGCATTGCGAGCCAAATTTTAAATTTCATTTCCCCAGTCATTTGTTCTAACTGAAATTAAGCAAATTGGGTAATTAGTCGATGCTTGATGGGAAACAAATGTATGCAAGATCTGATAGAATGAAGGAAATTTCATTTTAAGCAAAACCTTTTTACTGCTCAGATAAAATAATATACTTAATAAGTATTCTGAATGAAAATAATTTGTCTTCTATAAAGTTTCGAAGAAATCGGTTCAGAACCGAGTGACTCAGCAGAAATGCTTTTTTCCCATAAACATTGAAGAGTATAGTATACTATGTCGTGAAAATTCTTTGTAATCACTTTTTTTTTTCAAATGAAACACTCAAGTGGCTTTACAGTGGCTCTATTAATATTTCAAACTCCTCGAGTATTTCATTTTAAATTCCTCAATATACACTTTCATTTTCCCCAAATGTTTGAAGATTTTTAAAATTAAATGTACGGCTATGCCCTCCAGTAAATTTCAGATTTATTTGTACGTACCGAACTTTGAGAATAATTTTTTCTTTCTCTTTACTAATTAAGGAATGTATTTTTTTTTGTTTTTTTGTTTTGTTATTAACTGGAAAATGATTTTTAGCCCCCTCTCCTAACAAATCCGTCAATGAACTGACATCCTCAAAGGTAAGGGAAGAGACCCTCCGCTCCAAAAGAGACCAAAATTTATTTACCATATCCCTTGAAAAAATTTTAATTTGCCCACTGACATTTAAACCAAAACAGTGTAAAACAATTTCACGTCATTCAGCAAGCCGGAAAACAAGCATCAGAAAATCGTTAAATCCACCATTGTCACGTACATTCGTTGTCACTGACACTGACAATGAAATAAAAAAAGTTTTTTTTTCAAAAACAAGAAAATTTTTTTATCCTTTTGTGACAAAATTCAGAGCACGGGTCACTGGTACTCTTTAGATCTATGAATCATCTACAGTAATGTATAAACAAACACCTCCATATTGTCATTTAGCATTTAAATATCATCGCTAATTGTGTAAGTCTTCCAAATGAAAATTAGCTTCAACAGTAGGGGTTTGTAAAAAAAAAAAAAGAAAAAAGAATTTAGCCACTACAATGAATAAGTTAAAACTTGATGTAAGGGGTGCGGAGTGTAAAAAGTCCGAATCGTATGTAAATTGATGGGAAACTTTCCAACAAACAGAATTTTATTGTTTTTCCCTATAGTCTACACATGAGAGTGGTGGAGAGCGTACTCTCTCAATTTTATAAATGTGTGAATGTTCCCTGCCCCTGCTCTTTGCGTATTCGAATTTGGCTTTGGTAATTCAAATCGGATGCAAAAAAAAAAATTGTAAGTAGTGGAATATGTTCGCGTATATCGCAGCACCACTCAATAATATTCTCTGTTCGGCCCCCAGTTTTACCTTACTACCAAAATAGCATTTTCGAAGTTGATGTGTGTGTTTTATCGTCTACTTGGTGCGTATAATGCTGTGTATATGTGGTGTCTTGTAAAAATCACTCGACAATACTACTAATTTAAAAACTCGAATAAAATCGGAAATGTTCGAAAAGAAACATTAATAGATAAATATTTATTTTTATTGAGAGTAAAGCTTTTTTTTGGCGCGAAAAATTGTGAAAAATTATTTTCTATGAAATTGAATACAGCCACTTTAATGCTAACTCGTATTTCTAAGTATGAAGAAGGAGGTACGTGTCTCCGATAATTTGAAAGCTCCGCCAATATTGTTTTCCAATGTACATAAAATCAGAGAATTCGAATTAGAAAAAGTAAGTATCGAGAACATATTTAAAAAAAATATTTGTTTGACAAAGTATAGCTTTTTGATGTACCATACAGGTGTCCTGGGTCTGCAACCAGGATATTTTTTAAAAGGTGGCTCACTTCAAGCTCACCGGAGGCTGCTTCTTCCCTTGTCTTATTTTTCTCATCTAAAAGGGGAGCTCAACTTGGTCAAAGGCGAGCTTACCACCATATTCTGTGAACAAGTGTAAACATTTATACGCGAGTCATAACTTATTTGTGTGTAATTTTTCACCCAAGTTACGTTTGATGATGAAATTTTAAAAACGATTCTTCTTTTTTGGAACCCCTGACAATTGAGCTTTTGTGAAATTTTTTACACATTTCTTTTTGAATTGAATAATTTGATTTTTGTCACTTCTAAACTCTTTCAAGGGTTAATTTTGGAAAAATACTAACTCAAAATGTTGCTAGTCTAACAATAATTCTAAAACCTGCTAAGTTCCTATAAAACATGATCAATTTTAGTGGCTACAATAATATTCGTGCATGCTTCTACAAAGTTGGACGATAAATTTTTTGGACTTGGCAATTTTTGGCCTCAGGATGGCATTATGCTACCTGTAAAAATGGACTTTTTCAATAAGTATTTGGAGAGGTTTTTTTTCTTTTTGACCCGACAACCCAGCTCAAGTGGTGAGGGGAAAGAATTGGGATGTATTGACAATAATATAGTAGGTCTGTGAATTATGTACCCCTCCTCAGAATGTTGGTTGTTGATCTACGTGCTCTGTTGGATAGCACTCTGGATCTACAGAATAATTTTGACATATTTCACTTACAGGTCAGTTTAGTGGACGAATTCGACATCCTGCAAATCGTCGGTGAAGGATGGTTTGGAAAGATTCTGCTGGTTGAGCATAAATCCACTGACACTGAAATGGTATTGAAGGCGTTACCCAAACAGTATGTCAACCTCAAAGATTTTTTTCGCGAATTCCACTACGGAGTCCATCTAGGAATTCATAGAAATATCGTGTCAACCCATAATGTGGCGTTCGAAACAGCCGGCTTCTACGTATTTTCCCAAGAGTACGCTCCTCTGGGGGACCTCACGTCCAATGTCTCAGAAAATGGCATCGGAGAGTTGTACAGTAAACGAGTGGCTAAACAGGTGTGCTATGCGTATGTATTAAAATCTCATTGTGAATTCAGAATTCATTTTCACTCGAATGCATTATTGAAAATTTAAAAATTTCTCAATTTACAGCTGGCTGCAGCCGTCGAGTACATTCACACCCAAAATTTGGTCCATCGCGATATAAAACTGGATAATATATTGGTTTTCAAATCGGATTTCTCTCGCATAAAATTATGCGATTTAGGAGAAACTCGTAAAATTAATGCCATGGTGAGAAGACGAAATGAATGGCTGCCATATTCACCACCTGAAGTCTTAGCCACTGATACAGATAAAACTTACAGGTATGAATTTTGAACTCTTAAAACTGTCTTCTTACCTCCTAATTTTGGATATCTGTCTACTATAATAAGAGTTAATTTGCAACTTATTTTTTTCTAATTTGAGCCTCCTATTATTTTTAATTTCTAAGATATAATTGTTTTTTAAAACTTCCAGTACCAAATACCCTTTTCAAAAAATTGCCTTTTTGTCATTCGCATTCCTCAATTACAAGAATTTAAAGTGACATTATCTCTACTTTCATTTTTTATAGAGCTGATCCATCACACGATGTATGGCAGTTCGCCATTGTGCTTTTTGTATGCCTGACCGGCTGCTTGCCGTGGCAAAAAGCCAGCAATGATGACCCACGATACGTTAGTTACCTGCTGTGGCACCAAAGCAATGGCGTTATGATGGCAGTTCGTCGACCAAAAATGTTCAAATTATTGTCATCGAAGGCGCAGAGACTTTTAAGAAAATTTTTGGAGCCCAAAAAAGACAAAAGACCGTCGGGATTGAAGGATTTGGGAAAATATATGAATGAAAAATGGTTATCCAAGACAATATCTGATAGAAATGGTAAGAAATATTAAGTCACATTTTAATTTATTTCATTGTTAAAAATGTTTAGCAAGAGAAAGCTTGTAGTTGTCTTTAAAACTCCTTTCAACCCCGACATATCCACATGCTTACTTCCACTTTGTCTACTAGAAGGTGATGGAAAACAAATTTCAGTAGCTGCCAGAAAACATCTTTGTCCTGGCAACCTCAATAATTATTTTGTTTAGGTGGAATTTGCTAAAATGTAGACGGACATCATGAAGTCTACAATTTTTTATCAAATGATCATTCCAAATCAAATAGGTTTTCTACCAAAAACATGATAAAATTAAAGAATTTTCTTTAAATTTTTGTTCGAACAGATCGCTTTGAAGATGATACCCTTTGTCCATCCATGTACAGTTTTCACAGCAGTCCTGAAGAGAAAAATAAACTGCTGCACGTGTTAACTGAATATGGTGTCGAAACTACTGTGGACAGGTCAGCGAAGAAAGTACGAATTCAACAATGGATACAAAACAGTGTGATTCGAGAAGAAGATGAAGAGGATGGAGGTGACGAAGAAACTTTCGATTCTGAATACGAAAAATTGCCAGACTGCACTACATCCTCGTCTACAACTGTCGATTCATTCCCATCAAAATGAAAACATGCACAAGATAGTTACAGCATTTTAGAAAATTTGCCAACGCATAAATAGACATCGAAATCTAATGCAAATAACTAAAAAATATTCATCTGCTGAGATCGAAGTCTTGAAGATGCTAAACTTCGCTGCGAAGATCATCAAAAAGAAAAACAGCTAGCGAGAAAGGGATGAAAAAAAAAATTGAAAAAAAAAGTGTTTACTTGAATGATCTGTAGAGAGATCTTTGAAAAATTGTATGAAAAGAACAAAGACGAAGAGGTTTAGACGACTGGCTATGAATACAGGTACAAATAAATAAAGGAACAAATTTTGTGAATAGGTTTAGGTGCTAGAAAACGAATGCTTTAACGCAAATCAGAGATATTTAAATACATGTAATAATAATTAAGTGCATTCTATCAGGACAGATGAAAAATTTTTTAATTGAAACGGATGGGAAAAATAAATCAAATCACAATTAACTGGAAATCACCAGATTTGCATAATACTCTATAGCAGTACCTGTAAGCAAAGACAATTTTCAGTTTTCTTGGAATTGTCCCATTGTGTTCTTTTATTACCCCATTCGTATTATTCATTTGTTTTTTTTATTCTTACATTTTGTTTTGCAAGTATCAACTATTTATCATTTTTACGACGTATTTATTTAGCTACCCGTAATTTGATTAGAACTTTCCATGAAAAAGATTTGTAACTTTTAAGAATATCGTCCATCATTATGTTTTTTTTTTAGTAGAACTTTTGCATGCTCAATTAAAGTCAATTTTTTCTAATTCTTTCATTATTACGTTTCTCAAAGCTGACAAATGGTAACACTGATTTGTAAAAGGTTAGAACGCGTCTGCTTCATCGTCTGCTTTTAAAACCTGAACGCGCCTTTGCAAATGTGTTGGGCACTTATTGATTTTTGCGACGAAATTGGATGAACCTTTTTCTGGCTCTCCTATCTTTTTATCGTTAGTCAAAATGTATTCTTAGAAAAGTATTTTCTGTTTTAAATAGTCATTCAAAAATGTAAGCAGACTAGAAGTGGTTTCTAATTTTTTTTTTCATTCAATTCCAAAATTGTTGAACACGTTAGATGATTTTTTAAAATTAATTTTCAATCAGAATTCACAAAATTTGGGTTCTAACCCGATATTAATTGGTAAGTACATCATTATATTTAATGAATCATGGAGGAGCAGCAAGTAATGGACCTTCAGTAACTTGTTGCTCTTCAAATCTTTGACGTATGATAATAAATTATAAGTAAATATATTCACACTACCCAGCAGAATTTAAAGCTAAAAAATGGTTTTCATCCAGTTGTCATTGAGCCCAAATTAATTATTTTATTTGGTAATGAAATTGACTCAATCAGAAAAAATTGATAAATTCATTAGAAATGAAATAAATTTGGACCTCATATTAATGATGATGTCAAAAATAGAAAGAATGGAAAGGAAAAAAAACAGTTTGATAAAAAAAATATTCAAATTTTAATCATGAAAATTATTTCTTTAATTTGAGAAGAGTAAAATGGAATGATTGATGGACGGAGAAGCATGCTGATAAAATATTTTGAGGGATTTGATGGATTATTACATTAAAAATTTTAAAGGTATTTTACTGAGAACTGAATAACTCACACTAATAGACTATTAACACAAGATGAAAAATAAAATATTTGAAATTTTCTTCTGGTCAAGCTCTAACTTAGAGAGAGATTGTATCACACATTGAATCACATAATATCCTAAATGCCAAGCCATTAGAAATAAACAAAGTTGAAAACAAAGGTTATAATTTCAAGTTAGGGTTTTTACTTAAATTAAACTTTGAACTTCGAGTTTTTTCATTTCAGCAAGACTAGAAGTAATATGGACTCATTCATAAATGAACATATCTTAGACACTAAAGTGGTGAACAATACCACATATAAACTAGTTCAGAGAGTGGAAAATGGTGTCAAAATGAAACTCTGGATTCCAGAATACCTCGTCAATAAAGAAACCAATACGTCATTTGCTCGTGAGATGAAATCAATTAATTTAACTCCGGATGAAAAAATTTATCACGTTTATAACCAACTTAAAAAATTATCGGTTAATGATGTCAATAATCTTCAAACACAGGTAGCCACGTATCTATAAATATCTTAAAATTTCTCGCACAGTTTACTAATAAGTAATAACTATTAATTCCAACTGTTCTCTGTAATCTCACGATTCAAATTTTGGGTGTATGTCTGAAGCTCTTGAGTCTTTTAGAACAATAGCCAAGGCCAACTGTAAGGTACCTGTGTGTCCATAGTATATAAAATTCCCAGCTATTTATAGAATTTCTTAAATTTATACTTCTCAGCTTTGGTAGATTTTCTAATTAATATCTAAGCCCTAAAATCCTGTTTATTACTTAAATTATTTCTCAGAATAGAGGCAAGGCATTCTAATTGCAGAATACATAAAATTTTAATGCGCAGAATTTTAAAGCAAGTGGAGAATTTTAACAGTTTTTAAAATCAGGGGAAAAAGTCCAATGAAAAACATATTTTTGAAAATATTAATTTTACAAAAAACCTCTCGAAAAAATACAGCTGTGATTTTTATTTTCAAGAGCAACGTATGCCATACAATGAAAATTCTCAATCACCCATTATTACATTTTAGATTGTTAAACTGGATCTAAATCAGCTACCAAGATCACATAAAAATGAAATCAATTCGATGATCACCAGAATGATACAACTGTACCAAAATGAACGAAAAATTTGCCACGCTGTGGTGAAAAAATTACGTTTATGGATCCAAAAAGAGGAGCTAGTGAATCAACGTCGGCAGCAACTAACTCTGCTTTTTTGTCTCCAAGAGGAAATTAACTTTGTTTCGAAAAGTGTCAAAAAAATAGATATTCAAAATAACGTCGACATGGAAATCTTACCCTTCAATTTTTCATACATAAATTCCATAACACCCGGACCACAAGTAACATTTCCTGAGAACCCTCCTATAGGTTGTGATTGCGTAGGAAAACGTTCGTGCTTTCTCAATAAATGCTGCCCAGAAATGTTTAACAGACAGACAACTTACAACGAATTTGGCGAAGTAATGGTAAGACTTTGAGGGCTGTGAAGTTTTTTGATTTTACTAAAATTTTGTTAGATCTCAGTAATGCTTTAATTTCTATTCATAAAAGGGCAACATTTTAATGACAGTAAAATTAATTCGGGTAATTTTTTTCAATTTGCCAACAGGTGCCTTCTCAAGTAGCCATTTATGAGTGCAATAAAAGTTGCAGATGTGCTAAGTTATGTACTAACAGAGTAGTACAAAGAGGCAGCAATGTAAGATTAACAATTTTTCGAAAAATTAAAAATGGATGGGGTGTACGAGCAACTGAGTTCATTAAAAAAAATTCTTTCGTAATTGAATTTACTGGCGAAGTTATTAAACGGTAAATTTATTTATTTGGTTACTCTTTTTTTTTGTATGCTACCACTGCTGAGTAAATTTAAAATAAAAATGTTAATGATGGAAAAATTCTTTACTGCAATTTTTATCAATTTTTCTCTCAGTTGAACAATTTTGACAAGTTTTATCCTTTAACATTGAAAAAATTCATCATTCAATATCTGTAGCATAATTTTTTTACAATCAATCACAACAATCAATTTATCGTTATGTTTTAGGGAGAACGCTGCCTCTAAAAATTCGAAAGAAAACCCCCATCAAATGACATTCGATCTGGACTTCAATACAGAAGCCTCAAAAGGATTATACACAATCAATTGTTCGGAAAAAGGGAACATATCGCGATTTATAAACCATTCCGAGGATTCAAATTTGAAAGTGTATAGCGTATGGATCAATTGGTCAGACCCCCATATTTATCATGTTGCATTATTTGCTGCCCGAGATATTTTAGCTGACGAAGAAATCACTTTCACTTGTTCTCAAGCATCTCATTAATCCACGAGTACTATATGAAAAATTATCACGAAGAGCAGAAGACAGATGTGAATCACTTTTCAAGAATCCGTGGATGGAAGAATTGGAATGAAAATGAAGAATTTTTTTTATATTGAATTTCGGAAAATTCTCGCAGTTAATTGAATTCAGTCTTTTAAGTCGAAAAATAGAAATAAATTAAAATAAATAATTTATCAACACGTTTTGGTTTTGTCGAAATGAGATTCGTTTAGGAAAAAATGCCAATACCTTCAAATATAAAACAAGAATAAAATTAATGAAAACAATTTAATAAATTAATATTTTGAACCAATACGATACAAACACCAAAGCAACAAGACAAAAAATTGTAAAAGGTGCTCAATACGCACTCTTAATATTTGAACAGAAGATACTATAAAAAATTCCACACAATTAATTCCTGACTACAACGTATTTTTTCGAAGTGACGTCTTACACATTACAGTCAAATAAGACTCGCGATGATTTGAAAAATAAAAAGTAAAATTTGTTTCCAAGTTTTATGGCGAGGTTTTCTATTTCAGAAAATGTATCAAGAAAATTTTAGATTCCTCGTAACCTTTTTCAAAATTGTTAGTTTGAACCAACAATTTTCTTCTATTTTCATACTAATTTTTTACAAATATTATATCAGTTTTTAGTGAGAGATGTTGATTTGGGCAAAATAAAATCGTCAAAAATTGAACCTCAGTATCAAACTTGAAACCCATTCCCCAACCTAAGAAAAAATTGTCGAGTCAGTTGAAATATTTGTGCAAGTACACAGAGTGACCAGGAATATTGATTTAATTAAACTACGAGTAGCTAACATGATTAAGAAAAATTCACTTCTAGAAAATCCAAGCAGAACATTTCGCTTACTAAATTTTTGTTCATAAATCCTTTCACATTTCCAACTTCCTCTAGAGACACGAGATTCTATTCTTGAATAAAAAATTCTGTCAGTAAAATTCTGCTTTTAGTCCATTCATTTAAAATAATCATAAAATTATACCCAGATTCTCAAGAATAGTGTAAGATCATGACTCATTAAATTCACTCGTCGATCCAAAATAAATAGATGCCTTTCTGTGAACTTAAATATTCTGATCAGTATCATGTTCCTTCACTCGTGCCAGAATCATCGGTTATATGATAAAAACTGTACGGCTGCCGATTGACCGGATGCAGACCGTCGTCCTTAATCATACTGATTCCTTTCTCCTTGTTCTGCAAGAATGTAGTGATGAAGAGTCGATTCACCGCGTGCACCTTAGGGTCGTTGAGGAACTCCTCGATTTTGATCCAACGAACATCCTCAACTTCATCCGAGTCACTATTGGTATCATTGGACAGTGGTTCCAGGTGGACGATGAAGTACAAATCAGAGCAGCCAAAATTGGCGCCGTGAGTATGGCGGAATGAGAAGCAAGATAGGAATTTGGTCTTCACGCCAGTCTCCTCCTCTACTTCACGAATAGCAGCATCTGACAGGTCCTCTCGAGGCTCCACATATCCTCCAGGTAGCTTCAGCAACTCTCTCGTACCAAACTTCTGCAGCACGACTAATAGTTCTCCACTCGCATTCAACACGATGCCACCAACTCCCACCATGGTATGGGCGTACGGAGGCACTGCTGAGGGTTTATCTTGAGGTAACCATCGGTACATCACTACCACGTCTCCATCAAGGCTGACGTGGTGGAAAAGGAACTCGTTTTCGCACAGCACCGGTAGCCACTGGCTGCACTTCCGCTGAACGTGGAACCAGATGGTTCGTTTGCCTTCAGCCTGCCAGATGGGAATCGACTTCGACAGCTTGGAGGCGAAAGTAGTCACATCTTGGCTGGACTCGTTTTCCGAGCATATTGTGACACTTTGAAATCTGTCGGTTTTGAGTTTTTCGAATGAGTCCGCAGTTGAATCAGTGGGGCTCATGGCCTCTGAAGAGATGGTATGTTTCAACTGAAATCCTATCAAAGGTTTAGACAACAAGACCAAAAATGATTGACGAAAAGGGAGTCTATTTAAGGCATATTTAGCACAGCTTATCAACATCACTGACTAATGACTCGAGTAACCACTTTTGCCGCTACAATATTTTCTCATAGCAACAATTGTGAATCGTTCCCAAATAAGGTCACTTGAAACAGGAAGTTATTTACAATTTCAATGACGAATTGTTCATACGATCATTCGCGATAGTTGATTTGAACTAATTTACATAATATAAGCAGGAAAGATACCTTAGGAATTTTCAGAGCTTGAGAAATTAATTCTGTCTTTCCCTCTTCGTGCTTTTATTGTGACGTCTCCTGTGATGTCGCCTCTGAATGAAAAATTATACAATGTAAGTTATTTTTAAAGATCAAAAAGTTTCTTTGAGAGCAAGAGGAAGAACTTACGTATATAGTTGAAGATGAAATTTCTTGCTATATTATCTAAGAATTTCTTGTAGTTAAGCGGAGTTCAAGCACTTCATTGACTTGATTATCATTCATCACGGATCATCCAGTTTCATCTTTCATCACAGCACAGCAGCTAATCACTTATTTGTACGGTTTATCTTGTCTTTTTTATCAAAGTTTCTCATCACTCTCGCTTACTCACTTTCTCTCGCTCTTTTGCTCAACTTCTGTTTCTCTCTGTGCTGTGATGTGATGTAAAATGTGAAACCAGCGCATAAAGTAATTTTTACGAAAACACTTTTTCTTGATTACTCCTCTCCCTCTTCACCTCACATTATCAGTTGTATTGTATTGTAGCATGGCTTCCTTTTCTATACTTCAGCTATACTTCTAATTCCACGTGAAAAGTGAATTTATTTCAGTTCATTTCGTTACACTTCCGAAATAATATAACTTCATCAAGTAAGTTGATAATTTTACTCAATTAATAGTTTCTTGTTACATGTTCAAGCTTTTGTTGAGCAAATTTCCTACTCCGATGTTCACACATCATCCACCTTTCTAGTTCCCTTCCCTCTGGAGTACCTCATTCGTCGGTATTCGATAATTATAAGAATTATAAAAATCTTTACAGTTGCTCACTGGATGCTCTACTTCAGTTACACTTTAATGTGATTCACCTGCAACATTTGTGTGAGAAGTGTAATGTGCCTGTCAACTTCTTACAAATAAATCCATCAGTCTCATTTCATTACCGGCTGATAACAGCTACTACTTGAATCACCTCTTTATTTCCTGCATTTTTACAGAATGTTGATGCCCAAGAAGGAACGTATGGCCATCTACGAACATTTGTTCAAGGAAGGTGTGATGGTTGCTGAAAAGGATTTTCACGCACCCAAGCATCCAGAATTAGAGACTATCAAGAATTTACACGTCATTAAGGCTATGCAAGTGAGTAGCTATTTTGAACTCATAAGAAGTTCTTTTTTATGATTTAGTATCGATGATTTTTCTAATTTTAGAGTTTGAAATCCCGAGGATTTGTGAAAGAGCAATTTGCATGGAGACATTATTACTGGTACCTCACCAACGAAGGCATTCGTTATCTCAGAGACTTTTTGCATTTGCCACCAGAAGTACGTATTACATCCGCAGATGTTGGTTTTTAATCATTGACGTTACGAATGATTTGCTTTATGATTTTAATCGAATGCTGCAATTAGATAGAAAGACATTATCCATGAGAGTATTTTTCATGAAATAGTTATGGATAGATGACTTTATGTGTAATTATTTGCCACATTGCAGTTTTACTAGAATTATATGATTACATTCAGTGAGTTTTTGGTTTATCTTCAGGGACATTTTTTTGTAATATAAATAATAGAATAATGAAAGAAAATTAAAAAAGGTCGTCAAAATTATTCAGTCGTGCCTTGTAGATATATAAAAATACTTTTCAAGCCTGCCATATATAATACCTCATAACCCGTGTATCATTATAATAAAATGAAAAATGGTATTGAAATTTCCTGTAACCTCAAATAAGTTGGTTCTTAAACCAAATTTCAATAGATTCATCTAATTATTCTCCGATACTTATCTCCCTTACCTAAAAGTTACCTTCGGAAAAAATCGTGTTAGTATTATCTAGATGACCATGAGAAGTGTCTCTTTATCTTGATTCAGAATATAAGTAGTATATTGGGTTTATTGAAGATGAAATTGCCTGTACTGCCTACGTATTTTCCTCAAGTTTTAAATATGAAAATAATTATGGTGTAAGTTACATTGGTCATTCTAAACCTACTGCTCCAGAACTCTGTTCCATGAGGACACAGACAATCAATGCTATTCTCTTTGCTCCTCTGTCCATACTTATGTTTGAAAATTTTGGTTCGAGCTTTACAAAATTCAAAGTAGAATCACAACTTTTTTTCGAAGTTTATTTAATATTAATAATCCAGCGGTAAATTTATTTGTAATCTATTGTCATGTTTTTTCAGATCGTTCCTTCAACTCTGAAAAGACAAACTCGTACAGAATCTGCTCGACCCAAATCTTTACCTAGCAGCAGACCAGAAGCAGGACGATCAGCTGAAGATCGTGCAGCTTATCGCCGAGTTCCTGGTGGAGCTGATGCTGACAAAAGGACAGATGTTGGTCCAGGCGCTGCTAATTTACAATTCGTAAGTATTTTCAAGATTTGGTTTTCATGGAAATGAGCTCATGAGTTTCTAATGAAAATAATTTTCTGTTGCAGAGAGGTGGTTTTGGACGTGGACGTGCTCCTTAAAATATTTTATAACGTTTTTCAAAAATGTTATTCATAAGAACGTTGAATTTTTAATAAAACATGCTACTTTCTTTAAACTTGTGGCTGTAATTTTATTCATTTTTTTGTCTTTCAAAATTTACTAGGAGGTTGGTTTTCATAATTTTTGTTCAGTAATTTTTTATAAGAGGATAAACACGTTTGAAAAAATGGTTACATGGAAATTGGATTACTGTACATCTGAAATATTTTACACGACAAGCAAGTACTCGACTTTGACTTGAAAGTTGAAACACTTGACGGCTTTTCCTTGAGAATTTGATTTGTTCAGGTCACTAACATATTGAAGTGTAACATGCTTTAACAATGATTATTTTATTATGAAATGAGACGTGAGGGTGGAGGAACTCAAATGTGAGTTTTCTTTTTCTTCATCAGGAACCTTGAAGCTAGAAGCTTGTGAAGTTATAATTTATGGAAGTGGCGACACTGATGTTGAAGAAAAGATTTTTATATTTTCTCTACCTTAGCTCTACCTATAGGCTATAGCTCATTTCTTCTTATTATTATTATTTTATCTGTGACTCGTAAGTTGATCATCTGTGCAGTTTTTGTGAATCTTTCTTCGTTGCCAACATGGCGCTTGAAATAGTCGAAGTTTCTTCTTTGCGTTCGCTGTTTTGAATTATATTTTTTAAATATTCCATCATATGTAAATGTTTCTCGAGAACGTAATTGAATCATTTATCATAACATTTATTTGCCTTTTCGAAGTTTTACATTCTGTTAAAGTCACCTCAGAGTAAGTCAAAGCTCTCACACCAAATAGCAAGTCGCGAATTGTTTTGTTTTGATTTTTTGTATGTGTTTTGAAAATGAAATGAATTGCGTTTTAATTTCAAATTACCGATGACCGATGTTCGAATTTTAGTTTTTCATGCACAATCGCTAAAATTTTGAAGAATTCGTTCGTTTTTAGTGACTCGAAGTGCTTTTTTGAGTATAACTGTATTCTAGAAATGTCCAGATTAGCTTATTCTTGTTTGTAGGTATGTTGTTTAAACTTGACTCCGGTTCACGTAGGTATAAATTTCTTACTCCTGCTTTGAGTAACTTACTGCAAGACATATTTATGTTCAAATCTAAGATTATAAATTACAATTTCCTTCAATATTTTCTCTTATCGCAAATGATTTGCTTGTGATTGACGTGATATTGGAATAGCCATGAATTGAAATAGTGTAGTATTTTTGCGCAGAAGACAGAGTGGCATTAGATCACTTTTGTCTTGAAGAATCTTGATTAAATTCTCTTTTAATGAGCTTTTAGGTCAACTCATGCCTGCTAGTTTCTTTCGTCTCCTCAAGCGTTACTCATAATTTTCTTAAGCATTATAAAATTACTGAAAATTTACTAGAACGCTTACGCTCTTTACCTTTATAATTAATTTGAAAATCCCTGAAAACCTTGTTATATTTTCGGTTTGAAATTCTCAACGACACCTGGTGATCGCATATATTTTCCTCAAGGGCAATGACGTTGCCAAAGTGAGATTAAGGGTGCTTTCGACATTTTACCCTATCAAATTTAGCCCTTCGTCAGAAAAAAGAACAATTTATTGGAGTGGATATCAAATTAGGGCTTGTGTTGGAAAGTTAGTCTTTTTTTATTGATATTGGAGGATTTCCTCTAGTTATAAGACGATATTAAAATTGAAGTTTAAACCGAGGAGGGAATAATGTCTCTACGTTCTATTAATAAGCACAAGTCTCAAGTATATTATTTGTGGAAATGAATTTTTTGTGACATCATCTTTGATTTGGGCCCTTTTTTATATGCCTCTTTAATTATCAAACGACGGAAGTTAATATAGGCTCTTTCGAACTTTGATAAATTTCCGTCTGCTATCCCATGTCTTTCTACTGTTTTTGATTTTTGACCTACTTGTTTACTTATGTAGGTACATTGTCCTAAGTATTCTTAGTATGAAGAAGGTCATTATAATTGATGAAGTATTTTTCTTGCAATAAAATTCAATGTTCAGAAAATTCAGTGAACTCGGTTTGGCATCAGCCAGTTTTCACTTGATCATGATTATTCGAGAGTTGATGTACTAAAAAATTATTTTCTATTCGCTAATATCCAAACTTGGCTGAGTTATTTTTCTGGAGTAAATCCATTGAAATAATTAATTATCATGACAACAATTCGTTACAAAATTCGCTTCCTATATTGAAAGTTTTTCATCTGATTAATTCACTGTTTTTAAGCTGCTCAATTAAGCATTTTAATCGATGTAATATATTTTATTCGTTTTTTGAGTAAACAAGGATGTTTCGTTACTTGTTAGTTATTTTCCGTCGACCTGAATTAACATCATATTTTTGAACAATATTGACAGCAATGCTAATGTACTTATTATATTCTCATCACGTTTATTCGCCCCATCTGTTACAGAATGCTGTAGAGAGAAATATGACATGCAATGAACCTCTTCAGTTGCCAGACACAAACATGTCTAAACCACCTCAATTTGATCTAGGTAAGCTTAACGAATGATATTTTGTTGTCTATAGCGAGAGTGCCTTAATTTTAATTGATTGAAAATTTTGTGTAATTTTTTTAAACTGTAAGTGCATTAGATGATCGTATCGTATATTCCAAGTAATTTTAGAAATTAGTCTTTCTAATTTTCCATATTTGGATTGTCGTCTCTAAAAATCATATCTTCTAGAAACTTTCAGAATTAAGAGGCTGTATGTGAAAAATGCTATAACATAAGAGTATATTTTTTTAGAAATGAAAAAAAAATTCGAATTTTGTTTTTAAAACAATGATTATTGATGAAATTATCTGGGTTTTTCTGAATGGGATTTAAAAAAGACGAAGCAAACGCCTTAACGAACACATCTATCGTCAAATCATATCAAATGAAAAAAAAATTTCTACCGTCAGTATGAACAACTGACGCATGAATCTATTCAAAACGTTAATCAATCTGTTTCTTTGTGTGCATTTTTTTTCAGGCTGTGAGCCAAAAAGTTCTCGAAGTAAGAAGTCTGATTCTGGGTGCGTGGAGGGAGTTGGAGCTGGCTCCCTTCATTCTCCCAAATTAACTCTCTCTTGTTCTCTTATATCTGTGATATTCAGCTCAAGTATGTTAGAAGAGCCTAATCCTCCGTCCTATCATACCTTACAGGTAATCATTGACGACTTATTTATTAAATTTTATTTCGTGTGAACGTTTATGGGAAAATCGTGTTTTTTTTTAAAAACTTGATTTTAATATATTTTTTTCAATTTGATCAATTTCAACCGTTGAAAAATGATGCAGTAAAATATATTCAATATTTGTTTCGCCGTGCGATGAGCATGAGGATCAATTAATAATTTAGATTTAGATAGTAACGAGAGAACTAAATATCTGCTATCAATCTCGCTAAATACTCCCCTTGCCAGAATAATGATTGTTGAAAACACTAATTTAAACTCTCGGATCGTATATTGTTTTTCACATTCCTTTCTGATTTAAATGATTTGTTTTTCATTTCTAATCATTGGCTTTCCCTTGTGCTTAATTCTTTTGTAGAGCTCGCTAGACTTTGACGGGGGTACTTCCATGGCCCGACACCTTACTATGGTGGTCGACTCTGGTGCTCAGGATATAAATAAGTTTCCTAGTTATATTTACAATCATAACGATAATTCTAAATCTACTGAGAAGTCTTCTTCGAAAAACGATCTTGACGTAAAATCCGAGATGCGGAGTCTAACTCCGAAAAAAAGAAAATACATTCCAGTTGACCTATCTGTGGTATCCAATCGCCACTTTTTTGATTTCATCAATGAATACAAACGGGCTTGGGGTATACCGTTACAATGTAAATTAGTCGGAGGCGGAGAAACCACTCTCAATTCAAATAGCTCTGGATCAGTACCCGGTTCTGCCAATAACAATTCTCCATCGTCGGGAGCGAGTGGCGCCGCCGCTAATAATAATACTAATAATAACAACAGCAGCAGCAGCAACAACTGGCCCGCCGGACACAACCCTCCATCGTCTGGAGTGGCGGGTAATGCATGGAGTGCTGGAGGCAATGGTACCAATTCTGGAGGTCGTCAACAAGTTGGCTCTAATAATTCTAATAATGCTAGTCATTCATCGAGTACGTCGCAAAATATTGGTGAGTAGGTCACTTTTGTTACGTCGATTTCTTGTTATCGTTTCACTCGGTTTGAATAATTATGAAATTAAGAAAATGTTTCAATTTCTGCGTACAATGATGCAAGTTTATCAATGATAGTTAATTACTTGTTTCTTTGCAAAATCCTGTTACAGTAAAAGGTGGAAACAATACTGGTAATCAAAACCAGCCTTCTGGACCAAGTCAACCGACCAGTACTGTCGCTACGTCATGGGCTCAAGCTGCTGGCAAAAATTTGCCACCTTCCTCGTCATCTTCAAACTCGTCCCCCGGAACAAATACTTCCACGTCGACCACTGCTAATGGCACAAATCCAGTGAACAACTTGAGTAGCCCAAATGGGAGCGGTAACGGTAGCATCGTAAACAGCGGCAGCAGCAACTCGAAACAGCAAATCGAAGACCTTAAGTTAATGCGTGATTCCTTATTCGCTACTGATGGTTGGGGTGGACAGCATGTGAACCAAGACAGCAGCTGGGAAGTTCCAGGTTCTCCAGAACCGGCGGCCGCAAAAGATGCAGCTGGTGCCGCTGCTTCGTCTATCCCATGGAAGCCGAATGTGAATAATGGTACTGATTTGTGGGAAGCAAATTTGCGAAATGGAGGTCAACCGCCGCCTCAATCTACTCAGAAAACGCCGTGGGGTCACACGCCCACCACGAACATCGGCGGCACTTGGGGTGAAGACGACGATGGCGAATCATCGAATGTCTGGACTGGTCCCTCGTCTTCTGTGCCTAATCCGGGAGTACAACAATGGGGTAATGCACCCAGCAATCCGACGCCTATGTGGGGTTCAAATAAAAAAGAAGAGTGGGGAAACTCCGGAAGTGGTTGGAACGATCCAAGAGAACTTCAACGTTCCGGAAATGGCATTGATCCTCGAAATAATCTTGTTGACTCCCCTCACATGCGAGCTGTCATTGACCACAGGTTGGTTCTTGTAAGATTTGGAATTATGAGTGTATAAAAAAAATTCTCGGGAGAAAAAATTGTGACTTCTTTTTCTGTAAGTTCAGCACTTACACGTCCTAAAGTCCTAACTTGGTGTATCAGAGTAAATCAAGTTGAAGAAAAAAATTAATTCTTTCTTGAACTTTTTCCATGAGGATTTATCTAATGTGGAAACGTAAGTTTAATTTTTCTTAAATTAATTGGTTGATTCTCAGCATTAATTTATTCTATCAACTTTTTTTTATATTCTGAACACTCAAATCGTAAGTTGAGCATATTTAATACTAATAGTGCCTATGATAAATTCTCTGATGATTTAAAAAAAATATTTTTTAACCTGCTTCGTGGTCAGATTTACTCGTAATTTATTTTGACAAGTAAACGTTTATAAATTATAATTTTATACTTTTTTACCGAAACAGAAATATTGGTGGCGATTCGATGATACGAAACGATCCTAGAGGCATCACTGGCCGAATTAATGGCTCAGCTTCGTCTGACCCGATGTGGGGTGGACCTCCGCCGCAGCAACCTCCAGGGCCCGGTCCCCATCACCATGTTACTCCTACTGGACCACCTCCTGGTCCACCAGCTCAAGCATCCAAATTGGTGCCACCAGGACCTGGAGGTAAATTTTTCAGCTGTTTCAACACAAATCTACTTATTCCGTAGTGTCTGTTCAACTAGAGAGTGCCTAACGTTTCAAACTATAATCATATTCTACAACAGTGCTAAGTATTAAATTATGGTGAAACTTCCGTTTTATTATTAATCATTCAGTACCCGACTTCGCTTGTAAGCTTGACTTTTTCCATTTTCATCTTGCCCTATGGGTATCTCATACTTTGAACAAACTGAAATGATCGAGCTATGGAATTGGCTCAGTATAATCTGTTGTTATTTTTAATTAACTTCTGTTCTTTTATATCAAAGTGTCTCATTGGAAAGAACTCAATTCTGTTGGTGGTGGAAATTTGGGAAGAAGCGCCATGCAATGTCCTCCCGGCTCATCTTTACCTCAAAGTCGGATGAATGCTTCTGGCATGAATAGCGCTGCTGGTGCGGCTGTGACTGGAATGAAACCAGATCAGTTATGGACTCTTCCAAATAGGTGGGTCTAGTTCCGTTTAATTGAAAAAAATTACGAACCTATTTTTATGCGTGAATTGTTATTAATTTTTATTCACTCACAGAAATGGAGCTTGGGGCGATAACGGCCCGCATGACATGAATACAGCTCCTTGGGCCACTGAGGACAAACTCCCGCCGTGGAACGAACCCGGATTGAATACTTGGAATTCAGCTCAGAAACCAAAGACTCCTATTACTCCTGGTAGTGGGTGGAATGAAAACGACGTTGATCCTTCTAACTGGGGGCATGTCTCAAAAGCGGTAAGTTCCATCATTTTTTTCCCCTCATGAATTGGCGTACATTCATAAATAATATCATGCTTGTATTTATATAGGGACCTAAGGCTTTAACAAAAGACTACGTATGGGGCAGTAAACAATTCAGAATTCTTTCGGACATGAATTTCAAGGTATTTTATCGTCGTTGCAAACTGAACAAAGATATTCGTACCGAGTGCCACGCATTTATTTTTATTCTCTCTAATTACAGAAAGATGATATTGAAAACGCATTACGTGCTAGTAGCATGAATTTAGAAGACGCATTAGAATACCTAAATGCGACGAGAGCTGGTTCCAACGTCGGTAATATGGATGGCTGGAGGAGACACGATATTGATGCTAGTCCTTTTGATCACTCCACGAATCAAGCATTTTCCTCGCATAGATTTAATCCTCAACAGCAACTGCCTTTCGCAGTACCTCCCGTTAGTATTCACCGTTACTCGTTCTTTGCGAAACATTTTACTTTAAATTAGTGGGTTACGGTTAAAGTTTTGAAATATTTTGTAGGGTGGAAATGGTGGTGGCGGTAATGGAGCGAATACGCCTAATATCTCAAACCTCAATCCAGCTATGGTACAAAAAATTCTTACTCATCAGCCACCTCCTCAACCGACTTCCATTCAATCCTTTAATCAAGTGAGCATTTTTTATCCGTGGTACTTTGACGTATCATATCTGATTTTTGCTCCTTGAACGCTCAAATTAGTGGAATTTATAGTTTTAAGTTGGGGATAGTGAGAAATATTTCTCGTACATTCTGTATTAAATTTTATAAACCAGTTTTTTCTTACCGATTTCTTTCTTATTTTATCATTTACAGACTTCACGGTCTTCTCAAAATCAGCCCTCTGCGCATCAGCTACGTATGCTCGTGCAGCAAATTCAAATGGCTGTTTCTGCTGGGTATCTTAATCACCAGGTATATATTTTGTTTTTCATGGTAATAGAAATTCTGCTCTTCATCCGTTTCAAAATTTTTTTATTTTTGGCCAATTACAGATATTGAATCAGCCTTTAGCCCCGGCAACTCTCATACTATTGAATAATCTTTTGCAAAAAATCAAGAACCTGCAACAATTACAACAACAGGCCTCCCAGCAGCCCATGTACCCTGGTGGACAACCGAACAAAAGCGGTGCATATATGACCTTGACGGTCAAACAGCAGCAATGCAAACAGTCAATACAGTCTCTACAGGTACTGCCTTTCATTTTTTGAATTTATTTATCATTTGCAAACTTATCGATTAAAAATTGAGATTTTTTTCTCTTTCGTCTCTGAAATGAGCATACTTCGCTGAGAAATTCATCAGCGACCTTTTTGAACAATTTATTGCATTTTGCGATATTATAGTTGTCTCTATTTTGTAGTGATACACTCATATTGTAGTGAAAATTTACATTTGGCAAAAAGTAATGTTCCATGTTAGTACAGATATTGAGCTAGAACATACTGTCTACTCGTATATGTAGTTATTCTATAATACTATTTCATTCTTCATCTATAATATTGAATTTTTGGTCGAGACCGCTGTAAATAATTCAAATAGCGCTCTCTATAAAATGAATATTTGTTGATATGCGAGTACATTTTACCCAAATGTCGTTTGTTCGCGCAGAGTCAGATAATTGCTGTTCAGTCTGTGTACATGAAGCAGCAGCAACAACAACCACAGCAACCTTCACAGCATTTGGGAGGTCCTGTCCAACAACAAAGTGTCAATGTGAACGATTTGTTCAAGCAACAAGACCCCGTATCTATGTTACAAGGCCAATTTAATGATCTCGTGTTGAAAGATCCTCAAATGGTATGCATGTGCACTATTTAAGAACAGCTGATGATACTAATTTGAGTCCGATTTCACTATATCATATGGACCTAAAAATTTAATCATCTTGAGTGAATCGTTTTTATTAATTTTATTTCACATCGAGTATTCTTTTGCAAAAAGGCGATAAGTTACAAACCAATTTTCAAAAAGTTTCCGAAACCAAAAAAGATATAATAGATGAAAATTTTCTTGCTCTTCAATGAAACGTGTAAAACTGGGACTTGACCACTTTTTGAGAAAGACTATTCAATTTTAAACGAAAAAGTAATGCAGAGGTATTCTACTAAAATGTTGAATGTGTCTATCAAATTGAAATATTGACAGTGAAATATTTCGAAAGTATAAGACCATAATAAAAAAAATTAGACACTACTATTATCTGAACCCATCATTTTTTTTTTTTACAACTTCATAATATAATCTTTAATATTGATGATTGTGTCAGGTTTTAATTATATTATCGAAATTATAGTGCCATGAATGTGAAGTCAAAATGCTTGTTTACATTTTATTTTTAGGAATTAATTACATTATATATTTTTTACTTGACGTTGGATTCTTTTTTTTCTGTAACAGTTAGTAAATCCCGGTTTGCAAAATCAGTCGAAACTTAATCAATGGAAGCTGCCAGCTTCGATGGACAAAGACGATATTGGCTGTAACGAATTCAGTCGCGCACCGGGTACAACCTCGAAACCGGCTCCTGGATCTCCTAATTTGAATCCTCTTTTAGTACAAACTGATAGGTAAGAATTCTATTTCATTTTTTTTTTTTTTTTTTTTTTTTTTGAGAAGTGTAGTTCTAATGTTTCACGTTAATTCTTCTGGTTTGTTGTATCAGCACATGGTCCAATGTTTCTAATCGTGATGGTGGATGGCCTGAGTCAGTCAATGAACTGTCTGACAGCAAAGATTGGAGCTCGCCAGCTTCGACTGCCAATTTTACCGATTTGGTTCCAGAATTTGAACCAGGCAAACCATGGAAAGTAAGTTGACCATTTGCGATTTGTGATTGTAACAGTGTTTTTAGATGCGTTATTATTGTTATTGATTTTTTTCTTACTCTCATTCCTCAGGGGAGTCAAATGAAAAGTGTCGAAGACGATCCTAACATTACTCCCGGATCAGTTGTTCGAAGTCCTTTGCTGGCCTTATCGACCATGAAGGATTCGGATATTTTCAATAGTCCGTCGAACACTACAACCGTAAGTGTGTCAATTTTTTACAAACAATTTTTTTAAAGGTTTTATTCGCTTTAAAGGGTATTAAAAGTTCTACTCAAAATTTTGAAACTTTTAGACTGCTGGACCAACATTATACTTGTGAATAATAACCTAGTACGATGACTGTGTGTTAGATGGCGCTAGTTGTAAAAGCGTATTATAAAAATACGGCGTAGATTGTTGAAAATGAAAATTTCTTGTAGTTTCTTCTTTATTTGACCTTCATTTATGTTAAATCCGTATTCTGACTTTTCGATTTTTGATCTAATTTTCCCAGCAAATGTTGAAAATTTCTCTATTTTGTTTCAGAGTTTCGAAAATAACGAGTCGAATGGTGTTTACAATTTGAGTAAAGGTAATAATGCTAACTCTGGAGCTTCAAAGCCTGGATGGGGAGATGTTAGCGCTCAGCCTGGAGCTGTGACCGACTTATGGGGTGTACCCAAATCTCGTGGCCCTCCCCCGGGATTGACCGCCAGTAAAAGTTCGAGTCAGTTAGTGAATAATCCAGCGTCGAGTAGCAATGGATGGGCATCTCTAGGGTCGCCACGCTGGTCGATGGATAACTCTCAAAGCCCGTGGATGGGTTCGTCTTGGTTATTGCTGCGAAATCTTACGCCGCAGGTAAAGTGATTGTAAATATGCCTCTTATTGATTAATCTACACGTCCAAGCAGTAGGATTTATTTCAATTTCTCGTCGTAGATCGATGGTTCAACTTTGAAGACGCTTTGTATGCAGCATGGTCCTCTCAATAATTTTCACTTATTCTTGAATCATGGAATTGCTCTCGCCAAGTACAGTTCTCGAGATGAAGCGAGCAAGGTAAGTTTCTATTGTATTTAACATAGGTCTGACTTGGAAAGGAATAGGGGTGGGCCGAAATAACTCTTTCAAGGCTGTATGTAGTTATTACCCTTCTTCGCAAAAAAATCGAAACGAAGTGAAAGTGATAGCTCTTTCAGGGCTGTATATAGATAAAACCCTTATTGTTATCCTTCTCGTCAAAAAGTCAAAACACAATGGAAGTGATAGCATTTAATGGTGAATGAGAAATGAAAGTGGTCCTGAAACAGAACTTCGAGAACATAGATAGATATGAAATTTGACTTCAACTACTAAAGGGTACTCTCCATTGATATTCTTGAAACTGATTATATCGTATTCGTAATTCGTATTGCGCAGGCGCAAGGCGCGTTAAACAATTGCGTGTTGGGCAACACGACCATATTCGCAGAATCACCCGCCGAAAATGAGGTACACACGTTGCTGCAGCAGCTCAATCAGCAGAGCTCGTCGAGCAATAATAATTGGTCCCGCAGCGGTGGCGGTGGCGGCGGCGGCGGTAATAATCCGAGTAAACCCATGCAAAATTCGGCCAGCGCCGGCTCCCTACAAACGACGTCCGACACATGGAGCTCCACCTCCAGCACCAGCCAACTGTGGCCGTCGGCGTTATGGGGCGCTCCTCAGTCAAGCTTAGAAACTCCAGATCCTCATCGAGGTACACCTTCCTCTCTTAACTCGTTCCTACCGGGTGATCTGCTAGGTGGCGAATCAATGTAAAATGGAGTAAACCCAGTGCAGTATCGGTGTCACGGTGTGGTGACCGAAAGTATGAAACAAAAGTGAAAAATAAAACCGTTTTTAATAACGCCAGCCGAACATCACGTTGTATGATCAAAAGCATTATACGTTCGTGAGAGGACGAGAACGCATCATTGTCGAATGCCCGCTGCCATAACTCGCAATTACTAGTACGTCGTCTTGTTTTATTATTATTAATTTTTCTTCTGTTTTTGTTTGTTTAATGAGTAATTCGCATACGTATCGATTTTTCCCTTCTTTTGAAAAGTTCGAGTACACGTTATAAACTAACTAGGTATATTATTTTTATTGATTAATTTTTAAAAACGCGAAGAAGAAAAATATTTCTAACTTCGTATTCTTAAAGTACCTACATTGATCTTCAATAGTATTTGATAGATGTCTCTTTTTCTCTCTTTCTTTAGTTTTACCAATGGTTTTCTGTTCTTTTTTTTTTTATAGGTTTTTAAGAACAAACTGTACCAATACCATTTAATTTTAATTTAAAAACAAAAAAAAACAAAAAAAAAACAAAAAAAAAAACTGAAGAAGCGTTAGCTGTTGTGTAGTCTATTTGCATCGATACTTTCCTGAAGTACGTTTTTGTTGTGGTTACCTACCTCATATATTCGCAATTTTTCCTTATCTGTTTCTTCTCGCACACCCTGTTTCTTGTTTTCTTTCTATCTCGTCGTTCGACGTCGTGCGACCGAGGAAAAAAAAATTTGCATAAAATCGTTTCATTCGGCTGGAAAACTTATTGGAATGGAAAAGCTTACAAATCGTGTTACTGCGAACGTGTACCCAGTCACAAAAGTCAATTCTTAACCGAACTCCGTATTCGAACGTCCGTAGGTGCTCGATTTGTAGCGTTATTACTTCTAACTTTCCTTTATTCTTACTCGATTGAATTATAGCCAAGCTGTAACCCATTATTATAATTTACTTAATCGTTTTATTTTACACGTTTGCGGTTTTGCGCTACGAAAATTTTATTCTAGTTAAATTCGAGTAATTAAGTTTTAATCTAGCCAGTCTTATATGCGTATACTGTCCTAGTGTACTAAACCCAAATTCTTCCCACAAGCTGCTCGTTTCTCTAAATTTTTCTCAGGCGTTTTCTCGAGCCCCTAATTTGGTTACATATTCATTAATTTAGCTGGAAACAACAGAGTTCGTATTTTGTACTGAACACATTCTGAAAAGGGTAATTTTTTATTCCTATTTCGTATGGTCAAGTAATTTTTCTGTTCATCATTTGTGTGGTCTAAATGTTATTCTTAAGCTTATTATTATTATTATTATTGCTATTATTACAAATTTAGATTATATTTTTGAACCACTAGATTTTTCTCCGCTACTAATAATCGTTGGCAAGTCCTCAGGCTAGCAACTTTAACTATGGATGCTTATGGACGAGCAATCATCCGCTGAAGTGTTGTAAAATTTCATTTCTTACCCCTACTGATGATGATTTTATTGCGCACAGCGATTCTTTGGTGGTCTCATATGTTTCTGAAAATAACTCGTAGGTGGTGAAGGTAGAGGAAAGACGTAAAATTTTTAATGCGTTTTCCATTCATAAGCATCCGTAGTCGAAGGTTGATACCATCGTCTCTTTTCTCCGGTTTTGTTGGGCGAAATTTTGAAGGTTTTTCATCTGTCGAAGTTGGTGCGCGTTTTCTTCCTTATCTTTTCTTTCTTTCCTTCTTTCTTTTTTTTTTCATCTCTTCAGATCGTTCTTAGCTTGTGTCTGTTGGAAAATGGGAAAAGAAACTCACATACCGGTGTAGTTTTTATTTATTCATTTTTTTTTTCTTTTGTGTGTGTGTGACAAGAGCTTTATTAATTAAAATTTTTAATAAATGGTTATTTGTATATCGTTAACAATATTTATGTGATTGAAAAGTTTAAGATAGTGATTATTTTTTAATTACGGGAATATTGTTTCTGATTTACCTAGTCTGTTAATTTGTTTTTAATTTGGCCTTACTATTTATTCCCTTTTCTCTTTTTCCCTTTCTCTCTTTTTTTCTTTCTTTTTTTCTTTTTTATCATTTTTTTTGAACCTTCAATTGCACTGTTAATTACCTTGATTTGATACCTTTATATTTCATTGTTTCTTCATATCATTACACTGTTGGGAAAAAAAAAATTGAAAAAAGCATTTGTATTATTACAATTTTATGTTTAGTTAATTATAATTATTTATGTAAGATATGCGATGAGATTATACGGATAATTATTTAAGTAATTTAGTTCATTATAATTATAACGTTTTTTCCATAGTCGGTGCCAGTTTTTTTTTTCTGATTTTCCGTTTACCCCTTTTTCAATTAGTCGATTTGGAGCTATCAATAATTCGTGTGATCGTAATCAATATTTTTGTGATCTTTGCAAAGTTAATTAAATTTTTTTTTTTTGCTGAAAACAATGAAATGATTAATTCTTCTTATAAATGAAATTTTTTACTTTTTTAATTTTAGATTCCCTTTGTTTGAAAGACTAGCTTCTTATGTCAGTTTAGAAATTGAAATTAGTATAGTTTAATTAAGTAATTTTGTTGTTATTTTTGAGAGAAATTCAATTGGCACCGATTGTTACCTTTTAGAATGTGTACGGTGGTTATGACATGTTGGTTCCACCGGTGTTGGTCACTCTTGTCGTCTCACTGACGAATTACAACTCTACTGTATTTTATAAAACTAAAAAATACGTAAAACCTAAATATTTAAGCGAAAAATTTGTTTCTCGCGGTCTTTGAAAGTGTTCTATCTTTCGTTTCACATAAGAATGCCTATCGCCCGACACCCACTGTAATTTCTGTACGATATGTCGATTAATTGTGCGCTTAGTTGATTTTAAGTTCGTACGTTTGATGTTCATGGTTTAGGATAGAGGACTATCGTCACGCACGATTGGTAGAGTAAAGAAAAGTGTCAACAGTTACCTCGTTTTGAAATATTTTCGTTCTCCTCGTTTCTCGACGACGCAGCAAGTTACAAATCCTACTTTCGTTTTTATGTCGATTTCTTTTTCCCTCTTGGGTGTCTACCGGGTGCTGATGTTTGACAATTAGCACTGAGAGTCATGATTTTTGGCAGAAAAAAAAAAATTAGTTATTTATGTGATTGCCTATTCAAAGGCGATTAGAAAATGCTCAAGTGGCAACATCGAAATTTAGGTAACACACCCCCTTTCGCCATCAAAATGAAGTTTTAAAAAAAAGTGTCGATTTTCATGTCTCGTTTGTGGTTGACACCTCTTGACACTCTGCCCTTTTTCCTTGTAGATAATCACTGATCTCGCTGTTTTTCACATTTTCCTCTGTTTTATAACCTTAATTCGTGTATCTTCCTTTTCTCATCCGTCTCTCTGTTTATTAACAAAATTTGTATTATTTAAGGTAGTACTCGAACTTTGGTAACAAATTTATCGATTTTGGCCTTCTTTTTTTTTTCTATCGCCGTAGTCTGGGTCGAACGAGAGAAACGTGAACAATGTTTTTTCACAATCCTTCAGATCGTTTTTTCTTAATTTTCTCCATATTTTACGTATTCTTGGGAAATCGTTTATCTTATGTAAGAATATTCGAACTTATTGGAAAGTTGTTGAAAACTAGATGGTACTGGCGCAAATTGCGCCCTAAAATCTATGTACTTTTTCCATTTCGTCTCATCTTTGATTCCTGAATGTGATAGGCTGGAGGATATGTATTACTTATTCCTTTTCAGTTTTGAACAGACTGCCCACTTTTTTTCCTGATTATCAATGCTCGCCTCTTGAAATCTTGAACTTTGTTCTGCCCTAGTCTAATGTTGAGCCACTTGTTACCAAAATCGTCTTGATCGACCCCTGATGCGTTCACGAAAAACGGCTATAAATTTTTTTTGCTCAAATATGAAGAATTCCATTTTTGTGTGTATGTGTTATATTGTTGAAATGAAACTTCGAATAGAAGTGTCCATTTTTCGCTATCCTCCTTTTATTTCCACGAAGGCGCGTTGTTTTCTTCCCTGCGGTCAGAACGAAGTCGTAATATATTTATTTATTTTCGTGTTTGAGAGACTTGTGTTTCTTTAAAAGATTATTTTTTCCCCCGTGAAAATGTTCACGTATATTTGTGTCGATGATTTACGCTTCCATCTACATACTTTCAGCTACAAATATAACCGAGAATGTCACATTTTCTCATGTTCTATTTTTAGGTTTAAATGTACAAATTTGTATGGGTTTTAAGTTTTTATCGTACCTATGTAATTTGTATTTTTACTGAAGAAAAACGTTCAAATTATTTTTCATTTTTTAGAAAAGGTAGTAATATCGTGTAACGCGTGTTAAGGGTTGCCACTCACTAATAAATTCAGAATACGCCGAATTTTATCTAACAGTATTCGTAATAATCGTAATTATTTGATAATTTTGCGACGAGTGTTGCCGGAGCATTTTCTTCTTCGGTCGAGCTTATTTTGGATTTGGTTGAAAGATTGGTCGGTATTTTTGCTATGATTATTGTTACCACTGTCATCGAATTTCTGTAGCAATTTGAAAACAACTTTCAATGGGGAGAGAAAAATTGAACATTACGTGTGTTGTAAAATTTTTAACGAAGCTCGTCGCGTTATTATACTCTTTTAATTTAATTCAAAGGTTAACGCTGTGATTTTCTTATTTTTATCGATTAGATTTATGTTTTTTTCTTAATTTCAATTCCTTTTTTTTTTTCAAACTTCACAGCACAAGCACCTCTGCAAATTTCTGAGTTGAAATTTTATTCGTTGCAATATATATTTTTTAATTTTTTTTGGAAGTCTGATTGATTAACTTTCAAATTTACCACATTGAAGACGATTCCTCAGTAAATTTATGTTAAAATTTATTTCATAAGATAAAATTTAGTGTTATTCTTTTTAGCTTAAAGCGCCCCGAGTCAATAAATCTCCCGCTGGTTTCCTTATTGTTACGCATAATTATTATTAAGAAAAAAATGTGATGGTTTATAATTTTAGTATATTAAGGCTAATAAGTAGTTACGATTGTTATAAATATTGTATCATAACCAAGCAGGTACACGTCCAATACATATCAGTTCGTCAAAAACACACCAAGTTTCGAGAGAGACAAAAACAAAACTGGCTTTTCCCTTGCTCATACATGTATTGCTACCTTTTCCTTATTTATGAGAAAATTGCTACAATACTTTTGATGCACGAAAATCTTGATTGTGATGTAAAGATATATTTATTGGTCTTCCTCCATAGTCTTTTGAGAAAAGAAAAGAAAATTGCATTATGAAAATTATCTTTTTTTAAGTTCGTAGTATTTTTATCGCCTAAATTTTAATTAGCTGAATTATGTGTTCTCTGTCAATGATTTAATATTCGTCTAATTTTTGTTTCTTTTCTTTTCTTTTTTTTTTTTTCTTTCCATTCATTCATTTTTTTCTCTCTTTTCCTTTCATTTTCAGAATGAATAATATATTTGTGCCTTATATTATAACCGTTTCAAAAGGAAAAAAAAGTATGTACAAAGTTGATTTCGAAGTATTAAACAAGAGCTCTGTTGTCAATAATATTTTATATTCAATTGTATCTTCCTCACCGCAATCAGCGGACCAAAAATTGTGGCAAAAGATTTCTCGTTCTGGTCAAAAGACAATCTGCTTTTGATAAGTTATTTGCGGTTCAAAATTACTCAGTTCTCGTGTGTGTGTGTATGTGTTGTATTTTGCCGGTACATTGCGTTTTGCTCTATATCCTTAAGAAGCGTTCGTAACATACCCTGCCCCCTTCTCCGTGTAGCATTCTTAAATTTAAGTTCCTGTGTACTGTATTCATATTATTTGCTCTCGTAAGAGTCGTGAAGGTAATACAGTGAAAACCGTTTATAGCAATGATTATTGTAAAATATCTCTTATATAAGTGTTGCAACAAGCTAAATCTCTATTACCTCAACATATTTTACAAAAGTCGACCGTTCAAACATGAAAAAAATGTATCTATTGAATGAAAAATTTCATTATGTTCAACAATTCGTTGGTAATTCTTTTATCCAGTTTTCGTATTTAACGAACTGTGGGTTGCGATAGTATCTGGTCCTTCAATTTTGTTATAGAAAGTTTTCACTGTATTTTTAAACGGGTGTTAGTACAACGGACCAATGCTGTCTGTATAACAGTAATATAAAAATGAATGAAAAAAAAAAAAAGTAGCACAACCCAAAATATTAATTTAAATGAATTCCAGCCAATACTCGTGTACGGATCAAATTAATTCGTATGTGATATTATTTTTACTAATGAAATTTGGGGAAAAAATTATTGCGATTCTGTGGAATCTCTATGGTAGTAATGTAAATTGTGATAATTGTTATTTTGTCTTAACGGAATGAAAAAAAAATAAAAATAAATAGATAAAAATACTTTTTTGTCGTTAGTAAAAAGAAAGACCAAAGATAGCGTATTCCAAAGACTGCCCGAATCAAAAGTGATCGTTTTTTGTTACATTAATGATTTAAAAAAAAATGAAAAATCAAATAAAAAAATTATAATCACATAACAGCTTACTTTTGTTTATAGTCAAAACTTGGCGTGTAATTGCAACAACGAATAATATTTGAAAATAATACAGAATTACCAATTGTCAGTTGTGGCAACCCTGAGTGGAACTAATAAAAAAGTCTTTTGTTCTCTCCTATTTTGTTACCTTCTAAGTCCAAAATAAGTTAACGTACGGTGTGTAATATATTTGTATGTATTTTTAAGTTTGTCCTCTCCTCATAAATGAAAAAATTGGTATTTTTCTTCTACAATTTTTCGCCCTTAATTTTTAAGAAACATTAATTCAACCAGTAGTTGTAAGTGTTTTCTTTTGAGGGAACAATGGTGTATTGGCTCTTCAATATTTTTTTGTAATTCATAATAATATTCGGATTGTATTTATTTTGCCTGTGAATATGAAAAGATCATAATCACGCTTGTGATATTTGTAAGTCATTTCCGTATTTGGCAATCATCACTGATGCTTCGTATTTTATGCCCTATCCTGCATGTGTTGCACTTTTATTTGGAAAATTTCATACCAGCTTCTGAAGAATCGCAGTGGATTTACACCGAAGCTGACAGCATTGTTGCGACCAACTTGTAGGTTGGTAAATGTCGGTTACATTGAAATGGGTTTAGTTATGCTGTGAACTGGTTGAGCTGATAGCAATGTTACTCGCTTACCAGTTTGATTGGGATAGCGATTAATAATATTTGAGCGACTAAAATTGAATGTTAACAAATTAGCCAACTTTGCTTACAGCATTGTTGAAATCTTGGTGTAAATCTACTATCATCAAAATAAATCTTCTTATTTGCCAAATACGCAGAACTTTGTGATGAAAATTACGTTTTAAAGTTTCGTCTACTGAATGTTTCATTTTTGGAAAAGAAAAAAGTATTGAAAATATTTAAAATGCATTTTTTTTTGTATTTGTTCCTCCTTCCTCCATGCCTTGGGTTATATTTTTTGGTCTGTGAACCATTATTTAGTCAGTGTTGCATTTTCCCTCTTTTTTTGCCTTTTATTATTTTTTTTTTTGTCAGTTATAAAAGAAAATGTCACGTTTTCTTATTTAATATGTTGTACATAATTGAACTAAGAAATATATTCGTTACAATAGTAATGAATTAAAAATGAGGAAAAAAAAAATCAAGAATTTATTGGAAACAACCTATTTTCTATGTGCTTGACTGAGTCTTACTTTCCTACAATTTCTGAACTGCCTGTTCAATTTATACTCTAATCTAGTGAACGTTTGTAAACTTAATTTAATTACCGTGGGCAAAATATTATTATAACAAAATCTATGGTGGTCCATTTTTGAAAATTAACGTAACATTTGTGCCATGATTTTTGTATTCACATATTACTTGTTCCTTTCACGTGCAGAAGAAAAAAAACATACTGACGTCAAATTCTTCCTTAATTACCTGTCGTACGGTTGAATTAATTAGTTTCTAAGATTAAAAAATTATTGTGATGTTTTTTGTTAATTATTTTTAATTAAATTTGAAGAAAAAAAAGTTGAAAATATCCCAAAAAAAGAAAAAAATGTTTAAAAAAGTTGCAAAAAAAGTATTAGCTATTACGTGGTGATGGTGTGTTTTTTTTTTATTCGTATTTTTGTGTTAGTAGGCAGTATTCAACGTATCCTTATTTTTTAAGTACCTAAATAAGCGAATTATTCTATTTAATAAGTTAGCTTCTTTCCCAATTTTTTTCTCTCTTTCAAGATCAGTTACTTTTTTGTTTGTTTGAAGAAGACAATATTCAAATTGGAAAAAAAGTCTTCTGGGAAATTTTAAGTTCTTTTTAATGCGTTTTATTCCTCCTAGTAATTATTTGATAAGTATTTAATTGTAATTCACTTAAGATGTTTAGAATACATGTAATTCGTAGTAATAGTTTTTTTTTTGAGCGTTTTTATCTAAGTCTCATGATCTGTGTTTTACTTTTGTTTAAAAAATGACAAAATGTTAACAACTAGTTTTAACAAATCTGTGCAATATAGATATGTATTCTGCGCAGCATTTCATTAATATTATATCTTATTACGAATAGATAAAGGTTGTATTTAAAATTCAGTTTGTGTTTTTTCTTTATTCTCGATAATATTACATTCCGTGTTGAAATTGAATGAGAAATTAAAAATTGTACGGTATTAATAAATCAAAAATTAAAAAAGTAAGTTTCATGAAAAATGAGTATCGATGCTGGCTTACAACTGAAATTTGATTTTGTCGCTTGCTTTTTCTTTTTCATGTGTGAATAAATAAAAGTATAGGAGGTTCAAGCATATCGTCGTTAGTCGGTAAAGTGCCTGCTATGTGACACTTTTATTGACAATCACTTTTTTGCAACTCTGGAGTCTGGATCCTTTTTCCCCCGCCGGGTTGATTGGGCTTCCCCCTTCCCCCCCCATAAAAATGCCCCGGGAAGATACCGGCTGGCTTCTAATCTGCTATGCTATGTGCAAGTGGTCGGAAGTATCTGCTTTTAGTGCAAGACAAAAACCGACAAAATGTAGTTCCATCAATCATCACTGGAAAATTAAAAATTCATGAAATTTTCACAAAATCGAAATACGTTTTACATGTATCAGTTTCTTCGAAAAAACAGTTTTGAGTTTTGATGAAAACCTGAAAAAAGACCAGGAATTTCAAAAAGTTTAATAACTGCTATGTGCTATTTAGTATTTTCATTAAAGAAAATGACGCAAAACTAGTGCATCAGTTGCCGTAAACCCTGTTGAAAAGCATGCAGTTTACTGCGCATGCGCTACGCATGAAACGAGAAGGAAAGACAAGGACAACTTTTATGCCTCGCAATCTTCTCGCAAGGTCTTCTTTCTCGTTCTTTCTTCTTTTTCGTCTCCCTCTCCTTTCGTTTACACACGGTGAATGCTTCAGTTCAGTTCGCTGTTTCATATCTATCCGTGTTTTTTTGGTTCAGAGCTTCAGACCAATCTTGGCAGTGGATTGTGGAAAATGAAATCTACAATGCAAATTATTTGAAAATGGTTTTTTGAATTTTTCACGGTGAAATTAAATTAATTTCAATTATAATTTCCTTGTTACATAAACCGTATTTAATATGTTCGTTGCCAAAAGGCGTAATCGTATCTTTATGAATCATTTTCGTGTTTCATTTAATTTCTTCGATGCATTTCTTGAGGCTCATCACATGAATATTCCTGCGCTTGAAATTATCTTGAAAATATGAATTATCGTTTGTAAATACTTTTATACGGATGCTCTAGATGGGTCCACTAAGAAATTTGGATGTTCGGTGGGTTTGGCGGTATCGCCTCTTCTATATTGCTGGTATTGCTATAATGAGTTTACAAATATTTCTCGCTGTGATATTTTTTACTCTGTCCGAAGATGTCGAAAAAAACTCTAGCCTGTCGTATATTTCACTCAATGAAGAGGTAAATCTAACAAACTTATTTTGTTTACTTTTACTTGTACCTTTGTAAATATCAGTGCCCATCTGCTTTATTTCAGCCTATGAAATACAATTTTATCGACAATACGTTAGAAAAGGAACGTAAACTGCCACTTTCGGGTAAACAGTCGAATACTCTTTCCAGAACCAACGGTCAATCGTCGAAACTGAACGCAAAGACAGTAGCTTCTGTCGAGGACCTTCTAACTCCCCAGATATCGGCTGTTTGCAATATTAGTAAAAGAGAATCGATATCAGCCATTAATCGGGCAAAAACTTCATTTTGTAAACAACTTATTTTGAATACTACGTGTCTGATACGAAATAATCAACTATATCCAGTCAGTTTGCCTCATTCCTGTCCTGTTAATGGTAAATTTGATTCATTTTATAATGTGTTTCATCGATAATTAAAACTTTCATATTTCTCATATTTTTCACATTCATAGGTTTGACTCGTGGAAAATATCTCGGCTGTTTTCGGGATGAAAGTAGCAAAAGACTTCTTAATGGAGCTTATTATAATTCAAGCATTGCCAATTCGCATAAACATTGTCTACATAAATGTCTACAAGCTGGGTTTTCGTACGCTGGTGTGCAATTTGGGTAAGTTATGAGATGATATTAAGGTTTATAGATTAACCCCTGCTTTGTAGTCTTATCTCTGATCCAACAATTTTTTTAAATGGTTTTTTTCAGTGAAGAATGTTTCTGCGGTAACGAAGAACCACTAGCAGGCTCTCGGCTCCCTGAATCTTCATGTGACCATAAATGTCCTGCGAATAAAAGTCAGCCTTGTGGAAGTTATTTTGCCATAAATATATTAGAAACTGGTGTTGCTAGTAAGTACTTTGAAATTAGTGATTTACATATATGGTGTGGAAATAAATTTTACTTTTACTTAAATTGTCAAAGTAAAAATTCCATATTTAATGCAATTCTTTATTCCTCATTGTTGCAGAATTTGTTCCGCAAACAGCTAACGATGCAAACAGTATTTCAAATCCACCCGTTAGAATTGTATTCTTGCTCACATTAAACGGTCGTGATATCCGCCAGGTCTATCGCCTGATCAAAACTCTATTCCATCGAGATCATTTTTTCTTTATCCACGTTGATGCTGTGAGTCATTAAACCAACGTGTACCTACTTATAATTACATTTTTATCTCTGTAAATCCTGTAAATATTAACTGTTCCATCATTTCAGAGACAAGATTATCTTTTTCGTGAATTACGTCCTCTAGAATTGAAACTGAGTAATGTAAGATTATCGCTGAGACGTCACAGCACTATTTGGGGAGGCGCGTCGTTGCTCACTATGTTACTCGAATGTATGTCAGAACTGATTCAGTCTTCGTGGGATTGGGATTTTGTGATCAATTTGAGCGAATCGGATTTTCCCATCAAGTAAGATTGGTAATAATGTCAACAGATTTTACGCAGGAGCAACATAATGTTTAGAATATTTTAGGACTAATCAAGAATTGGTGGCATTTCTGTCGTCGAATCGGAACCGTAACTTTGTCAAATCGCATGGGCGCGACGTGCATCATTTTATTCATAAACAGGGACTGGACAAGACTTTTGTCGAATGCGACGAACATATGTGGCGTATTGGAAATAAAATGTTGCCAACTGGCATCGTAATCGACGGTGGCAGCGACTGGATCGCTTTATCTCGACCGTTCATCAATTACGTCGTTACCGCTCAAAATGATGAACTGTTGGATGGCCTTAGAACTGTTTTCAAATATACTTTACTCCCTGCTGAAGTGAGTAAATGAAAAATTTCATCGATTCCTAGTCTAATGAAGCCGTAGCCTGAGCAAAGTCCCAAGGGAGTACATGCCATTTTAGGAGAAGTGAGAAATAGTGTAGATTTGCTTTATTTTCATTGATATAAGGGGGCTATGGGGAAAAAGTATCAAGATATTGCAGACTTTGATTTTCCTTTACTCGTATTTTTTTAAACTACTTTCTTAGCCAAAAGATTGACTGAGCTACTCATTTTTTTGTTGGGCTCAGTTTTTTTTTTCTGAACCTCAATATCGTTTTGTTTCAGAGTTTCTTCCACACGGTTCTCCGCAATTCCATATTTTGCGATTCATACATAGATAATAATTTACATGTAACAAACTGGAAGCGTCATTTAGGTTGCAAATGTCAGTATAAACATGTTGTAGACTGGTGCGGATGTAGTCCGAATGTTTTTACTATGGAAGACTGGTCGAGGATTCAAGTGAGCTTCTTTTAATTTTTACTTTTTCATTTTCTATGATTAGTTGTATGAATTTTTAGATAAATTCTTCCATTATTTTCAGTCTACCTCGAATAAGTCTTTATTCTTCGCCCGAAAATTTGATCCCACGGTGAGTCAGCAGGTGATAAATCAAGTTCAAGAATGGTTGTACGGTTATTATTCAGACGGTAGGCTCTAATTTTATGTTCTTATTTAAAAATGTTATAATTTTCTAGAAATTACGTGCTATAATTTGACTTGTTTCAGACTACAAAAGTGAACGTAAATATTGGCATAACGTTTACCATCATTTGGATCGTAGTCCTGTCGTCGATGATGCCATTTACGTTGTTAGTTCTAGTCTTTCAAGGCAAACGCTCAGTTCTTCAGAAAATTTTGATCTCAAATGTTTAAATTTAGGATTTAGAAAATTATTACAAGTTCATTCGTTTCATGAAAACGATGTTCAAAAGGTATAGTACCCAAATTATGATCTTGAATGAAGTGTCTTGGGCGATATACTCCCATGGTTGACAGAACCTTTTTATTATTTATTTTGAAAAGATGCCAAAAAAATTGTTTTCCCAAGTTTTTTTCCAGTTATTTCAGTTTTATCTAATATCAACTTATTTTAAAATGAAATAATTTCGATTTAGGCTCCCAAAACTTTAATTTCTCGACTGAACAACAAAAAACATTTGTTTTAAATGATGAACATACATACTTTGATGAGTTTAAGTCAGTTTAAGAAACAACTAACGTCCAATTTCTGGTTATGTGAGGGACAGCTGTATCTTGTCAACTGATTAGAGATGCTGAATTATTCTACTGTAACGCATTTTTCATTGAACTGGGTTCTTTCATGTTCAATTTTTCATTTTCAGGGTATTCTCGTTCACTTTGATAGTGCGTCCTCCAAAAACGTTTCCGTTCAATTTGAGGCATGGTTCGAAATAAAACATTCATTTACGTTATACGACTCTAATTTAGTGGCTTCCAGATTTGTTGTACGTATTTAATGGCTTAGGGGTATAAAATTTTTTTTTTTTCTTGCAATTAATAATATTGTCAATATCGTAGAATCTGTTGGTCAATACTAACTTCGATCCGAAGGAGAAAATGTCGAGAAATTACGTGGGTGCCATCGGACCGTTGTCAGAACCAGTATTAATTTTCGAAGTTACCGCTGGTTCGCCGGTTTCCAACATTACAGTTCTGTGGTTAGATCCTATGCAAACGCTGGTCGACGTGGGAGATATTTCTTTGAGCGAAAATTCGGGGGTTAGTCTCTGTTTCCTTGCTACGAATCGTAACATTTTTAATGCGTCTTGATTCGAGTCGATAATTTTTCCTTAGGTTGATCACGTAAAATCGACTTTGAGGACACCATTATGTCCCGGTGAGTGGGAAGTTTATCTTATTTTCAACAACGATGTTTTGGCTCGTATTATGTTCGTGGTAACTCCTCTGGTGAACGAACATTCCAAGTAAGTTACGAATTTATTTTCAAATTAATCCAATTTCGAACATAATTTCGCCTATCGAATTCGCATTAGATTCTTATTCTTCGTTTACTTTTTTCCTTAGCACAATGTTCCAAGAGGCAAATCAAATTAAAACATCGACCGACTGGAATCTTTTATTGCCCATTGTAAAACTGAATAAAGAACATTACGATCCTGAAAGCCAGCGCACGAAAATTTTACAACATTTATCTTACGATGGACCGAGAAAAATCGAATGGATTGATGATTTAACATCGAAGTGAGTGCTTTTCTTCTTCTTCTTCTTCTTCTTCTTTCTTTACCATCCTATCAAATTATCCTGAAAATCGAACCGAAACATTTTTTTGGGTTGTGCGTTGAGGTCACTTCTTTGGTATAAGCTCTGAAAGTAATTACATATCTCTCACGCGGTGTGATTTTTGCTCAGCTTCTTTTATTGATGAGGATGGATTAAAAAATATTTTTAGCTTCTAGTACTTTTGAACTTTCAAACGAAAAAAGTGCTTCTTTCTGATTTTGAATCATCACCAGAAGAAAAAAAATAGTCAGTACGAAGGTCTTTTCAAAATAATTTTCGAACAAATAATTATGTCTGAGCATTATGAAAACTGATTGGGAGTTGTGCAGAAAAAAAAGTCGTTTCGAGGCTGACCGTCCAAAAAAAAAAAAAAAACTAAGAAATTATACAGGTATGAGTAGACTTCTTAAAGAAAAATTACTCCTTTTATTTTATACAAAAACAGTAATTAACATATTATTGCATTTCTTTATTCAAGAAAGAGTTTTAGCTTCATAACAAAAATTCTCATCCGTCCATTTCACCTCTCATTTCTTAATTATCTTAATAGACTATTTGTAGTTTACGTTGGTCTACTATACGTTAAGAACTAACTGAAAATTATAATTATGAATTGTGTGAATTGTATCACATATAGGTCATATCAAATTTTGGATTTCTGCATTGTTGACATTCAGCAAGCAGAACATTCGGCCTCATGTTACCGTCAAGATTATAAACGTTGTAATTCCACCGTGTGGAGTTCTTTTTCGCCAGATCCGAAAATACATATCACCACCGTGAACAAATTAACAGGAAGACTGAATTAGAAGTATTTTTTATTTACTAGTAGTCTTTTACTTCTCAATCTACTGCATCAAAACTGCCTGTATTCGTTGAGAAAACTGGTATAATTTTATTTATTTTTTTCTCGGTTATATAGCAAATTGACGCGATTTTTTGATTGTACATTGAGACTTTAATACGTTTTACTTTTTGTGATATTTTTTCAATTCCCCCCTCCCTTCAGTATTAAGTTTTTTTTTCCCCCAGTACGCCTCTGATGAATTCTGTTACGCATAACGTATTTTCATCTTTTGCTCAAGATGAGGTGATTCGACGTGAAAGTGTGCCATAAAAGTATTTCTTATCTTATTCTTATTGCTGAGATATTTTGAAATTGATGGTTCTGTGACAGATATGCCCGACTGTCCTATGAGATTTAGCGCAAAAATTATGTCGGATGAATTTTGGGGAAATATAGTTAATTTAGAAGGGAACCTGAAGGCGATGTCATCGCCCGTAAAAGTCATTTCAATCGCCTAATAGAGGAGAGCCGTTGTTGAGAAGAATCTTTTCTCAAAATTTTTAGATATTCAAACCGCTGCGGTTGTAAGCAGTTGTTCTTTTGTATTGAACTTGAACTCATTGTCTGTATTGAGGTAGTCAACCAAGTTTTCATTTAGAAGAAATATAGTAATACAACCGTTACCCTTTTTATGAAATAAGGTATTTTTTGAGGTTTCGAGCATACTTGACTACTCAACATTTTTAAAGGACACTGCCTTAATTAGTTTGTGTAGATATAATATGTGAAAGTTATCGTAGTAGAAATTTTGTCCAAGTTGATAAGTGGACTGTCAAATGCCTGTATTAGGTTTTGGTTTTGTTTAGAAATTTTAGCACATGGTTTCAATATTTTTATAAGCAAATATCTCAGCAATGTCTGTAAATGAGATGAGGATATCTATATCTACTTAAGTTTCGTGAAAACAAATATTCTTAAATACTGATCATCTACTCGGAGGCATTTATTTCTTTTTTTTCTTTGTTTTTCTTTTTTTCTTCTTTTTTTTTTTTGATCAATTGTGATTTTTTTTCTCTATAATATGATTAAGTCAATGTTCTATTTTATAAGTATTTAAAAAAAAAACTTGAGATTCATTTGAATTTTCTGTGATTTTTTCAGAAATTTGTAAATGCGACCAAATTCATTAGTTATCCGTATTTTTCTTCATAAATGTAGATTTTTCCATAAAAAGTACCCGGGTATTAGTTTCCTAAAATATGACGTAACCAATACTGTTGATAACTCATTCCTAATTTTATTTTCTTATTTTAGCTCTCACAGACGAAAATAGCCTTTGAGCCTTTCAAGATTGTTGTGAAGTGTACGTTTTGAACCCATTTGCTGTGAGATATTTTGGCTACAAACATTTCCTATGTTCTCTTTTATATAATTACAGATTCATCGTGAAAATTTCTTAATTATGAAAAATTAATTTTTCTGAAACTCCAATAACCAAATAACTGCGAGAAACAAAATTAATTGCGAACAATGGGCAAGTAGTGGGACGAAGAAGAAAAGGAATTCGGCTGATGTAAATTTATCCTTTTTTTAAAATCCAGGTTCTCATTCACGTTTCTCTGTACACAAAACAGGTTCGTCACCTGAGGAGTGATGGTAGGGGATGAAAAATAAGGATGAATTAGAAAACCATTCCCTCGTAGCTGTGCTCGTCGATGGCAGAGTGGGGAATGGAAGCAGTTTGAATGATGAAATATGTATTATTGGTTAGATAGTCCGTAAGGATTTTCGATTTTTTCGTCTTACTTCCAGCCTGCATTCTGCAAGTGTTTCATTTATAAAATCTATTCGTGTAATACGTTTGTTATTTTCTTGAAAAAGAAAATTGTGTTTTTGTGTAAATTTATTTTTGAAATAATTTTATTAATCTGACATTATGGATGCATCTTGCGAATTCGCTACTCAATCGACGTATTGCAGGTAATCTTCAATTATTTTATTTTCGTACTTATGAAAACGTTCTTACTAAATTGTGTAATAGTGGAAGTAGTGCAAGTAAGAAGAATCTCTTTTTATAATATTAAGAAAATATGTTGTAAATTAGATTCGTAATGTATTTTGTACAAAAACAGGAAAAAAATTACTTTTAAATTATCGAGTAATACTACTACGTTTTCTGATTTAATGCATTTTTGGTTGTTATTCATTCACGTGGATACTTACCTTCTGAAAATATTGTATATTATGTATTTCATGTCTCGAATTAGTCAGATTTTGACAAAAAAATTTGACTTTTAATTGTCTTCTCTCAGTTCATGAAGAATTTTAAAAAAAGTTTAAGGATGAGGGAATTGACTTGAATTTCTACCTCATGTTCTGCAGTCGAATATTCTTCCGAACTCTAAAAAAAACTTTGGTTATAAAAAATCAAATTTCCTAGTTAACATTCCCTCTTACACAAAATTTTCTGTTGAAAAATTGAAAAAATTACTCCGAATAATTCACTTGGCCGATTTACTTTATTAAATAATTAAAGAATTACTTTTTTATTTTCAGTCCTGCAGATTTGACTCGCCAAAAGATGCTGTCTGTGGCTCAGTTGATGGTAAGTCGGTTCATTTTTATTAATGTATAATAATATAGTCGTTGGCAGGTGCCGTTTTCAAATTTTCGGCTTATGCAACATCAATAACTTTTCCTCATTCAGATATTGAATAGGTTGGAATAAATAAATTAAAAATTTCACTCGGAAAATTGTCATAATTGAGAATCGCTGAAGTAAAGGAGTAAAATGTAGATTTGAACAAAAAATGGGAAATCGACGTTTGGGAGGAAGCAGTTTTTTGTCAAGTTCTCCAATACCTCGTGACTCGTTAAATTTTACTAACGATTTTGAGGGTTTACCTTAAACAAATTATAAGTAAAATAGAAACTGTTCACAATTCGCGAATCCAACTTGGCGATGTAAATTCGCATTAAAAAAAAAATTCTCTTGTAAATAATTGATTACAAATTCACCTTGTTGAAAGTGTCATGTATTGAACGATTATTTTTATGAGTTAGCGATGCTTCCTGCAAAATTAATGTTGTGTAATTTTCCATCAACAGTCATTTCTGCCGCAAGTATCGTGTTCTACGCCAGCGCCTGAAGATCAACCGCTTAAAGATTCTCTGAAGTTCGCGTCGCTGACAAAATTTAGTAAGAAAATTTTAAAACTAATAATCGATTTTATTTTGTGTGTTCCAAAATTGTTTTTTCAAAAGCTACTTTTCCTGCTTTAAAAATGTAGAGCAATTATTTTTATGTATTATTTTCGCCCCGATTTGCGTATTTTTTTATACCTTGATTATATCGTCATGCTGAAGTCTGAAAATCTGCCAAGTCCCAAAAAAATGAAAATTGTTTTTCTTACTGATTTAATAAGAATAGGCTCCGATGTGTCTTGAATTAACTCCTTTAAAATTACATTTGACAGAAAACTGCCAAAGCCCATAGAATTTATTATGCTGATGTTTTCCAGCTATATTGTAAAACTGACTTTTCAGTTGGTGAAATTTGGCGGCATGTCTGTTAGATGTTAGAAATTTGCATTTATCGCTGTGGAACTAATCAAATTTTTTTCGAAACATTGTATTCAACGTTTGATAACTGGTTCCATAAGTGAGAATAATTATGATGTAATAATTTTTCAGTTTCCGAGTCGGATTATTTTGCATCTGTCTCTTACAAACTCGGTGTTTTTCACGCCAACCTTGTTACTGAAATGAAAGAACTTGGTAAGCGGGTTGAGGAAATGAACAGGAAATCAGAAGAAACTAATAGAAAATTCATCTACACGTATTTGGCTATCGGAGCTCTCGCAGCCTCGTGCTTTGGGTACTTTTCATACTATCTATATATTTTTGCTTCATTTTTTATCTTATTTGGAAAAGCTGCTTACTTTAATTTTATTTTTCCAGAAAAAGAGCATGGGCAAAAGTGAAAGACTTATCGGCCAGCTTTAAAGGACCAAGCCCTTGACTGCAAGATTTAAAAAAAATCTCTCAGTAACTCTAACTACTAGTTGTAAGATTTCATTTAAAAAATTAGTTTTGCAATTCAAAAGGTAAGTACGGGCTAATAACTATTCGAGAGAGGTTTTTTTATTATTTGATTTTTTTTTTCATTTTTATATTTTAGTGAATTGTAATAGTTACTTACTCTTTCGAGAAAAATGAATCTTTCTTGTTTTAATATTCTAGATTACGATTGTTTATTCACTTTTTAGAAATATGTACTATACACTTGGGTCAATCTTAATTCAATCGCTAGTTTTTTTTTTTTTTTCATTTCAAAGTTTACCGCAGCCTTGAGATTTCATCATAATCTAGATTTTAGATAATTCGTAAAACAAATACAGAACAGCTAGGTATATTTTAAAATTGAGAATATCGAAATTTAAAACCTTTTACAACTTTACGATGAACGAAGAAAGATAACAGCTTCAATAGTGTTTTTCAAGTGAAATTAGAGTATTTTCTGGAACACAAATTTCTAAAATAATTATTCCAACGTATTGATTGAAAATGTTTCCCCATTAAATTTGAAAATTTGCTATAACCGACCTGAAAAATTACAAAATTCCTCGAGGTTCTGTTCATCTCTCGCACAAGAATAAAATTCGTAATAAATAACGCATAATTCAAATGAATGAATGAAGAAAAAAAAATGTATTGAAAAAATACACTAAAACAAGTAAAGATGTACTCATCGTTCAGTTATAGATACTCAAAAACGTCACGTATGTGTAAAAATACTCGTATCACAAGAAGGTAAAAATTCTACAACACGGCTATTATTTTGTTAGGAACCTTCAAAAATATGCCAACGAAGCATAGATAGGTCAGTTTTTCAAAATTATCCCCTGAAAACTCCGCAGGAGACTCGATTATAATTAGTACACAATAATTGCTTCTATAAAATAAAAATCATTATTCCTACTTAACGTACAAGTTAAAAACACGATCAACAATCTAATTCTGAAATTCAAAAGGATGGAGGCGGAGGTCTCAAATGCCGATGTATGGAGGCATGTGGTGGTGGATGATGTCGCATCTGGGGCGGGGGCCTCAGAGGAGGCGTAGGCCAGCGCAATGATAAGCTAAACCGCATTAAATCCGATCCCCTGATCATCAGAGGTGAGGCGTTCGGGTGCCGAATGACCGAAGGTTGACTATTGACAACGGTACGCGTTCCAGGCTCGGGTCCCAATAATGGATGCCATGAACTTAAAATACCTGTAACGAGCAATAGTGAAGGGTGGCTATGAGAGAAGATCGATCGAACTAATGCAGTACACGGAGTAAGAAAAATTAAATAATAGGATTTCAAGTTGAATCAAAAAGTCATCATTCTGTTTGAGAACTTGATTTTTTTTTTTTTTGGAAAAACTACTTAATTTACTTTTAATGCTTCCTACTGCCTGAACATTTTTTTTTCTTTTTCTTTTTTGGGCTTACTGATCGAATGCGATGTACCGTTGATGAATGTGACTATCTTAAAATTAACAGATTGTAGTACTATAGGGGCAGTTAACAGGCAGTGCGTATGATCAAAAGATTAAAACACTCGAATCTTTATAAACGTTTATGAGAACGTATCCTACCCCTAGTCGGCCTGAAAGGCGAATGAAAATGATTTCCACGGTCTTGGAGAAAGGCATGCGTCCGGTTCCGCAGCGATGATGCATCCGGGACCTGATGCTTGCCAGCCACTCGATTGTAGGCTGCTGTAGCGGCCTGCTGTTGGTTGTGCTTCTCCAAGGCTATGAAATCATCAACGTGCAACGAAGGGGCTCGTGACGAATTTGGAATGCGAGATCGGAAAGCGTCATTGCGATGTGGTCCGGGCAGTGGTCGAATAAAACGCGGTTTTGTTGGTTTTATTGCTGGAAATGGAGGAAAAACGGTAACAATTAAAAATTATTCGAATAATATAATCAGCATTTACATGTGATTGACGATTTGTCAATTCGACATGAAAATATGGTTGCTCCGGCAATGATTATTTTCATTTACCGGTTTATCAATTTTCAGCGAAACAAATTTTACCACCCGACAATTTATTTTTAATTTATCTCGTTAAATCAATCACTTACGAGCTCGACTAAAAACATTCCCCTCTAACGCAAGCCATGAAAATATCTTTCAGTATTACTCACCTAATAATGTAGGCACTGGCTTATTTACAAACTCTAACGTTTGCTCGTTCGAATCCATTTTCTTGAGCGATTGATCTAGACCGGTTTCTCGATGGCCCAACCGTTCGAGTTCTGCTTCTAAACGTAATGTCGACAAAAACTGATTCACTATTTCTTCTAAATTACAAACAACCTGTCGACGAGAAAATGCAATGAGATTTAATTATCGAGAAATTATTCCCCCCCCCCGTTAAACTGAAAAATAATACAAAATAAATTTGCTTCACTCGCCTGCTCTGAAGAATCCTGCTCCATTTCGTCGAGAGGCGATGCTACACTCAACCAGTAAGCGGCACTCAATCGCTCCTCTTCGACGTCGCCGACCACAAAAACGGGTCTTGATTGGAATTGCGTCAACAGCGACTCAGCCGGATCTAAAATCATCTCGATGGTGGGATCCACTTCGTTATCAGCTGCTTGCGCGGCATTCAGCGCTTCGATGAGCGCATTAATGTTCAATTTCAATGGTTGATACAGCTCTTCGACAGACGAAGAGTCCCCAAGCTCGCCTAACAGCTTATCCGCCCTTTCTAGCGGATGCTTTTCTTCCATTCCATCGACGCCTTCCTTGGTGGTGGCGTTGCTACGTTCGTTCCACTTGACCCAGTCGGCCAATTCAGCTGAGCTGGCGGACAAAGTGCGCAAACTCACTTCGGGTATCGGCACGGTGGAGGCGTCTATAGGATCTGGTGGTAGACACTCTTTCAGAAACTCGAGAGCAATAGTCAAGCAGTTGATACAGTCGCCATTCTCGACATTCCACTCGTCGGCTACCTTGCGGAGCACGTTGTACAAGGCATCTGGATGCTCGGATAAACAGTTCTTCAAACGGTACATACCGTAGTCGTACTCGGTAAGCGTGATGCAGGTTCTCAAAGCTGACGACAACGTGGAGAATGGATTTTCGGCCGCCATTTCCAAATGCTTGACCAATGTTTCGCAGATACTGCGAAACAGACCTTTTGGAGGCAGTGAATTTGATAGATATGTCTCCAGTGAAACAGTCTGACAGGGAGGAGGATATAATGAGATTTCAATGTCACACAAGCACTGCAGAAGCGACATACCATACTCCTGAGCCTGCGCATGGTACACGTTACCCTCGTACGGCTGCAGCAGTTGTTTGGTCAGCGTGCTCCAGAACTCGGCAAATGCCTCGTCAGTCTTGCTAGAACCGCACGTAATCTGAATCACAGTCATCTTGAGCGGCGGATGCGTCAGCAAACAGGCCAACAGGTTTAGCAGGTGGCCACATTTTGCCGACATCAATGTGGACGTCGTCGTGGATTCGTTAGCTTGCTGCTGTTGGCTTTGCTGCGGCTGCAACTCGGCCCACAAAGTGGTGAGCACACTTCGTGCCACCACTAACGACGTAGGCGGCCCCAAGTCGGCCAGCTGAATGCACACGCGTTTGAGTAGTTGCTGCAGCGTTTGATGGCTGCTCCAGCACAGAGTGCCGATCATTTCTTGCAGCGCCGTGTCTAACGGCAGTAGGTGAGCTGACCACAGACGACGCGAGTTCACTACTAATGAGACCTCGCTATCAGTTAGCGGTTGGCTGGTTTGCATGGGTAGCGGCAGTGGCAGCAATTCTGATAACAGAGCTAAACATGGAACGAAGGTTTCTGGTACGCTAACGGAGCATCGCAGAACCTCGGCTACCATTGACGTCCACAGGCTCTTGTTGAGAGAACGCGAATCGCTGAGCAGTGGCTCTATGGCAACTGTTTGAGTGTATGCAAGCAGAGTTTCAACAATTTCACGACAAGCGTCAACGGCATCCAGATGAATGGGTGAAATTGGAGGCACATAGAAGAGCAGGCAATAGGTTTTCAGCAGAGCTGGTACCGCCGTCAGGTCTTTGAATTCGACGTCTCGGCAACGGACGACGTACTCGAGAAGTGCGCGGATCAGTCTCAAGGCTGGCAGCATAACAGCCATCATCGGCGGCCCCTCTTTGCCAGCCAGCGTGTAGATATGCAAATGCGGCCGCTCGTAGTGATTGCAAATTTTATGCAGCATCGACGTCATAAATGTAAGACCTTCTTGTGAAAACAGCTGAATCAATACGTATTTGTATTTCAGCTCTACAGTCTCCTCGTCATTATCAACGGTGTCGGCTTTCTGCGAGGCTGGTGGGATGGCGAGGTAACACAAAATGCGCAGGGCAGTGATCAGCTCGCCCGGAAAGGTGACCACTTTTTCAGTGTGCTTCTTCAGGTAGTCGCACAGATCGGTCACATCCGTGTACGACAGAAAGTACTCCTTACGAACGGGATTCAGCCACGATGAGCAGCCCAGGTCCGACTGCCAACTCGCAATTTCGATGAGGTCGACTTTGTGTCGCGCCAAGAACGGAATGCTATCGCTGCCTTTCACTACCATCCACACCAAATCCAAAATGTACGCCTTGCCCGGTGATTTACGTCGTTCGCGACCAGCATTGCGACTGTATTGCAACACTTTCAGAAACGGTTTGATGAGATCGCCTCGACTCAGCACGTGAATGACTGCATGCTTGCCCAGAATGCTGGAAAAGGTGAGCGAGTACATTGACGAGACGATCTCCAACAGCTGAGTGTTGTCAATATCGGCCAACTGCTCCACGTACCATTTATACTGGAAGGCATCCACCAGATTGAGTATGTGCAGCCGATGCGCCAGATGCAGGCCGAGCTGTGGCGAGACTGAATATTGCTGCTCGTCCGGATTAAGCAGAATCTTCACGATGCGGTTGGTGACGGACGGCTGCGAGGCCAAATAAATGAGGCCACTCTCGCTATCCATTAACTCGGCCAGAATTTCGAGAATGCCGGCAATCACGTGCGAGTTACTCGCGAAATGGGTGGACGTGAGGGCGGTGAGCAGCAGATCGAGCAGGTGGAAGTAATTGAAAAACGAGTGCACGGCGAAATTCGCCTCCGCAGCGGGTGGAAATTCGAAACGCGAGCAAATGGGCAGGAAGCGAACCGGCTGGCAGATGAGGCGCGGCGCTTCGCGCAGATACCGCGCCGTTTCTTCCAGGTGCATAACGAAGTGCTCCACATTCTGCGTGGTGTGGCCGTTCGGTTTGTCGTCGGCACTCAGCGTGTACAGATTTTCGAGCGTCTCGTACAGGTGCACCTTGCGCAATACGTTCACCAGCGAGTAGCGAACGCGGGCTGTGCGAGTTCCGCGCAGCATTTTCACCAGACGACGGTAGCCATTTTCGGTGCGCTGCTCGTCGGCGCTGACGAAATGCTTCACGCTGCTGGCGTAATTAAGAGACACGTCGAGAGCGCGCAGAATGGCCAATTTGACCGACAACGCGACGTACTCTCGGTCGTACAAGTCCAGCAGCTTGTGCTGCAGGTCGGTGCTTTTCACCAGTTCTACAGTTGTGTCTTCGCCGCAACGACATAACGTTTCCACCAGACGAATACCGGCTTTCATGTGGCGTACTTTGAACACCGGTTTAGGCTGGTGGTACGCTTTTTCGAAATCCAGACCTACGTTGACGATGTTCGTCAATTTTGAGAGCAATCCTGAAAAAACGAGCATCACAAAAAATTTCAAGACTCAACATTTTGAATTCGGTATAATCAGGTTTTTATTTTACTGCATTTAGTAACGAATTTTGGTTCGTAAATAGAAGGTTTGAAAATGGGAAAAAGTACATTTTATCCGGGTCTTCTGTCCAAATATTTCTCAAAATTCAAAAATCAGTCGGTACAATGAAAAATTGAAAAAATTCACAGCTGAAAGAGAGCCTTAATATGGTGGGAGGGGGGGCGGCGAGGAAGGCGTGTTTCAACAAGAAAATACAATAATATTTCAATATTTGTCGACATTTCTTCCTTCCAAATTGTATCAAGTGCGCTGAAATATTACAGAAGGGAATCCGCAGTATTTACTTGCAAATAATTAAAAATAATTCGGTGGCGCGACAGGAAATTAGGGAGATATGTTTAATCTTATCGGAATAATATATCGAAAAAGTTGCTTATCAAATGAACTTTACATAAAACGATAATTTATAATCACGAGAACATACCAGCAGAATCATCGATATGGATTAATCCAACCTCCAATATTGGGATAATATTTTCCACTGTCGTTACCCAATCGTCAGAATTTTCGTCAAACGGTTTCATATCGATATTTGATAAAAGTGTTTTCAGTTTTTCACTTTTTTCAGAGGGTGGCGGAGCCATATCAGACGCTTTCAACTGCATCACTTCCCATTCGTAATCAGTTAAATAGGGACTTTTCAAACTCTGAAATAAAATCATTTACAGTATTTCGATTTTTTCTATTGATTTAATTTTCTCGTCAGCAACGAAATATAATTATTTACTCACCAACAAGGGCTGAACTTCGAACAAAAATGGATCGAATAATTTATTAGGTTCTTCCATGAGATCAGTAGCATCGAATTCAATATCCTAGAGTAATACAGCGAATAAGTAAATAAATCCTTTCAAACATACGGAAATTAGCAAATATCAACTAACTTGTAAGTCGATGTCTTCATCACTGTCAATATCACTGGATCCACTTAAAATTGGCTCAAACTGATCCATATCGAGGCTATCCTCGAGTGCGGGCGGTGTCAAGTTTTCGTTTGGTAGATCGACAACTTCATCCATTACTTGCATCCCACTAACAGAGGGCGGATCTTCTTCTTCGTTTTCAGAAATCTCCTCCTCAGATATCATTTCCACATCTTCTGGGGCCAAAGGTGGAGGTTCGACAGGTACTTCGGATACAGCTAAGCATAAAAAGAATATTGTTTTAAAATTTTTACCAACCTGAATGAGAAATATAAAACGAGGAAACCAACCAGGAGTTTCTTTCACTACGGGTTTTGGCGGCGATAAGACAGATTCGGGTGTTTTTTCACGTTTTTCTAGCAGAGGTTCCACGACGGGTTCCGGTATTTTTTCTTCAGATTCGTGTCGACTAGATTTTTTCTTAGATTCTGATTTGGACTTGCTCTTTGCTTTGGGCGGTGAATGATGCGACCGTTCGATTTTCAGTTTCTTCTCTTCACGTTTTTTTGATTCGTGATGATCCCTTTCGCGGTCAGAGAATTCAGTTTCCGTATTGGAATGTCGTTTAAGCGGCTTCGACGGTTTCGGTGGCTCTTCGACGACTACTTTTTCCCTGCGCAATATTTTGAAGCAGAATTAATGAATCATACATTACGTATTACTGGTGAATCACCCCTGAACTTTGGACACATACTTGAGCGGAGTTTTTTTTCTTCTTTAATTTCCACAGTTTCTTTATCGGGTTCATTTTTTTCCCACTGCTGCTCTTCTGCTTTTTCAACAGGCCACTCGGCGTTTTCTTTTTCGAAAGGTAGATCTTCTTTTACGTCATATGGAATCGGTTCTTTGTGGTACACCTAGGAATTGAGGTTATTATCAAAGTTGGAACGTAAAATTAATATGTTTATGTTTAGTCATGAAAAAATACCAACTTCAGCATGCTGTTGAATCCACTCGGCCGTTTTATGTTCGGATATGACTCGCGGAGGTGGCGTTTCAGCAGCTGGGGGAGGATTTTGAGGAACCAGATTTGATGGTGGCGGCCTCGTTTTGGTAATAAAACCATACACAGCCAGGGTTACAGTCGTATACCAACCACGAAGAATTAGACCGTCTGTTGGTACTTGCTGTTAAAATGAAAAACATTATGAAAATATAAATGTTGACACTTTAAATAGCGTTTAAAGGCCAAACGATGAATTACTTTATTCTCGCAAACATGATGAATAGGTCCATTTTGATTGTATTCTAATGTACCGATATTTTTAAACGTTGAAACACCAGGAGTGCCTAAATCGTTGACGAAAAACTCGACAGAAAATTCTGATGGATTCGTAGCACTGTAAAAGATGATATGAAATAAATACAAATAATACTTCACAGAAAGAAACTGATTGAAATACTTGCCCTAAACGAACGCCTCCAGGAAAATCAGCTTGGACTCTGGCTCCTAAAGGAATGACTCTAATCTCAGTTACAAATACCGGGTTGGTGAATTGAACCAAGTCTAGATTTAATTCCTAAAAACAGGATTCACAGAAAAAAATCAGAATATAATGATTCATTTGGTGGTAAGAAGATTTATGTTGAATTATTACGATGCTTTCTTTACCGGTAAACCAACCTGAGTGTTCCCATGAGAAAATGTATCGAAAAATAATAACTCTGGATAATCTTCCATTGTGGAATGTCGACTTCAAACATACTGCATTTCATCATACAACTTACTCGATAATTATACAGTTTAAGGATGAAATGACATTCACACAAGAGAAAATAGTGAATATTATCTTGCAATTAGGAAAATGAAAATCATTTGAATAAAATAATAATTTTTCATTTATTTGAAAGGAAATTTTAGAAAATCTTCGGTATCGGTTAACTTTCTTTTCGTTTTTTGATGATAAGATGGAAGATGGAAATTTTTTGTTTTTTGGTTTTTTTTCTGGCTCGCAAAAATGAAAAAACTCATTTCTCCCAAAAATTATTCTCCAAAATTTCATCTGTGACACTGTGACATTTTCACGACGAGGATTTTGATTGGTTGATTTCGTGAAAGGAATTTTCTTCAAAAATCTCCAAAATGGCAGCCATTATGAAATTGAAGTACGACGGCGAAAATTCATTTCGTTTTCCGTTCTATTTTGGCATTTCAGTTTAGAAGTGGTTGAGCTTTTCTCCGGAAAGATTTAGTACATTTGCTGTTTTATAAGTGTTTAAATCGTTAAATTTGTGCTTGTACTTGGAAATCCCATCTTAGAGCTGCCGTTATATCATTTTTCAATTTCTTTTGTGGTTCCCTTACTTGCCCTACTTTGTTCATTGTCAGATTTCTAAATAGCAGTTGTATTCTGTGTAATTCTTTTCGATTCTTCGTCTATTCTGAAGCTTTCAACTTCCATTTTCATCTTGTTGAACTTGTAATATTTATCATGACTCGTTTCAGTAGTCGACGAAGGTTAGAATGTGTATTAAATTAATGATGATGTTGTCGACGTCGCCATTCTTTTGTTACTTAATCGTGTGTTAATTTTACAGAGATGATGACTGGTCTCGTGACCGTGAGAAATCACGCAGAAACCGCAGTCGTAGTCGCAGTAATGATCGTGGTGGTCGAAATTTCAGAGATTCTAACGGAAGAAATGGTGCCTCCCTCAAAGTTCCAAAATGGGATGCGACCAAGTTGATTCCTTTTAACAAAGATTTCTACGTCCCTCAACAAAGTGTTGTCGATAGGTATGAAATGTCATTATAATTTTTGAAAAGATTTTTAATTTTACGTTTGATATTCTTGAATTGATTTTGTTTTTAGACCCGATGAGGAAGTAACCGAGTATAGAGATTCCAAAGAAATATCATTAATTGGCGAAGAAGTTCCGAAACCTGTCAAATCATTCTCGGAGGCGGGTTTCCCCGAATTTATTCTGAAAGAATTAATGTAAATATTTTGATCTTTATTCTATCAGAAATTCTCTTTTTGTTTCAAGTTCATTTTATGTGTGATATTTTCTTGCAGTAAAATGGGTTTTAAGGATCCTACCTCTATTCAAGCTCAAGGTTGGCCTATTGCATTGTCTGGAAAAGACCTGGTTGGCATAGCATCTACTGGATCGGGCAAGACTTTATCCGTAAGTTTGCTGTGAAGTTGAATCTATTCTTTATGTGCATTATTCTTTGATGCCTCGTTATATTTCCAGTATACGCTACCTGCTCTCATTCATATCTCTAATCAACCTAGTCTAAGTCGTGGAGATGGACCTATTGCATTGATTTTGGCACCTACTCGTGAGTTAGCTCAACAAATTCAACAAGTAGCTAATGATTTTGGTAAAGTGATGAACATCAAGAATACCTGTTTGTTTGGTGGAGCTCCTAAGGTCTACCAGGTAATTTCTTTTTCGTTTCTTTTCCGTTTTTTTTTCCTCTGCTTTTCTCTATGCTGTTCATTGTTTATTCAGGCTCGAGATCTGGAGAATGGTGTTCACGTTGTTATTGCCACTCCGGGACGACTGATAGACTTTTTGGAATCTGGAAAAGTTAATCTTCGTCGAATCACATTTTTAGTATTAGACGAAGCCGACCGAATGTTGGATATGGGATTTGAACCGCAAATTCGTAAAATCATCGACCAAATACGAGTTCGTATTTGAAACTTTCTGTTTTACTTTGCATTACTTTGGATTGTTATAATTAAATAATTTTAACGTTTTAGCCGGACAGACAACTTCTCATGTGGTCGGCTACATGGCCTAAAGAAGTTCAAAGATTGGCCGAAGAATATTTGCACAAGTATATTCAAATTAATGTTGGATCGTTAACGTTATCTGCGAATCACAATATTCAGCAAAATGTCGAAATTTGTCAAGAATACGATAAAGAGCGGAAGTAAGACACTCATGTGCTATTAAAGTATTATTTAAAGAGAAATTAATTATTCTGGTGTTCAGGTTAATGGATTTAATGGACGATATCATGGCGCAAACGGATAACAAAACTATCATATTCATGGAAACTAAGAAGAAAGTAGATGATATTACTAGAAAATTGAAAAATAGCGGGTATGATGATTTTTTTCGAGTAAAAAAAAATACTGTCCGATAAATTTTAATCTATTGAATTTTTATTTTTTATTTACAGATGGCCTGCTATCGGTATCCATGGTGACAAAAGCCAACAAGAAAGAGACTCAGTTTTACATTGTAAGTTAACTTTGATTGTTTCGTTGTTTTATACTTATAGAGTGAGAGTGAATTTAGGTGTAGATCTTTAGCCCTATATAATTTTCTAATGTTCACCCACTGAGTATGCCTTTGTCTTTGTTTTACCTCGATCGATTGTATGTCGACCTGAAACTAGCTGCAGGTGCCCTTATTCCTTTTCATGAGGTATTTCCGAAATAAGTTGTTGGTAGCGAGTAATCCTGAATCATGATATTATGAAATGAGTGAGCTCTGTCTATGTTAGGATGAATTTTCTATTAAGTCATGCGTTTAGATGAAATTAATTTTCGAATTTGTTGATAGATTTCCGAACGGGTCGAAATCCTGTTTTGGTAGCCACCGATGTCGCTGCTCGCGGATTAGGTAATAAGATATTGAATTTCTTCGTATTTTTTGCCATGTTGGTAGAAAAAATTCAGTACTTGGCTTCAGAAAAGTATAGGATCTTCATTTAGCTCAAAATTTGCATGCATTCAAATTATTATCAACGCTCATGCGCAATATTTCAATGTGTACTCTATTGTCTTATTGTCAAATGTTGTTCATAATAATGAAGCCATAATTGTGCGACTCGTTATTTTCGGAGCACATTACATCCAAGCCGGTAGTCGTTTGGCTCGCCGATTAACCGAGTCGTTGTATTTTTCGTTTTATTTTTATTTTTTTTGTTCTCTGATTAAGTACGTATATACATTTTATGCATTGATGAAATAATAAAATGTATTATGTTTGTATTGCGAAGGCACTAGCTTGAAGATAATGCTACACATTGCATTGTCGTGAAAAAATCTGGCTGTGCCTGGTCCTAGAGTCGGTCACCATCATGGTTGGCTTTCATGATGATGACATCCGTCACATTGTCGTCTGTGGTGGATGAATAGTACGATTAGAGAAGGAACGCAGAACCTTCTCCACGTTACCCCTTCTTTGCGGTTTAATGTGTTATCGCAAAGGTCTTCGCCGAATTCGGGGCACAACTTGAAAATACAATGGCATCTGTATCCAAAACAAAGCACCAACTTGTATTTACTACTTTTTTGTTCGTTTTAATTTTAGTCATTTCCTTGTAATTCGTCTTAAATGTGCTGCTTTTATCTCTCTTCGCTTCGTCTTATTTTTCATTCTTTTATATTGCACGTAACTGATTTTTCCATTTTCTAATTCTTCTTGATTTATGTTTTTAAATCATTTTTTACGTTTGATTTTTCTTTTCAATTCATCCACGGCTTTATTTTTTTATTTTTTGTTTGATTGCCTTTTTTGTAAATTTTGGATACTTATCATTGTGTGGACACCTTTCGAGTTGTGCCCGACTTGAAGATATTTGAGGATTGAGCAGCCACACACAGCTGCCATTATTTTGTTCTTTATATGGTGGATAAAGAAGGTAATCCGTTAATAAAATTCAAGATGACTATTATTGCTTATATGTAGCATATTACAGTTCGCATTGCTGACCATGTAATCATTAATTGATACGCTTACTCAATTTTTTTTCTCTAAAAAGAACGCTGACTTTTTATGAAAGTTGATTTTGTTAAGCTACGCGTTTTCTGTAATATGCTGTTATTTAAACGTAAGCACTTTTAGTTTAAACAAGTCAACTTTAATACCGATTACCATGTTATTTTCTGAACTACCATATTTTTTATTTCAAATTTTTTCTGTTTCGATTATTTCCATCCAACTAAATTTTTCTTCTTCGTCAGGCCAATTTAATTTGAATTTGAAAACATTTCTATAACTTTTGATCGAACATGTATTCAATAAATTACAACTATCGAAATCACTTCTTTAATCAAAAATTGAGTCTTGAGATTTCTACCATATGTTGAGGTTCTAATTCTTACTATTATTTTATTCCGTGCCTTTAGGATTATTCTTTGAAACTATTGTGTGTCTAATCTTTGAAAATACGATTGATTCAATAGATGTCGAAGATGTGAAATTTGTCATCAATTATGACTACCCGAACAGTTCGGAAGACTACGTACATCGTATCGGACGTACTGGACGTTCCCATCAAACCGGAACTGCGTACACCTTTTTTACACGAAACAGTGCTAAACAAGCAGCGGACCTGATTTTGGTTCTATCCGAAGCCAACCAACAGATTCACCCGAAATTGCGCGAAATGGCCGACGAATTTCAGTCTCGAAGTACGTTTCGCGTGCATAGTATTTCGTTTTATTTTGGGTTTTAGCTGGAACATGATAGCGTTGATGTTTGAGAAGGAGAAAGCTATTAATTTTTTTAGAGATCTTGTTATTTGAAAACCTGCTCTTTTTTTAACCGATTTGACATTCCGCGGTACTGAAACCATACTGAAACTTATTCGAGCATAAGATAATTTTTCAGCGATGTAGCAGGTTTTTGACTGGTGCCAGCGATAATATCATCATCCTCCCCTGCATTTCGAGATTGTAATTCTTCGTCTTACTTCATTCTCAGATTACGGTTTCTCCAGCTCGAAAATGCGCTACCGCCGATCGGATGGCCGCAGCAAGCCCAGTTACGAACCGTACACGAAGCGGGATGTGTCCGGTCGTGCGAAATCGCGGAGTCGATCGCGGGAACGCTACGGTAACAATTCCGGAGTGAACGGACGTCGTAACGACGACGCCGATAACAAATCACGTTTCAGTCGAATGCCGCCGTCGTACATGCCGTCGCAGCCACCGCCATCGACTGGTTTGCCGTCAGCGCAATCATCCCAGCCAGCTCTGCCGCCCTCTCACGCAGGGGCTGCGTCGATGTCTGCCGGCGGGTCTGTCTCGTCAGCTGCGTCATCCTCGAACATGAAATCCGCTACGTCGCAATCGCAGTATGCGCCGCAGGCGTATTACTACTCGATGCCGCCTCCCCCGCCGCCGAACGCGGCCAACGCAACGCAAAATTCGACGCCCGTCAACCCGCCACTGCCTTCGCAGCCACCTCCACCTCAGCCCTGTTTGCCCCAACAGCCTCCGCCGCCGCAGTCGCATCAGCACGCCCAACCGCAACAACTGCCCCAGCAGCTACCGCAACCGCATTGCATTCCCTATCCGTACTACCAGCAGTACATGGCCAACTACGCGTACGCTGCAGCGGCCGCCGCTGCAGCTGGTTACGCTCCGCAGTAATGGATTCGAGTATATCCTTTTTTCCGTCTTCTTTTGTCATCTATCGTTGACTCGTAACAGAAGTTGCATCGGTTTTTCTTATCTAGGGAAGGTTAAACATTTCGTCTCCCACTCATTTCACGACGCTTCGTGAAAGCAAATTAAATCGAGTTACCTGAATAAAAAAATTATTGAAGGAATTTTGAGGGCTAATTCAGTTCCTATTAGAAAGTTGGTTTCTATACCTTTGGCGCATGTTACTCGTTCGAATGCCTCGTATTTTATTCGAATTCCTTCTACTGGATTTTGAAATAATGTCATTAATTCTTTCAGTTGACGTTGCTTTAAGAATAATTGTTCAAAACTTACGCCACTTCTCTTTTGTTTTGGATTTTGAAATTGATGATTCTTTGATGATACATTTAAAAAAAAATCGATAACTTCTCAGAACCAACATTGAAAAATTGGTTGTACTCGTATCTAGTTTCAAAATTGAGATGACGTAGGAAGTAGGAACTAAAATAAAATATTGATGTACCATTCTTGTTCATGTTTTGTTTCTTTTAATTTTATATTCGCCCCGTGAGATAGCGTGTAAATATTGTTATGCTTTTTTTATGTTCTTTACTTGGTATCTTAACTTATTATCATTCGAGACAATTCCCTTCTAACGCGTCCGGGTCTTTTCTTTTAATTTGAGTCGTAACTTATTTTTTTTTTGTAATTATGTACTTCCTGAAGAAGTATTATTAGTGCTTGAGGAAACTATAAATATTTTCGAAGTTATGCAGTGTTTTTTTCCCTCGTATGTTTGTAATGAATTCTACATCGATTACCAGTCCAAAAAAAACGAATTATTTTAAACGTTTTGTTATAGATTACTCAGGATGTGGATCCAAGAAGTAGGAATAATTTTTGGAGTTGTTGAGTAAGTAACTGCTGGGAGGAAATTTTCTGTATTATTATGTAATTATTCAAATCATAAAGAAGGATCTTTGAAAATCTTCCGTCTTGAAGCTAATTGGCCAGGTGTGAGTTGAAGAATGAAGGCTTCTCTAATTTGCCCGGTCCATTTTGGTTATTGTCAAATAATTACCTGAAAATTGAACTTTTCGAGCACACTTTTGGCAACAGACGAGCTTCTGTAGTTCTGTGCAAAACCTCGAGATATTATCTTCCGCCTTAAAAATGAAACTCGTTCAACTACTTTTATAGTTTTGTAGATAGATTTTCATTTCTCACTTTTTAGTTTTTACTAAAACATTTTCAAGAAGAAATACTCAGAGTAAAAGTTATAATGAAACAAATTATTACCTTCATTCGTGGATCGTGACTAAGCAGTCACGTTCACTCGTCTCTCATCGTCATCAGTCCTCCATTTTGTTTTGTAAATTTCCCATCCGTTATTCGCAGCGTTAGCGCACCTCACGGAAGTTTCGTGAAAAATTTAATTTTTTTCTCTCGCTCTCTCTGCTGCTCTCCATCTATTGACATTGCTGTCTCCGTCTCTTTCTCTCTTTCTTTGACTCGTCGAGACTCATCGTGGTCTCTGCTGGTCTCTGTCCATCGCTTTATCTTCTGTCTCTCTTTAGTTTTCATATTCAAATTCGATTCATCATCATCTCAAATTTTCGAAAAGCTTCCTATATATGCACCGGAGAAGTGGTGGACCGGTTGGCGGTTAATATTTTTTGAGTTTAAAGGTAAAGCTACTGATCTGATTTCTTTGTGTAACCTTTGATGCAGTGAAGCTTCGTGTTTTCTTAAAAAGTACATGTGCTTATGTTTGTTTGGTTCTAAACAGTTCTTGACGTGCTTGGTTAATTTCTTGTTGTGTCTGAAGTTGTGAAGTACATTTGCATTAATATCAATTCAATAATCGAAAGTAAGTTGAAACTGTTGCTATCTCATTGCTCATTATTGTTGGTATAGTTTTCCCGTCTCTCCTTTTGCCTGACTCTCGCCTCAGTATAAATCTTTCACAAATATCAGTTATCTAAGAAATATATGACTCGTTCTATTGAATTGCCACTTTCTTCACTTTCACTTCTTAGAATTCCATTTTAAGTGTGAACGGTGAGTTGCAATTACTTCAACTGACTTCAACTTTTCGAAAAGATTACCTAAAATTTCAGTTTTCTTATCTTAATTCAGTGCTATGTCGAAGTATTTTACTGCTAACTTATCTCCTGATCTTTGGTATTTGAACGTTAAACGAATTTTTGAACTGAAAATTAATGCTCATTTATTGATGTGTCGGTACGAAGAGTATAATATGATGAACTCGATTTCAACATAGCATCTTAAATTAATGCCAGATTTCAAAGTCTTACTAATGATTTATTTTTTCTTTGCTCTTTCATGTTTCAGAAACCGTGTCAGTTGTGCCTGCTACATTGAAAGATTTGGTTGAAGCATTTCTCAGAATCCAAGTTGGTAAGTTTCAATTATATTATTTAAAAGGTAGCATACTATAGACATCTTATGATAATGACCCGAAAGAATACCTTACGGCTTACTAGGAAAGATTTATTGCTCGTCATCTACTGCCAAAAGTAGTCCTGGTCTGAAGAAGTTTCGATGGCAATTCCACATTGCGGATTTGCTAAAAGTAAACCATTTATTTGGATTGCATTCTAATATCTTCGAAATGATATTCGAATGATTTTCTAACCTTATCTAACGAAACCGAATATTCTAATGAACCAGTTTGGTTATCAGTAGAATTGTAGAGATTTCATAACCTAAATTGTTGATGCAAATTATTATATTGATCATCTGTGATATGATCTGGAAACGAAATAAGTTTTGTAGTAATTTAGTATCCTGAACTTTAGTGTAACAAGAAATTCCAGCCCATCTGAAGAATTGAGCGGCTCCTCTTTGATTCTCAAAAAATTTACAATTTGAGATCCGAATACCCTACAATCTTTCAGATATTTTGCTTTTTATTTCCCATTCCAAAATATTATATTAATTGTTCGATCGGCCAATAATTCTCTTTTCAAAATCAACTGATAACTAGATACAAGGCCGCAGATAATATAATCAACGCATCCTACTCATTTGCAGGTTATCTATTTTCTTTTAAAAACAACTTTCTGTTTGATTCTTATAATAGTATATTGAACAAAGGAGCGAGAAACTGAAGTCAACTGAAAGAATATTTATTTATCAAATTTAAACATAGTAACATTCCGTACAATAATGTGAAATAAACCAAAAAAACTTTTTTTTTTTCAAAAATAGAAAGTATTAGTAATAGTTGATGTGTGTATTTTAAACAAGTTACTTTACTTGACTTTTAAAATCCACGAGTCAATTGCAATTTTTCAAACTTGTAGATAACCAGCTGTGTGAAAATTGCTAAATTGGTTTTTGAAAATGATTATTGAAAAGGTATTAAAATGTTATTTTTGCATCTATTTGCATTCGTGAAAATGTGATGGTTATCCAGTAAAAAACAGTCGGAATACGTTCTGGTATTGAAAGAGAAGCATTGCTATTGTTCCAAATTTTGGCGACAGTATAAATGATCCTTTGACCTTACATTTTTCAATTTTTATTAATGTTATTATTGCTAAATAAGTCTTTATTTCGTAGGTTTCTTACCTTGAATTTTGATATTTTTCATTGAAAGCGACTGTTGTTAATAATAATAGAGAGAAAATGAAGAGTAGAGTGTATTGTTACTTTCTGCCTGACTAAATGAATTTATATATACATATATCTTGAAAAGTAAAGTTGGTATGTCGGTAGAAATAATTTTTGAAAAAAAAAAAAAAAAAACTGATCTGAAAGTTTGGTATCCCTTACAGTTAGTATTTTTTTCGAAACAGAAGTATTTCAAATCTACTTTATTTTTCATAATCAAAAGTTCCGAATCAACTCATTTAACTAAACTACTTTTACCTTCCTCGGAAGTCCACCAAAACGGTGAAACTCTAGTCAAAGAATTAAGTAGATACTGTTGGCTCTCCGTTTGACGAACCCACGGAATCGAAATTAAGGGCAAAAGAGTAAAAGTGTAAAAAGGGTAAAAGTTGAGAAGAGATTGGAAGATAAAGCTAGAATCATTACGAATTCGCCTCGCGCTTTAATCGTCTTTCAGTTTGGAATTCCGTTTACCGCCCCACGGATAGAATGCTCCGGCACGTCTGCTCGGGCTCTCGGAGCCGTGCAGCCTCGGGCTCTCGGAGCCGTGCAGCGTCCGCACGTTCATCATTTTGCTGTAGAGGGACGCCTTCTTCTGCTCGGGTTGTTTGCGTGACCACTCGACGAACTCGTCCAACAGCTGGCGCAGATTAGTTGTGTCGCTGACGCATAGTCTCTTGCTGACTTGCCTCGGGTCTCCCTCCGCAGCCACCGCCGACACCTCCTCGCCGCTCGCGGCGCGCTTCATGACGGCATGGGGCTCGCCATCGTAAGCGGGCGCCGCTGCGTGCCCCTCAGCTGCCATCCGGTCTTCCGGCAAACCGCGCTTGCCTCCCCAGTTGAAAAACTGCGATCGCTTGCCGCCCCAGCTCGAGAATGCGGGCTCTCGTTTTGCGCTGAGTGGCGCCGCTGCGGCGCCGTCCATTTCGTCGCGCTGCGCCACCGGCAGCGACCGTTTGCCGCCCCAGCTGGAGAAGGCGTAGCGGGCACGCTTGTCGCCATTTAAGGGGCGATGCGACCCGGCCGGACCGCTGGGTCTGTACGCGTCCCACGCGGTCAGGCCACCTAATCCGTTGAACTGTCGCTTCCAGCTGGTGGACAGAAAAGGCAATTGCTGGCGCTGCTGTTCCGGTCGCTCGTACGGTCCGTAGCTGCGCAGGTGGCCGTACGCGTAGCCGGAAGCGGCGGGTGAGTTGTACGCGGCCAGTTGGCCGGCGATATGCGAGCGATAGGGAGCGCTATCGGCCAGCTGAGTTAGCAGCTCATCTAAGGTGCCGCGGCGTTTGACGGCTATGTTGTTGTCGGATGGCCAGTCGCAACTGCCATTGCTCTGGTCGCACAGTGTCCACGTTTCCGGCTCTCGGATCACGATACTTTGCACGGTGGCTGTGGCCAGCGCGGCTATAGCCAACAACCACGTTTGGAGGGTGGTGCTCTGAAGTTGTGCTTTCATTCTGCAAGCAAAATCACAAATACGAAATGTTGAGAAAAAAAAGTTGCTAAAAGCAAAAGCTTTGCTCTTTTCAGTTGGGTTTTGACAGATAACCTAGTTGTTTAGTAAGGACAACGAGAAGGCATCGAGGATAATTGTCGGGTAGATTAGAAACGTATTTTTTGCCACTGCGAATAGGACCTGAGAGTGTGTGGTGATTTCGCTAGAATGTCGATATTTCTGGCCCAGCTAAACATCTTACCGAACACAAGATCTGAAATTATTTTTTAAAAGCATTCTACTCGATCGTCCCTTAATGGTCCAAATATCTTCGATAATGTCTACTCTTCATCTTATTTTTTGAAATATGATAAATTATCAGCTTTTTTAGTAGAGTTGAAATTTGAGCTAAACTAATGAAAGAATAATTATGATTTTAGATATTTTTGTACTACACTTCTGCAGTATTGAAAGTACCTTCATTCTTTCAAAATGGCATTTTGTAAACTCCTCAAAAACTTCTTGTCATTTTTTCGACTGAAAACCCTCTATTCACTTTCACAAATAGGGATAGGGTATGCATATTATAGTTATTCGTTTCATGATTTCAGAATTCTAAAAATACTCATCTCGCATTCTCATATTTCTTTATTTAAATTTAAATTTATTTTTCTACTCATGTATTGGGAAGGGGGTCTGCAGAATTGCTCAATGATATACTAAATTTAGCAATACCGCTTTATCTCGTTACTGATAATGTTGAAGAAATAAAGTCGGTTATGAAACAGAAATGTAGATACCGTATTCATATGCGGATGATATATATCAAAATATTTTTGAAGCAAAATCTGTGGGTATGCATGGGATTCACTTCACTTAAGCTAGTGAGCATTTTGTATGCGAGTAGTACGTATTAATCTGTTTCTTTTTCGTCGCTTCTCTCCTTGGTTCGTGAATAACTGCCCGTTTTCGTAACTTGAAAATATTATGTTTTTCGAAAATTATCGCTTTCAGAATAATCTTTATTAGTAGTCAATAAATGAAAATAATTTCAAAGTAGAGGCAGATTATACGCGACATTCAAAAAGTTCCCCACTTGGCCGATTAAATATGGAGCGCTATGCCTTTGAAATAGACTTAATACCTAAATCCGTATCGTCGCATTAATCGAATGCCTTTTTGGCAAATTTTGGCGACGAAAAAGTGTCGAATTGGCGAACGTGGTCTTAAAAATTATAATGCTTTTTCGAAGCGAGTCTCGAACGAAACCTTTACCTTTTAAATACTTTCGTTACACCACCCGCTTTCCCCTGCCCACCTGTGTAACATAACGTAGAAAGTTTCATATCTTCGCTATATAGTCTTGTGAAATGTAAATAACTAAATACCGCCTTGAAATGATCTTTTTTTTTCTTTCTTGGAAATAAAATTAAGCTCATATTTAGCAAGTTAAATTAGTCTACCTTGAACCTAACCATTCAAGGTTTCCTTCTTGGGACAATAATTATATACGATGAACTTGGATTTTTGAAGATTTTAAAATGGTGTTTCCCTTCATTTCATTTATAGCTAACTGAGAAGATTTCGACTGATTTTGTTCGAATTTCCATCAGATATGAAAAGAAAGAATTCTTTAAAGTAATTTGTTAGTAATTCTTCTTGAAATTAATGCGAATGGAGCTGAATTAACAAGTAAAGAACGTCAAGTGTAACTCGCCTTCTAGAACGCAACCCTGCATAACTTGTGCGCCACGGCGGTTGTATCTACCCAGTAGCGTGTTTTTTCCCAATAGCCCCTTTAAGTGGATTTACGAGGGAAATAGTACATATTTTCCAGTATGAATTTTTATGTATCGAGAGACTAAGGTTTTGACCTAAATATATGGTGTAAAATTAGATTTTATTAGGAAAGTGATGAATACTTTTTTATAGTAAATTGAGAGAGGAATATTTTTTGTGTCAAACATTTTCCTCTATTTCTCATGTAAAAAAAATTAGAGGTAGAATTTGAAAAATTTCTCAACATTTTTTTCAAATTTATATGTATTTTTCATTATGATGGCTAAAATTGAATTTAAAAAAAAAATGATATAGAACTTTTTAATAGTAAATTTAAAGAGGAATACAAAAAAGTTCTCTATCATTTTTTCGTAGGAATTGATTTTGAGCATCATGTGAAAAATGTGTAAAGAATTGACAGAAATATAGAAAATCTTTCAGAACTTTGAGACTCATTTTTGAGCATTTTTCACTTTTATTCGGCCATATCTCGCCGGGCGAGAGTCGCCGCCAAAAGCAGCTACCGGATTCGTGTTCAACGACCTCGAAAACCCCCATACCAGTCAGTGCGACAAATTTATTCCCTGAGCAGAAATGAGGAAATGCATTAAGTTTTTGGAACATATTATTTTTGGAGAAATTTTGGTTCAATTGAAATATATTAGCAAATCATCGAATTATCTGTCTCTAAGCTACTAAATGATGAAAAAAATTTGGCGAAAAAAAATTAGGACATTGCATATTTCAAAATAATCTCCGGATAAAACTAAGAATCAGGTACCAGTCATAAAATTGACCCAACACACGTGTAGTTTATTCAAATTTTTAAAATTCTACTTGTAATTTTTTTATATGAGAAATAGAGGAAAATGTTTGAAACAAAAAATATTCCTCTTTCAATTTACTATAAAAAAGTACTCTTATCACTTTCTTCATAAAATCTAGTTTTACACCACATTATTAGGCCCCTATTTTTCTATAAAAAATAGTGGAAATTACTCCTCACCTTTTTCAGTACACGCAACCTATACGTAAAAATAAATGTTAAAATCAGGAATAACTGTCTGAAGCCATTTCCTCGACAATACAAGACCCGACACTTTTTTCATGTAACAAAAATTCGGGTAAATGTTTTGTCAAGGAAATGGCTTTGGGAAATTGGGTTTCGGGTAAATGAATTCGGGGAAAAAAATTTCGGCAGAATATCTTGTCGGGGTAATGGCTTGTCGGGCACTTGGATTCGGGTAACTGTCCTGAAATCGTGAAAGTCAGACTAATTTTAATCGAAGGTTTTCTGTTGAAAACCTGCTAAAAATAAATTTTTTATTACAAAAAATATTTTTGGTCGTGGCGTTAACTAGGGGCCTGGTAGCCTTCCCCTCTTCTGTCACACATTCTGCAAACTGCTGGTTTATTTTTTTTTTTGTTTTATGTTTCTCTTTTGAAACAAACGATAGTGTCTAAAAATCAAAGTTTATGATTACTTTTTTTCATTTTTACACCCTCTGCTGTAGTATTAACTGAGCTATATATATAGCTTTATTTCTTCTTCTATTTCTAGGTCTTCTATAGCTTATAATTCAATTAGTCCTACTGCAAAGGGTACGTAATATAAAAGTAAATGATGAATTTGGCTGTTAGATATTATAATCATCTTTCATCCGCGGTCACAAATGGTACTTCAAGGTATTTCAAAAATGGTGGTATTTTTATAATAATATGTACTATCTGCGATGTGAACTACTCTCGTAAGTGCCCTTCTTATACGAAAATGGTAAACTTTGTTCTTTGTATCGTCGAATTGTTTACACTATATTCGAACTTGTTGCTCGTAACTCGAACAAATGTCGTTCGTATGAGAGAAGATTCGTCTCCTTGGAATTTGAAGTGGTACTCGTCGCTCAAGTAATGCTAATTAAGTTCTTGAAGCGAGGAATGTGTCTACCGTTTCTATAATAACTGAAACTTTACAATAGTTGAAGTGAACGAGGGGACGAAAATGGAGTCAAGTTCTTAATTTGTTTGTTAAAAAAAAAAAAAAGGAAGACTCGTGAAAACATTTCAAGTCTATGGATAAATGATGAAAACACTTTTTTTTTGTTGACTCAATTGACAAATAATATGTATTATTTGTATCTTAATGCGGTATTTGTACTTTGCGAATGCATGGATTTTTTGTTCTTCATTTTCATTTTCTTTGGATATTTTTCACATTTTTTTAATTCCAATTATATTTTGATATTCTTTCTATGAATTGCATGTCTTTTCGAGATCTCAACTTCAAACTACGTACACACCATCTCGATTACTAGAATTCAAACTCAAAAGCCAAATTTTTTGTGAGGCTTCATAAGTCGAATTCATCGTCAAATTGAGACAATCTCGTTTTGAGATTAATGGGTTGAGGAAGTGCAAAAAATCGTTTTTTGCCCAGCATTTTAATGCGTTTTTATGTTCTTTTTTCTCAAAGTCCAGCTGGGGAACTAAAATTTCAAAGGACTTTTAATCCAACCTTAGGATAGATTTTGACGCATGGGTTTTAAAATTTAGCTTGAATTTGAAAAATTCAAGTCATTTGTTCGAGTATACCGTTTTTAAAACACTTTTACAACAGATGAAACAAAAATCACCCACAGATTGCGCCTTTAATGTTGAACTAAAAGTTGTAATTTTTGGGCATGTTCTAATTTGAAGTACAGAACTTAGAGTTACATAGAAATGGAATTGGAATTTTAATTTTTAATCTGATATTGCCTTCGATATGCGACTTTACCCAATGCATGACTGAAAGTTTGGCTAAATCGGTATAAACCCATATATAACGGCTTATGGCTTCCACTTTTGAGTAAAATTGATTAAAAAATTTACAACTTTGTGGGGAAAACTTTTTGCGCAATCTGCGAGCTCATTTGCTTCCGTTTTATACGCTCAGCCTTAAAAATAAAATATAGAAATAGTAAAATTTGAAACTTACGTTCGATCAGTTGAATTCGAGTCGGCACTAATAAGTGGTCAACAAATGGATACTAAGCCAAAATATTCAAGTAATAAGTAATATCCTCATTCAGAGGCGATTTTGAAGATTGACTTTGTTCACTTTTTTACTGTGCGAAACGAAAAAGTTGAGTAAATATTTGAAAGTGTAACGAATGTATAAGACTTTTTGTTAGATTTTAATATGAATGAAAATATTCAAATTAATAAGTCAAGTTTTTTTGCCTTCGCGTAAGCCGCAGCTCTCACGCACAAAAATGGAAGAACGTTCACGGGTTTAAGTAGCACAGTGTGAATGAGCATTTGAGCATTTTCAACCAGCTTTTCATCTCATAGAATGGACAGAGACGCGCGCATCAATTTTCATCTTCGTCCCTTGTTTTTTTTTTTCTATTTGTGGGGTGGGAAGCAATTTTAAAAAAATTAGGGACCTTCCTATTTAACATCACACTTGACAAATTGAAAAAAAAAAATTTAAGCAGTGGGAGTCATAGAATGAGCTTGAATAATTCTTCATTAATTCGAGTAAAATTTGTTGAAAATGGGATTGTATCATCCACCCTGAATTTTTGAATTTAGGCGTTACACTGGCTAAAAGTATTTTTGAATTTAGCTAAAATGATGTCTGAAATTTTCTGACATGAGATGAAAACATTTCAGATTTTGGTTTCCTCATAGTTTTTGAATTTTAAATTTTGAATCGTTTAAATAGATTTTTGTATCAGAAAGTCCTGAATCTTAATACGACTTTTACCAAAAAATCTTTTTATTTTTTACTTGATACTTTTTCACAACAGTAGGAGTTAACCGTACAAATCTTTAATATTGAAATTTCTGCATTTTAGTTATTGAAAAAAAAAAGACTACATATATCCAACTAGAATTTTTTTCACCAATGTATGAATCGATTTATGCAGAAAAAGGATAAATACAGTTTTTGCAGATCTTAGAGAAGTGCCAAACGTTAGAAAAATATCATGTGTGTCATCTTGATTGGTTTTTTACCTTCGATCATTTTTTGAAACTTTTTAAACTTGTTTAAAAAATGTGATATATCTCTTTTTGCAAAATGAGTGCTAGAAAAAAGATGAAGCCACGATTCTTCTATTGGTGAAAATAAGTTTTGGATGAGTAGTGTGTCAGAAAAACTGGACAAATTGAATTATTTTTTCAAGAATTATAAGGATAAAAAATCTATCTTGAATGCAAAAATGAGTAAAGAGGTAATGGATCTTTTGATTTGAAAATTTTGTAGAGTATAATTTTACTTCCTACAGATGAACATATTTTTTCTTGACTCGAATTACTGCGGGCTTTATATTTTAAATGTTTTCTGATGGTGCAAACTAAGTTTTAGGACAGATCTTTTATATTTGCTTCCTTGATTGAAAATGTCACTTCCACACTTTCTTCTTGCGACCTTATTTTTTCGAATCAACTCGTAAAAAGATCCAAGTCGTGAATCGTTTTTTTTTTCCTCAACTTTTCTGTATTCTAAATTTAAATTTCATTCAATATTATTTTACTGTTAGAGATTTTGTGAGTGTACGCTTTGTCTGTAGAAATTTTCCAAAAGAAGAGGACGAGAGTATCGTCCTGCCTTTGCGGCATATTCTCCTTTCTACGCTTTCCATTTGATCCTTGGAAAACTTTCTTTGATCATTTTGTTTTTCTCGAAAAAATCAAGTTTTGAAGCTTCTGCGTCTTCTCCGCTATCCCTTTGGATGACCTTTCTTGGCTTAACGAATCAACTTCAGTTGGTCCACAAAAGGAATTCGTTAATTTTCTACGTATTCGTCTAAGATATGCAAATCTTCATTCCTCTTTCTTCGCCTATACCTTTCGAACCGCATTTTAATAATAAATATCAAAAAACTAGCTTCGTTTAGCCCGCAATTGATTTATGGTGAGGAAATTTTATAGTTTCTTAGTGAAGCTGTTAATTTACTGGACCACCACTAGACTCCTCCGTACTTCGACAGTAAGGATTTGCCACCGATTTTGGCACAAATTGCCACTCTCACAAAGAAAATTGAGATTTTGCTTTTCCGAAGTCCCCGAAACAAGTTCGTCAAAATATTCCTCACACAGCCGTATAAAATTAGGTGGAGTACTATAACTGAAGAGAAATTTTTGTCATGTACGGAATACAGGCCTTTGAAACGAAGTTATGAATTTTGTTTTTTCAAAAACAGTTGAGTTGAAGCAAGTAAAATGTATTTTCATTTTTTTAAATCGTAATCATACTTCCATCTACGAATTTATTATATTTGTTCTTCTATAACCCGACTTATTCCTTTCATTCGGAGACATTTATAGATGAATGTGAAAATACTTTTTATTTTACTTTATTCATCATTTTACTTTTATATCCCTCCCGACAGGTGCCCAAACCCAGTAATAGAAAGGAACGAGTGTACATAATATTCTTAACTATAACTGAAGAGTGATTTGCTAGAAGCGCGTAAGTCCACTTTTTTCAAAAATTGAATAAGGTTCAGTTATATTAAGGATCGGATTTATATGAAAACGCATATTTTTTTGTAATTCACGTGGAAGGGTGAGAGTCAGATAGTTTTTCGTTTCACGCCATTCTAATTAAAATAACCCCAACTTGTTTTCACATATTTCGCATATTTTAGGTATATTTGCATATTTTGACATATTTCATAAAAATTCATGCATATTTCACAAATTACTATTTTCATACTTTAATTTGTGATCTGATCTCTAATGGAGTCATGAATTGTGATGTTAGTATCAAGATTTTATACCAAAACGACATTTTAAAATTAGGAATTACCTACTCAATAAAATTGTTTTCTTATTTCGTTCATTCAGAAATTGTATCTTAAATTACGAGTATTTGGTAATTGGTATGAAAGTCAAATTTAGCTTTAGCTCAGTTGGCTGAGTAAAACGATACCAATATTGATATTTTGCATATTTTTTGCATATTTTTTGCAAATTAAAAAAAAATCATGCATATTTTTCGCAATTTAAAAAAAAAAAATCATTCATATTTTTCGCATATTTAAAAAAAAATCATGCATATTTTTGGAAAAAATATGCATACTTAAATTTTGAGCGCATATTATACTCGTATGCGCATATTTTCCACTTTTTAGAGCATATAAATCCGATCCCTAGACTTATAATATACACGAAATTCTATTTACAGAAAAAATATTATGTCCTAAAATGCAACGATAGCTGAGCAAATAAGTAGACTTAGAAGTTGTGGTGCTACATAAAAAAGCGCTATATTTACTTCCTTTACTCTGAGAAAAATTTCAATGGTAATTTTTACAATTTGGATAGCAAAACTGAGACAATTCAAAATTTGTTGCAAAAATGACTACAAAAGTAATAAAATACGTTATCTAAAATAGTAAAAAGTACTAAAAATATTGGAATATTTACAATATAAATAGTAATTTTCACAACTGTTTTGAGAAAAGTTTCTATTCTGTTTATAATTAACACTATCCATATTTCTCTCGATGTAAAAATTGGGGAAAATCAAATATTTCCAAATAATTTCCGGCTCATTAGAATGGTTGTGTTTGAGAATCCGTTGTTGGAAATTCAGCTGTGGCGAAAGTAGAACAATCGACGACGACAAGTGGCTCTCGACCTTTTGGGCAAAAAATTTGAAGAAAAAATGTCGTGTTGTCGTCGGTTCCTGCGGAGAGGATGCTGGTCTCTGGAGATTCGTCACTTAACCCGGTCTCCAGAAATTATTATTAATTTTATTTCGCTTCGTCAACGTAAACGCGTCTCTCGCTTTTATTCTGAGCCCCTCCCCGCTCCAGTGGTACCTCTTATTCCCATTGCGAGCTTTCGCCAAGCGGATTTATGAACCAACTCGCATCTGAAGCCCCTTGTTCACGACGTAGTCGCGGCCGAGTCTCGACCACTCTCCGCCGGTCTTGCTCCTAATTTCGAATCGCATTTCTGGCCCCGAAGACCATCGTATTTTTCGCCAGCCGATTCGCTGCCAGTCGGCACTCTATTTTAGCCGATGGGCGAGCGAAATCGACGATTAAAAACGTTTTTACGTTGAAATAAGCTGACGACTTTCACGGCGACCGAAGCGGTTTTTATTTTTTACTTTGACCATTATACAAATACCACTGCTACCTTCTGTCAATCGCTTTTAAGGGCTGAAGGAGGGCGACTATAAGGGTGAAAGTTTAAAAGCTTTGCTTTTTTGCGCCCGTCTGTCGTATGCGAATATGGCTTGAAAAACCAACCAAAATGGATTTTTCGTTTGTAAATACGAGTATTTCAGTTGTATTTTCTCTTTATTTTCGATAATCATCCTGGTGTATTCATAATTTGGATCGCCGTTTAATTGAAATTTTCTTTTACTTTCGCTAATCGCGTTCCGTATATTCGTAATTTTAATCCTCAATATTTAGCAAAAGCGATTTTATTCAACTTTCTTCGATGCGAATAAAAAAATGGTAAATTTTGTAAAGAAATTTAGCTTCGAGTGAAATTCATAAAATAGCTCATACTTGGAAATGCCAGCTTTGCAGCGGCTAATAGCCAAAAATAAAACCCACGCGGGGGCGTATTCCGTATTTTTGGCTGAAAGAGAGTCGATCCTTGGTGACTGAAGAGTAACTGAACCGACGTAATCGAATTTACTCAATAGCTGTGGATTATCAGCGGTATATATTTATAATAAATTATTTCATTCAAGTTTAACCTGCTAAAAATAGAACGAATCAAGTATAGGTACTACGAAACGGGCATGGCTTCATTTTATGTTCAGAATTTGAGAAGATTCAAAATAGAAAAATTCTATTAGTTTTTTGTTCTTCAATTTTCCCTATTCTACTCATCTTTACCTTGAAAAATTGGACGTAACTATTATACTATCCCTATTTGTGGCATTGGTAAATGCAAACAGTTCATTTGTTGGTTTGGATTAGAGTGTCTAGGTCATGGTAAGTCATGAAGCATAAGATTAGTTATCCTTAGAATTGCGGGGGGGGGGGAGGCCCATAAAAAAGAAGTATTAATATGAACCCAATTGTTTTTTTTTTCTCATTACTCACTTATTCTCATTTTATAACATTAAAATCGTTTTGAGAAAACAAAAATGCATTCTAGATTTAGATTCGATTTTAATTAACGAAAAAAGTGAATTCGTAGATTTTGAAAAGCGGACTCGGATTCTCATTGTGAACTAGGTATCAAAATTGTTCTCCAATTATTTTGGCAAAACTATTGAATTTTTTTTTTTTATAAAGAAACTAATTTAAAACTAAATCGAATCCGTTCAATGGCCAAACGAACATTATAAACCCGACTGCGCGAAAAGAAATTTGGCAACGCTGAAGAAAATAAAGCCGCAAATGTTAAAATAAATGCTGGGTTACAGTAGAGTAGTACGTAAAAATATGTACGCGTAAACAAAGAATTAACGACTGGGGAACACATCCGCAGTACAATCAGAGAAAAGACTACGAGTGAGGAAGAGGCGAAAAGGTGCGATGATGATGGTGAGAATAAGTGCGGCTTTCATCGAGTAGGTATATGGACTAAGAGCCGAAGGTATTTGGACTTAATTTTTTTGATGGTCTGACGTATGTACGTACATATTTACAAAAGCACCCTTTTTCTCAAGTCGAAATCGTGTTCGTCATTAACAAGTTTGCAAAGGGTGAGACGGCGAAAAAAGGTGTGCGAAAATATGAGGAAGCTCGGCACTCACGACGTCCAAATAAGTGAATCTCCCTGCTCCCCTACATTACATCCCTCCTGCAGCAACAATTAACGCGCCATCAACTATATCGCTAGCATTTTGCAGGTTCACCACCTCCTCACCGTCTCCACCACCGGCGTCGACGTCAGTGATCTGCACTGGAAAAGGACGCTGCTGCCACCGCGGAGAAAGGAGAATCTCGCCGTTGCCTTCTCATCCTCAGCTTCGTAAGTCGAGTTCCCTTCGCCGGGCACATCTCGAGTCTTCTGCAGACCAGACGACGAGTTCCTTACTCGCGGCTGTGCACCTTAATATTAATGGTCTACAGTTTCTCGATTGACATTTCGATCGCACCAAGCTACGCCTGAGCTGGCCGAACCGCCGTTGTAACAAAATGCCCGTCGTAAGTTCCATTAACTGCTTCCTTTCTTTTGGCTTATATACGTGTCCAAGTATGATTAATTACGGAGCGTATGCACGAAGTGTTATTTCGTATGTAGAATGAGGCTGCGAAAATGGAAATTGAAAATATTTCCAGCGTCTCCGGGAGTAACAGTATAAGTCAAAATTTGTTTTTTTGAAAAAAGGCTCTTTGAGGTTAAAAAATGTAATTTCTTGTATTTTTTTTAATACTTTAAAAGTATTTTCAGCGTGTTTTAGGTGTTATAATTCTGAAAATTCTCTCGAAGCACCAAAACTTTATAAATATGATTTTTGACTTATGTTTTTACTCTCTATAACACGCTAGATATCATCTGTACTATGACTTTACTCCCTACAAAGTACTCGTACTTGGGAGCTATCGATTCCCCTGGCTGTCCTATTTATCGCTGTCCGTCCGCTCGTTAGTTTTACTTTAATGATAATGCGGTCGAAGGTAGTGTTTGCAATTATCATGATATTTTTTTTCATATCGAGTATTTATCAATATTTGAGGGGAATTATGGATTTATCGATGTTTGAAAAATTGAATAAGAAGCTTCGAACACTAATTGTCAGTATTGATTAGCAAAAGCAACAGTTATCTCTTTTTTTTTTAAATAAATAATTGTGTTAGATGAATTATCGATAATTTCATAAATATATCGATAAATTTCTAAACACTGGTAGAAAACTCGTAGAATCCTTGGTAGCTCATTGCTAGCCCAATAAAATGAGTATAAAAAACGGTTGAGTTGAAACAAATTATCTCTTATTTTTTTGACTAGCACCACTCTTCAAATCAAGTTTTTTTTTTTTTGCAGAGGTTTCGATTTTGCGGTGATGCCGAAGTTCCCGATTGGATCCTAGCTGCTGTACACGATATTTCCACCCAGGTAAGTCCAGTCTTTTTGCGGTCCGTATTAATTTAGTCCATTGTGTTCAATTTTTCCATAATGTTCATTAACAGACTATTAAAATACCATAGAATTTCTCTTATAATGGTCCATTAAATGTATAAACCTTTAACCAATGCCTGTTTTACACGGCCTAAAGTATCGTCATTGTTGAGTATCAACAACACTGCGTCCTACCTTTTTACTCCCACATAAAGTAAAACGTTTCTCAAATAAACGACTTGACCCGAAGCATTTTTGAATTAGTCGATTTTTATTGTTGGGTTCTTGATAAGAAAAAGTTCTTACTCGTAACTTGGAAAAAAGTGTATAATTTTTGAAAATTTTTCCTAAAATTGTTCTTAATAGTATTTTTCGTGTTATTTTTTTACAATATTCGGTCGAATCTTTGGCCTTCGGCTCTTCATATTTAATGTCTCATTCGAAACCTTCCTTTTCTACTCTCTCCAAATGTTTGATAAATCTATTGAGTTTTTTTGTTATATTATGTTTATTTTACAGAAAAGTGGCGAGTTTAAACGTCTAGTGCGGGACGTCGTCAAAGGCATATTGGAAGAAAGCGAAAAGGACGTGGTAAGTTTTGTTTTGACGAGCGTTATTGCGTTTGCTTATACATCGTCTTTATAGTTATCCTTATTCCAGCTCCAACATGAGGGTGTATTATTATTAGGCTACCCTGTTCGCTCGTCTGTTTTAATGACCGTCTAATGTTGTTTTTCCACCTTATAATTCACACTTACCTATTCGCAACGAGCAAAAGTTTTTTAATTAATTTTTTTGCACGACTAATCCAAATGATGTATTTTTATCTTTAGAAATCGGCGTCCGCATTGTTTCTATGTTTTCTTCGGCCTTTCTCGCCAGTAATATATAATACGTAAATCGTGAGGCTTTTGTCTACTGGCGAGTGTTTTCAGTTAAAAAAATTGAAAAAAAAAAAAGTTTTAAAGGCCATTATTTAAGATAAACTATTTTTAATTAGTTGAAAAAAATTTTCAAATAGAAGTAGACTTTGGTGGAGAAATCAAGTTGTAATATTAATTTTAAAAAAAAAGTAACGTACCGTCTATTCGGTTTTGTATAGCATATTATTGTTTAAAAAAATTTTCTGAGTTGAAAAAAAACAACAAGGAAGTGCTTTTTTACGATATTCTAAGTGTGAATTTCTCCTACCTATAAATTTACTTTATTAATTTTTAATTTCTGTAGCGGTGAAGAGACAGAGAGAAATATTGAATGGAAGGAAAAATGGGAAAAGTTTGATATACCTGTTCCAGATTATTATGGGAGGACTATAGAAAAATTTATTTAGACAAAAATACCTTTTTAATACTAACCTTTCACTTAATATTATTTGTTTCGTTTGTGAAGATATGGTTCGAAATCATGAATTCTTTTCACATTTTTCCGCAAGTATAAATTGACTTGTTACGTCATGCTGGAAAGCCCTTCGCGTGTAATTCCTCCTTTTGGCTAATTACGCGTCTTATTTCCAGCTAATAACCATTTTCGCGCAAGTTTTCCCACGCTATCGGTATTTCTGACGCTAAAAAAAGATGAAATTTTGTAGACCCAATTAATTTTCATATTTAAATCGTATTTAGTTTGCCCAGATTCGTCGCATCGCCGGATGCTTTTCGAATGAAAATCGATTTTGTTTTTCGAATGCATTATACTTTATTCTCGATAAAACGTGTAAATGAGGCGCGAATAAAAGCCACACAGTCCATTTAATCGGATGTGACCCCGTTAAATTTTCAAAAAATTACAAAAAACAACTACCCACTTTTAACTTTTTAATTTATTCATTGTGACTGCGACTATTTTCGAGAATACGTGTCTGCAAATTCGAGAGATTACCCCGCGATCGTGTGAAATTTCAACCATCTTTTGCCACATTTCACCTTCACCCCCGTTCTGGTCATCTTGGACGTACTTAGGTGAAGTACGCGGCGCCGGCACGCTGTCATTTTTGCGAAGGTGTTACGCGAGTAGCATTCGCTTTGTCGCGAAGGCGTAATCGGGAGAAACTCGTTTAAGTAGAAATGGAAAAAAACCGTAACGCAGCAAGATCCGCTAGAAAAGCAGGTTTTCGAATAATTGCCCACGGTTGGGTGCCTGATCGTGAGAAAACGATTCTCGTAAAATAAAAAACCGTCTAAAATGCTTTTTCAGCCACAGTTTTGCTAACTGAACAAATCTGTATCCGAATTCTATGAGATCTTCCTCTTATATCTCAACGTTTTTCATGTGAATATGTTTTGTTTTTTTGTTTTTTTAATTTAAAATGTGAAAAATTAAAAAATCGCCCACAATTTTCGTTATAATGTTGTTCTGACCCTCATAAATGGCCTCCAGAAGTGGGTAGCAGTGTAACCGTAATGAGATATTGGTTCTGTCAAATCTTTTGGAAGAGACCGAGTCATCATGCAACATTAGAGCCCTCGCGTACTCATTTTGGGATAGTTTTTTTGGTGATTTTCCTGGTAGATTTTCAATGGCGTTTGTTGCCTTTTGCCAGAAAACTCTTCAAATAAAGATTTGTGTCTGAAGTATATAACTATTTTTATTTTTTCTTAATCGGGAGATCATGGAAGTGTATAAACAGTAGCTTTTCTATTGAAAACCTGCTAAAGATGGGATTCGGCTGCGGGGTCGATGGGGTAGATGGTAACTTGGAGAGTGTAAGCAGCACTCGTTTGCGGGCACTCGTCGGTTCGTAGTTTGTACTGCTCTAGCGATGCTCTCGTAATCGGCCGGCTTTCAGCCCCCCGCCCCGCAGGACCCTTATTTCTCTCGCAGACCTTGCGAATTATCCGTGAAACATACGTCGACTCGTCGACGACCGCCTTATTAAATTTAGCATCGGTGCATACCGTTATTATGTGTATACGCGTTAACAACAATTTTCGACTCCATTTATTTTGTTTTTCCACTCTCGATCCTATTTCGTTTCGATTTTTCCCTCTTTTTTGAATCTTTTTTACTTTCGCCGCCGCCCGTTTACGTTTGTTTTTCGTATTTTAATACCCAGTAGACGACCACTCTTTACTGCAAATAACGTTACCGTATCCGTGTAGGTCTATGATGTTATTATGGCCAAAGCCAAAGCCGTCCGGCTATCCTCTATTCTCCGGAAAAGAGGCGAGCTTATTCCATCTGGCACTCATTTCGTTTTCATAATTTAATTTAGTCGCCTTTAAGTTTCTTTTATATTGACTTCTCTCTTTGTTACAGTTTTTTCCCGATTTTTCCCCTGCTAGCTTTACAGGATATAAGCTTAGTTCCCTCGGTACATTTTTTAATTTTTGTAGGTACAGTTGTCTTTAAAATAATGTAAAGATCTCGCTAGTATCGGTAATTGTTACAAAAGCAGCTATCAATTGTCATTATGATAATGAAAAAAATTAAATAAATGACCGTCCATGACGTTCACTCGAGAACCTTTCTGAGGATTTTCTTCAACAAAAATGATTTTATGTAGGAAAAATGTTATACCCATCGTAATAGGTACTAGTAGTGAGCGAACTATAGGTGCGAACCCTTTTTGGCGGCCACAGGAAAAAATCAGCTGTTGAAATGCAATGCACCCACTACAAATGAAGTATACCCTAAAGAAGTCTTCTTGCAACAAATTTAAGGTTTTTCTTTTTTTTTGATAAAAATTTGCTCGCACTGAGGGAAGTGCATTTCACCACTAAATGCATAATGAGCTGGTAAATGCGAGATTTTTCTTGTTTGACATCGAACGTTCCTCGTAGGAGAGTCACATTTAGCAAGTGGAATGCTACCTCCCAGAAATGGTCAAGTTTTCATATAATTTCGTCGTTGAAAGGTTAGTTTTAAAAATGACTATAAGTCCAAACTCTTCCCCTATCATTTTTACAAAGTATCAGATTATGAAGCATCTGGTTGAATAGGATTGAAGCAAAACTTCGGAATAATTATAGTTCTATTTCAATTTTAAATGCTAAATATTTTATAATGTCCCTTAAAAATGGGCGAAAAACTGACACTGAAAAAAATCACTATTATTATACGTAGTATTTTTACTTGTTTTCAGATTGAAAAAGACAAACGCATTCATTTACCAATCGGTAAGTAAGCATATTTAATTATAAAGTTGAAATTTACTTTAAAAAATATATTGTAAGAAATATATTTTAAGAGACTAATTTGCCTTCATCGAAAAATGAGAATACTACCTAGTCATAGATGTGCAGGCAGTGCAGGGCAGTTTTTCCATTTAATGGACTTTGGCAATGTGGCCCTTAACTGTCTGAAATTTTTACCTACGCGAAGCGAGAAAAATATTTAACCGTTTTTTCCAAAGTGTTTTTTTTTTGTATTCTTTATATTTGTATTCAATTTTTTTTTTCTTCAAAAATTGGATTAATTTATGAGACTGTGTATTATGCTACTGGAATTTTAGATATGGTTTTTAAAATTGAGTTATAGTTTTTCGAAGGGATATCTGTATTATAATTTATTAATCATACTTTTGAGAATTTTAATGTGGTAATAACGGAGCGCCAAAATGGCAAATACTTGATAGAAAATAATTTTATAAGTGCTATTATTTCTTAGTCTTCACTCACTTTTTAGTTACCTTTTTTTCTTTTCTTTCATTTTTCTTTTTTTTTCTTTGCTTTTTTCTGTATGGCTAATTTTTGGCAATCGGTGACTCTAGTGAGTAAATCATTATTTTGGTGTTTTTTTTTTTCAGATACTGACGACGATCGAGGACGTGTGGCTGCTATTGACTACATTCTCCGAAATGCAGTCGCTTACGAAGTTCCCGAAGCAACGCTGACTAATGAACTGCAACAGGTAGGTGAATGTTAGCAGTAATAATGTTAGAGAGAGCTGATAGTTTTATTAGTTATAACAAAAGAGTTCAGGAATTCAAAAAAAAAAACAAAGTATTTTTCTTTTTTCGAAAATAGTATGACGTGAAAAAAAAAAGGGGATGATTAGGGGTGGCATGCTTTTCAGTCCTTACACGTTTCAAAATGTCAAATCCGGCCTCAGTTCTACTTTTTCGTTCGAGATTCGTTTGCGACTAGGTAACTCGGGGGCCGCCCAGTGGGCCAAATCAGAGAACGTGAATGCGCGTTATCGCAGCAGCCGCCCATTTCGAGAGTAGGTGGACCTAAACTCGAATAACGTTCGCGTATACGCGCATGTTGGCTTGAAATGTGCGTCATTACGAAGTCGGAAACCAGAAAAAAGAACCGAGTTATATACTTCTGTTGAGAAACATGGATAACTTGAGACAGTGGATGGTCTAGAATTCTAGATAGATTCCAAGTATGCAGTTCGGCGGTACTGACCAGCTGGATCTACCTGGCTTTTATTTAAATCCATTATTGAGAAAAACGATAGAAAATTTAGGAGCGGAAGAGTTTATTTTCATTGCTCATTTTTAAGGAAAATGTCTTTATTTCTGCAAAAATAATATTCGAGTAGGAGCACTGATCTAGTTGAAAAAATGAAAGATTCTTCGATGGTAATGTCTCAGGTATCATGAATATCGGCTAAAATTACTACGTACCTGGTGGAGCATCTTCACTTGGGTGATTCTAAGATCCAGGAAATCTGTGAAGCAGGTCTCAAGGATATTTTGTGATGGCCTGAGGGGAATGACCACCAGGTTTCCGCAATGTTTTTAATAGATAACCGAGTATTTTAAGAGTTAAAAGTTGGTAAAAATTTCTCAATTATAAAATTTCACTGTTATGTCCCTTTTCAGGTTGGTTTGCCACACGAACACGCCGTCAGCTTTTGTTTGGTGTATACACAGTACTTCGCAGAACTCAAGCTTAAAGCCGAGCGACGTAGTTTACGTTGCAGCATTCCAAAAAGTGTTACATGCGATCGCGTTACTAAAGAGACTGGAGACAGTGTCATTTTAAATCTAAAAGCCTGGCAAGCCAAGTCCAGATCTGTCGAGTCGTACAAATTTGATTTAACCGACGAGCAGCTTCAAATATTTATCGAAGGTGCGTTACATTTCTTTCATCTGTGTGGCCTACTGAGTACCTAGTACCTACTCGTTAGCTTTTACTTCTAATCGACCCTGGCAAATATAAATTTATCACTTTCCAACTAAGGTTCAGATATCCTTTAGTGCAGTCGGGTGTAACTCTTAACTAAATTACAAGAACTTATTAGTGTTATAAACTATTGAAGTTTCACATAAGCATCAATCATTAACTCGTAAGATGAAAACAAAAATGTTTTTGGTTTTTACAGAGTTATTCCAATTAAGATTTTTTCAGTTTGAAACTCGGCACCACCATGAACCGAGATTTTCCTCCCGAAAACTGAATTATTCTTATTTTTATTTGTTGTCTGCTCGTTTTAGAGATGAATGCCGTTTTGGAAAGAATCGAAGCTATCGTCTAGAAAAGCAGCGTCCATTTTGATGTCATGTTGGGAGTTTGTCTGGAAAAGAGAACCAAATGACGAATAATAAGGCTCTGATATGCAGGTTTTTCGTACCATATGCAACTTTCCTTTGATACTGGTGCCTGGATCGGTTAGAATTATTGATTTTAATGCATGCAAGAGATAATGGTGGCTTAAGAGAACTTTTATAATGCCACACTATACATTATGCTTGATCGATTTCGATTTTTAGCATTTTATTCTTTTATCCATTAGAAAGTTATAATTAACTGTGATAATTAATGTGCATTAATCACGATTTACCTATCATTAAAAATTACGGGGTGAGGGTAAAATGATAATTTTACTTGTAACTTTGCAAAAAGCTATTTTTGTGTTGTACCCGTATAGTTTCAGAATAAGGCTCATTCGTTCAAAATAATTTTAATAAACGATTTTTCTATCTGTTACTATTAGATCAAGCACAATGATTATGGATAGGTGTGAAAATCAATGAGCTTTTATTTTTCTCTAAATTAAACTAATATTTTACAAATACAGATCATGGTTAGTAGTAAAAATGATTTGAAAAAATTACAATTTTATAAAATAATTTCTTTGGAATTCGTGATATAATTATAAGGGGCTTCGTAAAATTCGTTTCCACAAAAAGTAGACGACAGAGTGAGTCTGCAAAATGGTAAATTCAATTCGTTTTGTGCGATTAGTAAATCACAGCCGGTCAAATCCAATTCTTTTAATTGGCTTAATTTCGAAACTAGTCCGTGCGCAGCCTGGGTGATTCTTGAATTATTGGATAGATCTAGTTTCGTCAACTCGTTGGCAGTGGTCAAAGATCTGTGGATAAAATTTACAAATAAATGAGCTTTTAGATGAGAAACGAAGTTAGCGATGTAGTTCACACTTACGGAACTATTTGTTCGAGGTCATTGTCATCTATGTCCATATCTGACAAGTTTAGAACTCTGAGATTGAATAAAGGTCCGCGATCCAAAAACAGTAAGCATTCGCGAAATACCTCTGCTCCACCAGTGCTAGACAAGTTGAGAGATCGAATTTTACAAACGTCTAGCGTCGATAAGAATTTGGTCACACCCTCACGATCTAATTTGTTGGAACTGATATCTAATGACTCAACGTTTTCTGAAAAAAAAAAGTACATAGAAAAATCAGATTTATTTAATAAAACATAAATTAACGCTTCCTTGTAAAATAAAAAAATGAAGAAAAATTCAATTTCAAATTAAAAAAAAAAAAACTAATAGAATCAAAAATTTTTACTAAGAAAGAAGTTTTAATTCCTTTTGATTCTGTCGTCTCGTTTTCAAAAAATCTGTAAGTTTAACATAATTACTCGTACGAAAGTAGGAAGAATGCTTGACGAAATTATACTAGAAATGAATTTAAAAATTTGGTGTAGAAACTTTTTTTCATTTACTACTTTTTCACATGAAAAAATCCTCTTTTCATTAATGGCACGCCCAAAAATTCAACAAAGCACTGGATAATAAACCCTCAATCCTGCGACTAGGTGCAGTCATATAGAGTAACACATAGATGACTCTTTCCTAAAGTTCAATTTTTTATACCTCTTCCCTTTGAATCATCTAAAAGTGAAAGTGAATTTTTTCTTTGGTATGTTCGATTTGAAATATAATTTTTTTTAGTGGAACTGAACGGAGGTAGACGAGAGAACACAGTGACACTTACCAAGAGCGAAATTGGAAACACCATATAAAGACGTCGGAGTGAGTCCAATAAATTTCAAGTTGAGTGAACGCAGGTACATTAAATTAGTCGTGATATTTATCAGACTGGATACACTCTCTTCCCCCAAAGGATTATAACTAAAATTCAGCTCTTCCAAAGTCTAAAAAAAATCATAAAAAACATTAAATCCTACCAATTATTTTTTCGTCATTGTGATATTCGCGGTAACTTACTCGTAACGAATTGGCGGATATAACTCGAGCTAAGTGTGACAAACCGTCATTAGAAATGCAGTTGACACTTACATCAAGTGACCGTAGGTCATTCAATTTCGTAATATTATCCACAAGAGCCTGAAAAACAACGAAAGTACTGCAATACGACTGAAAAAGTCGACATTTAAAACCATTGATATGAATCAATTTCTTTTTTCCTCTCATCTAACGTGAAATAACAACGAGAAATACTTGTTTTGTGTTTTTCACAGTATTTGTATGTAAGATTTGTAGAAGCTTTTATGGTACTTTTTTGCTTTCAATTCCTGAACCACAAAGCCAGACGACTAATTGGTATTTCTTCAATCAATTTTAACGTTTGAGGAACCTTAATATTCGTCTCCGTTTGCATTTCCTTTGCAGAAAAAATGGTAAATACTGAAGCGACCATTTAATAGCGTACCTTAAAACTTTGGTCTTGCAGGAAACACGCTGACAAACAAATATTTTGCAAATTCTGGTAATGCGAAATAGCCTTCAACGCTGGAGTCAGAACAGTTAAAGGCAAATGGCAGTCTTTCAACTCTAAACAAGCACTCGCTTGACAAATGTCTAGCTGACGTTCCACATACGAATCGACAGCTGCAACATAAATTGTTTTGAAATTAAAACGAATCTTACAAATTAAAAATAGTTGTTTTCAGTGATTTTGTACCAGTGTTAGAGGCTGAACAAGCTTCTTTGTATCGATCAACCAATGGAGCAAGATTCCAAGACGTTATGGAAGCACAGACTTCATTCTCGTTTAGCACGATGGACAGCGGATCATTGGTATCGAGAAGAGCCCCTTCGGCTGTCATTAAATTCAATACAGGGGCTATACCTTCCAAACTGAGAGCATTTCCATCAGAATTCACGCATAAATATCGAATAGCGAAAAATACTTGAACACGTACTTTTGGTAACGTCGACCAGCTTCTGTAGCCAACCAACCCATAGTGAGATTTTCAGACGTTTGAGGAACTGGCACCAAAAATAATTTTCCGTCAATTCGAACTTTGATGGAATGAGTGATGGTAGGTTGAACGGTTGGCCTGGATCGAGGAGCTGGTTCTGGTGGAAGTTCATTACGTAACTCTTGTGTGCTGTATGATGGCGGGTTGAAACGTGTGAACCCGACGGACAGCAGAGATTTCTGGTACTTAGGTTTCGACCTGCAACGAGATTGAATTGTAGAAAACGAACAGAAATGGTTAAATGTATTTACTAAGAAAATAAACCTTTCAGATGATACGAATGTCTGTGGTACCGTATCGAGGTCATCATCCACAAACGGAGTATCACTGACTATGTTGGTTGCCGGCGGTGGAGGTGATGGCTGAGTTAATGCATCCACATCGAAGTCAATATCCTCGAGGTCATCCCACACCGGTGCTCTGAAATATGCATAGATAACTTGAGAATTGTAAGCTTGAATTGTATTAGAACAAGCGAAAAATATGCTCACGTCGAAGTTGATGGCTTGGAGGTTGAAGCTGAAGCGGATTTATCCACATTTCGCAGCTGTTGCCCTACAAACTGCTCGCAACGTCGTTTAGCTGGTCGAACTGGCATATTAACTAAATCATCTTCTAACCAGTCGTCACCAACTTCGTCGTCTTCGAGGAAAGCAGATTTTTTTGGTGCTTCTGTTGGCCTCTAGCAAAAAAGATAGAGTAAGTGAAAAAGAAAAATCGGAGTCTTGTACGACTATATAAAATTTAAGGCTGAGATTTTCTCGTAGATTTTGTGTTAAAAACTAAAATAATCTTTGAAATGAAATTATGGCAATTATTTACAGTAAAACGGGGAATGAAGAAAAATAACCTTAGTAAAAAAATGTTTTATCGTGATCTTACAGGAGGTATACAAAATTTTTATCAATCAGTCTGACTTGGAGCTAAGAAAAATCAAATGATACCCAAAAATGTCAAAATTTACCGATTTTCTTGTCTTTTTGGCTCATAGTTTATACGTCCACGAGAAAGTAACATTTTCAATATAATCCCAAATTTTTATTACACTTACAGAGGGCTCAGGAATTTTTGCTTTGTTTCCATGTCGTAATGCTTTCATCGTACACTGGTATTCTCGGGCTGCATTTATGGGTGGGTCATCATTCGAAAAGTCTGATTCGGTTCGTTTGCGACTTCGATCCACAATTTGGGAGAATTTCTCATTTCTTAATTCAGACTGACTATTCGGCGAGCGCTGCTCCATTGATTTACTTTTCGTAAAGTTAGATGATTTTTTCGTAACTTGTCCAACTGTCAAAAAACAAATTTCTCTAGCGTAAAAAGGGTTATACAACGACTTAAGAGAAACACAAAAATGTCTAACCTTTATTCAAGCAATTTCTTAATCGTTCGACAACCTCGTCGAAATATGCTAAAGTAGCTGCACTTAAAACTTCACCATTCTCAATAGCTCGTTCCTTACAGGCAAGCAAACAATCGAGAGCAGTATCACCCTACAATTAGAAAGAAGATATTTATGAACTTGGTAAATTACTATGAATCCATTAGTATATGCTTAGAACAAAATATTACTTTATTTGTTCGAGCTAATGGTGAAGCTCCTTTGTCCAGCAACAACATGATAACTTCCAACTGTCCGTTATTAGCTGCGTCCAACAATGGGGTTAAGCCTTCGCAACTCGAACCTCCTCCACGATCTTCGATATTAGCTCCATGCTCTATTAAAATTCGGACAGCTTCAACTTGCCCATGATTAGAAGCCTCATGCAATGGTGACCACCCTGCAGCATCTGGTATATTAACGGGATGACCCTAGAATTATAACAAAATCAGACACAAAGTCTGCATAGTATAAATTCATAAAAATGATGTTTACCTGTTGAATTAAGCTCTTGATTAAGGTGATATTTCCTTTGGCACTAGCAACGTGCAGTGGAGTCTCTCCTTTTTCATTTCGACGAGTTAAATTAGATTTAGTAGCTCTTCGACGAGTGTGTTTCTCTCGACCTAGTTCTTCTTCATCTTCGTCACTGAATTCATCTGCAATTGAAAATTACTAATAGAACTATTTATCTTCAGCAAACGGAATAGAATTTTTTTATTTCTTCTGTTCTTGCACTGAAAATGAAGCGTGAAACTATATTCATAGTGGACTAATTGCTTCCGTCATAGCAGAAAATTTTCTGACGGAACCAGTGTAACCAAGAAAATGTTTCAATAGCAAAATAAAAATAACAGCATACAAAAATACTGAATTTTGATTGATCAGCCTTTTTTCTTCACTAAAATTCTGATTTTGACATTGAACCTATAATACAGTTTCAGGCTTCGAATGTTGATGAACAGTTATTTTACCTAGAATTTCTTCCAAGTCTACATCTTGGGACATTACTATTTCATCAGAGACCTCCGAATCTACGTCTTCTTCTTGAGCCGGTAAGCACGCTTTGATTACATCTATCTCGCCATGAACTTGATCTAAAAAACGTACCAACTAGCATCACAAATAATCTCAACTTGAACGAGTCACCATAAGTACAAATACCTGCTAAATCGTCTCGATTGTACTTTCTTAAAGTACACTCCTTGTTCTCTAACACAGTTAGTTCTAATTTCAGATCATTTGATTTTTTAGCCAGCGATAAGGCTCTGTCATATTGCTCCATCATTTTCTCAAAGTTCTCTCGTTTTAATTCCATTATTTCGATTATATTCAGCAATGATTTGCAACCCTAGAATTTGAAGTTTGAAAATACACACCCTCAAGAATAATTTACTAAAAAATTCCAAGATTCTTACCTCTTCTGGGTTATTTTTCGAAAATTCGTACTCTTTCAACGAGTAATCAAGAGCTAATTCGTACTGACCATTGTCTTTATACGTTTGTGACAGTGAATAATAGATAGGGCCGAGATCTTTCCCTTCCATGCCCATCGCACGGAAATACTGAAAATCAAATTAACAGATTACTACCTAATTCGCAGTTTAGTTTATTTAGCATTAATTTAAAAAATAAACGTCTATTATCAAAAAAATTAATACTCAACAAACCTCCAAAGTCTTCCTATAATAGTCAATAGCACTAATAAAGTTTTGTAGTTTCACACAATAATCTCCCAAATTTTCGCTGAGTTTACAGCGAGTATTGAAATCTGACTCAGGAATATGGAGCAGTTCGTTTTCAGCTTTACAAATCAAATACACTAAAACAAATATAAATTTAGTCAAACGGAACAAAATCTATTTCCATTTTTGAAAATATCAGTCTACCAGTTTTTAATTTTGACTCCACTTCACGTCGTTCTTTTCGCTCTGGTACTTTCAATTTGAACGCTTTAATTAAAACGTTTTTGGCGCTATTATAATCAGACAGAGCAATCAGAACCTAGACAAAAGTAATTGGTGAATAATTTCACAGCGAGCAGCCGACAAGCAAATTATATTACTCACATCAGCTTTGGACAATAAAATGTCAAAGGATATTCGAACTTTCTGCTCTAAACGTTCGGCAATCTTCAGAGCTTCATCAAATCGAGCTAATGCTTTAGCTGTATCACCCACACGAAAATACAACGAACCTTGGGCGGAATAGCACCGAACTAAATCTTCCAAAAGCTCCAAGTTTTTGCATATATTAATTGCCTGCGTAACAACGAATATCATGAATACATGAAGAATTTGAAGAAAGTTGAAAAATGTAAGACATTACCTTGGATATATAATCGATACCAGCAGATACATCACCGTCAGCTTCTAACGCCAAACCCAAATTCAAAAACAATCGCAATTTCATTTCAGAAAGTGTTTTGGTACTCAGCTGACCAGTCAATGATAACCTAGAATTTTTTAAAATTAATATTTATAATAAATATCAGCGTAGTGGGTTGATTGAAGACGATTATCTCACTTTTCACAAATATTCAAACTCTTTACGTAATATTTTCGACATAATTCCAAACATTTTCTTCTTTCTGGATCTTGTGAATCGGTAATACTTTCGGCTTGAACGAAATATGTGCGTCCAAGAGTGGCTAGAGCTCTTTGCTGTTCGGCAAGATCATTTTCTTCCCGAGAATAAGCTGAAAGGATTTTTTTGGTCAGTAAAAGAATAGCAATATTTATGATTTATGTAAACAAACAGAATTCACCAAAATGTATTTTTCCATGTTCGATAGCTTTTTCGAATTCTCCCAAGGCGCAAAACGTTTCCCCGATCATTCGGTTGGCTTTGGCAACGTACATTTTGCTATTGACTTTTTTTGCAGCCTTCTCAGCTTCCTAAATGCAGAACTTTTAGTAATCCTGGGAGAAAATTCAACAAATTAAATTCAAGTAAGCCTCACTTTGTATTCTTCCAAGGCTAGGTCATAGTTTTCTTCGCCCAAATATATATCTGCTAGCTCTTTACAGTAGTGGTATATTTGTTCATAATTTTTCTCCTGAATCGCTTTCTCCTTCTTCCTTATAAGTTCTGAAATGAAGTGTTACTTAGTATAAACAGAGATTATGCGGAGGTCATGAAATTACGAAAATACTCACTTTTTTCGTCCATTGTAGAAGAAATATTGATGGGCGGAAGAAGATTCAGTATAATAATCGAGTTTGACTCACGATTTTCATCAATTCTTAACACTTGACTTCGGATTTTAAATTGTTCAGGTATCAAGAAGAAAAATTCAAAATTCAAATATCAAAATAAAAAATTTCTTGCTAAATCAAATGTGTCGAATGATAAACAGGTATAAATATTTTTATCAAAATATCATTTTGGCGGGAAAAATGGAAATTATCCAATAGATAGCGGCAGGATAGCGGTGTTATGATTGTAGTGCTCTTAGCGCCACGAAGCGCCAGTGGCCATATTGAGAACTATCACGTTTCCTTCCCCCATTCTCTCATACACTCCCACTACTCCTACTAGGAGATTCCATTTCCAAATTGATCATCATGAAATGATGAAAAGCGAATGACGAATTGTGTTAACATTTTTTATTTATTCTAATTTTTAATTCTCATTAATTTATTTGTTATAGTGAAGTTTGAAAGCGTTGTTATGTCCGCTGTGATTGTGAACGTAACTTTGGTTATTCCTTAAATTCGACTGACTATTTTCGTTTGAATGATTACTCTTAATAGTCACCATAGCTATACCTCTGAAACACTCACCATTTCGCACTTCTATATTTCCTGTCTACTAGACTGAAAGAGGTCTCAACATGCCTGTCTTTCACACCAAAACGATTGAAAGCATCTTGGAGCCAGTGGCCCAACAGGTATGTTCATCACTATTCAATTTAAATCCCATCTCACCGTAAAAATAATAGACGCCATTAATTCTTCATTTTCAAACCTTCGTTAACCATTTCACTTGAAAGTGCACGTAATTTGCATTCTGATAGCCCTATTTATTACAGCTGATATTGCCTCACCCTCCAATTTCTTTTCCGACTTTTCCTATCAGTCAATTTATCATCGTATTGAGTGCGACAAAGAGGCAACATTCCCATTTCCTTATATGGTAATGTTGCCTTATCAATACATCAAGCATACTCCTTTACCTTGACCACATCTTTCGACGTTTCTTACGGTGTATTTCAACAAATTTTGCTTCAATCTTGAAAAATGAGCAAAACACACTGGCATTTACTGAGTTTTTTGTTTTTCGAAAACACGTACCAAGCCGTCACCCATGAAGGCCAAAATCAAATATACAAATTTTTCCTCCTTCATGTACCATTCTGTTTTGCTAGCTGTATTTTGCATTACTCTTTAACCAAAGAATTGATCTAATTAAAGGTTTCTCGGTTGGTTATTCTTCATGAAGAAGCTGAAGATGGAAATGCAATGCCCGATTTATCTCGACCAGTCCAAGCTGTCAGCAAAGCCGTCACCAACCTTGTCAAAGTATTTTCTTTATACGTTACTTTTCAACTAAAACGACCAATTAAAATATTTTTGTTTCCTTCGATGACATTACATTTAATTTGGTCGATGTTCTGGCATTCAATTTGCATGCCCTTGAACTATAATGCCTAATCTTCTACCGTCTCTTCAAGGTCGGTCGTGAAACTATAAACAGCAGCGATGATTCGATTCTGAAACAGGACATGCCATCAGCTTTACATCGTGTCGAAGATGCTTCGAAATTACTCGAAGAAGCATCGGCAATGTTGAAGCTAGACCCGTACTCTGGACCAGCGAGGTAACGATACTATTTTCATATCAAGATACTACTGTTCTCCTACAATTAGTTTTTTTCGTGGCAATATTTCTTTTTTTTTGCACTGCCACTTGGGTTTTCATTCATATGTACTTTGTTCAAATCCCCGTGTAGCAGCTACATTTATCATGGGAGTGGTCAGGAAATGAAACGTTATAGTTAAATTTAATTTTTGATTTTAATCTGATAAAACTTGAAAAAATTCTATCAAAGCAAATATTTATTCCTTGCCAAAAATATAAGCTGATTTATTTCTGTGTTATCAAGTTCTTCAGAATTTTTTACTGTATCGTTCATTTCCTCGCTTATTACATTGCTTTTTGATAATGAATTCCCAAACTGTATTATTTTATTCAATATGTCAAATTTAATGCAATACTATTTTTCTTACATTCCCGGTTGATAATTGATAATCGCTCATTTGCTTGTATTTCCAAGTTCCCGAATGTCTAGTCATTTGAATGATTCATATTTATTTTTGGACTGAAACTTTTGCTGATATATTTTAATCTTGATCTTATCTCACTTTAATTGGATGATATCTGAAGATTTCCAGTGAAATGGGTATTTTCTGATCTGATTTTTTCGAAAAGTTGTGGTAATTGATCAATGATTCATCCTCTTCCAATTTTAGTCATTCATTCAATTCATCGTAATCATTCCCAATAATTTTATTACCCATCAATTTTTTTATATTCAAATATTTTCATTTTTTCCTTCAGGATATCCGGTTATTATTTTTCCTTAATTTAATTTTTGTCTCGTAACTTTTAATATGGTCTTCATCTTACACTTTCCTTGAATAACTTGTGTATAATTTCGTTATAGGTACTTATCTAAATCTTTCAGAATTTCCCCCAACCATCGAATGTTTTCTGTATTTTCCTATCTGATTTTTATCTTATTTTCATCCGTCCCTCTTTTCTGATTTTCTGAACTATCAGTGGTTCTTAAAACTGATACGTTTTGCGAGAAATAATTTCTTTGAATTTGTACCTACTTTGAAATTTTATTATTTTGAAAAACAAACGATTCACGAGAATTCAATTTTTTCCCCGAAAATTGTTACAGAAAAAAGCTTATCGAAGGATCACGTGGAATTCTTCAGGGTACATCATCCTTATTATTATGTTTCGACGAGTCGGAAGTCCGCAAAATTATCCGGGAATGCAAGAAAGTACTCGACTATTTGGCTGTAGCCGAAGTCATCGAAACGATGGAGGATTTGGTTCAATTTTTAAAAGATCTGAGTCCGTGTCTGAGTAAAGTACGCAAAAAATTCGATTAAAAATTATCGTCTCAATTGGGAATCGTTGTTTTTACATAAATATATTTCGTGAAGGTTTCTCGAGAAGTTGGAGCTCGAGAGAAAGAACTCACTCATCAGGTGCATCGTGAAATTCTCATCAGATGTTTGGATCAAGTGAAAAGTCTGGCTCCGATTCTGATTTGCAGCATGAAAATTTTCATACATATCATTTCTCAAGGTTTGTTTACATTGAATAGTTTTGTTTTTGATTCTATGGTAAAATAATTGTCGTGACAATTTTCTGTATTGCAGGAGGTAGAGGCGGTGCCGAAGCTGCTGAAAATCGTAACTACCTAACTGCCCGAATGACTGAAGAGTTGCACGAAATAATTCGTGTACTGCAGCTGACTACATACGACGAAGATGAATGGGATGCGGATAATTTGACGGTTATGAAAAAAGCGCACAATGCAATTCAAAGCAAAATTCGGACTGCCCGCGACTGGTTATTGGTAAATTTTCAATCGTCACTCTTAATGTTCATTCAATTCTAGATAAAATTAACTCTGCTGTATTTAGGATCCGTTGGCGATGAGAGGTGGAATTGGAGAAAAATCACTGAGACAGATTCTTAATCATGCGTCAGAAGTTGCCGAAAGGTGTTTGCCTAATGATAGAGAGGCCATTAAGAAAATGATTTCGGAAATTACCACAATGGTCGATGCATTATGTGAGTTGCGTGACGATGGAAAGGGAACATCTCCTCAGGTACGTTTGTTATTATGATTTCTTTCGTATACTGAAATGTATAATAATTTAATTTTTGTGGTTTTTTCTTACAGGCTGAAGGTCTGGCACGCGGTATCGAAGAAAAACTACAAGATTTGAACAAAATTGTTTCCAATGCGGTCACAAATATGGAGAAATCTGGTGGACAACAGCCAGCCCATACTGTTACCGGAAGATTAGAACAGGCCCAAAGATGGTTGTCGCATCCAGAAAGAGATGATCGAGGTCTAGGTCAAAGAGCTATTGCTCTAATCATCGCCGAAGGAAAAAAGGTACCTTTTTTACATCACATTGTACCACATTTTTTTATTTTTCGACAATCTACGTGATAAATTGATTTTTGTTAATGCTGCATTCAGGATGAGGTTGTTGTAAGTACATATTGTCACAGTGAATTATTTGATCGAGTAACTCTATATTGTTGAGTTTTTATGAATAAATTAAGAATTAGTTCAAGTAGTTGGAAGTTCTCATCATTTCACGTTAAATTTCATTGCTAGTAGTCAAAATACAATCGTTAACGTGATTAATTGCTTTTCCATGTTCGAGGGCAGTTGCAGACCATAATTTTCTGCGGTGGTAACAGGCCCGTAGCTAAGCGCTCATGAATGCCAGGTCATATGACATATCAGCCAGGGCGAGATTTTTTAAGCTGAAAAAGCACACCACCACCCCCTCCCCCCATAGCAAATTTAATCAAAAGTCAGTCGTCACTCTTGCCTCGTAATAATATATGTGTAACTTTCTGAATATTTTTCATTTATTTTTTTTCTTCTAATTTTTTCCTCCATTTTTTAAAGATTTTTTTCACTTTCAATGTGTTTATCTGGCTCTTTTTTTTTTTTTTTGAAAAATGCTAGCCAGGGCGGCGCCCTAGCTGCCCTGGCGCTAGCTACGGGCCTGCGTGGTAATGACTTTATATTTCTTACTGCATTGGTTGTGTAAACTTTTCAAATGTTTCTGGAGAAAAAATGATTATTTTGAGAAAAAAAATTCCATATGCAAATATTCTAGGTTTTTCCAATACTCTCTCCGGAAAATGTTATTTTTTCTGTCATTTTGTTACATATTTTCATTTTCCAGGAGAAGTAAGGAGAAACTAATATTTGTGTGAATTGGTTTCATTTTTTATAATTTTTTGTTTCTGCCCTAGCAGAAGCTTAATAATCATAAGTTTTGTTATTGTTGCAAATTATTTTTTGAAATATCAAGTTTTAGTTTATTTTACATTTAAAATTCATTAAATTCTATCAGTTTCTCGATTTTTATGTCTTCATAGTTAGGAATCGAGTATTTTGGCCTCGACGAGTTACGCAAAGAATGAAATTTTTTAAATTTTGTAGCACAGCGCATATTTATCAAGCACCAAAATAAACTGAAATATCTGAATTTCAGGTTGCCGATGGACTTCCGGGCATACAGCGAGCCGAAATTTTGTCTCTTTGCGACGAAGTCGACTACCTATCTAATCAGCTGAATGATTTATGTCGACGTGGTCTTGGCAATTCTCCAAAGGCGCAAGAAATTGCAAAGTAGGTTTATTTCTTCCTTTATTATGATTAAATATCGATCGACTGTGGGTCGTTTATTATTAATTGTCACGCGAGTTTACTTTCTTATAATTATCGACGACGTTACATAACATTTGTTACGTAAAATAGACGACCGATCAATTCGCAAAAATGATGCTATTATTATATTTTCTTGGCAAGAATGTCATAAAATTATTTTTTCAATTCTGTTCAACAGACTGTTGTCGCAGAAACTGCACGAGCTGAAGGATAAGATTCAAGATGCTGTCGTCAATAGAGTGGTTGAGGATTTCGTGGACATTGTTTCGCCGTTGAAACACTTTACCGAAGCCGTCCATGTGCCCGAAGGTTTGTTTTTGTTTAAAAATGAGACTTTTATTTCGATATAGTTTCTCTAAAAACAAAGCGTTGACGAAATTCTGCGTCAATATAAAAGGTTGATCCTAAGAAAAACCATTATTCGTTCTTTTACTCGCTGAAAGTTATTGGTGATTCTCTGAAAATAATATGTAAAAATGGGTTCGGTTTTTTAAATGAAAAATTTTCAACTACTTGCTAGTTTAGAAAAGTCGGGGAAAAAAGAGAGACTATTAAGGGCAAACGTGATTAATTAGATGTGGAATTGAAGAAGTGCTAATTATTATGAAAACTATTTCAATAAAATTGATTCAGTTTCATATTTTCATTAAATTAATTTTCTGTTGGAAAGATGTCATGGGAGGATATCTTTCATTTTGGACTTGTTTTTTTCTCCTTGTAAATTGAATCTTCAAATCAATCGCAGTTTGAAGTGAAAATGTCAATAATTTCAGCTTCTTCTATGGCTACAAGGGGGTGGGCATTTTTGATTAATATATTAACGTCTTATGATGAGGAAAATTTTAAATGCTCACCGAGGGCTTCTATTTGATCAAATTATTTCAATTTCTAATTCGTAGTCGTCGTGTTTTCGGTTTACTTTCTACCCAGGAACACCAGGTAGAGAAGCTAATTTCGATGACAAGGCACGTTATCTGTCCGACTGGTCGAGACGTGCGGCCAAGACCGGCAAAATGGTGGCTGCCGGTGGCAGTGGAGGAAATAAGAAGTTGGCTGAAGCGTTGCTGAACTCGGCCAACCAACTGGACTCGTTGACTCCGCAAGTCGTGAATGCTGGACGAATTCGCATGAACTATCCGGATAACCGAGCAGCCGAGGAGCACTTTGACAATCTGCGAACGCAGTACGCCGACACCGTGGGTAACATGAGGAACCTTTGCGACGAAGCTACGGATTCAGCTTTATTTGTGAAAATTTCCGGTTAGTAATAATAGTGCTGTTGGTATTCGTTTTCCGCCGCTATTACCGATTCGTCATATTTTTCGTTCGGATTGCAGAGGAACAAATGAGGAAACACGCGCTGATGTGCGAAGATGCGATCGCCAAAAACGATCCGAATAAAATGGTCGATCATACGACGGCTATTGCTCGTCTCGCCAACAGAGTTCTACAGGTGGCCAAGCAAGAAGCCGATAATTCTGAAGATCCGTCGTTCATCACCAGTATTAGTAGAGCGGCTGATCAACTTCAAACAGGTAACTATCGCCTCAGTCTTTCCACCATTGTCCATTAATAACGTGTTCGATAATAAATTATTATTCTGCTCTCTCCCCAGCCGTTGCACCTATGGTTCAGGATGCTAAAGCAGTTGCCCTCAATACAAGAGACTCCGGTGCTGCGTCACGCTGGCGCGAATCCAATAAAAGGGTAATTCATTTATTTATAATTTTATTAATTTATTTTAAATTATAGTCTCAGTTTATAAGCTCCAAGATCTTTGTCAGAAAAAAAAAATTATAGAGCTTGAAATTTTTGTAAGCATTTTAAAATATTCAAAAAATGAGTAGGATAACTGAGAGTTATACAAGAGCAAGCATTTGCATTTTTTTTCCCTTCCAAAAAAAAAAACAAAAAACAAAATGAAGTTAGCATTATTTTACAGAGAAGACGATAAAATTGAAAATTTTTGATTTTTTTCTAATTTGTTGTTTAAAATCAGTTCTCTTGTAAAAAAAAGCAACAATCAAAACTCAAGCTGTTCGTTGCTCATTATTATCGCACTTTTTTTTTCTCGTTTGCAGTTACTGAATGCTGTGGGTAATGTGAGGAAAACGCTTACTTTACCCGGTGACTTGAACGGATTACAAATCAACGGTAACATTTTACTCGATTTCTTTCTGTTAATTAACATTTTCGCTGACAGACTGTTCGCTGGAAAATTTATTTCTCAGTTAGTCGAAAAATTTCTACTCAATCCGTGGGAATTCTTTCGTTAAAATCGTTGCTTTTCGATTCAATTGTTTTTAGATACGGCAATAACCTTGAGTCTGCTTCATTATCGAGGGTTTTTTCTATTTGAATCGCGTAAGTCTTATCGTCTGTCACACACGATTCATTTTTCGTAGAATCACTTTTCCCGGACCAACGTCCCCATTAGTTTTGTCCTATATCCCGAATGACACGTAAATGTTTTAGGAAGATTACTCATCTATTATTCTACGGTTTAGGCGAACAGTTATTTCGTCATCACTATCGTTATTACTTAGAATAAATGTAGATTTAGCGTAGTTAAACTTTTGTAGATATTTTTTCGACGAATACGCTTTCTCTCTAGAATGTTGAGTAAATGTTATTTTCTAATTATCGCTACTTCTATTTTGGTACAAAATTTATCGTATCTACATCATTTTCTATAATCTGCGCTGCTGAGCTTAGATTTGTTTATTCTAAAATATTGCTGTTACTGACCCTTGTTTAGAATAATTCTTTACATTTTTCGCTCTGATTTCAACAGTCGTGTCAAGTTTTGATTGAGTTTGGGTAAACCATTTCATCCTGTACGCCCTTCCCCGTCATCGTGACTTTTATTAATTCTAGCGTGTTTCAGAACTCGTAAAATTCATGAAGTTCTAAAAAATATGGTCTTAAAGTGCTCAGAGCAATATACGTAGGTGGTTCAAATATTGATCGGAAAAATTGAAAATTATTAAACAGAGGTTAGGCTCGGTGCAAATAGCAACTTCCTGTGTTAGAGACATTCTCCACCAACTCTACCCTGACAGCATAAGTTTGTTCCGTTTTGAACAAAACGTCTACGAAAACTCGGAGCGAACTGGAAGAAAATTGCTGCGCTACGTTTTTTACTGCCTCACACCAACGCGCGACCTTATGTGTACAACTCAATACACGCACAAATGTCTTACCCAATTGATCAGCGAGAAGTTGGAACGTCTACCTATACTCGCCGATCAGTTTAGAAAGACATGTGTGCGTGTGTTGCGTTGTACATGGTCGCGCGTTGTAGTGCAAGCAGTAAAAACGTTGTGCAGAGGAATACTTTCTTCCATTTCATTCGATATTAGACGTTTTTTTCAGGACGAGTGAGTGGAGAATGTTTCTTACAGACTGTATTGCCATTCGCATTAAAATTCACTTCTGCTTGGCAATTTTCAATTTTTCCGGTTCATATTTGAACTAAGTACCCTGAAACTTCACCGTTTGTTTAATCTCGAAAAAAACTTTTTTTTTTGTAATATTTATGAATTACGACTGTATAGTGCTGGTTATAGTTGTATTAGCTGACTAGCTGTCTCTGGAAATATTATTGCTCATTTTTATTACTTACTGCACCTCTCTGTTGCATAAAATTTAACTGAGCACTCGAATTTGACTGGCTTCTGTCAGGTCTATTCTAATAGCCGAAATAACCTAGTAAAATTATACTTTTCAGAAGTTCATCTATAAATTCTTTCATAGTAATATATTTTAAGCTTATTTTATACTTTCTTTTCTCTCTTCTTGCTAATTTAACCTGCGGTGGCATGTGGATATTGTTTTATATGATTTGTAGATACCGAAGACTACTTTAAAACCAAACCAGAAAAGATAATTAAACCGCAACCAGTATTTAGAGGTATTGCTTTGCTTTCAACTTGTGCAGAATATTGGTAGTTGTTTTGTTTTAAATTTTAGCACTTGCAACATACCTTTCTCTTGTTTACAATATTACACTTTTGGGCTTGAGAACTAAGATTCTTTCTCAGTTAGAAGTTTTCCGATTACTTATTTGAATGTTTTAAACTCTGGTCCTTATTGGTTTTTTTTTATTTTAAAAACAATGAGTTGGTAGTTATTTTGCGAAAACAAGATCATAGTATGAAAGTTGGTGTGGTGAACCGTATCGAATTTTAAATACTTTTTCGAGACTGGTTTCCGAGGCACAGTATGATAATAATTAATTATTTCGTTTTTACTTCAAAATTATAATTTTACTTGCTGTATTGCGACCAAAAATTATTAATTTTATTGCAGTTGTATTTCTTTACGTTTTTGAATTTTATTTTGACTTACTTAATGAAATTTGTAAAGAAATTTTTTGTTTGAAAGAAGTACTAGGTAAGAATATGAACCCATATTTTCGTAAATATTTTTCTCATTGTATCACATGTTTTGGAGTTATTTGATTTTTGCGGAATTTTTTTCGGTTTTTATGATTTTTAAAATTAGAAACTTGAGACAGATACTTGTATGTTGCTCGTGCTTGAGAAACATTCTTAGAATTATTCGTTCTCCTAATTTTTCAATTTTAAGTATAATTATTTTTTTTATCATTTTTCTAACGTGGGTAGCCCTACTTCTTTGGCTGACTTTTTAAATAAAAAGTGAGAATTTAAGTTTTGGTAAATGATGAAAAAATTTGCATTACCGAGCAAGGTAGTCAAAAATTCACTTATAAAATTAGGAGAGCGATTTGTATTTTACTATTTACTAGCATTGCTGTAAATTTTAAGCATTTGAATATTCTTTACGCTGGCTTTGTACACTCGTTGTCAGCAATTTTCTGCCAGATTACTTAGCAACCTGTTGTAGAGTAGTTTGGAAAATTTTTTGAGTTTAAAATTCTCTAAAAAGTTGAAAAATATAAAACAAAACAAATTATTTGTATTATTTGCTACATTTTTGAAGTTGTGTCAGTGTCATTTTTTTTTTAAAGATTTTTCTCTACCTATTTGCAGATGTCGAAAACCGTATTTCTCCGCCGAGACACTATCGATCCGACTTATTCGTCGAAAAAGGTATTGATTTTATTTTTTTTAAAGTTGCTATGTATTTTTTGGATTTTAATAAACGAAGAGTTGGTTTAAAAGATAACTTCGGTCAGTGATGGCATAAGCGTCGAAAGCTATTGAGTTATTGTAAATCGGATTTAATTAACGAAACGAGCGTCCATGCGTTTATGACTAATGATTTATTTATTTTCATTTTAGAAGTTGCTCCTCCTAGACCACCGTTACCAGGAGGTGAAGTGCCGCCACCAAGACCTCCACCACCAGAAACTGACGACGAAGATGACATATTCATGCATGCACCGCTGCCTAATCAACCCATTTTGGTAAGTAAACTGAATGTTCGAAATTATCAACATACTCTAAGAATTGATAGACCATAATTCAAGACGAACTAAAGTCAATCAACAGATCGATATTTCAAAGATAGCCGGAGTAGATGAAGTATTTCTCAATAAAACGGGTGACGATTATTCTTTGAATTCGTATTCGTGAGGATATTACAAAGTTAACTTTCTAGTCTTTCTGTTGTAAAGAACGTGATTGAGAATTTTCTCTTTCAAATTTTCCGAAAAATATAATTTTCTCTTAAAATAAGACCAACGCTGATCTTACGAAGAACGTCTTGAACGTTTATGTCTCTTGAGAATATCGTGGAGCCGGCTTAGTGCACTGTCTAGATGCTCGGCTTGACAATTTAACGATCGCGAGTTTGACTCCAGTCGTTATCATTGACCTACGCTCAACCGTCTCTCTTCCTTGAGGGTGGTCTGTTTCAGATTTCTGTCGACTCCAAGTACCCCTCTACTGATGCAAGGTTAAAATAGTTTCGTAGCTAAAGTCCACTAAAAGAAAAAAAAATCGTTATGGTTATGCTCGGTTTTCTTGTTGTTGTTTTATTATTATTATTTTTTTATAAATTACAATGCATATACCCTCCCAATGTAATATTTTTGTTCATATTTTAGGCAGCCGCGCATGGTCTGCATCAAGAAGTGCGCCAGTGGTCGAGCAAAGATAACGATATTATCGCCGCGGCGAAGAAGATGGCTTTGTTGATGGGACGTTTGTCACAATTGGTGCGCGGAGAAGGAGGCACTAAACGCGACCTGATCGCCTGCGCCAAGGCCATTGCTGAAGCTTCCGAAGAGGTGGCTCGTTTGGCCAAAGAGCTGGCTCGAGAATGTACCGATAAGAGAATGCGTACGGTAAGTCAGCCGAAGGAAACGAATCGTCGATTTCACTTCGAAAATCTTGTTATATTTTTCAAACTATAATCACTGACACTGCATCGTCACTTGAATCAAAACGTTGTGATCGGTGCTCGTTCTTTAGTTTTTTTAGATACTCGGATATCTACTGCCGAAGAACTGTTGCTATATTTTCTCTGTTTTCTACTTGAACGATATCTAGATCGTTGGCCAATATCCATCTAATTGATTTTTCTATTTCTAGTGCCTCTTGCAAGTCTGCGAGCGTATACCAACCATTGGCACGCAGCTCAAGATTCTGTCCACAGTAAAAGCGACCATGTTGGGTGCCCAAGGTAAGTTCGTATCGTATTTCAAATTAACCGTCGTCGTGTTCGTAGCAGTTGAAGTGGGAAATAGTTGTCGATGGAGTGTCTTTAGGAATGCGACTGTTATATTTATTCTTTACTTAAATTTTTTTATTTTTTTCAATTAGATAATTTACCGAGAGTGGTATTTGTTCAGCTACCAATTGGTAATTTTAATGATTTATGAACTTTTGTTTTTGCATGTTTCTCTTCGTTGGTAGACCAAAGTTCGCATTATATGCTCGAGTATTTTCATATTTTGCATGACTCGTTTTTTTTTTTTTTAGAAAATCATTTCGACAGAATTTGCAATCCGATCGGAATGAATGTGGGAGGAACTGAAAATTGTTTTCTGTTTTTGTTTTTGTTTTTTACATAAATTTTGGTGAAAATATTGGATTTAATAAAATAACAAATTACCAAGTCAAATGAACGGAATTATCTAAAAAATGAAAAATTGGAGATTTCGAGAATAAAATTATGAAAAATTGAACTAGAAATGGTCATTTTTGGATGTAAAGAAGGTTCTTGCTCCTCTTTGATTCATATCTACTATTTTTTCGTCATCGCATGGTAGATTATATTTATCGATTACTTTTATTTTTGTTCGTGCTATATTGCTGCTGCAGGAATTATGATAGGTGCCAGTAAGTGTGACCATAATTTCTCATACAGTTTATTCGTAATAGGTACCTTGAAGTTATTTGAAATGGATCTGCATTACGTTATCTCACATCAATGCTGATGTACAGGCCCGTACCGCTCATGCGGGCAAAAAGGGCATTGTCCTACCTAACAAAAATTTCCCCCTACCTAGAAAATTTTGCCCTCCTCAGAATGTTGCCCCAAAAAAACAAAAAAACTACGAAATAACTCCTCAATTCTTAAAATTCCGAAATAAAAGAGCCAAAATTCCCACAAATCTGAAGAAAAGAGCAAAAATTCTTAGGAATTTGTAAAAACACTGCCAAAATTTCTGAAAATCCGAATACATGAGCCGAAATTCGAAAAAAATCGTCAAAGTTTTTAAGAATCTGAAACAAAGAAACAAAATTTCTAAAAATTTGAAAAGAAGTGCCAAAATTAATTTAAAGCCGAAAAAAATCGCCAAAACTCCTGTAAATCCGGAAAAAGGAGCTAAAATTCCTGAAAGATCGAAAAAAACAGCCAAAACCCTCAGAAATCCGAAAAAACAGCGGAAATCCAGCCAACGTTGGGTGGATTTCCTATACGTGTTTTAGGAATTTTTTTTTTTAGGATTTTTAGAAACTTTGGGTTCTTTTATCGGATTTCTAGAAATTTTGGCGATTTTTTTCGAATTTTTAGGAAAACTTTGCCCCACCAAAAATTTTGCTTGCTCTACCTGACGAAGGCTTCGCGGTACGGGCCCGCTGATGTGTACGCGTTTATATTAGAGTTTGACTGCAGTAAATTATTATAATTTTTTTAGTGCTACGGCTTGGTATAGTTTTTTCTGTTGCGATGAAGTAGCATCAATTTATTCCCTTTACTTTGTAAAAGCTGTAAACGTTGTATATTATTTTTTTATTGATTTTGCGAAGATCCTATTAAAAACTTGGCAATATAAACCACCAATATAGGTCTCACTCTCAGTATTCGAGAATATTTTCTCATATTATTAGCGAATCTAGCAACCAGGTTTCCCTTTTTTTTTATTCTGAGAAATTCGTATCATCTACCTGATAAATGTCATTCACTCGTGGTCCCTACCTTTCGCACCTTGAATTTTGCTTAGTATTTTCTGCACACGTTCACCAATTATGATTTAGAATATTTTTAGTTCCAAAAATACCCCTTCCCTCGTACATGTTGATGAATTTATCACTTTTTGCTAAATTATTGATGGATACAGGGACAGAATAAAATATATTATTTTTCCAAAAAAAAAAAAAAAATTATCGTTGAATTTTTATTTCTATTTATGTGATTTCTGGCGAAAAGAATTTTTTTTATACGTAGAAAAAAACAAAATTCCTGTATCCGCTCGGCTGCAAACCCTCATGGCAACAGTCAACATTTCATTTTTCGTCCCGCCAGTATCCTTTAATAGCTAATTGTTGGTATTTGTGATCACTTGCACTTTTTTTTTTTTTTTTTGGTAGGATTTTAATTCGGACCAGCAAAAATTTGTGGAAATTGCTGTTAGGACTTTTTGCTTGAAGAAAATAATTATTCACGCCGTATTGACGTACTTTCGTGTTTTTTCAGGCTCCGAAGAAGATCAAGAGGCGACCGACATGCTGGTTGGAAACGCCCAAAATCTGATGCAGAGCGTTAAGGAAACAGTCAGAGCTGCCGAAGCCGCATCCATAAAAATCCGCACCGATGCTGGTATCCGTCTGAGATGGGTTAGACGACAACCGTGGTACCATTATTAATGCGAGTGAGTTTTTTTGAATTTATTTTTTCGTATTATTCGCTTATTTATTTTTTTCAATAATATACCCATATTTTGGCTCCTTTTTTTTTTTTTTTGCAGATATATTGTAATCGATGTGCCGTGCCATCAGAATGATTGAATTTGCTTCCATTAAAAGTATTAAATTACTCTAATAAAATAGCGTAAACGTGTGCGAATACCAGTCGACTTCTTATGATTTTGTTAATATTGTAATTTTCGTTACGATAACAGAAATTGAAAGGAGAAAAAAAAAAAATTTATGCTTAATTCGAAGCGATGGTCGTACTATTTTGTTGGTAAATTGTTTAGTGGTCGATTTTTTAACCTAATTATTTCGTGTGAAGAATTTTAACGCACACTAATTCATTTCTTGGGAGTCTGATTACATCTTCGTGTTCACTATGTGTGATTAGTATGTTTGCATTTCAGTACGTTTTTAACTTAAATTTGTTTAAATTTGGAGAGTTTACGTATGGTGCTCGTAGTATACCTGTGTTCGTGGTGTTCTATAACTCGTATAACTCGATTTAACGAATTATGATTTAGAGAAATTATTTTATTTTACATTAGACTAAAACGTTTCGACTCAATTTTTTAGTACAAGAAAATATTCTCGTGGCTTATTTCTGAAATTTTCACAACTGGGCAGATGAAAATATAATGTAGACGAGTGACATAGTAAAGTGTAAACTTTCTCGATTCAGTCTCCAGTTTTGTGTATTGTTTCTTATCTTGATTGATACGTAATAATTTGGATGTTACAACTGCGATATTCAAATACCTCATAAACCACAATGTGGGCAATTGAGTGCTTTGTGCTGAAATAGGTACTCGAGACCATACATAAATTATACCGTAAAAAAGTTATCAGGGTTTGAACGTTTATTTTATTTTTATGTTTTGAAGAATTTCCTCTCCGTGATTTTTGAAATTTTAGGTAACACAGTCACTTAGTTATTTTATATAATGATAGTTATAGAACACCCTGTATACCCAGAATTTATGGGTAAATGAAAAACTAACCAAGCAATTTAAATCTTTTTTTTTCTATCGGGTTACAATACTTGTATCAATTTATTTGTATTATTATAAGATTCATATTCATACCATTAATTTATAAAACATGTTGATTTGTTTGGAAAATTTCCTCATTATGGCTGCTACAAGGAAGAAAATAGAAGGAAAATAGAAAATTACTATCGTGAATTCGATTAATTTATTATTAGAAGAATTGTGGTTTACTTTTAAATATTGAATTATTAATATCGATATTCGCTTGTCGTCACTTAATAAATGCTATAAATAAATGGAAAAAGAAAAAAATCCTTTTAAGCGGAAATTAAGTAAAACCACGTGTCTTGAGAGTGTGAGGGATTTTTTTTTAGTTTTGAAACAGTTTATCATCTGATTTTCTTCTTTTTTTTTTGTTCTGTGGCTGCTATTTAGAAAAGTAAATTATAGTTTTTATTGTTACAAGGAAATTAATTTATTAAAAATAATTTTCAAATAACTTTTGTAATCTTGTGGCTGCTAGAAATGAATAAGAAATTTTAAACTTATGAATAATTTGATCTTTAAATCTCGTTGTACGGCTGCTTGAAAGAAAATGTGTTTTCTCCAAAATTATTACGAGTCCCTTTTTTTTTTAATTTGGGACAAGTATTTCTATTTTGAGCGTATGCTCCGATTAGTAACGATTGTTGTTATTTTATTAGTGCAATATTTTTTAGTATTACTATTTTTTCATTTGTTTTTAATTCTCTCTCTTTTTAACGTTTAATTTTTTTTTTTTCTTAACCAAATCTAATGCATTTACTCGAAATTAAAAATTACGAGCTTAAAGAAGAAGACTTAATTTTTCTTGGGAAAAGTTTTTACTCTTGATTTCGAATTCTGTTCACGAATTTCAATGTTTTTTTTTTCATGGTCTCTTATTTTCTGTCAACATAATTATTATTATGATTTTTTATGTATCTTAGGAAATTAAGTGTTTCAACTTGAGTTAGCTTTTTGCCTAGCCCTTGTAAAAGAGTCGTATGCGGATCTAATCAATACAAAATAATGTATTGTGCATTGGCTCGATTGAATTGACACTGCCACGAGAAATACATAACACAATATTGAATTGTCCGGTTGATATTATCTAATTGTTGAAGCTAAATTTAACATTGAGAGCTTAGTTATTTGAATAATGTTATGCTTAATTACTTTTTTTTTTTGAACTTTGTATTCGTTTTTTCTTCCAACTAATTTTTAATGTTACCAAATTAAAAGTCTTGCCAACGTTTTGTTTCTTTATTTCTTGTGCGTAATGCTTCTCTGAATAACAAAAAATAGGCTTCGAACACTATCAAAGAGGAGACATGCAGCCGAATTGGGCTAGATGTCTGAAATTAAAAGAAATTTCGAAATGGAACTCAGAGCCCTCTGCACTCATCAATGAGAAAAGTTGAAGACAGAAGTAGGTACGTAGAGTTGAAACTAAAGACAAGATTGCTGAATGCTGAAATTTCAGACTGCACGGATCAGGCTGAAATTTGGATGGTAGGTTCTCTAGAAAGGACCATCGCCTCCAACGAGGTGATGGATAGTCCACATACTCCATTTTAAAATATTTTTGAATTTAGTTTACGTACCCCCCCCCCCACATGCTCCATTTTCGAATTTAGTACACGTACCCCCCCACGTGTTCCCTTTTCAAATATTTTGGAATTTAGTTCACGTAACCCCCCCATATTCCCTTTTCAAATATTGAATTTAGTAACACGTACCCCCCCACGTATTCCCTTTTCAAATATTTTCGAATTGAGTCTACGTACCCCCCCACGTGTTCCATTTGAAAAGGGAACACGTGGGGGGGTACGTGTTGCTGAATTTGAAGGGAATACGTGGGGGGTACGTGTTACTGAATTCAATATTTGAAAAGGGAACACGTGGGGGGGTACGTGTTACTAAATTCAATATTTGAAAAGGGAACACGTGGGGGGGTACGTGTTACTAAATTTAAAGGGAATACGTGGGAGGGTACGTGTTACTGAATTCAATATTTGAAAAGGGAACACGTGGGGGGGTACGTGTTACTGAATTCAATATTTGAAAAGGGAACACGTGGGGGGATACGTATTACTAAATTCGATAATTGAAAAGGGAACACGTGGGGGGGTACGTGTTACTAAATTTAAAGGGAATACGTGGGAGGGTACGTGCTACTAAATTTAATATTTGAAAAGGGAATACGTGGGGGGGTACGTGTTACTGAATTCAATATTTGAAAAGGGAACACGTGGGGGGGTACGTATTACTAAATTCAATATTTGAAAAGGGAACACGTGGGGGGGTACGTGTTACTAAATTTAAAGGGAATACGTGGGAGGGTACGTGTTACTGAATTCAATATTTGAAAAGGGAACACGTGGGGGGGTACGTGTTACTGAATTCAATATTTGAAAAGGGAACACGTGGGGGGATACGTATTACTAAATTCGATAATTGAAAAGGGAACACGTGGGGGGGTACGTGTTACTAAATTTAAAGGGAATACGTGGGAGGGTACGTGCTACTAAATTTAATATTTGAAAAGGGAATACGTGGGGGGGTACGTGTTACTGAATTCAATATTTGAAAAGGGAACACGTGGGGGGGTACGTATTACTAAATTCAATATTTGAAAAGGGAACACGTGGGGGGGTACGTGTTACTAAATTTAAAGGGAATACGTGGAAGGGTACGTGCTACTAAATTTAATATTTGAAAAGGGAACACGTGGGAGGGTACGTGTTACTAAATTCAATATTTGAAAAGGGAACACGTGGGGGGGTACGTATTACTAAATTCAATATTTGAAAAGGGAACACGTGGGGGGGTACGTGTTACTAAATTTAAAGGGAATACGTGGGGGGGTACGTGTTACTGAATATAATATTTGAAAAGGGAACACGTGGGGGGGTACGTATTACTAAATTCAATATTTGAAAAGGGAACACGTGGGGGGGTACGTGTTACTAAATTTAAAGGGAATACGTGGAAGGGTACGTGCTACTAAATTTAATATTTGAAAAGGGAACACGTGGGGGGGTACGTGTTACTAAATTCAATATTTGAAAAGGGAACACGTGGGGGGGTACGTGTTACTAAATTTAAAGGGAATACGTGGGAGGTACGTGCTACTAAATTCAATATTTGAAAAGGGAACACGTGGGGGGGGTACGTGTTACTAAATTCAATATTTGAAAAGGGAACACGTGGGGGGGTACGTGTTACTAAATTCAAAAATATTTGAAAAGGGAATACATGGGGGGGTACGTGTTACTAAATTTAAAGGGAGTACGTGGGGGTGTACGTGTACTAAATTCGAAAATGGAGCATGTGGGGGGTACATGTACTAAATTCGAAAATGGAGCATGTGGGGGGGTACTGGAACTAAATTCGAAAATCGAGCATGTGGTGGTGGGGGGGGTGTACCGTAACTAAATTCGAAAATATTTGAAAATTGAGCATGTGGGGAGGTACTGGAACTAAATTCAAAAATATTTGAAAATGGAATACGTGGAGGGTACGTGAACTAAATGTAAATTCTGAGACAACTAGACGAAAATTGAGACAGCTGGACGAAAAATGAGACCTCCAGCCGAAAATTGAGACAACTGGACAAAAATTGAGACAGCTAAGTGAGAATTGTGACAGCAGCAATCCAGCCAACGACCTAAAATCTAATTGGAAATATTCAGGAAGTTGATAAATTATGGCAGCTGAAATCTGATAACTTTAAACCGAAATATCAGTCTCCAATTTTTCTCATAGATGAGTATTGAGGGCGCTGAGGTCGATTTTCTTCCATATTCGCGAATATTTCTCGTATTTTTTGCACACAAAAAAAACATTTTCATGTTTTTCATCCAATTTTTCAATGAGTTACTATTGCTTGCTCGTAAATGAAAGAATTTTAGGTCAAGTTTTTATTTATTCATTTTCAAAGAAAAATAATTATTTTATACAGATAAGTTTCACATGTATGGGGAAAAAATTGGCAAATACAAGTTTTGAATGTATAATTATTACGATAAATCTTGACTGATACGAAATATGTTTTGAGAAAATGGTTTTTAGACTGGATCTTGAACATTAGTACTCCATTCGTGTAGGGGCAAAAGTGTGTTGTTATACGCGGAGTCAATCGTTGATATCGAGCGAGTCTTTTGACTGGACCCAAGACAGCTTCCCAATTTGAAGCTAAAACAAAAAAGGACTAAATTTTAGTGGATCACATAAAGATACAAATTAGAGACTCAAAACTAACTGAATGGCAAAACATGTGGAATGTACAGTATGTAATTTTTAACGCCGGATCCGAATCTGCAGCCCATTTCACTATACGCCGCAATTCAAGTCCATTTTCGACCATTATTCATTGTCCTTCTGCCATATCTCGCTGAGCAAAACCGCTTTCATCATTTAATCTGCGAGAAAAATTTATCAAATTTTAGTGGATTTCAGAAATACGAATAAGAGATTGAAAACCAACTAAATAACACAAAATTTCGAATGAAAAGTATGTAATTTTTCACGCCGAATCCGAATTTGCGGCTCATTTTACTCTACGTCCCATTTGAGGTCCATTTCGGACCATTTTTCATTTTTTTTCGGCCATATCTCGCTTGGTGAGAGTCGGCGCCAAAATCTAATGTCGGATTCGGCTTCAGCGACCTCGAAAACCCCCATATCCACGCTAACCTCGAAAAACATTTTTTGAAAAAAAATAGAAAAAATGAGCCTGCCCATTTTTACAAAAATTGACCATTTTTGAAATTTACCAGGAAACATATGCACAGTATGTAGTTTTTCACGCCGAATCCGAATCTGCAGCCCACTTTGCACTACGTCGCAATTTAAGTCCATTTTCGACCATTTTTCATTTTCATTTTGCCATATCTCGCCGAGAAAAACCGCTTTCATCATTTCATCTGGAAGAAAATAAAAAGGCAATTTAGTGGATTTCAGAAATCTCAATAAGAGACTCAAAACTAACTGAATGGCAGAAAATTTCGAATGTACTGTATGTAATTTTTCACGCCGAATCCGAATTTGCGGTCCATTTTACTCTACGTCCCATTTTTGGTCCATTTCGGACCATTTTTCATTTTTTTTCGGCCATATCTCGCTTGGCGAGAGTCGGCGCCAAAATCTAAAGTCGGATTCGGCTTCAGCGACCTCGAAAACCCCCATATCCACGCCAACCTCGAAAAAAATTCTTTGAAAAAAACTCGAAAAAATGAGCCTGCCCATTTTTACAAAAATTGACCATTTTTGAAATTTACCAGGAGACATATGCACAGTATGTAGTTTTTCACGCCGAATCCGAATCTGCAGCCCACTTTGCTCTACGTCGAAATTTAAGTCCATTTTCGACGATTTTTCATTTTCACTTTGCCATATCTGGCCGAGAAAAACCGCTTTCATCATTTCATCTGGAAGAAAAAAAAAAGGCAATTTAGTGGATTTCAGAAATCTCAATAAGAGACTCAAAACTAACTGAATGGCAGAAAATTTCGAATGTACTGTATGTAATTTTTCACGCCGAATCCGAATTTGCGGTCCATTTTACTCTACATTCCATTTTTGGTCCATTTCTGACCATTTTTCATTTTTTTTTGGCCATATCTCGCTTGGCGAGAGTCGGCGCCAAAATCTAAAGTCGGATTCGGCTTCAGCGACCTCGAAAACCCCCATATCCACGCCAACCTCGAAAAAAATTCTTTGAAAAAAACTCGAAAAAATGAGCCTGCCCATTTTTACAAAAATTGACCATTTTTGAAATTTACCAGGAGACATATGCACAGTATGTAGTTTTTCACGCCGCATCCGAATCTGCAGCCCACTTTGCTCTACGTCGAAATTTAAGTCCATTTTCGACGATTTTTCATTTTCACTTTGCCATATCTGGCCGAGAAAAACCGCTTTCATCATTTCATCTGGAAGAAAAAAAAAAGGCAATTTAGTGGATTTCAGAAATCTCAATAAGAGACTCAAAACTAACTGAATGGCAGAAAATTTCGAATGTACTGTATGTAATTTTTCACGCCGAATCCGAATTTGCGGTCCATTTTACTCTACGTCCCATTTTTGGTCCATTTCGGACCATTTTTCATTTTTTTTCGGCCATATCTCGCTTGGCGAGAGTCGGCGCCAAAATCTAAAGTCGGATTCGGCTTCAGCGACCTCGAAAACCCCCATATCCACGCCAACCTCGAAAAAAATTCTTTGAAAAAAACTCGAAAAAATGAGCCTGCCCATTTTTACAAAAATTGACCATTTTTGAAATTTACCAGGAGACATATGCACAGTATGTAGTTTTTCACGCCGCATCCGAATCTGCAGCCCACTTTGCTCTACGTCGAAATTTAAGTCCATTTTCGACGATTTTTCATTTTCACTTTGCCATATCTGGCCGAGAAAAACCGCTTTCATCATTTCATCTGGAAGAAAAAAAAAAGGCAATTTAGTGGATTTCAGAAATCTCAATAAGAGACTCAAAACTAACTGAATGGCAGAAAATTTCGAATGTACTGTATGTAATTTTTCACGCCGAATCCGAATTTGCGGTCCATTTTACTCTACGTCCCATTTTTGGTCCATTTCGGACCATTTTTCATTTTTTTTCGGCCATATCTCGCTTGGCGAGAGTCGGCGCCAAAATCTAAAGTCGGATTCGGCTTCAGCGACCTCGAAAACCCCCATATCCACGCCAACCTCGAAAAAAATTCTTTGAAAAAAACTCGAAAAAATGAGCCTGCCCATTTTTACAAAAATTGACCATTTTTGAAATTTACCAGGAGACATATGCACAGTATGTAGTTTTTCACGCCGAATCCGAATCTGCAGCCCACTTTGCTCTACGTCGAAATTTAAGTCCATTTTCGACGATTTTTCATTTTCACTTTGCCATATCTGGCCGAGAAAAACCGCTTTCATCATTTCATCTTGAAGAAAAAAAAAAGGCAATTTAGTGGATTTCAGAAATCTCAATAAGAGACTCAAAACTAACTGAATGGCAGAAAATTTCGAATGTACTGTATGTAATTTTTCACGCCGAATCCGAATTTGCGGTCCATTTTACTCTACGTCCCATTTTTGGTCCATTTCGGACCATTTTTCATTTTTTTTCGGCCATATCTCGCTTGGCGAGAGTCGGCGCCAAAATCTAAAGTCGGATTCGGCTTCAGCGACCTCGAAAACCCCCATATCCACGCCAACCTCGAAAAAAATTCTTTGAAAAAAACTCGAAAAAATGAGCCTGCCCATTTTTACAAAAATTGACCATTTTTGAAATTTACCAGGAGACATATGCACAGTATGTAGTTTTTCACGCCGAATCCGAATCTGCGGCCCACTTTGCTCTACGTCGAAATTTAAGTCCATTTTCGACGATTTTTCATTTTCACTTTGCCATATCTGGCCGAGAAAAACCGCTTTCATCATTTCATCTGGAAGAAAAAAAAAAGGCAATTTAGTGGATTTCAGAAATCTCAATAAGAGACTCAAAACTAACTGAATGGCAGAAAATTTCGAATGTACTGTATGTAATTTTTCACGCCGAATCCGAATTTGCGGTCCATTTTACTCTACGTCCCATTTTTGGTCCATTTCGGACCATTTTTCATTTTTTTTCGGCCATATCTCGCTTGGCGAGAGTCGGCGCCAAAATCTAAAGTCGGATTCGGCTTCAGCGACCTCGAAAACCCCCATATCCACGCCAACCTCGAAAAAAATTCTTTGAAAAAAACTCGAAAAAATGAGCCTGCCCATTTTCACAAAAATTGACCATTTTTGAAATTTACCAGGAGACATATGCACAGTATGTAGTTTTTCACGCCGAATCCGAATCTGCAGCCCACTTTGCTCTACGTCGAAATTTAAGTCCATTTTCGACGATTTTTCATTTTCACTTTGCCATATCTGGCCGAGAAAAACCGCTTTCATCATTTCATCTGGAAGAAAAAAAAAAGGCAATTTAGTGGATTTCAGAAATCTCAATAAGAGACTCAAAACTAACTGAATGGCAGAAAATTTCGAATGTACTGTATGTAATTTTTCACGCCGAATCCGAATTTGCGGTCCATTTTACTCTACGTCCCATTTTTGGTCCATTTCGGACCATTTTTCATTTTTTTTCGGCCATATCTCGCTTGGCGAGAGTCGGCGCCAAAATCTAAAGTCGGATTCGGCTTCAGCGACCTCGAAAACCCCCATATCCACGCCAACCTCGAAAAAAATTCTTTGAAAAAAACTCGAAAAAATGAGCCTGCCCATTTTTACAAAAATTGACCATTTTTGAAATTTACCAGGAGACATATGCACAGTATGTAGTTTTTCACGCCGAATCCGAATCTGCGGCCCACTTTGCTCTACGTCGAAATTTAAGTCCATTTTCGACGATTTTTCATTTTCACTTTGCCATATCTGGCCGAGAAAAACCGCTTTCATCATTTCATCTGGAAGAAAAAAAAAAGGCAATTTAGTGGATTTCAGAAATCTCAATAAGAGACTCAAAACTAACTGAATGGCAGAAAATTTCGAATGTACTGTATGTAATTTTTCACGCCGAATCCGAATTTGCGGTCCATTTTACTCTACGTCCCATTTTTGGTCCATTTCGGACCATTTTTCATTTTTTTTCGGCCATATCTCGCTTGGCGAGAGTCGGCGCCAAAATCTAAAGTCGGATTCGGCTTCAGCGACCTCGAAAACCCCCATATCCACGCCAACCTCGAAAAAAATTCTTTGAAAAAAATTCGAAAAAATGAGCCTGCCCATTTTTACAAAAATTGACCATTTTTGAAATTTACCAGGAGACATATGCACAGTATGTAGTTTTTCACGCCGAATCCGAATCTGCAACCCACTTTGCTCTACGTCGAAATTTAAGTCCATTTTCGACGATTTTTCATTTTCACTTTGCCATATCTGGCCGAGAAAAACCGCTTTCATCATTTCATCTGGAAGAAAAAAAAAAGGCAATTTAGTGGATTTCAGAAATCTCAATAAGAGACTCAAAACTAACTGAATGGCAGAAAATTTCGAATGTACTGTATGTAATTTTTCACGCCGAATCCGAATTTGCGGTCCATTTCACTCTACGTCCCATTTTTGGTCCATTTCGGACCATTTTTCATTTTTTTTCGGCCATATCTCGCTTGGCGAGAGTCGGCGCCAAAATCTAAAGTCGGATTCGGCTTCAGCGACCTCGAAAACCCCCATATCCACGCCAACCTCGAAAAAAATTCTTTGAAAAAAACTCGAAAAAATGAGGCTGCCCATTTTTACAAAAATTGACCATTTTTGAAATTTACCAGGGGACATATGCACAGTATGTAGTTTTTCACGCCGAATCCGAATCTGCAGCCCACTTTGCTCTACGTCGAAATTTAAGTCCATTTTCGACGATTTTTCATTTTCACTTTGCCATATCTGGCCGAGAAAAACCGCTTTCATCATTTCATCTGGAAGAAAAAAAAAAGACAATTTAGTGGATTTCAGAAATCTCAATAAGAGACTCAAAACTAACTGAATGGCAGAAAATTTCGAATGTACTGTATGTAATTTTTCACGCCGAATCCGAATTTGCGGTCCATTTTACTCTACGTCCCATTTTTGGTCCATTTCGGACCATTTTTCATTTTTTTTCGGCCATATCTCGCTTGGCGAGAGTCGGCGCCAAAATCTAAAGTCGGATTCGGCTTCAGCGACCTCGAAAACCTCCATATCCACGCCAACCTCGAAAAAAATTCTTTGAAAAAAACTCGAAAAAATGAGCCTGCCCATTTTTACAAAAATTGACCATTTTTGAAATTTACCAGGAGACATATGCACAGTATGTAGTTTTTCACGCCGAATCCGAATCTGCAGCCCACTTTGCTCTACGTCGAAATTTAAGTCCATTTTCGACGATTTTTCATTTTCACTTTGCCATATCTGGCCGAGAAAAACCGCTTTCATCATTTCATCTGGAAGAAAAAAAAAAGGCAATTTAGTGGATTTCAGAAATCTCAATAAGAGACTCAAAACTAACTGAATGGCAGAAAATTTCGAATGTACTGTATGTAATTTTTCACGCCGAATCCAAATTTGCGGTCCATTTTACTCTACGTCCCATTTTTGGTCCATTTCGGACCATTTTTCATTTTTTTTCGGCCATATCTCGCTTGGCGAGAGTCGGCGCCAAAATCTAAAGTCGGATTCGGCTTCAGCGACCTCGAAAACCCCCATATCCACGCCAACCTCGAAAAAAATTCTTTGAAAAAAACTCGAAAAAATGAGCCTGCCCATTTTTACAAAAATTGACCATTTTTGAAATTTACCAGGAGACATATGCACAGTATGTAGTTTTTCACGCCGAATCCGAATCTGCAGCCCACTTTGCTCTACGTCGAAATTTAAGTCCATTTTCGACGATTTTTCATTTTCACTTTGCCATATCTGGCCGAGAAAAACCGCTTTCATCATTTCATCTGGAAGAAAAAAAAAAGGCAATTTAGTGGATTTCAGAAATCTCAATAAGAGACTCAAAACTAACTGAATGGCAGAAAATTTCGAATGTACTGTATGTAATTTTTCACGCCGAATCCGAATTTGCGGTCCATTTTACTCTACATTCCATTTTTGGTCCATTTCTGACCATTTTTCATTTTTTTTTGGCCATATCTCGCTTGGCGAGAGTCGGCGCCAAAATCTAAAGTCGGATTCGGCTTCAGCGACCTCGAAAAACCCCATATCCACGCCAACCTCGAAAAAAATTCTTTGAAAAAAACTCGAAAAAATGAGCCTGCCCATTTTTACAAAAATTGACCATTTTTGAAATTTACCAGGAGACATATGCACAGTATGTAGTTTTTCACGCCGCATCCGAATCTGCAGCCCACTTTGCTCTACGTCGAAATTTAAGTCCATTTTCGACGATTTTTCATTTTCACTTTGCCATATCTGGCCGAGAAAAACCGCTTTCATCATTTCATCTGGAAGAAAAAAAAAAGGCAATTTAGTGGATTTCAGAAATCTCAATAAGAGACTCAAAACTAACTGAATGGCAGAAAATTTCGAATGTACTGTATGTAATTTTTCACGCCGAATCCGAATTTGCGGTCCATTTTACTCTACGTCCCATTTTTGGTCCATTTCGGACCATTTTTCATTTTTTTTCGGCCATATCTCGCTTGGCGAGAGTCGGCGCCAAAATCTAAAGTCGGATTCGGCTTCAGCGACCTCGAAAACCCCCATATCCACGCCAACCTCGAAAAAAATTCTTTGAAAAAAACTCGAAAAAATGAGCCTGCCCATTTTTACAAAAATTGACCATTTTTGAAATTTACCAGGAGACATATGCACAGTATGTAGTTTTTCACGCCGAATCCGAATCTGCAGCCCACTTTGCTCTACGTCGAAATTTAAGTCCATTTTCGACGATTTTTCATTTTCACTTTGCCATATCTGGCCGAGAAAAACCGCTTTCATCATTTCATCTTGAAGAAAAAAAAAAGGCAATTTAGTGGATTTCAGAAATCTCAATAAGAGACTCAAAACTAACTGAATGGCAGAAAATTTCGAATGTACTGTATGTAATTTTTCACGCCGAATCCGAATTTGCGGTCCATTTTACTCTACGTCCCATTTTTGGTCCATTTCGGACCATTTTTCATTTTTTTTCGGCCATATCTCGCTTGGCGAGAGTCGGCGCCAAAATCTAAAGTCGGATTCGGCTTCAGCGACCTCGAAAACCCCCATATCCACGCCAACCTCGAAAAATATTCTTTGAAAAAAACTCGAAAAAATGAGCCTGCCCATTTTCACAAAAATTGACCATTTTTGAAATTTACCAGGAGACATATGCACAGTATGTAGTTTTTCACGCCGAATCCGAATCTGCAGCCCACTTTGCTCTACGTCGAAATTTAAGTCCATTTTCGACGATTTTTCATTTTCACTTTGCCATATCTGGCCGAGAAAAACCGCTTTCATCATTTCATCTTGAAGAAAAAAAAAAGGCAATTTAGTGGATTTCAGAAATCTCAATAAGAGACTCAAAACTAACTGAATGGCAGAAAATTTCGAATGTACTGTATGTAATTTTTCACGCCGAATCCGAATTTGCGGTCCATTTTACTCTACATTCCATTTTTGGTCCATTTCTGACCATTTTTCATTTTTTTTTGGCCATATCTCGCTTGGCGAGAGTCGGCGCCAAAATCTAAAGTCGGATTCGGCTTCAGCGACCTCGAAAAACCCCATATCCACGCCAACCTCGAAAAAAATTCTTTGAAAAAAACTCGAAAAAATGAGCCTGCCCATTTTTACAAAAATTGACCATTTTTGAAATTTACCAGGAGACATATGCACAGTATGTAGTTTTTCACGCCGCATCCGAATCTGCAGCCCACTTTGCTCTACGTCGAAATTTAAGTCCATTTTCGACGATTTTTCATTTTCACTTTGCCATATCTGGCCGAGAAAAACCGCTTTCATCATTTCATCTGGAAGAAAAAAAAAAGGCAATTTAGTGGATTTCAGAAATCTCAATAAGAGACTCAAAACTAACTGAATGGCAGAAAATTTCGAATGTACTGTATGTAATTTTTCACGCCGAATCCGAATTTGCGGTCCATTTTACTCTACGTCCCATTTTTGGTCCATTTCGGACCATTTTTCATTTTTTTTCGGCCATATCTCGCTTGGCGAGAGTCGGCGCCAAAATCTAAAGTCGGATTCGGCTTCAGCGACCTCGAAAACCCCCATATCCACGCCAACCTCGAAAAAAATTCTTTGAAAAAAACTCGAAAAAATGAGCCTGCCCATTTTTACAAAAATTGACCATTTTTGAAATTTACCAGGAGACATATGCACAGTATGTAGTTTTTCACGCCGAATCCGAATCTGCAGCCCACTTTGCTCTACGTCGAAATTTAAGTCCATTTTCGACGATTTTTCATTTTCACTTTGCCATATCTGGCCGAGAAAAACCGCTTTCATCATTTCATCTTGAAGAAAAAAAAAAGGCAATTTAGTGGATTTCAGAAATCTCAATAAGAGACTCAAAACTAACTGAATGGCAGAAAATTTCGAATGTACTGTATGTAATTTTTCACGCCGAATCCGAATTTGCGGTCCATTTTACTCTACGTCCCATTTTTGGTCCATTTCGGACCATTTTTCATTTTTTTTCGGCCATATCTCGCTTGGCGAGAGTCGGCGCCAAAATCTAAAGTCGGATTCGGCTTCAGCGACCTCGAAAACCCCCATATCCACGCCAACCTCGAAAAATATTCTTTGAAAAAAACTCGAAAAAATGAGCCTGCCCATTTTCACAAAAATTGACCATTTTTGAAATTTACCAGGAGACATATGCACAGTATGTAGTTTTTCACGCCGAATCCGAATCTGCAGCCCACTTTGCTCTACGTCGAAATTTAAGTCCATTTTCGACGATTTTTCATTTTCACTTTGCCATATCTGGCCGAGAAAAACCGCTTTCATCATTTCATCTTGAAGAAAAAAAAAAGGCAATTTAGTGGATTTCAGAAATCTCAATAAGAGACTCAAAACTAACTGAATGGCAGAAAATTTCGAATGTACTGTATGTAATTTTTCACGCCGAATCCGAATTTGCGGTCCATTTTACTCTACATTCCATTTTTGGTCCATTTCTGACCATTTTTCATTTTTTTTTGGCCATATCTCGCTTGGCGAGAGTCGGCGCCAAAATCTAAAGTCGGATTCGGCTTCAGCGACCTCGAAAAACCCCATATCCACGCCAACCTCGAAAAAAATTCTTTGAAAAAAACTCGAAAAAATGAGCCTGCCCATTTTTACAAAAATTGACCATTTTTGAAATTTACCAGGAGACATATGCACAGTATGTAGTTTTTCACGCCGCATCCGAATCTGCAGCCCACTTTGCTCTACGTCGAAATTTAAGTCCATTTTCGACGATTTTTCATTTTCACTTTGCCATATCTGGCCGAGAAAAACCGCTTTCATCATTTCATCTGGAAGAAAAAAAAAAGGCAATTTAGTGGATTTCAGAAATCTCAATAAGAGACTCAAAACTAACTGAATGGCAGAAAATTTCGAATGTACTGTATGTAATTTTTCACGCCGAATCCGAATTTGCGGTCCATTTTACTCTACGTCCCATTTTTGGTCCATTTCGGACCATTTTTCATTTTTTTTCGGCCATATCTCGCTTGGCGAGAGTCGGCGCCAAAATCTAAAGTCGGATTCGGCTTCAGCGACCTCGAAAACCCCCATATCCACGCCAACCTCGAAAAAAATTCTTTGAAAAAAACTCGAAAAAATGAGCCTGCCCATTTTTACAAAAATTGACCATTTTTGAAATTTACCAGGAGACATATGCACAGTATGTAGTTTTTCACGCCGAATCCGAATCTGCAGCCCACTTTGCTCTACGTCGAAATTTAAGTCCATTTTCGACGATTTTTCATTTTCACTTTGCCATATCTGGCCGAGAAAAACCGCTTTCATCATTTCATCTTGAAGAAAAAAAAAAGGCAATTTAGTGGATTTCAGAAATCTCAATAAGAGACTCAAAACTAACTGAATGGCAGAAAATTTCGAATGTACTGTATGTAATTTTTCACGCCGAATCCGAATTTGCGGTCCATTTTACTCTACGTCCCATTTTTGGTCCATTTCGGACCATTTTTCATTTTTTTTCGGCCATATCTCGCTTGGCGAGAGTCGGCGCCAAAATCTAAAGTCGGATTCGGCTTCAGCGACCTCGAAAACCCCCATATCCACGCCAACCTCGAAAAAAATTCTTTGAAAAAAACTCGAAAAAATGAGCCTGCCCATTTTCACAAAAATTGACCATTTTTGAAATTTACCAGGAGACATATGCACAGTATGTAGTTTTTCACGCCGAATCCGAATCTGCAGCCCACTTTGCTCTACGTCGAAATTTAAGTCCATTTTCGACGATTTTTCATTTTCACTTTGCCATATCTGGCCGAGAAAAACCGCTTTCATCATTTCATCTTGAAGAAAAAAAAAAGGCAATTTAGTGGATTTCAGAAATCTCAATAAGAGACTCAAAACTAACTGAATGGCAGAAAATTTCGAATGTACTGTATGTAATTTTTCACGCCGAATCCGAATTTGCGGTCCATTTTACTCTACATTCCATTTTTGGTCCATTTCTGACCATTTTTCATTTTTTTTGCCATATCTCGCTTGGCGAGAGTCGGCGCCAAAATCTAAAGTCGGATTCGGCTTCAGCGACCTCGAAAACCCCCATATCCACGCCAACCTCGAAAAAAATTCTTTGAAAAAAACTCGAAAAAATGAGCCTGCCCATTTTTACAAAAATTGACCATTTTTGAAATTTACCAGGAGACATATGCACAGTATGTAGTTTTTCACGCCGAATCCGAATCTGCAGCCCACTTTGCTCTACGTCGAAATTTAAGTCCATTTTCGACGATTTTTCATTTTCACTTTGCCATATCTGGCCGAGAAAAACCGCTTTCATCATTTCATCTGGAAGAAAAAAAAAAGGCAATTTAGTGGATTTCAGAAATCTCAATAAGAGACTCAAAACTAACTGAATGGCAGAAAATTTCGAATGTACTGTATGTAATTTTTCACGCCGAATCCGAATTTGCGGTCCATTTTACTCTACGTCCCATTTTTGGTCCATTTCGGACCATTTTTCATTTTTTTTCGGCCATATCTCGCTTGGCGAGAGTCGGCGCCAAAATCTAAAGTCGGATTCGGCTTCAGCGACCTCGAAAACCCCCATATCCACGCCAACCTCGAAAAAAATTCTTTGAAAAAAACTCGAAAAAATGAGCCTGCCCATTTTTACAAAAATTGACCATTTTTGAAATTTACCAGGAGACATATGCACAGTATGTAGTTTTTCACGCCGAATCCGAATCTGCAGCCCACTTTGCTCTACGTCGAAATTTAAGTCCATTTTCGACGATTTTTCATTTTCACTTTGCCATATCTGGCCGAGAAAAACCGCTTTCATCATTTCATCTGGAAGAAAAAAAAAAGGCAATTTAGTGGATTTCAGAAATCTCAATAAGAGACTCAAAACTAACTGAATGGCAGAAAATTTCGAATGTACTGTATGTAATTTTTCACGCCGAATCCGAATTTGCGGTCCATTTTACTCTACGTCCCATTTTTGGTCCATTTCGGACCATTTTTCATTTTTTTTCGGCCATATCTCGCTTGGCGAGAGTCGGCGCCAAAATCTAAAGTCGGATTCGGCTTCAGCGACCTCGAAAACCCCCATATCCACGCCAACCTCGAAATAAATTCTTTGAAAAAAACTCGAAAAAATGAGCCTGCCCATTTTCACAAAAATTGACCATTTTTGAAATTTACCAGGAGACATATGCACAGTATGTAGTTTTTCACGCCGAATCCGAATCTGCAGCCCACTTTGCTCTACGTCGAAATTTAAGTCCATTTTCGACGATTTTTCATTTTCACTTTGCCATATCTGGCCGAGAAAAACCGCTTTCATCATTTCATCTGGAAGAAAAAAAAAAGGCAATTTAGTGGATTTCAGAAATCTCAATAAGAGACTCAAAACTAACTGAATGGCAGAAAATTTCGAATGTACTGTATGTAATTTTTCACGCCGAATCCGAATTTGCGGTCCATTTTACTCTACGTCCCATTTTTGGTCCATTTCGGACCATTTTTCATTTTTTTTCGGCCATATCTCGCTTGGCGAGAGTCGGCGCCAAAATCTAAAGTCGGATTCGGCTTCAGCGACCTCGAAAACCCCCATATCCACGCCAACCTCGAAAAAAATTCTTTGAAAAAAACTCGAAAAAATGAGCCTGCCCATTTTTACAAAAATTGACCATTTTTGAAATTTACCAGGAGACATATGCACAGTATGTAGTTTTTCACGCCGAATCCGAATCTGCGGCCCACTTTGCTCTACGTCGAAATTTAAGTCCATTTTCGACGATTTTTCATTTTCACTTTGCCATATCTGGCCGAGAAAAACCGCTTTCATCATTTCATCTGGAAGAAAAAAAAAAGGCAATTTAGTGGATTTCAGAAATCTCAATAAGAGACTCAAAACTAACTGAATGGCAGAAAATTTCGAATGTACTGTATGTAATTTTTCACGCCGAATCCGAATTTGCGGTCCATTTTACTCTACGTCCCATTTTTGGTCCATTTCGGACCATTTTTCATTTTTTTTCGGCCATATCTCGCTTGGCGAGAGTCGGCGCCAAAATCTAAAGTCGGATTCGGCTTCAGCGACCTCGAAAACCCCCATATCCACGCCAACCTCGAAAAAAATTCTTTGAAAAAAATTCGAAAAAATGAGCCTGCCCATTTTTACAAAAATTGACCATTTTTGAAATTTACCAGGAGACATATGCACAGTATGTAGTTTTTCACGCCGAATACGAATCTGCAGCCCACTTTGCTCTACGTCGAAATTTAAGTCCATTTTCGACGATTTTTCATTTTCACTTTGCCATATCTGGCCGAGAAAAACCGCTTTCATCATTTCATCTGGAAGAAAAAAAAAAGGCAATTTAGTGGATTTCAGAAATCTCAATAAGAGACTCAAAACTAACTGAAGGGCAGAAAATTTCGAATGTACTGTATGTAATTTTTCACGCCGAATCCGAATTTGCGGTCCATTTTACTCTACGTCCCATTTTTGGTCCATTTCGGACCATTTTTCATTTTTTTTCGGCCATATCTCGCTTGGCGAGAGTCGGCGCCAAAATCTAAAGTCGGATTCGGCTTCAGCGACCTCGAAAACCCCCATATCCACGCCAACCTCGAAAAAAATTCTTTGGAAAAAAACTCGAAAAAATAAGCCTGCCCATTTTTACAAAAATTGACCATTTTTGAAATTTACTAGGAGACATATGCACAGTATGTAGTTTTTCACGCCGCATCCGAATCTGCAGCCCACTTTGCTCTACGTCGAAATTTAAGTCCATTTTCGACGATTTTTCATTTTCACTTTGCCATATCTGGCCGAGAAAAACCGCTTTCATCATTTCATCTGGAAGAAAAAAAAAAGGCAATTTAGTGGATTTCAGAAATCTCAATAAGAGACTCAAAACTAACTGAATGGCAGAAAATTTCGAATGTACTGTATGTAATTTTTCACGCCGAATCCGAATTTGCGGTCCATTTTACTCTACGTCCCATTTTTGGTCCATTTCGGACCATTTTTCATTTTTTTTCGGCCATATCTCGCTTGGCGAGAGTCGGCGCCAAAATCTAAAGTCGGATTCGGCTTCAGCGACCTCGAAAACCCCCATATCCACGCCAACCTCGAAAAAAATTCTTTGAAAAAAACTCGAAAAAATGAGCCTGCCCATTTTTACAAAAATTGACCATTTTTGAAATTTACCAGGAGACATATGCACAGTATGTAGTTTTTCACGCCGAATCCGAATCTGCAGCCCACTTTGCTCTACGTCGAAATTTAAGTCCATTTTCGACGATTTTTCATTTTCACTTTGCCATATCTGGCCGAGAAAAACCGCTTTCATCATTTCATCTGGAAGAAAAAAAAAAGGCAATTTAGTGGATTTCAGAAATCTCAATAAGAGACTCAAAACTAACTGAAGGGCAGAAAATTTCGAATGTACTGTATGTAATTTTTCACGCCGAATCCGAATTTGCGGTCCATTTTACTCTACGTCCCATTTTTGGTCCATTTCGGACCATTTTTCATTTTTTTTCGGCCATATCTCGCTTGGCGAGAGTCGGCGCCAAAATCTAAAGTCGGATTCGGCTTCAGCGACCTCGAAAACCCCCATATCCACGCCATTCTCGAAAAAAATTCTTTGAAAAAAACTCGAAAAAATGAGCCTGCCCATTTTTACAAAAATTGACCATTTTTGAAATTTACCAGGAGACATATGCACAGTATGTAGTTTTTCACGCCGAATCCGAATCTGCATCCCACTTTGCTCTACGTCGAAATTTAAGTCCATTTTCGACGATTTTTCATTTTCACTTTGCCATATCTGGCCGAGAAAAACCGCTTTCATCATTTCATCTGGAAGAAAAAAAAAAGGCAATTTAGTGGATTTCAGAAATCTCAATAAGAGACTCAAAACTAACTGAATGGCAGAAAATTTCGAATGTACTGTATGTAATTTTTCACGCCGAATCCGAATTTGCGGTCCATTTTACTCTACGTCCCATTTTTGGTCCATTTCGGACCATTTTTCATTTTTTTTCGGCCATATCTCGCTTGGCGAGAGTCGGCGCCAAAATCTAAAGTCGGATTCGGCTTCAGCGACCTCGAAAACCCCCATATCCACGCCAACCTCGAAAAAAATTCTTTGAAAAAAACTCGAAAAAATGAGCCTGCCCATTTTTACAAAAATTGACCATTTTTGAAATTTACCAGGAGACATATGCACAGTATGTAGTTTTTCACGCCGAATCCGAATCTGCAGCCCACTTTGCTCTACGTCGAAATTTAAGTCCATTTTCGACGATTTTTCATTTTCACTTTGCCATATCTGGCCGAGAAAAACCGCTTTCATCATTTCATCTGGAAGAAAAAAAAAAGGCAATTTAGTGGATTTCAGAAATCTCAATAAGAGACTCAAAACTAACTGAATGGCAGAAAATTTCGAATGTACTGTATGTAATTTTTCACGCCGAATCCGAATTTGCGGTCCATTTTACTCTACGTCCCATTTTTGGTCCATTTCGGACCATTTTTCATTTTTTTTCGGCCATATCTCGCTTGGCGAGAGTCGGCGCCAAAATCTAAAGTCGGATTCGGCTTCAGCGACCTCGAAAACCCCCATATCCACGCCAACCTCGAAAAAAATTCTTTGAAAAAAACTCGAAAAAATGAGCCTGCCCATTTTCACAAAAATTGACCATTTTTGAAATTTACCAGGAGACATATGCACAGTATGTAGTTTTTCACGCCGAATCCGAATCTGCAGCCCACTTTGCTCTACGTCGAAATTTAAGTCCATTTTCGACGATTTTTCATTTTCACTTTGCCATATCTGGCCGAGAAAAACCGCTTTCATCATTTCATCTGGAAGAAAAAAAAAAGGCAATTTAGTGGATTTCAGAAATCTCAATAAGAGACTCAAAACTAACTGAATGGCAGAAAATTTCGAATGTACTGTATGTAATTTTTCACGCCGAATCCGAATTTGCGGTCCATTTTACTCTACGTCCCATTTTTGGTCCATTTCGGACCATTTTTCATTTTTTTTCGGCCATATCTCGCTTGGCGAGAGTCGGCGCCAAAATCTAAAGTCGGATTCGGCTTCAGCGACCTCGAAAACCCCCATATCCACGCCAACCTCGAAAAAAATTCTTTGAAAAAAACTCGAAAAAATGAGCCTGCCCATTTTTACAAAAATTGACCATTTTTGAAATTTACCAGGAGACATATGCACAGTATGTAGTTTTTCACGCCGAATCCGAATCTGCAGCCCACTTTGCTCTACGTCGAAATTTAAGTCCATTTTCGACGATTTTTCATTTTCACTTTGCCATATCTGGCCGAGAAAAACCGCTTTCATCATTTCATCTTGAAGAAAAAAAAAAGGCAATTTAGTGGATTTCAGAAATCTCAATAAGAGACTCAAAACTAACTGAATGGCAGAAAATTTCGAATGTACTGTATGTAATTTTTCACGCCGAATCCGAATTTGCGGTCCATTTTACTCTACGTCCCATTTTTGGTCCATTTCGGACCATTTTTCATTTTTTTTCGGCCATATCTCGCTTGGCGAGAGTCGGCGCCAAAATCTAAAGTCGGATTCGGCTTCAGCGACCTCGAAAACCCCCATATCCACGCCAACCTCGAAAAAAATTCTTTGAAAAAAACTCGAAAAAATGAGCCTGCCCATTTTTACAAAAATTGACCATTTTTGAAATTTACCAGGAGACATGTGCACAGTATGTAGTTTTTCACGCCGAATCCGAATCTGCGGCCCACTTTGCTCTACGTCGAAATTTAAGTCCATTTTCGACGATTTTTCATTTTCACTTTGCCATATCTGGCCGAGAAAAACCGCTTTCATCATTTCATCTGGAAGAAAAAAAAAAGGCAATTTAGTGGATTTCAGAAATCTCAATAAGAGACTCAAAACTAACTGAATGGCAGAAAATTTCGAATGTACTGTATGTAATTTTTCACGCCGAATCCGAATTTGCGGTCCATTTTACTCTACGTCCCATTTTTGGTCCATTTCGGACCATTTTTCATTTTTTTTCGGCCATATCTCGCTTGGCGAGAGTCGGCGCCAAAATCTAAAGTCGGATTCGGCTTCAGCGACCTCGAAAACCCCCATATCCACGCCAACCTCGAAATAAATTCTTTGAAAAAAACTCGAAAAAATGAGCCTGCCCATTTTCACAAAAATTGACCATTTTTGAAATTTACCAGGAGACATATGCACAGTATGTAGTTTTTCACGCCGAATCCGAATCTGCAGCCCACTTTGCTCTACGTCGAAATTTAAGTCCATTTTCGACGATTTTTCATTTTCACTTTGCCATATCTGGCCGAGAAAAACCGCTTTCATCATTTCATCTGGAAGAAAAAAAAAAGGCAATTTAGTGGATTTCAGAAATCTCAATAAGAGACTCAAAACTAACTGAATGGCAGAAAATTTCGAATGTACTGTATGTAATTTTTCACGCCGAATCCGAATTTGCGGTCCATTTTACTCTACGTCCCATTTTTGGTCCATTTCGGACCATTTTTCATTTTTTTTCGGCCATATCTCGCTTGGCGAGAGTCGGCGCCAAAATCTAAAGTCGGATTCGGCTTCAGCGACCTCGAAAACCCCCATATCCACGCCAACCTCGAAATAAATTCTTTGAAAAAAACTCGAAAAAATGAGCCTGCCCATTTTCACAAAAATTGACCATTTTTGAAATTTACCAGGAGACATATGCACAGTATGTAGTTTTTCACGCCGAATCCGAATCTGCAGCCCACTTTGCTCTACGTCGAAATTTAAGTCCATTTTCGACGATTTTTCATTTTCACTTTGCCATATCTGGCCGAGAAAAACCGCTTTCATCATTTCATCTGGAAGAAAAAAAAAGGCAATTTAGTGGATTTCAGAAATCTCAATAAGAGACTCAAAACTAACTGAATGGCAGAAAATTTCGAATGTACTGTATGTAATTTTTCACGCCGAATCCGAATTTGCGGTCCATTTTACTCTACGTCCCATTTTTGGTCCATTTCGGACCATTTTTCATTTTTTTTCGGCCATATCTCGCTTGGCGAGAGTCGGCGCCAAAATCTAAAGTCGGATTCGGCTTCAGCGACCTCGAAAACCCCCATATCCACGCCAACCTCGAAAAAAATTCTTTGAAAAAAACTCGAAAAAATGAGCCTGCCCATTTTTACAAAAATTGACCATTTTTGAAATTTACCAGGAGACATATGCACAGTATGTAGTTTTTCACGCCGAATCCGAATCTGCGGCCCACTTTGCTCTACGTCGAAATTTAAGTCCATTTTCGACGATTTTTCATTTTCACTTTGCCATATCTGGCCGAGAAAAACCGCTTTCATCATTTCATCTGGAAGAAAAAAAAAAGGCAATTTAGTGGATTTCAGAAATCTCAATAAGAGACTCAAAACTAACTGAATGGCAGAAAATTTCGAATGTACTGTATGTAATTTTTCACGCCGAATCCGAATTTGCGGTCCATTTTACTCTACGTCCCATTTTTGGTCCATTTCGGACCATTTTTCATTTTTTTTCGGCCATATCTCGCTTGGCGAGAGTCGGCGCCAAAATCTAAAGTCGGATTCGGCTTCAGCGACCTCGAAAACCCCCATATCCACGCCAACCTCGAAAAAAATTCTTTGAAAAAAATTCGAAAAAATGAGCCTGCCCATTTTTACAAAAATTGACCATTTTTGAAATTTACCAGGAGACATATGCACAGTATGTAGTTTTTCACGCCGAATACGAATCTGCAGCCCACTTTGCTCTACGTCGAAATTTAAGTCCATTTTCGACGATTTTTCATTTTCACTTTGCCATATCTGGCCGAGAAAAACCGCTTTCATCATTTCATCTGGAAGAAAAAAAAAAGGCAATTTAGTGGATTTCAGAAATCTCAATAAGAGACTCAAAACTAACTGAAGGGCAGAAAATTTCGAATGTACTGTATGTAATTTTTCACGCCGAATCCGAATTTGCGGTCCATTTTACTCTACGTCCCATTTTTGGTCCATTTCGGACCATTTTTCATTTTTTTTCGGCCATATCTCGCTTGGCGAGAGTCGGCGCCAAAATCTAAAGTCGGATTCGGCTTCAGCGACCTCGAAAACCCCCATATCCACGCCAACCTCGAAAAAAATTCTTTGGAAAAAAACTCGAAAAAATAAGCCTGCCCATTTTTACAAAAATTGACCATTTTTGAAATTTACTAGGAGACATATGCACAGTATGTAGTTTTTCACGCCGCATCCGAATCTGCAGCCCACTTTGCTCTACGTCGAAATTTAAGTCCATTTTCGACGATTTTTCATTTTCACTTTGCCATATCTGGCCGAGAAAAACCGCTTTCATCATTTCATCTGGAAGAAAAAAAAAGGCAATTTAGTGGATTTCAGAAATCTCAATAAGAGACTCAAAACTAACTGAATGGCAGAAAATTTCGAATGTACTGTATGTAATTTTTCACGCCGAATCCGAATTTGCGGTCCATTTTACTCTACGTCCCATTTTTGGTCCATTTCGGACCATTTTTCATTTTTTTTCGGCCATATCTCGCTTGGCGAGAGTCGGCGCCAAAATCTAAAGTCGGATTCGGCTTCAGCGACCTCGAAAACCCCCATATCCACGCCAACCTCGAAAAAAATTCTTTGAAAAAAACTCGAAAAAATGAGCCTGCCCATTTTTACAAAAATTGACCATTTTTGAAATTTACCAGGAGACATATGCACAGTATGTAGTTTTTCACGCCGAATCCGAATCTGCAGCCCACTTTGCTCTACGTCGAAATTTAAGTCCATTTTCGACGATTTTTCATTTTCACTTTGCCATATCTGGCCGAGAAAAACCGCTTTCATCATTTCATCTGGAAGAAAAAAAAAAGGCAATTTAGTGGATTTCAGAAATCTCAATAAGAGACTCAAAACTAACTGAAGGGCAGAAAATTTCGAATGTACTGTATGTAATTTTTCACGCCGAATCCGAATTTGCGGTCCATTTTACTCTACGTCCCATTTTTGGTCCATTTCGGACCATTTTTCATTTTTTTTCGGCCATATCTCGCTTGGCGAGAGTCGGCGCCAAAATCTAAAGTCGGATTCGGCTTCAGCGACCTCGAAAACCCCCATATCCACGCCATTCTCGAAAAAAATTCTTTGAAAAAAACTCGAAAAAATGAGCCTGCCCATTTTTACAAAAATTGACCATTTTTGAAATTTACCAGGAGACATATGCACAGTATGTAGTTTTTCACGCCGAATCCGAATCTGCATCCCACTTTGCTCTACGTCGAAATTTAAGTCCATTTTCGACGATTTTTCATTTTCACTTTGCCATATCTGGCCGAGAAAAACCGCTTTCATCATTTCATCTGGAAGAAAAAAAAAAGGCAATTTAGTGGATTTCAGAAATCTCAATAAGAGACTCAAAACTAACTGAATGGCAGAAAATTTCGAATGTACTGTATGTAATTTTTCACGCCGAATCCGAATTTGCGGTCCATTTTACTCTACGTCCCATTTTTGGTCCATTTCGGACCATTTTTCATTTTTTTTCGGCCATATCTCGCTTGGCGAGAGTCGGCGCCAAAATCTAAAGTCGGATTCGGCTTCAGCGACCTCGAAAACCCCCATATCCACGCCAACCTCGAAAAAAATTCTTTGAAAAAAATTCGAAAAAATGAGCCTGCCCATTTTTACAAAAATTGACCATTTTTGAAATTTACCAGGAGACATATGCACAGTATGTAGTTTTTCACGCCGAATCCGAATCTGCAGCCCACTTTGCTCTACGTCGAAATTTAAGTCCATTTTCGACGATTTTTCATTTTCACTTTGCCATATCTGGCCGAGAAAAACCGCTTTCATCATTTCATCTGGAAGAAAAAAAAAAGGCAATTTAGTGGATTTCAGAAATCTCAATAAGAGACTCAAAACTAACTGAATGGCAGAAAATTTCGAATGTACTGTATGTAATTTTTCACGCCGAATCCGAATTTGCGGTCCATTTTACTCTACGTCCCATTTTTGGTCCATTTCGGACCATTTTTCATTTTTTTTCGGCCATATCTCGCTTGGCGAGAGTCGGCGCCAAAATCTAAAGTCGGATTCGGCTTCAGCGACCTCGAAAACCCCCATATCCACGCCAACCTCGAAAAAAATTCTTTGAAAAAAATTCGAAAAAATGAGCCTGCCCATTTTTACAAAAATTGACCATTTTTGAAATTTACCAGGAGACATATGCACAGTATGTAGTTTTTCACGCCGAATACGAATCTGCAGCCCACTTTGCTCTACGTCGAAATTTAAGTCCATTTTCGACGATTTTTCATTTTCACTTTGCCATATCTGGCCGAGAAAAACCGCTTTCATCATTTCATCTGGAAGAAAAAAAAAAGGCAATTTAGTGGATTTCAGAAATCTCAATAAGAGACTCAAAACTAACTGAAGGGCAGAAAATTTCGAATGTACTGTATGTAATTTTTCACGCCGAATCCGAATTTGCGGTCCATTTTACTCTACGTCCCATTTTTGGTCCATTTCGGACCATTTGTCATTTTTATTCGGCCATATCTCGCTTGGCGAGAGTCGGCGCCAAAATCTAAAGTCGGATTCGGCTTCAGCGACCTCGAAAACCCCCATATCCACGCCAACCTCGAAAAAAATTCTTTGGAAAAAAACTCGAAAAAATAAGCCTGCTCATTTTTACAAAAATTGACCATTTTTGAAATTTACCAGGAGACATATGCACAGTATGTAGTTTTTCACGCCGCATCCGAATCTGCAGCCCACTTTGCTCTACGTCGAAATTTAAGTCCATTTTCGACGATTTTTCATTTTCACTTTGCCATATCTGGCCGAGAAAAACCGCTTTCATCATTTCATCTGGAAGAAAAAAAAAAGGCAATTTAGTGGATTTCAGAAATCTCAATAAGAGACTCAAAACTAACTGAATGGCAGAAAATTTCGAATGTACTGTATGTAATTTTTCACGCCGAATCCGAATTTGCGGTCCATTTTACTCTACGTCCCATTTTTGGTCCATTTCGGACCATTTTTCATTTTTTTTCGGCCATATCTCGCTTGGCGAGAGTCGGCGCCAAAATCTAAAGTCGGATTCGGCTTCAGCGACCTCGAAAACCCCCATATCCACGCCAACCTCGAAAAAAATTCTTTGAAAAAAACTCGAAAAAATGAGCCTGCCCATTTTTACAAAAATTGACCATTTTTGAAATTTACCAGGAGACATATGCACAGTATGTAGTTTTTCACGCCGAATCCGAATCTGCAGCCCACTTTGCTCTACGTCGAAATTTAAGTCCATTTTCGACGATTTTTCATTTTCACTTTGCCATATCTGGCCGAGAAAAACCGCTTTCATCATTTCATCTGGAAGAAAAAAAAAAGGCAATTTAGTGGATTTCAGAAATCTCAATAAGAGACTCAAAACTAACTGAAGGGCAGAAAATTTCGAATGTACTGTATGTAATTTTTCACGCCGAATCCGAATTTGCGGTCCATTTTACTCTACGTCCCATTTTTGGTCCATTTCGGACCATTTTTCATTTTTTTTCGGCCATATCTCGCTTGGCGAGAGTCGGCGCCAAAATCTAAAGTCGGATTCGGCTTCAGCGACCTCGAAAACCCCCATATCCACGCCATTCTCGAAAAAAATTCTTTGAAAAAAACTCGAAAAAATGAGCCTGCCCATTTTTACAAAAATTGACCATTTTTGAAATTTACCAGGAGACATATGCACAGTATGTAGTTTTTCACGCCGAATCCGAATCTGCAGCCCACTTTGCTCTACGTCGAAATTTAAGTCCATTTTCGACGATTTTTCATTTTCACTTTGCCATATCTGGCCGAGAAAAACCGCTTTCATCATTTCATCTGGAAGAAAAAAAAAAGGCAATTTAGTGGATTTCAGAAATCTCAATAAGAGACTCAAAACTAACTGAATGGCAGAAAATTTCGAATGTACTGTATGTAATTTTTCACGCCGAATCCGAATTTGCGGTCCATTTTACTCTACGTCCCATTTTTGGTCCATTTCGGACCATTTTTCATTTTTTTTCGGCCATATCTCGCTTGGCGAGAGTCGGCGCCAAAATCTAAAGTCGGATTCGGCTTCAGCGACCTCGAAAACCCCCATATCCACGCCAACCTCGAAAAAAATTCTTTGAAAAAAATTCGAAAAAATGAGCCTGCCCATTTTTACAAAAATTGACCATTTTTGAAATTTACCAGGAGACATATGCACAGTATGTAGTTTTTCACGCCGAATCCGAATCTGCAGCCCACTTTAATCTACGTCGAAATTTAAGTCCATTTTCGACGATTTTTCATTTTCACTTTGCCATATCTGGCCGAGAAAAACCGCTTTCATCATTTCATCTGGAAGAAAAAAAAAAGGCAATTTAGTGGATTTCAGAAATCTCAATAAGAGACTCAAAACTAACTGAATGGCAGAAAATTTCGAATGTACTGTATGTAATTTTTCACGCCGAATCCGAATTTGCGGTCCATTTTACTCTACGTCCCATTTTTGGTCCATTTCGGACCATTTTTCATTTTTTTTCGGCCATATCTCGCTTGGCGAGAGTCGGCGCCAAAATCTAAAGTCGGATTCGGCTTCAGCGACCTCGAAAACCCCCATATCCACGCCAACCTCGAAAAAAATTCTTTGAAAAAAATTCGAAAAAATGAGCCTGCCCATTTTTACAAAAATTGACCATTTTTGAAATTTACCAGGAGACATATGCACAGTATGTAGTTTTTCACGCCGAATACGAATCTGCAGCCCACTTTGCTCTACGTCGAAATTTAAGTCCATTTTCGACGATTTTTCATTTTCACTTTGCCATATCTGGCCGAGAAAAACCGCTTTCATCATTTCATCTGGAAGAAAAAAAAAAGGCAATTTAGTGGATTTCAGAAATCTCAATAAGAGACTCAAAACTAACTGAAGGGCAGAAAATTTCGAATGTACTGTATGTAATTTTTCACGCCGAATCCGAATTTGCGGTCCATTTTACTCTACGTCCCATTTTTGGTCCATTTCGGACCATTTGTCATTTTTTTTCGGCCATATCTCGCTTGGCGAGAGTCGGCGCCAAAATCTAAAGTCGGATTCGGCTTCAGCGACCTCGAAAACCCCCATATCCACGCCAACCTCGAAAAAAATTCTTTGGAAAAAAACTCGAAAAAATAAGCCTGCTCATTTTTACAAAAATTGACCATTTTTGAAATTTACCAGGAGACATATGCACAGTATGTAGTTTTTCACGCCGCATCCGAATCTGCAGCCCACTTTGCTCTACGTCGAAATTTAAGTCCATTTTCGACGATTTTTCATTTTCACTTTGCCATATCTGGCCGAGAAAAACCGCTTTCATCATTTCATCTGGAAGAAAAAAAAAAGGCAATTTAGTGGATTTCAGAAATCTCAATAAGAGACTCAAAACTAACTGAATGGCAGAAAATTTCGAATGTACTGTATGTAATTTTTCACGCCGAATCCGAATTTGCGGTCCATTTTACTCTACGTCCCATTTTTGGTCCATTTCGGACCATTTTTCATTTTTTTTCGGCCATATCTCGCTTGGCGAGAGTCGGCGCCAAAATCTAAAGTCGGATTCGGCTTCAGCGACCTCGAAAACCCCCATATCCACGCCAACCTCGAAAAAAATTCTTTGAAAAAAACTCGAAAAAATGAGCCTGCCCATTTTTACAAAAATTGACCATTTTTGAAATTTACCAGGAGACATATGCACAGTATGTAGTTTTTCACGCCGAATCCGAATCTGCAGCCCACTTTGCTCTACGTCGAAATTTAAGTCCATTTTCGACGATTTTTCATTTTCACTTTGCCATATCTGGCCGAGAAAAACCGCTTTCATCATTTCATCTGGAAGAAAAAAAAAAGGCAATTTAGTGGATTTCAGAAATCTCAATAAGAGACTCAAAACTAACTGAAGGGCAGAAAATTTCGAATGTACTGTATGTAATTTTTCACGCCGAATCCGAATTTGCGGTCCATTTTACTCTACGTCCCATTTTTGGTCCATTTCGGACCATTTTTCATTTTTTTTCGGCCATATCTCGCTTGGCGAGAGTCGGCGCCAAAATCTAAAGTCGGATTCGGCTTCAGCGACCTCGAAAACCCCCATATCCACGCCAACCTCGAAAAAAATTCTTTGGAAAAAAACTCGAAAAAATAAGCCTGCCCATTTTTACAAAAATTGACCATTTTTGAAATTTACCAGGAGACATATGCACAGTATGTAGTTTTTCACGCCGAATCCGAATCTGCAGCCCACTTTGCTCTACGTCGAAATTTAAGTCCATTTTCGACGATTTTTCATTTTCACTTTGCCATATCTGGCCGAGAAAAACCGCTTTCATCATTTCATCTGGAAGAAAAAAAAAAGGCAATTTAGTGGATTTCAGAAATCTCAATAAGAGACTCAAAACTAACTGAATGGCAGAAAATTTCGAATGTACTGTATGTAATTTTTCACGCCGAATCCGAATTTGCGGTCCATTTTACTCTACGTCCCATTTTTGGTCCATTTCGGACCATTTTTCATTTTTTTTCGGCCATATCTCGCTTGGCGAGAGTCGGCGCCAAAATCTAAAGTCGGATTCGGCTTCAGCGACCTCGAAAACCCCCATATCCACGCCAACCTCGAAAAAAATTCTTTGAAAAAAACTCGAAAAAATGAGCCTGCCCATTTTTACAAAAATTGACCATTTTTGAAATTTACCAGGAGACATATGCACAGTATGTAGTTTTTCACGCCGAATCCGAATCTGCGGCCCACTTTGCTCTACGTCGAAATTTAAGTCCATTTTCGACGATTTTTCATTTTCACTTTGCCATATCTGGCCGAGAAAAACCGCTTTCATCATTTCATCTGGAAGAAAAAAAAAAGGCAATTTAGTGGATTTCAGAAATCTCAATAAGAGACTCAAAACTAACTGAATGGCAGAAAATTTCGAATGTACTGTATCTAATTTTTCACGCCGAATCCGAATTTGCGGTCCATTTTACTCTACGTCCCATTTTTGGTCCATTTCGGACCATTTTTCATTTTTTTTCGGCCATATCTCGCTTGGCGAGAGTCGGCGCCAAAATCTAAAGTCGGATTCGGCTTCAGCGACCTCGAAAACCCCCATATCCACGCCAACCTCGAAAAAAATTCTTTGAAAAAAACTCGAAAAAATGAGCCTGCCCATTTTTACAAAAATTGACCATTTTTGAAATTTACCAGGAGACATATGCACAGTATGTAGTTTTTCACGCCGAATCCGAATCTGCGGCCCACTTTGCTCTACGTCGAAATTTAAGTCCATTTTCGACGATTTTTCATTTTCACTTTGCCATATCTGGCCGAGAAAAACCGCTTTCATCATTTCATCTGGAAGAAAAAAAAAAGGCAATTTAGTGGATTTCAGAAATCTCAATAAGAGACTCAAAACTAACTGAATGGCAGAAAATTTCGAATGTACTGTATGTAATTTTTCACGCCGAATCCGAATTTGCGGTCCATTTTACTCTACGTCCCATTTTTGGTCCATTTCGGACCATTTTTCATTTTTTTTCGGCCATATCTCGCTTGGCGAGAGTCGGCGCCAAAATCTAAAGTCGGATTCGGCTTCAGCGACCTCGAAAACCCCCATATCCACGCCAACCTCGAAAAAAATTCTTTGAAAAAAACTCGAAAAAATGAGCCTGCCCATTTTTACAAAAATTGACCATTTTTGAAATTTACCAGGAGACATATGCACAGTATGTAGTTTTTCACGCCGAATCCGAATCTGCAGCCCACTTTGCTCTACGTCGAAATTTAAGTCCATTTTCGACGATTTTTCATTTTCACTTTGCCATATCTGGCCGAGAAAAACCGCTTTCATCATTTCATCTGGAAGAAAAAAAAAAGGCAATTTAGTGGATTTCAGAAATCTCAATAAGAGACTCAAAACTAACTGAATGGCAGAAAATTTCGAATGTACTGTATGTAATTTTTCACGCCGAATCCGAATTTGCGGTCCATTTTACTCTACGTCCCATTTTTGGTCCATTTCGGACCATTTTTCATTTTTTTTCGGCCATATCTCGCTTGGCGAGAGTCGGCGCCAAAATCTAAAGTCGGATTCGGCTTCAGCGACCTCGAAAACCCCCATATCCACGCCAACCTCGAAAAAAATTCTTTGAAAAAAACTCGAAAAAATGAGCCTGCCCATTTTTACAAAAATTGACCATTTTTGAAATTTACCAGGAGACATATGCACAGTATGTAGTTTTTCACGCCGAATCCGAATCTGCAGCCCACTTTGCTCTACGTCGAAATTTAAGTCCATTTTCGACGATTTTTCATTTTCACTTTGCCATATCTGGCCGAGAAAAACCGCTTTCATCATTTCATCTGGAAGAAAAAAAAAAGGCAATTTAGTGGATTTCAGAAATCTCAATAAGAGACTCAAAACTAACTGAATGGCAGAAAATTTCGAATGTACTGTATGTAATTTTTCACGCCGAATCCGAATTTGCGGTCCATTTTACTCTACGTCCCATTTTTGGTCCATTTCGGACCATTTTTCATTTTTTTTCGGCCATATCTCGCTTGGCGAGAGTCGGCGCCAAAATCTAAAGTCGGATTCGGCTTCAGCGACCTCGAAAACCCCCATATCCACGCCAACCTCGAAAAAAATTCTTTGAAAAAAACTCGAAAAAATGAGCCTGCCCATTTTTACAAAAATTGACCATTTTTGAAATTTACCAGGAGACATATGCACAGTATGTAGTTTTTCACGCCGAATCCGAATCTGCGGCCCACTTTGCTCTACGTCGAAATTTAAGTCCATTTTCGACGATTTTTCATTTTCACTTTGCCATATCTGGCCGAGAAAAACCGCTTTCATCATTTCATCTGGAAGAAAAAAAAAAGGCAATTTAGTGGATTTCAGAAATCTCAATAAGAGACTCAAAACTAACTGAATGGCAGAAAATTTCGAATGTACTGTATGTAATTTTTCACGCCGAATCCGAATTTGCGGTCCATTTTACTCTACGTCCCATTTTTGGTCCATTTCGGACCATTTTTCATTTTTTTTCGGCCATATCTCGCTTGGCGAGAGTCGGCGCCAAAATCTAAAGTCGGATTCGGCTTCAGCGACCTCGAAAACCCCCATATCCACGCCAACCTCGAAAAAAATTCTTTGAAAAAAACTCGAAAAAATGAGCCTGCCCATTTTTACAAAAATTGACCATTTTTGAAATTTACCAGGAGACATATGCACAGTATGTAGTTTTTCACGCCGAATCCGAATCTGCAGCCCACTTTGCTCTACGTCGAAATTTAAGTCCATTTTCGACGATTTTTCATTTTCACTTTGCCATATCTGGCCGAGAAAAACCGCTTTCATCATTTCATCTGGAAGAAAAAAAAAAGGCAATTTAGTGGATTTCAGAAATCTCAATAAGAGACTCAAAACTAACTGAATGGCAGAAAATTTCGAATGTACTGTATGTAATTTTTCACGCCGAATCCGAATTTGCGGTCCATTTTACACTACGTCCCATTTTTGGTCCATTTCGGACCATTTTTCATTTTTTTTCGGCCATATCTCGCTTGGCGAGAGTCGGCGCCAAAATCTAAAGTCGGATTCGGCTTCAGCGACCTCGAAAACCCCCATATCCACGCCAACCTCGAAAAAAATTCTTTGAAAAAAACTCGAAAAAATGAGCCTGCCCATTTTTACAAAAATTGACCATTTTTGAAATTTACCAGGAGACATATGCACAGTATGTAGTTTTTCACGCCGAATCCGAATCTGCGGCCCACTTTGCTCTACGTCGAAATTTAAGTCCATTTTCGACGATTTTTCATTTTCACTTTGCCATATCTGGCCGAGAAAAACCGCTTTCATCATTTCATCTGGAAGAAAAAAAAAAGGCAATTTAGTGGATTTCAGAAATCTCAATAAGAGACTCAAAACTAACTGAATGGCAGAAAATTTCGAATGTACTGTATCTAATTTTTCACGCCGAATCCGAATTTGCGGTCCATTTTACTCTACGTCCCATTTTTGGTCCATTTCGGACCATTTTTCATTTTTTTTCGGCCATATCTCGCTTGGCGAGAGTCGGCGCCAAAATCTAAAGTCGGATTCGGCTTCAGCGACCTCGAAAACCCCCATATCCACGCCAACCTCGAAAAAAATTCTTTGAAAAAAACTCGAAAAAATGAGCCTGCCCATTTTTACAAAAATTGACCATTTTTGAAATTTACCAGGAGACATATGCACAGTATGTAGTTTTTCACGCCGAATCCGAATCTGCAGCCCACTTTGCTCTACGTCGAAATTTAAGTCCATTTTCGACGATTTTTCATTTTCACTTTGCCATATCTGGCCGAGAAAAACCGCTTTCATCATTTCATCTGGAAGAAAAAAAAAAGGCAATTTAGTGGATTTCAGAAATCTCAATAAGAGACTCAAAACTAACTGAATGGCAGAAAATTTCGAATGTACTGTATGTAATTTTTCACGCCGAATCCGAATTTGCGGTCCATTTTACTCTACGTCCCATTTTTGGTCCATTTCGGACCATTTTTCATTTTTTTTCGGCCATATCTCGCTTGGCGAGAGTCGGCGCCAAAATCTAAAGTCGGATTCGGCTTCAGCGACCTCGAAAACCCCCATATCCACGCCAACCTCGAAAAAAATTCTTTGAAAAAAACTCGAAAAAATGAGCCTGCCCATTTTTACAAAAATTGACCATTTTTGAAATTTACCAGGAGACATATGCACAGTATGTAGTTTTTCACGCCGAATCCGAATCTGCGGCCCACTTTGCTCTACGTCGAAATTTAAGTCCATTTTCGACGATTTTTCATTTTCACTTTGCCATATCTGGCCGAGAAAAACCGCTTTCATCATTTCATCTGGAAGAAAAAAAAAAGGCAATTTAGTGGATTTCAGAAATCTCAATAAGAGACTCAAAACTAACTGAATGGCAGAAAATTTCGAATGTACTGTATGTAATTTTTCACGCCGAATCCGAATTTGCGGTCCATTTTACTCTACGTCCCATTTTTGGTCCATTTCGGACCATTTTTCATTTTTTTTCGGCCATATCTCGCTTGGCGAGAGTCGGCGCCAAAATCTAAAGTCGGATTCGGCTTCAGCGACCTCGAAAACCCCCATATCCACGCCAACCTCGAAAAAAATTCTTTGAAAAAAACTCGAAAAAATGAGCCTGCCCATTTTTACAAAAATTGACCATTTTTGAAATTTACCAGGAGACATATGCACAGTATGTAGTTTTTCACGCCGAATCCGAATCTGCAGCCCACTTTGCTCTACGTCGAAATTTAAGTCCATTTTCGACGATTTTTCATTTTCACTTTGCCATATCTGGCCGAGAAAAACCGCTTTCATCATTTCATCTGGAAGAAAAAAAAAAGGCAATTTAGTGGATTTCAGAAATCTCAATAAGAGACTCAAAACTAACTGAATGGCAGAAAATTTCGAATGTACTGTATGTAATTTTTCACGCCGAATCCGAATTTGCGGTCCATTTTACTCTACGTCCCATTTTTGGTCCATTTCGGACCATTTTTCATTTTTTTTCGGCCATATCTCGCTTGGCGAGAGTCGGCGCCAAAATCTAAAGTCGGATTCGGCTTCAGCGACCTCGAAAACCCCCATATCCACGCCAACCTCGAAAAAAATTCTTTGAAAAAAACTCGAAAAAATGAGCCTGCCCATTTTTACAAAAATTGACCATTTTTGAAATTTACCAGGAGACATATGCACAGTATGTAGTTTTTCACGCCGAATCCGAATCTGCAGCCCACTTTGCTCTACGTCGAAATTTAAGTCCATTTTCGACGATTTTTCATTTTCACTTTGCCATATCTGGCCGAGAAAAACCGCTTTCATCATTTCATCTGGAAGAAAAAAAAAAGGCAATTTAGTGGATTTCAGAAATCTCAATAAGAGACTCAAAACTAACTGAATGGCAGAAAATTTCGAATGTACTGTATGTAATTTTTCACGCCGAATCCGAATTTGCGGTCCATTTTACTCTACGTCCCATTTTTGGTCCATTTCGGACCATTTTTCATTTTTTTTCGGCCATATCTCGCTTGGCGAGAGTCGGCGCCAAAATCTAAAGTCGGATTCGGCTTCAGCGACCTCGAAAACCCCCATATCCACGCCAACCTCGAAAAAAATTCTTTGAAAAAAACTCGAAAAAATGAGCCTGCCCATTTTTACAAAAATTGACCATTTTTGAAATTTACCAGGAGACATATGCACAGTATGTAGTTTTTCACGCCGAATCCGAATCTGCGGCCCACTTTGCTCTACGTCGAAATTTAAGTCCATTTTCGACGATTTTTCATTTTCACTTTGCCATATCTGGCCGAGAAAAACCGCTTTCATCATTTCATCTGGAAGAAAAAAAAAAGGCAATTTAGTGGATTTCAGAAATCTCAATAAGAGACTCAAAACTAACTGAATGGCAGAAAATTTCGAATGTACTGTATCTAATTTTTCACGCCGAATCCGAATTTGCGGTCCATTTTACTCTACGTCCCATTTTTGGTCCATTTCGGACCATTTTTCATTTTTTTTCGGCCATATCTCGCTTGGCGAGAGTCGGCGCCAAAATCTAAAGTCGGATTCGGCTTCAGCGACCTCGAAAACCCCCATATCCACGCCAACCTCGAAAAAAATTCTTTGAAAAAAACTCGAAAAAATGAGCCTGCCCATTTTTACAAAAATTGACCATTTTTGAAATTTACCAGGAGACATATGCACAGTATGTAGTTTTTCACGCCGAATCCGAATCTGCAGCCCACTTTGCTCTACGTCGAAATTTAAGTCCATTTTCGACGATTTTTCATTTTCACTTTGCCATATCTGGCCGAGAAAAACCGCTTTCATCATTTCATCTGGAAGAAAAAAAAAAGGCAATTTAGTGGATTTCAGAAATCTCAATAAGAGACTCAAAACTAACTGAATGGCAGAAAATTTCGAATGTACTGTATGTAATTTTTCACGCCGAATCCGAATTTGCGGTCCATTTTACTCTACGTCCCATTTTTGGTCCATTTCGGACCATTTTTCATTTTTTTTCGGCCATATCTCGCTTGGCGAGAGTCGGCGCCAAAATCTAAAGTCGGATTCGGCTTCAGCGACCTCGAAAACCCCCATATCCACGCCAACCTCGAAAAAAATTCTTTGAAAAAAACTCGAAAAAATGAGCCTGCCCATTTTCACAAAAATTGACCATTTTTGAAATTTACCAGGAGACATATGCACAGTATGTAGTTTTTCACGCCGAATCCGAATCTGCAGCCCACTTTGCTCTACGTCGAAATTTAAGTCCATTTTCGACGATTTTTCATTTTCACTTTGCCATATCTGGCCGAGAAAAACCGCTTTCATCATTTCATCTGGAAGAAAAAAAAAAGGCAATTTAGTGGATTTCAGAAATCTCAATAAGAGACTCAAAACTAACTGAATGGCAGAAAATTTCGAATGTACTGTATGTAATTTTTCACGCCGAATCCGAATTTGCGGTCCATTTTACTCTACGTCCCATTTTTGGTCCATTTCGGACCATTTTTCATTTTTTTTCGGCCATATCTCGCTTGGCGAGAGTCGGCGCCAAAATCTAAAGTCGGATTCGGCTTCAGCGACCTCGAAAACCCCCATATCCACGCCAACCTCGAAAAAAATTCTTTGAAAAAAACTCGAAAAAATGAGCCTGCCCATTTTTACAAAAATTGACCATTTTTGAAATTTACCAGGAGACATATGCACAGTATGTAGTTTTTCACGCCGAATCCGAATCTGCAGCCCACTTTGCTCTACGTCGAAATTTAAGTCCATTTTCGACGATTTTTCATTTTCACTTTGCCATATCTGGCCGAGAAAAACCGCTTTCATCATTTCATCTGGAAGAAAAAAAAAAGGCAATTTAGTGGATTTCAGAAATCTCAATAAGAGACTCAAAACTAACTGAATGGCAGAAAATTTCGAATGTACTGTATGTAATTTTTCACGCCGAATCCGAATTTGCGGTCCATTTTACTCTACGTCCCATTTTTGGTCCATTTCGGACCATTTTTCATTTTTGTTCGGCCATATCTCGCTTGGCGAGAGTCGGCGCCAAAATCTAAAGTCGGATTCGGCTTCAGCGACCTCGAAAACCCCCATATCCACGCCAACCTCGAAAAAAATTCTTTGAAAAAAACTCGAAAAAATGAGCCTGCCCATTTTTACAAAAATTGACCATTTTTGAAATTTACCAGGAGACATATGCACAGTATGTAGTTTTTCACGCCGAATCCGAATCTGCGGCCCACTTTGCTCTACGTCGAAATTTAAGTCCATTTTCGACGATTTTTCATTTTCACTTTGCCATATCTGGCCGAGAAAAACCGCTTTCATCATTTCATCTGGAAGAAAAAAAAAAGGCAATTTAGTGGATTTCAGAAATCTCAATAAGAGACTCAAAACTAACTGAATGGCAGAAAATTTCGAATGTACTGTATGTAATTTTTCACGCCGAATCCGAATTTGCGGTCCATTTTACTCTACGTCCCATTTTTGGTCCATTTCGGACCATTTTTCATTTTTTTTCGGCCATATCTCGCTTGGCGAGAGTCGGCGCCAAAATCTAAAGTCGGATTCGGCTTCAGCGACCTCGAAAACCCCCATATCCACGCCAACCTCGAAAAAAATTCTTTGAAAAAAACTCGAAAAAATGAGCCTGCCCATTTTTACAAAAATTGACCATTTTTGAAATTTACCAGGAGACATATGCACAGTATGTAGTTTTTCACGCCGAATCCGAATCTGCAGCCCACTTTGCTCTACGTCGAAATTTAAGTCCATTTTCGACGATTTTTCATTTTCACTTTGCCATATCTGGCCGAGAAAAACCGCTTTCATCATTTCATCTGGAAGAAAAAAAAAAGGCAATTTAGTGGATTTCAGAAATCTCAATAAGAGACTCAAAACTAACTGAATGGCAGAAAATTTCGAATGTACTGTATGTAATTTTTCACGCCGAATCCGAATTTGCGGTCCATTTTACTCTACGTCCCATTTTTGGTCCATTTCGGACCATTTTTCATTTTTTTTCGGCCATATCTCGCTTAGCGAGAGTCGGCGCCAAAATCTAAAGTAGGATTCGGCTTCAGCGACCTCGAAAACCCCCATATCCACGCCAACCTCGAAAAAAATTCTTTGAAAAAAACTCGAAAAAATGAGCCTGCCCATTTTTACAAAAATTGACCATTTTTGAAATTTACCAGGAGACATATGCACAGTATGTAGTTTTTCACGCCGAATCCGAATCTGCAGCCCACTTTGCTCTACGTCGAAATTTAAGTCCATTTTCGACGATTTTTCATTTTCACTTTGCCATATCTGGCCGAGAAAAACCGCTTTCATCATTTCATCTGGAAGAAAAAAAAAAGGCAATTTAGTGGATTTCAGAAATCTCAATAAGAGACTCAAAACTAACTGAATGGCAGAAAATTTCGAATGTACTGTATGTAATTTTTCACGCCGAATCCGAATTTGCGGTCCATTTTACTCTACGTCCCATTTTTGGTCCATTTCGGACCATTTTTCATTTTTTTTCGGCCATATCTCGCTTGGCGAGAGTCGGCGCCAAAATCTAAAGTCGGATTCGGCTTCAGCGACCTCGAAAACCCCCATATCCACGCCAACCTCGAAAAAAATTCTTTGAAAAAAACTCGAAAAAATGAGCCTGCCCATTTTTACAAAAATTGACCATTTTTGAAATTTACCAGGAGACATATGCACAGTATGTAGTTTTTCACGCCGAATCCGAATCTGCGGCCCACTTTGCTCTACGTCGAAATTTAAGTCCATTTTCGACGATTTTTCATTTTCACTTTGCCATATCTGGCCGAGAAAAACCGCTTTCATCATTTCATCTGGAAGAAAAAAAAAAGGCAATTTAGTGGATTTCAGAAATCTCAATAAGAGACTCAAAACTAACTGAATGGCAGAAAATTTCGAATGTACTGTATGTAATTTTTCACGCCGAATCCGAATTTGCGGTCCATTTTACTCTACGTCCCATTTTTGGTCCATTTCGGACCATTTTTCATTTTTTTTCGGCCATATCTCGCTTGGCGAGAGTCGGCGCCAAAATCTAAAGTCGGATTCGGCTTCAGCGACCTCGAAAACCCCCATATCCACGCCAACCTCGAAAAAAATTCTTTGAAAAAAACTCGAAAAAATGAGCCTGCCCATTTTTACAAAAATTGACCATTTTTGAAATTTACCAGGAGACATATGCACAGTATGTAGTTTTTCACGCCGAATCCGAATCTGCAGCCCACTTTGCTCTACGTCGAAATTTAAGTCCATTTTCGACGATTTTTCATTTTCACTTTGCCATATCTGGCCGAGAAAAACCGCTTTCATCATTTCATCTGGAAGAAAAAAAAAAGGCAATTTAGTGGATTTCAGAAATCTCAATAAGAGACTCAAAACTAACTGAATGGCAGAAAATTTCGAATGTACTGTATGTAATTTTTCACGCCGAATCCGAATTTGCGGTCCATTTTACTCTACGTCCCATTTTTGGTCCATTTCGGACCATTTTTCATTTTTTTTCGGCCATATCTCGCTTGGCGAGAGTCGGCGCCAAAATCTAAAGTCGGATTCGGCTTCAGCGACCTCGAAAACCCCCATATCCACGCCAACCTCGAAAAAAATTCTTTGAAAAAAACTCGAAAAAATGAGCCTGCCCATTTTTACAAAAATTGACCATTTTTGAAATTTACCAGGAGACATATGCACAGTATGTAGTTTTTCACGCCGAATCCGAATCTGCGGCCCACTTTGCTCTACGTCGAAATTTAAGTCCATTTTCGACGATTTTTCATTTTCACTTTGCCATATCTGGCCGAGAAAAACCGCTTTCATCATTTCATCTGGAAGAAAAAAAAAAGGCAATTTAGTGGATTTCAGAAATCTCAATAAGAGACTCAAAACTAACTGAATGGCAGAAAATTTCGAATGTACTGTATGTAATTTTTCACGCCGAATCCGAATTTGCGGTCCATTTTACTCTACGTCCCATTTTTGGTCCATTTCGGACCATTTTTCATTTTTTTTCGGCCATATCTCGCTTGGCGAGAGTCGGCGCCAAAATCTAAAGTCGGATTCGGCTTCAGCGACCTCGAAAACCCCCATATCCACGCCAACCTCGAAAAAAATTCTTTGAAAAAAACTCGAAAAAATGAGCCTGCCCATTTTTACAAAAATTGACCATTTTTGAAATTTACCAGGAGACATATGCACAGTATGTAGTTTTTCACGCCGAATCCGAATCTGCAGCCCACTTTGCTCTACGTCGAAATTTAAGTCCATTTTCGACGATTTTTCATTTTCACTTTGCCATATCTGGCCGAGAAAAACCGCTTTCATCATTTCATCTGGAAGAAAAAAAAAAGGCAATTTAGTGGATTTCAGAAATCTCAATAAGAGACTCAAAACTAACTGAATGGCAGAAAATTTCGAATGTACTGTATGTAATTTTTCACGCCGAATCCGAATTTGCGGTCCATTTTACTCTACGTCCCATTTTTGGTCCATTTCGGACCATTTTTCATTTTTTTTCGGCCATATCTCGCTTGGCGAGAGTCGGCGCCAAAATCTAAAGTCGGATTCGGCTTCAGCGACCTCGAAAACCCCCATATCCACGCCAACCTCGAAAAAAATTCTTTGAAAAAAACTCGAAAAAATGAGCCTGCCCATTTTTACAAAAATTGACCATTTTTGAAATTTACCAGGAGACATATGCACAGTATGTAGTTTTTCACGCCGAATCCGAATCTGCGGCCCACTTTGCTCTACGTCGAAATTTAAGTCCATTTTCGACGATTTTTCATTTTCACTTTGCCATATCTGGCCGAGAAAAACCGCTTTCATCATTTCATCTGGAAGAAAAAAAAAAGGCAATTTAGTGGATTTCAGAAATCTCAATAAGAGACTCAAAACTAACTGAATGGCAGAAAATTTCGAATGTACTGTATGTAATTTTTCACGCCGAATCCGAATTTGCGGTCCATTTTACTCTACGTCCCATTTTTGGTCCATTTCGGACCATTTTTCATTTTTTTTCGGCCATATCTCGCTTGGCGAGAGTCGGCGCCAAAATCTAAAGTCGGATTCGGCTTCAGCGACCTCGAAAACCCCCATATCCACGCCAACCTCGAAAAAAATTCTTTGAAAAAAACTCGAAAAAATGAGCCTGCCCATTTTTACAAAAATTGACCATTTTTGAAATTTACCAGGAGACATATGCACAGTATGTAGTTTTTCACGCCGAATCCGAATCTGCGGCCCACTTTGCTCTACGTCGAAATTTAAGTCCATTTTCGACGATTTTTCATTTTCACTTTGCCATATCTGGCCGAGAAAAACCGCTTTCATCATTTCATCTGGAAGAAAAAAAAAAGGCAATTTAGTGGATTTCAGAAATCTCAATAAGAGACTCAAAACTAACTGAATGGCAGAAAATTTCGAATGTACTGTATGTAATTTTTCACGCCGAATCCGAATTTGCGGTCCATTTTACTCTACGTCCCATTTTTGGTCCATTTCGGACCATTTTTCATTTTTTTTCGGCCATATCTCGCTTGGCGAGAGTCGGCGCCAAAATCTAAAGTCGGATTCGGCTTCAGCGACCTCGAAAACCCCCATATCCACGCCAACCTCGAAAAAAATTCTTTGAAAAAAACTCGAAAAAATGAGCCTGCCCATTTTTACAAAAATTGACCATTTTTGAAATTTACCAGGAGACATATGCACAGTATGTAGTTTTTCACGCCGAATCCGAATCTGCAGCCCACTTTGCTCTACGTCGAAATTTAAGTCCATTTTCGACGATTTTTCATTTTCACTTTGCCATATCTGGCCGAGAAAAACCGCTTTCATCATTTCATCTGGAAGAAAAAAAAAAGGCAATTTAGTGGATTTCAGAAATCTCAATAAGAGACTCAAAACTAACTGAATGGCAGAAAATTTCGAATGTACTGTATGTAATTTTTCACGCCGAATCCGAATTTGCGGTCCATTTTACTCTACGTCCCATTTTTGGTCCATTTCGGACCATTTTTCATTTTTTTTCGGCCATATCTCGCTTAGCGAGAGTCGGCGCCAAAATCTAAAGTAGGATTCGGCTTCAGCGACCTCGAAAACCCCCATATCCACGCCAACCTCGAAAAAAATTCTTTGAAAAAAACTCGAAAAAATGAGCCTGCCCATTTTTACAAAAATTGACCATTTTTGAAATTTACCAGGAGACATATGCACAGTATGTAGTTTTTCACGCCGAATCCGAATCTGCAGCCCACTTTGCTCTACGTCGAAATTTAAGTCCATTTTCGACGATTTTTCATTTTCACTTTGCCATATCTGGCCGAGAAAAACCGCTTTCATCATTTCATCTGGAAGAAAAAAAAAAGGCAATTTAGTGGATTTCAGAAATCTCAATAAGAGACTCAAAACTAACTGAATGGCAGAAAATTTCGAATGTACTGTATGTAATTTTTCACGCCGAATCCGAATTTGCGGTCCATTTTACTCTACGTCCCATTTTTGGTCCATTTCGGACCATTTTTCATTTTTTTTCGGCCATATCTCGCTTGGCGAGAGTCGGCGCCAAAATCTAAAGTCGGATTCGGCTTCAGCGACCTCGAAAACCCCCATATCCACGCCAACCTCGAAAAAAATTCTTTGAAAAAAACTCGAAAAAATGAGCCTGCCCATTTTTACAAAAATTGACCATTTTTGAAATTTACCAGGAGACATATGCACAGTATGTAGTTTTTCACGCCGAATCCGAATCTGCGGCCCACTTTGCTCTACGTCGAAATTTAAGTCCATTTTCGACGATTTTTCATTTTCACTTTGCCATATCTGGCCGAGAAAAACCGCTTTCATCATTTCATCTGGAAGAAAAAAAAAAGGCAATTTAGTGGATTTCAGAAATCTCAATAAGAGACTCAAAACTAACTGAATGGCAGAAAATTTCGAATGTACTGTATGTAATTTTTCACGCCGAATCCGAATTTGCGGTCCATTTTACTCTACGTCCCATTTTTGGTCCATTTCGGACCATTTTTCATTTTTTTTCGGCCATATCTCGCTTGGCGAGAGTCGGCGCCAAAATCTAAAGTCGGATTCGGCTTCAGCGACCTCGAAAACCCCCATATCCACGCCAACCTCGAAAAAAATTCTTTGAAAAAAACTCGAAAAAATGAGCCTGCCCATTTTTACAAAAATTGACCATTTTTGAAATTTACCAGGAGACATATGCACAGTATGTAGTTTTTCACGCCGAATCCGAATCTGCAGCCCACTTTGCTCTACGTCGAAATTTAAGTCCATTTTCGACGATTTTTCATTTTCACTTTGCCATATCTGGCCGAGAAAAACCGCTTTCATCATTTCATCTGGAAGAAAAAAAAAAGGCAATTTAGTGGATTTCAGAAATCTCAATAAGAGACTCAAAACTAACTGAATGGCAGAAAATTTCGAATGTACTGTATGTAATTTTTCACGCCGAATCCGAATTTGCGGTCCATTTTACTCTACGTCCCATTTTTGGTCCATTTCGGACCATTTTTCATTTTTTTTCGGCCATATCTCGCTTGGCGAGAGTCGGCGCCAAAATCTAAAGTCGGATTCGGCTTCAGCGACCTCGAAAACCCCCATATCCACGCCAACCTCGAAAAAAATTCTTTGAAAAAAACTCGAAAAAATGAGCCTGCCCATTTTTACAAAAATTGACCATTTTTGAAATTTACCAGGAGACATATGCACAGTATGTAGTTTTTCACGCCGAATCCGAATCTGCGGCCCACTTTGCTCTACGTCGAAATTTAAGTCCATTTTCGACGATTTTTCATTTTCACTTTGCCATATCTGGCCGAGAAAAACCGCTTTCATCATTTCATCTGGAAGAAAAAAAAAAGGCAATTTAGTGGATTTCAGAAATCTCAATAAGAGACTCAAAACTAACTGAATGGCAGAAAATTTCGAATGTACTGTATGTAATTTTTCACGCCGAATCCGAATTTGCGGTCCATTTTACTCTACGTCCCATTTTTGGTCCATTTCGGACCATTTTTCATTTTTGTTCGGCCATATCTCGCTTGGCGAGAGTCGGCGCCAAAATCTAAAGTCGGATTCGGCTTCAGCGACCTCGAAAACCCCCATATCCACGCCAACCTCGAAAAAAATTCTTTGAAAAAAACTCGAAAAAATGAGCCTGCCCATTTTTACAAAAATTGACCATTTTTGAAATTTACCAGGAGACATATGCACAGTATGTAGTTTTTCACGCCGAATCCGAATCTGCGGCCCACTTTGCTCTACGTCGAAATTTAAGTCCATTTTCGACGATTTTTCATTTTCACTTTGCCATATCTGGCCGAGAAAAACCGCTTTCATCATTTCATCTGGAAGAAAAAAAAAAGGCAATTTAGTGGATTTCAGAAATCTCAATAAGAGACTCAAAACTAACTGAATGGCAGAAAATTTCGAATGTACTGTATGTAATTTTTCACGCCGAATCCGAATTTGCGGTCCATTTTACTCTACGTCCCATTTTTGGTCCATTTCGGACCATTTTTCATTTTTTTTCGGCCATATCTCGCTTGGCGAGAGTCGGCGCCAAAATCTAAAGTCGGATTCGGCTTCAGCGACCTCGAAAACCCCCATATCCACGCCAACCTCGAAAAAAATTCTTTGAAAAAAACTCGAAAAAATGAGCCTGCCCATTTTTACAAAAATTGACCATTTTTGAAATTTACCAGGAGACATATGCACAGTATGTAGTTTTTCACGCCGAATCCGAATCTGCAGCCCACTTTGCTCTACGTCGAAATTTAAGTCCATTTTCGACGATTTTTCATTTTCACTTTGCCATATCTGGCCGAGAAAAACCGCTTTCATCATTTCATCTGGAAGAAAAAAAAAAGGCAATTTAGTGGATTTCAGAAATCTCAATAAGAGACTCAAAACTAACTGAATGGCAGAAAATTTCGAATGTACTGTATGTAATTTTTCACGCCGAATCCGAATTTGCGGTCCATTTTACTCTACGTCCCATTTTTGGTCCATTTCGGACCATTTTTCATTTTTTTTCGGCCATATCTCGCTTAGCGAGAGTCGGCGCCAAAATCTAAAGTAGGATTCGGCTTCAGCGACCTCGAAAACCCCCATATCCACGCCAACCTCGAAAAAAATTCTTTGAAAAAAACTCGAAAAAATGAGCCTGCCCATTTTTACAAAAATTGACCATTTTTGAAATTTACCAGGAGACATATGCACAGTATGTAGTTTTTCACGCCGAATCCGAATCTGCAGCCCACTTTGCTCTACGTCGAAATTTAAGTCCATTTTCGACGATTTTTCATTTTCACTTTGCCATATCTGGCCGAGAAAAACCGCTTTCATCATTTCATCTGGAAGAAAAAAAAAAGGCAATTTAGTGGATTTCAGAAATCTCAATAAGAGACTCAAAACTAACTGAATGGCAGAAAATTTCGAATGTACTGTATGTAATTTTTCACGCCGAATCCGAATTTGCGGTCCATTTTACTCTACGTCCCATTTTTGGTCCATTTCGGACCATTTTTCATTTTTTTTCGGCCATATCTCGCTTGGCGAGAGTCGGCGCCAAAATCTAAAGTCGGATTCGGCTTCAGCGACCTCGAAAACCCCCATATCCACGCCAACCTCGAAAAAAATTCTTTGAAAAAAACTCGAAAAAATGAGCCTGCCCATTTTTACAAAAATTGACCATTTTTGAAATTTACCAGGAGACATATGCACAGTATGTAGTTTTTCACGCCGAATCCGAATCTGCGGCCCACTTTGCTCTACGTCGAAATTTAAGTCCATTTTCGACGATTTTTCATTTTCACTTTGCCATATCTGGCCGAGAAAAACCGCTTTCATCATTTCATCTGGAAGAAAAAAAAAAGGCAATTTAGTGGATTTCAGAAATCTCAATAAGAGACTCAAAACTAACTGAATGGCAGAAAATTTCGAATGTACTGTATGTAATTTTTCACGCCGAATCCGAATTTGCGGTCCATTTTACTCTACGTCCCATTTTTGGTCCATTTCGGACCATTTTTCATTTTTTTTCGGCCATATCTCGCTTGGCGAGAGTCGGCGCCAAAATCTAAAGTCGGATTCGGCTTCAGCGACCTCGAAAACCCCCATATCCACGCCAACCTCGAAAAAAATTCTTTGAAAAAAACTCGAAAAAATGAGCCTGCCCATTTTTACAAAAATTGACCATTTTTGAAATTTACCAGGAGACATATGCACAGTATGTAGTTTTTCACGCCGAATCCGAATCTGCAGCCCACTTTGCTCTACGTCGAAATTTAAGTCCATTTTCGACGATTTTTCATTTTCACTTTGCCATATCTGGCCGAGAAAAACCGCTTTCATCATTTCATCTGGAAGAAAAAAAAAAGGCAATTTAGTGGATTTCAGAAATCTCAATAAGAGACTCAAAACTAACTGAATGGCAGAAAATTTCGAATGTACTGTATGTAATTTTTCACGCCGAATCCGAATTTGCGGTCCATTTTACTCTACGTCCCATTTTTGGTCCATTTCGGACCATTTTTCATTTTTTTTCGGCCATATCTCGCTTGGCGAGAGTCGGCGCCAAAATCTAAAGTCGGATTCGGCTTCAGCGACCTCGAAAACCCCCATATCCACGCCAACCTCGAAAAAAATTCTTTGAAAAAAACTCGAAAAAATGAGCCTGCCCATTTTTACAAAAATTGACCATTTTTGAAATTTACCAGGAGACATATGCACAGTATGTAGTTTTTCACGCCGAATCCGAATCTGCGGCCCACTTTGCTCTACGTCGAAATTTAAGTCCATTTTCGACGATTTTTCATTTTCACTTTGCCATATCTGGCCGAGAAAAACCGCTTTCATCATTTCATCTGGAAGAAAAAAAAAAGGCAATTTAGTGGATTTCAGAAATCTCAATAAGAGACTCAAAACTAACTGAATGGCAGAAAATTTCGAATGTACTGTATGTAATTTTTCACGCCGAATCCGAATTTGCGGTCCATTTTACTCTACGTCCCATTTTTGGTCCATTTCGGACCATTTTTCATTTTTTTTCGGCCATATCTCGCTTGGCGAGAGTCGGCGCCAAAATCTAAAGTCGGATTCGGCTTCAGCGACCTCGAAAACCCCCATATCCACGCCAACCTCGAAAAAAATTCTTTGAAAAAAACTCGAAAAAATGAGCCTGCCCATTTTTACAAAAATTGACCATTTTTGAAATTTACCAGGAGACATATGCACAGTATGTAGTTTTTCACGCCGAATCCGAATCTGCGGCCCACTTTGCTCTACGTCGAAATTTAAGTCCATTTTCGACGATTTTTCATTTTCACTTTGCCATATCTGGCCGAGAAAAACCGCTTTCATCATTTCATCTGGAAGAAAAAAAAAGGCAATTTAGTGGATTTCAGAAATCTCAATAAGAGACTCAAAACTAACTGAATGGCAGAAAATTTCGAATGTACTGTATGTAATTTTTCACGCCGAATCCGAATTTGCGGTCCATTTTACTCTACGTCCCATTTTTGGTCCATTTCGGACCATTTTTCATTTTTTTTCGGCCATATCTCGCTTGGCGAGAGTCGGCGCCAAAATCTAAAGTCGGATTCGGCTTCAGCGACCTCGAAAACCCCCATATCCACGCCAACCTCGAAAAAAATTCTTTGAAAAAAACTCGAAAAAATGAGCCTGCCCATTTTTACAAAAATTGACCATTTTTGAAATTTACCAGGAGACATATGCACAGTATGTAGTTTTTCACGCCGAATCCGAATCTGCAGCCCACTTTGCTCTACGTCGAAATTTAAGTCCATTTTCGACGATTTTTCATTTTCACTTTGCCATATCTGGCCGAGAAAAACCGCTTTCATCATTTCATCTGGAAGAAAAAAAAAGGCAATTTAGTGGATTTCAGAAATCTCAATAAGAGACTCAAAACTAACTGAATGGCAGAAAATTTCGAATGTACTGTATGTAATTTTTCACGCCGAATCCGAATTTGCGGTCCATTTTACTCTACGTCCCATTTTTGGTCCATTTCGGACCATTTTTCATTTTTTTTCGGCCATATCTCGCTTGGCGAGAGTCGGCGCCAAAATCTAAAGTCGGATTCGGCTTCAGCGACCTCGAAAACCCCCATATCCACGCCAACCTCGAAAAAAATTCTTTGAAAAAAACTCGAAAAAATGAGCCTGCCCATTTTTACAAAAATTGACCATTTTTGAAATTTACCAGGAGACATATGCACAGTATGTAGTTTTTCACGCCGAATCCGAATCTGCAGCCCACTTTGCTCTACGTCGAAATTTAAGTCCATTTTCGACGATTTTTCATTTTCACTTTGCCATATCTGGCCGAGAAAAACCGCTTTCATCATTTCATCTGGAAGAAAAAAAAAAGGCAATTTAGTGGATTTCAGAAATCTCAATAAGAGACTCAAAACTAACTGAATGGCAGAAAATTTCGAATGTACTGTATGTAATTTTTCACGCCGAATCCGAATTTGCGGTCCATTTTACTCTACGTCCCATTTTTGGTCCATTTCGGACCATTTTTCATTTTTTTTCGGCCATATCTCGCTTGGCGAGAGTCGGCGCCAAAATCTAAAGTCGGATTCGGCTTCAGCGACCTCGAAAACCCCCATATCCACGCCAACCTCGAAAAAAATTCTTTGAAAAAAACTCGAAAAAATGAGCCTGCCCATTTTTACAAAAATTGACCATTTTTGAAATTTACCAGGAGACATATGCACAGTATGTAGTTTTTCACGCCGAATCCGAATCTGCAGCCCACTTTGCTCTACGTCGAAATTTAAGTCCATTTTCGACGATTTTTCATTTTCACTTTGCCATATCTGGCCGAGAAAAACCGCTTTCATCATTTCATCTGGAAGAAAAAAAAAGGCAATTTAGTGGATTTCAGAAATCTCAATAAGAGACTCAAAACTAACTGAATGGCAGAAAATTTCGAATGTACTGTATGTAATTTTTCACGCCGAATCCGAATTTGCGGTCCATTTTACTCTACGTCCCATTTTTGGTCCATTTCGGACCATTTTTCATTTTTTTTCGGCCATATCTCGCTTGGCGAGAGTCGGCGCCAAAATCTAAAGTCGGATTCGGCTTCAGCGACCTCGAAAACCCCCATATCCACGCCAACCTCGAAAAAAATTCTTTGAAAAAAACTCGAAAAAATGAGCCTGCCCATTTTTACAAAAATTGACCATTTTTGAAATTTACCAGGAGACATATGCACAGTATGTAGTTTTTCACGCCGAATCCGAATTTGCGGCCCACTTTGCTCTACGTCGAAATTTAAGTCCATTTTCGACGATTTTTCATTTTCACTTTGCCATATCTGGCCGAGAAAAACCGCTTTCATCATTTCATCTGGAAGAAAAAAAAAAGGCAATTTAGTGGATTTCAGAAATCTCAATAAGAGACTCAAAACTAACTGAATGGCAGAAAATTCCGAATGTACTGTATGTAATTTTACACGCCGAATCCGAATTTGCGGTCCATTTTACTCTACGTCCCATTTTTGGTCCATTTCGGACCATTTTTCATTTTTTTTCGGCCATATCTCGCTTGGCGAGAGTCGGCGCCAAAATCTAAAGTCGGATTCGGCTTCAGCGACCTCGAAAACCCCCATATCCACGCCAACCTCGAAAAAAATTCTTTGAAAAAAACTCGAAAAAATGAGCCTGCCCATTTTTACAAAAATTGACCATTTTTGAAATTTACCAGGAGACATATGCACAGTATGTAGTTTTTCACGCCGAATCCGAATCTGCGGCCCACTTTGCTCTACGTTGAAATTTAAGTCCATTTTCGACGATTTTTCATTTTCACTTTGCCATATCTGGCCGAGAAAAACCGCTTTCATCATTTCATCTGGAAGAAAAAAAAAAGGCAATTTAGTGGATTCCAGAAATCTCAATAAGAGACTCAAAACTAACTGAATGGCAGAAAATTTCGAATGTACTGTATGTAATTTTTCACGCCGAATCCGAATTTGCGGTCCATTTTACTCTACGTCCCATTTTTGGTCCATTTCGGACCATTTTTCATTTTTTTTCGGCCATATCTCGCTTGGCGAGAGTCGGCGCCAAAATCTAAAGTCGGATTCGGCTTCAGCGACCTCGAAAACCCCCATATCCACGCCAACCTCGAAAAAAATTCTTTGAAAAAAACTCGAAAAAATGAGCCTGCCCATTTTTACAAAAATTGACCATTTTTGAAATTTACCAGGAGACATATGCACAGTATGTAGTTTTTCACGCCGAATCCGAATCTGCGGCCCACTTTGCTCTACGTCGAAATTTAAGTCCATTTTCGACGATTTTTCATTTTCACTTTGCCATATCTGGCCGAGAAAAACCGCTTTCATCATTTCATCTGGAAGAAAAAAAAAAGGCAATTTAGTGGATTTCAGAAATCTCAATAAGAGACTCAAAACTAACTGAATGGCAGAAAATTTCGAATGTACTGTATGTAATTTTTCACGCCGAATCCGAATTTGCGGTCCATTTTACTCTACGTCCCATTTTTGGTCCATTTCGGACCATTTTTCATTTTTTTTCGGCCATATCTCGCTTGGCGAGAGTCGGCGCCAAAATCTAAAGTCGGATTCGGCTTCAGCGACCTCGAAAACCCCCATATCCACGCCAACCTCGAAAAAAATTCTTTGAAAAAAACTCGAAAAAATGAGCCTGCCCATTTTTACAAAAATTGACCATTTTTGAAATTTACCAGGAGACATATGCACAGTATGTAGTTTTTCACGCCGAATCCGAATCTGCGGCCCACTTTGCTCTACGTCGAAATTTAAGTCCATTTTCGACGATTTTTCATTTTCACTTTGCCATATCTGGCCGAGAAAAACCGCTTTCATCATTTCATCTGGAAGAAAAAAAAAAGGCAATTTAGTGGATTTCAGAAATCTCAATAAGAGACTCAAAACTAACTGAATGGCAGAAAATTTCGAATGTACTGTATGTAATTTTTCACGCCGAATCCGAATTTGCGGTCCATTTTACTCTACGTCCCATTTTTGGTCCATTTCGGACCATTTTTCATTTTTTTTCGGCCATATCTCGCTTGGCGAGAGTCGGCGCCAAAATCTAAAGTCGGATTCGGCTTCAGCGACCTCGAAAACCCCCATATCCACGCCAACCTCGAAAAAAATTCTTTGAAAAAAACTCGAAAAAATGAGCCTGCCCATTTTTACAAAAATTGACCATTTTTGAAATTTACCAGGAGACATATGCACAGTATGTAGTTTTTCACGCCGAATCCGAATCTGCAGCCCACTTTGCTCTACGTCGAAATTTAAGTCCATTTTCGACGATTTTTCATTTTCACTTTGCCATATCTGGCCGAGAAAAACCGCTTTCATCATTTCATCTGGAAGAAAAAAAAAAGGCAATTTAGTGGATTTCAGAAATCTCAATAAGAGACTCAAAACTAACTGAATGGCAGAAAATTTCGAATGTACTGTATGTAATTTTTCACGCCGAATCCGAATTTGCGGTCCATTTTACTCTACGTCCCATTTTTGGTCCATTTCGGACCATTTTTCATTTTTTTTCGGCCATATCTCGCTTGGCGAGAGTCGGCGCCAAAATCTAAAGTCGGATTCGGCTTCAGCGACCTCGAAAACCCCCATATCCACGCCAACCTCGAAAAAAATTCTTTGAAAAAAACTCGAAAAAATGAGCCTGCCCATTTTTACAAAAATTGACCATTTTTGAAATTTACCAGGAGACATATGCACAGTATGTAGTTTTTCACGCCGAATCCGAATCTGCGGCCCACTTTGCTCTACGTCGAAATTTAAGTCCATTTTCGACGATTTTTCATTTTCACTTTGCCATATCTGGCCGAGAAAAACCGCTTTCATCATTTCATCTGGAAGAAAAAAAAAAGGCAATTTAGTGGATTTCAGAAATCTCAATAAGAGACTCAAAACTAACTGAATGGCAGAAAATTTCGAATGTACTGTATGTAATTTTTCACGCCGAATCCGAATTTGCGGTCCATTTTACTCTACGTCCCATTTTTGGTCCATTTCGGACCATTTTTCATTTTTTTTCGGCCATATCTCGCTTGGCGAGAGTCGGCGCCAAAATCTAAAGTCGGATTCGGCTTCAGCGACCTCGAAAACCCCCATATCCACGCCAACCTCGAAAAAAATTCTTTGAAAAAAACTCGAAAAAATGAGCCTGCCCATTTTTACAAAAATTGACCATTTTTGAAATTTACCAGGAGACATATGCACAGTATGTAGTTTTTCACGCCGAATCCGAATCTGCGGCCCACTTTGCTCTACGTCGAAATTTAAGTCCATTTTCGACGATTTTTCATTTTCACTTTGCCATATCTGGCCGAGAAAAACCGCTTTCATCATTTCATCTGGAAGAAAAAAAAAAGGCAATTTAGTGGATTTCAGAAATCTCAATAAGAGACTCAAAACTAACTGAATGGCAGAAAATTCCGAATGTACTGTATGTAATTTTACACGCCGAATCCGAATTTGCGGTCCATTTTACTCTACGTCCCATTTTTGGTCCATTTCGGACCATTTTTCATTTTTTTTCGGCCATATCTCGCTTGGCGAGAGTCGGCGCCAAAATCTAAAGTCGGATTCGGCTTCAGCGACCTCGAAAACCCCCATATCCACGCCAACCTCGAAAAAAATTCTTTGAAAAAAACTCGAAAAAATGAGCCTGCCCATTTTTACAAAAATTGACCATTTTTGAAATTTACCAGGAGACATATGCACAGTATGTAGTTTTTCACGCCGAATCCGAATCTGCGGCCCACTTTGCTCTACGTCGAAATTTAAGTCCATTTTCGACGATTTTTCATTTTCACTTTGCCATATCTGGCCGAGAAAAACCGCTTTCATCATTTCATCTGGAAGAAAAAAAAAGGCAATTTAGTGGATTTCAGAAATCTCAATAAGAGACTCAAAACTAACTGAATGGCAGAAAATTTCGAATGTACTGTATGTAATTTTTCACGCCGAATCCGAATTTGCGGTCCATTTTACTCTACGTCCCATTTTTGGTCCATTTCGGACCATTTTTCATTTTTTTTCGGCCATATCTCGCTTGGCGAGAGTCGGCGCCAAAATCTAAAGTCGGATTCGGCTTCAGCGACCTCGAAAACCCCCATATCCACGCCAACCTCGAAAAAAATTCTTTGAAAAAAACTCGAAAAAATGAGCCTGCCCATTTTTACAAAAATTGACCATTTTTGAAATTTACCAGGAGACATATGCACAGTATGTAGTTTTTCACGCCGAATCCGAATCTGCGGCCCACTTTGCTCTACGTCGAAATTTAAGTCCATTTTCGACGATTTTTCATTTTCACTTTGCCATATCTGGCCGAGAAAAACCGCTTTCATCATTTCATCTGGAAGAAAAAAAAAAGGCAATTTAGTGGATTTCAGAAATCTCAATAAGAGACTCAAAACTAACTGAATGGCAGAAAATTTCGAATGTACTGTATGTAATTTTTCACGCCGAATCCGAATTTGCGGTCCATTTTACTCTACGTCCCATTTTTGGTCCATTTCGGACCATTTTTCATTTTTTTTCGGCCATATCTCGCTTGGCGAGAGTCGGCGCCAAAATCTAAAGTCGGATTCGGCTTCAGCGACCTCGAAAACCCCCATATCCACGCCAACCTCGAAAAAAATTCTTTGAAAAAAACTCGAAAAAATGAGCCTGCCCATTTTTACAAAAATTGACCATTTTTGAAATTTACCAGGAGACATATGCACAGTATGTAGTTTTTCACGCCGAATCCGAATCTGCAGCCCACTTTGCTCTACGTCGAAATTTAAGTCCATTTTCGACGATTTTTCATTTTCACTTTGCCATATCTGGCCGAGAAAAACCGCTTTCATCATTTCATCTGGAAGAAAAAAAAAAGGCAATTTAGTGGATTTCAGAAATCTCAATAAGAGACTCAAAACTAACTGAATGGCAGAAAATTTCGAATGTACTGTATGAAATTTTTCACGCCGAATCCGAATTTGCGGTCCATTTTACTCTACGTCCCATTTTTGGTCCATTTCGGACCATTTTTCATTTTTTTTCGGCCATATCTCGCTTGGCGAGAGTCGGCGCCAAAATCTAAAGTCGGATTCGGCTTCAGCGACCTCGAAAACCCCCATATCCACGCCAACCTCGAAAAAAATTCTTTGAAAAAAACTCGAAAAAATGAGCCTGCCCATTTTTACAAAAATTGACCATTTTTGAAATTTACCAGGAGACATATGCACAGTATGTAGTTTTTCACGCCGAATCCGAATCTGCAGCCCACTTTGCTCTACGTCGAAATTTAAGTCCATTTTCGACGATTTTTCATTTTCACTTTGCCATATCTGGCCGAGAAAAACCGCTTTCATCATTTCATCTGGAAGAAAAAAAAAAGGCAATTTAGTGGATTTCAGAAATCTCAATAAGAGACTCAAAACTAACTGAATGGCAGAAAATTTCGAATGTACTGTATGTAATTTTTCACGCCGAATCCGAATTTGCGGTCCATTTTACTCTACGTCCCATTTTTGGTCCATTTCGGACCATTTTTCATTTTTTTTCGGCCATATCTCGCTTGGCGAGAGTCGGCGCCAAAATCTAAAGTCGGATTCGGCTTCAGCGACCTCGAAAACCCCCATATCCACGCCAACCTCGAAAAAAATTCTTTGAAAAAAACTCGAAAAAATGAGCCTGCCCATTTTCACAAAAATTGACCATTTTTGAAATTTACCAGGAGACATATGCACAGTATGTAGTTTTTCACGCCGAATCCGAATCTGCAGCCCACTTTGCTCTACGTCGAAATTTAAGTCCATTTTCGACGATTTTTCATTTTCACTTTGCCATATCTGGCCGAGAAAAACCGCTTTCATCATTTCATCTGGAAGAAAAAAAAAAGGCAATTTAGTGGATTTCAGAAATCTCAATAAGAGACTCAAAACTAACTGAATGGCAGAAAATTTCGAATGTACTGTATGTAATTTTTCACGCCGAATCCGAATTTGCGGTCCATTTTACTCTACGTCCCATTTTTGGTCCATTTCGGACCATTTTTCATTTTTTTTCGGCCATATCTCGCTTGGCGAGAGTCGGCGCCAAAATCTAAAGTCGGATTCGGCTTCAGCGACCTCGAAAACCCCCATATCCACGCCAACCTCGAAAAAAATTCTTTGAAAAAAACTCGAAAAAATGAGCCTGCCCATTTTTACAAAAATTGACCATTTTTGAAATTTACCAGGAGACATATGCACAGTATGTAGTTTTTCACGCCGAATCCGAATCTGCGGCCCACTTTGCTCTACGTCGAAATTTAAGTCCATTTTCGACGATTTTTCATTTTCACTTTGCCATATCTGGCCGAGAAAAACCGCTTTCATCATTTCATCTGGAAGAAAAAAAAAAGGCAATTTAGTGGATTTCAGAAATCTCAATAAGAGACTCAAAACTAACTGAATGGCAGAAAATTTCGAATGTACTGTATCTAATTTTTCACGCCGAATCCGAATTTGCGGTCCATTTTACTCTACGTCCCATTTTTGGTCCATTTCGGACCATTTTTCATTTTTTTTCGGCCATATCTCGCTTGGCGAGAGTCGGCGCCAAAATCTAAAGTCGGATTCGGCTTCAGCGACCTCGAAAACCCCCATATCCACGCCAACCTCGAAAAAAATTCTTTGAAAAAAACTCGAAAAAATGAGCCTGCCCATTTTTACAAAAATTGACCATTTTTGAAATTTACCAGGAGACATATGCACAGTATGTAGTTTTTCACGCCGAATCCGAATCTGCAGCCCACTTTGCTCTACGTCGAAATTTAAGTCCATTTTCGACGATTTTTCATTTTCACTTTGCCATATCTGGCCGAGAAAAACCGCTTTCATCATTTCATCTGGAAGAAAAAAAAAAGGCAATTTAGTGGATTTCAGAAATCTCAATAAGAGACTCAAAACTAACTGAATGGCAGAAAATTTCGAATGTACTGTATGTAATTTTTCACGCCGAATCCGAATTTGCGGTCCATTTTACTCTACGTCCCATTTTTGGTCCATTTCGGACCATTTTTCATTTTTTTTCGGCCATATCTCGCTTGGCGAGAGTCGGCGCCAAAATCTAAAGTCGGATTCGGCTTCAGCGACCTCGAAAACCCCCATATCCACGCCAACCTCGAAAAAAATTCTTTGAAAAAAACTCGAAAAAATGAGCCTGCCCATTTTTACAAAAATTGACCATTTTTGAAATTTACCAGGAGACATATGCACAGTATGTAGTTTTTCACGCCGAATCCGAATCTGCGGCCCACTTTGCTCTACGTCGAAATTTAAGTCCATTTTCGACGATTTTTCATTTTCACTTTGCCATATCTGGCCGAGAAAAACCGCTTTCATCATTTCATCTGGAAGAAAAAAAAAAGGCAATTTAGTGGATTTCAGAAATCTCAATAAGAGACTCAAAACTAACTGAATGGCAGAAAATTTCGAATGTACTGTATGTAATTTTTCACGCCGAATCCGAATTTGCGGTCCATTTTACTCTACGTCCCATTTTTGGTCCATTTCGGACCATTTTTCATTTTTTTTCGGCCATATCTCGCTTGGCGAGAGTCGGCGCCAAAATCTAAAGTCGGATTCGGCTTCAGCGACCTCGAAAACCCCCATATCCACGCCAACCTCGAAAAAAATTCTTTGAAAAAAACTCGAAAAAATGAGCCTGCCCATTTTTACAAAAATTGACCATTTTTGAAATTTACCAGGAGACATATGCACAGTATGTAGTTTTTCACGCCGAATCCGAATCTGCGGCCCACTTTGCTCTACGTCGAAATTTAAGTCCATTTTCGACGATTTTTCATTTTCACTTTGCCATATCTGGCCGAGAAAAACCGCTTTCATCATTTCATCTGGAAGAAAAAAAAAGGCAATTTAGTGGATTTCAGAAATCTCAATAAGAGACTCAAAACTAACTGAATGGCAGAAAATTTCGAATGTACTGTATCTAATTTTTCACGCCGAATCCGAATTTGCGGTCCATTTTACTCTACGTCCCATTTTTGGTCCATTTCGGACCATTTTTCATTTTTTTTCGGCCATATCTCGCTTGGCGAGAGTCGGCGCCAAAATCTAAAGTCGGATTCGGCTTCAGCGACCTCGAAAACCCCCATATCCACGCCAACCTCGAAAAAAATTCTTTGAAAAAAACTCGAAAAAATGAGCCTGCCCATTTTTACAAAAATTGACCATTTTTGAAATTTACCAGGAGACATATGCACAGTATGTAGTTTTTCACGCCGAATCCGAATCTGCAGCCCACTTTGCTCTACGTCGAAATTTAAGTCCATTTTCGACGATTTTTCATTTTCACTTTGCCATATCTGGCCGAGAAAAACCGCTTTCATCATTTCATCTGGAAGAAAAAAAAAGGCAATTTAGTGGATTTCAGAAATCTCAATAAGAGACTCAAAACTAACTGAATGGCAGAAAATTTCGAATGTACTGTATGTAATTTTTCACGCCGAATCCGAATTTGCGGTCCATTTTACTCTACGTCCCATTTTTGGTCCATTTCGGACCATTTTTCATTTTTTTTCGGCCATATCTCGCTTGGCGAGAGTCGGCGCCAAAATCTAAAGTCGGATTCGGCTTCAGCGACCTCGAAAACCCCCATATCCACGCCAACCTCGAAAAAAATTCTTTGAAAAAAACTCGAAAAAATGAGCCTGCCCATTTTTACAAAAATTGACCATTTTTGAAATTTACCAGGAGACATATGCACAGTATGTAGTTTTTCACGCCGAATCCGAATCTGCAGCCCACTTTGCTCTACGTCGAAATTTAAGTCCATTTTCGACGATTTTTCATTTTCACTTTGCCATATCTGGCCGAGAAAAACCGCTTTCATCATTTCATCTGGAAGAAAAAAAAAAGGCAATTTAGTGGATTTCAGAAATCTCAATAAGAGACTCAAAACTAACTGAATGGCAGAAAATTTCGAATGTACTGTATGTAATTTTTCACGCCGAATCCGAATTTGCGGTCCATTTTACTCTACGTCCCATTTTTGGTCCATTTCGGACCATTTTTCATTTTTTTTCGGCCATATCTCGCTTGGCGAGAGTCGGCGCCAAAATCTAAAGTCGGATTCGGCTTCAGCGACCTCGAAAACCCCCATATCCACGCCAACCTCGAAAAAAATTCTTTGAAAAAAACTCGAAAAAATGAGCCTGCCCATTTTTACAAAAATTGACCATTTTTGAAATTTACCAGGAGACATATGCACAGTATGTAGTTTTTCACGCCGAATCCGAATCTGCGGCCCACTTTGCTCTACGTCGAAATTTAAGTCCATTTTCGACGATTTTTCATTTTCACTTTGCCATATCTGGCCGAGAAAAACCGCTTTCATCATTTCATCTGGAAGAAAAAAAAAAGGCAATTTAGTGGATTTCAGAAATCTCAATAAGAGACTCAAAACTAACTGAATGGCAGAAAATTTCGAATGTACTGTATGTAATTTTTCACGCCGAATCCGAATTTGCGGTCCATTTTACTCTACGTCCCATTTTTGGTCCATTTCGGACCATTTTTCATTTTTTTTCGGCCATATCTCGCTTGGCGAGAGTCGGCGCCAAAATCTAAAGTCGGATTCGGCTTCAGCGACCTCGAAAACCCCCATATCCACGCCAACCTCGAAAAAAATTCTTTGAAAAAAACTCGAAAAAATGAGCCTGCCCATTTTTACAAAAATTGACCATTTTTGAAATTTACCAGGAGACATATGCACAGTATGTAGTTTTTCACGCCGAATCCGAATCTGCGGCCCACTTTGCTCTACGTCGAAATTTAAGTCCATTTTCGACGATTTTTCATTTTCACTTTGCCATATCTGGCCGAGAAAAACCGCTTTCATCATTTCATCTGGAAGAAAAAAAAAAGGCAATTTAGTGGATTTCAGAAATCTCAATAAGAGACTCAAAACTAACTGAATGGCAGAAAATTTCGAATGTACTGTATGTAATTTTTCACGCCGAATCCGAATTTGCGGTCCATTTTACTCTACGTCCCATTTTTGGTCCATTTCGGACCATTTTTCATTTTTTTTCGGCCATATCTCGCTTGGCGAGAGTCGGCGCCAAAATCTAAAGTCGGATTCGGCTTCAGCGACCTCGAAAACCCCCATATCCACGCCAACCTCGAAAAAAATTCTTTGAAAAAAACTCGAAAAAATGAGCCTGCCCATTTTCACAAAAATTGACCATTTTTGAAATTTACCAGGAGACATATGCACAGTATGTAGTTTTTCACGCCGAATCCGAATCTGCAGCCCACTTTGCTCTACGTCGAAATTTAAGTCCATTTTCGACGATTTTTCATTTTCACTTTGCCATATCTGGCCGAGAAAAACCGCTTTCATCATTTCATCTGGAAGAAAAAAAAAAGGCAATTTAGTGGATTTCAGAAATCTCAATAAGAGACTCAAAACTAACTGAATGGCAGAAAATTTCGAATGTACTGTATGTAATTTTTCACGCCGAATCCGAATTTGCGGTCCATTTTACTCTACGTCCCATTTTTGGTCCATTTCGGACCATTTTTCATTTTTTTTCGGCCATATCTCGCTTGGCGAGAGTCGGCGCCAAAATCTAAAGTCGGATTCGGCTTCAGCGACCTCGAAAACCCCCATATCCACGCCAACCTCGAAAAAAATTCTTTGAAAAAAACTCGAAAAAATGAGCCTGCCCATTTTTACAAAAATTGACCATTTTTGAAATTTACCAGGAGACATATGCACAGTATGTAGTTTTTCACGCCGAATCCGAATCTGCAGCCCACTTTGCTCTACGTCGAAATTTAAGTCCATTTTCGACGATTTTTCATTTTCACTTTGCCATATCTGGCCGAGAAAAACCGCTTTCATCATTTCATCTGGAAGAAAAAAAAAGGCAATTTAGTGGATTTCAGAAATCTCAATAAGAGACTCAAAACTAACTGAATGGCAGAAAATTTCGAATGTACTGTATGTAATTTTTCACGCCGAATCCGAATTTGCGGTCCATTTTACTCTACGTCCCATTTTTGGTCCATTTCGGACCATTTTTCATTTTTTTTCGGCCATATCTCGCTTGGCGAGAGTCGGCGCCAAAATCTAAAGTCGGATTCGGCTTCAGCGACCTCGAAAACCCCCATATCCACGCCAACCTCGAAAAAAATTCTTTGAAAAAAACTCGAAAAAATGAGCCTGCCCATTTTCACAAAAATTGACCATTTTTGAAATTTACCAGGAGACATATGCACAGTATGTAGTTTTTCACGCCGAATCCGAATCTGCAGCCCACTTTGCTCTACGTCGAAATTTAAGTCCATTTTCGACGATTTTTCATTTTCACTTTGCCATATCTGGCCGAGAAAAACCGCTTTCATCATTTCATCTGGAAGAAAAAAAAAAGGCAATTTAGTGGATTTCAGAAATCTCAATAAGAGACTCAAAACTAACTGAATGGCAGAAAATTTCGAATGTACTGTATGTAATTTTTCACGCCGAATCCGAATTTGCGGTCCATTTTACTCTACGTCCCATTTTTGGTCCATTTCGGACCATTTTTCATTTTTTTTCGGCCATATCTCGCTTGGCGAGAGTCGGCGCCAAAATCTAAAGTCGGATTCGGCTTCAGCGACCTCGAAAACCCCCATATCCACGCCAACCTCGAAAAAAATTCTTTGAAAAAAACTCGAAAAAATGAGCCTGCCCATTTTTACAAAAATTGACCATTTTTGAAATTTACCAGGAGACATATGCACAGTATGTAGTTTTTCACGCCGAATCCGAATCTGCAGCCCACTTTGCTCTACGTCGAAATTTAAGTCCATTTTCGACGATTTTTCATTTTCACTTTGCCATATCTGGCCGAGAAAAACCGCTTTCATCATTTCATCTGGAAGAAAAAAAAAAGGCAATTTAGTGGATTTCAGAAATCTCAATAAGAGACTCAAAACTAACTGAATGGCAGAAAATTTCGAATGTACTGTATGTAATTTTTCACGCCGAATCCGAATTTGCGGTCCATTTTACTCTACGTCCCATTTTTGGTCCATTTCGGACCATTTTTCATTTTTTTTCGGCCATATCTCGCTTGGCGAGAGTCGGCGCCAAAATCTAAAGTCGGATTCGGCTTCAGCGACCTCGAAAACCCCCATATCCACGCCAACCTCGAAAAAAATTCTTTGAAAAAAACTCGAAAAAATGAGCCTGCCCATTTTCACAAAAATTGACCATTTTTGAAATTTACCAGGAGACATATGCACAGTATGTAGTTTTTCACGCCGAATCCGAATCTGCAGCCCACTTTGCTCTACGTCGAAATTTAAGTCCATTTTCGACGATTTTTCATTTTCACTTTGCCATATCTGGCCGAGAAAAACCGCTTTCATCATTTCATCTGGAAGAAAAAAAAAAGGCAATTTAGTGGATTTCAGAAATCTCAATAAGAGACTCAAAACTAACTGAATGGCAGAAAATTTCGAATGTACTGTATGTAATTTTTCACGCCGAATCCGAATTTGCGGTCCATTTTACTCTACGTCCCATTTTTGGTCCATTTCGGACCATTTTTCATTTTTTTTCGGCCATATCTCGCTTGGCGAGAGTCGGCGCCAAAATCTAAAGTCGGATTCGGCTTCAGCGACCTCGAAAACCCCCATATCCACGCCAACCTCGAAAAAAATTCTTTGAAAAAAACTCGAAAAAATGAGCCTGCCCATTTTCACAAAAATTGACCATTTTTGAAATTTACCAGGAGACATATGCACAGTATGTAGTTTTTCACGCCGAATCCGAATCTGCAGCCCACTTTGCTCTACGTCGAAATTTAAGTCCATTTTCGACGATTTTTCATTTTCACTTTGCCATATCTGGCCGAGAAAAACCGCTTTCATCATTTCATCTGGAAGAAAAAAAAAAGGCAATTTAGTGGATTTCAGAAATCTCAATAAGAGACTCAAAACTAACTGAATGGCAGAAAATTTCGAATGTACTGTATGTAATTTTTCACGCCGAATCCGAATTTGCGGTCCATTTTACTCTACGTCCCATTTTTGGTCCATTTCGGACCATTTTTCATTTTTTTTCGGCCATATCTCGCTTGGCGAGAGTCGGCGCCAAAATCTAAAGTCGGATTCGGCTTCAGCGACCTCGAAAACCCCCATATCCACGCCAACCTCGAAAAAAATTCTTTGAAAAAAACTCGAAAAAATGAGCCTGCCCATTTTCACAAAAATTGACCATTTTTGAAATTTACCAGGAGACATATGCACAGTATGTAGTTTTTCACGCCGAATCCGAATCTGCAGCCCACTTTGCTCTACGTCGAAATTTAAGTCCATTTTCGACGATTTTTCATTTTCACTTTGCCATATCTGGCCGAGAAAAACCGCTTTCATCATTTCATCTGGAAGAAAAAAAAAAGGCAATTTAGTGGATTTCAGAAATCTCAATAAGAGACTCAAAACTAACTGAATGGCAGAAAATTTCGAATGTACTGTATGTAATTTTTCACGCCGAATCCGAATTTGCGGTCCATTTTACTCTACGTCCCATTTTTGGTCCATTTCGGACCATTTTTCATTTTTTTTCGGCCATATCTCGCTTGGCGAGAGTCGGCGCCAAAATCTAAAGTCGGATTCGGCTTCAGCGACCTCGAAAACCCCCATATCCACGCCAACCTCGAAAAAAATTCTTTGAAAAAAACTCGAAAAAATGAGCCTGCCCATTTTTACAAAAATTGACCATTTTTGAAATTTACCAGGAGACATATGCACAGTATGTAGTTTTTCACGCCGAATCCGAATCTGCAGCCCACTTTGCTCTACGTCGAAATTTAAGTCCATTTTCGACGATTTTTCATTTTCACTTTGCCATATCTGGCCGAGAAAAACCGCTTTCATCATTTCATCTGGAAGAAAAAAAAAAGGCAATTTAGTGGATTTCAGAAATCTCAATAAGAGACTCAAAACTAACTGAATGGCAGAAAATTTCGAATGTACTGTATGTAATTTTTCACGCCGAATCCGAATTTGCGGTCCATTTTACTCTACGTCCCATTTTTGGTCCATTTCGGACCATTTTTCATTTTTTTTCGGCCATATCTCGCTTGGCGAGAGTCGGCGCCAAAATCTAAAGTCGGATTCGGCTTCAGCGACCTCGAAAACCCCCATATCCACGCCAACCTCGAAAAAAATTCTTTGAAAAAAACTCGAAAAAATGAGCCTGCCCATTTTCACAAAAATTGACCATTTTTGAAATTTACCAGGAGACATATGCACAGTATGTAGTTTTTCACGCCGAATCCGAATCTGCAGCCCACTTTGCTCTACGTCGAAATTTAAGTCCATTTTCGACGATTTTTCATTTTCACTTTGCCATATCTGGCCGAGAAAAACCGCTTTCATCATTTCATCTGGAAGAAAAAAAAAAGGCAATTTAGTGGATTTCAGAAATCTCAATAAGAGACTCAAAACTAACTGAATGGCAGAAAATTTCGAATGTACTGTATGTAATTTTTCACGCCGAATCCGAATTTGCGGTCCATTTTACTCTACGTCCCATTTTTGGTCCATTTCGGACCATTTTTCATTTTTTTTCGGCCATATCTCGCTTGGCGAGAGTCGGCGCCAAAATCTAAAGTCGGATTCGGCTTCAGCGACCTCGAAAACCCCCATATCCACGCCAACCTCGAAAAAAATTCTTTGAAAAAAACTCGAAAAAATGAGCCTGCCCATTTTTACAAAAATTGACCATTTTTGAAATTTACCAGGAGACATATGCACAGTATGTAGTTTTTCACGCCGAATCCGAATCTGCAGCCCACTTTGCTCTACGTCGAAATTTAAGTCCATTTTCGACGATTTTTCATTTTCACTTTGCCATATCTGGCCGAGAAAAACCGCTTTCATCATTTCATCTGGAAGAAAAAAAAAAGGCAATTTAGTGGATTTCAGAAATCTCAATAAGAGACTCAAAACTAACTGAATGGCAGAAAATTTCGAATGTACTGTATGTAATTTTTCACGCCGAATCCGAATTTGCGGTCCATTTTACTCTACGTCCCATTTTTGGTCCATTTCGGACCATTTTTCATTTTTTTTCGGCCATATCTCGCTTGGCGAGAGTCGGCGCCAAAATCTAAAGTCGGATTCGGCTTCAGCGACCTCGAAAACCCCCATATCCACGCCAACCTCGAAAAAAATTCTTTGAAAAAAACTCGAAAAAATGAGCCTGCCCATTTTTACAAAAATTGACCATTTTTGAAATTTACCAGGAGACATATGCACAGTATGTAGTTTTTCACGCCGAATCCGAATCTGCGGCCCACTTTGCTCTACGTCGAAATTTAAGTCCATTTTCGACGATTTTTCATTTTCACTTTGCCATATCTGGCCGAGAAAAACCGCTTTCATCATTTCATCTGGAAGAAAAAAAAAAGGCAATTTAGTGGATTTCAGAAATCTCAATAAGAGACTCAAAACTAACTGAATGGCAGAAAATTTCGAATGTACTGTATGTAATTTTTCACGCCGAATCCGAATTTGCGGTCCATTTTACTCTACGTCCCATTTTTGGTCCATTTCGGACCATTTTTCATTTTTTTTCGGCCATATCTCGCTTGGCGAGAGTCGGCGCCAAAATCTAAAGTCGGATTCGGCTTCAGCGACCTCGAAAACCCCCATATCCACGCCAACCTCGAAAAAAATTCTTTGAAAAAAACTCGAAAAAATGAGCCTGCCCATTTTTACAAAAATTGACCATTTTTGAAATTTACCAGGAGACATATGCACAGTATGTAGTTTTTCACGCCGAATCCGAATCTGCAGCCCACTTTGCTCTACGTCGAAATTTAAGTCCATTTTCGACGATTTTTCATTTTCACTTTGCCATATCTGGCCGAGAAAAACCGCTTTCATCATTTCATCTGGAAGAAAAAAAAAAGGCAATTTAGTGGATTTCAGAAATCTCAATAAGAGACTCAAAACTAACTGAATGGCAGAAAATTTCGAATGTACTGTATGTAATTTTTCACGCCGAATCCGAATTTGCGGTCCATTTTACTCTACGTCCCATTTTTGGTCCATTTCGGACCATTTTTCATTTTTTTTCGGCCATATCTCGCTTAGCGAGAGTCGGCGCCAAAATCTAAAGTAGGATTCGGCTTCAGCGACCTCGAAAACCCCCATATCCACGCCAACCTCGAAAAAAATTCTTTGAAAAAAACTCGAAAAAATGAGCCTGCCCATTTTTACAAAAATTGACCATTTTTGAAATTTACCAGGAGACATATGCACAGTATGTAGTTTTTCACGCCGAATCCGAATCTGCAGCCCACTTTGCTCTACGTCGAAATTTAAGTCCATTTTCGACGATTTTTCATTTTCACTTTGCCATATCTGGCCGAGAAAAACCGCTTTCATCATTTCATCTGGAAGAAAAAAAAAAGGCAATTTAGTGGATTTCAGAAATCTCAATAAGAGACTCAAAACTAACTGAATGGCAGAAAATTTCGAATGTACTGTATGTAATTTTTCACGCCGAATCCGAATTTGCGGTCCATTTTACTCTACGTCCCATTTTTGGTCCATTTCGGACCATTTTTCATTTTTTTTCGGCCATATCTCGCTTGGCGAGAGTCGGCGCCAAAATCTAAAGTCGGATTCGGCTTCAGCGACCTCGAAAACCCCCATATCCACGCCAACCTCGAAAAAAATTCTTTGAAAAAAACTCGAAAAAATGAGCCTGCCCATTTTTACAAAAATTGACCATTTTTGAAATTTACCAGGAGACATATGCACAGTATGTAGTTTTTCACGCCGAATCCGAATCTGCGGCCCACTTTGCTCTACGTCGAAATTTAAGTCCATTTTCGACGATTTTTCATTTTCACTTTGCCATATCTGGCCGAGAAAAACCGCTTTCATCATTTCATCTGGAAGAAAAAAAAAAGGCAATTTAGTGGATTTCAGAAATCTCAATAAGAGACTCAAAACTAACTGAATGGCAGAAAATTTCGAATGTACTGTATGTAATTTTTCACGCCGAATCCGAATTTGCGGTCCATTTTACTCTACGTCCCATTTTTGGTCCATTTCGGACCATTTTTCATTTTTTTTCGGCCATATCTCGCTTGGCGAGAGTCGGCGCCAAAATCTAAAGTCGGATTCGGCTTCAGCGACCTCGAAAACCCCCATATCCACGCCAACCTCGAAAAAAATTCTTTGAAAAAAACTCGAAAAAATGAGCCTGCCCATTTTTACAAAAATTGACCATTTTTGAAATTTACCAGGAGACATATGCACAGTATGTAGTTTTTCACGCCGAATCCGAATCTGCAGCCCACTTTGCTCTACGTCGAAATTTAAGTCCATTTTCGACGATTTTTCATTTTCACTTTGCCATATCTGGCCGAGAAAAACCGCTTTCATCATTTCATCTGGAAGAAAAAAAAAAGGCAATTTAGTGGATTTCAGAAATCTCAATAAGAGACTCAAAACTAACTGAATGGCAGAAAATTTCGAATGTACTGTATGTAATTTTTCACGCCGAATCCGAATTTGCGGTCCATTTTACTCTACGTCCCATTTTTGGTCCATTTCGGACCATTTTTCATTTTTTTTCGGCCATATCTCGCTTGGCGAGAGTCGGCGCCAAAATCTAAAGTCGGATTCGGCTTCAGCGACCTCGAAAACCCCCATATCCACGCCAACCTCGAAAAAAATTCTTTGAAAAAAACTCGAAAAAATGAGCCTGCCCATTTTTACAAAAATTGACCATTTTTGAAATTTACCAGGAGACATATGCACAGTATGTAGTTTTTCACGCCGAATCCGAATCTGCGGCCCACTTTGCTCTACGTCGAAATTTAAGTCCATTTTCGACGATTTTTCATTTTCACTTTGCCATATCTGGCCGAGAAAAACCGCTTTCATCATTTCATCTGGAAGAAAAAAAAAAGGCAATTTAGTGGATTTCAGAAATCTCAATAAGAGACTCAAAACTAACTGAATGGCAGAAAATTTCGAATGTACTGTATGTAATTTTTCACGCCGAATCCGAATTTGCGGTCCATTTTACTCTACGTCCCATTTTTGGTCCATTTCGGACCATTTTTCATTTTTTTTCGGCCATATCTCGCTTGGCGAGAGTCGGCGCCAAAATCTAAAGTCGGATTCGGCTTCAGCGACCTCGAAAACCCCCATATCCACGCCAACCTCGAAAAAAATTCTTTGAAAAAAACTCGAAAAAATGAGCCTGCCCATTTTTACAAAAATTGACCATTTTTGAAATTTACCAGGAGACATATGCACAGTATGTAGTTTTTCACGCCGAATCCGAATCTGCAGCCCACTTTGCTCTACGTCGAAATTTAAGTCCATTTTCGACGATTTTTCATTTTCACTTTGCCATATCTGGCCGAGAAAAACCGCTTTCATCATTTCATCTGGAAGAAAAAAAAAAGGCAATTTAGTGGATTTCAGAAATCTCAATAAGAGACTCAAAACTAACTGAATGGCAGAAAATTTCGAATGTACTGTATGTAATTTTTCACGCCGAATCCGAATTTGCGGTCCATTTTACTCTACGTCCCATTTTTGGTCCATTTCGGACCATTTTTCATTTTTTTTCGGCCATATCTCGCTTGGCGAGAGTCGGCGCCAAAATCTAAAGTCGGATTCGGCTTCAGCGACCTCGAAAACCCCCATATCCACGCCAACCTCGAAAAAAATTCTTTGAAAAAAACTCGAAAAAATGAGCCTGCCCATTTTTACAAAAATTGACCATTTTTGAAATTTACCAGGAGACATATGCACAGTATGTAGTTTTTCACGCCGAATCCGAATCTGCGGCCCACTTTGCTCTACGTCGAAATTTAAGTCCATTTTCGACGATTTTTCATTTTCACTTTGCCATATCTGGCCGAGAAAAACCGCTTTCATCATTTCATCTGGAAGAAAAAAAAAAGGCAATTTAGTGGATTTCAGAAATCTCAATAAGAGACTCAAAACTAACTGAATGGCAGAAAATTTCGAATGTACTGTATGTAATTTTTCACGCCGAATCCGAATTTGCGGTCCATTTTACTCTACGTCCCATTTTTGGTCCATTTCGGACCATTTTTCATTTTTTTTCGGCCATATCTCGCTTGGCGAGAGTCGGCGCCAAAATCTAAAGTCGGATTCGGCTTCAGCGACCTCGAAAACCCCCATATCCACGCCAACCTCGAAAAAAATTCTTTGAAAAAAACTCGAAAAAATGAGCCTGCCCATTTTTACAAAAATTGACCATTTTTGAAATTTACCAGGAGACATATGCACAGTATGTAGTTTTTCACGCCGAATCCGAATCTGCAGCCCACTTTGCTCTACGTCGAAATTTAAGTCCATTTTCGACGATTTTTCATTTTCACTTTGCCATATCTGGCCGAGAAAAACCGCTTTCATCATTTCATCTGGAAGAAAAAAAAAAGGCAATTTAGTGGATTTCAGAAATCTCAATAAGAGACTCAAAACTAACTGAATGGCAGAAAATTTCGAATGTACTGTATGTAATTTTTCACGCCGAATCCGAATTTGCGGTCCATTTTACTCTACGTCCCATTTTTGGTCCATTTCGGACCATTTTTCATTTTTTTTCGGCCATATCTCGCTTAGCGAGAGTCGGCGCCAAAATCTAAAGTAGGATTCGGCTTCAGCGACCTCGAAAACCCCCATATCCACGCCAACCTCGAAAAAAATTCTTTGAAAAAAACTCGAAAAAATGAGCCTGCCCATTTTTACAAAAATTGACCATTTTTGAAATTTACCAGGAGACATATGCACAGTATGTAGTTTTTCACGCCGAATCCGAATCTGCAGCCCACTTTGCTCTACGTCGAAATTTAAGTCCATTTTCGACGATTTTTCATTTTCACTTTGCCATATCTGGCCGAGAAAAACCGCTTTCATCATTTCATCTGGAAGAAAAAAAAAAGGCAATTTAGTGGATTTCAGAAATCTCAATAAGAGACTCAAAACTAACTGAATGGCAGAAAATTTCGAATGTACTGTATGTAATTTTTCACGCCGAATCCGAATTTGCGGTCCATTTTACTCTACGTCCCATTTTTGGTCCATTTCGGACCATTTTTCATTTTTTTTCGGCCATATCTCGCTTGGCGAGAGTCGGCGCCAAAATCTAAAGTCGGATTCGGCTTCAGCGACCTCGAAAACCCCCATATCCACGCCAACCTCGAAAAAAATTCTTTGAAAAAAACTCGAAAAAATGAGCCTGCCCATTTTTACAAAAATTGACCATTTTTGAAATTTACCAGGAGACATATGCACAGTATGTAGTTTTTCACGCCGAATCCGAATCTGCGGCCCACTTTGCTCTACGTCGAAATTTAAGTCCATTTTCGACGATTTTTCATTTTCACTTTGCCATATCTGGCCGAGAAAAACCGCTTTCATCATTTCATCTGGAAGAAAAAAAAAAGGCAATTTAGTGGATTTCAGAAATCTCAATAAGAGACTCAAAACTAACTGAATGGCAGAAAATTTCGAATGTACTGTATGTAATTTTTCACGCCGAATCCGAATTTGCGGTCCATTTTACTCTACGTCCCATTTTTGGTCCATTTCGGACCATTTTTCATTTTTTTTCGGCCATATCTCGCTTGGCGAGAGTCGGCGCCAAAATCTAAAGTCGGATTCGGCTTCAGCGACCTCGAAAACCCCCATATCCACGCCAACCTCGAAAAAAATTCTTTGAAAAAAACTCGAAAAAATGAGCCTGCCCATTTTTACAAAAATTGACCATTTTTGAAATTTACCAGGAGACATATGCACAGTATGTAGTTTTTCACGCCGAATCCGAATCTGCAGCCCACTTTGCTCTACGTCGAAATTTAAGTCCATTTTCGACGATTTTTCATTTTCACTTTGCCATATCTGGCCGAGAAAAACCGCTTTCATCATTTCATCTGGAAGAAAAAAAAAAGGCAATTTAGTGGATTTCAGAAATCTCAATAAGAGACTCAAAACTAACTGAATGGCAGAAAATTTCGAATGTACTGTATGTAATTTTTCACGCCGAATCCGAATTTGCGGTCCATTTTACTCTACGTCCCATTTTTGGTCCATTTCGGACCATTTTTCATTTTTTTTCGGCCATATCTCGCTTGGCGAGAGTCGGCGCCAAAATCTAAAGTCGGATTCGGCTTCAGCGACCTCGAAAACCCCCATATCCACGCCAACCTCGAAAAAAATTCTTTGAAAAAAACTCGAAAAAATGAGCCTGCCCATTTTTACAAAAATTGACCATTTTTGAAATTTACCAGGAGACATATGCACAGTATGTAGTTTTTCACGCCGAATCCGAATCTGCGGCCCACTTTGCTCTACGTCGAAATTTAAGTCCATTTTCGACGATTTTTCATTTTCACTTTGCCATATCTGGCCGAGAAAAACCGCTTTCATCATTTCATCTGGAAGAAAAAAAAAAGGCAATTTAGTGGATTTCAGAAATCTCAATAAGAGACTCAAAACTAACTGAATGGCAGAAAATTTCGAATGTACTGTATGTAATTTTTCACGCCGAATCCGAATTTGCGGTCCATTTTACTCTACGTCCCATTTTTGGTCCATTTCGGACCATTTTTCATTTTTTTTCGGCCATATCTCGCTTGGCGAGAGTCGGCGCCAAAATCTAAAGTCGGATTCGGCTTCAGCGACCTCGAAAACCCCCATATCCACGCCAACCTCGAAAAAAATTCTTTGAAAAAAACTCGAAAAAATGAGCCTGCCCATTTTTACAAAAATTGACCATTTTTGAAATTTACCAGGAGACATATGCACAGTATGTAGTTTTTCACGCCGAATCCGAATCTGCAGCCCACTTTGCTCTACGTCGAAATTTAAGTCCATTTTCGACGATTTTTCATTTTCACTTTGCCATATCTGGCCGAGAAAAACCGCTTTCATCATTTCATCTGGAAGAAAAAAAAAAGGCAATTTAGTGGATTTCAGAAATCTCAATAAGAGACTCAAAACTAACTGAATGGCAGAAAATTTCGAATGTACTGTATGTAATTTTTCACGCCGAATCCGAATTTGCGGTCCATTTTACTCTACGTCCCATTTTTGGTCCATTTCGGACCATTTTTCATTTTTTTTCGGCCATATCTCGCTTGGCGAGAGTCGGCGCCAAAATCTAAAGTCGGATTCGGCTTCAGCGACCTCGAAAACCCCCATATCCACGCCAACCTCGAAAAAAATTCTTTGAAAAAAACTCGAAAAAATGAGCCTGCCCATTTTTACAAAAATTGACCATTTTTGAAATTTACCAGGAGACATATGCACAGTATGTAGTTTTTCACGCCGAATCCGAATCTGCGGCCCACTTTGCTCTACGTCGAAATTTAAGTCCATTTTCGACGATTTTTCATTTTCACTTTGCCATATCTGGCCGAGAAAAACCGCTTTCATCATTTCATCTGGAAGAAAAAAAAAAGGCAATTTAGTGGATTTCAGAAATCTCAATAAGAGACTCAAAACTAACTGAATGGCAGAAAATTTCGAATGTACTGTATGTAATTTTTCACGCCGAATCCGAATTTGCGGTCCATTTTACTCTACGTCCCATTTTTGGTCCATTTCGGACCATTTTTCATTTTTTTTCGGCCATATCTCGCTTGGCGAGAGTCGGCGCCAAAATCTAAAGTCGGATTCGGCTTCAGCGACCTCGAAAACCCCCATATCCACGCCAACCTCGAAAAAAATTCTTTGAAAAAAACTCGAAAAAATGAGCCTGCCCATTTTTACAAAAATTGACCATTTTTGAAATTTACCAGGAGACATATGCACAGTATGTAGTTTTTCACGCCGAATCCGAATCTGCGGCCCACTTTGCTCTACGTCGAAATTTAAGTCCATTTTCGACGATTTTTCATTTTCACTTTGCCATATCTGGCCGAGAAAAACCGCTTTCATCATTTCATCTGGAAGAAAAAAAAAAGGCAATTTAGTGGATTTCAGAAATCTCAATAAGAGACTCAAAACTAACTGAATGGCAGAAAATTTCGAATGTACTGTATGTAATTTTTCACGCCGAATCCGAATTTGCGGTCCATTTTACTCTACGTCCCATTTTTGGTCCATTTCGGACCATTTTTCATTTTTTTTCGGCCATATCTCGCTTGGCGAGAGTCGGCGCCAAAATCTAAAGTCGGATTCGGCTTCAGCGACCTCGAAAACCCCCATATCCACGCCAACCTCGAAAAAAATTCTTTGAAAAAAACTCGAAAAAATGAGCCTGCCCATTTTTACAAAAATTGACCATTTTTGAAATTTACCAGGAGACATATGCACAGTATGTAGTTTTTCACGCCGAATCCGAATCTGCGGCCCACTTTGCTCTACGTCGAAATTTAAGTCCATTTTCGACGATTTTTCATTTTCACTTTGCCATATCTGGCCGAGAAAAACCGCTTTCATCATTTCATCTGGAAGAAAAAAAAAAGGCAATTTAGTGGATTTCAGAAATCTCAATAAGAGACTCAAAACTAACTGAATGGCAGAAAATTTCGAATGTACTGTATGTAATTTTTCACGCCGAATCCGAATTTGCGGTCCATTTTACTCTACGTCCCATTTTTGGTCCATTTCGGACCATTTTTCATTTTTTTTCGGCCATATCTCGCTTGGCGAGAGTCGGCGCCAAAATCTAAAGTCGGATTCGGCTTCAGCGACCTCGAAAACCCCCATATCCACGCCAACCTCGAAAAAAATTCTTTGAAAAAAACTCGAAAAAATGAGCCTGCCCATTTTTACAAAAATTGACCATTTTTGAAATTTACCAGGAGACATATGCACAGTATGTAGTTTTTCACGCCGAATCCGAATCTGCGGCCCACTTTGCTCTACGTCGAAATTTAAGTCCATTTTCGACGATTTTTCATTTTCACTTTGCCATATCTGGCCGAGAAAAACCGCTTTCATCATTTCATCTGGAAGAAAAAAAAAGGCAATTTAGTGGATTTCAGAAATCTCAATAAGAGACTCAAAACTAACTGAATGGCAGAAAATTTCGAATGTACTGTATGTAATTTTTCACGCCGAATCCGAATTTGCGGTCCATTTTACTCTACGTCCCATTTTTGGTCCATTTCGGACCATTTTTCATTTTTTTTCGGCCATATCTCGCTTGGCGAGAGTCGGCGCCAAAATCTAAAGTCGGATTCGGCTTCAGCGACCTCGAAAACCCCCATATCCACGCCAACCTCGAAAAAAATTCTTTGAAAAAAACTCGAAAAAATGAGCCTGCCCATTTTTACAAAAATTGACCATTTTTGAAATTTACCAGGAGACATATGCACAGTATGTAGTTTTTCACGCCGAATCCGAATCTGCGGCCCACTTTGCTCTACGTCGAAATTTAAGTCCATTTTCGACGATTTTTCATTTTCACTTTGCCATATCTGGCCGAGAAAAACCGCTTTCATCATTTCATCTGGAAGAAAAAAAAAAGGCAATTTAGTGGATTTCAGAAATCTCAATAAGAGACTCAAAACTAACTGAATGGCAGAAAATTTCGAATGTACTGTATGTAATTTTTCACGCCGAATCCGAATTTGCGGTCCATTTTACTCTACGTCCCATTTTTGGTCCATTTCGGACCATTTTTCATTTTTTTTCGGCCATATCTCGCTTGGCGAGAGTCGGCGCCAAAATCTAAAGTCGGATTCGGCTTCAGCGACCTCGAAAACCCCCATATCCACGCCAACCTCGAAAAAAATTCTTTGAAAAAAACTCGAAAAAATGAGCCTGCCCATTTTTACAAAAATTGACCATTTTTGAAATTTACCAGGAGACATATGCACAGTATGTAGTTTTTCACGCCGAATCCGAATCTGCGGCCCACTTTGCTCTACGTCGAAATTTAAGTCCATTTTCGACGATTTTTCATTTTCACTTTGCCATATCTGGCCGAGAAAAACCGCTTTCATCATTTCATCTGGAAGAAAAAAAAAAGGCAATTTAGTGGATTTCAGAAATCTCAATAAGAGACTCAAAACTAACTGAATGGCAGAAAATTTCGAATGTACTGTATGTAATTTTTCACGCCGAATCCGAATTTGCGGTCCATTTTACTCTACGTCCCATTTTTGGTCCATTTCGGACCATTTTTCATTTTTTTTCGGCCATATCTCGCTTGGCGAGAGTCGGCGCCAAAATCTAAAGTCGGATTCGGCTTCAGCGACCTCGAAAACCCCCATATCCACGCCAACCTCGAAAAAAATTCTTTGAAAAAAACTCGAAAAAATGAGCCTGCCCATTTTTACAAAAATTGACCATTTTTGAAATTTACCAGGAGACATATGCACAATATGTAGTTTTTCACGCCGAATCCGAATCTGCAGCCCACTTTGCTCTACGTCGAAATTTAAGTCCATTTTCGACGATTTTTCATTTTCACTTTGCCATATCTGGCCGAGAAAAACCGCTTTCATCATTTCATCTGGAAGAAAAAAAAAAGGCAATTTAGTGGATTTCAGAAATCTCAATAAGAGACTCAAAACTAACTGAATGGCAGAAAATTTCGAATGTACTGTATGTAATTTTTCACGCCGAATCCGAATTTGCGGTCCATTTTACTCTACGTCCCATTTTTGGTCCATTTCGGACCATTTTTCATTTTTTTTCGGCCATATCTCGCTTGGCGAGAGTCGGCGCCAAAATCTAAAGTCGGATTCGGCTTCAGCGACCTCGAAAACCCCCATATCCACGCCAACCTCGAAAAAAATTCTTTGAAAAAAACTCGAAAAAATGAGCCTGCCCATTTTTACAAAAATTGACCATTTTTGAAATTTACCAGGAGACATATGCACAGTATGTAGTTTTTCACGCCGAATCCGAATCTGCGGCCCACTTTGCTCTACGTCGAAATTTAAGTCCATTTTCGACGATTTTTCATTTTCACTTTGCCATATCTGGCCGAGAAAAACCGCTTTCATCATTTCATCTGGAAGAAAAAAAAAAGGCAATTTAGTGGATTTCAGAAATCTCAATAAGAGACTCAAAACTAACTGAATGGCAGAAAATTTCGAATGTACTGTATGTAATTTTTCACGCCGAATCCGAATTTGCGGTCCATTTTACTCTACGTCCCATTTTTGGTCCATTTCGGACCATTTTTCATTTTTTTTCGGCCATATCTCGCTTGGCGAGAGTCGGCGCCAAAATCTAAAGTCGGATTCGGCTTCAGCGACCTCGAAAACCCCCATATCCACGCCAACCTCGAAAAAAATTCTTTGAAAAAAACTCGAAAAAATGAGCCTGCCCATTTTTACAAAAATTGACCATTTTTGAAATTTACCAGGAGACATATGCACAGTATGTAGTTTTTCACGCCGAATCCGAATCTGCAGCCCACTTTGCTCTACGTCGAAATTTAAGTCCATTTTCGACGATTTTTCATTTTCACTTTGCCATATCTGGCCGAGAAAAACCGCTTTCATCATTTCATCTGGAAGAAAAAAAAAAGGCAATTTAGTGGATTTCAGAAATCTCAATAAGAGACTCAAAACTAACTGAATGGCAGAAAATTTCGAATGTACTGTATGTAATTTTTCACGCCGAATCCGAATTTGCGGTCCATTTTACTCTACGTCCCATTTTTGGTCCATTTCGGACCATTTTTCATTTTTTTTCGGCCATATCTCGCTTGGCGAGAGTCGGCGCCAAAATCTAAAGTCGGATTCGGCTTCAGCGACCTCGAAAACCCCCATATCCACGCCAACCTCGAAAAAAATTCTTTGAAAAAAACTCGAAAAAATGAGCCTGCCCATTTTTACAAAAATTGACCATTTTTGAAATTTACCAGGAGACATATGCACAGTATGTAGTTTTTCACGCCGAATCCGAATCTGCAGCCCACTTTGCTCTACGTCGAAATTTAAGTCCATTTTCGACGATTTTTCATTTTCACTTTGCCATATCTGGCCGAGAAAAACCGCTTTCATCATTTCATCTGGAAGAAAAAAAAAAGGCAATTTAGTGGATTTCAGAAATCTCAATAAGAGACTCAAAACTAACTGAATGGCAGAAAATTTCGAATGTACTGTATGTAATTTTTCACGCCGAATCCGAATTTGCGGTCCATTTTACTCTACGTCCCATTTTTGGTCCATTTCGGACCATTTTTCATTTTTTTTCGGCCATATCTCGCTTGGCGAGAGTCGGCGCCAAAATCTAAAGTCGGATTCGGCTTCAGCGACCTCGAAAACCCCCATATCCACGCCAACCTCGAAAAAAATTCTTTGAAAAAAACTCGAAAAAATGAGCCTGCCCATTTTTACAAAAATTGACCATTTTTGAAATTTACCAGGAGACATATGCACAGTATGTAGTTTTTCACGCCGAATCCGAATCTGCAGCCCACTTTGCTCTACGTCGAAATTTAAGTCCATTTTCGACGATTTTTCATTTTCACTTTGCCATATCTGGCCGAGAAAAACCGCTTTCATCATTTCATCTGGAAGAAAAAAAAAAGGCAATTTAGTGGATTTCAGAAATCTCAATAAGAGACTCAAAACTAACTGAATGGCAGAAAATTTCGAATGTACTGTATGTAATTTTTCACGCCGAATCCGAATTTGCGGTCCATTTTACTCTACGTCCCATTTTTGGTCCATTTCGGACCATTTTTCATTTTTTTTCGGCCATATCTCGCTTGGCGAGAGTCGGCGCCAAAATCTAAAGTCGGATTCGGCTTCAGCGACCTCGAAAACCCCCATATCCACGCCAACCTCGAAAAAAATTCTTTGAAAAAAACTCGAAAAAATGAGCCTGCCCATTTTTACAAAAATTGACCATTTTTGAAATTTACCAGGAGACATATGCACAGTATGTAGTTTTTCACGCCGAATCCGAATCTGCAGCCCACTTTGCTCTACGTCGAAATTTAAGTCCATTTTCGACGATTTTTCATTTTCACTTTGCCATATCTGGCCGAGAAAAACCGCTTTCATCATTTCATCTGGAAGAAAAAAAAAAGGCAATTTAGTGGATTTCAGAAATCTCAATAAGAGACTCAAAACTAACTGAATGGCAGAAAATTTCGAATGTACTGTATGTAATTTTTCACGCCGAATCCGAATTTGCGGTCCATTTTACTCTACGTCCCATTTTTGGTCCATTTCGGACCATTTTTCATTTTTTTTCGGCCATATCTCGCTTGGCGAGAGTCGGCGCCAAAATCTAAAGTCGGATTCGGCTTCAGCGACCTCGAAAACCCCCATATCCACGCCAACCTCGAAAAAAATTCTTTGAAAAAAACTCGAAAAAATGAGCCTGCCCATTTTTACAAAAATTGACCATTTTTGAAATTTACCAGGAGACATATGCACAGTATGTAGTTTTTCACGCCGAATCCGAATTTGCGGCCCACTTTGCTCTACGTCGAAATTTAAGTCCATTTTCGACGATTTTTCATTTTCACTTTGCCATATCTGGCCGAGAAAAACCGCTTTCATCATTTCATCTGGAAGAAAAAAAAAAGGCAATTTAGTGGATTTCAGAAATCTCAATAAGAGACTCAAAACTAACTGAATGGCAGAAAATTCCGAATGTACTGTATGTAATTTTACACGCCGAATCCGAATTTGCGGTCCATTTTACTCTACGTCCCATTTTTGGTCCATTTCGGACCATTTTTCATTTTTTTTCGGCCATATCTCGCTTGGCGAGAGTCGGCGCCAAAATCTAAAGTCGGATTCGGCTTCAGCGACCTCGAAAACCCCCATATCCACGCCAACCTCGAAAAAAATTCTTTGAAAAAAACTCGAAAAAATGAGCCTGCCCATTTTTACAAAAATTGACCATTTTTGAAATTTACCAGGAGACATATGCACAGTATGTAGTTTTTCACGCCGAATCCGAATCTGCGGCCCACTTTGCTCTACGTTGAAATTTAAGTCCATTTTCGACGATTTTTCATTTTCACTTTGCCATATCTGGCCGAGAAAAACCGCTTTCATCATTTCATCTGGAAGAAAAAAAAAAGGCAATTTAGTGGATTCCAGAAATCTCAATAAGAGACTCAAAACTAACTGAATGGCAGAAAATTTCGAATGTACTGTATGTAATTTTTCACGCCGAATCCGAATTTGCGGTCCATTTTACTCTACGTCCCATTTTTGGTCCATTTCGGACCATTTTTCATTTTTTTTCGGCCATATCTCGCTTGGCGAGAGTCGGCGCCAAAATCTAAAGTCGGATTCGGCTTCAGCGACCTCGAAAACCCCCATATCCACGCCAACCTCGAAAAAAATTCTTTGAAAAAAACTCGAAAAAATGAGCCTGCCCATTTTTACAAAAATTGACCATTTTTGAAATTTACCAGGAGACATATGCACAGTATGTAGTTTTTCACGCCGAATCCGAATCTGCGGCCCACTTTGCTCTACGTCGAAATTTAAGTCCATTTTCGACGATTTTTCATTTTCACTTTGCCATATCTGGCCGAGAAAAACCGCTTTCATCATTTCATCTGGAAGAAAAAAAAAAGGCAATTTAGTGGATTTCAGAAATCTCAATAAGAGACTCAAAACTAACTGAATGGCAGAAAATTTCGAATGTACTGTATGTAATTTTTCACGCCGAATCCGAATTTGCGGTCCATTTTACTCTACGTCCCATTTTTGGTCCATTTCGGACCATTTTTCATTTTTTTTCGGCCATATCTCGCTTGGCGAGAGTCGGCGCCAAAATCTAAAGTCGGATTCGGCTTCAGCGACCTCGAAAACCCCCATATCCACGCCAACCTCGAAAAAAATTCTTTGAAAAAAACTCGAAAAAATGAGCCTGCCCATTTTTACAAAAATTGACCATTTTTGAAATTTACCAGGAGACATATGCACAGTATGTAGTTTTTCACGCCGAATCCGAATCTGCGGCCCACTTTGCTCTACGTCGAAATTTAAGTCCATTTTCGACGATTTTTCATTTTCACTTTGCCATATCTGGCCGAGAAAAACCGCTTTCATCATTTCATCTGGAAGAAAAAAAAAAGGCAATTTAGTGGATTTCAGAAATCTCAATAAGAGACTCAAAACTAACTGAATGGCAGAAAATTTCGAATGTACTGTATGTAATTTTTCACGCCGAATCCGAATTTGCGGTCCATTTTACTCTACGTCCCATTTTTGGTCCATTTCGGACCATTTTTCATTTTTTTTCGGCCATATCTCGCTTGGCGAGAGTCGGCGCCAAAATCTAAAGTCGGATTCGGCTTCAGCGACCTCGAAAACCCCCATATCCACGCCAACCTCGAAAAAAATTCTTTGAAAAAAACTCGAAAAAATGAGCCTGCCCATTTTTACAAAAATTGACCATTTTTGAAATTTACCAGGAGACATATGCACAGTATGTAGTTTTTCACGCCGAATCCGAATCTGCAGCCCACTTTGCTCTACGTCGAAATTTAAGTCCATTTTCGACGATTTTTCATTTTCACTTTGCCATATCTGGCCGAGAAAAACCGCTTTCATCATTTCATCTGGAAGAAAAAAAAAAGGCAATTTAGTGGATTTCAGAAATCTCAATAAGAGACTCAAAACTAACTGAATGGCAGAAAATTTCGAATGTACTGTATGTAATTTTTCACGCCGAATCCGAATTTGCGGTCCATTTTACTCTACGTCCCATTTTTGGTCCATTTCGGACCATTTTTCATTTTTTTTCGGCCATATCTCGCTTGGCGAGAGTCGGCGCCAAAATCTAAAGTCGGATTCGGCTTCAGCGACCTCGAAAACCCCCATATCCACGCCAACCTCGAAAAAAATTCTTTGAAAAAAACTCGAAAAAATGAGCCTGCCCATTTTTACAAAAATTGACCATTTTTGAAATTTACCAGGAGACATATGCACAGTATGTAGTTTTTCACGCCGAATCCGAATCTGCGGCCCACTTTGCTCTACGTCGAAATTTAAGTCCATTTTCGACGATTTTTCATTTTCACTTTGCCATATCTGGCCGAGAAAAACCGCTTTCATCATTTCATCTGGAAGAAAAAAAAAAGGCAATTTAGTGGATTTCAGAAATCTCAATAAGAGACTCAAAACTAACTGAATGGCAGAAAATTTCGAATGTACTGTATGTAATTTTTCACGCCGAATCCGAATTTGCGGTCCATTTTACTCTACGTCCCATTTTTGGTCCATTTCGGACCATTTTTCATTTTTTTTCGGCCATATCTCGCTTGGCGAGAGTCGGCGCCAAAATCTAAAGTCGGATTCGGCTTCAGCGACCTCGAAAACCCCCATATCCACGCCAACCTCGAAAAAAATTCTTTGAAAAAAACTCGAAAAAATGAGCCTGCCCATTTTTACAAAAATTGACCATTTTTGAAATTTACCAGGAGACATATGCACAGTATGTAGTTTTTCACGCCGAATCCGAATCTGCGGCCCACTTTGCTCTACGTCGAAATTTAAGTCCATTTTCGACGATTTTTCATTTTCACTTTGCCATATCTGGCCGAGAAAAACCGCTTTCATCATTTCATCTGGAAGAAAAAAAAAAGGCAATTTAGTGGATTCCAGAAATCTCAATAAGAGACTCAAAACTAACTGAATGGCAGAAAATTCCGAATGTACTGTATGTAATTTTACACGCCGAATCCGAATTTGCGGTCCATTTTACTCTACGTCCCATTTTTGGTCCATTTCGGACCATTTTTCATTTTTTTTCGGCCATATCTCGCTTGGCGAGAGTCGGCGCCAAAATCTAAAGTCGGATTCGGCTTCAGCGACCTCGAAAACCCCCATATCCACGCCAACCTCGAAAAAAATTCTTTGAAAAAAACTCGAAAAAATGAGCCTGCCCATTTTTACAAAAATTGACCATTTTTGAAATTTACCAGGAGACATATGCACAGTATGTAGTTTTTCACGCCGAATCCGAATCTGCGGCCCACTTTGCTCTACGTCGAAATTTAAGTCCATTTTCGACGATTTTTCATTTTCACTTTGCCATATCTGGCCGAGAAAAACCGCTTTCATCATTTCATCTGGAAGAAAAAAAAAAGGCAATTTAGTGGATTTCAGAAATCTCAATAAGAGACTCAAAACTAACTGAATGGCAGAAAATTTCGAATGTACTGTATGTAATTTTTCACGCCGAATCCGAATTTGCGGTCCATTTTACTCTACGTCCCATTTTTGGTCCATTTCGGACCATTTTTCATTTTTTTTCGGCCATATCTCGCTTGGCGAGAGTCGGCGCCAAAATCTAAAGTCGGATTCGGCTTCAGCGACCTCGAAAACCCCCATATCCACGCCAACCTCGAAAAAAATTCTTTGAAAAAAACTCGAAAAAATGAGCCTGCCCATTTTTACAAAAATTGACCATTTTTGAAATTTACCAGGAGACATATGCACAGTATGTAGTTTTTCACGCCGAATCCGAATCTGCGGCCCACTTTGCTCTACGTCGAAATTTAAGTCCATTTTCGACGATTTTTCATTTTCACTTTGCCATATCTGGCCGAGAAAAACCGCTTTCATCATTTCATCTGGAAGAAAAAAAAAAGGCAATTTAGTGGATTTCAGAAATCTCAATAAGAGACTCAAAACTAACTGAATGGCAGAAAATTTCGAATGTACTGTATGTAATTTTTCACGCCGAATCCGAATTTGCGGTCCATTTTACTCTACGTCCCATTTTTGGTCCATTTCGGACCATTTTTCATTTTTTTTCGGCCATATCTCGCTTGGCGAGAGTCGGCGCCAAAATCTAAAGTCGGATTCGGCTTCAGCGACCTCGAAAACCCCCATATCCACGCCAACCTCGAAAAAAATTCTTTGAAAAAAACTCGAAAAAATGAGCCTGCCCATTTTTACAAAAATTGACCATTTTTGAAATTTACCAGGAGACATATGCACAGTATGTAGTTTTTCACGCCGAATCCGAATCTGCAGCCCACTTTGCTCTACGTCGAAATTTAAGTCCATTTTCGACGATTTTTCATTTTCACTTTGCCATATCTGGCCGAGAAAAACCGCTTTCATCATTTCATCTGGAAGAAAAAAAAAAGGCAATTTAGTGGATTTCAGAAATCTCAATAAGAGACTCAAAACTAACTGAATGGCAGAAAATTTCGAATGTACTGTATGAAATTTTTCACGCCGAATCCGAATTTGCGGTCCATTTTACTCTACGTCCCATTTTTGGTCCATTTCGGACCATTTTTCATTTTTTTTCGGCCATATCTCGCTTGGCGAGAGTCGGCGCCAAAATCTAAAGTCGGATTCGGCTTCAGCGACCTCGAAAACCCCCATATCCACGCCAACCTCGAAAAAAATTCTTTGAAAAAAACTCGAAAAAATGAGCCTGCCCATTTTTACAAAAATTGACCATTTTTGAAATTTACCAGGAGACATATGCACAGTATGTAGTTTTTCACGCCGAATCCGAATCTGCAGCCCACTTTGCTCTACGTCGAAATTTAAGTCCATTTTCGACGATTTTTCATTTTCACTTTGCCATATCTGGCCGAGAAAAACCGCTTTCATCATTTCATCTGGAAGAAAAAAAAAGGCAATTTAGTGGATTTCAGAAATCTCAATAAGAGACTCAAAACTAACTGAATGGCAGAAAATTTCGAATGTACTGTATGTAATTTTTCACGCCAAATCCGAATTTGCGGTCCATTTTACTCTACGTCCCATTTTTGGTCCATTTCGGACCATTTTTCATTTTTTTTCGGCCATATCTCGCTTGGCGAGAGTCGGCGCCAAAATCTAAAGTCGGATTCGGCTTCAGCGACCTCGAAAACCCCCATATCCACGCCAACCTCGAAAAAAATTCTTTGAAAAAAACTCGAAAAAATGAGCCTGCCCATTTTTACAAAAATTGACCATTTTTGAAATTTACCAGGAGACATATGCACAGTATGTAGTTTTTCACGCCGAATCCGAATCTGCGGCCCACTTTGCTCTACGTCGAAATTTAAGTCCATTTTCGACGATTTTTCATTTTCACTTTGCCATATCTGGCCGAGAAAAACCGCTTTCATCATTTCATCTGGAAGAAAAAAAAAAGGCAATTTAGTGGATTTCAGAAATCTCAATAAGAGACTCAAAACTAACTGAATGGCAGAAAATTTCGAATGTACTGTATGTAATTTTTCACGCCGAATCCGAATTTGCGGTCCATTTTACTCTACGTCCCATTTTTGGTCCATTTCGGACCATTTTTCATTTTTTTTCGGCCATATCTCGCTTGGCGAGAGTCGGCGCCAAAATCTAAAGTCGGATTCGGCTTCAGCGACCTCGAAAACCCCCATATCCACGCCAACCTCGAAAAAAATTCTTTGAAAAAAACTCGAAAAAATGAGCCTGCCCATTTTTACAAAAATTGACCATTTTTGAAATTTACCAGGAGACATATGCACAGTATGTAGTTTTTCACGCCGAATCCGAATCTGCGGCCCACTTTGCTCTACGTCGAAATTTAAGTCCATTTTCGACGATTTTTCATTTTCACTTTGCCATATCTGGCCGAGAAAAACCGCTTTCATCATTTCATCTGGAAGAAAAAAAAAAGGCAATTTAGTGGATTTCAGAAATCTCAATAAGAGACTCAAAACTAACTGAATGGCAGAAAATTTCGAATGTACTGTATGTAATTTTTCACGCCGAATCCGAATTTGCGGTCCATTTTACTCTACGTCCCATTTTTGGTCCATTTCGGACCATTTTTCATTTTTTTTCGGCCATATCTCGCTTGGCGAGAGTCGGCGCCAAAATCTAAAGTCGGATTCGGCTTCAGCGACCTCGAAAACCCCCATATCCACGCCAACCTCGAAAAAAATTCTTTGAAAAAAACTCGAAAAAATGAGCCTGCCCATTTTTACAAAAATTGACCATTTTTGAAATTTACCAGGAGACATATGCACAGTATGTAGTTTTTCACGCCGAATCCGAATCTGCGGCCCACTTTGCTCTACGTCGAAATTTAAGTCCATTTTCGACGATTTTTCATTTTCACTTTGCCATATCTGGCCGAGAAAAACCGCTTTCATCATTTCATCTGGAAGAAAAAAAAAAGGCAATTTAGTGGATTTCAGAAATCTCAATAAGAGACTCAAAACTAACTGAATGGCAGAAAATTTCGAATGTACTGTATGTAATTTTTCACGCCGAATCCGAATTTGCGGTCCATTTTACTCTACGTCCCATTTTTGGTCCATTTCGGACCATTTTTCATTTTTTTTCGGCCATATCTCGCTTGGCGAGAGTCGGCGCCAAAATCTAAAGTCGGATTCGGCTTCAGCGACCTCGAAAACCCCCATATCCACGCCAACCTCGAAAAAAATTCTTTGAAAAAAACTCGAAAAAATGAGCCTGCCCATTTTTACAAAAATTGACCATTTTTGAAATTTACCAGGAGACATATGCACAGTATGTAGTTTTTCACGCCGAATCCGAATCTGCAGCCCACTTTGCTCTACGTCGAAATTTAAGTCCATTTTCGACGATTTTTCATTTTCACTTTGCCATATCTGGCCGAGAAAAACCGCTTTCATCATTTCATCTGGAAGAAAAAAAAAAGGCAATTTAGTGGATTTCAGAAATCTCAATAAGAGACTCAAAACTAACTGAATGGCAGAAAATTTCGAATGTACTGTATGTAATTTTTCACGCCGAATCCGAATTTGCGGTCCATTTTACTCTACGTCCCATTTTTGGTCCATTTCGGACCATTTTTCATTTTTTTTCGGCCATATCTCGCTTGGCGAGAGTCGGCGCCAAAATCTAAAGTCGGATTCGGCTTCAGCGACCTCGAAAACCCCCATATCCACGCCAACCTCGAAAAAAATTCTTTGAAAAAAACTCGAAAAAATGAGCCTGCCCATTTTTACAAAAATTGACCATTTTTGAAATTTACCAGGAGACATATGCACAGTATGTAGTTTTTCACGCCGAATCCGAATCTGCGGCCCACTTTGCTCTACGTCGAAATTTAAGTCCATTTTCGACGATTTTTCATTTTCACTTTGCCATATCTGGCCGAGAAAAACCGCTTTCATCATTTCATCTGGAAGAAAAAAAAAAGGCAATTTAGTGGATTTCAGAAATCTCAATAAGAGACTCAAAACTAACTGAATGGCAGAAAATTTCGAATGTACTGTATGTAATTTTTCACGCCGAATCCGAATTTGCGGTCCATTTTACTCTACGTCCCATTTTTGGTCCATTTCGGACCATTTTTCATTTTTTTTCGGCCATATCTCGCTTGGCGAGAGTCGGCGCCAAAATCTAAAGTCGGATTCGGCTTCAGCGACCTCGAAAACCCCCATATCCACGCCAACCTCGAAAAAAATTCTTTGAAAAAAACTCGAAAAAATGAGCCTGCCCATTTTTACAAAAATTGACCATTTTTGAAATTTACCAGGAGACATATGCACAGTATGTAGTTTTTCACGCCGAATCCGAATCTGCGGCCCACTTTGCTCTACGTCGAAATTTAAGTCCATTTTCGACGATTTTTCATTTTCACTTTGCCATATCTGGCCGAGAAAAACCGCTTTCATCATTTCATCTGGAAGAAAAAAAAAAGGCAATTTAGTGGATTCCAGAAATCTCAATAAGAGACTCAAAACTAACTGAATGGCAGAAAATTCCGAATGTACTGTATGTAATTTTACACGCCGAATCCGAATTTGCGGTCCATTTTACTCTACGTCCCATTTTTGGTCCATTTCGGACCATTTTTCATTTTTTTTCGGCCATATCTCGCTTGGCGAGAGTCGGCGCCAAAATCTAAAGTCGGATTCGGCTTCAGCGACCTCGAAAACCCCCATATCCACGCCAACCTCGAAAAAAATTCTTTGAAAAAAACTCGAAAAAATGAGCCTGCCCATTTTTACAAAAATTGACCATTTTTGAAATTTACCAGGAGACATATGCACAGTATGTAGTTTTTCACGCCGAATCCGAATCTGCGGCCCACTTTGCTCTACGTCGAAATTTAAGTCCATTTTCGACGATTTTTCATTTTCACTTTGCCATATCTGGCCGAGAAAAACCGCTTTCATCATTTCATCTGGAAGAAAAAAAAAAGGCAATTTAGTGGATTTCAGAAATCTCAATAAGAGACTCAAAACTAACTGAATGGCAGAAAATTTCGAATGTACTGTATGTAATTTTTCACGCCGAATCCGAATTTGCGGTCCATTTTACTCTACGTCCCATTTTTGGTCCATTTCGGACCATTTTTCATTTTTTTTCGGCCATATCTCGCTTGGCGAGAGTCGGCGCCAAAATCTAAAGTCGGATTCGGCTTCAGCGACCTCGAAAACCCCCATATCCACGCCAACCTCGAAAAAAATTCTTTGAAAAAAACTCGAAAAAATGAGCCTGCCCATTTTTACAAAAATTGACCATTTTTGAAATTTACCAGGAGACATATGCACAGTATGTAGTTTTTCACGCCGAATCCGAATCTGCGGCCCACTTTGCTCTACGTCGAAATTTAAGTCCATTTTCGACGATTTTTCATTTTCACTTTGCCATATCTGGCCGAGAAAAACCGCTTTCATCATTTCATCTGGAAGAAAAAAAAAAGGCAATTTAGTGGATTTCAGAAATCTCAATAAGAGACTCAAAACTAACTGAATGGCAGAAAATTTCGAATGTACTGTATGTAATTTTTCACGCCGAATCCGAATTTGCGGTCCATTTTACTCTACGTCCCATTTTTGGTCCATTTCGGACCATTTTTCATTTTTTTTCGGCCATATCTCGCTTGGCGAGAGTCGGCGCCAAAATCTAAAGTCGGATTCGGCTTCAGCGACCTCGAAAACCCCCATATCCACGCCAACCTCGAAAAAAATTCTTTGAAAAAAACTCGAAAAAATGAGCCTGCCCATTTTTACAAAAATTGACCATTTTTGAAATTTACCAGGAGACATATGCACAGTATGTAGTTTTTCACGCCGAATCCGAATCTGCAGCCCACTTTGCTCTACGTCGAAATTTAAGTCCATTTTCGACGATTTTTCATTTTCACTTTGCCATATCTGGCCGAGAAAAACCGCTTTCATCATTTCATCTGGAAGAAAAAAAAAAGGCAATTTAGTGGATTTCAGAAATCTCAATAAGAGACTCAAAACTAACTGAATGGCAGAAAATTTCGAATGTACTGTATGAAATTTTTCACGCCGAATCCGAATTTGCGGTCCATTTTACTCTACGTCCCATTTTTGGTCCATTTCGGACCATTTTTCATTTTTTTTCGGCCATATCTCGCTTGGCGAGAGTCGGCGCCAAAATCTAAAGTCGGATTCGGCTTCAGCGACCTCGAAAACCCCCATATCCACGCCAACCTCGAAAAAAATTCTTTGAAAAAAACTCGAAAAAATGAGCCTGCCCATTTTTACAAAAATTGACCATTTTTGAAATTTACCAGGAGACATATGCACAGTATGTAGTTTTTCACGCCGAATCCGAATCTGCAGCCCACTTTGCTCTACGTCGAAATTTAAGTCCATTTTCGACGATTTTTCATTTTCACTTTGCCATATCTGGCCGAGAAAAACCGCTTTCATCATTTCATCTGGAAGAAAAAAAAAAGGCAATTTAGTGGATTTCAGAAATCTCAATAAGAGACTCAAAACTAACTGAATGGCAGAAAATTTCGAATGTACTGTATGTAATTTTTCACGCCGAATCCGAATTTGCGGTCCATTTTACTCTACGTCCCATTTTTGGTCCATTTCGGACCATTTTTCATTTTTTTTCGGCCATATCTCGCTTGGCGAGAGTCGGCGCCAAAATCTAAAGTCGGATTCGGCTTCAGCGACCTCGAAAACCCCCATATCCACGCCAACCTCGAAAAAAATTCTTTGAAAAAAACTCGAAAAAATGAGCCTGCCCATTTTTACAAAAATTGACCATTTTTGAAATTTACCAGGAGACATATGCACAGTATGTAGTTTTTCACGCCGAATCCGAATCTGCGGCCCACTTTGCTCTACGTCGAAATTTAAGTCCATTTTCGACGATTTTTCATTTTCACTTTGCCATATCTGGCCGAGAAAAACCGCTTTCATCATTTCATCTGGAAGAAAAAAAAAAGGCAATTTAGTGGATTTCAGAAATCTCAATAAGAGACTCAAAACTAACTGAATGGCAGAAAATTTCGAATGTACTGTATGTAATTTTTCACGCCGAATCCGAATTTGCGGTCCATTTTACTCTACGTCCCATTTTTGGTCCATTTCGGACCATTTTTCATTTTTTTTCGGCCATATCTCGCTTGGCGAGAGTCGGCGCCAAAATCTAAAGTCGGATTCGGCTTCAGCGACCTCGAAAACCCCCATATCCACGCCAACCTCGAAAAAAATTCTTTGAAAAAAACTCGAAAAAATGAGCCTGCCCATTTTTACAAAAATTGACCATTTTTGAAATTTACCAGGAGACATATGCACAGTATGTAGTTTTTCACGCCGAATCCGAATCTGCAGCCCACTTTGCTCTACGTCGAAATTTAAGTCCATTTTCGACGATTTTTCATTTTCACTTTGCCATATCTGGCCGAGAAAAACCGCTTTCATCATTTCATCTGGAAGAAAAAAAAAAGGCAATTTAGTGGATTTCAGAAATCTCAATAAGAGACTCAAAACTAACTGAATGGCAGAAAATTTCGAATGTACTGTATGAAATTTTTCACGCCGAATCCGAATTTGCGGTCCATTTTACTCTACGTCCCATTTTTGGTCCATTTCGGACCATTTTTCATTTTTTTTCGGCCATATCTCGCTTGGCGAGAGTCGGCGCCAAAATCTAAAGTCGGATTCGGCTTCAGCGACCTCGAAAACCCCCATATCCACGCCAACCTCGAAAAAAATTCTTTGAAAAAAACTCGAAAAAATGAGCCTGCCCATTTTTACAAAAATTGACCATTTTTGAAATTTACCAGGAGACATATGCACAGTATGTAGTTTTTCACGCCGAATCCGAATCTGCAGCCCACTTTGCTCTACGTCGAAATTTAAGTCCATTTTCGACGATTTTTCATTTTCACTTTGCCATATCTGGCCGAGAAAAACCGCTTTCATCATTTCATCTGGAAGAAAAAAAAAAGGCAATTTAGTGGATTTCAGAAATCTCAATAAGAGACTCAAAACTAACTGAATGGCAGAAAATTTCGAATGTACTGTATGTAATTTTTCACGCCGAATCCGAATTTGCGGTCCATTTTACTCTACGTCCCATTTTTGGTCCATTTCGGACCATTTTTCATTTTTTTTCGGCCATATCTCGCTTGGCGAGAGTCGGCGCCAAAATCTAAAGTCGGATTCGGCTTCAGCGACCTCGAAAACCCCCATATCCACGCCAACCTCGAAAAAAATTCTTTGAAAAAAACTCGAAAAAATGAGCCTGCCCATTTTTACAAAAATTGACCATTTTTGAAATTTACCAGGAGACATATGCACAGTATGTAGTTTTTCACGCCGAATCCGAATCTGCGGCCCACTTTGCTCTACGTCGAAATTTAAGTCCATTTTCGACGATTTTTCATTTTCACTTTGCCATATCTGGCCGAGAAAAACCGCTTTCATCATTTCATCTGGAAGAAAAAAAAAAGGCAATTTAGTGGATTTCAGAAATCTCAATAAGAGACTCAAAACTAACTGAATGGCAGAAAATTTCGAATGTACTGTATGTAATTTTTCACGCCGAATCCGAATTTGCGGTCCATTTTACTCTACGTCCCATTTTTGGTCCATTTCGGACCATTTTTCATTTTTTTTCGGCCATATCTCGCTTGGCGAGAGTCGGCGCCAAAATCTAAAGTCGGATTCGGCTTCAGCGACCTCGAAAACCCCCATATCCACGCCAACCTCGAAAAAAATTCTTTGAAAAAAACTCGAAAAAATGAGCCTGCCCATTTTTACAAAAATTGACCATTTTTGAAATTTACCAGGAGACATATGCACAGTATGTAGTTTTTCACGCCGAATCCGAATCTGCAGCCCACTTTGCTCTACGTCGAAATTTAAGTCCATTTTCGACGATTTTTCATTTTCACTTTGCCATATCTGGCCGAGAAAAACCGCTTTCATCATTTCATCTGGAAGAAAAAAAAAAGGCAATTTAGTGGATTTCAGAAATCTCAATAAGAGACTCAAAACTAACTGAATGGCAGAAAATTTCGAATGTACTGTATGTAATTTTTCACGCCGAATCCGAATTTGCGGTCCATTTTACTCTACGTCCCATTTTTGGTCCATTTCGGACCATTTTTCATTTTTTTTCGGCCATATCTCGCTTGGCGAGAGTCGGCGCCAAAATCTAAAGTCGGATTCGGCTTCAGCGACCTCGAAAACCCCCATATCCACGCCAACCTCGAAAAAAATTCTTTGAAAAAAACTCGAAAAAATGAGCCTGCCCATTTTTACAAAAATTGACCATTTTTGAAATTTACCAGGAGACATATGCACAGTATGTAGTTTTTCACGCCGAATCCGAATCTGCAGCCCACTTTGCTCTACGTCGAAATTTAAGTCCATTTTCAACGATTTTTCATTTTCACTTTGCCATATCTGGCCGAGAAAAACCGCTTTCATCATTTCATCTGGAAGAAAAAAAAAAGGCAATTTAGTGGATTTCAGAAATCTCAATAAGAGACTCAAAACTAACTGAATGGCAGAAAATTTCGAATGTACTGTATGTAATTTTTCACGCCGAATCCGAATTTGCGGTCCATTTTACTCTACGTCCCATTTTTGGTCCATTTCGGACCATTTTTCATTTTTTTTCGGCCATATCTCGCTTGGCGAGAGTCGGCGCCAAAATCTAAAGTCGGATTCGGCTTCAGCGACCTCGAAAACCCCCATATCCACGCCAACCTCGAAAAAAATTCTTTGAAAAAAACTCGAAAAAATGAGCCTGCCCATTTTTACAAAAATTGACCATTTTTGAAATTTACCAGGAGACATATGCACAGTATGTAGTTTTTCACGCCGAATCCGAATCTGCGGCCCACTTTGCTCTACGTCGAAATTTAAGTCCATTTTCGACGATTTTTCATTTTCACTTTGCCATATCTGGCCGAGAAAAACCGCTTTCATCATTTCATCTGGAAGAAAAAAAAAAGGCAATTTAGTGGATTTCAGAAATCTCAATAAGAGACTCAAAACTAACTGAATGGCAGAAAATTTCGAATGTACTGTATGTAATTTTTCACGCCGAATCCGAATTTGCGGTCCATTTTACTCTACGTCCCATTTTTGGTCCATTTCGGACCATTTTTCATTTTTTTTCGGCCATATCTCGCTTGGCGAGAGTCGGCGCCAAAATCTAAAGTCGGATTCGGCTTCAGCGACCTCGAAAACCCCCATATCCACGCCAACCTCGAAAAAAATTCTTTGAAAAAAACTCGAAAAAATGAGCCTGCCCATTTTTACAAAAATTGACCATTTTTGAAATTTACCAGGAGACATATGCACAGTATGTAGTTTTTCACGCCGAATCCGAATCTGCGGCCCACTTTGCTCTACGTCGAAATTTAAGTCCATTTTCGACGATTTTTCATTTTCACTTTGCCATATCTGGCCGAGAAAAACCGCTTTCATCATTTCATCTGGAAGAAAAAAAAAAGGCAATTTAGTGGATTTCAGAAATCTCAATAAGAGACTCAAAACTAACTGAATGGCAGAAAATTTCGAATGTACTGTATGTAATTTTTCACGCCGAATCCGAATTTGCGGTCCATTTTACTCTACGTCCCATTTTTGGTCCATTTCGGACCATTTTTCATTTTTTTTCGGCCATATCTCGCTTGGCGAGAGTCGGCGCCAAAATCTAAAGTCGGATTCGGCTTCAGCGACCTCGAAAACCCCCATATCCACGCCAACCTCGAAAAAAATTCTTTGAAAAAAACTCGAAAAAATGAGCCTGCCCATTTTTACAAAAATTGACCATTTTTGAAATTTACCAGGAGACATATGCACAGTATGTAGTTTTTCACGCCGAATCCGAATCTGCAGCCCACTTTGCTCTACGTCGAAATTTAAGTCCATTTTCGACGATTTTTCATTTTCACTTTGCCATATCTGGCCGAGAAAAACCGCTTTCATCATTTCATCTGGAAGAAAAAAAAAAGGCAATTTAGTGGATTTCAGAAATCTCAATAAGAGACTCAAAACTAACTGAATGGCAGAAAATTTCGAATGTACTGTATGTAATTTTTCACGCCGAATCCGAATTTGCGGTCCATTTTACTCTACGTCCCATTTTTGGTCCATTTCGGACCATTTTTCATTTTTTTTCGGCCATATCTCGCTTAGCGAGAGTCGGCGCCAAAATCTAAAGTCGGATTCGGCTTCAGCGACCTCGAAAACCCCCATATCCACGCCAACCTCGAAAAAAATTCTTTGAAAAAAACTCGAAAAAATGAGCCTGCCCATTTTTACAAAAATTGACCATTTTTGAAATTTACCAGGAGACATATGCACAGTATGTAGTTTTTCACGCCGAATCCGAATCTGCGGCCCACTTTGCTCTACGTCGAAATTTAAGTCCATTTTCGACGATTTTTCATTTTCACTTTGCCATATCTGGCCGAGAAAAACCGCTTTCATCATTTCATCTGGAAGAAAAAAAAAAGGCAATTTAGTGGATTTCAGAAATCTCAATAAGAGACTCAAAACTAACTGAATGGCAGAAAATTTCGAATGTACTGTATGTAATTTTTCACGCCGAATCCGAATTTGCGGTCCATTTTACTCTACGTCCCATTTTTGGTCCATTTCGGACCATTTTTCATTTTTTTTCGGCCATATCTCGCTTAGCGAGAGTCGGCGCCAAAATCTAAAGTCGGATTCGGCTTCAGCGACCTCGAAAACCCCCATATCCACGCCAACCTCGAAAAAAATTCTTTGAAAAAAACTCGAAAAAATGAGCCTGCCCATTTTTACAAAAATTGACCATTTTTGAAATTTACCAGGAGACATATGCACAGTATGTAGTTTTTCACGCCGAATCCGAATCTGCGGCCCACTTTGCTCTACGTCGAAATTTAAGTCCATTTTCGACGATTTTTCATTTTCACTTTGCCATATCTGGCCGAGAAAAACCGCTTTCATCATTTCATCTGGAAGAAAAAAAAAAGGCAATTTAGTGGATTTCAGAAATCTCAATAAGAGACTCAAAACTAACTGAATGGCAGAAAATTTCGAATGTACTGTATGTAATTTTTCACGCCGAATCCGAATTTGCGGTCCATTTTACTCTACGTCCCATTTTTGGTCCATTTCGGACCATTTTTCATTTTTTTTCGGCCATATCTCGCTTGGCGAGAGTCGGCGCCAAAATCTAAAGTCGGATTCGGCTTCAGCGACCTCGAAAACCCCCATATCCACGCCAACCTCGAAAAAAATTCTTTGAAAAAAACTCGAAAAAATGAGCCTGCCCATTTTTACAAAAATTGACCATTTTTGAAATTTACCAGGAGACATATGCACAGTATGTAGTTTTTCACGCCGAATCCGAATCTGCGGCCCACTTTGCTCTACGTCGAAATTTAAGTCCATTTTCGACGATTTTTCATTTTCACTTTGCCATATCTGGCCGAGAAAAACCGCTTTCATCATTTCATCTGGAAGAAAAAAAAAAGGCAATTTAGTGGATTTCAGAAATCTCAATAAGAGACTCAAAACTAACTGAATGGCAGAAAATTTCGAATGTACTGTATGTAATTTTTCACGCCGAATCCGAATTTGCGGTCCATTTTACTCTACGTCCCATTTTTGGTCCATTTCGGACCATTTTTCATTTTTTTTCGGCCATATCTCGCTTGGCGAGAGTCGGCGCCAAAATCTAAAGTCGGATTCGGCTTCAGCGACCTCGAAAACCCCCATATCCACGCCAACCTCGAAAAAAATTCTTTGAAAAAAACTCGAAAAAATGAGCCTGCTCATTTTTACAAAAATTGACCATTTTTGAAATTTACCAGGAGACATATGCACAGTATGTAGTTTTTCACGCCGAATCCGAATCTGCGGCCCACTTTGCTCTACGTCGAAATTTAAGTCCATTTTCGACGATTTTTCATTTTCACTTTGCCATATCTGGCCGAGAAAAACCGCTTTCATCATTTCATCTGGAAGAAAAAAAAAAGGCAATTTAGTGGATTTCAGAAATCTCAATAAGAGACTCAAAACTAACTGAATGGCAGAAAATTTCGAATGTACTGTATGTAATTTTTCACGCCGAATCCGAATTTGCGGTCCATTTTACTCTACGTCCCATTTTTGGTCCATTTCGGACCATTTTTCATTTTTTTTCGGCCATATCTCGCTTGGCGAGAGTCGGCGCCAAAATCTAAAGTCGGATTCGGCTTCAGCGACCTCGAAAACCCCCATATCCACGCCAACCTCGAAAAAAATTCTTTGAAAAAAACTCGAAAAAATGAGCCTGCCCATTTTTACAAAAATTGACCATTTTTGAAATTTACCAGGAGACATATGCACAGTATGTAGTTTTTCACGCCGAATCCGAATCTGCAGCCCACTTTGCTCTACGTCGAAATTTAAGTCCATTTTCGACGATTTTTCATTTTCACTTTGCCATATCTGGCCGAGAAAAACCGCTTTCATCATTTCATCTGGAAGAAAAAAAAAAGGCAATTTAGTGGATTTCAGAAATCTCAATAAGAGACTCAAAACTAACTGAATGGCAGAAAATTTCGAATGTACTGTATGTAATTTTTCACGCCGAATCCGAATTTGCGGTCCATTTTACTCTACGTCCCATTTTTGGTCCATTTCGGACCATTTTTCATTTTTTTTCGGCCATATCTCGCTTGGCGAGAGTCGGCGCCAAAATCTAAAGTCGGATTCGGCTTCAGCGACCTCGAAAACCCCCATATCCACGCCAACCTCGAAAAAATTCTTTGAAAAAAATTCGAAAAAATGAGCCTGCCCATTTTTACAAAAATTGACCATTTTTGAAATTTACCAGGAGACATATGCACAGTATGTAGTTTTTCACGCCGAATCCGAATCTGCAACCCACTTTGCTCTACGTCGAAATTTAAGTCCATTTTCGACGATTTTTCATTTTCACTTTGCCATATCTGGCCGAGAAAAACCGCTTTCATCATTTCATCTGGAAGAAAAAAAAAAGGCAATTTAGTGGATTTCAGAAATCTCAATAAGAGACTCAAAACTAACTGAATGGCAGAAAATTTCGAATGTACTGTATGTAATTTTTCACGCCGAATCCGAATTTGCGGTCCATTTCACTCTACGTCCCATTTTTGGTCCATTTCGGACCATTTTTCATTTTTTTTCGGCCATATCTCGCTTGGCGAGAGTCGGCGCCAAAATCTAAAGTCGGATTCGGCTTCAGCGACCTCGAAAACCCCCATATCCACGCCAACCTCGAAAAAAATTCTTTGAAAAAAACTCGAAAAAATGAGGCTGCCCATTTTTACAAAAATTGACCATTTTTGAAATTTACCAGGGGACATATGCACAGTATGTAGTTTTTCACGCCGAATCCGAATCTGCAGCCCACTTTGCTCTACGTCGAAATTTAAGTCCATTTTCGACGATTTTTCATTTTCACTTTGCCATATCTGGCCGAGAAAAACCGCTTTCATCATTTCATCTGGAAGAAAAAAAAAAGGCAATTTAGTGGATTCCAGAAATCTCAATAAGAGACTCAAAACTAACTGAATGGCAGAAAATTTCGAATGTACTGTATGTAATTTTTCACGCCGAATCCGAATTTGCGGTCCATTTTACTCTACGTCCCATTTTTGGTCCATTTCGGACCATTTTTCATTTTTTTTCGGCCATATCTCGCTTGGCGAGAGTCGGCGCCAAAATCTAAAGTCGGATTCGGCTTCAGCGACCTCGAAAACCCCCATATCCACGCCAACCTCGAAAAAAATTCTTTGAAAAAAACTCGAAAAAATGAGCCTGCCCATTTTTACAAAAATTGACCATTTTTGAAATTTACCAGGAGACATATGCACAGTATGTAGTTTTTCACGCCGAATCCGAATCTGCGGCCCACTTTGCTCTACGTCGAAATTTAAGTCCATTTTCGACGATTTTTCATTTTCACTTTGCCATATCTGGCCGAGAAAAACCGCTTTCATCATTTCATCTGGAAGAAAAAAAAAAGGCAATTTAGTGGATTTCAGAAATCTCAATAAGAGACTCAAAACTAACTGAATGGCAGAAAATTTCGAATGTACTGTATGTAATTTTTCACGCCGAATCCGAATTTGCGGTCCATTTTACTCTACGTCCCATTTTTGGTCCATTTCGGACCATTTTTCATTTTTTTTCGGCCATATCTCGCTTGGCGAGAGTCGGCGCCAAAATCTAAAGTCGGATTCGGCTTCAGCGACCTCGAAAACCCCCATATCCACGCCAACCTCGAAAAAAATTCTTTGAAAAAAACTCGAAAAAATGAGCCTGCCCATTTTTACAAAAATTGACCATTTTTGAAATTTACCAGGAGACATATGCACAGTATGTAGTTTTTCACGCCGAATCCGAATCTGCGGCCCACTTTGCTCTACGTCGAAATTTAAGTCCATTTTCGACGATTTTTCATTTTCACTTTGCCATATCTGGCCGAGAAAAACCGCTTTCATCATTTCATCTGGAAGAAAAAAAAAAGGCAATTTAGTGGATTTCAGAAATCTCAATAAGAGACTCAAAACTAACTGAATGGCAGAAAATTTCGAATGTACTGTATGTAATTTTTCACGCCGAATCCGAATTTGCGGTCCATTTTACTCTACGTCCCATTTTTGGTCCATTTCGGACCATTTTTCATTTTTTTTCGGCCATATCTCGCTTGGCGAGAGTCGGCGCCAAAATCTAAAGTCGGATTCGGCTTCAGCGACCTCGAAAACCCCCATATCCACGCCAACCTCGAAAAAAATTCTTTGAAAAAAACTCGAAAAAATGAGCCTGCCCATTTTTACAAAAATTGACCATTTTTGAAATTTACCAGGAGACATATGCACAGTATGTAGTTTTTCACGCCGAATCCGAATCTGCAGCCCACTTTGCTCTACGTCGAAATTTAAGTCCATTTTCGACGATTTTTCATTTTCACTTTGCCATATCTGGCCGAGAAAAACCGCTTTCATCATTTCATCTGGAAGAAAAAAAAAAGGCAATTTAGTGGATTTCAGAAATCTCAATAAGAGACTCAAAACTAACTGAATGGCAGAAAATTTCGAATGTACTGTATGTAATTTTTCACGCCGAATCCGAATTTGCGGTCCATTTTACTCTACGTCCCATTTTTGGTCCATTTCGGACCATTTTTCATTTTTTTTCGGCCATATCTCGCTTGGCGAGAGTCGGCGCCAAAATCTAAAGTCGGATTCGGCTTCAGCGACCTCGAAAACCCCCATATCCACGCCAACCTCGAAAAAAATTCTTTGAAAAAAACTCGAAAAAATGAGCCTGCCCATTTTTACAAAAATTGACCATTTTTGAAATTTACCAGGAGACATATGCACAGTATGTAGTTTTTCACGCCGAATCCGAATCTGCAGCCCACTTTGCTCTACGTCGAAATTTAAGTCCATTTTCGACGATTTTTCATTTTCACTTTGCCATATCTGGCCGAGAAAAACCGCTTTCATCATTTCATCTGGAAGAAAAAAAAAAGGCAATTTAGTGGATTTCAGAAATCTCAATAAGAGACTCAAAACTAACTGAATGGCAGAAAATTTCGAATGTACTGTATGTAATTTTTCACGCCGAATCCGAATTTGCGGTCCATTTTACTCTACGTCCCATTTTTGGTCCATTTCGGACCATTTTTCATTTTTTTTCGGCCATATCTCGCTTGGCGAGAGTCGGCGCCAAAATCTAAAGTCGGATTCGGCTTCAGCGACCTCGAAAACCCCCATATCCACGCCAACCTCGAAAAAAATTCTTTGAAAAAAACTCGAAAAAATGAGCCTGCCCATTTTTACAAAAATTGACCATTTTTGAAATTTACCAGGAGACATATGCACAGTATGTAGTTTTTCACGCCGAATCCGAATCTGCGGCCCACTTTGCTCTACGTCGAAATTTAAGTCCATTTTCGACGATTTTTCATTTTCACTTTGCCATATCTGGCCGAGAAAAACCGCTTTCATCATTTCATCTGGAAGAAAAAAAAAGGCAATTTAGTGGATTTCAGAAATCTCAATAAGAGACTCAAAACTAACTGAATGGCAGAAAATTTCGAATGTACTGTATGTAATTTTTCACGCCGAATCCGAATTTGCGGTCCATTTTACTCTACGTCCCATTTTTGGTCCATTTCGGACCATTTTTCATTTTTTTTCGGCCATATCTCGCTTGGCGAGAGTCGGCGCCAAAATCTAAAGTCGGATTCGGCTTCAGCGACCTCGAAAACCCCCATATCCACGCCAACCTCGAAAAAAATTCTTTGAAAAAAACTCGAAAAAATGAGCCTGCCCATTTTTACAAAAATTGACCATTTTTGAAATTTACCAGGAGACATATGCACAGTATGTAGTTTTTCACGCCGAATCCGAATCTGCAGCCCACTTTGCTCTACGTCGAAATTTAAGTCCATTTTCGACGATTTTTCATTTTCACTTTGCCATATCTGGCCGAGAAAAACCGCTTTCATCATTTCATCTGGAAGAAAAAAAAAAGGCAATTTAGTGGATTTCAGAAATCTCAATAAGAGACTCAAAACTAACTGAATGGCAGAAAATTTCGAATGTACTGTATGTAATTTTTCACGCCGAATCCGAATTTGCGGTCCATTTTACTCTACGTCCCATTTTTGGTCCATTTCGGACCATTTTTCATTTTTTTTCGGCCATATCTCGCTTGGCGAGAGTCGGCGCCAAAATCTAAAGTCGGATTCGGCTTCAGCGACCTCGAAAACCCCCATATCCACGCCAACCTCGAAAAAAATTCTTTGAAAAAAACTCGAAAAAATGAGCCTGCCCATTTTTACAAAAATTGACCATTTTTGAAATTTACCAGGAGACATATGCACAGTATGTAGTTTTTCACGCCGAATCCGAATCTGCGGCCCACTTTGCTCTACGTCGAAATTTAAGTCCATTTTCGACGATTTTTCATTTTCACTTTGCCATATCTGGCCGAGAAAAACCGCTTTCATCATTTCATCTGGAAGAAAAAAAAAAGGCAATTTAGTGGATTTCAGAAATCTCAATAAGAGACTCAAAACTAACTGAATGGCAGAAAATTTCGAATGTACTGTATGTAATTTTTCACGCCGAATCCGAATTTGCGGTCCATTTTACTCTACGTCCCATTTTTGGTCCATTTCGGACCATTTTTCATTTTTTTTCGGCCATATCTCGCTTGGCGAGAGTCGGCGCCAAAATCTAAAGTCGGATTCGGCTTCAGCGACCTCGAAAACCCCCATATCCACGCCAACCTCGAAAAAAATTCTTTGAAAAAAACTCGAAAAAATGAGCCTGCCCATTTTTACAAAAATTGACCATTTTTGAAATTTACCAGGAGACATATGCACAGTATGTAGTTTTTCACGCCGAATCCGAATCTGCAGCCCACTTTGCTCTACGTCGAAATTTAAGTCCATTTTCGACGATTTTTCATTTTCACTTTGCCATATCTGGCCGAGAAAAACCGCTTTCATCATTTCATCTGGAAGAAAAAAAAAAGGCAATTTAGTGGATTTCAGAAATCTCAATAAGAGACTCAAAACTAACTGAATGGCAGAAAATTTCGAATGTACTGTATGTAATTTTTCACGCCGAATCCGAATTTGCGGTCCATTTTACTCTACGTCCCATTTTTGGTCCATTTCGGACCATTTTTCATTTTTTTTCGGCCATATCTCGCTTGGCGAGAGTCGGCGCCAAAATCTAAAGTCGGATTCGGCTTCAGCGACCTCGAAAACCCCCATATCCACGCCAACCTCGAAAAAAATTCTTTGAAAAAAACTCGAAAAAATGAGCCTGCCCATTTTTACAAAAATTGACCATTTTTGAAATTTACCAGGAGACATATGCACAGTATGTAGTTTTTCACGCCGAATCCGAATCTGCAGCCCACTTTGCTCTACGTCGAAATTTAAGTCCATTTTCAACGATTTTTCATTTTCACTTTGCCATATCTGGCCGAGAAAAACCGCTTTCATCATTTCATCTGGAAGAAAAAAAAAAGGCAATTTAGTGGATTTCAGAAATCTCAATAAGAGACTCAAAACTAACTGAATGGCAGAAAATTTCGAATGTACTGTATGTAATTTTTCACGCCGAATCCGAATTTGCGGTCCATTTTACTCTACGTCCCATTTTTGGTCCATTTCGGACCATTTTTCATTTTTTTTCGGCCATATCTCGCTTGGCGAGAGTCGGCGCCAAAATCTAAAGTCGGATTCGGCTTCAGCGACCTCGAAAACCCCCATATCCACGCCAACCTCGAAAAAAATTCTTTGAAAAAAACTCGAAAAAATGAGCCTGCCCATTTTTACAAAAATTGACCATTTTTGAAATTTACCAGGAGACATATGCACAGTATGTAGTTTTTCACGCCGAATCCGAATCTGCAGCCCACTTTGCTCTACGTCGAAATTTAAGTCCATTTTCGACGATTTTTCATTTTCACTTTGCCATATCTGGCCGAGAAAAACCGCTTTCATCATTTCATCTGGAAGAAAAAAAAAAGGCAATTTAGTGGATTTCAGAAATCTCAATAAGAGACTCAAAACTAACTGAATGGCAGAAAATTTCGAATGTACTGTATGTAATTTTTCACGCCGAATCCGAATTTGCGGTCCATTTTACTCTACGTCCCATTTTTGGTCCATTTCGGACCATTTTTCATTTTTTTTCGGCCATATCTCGCTTAGCGAGAGTCGGCGCCAAAATCTAAAGTCGGATTCGGCTTCAGCGACCTCGAAAACCCCCATATCCACGCCAACCTCGAAAAAAATTCTTTGAAAAAAACTCGAAAAAATGAGCCTGCCCATTTTTACAAAAATTGACCATTTTTGAAATTTACCAGGAGACATATGCACAGTATGTAGTTTTTCACGCCGAATCCGAATCTGCGGCCCACTTTGCTCTACGTCGAAATTTAAGTCCATTTTCGACGATTTTTCATTTTCACTTTGCCATATCTGGCCGAGAAAAACCGCTTTCATCATTTCATCTGGAAGAAAAAAAAAAGGCAATTTAGTGGATTTCAGAAATCTCAATAAGAGACTCAAAACTAACTGAATGGCAGAAAATTTCGAATGTACTGTATGTAATTTTTCACGCCGAATCCGAATTTGCGGTCCATTTTACTCTACGTCCCATTTTTGGTCCATTTCGGACCATTTTTCATTTTTTTTCGGCCATATCTCGCTTGGCGAGAGTCGGCGCCAAAATCTAAAGTCGGATTCGGCTTCAGCGACCTCGAAAACCCCCATATCCACGCCAACCTCGAAAAAAATTCTTTGAAAAAAACTCGAAAAAATGAGCCTGCCCATTTTTACAAAAATTGACCATTTTTGAAATTTACCAGGAGACATATGCACAGTATGTAGTTTTTCACGCCGAATCCGAATCTGCAGCCCACTTTGCTCTACGTCGAAATTTAGGTCCATTTTCGACGATTTTTCATTTTCACTTTGCCATATCTGGCCGAGAAAAACCGCTTTCATCATTTCATCTGGAAGAAAAAAAAAAGGCAATTTAGTGGATTTCAGAAATCTCAATAAGAGACTCAAAACTAACTGAATGGCAGAAAATTTCGAATGTACTGTATGTAATTTTTCACGCCGAATCCGAATTTGCGGTCCATTTTACTCTACGTCCCATTTTTGGTCCATTTCGGACCATTTTTCATTTTTTTTCGGCCATATCTCGCTTAGCGAGAGTCGGCGCCAAAATCTAAAGTCGGATTCGGCTTCAGCGACCTCGAAAACCCCCATATCCACGCCAACCTCGAAAAAAATTCTTTGAAAAAAACTCGAAAAAATGAGCCTGCCCATTTTTACAAAAATTGACCATTTTTGAAATTTACCAGGAGACATATGCACAGTATGTAGTTTTTCACGCCGAATCCGAATCTGCGGCCCACTTTGCTCTACGTCGAAATTTAAGTCCATTTTCGACGATTTTTCATTTTCACTTTGCCATATCTGGCCGAGAAAAACCGCTTTCATCATTTCATCTGGAAGAAAAAAAAAAGGCAATTTAGTGGATTTCAGAAATCTCAATAAGAGACTCAAAACTAACTGAATGGCAGAAAATTTCGAATGTACTGTATGTAATTTTTCACGCCGAATCCGAATTTGCGGTCCATTTTACTCTACGTCCCATTTTTGGTCCATTTCGGACCATTTTTCATTTTTTTTCGGCCATATCTCGCTTGGCGAGAGTCGGCGCCAAAATCTAAAGTCGGATTCGGCTTCAGCGACCTCGAAAACCCCCATATCCACGCCAACCTCGAAAAAAATTCTTTGAAAAAAACTCGAAAAAATGAGCCTGCCCATTTTTACAAAAATTGACCATTTTTGAAATTTACCAGGAGACATATGCACAGTATGTAGTTTTTCACGCCGAATCCGAATCTGCGGCCCACTTTGCTCTACGTCGAAATTTAAGTCCATTTTCGACGATTTTTCATTTTCACTTTGCCATATCTGGCCGAGAAAAACCGCTTTCATCATTTCATCTGGAAGAAAAAAAAAAGGCAATTTAGTGGATTTCAGAAATCTCAATAAGAGACTCAAAACTAACTGAATGGCAGAAAATTTCGAATGTACTGTATGTAATTTTTCACGCCGAATCCGAATTTGCGGTCCATTTTACTCTACGTCCCATTTTTGGTCCATTTCGGACCATTTTTCATTTTTTTTCGGCCATATCTCGCTTGGCGAGAGTCGGCGCCAAAATCTAAAGTCGGATTCGGCTTCAGCGACCTCGAAAACCCCCATATCCACGCCAACCTCGAAAAAAATTCTTTGAAAAAAACTCGAAAAAATGAGCCTGCCCATTTTTACAAAAATTGACCATTTTTGAAATTTACCAGGAGACATATGCACAGTATGTAGTTTTTCACGCCGAATCCGAATCTGCAGCCCACTTTGCTCTACGTCGAAATTTAAGTCCATTTTCGACGATTTTTCATTTTCACTTTGCCATATCTGGCCGAGAAAAACCGCTTTCATCATTTCATCTGGAAGAAAAAAAAAAGGCAATTTAGTGGATTTCAGAAATCTCAATAAGAGACTCAAAACTAACTGAATGGCAGAAAATTTCGAATGTACTGTATGTAATTTTTCACGCCGAATCCGAATTTGCGGTCCATTTTACTCTACGTCCCATTTTTGGTCCATTTCGGACCATTTTTCATTTTTTTTCGGCCATATCTCGCTTGGCGAGAGTCGGCGCCAAAATCTAAAGTCGGATTCGGCTTCAGCGACCTCGAAAACCCCCATATCCACGCCAACCTCGAAAAAAATTCTTTGAAAAAAACTCGAAAAAATGAGCCTGCCCATTTTTACAAAAATTGACCATTTTTGAAATTTACCAGGAGACATATGCACAGTATGTAGTTTTTCACGCCGAATCCGAATCTGCAGCCCACTTTGCTCTACGTCGAAATTTAAGTCCATTTTCGACGATTTTTCATTTTCACTTTGCCATATCTGGCCGAGAAAAACCGCTTTCATCATTTCATCTGGAAGAAAAAAAAAAGGCAATTTAGTGGATTTCAGAAATCTCAATAAGAGACTCAAAACTAACTGAATGGCAGAAAATTTCGAATGTACTGTATGTAATTTTTCACGCCGAATCCGAATTTGCGGTCCATTTTACTCTACGTCCCATTTTTGGTCCATTTCGGACCATTTTTCATTTTTTTTCGGCCATATCTCGCTTGGCGAGAGTCGGCGCCAAAATCTAAAGTCGGATTCGGCTTCAGCGACCTCGAAAACCCCCATATCCACGCCAACCTCGAAAAAAATTCTTTGAAAAAAACTCGAAAAAATGAGCCTGCCCATTTTTACAAAAATTGACCATTTTTGAAATTTACCAGGAGACATATGCACAGTATGTAGTTTTTCACGCCGAATCCGAATCTGCGGCCCACTTTGCTCTACGTCGAAATTTAAGTCCATTTTCGACGATTTTTCATTTTCACTTTGCCATATCTGGCCGAGAAAAACCGCTTTCATCATTTCATCTGGAAGAAAAAAAAAGGCAATTTAGTGGATTTCAGAAATCTCAATAAGAGACTCAAAACTAACTGAATGGCAGAAAATTCCGAATGTACTGTATGTAATTTTACACGCCGAATCCGAATTTGCGGTCCATTTTACTCTACGTCCCATTTTTGGTCCATTTCGGACCATTTTTCATTTTTTTTCGGCCATATCTCGCTTGGCGAGAGTCGGCGCCAAAATCTAAAGTCGGATTCGGCTTCAGCGACCTCGAAAACCCCCATATCCACGCCAACCTCGAAAAAAATTCTTTGAAAAAAACTCGAAAAAATGAGCCTGCCCATTTTTACAAAAATTGACCATTTTTGAAATTTACCAGGAGACATATGCACAGTATGTAGTTTTTCACGCCGAATCCGAATCTGCGGCCCACTTTGCTCTACGTTGAAATTTAAGTCCATTTTCGACGATTTTTCATTTTCACTTTGCCATATCTGGCCGAGAAAAACCGCTTTCATCATTTCATCTGGAAGAAAAAAAAAAGGCAATTTAGTGGATTTCAGAAATCTCAATAAGAGACTCAAAACTAACTGAATGGCAGAAAATTTCGAATGTACTGTATGTAATTTTTCACGCCGAATCCGAATTTGCGGTCCATTTTACTCTACGTCCCATTTTTGGTCCATTTCGGACCATTTTTCATTTTTTTTCGGCCATATCTCGCTTGGCGAGAGTCGGCGCCAAAATCTAAAGTCGGATTCGGCTTCAGCGACCTCGAAAACCCCCATATCCACGCCAACCTCGAAAAAAATTCTTTGAAAAAAACTCGAAAAAATGAGCCTGCCCATTTTTACAAAAATTGACCATTTTTGAAATTTACCAGGAGACATATGCACAGTATGTAGTTTTTCACGCCGAATCCGAATCTGCGGCCCACTTTGCTCTACGTCGAAATTTAAGTCCATTTTCGACGATTTTTCATTTTCACTTTGCCATATCTGGCCGAGAAAAACCGCTTTCATCATTTCATCTGGAAGAAAAAAAAAAGGCAATTTAGTGGATTTCAGAAATCTCAATAAGAGACTCAAAACTAACTGAATGGCAGAAAATTTCGAATGTACTGTATGTAATTTTTCACGCCGAATCCGAATTTGCGGTCCATTTTACTCTACGTCCCATTTTTGGTCCATTTCGGACCATTTTTCATTTTTTTTCGGCCATATCTCGCTTGGCGAGAGTCGGCGCCAAAATCTAAAGTCGGATTCGGCTTCAGCGACCTCGAAAACCCCCATATCCACGCCAACCTCGAAAAAAATTCTTTGAAAAAAACTCGAAAAAATGAGCCTGCCCATTTTTACAAAAATTGACCATTTTTGAAATTTACCAGGAGACATATGCACAGTATGTAGTTTTTCACGCCGAATCCGAATCTGCAGCCCACTTTGCTCTACGTCGAAATTTAAGTCCATTTTCGACGATTTTTCATTTTCACTTTGCCATATCTGGCCGAGAAAAACCGCTTTCATCATTTCATCTGGAAGAAAAAAAAAGGCAATTTAGTGGATTTCAGAAATCTCAATAAGAGACTCAAAACTAACTGAATGGCAGAAAATTTCGAATGTACTGTATGTAATTTTTCACGCCGAATCCGAATTTGCGGTCCATTTTACTCTACGTCCCATTTTTGGTCCATTTCGGACCATTTTTCATTTTTTTTCGGCCATATCTCGCTTGGCGAGAGTCGGCGCCAAAATCTAAAGTCGGATTCGGCTTCAGCGACCTCGAAAACCCCCATATCCACGCCAACCTCGAAAAAAATTCTTTGAAAAAAACTCGAAAAAATGAGCCTGCCCATTTTTACAAAAATTGACCATTTTTGAAATTTACCAGGAGACATATGCACAGTATGTAGTTTTTCACGCCGAATCCGAATCTGCGGCCCACTTTGCTCTACGTCGAAATTTAAGTCCATTTTCGACGATTTTTCATTTTCACTTTGCCATATCTGGCCGAGAAAAACCGCTTTCATCATTTCATCTGGAAGAAAAAAAAAAGGCAATTTAGTGGATTTCAGAAATCTCAATAAGAGACTCAAAACTAACTGAATGGCAGAAAATTTCGAATGTACTGTATGTAATTTTTCACGCCGAATCCGAATTTGCGGTCCATTTTACTCTACGCCCCATTTTTGGTCCATTTCGGACCATTTTTCATTTTTTTTCGGCCATATCTCGCTTGGCGAGAGTCGGCGCCAAAATCTAAAGTCGGATTCGGCTTCAGCGACCTCGAAAACCCCCATATCCACGCCAACCTCGAAAAAAATTCTTTGAAAAAAACTCGAAAAAATGAGCCTGCCCATTTTTACAAAAATTGACCATTTTTGAAATTTACCAGGAGACATATGCACAGTATGTAGTTTTTCACGCCGAATCCGAATCTGCAGCCCACTTTGCTCTACGTCGAAATTTAAGTCCATTTTCGACGATTTTTCATTTTCACTTTGCCATATCTGGCCGAGAAAAACCGCTTTCATCATTTCATCTGGAAGAAAAAAAAAAGGCAATTTAGTGGATTTCAGAAATCTCAATAAGAGACTCAAAACTAACTGAATGGCAGAAAATTTCGAATGTACTGTATGTAATTTTTCACGCCGAATCCGAATTTGCGGTCCATTTTACTCTACGTCCCATTTTTGGTCCATTTCGGACCATTTTTCATTTTTTTTCGGCCATATCTCGCTTGGCGAGAGTCGGCGCCAAAATCTAAAGTCGGATTCGGCTTCAGCGACCTCGAAAACCCCCATATCCACGCCAACCTCGAAAAAAATTCTTTGAAAAAAACTCGAAAAAATGAGCCTGCCCATTTTTACAAAAATTGACCATTTTTGAAATTTACCAGGAGACATATGCACAGTATGTAGTTTTTCACGCCGAATCCGAATCTGCAGCCCACTTTGCTCTACGTCGAAATTTAAGTCCATTTTCGACGATTTTTCATTTTCACTTTGCCATATCTGGCCGAGAAAAACCGCTTTCATCATTTCATCTGGAAGAAAAAAAAAAAGGCAATTTAGTGGATTTCAGAAATCTCAATAAGAGACTCAAAACTAACTGAATGGCAGAAAATTTCGAATGTACTGTATGTAATTTTTCACGCCGAATCCGAATTTGCGGTCCATTTTACTCTACGTCCCATTTTTGGTCCATTTCGGACCATTTTTCATTTTTTTTCGGCCATATCTCGCTTGGCGAGAGTCGGCGCCAAAATCTAAAGTCGGATTCGGCTTCAGCGACCTCGAAAACCCCCATATCCACGCCAACCTCGAAAAAAATTCTTTGAAAAAAACTCGAAAAAATGAGCCTGCCCATTTTTACAAAAATTGACCATTTTTGAAATTTACCAGGAGACATATGCACAGTATGTAGTTTTTCACGCCGAATCCGAATCTGCGGCCCACTTTGCTCTACGTCGAAATTTAAGTCCATTTTCGACGATTTTTCATTTTCACTTTGCCATATCTGGCCGAGAAAAACCGCTTTCATCATTTCATCTGGAAGAAAAAAAAAAGGCAATTTAGTGGATTTCAGAAATCTCAATAAGAGACTCAAAACTAACTGAATGGCAGAAAATTTCGAATGTACTGTATGTAATTTTTCACGCCGAATCCGAATTTGCGGTCCATTTTACTCTACGTCCCATTTTTGGTCCATTTCGGACCATTTTTCATTTTTTTTCGGCCATATCTCGCTTGGCGAGAGTCGGCGCCAAAATCTAAAGTCGGATTCGGCTTCAGCGACCTCGAAAACCCCCATATCCACGCCAACCTCGAAAAAAATTCTTTGAAAAAAACTCGAAAAAATGAGCCTGCCCATTTTTACAAAAATTGACCATTTTTGAAATTTACCAGGAGACATATGCACAGTATGTAGTTTTTCACGCCGAATCCGAATCTGCGGCCCACTTTGCTCTACGTCGAAATTTAAGTCCATTTTCGACGATTTTTCATTTTCACTTTGCCATATCTGGCCGAGAAAAACCGCTTTCATCATTTCATCTGGAAGAAAAAAAAAAGGCAATTTAGTGGATTTCAGAAATCTCAATAAGAGACTCAAAACTAACTGAATGGCAGAAAATTTCGAATGTACTGTATGTAATTTTTCACGCCGAATCCGAATTTGCGGTCCATTTTACTCTACGTCCCATTTTTGGTCCATTTCGGACCATTTTTCATTTTTTTTCGGCCATATCTCGCTTGGCGAGAGTCGGCGCCAAAATCTAAAGTCGGATTCGGCTTCAGCGACCTCGAAAACCCCCATATCCACGCCAACCTCGAAAAAAATTCTTTGAAAAAAACTCGAAAAAATGAGCCTGCCCATTTTTACAAAAATTGACCATTTTTGAAATTTACCAGGAGACATATGCACAGTATGTAGTTTTTCACGCCGAATCCGAATCTGCGGCCCACTTTGCTCTACGTCGAAATTTAAGTCCATTTTCGACGATTTTTCATTTTCACTTTGCCATATCTGGCCGAGAAAAACCGCTTTCATCATTTCATCTGGAAGAAAAAAAAAAGGCAATTTAGTGGATTTCAGAAATCTCAATAAGAGACTCAAAACTAACTGAATGGCAGAAAATTTCGAATGTACTGTATGTAATTTTTCACGCCGAATCCGAATTTGCGGTCCATTTTACTCTACGTCCCATTTTTGGTCCATTTCGGACCATTTTTCATTTTTTTTCGGCCATATCTCGCTTGGCGAGAGTCGGCGCCAAAATCTAAAGTCGGATTCGGCTTCAGCGACCTCGAAAACCCCCATATCCACGCCAACCTCGAAAAAAATTCTTTGAAAAAAACTCGAAAAAATGAGCCTGCCCATTTTTACAAAAATTGACCATTTTTGAAATTTACCAGGAGACATATGCACAGTATGTAGTTTTTCACGCCGAATCCGAATCTGCAGCCCACTTTGCTCTACGTCGAAATTTAAGTCCATTTTCGACGATTTTTCATTTTCACTTTGCCATATCTGGCCGAGAAAAACCGCTTTCATCATTTCATCTGGAAGAAAAAAAAAAGGCAATTTAGTGGATTTCAGAAATCTCAATAAGAGACTCAAAACTAACTGAATGGCAGAAAATTTCGAATGTACTGTATGTAATTTTTCACGCCGAATCCGAATTTGCGGTCCATTTTACTCTACGTCCCATTTTTGGTCCATTTCGGACCATTTTTCATTTTTTTTCGGCCATATCTCGCTTGGCGAGAGTCGGCGCCAAAATCTAAAGTCGGATTCGGCTTCAGCGACCTCGAAAACCCCCATATCCACGCCAACCTCGAAAAAAATTCTTTGAAAAAAACTCGAAAAAATGAGCCTGCCCATTTTTACAAAAATTGACCATTTTTGAAATTTACCAGGAGACATATGCACAGTATGTAGTTTTTCACGCCGAATCCGAATCTGCAGCCCACTTTGCTCTACGTCGAAATTTAAGTCCATTTTCGACGATTTTTCATTTTCACTTTGCCATATCTGGCCGAGAAAAACCGCTTTCATCATTTCATCTGGAAGAAAAAAAAAAGGCAATTTAGTGGATTTCAGAAATCTCAATAAGAGACTCAAAACTAACTGAATGGCAGAAAATTTCGAATGTACTGTATGTAATTTTTCACGCCGAATCCGAATTTGCGGTCCATTTTACTCTACGTCCCATTTTTGGTCCATTTCGGACCATTTTTCATTTTTTTTCGGCCATATCTCGCTTGGCGAGAGTCGGCGCCAAAATCTAAAGTCGGATTCGGCTTCAGCGACCTCGAAAACCCCCATATCCACGCCAACCTCGAAAAAAATTCTTTGAAAAAAACTCGAAAAAATGAGCCTGCCCATTTTTACAAAAATTGACCATTTTTGAAATTTACCAGGAGACATATGCACAGTATGTAGTTTTTCACGCCGAATCCGAATCTGCGGCCCACTTTGCTCTACGTCGAAATTTAAGTCCATTTTCGACGATTTTTCATTTTCACTTTGCCATATCTGGCCGAGAAAAACCGCTTTCATCATTTCATCTGGAAGAAAAAAAAAAGGCAATTTAGTGGATTTCAGAAATCTCAATAAGAGACTCAAAACTAACTGAATGGCAGAAAATTTCGAATGTACTGTATGTAATTTTTCACGCCGAATCCGAATTTGCGGTCCATTTTACTCTACGTCCCATTTTTGGTCCATTTCGGACCATTTTTCATTTTTTTTCGGCCATATCTCGCTTGGCGAGAGTCGGCGCCAAAATCTAAAGTCGGATTCGGCTTCAGCGACCTCGAAAACCCCCATATCCACGCCAACCTCGAAAAAAATTCTTTGAAAAAAACTCGAAAAAATGAGCCTGCCCATTTTTACAAAAATTGACCATTTTTGAAATTTACCAGGAGACATATGCACAGTATGTAGTTTTTCACGCCGAATCCGAATCTGCGGCCCACTTTGCTCTACGTCGAAATTTAAGTCCATTTTCGACGATTTTTCATTTTCACTTTGCCATATCTGGCCGAGAAAAACCGCTTTCATCATTTCATCTGGAAGAAAAAAAAAAGGCAATTTAGTGGATTTCAGAAATCTCAATAAGAGACTCAAAACTAACTGAATGGCAGAAAATTTCGAATGTACTGTATGTAATTTTTCACGCCGAATCCGAATTTGCGGTCCATTTTACTCTACGTCCCATTTTTGGTCCATTTCGGACCATTTTTCATTTTTTTTCGGCCATATCTCGCTTGGCGAGAGTCGGCGCCAAAATCTAAAGTCGGATTCGGCTTCAGCGACCTCGAAAACCCCCATATCCACGCCAACCTCGAAAAAAATTCTTTGAAAAAAACTCGAAAAAATGAGCCTGCCCATTTTTACAAAAATTGACCATTTTTGAAATTTACCAGGAGACATATGCACAGTATGTAGTTTTTCACGCCGAATCCGAATCTGCGGCCCACTTTGCTCTACGTCGAAATTTAAGTCCATTTTCGACGATTTTTCATTTTCACTTTGCCATATCTGGCCGAGAAAAACCGCTTTCATCATTTCATCTGGAAGAAAAAAAAAAGGCAATTTAGTGGATTTCAGAAATCTCAATAAGAGACTCAAAACTAACTGAATGGCAGAAAATTTCGAATGTACTGTATGTAATTTTTCACGCCGAATCCGAATTTGCGGTCCATTTTACTCTACGTCCCATTTTTGGTCCATTTCGGACCATTTTTCATTTTTTTTCGGCCATATCTCGCTTGGCGAGAGTCGGCGCCAAAATCTAAAGTCGGATTCGGCTTCAGCGACCTCGAAAACCCCCATATCCACGCCAACCTCGAAAAAAATTCTTTGAAAAAAACTCGAAAAAATGAGCCTGCCCATTTTTACAAAAATTGACCATTTTTGAAATTTACCAGGAGACATATGCACAGTATGTAGTTTTTCACGCCGAATCCGAATCTGCGGCCCACTTTGCTCTACGTCGAAATTTAAGTCCATTTTCGACGATTTTTCATTTTCACTTTGCCATATCTGGCCGAGAAAAACCGCTTTCATCATTTCATCTGGAAGAAAAAAAAAAGGCAATTTAGTGGATTTCAGAAATCTCAATAAGAGACTCAAAACTAACTGAATGGCAGAAAATTTCGAATGTACTGTATGTAATTTTTCACGCCGAATCCGAATTTGCGGTCCATTTTACTCTACGTCCCATTTTTGGTCCATTTCGGACCATTTTTCATTTTTTTTCGGCCATATCTCGCTTGGCGAGAGTCGGCGCCAAAATCTAAAGTCGGATTCGGCTTCAGCGACCTCGAAAACCCCCATATCCACGCCAACCTCGAAAAAAATTCTTTGAAAAAAACTCGAAAAAATGAGCCTGCCCATTTTTACAAAAATTGACCATTTTTGAAATTTACCAGGAGACATATGCACAGTATGTAGTTTTTCACGCCGAATCCGAATCTGCAGCCCACTTTGCTCTACGTCGAAATTTAAGTCCATTTTCGACGATTTTTCATTTTCACTTTGCCATATCTGGCCGAGAAAAACCGCTTTCATCATTTCATCTGGAAGAAAAAAAAAAGGCAATTTAGTGGATTTCAGAAATCTCAATAAGAGACTCAAAACTAACTGAATGGCAGAAAATTTCGAATGTACTGTATGTAATTTTTCACGCCGAATCCGAATTTGCGGTCCATTTTACTCTACGTCCCATTTTTGGTCCATTTCGGACCATTTTTCATTTTTTTTCGGCCATATCTCGCTTGGCGAGAGTCGGCGCCAAAATCTAAAGTCGGATTCGGCTTCAGCGACCTCGAAAACCCCCATATCCACGCCAACCTCGAAAAAAATTCTTTGAAAAAAACTCGAAAAAATGAGCCTGCCCATTTTTACAAAAATTGACCATTTTTGAAATTTACCAGGAGACATATGCACAGTATGTAGTTTTTCACGCCGAATCCGAATCTGCGGCCCACTTTGCTCTACGTCGAAATTTAAGTCCATTTTCGACGATTTTTCATTTTCACTTTGCCATATCTGGCCGAGAAAAACCGCTTTCATCATTTCATCTGGAAGAAAAAAAAAGGCAATTTAGTGGATTTCAGAAATCTCAATAAGAGACTCAAAACTAACTGAATGGCAGAAAATTTCGAATGTACTGTATGTAATTTTTCACGCCGAATCCGAATTTGCGGTCCATTTTACTCTACGTCCCATTTTTGGTCCATTTCGGACCATTTTTCATTTTTTTTCGGCCATATCTCGCTTGGCGAGAGTCGGCGCCAAAATCTAAAGTCGGATTCGGCTTCAGCGACCTCGAAAACCCCCATATCCACGCCAACCTCGAAAAAAATTCTTTGAAAAAAACTCGAAAAAATGAGCCTGCCCATTTTTACAAAAATTGACCATTTTTGAAATTTACCAGGAGACATATGCACAGTATGTAGTTTTTCACGCCGAATCCGAATCTGCGGCCCACTTTGCTCTACGTCGAAATTTAAGTCCATTTTCGACGATTTTTCATTTTCACTTTGCCATATCTGGCCGAGAAAAACCGCTTTCATCATTTCATCTGGAAGAAAAAAAAAAGGCAATTTAGTGGATTTCAGAAATCTCAATAAGAGACTCAAAACTAACTGAATGGCAGAAAATTTCGAATGTACTGTATGTAATTTTTCACGCCGAATCCGAATTTGCGGTCCATTTTACTCTACGTCCCATTTTTGGTCCATTTCGGACCATTTTTCATTTTTTTTCGGCCATATCTCGCTTGGCGAGAGTCGGCGCCAAAATCTAAAGTCGGATTCGGCTTCAGCGACCTCGAAAACCCCCATATCCACGCCAACCTCGAAAAAAATTCTTTGAAAAAAACTCGAAAAAATGAGCCTGCCCATTTTTACAAAAATTGACCATTTTTGAAATTTACCAGGAGACATATGCACAGTATGTAGTTTTTCACGCCGAATCCGAATCTGCGGCCCACTTTGCTCTACGTCGAAATTTAAGTCCATTTTCGACGATTTTTCATTTTCACTTTGCCATATCTGGCCGAGAAAAACCGCTTTCATCATTTCATCTGGAAGAAAAAAAAAAGGCAATTTAGTGGATTTCAGAAATCTCAATAAGAGACTCAAAACTAACTGAATGGCAGAAAATTTCGAATGTACTGTATGTAATTTTTCACGCCGAATCCGAATTTGCGGTCCATTTTACTCTACGTCCCATTTTTGGTCCATTTCGGACCATTTTTCATTTTTTTTCGGCCATATCTCGCTTGGCGAGAGTCGGCGCCAAAATCTAAAGTCGGATTCGGCTTCAGCGACCTCGAAAACCCCCATATCCACGCCAACCTCGAAAAAAATTCTTTGAAAAAAACTCGAAAAAATGAGCCTGCCCATTTTTACAAAAATTGACCATTTTTGAAATTTACCAGGAGACATATGCACAGTATGTAGTTTTTCACGCCGAATCCGAATCTGCGGCCCACTTTGCTCTACGTCGAAATTTAAGTCCATTTTCGACGATTTTTCATTTTCACTTTGCCATATCTGGCCGAGAAAAACCGCTTTCATCATTTCATCTGGAAGAAAAAAAAAAGGCAATTTAGTGGATTTCAGAAATCTCAATAAGAGACTCAAAACTAACTGAATGGCAGAAAATTTCGAATGTACTGTATGTAATTTTTCACGCCGAATCCGAATTTGCGGTCCATTTTACTCTACGTCCCATTTTTGGTCCATTTCGGACCATTTTTCATTTTTTTTCGGCCATATCTCGCTTGGCGAGAGTCGGCGCCAAAATCTAAAGTCGGATTCGGCTTCAGCGACCTCGAAAACCCCCATATCCACGCCAACCTCGAAAAAAATTCTTTGAAAAAAACTCGAAAAAATGAGCCTGCCCATTTTTACAAAAATTGACCATTTTTGAAATTTACCAGGAGACATATGCACAGTATGTAGTTTTTCACGCCGAATCCGAATCTGCGGCCCACTTTGCTCTACGTCGAAATTTAAGTCCATTTTCGACGATTTTTCATTTTCACTTTGCCATATCTGGCCGAGAAAAACCGCTTTCATCATTTCATCTGGAAGAAAAAAAAAAGGCAATTTAGTGGATTTCAGAAATCTCAATAAGAGACTCAAAACTAACTGAATGGCAGAAAATTTCGAATGTACTGTATGTAATTTTTCACGCCGAATCCGAATTTGCGGTCCATTTTACTCTACGTCCCATTTTTGGTCCATTTCGGACCATTTTTCATTTTTTTTCGGCCATATCTCGCTTGGCGAGAGTCGGCGCCAAAATCTAAAGTCGGATTCGGCTTCAGCGACCTCGAAAACCCCCATATCCACGCCAACCTCGAAAAAAATTCTTTGAAAAAAACTCGAAAAAATGAGCCTGCCCATTTTTACAAAAATTGACCATTTTTGAAATTTACCAGGAGACATATGCACAGTATGTAGTTTTTCACGCCGAATCCGAATCTGCAGCCCACTTTGCTCTACGTCGAAATTTAAGTCCATTTTCGACGATTTTTCATTTTCACTTTGCCATATCTGGCCGAGAAAAACCGCTTTCATCATTTCATCTGGAAGAAAAAAAAAAGGCAATTTAGTGGATTTCAGAAATCTCAATAAGAGACTCAAAACTAACTGAATGGCAGAAAATTTCGAATGTACTGTATGTAATTTTTCACGCCGAATCCGAATTTGCGGTCCATTTTACTCTACGTCCCATTTTTGGTCCATTTCGGACCATTTTTCATTTTTTTTCGGCCATATCTCGCTTGGCGAGAGTCGGCGCCAAAATCTAAAGTCGGATTCGGCTTCAGCGACCTCGAAAACCCCCATATCCACGCCAACCTCGAAAAAAATTCTTTGAAAAAAACTCGAAAAAATGAGCCTGCCCATTTTTACAAAAATTGACCATTTTTGAAATTTACCAGGAGACATATGCACAGTATGTAGTTTTTCACGCCGAATCCGAATCTGCGGCCCACTTTGCTCTACGTCGAAATTTAAGTCCATTTTCGACGATTTTTCATTTTCACTTTGCCATATCTGGCCGAGAAAAACCGCTTTCATCATTTCATCTGGAAGAAAAAAAAAAGGCAATTTAGTGGATTTCAGAAATCTCAATAAGAGACTCAAAACTAACTGAATGGCAGAAAATTTCGAATGTACTGTATGTAATTTTTCACGCCGAATCCGAATTTGCGGTCCATTTTACTCTACGTCCCATTTTTGGTCCATTTCGGACCATTTTTCATTTTTTTTCGGCCATATCTCGCTTGGCGAGAGTCGGCGCCAAAATCTAAAGTCGGATTCGGCTTCAGCGACCTCGAAAACCCCCATATCCACGCCAACCTCGAAAAAAATTCTTTGAAAAAAACTCGAAAAAATGAGCCTGCCCATTTTTACAAAAATTGACCATTTTTGAAATTTACCAGGAGACATATGCACAGTATGTAGTTTTTCACGCCGAATCCGAATCTGCAGCCCACTTTGCTCTACGTCGAAATTTAAGTCCATTTTCGACGATTTTTCATTTTCACTTTGCCATATCTGGCCGAGAAAAACCGCTTTCATCATTTCATCTGGAAGAAAAAAAAAAGGCAATTTAGTGGATTTCAGAAATCTCAATAAGAGACTCAAAACTAACTGAATGGCAGAAAATTTCGAATGTACTGTATGTAATTTTTCACGCCGAATCCGAATTTGCGGTCCATTTTACTCTACGTCCCATTTTTGGTCCATTTCGGACCATTTTTCATTTTTTTTCGGCCATATCTCGCTTGGCGAGAGTCGGCGCCAAAATCTAAAGTCGGATTCGGCTTCAGCGACCTCGAAAACCCCCATATCCACGCCAACCTCGAAAAAAATTCTTTGAAAAAAACTCGAAAAAATGAGCCTGCCCATTTTTACAAAAATTGACCATTTTTGAAATTTACCAGGAGACATATGCACAGTATGTAGTTTTTCACGCCGAATCCGAATCTGCGGCCCACTTTGCTCTACGTCGAAATTTAAGTCCATTTTCGACGATTTTTCATTTTCACTTTGCCATATCTGGCCGAGAAAAACCGCTTTCATCATTTCATCTGGAAGAAAAAAAAAAGGCAATTTAGTGGATTTCAGAAATCTCAATAAGAGACTCAAAACTAACTGAATGGCAGAAAATTTCGAATGTACTGTATGTAATTTTTCACGCCGAATCCGAATTTGCGGTCCATTTTACTCTACGTCCCATTTTTGGTCCATTTCGGACCATTTTTCATTTTTTTTCGGCCATATCTCGCTTGGCGAGAGTCGGCGCCAAAATCTAAAGTCGGATTCGGCTTCAGCGACCTCGAAAACCCCCATATCCACGCCAACCTCGAAAAAAATTCTTTGAAAAAAACTCGAAAAAATGAGCCTGCCCATTTTTACAAAAATTGACCATTTTTGAAATTTACCAGGAGACATATGCACAGTATGTAGTTTTTCACGCCGAATCCGAATCTGCGGCCCACTTTGCTCTACGTCGAAATTTAAGTCCATTTTCGACGATTTTTCATTTTCACTTTGCCATATCTGGCCGAGAAAAACCGCTTTCATCATTTCATCTGGAAGAAAAAAAAAAGGCAATTTAGTGGATTTCAGAAATCTCAATAAGAGACTCAAAACTAACTGAATGGCAGAAAATTTCGAATGTACTGTATGTAATTTTTCACGCCGAATCCGAATTTGCGGTCCATTTTACTCTACGTCCCATTTTTGGTCCATTTCGGACCATTTTTCATTTTTTTTCGGCCATATCTCGCTTGGCGAGAGTCGGCGCCAAAATCTAAAGTCGGATTCGGCTTCAGCGACCTCGAAAACCCCCATATCCACGCCAACCTCGAAAAAAATTCTTTGAAAAAAACTCGAAAAAATGAGCCTGCCCATTTTTACAAAAATTGACCATTTTTGAAATTTACCAGGAGACATATGCACAGTATGTAGTTTTTCACGCCGAATCCGAATCTGCGGCCCACTTTGCTCTACGTCGAAATTTAAGTCCATTTTCGACGATTTTTCATTTTCACTTTGCCATATCTGGCCGAGAAAAACCGCTTTCATCATTTCATCTGGAAGAAAAAAAAAAGGCAATTTAGTGGATTTCAGAAATCTCAATAAGAGACTCAAAACTAACTGAATGGCAGAAAATTTCGAATGTACTGTATGTAATTTTTCACGCCGAATCCGAATTTGCGGTCCATTTTACTCTACGTCCCATTTTTGGTCCATTTCGGACCATTTTTCATTTTTTTTCGGCCATATCTCGCTTGGCGAGAGTCGGCGCCAAAATCTAAAGTCGGATTCGGCTTCAGCGACCTCGAAAACCCCCATATCCACGCCAACCTCGAAAAAAATTCTTTGAAAAAAACTCGAAAAAATGAGCCTGCCCATTTTTACAAAAATTGACCATTTTTGAAATTTACCAGGAGACATATGCACAGTATGTAGTTTTTCACGCCGAATCCGAATCTGCGGCCCACTTTGCTCTACGTCGAAATTTAAGTCCATTTTCGACGATTTTTCATTTTCACTTTGCCATATCTGGCCGAGAAAAACCGCTTTCATCATTTCATCTGGAAGAAAAAAAAAAGGCAATTTAGTGGATTTCAGAAATCTCAATAAGAGACTCAAAACTAACTGAATGGCAGAAAATTTCGAATGTACTGTATGTAATTTTTCACGCCGAATCCGAATTTGCGGTCCATTTTACTCTACGTCCCATTTTTGGTCCATTTCGGACCATTTTTCATTTTTTTTCGGCCATATCTCGCTTGGCGAGAGTCGGCGCCAAAATCTAAAGTCGGATTCGGCTTCAGCGACCTCGAAAACCCCCATATCCACGCCAACCTCGAAAAAAATTCTTTGAAAAAAACTCGAAAAAATGAGCCTGCCCATTTTTACAAAAATTGACCATTTTTGAAATTTACCAGGAGACATATGCACAGTATGTAGTTTTTCACGCCGAATCCGAATCTGCGGCCCACTTTGCTCTACGTCGAAATTTAAGTCCATTTTCGACGATTTTTCATTTTCACTTTGCCATATCTGGCCGAGAAAAACCGCTTTCATCATTTCATCTGGAAGAAAAAAAAAAGGCAATTTAGTGGATTTCAGAAATCTCAATAAGAGACTCAAAACTAACTGAATGGCAGAAAATTTCGAATGTACTGTATGTAATTTTTCACGCCGAATCCGAATTTGCGGTCCATTTTACTCTACGTCCCATTTTTGGTCCATTTCGGACCATTTTTCATTTTTTTTCGGCCATATCTCGCTTGGCGAGAGTCGGCGCCAAAATCTAAAGTCGGATTCGGCTTCAGCGACCTCGAAAACCCCCATATCCACGCCAACCTCGAAAAAAATTCTTTGAAAAAAACTCGAAAAAATGAGCCTGCCCATTTTTACAAAAATTGACCATTTTTGAAATTTACCAGGAGACATATGCACAGTATGTAGTTTTTCACGCCGAATCCGAATCTGCGGCCCACTTTGCTCTACGTCGAAATTTAAGTCCATTTTCGACGATTTTTCATTTTCACTTTGCCATATCTGGCCGAGAAAAACCGCTTTCATCATTTCATCTGGAAGAAAAAAAAAAGGCAATTTAGTGGATTTCAGAAATCTCAATAAGAGACTCAAAACTAACTGAATGGCAGAAAATTTCGAATGTACTGTATGTAATTTTTCACGCCGAATCCGAATTTGCGGTCCATTTTACTCTACGTCCCATTTTTGGTCCATTTCGGACCATTTTTCATTTTTTTTCGGCCATATCTCGCTTGGCGAGAGTCGGCGCCAAAATCTAAAGTCGGATTCGGCTTCAGCGACCTCGAAAACCCCCATATCCACGCCAACCTCGAAAAAAATTCTTTGAAAAAAACTCGAAAAAATGAGCCTGCCCATTTTTACAAAAATTGACCATTTTTGAAATTTACCAGGAGACATATGCACAGTATGTAGTTTTTCACGCCGAATCCGAATCTGCGGCCCACTTTGCTCTACGTCGAAATTTAAGTCCATTTTCGACGATTTTTCATTTTCACTTTGCCATATCTGGCCGAGAAAAACCGCTTTCATCATTTCATCTGGAAGAAAAAAAAAAGGCAATTTAGTGGATTTCAGAAATCTCAATAAGAGACTCAAAACTAACTGAATGGCAGAAAATTTCGAATGTACTGTATGTAATTTTTCACGCCGAATCCGAATTTGCGGTCCATTTTACTCTACGTCCCATTTTTGGTCCATTTCGGACCATTTTTCATTTTTTTTCGGCCATATCTCGCTTGGCGAGAGTCGGCGCCAAAATCTAAAGTCGGATTCGGCTTCAGCGACCTCGAAAACCCCCATATCCACGCCAACCTCGAAAAAAATTCTTTGAAAAAAACTCGAAAAAATGAGCCTGCCCATTTTTACAAAAATTGACCATTTTTGAAATTTACCAGGAGACATATGCACAGTATGTAGTTTTTCACGCCGAATCCGAATCTGCAGCCCACTTTGCTCTACGTCGAAATTTAAGTCCATTTTCGACGATTTTTCATTTTCACTTTGCCATATCTGGCCGAGAAAAACCGCTTTCATCATTTCATCTGGAAGAAAAAAAAAAGGCAATTTAGTGGATTTCAGAAATCTCAATAAGAGACTCAAAACTAACTGAATGGCAGAAAATTTCGAATGTACTGTATGTAATTTTTCACGCCGAATCCGAATTTGCGGTCCATTTTACTCTACGTCCCATTTTTGGTCCATTTCGGACCATTTTTCATTTTTTTTCGGCCATATCTCGCTTGGCGAGAGTCGGCGCCAAAATCTAAAGTCGGATTCGGCTTCAGCGACCTCGAAAACCCCCATATCCACGCCAACCTCGAAAAAAATTCTTTGAAAAAAACTCGAAAAAATGAGCCTGCCCATTTTTACAAAAATTGACCATTTTTGAAATTTACCAGGAGACATATGCACAGTATGTAGTTTTTCACGCCGAATCCGAATCTGCAGCCCACTTTGCTCTACGTCGAAATTTAAGTCCATTTTCGACGATTTTTCATTTTCACTTTGCCATATCTGGCCGAGAAAAACCGCTTTCATCATTTCATCTGGAAGAAAAAAAAAAGGCAATTTAGTGGATTTCAGAAATCTCAATAAGAGACTCAAAACTAACTGAATGGCAGAAAATTTCGAATGTACTGTATGTAATTTTTCACGCCGAATCCGAATTTGCGGTCCATTTTACTCTACGTCCCATTTTTGGTCCATTTCGGACCATTTTTCATTTTTTTTCGGCCATATCTCGCTTGGCGAGAGTCGGCGCCAAAATCTAAAGTCGGATTCGGCTTCAGCGACCTCGAAAACCCCCATATCCACGCCAACCTCGAAAAAAATTCTTTGAAAAAAACTCGAAAAAATGAGCCTGCCCATTTTTACAAAAATTGACCATTTTTGAAATTTACCAGGAGACATATGCACAGTATGTAGTTTTTCACGCCGAATCCGAATCTGCAGCCCACTTTGCTCTACGTCGAAATTTAAGTCCATTTTCGACGATTTTTCATTTTCACTTTGCCATATCTGGCCGAGAAAAACCGCTTTCATCATTTCATCTGGAAGAAAAAAAAAAGGCAATTTAGTGGATTTCAGAAATCTCAATAAGAGACTCAAAACTAACTGAATGGCAGAAAATTTCGAATGTACTGTATGTAATTTTTCACGCCGAATCCGAATTTGCGGTCCATTTTACTCTACGTCCCATTTTTGGTCCATTTCGGACCATTTTTCATTTTTTTTCGGCCATATCTCGCTTGGCGAGAGTCGGCGCCAAAATCTAAAGTCGGATTCGGCTTCAGCGACCTCGAAAACCCCCATATCCACGCCAACCTCGAAAAAAATTCTTTGAAAAAAACTCGAAAAAATGAGCCTGCCCATTTTTACAAAAATTGACCATTTTTGAAATTTACCAGGAGACATATGCACAGTATGTAGTTTTTCACGCCGAATCCGAATCTGCGGCCCACTTTGCTCTACGTCGAAATTTAAGTCCATTTTCGACGATTTTTCATTTTCACTTTGCCATATCTGGCCGAGAAAAACCGCTTTCATCATTTCATCTGGAAGAAAAAAAAAAGGCAATTTAGTGGATTTCAGAAATCTCAATAAGAGACTCAAAACTAACTGAATGGCAGAAAATTTCGAATGTACTGTATGTAATTTTTCACGCCGAATCCGAATTTGCGGTCCATTTTACTCTACGTCCCATTTTTGGTCCATTTCGGACCATTTTTCATTTTTTTTCGGCCATATCTCGCTTGGCGAGAGTCGGCGCCAAAATCTAAAGTCGGATTCGGCTTCAGCGACCTCGAAAACCCCCATATCCACGCCAACCTCGAAAAAAATTCTTTGAAAAAAACTCGAAAAAATGAGCCTGCCCATTTTTACAAAAATTGACCATTTTTGAAATTTACCAGGAGACATATGCACAGTATGTAGTTTTTCACGCCGAATCCGAATCTGCGGCCCACTTTGCTCTACGTCGAAATTTAAGTCCATTTTCGACGATTTTTCATTTTCACTTTGCCATATCTGGCCGAGAAAAACCGCTTTCATCATTTCATCTGGAAGAAAAAAAAAAGGCAATTTAGTGGATTTCAGAAATCTCAATAAGAGACTCAAAACTAACTGAATGGCAGAAAATTTCGAATGTACTGTATGTAATTTTTCACGCCGAATCCGAATTTGCGGTCCATTTTACTCTACGTCCCATTTTTGGTCCATTTCGGACCATTTTTCATTTTTTTTCGGCCATATCTCGCTTGGCGAGAGTCGGCGCCAAAATCTAAAGTCGGATTCGGCTTCAGCGACCTCGAAAACCCTCATATCCACGCCAACCTCGAAAAAAATTCTTTGAAAAAAACTCGAAAAAATGAGCCTGCCCATTTTTACAAAAATTGACCATTTTTGAAATTTACCAGGAGACATATGCACAGTATGTAGTTTTTCACGCCGAATCCGAATCTGCAGCCCACTTTGCTCTACGTCGAAATTTAAGTCCATTTTCGACGATTTTTCATTTTCACTTTGCCATATCTGGCCGAGAAAAACCGCTTTCATCATTTCATCTGGAAGAAAAAAAAAAGGCAATTTAGTGGATTTCAGAAATCTCAATAAGAGACTCAAAACTAACTGAATGGCAGAAAATTTCGAATGTACTGTATGTAATTTTTCACGCCGAATCCGAATTTGCGGTCCATTTTACTCTACGTCCCATTTTTGGTCCATTTCGGACCATTTTTCATTTTTTTTCGGCCATATCTCGCTTGGCGAGAGTCGGCGCCAAAATCTAAAGTCGGATTCGGCTTCAGCGACCTCGAAAACCCCCATATCCACGCCAACCTCGAAAAAAATTCTTTGAAAAAAACTCGAAAAAATGAGCCTGCCCATTTTTACAAAAATTGACCATTTTTGAAATTTACCAGGAGACATATGCACAGTATGTAGTTTTTCACGCCGAATCCGAATCTGCGGCCCACTTTGCTCTACGTCGAAATTTAAGTCCATTTTCGACGATTTTTCATTTTCACTTTGCCATATCTGGCCGAGAAAAACCGCTTTCATCATTTCATCTGGAAGAAAAAAAAAAGGCAATTTAGTGGATTTCAGAAATCTCAATAAGAGACTCAAAACTAACTGAATGGCAGAAAATTTCGAATGTACTGTATGTAATTTTTCACGCCGAATCCGAATTTGCGGTCCATTTTACTCTACGTCCCATTTTTGGTCCATTTCGGACCATTTTTCATTTTTTTTCGGCCATATCTCGCTTGGCGAGAGTCGGCGCCAAAATCTAAAGTCGGATTCGGCTTCAGCGACCTCGAAAACCCCCATATCCACGCCAACCTCGAAAAAAATTCTTTGAAAAAAACTCGAAAAAATGAGCCTGCCCATTTTTACAAAAATTGACCATTTTTGAAATTTACCAGGAGACATATGCACAGTATGTAGTTTTTCACGCCGAATCCGAATCTGCGGCCCACTTTGCTCTACGTCGAAATTTAAGTCCATTTTCGACGATTTTTCATTTTCACTTTGCCATATCTGGCCGAGAAAAACCGCTTTCATCATTTCATCTGGAAGAAAAAAAAAAGGCAATTTAGTGGATTTCAGAAATCTCAATAAGAGACTCAAAACTAACTGAATGGCAGAAAATTTCGAATGTACTGTATGTAATTTTTCACGCCGAATCCGAATTTGCGGTCCATTTTACTCTACGTCCCATTTTTGGTCCATTTCGGACCATTTTTCATTTTTTTTCGGCCATATCTCGCTTGGCGAGAGTCGGCGCCAAAATCTAAAGTCGGATTCGGCTTCAGCGACCTCGAAAACCCCCATATCCACGCCAACCTCGAAAAAAATTCTTTGAAAAAAACTCGAAAAAATGAGCCTGCCCATTTTTACAAAAATTGACCATTTTTGAAATTTACCAGGAGACATATGCACAGTATGTAGTTTTTCACGCCGAATCCGAATCTGCGGCCCACTTTGCTCTACGTCGAAATTTAAGTCCATTTTCGACGATTTTTCATTTTCACTTTGCCATATCTGGCCGAGAAAAACCGCTTTCATCATTTCATCTGGAAGAAAAAAAAAAGGCAATTTAGTGGATTTCAGAAATCTCAATAAGAGACTCAAAACTAACTGAATGGCAGAAAATTTCGAATGTACTGTATGTAATTTTTCACGCCGAATCCGAATTTGCGGTCCATTTTACTCTACGTCCCATTTTTGGTCCATTTCGGACCATTTTTCATTTTTTTTCGGCCATATCTCGCTTGGCGAGAGTCGGCGCCAAAATCTAAAGTCGGATTCGGCTTCAGCGACCTCGAAAACCCCCATATCCACGCCAACCTCGAAAAAAATTCTTTGAAAAAAACTCGAAAAAATGAGCCTGCCCATTTTTACAAAAATTGACCATTTTTGAAATTTACCAGGAGACATATGCACAGTATGTAGTTTTTCACGCCGAATCCGAATCTGCAGCCCACTTTGCTCTACGTCGAAATTTAAGTCCATTTTCGACGATTTTTCATTTTCACTTTGCCATATCTGGCCGAGAAAAACCGCTTTCATCATTTCATCTGGAAGAAAAAAAAAAGGCAATTTAGTGGATTTCAGAAATCTCAATAAGAGACTCAAAACTAACTGAATGGCAGAAAATTTCGAATGTACTGTATGTAATTTTTCACGCCGAATCCGAATTTGCGGTCCATTTTACTCTACGTCCCATTTTTGGTCCATTTCGGACCATTTTTCATTTTTTTTCGGCCATATCTCGCTTGGCGAGAGTCGGCGCCAAAATCTAAAGTCGGATTCGGCTTCAGCGACCTCGAAAACCCCCATATCCACGCCAACCTCGAAAAAAATTCTTTGAAAAAAACTCGAAAAAATGAGCCTGCCCATTTTTACAAAAATTGACCATTTTTGAAATTTACCAGGAGACATATGCACAGTATGTAGTTTTTCACGCCGAATCCGAATCTGCGGCCCACTTTGCTCTACGTCGAAATTTAAGTCCATTTTCGACGATTTTTCATTTTCACTTTGCCATATCTGGCCGAGAAAAACCGCTTTCATCATTTCATCTGGAAGAAAAAAAAAAGGCAATTTAGTGGATTTCAGAAATCTCAATAAGAGACTCAAAACTAACTGAATGGCAGAAAATTTCGAATGTACTGTATGTAATTTTTCACGCCGAATCCGAATTTGCGGTCCATTTTACTCTACGTCCCATTTTTGGTCCATTTCGGACCATTTTTCATTTTTTTTCGGCCATATCTCGCTTGGCGAGAGTCGGCGCCAAAATCTAAAGTCGGATTCGGCTTCAGCGACCTCGAAAACCCCCATATCCACGCCAACCTCGAAAAAAATTCTTTGAAAAAAACTCGAAAAAATGAGCCTGCCCATTTTTACAAAAATTGACCATTTTTGAAATTTACCAGGAGACATATGCACAGTATGTAGTTTTTCACGCCGAATCCGAATCTGCGGCCCACTTTGCTCTACGTCGAAATTTAAGTCCATTTTCGACGATTTTTCATTTTCACTTTGCCATATCTGGCCGAGAAAAACCGCTTTCATCATTTCATCTGGAAGAAAAAAAAAAGGCAATTTAGTGGATTTCAGAAATCTCAATAAGAGACTCAAAACTAACTGAATGGCAGAAAATTTCGAATGTACTGTATGTAATTTTTCACGCCGAATCCGAATTTGCGGTCCATTTTACTCTACGTCCCATTTTTGGTCCATTTCGGACCATTTTTCATTTTTTTTCGGCCATATCTCGCTTGGCGAGAGTCGGCGCCAAAATCTAAAGTCGGATTCGGCTTCAGCGACCTCGAAAACCCCCATATCCACGCCAACCTCGAAAAAAATTCTTTGAAAAAAACTCGAAAAAATGAGCCTGCCCATTTTTACAAAAATTGACCATTTTTGAAATTTACCAGGAGACATATGCACAGTATGTAGTTTTTCACGCCGAATCCGAATCTGCGGCCCACTTTGCTCTACGTCGAAATTTAAGTCCATTTTCGACGATTTTTCATTTTCACTTTGCCATATCTGGCCGAGAAAAACCGCTTTCATCATTTCATCTGGAAGAAAAAAAAAAGGCAATTTAGTGGATTTCAGAAATCTCAATAAGAGACTCAAAACTAACTGAATGGCAGAAAATTTCGAATGTACTGTATGTAATTTTTCACGCCGAATCCGAATTTGCGGTCCATTTTACTCTACGTCCCATTTTTGGTCCATTTCGGACCATTTTTCATTTTTTTTCGGCCATATCTCGCTTGGCGAGAGTCGGCGCCAAAATCTAAAGTCGGATTCGGCTTCAGCGACCTCGAAAACCCCCATATCCACGCCAACCTCGAAAAAAATTCTTTGAAAAAAACTCGAAAAAATGAGCCTGCCCATTTTTACAAAAATTGACCATTTTTGAAATTTACCAGGAGACATATGCACAGTATGTAGTTTTTCACGCCGAATCCGAATCTGCGGCCCACTTTGCTCTACGTCGAAATTTAAGTCCATTTTCGACGATTTTTCATTTTCACTTTGCCATATCTGGCCGAGAAAAACCGCTTTCATCATTTCATCTGGAAGAAAAAAAAAAGGCAATTTAGTGGATTTCAGAAATCTCAATAAGAGACTCAAAACTAACTGAATGGCAGAAAATTTCGAATGTACTGTATGTAATTTTTCACGCCGAATCCGAATTTGCGGTCCATTTTACTCTACGTCCCATTTTTGGTCCATTTCGGACCATTTTTCATTTTTTTTCGGCCATATCTCGCTTGGCGAGAGTCGGCGCCAAAATCTAAAGTCGGATTCGGCTTCAGCGACCTCGAAAACCCCCATATCCACGCCAACCTCGAAAAAAATTCTTTGAAAAAAACTCGAAAAAATGAGCCTGCCCATTTTTACAAAAATTGACCATTTTTGAAATTTACCAGGAGACATATGCACAGTATGTAGTTTTTCACGCCGAATCCGAATCTGCGGCCCACTTTGCTCTACGTCGAAATTTAAGTCCATTTTCGACGATTTTTCATTTTCACTTTGCCATATCTGGCCGAGAAAAACCGCTTTCATCATTTCATCTGGAAGAAAAAAAAAAGGCAATTTAGTGGATTTCAGAAATCTCAATAAGAGACTCAAAACTAACTGAATGGCAGAAAATTTCGAATGTACTGTATGTAATTTTTCACGCCGAATCCGAATTTGCGGTCCATTTTACTCTACGTCCCATTTTTGGTCCATTTCGGACCATTTTTCATTTTTTTTCGGCCATATCTCGCTTGGCGAGAGTCGGCGCCAAAATCTAAAGTCGGATTCGGCTTCAGCGACCTCGAAAACCCCCATATCCACGCCAACCTCGAAAAAAATTCTTTGAAAAAAACTCGAAAAAATGAGCCTGCCCATTTTTACAAAAATTGACCATTTTTGAAATTTACCAGGAGACATATGCACAGTATGTAGTTTTTCACGCCGAATCCGAATCTGCGGCCCACTTTGCTCTACGTCGAAATTTAAGTCCATTTTCGACGATTTTTCATTTTCACTTTGCCATATCTGGCCGAGAAAAACCGCTTTCATCATTTCATCTGGAAGAAAAAAAAAAGGCAATTTAGTGGATTTCAGAAATCTCAATAAGAGACTCAAAACTAACTGAATGGCAGAAAATTTCGAATGTACTGTATGTAATTTTTCACGCCGAATCCGAATTTGCGGTCCATTTTACTCTACGTCCCATTTTTGGTCCATTTCGGACCATTTTTCATTTTTTTTCGGCCATATCTCGCTTGGCGAGAGTCGGCGCCAAAATCTAAAGTCGGATTCGGCTTCAGCGACCTCGAAAACCCCCATATCCACGCCAACCTCGAAAAAAATTCTTTGAAAAAAACTCGAAAAAATGAGCCTGCCCATTTTTACAAAAATTGACCATTTTTGAAATTTACCAGGAGACATATGCACAGTATGTAGTTTTTCACGCCGAATCCGAATCTGCAGCCCACTTTGCTCTACGTCGAAATTTAAGTCCATTTTCGACGATTTTTCATTTTCACTTTGCCATATCTGGCCGAGAAAAACCGCTTTCATCATTTCATCTGGAAGAAAAAAAAAAGGCAATTTAGTGGATTTCAGAAATCTCAATAAGAGACTCAAAACTAACTGAATGGCAGAAAATTTCGAATGTACTGTATGTAATTTTTCACGCCGAATCCGAATTTGCGGTCCATTTTACTCTACGTCCCATTTTTGGTCCATTTCGGACCATTTTTCATTTTTTTTCGGCCATATCTCGCTTGGCGAGAGTCGGCGCCAAAATCTAAAGTCGGATTCGGCTTCAGCGACCTCGAAAACCCCCATATCCACGCCAACCTCGAAAAAAATTCTTTGAAAAAAACTCGAAAAAATGAGCCTGCCCATTTTTACAAAAATTGACCATTTTTGAAATTTACCAGGAGACATATGCACAGTATGTAGTTTTTCACGCCGAATCCGAATCTGCGGCCCACTTTGCTCTACGTCGAAATTTAAGTCCATTTTCGACGATTTTTCATTTTCACTTTGCCATATCTGGCCGAGAAAAACCGCTTTCATCATTTCATCTGGAAGAAAAAAAAAAGGCAATTTAGTGGATTTCAGAAATCTCAATAAGAGACTCAAAACTAACTGAATGGCAGAAAATTTCGAATGTACTGTATGTAATTTTTCACGCCGAATCCGAATTTGCGGTCCATTTTACTCTACGTCCCATTTTTGGTCCATTTCGGACCATTTTTCATTTTTTTTCGGCCATATCTCGCTTGGCGAGAGTCGGCGCCAAAATCTAAAGTCGGATTCGGCTTCAGCGACCTCGAAAACCCCCATATCCACGCCAACCTCGAAAAAAATTCTTTGAAAAAAACTCGAAAAAATGAGCCTGCCCATTTTTACAAAAATTGACCATTTTTGAAATTTACCAGGAGACATATGCACAGTATGTAGTTTTTCACGCCGAATCCGAATCTGCGGCCCACTTTGCTCTACGTCGAAATTTAAGTCCATTTTCGACGATTTTTCATTTTCACTTTGCCATATCTGGCCGAGAAAAACCGCTTTCATCATTTCATCTGGAAGAAAAAAAAAAGGCAATTTAGTGGATTTCAGAAATCTCAATAAGAGACTCAAAACTAACTGAATGGCAGAAAATTTCGAATGTACTGTATGTAATTTTTCACGCCGAATCCGAATTTGCGGTCCATTTTACTCTACGTCCCATTTTTGGTCCATTTCGGACCATTTTTCATTTTTTTTCGGCCATATCTCGCTTGGCGAGAGTCGGCGCAAAAATCTAAAGTCGGATTCGGCTTCAGCGACCTCGAAAACCCCCATATCCACGCCAACCTCGAAAAAAATTCTTTGAAAAAAACTCGAAAAAATGAGCCTGCCCATTTTTACAAAAATTGACCATTTTTGAAATTTACCAGGAGACATATGCACAGTATGTAGTTTTTCACGCCGAATCCGAATCTGCGGCCCACTTTGCTCTACGTCGAAATTTAAGTCCATTTTCGACGATTTTTCATTTTCACTTTGCCATATCTGGCCGAGAAAAACCGCTTTCATCATTTCATCTGGAAGAAAAAAAAAAGGCAATTTAGTGGATTTCAGAAATCTCAATAAGAGACTCAAAACTAACTGAATGGCAGAAAATTTCGAATGTACTGTATGTAATTTTTCACGCCGAATCCGAATTTGCGGTCCATTTTACTCTACGTCCCATTTTTGGTCCATTTCGGACCATTTTTCATTTTTTTTCGGCCATATCTCGCTTGGCGAGAGTCGGCGCCAAAATCTAAAGTCGGATTCGGCTTCAGCGACCTCGAAAACCCCCATATCCACGCCAACCTCGAAAAAAATTCTTTGAAAAAAACTCGAAAAAATGAGCCTGCCCATTTTTACAAAAATTGACCATTTTTGAAATTTACCAGGAGACATATGCACAGTATGTAGTTTTTCACGCCGAATCCGAATCTGCAGCCCACTTTGCTCTACGTCGAAATTTAAGTCCATTTTCGACGATTTTTCATTTTCACTTTGCCATATCTGGCCGAGAAAAACCGCTTTCATCATTTCATCTGGAAGAAAAAAAAAAGGCAATTTAGTGGATTTCAGAAATCTCAATAAGAGACTCAAAACTAACTGAATGGCAGAAAATTTCGAATGTACTGTATGTAATTTTTCACGCCGAATCCGAATTTGCGGTCCATTTTACTCTACGTCCCATTTTTGGTCCATTTCGGACCATTTTTCATTTTTTTTCGGCCATATCTCGCTTGGCGAGAGTCGGCGCCAAAATCTAAAGTCGGATTCGGCTTCAGCGACCTCGAAAACCCCCATATCCACGCCAACCTCGAAAAAAATTCTTTGAAAAAAACTCGAAAAAATGAGCCTGCCCATTTTTACAAAAATTGACCATTTTTGAAATTTACCAGGAGACATATGCACAGTATGTAGTTTTTCACGCCGAATCCGAATCTGCGGCCCACTTTGCTCTACGTCGAAATTTAAGTCCATTTTCGACGATTTTTCATTTTCACTTTGCCATATCTGGCCGAGAAAAACCGCTTTCATCATTTCATCTGGAAGAAAAAAAAAAGGCAATTTAGTGGATTTCAGAAATCTCAATAAGAGACTCAAAACTAACTGAATGGCAGAAAATTTCGAATGTACTGTATGTAATTTTTCACGCCGAATCCGAATTTGCGGTCCATTTTACTCTACGTCCCATTTTTGGTCCATTTCGGACCATTTTTCATTTTTTTTCGGCCATATCTCGCTTGGCGAGAGTCGGCGCCAAAATCTAAAGTCGGATTCGGCTTCAGCGACCTCGAAAACCCCCATATCCACGCCAACCTCGAAAAAAATTCTTTGAAAAAAACTCGAAAAAATGAGCCTGCCCATTTTTACAAAAATTGACCATTTTTGAAATTTACCAGGAGACATATGCACAGTATGTAGTTTTTCACGCCGAATCCGAATCTGCGGCCCACTTTGCTCTACGTCGAAATTTAAGTCCATTTTCGACGATTTTTCATTTTCACTTTGCCATATCTGGCCGAGAAAAACCGCTTTCATCATTTCATCTGGAAGAAAAAAAAAAGGCAATTTAGTGGATTTCAGAAATCTCAATAAGAGACTCAAAACTAACTGAATGGCAGAAAATTTCGAATGTACTGTATGTAATTTTTCACGCCGAATCCGAATTTGCGGTCCATTTTATTCTACGTCCCATTTTTGGTCCATTTCGGACCATTTTTCATTTTTTTTCGGCCATATCTCGCTTGGCGAGAGTCGGCGCCAAAATCTAAAGTCGGATTCGGCTTCAGCGACCTCGAAAACCCCCATATCCACGCCAACCTCGAAAAAAATTCTTTGAAAAAAACTCGAAAAAATGAGCCTGCCCATTTTTACAAAAATTGACCATTTTTGAAATTTACCAGGAGACATATGCACAGTATGTAGTTTTTCACGCCGAATCCGAATCTGCGGCCCACTTTGCTCTACGTCGAAATTTAAGTCCATTTTCGACGATTTTTCATTTTCACTTTGCCATATCTGGCCGAGAAAAACCGCTTTCATCATTTCATCTGGAAGAAAAAAAAAAGGCAATTTAGTGGATTTCAGAAATCTCAATAAGAGACTCAAAACTAACTGAATGGCAGAAAATTTCGAATGTACTGTATGTAATTTTTCACGCCGAATCCGAATTTGCGGTCCATTTTACTCTACGTCCCATTTTTGGTCCATTTCGGACCATTTTTCATTTTTTTTCGGCCATATCTCGCTTGGCGAGAGTCGGCGCCAAAATCTAAAGTCGGATTCGGCTTCAGCGACCTCGAAAACCCCCATATCCACGCCAACCTCGAAAAAAATTCTTTGAAAAAAACTCGAAAAAATGAGCCTGCCCATTTTTACAAAAATTGACCATTTTTGAAATTTACCAGGAGACATATGCACAGTATGTAGTTTTTCACGCCGAATCCGAATCTGCGGCCCACTTTGCTCTACGTCGAAATTTAAGTCCATTTTCGACGATTTTTCATTTTCACTTTGCCATATCTGGCCGAGAAAAACCGCTTTCATCATTTCATCTGGAAGAAAAAAAAAAGGCAATTTAGTGGATTTCAGAAATCTCAATAAGAGACTCAAAACTAACTGAATGGCAGAAAATTTCGAATGTACTGTATGTAATTTTTCACGCCGAATCCGAATTTGCGGTCCATTTTACTCTACGTCCCATTTTTGGTCCATTTCGGACCATTTTTCATTTTTTTTCGGCCATATCTCGCTTGGCGAGAGTCGGCGCCAAAATCTAAAGTCGGATTCGGCTTCAGCGACCTCGAAAACCCCCATATCCACGCCAACCTCGAAAAAAATTCTTTGAAAAAAACTCGAAAAAATGAGCCTGCCCATTTTTACAAAAATTGACCATTTTTGAAATTTACCAGGAGACATATGCACAGTATGTAGTTTTTCACGCCGAATCCGAATCTGCGGCCCACTTTGCTCTACGTCGAAATTTAAGTCCATTTTCGACGATTTTTCATTTTCACTTTGCCATATCTGGCCGAGAAAAACCGCTTTCATCATTTCATCTGGAAGAAAAAAAAAAGGCAATTTAGTGGATTTCAGAAATCTCAATAAGAGACTCAAAACTAACTGAATGGCAGAAAATTTCGAATGTACTGTATGTAATTTTTCACGCCGAATCCGAATTTGCGGTCCATTTTACTCTACGTCCCATTTTTGGTCCATTTCGGACCATTTTTCATTTTTTTTCGGCCATATCTCGCTTGGCGAGAGTCGGCGCCAAAATCTAAAGTCGGATTCGGCTTCAGCGACCTCGAAAACCCCCATATCCACGCCAACCTCGAAAAAAATTCTTTGAAAAAAACTCGAAAAAATGAGCCTGCCCATTTTTACAAAAATTGACCATTTTTGAAATTTACCAGGAGACATATGCACAGTATGTAGTTTTTCACGCCGAATCCGAATCTGCAGCCCACTTTGCTCTACGTCGAAATTTAAGTCCATTTTCGACGATTTTTCATTTTCACTTTGCCATATCTGGCCGAGAAAAACCGCTTTCATCATTTCATCTGGAAGAAAAAAAAAAGGCAATTTAGTGGATTTCAGAAATCTCAATAAGAGACTCAAAACTAACTGAATGGCAGAAAATTTCGAATGTACTGTATGTAATTTTTCACGCCGAATCCGAATTTGCGGTCCATTTTACTCTACGTCCCATTTTTGGTCCATTTCGGACCATTTTTCATTTTTTTTCGGCCATATCTCGCTTGGCGAGAGTCGGCGCCAAAATCTAAAGTCGGATTCGGCTTCAGCGACCTCGAAAACCCCCATATCCACGCCAACCTCGAAAAAAATTCTTTGAAAAAAACTCGAAAAAATGAGCCTGCCCATTTTTACAAAAATTGACCATTTTTGAAATTTACCAGGAGACATATGCACAGTATGTAGTTTTTCACGCCGAATCCGAATCTGCGGCCCACTTTGCTCTACGTCGAAATTTAAGTCCATTTTCGACGATTTTTCATTTTCACTTTGCCATATCTGGCCGAGAAAAACCGCTTTCATCATTTCATCTGGAAGAAAAAAAAAAGGCAATTTAGTGGATTTCAGAAATCTCAATAAGAGACTCAAAACTAACTGAATGGCAGAAAATTTCGAATGTACTGTATGTAATTTTTCACGCCGAATCCGAATTTGCGGTCCATTTTACTCTACGTCCCATTTTTGGTCCATTTCGGACCATTTTTCATTTTTTTTCGGCCATATCTCGCTTGGCGAGAGTCGGCGCCAAAATCTAAAGTCGGATTCGGCTTCAGCGACCTCGAAAACCCCCATATCCACGCCAACCTCGAAAAAAATTCTTTGAAAAAAACTCGAAAAAATGAGCCTGCCCATTTTTACAAAAATTGACCATTTTTGAAATTTACCAGGAGACATATGCACAGTATGTAGTTTTTCACGCCGAATCCGAATCTGCAGCCCACTTTGCTCTACGTCGAAATTTAAGTCCATTTTCGACGATTTTTCATTTTCACTTTGCCATATCTGGCCGAGAAAAACCGCTTTCATCATTTCATCTGGAAGAAAAAAAAAAGGCAATTTAGTGGATTTCAGAAATCTCAATAAGAGACTCAAAACTAACTGAATGGCAGAAAATTTCGAATGTACTGTATGTAATTTTTCACGCCGAATCCGAATTTGCGGTCCATTTTACTCTACGTCCCATTTTTGGTCCATTTCGGACCATTTTTCATTTTTTTTCGGCCATATCTCGCTTGGCGAGAGTCGGCGCCAAAATCTAAAGTCGGATTCGGCTTCAGCGACCTCGAAAACCCCCATATCCACGCCAACCTCGAAAAAAATTCTTTGAAAAAAACTCGAAAAAATGAGCCTGCCCATTTTTACAAAAATTGACCATTTTTGAAATTTACCAGGAGACATATGCACAGTATGTAGTTTTTCACGCCGAATCCGAATCTGCAGCCCACTTTGCTCTACGTCGAAATTTAAGTCCATTTTCGACGATTTTTCATTTTCACTTTGCCATATCTGGCCGAGAAAAACCGCTTTCATCATTTCATCTGGAAGAAAAAAAAAAGGCAATTTAGTGGATTTCAGAAATCTCAATAAGAGACTCAAAACTAACTGAATGGCAGAAAATTTCGAATGTACTGTATGTAATTTTTCACGCCGAATCCGAATTTGCGGTCCATTTTACTCTACGTCCCATTTTTGGTCCATTTCGGACCATTTTTCATTTTTTTTCGGCCATATCTCGCTTGGCGAGAGTCGGCGCCAAAATCTAAAGTCGGATTCGGCTTCAGCGACCTCGAAAACCCCCATATCCACGCCAACCTCGAAAAAAATTCTTTGAAAAAAACTCGAAAAAATGAGCCTGCCCATTTTTACAAAAATTGACCATTTTTGAAATTTACCAGGAGACATATGCACAGTATGTAGTTTTTCACGCCGAATCCGAATCTGCAGCCCACTTTGCTCTACGTCGAAATTTAAGTCCATTTTCGACGATTTTTCATTTTCACTTTGCCATATCTGGCCGAGAAAAACCGCTTTCATCATTTCATCTGGAAGAAAAAAAAAAGGCAATTTAGTGGATTTCAGAAATCTCAATAAGAGACTCAAAACTAACTGAATGGCAGAAAATTTCGAATGTACTGTATGTAATTTTTCACGCCGAATCCGAATTTGCGGTCCATTTTACTCTACGTCCCATTTTTGGTCCATTTCGGACCATTTTTCATTTTTTTTCGGCCATATCTCGCTTGGCGAGAGTCGGCGCCAAAATCTAAAGTCGGATTCGGCTTCAGCGACCTCGAAAACCCCCATATCCACGCCAACCTCGAAAAAAATTCTTTGAAAAAAACTCGAAAAAATGAGCCTGCCCATTTTTACAAAAATTGACCATTTTTGAAATTTACCAGGAGACATATGCACAGTATGTAGTTTTTCACGCCGAATCCGAATCTGCGGCCCACTTTGCTCTACGTCGAAATTTAAGTCCATTTTCGACGATTTTTCATTTTCACTTTGCCATATCTGGCCGAGAAAAACCGCTTTCATCATTTCATCTGGAAGAAAAAAAAAAGGCAATTTAGTGGATTTCAGAAATCTCAATAAGAGACTCAAAACTAACTGAATGGCAGAAAATTTCGAATGTACTGTATGTAATTTTTCACGCCGAATCCGAATTTGCGGTCCATTTTACTCTACGTCCCATTTTTGGTCCATTTCGGACCATTTTTCATTTTTTTTCGGCCATATCTCGCTTGGCGAGAGTCGGCGCCAAAATCTAAAGTCGGATTCGGCTTCAGCGACCTCGAAAACCCCCATATCCACGCCAACCTCGAAAAAAATTCTTTGAAAAAAACTCGAAAAAATGAGCCTGCCCATTTTTACAAAAATTGACCATTTTTGAAATTTACCAGGAGACATATGCACAGTATGTAGTTTTTCACGCCGAATCCGAATCTGCGGCCCACTTTGCTCTACGTCGAAATTTAAGTCCATTTTCGACGATTTTTCATTTTCACTTTGCCATATCTGGCCGAGAAAAACCGCTTTCATCATTTCATCTGGAAGAAAAAAAAAAGGCAATTTAGTGGATTTCAGAAATCTCAATAAGAGACTCAAAACTAACTGAATGGCAGAAAATTTCGAATGTACTGTATGTAATTTTTCACGCCGAATCCGAATTTGCGGTCCATTTTACTCTACGTCCCATTTTTGGTCCATTTCGGACCATTTTTCATTTTTTTTCGGCCATATCTCGCTTGGCGAGAGTCGGCGCCAAAATCTAAAGTCGGATTCGGCTTCAGCGACCTCGAAAACCCCCATATCCACGCCAACCTCGAAAAAAATTCTTTGAAAAAAACTCGAAAAAATGAGCCTGCCCATTTTTACAAAAATTGACCATTTTTGAAATTTACCAGGAGACATATGCACAGTATGTAGTTTTTCACGCCGAATCCGAATCTGCAGCCCACTTTGCTCTACGTCGAAATTTAAGTCCATTTTCGACGATTTTTCATTTTCACTTTGCCATATCTGGCCGAGAAAAACCGCTTTCATCATTTCATCTGGAAGAAAAAAAAAGGCAATTTAGTGGATTTCAGAAATCTCAATAAGAGACTCAAAACTAACTGAATGGCAGAAAATTTCGAATGTACTGTATGTAATTTTTCACGCCGAATCCGAATTTGCGGTCCATTTTACTCTACGTCCCATTTTTGGTCCATTTCGGACCATTTTTCATTTTTTTTCGGCCATATCTCGCTTGGCGAGAGTCGGCGCCAAAATCTAAAGTCGGATTCGGCTTCAGCGACCTCGAAAACCCCCATATCCACGCCAACCTCGAAAAAAATTCTTTGAAAAAAACTCGAAAAAATGAGCCTGCCCATTTTTACAAAAATTGACCATTTTTGAAATTTACCAGGAGACATATGCACAGTATGTAGTTTTTCACGCCGAATCCGAATCTGCAGCCCACTTTGCTCTACGTCGAAATTTAAGTCCATTTTCGACGATTTTTCATTTTCACTTTGCCATATCTGGCCGAGAAAAACCGCTTTCATCATTTCATCTGGAAGAAAAAAAAAGGCAATTTAGTGGATTTCAGAAATCTCAATAAGAGACTCAAAACTAACTGAACTGCAGAAAATTTCGAATGTACTGTATGTAATTTTTCACGCCGAATCCGAATTTGCGGTCCATTTTACTCTACGTCCCATTTTTGGTCCATTTCGGACCATTTTTCATTTTTTTTCGGCCATATCTCGCTTGGCGAGAGTCGGCGCCAAAATCTAAAGTCGGATTCGGCTTCAGCGACCTCGAAAACCCCCATATCCACGCCAACCTCGAAAAAAATTCTTTGAAAAAAACTCGAAAAAATGAGCCTGCCCATTTTTACAAAAATTGACCATTTTTGAAATTTACCAGGAGACATATGCACAGTATGTAGTTTTTCACGCCGAATCCGAATCTGCAGCCCACTTTGCTCTACGTCGAAATTTAAGTCCATTTTCGACGATTTTTCATTTTCACTTTGCCATATCTGGCCGAGAAAAACCGCTTTCATCATTTCATCTGGAAGAAAAAAAAAAGGCAATTTAGTGGATTTCAGAAATCTCAATAAGAGACTCAAAACTAACTGAATGGCAGTAAATTTCGAATGTACTGTATGTAATTTTTCACGCCGAATCCGAATTTGCGGTCCATTTTACTCTACGTCCCATTTTTGGTCCATTTCGGACCATTTTTCATTTTTTTTCGGCCATATCTCGCTTGGCGAGAGTCGGCGCCAAAATCTAAAGTCGGATTCGGCTTCAGCGACCTCGAAAACCCCCATATCCACGCCAACCTCGAAAAAAATTCTTTGAAAAAAACTCGAAAAAATGAGCCTGCCCATTTTTACAAAAATTGACCATTTTTGAAATTTACCAGGAGACATATGCACAGTATGTAGTTTTTCACGCCGAATCCGAATCTGCGGCCCACTTTGCTCTACGTCGAAATTTAAGTCCATTTTCGACGATTTTTCATTTTCACTTTGCCATATCTGGCCGAGAAAAACCGCTTTCATCATTTCATCTGGAAGAAAAAAAAAAGGCAATTTAGTGGATTTCAGAAATCTCAATAAGAGACTCAAAACTAACTGAATGGCAGAAAATTTCGAATGTACTGTATGTAATTTTTCACGCCGAATCCGAATTTGCGGTCCATTTTACTCTACGTCCCATTTTTGGTCCATTTCGGACCATTTTTCATTTTTTTTCGGCCATATCTCGCTTGGCGAGAGTCGGCGCCAAAATCTAAAGTCGGATTCGGCTTCAGCGACCTCGAAAACCCCCATATCCACGCCAACCTCGAAAAAAATTCTTTGAAAAAAACTCGAAAAAATGAGCCTGCCCATTTTTACAAAAATTGACCATTTTTGAAATTTACCAGGAGACATATGCACAGTATGTAGTTTTTCACGCCGAATCCGAATCTGCGGCCCACTTTGCTCTACGTCGAAATTTAAGTCCATTTTCGACGATTTTTCATTTTCACTTTGCCATATCTGGCCGAGAAAAACCGCTTTCATCATTTCATCTGGAAGAAAAAAAAAAGGCAATTTAGTGGATTTCAGAAATCTCAATAAGAGACTCAAAACTAACTGAATGGCAGAAAATTTCGAATGTACTGTATGTAATTTTTCACGCCGAATCCGAATTTGCGGTCCATTTTACTCTACGTCCCATTTTTGGTCCATTTCGGACCATTTTTCATTTTTTTCGGCCATATCTCGCTTGGCGAGAGTCGGCGCCAAAATCTAAAGTCGGATTCGGCTTCAGCGACCTCGAAAACCCCCATATCCACGCCAACCTCGAAAAAAATTCTTTGAAAAAAACTCGAAAAAATGAGCCTGCCCATTTTTACAAAAATTGACCATTTTTGAAATTTACCAGGAGACATATGCACAGTATGTAGTTTTTCACGCCGAATCCGAATCTGCAGCCCACTTTGCTCTACGTCGAAATTTAAGTCCATTTTCGACGATTTTTCATTTTCACTTTGCCATATCTGGCCGAGAAAAACCGCTTTCATCATTTCATCTGGAAGAAAAAAAAAGGCAATTTAGTGGATTTCAGAAATCTCAATAAGAGACTCAAAACTAACTGAATGGCAGAAAATTTCGAATGTACTGTATGTAATTTTTCACGCCGAATCCGAATTTGCGGTCCATTTTATTCTACGTCCCATTTTTGGTCCATTTCGGACCATTTTTCATTTTTTTTCGGCCATATCTCGCTTGGCGAGAGTCGGCGCCAAAATCTAAAGTCGGATTCGGCTTCAGCGACCTCGAAAACCCCCATATCCACGCCAACCTCGAAAAAAATTCTTTGAAAAAAACTCGAAAAAATGAGCCTGCCCATTTTTACAAAAATTGACCATTTTTGAAATTTACCAGGAGACATATGCACAGTATGTAGTTTTTCACGCCGAATCCGAATCTGCGGCCCACTTTGCTCTACGTCGAAATTTAAGTCCATTTTCGACGATTTTTCATTTTCACTTTGCCATATCTGGCCGAGAAAAACCGCTTTCATCATTTCATCTGGAAGAAAAAAAAAGGCAATTTAGTGGATTTCAGAAATCTCAATAAGAGACTCAAAACTAACTGAATGGCAGAAAATTTCGAATGTACTGTATGTAATTTTTCACGCCGAATCCGAATTTGCGGTCCATTTTACTCTACGTCCCATTTTTGGTCCATTTCGGACCATTTTTCATTTTTTTTCGGCCATATCTCGCTTGGCGAGAGTCGGCGCCAAAATCTAAAGTCGGATTCGGCTTCAGCGACCTCGAAAACCCCCATATCCACGCCAACCTCGAAAAAAATTCTTTGAAAAAAACTCGAAAAAATGAGCCTGCCCATTTTTACAAAAATTGACCATTTTTGAAATTTACCAGGAGACATATGCACAGTATGTAGTTTTTCACGCCGAATCCGAATCTGCGGCCCACTTTGCTCTACGTCGAAATTTAAGTCCATTTTCGACGATTTTTCATTTTCACTTTGCCATATCTGGCCGAGAAAAACCGCTTTCATCATTTCATCTGGAAGAAAAAAAAAAGGCAATTTAGTGGATTTCAGAAATCTCAATAAGAGACTCAAAACTAACTGAATGGCAGAAAATTTCGAATGTACTGTATGTAATTTTTCACGCCGAATCCGAATTTGCGGTCCATTTTACTCTACGTCCCATTTTTGGTCCATTTCGGACCATTTTTCATTTTTTTTCGGCCATATCTCGCTTGGCGAGAGTCGGCGCCAAAATCTAAAGTCGGATTCGGCTTCAGCGACCTCGAAAACCCCCATATCCACGCCAACCTCGAAAAAAATTCTTTGAAAAAAACTCGAAAAAATGAGCCTGCCCATTTTTACAAAAATTGACCATTTTTGAAATTTACCAGGAGACATATGCACAGTATGTAGTTTTTCACGCCGAATCCGAATCTGCAGCCCACTTTGCTCTACGTCGAAATTTAAGTCCATTTTCGACGATTTTTCATTTTCACTTTGCCATATCTGGCCGAGAAAAACCGCTTTCATCATTTCATCTGGAAGAAAAAAAAAGGCAATTTAGTGGATTTCAGAAATCTCAATAAGAGACTCAAAACTAACTGAATGGCAGAAAATTTCA